>OV702281.1:409003116-414003116 GCA_916181665.1 Avena sativa | reverse complement strand
CCCGTGATATGTGATCCCTTGTGAGCCAGTCACATGTTTGCAAGCCAATTGGATGACATTCCACCGAGAGGGCCCAGAGTATACCTATCCGTCATATGGATGGACAAATCCCACTCTTGATCCATGTGCCTCAACACATACTTTCCGAACACTCAATGCCACCTTTATAGCCACTCAGTTACAATGTGGTGTTTGATGTCATCAAAGCATCCTTCCGGTGATGGTGATTAGCATGATCTCATGGTCGAAGGAATTAGGTTACTATGTATCAGAAAGCTTATAGCAAATGAACTATTGTAATGCCTTGATCTTAATGCTACGCTTATCTATAGGAGTATGTCCATCACACCATTCTCCTAATGATATGATCTTGTTGTTAACAACATCTCAATGTTCATGATCGAGAAACCATGATCATCCATTAACCAACAAGCTAGTATTACAAAGAGGCTTTACTAGGGACTCTAATTTAGTTTTATAAATCACACAAGTATTAATGTTTCCGGTTAATACTATTATAGCATGAATGTAAACATTTATCATAAACACAAATATATAATAATAACCACTTTTATTATTGCCTCTAGGGCATATCTCCAACAGTCCCCCACTTGCACTAGAGTCAACTAATCTAGATTACATGGTAATATACCGAACACCCATGGCAGTTTGGTGCTGGTCATGTTTTTCCCTCGGGAGAGGTTTAGTCAACGGATCCGCCACATTCAGATCTATGTGTACTTTGCAAATCTTTATGTCACCATCTTGGACATGCTCTCGAATAGCGTGGAAACGTATCTTGATGTGCTTCAGCTTCTTGTGTGACCTTGGTTCTTGCGCATTGGCTATGGCGCCCATGTTATCACAGTAGATATACATTGGGTCCAGCGCACTTGAAACCACACCAAGCTCTGTAATGAACTCCTTCATCCATATCGCCTCTTGTGAAGCCTCCGAAGCAGCTATGTATTCCGATTCAGTTGAAGATCTCGCCACAACACTTTGCTTTGCACTCCTCCAGCTAACTTCTGCACCATTCAAAGTAAATACGTATCCATATTGAGATTTAGAATCATCGGGATCGATGTTCCAACTAGCATCGGTGTAACCATTAACAACGATTTGTTCATCACCTCCATAAGAAAGAACCATATCCTTAGTTCTTCTCAAGTACTTAAGGATGTTTTTGACCGCTGTCCAATGATCCACTCCTGGATCACTTTGATATCTGCTAGTCAAACTAACAGCATATGCAATGTCGGGTCTAGTACATAGTATGTCATACATAAGAGATCCTATGGCTGAGGCATAGGGAGTCTTACTCGTCCTTTCTCTATCTTCTGCCGTTGCAGGACTTTGAGTTTTACTCAAGGTTGTATTGGGCAACATGGGCAAGAACCCTTTATTGCTATCTTCCATTCCAAACCTCTTTAGAACTTTGTCCAAATATATACTCTGTGACAATGATATTAGGCATCTCGATCTATCTTTATAAATATTTATGCCTAATATGTAAGCTGCTTCACCAAGATCTTTCATTGAAAACTATTACTCAAATAATCCTTGACACTATTAAGAAGGTCTACGTCATTCCCAATCAACAATATGTCATCTACATATAGTATTAAGAATGCTACAGAGCTCCCACTCACTTTCTTGTAAATACAAGCTTCTCCATAAGTTTGTATAAAACCAAAGCTTTTGATTACCTTATCAAAACATTGATTCCAACTTCGGGATGCTTGCTTCAATCCATAAATGGACCGTTGAAGTTTGCATACCTTGTTAGCATCTTCAGGATCGATAAAACCTTTGGGTTGTACCATATACAACTCTTCATCAATGTCTCCATTGAGGAACGTCGTTTTGACATCCATCTGCCATATCTCATAATCATAATATGAAGCGGTTGCTAACATAATCCTCACAGACTTTAGCTTCGCTACTGGTAAGAAAGTCTCATCGTAGTCAACTCCTTGAATTTGTCGAAACCCTTTTGCGACAAGTCAAGCTTTATAGACAGTAAAATTACCATCAACATCTGTTTTCTTCTTGAAAATCCATTTGTTCTCGACAGCCTTCCGGCCATCCGGTAAGTCCACCAAAGTCCATACTTGGTTTTCGTACATGGATCCAATCTCGGATTTCATGGCTTCTTGCCATTTATTGGAATCTGGGCTCATCATCGCTTCCTCATATGTCGCAGGGTCATCGGTGTTGTCCACCAACATGACACTCATAACGGTATCATACCAATCAGGAGTGGTACGAGTTCTCGTTGACCTGCGAGGTTCCGTAGTAACTTCAACCGAAGTTTCATGATCAACATCATTAGCTTCCTCTCTTATTGGTGTAGGCACCACAGGAACTACTTCCGGTGTTGCGCTACTCTCAAGTCCGAGAGAAGGTTCAACAACCTCGTCGAGTTCTACTTTCCTTCCAGTCACTTTTCGAGAGAAACTCCTTCTCTAGAAAGGATCCATTCTTGGCAACGAAGATTTTGCCCTCGGATCTATGATAGAAGGTATACCCAATAGTTTCCTTCGAGTATCCTATGAAGACGCATTTTTCCGCTTTGGGTTCAAGCTTGTCGGGCTGTAACTTCTTTACATAAGCTTCGCAACCCCAAACTTTAAGGAACGACAATTTAGGTTTCTTCCTAAACCATAATTCATACGGTGTCGTTTCAACGGATTTAGATGGTGCCCTATTTAAAGTGAATGCGGTTGTTTCTAATGCATAACCCCAAAATGATAGCGGTAAATCTGTAAGTGACATCATAGAACGAACCATATCTAAGAGAGTTTGATTACGACGTTCGGACACACCATTACGTTGTGGTGTTCCCGGTGGTGTCAATTGTGAAAGTATTCCGCATTTCTTCAAATGCTCGCCAAACTCGTAACTTAGATATTCACCTCCACGATTAGATCATAGAAATTTAATCTTTTTGTTACGTTGACTCTCTACCTCACTTTGAAATTCCTTAAACTTCTCGAAAGTTTCGGACTTATGTTTCATGAAATAGATATACCCATATCTACTCAAATCATCCGTGAAGGTAAGAACATAACAATAACCACCGCGCGATGCTACACTCATTGGGCCACACACATCGATATGTATGATTTCCAATAAGTCCATAGCTCGCTCCATCATACCAGAAAATGGAGTCTTAGTCATTTTACCCATCAGACATGCTTCGCATCTTTCAAGTGATTCGAAATCAAGTGATTCAGAAAGTCCATCGGAATGGAGTTTCTTCATACGCTTCACTCCAATATGACCAAGACGACAGTGCCACATATAGGTCGAGTTATCGCTCAATTTCAAACGTTTAGATTCAATGTTATTAATGTGTGTATTTCTACAATCGAGATTCAATAAGAATAGACCATCTATCAAAGGTGCATGTGCATAAAACATATTACTCATATAAATCTAACAACCATTATTCTCGAATTTAAACAAGTAACCGTCTCGCAATAAACATGATCCTGATATAATGTTCATGCTCAACGCAGGCACTAAATAACAATTATTTAAGTATACAACTAATCTCGATGGTAGATGAAGAGGTAGCGTGCTGACCGCGATCACATCAACCTTTGATCCATTTCCAACGCGCATCGTCACCTCGTTCTTCGCTAGTTTCCGTCTATTCTGCAGCACCTGTTTCGAGTTACAAATATGAGCAACCGAACCAGTATCAAATAACCAGGCACTACTACGATTACTAGTGAGATACACATCAATAACATGTATATCGGATATACCTTTCTTCTTGATGTTGCCGTTCTTCAAATCCGCCAAGTACTTAGGGAAATTCCGCTTCCAGTGACCTTCTCTCTTGCAGTAAAAGCACTCAGTATCAGCCTTAGGCCCAGCCTTGGTCTTCTTCGCCGGCGCGGTAACTTTCTTACCGCCCTTCTTGAAGTTTCCCTTTTTCTTAGACCTTCCTTGCTTCTTGAATTTGGTGGTCTTATTGACCATCAACACTTGGTGCTCTTTCTTGATCTCCACTTTTGCAGACTTTAACATGGAGAAGAGTTCGGGCAATGACTTGTCCATGTTTTGCATATTGTAGTTCATCACAAAGTTCTTATAACTTGGTGGTAGTGATTGGAGGACACGGTGAATCCCCAAAGCATTAGGAATCACTATACCCAAGCTTTGAAGCTTGCTTGCGTGCCCAGACATCTGAAGCACGTGCTCACTGACGTAGCTGCCCTCTTCCATCTTGCAGTTAAAGAACTTTTCAGAAGCCTCATAACTCTCAACTACCGCGTGAACCTCAAATATCATTTTGAGTTCACGGACAATATCATGTGGGTCATGGTTCTCAAACCTTTTCTGAAGCTTCGATTCCAAACCATACAAGATAGCACACTGAACTGTGGAGTACTGATTCTTCCGAGCGAGGAAAACATTCTTTACCTCATCGGTAGCATCAGCTGCAGGTGGGTCACCCAGCGGTGCATCCAGCGCATAGGTCAAATTACCAGCATTGAGGACAATCCTCAAATTGCGGAACCAATCTGCGAAGTTGCTTCCATTTTTTTTCAACTTTTCTTTCTCTAGGAACGCATTAAAATTGATGGTAGGGGTTGCCATTGATCTACAACATATTTGCAATAGTTTAGACTAAGTTTATGACAAATTGAGTTCTAATTAATGGTTAAATTAATCTAGGTGAACTCCCACTCAAAACAATATCCCTCACATTGTTTTAGTGATCACACGAACCAAATCCACCACATCAAAACCGATCATCACGAGAGTTGATGTATCTTCAATGGCGAACAATCAACATGTTCATCATATCTACTATATGACTCATGCTTTACCTTTCGGTGATCCGTGTTCCGAGACCATGTCTGTACATGCTAGGCTCGTCAAGATCAAACCTTAGCTTCCGCATGAGAAAATCTGGCTTGCTGACGTTGTATACACTCGCAGAAGCTAACACACCCGATCATCACGTGATGCTTTGAAACAACGAGCTTTAGCAACGGTGCTTACTAAGTATGAACACTTTATAACTTGAAATTTTGTGCTAGAGGGATCATCTTGTAATGCTACCATCGCGAACTAAGCAATACAAGATGCATAAAAGGATTAACATCACATGCAATTCATAATATGTGATATGATATGGCCTTTCTTCTTGTGCTTCCGATCTCCATCTTCAAGCATGAACATGATCTCCATCATCACCGGCATGGCATCAAGGTCAATGGCGCCGCTTCGTGGTTGTCGTCCACCAGCATCAACTATTACAACTACCTTGAATAATAGACACGGATGTCTTAATGGAATTAAAAGACAACCATATGGCTCCTGCCGGTTGCCGACTTACAATAAGGAACATTGCATACATCATATATAATCATAATCATGGCCATATCACATCACAACACACCCCTGCAAAACAAAGTTAGACACCTCTAATTTTATTTGCATGTTTTACGTGGTTTGGGGCTTTCAATAAGTGTCATTCTAACTTACGAACAAGAACCACAACGTTGATACTAGTATTGTCAATTACCCGTTATAAGTTGAATCTTCACTATGTTGGGAGAAACAAGCACCCGCAGAGCCACTTATGCAATATAAGTTGCATGTCAAGCATGGAGCAAGTCTCATGAATGATGTCATGTAAGTTTAGCCCGGGCCGCTTCATCCCACCATCCCGCAAGATGCAAAGTACACAAGAAGCAATCGACAACAAAAGCATCAACGCCCACAATGACCATTGTGTTCTACTCGTGCAACAGATCTACATATAGACACGACTCTGATACCACTGTAGGGATTCGTAGCATGGAAAACAAAAAAATTCTACCGCATGCACACAAACAAGCCAAGATCTATCTACTAGATTGTAGCAACGAGTTGATTAGAGTACTCACCTGCGAAAGTTCCAAAGCAGTTAACGAGAGCAGATTCTCGTGGGTGATGTAGTTGTACACTTGCTGATCTCAAGATCGCATAGACGATCCCTCTGGCGCTGCGTTCCGGCAGCGCTTCCGTAGTCGGTCACACGTTCGGTACTCGATGAAGACCTTCCCCTCCCTTGTTCCAGCAGGCAGCGGAGGTTGTAGTTCTCCCCTCGTGATTCCGGCAACACGATGGCGTGGTGTCGGAAGTAGAGGGAAGATACCACAGGGCTTCGCCTAAGCCGGTGCGAGTTATGGTGGATATAGGGTTTTCGGCGATCTAGGTTTAGAAGGCCGGAGTGGAGGAGGAGGTGTCGGCGGCGACTAGGGCGACGGCGCTGGGCGGCGGCGTGCGGCGACAGCGGCTTGGCGGCGTGGCACAGGTGGGGAGGGCTGGTTGTGTGTTCTTTGGGGCAGCCCCCCTCTATTTATGAGAGGGAGGGAGGCTTGTGAGAGGGGAGTTTGAATCCATACCCAAACCCAAGTTGGATAGAAGGAAGGACTCTTTCCTTCTTCCACTAGGAAACCATTGTTCTAGTTTGACTTTTCAAACCTCCCTTTTGACTTTCAATTTAGAGCTTTATTTCTCTCGCTCAAATGCCCAACCAAAGTGACTTGGGACATGATCTAATCATTCCACTTACCAATTACACATTCATGGACCATTCCCCTTCCGGTCTGGTGAACCTTCTAGACCCTTCTAGAAGCTCTCCGATGAAAACATCGAAATCATTCCCGAACTCCGGAATCGGACTTTCCTTATATGAATCTTATTCTCTGGACCATTTCGGATCTCCTCGTGATATCCCGGATCCCATCCGAGACTTCGAACAACATTCGGTATCCCTACTAATCATTCCATATCTACTAAACAACATCGAATCCTTAAGTGTGTCTCCCTACGGTTCGTGAATTATGCGGACATGACCGAGACACTTCTCCGATCAATAACCAATAGAAGAATCTGGAAATTCATATGGATCCCACATATTTCAACGATTACTTTGCGATCGAATGAACCACTTACATACGATACCAATTTCCCTTTGTCTCGCGATAGTTTACTTATCCGAGGTTTGATCGTCGGTATCTCTGCATACCTAGTTCAACCTCATTACAGATAAGTACTCTTTTCTCGTTCCCGTGATATGTGATCCCTTGTGATCCAGTCACATGCTTGCAAGCCAATTGGATGACATTCCACCGAGAGGGCCTAGAGTATTTCTATCCATCATATGGATGGACAAATCCCACTCTTGATCCATGTGCCTCAACACATACTTTCCGAACACTCAATGCCACCTTTATAGCCACCCAGTTACGGTGTGGTGTTTGATGTCATCAAAGCATCCTTCTGGTGATGGTGATTAGCATGATCTCATGGTCGAAGGAATTAGGTTATTATGTATCAGAAAGCTTATAGCAAATGAACTTTTGTAATGACTTGATCTTAATGCTACGCTTATCTATCGGAGTATGTCCATCACACCATTCTCCTAATTATATGATCTTGTTGTTAACAACATCTCAATGTTCATGATCGGGAAACCTCGATCATCCATTAACCAACAAGCTAGTATTACAAAGAGGCTTTACTAGGGACTCTAATTTAGTTTAAAAATCACACAAGTATTAATGTTTCTGGTTAATACTATTATAGCATGAATGTAAACATTTATCATAAACACAAAGATATAATAATAACCACTTTTATTATTGCCTCTAGGGCATATCTCCAACAAATAGGTTAGTACCAGAAAACATGTAAAAAGCACCTCAAAGCATAGACAAGTAAAGCAAAGTAGATCTAAACAAGCATGGAGCATCAAAAATTATAGATACGTTTCCAACATATCAGCATCCCCAAGCTTAACTCCTGCTCGTCCTCGAGTAGGTAAGTGATAAAAAGAATAATTTTTGAGGTGACATGCACCCTCACAATAAAGATCCAACCATTTGCAAGCATTGAAAGCTGGGATCAAAGAACTCTAAACATGTGCATGAAAGATGGAGTTATAACAATAGGACATAGTAACTATGCATGCAACATGGCAAGGTACAAACAAAGATCATGAATAATATGCATCGAAAAACATTTGTTTGTTTCACATGCAGAAAACATAGCACAGTGGCAATCAGCTTGTCCCTCATAGAGTAGCAATATAATGTATAAGACACCTGCAAAGTTCACAAGGGTGACTAGAAACAAATAGCACAAGAGCAAGTAATAACACAATATGTATCAATTAATAAGCTTTGGAGCATTGCACACACAATGACAACTATGCTCTCTTAATGGTGCCTAATGGTAGAAGGTTGAGACTTAATAATGGTGGAAGAAAGGCCTTTTTGTAAAGGAAGCAGGGATTACAAGTTTCAAAAAGAGCTTCCAAAAATTATGGTACTAGTTTTGCTTTCAGCCCTCATTGCCCCTATCATAAGCATCTTGATGTGGTTAAGGTTAAAGTGGCAAAGCTGGAGTATATGCTTGACGAAGTATAAGTTGGAAATCTCATGCCCCTTGAATACGAGGGCCACACCTCATGCATACTCAACTATGGGTCCAGGTAAGTTCTTGTCACTATAAGTATTTGCATATCATTGAGAACCGCCAACGGGGTACCCCTTGCACATGGCATAGGAGCTTTCCCATAACCAAAATGACAAGGCAAGCAGACAATGAGCATCTCAGCAATTCTTCTTATGTACCATGGGAATATGTTGCTTTTTCTCTCTTTCCTATTTTCTCAACGTGTCTCTTTTTTTATAAGAAGAACGCTTCATAGATGTCACTATGGTGATGCTGCAAGTTTCCACCATGATTAGGCATGGCTTAGGCTAGCGGACCAGGCGTTCCCTAACACAGGATACAAACTCCATGGACTTACAAGTTTCCTCTTTATTTCACGCCGGTGACACCCATAGACAAAAGAACATGATATCAACTGAGTACAACAAGGTACAAGTGTAATATTGAAAACATTCCCCGTGACAGCACGGTTCTGCTAATTCCAACTTATAAGTGCAAGCATATATAACAAAGTTGTCACAATGGTTCAAGTTTATTAGGGGCAAAGAATAAAGTGTGCCATCAACACTACTAGGAAAACGGTCATCTGTGGCGCACCTGTAAACATCATCTGTGGCGCACTAGGGCCACGGGCCTTGCGCTACGGCTATCTCCTAGTCGTGGCGCACTGCCTGGTGCGCCACGGTTATGTCGAGATAGGCGTAGCGCACCTGCTAGTGCGCCACGGCTATGTGGGCAGGTGCGCTACGCGTAGGATCTTCTGTGGCGCACTTCCCAGTGCGCCACTAAGCTTCTGAGGTGCGCTTTAGACGTAGTGCGCCACAAAAGCTAGGTCATGTGCGCCACAGGTGTTTTTTTGTTTTTTTTTAATTTCCGAGCCAGATTATATACAATATAGATTATATACAATATTACAGGCAGATATACACACGCAGATACAAGATATACAATTATATATAAAAATACATAATTTGAAAAACAAGATTGAAACAAATACATATAGATAAGTCTCATACATGAATACATAGTATAAGTTACATTATTTTGATCAAGTTACAAAGTAGTTGGTGACATGCGAATACATGTGTCGATCGAACAAGTTAGAGCTCGGAAGCTCGCCTAGACATCTAAACTAGCTAGACACAAACGCGGGATAAACAACCAAAGAAGATAAGCATGATCACCGCCGCGACGAAGGTGTAGGTCTTCATCCGGTTCCTTGTCCTAACTCCCACTAGATAGCACGTGTATCTAGCTTCCGCCTCCGCCATAGTGTTGTACCCTTTGTAGCTATTGCCGCTGAAACGGTGCACCTGTCTCCGGCAGTCTTCCCAATCATCGTAGACTCCGGGAACCTGTCCCTTGTACACGATGTACCACGTCATCTATAAGTTGACAATAATAATTAACCGATGATTGAAAAAAAATATATAATTAAAGTCGCATATGAAGATACACTTATATAAAGTACTCCTAAATCAAAAAGACCAAACTCAAAAAGCATGCCTCATATATAACTAGGTTGTTCGACACATGAACATGCTATGATGGAACTGTGAGCCAAGTAGGATGCACAAGACCTGGACTTGTGCATATCACAAGGCTCATAATCCCGTCGTAGCACATTCACATATATATTGTGCCAAGACATTTCAATCATCAGCATTATTCTCGAAAAAGACCAAAGTAACTCGAAAAGAATGCCTCATATATAACTAGCTAGGTCGTTGGACACAGGAATATGCTACGACGGAACGGTTAGCCAAGTAGGATGCACAATTCCTGGACTTGTGCATATCACAAGGCTAACTATCCCGTCGTATCACATTCACATATATATTGTGCCACGACATTTCAATCATTGGCATTATTCTCGAAAAAGACAAAAATAAATCGAAAAGAATGCCTCATATATATACATAGGTCGTTGGACACAGGAATATCCTATGATGGAAGCGTGAGCCAAGTAGGACGCACAAGACCTGGACTTGTGCATATCACAAGGCTCACAATCCCATCGTAGCACATTCACATATATAGTGTGCCACGACATTTCAATCATCGGCATTATTCTCGAAAAAAGAGTAAGGAAAAAAAGAAGGACCAAAGTGAGCAAAGGACCAAAGAGTAAGCAAAAAAACCAAGCATTGATTGATATATAATAATAAGCAAAAGAAGTAAGCGATGATTCATAAACCTAATAAGATAAGTATAGTAGCATGTACACTTGTCCACACACACACACAAAGGTCATCTATAGTTTGTAACTACAACTAGGCCAACATCAAGCCTTCTGGCTCGGCTTAGGGAACGGGAGGACGCCTTGTCTCGTCATGAACTTCCTATAGTCACCCTGCATCTCTAGGCGATCTTCTATGTCACGGTTATTCGGGATATTTCCTCCGTAGAAGATCCCCCCGAAGTCATGACATCACGAAAGATGATTACCCCAAACTGCTGCTGGATGCGATACATCTCTTGTCTAATATCTGAATCAGTGATCTTGGCCTTTGCTTCGGCCCACTGTTTGAGATGATCTGGCAGCATAGAATTCTGCTGGTCAAGTAGGAATGCCCTCATGTGATGGAGTGCGTAGTAGGCTTCCTTTTTACTGTTTTCCGGCTGCTTCACGCAGGGGAACTCCGTTATGTGGTTGAAGACGTGCCTGCCGAACTTGACCTTCGTACGCACGAAGGTGGTGCCTTCCATCGAGGAAAAGCCAGTGAGAGCATCATCCAGAACTTCCTTGATCTTGTCGTAGTTTTTCTTCTTTTATAGACTCCCCGAGTCGAAATACGTGGCATGGGAATGCTTCGGCGATAAGGAGATGAGCGTGCAGTGTTCATCTCTGCGCAAAAAATTCAAATGGAATGTGTTGGAAAAAGAATGATGGTAATCTAATAAAGCCAATCAACGGTGGCGAGTGAATAACGACTTACTCGGGAAAGTAAGGCACGAGAATGTATTCTTTTGTCTTGTTCGCCACGAGGATTCTTTTTAGGTACGAGGCCACGATACGTCGTTCGGCGGGGGAACCCAAGCAGCCGTCACGCATGTAATAGGGGTCCACTATAGCGATGCCCGGTGTGTTCTCTCTAATGATCTGCATGGCCAGGCTGAGAGAAAACAGACGGACCATGGTATAGTGCAGCGGGTATAGGTGGAACATATTGAAGATGTCATCGAACCGCAGGAAGAACAGATCCGCAGGGGCATTGTCGACGAAGCCCAAGCCTGGTGGCACCTTAACCACGAATACCGGGTGCGAGGGATCTTTCTCCGATAGAAGGCGTCTCTCTATCGTCAGCACGCCGTCATGCACACTCTGCAGTTCCGAACTGGCGAGCTTCTGCAAATTATTAGGTAGCATGGGCTCACCCGCCACATGAATCCTACACATAATACCCTCGGGTCTTGGTGGCCCATCCAGAAACCTGATTGGATTCGCAGTTGTTGACGCCACCGGCTGGCTCGAGCTGCTAGATTTTCTTTTCCTGCCCTTTTTTCCTTTTGGAGAGCGGGCAAGGCACCGCAATCTGAGCACCGGCCGTAGTGTGTCAGGGCTTAGAATAAAGGGTCGGTTGGTTGTATCAGCTGGCTCTGTAAAGGCGCAAGCTGGAGGCATCTCCTGAGAACCAAACAGACGCTTGGTGATAGTGGCTTTCTGTGTGGGGTCACCAGCTAGGTCTTCGTTGCTAAAATGAGTGTTGAAGAAGTGATCATTTCAGTCTTCGTCGTCCTCGGCCGGATCCTGCGCCATGTGCATATCATCAACATGATCATCCGACCCACCGCGTGGAGGTGACGGTGAGGGCGGTAAGGGGGCCTTGCCACCGCTTGTCGCTGACACGATAGGCGGTGCTGTTATCTGTGGCGTGATGGCCCCCGCCGTCCCCAAACGGATCATGCTCTTTGGCCATTGCAAGAATAAGCCGAAGCAAGTTCTGAGGACAGTCGGCTCTTCTTCATCCGCTCCTGGGGGTTGAATGGGAGGTTCCAGGTTGTCGCAGCCCCTTAGCACCCGACTAATTTTAACCCTGTGCACGCTATCTGGCATTGGCCTTGAGTGGAACATGCGCTGCAAGTGTTGAACGATGGTACCCTTGGCAACATCCCTCAGCTCGTTGTTCACGTAGCATAAGAGACTGCAAGGAACATCCTTCTGCGGAAAACATGTACGGCGTCGTCAGAGATGCCATAAGAGTAATAGATGGCGTGAAAGGCGGTAAAGCAATTTTTTACCGTGATGGCGTCGAGATCGGCTAATGTCGATGCACCGCATACGGCGACGAGCGTGCAAGAGATGGAAGGGCTGCTTGATGGCGCGGTGCTGGCCGTCGGTGTATTCTCCCTACCGATGGGTGCTTGGAGCTTCGGTGCCGCCGCAACAATGGCAGGGGGCACCAACATGTACTCCGGCGCCGCGGTGATGGCAGGGGGAGTCACCAACACTTGCGGCGGCGCGGTGCTAGCGGGCGGAGTCACGAACATGTAGTTCGCCTGATTCGTCGGCGCCGCGTTGTTCGAGTGGCTGCTGACCATGCTTGGAATCGGGCACGGCCCTACTCGACCACCCGCACTCCAGTTCGCTATTGACTCCACCAAGGTAGGCAGGAAGGACGCGAGGGTGATTGCCAGGTTGTCTTGGACGATCTGCGGGATCCGCGCCACTTGTTCCTTAAGTTCTTGAACCTCGCGGTTTTCCTCCTCGCTCCTTCCCGACGGTGCCACATGCGTCCTCAGCGGTGGACCAAAATGATCCACCCAATTATTACCCTCGAGGCCGGCCAGACGGCCAGCCGACGACGGCTTCTTCGTAACCGGCTCTATTTTCTTGGCTCGGTTCATCGCCCTGTTAAAAGGGTTATCCCACCGGGTGGCCGCCGTCGACCCCTGGGATCCATGACTAGCAACAATTTCCTCCTCCTACAGAAGAAGTAACAGTGAATCATTTAGATCATCGATTAGATTGCAATCGAGTTGATCCGCCGTAATTAGATTACTTACCACAATTTCCTCGAATTCCTTCACCGCAGGATCCGCGGTGAGTTGTTTGGTTTTTGGGTCCACATGGTAACGGGTCCTGATGAAGTTTCGAACCTGCCCGGGTTCGAATTTCGCAAAGGGCTTTTCTATCCCCTTGGATCTATACTCTTCGTCCTCCTTATTCCATTTGGCCTCCACGGTTCTGTATCCACCAGATCCGAGATGGTGATGACCTATATTCATCGTCTGCAGCACCTTTCCCCGATTACTATTGGCCAGGTCTCTTTCGGATTCACACCTCTCCTTGAACTCCCGCAACTGATCTTCGGTGATCTGCGGGTCAATCTTCTAGATCTCCTCGAGACTTTTGCCTTCTTTATAGATCTTCTTCTTTATCCGGGTTCTCCAGCTGTCTAGGGCGGTGCTCATCTTTGTGAGGGCGGATTTGTTTACTTCGTTCCCATGATAATTTGTGTTCTGATACTTAGCGGGGAACTTGTATCTTGCGTTCAGCTTCTCGAAGAGGAGTGTGCGCAAGTGGCCATTATCTTTATGCCGGAGATTCTCGGTGTTGATCGAGATGGTTGTCCGGGTGATCGCCGCCACTTGCCCACCGTACCCTTTGACGACAAGGGCGGGCTCCAAAGGAACCCCTGATGGGCTCACTTCGGTAATTTCCTCCCTGACGGTGCCGACCGTGTTCGGGCGCCGTTCCTTCGGCTTCTTCTTCTTCTTCTTCTTCTTCTTAGGAGGATTGCTACCACTCCATGTGCCCTCGCCTCCATCAGTGGTTTCATCATCCGCTGTTCCTTCGGCTTATTCCTCCGCGTCTTCCATCTCATCATCCTCGCTCTCCGAAGGATGGTATTCTTCGTCGTCTTCTAGCCGCTGGGCCGCCTCCCAGAATGTCAATTGTTTATTCGGAGGTCTGAGTTCTCCTTCAGCGCTGATGCGCTTAGAACATCCAGCCTCGTCGTTGTCACACATCTTTGCACTAATAAAAAATAAATAATTGGTTAAATGCACGGAAAAATCCGGCATGACCTTTGCTAATTTTCTTAAACTAGGAGTGCCCAATTTCTGCCGAAACGGATGTTAATCAACATTCCGGCAAAAATCGGGACTCATTTCATACAAGAACCTGCATATATATGGCCAGCATAGCCAGCACACAATAAATGGCCAGCATAGCCAGCACAACCAACACATAATAAATGGCCAACACAACCAGCACATAATCTGGTCACATAGGATAATCTGGCCAACACAGCCAACACATAAATGGCCAACACAACCAGTACATCAAGCAGATTCAGTTTCAGGCAAAAATGGAGCAACCAGAATAAATGGCCAACACACAACAGTACATCAAGCATAAATGGCCAGGTTTTAGGTTTGGACTTAGCAGTTTCAGGTTTCAGGGTTGGACTTAGCAGTTTCAGGTTTTGACTTAGCAGTTTCAGGTTTCAGCAAGCATAAAATGGCTAACTATAATGCTGAATAAGAAGTTTCACATAGGATAAACAACAGTTTCAGGTTTGGACTTAGCAGCACATAAGAAGTCCTGAACTGATGTTCAGGTTTGGACAAGCTACAAGCTAACTTCTACAAGCTACCATTCAGACAAGAACATTCTGTTATAATTCAGACAAGATATCAAGCTATAATGTTGTTATAGTACAAGAAGAACATGAGTGATGTGCATTGATGTACAAAATTCAATCTTGGTCTCTACACACAAATCTTGGCCCTGATAATTTAAGGAGTTGTTTGGGAAGGAGCTCTCTACACACAAATTTGGGATCAGAAAATTGTATTCTTGTGGTAGCAACATAATCTTGGTCTTCCTCAACTTAACACACCCACATCTCACCATCCTCATATTTCATCTGTCCATGAGTGTCCCTCACCCCTCCTCTAGCCTAGATCCTACTTGGACCTACCAAAGCTTAAGCAACTGAAACAAAATACAAAATACTAGTAATTTTCTTAGCTTTAGTGGTCTTAAGGCACCACTAAGAACCACCTAGATTGCAGTAATTTGCACATTGGAATTGACTATATAGTCATAGAACACCCGTAGAGACTTCAAGTTAGATCTGTCGCAATGGCCTTGTAAATGCAATGGAGTTCAGATGTTCAGGTTTTTATCTTATGTATAAAGCAATAAAAATCAGTACATTGAGTGATTCATAAAAACTTACCACAAAACATCTAGGTAGAAAACACATTGGTTAAGAATGCATCAACATGCCCAGCCACATCAAGCAATGGGCATTTACAGTTATCATCTCGATTCACCAGGCACCAATCTAGCTTTTTTTTGGCAAAATAGTGGGAGAGTTTCTGATTGAAATGTTTATTATCACCTCAATTCAGCTAGTTGTTCAATCAAATTAAGTTAAATTCAATTTGGCCAATAGTTCACTTCTCTGAACCCTAACCATGGCCTGCAGAGAGAGGGGAGAGAGGGAGAGAGAGGGAGAGAGGGAGAGAGGGGAGGGGCGACGCTCACCTCTGAGACAAGGACGACGATGGCGGGCAGACGACGACGGGCGGGCGACGGGCGGACGACGATGGGCGGACGACGACGGGCGGACGACGGCGGCCTCCACCTCCTGAGACGCGCGCGGGCCTCCTCCTCCTCGGACACGGGCGGACCTCCTCCTCCTCGGACGTGGGCAGGCCTCCTCCTCCTCAGACGTTGCGGCTGCTGGTAGAGCTGGCGAGGCGGCGGATCGAGAGCGGCGGCGGCATGAGGGGGATCGAGAGCGGCAGCGGGGCTCGTGCTCGGGCTGAGATGGAGAGATGGGGATGAGAGAGGGGGGTCGAGCGCACGTGTGGATAAAGCCAGTTAGGCGTAGCGCACTTGGGCATAGTGCGCTACGGATATCTGTAGCGCACTCTGGGCTAGTGCGCTACGCCTATCGGCTTCTAACGACTATCCCACTCTCTAACAACTACACTAGCCTATCCCACTGGTTCCGCCCTTAGCTCTATTCTAAACTTGTGAGCACCCAGGTTCGAATCCTGGTGCCCACCTTTTTTGTTTTATTTCAAAAATACTTTTAAATGTTCCAAAAAATGCCCAAAAGTGGTGATATATGCCATAGAAGTTTTGTTTTGATTTTAAAATACTTTTAAATATTCCAAAAATGCCCAAAAGTGATAATATATGTCATAAAAGTGGTACAAATATGATTCAAAGTATAACTAAATTTCATAATAATTTGTCCATGAATATTACAATCTTTTTCGACCACGCGTTTTACAATATTTTTTGAGTTAGCGTTTTACAATCTTTTTTCCCTTCTTTGACACGGTTGAATAATTTAGCCCCGACACTTTAATGTTTCTTCTTTCGAACGGGCTACCTTTTTTGGGTAGGGTTGTCCTTTTTCTTCTTGTGATGTATGTTGCTGCATCGTAGTCTTCGTCATCTTCAATCTTTGGATCGCCGTACTGGTCGAAGTCTTGCTCGTTGGCGACTCCATCCATTTCGATGATGTTTCTTTTTCCTCTCCTCATGACAACACGGCTAGGCTTTGTCGGGTCGGTAATGAAAAAACATTGGTCCACTTTGGTAGCCAGTACCCATGGTTCATTTTTCGCAGCCACGTTCGCACCGGCGGCCTTGGATTTGGCTGCTTCGGGTATAACCATGGTTGTGAAATACCGGTCTTCTCTTTCGACGCTCTTTGCCCATCTGACACGGAACATCGGCACCTTTTCTCCACAGTAGTCGAGCTCCCAGATCTCCTCGATTCTTCCGTAGAATCTTTCCTTCACGTTGTCATCGGTGTAGAATTCCGACGTTACGCCTGAGTTCTGATAATCACACTTGTTGTCCTTTTCCTCCGTTTAGAATGTGTAGCCGTTGATATCATACGCCTGATAGGTCACCATGTTTTGCATCGGTCCCTGCGACAAGGTGAATATGATATTTTCCGTGTCATAAGAATGCGATCGCGGGGGATTATCAAGGAGCGTCTGCCTAAACCAACGCGTGGAATCTGAGTTGTGCTCTTTGATTATTTCTCCCTGCGTCCTCTGTATGCCCCGGTCACTGTACTTATTCTCGATTAACCTATTGTGCTTTTGTACCCAAGGATCGACCAGTTCTAAATGCTGTAGGGCGACGAGGTTTGCTCGATCAAAGTCTTCGCGTCGAAAATCGAAGTCTGCATGCATTATGCGACGACCCTCTCGGTGACCAGATCCGTCGAGCTTGCCAAGGTGCATGTTAACGGGAAGACCGACAGGGTTCTCGATGTCTAGATAATTCGTGCAGAAAGAGATGCACTCTTCGGCCAGAAAGCCCTTAGCTATGCTTCCATCTGTATGGGACCTGTTGCGAACGTATCCTTTTATGTGTCCGTTCATCCTTTCGAACGCCATCATGCTGCGGAGGAACATCAGCCCGAGTTGTACGATGCCCTCCACGACATGGACCAGCAGATGCACCATAATGTCAAAGAATGCAGGTGGGAAGTAGACCTCAAGCTCACATAGTATCACCACGATCTCCTCCTGTAGCCTCCCGAGCTGATTCACGCCAATCGACTTCCTAGAGATGACGTCGAAAAACTTGTAGAGGCCAAATAACATTTCACGGACGTGCTCGTCCATTATCCCTCTTAGTGCGACCGGAAGTACCTGCGTCATTAGCACGGCACAGTCGTGAGACTTCATGCCACTGAACCTCTGCTTCGCCTCGTCTAGGTATCTGCTTATCTTGCCCGCGTAGCCGTAAGGAAATTTGACTCCTAGAAGGCACTTGAAAAACTGTTTGATCTCATCCTGGCTTAGAGTGAAGCAAGAAGGAGGGCAGTAATATTTGTTCTTCTTGAACTTTTTACCCTTTCGACGACCTTGTGTCGTCTCCGACTCATGTTCATCGTCATCTTCCTGATCATTAGGAGTAGCGCGTCCTCCGTGAAGCTCCTTCCGGATACCCAAGCATATCAGGCCGTGCCTTGCTTTCGGACCATCTTTCGTCCTATCTGGCATGTTGATTATGGTGGCGACCAGACTCTCGCACATGTTTTTCGTGATATGCATGATGTCGAGGCTATGAGGCATGCAGAGAAACTTCCAGTATGGCAACTCCCAGAAAACAGACCTTGTTTTCCATACCTTCATCAGCGGCTTGTCTTGTTGCTGCCACTTTTGCTTGTTTCCATGCTTAGGACAATCTTTCCAGTTTTTCAGCAACTCTTCCACTTCTTCGCTGCTCCTACGCTCTGGGATTCCTCGGGTCTCGGATTTGCCATCGAACAGGTCTCCACGTTTTCTCCATGGGTCATTCTTGCCGAGCCACCTCCGGTGCGCCATGAACACGGTTTTCGATGACCCTGGATCTCTCTCTAGTTGGAGATAGCTTGTGTTATCCATGCACCTAACACATGCGCAGAATCCTTGGATAACCTGCCCCGAGATATACCCGCAACCTGGATAGTCTTGCACCGTAGTGACCAACACGACTCTCATAGTGAAATAATCTTGTGTGACGGCGTCGTAAGTATTGGCTCCAGATTACCATAACGTGGCTAGCTCCTCTTTCAACAGCCCGAGATACAGATTGATGTCGGTACCAGGTTGTTTCGGCCCTTGAATTAGCATACTCATTTGTATGTACTTCTTCATGCACAACCATTGAGGGAGGTTGTACATCCATACAAACACGGGCCAAGTGTTGTGCGTGCTGCTCAGGCTACCAAACGGATTGAGTCCATCGGTGCTCGCACCAAGCCCGATGTTCCTCGAATCTCCACCGAATTCTAGGAATTCGAGGTCCAATGCTTTCCACTGGCTAGCATCTGAAGGGTGCGTCAGCAGCTCATCCTTTTCGGGGTCATCATCATCATCTCCTGGCTTCTTCCTTTCCGCATGCCATCGCATGAGCTTCGCTTCCTTAGGGTCCACGAAATAGCGCTGCAGACGAGGAGTGATAGGAAAGTACCATATCACTTTTCGAGGTGCTTTCTTCCCTTTCTTGTATCGACTCACGCCGCACACCGGACATGTGGTTTTCTCCGCGTCCTCGCCCCGATAAATGATGCAATCGTTGATTCATACGTGATATCTAAAGTGCGGTAGATCGAGAGGACAGACGATTTTCTTGGCGTCCTCGATACTAGTTGGACATGTGTTCCCCTCCGGGAGACGATCGTGCCAGAATGCCATCATATCATCGAAGCTTGCGTTGCTCAATTTGTGTTTTGCCTTCATCTCCATAGCCTTAAGCGTTACATTCAACCGGGTATCATCGGGCCTGCATCCTTCATACAATGGAGTAACCGCGTCTTTCTCAAGTTGCGCAAGCTTGGCTTTCTCTCTAGCGGCAGCCCTGGCGTTACTCGTCTGCTTGAGAAGCAGCTCTTGCACATAAGGGTCCCGCACCCAGCCTGACGTTGTTCCATCATCGTCTCCTCCTCCGGCATCTAGATCATCATCATCCCGGTCTGCTTCCGCACATTCACCATCTCCAGGAGACTCTTCATCATCTCGCCCGTTCTCGTCGTGATGATGATCATCGTCATGTTGGCCACCTTCACCGTCTCCATCGTCTTCGTCATCGCTTATCCAACGAGTGTATCCATCCATGAAACCATGGCGGAGCAGGTGCGCCTGCAGATTCCCGGAATCTGGATCGATCACCCAGTTGAGTTTGCATCTTCTGCACGGACATCTTATATCCGTCTTGTTATTTCATATCATGTCGGCCGTTGCACATTTCAAAAATCTAGCCACAATGCCGTCGCTCATTATGCGGAGCATTTTTGCCTGCACGGTGTACACGGTATAATTAGAAGTCTATTAGAACCACATAATGAATGCATGCATGCAATGGTCGATAGAAAATTTCGGCATGACCTATCCTAAAATTAGGACCTTTGCGAAATGCCAAAGTATTGCCAAAATGGAAATGAATCAACATTTTGGCAAAACAAATGGCAACTTGTTCACATACAAACACAAGAGAGAGAGAGACCGAGATCCATACACACATGAACATATCATTATCCTCTCCATACACACATGCATGAGCATCATCAATACTCTCCATATATACACACATATGACCATATCGATCCTCTCCATACACACATCATGAGCATCGATCATCTACATACATATGACCATATCATCCATATACACATGAACACATCCTTACATGGACAACTTACCGAGATGAGAGACCAATCGCAAGAAGATGGAAAGGAGAGGTGCGCGCGAGACCGGAGAAGGAGATGAGAGAGGAGAGCTTCCTCTATTACTTATGTAACATCCAAGGTAAGTTCTACATGCTAAAAATGGTGAATGGGTGGAGAAATTGAGGTGGGAAGGAGAAGGATCCTGACTAGATCTAAGGAGGAAGAAGAAGGGGAAAGTGAAGTGTGGGGTGGTGGAGATTGAAGGGTTTCGCAGCATAGTAAATCAAAAAATTTCTACGGATGCGAACGGGAAGCCAAGATATAATCTAGGAGATGCAAACAACGAGGGGGATTAGATGAGATCTTCATACCCTTGAAGATTCGCACAGCAGAACGTTCATCGGAATGTGGGTGATGTAGTCGTACTCGCTTCTCCTCCTCGCGATCCGATCCGATCTAACACCGCAAGTGGCGATGCCTCCGAGAGATGCACACGTGCGGCACCTCGACGTCTCCTCCTTCCTCGGTCCAGCAATTATGGTAGAGAGACGGATTGGATCTACAACACGACGACGCGGTGCAAGTGGTGGAGAGTTTCTGCAGCAGGGCTTCGCCTACGTGCAGTCGGGAGGGAGAGAGAGAGGAGGGCAGTAGGGTGGCTAGGGCTTGAGGAGGAGGTGTGGGAGGGGGTGCGCTCCCAGCCCTCTTTATATAGAGGGGTGGGCGGCCAGCCCTTGCCCCTCCCCCAAGCCCTAGGGTCGGCGGCCAAGGAGGGAGGAGTGGGGGGCAAGTTTCCCCCTTTCTAGAAGCTCCCCTAGGGTTTCCCCTAGGTTTGGCCGGCTGGGCCCTATGGGGCCTTGTGCCCCTGGCCCAATGCGGCCAGGGCACTCCCTCATAGGCCCATGCCCCCTCCCGGCAGGTGGGGCCACGTTGGTCCCCTTCCGGAAGATTCTAGAAGCTTCCGGTACAATACCGATTAACCCGAAACAATTCCGAACTCCAAAAACTGCATTGCCTTATATGAATCTTATTCTCCAGACTATTCCGGAACCTCTCGTGATGTCTCGGATCCCATCCGAGACTCCGAACAAAAACTCATAAACCAATTATCCAATCTATCCTAGCGTCGAGACACGTTAAGTGTGTGACCCTTCGGGTTCGAGAATATGCAGACATGATCTTCTATCAATAATCAACAACGGGGTCTGGAAACCCATATTGACTCCCACACATTCATCGATGATCATATCGGATGAACCACGATGCCAGGATTCAATCAATCCCATATATATATATATTCCCTTCGTCTCGCGATATTTTACTTGCCCGAGATTTGATCGTCGGTACCGTCATACCTAGTTCAATCTCGTTCACAGCAAGTACTTTACTTGTTCCATAATCCGATATCACTTTGTGATTAACTCCTTAACCACATGCTTGCAAGAGGTGTTGATATCGATTACCGAGTGGGCCTAAAGTATATCTCTCCGACTTGGGAGGGACAAATCCCATCTCGATACATACAACCCAACAGGTACTTTCCGATCACCTGAGAGACACCTTTATGATCACCCTCTCATAGGATGACGTTTGATGACCTCAAAGCTTTCTTCCGATACCAGGGAGTTGTATTATCTCATGGTCTAAGGAATACAATATTTGACATAAGAAAAGCTTCGCAAAGATGAACACGATGACACGATCTAATTGATCCGCTTAGTTTGGGTCTGTCCATCATATCATTCTCCCAATTATATGATCTCATTATTAATCGACAACTCATGTCTATGGTTAGGAAACCTTAACCATCATTAATCAATGAGCTAGTCCATAGAGGCATACTAGGAACACGGTGTTGTTCATAAAACACACAGGTATTAAAGTTTCCACTTAATACAATTCTAGCATGGAATATAAACTTTATCATGAACAAGAATTATAATAATAACATATTTATTATTGCCTCTAGGGCATAATTCCAACAGTCTCCCACTTGCACTAGAGTCAATAATCTAGTTTACATTTGGCAATAATCTCACACCCATGGCACTAAGGTGCTGATCATGTTTTACACGTGGAAGAGGTTTAGTCAATGGATCTGCGACATTCGGATCTGTATGTACTTTGCTAATCTTCAGATCTCCATCTGCTATATAATCTCAGATTATATGAAACTTGCGGTTGATATGCTTGGTCTTTGGATGATATCTTGGTTCCTTAGCGAGTGCTATGGCACCAGTGTTGTCACACAATATCTCCAGTGGGTCCAATGCACTTGGAACCACGCCAAGCTCAGTGATGAAGTTCTTGATCCAAACTCCTTCACTTGACGCTTCTGCAGCAGCCATGTATTCCGCTTCTACTGTAGATCCCGCGATCACGCTTTGCTTGCAGCTTCTCCAGCTCACAGCTCCTCCATTCAAAATATAAACGTATCCTGTCTGAGATTTAGAATCATCCTTTTCGGTGTCAAAACTAGCGTCGACGTAACCTTTTACGACGAGCTGTTCATCACCTCCATAGACTAAGAACATTTCTTTAGTCCTATTTAGGTACTTTAGGATGTTCTTCACGGCTGTCCAGTGTTCCACTCCTGGATCACTTTGATATCTGCTCGTCAAACTAAGAGCATTGGACACATCCGGTCTAGTACATAGCATGGCATACATGATAGAACATATGGCCGAGGCATAAGGCACTTTGCACATAGCTTCTCTATCATTTACCGTAGCTGGACACTGCGCCTTGCTCAATATCTTACCTGACAACATAGGCACTGAACCTTTCTTTGCCTTATCCATTCTGAACCTTTTCAGAACTTTGTCTAGGTATGTACTCTGGCTTAAAGCTATCATGCGTCTTTGTCTATCTCTATAGATTTTGATGCCCAATATATAAGCAGCTTCACCTAGGTCTTTCATTGAAAAACACTTGTTCAAATAACTCTTCACATCGTTAAGCATGTTAATTTCATTTCCAATAATCAATATGTCATCCACATACAGTACCAGAAATGTCACCGAGCTCCCACTCACTTTCTTGTAGATACAAGCTTCGTAGCAATTTGGAAAAAATCCAAAGCTCTTGATCACTTGATCAAAACGAAGGTTCCAACTCCGAGATGCTTGCTTCAGTCCATAAATGGAACGCTGAAGTTTGCATACTTTATCAGCATCCTTAGGATCGACAAAACCTTCGGGTTGCATCATATACAACTCTTCATCAATGTTGGCATTGAGGACCGCAGTCTTGACATCCATCTGCCATATTTCATAATCATGAAACGCAGCAATTGCTAATAAAATCCGAATGGACTTAAACATCTCTACGGGAGAGAAAGTTGTAGGGTTTCGCGGCATAGTAAATCAAAATTTTCTACGGATGCGAACAGAGGGAAGCCAAGATCTAATCTAGGAGATGCAAACAATGAGAGAGATTGGATTAGATCTTCATACCCTTGAAGATTCGCACAGCGGAACGTTCGTCGGAACGTGGGTGATGTAGTCGTACTCGCTTCTCCTCCTCGCGATCCGATCCGATCTAGCACCACAAGTGGCGGTGCCTCTGTGAGATGCACACGTGCAGCACCTCGACGTCTCCTCCTTCCTTGGTCCAGCAAGTATGGTGGAGAGACGGATTGGATCTACAACACGACGGCGTGGTGTATATGGTGGAGAATTTCTGCAGCAGGGCTTCGCCTACAAACAGTCGGGGGGGATAGAGGAAGGGCAGCAGGGCGGCTAGGGTTGGAGGGGAAGGTGTGAGGGGTGGTGCGCCCCCAGCCCTCTTTATATAGAGGGGTGGGGCGCAGCCCTAGCCCCTCCCCCAAGCCCAAACCGGCGGCCCCAAATGAGGAGGAGTGGGGGGCAAGGAAACCCCCCTTCTAGAAGCTCTATCTAGAGTTTAAACCCTCTTTGGCCGGCTGGGCCCTATGGGGCCTTGTGCCCCTGGCCCAATGCGGCCAGGTCACTCCCTCATAGGCCCATGCCCCCTCCCGGAAGGTGGGGCCACGTTGGTCCCCTTTCGGAAGGTTCTAGAAGCTTCCGGTAGAATACCGATTAACCCGGAACAATTCCGAACTCCAAAAACTGCACTGCCTTATATGAATCTTATTCTCCGGACCACTCCGGAACCTCTCGTGATGTCCCGGATCCCATCCGAGACTCCGAACAAAAACTCATAAACCAACTATCCAATCTATCCTAGTGTCAAGACACGTTAAGTGTGTGACCCTGCGGGTTCGAGAATATGCAGACATGATCTTCTATCAATAATCAACAGCGGGGTCTGGAAACCCATATTGACTCCCACACATTCATCGATGATCATATCGGATGAACCACGATGCCAGGATTCAATCAATCCCATATATATATTCCCTTCGTCTCGCGATATTTTACTTGCCCGAGATTCGATCGTTGGTACCGTCATACCTAGTTCAATCTCGTTCACAGCAAGTACTTTACTCGTTCCGTAATCCGATATCACTTTGTGATTAACTCCTTAACCACATGCTTGCAAGCGGTGTTGATATCGATTACCGAGTGGGCCTGAAGTATATCTCTCCGACTTGGGAGGGACAAATTCCATCTCGATACATACAACCCAACAGATACTTTCCGATCACCTGAGAGACACCTTTATGATCACCCTCTCATAGGATGACGTTTGATGACCTCAAAGCTTTCTTCCGATACCAGGGAGTTGTATTATCTCATGGTCTAAGGAATACAATATTTGACATAGGAAAAGCTTCGCAAAGATGAACACGATGATACGATCTAATTGCTTCGCTTAGTTTGGGTCTGTCCATCATATCATTCTCTAATGATATGATCTCATTATCAATTGACAACTCATGTCTATGGTTAGGAAACCTTAACCATCATTGATCAATGAGCTAGTCCATAGAGGCGTACTAGGGACACGGTGTTGTTCACAAACCACACAAGTATTAAAGTTTCCGCTTAATACAATTCTAGCATGGAATATAAACTTTATCATGAACAAGAATTATAATAATAACATCTTTATTATTGCCTCTAGGGCATAATTCCAACAGTCTCCCACTTGCACTAGAGTCAATAATCTAGTTTACATCTGGCAACAATCTCACACCCATGGCACTGAGATGTTGATCATGTTTTACACGTGGAAGAGGTTTAGTCAATGGATCTGCGACATTCAGATCTGTATGTACTTTGCTAATCTTCAGATCTCCATCTGCTATATAATCTCGAATTATATGAAACTTGCGGTTGATATGCTTGGTCTTTGGATGATATCTTGGTTCCTTAGCGAGTGCTATGGCGCCAGTGTTGTCACACAATATCTCCAGTGGGTCCAATGCACTTGGAACCACGCCAAGCTCAGTGATGAAGTTTCTGATCCAAACTCCTTCACTTGACGCTTCTACAGCAGCCATGTATTCCGCTTCTACTGTAGATCCCGCGATCACGTTTTCTTGCAGCTTCTCCAGCTCACAGCTCCTCCATTCAAAATATACACGTATCCTTTCTGAGATTTAGAATCATCCTTGTCGGTGTCGAAACTAGCGTCGACGTAACCTTTTACGACAAGATGTTCATCACCCCCATAGACTAAGAACATTTCTTTAGTCCTATTTAGGTACTTTAGGATGTTCTTCACGGCTGTCCAGTGTTCCACTCCTGGATCACTTTGATACCTGCTCGTCAAACTAAGAGCATTGGACACATCCGGTCTAGTACACAACATGGCATACATGATAGAACCTATGGCCGAGGCATAAGGCACTTTGCTCATGGTTTCTCTATCGTTTACCGTAGCTGGACACTGAGCCTTGCTCAATATCTTACCTGACAACATAGGCACTGAACCTTTCTTTGCCTTATCCATTCTGAACCTTTTCAGAACTTTGTCTAGGTATGTACTCTGGCTTAAAGCTATCAGGCGTCTTTGTCTATCTCTATAGATTTTGATGCCCAATATATAAGCAGCTTCACCTAGGTCTTTCATTGAAAAACACTTGTTCAAATAACTCTTCACATCATTAAGCATGTTGATGTCATTTCCAATAATCAATATGTCATCCACATATAGTACTAGAAACGTCACCGAGCTCCCACTCACTTTCTTGTAGATACAAGCTTCGTAGCAATTTGGAAAAAATCCAAATCTCTTGATCACTTGATCAAAACGAAGGTTCCAACTCCGAGATGCTTGCTTCAGTCCATAAATGGAACGCTGAAGTTTGCATACTTTATCAGCATCCTTAGGATCGACAAAACCTTCGGGTTGCATCATATACAACTCTTCATCAATGTTGCCATTGAGGAAAGCAGTCTTGACATCCATCTGCCATATTTCATAATCATTAAACGCAGCAATTGCTAATAAAATCCGAATGGACTTAAACATCACTAAGAGAGAGAAAGTCTCATCGTAGTCAACATCTTGAACTTATCAAAAACCTTTCGCGACAAGTCGTGCTTTATAGACAGTAACATTACCATCCGCGTCCGTTTTCTTCTTGAAGATCCATTTGCACTCAACGGCCTTTCGATCGCTAGGAGGGTCCACCAAAGTCCATACTTGGTTTTCGCTCATGGATCCCAATTCGGATTTCATGGCTTCTAGCCATTTCTCAGAGTCTGGGCTCATCATCGCTTCCTCATAGTTCGTAGGTTCACTGTCTTCTACTAACAAGACAGTCAAGACAGGGTTGCCGTACCACTCAGGAGGGGCACGCGACCTTGTCGACCTGCGATGTTCAGTAGCAGCATTGTCCGAAGCTTCATGATCCTTGTCATTAGCTTCCTCTATCGTTGGTGCAGGCGGCAGTGGAACAATTTCAGGTGCTGCGCTACTCTCCAACTCAAGAGAAGGTTCACTAACCTCGTCTAGCTCTACTTTCCTCCCACTCACTTCTTTCGAGAGAAACTCCTTCTCAAGAAAGGAACCGTTCTTTGCGACAAACACTTTGCCTTCGGTTCTGTGATAGAAGGTATACCCAATAGTTTCCTTAGGGTATCCTATGAAGACGCATTTCTCCGCTTTGGGTTCGAGCTTATCCGGCATCAATTTCTTGACGTAAGCTTCGCATCCCCAAACTTTGAGAAACGACAACTTAGGTTTAGCACCAAACCACAGTTCATACGGTGTCGTCTCAACGGATTTAGATGGTGCCCTATTTAAAGTGAATGCAGCGGTTTCTAATGCATAACCCCAAAATGATAACGGCAAATCAGTAAGAGACATCATTGATCGGACCATATCTAATAGGGTTCGATTCCGGCGTTCAGACACACCATTGCGCTGTGGTGTTCCGGGTGGCGTGAGTTGCGAAACAATTCCGCTTGCTTTAAGATGCGTGAGAAAATCATAACTCAAATATTCGCCCCCACGATCGGATCGTAGAAACTTAATCTTTCTGTTACGATGGTTCTCCACTTCATTCTGAAATTCCTTGAACTTTTCAAATGTTTCAGATTTATGTTTCATTAAATAGATATACCCATATCTACTTAAGTCATCGGTAAAAGTGAGAAAATAGCGATATCCACCGCGCGTCGAAACACTCATCGGTCCGCATACATCGGTATGTATGATTTTCAACAAGTCCGTTGCTCGCTCCATCATACCGGAGAACGGGGTTTTGATCATCTTGCCCATGAGGCATGGTTCGCATGTGTCAAATG
The DNA here is from genome assembly GCA_916181665.1 of Avena sativa. Taxonomy (NCBI): domain Eukaryota; kingdom Viridiplantae; phylum Streptophyta; class Magnoliopsida; order Poales; family Poaceae; genus Avena; species Avena sativa. The sequence goes on along the minus strand of OV702281.1, from coordinate 413,974,825 downwards.
ATTCAAAATCAAGAGACTCCAAAAGTCCATCAGAATAGAGTTTCTTCATGCGCTTTACACCAATATGACCTAGACGACAGTGCCACAAATAAGTAGTATTATCACTATCTACTTTGCATCTCTTAGCCTCAATGTTATGGATGTGTGTTTCATCCCTTTCGAGATTTAGAAGAAATAAACCATTCACAATAGGTGCATGACCATAAAAGATGTTACTCATATAAATAGAACAACCATTATTCTCCAATTTAAATGAATAACCGTTTTGCAATAAACAAGATCCAGAAATAATGTTCATGCTCAACGCAGGCACATAATAACATTTATTGAGGTTTAAAACTAATCCCGAAGGTAAAACTAAGGAGAGCGTGCCGACGGCCATCACATCAACTCTTGATCCATTGCTAACGCGCATCGTCACCTCATCCCTCGCAAGTCGCCGTATATTCCGTAGCTCCTGTTTCGAGTTACAAATATTAGCAACTGAACCGGTATCAAATACCCAGGCACTACAACGAGGGATAGTAAGGAAAACATCAATAACATGTATATCAAATATACCTTTGATGGTGCCAGCCTTCTTGTCCGCTAAGTACTTCGGACAGTTGCGCTTCCAGTGACCCTTGTCCTTGCAATAGAAGCACTCAGTGTCCGGCTTAGGACCAGACTTGAGCTTCTTCTCAGCAGGGGCAATGTGCTTGCCGCCGCACTTCTTGAAGGGCTTCTTTGCTCCCTTACCTTTCTTGAAGGTGGGCTTGTTGACCATCAACACATGATTATCCTTTTTGATGTCCACTTCCGCGGCCTTCAGCTTTGCGAAGAGCTCGGTGATCGTATCAGTGGAACCAATCTGATTATGAGTCACTACAAAACTTTTGTAGCTGGGAGGGAGTGATTGCAGAACCCTGTCAATCTTGAGCTCCTCTGGAATCGTGCATTCCAGTTGCTCAAGGCGTTGAGTGTAGCCCGTCATCTTAATGGTGTGCTCACTAACATAAGTCCCTTCCTCCATCTTGCAGTTAAAGAACTTCTCAGAGATCTCATATCTCTCAGAACGGGCCTGAGTCTGAAACATGGTTTTCAGCTCTTCGAGAATCTCAAAGGGCCCGGGATAGTCTTCAAAACGATTTTGAAGTTCCGGTTCCATAGCAAACAACATGGTGCTCTTAATCACACCATAATCATCTTTGCGCGACTGATAGACTGCTTTCTCATCAGCCGGCGCAGTTGCAGCAGGGGGGTCACCTAACGCTTTCCCAAGGACATAGTCCTTTTGACCGCCAGATAGAATGATTCTTAGATTGCGGAACCAATTGGTGAAGTTAGACCCATTGTTTTTAAGCTTTTCCTTCTCAGCAAAAACGTTGAAGTTGAAGTTGGACTTAGCCATGTGATCTACAGTATTTGCAAGTACAATTTAGACTATGTTCATGATAAATAGTTCAACTTAATCAAATTACCAGATGAACTCCCACTAAATTCAACATCCCTCAAGTTGTTTAGTGAACATGATCCAAATTCACCACACCTAATCCGATCATCACGAGAAGAGATGTGGTTTCAATGGTGGACAACGAAGTGTCGATCATATCATTCCTATGACTCATGCTTAACCTTTCGGTTCATGTGTTCCGAGGCCATGTCTGTACATGCTAGGCTCGTCAAGTTAGACCCAAGTATTTCCGCGTGTGCAAAAACTGGCTTGCACCCGTTGTATGTGAGCGTAGAGCCTATAGCACCCGATCATCACGTGATGCTTGGACACGACGAACTTTCGCAACGGTGCATACTTGGGGAGAACACAGTTTTTATCTTGATCTTTAATTGAGGAATCATCTTATAATGCTACCGTCGCGATCTAAGCATAATAAGATACATAAAAGGATAAACATCACATGCATATAACTTTATGTGACATGGTATAGCCAATCTTCGCGCAATGATCTCCATCTTGTGCGTTCCGGCATGATCTCCATCACTCCACCATGATTACCTCCACCACGAATAGCAACTACAACTATTGCTAACTACTTAGCGATAAAGTGAAACTATTACATGGCGCATAAGAAGTTGACACACAGGTCATACACAATTATAAAGACAACCATATGGCTCCTGCCGGTTGTGTACTCATCGACATGCAAGTCGTGAAACATTACAAAACATGATCATCGCATACATTATACACATCACATCTTGGGCCATACCATATCACAGAAAACACTCCCTGCAAAAACAAGTTAGACGCCTCTACTTTGTTGTTGCATGTTTTACGTGGCTTATGGGAGTAGATGCTAAGAACGATTCTTACCTACGGAAAGCCACAACGGTGATATTATGGTTGCCAAACTCCGGTGTCAATCCCATGACAACTATAGTGAGAGAAACTGACTTCCACCAGCCGCATGTGTGGAACAAGCCACATGTCAAGTGCGGAGCCAGTCTCGCGAACGACGTCGCGTAAGGTTGGCCTGGACCGCTTCAATCTCACTATCCCGGGTCATAAGAAGAACACAAACAAGAGGCTTGCAACAGAAAACATCAACGCCCGCAACAACCATGTTGCGTTCTACTCGTGAAACACATCTACGCATAGATCTAGCTCTGATACCACTAAAGGGTTTCGCAGCATAGTAAATCAAAAAATTTCTATGGATGCGAACGGGAAGCCAAGATCTAATCTAGGAGATGCAAACAACGAGGGGGATTAGATGAGATCTTCATACCCTTGAAGATTCGCACAGCGGAACGTTCGTCGGAATGTGGGTGATGTAGTCGTACTCGCTTCTCCTCCTCGCGATCCGATCCGATCTAACATCGCAAGTGGCGATGCCTCCGAGAGATGCACACGTGCGGCACCTCGACGTCTCCTCCTTCCTCGGTCCAGCAAGTATGGTGGAGAGACGGATTGGATCTACAATGCGATGGCGCGGTGCAAGTGGTGGAGAGTTTCTGCAGCAGGGCTTCGCCTACGTGCAGTCGGGAGGGGGAGAGAGAGGAGGGCAGCAGGGCGGCTAGGGCTTGAGGAGGAGGTGTGGGAGGGGGTGCGCCCCCAGCCCTCTTTATATAGAGGGGTGGGCGGCCAGCCCTTGCCCCTCCCCCAAGCCCTAGGACCGGCGGCCAAGGAGGGAGGAGTGGGAGGCAAGTTTCCCCCCCTTCTAGAAGCTCCCCTAGGGTTTCCCCTAGGTTTGGCCGGCTGGGCCCTATGGGGCCTTGTGCCCCTGGCCCAATGCGGCCAGGGAACTCCCTCATAGGCCCATTCCCCCTCCCGGCAGATGGGGCCACGTTGATCCCCTTCCGGAAGGTTCTAGAAGCTTCCGGTACAATACCGATTAACCCGAAACAATTCCGAACTCCAAAAACTGCATTGCCTTATATGAATCTTATTCTCCGGACCATTCCGGAACCTACCGTGATGTCCCGGATCCCATCCGAGACTCCGAACAAAAACTCATAAACCAATTATCCAATCTATCCTAGCGTCGAGACACGTTAAGTGTGTGACCCTTCGGGTTCGAGAATATGCAGACATGATCTTCTATCAATAATCAACAGCGGGGTCTGGAAACCCATATTGACTCCCACACATTCATCGATGATCATATCGGATGAACCACGATGCTAGGATTCAATCAATCCCATATATATATTCCCTTCGTCTCGCGATATTTTACTTGTCTGAGAGTTGATCGTCGGTACCGTCATACCTAGTTCAATCTCGTTCACAGCAAGTACTTTAGTCGTTCCGTAATCCGATATCACTTTGTGATTAACTCCTTAACCACATGCTTGCAAGCGGTGTTGATATCGATTACCGAGTGGGCCCAAAGTATATCTCTCCGACTTGGGAGGGACAAATCCCATCTCGATACATACAACCCAACAGGTACTTTCCGATCACCTGAGAGACACCTTTATGATCACCCTCTCATAGGATGACGTTTGATGACCTCAAAGCTTTCTTCAGATACCAGGGAGTTGTATTATCTCATGGTCTAAGGAATACAATATTTGACATAAGAAAATCTTCGCAAAGATGAACACGATGACACGATCTAATTGCTCCGCTTAGTTTGGGTCTGTCCATCATATCATTCTCCCAATGATATGATCTCATTATTAATCAACAACTCATGTCTATGGTTAGGAAACCTTAACCATCATTAATCAATGAGCTAGTCCATAGAGGCATACTAGGAACACGGTGTTGTTCATAAACCACACAAGTATTAAAGTTTCCGCTTAATACAATTCTAGCATGGAATATAAACTTTATCATGAACAAGAATTATAATAATAACATCTTTATTATTGCCTCTAGGGCATAATTCCAACAGAGATGATCACATGATCACATATGTTTGTGCAGGTTGACACATCCATGGCGCACATGGCCCCAGTGCGCCACAGGGAAAAATCACATCCGTGGCGCACATGGCCAGAGTGCGCCACAGATGTTTATGCCCGTTTAAGGAGCAGAGGGGGCTTCACATAGGCGTAGCGCACTTGCCTCATGTGTGCTACGGCTATCCCCAACAACCGTAGCGCACCACCCCTATGTGCGCTACGGGTATGCGGCATGCGGCCAACAGGGCCCTGGCCCACACATATCTATGGCACACTATGGCCATGTGCGCCACGGTTGTTCTAGTTACTAGTAGGGCACTGCCCATAGGTGAGCCACACCTGTTTTAGCTGTGGGGCACTTCAACCATGTGAGCCACAGATGTGTTGATTACCTATAGCTGTTTTCCTAGTAGTGCAAGTTCGTGAGGGCTTTAATCACTAAGTTTTCACATAACAAAATAGTTTTTAATTGGAAGATAGTTGAAAACAAGAATATACTTGGAATGGTGTAACACACCATGCATAGGAGTTTATAGTGGACACTTTGGAATAACTTGGTTTCTTGGGAGTTGGAAGCATGAGTAGAACTTACTCATACAAGTGGAGGCTAGCAAAAGACTGGGAGCAACCAACTAAGAGAGCAATAATGGCCAAAATTATGCAATGCAACAAAGCAAACTAATCAAAGCAAAGAGTGGTACTACAAGTCAAGGACTAAATGATCATAGAGGCTAATGGTGGCTTGTCATAGTCATAACATGGTGTGAGCATCTGCCAAGTCAACCCAAGCAAAACATCAAAGGGGAATACCACAATACTATGCTTTTGCATGCTAAAACAACGCATAATTTCTTCAAGGCACACTAAGCAATCCCAATTGTTTGGAACAAGACATGCTACAGCAATAATCACTAAGCATAATGCTAAAACAACACCTACATGTCATGCTAAAGTCTAGGACACAGTCAATGCAAGCTCCTCTTGCACTTCAAGCAAGAGCTTACTACTCCTTTCCAAACACCAAGCAAACTTATTTGCAAAACAACACAATGATAATGGGGGTTCAAACTTCTTTATTCAAGCAAACTAAAAAATCTAAGCAAAGCAAACGAAAACTAAGACGCTCCAAGAACAACACAACTGTGCATGAAACAATAAAAATGAAGTGTCTAGAAAGACCTGAGATTTTTATTGATGAAGAAGGGGATGCCTTGGGCATCCCCAAGCTTTTACGCTTGTACCTCTTGGATATTTACTAGGGTGACACCATGGTGGCATCCCAAAGCTTGAGCTTTTGTCCATTCTTTATCTCATTACATCATTCTCTCTCTATACTTGAAATTTTTCCTTCATACAAAACTTCACACAATCTTCATTAGCAACATTAGCTTATTCAAAAGATATTAGACCGTTGTTAAAGCTTTGGAACAGCAAGGCTTTTCACTAAAAACACAATCTACTGAAGTAAATCCTTCAAATAAACTCAATTTACCTGAAGAGAGCACAAAAAGGAATCAATAAGAAGCAAATGCAAATAATGGTAGAAATCTGTCAAAACAGACCAGCAGGTAGAAACGAATTTTTTTTCGAACATCTTCTGTTGCTCAAATAAAAAAGTGTTGAACTAACAAAAGTTAGCTAACATACTGGGGGATTTATTCGTAAATTTTGAGATCAATCCGAGTTACAGAGACTACTCACGAATTTTGTTGGTGGAGGACAGAAATCTGTTTCGGGACAGCAACTCCCCAAATCTTACTTCCCTCTCATTAGAGGTCATTCTTCGCACAAAAAGCAAACAAAAAGGATAAGGAGAGGTTATTACAGAAGTAATAACTTCCAAGACTCAAGGAAACTCTTGGGTTATCTCCCAACAAGTACTTTCTTTAACGCCTTTAAGTTAGGCATAAGAAGCAAGAAGAATCAACTATTTTTAAATGAGGAAGCATTAACATTTATACTTGCAAAATCTTCAACTATGAAAGGTATCTCATCCAAATGGGTTTTGGAGGATCCTTTGTCATCTCTCTTCGGTCTACTACCTTCATCAAAAACATTTTCAGGGACAATCCAATCAAAATTCCTTTCGAAGGCTTCATGCATTCCAACAAGCTTAAATGGTATGGGTATATTGAATTCCTCTCCAGGCTTAGTTTTATCAGAAATACCCACAACATCTATATTTGAACCTAGCATATTGAAACGTTCAAAAACCTTTTTGGCCTCCCTAGCAACATTATGGAATTCTTTTGATAAAGTTTCAAGGATGAATTCCCTTTTTTCAGCATTCTTCTCTTCTTTTAGTTTTAGGAATAAGAATTGCATGAAGGGGTTAAGGCTAAAAAACCTAGCCTCCAACATACGGACTAAAGAAGCTGAAGCAATTTCATAATTAGGAGAAAGCTCTGCTATAGATTTATCCTCAATATCCTCATGCTTGCTAACATAATTAAAGAATTCTTCAATATTATCTTTCCCAGTTATGGAGCCACTACCTATTGCAAGATCTTTCAGAGCGAACTGGGGGAGCAACATGGTGAGCTAGAGCAAGGTAGCAACTAGAGCAGGAACTAATTTTTTTGTGTTTTTTGAATAAAGAAAGAAAACTAAGCTAGACTATTTTTTTTGGGTTTTTTTGGAAAGAGGCGAACAAAACCAAGCAAAAGAAGCAAAGCAAACTAAAAAACAAAGTAAAGAGAAAGGAAGTGAAGGACTCCCCTAGTGAAGACGTCCTTAGCCTCCCCGGCAACAGCGCCAGAAATTTGTTGATGCGCTGGTGCTTGAAGGGCAGGAAGAGGTTGAAGTTGTTCTGTAGATTCCCGACAACGGCGCCATAAATTTCTTGATGCTACACTCAACAGGGAGGAAAAGTGCTTCGTTGGAAACCCCAAGAGAAAGGTATGAAGATTACAACAGCAAGATTTCCCTCAGTAGAAACCGAGGTTATCGAACCAGAAGGAGGAAGGAAACATCACACAGGTGTTGGAAGCAACATGGAGACCTGCACAACACAAACTCAAGACTCTGTCCCAACGAATCAGTGAGGTTGTCAAGCTCACCGGTTTGCTGTAACAAAAGATTAAACGTATGGTGTGGAAGGTAATGGTTTGCAGCAAGTAAAGAAGTAATAGTGGAAGATGTATCAATGGTAAAGATTGGACCGGGGTCCATAGTTCACTAGAGGTGCTCTCCTTAGATAAACAACATAGCATGAAGGGTAAACAAATTATAGCGAGGCAATTAACAGGAACTAAGCAAGGCATAACAATGCAATTACTATCCAGAAAGATCCTATGAGGTTGATTGGTCAATACAACAATATACATAGACCGTAATCCAACTGCATCTATGACTAGAAGTACACCTTCAGGTTATCATCCGAACCCCCTTCAGTATTAAGTTGCAAGCAATAGACAACTGCTTTAAGCAAAGTGTGTAAGTTAAACAGTCCACATGTTCCATGAACAAGAGACCGTTGTTTTCTCCCTAGTAGAAACAACACATCTACAACCGAAGAGATTATTGTCACTTCCCTTGGAAACTAGAGGCATGAACCCACTATCGAGCATAAATACTCCCTCTTGGAGTCACTAGCAACTACTTAGCCAAGATAACCACTAGCAACGGAGAGCATGCAAGATCACAAACAACACAGACATGATAGAATCATAAAGATAGAACCATTAATCAAACTAACATAATAATCTCAATATCCATCGGATCCCTGCAAACACAACATGCATGATTACAAATAGATTAGATCTTGATCATGAACGGAGCTCAAAAGATCCATACATGAAAGCACAAAGGAGGAGATACAACCATCTAGCTACTACATGGACCCATAGTCTAAGGTGGAACTACTCACAAAGCATACCGGAGAGAAGGCCTCCCGGATGATCTCCCCTCAGGCAGGGTGCCGGGAAGCGCTTCAGATCCCCCCAATCTAGGGACGATGGTGGCGGCGGCTACAGACGGTTTCGTGGAATATTGATCAGGTACTGATATTTTCTGCATTGGGGGCTTCTTATAGGCGAAAGGGGAGACCGAGGCGGCCGCCAGGGCGGCCAAACCCTAGACAGACGCGGGATAGGTCCCACCCACGCCTGGGGGGGGGGTTGGTCCCTCTGGCCGGCCCCTTAGGCTCTCCTCTAGACTTCTTGTTACCCACCGAAAGTTATTGACTTTGTCCTTCGTCCCGTACAATCGCTACAAGAAATGTGTCAATTTGTGACGTTTTGGTAGTGACCATCTACAAGATCGTCTTAGATTTCTGAAGATCTTGCACCGGGTGGTCTCAGGCTGCTTGGGAGGGCTAAAACCTTAAAAAATTATGACGATTTGACTCAAAAACATCATAATTTCTTTAAATAAAATCGTCATAATAGCTATACAGGTCTAAATATGAAGGATATCAAGATAGACCGTTGGATATGGCCAAGATGGACGGACAAGATGTTGATCTGCGAGAACTTGACATGGATAGCTGACGTGGCACGGTACCCATCGCGCGCCCAAACACCGAATATTTTTAGCATCGCGCGCGCAATACGCGAGCGTGCCAGCCAAAACTGCCACGTCCCCACGCTCCCCTCCTTCCTCCATTGTTCCCCAACCCTAATCCTATTGCCTGCTGCCGGACACCGCTCCCCTCCTTCTGTAGTCGCCGCCGCCGCCCTAATCCACGCGCCGCCGCCGTCCTAGTCCACGCGCCGCCGCCACCGCCCTCTGTTCGAGAGCCTCTTCCCCGCTTGCTCCCCTTCTTGTGCAGCGAGATCCACACCCCTCCCCGACGACGACTCGAATGATGGCTGAGGCAGACGGCGAAGGCGGTGGTTTGACCCCCAACAAAACCCCAGTTCGACGAACATGGCCGTCTCCACGACCCTAGTGCTCGTGCATCTCGCCCTCTCCTCGTCCCAGATATCCGCCTCCTAGTGCTCCCACCTCTACCTGTGCATCCCCCGTGCCCTTTCCCTCCTCTCTCTCTCTCTGATCTGGTACCCCTGACGCCCGCCTCCTCGCGACAGTCGCAGCCAAGGAGCGGTGGCATCGGCGGATCGGACAATGGCAGCGGGGGATCTAGGAGCGGTGGTTCTGGAGGGAGCAGTGATCCGCAGGGTGGTGGAGAGGAAGAAGGGGGAGAAGATGGGGATGGGGTCTCCATGTCGCATAAGCTCACCCTCGCCTACACCGCACTCGTTGGAGGTAAGTGTCGCAATGATAGACTCCCTTCTTTCTGTAGTAATAGATCGCATATCAAATGGATTGGAGTAAATTGTAGTATTTTATGCCTGGTATAGATGGGCTTGATGAATTAGATAGCTGGGTTCATGGATTTTGCATGGTGAGGGAGAGGGATCCCTGGATCTGGATTATCCTCAGTTTGACCAGAAATATTTATTGGATCCATTTTATGCAATACTACATCTCTATGTCCATATTCAAGTTAAAAGGACTAATTTGATGAGACAATGATTAAATTTACTTGAAAGTTGTAGAAAACCAGCAGGCATGCTCATTAACACTCTCTTGATTACTATGTTCCTTCTTTTATTGTAGAAACAATAGAACTAGGGAGTGCTGAGTGAATTGGTATTTAAAAAGGTTCCTGGTGTGTTCTTGCTATCTGATTAATTTTGTGGTTATGTGTTCCCAAATGTAACATCCCCATACACGCAACTTCAGAAGCTAAATCTACTATATAGTAATCTGCTGGACAGTTTGGTGAGATTGTATTCTACTTTGCTGTTTCTATATTTACCCCTTGTCCTTGTTTTATTTTTTCTATGTAGTGGCCGAAGATTATGATGCAAACGATTAGATGCTACCAAACTTCAAACAATGGCAAATGATTAGTAGGAGGGAACTGTTTTCTTTTGAGCACCTCAATTGTATAACTTTTGTTTGTTTGTTAGTATCAGTTCTAGAGTTATCTGCTGTGATTCTTGTTTTTTTGTCCAAATGTCCCCTGTTCCACATCTGGTTCTCTTTGATTATACTTTTGTCATGTTTTGCCTAGGATTATATGTCCAGCAAGCTTGCATCACATAGTGATACATGAGAGGATGTATGTCACCAACATGTAAGTGAGGTGATTAAGGAAATAATACAGAATTTAATGGCACTTGGAATAGAGATAATGTTTTCTTTGATGTGCAGACAATGGAGAGAATCAATGAAATTAGTCAAAGTCTAATAGAGCCTTTATCATTCGCTGCACTATTCAGCTTTTTCCCTTTGTTTGAAAAGGTAGGTTTCTTAGTTTATTTTTTCCAGTTGAGATAATTTCCTCCACATAAAAATGTTCTATATCATATAGAATACTGAAGTGTTCTACATCTAAATATTCATGGGTACCAGTATATTATGTGCTTTCCCCCTAAAACAAAACCTTATATGTCTTACTTTGGAATGGTTTTTCTTTCTGAACAATGTACATTCTTTGTGTACCTACTGACACTTGCCCAAGAACTTTTAAATGCTCATTCTTGCAGTGGCTTGATCTTGATAATGGGTTTATTAAGCCTTAAATAGCTACTGCTTGCCTCTGTATTATGCTAATCTGGATTATTTTGATCTTTGTTGTGTTCGTTTGTTTATGTTTGAGGTACTTTTGCTGATGTGCTGGAGGTCGCTTGGAGCCCGAGCCTCAACCCATAGCGTGGACAGTACAGACATGAGGAGCTCGACATAGGTCTAGCGTCTGTGACCTAGTTTAGGCTGGGAGCAGCGACAACGCTTGATCTGTCCTTGGATGGGAGATGGTAGTATATTCAGTCTTTGTTCTTTGCGATTGCGTATACTATAGCAAAAAATTTATCCGTGATACATAAATTGTCTATTTTTCTTCACTACTGCTAGCTCGTAGGTTTATTGTTGTTTATAGCTTTGACTTTCTATCTGAACAATATGTAAAGGGAGATAGTCCATTTCATTATTAGTGTTCTGTAGAAAACTTCTGTAGTCAACAAAGTGATCAGCCAACTTCTATTGAAGCATTGTATCATAAATACTATCAGTAGTTAAATGTTATTAGTATATAAATAGTATGCCTGTAAATACTAGGCTGCCAGCACACTGCATGCTCTCAGCTAATTGTTGATTTTTTGGTGCTGAATGTTTTACTTCGTCAGCAATTCTATCTGATGCACTAAGTCTATTGCATTCACACATGTACTTGCTACGCTACTTGTAAGTTTTAATTTTCTCTAGTATCATGTTGCTGCAGGGTGCAGGTTGTTGATGATAAGAGGGGTCACAGTGACATGGCATACACATTAGGGTCAACACCTACGACCCCAAGATAAACCACCTTCTTGGCCTGGAATAGCAAGTAAACCCTCCCGTGTGACGGTCTTCTCTCTGGTAACTGCTTATAGCGGTAGTCTTCTCTCTGGTAACCTCTTATAGACCTCCTATTTCCCCTCTACCATCTTGAATGGACTAAAAGCTGGTGTGTTCATAATTTTTAAGGCATTGCCAGTTTTTCATTCCAATGTCAACTAGATTGTCTTGACGTCAAGTTTATTCTTCTAAGACACTTACTGGATCTCTTAGTCTACACCGAGATTGATTGATTGTTGCTAGATTGGCGTAAGGCCATATGTACACATAACAGTCAATCTAAGGAAAAAATTTAGGGTTGTATTAACATTTGATGATATAATTTAGTTTCTTTCAAGTTTCAAGCAATTGCCGACAAGTTGTTTTAAGAGCAAACCTGTTTTTGTTGTAGTAGATCCTTGTTGAATTGTGCAACGTAGCTGTGATTTTATCTAGATTCTACTACATTGTACAATTGTCCTTTATTTAACACATTGTACTTGTAAATTGTGCTTTGAGCATCTGTTATTACTAGTATACCATCTCACCATAGAGTTGAATCGAGTACTGATGATTGTGGTCAAGAGGAAATAACTTGTATAATTTGTGCAGATGCTTGGTGAAAGCTTTCTATCCACTTGTCTCTTCAAATCATGTTATCATCAGTCATGAGATGCTACTAATAGCTATTTCGAGTTGCTCATGCAGTTTTTTATTCATAACTGATGATCATGCAGGAGCGCATAATGGTACACCGATAAGCACCTGCAACATCCCTAGAGTACGCCGCCAACCTCAAGGTAATAGGAATGCTCAACTATTGATTGTGTGAAAAATAAATTAGTAATGGTTACATGTGTGGCTTTGCTGTTATGTCTATGGTTTTGTTCCTGCTGATGCCTAATGGTCTTATTGGAGATTTGGAGTGTGGCTTTGCTGTGATAGTCTGCTTACACTAATGCAGCTTTTCACATGGCATTCGATTTTCTATTTTATTTATTCACTTGATGCATGGTTGGTAGTATTAAGATACTAAGACAGATCTGGTTCTTGATTGCATTTTTATCATTTCTCATATTCTCATGTGCGTGCAGTTTTTAATAAGTAGCGAGAAAAAACATGATATGAAGTACTAGATGTATGCCTTGAGTTTCTGTAATTAGCGATAAACAACATGATATGAAGCATTTCCCAGCTTTTGAGCTGAGAAAAGTTCTCTAGTGAATTAGTTCTTATCTACTCTGTATTATCTACTACTGTTGTTGTATGGCAAACCCTAGAGGAAAATCATATTTGTGATGTAGTTTCTGTAACTTGGCATTTCTATATTGCTTGTTTATCTTGTGCAATCATTCATTGTGATGTAACATACATTTGTTGTTGTTTGTGCAAGTTGTGATGAGCTTTCCCTTATTTGTAGGCTATAGTATCGTTGTAGGCTATAGTACAACTGTAGGCTATAGTATCATCTAGGTGCTTGTAGATTTGTGTTTGTTTTGTTTCCTGCTATTTTATGTTATTCTTAAAAGATATTGCTTTAATTCTGACTTGATAGTCATAATCATAATTTCTTGTTTTTTTACAGGAGCACCATTTTGGTAGGAGAAAATCCTGGATGTGCACTTGGTGATCATGGAGCTAGTGGTGTCGAGAATGGTAGCACCATTTTGGTAGGAGATAATTCTGGAGCTTGGACGTGGTGTATTTCTTGGTTAACTTATTGTTGCCTAGCAGGTGTTGCAATTGGTGCTATTTGCTAATAAGTTAATGTAAATACTTAATTGTAATCTTGGATGTGTATTTGTGAGCCTGCTATTTGCTGATAAATTATCTGCATGTTGTGTATTTGCTGAAAATGGTGTATTTTATTGATGTATTTGCAAACTCTTGTGTATTTTCTCGATTTATTGCATGGCTGAAGCAATTCCAGAAATGAAAATGCAAATTCTAGTTAAAAAATAGCAGAAATCTGGACTGGATGAAATATATTTGGGCTCTAAAAAGGCTGTGGCCCAAAATATATTGTAACAAATCTGAAAATAAATAAGTGTACCATAAGAAGGAAAGGCCCAAAAGTGGCAAACCTAAAAAGGTCAAGGCCTAGCAAATAAAAGGCTAGAATTATTGGGTCGGCCCATTTAGATCACTAAAATGGACTGGGCTGATTTTGATTTAAGACGATTTCATTTCGTCACAATTTTGCCACGTAGGATCTGAGCTGGCCTGGCTAGATGGTCCATGACGATATTGGATCGTCATAGACGTTATGACAATTCAATATCGTCATAGACGGTTATGACGATTTTACAAAAAACGTCGTTATAGTTCATTTGCGACGCCCAGCTTTCGACGATCTCAAAATCGTCATAAATGGACTACTATGACGATTCTGTGACGAAAATTTAGGGTCATATATAGACAGATTCCTTGTAGTGAATTCCGAGAATATTTCTTTACTAACTTTTCTGAAACCAAAAACAGCAGAAAACAAGCATCTGGCACTGTTGCAACTTGTTAATAGGTTAGTACCAGAAAACATGTAAAAAGCACCTCAAAGTGTAGACAAGTAAAACAAAGTAGATACTAAACAAGCATGGAGAATCAAAAATTATAGATACATTTCCAACATATCATCTACCCTATGCACAAACCAACTATTTCTGTACCAGTAGCTAATTCTCAATCTAATGAAGGACAACTTGAACAATGTCATGGATGGGGTATTTAAGGAGGACTTAAGAAATTTTGACCAGCGTATGGGGTAAACAAACTCTAGGTTCACTATGGATTATGTTTTATAATTGAAAATGGTATGCTAACGATGTTTCTTGTACCATGTATGTGTGCTGCTTCACATCTAAGCATCCATATGCAAAACAAATTTACAACACGCTTGTGGATCACCTGTGGGACATGGATTGGATAGAGACCTGTTATGTGTAGTAATTTAGTTTATGGTTCTATTTTGGCTTTGTATATTTAATTGATCTAAAAATATAATTGTATTAGTTCAATCAAATGTCTTTTGTTAAAAATATAAGGACATATACTCAACTGGAGAAATGACGATTAAGATCCCCCTTGGAAGATGTAAACTTGCACAAAAAGGATAGCACAATCGAAGTCTGATATCACAGAAATGATAGAGATTTCCCATTGCCTAGAACTTTTTTGCGTCATTAAAGCTTCCTTGTTGATTTTTCTAGGTTCTACCTACATTTAAATATGTTTCTATTTCAATTGTACTAAGTGATTGTGTTAGAGTTGTATATATTACTATTATCTCGGAGCTATTTTCATCTTTCCATCCGCCCCGCCTCCTATTCTTTCCATCCTCTGCCACTGGATCTATAAAATCGGATCAAGATATTGCCACAAATTTGTGGTACATGGTGGATTATATCCCAATCATCACGAACATCCACTACATCGGTCCTTGCTAGTATGGCACCGATGTTCCTGTAAAAAATGGCGATAGTTTGCATAGTATTTTTCTAAAGGACATATAATTATTATTATTTCACTTTTCCTAATTAACAACTAGCTGTTTTCTAATTCGTGCATGATCACATTTTCATCCGTACGATTTTGTTTCGAGATGGGTGCAGGAGCGACCGCTTATCTTATTGGATTTTATGCAGACACTTTTTTTTTGTTTTCAGACACCGAGTCAATAGCTTTGCGCTCTGGCCAACTCAATGGTGGAGGATGGGTAAGACAGTAGCAACGGCTGAGTCTATGTTTGAGATTTGTCTTTGCCGTTGGATGCACCAGCTTCACCATGTGTGCAAGTGATTCGTCTCGTGGTTTCTGACCTTTTCCTTGATTTCAAGTTAGTGAATCGTCTTTCAGGTAAACTCATATTATGGAGGATATAGGATTTTGATGCCCAATATATAAGCAGCTTCACCTAGGTCTTTCATTGAAAAACACTTGTTCAAATAACTCTTCACATCGTTAAGCATGTTAATTTCATTTCCAATAATCAATATGTCATCCACATACAGTACCAGAAATGTCACCGAGCTCCCACTCACTTTCTTGTAGATACAAGCTTCGTAGCAATTTGGAAAAAATCCAAAGCTCTTGATCACTTGATCAAAACGAAGGTTCCAACTCCGAGATGCTTGCTTCAGTCCATAAATGGAACGCTGAAGTTTGCATACTTTATCAGCATCCTTAGGATCGACAAAACCTTCGGGTTGCATCATATACAACTCTTCATCAATGTTGGCATTGAGGACCGCAGTCTTGACATCCATCTGCCATATTTCATAATCATGAAACGCAGCAATTGCTAATAAAATCCGAATGGACTTAAACATCTCTACGGGAGAGAAAGTTGTAGGGTTTCGCGGCATAGTAAATCAAAATTTTCTACGGATGCGAACAGAGGGAAGCCAAGATCTAATCTAGGAGATGCAAACAATGAGAGAGATTGGATTAGATCTTCATACCCTTGAAGATTCGCACAGCGGAACGTTCGTCGGAACGTGGGTGATGTAGTCGTACTCGCTTCTCCTCCTCGCGATCCGATCCGATCTAGCACCACAAGTGGTGGTGCCTCTGTGAGATGCACACGTGCAGCACCTCGACGTCTCCTCCTTCCTTGGTCCAGCAAGTATGGTGGAGAGACGGATTGGATCTACAACACGACGGCGTGGTGTATATGGTGGAGAATTTCTGCAGCAGGGCTTCGCCTACAAACAGTCGGGGGGGATAGAGGAAGGGCAGCAGGGCGGCTAGGGTTGGAGGGGAAGGTGTGAGGGGTGGTGCGCCCCCAGCCCTCTTTATATAGAGGGGTGGGGCGCAGCCCTAGCCCCTCCCCCAAGCCCAAACCGGCGGCCCCAAAGGAGGAGGAGTGGGGGGCAAGGAAACCCCCCCTTCTAGAAGCTCTATCTAGAGTTTAAACCCTCTTTGGCCGGCTGGGCCCTATGGGGCCTTGTGCCCCTGGCCCAATGTGGCCAGGGCACTCCCTCATAGGCCCATGTCCCCTCCCGGAAGGTGGGGCCACGTTGGTCCCCTTTCGGAAGGTTCTAGAAGCTTCCGGTAGAATACCGATTAACCCGGAACAATTCCGAACTCCAAAAACTGCACTGCCTTATATGAATCTTATTCTCCGAACCACTCCGGAACCTCTCGTGATGTCCCGGATCCCATCCGAGACTCCGAACAAAAACTCATAAACCAACTATCCAATCTATCCTAGTGTCAAGACACGTTAAGTGTGTGACCCTGCGGGTTCGAGAATATGCAGACATGATCTTCTATCAATAATCAACAGCGGGGTCTGGAAACCCATATTGACTCCCACACATTCATCGATGATCATATCGGATGAACCACGATGCCAGGATTCAATCAATCCCATATATATATTCCCTTCGTCTCGCGATATTTTACTTGCCCGAGATTCGATCGTTGGTACCGTCATACCTAGTTCAATCTCGTTCACAGCAAGTACTTTACTCGTTCCGTAATCCGATATCACTTTGTGATTAACTCCTTAACCACATGCTTGCAAGCGGTGTTGATATCGATTACCGAGTGGGCCCGAAGTATATCTCTCCGACTTGGGAGGGACAAATTCCATCTCGATACATACAACCCAACAGATACTTTCCGATCACCTGAGAGACACCTTTATGATCACCCTCTCATAGGATGACGTTTGATGACCTCAAAGCTTTCTTCCGATACCAGGGAGTTGTATTATCTCATGGTCTAAGGAATACAATATTTGACATAGGAAAAGCTTCGCAAAGATGAACACGATGATACGATCTAATTGCTTCGCTTAGTTTGGGTCTGTCCATCATATCATTCTCTAATGATATGATCTCATTATCAATTGACAACTCATGTCTATGGTTAGGAAACCTTAACCATCATTGATCAATGAGCTAGTCCATAGAGGCGTACTAGGGACACGGTGTTGTTCACAAACCACACAAGTATTAAAGTTTCCGCTTAATACAATTCTAGCATGGAATATAAACTTTATCATGAACAAGAATTATAATAATAACATCTTTATTATTGCCTCTAGGGCATAATTCCAACAGTCTCCCACTTGCACTAGAGTCAATAATCTAGTTTACATCTGGCAACAATCTCACACCCATGGCACTGAGATGTTGATCATGTTTTACACGTGGAAGAGGTTTAGTCAATGGATCTGCGACATTCAGATCTGTATGTACTTTGCTAATCTTCAGATCTCCATCTGCTATATAATCTCGGATTATATGAAACTTGCGGTTGATATGCTTGGTATTTGGATGATATCTTGGTTCCTTAGCGAGTGCTATGGCGCCAGTGTTGTCACACAATATCTCCAGTGGGTCCAATGCACTTGGAACCACGCCAAGCTCAGTGATGAAGTTTCTGATCCAAACTCCTTCACTTGACACTTCTACAGCAGCCATGTATTCCGCTTCTACTGTAGATCCGCGATCACGTTTTCTTGCAGCTTCTCCAGCTCACAGCTCCTCCATTCAAAATATACACGTATCCTTTCTGAGATTTAGAATCATCCTTGTCGGTGTCGAAACTAGCGTCGACGTAACCTTTTACGACAAGTTGTTCATCACCCCCATAGACTAAGAACATTTCTTTAGTCCTATTTAGGTACTTTAGGATGTTCTTCACGGCTGTCCAGTGTTCCACTCCTGGATCACTTTGATACCTGCTCGTCAAACTAAGAGCATTGGACACATCCGGTCTAGTACACAACATGGCATACATGATAGAACCTATGGCCGAGGCATAAGGCACTTTGCTCATGGTTTCTCTATCGTTTACCGTAGCTGGACACTGAGCCTTGCTCAATATCTTACCTGACAACATAGGCACTGAACCTTTCTTTGCCTTATCCATTCTGAACCTTTTCAGAACTTTGTCTAGGTATGTACTCTGGCTTAAAGCTATCATGCGTCTTTGTCTATCTCTATAGATTTTGATGCCCAATATATAAGCAGCTTCACCTAGGTCTTTCATTGAAAAACACTTGTTCAAATAACTCTTCACATCGTTAAGCATGTTAATTTCATTTCCAATAATCAATATGTCATCCACATACAGTACCAGAAATGTCACCGAGCTCCCACTCACTTTCTTGTAGATACAAGCTTCGTAGCAATTTGGAAAAAATCCAAAGCTCTTGATCACTTGATCAAAACGAAGGTTCCAACTCCGAGTTGCTTGCTTTAGTCCATAAATGGAACGCTGAAGTTTGCATACTTTATCAGCATCCTTAGGATCGACAAAACCTTCGGGTTGCATCATATACAACTCTTCATCAATGTTGCCATTGAGGAAAGCAGTCTTGACATCCATCTGCCATATTTCATAATCATTAAACGCAGCAATTGCTAATAAAATCCGAATGGACTTAAACATCGCTACGAGAGAGAAAGTCTCATCGTAGTCAACACCTTGAACTTATCAAAAACCTTTTGCGACAAGTCGTGCTTTATAGACAGTAACATTACCATCCGCGTCCGTTTTCTTCTTGAAGATCCATTTGCACTCAACGGCCTTTCGGTCGCTAGGAGGGTCCACCAAAGTCCATACTTGGTTTTCGCTCATGGATCCCAATTCGGATTTCATGGCTTCTAGCCATTTCTCAGAGTCTGGGCTCATCATCGCTTCCTCATAGTTCGTAGGTTCACCGTCTTCTACTAACAAGACAGTCAAGACAGGGTTGCCGTACCACTCAGGAGGGGCACGCGACCTTGTCGACCTGCGATGTTCAGTAGCAGCATTGTCCGAAGCTTCATGATCCTTGTCATTAGCTTCCTCTATCGTTGGTGCAGGCGGCAGTGGAACAATTTCAGGTGCTGCGCTACTCTCCAACTCAAGAGAAGGTTCACTAACCTCGTCTAGCTCTACTTTCCTCCCACTCACTTCTTTCGAGAGAAACTCCTTCTCAAGAAAGGAACCGTTCTTTGCGACAAACACTTTGCCTTCGGTTCTGTGATAGAAGGTATACCCAATAGTTTCCTTAGGGTATCCTATGAAGACGCATTTCTCCGCTTTGGGTTCGAGCTTATCCGGCATCAATTTCTTGACGTAAGCTTCGCATCCCCAAACTTTGAGAAACGACAACTTAGGTTTAGCACCAAACCACAGTTCATACGGTGTCGTCTCAACGGATTTAGATGGTGCCCTATTTAAAGTGAATGCAGCGGTTTCTAATGCATAACCCCAAAATGATAACGGCAAATCAGTAAGAGACATCATTGATCGTACCATATCTAATAGGGTTCGATTCCGGCGTTCAGACACACCATTGCGCTGTGGTGTTCCGGGTGGCGTGAGTTGCGAAACAATTCCGCTTGCTTTAAGATGCGTGAGAAAATCATAACTCAAATATTCGCCCCCACGATCGGATCGTAGAAACTTAATCTTTCTGTTACGATGGTTCTCCACTTCATTCTGAAATTCCTTGAACTTTTCAAATGTTTCAGATTTATGTTTCATTAAATAGATATACCCATATCTACTTAAGTCATCGGTAAAAGTGAGAAAATAGCGATATCCACCGCGCGTCGAAACACTCATCGGTCCGCATACATCGGTATGTATGATTTCCAACAAGTCCGTTGCTCGCTCCATCATACCGGAGAACGGGGTTTTGATCATCTTGCCCATGAGGCATGGTTCGCATGTGTCAAATGATTCAAAATCAAGAGACTCCAAAATTCCATCAGAATAGAGTTTCTTCATGCGCTTTACACCAATATGACCTAGACGACAGTGCCACAAATAAGTAGTATTATCACTATCTACTTTGCATCTCTTAGCCTCAATGTTATGGATGTGTGTTTCATCCCTTTCGAGATTTAGAAGAAATAAACCATTCACAATAGGTGCATGACCATAAAAGATGTTACTCATATAAATAGAACAACCATTATTCTCCAATTTAAATGAATAACCGTTTTGCAATAAACAAGATCCAGAAATAATGTTCATGCTCAACGCAGGCACATAATAACATTTATTGAGGTTTAAAACTAATCCCGAAGGTAAAACTAAGGAGAGCGTGCCGACGGCCATCACATCAACTCTTGATCCGTTGCTAACGCGCATCGTCACCTCATCCCTTGCAAGTCGCCGTATATTCCGTAGCTCCTGTTTCGAGTTACAAATATTAGCAACTGAACCGGTATCAAATACCCAGGCACTACAACGAGGGCTAGTAAGGAAAACATCAATAACATGTATATCAAATATACCTTTGATGGTGCCAGCCTTCTTGTCCGCTAAGTACTTCGGACAGTTGCGCTTCCAGTGACCCTTGTCCTTGCAATAGAAGCACTCAGTGTCCGGCTTAGGACCAGACTTGAGCTTCTTCTCAGCAGGGGCAATGTGCTTGCCGCCGCACTTCTTGAAGGGCTTCTTTGCTCCCTTACCTTTCTTGAAGGTGGGCTTGTTGACCATCAACACATGATTATCCTTTTTGATGTCCACTTCCGCGGCCTTCAGCTTTGCGAAGAGCTCGGTGATCGTATCAGTGGAACCAATCTGATTATGAGTCACTACAAAACTTTTGTAGCTGGGAGGGAGTGATTGCAGAACCCTGTCAATCTTGAGCTCCTCTGGAATCGTGCATTCCAGTTGCTCAAGGCGTTGAGTGTAGCCCGTCATCTTAATGGCGTGCTCACTAACATAAGTCCCTTCCTCCATCTTGCAGTTAAAGAACTTCTCAGAGATCTCATATCTCTCAGAACGGGCCTGAGTCTGAAACATGGTTTTCAGCTCTTCGAGAATCTCAAAGGGCCCGGGATAGTCTTCAAAACGATTTTGAAGTTCCGGTTCCATAGCAAACAACATGGTGCTCTTAATCACACCATAATCATCTTTGCGCGACTGATAGACTGCTTTCTCATCAGCCGGCGCAGTTGCAGCAGGGGGGTCACCTAACGCTTTCCCAAGGACATAGTCCTTTTGACCGCCAGATAGAATGATTCTTAGATTGCGGAACCAATTGGTGAAGTTAGACCCATTGTTTTTAAGCTTTTCCTTCTCAGCAAAAACGTTGAAGTTGAAGTTGGACTTAGCCATGTGATCTACAGTATTTGCAAGTACAATTTAGACTATGTTCATGATAAATAGTTCAACTTAATCAAATTACCAGATGAACTCCCACTAAATTCAACATCCCTCAAGTTGTTTAGTGAACATGATCCAAATTCACCACACCTAATCCGATCATCACGAGAAGAGATGTGGTTTCAATGGTGGACAACGAAGTGTCGATCATATCATTCCTATGACTCATGCTTAACCTTTCGGTTCATGTGTTCCGAGGCCATGTCTGTACATGCTAGGCTCGTCAAGTTAGACCCAAGTATTTCCGCGTGTGCAAAAACTGGCTTGCACCCGTTGTATGTGAGCGTAGAGCCTATAGCACCCGATCATCACGTGATGCTTGGACACGACGAACTTTCGCAACGGTGCATACTTGGGGAGAACACAGTTTTTATCTTGATCTTTAATTGAGGAATCATCTTATAATGCTACCGTCGCGATCTAAGCATAATAAGATACATAAAAGGATAAACATCACATGCATATAACTTTATGTGACATGGTATAGCCAATCTTCGCGCAATGATCTCCATCTTGTGCGTTCCGGCATGATCTCCATCACTCCACCATGATTACCTCCACCACGAATAGCAACTACAACTATTGCTAACTACTTAGCGATAAAGTGAAACTATTACATGGCGCATAAGAAGTTGACACACAGGTCATACACAATTATAAAGACAACCATATGGCTCCTGCCGGTTGTGTACTCATCGACATGCAAGTCGTGAAACATTACAAAACATGATCATCGCATACATTATACACATCACATCTTGGGCCATACCATATCACAGAAAACACTCCCTGCAAAAACAAGTTAGACGCCTCTACTTTGTTGTTGCATGTTTTACGTGGCTTATGGGAGTAGATGCTAAGAACGATTCTTACCTACGGAAAGCCACAACGGTGATATTATGGTTGCCAAACTCCGGTGTCAATCCCATGACAACTATAGTGAGAGAAACTGACTTCCACCAGCCGCATGTGTGGAACAAGCCACATGTCAAGTGCGGAGCCAGTCTCGCGAACGACGTCGCGTAAGGTTGGCCTGGACCGCTTCAATCTCACTATCCCGGGTCATAAGAAGAACACAAACAAGAGGCTTGCAACAGAAAACATCAACGCCCGCAACAACCATGTTGCGTTCTACTCGTGAAACACATCTACGCATAGATCTAGCTCTGATACCACTAAAGGGTTTCGCAGCATAGTAAATCAAAAAATTTCTATGGATGCGAACGGGAAGCCAAGATCTAATCTAGGAGATGCAAACAACGAGGGGGATTAGATGAGATCTTCATACCCTTGAAGATTCGCACAGCGGAACGTTCGTCGGAATGTGGGTGATGTAGTCGTACTCGCTTCTCCTCCTCGCGATCCGATCCGATCTAACATCGCAAGTGGCGATGCCTCCGAGAGATGCACACGTGCGGCACCTCGACGTCTCCTCCTTCCTCGGTCCAGCAAGTATGGTGGAGAGACGGATTGGATCTACAATGCGATGGCGCGGTGCAAGTGGTGGAGAGTTTCTGCAGCAGGGCTTCGCCTACGTGCAGTCGGGAGGGGGAGAGAGAGGAGGGCAGCAGGGCGGCTAGGGCTTGAGGAGGAGGTGTGGGAGGGGGTGCGCCCCCAGCCCTCTTTATATAGAGGGGTGGGCGGCCAGCCCTTGCCCCTCCCCCAAGCCCTAGGACCGGCGGCCAAGGAGGGAGGAGTGGGAGGCAAGTTTCCCCCCTTCTAGAAGCTCCCCTAGGGTTTCCCCTAGGTTTGGCCGGCTGGGCCCTATGGGGCCTTGTGCCCCTGGCCCAATGAGGCCAGGGAACTCCCTCATAGGCCCATTCCCCCTCCCGGAAGGTGGGGCCACGTTGATCCCCTTCCGGAAGGTTCTAGAAGCTTCCGGTACAATACCGATTAACCCGAAACAATTCCGAACTCCAAAAACTGCATTGCCTTATATGAATCTTATTCTCCGGACCATTCCGGAACCTACCGTGATGTCCCGGATCCCATCCGAGACTCCGAACAAAAACTCATAAACCAATTATCCAATCTATCCTAGCGTCGAGACACGTTAAGTGTGTGACCCTTCGGGTTCGAGAATATGCAGACATGATCTTCTATCAATAATCAACAGCGGGGTCTGGAAACCCATATTGACTCCCACACATTCATCGATGATCATATCGGATGAACCACGATGCCAGGATTCAATCAATCCCATATATATATTCCCTTCGTCTCGCGATATTTTACTTGTCTGAGAGTTGATCGTCGGTACCGTCATACCTAGTTCAATCTCGTTCACAGCAAGTACTTTAGTCGTTCCGTAATCCGATATCACTTTGTGATTAACTCCTTAACCACATGCTTGCAAGCGGTGTTGATATCGATTACCGAGTGGGCCCAAAGTATATCTCTCCGACTTGGGAGGGACAAATCCCATCTCGATACATACAACCCAACAGGTACTTTCCGATCACCTGAGAGACACCTTTATGATCACCCTCTCATAGGATGACGTTTGATGACCTCAAAGCTTTCTTCAGATACCAGGGAGTTGTATTATCTCATGGTCTAAGGAATACAATATTTGACATAAGAAAATCTTCGCAAAGATGAACACGATGACACGATCTAATTGCTCCGCTTATTTTGGGTCTGTCCATCATATCATTCTCCCAATGATATGATCTCATTATTAATCAACAACTCATGTCTATGGTTAGGAAACCTTAACCATCATTAATCAATGAGCTAGTCCATAGAGGCATACTAGGAACACGGTGTTGTTCATAAACCACACAAGTATTAAAGTTTCCGCTTAATACAATTCTAGCATGGAATATAAACTTTATCATGAACAAGAATTATAATAATAACATCTTTATTATTGCCTCTAGGGCATAATTCCAACAGAGATGATCACATGATCACATATGTTTGTGCAGGTTGACACATCCATGGCGCACATGGCCCCAGTGCGCCACAGGGAAAAATCACATCCGTGGCGCACATGGCCAGAGTGCGCCACAGATGTTTATGCCCGTTTAAGGAGCAGAGGGGGATTCACATAGGCGTAGCGCACTTGCCTCATGTGTGCTACGGCTATCCCCAACAACCGTAGCGCACCACCCCTATGTGCGCTACGGGTATGCGGCATGCGGCCAACAGGGCCCTGGCCCACACATATCTATGGCACACTATGGCCATGTGCGCCACGGTTGTTCTAGTTACTAGTAGGGCACTGCCCATAGGTGAGCCACACCTGTTTTAGCTGTGGGGCACTTCAACCATGTGAGCCACAGATGTGTTGATTACCTATAGCTGTTTTCCTAGTAGTGCAAGTTCGTGAGGGCTTTAATCACTAAGTTTTCACATAACAAAATAGTTTTTAATTGGAAGATAGTTGAAAACAAGAATATACTTGGAATGGTGTAACACACCATGCATAGGAGTTTATAGTGGACACTTTGGAATAACTTGGTTTATTGGGAGTTGGAAGCATGAGTAGAACTTACTCAAACAAGTGGAGGCTAGCAAAAGACTGGGAGCAACCAACTAAGAGAGCAATAATGGCCAAAATTATGCAATGCAACAAAGCAAACTAATCAAAGCAAAGAGTGGTACTACAAGTCAAGGACTAAATGATCATAGAGGCTAATGGTGGCTTGTCATAGTCATAACATGGTGTGAGCATCTGCCAAGTCAACCCAAGCAAAACATCAAAGGGGAATACCACAATACTATGCTTTTGCATGCTAAAACAACGCATAATTTCTTCAAGGCACACTAAGCAATCCCAATTGTTTGGAACAAGACATGCTACAGCAATAATCACTAAGCATAATGCTAAAACAACACCTACATGTCATGCTAAAGTCTAGGACACAGTCAATGCAAGCTCCTCTTGCACTTCAAGCAAGAGCTTACTACTCCTTTCCAAACACCAAGCAAACTTATTTGCAAAACAACACAATGATAATGGGGGTTCAAACTTCTTTATTCAAGCAAACTAAAAAATCTAAGCAAAGCAAACGAAAACTAAGACGCTCCAAGAACAACACAACTGTGCATGAAACAATAAAAATGAAGTGTCTAGAAAGACCTGAGATTTTTATTGATGAAGAAGGGGATGCCTTGGGCATCCCCAAGCTTTTACGCTTGTACCTCTTGGATATTTACTAGGGTGACACCATGGTGGCATCCCAAAGCTTGAGCTTTTGTCCATTCTTTATCTCATTACATCATTCTCTCTCTATACTTGAAATTTTTCCTTCATACAAAACTTCACACAATCTTCATTAGCAACATTAGCTTATTCAAAAGATATTAGACCGTTGTTAAAGCTTTGGAACAGCAAGGCTTTTCACTAAAAACACAATCTACTGAAGTAAATCCTTGAAATAAACTCAATTTACCTGAAGAGAGCACAAAAAGGAATCAATAAGAAGCAAATGCAAATAATGGTAGAAATCTGTCAAAACAGACCAGCAGGTAGAAACGAATTTTTTTTCGAACATCTTCTGTTGCTCAAATAAAAAAGTGTTGAACTAACAAAAGTTAGCTAACATACTGGGGGATTTATTCGTAAATTTTGAGATCAATCCGAGTTACAGAGACTACTCACGAATTTTGTTGGTGGAGGACAGAAATCTGTTTCGGGACAGCAACTCCCCAAATCTTACTTCCCTCTCATTAGAGGTCATTCTTCGCACAAAAAGCAAACAAAAAGTATAAGGAGAGGTTATTACAGAAGTAATAACTTCCAAGACTCAAGGAAACTCTTGGGTTATCTCCCAACAAGTACTTTTCTTTAACGCCTTTAAGTTAGGCATAAGAAGCAAGAAGAATCAACTATTTTTAAATGAGGAAGCATTAACATTTATACTTGCAAAATCTTCAACTATGAAAGGTATCTCATCCAAATGGGTTTTGGAGGATCCTTTGTCATCTCTCTTCGGTCTACTACCTTCATCAAAAACATTTTCAGGGACAATCCAATCAAAATTCCTTTCGAAGGCTTCATGCATTCCAACAAGCTTAAATGGTATGGGTATATTGAATTCCTCTCCAGGCTTAGTTTTATCAGAAATACCCACAACATCTATATTTGAACCTAACATATTGAAACGTTCAAAAACCTTTTTGGCCTCCCTAGCAACATTATGGAATTCTTTTGATAAAGTTTCAAGGATGAATTCCCTTTTTTCAGCATTCTTCTCTTCTTTTAGTTTTAGGAATAAGAATTGCATGAAGGGGTTAAGGCTAAAAAACCTAGCCTCCAACATACGGACTAAAGAAGCTGAAGCAATTTCATAATTAGGAGAAAGCTCTGCTATAGATTTATCCTCAATATCCTCATGCTTGCTAACATAATTAAAGAATTCTTCAATATTATCTTTCCCAGTTATGGAGCCACTACCTATTGCAAGATCTTTCAGAGCGAACTGGGGGAGCAACATGGTGAGCTAGAGCAAGGTAGCAACTAGAGCAGGAACTAATTTTTTTGTGTTTTTTGAATAAAGAAAGAAAACTAAGCTAGACTATTTTTTTGGGTTTTTTTTGGAAAGAGGCGAACAAAACCAAGCAAAAGAAGCAAAGAAAACTAAAAAACAAAGTAAAGAGAAAGGAAGTGAAGGACTCCCATAGTGAAGACGTCCTTAGCCTCCCCGGCAACAGCGCCAGAAATTTGTTGATGCGCTGGTGCTTGAAGGGCAGGAAGAGGTTGAAGTTGTTCTATAGATTCCCGACAACGGCGCCAGAAATTTCTTGATGCTACACTCAACAGGGAGGAAAAGTGCTTCGTTGGAAACCCCAAGAGAAAGGTATGAAGATTACAACAGCAAGATTTCCCTCAGTAGAAACCGAGGTTATCGAACCAGAAGGAGGAAGGAAACATCACACAGGTGTTGGAAGCAACGTGGAGACCTGCACAACACAAACTCAAGACTCTGTCCCAACGAATCAGTGAGGTTGTCAAGCTCACCGGTTTGCTGTAAAAAAAGATTAAACGTATGGTGTGGAAGGTAATGGTTTGCAGCAAGTAAAGAAGTAATAGTGGAAGATGTATCAATGGTAAAGATTGGACCGGGGTCCATAGTTCACTAGAGGTGCTCTCCTTAGATAAACAACATAGCATGAAGGGTAAACAAATTATAGCGAGGCAATTAACAGGAACTAAGCAAGGCATAACAATGCAATTACTATCCAGAAAGATCCTATGAGGTTGATTGGTCAATACAACAATATACATAGACCGTAATCCAACTGCATCTATGACTAGAAGTACACCTTCAGGTTATCATCCGAACCCCCTTCAGTATTAAGTTGCAAGCAATAGACAACTGCTTTAAGCAAAGTGTGTAAGTTAAACAGTCCACATGTTCCATGAACAAGAGACCGTTGTTTTCTCCCTAGTAGAAACAACACATCTACAACCGAAGAGATTATTGTCACTTCCCTTGGAAACTAGAGGCATGAACCCACTATCGAGCATAAATACTCCCTCTTGGAGTCACTAGCAACTACTTAGCCAAGATAACCACTAGCAACGGAGAGCATGCAAGATCACAAACAACACAGACATGATAGAATCATAAAGATAGAACCATTAATCAAACTAACATAATAATCTCAATATCCATCGGATCCCTGCAAACACAACATGCATGATTACAAATAGATTAGATCTTGATCATGAACGGAGCTCAAAAGATCCATACATGAAAGCACAAAGGAGGAGATACAACCATCTAGCTACTACATGGACCCATAGTCTAAGGTGGAACTACTCACAAAGCATACCGGAGAGAAGGCCTCCCGGATGATCTCCCCTCAGGCAGGGTGCCGGGAAGCGCTTCAGATCCCCCCAATCTAGGGACGATGGTGGCGGCGGCTATAGACGGTTTCGTGGAATATTGATCAGGTACTGATATTTTCTGCATTAGGGGCTTCTTATAGGCGAAAGGGGAGACCGAGGCGGCCGCCAGGGCGGCTAAACCCTAGACAGGCGCGGGATAGGTCCCACCCACGCCTGGGGGGGGTTGGTCCCTCTGGCCGGCCCCTTAGGCTCTCCTCTAGACTTCTTGTTACCCACCGAAAGTTATTGACTTTGTCCTTCGTCCCGTACAATCGCTACAAGAAATGTGTCAATTTGTGACGTTTTGGTAGTGACCATCTACAAGATCGTCTTAGATTTCTGAAGATCTTGCACCGGGTGGTCTCAGGCTGCTTGGGAGGGCTAAAGCCTTAAAAAAATATGACGATTTGACTCAAAAACATCATAATTTCTTTAAATAAAATCGTCATAATAGCTATATAGGTCTAAATATGAAGGATATCAAGATAGACCGTTGGATATGGCCAAGATGGACGGACAAGATGTTGATCTGCGAGAACTTGACATGGATAGCTGACGTGGCACGGTACCCATCGCGCGCCCAAACACCGAATATTTTTAGCATCGCGCGCGCAATACGCGAGCGTGCCAGCCAAAACTGCCACGTCCCCACGCTCCCCTCCTTCCTCCATTGTTCCCCAACCCTAATCCTATTGCCTGCTGCCGGACACCGCTCCCCTCCTTCTGTAGTCGCCGCCGCCGCCCTAATCCACGCGCCGCCGCCGTCCTAGTCCACGCGCCGCCGCCACCGCCCTCTGTTCGAGAGCCTCTTCCCCGCTTGCTCCCCTTCTTGTGCAGCGAGATCCACACCCCTCCCCGACGACGACTCGAATGATGGCTGAGGCAGACGGCGAAGGCGGTGGTTTGACCCCCAACAAAACCCCAGTTCGACGAACATGGCCGTCTCCACGACCCTAGTGCTCGTGCATCTCGCCCTCTCCTCGTCCCAGATATCCGCCTCCTAGTGCTCCCACCTCTACCTGTGCATCCCCCGTGCCCTTTCCCTCCTCTCTCTCTCTCTGATCTGGTACCCCTGACGCCCGCCTCCTCGCGACAGTCGCAGCCAAGGAGCGGTGGCATCGGCGGATCGGACAATGGCAGCGGGGGATCTAGGAGAGGTGGTTCTGGAGGGAGCAGTGATCCGCAGGGTGGTGGAGAGGAAGAAGGGGGAGAAGATGGGGATGGGGTCTCCATGTCGCATAAGCTCACCCTCGCCTACACCGCACTCGTTGGAGGTAAGTGTCGCAATGATAGACTCCCTTCTTTCTGTAGTAATAGATCGCATATCAAATGGATTGGAGTAAATTGTAGTATTTTATGCCTGGTATAGATGGGCTTGATGAATTAGATAGCTGGGTTCATGGATTTTGCGTGGTGAGGGAGAGGGATCCCTGGATCTGGATTATCCTCAGTTTGACCAGAAATATTTATTGGATCCATTTTATGCAATACTACATCTCTATGTCCATATTCAAGTTAAAAGGACTAATTTGATGAGACAATGATTAAATTTACTTGAAAGTTGTAGAAAACCAGCAGGCATGCTCATTAACACTCTCTTGATTACTATGTTCCTTCTTTTATTGTAGAAACAATAGAACTAGGGAGTGCTGAGTGAATTGGTATTTAAAAAGGTTCCTGTTGTGTTCTTG
This sequence comes from Avena sativa, assembly GCA_916181665.1. Lineage (NCBI taxonomy): Eukaryota > Viridiplantae > Streptophyta > Magnoliopsida > Poales > Poaceae > Avena > Avena sativa. Next base: position 413,944,501 of record OV702281.1, on the reverse strand, counting down.
CTATCTGATTAATTTTGTGGTTATGTGTTCCCAAATGTAACATCCCCATACACGCAACTTCAGAAGCTAAATCTACTATATAGTAATCTGCTGGACAGTTTGGTGAGATTGTATTCTACTTTGCTGTTTCTATATTTACCACTTGTCCTTGTTTTATTTTTTCTATGTAGTGGCCGAAGATTATGATGCAAACGATTAGATGCTACCAAACTTCAAACAATGGCAAATGATTAGTAGGAGGGAACTGTTTTCTTTTGAGCACCTCAATTGTATAACTTTTGTTTGTTTGTTAGTATCAGTTCTAGAGTTATCTGCTGTGATTCTTGTTTTTTTGTCCAAATGTCCCCTGTTCCACATCTGGTTCTCTTTGATTATACTTTTGTCATGTTTTGCCTAGGATTATATGTCCAGCAAGCTTGCATCACATAGTGATACATGAGAGGATGTATGTCACCAACATGTAAGTGAGGTGATTAAGGAAATAATACAGAATTTAATGGCACTTGGAATAGAGATAATGTTTTCTTTGATGTGCAGACAATGGAGAGAATCAATGAAATTAGTCAAAGTCTAATAGAGCCTTTATCATTCGCTGCACTATTCAGCTTTTTCCCTTTGTTTGAAAAGGTAGGTTTCTTAGTTTATTTTTTCCAGTTGAGATAATTTCCTCCACATAAAAATGTTCTATATCATATAGAATACTGAAGTGTTCTACATCTAAATATTCATGGGTACCAGTATATTATGTGCTTTCCCCCTAAAACAAAACCTTATATGTCTTACTTTGGAATGGTTTTTCTTTCTGAACAATGTACATTCTTTGTGTACCTACTGACACTTGCCCAAGAACTTTTAAATGCTCATTCTTGCAGTGGCTTGATCTTGATAATGGGTTTATTAAGCCTTAAATAGCTACTGCTTGCCTCTGTATTATGCTAATCTGGATTATTTTGATCTTTGTTGTGTTCGTTTGTTTATGTTTGAGGTACTTTTGCTGATGTGCTGGAGGTCGCTTGGAGCCCGAGCCTCAACCCATAGCGTGGACAGTACAGACATGAGGAGCTCGACATAGGTCTAGCGTCTGTGACCTAGTTTAGGCTGGGAGCAGCGACAACGCTTGATCTGTCCTTGGATGGGAGATGGTAGTATATTCAGTCTTTGTTCTTTGCGATTGCGTATACTATAGCAAAAAATTTATCCGTGATACATAAATTGTCTATTTTTCTTCACTACTGCTAGCTCGTAGGTTTATTGTTGTTTATAGCTTTGACTTTCTATCTGAACAATATGTAAAGGGAGATAGTCCATTTCATTATTAGTGTTCTGTAGAAAACTTCTGTAGTCAACAAAGTGATCAGCCAACTTCTATTGAAGCATTGTATCATAAATACTATCAGTAGTTAAATGTTATTAGTATATAAATAGTATGCCTGTAAATACTAGGCTGCCAGCACACTGCATGCTCTCAGCTAATTGTTGATTTTTTGGTGCTGAATGTTTTACTTCGTCAGCAATTCTATCTGATGCACTAAGTCTATTGCATTCACACATGTACTTGCTACGCTACTTGTAAGTTTTAATTTTCTCTAGTATCATGTTGCTGCAGGGTGCAGGTTGTTGATGATAAGAGGGGTCACAGTGACATGGCATACACATTAGGGTCAACACCTACGACCCCAAGATAAACCACCTTCTTGGCCTGGAATAGCAAGTAAACCCTCCCGTGTGACAGTCTTCTCTCTGGTAACTGCTTATAGCGGTAGTCTTCTCTCTGGTAACCTCTTATAGACCTCCTATTTCCCCTCTACCATCTTGAATGGACTAAAAGCTGGTGTGTTCATAATTTTTAAGGCATTGCCAGTTTTTCATTCCAATGTCAACTAGATTGTCTTGACGTCAAGTTTATTCTTCTAAGACACTTACTGGATCTCTTAGTCTACACCGAGATTGATTGATTGTTGCTAGATTGGCGTAAGGCCATATGTACACATAACAGTCAATCTAAGGAAAAAATTTAGGGTTGTATTAACATTTGATGATATAATTTAGTTTCTTTCAAGTTTCAAGCAATTGCCGACAAGTTGTTTTAAGAGCAAACCTGTTTTTGTTGTAGTAGATCCTTGTTGAATTGTGCAACGTAGCTGTGATTTTATCTAGATTCTACTACATTGTACAATTGTCCTTTATTTAACACATTGTACTTGTAAATTGTGCTTTGAGCATCTGTTATTACTAGTATACCATCTCACCATAGAGTTGAATCGAGTACTGATGATTGTGGTCAAGAGGAAATAACTTGTATAATTTGTGCAGATGCTTGGTGAAAGCTTTCTATCCACTTGTCTCTTCAAATCATGTTATCATCAGTCATGAGATGCTACTAATAGCTATTTCGAGTTGCTCATGCAGTTTTTATTCATAACTGATGATCATGCAGGAGCGCATAATGGTACACCGATAAGCACCTGCAACATCCCTAGAGTACGCCGCCAACCTCAAGGTAATAGGAATGCTCAACTATTGATTGTGTGAAAAATAAATTAGTAATGGTTACATGTGTGGCTTTGCTGTTATGTCTATGGTTTTGTTCCTGCTGATGCCTAATGGTCTTATTGGAGATTTGGAGTGTGGCTTTGCTGTGATAGTCTGCTTACACTAATGCAGCTTTTCACATGGCATTCGATTTTCTATTTTATTTATTCACTTGATGCATGGTTGGTAGTATTAAGATACTAAGACAGATCTGGTTCTTGATTGCATTTTTATCATTTCTCATATTCTCATGTGCGTGCAGTTTTTAATAAGTAGCGAGAAAAAACATGATATGAAGTACTAGATGTATGCCTTGAGTTTATGTAATTAGCGATAAACAACATGATATGAAGCATTTCCCAGCTTTTGAGCTGAGAAAAGTTCTCTAGTGAATTAGTTCTTATCTACTCTGTATTATCTACTACTGTTGTTGTATGGCAAACCCTGGAGGAAAATCATATTTGTGATGTAGTTTCTGTAACTTGGCATTTCTATATTGCTTGTTTATCTTGTGCAATCATTCATTGTGATGTAACATACATTTGTTGTTGTTTGTGCAAGTTGTGATGAGCTTTCCCTTATTTGTAGGCTATAGTATCGTTGTAGGCTATAGTACAACTGTAGGCTATAGTATCATCTAGGTGCTTGTAGATTTGTGTTTGTTTTGTTTCCTGCTATTTTATGTTATTCTTAAAAGATATTGCTTTAATTCTGACTTGATAGTCATAATCATAATTTCTTGTTTTTTTACAGGAGCACCATTTTGGTAGGAGAAAATCCTGGATGTGCACTTGGTGATCATGGAGCTAGTGGTGTCGAGAATGGTAGCACCATTTTGGTAGGAGATAATTCTGGAGCTTGGACGTGGTGTATTTCTTGGTTAACTTATTGTTGCCTAGCAGGTGTTGCAATTGGTGCTATTTGCTAATAAGTTAATGTAAATACTTAATTGTAATCTTGGATGTGTATTTGTGAGCCTGCTATTTGCTGATAAATTATCTGCATGTTGTGTATTTGCTGAAAATGGTGTATTTTATTGATGTATTTGCAAACTCTCGTGTATTTTCTCGATTTATTGCATGGCTGAAGCAATTCCAGAAATGAAAATGCAAATTCTAGTTAAAAAATAGCAGAAATCTGGACTGGATGAAATATATTTGGGCTCTAAAAAGGCTGTGGCCCAAAATATATTGTAACAAATCTGAAAATAAATAAGTGTACCATAAGAAGGAAAGGCCCAAAAGTGGCAAACCTAAAAAGGTCAAGGCCTAGCAAATAAAAGGCTAGAATTATTGGGTCGGCCCATTTAGATCACTAAAATGGACTGGGCTGATTTTGATTTAAGACGATTTCATTTCGTCACAATTTTGCCACGTAGGATCTGAGCTGGCCTGGCTAGATGGTCCATGACGATATTGGATCGTCATAGACGTTATGACAATTCAATATCGTCATAGACGGTTATGACGATTTTACAAAAAACGTCGTTATAGTTCATTTGCGACGCCCAGCTTTCGACGATCTCAAAATCGTCATAAATGGACTACTATGACGATTCTGTGACGAAAATTTAGGGTCATATATAGACAGATTCCTTGTAGTGAATTCCGAGAATATTTCTTTACTAACTTTTCTGAAACCAAAAACAGCAGAAAACAAGCATCTGGCACTGTTGCAACTTGTTAATAGGTTAGTACCAGAAAACATGTAAAAAGCACCTCAAAGTGTAGACAAGTAAAACAAAGTAGATACTAAACAAGCATGGAGAATCAAAAATTATAGATACATTTCCAACATATCATCTACCCTATGCACAAACCAACTATTTCTGTACCAGTAGCTAATTCTCAATCTAATGAAGGACAACTTGAACAATGTCATGGATGGGGTATTTAAGGAGGACTTAAGAAATTTTGACCAGCGTATGGGGTAAACAAACTCTAGGTTCACTATGGATTATGTTTTATAATTGAAAATGGTATGCTAACGATGTTTCTTGTACCATGTATGTGTGCTGCTTCACATCTAAGCATCCATATGCAAAACAAATTTACAACACGCTTGTGGATCACCTGTGGGACATGGATTGGATAGAGACCTGTTATGTGTAGTAATTTAGTTTATGGTTCTATTTTGGCTTTGTATATTTAATTGATCTAAAAATATAATTGTATTAGTTCAATCAAATGTCTTTTGTTAAAAATATAAGGACATATACTCAACTGGAGAAATGACGATTAAGATCCCCCTTGGAAGATGTAAACTTGCACAAAAAGGATAGCACAATCGAAGTCTGATAGCACAGAAATGATAGAGATTTCCCATTGCCTAGAACTTTTTTGCGTCATTAAAGCTTCCTTGTTGATTTTTCTAGGTTCTACCTACATTTAAATATGTTTCTATTTCAATTGTACTAAGTGATTGTGTTAGAGTTGTATATATTACTATTATCTCGGAGCTATTTTCATCTTTCCATCCGCCCCGCCTCCTATTCTTTCCATCCTCTGCCACTGGATCTATAAAATCGGATCAAGATATTGCCACAAATTTGTGGTACATGGTGGATTATATCCCAATCATCACGAACATCCACTACATCGGTCCTTGCTAGTATGGCACCGATGTTCCTGTAAAAAATGGCGATAGTTTGCATAGTATTTTTCTAAAGGACATATAATTATTATTATTTCACTTTTCCTAATTAACAACTAGCTGTTTTCTAATTCGTGCATGATCACATTTTCATCCGTACGATTTTGTTTCGAGATGGGTGCAAGAGCGACCGCTTATCTTATTGGATTTTATGCAGACACTTTTTTTTTGTTTTCAGACACCGAGTCAATAGCTTTGCGCTCTGGCCAACTCAATGGTGGAGGATGGGTAAGACAGTAGCAACGGCTGAGTCTATGTTTGAGATTTGTCTTTGCCGTTGGATGCACCAGCTTCACCATGTGTGCAAGTGATTCGTCTCGTGGTTTCTGACCTTTTCCTTGATTTCAAGTTAGTGAATCGTCTTTCAGGTAAACTCATATTATGGAGGATATAGGATTTTCGATCTGTATCAATTTGTCATTGTGCTTCCTCGCTGATTGAGGTTTCATCTTCCATCTAGGAATTTGAGTTCTCTGAGCGGTCAATGGATAGTTGTTGTGCTTCCTCTGGCTGGTTAGAGGAATTATACTCTAGCTATTTGTAATATGTATGGTAGTGAAATGAATTCATAATTATGGTTGAGTTCTATAGTTTGAGGAACAAACTACAATGTTCTATTTCTTGGATTTGAGTTGTTGATAGCCCGGTCTATTCGATCCGTTTATATTTTTAGATTTTGTGAAATGATTTTGCAGCAATCTTCAGTTTGGTCGAATACAATTTTGATGTTTGTATAGAGGTACAAACTGCAACAATAAACTTCATTACAGTCAACACCACATCATTGAATTTCCTTCAACGTTTCTTGTATTTTCTAAGAATGGAGATGCACTACTAGCTAACATCTAGTTATTCTTTGGTAGACGACAAGTAATAAATTTAGGGCGTTGCTTGTATACAGAACTAAGAACCACTAGTGTTGTTGCTGGAGGATTATATGCCTGCAGTCAATTACAAATAGGAAAATTAAACTGTAAAACTCACCTAGTTAGCAGGGCCGGCTCTATATTTTTTTGGGCCCTTGGGCGAAGTCGATAAAAGGCTCCCTAATGACAATATATATGTACATACAACTAGATATATAGACGATATATATGCCAATTTCACTTCCAAAATATTTAAAAGTATATAACCACACGTTCATAGTCGAGATGTCTATAAATAATTGTCAAGCACTAAAGCATTGTAATCTTAAAAATTATAACCCTAATTGAGGGATTAATTAGAAGACATGGGATTAAGAAGAGATTAAGGGTGTAAACTTATAGAGGGCAGGACATGTCCAACTTACAGAAGGGATTAGAGGACAGTCCAAGGTTGTTGATGGAGACTGGAGAGCAGCAGGGTCTAGGCCGGCCGCCGCTGGGCGTCTTGCCGGTCTTGGCAAGCTTCTAGACAGGCGGGGCCGCGAGAGAGATGACAGAGAGTTCGCGTCTTCGCGAGATGGGGGAGGGCGAGCGTGAAGCGTCGCGACTTCTGGAATTCAGATCGATCGATCTCCTCGGCACCGGCAGGCGGGCAGAGGCCTCGCGAGTCGCGACTCGCGACCACCGACCAGGCCCTGCTCGTGGCCCTGCTTACCGCTCAGCGCAAAAAAAATTCTTGGGCCCCTCCTGGCCTGGGCCCTAGGCCATTGCACAACCCTGCCATGGGCTAGAGCCGGGCCTGCTAGTTAGGAGTCTCCACAACTATTTGCTAGCCTGGACCGTTTGATATGACCATCTAACGGTCTGCAGCTATTGACTTCATCTTGAATCATCCTTAGTGATTGTTTACCTCCTTCCTCCCATGGAGGAGTCCAGCTTTGTTGTCGGGCTGCTGCTCCTCAAAATGAGTCAGGGCTACTTTTATAGGATGCGATGTGAATTCATGATTATGTGGAAGCTAGATTAATTATTGATTTTTTTTGGAAAGTAATTTATCCTCCAAGGCAAGTTCAGATGTTATTATTAAGTGTTAGTAATTAATAAAATTTACCACTTAGTACCACTCACAGACTATGACCAAGGACCTCATGCTATGATGATGTTCTGCTCGAAGATCTTATGTTTTTTCCCAGCTCGAGTCCACCAATAATTTTCGACCTTTCTGAACATTTTAGTACCAATGGAAAAAGAAATGGTAAACACTTAAACAAAACATCTCTTTTCTTCGGTGTCATTAGTCACTTCTATCGTCTATGATTTCTTGAGTCTTTAGTGTCCACTCTCTCTTTGTTGAGTATTCAAATTTTCCCTTTTAAGTCTACAATATTTATTTCTTCATTCCGTGTCTCTCGTTCTTCATTATGTCAGTCCTGATTCACTTATATTCTCGATATTGATTATTTCTTTCTTCATTTATTCATTAAATTATTTTCTTCAGTCATATATATTTTTGTTTTTCTTCGGCTATCACCATTTGTTACTCCTCATTCACTTTAACTTTGCTCTTACTCTCTTTCTCTCGTGATTGTCTCACTCCTTAGTCTATTTTCTACAGTCTTTAGTCTTATTTTCCTTTATATTTTATAATTCTACCAGTGTTTATTATCTTCATTCTATAGCCATCCTCGTATTTTGTTGTCTATACTCCTTACTCTTTCTGTTCTCGCTTATTCGTTCTTCATTTTTCATCATATTTTTCCTTGTCCTTTACTATCTTATATTTATTCTTTCTTTAGTTTTTTAAAACTTATTCCATATGTCTTTAGTTATTTATTTTTCACTTATCAGCCCCTTAGTCACTATTTCTTCAGTCATAACACCTAGTCTCTATGTATCTAGTCCATCATTTCATGGTTATTCAACCATTTCATTCTTCATTATCTTAGTCACGGTTTCTTCATATCCTTTCAACATGTACCTTTGTATTTACTAATTCAATTACTTATTTTCTTAGTTTATTCTTTCTTGATCGCTCATGTTTTTCAGGCATACTTTTCTCCTTTTGTTCTTCAGTCTTATTAGTTTAAATAGTTTTTGCCGTATCATTTCATTTTCTGAAATCACTAATTAATTTATATTAGAAACATATGCCTATCTATCTTTTATAATTTTTTTGTTGCCCGTGTGTATATCAAATTCTAAAGAATTAATGCAGTTTTACACGTCTATAGTGTAGAAAAGATTACCAACCTTGAAAAAATGTGCAATATATTATTGGTTGGACCTTTTTCTGCGTGTGGGCATTTGTATTTTTCTCACTTTGCTGATTAATATCTTGCGCATTAAAATATTAGTCGTGTGTTAGGTTTTTAGTTTCGATTGTCTAGATTACATGCTTTCTATTTTCTTTTATCCGACATGAAGTTTGTTCCCAAAACCATGCATGATATTAACATCTCCTACCAAACCAGATGAGATTTTGATCCATTGTTCATGTTGTTTATGAATCTAAATGTAGCAAGATGCTATTTGAATTATAATTTCTACTGTATGGGCGTATTTTCAAATTTCCTATACTTGTCCTTTCGTTACTCTGCATATTTTTTCCTTGACCAGTCTTTTTGCCCCTACAGACTTCAAAGATGGATATGAAGGTTGTGTTGTCTCTAGTTTATTCCTATTCTTCTATAGTGTTTTTTTGGTTTCTTTCCTACAACATCTTTTTTGTATGTAGAAGATCCTCAATGAAGTTGTTCTCCGAAAGGCCTGAGGCCGATCTTTATTAAGATAGGAAGAAGGAGTTTACAGCTTTATAGCAAGCTCCGAGGTGGAGCAAGAGAAAGGAAACAGAGACAGCACTCATGGCTGTGTACAGGAACAACAACCAGCAGACGACTTGACATCAACAAGCTAACAAAGAACACGCCGTATATTACAGCCCTAGAAATCTACAACGCATCCTGCAGCTCGCCACAATGAAATCTCATCCCTAATGCCCTCGAAGACCTCCTCTGTCGAGTGCTGCACATGGTCAAAGATCCTAGAGTTCCTCTCCTTCCAAATCTTCCAGTGCACGAGGATCACGATCGTGTCAAAATCGCGCCTAAGGGCCTTGGGCACCCTCTTCCTGACAAGGGCCCACCAATCCTCCGTGCTAGAAAAACTGGAATCCGGCTCTGGGAAATCAGAAGCCGTCCACTGTTTGATGCGCAGCCAAACCTGTCTGCTGAAGCTGCACCGAACGAAAAGATGCGTGCAAGTTTCAAGTTCGGTGAGGCAAAGCTGGCAAGAACCGGCATTAGGCCATCCGCGGCTCTGAAGATTGTCAGCGGTGAGGCAACGTTGATGAACCGCTAACCACATGAAGAATTTGCAGCGAGCAGGGGCCTTGAAATTCCAAATCGCTTCGGCGCAAGGGAAGCGAATGTTGGCCGCGAAGAAGAGCTTGTAAGCGCTGCTTGTGGAAAAGCAGCCATTGCTAGTGTGGCACCACACCAACGTGTCCTGGGCATCTCTTTTAAGATGGATTTGGAGCAGCTCGTCCCAGAGGCATAGGTATTGTGCGAGCGCCGTCGTCGAGACGCCACCCTTAACATCCTTGACCCAGCGGTTGTTTTGCAGCCCCTGCGCCACTGAGATGCCGGAGTCCTTGACAAACATGGCCAGCAGCGGGAAGGCGTCCGAGATGGAGCGCTTGTCCGGAAGCCATTTGTCAGACCAGAAACGAGCGCGGTTGTCGTCTCCGAGGCGAACGTAGGAGGCGCCTTTCACCAAGGAAGAGGCGTCTGCGTCATCCGGCAGCGGGATCAAACTCCAGGGCCTAGGCGAGTTTGCCCAGCGAAGCCATGGCCAGCGACAACGAAGAGCACAGCTGAAAAGGCGAAGGTTCAGGATCCCCATACCCCCATTGCAGATAGGCATAGACACCTTGGTCCAGGGAAGAAGGCAATGCCCACCATTGATCTCTTGTTGGCCTTTCCAGAGAAAACCACGACATCGTTTGTGGATAATGGCAAGGGCCCAAGAAGGAAGCTCCAGAATGGCAAGGAAGTGCAGAGGAAGAGCCATGAGGACGGACCTGGTGAGAATAAGACGACCACTGGGGTTCAGCAGCTTAGGGATCCATCCAGGCAGTTTGCTAGAGAACCTGTCGATCAGCGGCCAGATATCCGCATGTCGCAAGCGGCCAGTGGTGAGAGGCAACCCCAGATATTTGATGGGGAAACGGATCATATGGCAATGAAAAAGCTCGGACACCGCAAGCGCCTCCTCTTCATTGCAGCGGATACAAGTAATATTGCTCTTGTTCAGATTAATCTGGAGGCCAGAGGCGTCGCCAAAGAGCTGCAAGATCGCATTAATCACTTCACTGTCACTCAGCTTAGGCCGAAAGAAAACCACGGCGTCGTCCGCATACAGCGAGGCCCGAGGGACCCGAGGGTGAAGCTTGAGCCCATCTAAGAGGTTGCGATCCACAGCCCACTGAAGCATAGCCTGTAGTGCGTCCATAGCCAGAATAAACAAAGCTGGGGGAAGGGGGTCACCCTACTCCTCTCGCCAAACAAAAGGAGGCACTGCGCTCACCATTGATGCAGATCGAGGTAGAAGCCGAAGACAGCAGTATGCAGATCCAAAGCCGCCACCTGGTGCCAAAGCCTCTGCAGCGCAGCACATCAAGAAGAAACTCCCAAGAGAGGGTGTCGAAGGCCTTCGAGATATCAATTTTCATAAGAGCCGCTGCTTCTTTCTTCCTGTGAAGGAATCGGGCAGTGTTACGCACCAGCTTGAAATTCTCGTGAATACTGCGTCCTGCGATAAAAGCACTTTGCGCATGGGAGATCAGGCCAGGGAGAAGAGGCGCAAGGCGAGAGGCCAACAATTTGGTGAAAATCTTGGAGAAACTATGCACAAGGCTGATGGGGCGGTAGTCCTTTATATCCAAAGGCTCTTCATTCTTAGGGAGCAAGATCATGATGGAAGATTTCAAGCATCCAAGGTTCTGAGAGTGCCCAAGAGAAAGCTAATACAGCGCCAACATCAAATCATCAGCAATAATCTCCCAGCATAATTTGAAGAACGTACCCAAGAAGCCATCTGGGCCTGGAGCTCTATCAGAGGGCCTGGAGCTCTATCAACGAAGTTGTTCTCCCGATTAACATCCCTCGGATTGTAATAGTCGCATTGGTGACAGGTGTACTCACACATTCCAGATCAACACTTAGAGCTGAAGGGAAGAAGTTCACGTTGAAACCTAAGACATGTATGTGCTCAAATTCACTTTGACGTCCTACGCACCTCAATCCATTTTGCCCCTGTCTAGTTGTGTTGTTGTCTTGCATCACCTATGTTTCTTGTCGCACGGGCATGTGTGTTTCTGATCTCTTTTTCTTGACTTATTAAGCTTGAGTTATGCACTTATGTTGCACCATTGGCATGTAGTTTTGCTCCATATTGGTGTAAACTGTGGTTAAGAGAATTAATAGACTAGTAACATAATTTTTCAATCATGGGAAGTTTTAATCATTATGTGTATTATTTTGAGCTACTAGTATATTTTGTTGTAGATGATATGTTACTATTGTACTTGGGAGCCTTTTCTAGCAGATTATTGATTGAATAGATGTAGAAGAATTTTAGAATAATTATAGGCTCCTGTGTCAACCGAGACAAAAGGAAATGCCCAAAAAAGACTAATACCCGCTAGAGATAAATAGCCCCGCACCAGCCGGCAAGGGTGGTCAGCTGATTCAAATGTATACCTAAAAAAAAAGCTCCGCTAAAATGTATCCTCCTTGCCCCAAGTTTGATGTTCCTGTCTCCTTCGCCTTGGGCTTAGTTCTTGACACCTCTTCTGAACATGCTATTACAACGGAACCTGCTGCTGTCTCTTCCTGGGATGCGGCAGAGGCCTGCTCAATGGTGGCCTCTCCTTTGGCTTCTCCTCAGCGCCTATCTGCTGTTCTGCGGGATGATGCTCCCGTTCTTGCAACTGTCTGGCCTGCTGCCCCCAAGGTGACCGGAGAGCCGCGTCGCAGCTCGCGCTTTGTCATGGAAAACTCTGGGAAGTACATTTCCATTCTTGACAGGGCTGCCCTCCGCAAGAAAAATAGGATGGAGGTCTCAAATCTGCCCGAGCCTAATCGTCCGGGTGAGCTGCCTTCCAGCGACCTCCTTGCTGCTGCTCTTGAAGACGCAGGGCCGCTGACTGATGGGGATGTGCGTCAGCTTGCCCTGGCATGTGACATCGCTGCTAGTGAGCTCTCTGTACCTGAGTCCGCTCTCCAGGAGACTGTCTGATCCCCATGATCAGGTCTGCATGCCTTTGTTCGGCTTCTCGGATCTCATCCGCCGTCCTCCATTCGGATCACTGGGCCCTGTCCGGTCTCTCCTTCAGCTATGCTATCCATGCGGCCCAAAAAATCCAGACTACTTTCGTTCTGGATCATGTTCCTGCCTTGCTTGCTGTAAGAGTTTTATTTTTCAGTCATCCCTGTTCGCTTTTCTTTCAGGTCGCTCTGTCTGGCCTTGTAACTTCTTCTGTTGTAACCGGATCTCTAAGCTTTCTATTTTTGAGGCGGTTGGCTTTAGTTTTTCTGTGTGGTCTCTTCTGTTGTTCTCTAAGTTACTCATGTTAATTAAACTTCGTATTGCTTGCTGGAATGTTAGAGGCCTCGGCCAGAAACGCAAGAGAGATGATGTGCGTGCCGCCATTGATTCCTTCCTCCCTTCCATTCTCTGCCTTCAAGAAACCAAACTTTCCGACATCTCCTCCTTTTTGGCTTCCTCCTTCCTTGCCCCTTCTCTCCGCTCCTTTGTGTTTAAACCTTCGGACGGGACTGCGGGAGGGATCCTTACCGCTTAGGACTCCTCTCTCATTGACCTTGTGCAGCATGCTATAGACGATTTTTCCATCACCACTACCTTCGCCTTTCGCTCAGATAACCTCTTCTTCTCCGTGGTGAATGTTTACGGGCCTTGTACGCATGCTCTAAAACCTCAGTTCCTTTCCTCTATTGAACAGATCTACGTTGGGTTTACCTCTCCTGTGGCCATTTTGGGAGACTTCAATCTCATCAGACTCCCTAAAGACAAATCCAACGACAATTTTAACGCCTCGGAAGCTACCCTCTTCAACGATTTCATTAACTCTGCTAGCCTCTTGGAAATCCCTCTCCTGGATAGACAATTCACTTGGTCTAATCAGCAACATCCTCCGATTCTCGCCCGACTGGATAGAGTTCTCGTCAATACTGCCTGGAGTATGGCTCTCCCGGATTCCACTCTTACCTCTTCCGATAGGCCTACTTCCGACCATGTTCCTCTCCTCCTTGAGGCCTCTTCCAAGGCCCCCCGCAGCCCCATCTTTCGGATGGAGAATGGGTGACTTTCTCACTCCGATTTTCCTGCCATTGTCTCCACCAATTGGAATAGCGTCGGCTCAGCCCACTTGCGCCTCTCTCAAGCTGGCCAACTCTGCCTTAGACTGAAACGCATCAGATCAGCTGCTCGCGCCTGGTCTACATCCCGTAAGCTTCCTTCTGTGTACCTCTCTAACTGTCATACTGTCATCAACCTGGTAGATCGCCTTGAAGAGACCAGGACGATCTCTCCTCTTGAAGCTCGGCTTCATGTCTTGGCTAAAATCTCGCTCAGCAAAAAAAATGCCACTCGTGCTACTTACTGGCGCCAAAGAGCGAAAATAAAACATTGTGTCCTTGGCGATGAAAACTCTCGTTATTTTCATCTTTGCGCCTCGGGCCGGCTCCAGAAAAACCAAATCAAAGTTCTTGACGATGATGATGGGCTGCCTATTTTTTCTCATGACGCTAAGGCTCAGGTCCTTCACTCCTTTTTTAAAAACCTGCTTGGAGTGCCTAGAAACTCCTCTGATATTTTAGACCTTGGACCGCTGGTCTCCTCTACTTCCCTGGACTCCTTTCAGGCTGCGTCGCTTATTAGGCCTTTCTCCCTTGATGAGCTCCGCCTTGCTGCTCTTTCTATGAACGCTAACTCTAGCCCAGGTCCATATGGGTTCGGACCCGCTTTCTTTCACAAGTTCTGGGATTTGGTCAAGCAAAATCTACTTGATTCTCTTAATCAATTCCACTCACTTGACTCCGATCTCCGTCCTATTAATAAATCCTACATTGTCCTCCTTCCAAAAAAAAGCAGGTGCTAACAAGGCAGACAACTTCCGGCCAATCTCACTCCAAAATAGCATTCTTAAAATTCACTCTAAATGCCTCACTCTTCGCCTTCGGGATCTTATCCCGTTCCTTGTTCATCCGGACCAGACCGGTTTCATTTCTGGCCGCTCCATTGCAGAAAATTTCGTCTACGCGGCGGATATTGTCCAATCCTGTCACAAAAGGTCTGCCCCGGCAGCCGTCTTTAAACTTGATTTTCGAAAAGCTTTTGACTCCATCAGTTGGGAAGCTCTAGACCGCATTCTTCATGCTAAGGGGTTTCCGTCTCTTTGGCGCGAGTGTATCAAGGTGCTTAACACCACCAGCCATACTGCTATCTTGCTTAACGGCATTCCCGGCCGCTGGATTCAATGCCGTCGGGGCTTAAGGCAAGGCGACCCGTTGTCCCCCTTTCTTTTCAACATTGTCGTCGACGTTCTTCAGCAGCTCCTTCAGCAAGCCTCCCACGACGGACTCCTCCTCCACCCTCTTGTCGATGACCTTCCTTGCCCTATTCTTCAGTACGCGGATGATACTCTCATTATTATCCATGCAATCCCTGAGCACGTCGCTAACCTAAAAAATCTTCTTGATAAATTCTCCGATGCCACTGGGTTAGACATAAACTTCCACAAAAGCACCTTTGTCCCAATTAAAATGGACATTTAGACCGCTTCCTCCATGGCAGCTTCCTTCGGATGTACCGTATCCTCCTTTCCTCAAACCTATCTTGGTCTCCCCTTGTCCACCCATAAGCTCCGCTTCTCCGATTTTGCTCCCATCATCGCCAAGAGTGACATGCGCCTTTCTGGATGGCGCGGCCGCTCCGTTCCCATTGGTGGACGGCTTCTCCTAGTCAATTCCGTTCTTACTGCCTTACTTGCGCATGCTATGAGTGCGGGCCTACTGCCAATCGGGGTTATTGAGGCCATTGATAAGCCGCCGTCGTGCCTTCCTTTGGACTGGTAAGGAAGCATGCTCAGGCGGGCAGTGCAAGGTTGCCTGGGCCGACGTGTGCGCTCCTAAAGAAAATGGCGGGCTTGGGGTCCTCTCCCTCCCTCTTCAAAATGCGGCCCTTCTCTCTAAGTTTCTCTCCAAACTACACTCTGACTGTTCTGCTCCTTGGGTGAGCTGGTTCCGCCGCCAGTACGGCTGGACTCCTGGCAAAGACCTTGGGGATAGACATTCTCTTGACTCCCCGGTCTGGAACGAAATTTTGGCTGGCCTTTCCGCTTTTCGCTCTCTCTCCATTGTTCATGTTGGCAATGGCGTCTCCACCTCCTTCTAGACGGACAGCTGGCTTAACGCCACCCCTCTTATGAGCCAGTTCCCGGCCCTCTTCTCCCACTCTCTCAGACCGAATGCCAGGGTTGTTGACACCTTTCAACTCGGCCTGTCAAGCCAACTAACCACTCGGCTATCTTCAATCGCTTCCTCCGAATTTACCTCCCTCAATGATGCTCTTGCTAGCTTCACTCTTAGGGGAGACGTCGCTGATAAACGTGTTTGCTTCACCACTAACCGTAGCCTTTCGAGCAAAGATTTCTATGTCAATTCTTTCAGGCACCTGCAAAAGGATGTGCAGGCAGCCGGAATCTGGAAGTGTGCTGCTCCCCTCAAGAGCAAAATCTTCCTCTGGCTGGCCTGGCGTCGCCGTCTCCCCACCAATGAACGCCGCTTCCGCCACCAGTTGACGAACGCTGCAACTTGCCCTTGGTGTCCCATGGCTGAAGACACGGATCACCTGCTTGGAGGCTGTCACCGGGCGCGTGAAGTTTGGGAATTCTTCCTCGATCCCCCCGGAAAGACTTGACTCAATTCTTTCACCGAGCTCCTGCACCTTCGAGAAAAGGACCATCTACACCGCCATTGCTTGGAACATTTGGAAGCGTAGGAACACCATGATTTTCAGTTTCAGAGATGACAATCTTCAGGTCACTATTCGCAACTGTCTTGAAGACATTAGACTGTGGGCTTTCAGATGTAACTCCTCCTCCTCCTCTAAAATAAATTTGTGGTGTAATAGGTACGATCCGCCTTGAGAGATCTCGATGTATCTTCTCTGTTTCTTGGTTCCTCTTCCTGTAATAGCTCTGTAAACAAACCAGTTGGATTTTATGAAAAGTTCAGGCCAGCGTAAGCCCGCCGTAGTAAGGCTCAAAAAAAAAACTGTTCCGGACTAGGCAGTCGGCATGGTCACACTGACTGTTTCTGATTGGCTAAGATATTGTCTGATTTCCAATTTAAAAACAGCTTGCTGTCATTAGACACTTCCTTATTACTATTTCCTTAACCAACCGGGCTGCCGGGCATCTTAACCCAAATAAAATGGTTTAGAATTCCTGGTGTTAATGCAACAAATCGAATCTGAAGAAAAGGATTTAGAAGTACTCTTGTCAAGTAAGTAACCATGAAAAGGGCTTCAGTATATCCATTCACTAGGTAGGAAACGCGGCTTGCCGCTCGCTTGCCCGCTTCGTGGGCAACACGGTATAAATAACTGTTTTGGAAGAAAATATAGCAAGGATAGTATACAAAGAAGATTTTATTAGATAGAGAGTTATTTTATATGATAAATAGAAAATAATGATTCTTCAGAGTCGACTTTACAATGAAAGAGGAAATTAAAGGAACCACGCTTTACAATCGGAATTTAAGAATAAACCACAGAAGGAATGGTTAAAAATGTAGGAAATATTAAAATAGCAAGATACTTAAAAGAGCAACATATAAATCCACAGCGGAAGTACGATTCTTGGAGGATTATCAGCTGCAAACTAATGATGATTAGATGGAAAATGCAGTTATTTATACAAACTTTAGATAACATATATCTAAGAACGAAGGTAAATTATAAAGTCTGATGGTTTAACAAGAACAAAAGAAAGCTGGTGTGATTACAGAGCAGACACATTGAACTGCCCATATATGATCTACAGAAACAACTTCTAAGATCATAGGCAGAACAGAAGCCTGATAGCTTAACCAGAAGTAAAAACAGGGTAGTGATATTGTATATGTCTTAAGTTACATAAATAGAGTCCTTTCTAAGCCTGGCAGTCCCAGAGAGTTGGTTTTCAAGACCAGTACAGAGCAGCCACAAGATAATGTCAAGGAGATAATATTATAGGGTGGTGAGAACGTGTTTCTGCTCGGTTATAGTGACAGAGCATGACCTGGTTAAAAAAAGAGATACGGTACACGCTTTGCTTAGTATAAGCAGACTATTATCATGTTAAGAGATGAGCAGCATACAGGTTACCTCACACGTTGAAGATCTAGTGCTAATTCTATGAGAACAGTTCCTTCCGAAGGGCACGGCGAGGCGGTGTTTTTTCTTTCGTCCTCTCCAAGCTATGTCGCAAGGCATAAACGGCAGGGAAAGATCAAAAATATGTCTGAAGATTGACTGACCTGACCCAGAAATATGCAGTAACAGTTCTACTAATAGCCTGAGAATGTTACCTGGTAGATGCTTCTGTAGTGCTAGAGGGAGGCGTGGATTGGTCACTTTCAGTCGAGATGTACTAACGTGTGGTATAAATGAAGGGATATGAGATATGGTACTATCCATAAAAATAACAAACTTAAACTATTACGTAAAATTTACCCTTACCGGTATGCGAGCTTTTGCCTGTTTGGTTGTAACGACAGTCCCTGACATTGTAGATAATTGCTCTTGCAGAGCAAATGCACGAGCGTAGAGGGCGGAGGACCAGAAATGTTCCGCTTCGTACTTCCGCTTGAAATTGTTCAACTCTACATAATTTGTGTCATGCACTGCTATAAGACCTTCATTTTTTAGGTATGTGAGAGCTGTAAGACATGCTGATTCTTTAGCTTCACTACCAAACCTAGTCCATTCTCCATAGAACTCACGTCTTATTATTGTTGGGTTTCCTTTGTGTGGTGGCACATCCATGATAACTTTGGTTGTTACTTCAGTGTCCAGGGATGTAAATTCGTATCCATGGATCAAGACACCAAGCATCTTTGCTGCTTTTTTTAGTACATGCTTGCTGCTGATTTTGATTGTAGCGCAGGGAATGCATAGCTTGAATTCACATGCGATCAAACAATATACGAATTGGGTATTAGTCAATGGACGAGGAAGAGAAAACTACTTATTAATTAACAGGGCTATGTATATGCACAGCATAAACAAAGTTTATTCAGACTTTGGCCGAGCAATACTATTAGAATCGCGACACAAGAAGTAGGCGAACTGTGTTGCGTGCACGGACAAACAAATCTAGATCCAATTTACTTTTTTTGGCAAATAGGAAAGAACAAGCAACTGTACCAGACAGAACTCAATATACCAAGCCTCTACGCTATAGAACTCACCTGAGGAAGACCTTGCACTATGAGCTCATCTTCTGTTGGATCTTTAGTTTCCGAGAGGCTGGATACAAGGAGATCGAAGTCCATTACAGAGGCGGCTTGGAAGATGTGGGCGTCGCTGGCTGGTTCTACGAGTGGGGATTCGATTGTTCACTTCATTGGTAGTATCATAGATATATAACTGGCATATTTAGGAGGCTTATACTTAGGTGGGACAGAATCATCTACATCAGGTAAAAGCGAACCCATACGATGGTGAGTCTGACCAGATATCTTGAAATAGTCAGGACCCCTTTGGGATTTTAACGACCTGTCAACCTTCGCACCCATGGATGTAAAAGCAAACAAACAATTGTACATCCAGATTTTCTTGATGAATTTTTAGAAGCACGGTCACCATCAAAATTTAATAAACAACTCAATAAAGGCGAGGGATTTTTAAACGGATCTATGAAAACCCTGCCACCTTTGCAGCAAAGGTTATAAACAATCCTATGCTTCCTCCAACTGTTCAAATCCTCGATGCTCTCCTGATACCAGAACAACGCTTTGCAGTGCGGACAAACATATTCAGGAGGGCCATAATAGCATCGATCTGCATAATTATCTGACCAGCAAAAAAATAAACCCCCATGCACAGCAAACAGAAAGGGCTGCAGTTAAAAGGCTATGGACAATTCTAAAAAAGGTTCCCTGGTACCTTTGAGAGACTCAGCAAACTGGGCAGGAAATCCTGTCCAATCAGGCAGGAACGGGCCTCTGACTCTATGCGCTTTATTTCATAGAAGGGAACTAAAGATATCAATAATAGACAAACAAGCAAAACATACAAATACACAGAGTAAAGAATGTACAGAACCTCTAAAATACGGAGCTTCTTGGTTAGCCTACGGTGCTTACGATTCTGAGTTGCTATGGATGGATCAACATTAGGGAAGAATCCATCCCCTACCAAACAAAGAAGGAAGACCAGGGTAAAAAAAACAATCCAAAAAGGAGGAAAGGAAAAAAACATGGCAGAGAGCAAAACGCACTCTTCCGCTTCCAGCGGGCCCAATCAATAGGAGAATTAGGATCAATAACAGTAGGCACACGGGGACGCCCCTGCCTCGCCTTGGCCTCAAAGGGGCGTTAACATGAGCAAATTCAGTGCCAGGCACACGCATGACCGGTGGCTCAGGCAGCGGTCGACTGGAGTTACGAGACATCCTGTACTCGAAACATAGACAGAGACAGACTCACACGGTAAAATAAGTAGGAAAAAAAAGCCAAGAACAACAGGTAGAAGCCTTCACAGTAGTAGCAAGGAGAACAGAAAATGCAAATTCACAGGAAAACATCGAGAGCAAATCATTAACATCTATTCAGACACAAGGACATCATTCATTACAGCAAACTCTAAAACAACAAGTCAATGCCACCCACTAACGGGACTAAATATTATGTACAGACGAAACAAGTTGAGAACAAAACACCTGCACATGTGCACCAGGACACACAGGCACACCAGCAGCTAACTCGCTCACAGAACCAGAATCATGACCTGACCGACCAACAGACGCAGCAAGAAGTGCAGCAGACCGAGCAAGGGACCTATAACCAAGCATACCCTCGTAATTGTAATCAGCAACAACAAACCCATACAACCCCTGCAAAAACCTAATTGCTTTAAAAGCAGCCTGCTCATACAGGAGAGGCAATTCCATAGCACCAGAACCCCAAAAAAAATGTGTACGAAACTCTGCTGGTCTATTACTAACCACATCCCCAATCTCAACACCTCCAACAACAGAACCATCATAGGCTATCTCTCGCAAGAAGGAATGAAACGACAACCGGCACTGGAAAGCAACAATGTCCAACAAAGGGACATAAGACATTCTCAGGAGAAACATGCCTGCAACTGTACACAACACAAGCAAAACGGAAGGAACCCACCCAAACACATACCTTTGTAAATTAGCATTAACAATAGGGACTAAGTAAGAAAGCAAAAGATAAAAACAAGGAGAGAAAGAAATCATACCTACCAGGCCGTACGAAGAAACCACAACTAATACTAAATTTCTCGCTCAGACAACGGCTTAGCACCTGCAGCACAGACAATACACCTATAAGGAGAAAGTAAAGCCTCTGGCAACACTAGGAAAACGCAAGAGTATTCCAGCCAAAACATAGAAGCAAAAATAAGACAAACCCAACAATAGATCGCACCTGACAACCAATCACAGAAACCACACCTTGACAATAGCAATCCTCGGGCTAAAGAAGCCAAGCCTCTGGAAGACAAGAAAGAAACAGATCAGGAACAGTCACAAATTCTCAAGACAGAAAGGACCAGACAACCTGATAAGAGACCTAAGCCATCCCTGGAAGACGGCACGTCCATAAACATGATTTTACAGGTCTAACAACGCGAACAAAGATACAGGCCATGTAAGCAGCACCTCATCTAAAATTACAAGTAGACCCGGTAAAATCTCAAGAGAGCAAACAGAGGCCACAAGTAAATAGCTGATCTAAATAAGCTCCCCAGAAACTATACGGAAGACAAAACCAAGGGCCCAAAAAAACCACAGCATGCTAAAAACCCAACCCGCATGGAAACCCAAACCAAGCATAACCCAAACAGGAAACCAAACAGACGGGGGAAGGTACAGTAACGCAGACACTTGGTATAAGCAAAACCAGCAACAAAACAAATAAAGCATAACCCTGACCCAATCAAACCACACAAGGAAAATTACCACGGTCACAAGAATAGGTCATACCTACCAACCAACCAACAGACCACAGCCTGAAAAACAACAATCCTCGTATCAAACAGACCGAACCCCTGCAAGACGAAGAAGAAGAAATAGATCAGGAACAGCTAGAATCTACCAGGACATAATCTATATCTAAAGCTGAAACAAAAATCTGCTGGCAACTGCATGCAAGCAGCCACTCTATTAGCTAAACCGGAAGCTCCCTTGAAGAGGGCACAATATTCAGCAGAGCAACCCAAACCCGCATCTAAAACTAAAAGCAAAACCTGATGGCAGCCGCATGTAAAACCACAACCAAAATCTGCAGAATCCTAATAAAGCAAAGCAGAAGACATAAACAAGCAGGTGTTTAAAATGGGACTCTGCAAACCTCAGTGAACAACAGACCAAGCATGTGACTGAATAAAAGGTAAAACAAGGGACATAGTAAAGTAGCAAATTACAACAGTTCTGGTTTGAATTAAAGACTAAGTTTTTTTTAGAAAGGGGATATCCCTGGCCTATGCATCGATTTATGCATGCAGCTGTACTAAAATCAAGTGTTCGCGTGCTATGTACACACTATGCAGTCTAAACACGGAAAATTCTTATACCGAGACCTAAGGCAGCACCGGTTTGGTAATACCAAACTGTACTATTCCACCCCGACCTGAAATTCTAATGCATCTATGTTACATGCTGGATATCAGGCACATTGACTGTGCTCCAGCATACCGCAGTGAGAAGGAGGTAATAAGTAACTATTTTAACCATATCATTTACATCTAATCAGATAGATGTCCTTCAAACGTGCCTGATGTTAAAACCGCAAACCGCTCTAAAATAATCACCCGGTAATTGCAGAAAACATGCGGTGTTAGATTTCTGAAATAATAACCGTTTGCTTGCACGTGCATTTTTATATCTAGAGTTCCCCTGTCAATTCTTGATTAGTGCATCTACCAGTACTTCCATGTATTTTTTCCTATTCTAATACGTATGGCAATGAACTATGTACTTGCAAACGCCTGTAAAAAATAAACAGAGGACGAGGCTGGCTCCTCAGTTCATTAGACGAGCTGTAAAAATCCCTGCAGAGAACACACAGGAGAACCAAAGAATCACCACCATTAGATCACCTCGCCACGAGTGAACGAAGCAAGTCAAGAAGAAGAACAGAGAAAGAACACGGGTCCAGGCTTAGGTCACCTCAACCAGCTCCAGCACCGACGAACGCCATGGTATCAGGAAGAGAGAAAGGAGACGGATCTGGTGATGAACAGGAAGCACAAGGGGCCGGTAAGGAGAAGGGAGACTGGAAGAGGGAAGAAGAAAGAGGGCAGGCGAAGATAAGAAGGGGAAACCAGGGGCAAGCACCTTTCTTCGATTGTTGTAGAAGAGTACCCTCCGACGAAGCAAGCCACGACACGTCGACGACGGGCGATGCGCGAATCCATCAAGATGGCGCTTATAGCCCCGGCACAAGCACTGAATGACGACGCAGGGCCATCAGCCACGCACTCCTCTCTCCTCAGGAGCAGCGACGGGCATGGGGCGGCAAAGCGCGGTGGCATGGGACGGCATGGGGCGGCATGGGGCGGCGCGGGTCGCCGTACCCGTCTCCCAAGGCGAAGCGGCCACGGGACACCCTCCACAGGGGAGGAACAGGCCATCCAGCGGAAAATACCTAACTGCCCCTCTCCGACTGAAGGAAACCACGACCGAGCCACCGCGCAGCGCACCGGTCGGTCTAGACGAACGCACGGGCAACCAGCCGCCACGCTCACATGCTCCCTGACGAGCGGGGCTCGCAAAACGCAGGCCCCCACCGATCAGGGAGGGCAGCTAGCCTACGCAGTAGTACTGGTCCAGATGAACAGGATGTGTGGACGGCCAGGATCGGTTTGGAACCCCAATCCAACGGTGCAGCAGGGTGGTGGCCTCTAAAAGCACGGTTGGGGGGCTAGAATATTTCTCCCTGATGTGTATACTTTATAACATCATCGTTTTATTCGGTGTACGAATCTTAACTAACACCAGCAGTTTTTTTTTTGACGGGACTAACAGCAGCAGTCTATCTATCACACAACGAGGTGACGAAGTAATCCGTAAGACCATAACAGCACGGAATTAGAACGATCGAACGGCCTTCCCGATCCCTACGGCATCTCAGAGCACCAAAGCCCCTAAAACCCCCAAAACAGCGCCGGTGATCGCTCCGTCCAGCCGTGCCGCGCCCGCCGTCGGTGGTGGCGCCTCCAGCGAGTTGCTCCGCGACATCCACTCATCACCAGCGGTCATGCCCGGGGCCTGCGCGTACTCTGGCGCCGATGCCCACGACGAAGGTGGCGGCGATCCGGGCGCCGGTGCCAGCGGCGCCGGCCTCGTGGGTCGGGCCGCCATCACGATGACGTACAGCTTCCTGCCCTTCTGGCACCGGTCCTCGTCGCCGCTGATGAAGAAGAAGGCGCCGGAGCGGTCGAACTGGAACTCGGAGCGGCCGCCGCCGGCGTCTTCGAGCCGGCGGACCGGGTTGCTCGTGCTGCACGCGTCGAAGTCTGGCTCGGTCACCACCAGCACCGAGTCCGCGCCGTCCCCTTTCGCGAACACTGCGAGCCAATAAACGACATGGAAATTACACTTGGGTTGATTCATGGTATTTACGCGTACAAATATGGTAGAATGGATTATTACGACGTCGAGGAGGAGGAGGAGGTGATGCACGTACCAATGGTGTCGTTGATCTGGAAGCGGTTGCGCTCGGCCCAGTGGTTGTAGCTCTCGGCGGGGTCGACGACCCAGCCGTCGCGGCCGCCGGCGTAGAAGACGTACGCCTCCAACGAAGAAACCATGGCCGCAAAGACCAGAACGAGCAGCTTCTTGGACTCCCCCGCCATGGTCGATCGATCAGCGTAGCTTGTACACTGTATGTGGTTACGTCTGAGCGTCTGGGCCGCCAAACAAGAACACGGAGAGATGAAGATGATGGATATCGCAGAAGAGTCTGCAGTAGACGTCCACATATATAGGCAGGCTGGATATGGCTGCTGACCTATGGTGGAACACGTGTAGGCTCCGAAGAAGCGCTCCTCCATGACTACGCATGGAACCAACGGAACTGCGCCGCTTCGTTGAAGCCGTTGCTCTCAGGCTGATTTTCTAGCGCGCTCGGTCCACCGTAGCCCCGGCCTTCGGGGAATCCGAGGAGATTACCGAGGACCTACTTTAGGCGTGCAGTCACCCGGTCAGACTTCCTTGCATTCTTTTGTTTTTACCACACTCGTTTTTTCTCTTTTTTTTCTTGCCACTCTAAGACATAGTTTGGCAACAAAGTTTTTCCAAAACTGAAGTATATTAATATTACAGTATTATATAGTGCCTAACAAAATAATACTTCAGTTTTTTCCTTTTCTCAGTTTTTTTTAAAAAAGGGTCTAGCCTCTTTCTCAAATACTTAAAAAAAACCATAGTTTTGGAGAATACTTCAGTTTTAAAACCACGTTATTTGTTAGATCCAAACATCTCAAAGTATTGATACTTCAGTTTTTTCCGAAACCAAAGTATTCCATTAATACTTTAAATTTACTTTGATGCCAAATGGGCCCTAATTTTTGATATTTTTCTTTTGCTTCGACAGTTCATGCTCTATAGAGACCCCTTATAATTATGAACCAGAAAACGTGTTTTCAAATCGCGTTTTTCAGATTTTTTAGGCCGTGCGCGATAGAACGGAACAGAAACTAGAATCTGAACCAGAAAAAGGAATATTCTTTTTTTTTTAGTTTTGCGCACACGGTTTCTGTCAAGGCAAAAACGCGTAAAACCAAACCACAAATGACAGAATTTAAGCAAATTCGACCGTTCAACGACGACAATCATCAAGTTTTAAATAAAGTTTCTCGCTACCACGTCGCCCTCCTTCTCTCTAAGATGTCCCTCCTTGCTTGTTCATGCCACTCCAAAGTGAGCTCGTCCATGTCGTTTCGGTTCATGGTCATGATATTGTTTTCTTCGGCAAGAAGCTTTGTCATGGCCTTGTTTTTCTCGGTTGTTGCCCTCCTCTCCTCAACGGCCACCTTGCGCAAACTATCTTGCCGAAGTGCTTCCCACCTCGCTTGCTTCTCAAGTGTTTTCTTCTCGGCCAAAGCAAGTTTTGCTTCCAAAGTCTTGGCGACCATCATCTCATTTGAGCTCACTATGAGATCTATCTTCTCTCTCAAACTTGAATTCTCGGCTTGTCTCTTTAGCTTCTCCTTTGCCATCTTGTTGACATCGGGCTTGCCCTTGTTTCTCTCTCTCGGTGCAGCTTCATCATCTTCCTCATCATCCAATTGAATTAGGGAGCCTCTTTTCGATGGTGCTTCTTGCTCCCTCAACTTCCATTTGTCACTTCTTTGGAGCAAAAGCCAACAAGGCTCAAGGGTGAATGCCTTGCCCTTCGAAGCATCCATCTCCAAGAACCTATCTTTTGCAATATTCTCCTACCACTAGTAGAAAATGGACTTTTGGTCCAGAGCATTAGTCCCGGTTCTTAGATTAGTCTCACATAAGGATCCATCATTTATAGGGTACATGATTCCTATGTTCTTCTAGATGTAACAATTAGGATCCAAACTGAACAAGCTGTTGTAGTACATGCAGGTAATTGTTCCGGTCATCGGGTTCTGGTACAAACCGGGACTAATGCCCTGGTCCTAGCCGCTAGAAACGGCCGCAGGGCCCAGAAGACATTAGTCCCGGTTCGTAGGGAACCTTTAGTCCAGGTTCGTTTAACAAACCAGGATATAGGTCTGGCGCTGGAAAGGAGCGGATGTGTGGACCTTTAGTCCTGGTTTGTTAGACTAAAGGGCCCGACTATATCTTCTTCCTCTCCCTGTCCGAGCCATTTCAAGCTCACACAAGCATTTCCCTCAAATTTCTTCCCTCAAGGTCGAGTTCTTGCCGATTTTTTTCAAGATTTGTGAAGATTTTTTGGATCCACATCTATCTAAGGGGCGCTACGCACGCCCCGCGCGTCCGCACAGACGGATTCGGATACGCTTGGACAAGGTTGGCTCGATCCGATGGAGATGTCCTAACTCTCCATACCTTCAATCAGACTCGTAATGTGCAATGTGCAACTACACAAGGCCGGTGCGTTTCATAGGGAAGAACCGGGGCACACTGAATCTAATAGGCAATAAGGAGAGATTAGTGGGGTTTGTGGAGAAAGTAAGGAGACGTCTGGGTTTTTTAGGACGCAAGAAATTTATATTTTTTAAGTTTAAAAAATCCAAAAAAAGACAACAGATGTAGGTACGCGGGTACGGAGTTTGAAACTTAAATTTGTTCATTTGTGATCTGTATAAAAAAACAAATATACGCAGACTACCTACTAATTTGAGTTCTAAATTTTGTAACTTAACCCTGAAATGGACGGATCAGGAGTTGGGAACAGATATGCCTGTGACAGAAGATGACTCGTTCGTTTCAAAGAAGAAGCAGAGGAGCTTGGGAGAAGTACTGCTCAAGAAAATTAGACCCTCTACAGTTATCTGGAGATAACATCTCCAGTGGGCAGCTCCTCTATTCAACCCGAGAGAGGGGAGTATGGGGGCAAAGTCCCCATTCATTTACAGTTCCGCTTAGCAGAGACCCAAACTCTTGCTAATGATCCAAACTCACTGGTTTGAGTACAACCCCAACTGGTCTTTTGCCGAAAGCACTCCTGGAGTCCTGGTCATGGAAATGCTTCCAGTTGGCTGCACGCTGGCAGCATGGTGATCACAACCTACAACCTGAAGCTAAGTGCGCATTTTTCTCTCACCTAAGGCAGGACTGGCATACACATACACCATGCTTTCTCGGTCTTCCTTCTGTTTTAACTACCGGCTCTTCAGCGTTCCCAAAAACCTTGTAAACTTGTAATAACCTTTTTCAGTGGGGATAGTCTGACTCATAGGTGGTTTTACGATTTATTAAGTCTGAAAATGAACAAGTATTTACTGAAGATTTCATTACAACTTGGAATATATCCTCACCGGAAATTAACAAAACCAGCTATGAATCGTTCAAAAACAAAACACAACCAGCTACGAAGAGGTTGAACATTTCAGAAGGTTCATATCTTGTCCTATTTGCCACCAAATGAAAATGAAGGATAGAGTAACCAGTAGCCGAGTAGGTGACCGATACAGGTGAATTTTGAGATGATGGCAAGTGTGCTTACTAAAAGGCCGAGTCGGAAAGCGAAAACAAAAAGGATCTTGTATTGACATTAGAAATTGAGCCTAGCTCTTCTGATCCAAAAGTTATTGCATCCACTAGCAAGGAAATTCCTTTTGGGAATGACAATAGAGGCACTTGTAATTCTATGGTTAGAAAGAGAAATATCTACGTTGATACAACAGTGTGTCGGCTCTGAACATGATGCCACTGGGTTAGAAAGAGAAATATCTTCGTCAATACAACAATGTACCGGTTCTGAATATGCTGCCCCTGGGAGTGGGACTGCTTCAAGCTATTGCAAATGGGACTAAGCTTTTAAATTTTAAAAGGATATCCTGTCACCCCCAAGAGATATTCCTTTACTTAGCATTGGACCATCTGTATCAGTCAAATACACTTTACTTTTTGTTCTACATGGATGCCATTTTGGTTTAACAAAATTTATTATTGGTCTTTTTTATGGATTGCCATTTCACCTTTTGCTACTATTGGTCTTCTTATGGTAGGACACAGCTGAAATAATAATAAAAAAATCCAGGCAGTCAAAGAGCTGCTGCTCAATACATTAGTTATAAAATACCATTAATTTGATGGGTGCTAGCAATATCTATGTGTGATTCGTTAAAATAGGATATTTTCCCTTTAAAATCAACTAACTATTTATCTTCCTTTTCTTATTCTGTATCCGGTTTGGTAAGTTAAAGTAGATAGGTATATGAGTGAAATAAAACAGCTTATCATTTTGCAGTACAACAAACCATGGTCAGGCCCATGTAGGACGTCAACCAGACTAAAACTTAAGATCCAGCTCCAGGATGCAACTGTGCAAGGTTAAGAGAAACAAACAACGATATTTATGAAATGTTTTTATTTCGAATTAAGGAGCTCATCGACATCGCCCCCATTTTATTACAAGAATAAAACAGATAAAACAGAGTATTACATAAGCGTTTTTCAGGCTCCCAGCCTGGCACTTTTTAACTCCTACCTTATTACAGACCAGCACAACAGTTCTTTGGTACCACTACACATGACACACAACTAACAGTAACTCACAGAAAAACAGCACCATCATACGATACCCAGATCCTTTCTTTTTTGACAGCTTCAGAAATGCCCCATCTTTCCTGCTTGTTAACCAACACCAATCCGTCTTCTCCATGGCGCCCATCCATGTTGGACCCCAAAAGCTCCCATCGCCACCTTAGATAACAGCTGTGCTGCGATAACTTGAGGCTGCCGCACGTTTGCTTTCTGTAGACGAGACCAATGTGAGATCCAGTACGATAACTTATACACAATACTTTAAGGATCTTTAGGGTAAACTTTGTCCAAAACTACAGAGTTCCTAGTCTTACAAATGGTCCAGATCAGTGCTGCCACACCAGCCGCCATCATCGACCTTACATTACTTCGAAAGTTCCACACCCATTGCCCAATATCTTCAAAATTCGATGGAACACTGAAAGGACATCTAACTATACCCCACAAGTATCTAGCTAAAGCACATCCAAAGAATAGATGATCTATAGATTCATTACTTTCACAGAAACAACATTTAACCTCTTTCCCTTTCCAAGCTCTATGAATGAGCACATCTTTTGTTAAAATACTTTTATGCGCAGCTAACCACAAGAAAATTTTAATCTTTAAAGGAACCCTAACAAACCGTAGCTTCCTGTGAGGCCACTTGACTTGAGAAAATTTTAAAGCTAGGTACATAGACTCAACAGAAAGAATCCCTGACTTAGTCAGAGTCCACACTAATTTTTCTTCCTCATCAAATAAGATCACACCCACACAAAGAATTTGCAATTGCAACCACATAGCAGAAGTTTTCACCCCCACAGAACCCTTCTAAACCTAATGCAGCCCCATCGTTCCTCAAAAACTCTATATTTATGAAAAGTTGGCTTGTTAAAAAGACAATATTCAGTTACTCATGCACAAACTCACCTAGATAAACACACAACCTACATTTTGGATTAGAACAAAATCAACCTAACTACCTATGTTTATGCTTCTTGTTTTTCCTCCAGTCGCACAAGAGCCAATTAAAGAAAATATACATATTCACACCAAGTCAATTCCTTACTTTGAACTGTGTGTGTCACTTCTGTACTTCGGTGTCGATTCATGTTACGAGAATTTCCAGGGCTACACTCCGAAGTTTTCTCTCCAATCCAACAACCAGTATACCAGTTTCCTTTTTTGCAATGCTACATAAAACCATCACCATTTCAATCTAAGCCTGTAAGCCAGACAGTTAATCAAGTACCAACCACAAAGCTTAGGTCAGGTGCTCCAAAATCCAATTGAACATCTCGTCGGCTTGAATGCTTGTCATCTCATGTTTACCATAAGCAAGATTCAGCTCCTCCTGGATGTGCTCAGCCCACCGGGAAACCTCCTCCCAGAATCCCCTCTTCACCACTGCATCCTTCCATGGCGTTGCACGGCCATCTTTCCTCATGTACCCTCTCTCATCAACGAACGCTTCTTCACTGAATATTGTCCAAATCCTTTCTGACAATCCCTGGTCCAGCCCTGGTATTCTCTCGGACAGCAGCGTCGGCGTCAGAGGAAGTTCCAGGCTCCGGAGCTCCCTCACCTCAACGCCACTGCTCCTCAGCATCTTCATATTCCTCTCCACCAATGCGACCCTCCTCCGGTCCTTCGGCATGTGAAGGAACATAGTCGGCGGGTAACCCCGAGGTGCTCCCGCCAGCCCAAACGCGCCCTCGGAGATCATAATCACGATGGCGGCGAAGCTCATCTCGGCCGCGAGCCGGGAGACAAAGTACCCACCGGAAGATGCGCCGAGAGCGGCCACCGGCAGGTCTCCGAGGCCGTTCTTGGCGGTCCAGGACTGGATCGCGCGCTTGGCGGCGCCCACCTCATGCCCCAGCGACCAGCACTCCCCGGCGCTGGACACGGCCAGCACCGCGAACCGCCTCCGTAGCGCGCCGGCCGTGATGGCGACGTCCTCCGGCAACCCGACGCACCTGGGGCAGCGCTGGGACGGCGGCCAGAAGTTCTCTGGGCTGCAGCTGCAGCCGTGGGCCACGAAGAGGACCGCCCTGGCCGGCGCCGCGGGGAGCTCCCAGATGGCGCGCGCGCCGCCTATGGACTCCGCCGTCGGGGAGGAGAGAGCTGGCAACGCGATGCCTGATTCCTTGGAGCGGGCGATGAGTTGGGTGGGCGGGGTGGTTTTGGAGTAGAGGAGTACGCCAATGGCCGCGAATAGGAGGAGGGCCAGGGACGCGACGGGCGTTGTCAGGCGCCGCAGAGCTAGCCGCCTCGCGGCGTGAGGTGGGGTCGTCGGCTTGCTCGGCCGGGGTATCGTGCCAGCCATCTTTTCGCCGATTGCCTGCTTCGCTGGAGCTGTGACGGGGAGGGAGGATTCGGGCACGACTGATATCGGGGAGATCGCATCTCACCGCCGGGATTTTGGTTTGGGAGTGAATTATGGTCTTGTCATTTTTCGATTTCGCGTGATAAAAATAGTCAAAACAGATGTCTCAAAATGGACCGAACTATAAAAAATTTAGCGCACTGAGCAAACACCCGTGGAACCATAAAAACCCAGTTTTCGAGTCCGACCTGAACGCGAACCATATTCTCCATTTTCGTTGGCGGGAGGGAAGTTTTAGCTTATTCCCCTCCCTTCCGCCCACACAGCCGTCGCCTGCCGCGGTAGATTTAGGTCGCTCCGCTCGATTCCTCGCGCGCAGAAGGCCGCCGGAGCCCGCCGACCCCGTTCCCCAGTCGTTGTGGGTCGGAAAACTTCTCCCGACGCAGATCCGGTCGCGCCCCATCGCCGCCGTCCTCCCGCCGCCTGTCAAAGGTAAAATCCGCCGCCGCTCGAGTTCGAGCTCGTAGATCTCCTCTCCGCAAGCTCTAAATATCGTCCGTGATTTGTAGATGGACTTGGACCCTTGCGAGCAATTTTTGTTGGACGACTCGTCCTCCTCCGACGACTCGGATGTGGAGACGCTGCTCGGGAACCACCTTCAAGACATGATCGTGGCCGTTCTCGCTCTCAAGGAGGAGGAGGAGGACGGCAGGAGGAAGAGGCGGCGAGGCTCCACGGTCGGCCGCCTTTGTATCCCTCGCAACCGCAAGTTGGGAAATAGCATGCTCATGCGAGATTATTTCGCCGAGGTACCCACATACCCGCCTCACCTCTTTCATAGACGCTATCGAATGCGCCGCTCGTTGTTCGTGAAGATAGTGAAAGCTTGTGAGGCCAAGACGTGGTACTTCAAGCGTCGAAGAAATGCCACGGGGCTGCTTGGATTTAGCTTGTACCAAACAATCTCCGCGACCATGAGAGTGCTCGCATATGGGATCCCGGCCGATTATGCCGACGAGTATCTTCGCATCGGCAAAGATACGACTATGGAGAGTGTTCATAGATTTGCCAAGGCGATTATTCGCATTTTTTGCCTGGTGTATCTGCGAGCACCGAACGAGCAGTACATAATTAGGTTGATGGTGATGAATGAGAGAAGAGGATGGCCGGACATGCTAGGAAGCATATATTGTATGCATTGGACTTGGAAAAACTGTCTGAAGGCATGGCATGGACAATATTGTGGCAAAAGCCGAGATGCAACAATTGTGCTAGAAGTCGTTGCATCCGAGCACTTGTGGATTTGGCATTGTTTTTTTAGTTTGCCTGACACCCTCAATGATATCAATGTGCTCCATAAATCTCCTCTAATTGCAAAGCTAGATAGTGGTGAAGCACCCGCTTGCAACTACATTGTCAATGATTATAATTATGACAAGAGGTATTATCTAGCTGACGGTATTTATTCTCGTTGGGTTACATTTGTCAAGACCATCTCGAATCCTCAAACTAGGAAAGAGACTGAATTTGCAAAGGCTCAAGAGAGTGCCCGAAAGGACATTCAGAGAGACTTTGGTGTTTTGCAAGCTCGATTTGCAGTTGTGCGAGGTCCAGCTCGTTTTTGGGACAAGAAAACTCTCAGTGACATAATGACATGTTGTGTCATTCTTCACAACATGATTGTTAAGGATGAGAGGGGTCTAGACTTGGACATCTTCTATGACAATGTTGGCAGTCGTGTGAAGCCAGCTAGAAACCCAAATGCCATCCAAGCCTTCCTTCAAACCTACCGAGACAATGAGAACATGACCACTTATGACCAGTTGCAGCATGACCTCATTGAGCACCACTGGCAGCTATTTGGGAAGAACTAGGCTACCATATTTTACCATTCATGTGTATGAAACATTATTTATATTCGGAACTATTCATTTGATTTGGTCATTTGTTGTAGTTGGATTATTGTTTATTCAATTTGTTTGGACAATTTTTTTGAGGAATTTACAGCAGGAGAGTCTCCTACTGCTCTTAAATTAAAAGATCATAATAGTGTTACATTATGTACATGAGTTTAGGATTTCCTAAACCCAGAAGGCAAAAAACTTAAAACTAGACTCTCAACTCTCTTACAAATAACTTGATCTGATCTTTAATATCAGATTTTAGCCTAGCTCCTAAGATATCAATATCAGAGGCAAATTGAGCAAGCCAACCTTGGACATTGGGAACAATACTATCAAAATACGCCCTGTTTCTCTGTTTCCAAATGTTCCAAGCACTCAAAATTATGCATTCAAGGAATAACGGCTTACTCCACACTCTTTCTGCATCCTCCAGTCTGTGACCGATATCTTTGTTCATATCCCAAGTGATGCCCAATGACTGCCAACATTTAACACTGAAAGCACATTCAAAGAATAAGTGATCTCTCGTTTCTCTGTGTTGTTGACAACAACAGATACTGTTTGCAATTGGACAGTTCCTGCGCACAAGCATATCCCTCGTATTTAACCTGTCCAAAACTAGCAGCCAAGCGAAACCTTGTGTTTCATCACACACTTTGTCTTCCAAATGAGAGGCAAAGTTCGGAGAGGGTCAATTTCTCTGAAGAAGAACTTATAATACTCCCTTGAACAATATTCCTGACCCCAAGCATACCTCCATTGATCTGGAACAGTCACATCTCTGTCAAGCTCGTGGATATGTTCTGTTAAAACTTCAAACTCATTAGAGGCCTCTAACGATAAAGGAGTAGCTAATGATTCCAAAGCATTCTCTGACTCCAGGAAAGCAGCAACAGTAATATCCTCATCTTGAGAAAAGGAAAATAATCTCGGAAGGCTGTTTTGAAGAATGACATCACCCACCCAAAGATCCTTCCAAGGCAGAACAGTATCACCAGTGTTCACCTTACAAGAAGAGATTCCTCTAAATATATGAGACAAGCTACAAACATCTCTCCACCAAAAAGATCCACATCTGGCCTTTGCATGTGGGGCTCCATCCATATAATATGCATGCTAGAGTAATAAAACCTAGGGGATATTCTGCTTATGGTAGAAATTGTGAATAAACTTGATTAGCAGGGCTTGATTCTGGATTTTAAAGTTTAAAATTCCCAGTCCTCCTTTTTTATTTGGACTGCACACTACATCCCATGCTGCAAGGGAGTAAGATCTAGTATCCCTATCCTCTGTTTTTCTCCACAGACAATGGCGACGAGCTCTATCAATAAACTCAATGATTTGTAAAGGAATTTTAAGCACACAAAGAGCATAAGTAATCATAGGAGTTAGTGAAGCATTGATGAAAGTGACCCTCCACCATAGGTTAGCCAGATAGCAGTACTAGTGAGCCTCCTCTCAACTCTATCAACAAGAGGCATAAGTTCAGAAACTGTTGGCCTGGTTGTACCAAGTGGTAGTCCAAGGTATGTAAATGGCATATTCCCAATTTGACATCCAAGAGCTGCAGCTAGATCATCTGCCTTACTTTGTTGTAAGTTGATAGGTATGAGCTGAGACTTATGATAGTTTATTTCCAAACCAGTGGACCGAGCAAAAGCATCCAGAATTGTTTTTAATTCATAATTTGATCCATTTTGGCAGGCAGGATAATCAGAGTATCATCAGCACATTGAACCATAGGAAAGTCCTCAGATGCAGGTTGTCCAATTGGCATAGAAATAATCCCTTTAGAACATGTAGCATTAATAGCCACCTGCAACAATTCAGCACCAGCCACAAACAGAAGAGGATAAAGAGAATCACCCTTCCTCACTCCTCTTCTACACTGAAATTCCCTGCCAGGAACACCATTAAGCAAGATAGAAGATGAGCCAGATTGGAAAATTAGCTGTATCCAAGAAAGCCATTTGTCATCACATCCCATATGCCTCAAGATCTGAATAATAGATGAGTGCTCAATGGTGTCAAATGCTTTGGCAAAATCAAGCTTAATAATAACAATTTCCCTACCAGAGGCTTTGCATTGGTGTAGTATTCAAATGACCATGCCAAACAATCCTGAATAGTCCTTCCCTTTATAAAACCATACTGGTTCCTATGCACCAATTTGAGTATCCATTTCTGTAACCTCTCAGCTAAAATTTTGGTCAAAGTTTGGACAATTGTTGTAATTGGATATGTCCAAAACGTATCTACTTTTTCGAACACTTTTGCTATTGTTTCTCCTCTAAACTTGTGTGATTTGGATACAACTAACACAGACTGATGCTGTTTTCCGTAGAATTACCTTGGTGTCTAGTTTTTGTGTAGAAAATCAACTATCAGGAAAAACCCGGAAAATATGCCAAAAATCCTATTTCGCCAGAAGACGAGCTCCCTCTTCGCCTATAAGTTGCCTCTTGACCTAAAAACTCAGGGGGTCGACATTTTTCCAGAAAGAGTTCCGTTGCGCCGCCACCACCAGAAACCGCGATTCGGAACCAGAAACTCCGTTCTGGCACCCTGCCGGGACGGGGAATTTAGAGAGGATCATCGCCATCATCATCAACAACGCCTCAACATCAACCATCCATGTTTCCCTCATCCATGAGTGAGTAATCCCCTACTCTAGGCTATGGGGATGGTAGGGATTGGATGAGTTCTATCATGTAATCAAATAAGATTATTAGGGCATGGTGCCTAGTATCTCTATTAGTGCTATTTGACTTTGTTGCAACTTGTTGTGCTTAATGCTTGTCACTAGGGCCCGAGTGCCATGATCTCAGATCTGAACTTATTATTGATTCATTATGATAGTATTGTTTGTGATCTTATCTGCACGTTGTGTACACATATCATTGTCTGGATCCCCGAAGTGACAGAAATTGGGACAACCTGAGGGGATGGATGTGATGTGAGTATCACATGTGTTCACGGAGTGTTAATGCATTGCTCCGGTGCTCTATTAAAAGGAGCACCTTAATTTCCAGTAGTTCCCTTGAGGCCCCGCTGTAACGGGATGGCATGGCAAAAGATGTTGTGCAAGTTCTCATTGCGAGCACGCATGACTATATATGGAGCACATGCCTATGATTGTTTAGTACTTGGATGCTTTATCTTATTTATCTGCAATTGCCCTAGATCTTAAAGTTACATGTTTAGTCTCGTCAATGCAGCGCCTGTCCATCCATCCCTATGTCTACCGCACTCATATCCTACTGTTTGCTACTACTGTTACTATTGCTCTTGTTTTACTGCTGCTGTTACTTTGCTGTTGCTACTACAAAATTGTTGCTACTGATAAACTTCTGTGAGCAAGAACTATTTCCAGGTGCAGCTGAATTGACAACTCAGTTGTTAAGGCTTACAAGTATTCTTTGGCTCCCCTTGTGTCGAATCAATAAATTGGGTAATACTACCCTCGAAGACTGTTGCGATCCCCTATACTTGTGGGTCATCAAGACTATTTTCTGGCGTCGTTGCCGGGGAGCATAGCTTTATTTGTAAGTTCACTTGGATCTATTATTGTTCACTGCTACTCCTTTCATCATGGGGAAGTCTCGTGATGGAAAGTTTCCTGTTTTACCATACACTACAAGAAGAGGTACAATCCTAAACACCTCTGGTGCGCTTGATTCATCGTCTGTTATAAGTAAGCTTGTCACACCACCACCACATAATCATGCTACACACACTGCTACTATTGCTGAATCTGAAACTGCTTCTGATACTCATGAAGTTACTTCTACTGTGCTTGTTGCGAGTGGTTCATTAGGTCCTTTCCTAGATGTTACTATTGCTAGAACTATTTTGGGAAACACTGAAACTCCTAGTGAAGACACTGTTACACCTATTAGCTCACCTGAGTCTAGAGAGAGATATGATATTAGTGATGGTTACATTGAAATGACTGATGATTTTATTGAAGAGTACCAAAACACACATGGTGCTAGTGCTATTAGGAGTCTCCTTGAGAGACATACCATTATTCCTAAATTGTCTTCTGATCCTAAGTTTGCCACTTCTCTCATAGATATTAAAGATAAAGATTATGATTTCTCTCTTGATTTATCCTATATAGACATTGTTGAAAAAGAACCTTTTTGTGGGACTGAGAGTGAGAGTGTTGTGGCACATATGAATGAGCTTTCCACTATGAGTGCCTTATTCTCTGATGATTTTAAGATGCGCAAGTATTTTGTTAATAAGATCTTCCCTTTTTCACTAAAAGGAGAAGCTAAAGCTTGGTTTAATAGATTACCTCCTGGATCCATTGATAGCCCTGATTATTTGATTGCTTGTTTCTTCCAGAAATATTTTCCTCCCAGTGCTAGACATGCTGCTTTGCAGAAACTTTTTGATTTTAAACAGGGAGAAGAAGAGAAATTGCCTGAGTCATGGACAAGGTTCTGTGACTTGATTCATGCACATCCTAGATGTCCATTACCCAAAAATGAGCTCCTTGATATTTATTATAATGGACTAACTGATGATTCTAGGACATACCTAGATAGTTTTGATGATTGTGTTTTCAGGAAAAGAACTCCTACAGATGCTGAAGAATTAATGGCTAAAATAAGCAAGAACTATGATGATTGGACTTCAACTGAGTTAAATACACCTGGCCTATTACTCCTGAACCAGTTGTGCCTGAACCTGTTCCAACACCAACACCAAAGAAGAGGGGAGTGATTGCATTAAATGATGAAGTGATGAAGGAAGCTAATAAATGTCTTAAGGAGAAAGGTATTAGAGCTAAAGATGTGAAGAATCTACTTCCTATAGAAGAATTATGTAAGACAATTCCCCACTCATCTACTATTGAGGTACACTCTCTCCACTTTGATGAAGGTGATATTCCCTATGGTAAGCCTCCTGATGAATGC
This sequence comes from Avena sativa, assembly GCA_916181665.1. NCBI lineage: Eukaryota > Viridiplantae > Streptophyta > Magnoliopsida > Poales > Poaceae > Avena > Avena sativa. Next base: position 413,906,780 of record OV702281.1, on the reverse strand, counting down.
TTAGATGACCTTGACACCTTTATTGTTAAGCAAGGTCATGTTAATAAACAAGTTCAGAATCATTTATTGGAAAACTCTAAAGCTATTAATGATTTGAAAGATATTGTGGAAAGAACTGCTAATGATGTTAAAATGCTTTGTAAACACTTTCAAATGGTTCAAACTCAAATTGATCAACTTGCTAAGGTACAAAAGGATATGATAGTTAATGCCTCAGGAGATAAACATGCTTATGGAATTAGAACTAGGAGTGGTATAGCTACTCAAGATCCTTTATATCCTGAAGGACACCCTAAAAGAATTGAGCAGGATTCTCAACAAGGTGAAAGTAGTGGTAGTCCTTGTAAGAGAAAGAAAAAGAAACATAAAATAGTTGAGGAACCCTCTGAACCTGCTATAGATCCTAATAGTATATTTGTCTCTGATGCTGAAACTGAAAGTGGTGATAAAAATGATGCTCCTGACAAGGAGGAAGTTGCGGAAGAACCTGAGAAGCACAAGAACACTAGATACACTAAGGAAGATTTTATTGCTAATAAACATGGTAGTGAAAGGGAACCTTGGGTGCAGAAACCTATGCCTTTTCCAAATAAGAAACACAAGTCAAAGGAGGAATAACACTATAACAAGTTTTGTGAGTGGATGAAACCTTTATTTTTCCAAATTCCTTTGACTGATGCTATTAAGTTGCCTCCTTATTCAAAGTATATGAAGGATATTGTCTCTAATAAAAGGAAGATTCCTAATAAGGAAATTTCTACTTTGCTTGCTAATTATTCCTTCAATGGTAATGTTCCAAAGAAACTTGGTGATCTAGGTATACCAACTATTCCTTGCTCTATTAAGAATAATTATGTTAGAAATGCTTTATGTGATTTGGGAGCTGGAGTTAGTGTTATGCCTTTTTCTCTCTACAAGAGACTCCAGTTAGAAAATTTGATACCAACTGATATATCTTTGCAAATGGCTGGTAAGTTCATACGTCATAAACGTATCTACAATTTTTGATGCTCCAGGCTTATTTTGTATCAACTTTGCTATGTTTTGTCTACACTTTGAGATATTTTTATACACTTTCTGGAACTAACCTATTGACAAGATGCCATAGTGCCAGTTCCCTGTTTTCTGCTGTTTTTGGTTTCAGAAAGCTAAAAAATGAATATTCTTGGAATTGGACAGGACAAAAGCCAAAGTTCATATTTTTCCCTGAACGATACAGAAAATCAAAGACGAGACGGAGGAGGACACCAGGGTGGCCACACCCTAGGTGGGCGCAGGGCCCACCATGGTCGTGCCCACAGGGGGTGTGGCCCCCTGGACCTCCATCAACCTTGCCTCCTTCGCCTATAAGAAGCCCCTGACTCAGAAACCCTAAAGCAGGGACGAGAAAGCCACGAAAAGTTCCGCAGCGCCGCCGCCACCGAAGGGGAGATTCGGGGGACAGAAAGTATCTGTTCCGACACCCTGCTGGGACGGGGAAGTGCCATCTCCATAGATCTCCATTGCCATCTTCATCATCGTTGCTGATTCCCATGATGATGAGGGAGTAGTTCTTCCTCGAGGCTAAGGGCTCTAGTGGTAGCTATGTGTTCATCGCTCTCTCTATGCGTGATCTTGTTGTGGTCATGAGCTTTGTAATCAAGTAGATCTACTCTGCTACTCAAGTGCTTTAATAGATCTCTGCTCTCCCCATGTGTGTGAAAGTGACAGCGTACACGCCATGGTGACACTTAGGCTAGAGTCTACATAAGTACTCATCGTGCTTTAATATATCTATGCTTTTCCCCACGTGTGTGTGAAAGTGACAGCATGCACACCGTGTGTGGAACTTAAGCTAGGTTACATATATATTTATCATGAGTATATTTTGAGTTGGTTGTTTCTATGAAATTGTGGTGTTTGTTGGAACCATCTAGCGCTCAAGGTGACAGTGTGGGATTATCTAGATTGGGAAAGGCGGACTTTGAGGAGTGTTGTTATAGCCCTACCATGGATTAGAGTGTCCAACCGGAGAGTAGTTAAGAGTAGTATCATGAAGAGGATATATTTATATGAGAGAGTGTTCACTAGTGAAAGTATGATCCCTAGGCCTTGTTTCTAAGCATTGAAACACCGTTCACAACTAGATCTGTTACATGTTTGCTTGCTTCCATCTTTTTGCCTTTAGTCTTTACCTCACCGTCAAGCTCTTTTCTGGCACCGTTACCACTTGTATTTCACTATCTCTTCACCAAACTAGTGCACATATACACCTGACAAGTGTATTGGGTGTGTTGGGGACACAAGAGACTTCTTGTATCTTGATTGCAGGTTTGCTTGAGAGGGAATACCTTTGACCACTTCCTCCCTGAGTTCGATAAACCTTGGGTAATCCACTTAAGGGAAACTTGCTGCTATTCTACAAACCTCTGCACTTGGAGTCCCAACAACTGTCTACAAGAATAGAAGTGCGTAGACATCAAGCTATTTTCTGGCGCCGTTGCCAGGGAGGAAAGGTAAAAGCACTCACACACGTTACACCATGGCAACAACAAGCCAGAAAGCTATTTTCTGGCGTCGTTGCCGGGGAGGTAAGGTAAAAGGTACTCACATCCTCCGGTATGAGTGCTCGAAATTTCCTTTAGATTCTGCAATTTTGTCTTTTTGTTTCTTGTTTTCACTAGTTAGTCTTAATGGAAAACAACAACAAAATTAGAGAGCTTTATAGTGTTTATCTTGAGTTAGGACATGAAGTGTTTGAAAAGAGAATTAAAAAACTTATGGAACTTTATTTGCATGCTAATAGCAATGTTATTAGTATGAATTTTTTAAACACCATTGTAACACCCCTTCCACTTGGCCCCGGGGGTGTCATTCCTGGTAGCTTAATAGGATATCTAGACTGGCCCCACATACCAACACTAGTCTTTTCTACGCACTTTGTCCTCACTCATGCGCACCCGGTACCCACTTTCCGGTCGGTCACCCATCCTAGAATTGCTCTAGGCCAAGCACACTTAACCTTAGAGTTCTTTTCGAACGAGCTTCCTGAAAAGAAGTTGCAACTTGTTGGTATGAGTATCCTATCAATCCTATTAATTCTTGTGCTTGTATCTCACATACACCCACACCCTTTAGAAGATCGATGCCCTCATCGATCAAGCACACCCCAGGAACATTTCCTCTTGGCATGCGTATGTGCGTCCAGTGCTGGCACATATGTCATGCCGTGTCCACTCCGGACCACACACGCCATGCTCCACATGTCCCGCCATTGACCCGCACACACCCAACACGCGTATGTGCGTCCAGTGCCGACACATGTGCCATGCCGTGTCCACTCCAGGCCACACGCTTCATGCTCCACATGTCCCGTCACTGACCCGCACACACCCGTTTTAACCGCGAGGATCGTCTCTGATACCACTTGTAACACCCCTTCCACTTGGCCCTGGGGTGTCACTCCTGGTAGCTTAATAGGAAATCTAGACTGGCCCCACAAACCAACACTAGTCTTTTCTGCACACTTTGTCCTCACTCATGCGCACTCGGTACCCACTTTCCGGTCGGTCACCCATCCTAGAATTGCTCTAGGCCAAGCACGCTTAACCTTAGAGTTCTTTTCGAATGAGCTTCCGGAAAAGAAGTTGCAACTTGTTGGTATGAGTATCCTATCAATCCTATTAAGTCATGTACTTGTATCTCGCAACCATTATTGCTAATGCTATGGAAAAGTCTAAGCTTGGGGAAGCTAGTTTTTATGAAAATGATCTTTTTAGTCCCCCAGCTTTGGAAGATAGCTATTCTATTGCTTATGATGATACCAAACCTCCAATATATGATGATTACAATGATGAATATGATATTTTCAGTCCACCTACTATTGAGGAGAAAACTAATTGTGATTACAATATGCCTCCTATATTTGATGACTATGGTGATGAGAATAATAATGATAGCTATTTTGTTGAATTTACTCCCACTATGATTAATAAGGATGACTATGCTTATGTGGAGAGTAATAATTATTTTATGCATGTGGCTCATGATAAGAATGTTTTATGTGATAGTTATATTGTTAATCTTATTCATGATGCTATTGAAAGTTATTATGAGAGAGGGAAACATGGTTTTATGCATCTCAATAATATTAAGTTTCCCCTCTTTATGTTGAAAATTTTGAAGTTGCATTTGTTTTGCTTTCCAATGCTTGTTGCTTTGTGCCTTCATGACTTGTTTCTTTACAAGATTCCTATGCATAGGAAGTGGGTTACACTTAAATGTGTTTTGAATTTGCTTCTTGATGCTCTATTTTACTTCAATTCATATTTCTTATGTGAGCATCTTCTCAAACTATCAAGCCTAACTTAAAGGCGTTAAAGAAAATTACTTGTTGGAAGATAACCCAAGAGTTTTATTGAGTCTTGGAAGTTATTACCTCTGTAATGACCTCTCATTATCCTTTTTATTTGCTTTTTGTGCCAAGAATAACCTCTAATGAGAGGGAAATAATATTTGGGGGAGTTGTTGTCCCAAAAAAGATTTTTGTGCTCCACCGTAAAAATTCGTGAGTATTATATGTAAGTAGGATTGAGCTAATATTTTACGAATAAATCCCGCAGTATGTTAGCTAACTTTCGTTAGTTCAACACTTTTTGATTTGAGCAACAAAAGTCTTCTAAAAAATAGGTTTCTACCTACTGGTCTGTTTTGACAGATTTCTGCCATTATTTCCATTTGCTTCTTATTGATTCCTTTATGGATTCTTTTTGGGAAATTGAATTTTTCGAGGGAATTGCTACAGTAGCTTGTATTTTTAGTGAAAGTTTTGCTGCTCTAAAGCTAAACCCAAAGGTCTATTATATTTTGAATACACTAATGTTGCTAATAAAGATTGTGTGAAGTTTTGTATGAAGGAAAATTTGCAGGTGTAGAGAAAGAATGATGTAATGAGATGAAGAATGGACAAAAGCTCAAGCTTGTGGATGCCATACCGTGTCACCCCAAGAAATATTCAAGAGGTACATGCGTGAAATCTTGGGGATGCCCAAGGCATCCCCTTCTTCATCAATAAAAATCTCAGGTCTTTCTAGACACTTTGTTTTTATTGTTTTATGCACAATTGTGTTGTTCTTGGAGTGTCTTTTTTGTTTTTGGTTTTCTTTAGTTTGGTTTGCTTGATTAAGTTGGTTGATCATAGTACACTTCTTTTGGAGAGAGACACACTTTGTTTTTATTGCCAAGAACACTCTAGTTTTCATTCTTATTGTTTTGTGAGTGTTCTCTTTTGCTAGCACTGTGTTTAGCCTTAGTTTTCTTGTGCTTTCAGCTTAGAAATTTTTACTTCTTCTTTTTGGATTTGTGAGACAAGATCACTGATCTTTGTTGATTATTATCCTTGTGAGTTGTTTCAAATAAGTCGATTGGTGTTGGAGAAGAGTAGAAAGTTATATGCTTATAGTGGTACAAAAGGGAGCTTGTTTAGACTATGACTTAGACTTTATCATGTCATGCTAGATGTTGATTTGACCTTATGCTTAGTGATTATTGATGTAGCATGACTTGTTCCAAACAATTAGGATTGCTTAATGTGCCTTGAAAGAATCATGCGTTGTTTTAGCATACAAAATCATAGTATTGTGGTATTCTCCTTTGATGCTTTGTTTGGGTTGACTTGGCACATGCTCACACCATGTTATGACTATGAACCAGTCACCTTAGCCTCTATGATTATTTAGTTTTTGACTTGTGGTTCCACTTTATGCTTTGATTAGTAAGGTTTTGTCGCTCTGCATGATTATGGCCATTACTGCTCTCTTAGTTGGTCGCTCCCAGTCTTTTACTAGCCTCCACTTGTATGAGTAAGCTCTACTCATGCATCCAACTCCCAAGAAACCAAGTTATTCCAAAGTGTCCACTCTAAATTACTATGCATGGTGTGTTACACCATTCCAATTATATTCTTGTTTTCATCTATCTTCCAATTAAAAAGTATTTTGTTATGTGAAAATTTTGTGATTAAAGCTCTCACGAACTTGATGGCGCACTTCATTTTTCTTGCCCCTAATAAAGTTGAACCATTGTATCATCTATGTTGTATATGCTTGCACTTATATGTTGGAATTAGCAGAACCGTGCTGTAACGGGGAACATTTTCAACATTGCACTTGTACTTTTTACACAGCTGATATCATGCTCTTTTGTCTATGGATGTTGCCGGTGTGAAATAAAAGGGGAGCTTGTAAGTCCATGGAGTTATGTATGTGTGTTAGAGAAACGCCTGGGCCGCTAGCCTAAGCCACGCCTAATCATGGTGTAAACTTGCAGCATCACCATAGTGAGAAATCTATGAAGATTTCTTCTTATAAAAAAGAGACATATTGAAAAGAGGAAAGAGAGAAAAAAGCACCATTTTCCATGGTAAATAAGAAGATTGTTGACATGCTCATTGTCTGCTTGCCTTGTCATTTTGATTATGGGATAGCTCTTGTATCATGTGCAAGGGGTACCCTATTGGCGGTTCTCTATGATACACATGTACTTACTATGACAAGAACTTACCAGTGACTAAAGTTGAGTAGCATGAGGTGCGGCCCTCGTATTCAAGGGACATGAGATTTCCAACTGATACGTCAGAAACGTATCTATAATTTTTGATGCTCCATGCTTGTTTAGTATCTACTTTGTTTTACTTTGTCTACACTTTGAGGTGTTTTTATATCTTTTCTGGAACTAACCTATTAACAAGTTGCCACAGTGCCAGTTGCCTGTTTTCTTCTGTTTTTGGTTCCAGAAAGGCAGAAAATCAATATTCTCAGAATTGGACGGGACAAAAGCCAAAGTCAATATTTTACCATGGGTGACACGAAGCCAGAAGACAAGACGGAGGGGCGCCATAGGGCAGCCAGACCCCCTAGGCGTGGGTGGGCCCACCCCGTGCCTGGGTAGGGTGTGGCCCCTGGTGGCCCTCCTAGCTCGCCCCTTCGCCTATAAGAAGCCCCCGATGCAGAAACCCTAGGCACCCCGATCAAAACTCCACAAAACCTTCTATAGCCTCCGCCACCATCGTCCCTAGATCGGGGGGATCTGAAGTTCTCCCGGCACCCTGCCGGAGGGGAGATCATCCCGGAGGCCTTCTTCTTCATCATGCCATCCTTTGGTATGAAGCGTGAGTAGTTCCACCTTGGACTACAGGTCCATGTAGTATCTATATGGTTGTATATCCTCCTTGTGCTTTCATGTATAGATCTTGTGAGCTCCATTCATAATCAAGATCTAATCTATTTGTAATCATGCATGTTGTGTTTGCGGGGATCCAATGGATATTGAGATTATTATGTCATATTGACTAATGGTTTTGTCTATTTGATTCTATCATGTCTGTGTTGTTTGTGATCTTGCATGCTCTCCATTGTTAGTAGCTATCTTGGCCAAGTAGTTGCTAGTGACTCCAAAGGGGGTATTTATGCTCGACAGTGGGTTCATGCCTCTAGTTTCCAAGGGAAGTGATAGAAATCTCTTCGGTTGTAGATGTGGTGTTGCCACTAGGGAGAAAACAACGGTCTCTTGTTCATGGAACAAGTGGATTGTTTATCTTACACACTTTGCTTAAAGCAGTTGTCTGTTGCTTGCAACTTAATACTGGAGGAGGTTCAGATGATAACCTGAAGGTGGACTTCTAGTCATAGATGCAGTTGGATGGCGGTCTATGTATATTGTTGTATTTCCCAATTGAATCTCATAGGATCTTTTTGTCTAGTATTGCATTGTTATGCCTTGCTCAGTTCCTGTAAATTGCCCTACTGTAATTTGTTTACCCTTCATGCCATGTTGTTTATCTAAGGAGAGCACCTCTAGTGAACTATGGACCCCGGTCCAATATTTACAATTGATACATCCTCCATTGTTACTGTTTACTTGCTGCAAACCATCATTACCTTCCACACCATACAGTTAATCCTTTGTTACAGCAACCGGTGTGATTGACAACCTCACTATTAGTTGGGGCAAAGTCTTGAGTTTTTGTTGTGCAGGTTTCTACGTTGCTTGCAACACCTGTGTGATGTTTCCTTCCTCTTACTAGTTCGATAACCTCGGTTTCTTACTAAGGGAAGACTTGATGCTGTGCTGCTTCACACCTTGCTCTTAGGGTTCCCAACAGGCTCCACATCAGCTGAGCCATCACCAACTTATACTTTGTTCACTTTAACCTTAATCACTTCAAGATGCTTATGGTAGGGGCAATGAGAGATGAAAGCTAACAAGTACCATAATTTTGGAAGCTCGTTATGAAACTTGAAATCCATGCTTCCCTTTATGAAGGGACTTTCTTCCACTATTATATTGAGTCTCCACCTTCTATCCTTAGGCACCAATTAAGATATCATAGTCGCCATTCTTAGTTCTATGTGCATTGTCCCAAAACTTATTGATTGATGCATATTGTTGATATTGCTTGTTCTTGAACTATTTGTATCTAGTCACTCTTATGTACTTTGAAGGTGTCCTATGCATTTATTTGCTACTCCATGAGGGACAAGCTGATTGCCAGTATGCTATGTTTTCTATATGTGAAACAAACAAACGTCTTTCAATGCATTGTTATTCATGAATCTTTGTTTGTATCCTTTCATGTTGCAGCATAGTTGCTATGTCTTATTGTTAGAACTTCATCTTTCATGCTCATGTTTAGAGTTCTTTGATCCCAGCTTTCAATGCTTGCAAATGGTTTGATCAAGATTGTGATGGTGCATGTCATCTCAAAAATTATTCTTTTTATCACTTACCTACTCGAGGACGAGCAGGAGTTAAGCTTGGGGGTGCTTGATACATCGTAATCACATCTACAATTTTTTATGCTCCATGCTTGTTTTGTATCAACTTTGCTATGTTTTGTATACACTTTCTGGAACTAACCTATTGACAAGATGCCATAGTGCCAGTTTCCTGTTTTCTGCTGTTTTTGGTTTCAGAAAGCTAAAAAATGAATATTCTCGGGATTGGACAGGACAAAAGCCAAAGTTCATATTTTTTCCTGAACGATACGGAAAATCGAAGACGAGACGGAGGAGGACACCAGGGTGGCGACACCCTAGGTGGGAGTGGGGCCCACCCTAGCCGTTCCCACAGGGGGTGTGGGCCCCCTGGCCCTCCATCGACCTTGCCTCCTTCGCCTATAAGAAGCACCTGACTCAGAAACCCTAAATGAGGGACGAGAAAGCCACGAAAAGTTCTGCAGCGCCGCCGCCATCGAAGGGGAGATTTGGGGGAAAGAAAGTCTCTGTTCCGGCACCCTGCTGTTGGCACTTTGTTGACGTGGCAGTTTCTTCTTCTTCCTTCCCGATCAACAGCGCCAGAAAACTTGTTGATGGTGCCTAGAAGCGCTTCGTCGGGAAACCCCAAGAGCAAGTTGTGATGCAACACAACAGCAAGTCTTCCCTCAGTAAGAAACCGAGGTTATCGAACCAGTAGGAGGAAGGAAACGTCTCAAAGGTGATGCCACATGGAAACCTGCATAACACAAACTCAAGACTTTGCCCCAACTAACAGTGAGGTTGTCAATCTCACCGGTTGCTGTAACAAAGGATTAATTGTATGGTGTGGAAGGTGATGATGGTTTGCAACAAGTAAACAGTAACAGTGGAAGATGTATCAATGGTAAATATTGGACTGGGGTCCATAGTTCACTAGAGGTGTTCTCCTTAGATAAACAAACATATCATGTTGGGTAAACAAATTACAGCAGGGCAATTGACAGGACTGAGCAAGGCATAACAATGCAATACTAGACATAAAGATCCTATGAGATTCGATTGGGCAATACAACAATATACATAGATCGCCATCCAACTGCATCTATGACTAGAAGTCCACCTTTGGGTTATCATCCGACCCCCCTCCAATTTTAAGTTGCAAGCAACAGACAACTGCTTTAAGCAAAGTGTGTAAGGTAAACAATCCACTTGTTCCATGAACAAGATACCATTGTTTTCTCCCTAGTGGCAACAACACATCTACAACCGTAGAGATTTCTGTCACTTCCCTTGATTAAGTAGAGGCATGAACCCACTATCGAGCATAAATAACCCCTCTTGGAGTCACTGGCAACTACTTGGCCAAGATAGCTACTAACAATGGAGAGCATGCAAAATCACAAACAACACATACATGATAGAATAAATAAGACAAAACCATTAATCAATCTGACATAGTAATCTCAATATCCATCAGATCTCCGCAAACACAACATGCATGATTACAAATAGAATAGATCTTGATCATGAATGGAGCTTGCAAGATCTAGACATAAAAGCACAAGGAGGAGATACAATCATCTAGATACTACATGGACCCGTAGTCCAAGGTGGAACTACTCACGCTTCATACCGGAGGCTGGCATGATGAAGAATAAGGCCTCCGGGATAATCTCCCCTTTGGCAGGGTGGCGGGAAGAGCTTCAGATCCCCGTGATCTAGGGACGATGATGGCGGCGGATATAGACGGTTTCGTGGAATATTGATCGGATGCCTAGGGTTTCTGCATCGGGAGCTTCTTATAGGCGAAGAGGCAAGGCAGGGGGGCCACCAGGGCGGCTGCACACACCCCAGGCACGGGGTGGGCCCACCCGCGTGGCCAGGGGGTGTGGCCCCCTGGTGAGTCTTCTCCGTCTCGTACTCCGGCTTCATGTTCCCCATGGCAAAATATTGACTTTGGCTTTTGTCCCGTCCAATTCCAAGAATATTGATTTTCTGCCTTTCTGGAACCAAAAATAGAAGAAAACATGCAACTGGCACTGTGGTATCTTGTTAATAGGTTAGTACCAGAAAAACTATAAAAACACCTCAAAGTGTGGACAAAGCAAAGCAAAGTAGATACAAAACAAGCATGGAACATCAAAAATTATAGATACGTTTCCGACGTATCAAGCATCCCCAAGCTTAACTCCTGCTCGTCCTCAAGTAGGTAAGTGATAAAAGAATATTTTTGAGGTGACATGCACCATCAAAACCAAGATCAAACCATTTGCAAGCATTGAAAGCTGTGATCAAAGAACCCTAAACATGTGCATGAAAGATGGTGTTCTAACAATAAGACAAAGTAACTATGCATGTAACATGAAAGGCTACAAACAAGGATCATGAATAACATGCATCGAAAAACGTTTGTTTGTTTCACATACAGAAAACATGGCATAGTGGCATTCAGCTTGTCCCTCATGGAGTAGCAAATAGATGCATAGGACACCTTCAAAGTGCATAAGAGTGACTAGATACAAGTAGCACAAGAACAAGCAATATCAACAATATGCATCAATCAATAAGTTTTGGGACACTACACATAGAACTAAGAATGACAACTATGCTCTCTTAACTGGTGCCTAAAGGATAGAAGGCGGAGACTCAATATAATGGTGTAATAAAGGCCCTTCATAAAAGGGAAGCAGGGATTTCAAGTTTCAAAAAGAGCTTCCAAAAATTATGGTACTTGTTAGCTTTCAGCCATCATTGCCCCTATATAAGCATCTTGAAGTGATTAAGGTTAAAGTGAACAAACTATGGAGTGTATGATTGACAAAGTATAAGTTGGAAATCTCATGTCCCTTGAATACGAGGGCCGCAGCTCATGCTACTCAACTTTAGTCACCTGTAAGTTCTTGTCATAGTAAGTACATGTGTATCATAGAGAACCACCAACGGGGTACCCCTTGCACATGGTACATGAGCTATCCCATAACCAAAATGACAAGGCAAGCAGACAATGAGCATCTCAGTGATCTTTTTATTTGCTATTTGCATAGGTTTTTATTGAGGATGCTTCACAGATTGCTCATTATGGTGATGCTACAAGTTTCCACCATGATTAGGCATGGCTTAGGCTAGCGGCCCATGCGTTTATCTAACACAAAATACATAACTCCATGGACTTACAAGTTCCCTTTTTTATTTCACACCGGCGACATCCATAGACAAAAGAGCATGATATCAACTGTGTACAAAGTACAAGTGCAATGTTGAAAACGTTCCCCCTGACAGCACGGTTCTGCTAATTCCAACGTATAAGTGCAATAGTTCAAGTTTATTAGGGGCCAGTAATATAAAGTGTGCCATCAAGTTTGTGAGGGCTTTAATCACTAAGTTTTCACATAACAAAATACTTTTGAATTGGAAGATAGCTGAAAACAAGAATATACTTGGAATGGTGTAACACACCATGCATAGGAGATTATAGTAGACACTTTGGAATAACTTGGTTTGTTGGGATTTGGAAGCATGATTAGAGCTTACTCATACAAGTGGAGGCTAGCAAAAGATTGGGAGCAACCAACTAAGAGAGCAATAATGGACATAATCATGCAGAGCGACAAAACATTACTAATCAAAGCATAGAGTGGTACTACAATTTAAGGACTAAATGATCATAGAAGCTATGGTGACTTGTTCATAGTCATAACATGGTGTGAGCATGTGCCAAGTCAACCCAAACAAAGCATCAAAGGAGAATACCACAATACTATGCTTTTGCATGCTAAAACAACGCATGATTCCTTCAAGGCACACTAAGCAATCCCAATTGTTTGGAACAAGTCATGCTACAACAATAATCACTAGTCATAAGGTCAAAACAACACCTAGTATGACATGCTAAAGTCTAAGTCACAGTCAATGCAAGCTCCACTTGCACTTTCAAGCAAGAACTTTCTACTCCTTTCCAACACCAATCAACTTATTTGAAACAACACAGCGAGAACGGGGGTCCAAACTACTCTATTCAAGCAAACTAAACAAACTAAGCAAATCAAATGAAAACTAAGACGCTCCAAGAACAACACAACAGTGCATGAAACAATAAAAACGAAGTGTCTAGAAAGACCTGAGCTTTTTATTGATGAAGAAGGGAATGCCTTGGGCATCCCCAAGATTTGATGCTTATACCTCTTGGATCTTTCTTGGAGTGACACTGGGGTGGCATCCCCAAGCTTGAGCTTTTGTCCATTCTTCATCTCATTACATCATTCTTTCTCCACACCTGAAATTTTTCCTTCATACAAAACTTCACACAATCTTCATTAGCAACATTAGTGTATTCAAAAGATAATAGACCTTTGGGTTTAGCTTTAGAACAAAAAAACTTTCCACTAAAAACACAAGCTACTGTAGTAACTCCTTAAAAAATCTCAATTTCCCCAAAAGAATCCAAAAAGGAATCAATAAGAAGCAAATGCAAATAATGGCAGAAATCTGTCAAAACAGACCAGCAGGTAGAAACCGTTTTTTTCGAAAATCTTATGTTGCTCAAATATTTTTTTTTGAACTAACGAAAGTTATCTAACATACTGGGTGATTTGTTCGTAACTTTTCAGCTCAATCCGACTTATAGAGACTCCTCACTAATTTTTATGGTGGAGGACAGAAATCTGTTTCAGGACAGCAACTCCCCAAATCCTACTTCCCTCTCATTAGAGGTCATTCTTGGCACAAAAAGCAAACAAAAAGGATAAGGAGAGGTCATTACTGAAGTAATAACTTCCAAGACTCAAGGAAACTCTTGGGTTATCTCCCAAAAAGTACTTTTCTTTAACGCCTTTAAGTTAGGCACAAGAAGCAAGAAATCAAGTATTTTCAAACGAAGAAGCATTAACATCAAACCTTGCTTTCAAAGGAGGAGCAAAAAGCAACTTATCTCTCCTCATAGGGAAGTGTTAAATACCTTTCTTTAATGGAAATTGATATTTAATGGTGCCTTCTTTCATATCAATGATGGCACCAACAGTTCTAAGAAAAGGTCTTCCCAAAATAATAGGACAAGAAGAATTCTATTCAACATCCAAAACATAGAAATCAACAGGGACATAAGTATTGTTAACCATAATGAGAACATCATTAATACTCCCCATGAATTTCTTCTTAGCATTATCATTAAGTGGGACATCCAAATAACAATCTTCCAAAGGTGAAAAATCAAGCATTTCATAAATCTTCCTAGGCATAATAGAGACACTAGAACCAAGATCACATGAAGCTTTGAGATCAAAGTCATTCACTTGCATATTAATAATGGTTCCCAACTATCTTCTACTTTCCTAGGAATAGAAGCTTTGTGTTTTAACTTCTCTTCCTTAATCTTAACAAGAGCATCTGTAATGTGCTTGGTGAAAGCAACATGCATATCACTAGAATCAGGACTTCTAGCAAGTTTTTGCAGGAACAAAATCACTTCAGAAATATTGCAACCATCAAGATCAAAATCAAACTTAGCATCACTAGTAGTAGACTCATTAGGCTTAGGCACTGTAGGAGGAAGAATAGGGACTTCTTGTGGTTTAGTGGTGTCCATTTTGGTGATGGTGCACACACTATTGTTTCTATCAATTTCAGCTTCCCTTTCCCACTTAGCATGAAGTTGGGATAACAGTCTAACATTTTCATCAATAGTAACTTGTATGTCATGAGTAGTAGCAAAGGCACTTTCCATGGTTTCAGGTTTAGCAGCCATTTTATTAATCAAGGAGGATTGTGCTTTAGACAAAGAGGAAATATTTTTCTCAACAGTTAAAAGCTTTTCCTCCACAGTCTTGTTGAAAGCGGTTTGTTTACTGATAAAGTCTTTGAGCATGACTTCAAGTTCAGAGGGGGCACTTCTAGCATTGTTGTAGGAGTTTCCATAAGTATTGCCATTATTAGGAGGATAAGGCCTATAATTGTTGTTGCTACCAATATTATTCCTATAGGCATTGTTGTTGTAATTATTGTTTCTAATGAAGTTCACATCAACTTGCTCCTCTTGAGGAACCAAAGAAGAGGTTTCCCATTAACAAGCATAGCCATAATAACATCAATCTTATCACTCAAAGAAGAGGTTTCTTCAACAGAATTTAGCTTCTTACCATGTGGAGGTCGCTCAGTGTGCCATTCAGAATAATTAACCATCATATTATCAAGGAGTTTTGTTGCAGCACCCAAGGTGAGTCATAAAGGTACCTCCAGCAGCTAAATCCAACAGGTTTCTTGAAGAGAAGTTAAAACCTGCATAAAAAGTCGGGATAATCATCCAAGCTGTAAGTCCATGAGTGGCACAATTCTTAACCAAAGATTTCATTCTTTCCCAAGCTTGAGAAACATGTTCATTATCAAGTTGTTTAAATTTCATAATGTCACTTCTCATAGATATAATCTTAGTAGGAGGGTAGTACTTTCCAATAAAAGCATCTTTGCACTTAATCCAAGAATCAATACTATTTCTAGGCAAAGATGGCAACCATTCTTTAGCTTTTCCTCTCAAGGAGAAAGGAAACACCTCGAGCTTAATAATATCTCCATCTACATAATTATACTTTTGCATCTCACAAAGTTCAACAAAGCTATTGAGATGGGCAGCAACATCATCAGAACTAGCACCAGAAAATTGCTCTCTCATCACAAGATTCAACAAAGCAGGCTTTATTTCATAAAATGTAGCATCAGGAGCAGGTGGAGCAATAGGAGTGCTAAGGTGTAACATCCCTAAAATCATGTTTCAAAACTCATGCATATCATCCATGCATCCATGATCATGTAGAGTTCATTTCAAAAATCAATTCAAAAACAGGAGCATATGAGCTCATTATTTTATGTGATCAGCATTAAATCAAATGCTACTCTCCAATGAGAGATTGTTGCTCATGAATCAAACCTTGTACTCTTAGATTGTTTTGCTTGATTGCTAGAGCATAAACAAAAAATTACAAAACAAATATGGATTTTTGAAATCAAATTCAAAACTTGATCAAACCAAGTGCAATGTCACTGTTTATTTTATTTGATCAAAAGAACTAAGCTTGTACAGAGAGACCACAAGTTTTTATGCCCAGAAATATGATTGTTGCACTCTACAAAAATCCTGAAAAGGTTTGAATTAAAATAGCTTTTGAAATCATTTGAGAATGATTTCTGAAAATGCAATCAGAAAAAGATAAAGATTAAGGAAAAGGAAAAAGGCTGGCGCCAGGCTTTTGGCCCAACAGCGAAATCAGCCCAGCAACCAGCCCACCCGGGTTTCCCCCTCTCCCTCTGTTTCTCACCCCGCGCGCGTGTACCCACTCGCTGACGACTGGGCCCTCACTGCCGCGTCACCCCTTCGTCCTCAATCAACGCCGACGACCACCTTGCCGCTGCCATTTCCCCGCACTGATGCCGCGCTTAAATTGCATTGATACGGTGAGTGATTTCCGCCCCCACTCTGGCTACTTAAACCCCTCCCCCTCGTGACCTTTCCCCCAACAAAGCTAGCCAGAAGCGCCACCAGGTTGCCCGCGATTTGACTTGCACCGCCGCTGTACCGAGAGACTCCGGTGAGCCATCACGGTGAGTAGCAGGCGCCCCTTGATTTATGGTTCATGTGAGATGCTTCGCAATCATCCTGCGCATCTTCTCATGCATTTGTTTCTTTCTAAATAGCCCTAGACCGTCGCCATCGTCCACCACTGGAAGCGACTGAAGCTCACTTCGACTCCGGCGACGAAATTCGGTGAGCCTCGTGTTCCCCTCCGTTTCTAAATCACACGGGCATGTTCGCCTGCATCTAGCGCACCTGCTAACACCTTTTGTTTGGATCCTCGTGCCCCAGAATGTCGCCTTTGACTCCGTCAGTGAGCATCCGACGCCTCCAGCAACTCCGACGAGCTCGTGCTGCTGTGTCCGAGCGCCCCTTCGCCAACCAAGGACACGTCGAGCTTCTCCTCGTCACTGCGGTTCTGGTGAGCATCCTCCCACCTCCCCGGGCGACCTAGTTCGCCGGCTCCGCCACTGTCAGAGCGCGCCACCGCCTGTCGCCGCCGCCAGCGCCGCCACTTGTTGGTCAAGTGTTGAGCGCCGTTAGATTTAGATCTAGTGGTCACGATAGATCATAGGCGAAGCGGTATGTTTCAATCAGAGCCGCGCGATTAAGTTAGATCCAACAGCTCAGAAGCGTGATCCGGCGCGAAGCGGTACCAGCCAGTTAGAAGCCGCCGCGTGGCACAGGATTCGTTTTAAAATTTTGAATTAGATCTATTAGTTGTTTGATTTTGTTTTAATCATAACTTTTGAATGCCACGTCCAAATTTGACAAATTTTATATCAATGGAATCAGGAGAGAAAGCCCTTTCCATATATGCAATGTGTTTAGTTTTTTTCTGTTAAAATGGTTATTTTTACAGAAACATGTGTAGGCCTATTTTGTGTATATTAATTATTTGGAAAATGATTTAGTGTTCAAATAAAGATTGTTTGGCAAGTTTTGATCTTGTTTATGAATCAGTACTGTGCACTTGTCTTATGAGTATAGAAAAATCATCACATATCATATTGCATGCATCCATATATTTTTGTTTGTATTTATTTTGTATGTGATTTGGTGCTATCATTTTATGTGTAGATTTTGGTGCAAATAGTGATTGTGATTGTGAGGATTGTAGCTACTCTCCAAACTACCAAGGCAAGTGGTGATTCATGATTTTATTCCTATGTTTTTCAAATATGCATTAGAAATATTTTGCTAGACTTGCATGGATAAATTTTGGTCTTTATATGCTATGCTTGGGAAATCCTAGTAGTTGTAGAATTGCTAGAAATTTCTAAGTTAAGATGTTTATCTATGCCATGATTAGCCTAGCTAGTAGCAACCAAGGGTGGTGAAATATTCATGTTATGGTAAAATATTTCTAAGTCTTTGGACTTGTGTTTTGCTTAATAAAACAACTAAGTGAATGAAACACCTGGGTGGAATGGAAGGAATGGTTTATGTTGAGTGGTTACACAGGGCCATTTCTATGGTTTACCTTGTGTATCTCACTTGTGGAAAGCCACCCAGGAACAAAGGGATTTGAGAGGACAAATGTTAAGAAGCTTCTAGTGCAGCCACTTGGCAATATGGGCTCTGCCTGGATCACATAGGTTGCAATAACTTAGCCATTTGGACAGTTGGTGGTAGTGGGATGATAGGTTGGAACGCGTCCATTTGGTCTAAGGGAAGGCTTCTGAAAGGTCCTGTCTTGGTGAAAATCAAGTCTTGTGGGGAAAGTGCACAACCTCTGCAGATGGAAGAATCTAAGTACTTAGCCATGTCCCTGGTATTGGACAACTTGAGCATCAAGACATGGAAGCTATCAAGAATCTCCTCATCCCAATTTCTAAGTAAAACTTGTGGTTGAACAAGGGTGAAGGACCCCAATGTCTATTGGTGGTTCCTTGGGAAAAGTTTTGACAAGGAAAAACTTAGTGTTTTCAACTGATAGGCAAAACCTATTTTGAGCAAAGCAAGCCTAAGCTACACTTAGCCAAAATGCATATAGTAATTAGTCCACCAATATTCTACTAAGGTATCACTTGCCAATACTATTCCAATGTATTAACCCACTGTGGCTTTAACTTATGATGTTGCAGGATATTCTGATGATGAATAGGAGTCATGAGTCTACACTCAACATGCTTGCCTGTGGCACATGAAGATGAAGACTTATTTATCGTATTATATATTTGAACTCTTGTATTAGGCCTGTGGCCATGGAGTTGTAAAAGACTATGTTTGTATCTGGAATGATATGTAATAATGACCTTTGTTTCTGTGTACTTCATCTTAAACTGTGGATGCTAGCATTGATCCAGGGACTAGCATTGCAATCACAGGGATCCTTTCCTTTACAAAGGAGGGATCTTACAGATGGTATCAGAGCACTGTGTTGCCTGTAGGATTATGACCCTAGGATTGGAAACCACTAAGGAATTTTTTTAACAAACTTCCACACTTGTCTTTCTTCTTGTAAACTTTTCTAATCTTCTTTCTCATCTCTATTTGTAGATGAACTCCATCAATGAAGCCGTGAAGAAGGGACCACTCATGACTATGACTTTGGAATGTGAGACAGAGTTCCCCAAGGCTATCAAGGACCTCATGGTTGCCATGGGAATACAAGATGCAGCTGTGTACAAAGGCTTTCCTGTGATGGATGAAGGAGTTGAGTACTGGTGGGTGCAACTTCACTTGTATAAAAACAAGGAAGACAACCACAAGGACTCAGGATTCTGCATGGTCACCAACACAATGATGCACACCACATTCTTTGATTCAGCAAGGGATGCAGCTTGGAGGGCCATCAAAGAACTTGGTGAATAGAATCAAGTGCAGAATGCTTAACACTCGGAATGATCTTAAGGAAGAAAAGAAACATACCCAAGAGTTAGAAGCTACCAACCAAAGCCTAAGGAAGGACATCATAGAATTAGCAATGGAGTCTTGTGATCTAGACAAACAGATTGCCTCTAGAGATGCCCTGTTAGCCAACTTGGCAAGAGAGATGGGATTGTAATGTACCACATTAATTGGACCACCACACTTATCATTTTATTTTTTCCAAATGCTGTTTAAAATAAGTTGAACCTTGGTTGTTTGTAATGGATCCATGTATGCCATGACTTGTGTGTTTTGATTTCCAAAGTTATGCATGTGATGCCTTGTCTTGTGATTTGTCTTGAATTGTGTTAATTCTAACCTTTTCTATCTTATTAAATAGATGCCTAATGTTACTATCAGCACGGTTGAAGAGTTCCAGGGAACTCGTTTTGGCCCTCGTATTATTGAGCTCACTAGTTTGCTCAATCTCCCTCTTCCTACCATCATGGTGCTTCCCCTCACCAAGTTTGAGAGGAAAGACCTTTGGGGCTTCAAGGTCAATCAGCCCGGGCGCCAGACTGAGCCTACCACGGAGGCAATCATCTTCAAGCTCATGCATGATGACAAGGAGAGAGGCCTTGAGGTAGTCATGCAGGATTTGATAGGACGTCTACTAGGGAGACACTCTCGACAGGTTAGAGGTACTCACTTCCACACCTTCGGTAGACGCGATGAGAATGGTGAGGCCACTGACTTCGAGGATACTTCGAGGGAGACAGCAGAGCCGATTCGTCTATACCTCCAGGACTTAGAGGTTCTTATTAGACACGTGGACACTGATAGGACCAACGTCATGCTCAGCAATGACGAACTCCAGGTGTAGCTTCGTGAGAAGGACAAGCTCTTCGTGGAGCAAGATGAGATAGTCAAGGAGATGGAGTCCAAGTTCGAGAGTCAGGACAGAAAGTTCAAGAGTCAAGAGAAGCGAGTCCAAGATAGAAACAAGAGGATTCGAGACATGACTGCAGAACTGGAGTCCAAGGACTTCGAGCTCAAGCATCAGCAGACTGTGATTGAGAGGCTTCGTTCTCAGAAGAGGGCTCTCAAAGCCAAAGTAGAGACCTTGACCACCAATGTCGAGGAATACAAGACCGCTATGGAGAATGCAAGTCTTACATTTGTTGAGGAGGAGGTTGATGCCGAGGAGTAGTGCTGACTACTCATTTACCTTTATTTATCATGTCTTTGATTATTGAGTCGCAATGACCATCCAACATGTGGATGGCTTGATATTGGTGTGTTTACTTTGCAAACTTGTTGTCTATGTTGTTGAACTTTTATTATTATGATGCATGTTTGGTGATTGTTTATGTGATGTATTGTGCATGTTAGCATCTATGGGTATCTCATTCTTATCTCTATTGAACAAACCACAGATGCCTCCCCGACGTGCCAATCCCAACCCCAACAACAACAACATCACCCCTGAGATGCAACAAATGATGACAGCTCAGACTCAGCTGATGCAAATGATGACTACGTTCATCCAGAATCAGAACAACAACAACAACAACAACAACAACAACAACAACAATAACAACAACAACAACAACAATAACAACAAGAACAATCAGAACAACCCACCGGGTTTTGACATGCTTACCAGGTTCTTGAGATTGAGGCCAGCAAAGTTCTCAGGAACAACTGATCCTATGGTGGCCAATGATTGGCTACGTTCTGTGAACAAGGACTTGGTAACAGTTGGCTGTACTGATGAGGAAAAAGTCAGGTTTGCAGCTCACTTGTTGGAAGGACCAGCAGCTACTTGGTTGGATAACTTCCAGATCACCACTCCCATTGCAGATGTGGCATGGGCTATCTTTGAAGATGGTTTCCGTACTGCTCACATCTCATCCGGAGTGATGAGTTTGAAGAAGAAAGAGTTCCATAACCTGAAGCAACGCCACCGCAGTGTGGCTGAATATATTGAAGAGTTCAACAATCTGGCGCGTTATGCACCGGATGAAGTTGACACTGATGCTAAGAGGAAAGAAAAGTTCCTTGAAGGGTTGAATGATGAATTGAACCTGCAGTTAGCTGTGGCCTATGTTCCCACATACCAGTCTCTTTGTGACAAGGCTGCTATTTTGGAGAACAAAATGAAGCAAGTTGAAAGTGGGAAGAGAAAGCACTCTGACAAGCACAGCTCGGGATCGTCTCACAAACGTTCCCATTATGATGATAGTGGGAGTTCAGAATCCCACAATCATGGGAAATTCAACAAGCACCACAACCACAACCGTCATCATGGCAACAAGAGTCACCGTGGTCATGACAATGACAAGTACAAAAATCACAAGGGTGTATATAAGAGCCACCACAGTGGAAGTGGCAGTGGAAGCCAGCCTGTCAAGAAGGATATTAGTCAGGTTGAGTGTTTCAAGTGCAAGAAGATGGGGCATTATGCAAATGAATGACCAGAAAAGAAAGTTGAAGGACCCAACAAGCCCAACCCTTTTCAAAAGGGACAAGTGAACCACATCAATGTGGAGGAAATTTATGAGGAACCTGATGCTGTTGCTGGTAAGTTCAAACTCAATTCTGTTCCAGCATTTGTTCTCTTTGATACTGGTGCATCTCATTCATTCATATCAAGAGCATTTGTTGAAAAGAAATTAACTATCGGTAGAAACTATTGGGTGTCCTATAAAAGTAAGTTCTCCTGGCGGAGAAATGATAGTGAATTCAGGATGTCATGATCTAGTCATAGAGTTTGGGAAGTATAAGTTTCCCGTTAACTTGATAATCCTAAACTCCCAAGGATTGGATGTTATTTTGGGAATGGACTGGATGACTAAGCACAAGGGAGTGATAGATTGTGCAAATCATACTGTCTCACTCACAACTCCAGAAAATAAGAGGATCAGATTCAAGACCAACTTTGAGGCAAAAAGGAGTAAGCTAAATTCTCTTAAGGGGGTTAGCATAGACAGTGTGCCTATTGTGAATGAGTATCCAGATGTGTTTCCGGAATAATTGCCGGGAATGCCACCAGATAGAGATGTGGAGTTTCTTATTGATTTGCTACCAGGATCTGGACCAATAGCAAAGAGACCGTACAAGATGTCAGTGGATGAGTTGAAAGAACTCAAGAAGCAGCTTGGAGAACAGTTGCAGAAAGGTTTTATCCAACCAAGTTCTTCATCTTGGGGAGCACCAGTTTTGTTTGTGGAAAAGAAAG
Organism: Avena sativa; assembly: GCA_916181665.1. Classification (NCBI taxonomy): domain Eukaryota; kingdom Viridiplantae; phylum Streptophyta; class Magnoliopsida; order Poales; family Poaceae; genus Avena; species Avena sativa. The sequence goes on along the minus strand of OV702281.1, from coordinate 413,884,435 downwards.
ATAGAAGTCAAAGGTTATGCATAGATTACCGTTCACTCAATGAGGTGACTATCAAGAACAAATACCCTTTGCCTAGAATCAATGACTTGTTTGATCAGTTAGAAGGAGCTTGTGTGTTCTCAAAGATTGATCTCCGGTCAGGCTATTTTCATCTTAAGATAAGGGAACAAGACATACCCAAGACAACTTTCACCACAAGGTATGGATTGTATGAGTATACCGTGATTCCATTTGGTTTGACCAACGCACCAGCATACTTCATGAATATGATGAAAAAGGTGTTCATGGAGTTCCTTGACAAGTTTGTTGTTGTATTCATCGACGACATTCTAATCTACTCCAAGAGCAAAGAAGAGCATGAAGGACATTTACGATTGATACTAGAGAAGCTTAGAGAGCATAAGCTATATGCCAAATTCAGCAAGTGTGAATTTTGGTTAAATGAAGTGGGATTTCTTGGACACGTTGTGTCAGGTGATGGTGTAGTAGTTGATCCTGCTAAAGTTTCAGCTGTAACTGAATGGTAATATCCCAAGTCAGTGAAAGAGGTTCGTAGTTTCCTTGGCTTAGCAGGTTACTACAGAAGGTTCATTGAGAATTTCTCCAAGGTAGCAAAACCTATGACAGAATTGCTAAAGAAAGACAAGAAATTTGCTTGGTCTGAAGGTTGTGAACTCAGCTTTCAAGAATTGAAGAAGAGACTTGTGACAACACCAGTCTTGTGTTTGCCAGATTTGGAGAAGGATTTCCAAGTGTATTGTGATGCATCTCATCATGGATTGGGTGAAGTACTTATGCAAGAAGGAAAAGTTGTGGCATATGCCTCGAGACAACTCAAAACTCATGAAGTAAACTACCCTACTCATGATATAAAGTTAGCCTCTGTTGTCCATGCACTCAAAACATGGAGACATTATCTTTTGGGAAAGCGATGTGAAGTGTTCACAGATCACAAAAGTTTGAAGTATATTTTCACCTAGAAAGAAATTAACATGATACAAAGAAGATGGCTAGAACTCATCAAGGACTATGACTTGAGTTTGCAATACCACCCCGGTAAAGCAAATGTTGTAGCAGATGCTCTAAGCCGTAAGGTTTTTGTGAATGGCCTTACTAAGGGAGAATTGCCAGATGATCTGTGTGCCCAATTTAGAGACCTCAGATTGGAAATTGTGCCTGAAGGACATCTCATGACCTTGGATGTTCAACCTACTTTGTTGGACAAGATTAAAGAAGCCCAGAAGACTGATAAGGAAATTGAAGAGATAAAGGAAAAGATTGGCAAAGGAAAAGCCAAAGGATTCCATGAAGACGAACAGGGTACTTTATGGCATGGAAAACGTATCTATGTTCCACAAGATCCGGAGCTTCGGAAACTAATTTTACAAGAAGCACACAACTCACCGTATTCCATTCATCCGGGTAACACCAAAATGTACATGGATATGAAGGAAAGATTTTGGTGGAATAATCTCAAGAAGGACATCGCCGAACATATTGCTTTGTGTGATGTATGTAGTAGAGTGAAAGCGGAACATCAGAAAACAGCAGGATTGCTTCAACCACTACCTATTCCTGATTGGAAGTGGGACAAGATTGGTATGGATTTCATTACCGGATTGCCAAGGACCCGGTCAGGATATGATTCTATTTGGGTAGTAGTGGATCGCCTAACCAAAGTGGCTCATTTCATACCCGTGAAGACAACCTATACAAGTGCTAAGTTAGCCAAGATTTATATGAGTAAAATTGTGTGTCTACATGGAGTACCCAAGAGTATTGTGTCTGATAGAGGAACACAATTCACTTCTCATTTTTGGAGGCACTACATGAGTCATTGGGAACGAGGTTGGAATTCAGTACTGCATTTCATCCTCAGACTGATGGACAGACAGAAAGGACTAATCAGATTCTTGAAGATATGTTGAGAGCGTGTGCTCTAGACTATGGAGCCAGTTGGGATGAAAGTCTGCCTTACGCAGAATTTTCTTACACCAACAGCTATCAAGCCAGTATTGAGATGGCACCATTTGAGTTTCTCTACGGGAGAAAGTGTACCACCCCATTGCTATGGAATGGTGTGGGAGAAAGAATTTTGTTCGGACCAGAACTTATCAAAGAGGCTGAAGAGAAAGTCAAGCTGGTTAAGGATAGGTTGAAGATAGCACAGTCCCGACAAAAGATCTACGCAGATCCTAAGCGTAGAGAAGTCACCTATAAAGTAGGTGATAGAGCTTATCTTAGAGTGTCACCACTTCGTGGAGTGAAGAGATTTGGTGTCAAAGGTAAATTGGCCCCAAGATATGTTGGACCATTCAAGATTCTGAGTCGTAAAGGAGAAGTTGCTTATGAGATTGAATTGTCAGAGTCTTTGTTAGCAGTTCATAATGTGTTTCATGTGAGTCAACTTAAGAAATGTCATCCAGAAATGGAAGAGACTTCTTTGGAGGATACTATACCTTTGGAAGAGGTTCAATTGGAGAGTGATCTCACCTATGAGGATAAACGAATCAAGATTCTTGAGACTGCAGAAAGAGTTACTCGAACTAAGACTATCAAATTCTGCAAAGTTCAGTGGAACAACCATTCCGAAGAAGAAGCAACATGGGAAAGAGAAGATGATCTTCGGAAAGACCACCCTCACCTATTTGCTAGCCAACCCGAATCTCGAGGGCGAGATTCACCTTAAGGGGGTTAGATTTGTAACATCCCTAAAATCATGTTTCAAAACTCATGCATATCATCCATGCATCCATGATCATGCAGAGTTCATTTCAAAAATCAATTAAAAAACAGGAGCATATGAGCTCATTATTTTATGTGATCAGCATTAAATCAAATGCTACTCTCCAAAGAGAGATTGTTGCTCATGAATCAAACCTTGTACTCTTAGATTGTTTTGCTTGATTGCTAGAGCATAAACAAAAATTTGCAAAACAAATATGGATGTTTGAAATCAAATTCAAAACTTGATCAAACCAAGTGCAATGTCATTGTTTATTGTATTTGATCAAAAGAACCAAGCTTGTACAGGGAGACCACAAGTTTTTATGCCCAGAAACATGATTGTTGCACTCTACAAAAATCCTGAAAAGGTTTGAATTCAAATAGCTTTTGAAATCATTTGAAAATGATTTCTGGAAATGCAATCAGAAAAAGATAAATATTAAGGAAAAGGAAAAAGGCTGGCGCCAGGCTTTTGGCCCAACAGCGAAATCAGCCCAGCAACCAGCCCACCCGGGTTTCCCCCTCTCCCTCTGTTTCTCACCCCGCGCGCGTGTACCCACTCGCTGATGACTGGGCCCTCACTGCCGCGTCACCCCTTCATCCTCAATCAACTCCGACGACCACCTCGCCGCTGCCGTTTCCCCGCACTGATGCCGTGCTTAAATTGCATTGATACGGCGAGTGATTTCCGCCCCCGCTCTGGCTACTTAAACCCCTCCCCCTCGCGACCTTTTCCCCCAACAAAGCTAGCCAGAAGTGCCACCAGGCTGCCCGCGATTTGACTTGCACCGCCGCTGTACCGAGAGACTCCGGCGAGCCATCACGGTGAGTAGCAGGCACCCCTTGATTTCTGGTTCATGCGAGCTGCTTCGCAATCATCCTGCACATCCTCTCATGCCTCTATTTCTTTCTAAATCGCCCTAGACCATCGCCATCGTCCACCACTGGAAGCGACTGAAGCTCACTTCGACTCCGCCGACGAAATTCGGTGAGCCTCGTGTTTCCCTCCGTTTCTGAATCACACGGGCATGTTCGCCTGCATCTAGCGCACCTGCTAACACCTTTTGTTTGCATCCTCGTGCCCCATAACGTTGCCTTCGACTCCGTCAGTGAGCATCCGACGCTGCCAGCAACTCCGACGAGCTCGTGCTGATGTGTCCGAGCGCCCCTTCGCCAACCAAGGACACGTCGAGCTTCTCCTCGTCACTGCGGTTCTGGTGAGCATCCTCCCACCTCCCCGGGCGACCTAGTTCGCCGGCTCCGCCACTGTCAGAGCGCGCCGCCGCCTGTCGCCGCCGCCAGCATCGCCACTTGTTGGTCAAGTGCTGAGCGCCGTTAGATTTAGATCTAGTGGTCATGATAGATCATATGCGAAGCGGTATGTTTCAATCAGAGCCGCACGATTAAGTTAGATCCAACGGCTCAGAAGCGTGATCCGGCGTGAAGCGGTACCAGCCAGTTAGAAGTCGCCGCGTGGCACAGGATTCGTTTTAAAATTTTGAATTAGATCTATTAGTTGTTTGATTTTGTTTTAATCATAACTTTTGAATGCCACGTCCAAATTTGACAAATTTTATATCAATGGAATCAGGAGAGAAAGCCCTTTCCATATATGCAATGTGTTTAAAGTTTTGTTTCTGTTAAAAAGGTTATTTTTACAGAAACATGTGTAGGCCTATTTTGTGTATATTAATTATTTGGAAAATGATTTAGTGTTCAAATAAATATTGTTTGGCAAGTTTTGATCTTGTTTATGAATCAGTACTGTGCACTTGTCTTATGAGTATAGAAAAATCATCACATATCATATTGCATGCATCCATATATTTTTGTTTGTATTTATTTTGTATGTGATTTGGTGCTATCATTTTATGTGTAGATTTTGGTGCAAATAGTGATTGTGATTGTGAGGATTGTAGATACTCTCCAAACTACCAAGGCAAGTGGTGATTCATGATTTTATTCCTATGTTTTTCAAATATGCATTAGAAATATTTTGCTAGACTTGCATGGATAAATTTTGGTCTTTATATGCTATGCTTGGGAAATCCTAGTAGTTGTAGAATTGCTAGAAATTTCTAAGTTAAGATGTTTATCTATGCCATGATTAGCCTAGCTAGTAGCAACCAAGGGTGGTGAAATATTCATGTTATGGTAAAATATTTCTAAGTCTTTGGACTTGTGTTTTGCTTAATAAAACAACTAAGTGAATGAAACACCTGGGTGGAATGGAAGGAATGGTTTATGTTGAGTGGTTACACAGGGCCATTTCTATGGTTTACCTTGTGTATCTCACTTGTGGAAAGCCACCCAGGAACAAAGGGATTTGAGAGGACAAATGTTAAGAAGCTTCTAGTGCAGCCACTTGGCAATATGGGCTCTGCCTGGATCACATAGGTTGCAATAACTTAGCCATTTGGACAGTTGGTGGTAGTGGGATGATAGGTTGGAACGCGTCCATTTGGTCTAAGGGAAGGCTTCTGAAAGGTCCTGTCTTGGTGAAAATCAAGTCTTGTGGGGAAAGTGCACAACCTCTGCAGATGGAAGAATCTAAGTACTTAGCCATGTCCCTGGTATTGGACAACTTGAGCATCAAGACATGGAAGCTATCAAGAATCTCCTCATCCCAATTTCTAAGTAAAACTTGTGGTTGAACAAGGGTGAAGGACCCCAATGTCTATTGGTGGTTCCTTGGGAAAAGTTTTGACAAGGAAAAACTTAGTGTTTTCAACTGATAGGCAAAACCTATTTTGAGCAAAGCAAGCCTAAGCTACACTTAGCCAAAATGCATATAGTAATTAGTCCACCAATATTCTACTAAGGTATCACTTGCCAATACTATTCCAATGTATTAACCCACTGTGGCTTTAACTTATGATGTTGCAGGATATTCTGATGATGAATAGGAGTCATGAGTCTACACTCAACATGCTTGCCTGTGGCACATGAAGATGAAGACTTATTTATCGTATTATATATTTGAACTCTTGTATTAGGCCTGTGGCCATGGAGTTGTAAAAGACTATGTTTGTATCTGGAATGATATGTAATAATGACCTTTGTTTCTGTGTACTTCATCTTAAACTGTGGATGCTAGCATTGATCCAGGGACTAGCATTGCAATCACAGGGATCCTTTCCTTTACAAAGGAGGGATCTTACATAAGGAAGTAATTGTTGTTTGTGCTAGTGAAGTCACACAACTTGGTGTTCTCGGTAGAGTTTATTTTGGCAAGAGTGGAGCAAGCCAAAAACAATAGCAGTAGCTAGAGCAGGAACTATTTTTTTTGTTTTTATAAGAGAAAGCAAACCAAACTAAAATATTTTTTTGGAGTTTGATAAAAAGAGGCAAACAAAACCAATAAAAATAAACTAATCAAACTAAAACAAAGTAAAGAGAAAGGTTGAGGAGGACTCCCCTTGTGAAGATGTCCTTAGTCTCCCCGGCAACGGCGCCAGAAAACTTGTTGGCGCTTTGTTGATGAGGGAGTTTCTTCTTCTTCGTTCCCCGACAACAGCGCCAGAAAACTTGTTGATGGCTCCTACAAGCGCTTCGTCGGGAAACCCTAAGAGCAAGGTGTGATGCAGCACAGCAGCAAGTCTTCCCTTAGTAAGAAACCGAGGTTATCGAACCAGTAGGGGGAAGGAAACGTCTCAAATGTGTTGCAAGCAACGTGGAAACCTGCACAACACAAACTCAAGACTTTGCCTCAACTAACAGTGAGGTTGTCAATCTCACCGGTTGCTGTAACAACGGATTAACTGTATGGTGTGGAAGGTGATGATTGTTTGCAGCAAGAAAACAGTAATGTGGAAGATGTATCAATGGTAAAGATTGGACCGGGGTCCATAGTTCACTAGAGGTGTTCTCCTTAGATAAATAAACATGGCATGCTAGGTAAACAAATTACAGCAGGGCAATTGACAGGACCGAGCAAGGCATAACAATTCAATACTAGACAAAAAGATCCTGTGAGATTCGATTGGTCAATACAACAATATACATAGACTACCATCCAACTTCATCTATGACTAGAAGTCCACCTTTGGGTTATCATTCGAACCCCCTCCGGTATTAAGTGGCAAGCATTAGACAACTGCTTTAACCAAAGTGTGTAAGGTAAACAATCCACTTGTTCCATGAACAAGAGACCGTTGTTTTCTCCCTAGTGGCAACAACACATCTACAACCGTAGAGATTTCTGTCACTTCCCTTGATTAAGTAGAGGCATGAACCCACTACCGAGCATAAATACCCCCTCTTGGAGTCACTAGCAACTACTTGGACAAGATAGCTACTAACAACAAAGAGCATGCAATATCACAAACAACACAAACATGATAGAATCAATAAGACAAAACCATTAATCAATCTGACATAGTAATCTCGATATCCATCGGATACCCGCAACCACAACATGCATGATTACAAATAGATTAGATCTTGATCATGAACGGAGCTCACAAGATCTAGACATGAAAGCACAAGGAGGAGATACAACCATCTAGCTACTACATGGACCCGTAGTCCAAGGTGGAACTACTCACGCTTCATACCGGAGGCTGGCATGATGAAGAAGAAGGCCTCCGGGATGATCTCCCCTCCGGAAGGGTGTCGGTAAAAGCTTCAGATCCCCCCGATCTAAGGACGATGGTGGCGGCGTCTACAGACGGTTTCGTGGAATATTGATTGGGTGACTAGGGTTTCTGCATCGGGGGCTTATTATAGGCGAAGAGGCGAGGCGAGGGGCACCAGGGCGGCTGCGCCCCCCAGGCGGCGCGTACAGGGGGTGTGGCCCCTGGTGAGTCCTCTCCGTCTCGTACTCTGGCTTCGTGTTCCGCATAGCAAAATATTGACTTTGGCTTTTATCCCGTCCAATTCCGAGAATATTGATTTTCTGCCTTTCTAGAACCAAAAACAGAAGAAAACAGGCAACTGGCACTGTGGAATCTTGTTAATAGGTTAGTACCAGAAAACATATAAAAACACCTCAAAGTGTGGACAAAGCAAAGCAAATTAGATACTAAACAAGCATGAAACATCAAAAATTATAAATACGTTTCCGACGTATCACCGGATGGGACGGGGAAGTGCCCCCGAAGCCATCTCCATCGATCTCCATCGCCATCTTCATCACCGTTGCTCATTCCCATGATGACGAGGGAGTAATTCTTCCTCGAGGCTAAGGGCTCTACCGGTAGTTATGTGTTCATCTCTCTCTCTCTCTCTGTGCGTGATCTTGTTGTGGTCATGAGCTTTGTAATCAAGTAAATCTACTCTGCTACTCAAGTGCTTTAATAGATCTCTGCTCTCCCCATGTGTGTGAAAGTGACAGCGTGCACGCCATGGTGGCACTTAGGCTAGAGTCTACATAAATACTCATCGTGCTTTAATAGATCTATGATTTTCCCACGTGTGTGAAAGTGATAGCATGCACACCGTGTGTGGCACTTAAGCTAGGTTATATATATATTTATCATGAGTATATTTTGAGTTGGTTGTCTCTATGAAATTTTGGTGTTTGTTGGAACCATCTAGCGCTCAAGGTGACAGTGTGGGGATATCTAGATTGGGAAAGGCGGACTTTGAGGAGTGCTGTTATAGCCCTACCATGGATTAGACTATCCAACCAGAGAGTAGTTAAGAGTAGTATCATGAAGAGGATATATTTATAAGAGACAATGTTCACTAGTGAAAGTATGATCCCTAGGACTGGTTTCTAAGCATTGAAACACCATTCACAACTAGATATGTTACATGTTTGCTTGCTTCCATCTTTTTGCCTTTAGTCTTTACCTCACCGTCAAGCTCTTTTCTAGCATCGTTACCACTTGTATTTCACAATCTCTTTGCCGAACTAGTGCACCTATACACCTGACAAGTGTATTGGGTGTGTTGGGGACACAAGAGACTTCTTGTATCTTGATTGCAGGGTTGATTAAGAGGGAATACCTTTGACCACTTCCTCCCTGAGTTCGATAAACCTTGGGTAATCCACTTAAAGGAAACTTGCTGCTGTTCTACAAACCTCTGCACTTGGAGGCCCAACAACTGTCTACAAAAATAGAAGTGTGTAGATATCATAAGTCAACTACTATTCCTGTTGGTATATGTGAGGATGTTCCTGTTCAAGTGGCTCATAATTTCTTGGTTTTAACTGATTTTTTGTGCTTGAGATGCCTAAAGATGATAATATGTCTATTATTATTGGGAGACCTTTTCTAAATACTGCAGGTGTTGTCATCAATTGTAATCAAGGAAAAGTAATTTCTAATGACAAAGAGCATACTGTCTATTTCCCTAAGAAGATTGATAAGAGCTATTGCCTGAATTCCATTGAAAATATTGAGAGCATCAAAGTTGAAGAAATATATTGTCCCATTCCACAAGAAAGTTTTGAAACTATCATGATTGGGACTATTGCTATCAAGTTTGAGGTAACATAATCACTTTGTGGAATACAAAGTTTTGCTTCATATAAGATTGTTTTGGTAATAAGACTTGATCAACCTTGTTAACAAAGGGATTTTAATGAACAAAACAATGCTTTCACAGTGGTTATACTTGCCCACTTTTACTTTTCTCCTTCCTAGTGTTTGTTCCTTCTCTTGTTAGCTTTATTTTTGCTAGTTGTTTGCTTGTTAGAGTGTCTTAGAACTTCTGTAGGTTTGGTTTTTGTTTGCTTTTGCTTCTTCTAAAAAAAATTGTTTCTGCGAGAAAATCAATTTTCATACCCTGAAAATTGGCCAAAAATAAAGTTTCCCAAAAAATCCTAGAAAATTCATATTAAATTTTCCTCAAAAAAAGGGGCAGAGGGACACCTGGAGTGGCCCAAGGGGACCCACCAGGCCAACACACCCCCTGGTGGCGTGGCCAGCCCCCAGGACGCGCCTGGCCTGGGTGGGACCCACCTGTGGCCCTCCAAGACTCCAAGTAGCCTCCTCCCAGCCACTTCTTTCTCTCTCCAGAAAAAACACCGGAAAACTTTCTCAAGCTCGAGTTCTTGATGTTCTTGCTCCCGATTTTGATCTCCTTGCTCAGCCCATATTTGCTGCTGAGTTTTGGAGGGATTGCTCCTTGGTCTGTGCCCCCTCCGCTTGTATAATTAGATTTGTGATTGGTAGATTATATCTTGAGTATTTTGCTGCTATAGGTGTCAGGTTGTGTGATCCTGCATGCTTGTTCTATGCTTAGAGATTTCATTTTGAGGCATGTTTAGCCCTCTAGCAAGTTCCTATAGTAGTTTCTCATCATTTATCAACTTGGAAATCACTTGGTTTGATTTTTTTCTAAAAAATTCAGAAAGGAAGATGAGCGCATACCCACTGAATCAATATGATTTGATGGTACCTGAGCCAATGAAAGTCCATCGTGAGGAAGGAGTCTTCCCTTCCATATATCCATGCCCTGAATTTATGAGAGCCGCGGGAATCTTCCAGGATTTCCAAACTATGATTACTAATGCAGGGTTGGAACACTTTGTTGAAGAGGAACCATATCAATATGTTAAGCTAACCATGGATGTGGTGCAGGACTTCCAGTTTACTTGGTCCTCGTCTACTCCCATGGTCCATTATAAAATCTACAATATAACTGTCGATCTGCCTTTTGCTGATTTCTGTGCAGCTATTAGAGTGCCTCATTGGGGATCTTGTGAGAAGATCAAGGAGAGGCCTAAGTCACTTATGGATTTATATGCTGAAATTTGCCAAGGTTTCTACTTCTTGAAGTAAAGTGGTAAAATTCGGAACATTCAGTTCCCATCCATTAGATATTTTGCTTATTTCATTACCAAATGTGTTCTTGCTAGAAAGATTGCTAGAAAGTTATCTTCTTTTGATCTAGATTTTATCTCAGCGGCTTTGAATAGGGATAAAACTTATAACCTGGGTGCTTTGATAGCTTACCGTCTTACCACTAACCGCGAGAAGGGTGGAGTTTGTGGAGGTCTCATTTCCTCTAGACTGCTAGATTTCCATGGTTTAGAGCCTCACCATTCAGATTATCGGTTCCCCATAGAGAGACTTGATCTTGATTCCATGGTTCAGCATAATTTTGTTTCTTCTTGGGCTACTGTGAGAATTTTACCGTATGATTTATCCGTTGTTAAGCGTGGTTGGAGAGGGGGTAGGACTGACAAAGTAGTTTATTTGCCTGCTTTGTTTAATTTTGATAACAAGCAAGGATAGTCGCTCACGGAGGAGGAGTTTGACACATACGTGGTGGATCTCTCCTAGCAAGAGGAGAATGTTGGAGAGGATGCTGAAGATGATTCGGTTTAGCCCTCCATCATGGGAGAGTCTTCATACCAGCAGCCCTCCTATGATTGGAGCGTGTCTTCTTCTTAATCGCGAGGACCTGATTATGATCATTCCTATGATGACCCACTTAGGCCAAAAGCCTAAGCTTGGGGGGAGGTACACCGACATCACACTCATCTATACATCATGTTTCGTCGGTTCTTTGTATATCCATGTTTCACTTTCTTTTTGGTTTTTGTTTATGCTTTCTCAAGACACAAAAGGACCAAAAATATTTTTGTTGTTTCTCTTGGTTTCTTTCTTTGCTTTTTAGCTTTGGTTTTCCTTAAGAAAAATCCAAAAATATTTTGCTTTGTTTGCTTTGTGTGCTTGTTTTAAAAAAAATCGAAAACACCAAAATATTTGTTTTTCTTGTTTGGTTTTGTGAAGTTCTTTGAAGGGTTCAACAGTCCTCAGTGAGTTTGGTTTCATGTTATTATTCAAGTCACACAAGTGAAGGGCAATAATAATGAAGATTAAGACAACTTGAGGTATGGTAAGAGGCTGGTAACGAACTCTATTTGTTTTTCATTTTTGTACATATACTCATCATTGTGATCATGCTTAGTCTGTTCATGTAAGGTGTATGTTATCTATGGATGCTTAGTAGTTCTTGCTTTCTTATGATTAGCTCCAGCTTGCTAATAGTTTGTAGCATGACATATGAATGTTTGCTTGCATTGTTCTATTCATATCTTGGTATGATATTGTGGTATCCTCCTCTGAATGTTTCATGAGAATCTACTTGGCACATCCTCACGCATGCATATGACTAAACAATAGTCAGTAAGCCTCGATGATTTATTTTGCCTCAGAGTTCTTGTATCACTTTCATGCCATAATTAGTCATGTTATGTTGCAAGCATGATTATGACAGTTATTGCTCTCTCGTTTGTCGCTCCCTCTCTATTGCTAGCCTTCACTTGCACTGATTATGAGCTCTACTTGTGCATCCAACTTCCCAAAACCAATATTGCCAACAGTGTCCACCATACCTACCTATTAGCATCATTTGCTAATTCCGTGCATATTCATTATGCCTTGTTTTCTTCCAAATAAAATGTTTGACTATTTTGAGAAAGTTAGTTAGTAAAGCCTCACGAACTTGATGGCACACTTTATTCCTTGTACTTAATAAACCTGAACCATTGTGACTGTCCATGAAAGTTATATGATTGCAAATTATAGGCTAGGAGTTAGCAGAACCATGCTATCACGAGGAACGCTTTCAACACTTGTGGATACATATCCAGTTGATATCATGATATTTTGTTTGCAGATGTCGTTGGTGTGAAATAAAAGGGGAGCTTGTAAGTTCATGGAGTTATATATATGTGTTAGAGAAACACCTGGGCCGATAGCTTAAGCCATGCCTAATCATGGTGGAAACTTGCAGCATAACCATAATGAGCAATCTGTGAAGCATCCTGAATAAAAACCTATGCAAATAGCAAATAAAAAGATCGCTGAGATGCTCATTGTCTGCTTGCCTTATCATTTTGATTATGGGATAGCTCCTGTATCATGTGCAAGGGGTACCCCGTTGGCGGTTCTCTATGATACGCATGTATTTACGATGACAAGAACTTACAGGTAACTAAAGTTGAGTAGCATGAGGAGCGGCCCTCGTACTCAAGGGACATGAGATTTCTAGTTTATGGTCTGTCAAGCATATAACTCATATTGGACCTCACTTTCACCATTAACCATTTAAAGATGCCTATGATAGGGGCAATGAGAGCTCACAGCTAACGAGTACCATACTTTCAGCATTTGGAAGCCTTTCAAACCTTTCAAAACCTTTCTCACTTCCTTGTTGAGTCACCACTTATTCTATGAGCACCTTCTTGAGAGCATAGTTTTCATTCTTAGTAATGTGCTTGTCTCAAAACTTGGTTAATTATGTCATGACTTTGATGCTTGTATCTCTGATATCTTTACTTCTAGTCTTCACTTGAACTTCAGAGGTGCCTTGGCATTTATGTTGTGCTCTACAAACAAAGGCACGAGATACCACTATATCATACCTTTTTATGAGCATTGCAATGTTGCTTATGTTTATGTTTCATGATACTTATTATTATTGAGTTGGAATCTCTTCATAGCTTTCAATGACTATTGAGTAGACTTAGTTGCATACTCCTTATTATGAATTATCTAAGTGTCTACTCCTGTGCTAAGAATATTTACATCATATGAAGCAAATGTTCGTGAAAGTCTTTTATCGCACTCAGTTTTCAACTGAATTGCTTGAGGACAAGCAATAAGCTAAGCTTGGGGGGGAGTTGATACGTCCAAAACGTATCTACTTTTTCGAACACTTTTGCTATTGTTTTTCCTCTAAACTTGTGTGATTTGGATACAACTAACATGGACTGATGCTGTTTTCAGCAGAATTACCTTGGTGTCTAGTTTTTGTGCAGAAAATCAACTATCAGGAAAAATCCCGGAAAAAATGCGAAAAGTCCAATTTCAACAGAAGACTCACGGAGCCAGAATACGAGACGGAGTGGGGCCCTGGGGGGCCCACACCCATAGCCGTGCGGGCTAGGCCTGGCCACACCTGGAGGGGGTGTGGCCTCCCCAGGCACCCCCTCGGACTCCCTCTTCGCCTATAAGTTTCCTTCTGACCTAAAAACTCAGGGGGTTTGACGTTTTTCCAGAAAGAGTTCCGCTAAGCCACCACCACCAGAAACCGCGATTCGAAACCAGAAACTCCGTTCTGGCACCCTGCCGGGATGGAGAATTTGGAGAGGATCATCGCCATCATCATCACCAACGCTTCTCCATCAACCATCCATGTTTCCCTCATCCATGAGTGAGTAATCCCCCGCTGTAGGCTATGGGGATGGTAGGGATTCGATGAGTTCTATCATGTAATCGAATAAGATTGTTAGTGCATGGTGCCTTGTATCTCTATTAGTGCTATTTGACTTTGTTGCAACTTGTTGTGTTTAATGCTTGTCACTAGGGCCCGAGTGCCATGATTTCAGATCTGAACTATTATTGATTCATTATGATAGTATTATTTGTGATCTTATTAGCAAGTTGTGTACACATATCATTGTCCAGATCCAAAGGCCCCGAAGTGATAGAAATTGGGATAACCGGAGGGGATGGCTATGATGTGAGGATCACATGTGTTCACGGAGTGTTAATGCTTTGCTCCGGTGCTCTATTAAAAGGAGCACCTTAATTGCCAGTAGTTCTCTTGAGGCCCCGCTATAACGGAATGGCAGGACAAAAGATGTTGTGCAAGTTCTCATTGCGAGCACGCATGACTATATATGGAGCACATGCCTATGATTGTTTAGTACTTGGATGCTTATCTTATTTATCTGCAAATGCCCTAGATCTTGAAGTTACATGTTTAGACTTGTCCATGCAACGCCCGTCCATCCATTCCTATGCCTACCGCACTCATATCCTACTGTTTGCCACTATTGTTACTATTGCTCTTGTTTCACTGCTGCTGTTACTTTGTTGTTGCTACTACAAAACTGTTGCTACTGATAAACTTCTGTGAGCAAAACTATTTTCAGGTGTAGCTGAATTGACAACTCAGTTGTTAAGGCTTATAAGTATTCTTTGTCTCCCCTTGTGTCGAATCAATAAATTGGGTAATACTACCCTCGAAGACTGTTGCGACCCCCTATACTTGTGGGTCATCATTGCTACAATATAGTAGATAGATCTTGGCTTGTGTGTGTTCATGCGATAGAATTTTTTTGTTTTCCATGCTACGAACCCCTACAAATAGTTCATGCTCAAATGGTTTGATAGAAAACAATCAAACCGTCATTCAAATTACAAGAAACAAATAAGGGATTAAACATTTAGGTTTCCCGCACGAGCCCATATATGCTCAACCAAATCTAATTGAAGTCCATCATGGGTCTGCTTGTGACGAAAATTTTCATGCACTCGCATGAAATCTTTCTAAGACGCTAGACCTGACTCTGGCTCAACCAACTGACCTGAAAGTCACAGTCTTGTTCCAAGATGATGTCGTCACGCTTGTCCTTGACGATCATGTTATGCATGATCACACAAGAAGCCATCACATCCCACATACTCTCTATGCTCCAAGTTCTAGTAGGGTATCAAACAATATCCCACCTTGACTGAAGCACACCAAATGCTCACTCCACATCATTCCTAGCGGCCTCTTGCTCTTTTGCAAACCTCTTGCACTTCTCATCTTCAGGGTTATAGATTGTCTTCACAAAGGTGGCACAGGAGGGATATATATCGTTAACTAGATAGTTACCCATATCATGTGGATTGCCATTGATATGATAGAAAACCTATGGGGCATTGCCTTCTGCCAACCTAGCAAACACCGGAGACCTCTACATCACATTGACGTCATTGTTTGATCCAACCATGCCAAAAAAAAGAGTGTCAAATCCAGAGATCCTGTGATGCAACAACCTCTAGTATGACGGTGCACCCCTCCGTATGCCCTTTGAACTGCTCTTGCCAACCAAAGGGACAGTTCTTCCACTCCTAATGCATCCAATCAATGTTGCCAAGCATCCCAGGAAATCCCCTTCTCTCGTTGATGGAAAAAAGGCGGGCAGTGTCTTTGGTGTTTGACTCTCTCAGATAAACTTTGCTAAACACCGCAATAACCGTGTTGCAAAATTGGTACATAGACTCATGGCATGTGAACTCGCTCATGCACATGTAGTCGTTGAGGAGATCACCGGGCACTCCATATGCAAGCTGCTGAATGGCAGCAGAACATTTCTGGTAAGAGAAAAGGCCAATCCTACCAGTACAATCTTACTTGGCCTCGAAGTAGTTATCGTACTCCCTCACCCCATTGAGAATGTCCAAGAACAGGTTCCTCGATATCCAATAGCGGCGATGGAATGAATTCTCTTTGAAGACTGGATCAGTTAGGTGAAAGTAGTCCTTGTAAAGGCGTATGTGGCCTTCTTCTCGGTCACGCTCATGGTTGGCTTCGTGCCGCTTGGCCGAGCCACCTCTGTGGTGACGACAGAAGGTAGTGGTCGTGCACCATCTATGCAGTTGCCAGCATAATCTCGATCTCACCATCGGACTCCTCCTCGGACAATGACTCCACAAATTTTTTGTAGAAAAACTCCATTGCCCTTCGACTGCTACCCATCTATAAAGTATACGACCGTCAAAGGCGATTGTAACTCCTGTAGCGGGCTAGATAACCTAGAAAGGTCCGATGAACATACCTTAGGCAAACGATAGCAGGTTGTGCTCCACATAGAGGGTGTAGCGCGTCCAGTCCATAGGAGAAGGCCGGGGTGTAGCGCGTCCAGTCCATAGGCGGAGGCCGGGGCGTTGGGATTGCCTGTGGTGCGTCCAGACAACTCCGGCAATGCACGTGGCATGCGGTGATGCTCGATATCGCGGGGGCGTTCGCGGAATCAAAGGTTGCGCCTGCTTTGGTCGCGAGATATGGATGGCGAAGGTGTAGGGGAGAAGAGTGTTTGTTGTGCCACTAGCGAGAGGTCCCGAGCGAACTAGTGGGAGTCGGACAAATGCGCTGTCTGGGCCGACCCAGCCGAGACCCAGATTTGGTGTACGAATGGGTCAAGTCGGACGCATTTGTCCGGATGAATCGGGACGCTAGGACGCCGCGCACGTCTCACGTGTCCGCGCGAACAAGTTCAGACGCGCTCGAACATATTGGGTCCATTCGGTGGAGATGCCCTAAGTATAGTACAACAGAGGCGTTATGAGCGGGCGCTAGCCGATTTTTCATGTTCATATCGCTCCGTATCAGAGCGGTTCCAAGATTTTGCGGAGCGTCGATGCGAACTTGAATGTCCGGCATTTGCGATTCCAGTTTCCACGCGATAGGCAGTTTTACTACTATGGGTCTCTATCCATGGCGTTAGAATAGCGACCGGGATAAGCATCGAGCATTGGAAAGCTGAGACACTTTCCTGATATTTTTTATTTTTTTCTTCATCGTTTAGAGCATCTCCACTCGGCTTCATAGGACGCCGATCCCAGGGCGAAATTTAGGTCCGGACGCTGAAAATCGACCCAGTCGCTTTACCAGGACCCTGGTTTCATCTGGATTTGGGCAAACTTTGGTACAGACTTCCCAGGCCATTCCCAGCATCCTGGGAATGCCCTGGGCACGCCGGACGAAGCGAAAACAGGCGTGTGCCAGCTCTGTTGGCGACAGAAGGCCGAATTCCCCCCACACCCACTCTCCTAATCTGCGGCGAAGAGCCCCCAGCTTCCTCTGTCTCCATGGCTTTGCCTGCTAAGCTCCTCCATGCCGAGACATGCCCACGCCTCTAGAAAGGCTCGCCGTAGTCGCCGCCACTTTCGTCATAGCTCGACTTCGCTACGAGCTCCCACCACCTCGCCCGCCAAGTGTTCGGTGTTTTGCTAGTTCGTCCATGGACTCAGACGACGAGGATATGCTCGACGTGTTGCTGGAGGAGGACAACACCGCTATCACCAAAGATGCAGAGCACATGCAGATCCTCGCCTCCCTCACCCAGCTGTACCTGCAGACGGCAAAGCCGAAGCGCGGAGGTTCGGTGAAGGGTCGCTGGAAGTGCAAGACGAGGCAAAGGATAGAGGGTTACTGCATGTTGTACGCCGATGAGCCGCTCCACGAAGAGGCCGTGTTTCAGCACCGTTTCAGAATGATCCGGAAGCTCTTCCTCAAGATCGCGCATGCCGTCCGGGAGTTCGACCCCTATTTCGTGTGCAAGAAGGGCTGCACCGGCATGGTTGGGTTTTCCTCACTACCTAAGTGCATAGTGGCGATGAGGTTTCTTGCATATGGAGCGTCGACTGACAGTGCCGATGACTATCTCCGCATGGCCGAGTCCATCGCCATCGATTGCTTATACAGGTTCTGCAGGGAAGTGATTGCAGTGTTTGGGAAACAGTACTTGAGAACACCCACTGCTAAAGACACTACTCAGATCCTCGCAGTCAATGAAAGTAGAGGATTTCCTGAGATGCTTGGAAGCATAGGCTGCATGCATTGGCAGTGGAAGAACTGTCTATTTGCATGGCAGGGAATGTACAAAGGCTACAAAGGAGGTTGCACTGTGATACTCGAGGTAGTTGCTACACATGATCTTTGGATCTGACACTCCTTCTTTGGCATGGAATGATCGAACAACGACATCAACATCCTCAACTTCTCAAATGTCTTTTCCAAGCTTGTTGAGGGTCATTGCCCCCTGTGGACTTTGAGATCAATGGGCACCACTACAACAAAGGATACTATATAGCAGATGGCATCTATCCAAGATGGCCAACATTTGTGAAGACTATCTCAAACCCAATGCTCCCCAAGCATTCTTAGTTTGCCAAGGAACATGAAGCTTGCAGGAAGGACGTGGAGCGGGCATTTAGTGTGCTCCAACAGAGGTTTGCAATTGTCCGGTTCCCTGCTATGACCTGTTCGAAAGATCAGATGTGGGAAGTGATAAACTGTTGTGTGATCTTGCACAACATGCTCATTAAGATGAGAGGAAGGATCCAGTGAGTTTGGTCGAGCAGAACGAGCCATACTACAGACAGGGACCTCTTGCCGAGCCTGATCATCAGGTGCCTCCAACCTGGGCCGACTTCATCATCATGCGCCAGGAGATTCGAGAACCAGTAGTGCATCAATAGCCGCAGGATGATCTGGTTGAGCACCTATGTATACGTAGGGGCAACAAGTAGATGCCGAGCATGAATGATGGAGGGGTTAACCTCTTGGGTGCCCGATCTTCATGGATCTCGTGGTCAAATCGATGGGAAAGCGAGGGGAAATGTAGAAGGTAGTGGAAGCGAACACACACCTCGCGAAGAACACGATGAACACACGCAAAACTCACACGATACAAGGCCGATTGCTCCCGAACGGTGGCCACCGGTCCGATAGAATCCTTGCAAGGAAAGATCGGTCAACGTGCTCCCTCAAATCCACATCGGAGAGGGAAGAACACCTTGGGGAGGGTCTTGACAACTTGGAGACGAGACGTCGAACTCCAAGGCCTTGTTCAACGATGGATGCGTGATGCAAAGTCCAATCGAGGTTGCTGACGATAGTCGGTCCCCTTGGTAAAGGGGATGAGGCAAAACTAGAGATTCTACAATGGGGGTTTTCTTTAGTCTATCATCTATGCCTCAGGGATACATGAGGGGTGGGGGCTCTATTTATAGGCCAACCACTAAACAAGGGTAGTTTGGGGATAAACTAGGCGAATAGGTAAGTAAAGGGGGATACATGGGCTGTGGCCCAACTAGTGCGCGCAGGCACTGACATGACCGGTAGTATCGGACTTGGGACCGGTAGTACCGGTCGCAACCGGTAGTGCCGCTCCGGGGCCGGTAGTACCGCTTGTGGTCCTGGAGCGTCAGTTGGAGCCGTCAGTAGCGAGCGGTAGAAGGGGGCGGTAGTACCGCTGACCGATAGTACCGGTTCCGACAACCGGTAGTACCGCTTGGACCTGGCAGCTATCGACCTGTCTTCTTCCATCTCCTCTTCCAAGCCTCCGTCTTGTCGGGCTTGATGCTCCGGGCTTCCTCCCTTGCCTCCGTACTTGTCAATGTGAACCTATCATGCATATGTGACGGAGTATGAAGTAGCATACCATTCAATAGGGTAGGAAGGGGGCTCGCATAGAGGAATGGATTCACCTTTGGAGTCCATGACGACTTGGCATAAGTTGGAGACCAAGATGTGGTAACGACCGTAGGTCGGGCTACATCATCTCCCCCCCTTCAAAAAGTCGTCCTCGACTCTACATGCTCATCACAAAGTAGAAGCGATCGAGAGACCTTTTTGATCCTGGGGTTCACCTTATAGTCGTCCTCGGGAAGATTGACTTGACAATACTTCAATGTTCCTTCACCTTCCTTGAAGCCTACAAAGCTCACAACAAAAGCAAAGCAACACTCAAAGCGTAGCCAATTCATGAAGATTATAGCATGAGTCCTCAAGTAGAAGGAAGTCACCTTATCTTGTAGAGATAGCTCGATGAAGGGTAGCCATAGGTAACTCTCTTCGGTTCTTCTTGTCAACACGTGGTTGGTAGAGGTTGACGTGTATGCACTTGTACCTTCACACAACAAAGACCAAGCAAAATAGTTTCGTGCGTGATAGTGGAGCATGTCAAATGTGGCATGTCCATTCTTCTTCACAACACGATGAGCATAATGCATGTATAGCAAATGGGATGCATATGCAAGGTCAAAGTGCATGGAAATCGTTTGAACATCATCCAAATGTGGGAACTCAAAAACTCCATATAACATATAAGTGGGGCATTCAAAGCATTGGGTCCAAATTTCAAACAACATCTTTGATGCAAGAATAGGAGAATTTGGCAAAAACACACAAGGAAGAATGTCCAAAGAAACAAAAGTATTATGTTAGCAAACAAACCAAATGAAAGAGCAAGTGGTCCTTATGTTTGTTGCAACAACAAGACGAGATTCTTGGAAGCTCTCATGACAATACATGCTCTTAATGGAATTGTGGTTGCACACAAAACATCGGAAAGAGAAAATGTTCAACATTTTTGTTGCAACACACAAAGCATCATTATCTAAATGCGAAGAAACATGAATGTCACGAGGGGAGATGATACCATTAACATGCTTGCAATCAAACCATAGGAAAGAGCAATTTGCCAACATGAAAGATGCAAAGCATGCAAAAGGTATCAGAGCTGGGTTCGATCTTGAACTCACTTGTGGGATGCTCTCAAGAGCTCTTTTTGTCAACTCGTGCTCAACCGAGGTTGACATGATAATGCGGGTACCTACACACATTAAACGCAAAAGGAAGAACGTGTTTGCATGGTAGAGATACACATCATCCATCATGACGTATCTCTTCTTGTGCACATCACCATTAATGTCAATTAAGTATGAAATAGATGCATGGTGAGTATGCAAGTGGGGAACATGCTTATCATGGCAATCATCAAAATCTCCAAAAATTGAGAAAGCTATGGGAGCCATCTCATTATAACGCATGTGGTCAACATTGTTGCAAGCATTCATCTTATGGCAAGCAACGGGAAAAATTGAATGACTATCATGACAAAGCATGTCCATAGCAATTGGAGGATACACACAAGATGCATAGCATGGCATGTTTATGGCAATGATATCGCAATCAAACAATTCCACATGATCAATATTATGCAAAGGCAAATCATCACATGGGAAAGTGGATGAAGCATATGTAATGTCACAAGTATCATCCATAGTATGCATATCCTCACAATTCATCATGTCCACTAGTGGGATCATGGCATCATCAACACCCTTATTGTTACCTTGTTCATACCTCTGATATGAAGTGGGTGTTGTGGAAGTAGTGGCCTCCTTGTGGACGACTTCGTTTTATTGATGTAGCCATGGCGTAGCATCATCTTCGTGCACCATGTACATCTTCTCCAATTGAGGCATCATTGCTTCATGGCTTGGCGCGTCTTCATCCATGGAACCTAGCACAACACAAGAGAACACACTAGAGGTAGAGGGTGAGTTGTTAGAATTCGACATGGTCTCACTTGACCTATCAACTACCACTCTCAACTCACTAGGAGTATCGCTCATGCCCTCCAAGTGGAAGCACTCAATCTCACATAAGGTGGAGTCACTCATGTCACTCTTGTTCTCACTCAAGTGGGCTAAGTGGCTCTCATACTCACATGGGATTGGTACCACATCATCACTCAAGCATATGGGGGTAGGCTCGGTTTCCTCAACTCCATGCGCCTCCTTTGGTGAAGGGAAAATCCCATGCTCACCATTCTTGACCTTGTCGCCTCCAAGGTTGGATGCCATAAGATGGGCATCATTTCTCTCCTCCATGGTCGAAGGGAAAATCCCATGCTCGACCGTCTTGTGGCCATCTCGTAGTAGTGGTGGAGGTAGGCTCATGCTATCCAACTTGGCGAAGTAGGCGTCTACATTTTCCTCGTTCGCGAGGTCGTAGAAGTCAAGCGTCGGCTTTGAAGCTTGATGGCGTGGAGGAAGGCTTGCTCTTGGTGCCATTATGGTGGTGGCACGAGTAGTTGAAGGTGCCCTATGATGGTGTCGACGGAGGTCATTGGCGTGCCTTGCCGATGGTTGATGTAGGTGGCGCACTTGGTCGTCCACATGACACTCGCGACGATGATCATTTGCCTTGGCACTCTTCTTGTTCTTGTGGTGCCTTCTTGAGCTTGCTTGAGCATTATGGTTGGTGCTCATCTTGAATTCTTCGTCTTTATGGCGAAGATGCCTTTGATGATGTCTTGTATCCTCTTTATGGTGGCGATGCTCATGAGAGGATGTTTGTCAATGAAGAGTCTTGTTTCTTGGCGCCTCTTGATGCATATGATGTTTGGACTCCACTCTTGTTTGGATAGGAGTTGGAGCTTGGCGCCTTGGCGGTGATGAAGCTTGGCGCCTTGGAGATGGTAGAGCTTGACGCCTTGGAGGTGATGGAGCTTGGTGCCTTGGAGATGGTGGCGCTTGACGCCATCTAGGTGGTGGCACATGTCGCCTTGGGGGTGAATCATCGAAGTAGGTGGTGCCCTTTGGTGTGGCACGCTTGGCCTTGAAGGTCATGGAATCTTGATGATGCGCCTCCTCTTGCTTGGCATAGTAGGCTTCCATCTCCACACGGTGGAGGAATTCTTCATGGCTCATGGAGGAGCCATCAAAGTCGATGAAGTTCTCCGTGTCCTCCATGCTTGGCGAGGCGTCATTGATGTCGCACTCGAAGTCGTCCATGCTTGGGGAGTAGTTGTTGGTGTAGTACTCCATATCACCCAAGCATGTGGAGCCATTGTCGGTGTAGTGCTCCATAGGCTCCATGCATGAGGAGCCATTGTCTACGTAGAGCTCCATGTCTTCCATGCATGTGGAGTCGTCGTAGGTGTAGTGCTCCGGGTCCTCAAAGCATGCGGAGCCATTGTCGGTGATGTGCTTCGTCATGTCCTCTATACTTGTGGAGTCGTAGTCATGGTGGCTCATCATGGATTCTTCATAGATATCATCCTCGGTTCCGGAGTCCCTAGACATGAATGCACAAGACCAAGTGATGTATATGGAAGTGGTAGTGGGAGTTAGGGATACAACGTCAAACCTTACTTTACCTTGGAAGATCGTATCGTACAAGTGGTCACACTTGAGAGCAATAAACCAAGCAAAGTGAAGTTCACGCGGAACACCAAAACCAACTACGAACCAAAACACACACGCACACAAGGCCTATGGTGGATAGGTATGGAAAGTGGCATGTCAGGAACAAATCCGAAATCAAGATGTTGTAATGGCAAGTAAAGAACCACAATGATCACAAAGCAAACAAGTTAATCCACAAGATAGGAAATATGTACAAGGAAACACACACGGTGGGATAAATGGGACTTGTGCGACGGAGAAAGTGAGCTAAGAACCAAATGATTACCTAGCAAAGAATAAAAGCTCATGTCACACAAGTACAAGGAGAGACGCTAGTTCGATTGCACAAAATTGGTGGGCTACAAGATATGCACAATAAGTACCACCTATATGATGTTCATCGAGTTTGCGCTTCCTATTCTATGAGGCACATGTATATTTATTTCTTTTTCTCTTTTCATTTTTTCTCTTTTTTTTTCTTTTTGTATCACTCTTTTTCTTTTTATTTGTCTCTTCCTTGTGCCAACAACTATACAAGATAACTATATGAGAAAGCGCTCACAATGTTTGCTCGGAATCTACAAGGTATCAAATGTGCATAGCCCAAGCAATCATAAGAGGAACTAGTCTCAATAGGTGTTTGTTGCTCGCAAATATAGTGGGGTTCACAAAGGAATGCAAGTGGGGAGAAGTCGCGGAATGTTTATACCTTTCGTCGACGATCTTCACCCTTTATTGTTGGATTCCGCCTTGCTCACGGAATTTGGATGGATTAGATAGCATGAACCACGTGGATGATGATGTAGAGCTCCTTCTCCTCTTCGAAACGAGCTAAAGAACACCAAAATCCGAGTTCGAATGCAAAAGTTATGCTCAAAACGGTGAGAGGCTGAAATCTGGAACCTGCTGTTTTGGATCAGTATAGGGCGGTAGTACCGGATTTTTGAGCCCGGTAGTACCGGTTAAGGGCGGTAGTACCGGATTTTGGACCCGGTAGTACCGGATTTTGGACCCGGTAGTACCGCTTGGACCTGGGACGCCCAGATTTGACGCGTTTTCGCGATTTTGGGGTGATTTGGGCGGAAAATCTTCAAGAAAAACACCAAATCGAAGGGGGAAATCAAGGAATTAGGCTATGGGAACGCAAAGGAAGGTAGATCAACAAGTTTAGCAAGTAATACACGGATCAAAACCTACCAAAACGCACTCAAATCACAGATCGATCCAAAACACAAATTGGGGCTATTTTTGGTGGAATTTTCGAATTTATGGGGAAAAGACCAAATCGATGAGAAATCCGTGGTAACCAAAAGCTGCTGATACCAGATGATGGAGGGGTTAACCTCTTGGGTGCTCGATCTTCACGGATCTCGTGGTCAAATCGATGGGAAAGCGAGGGGAAAGGGAGAAGGTAGCGGAAGCGAACACACACCTCGCGAAGAACACGATGAACACACGCAAAACTCACACGATACAAGGCCGATTGCTCCCGAACGGTGGCCACCGGTCCGATAGAATCCTTGCAAGGAAAGATCGGTCAACGTGCTCCCTCAAATCCACATCGGAGAGGGAAGAACACCTTGGGGAGGGTCTTGACAACTTGGAGACGAGACGTCGAACTCCAAGGCCTTGTTCAACAATGGATGCGTGATGCAAAGTCCAATCGAGGTTGGTGACGATAGTCGGTCCCCTTGGTAAAGGGGATGAGGCAAAACTAGAGATTCCACAATGGGGGTTTTCTTTAGTCTATCATCTATGCCTCAGGGATACATGAGGGGTGGGGGCTCTATTTATAGGCCAACCACTAAACAAGGGTAGTTTGGGGATAAACTAGGCGAATAGGTCAGTAAAGGGGGATACATGGGCTGTGGCCCAACTAGTGCGCGCATGCACTGACATGACCGGTAGTACCGGACTTGGGACCGGTAGTACCGGTCGCAACCGGTAGTGCCGCTCCGGGGCCGGTAGTACCGCTTGCGGTCCTGGAGCGTCAGTTGGAGCCGTCAGTAGCGAGCGTACCGCTTGGACCTGGCAGCTATCGACCTGTCTTCTTCCGTCTCCTCTTCCAAGCCTCCGTCTTGTCGGGCTTGATGCTCCGGGCTTCCTCCCTTGCCTCCGTACTTGTCAATGTGAACCTATCATGCATATGTGACGGAGTATGAAGTAGCATACCATTCAATAGGGTAGGAAGGGGGCTCGCATAGAGGAATGGATTCACCTTTGAAGTCCATGACGACTTGGCATAAGTTGGAGACCAAGATGTGGTAACGACCGTAGGTCGGGCTACATCAATGAACTAGCCGAACTAGACCGAAATATGTTGTATTTTTACTGTAGACCGAACTATGTTTAAATTTACGCCAAACTATGTTTAAATTTACGCCGAACTATGGTCGACTATATGCCAAACTAGACCGAAGTGTGCTCTGTATTTATATTATGCCAAACTACACCAAAAACTGGACGAATTAAACCGAATTTGGACCAAAAAGAGCTTTCGAAAACTCGGCCTGGAAACACGAGAACAAGTTTCGTCCGGCTATATTTTAATCTGGATTCTGGCCCTGAAAGCCCACTCAAGCGCCCAACAAGAGCATGACCCTGGTGGTGCTGGGCAGCGTCGCCCTCGTGCCCCACCCCTGGGCCGGCCTGGTGCTACCGAACGAGATTTACCAGTCAATTTCGGTCGGATAAAATTCAACAGAGATCGTCTGCCTGACTCGTCGAAACCCTCGTCAGTCGTCCCGAACCTTTTCAATCTGGTCGCTCACCCTCTCCCGCCGCGCCGCCCCTTCGCAGTTCCCCTCGGACTCGGAGGCTACACAGCCTCTCACATCGCCGCCGGCCTCAATCGATAGTACCAATCTTCCAACCCGCCCGGACCCCATCCTTCTCCCACCCCCCACAATGGCAGCGTCGCAGAGTCCAATAGTGAGGGTACCATCCAGGTGCACCCCAGAGACGGCACAGGCCACGGTCACGTTCGAGGTCATTGGGTACAGCCTGCACAAGGGCCTTGGCAGAGGCAAATGCCTCTGTTCCGCGGCATTCTCCATCGGCGGCTATGAATGGTGCATCCGCTACTTCCCGGACGGATCCAAAAACGTGGCGAGCGAAGGCTACGTCTCTGTCTTCCTCATGCTCTTGACCAAGGACGCCGAGGTGAGGGCGAACTACACTTTCAAGCTTGTTGATTCGTTTAGGGCGCGGTCAGTTATGTTGCTCCCCAGCAGAATGCAGCGAGTATTCAACAGTTCAACAAGATATTGGGGCTACCGAACATTCATGAAGAGAACTGTTGAACAGGAGTCGGTGTACCTTCGGGACGACCGCCTCCTAATCGAGTGCGACCTTGAGGTTATCAAGGAAACTCTTGTGGTCCAGTTGCCGCCCTCCAACTTGTCGGATAATCTTGCAAAATTGTTGGAGGAGAAGAAAGGAGCCGACGTCACTTTCAGTGTTCAAGGGGAATTTTTTTCTGCACATAGGATTGTTCTCGCAATGCGATCGCCAGTCTTCGATGCAGAGTTATACGGGCCGATGGGGGACAAAGGGAGGCAGGACATAACCATTGAGGACATGCAGGCTGCTGTTTTCAAGGCATTTCTTCACTTCATCTACACAGATTCGATGCCTTCCATGGATGACCTTGTTGACGAAGACAAAACAGAGATGGTTAAGCACTTGCTCGTGGCTGCAGATAAGTATGCAATGGAAAGGATGAAGATGATATGTGAAGGCATGCTCTGCAAGAGTATTGATGTTCAGACTGTGGCGACCATATTAGCTCTAGCTGACCAGTATCATTGCAGCAACCTCAAAGATGCTTGCATTGAATTTATGCTCTCTTCCAATAGACTGGCTGATGTGATTGCAAGCAAAGGGTATGTACATCTAAAAAGATCTCATCCTGGTGTCATTGTAGATGTGTTTGAGAGGGCAGCTAAGTCCCGTAAAATTTAGTATGCTAACCTGATATAATCCAGACCTATCCTTCAGTTCTGAGTGATATCTGGAGGTGGCTGCCTTATGTTCGGTTAGGTAAAACAATTAAGTCTTGGTGATTTAGCATGCACAACTTGGGTTATCTTCTATGTAGTTACCCTTTGATAAATAGCGACCTAAGGTGAGGTTGTTTTTTCTTTTAGTTTTTGAGATTGTTTGGTGTACCTGAGTTGGATTTATAAAAATGTATGTCTCCAATGTAATGACTGGCCCGTCCTATATAAGTACATAAGGATCTATTTTAGCTCACTAGGTGCCATTTTTATCTGCTCACTTTGATTTCTGGCTTATCTGTGAACAATAAATCTTGAGTCCCTAGACCCTAGCTATCACTTTTGGGATAACCTGTTCTGTATGAAAAACTTACAATTGAATGCTGGCTGTTAGATTTTAATTAGAGACAAAGCTATGCTACAAATGGCTTCTTGACATGCTTTTTCTGCACAAAAAAAGATGGAATTAAAAAATAGATTTATGTGCCACTTTGAAGGGCACAATACATCTGTACAGGTAAATTCTTATATGCAATTGGTTTTTGTTCATGAACTTTGATCATAAAGGGTATTTTGGGAAGGGAATGTTTAGTGAATCAGATTGAAACAGGCAGTGCCAGATGCTAAAGTCAGTGATGCGGCACTCTGAGGCAATTAACAGTAGCATGTCTCTACTGTTTTTAAGGTAATAATGTTGGCATAAAATCCCCTTCCAAGGTGACGATGTGTGCCTCTATTTTTCGGTCATCTGAGGGGGAAAATTTTGAGGCTGGCACAATTTCTCTTGCGTGCGAAAAAAATCATCATTGAGATTAGGGATGTAAATGGTACGGATAGTTTCCACACCGTATCAGCGCCTAAATGGATGTGGTGCTGATACCATATCTGCTACCATATCCACGATCATAGTTTCTTTTTGCCAAGTGTCATACTTGTCTGATTACCTCTTGATTCTTGAACATCGTTTTTTGTTTGCCAATACGTAAGACAAGGAAAGCACTGATATGGAGCAGTGAACCTAATCAACTTGATTAGTAGCAAGCAATTTAGGCGCACATATCTATTTTAATTACTATTTCATTTTTATAAATAATAATTAATGAATTATTACTCTGCTTGTGAAATGTACAATCTGATTAGCTCGCATCATACTCACACAAAAAGTAAGACACAAGTGGAGATGAAGAATATGAGAAGTTAAGGGTGTGATATCGCCTCATACTTAGCTGTTGCTTGCTTTTATTTTCTAATAAGAAACTGCAGCAGAACTTTATATAAGCCAAGCCTGCACATGTGGATTTAAGTTAGCAAAAACATTTTGTTTTTGGATTTAGATGGTCATGGCACCATGAGCAGGTTCAGAAGTTGTTATATAAATGTAAATTCCATGATTTCTAACCAAGATGCGTTTAGGTGATTTTCCTATTTTACATCTACAGTTTTTGCTATTCATATAATTCAGTCATACTGTTAATTTTTGTACCATTCCTCTTGTCAATTGCAACCTTTTCTGATAAGCAAAAGAGGGATGCAAAGAATGTCCCGGCATATACTTTTTGCAAGGTAATGTAGTGTACGTGTATCTATCCTCATCGGGTGAACATGAAACTTATGATATGGACTAGGCAAACAGAAATTATGATCGGTTTTCTGCTCTTTTTTCTACATTTTCTTGCCTCCATATATTGTTTCTAAATCTGTAAGTTCATCTGTTGACAAGAAAGGGATAAGCTCTACTACAATCAGGGCACCGGATGGAAGTGAGTAGACCCAGGTATGCCGGTGTTCTTATTATCTTTGGCGGGATGCGTGTTTTGCACCGTGCCTTGACCTCTTAAAGCAAATCCTTTACACATGGTAATCTTTAGCTCCATCCCTAAACATTTCATAACGTGGCTGAGAAAATCGTATAACTCCACTAATTGTAAAATACTTAGCGGTCACCTACGTGCAGCAAGCCATCCAAAGGCAAGCTACAACTGATTTTGTGTTAGGTTTGTGTTAGCTGAATTTCTTGCGACCACTCATACTTTAAGTTAGCATTACAGCAGCAAAGTGAACTGTGAGTAATTTAATTCTGATATGGAGTATAGAGACTAAATAATTAATGTTTTGCCTCCGACCTACACAATACTCAACGACCAGTTTGCTGTAATGGAAAGGCTATAGAAACACATTATTTGTTGAGAAACTTATATTCCTTGAATATAAATAGAAGACCCAAAATCATTCGTTTGACTGATGAGGTAGATTATATATTCTGCTATACACCTACTAATATGTAATCAGGTAACCAAAAATTTGAAAAACAAAGAAGGCTTGCTATGGATGGATATCCTGTCCATGAAGGTTAGTTTTTTCAACTTGGTGTCATTCATTTGAGCAGTTTGAATGCCGAAGACATACGGGGATTAGTATATCTTAAGATTTCCTAATTCAGCACGCCGGGTTGCGAAATCCTTGCTAAAATGGAATTCCGTTTCAAGTTTTGTTATGACAAAACTTCCATTAGAAATTGGAATACTGCTGCGCTTGTGAACTGTTAACTGTCCAAGTACAACCACTCTATTTTACTGAATATCTTCCCCTTATTGAGGACACGTATATGTTTTTTTTATATAGTAGTTTCTATAGGCAAAGCATAAAAGACCGATGAGTTGCATTTTCCTTGGCTTTTTTTTGCCTACTTCTTCCATATGTACAATGTCTTCTCCAGTCTACACAAATCAACTTTATATTCATTTTAATACCACATAGTGTCAAATAGGCAGAGTACACGTCTTCTAAATTACAGCGTTTTAGAACTTTATTTTTCTTTTAGGACATAATAACATATGTCCATTGAACTTTTCTTTTCTATAGT
This sequence comes from Avena sativa, assembly GCA_916181665.1. Lineage (NCBI taxonomy): Eukaryota > Viridiplantae > Streptophyta > Magnoliopsida > Poales > Poaceae > Avena > Avena sativa. The sequence continues at coordinate 413,854,406 of OV702281.1, read as the reverse complement.
TGTGCTTTGGTTTGGGCAGCTAGAATTTTGTGCTTTCAGGAACATGCAATGAGTCGCCGGTATTTATATTTGATAGGATCTCTAGATTTACTCTCATTGAAGAGAGGGGATGACACTAGGAGTTGGGGCAATTTTCTGGTTTTATTTCTCGCACAAACTCACACACAAATGCCATGCCAACCACAGGGGTTGGGGATACATATTTATAGGCTGCTAGCCAGCCAAGAATATGCTAAATGCTAGTCCAAGATGCTAGTCTAAGATGCTGCCTAAAAGCAGTCAAGGATGCTTGGTCTTTGCTGCTCCTAACTGATGCCGCTAAAGCAGTCAAGGATGCTTGGTCCTTGCTGCTCCTAACTGTCCGTCCTTGCTACAAGGACCATGTGTGTTACAGCCCCACAAAGACCAATAGTACAGAGACTTATTCATCATTCTCCCCCTAAGTCTTGTGCGTTGTCTTGTGGGAAGGCTGGACCATCCCAATCCTGGAGCAGAGTCCAAGGAACGTGATCCGCCCAAGAGGCTTGGTGAGCAGGTCTGCAAGCTGATCCTTGGTGTTGATGTAGCTCGCCGTGATGCTCCCTTCATCCAAACAGCGTTGGATGAAATGGTACCTCACTCGGATGTGCTTGCTCCGTTCGTGGAATACGGGGTTCTTCGCCAGGGCCAGAGCGGACTTGCTGTCCACCATGAGCTGCACTGCGCTGGTGTCTCGACCGAGGAGATCACCAAGCAGTCGAGCAAGCCAGAGGGTCTGAGTGCAGGCAGTGGAGGCCGCTATGTACTCGGCCTCGCAGCTGGACATGGCCACCACCTGCTGCTTGACTGACTGCCAGCTCACGAGGCACTTGCCGAGGAAGAAGAGGACCCCGCTTGTGCTCTTGCTGGTGTCGATGTCGCCGGCGTGGTCGCTGTCGCTGTACCCGACGAAGTGTGCCGCCCCAGGGCACCTAGGGTAGTAGAGGCCGTGGTCGAGAGTCCCCGCAACGTAGCGGACGATCCTCTTCACAGCCTGCTGGTGTTCCGTCGTCGGTCGCTGCATGAACCGACTAACGTAGCCGACAGAGAATGCCAAGTCCGGCCGTGTGTGGGCGAGGTAGCGAAGGCTCCCCACAAGACGCCGGTACTGTGTAGCGTCCACCTCCTCCGTCGTGCTGTCGCGGCTCAGCTTCAGCCTCTCCTCCATCGGAGAGAGAGCTGGGTTGCAATCGGTGAGCCCGGCTAGCTCAACGACGCGCTTGGCGTAGGCGGTCTGTCGAAGCGTGATCCCGGAGTGGTCCTGGTGCACCTCGATCCCCAGGTAGAAGGAGAGGAGCCCCAGATCACTCATCTGGAAGGCGGCCTTCATTTCTTCCTTGAACGCCGCCACCTCTGCATCCTTGGTGCCGGTGATGACCAAGTCGTCGACGTAGACACCTACCAACAGGGCATTTCCTCCATTGCCCCGTCGGTAGACGGCCGCCTCGTGCGGGCTTTGCCCGAAGCCCATCGTCTTGAGCGTGGAGTCCAGCTTGGCGTTCCATGCCCTTGGTGCCTGCCGCAAACCATAGAGAGCCTTGCTTAGACGAAGTACCTTGCCCTCCTGGCCAGGAATCGCAAATCCCGGCGGCTGTTGCACGTAGACCTCCTCCTTCAAGTCGCCGTTGAGGAAGGCAGACTTGACATCCATGTGATGGATGCGCCAGCCCTCCTGAGCGGCTAGCGCAAGGAGGAGTCGCACGGACTCCATCCGTGCCACATGAGCGAAGGCGTCGTCGAAGTCGACCCCCTCCTGCTGCAAGAAACCTCGGGCCACCAAGCGAGCCTTGTGCTTGACGATGGCGCCGACTTCATCCCTCTTCAGCTTGAACACCCACTTAAGGGTGATCGCCCGGTGACCTCGAGGGAGGTCAGCGAGCTCCCAGGTGCGGTTCTTCTCGACCGCATCCATCTCCAACTGCATCGCGGCTCGCCATGACGCGTCTTGCTCCGCTTCTGCAAAAGACCGAGGCTCACCGTCGTCACATGCAAGTTGCAGTTGCGCCTCCAGGTTGCGTGGCACCGGTCCCGGCACCGTCTGGTCGCCGAGAAGACCCTCCATCGTACGGTACCGCAACGGCTCGCCGTCGTAATACGCGTCGATGCGCTCCTCGTCGTGAGCGAGCGGAGAAGCGAACTCCACCGGGCTGCGCTCGACGCGAGCTGGTGCTGGTGTAGACGTTCCCGGAGGTGTGACTGCTGGTGCCGGAGTGGACGTGCCCGGAGGTGTGACTGCTGGTGCCGGAGTAGACGTGCCCGGAGGTGTGACTGCTGGTGCTGGAGCACGTGGCGTCGGTGGCGTCGGCAGCTGTGGTGCCGTCGGTGTGACAGCCACCGGGACAGATGGAGACTTGGGAACTGAGGTAGACGTGCTCGGCGAGGAGGAGCTGCCTGCTCCCCCGGCTCCCTCGAAGTGCACGTACTCGACAATGAAGTCGTCATACGTCGGAGTCGAGCCGTCGTCCACCGCCTTGTCCCATGCCCACCCTCGCCCTTCGTTGAACACAACATCTCGCGCCGTGCGCACACGCTGTGTCTTTGGGTCGAGGATGCGGTAGGCCTTCGAGCCCTCCGCGTAGCCGATGAACACTCCCGGAGTGCTCCTGTCGTCGAGCTTGCCGATGTGGCCGAGCTCCTTGGCGAACGCGAGGCAGCCGAAGACCCGTAAGTGGGAGACCGCCGGCTTGCGCCCATGCCAATCCTCGTATGGCGTCTTGTCGTCAAGTGCCTTCGTAGGTGAGCGGTTGAGGATGTAGACGGCTGTCAGCACCGCCTCCCCCCAGAAGACAGCCGGCATCCCTCTCTGCTTGAGGAGGGCCCGGGCCATCCCCACAACCGTCTGGTTGCGCCGCTTGACGACGCCGTTCTGCTGCGGGCTGTAAGGGGCGGAGTAGTGGCGCTAGATGCCCTCATCAGCGCAGTACGACGCGAATTCAGTTGCTGTGAATTCGCCGCCGTTGTCGGTGCGCAGCACGCGCAGCTTGCAGCCGCACTCCGCCTCTACAGCAACCTGCGTACGCCTGATGGCGTCCGCTGCTTCTCCCTTGCTGCTGGGAAGCACCACCCGCATGTAGCGGGAGAAGTCATCGACGAGCAGCAGGAAGTAGCGTCGTCCTCCCGGTGTGGCCGGAGTCATCGGTCCACACAAGTCCCCGTGCACGAGTTCGAGCTTCTCCTTAGCTCTGAAGCTCGCCTGCTGGGGGAAGGGGAGTCGCCTCTGCTTCGTCACCACGCAGACATCGCAGAACTGTTCCACGTGTTCGAGGCACGGCAGGCCTCGCACCATCTCCTTGCTGCTGAGCCACTTCAGAGCCTCGAAGTGAAGGTGCCCGAAGCGCTCGTGCCACTGCCACGCCTCGTCGTCCCGACGAGCGGCGAGGCAGAGGGGCTGTGCCACCTGCACATCAAGGACATAGAGCCGATTTGCGCCTCTAGTTACCTTGGCAAGAAGGCGACGATGGCGATCCCAGATGCGCAGGATCCCGTGCTCGATCAGCACGCGCGAGCCGCTCTCATCCAGCTGTCCCAAGCTGATGATGGAGCTCCTCAGCGCAGGGATGTAGTAGACACCGGTGAGCATCCGGTGCTCTCCGGTCTTGGCGGCGAAGATGACGGAGCCGACGCCCTGAATCTCCACGGCGGAGGCATCTCCAAACTTGACGGAGCCTCGCACGTCGGAGTCGAGCTCGGCGAAGAACTCCCGTCGACCAGTCATGTGGTGGGTGGCGCCGGTGTCAAGGCACCACCCGCCAGTCTTGTCGGTGCTGGAGCCGTCGCCGAGAAGGGCGTGTGCCTTTGGCTCGTCGAGGTGGAGGGGAGCCGCTGCAGTCGGTGCCGCAGGGCGTAGCTCGATGCTCGCATGAGCCATGAACAAAGCCGGCTCCTCCTCCCCTGCCTGTGCGACGTGGGCCTGGCCGCGTCGTGGCTGTCGACACTCCTTGGCCCAATGGCCAAGCCGGCCACAGTTGTGGCAGGCGTCATCTTGGGCCAACTTGGGCCTGCCGGCGGCGCCTCCCCGGGCGCCTCCGCGGGCGCCACCTTGCACCCTGACCTGGCCGTCTTTGCGCCCCTTGCGCGGTTTGCCGCGCCTGCGGCCACCTGATGCGGAAGAGGACTCCCCCTTCTTCCTGTCATCGTGGCCGGCGTCCCACCGCTCCCGAGTGAGGAGCAGCTTCCCAGCAGTGATGATGGACCCCGAGGGAAGCTGTGGCTCGTCGAAGTCGACGACCTTGAGGCGACCGATTGCCTCCTCGATCGACATCGTGCTGAGGTCCAGCAGGGATTCGATCGAGCGAGCTATCTGCCTGTACTTCGTGGGGACGCAGCGAAAGAGCTTCTCGACAGCTCTTTCCTCGTTGTAGATGGCGTCGCCGAACCGCTCCATCTTCTGCAGCAAAGTGTTGAGACGGAGAGCAAAGTCATCGACGTCCTCACCTGGCTTGAAGGCCAGGTCATCCCACTCCTTGCGGAGTGCCTGCAGAGCGGCCTTGCGAGCACGGTCGCTGCCGATGCGCGACGCAGCGATGACCTCCCAGGCCTCCTTGGCAGTCCGCTTGTTGGAAAGCGAGAACTGCATCTCGGGCGGGACTGCGGCAAGGAGGGCGTCCAGCGGCCGTCGATCGTCATGGTGGTCGACGTTGGCATCCTGGACTGAGCGCCCGTCGATCGTCATGGTGGTCGACGTTGGCATCCTGGACTGCCTCCCACATGTGCCGCACCTGGAGCCGGACCTTCATGACCGCGGCCCACTCGACGTAGTTGGTTTTGGTGAGGGTAGGCCACCCAGCACCGGGACCAACGTCCCTGACCACAGCCCGGACCTCGTAGAGGCCACGGTCTTGGTCGTTTCGGCCGCCGCCGTGCGCGCCTCCTTCTGGAGCGCCACCGCAGTGCGCGCCTCCTCCGGGAGCGCCACCGCAGTGCGCGCCTCCTCCAGGAGCGACACCGCCGTGTGCTTGGGCATGCTCGGCTGCCCACCGCGCCGTCCGCTCGTGGGCTGTGTCGACGCTGCTTCCGCCTGAAATGGAGCCGCTGATGCTGCCGCGCAGAGCCTGGGCCTCTGCCGCTGCTGTACGTGATGCCTCCACCGCTGCTGCTGCTTCTGCCTCCGCTCTGGCTGCTGCCAGTTCCGCCGCTGCCAGCCTTGAAGCCCTGGCTGTCGCCACAACGGATGCTGCTGCCGCCCGCTCACGCTCCTCTGCCGCGGCGAGCTCGGCCTCCCGCCGACGCCGCACGCTCGAGTAGCCGAGTGCTGAGAGCGACCTTGGGACATGGCTGGCCGCTGGGGGGCTGTTGCGTGGAGGGAGAGCTGCTGCTAACGAGCTGTTGCTCGACTGCGCGGAAGGGGAGGGGCCATCAAGGACAGCTTGAGCTGCTGCACTTGCCCGCTGGGGCTGCTGCACACCCGGTGAAGGGGATGAGCAGGAAACACTCGGCCTACAAGACAACCTCGCTCTGATACCACTTGATAGGATCTCTAGATTTACTCTCATTGAAGAGAGGGGATGACACTAGGAGTTGGGGTAATTTTCTGGTTTTATTTCTCGCACAAACTCACACACAAATGCCATGCCAACCACAGGGGTTGGGGATACATATTTATAGGCTGCTAGCCAGCCAAGAATATGCTAAATGCTAGTTCAAGATGCTAGTCTAAGATGTTGCCTAAAAGCAGTCAATGATGCTTTGTCCTTTGCTGCTCCTAACTGATGCTGCTAAAGCAGTCAAGGATGCTTGGTCCTTGCTGCTTCTAACTGTCCGTCCTTGCTACAAGGACCATGTGTGTTACAGCCCCACAAAGACCAACAGTACAGAGACTTATTCATCAATATTAGGATTCTTTGTAGCTAGTCGGGCGTACATGTGCAAATTCGTGAGCTGCATCATGATCCCTACATGACATGGAAACCAGCAGCTCGCGGATGAGATATCTCAAGTCAAACCGAGCTGGAGCACTGTAGAGTATTTTTACTTCCTGTCCTTCTTGCAAAGGAAGTTTCTTGAATCCTGCAGGTCATTTTTACTGTATGCCAGCTGGTGTTTGTTTTCCTTTCTTTGTGATTTTCTGAATCCAAAACTATGTGTTGTTATGTTTCTTGCAGGCTAACTGACGTTGATCCCTCATCCCTTCAGAGGATGAAGCAGAGGCCAGTTATGTTATCGATGAAGTAGAGCTCAGTATGTTCTAGGCCTTCCCCTGTCAGCCAAAGAGCTCATCATTCTCTTCTCCGACGATGAAGAAAGCATCACCCTTCACCAGACGTCCAGCCCCAAGACAGCAACAAGAAGAGACCACCCATCCTACTGTGTTATTTCACCACTAATATTAAGTTTGTCATCAGAAATATGTCTTCCTATGGAGATAATCCTAGGGACAAAGTAATCCAATCTAAACATAAAATAGCAAAAATAGGCAATCTTTATATTTATTTTATAAATAAATGGAATTTTCTTGCCAATGTCATCACTTAACAATGTTAGGGCTGCCCTAACCGACCCCAAAAAACTTAAAGGAGAAAACTGACTCCTAAACTTTAGAGTAGTATATTACTCACTCCGTTTAGGATTATAAGTCCCGCGCGGATAACTAGGTTATCAATTTGAACAACAAAATATAAATAATATAACATAAAAATTATATTATTAGAAACTTTAAAGGTTATATTTTTTAATGATATAACTTTTATGATACATAAGTTATATTTTATTGGTCAAATTAACAACCTAGCTATGCGCGTAGGACCTATAATCCCGAACAGAGGGAGTACTTCTCTAAAGGTTGGCGGTTCCTAACCAAACTCTTATATTTAGATGAGTATAAGATTTTTTTGACCAATTTCTGCTACTCCCTTCGACCCATATTAGTTAACTCAAAAATGTTATATACGGATGTATTTAGCATTAAAACTTGTCTAGATATGTATCTAGACAAATCCAAGTCAATTAATATGGGCAGAAGAGCTCCTAATACTTCCTAGCCGTGGCATCATGGTGTTTGGGTTCATGAATATGATAACACGTTCATCGGCCTCATGCTCCTTTACTATCCTCTTCTCTTCGAGTGCAACCCTACGCTCCTCGGCCATGGCTATCCTATCTTTAGTGGTCATCTACTTCATCCACTTTTCCTCAATGGCCTTGATCTCGGCCCACCTTGCCGCTTTCTCTTCTTTACTCTCGTCTTTCTTGGTCTCAAGCATAGCATAAAGCTCATATTTATGCTATGGCTTGGAACGGTGACCGTATTGTTGTACTCCTCAATATGACTCCAAAACAGCTCCTTGGATTGATCGGTGTCAATCGATACATCTAGTGACACATTCATCCAAGCATGGCACAATGCAACATCATCTTTCTCACTATAGTTTGTTGACCTTGCTCTCATTGTGCTTTCTTGAGTGTCCTCCACCAGATCATCGACCTCTTCCTTCTCCAACAACCTCAACCTCTTCTTCTTCCTTGTCAACTTCAACCTCTTATTGATCAAAGTGGATATCATCCATGCCGACCGCATGGCTAGCGCCCAATTGCGACATGAAGTCGACCACCTCAGACTCCAACGCACTATAAACAATCCACAAAACATCACCGACGGCTACAACCATCGCCGAATGCAAGGCCAAGAGCAAAATTTTTTTTTACCTTGTCGGTGATTCATCGAGCACTTGGCGCCTATGGAGGTTCTTGGCGGCAATGACGAACGCACGAGGGGCCCGGCCTCGCAGAGGGTTTGCCGAAGAGGCCTTGCGAGGTGGTGCTGCCTTTGAAATGGCTGACGCGGCCTTTGTCCTCTTCTTGGTAGTTGTCGCCTCGGTGAGCGCTTGTTTCATCGGCGCCGGCTTGCTCTGTCGCCTACCAGTCACTAGAGCAAGCGGAAGACGAGGAGCCATCTTTAGGGACACTATGCGCTTTCTGTCGGCCTTGTTAGAGGCCTTCATTATCATGGCGACGACCCGGACAATGTTGTTTGTCCCTAACCTTCTCCTCCCCACGGGCATGGCCGAGATGCTCGATTACGGCGATGTCGAGCCATCAGAGCCGTCGTGGATGGTCGACGATTGTGCGGAAGCGAGCTGCGTGTCGATTTCGGCTAGATCCAGAGACATCGGCGTCGGCGGGAAGGTGGACGGGCGTGAACGGCGGGGAGGGGGACCGTCGGGCGGGAGGGGGCCGAAACTATTCTTTGGCGCTGTCGAGGTCGCTTATATTTACTCTTTCGTGGATGTTTTTAGGGGCCTACTCTTATAATTTTTACTCCTCTAAGAGCAACTCTAACCGATATGGTAAAATGGCTCTGGCCTATAAAAGTCCGGCGAATTTACGGTTTGGACATATTTCGTGGAGCTAGACACGATAAAACACCCGTCCCGTTAAAAATTATATGGTGGCCCAAAAAAAGCGCCTCAGATGCTACATGTACCGCACAGTGGGGCGGTTGCAAGTGCAAACCCTTACTTTCCCCACCGCTCCGCTGCCACCAAATTGATGAGCGACAGCGGCAGATCCAGCCTCCCAAAGCCACCATGTGTATGATTCGAGGCTCCGGTTGGGTAGGGGACGGTCGCGGCGACAACTCCCGCAATGTGGAGACGAGGCGACGACCAGCGTTGCAGGGAGCTCTTCGCTGAAGAGCGAGCGTACCTCATTTGGTTGGAGGGGGCAAGGAAGAGGGCGGCCCGGCGGTGGACCAACCACGGCTTGTCCCCTCCATCGTCCCTACGACCGTACGCGCCGCCGCCGCCCCCATCCTACCGCCCGCCATCCCCCGAGCGCGTTCCCTCCATCCACGCGTACGCCCATGCCAACGATGGCGATGTGGGGTCCTCGCGCTCCTCCGTCCCCCACCTACTTTGGCATGGAGGCAGAGTGGAGCACGCCGCCAGAGTACCCCCCCCTCCATCGAAGAATCCAAGGGGCACTGGGTGATCTTCCTCTACTTCGTCGACAACGACAAGGCGGAGTAGCTATCGTCGGAGACGCAACTGCGCCGATCGCATCGCTCTGCCACCGCGGCGCAAAAGCGCGAGGAGAGGGACACGTGGTCGGCCATCCTCGTCGTGGCGGGGTACGAGGAGGAGCAGTCCATGAACCGTATCAAGAAGGAGGTGATCGACCTCGAGGTCGACTGAACACCTTGTCGCTGCATCGCCGCCGTGCCCAGAAGCTCCGGTGAGGTCACTCGGGGCTCGATTTTGGCATCGGGGTTAGCGGTAGTGCTCCCAGTATGTAATAGTTTAGTTTAATTTTTTGTTCTGTGTTTTTGATGTGTTGAATTATGTATAATTACACAGTACTGTCATTTGATCGAGTGCAAAATTTTAAAAGTTCAATTCCTAAATATGGTTTCTAGTCTATGTGAATGTACTCGTTTTTTACGGTATCTGCTAGAGTTGCTCTAACCGTTTTGGATCGGCTAGATGCGACTCTCTTATATTTTTATGGGTAATGATACGTATCCCCCGGGGATCGACCGATTTGATCCCCCGGGCCGGTCTCGCTAACATCAGGTGGTCTCGCACCACGTCTTCTTCCTATCCCAACCACTAGCGCCTCTCTCCAGCCCGAGACTAGCAGCCGTTGCCGCCGTTGGATCTCCTCGACGCGCAGCCCCTGCTTCTCCCGCGGATCCTTCCCGGCGCCGAGCTTCTCACCGCACCGCTCCCACCGCCGCTGCTACAAGGCACGCAGCCATGGGCCTCCATCCCTCGCCGCTGCAAGGCGCACCACCATGGACCTCCCTCCGTCGTCGCTGCAAGGTGTGCCTCCATGTCCTCCCTCTGCCGCTGCCGCTGCAAGGCACGCCACATGCCCTCCCTCCGCTGCTGCCGTGACACTGGCCACGGGCTCTTGCAGAGAGACTATGGCGGCTACACAAGTCTTCCATGGTGTCGCCCATGAATCTGCGCTCCTCCCCAACGTTGGAAGCACTGGTATGTGCGGACGGAGGCGATGCTACACATGGTGACCGAACATGCTACATACGGCTTCTGGTGTTGCTACCTATGGCGACGGTCATTGCTACCCTTCGGTGAGCGGCGCTACTACCTTCGGCGAAAGGTCCTGCTACACATGGCGACCCACTCTGCTACATACGGCTTCTGGTGTTGCTACCTACGGCGAGCGGCGCTGCTATATGAATTTTTTTTTACAAGTTTTTGCTCCAGCGATGTCCCCGGTGAAGTCGGTTTTTGCTATATTAGCATAATTATTTTGCTATATCTGTTTTCTGATTTTGCTACATTAGCACAACTTTTTTGCTACACGGTCACCGGCGATGTCTCCGGCGAACTCTCCGGCGAGGTCCAGTCTATTTTTCTATTTTTTGGGTCAAACCGACGGGACTATTTATAGCAAAAACGAGTATGTCTGTAGCAAAAGCGGGATTTTGACACAAAAAAGAGGACACGTGGTTGGCTTGGGACCCGGAAATAAAAAACACAAATCCCCTAGAGGATGCGTAGTACTGTCCTATTTTTATTTCTTTATTAACCGTTTTTTCAGGATACGTACCTTGCAAAGAGCAATTCGGTTTCACGGGCGCGGTGTTTCCTACTGTATACATTATTTAACGCCATTCCTGCACCCTGCATCATGTAGTTCTCCGATCGGTCTCGCGCTGGAAGGAACTTTCCATGCATGCAGTGCAGCTGTGCAGGTCGCCTCGGCCTCATTCATTTACGCGCCTCCACCAGCGAACCGTGCGTAAAATGGCGTGCACGCCGAATTCAAGGAGACCGACCGAGCAAGGCAGAAGGCGCGCTGTACCGTGGGGCCCAGCCAGCGCTTCTGCCGGGTCTTGCACCGGCGGATCACATACGTCGTCAAAGCCTATCTCTCTACCAAATCGGTGCAATAAATTGTGGAGTTACGCGCAGGTCAAAAATCTAGTCGTGGTGCCAGTCCTCGTCTAGGATGTGGGCCTGGCCTGACGGCTGTGAATCCGTGATTCTATATTTTCCAATGCTCGCATGTGTAGTCTCCATAAGAGTTAAAGACAGTAACAGTTTTTATACTTGTCAATCTGGCTAAATTTAGTTCTTATACTCGGAATTTGTAAATTTTGTCTGTGTATTTGTGAATTGAGTTTGATTTAGTCTAATTCAATGTTTGCCGTCAGAATTGAGCTGCCACAGATGACACGTGGACTGTAATATTGTAAGAATACCCTCTCACATCTAAGAAAATTAAAAAAAAACTATCACAGCTGAGTCTAGATATAATAGTATCCCTATACTCGTCTGTTTGGCTCGATTTAGTCCTGATATTCGTAATTTGCATATTAAACCATGTATTTGTCAATTGGACTCGATTTAGTTCAAAAGCATGTTTGTTGTCGAACTTGTAGGACCCCCTCCCACATGTAGAAAGTATATTTCCGTATCTGTCGGTGTCTTTTCGACATCATCTCCCCTCTGTGAAAAACGTTACATGTTCCAGTCTAGTAATCGTCGCCACCTAAGCCTCCCTCTCCATCGACTCTCTCCTTTTTCCTCTCTCTTAAATAGAAAAATAGAACAGTCTTGAATTGAAGGGTATTGTAACAACGTGGAGTGCTGGCTTATCGATTAGATGGAGAGTGGGTATATGCAAATATATGGGAGTGAAAATATACGTTCTAGATGCGTGAGGGGGTCTCTGCAAATTTTCAGACCAGCTAGTTTCCCGTAAGTGGGACATGCGCTCACGTGTTGTCCGCATCAGCTCAAATTCCACAGCAAACATGTGTTTGGGCTAAATCGAGTCCAATTGAAAAATATCAAGACTAAATCGAGTCATCTGGACAAGTATATGGACAAATCATGTATTGTGCAACATTTGTGGTCGTTTTTTGCAATTTTCTCAGATGCGGGAGGGTGTTCTTGCAAAATTTTAGTCCATGTTGGCTCAGTTTCAACTGCAAACATCGAATTGGACTAAATCGAACGCAATTCATAAGTATACGGATAAAATTTAGCAAATTCTAAGTACAAAGACTAAATCGAGACAGTACAACAAGTATAGGGACTGTTAGCGTATTTAACTCTCTCCAGAACCAAACCAGGAGGAGAGGAAACCCCTTTTTCCATGCACCCCCAGCTTGATCATGGTTTACGTCAAATTCAGCATGGACTGAGATAGGATCTTAAGTTCTTAATAACCATTCCCGTGATGCAAAAGGAAGGGCCGGCCGTCAATCATTTGAGACAACCACATGTTAAGTAAGATCTCAACAACAACCAGCTGAATAAATGTAGTGACGCGTTTGCTTATCTTGGGGGGCAGGGGGGCATGGAGCCTCTTGGTTCTTAATTTCAGGCTGCTGGTCGATGCAAGTGAGATAGATTGAGCACCGATGCACATGAAGACAGACGCATGTGGCTCGAAGCGCCCAAGTTGCGAAGGCTGATGCTACAATATCAATGCATGTACTCCAGATTGAACCGCAATGCATGTATGCTCGAGGCCTCTCACATATGTACCTCTGCATCTGGCCTCCGCTTGAACAGACTATCACTGGGACGGGAACGACGGAAGACACGGACATCCTGATCCGCCGAGAACGTTAAGGGCGCGTTTAGTAGCCTGTATTCTCTCAAACAGGTCCTAGCGTGACGAAATCGGTCTGTTTAGTTTTCCGCATGACCGCTGCGTTGTAGCCAGCGTGCTCTGTAAAGCACTCCAAAGCCAGGTCCAACTACAACGCTCGAATCGACTGTTTCCGCGAAGCCATGCCGTGGAGCTGCAAAAAAGATGCGGCGGCGTGCGCGCGCATCCGCGGGGACACGGTCGGAAAACTTCGCGCCAAGGGTACCCTCACCTGCTGGGGTGGCTCACCCTAAGTGTTGGCACTCCCAAAATCCTCCTTCCTCTTGATTCCACGGCACGAGCGGCGGAGGCGGCGATGGCGCAGATCTATTGTACAGATCTATTGTACACGTCGTTTCCTCCAACTCCGTATGGCGAGCGTCGGTCAGTGGCATCGAGGCGCATCTCCATCCTTCTCCTCGGCCATGCATCGCCATGGGTGAGGTAATCACCATGAATATCACTACTGTTTCTAGTAGGGCTAAAGGACCGATTTAGGAAGAACTCACCATAGCTCCGATTTGTTAGGCCACATGATGGCTTTTGTCCATTAGGCAGCAGCGCTTGTAGCAGTAATTCAAGCCTGGATCTTGTCGTTGCAAAAGAGAGCTGTTCGGCGGGCTGCATTTCCTAGACTAATGTACAATTCTATGTTGACCCGAGATCAAGAGGGGATGGCCAACCTGAACTACATCTACAACTACAACGATGTAGAATCTCTGAACATGCTCAGGATGAAAAGAGCCCCCTCCTTTGCACTTGTCACAAGGTTAAGGACGGGTGGAATTTTGATAGATAGCATATCCACACCTCAGTGGAAGAACAAGTCGTGATGTTCCTTCATGTGGTTCGCCATAACCAGAGGTTTAGGGTCATCCACGACACTTTTAGAAGAAGCATGGAGACAATATCGAGCTATTTCAACCGAGTGTTGTATGCAATCAGTGAGCTGAGAGAGGAGGTGATCAAGTCGCCTACGGGTCAACACCAGAAAAGGTACTCAATAGCGTGAGGTGGATGCCATATTGCAAGGTGAGCTTATGTTCCTTGTTTTATCATTGCATCCTTCGATTGAGTCACATGTGTTCCCCTTTTCTCATTTCATCCTTGCGTACCTATAACAGGATTGTATCGGTGCAATCGATGGTACTCATGTTATTGCTAGAGTTCCAAGATCACAAGCTGCAGCTTATAGGGGAAGGAATCACTACACCAGCCAAAATGTACTAGCTACTGTTGATTTTGACATGCTGTTCACATATGTGCTACCTGGTTGAGAAGGATCAGCGCATGATGCAACCATCCTTGCTGATAGCATGTCCATGCCCAATGGGATGAATATTCCTGATGGCAAGTTCTATCTAGAAGATGCGGGATATGGCTGTCGCCCTAGGATTCTTCCACCCTTCAGGTCTACCAGGTATCGTCTCAACGAGTTCACTAGAAGGAACATGCCATAGAATGCCAAAGATCTCTTCAATCTTAGGCACTCTAGTCTAAGGGTTACCGTTGAAAGGGCATTCACTGCTTTGAAGAACAGGTTCAAGATCTTTGATCAGAAGCCATTCCACACCTTCCACACCCAGGTAAATCTAGTGCTTGCATGTTGCATACTCCACAACTGGATCTTGGGATATGGCTTTGATTCATATGTGTCGGATGAGGAGAATGTGATTCCTGACGAGAATGACATTGGCCATGGTGTGGAAACATCTGACGATGAAGCTTGGAAGGAGAAGAGGAAGGAATGGGCAGTGACAATGTGGAATGACAGAGGCCCCACCACCATCTGACAACAAGAAGGAGGTGAAGAAGGAGAAGGAGAAGATAATGATGATGAAGAGAAGAAGGTTGTAGTACCACTCCCTCCCATGGTTCCTGAACAATAATCATGATCGACTCTGCTTGTGAACTTCCATTCGTATTAGCTAGAGTTGTGTAACGATGAACTGATGAACTGCATATTCGTAGTACCTAGGGTTTTTCTGTCGATAAACTTTCAACTCAGATTATGATTTATATTTTCAGTTGTATGATAGAAGGATAAGGGCACCACTCAAGAGAAGAGGTGGCCGTATTTCAGGCCTGGAGGCAACCAAACACACCCATTTGCTTTATGTTTGGGCTCTGGGCTTACAAGCAGGCTACCAAACAAACTGTACAAAATGCTTCACACGTAAACTGCAAGCTACCGAACGGTGTGCAATTCATGGTCCAAGGTTTGTATAAGGTTGGCAGTACTATGGCATTACCAGACTAGGCAAAAAAGTTATTGCAGGTTACCAAGCGCGTCCTAAAACTTCGAGACTGCTATAGGTACGTACTCCTGCGAACCCCACGGCCGCCACAGTCCTCGCATCGCAGGTTGTACTGGACATTGCCCGCGCGCGCGGTACAGTGTCCGCCCGGCCGGCGCGTTCCGATCAATCAATTCGGCCCCACGGCACGGCTCTAACCCAACCTCCAACCATGCACGCACATGCATGCAGTCGTCGCAGTGCCCCCGATCCGGATGACTCCCGGAGCGTCTACACTGCAGCCCCGGCGAATACCTGATCTAGCTACCCAACCAGCTAGCTGCCCTGCCCTATATAAACACCACTACTCGAATGTGTCGGTCTCCTCCGGTCGATCACAGTTCCCTCTTCTACCTACCTACCCCAGCTAGCCAGCGGTGAGAAAATGGAGCGTGTGATCTCGTCGTGGATGCCGCCGCTGATACTCATGCTTCTGGTGGCCGCGTCGTTCGGGAATAATGCGCGCGCCGACCCGCAGGTGCCCTGCTACTTCGTCTTCGGGGACTCGCTGGTCGACAACGGGAACAACAACGACATCGCGTCGCTGGCGCGGGCCAACTACCCGCCCTACGGCATCGACTTCGCCGCCGGAGCCACCGGCCGCTTCAGCAACGGCCTCACCACCGTCGACGCCATTTGTAAGATCGATCGACCTCACCAAGCTCCTCTTGTTTAATTTCTTCTTTCTTACTTTCTTTCCCTGTGTTTTGGCTCTTGTAATGCTACTAGCTCTGTAGGACTGTAGCTAGTAAAATTTCCTAGTCGAGTTAGACAATGCACAGATCGGCTTATAATGAGTAAATGTACGAGGTGTTTGCGCGGTCCTTCTGACGCCTAGAAACTTCGAGTAAGTGCATGCCCATTCATTCAGACGATAGATGCCGCCGTGCTCAGGTCGTGCAATCAGCGAGCCTTTTTACTACTTGCAGTGATGACGGTGTCCAACCGTCCATCCATATGCTAGCTGGTACGCTAGCTACTTTCGGACTCTTAGCTTGCGCTATATAAAGGGGAAAAAAAAATCCATGGCTCACACGGGCGGACACTAGGGTTGGTTGAGCTGCAGATACTACTAGATGGTTGCTGTAGCCAGACTAATTAAAAATAAGCCAAGACGATCGAGTTAAGCTGGTCATATAGGTCACTTAACTTTTATAAAAAGTGCATACCTAGATCGTTTTTGCTGGCCTGCCAGTAGTAATGAACTATACTACTGTAGTGTAACCACGGGCTCTTGAAAAATATAAAGTCTAAAAGTGACTAAATTAAGTAAGAAAACAGTTGTTAATTTGGATTTACATTTGTACTACCACTTACGTTGAATTAACTTGTTGTTCAGCTCGGCTTCTGGGGTTCGAGGACTACATCCCGGCGTACGCGGGCGCGAACAACGACCAGCTCCTCTCCGGCGTGAACTTCGCCTCAGCCGCAGCCGGGATCAGAGACGAGACCGGCCAGCAACTGGCACGTTCTTCTTCTCACAAACCCCCCTTTACTAAACTACCAGTGATCCTCTCCTTGGAAATTAGTGATCTATCTAACGTTCCACGACGCACACTGCAAAACGTACACAGGGCCAGCGCATCAGCTTCGGCGGTCAGCTCCAGAACTACCAGTCGGCGGTGCAGCAGCTGGTGAGCATCCTGGGCGACGAGGACTCGGCGGCGAGCCACCTGAGCCAGTGCATCTTCACGGTGGGCATGGGCAGCAACGACTACCTCAACAACTACTTCATGCCCGCCGTCTACGGCACCAGCCGGCAGTACACCCCCGAGCAGTACGCCGACGTGCTCGTCAACCAGTACACGCAGCAGCTCAGGGTCCTGTACGACAACGGGGCGAGGAAGGTGGCGCTGATGGGCGTGGGGCAGGTCGGGTGCAGCCCGAACGAGCTGGCGCAGCACAGCCCCAACGGCGTCAGCTGCGTGGACCAGATCAACGGCGCCATCGAGATCTTCAACCGGAAGCTGGTGGAGCTGGTGGACCAGTTCAACACGCTGCCGGGGGCGCACTTCACCTACATCAACGCCTACGGGATCTTCCAGGACATCCTCAGAGCGCCGGGGTCTCATGGTCTGACGGTGACGAACAAGGGGTGCTGCGGGGTGGGGAGGAACAACGGGCAGGTGACGTGCCTGCCCTTCCAGACGCCGTGCGCCAACAGGGACGAGTACCTCTTCTGGGACGCCTTCCACCCGTCCGAGGCGGCCAACATCCTCGTCGGACGGAGGGCATACAGCGCCGCGCTGCCCTCCGACGTACACCCCGTCGACCTGCAAACGCTTGCTCAGCTCTAGTACACTTATACATGATGATCGAGATTCAAGAGCAGGAAGGAGTCAACACACCAACATTTGTGCGTACTACAGTACGAGTAGTTTTTTGCTTGCTTTGCTTTATTCCGTACGTGTGGTTATGTTTTGTTAATTACTTTGGGTGCTTGCTACAGTCCACATGCAAGATTCCTACGCCGTGCGTCTGAAATACGTGTATGGGTACATCCGTATATGCTATATATAGTTACACACTTCCCTTTTTGCTACTGCAACTGTAGTTGAGGATTCATGATCCGTCGCTGTGCTTCCTTGTAAAATGACTAAATTTCAGAAAAATTATGACGCGACAATTAAATCAGACCGGAGATTGTAATATTTTTTCAAACAAAGAACATTTTATTTACATGCCGTGTTTACCTCAAGTGGTCATAATTATCGGTTCATTATTTTGACTAAACAGAGATCACCAATCTAAGGGCGGTGGAGCGTCAAACGGTTTGGAATGACAGTAATTTTTTTTTGCGAAATTCCACAGATCTATTAATAATCAACAATAGCAGTACAAAGAGGCCTAAAAGTAGTAAAAATTACAAATAGGTCAATGGACCATCTAACGATGACTACTGGCACTAGCACCAGCCGAAGGCGCGCCACCGTCCTCGCCCCTCCATCACTGGAGGCTGGAGCCGGATAAAGCTTGTCGTAGTGGAGCTTTTCATAGTAGACAGACGAAAAGTCGTCGTGCTAAGGCCCCGAAGAACCAGCGCAAGAGCAGCAACCATCGCCGAAGAATACAACCGTAGATCTGAAGAGACTGACCTCAAACAACACCAACGAGTACGAAAAACAACAGGATCCCAAGAGATCAGCCGGACACACGACTCCACGCACCCTCCGTCAACACTATACGCAACATCGAAGCGAACATAAGACGGGAAAAACATTATTCTGACTTTAAGATGTAGCCGTCGCCTTATCATCCTGAAAAAGACAAAAAAAAAAAAACCTAAAAAAAACGAAAATCCTCCCGTCGAAAAGACGCTGTGATCCGCCACGTCTCCATGGCCCTAAGGCCAACAAAGACAGAGCGAACCGACAGGGAACTGAGCCCTAGATTGGTTTGGAGCCGCCGCCTACCAATCGCCTGTACCTTTCCGAGATAGGTACCAGTTTGTGGTATGCTACTTAACGCCACTAAAACTGGAATGACAGTAAGTTCGTGTAACGTGCAGTCCAAACTTCTGAAATGGCAGCCACGTGGCTGAGGCGGACTTGCATGCGCAAGAAAGCAGTACGAGAAGAAACGTCATAAAAATATGCAAAGCTATATGTACTTGAAAAATGTTAATGTCAAAATAGAACAAAAAGGCTGTAAAAAAATATCGCTGAAAAGTATTATACTATGTGCCACGACAAAGTGAGATTGCATTTCCTCGAGTCGAGTTGCTTTCTTTACTACTGAAAGAAAACCATAGATCAAAAGGATCATCTGTACAAGGATTCCTTGACGGTAGTGATAAACTTCTATTGGTATATTATCATCCAGTCTACTTCAAGGTGTTTGGAAGTGAGAAATGGGTGAACTGTGAGCATGTAGAAAGCAAGATGAACTCAAAGCAATGATCCCTCTTCTTTGACAGTTGTGACCTTCTCTGAATTATAGCAAGATTCTATGCTTCACCAATCAAAGAGATCTATGCCGCAGTGCACAAACCTAAGAATTGCTCCAACATGCAGTATATTACAAGAGAACATGACGTAAAACAATTGCGATCAGCAGGGAAGCAACATTTGGAAAACCAAACTTGCAGGGACAAATTAGATACACAAGAATATTGGTATTTTCGTGAGTTGACTTTCTATCAATCATTAATATGACCTCCACATGAAATTGACAGCCCCAGCTGGCTGTTAAAAGTTTGATCGAGATGAGCGTGACGAACGGCTGGTGCTGCCCTCATTGCGATCTTTCTTCCGCAAACCTTCGAAGCTCAGGAAACATCTGAGAGGCCTGACCTGTTGTTCCAGCATAGCCAACATGAGAACGATTTTGCTGGAACAATGCATATTTTGCTACGAAGGAACACTTTTCAGACTGCAGCAACACAACACAAAGTCACAAATCGTTACCTTCCAACGGTTTCTGTGAGCTAGTTCATTTTGGATAGCAGACAACCGATCAATGACTACTCTAAAATCTGGCCTGTGAACAGGATTTTCGCTCCAGCATTGCTCAATCAGCCTGTAGTAATAATATAGTAGTCAAGCAATCAAGTCAGGATGAAATTGCCAAACTGAAGTCACCATCTATAATGGCGTCTGTAGTCAACAGTACGAATTAAGGTTTACACAACCATATTGTCAAGATGGAAAATGGATTGCGAAAGCTTGAAGTTCATAATGCAAACAAGCCACACTAGTGCTGCGAGAAATTGGTAATTGCCATAGTAAAGGGGGGGAAAAAGAGAATCTTACTCTCTTAACCCATGGGCATAATTCTTTGGATGAGCTCTGAAAGGTGGCCTTTCTTTAGAACTATGAGCCTTCTCAATTTCATCAATTTTCTTGTTGTAAAAAGGAAGATGCCCTTCAATCATCTGAAAGAGTCTAAATATTAGTAAAAATGTTTATCTAGTGGTATTTGGAGTGGTTGGACCAGAAGAGCATTACTTTGCAAATTATCAATCAAAATATCACTACAAGAGAACATGTGGACTACATGGTAATCATCTGGTGTAGCATAGAAATATGTAATGCTATATAACACATATTACCTCCTGAAGTATCAAAGCAAAAGAGAAGACATCAACTTTATTATCATACTCCTCTTTTCGTAGGACTTCTGGAGCTACATACCTACCTATGAAAGTTATAGAAGGTGAATAAATTGTTCAAAACAGGGAGCCTATCTTAGAACAAATTAAGGTGAAAAACAAGAAAAAACGCTTACAGGCATTGCCAGGGGAAGTTACTGGCATTTCCTCTCTAACTTTTCTTCTCCATTTCAGCATCTTGCACAAATCAAAATCAGCCACCTTCAGATGTCCTGTATCATCCCTCAATATGTTCCTATATTCTTACACAATTGACAGAAAAGTCTTTTAACAAATCAGGTATTTGAAACAACTAATGCGTATTACATAAAATACATAAAAATTGTCAACGAAATTTTTAGATAAGTACTCACGAAGGCTCAAGGTCACGGTGGATGATAGCTTGGGGTTTATGCTCATGTAAGTAACTCATTCCTCTGTTACATTTCACCAAGACCCACGAATTAGGCTTACATTATGGCAATAAAAAATAGCAACAATAGTCTCTGTCATGTGGGGAATATGGTGGGTGGCAAACCTTGCAATATCAAGAGCCAATTTAACTGCATATGCTGGTTCTAGAGCTCCTTTGTTATTCAAATGTTTGCGCAAGTCACCCTGAAAATAAACATATTTCAACCTGATGATCCTCAACACTTCATAAAATAAAGTGATATATTTGATACTCAACTGAAGGTCTGCATATGTTGCAGAAATAATGATTCAAAAACATATAAATTTCTACAGCTTGGAATTACATTACAAGTAGCTACGAAGAAATCATACTTGCAATGATCTATTGTGATACCGCAAAAGAGAGAGATGCTAAACTAACATCATACAAGCAGGTAACTGATTTGCACTGTCAGTGAACTGACAGCAACATTTCTTTACTCACTATACATATAACTTGTTTAAAATGAGGCCAATGTCTAAACCTAAAAAAGTTTAACTAGAGCATCTCAGATGGTGCTGATAAAATGGCCTCAGATGCAGGATTTTTTTGATCAAAGGAGCCATGGGACCGAGAACATTGTTGCTCTCTTTCCAGGAGATGAAACGCCTAAGAAATCCCAGCAAAAACCGCTATCCAAACTACTTACAGCTAGCACAAAAAAACTACAGTTCTCCTCCCAGTTCAGCAAGTGGCTTAAATGAGCAACAGTAGATAATAACAGCAAGAGTTTTCATTTCCTGGACATAACGACTCCTGTGCTTTTCTTTTTTCAAGCTTCGGTGAATATCTGACTTTATACATCAACTAGAGATGCAGGGATTATCAAATACCAGAATAATCAAAGCCCGAAAAGCACATTGGCTAAGACAAACCTTGGGCATAAATTCCATCACAATCATCATTGGGTTGGTCTGTGTTACAGCACCCAGAAATTGCACAACATTTGGATGCCGTATAAGTTGCAAAACATCCAGCTCGTCTCTGAATGCCTGTCTGCAATGCAAAGACTTAAGTGAGAAAGCCAACTTAGATCAGAAAAAATGCAACTATTCCATGGAAAAAATCAACCCACACTTTGTTCTCGTCAGTAAGTACATCATCATCCAGTTTCTTAACAGCAACAAGAATGCCCCTCCATGTTGCCTTCCGAAATGTACCCTATGAAGCAAATTTAAATGATAAGAAATAAAGCAAACATGATTCAAATATGGACGGCATCCGATGATTAGAGTAGATTTTTGATTAGTAGTTTACACATGTACCTTAGATAAACCTTTGCCAGTGGTGAACTCAAGTTCTTTCGAGTCAATCTCATATTCAGGAACATCACGGTCGCTGTTAACATGCATAGGAGCAACCTTCGAGAAGGAAGTGGATGTTCATTATTGACAACACTTGGACATGATAGTACAACCGGTAGGCGCAATGAAAAAAATACAGCATCGTACCTTATGGTTAGAGTCATGCTTCTCCAAGATCTTGATCACATCATGGTTCTGGTAATGCATCGCATCTGCCAAAGGCTGTCAGATAGCAGCGCGAAAGACTGTCAGGGTCGAAGGATCACAAATTCAACTCCTAATGAAAGAAATCTTATCTAGTAAGATTTTTCCACGGATATGCCAGTAAGTCAGGGTCCTTCTTGAAGAATTCTGAGGTCATCGGGAAAGCAAAGATAACGGAGCAAAGCAAAAGAGAAAGGTACAAAGCAGTCTCACCGTGCTTCCCCACTGGTCCTCGACGACGGCCTCCGCGCCGCGCTCGAGGAGCAGCTGGACGACCTCGGCGTGGCCCTCACAGGCGGAGATATGCATCGCCGTGCGGCCGTCTGAGTCGCGGAAGTTGGGGTCGGCGCCGGCGTCGAGGAGCTCGCGTATCCCCTCCGCGTTGCCCTCGTGGGCCATGTACATCAGCTGGAAATTTGCGACGCCGGCGGCTGCCTCTGCGGACCCCTCCGAGACCCCAGAGGCGCCGCTGTCGCCTCCACCGCCGCTACGGTCGGGCGCCATGGACGACTGCTTTCCCAGCCTAAACCGAGGGGTCCCCGGCGCCGGCGCCGGCGCCGCCTCCGTTGGCTTGGGCTCCATAGGAATACGCTGGTGCGCTGGCCAGGAGATGGGATCGGAGACTTGGGCGAAGGAATTGAATAGAGCGGGGGAGGATCCGTTGGGAGGAAGGAATCAAGGGGGGTTTGGGAGGGGAGGGGAGGGGAACCTGTTGAGAACTTGGCAGTAGGAAAAATATGGCTGGGTCACCTGGGTGGCGGCTGAGTTGGCAACAGCTCCGCCAACTAACTAGTAACCGCCCCCTGTGGTGTGCTACAAAACGGACGCGGTCCCAAAACCCCGCGGATGGGTGGGGGCGACAGCTGGGTAAAGCGGTGTTCTAGGCCGTACCTTGTATCACAATTTCTTTGTCAGCAATCCTGTATTTTGCCAGGCTTCTAAATTAAATAACCCGTCATTCTAGGAAGCACGTACCGATTAAATGAGTAGTTTTCTTCGTCAACTTGCCCCTAGATATGCTGTTCAACAATCTATATTTTTTTTGTCACATATGGGTTGATTTTTAAATGTACAGTTTTGTCATAGTTTGTATATGACCTATACGGATTTGTGAAATTTGCTCCTTGTTTTGCAAAGGGTTGCGTTGTCAAGAATTCAGTCGTGTCGTGTGACCATAATCGTTTTCCTCTCGCTCTCGTGCGGCTGCGTCCGAGCCGCACCGGAGCGTCGACCTCCGCTGTACAGGACCTCCCGCGCCCTCCTCCCCTCCTCGCCGCCGCCTGGGGCGTCTCGTCAGGCAAAGCCTGTTTGGCGCGGCGGCGGCAGGGCTCCAAGCTCGTGCGCTCCTGGAACTACATCAGCGACGCCTGATCTGTTGTTTTCGGCGACGCAACGACCAGGCGGGGGTGTTGAAGGGCGACGACGGCCAGGGCGCATTGTGGCGCAGCGGGGCAGAGCTGAGGGCAGTGGTGCGGCGAGGAGGGTTCGGTCTGGGCCTGTGATGGGCTGGGCGGGCATCGGTTGCTGCGGGTGCATCAACAAGCTCTAGAGGCAGCGGGTGGAAGCCGGGGCGACGGCTTCGGCCATGGCAACGGCCGCATCTTGTGAAGGTCAGGCGGTCCACAGTGTGGCTTCCTTGCCCTGGCGAGGATGGTGGCCAAGCGACAACTCGGGGGACGGCGACCAAATGACAACTCGGGCGGTCGGGCGGATGGCGGTCAAGCGGCATCTCGGCCAAACGGCAACTTGGGCGGACGGCCAGTGACCAAGCGGCATCTCGACCAAACGGCAGCTCGGGCAGATAGCCAGCGGCCATGACGGCGTGGATGTTATGGCGTGAGGTGCCATGGTTGTTGTATCATGCTGGTGTGTTTGCTGTTGTCTACAAGGTCCCTTGCTCAGCTGGTTGCGCTCATGTTCTTCGGGCTCCTATGCGTGGACCGACGGCGCGGATACTACTCCAAGTGAAAGCTTTGCTCCGGCTCTGGCCAGTGCCTATAGCGGCGATGCCCTCGGGAGTCGTATTCCTTTTTGAAGGCGTCATCGTGGAGATATCGCTGCCGCCGCAATTGTCATGTGATCTCCGGGTGAAAACCCAAGCTCTTTGGAGTGGGCGATGACGACATCTATGCTGCTACCTTCTTGAACACGTCGCCTTGGAGTCTTTAACCTGTGGTGCAACAGGTTGCGGCAGATGTGTGGGTTGCTTTGTGGTCGAGTGGAGTGGACGTCGGGACGGCGGCTCCGGGAGGTTGACGTGCGCCGAGGTGGCGGCCTCGGATGGCTTTGCAACAATGACTATATGAGGTATGGTAGTGGCCTTGCAAGGCATGGGTGGCGTACTGGTGCTGCAAGGGTAGCGAGTTTGTCGACCTGGCTGACTTGATCCAACTCTGAGGATCGGTCTAGCTGGCATGTGGGTGCGACGACACCGGACCTTTGGTGTAGCATTCGTGGTCTGCGAGCAGTCGCCTTGTGTAGCATGGGCTACAAGGCGTCTAGATCATGCGGAGTTGCGGCTCGATATCGAAGGGGGGGGGGAGGTGGGAGTCGGAGCAGCGGCTCCGGACTTGGTGGCGTGTATTTAGTGCAACGGTGGTCTAGCGTTGTGTGGACACAAGACTTCGCTGTTTGTACGGCATTTTACAAAAAAATTTATTTTTTACCTAGAATGGCTTCCTCTCTAAGCCAATCTTCATTTTTTTATGTATCTAACTACTCTTCTATTGCAATGAAATACGGCAGCTCACCTGCTGTGATTAAAAAAAGAATTCAGTCGTGTGGACATTTAGCGACAACATGCGAATAGTGAACACATATTTTTGAGTTTATCTTCTCGTCAACACTAGATGCCAATTTGGGTGACGTTGATTGTAACTAAGACAAAAAGAAAATATCCCTGAGTGGGCAATCGCTTTTTCTTTATATAATCAGGTGGTGGTTTCATTTCTTAGTGTTGATGGTTCTGGGTTTACCCACTTTTTTCTTTAGTAAAACCCACATATCCATAGGAGAGAATATCTAGTGCTACAACCTCGTTCTAGTTTCCAGATCAATCTGGGCCGGTTTAATCAGAAAAAACCCGAATCAATGGACTCATCTGTTTTTTAAGAGGCATCGGTCCAAACAGTAAAAAAAACAAGAAAAAAATGTTTACTAGAGAAATTAAACTTGTGAACTTATGCTTGGCATAAATAGCAATACATGAAGCCCAATATCATTTGGACACGCCATGTTTTTGTGATTACATATTGAAATATATATTATATATATCTTTTACAATTATTTTATTCTAAATTTTTTCTAAATTTTATAAAAAAGAACGGTTTTTTATCGTCATCGAACTGAATGAACCAGTGGTCTGATCAGCAAATCAGTTAAACTAGTTGCCTCACAGATTCACTGACCGTTACGGTTTTTGAAACTATGGTCCAAACTGGTCCAAGTGTAGAATTGAACATAGCTCAGAATCCTTCTTCACCATGGCATATTTGCACACTAGAGCTAGATGTTTTTCATATTGCGAACATTCACTTTATCCTCTAATGGACCATAGGTTCAGTAATCAGTACTCCCTCCGTTTCAAAATATAAGATGTTTTAGGTTTGTGAAGAAAATATATCTAGACTTGTTTTAGTGTGTAGATTCACTGTAAACATGAGTGAACTTATATACTAAAATAGTCTAGATACATTTGCTTCACAAAGTTAAAATATCTTATATTTTAAAACGGAGGGAGTACAAAGTATGCATCGGCAGGTCGAGTAATCGCCGCTGCAAGCACCGAGTTGGACCACCCCTCGTGTCCTTCGGCAGGCACAACACCGGTTGTTGCCATCTTCGGAGGAGATGCACCAGTCTTAGCTATTTAGCAACATCATCTCTAGTTTAAACATTTTAGGCATCTGATTGATATGTAACACAATTCAGATTGTCCCTGCATTTAATCTTCAACTATCGTATTCCAAAGCTACATAAATAGTTAAGTGAAAACACTATTTGCTTCACAATTTGTACCGAAATCAACACCAGCTACTTGAAAACACCGTCTAATTTGAAAAACCATTGAATTAACTCTACATATAAACACATTCCTTGTTGTAAGCGAACTCCATATCTCAAATCATCAAAAACTGTTTTTTTTTCCTTCTCAGCAGCACCGCCAGAAGAGCCTTAGGCCCCCTTCTTTTCAGCTTCTTGGCTAGCTTCTTCCAGAAGCTACCCTCCACCAGCTTCTCCTAGAATCTCATCTGCCAAAATTGTTTATACTTTTAAATTGACATTGAAACTACTAGTTAAGAAGTTTGAACGAATTTTGAAGATGAGATTCTGGAAGAAGCTGGTCGAGGGTAGATTCTGGGAGAAGCTGGCCAAGAAGCTGAAAAGAAGGGGGCCTTAATGTCTGGTGGTGCATACTATCGCCCGTGGCTATTTTAGCGTTTTTAAGTTCAAAGCAAGTGCTCGATCGGCTTGGAGACCAGGATGCAGAAAAAAGCTGCAGCTATTACTTCTCCTTGGGTGGTACTAGTAGCTAGCACTATGGTAGAGGACCCGGAGGGTTGGTCCAGAACTCCAGATCCATGCCGATGGTGACGGAGATGCGGAATCCGAAATAAGATAGGGTCGATTGTGCAAAATGACCTATGCTGGAAGCATAATCATGAACTAGGCTCAATCATGTCCCTTGGAGCAGTTTGGACGGCCCAGATTGATCTGGAATCTACGCGCATGGAGTTGAGCTGTAGCATTAGGTATGTTTTCACCAATCATAGTCTAAGATGAACATTGGTGCACATTGATGCGCATATACGTGTGTATTTTCCCTAAAAATAGATCCTCATTTGAAGCGCTCAGTTTACTCTCTCAGTTGACGTGCATGTGGTATACAATGTGTGAAGAAGGATGTACAAGCACGATGGAGTGCCCGCATATGATGGCTAGAAACTTTATCTTTTTAGCCTTAGACATCAAATTGGATGATGTTGATTGTAACTAAATGATGTTTCCGTTAGAAATAATGGGCTAAATTAAATAGGCTCATAAAGATTTTAGATTTTTTTAAATCTCAAAAAAGTCTATGTCTGTGCAGCTTACATGTGTTTGAGCCATGTTTAGGACAACTCACATGGGAGTGAAGTGGAGTGGGAGCTAAAGTTTAATCTCATATGAAAAGTCCGAGGAGAATTGCATCACCTTATAAAAGGTGAAGTGTTTGACCACCTAGTACAGTGAGTGAGAAGAGGAGAGTTATACGTGCGCTCCTCCTCTGACGACGACGATGCCACCACTCGCACGGACGCACGCACCGCTAGCTCGTATCGTCACAACGCGACGCGTGTGTCGCGGGTTGCGGTGCTCAGGAAAATTGTGAGATTTTAACTTTTGACAGACGTGTCAACAGTCAACCTATTCGCGTCACTCTTGGATTATGGGATACTGTAACTGACCCGAGCATGCGCAACGGGGAATCAGCCCATGTTTGCCTCTGTTAGGGTTTCCTGAGCCGCTCTATATAAAATCATGCGCGGCTACCGCCACAGTACAGTGAACCAACCAGTCTATGGTTTTGCCAACCTCTATGCCTGTGCCACCATCGTAGTCTACTTCATCTCGAGCACCGGCATGCACCGGCGAACAGGAGAGCAGGTATCTAGAACCACTCGTCCTTGTGATCCTGTACGGGAGAGGGCGAATAAGGTTTTTGGAAAGCGCTATGCAGGATTGCTCAACTTCTTCATCACGGCTCGCATTCCTGGAAGATCTGTGGGACTTAGGGCTCGGTACGTTCAATGACATCAATGTCGTCTTCGTCAATAGGTTGTTACCACCGCTGCAACAACGGCTATTTCACCTACAGTCGATTGGTACGTATACTGTAATATGATCTACCGTCTGCGTATGAATGTTGTTGCGTTTACAATGCTACTGTTCATGTTAATCAATACGTCTAGTATGTTCGTTTGCCACATGTTAGTAGCGATTGTTGGCATGCTTAATATTCTAGAATTAATCTTAGAAATTGTTCCTAATAAACAACAATCCAAAAATCTTATTATAGGCAATTTTATGAGTTAAACATGGGACACTTGGCCGATGCAATGAAGTCGAATAAGCCCACTGGCGTTCATTTTAAGAGGTGGCAGTATAAGACCACCATGTGCCTGTAAGCTCTGAAAGTATTCGAGGCCAGTAAGGGTTTACCTAAAGGAACTATATCTACGAGTCTCAGAACAAGTTTAAGGAAACCAATCTTGTCTTTGTGGGATACATTCTGAGTGTTCTTGAAAATAAGTTGTTTAATGTGTACATGCACATCAAAGATGGAAAAGAGCTCTAGAAGGCATTGAACGCAAAGTTCTGTATAACATATGCTGACAGTAAACTGTACATCATGGAGAACTTTCATAATTACAGGATGGTTAACAACATTCTGTAGTCAAACAAGCTCATGAGATATAGTGCTTTTTTAAGGAGCTTGAAATCCTTAAATGTAACTTACCCGACAACTTTATGATTGGGTGCATTATTCAAAGTTGCCTTCTTCATGAAGGAACTCCGACACAACTCGCAATCATAAGAGACAAGAGATATCGGTTAAAAACCTAATAGTGTCTCTTGATGTCGAGGAGAAGGCTTAGGCTAAGGACACTGCTGAGAAAGGAGGCGAGGGTCAGTCTAGTGCCAATATGGTGCAGAAAAAACCTTCGGCAAAAACAAAGGAAACTATAATCTCTCATTAAACAAGCCTGGAAAAACTACAACCTTCAAAAAGAAGAAGAAACCGAACAAGGCCGAGCTAGGTTTCTATACCTGTGGGGAGCTCGAACACTTTTCCAAGGACTGCTTAGAACGTGTAGATCATAGAGGAAAAAAGGGGAAGGCTGTCAACATCGTGACCGCTATCAATGCTGATGGATATGATAATTTATTTACTGTTCTTTTAGTATTTTAATCACCATGATGGTGGATTGATACGGATGCTCATGTTCATGTGTGTGATGACATCTCTATGTTCACTTCTTATTAGGCCGCTTGGGAGTCCCCCGTCCTAACGGGGGAATGGATCACATGCTTCTGTTCATGGTATTGGCATGGTGGATCTGAAGTTTACTTCAGAAAAGATCGTACAGCCGAGGAACGTGCAACATATCTCTACTATGAATAAGAATCTCGTTAGCAACTCCCTTCTATGCAAAGATGGGTTTAAGGTTGTCTTAGAGTCTAATAAAGTCGTTGCTTCGAAACATGGACAATGTATTGGTGAAGGTTATTAATTTGGAGGCTTGTTATGTTTCTCTCTTTTAGAGTTTTGTAATAAATCCATGAATCATATTTGTGGTGGTGTTAATGATGATACCAATATTTGGTATTCTTGTTTATGTCACATTAATTTTGGTTTTATGTCTCGAATGTTTAGCATGAGTTTAATTCTGAATTTCACTATTGTCAAAGGTTCTAAGTGCCATAGTTGTGTACAACCGAAGCAACCTCAAAAGCCTTACAAGACTGCCGAGGATAGAAACTTGGCACCTCTAGAAATCATACATTCTGATTTGTGCGAGATGAATAGTGTGTTGACAAAAGGTGAAAAGAGATATTTCATGACATTGATAGATGATGCTACTAAATTCTGCTATGTTTACTTGTTGCAAACTAAGGATGAGGCTTTAGACCACTTCAAAATTTATAAGGCTAAAGTTGAAAATCAACTATAGAGAAAGATCAAGTGTCTTAGGTAGGATCGTGGTGGTGATTATTTTCCAAAAATATTTGACGAATTCTATGAGGAACATGGTATTATTTATGAGAGAACTCCTCCCTAATCGCCCCAATCAAACGAGGTTGTTGAGAAAAAAAACCGCACGCTGACTGAGTTGGTGAATTTCATGTTAGCCACTACTGGTTTATCAAAGGCATGGTGGGGGGGGGGCTTTGTTGACTTCATGTCATATCCTGAATATAGTTCCAAACAAGAATAAAAAAACCTTATGAAGAGTGGGCTGAGAGAAAATCATCACTTTCGTACTTACGCACTTGGGAATGTTTGGCGAAGGTCAACATACCTATTCCCAAGAAATGCAAGCTCGGACCTAAGATAGTGGATTGTATCTTATTAGAATATGCTCCACGGAGTGTAGGCTATATATTTTTAGTGGTTAAATCTAAAGTACCTAACATGCATGTTGATACTATAATAGAATCTCATGATGCAACATTCTTTGAGAATATGTTTCCTATGAAACATATGCATAGCATTGACACATTTTCTTCTGAAATGCTACCTAAATCTAGTGCGTTCATTGGGAATTCTGAACAACCACACGAGGAAGTTGTTGAGAAGGATCATGATGAATATCTCACGAAGAGTAAGAGGCAGAATATTGCAAAATCCTTTGGTAATGGTTCCATCATGTACCTTGTGGACAATACTCCCGATCCATTGCCGAGGCATATGCATCTCCAGATGCAGATGATTGGAAAGAAGCTGTCCAAAATGAAATGGACTTAATTATTCTTTCTAGTGGAACTTCGGAATTATCAAAATGGACCTATGGTTGTAAATCTGTGGGTTGTAAGTGGGTGTTCAAGAAGAAGCTAAGCCATGATGGTATTATTGAGAATTACACAACACGACTTATAGCTAATGGCTACACACAGAAAGAGGGCGAATATTACTTTGCACAAATTCACCTATCGCTAGACTGACCACCATTCGAGTACTATTGTCATGGCTGCCTCTTATGGTCTTCTCGTTCATCAAATGCATGTGAAGACAGCTTTTCTGAATGGAGAGTTGGAAGCGGATATCTATATGTATCAACTGGATGGGTTTGTGATAAAAGGTGAAGAGATAAAGGTGTGCAAATTATTAAAATATTTATATGGCCTGAAATAAGCACCTAAGCAATGACATGATAAGTTTGACAGAACTCTACTTTCTGTTGGATTTGTCATTAATGAGGCTGATAGGTGTGATTACTATCGTCATGGTGGAGGCGATAGTGTTATATTATGTTTATACGTAGATGATATTCTGATCTTTGGTACAAACATAAAAGTGATAAATGAAGTCAAGACTTCTCTAACACCTTATGATCCCAGTTTGGCATTACAAAAGAATAAGAAAAAACCAACAGATCGCTTGACATATTCACAAATTGTTGGTTCTCTCATGTACTTAGCAAGGCTATAAGATCCGATATATTTTGTGTTGTGAGCAAGTTGAGTAGGTTCATATCTAATTTGGGTATTGATCATTGGCATGCATTTGAAAGGTCATGCGCTATCTATGTGGTACAATGAGCTATGCGATTCACTATTCAGGGCACCATGTTGTGCTTGAAGGATATAATGATTCAAACTGGATCTCTGATGTTGATAAACTCTACGCCACGAGCGGGTATGTGTTTACCCTTGGAGGTGGCGCAGTGTCATGAAGGTCTTGTAGACAGACCATATTGACAAGGTCAACCATGGAAGCAGAACTTAATGCTTGAGACACATCCACTTTTGAGTCATAGAGGTCTTGCGCCGCTACTGTAGTCTACTCCATCCCGAGCGCCGATGTGCACCGGCGAACGGGAGAGCAGGTCTCCGGAACCATCTGTCCTTGCAATCCTGTACGGGAGAGGGCGGATAAGATTTTTGGGAAGCGTTCTGCGTGATTGCTCAAGTTCTTCATCACGGCTCGTGTTCTTGGAATATCTATGGGACTTCAGGCTCAGTACGTTCGACGGCATCAACATCGTCAACATGCCGTTATGTAGCGACCTCGGATCGGTAAGGATCCTAAGTCCCCGTGATTAACATGTTAGTCCCTGGATCAATAGCTAGCACTCACAGTCGATGAAATATCATGTAAAACATAAAGTCTTTATTACACGGAGAATCCAGAGTATAAATTTATTATAAATTTGCTTAGCATAAGGCTAGCTCAAATAACAACGGAAACATAAAGGCAGCTTGAGTCCATCAACGCCCCAGGCTTGTCGAGTGTAGACTCGCGATCCCTACGCACCTTTCAATCTTCGGATTCTGCACATAAAACGTGCAGCCAACAAGTTGGATCAATACTTTGAATGTATTGGCAAATTACACCAAGGAGAGAAAAGACTATCTCTACATGCAAGGCTAGTTTAGGTTGTAGAGTTCATTTGCTCAAAGCTAGTTTTCATAAGTAGAGAGAAGAAGACAAGATTTTCCCTACTTTGTAATCATTTGCATAGATAAAATAGGATCGAATGACACACGAGGATATTACTCACCAAGTGTTCAAACAACCAAACACTTGGATATTACGCACCAAGTGTCACTTGGATATTACACACCAAGTGTCCAAACAACCAAACACTTGGATATTACGCACCAAGTGTCAATTGGATATTACACACCAAGTTCCCCAAAATCCCATCCATTGGCGATATTACGCACTCCATGGGGTTTCAAAACTTTGTTTTAGAAAAGAGAGAGGAAAATCCTTCAGAGGATCCATCCTTCAGATGCTCAATGTTGTTCTGTTTCCGTGAACACGGCTGATCGATCAGATTGCAATACTCTCGAGAGTTTGTGCACTTTATCCACAATCCATGATCAAGTCCTTTTACATACAAGACCATGGAGAGGCTTTACCTTAGTAGCCCCTCTACCTTCCGGATCCAACCGTGCCAAGAACCTCCAAATGTTGGTACCCAGGTGAGGTTTTCCACTAAGTACTAGGCCAAGACAGAGCCCATAATGTATTGTGGTTGCACTGGAAGCTTCTGAATTCTGAAACATGGCAGACTTCTTTGATTCCTGGGCGGACGTCCTCCACCAAAATCTCACTCGTTGACCCGACAACCATTCCGCCCAAAAGAAAACTTAGTTTTATTTTGAAGTGAATTTGAGAAGAAAAGTTTGCTCTAGAGAGCATTTATACTTAGAAAATTTTTTTGTCTTTCGAACCCCCCAACGGTACTTTGTATATACAGCATAGCAAGCAATACTTAGCAAAAACAGGGGTAACCTATTAGGAGGGAAAATCCTAAGTATAGAGCTACTCATGGCATACTACAAAATCATCGCACTTGCAAAATAATACTAAGGAAAAATTCTACTAGAACATCCTACACATGCATACTACATAATTTTGAAGATCACATGCATAGAATCAAAACTGGGACAAAAATTATGAACAAGTGGTGTAACTTTCCTTGATCCGAGCAGCACTCTACACAATAGCACTCCTTAGCGCACTCCGAACAATCTAACGAATCACAAACATAGGTCTGATCACAACTTGCTCAAAACATGTCACAGAGATAATCATGCATGCATGCAACATGGTATTTTATGCAAGATTGGTTTTCTAATTTGACCAAGGTAGCATAATTGGATTGCAATTATGTTAAGAGTGCTACTAGGATTGATTTCCCATAGGTTTAAATCAATTTGGGTCACTAATATAGTTCATAGGGTTAATAGGAGATCCAACCATCTAATTAGCCCCAAATTAGATCTAATGATCTTAAGCAAAGTTTTGTAATTTTGTTCAGTAGGTATTGCAGAAACAAAGTCAAAGCAACAAAAATCAACTAAAACGGAGTTCTAATAATTTTTCTATGAATTAAATACTCCAATCTAATGATTAAAAACTACACCAAAAACCCTACTGTAAACTTGGAATTTTATTGCAGATCTAGGTTCTACATAAAATTATGAATCCAACGGTATATTATAAGCTAAATTTGGCCAAATATTTAATTTTATACGAATTTCGCAAGTTTTAAACTAAATCTGCAAACAGATCTAACCCTAACTTAAATACGCGCCAGGTGGCAGCCTCCGATTGGTCCAGCTGGCAAGGTGGGGGGGGGGGGGGGTGACGCGGCGCGGGCGCGGTGCCGACGCGCTTTGCCACGCGGCGCAGCGCGATTGGCGCGTACCGCTTCGCTCGCCCTTCTAATCTGGGCCATAGATAGAAGATCCAACGGCGGGAGGAGGGCGGTGGCTTACCGCGGCGGTGCTGATGGCGAGGCGGCGGCGGCGCTGTCGGGTGGTGAAGCTCGGTGACGATCTAGTGGCTTCCCGAGGCAGCGGATCAGACGACGACGTGCAGCTCCTCCTCGCGGTCTCGATCGCGAGAATGGCGTCCACGTTCGCTTCCCCGTCCAGCCGCGGTGCTCCACCGATCTCCGCGAACTCTGGCGAGGCGTCGGCGAGGAATCGAGCGCGATCTAGTGCTCTGTAGAAGGGGAAAAAGCGGTAAGGGGAAACGGTGAAGCATGGGGAGGACAACCAACAGCGAGGGAGGGTTCGGGGTGGCGCAAATCGCCCGATCCTCAACCTTCCCGAGCGCGATGACGGCGAGGAAGAACGACAACGATTTGGCGAAGCTTGAGCTAGGGTTTTTCGAGGGAAAGGCAACGGGAGGGGTCGGCTTTTAAGGGCCAGATACTTGGGAAAGGGGGGTGGCCGAGTCCGTTGGGATTTGGGGGTCCCGACGCGGCAGAAGCACTGCTCGTCGCGGACTCTGGGAGGGAGAGGGATGACAGGTGGGGTCCGGGTGTCGGTGGCGGAGGGGGAAGTGGGCTAGCGCGGGCGCTGGCTAGCTAGCTGTCGCGCGGGCGCGGGTGGACTGGCGCAGCGGCCCAGTTAGGTTAGGTTGTTGTTGTTGCCCCTTTTTTTTTCTTTAAACATTTTTCAATTTCTGTTTTAGTAAAACTTAAATAACTTTTGCATATAAAGTCAAAAAGTGATGAAACCAACTTCTAAATTTTTGTAAAAAGAAGGTGGTCATCTTAGGACCATAGTTTAATGTTTTACAAAGTTTTTAGAAGGATCAATCTTGACTACAACAATAATGCCTACATAAAGAAATCTTTATTAGGGTTTTGATAGGTTTATGTGTTAGGATTTTGTTGCAAATTTTTATTTGTAGGATGCAATGATGCAAGGGTGATGCATGCCACTAATAACATCCTATTATAAAATCTGGGATGTTACACGTTACCACCGCTGCAACAACGGTTATTCCACATACAGTCGATTGGTACATACTATAATATGATCTACTGTATGCATATGGATATTGTTGCGTTTACAATGCTACTGTTCATGTTGATCAGTACGTCTAATATGTTCGTTTGCCATATGTTAGTGGCGATTGTTGTCATGCTTAATATTCTGGAATTAATTTTAAAAATTGTGCCTAACAATCCAATAGTTTTGCCCTCTTCGTGGGCAATCGTTTCTCTTTATGATCAGAAGAGTCGTTCCAATTCCGAGTGCTTGTGGTTTTGGATCTTCCTTCGTCTTTTTTTTATATAAAATTGGCATCCTGGAGTGTAAGCTGAACTTTTATGCTTTCTATAAAATGCAGATCCTTGCGAATTTTCGCAGAATTTTTTTGCTCCTTATTTGAAGCGATATTATGTTGGTGGATCTTAACGTGTCATTGCAAAATGTACACTTGATCTTGTTTGATAATTCTCTTAGAGTTGGTTGTAATGTTTAAAAAATCTTAGTAGACTCAAATTCACAATGCAAAGCCAAAACTTAGCGTTTTGGCGAGACATTGGTGAACCACCAATGCAAATGTTAGTTTAGGTTATGTATGGAGAGTGACTTAAAAGAGATTAGGATGGTTGCAAGTTGATCGAAAGACTTCAATCACGCGTTTTCGATCCATATCATGGTGCGGTGGAGTTTTTCCATAAGCGACTTTGGCTAACTATGGTTTGGGTTCAAGACATGACCGTGCTGCCAGAAGCTAGGTCGTGCCGACCATCTAAAATTCTAAATAGACTTGAAGACGTGCAAATTAAATAAACCAGAGTAGTTTAGCTATGAAAACATCGTCGATAGCAGATTCCAGTGCTGGGGAACAGAAATAGGATAAGGACATGCCCGTCGCTTGTCATCGCCGAACGTATACTACGACATTGCGATATGATAAGGACTTGTATGATGTCATGTCGTCTGGAGTCGTCATTGTTACGTGCAAGAAAGGATGGCGAAGACAAACAGAACTGCGAGCAGGTAGTAGGTCGGACGTGCCTATCTAGAAGCAAGCCTAGATCTCCTCAGAAATTTCTTCGTTGAATCTAGTAGTCGCAAAAGGAGATCGCCTTGACGCATGTGAAGATGAACACGAGTGCTGGCTAAATAAAAATAAGCGGGCAGGTGCCCGGCCAGTATCGATCGTCCCCCATGGCCAAAGATCCAAGGCTTCTGAACTGCCGACTGGTAGAAGAAGTTCGTACACGAATTTCGTCTTGTCGGCGGCAGATTATTATTTGTGTTGGCTACATGTTCTAAAGCCTCGGAAGGAATCTGACCATCGGTTTACATCTAAGTGCTCTCCGCTGACGTTTCTAAAGCCTACACTAGATAACTCGACAGGGCATATCCACCGAGAATAAGAGAATCTTTGACGTTTGCGACTTTCACGAGATCCAGCCCCTGGTATTGGTGATACTGGGCAGGGGCATGGGACATTTAGAAACCGAGAAATGTACCCTCTCCAGAACTGAAAGGCCATTGTTGGGTTGATCTTGACGTTGGTGCATTTTCGAGCTGCAACTTCTTCCTTTTCTTTTTTTATTTGTACTACTACTGACATTTGCTTCGTGAATATAATAAAGGAAGACTCAACGACCAAGACGTCACCTACACGTTCCTTCAGATTGTTGCCTTGCCCACGTTCTACCGTAGAACTTCTACGCGTCATCCCCGCCGCCAGCGCCAGCGCCTTCAAGGCTTCAACGTGGATCTCCCTCAAATCAAGAGAAAAAAAAGATTTCTACGTGAACAGACTTGTCGGGTCCAAGAAACCACGGAGCAGAAATGTAGAATGCATTGCCTCGGCGCGAACGGGGCCTTGATGGGCTAGTAGAATAAAGCAACTAAGCCCATATGCTTGCTTAGATGTCTCCATAACTAAATGGGCCATCTCTTTACAATAACTCCTACTACATTTTTATGCGACATCGCTTTCAATTTCTTTTGCAAATCATCGTTTGTAACATCTACTCCCGCGTTCTAGTAAAGAAAATCTTACCGAAGCGATGTAGAATTCCCACGTCCAGGCAACAATTTGTTTTGATATATACAAACGTTACACTCGTTGCAATAAAAAGGTTGAACATGTGTCACGATATTCACCACACCCTAAGCAGAGAAACCTTTATAGACAGCGAACATTAGTAGCGGGCTGTTAAAAGGTAACGCCGCTGGTAACACCAGAAAGTACCCGCGTTGTGGCCAAAGTCGAAACATGGTAGACGCGGGCTTCGTAGCAGCGTTGTCCCGATGTCGGTGCGCTACCGATGAGTGGGACCCACTAGCCTGACCAGGCTCGGTGTATCGGTAGTGTGTTGCCCACCATAACATCATCGTGTCCACACCCAACAAGCCGTAGATGTCCATGGGTGACTTGGCATGTGTGGACACACCACGACATAATAGTGCGCATCGGTGGCTTAGTAGGTGAGCGATCAACTTTTACGGTGCCACGCGGTGTGGTGAAGCCCACCTATCCATGATATAAAAACGGCCAGGTGACGGACGGTCAGCCTAATTCATGCAAAGTCGCATGGGCTGGCAGCTTTATTTACTGTCCAACCTTCTACATGCCTATGAAGAGAGCCGACGCGACTTCTGACGATCCAAGCAGTCAACTTTATTTATTGTCGTATTAACCCTCTCCGTCGCACCACCCGGCCTGATCCTTACCATCTCCTCCCCCGATGCCACATAGTCCATGGCGAACGACCATGAAGATGGCGGCAGCGTCGGCGGCCGCAAGCGCGGGGACTGGCTGCGCAACCTCAACATGAAGCTAGTGGAGGAGGTTGCCGTGTCGGCTCTCCTCGTCCAGCCGGACACCCGTCTCCCCAGCGGGTGGCACATAAGTGAGGGGACTCGTTGTGCCGTGGCTACCTACTGACTGCCACTTGGCGGTCCTCGTCCATGAGCGGCGTGTCAGTTTGTCCCCAACCTATAGAACAACCCTGATTGGGCGTCGACTCGGAAATGGCTGCAGTTGCTTGAGGTGGAACAAGAGGTGGCCATCAGTAGCTATGTCGAGTCATGCCAGGAGCGAAGAACGTCATTGGTTGTTGGCAGTGCTGGCTGGACCACAACTTCGACGAAGTGTGGGCATGCCTTCGAACCAGGCAGGCCTCGCTAGACCCAGTCCGCCCCCACTGGCACCTCAACATAATCACGCACGACAACACGCTTGTCGTCACGGTCCTCATCTTCGACTTTGTCACTGTTGTCGCCAACCCTCATCCCGAAGCTAGAGCTATCGATGAGCTCGTGGCTCGTTTCCCCAGTAGCGTCTTCCGAGCGCCGAAGGAGGAGGAGCAGTCGACGCCTCCGCGTGGGGGCCTCTACTTTCGCGCCAGCCAGAAGGAGAAGGAGGTGAAGGAGGAGAAGCCATCACAGAGTCGTCTTTTCTTATGGCAGACCAAGAAGGAGGCCAAGGAGGAGGAGCGACAGCAGTATCCACCATCGTGGGTAGTGGACAGCTGCATCCCGTCGCCTCTCCGCCATCCTGAGGATGGTGAGTGGGTATGTGTTTACCCTTGGAGGTGACGCATCGTGATGGAGGTCTCGTAAACATACCATATTAACAATATCAACCATGGAAGCAGAACTTACTGTTTTAGACACAACCACTGTTGAGTCATAATAGTTGTGTGAGCTTTTGATGGACTTGTCTGTGGTTGAAAAACATGTGTCGACAATTCTTTTGAACCATGACAACCAATATGTTATTGTCAAAGTGAACAATTCTAAGGATAGTGCGAAGGCATCAAGACACATGAAGAACCATTTCAAATCTATTAGGAGTAATAACTATTACATATATTCAAATAGACAGAAACCTGGCAGATCTCTTTATAAAGAGACTATCACGAGATATGATAGAAAGTGCATCGAGAGAGATGGGGTTGAGACCCATGGATGCTACACCATAGCAGTAACCCAACCTATGCGATCGAAAATCTTGTGAATTAGGACGTAGAAAGAACAAACTAGCGGTTTGACCGAGGGGAGTATTTGTAACCCTCTCTATGTGAAGGTGCATAACTCTTAAAAATCTGTAAGGCAGGTTGGTGATATGCCTTAATATTTTTCTGTTGGCTATAACTAGCAAAAATATTGTACTATAAACCATTCTTAAAAAAACACATATATGAGCCCGATTGTTAAACGTCATAGTCTATGAGACTTGGATGATCTCTCTAAACTCATAAAAGACCAGGGAGTATGACACATATGAAGGAGATATGCCCTAGAGGCAAATAATAAGTGGATTTATTATCATATACTTCCTCCGTTTGGAAATATAAGATGTTTTAGATTTATGAAGGAGATGTATCTAGACACTTTTTAGTGTCTAGATTCATTTGAACCTACACACTAAAAGATGTTTATATACATCTCCTTCATAAATCTAAAACATCTTATATTTTTAAACGGAGGGAGTATCAATTAGTTTGCAATAGTCTCATGTTGTGCTATAGCTGTATCAAGCGGAAACTTTGATACATGTGTGGTATGAAACATACCAAGTCCCTAGTAGCATCTATTCATACTAGTTTGTTGGGCAACTGATGATCAAGGTTTCCTGATCATGGAGCATTGACGTGGCTCAATAGTAGATCTTCGTTGGGAGACCCCAAGAGGAAGGTATGATGAGCACGACAGTAAGTTTTCCCTCAGTTATAAAACCAAGGTTATCAAAATAGTAGAAGCAAGGAAACAACTCCAAGGTGTTACTAACAACTTGGAATCCTGCACAACATAAACTCAAGACTTTGCCCCAACTTACAGTGAGGTGTTCAATCTCACTGGTTTGCTGAATACAAAGGATTAAACATATGGTGTGGAAGGTAGTGGTTGCTTATAGAAAGTAAACAGTAACAGTAGAAGATATAATAATGGTAAAGATTGGACTGGGGTCCACAGTTCACTAGAGGTGTTCTCCTTAAGATAAATAACATAACATGCTGGGTAAAAAAATTACAGCGGGGCAATTGATAGGAACTGAGCAAGGCATAACAAAGATTTGAGTGGGCATTACAACAATATACATAGACCACCATCCAACTGCATCTATGACTAGTAATCCACTTTCAGGTTATCATCCTAACCCCTTCCAGTATTAAGTTGCAAGCAACAGATAACTGCATTAAGCAATGTGTGTAAAGTAAAAAATACAATTGTTCTATGAACAAGAGATTGTTGTTTTCTCCCTAGTGGCAACATCACATCTACAACCTTAGATATTTATGTCACTTCCCTAGATTCAATAGAGGCATGAAACCACTATCGAGCATAAATACTCCCTCTTGGAGTCACTAGCATCTACTTGGCCAAGATATCTATTAGAAACGGAGAGCATGCAAGATCTCAAATAACACAGACATGATAGAATCAATAATCATAAGACATTATAGAATCAATAATCAATCTGACATAGTAATCTCAATATCCATCGGATCCATGCAAACACAACATGCATGATTACAAATAGATGATCTTGATCATGAACGGAGCTCACAAGATCTAAACATGATAGCACAAGGGAGGAGAAACAACCATCTAGCTACTATATGGACCCATAGTCCAAAGTGGAACTACCCAGGCATCATACCGGAGGTTGGCATGGTGATGAAGAAGGCCTCCGGGATGACCTCTCCCCTTCGGCAGGGTGCCGGGAAGAGCTTCAGATCCCCCCGATCTAGGGACGATGGTGGCGGCTACGGACTATTTCGTGGATATCTGATCGGGTACTTGGGGTTTTGGCATCGGGGGGTTTATATAGGAGAAGAGTTGAGGCAAGAGGGCGTCCAGGGGTCCCACATGTTGGGGATATGCTATATGGGTATCCTTATAGCATGTCTCTTATCCGGCTAACCCGGGTGTCCCATAGTCGGTAGCATGGCCTATGGCCTGCTGGGCGGCCCAGTTAGGTGGATCCAGAAGGGAGGCCCATGCTGGATAAAGGAAGGCTACGGTGGAGTCATCAACGTACTCGGAGCCTTGGAGTGCAAGATACACAAGACTAGTAATAGATGGTGTAGGACTCTGTAACCTGTTCGGCTAGGAATTTTCCCTATAACCGTAGGACCTGGCGACTATATAAGTCGGGCCTATGGGAGCCTTTAGGGCATTGATTCACACAACCTCGCACAGCGAACCTATCTCTGTAACTCGGCGTATTGCCATTATAGTGATTTATAGGAGGAGTAGGATTCCGCCACCGTCGTGGGATATGAACCTGGGTAAGCTATGTTACCTCGTACCCGTCAACCGTACGCCTTACCCCATGTCTCTAAACACGCACTGTGAGGACCCCTCCATGGCGTACTCGTCGGCAATACCACGACAGTTGGCGCCTACCGTGGGGCAAGAGGCGCTTCAGGCTCTTCAGCGGGCGAGGACCAAGATCTTCGCGGGAATCGGCGAAACCGTAGCCATCGGTCGCGTTCTCTTCTCCGGCAACGTTCCGATCGTCCCTCCTGACGAGTTCTGGATCCCGGCGAAGACGAACCCTACACGGTGTTTGATCGTTCCTATCGGAGACATCCACCTCTTCATCGGCGAAACCGACTCAGGCACTAGTTCCCTGGGAGTCGGAGGAGCATCAAGGTCCGCACGGACCGCCTACGGCAGGATACGTTCGCGGAAGAATCAATGTCGGATCTCTCCTCGGAGTTTGCCGGCAAAGATCGGAAAAATTCAAGGCCCACCCAAATCGCCCCTGTGCAGGATATAAAGGTGGAAGATCACTGCAAATCCGCCGCCTTCGTCCGTGCGTCTGGACAGCAGAGATCCAAGTTCGTTGGCGTGGTTACCATCTTCAATCTGGCGCGCTGCGTTCAGGGAGAGGGAGAAAAACCCCGCGAGTACCTGGCCAGGTGGCTCCGTATACGAGCCGATCTGGCCCACTACCCCGATGATAACGCTTTGTATCACTTTGTGGAAGGACTGGACCATGGCACGCTTC
Organism: Avena sativa; assembly: GCA_916181665.1. Taxonomy (NCBI): domain Eukaryota; kingdom Viridiplantae; phylum Streptophyta; class Magnoliopsida; order Poales; family Poaceae; genus Avena; species Avena sativa. The sequence continues at coordinate 413,812,471 of OV702281.1, read as the reverse complement.
TCCGACATTCTCTAAGACGACAGCAGGCAACAGGACGTCTTGCCCTCGAAGAGATGGTGAGCACCGTCAACAGCTACGCGGAAGCTAACGCAGCAGCCCAGATGGAGCTTGCGCTCCGAGACGGAGAACCTCCGATTCGGCAGCCGCCGCCGCCTCCCGCCGCCATCGTCGCAGCAGCACCACCACCTCCAGTCATCATCGAGGCCGTTGCACCTCCACCGCCCGTTATCGAGGAAGTCCTGGCACCCTCCGACTCTGCATTGACGTGCTTTATGCTGATTCCAGTGCAGATTCAGAGGAGATAGACTTTAGTCCAGAAGAGCTAGACTCTGCTATGCAGGAGATGGAGGAGGAGTACTCGCGCGACGATCAAGCCAACAACGCCGTCACGTCTCGAGGGGTGTTCGTCACTATTGGGACGGCGATGGATGAAGATCAACTCGGACGAGATCCGCCTACCGCGCTGGACAAGGGGAAGGGGCCGCTTATTGCTGCTGACACTGATCGCGCAAAAGTCATGCCTCCTCCGCCTAACCTAGTGCAGCAGCCGCAGGAACTCGGCACCGGCCCGAGCAACAATAACACCGCAAACTTGCCGCCTCCAGCATCTACGTCGGTAGCAGCCCATGTTACTCCAGCTGATAGAGTGATGTATGGCAATCTCCTCGTCGAGCCAGTAACCGTTGCTCATATCCGGAACGTGACCCAGCTTGGCGAGAAGCGCCAGCAGCTGCTGGAGGAGGCGCAAGCCATCGCGGAGCAAGGCGCCTAACTAGATCGAGATCTGGTCAACACGCAGAAATCCATAGAGAAAGATAGAGCAATGGAGGCCGAGTACAAGACTTTGCTACAGCAGCAGAAGGCTAAGAAAGCTCCGGCTCGCGCCATCAACGATCCTGGTGTATGGCGCAACCTAGGATGGGCTCCCTCGAAGCCGGCACATGCCAAGCCATACATTGATAGTGAAGGCAAGCAGGTGATGCCCACCCCACTCCTTAACCTCGCCGTCCCTAAGACCCTTCTGGAGCAGGATAGATCACCTGAGGCAGTGGAACAGGTCTATGACCTAGTGGCCAAGGCGGTGAAGCAGCAGGAAAAGGCTACCTCTCAGAGGCTTGAGTCTAACCCAGCGCTCTGCCAGTCTAGCCAGCACAATCCGCCAAGGGACCGATCTCCTCTTGATGTCGGGTCCTCGACGGGTTCATCAGAACAAAGACGGAGGGATGCACGCAACAGGAAGGATGCCATCCCCATATCCTCCGACCACGGAGAAAAGGCCCGGCCTCGTCGCCCATCGCCACCACCCCGATCTCCCCGACATCGCGAAGATTACAAGACTCACCATCGTACGGATATGCCCCCACCAAAGAAGTGCGGCATCGTCATCCGCGACAACACGGAGCAGACCCGTCATGACGGAGAGCGCAACCAAGGACACAAGAGCAGGTCGCACCATGACCCTCCGCGTCCGACAAGCAACCGTGACAGACGTGAGGCGTCGCAGGAGGGTAACAGCAAGAAGGCTAACCCACTGCCACCTCCGCCTCCGTCACCTCCAAGCAGTCACCATGGCGGAAGAGGCCCGCGTCGTTCACGCAGCCCATCCCCTATTGACAAAAAGAAGAACCCGGAGTCGTACGATGCACGTTCACGGATCGACAAGATCCACGAGGCCCGGGAAGGACCATACCTGGGACCACGTTGCTTTGGACCTACGATACGGTCCGCAACTTACCCCAAAGGTTTCCGGATTGACAAGACCATCAAACCCTATGACGGCACCGCCAAGCCAGCCACATGGTTGCAGGACTACAGCAACGCGGTGGAGATTTCCGGAGGCAACCCCAACGTCGCCGTCAAGTACCTCCCGTTAATGTTGGCGGGCACGGCCCGTCAATGGATCGACGACCTGCCGGAGAAATCTATCTACAAATGGCTGGACATGCAAGAAGCGTTCACCAAGAACTTTGAGGGTACATACAAGCGTCCCTGCACTGTGGGCGATCTACAGCGGTGCGTGCAAGAGAAATACGAGACATCTCGCGCCTACCTCTCCCGCTGGCTGGATATGAAGAATTCCTGCGCAGGAGTGCATGCTCAGACCGCCATGGCCGCCTTCATCGATGGGTTGGAAAGGGGCACGCTGCTCCGACATAAGCTGAAGCGCTTGCAGGACAATCACCAGCTTGACTTGAACCAGATGATTCAGTTGGCTAGTGAGTTCGCAGCTGCCGATGACGACGCTCGCGGATCCTTGCCGGCAACGGCCGTTCCAACTCAAGCTCGGAGGAACAGAAGTACATAGCGGAAAACCGCTCCAGAAGAAAAGCAATCTACCTACATGGTCGCTATGACTTTTGCAGGACGAGGAGAAGGTGGACATGTTGGAGATATGCCCAAGAGGCAATAATAAAGTGGTTATTATCATATCTTCACACTTATGATAAATGTTTACATACCATGCTATAATTGTATTAACCGGAAACATTAATACTTGTGTGATTTGTAAACTAAAATAAGAGTCCCTAGTAAAGCCTCTTGTTAAACTAGCTTGTTGGTTAATATATGATCATGGTTTCCTGATCATGAACATAGAGATGTTATTAACAACAGGATCATATCATTAGGAGAATGATGTGATGGACATACTCCTATAGATAAGCGTAGCATAAAGATCAAGTCATTTAAATAGTTCAATTGCTATATGCTTTCTGATACATAGTAACCTAATTCCTTCGACCATGAGATCATGCATATCACCTTTACCGGATGGATGCTTTGATGACATCAAACACCACACCGTAACTGGGTGGCTATAAAGGTGGCATTGAGTGTTCAGAAAGTATTGGTTGAAACACATGGATCAAGAGTGGGATTTGTCCATCCATATGACGGATAGATATACTCTGGGCCCTCTCGGTGAAATGTCATCCAATTAGCTTGCAAGCATGTGACTGGCTCACAAGGGATCACATATCATGGGAACGAGAAAAGAGTACTTATCAGTAACGAGGTTGAACTAGGTATGCAGAGATACCGACGATCATGACCTCGGATAAGTAAACTATCGTGAGACAAAGGGAAATTGGTATCGTATGTAAGTGGTTCATTCGATCGCAAAGTAATCGTAGAAATATGTGGGAGCCATATGAATTTCCAGATTCCTCTATTGGTTATTGTTCGGAGAAGTGTCTCGATCATGTCCGCATAATTCACGAACCGTAGGGAGACACACTTAAGGATTCGACGTTGTTTGAGTAGTTATGGTATTATGAGAAAGAGACCGAATGTTGTTCGGAGTCTCGGATGGGATCCGGGATATCACGAGGTGATCCGGTGGTCCGGAGAATAAGATTCATATAAGGAAAGTCCCGTTTCGGAGTTCGGGAATGATTCCGGTGTTTTCATCGGGAATGTTCTAGAAGGGTCCGGATTGTCCGGCACTCCGGGGGGGGGGGGAGGGTACATGAGTGTGTCATTGAATGATTGCATCATGTACTAAGTGTTCTTGCTGTTCCAAAAACATGAAAGTCAAATTGCCAGTTTGAAAGTCAAACGGCTAAAACAGGAAACTGTGGAAAACAGGAAACTGTGGGAAACAGGAAACTGTGGGAAACAAGCAAGAGGAGGTTGAAACCAACTTGGAGGAGGAGTTCCTCTCCTCCTTGGCCGGCGCCCAGCCCTAGGCCGAGTTGGGGAGGGACTCCCTCCCTCCCTGGCGCGCCTAGCCCCTCCACCTATAAAAGGAGGGGCAGGGCTCCTCCTTGAGACACACAAGTTTCTACCTCTAATCTCCGGTTTAGAGCCGTTTTGGTTTAGAGCTTCTAATTGCTTTAGCCTGCGGTTTAGAGCCTTCTAATTGGTGTGTATAATCTCTAGACCACTAATAGCCCTCTCTCATAATCCACCATACTCGCTCCGGCTTAAGGCGAAGCCCTGCGGGATTTCCCCTCTACTTCCGGTACCACGCCGTTGTGCTGCCGGAATCACGAGGAGAGTGCTACAACCTCCGCTGCCTGCTGGAACAAGGGAGAGGAAGGTCTTCGTCGAGTACCGAACGTGTGACCGACTGCGGGAGCGCTGCCGGAACGCAGCGCCGGAAGTATCGTCTACGCGATCTTGAGATCGGAAAGAGTACGACTACATCACCCACGAGAATCTGCTCTCGTTAACCGCTTTGGAATCTTCGAGGGTAAGTTATTCCATCGACTCGTTGCTACAATCTAGTAGATAGATCTTGGCTTGTTTGTTTGTATGCGATAGAAATTTTTTGTTTTCCATGCTACGAACCCCTACAGTGGTATCAGAGCCGTGTCTATATGTAGATCTGTTGCACGAGTAGAACACAATGGTCATTGTGGGCGTTGATGCTTTTATTGTCGATTGCTTCTTGTGTACTTTGCATCTTGCGGTATGTTGGGATGAAGCGGCCCGGGCTAACCTTACATGACATCGTTCATGAGACTTGCTCCACGCTTGACATGCAACTTGTATTGCATAAGTGGCTTTGCGGGTGCCTGTTTCTCCTAGCATAGTTAAGATCCAATTTACAACGGGTAATCAACAATGCTGGTATCAATGTTGTGGTTCATGTTCGTAAGTTAGAACGACACTTATTGAAAGCCCCAAACCACGTAAAACATGCAAAGAAAGTAGAGGCGTCTAACTTTGTTTTGCAGGGGTGTGCAGTGATGTGATATGGCCATGATTGTGATTATATTTGATGTATGCAATGTTCCTTATTGTAAGTTGGCAACCGGCAGGAGCCATATGGTTGTCTTTAATTTATGTTAAGACCCGCGTGTCTATTCAAAGTAGTTGTAATAGTTGAAGCCGGTGGACGACAACCATGGAGTAGCGTCATTGACCTTGATGCAATGCCGGTGATGATGGAGATCATGTTCGTGCTTGAAGATGGATATCGGAAGCACAAAGAAGAAAGGCCATATCATATCACATATTATGAATTGCATGTGATGTTAATCCTTTATGCATCTTGTATTGCTTAGTAGATGACGGTAGCATTATAAGATGATCCCTCAAGCACACAATTTCAAGTTCTAAAGTGTTCACCCTTAGTATGCACCGTTGCTAATGCTTGTTGTTTCGAAGCACCACGTGATGATCGGGTGTGTTAGATTCCGCAAGTGTATACAACGTAAGCAAGCCAGATTTGCTTATGCGGTAGCTAAGGTTTGATCTTGACGAGCCTAGCATGTACAGACATGGTCTCATGAACACGGATCACCGAAAGGTAAAGCATGAATCATATAGTAGATATGATGAACATGATGATTGTTCGCCATTGAAACTATACCAACTCTCGTGATGATCGGTGTTGATATAGTGGATTTGGTTCATGTGATCACTAAAACAATGTGAGGGATATTGTTTTGAGTGGGAGTTCACCTAGATTAATTTAATTATTAATTAGAACTCAATTTATCATAAACTAAATCAAAGTGAATTTGCATAGTTGTTGTAGTCATTGGCATCCGTTTACCACCTTGCGCTTAGTTATAATTGAGATGATAGAACTATAGAATTCTGGTTAGTTACTTTACGAACTGGTATCGTATTGTTTTGAAGTGTTAATCTAAAGTTTAAAAGTCATATTGCAAACTTTCAGTAAGTTCCGGTTACTCCATGAAGTTTAATAATTAGTATTAAATCAAGAGTAACAATTCCAAGTGTTAGTATATAAGTATCATGTTTGTCTCCATGATTCTTGATATTCAAAGGAATCTCTTAATATCAAGGTTATCTAGGATCTGAAAGAGTTATTTCAGAAACCATGATGTGTGGAAGATATTGTGATATCTGAAACGAAGTTTTGGTTGCAACATGATAGAGTATAATATGGCTAAAGTCATGTTCTCATATTTGATGAGAATTTGCAAAAGGTTGGAGACACTTGTTGTCCTAATCCTCCAAAAGGTTTTGGATAGCAACATTATACTCGTTACAAGCTAACAGTAGCTTGATCATGGACAATTCCATGAAAAGGGTGAATATTTGATGTAGGTAAAATGTTTACTACACCAAGAGATTACTAAAGAAAGGAATTTGAAAGAACACCAAACACTTGATAATGGTGATCTACTTCAAAGTGCAAGTCCAAAGACATTGGTATTTAACTATACACGCTTGGACTATGTGTCATATGTATGACTCCACTATTGATGTTGATAGATTCTTTCAAACAGAAAAGGAAATACTGAAAGAGAATCTCATAAATATATGGCAGAAGAGAAAGGACTAGAATTGTTCAGTTTAAGTATATAGATGATATACATGTTATGGCTATATTCTTTGCTTATTAAACAATGTGGTTCTTAAGTATTTGATACTGAATTTGTTTGTATGAATCGTCATACGAAACAACACAATTCATGAACTACAATGGCCTAAGTAACTAGCAAAAGAATATGTGATGATGTTCATCGAGAACAAATAAAGGGTTATTGTGTTGCTCATTAAACATCAAAGCTTGCCTTCAAGATTTGTTTTATCAGGTATTATGAGAACAAAAGAGTTGTTCAAATAAATTACCGTGATCCATAAAAGATGGATGATTCACAAATCTCGTTTGAGAAATCACATCCATAAAACTAGTGCTAAAAATGTCGAAAGACAAATTGATTGAAAGATCACTTAGGAAGTGACATCGCCGTTTGAATTATAATGGAAAGAAAACATGAAGAAACTCCATGTTGATGGAATTTTGGAGTCTTTTGATTTTTGATCAAATGACGCTTGTGAAACTTTCCTAGAGATAATTAAAACTTTGTTCATAGGCCAAAAGGGAACGAATGACTAGCTTATTGGAACTTGTACATATTGTTGTACGAAATCCATTATGTGTAGTCAAGAGCGATGGATTTCAACTTCATATGCTTTCTCCAAAAATTTGAGTGAATATATGAATATTTACTTAATAAGGATAAAGTATGAAACACTTGAAAAGTTCAAAGACTTTCAAGATGAAGTGCAAAATCATTGTAACAAGAATATGAATAGTTTATGATAAGATCATAAAGGAAAATATTTAAGTTACAAGTTTAGCATAATACCTAAGATTTAAGGAATCGTTCCGTGGATTTGCATTTTCCCGAAACACCATAAGAGTATGGAGCGTTCAAGATATGTAATTAAACCTTGTTTGACATGGTGAGATCGAAGGTGTAATTCATAAAAATGCCATTATATTTTAAAGATTAAAAGCTTTAGAGATTACCGTTTTTCCACTGAAAAGAGCTCCATCATAATCCGTTGAAATGACACCATATAAAGTTATGGTTTGGGATAAAACCCAGGTTGTCCTTTCTTAAACATTGGTATGCTTTGCATAAGAAAGATGTTTGCAACCAAAGTCGGATGAACCTGTCTTTGTATGTTATTTCGAATAACTGTTAAGTATTCCTCCATAACACCAGAGACAAAAGTGTTTGTCGCTTAGAACGTCAAATTTCTTTGAGAAGGAATTTTTCGTGAAAAGTTAAGTGGGAGGACAATAGAACTTTGATAAGGTTAAAAGAACCTTAGCTGTATGTGCAGAGTTGCGCAGCGCCGAAAAGTGTTCCGGAGTTAGCAAACAATGCTCATGGCTCACGTGCCTCAAAGGTTGTGGTCACGGAGATCTAAGTTCCTATTGAAACAAGTAGATCGGGTAAACAATCAAATACCAAGATTTGAGGGTTGAATCATTATTTGATAATAATGAACCGACTACATACAAAGAAGCGATGATGGGCCCTGACTCCGTCAAATGGCTTGAAGCCATAAAATCCGTGATAGTTCCATACACGAGAAATCAAGTTTTGAACTTGAAGGACCCTCGAGAAAGGTGTAAGACCTTACAGTTGTGTCTGGATCTATAAAGAAATAGACATGGATGTTTTACATCTATGAAATTATAGACATGTTGGGAAAGAGTTCACAACAATGTTCAAAGGTTGACTATGACAAGATTTGATCTTTCATAGTGATATTTAGTCTAGACGGATTAGTGTAGCAACCACTACATATAATTTTGTTATATGGTAGTTGAATAAACAAAACAAATTCTTCTAATAGAAGGGTTATCTAGGACGTGTGCATGACACAGTCCAAAGGGTTTTTGTTAAATTTCAAGGGATGCTAAAAACATATGCAAACTTCAATGGTTGAAGTAAGCATAGCGGAGTTGGAATCTTCACTGTGATGAAACTGTTAAAGGAGTTTAAAAGTTCATCAGAGACGATGGAGATGCTTGCATTTGCAAGAAATTAAGTGGGAGCGCTAAGACATGTTTCTAATACATTATGTGGAAGACATATTGTTGATTGGAAATAAATGTATCTTTTATTAACACAGATTAAGAATTTCATCCCGATGAAAGACTTAGGCAAAACCCAAATATTTGGCATCAATAGACGCTAATATGGTTGTGCCAGAAGTACATAGACAAGATATTGAATGAGTTCAATATAGAAACTACAAGAGAGGTTCTTGTCGCACAGAAAGGATTGAATGAGTTCAATGTTGATGATATATTCAAGTGTATTGACATTTGGTAAAGTGAAACAAATAATCAAGTATAGATTGATACTTGATGTATGAAATCACAAAGAGTATTTATATCAATCATACTGCGATATGTACAAATCCAGATATGTCCTATGCTCTAAAAGTTGTGAGCATATACCAGAATGATTCGTAAGATGATCATTGGACAATAGTAAGGATATTCTTATGATCTTTTGGAAGAACTAAGAGTATATTATTTGTAGAAGTGACAAATAGATGGTTAGTTCATTGTAAAAGTACTACATTGATACTAGTTTTGTCACAAAGTACAAATTAAGTTTATCTCAATCTAAACTAAGGGTGGCACAATATAATGGAAAGTGAGTTCCATAATGGATTTGGATGAGTTCCAAAGTTAAGACATTGTGACAGATACTACAACAAGAGGCTAAGTATATGACTGCTATTTTAGCAGCAAAAGAGGGTATTTGTGTCAAGTAGTTTGTTATCAAACTAGGTGTAGTTCACAGTGGGATAATACTATGAAGATATATTGTGCGACAATATTATCAACATGTTTTAACCCCAAAGAGCTAAAGGTCACACCGAAAGACCAAATTTATACAAAGCCATCTCATTAAAGAATGAGTGATGCGTAGAGACGCAAAGACATGCAATTACACACGGACCTGGAAGTGTCAGATCCAGAGATCAGTTGACCACTAGCAATCGTGTACATACAACACCGGAAAGCCATAGGTGTTGAATACACAAAGGTTTGAAACTAGATTATTGACTCTAGTGCAAGTGGGAGACTGTTGGAGATATGCCCAAGAGGCAATAATAAAGTGGTTATTATCATATCTTCACACTTATGATAAATGTTTACATACCATGCTATAATTGTATTAACCGGAAACATTAATACTTGTGTGATTTGTAAACTAAAATAAGAGTCCCTAGTAAAGCCTCTTGTTAAACTAGCTTGTTGGTTAATATATGATCATGGTTTCCTGATCATGAACATAGAGATGTTATTAACAACAGGATCATATCATTAGGAGAATGATGTGATGGACATACTCCTATAGATAAGCGTAGCATAAAGATCAAGTCATTTAAATAGTTCAATTGCTATATGCTTTCTGATACATAGTAACCTAATTCCTTCGACCATGAGATCATGCATATCACCTTTACCGGATGGATGCTTTGATGACATCAAACACCACACCGTAACTGGGTGGCTATAAAGGTGGCATTGAGTGTTCAGAAAGTATTGGTTGAAACACATGGATCAAGAGTGGGATTTGTCCATCCATATGACGGATAGATATACTCTAGGCCCTCTCGGTGAAATGTCATCCAATTAGCTTGCAAGCATGTGACTGGCTCACAAGGGATCACATATCACGGGAACGAGAAAAGAGTACTTATCAGTAACGAGGTTGAACTAGGTATGCAGAGATACCGACGATCATGACCTCGGATAAGTAAACTATCGTGAGACAAAGGGAAATTGGTATCGTATGTAAGTGGTTCATTCGATCGCAAAGTAATCGTAGAAATATGTGGGAGCCATATGAATTTCCAGATTCCTCTATTGGTTATTGTTCGGAGAAGTGTCTCGATCATGTCCGCATAATTCACGAACCGTAGGGAGACACACTTAAGGATTCGACGTTGTTTGAGTAGTTATGGTATTATGAGAAAGAGACCGAATGTTGTTCGGAGTCTCGGATGGGATCCGGGATATCACGAGGTGATCCGGAATGGTCCGGAGAATAAGATTCATATAAGGAAAGTCCCGTTTCGGAGTTCGGGAATGATTCCGGTGTTTTCATCGGGAATGTTCTAGAAGGGTCCGGATTGTCCGGCACTCCGGGGGGGGGGGGGGGAGGGTACATGAGTGTGTCATTGAATGATTGCATCATGTACTAAGTGTTCTTGCTGTTCCAAAAACATGAAAGTCAAATTGCCAGTTTGAAAGTCAAACGGCTAAAACAGGAAACTGTGGGAAACAGGAAACTGTGGGAAACAAGCAAGAGGAGGTTGAAACCAACTTGGAGGAGGAGTTCCTCTCCTCCTTGGCCGGCGCCCAGCCCTAGGCCGAGTTGGGGAGGGACTCCCTCCCTTCCTGGCGCGCCTAGCCCCTCCACCTATAAAAGGAGGGGCAGGGCTCCTCCTTGAGACACACAAGTTTCTACCTCTAATCTCCGGTTTAGAGCCGTTTTGGTTTAGAGCTTCTAATTGCTTTAGCCTGCGGTTTAGAGCCTTCTAATTGGTGTGTCTAATCTCTAGACCACTAATAGCCCTCTCTCATAATCCACCATACTCGCTCCGGCTTAAGGCGAAGCCCTGCGGGATTTCCCCTCTACTTCCGGTACCATGCCGTTGTGCTGCCGGAATCACGAGGAGAGTGCTACAACCTCCGCTGCCTGCTGGAACAAGGGAGAGGAAGGTCTTCGTCGAGTACCGAACGTGTGACCGACTGCGGGAGCGCTGCCGGAACGCAGCGCCGGAAGGATCGTCTACGCGATCTTGAGATCGGAAAGAGTACGACTACATCACCCACGAGAATCTGCTCTCGTTAACCGCTTTGGAATCTTCGAGGGTAAGTTATTCCATTGACTCGTTGCTACAATCTAGTAGATAGATCTTGGCTTGTTTGTTTGTATGCGATAGAAAAATTTTGTTTTCCATGCTACGAACCCCTACAGGACAACGTGGCCGAGGAAGGGGAGCTGGCCGTGGGCAGCAACGAGGAAGTGAAACCACCTCGGCGCCGCTCCGCGTTCCCTAAACCTACGAGGAGTACCGCGATATGCCGTGCCTCGTACACCTTGACGCCAACGGCAAGGCCACCCATACCAATCGACACTGCAAGTTCGTCAACGACCTCAAGGAAGACCCGGAGTCCGGCTACAAGCGAAGTCGGAAGAACAGACCGCGAGGCAAGGGCAAAGGGAAGAAGAAGGATGAGGAGTCCAAGGATTCAAGTGACATGGACAAAGACGTTGACCCCAAGCACGCCGCCAAGAGCGAAGACAAGGGCAAGAACCCCTTCGCAAAGAAGGCTCCAGTCTACCACACTTTCCTTGGCACCCCCACCGTCCGACAACAGAAGACCTCTATGAGGATCCTGATGGCCACTCTCCCTCCAGTCCCCCAGTACCTGCGCTGGTCGGAAGTTCCAATAACTTGGGACAGGACGGACCACCCAGACCTTGTGCCCACGGAGAACCAATACGCCATGGTCATCAACCCATTGATTGACGGCGTGGAGTTCACCAAGTGCATGGTGGATAGTGGAAGCAGCATCAACAGCATGTACCTGGATACACTATAGAAGATGAACTTGACGGAGGCAAACCTAAGGCGGACCAACACCGTTTTCCACGGCGTCGTTCCTGGTCGGGAGGCTCGATCCCTTGGGTGCATTACACTTCAGGTTGCCTTTGGCAATGTTAATAATTACCGCCAAGAGCGCATGACCTTCGAGGTGGTCCACTTCAAGAGCATGTACCACGTCATATTCGGCCGCGACATATTCCACACGTTCATGGCAAAGCCATGCTTCGTCTACAACAAACTCAAGATACCCGGACCAAACGGTATTATCACCGTATCCGGAAGCTTTACCAAGGCAAGGGACTGCGAGATCAACGAAGCAGCCGTTGCAGAAGCTGTCCTCTACAGCGAAGAATTCAAAGAGATCCAGAGCAAGGTCAATGACTTAGAGATGCCTGTGTCGAAGAAGCATATCTCCGACTCCGCTCCTGCATTCAAGGTCGCCATCGAAACCAAGTCGGTGGAACTTGTGGTAGGCGATGCCTCCAAGACCGTCGCCATTGTGACGAACCTGGATCCCAAATAGGAAAGCGCGCTCGTCGAGTTCCTCCGTGAGAATAGGGACATCTTTGCCTGGCAACCTGCCGACATGAAAGGTATACCTAGGGAACTTGCCGAGCACAGCTTAAACATTGATCCAAAATGCAAACCAGTGAAACAATCTCTATGACGCTTTGGAGATGAGAAGAGATGCGCCATTGGAAAAGATATAGCTAGGTTACTTAAGGTTAGATTTATCTGAGAAGTCCTTCACACCCAATGGGTGGCCAATCCTGTACTTGTCCCCAAAAAGGGAACCAATGAATTAAGAATGTGCGTTGATTACACCGGCTTGAACAAAGCATGTCCCAAAGATCCGTTTGCTTTGCCTCGCATTGACCAAGTCATTGACTCGACGGCTGGCTCGGAACTTTTGTGTTTTCTTGATGCATACTCAGGATACCACCAGATCAAGATGAGGAAGTCGGACCAATTGGCCACTTCGTTCACTACCCCATATGACACGTTTTGCTATGTCACGATGCCCTTTGGGCTGAAAAACGCAGGTGCTACCTACCAGCGGACAATGCAACGTTGCCTTCACGACCAAATTGGTCGAAACGTTCACGCCTATGTGGACGATATCGCAGTGATGTCTAAAAAGTCAAACGACTTAATCTCCGACTTAAAAGAAACCTTTGATAATCTCTGGAAATACAACATGATGCTCAACCCCAAGAAGTGCGTCTTCGGGGTTCCAGCTGGCAAATTGTTGGGCTTCATCATTTCCCAACGTGGAATCAAGGTCAACCCGGAGAAAATCAAGGCCATCTTAAACATAAACCGCCCGACATGCCTAAAGGACATTCAACGACTAACAGGTTGTGTTGCAGCAGTTAGTCAGTTCGTCAGCCGGCTTGGAGAGAAGGCTCTGCCATTGTACAAGTTGCTGAAGAAGGCGGACAAATTCACGTGGACGGATGAAGCAGACGCAGCATTGAAGCAGCTCAAGGAGACTCTTTCCTCAGCGCCCATCCTTGCAACACCCGAGCCTGGAGAGACCCTGTTAATTTACATGGCGGCAACCAACCGGGTAATCAACATCGTCGTCGTGGTAGAGCGGAAGGAACCAGGCTATGAGCACGGAGTTCAACGACCAGTTTGCTACGTGAGCGAGGTCTTGACGGAGTCCAAGCAGCATTACCCGCACTACCAAAAGATAGCTTATGGAGTATTCCTCGCTTCTCGGAAGCTGAGGCATTACTTTTAGGAGCACCCAATCACAGTGGTGAGCAAGACTCCACTGTCCGACATTATCAATAATAGGACGCTACAGGAAGGGTCGCGAAGTGGGGCATTGAACTTGCCGCCTTCGAGATCACCTATAAGAGACGCGACGCTATCAAGTCACAAGCCTTGGCGGATTTTGTTGCAGATTGGACAGAGATGCCAGACGCTACTCCGTTGCCAGAACCAGAGTACTGGGTGATGCACTTTGATAGATCAAAGCTCCTCAATGGCTCGGGGGCTGGTGTATTGCTACAGTCACCAACAGGATGCAAGCTACACTACGTTCTGCAGATCCACTTCGAGGCTACAAACAACATGGCGGAGTATGAAGCACTCATTCACGGACTACGTGTAGCCAAGGATATTGGCATCAAGCGCATAGTTTGCTGTGGAGATTCCGACTTGGTTGCCTAGCAGGTGGCTGGCACCTGGAACGCGCGGAACCCTATGATGGCGGCATATCGAGACGAAGTGGACGAGATATGTAACACCCTCAGAATCGACCCTATGCAAGTTTCAGCGCTTCCCGCCAAAACCCGCATAGAAACGATTCAAAGGTGCCCACCAGGCACTTTCGTGCGGGTGGAAAACGAAGTAATAACATTACACAACTGTCCTCGATGGGACCCACAGAACATATATATATATAACAGCGACTCCATGAGTCAAGAATACAGATATAATATACAAAGATCCAAATCACCTTGAAAATGATAGAGCGTCCGGCTACGGACAAGATGCAAATTGAGCTAAGAGCCCTGAAGAATAACCAATGGCGTCCATAACCCTGCCCAGGCCAAGCCGGAAGGGTAACCCTGCTAACGGCGTCGATATCAAACCTGCTTAAACAAAAGGGGTGCCGACAAAGGGCAAAGGAAAAAGAGGAGCGTCAGTACTGAGGCCAGTACACGGCGAGACTAGAGTTCGGCGGTCCTCGCCTACATAGGTATGGTGGACTGAAGCGGCAGCGGCAGCATGCACTAAACAACCTATAGAGACTCGATACAACTGAAGGTTATCAGAGAGGGATAAGAATGACCTACTCGGATCCAACCTGAAGCTAACACCAAACAAACCCGTCCTGGTATTTCCCCCTCGCGACCAAACGAGGAAGTCAACCGAGGAACTCACACCGTTGGCAGTTTTATTTGTTCGGTTATCGTTGCAGCAATTACTAGTCAAGTATAGATAATCATTCTGATAAAATAAGCAGTGGGCACTTTTAATTAACCATTCCGTTGTAGTTGCAACACTTACTAGTCAGATACAATTAGCATGAGATATCCCGAAAACCCAGCAGTTGTTGGTACTTTTATTTAGCCATTCCGTTGTAGTTGCAATACTTACTAGTCAGATACAATGGTCGCAAGTGACAACCCAAACAAGCAATTGTTGGCAGTTTTATTTAGCCATTCCATTATAGTGAAGCTGATTACTAGTCATTATAAAGTCAAATTTATAGCACTACTTTAGTTATAGTTGTCTATGATCGAGATACTGTGCTCCAAGTCGTCCATAACCGCGGACACGGCTTTCAGAAAGTTTTACCCGGCCGGGGTGCACCAATAGCAACACACACACGATCAACCTCGGAAAAACCAAATCAAAACCCAACGAGGCTTTCACGACAAAGCAATCACAGGATTCAGAAATATTTCAGGGGGCCACCCCTTAAAGTAGACCCGCAACGAAGTCAGCCGGCTCCGAGACGGCCTCAAGGTTTGGGTGGACGGCTGTGAACGACTGGGAACCCAAAACTGAGCTTGTCGACACCGCGGAATCGTGTCTCGATCCTAAACACTACAGTGTGCTCCTCGCACAATCGTAAATAAAGCAGTAAAGCATGGCATAAGTACAGGATAGTAATAAAACCCCAAACTAGTTTGTGGCCCCAAGAAATAAGACTGAATCAAGCTCTGGCTAAGGGGGGCCCATAATTCCCCGTATGTGGATAGCGCGATAAAATCAAGGAACAGGTATCAAGCACTCGGGGTCCTACGGGACACAAGTGGACGGTTAACAACCAAATAACATCTATTGCCCACCTGTGCCTCTGCTTAACTACTTCAATTTTAGTTGTTAAACAATAAATAAAGTGAACAATAAATAAACCATGATCATCTCCAGCATTCAACAGGCGGCAACACTCCAACAACTGTGGTACTTGGCGACACGCAACAGCACTTGAGCAAGCGACTACGATACGCAAGTCCAGCTATCTACCAAACAACAGGTAATAGGATGTGTCCAAGGCAATATACGGCTGCAAGGGATTACACGGGTACGGAAACTAGAGCATCGCAACACAGATAGCAATGGATCAACAGGAGGGAATAAATACTATAAAAGTAAGATAGGTAGAAAGGGGGAGGTGCTCGCCTGAAAACATTGCCGAAGGTTCATCCGAAGATCGGGGCGAAGCTCACATCAACTCAACGGCCTTATCTGCGAAGAAGCAAAACACTAGAAGAAACACCGGATGCAATATTTAATACTACGGCAAAAGATCGGCATGATGCATGTATGATGTACGGCATGGCGAAGATGCGATGCAATTAGGCAAGATTAAGCGGTACCGGGGTCCCGACAATTAATTAAACGGTTCAAGTTGTTTATCTACCCCGCAAATTAAATGTTGTTTTAACAAGGCAAAATATATCACCGGTTCGCTACACAAATTTAAATGAGGCCAATATAAGGCTAGATTTGCCCGCATATGGGCCCCATATTTAGTTATGAGGTGAACCGGCATAAGGCCCCAAACCAATGATATGCATGCGAGAATGACAATTTAATATGCGACAAGTTTATGATATTATAAAATAGGGTTTCGGGAAGGGGTTCACACATTAGAGGGTCTCGACGAACTTGGGGTTCCGGGGTTCGGGGTTGGTCTCAGGGTCCAGGGTTCGACGGGATCGGGATCAGTCTTGGACTTCGGCGCCGGCGGTTCATCTGATTCATCCGGTCGATGTCGATCTAGACGGTGTACTGGCCCATGTTGATGTTCTTGTCGACAAAAGCCTTGCCGAGCACTGATCTTGGCTTGCGTGTGGGAAGCTCTCGACACAAACGAGGGAACAACCACGCAGGTGCATACATCGAGCAGGAGCGGAGAGCGCCGGACACAAAGGCCTGGACGCACTGGTCTTGGCAAGCCTAAACAACTGGCAGGAGCACAACCAAACGTTCGGGCTGCTAGAGGAACTCCTTGCAGGCACCTGGACAACACGGTGAAAACAGAGGACGAAGAAAAACGTTGCAGAGACGGGCCGACCGGCTTGCTGCGGCTTGGAGTCGCAGAGGCGGAGGCCGTCGCGGCCGCGGGCAGGTGGCTCGAGGCGAGCACGGGGCGCTGCGGCGGAGCTTGGACGGGCGGAGGACGCGCGGCTCTGGCGGGGTCGACGCCGGAGGGGTGGCTCAGGCAGACGGCGGAGGAGCGGCGGGTTCGGGCGGCGCCAGGGAGGACGCGGGCGAGCGAGGGGCGCACGGCGAGGGGGAGGAGACGCGGGCGGCGGTGAGGGCGAGCTCAACGGGGGGCCTCGGTGGAGGAGGCGGGGAGGAGGTGCGACGGAGGGTGGAAGGAGAGGGAGGCCGATGTGAGGCGGGCGAGCGCGGTGGGACAGGGAGGAGGAAGGAGAGAGAGCGCGGGATCGCGGGGCCAGGGTGGGGCCGCGGGGCGGGCGCGCCGGCGCGGGGCGGCCGGAGCAGAGCGGGGTGGGGGAGGGTTGGAGAGGAGGGAGGAGCGGGAGGTGGAAGACGCGTGGGGAGGGAGGAGACCGGGTCCAGGGGCGGGGCTGGCGCGTGGGGCCCGCGGGTGGGCCGCGGCGTGACCGCGTGGGGAGCGTGTGGGGGCGTGTGGGGGGCGCGTGGCCAGGGTGGCGGGACCCACAGGGCAGGGAGAGGGGTGGCTGAGTGGGTTGGGAGGTTGAGTGGAGAGTGGGGCCGGATGGGGCCCGGTTGTCGGTGGGGAGAGAGAGGGAGGGTAGATAGGGCTGTGGTGAGAGAAGGCGTGGGGAAGAGGGTGGATTGATGAGGTGGCAGGGTGGGTAGGAAAAAGGGGAGGGGTGAGGTGGCGAGTTGTGAGTGGTGGGTAGAATAGGTTTGGGTGGTTTTAGGAATTAGGGGGGGGCTGGTTTAGGTGGACCGATTTTAATACTGGGGGTGGTCGACTGGGTCGAATCGGCCCGTTCGACTGCCCCACTAAAAACATTATAGGTTTTTATTTAATTTTAACATAACTTTTGTAATTAGTTTTTAGACAAATTAAAATCATCCGGGAACATCCGGGGGTTTAAGTTGAAATAAAAGGAGGGCTAATTTTAGAAAACGATTGTCTTTCGCAATTAGTTTTTAGGCAAATTAATATGCATGATGATGACGATGCTCAAATGCAATGTGGCATGATGACATGAGCATGCGGTCACGATGATGCAATGCACAAAAACAACGCGATTTTCTAGTAGTGGTTTTGCGGGATGCCACAATTCGACACCACTAACAATGGATCTCGCCCTCGAGATCCGCCTCATGGTACCGGAAAGAAGGTCGGCGGTCAGAATCTCCTTGCTTCGTGTAGATCCTCGCGACACCACTAACAAGAGGTCGTTGTCCGTGCTCATCGAGAGAACACTCCGGAGAAACAAAGGACGAAGGTTGAGGTATCAACAAATAAAGCCACCTCTAGCTTCCGTGAACGGAGTAAAATCGCTGGATCCACTGATTCGATGTACAAGAGCGAATGATAAGAGTAGTCGGATGGTGATCAGTCCATCGCGCACCCAAACCATTACTCTGCACACGAATAGGCGAATTATGCAACCAACTCTCGGAATTAGACTGAAGATCTCGACAATCGAGGTGCAGAACAAAGGAGTGATGCAGACTCTGCATCGGATCTGGCGTAGATGATGTCGTCGCGTCGGAAAACACCGGAAGGCACAAACAAGGAACAAAGAATGGTACCACAGATAAAGGACCACTCAGATAGCATGAAGACCAGATGTAGCAACACCGTTACCAGAGGAGGAAGCGAAACCCTGAAGGTACGATGGAACCCAACCACGAGAAATCCTGGACTCGAAGAGAGAGAAGAGAGCGGATTCAAAACACGCAGAGGTGAGAGGAGAGCAGCAGAGGGGTAAGGAGTAAAAATCAGACCTACTCAGAACTATCCAACCGATTTTGCAAAAATAGTTTTGACACTCTACTTCGGCCGTTAGCTAGGTTATCCTACAGGCTGGACTTGTGGGGTATCGCAACTGCTGAGCTCTGATACCACTCTGTAACACCCTCAGAATCGACCCTATGCAAGTTTCAGCGCTTCCCGCCAAAACCCGCATAGAAACGATTCAAAGGTGCCCACCAGGCACTTTCGTGCGGGTGGAAAATGAAGTAATAACATTACACAACAGTCCTCGATGGGACCCACAGAACAGATATATATATAACAGCGACTCCATGAGTCAAGAATACAGATATAATATACAAAGATCCAAATCACCTTGAAAATGATAGAGCGTCCGGCTACGGACAAGATGCAAATTGAGCTAAGAGCCCTAAAGAATAACCAATGGCGTCCATAACCCTGCCCAGGCCAAGCCGGAAGGGTAACCCTGCTAACGGCGTCGATCTCAAACCTGCTTAAACAAAAGGGGTGCCGACAAAGGGCAAAGGAAAAAGAGGAGCGTCAGTACTGAGGCCAGTACACGGCGAGACTAGAGTTCGGCGGTCCTCGCCTACATAGGTATGGTGGACTGAAGCGGCAGCGGCAGCATGCACTAAACAACCTATAGAGACTCGATACAACTGACGGTTATCAGAGAGGGATAAGAATGACCTACTCGGATCCAACCTGAAGCTAACACCAAACAAACCCGTCCTGGTATTTCCCCCTCGCGACCAAACGAGGAAGTCAACCGAGGAACTCACACCGTTGGCAGTTTTATTTGTTCGGTTATCGTTGCAGCAATTACTAGTCAAGTATAGATAATCATTCTGATAAAATAAGCAGTGGGCACTTTTAATTAACCATTCCGTTGTAGTTGCAACACTTACTAGTCAGATACAATTAGCATGAGATATCCCGAAAACCCAGCAGTTGTTGGTACTTTTATTTAGCCATTCCGTTGTAGTTGCAATACTTACTAGTCAGATACAATGGTCGCAAGTGACAACCCAAACAAGCAATTGTTGGCAGTTTTATTTAGCCATTCCATTATAGTGAAGCTGATTACTAGTCATTATAAAGTCAAATTTATAGCACTACTTTAGTTATAGTTGTCTATGATCGAGATACTGTGCTCCAAGTCGTCCATAACCGCGGACACGGCTTTCAGAAAGTTTTACCCGACCAGGGTGCACCAATAGCAACACACACACGATCAACCTCAGAAAAACCAAATCAAAACCCAACGAGGCTTTCACGACAAAGCAATCACAGGATTCAGAAATATTTCAGGGGGCCACCCCTTAAAGTAGACCCGCAACGAAGTCGGCCGGCTCCGAGACGGCCTCAAGGTTTGGGTGGACGGCTGTGAACGACTGGGAACCCAAAACTGAGCTTGTCGACACCGCGGAATCGTGTCCCGATCCTAAACACTACAGTGTGCTCCTCGCACAATCGTAAATAAAGCAGTAAAGCATGGCATAAGTACAGGATAGTAATAAAACCCCAAACTAGTTTGTGGCCCCAAGAAATAAGACTGAATCAAGCTCTGACTAAGGGGGGCCCATAATTCCCCGTATGTGGATAGCGCGATAAAATCAAGGAACAGGTATCAAGCACTCGGGGTCCTACGGGACACAAGTGGACGGTTAACAACCAAATAACATCTATTGCCCACCTGTGCCTCTGCTTACCTACTTCTATTTTAGTTGTTAAACAATAAATAAAGTGAACAATAAATAAACCATGATCATCTCCAGCATTCAACAGGCGGCAACACTCCAACAACTGTGGTACTTGGCGACACGCAACAACACTTGAGCAAGCGACTACGATACGCAAGTCCAGCTATCTACCAAACAACAGGTAATAGGATGTGTCCAAGGCAATATACGGCTGCAAGGGATTACACGGGTACGGAAACTAGAGCATCGCAACACAGATAGCAATGGATCAACAGGAGGGAATAAATACTATAAAAGTAAGATAGGTAGAAAGGGGGAGGTGCTCGCCTGAAAACATTGCCGAAGGTTCATCCGAAGATCGGGGCGAAGCTCACATCAACTCAACGGCCTTATCCGCGAAGAAGCAAAACACTAGAAGAAACACCGGATGCAATATTTAATACTACGGCAAAAGATCGGCATGATGCATGTATGATGTACGGCATGGCGAAGATGCGATGCAATTAGGCAAGATTAAGCGGTACCGGGGTCCCGACAATTAATTAAACGGTTCAAGTTGTTTATCTACCCCGCAAATTAAATGTTGTTTTAACAAGGCAAAATATATCACCGGTTCGCTACACAAATTTAAATGAGGCCAATATAAGGCTAGATTTGCCCGCATATGGGCCCCATATTTAGTTATGAGGTGAATCGGCATAAGGCCCCAAACCAATGATATGCATGCGAGAATGACAATTTAATATGCGACAAGTTTATGATATTATAAAATAGGGTTTCGGGAAGGGGTTCACACATTAGAGGGTCTCGACGAACTTGGGGTTCCGGGGTTCGGGGTTGGTCTCAGGGTCCAGGGTTCGACGGGATCGGGATCGGTCTTGGACTTCGGCACCGGCGGTTCATCTGATTCATCCGGTCGATGTCGATCTAGACGGTGTACTGGCCCATGTTGATGTTCTTGTCGACAAAATCCTTGCCGAGCACTGATCTTGGCTTGCATGTGGGAAGCTCTCGACACAAACGAGGGAACAACCACGCAGGTGCATACATCGAGCAGGAGCGGAGAGCGCCGGACACAAAGGCCTGGACGCACTGGTCTTGGCAAGCCTAAACAACTGGCAGGAGCACAACCAAACGTCCGGGCTGCTAGAGGAACTCCTTGCAGGCACCTGGACAACACGGTGAAAACAGAGGACGAAGAAAAACGTTGCAGAGACGGGCCGACCGGCTTGCTGCGGCTTGGAGTCGCAGAGGCGGAGGCCGTCGTGGCCGCGGGCAGGTGGCTCGAGGCGAGCACGGGGCGCTGCGGCGGAGCTTGGACGGGCGGAGGACGCGCGGCTCTGGCGGGGTCGACGCCGGAGGGGCGGCTCAGGCAGACGGCGGAGGAGCGGCGGGTTCGGGCGGCGCCAGGGAGGACGCGGGCGAGCGAGGGGCACACGGCGAGAGGGAGGAGACGCGGGCGACGGTGAGGGTGAGCTCGACGGGGGGCCTCGGTGGAGGAGGCGGGGAGGAGGTGCGACGGAGGGTGGAAGGAGAGGGAGGCCGATGTGAGGCGGGCGAGCGCGGCGGGACAGGGAGGAGGAAGGAGAGAGAGCGGGGGATCGCGGGGCCGGGGTGGGGCCGCGGGGCGGGCGCGCCGGCGCGGGGCGGCCGGAGCAGAGCGGGGTGGGGGAGGGTTGGAGAGGAGGGAGGAGCGGGAGGTGGAAGACGCGTGGGGAGGGAGGAGACCGGGTCCAGGGGCGGGGCTGGCGCGTGGGGCCCGCGGGTGGGCCGCGGCGTGACCGCGTGGGGAGCGTGTGGGGGCGTGTGGGGGGCGCGTGGGGGGCGCGTGGCCAGGGTGGCGGGACCCACTGGGCAGGGAGAGGGGTGGCTGAGTGGGTTGGGAGGTTGAGTGGAGAGTGGGGCCGGATGGGGCCCGGTTGTCGGTGGGGAGAGAGAGAGGGAGGGTAGATAGGGCTGTGGTGAGAGAAGGCGTGGGGAAGAGGGTGGATTGATGAGGTGGCAGGGTGGGTAGGAAAAAAAGGGGAGGGGTGAGGTGGCGAGTTGTGAGTGGTGGGTAGAATAGGTTTGGGTGGTTTTAGGAATTAGGGGGGGGGGGCTGGTTTAGGTGGACCGATTTTAATACTGGGGGTGGTCGACTGGGTCGAATCGGCCCGTTCGACTGCCCCACTAAAAACATTATAGGTTTTTATTTAATTTGAACATAACTTTTGTAATTAGTTTTTAGACAAATTAAAATCATCCGAGAACATCCGGGGGTTTAAGTTGAAATAAAAGGAGGGCTAATTTTAGAAAACGATTGTCTTTCGCAATTAGTTTTTAGGCAAATTAATATGCATGATGATGACGATGCTCAAATGCAATGTGGCATGATGACATGAGCATGCGGTCACGATGATGCAATGCACAAAAACAACGCGATTTTCTAGTAGTGGTTTTGCGGGATGCCACAAGATAGCCAAGAGCTTCTTGGGCTACGAAGTCAAGTATGTGCCTAGGGAGCAAAACGAGGCGGCTGATCTGCTGTCTAAGCTTGGATCAGGGCGCAAGCGAATTCCGCCAGGAGTTTTCCTAGAGCACCTGCGCACACCATCCGTGAAGGGAGCCGACATCGACAACCCGGATAGAGTTGACTTTTTCGTCAACATGGTGACCAAGGTCCCTCCGGCTTGGACAAAACCGTTCATGGAATACCTCGAACACGGAACTTTGCCCGACGACAAAGTGGAAAGACGGAAAATAGTACGACGAGCAAAGGGTTATACCATAATCAATGGGAAACTCTACAAAAGGAGCACTACTGGTGTATACCTAAAGTGTGTTTCCCAGCTAGAAGGTATGGAAATCCTGCGCGAAATCCATCTCGGAGATTGCGGGCATCACGCCGCTCCTCGATCGTTGGTCATGAAAGCCTTCCAGCAAGGATTCTACCGGCTGACCGCGAAGGCGGACGCCGACAAGCTGGTTGATACATGCATGGGATGCCAGTATTATGCCCGACAACCACATGTTCCTGCTGAAGAATTGCGAACAATACCAATAACTTGGCCGTCGCAGTCTGGGGGCTAGACATGGTGGGGCCGTTACAAACGGCACCTTGTGGGTTTACGCATCTGCTTGTACCAGTTGATAAATTCACCAAATGGATAGAAGCTAAACCCATTAGGAAGCTTGATGGGGCAACTGCCCTCAGGTTTGTCTGGGATCTAGTGGTGAGATTTGGTCTCCCACATAGCATTGTCACCGACAACGGAAGTAACTTGTCACTCGGAGAAGTGGAGGCTTATTGCTGGGAGAAAGGCATCTGACTTGACCTTGCATCTATGGCACACCCACAATCCAATGGTCAAGTTGAGCGAGCCAATGGATTAATTCTGCAGGGAATCAAGCCACGTCTTGAGGCGCCGCTACATAGAGCAGCTGGAGCCTAGGCGGAAGAGTTGCCATCTGTGCTGTGGAGTTTACGAACTACACCCAACAGATCCACCGGCTACACCCCTTACTTCATGGTATATGGAGCAGAAGCCATCTTGCCTTCCGACATACTCCACGATGCACCAAGAGTTGCCTCCTACGACGAGGATGATGCTGAAGAATCCAGACGCCTAGATGTGGACCTTCTCGAGGAGGAGCACGTTTTGGCATGCCAAATATCCGCCATCTACCAGCAGAAGCTACGCAGCTAGCATAGTCGCCACGTTCGGCATCGCTCGTTTAAAGAGGGAGATTTGGTGCTCCAACTTAAGCAGAAGAAGTGACACAAATTATCCCCGCCATGGGAAGGACCGTTCATCATAAGCAAGGCGCTGCTCAATGGGTCTTACTACCTTGTTGACAATCGTGAACTAAAGGATAGACCCAACGAGGATCATAAGCGTAAGCGACGTGACCCAGATGATGACTACCCGGAGCTTGATCGGCCATGGAACATAGCATAGCTACATCCTTTTTGCACTTAGCATTTTTTATCTAATTGTGTACCTCTTATATGATCAATGAAATAAAGCTCTTTGGTTCACTCATATTTCTGAGTCTTTTACCTCCTTTAGTGTTCATTTTTGGATCATGTAAAACCTTTATGCACAAGTCTTGCGTTTGCACTTGTGAAAATTCCGCCTACGGGCGTTAGCTTAAGTTTTCTGGTCTACACGTTCTTTGTTGTTTTTATGTGGATTCTGGAGTAGTGACTTTCGGCACTTGTTGTTAGCGATTTTGTGCTTAGGTTATTGACGGTGCTATTGGGCATCATCACCTAAGCGCATGGTTCCGACAACGAGTCTTCCAACTCACGAAAAGTCAAGCATAAGAACCAAAGTAATGGATAAGCCAACACTTGCTTAAAAAATATATACATGCTGAAAATTAGTTCTTAAGTAGCAGGACATAACAACCATTGTTTTCCGCCTTAAGTTACATCACCAAGTTTTTTCGCGCATGCACCAAAGGTAAAACAAATATTACAAAGTGTTTTTCATTCCTTGGGCGCAGGAGACTTGGAAGCAGCATCGTCACCAGCCGGAGAATCACCCTCAACGTCGGCGCTATGATGAGACTCGGAGGAATCTTGGTTGACACTGTCAATGGTGTTCATGGGCACGAAGACGTCGATGTCCACCAACTCGGCAACTCTGGTGTCATAACCCGCGAGTGATGACAAGATGGCTTCATGATCAATCTCTTTGCCGTCATCGTCAACGTCGGGAATACCAGAGGTCACCGTGTCGATGTCGGCACCTTCATAGTGTGCCTTCACCATTGACAGCGCCATCCTTGCGCCAGCCCGTGCACATGAAGCTTTCCAGCTTGTGACACGCTCGGGGGCTCGACGCAGAATCTCCGAGTACTTCGTCATGGAGTCTGATGCCTTGATGTATATCTGGAGGGACTTGGAAATCTCTTTGGCTTGGGTGATGGTGGTGTTGATAAAGTTGCCGGCAAGAACCATGCATTCCTTGTCCGAAGGAGGCGAGCGGGTTAAACCCATAGGAGCTGCAAATTTCGACAAGGAGCACATGAGTTCAATAAATTCAAAGTATCCAGACTACAGAAATACAAGGCGGAGGAAACTTACTGAAGATGCTGGCCTTAGACTGCCAGAGGGTGTCCGCCAGGGATTCTTTTTCTTGTTGGAGGAGCTTAAACGCCTCACTGTGGCATTGGTTTTGCTCATCAGCAGCTTGCTTCTAATCTTTTAAGATCGCAAGCTCCTCCTTCAAGCGATTGATTTCCGCGGAGGCGGAGTCCTGCAGGGCCTTCATGGAATCTTCATGCATTTTCAGCATTTCCTTCCTCTCCTCCTTAAGGATCTTGTTCTCGCTGTCCAGCTGCTGGATGTGCTTGGACTACTCGACAATGTCCTTGGCCTTGGCGACATGTTCTGCAAGTCGGAGAAAACAAAGTACACAGTGAGTACTCGGAGAATGTAGGCACAAAAACAAGACGGAATGCACAAAAAGAAAACAGACTCTTGTTTTTGATGATCTGTTCCTTCAAGATGGCAGTTTTACCCTTTTTGGCTTCAAGATCTGCGCGCATCTTCTAGTACTTGTCATTGGCCATGCCCCTCCGAGCATTCTCGTTCTGTGGAAAAAAGAAAAAAGGTAAACCGTTGTTTAGTCGGCTTGGAGCATCTAGTAGGAAATTTTCCACCTAGGCGCTCGGGGGCTAGATCGAGAGTTTTTTTACTTAGCAATATGCTTAGCTTTTCTTTAAGCATCTAGTCGGAGCTAATTCAGTTCTTGATTAGGAGCTTGGGGGCTAGAGTATAAAGTTTTTAACTCGAAATCTGCTTAGCTTTTCTTTAAGCATCTAGTCGGAACTAATTCAGTTACAACTAGAGGCTTGGGGGCTACAGTATTGAAAATTATAAACACTGCGTATGCTACTCTTAAAGCATCTAGTCGGAATAGTTTGTTCCACCTAAATGCTTGGGGGCTACAGTGAGAGTTTTTTCTAACTTAGTCACTCTTAGAGCATATAGATGCAAAACCTATGGTTTTCCGTCTACATCCTCGGGGGCTACAGTGGGATACTCATATGAAATACAAAAGGCAAAGTAAAACTTACAAGTGCAATGATCTTGAGGTTTGTAGCGCTCTCGGCTAGCAGCTTGCCAAAGGAGATGCTATTTCCTTGCAAGATGTCCGCTTGTCGGAGGAGCTCCTCAAGACCACACGTCGGAGATGACGGTACTCCTCCAGGAACCAGAGTTGTGTTACTCGGCATGAGCGCCGGGTAAACTATCTTCGGAAACTCAAAGGGTTTCTGGGGAGCAAGGGCACCGCCTTCGGCAGAAGTACCAGCTTCCACCACCGCCTTGCCGCCACCGATGGCATCCTTAGCCAGAGCTTCAGCCATTTGTTGAGCGGTCCTCTCCTGCGTTGCCTGCTCGCCGACTACAGCGAGCTCGGTAGAGGCGCCAGAATCCACTTCCATGACGGAAGGACCTAGTGTAGGGGTTCGTAGCATGGAAAACAAAAATTTTCTATCGCATACAAACAAACAAGCCAAGATCTATCTACTAGATTGTAGCAACGAGTCGATGGAATAACTTACCCTCGAAGATTCCAAAGTGTTTAACGAGAGCGGATTCTTGTGGGTGATGTAGTCGTACTCTTCCCGATCTCAAGATCGTGTAGATGATCCTTCCGGCGCTGCGTTCCGGCAGCGCTCCCGCAGTCGGTCACACGTTCGGTACTCGACGAAGACCTTCCTCTCCCTTGTTCCAGCAGTCAGCAGAGGTTGTAGCACTCTCCTCGTGATTCCGGCAGCACAACGGCGTGGTACCGAAAGTAGAGGGGAGATCCCGCAGGGCTTCGCCTTAAGCCGGAGCGAGTATGGTGGAGTATGAGAGAGGGCTATTAGTGGTCTAGGGATTAGACACACCAATTAGAAGGCTCTAAACCGAAGGCTAGGGCAATTAGAAGCTCTAAACCAAAACGGCTCTAAACCGGAGATTAGAGGATAGGAACTTGTGTGTCTAGAGGAGGAGGCCCTGCCCCTCCTCTTATAGGTGGGAGGCGCGGCCAAGGGGAGGGGAGTCCCTCCCCAAGTCGGCCTTGGGTGGCGCGCCGGCTTGGAGAGGAGGGACTCCTCCCCAAAGTCGGTTTTGCCTCCTCTTGCTTGTTTCCCACAGTTTCCTGTTTTAGCCGTTTGACTTTCAAACTGGACATTTGACTTTTCTGTTTTAGGATTCAATTTAATCCTTTATTTGGAACAGCAAGAACACTTAGTACATGATACAATCATTCCAATATGTAATGACACATTCATGTACCCCTCCCCCCTCCCGGAGTGCCGGACATTCCGGAACCTTCTAGAACATTCACCGGAATCATTTCCGAACTCCGAAACGGGACTTTCCTTATATGAATCTTATTCTCCGGACCATTCCGGATCACCTCGTGATATCCCGGATCCCATCCGAGACTCCGAACAACATTCGGTCTCTTTCTCATAATACCATAACTACTCAAACAACGTCGAATCCTTAAGTGTGTCTCCCTACGGTTCGTGAATTATGCGGACATGATCGAGACACTTCTCCGAACAATAACCAATAGAGGAATCTGGAAATTCATATGGCTCCCACATATTTCTACGATTACTTTGCGATCGAATGAACCACTTACATACGATACCAATTTCCCTTTGTCTCACGATATGTTACTTATCCGAGGTTATGATCGTCGGTATCTCTGCATACCTAGTTCAACCTCGTTACTGATAAGTACTCTTTTCCCGTTCCCGTGATATGTGATCCCTTGTGAGCCAGTCACATGCTTGCAAGCTAATTGGATGACATTCCACCGAGAGGGCCCAGAGTATATCTATCCGTCATATGGATGGACAAATCCCACTCTTGATCCATGTGTCTCAACCAATACTTTCCGAACACTCAATGCCACCTTTATAGCCACCCAGTTACGGTGTGGTGTTTGATGTCATCAAAGCATCCATCCGGTAAAGGTGATATGCATGATCTCATGGTCGAAGGAATTAGGTTACTATGTATCAGAAAGCATATAGCAATTGAACTATTGAAATGACTTGATCTTTATGCTAGGCTTATCTATAGGAGTATGTCCACCATATCATTCTCCTAACGATATGATCTTGTTGTTGATAACATCTCAATGTTCATGATAGGGAAACCACAATCATTAATCAACCAACAAGCTAGTGAAGTATAGAGGCTATACTAGGGACTTCAAATTAAGTTTACAAATCACACAAGTATTAATGTTTCCTTGTTAATACTATTATAGCATGAATGTAAACATTTATCATAAACACAAAGATATAATAATAACTACATTTATTATTGCCTCTAGGGCATATCTCCAACACCTAGTGCCTCCTTAGATTGTGAGCTTGTTGGGGCGGACGAGGGCTTGACGGCAGGAGTAGCAGGGGCGATGGCGGGGGAGGCGTCACGATGCAGCATATCCTTGATATTTCGAGAAGCCCCAAAGTTTTGGAGGTCTTCTTGAGGCTGGTCGTGGCTTTCTTTCTGAAATGTGCAAATGCATAAGTACAGGAACAAGACAGACAGATAGACAATGTCGGAGAATGAGAAGCTTACACTAGGGGGGTGCTTTGGCAAAAATCCCGGTGGTTTTTCTCTTTTCCGCCTCCAAGGCGGCGGTAGTCTTTTTGGAGGCTCCACCTTTCGTCTTCTTCTTCTTGCCTCCGTCGGCAGCGTCAGAGGTGGAGCTCTTCCGCTTTCGCGCCAACGGGACTTCGTCGTCAGACACGACCGTGACTTCCTTCATCTTTGGATCATAGATTTGAGGAGCCATGCTCATCTCATCTATGTCGCTAAGATGTTAAGTAAGAAATCACCGTGTTAGATAAGACGATATTTGCAAGACGGAAGAACTGGAGTATATGTCGTACACGGAAAATAAAAACCTACCTTTGGGCACTTGATGTCTACGAACATGTCGTAGGTGATGGTGAAGCCACGCTTCTTATCCTTCACCTTGACGATGTCTTTTAGGCGGAGCTTGACGGAGTCGCTCGAGAAGTTATCCACGGAGATCCGGAGGCTATCCCTTCGATCACCGTGCATATACTTCGCGTGGTGCTACAGAGGTTGGATTCGCCTGATTAACCAGCACATGGCTAGGTCCAAGCCGGATAAACCCGTCTCTACGAACCATTCGATCCGCCTTATAGCGCGGGAAGCGTCGAGGTCAGAAGGAACGGAGGCTTGGGATCTCCATGTGGAAACTTCAGCGGCAGCTCCATCCGCGAAGTCTGGGTACGACACTTCTCGGCCCGCCAGAGGAATGTCGGGGCCGTAGAAGTACGTCCGCTGCCAATTCTTGCAGGACTCGTGGCCGACGATGTCGGGGAACCGCCGGCCAGGTCGAATCTTGAAGCTTATGGTGTCGTAGTTCCTAAGCTCCTCCTTGCTATGTCTGGCTTCACGTTTGACGGTGAAGAAGTACACGAACAAGTCTAACCTAGGCCTTATCCCTAGATAACCCTCGCAAAGTGCCGCGAAGTTGCTAAGCACTAGGATGCTATTGGGGGAGAGGTTATGGGGCTGGACCTTGTAGTGGTTTAAGACGGAGAGGAAGAAGTGGGAGATGGGCAGAGAAACGCCGCGTACCAGCTGAGCCTTAAGGTACACCTTTTCTCCGACTTGGGGAGAAGGTGTCACCTCGCCGGCCGGTGCCGCCCGCCAGGCAAGCCCCTCCGTCGCGGGGAGGCAGCCTTTGGCGACCATATCTTGGATGTCGCGGTCGGTGATGTCCGAGCCGCGCCAATCTCCCTTATGCGAGTCTGGCTCTTCCTCCAGTGGCTCTAGCGCCACCAGATTTTGGTCACCGCCGGTGGACTCGATCACCGCTGACGCGGGGATGACCAAGCCCTCTGGGGCCCGACGACAGAGCTCGCCGGCTTCGCCGCGGCTTCGATCGGCGCCACCATGGATGGGGATGTGCTGCTGCTCTCCATGGAGTGAAGGATGGACGCGATTGGTGCAGATGGAAGCTAGGGTTTTCTCAAGGTTTCTCGCGGAGAGCTCGAGGAGGCGCGCGCTGGAGGAAGACGATGATGCGAGGAGAATGAGGTAAAAAGTGGAAAATGCCCCACGGTTATTATTTATCATCCTCGGCATCAAGATTCGTGCAGCTTAATCGGACGGTTGCCGCGTAGACGACGTTTTCGCGAACGTGCGCGGAAATTTTGCCACGTCTCCAACCGTCTCCGCCAACGGTTTGTATCGCTCGCACGGGAAAATCGGATATAATTGCGTTCTCTATATGTGTGAGTTACGAGGCGTCGCTGACCTAAGCCTACGTCGTCCTAGATGACATGGGTAGATGAGCCGTCACATCGAAGATTCCGGCATAGACGGATTTAATCCGACTACAAAAGAGTACAATAGAAGATTCAGCATTTCTCCGGCTTACAAGTCAAAGACAGAGAAAGCCTTGCAGGGTTCTTTGGGAGGACTACAAGATGTTGCTTGACGATTTGCCGACATCCATCTAGACGGAGCATTCCACATGAAGAGGCAAGACGGCGCAAGATCTCGGAGTTCTCCGGGGGCTACTGTTGGGGATATGCTATATGGGTATCCTTATAGCATTTCTCTTATCCGGCTAACCCGGGTGGCCCATAGTCGGTAGCATGGCCTATGGCCTGTTGGGCGACCCAGTTAGGTGGATCCAGAAGGGAGGCCCATGCCGGATAAAGGAAGGCTACGGTGGAGTCATCAACGTACCCGGAGCCTTGGAGTGCAAGATACACAAGACTAGTAATAGACGGTGTAGGACTCTGTAACTTGTTCGGCTAGGAATTTTCCCTGTAACCCTAGGACCTGGCGACTATATAAGTCGGGCCTATGGGAGCCTTTAGGGCATCGATTCACACAACCTCGCACAACGAACCTATCTCTGTAACTCGGCGTATTGCCATTATAGTGATTTATAGCAGGAGTAGGATTCCGCCACCGTCGTGGGATCTGAACCTGGGTAAGCTGTGTTACCTCGTACCCGTCAACCGTACACCTTACCCCACGTCTCTAAACACGCACTGTGAGGACCCCTCCATGGCGTACTCGTCGGCAATACCACGACACCACACCCTGCCCAGGCGTGGCCCAAGGTGGGCCTGCACGTGGGGTTGGGGGGGGGGGGTGCGGCTCCCCTTCGGTCGCCCTTCGATCTCCGTGTTCTCCTCGGTGAAATATTGACTTTGGCTTTTGTCCCGTACAATTCCGAGAATATTTCCTTACTAGATTTTCTGAAACCAAAAACAGCAGAAACAGGCAACTCGCACTGCGGCATCTTGTTAATAGGTTAGTCCCAGAAAATGCATAAAAATACCTCAAAGTGTAGACAAAGCAAAGCAAAGAGGATACTAAACAAGCATGGAACATCAAAAATTATAGATATGTTTACGATGTATCAAGCATCCCTAAGCTTAACTCCTACTCGTCCTCAAGTAGGTAAGTGATAAAAAAGAATAATTTTTGAGGTGACATGCACCATCACAATCATGATCAAACCATTTGCAAGCATTGAAAGCTGGGATCAAAGTACTCTAAACATGAGCATAAAAGATGAAGTTCTAACAGCAGGACATAATAACCATGCTGCAACATGAAAGGATACAAACAAAGATCATGAATAACAATGCATTGAGAGACGTTTGTTTGTTTCACATATAGAAAACATATCATAGTGACATTCAGCTTGTCCCTCATGGAGT
Source organism: Avena sativa (assembly GCA_916181665.1). Lineage (NCBI taxonomy): Eukaryota > Viridiplantae > Streptophyta > Magnoliopsida > Poales > Poaceae > Avena > Avena sativa. The sequence continues at coordinate 413,780,263 of OV702281.1, read as the reverse complement.
AGCAAAACATAAATGCATAGGACACCTTCAAAGTTCATAAGGGTGACTAGATACAAATAGTTCAGGAACAAGCAATATCAACATTATGAATCAATCAATAAGTTTTGGGACAATGCGCATAGAACTAAGAATGACAACTATGCTCTCTTAATTGGTGCCTAAGGATAGAAGGTGGAGACTCAATATAAAAGTGGAAGAAAGACCCTTCAAAGGGAAAGCAGGGATTTCAAGTTTCATAAAGAGCTTCCAAAAATTATGGTACTTGTTAGCTTTCAGCTCTCATTGCCCCTATCATAAGCATCTTGAAGTAATTAAGGTTAAAATGAATAAAATATGGAGTATATGCTTGACAAAGTATAAGTTGGCAATCTCATGTCCCTTGAGTATGAGGGTCGTTCCTCATGCTACTCAACTTTAGTTACCGGTAAGTTCTTGTCATAGTAAGTATATGTGTATCATAGAGAACTGCCAATGGGGTACCCCTTGCCCCATGACACAGGAGATATCCCATATCAAAATGACAAGGCAATAGACAATGAGCATCTCAACAGTCTTCTTATTTACCATGGGAAAACGGCGCTTTTTTCTCTTCTTTCCTCTTTTTTTCTTTTTCTCTTTTTTATATCTCTCTTTATTTTTATAAGAAGAATGCTTCATAGATTGCTCACTATGGTGATGCTGCAAGTTTCCACCATGATTAGGCATGGCTTAGCTAGCGGCCCAGGTGTTTCTCTAACACATACACATAACTCCATGGACTTACAAGCTCCCCTTTTATTTCACACCGCCGACATCCATAAACAAAAGAGCATGATATCAACTGGGTAGATATTTACAAGTGTTGAAAGTGTTCCCCGTGACAGCACGGTTCTGCTAATTACCAACTTATAAGTGCAAACATATACAACATAGATGACAATATGGTTCAAGTTTATTAGGGGCAATAAAAATAAGGTGTGCCATCAAGTTTGTGAGAGCTTTAATCACTAATTTTCACATAACAAGTTTAATTTGGAAGATAGATAAAACAAGAATATACTTGGAATGGTGTAACACACCATGCATAGGAATTTATAGTGGACACTTTGGAATAACTTGGTTTCTTGGGAGTTGTATGCATGAGTAGAGCTTACTCAATACAAGTGGAGGCTAGCAAAATACTGGGAGCGACCAACTAAGAGAGCAATAATGGCCATAATCATGCAGAGCGACAAAACATTACTGATCAAAGGATAAAGTAGTATCATAAGTCAAAAACTAAATGATCATAGAGGCTAAGGTGACTGGTTCATAGTCATAACATGGTGTGAGCATGTGCCAGGTCAACCCAAACAAAGCATCAAAGGATAATACCACAATACTATGCTTTTGTATGCTAAAACAATGCATGATTCTTTCAAGGCACATTAATCAATCCCAATTTTTTGGAACAAGTCATGCTACAGCAATAATCACTAAGCATAAAGTCAAAACAACATCTAGCATGACATGATAAAGTCTAGGCCATAGTCAAAACAAGTTCTCTCTTGTACCACTATAAGCATGAAACTCTCTACTCCTTTTCCAACACCAATCAACTTATTTGAAACAACACAGTGAAAGCGGGGTCCAACTACTTTATTCAAGCAAACTAAGCAAACGAAAACTAAGATGCTCCAAGAACAACACAACAGTGCATGCAACAATAAAAACGAAGTGTATAGAAAGAGACCTGAGGTTTTTATTGATGAAGAATGGGATGCCTTGGGCATCCCCAAGCTTTGACGCTTGTACTTCTTGAATAATTTTTGGGGTGACACGGGATGGCATCCCCAAGCTTTAGCTTTTGTCCATTCTTCATCTCATTATATCATTCTTTCCGTACACCTGATAATTTGCTTCATACAAAACTTCACACAATCTTCATTAGCAACATTAGTGCATTCAAAAGTAATAGACCTTTGGGTTTAGTTTCAAAACAGAAAAACTTTCATCAAAAAACAAGCTACTGTAGCAATTCCCTTTAAAAAGCTCAATTTACCAAAGAGAACTCAAAAAGAAATCGATAGGAGACAAATGCAAATAATGGCAGAAATCTGTCAAAACTGACCAGCACGTAAAAACCGATTTTTTCGAAAACCTTATGTTGCTCACATAAAAAAGTGTTGAGCTAACGAAATTTAGCTAACAACCTGGTGGATTTATTCAGAAAATTACAGCTCAATCCAACATATAGAGATTTTTCACAAATTTTTACAGTGAAGCACAAAAATCTATTTCGGGACAACAACTTCCCCAAATCTTACTTCTCTCTCATTAGAGGTTATTCTTGGCAAAAAAATCAAACAAAAATGATAAGGAGAGGTTATTACATAAGTAATAACTTCCAAGACTCAAGAAAACTATTGTGTTATCTCCCAAGAAGTACTTTTCTTTAACGCCTTTAAGTTAGGCATAAGAAGCAAGAATCAAGTATTTTCAAATGAAGAAGCATTAAGATTAATACTCGAAATTTCTTCAACCAGGAAAGGTATCTCATCCAAATGTGTTTTAGAGGATCCTTTCTCAACTCTCTTGGGTTCACTACTTTCATCAAATGGGTTTTCAGGAACAATCCAATCAAAATTCTTTTCTAAGGCCTTAGGCATCCCTACAAGTTTAAAAGGTATGGGTATTTTAATTTCCTCTCCATTGGGTTTGGTTTTATCCACCATTTCTAATGTACCCATAACATCTACACATGAGCCTAGCATATTAAAACGATCAAAGACCTTTTTAGCTTCTTTAGCAACATCATTGAACTCCTTTAGCAAAGTTTCTAGAATAAAATCTCTCTTTTCAGTATCCTCCACTTCTTTAAGTTTAAGAAACATTATTTGCACCATGGGGTTAAGGTTAAAAAACCTAGCCTCCAACAAGTGAACTAAAGAAGCTGCAGCAATTTCATAATTAGGAGCAAGTTCTCCTAAGGATCTATCCTCAATATCCTCATGTTTGCTAATATGATTGAAGAATTCTTCAATATTTTCTTTCCCAATATAGAGGCACTACCTATTTAAAGGTCTTTTGGGGTGAACTTAGGGATCAACATGGTGAGCTAGAGCAAGGTGACAACTATAGGAAGAACTAATTTTTTTGTATTTTTTAAAATAAAAGGCAAACCTAACGAAACTATTTTTTTGTAATTTTGGATAAAAAGAAGCAAGCAAAACAAAAGAAAAGAAACTAAGCAAAACAAAAACAAAGTAAAGAGAATGGTTGTGAAGGACTCCCCTTGTGAAGCTATCCTTAACTCTCCGACAATGGTGCCAGAAAAATCCTTGACGTGGCTCAATAGGATAGCTTCGTTGGGAGACCCCAAGAGGAAGGTATGATGAGCACGGCAAAAAGTTTTCCCTTAGTTATGAAACCAAGGTTATCGAACTAGTAGGAGCAAGGAAACAACTCCAAGGTGTTGCTAACAACTTGGAATCCTGCACAACACAAACTCAAGATTTTGCCCCAACTTACAGTGAGGTTGTCCATCTCACTGGTTTTGCTAAATACAAAGGATTAAACGTATGGTGTGGAAGGTAGTGGTTGCTTGCAGAAAGTAAACAATAACAGTAGATGGTGTAACAATGGTAAAGATTGGACCAGGGTCCACATTTCACTAGAGGTGTTCCCCTTAAGATAAATAACATAATATGATGGGTAAACAAATTACAGCGGGGCAATTGACAGGAACTAAGCAAGGCATAACAATGCAAATACTAGACATTCATGATCCTATGAGATTTGATTGGTAATTACAACAATATACATAGACCGTCATCCAACTGCATCTATGACTAGTAATCCACCTTCGGGTTATCATGCGAACCCCCTCCAGTATTAAGTTGCAAGTAACAGATAACTGCATTAAGCAATGTGTGTAAAGTAAACAATATAATTGTTCCATGAACAAGAGATTGTTGTTTTCTCCCTAGTGGCAACATCAGATCTACAACCTTAGATATTTATGTCACTTCTCCATATTCAATAGAGGCATGAACCCACTATCGAGCATAGATACTCCCTCTTGGAGTCACTAACATCTACTTGGCCAAGATAGCTACTAGAAACAGAGAGCATGCAAGATCTCAAACAAAACAGACATGATAGAATCAATAATCATAAGACATGATAGAATCAATAATCAATCTGACATAGTAATCTCAATATCCATCGGATCCCCGCAAACACAACATGCATGATTACAAATAGATGATCTTGATCATGAACAGAGCTCACAAGATCTAAACATGGTAGCACAAGGGAGGAGAAACAACCATCTAGCTACTGTATGGACCCATAGTCCAAAGTGGAACTACTCACGCATCATACTAGAGGCTGGAATGATGATGAAGAAGGCCTCCGGGATGATCTCTCCCCTTCGGCAGGGTGCCGAGAAGAGCTTCAAATCCCTCCGATCTAGGGAAGATGGTGGCAGCGGCTATGGGTTGTTTCATCGAGATCTGATCGGGTACTTAGGGTTTTGGCATCAGGGGGTTTATATGAAAGGAATATGCCCGAGAGGCAATAATAAAGTGGTTATTATCGTATTCCTTGTTTATGATAAATGTTTATTTTACATGCTATAATTGTATTAATACGGAAACGATAAGACATGTGTGTTTAATAAACAAACAGAAAGTTCCTAGTTATGCCTCTTTCATAAACTAGCTCTGTCACATCCCAAGATTTTCCAAATCTTGTAATGTGAGAATAAAATTAATAAAATAAAACTTTGTTTGATTTTCAGAGCCAGAAGAAACTTTTTGAATTCAAATGGAACCTCAAACCAATTTGGATCAAATAAATCCTAAAGGGATTTAAAAAGATAAACATTTTAAATAAAGGAAAATAGAATATTTAAACCTACTAATTTGGATCTTTTAAATAAAAGGTTTTGGTTTTCAAAAGAAAAAGTGAATCTATAAATAAAGATTATTTTACAGAGCCAAATTAAAACTTGTCCAAGCTTTGGAATTAAAACATTTTGTTTTGAATTAAATAGCAAATGTTTATTTAAATAAGTTAATAAGGGAATTAATATCCAAACTCTTTTAAAATAAAAGGTCTTACCAATTTATTTGAAACATCAAAACTTAATAAATTATTTAAAATAAGTTTTCCAAATGTTGGTTATTCACAAATAAAACCTACTAAAGTGTTTTGGCTTTATTTTAGATTTTAAAATAAACAATCTCAATAAAACAAACCCTAGTTGATTTAATAATGAAAGTCTATTATATTTAATTAATAATGGACTCTAAAATAAAATGTTATTTTGTTTTAAAAAAAAACAAGTTTCCAAGTATTTAATATTTCCAAATAAAACCTACTCATTTGGTTTGGAAAATATTTAGGTTTCAAATAAAGATTTTAATTATAAAATCAAATTCTATTTATTTAATAACTAAGGCCCATTTTATTTAATTACTAATGGACCCCAAAATAAGAGGTTATTTTGTTTTAAAACAAATCCTCCAAATATTCTTTATTTCCAAATAAACCTACTGATTTAGATTTGAAAAATGTTATCAAATGAGAATTTTTATTAAATAAATCAAACCATGATAAATAAATAAAATTCCATTTTATTTAATTAAAGAATGGATTAATAAAGTTATTATTATTTTATTTTGGACTTTTGACCATATTACTAAACAGAACTAAATTAATAAAATAGAAAAGAAAAAGAACACAGAATAAAAAAAAATAAGAAAGGAATCGACCCAACCCAACAGCCCAGCAGCAGCCCACCTAGCCCATCTGCTCCTCTCCCGAACCGTTTTCTGCACCACAATAGAAACCCACCCTGAGGCTGACAGGTGGAACCCTCTCCGCTTCTTTTCTTTCACTGCCGGCAGACCCCACGCAGCCAGCTCCTTCTTCTTCCTCGCGCGAACCACGCCTCTTCCCCCTCGCTGCCGTTGCAGGCCTTGATTCCGCGCGTTTAATTCGCCTTAACGCCGCGTTAATTCCTCGTCACGGCCACGTCCATTTAACCGCCTGCTCCTCCTCCTCCTTTTCCCCCAGGCCACTCCCTCTCTCTGCCCCTAGGCTATCGCCAATCACTCCTGCACCGCCGCCGCAGCGACGAGCTTCCTCTGTCGATTCCGGCCAAGCCACACCTTCCCGAGCCTCCCTGAGCACGCTAGCAGCTTCCCCACTCCCAGACGCTTCTCCCCGTGCCCTTCCTTCAACCGCGGGTGCCCCGGAGCATCGGCTTCGACAAGCTCCGACAGCGTCGCCGTCCGTTTCTACTCCGGCAACGACTCTCAGGTGAACCAGACCGCCCCGACCCCTCTAGTTCACGCACCCAGCATCGCCTTGCTCATGCGCATCTAAATGTGCTCCTGTTTTACCTTAGGGCGATCTGCAGCGACGACTCCTACCGCCACCGCCGTCTGCTTCATCTCCGGCGAAGCCCACAGGTAGTATCTGAGCGCCCCGCGCCTCCTCGTTCACACTCCTGCACTCGCCACACCTTTCTGCATCTAACCGCATCATTTTTTTGCTTCGGGATGATCCACAGCGTCGCCCTCGACCGCGGCCAGAACCACCCGACGCCAACCTCCACTCCGGCGAGCAATTACCGCAGTACTCGAGCGCCCCTTGTCAAGCCAACAGCACGTCGAGCATCACCACGACCCTGCGATCACGGTGAGCCTCTCCTCCTCTTCTCTCGCTTCCTAGAACGGCCAGACCACCTCGGACAGAGCGTGCGCCGCCAGTCGTCGCCGCCGGCGCCGCCAGATATTGGTCAACCTCCTGAGCACCGTCCGATCTTGATCCAGCGGCTAGGAAAGAAAGTGAGCGAAGGGGTATCAAATGATCTGAGCCGTGCGGTGATAATTAGATCCAACGGCCAGCGTCGCACGATCCACCCGAACCGGTATCGTCCAGTTAAAACACGCCGCGTGTCACCTATTGGATTTAAAACAGATTTGAAAAACAGAAACTTTTGCAAACTTCAAACCCTTATATCTTTGGATCCACACGTCCAAATTTTACAAATTTTATGTCGTTGGATTCAGGAGAACAAGCCCTAGCTAACCCTGGCCTTAATTTTGAAAATAGTATCTGATAGCTTGATTAAATCTGCAGAAACTTTTGTGTATTTGTTTAGAGTATAAAAATTGTTTAAATTTGATTTTAGGATTAAATCTTTTGCAAAATGGTTTTTAGTGACCATACTGACCCTAGGAACCAACCCATAGTGTTAAAAATGATTTTGGTGAAATTTAAGTTGAATTATTTAACCTAGCCATTTTCTAGCCAAATAAACTCATTGATTTTATTATGGAAATGTTTTTGCAAGGAAAACTTTGGGAAAATGTTTTGGACCAAAACTTACTGACCCAAAACATCAAACCTTGCCAAAGGCAACTCACTTGGTGAAAAACCTAAAGTTTTGCTTTGATAAGAATAATTTTCACCACATAAAATGATGAATGAATTTTAAAATGGTCTTAAGATAAAACCCAATTACAAATGACTTTTCCATTTTGGTAAATGACCAATTTGGACCTTACAAAGTTTATAAACCTAGTAGAGACCAACCTTGCAAAAAGAACCCACCTTTGCATGACTTAGACTCCATTGCTTTGTGTGTGTGAAATTATTTGTTTAACCTTGGTTTGGAATGTTAGTTGATTTGGTGATTTGCTTGATTGACTTGTAGTGAAATTAGCAAAGTGTGAAACTAGCAAGATCAAGGAAGTGAACCCCCATTCCCTACCAAAAGGCAAGTTACACTATCATGCAAAAGTCCTACTATTTTCATTATACTTAGTGGATTTGAAAACATGCATGAAAATGATTTATACTTATGCTATGCTAAATCCTATTAGGATGCCCTTACTTTCCTTAGAGAAAATCTTGTAGTTGTACATGCTTAGCCATGCTATATGCTATAATTTGAAAAAGAGATACATGTTGAGATTTTACAAAGATTGAGAAAAGGACTTGTGTTTTACATAATAAAACAAGGATTCAATGAACCACCTAGGTGGAGGATACTTTAAGTTTTGGAGAAGGTGGCAACAAAAGGGAACCATGTCTATGGAAATCACTTTGGGTTGTGCTCCAAAAGAAAACCACCTAGGAAACTTAGAGATCAAACATGCTTCTCCAATTGTGGCTTTCGTGTGCAACCACATGCTATTATGGCTCTGGCTTAGTCAATTACATTAGGAAGACCCATACATTGTCTTTAGTTACTGGACATGGGGATCTGGAATGCTTCATGGGGGCTGAAGACAAAGCTAGCAATGATGTATGGGAGGACCTTTTGGAAAGACTTCGTCACATTCTCAATCTGCCAGTACTCCATCTTGGTGAGCACTAATCCAGTAGGCCACTGGTGGCAACAAGATGGGATTGTGTCATGTGGGTAAAGTGTAATCCTTCTGCAGAAGTAAATAAAATCTAAGTACTTAGCCGTGTCCCCGGTTACGGACAATACTGAGCAACTAAAGTTTGAACTATGGGAGATCTCGACATTCCAACTTCTAATATAAAAACTTGATGCCCTTGTGTGTCTACCAAGGAATTCAAAGAGATTTTGTAAGCTTGTTGCACTTGGGGTTACCAAGGTGCTCAAGAGCATGAGGTACTTGGGGATACCAAGGAACTCATGAGTTTTGATAAAACTTGTTGCACTTGGGGTTACCAAGGTGCTCAAGAGATTTTGACAAGGATTTGAACACTTGAGTTTCTACCAAGGAGTTCAAGGAACTTGGAAAAGAAATTTGACAAAAGACTTTAAAACCCTTTTGAAAAGATAGGATAAAATATTGCTTTATGCAAATAAGCCTTAAACTCTACTTAGCCAAATATGCATATAATGATAGGATCCACTCTTATTATACATAGAAGTGAAGCTTGCCAATACAATTCAAAATGTATTGACCCTTGTGGCTGTAACTTGTAATGTTGCAGGTTGATTGTTTTAAAAATGAAGATTGTTTGATTGACTAGGACTACAAAATCTACAACCAACATCTGCCTGTGGCACTTTGAAGATGATGGACCCATACTTATAGTTATTCCGCTGCAAATGTAATGTAATAGCCAAATGAGCTATGTTTGATGTAATAAACTTATGTTATTCCTGGTTATAAATTTATATTATGACCTTTGTATCTTGATATTACATCTTAACTGTGGATGCTAGCTATTGATCCAGGGACTAGCATTGTAAAACACAGGAGGGATCAATCTTATCTAAGGTTGGGACCCCCTACAGATGGTATCAGAGCATTGTGTTGCCTGTAGGATTTGTAAACCCTAGGATTGGACAAAAATCCCTTAGAAAAATAGGAGATGTATTTTGTTCCAAAACTTATTTACAAAATACTTGTAAACTCTTTCCTCAACCATTTTGGTTTAACTCTACACCTCTTCTACTTCAACTTGATGGAAAAGCCAACCCCATGACCAAAGACTACACCATATGCAAAGGACTTCTTCAATTTCTTCAACTCTAATGACTTCAACATCTTCAGCATATTCACCAAGGACTTCCAACTTGGAAACCACTAAGGACTACAAGTGAAACAAGGAAATCTTGCTCAAGATTTAGAGACTAAGGGAATGCAAAATAAGAAGAAGAACCATCAACAACTTTGAAGTATTGTGACCAAGAGTTTTTCTCAAAGAAACCATGGTCTCAAGTAAGAAGAATCATGAAGGAAGGAAAGATCACAAGTGAACCATATAGATGGACCACCATTTATAGTTAAGTCAAAACCACCAACTTATATGGTGTAACAAAAATATTTTGTTGCCTAAGTATGTGTTTGAACCTTGTTTAAGTGAAGTGATTGTTTGTGATTGCATGCACATTGTTTGTGTGAATTGTAATGTGTGTAATTAGAAATAATTCCTTAGAAATATCTTGCCTATTCTAAACTCCCTTCAAACCCAAACAGATGACTACTTCAAAGGACTCCAAGGTTGATGACACCAACACCAACCAAGCTGATAGCATGAAGGAGCTCATAGCAACCCAACACCAGTTGAATCAACTAACAGCTCAGTTCCTAGTTAACAATAGTGATAAGGATCCAGCACTCCAAAGGTTTTTGGAAGAGCAGTCTCAACTGATGCTTAAGGTGACTAATCAAATGATTAGCATGGAAGAAAACTATCCAAAGAGAGTTTATGATAACAAGGATGAAAAGAATATTGTTCTAGATGGAGCCCCAGCTTGCATTATTTGTGGATACAAGGATCATACCTCCAAGGAGCATGAAGGACAATGCCCCAATTGTGAAGAAGATCATCCTGTTGGACAATGTCCTACCTCTCAAGCTACTTGCTACCTGTGTGAAGGAAGTGATCATACTCCAGGTCTATGTCCTATCTATGCCATGGTGGAACAAAGGATACAAGAAGGATCCAAGTCTACCAAAGGAAAAGGACCACTTCTACATCCAAACAAGACCACCCAATTCAAAGGATCAAGAAAAATCAAGAAGCCCAAGCAAGACACGAGCCTTGTGCAATGTCGTAAATGTAAGGAAATGGGACACTACTCCAGTGGATGCCCAGAGAACAAGAAGAATAAAGAGATTGACCAAGTGTGGTGCAACAACTGCAAAGAACCAGGCCACTATGTAGCAACTTGCCCACAAGAGCAACGCAAAGAGCTTAAGGACATTAATTGTTTCAACTGCAAGAATCCAGGACACTATGCAAGCAACTGTCCAGAAAGGATGAAAAACAAATTGAACAAGCCTATGGAGAAACTCAACCTTGGCCCATGAGTCAAGTGTAGAAATAAAGCAAAAGTTTGCTTAGAGAAGTTTTCCAGGACCCAAGAAGGCCAATATGTAATTTTTGTTTGAAAATTTTTAAGGGTGGTAGTACCCTAGTTGTTTGAACTTGCTTGTAACCCTAACCTTCCCAAATCTCGGGACGAGATTTATTTTAAGGGTGGTAGCCTGTCACATCCCAAGATTTTCCAAATCTTGTAATGTGAGAATAAAATTAATAAAATAAAACTTTGTTTGATTTTCAGAGCCAGAAGAAACTTTTTGAATTCAAATGGAACCTCAAACCAATTTGGATCAAATAAATCCTAAAGGGATTTAAAAAGATAAACATTTTAAATAAAGGAAAATAGAATATTTAAACCTACTAATTTGGATCTTTTAAATAAATGGTTTTGGTTTTCAAAAGAAAAAGTGAATCTATAAATAAAGATTATTTTACAGAGCCAAATTAAAACTTGTCCAAGCTTTGGAATTAAAACATTTTGTTTTGAATTAAATAGCAAATGTTTATTTAAATAAGTTAATAAGGGAATTAATATCCAAACTCTTTTAAAATAAAAGGTCTTACCAATTTATTTGAAACATCAAAACTTAATAAATTATTTAAAATAAGTTTTCCAAATGTTGGTTATTCACAAATAAAACCTACTAAAGTGTTTTGGCTTTATTTTAGATTTTAAAATAAACAATCTCAATAAAACAAACCCTAGTTGATTTAATAATGAAAGTCTATTATATTTAATTAATAATGGACTCTAAAATAAAATGTTATTTTGTTTTAAAAAAAAAACAAGTTTCCAAGTATTTAATATTTCCAAATAAAACCTACTCATTTGGTTTGGAAAATATTTAGGTTTCAAATAAAGATTTTAATTATAAAATCAAATTCTATTTATTTAATAACTAAGGCCCATTTTATTTAATTACTAATGGACCCCAAAATAAGAGGTTATTTTGTTTTAAAACAAATCCTCCAAATATTCTTTATTTCCAAATAAACCTACTGATTTAGATTTGAAAAATGTTATCAAATGAGAATTTTTATTAAATAAATCAAACCATGATAAATAAATAAAATTCCATTTTATTTAATTAAAGAATGGATTAATAAAGTTATTATTATTTTATTTTGGACTTTTGACCATATTACTAAACAGAACTAAATTCAATATTACAAAATTTGAGTGTTGTTTGAATTGATTTGGTTGATGTTTGATTGGAAATTCAAAACAGAAAATAAAATAGAAAAGAAAAAGAACACAGAATAAAAAAAAATAAGAAAGGAATCGACCCAACCCAACAGCCCAGCAGCAGCCCACCTAGCCCATCTGCTCCTCTCCCGAACCGTTTTCTGCACCACAATAGAAACCCGCCCTGAGGCTGACAGGTGGACCCCTCTCCGCTTCTTTTCTTTCACTGCCGGCAGACCCCACGCAGCCAGCTCCTTCTTCTTCCTCGCGCGAACCACGCCTCTTCCCCCTCGCTGCCGTTGCAGGCCTTGATTCCGCGCGTTTAATTCGCCTTAACGCCGCGTTAATTCCTCGTCACGGCCACGTCCATTTAACCGCCTGCTCCTCCTCCTCCTTTTCCCCCAGGCCACTCCCTCTCTCTGCCCCTAGGCTGTCGCCAATCACTCCTGCACCGCCGCCGCAGCGACGAGCTTCCTTTGTCGATTCCGGCCAAGCCACACCTTCCCGAGCCTCCCTGAGCACGCTAGCAGCTTCCCCACTCCCAGACGCTTCTCCCCGTGCCCTTCCTTCAACCGCGGGTGCCCCGGAGCATCGGCTTCGACAAGCTCCGACAGCGTCGCCGTCCGTTTCTACTCCGGCAACGACTCTCAGGTGAACCAGACCGCCCCGACCCCTCTAGTTCACGCACCCAGCATCGCCTTGCTCATGCGCATCTAAATGTGCTCCTATTTTACCTTAGGGCGATCTGCAGCGACGACTCCTACCGCCACCGCCGTCTGCTTCATCTCCGGCGAAGCCCACAGGTAGTATCTGAGCGCCCCGCGCCTCCTCGTTCACACTCCCGCACTCGCCACACCTTTCTGCATCTAACCGCATCGTTTTTTTGCTTCGGGATGATCCACAGCGTCGCCCTCGACCGCGGCCAGAACCACCCGACGCCGACCTCCACTCCGGCGAGCAATTACCGCAGTACTCGAGCGCCCCTTGTCAAGCCAACAGCACGTCGAGCATCACCACGACCCTGCGATCATGGTGAGCCTCTCCTCCTCTTCTCTCGCTTCCTAGAACGGCCAGACCACCTCGGACAGAGCGTGCGCCGCCAGTCGTCACCGCCGGCGCCGCCAGATATTGGTCAACCTCCTGAGCACCGTCCGATCTTGATCCAGCGGCTAGGAAAGAAAGTGAGCGAAGGGGTATCGAATGATCTGAGCCGTGCGGTGATAATTAGATCCAACGGCCAGCGTCGCACGATCCACCCGAACCGGTATCGTCCAGTTAAAACACGCCGCGTGTCACCTATTGGATTTAAAACAGATTTGAAAAACAGAAACTTTTGCAAACTTCAAACCCTTATATCTTTGGATCCACACGTCCAAATTTTACAAATTTTATGTCGTTGGATTCAGGAGAACAAGTCCTAGCTAACCCTGGCCTTAATTTTGAAAATAGTATCTGATAGCTTGATTAAATCTGCAGAAACTTTTGTGTATTTGTTTAGAGTATAAAAATTGTTTAAATTTGATTTTAGGATTAAATCTTTTGCAAAATGGTTTTTAGTGACCATACCGACCCTAGGAACCAACCCATAGTGTTAAAAATGATTTTGGTGAAATTTAAGTTGAATTATTTAACCTAGCCATTTTCTAGCCAAATAAACTCATTGATTTTATTATGGAAATGTTTTTGCAAGGAAAACTTTGGGAAAATGTTTTGGACCAAAACTTACTGACCCAAAACATCAAACCTTGCCAAAGGCAACTCACTTGGTGAAAAACCTAAAGTTTTGCTTTGATAAGAATAATTTTCACCACATAAAATGATGAATGAATTTTAAAATGGTCTTAAGATAAAACCCAATTACAAATGACTTTGCCATTTTGGTAAATGACCAATTTGGACCTTACAAAGTTTATAAACCTAGTAGAGAGCAACCTTGCAAAAAGAACCCACCTTTGCATGACTTAGACTCCATTGCTTTGTGTGTGTGAAATTATTTGTTTAACCTTGGTTTGGAATGTTAGTTGATTTGGTGATTTGCTTGATTGACTTGTAGTGAAATTAGCAAAGTGTGAAACTAGCAAGATCAAGGAAGTGAACCCCCATTCCCTACCAAAAGGCAAGTTACACTATCATGCAAAAGTCCTACTATTTTCATTATACTTAGTGGATTTGAAAACATGCATGAAAATGATTTATACTTATGCTATGCTAAATCCTATTAGGATGCCCTTACTTTCCTTAGAGAAAATCTTGTAGTTGTACATGCTTAGCCATGCTATATGCTATAATTTGAAAAAGAGATACATGTTGAGATTTTACAAAGATTGAGAAAAGGACTTGTGTTTTACATAATAAAACAAGGACTCAATGAACCACCTAGGTGGAGGATACTTTAAGTTTTGGAGAAGGTGGCAACAAAAGGGAACCATGTCTATGGCAATCACTTTGGGTTGTGCTCCAAAAGAAAACCACCTAGGAAACTTAGAGATCAAACATGCTTCTCCAATTGTGGCTTTCGTGTGCAACCACATGCTATTATGGCTCTGGCTTAGTCAATTACATTAGGAAGACCCATACATTGTCTTTAGTTACTGGACATGGGGATCTGGAATGCTTCATGGGGGCTGAAGACAAAGCTAGCAATGATGTATGGGAGGAACTTTTGGAAAGACTTCGTCACATTCTCAATCTGCCAGTACTCCATCTTGGTGAGCACTAATCCAGTAGGCCACTGGTGGCAACAAGATGGGATTGTGTCATGTGGGTAAAGTGTACTCCTTCTGCAGAAGTAAATAAAATCTAAGTACTTAGCCGTGTCCCCGGTTACGGACAATACTGAGCAACTAAAGTTTGAACTATGGGAGATCTCGACATTCCAACTTCTAATATAAAAACTTGATGACCTTGTGTGTCTACCAAGGAATTCAAAGAGATTTTGTAAGCTTGTTGCACTTGGGGTTACCAAGGTGCTCAAGAGCATGAGGTACTTGGGGATACCAAGGAACTCATGAGTTTTGATAAAACTTGTTGCACTTGGGGTTACCAAGGTGCTCAAGAGATTTTGACAAGGATTTGAACACTTGAGTTTCTACCAAGGAGTTCAAGGAACTTGGAAAAGAAATTTGACAAAAGACTTTAAAACCCTTTTGAAAATATAGGATAAAATATTGCTTTATGCAAATAAGCCTTAAACTCTACTTAGCCAAATATGCATATAATGATAGGATCCACTCTTATTATACATAGAAGTGAAGCTTGCCAATACAATTCAAAATGTATTGACCCTTGTGGCTGTAACTTGTAATGTTGCAGGTTGATTGGTTTAAAAATGAAGATTGTTTGATTGACTAGGACTACAAAATCTACAACCAACATCTGCCTGTGGCACTTTGAAGATGATGGACCCATACTTATAGTTATTCCGCTGCAAATGTAATGTAATAGCCAAATGAGCTATGTTTGATGTAATAAACTTATGTTATTCCTGGTTATAAATTTATATTATGACCTTTGTATCTTGATATTACATCTTAACTGTGGATGCTACCTATTGATCCAGGGACTAGCATTGTAAAACACAGGAGGGATCAATCTTATCTAAGGTTGGGACCCCCTACAAGCTCGTTGATTGACAAGATGATCAAAGGTTTCCTGATCATGGACATTGAATGTTGTTAATAACGAGGTCACAACATTAGTGTAATGGTGTGATGAACATTCATCCGAAGTATAGCATTACGGTCAAAGTCATTGAGTTTATATTGCTATAAAAACTTACGAAGTGATCCTAATCCTTAGACCACGAGATCATGTCAATCACCAACACCGGAAGAGTTTCTTGATAACATCAAACGTCACACCGTAATAGGGTGATTATAAAGATGGGTTCAGAACTACTAAAGTGTTATGTTGAGGCCCATGGATCGAGAGTGGAATTTGTTCATCCCGATGACGGATAGATATGCTCTGGGCCCTCTCGATGATATCACATTGATTATCTTGCAAGCAAGTGATTTGATCACTAGAATGTTATATCACAGGAACGAGAAAAGAGTGCATGTTAGTAACGAGATCAAACTAGGTATGGAGATACCGATGATCAAATCTCGGACATGTAATATATCGCGAAACAAAGGGATTAAGATAGTAGCGTAAAAGGTTCTCGCGATGACAAGAAAGTCATCGCTGAATGTGTGGGTGTCAGTATGGTTCTTCAGATCCCGCTTCTAATTATTGATCCGACAGGGGTCTCGATCATGTCCGCATTATTCGCAAACCGTAGGGTGACACACTTAAGATACACCGACATACATTTGGAGCAAAATTTTCATGTCGGAAAGAATAACAAGCGCAGGAATTTATTTCACTAGATACCGAAACAGGTTTTCGGGTGAAATTGCAGAAAGTGTTTTTGCATGTGAAATGAAATACTAGTAAGGGGTTATATGAGAATGTTTGTCATTAAAGTAATTGACAAAATTCTGAATAAATAAAAAGAGTTTTATTTAATGAGAGTTTGCATTAAATTTGGTGGAAATTTAATGGGAATTTGAGTGGAGAAAATTGAAGGGGCATTTTGTGAGTGGAGTGTCCACCCACATGAATGAGGGAGAGGTGGGGGCACCCTCCATGGCCGACGGCCATGCCCCCTTGGGCTGCCCCTCTCCTCACTTCTCACTCACACCTCCTCGTGAAGGATCTCTATCCCCCTCTAGTATTTATCCCCCATGGTCTCGGACTAGTGAGATACATGTTCTCGGTGGCTATTCGGCAAGAAAGAGTTGTGCTTCCGGTGCATCGCTGGAGCGAGGAGGCGGAGGTTGCTCGGTGCCTCGGACGTGTGTGCGAGCATGGATGTGCCACTAAGTTGTGGTGCTAAGGACTTCCTCTCGATCTTGAGATCGGCAAGAGATCGTCTACATCAACCACGAGTTTGGACCCGTTAAGCTTTGTCGGTATTCAAGGAAATGTTCTCTACGATATACATCTGCTCGTTGTTTGTATCTAGTAGATAGATCTTGGTACATAGTTGTTCCCATCATAGGAATTTTTTTGTTTTCTATGCTGCGAACCCTACATTATATAGGCTAAGAGGCGAGGCAGGAGGGCAGCCAGGGGGCCACACCCTGCCCAGGCACGGCCCGCCGTGGGGTGGGTGCGGCCACCCTGCGGCTCCCCTTCGATCACCCTTCGGTCTCTGTGTTCTCCTCGGTGAAATATCGACTTTGGCTTTTGTCCCGTCCAATTCTGAGAATATTTCCTTACTAGCTTTTCTGAAACCAAAAACAGCAGAAAACAGGCAACTGATACTGCGACATCTTGTTAATAGGTTAGTCCCAGAAAATGCATAAAAATACCTCGAAGTGTAGACAAAGCAAAGCAAAGTGGATACTAAACAAGCATGGAACATAAAAAATTATAGATACGTTTACGACATATCAAGCATTTATGCCAGTTGAAAACAAGGTCATATCATTTGTGAATGATGTGATGGACATTACCCAAAAATTGTGACACGATCAAGTCACAAAGTTCATCGTTGCAATAGTTATAAACATAGTCTCCTTCTCCTTTGACCGTGAGGTCATATTAATCACTCTCTCTCGAGGCTGCTTTGACTGCATCAAACATCATGTCCGTAAATGGGTGACTATAAAGGTGTATGTTAGGTATTCCATAGGAACTTTTGAGGCCTATGTATCAAGATCATGATTTTTTCACCCGCGTGACGGGAAGATACACATGGCCGGATTGGTGAGATTATATCCATAATGTCGACACCATGTGACTAGGTCACGGGGATGTAATATCATGGGAACAAGTAAAACAGAACTTGTCGGTGACGATATTGAATAAGGTATATGATACCGATGATCAAATCTTGGACATGTCATATCGAAGTAACAAATGGAATTAGACTCGACGTTTTGTTTAAAACGATATTGTCATCGTGGAATGCATAGGGGTCATTCTGGTCCCATTATTGGTCATTGATGGAAATCATGTCTGTGTCATTCCTGAGCCGTTGGGGTAATACACTTAAGGGTATGATGATGCTAGAGGTATTCAAAAGTATAGGAATCACCGGATGAAAGAAAAAGGAATTCCTAAAAAGTTTCGTGAGAGAACCAAAATCATTCTGGGAAGTTCCGAAGTCGTTTGGAGGAAATCGAAAGGGAACCGAAAAGAGTTGCGGGTCAAATCGGACTTCGTAATGTGTTTTTACATATCATTTAGTGTAATTAATATTACATATAATATTAAAATCTAATTTGAAAGGGTATTCCACTAATGGGCCAAGTTCCTAGGAAAAAATGGCCCATGAGGGAAAACTGCCAGAGGGAAGGGAAAGTGTTGGTGAACGCGCTACGGAAAACAAAAAAATTCTAGCGCATAACCAAGATTCAATGCAAGGGTAAGGTAATGACGGCTCAGATGATGTCGAGCTCGTTGGGAACCGCAAGATGAAGGTATGATGAGCACAACAACAAGTTTCCCTTAGTTATCGAACCAGTAGGAGAAAGAACAAACTCCGGAAGGTGTTGCTAGCAACGTGGAACCTGCACACAACACAACCAAAATACTTTGCCCCGACTTTCAATGAGGTTGTCAAGCTCACTGGTTCTGCTGAAAACAAAGGATTAAACGTATAGTGTGGAAGATAGTAATTGCTTGTAGTAATTGCAGAAAGTAAACAGTAAACAGTAGATGGAATATCAATGGGAAGGAATGGACCAGGGTCCACAGTTCACTAGAGGTGTTTCTCTATAAGATAAATAACATGTTGGGTGAACAAATTACAGTGGGGCAATTGACAAATAGAGAATGCATAACAATTCATGTACTATACATGATGATCGCTATGAGATTCATTTGGGCATTACAGCATGATACATAGACCGTAATCCAACTGCATCTATGACTAATAATCCACCTCCGGGATATCATCCAAACAACCCTCGATTATTAAGTTGCAAGCAACATATAATTGCATTAAGCAAAGTGTGTAAAGTAAACAATACAATTGCCCTTGAACAAAGGATTGTTGTTTTCTCCCTAGTAGCAACAGCACATCTACAATCTTAGAAGTTATTTTCACTGATACGTCGGAAACGTATCTATAATTTTTGATGCTCCATGCTTTTTTGTATCTACTTTGCTTTTCTTTGTCTATACTTTGAGGTGTTTTTATATCTTTTCTGGAACTAACCTATTAACAAGTTGCCACAGTGATAGTTTCCTGTTTTCTTCTATTTTTTGGTTCCAGAAAGGCAGAAAATCAATATTCTTGGAATTGGACGGGACAATAGCCAAAGTTATTATTTTTTCCAGAGCAACACGGAACCACGTAGCAGAGCCGGAGGGGGGACATAGGGTGGCCGCACCCCTAGGCGCGGGCAAGCCCTAGGGGCGCCCACAGGGTGTGTGGGCCCCCTGGACCCCCACCAACCTTGATTCCCGCGCCTATAAGAAGCCTCCGATGACAAAACCCTAAAGCATCTAGAATAAATTCACGGAAACCTCTGTAGCACCGCCGCCACCGAAGGGGAAATTTGGGGGACAGAAAGTCTCTGTTCCGGCACCCTGCCGGGATGGGGAAGTGCCCCCAGAGCCATCTCCATCGATCTCCACCACCATCTCCATCACCGTTGTTGATTCCCATGATGAGAAGGGAGTAATTCTTCCTCGAGGCTAAGGGCTCTACCGGTAGCTATGTGTTCATCTCTCTCTCTCTCTATGCATGATCTTGTTGTGATCATGAGCTTTGTAATCTAGTAGATCTACCTTGATACTCAAGTGCTTCAATAGATCTCTGCTCTCCCCATGTGCGTGAAAGTGACAGCGTGCACGCCATGGTGGCACTTAGGCTTGAGTCTACATAAATACTCTTTGTGCTTTAATAAATCTATGCTTTTCCCCACGTGTGTGAAAGTGACAGCGTGCATACCGTGTGTGGCACTTTGGCTAGATTGAATATTTGTTATGAGTTATATTTGGAGTTGGATGTCTCTATGAAATTGTGGTGTTTGTTGGAACCATATAGCGCTCAAGGTGATAGTGTGGGGTTATCTAGATTGGGGAAGGCGGACTTTGAGGTCTGCTGTTATAGCCCTACCATGGATTAGAGTGTCCAACCGGAGAGTAGTTAAGAGTAGTATCATGAAGAGAGGATATTTATATGAGAGAGTGTTCACTAGTGAAAGTATGATCCCTAGGCCTTGTTTCAAAGCATTGAAACACCGTTTGCTACTAGATCTATTGCATGTTTGCTTGCTTCCTTCTTTTTGCCTTTAGTCTTTACCTCACCGTCAAGCTCTTTTCTGGCATCGTTACCACTTGTTTTTCACTATATCTTCGCCGAATCAGTGCACCTATACACCTGACAAGTGTATTGGGTGTGTTGGGGACACAAGAGACTTCTTGTATCTTCATTGCAGGATTGCTTGAGAGGGAATACCTTTGACCACTTCCTCCATGAGTTCGATAAACCTTGGGTAATCCACTTAAGGGAAACTTGCTGCTGTTCTACAAACCTCTGCACTTGGAGGCCCAACAACTGTCTACAAGAATAGAAGTGCGTAGACATCAAGCTCTTTTCTAGCACCGTTGCCGGGAAGGTTTTTGGTCTTTTACCTTTCCTCCACGTCAAGCTCCATCAAAGTATTTTCTGGCGCCGTTGCCAGGGAGGTAAGGTAAAAGTTACTCACATCCTCCGGTGTGAGTGCTCGAAGTTATTTCCTTTAGATTTTACGATTTATTCTTTTGTTCCTTGTTTTCACTAGTTAGGCTTAATGGAAAACAACAAAAAATTAGAGAGTGATGGCTCAGTTGATGTGGAGCCTGTTGGAAACCCCAAGAGCAAGGTGTGAAGCAGCACAGCAGCAAGTATTTCCTCAGTAAGAAACCAAGGTTATCGAACCAGTAGGAGGAAGGAAACGTCACACAGGTGTTGCAATCAACGTGGAAACCTGCACAACACAAACTCAAGACTTTGCCCCAACTAACAGTGAGGTTGTCAATCTCACCGGTTGCTGTAACAAAGGATTAACTGTATGGTGTGGAAGGTAATGGTTTGCAGCAAGTAAACAGGTAACAGTGGAGGATGTATCAATGGTAAAGATTGGACCGGGGTCCATAGTTCAATAGAGGTGCTCTCCTTAGATAAACAACATGACATGAAGGGTAAAAAAATTACAATAGGGCAATTGACAGGAAATGAGAAAGGCATAACAATGCAATATGAGACAAAAAGATCATATGAGATTCGATTGGGCAACACAACAATATACATAGACCGCCATCCAACTACATCTATGACTAGAAGTCCACCTTCAGGTTATCATCCGAACCCCCTCCAGTATTAAGTTGCAAGCAACAGACAACTGCTTTAAGCAAAGTGTGTAAGTTAAACAATCCACTTGTTCCATGAACAAGGGACCGTTGTTTTCTCCCTAGTGGCAATAGCACATCTAAAACCGAAGATATTTCTGTCACTTCCCTTGGAAACTAGAGGCATGAACCCACTATTGAGCATAAATACCCCCTCTTGGAGTCACTAGCAACTACTTGGCCAAGATAGCTACGAACAACAGAGAGCATGCAAGATCACAAACAACATAGACATGATAGTATCAAATAAACAAAACCATTAATCAATCTGACATAGTAATCGCAATATCCATCGGATCCCCGCAAACACAACATGCATGATTACAAATAGATTAGATCTTCATCATGAACGGATCTCACAAGATCTATACATGAAAACACAAAGGAGGAGATACAACCATCTAGCTACTACATGGACCCGTAGTCCAAGGTGGAACTACTCACGCTTCATACCGGAGAAGAAGGCCTCCGGGATGATTTCCCCTCCGGCAGGGTGCCAGGAAGAACTTCAGATCCCCCCTGATCTAGGGACGACGGTGGCGGCGGCTACAGAAGGTTTCGTGGAGTTTTGGTCGGGTTCCTAGGGTTTCTGCACCAGGGGCTTCTTATAGGCGAAGAGGCGAGGCTGGGAGGCGGCCAGAGGGCCCACACCCTGCCCAGGCGTGGGGTGGGCCCACCTGCGCCTAGGGGGTGTGGCGGCCCTGGCTCGCCTCTCCGTCTCTCCTCTGGACTTCGTGTCCCCCACAGTAAAATATCAACTTTGGCTTTTGTCCCGTCCAATTCCGAGAATATTGATTTTCTGCCTTTCTGGAACCAAAAACAGAAGAAAATAGGCAACTTGCACTGTGGCAACTTGTTAATAGGTTATTTCCAGAAAAGATATAAAAACACCTCAAAGTGCAGACAAAGCAAAGCAAAGTAGATACTAAACAAGCATGGAGCATAAAAAATTATAGATATGTTTCTGACGTATCAAGCATCCCCAAGCTTAACTCCTGCTCGTCCTCAAGTAGGTAAGTGATAAAAAGAATAATTTTTGAGGTGAAATGCACCATCAAAACCAAGATCAAACCATTTGCAAGCATTGAAAGCTAGGAACAAAGAACTCTAAACATGTGCATGAAAGATGGAGTTCTAACAATAGGACATAGTAACTATGCATGCAACATCAAAGGCTACAAACAAAGATCATGAATAACATGCATTGAAAAACGTTTGTTTGTTTCACATACAGAAAACATGGCATAGTGGCATTCAGCTTGTCCCTCATAGAGTAGCAAATAGATGCATAGGACACCTTCAAAGTTCATAAGAGTGACTAGATACAAATAGCACAAGAATAAGCAATATCACAATATGCATCAATCAATAAGTTTTGGGACACTTCACATGGAATGGCAACTATGCTCTCTTAATGGTGCCTAAAGGTAAAAGGTGGAGACTCAAATAATGGTGGAAGAAAGGCCCTTCACAAAGGGAAGCAGGGATTTCAAGTTTCAAAAAGAGCTTCCAAAAATTATGGTACTTGTTAGCTTTCAGCCCTCATTGCCCCTATCATAAGCATCTTGAAGTGATTAAGGTTAAAGTGAACAAAGATGGAGTATATGCTTGACAAAGAATAAGTTGGCCATCTCAAGTCCCTTGAATACGAGGGCCACACCTCATGCTACTCAACTTTAGTCACCTGTAAGTTCTTGTCATATTAAGTACATGTGTATCATAGAGAACTGCCTATGGGGTACCCCTTGCACATGGTACAGGAGCTATCCCATAACCAAAATGACAAGGTAAACAGACAATGAGCATCTCAGCGATCTTTTTATTTACTATGTGCATAGCTTTTTTATTAAGGATGCTTCACAGATAGATCATTATGGTGATGCTGCAAGTTTCCACCATGATTAGGCATGGCTTAGGCTAGCGGCCCAGGCGTTTCTCTAACACAAAATACATAACTCCATGGACTTACAAGCTTCCTCTTTATTTCACATCGGTGACATCCATAGACAAAAGAGCATGATATCAACTGTGTACAAAGTACAAGTGCAATGTTGAAAACGTTCCCCGTGACAGCACGGTTCTTCTAATTCCAACGTATAAGTGCAAGCATATACAACATAGATGACACAATGGTTCAAGTTTATTAGGGGCAAAAAATATAAAGTGTGTCATCAAGTTTGTGAGGGCTTTAATCACTAAGTTTTCACATAACAAAATACTTTTTAATTGGAAGATAGCTGAAAACAAGAATATACTTGGAATGGTGTAACACACCATGCATAGGAGTTTATAGTGGACACTTTGGAATAACTTGGTTTCTTGGGAGTTGGAAGCATGAGTGGAGCTTACTCATACAAGTGGAGGCTAGCAAAATATTGGGAGCAACCAACTAAGAGAGCAATAATGGCCATAATCATGCAGAGCAACAAAAACATTACTAATCAAAGCATAGAGTGGTACTACAAGTCAAGGACTAAATGATCATAGAGGCTATGGTGACTTGTTCATAATCACAACATGGTGTAAGCATGTGCCAAGTCAACCCAAACAAAGCATCAAAGGAGAATACCACAATACTATGCTTTTGCATGCTAAAACAACACATGATTCTTTCAAGGCACACTAAGCAATCCCAGTTGTTTGGAACAAAACATGCTACAACAATAATCACTAAGCATAAGGTCAAAACAACACCTAGCATGTCATGCTAAAGTCTAAGTCACAGTCAATGCATGCTCCTCTTGCACTTTCAAGCAAGAACTTACTACTCCTTTCCAACACCAAGCAACTTATTTGAAACAACACAGCGAGAACGGGGGTCCAAACTACTTTATTCAAGCAAACTAAATGAAAACTAAGACGCTCCAAGAATGTCACATCGCAAGATTTTCCAAATCTTGTTATGTGAAAAATAATTGAATAAAATAAAACTTTGTTGATTTTCAGGGTGAGAAGAAACTTTTTGAATCCATTGGAAACTTTCAAAACCTATTTGGATCAAATAAAATCCTAAAGGGATTTAAAAAGATAAATAAACAATAAACTTAAAAATATTTGGATTTACTATTTTTGGATCTTTTATTAAAAGATTTGGTTTTCAAATGAAAAGGTAGATTTATAAAAAATGATTATTTTATAGAGCCAAATTAAACCTTGGCCAAGCTTTTGAAATAAAATGTTTTGTTTTGATTAAAAGAGTAAAAGTTTATTTAAATAAAAATAAGGAGAGTTTATTATTAAACCAATTTTATTAAAATAAAGGTTTTACCATTTTAATTAAAAAATCAAAACTTGTTAAATTATTTTAAACAAGTTTTCCAAGTATTTTATATTTTCAAATAAAACCTACTGATTTGGTTTTGATAATATTTAGATTTCAAATGGAGATTTTAAATAAATAAATCAAAACCTATTTTGAATTAATAAATAAAGTCTATTTTATTTAATTATTAAATAGATCCTAAAAAGAATAAAAATATTATTTTATTTTGGACTTGTTTTGTGTTGTTAAACAGAACAAACACAATACAAAGTTTGGTGAAAGTTTTGATTTGATTTGTTGTTTGAATTGTTTGATTGAATTTCAAAACAGAAAATCAAAAGAGAAAAAGAAAAAGATTCAGAACAGAAAAAAATAGAGCAAGGACGGCCCAACCCAACCTGGCCCACTAAGCCCAGCAGCCCATGTCCTCTCTCTCCTGAAGAAAAACGTTTCGCACCTGCTTACAGACCCGCAGAGATGCCGACCGGTGGACCCAACTCCCCTCTCCTCTCTCTCGCTGACCAACCGACCCCACCCCTCCTGTTCATCGTCTTCAAACCGCGCCGATTACTCCTCTTCGTTTCTGTCTTGAATTGCAGCGATCAATTCGTGCCAATGGAGGCATAAATCTCTCCAACGTCTATGCCTATTTAATCGCCTCAGTCTCCTCTACCTTTCCCCTCAAACGCCAACTCCTCATCGCCACCAGGCTGCTCAAATCGCAAGCCCGAACCCCACTGACTCTGGCAAGCTCACGTTCAAATTCCGGCCACCACCGCCAGCCCCACTACTTCCAGAGCACACTAGCTTGCTCGCCATCATCTCCTGCACCTGCCAGTGCCTTTCCCTCGCTCGCGCATGCTCTGCAGCGTCGACTTCGTCTTCGACTGAACGACGCCGCCGTCCGCTCCAACTCCGACGATCTCCACAGGTAGTTTCCGACCGCGCCTCTCCTTCTCCTTCACGCACGCATCTTCGCCTTGACCTTGCGCATCTAACCGTGCTCTCCGTTTGCTCTCTCGTGACCCGTAGCGCCGCCCTCGACGACGACAGAACGTGGCCGTCGTCAGACGCAACTCCGGCGAGCCATTATCCTCGCCTCCGTGCGCCCCTTCAGCAACGACAACCTTCTTGAGATTCCCCACGACGTTGCGAACGCGGTGAGCATCTTCCCATCCTCTCTCGCTTCCTGTTTCACCAGCACCGCCACCATCTGACCACGCCGCCGCCAGCCACCGTCGCTGCGCCGCCAACCTTTGGTCAAACACACGTAGACCGTTGGATCCTCATCCTGTGGCGTAGACAGAACCACTTAAGCGAAGAGGTACGAGCTAATCTGCACCGTCCAGTCCCACTTAGATCCAACACACCCCGTAGCCGATCCGAGCGAAACGGTATGGACGAATCAGAACTCACCACGTGGCCAGCTTTTGATTTAAAACAGAACTAGAATCAGATTTGTTTGCAAATTTGAAAAATCCATAACTTTAGTTCTACACGTCCAAATTTTGCAAATTTTATATCAATGGAATCAGTGCAACAAGCCCTAGCCAACCATGCCTTTTGTTTAGTAAAAAGTTTCTGTTAAATTGTTTGTTTTTGCAGAAACATATGTATGCTTGTTTAGGATGTGAAAATTATTCTAAAATGATTTTGGGGATAAAATCTTTGGCAAATGGTGTATTTTGAACCTACTGACCATAGGAAACACTTTGTGGATTCAAAAATGTATTTGGAGAAACAAAAGAATGAATCTTTGATTTAAAACCAATTCTAGTCAAATAAAAATATGGTTTATTTATTAAAAATAGTTTTGGAAGAAAACCTTTGGGAAATGTTTTGTTTTAAACTCTCGGACCCTAAACACAAAGTTTTATGGTTTGAAAACATATTTTGTTAACCCTATAGATTAATGCCTTAGTAAAAACATTTCTACACCACATAAAATGATACCTTGTTTTGAAAATGGTTTATGAAGTGAAATCTTTTGCAAATGACTTTGCCACTTTATAAAATGACCATTAGGTGTTTTCAAATGTTCATGACCCATTAGAAACCACTTTTACAAATAAAACAACCCTTTTGCATGCTTGCATGTATTGTTTTGTTTATTATTTTATGTGATGTTTTGCTTGATTGGTAGATTGAGATTGTGCCTTGCTTGATTGAATTGTAGTGACTTGAAGAGTGTGATTGTTGCAAGGACAAGGAGTGAACTTATACCCTCTACCAAAAAGGCAAGTGATGCTTCATACTTTTGTCCCATTACTTTCACTATGCATTAGTGATTTTTCTAAGTAAAACTTGCATGGAATTTTGCTAAAGTATAAACCATGCTATGGGAAAACCTAGTAGATGAAACCTTAGTAAAATTTCCTAAGTCAAGATTCCTACTACTATCATGCTTAGCTTAGCTAATAGAAAACAAGGGTGGAATATATATTCACACTATGGGAAAATTTCTAAGTCTGAGGACTTGTGTTTTGTTTAATAAAACAACTAAGTGAATGAATCACCTGGGTGGAATGGAAGGAAAGGTTTGTGTTGAGTGGTTCACAAGGCCCATGTTTATGGTTTACCTTGTGTATCTCACTTGTGGATGGCCACCCAGGAACAAAGAGATTTGAGATGTCAAATGTTGAGAAGCTTCAAGTGCAGCCACTTGGCATTATGGGCTCTGCCTGGATCATATAGGTTGCAATAACTTAGCCAAATGGACAGTTGGTGGTAGGGTTTGATAGGTTGGAGCGCGTCCATTTTGGTCTAAGGGAAGGCTTCTGAAAGATCTTGTCTTGGGAAACCAAGTCTTGTGGGGAAAGTGCACCACCTCTGCAGAGTGTAAAATCTAAGTACTTAGCCATGTCCCTGGTAAAGGACAATTTGAGCATCAAGACATGGAAGCTATCAAGAATCTCATCATCCAAATTTCTAAGTTAAAAACTTGTGGTTGAACAAGGGTTAAAGGATCTTCAATCTTTGATTGGGAGATGCCTTGGAAAGATTTTTGTCAAGCAAAAACTTAGTGATTTCAAATGATAAGGAAAAATCTATTTTGAGCAAAGCAAGCCTAAGCTCCACTTAGCCAAATGCATATAGATGATAGACTCCACTATACCACCATAGTATCACTTGCCAATACAATTCAAATGTATTGACCCTTGTGGTTGTAACTTGTTATGTTGCAGGTTTGATTGATTTAGTGAAGTGTGTTGATTAGGATTACAAAGTCTACAACCAACATGTCTGCCTGTGGCACTTTGAAGATGAAGGACCCCATGCTTATAGATATTCTGCTGCAATGTAATGTAATAGCCAAATGAGCTATGTAAGATGTAATAAAATTATGTTATTCCTGGTTATAAAGTTGTATTATGACCCTTGTTTCTTGATATTACATCTTAACTGTGGATGCTAGCTATTGATCCAGGGACTAGCATTGTAAACACAGGGATCTCTACCTTATTAAAGGTTGGGAACCTGACAAAGAACAACACAACTATGCATGAAACAATAAAAATGAAGTGTCTAGACAAACCTGAGCTTTTTATTGATTAAGAAGGGGATGCCTTGGGCATCCCCAAGCTTTGACGCTTGTACCTCTTGGATATTGATGACCCACAAGTATAGGGGATCACAACAGTCTCGAGGGTAATATTTCCCAATTTATTGATTCGACACAAGGGGAGCCAAAGAATACTTGCAAGCCTTAACAACTGAGTTGTCAATTCAGTTGCACCTGGAAATAGTTCTTGCTCACAGGAGTTTATCAGTAGCAACAGTTTGCAGTAGCAAAAGCAAAGTAACAGCAGCAGTAAAACATGAGCAATAGTAATAGTAGCAGCAAACAGTAGGATATGAGTGCGGTAGGCATAGGGATGGATGGACGGGCGTTGCATGGACGAGTCTAAACATGTAACTTCAAGATCTAGGGCATTGCAGATAAATGAGAATAAGCATCCAAGTACTAAACAATCCTAGGCATGTGCTCCATATATAGTCATGAGTTCTCGCAATGAGAACTTGCACAACATCTTCTGTCCAGCCAGCCCATGGCAGCGGGGCCTCTAGGGAACTACTGGCAATTAAGGTGCTCCTTTTAATAGAGTACCGAAGTAAAGCATTAACACTCCGTGAACACATGTGATCCTCACACCACAGCCATCCCCTTCGGTTGTCCTAATTTCTGTCACTTCGGGGCCTTTGGATCCGGACAATGATATGTTACACAAATTGCAGATAAGACCACAAACAATACTATCATAATGATTCAATAATAAGTTCAGATCTGAGATCATGGCACTCGGGCCCTAGTGACAAGCATTAAGCACAACATGTTGCAACAAAGTCAAATAACACTAATAGAGATACTAGGCACTATGCCCTAACAATCTTATTCGATTACAAGATAGAACTCATCCAATCCCTACCTGTAAGATCCCTCCCTTTTAAAGGCAAGGATCCCTGTGATTGCAATGCTAGTCCCTGGATCAATGCTAGTATCCACAGTTTAAGATGAAGTACACAGAAACAAAGGTCATTATTACATATCATTCCAGAGACAAACATAGTCTTTTACAACTCCATGGCCATAGGCCTAATACAAGAGTTCAACCAGAACAATATAAATAAGTCTTCATCTTCATGTGCCACAGGCAAGCATGTTGAGTGTAGACTCATAACCCCTAATCATCATCAGAATAACCTGCAACATCACAAGTTATAGCCACAGTGGGTCAATACATTGGAATAGTATTGGCAAGTGATACCTTAGTAAAATATTAGCATCTAGATACTACATGAATTTGGCTAGTTGTAGCTTAGGCTTGCTTTGCTCAAAATAGGTTTTACCTATTAGTTGAAAACACTAAGTTTTTCTTTGACAAAACTTTCCCAAGGAACCACCAATAGAAATTGGTGAACCTTCACCCTTGTTCAACCACAAGTTTTACTTAGAAAATTGGGATGATGAGATTCTTGATAGCTTCCATGTCTTGATGCTCAAGTTGTCCAATACCAGGGACATGGCTCAGTACTTAGATTCTTCCATCTGCAGAGGTTGTGCACTTTCCCCACAAGACTTGATTTTCACCAAGACAGGACCTTTTAGAAGCCTTCCCTTAGACCAAATGGACGCGTTCCAACCTATCATCCCACTACCACCAACTGTCCAAATGGCTAAGTTATTGCAACCTATATGATCCAGGCAGAGCCCATATTGCCATGTGGCTGCACTAGAAGCTTCTTAACATTTGGCATCTCAAATCCCTTTGTTCCTGGGTGGCTTTCCACAAGTGTGATACACAAGGTAAACCATAGAAATGGGCCTTGTGTAACCACTCAACACAAACCAATCCTTCCATTCCACCTAGGTGTTTCATTCACTTAGTTGTTTTATTAAGCAAAACACAAGTCAAAGACTTAGAAATATTTCTCATAGCATGATTATACTCCACCCTTGGTTGCTACTAGCTATGCTAAGCATGGCAATAGCAAGTATCTTAACTTAGAGGAAATCCTAACATTACTACAACTACTAAGATTTCCTAAGCATAGCATATAGATACTTAGCAAAATAATCATGCAAGTCTTATACAAAATATTTCTAATGCATAGGTAAAATATTGGGAAGAACATGAAGCACCACTTGCCTTGGTAGTTTGTGGAGTAGCAACAATCTTCACAACCACAATCACTATTTGCACCAAAATCTACACATAAAATAATGGCATGAAATTCACATATCAAAATATACAAGCAAAAATTTATGCATGCAAATGCCATGTGATGATTTTCTACACCAAACAAGACAAGTATACAGTACTGAATCATAAACAAGACCAAGACACACTAAATAAACTTTATTTGATCTTTAAATCATTTTTCAAATCATTTCTATACTCAAAATAAGCCTATAAATGTCTCTGCAAAAATAACCAATTTTATAGAAGCAAAACATTAAACACATTGCATAAATGGATTGCATTCTTTCTCCTGATTCTAATGATATAAAATTTGAACGTGAGGATCAAAAGTTATAGATTTTACAAAATCTAGCATCTAATAGATCAAAATTTCTAATTTAGAATAGACTCTGGCCACGTGGCTGTTTTCTATTCGCCGGTACCGTTTCGTGTGGATCGACAGATGCTAGCCGTCATATCTAAAGTAAATCGCACGGTACAGAACCAAACTTACCCCTTCGTCTAGTGGATCTTAAATAGCCGATCGATCTAAATCCTACGGTTCCTAGGAATTGGTCAAAGACGAGCGGCACTGGCGGCGGCAAGTGGCGGCGGCGCGCTCTGTCAGAGAGGTTGCCGGCGATTTAGATCGCGCGGGGAGGAGCGGAGATGCTTACCGTGCTCGTGTGTCTGCAGTGAAGCTCAAGGTGGGGTCAGATACTCGAGGGGCACACGGGAGAAGCGGCTATTGCTCGCCGGAGCGAAGCCTGTCGTCGGGCACGGCTGTTCGTCGATGTTGCCGACGTTGTAGATCATGCCAGAGAGAAACAAGCGGCGCTTTAGATGCGGGGAACGACGCTGGTCATGTGAGTAACAAAGAGAGGGCAAGGCGCGCTCGGGACTAACCAGATTAACTCGCCGGAGTTGCGTTGAGCTTCAGTTGCTTCCAGAGGTGGACGATGGCGACGGTCTAGGGCAATACAGAGCAAAAGAAGGGCATGAGAAGATGCGCAAGGACATACTGATCATGCTCATTTGAATCAGAGACAGGGGTCGGTCGATGCTTACCAGAATCGCACGCCGGAGACGCTCGGTACCGCGGCGATGCAAGTGGGATTGTGGGCATCCTGGTGGCGGAGAAGAGGCGCTGAGTGAGGGGAAAGATGCGGAGAGGAGAGGGGGTTAAATAGCCAGTGAGGGGAGAGGAGATTGCACGGCATTGATCGGCAATTAAGCCCGCTTCATTCGCGGCGATGATGGAGGTACCGGCGGCGTCGACGTGGTCGGGGGGTGCAGGGTTTGGGAACGATGACCACGTGGCGTTTGGGCCCACTGGTCAGCATGCGCGGGGTAGGTCTGCGTCGCGTGAGAGAGAGAGAGAGGAAGACCCCGGGTGGGCTGCTGGGCTAAGTCTGCTGTTGGGCCGAATGGGTGGCGCCTAGCCCAGTTCTGATTCTTTATCCTTTTTCTTTTTCTAATTCGGTTTTCAGGAAACATTTTCAAATGAATTAAATTCAAACCATTTCTATATTTTTGTAAAGTGAAAATTGTGCACATTTGGTTGTAGAACCATGTTGTATACTTTAAATTAATTTGGCACTTTGGAATTTTAAAATAAACAAGGTTTTTACCCTTTGCTTAATAAAGTCAAAGAAATGATTTAAATTTGTTTCTTTGTTTTGAAATCCTTGTCCAAGCTTTGGAATTCATCAAACAATCCTATGAACAAACAACATTGGTTTAAAACAAATAATCTCTCACTAGAGAGTAGCATTAGATCAATGCTTTGCTTACATAAAATAATAAGCATACAAATGCTTTTGTTTTTGTAATAACTTAGAAAATGTTCCTAAAATGATCATGGATGCATGGATGATATGCAAGACTTTGAAAACATGATTTTAGGGATGTTACAAATCTAACCCCCTTAAGGTAAATCTCGCCCTTGAGATTCAGATTGGCTAGCAAATAGGTGAGGGTGGTCTTTCCGAAGATCATCTTCTCTTTCCCACGTTGCTTCTTCTTCAGAATGATGGTTCCATTGAACTTTGCAGAATTTGATAGTCATAGTCCGAGTAACTCTTTCTGCTGTCTCAAGAATCTTGATGGGTTTTTCCTCATAAGTGAGATCACTCTCCAATTGGACCTCTTCCAAAGATATAATATCCTTCAGGGAAGTCTCTTCCATCTCTGGATGGCATTTCTTTAGCTGACTCACATGAAACACATTGTGAACGGCAGACAATGACTCTGGCAATTCAATCTCATAAGCTACTTCTCCTTTACGACTCAGAATATTGAATGGTCCAACATATCTTGGGGCCAATTTTCCTTTGACTCCAAACCTCTTCACTCCACGAAGTGGTGACACTCTAAGATAAGCTCTGTCACCCACTTCATAGGTGACCTCTCTATGCTTAGGATCTGCGTAGCTCTTTTGTCGGGACTGTGCTATCTTCAATCTATCCTTAACTAGCTTCACTTTCTCTTCGGCCTCTTTGATTAGTTCTGGTCCGAATAAATTTCTTTCTCCCACACCATTCCATAGCAATGGGGTAGTACACTTTCTCCCATAGATAAACTCAAATGGTGCCATCTCAATACTGGCCTGATAGCTGTTATTGTAAGAGAATTCTGCGTAAGGCAGACTTTCATCCCAACTGGCTCCATAGTCTAGGGCACATGCCCTTAACATATCTTCTAGAATTTGGTTGGTACTTTCTGTCTGTCCATCAGTCTGAGGATGAAAAGCAGTGCTGAATTCCAATCTCGTTCCCAATGACTCATGTAGTTGCCTCCAAAAATGAGAAGTGAACCGAGTTCCTCTATCAGACACAATACTCTTGGATACTCCATGCAGACACACAATCATATTCATATAGATCTTGGCCAACTTAGCACTTGTATAGGTCGTCTTCTATAAGATCCCTCCCTTTATAAAGGTAAGGATCCCTGTGATTGCAATGCTAGTCCCTGGATCAATAGCTAGCATCCACAGTTAAGATGTAATATCAAGAAACAAAGGTCATAATACAACTTTATAACCAGGAATAAAATAATTTATTACATCTTACATAGATCATTTGGCTATCTCAATACAATGCAACAGAATATAACAATAGCATGGGGTCCTTCATCTTCAAAGTGCCACATGCAGTCATGTTGGTTGTAGACTTGTAATCCTAATCAACACATCTCACTAACATCAAACAAACCTACAACATAATAAGTTACAGCCACGAGGGTCAATACATGTGAATTGTATTGGCAAGTGATACTATGGTAATATAGTGGAGTCTATCATCTATATGCATTTGGCTAAGTGGAGCTTAGGCTTGATTTGCCCAAAATAGATTTTCCATATCATTTGAAAAACACTAAGTTTTTGTTTGACAAAATCACCCAAGGCATCTCCCAATAGAAATTGGTGATCCTTCAACCCTTGTTCAACCACAAGTTTTTAACTTAGAAATTGGGATGAGGAGATTCTTGATAGCTTCCATGTATTGATGCTCAAATTGTCCTTTGCCAGGGACATGGCTAAGTACTTAGATTTTTCACTCTGCAGAGGTGGTGCACTTTCCCCACAAGACTTGGTTTCACCAAGACAAGATCTTTCAGAAGCCTTACCTTAGACCAGAATGGACGCGTTCCAACCTATCATACCCTACCATCAACTGTCCATTTGGCTAAGTTATTGCAACCTATATGGTCCAGGCAGATCCCATAATGCCAAGTGGCTGCACTGTGGCTGCACTTGAAGCTTCTCAACATTTGACATCTCAAATCTCTTTGTTCCTGGGTGGCCATCCACAAGTGAGATACACAAGGTAAACCATAGAAATGGGCCTTGTGTAACCACTCAACACAAACCATTCCTTCCATTCACCCAGGTGATTCATTCACTTAGTTGTTTTATTAAACAAAACACAAGTCCTTGACTTAGTAATATTCCATAGTATGAATATATTCCACCCTTGTTATCTACTAGCTAAACTAAGCATGGTAGTAGTAGGAACCTTAACTTAGGAAAATTCTACTAAGGTTTCATCTACTAGGATTTCGCATGGCATAGTTTACACTTAGCAAAAATTCCATGCAAGTCCTACTTTAGAAATATCACTAATGCATAGTGCAAAATAATGGGACAAAATTATGGAGCATCACTTGCCTTTTTGGTAGAGAATATAAGTTCACTCCTTGACCTTGCAATATTCACACTCTTCAAATCACTACAATTAATCAAGAAAGGCAAAATTTCAATCTACCATTCAAGCAAACATCACATAAAATAATAGAAACAAGGCAATGCATGCAAGAATGCCAAAGATTGTTTTATTTGGAGAAGTGGTTTCTAATAGGTTATAAACATTTTAAAACACCCATTTGTCATTTTATAAAAGTGGCAAAACCATTTGCAAAATATTTTATCTATAAACCCTTTTTAAACCAAAGCATTATTTTATGTGGTTGAAAATGCCTTTAGCAAAGCAATAATCCTTATAGGGTTCACCAAATACATTTTTAATTCTAAAACTTGGTGTTTGGGGTCAGAGAGTTTAAATCAAAACATTTTCCCAAAGGGTTTCCTCCAAAAGCATTTTTAATATATGAACATTATTTTTATTTGACTAGAAATGTTCTAAATCAAAGATTTATTATTTTGCTTCACAAAATATGTTTTTGAAACCACAAGTTGATTTAGATGGTCAGTAGGTTCAAACAATCCATTTGCCCAAAGGTTTTATCACAAAAATAATTTTAGAAAGAATTTTATACTCATATTATGCCTACACAAGTTTCTCCAAAAACAACCATTTTACCAGAAGCAATTTACTAAACAAAGTGCATGGTTGGAAAGTACTTGTCTTGGTGATTCCATTGATATAAAATTTGCAAAATTTGGACGTGTAGATTAAAAGTTATGCAATTTACAAAATCACATATCAAATTGAAATGTTTCTGTGTTTAAATCTAGCCTAATTCCATAAATCCAGCCTAATTCCAATCAATATTACTGAGGCTAGGGCTCAAGAATTAGCTACTATCTTTGGATGTGCTATTGCAAAAATGCCTTTCACATATTTAGGACTGCCTATGGGGACTACAAAGCCTGTAATTACAGATTTATTACCTTTGGTTGACAGAATTGAGAGGAAAGTGACAAGTGCTACTCTTTTAATGTCTCATGCTGGGAAACTAGCTTATGTCAATGCAATTCTATCTTCAATAGCTACATATTCAATGTGTACTATTGAAATCCATCCTAAGATTCTAGAATATGTGGAGAAGATCAGAAGAAGATGTTTATGGACAAAAAACACTGATAATGGTGAAAAGTGTGTTTCTTTGGCTGCTTGGGAGATGATTTGTAAGCCTAAAAATAAAGGAGGTTTAGGAGTCTTAAATATGAAGCTACAGAATCAAGCTCTACTGCTTAAATTTTTAAATAAGTTCTATAATCATCAGGACATTCCCTGGGTGAATCTTATCTGGTCAACTTACTATCAACATTCAGCCCCTCATGCTACTAATCCAGTGGGATCTTTTTGGTGGAAATCTATTCTGAAATTATCCCCTATTTTTAGAGGAATAACATCATGCACAATTAAACAAGGAAATAATGTGCTTTTTTGGAAGGACAAATGGAATGATGAGATTAAATAGCAGTCTTATGCAAGATTATTTTCTTATGCACTGAATGAGGATATTACTGTCAGAGATTTTTGTTCTGCAGAGGATTATCAAAATCTGTTTCACAACCCACTTTCCTTACAAGCCTCACAGGAGTTACATCAAGTTCAAATGGAAATTTCTAATCTGAGCTTGACTTAACACTGTCAAGATGAATGGAAATTTAGTTGGGGAGACAATTATACTTCACATAAATATTATAAATTTTGCTTTAGGCTGCTTCAACCACTTGTGCAATTTTCATGGATATGGAAATCTAAACTATGGCAAAAGCTGAAGGTATTCTCCTGGTTATTGCTCTCAGACAGATTAAATACCAAGAATATGTTTCGAAGAAGAAATTTCAATGTGGGTCAAGGCCAAAATCACAATTGCCCTCTGTGCAACCTTAATACTGAAGAAACCCTGGAGAATTTATTCTTTCACTGCCCATTCAGTACAGCTTGCTGGCTCAGATGTAATATCACTTGGATGGGTACAGGAAGCAGATTCCAATTACTGAATCAAGCTAAACAAAATTTTCAGGAACATCTCTTCTTTGAACTGTTTGTTATTTCAGCCTGGGGAATTTGGAAAGAAAGGAACAATCTTATATTTCAAGGAATTGCAACATCAATTCAAGCTTGGAGAGCTAGGGTGAAATCAGACTTACAATTGCTTAGGTTCAGGGTTAACCAAAACCAAAACCTGGAACAAAGCATAGATTTTTTTATTGATACAATTTAGTTATTCCTGATTTTATATTTCTTTTGCTGCCATGGCAGCTCTTTGTATATATGTAACTTTTATCTGATCAATATAGTACCACAGTAGGAGCCTTTCCTACTGTTTATGGTCAAAAAATTGAAATGTTTCTGTTTTTAAATCACACTCAGAGCCACGTGTCTGTTTTCCATTGGGCCATACCGGTTCATTCGGATCAGCAATGTGGACCGCAGGATTTAAAGTGAATCGTGCGGCATAGGATTGATATTACCCCTTCGATAAGTCGTTCTATTCTAACCAATGGATCAAGATCCAATGCTCCAGATCGTTTTGACCATGAACGGGCGGCGCTGGGTCAACGGCGAGCGGCGGCGCGGTCAGACGGTGGCGGAGCCGGTGATACAGGAAGCAAAAGAGGTAGAGGAAAGGCTCACCGAGGTCGTCGTGGCGTGCTGATGCTCAACGATGCCGCAGTTGTCGAAGGGGCGCTCGGGGTCGACGTGGATTGCTCGTCGGAGAAGCTCCTGGCGACGGTGTGCTCGGGCGAACGATGTTGGCGATGCTACAAGGCTCGGAAAGGCAAGAGAAGTAGTCCATTATATGCGTATGATGATCCTGGTTATGCGTGTGTCCACGAGGGGGAGAGGGGCGGTTGGTATTTACCACTGATGGTCATCGGAGAGGAGGCAAACGGCGGCGGAGTATTGCCGATGTCGTAGTCGAGGCTACGGTGCTTGCGCGGGCAAGCCAAGGATGCTGAGAGGTGCATGGGGCGATGGGGATCACGCTCGCGTGAAGCAAGGCTTGCGGGGGTGAGGGTGCTGGCCGGAATCAGAGCAGAGGCTCGTCGGAGAAGTGAGGGTGCGAGCTCGAATTGGGAACAACCCGGTGGCAGAGAAGGAATGGGGTCTAGGGGGAAACGGAGAGGGGAGAGGGGCGATTAAGAGTGCATAATCTCTAGGCGGATTCATCGATGCATTGACGCGAATTTAATCGTGGCTTGAATGACAGAGAACGGCAGGGAGAAGGAGGAAGCAGTCGCGGGTGGGTGTAAACGAAGACTGACAGGTGGGGCAACGGTGTCAGCGTAAGAGAGAGAGAAAAGAGGAGGGGTCCAGCGGTCAGTGGGTTTGCGGGTTCGTCTGCGAGTGACAGAAAACGCTTCGCTCGGGGTGTGAGGGAATGGGCTGGACTGGGCTAGCTGGGCTGGGCTGCTTTGTTTCATTTTTTTGTTCTGAATGTTTTACTTTTTCCTTTTCTATTTATCTGTTTTGATTTTTATTCAAATCATTCAAACTCCTTTTAAATTCAATCCTTTGCCAAACTTTGGGTTCATTCAAATACTGATTAATAATACATTTTGAAGTCAAATTTAGAATAATATATTTATTATTTTTAGGGAATATTAATTAATTAAAATAGGCCCTTGTATTAATTCAAATAAGATTTAATAATGTTTTTCAAACTCCATTTGAAATCTAAATCTTTCCAAATCTTTTCAGTAGGTTTTATTTGTTTATTTGGGTGTCAAATAATTCACCTTGAATTATTTGGAATGTTTTTAATATGATTTATTAATCATTTAAAATTGGGTATTTGTCTTTATTCCAATGAAATTAAATATAGTTTTAATTCCATAAATTTTATTTGGAAGATTTCTTTGATCTTATTTAAGTTAATTAAACAACTTTTATTCCACTTGGGTAAATTCCAAATATTATATTCCCATGATTTAATTAATCATTTCTAATAGGGATTTTGTCTTTATTCAAATGAAATGGAATTTGGTTAATGCCATTTTATTTAATTTGAAAATTATTTATCCATTATTTTATTTGGATTTGGATTATATTTATTCCATTTTCTTATGGATTAGGTCAAGATTTAATTTGGCCTTTAAATATTCCTCATTTAATATTTCTATCTTTATCTTATAAAATCCATATCTTTTTATTTATAGATCCAACTTGGTGATTCCAATTTGTAAATCTTACTTAATATTTATTTATCCTTTTAAATATCTTTAGGATTATTTGCTCACCATTTGGTATGGATTTCTAGATAAGTTCTTTATTAGCTTTGGAAATTCAATTCCCTTATCTTATTAATTTCATAAGATTTTATCTATGGTTCCAAATTGAATGAAATCAATTTCTATGGTTTTATAATATTTTTATTTGTCATTCTTGATCATTTATAAATGTTTGTTGACAAAATTCTATATGGATCAAAACCATGGTCTTAGAGATATCTTGGAAATGATTTTATTCTATTAGGGTTTTAGGGTTTTGGTTTATTTCTCAAGTGTTTTAAATTTCTAGATGAAATTATGAAGAATGCATTTTACTTGATTTGAATTTAGTTGGATTCAAACATTAATCAAAGTTTGTTAAAATGGGATTTTAAGTTTCCATTTGGAAATCAAAAAGTTTATTTTCACCCTAAATTCCAACAATTATTTATTTTGTTTATTTATTTTTCACATTACAAAATTTGGAATTTTTTTGGGATGTGACAGGCTACCACCCTTAAAATAAATCTCGTCCCGAGATTTGGGAAAGATAGGGGTTACAAGCTGGCTCAAAGCAACTAGGGTACTACCACCGTTAAAAATTTTCCAACTAGATTACTTCTTGGCTTGCTTGGAATCTGGTTGAAATTTCTCTGGACACTTGTCTGCATAATGGCCTAGCTCTTTGCATTTGAAACACATCACTTGGCTATTATCCTTCTTCTTCTTTGGTATTAATTCCTCTTGTTTATTTCCTTGGTTCTTCTTCTTTTCTGGGCAATCACTGGCATAGTGTCCCATTTCTTTGCAATTGTAACATTACAACTGGCTTATGTCCTTCTTCTTATTTTTGGGTCTCTCCAAAGCTAGGAGTTCTTCTAGTTCATGCTGTTCATACTTCACCACAAAGGTGGGAAATCTTTCTCTCTTCTTGGGGCAGTTACTAGAGATATGACCTTCTTCTTCACAAGAGTAGCAACACTTTGTGGTCACTTTGGATTTGGCCTTATGATGCATGGTTCTGACTTTGCCTTCATCCTTCTTGGTAGAAGTTGTTCCTTCATGAGGGTTTATTAACTGTTGTTGCACTCCATCTTGTTTCCTTTGTTGAACTATGGAATAGATGGGGCATTGGATAGGGACATGATTATTTCCTTCACATAGGAAACAAGTAGCTTGAGATGTGGGGCATTGATTAGTTGGATGTTTCTATTCACAATTAGGGCATTGATCTTCATGCTCTTTGGAAGTGTGATCCTTGTCTCCACAAACATTGCAAGCTTGGGTTCCTTCTAGAATATCATCCTTGACATCCTTGTTATGATAAGCTCCTTGGGAAGGGTTGCTCCCATGTTGATCATTTGACTAATCATCCTATGCAAAAATTGAGTTAGGGTTTCCAAAAACTTTTGCATGGTTGGGTCTAACTCATTGTAGTTGGCTAAAATCTGAGTTGTCACTTGGTTCAACTGGGTTTGGGTTACTATGAGTTCTCTCATGTGCATCTCTTGGTTGGTGTTGTTGTTGTTGTTGTTACCATTCTTGATGTTGGAGTTTCTTGGAGTAGTCATCTGTTTGGGTTGGATTGGGATTAGAATAGGCAAAAGATTCTAGGGAAACAATTCTAATCACACACAACACAATTCACACAAGCAATGTGCAAGCAATCACCAACAATCATTCCACTCAACAACAAGTTCAAACACATCTTTAGGCAACAAAATATTTTTGCTACACCACATAAGTTGGTGGGTTTAATTTAAACTAAACATGGTGGTCCAACTATATGGTTCACTTGAGAGCATTTCATCCTTCTTAGTTGGTTCTTCTTGATCAATATCTTTGTATCCTTGGAGAATTTCTTGCATCTTGGTCACAAAACTTCAAAGGTGATGATGGTTCCTTCTAAGTTGTATTTCCTTAGTCTTCAATTTTTGAGTAACATTTCTTGTCTCACTTGTAGTCCTTAGTGATATCCAAAGTTGAAGTACTTGGTGAAAATATAGTTGAAGTCTTTGGTGATGGTGGAGGCTTTATCCATCAAGTTGAAATAGACAAGATGTAGAATCAAAACCAAAAATGGTTGAGGAAAGAGTTTACAAGATTGTTTGTAAATAAGTTTTGGAACAAATACAACTACTATTTTTCTAAGGGGTTTTGTCCATCCTAGGGTTACAATCCTACAGGCAACACAGTGCTCTAATACCATCTGTAAGATCCCTCCCTTTATAAAGGTAAGGATCCCTGTGATTGCAATGCTAGTCCCCGGATCAATAGCTAGCATCCACAGTTAAGATGTAATATCAAGAAACAAAGGTCATAATACAACTTTATAACCAGGAATAAAATAATTTATTACATCTTACATAGCTCATTTGGCTATCTCAATACAATACAGCAGAATATAACAATAGCATGGGGTCCTTCATCTTCAAAGTGCCACAGGCAGTCATGGTGGTTGTAGACTTGTAATCCTAATCAACACATCTCACTAACATCAAACAAACCTACAACATAATAAGTTACAGCCATGAGGGTCAATACATTTGAATTGTATTGGCAAGTGATACTATGGTAATATAGTGGAGTCTATCATCTATAT
Source organism: Avena sativa (assembly GCA_916181665.1). Taxonomy (NCBI): domain Eukaryota; kingdom Viridiplantae; phylum Streptophyta; class Magnoliopsida; order Poales; family Poaceae; genus Avena; species Avena sativa. Next base: position 413,738,941 of record OV702281.1, on the reverse strand, counting down.
GCATTTGGCTAAGTGGAGCTTAGGCTTGCTTTGCTCAAAATAGATTTTCCTTATCATTTGAAAAACACTAAGTTTTTGTTTGACAAAATCACCCAAGGCATCTCCCAATAGAAATTGGTGATCCTTCAACCCTTGTTCAACCACAAGTTTTTAACTTAGAAATTGGGATGAGGAGATTCTTGATAGCTTCCATGTCTTGATGCTCAAATTGTCCTTTGCCAGGGACATGGCTAAGTACTTAGATTTTACACTCTGCAGAGGTGGTGCACTTTCCCCACAAGACTTGGTTTCACCAAGACAAGATCTTTCAGAAGCCTTCCCTTAGACCAGAATGGACGCGTTCCAACCTATCATCCCCTACCACCAACTTTCCATTTGGCTAAGTTATTGCAACCTATATGATCTAGGCAGAGCCCATAATGCCAAGTGGCTGCACTTGAAGCTTCTCAACATTTGACATCTCAAATCTCTTTGTTCCTGGGTGGCCATCCACAAGTGAGATACACAAGGTAAACCATAGAAATGGGCCTTGTGTAACCACTCAACACAAACCATTCCTTCCATTCCACCTAGGTGATTCATTCACTTAGTTGTTTTATTAAACAAAACACAAGTCCTTGACTTAGTAATATTCCATAGTATGAATATATTCCACCCTTGTTTTCTACTAGCTAAGCTAAGCATGGTACTAGTAGGAACCTTAACTTAGGAAAATTCTACTAAGGTTTCATCTACTAGGATTTCGCATGGCATAGTTTACACTTAGCAAAAATTCCATGCAAGTCCTACTTTAGAAATATCACTAATGCATAGTGCAAAATAATGGGACAAAAGTATGGAGCATCACTTGCCTTTTTGGTAGAGAATATAAGTTCACTCCTTGACCTTGCAATATTCACACTCTTCAAATCACTACAATTAATCAAGCAAGGCACAATTTCAATCTACCATTCAAGCAAACATCACATAAAATAATAGAAACAAGGCAATGCATGCAAGCATGCCAAAGATTGTTTTATTTGGAAAAGTGGTTTCTAATAGGTTATAAACATTTGAAAACACCCATTTGTCATTTTATAAAAGTGGCAAAACCATTTGCAAAATATTTTATCTATAAACCCTTTTTAAACCAAAGCATTATTTTATGTGGTTGAAAATGCCTTTAGCAAAGCAATAATCCTTATAGGGTTCACCAAATACATTTTTAATTCTAAAACTTGGTGTTTGGGGTCAGAGAGTTTAAATCAAAACATTTTCCCAAAGGGTTTCCTCCAAAAGCATTTTTAATATGTGAACATTATTTTTATTTGACTAGAAATGTTCTAAATCAAAGATTTATTCTTTTGCTTCACAAAATATATTTTTGAAACCACAAGTTGATTTAGATGGTCAGTAGGTTCAAACAATCCATTTGCCCAAAGGTTTTATCACAAAAATAATTTTAGAAAGAATTTTATATTCATATTATGCCTACACAAGTTTCTGCAAAAAACAACCATTTTACCAGAAGCAATTTACTAAACAAAGTGCATGGTTGGAAAGTACTTGTCTTGGTGATTCCATTGATATAAAATTTGCAAAGTTTGGACGTGTAGATTAAAAGTTATGCAATTTACAAAATCACATATCAAATTGAAATGTTTCTGTTTTTAAATCTAGCCTAATTCCATAAATCCAGCCTAATTCCAATCAATATTACTGAGGCTAGGGCTCAAGAATTAGCTACTATCTTTGGATGTGCTATTGCAAAAATGCCTTTCACATATTTAGGACTGCCTATGGGGACTACAAAGCCTGTAATTACAGATTTATTACCTTTGGTTGACAGAATTGAGAGGAAAGTGACAAGTGCTACTCTTTTAATGTCTCATGCTGGGAAACTAGCTTATGTCAATGCAAATCTATCTTCAATAGCTACATATTCAATGTGTACTATTGAAATCCATCCTAAGATTCTAGAATATGTGGAGAAGATTAGAAGAAGATGTTTATGGACAAAAAACACTGATAATGGTGAAAAGTGTGTTTCTTTGGCTGCTTGGGAGATGGTTTGTAAGCCTAAAAATAAAGGAGGTTTAGGAGTCTTAAATATGAAGCTACAGAATCAAGCTCTACTGCTTAAATTTTTAAATAAGTTCTATAATCATCAGGACATTCCCTGGGTGAATCTTATCTGGTCAACTTACTATCAACATTCAGTCCCTCATGCTACTAATCCAGTGGGATCTTTTTGGTGGAAATCTATTCTGAAATTATCCCCTATTTTTAGAGGAATAACATCATGCACAATTAAACAAGGAAATAATGTGCTTTTTTGGAAGGACAAATGGAATGATGAGATTAAACAGCAGTCTTATGCAAGATTATTTTCTTATGCACTGAATGAGGATATTACTGTCAGAGATTTTTGTTCTGCAGAGGATTATCAAAATCTGTTTCACAACCCACTTTCCTTACAAGTCTCACAGGAGTTACATCAAGTTCAAATGGAAATTTCTAATCTGAGCTTGACTGAACAGTGTCAAGATGAATGGAAATTTAGTTGGGGAGACAATTATACTTCACATAAATATTATAAATTTTGCTTTAGGCTGCTTCAACCACCTATGCAATTTTCATGGATATGGAAATCTAAACTATGGCAAAAGCTGAAGGTATTCTCCTGGTTATTGCTCTCAGACAGATTAAATACCAAGAATATGTTTCGAAGAATAAATTTCAATGTGGGTCAAGGCCAAAATCACAATTGCCCTCTGTGCAACCTTAATACTGAAGAAACCCTGGAGCATTTATTCTTTCACTGCCATTCAGTACAGCTTGCTGGCTCAGATGTAATATCACTTGGATGGGTACAGGAAGCAGATTCCAATTACTGAATCAAGCTAAACAAAATTTTCAGGAACATCTCTTCTTTGAACTGTTTGTTATTTCAGCCTGGGGAATTTGGAAAGAAAGGACCAATCTTATATTTCAAGGAATTGCAACATCAATTCAAGCTTGGAGAGCTAGGGTGAAATCAGACTTACAATTGCTTAGGTTCAGGGTTAGCCAAAACCAAAACCTGGAACAAACCATAGATTTTTTTATTGATACAATTTAGTTATTCCTGATTTTATATTTCTTTTGCTGCCATGGCAGCTCTTTGTATATATGTAACTTTTATCTGATCAATATAGTACCACAGTAGGAGCCTTTCCTACTGTTTATGGTCAAAAAATTGAAATGTTTCTGTTTTTAAATCACACTCAGAGCCACGTGTCTGTTTTCCATTGGGCCATACCGGTTCGTTCGGATCAGCAATGTGGACCGCAGGATTTAAAGTGAATCGTGCGGCATAGGATTGATATTACCCCTTCGATAAGTCGTTCTATTCTAACCAATGGATCAAGATCCAATGCTCCAGATCGTTTTGACCATGAACGGGCGGCGCTGGGTCAACGGCGAGCGGCGGCGCGGTCAGACGGTGGCGGAGCCGGTGATACAGGAAGCAAAAGAGGTAGAGGAAAGGCTCACCGAGGTCGTCGTGGCGTGCTGATGCTCAACGATGCCGCAGTTGTCGAAGGGGCGCTCGGGGTCGACGTGGATTGCTCGTCGGAGAAGCTCCTGGCGACGGTGTGCTCGGGCGAAACGATGTTGGCGACGCTACAAGGCTCGGAAAGGCAAGAGAAGTAGTCCATTAGATGCGTATGATGATCCTGGTTATGCGTGTGTCCACGAGGGGGAGAGGGGCGGTTGGTATTTACCACTGATGGTCGTCGGAGAGGAGGCAAACGGCGGCGGAGTATTGCCGATGTCGTAGTCGAGGCTACGGTGCTTGCGCGGGCAAGCCAAGGATGCTGAGAGGTGCATGGGGCGATGGGGATCACGCTCGCGTGAAGCAAGGCTTGCGGGAGTGAGGGTGCAGGCCGGAATCGGAGCAGAGGCTCGTCGGAGAAGTGAAGGCGCGAGCTCGAATTGGGAACAACCCGATGGCAGATAAGGAATGGGGTCTAGGGGGAAACGGAGAGGGGAGAGGGGCGATTAAGAGTGCATAATCTCTAGGCGGATTTATCGATGCATTGACGCGAATTTAATCGTGGCTTGAATGACAGAGAACGGCAGGGAGAAGGAGGAAACAGTCGCGAGCGGGTGTAAACGCAGACTGACAGGTGGGGCAATGGTGTCAGCGTAAGAGAGAGAGAAGAGAGGAGGGGTCCAGCGGTCAGTGGGTTTGCGGGTTTGTCTGCGAGTGACAGAAAACGCTTCGCTCGGGGTGTGAGGGAATGGGCTGGACTGGGCTAGCTGGGCTGGGCTGCTTTGTTTCATTTTTTTTGTTCTGAATGTTTTTCTTTTTCCTTTTCTATTTATCTGTTTTGATTTTTATTCAAATCATTCAAACTCCTTTTAAATTCAATCCTTTGCCAAACTTTGGGTTCATTCAAATGCTGATTAATAATACATTTTGAAGTCAAATTTAGAATAATATATTTATTCTTTTTAGGGAATATTAATTAATTAAAATAGGCCCTTGTATTAATTCAAATAAGATTTAATAATGTTTTTCAAACTCCATTTGAAATCTAAATCTTTCCAAATCTTTTCAGTAGGTTTTATTTGTTTATTTGGGTGTCAAATAATTCACCTTGAATTATTTGGAATGTTTTTAATATGATTTATTAATCATTTAAAATTGGGTATTTGTCTTTATTCCAATGAAATTAAATATAGTTTTAATTCCATAAATTTTATTTGGAAGATTTCTTTGATCTTATTTAAGTTAATTAAACAACTTTTATTCCACTTGGGTAAATTCCAAATATTATATTCCCATGATTTAATTAATCATTTCTAATAGGGATTTTTTCTTTATTCAAATGAAATGGAATTTGGTTTATGCCATTTTATTTAATTTGAAAATTCTTTATCCATTATTTTATTTGGATTTGGATTATATTTATTCCATTTGCTTATGGATTAGGTCAAGATTTAATTTGTCCTTTAAACATTCCTCATTTAATATTTCTATCTTTATCTTATAAAATCCATATCTTTTTATTTATAGATCCAACTTTGTGATTCCAATTTGTAATTCTTATTTAATATTTGTTTATCCTTTTAAATATCTTTAGGATTATTTGCTCACCATTTGGTATGGATTTCTAGATAAGTTCTTTATTAGCTTTGGAAATTCAATTCCCTTATCTTATTAATTCCATAAGATTTTATCTATGGTTCCAAATTGAATGAAATCAATTTCTATGGTTTTATAATATTTTTATTTGTCATTCTTGATCATTTATAAATGTTTGTTGACAAAATTCTATATGGATCAAAACCATGGTCTTAGAGATATCTTGGAAATGATTTTATTCTATTAGGGTTTTAGGGTTTTGGTTTATTTCTCAAGTGTTTTAAATTTCCAGATGAAATTATGAAGAATGCATTTTACTTGATTTGAATTTAGTTGGATTCAAACATTAATCAAAGTTTGTTAAAATGGGATTTTAAGTTTCCATTTGGAAATCAAAAAGTTTATTTTCACCCTAAATTCCAACAATTATTTATTTTGTTTATTTTTTTTCACATTACAAAATTTGGAATTTTTTTGGGATGTGATAGGCTACCACCCTTGAAATAAATCTCGTCCCGAGATTTGGGAAAGATAGGGGTTACAAGCTGGCTCAAAGCAACTTGGGTACTACCACCCTTAAAAATTTTCCAACTAGATTACTTCTTGGCTTGCTTGGAATCTGGTTGAAATTTCTCTGGACACTTGTCTGCATAATGGCCTAGATCTTTGCATTTGAAACACATCACTTGGCTATTATCCTTCTTCTTCTTTGGTATTAATTCCTCTTGTTTATTTCCTTGGTTCTTCTTCTTTTCTGGGCAATCACTGGCATAGTCTCCCATTTCTTTGCAATTGTAACATTACAACTGGCTTATGTCCTTCTTCTTATTTTTGGGTCTCTCCAAATGTAGGAGTTCTTCTAGTTCATGCTGTTCATACTTCACCACAAAGGTGGGAAATCTTTCTCTCTTCTTGGGGCAGTTACTAGAGATATGACCTTCTTCTTCACAAGAGTAGCAACACTTTGTGGTCACTTTGGATTTGGCCTTATGATGCATGGTTCTGACTTTGCCTTCATCCTTCTTGGTAGAAGTTGTTCCTTCATGAGGGTTTATTAACTGTTGTTGCACTCCATCTTGTTTCCTTTGTTGAACTATGGAATAGATGGGGCATTGGATAGGGACATGATTATTTCCTTCACATAGGAAACAAGTAGCTTGAGATGTGGGGCATTGATTAGTTGGATGTTTCTCTTCACAATTAGGGCATTGATCTTCATGCTCTTTGGAAGTGTGATCCTTGTCTCCACAAACATTGCAAGCTTGGGTTCCTTCTAGAATATCATCCTTGACATCCTTGTTATGATAAGCTCCTTGGGAAGGGTTGTCTCCCATGTTGATCATTTGACTTGTCATCCTATGCAAAAATTGAGTTAGGGTTTCCAAAAACTTTTGCATGGTTGGGTCTAACTCATTGTAGTTGGCTAAAATCTGAGTTGTCACTTGGTTCAACTGCATCTCTTGGTTGTTGTTGTTGTTGTTGTTGTTGTTGTTGTTGTTGTTGTTGTTGTTGTTGTTGTTGTTGTTGTTGTTGTTGTTGTTGTTGTTGTTGTTGTTGTTGTTGTTGTTGTTGTTGTTGTTACCATTCTTGATGTTGGAGTTTCTTGGAGTAGTCATCTGTTTGGGTTGGATTGGGATTAGAATAGGCAAAAGATTCTAGGGAAACAATTCTAATCACACACAACACAATTCACACAAGCAATGTGCAAGCAATCACCAACAATCATTCCACTCAACAACAAGTTCAAACACATCTTTAGGCAACAAAATATTTTTGCTACACCACATAAGTTGGTGGGTTTAATTTAAACTAAACATGGTGGTCCAACTATATGGTTCACTTGAGAGCATTTCATCCTTCTTAGTTGGTTCTTCTTGATCAATATCTTTGTATCCTTGGAGAATTTCTTGCATCTTGGTCACAAAACTTCAAAGGTGATGATGGTTCCTTCTAAGTTGTATTTCCTTAGTCTTCAATTTTTGAGTAACATTTCTTGTCTCACTTGTAGTCCTTAGTGATATCCAAAGTTGAAGTCCTTGGTGAAAATATAGTTGAAGTCTTTGGTGATGGTGGAGGCTTTATCCATCAAGTTGAAATAGACAAGATGTAGAATCAAAACCAAAAATGGTTGAGGAAAGAGTTTACAAGATTGTTTGTAAATAAGTTTTGGAACAAATACAACTACTATTTTTCTAAGGGGTTTTGTCCCATCCTAGGGTTACAATCCTATAGGCAACACAGTGCTCTAATACCATCTGTAAGATCCCTCCCTTTATAAAGGTAAGGATCCCTGTGATTGCAATGCTAGTCCCTGGATCAATAGCTAGCATCCACAGTTAAGATGTAATATCAAGAAACAAAGGTCATAATACAACTTTATAACCAGGAATAAAATAATTTATTACATCTTACATAGCTCAATTGGCTATCTCAATACAATGCAGCAGAATATAACAATAGCATGGGGTCCTTCATCTTCAAAGTGCCACAGGCAGTCATGTTGGTTGTAGACTTGTAATCCTAATCAACACATCTCACTAACATCAAACAAACCTACAACATAATAAGTTACAGCCACGAGGGTCAATACATTTGAATTGTATTGGCAAGTGATACTATGGTAATATAGTGGAGTCTATCATCTATATGCATTTGGATAAGTGGAGCTTAGGCTTGCTTTGCTCAAAATAGATTTTCCTTATCATTTGAAAAACACTAAGTTTTTGTTTGACAAAATCACCCAAGGCATCTCCCAATAGAAATTGGTGATCCTTCAACCCTTGTTCAACCACAAGTTTTTAACTTAGAAATTGGGATGAGGAGATTCTTGATAGCTTCCATGTCTTGATTCTCAAATTGTCCTTTGCCAGGGACATGGCTAAGTACTTAGATTTTACACTCTGCAGAGGTGGTGCACTTTCCCCACAGGACTTGGTTTCACCAAGACAAGATCTTTCAAAAGCCTTCCCTTAGACCAGAATGGACGCGTTCCAACCTATCATCCCCTACCACCAACTTTCCATTTGGCTAAGTTATTGCAACCTATATGATCTAGGCAGAGCCCATAATGCCAAGTGGCTGCACTTGAAGCTTCTCAACATTTGACATCTCAAATCTCTTTGTTCCTGGGTGGCCATCCACAAGTGAGATACACAAGGTAAACCATAGAAATGGGCCTTGTGTAACCACTCAACACAAACCATTCCTTCCATTCCACCCAGGTGATTCATTCACTTAGTTGTTTTATTAAACAAAACACAAGTCCTTGACTTAGTAATATTCCATAGTATGAATATATTCCACCCTTGTTTTCTACTAGCTAAGCTAAGCATGGTACTAGTAGGAACCTTAACTTAGGAAAATTCTACTAAGGTTTCATCTACTAGGATTTCGCATGGCATAGTTTACACTTAGCAAAAATTCCATGCAAGTCCTACTTTAGAAATATCACTAATGCATGGTGCAACATAATGGGACAAAAGTATGGAGCATCACTTGCCTTTTTGGTAGAGAATATAAGTTCACTCCTTGACCTTGCAATATTCACACTCTTCAAATCACTACAATTAATCAAGCAAGGCACAATTTCAATCTACCATTCAAGCAAACATCACATAAAATAATAGAAACAAGGCAATGCATGCAAGCATGCCAAAGATTGTTTTATTTGGAAAAGTGGTTTCTAATAGGTTATAAACATTTGAAAACACCCATTTGTCATTTTATAAAAGTGGAAAAACCATTTGCAAAATATTTTATCTATAAACCCTTTTTAAACCAAAGCATTATTTTATGTGGTTGAAAATGCGTTTAGCAAAGCAATAATCCTTATAGGGTTCACCAAATACATTTTTTATTCTAAAACTTGGCGTTTGGGGTCAGAGAGTTTAAATCAAAACATTTTCCCAAAGCATTTTTAATATATAAACATTATTTTTAATATATAAACTTGGCGAGCGGGTGTAAACGCAGACTGATAGGTGGGGCAATGGTGTCAGGGTAAGAGAGAGAGCAAAGAGGAGGGGTCCCGCGGTCAGTGGGTTTGCGGGTTCGTCTGCGAGTGACAGAAAACGCTTCGCTCGGGGTGTGAGGGAGTGGGCTGGACTGGGCTAGCTGGGCTGGGCTGCTTTGTTTCATTTTTTTGTTCTGAATGTTTTTTTTTCCTTTTCTATTTATATGTTTTGATTTTTATTCAAATCATTCAAACTCCTTTTAAATTCAATCCTTTGCCAAACTTTATGTTCATTCAAATACTGATTAATAATACATTCTGAAGTCAAATTTAGAATAATATATTTATTCTTTTTAGGGAATATTAATTAATTAAAATATGCCTTTGTATTAATTCAAATAAGATTTAATTATGTTTTTCAAACTCCATTTGAAATCTAAATCTTTCCAAATCTTTTCAGTAGGTTTTATTTGTTTATTTGGGTGTCAAATAATTCACCTTGAATTAGTTGGAATGTTTTTAATATGATTTATTAATCATTTAAAATTGGGTATTTGTCTTTATTCCAATGAAATTAAATATAGTTTTAATTCCATAAATTTTATTTGGAAGATTTCTTTGATCTTATTTAAGTTAATTAAACAACTTTTATTCCACTTGGGTAAATTCCAAATATTATATTCCCATGATTTAATTAATCATTTCTAATAGGGATTTTGTCTTTATTCAAATGAAATGGAATTTGGTTTATGCCATTTTATTTAATTTGAAAATTCTTTATCCATTATTTTATTTGGATTTGGATTATATTTATTCCATTTGCTTATGGATTAGGTCAACATTTAATTTGGCCTTTAAATATTCCTCATTTAATATTTCTATCTTTATCTTATAAAATCCATATCTTTTTATTTATAGATCCAACTTGGTGATTCCAATTTGTAAAATCTTATTTAATATTTGTTTATCCTTTTAAATATCTTTAGGATTATTTGCTCACCATTTGGTATGGATTTCTAGATAAGTGCTTTATTAGCTTTGGAAATTCAATTCCCTTATCTTATTAATTTCATAAGATTTTATCCATGGTTCCAAATTGAATGAAATCAATTTCTATGGTTTTATAATATTTTTATTTGTCATTCTTGATCATTTATAAATATTTGTTGACAAAATTCTATATGGATCAAAACCATGGTCTTAGAGATATCTTGGAAATGATTTTATTCTATTAGGATTTTAGGGTTTTGGTTTATTTCTCAAGTGTTTTAAATTTCCGGATGCAATTATGAAGAATGCACTTTACTTGATCTGAATTTAGTTGGATTCAAACATTAATCAAAGTTTGTTCAAATGGGATTTTAAGTTTCCATTTGGAAATCAAAAAGTTTCTTTTCACCCTAAATTCCAATAATTATTTATTTTGTTTATTTATTTTTCACATTGCAAAATTTGGAATTTTTTTTGGATGTGACATCTTCACGGGTATGAAATGAGCCACTTTAGTGAGGCGATCCACTACTACCCAAATAGAATCATATCCTGACCTGGTCCTTGGCAATCCGGTGATGAAATCCATGCCAATCTTGTCCCACTTCCAATCAGGAATAGGTAGTGGTTGTAGCAATCTTGCTGGTTTCTGATGTTCCGCTTTCACTCTACTACATACATCACACAAAGCAATATGTTCGGCGATGTCCTTCTTGAGGTTATTCCACCAAAATATTTCCTTCATATCCATGTACATTTTGGTGTTACCCGGATGAATGGAATATGGTGAGTTGTGTGCTTCTTGTAAAATCAGTTTCCGAAGCTTCGGATCTTGCGGAACGCAGATACGTTTTCCATACCATAAAGTACCCTGTTCGTCTTCATAGAATCCCTTGGCTTTTCCCTTGCCAATATTTTCCTTAATCTCTTCAATTTCCTTGTCTGTCTTTTGGGCTTCCTTGATCTTGTCCAACAATGTGGGTTGAACATCCAATGTCATGAGATGTCCCTCAGGCACAATCTCCAATCTAAGGTCTCTAAATTGGGCACACAGATCATCTGGCAACTCTCCCTTAGTAAGGCCATTCACAAATACCTTACGGCTTAGAGCATCCGCTACAACATTTGCTTTACCGGGGTGGTACTGCAAACTCAAGTCATAGTCCTTGATGAGTTCTAGCCATCTTCTTTGTCTCATGTTGGTTTCTTTCTGAGTGAAGATATACTTCAAACTTTTGTGATCTGTGAACACTTCACATAGATTTCCCAAAAGATAATGTCTCCATGTTTTAAGTGCATGAACAACAGAGGCTAACTCCAAATCATGAGTAGGGTAATTTACCTCATGGGTTTTGAGTTGTCTCGAGGCATAAGCCACAACTTTCCCTTCTTGCATTAGAACTCCACCTAATCCATGATGATATGCATCACAATACACTTGGAAATCTTTCTCCAAATCTGGCAGACATAGGACTGGTGCTGTCACTAGTCTATTCTTCAATTCTTGGAAACTGAGTTCACATCCTTCAGACCAAGCAAATTTCTTGTCTTTCTTTAGTAACTCCGTCATTGGCTTAGCTACCTTGGAGAAATTCTCAATGAATCTTCTGTAGTATCCTGCCAAGCCAAGGAAACTACGAACTTCTTTTACTGACTTAGGAGATTCCCATTCAGTTACAGCTGACACTTTTGCGGGATCAACCGCTACACCATCTCCTGACACAACGTGTCCAAGAAATCCAACTTCATTCAGCCAGAATTCACACTTGCTGAATTTTGCATACAACTTATGCTCTCTAAGCTTCTCAAGTATCAAACGCAAATGTCCTTCATGCTCTTCTTTGCTTTTGGATTAGATCAAAATGTCATCGATGAAAACAACAACAAACTTGTCAAGGAACTCCATGAACACCTTGTTCATCATATTCATGAAATAAGCTAGTGCATTGGTCAAACCAAATGGCATTACTGTATACTCATACAATCCATACCTAGTGGTGAAAGTTGTCTTAGGTATGTCTTGTTCTCTTATTTTAAGCTCAAAATAACCTGACCGGAGATCAATCTTTGAGAATACACAGGCTCCTTCTAACTGATCAAACAAGTCATTGATTCTGGGCAAAGGATATTTGTTTTTGATAGTCACCTCATTGAGTGAACGATAATCTATGCATAACCTTTGACTTCTATCTTTCTTTTCCACAAACAAGACTGCTGCTCCCCAAGATGAAGAACTTGGTTGAATAAACCCTTTCTACAACTGTTCTCCAAGTTGTTTCTTGAGTTCTTTCAAGTCATCAACTGACATCTTGTAAGGTCTCTTTGCTATTGGTCCTGATCCTAGCAGCAAGTCAATCAGAAATTCCACATCCCTATCTGGTGGCATTCCCGGCAATTCTTCCGGAAACACATCCGGATATTCTCTCACAATTGGCACACTGTCTATGCTAACCCCCTTAAGAGAATTTAGCTTACTCCCTTTTGATTCAAAGTTAGTCTTGAATCTAATCCTTTTATTATCCGGGGTTGTGAGTGTGACAGTATGATTGGCACAATCTAGCACTCCCTTGTGCTTATTCATCTAGTCCATTCCAAAAATGACATCTAATCCTTGGGAATTTAGGATTATCAGATTAACGGGAAACTTATACTTCCCAAACTCTATGACTAGGTCATGACATCCTGAGTTCACTATCATTTCTCCGCCAGGAGAACTTACTTTTATAGGACACCCAATAGTTTCAACTGGAAGTTCATTTCTTTCAACAAATGCTCTTGATATGAATGAATGTGATGCACCAGAGTCAAAAAGAACAAGTGCTGGAACAGAATTGAGTTTGAACTTACCAGCCACAGCATCAAGTTCCTCATAAATCTCTTCCACATTGATGTGGTTCACCTGTCCCTTCTGGGAAAGGTTGGGCTTGTTGGGTCCTTCAACTTTATTTTCTGGGCATTCATTTACATAATTCCCCATCTTATTACACTTGAAGCATTCAACCTGACTGAGATCCTTCTTGACAGGCTGGCTTCCACTACCACTTCCACTTCCATTGTGGTGGCTCTTGTATCCACCCTTGTGGTTCTTGTACTTGTCATTGTCATGACTACGGTTATGCTTGTTGTCATGATGATGGTTGTGGTTGTTGTGACTGTTGTACTTTCCATGCTTGTGGGATCCGGAACTCCCACTATCATCATAATGGGAACGCTTGTGAGACGATCCCGAGCTATGCTTGTCAGAGCTGTGCTTCCTCTTTCTGCTTTCAACCTGCTTCATCTTGTTCTCCAAGATGGTAGACTTGTCACAAAGGGATTGGTAGGTGGGGACATAGGCCACAGATAATTGCAGATTCAGCTCATCGTTCAGTACTTCGAGGAAATTCTCTTTCCTCTTGGCATCAGTATCAATTTCATCCGGTGCATAACGCACCAGATTGTTGAAATCCTCAATATATTCAGCCACGCTGCGGTGGCGCTGCTTCAGATTATGGAACTTGTTCATCTTCAAACTCATCACCCCTGATGAGATGTGAGCTGTACGGAAACCGTCTTCAAAGATAGCCCATGTCACATCCTCAATGGGAGTGGTGATCTGGAAGTTATCCCACCAAGTAGCTGCTGGTCCTTCCAACAAGTGTGCTGCAAACCTGACTTTCTCCTCATCGGTGCAGCCGACAGTTACCAAATCCTTGTTCACTGAACGTACCCAATCATTGGCCACCATGGGATCAGTAGTTCCTGAGAACTTTGCAGGCCTCAGTCTTAGGAATCTGGTGAGCATGTCAAATCTTGGTGGATTGTTCTGGTTGTTGTTGTTGTTATTTTGATTCTGTATGAAAGTGGTCATCATGTGCATCAGCTGTGTCTGTGCTGTCATCAGCTGCTGCATCTCGGGGGTGACATTGTTGTTGTTTGGGTTGGGGTTGGCACGTCGAGGAGGCATCTGTGGTTTTCAAATAAGGATAAGAATGAGATACCCATAGATGCTTATTATGCATAATACATCACATAGACAATCACCAAACAAGCATCAAAATAACATAAAGTTCAACGACATAAATAACAAGTTTGAAAAGTAAACACACCAATAGCAAGCCATCCACATGTTGGATGGTCATTGCGACTCAATAATCATAAGCATGGTAAATGATAAATAAATGAGTAGTCATCACTACTCCTCTGCATCAACCTCCTCATCAACAAGTGTAAGACCTGCATTCTCCATAGCGGTCTTGTATTCCTCGACATTGGTAGTCAAGGCCTCTACCTTGGCTTTGAGAGCCCTCTTCTGTGAACGAAGTCTCTCAATCACACCCTGTTGATGCTCGAGCTCGAAGTCCTTGGCCTCTAGTTCTGCATTCATCTCCCTAATCCTCTTGTTCCTATCTTGGACTCTTTTCTCTTGGCTTTTGAACTTCCTGTCCTGGCTCTCAAACTTGGCCTCCATTTCCTTGACTATCTCGTCTTGCTCCGCGAAGAGCTTGTCCTTCTCACGAAGCTGCACCTGGAGATCGTCATTGCTAAGCATGACGTTGGTCCTATCAGTATCTAGGTGCCTAAGTAGAACCTCTAGGTCCTGGAGGTACAGACGAATCGGCTCTGCCGTCTCTCTAGCAGCATCCTCGAACTCGATAGCCTCACCATCCTCGTCGCGTCTTCTGAAGGCGTGGAAGTGAGTACCTCTAAGCTCCCTGGAGTGCCTCCCTAGCAGGCGCCCAAGCAAATCCTGCATGACTACCTCTAAGCCTCTCTCTTTGTCGTCATGCATTAGCTTGAAGGTGATAGCTTCCGTGGCTGGCTCAGTCTGGCGTCCTGGCTGAGTAATCTTGAAGCCCCAAAGGTCCTTCCTCTCAAACTTGGTGAGGGGAAGCATCATGATACTAGGAAGTGGAAGATTGAGCACACTAGTGAGCTCAATAAGACGAGTGCCAAGACGAGTTCCCTTGAACTCTTCAGCCGTGCTGATAGTAACATTAGGCATCTATTTTATAAGATAAGAAAAGTTAGAATCAATCATCAATAGAAAATCTCAAGACAAAGCATCACAAGCATATAATTGGCAAACACACAAGTCATACATAAATTCATTACAAGCATTCCAAGGTTCATCATAACTTAGACAAAATTTTGGAAATAAAACGATAAGTGTGGTCGTCCAACTAACGAAGTACATTACAACTCTCACTCACTAGACAAAAAGGCTATCAAAGAATCCTTCTACAAATAGAGATGAGAAAGAAGATTACAAAAGTTTACGAGAACAAAAGACAAGTGGAGAAAATTTTCAAAGTGTTGAAATTTTTCCTTAGTGGTTTCTAATCCAATCCTAGGTTTATAATCCTACATGCAACACAGTGCTCTGATACCATCTGTAAGATCCCTCCCTTTTAAAGGTAAGGATCCCTGTGATTGCAATGCTAGTCCTTGGATCAATGCTAGCATCCACAGTTTAAGATGAAGTACACAGAAACAAAGGTCATTATTACATATCATTCCAGAGACAAACATAGTCTTTTACAACTCCATGGCCATAGGCCTAATACAAGAGTTCAACCATAAAAATATAAATAAGTCTTCATCTTCATGTGCCACAGGCAAGCATGTTGAGTGTAGACTCATAAGCCCTAATCATCATCATAATAACCTGCAACATCACAAGTTACAGCCACAGTGGGTCAATACATTGGAATAGTATTAGCAAGTGATACCTTAGTAGAATATTAGCATCTAGATACTACATGAATTTGGCTAGATGTAGCTTAGGCTTGCTTTGCTCAAAATAGGTTTTACCTATTAGTTGAAAACACTAAGTTTTTCTTTGACAAAACTTTCCCAAGGAACCACCAATAGAAATTGGTGAACCTTCACCCTTGTTCAACCACAAGTTTTACTTAGAAAATTGGGATGAGGAGATTCTTGATAGCTTCCATGTCTTGATGCTCAAGTTGTCCAATACCAGGGACATGGCTAAGTACTTAGATTCTTCCATCTGCAGAGGTTGTGCACTTTTCCCACAAGACTTGATTTTCACCAAGACAGGACCTTTTAGAAGCCTTCCCTTAGACCAAATGGACGCGTTCCAACCTATATGATCCAAATGGCTAAGCCTTCCCTTAGCCACTACCACCAAATGTCCAAATGGCTAAGTTATTGCAACCTATATGATCCAGGCAGAGCCCATATTGCCATGTGGTTGCACTAGAAGCTTCTTAACATTTGGCATCTCAAATCCCTTTGTTCATGGGTGGATTTCCACAAGTGTGATACACAAGGTAAACCATAGAAATGGGCCTTGTGTAACCACTCAACACAAACCAATCCTTCCATTCCACCCAGGCGTTTCATTCACTTAGTTGTTTTATTAAGCAAAACACAAGTCAAAGACTTAGAAATATTTCTCATAGCATGATTATACTCCACCCTTGGTTGCTACTAGCTAGGCTAAGCATGCCTATAGCAAGTATCTTAACTTAGAGGAAATTCTAACATTACTACAACTACTAGGATTTCCCAAGCATAGCATATAGATACTTAGCAAAATAATCATGCAAGTCTTATACAAAATATTTCTAATGCATAGGTAAAATATTGGGAAGATCATGAAGCACCACTTGCCTTGGTAGTTTGGGGAGTAGCTGTAGGGGTTCGTAGCATGGAAAACAAAATTTTCTATCGCATACAAACAAACAAGCCAAGATCTATCTACTAGATTGTAGCAACGAGTCGATGGTATAACTTACCCTCGAAGATTCCAAAGCGGTTAACGAGAGCAGATTCTCGTGGGTGATGTAGTCGTACTCTTTCCGATCTCAAGATCGCGTAGACGATCCTTCCGGCGCTGCGTTCCGGCAGCGCTCCCGCAGTCGGTCACACGTTCGGTACTCGACGAAGACCTTCCTCTCCCTTGTTCCAGCAGGCAGCGGAGGTTGTAGCACTCTCCTCGTGATTCCGGCAGCACAACGGCGTGGTACCGGAAGTAGAGGGGAGATCCCGCAGGGCTTCGCCTTAAGCCGGTGCGAGTATGGTGGAGCTTATGAGAGAGGCTATTAGTGGTCTAGTAATTAGACACACCAATTAGAAGGCTCTAAACCAATTAGAATGTTCTAAACCAATTAGAAGGTTCTAAACCGCTGGCTAAAGCAATTAGAAGCTCTAAACCAAAACGGCTCTAAACCGGAGGTAGAAGATAGGAACTTGTGTGTCTAGAGGAGGGAGCCCTGCCCCTCCTTTTATAGATGGGAGGGGGCTGGCGCGCCAGGGGAGGGAGAGAGTCCCTCCCCAAATCGGCCTAGGGCTGGCCGCCGGCTTGGAGGAGAGAAACTCCTCCTCCAAGTTGGTTCCAACTCCTCTTGCTTGTTTCCCACAGTTTCTTGTTTTAGCCGTTTGACTTTCAAACTGGACATTTGACTTTTCTATTTTAGGATTCAATTTAATCCTTTATTTGGGACAGCAAGAACACTTAGTACATGATGCAATCATTCCAATATATAATGACACATTCATGTACCCCTTCCCCCCCCCCCCCCGGAGTGCCGGACAATCCGGACCCTTCTAGAACATTCCCGATGAAAACACCGGAATCATTCCCGAACTCCGAAACGGGACTTTCCTTATATGAATCTTATTCTCCGGACCATTCCGGATCACCTCGTGATATCCCGGATCCCATCCGAGACTCCGAACAACATTCGGTCTCTTTCTCATAATACCATAACTACTCAAACAACGTCGAATCCTTAAGTGTGTCTCCCTACGGTTCGTGAATTATGCGGACATGATCGAGACACTTCTCCGAACAATAACCAATAGAAGAATCTGGAAATTCATATGGCTCCCACATATTTCTACGATTACTTTGCGATCGAATGAACCACTTACATACGATACCAATTTCCCTTTGTCTCACGATAGTTTACTTATCCGAGGTTATGATCGTCGGTATCTCTGCATACCTAGTTCAACCTCGTTACTGATAAGTACTCTTTTCTCGTTCCCGTGATATGTGATCCCTTGTGAGCCAGTCACATGCTTGCAAGCCAATTGGATGACATTCCACCGAGAGGGCCCAGAGTATATCTATCCGTCATATGGATGGACAAATCCCACTCTTGATCCATGTGTTTCAACCAATACTTTCCGAACACTCAATGCCACCTTTATAGCCACCCAGTTACGGTGTGGTGTTTGATGTCATCAAAGCATCCATCCGGTAAAGGTGATATGCATGATCTCATGGTCGAAGGAATTAGGTTACTATGTATCAGAAAGCATATAGCAATTGAACTATTAAAATGACTTGATCTTTATGCTACGCTTATCTATAGGAGTATGTCCATCACATCATTCTCCTAATGATATGATCCTGTTGTTAATAACATCTCTATGTTCATGATCAGGAAACCATGATCATATATTAACCAACAAGCTAGTTTAACAAGAGGCTTTACTAGGGACTCTTATTTTAGTTTACAAATCACACAAGTATTAATGTTTCCGGTTAATACAATTATAGCATGGTATGTAAACATTTATCATAAGTGTGAAGATATGATAATAACCACTTTATTATTGCCTCTTGGGCATATCTCCAACAGTCTCCCACTTGCACTAGAGTCAATAATCTAGTTTCGAACCTTTGTGTATTCAACACCTATGGCTTTCCGGTGTTGTATGTACACGATTGCTAGTGGTCAACTGATCTCCGGATCTGACACTTCCAGGTCCGTGTGTAATTGCATGTTTTTGCGTCTCTACGCATCACTCATTCTCTAATGAGATGGCTTTGTATAAATTTGGTCTTTCGGTGTGACCTTTAGCTCTTTGGGGTTAAAACATGTTGATAATATTGTTGCACAATATATCTTCATAGTATTATCCCACTGTGAACTACACCTAGTTTGATAACAAACTTCTTGACACAAATGCCCTCTTTTGCTGCTATAATAGCAGTCATATACTTAAGCCTTTTGTCGTAGTATCTGTCACAATGTCTTAACTTTGGAACTCATCCAAATCCATTATGGAACTCACTTTCCATTATATTGTGCCACCCTTAGTTTAGATTGAGATAAACTTAATTTGCACTTTGTGACAAAACTAGTATCAATGTAGTACTTATACAATGAACTAACCATCTATTTGTCACTTCTACAAACAATATATTCTTAGTTCTTCCAAAAGATCATAAGAATATCCTTACTATCGTCCAATGATCATCTTATGAATCATTCTGGTATATGCTCATAACCTTTTAAAGCATAGGACATATCTGGATTTGTACATATCACAGTATGATTGATATAAATACTCTTTGTGATTTCATACATCAAGTATCAATCTATACTTGATTATTTTTTCACTTTACCAAATGTCAATACACTTGAATATATCATCAACATTGAACTCATTCAATCCTTTCTGTGTGACAAGAACCTCTCTTGTAGTTTCTATATTGAACTCATTCAATATCTTGTCTATGTACTTCTGGCACAACCATATTAGCGTCTATTGATGCCAAATATTTGGGTTTTGCCTAAGTCTTTCATCGGGATGAAATTCTTAATATGTGTTAATAAAAGATACATTATTTCCAATCAACAATATGTCTTCCACATAATGTATTAGAAACATGTCTTAGCGCTCCCACTTAATTTCTTGCAAATGCAAGCATCTCCATCGTCTCTGATGAACTTTTAAACTCCTTTAACAGTTTCATCACAGTGAAGATTCCAACTCCGCTATGCTTACTTCAACCATTGAAGTTTGCATATGTTTTTAGCATCCCTTGAATTTTAACAAAACCCTTTGGACTGTGTCATGCACACGTCCTAGGTAACCCTTCTATTAGAAGAACTTGTTTTGTTTATTCAACTACCATATAATAAAATTATATGTAGTGGTTGCTACACTAATCCATCTAGACTAAATATCGCTATGAAAGATCAAATCTTGTCATATACAACCTTTGAACATTGTTGTGAACTCTTTCCCAACATGTCGACTATTTCATAGATGTGAAACATCCATGTCTATTTCTTTATAGATCCAAACACAACTGTAAGGTCTTACACCTTTCTCGAGGGTCCTTCAAGTTCAAAACTTGATTTCTCGTGTATGGAACTATCACGGATTTTATGGCTTCAAGCCATTTGACGGAGTCAGGGCCCATCATCGCTTCTTTGCATGTAGTCGGTTCATTATTCTCAAATAATGATTCAACCCTCAAATCTTGGTATTTGATTGTTTACCCGATCTACTTGTTTCAATAGGAACTTAGATCTCCGTGACCACAACCTTTGAGGCACGTGAGCCATGAGCATTGTTGCTGCCTTCGGAACACTTTTCGGTGCTGCGCAACTCTGCACATATAGCTAAGGTTCTTTTAACCTTATCAAAGTTCTATTGTCCTCCCACTTAACTTTTCACGAAAAATTCCTTCTCAAAGAAACTTAATGTTCTAAGCAACAAACACTTTTGTCTCCGGTGTTTATGGAGGAATACTTAACAGTAATACAAAGACAGGTTCATCCGACTTTGGTTGCAAACATCTTTCTTATGTATAGCATACCAATGTTTAAGAAAGGACTACTTGGGTTTTATCCCAAACCATAACTTTATATGGTGTCATTTCAGCGGATTATGATGGAGCTCTTTTTAGTGGAAAAACGGTAATCTCTAAAGCTTTTAATCTTTAAAATATAATGGCATTTTTTATGAATTACACCTTCGATCTTACCATGTCAAACAAGGTTTAATCACATATCTCGAACGCTCCATACTCTTATGGTGTTTCGGGAAAATGCAAATCCATGGAACGATTCCTTAAATCTTAGGTATTATGCTAAACTCTGTAACTTAAATATCTTCCTTTATGATCTTTATCATAAACTGTTTATATTCTTGTTACAATGATTTTGCACTTCATCTTGAAAGTCTTTGAACTTTTCAAATGTTTCATACTTCATCCTTATTAAGTAAATATTCATATATTCACTCAAATTTTCGGAGAAGGCATATGAAGTTGAAATCCACCGCTCTTGACTACACATAATGGACTTCGTACAACAATATGTACAAGTTCCAATAAGCTAGTCTATCGTTCCCTTTTGGCCTATGAACGAAGTTTTAATTATCTCTTAGGAAAGTTTCACAAGCGTCATTTGATCAAAAATCAGAAGACTCCAAAATTCCATCCACATGGAGTTTCTTCATGTTTTCTTTCCAATATAATTTAAACGGCGATGTCACTTCCTAAGTGATCTTCCAATCAATTTGTCTTTCGACATTTTTAGCACTAGTTTTATGGATGTGATTTCTCCAACGAGATTTGTGAATCATCCATCTTTTATGGATTACGGCAATTATTTTGAACAACCCTTTTGTTCTCATAATACCTGATAAAACAAATCTTGAAGGCAAGCTTTGATGTTTTAACGAGCAACACAATAACCCTTTATTTGTTCTCGATGAACATCATCATATATTCTTTTGCTAATTACTTAGTCCATTGTAGTTCATGAATTGTGTTGTTTCGTATGACGATTCATACCAACAAATTCAGTATCAAATACTTAAGAACCACATTGTTTAATAAGCAAAGAATATAGCCATAACACGTATATCATCTATATACTTAAACTGAACAATTCTAGTCTTTTCTTTTCTGCCATATACTTATGAGATTCTCTTTCAGTATTTCCTTTTCTGTTTGAAAGAATCTATCAACATCAATTAGTGGAGTCATTCATATGACACATAGTCCAAAGCGTGTATAGTTAAATACCAATGTCTTTGGACTTGTACTTTGAAGTAGATCACCATCATCAAATGTTTGGTGTTCTTTCAAATTCCTTTCTTTAGTAATCTCTTGGTGTAGTAAACATTTTACCTACATCAAATATTCACCCTTATCATGAAATCGTCCATGATCAAGCTACCTTTAGCTTATAACGATGAATTATGAGTATAATGTTGCTATCCAAAACCTTTTGGAGGATTAAGACAACAAGTGTCTACAACCCTTTGCAAATTCTCATCAATAATATGAGAACATGAACTTTGCCATATTATACTCTATCATGTTGCAACCAAAACTTCGTTTCAGATATCACAATATCTTCCATACATCATGGTTTCTGAAACAACTCTTTCAGATCCTAGATAACCTTGATATTAAGAGAATCCTTTGAATATCAAGAATCATGGAGACAAACATGATACTTATATACTAACACTTGGAATTGTTACTCTTGATATAATACTAATTATTAAACTTCATGGAGTAACCGGAACTTTACTGAAAGTTTGCAATAGGACTTTTAAACTTTAGATTAACACTTCAAAACAATACGATACCAGTTCGTAAAGTAACTAACCAGAATTCTATAGTTCTATCATCTCAATTATAACTAAGCGCAAGGTGGTAAACGGATGCTAATGACTACAACAACTATGCAAATTCACTTTGATTTAGTTTATGATAAATTGAGTTCTAATTAATAATTAAATTAATCTAGGTGAACTCCCACTCAAAACAATATCCCTCACATTGTTTTAGTGATCACACGAACCAAATCCACCACATCAAAACCGATCATCACGAGAGTTGATGTAGCTTCAATGGCGAACAATCAACATGTTCATCATATCTACTATATGACTCATGCTCTACCTTTCGGTAATCCGTGTTCCTGAGGCCATGTCTGTACATGCTAGGCTCGTCAAGATCAAACCTTAGCTTCCGCATAAGCAAATCTGGCTTGCTTACGTTGTATACACTTGCTGAATCTAACACACCCGATCATCACGTGGTGCTTCGAAACAACAAGCTTTAGCAACGGTGCATACTAAGGGTGAACACTTAAGAACTTGAAATTGTGTGCTTGAGGGATCATCTTATAATTCTACCGTCGTCTACTAAGCAATACAAGATGCATAAAGGATTAACATCACATGCAATTCATAATATGTGATATGATATGGCCTTTCTTCTTTGTGCTTCTGATCTCCATCTTCAAGCACGAACATGATCTCCATCATCACCGGCATTGCATCAAGGTCAATGACGCTTCTCCATGGTTGTCGTCCACCGGCTTCAACTATTACAACTACTTTGAATAGACACGCGGGTCTTAACAGAAATTAAAGACAACCATATGGCTCCTGCCGGTTGCCGACTTACAATAAGGAACATTGCATACATCATATATAATCACAATCATGGCCATATCACATCACTGCACACCCCTGCAAAACAAAGTTAGACGCCTCTACTTTCTTTGCATGTTTTACGTGGTTTGGGGCTGTTAATAAGTGTCGTTCTAACTTACGAACAAGAACCACAACATTGATACTAGTATTGTTAATCACCCGTTGTAAATTGGATCTTAACTATGCTAGGAGAAACAGGCACCCGCAAAGCCACTTATGCAATACAAGTTGCATGTCAAGCGTGGAGCAAGTCTCATGAACGATGTCATGTAAGGTTAGCCCGGGCCGCTTCATCCCAACATACCGCAAGATGCAAAGTACACAAGAAGCAATCGACAATAAAAGCATCAACGCCCACAATGACCATTGTGTTCTACTCGTGCAACAGATCTACATATAGACACGGCTCTGATACCACTGTAGGGGTTCGTAGCATGGAAAACAAAAAATTTCTATCGCATATAAACAAACAAGCCAAGATCTATCTACTAGATTGTAGCAACGAGTCGATGGTATAACTTACCCTCGAAGATTCCAAAGCGGTTAACGAGAGCACATTCTCGTGGGTGATGTAGTCGTACTCTTTCCGATCTCAAGATCGCGTAGACGATCCTTCCGGCGCTGCGTTCCGGCAGCGCTCCCGCAGTCGGTCACACGTTCGGTACTCGACGAAGACCTTCCTCTCCCTTGTTCCAGCAGGCAGCGGAGGTTGTAGCACTCTCCTCGTGATTCCGGCAGCACAACGGCGTGGTACCGGAAGTAGAGGGGAGATCCCGCAGGGCTTCGCCTTAAGCCGGTGCGAGTATGGTGGAGCTTATGAGAGAGGCTATTAGTGGTCTAGTAATTAGACACACCAATTAGAAGGCTCTAAACCAATTAGAAGGTTCTAAACCAATTAGAAGGTTCTAAACCGCTGGCTAAAGCAATTAGAAGCTCTAAACCAAAACGGCTCTAAACTGGAGGTAGAAGATAGGAACTTGTGTGTCTAGAGGAGGGAGCCCTGCCCCTCCTTTTATAGATGGGAGGGGGCTGGCGCGCCAGGGGAGGGAGAGAGTCCCTCCCCAACTCGGCCTAGGGCTGGCCGCCGGCTTGGAGGAGAGAAACTCCTCCTCCAAGTCGGTTCCAACTCCTCTTGCTTGTTTCCCACAGTTTCTTGTTTTAGCCGTTTGACTTTCAAACTGGACATTTGACTTTTCTGTTTTAGGATTCAATTTAATCCTTTATTTGGGACAGCAAGAACACTTAGTACATGATGCAATCATTCCAATATATAATGACACATTCATGTACCCCTTCCCCCCCGGAGTGCCGGACAATCCGGACCCTTCTAGAACATTCCCGATGAAAACACCGGAATCATTCCCGAACTCCGAAACGGGACTTTCCTTATATGAATCTTATTCTCCGGACCATCCGGATCACCTCGTGATATCCCGGATCCCATCCGAGACTCCGAACAACATTCGGTCTCTTTCTCATAATACCATAACTACTCAAACAACGTCGAATCCTTAAGTGTGTCTCCCTACGGTTCGTGAATTATGCGGACATGATCGAGACACTTCTCCGAACAATAACCAATAGAGGAATCTGGAAATTCATATGGCTCCCACATATTTCTACGATTACTTTGCGATCGAATGAACCACTTACATACGATACCAATTTCCCTTTGTCTCACGATAGTTTACTTATCCGAGGTTATGATCGTCGGTATCTCTGCATACCTAGTTCAACCTCGTTACTGATAAGTACTCTTTTCTCGTTCCCGTGATATGTGATCCCTTGTGAGCCAGTCACATGCTTGCAAGCCAATTGGATGACATTCCACCGAGAGGGCCCAGAGTATATCTATCCGTCATATGGATGGACAAATCCCACTCTTGATCCATGTGTTTCAACCAATACTTTCCGAACACTCAATGCCACCTTTATAGCCACCCAGTTACGGTGTGGTGTTTGATGTCATCAAAGCATCCATACGGTAAAGGTGATATGCATGATCTCATGGTCGAAGGAATTAGGTTACTATGTATCAGAAAGCATATAGCAATTGAACTATTAAAATGACTTGATCTTTATGCTACGCTTATCTATAGGAGTATGTCCATCACATCATTCTCCTAATGATATGATCCTGTTGTTAATAACATCTCTATGTTCATGATCAGGAAACCATGATCATATATTAACCAACAAGCTAGTTTAACAAGAGGCTTTACTAGGGACTCTTATTTTAGTTTACAAATCACACAAGTATTAATGTTTCCGGTTAATACAATTATAGCATGGTATGTAAACATTTATCATAAGTGTGAAGATATGATAATAACCACTTTATTATTGCCTCTTGGGCATATCTCCAACAGTAGCAACAATCTTCACAACCACAATCACTATTTGCACCAAAATCTACACATAAAATAATGGCACCAAATTCACATATAAAAATATACAAGCAAAAATATATGAATGCATGCAAATGCCATGTGATGATTTTCTACACCAAACAAGACAAGTATACAGTACTGAATCATAAACAAGACCAAGACACACTAAATAAACTTTATTTGATCTTTAAATCATTTTTCAAATCATTTCTATACTCAAAATAAGCATATAAATGTCTCTGCAAAAATAACCAATTTTACAGAAGCAAAACATTAAACACATTGAATTAATGGATAGCATTCTTTATCCTGATTCTAATGATATAAAATTTGTAAAATTTGAACGTGTGGATCAAAAGTTATAGATTTTATAAAATATAGCATCTAATAGATCAAAATTTCTAATTTAGAACAGACTCTGGCCACGTGGTTGTTTTCTATTCGCCGGTACCGTTTCGTGTGGATCGACAGATGCTAGCCGTCATATCTAAAGTACATCCCACGGTACAGAACCAAACTTACCCCTTCGTCTAGTGGATCTATCATAGCCGATCGATCTAAATCCTACGGTTCCTAGCAACTGGTCGAAGACGGGCAGCGCTGGCGGCGGCAAGTGGCAGCGGCGCGCTCTGTCAGAGAGGTTGCCGGCTATTTAGATCGCTCATGGGAGAAGCGGCTATTGCTCGCCGGAGCAAAGCCTGTCGTCGGGCACGGCTGTTCGTCGATGTTGCCGACGTTGTAGATCATGACAGAGAGAAACAAGCGGCGCGTTAGATGCGGGGAATGATGCTGGTCATGTGAGTAACAAAGAGAGGGCAAGGCGCGCTTGGGACTAACCAGATTTACTCGCCGGAGTTGCGTTGAGCTTCAGTTGCTTCTAGAGGTGGACGATGGCGATGGTCTAGGGCGATACAGAGCAAAAGAAGGGCATGATAATATGCGCAAGGACATACTGATCATGCTCGTTTGAGTCAGAGATAGGGGGCGGTCGATGCTTACCGGAATCGCATGCCGGAGACGCTCGGTACCGCGGTGGTGCAAGTGGGATTATGGGCAGCCTGGTGGCGGAGAAGATGCGCTGAGTGAGGGGAAAGATTCGGAGAGGAGAGGGGGTTAAATAGCCAGTGAGGGGCGAGGAGATCGCGCGGCATTGATCGGCAATTAAGCCCGCTTCATACGCGGCGGTGATGGAGGTAACGGCAGCGTCGACATGGTCGGGGGGTGCGGGGTTTGGGGACGACGACCACGTGGCGTTTGGGCCCACCGGTCAGCGTGTGCGGGGTAGGTCTGCGTCGCATGAGAGAGAGAGGAAGACCCCGGGTGGGCTGCTGGGCTAAGTCTGCTGTTGGGCCGAATGGGTGGCGCCTGGCCCAGTTCTTATTATTTATCCTTTTTCTTTTTATAATTCGATTTTCAGGAAACATTTTCAAATGAATTAAATTCAAACCGTTTCTGTATTTTTGTAAAGTGAAAATTGTGCACATTTGGTTGCAGAACCATGTTGTGTACTTTAAATTAATTTGGCACTTTGGAATTTTAAAATAAACAAGGTTTTTACCCTTTGCTTAATAAATTCAAAGAAATGATTTAAATTTGTTTCTTTGTTTTGAAATCCTTGTCCAAGCTTTGGAATTCATCAAACAATCCTATGAACAAACAACATTGGTTTAAAACAAATAATCTCTCACTAGAGAGTAGCATTAGATCAATGCTTTGCTTACATAAAATAATAAGCATACAAATGCTTTTGTTTTTGTAATAACTTAGAAAATGTTCCTAAAATGATCATGGATGCATGGATGATATGCAAGACTTTGAAAACATGATTTTAGGGATGTTACAAATCTAACCCCCTTAAGGTGAATCTCGCCCTCGAGATTCAGATTGGCTAGCAAATAGGTGAGGGTGGTCTTTCCGAAGATCAACTTCTCTTTCCCACGTTGCTTCTTCTTCGGAATGATGGTTCCATTGAACTTTGCAGAATTTGACAGTCTTAGTCCGAGTAACTCTTTCTGCAGTCTCAAGAATCTTGATGGTTTTTTCCTCATAAGTGAGATCACTCTCCAATTGGACCTCTTCCAAAGGTATATTATCCTTTAGGGAAGTCTCTTCCATCTCTGGATGGCATTTCTTTAGCTGACTCACATGAAACACATTGTGAATGGCAGACAATGACTCTCGCAATTCAATCTCATAAGCTACTTCTCCTTTATGACTCAGAATTTTGAATGGTCCAACATATCTTGGGGCCAATTTTCCTTTGACTCCAAATCTCTTCACTCCATGAAGTGGTGACACTCTAAGATAAGCTCTGTCACCCACTTCATACGTGACCTCTCTACACTTAGGATCTGCGTAGCTCTTTTGTCGGGACTGTGCTATCTTCAATCTACCCTTAACTAGCTTGACTTTCTCTTCGGCCTCTTTGATCAGTTCTGGTCCGAACAAATTTATTTCTCCCACACCATGCCATAGCAATGGGGTAGTACACTTTATCCCATAGAGAAACTCAAATGGTGCCATCTCAATACTGGCCTGATAGCTGTTATTGTAAGAGAATTCTGCGTAAGGCAGACTTTCATCCCAACTGGATCCATAGTCTAGGGAACATGCCCTTAACATATCTTCTAGAATTTGGTTGGTCCTTTCTGTCTGTCCATCAGTTTGAGGATGAAAAGCAGTGCTGAATTCCAATCTCATTCCCATTGACTCATGTAGTTGCCTCCAAAAATGAGAAGTGAACTGACTTCCTCTATCAGACACAATACTCTTGGGTACTCCATGCAGACACACAATCCTATTCATATAGATCTTGGCCAACTTAGCACTTGTATAGGTCGTCTTCACGGGTATGAAATGAGCCACTTTAGTGAGGCGATCCACTACTACCCAAATAGAATCATATCCTGACATGGTCCTTGGCAATCCGGTGATGAAATCCATGCCAATCTTGTCCCACTTCCAATCAGGAATAGGTAGTGGTTGTAGCAATCCTGCTGGTTTCTGATGTTCCGCTTTCACTCTACTACATACATCACACAAAGCAATATGTTCGGCGATGTCCTTATTGAGGTTATTCGACCAAAATCTTTCCTTCATATCCATGTACATTTTGGTGTTACCTGGATGAATGGAATATGGTGAGTTGTGTGCTTCTTGTAAAATCAGTTTCCGAAGCTTCGGATCTTGCGGAACGCAGATACGTTGTCCATACCATAAAGTACCTTGTTCGTCTTCATAGAATCCCTTGGCTTTTCCCTTGCCAATCTTTCCTTAATCTCTTCAATTTCCTTGTCTGTCTTTTGGGCTTCCTTGATCTTGTCCAACAATGTGGGTTGAACATCCAATGTCATGAGATGTCCCTCAGGCACAATCTCCAATCTAAGGTCTCTAAATTGGGCACAAAGATCATCTGGCAACTCTCCCTTAGTAAGGCCATTCACAAATACCTTACGGCTTAGAGCATCCGCTACAACATTTGCTTTACCGAGGTGGTATTGCAAACTCAAGTCATAGTCCTTGATGAGTTCTAGCCATCTTCTTTGTCTCATGTTGATTTCTTTCTGAGTGAAGATATACTTCAAACTTTTGTGATCTGTGAACACTTCACATAGATTTCCCAAAAGATAATGTCTCCATGTTTTGAGTGCATGAACAACAGAGGCTAACTCCAAATCATGAGTAGGGTAATTTACCTCATGAGTTTTGAGTTGTCTCGAGGCATAAGCCACAACTTTCCCTTCTTGCATTAGAACTGCACCTAATCCATGATGATATGCATCACAATACACTTGTAAATCTTTCTCCAAATCTGGCAGACATAGGACTGGTGCTGTCACTAGTCTATTCTTCAATTCTTGGAAACTGAGTTCACATCCTTCAGACCAAGCAAATTTCTTGTCTTTCTTTAGTAACTCCGTCATTGGCTTAGCTACCTTGGAGAAATTCTCAATGAATCTTCTGTAGTATCCTGCCAAGCCAAGGAAACTACGAACTTCTTTTACTGACTTAGGAGATTCCCATTCAGTTACAGCTGACACTTTTGCGGGATCGACCGCTACACCATCTCCTGACACAACGTGTCCAAGAAATCCAACTTCATTCAGCCAGAATTCACACTTCCTGAATTTTGCATACAACTTATGCTCTCTAAGATTCTCAAGTATCAAACGCAAATGTCCTTCATGCTCTTCTTTGCTTTTGGAGTAGATCAAAATGTCATTGATGAAAATGACAACAAACTATTCAAGGAACTCCCCCCCAAATCACACAAGTTTAGAAGAGAAACAATAGCAAAAGTGTTCGGGAAAGTAGATATGTTTTGGACGTATCAACTCCCCACCAAGCTTAGCTTATTGCTTGTCCTCAAGCAATTCAGTTGAAAACTGAGTGCGATAAAAGAACTTTCATGAACATATTTGCTTCATATGATGTATATATTCTCAGCACAGGAGTAGATACTTAAACCATTCATAATAAGAAGTAAGCAACCAAGTCTACTCAATAGTCATTGCAACCTATGAAGAGAAACCAACTCAATAATAATAAGTATCATGGAACATAAACATGAGAAACATTGCAATGCTCATAATAAGGTATGATAGAGTGGTATCTCACTTGCCTTTGTTTGTAGAGCACTATATAAATGCCAAGGCACCTCTAAAGTTCACATGAAGACTAAAAGTAAAGATATCAGAGATACAAGCATCAAAGTCATGACATAATTAGCCAAGTTTTGAGAGAAACACAAGAATGACAACTATGCTCTCAAGAAGGTGCTCATAGAATAAGTGGTGACTCAACAAGGAAGTGAAAAAGGTTTTGAAAAGTTTGAAAGGCTTCCAAATTCTGAAAGTAAGGTACTCATTAGCTTTGAGCTCTCATTGCCCCTATCATAGGCATCTTTATATGGTTAAGGTGAAAGTGAGGTCTAATCTGAGTTCTATGCTTGACAGGCCATAAACTGGAAATCCCAAGTCCCTTGAGTACGAGGGCCGCTCCGCATGCTACTCAACTTTGGTTACCTGCAAGTTCTTGTCATTATACATACATGCATATCATAGAGAACCGCCAACGGGGTACCCCTTGCACGTGATAAAGGAGCTATCCCGTGATCAAAATGACAAGGCAAGCAGATAATGAGCATCTCGGCAATCTATTTATTTACTATGTGCATAGCTTTTTATTGAGGATGCTTCATAGACGCTCATTATGGTGATGCTGCAAGTTTCCACCATGATTAGGCATGGCTTAGGCTAGCGGCCTAGACGTTTCTCTAACACATATACATACTCCATGAACTCACAAGCTCCCCTTTTATTTCACACCGTCGACATCCACAAACAAAAGAGCAAGGTATCAACTGGATAAAATATCCAAAAAGTGTTGAAAGTGTTTCCCGTGACAGCACGGTTCTGCTAACTCCCAACATATAATTTGCAAGCATATAACTTTCATGGACAGGTCACAATGGTTCAAGATTATTAAGTGCAACAAATAAAATATGCCATCAAGTTCGTGAGAGCTTTACTAACTAACTTTCTCAAAATAGTCAAACATTTTATTTGGAAGAAAACAAGGCATATAGAATATGCACGGAAATAGCAAATGATTCTAATAGGTAGGTATGGTGGACACTGTTGGCAATATTGGTTTTGAGGAGTTGGATGCACAAGTAGAGATCGTACTCAGTGCAAGTGAAGGCTAGCAAAAGAGAGGGAGAGACAAACGAGAGAGCAATAATTGTCATAATCATGCTTGCAACAAAACATGACTAATTATGGCATGAAAATGATACAAGAACTCTGAGGCAAAATAAATCATTGAGGCTTACTGACTATTGTTTAGTCATATGCATGCGTGAGCATGTGCCAAGTCGATTCACATGAAACATTCAGAGGAGGATACCACAATATCATACCAAAATATGAATAAAACAATGCAAGAAAACATTCATGTGACATGCTACAAAATATTAGCAAGCTGGAGCTAATCACAGATAAGAAAAAACTACTAAGCATCCATCAGTAACGTTCACCTTACATCAATAGACTAAGCATGCTCACAATGATGAGTATATGTACAAAAATGAAAACAAATAGAGTTCGTTACCAGCCTCTTACCACACCTCAAGTTTTCTTAATCTTCATTATTGCCCTTCACTTGTGTGACTTGAATAATAACATGAAACCAAAATCCACTGAGGATGATTGAACCCTGCAAAGAACTCACAAAACTAAAGAAGAACAACAAATATTTTTGGTGTTTTCGATTTTTCAAACAAGCCAACAAAGCAAAAACAAACAAAGAAAAAACAAACCAAACAAAGAAAAATATTTTTGGATTTTTCTTTTAAGGCAATCCAAAGCAAAGAAACAAACCAAGAGAAACAACGAAAATATTTTTGGTATTTTTGTGTTTTTAGAAAGCAGAAACAAAAACCAAAAAGAAAGAGAAACAATGGATATACAAAGAACTGACCGAACATGATATAAAGATGAGTGCGATGTCGGTATACCTCCCCCAAACTTAGGCTTTTGGCCTAAGTGGGGCTCAATAGCGCGGGTAGTAACCCCAAGCTGGTGGGTCATCAGATCATAGTCAGGCGCTTGCGATGAAGAAGAAGACGCGCCCCAATCAAATGAGGGCTGCTGGTATGAAGACTCTCCCAAGTTGGAGGGCTGAACCGAATCATCTTCGGCATCCTCTCCAACATTCTTCTCTTGCTGGGAGAGCTCCACCACATATGTGTCAACCTCCTCCTCCGTGAGCGACCATCCTTGCCTGTTATCAAAGTTAAACAAAGCAGGTGCAGATAAATAAACTATTTTCTCAGTCCTACCCCCTCTCCAACCTCGCTGGGCAAAAGATAGTTCAAACGGTAAACTTCTCACATTAGCCCCCAAGAAAACAAAACCATGCTGAATCATGGATTCAAGATCAAGCCTATCTATAGGGAATCGATAATCTGAAAGGTGAGCTAAACCATGGAAAGCTAGCAACCTGGAAGCAATGAGACCTCCACAAATTCCACCCTTCTCCCGGTTGGTGGTGAGACGGTAAGCTATCAAAGAACCCAGGTTATAAGATCTATTCCTATTCAAAGCAACTGCGATAAAAGCTAGATCAAAAGAATATAACTTCCTAGCAATCTTTGTAGCAAGAGCACACTTGGTAATGAAATAGGAAACATATCTAATGGCTGGAACTGAATGTCCGAATTTTACCACTTTCCTTTGAGAATTCGAAACCTTGGCAAATCTCACATATAAATCCATAAGTGACTTGGGTCTCTCCTTGATCTTCTCACAAGATCCCCACTGAGGTACTCTAATTGCTGCACAGAAATCAGCAAAAGGCAGGTCGACAGCTATATTGTATATCTTATAATGGACCATGGGATTAGATGAAGACCAAGTAAACCGGAAGTCCTGCACAACAGCCATGGTTAGCTTAACATATTGAAGTGGTTCATGATACGTTGGAAACATATCTATAATTTTTGATGCTCCATGCTTGTTTAGTATCTACTTTGCTTTGCTTGTCTACACTTTTAGGTGCTTTTTACATGTTTTCTGGTACTAACCTACTAACAAGTTGCAACAGTGCTAGATGCCTGTTTTCTGTTGTTTTTGGTTTCAGAAAAGTTAGTAAGGAAATATTCTCGGAATTGGACGGGACAAACGTCAAAGTCAATTACTTTCCGTGGGAAACAAGAAGTCCAGAGGGGAGACGAGGAGGCGTGCCAAGGCGGCTAAACCCTCCCTACGCGCGGGTGGGACCTACCCCACGCCTGGGTAGGGTTTGCCCCCTCTGGCCGCCGCCTCGGCCTCCTCCTTCGCCTATAAGAAGCCCCCGATGCAGAAACCCTAAGCAATTGATCAAATCTCCATGAAACCGTCTGTAGACGCCGTCACCATCGTCCCTAGATTGGGGGGTCTAAAGTTCTTCTCGGCACCCTGCCGGAGGGGAGATCATCCCGGAGGCCTTTTCTCCGGTATGATGCGTGAGTAGTTCCACCTTGGACTATGGGTCCATGTAGTAGCTAGATGGTTGTATCTCCTCCTTTGTGCTTTCATGTATAGATGTTGTGAGCTCCGTTCATGATCAAGATCTAATCTATTTGTAATCATGCATGTTGTGTTTGCGGGGATCCGATGGATATTGAGATTATTATGTTGGTTTGATTAATGGTTTTGTATTTATGATTCTATCATGTATGTGTTGTTTGTGATCTTGCATGCTCTCCGTTGTAAGTAGCTATCTTGGCCAAGTAGTTGCTAGTGACTCCAAGAGGGGGTATTTATGCTCGATAGTGGGTTCATGCCTCTAGTTTCCAAGGGAAGTGACAGAAATCTCTTCGGTTGTAGATGTGATGTTGCCACTAGGGAGAAAACAACGGTCTCTTGTTCATGGAACATGTGGACTGTTTACCTTACACACTTTGCTTAAAGCAGTTGTCTGTTGCTTGCAACTTAATACTGGAGGGGGTTCGGATGATAACCTGAAGGTGGACTTCTAGTCATAGATGTAGTTGGATGGCGGTCTATGTATCTTGTTGTATTGCCCAATCGAATCTCATAGGATCTTTCTGACTATTAATTTGCATTGTTATGGCTTGCTCAGTTCCTGTCAATTGCCCTGTTGTAATTTGTTTACCCTTCATGCCATGTTGTTTATCTAAGGAGAGCACCTCTAGTGAACTATTGATCCCGGTCCAATCTTTACCATTGATATATCTTCCACTGTTACTTGTTTACTTGTTGCAAACCATTACCTTCCAAACCATACGTTTAATCCTTTGTTACAGCAACCGGTAAGATTGACAACCTCACTGTTAGTTGGGGAAAAGTCTTGATTTTGTGTTGTGCAGGTCTCTGCGTTGCTTGCAACACCTGTGTGACGTTTCCTTCCTCCTACTGGTTTGATAACCTCTGTTTCTTAATGAGGGAAGACTTGCTTCTGTACTACTTCACACCCTTCTCTTGGGGTTCCCAACAGGCTCCACATAAGCTGTGCAAGCCATCAAGCTTTTCTGGCGCCGTTGTTGTGGAGGCTAAGGACGTCTTTACTAGGGGAGTCCTTCACTTCCTTTATCTTTACTTTGTTTTTTGTTTGCTTTGTTTATTTTGTTTGGTTCCTCTTTCCAAAAAACCCAAAAAAATTAGTCTAGTTTGGTTTGCTTGTTTTATTCATAAACACAAAAAAAATAGCCCCTTCTCTAGCTGTTGCTGCTGTTTTTGGCTTGCCCACCTTTGCGAAAATGAACTCTGCTGAGAACACAAAGTTGTGTGACTTCACTAGCACCAACAACCATGATTTCCTAAGCACTCCTATTGCTCCACCTTCTCCTGATGCTACCTTTTATGAAATTAAGCCTGCTTTGTTGAATCTTGTGATGAGAGAGCAACTTTCCGGTGCTGGTTCTGATGATCCTGCTACCCATCTTAATAACTTTGTTAAACTTTGTGAGATGCAAAAATATAAGAATGTAAATGGAGATATTATTAAGCTCAAGCTTTTTCCTTTCTCCTTGAGGGGAAAAGCTAAAGAATGGTTGCTTTCTTTGCCTAAAAATAGTATTGATTCTTGGACTAAGTGCAAAGATGCTTTTATTGGAAAATATTATCCTCCTGCTAAGATTATATCTATGAGAAGTGATATTATGAAATTTAAACAACTTGATAGTGAACATGTTGCTCCAGCTTGGGAAATAATGAAATCTTTGGTTAAAAATTTCCCTACTCATGGACTCACTGCTTGGATGATTATCCAGACTTTTTATGCAGGTTTGAACTTCTCCTCAAGAAATCTGTTGGATTCAGCTGCTGGAGGTACCTTTATGGGCCTCAATTTGGGTGCTGCAACAAGGCTCCTTGATAATATGATGGTTAAATACTCTGAATGGCATGTTGAGAGAGCTCCACATGGTAGGAAGGTAAATTCTATTGAGGAAACTTCCTATTTGAGTGAAAAGATTGATGTTATTATGGCTATGCTTGTTAATGGGAAAGCTCCTTTAGATCCTAATAGTGTTCCCTTAGCCTCTTTGGTTGCTCAAGAAGAGAAATTTGACGTGAACTTCATTAGAAACAACAATTTCAACAACAATGCCTATAGGAACAATTTTGGTAGCAACAACAATTATAGGCCTTATCCTCCTAATAATGGCAATTCCTATGGAAACTATTACAATAATGCTAGAAGTGCCCCCTCTGAACTTGAAGTCATGCTCAAAGACTTTATTAGTAACCAAACCACTTTCAATAACACTATAGAGGAAAAGCTTTTAACTGTTGAGAAAAATATATCCTCTTTGTCTGAAGCTCAGTCCTCCTTGATTAATAAAATGGCTGCTAAACCTGAAACTATGGAAAATACCTTTGCTACTGCTCATGCCATACAAGTTACTATTGATGAAAATGTTAGGCTATTAGCTCAACTTCATGCTAAGTGGGAAAGGGAAGCTGGAATTGATAGAAAAAATAGTGTGTGCACCATCACCACTAAACCACAAGTAGTCCCTATTCCACCTCCTACTATGCCTAAGCCTATTGAGCCTACTACTAGTGATGCCAAGTTTGAATTTGATATTGATGGTTGCAATATTTCTGAAGTGATTATGTTCTTGCAAAAGCTTGCTAGAAGTCCTGATGCTAGTGATATGCATGTTGCCTTTACCAAAAACATTACACATGCTCTTGTTAAGATTAAGGAAGAGAAGCTAAAACACAAAGCTTCTATTCCTAGGAAAGTAGAAGATAGTTGGGAACCCATTATTAATATGCAAGTGAATGACTTTGACCTCAAAGCTTCATGTGATCTTGGTTCTAGTGTCTCTATTATGCCTAGGAAGATTTATGAAATGCTTGATTTGCCACCATTAGAAGAGTGTTATTTAGATGTCCCACTCAATGATAATGCTAAGAAGAAACTCATGGGGAGTACTAATGATGTTCTCATTATGGTTAATAATGCTTATGTCCCTTTGGATTTCTATGTTTTGGATGTTGAATACAATGCTTCTTGTCCTATTACTTTGGGAAGACCTTTTCTTAGAACAGTTGGTGCCATCATTGATATGAAAGAAGGCACTATTAAATATCATTTTCCATTAAATAAATGTATTGAACACTTCCCAATGAGAAGAGAGAAGTTTCTCTTTTCTCCCCCTTTGAAAGCAAGGTTTGATGTTAATGCTTCCTCATTTGAAAATACTTGATTCTTCTTGCTTCTTGTGCCTAACTTAAAGGCGTTAAAGAAAAGTACTTGTTGGGAGATAACCAAGAGTTTCCTTGAGTCTTGGAAGTTATTACTTCAGTAATAACCTCTCCTTATACTTTTTGTTTGCCTTTTGTGCCAAGAATGACCTCTAATGAGAGGAAAGTAAGATTTGGGGAGTTGCTGCCCCGAAACAGATTTATGTCCTCCTCCAAAAAAATACGTGAGGAGTCTATGTAACTTGTATTGAGCTCAATATTTATGAATAGATCCCCCATTATGTTAGATAACTTTTTTTAGTTCAACACTTTTTGATTTGAGCAACAAAAGATGTTCGAAAAAATCGGTTTCTACCTGCTGTCCTGTTTTGACAGATTTCTGCCATTATTTGCATTTGCTTCTTATTGATTCCTTTTTTAGTTCTCTTTAGGTGAATTGAGCTTTTTGAAGGAGTTACTATAGTAGCTTGTGTTTTTAGTGAAAATCTTTGTTGTTACAAAGCTTTGACAGAGGTCTAATATCTTTTGAATACACTAATGTTGCTAATGAAGATTGTGTGAAGTTTTGTATGAAGGAAAAAATTCAGTTGTAGAGAGAGAATGGTGCAATGAGATGAAGAATGGACAAAATCTCAAGCTTGGGGATGCCACCATGGTGTCACCCCAAGAAATATCCAAGAGGTACAAGCGTCAAAGCTTGGGGATGCCCAAGGCATCCCCTTCTTCATCAATAAAAAGCTCAGGTCTGTCTAGACACTTCGTTTTTATTGTTTCATGCACAGTTGTGTTGTTCTTGGAGCATCTTAGTTTTTGTTTGCTTTGCTTAGGTTGTTTATTTTGCTTGAATAAAGTAGTTTGGAACCCCGTTCTCGTTGTGTTGTTTTACAAATAAGTTGCTTGGTGTTGGAAAGGAGTAGTTAGTTCTTGCTTGTAAGTGCAAGAGGAGCTTGCATTGACTGTGACTTAGACTTTAGCATGACATGCTAGGTGTTGTTTTAGCATTATGCTTAGTGATTATTTCTGTAGCATGTCTTGTTCCAAACAATTGGGATTGCTTAGTGTGCCTTGAAAAAATTAT
Source organism: Avena sativa (assembly GCA_916181665.1). NCBI lineage: Eukaryota > Viridiplantae > Streptophyta > Magnoliopsida > Poales > Poaceae > Avena > Avena sativa. Next base: position 413,700,990 of record OV702281.1, on the reverse strand, counting down.
GCGTTGTTTTAGCATGCAAAAGCATAGTATCGTGGTATTCTCCTTTGATGCTTTGCTTGTGTTGACTTGGCACATGCTCACACCATGTTATGACTATGACAAAGTCACCATTAGCCTCTATGATCATTTAGTCATTGACTTGTAGTACCACTCTTTGCTTTGATTAGTATGCTTTGTTGCACTGCATGATTATGGCCATTATGCTCTCTTAGTTGGTTGCTCCCAGTATTTTGCTAGCCTCCACTTGTATGAGTAAGTTCTACTCATGCCTCCAACTCCAAAAAAACCAAGTTATTCCAAAGTGTCCACTATAAACTCCTATGCATGGTGTGTTACACCATTCCAAGTATATTCTTATTTTCATCTATCTTCCAATTAAAAACTATTTTGTTATGTGAAAACTTAATGATTAAAGCCCTCACGAATTTGATGGCACACTTTATATTCTTTGCCCATAATAAACTTGAACCATTGTGACAACTTTGTTGTATATGCTCGCACTTATAAGTTGGAATTAGCAGAACCGTGCTATCACGGGGAACGTTTTCAATATCGCACTTGTACTTTGTACTCAGTTGATATCATGTTCTTTTGTCTATGGATGTCACCGGTGTGAAATAAAGAGGGAACTTGTAAGTCCATGGAGTTTGTATCCTGTGTTAGAGAAACCCCTGGGCCGCTAGCCTAAGCCATGCCTAATCATGGTGGAAACTTGCAGCATCACCATAGTGAGCTATCTATGAAGCATCCTCAATAAAAAACTATGCATATGGTAAATAAAAAGATTGCTGAGATGCTCATTATCTGCTTGCCTTGTCATTTTGGTTATGGGAAAAGCTCATGTACCATGTGCAAGGGGTACCCCGTTGGCGGTTCTCAATGATATGCAAATACTTACAATGACAAGAACTTACCTGGACCCAAAGTTGAGTATCCATGAGGTGTGGCCCTCGTATTCAAGGGACTTGAGATTGCCAACTTATACTTCGTCAAGCATATACTCCATCGTTGCCACTTTAACCTTAACCACTTCAAGATGCTTATGATAGGGCAATGAGGGCTGAAAGCTAACAAGTACCATAATTTTTGGAAGCTCTTTTTGAAACTTGTAATCCCTGCTTCCTTTACAAAAAGGCCTTTCGTCCACCATTATTTGAGTCTCCACCTTCTACCTTTAGGCACCATTAAGAGAGCATAGTTGTCATTCTGTGTGCAGTGTTCCAAAGCATATTAATGTAAGATCCCTCCTTTATAAAGGAAAAGGATCCCTATGATTGCAATGCTAGTCCCTGGATCAATGCTAGCATCCACAGTTTAAGATGAAGAACACAGAAACAAAGGTCATTATTACAGTCATTCCAGAAACAAACATAGTCTTTACAACTCCATGGCCACAGGCCTAGTACAAGAGTTTAAATAAGAAAATAGATAACAAGTCTTCATCTTCATGTGCCACAGGCAAACATGTTGAGTGTAGACTCATGACTCCTAATCCTCATCAGAGTAACCTACAACATCACAAGTTACAACCACAGTGGGTCAATACATTGGAATAGTATTGGCAAGTGATACCTTAGTATAATTTTGGTGGACTAGATACTATATGCAATTTGGCTAAGTGTACATTAGGCTTGCTTTGCTCAAAATAGGTTTTGCCTATTAGTTGAAATCACTAAGTTTTTATTTGTCAAAACTTTTCCCCAAGGAACCACCAATAGACATTGGGGTCCTTCACCCTAGTTCACCCACAAGTTTTACTTAGAAATTGGGATGAGGATATTCTTGATAACTTCCATGTCTTGATGCTCAAGTTGTCCAATACCAGGGACATGGCTAAGTACTTAGATTCTTCCATCTGCAGAGGTTGTGCACTTTCCCCACCAGACTTGATTTTCACCAAGACAGGACCTTTCAGAAGCCTTCCCTTAGACCAAATGGACGCGTTCCAACCTATCATCCCACTACCACCAACTGTCCAAATGGCTAAGTTCTAGCAACCTATGTGATCCAGGCAGAGCCCATATTGCCAAGTGGCTGCACTAGAAGCTTCTTAACACTTGGCCTCTAAAATCTCTTTGTTCCTGGGTGGCTTTCCACAAGTGATATACACAAGGTAAACCATATAAATGGGCCTTGTGTAACCACTCAACATAAACCATTCCTTCCATTCCACCCAGGTGTTTCATTCACTTAGTTGTTTTATTAGGCAAAACACAAGTCCAAAGACTTAGAAATATTTTCATCATAGCATGTATATATTTCACCACCCTTGGTTGCTACTAGCTAGGCTAAGCATGGCATAGATAAGCATCTTAACTTAGAAATTTCCTAGCAATTCTACACTACTAGGATTTCCCAACATGGCATATAAGCAAAATATAACATGCATGACTAGCAAAATATTTCTAATGCTTAGTAGAAAACATAGGGAATGAAAATATCATGAAGCACCACTTGCCTTGGTAGTTTGGAGAGTAGCTACACTACTCACAATCACAATCACTATTAGCACCAAAATCTACACATAGAATCATAGCAACAAATCACATACAAATAAATACAAGCAAAAATATATGGATGCATGCAATATGATATGTGATGATTTTCTAAACTCAACAAAACAAGTGTACAGTACTGGTTCTTAAACAAGTTCAAAGCTTGCCAAACAACATTTATTTAAACACTAAAACATTTCTTAAACAATTCATATACACAAAATAGCCCTACACATGTTTCTGTAAATAAAACCATTTTAACAGAAGCAAAACATTAAACACATTGCATATTTAGAAAGGGCTTGTTCTCCTGATTCCATTGATATAAAATTTATCAAATTTGGATGTGGGAATCAAAAGTTATAGCTAAAACAATTTCAAACAACTAATAGATTCAAATCCTGATTTTAAATCTAATTCCTGGCCACGCGTCACGCTCTGATTGGCGCGTACCGGTTCGCTCAGGATCGCGCTCACAAGCCGTTAGATCTACTTAATCTGCACGGTCCAGATCTACTCATAACGTTTCGATAAGTGATCTATTTACACGCGCTGGATCTAGATCCAACGGTCCACGATCAAGCGACCATGGATGGACGGCGCCAGCGGTGGCATCTGGCGGCGGCGAGCTCTGTCTACGGCGGCGAGGCGCTACAGGGGGTTCTGGGGTCGTCGGAGGCGCTTACCAGGTTCGTAGCGATGCACTGATGCTTAACCTGGCGACGGCTTGGCAAGGGGCGCACGGACACGGCTGCACGGGCTCGTCGGAGTTGCTGACAGCGTCGGGCTCGGGTGGACGACGACGTTGGCGACGCTCCTGGTCACCCTAGCATGAATAAAAGGCATCAGGAGATGCGCAAGAGTACGGCGAACACGATCGTGTGAATCAGAGGTGAAGGGGAACAAGGGGCTCACCGAATTTAATCGCCGGAGTTGAGGACGTCATCGGAACCTTGCTGTGCTTGACGAAGACGACGACCTGGGGCAGTATAGGATGAACCAATGGTGTCAGAAGGTGCGCAAGTAAGTTGCGAAGCTGTCTGCAAGAACTAGAGAAGAAGGGGCGCACGGGGCTCACCGGGATTGGTCGCCAGAGTGAGCTCTGTCTGCGGCGGTGCAGGAGCGATTGCGGGCAGCCTGGGGGCGTTTCTGTCTGGCTTTGCTGGGGGAAATGGCCGCGAGGGGGAGGTGGTCTTATAGCCAGAGCGGGGGCGAGGATCTCGCGCGGTATCAATGGCAATTAAGCGCGAAATCAACGCGACAGTGAATGGCGGAGGGAACAGCCGGCGACGTGGTCGTGGGCGCGATTTGGGGATGAAGGGTGACACGGCAGTGAGGCCCAGTTGTCAGCGAGAGAAATAGAGAGGGGGTGGGGTCCTGGCGTCAGTCACTCGGTGGGTGCATCTGCGAGTGAGAGAGAGAGAGGGGGAACCCGGGTGGGCTTAGTGGGCTGAAACCGTCGTTGGGCTAGATAGGTGGCGCAGGCCCTTTTCCAATTCTTTTCTCCTTTTCTTTTTCTGTTTTCAATTTCAGGAATCAAATTCAAATGATTTCAAAACCTATTTGAAATCAAATCTTTTCAGGATTTTTGCAGTGTGCAACAATCACATTTCTGAGCATAAAACCAAGTGGTCACTTTGAATTGGCTTGGTCACTTGGAATAAAATAAAATAAGTAGTGGCATAGCACTAGTTTGAATAGGTTTTGAAATTGGTTTTCAAATCATATTTGTTTTGAAACTTTGGTTTAAATCTTAGTAATCTAGCAATACAACCTGAGAGCAATAAGACAACAAAGTTTGGTTTCATGAACAACAATCTCTCATTTGTAAGATCCCTCATTTATAAAGGAAAAGGATCCCTGTGTTTACAATGCTAGTCCCTGGATCAATAGCTAGCATCCACAGTTAAGATGTAATATCAAGATACAAAGGTCATAATACAACTTTATAACAAGGAATAAAATAATTTATTACATCTTACATAGCTCATTTGGCTATCTCATTACAATGCAGCAGAATAAAACAATAGCATGGGGTCCTTCATCTTCAAAGTGCCACAGGCAGACATGTTGGTTGTAGACTTGTAATCCTAATCATTAAACTTCACTAATATCAAAAAAACCTGCAACATAACAAGTTACAACCACAAGGGTCAATACATTTGAATTGTATTGGCAAGTGATACTATGGTAGTATAGTGGAGTCTATCATCTATATGCATTTGGCTAAGTGTAGCTTAGGCTTGCTTTTCTCAAAATAGATTTTCCTTATCATTTGAAAACACTAAGTTTTTGCTTTGACAAAATCACCCAACGAACCACCAATAGAAATTGGTGAACCTTAAACCCTTGTTCAACCACAAGTTTTCTAACTTAGAAATTGGGATGATGAGATTCTTGATAGCTTCCATGTCTTGATGCTCAAATTTTCCTTTGCCAGGGACATGGCTAAGTACTTAGATTTTTCACTCTGCAGAGGTTGTGCACTTTCCCCACAAGACTTGGTTTCACCAAGACAAGATCTTTCAGAAGCCTTCCCTTATACCAAAATGGACGCGTTCCAACCTATCATCCCCTACCACCAACTGTCCATTTGGCTAAGTTATTGCAACCTATATGATCCAGGCAGAGCCCATAATGCCAAGTGGCTGCACTTGAAGCTTCTCAACATTTGACATCTCAAATCTCTTTGTTCCTGGGTGGCCATCCACAAGTGAGACACCAAGTTCTCCCCAGCATACTGGACTTGGTGATGCCCAAGTTTTCCCCAGCATACTGGACTTGCATGACCACTCAACACAAACCATTCCTTCCATTCCACCCAGGTTATTCATTCACTTAGTTGTTTTATTAAACAAAACACAAGTCCTCAGACTTAGAAATTTTTCCATAGTATGAATATATATTCCACCCTTGTTTTCTATTAGCTAAGCTAAGCATGATAGTAGTATAAATCTTAACTTAGGAAAATTCTACTAAGGTTTCATCTACTAGGATTTCCCATAGCAAGGTTTATACTTAGCAAAAATTCCATGCAAGTCTTACTTATAAATATCACTAATGCATAGTGAAAATAATGGGACAAAAGTATGAAGCATCACTTGCCTTTTTGGTAGAGAGTATAAGTTCACTTCTTGATAATTGCAATGTTCACACACTTCAAGTCACTACAATTCCATCAAGCAAACAATATTTCAATCTACCATGCAAGCAATTCATCACATAAAATGATGGAAACAAAACATTGCATGCAAGCATGCAAAAGGTGGTTTTATGTGTAAAAGTGGTTTCTAATGGTTCATAAACATTTGAAAACACCTAATGGTCATTTTATAAAGTGGCAAAGTCATTTGCAATAGGTTTCACTTTATAAACCCTTTTTAAAACAAGGTATTATTTTATGTGGTGTAAAAATGTTTTGAATAAGGCATTAATCTATAGGGTTCACAAGATATGTTTTCAAACCATAAAACTTGGTGTTTAAGGACAGAGAGTTTATTTCCAAAACATTTCTCAAAGGTTTTCTTCCAAAACCATTTTTAATAATTAAACTATATTTTTATTTGACTAGAATTGGTTTAAATCCAAGATTCATTCTTTTGCTTCACCAAATACATTTTTGAAACCACCAATTGATTTATAGGGTCAGTAGGTTCAAAACAAATCATTTGCCAAAGATTTTATCCTCAAAATCATTTTAGAACAATTTCCATATTCTAAACATGCATACATAAGTTTCTGCAAAAACAAACCATTTAACAGAATCTTTTTACTAAAAAAAGTGCATGGTTGGCTAGGGCTTGTTTTTCTGAATCCATTGATATAAAGTTTGCAAAATTTGGACGTGTAGATTAAAAGTTATAGATTTTACAAAATTGAATCACAAATAGATCAAATCTTGTTTTTAAATCTGACTCTGTGACACGTGGCGCGTTTCTATTCGTTGGTACCGCTTCGGTTGGATCGTGTGATGGCAGCCGTTGGATTAAGTTACATCGCACGGCGCAGGTTGCGTACACCTTCGGCGTTAAGTGAATCTATCGCATCCATTAGATCGACATCTAACAGTCATCATCACCCTGACCAAGTTCTGGCGGCGCTCGACGGCTGCGCGTGGCGGCGGTGCTCGGCTAGCGGCAGAGCTGGCGCTAGAGGAAGCAGGGAAGAGTAAGGAGATTCTCACCAGGTTCAGGAGGTCACGGTGAAGCTCAAGGTACCAGTGGGAAGGCAAGGGGCGCACGAGGTTGCTGATAATTGCTCGTCGGAGTTGCGTCTGACGACGGCCACGCTCTGTCGTCGTCGAGGGCGGCGCTACGGGTCACGAGGGAGCAAACGGAAAGCACGGTTAGATGTGCAAGGTCATGGCGATGATGCGTGCGTGAAGGAGAAGGAGAGGAGTGGTCAGGTTCTTACCAGAGGAGTCACCGGAGAGGAAAGCAGACGGTGGCGCTACTGTTCGTCGTTGTTGTCGATGCTGCAGAGCACGCGTGGGCGAGCTAACGCTACGGGGAGATGCGCCAGGGTCTGGGGAGCAGGTGAGGGTGGTCTAGGGGGCAAGGGGCGGTGAGGGGCTGCCGGAATCGTCGTCGGAGCGTCGTCGGACAGAGGACGGTGCAGAGAGCAATTGGGTAGCCTAGGGGCGCGCTAGGGTGAGGCGACTAGGGGGAAATGGAGAGGGGGCATGGGCGTTTAAGTGTGCGTGATCACAGCGAGTAATGGCTACAGCGTTAAGGCGAATTAAGCCCGCGAAATCATAGCCAGAAACGGCGACGAGGGAAGGAAGAATGGGTCGTCGCGGGTAGGAAGAAGGTGAGGTGGCAGTGGGGCCTGGCTGTCTGCGAGTGAGAGAGAGTGGGGGTGGGGTCGTTCTGTCAGCGGTCGAGGGGTGCGGGTTTGAGTGATAAAAGATCCAGAGAGGGGTTTCCTGCGTGGGCTGGCGATGGGCTTAGTTGGGCCAGTTAGGTTGGGCTGGGTCCTTTTTTTTGTTCTGTTTGTTTTTCTTTTTTCCTTTCTTAATATTCTGTTTTGATTCATTTAATCAATTCAAGCCTCCATTTGAATTCAAAACTTTGCCAAAGTTTGTGTAGGTTTAAATATTGATTAGTAGCACATTCCGATGTTAATTTTGGAATAAAATTTTATTCCTTTTTGGGTCTTTTTAATTATTCAAAAAGGCCCTAGTTTTAAACCAAATAAGTTTTAGTAATATTTGAAACACCATTTAAATTCTTTAAAATTTCCAAATCTTTTCAGTAGGTTTTTATTTGTTTAATAGGGTGTCAAAAATTCATCTTGAATTATTTGGAAAGTATTTAATATGATTCATAAATCATTTGAATAGGGTATTTGTTTTAATTCCAATGGATTTAAATATGGTTTTAATTCCCTAAAGTTTATTTGGAAGATTTCTTTAATCTTATTTAAGTTGTATTAAACCACTTTTATTTCATTTGGGTAAATTCCAAAATACTATTTTCTCATGAATTATATAATAATTCTTTTTAGAGATTTGTCTTTATTCTAATAGAATTTGGTTCATGCCATTTTATTTTATTTGGAAATTCTTCATCCTTTTATTTTATTTGGATTTGGATTATATTCATTACATTTGCTTAATGGATTAGGCCAAGATTTATTTTGGTCTTTAAATAATCCTTATTTAATATTTCTTTCTTCACCTTATAAAATCCATATCTTTTTATTTAGAGATCCAAACTTGGTGATTCCAATTTGTAAAATCTTGTTTAATATTTTTTTTATCCTTTTAATTCCCTTTAAGATTATTTGCTCACCATTTGGTATGGATTTTAGATAAGTGCTTTATTAGCTTTGGAAATTACTTTTCCTTATCTTACTTAAATTCATAAGATTTTATTTATGGTTCCAAATTAAGTGAAACCAATTTATATGGTTTTATAATATTTCTATTTGTCATTCTTGATCATTTGTAAATGTTTGTTAACAGATTTTATATGGATCAAATCCATAGGCTTGGAGATAACTTGGAAATGATTTTTATTCCATTGGGGTTTAGGGTTTTGGATTTATCTTCCAAGTGTTTAAATTTCCAGATGCATTTATTGAAGAATGCTTTCCACTTGATTTGAATTTAATTGGATTCAAATGTTAACCAAAATTTGTTCCAGTTGGGATTTTTAAGTTTCCATTTAGAGACAAAAGTTTCTTTTCACCCTGATTTTCAACAATAATTTATTTTGTTTATTTTATTTTTCACATTACAAGATTTGGAAAATCTTGTGATGTGACAGGCTACCACCCTTAAAATAAATCTCGTCCCGAGATTTGGGGAGGCTAGGGGTACAAGTTGGCTCAAAGTATCTAGGATACTACCACCCTTAAAAATTTTCCAACTAGATTACATCTTGGCTTTCTTGGGATCTTGTTGAAATCTCTCTAGGCAAACATCTGCATAGTGTCCTTTGTTTCCACACTTGAAACATGTGACAAGGCTGAGATCCTTCATAGGCTTGTTTATCTTGTGCTTCATCTTTTCTGGACAATTGCTTGCATAATGTCCTTGGTTACCACAATTGTAACATGTGATAAGGTTGAGTTCATCACGTATCTTCTGTGTAAAAGTTGCTACATAATGTCCTAGCTCTTTGCAGTTGTTGCACCACACTTGGCTAATCTCCTTATATTTTTGCTTCTCTGGACATTCACTGGCATAGTGTCCCATTTCTTTGCAATGACCACATTGCACATGGCTTTTGTCCTTCTTTTTCTTAGGTTTCTCCAAAGCTAGGAGTGCTTCTAGTTCATGTTCTTCATATGTTATCTCAAAGGTAGGAATGTCTACTGGTCTCCTTGACTTTCTATTACTCCTTGGATAATACATATGTCTCCTTTTTGGTCCTTTAAATTGAGTCATGTTGTTGGGAGGTACAAGCTGAGATTTTCCTTTGTCTTCATCCTTCTTGGTAGACTTGGCTCTCTCATGGTAGTCTGCAATCAGTTGTTGCACTCCACCTTGTTTCCTTTGTTCAACTATGGAATAGATGGGGCATTGGATAGGGATATGATTGTTTCCTTCACATAAGTAACAAGTAGCTTGGGATGTGGGGCATTGGTCAATTGGATGTTTCTCTTCACAATTGGGGCATTGATCTTCATGCTCCTTGGAAGTGTGATCCTTGTATCCACAAATATTGCAAGCTTGGGTTCCTTCTACAATAACATCTTTGTCATCCTTGTTGTCATAAACTCCTTGGGAAGAGTTGTCTCCCATGTTGATCATTTGAGTGGCCATCCCTTGCAACAATTGGGATTGAGTTTTCAAAACTTCTTGCATGGTTGGGTCTATCTCATTGTTGTTGGCTAAAAACTGAGTTGTCACTTGGTTCAATTGGGTTTGTCTTGCAAGCAGTTGGTCTCTCATGTTGACCTCTTGGTTGTTGTTGTTGCCATCCTTGATGTTGGAGTCTCTTGGAGTAGTCATCTGTTTGGGTTGGATTGGGATTAGAATAGGCAAAGTATTTCTAAGGGAATAATTCTAATCACACACATCACAATTCACACAAGTAATGTGCAAGCAATCACAAACAAACATTCCACTCGAACAACAAGTTTCAAGCATATTTTTAGGCAACCGAAAATATTTTTGTTACACCACATAAGTTGGTGGGTTTGACTTAAACTAAATATGGTGGTCCATCTATATGGTTCACTTGAGATCATTCCATCCTTCTTAGTTGGTTCTTCTTGAATGAGATCATGGTTTCCTTGGGAAAATTCTTGGTCATAAAACTTTAAAGTGATGATGATTCCTTCTAAGTTGGGTTTCCTTAGTCTTCAAGTCTTGAGTAACATTTCTTGTCTCACTTGTAGTCCTTAGTGATATCCAAGGTTGAAGTCCTTGTTGATAATAAGGTTGAAATCACTTGAAGATGTTGAAGTCATTAGAATTGATGAAGTCCTTTGCACATGGTGAAGTCTTTGGCCATGGAGAAGGCTTTATCCATCAAGTTGAAATAGAGGATATGTAGAGTCAAAACCAAAATGGTTGAGGAAAGAGTTTACAAGATTGTTTCTAAATATATTTTGGAACAAATACAACTCCTATTTTTTCCTAAGGGGTTTTGTCCAATCCTAGGGTTAAAAGTCCTACAGGCAACACAGTGCTCTGATACCATCTGTAAGGTCCCTCCTTTATAAAGGAAAAGGATCCCTGTGTTTACAATGCTAGTCCCTGGATCAATAGATAGCATCCACAGTTAAGATGTAATATCAAGATACAAAGGTCATAATACAACTTTATAACCAGGAATAAATAATGTATTACATCTTACATAGCTCATTTGGCTATCTCATTACAATGCAGCAGAATAAAACAATAGCATGGGGTCCTTCATCTTCAAAGTGCCACAGGCAGACATGTTGGTTGTAGACTTGTAATCCTAATCATTAAACTTCACTAATATCAAACAAACCTGCAACATAACAAGTTACAACCACAAGGGTCACTACATTTGAATTGTATTGGCAAGTGATACTATGGTAGTATAGTGGAGTCAATCATCTATATGCATTTGGCTAAGTGTAGCTTAGGCTTGTTTTGCTCAAAATAGATTTTCCTTATCATTTGAAAACACTAAGTTTTTGCTTTGACAAAATCACCCAAGGAACCACCAATAGAAATTGGTGAACCTTAAACCCTTGTTCAACCACAAGTTTTTTAACTTAGAAATTGGGATGATGAGATTCTTGATAGCTTCCATGTCTTGATGCTCAAATTGTCCTTTGCCAGGGACATGGCTAAGTACTTAGATTTTTCACTCTGCAGAGGTTGTGCACTTTCCCCACAAGACTTGGTTTCACCAAGACAAGATCTTTCAGAAGCCTTCCCTTAGACCAAAATGGACGCGTTCCAACCTATCATCCCCTACCACCAACTATCCATTTGGCTAAGTTATTGCAACCTATATGATCCATACAGAGCCCATAATGCCAAGTGGCTGCACTTGAAGCTTCTCAACATTTGACATCTCAAATCTCTTTGTTCCTGGGTGGCCATCCACAAGTGAGACACCAAGTTTTCCCCAGCATACTTGACTTGGTGATGCCCAAGTTTTCCCCAGCATACTGGACTTGCATGACCACTCAACACAAACCATTTCTTCCATTCCACCCAGGTTATTCATTCACTTAGTTGTTTTATTAAACAAAACACAAGTCCTCAGACTTAGAAATTTTTCCATAGTATGAATATATATTCCACCCTTGTTTTCTATTAGCTAAGCTAAGCATGATAGTAGTAGGAATCTTAACTTAGGAAAATTCTACTAAGGTTTCATCTACTAGGATTTCCCATAGCATGGTTTATACTTAGCAAAAATTCCATGCAAGTCTTACTTAGAAATATCACTAATGCATAGTGAAAATAATGGGACAAAAGTATGAAGCATCACTTGCCTTTTTGGTAGAGAGTATAAGTTCACTTCTTGATCTTTGCAATGTTCACACACTTCAAGTCACTACAATTCGATCAAGCAAACAATATTTCAATCTACCATTCAAGCAATTCATCACATAAAATGATGGAAACAAAACATTGCATGCAAGCATGAAAAAGGTGGTTTTATGTGTAAAAGTGGTTTCTAATGGTTCATAAACATTTTAAAACACCTAATGGTCATTTTATAAAGTGGCAAAGTCATTTGCAATAGGTTTCACTTCATAAACCCTTTTTAAAACAAGGTATTATTTTATGTGGTGTAAAAATGTTTTTAATAAGGCATTAATCTATAAGGTTCACAAAATATGAACCATAAAACTTGGTGTTTAGGGACAGAGAGTTTATTTCGAAAACATTTCTCAAAGGTTTTCTTCCAAAACCATTTTTAATAATTAAACTATATTTTTATTTGACTAGAATTGGTTTAAATCCAAGATTCATTCTTTTGCTTCACCAAATACATTTTTGAAACCACCAATTGATTTCTAGGGTCAGTAGGTTCAAAACAAATCATTTGCCAAAGATTTTATCATCAAAATCATTTTAGAACAATTTCCATATTCTAAACATGCATACATAAATTTCTGCAAAAACAAACCATTTAACAGAAGCTTTTTACTAAACAAAGTGCATGGTTGGATAGGGCTTGTTTTTCTGAATCCATTGATATAAAGTTTGCAAAATTTGGCCGTGTAGATTAAAAGTTATAGATTTTACAAAATTGAATCACAAATAGATCAAATCTTGTTTTTAAATCTGACTCTGTGACACGCGGCGCGTTTCTATTCGTTGGTACCGCTTCGGTTGGATCGTGTGATGGCAGCCGTTGGATTAAGTTACATCGCACGGTGCAGGTTGCGTGCCCCTTCGGCGTGAAGTGAATCTATCGCATCCATTAGATCGACATCTAACGGTCATCATCACCCTGACCAAGTTCTGGCGGCGCTCGACGGCTGCGCGCGGAGGCGGTGCTCGGCTAGCGGCGGAGCTGGCGCTAGAGGAAGCAGGGAAGAGTAAGGAGATGCTCACCAGGTTCAGGAGGTCACGGCGAAGCTCAAGGTACCAGTGGGAAGGCAAGGGGCGCACGAGGTTGCTGATAATTGCTCGTCGGAGTTGCGTCTGACGACGGCCACGCTCTGTCGTCGTTGAGGGCGGCGCTACGGGTCACGAGGGAGCAAACGGAAAGCACGGTTAGATGTGCAAGGTCATGGCGATGATGCGTGCGTGAAGGAGAAGGAGAGGGGTGGTCAGGTTCTTACCAGAGGAGTCGCCAGAGAGGAAAGCAGACGGTGGCTCTACTGTTCGTCGTTGTTGTCGATGCTGCAGAGCACGCGTGGGCGAGCTAACGCTACGGGGAGATGCGCCAGGGTTTGGGGAGCAGGTGAGGGTGGTCTAGGGGGCAAGGGGCAGTGAGGGGCTGCCGGAATCATCGTCGGAGCGTCGTCGGACAGAGGACGGTGCAGAGAGCAATTGGGTAGCCTGGGGGCACGCTAGGGTGAGGCGACTGGGGGGAAATGGAGAGGGGCATGGGCGTTTAAGTGTGCATGATCACAGCGAGTAATGGCTGCAGAGTTAAGGCGAATTAATCCCGCGGAATCATAGCCAGAAACGGCGACGAGGGAAGGAAGAAGGGGTCGTCGCGGGTAGGAAGAAGGTGAGGTGGCAGTGGGGCATGGCTGTCTGCGAGTGAGAGAGAGTGGGGGTGGGGTCATTCTGTCAGCGGTCGAGGGGTGCGGGTTTGAGTGATAAAAGATCCAGAGAGGGGTTTCCTGCGTGGGCTGGCGATGGGCTTAGTGGGCCAGTTAGGTTGGGCTGGGTGTGACATCATTGGAGAGTAGCATTTGATTCAAATGATGATCACATAAAATAATGAGCTCATATGCTCTTGTTTTTGAATTGATTTGTTTGGAATGAACTCTATATGTGATCATGGATGCATGGATGATATGCATGAGTTTGAAACATGATTTTAGGGATGTTACAAATCTAACCCCCTTAAGGTGAATCTCGCCCTCGAGATTCGGATTGGCTAGCAAATAGTTGAGGGTGGTCTTTCCAAAGATTATCTTCTCTTTCCCATGTTGCTTCTTCTTCGGAATGATGGTTCCATTGAACTTTGCACAACTTGATAGTCTTAGTCCTTGTGACTCTTTCTGCAGTCTCAATAATATTGATAGGTTTCTCTTCATAAGTGAGATCACTTTCCAATTGAACCTATTCCAAAGTTATAGTATCCTTCAAAGAAGATTCTTCCATTTCTGGATGACATTTCTTAAGTTGACTCACATGAAACACATTATGGACAGCTGACAGAGATTCTGGCAATTCAATTTCGTAAGCAACTTCTCCTTTACGACTCAGAATCTTGAATGGTCCAACATATCTTGGGGCCAACTTCCCTTTGACTCCAAACCTCTTCACTCCACGAAGTGGTGACACTCTAAGATAAGCTCTATCACCAACTTCATAGGTGACTTCTCTACGCTTAGGATCCGCGTAGCTTTTCTGTCAGGACTGTGCTATCTTCAACCTGTCCTTAACCAACTTGACCTTCTCTTCGGCTTCTTTGATAAGTTCTGGTCCGAACAAACTTCTTTCTCTCACACCATTCCATAGTAATGGGGTGGTACACTTTCTTCCGTAGAGAAACTCAAATAGTGCCATCTCAATGCTGGCTTGATAGCTGTTGTTATAAGAAAATTCTGCGTAAGGCAGACTGTCATCCCAACTGGCTCCATAGTCTAGGGCACATGCCCTCAACATGTCTTCAAGAATCTGATTAGTCCTTTCTGTATGTCCATCAGTTTGAGGATGAAAAGCAGTGCTGAATTCCAACCTCATTCCCAATGACTCATGTAGCTGTCTCCAAAAATGGGAAGTGAATTGGGTTCCCCTATCAGACACAATACTCTTGGGCACTCCATGTAGACATACAATTCTACTCATATAGATTTTGGCTAACTTAGCACTTGTGTAGATTGTCTTCACAGGTATGAAATGAGCCACTTTAGTTAGGCGATCCACTACTACCCCTATAGAATCATATCCTGACCTGGTCCTTGGTAATCCGGTAATGAAATCCATACCAATCTTGTCCCACTTCCAATCAGGAATAGGTAGTGGTTGAAGCAAACCTGCGGGTTTCTGATGTTCCGCTTTCACTCTACTACACACATCACACAAAGCAATATGTTCGGCGATGTCCTTATTGAGATTATTCCACCAAAATCTTTCCTTCATGTCCATGTACATTTTGGTGTTACCCGGATGAATGGAATACGGAGAGTTGTGTGCTTCTTGCAAAATCAGTTTCCGAAGATCCGGATCTTGTGGAACACAGATACGTTTCCCATGCCATAAAGTACCCTGTTCGTCTTCATGGAACCCTTTGGATTTTCCTTTGCCAACCTTTTCTTTAATCTCTTCGATTTCTTTATCAATCTTCTGGGCTTCTTTGATCTTGTCCAACAAAGTGGGTTGAACATCCAAAGACATGAGATGTCCTTCAGGCACAATCTCCAATTTGAGTTTTCTGAATTGGGCACACAAATCATCTGGCAATTCTCCTTTGGTAAGGCCATTCACAAAAACCTTACGTCTTAGAGCATCTGCTACAACATTTGCTTTACCGGGGTGGTATTGCAAACTTAAGTCATAGTCTTTAATGAGTTCCAGCCATCTTCTTTGTCTCATATTAATTTCCTTCTGGGTGAATATATACTTCAAACTCTTGTGATCTGTGAACACTTCACAACGCTTTCCCAAAAGATAGTGCCTCCATGTTTTGAGTGCATGGACAACAGAGGCTAACTCTAAATCATGAGTAGGATAGTTCACTTCATGAGTTTTGAGTTGTCTCGAGGCATAAGCCACAACTTTTCCTTCTTGCATAAGTACTGCACCCAAACCATGATGAGATGCATCACAATATACTTGGAAATCTTTTTCCAAGTCTGGCAAACATAAGACTGGTGCTGTCACAAGTCTCTTCTTCAATTCCTGAAAGCTGAGTTCACAACCTTCCGTCCAAGCAAATTTCTTGTCTTTCTTTAGCAATTCCGTCATAGGCTTAGCTACCTTGGAGAAATTTTCAATGAACCTTCTGTAGTAACCTGCTAAGCCAAGGAAACTACAAACTTCCTTTACTGACTTGGGAGATTCCCATTCAGTTACAGCTGAAACTTTAGCAGGATCAACTGCTACACCATCCTTTGGCATAACATGTCCAAGAAATCCAACTTCATTCAACCAGAATTCACACTTGCTGAATTTGGCATAAAGTTTATGCTCTCTTAACTTTTCAAGTATTAAACGTAAATGTCCTTCATGCTCTTCTTTGCTCTTGGAGTAGACTAAAATGTCATCGATGAAAACGACAACAAACTTGTCAAGGAATTCCATGAACACCTTGTTCATCATATTCATGAAGTATGCTGGAGCATTGGTCAAACCAAATGGCATCACGGTATACTCATATAATCCATACCTTGTGGTGAAAGCTGTCTTAGGTATGTCTTGTTCTCTTATTTTGAGTTGAAAATAGCCCGACCGGAGATCAATCTTTGAGAACACACAAGCTCCTTCTAGATGGTCAAACAAGTCATTGATTCTAGGCAAAGGGTATTTGTTCTTGATAGTCACCTCATTAAGTGAACGGTAATCTATGCATAACCTTTGACTTCTATCTTTCTTTTCCACGAACAAAACTGGGGCTCCCCAAGATGAAGAACTTGGTTGAATAAATCCTTTCTGCAATTGTTCTCCAAGTTGTTTCTTGAGTTCTTTCAGTTCATCCACTGACATCTTGTATGGTCTCTTTGCTATTGGTCCAGATCCTGGTACCAAATCTATAAGAAACTCCACATCTCTATCTGGTGGCATTCCCGGTAATTCTTCCGGAAACATATCCGGATATTCACTCACAATTGGCACGCTGTCAATGCTAACCCCCTTAAGAGAATTTAGCTTACTCCCTTTTGATTCAAAGTTAGACTTGAATTTAATCCGTTTTCTTTCCAGGGTTGTGAGTGCAAAAGTACGATTAGCACAATCTAGTACTCCTTCATACTTAGCCATCCAATCCATTCCCAATATTACGTCCAGTCCTTGGGAATCTAGGATTATCAGGCTCACTGGAAATTTATGCTTTCCAAACTCTATTTCTAGATCCCGGCATCCAAGACTTACTATCGTATCTCCACCCGGAGAACTAACTTTTATTGGACACCCAATGTTTTCAGTTGGAAACCCATTTCTATCAACAAATGCTTTTGATATGAATGAATGCGATGCTCCAGTATCAAAAAGAACAAATGCTGGAATAGAGTTGACTCTGAACTTACCAACAACAGCATCAGGCTCCTCATAGACCTCCTCCACATTGATGTGGTTAACCTGTCCCTTCTGAAAAGGGTTGGGCTTGTTGGGTCCTTCAAATTTCTTTTCTGGGCATTCATTGGCATAATGCCCCATCTTCTTGCACTTGAAGCATTCCACCTGACTTATGTCCTTCTTGACAGGCTGGCTTCCACTGCCACTTCCATTTCCACTGTGGTGGCTCTTATATCCACCCGTGTGGTTCTTGTACTTGTCATTGTCATGACTACGGTGATGTTTGTTGTCATGACGGTTGTGGTTGTGGTGCTTGCTGAATTTCCCATGCTTGTGGGATCCTGAGCTTCCACTGTCATCATAATGGGATCGTTTGTGTGACGATCCCGAGATGTGCTTGTCAGAGTGCTTCCTCTTCCTGCTTTCAACTTGCTTTATTTTGTTCTCCAAAATAGCAGCCTTGTCACAGAGAGACTGATAAGTGGGAACATAGGCCACAACCAACTGCAGATTCAGCTCATCATTCAACCCTTCGAGGAACTTTTCTTTCCTCTTAGCATCAGTGTCAACTTCATCCGGTGCATATCGCGCCAGATTGTTGAACTCCTCAATATATTCAGCCACACTGCGGTGGCGCTGCTTCAGGTTATGAAACTCCTTTTTTAGACTCATCACTCCAGATGAGATATGAGCAGTGCGAAAGCCATCCTCAAAGATAGCCCATGTCACATCTTCTATGGGAGTGGTGATCTGGAAGTTATCCCACCAAGTGGCGGCTGGTCCTTCTAGCAAATGCGCTGCAAATCTGACCTTTTCAGCATCCGTACAGCCCACGGTTACCAAGTCCTTGTTCACAGAGCGTAGCCAATCATTGGCCACCATGGGATCAGTCGTCCCTGAGAACTTTGTTGGCCTCAATCTCAAGAACCTGGTAAGCATATCAAAACCCGGTGGGTTGTTGTTGTTGTTGTTGTTGTTATTGTTGTTGTTTTGGTTCTGGATGAACGTCGTCATCATCTGCATCAGCTGAGTTTGAGCGGTCATCATTTGCTGCATTTCTGGTGTGATGTTGTTGTTGTTATTGGGGTTGGGGTTTGCACGACGGGGAGGCATCTGTGGTTTGTTCAATAGAGATAAGAATGAGATACCCATAGATGCTATCATGCACAATACATCACATAACAAACACAAAGCATGCAACAAAAGGATAAAGGTTCAACAACAAAATAACAAGTTCGGAAGGTAAAACACACACGAATAACAAGCCATCCACATGTCGGATGGTCAAATAACAAGTTCTCAACGACAAGTATGATAATAAATGATAAATGAGTAGTCAAATCTACTCCTCGGCATCAACCTCCTCCTCGACAAAGGTAAGACCTGCGTTCTCCATCGCGGTCTTGTATTCCTCGACACTAGTGGTCAAGGTCTTTATCTTGGCTTTGAGAGCCCTCTTCTAGGAACGAAGCCTCTCAATCACCGTCTGCTGATGCTCGAGCTCGAAGTCCTTGGCCTACAGTTCTTTAGTCATGTCCCGGATCTTCTTGTTCCTATCCTGGACTCGCTTCTCCTGACTCTTGAACTTTCTGTCCTGGCTCTCGAACTTCGCCTCCATCTCCTTGACTATCTCGTCTTGCTCCGCGAAGAGCTTGTCCTTCTCGCGAAGCTGCACCTGGAGTTCGTCATTGCTGAGCATGACGTTGGTCCTATCGGAGTCCACGTGCCTAATGTGAGCCTCTAAGTCCTGGAGGTATAGACGAATCGGCTCCGCTGTGTCCCTTGAATCGTCCTCGAAGTCAATGGACTCTCCATCCTCATCACGTCTACTGAAGACGTGGAAGTGAGTACCTCTAACCTGTCGGGAGTGTCTCCCTAGTAGACGTCCTATCAGATCCTGCATGACCACCTCGAGGCCTCTCTCCTTGTCATCATGCATGAGCTTGAAGACGATGGCCTCCGTGGTAGGCTCAGTCTGGCGTCCGGGCTGGTTGACCTTGAAGCCCCAGAGGTCTTTCCTCTCAAACTTGGTGTGGGGAAGCACCATGATGGTAGGAAGAGGAAGATTGAGCAAAGTAGTAAGCTCAACAATACGAGGACCAAAGCGAGTAACCTGGAACTCCTCAACAGTGCTGATGGTAACAGTAGGCATCTATTTATAAGATAGAAAAGTTAGAACAACACAATTCAAGATAAAACAAAAGACAAAAAATCACATACATATCCTTGGAAATCAAAACACACAAGTCATGGCATACATGGATCCATTACAACAACCAAGGTTCAACTTATTTTAAATTCATATTTTGGAAAATAAGGTGATAAGTGGTGGTCCAACTAACGTAGTACGTTTACAATCCTATCTCACTGGACCTGTTGGCTAACACAATGTTTCTAGAAGCAATCAGCCTATCCTGCTCACATGACTCCATCACTAAGTCTATAATGTCTCCTCTTAAGGTTTGGTTGGTAGCTTCCAACTCTTGGGTATGTTTCTTCTCTTCCTTTAGATCATTTTGGAGGTTGAGCATTCTGCACTTGACTCTATCACCAAGTTCTTTGATGGTCTTCCAAGATGCATCCCTTGTTGATTCAAAGAATGTAGTGTGCACCACCGAATTGGTGAACATGCAGAATCCTTTTTCCTGGTGGTTGTCTTCCTTGTTTTTATACAAGTGAAGTTGCACCCACCAGTATTCCACTCCTTCATCCATCACAGGAAAACCTTTGTACACAGCTGCACCTTGTATCTCTAATGCAACCATGAGGTCCTTGAGAGCCTTGGGGAATTCTGTCTCACACTCCAAAGTCATTGTCATGAGTGGTCCTTTCCTTACGACTTCGTTGATGGAGTTCATCTACAAATAGAGATGAAGAAGAAGATTAGAAAAGTTTACGAGAAGAATAGACAAGTGTAGAAGTTGTTGAATTTTTTTTCCTTAGTGGTTTCCAATCCTAGGGTCATAATCCTACAGGCAACACAGTGCTCTGATACCATCTGTAAGATCCCTCCTTTATAAAGGAAAAAGGATCCCTGTGATTGCAATGCTAGTCCCTGGATCATTGCTAGCATCCACAGTTTAAGATGAAGTACACATATACAAAGGTCTTTATTACAGTCATTCCAGAGATAAACATAGTCTTTACAACTCCAAGGCCACATGCCTAGTACAAGAGTTTGATTAAGTAAGTAAATAAAAGTCTTCATCTTCATGTGCCACAGGCAAACATGTTGAGTGTAGACTCATGACACCTAATCCTCATCAGAGTAACCTGCAACATCACAAGTTACAGCCACAGTGGGTCAATACTTTGGAATAGTATTGGCAAGTGATACCTTAGTATAATTTTAAGTGGACTAGATACTATATGCAATTTGGCTAAGTGTAGCTTGGCTTGCTTTGCTCAAAATAGGTTTTGCCTATTAGTTGAAATCACTAAGTTTTTCTTTGTCAAAACTTTTCCCAAGGAACCACCAATAGACATTGAGGTCCTTCACCCTTGTTCACCCACAAGTTTTTACTTAGAAATTGGGATGAGGAGATTCTTGATAGCTT
Source organism: Avena sativa (assembly GCA_916181665.1). Classification (NCBI taxonomy): domain Eukaryota; kingdom Viridiplantae; phylum Streptophyta; class Magnoliopsida; order Poales; family Poaceae; genus Avena; species Avena sativa. The sequence continues at coordinate 413,680,132 of OV702281.1, read as the reverse complement.
CCATGTCTTGATGCTCAAGTTGTCCATTACCATGGACTTGGCTAAGTACTTAGATTTTTCCATCTGCAGAGGTTGTGCACTTTCCCCACCAGACTTGGTTTCACCAAGACAGGACCTTTCAGAAGCCTTCCCTTAGACCAAATGGACGCGCTCCAACCTATCATTCCCACTACCACCAACTGTCCAAATGGCTAAGTTCTAGCAACCTATGTGATCCAGGCAGAGCCCATATTGCCAAGTGGCTGCACTAGAACCTTCTTAACACTTGGCCTCTAAAATCTCTTTGTTCCTGGGTGGCTTACCACAAGTGAGATACACAAGGTAAACCATAGAAATGGGCCTTGTGTAACCACTCAACATAAATGTAACACCCCGGTTCTGAAAAGACCGTGGCTTCTATGTGACATGCCAGTCCCTGGATCGGTTCATTGGCGCACAATAGAATAAGATGAATAACATAGCAAAATATCCGTGTATCATAAGTAATGATGATCCAGAGTACCATTATTGCAATAAAAGCTTAGCACAAAGCTAGCTCAAATTATTTAGGTAGCAACATAAATAAGGTAAATCCTCCATTCTTCAAATTGCCCACAAGTGAACAAGTGCCGAGTGGAGTACCGTGGCCTATATCGATTACTCAGAATCGTAATAACCTGCAACATGAAACGTAGCAGCCCCGAAGGGTCAATACATGGAATGTATGGCAAGTAGAGCTAGTAATGGAGACAATAGTACTAACAACTACATGCATATTTGGCAAGTGGAGCTGTGTCTGGCTTGCATTTGCAAATACCTTTGTCCTACTTTCATAAACAGTTTTTGATTTTCTTTGAAAAGATCCCAATTAAGTTAACCCAACAATATTAAAACAATTATGAAATTAGAATGAGCGAGAAACATGTCATGGAATCAATATCAAGCAACTCAGATGTCCATAACCGGGGACACGGCTAATCGATTAGATTATACACCCTGCAGGGGTTAGTACACTTTACCCATGTGACTTGGCCAGCTCAGCTCGTACCATCACTCTCATTTTGAGTGATGATAGGGAGAAGTCCAAGAAGAGACTGTTCGGGAAGTAGCTCCTCAATCCCGACGCGCACCGGTCCAACCTACCAAAATTCTACATCTCTGGATACGCGGGTTCGAGTTACCACAACCTACTAAGTCCAACCAACCGCCCATTCCATTATTGGCACATGGTTGTACACGTAAGCTACACAATAAAGAAGCCAATCATTCTCTCTTGATACCTGGGTGCCTTTCCGCAATGAAACCACCAAAAATTATCAATACCATCACACCCAGGAGATTCATTGATTAAGTTGTTTTAGTTTTCACAAACCAATACTTTTAGAAACAAGTCTCAATGATGTAACCCAGCCCTCATTCAACATAGCATGTCTAAGCACATCTACCAACGGTGGTTCATCTACAAAGAGGGTCCTACCACATAATAGGACTTAGCATAGCGATAGTATCATCCTACACATGCAACTACAAAGTACACGACAATGCATTAAAAATAGTAGGACGATATCATGAATAAAGTAGCATCTACTTGCCTTGGTTGTAGCGGTCGGAAGAACAATCCACACACGAGCAAGCGTTGCACTCGTCACAATCTACACGATACAATTGCATTCATAAACAAACAATTCCACAAGCATATGCAACAAAGATGATGCATGAGTGCATGCAAGACAAGTGAATTGGCGCTACAGCTGCACCACATAATCCTATTCAATAATACTACTGATTGCATGCATGGAAAATAGTTTTAGCGCTAGGAAAACTATTACGCAAAAGGTAATACTCGAAACTAGAGCTAGAACTCAAATAATTTACTACCGGTAGTATACTATTTGTAAAATATTGGGAAAATTCTACCGCATAGGCATCGTTGAATAGAAACAGTACCAACTGGAATTACTCAAAAAGGAATTATAAAACTCCCCGAGTAATTAAAACACTGCAGAAATCCACTAGACAGTTTCTGCAGAAGTTTTTACTGTAAGCTTATCTTTTTAATTCACGATGAGATTCCCCTCGTTCCACTGAATCCAGGGACATATCACACGCGATTTTTGGAGCTACAGATCTTTTTCTACGAATTTATTACTCCGAAAAGGCCACTAACTAGTTTGATTAAACTGTACTAAACCTTGCTGCAAAAGTCTGAACCAAAGGTACAACAAGGTTCTACACGACTCACTGAATCTACACATATTTTATTTGCAATTTTTGGCCAAGCGGTTTAATTTCTACGCAATTTACAAGTTTCTACCGAAATCTGTCAACTAAAAGGATTAACGAAATTAACCAGTCAACTGTGTCTGTTGACTGGTCAACACGTCCGCTGACTGGGCGCTGACTGGGCGTCTGACTAGTCAACGCCCAAGTCTGACCGGTCAACAACTGATCTGAACCGCTGATCTGAGATCTGACGGTGGCTGCAGGCTTACCGGAAACGAACGGCGAAACGGACGGCGGCGAGTTCTGGACGGTGCGGCGATCGACTCCGGCGACGGTGTTACCTGCGCGGTAGGGGAAACGTTCAGCGCGCGGTTCAAGATCGTCAACGCGGCGCGCAAGACGGCGCGCGTACGTGCGGGTGTGCGTGCGTGCGTGCGCAAATGTGTGTGTGCGCGCGCGTGTGCGTGCGTATGTGCGTGCAGCAGCTAGCGCAGCGGCGGCAGCATGGCGCGCGGCGCAGCGGCAGCAAGCAGCAGCTAGCGCGGCACAGCAGCGCGGCGCGCGCAAGTAGCAGCGCGCACGCGGCAGCAGCGACTAGCGCACGCGGCAGGAGCGACTAGCGCAGCGCGCAGCGCAGCAAGCGGCGAGCGGCGGGCGCTGGCGGGCGCAGCACGCAGCGCGCAGCGCGCATCGCGCGCGAGTGAGGCGGGAGGCGGCAGGCGCGGGTGTGGTGGCGGGGTCGCTGCGAAGTGGCGCGGCGGTGGCGGGGCATGGCACGGTGGCGGGGAAGGAGAGAGGCGGCGGCGTGGCGCAGTACCTGGTGGCGGGGATGAAGGGCGACGGCGGCGGCGATCGCGGCAGGTGGCGGCGGCGCGAGAACCGAGGAGGAGAGGCGGCGCGGCGATCGAGAGGAGCAGGGGCGGCTCGATCGCGGGCAGGGCGGGGGCACGGTTCCCGAGGCCGGGGTGGGTCCCCTTAAGTGGGCCCTCACGCGGAAATCTAAACTGATTGGGCGGGGAGTTGGTTTCGGACTCGGAAATCGGTCCAAAATTCGGACCGTTTTCCGATCTTTTCATAAAACGGCCGCAACTTCTCTGTACGAGCTCCGAATCGAGCGATTCTTGCTCCTACGGTTTTGTAAAGTCGAGGGGAACAATCTAGGGCCAAGGGTTGAGCGAAAACGCTAGGCTACAGAGGTGGCAAGACTAGTTCTTCTAAAGCCTCCTGCAGGAGCCTCGTAGCAAAATAGAAAAGGATTTCGAAAATAGCGTCTCGGCGATTCATTTCGATCGACGGTTTTGTATGGAAAAGCATGATGCAATGATAAGAATGATATGCGGAACCAAATCTAAAATTTGGGATGTGACAATAAACCTTTCCTTCCATTCCACCCAGCTGTTTCATTAACTTAGTTGTTTTATTAGGCAAAACACAAGTCCAAAGGACTTAGAAATATTTTCATCATAGCATGTATATATTTCACCAACCCTTGGTTGCTACTAGCTAGGCTAAGCATGTCATAGATAGTATCTTAACTTAGAAATTTTCTAGCAATTCTACAACTACTAGGATTTCCCAACATGGCATATAAGCAAAATATAGCATAAGTCTAACAAAATATTTCTAATGCTTAGTAGAAAACATAGGAATGATAATATTCATGAAGTACCACTTGCCTTGGTAGTTTGGAGAGTAGTTACACTCTTCACATTCACAATCACTAGCACCAAAATCTACACAAAGAATTATAGCAACAAATTACATACAAATCATATACAACCAAAAATATATGCATGCATGCAAGATGGTATGTGATGATTTTTAAAACTCAATCAAGCAAGTAAACAGTACTGAATCATAAACAAGTTTAAAAACTTGCCAACAACATTTATTTAAACCCTAAATCATTTCCTAAACATTTCATATACTCAAATTAGCCATACACAAGTTTCTGCAATTAAAACCATTTTAACAGAAGCAAAACATTAAAAACATTGCATATTTAGAAAGATCTTGCTCTCCTGATTCCAACGATATAAAATTTGTCAAATTCTAACGTGGGGATCAAAAGTTATAGCCAAATCAAATTCAAACATCAATCAGATTCAAATCCTGTTTTAAATCTAAACTCCAGCCACGCGTCATGTTCTGATTGGTGCGTACCGCTTCGCGTTGGATCGCGCTTCTGGGCCGTTGGATCTACTTAACCCGCATGGCTCAGATCTACTCAAAGCGATTCGTTAAGTGATCTAATCCTACGCGCTGGATCTAGATCTGACGGCTACGAATCAAGCGACCAAAACTGAGCGGCGCTAGCGGTGGCTACTGGCAGTGGCGAGCTCTGCCTACGGCGGCGCGGCGCTACAGGTCGTCCTAGGGTCATCGGAGGGGCTTACCAGAACCCTGGCGACGTGCTGATTCTCAACCTGGCGGTGGCTTGGCAAGGGGCACACGGGGTGGGCTGCTGGAACTCGTCGGAGTTGCGGGCGGCAACGGGTTCGAGTAGACGGCGACGTTGGCGACGCTCCTGGTCTCCCTGGCACAAACAAGCGGCACCAGATGATGCACAAGATAGTGGCGAACAACTTCGTGTGAGTCAGAGGTGAAGGGGCGCAAAGGGCTTACGGAATTTGGTCGCCGAAGTCGAGGTTGTCGTCGGGAGCTTGCGGTGTTGAACGGAATCGATGACCTGGGGCAGTATAAAGGAAACCAGCGGTGTCAGTAGTTGCGCAAGAAAGTGGCGAGGCTGTCTGCAAGAACCAGAGGGCGAGGGGCGCACGGGACTCATCGGAATCGGTCGCCGGAGTGCTCTCTGACTACGGCGGTGCGAGGTTAAATGCGGGCAGCCTGGGGGCGCTTTGTGCTCGGAGTTTGGGGGAAATGGAGAGGGGGCAGAGGGGGTTTAAGTAGCATGGTCGCGAGCGAGATTTACTCCAGCATTCAATGGGAATTGACGCCGCGAATCAATACAGGGAACGCCTGCGTGATTTGGGGATGAACCAGTCGCTGGGTGGAGACGGCGATGGTCGTGCGGGCCGTGGCTGTCAGCGAGAGGAAAGGAGAGGGAGTGGGTCCTGCCTGTCAGCGAGCTAGTGGGTGCGGGGGCGAGTGAATAAAAACGGTTCGCGGGGTGGGGTGTTGGGCTCAGCTGGGCTGGTTGGGCCAGATTCGGCTGAGTGTTATTTTTCTCTCTCTTTAAGCTTTTTCTTTTTCTGTTTGTTTTTCTGAAATGGTTTTCAAACCTCAATTCAAATCTGTTTGAATCCAAAGCTTTTCAGGACTTTTGTACAGACAAACTTGTGCTCAAATAAGTGTCAAACACATGTGTTCACTCAAACACACTTGGGTCTTTTGAAAATAAAAATATAACCATGCCTTTATGAGGTGTGATAAAAGGCATAGATTTGGTTTTATTACATATTTTGCTTTGAGACTTTGCTCAAGTTTTTGAAATCACTTGAGTTTGGATTCTAAACAATACTGAATGGTTAACAGTACTTTTCTCAAAACAAGTAGCACAAGGCTTGAGTAAACTTTACATAAAATAATAAGCACAAATGCTTCTGTTTTGAATTGATTTGTTTGAAATGAAAATCATATGCTCATGGGTGCATGGATGCTATGCATAAGTTTAAAACATGATTTTGAGGATGTTACAGACAGGACCTTTCAGAAGCCTTCCATTAGACCAAATGGACGCGTTCCAACCTATCATCCCACTACCACCAACTGTCCAAATGGCTAAGTTCTAGCAACCTATGTGATCCAGGCAGAGCCCATATTGCCAAGTGGGTGCACTAGAAGCTTCTTAACACTTGGCCTCTAAAATCTCTTTGTTCCTGGGTGGCTTTCCACAAGTGAGATATACAAGGTAAACCATAGAAATGGGCCTTGTGTAACCACTCAACATAAATCATTCCTTCCATTCCACCCAGGTGTTTCATTCACTTAGTTGTTTTATTAGGCAAAACACAAGTCCAAAGACTTAGAAATATTTTCATCATAGCATGTATATATTTCACCACCCTTGGTTGCTACTAGCTAGGCTAAGCATGGCATAGATAAGCATCTTAACTTAGAAATTTCCTAGCAATTCTACACTACTAGGATTTCCCAACATGGCATATAGGCAAAATATAACATGCATGACTAGCAAAATATTTCTAATGCTTAGTAGAAAACATAGGGAATAAAAATATCATGAATCACCACTTGCCTTGGTAGTTTGGAGAGTAGCTACACTCCTCACAATCACAATCACTATTGGCACCAAAATCTACACATAGAATCATAGCAACAAATCACATACAAATAAATACAAGAAAAAATATATGGATGCATGCAATATGATATGTGATGATTTTCTGAACTCAACAAAACAAGTGTACAGTACTGGTTCTTAAACAAGTTCAAAGCTTGCCAAAAAACATTTATTTAAACACTAAAACATTTCTTAAACAATTCATATACAGAAAATAGCCCTACACATGTTTCTGTAAATAAAATCATTTTAACAGAAGCAAAACATTAAACACATTGCATATTTAGAAAGGGCTTGTTCCCCTGATTCCATTGATATAAAATTTATCAAATTTGGACGTGGGAATCAAAAGTTATGGCTAAAACAATTTCAAACAACTAATAGATTCAAATCCTGATTTTAAATCTAATTCCTGGCCACGCGTCACGCTCTGATTGGCGCGTACCGGTTCGCTCAGGATCGCGCTCACAAGCCGTTAGATCTTCTTAATCTTCACGGTCCAGATCTACTCATAACGTTTCGATAATTGATCTATTTACACGCGCTGGATCTAGATCCAACGGTCCACGATCAAGCAACCATGGATGGGCGGCGCCAGCGGTGGCATCTGGCGGCGGCGAGCTCTGTCTACGGCGACGCGGCGCTACAGGGGGTTCTTGGTCGTCGGAGGCTCTTACCAGGTTTGTAGTGATGCACTGATGCTCAACCTGGCGACGTCTTGGCAAGGGGCGCACGGACACAGCTGCACGGGCTCGTCGGAGTTGCTGACAGCGTCGGGCTCGGGTGGACGACGACGTTGGCGACGCTCCTGGTCACCCTAGCATGAATAAAAGGCATCAGGAGATGCGCAAGAGTACGGCAAACACGATCGTGTGAATCAGAGGCGAAGGGGAACAAGGGGCTCACCGAATTTAATCGCCGGAGTTGAGGACGTCGTCGGAACCTTGCTGTGCTTGACGAAGACGACGACCTGGGGTGGTATAGGAGGAACCAATGGTGTCAGAAGGTGCACAAGGAAGTTGCGAAGCTGTCTGCAAGAACTAGAGAAGAAGGGGCGCACAGGGCTCACCGGGATTGGTCGCCGGAGTGAGCTCTGTCTGCGGCGGTGAAGGAGCGATTGCGAGCAGCCTGGGGGCGTTTCTGTCTGGCTTTGCTGGGGGAAATGGCCGCGAGAGGGAGGTGGTCTTATAGCCAGAGCGGGGGCGAGGATCTCGCGCAGTATCAATGACAATTAAGCACGGAATCAACGCGGCAGTGAATGGCGGAGGGAACGGCCGGCGACGTGGTCGTGGGCGCGATTTGGGGACGAAGGGTGACGCGGCAGTGAGGCCCAGTTGTCAGCGAGAGAAACAGAGAGGGGGTGGGGTCCTGGCGTTAGTCACTCGGTGGGTGCGTCTGCGAGTGAGAGAGAGGGGGAACCCGGGTGGGCTTAGTGGGCTGAAACCGTCGTTGGGCTAGATAGGTGGCGCAGGCCCTTTTCCAATTCTTTTCTCCTTTTCTTTTTTTTGTTTTCAATTTCAGGAATCAAATTCAAATGATTTCAAAACTTATTTGAAATCAAATCTTTTCAGGATTTTTGCAGTGTGCAACAATCACATTTCTGAGCATAAAACCAAGTGGTCACTTTGAATTGGCTTGGTCACTTGGAATAAAATAAAATAAAATAAGCAGTGGCATAGCACTAGTTTGAATAGGTTTTCAAATCATATTTGTTTTGAAACTTTGGTTTAAATCTTAGTAATCTAGCAATACAACCTGAGAGCAATAAGACAACAAAGTTTGGTTTCATGAACAACAATCTCTCATTGGAGAGTAGCATTTGATTCAAATGCTGATCACATAAAATAATGAGCTCATATGCTCTTGTTTTTTAATTGATTTGTTTGGAATGAACTCTATATGTGATCATGGATGCATGGATGATATGCATGAGTTTGAAACATGATTTTAGGGATGTTACAATTAATTGATGCATATTGTGATATTACTTGTTCTTGTGATATTTGTTTCTAGTCACCCTTGTGAACTGTGAAGGTGTCCTTTGCATCTATATTGCTACTCTATGAGGGACAAGCTGATTGCCACTATGCTATGTTTTCTGTATGTGAAACAAACAAACATTTTTCAATGCATGTTATTCATGATCTTTGTTTGTAGCTTGTCATGTTGCATGCATAGTTACTATGTCCTATTGTTAGAACTCCATCTTTCATGCACATGTTTAGAGTTCTTTGATCCCAACTTTCAATGCTTGCAAATGGTTGGATCTTTATTGTGAGGGTGCATGTCACCTCAAAAATTATTCTTTTTATCACTTACCTACTCGAGGACGAGCAGGAGTTAAGCTTGGGGATTTTCATACGTAGGAAACGTATCTATAATTTTTGATGCTCCATGCTTGTTTAGTATCTACTTTGCTTTGCTTGTCTACACTTTGAGGTGTTTTTTACAAGTTTTCTGGTACTAAACTACTAACAAGTTGCAACAGTGCCAGATGCCTGTTTTCTGCTGTTTTTGGTTTTAGAAAAGTTAGTAAAGAAATATTCTCGGAATTGGACGGGACAAACGTCAAAGTCAATTACTTTCCGTGGGGAACAAGAAGTCCAGAGGGGAGACGAGGAGGCGTGCCAGGGCGGCTAAACCCCCCTAGGCGCGGGTGGGCCCTACCCCGTGCCTGGGTACGGTTTGCCCCCTCTAGCCGCCGCCTCGGCCTCCCCCTTCGCCTATAAGAAGCCCCCGATGCATAAACCCTAAGCACCCGATCAAATCTCCACGAAACCATCTGCAGCCACCGCCACCATCGTCCCTAGATTGTGCGGATCTGAAGTTCTTCCCGGCACCCTGCCGGAGGGGAGATCATCCCGGAGGCCTTCTCTCCGGTATGATGCGTGAGTATTTCCACCTTGGACTATGGGTCCATGTAGTATCTAGATGGTTGTATCTCCTCCTTTGTGCTTTCATGTATAGATCTTGTGAGCTCCATTCATGATCAAGATCTAATCTATTTGTAATCATGCATGATGTGTTTATGGGGATCCGATGGATATTGAGATTATTATGTTGGTTTGATTAATGGTTTTGTCTTTATTATTCTATCATGCCTGTGTTGTTTGTGGTCTTGCATGCTCTCCGTTGTTCGTAGCTATCTTGGCCAAGTAGTTGCTAGTGACTCCAAGAGGGGGTATTTATGCTCAATAGTGGGTTCATGCCTCTAGTTTCCAAGGGAAGTGACAGAAATCTCTTTGGTTTTAGATGTGTTGTTGCCACTAGGGAGAAAACAACGGTCCCTTGTTCATGGAACAAGTGGATTGTTTACCTTGCACACTTTTCTTAAAGCAGTTGTCTGTTGCTTGCAACTTAATACTGGAGGGGGTTCGGATGATAACCTGAAGGTGGACTTCTAGTCATAGATGTAGTTGGATGGTGGTCTATGTATCTTGTTGTATTGCCCAATCGAATCTCATAGGATCTTTCTGACTAGTAATTTGCATTGTTATGCCTTGCTCAGTTCCTGTCAATTGCTGTGCTGTAATTTGTTTACCCTTCATGCCATGTTGTTTATCTAAGGAGAGCACCTCTAGTGAACTATGGACCCCAGTCCAATCTTTACCATTGATACATCTTCCACTGTTACTTGTTTACTTGCTGCAAACCATTACCTTCCACACCATATGTTTAATCCTTTGTTATAACAACCGGTGAGATTGACAACCTCACTGTTAGTTGGGGCAAAGTCTTGAGTTTGTGTTGTGCAGGTCTCCGCTTTGCTTGCAACACCCGTGTGATGTTTCCTTCCTCCTACTGGTTCGATAACCTCGGTTTCTTACTGAGGGAAGACTTGCTGTTGTACTGCTTCACACCCTGCTCTTGGGGTTCCCAACAGGCTCCACATAAGCTGTGCAAACCATCAGTTCACCTTCAACAAAGTGTTCCAACCCTGCATTGGTAATTCATAGTTTGGAAATCCTGGAGGATTCCCGCGGTTCTCATAAATTCCTAGCATGGATAAATGGAAGGGAAGACTCCTTCCTCACGATGAACTTTCATTGGCTCAGGTACCATCAAGTCATATTGATTTAGTGGGTATGCACTCATCTTCTTTTCTAGAAATTTTTAGACAAACATCAAACCAAGTGATTTCCAAGTTGATAAATGATGAGAAACTACTATAGGAACTTGCTAGAGGGATACACATGCATCAAAATGAAATCTCTAAGCATAGAACAAGTATGCAAGCTCACGCAACCTGTCGCCTATAGCAGTAAAATACTCAAGATACAATCTATCAATCACAAATCTAATTGGACAAGTGGAGGAGTCACATACCAAGGAGCAATCCCTCAAAAAATCAACAGCAAAGATGGGCTAAGCAAGGAGATCAAAAATCGCGAGCAAGAACAGCAAGAACAGCAAGAAGATGGCTGGGAGGAGACAATTTGGAGGGGCCCAGGTGGGCCACACCCCACCCAGGCGCCACCTGTAGGGAGGTTGCGCCTACCAGGGGTGTGGGTGCCTGGGGTGGCCCCCTGGGTCACTCCAGGTGTCCCTCTGCCCCTTTTTTCGAGGAAAAATTTATTTTGAATTTTCTGGGATTTTTTGGGAAACTTTATTTTTGGCCAATTTTCAGAGTATGAAAATTGATTTTCTCGCACAAACAGTTTTTTTAGAAGAAGCAAAAGCAAACCAAAAGCTAGCAAAGGAAAAGGCAAAGACTAGGAAGGAGAAAAGTAAAAGAAAGCAATTATAACCACATTGAAAACATTATTTTGTTCATTAAAATCCTTTTGTTAACAAGGTTGATCAAGTATTGTTACTAAAACAATCTTATATGAAACAAAACTTTGTATTCCACATGGTGATTATGTTACCACAAACTTGATAGCAATGGTCCCAATCATAATAGTTTCAAAATTTTCTTGTGGAATGGGACAATATATTTCTCCAACCTTGATGCCCTCAATATTTTTCAATGGAATTCAGGCAATAGCTTCTAGCAACCTTCTTGGGGAAATAAACATTATGCTCTTTGTCATTAATATTGAATGTTACTTTCCCTCGATTACAATTGATGACAGCACCTGCAGTATTAAGAAAAGGTCTCCCAAGAATAATAGACATATTATCATCTTCAGGCATTTCAAGCACAACAAAATCAGTTAAAACCAATCAATTATGAGCCACTTCAATAGGAACATCCTCACATATACCAACAGGAATAGTAGTTGACTTATCAGCCATTTGCAAAGATATATCAGTTGGTATCAACTTTTCTAGCTGGAGTCTCTTGTAGAGAGAAAAAGGCATAACACTAACTCCAGCTCCCAAATCACATAAAGCAGTTCTAACATAATTATTCTTAATAGAGCAAGGAATAATTGGTATACCTGGATCGCCGAGTTCCTTTAGAACCTTACCATTGAAGGAATAATTAGCAAACAAAGTAGAAATCTCCTCATTAGGAATCTTCCTTTTATTAGAGACAATATCCTTCATATACTTTGAATAAGGAGGAAACTTAATAGCATCAGTCAAAGGAATTTGCAAAAATAAAGGCTTCGTACACTCACAAAACTTGTTGTAGTGTTCTTTCCTCCTTTGACTTGTGTTTCTTACCTGGAAAAGGCATAGGTTTCTGCACCCAAGGTTCTCTCTCACTACCATGTTTCTTAGTAATAAAATCTTCCTTTGTGTACCTAGTGTTCTTAGTGTGCTTCTCAGGTTCTTCCTCACCTTCCTCCTTATTAGGAGCATCATTATTACCATTACCACTCTCAGTTTCAGCATCTGAGACATATATACTATTAGGATCTACAGCAGGTTCAAGTGGTTCCTCAACTATCTTGTGTTTCTTTTTCTTTCTCTTACGAGGACTACCACTACTTTCACCTTGTTGAGAATCTTGCTCAATTATTTTAGGGTGTCCTTCAGGATACAAAGGATCTTGATTAGCTATACCACTCCTAGTTATAATTCCATAAGCATGTTTATCTCCTGAGGCATTAACTAGCATATCCTTTTGTACCTTAGCAAGTTGATCAAGTTGGGTTTGAACCATTTGAAAGTGTTTACAAAGCATTTTAATATCATTGGAAGTTCTTTCCACAATATCTTTCAATTCTTTAATAGCTCTAGAATTTTCCAATAAATGATTCTGAACTTGTTTATTAAAATTACCTTGTTTAACAATAAATGTGTCAAGTTCCTCTAAGCATTGATCAGGAGGCTTACCATAGGGAATATCACCTTCATCAAAGTGGAGAGAGTGTACCTCAATAGTGTATGAGTGGGGAATTGGCTTACATAATTATTCTATAGGAGGTAGATTCTTCACATCTTCAGCTCTAATACATTTCTCCTTTAGACACTTCTTAGCTTCCTTAATCACTTCATCATTTAATGCAATAACTCCCCTCTTCTTTGGTGTTGGTATTGGAACTGGTTCAGGCACAACCGGTTCAGGAGTAATAGGCTCATGTGTATTTAACTCAGTTGAAGTCCAATCATCATAATTCTTGCTTATTTTAGCCATTAATTCTTCAGCATCTGTAGGAGTTCTTTTCCTGAAAACACAATCAGCAAAGCTATCTAGGTATGTCCTAGAATCATCAGTTAGTCCATTATAATAAATATCAAGAAGCTCATTCTTAGGCAATGGACATCTAGGATGTGCATGAATCAAGGCACAAAACCTTGTCCATGACTCAAGCAATTTCTCTTCTTCTCCCTGTTTAAAATCAAAAAGTCTCTGTGTAAGACCCCACCTTTATAAAGGTAAAGGTCCCTGTGATTGCAATGCTAGTACCTGGATCAATTGCTAGCATCCACAGTTTAAGATGAAGTACACAGAAACAAAGGTCATTATTACAACATCATTCCAGAGATAACATAGTCTTTTAAAACTCCATAGCCATAGGATAGTATAAGAGTTCAACTTAACAAAAGTAAAGTAAAGTCTTCATCTTCATGTGCCACAGGCAAACATGTTGAGTGTAGAATCATAACCCTAATCCTCATCAGAGTAACCTGCAACATCACAAGTTACAACCATAGTGGGTCAATACATTGGAATAGTATTGGCAAGTGATACCTTAGTAGAACAATAATTTCTAGCTTCTACATGAATTTGGCTAAGTGTAGCTTAGGCTTTCTTTGCTCAAAATAGGTTTTGCCTATTAGTTGAAAACACTAAGTTTTTGTTTGACAAAAACTCCCAAGGAACCACCAATAGACATTGGTGAACCTTTACCCTGGTTCAACCACAAGTTTTTAACTTATAAATTGGGATGAGGAGATTCTTGATAGCTTCCATGTCTTGATGCTCAAATTGTCCATTGCCGGAGACACGACTAAGTACTTAGATTCTTCCTTCTCAAGAGGTGGTGCACTTTCCCCACAAGACTCGACATGCATCGAGACAAGACCTTTCAGAAGCCTTCCCTTAGACCAAAATGGACGCGCTCCAAACCTATCACCCCCTACCACCAACTGTCCATTTGGCTAAGTTATTGCAACCTATATGATCCAGGCAGAGCCCATATTGCCATGTGGCTACACTAGAAGCTTCTTAAAATTTGGCATCTCAAATCCCTTTATTCCTGGGTGTCTTTCCACAAGTGTGATACACAAGGTAGACCATATAAATGGGCCTTGTGTAACCACTCAACATAACCCAAACATACCATTCCACCCAGGTGTTTCATTCACTTAGTTGTTTTATTAAGCAAAACACAAGTCAAAGACTTAGCAATATTTTCCATAGCATGTATATAATCCACCCTTGTTTGCTACTAGCTAGGCTAAGCATGGCAATATCAAGTATCTTAACTTAGAGAAAATTCCAACAATTCTACAACTACTAGGATTTCCCAAGCATGGCATATAGATACTTAGCAAAAACATCATGCAAGCCCTATACAAAATATCACTAATGCATAGTCAAAATATTGGGACAAAAATATGAAGCACCACTTACCTTGGTAGTTGGGGGAGTAGCAACAATCCTCACAATCACAATCACCACTAGCACCAAAATCTACACATAAAATGATAGCACCAAATTTATATTCCAAACAAATCAAGAAAAAATATATGAATGCATGCAAATGCCATGTGATGATTTTTATAAACTAAACAAGACAAGTAAAACAGTACCGAATCACTAAATAAACATTTAGAGACTAAATAAACTTAATTTGGCTTTAAAAACATTTTCTAAACAATTTTTATTCACAAAATAAGCCTACAAATGTATCTGCATAAAATTATATTTTAACAGAGGCAAAATACAAAACCATGCCTACAGGTGTGTAGGATTTAATTTTGTGATTCCATTGATATAGTATTTGCATTTTTTGGATAAACAGAACAAAAGTTATTGAATTTACAAGTTTAATCATCTCATTAAATCAAATCTGAATTTTAAAAGAAAAACCCAAACACGCGGCGGCTTCTGATTGGACGTACCGTTTTGCGCGGATCACATACGCGCACCGTTAGATCTAAGTGATATCTAATGGCTCAGATCTGCCCGTACCCCTTCGGGCTGGCGTCTAATCTAGACCACTGGATTTAGATCTAGTGGATCAAATCGCTCCTACCCTAAATCGGCGGCGCTCATGGACACAACGGCGGCGACGAATCTGCCGACGATGGATCAACAAACCTAAGGGGTAGGTGTAAGATCCCTCCTTTGTAAAGGAAAAGGATCCCTGTGATTGCAATGCTAGTCCCTAGATTATTGCTAGCATCCACAGTTTAAGATGAAGTACACAGATACAAAGGTCATTTATTACATTCATTCCAGAGATAAAACATAGTCTTTTACAACTCAGGGCCATAGGCCTAATATAAGAGTTCTTGGAATAAGTAAATAAACATAAGTCTTCATCTTCATGTGCCACAGGCAAGCATGTTGAGTGTAGACTCATGACTCCTAATCATCATCGGAGTAACCTACAACATTACAAGTTACAGCCACAGAGGGTCAATACTTTGGAATAGTATTGGCAAGTGATACCTTAGTAAATTTTAAGTGGACTATAATACTATATGCATTTTGGCTAAGTGTAGCTTGGCTTGCTTTGCTTGAAAATTGGTTTTCCCTATTAGTTGAAATCACTAAGTTTTTCTTTGTCAAAAACTTTCCCAAGACACCACCAATAGACATTGGGGTCCTTCACCCTTGTTCACCCACAAGTTTTACATAGAAATTGGAGTGATGAGATTCTTGTAGCTTCCATGTCTTGATGCTCAAGTTGTCCATTGCCATGGACTTGGCTAAGTACTTAGATTTTCCATCTGCAGAGGTTGTGCACTTTCCCCACCAGACTTGGTTTCCCAAGACAGGACCTTTCAGAAGCCTTTCCTTAGTCAAATGGACGCGCTCCAACCTATCATTCCCACTACCACCAACTCTCCAAGTGACTAAGTTCTAGCAACCTATATGATCATGGCAGAGCCCATATTGCCAAGTGGTTGCACTGTAAGCTTTCTCAACACTTGGCCTCCAAATCCCTTTGTGCCTTGGTGGCATACCACAAGTGAGATACACAAGCCAAATCCATGGCCTTGTGTAACCACTCAACCAAAAACCACCATTCAAGTCCCATTCCACCCAGGAAGTTCATTGACTTAGTCGTTTTATTAAGAAAAGCATGAGTCCCAAAGGACTTAGAATTATTTCACCATAGCATGTACATACTTTACCAACCCTTGTTTTCTACTAGCTAGGCTAAGCATGGCATAGTAACTTAACTTAGGAAAATTCCCTAGCAATTCTACAATTCTACACTACATAGGATTTCCCAACATAGCATTTGGCAAAAGTAGCATGCAAGACTTAGCAAAAATAATTCTAATGCTTATTCAAAATAAAGGGTGGAAATATCATGTAGTATCATTTGCCTTGGTAATGGGGAGAGTAGCACTCGTCACAATCACAGTCACTAGCAAAATCTACACAAAATTTGTAGCATACAGTTACACACAATTTATATACAAACAAAAATATGAATGCATGCATGCAAGAAATTACTAAGTGATGTTTTTGAAAACTCTACCAAGCAAGTGTATGATACAGAAACAAAACAAGTCACAAAGTTTGCTAACTAAACTTATTTAGCTCTAAAACAATTTGCTAAACAAAAACTATGCCCAAAATGGACCTAAACATGTTTCTGCATACAAAGTCATTTCAACAGATACTATTTGTTAAACACATTGCAGATTCAGAAAGGCCTTGATTCACTGATTCCAACGGTATAAAATTTGGAAAAATCTAACGTGGGAATCTCAAGTTATAGCCATTTGAAATCTGGATCTAAATCTGTTTTTGAATTCTGTTTTTGAATCAACCCTAGACACGTGTCGCAATACTACTGGCGCATACCGATTCGTTTGGATCGACAGACGCAGGCTGTAGGATCTAATTTAGATCTAGCGGCGTAGAGGCATGCGATACCCCTTCGATTATAATCTATCCTAGCCCTACGATATAGATCCAACGGACACAGACAGCAAGCCACTAACTGGCGGCGCTTAACGGCTGCGCGCGGCGGCGACGGCCAGATGGTGGCGGCACCGGCGATACAGGAAGCTAGATGGGTAGGGAAGATACTCACCGTGATCGCAAGGACGAGGTGATGCTCAACGTACGAACGGCTCGGCAAGGGGCGCTCAGGGTTGCGGTGGATGGCTCGTCGGAGTAGGGTCTGGCGACGGACGTCTCTGTTCGAGGTCGAAGACGACGCTGTCGGTCACGAGGAGGCAAACAGAAGGTTTGGTCAGATGCAGAAGATCACGGAGAAGACGCGTGCGTGAAGGAGGGGGCTTGGGGCGGTCTGAACTTACCAGGGGAGCTCGACGGAGTTGAAGCCGAAGACGGTGGCGCTCAGTCGCTTGCGTTGCCGACGTTCTGGGTCACGCGCGGGCGAGCTAGTGGTACTGGGAGGTGCGCGAGGTCAAATGGAGCCTTCTCGTGTGAACCAGGAGCAGAGGGGTGGTCGTAGTTGGCCGGAATCGTGGCTGCAGTTCGTCGGAGACAGCGGGGTTGCGGTGAGCAATTCGTGCAGCCTGGGGGCGCTCTGGGCTTGGGGTTTGGGGGAGAATGGAGTGGGGGCAGAGGGGGTTTAAGTAGCCAGGATACGAGCGAGATTTACTCGTGCATTTACGCGAATTGAAGCTGCGCAAATCAACAGGAAACGGCCGGCGTCAATTTGGGGATGAACCAGTCGTGGGGGTGGAGACGACGGTACCCGCGTGGGCCGCGGTTGTCAGCGAGAGAGGAGGAGGGGGAGTGGGTCCTGCCTGTCAGCGAGCTGGTGGGTGCGGGGGCGGGTGAAAGAAAACGTTTCGCGGGGTGGGAGCTGCTGGGCTAGTTGGGCCGTGTTGGGCTGGGTCGGCCAGATTGGCTGGCTGTCTATTTTTTTCTTCTTTACTCCTTTTCTTTTTCTGATTGATTTTCTAGAAATGGTTTTCAAACTCCATTTCAAATAAGTTTGAATTCAAACCTGTTCTAGCTTTTTGTACAGTGATCCTTGCACCCAAATAAGTGTCAAACACCTTTGTTCACTCATACCTACTTGGGTTATTTGAAAATAATACAATAAAACCAAGCCTTTTTGGAGATATAATAATAGGCATAACTTTGGTTTTATTCCATATTTTGTTTTGAAACTTTGCCCAAGCCTTTGAAATCACTTAAGTTTGAATTCAAAATATCTTGAATGAAATATAGCACCTTTCTCATTATCATGTAGCACAAAGGCTAGGGTTTTCATACATCAAATAATGAGCAACATTTGCTCCTGTTTGAAATGATTTTTAGATAAAACCCGAAATGATGATGGATGCATGGATGATATGCATGATTTTTGAATCATGATTTTTGGGATGTTACAAATCTAACCCCCTTAAGGTGAATCTCGCCCTCGAGATTCGGATTGGCTAGCAAATAGGTGAGGGTGGTCTTTCCGAAGATCATCTTCTCTTTCCCATGTTGCTTCCTCTTCGGTATGGTGGTTCCATTGCACTTTGCAAAACTTGATAGTCTTTGTTCTCGTGACTCTTTCTGCAGTCTCAAGAATCTTGATAGGCTTTGCTTCATAAGTGAGATCACTTTCTAGTTGAACTTCTTCCAAAGGTATGGTATCCTTCAAAGAAGATTCTTCCATTTCTGGGTGGCATTTCTTAAGCTGACTCACATGAAATACATTATGGACTGCTGATAGAGATGCTGGCAGTTCAATTTCATAAGCAACTTCTCCTTTGCGACTCAGAATCTTGAATGGCCCAACATATCTTGGTGCCAACTTTCCTTTGACTCTGAATCTTTTCACTCCACGGAGTGGCGATACTCTAAGATAGGCTCTATCACCAACTTCGTAGGTGACTTCTCTACGCTTAGGATCTGCGTAGCTTTTCTGTCGGGACTGTGCTATCTTCAACCTGTCCTTAACCAATTTGACTTTCTCTTCGGCTTCTTTGATAAGATCTGGCCCAAATAGACTTCTCTCCCCCACACCATTCCATAACAATGGGGTGGTACATTTTCTTCCATAGAGAAACTCAAATGGTGCCATCTCAATGCTGGCTTGATAGCTGTTGTTATAAGAAAATTCTGCGTAAGGCAGACTTTCATCCCAACTTGCTCCATAATCTAGGGCACATGCCCTCAACATGTCTTCCAGAATTTGATTAGTCCTTTCTGTTTGTCCATCGGTTTGAGGATGAAAATCAGTACTGAATTCCAACCTCGTTCCAATGACTCATGTAGCTGTCTCCAAAAATGGGAAGTGAATTGGGTTCCCCTATCGGACACAATACTCTTATGCACACCGTGAAGGCATACAATTCTACTCATGTAGATTTTGGCTAACTTGGCACTTGTATAAGTTGTCTTCACGGGTATGAAATGGGCCACTTTAGTTAAGCGATCCACTACTACCCATATGGAATCATATCCTGATCTGGTCCTTGGTAATCCGGTAATGAAATCCATACCAATCTTGTCCCATTTCCAATCAGGAATAGGTAGTGGTTGAAGCAAACCTGCTGGTTTCTGGTGCTCCGCTTTTACTCTACTACATACATCACACAAAGCAATATGTTCGGCGATGTCTCTCTTGAGATTGTTCCACCAAAATCTTCCTTTCATGTCCATGTACATTTTAGTGTTTCCCGGGTGAATAGAATACGGAGAGTTGTGGGCTTCTTGCAGAATCAGTTTCCGCAACTCCGGATCTTGTGGAACACAGATACGTTTCCCATGCCATAATGTACCCTGTTCGTCTTCATGGAAATTTTTAGCTCTCCCTTGGCCAATATTTTCCTTAATCCTTTCAATTTCCTTATCGGTCTTCTGAGCTTCTCGGATCTTGTCCAACAAAGTGGGTTGAACATCCAAAGACATAAGATGTCCTTCAGGCACAATCTCCAATCTGAGTTCTTTGAATTGAGCACACAAATCATCTGGCAATTCTCCTTTGGTAAGCCATTCACAAATACCTTACGACTTAGAGCATCTGCTACAACATTTGCTTTGCCGGGGTGGTATTGCAAACTCAGGTCATAATCCTTGATAAGCTCTAACCATCTTCTTTGTCTCATATTGATTTCCTTCTGGGTGAAGATATACTTCAAACTTTTGTGGTCCGTGAACACTTCACAACGCTTACCCAAAAGGTAATGTCTCCATGTTTTGAGTGCATGGACGACAGAGGCTAACTCCAAATCATGAGTAGGATAGTTTACTTCATGAGTTTTGAGTTGTCTCGAGGCATAGGCTACAACTTTACCGTCTTGCATAAGTACGGCACCCAAACCTTGATGAGACGCATCACAATATACTTGGAAATCCTTTTCCAAATCTGGCCGACATAGAACCGGTGTTGTTACAAGTCTCTTCTTCAATTCTTGGAAGCTGACTTCACAACCTTCAGACCAAGCAAATTTCTTGTCCTTCTTTAACAATTCAGTCATTGGCTTAGCAACCTTTGAGAAATTTTCAATGAACCTTCTGTAGTAACCTGCTAAGCCAAGGAAACTGTGGCATCCCGCAAAACCACTACTAGAAAATCGCGTTGTTTTTGTGCATTGCATCATCATGACCGCATGCTCATGTCATCATGCCACATTGCATTTGAGCATCGTCATCATATTGCATTTGCTTGTATAAAACTATTGCAGATAAACCTAGTTTTGTTTTCTAAACGCCCCGTCTTTTATTCAAACGCCAAACCCGGGTCTCCGGATTATTTTGTTTTGGCTGCTATCGGTTTGCAAACGGCCCGTTTAAAACAAATAAAATGTTTATTATTTTTAGTGGGGCAGTCGAACGGGCCGGATAGACCCGAACGACCGCCCCAGGATTTAAATCGGTCCACCTAACCCGCCCTTCTAAATCCTACAGCTACCAACTAACCTACCCACACCCCCCTCCACATCACCCCCCCAATAGCAACCTGCCACCTCACCCTCTCCCCTCCCCCTATCCAACCAGAAGCTGCCACTTGGCCTCCCTCTCCCTCTCACCCCCACTTCCCAGCACCACACCCCACACACCCAGGCCCACACACACGCACGCTGCAGCCTCCCCACACCCGATCCTCTCCCTGGCCCGCTCCTGCCCAGATCCCCACACCCGACAGCCACCAACCCCGGTCCCACCGGTCTCTCCCGCTCCTCTCTCCCTTCTCCATCCTCTCCCTCCCCGCTCACGCGTCCTCTTCCGCTCCCTCTTCCACCGCGCGCTCCCCGCCCCCGTCGAGCTCGCTCCGGCGACGAGCTCCCCGCCTCCCTACCCGCTCCACCGTCTCTCCTCGCCGCCCTAGCGCGCGCCGCCGCTCTCCCCTCCTCTGGCTCCCCGCCTCCTCTTCCTCCGCCCTCCGCGGCCTCCACCGACGCCGCCGGAGCCGCCCGCCTCCTCCCCCTTCCCCGCGGCCGGCCGCCCCGACCTCCGCGCCCACGGCCGCCGGGTTCCTCCTCCTCCTCTCGCCCTCCCACCTCCGCTCCCCGTCGCGCCCATCCGCCTCCTCCGGTCGCTGCGCCTCCCCGACCTCCAGCTCGTCCCCGCCGCGTGGCTGCCCCTCTCGCCCGAGCCCGAGCTCGAGCTCCGCCACCCCGCCTCCCCGTGCTCGCCGGCCACCCTCCGCCTCGCCCGCTCGCCGGCTCCTCCCCGGCGTCGCCTCCCTCTCCGGCCGCCCGCGAGTTCCGCCGCCAGCTCCGGCGCCCGCGGCCGTGGCCCCTCCTCCGTCGCCAACCTCCGCCCTCCCGGCCGTGCCACCTCGTCCCGCGGGCCCGCCTCGCCCGCGTCCGCTGCGTCTTCCTCCCTGCCGCCGCTCACCTTCCCCCTGTCTCCTTTGCTCCTCCCTCTTAGCTCGTGGTCGCCGCGCCCCGTCGTCCCCCTCGGCCTCACGCAAGCTCGCCTGGACCGCCTCGTCTCTGCTTCATCCGCGAGGGTCCTTGTCTGCAACGCCCGAGTTTCTCGATCCAAGTTCATGCGCCTATCGGTTTGGAGCCCCCTTGCTGCTGGTCCTCTCTGGTGCGTGAGCTGATGCGATGTGTGGTGAGCTGGTGTTGGATGGAGTGATGCTGTGCCACCTGAAGGAAACCGCCAAGAGTCATACGGATGACAAGATGCTCTCTGTCGAGGCCATTCCACAGCTACAAGTGTTGCTCTGCCAAGTCCGTTGTCGAAAACCGAGGCAGGAAACCCCAAGACCTCCATCATGGAACTCGGAGGCGATGACGCCAATTCGACAAGGTCCCGTTCCTGAAGTCCGAAGACTGATCCCGGCGCGCCGAACCCGTCAAACACCAAGACCGACTCGAAGGCGCGGACCCGACATGACCTTCCTCACGGAAATGACAAGTACTTCCTCGAGAACGCCAAGTCCTTCCTCCCCGAACGCCAAGACCCGCGAAGACCGATCCCGGCGCCGGGCCGAGCACCGACCTCGACACGCCAAGCTCGTCGGAATCCCAGACGCCAAGTTCTCCTTCCAGGAGTCTGAAGATCGTGAACCTCGTCAAGACCCCGATGCAGCAATCCGAAGACTGAACCCGTGGACCGACATGCTCTTCTTCACAGATCCGAGGACCCCGGACACCGAGGCCCTGGACGCCAAGTTTTCCCTCTCGGATCCTGGAGCCCCGTTCCCGGAAGCCGAACCCAAAGCTCGATCCCTCGCCGAACCCAGATCCGAACCCTGAGCCTGACCCCGAACCCCGGAACCTCAAGTTCGTCGAGACCCCTAATGTGTGACCCTTACCCGAACCCTTATTTTTATAAATGCTAAACATAAAACCGGTTGCATATTAACTTGTCATTCTTGCATGCATCTTGTCATGTGGGTTGGGGGCCTTATGCCTATTCACCTAATAATTAAATATGGGGCCCGTATGCGGGCAAATCTAGTCTCATATCGGCCTCATTTAGATTGTGTAGCGAACCGGTGTCTTATCTTGCCATGTTAAGACAACATTTAATTTGCGGGGTAGATAAATAACTTGAACCGTATAATTAATTGTCGGGACCCCGGTACCGCTTAATATTGACCTAATTGCATCGCACCTTGCCATGACATGCATCATGCCGATCTTTTGCCGTAGTATTAAATATTGCATCCGGTGTTTCTTCTAGTGTTTTGCTTCTTCACGGATAAGGCCGTTGAGTTGATGCGAGTGTCGACCCGATCTTCGGTTGAACCTTCAGCAATGTTTTTCAGGCGAGCATCTCCCCCTTTCTACCTATCTTACTTTTATAGTATTTATTTCCCTCCTGTTGATCTATTGCTATCTGTGTTGCGATGCTCTAGTTTCTGTACCCTTGATATCCCTTGCAGCCATATATTACCTTGGACACATCCTATTACTTGTTGTGTGGTAGATGGTTGGACTTGCGCGCCGTAGTCGCTTGCTCAAGTGCTGTTGCGTGTCGTCAAGTGCCACAGTTGTTGATGTATTGCCGCATGTTGATGCTGGATATGATCATAGTTTTACTTATCGTTCACGTTAATTCCTGTTTAACAACTAAAATTGAAGTAAGCAGAGGCATCGGTGGGTGATAGATAATATTTGGTTTCCGAACGCCCACTTGTGTCCCGTAGGACCCCGAGTACTTGATACCTGTTCCTTGATTTATCGCGCTATCCACATCCGGGAGGTATATGGGACCCCCCTTAGCCAGAGCTTGATTCAGTCTTATTTCTTGGGGCCACAAACTAGTTTGAGGTTTTATTTACGATCCTGTACTTATGCCATGTTTTACTGCTTTATTTACGATTGTGCGATGGATAGCACACTGTACTGTTTAGGTAAGCGGAATGTTTTCGCGGTATCGACAATCCCCGTTTGGGGTTCCCAGTCGTTTACAGCCATTGACGCAAACCTTGAGTCCGTCTCGGAGCTAGCTTACTTCGTTGCGGTTCTACTCAATGGGGTGGCCCCCTGAAATATTTCTGAATCATGTGATTGCTTTGTCGTGAAGGCCTCGTTGGGTTTTGATTTGGTTTTTCCGAGGTTGATCGAGTGTGTGTTGCTATTGGTGCACCCCGGCCGGGTAAAACTTTCTGAAAGCCGTGTCCGCGGTTATGGACGACTTGGAGCACAGTATCTCGACCATAGACAAGCATAACTAAAGTTTATTGCTATAAATTTGACTTTATAATGACTAGTAATCAGCTCCACTATAATGGAATGGCTAATTAATACTGCCCACAATTGCTTGTTTGGAGTGTCGCTTGCGACCATTGTACCTGACTAGTAAGTATTGCAACTACAACGGAATGGCTGAATAAAAGTATCAACTACTGCTGGGTTTTGGGTTTATCTCATGCTATCTGTATCTGATTAGTAATTATTGCAACTACCACGGAATGATTAACTAAAAGTGCCCACTGCTTATTTTATCAGGATGATTATCTATACCTGACTAGTAATTGCTGCAACGATAACCGAATAAATAAAATTGCCAACTATGTGAGTTCCTCGGTTGACTTCCTCGTTGGTCTCGAGGGGGAAACACCAGGATGGGTTTGTTTGATGGTAGTATCAGGTTGGATCCGAATAGGTCTTTCTTACCCCTCTCTGATAGCCGCCCGTTGTATCGAGTCTCTATAGGTTGTTTAGTGCATGCTACCGCTGCCGCTTCAGTCCACCATACCTATGTAGGCGAGGACCGCCGAATTCTAGCCTCGCCGTGTACTGGCCTCAGTACTGACGCTCCTCTTTTTCCTTTGCCCTTTGTCGGCACCCCTTTGTTTAAGCAGGTTTTGAGATCGACGCCGTTAGCAGGGTTACCCTTCCGGCTTGGCCTGGGCAGGGTTATGGACGCCATTGGTTTTCTTCAGGGCTCTTAGCCCCATTTGCATCTTGTCCGTAGTCGGACGCTCTATCGTTTTCAAGGTGATTTGGATCTTTGTATATTATATCTGTATTCTTGACTCATGGAGTCGCTGTTATATATATCTGTTCTGTGGGTCCCATCGAGGACTGTTGTGTAATGTTATTACTTTGTTTTCCACCCGCACGAAAGTGCCTGGTGGGCACCTTTGAATCGTTTCTATGCGGGTTTGGCGGGTTTCGCTAAAACTTGCATAGGTCCGATTCTGAGGGTGTTACAGAAACTACGTACTTCTTTCACGTTCTTGGGAGATTCCCATTCTGTCACACCTGAAACTTTAGCAGGATCAACTGCCACACCATCCTTTGTCATAACATGACCAAGAAAACCAACTTCCTCTAACCAAAACTCACACTTGCTGAATTTGGCATAAAGTTTATGCTCTCTTAACTTTTCAAGTATCAAACGCAAGTGTCCTTCATGCTCTTCCTTGCTCTTGGAGTAGACTAAGATGTCATCGATGAAAACGACAACGAACTTGTCAAGAAATTCCATGAACACCTTGTTCATCATATTCATGAAGTATGCTGGAGCATTGGTTAAGCCAAAAGGCATCACGGTATACTCATACAATCCATACCTTGTGGTGAATGATGTTTTAGGTATGTCTTGCTCTCTTATCTTAAGTTGAAAATAGCCTGACCGGAGATCAATCTTTGAGAACACACATGCTCCCTCTAGCTGATCAAACAAGTCATTGATTCTAGGCAAAGGATATTTGTTCTTGATAGTTACCTTGTTGAGCGAACGGTAATCTATGCATAACCTTTGGCTTCTATCTTTCTTCTCCACGAACAATACTGGGGCTCCCCAAGATGAAGAACTTGGTTGAATAAATCCTTTCTGCAACTGTTCTCCTAGTTGCTTTTTGAGTTCCTTCAGTTCATCAACTGACATTTTGTACGGTCTCTTTGCTATTGGTCCAGAACCTGGTACCAAATCTATCAGAAATTCCACATCTCTATCTGGTGGCATGGCAACTCTTCCGGAAACACATCCGGATACTCACATATAATTGGCACACTGTCCATGCTAACCCCTTAAGAGAATTTAGCTTACTTCCTTTGGATTCAAAGTTTGACCTGAATTTTATTCTTTTTCCTTCTGGGGTTGTGAGTGCAACAGTACGATTAGCACAATCTAGTACTCCTTCATACTTAGCCATCCAATCCATTCCCAATATTACGTCTAGTCCCTGGGAATCTAGGATTATCAGGCTCACTGGAAACTTATGCTTTCCAAACTCTATGACAAGATCCCGGCATCCAAGACTTACTATCATATCTCCACCCGGAGAACTAACTTTTATTGGACACCCAATGTTTTCAGATGCAAACCCATTTCTATCAACAAATGCTTTTGATATGAATGAATGAGATGCACCAGTGTCAAAGAGTACAAATGCTGGAATGGAATTGAGTCTGAACTTACCAGCAACAGCGTCAGGCTCCTCATAGACCTCCTCCACATTAATGTGGTTCACCTGACCTTTTTGGAAAGGATTGGGCTTGACAGGTCCTTCAACTTTCTTTTCGGGGCATAGTGTCCCATCTTCTTGCATTTGAAGCACTCAACCTGACTGATGTCTCTTTTACCAGGCTGATTTGCACTTCCACTACCATTTCCACTGTGGTGGCTCTTATGTCCACTCTTGTGATTCTTATACTTGTCATTGTCATGACTGCGGTGATGCTTGTTGTCATGACGGTTGTGGTTGTGGTGCTTGTTGAATTTCCCATGCTTATGGGATCCCGAGCTGCCACTTTCATCATAGTGAGATCGCTTGTGAGACGATCCCGAGCTGTGCTTGTCGGAGTGTTTCCTCTTCCTACTCTCGACTTGCTTCATTTTATTCACCAAAATAGCAGCCTTGTCACACAGAGACTGATAAGTTGGAACATATGCCACAGACAACTGTAAGTTTAGCTCATCATTCAAGCCTTCCAAAAACTTTTCCTTTCTTTTGGCATCTGTCTCAACCTCATCCGGTGCATAGCGCGCCAGATTGTTGAACTCTTCTATATATTCAGCCACGCTGCGGTGGCGCTGCTTCAGGTTGTGAAACTCCTTCTTTTTCAGACTCATCATTCCTGATGAGATATGAGCAGTGCGAAAGCCATCTTCAAAGATAGCCCAAGTCACCTCATCTAAAGGAGTGGTGATTTGGAAGTTGTCCCACCATGTGGCGGCTGGCCCTTCCAACAGATGTGTTGCGAACCTGACTTTTTCAGCATCCGTGCAGCCCACGGTCACTAAGTCCTTGTTCACAGAACGTAGCCAATCATTGGCCACCATGGGATCAGTCGTCCCCGAAAACTTTGCTGGCCTCAAACGCAGAAATCTGGTGAGCATATCAAAACCCGGAGGGTTGTTGTTGTTGTTGTTGTTGTTATTGTTGTTGTTGTTATTGGGGTTGTTGTTATTCTGGTTTTGAATGAATGTTGTCATCATCTGCATAAGCTGTGTTTGAGCATTCATCATCTGTTGCATTTCCGGAGTGATGTTGTTGGGGTTGGGGTTTGCGCGACGGGGAGGCATCTGTGGTTTGTTCAAATAGAGATAAGAATGAGATACCCATAGATGTTTCATGCACATTACATCACAAGCAAACACATAGCATGCAACACAAGATAAAAGTTCAACAACAGAATAACAAGTGCTCAATGTAAAAAACACAAGTGGCAAGCCATCCACATGTCGGATGGTCCAATAACAAGTTCAAGAATAACAAGTACGATAATGAAAGATAACCGAGTAGTCAAGTCTACTCATCAGCATCAATCTCCTCCTCGACAAAAGTAAGACCTGTGTTCTCCATCGCGGTCTTGTTCTCCTCAATCGTAGTGGTCAAGGAATCGATCTTGGCCTTGAGAGCCCTCTTCTGGGAGCGAAGCCTCTCGATCACCATCTGCTGCTGCTCTAGCTCGAAATCCTTGGACTTCAGTTCTTCAGTCATGTCCCGGATCTTCTTGTTCCTATCCTGGACGCGTTTCTCCTGACTCTTGAACTTACGGTCCTGGGTCTCGAACTTCGTCTCCATTTCCTTGACTATCTCGTCCTGCTGTGCGAAAAGCTTGTCCTTCTCGCGAAGCTGCACCTGGAGCTCGTCATTGCTGAGCATGACGTTGGTCCTGTCCGTGTCCACGTGCCTGATGAGAGACTCTAAGTCCTGAAGATAGAGACGTATCGGCTCTTCTGCGTCCCTCGAGTCGTCCTCAAAGTCGATGGACTCTCCATCGTCATCACGTCTTCCGAAGACATGGAAGTGGGTGCCCCTAACCTGACGGGAGTGACGGCCTAACAGACGTCCTATCAGGTCCTGCATGACGACCTCCATGCCTCTCTCCCTGTCATGATGCATAAGCTTGAAGATGATGGCCTCCATAGTAGGCTCCGTCTGGCGTCCGGGCTGGTTCACCTTGAAGCCCCAGAGGTCCTTCCTCTCGAACTTGGTGAGTGGGTGCACCATGATGGTGGGAAGAGGGAGATTGAGCAAAGTGGTAAGCTCAACGATACGAGGACCAAAACGGGTAACCTGGAACTCCTCAACAGTGCTGATGGTAATAGGCATCTATTTATAAGATAGAAAAGTTAGGACAACACAATTTAAGATAAAACAAGACAAACATTTCATACATATCCATGGAACACAAAATCACACAAGTCATGCATACATGATTCTATTACATCAATCAAGGTCCAAACTTATTTAAGGTATCATTTTGGAAAATAAGGTGATAGGTGGTGGTCCAACTAACGAAATGCGTTCACAATCCTATCTCACTGGATCTTTTGGCTAACACAATGTTCCTAGAGGCAATCCACCTATCTTGTTCACATGATTCCATCACTAGGTCTATAATATCTCCCCTTAAGGTTTGGTTGGTGGCTTCCAACTCTTGGGTAAGCTCTTTCTCTTTCTCTAAGTCTTTTTGGAGGTTGAGCATTCTGCACTTGACTCTAGCACTAAGTTCTTTGATAGTCCTCCAAGCTGCTTCTCTTGCTGACTCAAAGAATGTGGTGTGCATCACAGTGTTGGTGTACATGCAGAAACCTCTTTCTTTGTGGTTGTCTTCCTTGTTTTTGTACAAGTGAAGTTGCACCCACCAATACTCCACTCCTTCATCCATCACCGGAAAGCCTTTGTAAACAGCTGCACCATGTACTTCCATTGCCACCATGAGGTCCTTGAGAATCTTGGGAAACTCAGTTTCACACTCCAAGGTCATGGTCATGAGTGGCCCTTTCTTCACGGCTTCGTTGATGGAGTTCATCTACAAATAGAGATGAGAATGAGAAGATTAGAAAAGTTTACGAGAAGAATAGACAAGTGTAGAAGTAGTTGAAATTTTTTTCCTTAGTGGTTTTCCAATCCTAGGGTCATAATCCTACAGGCAACACAGTGCTCAGATACCATCTGTAAGATCCCTCCTTTGTAAAGGAAAAGGATCCCTGTGATTGCAATGCTAGTCCCTGGATCATTGCTAGCATCCACAGTTTAAGATGAAGTACACAGATACAAAGGTCATTTATTACATTCATTCCAGAGATAAAACATAGTCTTTTACAACTCAGGGCCATAGGCCTAATACAAGAGTTCTTGGAATAAGTAAATAAACATAAGTCTTCATCTTCATGTGCCACAGGCAAGCATGTTGACTGTAGACTCATGACTCCTAATCATCATCGGAGTAACCTGCAACATTACAAGTTACAGCCACAGAGGGTCAATACTTTGGAATAGTATTGGCAAGTGATACCTTAGTAAATTTTAAGTGGACTATAATACTATATGCATTTTGGCTAAGTGTAGCTTGGCTTGCTTTGCTTGAAAATTGGTTTTCCCTATTAGTTGAAATCACTAAGTTTTTCTTTGTCAAAAACTTTCCCAAGACACCACCAATAGACATTGGGGTCCTTCACCCTTGTTCACCCACAAGTTTTACATAGAAATTGGAGTGATGAGATTCTTGTAGCTTCCATGTCTTGATGCTCAAGTTGTCCATTGCCATGGACTTGGCTAAGTACTTAGATTTTCCATCTGCAGAGGTTGTGCACTTTCCCCACTAGACTTGGTTTCCCAAGACAGGACCTTTCAGAAGCCTTTCCTTTGTCAAATGGACGTGCTCCAACCTATCATTCCCACTACCACCAACTGTCCAAGTGACTAAGTTCTAGCAACCTATATGATCATGGCAGAGCCCATATTGCCAAGTGGTTGCACTGTAAGCTTTCTCAACACTTGGCCTCCAAATCCCTTTGTGCCTGGGTGGCATACCACAAGTGAGATACACAAGCCAAATCCATGGCCTTGTGTAACCACTCAACCAAAAACCACCATTCAAGTCCCATTCCACCCAGGAAGTTCATTGACTTAGCCGTTTTATTAAGAAAAGCATGAGTCCCAAAGGACTTTGAATTATTTCACCATAGCATGTACATACTTTACCAACCCTTGTTTTCTACTAGCTAGGCTAAGCATGGCATAGTAACTTAACTTAGGAAAATTCCCTAGCAATTCTACAATTCTACACTACATAGGATTTCCCAACATAGCATTTGGCAAAAGTAGCATGCAAGACTTAGCAAAAATAATTCTAATGCTTATTCAAAATAAAGGGTGGAAATATCATGTAGTATCACTTGCCTTGGTAATGGGGAGAGTAGCACTCTTCACAATCACAGTCACTAGCAAAATCTACACAAAATTTGTAGCATACAGTTACACACAATTTATATACAAACAAAAATATGAATGCATGCATGCAAGAAATTACTAAGTGATGTTTTTGAAAACTCTACCAAGCAAGTGTATGATACAGAAACAAAACAAGTCACAAAGTTTGCTAACTAAACTTATTTAGCTCTAAAACAATTTGCTAAACAAAAACTATGCCCAAAATGGACCTAAACATGTTTCTGCATACAAAGTCATTTTAACAGATAATATTTGTTAAACACATTGCAGATTCAGAAAGGCCTTGATTCACTGATTCCAACGATATAAAATTTGTAAAAATCTAACGTGGGAATCTCAAGTTATAGCCATTTGAAATCTGGATCTAAATATGTTTTTGAATTCTGTTTTTGAATCAACCCTAGACACGTGTCGCAATACTACTGGCGCATACCAATTCGTTTGGATCGACAGACGCAGGCCGTAGGATCTAATTTAGATCTAGCGGCGCAGAGGCATGCGATACCCCTTCGATTATAATCTATCCTAGCCCTACGATATAGATCCAACGGACAGAGACAGCAAGCCACTAACTGGCGGCGCTTAACGGCTGCGCGCGGCGGCGACGGCCAGATGGTGGCGGCACCAGCTATACAGGAAGCTAGATGGGTAGGGAAGATACTCACCGTGATCGCAAGGACGAGGTGATGCTCAACGTACGAACGGCTCGGCAAGGGGCGCTCAGGGTTGCGGTGGATTGCTCGTCGGAGTAGGGTCTGGCGACGGACGTCTCTATTCGAGGTCGAAGACGACGCTGTCGGTCACGAGGAGGCAAACAGAAGGTTTGGTCAGATGCAGAAGATCACGGAGAAGACGCGTGCGTGAAGGAGGGGGCTTGGGGCGGTCTGAACTTACCGGGGGAGCTCGACGGAGTTGAAGCCGAAGACGGTGGCGCTCAGTCGCTTGCGTTGCCGACGTTCTGGGTCACGCGCGGGCGAGCTAGTGGTACTGGGAGGTGCGCGAGGTCAAATCGAGCCTGCTCGTGTGAACCAGGAGCAGAGAGGTGGTCGTAGTTGGCCGGAATCGTGGCTGCAGCTCGTCGGAGACAGCGGGGTTGCGGTGAGCAATTCGTGCAGCCTGGGGGCGCTCTGGGCTTGGGGTTTGGGGGAGAATGGAGTGGGGGCAGAGGGGGTTTAAGTAGCCAGGATACGAGCGAGATTTACTCGTGCATTTACGCGAATTGAAGCTGCGCAAATCAACAGGAAATGGCCGGCGTCAATTTGGGGATGAACCAGTCGTGGGGGTGGAGACGACGGTACCCGCGTGGGCCGCGGTTGTCAGCGAGAGAGGAGGAGGGGGAGTGGGTCCTGCCTGTCAGCGAGCTGGTGGGTGCGGGGGCGGGTGAAAGAAAACGTTTCGCGGGGTGGGAGCTGCTGGGCTAGTTGGGCCGTGTTGGGCTGGGTCGGCCAGATTGGCTGGCTGTCTATTTTTTTCTTCTTTACTCCTTTTCTTTTTCTGATTGATTTTCTAGAAATGGTTTTCAAACTCCATTTCAAATAAGTTTGAATTCAAACCTGTTCTAGCTTTTTGTGCAGTGATCCTTGCACCCAAATAAGTGTCAAACACCTTTGTTCACTCAGACCTACTTGGGTTATTTGAAAATAGTACAGTAAAACCAAGCCTTTTTGGAGATATAATAATAGGCATAACTTTGGTTTTATTCCATATTTTGTTTTGAAACTTTGCCCAAGCCTTTGAAATCACTTAAGTTTGAATTCAAAATATCTTGAATGAAATATAGCACCTTTCTCATTAGCATGTAGCACAAAGGCTAGGGTTTTCATACATCAAATAATGAGCAACATTTTCTCCTGTTTGAAATGATTTTGAGATAAAACCCTAAATGATGATGGATGCATGGATGATATGCATGAGTTTTGAATCATGATTTTTGGGATGTTACAGTAGGAGAGGGGGTGTAGGCGCTTACTGAGGTCGCGAGGACGTGGGGATGCTAAACGTGGATGCGGCTGGGGCGGGGGCATGCTGTAGCGGTGGTTAGCGCTCGTCGGAGTTGCTGGAAGCGTCGGGAACATGGTGGCGGAGACGTTGGCGACACTATGGATCTCCCTAGCACAAACCAGGAGTATTAGGAGATGCGCAAGGACACGGCAAACACGACAGGGACAAGCAGAAGGCAAGGGGCGCTCGGAGATTACCAGGATTTCTCGCCGGAGTCAAGCGGAGCTTCGGTCGTTCACGGAGCTCGACGGAGGCGATGTCCTAGGGCATTACAGAGCAAACATAGAGGGTGTGAAGATGCGTATACATCAGGCGAACAAGCTCGTATGAACAAAGAGTGAAGGGGAGCACGATGCTCACCGGAATGCGTCGCCGGAGCTGCTCGGGACAGTGGTGGCGTGAGTGGAATTGCGGGCAGCCTGGTGGCGGAGAGAGAGTGCTGAGTGAGGGGAAAGGAGCGGAGAGTGGAGGGGGTTAAATAGCCGGCGAGGGGCGAGGAAATTACGTGGCATTGATCGGCAATTAAGCTTGCTTCAATCACGGTAGTGATGGTGGTAACGGCGGCGACGACGGGGTCGGGAGGGGGTGCGGGGTTTGGGGACGATGGCTACGTGGCGTCTGGGGCCGCTGGTCAGCGAGTGCGGGGTAGGTTTTGTCCGCGTGAGAGAGAGAGGGAAATGGCCCGGGTGGGCTTGCTGGGCTGTTTCTGTTGCTCGGCCGAATAGGTGGCGCCGACCTTTTTCCATTTCTTTTCTCCTTTTCTAATTCTGTTTTGATTTTCTGAATTCATTTTCAAATGTTATTCAAATGAGTTTGAATTCAAACCTTTTTTGGATTTTTGTAAAGTGATCCATGCATATATTTGTGTAAAAACATTGTTGTTTACTCAAAAATACTTTGGCCCATTGAAAATAAAATAAAACCATGCCTTGTTTAAATATTTATAATAGGCATATAAATGGTTTTAATTTAGATTTTTGTTTTGAAAACTTTGGCAAGCTTTGAAATCATCTTTTAAACTTTTCTGGTTGAATCAAAGTATTCTCATATTTTGAGAGTTGAAATAAAGTCATTGCCTTTCTTACATGAAATAATAGGCAAAACAAATGGCTTCTTCTTTGAAACCTTGTTTGAAAATAATCCAAATGCGTAAGGATGCATGAATGATATGCAACTTTATAAACCATGATTTTTGGGATGTTACAAATCTAACCCCCTTAAGGTGAATCTCGCCCTCGATATTTGGATTGGCTAGCAAATAGGTGAGGGTGATCTTTCCGAAGGTCATCTTCTCTTTCCCAAATTGCTTCTTCTTCAGAATGATGATTCCACTGAACTTTGCAGAATTTGATAGTCTTAGTCCGAGTAACCCTTTCTACAGTCTCAAGAATCTTGATAGGTTTCTCTTCATAAGTGAGATCACTTTCCAACTAGACCTCCTCCAAAGGTATAGTATCATTCAAAGAAGTCTCTTCCATCTCTGGATGACATTTCTTCAACTGATGTCACATCCCAAAATTTTCCAAATTTTGAAATGTGAAAAATAAATAAACAAAATAAATAATTGTTGAAATTTAGGGTGAAAAGAAACTTTTTGATTCCAAATGGAAACAACAAAACCTAGTTTGAACAAATAGAATCCTAAAGGGATTTAAAAATATAAACAAATATTAAATAAAATTATAGAAGTTGGAATCACCATTTTTGGATCCTTAAATAAAAAGATATGGATCTTATAAGCAAAGGAAGAAATAAATAAATAAATAAATAAATAAGGACTATTTTAAAAAGCCAAATTAAATCTTGGCCAAACAAATGAAATGAAAGATTTTTGTTTAATGAAAAGAGTGAAGGATTTATTAATATCCAATTTCATTTAGGTAAAGACATTTCCCAATTTAAATGAACATTAAAACATATTAAAGTATTTTAAATAATAATTCAAAGTGAAATTATTTTGTATAAATAAAACCTACGGAAAAAGGTTTGGTAAAATTTAGAATTCAAGTAGAGTTTTAAAACATATTTAAATCCTTTTTGAAATAAAGACAAATATCTATTTTTAAATAAATAATAGACCCTAAAAGAAATACTCTAAATTGGATTTTAGAATATGTTAATAAACGGTATTAAAATCTACTCAAAGTTTGGTAGAGGTTTGAATTCAAATAGTGTTTGAATTATTTGAATAAAAATCAAAACAAAATAATAGAAAAGGAAAAATAAAAAGAATCAGAACAAAAAAATGAGTTGGACCCAGCCCAACTAACCTCAGGCCCAGACCAGCCCAGCGAGCCCACCTCCCACTCTCTCGCGAAACGTTTTCTCACGCGCAAACACACACCCTCAGTCGCTGACAGCAGGACCCCACACGCTCTCCCTCTCTCTCGCATACAGCCAGGCCCCACACTGCCCTGTCATCGTCTTCAACTCGCGACGACCGTTCCCCACACGACCTCGCCGTTTCTGCCACGAGTAACTCTGATGAAATTCGCGTCAATGTGCGATTAATTCTCGCCAGTGATGACGCACCTTTAAACGCCTTCCTCCCCTCTTCCATTCCCCCCAAACATAGCCTCCTCTCTGCCACCAGGCTGGATGGATTTCTCCACGTAACCCCACTGGCTCCGACGAGGTCCAGTGCAAATTCCGGCGATGCCTGACCGTACGCTGCCCCCTTGTGCACTCGAGCTCACTCTCCAGATCAGTGCGCATCTACCAGTGGTGCCATCTTGGCCGCGCTTGCCCCAGAGCGTCGGCAAGGACGACCTCTGCACGCCACCGTCGTTTGCCAGTTCTCCTGCGACCCCTCCCCGTAATCTCAGTCCACCCCTCTCTCCCTCGTTGATGCACTCACGTTCGCCACACTCGCCCGCGTCTAACGTCGCCTTCCTTTGCCTTCTGGTGGCCTGTAACCTCGCCCTCATCGAAAAACAGAAGCACCTGGCGTCGACGCTGTCTCCGACGAGCAATCGCCGCTACCCCCGAGTGCCCCTCGATGAACTGACCCCACCTCGAGCATCAGCGCTTCCCGGCGAGTCTGGTGAGCGTCCTCTTCCCCTCCCGCGCTTCCTAGTTTGTCGGCAACCTCACTGTCTGAGCGCACGCCGCCGTCTGCCGCCGCCAGCGCTGCCCATCTATGGTCGAGCTGCTATGAGCCACTAGATCTAGATCCAAGTGTCACGATAGATGACTTAGCGAACAGGTACGAAGCAACCAGCACCATGCGATTAAGTTATATATAACGGCCTGCGTAGCACGATCCACCCAAACCGGTACGCGCCAGTAAGAATGAGCCACGTGTCCAGAGTTTGATTTAAAACAGAAATTTTGATCTATTAGATATACAAACTTGCAAAATTCATAACTTTAAATCCACACGTCCAAATTTTGCAAACATTATATCAATGGAATCAGCAAGAAGAGTACTTTGCTACCATGCACTTTGTTTAATGAATTACTTCAGTAAAATTGGTTGTTTTTGCAGAAGCTTGTTTAGGCCTATTTTGGATATAAAATATATTCTAAAAAAAATTTTAGAGTAAAATATTTTGTAAATGGATTGTTTTGAACCTACTGACCCTAGGAACCAACTTGTAGATTTAAAAATATATTTGGTGACACTTAGGAATTAAATCTTTGAATAAAAGCAATTCTAGCTAAATAAAAATATTGATTATGGTTTAAAATGCTTTTAAAGTGAAACCTTTTGGAAAATGATGTGGTTTAAACTCTCTGATCCTAAACACCAAGTTTTGGGACTTTAAAACATATTTGATGAACCTTAGTAAATTATTACTTGTTAAAAACATTTCTAGCAAATAAAAATATTGTTTGATTTAAAAATGGAATTTAGGTGGAACCTTTTTGCAAATGGATTAATATTAAACCCTTAAATCATAAACACTAACATTTGTGTTTAAAGAATATATTTGGCTAACCCTACAAAATTATTACTTTGGTTTAAACCATTTCTAGCAAAACAAAATGATTTAAATGGCCATTTTAACCAACTTGAATTTAAATGGTTGTACCACTTTTGTAAATGACAAATATGAGCTTTAAAATGTTTAGAGCCTAATAGAAACCACTTTTCCAAATAAAACCATCTTTTTCATGCTTGCATGCATTGCCATGTTTTTGTTATTTTTTGTGGTGAATTGTTTGAATGCTAGTTGAATATATGTTTGCTTGATTGAACTGTAGTGAAGTTAGAAGAGTGTGATATTTGCAAGATCAAGGAGTGAACCAATATTCCCTACTAAAAAGGCAAGTGACACTATCATCCATGTCCTACTATTTTCATTACACTTAGTGGATTTTCTAGCATGCATGATAGGACTACTATATTTCTATGCTATGATATATCCTATTAGGATATCCTCATATCTTCCTTAGTGAAAACATTGTAGTTGTAGTATGCTTAGCCCTGCTATAAACTTGGGGTGGAATATCATATCATGATTATATGAAGTGTTGGAAAAATATATGTTTTATATAATAAAACAAGTACTCAATGAACCACCTGGGTGGAAAGAGGATACTCCATTTTGGACAAGGTGGCAACAAAGGGAACCATGTTTATATGGCTATCTTTTTGTATGTGCAATAGAAGAAAACCACCCAGGGACTTAGAGATTTAACATGTTTCTCGTACAGTGACTTCCGTGTGCAGCCACATGCTAAATGGGCTCTGGCTTAGTCAACTACATAGTGTAAGACCCTTGAATTGGCATCTTCAGGTTAACTAGCATTGTGTATTGGAAATATATCCATACATTGGTGCCTGGTAGACAAGCTAGCATTGTGTATTGGGAGGACTTCTATGGAAAGACTTTGTCACATTCTTGATCTGTCGGTACTCCATTTGGTGAGTACATATCCAGCGGCCACTAGTGGCGTCAAGACAAGATTGTGTCATGTGGGTAAAGTGTACAACTTCTGCTGAAGATCAAATTCTAAGTACTTAGCTGTCAACACCCGGATTTTTAATCCCAGATGCCTGTTATGCCATACATCGCAATCCCAGGATTACCATTTTTGCGAGACATAACAGTATTGGATACTACAGTACATCATCCATTACAAACCATACATAAGGTCTTACACAAATAAGGATCTCATGATCCAGTTCTTAATACAACTCAAGCAGCGGAAATACGTAATAATAACGGTAGCGTAGGCGAAGCTCCATCTTCGGGGTCACAGGCAATGCTGACGATGGGAGATGATCCTAGTTGTCGTAACTTTCCTGGGGTCCATCCTCCTGGTACTCCTCTTCATAGTCTGGCCACGGGAATAGCCAAGGACAAAGCCATGAGTACTCTTTAAGTACTCGCAAACTAATACTAACAAGTGAAGGGGGTTTTTGTAATAGGACACTAAGCTCTATGATTGTTTTGCAAAAATCCAGATTTACCTCCACCAAGTTTATAAGTAAGAAAAGCTAGTTGAAATTTTATAACACCTAAGTGGGAACTTGTATTTCATATCACAACTCCGTTGTGGTCAAGTCAAATTCTCAATTCATTTCACAAGTCATTTTGAAAACATCTGACGGGGGAATAGTATGGCCACTCCGACTGTCCATAACCGCGGACGCGGCTATTCGAATAGTTTGACACTCTGCAGAGATTGTACACTTTCACCACAACATTCGATACATCCGTCAGGAACAAATCCTGAAATCACCATACTCAGTATGCGGATAATCAATCCTAACCTTTCAATTACACGCCCTAGTATAAGCACCTCTCCTGTGAGTTTGGCCTCCCAACCATGACCAACTCCCATCTTGGGTACAGCACAGGTGGACAATCTTCACAAGGTAGCCTCAGCTCAAACCTTGGCTGTGAGGGAACCAATACTAAGATATATAAGTTTCCAGTCAAGCCCTACCCAATTCTCGGGTATTGTGGTTGTACGATAAAATTGGAGTGGTATCGCATCGAGACAACCATCAGTTTTATAAAGGGCTAAGGCGCATGCCTTATCATTTTCATCAT
The DNA here is from genome assembly GCA_916181665.1 of Avena sativa. Lineage (NCBI taxonomy): Eukaryota > Viridiplantae > Streptophyta > Magnoliopsida > Poales > Poaceae > Avena > Avena sativa. The sequence goes on along the minus strand of OV702281.1, from coordinate 413,641,565 downwards.
CCAAATCATCTGGTGTTCGGAAACACATGTCAAAACATCTCAATAGAATGATCCATCATTCCAAGGTTTTCATAACCATTTTTCCACCAAGTATTCCCATCTAAAGTTGATCAAGTTTTATGCTTAGCACTAGCATCTACAAATGGGAGTGAGTACTAATCAGGGGTGGTAAACTAGTGGAGTTTTACTAAGTTCAATCTCATGCCTTGGGATGACATCAAGATTATCTAGCTTAGGCCAAATTTTATGCTCTTTATGCAACCTTTAATTATCTTTCTAGAATCTACAATTTACTTAAGTAAGCTCTAAGTAATATCTTTGGTAAAGAAATAAAGTAGAAGCTTGCAAGTAAAACTAGGGTTGGGTATCAATCGGATATGATCACATATGCTTAAAGCATCTAGTGGTCATGGTAACAAGCAAGTATTTGCTTGCATAAGTAGAGTATCTTGCAAGTGTTAGCTTGCATCAGTATCAGTATAAGCTTGCCTTGTGCAGAGCAGTGGTTGAAGTTCTCCTCGGCTTCTTCTTCGTAGTATCCTCCTTGCTCCTCGTATCCTTGGTCGGTACTAGCGTCTATGAATAAATACGAGTTACACAATCACCAAACAATACTTAACTACTTTCAATCATCACACACAAGGGTTCTATAGATGATCTAGCATCATCACTAACATTATAAGATTAAAGCATTTGTCTTATTGATTTTATTTTTAGAAAAGTGATTTCTACTCATTGAAAAACTACTTAAGATTTAATATTCTCCCAACCAAACATGGGATCATGTTGACACATGTCATCACCACATATTTCAGTACATGGGAATGTGATTTAAAGTGGTGTCACAATTTAATAAGGTTTAACCTTTTATTTCAATTAAATAAAGTGACTAGAAATGTCTATGTGGCATTGTTTTATTACTTGAACCTTATTTCTGTAAGTAAACCCATATGTTTTTATATATTCTGAAAGGTATGATCAAATGTGATTTTTGAGAGTTGGAATCAACTCAAAGCTATTATAGTTTAAATTTGAAAAATGTTTGAATGCAGAAAAGCTTCTGCCTTGTTATTTTTACCAAGGTTGATCTATAGATTCAAATGATTTGAATCCAACGGGCTTGGATTAAGCATTTCAATATATTTCTAACAAAATTGGTTTCATTCAATTTGGTTCACTAAATCGAGCTGGGTTGATTTTTGAAACTAGGTACAAAACTATGTTTGAATATAAATAAAAAAGCTAAATTCAAATGAGTGGGATGCGCGGGAAAGGTTAACGGGCCAGCCCAGTGTCACTCCGCAGCGCGGGGCACAACTGACAGAGCGGGTCTACTGGTCAGCGACTCTTAACACGCGAAGCTGTATGGGGCAATGTGGTGCATTGGATTAGAATGAAGATCGACGGCTGAGGGTCGTCGTCGATGATGAACTAGTCACCGGCGAGCTCGAACCCTAGCGGCTCAGTGGGGGTCGTGGGAGGCTCACCGGGGCTCAGGCAAAAGTCGGCGATGCGGGCGAACGACAAAGTCGACGACGGCGAACCTCCTGGTACTGGAAGCTCCTCCTGGGGCGGCTCCAATCGATGGCTTCCTTCTTCTCCAGCAGCGGTGGGCTCCAGCCAAATTCCGGCGATGCGCTGCTCGCCTTGCTCAGGGAATGGGGTGTGGTGGTTCTGGGTGAGAGGGGAGTGAGATGGTGTGCTTCAATCAGATGGGGGTGGCCTCCTTTTATAGGCTCGACGGCAAGACCGAGAGGGATGGGCAGGCGACGGTGGCGACACGGCTACGGGCGGCTAGAGGCATGGCCGAGGGTGGTGATCGACTGGTGGTCTCCTGGCGATGCTCTAAGGTGTAAATGCGCTTGTAGGGGCGGTGGAAAATGGTCTGGAACGCTCAGTGCTCTGTGAGACAGAGGCGGCGAACTCTGCGGCGAGCGGTGGATACGGGGTACGGGCGGTGACATGGGCATGTTTGGCGGTCTCCTAGGACGGTGGGGTGCATGCTGGCGGGCGGCGAGGGCTCGAGGTGGTCGGGCAGTGTGGGAATAGTGCGTTCTCTGCGGTGCGTGTCAGCATGGTCGACAGCGGCGCGGGCGCGGTGTTCCTGGTGGTTCTGGTTGATGTCTGCGAGGCAGGGCTGGTCGAGAGGGGGCGGTGAGGCATGGGCTACCTCCCAGACAAGTTTGGCACGGCTAGTTCTTCCTCTAGCCTGCTGTCCACACTGGGGTGGCATGGGTGCTCTCGGCCTGTTCACCATTGATGATATTGGCAAGCTTATAGTGGGGCTAGAGCTTAGTTAAGTTTGCTAGATGATCTACTGAGGCTAGTGTAACCAGAGAGGGAACAAGTTAGGCCCAAAACACTGCTCCAAATAGTGTTTTGATTTTGTTTGATTTGCATCTGCAACCTGTTTGATGAAATGGCTGCATGAACTCAAGTTTTGAATTTTGAAATTATTTTTGGTGGGTGTGCTAGGCATGTGCTGGTGAGTCTGTAGATGCTTGGGTTTTGAAAGTTGAGTTGGTTTGAGGGTTTTTTGAAAAAGTGGGATCTTCCCATATGAAATAGATTCAATTTTAAACTATCATTTAAACTATGCATTTGAATGTTTCTGGATGATCACAAAGTGGGCCTTGGTACCTTGTTATGAGTACTATCAAGGGTTGCAAAGATCCAAACAAGTTTTTGTTAAGTTCTGAAAGTTAGAGATAGCCAAAGTAGGCATGGGAGTTAATTTGGCCAAAGTGACCATTCACTTAATTTGATGGTTTTGATTTTTTTGTCTTTGGGAAAATTTTGGGGATTGTTTAGATGATGTTTATTTCACCTAAGAATCATTTTACAAGCAAGGAAACACATAATCATGGCAATTCAAAAGAATCCAAATTTTAATGCACACTCATATGAATGCTTTCATATTTTAATTGGAAAAGTTTTTGTTAACCCTAAATTTAGTGATTAGAGTTTGATGATTCTAGTTTAATATTTTTGGGATGTTACAAACCTTCCCCCGTAAACAAAATCTCGTCCCAAGATTTGAAAAAGGACGAAAAAGATTACCTAGGATTTGAAGAGATCGGGAAACTCCGTCCCGATGTGATCTTTGCGCTCCCAGGTAGCTTCCTCTTCCGTGTGGTTGCTCCACTGAATCTTGAGAAACTTGATGCTTCGGGTTCTGGTAGTTCTGAAAGCTTCTTCCAAAATACGGATGGGTACTTTGGGATAGGTCAGGTCATCGTTGATTTCTATGGTCCGGTGATCAATAATCTTGAACACTTCAGTCTTCTCCAGGACTTCGAGGCACTTGCGAAGTAATGAGATATGGAACACATTGTGCACAGCTGACATCTCTTCGGGTAGTTCCAATTGATACGACACTTCCCCTCGACGGTTCAGAATCTTGAAGGGTCCAATATATCTTGGGGCTAACTTTCCTTTCAGCTCGAAACGCTGCATTCCCTTTAATGGCGACACTTTCAGATACACAAAATCTCCTATGTTGAAGGCGAGGTTTAGACGTCTCTTGTCGGCGTAACTCTTCTGTCGGGACTAGGCTGTCTTGAGGTGCTCACGAATCTTTTGAACCTTCTCTTCTGCTTCTCGTAGGATGTCGGGTCCAAAAATCTAACTCTCTCCTACTTCTGACCAGTTCAAAGGGGTGTGACACTTCCTTCCATACATGAATTCAAATGGAGCCATTTGCAAACTAGCTTGATAACTATTGTTGTATGAAAATTCTGCGAATGGGAGATAGTCTTCCCACTTAGATCCATATTCTAATACACAGGCTCTCAGCATATCTTCGATTATTTGATTTACTCGCTCCGTTTGTCCATCGGTCTGAGGGTGATACGCGGTGCTAAAATCTAGGCGGGTTCCTAAACCTTCTTGGACTTTCTTCCAGAATCTCGAGGTAAACTGAGTTCCTCGATCCGATACGATGTTCTTAGGGACTCCATGCAAACTGACGATTCTAGCGATGTATAACTCCGCTAGCTTCGAACTCTGATATGTGGTCTTGACGGGTAAGAAATGGGCGACTTTGGACAATCTGTCCACTATGACCCAGATAGAGTCATTTCCCCTACTAGAAGTAGGCAATCTAGTGATAAAGTCCATTCCAACGGAATCCCATTTCCATTCCGGAATCTGCAATGGTTGCAACAATCTAGCGGGTCTTTGATGTCCTGCCTTGACTCGCTGACATATATCACACTTGGCGATATAGCTTCCGATTTCTCTCTTCATGTTATGCCACCAGAATTGCTCTTTCAAATCTTGATACATCTTTGTTCCTCCAGGGTGGATAGAATAAAGAGTATCATGAGCTTCCTTCAAAATAACTTCTTTCAACTCAGAATCTGCTGGTACACAAAGGCGTCCTTTGTACCACAGCACTCCTTCGTCTTTGGTGAATCCGGGTACTTTTCCTCTACCGATACGACGTTTTATTCCGTCGATACTAGCATTTCCTTTCTGCGCCTCTTTGATCTGGCTGATCAAATTGGGTTGAAGTTCTATGCTAGCCAAAAATCCTTCACTCACTAATTCCATTCGGAAATCTTCCATCTCTTTGTGCAAACTTGGTTGCTCCTTCAAAATCATGGAGTTCAAGCGGCCCGGCAATCTACTAAGGGCATCTGCTACCACATTGGCTTTACCAGGGTGATAGTGGATGTCCAGATCGTAATCCTTGATTAGCTCAATCCATCTTCTCTGTCTCATATTCAGCTCCTTCTGAGTGAATATATACTTCAGACTCTTGTGATCCGAATATATCTCACAACAGTTTCCCATCAGGTAATGCCTCCATGTCTTCAGGGCTAGAATTACGGCTGCGAGTTCGAGGTCATGGGTTGGGTAATTTTTCTCATGGTGTTTCAATTGTCGGGATAGATAAGATATAACTTTGCCTTCTTGCATTAGCACACATCCGAGACCGATCTTGGATGCGTCACAATACACGTCAAAGGGCTTTGTGATATCCGGCATGATTAAGATTGGGGCTGAAATCAATCTCCTCTTGAGTTCTTGAAAACTCGCTTCACATTTGTCGGTCCATTCAAACTTCTTGTCCTTCTTTAGCAATTGGGTCATGGGTCTGGCGATACTCGAGAATCCTTCTACGAACTTGCGGTAATATACCGCCAATCCGAGAAATGCACGAAGTTGGGTTTGAGTGGTTGGGGCTTGCCAATCTTCGACATCTTTCACCTTTGCAGGGTCAACGACAATTCCTCCGGCTGATACAATGTGGCTGAGGAATCCTACCTCCTGTAACCAGAATTCACATTTGCTAAACTTGGCATACAACTGATGCTCTCTAAGGGTTCCAAGAATGGTCCTTAGGTGTAGCTCATGTTCTTCTTCTGATTTGGAATAAATCAGTATGTCATCGATGAAAACAACGACAAATTTATAAGTCCATAAAAATCTTATTCATGAGATTCATGAAATAAGCAGGGGCATTGGTTAATCCAAAAGACATGACGGTATACTCGTATAATCCATATCTGGTGGTAAAGGCAGTCTTGGGAATATCCTCTGCGTGAATCTTGAGTTGATGATAGACTGTTCTAAGATCAATCTTAGAAAACACTTTGGCACCGGTCAACTGATCAAAAAAATCTTCTATCTTGGGCAATGGGTACTTGTTCTTGATGGTGACATCATTCAACTTCCGGTAATCCGTACTAAAACGGTTACCTCCGTCCTTCTTGTCCACAAATAAGACAGGTGATCTCCATGGTGATGCACTTGGTTGAATCAATCCAATTTCCAACATGGAATCCAGTTGCTTCTTCAGTTCTGCTAGTTCAGACGCGTTCATACTATAGGGTCTCTAGGCTATGGGTCCGGTTCTGGGGATTAGTTTAATGATAAACTCGATATCCCGATCTGGGGGCATACCAGGCAAAACATCTGGAAATACATCGGGGTATTCACAGACTATCCGGACTTGGTCAATGGTAGGTTGGGCTATACTCTTGTTTCACTTGAATTGGCGAGGTAAGGTTTCAGATATATGCTCGACTGATATTCCAGCAGTGCTGGTCATGGCTATGGCTTTCTTGGCACAGTCAATCAATCCTTTACGTTTGGACATCCAATCCATTCCTAGTACTACTTCCAAACCTTTAGTTCCGAGTACTATCAGATTAGCATAAAAATCTATGCCATGGATTCGGATAGGGACGGCTTTGCAAATTTGCCTAGCTTTGGTGGTTGAACAGGGGATTTGAACAATCATAACATGCTTCAGTTTGGTTGGTTGAATCTTACTAGTGCATGCAAATTCTTCGGTGACAAATGAGTGCGATGCACCAAAATCAAACAACACTCTTGCAAGTACTGAATTAATAGAAAACATACCCAGCACGACGTCTGGCGCTTCCTGAGCTTCTTCAGCATGCATGAGAAAAATACGGCCGTTGCGGTTGAGCGAATTCCCTGGGGAAAACCTTCTTCCAGGCTGAACACGACATTGCTGCTGAGCTGGGGCATTTTCATTGTGGGCTGCGGCATTCTTCTTGGGGCACTCATTGGAGTAGTGAACCTTATTTCCACAGTCATAACAAGTCACTTGCGACTTGTCCTTTGCTGCAACAGGCACAGCATTGCTTCCATTCCTCGGGGCAGTGTTGGTGTTGGCGGCAGCATTGTTGTTGTTGAACTTGGGTGGTGCACGGTTGAAATTGTAAGAGTTGTCGGGGTTGTTGTGGTTTCCTCCGGGCCTCGGGTTTCCACGGTTGGGATAGGTCAAACGGTTCATCGGGGGTCTGTTGGTTCTCGGGGCAAATTCTGGAGATGGGTTAGGGCGATACTTTGGGGTCTGATGGGTTCCTGGTTGATGCATCATGTGACGCTTGCGGTTCTCATTGGCTTGGTTGATCTTTCCTTCCATCTAGATGGCAGAGTCGACAAGGGCTTCAATATCAGCAAAGGGGATATTGACTAACACAGTCTGCATCTCATCGTGCAGACCATTCAGGAATCTCTCTTTCTTCTTGGCTTCAGTGTCGATCTCATTCAGGGCATACCTAGCTAATGACAAGAATTTGTCACGGTATTCCACTACGGTCATCCTTACTTGCTTCAGTTCTCTGAACTAATCTCTCATTCTCTTGATCAAACTCGGTGGCACATGGGTTCTGCTGAACTTGACTTTGAATTCCTCCCAGGTCATCATCTGTCCTCCGGTCATTGCACGAACGCTGTTCCACCATGCTCTTGCATCTCCGGCTAGATAATGGGTGGCGAATAGAACTTTCTCGTTGGCTTCCACTCCGGCAACTTCTAGGTTATTTTCCATGGTTTGCAGCCAATCATCGGAGTCTAAGGGCTCTTCCGACTTAGTGAAAACAGGTGGGTTGGTATTCTGGAAATTCTTGAGCTTAGATCCATGGTTGTCCTGGTTTCCGTGGCCTTGATTGTTGTGGGCTAGCTGAGCTATCTGCTGAAGGGTGGCTAGGTTGGCTTGACGTTCAGATCTTTCCGCTTCGCGGTCAGAAACCAACATTTGCAGGATCTGCAACATCGGGTCCGGGGATGAACCACTTCCTCCGCGTGGCATCTAAAGATTGAGATAGATCATGAGAAAATAGGGAAATTGCTAAGGTTCCGGGACTTTCAAAAGTTTTAAAAGTTTCACTTAGATTTTCTAGCAACTTGCTTTTCATTCATTCATTCATAGCACACGATACAAACACACACCACAAAACAAGAACAACAGATGGTTTTAAGAACCATTCTGGAATCTACGATACAGTGGGACCGAATACAACTCACTACGCTAGTGCTCAAGTGCTACTACTCCTCGGAGTCGGTGTATTCGTCATCTTCATCATCCTCATCATCATCGATGAAAGCGTAATCATCCTCATCGGTGAAGAAATCCATAGCCTGATCCTCCAGAAAATCATCATCATCGCTGAGATAGGAGTAGGGGTCTCCACGAAGATCTTCTCCGGCATTCTCCCTTTCTTCCAACTGCATGTCTCTCTCGTGGATGGTCTCCTCCAAATCCGAGATACGGTGGCGAAGACGGGAAATGATGCACTCCTTCTTGTCGAGTTGATGGCGGCGAGACTTGCGATCCTTTGCTAGCATGGCGATGGTCTGATCCTTCGTCTTGATGATGGAGGACTTGTGGTTGGAGTAGTCACGGCAATTGTCCAATTCCTGCTGACGATCGTACATCATGAAGCTGAGGTGGTCCAACTGAGTCTTCAGATCGTGGTGATATGGGGCTTCCAGTGGCTGTCCGTTAGCATCACGCCTTGGACAAAACTCAAAGAGGGTACCCTGGATCTGGTTGATACTCTGCCCACACAGACGGGCAAGAGCTTCCTACATGGCCCTGGCAAGTCCATCGAGCCAGTTGTTATCTCTTAAGGTGAATTGAATTCCCTCGGCAGTGGGAGGTTCAATCTTTCCTCGGAGACTTGCAACAATTTTCCACTGCAGACCTTCTCCTCCTTGATCATTGAGATGAGCTCCAAAGAACTCGGGGTGCGAACACTCCAGAAGTTCCGAAAGCTGGTCCAAATCCCACTCAAAGATAAGGTCTCCTCCATTCCCCAACTGATAAAACTTGTTGTACTTCACGTCCATCTATAAGAATATAGGATGAGTAAGTTAGTAGAGTGATTAAGTGTGTCAAGTTTTATGTATTTTGCAAGAGTTTTTTGTGGAACATGAATTTTTATGAAAGAATCAAGGTGATAAGAAAGGGGAATAAGTTTTTGTAAATATTTGCTTCCTTTGGTTTTGAAACTAAGTTTTTGGTTCAAACGTCTAGTCTAACTAGGGTCTCCTATGGTCAGGATGGCTCTGATACCAACTTGTCAACACCCGGATTTTTAATCCCAGATGCCTGTTATGCCATACATCGCAATCCCAGGATTACCATTTTTGCGAGACATAACAGTATTGGATACCACAGTACATCATCCATTACAAACCATACATAAGGTCTTACACAAATAAGGATCTCATGATCCAGTTCTTAATAAAACTCAAGCAACGGAAATACGTAATAATAACGGTAGCGTAGGCGAAGCTCCATCTTTGGGGTCACAGGCAATGCTGACGATGGGAGATGATCCTAGTTGTCGTAACCTTCCTAGGGTCCATCCTTCTGGTACTCCTCTTCATAGTCTGGCCACGGGAATAGCTAGGGACAAAGCCATGAGTACTCTTTAAGTACTCGCAAACTAATACTAACATGTGAAGGTTTTTTTTGTAATAGGACACTAAGCTCTATGGTTGTTTTGCAAAAAGCCAGATTTACCTCCACCAAGTTTATAAGTAAGAAAAGCTAGTTGAAATTTTATAACACCTAAGTGGGAACTTGTATTTCATATCACAACTCCGTTGTGGTCAAGTCAAATTCTCAATTCATTTCACAAGTCATTTTGAAAACATCTGACGGTGGAACAATATGGCCACTCCAACTGTCCATAACCATGGACGCGGCTATTCGAATAGTTTGACACTCTGCGGAGATTGTACACTTTCACCACAACATTCGATACATCCGTCATGAACAAATCCTGAAATCACCATACTCAGTATGCGGATAATCAATCCTAACCTTTCAATTACACGCGCTAGTATAAGCACCTCTCCTGTGAGTTTGGCCTCCCAACCATGACCAACTGTCATCTTGGGTACTCCACAGGTGGACAATCTTCAAAAGGTAGCCTCAGCTCAAACCTTGGCCGTGAGGGAACCAATACTAAGGTATATAAGTTTCCAGGAAGCCCTACCCAATTCTAGGGTATTGTGGTTGTACGATAAAATTGGAGTGGTATCGCATCCACACAACCATCAGTTTTATAAAGGGCTAAGGCTCATGCCTTATCATTTTCATCATCCAAATCATCTGGTGTTCGGAAAAACATGTCAAAACATCTCAATAGAATGATCCATCATTCCAAGGTTTTCATAACCATTTTTCCACCAAGTATTCCCATCTAAAGTTGATCAAGTTTTATGCTTAGCACTAGCATCTAAAAATGGGAGTGAGTACTAATCAGGGGTGGTAAACTAGTGGAGTTTAACTAAGTTCAATCTCATGCCTTGGGATGACATCAAGATTATCTAGCTTAGGCCAAATTTTATGCCCTTTATGCAACCTTCAATTATCTTTCTAGAATCTACAATTTACTTAAGTAAGCTCTAAGTAATAGCTTTGATAAAGAAATAAAGTAGAAGCTTGCAAATAAAACTAGGGTTGGGTATCAAGTGGATATGATCACATATGCTTAAAGCATCTAGTGGTCATGGTAACAAGCAAGTATTTGCTTGCATAAGTAGAGTATTTTTCAAGTGTTAGCTTGCATCAGTATCATTATAAGCTTGACTTGTGCAGAGCAGTGGTTGAAGTTCTCCCCGGCTTCTTCTTCGTAGTATCCTCCTTCCTCCTCGTATCATTGGTCGGTACTAGCGTCTATGAATAAATACGAGGTACACAATCACCAAACAATACTTAACTACTTTCAAGCATCACACACAAGGGTTCTATAGATGATCTAGCATCATCACTAACATTACAAGATTAAAGCATTTGTCTTATTGATTTTATTTTTAGAAAAGTAATTTCTACTCATTGAAAAACTACTTAAGATTTAATATTCTCCCAACCAAACATGGGATCATGTTGACACATGTCATCACCACATATTTCAGTACATGGGAATGTGATTTAAAGTGGTTTCACAATTTAATAAGGTTTAACCTTTTATTTCAATTAAATAAAATGACTAGAAATGTCTATGTGACATTCTTTTATTACTTGAACCTTATTTCTGTAAGTAAACCCATATGTTTTTATATATTATGAAAGGTATGATCAAATGTGATTTTTGAGAGTTGGAATCAACTCAAAAGCTATTATAGTTTAAATTTGAAAAATGTTTGAATGCAGAAAAGCTTCTACCTTGTTATTTTTACCAAGGTTGATCTATAGATTCAAATGATTTGAATCCAAAGGGCTTGGATTAAGCATTTCAATATCTTTCTAAAAAAAATTGGTTTCATTCAATTTGGTTCACTGAATCGAGCTGGGTTGATTTTTGAAACTAGGTATAGAACTATGTTTGAATATAAATAGAAAAAGCTAAATTCAAATGAGTGGGCTGCGCGGGAAAGGTTAACGGGCCGGCCCAGTGTCACTCTGCAGCGCGGGGCGCAACTGATAGGGCGGGTCTACTGATCAGCGACTCTTAACACGCGAAGCGGTACGGGGCAATGTGGTGCGTTGGATTAGAATGAAGATCGACGGCTGAGGGTCGTCGCCGACGATGAACTAGTCACCGGCGAGCTCGAACCCTAGTGGCTCAGTGGGGGTCGTGGGAGGCTCACCGGGGCTCAGGGGAAAGTCGGCGATGCGGGTGAACGATGAAGTCGACGACGGCGAACCTCCTGGTACCGGCAGCTCCTCCTGGGGCGGCTCCAATCGATGGCTTCCTTCTTCTCCAGCAGCGGCAGGCTCCGGCCAAATTCCGACGATGCGCTTCTCGCCTTGCTCCGGGAATGGGGTGGGGTGGTTCTGGGTGAGAGGGGAGTGAGATGGTGTGCTTCAATCGGCTAGGGGTGGCCTCCTTTTATAGGCTCGACGGCGAGACCGAGAGGGATGGGAAGGCGACGGTGGTGACACGGCTACGGGCGGCAAGAGGCATGGCCGGGGGTGGCTATCGACGGGTGGTCTCCTGGCGATGCTCTAAGGTGTAAATGTGCTTGTAGGGGCGGTGGCAAACGGTCGGGAACGCTCGGTGCTCTGCGAGGCAGAGGCGGCGAACTCTGCGGCGAGCGGTGGCTACGGGGTACGGGCGGTGAAATGGGCATGTCTGGCGGTCTCCTGGGACGGTGGGGTGCATGCTGGCGGGCGGCGAGGGCTCGAGGTGATCGGGCTGCGTGGGAACGGTGCATGCTCTGCGGTGCGCGTCAGCATGGTCGACAGCGGCGCGGGGGCGGCGTTCCTGGCGGTTCTGGTTGCTCTCTGCGAGGCAGGGCTGGTCGAGAGGGGGCGGTGAGGCATGGGCTACCTCCCAGACAAGGTTGGCGTAGCTAGTTCTTCCTCTAGCCTGCTGTCCACACTGGGGTGGCATGGGTGCTCTCGGCCTGTTCACCATTCATGATATTGGCAAGCTTACAGTGGGGCTAGAGCTTAGTTAAGTTTGCTAGATGATCTACTGAGGCTAGTGTAACCAGAGAGGGAACAAGTTAGGCCCAAAACACTGCTCCAAATAGTGTTTTTATTTTGTTTGATTTGCATCTGCTACCTGTTTGATGAAATGGCCGCATGAACTCAAGTTTTGAATTTTGAAATTATTTTTGGTGGGTGTGCTAGGCATGTGCTTGTGAGTCTGTAGATGCTTGGGTTTTGAAAGTTGAGTTGGTTTGAGGTTTTTTTGAAAAAGTGGGATCTTCCCATATGAAATAGATTCAATTTTAAATTGTCATTTAAACTATGCATTTGAATGTTTCTGGATGATCACAAAGTGGGCCTTGGTACCTTGTTATGAGTACTATCAAGGGGTGCAAAGATCCAAATAAGTTTCTGTTAAGTTCTGAAAGTTAGAGATAGCCAAAGTAGGCATGGGAGTTAATTTGGCCAAAGTGGCCATTCACTTAATTTGATGATTTTGATTTGTTTGTCTTTGGGAAAAGTTTGGGGATTGTTTAGATGATGTTTATTTCACCTAAGAATCATTTTACAAGCAAGGAAACACATAATCATGGCAATTCAAAAGAATCCAAATTTTAATGCACACTCATATGAATGCTTTCATATTTTAATTGGAAAAGTTTTTGTTAACCCTAAATTTAGTGATTAGAGTTTGATGATTCTAGTTTAATATTTTTGGGATGTTACATTAGCCGTGTCCCCGGTTACGGACAATCTGAGCAACTAAGGCCTGAAGCTATGGAAGATCTCAACATTCCAATTTCTCAAAGTAAAACTTGATGGTGACAACAAGGGATTAGAAGCACTTGGAGTTTTCCAAGGAGTTCAGAAAGATTTTTCAAAAGATCAAAGCTATTTTGAAAAGATAGGATAAAACTATATTGCTTTCTGCAAATGAGCCTAAACCCCACTTAGCCAAATATGCATGTAATGATAGGATCCACTTATTTCGACATAGTAGTGAAACTTGCCAATACAATTCAAATGTATTGACCCTTGTGGCTGTAAATTATTATGTTGCAGGTTTGTTTGATGTTAGTGAAGTGTGTTGATTAGGATTACAAGTCTACAACCAACATGATTGCCTGTGGCACTTTGAAGATGACGGACTCCATGCTATAGTTATTTCTGTTGCATTGTAATGAGATAGCCAAATGAGATATGTAAGATGTAATGAATTATTTTATTCCGGGTTATAAAGTTGTATTATGACCTTTGTTTCTTGATATTACATCTTAACTGTGGATGCTAGCTATTGATCCAGGGACTAGCATTGTAAACACAGGGATCTCTACCTTATTAAAGGTTGGGACCTCCACAGATGGTATCAGAGCACTGTGTTGCCTGTAGGATTGTAACCCTAGGATTGGACAAAACCCCTTAGAAAAATAGGAGTTGTATTTGTTCCAAAACTTATTTACAAACAATCTTGTAAACTCTTTCCTCAACCTTTTTGGTTTTGAATTCTACACCTCTTCCTTTTCAACTTGATGGACAAAGCCTCCACCATGACCAAAGACTTCAAGTTATACATCACTAAGGACTACAAGTGAGAACCAAGAGACATTAGATTGACTACCACCTATCTAAGACATTGATATCATGTTAGAGTATGGATCATATTGACCTATGAGGTATGACTATACTAGGTTGATTGTTTCAAGAAAACTTGTTTTTTCCTTCAACTCATGAGTTAAGCTCATAAGTTCTGAAGTGAATAGTTGCTTGTTGATTGTTTGATTGAACTTGATTGTTTTGGGTGGTGTGTTAGAACTTCTTTAGATCTATCATTACTTATCCCTATTAAACCAACAGATGCCTCCCCGTCGTGCCAACCCCAACCAAAACAACGACAACATCACTCCCGAGATGCAGCAGTTGATGATATCTCAAGCTCAAATAATGCAGATGATGATGCAGTTTATGCAAAATCAGAATCAAAATAACAATAACAGAACAACAACAATCAGAATAATCCTCCAGCACATGACATTCTCACCAGGTTTCTAAAACTAAGGCCTGCAAAGTTCTCTGGAACAACTAATCCAATGGTAGCCAATAACTGGTTACGTTCGGTGAACAAGGACTTAGTGACTATTGGCTGCACCGACGAAGAAAAGGTTAGGTTTTCAGCATATCTGCTCGAAGGACCAGCAGAAACATGGTGGGACAACTTTCAGATCACCACTCCTCTTGAGGATGTGACTTGGGCTATTTTTGAGGATGGTTTCCGTACAACTCACATCTCATACAGAGTGATGAACTTGAAGAAAAAGGAGTTCCACAATCTGAAACAACGTCACCTCAGCGTGGCTGAGTACATCGAGGAGTTCAACAATCTGACACGGTATGCACCGGATGAAGTTGATATAGATGCTAAGAGGAAGGAGAAATTCCTCGGAGGACTTAATAATGAGTTGAGCCTGAAGCTGTCTGTTGCCTATGTCCCAACTTATCAATCACTCTGTGACAAAGCCACCATCTTGGAAAAAAAGATGAATCAAGTTGAGAACAGAAAGAGGAAGCATAAACTCAAGTATCACTCATGATCATCACAAAAGAAGCATTCATTCAAAAAGAGCAATGAAGATTCTGAACCACATTAGTATCACCACAACAACAATGGAAGTGATAATAATGGAAATGATACTGACAATGGAGTTGACCTTGGTCAGAAACAACATGACAATTCCAGGAAGAAAGACATTAGCCAGTTGTAGTGCTATAATTGTAAGGAACATGGACACTATGCATCAGACTGTCCTGAGAAGAAAAAGAAAAAGGATGCTAGAAACTCCAATGGAAATGATTCCAATGTGGCCCAGAAAGGACATGTGAACCACATTGACATGTATGGAACCTTTGAAGAAATAGAGGATGTGGATGTCAGGAATTAGTTAACTCAGTTGAGTCAAATAAGGATTCCTTGTTTGGATATCAAGTATTGAACCCATAGTCAAGTGAACCATCAATGTAACCCTATAAGACTTTCTTTTAAGGGTGGTAGTACCCTAGTTGCCTTGAAGCCAACTTGTAATCCCTAGCCTTCCCAAATCTCGGGACGAGATTTCTTTTAAGGGTGGTAGCCTGTCACATCCCAAAATTTTCCAAATTTTGAAATGTGAAAAATAAATAAACAAAATAAATAATTGTTCAAATTTAGGGTGAAAAGAAACTTTTTGATTCCAAATGGAAACAACAAAACCTATTTTGAACAAATAGAATCCTAAAGGGGTTTAAAAAGAAAAACAAATATTAAATAAAATTATAAAAGTTGGAATCACCATTTTTGGATCCTTAAATAAAAAGATATGGATTTTATAAGCAAAGGAAGAAATAAATAAATAAGGACTATTTTAAAAATCCAAATTAAATCTTGGCCAAACAAATGAAATGAAAGATTTTTGTTTAATGAAAAGAGTGAAGGATTTATTAATATCCAATTTCATTTAGGTAAAGACATTTCCCAATTTAAATGAACATTAAAACATATTAAAGTATTTTAAATAATAATTCAAAGTGAAATTATTTTGTATAAATAAAACCTACTGAAAAAGGTTTGGTAAAATTTAGAATTCAAATAGAGTTTTAAAACATATTTAAATACTTTTTGAAATAAAGACAAATGTCTATTTTTAAATAAATATTAGACCCTAAAAGAATAAAAGAAATACTCTAAATTGGATTTTAGAATATGTTAATAAACGGTATTAAAATCTACTCAAAGTTTGATAGAGGTTTGAATTCAAATAGTGTTTGAATTATTTGAATAAAAATCAAAACAGAATAATAGAAAAGGAAAAAGAAAAAGAATCAGAACAAAAAAAATGAGTTGGACCCAGCCAAACTAACTCCAGGCCCAGACCAGCCCAGCGAGCCCACCTCCCACTCTCTCGCGAAATGTTTTCTCACGCGCAAACACACCCCCTCAGTTGCTAACAGCAGGACCCCACACGCTCTCCCTCTCTCTCGCAGACAGCCAGGCCCCACACTGCCCTGTCATCGTCTTCAACCCGCGACGACCGTTCCCCACACGACCTCGCCGTTTCTGCCGCGAGTAACTCCGATGAAATTCGCGTTAATGCGTGATTAATTCTCGCCAGTGATGACGCACCTTTAAACGCCTTCCTACCCTCTTCCATTCCCCCCCCCAACATCGCCTCCTCTCTGCCACCAGGCTGCACGGATTTCTCCATGCAACCCCACTAGCTCCGACAAGGTCCAGTGCAAATTACGGCGATGCCTGACTGTACCCTGCCCCCTTGTGCACTCGAGCTCACTCTCCAGATCAGTGCGCATCTACCAGTGGTGCCAGCTTGGCCGCGCTTGCCCCAGAGCATCGGCAAGGACAACCTCTGCACGCCACCGTCGTTTGCCACTTCTCCGGCGACCCCTCCCCGTAAGCTCTGTCCACCCCTCTCTCTCTCGTTGATGCACTAGAATTCACCACACTTACCCGCGTCTAACGCCGCCTTCCTTTTTCCTTCTGGTGGCCTGTAACCTCGCCCTCGTCGAAGAACAGAAGCACCTGGCGCCGACGCCGTCTCCGACGAGCAATCGCCGCTACCCCTAAGCGCCCCTCGACGAACTGACCCCACCTCAAGCATCAGCGCTTCCCAGCGAGTCTGGTGAGCATCCTCTTCCCCTCACGCGCTTCCTAGTTCGTCGGCAACCTCACCGTATGAGCGCACCGCCGCCGTCCGCCACCACCAGCGCCGCCCATCTGTGGTCGAGCTGCTGTGAGCCACTAGATCTAGATCCAAGCGTCACGATAGATGACTTAGCGAACAGGTACGAAGCAACCAGCACCGTGCGATTAAGTTAGATCTAACGACCTGCGTAGCACGATCCACCCGAACTGGTACGCGCCAGTAAGAATGAGCCACGTGTCCAGAGTTGGATTTAAAACAGAAATTTTGATCTATTAGATATACAAACTTGCAAAATTCATAACTTTAAATCCACACGTCCAAATTTTGCAAAATTTATATCAATGGAATCAACAAGAAGAGTACTTTGCAACCATGCACTTTGTTTAACTAATTGCTTCTGTAAAATTGGTTGTTTTTGCAGAAACTTGTTTAGGCCTATTTTGGATATAAAATATATTAAAATGTTTTTAGAGTAAAATCTTTTGTAAATGGATTGTTTTAAACCTACTAACCCTAGGAACCAACTTGTAGATTTAAAAATATATTTGGTGACACTTAGGAATTAAATCTTTGAATAAAAGCAATTCTAGCTAACTAAAAATATTGATTATGGTTTAAAAATGCTTTTAAAGTGAAACCTTTTGGAAAATGATGTCGTTTAAACTCTCTGACACTAAACACCAAGTTTTGGGACTTTAAAACATATTTGATGAACCTTAGTAAATTATTACTTGTTAAAAACATTTCTAGCAAATAAAAATATTGTTTGATTTAAAAATGGAATTTAGGTGGAACCTTTTTGCAAATGGATTAATATTAAACCCTTAAATCATAAACACTAAAATTTGTGTTTAAAGAATATATTTGGCTAACCCTACAAAATTATTACTTTGATTTAAACCATTTCTAGCAAAACAAAATGATTTAAATGGACATTTTCACCAACTTGAATTTAAATGGTTTT
Source organism: Avena sativa (assembly GCA_916181665.1). Lineage (NCBI taxonomy): Eukaryota > Viridiplantae > Streptophyta > Magnoliopsida > Poales > Poaceae > Avena > Avena sativa. The sequence continues at coordinate 413,623,756 of OV702281.1, read as the reverse complement.
ACCACTTTTGTAAATGACCAATATGAGCTTTAAAATGTTTAGAGCCTAATAGAAACCACTTTTCCAAATAAAACCATCTTTTGCATGCTTGCATGCATTGCCATGTTTTTGTTATTTTATGTGGTGAATTGTTTGAATGTTAGTTGAATATATGTTTGCTTGATTGAATTGTATTGAAGTTAGAAGAGTGTGATATTTTCAAGATCAAGGAGTGAACCAATATTCCCTACTAAAAAGGCAAGTGACACTATCATCCATGTCCTACTATTTTCATTACACTTAGTGGATTTTGTAGCATGCATGATAGGACTACTATATTTCTATGCTATGCTATATCCTATTAGGATATCCTTATATCTTCCTTAGTGAAAACATCGTAGTTGTAGTATGCTTAGCCCTGCTATAAACTTGGGGTGGAATATTATATCATGATTATATGAAGTGTTGGAAAAATATATGTTTTATATAATAAAACAAGTACTCAATGAACCACCTGGGTGGAAAGAGGATACTCCATTTTGGACAAGGTGGCAACAAAGGGAACCATGTTTATATGGCTATATTTTTGTATGTTCACTAGAAGAAAACCACCCAGGGACTTAGAGATTTAACATGTTTTTCGTACAGTGGCTTCCGTGTGCAGCCACATGCTAAATGGGCTCTGGCTAGTCAACTACATAGTGGAATACCCTTGAATTGGCATCTTCAGGTTAACTAGCATTGTGTATTGGAAATATATCCATACATTGGTGCCTGGTAGACAAGCTAGCATTGTGTATTGGGAGGACTTCTATGGAAAGTCTTTGTCACATTCTCGATTTGCCGGTACTCCATTTGGTGAGTACTTATCCAGCGTCCACTGGTGGCGTCAAGACGAGATTGTGTCATGTGGGTAAAGTGTACAACTTCTGCAGAAGATCAAATTCTAAGTACTTAGCCGTGTCCCCGGTTACGGACAACTCTGAGCAACTAAGGCCTGAAGCTATGGAAGATCTCGACATTCCAATTTCTCAAAGTAAAACTTGATGGTGACAACAAGGGATTAGAAGCACTTGGAGTTTTCCAAGGAGTTCAGAAAGATTTGTCAAAAGATCAAAGCTATTTTGAAAAGATAGGATAAAACTATATTGCTTTCTGCAAATTAGCCTAAACCCTACTTATCCAAATATGCATGTAATGATAGGATCCACTTATTTCCACATAGTAGTGAAACTTGCCAATACAATTTAAATGTATTGACCCTTGTGGCTGTAACTTATTATGTTGCAGGTTTGTTTGATGTTAGTGAAGTGTGTTGATTAGGATTACAAGTCTACAACCAACATGATTGCCTATGGCACTTTGAAGATGAAGGACTCCATGCTATAGTTATTTCTGCTGCATTGTAATGAGGTATCCAAATGAGGTATGTAATATGTAATGAATTATTTTATTCCGGGTTATAAAGTTGTATTATGACTTTTGTTTCTTGATATTACATCTTAACTGTGGATGCTAGCTATTGATCCAGGGACTAGCATTGTAAACACAGGGATCTCTACCTTATTAAAGGTTGGGACCTCCACAATTGACTTACGTGAAACACATTGTGAACGGCAGACAGTGATTCAGGCAACTCAATCTCATAAGCCACTTCTCCTTTGTGACTCAATATTTTGAATGGTCCAACATATCTGGGTGCCAATTTTACTTTGACCCGAAATCTCTTCACTCCACGAAGTGGTGAGACTCTAAGATAAGATCTATCAGCCACCTCATAGGTGACTTCTCTATGCTTTGGATCTGCGTAGCTCTTCTGTCGGGACTGTGCTATCTTCAATCTATCCTTTACCAACTTGAATTTCTCTTTAGCTTCCTTGATTAGTTTTGGCCCGAACAGATTTATTTCTCCAACACCACTCCATAACAATGGTGTAGTACACTTTATCCCATAGAGAAATTCAAACGGTGCCATCTCAATACTGGCTTGATAGCTGTTATTGTAAGAGAATTCTGCATAAGGCAGACTTTCATCCCAACTAGCTCCATAATCTAGGGCACATGCTCTCAATATATCCTCTAGAATCTGGTTGGTCCTTTCTGTATGTCCATCGGTCTGGGGGTGAAAAGCAGTGCTGAATTCTAATCTCGTACCCAATGACTCATGTAGTTGCCTCCAAAAATGGGAAGTGAATTGAGTTCCCCTATCTGACACGATACTCTTGGGTATTCCATGCAGACACACAATTCTATTCATATATATCTTGGCTAACTTAGCACTTGTATATGTTGTCTTCACTGGTATGAAATGAGCCACTTTAGTTAGGCGATCTACCACGACCCAAATAGAATCATATCCCGATCTAGTCCTTGGCGGTCCAGTGATGAAAACCATATCAATCTTATCCCACTTCCAATCAGGAATAGGTAGTGGTTGTAACAGTCCTGCTGGTTTCTGATGTTCTGCTTTAACTCTACTACATACATCACACAAAGCAATATGTTCGGTGATGTCCTTCTTGAGATTATTCCACCAAAATCTTTCCTTCACATCCATATACATTTTGGTGTTACCTGGATGAATGGAATATGGTGAGTTGTGTGCTTCTTGTAAAATCAGTTTCCAAAGCTCCGGATCTTGTGGAATGCAGATACGTTTTACATACCATAAAGTACCATGTTCGTCTTCATGGAATCCTTTGGATTTCCCCTTGCTAATTTTTTCCTTAATCTCTTCAATTTCCTTGTCCATATTTTGGGCTTCCTTGATCCTGTCCAACAATGTGGGTTGAACATCCAATGACATGAGATGTCCTTCAGGCACTATCTCCAATCTGAGATCTTTGAATTGTGCACACAGATCATCTGGCAATTCTCCCTTAGTAAGGCCATTCACATAAACTTTACGGCTTAATGCATCCGCTACAACATTTGCTTTACCGGGGTGGTATTGCAAACTCAAGTCATAGTCCTTGATGAGTTCTAGCCATCTCCTTTGTCTCATGTTGATTTCTTTCTGAGTGAAAATATATTTCAGACTTTTGTGATCTGTGAACACTTCACAACGTTTACCCAAAAGATAATGTCTCCATGTTTTGAGTGCATGGACAACAGAGGCTAACTAAAAATCATGAGTAGGGTAATTCACTTCATGAGTTTTGAGTTGTCTCGAGGCATAAGCCACAACTTTCCCTTCTTGCATCAAAACTGCACCTAACCCTTGGTGAGATGCATCACAATATACTTGGAAATCTTTCTCCAAATCTGGCAGACATAAGACTAGTGCTGTCACTAGTCTCTTCTTCAACTCTTGGAAGCTGAGTTCACATCCTTCAGTCCAATCAAATTTCTTGTCTTTCTTAAGTAACTCCGTCATTGGCTTAGCTACCTTCGAGAAATTCTTAATGAATCTTCTGTAGTATACTGCCAAACCAAGGAAACTATGCACTTCTTTCACTGACTTAGGAGATTCCCATTCAGTTACAACTCACACTTTTGAGGGATCAACCGCTACACCATCTCCTGACACAATATGTCCAAGAAATCCGACCTCATTCAGCCAGAATTCACACTTGCTGAATTTGGCATACAGCTTATGCTCCCTAAGTTTCTCAAGTATTAATCGCAAATGCTCTTCATGCTCTTCGTTGCTCTTGGAGTAGATCAAAATGTCATTGATGAAAATGACAACGAACTTGTCAAGAAATTCCATGAACACCTTGTTCATCATATTTATGAAGTAGGTTGGTGCATTTGTCAAAACCAAATGGCATCACGGTGTACTCATACAATCCATACCTAGTGGTGAAAGCAGTCTTAGGTATGTCGTGTTCCCTTATCTTTAGTTGAAAGTAGCCTGATTGAAGATCAATCTTTGAGAACACACGGGCTCCTTCTAACTGATCAAACAAATCATTGATTCTTGGCAAAGGGTATTTTTTCTTGATAGTTACCTCATTGAGTGAACGGTAATCTATGCATAACCTTTGACTTCTATCTTTCTTCTCAACAAACAAAACTGGTGCACCCCAAGATGATGAACTTGGTTGAATAAATCCTTTTTGTAACTGTTCTCCAAGCTGTTTCTTGAGTTCCTTCAACTCATCTACTAACATCTTGTAAGGTCTCTTTGCTATTGGTCCAGATCCTGGCAGCAAGTCTATCAAAAATTCAACATCTCTATCTGGTGGCATTCCAGGTAATTCCTCTGGAAACACATCCAGATATTCTCTCACAATTAGCACATTGTCTATGCTAACCCCCTTAAGAGCATTTCAAAGTTAGACTTGAATCTAATCCTTTTATTATCCGGGTTGTGAGTGTGACAGTACGATTGGAACAATCTAGTACTCCTTCATACTTGGTCATCCAATCCATTCCCAAAATAACATCCAATCCTTGGGAATCTAGGATTATCAGACTGACTGGAAACTTATGCTTTCCAAATTCTATTACTAGATCACGACATCCAAGACTTACTATCATATCTTCACCGGGAGAACTTACTTTTATAGGACACCCAATATTTTCAGTTGGAAATCCATTTTTATCAACAAATGCTCTTGATATGAATGAATGCGATGCGCCAGTATCAAAAAGAACAAGTGCTGAAATAGAATTGAGTTTGAACTTACCAGCCACAACATCAGATTCCTCATATATTTCTTCCACATTGATGTGGTTCACTTGTCCCTTTTGGAAGGGATTGGGCTTGTTGGCACCTTCAACTTTCTTTTCTGGGCACTCATTAGCATAGTGTCCCATATTCTTACACTTGAAGCATTCAACCTGACCGAGATCTTTCTTTATAGGCTGACTTCCACTTCCAATTCCACCTCCACTGTGGTGGCTCTCGTGTCCACTCTTGTGGTTCTTATACTTGTCATTATCATGACTACGACGGTGCTTGTTGTCATGATGACGGTTGTGGTTGTGGTGGTTGTTGTACTTTCCATGTTTGTGGGATCCAGAACTCCCACTATCATCATGATGGGAATGCTTGTGAGATGATCCCGAGCTGTGCTTATCAAAGCTATGCTTCCTCTTTATGCTCTCAACCTGTTTCATCTTGTTTTCCAAGATGGTAGCCTTGTCACAAAGTGATTGATAGGTTGGAACATAGGCAACAGACAGCTGTAGGTTCAATTCATCATTAAGTCCTTCGAGGAATTTCTCCCTCCTCTTTGCATTTGTATCAACTTCATCAGGTGCATAGCGCGCCAGATTGTTGAATTCCTCAATGTACTCAGCCACACTGCGGTGACGCTGCTTCAGATTGTAGAACTCCTTCTTCTTCAAATTCATCACTCTGGATGAGATGTGAGCTGTACGGAATCCATCCTCGAAGATATCCCAAGTCACATCCTTAAGGGGAGTGGTGATCTGAAAGTTATCCCACCATGTTGCTGCTGGTCCTTCAAGCACATGTGTTGCAAATCTGACCTTTTCTTCGTCGGTGCAGCCAACAGTCACTAAGTCCTTGTTCACTGAACGTAACCAGTCATTGGCTACCTGTAACATCCCTAAAATCATGTTTCAAACTTATGCATATCATCCATGCATCCATGATCATATGATTTTCATTTCAAACAAATCATTTCAAAAACAGAAGCATTTATGCTTATTATTTCATGTAATTTTGCTCTAGCTTTAGTGCTATCTTCCAAGGAGAAGAATACTTGTTTGGGATCAGTAAGGTTTGAAATTCAAACTTAGGCACTTTCAAAAGTTTGAAAAAGTTTCAAAACAAAATGAGAAATAAAAACAATATTATGCCTATTTGAATATATATCATAAAGGCTTGGTTTTATTTTATTTTCTTATGAACAAGTGTTTTGCTTAAACAGTGGTGTTTGACACACATTTGAGTGCAAAGTTTACAGTATAAAAACCTAGAGAAAATTTGAATTCAAACTCATTTGATTTGGATTTGAAAATCATTCCAGAAAATCAAAACAGAAAAAGAAAAGGAGAAAAGAAATAGAAAAGGGCCAGCGCCAGCAATTGAGCCCAGCAACAGATCTAGCCCAATTAGCCCACCCGGGTTCCCCCTTTCTCCTTCTCACTCGCGAACGAACCCAACAGGCCACTGACACCAGGACCCCACCCCCTCTCTGTTTAACTCGCTGACTGGTGGACCTCGCCAGCTCACCCTCGTCTTCCCCAAATCGCGCCCGACCACGTCGTCGGCCGTTTCCTCCGCCCATCACTACCGCGTTGATTCCTCACTTGATTGCCCTTGATTCCGCGCGCGATCCTCGCCCCTGCTCCGCCTACTTAACCCCCACCTCTCTGCGACCATTTCCCCTCACTCAGCGCTTCCACATTGCCACCAGGCTGCCCACAATCGCACTTGCGCCGCCGCAGACAGACGCGCTCCAGCGACGAATCCCGGTAAGCATAGACTGCCCGTTTGCCTCTCGTTCAAACCACTGCAACCAGAATGATCTTACGCATCTGTTAATGCCCTCCGTTTGCTTTCTCATGACCCAGACCAACGTCCTCATTCTCACCTGCGAGCACCTGAGCCGCCGCTCGACTCCGACGTGCGATTCAGGTAAAACCAGACCGCCCCTTGCCTCCCCTTTGGTACTGACTCGGTCGCCAGATCCTTGCGCATCTCCTGAACCATTTGGTTTGTGTTGGGTCGACGCAGAGCCTCGGCAACGACCTCGACAGCAAGCAGCAGACGCCGCCCGCAACTCCGACGAGCTCTAGCGACTGCGTCCGTGCGCCCCTTGCCAAGCCGTCACCAGGTTGAGCTTCAGCACACCGTCACGTTTCTGGTAAGCACCTCCGACAACCCTAGGACCACCTGTAGCACCGCGCCACCGTAGGCCGAGCTCGCCGCCGCCAGTAGCCACCGCCAGCGCCGCCCAGCTTTGGTCGTTTGATCCAGGGCCGTCAGATCTGGATCCAGCGTACAGGATTAGATCACTTAACGAATCGTTACAAGTAGATCTGAGCCGTGCAGTTTAAGTAGATCTGACGGCTCAGAAGCGTGATCCTACGCGAAGCGGTACGGGCCAATTAGAACAAGACGCGTGGCAGCAGTTAGATTTAAAAGACAGAATTTGAATCTATTAGATGTTTAAATTTTTTTTGGCTATAACTTTTGATCCCCATGTTAGAATTTGACAAATTTTATACCGTTGGAATCAGGAGAGCAAGCTCTTTCTAAATATGCAATGTTTTTAATGTTTTGCTTCTGTTAAAATGACTTTATTGGCCGAAACTTGTGTAGGGCTAATTTGAGTATATGAAATGTTTAGGAAATGATTTAGGGTTTAAATAAATGTTGTTTGGCAAGTTTTTAACTTGTAAATGAACCAGTACTGTTTACTTGTTTGGTTGAGTTTTAAAAATCATCACATACCATTTTGCATGCATGCATATATTTTTGGTTGTATATGTTTTGTATGTGATTTGTTGCTATAATTCTTTGTGTAGATTTTGGTGCTAGTGATTGTGATTGTGAAGAGTGTAACTACTCTCCAAACTACCAAGGCAAGTGGTACTTCATGAATATTTGTATCCCTATGTTTTTACTAAGCATTAGAAATATTTTGTAGACTTGCATGTTATATTTTGCTTATATGCCATGCTGGGAAATCCTAGTAGCTGTAGAATTGCTAGAAAATTTCTAAGTTAAGATACTGTCTATGCCATGCTTAGCCTAGCTAGTAGCAACCAAGGGTTGCTGAAATATATACATGCTATGATGAAAATATTTCTAAGTCTTTGGACTGGTGTTTTGCCTAATAAAACAACTAAGTAAATGAAACACCTGGGTGGAATGGAAGGAATGGTTTGTGTTGAGTGGTTACACAAGGCCAGGGGACTGGTGAACCTTGTGTATCTCACTTGTGGAAAGCCACCCAGGAACAAAGAGATTTTAGAGGCCAAGTGTTGAGAAGCTTCTAGTGCAACCACTTGGCAATATGGGCTCTGCCTGGATCATATAGGTTGCTAGAACTTAGCCATTTGGATAGTTGGTGGTAGTGGGAATGATAGGTTGGAACGCGTCCATTTGGTCTAAGGGAAGGCTTCTGAAAGGTCCTGTCTTGGTGAAAATCAAGTCTGGTGGGGAAAGTGCACAACCTCTGCAGATGGAAAAATCTAAGTACTTAGCCATGTCCCTGGAAAAGGACAACTTGAGCATCAAGACATGGAAGCTATCAAGAATCTCCTCATCCCAACTTCTAAGTAAAACTTGTGGGTGAACAAGGGTGAAGGACCTCAATGTCTATTGGTGGCTCCTTGGGAAAAATTTTGACAAAGAAAAACTTAGTGATTTCAACTAATAGGCAAAACCTATTTTGAGCAAAGCAAGCCAATCTACACTTAGCCAAATTGGATATAGTAATATAGTCCACCTAAATTATACTAAGGTATCACTTTCCAATACTATTCCAATGTATTGACCCACTGTGGCTGTAACTTGTAATGTTGCAGGTTACTCTGATGAGGATTAGGAGTCATGAGTCTACACTCAACATGTTTGCCTGTGGCACATGAAGATGAAGACTTTTATTTATTTACTTATTCAAACTCTTGTATTAGGCCGGTGGCCTTGGAGTTGTAAATACTATGTTTGTCTCTGGAATGCCTGTAATAATGACCTTTGTATCTGTGTACTTCATCTTAAACTGTGGATGCTAGCAATGATCCAGGGACTAGCATTGCAATCACAGGGATCCTTTTCCTTTATAAAGGAGGGATCTTACACTACCATTGGATCAATGGTTCCCAAGAACTTTGTAGGCCTTAGTCTCAGAAATCTGGTGAGCATGTCAAATCCTGGAGGATTATTCTGATTGTTGTTATTGTTGTTGTTATTGTTATTCTGATTCTGGTTCTGTATGAACTGCGTCATCATTTGCATCAGTTGAGCTTGTGTTGTCATCAACTGCTGCATCTCGGGAGTGACGTTGTTGTTGTTTTGGTTGGGGTTGGCACGTCGGGGAGGCATCTGTGGTTTCAATAAGGATAAGAATGAGATACCCATAGATGCTTAACATGCACAATACATCACACAGAAAACAATCACAATAACCAAGCTCAAAATAACATAGAGTTTTAACGACATAAACAACAGGTTTTGAAAATGCAAACACACCATAGCAAGCCATCCACATGTTGGATGGTCATTGCGACTCAATAATCAAAGTACAGTAGATGAAAGATAGTTGAGTAGTCTACACTACTCCTCCATGTCAACCTCCACATCAACAAGGGTAAGACCTTCATTCTCCATGGCGATCTTGTACTCATCAACACTAGTGGTCAAGGCCTCAATCTTGGCCCTAAGAACCCTCTTCTGTGAGCGAAGCCTCTCAATCACTCCCTGCTAGTGCTCAAGCTCGAAGTCCTTGGCCTCTAACTCTTCCTTCATCTCCCTGATCTTCTTGTTCCTGTCTTGGACTCTTTTCTCCTGGCTCTTGAACTTCTTGTCCTGGCTTTCAAATTTGGCCTCCATCTCTTTGACGATCTCGTCTTGCTCCGCGAAGAGCTTGTCCTTCTCCCGTAGCTGAACCTAGAACTCGTCATTGCTAAGCATGACGTTGGTCCTATCAGTGTCAAGGTGTCTAATAAGACCCTCTAGGTCCTGAAGTTACAGATGAATCGGCTCCATCGTCTCTCTAGCAGCATCATCATACTCTATAGCCTCACCCTCCTCGTCGTGTCTCCCGAACGGGTGAAAGTAAAGACCTCTAAGCTCGGTGGAGTGCCTCCCAACCAGGCATCCAAGTAACTCCTGCATGACTACATCTAAGCCTCTCTCCTTGTCATCATGCATCAGCTTGAAAGTGATAGCCTCCATGGGTGGTTCTGCCTGGAGTCCCGGCTGTGTGACTCTGAATCCCCAAAGGTCCTTCCTCTCAAACTTGGTGAGCTGAAGTGTCGTGATGCTAGGAAGTGGAAGGTTGAGCACACTGGTGAGCTCAATGAGACGAGTACCAAAACGAGTTCCCTTGAACTCCTCGGCAGTGCTGATAACAACATTAGGCATCTATTTTTATAAGATAGAGAAAAGTTAGAATTAACACAAGTAGAGAAAACTCACAAGACATAATAACACAAGCACATTTTTAACAATCAAACACACAAATCATGGCATACACAAATCTATTACAAACACCAAGGTTCAACATAACTTAGACAAATTTTTTGAAGTAAAACGACAAGTGTGGTGGTCCAACTAGCGGAGTACGTTACTATTCTCATTCACTAGAAAAAATAGCTATCAGGGCATCCTTGGTGGCCATCTGTCTATCTTGTTCACAAGACTCCCATATTAAGTCTATGATGTATCCCCTTAGTTGTTGATTGGTAGTCTCTAAGTCTTGGGTATGCTTATTCTCTTATCTAAGGTCATTTTGAGTATTGATCATTCTGCACTTAAGTCTATCACCAAGCTCCTTGATGGCATTCCATGCTGCATTTTTTGCAGAGTTAAAGAATGTTGTGTGCATTTCAGTGTTGGTGGCCATGCAGAATCCTGACTATTTGTGGTTATCTTCCTTGTTTTTGTACAAGTGAAGTTGCACCCACCAATACTCTTCTCCTTCATCCATCACAGGGAATCCCTTGTACACAGTTGCACCATGTATCCCCATGGTAACCATAAGGTTCTTGAGTGCCTTGGGAAATTCAGTCTCACACTCCAAAGTCATGGTCATGAGTGGTCCCTTCCTGACGGCTTCGTTGATGGATTTCATCCACAAATAGAGATGAGAAAGAAGATTAGAAAAGTCTATGAGAAGAAAAACACAAGTGTGGAAATTTTTCAAAGTGTTGAAATTTTCCTTAGTGGTTTCTTTGTCTAATCCAATCCTAGGGTCATAATCCTACAGGAAAATGTAGAGGTCCCAACCTGATAACCTGTGTTTACAATGCTAGTCCCTGGATCAATAGCTAGCATCCACAGTTTAAGATGTAATATCAAGAAACAAAGGTCATAATACAACTTTATAACCAGGAATAAAATATTTCATTACATCTTACATAGCTCATTTGGCTATCTCATTACAATGCAACAGAAATAACTATATAGCATGGAGTCCTTCATCTTCAAAGTGCCACAGGAAATCATGTTGGTTGTAGACTTGTAATCCTATTCAACACACTTCCCTAACATCAAACAAACCTACAACATAATAAGTTAAAGCCACAAGGGTCAATACATTTGAATTGTATTGGCAAGTGATACTATGGTAGAATAGTGGAGTCTATCATCTATATGCATTTGGCTAAGTGGAGCTTAGGCTTGCTTTGCTCAAAATAGATTTTCATTATCATTTGAAAACACTAAGTTTTTGTTTGCCAAAATCACCCAAGGCATCTACCAATCAATGATTGAAGATCCTTTAACCCTTGTTCAAAGACAAGTTTTTAACTTAGAAATTGGTATGAGGAGATCCTTGATAGCTTACATGTCTTGATGCTCAAATTGTCCATTGCCGGGGACACGGCTAAGTACTTAGATTTTACTCTCTCGAGAGGTGGTGCACTTTCCTCACAAGACTCGACATGCATCGAGACAAGATCTTTCAGAAGCCTTCCCTTAGAACAAAATGGACGCGCTCCAAACCTATCACCCCCTACCACCAACTGTCCATCTGGCTAAGTTATTGCAACCTATATGATATAGGCAGAACCCATATTGCCAAGTGGCTGCACTTGAAGCTTCTCAACATTTGACATCTCAAATCTCTTTGTTCCTGGGTGGCTTTCCACAAGTGAGATACACCAGGGTAGTCCATGAATATGGGGACCTGAGTAACCACTCAACATAACCCATCCTTTCCATTCCACCCAGGTGATTCATTCACATAGTTGTTTTATTAAACAAAACATAAGTCATAGACTTAGAAATATTTCATAGCATGAACATAATCCACCCTTGTTTTCTACTAGCTAAGATAAGCATGATAGTAGTAGGGATCTTAACTTAGGGAAAATTCTACTAAGGCATCATCTACTAGGATTTCCCAAGGCATAGCTTATACTCAGAAAATTCCATGCAAGTCCTACTCAAAATATCACTAATGCATAGTGAAAAAAATGGGACAAAAGTATGAAGCACCACTTGCCTTTTTGGTAGAGAATATAAGTTCACTCCTTGATATTTGAATAGTCACACTCTTAAAATTTCAAGACAATTCAATCAAGGCACAAATTCAAACTAGCATTCAAACAATTCATCACATAAAACAATAAAAACAAAGCAATGCATGCAAGCATGCAAAAGATTGTTTTATTTGGAAAAGTGGTTTCTAATAGGCTATAAAAATTTTAAAACACTTATTGGTCATTTATATAAGTGGCAAAACCATTTTAAAATTGAGTTAGTGAAAATGGCCATTTAAATCATTTTTGTTTTGCTAGAAATGGTTTAAATCAAAGTAATAATTTCTAGTGTTTGCCAAATATATTTTTAAACACAAATGTTAGTGTTTATGGTCAAAGTGTTTAATATTAAATCATTTGCCAAAGGTTTCACCTAAAAACCATTTTTAAATCAGAGCAACATTTTATTCTGCTAGAAATGCCTTTGAACAAAGTAATAATTTTACTAGGGTTAATCAAATACATTTTAAACCCAAAACTTATTATTTAGGGTCAGAGAGTTTAACTCGAATCATTTTCCAAAGATTTTACTCAAAAAGCATTTTAAAAACATAAACACCATTTTTATTTAACTAGAAATGCTTTTGTTCAAAGGTTTATTTCTTAGCATCACAAAATATACTTTTAAATCTACAAGTTGGTTTTTATGGTCAGTAGGTTCAAAACAAAACATTTACAAAATATTTTACTCTAAAAACATTTTTAGAATAAATTTTATAATCAAATTAGGCCTACACATGTTTCTGCAAAAACAACAATTTTTACAGAAGCAATTCACTAAACAAAGGGCATGGTTGGAAATTATTCTTTTTTTATTCCATTGATATAAAATTTGTAAAATTTGAACGTGTAAATTTAAAGTTATGAATTTTTCAAATCTAACCATCTAATAGACAAGTTTCTATTTTTAAATCAAAACCTGAGCCACGTGTCTGAATCTTATTCGCCAGTACCGTTTCACGCGGATCGACTAATGTGGACTATTGGATCTAATGCAAATCGCACGACACAGAATGCTTCATACCCCTTCGATAAGTGATTCTATCCTACCCGCTGGATAAAAATCCAATGCTTCAGAGCAGCTTGACCAAAGATGGGCGGCACGGAGATGGTGGCGAGCGGCGGAGCGCTCTGGCGGTGGCGTTGCCGGCGATATAGGAAGCGAGAGAGAGAGAGAGAGGGATATGCCTCACAGTGTTCGCGTGATCTCGCTGATGCTCGAAGTTGTCTCTGTTAGCCAAGGCGCGCACGGACGCGTCATTGATTGCTCGCCGGACTTCACGACGGCGTCGGGCACGCTCTGTTCGTCGTTGTTGGCGAAGTTTTAAGCCACGGTAAAGCGAGAAAAAGGATCCGTTAGACGCACAAGAGAGAGGAGAACGATTGAGTGTTAACCAGAGAGGAGGGGTGGTCTGTGCTTACGGGAAGGGGTCGCCGCAGTGGATGCAGACGATGACGGCGCTCAGATGTTGTGCTTGCCGACGTTTCGGAGCGTGCGCGGCCAAGCGGGCGGTACTGGTAGGTGCACGAGACGATGGGGAGCACGCTTTTTTGCTCTAGGGGCAGTGGGGATGACTAGGGTGGTTGGAATCGTTGGACGATCTCGCCGGAGCAGTGGTGCTTGCCGTGAGAAATTCGAGCAGCCTATGGGCAGCGAGTGTGTGGCGTCTAGGGGGGAAGGTAGAGAAGAGGGAGGAGATTTAATGCGCGTGGTCGCGGCGAGGATTTAGCGCGGCATTGATGCGTATTCACGCCAACATTCAACGACAGTAAAACGGCCAGAGAGGGGTGTGGTCAGCGGCGGGTCAGGAAGAAGATGAGCTAGCGGTGGGGCCTGGCGTCAGCAAGTGCGGAGGGGATACGGTGGGGTCTACACATCAGTGGCTGAGTGGGTTCAGACGCGGGTGAAGGAAAACGATTCGCGGGAGAGGGAGTGGGCTGCGAGTTGGGCCTGGGGCTTGTTGGGCTGGCTAGGCTGCTTTTTTTTCTTCTGTTTTCTTTTTCTTTTTCCATTTTGATTTTCTGTTTTGAATTTCAAACTACCATTTGAATTTAGATTCCTTTTCAAAACTTTTCCAAATATTCAGTATGTTTCTATACTGTTTAACAGGGTATTTTTAGAATCCATTTTTGAATATTTTCTTATATTCTTTTATGATTATTATTTATTTAAAATAGGCAGTTATTTAAATAAGATTTTAAATATATTTTCAAACTCTTATTTGAATCCTAATTTTCACCAAACTCTTTTCAGTAGGTTTTATTTATTCAAATAGTGCAATTATTTCACTTTGATTCATTTAAAACATTTTAATATTATTTATCAATCATTTAAATTAGGTAATTGTCTTTATTCAAATAGAATCAAATATGGTTTTAATTCCATTTAAATTTATTCAAATAATTATTTGATTCCATTTAAGTTAATTAAATAACTTTTATTTCACTTGGGCAATTCCAATTTACTATTTTCTCATGATTTAATTAAATATTTTCATTAGGGATTTTGTCTCTATTTAAATGGAATTGAATTTGGTTAATGCCATATAAATTTATTTGAATATTCTTTATCCCTTTATTTTATTTGAATTATATTTATCTCATTTTCTTATGGATCTAATTCAAATTTTAAATTTTCTTCTAAATAATTTTACTACTATTTAGTTTAGGCAATTTGTCTTTATTTAAATAAAATTGAATATGGTTCAAAGCCCATATAGTTTTATTTAAATAATATTTTATTTATTTTTATTATTTAACAACTTCCATTTGTTCATGGATTTGTCCAAGATTTAATTTGGCTTTTAAATATTCCTTATTTATTTATTTCTTTCTTTATCTTATAAAATCCACATCTTTTTATTTATAAATCCAAAAATTGGTGATTCCAATTTGTAGAATTTTATTTAATATTTGTTTATCCTTTTAGGATTGTTTTGCTCATAATTTGGTATGGATTTTAGATAGGAGCTTTATTAGCTTTTATATTTATTTTCTTTACCTTATTAAATTCATAAGTTCTTATCCATGGCTCCAAATTGAATGAAACCAATTTCTATGGTTTATCATATTTTATTTATCATTCTTGATCATCTGTAAATGTTTGTTGCTAAATTTTTATATGGATCAAATCCATAGTCTTAAAGAGATCTTGGAAATGATTTTCTTCCATTAGGGTTTTAGGGTTTTTGTTTATTTTCCAAGTGTTTAAATTTTCAAGATACATTTATTGGTGAATGCATTTCACTTGATTGAAATTTGTTGGATTCCATTTCATTTAAATTTGTTCAAGTATGGTTTTGATGTTTCCATTTGGAATCAAAAAGTTTCTTTTCACCCTAAATTTCAACAATTATTTATTTTGTTTATTTATTTTTTCACATTTCAAAATTTGGAAAATTTTGGGATGTGACAGCAACACAGTGCTCTGATACCATCTGTAATACCCCACCTTTATAAAGGTAAAGGTCCCTGTGATTGCAATGCTAGTCCCTGGATCAATTGCTAGCATCCACAGTTTAAGACGAAGTACACAGAAACAAAGGTCATTATTACAACGTCATTCCAGAGATAACATAGTCTTTTACAACTCCATAGCCATAGGCTAGTTACAAGAGTTCAACTTAACAAAAGTAAAGTAAAGTCTTCATATTCATGTGCCACAGGCAAACATATTGAGTGTAGACTCATAACCCTAATCCTCATCAGAGTAACCTGCAACATCAGAAGTTACAGCCACAGTGGGTCAATACATTGGAATAGTATTGGCAAGTGATACCTTAGTAGAATAATAATTTCTAGCTCCTACATGAATTTGTCTAAGTGTAGCTTAGGCTTGCTTTGCTCAAAATAGGTTTTGCCTATTAGTTGAAAACACTAAGTTTTTTTTTAACAAAAACTCCCAAGGAACCACCAATAGACATTGGTGAACCTTTACCCTGGTTCAACCACAAGTTTTTAACTTAGAAATTGGGATGAGGAGATTCTTGGTACCTTCCATGTCTTGATGCTCAAATTGTCCATTGCCGAGGACACGGCTAAGTACTTAAATTCTTCCTTCTCAAGAGGTGGTGCACTTTCCCCACAAGACTCGACATGCATAGAGATAAGACCTTTCAGAAGCCTTCCCTTAGACCAAAATGGACGCGCTCCAAACCTATCACCCCCTACCACCAACTGTCCATTTGGCTAAGTTATTGCAACCTATATGATCCAGGCAGAGCCCATATTGCCATGTGGCTGCACTAGAAGCTTCTTAACATTTGGCATCTCAAATCCCTTTGTTCCTGGGTGGATTTCCACAAGTGTGATACACAAGGTAGACCATAGATATGGGCCTTGTGTAACCACTCAACATAACCCAAACATACCATTCCACCCAGGTGTTTCATTCACTTAGTTGTTTTATTAAGCAAAACACAAGTCAAAGACTTAGCAATATTTTCCATAGCATGTATATAATCCACCCTTGTTTGCTAATAGCTAGGCTAAGCATGGCAATAGCAAGTATCTTAACTTAGAGAAAATTCCAACAATTCTACAACTACTAGGATTTCCCAAGCATAGCATATAGATACTTAGCAAAAACATCATGCAAGCCCTATACAAAATATCACTAATGCATAGTCAAAATATTGGAACAAAAATATGTAGCACCACTTGCCTTGGTATTTGGGGGAGTAGCAACAATCCTCACAATCACAATCACCACTAGCACCAAAATCTACACATAAAATGATAGCACCAAATTTATATTCCAAACAAATCAAGCAAAAATATATGAATGCATGCAAATGCCATGTGATGATTTTTATAAACTAAACAAGACAAGTAAAACAGTAGCGAATCACTAAATAAACATTTAGAGACTAATCAACTTAATTTGGCTTTAAAAACATTCTCTAAACAATTTTTATACACAAAATAAGCCTACAAATGTCTCTGCATAAAATTCTATTTTAACAGAGGCAAAATACAAAACCAAGCCTACAGATGTGTAGGATTTAATTTTGTGATTCCATTGATATATTATTTGCATTTTTTGGATAAACAGAACAAAAGTTATTGAATTTACAAGTTTAATCATCTCATGAAATCAAATCTGAATTTTAAAAGAAAAACCCAAACACGTGGCGGCTTCTGATTGGACGGTACCGTTTTGCGCGGATCACACACGTGCACCGTTAGATCTAAGTGAGATCTAATGGCTCAGATCTGCCCGTACCCCTTCGGGCTGGCGTCTAATCTAGACCACTGGATCTAGATCTAGTGGATCAAATCGCTCCTACCCTAAATCGGCGGCACTCATGGCCACAGCGGCAACGGCGACGATTGTGCCGACGATGGATCAGCGAAGCTAGGGGTAGGATAGGGGGTGTAGGCGCTTACCGAGGTCGCGAGGACATGGGGATGCTCAACATGGATGCGGCTGGGGCGGGGGTGTGCTGTAGCGGTGGTTAGCGCTCGTCGGAGTTGCTGGAAGCGTCGGGCACGCGGTGGCGGAGACGTTGGCGACGCTCTGGATCGCCCTAGTACAAACCAGGAGTATTACGATATGCGCAAGGACACGGCGAACACGACAGGGACAAGTAGAAGGCAAGGGGTGCTCAGAGATTACTAGGATTTCTCGCCGGAGTCAAGCGAAGCTTCGGTCGTTCACGGAGCTCGATGGTGGCGACGTCCTGGGGCATTACAGAGCAAACAGAGAGGGTGTGAAGATGTGTATACATCAATCGAACAAGATCGTATGAACAAGGGGCGAAGGGGAGCACGGTGCTCACCGGAATGCGTCGCTGGAGCTGCTCGGAACAGTGGTGGCGTGAGTGGAATTGCGGGCAGCCTGGTGGCGGAGAGAGAGTGCTGAGTGAGAGGAAAGGAGCGGAGAGGGGAGGGGGTTAAATAGCCAGCGAGGGGCGAGGAAATTACGCGGCATTGATCGGCAATTAAGCCCGCTTCAATCATGGCAGTGATGGTGGTAACAGCGGCGACAACGGGGTCGAGGGGTGCGGGGTTTGGGGACGATGACTACGTGGCGTCTGGGGCCGCTGGTCAGCGAGCGCGGGGTAGGTTTTGTCCGCGTGAGAGAGAGAGAGAGGGAAATGGCCCGGGTGGGCTTGCTGGGCTGTTTCTGTTGCTCGGCCGAATAGGTGGCGCCGACCTTTTTCCATTTCTTTTCTCCTTTTCTAATTCTGTTTTGATTTTCTGAATTCATTTTCAAATGTTATTCAAATGAGTTTGAATTCAAACCTTTTTTGGATTTTTGTAAAGTGATCCATGCATATATTTGTGTAAAAACATTGTTGTTTACTCAAAAATACTTTGGCCCATTGAAAATAAAATAAAACCATGCCTTATTTAAATATTTATAATAGGCATATAAATGGTTTTAATTTAGATTTTCGTTTTCAAAACTTTGGCAAGCTTTCAAATCATCTTTTAAACTTTTCTGGTTGAATCAAAGTATTCTCATATTTTGAGAGTTGAAATAAAGTCATTGCCTTTCTTACATGAAATAATAGGCAAAACAAATGGCTTCTTATTTGAAACCTTGTTTGAAAATAATCCAAATGCATAAGGCTACATGAATGATATGCAACTTTATAAACCATGATTTTTGTGATGTTACACTCTGCAAAGCAGCATGTCTAGCACTGGCAGGAAAATATTTTTGGAAGAAAGAAGCAATCAAACAATCAGGGCTATCAATGGAACCAGGAGGTAATCTATTAAACCAAGCCCTAGCTTCTCCTTTTAGTGAAAAGGGAAAGATCTTAGTAACAAAGTACTTGCGCATCTTAAAATCATTACAGAATAAACCACTCATAGTGGAAAGCTCATTCATATGAGCCACATCACTCTCATTTTCACTCCCACAAAAAGGTTCTTTCTCAACAATGTCTAAATAGGATAAATCAAGAGAGCAATCATAATCTTTATCTTTAATATCTATGGGAGAGGTGGCAAACTTAGGATCAGAGGAAAATTTAGGAATAATGGTACGTCTAGCAAGGAGACTCTTAATAGCACTAGTACCATATGTGTTTCAGCACTCTTCAACAAATTCATCAGTGAACTCAATATAACCATCATTAATATCATAACTCTCTCTAGACTCAGGTGAGCTAACAGGTGTAACAGTGTCTTCACTAGGATTTCAGTATTTCCTAGACCAGCCATAGTAGCATCTAGGAAAGGACCTAATGAACCACTCGCATCAAGCATAGTAGAAGTAATATCATGAGCATCAAAAGCAGTTTCAGATTCAGCAGTAGTAGCAGTGTGTGTAGCATGAGTATGTGGTGGTGGTGTAACAAGGTTACTTATAACAAACGGTGAATCAAGAGCAATAGAGGTGTTTAGGAAACTTTCCATCACGAGACTTCCCCATGATTAAATAGGAAACTTTACATCACGAGACTTCCCCATGATAAAAGGAATAGTAGTGAACAATAATAGATCTAAGTGAACTTACAAATAAAGCTATTTTCCCTGGAAACGGCGCCAGAAAATAGTCTTGATGACCCACATGTATAAGGGATCGCAACAGTCTTCGAGGGTAGTATTACCCAATTTATTGATTCAACACAAGGTGAGCCAAAGAATACTTGCAAGCCTTAACAACTGAGTTGTCAATTCAGCTGCACCTGGAAATAGTTCTTGCTCACAGGAGTTTATCAGTAGCAACAGTTTGTAGTAGCAACAGCAAAGCAACAACAGCAGTAAAACATGAGCAATAGTAACAGTAGCAGCAAACAGTAGGATATGAGTGCGGTAGGCATAGGGATGGATGGACGGGCGTTGCATGGACGAGTCTAAACATGTAACTTCAAGATCTAGGACATTGCAGATAAATGAGAATAAGCATCCAAGTACTAAACAATCCTAGGCATGTGCTCCATATATAGTCATGCGTGCTCGCAATGAGAACTTGCACAACATTTTCTATCTAGCCAGCCCGTGGCAGCGGGGCCTCTAGGTAACTACTAGCAATTAAGGTGCTCCTTTTAATAGAGCACTAGAGCAAAGCATTAACACTATGTGAACACATGTGATCCTCACACCACAGCCATCCCCTCCGGTTGTCCTAATTTCTGTCACTTCGGGGCCTTTGGATCCGAACAATGATATGTGTACACAACTTGCAGATAAGATCACAAACAATACTATCATAATGATTCAATAATAAGTTCAGATCTGAGATCATGGCACTCGGGCCCTAGTGACAAGCATTAAGCACAACAAGTTGCAACAAAGTCAAATAGCACTAATAGAGATAGTAGGCACTATGCCCTAACAATCTTATTCGATTACAAGATAGAACTCATCCAATCCCTACCATCCCCATAGCCTACAGCGGGGGATTACTCACTCATGGATGAGGGAAACATTGATGGTTGATGGAGAGTCATTGGTGATGACGATGACAATGATCCTTCCCAAATTCCCCGTCCCGGCAGGGTGCCAGAACGGAGTTTCTGGATCCGAATCGCGGCTTCTGGTGGTGGCGGCGCAGCGGAACTCTTTCTGAAAAACGCCGAACTACCCTCGGTTTTTAGGTCAAGGAGTAACTTATGGGCGCAGAGGGAGCCCGAGGGGGTGCCTAGGGTGGCCGCATCCCCCTAGGCGCAGGCTGGGCCCACCCGCGCCTGGCAGGGGTGTGGGCCCCCTAGGCCTTCACTCCGTCTCGTCTTCTGGCTCCGTGGATCTTCTGGTGAAATAGGATTTTTGGCATATTTTCCGAGATTTTTCTTGATAGTTGATTTTCTGCACAAAAACTAGACACCTAGGTAATTCTGCTCAAAACAACGTCAGTCAGTGTTAGTTATATCCAAATCACACAAGTTTAGAGGAGAAACAATAGCAAAAGTGTTTGGCAAAATAGATATGTTTTGGAAGTATCAGATATTTCTTGGGGTGACACCGGGGTGGCATCCCCAAGCTTGAGCTTTTGTCCATTCTTCATCTCATTACATCATTCTCTCTCTATACCTGAAATTTTTCCTTCATACAAAACTTCACACAATCTTCATTAGCAACATTAGTGTATTCAAAAGATAATAGATCTTTGGGCTTTAGCTTTGGAACAGCAAAACTTTTCACTAAAAACACAAGATACTGTAGCAACTCCTTTAAAAAGCTTAATTCCCCAAAAGAGAACTCAAAAAGGAATCAATAAGAAGAAAATGCAAATAATGGCAGAAAATATGTCAAAACAGACCAGCAGGTCGAACCGATTTTTTCGAAAAATCTTTTGTTGCTCAAATCAAAAAAATTTGAACTAATGAAAGTTAGCTAACATAGTGGGGGATTTATTCGTAAATTTTCATCTCAATCTGACTTCCAGAGACTCCTCACGAATTTTTATGGTGGAGGACATAAATCTTTTCCGGGACAACAACTCCCCAAATCTTACTTCCCTCTCATCAGAGGTCATTCTTGGCACAAAAAGCAAACCAAAAGGATAAGGATATGTCATTACTAAAGTAATGACTTCCAAGACTCAATAAAACTCTTGGGTTATCTCCTAACAAGTACTTTTGTTTAACGTCTTTAAGTTAGGCACAATAGCTTGAGAAGATGCTCACATAAGAAATATGAATTGAAGTAAAAGAGAGCATCAAGAAGCAAATTCAAAATACATTTAAGTCTAACCCACTTCCTATGCATAGGAATCTTGTATGAAAATAAATTCACAAAGAACAAAGTGACAGGCATAGGAAGATGAAACAAGAGTAACTTCAAAACTTTCAGCACATAAAGGGGTGTTTCAGTACCATGAAAACTTCTGCAACCATATTTTTCTCTCTCATAATAATTTACAGTAGCCTCATGAATAAACTCAACAATATAGCTATCACATAAAGCATGCTTTTCATGATCTACAAACACATAATTTCTATCAAACTCAAAAATAGTGAGTTTAAAACCTTCACAGGTTTTACCCAAAGTAGATATTTCAAAAGGATCTAAGGGAACATAACATTCATCCTCGTTTGGTAAGCATGGGGGACAATCAAATAATGTAAGGAATAAAGAGTTACTCTCATTATAAGGTACGCATGGGTAGATAATCCATTCTGCCTCCTTTTGTTCATCAATCTCCTCCTCTTTTTCATCTAATGAGCTTCTAGTTTCAACAATTTCTTCTTCCATAGGCTCCTGCAAGGCATCAGACTCTTCCATTTGCGGAAAGCACCTATTACAATATTCAAGAATATAGCCATTTTCTTCCTTGTAATTATCAAAGCAAAATTTAAGTATCTCATAAACCTCATATTCATAAGGTGCATCATCAGTATTTTCAAGCAAACTAGCAAGTTCAAATGCACCCTTGAAAGCAATAAATTCTTCAATTTGTTCCACATCATAAAAGTCATAATTTCACTTAACTTAAGAAGAAATGGTAACATTATCATTATATTCACACTAAAAAGGAAGGTGTTTATACCTCCTATAGCAACAAGATTTATCAAAGCAATAAGTAACATTATAAGTAGAGCACACGTCTCTAGCAATAGTATTCAACTTATCAATTTGTTCAGATAAGTGTTTCCCTTTTTGTGACAAATAGTGTTCCTTATAATAATACTTTTGTTCTTCCGTGAACCCATCTTGCCAATAAGAACTAGTTTCAAAGAAACCATCCATTGATAGAAAGCATGACCAAGCAAGGCAATAACAGACCAGCAACTAGAGCAGGAACTAATTTTTGTGTGTTTTTTATAAGAAAAAGCAAACCAAACTAAACTAAAAAAATTTGGAGTTTTTGAAAAGAGGCAAACAAAACCAAGCAAAAGAAACTAAGCAAACTGAAAACAAAGAAAAGAGAAAGGTTGAGGAGGACTCCCCTTGTGAAGACGTCCTTAGCCTCCTCGGCAACGGCGCCAGAACACTTGTTGATGGCTCAGTTGATGTGGAGCCTGTTGGGAACCCCAAGAGCAAGGTGTGAAGTAGCACAGTAGAAAGTCTTCCCTCAGTAAGAAACCAAGGTTATCGAACCAGTAGGAGGAAGGAAACGTCACACAGGTGTTGCAAGCAACTTGCAAATCTGCACAACACAAACTCAAGACTTTGCCCCAACTAACAGTGAGGTTGTCAATCTCACCGGTTGCTATAACAAAGGATTAACTGTATGGTGTGGAAGGTAATGGTTTGCAGCAAGTAAACATGTAATAGTGGAGGATGTATCAATGGTAAAGATTGGACCGGGGTCCATAGTTCACTAGAGGTGCTCTCCTTAGATAAACAACATGGCATGAAGGGTAAACAAATTACATCAGGGCAATTGACAGGAACTGATCAAGGCATAACAATGCAATACCAGACAAAAAGATCCTATGAGATTCGATTGGGCAATACAACAATATACATAGACCGCCATCCAACTGCATCTATGACTAGAAGTCCACCTTCAGGTTATCATCCGAACCCCCTCTAGTATTAAGTTGTAAGCAACATACAACTGCTTTAAGCAAAGTGTGTAAGGTAAACAATCCACTTGTTCCATGAACAAGAGACCGTTGTTTTCTCCCTAGTGGCAACAGCACATCTACAACCGAAGAGATTTCTGTTACTTCCCTTGGAAACTAGAGGCATGAACCCACTATCGAGCATAAATACCCCCTCTTGGAGTCACTAGAAACTACTTGGCCAAGATAGCTACTAATAACGGAGATCATGCAAGGTCACAAACAACACAAACATGATAGTATCAAATAGACAAAACCATTAATCAATCTAACATAGTAATCTCAATATCCATCGGATCCCCGCAAACACAACATGCATGATTATAAATAGATTAGATCTTGATCATGAATGGACCTCACAAGATCTATACATGAAAGCACAAAGGAGGAGATACAACCATATAGCTACTACATGGACCCGTAGTCCAAGGTGGAACTACTCACGCTTCATACCGGAGAAGAAGGCCTCCATGATGATTTCCCTTCCGGCAGGGTGCCGGGAAGAACTTCAGATCCCCCGATCTAGGGACGACGATGGCGGCGGATATAGATGGTTTTGTGGAGTTTTGGTCGGGTTCCTAGGGTTTCTACATCGGGGGCTTCTTATAGGCGAAGATGCGAGGTTGGGAGGCGGCCAGAGGGCCCACACCCTGCCTAGGCGCGGGGTGGGCCCACCCACGCCTAGGGGGTGTGGAGGCCCTGGCTCGCCTCTCTGTCTCTCCTCTAGACTTTCGTGTCCCCCACGGTAAAATATTGACTTTGGCTTTTGTCCCGTCCAATTCCGAGAATATTGATTTTCTGCCTTTCTGGAACCAAAAACAGAAGAAAACAAGCAACTGGCACTGTGGCAACTTGTTAATAGGTTAGTTTCAGAAAATATATAAAAACACCTCAAAGTGTAGACAAAGCAAAGCAAAGTAGATACTAAACAAGCATGGAGCATCAAAAATTATAGATACGTTTCCGACGTATCAGAGAGCTTTATAGTGTTTATCTTGAGCTAGGACATGAAGTGTTTGAAGAGAAAATTAAAAAACCTATGGAGCTTTATTTGCATGCTAATAGCAGTGTTATTGTTATGAATTCTTTGGATACCATTATTGCTAATGTTATGGAAAAGTCTAAGCTTGGGGAAGCTAGTTTTTATGAAAATGATCTTTTTAGTCCCCCAGCTTTGCAAGATAGCTATTCTATTCCTTATGATGATACCAAACCTCCAATTTATGATGATTACAATGACGAATATGATATTTTCAGTCCACCTACTATTGAGGAGGAAATCAATTGTGATTACAATATGCCTCCTATATTTGATGATTATGGTGATGACAATAATTATGATAGCTATTTTGTTGAATTTGCTCCCACTACAATTAATAAGAATGACTATGCTTATGTGGAGAGTAATTGTCATTTTTATGCATGTAGCTCATGATAAGAATGTTTTATGTGATAGTTATATTGTTAATTTTATTCATGATGCTACTGAAAGTTATTATGAGAGAGGGAAACATGGTTTTATGCATCTCAATAATATTAAGTTTCCCCTCTTTATGTTGAAAGTCTTGAAGTTGCACTTGTTTTGCTTTCCTATGATTGTTGTTTTGTACTTTCATGACTTGTTTATTTACAAGATTCCTATGCATAGGAAGAGGGTTAGACTTAAATGTGTTTTGAATTTTTTTCTTGATGCTCTATTTTACTTCAAATTCATATTTCTTATGTGAGCATCTTCTCAAACTATCATGTCTAACTTAAAGGCGTTAAAGAAAAGTACTTGTTGGGAGATAACCCAAGAGTTTTCTTGAGTCTTGGAAGTTATTACTTCAGTAATGACCTCTCCTTATCCTTTTTGTTTGCTTTTTGTGCCAAGAATGACCTCTAATGAGAGAGAAGTAAGATTTGGGGAGTTGCTGTCCCGAAACAGATTTCTGTCCTCCACCATAAAAATTCGTAAAGAGCCTCTGTAAGTCGGATTGAGCTACAAATTTATGAATAAATCCCCCAGTATGTTAGCTAACTTTCGTTAGTTCAACACTTGTTTATTTGAGCAACAGAAGCTCTTCGAAAAAATCGGTTTCTACCCGCTAGTCTGTTTTGACAAATTTCTGCCATTATTTGCATTTGCTTCTTATTGATTCCTTTTGGGGTTCTTTTTGGGGAATTAAGATTTTTGAAGGAGTTGCTACAGTAGCTTGTGTTTTTGTTGAAAGTTTTTCTGTTCCAAACCTAAACCTAAGGGTGTATTATCTTTTGAATACACTAATGTTGCTAATGAAGATTATGTGAAGTTTTGTATGAAGGAAAATTTGCAGGTGTAGAGAAAGAATGATGTAATGAGATGAAGAATGGACAAAAGCTCAATATTGGGGATGCCACCCCGTGTCACCCCAAGAAATATTCAAGAGGTACAAGCGTCAAAGCTTGGGGATGCCCAAGGCATCTCCTTATTCATCAATAAAAATCTCAGGTCTTTCTAGACACTTTGTTTTTATTGTTTCATGCACAGTTGTGTTGTTCTTCGAGCGTCTTAGTTTTAGTTTTTGGTTTTTGTTTGCTTAGTTTGCTTGAATAAATTTGGTTGATTACAACATACTTCTTTTGGAGAGAGTCGCACTTTGTTTTCATTGCCTAGATCACTCTAGTTTTCATTCTGATTATCTTGTGAGTGTTCTCTTTTGCTAGCAATGTGTTTAGCCTTAGTTTTCTTGTGCTTTCAGCTTAGAACTTTTTAGTTCTTCTTTGTGGATTCGTGAGACAATATCACTGATCTTTATTGATTATTATCATTGTGAGTTGTTTCAAATAAGTCGATTGGTGTTGGAAAAGAGTAGAAAGTTTCATGCTTATAGTGGTACAAGAGGAGCTTGCTTTGAATGTGACTTAGACTCTATCATGTCACGCTACATGTTGTTTTGACCTTATGCTTAGTGATTATTTTTGTAGCATGACTTGTTACAAACAATTGGGATTGCTTAATGTGCCTTGAAAGAATCATGCGTTGTTTTAGCATACAAAAGCATAGTATTGTGGTATTCTCCTTTGATGCTTTGTTTGGGTTGACTTGGCGCATGATCACACCATTTTATGACTATGAACAAGTCACCATAGCCTCTATGATCATTTATTCCTGGACTTATAGTACCACTCTATGCTTTTATTAGTAATGTTTTGTTGCTCTGCATGATTATGGTCATTATTGCTCTCTTAGTTGGTTGCTCCCAGTCTTTTGCTAGCCTCCACTTGTATGAGTAAGATCTACTCATGCTTCCAACTCCCAAGAAACCAAGTTATTCCAAAGTGTCCACTATAAACTCCTATGCATGGTGTGTTACACCATTCCAAGTATATTCTTGTTTTCATCTATCTTCCAATTAAAAAGTATTTTGTTATGTGAAAACTTAGTGATGAAAGCCCTCACGAACTTGATGGCACACTTTATATTCTTTGCCCCTAATAAACTTGAACCATTGTGTCGTCTATGTTGTATATGCTTGCACTTATACGTTGTAATTAGCAGAACCATGTTGTCATGGGGAACGTTTTCAACATTGCACTTGTACTTTGTACACAGTTGATATCAAGCTCTTTTTTCTACGGATGTCACCGGTTTGAAATAAAGAGAGAGCTTGTAAGTCCATGGAGTTATGTATTTTGTGTTAGAGAAACGCCTGGGCCGCTAGCCTAAGCCATGTCTAATCATGGTGGAAACTTGCAGCATCACCATAATGAGCATTCTATGAAGCATCCTCAATAAAAAGCTATGCACATAGTAAATAAAAAGATCGCTGAGATGCTCATTGTCTGCTTGCCTTGTCATTTTGGTTATGGGATAGCTCATGTACCATGTGCAAGGGGTACCCCTTTGGCGGTTCTCTATGATACGCATGTACTTAGTATGACAAGAACTTACATGTGACTGAAGTTGAGTAGCATGAGGTGTGGACCTTGTATTCAAGGGACATGAGATTGCCAACTTATACTTTGTCAAGCATATACTCCTTAGTTTATTCACTTTAACCTTAATCACTTAAAGATGCTTATGACAGGGGCAATAAGGGATGAAAGCTAACAAGTACCATAATTTTTGGAAGCTCTTTTTGAAACTTGAAATCCCTGCTTCCCTTTATGAAGGGCCTTTCTTCCACTATTATGTTGAGTCTCCACCTTCTACCTTTAGGCACCATTAAGAGAGCATAGTTGGCATTCTTAGTTCTACGTGCATTGTCCCAAAACTTATTGATTGATTCATATTGTTGATATTTCTTGTTCTTGAACTATTTGTATCTAATCACTCTTATGAACTTTGAAGGTGTCCTATGCATCTATTTGCTACTCTATGAGGGACAAGATGAATGCCACTATGCCATGTTTCTGTATGTGAAACAAACAAATGTTTTTCAATGCATGTTATTCATGATCTTTGTTTGTAGCCTTTCATGTTGCATGCATAGTTACTTTGTCTTATTGTTAGAACTCCATCTTTCATGCACATGTTTAGAGTTCCTTGATCCTAGATTTCAATGCTTGCAAATGGTTTGATCTTGATTTTGATGGTGCATGTCACCTCAAAATTAATCTTTTTATCACTTACCTACTCGAGGACGAGCAGGAGTTAAGCTTGGGGATGCTTGATACATCGTAAACGTATCTATAATTTTTTATGCTCCATGCTTGTTTAGTATCTACTTTGTTATGTTTTATCTACACTTTGAGGTATTTTTATTCACTTTCTGGAACTAACCTATTGAAAATATGCCATAGTGCCAGTTGCCTGTTTTCTTCTGTTTTTGGTTCCAGAAAAGGCAGAAAATGAATATTCTCGGAATTGGACGGGACAAAAGCTGTAAGGTTCCCAACCTTTAATAAGGTAGAGATCCCTGTGTTTACAATGCTAGTCCCTGGATCAATAGCTAGCATCCACAGTTAAGATGTAATATCAAGAAACAAAGGTCATAATATAACTTTATAACCAGGAATAACATAATTTATTACATCTTACATAGCTCATTTGGCTATCTCATTACAATGCAGCAGAATATAATAATAGCATGGGGTCCTTCATCTTCAAAGTGCCACAGGCAGACATGTTGGTTGTAGACTTGTAATCCTACTTCACTAATATCAAACAAACCTGCAACATAACAAGTTACAGCCACAAGGGTCAATACATTTGAATTATATTGGCAAGTGATACTATGGTAGTATAGTGGAGTCTATCATCTATATGCATTTGGCTAAGTGGAGCTTAGGCTTGCTTTGCTCAAAATAGATTTTCCTTATCATTTGAAAACACTAAGTTTTTGCTTGACAAAAATCACCCAAGGAACCACCAATAGAAATTGGTGAACCTTAAACCCTTGTTCAACCACAAGTTTTTAACTTAGAAATTGGGATGAGGAGATTCTTGATAGCTTCCATGTATTGATGCTCAATTTGTCCTTTTCCAGGGACATGGCTAAGTACTTAGATTTTACACTCTGCAGAGGTTGTGCACTTTCCCCACAAGACTTGGTTGCACCAAGACAAGATCTTTCAGAAGCCTTCCCTTAGACCAGAATGGACGCGCTCCAACCTATCAAACCCCTACCACCAACTGTCCATTTGGCTAAGTTATTGCAACCTATATGATCCAGGCAGAGCCCATAATGCCAAGTGGCTGCACTTGAAGCTTCTCAACATTTGACATCTCAAATCTCTTTGTTCCTGGGTGGCCATCCACAAGTGAGACACCAAGTTTTCCCCAGCATGCTGGACTTGGTAATGCCCAAGTTTTCCCCAGCATACTGGACTTGCATGACCACTCAACACAAACCATTCCTTCCATTCCACCCAGGTGATTCATTCACTTAGTTGTTTTATTAAACAAAACACAAGTCCTCAGACTTAGAAATTTTTCCATAGCATGAATATATTTTCCACCCTTGTTTTCTACTAGCTAAGATAATCATGATAGTAGTAGGAATCTTAACTTAGGAAATTTCTACTGAGGTTTCATCTACCAGGATTTCCCATAGCATAGTTTATACTTAGCAAAATTTCCATGCAAGTCCTACTTAGAAATATCACTAATGCATAGTGAAAATAATGGGACAAAAGTATGAAGCATCACTTGCCTTTTTGGTAGAGAGTATAAGTTCACTTCCTTGTTCTTTGCAATGTTCACTCACTTCAAATCACTACAATTCAATCAAGCAAACAATATTTCAATCTACCATTAAAGCAATTCATCACATAAAATAATAGTGACAAGACAATGCATGCAAGCATGCCAAACTTTGTTTTATTTACAAAAGTGTTTTATAACAGGTTATAAACACTCTAAAACACTTATTGGTTATTTTATAAAGTGTCAAAACCATTTGCAAAAGATTTCTCTCCATAAACCATTTTTAAAACAAGGTATCATTTTATGTGGTGTAGAAATGTTTTTAATAAGGCAATAATCTATAGGTTCATAAAATAAGTTTTCAAATCATCAAACTTGGTGTTTTGGGTCAAAGAGTTTATTTCCAAAACCTTCCCCAAAGGTTTTCCTCCAAAACCATTTTTAACAATTAAACCATATTTTTATTTGACTAGAAATGGTTTAAATCAAAGATTTATTATTTTGCTTCACCAAATACATTTTTGAAACCACAATTTGTTTCCTATGGTCAGTAGGTTCAAAACACACCATTTTTCAAAGATTTTATCCTCAAAATCATTTTTGGACAAATTTTTATATCCTAAACATGCATACACAAGTTTCTGTAAAAACAAACAATTTAACAGAAGCTTTTTACTAAATAAAGAGCATGGTTGGCTAGGGCTTGTCTTGCTGAATCCATTGATATAAAATTTGCAAAATTTGGACGTGTGGTTTGAAAGTTATGAATTTTACAAAATTGAACATCTAATAGTAAAGTTTCTGGTTTTTAAAACAGACAGAGGCCACGTGTCGTGATTTCATTCGTCTGTACCGCTTCGGTTGGATCGTGCGATGTCAGCCGTTAGATTTAAGTGGGATCACATGGCTCAGAAGCGCGCGTACCCTTTCAGTTAGTTTCTATCGCGAGCGTTGGATCCTAATTGAACGACGCACAACTACTGACCACTTACCAGCGGTGCTCGCGGCGGCGACTGGCGGCGGAGCGGTCAGACGGCGACGGAGCTGGCGATGCAGGAAGCGAGAAGGAAAGAGGGATGGCTCACCGTGATCATCGTGGCGTGGGGAAGCTCAAGGTAGTCCTTGCTGGCGAGGGGGCGCACGGAGGTGATCGGAATCGCTCACCGGAGTGGAGCTGCGCCTCGGGCTCGCTCAGATGTCGTTGGGGACGAGGCTACGTAGCGCGCTAGGACACAGTACAAGCGGCGTTAGATGCGGGCGAGTACTCTGGTTCTAGGCGTATCATCGAAAGGACAAGGGGTGGCCAGATTATTACCAGAAGCTTCGCCGGAGAGGAAACAGACGGTGGCGGCGGTGGTCGTCGTTGTTGCCGAGGCTCTGGAGCGCGCGGGGACGAGCTGGTGCTACGGGGAGGTTCTCCAGGAGATGGGGATCATGTGAGCGTGGTCGAGGAGGCAAGGGGTGACGCGGGGCTGCCAGAATTCGCTCGCGTAGCTCGTCGGAGCAGCGGCAAAACGAGGCAAAATTTACGCAGCCTGGTGGCTCTCTGGCAGCGGAGTTTGAGGGGAAATGAAGAGGAGAGGGAGGGGATTAAGAGGGCGGTGTCGCGGCGAGGATTAAACGCAGTATTATGGCGAATTGATCGCAAGGATTCAACGGCAGGAAACGGCCAGAGGAGCGTGGTCAGCGGGGTGGAAACGATGAACAACGTTGTGGGGTCCGACAGTCAGTGAGAGAAGAAGAGAAGAGATGGGGTCCATGCGTCATATGCTGTGCGGTTATATTCTCTGGTGTGAAGCGTTTTTTCTATGGGAGAGGAGCAGTGGGCTAGGTTGGGCTTAGTTGGGCTAGCTGGGCTGGGTCGACCTTTTCTTTTTTTTTGTTCTGTTTGTTTTTATTTTTTTCCATTTCCTTTATTCTGTTTTAGTTTTGTTTAATCAATTCAAACCTCAATTTGAATTCAAATATTTGCCAAATTTGTGAATAATCAAACACTGTTTATTACCACATTCTGATGTCAAATTTGGAATAAAATTTTATTCTTTTTGGGGTCTTTTAATTATTCAAATAAGCCCTTGTTTTAAATCAAATAAGATTTAATAATATTTTCAAACACCATTTAAATTCTTTAAACTTTCCAAATCCTTTCAGTAGGTTTTTATTTGTTTAATTGGGTTCAAATAATTCATCTTGGTTTATTTGGAAAGTATTTAATATGATTCATAAATCATTAGAATTGGGTTTTCATTTTAATTCCAATGGAATTAAATATAGTTTTAATTCCCTAAAGTTTATTTGGAAGATTTCTTTGATCTTAATTAAGTTGAATTAAACAACTTTTATTTCACTTGGGTAAATTCCAAAATACTATTTTCTCATGAATTATATAATTATTCCTATTAGAGATTTGTCTTTATTAAAATAGGGATAGAATGGTTAATGCCATTTTATTTTATTTTGGAAATTCTTTATCATTTTATTTTATTTGGATTTTGTATTATAATTCTTTACATTTGCTTATGGTCTTGGCCAAGTTTTAATTTGGTCTTTAAATATTCTTTATTTGATATTTCCTTCTTCATCTTATAAAATCCATATCTTTTTATTTAGAGATCCAAACTTGGTGATTCCAATTTGTAAAATCTTGTTTGATATTTAATTATCACTTTAAATCTTTTTAGGATTAATTGCTAACCATTTGGTTTGGATTTTAGATAAGTGCTTTAATAGCTTTGGAAATTCAATTTCCTTGTCTTATTGGATTCATAAGATTTTATCCATGGTTCCAAACTAAGTGAAACCAATTATATGGTTTTTATTATATTTCTATTTATCATTCTTGATCATTTATAAATGTTTGATGGTCAATTTATATGGATAAAATCCATAGGCTTGGAGATAACTTGGAATTGATTTTTATTCCATTAGGGTTTAGGGTTTGGATTTATTTTCCAAGTGTTTAAATTTCCAGATGCATTTTATGAGGAATGCATTTCTCTTGATTTGAATTTAGTTGGATTCAAATGTTAACCAAAGTTTGTTCCAGTTGGGATTTTAAGTTTCCATTTAAAAACAAAAGTTTCTTTTTACCCTAAAAATTCAACAATAATTTATTTTGTTTATTTATTTTTCACATTACAAGATTTGGAAAATCTTGGGATGTGACAAAAGCCAATCTTCCTATTTTTTCCCGGAGCAACACGGAACCACGAAGCAGAGACGGAGTAGGGCACCAGGGTGGCCGCACCCCCCCCCCAGGCACAAGCCAGCCCTGGTGGCGCCTACAGGGGGTGTGGGCCCCTGGACCTCCACCGACCTTGCCTCCTGCGCCTATAAGAATCCCCCAGGGAGAAAACCCTAGATAATCCATCATACATCCACAAAAAGTTCCGCAGCGCTGCCGCCACCAAAGGGGAGATTCGGGGGACAGAAAGTCTCTATTCCGGCACCTTGCCGAGACGAGGAAGTGCCCCCGGAGCCATCTCCATCAATCTCCACCACCATCTTCATCACCGTTGCTGATTCCCATGATGAGGAGGGAGTAGTTCTTCCTCGAGGCTAAGGGCTCTACCGGTAGCTATGTGTTCATCTCTCTCTATGCATGATCTTGTTGTGGTCATGAGCTTTGTAATCAAGTAGATCTACCTTTCTACTCAAGTGCTTCAATAGATCTCTGCTCTCCCCATGTGTGTGAAAGTGACAGCGTGCACACCATGGTGGCACTTAGGCTTGAGTCTACATAAATACTCATCGTGCTTTAATAGATCTATGCTTTTCCCCACGTGTGTGACAGTGACAGCGTGCACGCCGTGTGTGGCACTTAAGCTAGGTTACATATTTATATTTATCATGAGTATATTTTGAGTTAGTTTTCTCTATGGAATTGTGGTGTTTGTTGGAACGATCTAGCGCTCAAGGTGATAGTGTAGGGTTATCTAGATGGGAAAGGCGGACTTTGAGGTGTGCTTTTGTAGCCCTACCATGGATTAGAGTGTCCAACCGGAGAGTAGTTAAGAGTAGTATCATTAAGAGAAGATATTTATATGAGAGAGTGTTCACTAGTGAAACTATGATCCCTAGGCCTTGTTTCTAAGCATTGAAACACCGTTTGCATCTAGATCTGTTGCATGTTTGCTTGCTTTAGTCTTTACCTCACTCACACACGTTACCACACGTCAATTACAAGTCAGAAGCTATTTTCTGGCATCGTTACCACTTGTATTTCACTATCTCTTCACCGAACTAGTGCACCTATACACCTGACAAGTGTATTGGGTGTGTTGGGGAAACAAGAGACTTCTTGTATCTTGATTGCAGGATTGCTTGAGAGGGATACCTTTGACCACTTCCTCCCTGAGTTCGATAAACCTTGGGTAATCCACTTAAGGGAAACTTGTTGCTGTTCTACAAACCTCTGCACTTGGAGGCCCAACAACTGTCTACAAGAATAGAAGTGCGTAGATATCAACTATCAGTGTCTTGATACAAGTAGCAACCCCCGCAAATAACACGAAGTTCTTTATCGTGTGAACCATAGTATTGAGTCTGATACATATCATATTGATTCGTCGATACTTTACATTGCCCGTGATGAAACACTAGGTTATTCTTGTTTCCTGGCATGTACTTGTTGGAGATATGCCCAAGAGGCAATAATAAAGTTTTTATTATTATATCTTTGTGTTTATGATGAATGTTTGCATCCCATGCTATAATTGTATTAATCGGAAATATTAATACTTATGTGTTTTATAAACATAAAAGAGTCCCTAGTATAGCCTCTTGTTAGACTAGCTTGTTGATTAATAGATGATCATGTTTTCATGATCATGGACATTGGATGTCATTAATAACAAGATCATATCATTAGGAGAATGATGTGATGGACACACTCCTATATTTAGCATAGCATAAGATCAAGCCATTTAAAGTTCGTTTGCTATAAGCTTTTAAATACATAGTAACCTAATCCTTTGACCATGAGACCATGTTAATCACCATCATCGGATGGATACTTTGATGACATCAAACACCACTTCGTAACTAGGTGGTTATAAAGGTGGCATTGAGTATTCTGAAAGTATGTGTTGAAGCACATGGATCAAGAGTGAGATTTGTCCATCCATATGACAGATAGATATACTCTAGTCCCTCTTGGTGGAATGCCATCCAATTGGCTTGCAAGCATGTGACAGGTCACAAGGGATGTCATATCACGGAACGAGTAAAGAGTACTTATCGGTAACGAGGTTGAACTAGGTGTAGAGATACCGACGATCAAACCTCGGATAAGTAAAGTATCGCGAGACAGAGGGAATCAGTATCATATGTAAATGGTTCATTCGATTATGAAGTCATCGTTGAAATATGTGGGATCCATAATGGATTTTTAGATCCCACTAATGGTTATTAATCGGAGAGGTGTCTCGATCATGTCTGCATAGTTCACGAACCATAGGGAGACACACTTAGGATTCGATGTTATTTAGTAGATATGGAATATGAGTTGGAGACCAAATGTTTGTTCAGAGTCTCGGATTGGATCCAGGACATCACGATGAGATCCAGAATGATCCGGAGAATAAGATTCATATAAGGAAAGTCAATTTCTATGGTTCGGAAATGTTTTTGCTGTTTTGTCCGGAAGCTTCTAGAAGGTTCTGGAAGGTCCACCACCCCAGAGGGGGGCACTTGGGATGCACCATGCCCTAAGGGGCTAGCTGCACCATGCCCTAGGTCAAGTCGGCCAAGGACTATGAGGAGAGAAACAAACTCTAGTTTGAATAGTCAAATCCTAGTTTGAAAAGTCAAAGTCCTAGTGGAGGAAGGAAAGAAACCTTGAGGGAAAAGGTTTCCCTTTCCCTCTTCTTGATGCCGTCCTAGAGGAGTTGGGGGTGGACTCGGCCAGGGCTGAGAACCCTGACCGCCGCCCCTCCACCCATATAAGGAAGGGTAGGGCGCCCCTAGCACCTCACCTGTTGTGGTGGTGGCACGGCAGATGCCATGGGTAGGCTAAAGTATGGGGCCAATGGATGCTAGTGGGATTCGGGGAGGGAAGACTTAGTGATTTCTACACTCAAATTCTCAACTAATAAATCTCTATTCCTCTTCTCAGTGAATACAAGTTCTCCTAGAGTTGTCTCATAGAGAGGAAGAACACTACTACACAAGCCTTACGGCGTAGAATCAATCGATCCCCTCTCAGGAGCCCGCGTCTCCCCTTATAAAGGGGTTCCTTGGTTCCTTCTAGGACTGACGTGGCAAGCATATTCTTGGAATATGCTTGTCCCAATATGGTAACTCGGCGGCCTCCTTTCCGTTTCCCCCTTCTATCGGCGGAAATGTTCCAGAGACCTTCACATGCGCGCCTCGGGCTCCCTGACTGTCACCTCCGTGACCTTCTTCTGCCCTTCTGCTGCTCTGCTCCTTGTCCTTTGTGCTTGGCTCTGTCTAGATTCCTCCTAGCTAGTGACTAGGGTTTGACTATAGGCACCTCCTTCTCCTGCGAGCTTCATGTTATTCGGCCTTGTCTCGCATAACTCGGCTCGGCCTACACCTGCATTCAAGTTAGTCACACTCATTTGGCCGACTTAACTCATATGTCGGCCGGATAAGGTGTTAATCATTCTACACTTGCCATGGCCCTACTTATCTCGGCCGACTCTTATATGACCCGGCCAACACAAACAGTAACTCGGCTCACGACAAGGGAGATTCCTTTTGTCTTCCCCCTGTCTTGACCCTATCCGGGGTCACGTCCCCAACATTAGTCCCCGAAGCTGGTGTGGTCCTGCTTGAAACCTCGGCCGGGCCACATCAGTTTCCCTACATACTTCTCTCTTTCTTTCCGAGTTACTTCTTTCTGTTCGAGGTATCCGTGCAGCTTCCTGAGCACGCCTCGTCCTACGTGTACCACTCATCATTGTTCTTCTAGTTTTTTGTTCCTCTACAGTGTCCACTGACAAGCTACAGTAATTACTGCACCCGTCGCGTCGGCGCAGTGATGCCTCGAGTACCGCATCAGTCAGGAGGCCCGATCCCCTCCTGCGTCGTGTGGTCTTCGGTGTGTCTCCACTAGTTGCGAGCGGTTCCGCCACGCGCACAATTATGCGGTTATCGTGGCGCACCCACGATCCCACTACCGCTAATACTGCGTGGTTATAAAGAGGGGAGCGGGGCTAGACGATTTTACTTTCCCCCTTCGTTTGCCCTTCTTCTTCCTCCTCGCGCCGACGCCTCCGTTCGTGCGCTAGTGGCCGCGCCATCGTCGACCTCCTCGACGGTCACGCTGTTGTTCTCCTGCTTCGACGACCTCACCGCCGTGCCCTTCTCCGTCGCCTTCGCTGGTGAGTTATCCTATGACACCGCCGC
The DNA here is from genome assembly GCA_916181665.1 of Avena sativa. Classification (NCBI taxonomy): domain Eukaryota; kingdom Viridiplantae; phylum Streptophyta; class Magnoliopsida; order Poales; family Poaceae; genus Avena; species Avena sativa. The sequence continues at coordinate 413,586,697 of OV702281.1, read as the reverse complement.
TAGATTTCTGCCCTAGGCAATCCCTCTGTTTCCTAGATTCCTCGCAGCGGTTCTTCTTCGTTGCGCCACCGTGCTCGTTAGAATCACGACGGGGCCCTGCACTTCTAGGCCTCTCCCCGCCGCTAGCTTCTCCTCCATTGATTCCTCCGACGAGCCCATGTCTAGTTCTGCCAGCGGAGCCCTCGTCGAGGGGGAGGATTTTGCGTCCGGTCCAGAACGGGGTTCTTGGCAGGGTTCCACTGTCACTCGCCGTGAGGTAGAGTGGTTAATCAATACGCGCCGGATCCCTGCCGAGGTAAGTTGTCGCTTGCCCGACAAAGAATCCTCTCCAGTGCTCAACGAGGGAGAGTACGTAGTCTTCATGTCCCATTTTGCTCGTGGGTTTGGCCTCCCCCTTAGCGATTTTGCTAGGGGGTTCCTCGATTACTTCGGCCTCCAGCCGCATCATCTGCCGGCCAATGCTATCGCCTCTTTGTCAGCTTTTATCTCGGCTTCGGAGGGGTACTTTGGCCTTTGGCCCTCCGTACATGTCTGGTCCAAATTCTTCCAAATCCGATCTAATGTCGTGCCGGACAAATCTCTTCACCCTTCCGAGAAATCTCTTACCCAATGCGGGGCTGCGTCCATTACACCTCGGAGGAACTCTGAGTTCCCACGTGTCGCCGGCCTCGAGTCTTGTAGGAAATGGCATAAATCATTTTTCTATGTCAAAAATACTGGGAAAGAAGATAAGATTCGGCTCCCTGCTTTTTCTATTGGCCCCCCTTCCAAGAAGAATTGGAACTACAATCCTAGGAAGAGCCATGCTTTTGCCGAGGTATTCGAGATTCGGCTCAAGGAGTTGATTCGCGCCGGGCTCCGTGGTGAGGATCTAATGACTGCATTCATCAGCAGCCGAATCTGACCTTTTCAGCTTCGCTCTCACAAGCTTTGTTATATGAGTGGTCCTCTTGATCCCAACCGAGTTTCAACGGTTGAGCTCGACGATTATCACATTTATAAGCGTGTCCGGGCTATCTTCAAAACCGATATGCCGGAGGAGTGGGCATGGGGACTAAAGCCCTTCACTCGCGGGAATCCCCCTCCTCAGGTAAATTCACGCATTGGTGTTTGCTTCCGAGTCGCACTCGTGATTTTTCTTTTGCTAATCCTTCCTTGTTTCTTCTCTCGTAGAGGTTTACCAAGCAGAAGACAGAGGATGCCGAGGTTTTGGCTCTTCCATGGACCGCGTAATACTCCGGACACCAGAGAACCTGACTCGGAGGAGTTTGTCCCTAAGTCAGATGTCGCTCCGGTTCGTGTCCGAGGCAAGACCTCGTCTCATGCGGATGACGGTGACTCGGACGACGTCCAAATTCTTGAGGTAGTTGCCGTGGTGCCTATCTCTTACGCATTTCCGGCTCCTTCTTTCCCAGCTAATCCGGCTGGTCAGGTGCACGACGCCGAACCTCTCGCTTCTCAAGCTCCTGCTCCTTCGAAGAAGCGCACCGCTTCAGCAGATCCCTCTGGTGCTGCCCCCAAGAAGCGAGTGAAGAAGTCTTCACAGCATATCCCAAGGCATAAGACCATGCCTGCGGTTACTGGGTGAGTTTATTTTCATTTGTATTTCTTGTTTTTCTCTTTCTGCCTATTGACTCAACTTTTTGTCTTTCACAGAGCTCCTCTCTTCGCAAAGCCTAGCGGTCCGGGTATGACGACCCATAGTACTCGGCCGGCTTCTCCTCTTCCATAAGATACTCAGGTTCCCAGTCCCCCTCGTGTTGATTCTCCTCCTGCGTCGACACCTATGTCGCCTGAACGAGATTTGCCTATTGACCCCACTGTCACTGCCGACATAACTCCCACACCGGATCATCCGGTTGATCCTGTTGCTCCTGTTGCTCCTGTCATGACCACCGAAGTTTCTCCCAATGATCCTTCGATCACCACAATTCTAGATGCTACTCCAATTCCATCTGTGGATACCACCACCTCGGCCCCCTTGGAGGTTTCAGTTCCTCCTGTTCCCCAGGGCGTGATTCCTAGTGCTGAGGTTGCTGCCCCTGCCGAAGTCTCTACTAAAATTAGGAAGACTGTCGTTACTAAACCTTCGGCATCTCAGAAAGGGCCAGCCTCCTCTTCTCAGCCCAACATAGCTGATGCTCTCCGCAAGGGAGCTTCCTCTGTTAAGCCCGTTGTCACCCCTGCTGCCGACACCTAACTTACTCTTCACAAGAGTCCGGCGACGGCGGTGGTCACAGAACGGGCCCGAGGTAAAGTGCTGACTCGCATTGAGAGCGGAAACAACCTCGGCTCTTTGGTGGAGTATGCCAATAACTGGAACGCCGCGGATCAACTTGAAGGCAATCCGACTAGCCAACCATTCCATCTTTCCGACATCAGCAGTCGCTTGCACATGGCTTCTAAGATCGTCCTTGATAGTGACAAGATGAATGAGGTAAGTGCTTTCGTTGATACTTTGTCTATCATTCAAATGGTATTATATACACACTAGTCCCCGAAGCTTGCAACCGGATAACTTGTTGTTCATTTGGAATCTTTGTCAGGCTTCAAATGTCACGACTCGAATTAACCGTGATATCCGAATCAGGTTTTACTTAGTTTAGATTTGCTTTAGCTTTAAATATCTAGCCATTTAGATAGAAGTCAAGTTATACTTAAGTTAGATCTGCCCTAACTTTGCATATCCAGTCACCTAGATCTGAGTCAAGTTTTATTTGATTCGGATCTGCTTTGACTTTGAATATCGAGCCACCTAGATCTGAGTCAAATTTTATTTGATTCGGATCTGCTTTAACTTTGAATATAGAGCCACCTAGATCCGAGTCAAATTTTATTTGATTCGGATCTGCTTTAACTTTGAATATCTAGCCACCTAGATTCGAGTCAAATTTTAGGGTTTAGGGTTTAGGTTTTATTTGATTCGGATCTGCTTTAACTCTGAATATCTAGCCACCTAGATCTGAGTCAAATTTTATTTGATTCGGATCTGCTTTAACTTTGAATATCTAGCCACCTAGATCCAACTCAAATTTTATTTGATTCGGATCTGCTTTAACTTTGAATATCTAGCCACCTAGATCCGAGTCACATTTTATTTGATTCGGATCTACATTAGCTTTTAATATCCAGTTTTGTAACCTTCTATTATATCTAGGTTGCCCGTGATCGGCGGACTGCCGAATTTCAAAGGTTGCTCTTTGCCCACAAGAAACTGCAAGAAAAATTTCAGAAGGTTGTTCCCGTAGTGAAGAAAACTGGTAATTTAATAAATCTTTGTATGTCTCCTTAAGTTCGTAACATTTTTGGTTTGTTGCGCTAATTCACTCTTTGCTGGTGTGCAGCTAGTATCAATAATCTGAATACCCGCCTTACCAAGAAAGTTGACGCTCTCGAAGGTTGGTTACTCATTTTTGTTTTTTAGTTTGTTAAATCCTGTCCGGGATGAATATTGGGTTTCTTACAGCCTTCCGGCTTTGCTATAACCGAGTTACACACATTTGCAGCATCGCATCAAGAATGCATACCTATGCCTGATATGATGCTGCATTTTTTAGAGCAAGCTGCCACTCATTCGGCGCAACTCAAGAAAAAGGACGATGAAATAACCAGGTTACGTGCCGAAGTTGAGTCTCTCAAGCTTTCCTAGAAATCCAAATTGGAAAAAGTTGATCAGGAATTCTCTGAAGAAAAGAATCGACTGAGCCTGCAGTTGCAGAAAAATAAGGAACTTCTTGACGCTGCCGAGCTAAAGACCCGGACGATGAGCGAGGAAATAACTCGGTTCGAGAAGAGTAGGGCCAATTGGTCCCTGGATCTCTAGAAAATGTTGAGTTACATCCATCATAAGTCTCCGCCTGTGGACGAGTTATATTCTTCTTTCTTATTTTTAATTGATATGATTTCCTTTTGTGTAGATCACTTTACAGAGGCGAAACCCGTGAGCACTAAGGCTGTTATTGCTGCTCGTGAGCGCCGAGGCGTCCCCATTGCTCCGAGTCAAGAATATTCGATGGAAGACTTTCTGATCGCCGTCGGTGCTGCTATTGGACCAATGAAAATCATGGGAAGAGATTTGGTGCAAGCAGTTATCCATGCTTACCATGTTCTTTAGCCGAACACCTCTAGAACGCCTGAGATTGATGAAGCTGAAGTGCTCGTGTCGAGGCTGATGGCATCTTAGACCCAACTTAATCTCTGGAGAGAATCTGCTGGGAGGGCTGGTGCCGACATGGCCCTTACGGCCGTGTTGTCTTGGTATGAGGATATTTCCCTCGATACTCTAATGCATCTGCGCACTGGCTCTCCTTGGGTTGAAAATCCGAAGTTTATTGCTCGTCGCCAAGCTCGTGCCTTCCAACTTATCAAGTATGCTGACTTGCATAATTGGATCGAAGGGCCGAGTTTCCTTCCCAATCCGACGGATGATGTCGAAGTTGAAGATGCATCAGGTGACGACTTGGCCGATCAAGATGAATCGGAGGGTGATTCGGATAATTCCCGTGATTCGGACGACAGCTCGGGCGAGGATGGCGACGCGCGATCGTCCTCTAAAGGGACTGAAAACTCACGAGCTCAAACTGATGTCTCTCTGCAGCCGGGGCTTGCGCCCGAGGTTACCGTGGCTTCTGTCAAAGCCGAGGTAACTTCGGCTGGGGCAGTAACTACCTCGGAGCACCTAGTTCCTGAGGATACCTTCTGAAGGATACCGAAGTCCCTCCGCCAGCGTCCGAGATACCCATGCCCGATGCTCCTGACAATGCTACTGCCCCTTAAGGGTTGTTTGGCCTCTTTTGGTGTTTAGGCTTGAAAAAACTTCAATTTTCTTTAAGTCCCCGGCATGTCGGGTGTATGATGTTTGTGAAACAATTGTCCGTCTTTTATGTGTGGTGTGAACCTTTTTGCCTTGCGCCGCTGAGGCATTGGTGATGGTAACTATTGTCATTTCGTCTAAGTTAAGCTATCTATTTCATATCTTTGCCTTGCCCAACTTTAATTTCGTAAGGCCAGATCGTATTCTCCCATGTAGTTGATATTCGTCCGACATTTATCTTGCTTGCCCTTTGTAAACTTGGTTGTATAGTTGTTGTTTTCGCGATTTCTACTTGAAGTATAATGCTCCAACCTCATAGGTCGGCTTGTATCCCTTATCATACTTCGACTTGCTGAGGTCGTTACCTCTAGAAATCGTTAATTATTTTCTCCTTGTTGTTCCTTTGTCGATCAAGGCACGCTTATGTTGCATCTTGTGAATTATGGGCAGCAAATTGGGGTAGTCCCCGAGTTTCTGCTGAAGCTATCGAGCTCTTATATGAATGGAAGAAATTAATGAGTGGTGTAAGTCATCCCCGAGTTATCCCTTGGGTCGCTGAAGGTTTATATCTGTTCAGATAATATCGAATAACACGACACAGTCCCCGAGGTACAAACTGGGTTGCCGAAATATAATTCATAGCTCAATGCAGAGAATACCACGGGGCAGTCCCCGAGTCATTGCTCGAGGTGCCGAGGTTTAATTTTCCAGCCGGCACACCGAAGGTACATTTTTCCGGGTTAAGCTTCATTCGGAATCTTCTCAAGTTTGCAAATGTCTGCCGAATATCATCAAGGAGTGTTTTGCTCTCTTTGGTTTTTATAACCACATCGTCTACATATACTTGTACATTTTTTCCTATCTGGTCATGTAGACACTTTTGCATGCATCTTTGGTATGTTGCTCCTGCATTGCACAGGCCGAATGGCATGGTGCGATAGCAATAAGCCCCATACGGGGTAATAAACGCAGTCTTTATTTGATCGGCCGGATTTAATGGTATCTGGTGAAAACCAAAATACGCGTCTACAAATGACAACAGCTCACAACCAGCGGTCGAATCAATGACTTGGTCTATCCTAGGTAAAGGAAAAGGATCTTTGGGACACACCTTGTTTAGGTTCGTGTAATCGATACACATTCGCCATACGACAGCTACATTCGGGTCATCCTTTTTCTTTTCCACTAACACCGGATTTGATAGCCAATCCGGGTGAAGCACTTCCATGATGAACCCAGCCGCAAGGAGCCGAGCTATCTCATCCCCTATTATTTTTCTCTTGTCTTCGGCGAAGCGGCGGAGAGGTTGCTTCACCGGCCTTGCTCCTGGCCTTACATGCAAAGAGTGCTCAGCCAACTCCCTCGGCACACCTTGCAGGTCTTGAGTTGACCATGCAAAGATATCCCGATTCTCACGGAGGAAGTTGGTGAGCTCGCCTTCCTATTTGGCATCTAGGCCGACACCAATCGTGATGGTGCTCTCTGGGAACTGCTCATCTATCTGGATCTTTTTTGTCTCTTTAGTCGGCTGGAAAGAAACACTTCCATGGGGGTTGGCTAGTGCCGGCATATTCAGCTGTGCTGACTGAGCCAGGGCCGCTACCTCCTGAATCCTTCTCTTTTCTCTCGCAATCACCAATGACCCGGCCAGGTTTGATCCGGCCGAAGCACACTCCATTGACTTTCTGTAATCTCCGGCTACTGTTATCACCCCTTGTGGCCCGGGTAACTTCATTTTCAAATAAGTAATGTGACAGCTACTCATGAATTTAGCCAATGCTGGCCGTCTGAGTAAAGCATGATAGCAACTTTCTAGGTCCACCACTTCAAATTCCAAATTTTCCGCTCTGCAATTCTCCCTTGTGCCGAATAATACATCTACTCGGACTTTCCCAATGGGTTCGCATGAAAGACCCGACACTATTCCATGGAACGTCGTTCTTGTGGATTGTACATATTCTGTGTTATGCCAAGTTTGTGCATTGTGTCCTTGTACATTTTTTTGATACTACTCCCATTATCAATGAGCACTTTTGAGAATTTGACGTTAATACTGGGTCCGACAAATGTCGGATCTAGTACCAGTGCATACGACCCTGGATTCGCCATTATCTTCGGGTGATCTTTGATGCTCCAGGTTATTTTCTGATCGGACCAAGGCACGTATGTTGGTACTGCCGTCATAACAGCATTCACTTCCATATGCCGACATTGTACACTTTGCCTGTCTTGCTGTTCTGTTGTGAACACACAATATGATTGATGATGCTCCCTATAATCATTACGTCCGTTGTTTCCGGGGTTTGTCCTTCCATCCTGACCTTGATTTATCACTTGATGCACTGCATCTCTCCGGTCCGAGTTATGATACCTCGGAGGAGGTGGTGGTAACATTAACTGTTGCGCATTTGCTCCAGTTAGCTGTGGCTGCTGCTGCTGATGCGCTTGATGAGGGGGCGCTTGCATGCCCGCCGGGTTCCCCATTGCATTTTTCATCCAAGAACATTGACGAGTTGTATGATTAGCCGGCTTGGCCGGGTTTGGAGTGTGGAATTTACATGGTTGATCCAACATGGATTCAAACGTGTACTTCGGCCTCTCCTGTCATTGTTTCTTCTGTTCTGGTGTCCACTGCCTTTTCCCTTCATTCCTCGTCGTCCACTGCTGAGGACTGTTCTTCTGTCGCTGACTGTTTTCATGACTCGGCTGATCTTGTACTACCGCTGCCACCTGATTGGATGCATATCTGTAATCCGGTCTTTCCTCCCTTCTTCTACCTCGGAATTCGTTGCGCCTCGATGATCCGGCTGCATCTCTTGCATATTGATCTTGGTGCTCCCGATGCTCTGCCGACATTAATTCTGGTTGCGTCGGATCCCCTAATGCATACGAATCTGCTATCCTGATGGTCTCTGCCAAGGTGGTCGGTATATCTCTTTGCAGCCTCTGCCATAGTACACTCCCATATCGGCAGCCTTGAGCAAACCAAGCTATCGCTTGAGACTCTATGACCCCTTCGCATGAGTTTCTGAGGTTACACCACCGAGTCAAGAATTCCCTATTTGTTTCTTTCGGCTTCTGTTTGCACATAGCAAGCTGTTGAGGCCTATTCGGCCTCTTATATGTACTGGTGAAATTGCTGACAAACATTTCTTCAAAATCTAGCCAACAGTTGATACTACCTGTCGGCAGATTGTTCAGCCATACTCTAGCTGGTCCTTCGAGCATTTGTGGGACGTATCTCACCGCCCATCGTAGGTTTCCACCAGCTATTTTTACTGCAGTGGCATAGTCAATCAACCAATCTTGTGGTTTTGTGCTCCCATTGTATGTTTTTGTGCCCCTTGCCAATTGGAAATTCGGCACTGGTGGTTCCCCATGATCCGAGGTCCGAAACATGCCGGACCTAGCGGACCCTGTTCTTCCAATAACTCGGACCGATATAATCTATCCAGTTTTAGTCTCGCGTCACTTGACGGCAAGTTTCTATAAACTATTCTCTCTCGTATTCCATAATGGTTATTCCCACCATGTCCTGCATGCTCCATATCCGAGTAACCATCATTGTACCTATCATTTTCCTGATTATGGTGAGCTTGTCTCACTTCTCTCTCTTGCCGAGGCTCATACCTCGGCTGAGGATCTGGTGGAGGGTTTCTCCTTCCCTCCGCCGGGTTATTGTTCTCATGATTTCCCCTTCCGAGGTCTCCGTGCCCTTTGTTCGTACGACCGGGGTTTCTATCTCCACTGTTACCTCGACTGCCGTTGCCTCTATTATCATTGAGCTTTCCGGCTACCGCCGGATCATACGGAACAATTTGCTTATTTATTTTTCCCGAAGTCACCGCTCTATCCTTTCGCGCGTTGTTTCCGGGTGAGGATGCTGCCGCCGCAGATAGTGCGGGTGCTGCTCCAGCCGAATGAACCATACGCGAGGCTCCCGGTCTTGCTGGGTCAGCCCTAAGCATTTCTTCATTCTGCTGGTTCGCAATGTGTACCAGCTCATTCACTCTTTCTTGTTGTTTCTGCCGGGCTTCGTCGGTTAATCCTTCTAGCTCCAAAGCAGCGGCATTTGCCGCCCTTAGGTTCTTTGTCGGGGTACTATACCTCGGAAAGCCTAGATCGACTGGATCACCTTCACGAGCTTCATGATCTTTGTTGATATCGTCCATGAGGTTCTTTCCTCTCAATCTCAATTCATCTACCCGCTCGGGGGCCACATCCAGTTTGTTTTCCTTAGCATATTCTCGCAGGGTCCTGTTCAAGGACTCCCGCAAGGTCGACACCTTTTTTGCCTCTACCAGTACTTTTTGTCTAGTCTCTTCTAACTCCGCCTGGGCATTAGCCGGATAAGTATCGGCGCCACAGGCGTGGTTAGATTATCTATAGTTGCCTGGAGAATATTCTTTGGTCTTTCCAGAGGCGGCCATCTTACCCTTGCTGCCTTTGGGGTTGTCTCCTGCACCTCGGCTGACTTGGCTGCTGGCGGATCTACCTCGGTGGGCTATGGAGCTTCTTGCTTCGTGGTCACTTGTCCTCCAACCACCGGGTCCTTGCTTGGTCCGGCGCCTGCTCCTGCCGCCTGTGCTGCTGCTGTCACCATCACCTCGACGCTGCCGACGGGGCGTGCTCCACGCGGACCGTTAGCAGCATTGAGGGGAGGCTCTCCTGCATCAATAACTCAGTGAGGATAGATGCAGGAGGTGTCGACGCCGACATAGACCTTGTGCGTGCCCAGGTTGATGAAGACGCCGTTGCGCGGAGGCGCTTTCCTCCTGAAGCTACCTGCGTTATCGCTGACATAGTCCCAGAGATCAAATCTCTGGACTAAGCCAGAGACAACCCACTCGCCGGTGTGGATGAAGTTTCCCGTCCGGATCTTAACTCCAGCTAGCACCGTTGCTGGCCCCATGGTGGGCGCCAACTGTCGTGGTGGTGGCACGACAGATGCCATGGGTAGGCTAAAGTATGGGGCCAATGGATGCTAGTGGGATTCGGGAAGGGAAGATGTAGTGATTTATACACTCAAATGCTCAACTAATAAATCTCTATTCCTCTTCTCAGTGAATACAAGTGCTCCTAGAGCTGTCTCATAGAGAGGAAGAACACTACTACACGAGCCTTACCGCGTAGAATCAATCGATCCCCTCTCAGGAGCCCGCGTCTCCCCTTATAAAGGGGTGCCTTGGTTCCTTCTAGGGTTGTCGTGGCAAGCATATTCTTGGAATATGCTTGTCCCAATATGGTAACTCGGTGGCCTCCTTTTCGTGTCCCCCTTCTATCGACGGTAATGTTCCAGAGACCTTCACATGCGCGCCTCGGGCTCCCTGACTGTCACCTCCGTGACCTTCTTCTGCCCTTCTGCTACTCTGCTCCTTGTCCTTTGTGCTTGGCTCTGTCTAGATTCCTCCTAGATAGTGACTAGGGTTTGACTATAGGCACCTCCTTCTCCTGCGAGCTTCATGTTATTCGGCCTTGTCTCGCATAACTCGGCTCGGCCTACACCTGCATTCAAGTTAGTCAAACTCATTCGGCCGACTTAACTCATATGTCGGCCGAATAAGGTGTTACTCATTCTACACTTGCCATGGCCCTGCTTATCTCGGCCGACTCTTATATGACCCGGCCGACACAAACAGTAAGTCGGCTCACGACAAGGGAGATTCCTTTTGTCTTTCCCCTGTCTTGACCCTATCCGGGGTCATAGAGAGGAGTTGGGGGTGGACTCGTCCAGGGCTGGGAACCCTGGCCGCCACCCCTCCACCCATATAAGGAGGGGTAGGGCGCCCCTAGCACCTCACCCGAAAACCCTAACCGCTAGGCACCTCCCCTCTCTCCTCCATACGCTGCTCCGGTTTAGGCGAAGCCCTGCAGTAATCTCTTCTCCACCACCACCACCACAACCACACCATCATGCTATTGGGATTTCGAGAGGATCTACAACCTCCGCTGCCCTGCTAGAACAAGGGAGAGGAAGGTCTTCATCGACTACCGTACGTGTGACCGACTGCGGAAGCACTGCCAGAACATGGCGCCGGAAGGATCGTCTACACGATCTTGAGATCAATAAATGATCGACTACATCAACCACAAGAATCTGATCTTGTTAAACGCTTTGGATCTATAAGGGTTAGTTCTCTATAATCTCGTTGCACCGATCTCGTAGATTAGATCTTGGCTTTGCCATATATTGGATCTTAGTTTTGTGTGTTCATGCGATAGAATTTTTTTTGTTTTTCATGCTACGAACCCCTACAGTACTCTTTACTCATTTCGTACTATCGATGTTCCTGTGTTCACCAACTTGATCACATGTGAAAGGGCATGTATGCCCCCATGTGTGGATTTGGTAATTAATGACAATCCCTATAGACTAATGTGGAAATTAAGGTTCTCTTGTAGGTTTTTTCCATTGGCATCGCTTGGGCCATGTGTTGGCATCAAGGTTGAAAGATGAAGAAATTAAGAAGGAGAAGAAGATGTCCAAGGGTTTTGTGCCCATTGGAATCATGAAGAGAGAGGGAGCTTAAAGGTTGATCAAGACAAGTGCAAAGAGTTGAATCTCGATGGATCAACACTCATGAAGGAATGATAAAGTGCAATCTCAAGATGCGCCGACTCTAGAAGATCTCATGCTTGTAGCTTGTCATCCTCGGTGATCATGGGTGATAAAGAAAAGTTCAAAGAAGAGGTCTCCCCGTGGATTATGGGTGGAGCAATTCGCAAGTCTTCATCAAACAAGAGCAATCAAGAAAGATGTTCCATCTTGAGGAGGACAATACGGTCTACATCAAGCTCAAGTGGAATGCTCAAGGAAAAGGTATGTTCTTGACAGGGTTTCTCTTTTGCCGTTCTCGTGCTGTTAGGTGAGAGACCAGGTTTAGGATAGATAGCCGTACTATCAAGAGGGGTTCTCAAGCGGATGACTCAGTCGCATCTTTCGAAAAGAGCTCAAACCTTTGAATACATAGCATCATATTTCTTGCTTGTTATTTGTATCTTGTTCATGAGAGGATCTAGAGCTCGTGGTTATCATCGTAACAAGCTCTAGTTTATCAAATAAGGATTTCCCTTGCATATCTTATTGCAGTTTTCGATCTTGCGAGTTTTCCGACTCCATATCTTGGGAGATATCTCATATATATTCATGATATTTTCTGCCTAGGAGATATTGCACTACTCCATCCCGAGCGTCGACGTGCACCGACAAACGTGGGAGTAGGTATCCAGAACCACTCGCCTCTATGATCCTCTACGAGAGAGGGTGAATAAGGTTTTGGGGAAATGTTCCACGTGACTGCTCAAGTTTATCATCACCTTCGTCAAGCTTCGTCAAGCAGGACCGCGTGCGCGTCGTCTTTGAGTCGTCTTTTTCGAGCAATCTCTACAACCTCTGCACCAACAACTTTTCCGTCAACAAACGTTTGGTAGGTGCACTATGGTCTAATCTGTTCTTTTTTATGGTTGTTGTAGAGTTTGTACTGCTACTATTTGTGTTGATTAATATATAGTATGTTAGAGTTTCACATGATTATAACTAGTGTAGTCATGATTTATATTCTAAAATTAATTGTTAAAACTCTGTCTAATAATTCAATTATTGATATTCATGTCTGTATTTAATAATAAAAATTGAAACGCTTTGACTTTATAGACAAGTAAGTAAATTTATAGATGTTGGACTGTATATATATCTTTATGGGAGATTAGGTTTGAAATCTGTAACATTAAGGAAAAGGAGATGCCTGACATGTTCTTTGTGTGTAGATTTCCCAAATAATTGCAACACAGAAAGTCAAACTAACTTTTCAATAGCCATGCATTCCAATTTTCAACCGCTGAGCAAGGAAACCGGCATGACAACATTGAAGACGTGCTCTGAAATACTAATATCTGGGATGATTTGACAAGATTGTGATTCAGAGCAAGTAACATCCATGTGGCTTTCCACAAAAAAGAAGAAGTAACAGCCATGAGGGAAAAAAGAAAAGGAAAACCAGTCAAACCAAACAACTCCAGGCAGGCAGTGTCGCCTTCTCCTTCAGTTCCCTTCCTCCGTAGAAACCGTGTCCCCCTCTCCCTCCCCCGATCGACACCAATAGCGGCGGTCAAAAGCTTCTCCAGCGACGACCCCTCCAACCCCCGTCCGTGTCTTCTTCCCTCCCCTTCCCCTCCCGTAATCTCCGAGAAGGAGCAGCGGAGCAGCCTCTGATTGTTATCGCCGAGCTGAATCGCCACGGATCTCGAGACGGCGGCGCAGAAGGGGGAGCAGTGGAGGGGCCCATGAGCCTCGCTGGGTCCGCCCTGGAGGCGGCCCTGCAGGCGGTGGGGCGCGGCCTCGACGCCGCCGGCGACCACCGCCTGCTCTACTGCAAGGGCGCCGGGAGGCTCGTTGCGCTCGACGAGGCCCGCGCGCGGGACCTGCCCATCGGCGGCGGCGTACTCTGCGGCGTGCCTCCGGATGTAGAGGTAGAGGCCTACCGCGGCAGCCCTGAACGCAGCCGCCCGGTCTCCCCCGGCGCTCCCCTCGACGAGCCCTTCGTCTGCAGCTTCCAGAAGGTAAGGGAGATTCTTCCAAGCCCCGATGGGTGCTTTTGATCGGATCGTGCTCGCATACACCGCATGTCTTGCCCTGTTCTATGTGCCGCGATGCGAATCTGTGCTGATGCAAATCATAGCTCATATGTTAATCTTCATGTCTCTTTACTTTGACGTATCTGACATTGTCATTTTGTTGCTTAGATGGCTGAACATTTCAACCGGAAGGCAGGCTTGCTGGAAACAGTACCGCTTGGTTCCTTCAACTCTCTCTTCAGCTTTACTGGTTCTTGGAAGAATGATGCAGCTGCAACTAAGTCCCTCGCGATTGATGGTTATTCCGTGCCGCTATATAGAGTTAAAATAACTAGTGATGAACTCGTTCTGCAAGAGAGTGTAAAGCTCGCAATTCCATATAGTTGGGATCCATCAACATTGGCTAGGTCAGTAGGTAATCTTCTCCATTGACCTTGCTATCAGGGTCAGTTTTAATTATGGCCACCCCTTATAATTCTGTACATATTACTTTGCCCTTATCATATATTAAGTTATTCTTGTTTCACTTCTGCCCAGCTTTGTTGAGAACTACGGTACGCATATTATTACTTCTGTAATGGTTGGTGGTAAGGATGAAGTATACATAAAGCAGCATTCCTTGTCCCAGTTGTCTGAATTGGAGTTTAGAAATTATGTGAGGGAAATTGGAAATGACAGATTCTCGGGTGTGGAAAGCAAGTCAAATGCACCCCCAATCAATTATAGCGAGAAGGTTAGCCAATTTTGTGTCTTGACATTTTATATTAATACTAGTCCCTCCATTTACGTAAAGAAGCTGTAGTCAAACATATAAAGTTTGAACAAATATTTAGAAGAGCCATCAACTCTTACAAGACTAAATAGATATAATAAGAAAATATATTTCATGATGCATCTAATGATGTTGATTTGGTATTGGATGCTGATAATTTTTTCTATAATTTGGTCAAACATTACATTGTTTGACTTTGGAAATATTTGCACGCTTTCGGGAATGGAGTGGGTGTAACCTTTTGTATTTGCAATTGTTGATAAGAATAGGGGCTTGCCAAGACTTTCTTTATTAGTGTGCCTGGGCTCTGTGGGCTTAAAAGGATGACATTTTCACAGCGGATATTTATTTGACATTCCTTTTAAAACCACCTTAAGTATCACAAGTAAGAACTTAGCTACTTGGAGACTTCACACATGTTCAATGGAAGAAGAAAAGATACCATAGTATACACCATACATATGTGTTATATGCAGGACGCCTCTTTATCTGCCAAAGGTTCCTAATTCCACTCACTTATACAGGATATGACAGTAATCTTCAGAAGGAGGGGAGGTTGCGATCTTGTTCAGAGTTCTATTGACTGGATAAAAACTGTTTCTTCAGCACCAGATGTCATAGGCATGACATTTCTCCCTATTGTTTCCCTTGTCGATGATATACCTGGGAAGAAGCACATTGCTCGTGCAATTGATCTATACTTGACATGTAAGACATGCAGCTGGTTCCTTTTGAGGACTGTACGTTTAATATGTATTTCCCACCTTCAGTGTGTACTTCTGAATTTTAATACCTGAGCTGTTGTCCTAAACTACTGTCATCAATATTATAGTAGCAGGGTCTCTATGCAGTTGTTCTTCTGTTTGGACCGAAAGGTCGTAGTACGGGTAATGTTTGCATGTTTATGACAAGCATATCGGCCTTAAAGTCATTATGTCTAGCATGATTAAATCAGTAGTCCAATATACTACCTCCATCCCAAGGCTTAAGGCCTATATTTTTTTTGAAAAGTCAAAGTATGTCAAGTTTGACCAAGTTTTTACCAAAAAATATTCATATGCAAAATACATAATCAATATCAATAGATAGATAATGAAATATATTTTCTTATGATGTCTACAAAATATCATGTTTATTGATAGTTTTTTCTAAAAGTTTGGTCAAAGTTCAGTTGGTTTGACTTTTCAAAAAAAATATAGGCCTTAAGCCTTGAAATGGAGGGAGTAGTAAGGCTATCCAAAGAGAGCGATGTAGAAAAACATTTTCCTATGTTTCTTCTACCAAAGGGTTGGATAATTGTCCGTGATTTTTCCTTCTTGCGATTTGAAATTATGATTTACATGGTATTTTTCAATGATCGTTAATAGTTTTTGTTCTGCAGACAAACCTCCAATTGAAGAGTTACAATACTTCCTAGATTTCCAAGTTCAACTAGTTTGGGCTCCAGTACCACCGGGTATTGCTGGCCAAAACAGAAAGGAGCCTGTGTGCCCGTCGCTTCAGTTCAGCTTGATGGGCCCAAAACTATTTGTTAGCACAGAACAGGTAAAGGGTGCCCTTAGATTTTAATACATTAGCATGATAGTTTCGTTTTCCTTCTCCAAATTTACCATTGATAGGTTAACTTATTGCCTCGATCCTCTCTCGTGAGTCACCAAGTGACAAGTGTGTTTGTTACAGAAACAAAATAACATTTTGCGGATTCCCTTAATAATAATATGCTTGAGATGCGAATTTAATGTTGGTTGCATAAAAAATACCAATAAATTATGTTTTGATTTGCTGTGAAGTATATTAAGGGTGCGTTTGGTTCAACTTCCGCAACCTGCTTCTTCTGTTTGAAAGTTAAAAGCCAACCAAAGGGCTATTTCTCAATGCAGAATCAGCCAACGCGCATGACTTCCCGTAGTGTATTTCTCGAAGCACCTCCACCCCTGCTTTCACTGCATTGGATTCTAACTTCTCAACAAAATTACCTACCATGCCATCCATAAGTCCTACCGGTTGGGTTCTTTTCCTCTTTCGAGCGGATAGGGAGTCATCTTCCTCCACGCATCGAAGAGAGAGAAGAAGCAGAGGCACTGGACTAAGGCTCTAGCCGGCCGGCCGTCCAGAGGCTCGCTGCCCAACCATCTGGCCTCCAGCCCTGCTCTGCACCCCTGCCCCTGTTCTTTTCTCCACCCTTTTCCCGCACGCTCGCTTGTTGCTTCTCATGATCCGCGATGGCGCCGCTCATCTTCCAGGCAATTCACGCTGCCCGCAGCCGGCCAGAGTGCCACCTGCATCGTAGGCGAGGGTAGTCCAGTACCTCCCGCAGGAGTGGTTCCCTGTGGCTACTTAATCAATTGCGCGTGCGTGGTGTGACTTGTGGGCTAGCCATGTTCGATCGAGTCTTCTAGGTTGCCTATCAAGCTTCCCTAGTTGATCAGGAGTCCAGGACGCAAGTTAAGCTAGCTGCCTAGCTCTTGTGCAAGGCATGCAGCTTTTCTTTGGACATAAAGGTGCACGACTTTGAGGGGCTCCTGAGCGCACGCTGCAGGGCCCCTCCATGGTCAACTGTAACTTGAAACCACCTCGGCTGTGGCGAGGCGCCGGTGCTGGCTGGCAGTTGTGGTGACGGCCGTGCTGTCACGCTTCTTGCACCGATGGTCACGTTTGCAGTTTTTGCAACCATCGGTCTTTTATACAAAATTTGGACATAATTATCTATTTTATAATACATATGTGCTACTAAAAGTAATATTTTCTTTGTAAATGACCATTTACATGTTAATTAGCATATAGATCAGGGTTTCACGGTCAATTATTAGCATATATAAAAAGTTTGGGTTTTAGTTGCATTATAAACAATTTCTACTAAATACACAGTTTCATAGTAGTTGCTATGACGGAACGACCAACAGCTTTTCCACAGTACCCAGATCACAGTAGCTTTCCCAGAGCTCACAGTTCACAGCAGATTTTTCAGAATCCACAGCTGAAACAAACATACCCTAAATTCAATTCATCATGCCTTGTCGTGACAAGGTGGCACAGAGCAATTAATGGACATCTACTTAATTTGGGGGTTCCATTCAGTTCCCAGCCTGAAATATATTTTTTAAGATGATAAATTTTGCAGAGCAATCTAATTCAAGCTAACTTCCAATGGAATGCATGCAGATATCTGTTGGGCGTAGACCGGTCACTGGCCTCAGGCTGTGCTTGGAAGGAGCAAAACAGAACCGTTTGACTATTCATCTGCAGCACCTTGGCTCCTTACCAAAAATATTTCTACCTCATTGGGATGCACATATCACGATTGGGCCACCAAAATGGCAAGGGCCTGAAGAGCAGGATAGCCGATGGTTTGAACCAATCAAGTGGAAGAATTTTGCTCATGTCAGCACTGCGCCCATAGAGTACACCGAAACAAATATCACGGACCTGTCTGGTGTTTATATTGTCACGGGGGCACAGTTGGGAGTGTGGGATTTTGGAGCAAAGAGTGTACTGCACCTTAAGCTGTTGTTCTCAAAAGTTCCTGGGTGCACAATTAGAAGATCAGTTTGGGACCACAGTCCAGGTTCTTCAACACAAAGAACAGATGAATCTTCATCATCCTCAAGCGATAATGCTAAACTTGTGAAGATCGTTGACATGACCGAGACGCTGAAGGGCCCGCAAGATGCTCCTGGCCACTGGCTGGTTACAGGAGCAAAATTGGGTGTGGAGAAGGGCAGGATTGTTGTGCGTGCAAAGTACTCCTTATTAAATTATTGACAAAATGTTGAGCATTCATTCATTCACTCTGCTATGAAGCACCCTGTTTAAAGATAGCATCTGTTCTTTTGTTCATGTATGGTACTGTCTGTAACATGTTGTGGTTTCATGCTTCTTGTGCTGATGCTCTGAGCAAAGTAGCATCGAGATGTTTTTTGTCCAGTTCAAAAATATTTCATCTGGCCCCAGATTTCTCTTTGTGGCAGTGGAGTGGAAGTTCATGTATATTATGGAATTTACATTAGTGATTTGTGCTTCCCTTTTTAAAGTTTAGTCCATCAGAATGTAACTGAGTTATGCACTCCTGTTGTCGGCAGTTCAACGAGGTCCATTGAAACCGATGGCTTATGCAGTTTAGGTGAAAACTTATACTACGTATCAATTATGATGTTTGCAGCAGCTCAAAAATTATGATGTTTGCAGGGAATCAATGAAGTTTGAGGACAGATTGTATTTCCAACTAGTGTGAGTGGTGTGGACCGTGTGGACTGACAGGTGTATAGATACAGAGACAACTTTTTTTTCAGAAAAGATGGGGAACACAGATGAGTCGTTGAAAATGTAAAATAAGCAGATGTATGCACGCTGCTTGATTGCACCAAGCACTGTGGACATCAGGACAAAATAGAACAAGAGGAAGCCCCTGAATGTTGGCTACCTTTTCTCTTTTCCCTTCCATTTGCAAATTGACAATGCCGTACTGCTGACGTATTAGCTTATGCACAATCTAAGAATTATAAGAATCTGTACTATTCAAGCTGAGGGAATTTATTAGGTGAATCTGATTCCTGATTCCTTCTGAGTTCTGACTTGTTGTTTCCGCAGGGACATTGTTTTCGTCTGCAATAATTAAAAAAAAGTGCTGGCGCCGGCACTCACTGGAAACCTGGTGTCAATTCTCAAGGAACACGTCCAGGTGCTGCATGTGAACTGCCAAACAAGCTGTGCTTCGGTTTCATCAGCATCGCCAATGCACTCACGCATGGCATCATTTCAGGTTTGCATGCCGTCATTTCAGGCAATTTTGTGAAAGCGGTGTTCATACTGAAGCTGATCCCTGATATGGTCACCCAGAAAGCAACTAGCAATATGTATTTTGTGGTACAAACAAGAAGACGGTGACAAAACATCCTGTGCCACGAAAGGCACAGCCACGGATGCTTTCCCTGGAGAGCCTAGTGTGTGGAATTACAAAACGACTGGAGGGTTACAAACGGCGCAAGGGTGGACAAATCAATCTGACTGGTCCTTCTATGTAAAAAAAAGTCTGAGCTGGCTACGATCCGTTCCGTAACCTGACAACTGCAGGTTGAATATAACGGCCAGGTGGCTGTATCGATGGGTCGGAACGTGTCCACGTCTAGTGGACGTCGCCGCTGATAATAGCTGCAACAAGAACAGACTAAATGGAGAGGCCATTAATAAACTACTACAGAGATAAGACCCGTTCATGAGATCAGATGCTTTATATTGCTTAGCAACTGCACATTCCTGTCTGACCACCAGAGCTTTGCTTCTTGGCCGAAATGGTTAGCTCACTTTCTTGCTTGCTGACATTTCCAGCTTCTCACTTGCTCTATATGCTAATGTTCTCACTGCCGTGCGGTTTTCTTGAAATCTTGATAGGAGCACGAGGAGATGAGCAAAGTAACTGAAGCTACAGGCAAAGTAGACTCCATGGTATCTTTCTTTGTTCATGTTATGCTCTCTCCTTTCTCATTTTGACTTTTGAAATAGCTAATGCTTGTCATACCATATCAGAGAAACATGCACAAAATTACAATTCTATCTGAACTGCAATGGTAAATTTTGTTTTGCGGTCTAATATATGTTTGATAATAAGAGGGAACAAGGTAGTATAAATTACTATGTGTAACAGTTTATACATGAACGGCTTCAGTGGATTATTGCTTCTTTCATGGACTGAAATATGTAGATTCTAATACGTTTCCTATACAACTGTGAAAGGGAAATGCATCCAAACTGATATCTCCACACTCATGGGTACTAAACTAATAGATTAACAAGAACAAACGAAAGAAGATAACTAACCGTGTTGTTACATATAAATAAGAGTAGATACTAAAAAAAAAGAATCTCCCGCTTCTTTGCGAAATTACATGTTCATTTTCCATACCAACATCTCTCACTTTTTGTGCAATTAATTTTGAAAATTCAACAGGAATTCAATGAAAATGGCAAAACAGCTGAAGCGAATGGCAAGGTAAATTACATGGTTCATCTAATGCCTAGTACTCCATGTACATAGGCATGAAATTGACTTTGTTATTCACATAAAGTCATATATGGTCCTTAGGTGGGTGCACTTGAAGCTATTGAAGGGAAAAGGTACGAAATTATTGAAGGGAAGGTTGATTGGAGAGGAAGACCTGCCGTGCGAGGGCGCCATGGCGGTGTTGGCAATTCTTTCTTCATTCTTTGTAAGTCTTGTTCTTGCACATAAAAGTTAATCATATATATTAAAAAAAGTAATGATCAGTCTTTGTAGTGCCCAAGCTGGATTGGCATTCAGATTGTACTACTTTGGCAGAATGCATAGGGATTGGCTAAAGCATGCAACTAGCACCTGAAATTTACTAAATCGGTATCATTGATTTATTACAACTTTATACTAAATCAGCGACACTTATTATGGATCGAATGGAGTATTTAAATAGCTAGAAAAGGGTTTCAAATATATTTTTTATGAACAATATCGACTAAATGAGCATGCAGAAATTCAAGGCACTAAATGAGCAGTTTTAACAAAAGGACATATATTGTGCAAACTATTTGTTCGATTATAGTTAGCGGCACATATATACTTGAAATTATGAAGCAACATATATATTGGTCTAACAATCTAACGAACACAATAAGTGACGCCTGCGAATCTGAACTAGTCATGGAATATTAGCATCTGATATTTATCGGAGTGGTACGTATTTAAATAGCTAGAAGGGGGGTCAAATATTTTTTATAAGTGAGCATGCAGAAATTCAAGGCACTAAATGAGCAGTTTTAACAAAATGACATATATTGTGCAAACTATTTTTTCGATTATAGTTAGCAGGACATACATAACAAAGGGAGATAGATTAAGATTTTCTTGTGCTAGTCATGGAATATTAGCTGCTGGATATCATGTAATTAACCATGAAATTATGAAGCAACACATATACTGGTCTAACAATCTAAGGAACACAGTAAGTGTGAAGCCTGCTAATCTGAAGTGTGTTGGGTTTTGTTGCAGCGAATTTTGGACTTGAGAACCTTGCGTCCCTGTCTCTGGCGGTGAACCTTATCATGTACTTCATGTCTGTGATGCACATCAACCTGGCCGATGCCTCCAACCTGCTGACCAACTACATGGGCACGAGCTACATGATCGCTGTGCTCATCACGGCCTTTGCCGACACCTTCGTCGGACGGTACCAGACTGTGATCATATCATCGATGGTCGAGATCATCGTAAGGATCCCTCACTTGATGTTTGCTTCTTTCGTTTTTTCACACGTTTGATCGGGAGTACTGTCTCTGCGATCAGGGCCTCCTGCTGCTGACGCTGCAAGCTCACTACAAGAAGCTGGCACCGCCCAAGTGCAACTGGCCGTTGCCGCCGTGTGAGCAGGTGAGCGGCAAGAACGAGGTCCTCCTGTACGCGGCGCTGTACCTGATCGCCATCGGGTCGGCGGGCATCAAGGCGGCGCTTCCGGCGCACTGCGCCGACCAGTTCGACGAGAATCACCCGAGGGAGAAGCGCCAGATGTCCAGCTTCTTCAACTGGCTGCTGCTGGCCCTGTGCATCGGCGGCTCCTTGAGCGTCACCTTCTTCGTGTGGATCCAGAACACCAAGGGCTGGGACAAGGGCTTCGGCGGCGCGACGGGCGTCATGGGCCTCGCGCTCATCGCCTTCGTCATCGGCCTGCCGCGGTACCGGATCTACACCGCGCAGGGCAGCAGCGCGCTGCTTGACATCTTCCGGGTACGTGCGTCATCATCAGGAACTTCTTGCCAACTGGAAGAGGAATCCAACCGACTGAGAAACTGTGTGGTTCGTTTTTCAGGTGTACGTTGCTGCGATCAGGAACTGGAACCTTCAGCTCCCTGAGAACCCCGAGGAGCTGTACGAGATCAGCCGAAGCAAAGCTTCCCCTGAAACTGAGTTCGTGTCCCACAGGACCAAGCCATTCAGGTTCCTGGACAGGGCGGCCATCGTCCAGGCACCGCCAGGCGAGGCGCCGAACCCGTGGCGGCAGTGCCGGGTGACCCATGTGGAGTACGCCAAGACGGTGCTGGCCATGGTGCCCATCTTCTGCAGCGCCATCATAATGGGCACCTGCCTGGCCCAGTTCCAGACCTTCTCCATCCAGCAGGGCGCCACCATGGACACGCGGCTGGGCCGGCACCTGACGATGCCCCCGGCGTCGCTGCCCATCATCCCGCTCGGCATGCTCATCTTCTTCGTGCCCATGTACGAGCGCCTCTTCGTGCCCTTCGCGCGCCGCATCACGGGCCACCCCAACGGCATCCCTTACCTGCAGCGCGTCGGCGTCGGCCTGGTCCTCTGCATCATCTCCATGTGCATCGCCGCCGTCGTGGAGATGTACCGCAAGAGGGTGGCCACGGAGCACAACATGCTGGACGCGATACCTGGGGTGGAGATGCTGCCCATGTCCTGCTTCTGGCTGGCCCCGCAGTACGCCGTGTTCGGCGTCGCCGACATGTTCACCTTCATCGGCCTGCTCGAGTTCTTCTACTCGCAGGCGCCGCCCGCGCTCAAGTCCATGTCCTCCGCCTTCCTCTGGGCCGCCCTCTCCCTCGGGTACTACTTCAGCACCATCATCGTCAAGGCCGTGAACGCGGCCACGGAGAACTACACGGCCAGCAGAGGATGGCTGCAGGGCAACAACATCAACCGGAACCACCTCGACCACTTCTTCTGGCTGCTCGCCGTTCTCAGCTTCCTCAACTTCCTCAACTACCTCTACTGGTCCAGCTGGTACAAGTACGTCAAGGGACAGGACCAGCCCAAGGATGTGGCGGAGCAGCCGGAGCATGTGTGAAGAAGACCAAGCTTTGTGTCTGTCTCGCTTGCAAGTACTACCTTGTCAGAGTTCTAACAAGAACGATGCAAGGTTTTTGTGATGTTTTGTGCTCATGAAGGTTATTATCCTGCTGTTACTTTGTACTAGTACGGACTCTATTTTTGTGCAAGGTTACGATACCGCTTCAGTTTTCCTGATTTTTCACTTCATCACCATGCATGTAGTACATTGCTTTCAGAGTCTCGAAGGCTCAAGCCCCTTGCACCGTTGCACGACAACACTTGTCGCGGCAGCTGCATCGCGCATTTGCCACCTACGCTGCATGCCGTCTGCCACGTCCAGCCTCGTCACCTCGTACGTGTCACGCAGCAGCCCACCCAAGTCCTGACGATGCCACGCCTTAAAGCCCCACCCGATCGAAGCGGACGGTCCTCAACCATACTAGAACAACCATACTAGCGACCAGAAGCCTCTGCCGACGCCGGCCTCAACCGGAGGCGACGGCGGCCCGCCGGGGAAGCCGACGACCATGTCGACGATGATGCTCGACAAGGGCGCGGCGGCGCTGCAGTCGCTGCGCCCCGTGAAGCAGATCAAGCAGCACGTGTGCACGTTCGCCCTGTACGCGCACGACCCGCACCGGCAGGTGGAGACCCACCACTTCGTCTCCCGCCTCAACCAGGACGTCCTCCAGTGCCCCGTCTACGACTCCGACGACAAGCACGCTCGCCTCATCGGTACGTGCGTGCTCAGCCGTCCGTTGCCTTGCCCTTGTTCTGTCAGCTCACCACCCCGTACGTGTTTGTTTGCACCGTATATATGTAGGCGTGGAGTACATCGTGTCGAGGAAGATCTTCGAGGCGCTGCCCAAGGAGGAGCAGAGGCTGTGGCACTCGCACGCGCACGAGATCAAGGCGGGGCTGTGGGCAAGCCCGCGGGTGCCGGAGATGCTGGAGAAGACGGAGCTGGACCACATGGCCGGCACCTTTGGCAAGTTCTGGTGCACCTGGCAGGTGGACCGCGGCGACCGCCTGCCGCTCGGCGCGCCCGCGCTTATGGTGTCGCCCCAGGCAGAGCGCGTCGCCACCGTGCACCCTGACCTCGTGAGGAAGCGCGACCAGAGGTACGGCTTCTCCACGGAGGAGCTCAAGGCGGCGAGGGCCGACGTGGAGGTGCCGGCGGATCCGCGCCCGGGCCAGGCAGACTACTGGGTGCGCCACCACAAGGGGTTCGCCGTGGACGTCGTGCCGCACGAGATGAAGCGCCACGCGCCCTTCCCGTGAGCGACCTTCGTCAGGTTCGGTTCGGTGCTTTCGTCCGTGTTCTGTAGGAATGGTGCACCTTTGTTTCGTAGTAACTCCGGTGTGGAGCTGTTGCAGTAAGACGGTAACCAATAAGGCCTTGCGAGACTTTGTGTAAAACAGAACAACAGTTTCACGTGTCTTCTTGTAGCTCTAGTCTACCAAATGTTAACCGAGGCGCGAGTCGGCCGTGTAAGCAACGGTAACAATCGGTCAAATGAACAGTAAAACAGCATTTCCCAAACCAAAACTGAGAAATAATGAAACTGATACTATGGAACTGTTGGGGGAAGAAGCACAACCCTAGCAGCTTGCGCTGAACTTTGATATACAGCGGACATAAAACATGCACATGCACAGGTGACAAGGATTTACGTGAAAAAAAACCTAACCGAGATTCACTATAAGTAACCTAGGTAAAAAAAACCAAAAAAAAACTAACCGAGATTCACTATAAGTAACCTAGATAAACCTAGATATGGAGTCTTCTTTAGAACATCTAGAGATGTAGAACACACTTAACATATTGTCAAACGGCAACAACATCAATAATCAAATCATTTGAAAACGATTACAGCAACGTAGAGTATCTTAGTTTTTGTCCTCTTTGATAATCAGCAAACCACTTTTAAACTGCAGATTCAATCAGCTTATATATTGAGTATGAAATTGCAGCAGTCCGAACTAAATAAACCGTTTTTAAATTTAATGCTACACTGACCTAAATATCAAACCAGCTAACCAGGTTAAAGTACTCAAAGCGGGAACAAGCTCATCAAGTTTGGAGCCAATCTAAACACGTTTGAAATAAACCGCTTTTAAATTTAATGCTACACTGACCTAAATATCAAACCAGCTAACCAGGTTAAAGTACTCAAAGCGGGAACAAGCTCATCAAGTTTGGAGCCAATCTAAACACGTTTGAGCCCCAAATACTAGTTTGAGGACAGAGATCTCAGAAATCTGGACAGAAATCACCTATTCTTCTTCTTTCTCTCTTCTCAGTAGGTTATAGTATTCTTGTGTGTTCTTTTACTCTTTCTTTCTTGCTCAGCTCGCACTCTGTGAGCAAGAGAGAAAGAGTGAGAGAACCAAGGGTGGCTAGGGTTTTTTTTCTATTCCTCTCCTAAGGAGCACCTCAGCCGTTGGATACGACGTCGATCAACGGTTAAAACGTGTTGGATTTTCACGGGATGATGTTGGGTTGTAGACACACCTTCATATGAAGAGACATGCCCCAACAAACTTCTCCTCCCGACATCATGGAGGGTCTCACTGCCAACCGGCAGTCATGTCGACGAACCGACGGCATACCTCGAGCTTTGCTCTTGTCATCACCTTGGTCAACATATCAGCCTCATTGTCATCTATGTGCACCTTCTCAATTTACATTTGCTTGGAATTCACCACATCTTGAATCCAATGATAACGTGCATCAATATGCTTTGACTTCGAATGAAAACTTG
Source organism: Avena sativa (assembly GCA_916181665.1). Classification (NCBI taxonomy): domain Eukaryota; kingdom Viridiplantae; phylum Streptophyta; class Magnoliopsida; order Poales; family Poaceae; genus Avena; species Avena sativa. The sequence goes on along the minus strand of OV702281.1, from coordinate 413,560,961 downwards.
CATTATTACTCAGGTGAATGGCACTTTGGTTGTCACAAAACAACACATATTTATCTTGCTCAAAACCAAGCTCACAAGCCAATCATTTCAGCCACAATAGCTCCTTGCTCGCCTCATTTACTGCGATGAACTCGGCCTCAGTTGTGTTCAACGCCACACACTTTTGCAACCTGCTTTCCCATGCCAATGCTCTGCTTGAATGGGTAATCAAATAACCTGAAGTAGACTTCCTTCCATCGACATCTCCAGCCAAGTCTGAATCTAAATATGCGATCAGCTTGGGCTCACTACCACCAAAGCAAAGCTTCATATTAGTGCTGCCCCAGAGATACCTGAAAATCCACTTCACGGATTCCCAATGTGGTCTTCCTGGATTGGACATGAATTTACTCACAGTACTAACCGCTTGAGCAATGTCAGGTCGTGTGCACACCATAGCATACATCAAACTCCCAACAGCTGAAGCATAAGGAACATTTTGCATTTCCTTTTTCATCTCTTCAGTGGAGGGACATTGCTTTTTACTCAACTTAAAATGAGATGCGAGTAGACAGCTCACTTCCCTTGCCTTGTCCATCTTGAACTTGCGAAGTACCTTCTCAATATATTTATCTTGAGAAAAGTACAACTTGTTGGATTTTCTGTCTCTCTCAATTATCATGCTGAGAATACACTTTGCTGGACCCAAGTCTTTCATGGCAAAACTTTTGCTCAACTCTTTCTTTAGTCTAGAAATCCTAGAGACATTCTTGCCAACAATCAAGATATCATCAACACAAAGCAACAACATGATAAAATCATCACCTGAGAACCTCTGAATAAACACACAATGGTTTGAGCTACACCTCTTATAGCCTTGCTCCCCCATGACAGATTCAAACTTCATGTACCATGCGGTGACCCAGCATACCACTGCATGTGTAGTACACTATAGTCGTTGACATGACACTCACAAAACACCGTTCTATAAATATCACATCCCTCAGAGTGGTACAACAGAAACATTGCAGGTCCATATTACAAACATTCACACAATATTATTATTACAATACCAAAAGTTCAAGACTTCAAAAGGTTCAACTTACAAACCAAGATATAAAGTGTTTCAGCGGAATCTAAAAGTAGCAACTCCGACTAGGAGTTGATCTCAACAGCTTATTCTATAGAGTTTGTGCTGCTCGGCTCAGTTGATTACTACTAACTAGGATACTTAGTTGGATTCGTTATCATCGACACCATGGCGGATTTCGTAATCCACTCCTTCAACACCTCCTGACAGGTCAGGCTCCTCGTAGAACATATCTTCTTGACATTCGGCTGCATACATTGGCACATCTTCGGGATCCTCAGAGTCTAAGCAAGGGATCAAAGGAAAGAATGAGTAACAGCATTACCCAACAAGTTCATTATATGCAAGGTGGGAAGTTTGATGCTCTAACTACCACCTCGGATTATAAATCCTTGGCACTATGCATTTTTTGTAGATATTTCTTCAAAGATTGATTTTATTATGAAAATCTACGACCATCAGCCTTCATAGGTTGACCAGAACTTTTATGGAGTTCCTTTCCTTCCGCGTTCATAGCTCCTTCCCGGAACAGGGAGTAACAAGTTATAATTCTTACACTCTGCAGAGGTGCGTTACTTTACACATGAGAGATCAACTCCTTGTTGCACAACCGGGCGTACTTTCCCGTCCATAATTCCATGATGTGGGGCCTAGTAGTTGGTCCAAGCCAATCACTGCCCCCTTCGCGACCTCGCATGCCTCCTTGGTGTACACCATGCCCACATAATGAATTACGGCAATGGTTTGTACAAACCATTAGATGACAGAACTATCGTGGAACGATGAGGGTTCCCACCCATATGCTGCATATCCTCTACGAATTACCAATTAATATGCACGCTACGAGGATAACAGCCACGACCTGCACATCCGGCTTCATGTGAGAGGAAGAAGATACAACTGACTTCTCTGTCCCATTCCAAATCTCATGGCTAACGCGTAATATACGACGCTAAAATCACTGATGTTAGGGGTTATTAAGTCCCTAATTGATTATCATTGTTGCAAATAGAACCCTAAGTTCTATTGCTCCATTATATCATCACTTAGGATGATATCTATGATTTCTTGATTTGTGAAATTAATATTTTCTTTGTTTTAGAGTATATATGATAACACACAATTTGCAAATACTTTGATAAAGACTCTTCAAAGGATATGAGCAAGTGATGAACTTGCCTTGTGATGGCAAGGTAGTGAAGTCTGATGCTTGCACTGGACCTTGAGCTTCTATGTCTACAAAAACATCATTATTGCTCGGTAAGGACAATATTTAAAGAAGCAAAATAATTATGCAAAGTAATGTAATGCATTATTTAACTTGATATGCATTCTCCCCATTATTATAAAAAGTATTTTTAATAATAAAGGATTTATAAATATTACCTTTTAATATTTATAACATATATTGAATTATTTTATTTTATTTCCCTTTTATTTGACTTTTATTGATTTAATAATTCTTTTAGGAATTATCACTTAAATATCAAAAAAAAATTAAATATTTATTTAGTATTTTCCAAAAATACTACAATATCAATATATAATGAAAGTGATTTTTATTTATTTTTATCATCTTCCAATAATTTTGTAAAATTCCATTAGGAATATATAAATTACAAAATTCTTAATAAAATTTAAATGTCTACAATTTTATATCTTAATTTATTTGGATAGTTTGGATTTTTGTGAATCCAAGAATATTTTATTTATAATTTTTGGATTTTTATTTTATTTTCTAGAATTTAATTAAGTTCAAGGGCATTTTGGTCTTTTCTATTAATTAAAAACAGGCCTTAAGGTTTTTGGGCTAGCTTAATCTTATTGGGCCCTTGTGGCCCATTAGACATAGTCAAAATAGCCACCCCGAAGGGTTCTGGCCCAACTCATCCCACTCCCTTGCTGCCTCTCACCCTCGAGCTCACTCCTCTCCTCCTCTTTCCCCGACCCCGTGGTCGGTGATGTCGTCACCGACGATTCCCGCCATCGTGGGCTGCCGCCGTGGTGCAGGAGGAGGTTGTCGACTATGCCCTTCCTTCCTGTCCAACTGGATTTGAGCATGGGGCTCTCCTGCGATAGATCGATGTCGTCCCGGACCCTAGGGTTTGGGGGTTGGCGTGGATCTTGGCGCTGCCGCTGCCGTCGTGCGTCATGGTGATTCACCTCGCCTCTAGGCGTGGCCATGGTCGCTGCCGTGGTGTTGTATGGGTCGCAGCGCCCCCCCTGGGGGTGCTTCCTGTGCCACCATGGTCGTCGGCCACCTCTGCTTCCTCTGCTAGTCTTCAGCGAGGACCTTTGGTGAGTTCTTTTCCTCTCCCCTCGTGCTCTATGTGCTTGCTCATCCTATGCTAGATGTTGGCAGTGACCTCTCTAGTTACTGTCTTGTCCTGATTAAGATGATTTATTCCATTTAGGGTTCATATCCTGTTGTTGATCATATACTGGATGAATTAGATCATGTGTGGATGGTCTCTAAGCATGCTAAATGATTATTAGCTTGAGGCTTGCTGCTTAAGATGAACTATAATGGTTCTGGTGGCTTATTATATGATTTTATGCTTAGATTTCATATGATTCAGATGATATAGTTGCTCTGAAACCAATGCTTGGTAAAGTCAGTGGGTTTGATAACTTACCACTGTCATTTCTTGGTTAATGATAATGGGTATGGTGTGATGAAATCACTGTCTTAGTGTTGTTGGCTTGAGAATTAATGTGTGGTTTGAGATCACAATGATCTCAAACAGTGAAGATATACATAGGAATGTCCTAATTATGATTCCTGTAATGACAGGAAAATGATTGGTAGATTGATTGATTGAATCTGTGATGATTGAATGCTTATTCTGATTCATGTAGAATTGTCATTGTGACACCATCTTTGTATGGCACACAAGATTGATTCTAATCCATTGATTGGGTTGGTTTAAGCTTAAGACAAGCTTGGCTTTAAAAGATAAGTGGAAATGTTCTTTTCTGAAATCCCTAAGACCAATGATGTTGGTCTGAGGCTTAGGGATTAGGCTTTATCTAGTTGATTCATATGGATAGTTCTGGTAGTGGTACCAGCTACTGTTTCTTGAATCAAAGATTGGAAAAAATGATAATAGGCTTGATCACTTATATGGATCCAAAATATTAACTTCTAAGGTGCTACCCTTATCTTAGGGATGTGCCTAGAAATTAAATCTTAGCTATATTTATTGGAATATAGCTTGATTTCCAAATCAATGATGTTTTTCTGAGTTTTGGTTGGATCTTTGTACTTTGCTGTTTGCTTTTAGAGTTTAAAACCTCGGTGATGGATTCACCCCACTTGGGTGCTTTCTGAGAGTTTGAATGTGATACAGATCATGTATGCTTGTCTAATCTTAGACAGTTAGATCATGTGATGGTCTATGTACTCACCATTGTCACTTGATGTTGTGGTTGCTAGTGGTGGATCTTGTGGTAGCTTGAACTTTGTGGTTGATCTTGTGCTCCCCTGGTATATTTAGCTCATGGCTTGTCCTTGATCTAGCCCATCATCTCCTGATCCTGATGGCTTGACCTTGGTCTTTCTGTCCACCTGATCTTACCCCTCCTTATGTCACCATCCCGGTGATGCGATCTTGGGCTTTGGTTGATTTGGCTGCTGGCTGATGTGCTTGGTTTAGCTGCTGGCTGCTGAGCTTGATGTGTAGGAGCAAAAGAATGATGTGGTTGTGTGCTTGCCCATGTCTGTGTTAATGGTTTTGTGTTGCTGTGCTATTCCTAAGGTGCTGACAGCACACACCATGCAATCTGGTGTGTGTGCTGCCTGTGTGCTTGTTGTGCACTTGTGGATATGTTCAGAATTTTGAATTTGACTGTTATCTGGTTACTTTTACCTGGCTGGTGAAACTTGCCCCTCTTTGCTGTCATTTGACTTCTGACTTAAAAAAAATGAAAGATACATTCTTTCATATTGGTGAAACTTGCCCCTTTTTTATAGAATTACTCAATGATGAACCTTGATCAGTGCATTTCACTGACAAGACTGAGAGTAAAACATTACTAACCCTAACTTTCTTTATTTTTTTTGTTCGTGTTTGTTTTGCAGGTACCAGACTTGGAAATTCAAGATTCTAGTTTAGGTTTTCTTCTTTATTTATAGAATAGTCAAATGTAATATTCTTTATTCTTTTGTAATTTTTATTTTATTCTTTTGTAATCTTCATTTATTATTTTGTAATAAAGATGATACTATTAGCAATAAAGAAATATTCTTATTCTTTACTTATTGGCTATGGTGAATATTGTGGGTGATTTAAATGAGTTACATTTTTGTAACTTATTTATTGAATAAAAATATGAAACAAATATTCATATTCTTAATTGCTTTCTTTAAATAAAGTTTGAGTTAAATTGGTTAACTCTTAATCAAATCAAGATTTAAACATTATTCAAAAATCATTTGAATTATAATTCAAACACTCAAGTTCTAAATTCAAATTTCATTTCCCAAAACACATAATTTCACAAAGATCATATCAAAGTCACTAGCAATCATTCTTTAAGACTAAATCTAATCTCAAAGTATGAAAGTAACCTTGATCACTTTAGGTTTTTATTTGGCAAAAAATTTACCCACATTTTTCCAGATGAATGCATGCAACATTTAAATTTCCTAAATCTACCCTTCGTTAGTTCCTAAATGTTGGGATGTTACAGACTTCCCCCCTTAAATTAAACTTCGTCCCGAAGTTTGTTGAGATTTACCTGAATAGTTCTGGATAGGCTTTCCTTAAATCCTCTTCTTTCACCCACGTGGCTTCCCTTTGAGGGTGATGTTCCCACTGTACTTTGCAATTAAGCTGGTGGACTATCTGGTTCAGGTGCTTGTTGATCATGATCATCTTCTTCAGCATCATACTCTTGCTACTGGGGAGCATTACCACTATGTGCATCACCTTGCACATCTTCTGCATCATTGTCTTCAGCTTCTTGTTAAGCTGAATCTGCAGGAACTGGGTCAGAATCAAATATGTCTTGCCGCTGATTTCAAGGAGAAACATGTACCGTAACTTGCTCTGGAACCTCCACCTTTGTCTTCACAATATCCTCAATTGTTTGGTCTTCAACAAACACAACATCACGGCTTCTCACAACCTTTCTTGCTATTGGATCATATAACTTATAGCCGAATTGATCACCTCCATAGCCAAGAAATATGCACTATCGTGTCTTTGAATCAATCTTTGACCTTTAATCTTGAGAGATATGAACAAATGCCTTGCACCCAAAAACTTTCAGGTGCTCATATGAGACGTCCTTGTCATAAAAGACCTTGTTTGGAACATCTTCCTGCAATGGATAACTTGGTGAGAGATTAATAAGATAAACTACAGTTGACAAAGCCTCACCCCAATAATGTTTAGGTAGCTTTGCACTCGATAGCAAGCATCTAAATCTATCAACAATTGTCCAGTTCATCCTCTTAGCAAGACCATTCAACTGTGGTGTCTTCGGAGGAGTAAATTGGTGCCTAATTCCCCGCTCCTTGCAATAGGCATCAAATGGGCCAATATACTCTCCCCATTATCAGTGTGGATGCACCTGATCTTCTTCTCGGTTTCTCTCTCAAGTGAGACTTGTAATTGCTTGAATACATTTAGTACTTGATGTTTGTTCTTCAAAACATAGACCCAAACCTTCCTGGAAAAGTTATCAATAAATGTGACAAAGTACTTTGCTCCACCCATAGACCTCACCGACATTTTTCAAACATCGGAATGTATCAAGTCCAGGACCTCGGGCTTCTTGTGAGGAGGTTGACTCTTGAACGCAACTCTGTGTTGCTTCCCTGCTAGACAATCTGAACATTTCTGATGTGAACACCTTTCAATAGATTTTTCTTCACTAGCACTATCATCCCCTTCTCACTCATGTGCCTAAGTCTCTTGTGCCATAAGGCACACACATCCTCTTTCTGCAATGCATTGACACAAACAGCAGAAAGCTTAGCATGAACATGATACAAAACTGAAACCATGTTACCTTTTGCAACAACCAGGTTCCCTCTAGTGAGTTTGTACTGTGCATTTCCAAATCTTCTCAAGTACCCATCTCTATCAAGCAGTACAACCGAGATAATGTTGAGACGAAGGGCCTCAACATGCCTCACCGACTTGAGGACTAGTGTCGTACCATTTTCATTCTCCAAGTGCACATATCCTCTTCCAATGATTTTTGCCCTATCATTGTTTTCCATCTTCACAACACCAAAATCACCTGCTGTGTAGTTGGTGAAGAGCTCTCTACGAGATGTAGCATGTATGGTAGCACCGCTGTCCAGAATCCAGGTCATCTCATCACCATATGCAAGGCCGATGGTATCATCAGAAACTACAGTGATCCTCTCCTCAATGGTGGAGACACTACTGCCATCATGTTCTTCATGCATGAGAAACATGATCTCCTCAACCATAGAAATCCGGCCTCCCTCACTGTCACTGTCACTGTCAGCATGTTTCTGAACTTTCTTCCTTTTCTTTTTATCTTTCTTCCATTGTTCACAATGCCACTTGATGTGGCCCTTCTCATGGCAGTGATGGCATATAATACCAGCATACTTGTCTTTGCCTCTTGATTTGATTCTACTTCTTTCCCTCCCTTACTTAGACCTTTATTCTTGCTTCTCCCCCATGAATCGGTCACTAACATTTCAGAATGTGAGGAGGAACCGTCCTTATCAACAATTTTTCCAGACTCTTCATTTAGTACCTTGGTCTTCACAAGGTTCCAAGTGACTACTCCATTAGGTGTTGAATTGCACACGGTGACCTTAAAGGTCTCCCAAGTTTCCGGTAATGAGCCAAGTGTAGGGGTTCGCAGCATGGAAAACAAAAAAATTCTACCGCATGCACACAAAAAAGCCAAGATCTATCTACTAGATTGTAGCAACGAGTCGATAGAAGCACTCACCCTCGAATATTCCAAAGCGGTTAACGAGAGCAGATTCTCGTGGGTGATGTAGTCGTACACTTGTCGATCTCAATATCGCGTAGATGATCCTTCCAGCGCTGCGTTCCGGCAGCGCTTCCGCAGTCGGTCACACGTTCGGTGCTCGATCAAGACCTTCCTCTCCCTTGTTCCAGCAGACAGCGGAGGTTGTAGTTCTCCTCTCGCGATTCCGGCAGCACGACGGCGTGGTGTCGGAAGTAGAGAGAAGATCCTGCAGGGCTTCGCCTAAGCGGTGCGAGTTATGGTGGATCTAGGGTTTCCCGGTGATCTAGGGTTTAGAAGACCGGGAGGAGGAGGAGGTGTCGGCGGCGGCGGCGTGCGACAGCGCACGAGTGTGGGAGGGCTAGGGCTTCATGTGTTTGGGGCAGCCCTCCCCCTCTATTTATGAGAGGGGGGCAGCCTTGAGAGAGGGGAGTTTGAATCCACTTCCAAACCCAAGTTGGAAGGACTCTTTCCTTCTTCCACTAGGAAACCATTGTTCCAGTTTGACTTTTCAAACCTCCCGTTTGACTTTCAATTTAGAACTTTAATTCTCTCTCACAAATGTCCACACCAAGTGACCCATGATATGATCCAATCATTCCGCTTACCCATGACACATCCATGAACCATTCCCCTTCTAGACCGGTGAACCTTCTAGAACCTCTCCGATGAAAACATCGGAATCTTTCCCGAACTCCGGAATCGGACTTTCCTTATGTGAATCTTATTCTCTGGACAATTCCGGATCTCCTCGTGATATCCTGGATCCCATCCGAGACTCCGAACAACATTCGGTATCCCTACTTACATTCCATATCTACAAAACAACATTGAATCCTTAAGTGTGTCTCCCTACGGTTCGTGAATTATGCGGACATGACCGAGACACTTCTTCGATCAATAACCAATAGAGGAATCTGGAAATTCATATAGCTCCCACATATTTCTAGATTACTTTGCAATTGAATGAACCACTTACATACGATACCAATTTCTCTTTGTTTCACGATAGTTTACTTATCTGAGGTTTTGATCGTCGGTATCTCTGCATACCTAGTTCAACCTCGTTACCGATAAGTACTATTTTCTCGTTCCCGTGATATGTGATCCCTTGTGAGCCAGTCACATGCTTGCAAGATAATTGGATGATATTCCACCAAGAGGGCCCAGAGTATATCTATCCGTCATATGGATGGACAAATCCCACTCTTGATCCATGTGCCTCAACACATACTTTTCGAACACTCAATGTCACCTTTATAGCCACCCAGTTACGGTGTGGTGTTTGATGTCATCAAAGCATCCTTACGGTGATGGTGATTAGCATGATCTCATGGTCAAAGGAATTAGGTTACTATGTATCAGAAAGCTTATAGCAAACGAACTATTGAAATTACTTGATCTTTATGCTACGCTTATCTATAGGAGTATGTCCATCATACCATTCTCCTAATGATATGATATTGTTGTTAATAACATCTCAATGTTCATGATCGAGAAACCACGATCATTTGTTAACCAACAAGATAGTATTATAAAGAAGCTTTACCAGGGACTCTTATTTAGTTTACAAATCACACAAGTATTAATGTTTACGGTTAATACTGTTATAGCATGAATGTAAACATTTATCATAAACACAAAGATATAATAATAACCACTTTTATTATTGCCTCTAGGGCATATCTCCAACAGTCTCCCACTTGCACTAGAGTCAACTAATCTAAATTACATGGTAATATACCAAACACCCATGGCGGTTTGGTGCTGGTCATGTTTTTCCCTCGGGAGAGGTTTAGTCAACGGATCCGCCACATTCAGATATGTGTGTACTTTGAAAATCTTTATGTCACCATCTTGGACATGCTCTCGAATAACGTGAAAACGTAGCTTGATATGCTTCAGCTTCTTGTGTGACCTTGGTTCTTGCGCATTGGCTATGGCGCCCATGTTATCACAATAGATAGACATTGGGTCCAGCGCACTTGGAACCACACCGAGCTCTGTAATGAACTCCTTCATCCATATCGCCTCTTGTGAAGCCTCCGAAGTAGCTATGTATTCCGATTCAGTTGAACATCTCGCCACAATGCTTTGCTTTGCACTCCTCCAGCTAACTGCTGCACCATTCAAAGTAAATACGTATCGAGATTGAGATTTAGAATCATCCGGATCTGTGTTCCAACTAGCATCGGTGTAACCATTAACAACGAGATGTTCATCACCTCCATAATAAAGAACCATATCCTTAGTTCTTCTTAAGTACTTAAGGATGTTTTTGACCGCTGTCCAATGATCTACTCCTGGATCACTTTGATATCTGCTAGTCAAACTAACAACATATGCAATGTCGGGTCTAGTACATAGCATGGCATACATAAGAGATCATATGGCTGAGGCATAGGGAGTCTTACTCATCCTTTCTCCATCTTCTGCCGTTGCAGGACTTTGAGTTTTACTCAAGGTCGTATTGGGCAACATGGGCAAGAACCCTTTCTTGCTATCTTCCATTCCAAACCTCTTTAGAACATTGTCCAAATATGTACTCTGTGACAATGATATTAGGCGTCTCGATCTATCTTTATAAATCTTTATGCCTAATATGTAAGCTGCTTCGCCAAGATCTTTCATTGAAAAACTATTATTCAAATAATCCTTGACACTATTAAGAAGGTCTACATCATTCCCAATCAACAATATGTCATCTACATATAGTATTAAGAATTCTACAGAGCTCCCACTCACTTTCTTGTAAATACAAGCTTCTCCATAAGTTTGTATAAAACCAAAACTTTTGATCACCTTATCAAAACGTTGATTCCAACTCCAGGATGCTTGCTTCAATCCATAAATGGACCGTTGAAGTTTGCATACCTTGTTAGCATCTTTAGGATCGACAAAACCTTTGGGTTGTACCATATACAACTCTTCATCAATGTCTCCATTGAGGAACGTCGTTTTGACATCCATCTGCCATATCTCATAATCATAATATGCACCGATTGCTAACATAATCCTCACAGACTTTAGCTTCGCTACCGGTGAGAAAGTCTCATCGTAGTCAACTCCTTGAATTTGGCGAAACCCTTTTGTGACAATTCGCGCTTTATAGACAGTAACATTACCATCAGCATCTGTTTTCTTCTTGAAAATCCATTTGTTCTCGACAGCCTTCCGGCCATCCGGTAAGTCCACCAAAGTACATACTTGGTTTTCGTACATGGATCCAATCTCGGATTTCATGGCTTCTTTCCATTTATTGGAATCTGGTCTCATCATCGCTTCCTCATATGTCGCAGGGTCATCGGTGTTGTCCACCAACATGACACTCATAGCGGGATCATACCAGTCAGGAGTGGTACGAGTTCTCGTTGACCTGCGAGGTTCTGTAGTTATTTCAACCAAAGTTTCATGATCAACATCATTAGCTTCCTCTCTTATTGGTGTAGGTGCCACATGAACTACTTCCGGTGATGCGCTACTCGCAAGTTCGAGAGAAGGTTCAACAACCTCGTCGAGTTCTACTTTCCTTCCAGTCACTTCTTTCAAGAGAAACTCCTTTTCTAGAGAGGATGCATTCTTGGCAACGAAGATTTTGCCCTCAGATCTATGATAGAAGGTATACCCAATAGTTTCCTTCGGGTATCCTATGAAGACGCATTTTTCCGCTTTGGGTTCAAGCTTGTCGGGCTGTAATTTCTTTACATAAGCTTCGCAACCCCAAACTTTAAGGAACGACAATTTAGGTTTCTTCCCAAACCATAATTCATACGGTGTCATTTCAACGGATTTAGATGGTGCCCTATTTAAAGTGAATGCAACTGTTTCTAATGCATAACCCCAAAATGATAGCGGTAAATCTGTAAGTGACATCATAGAACGAACCATATCTAAGAGAGTTCGATTATGACGTTCGGACACACCATTACATTGTGGTGTTCCCGGCGGTGTCAATTGTGAAAGTATTCCGCATTTGTTCAAATGCTCGCCAAACTCGTAACTTAGATATTCACCTCCATGATCAGATCGTAGAAATTTAATCTTGTTGTTATGTTGATTCTCTACCTCACTTTGAAATTCCTTAAACTTCTTGAAAGTTCCGGACTTATGTTTCATGAAATAGATATACCCATATCTACTCAAGTCATCCGTGAAGGTAAGAACATACCGATAACCACCGCACGATGCTACACTCATTGGACCACACACATCGGTATGTATGATTTCCAATAAGTCCGTAGCTCGCTCCATCATACCAGAAAATGGAGTCTTAGTCATTTTACCCATCAGACATGCTTCGCATCCTTCAAGTGATTCAAGAAGTCCATCGGAATGGAGTTTCTTCATACGCTTCACTCCAATATGACCAAGACGACAGTGCCACATATAGGTCGAGTTATCACTCAATTTCCAACGTTTAGCTTCAATGTTATTAATGTGTGTATTACCACAATCGAGATTCAATAAGAATAGACCATCTATCAAAGGTGCATGTGCATTAAACATATTACTCATATAAATCGAACAACCATTATTATAGGATTTAAACAAGTAACCGTCTCGCAATAAACATGATCCGGATATAATGTTCATGCTTAACGCATGCACCAAATAACAATTATTTAAGTATAAAACTAATCCCGATGGTAGATGAAGAGGTAGCGTGCCGACCGCGATCGCATCAACCTTTGATCCATTTCCAACGCGCATCGTCACCTCGTTCTTCGCTAGCTTTCGTCTATTCTGCAGCACCTATTTCAAGTTACAAATATGAGCAACCGAACCAATATCAAATACCCAGGAACTACTACGAGTACTAGTGAGATACACATCAATAACATGTATATTAGATATACCTTTCTTCTTGATGCTTCCGTTCTTCAAATCCGCCAAGTACTTAGGGCAATTCCGCTTCCAGTGACCCTCTCCCTTGCAGTAAAAGCACTCAATATCAACCTTAGGCCCAGCCTTGGTCTTCTTCGCCGGCGCGGTAACTTTCTTACCGCCCTTCTTGAAGTTTCCCTTTTTCTTAGACTTGCCTTGCTTCTTGAATTTGGTGGTCTTATTGACCAACAACACTTGGTGCTCTTTCTTAATCTGCACTTCTGCAGACTTTAACATGGAGAAGAGTTCGGGCAACGACTTGTACATGTTTTTCATATTGTAGTTCATCACAAAGTTCTTGTAACTTGGTGGTAGTGATTGGAGGACACGATGAATCCCCAAAGCACTAGGAATCACTATACCTAAGATTTGAAGCTTGGTTGCGTGCCCAGACATCTTAAGCACGTGCTCACTGACGGAGCTGCCCTCTTCCATCTTGCAGTTAAAGAACTTTTCAGAAGCCTCATAACTCTCAACTGCCGCGTGAGCCTCAAATATCATTTTGAGTTCACGGACAATATCATGTGGGTCATGGTTCTCAAACCTTTTCTAAAGCTCCGATTCCAAACCATACAAGATAGCACACTGAATTGTGGAGTACTGATTCTTCTGAGCGAGGAAAACATTCTTTACCTCATCGGTAGCATCAACTGCAGGCGGGTTACCCAGCGGTGCATCCATCACATAGGTCAAATTACCAGCATTGAGGACAATCCTCAAATTGCGGAACCAATCCACGAAGCTGCTTCCATTGTTGTTCAACTTTTCTTTCTCTAGGAACGCATTAAAATTGATGGTAGGGGTCACCATTGATCTACAACATATTTGCAATAGTTTAGACTAAGTTTATGACAAATTGAGTTCTAATTAATAGTTAAATTAATCTAGGTGAACTCCCACTCAAAACAATATCCCTCACATTGTTTTAGTGATCACACGAACCAAATCCACCGTACCAAAACCGATCATCACGAGAGTTGATATAGCTTCAATGGCGAACAATCAACATGTTCATCATATCTACTATATGACTCATGCTTTACCTTTCGGTGATCTGTGTTCCGAGACCATGCCTGTACATGCTAAGCTCGTCAAGATCAAACCTTAGCTTTCGCATGAGCAAATCTGGATTGCTCACATTGTATACGCTTGTAGAATCTAACACACCCGATCATCACGTGGTGCTTCGAAACAACGAGCTTTAGCAACGGTGCTTACTAAGGATGAACACTTTAAAACTTGAAATTTTGTGCTTGAGGGATCATCTTATAATGCTACCGTCGTGAACTAGGCAATACAAGATGCATAAAAGGATTAACATCACATGCAGTTCATATTATGTGATATGATATGGCCTTTCTTCTTGTGCTTCCGATCTCCATCTTCAAGCACGAACATGATCTCCATCATCACACGGTATGGCGTCAAGGTCAATGGCTCCGCTTCATGGTTGTCGTCCACCAGCATCAACTATTACAACTACTTTGAATAGACACGCATGTCTTAACGGAATTTAAAAGACAACCATATGGCTCCTGTCGGTTGCCAACTTACAATAAGGAACATTGCATACATCATATATAATCACAATCATGGCCATATCACATCACAGCACACCCCTGCAAAACAAAGTTAGACGCCTCTAATTTTCTTTGCATGTTTTACGTGGTTTGGGGCTTTCAATAAGTGTCGTTCTAACTTACGAACAAGAACCACAATGTTGATGTTTGAACTATCAAGTGCCTGTTGTAAATTGAATCTATACTATGATGGGAGAGACAGACACCCGCAAAGCCACTTATGCAATACAAGTTGCATGTTAAGCGTGGAGCAAGTCTCATGAACGATGTCATGTAAGGTTAGCCCGGGTCGCTTCATCCCATCATACCGCAAGATGCAAAGTACACAAAAAGCAATTGATAATAAAAGCACCACCGCCCACAATGACCATTGTGTTCTACTCGTGCAACAGATCTACATATAGACACGGCTCTGATACCACTGTAGGGGTTCGTAGCATGGAAAAAAAATTCTACCGCATGCATACAAACAAGCCAAGATCTATCTACTAGATTGTAGCAACGAGTCGATAGAAGCACTCACCCTTGAAGATTCCAAAGCGGTTAACGACAGCAGATTCTCGTGGGTGATGTAGTCGTACACTTGCCGATCGCAAGATCGCGTAGACGATCCTTTCGGCGCTGCGTTCCGGTAGCGCTTCCACAGTCGGTCACATGTTTGGTACTCGATGAAGACCTTCCTCTCCCTTGTTCCAGCAGGCAGCAGAGGTTGTAATTCTCCTCTCGCGATTCCGTTAGCACGACGGCGTGGTGTCAGAAGTAGAGAGAAGATCCCGCGCAGGGCTTCGCCTAAGCCGGTGCGAGTTATGGTGGATGTAGGGTTTCCCGGTGATTTAGGGTTTAGAAGACCGGGAGGAGGAGGAGGAGGTGTCGACGGTGGCTAGGCGGCGGCGGCGTGCGGGTGTGGGAGGACTAGGGCTTCGTGTGTTTGGGGCAGCCCTCTCCCTCTATTTATGAGAGGGGGCAGCCTTGAGAGATGGGAGTTTGAATCCACTTCTAAACCCAAGTTGGAAGGACTCTTTCCTTCTTCCACTAGGAAACCATTGTTCCAGTTTGACTTTTCAAACCTCCCGTTTGACTTTCAATTTAGAGCTTTAATTCTCTCTCACAAATGTCCACACCAAGTGACCTAGGATATGATCCAATCATTTCGCTTACCCATGACACATTCATGGACCATTCCCCTTCCGGACCGGTGTGTAACATCCCAGCATTAGAGCCTAGAAATAAGCTGAACCAAGATGTGTGCATTGCATTCATGGATAGAAAATCTGAATAATTTTTGCGCTTTTAAACAAAACTTGCCAAAGTGATTGAAGCCTCTCTCAGCTTGATGAAATAAGGAGTAGATCATCAAGTTGACTGCGATAAGTTTCAATATGACCTTTGCTAAAACCTTATTTTGGGAAAAGGAGATTTGATCTAAGGGTAGATCAAATGTAATAAAAGTTAAACCTTAATACATTATGATTTATATTTGATCCTCAGGTGATCATATTATAGTATTCACTATAATCACTCATGAATACCAAGTTAAGGATATAACACAAAATATGAATTTAACAACTATATATTAATCTCATCTGCATACACCATGTGTATCATGGTAATACCTAACCCTACTTCTTAAAGTAAGATTGAGTAGAAAAGTAACTAAGTTTAGATTGTTTACCATATATCTTTCTTTCCATATCAATTTTTATGGAACTTATCTTTATATCTGTTGTTCATCAATGTTGAGTAATCCACCATTTATTCACAAATTATTTAACTATCAATCCTTGATCTACTATTTCTTGATCTTATCATAACATCTACTTAAACTTTTAAAAAGGGCATAGTCCATGAATAATCTTAATCCAATATGAGATACTAAGAAGATAATTTCAATACAATTGAAAAGTAGTATTGATAAAGCCTTGTTTATCCAACTAAGAACTTAAGTTATCAATGATTAAAGGATTATTTTGATCATGCCTTACTCACCAGGATGGTCTACCTATATCTAGTATAAAAGGTATTGATGGGTAAAACCTGATTGAAAACCTGGAGAGATAAGTTATCCTAGAGTAGTCATTACAAGCCACATAAATGTAATGTGGGGTTGGAGTGTGAGTTATTGGAGTAAAGTAAATGTAGGATGATATTATTCAATTAAAGCTAGTATAGCATGGAGTTATGGAAGTAGTGTTATTCATCTTAAAGGATAGTAAAATTTGGAGGAAGATAGTTGGATATATTCATCTGATGAAGAAATGTTAGTGATGGATGATTAAGGAAGATTATGAGTGGAGTTTGAAATAACTACTTGTTGGATTGATGATTATCAACAATAGAGTAGTGGGTATAACCAAGCAAAGATATGAGCAAACTATGAAATACCTTAGTATCAAACTCATTGGATTCATCCATAAGTTTAGAAGAATAAAGTGAATAAGAACATTCTTGTGAAATAAAGCTCATCATACTAACTATGATGATGGATAGGAAAGAAGTACTATATCTAGGAAAAGAATTCCTTAATTATAAGTCTAGAATTATGAATTATGTAAGATAATAATTCTTGGTAAAAAAATCAACTTTAAGTCTTAAAACCAAGTATAATATCCATTTCATATTAAGAATTCCTCATCTTATATCTATATCACTTGATAGGAACATTTCCCTATAACAAATCACATAAGCACATCTCTGCCAATTCCAACCATCATAATTATATGTGCTTAGGAGTATCTTTATCAATTCCTTGCTATAAAATATTCTAAATATAAATTTCTAGTACTAAAGGTGATGTCATCAAATATCCCAAACAAAAAAACAAAATGCTTAGTTATTAAATCTTTAATCACATCCATAAAGAAATCTAAGTATATTAAAAACCCTAAACCCTAGGGTAAATACTCATAATTCAAAACCCTAAACTTCTTTGTTTATCATAATAGAATTTATATATTGCCATTTTCCAAATTAATGAAAGTAATATTAACCATATTAAATTCTTTTGTCTTTTATGCATCAAATAATGATATAGGAGTATTATACATATATAAAATTTCCATTCAAAACTATGAGTCAACTAGAGTTAAGTTATATAAACAAATAAGAATATATCATTTAATAAACCTGATTAAAAGAGGAAAGAAAAATAATAAGAAAAGCTTCTACAAAATATTAAAAGGAGGTTCATATTGAGAAAATAAAAGTAATATAAAAATATTATATAATAAAAGTTCAGAAATGATACTAAATCTATTTTAGTATTACTACAATTATCCAGAAAATAAATTCTACAAGGAAAAGTTCAAAATATAGATCAAAATCAAATCTGAAAAGGAAAACAGAAAATAGAAAAAAAACAAATAAAAAAACAAAACCTGGTCGTGGCCCAACTCCTCTCTCCTTATCTGACGCCCATGTGCAGCCCACAAAAGCCCAGCTTGTTCTCACCTCTGGCTGACAGGTGGGACCGAAGAGGGACTGCGGGTTGAGCTTACGAAAGTACCAGGGGTTTATCCGCAAAACAGCACGTCGTTGTCTACCTCGCCTACTGGAAGCAGCTCGCTGGCTAGTAGCTCCGTCGTCGATGGACCGCCGCATTGTGATGCGTGCTACCGCTCCTGGGTGGAAGGGATAAGAACGCCACGACGCCATCTGCTCGTCCTCATCCCCATTTCTCCCTCTGCAGCTCTCTCTCTCAATTTCTTCTTATGACCCGAGAACCCTAGCTCGAAGGTGAGCTAGAGCCGACGATTCCGTGCTCGCCTCGGACATGTAAGACCGCGGTGGAGAACTCCATGCTCTTCTCGTCCGTTTTCCCCAACTCGCACTAGCGGAGAAGGCGTGAATCAACCCAATCGAAGCCTCGTTCCCGACGCTTTTCGCCGACCTCACCGTCGTCTCTGACCCCGCCTCGCCCTATCGACCACGCCATCGTGTTCCTGGTGAGTCACTAAATCTCCTAGTATGCGTAGATCTTTCGTTTGCTTCCTAAATCCACGCCATCGTGATCGACCGCAAGCAGCGCCGCATGAGCTCGTTGCCGGTTGACCTCCAGTGACCAAAAAAGGGCGGCGCCACCACCAATAGGTTCGCCTTGATCTCCTATGTCCAACGCACCTAGCCACAGCCCCGTGCGCGCACCATATCGATCGATTGATCCTTAACCAGTGAGGATCAACTTGAGTGACGCATGCCTACATCAGATTCGAACCACGTCAGCTAGTTTGACCAGTCTTTGCTAGCGTGGCGTGTGACGTGGCCCAGGGCCCATGTGTCATCGACTAGGAGTAGAGAGAAGGTCGGTAACAAAATATATTTAATAACCTGAGTGCTGAGGTGGACATAGGCCCATTGGTCAGTGTCTTAGGCTAGGTGTGGGTGCGGTGTAAAAGGTATTTCCTGTTTAATAAAGAAATAAAATGTTATAAATTCAATTAATAATATTCCAGAAATCAAATAAATGATTAAATCTTGTTTAATTAATAACTTTTAATTTATAATTCAGAAAAATGTATATAATATATGTAAATTTGTAGAAAAATAAAATCTAGAACTTAAACTTATTATCCAATATTATTATAATGATTATTTAAATAAATATTATTTAATGAAAGTTTAAAAGTAATAAAACTTTGATGATTCATATTCCTATAATGGTAAATATTAAAAAATATGAATAAAATACCCAAAAATCTTAGAAAAACAAAGACTTTAATCTAAAACTATAATCATGCATTATTATTTCACTTACTTAAATATTTATTATCTATTAAGTATTTTTAAAGTATTAAATCTTATAAAAATCATATCTTATTATTTATAAATCATAAAAATAAATATAATATACCAAAGTGATAACAAAAAATATATTTACATGATAAAAATATAATATTCCACTTTTGAGTTAATTAAAAATTCAAATCTTTTAATAACTCAAATTTAAACTTATTTACTTAATTAATAATTCATATAAGGATAAATAAAATTTGTTAATATTCCTAAAATGAGTCAATTAAGTCTAATAAATAGTATTAGTCTTAAATATTAATAATATGAAGCCATAATGGTTTAAAACATTATAAATACCTTTTATTTAAATTATCTTCAACCTTGAGTGAAGATTATATTCTCAAAGGATTCCAATTCATGATAAAAACCTTAAAGAACAACTTGTGAATAAATGAGATCATTCCTATCTATTTTAACCACTAGATTACAAAAACTACCACCACACTATAATAAATCCATAAGTAGTTAAGTAATATTATATTTTGGTTTATAAACTATAACCACTCATTTATAAAAGGTAAATGATACTACTCCATTATAAAAATCAAGAAACCACTACACCAAGTAAAAGAATAACCATTCTTAAGTAACCTTAAAGCAACATCACCAAGTACACTAGGTACAAAGGTTATAAGCAATATACTTTAAACTATCTTTGTTTTAAAGTTAACTTTAGTCTACAAGAATCTAAGTATAGCACTATAAACATTGTTAGATGTTTTATAGTTAACTTTGGTCTGAAATAGTTAAGTTATAAAGCATCTCAGGCCCAAACTATTCAAGCAAGCACAAATAACATCGACCACCACTAACTAACCACAAAGATTGTTTAGACCTTAGAAAGGAATCTTTTCTTCAAAAGTTATTCGTTTTGCCACTTCAAACAATATATGACAAATAAACAAGATCACATTACTTCATACTTCACTTGTATACCTAGGAGCAATAACACTTAAGCTATTTATAAGTAAATCTATATATAAAGTAAAGTTTGGAAATAAATGATTAAAGTGTAAACAATTATGAGTAGCATTTCATAGATATATATATTTTATTGCTGCATAAATATGTGTTGTTCACACACACTCACAAGCCCTAATAAGAAGCTCAGGTGTGAAACTTATCTAAAAGAACAACACATTCTAAAGTAACCATTTCCGAAATCCAAACCGTAGAACAACGTTATCCTCGGGATTCGCGTTTAGAATGTGCATCACTTTACTTATGCATAAAAGCATATTGCTTCTTTAAACATTAGTCCTTACCGGACCAATGATGCTGATTTCAGATTTTGGATCTTATACTAACTCGAAGACCGTGAGTGCATAATCTTTCAATCACAAAAGGCAAGTTCACACTTGCTCATGTCCTTTGTTTATTTTCTGTAAAGTATTTTAAAAATCCAGTGTTGTCACCACTTGCATTTGAAAAACATCATAAAACACTATTTTCGATAATAATGTGAGCTATTGGTTACTGATCCAGGGTGATCGGTTAATCTATTAAATATGACAGTTGGAATACCACTGTTCAGAACTATATCACCTAGGACTCAACAACCAATGTCTCCAGTGATTCTTGCGCCGTATATCACGCGTTGACCATGAGATTTGGAATGGGACAGAGAAGTCAGTTGTATCTTCTTCCTCTCGCATGAAGTCGGATGTGCAGGTCGTGGATGTTATCCTCGTAGCATGCATATTAATTGGTAATTCATAGAGGATATGCAGCATATGGATGGGAACCCTCATCGTCCCACGATAGTTCTGGCATCTAACGGTTTGTACAAACCATTGCCGTAATCCAATATGTGGGCATGGTGTACACCAAGAAGGCATGCGAGGTCGCGAAGGGGGCAATGATTGGCTTGGATCATCTTCTGGGACCCACATCATGGAATTGTGGACGGGAATAAGCTGCCTGGTTGTGCAACAAAGAGTTGATCTCTCATGGTAAAGTAACGCACCTCTACAGAGTGTAAGAACTATAACTTGTTACTTCCTGTTTCGGGAAGGAGCTGCAAACACGACGGGAAAGGAACTCCATGAAAGTTCTGGTAAACCCATGAAGGCTGACGGACATAGCTTTTCAGAATAAAAGCAACCTTTGAAGAAATGTTTATGAAACTTGCATTGCCTACGACCTATGGTCCGTGGCTGTAGTTATAGTGCATCAAACACTCCTTTTCTAGTGAATTTGTTGAGTACGCTCGTACTCAAAGTATCTTAACCCTTGCTAGATTCTGAAGCCGGAATAGACAACATCCACATCAAGTTATGCTCCAGGACTCGTCATCCAAAGCCAAAGCTCTTCAATGAAGCCAACATATACGTCAACTCAAGTGAAGACGGAATTACTGATTAGATAGAAATATAATCTCTAGTCAAGAACCTAATTCTGTAGAGTATTGCAATAGCAGCAATGCCAACCCTTTAGTTAAAATACTAGTCTTAATAGTATACTATTTCTTGCATTGTCCATCTGATTCTTCTCCGTAAGAAGTTCTTTCTCTCTCTCTCTCTCTCTCTCTCTCTCTCTCTCTCTCTCTCTCTCTTTAACCTAGAGTGTTTTCTAGATCTTGTGTAAAGAGTGAGTTGTAACCTTTAGCCATGTATTGGACCCGCTGTGTTTCTGTTGTGCCATTCTGAGGGATGTAATACTAGTGAACGGTGTTTCATTGGTGTTATGTCCATGACTATAGTATACTACATCATGCAGTGGTATGCTAGGCCACCGCACGGTGAAACTTCTAGAACCTTCTAGAACCTCTCCGATGAAAACATCGGAATTTTTCCCGAACTCCGGAATCGGACTTTCCTTATATGAATCTTATTCTCCGGACAATTCTGGATCTCCTCGTGATATCCCGGATCCCATCCGAGACTCCGAACAACATTCGGTATCCCTACTTACATTCCATATCTACAAAACAACATCGAATCCTTAAGTGTGTCTCCCTACGGTTCGTGAATTATGCGGACATGACCGAGACACTTCTCCGATCAATAACCAATAGAGGAATCTGGAAATTCGTATGGCTCCCACATATTTCTACGATTACTTTGCGATCGAATGAACCACTTACATACGATACCAATTTCCCTTTGTCTCATGATAGTTTACTTATCCGAGGTTTTGATCGTCGGTATCTCTGCATACCTAGTTCAACCTCGTTATTGATAAGTACTCGTTTCTCGTTCCCGTGATATGTGATCCCTTGTGAGCCAGTCACATGCTTGCAAGCTAATTGGATGACATTCCACCAAGAGGGCCCAGAGTATATCTATCCGCCATATCACTACAAGGAATCTGGCTATATATGACCCTCAATTTTCGTCACAGAATCGTCATAGTAGTCTGTTTATGACGATTCTATGACGATTTTGAGATCGTCGAAAGCTGGGCGTCGCAAATGAACTATAACGACGTTTTTGGTAAAATCGTCATAACCGTCTATGACGATATTGAATCGTCATAACGTCTATGACGATCCAATATCGTCATGGACCATTTAGCCAGGCCAGCTCAGATCCTACGTGGCCAATCCTACGTGGCAGAATTGTGACGAAATGAAATCGTCTTAAATCAAAATCAGCCCAATCCATTTTAGTGATTTAAATGGGCTATCCCAATAATTATAGCCTTTTATTTGCTAGGCCTTGGCCTGTTTAGGTTTGTCTCTTTTGGGCCTTTCCTTCTTACCGTCCACTTATTTATTTTCATATTTGTTATAATATATTTTGGGCCACAGCCTTTTTAGAGCCCAAATACATTTCATCCAGTCCAGATTTCTGCTATTTTTTAACTAGAATTTGCATTTTCATTTCTGGAATTGCTTCAGCCATGCAATAAATCGAGAAAATACATGAGAGTTTGCAAATACATCAAGAAAATACACCATTTTCAGTAAATACACAACATGCAGATAATTTATCACCAAATTACAGGCTCACAAATGCACATCCAAGATTACAATTCAGTATTTACATTAACTTATTAGCAAATAGCACCAACTGCAACATCGGCTAGGCAACAATAAGTTAACCAAGGAATACACCACGTCCAAGCTCCAGGATTATTTCCTACCAAAATCCCTCCCAGAATCAATCACCATCAGCTCACCTGTAGGCTATACCACGTCCTGCTCCCTGTGTCTTCCTCGCTGCACCACCTAGCACCAGATCACCAACGATGTCCGGCTGCTGGCCGCTACCGGCCCCCACCCAGTAGCTCATCGGCCGCTGGCCCTCACCCAGCAGGAGTAGACCGTCGGCCAGTCAGCTCCCCGGCAGCACTGTCTCCTCTCCTCGGCACTGTCCCCTTCCCGCCTCGTTCTCTTGACCACGAGCGCCTAGATTCGTCCTCACGTAGCTCCCAGGTTCTTCCTCACCAGCGCCTCGACGCCCGGGTGTTCCTTGCACAGAGAGCAGCAGCAGACCATACCTAAATAGAGACCAGCAGTCACAACAGCAGCAACCTCATGTCTAAATAAGGAGAAGCAGCATATCACAGCAGCAGTAGACCCATACCTGAACAAAGAGCAGCAAAAAGATGTCAGAACCAAGTAGAAACAGTGAAATTGTTGTACAAGCAGAACCAACACTGGAGTAGCATAAATAAAACAGTCAATTTCTACTAAAACAGTTTGTACTACTCCTACTATGAAACAAGTTTGTACTACTACTGTGAAACAGGTTTAAAATGCAAGTTCAAGTTCAATTTCAGTGAGCAAGTACAGTAATCCATGAATGATTAAGCAAGTACAGACTGATAATCTTTTTGCAATACAAGCAGGCCATACTCCAACATTAAATTGAGGAATCTTTGAAGAAATATAATCTAAGCAGTATTAAAGAATATGTGCACAATGTAAGAAACTACTGTATGTGCATAGATCAATTACTATATCACTAATGGAGTATTAACTCAAAATTAGCATGGTAGTCTACAGAGAAAGTATTGTATCACTGAGGTTTGTACCATACTTCATGAACCATAGGAATGCAACACATGGATAAGTATTCCACTAGAGGGTACACCTAGATAAATCATAGATGCTTCCCGAACCCCTCCCTAATGCTGTCACTTCCACACATACAAGCATGCATAGATGTTTAACTAATAGCAAAGACTAGGAGGAAATTAGCTTTATAGCACACGTGAATGAAATCAAGTAGCAGACTTCAGAGAAACGAGCTTAGAGGGGCAACACAGGAAGATGGAGCGCCACTGGACCTCGGTTTAGGTGTTGCACAGCTTGTGGTTCTTTGTCCAGGGAAGGGTATGTTGATGGCGACAGGAGCAGTTGTGACTTGGTGACACCACCGCAATGATCGACGGCGGCATGCAGCAAAGACAAATCATGCCAACTACAGACCACAGTTACAGCAGGAGAAGCTTTCTCCATGGGATCTGTCCAAGAGAATAGAAATCAAATTGATAAATTCATGAACAAAGAAACCAAGAGAATAGAATAGAAATCAAAGCAGGATAATAATCAGTGATTTGTAGCAGTGCCTCATCAAGCATGAGTTGTACATAAAATGGTAATCAACATACATATGAAGCAAATTTTCATGCCATGCATAGATAAATATAGGTAGTACACAAGCCAAGAAATCAAACTTAGCCATATGACTCATATGTGGTCATGCACTTTGTGTTTATTTGACATGAAGTTTCAAGTGATCACTACACTAAACTTCACTAGAAATGAAGCATCAGCACAATAAACTCGACAAGAAATAAAGCTCAGGTGAACATCGCATGATGATAAGTGATAAGAGCATATTAAAAAGCTAGCATTGTAGAGAAAGAGTTTGAGTGACACATTTAAATGATATAGAGCTATGTAGTGTACGATTCAGTTAAAAGAGAATCTACTGTAAGCATGAAAGGTTCTCAGTGCTTATGTGAAGCTACTGGTGTGTGCATCGCTCGATAAGGCCAACTATAATCGTAAATGCAGCACAACACAGCAGGAGCAGGAGCACAGGTCTCAGTTCGCAGCGTGCATGCACCAAAAATCCACGGGCACTGATAGCTTCAATATGTTAGCAGATTGAAACAGAAACTACTAGAAGTATGAACAAGTCAATAAAAAGAAAAAAAGATTTAACCTACAGAATGAAGCAGCGCAACAGAAACCTAAGTTGGACACAACTTCGACTGTCTCAGGCACCATATGAACAACCAGATAAAACATGAGAGAGTGCATAGCTACAACCATTGCCAAACAGAGCAGAACTAGAGCCTCTGTTTCCCATCCAACCTTTCCACGATTTAACCTAGCCTCTAGCAAGGCAATGAATCAACATACTAAATAGCACAACTCAACCAGGGTATACTACAACAAAACATGGTGACTAACTTGTTTTATGCACAAATCAAGATATTATGCTAGTATGGAGATTCTCCCAGGTCAAGTTAATGGGTGCCAAATACAACCATACATGGATAACCGAGATCAGAGATCAAACACACCTGGGAGGAGAAGTGGAGGCGGTGCAGATTATGGCGTCGTGGAGTCTCCTCCATGATGAACTAGCCGTCGTGCTCTTCCTCGGCTGGAGACGGCACTTCGCTCGCGAAGGAGGTGGACGTGGCGCCGGTGGATGCGGGAGGAGCCATGGACCGCGGAGAGCATGACCTGCAGTGATGGTCGTCAGGTCGAGGTAGAGCCTGTCCACGTCTGCAAGGCCTGGCACATCGTGGATGACTCCAGCAACAACTAGATCTCGAGATCAATAGATGACAGCATCGTGGATGACTCCAGATGCGTTGGTTCCTGATTCAATAGATGAGTAGAATTAGGAGGTTGGGAAAGAGAGGTGGCAAAGGTGGAGCAACTCCAGCAACAACTAGATCCCGAGATCAAGAAGGACGAGAACAGGCGGGTTGGTGAGGCCCGGCGAGATCCTCTCTCCTCTTTGTGCCGGCCTGGGATGACCATGAGATTACCTTGGACGTGGCTAGCTGGGCAGGTGCCGGGGGAGAGGAGAGAGCCGCGCACGAGGTGGGAGGAGCGGCGGCTGGCTGGGCAGGTGCCGGAGGAGAGGAGAGAGCCGCGCGCGACGTGGGAGGAGCGGCGGCTGGCTGGGCAGGTGCCGGGGGAGAGGAGAGATCCGCGCGCGAGGTCTCTGGAGCGGCGGCTGGCCAGGCAGGAGGTGGTGGAAGCGGGCACACGGAAGATGCTAGGGTTTGGAGGCAGGGTGTCGCGTGCGTGGGGAGTTGCCGAGGGCTGAGGCCGCGGCGAGTGTGCTTCTTCTGGTGAGCCACGACACGTTGGATGCCCTTTGAACGGTCCAGATTAGGGCGAGATAGAGATCCGTGGGAGGCTGTTTCATGCGATTTGATTGGTCGCATATAAAAGCCTTTTGTATTTTTCGAGCGCTAAAATGGGGCGGTTTATGAAGCAACCACAAAATAAAAGGCTCAAAATGATATCACCTCATTTTTTAAAATAGAAGACAATCTTACATAAACAAATGTCTCAACTGGGGTATCTCAAACCTTTCCATCCACCCCTCGCAAAAAAGACAAATTCTCGCTAAATCGGTAGGAAGTAGGTCCGAATTGAACTATAAGCACATGATCTAATGCTCGTTATTTTTTTCAATAGTCATTCTTAGGTTCACAATATGCTATTTTATTATTGTGAATATCTCGAAAAACCCTTCTCAGAAATGACCTATCATGTATGAGGTTTCATGGCTTTCGGGCCAAACCACCAGTGTTATGGCAAGAATCATGGCATAGTTTGTGATAATGTGCCTGTATTGTGCATGCATGTGCATATTGTGATGGAGAACAATGTTGCAGGAGGAAGTTTTCCTTTTCGACGCACGTAGAATCCATTTTCCATTTTCCGAGCGCAAAAAAGGGGCGTTTTGTGAAGCAACCACCAAATGACGGTTTTAGAATGGTATCGCCACATTTTGTAAAAATATTAGACCACCTTACATGGACAAATGTCATAACCGGGGCATCTCAAACCTTTCCTTACACCCCTGGCAAAAAAGACAAATTCCTGCCGAATCGGCAGGAAGTGGGTCCGGTTTGAACTACAGGTGCATGATCTGATGCTCATGATTTTTGGAAAAAATCATTTTTAGACTCACAATATGATGTTTCATCAGAGATCCAATGCAAGTTTTGCAAGGATCGGCCTCGAGCTAACAACCTTCATGCCCACCGTTTTGACCATAGTTTGAAACAAGCATAAAAAAATAAAAAACGGTCCGATCAACACAAATCCTTCGCGTGGCGTCTTATTATGTGACATATTTGCAAGGAAAAATACCAACCTTGGTAAATTGAGTATGTCTCGAAAAACCCTTCACAAAATGACCTATCATGTTCGAGGTTTCATGGCTTTCGGGTCAAATGACCAATGGTATGGCTAGAATCAGGGCATAGTTTGTGATAATGTGCCCGTATTATGCACACATATGTATCATGGGATGGCGAACAATGTTGCAGGAGAAAGTTTTCCTTTTCGACGCATGGAAAATCCATTTTCCATTTTCCGAGCGCAAAAAACGGGGCGTTTTGTGAAGCAACCACCAAATGACAGTTTTAGAATGGTACCCCCACATTTTGTAGAAATATTAGACCACCTTACATGGACAATGTACTAACCGGGGTATCTCAAACCTTTCCGTTCATCCCTGGCGAAAAAGACAAATTCCTGCCGAATCAGCAGGAAGTGGGTCCGGTTTGAACTACAGGTGCATGATCCGATGCTCATGATTTTTGGAAAAAATCATTTTTAGACTCACAATATGATGTTTCATCAGAGATCCAATGCAAGTTTTGAGAGGATCGGCCTCGAGCTAACAACCTTCATGCCCACCGTTTTGACCATAGTTTGAAACAGGCATAAAAAAATAAAAAAGGTCCGATCAACGCAAATCCTTCGCGTGGCGTCTTATTATGTGACATATTTGCAAGGAAAAATACCAAACTTGGTAAATTGAGTATGTCTCGAAAAACCCTTCACAAAATGACCTATCATGTTCGAGGTTTCATGGCTTTCGGGTCAAATGACCAATGGTATGGCTAGAATCAGGGCATAGTTTGTGATAATGTGCCCGTATTATGCACACATATGTATAATGGGATGGCGAACAATGTTGCAGGAGAAAGTTTTCCTTTTCGACGCATGGAAAATCCATTTTCCATTTTCCGAGCGCAAAAAACGGGGCGTTTTGTGAAGCAACCACCAAATGACAGTTTTAGAATGGTACCCCCACATTTTGTAAAAATATTAGACCACCTTACATGGACAATGTACTAACCGGGATATCTCAAACCTTTCCGTTCATCCCTGGCGAAAAAGACAAATTCCTGCCGAATCAGTAGGAAGTGGGTCCGGTTTGAACTACAGGTGCATGATCCGATGCTCATGATTTTTGGAAAAAATCATTTTTAGACTCACAATATGATGTTTCATCAGAGATCCAATGCAATTTTTGCGAGGATCGGCCTCGAGCTAACAACCTTCATGCCCACCGTTTTGACCATAGTTTGAAACAGGCATAAAAAAATAAAAAACGGTCCGATCAACGCAAATCCTTCGCGTGGCGTCTTATTATGTGACATATTTGCAAGGAAAAATACCAAACTTGGTAAATTGAGTATGTCTCGAAAAACCCTTCACAAAATGACCTATCATGTTCGAGGTTTCATGGCTTTCAGGTCAAGTGACCAATGGTATGGCTAGAATCAGGGCATAGTTTGTGATAATGTGCCCGTATTATGCACACATATGTATCATGGGATGGCGAACAATGTTGCAGGAGAAAGTTTTCCTTTTCGACACATGGAAAATCCATTTTCCATTTTCCGAGCGCAAAAAAGGGGCGTTTTGTAAAGCAACCACCAAATGACAGTTTTAGAATGGTACCCCCACATTTTGTAGAAATATTAGACCACCTTACATGGACAATGTACTGACCGGGGTATCTCAAACCTTTTCGTTCATCCCTGGCGAAAAAGACAAATTCCCGCCGAATCAGCAGGAAGTGGGTCCGGTTTGAACTACAGGTGCATGATCCGATGCTCATGATTTTTGGAAAAAATCATTTTTAGACTCACAATATGATGTTTCATCAGAGATCCAATGCAAGTTTTGCGAGGATCGGCCTCGAGCTAACAACCTTCATGCCCACCGTTTTGACCATAGTTTGAAACAGGCATAAAAAAATAAAAAATGGTCCGATCAACGCAAATCCTTCGCGTGGTGTCTTATTATGTGACATATTTGCAAGGAAAAATACCAACCTTGGTAAATTGAGTATGTCTCGAAAAACCCTTCACAGAATGACCTATCATGTTCGAGGTTTCATGGCTTTCGGGTCAAATGACCAATGTTATGGCTAGAATCAGGGCATAATTTGTGATAATGTGCCCGTATTATGCACACATATGTATCATGGCATGGGGAACAATGTTGCAGGAGAAAGTTTTCCTTTTCGACGCACGAAAAATCCGTTTTCCATTTTCCGAGCGCAAAAAACAGGGCGTTTTGTGAAGCAACCACCAAATGACAGTTTTAGAATGGTACCGTCACATTTTGTAGAAATATTAGACCACCTTACATGGACAATTTCCCAACCGGGGTATCTCAAACCTTTCCGTTCACCCCTGGCGAAAAAGACAAATTTCTGCTGAATCGGTAGGAAGTGGGTCCGATTTGAACTACAGGTACATGATCCGATGCTCATGATTTTTGGTAAAAATCATTTTTAGACTCACAATATGCTGTTTCATCATAGATCCAATGCAAGTTTAGCGAGGCTTAGCCCCTAGCTAAGAACCTTCATGCCCGCCGTTTTGACCATAGTTTGAAACGGGTATAAAAATTCAAAAACGGTCCGAATAATATAAATCCTTTTCCGTGATCCAAACAATAAAACATGCATAAAAATTCAAGGAAAATCATGCTCGCCATTTCTGCAAGTTCTCCAATTTTTATTTGACTCAATTTGGAGTTATAAATAAAAAGATACAACAAAATTCAGAAAAAAATAAAAGAAATAAAAATACTAGAGCCACCCGGCCGAGCAAACATGCCAGCCCAATGGCCCAAACGAGCTAGCCTTGCACTTCGCCGTCAGCCCAAGGCCTGCCCTTGGAGTAGCCCAAGAAGCCACGACGCCAGTTGAAACCACTCTAATAGAATCGAAGTGGGAAGTATACACAAAATGTAAGGTGGTGTGGTGGTTAGGTCCGCGGTACAGCGTAGTCATTTTGTAGGATGGGTCGCGGGTTCGACCCCCAGTGCCCCCTCTTTTTGCTGGGATTTCTGAGATTTAATCTCAGACATGTGGAGGGTCCCATCTGCAGGTCTTGTGGATCCAAGCCAAATTCAATACCCGAAAAATATTTAAATTCTCATGAGTGGGGCCTACGTGGGTCTATCTGTTAGCCTAGCTGTTCTATCCTAGCCAACATGGAAAGTGGGTCTCACATGTCAGTGGTATGTGGCTAACCGACTACTGACACGTGGACTAACACATAAACATTACAAATATGCGTAATTTGCTGATGTGGCTGATGAGTCATATCATTATATTCTAGATTAGATGCCATGACGATCTAAATTGGTCATAATTGACTATAAATTGTCTCCTAAGTTGCATCACATAGGTTATGACGATTTTATTTGATAAAATTACGACGTTTTTGAGCGAAATCGTCATATTTCAATAAGGTTTTCACCCTCGAGAATGGCTTACGACCATCTCATGTAGAATCGTCATAAGTATATGACGATTTTGTCTAGGGTCACTATTAGAAGGTCATAGAATAACAGATTTCTTGTAGTGTATGGATGGACAAATCCCACTCTTGATCCATGTGCCTCAACACATACTTTTCGAACACTCAATGTCACCTTTATAGCCACCCAGTTATGGTGTGGTGTTTGATGTCATCAAAGCATCCTTCCGGTGATGGTGATTAGCATGATCTCATGGTCGAAGGAATTAGGTTACTATGTATCAGAAAGCTTATAGCAAATGAACTATTGAAATTCCTTGATCTTTATGCTACGCTTATCTATAGGAGTATGTCCATCATACCATTCTCCTAATGATATGATCTTGTTGTTAATAACATCTCAATGTTCATGATCGAGAAACCATGATCATCTATTAACCAACAAGCTAGTATTATAAAGAGGCTTTACCAGGGACTCTTATTTAGTTTACAAATCACACAAGTATTAATGTTTCCGGTTAATACTGTTATAGCATGAATGTAAACATTTATCATAAACACAAAGATATAATAATAACCACTTTTATTATTGCCTCTAGGGCATATCTCCAACACCAAGTAGCAGCAAGGCTCTAACTTCATCTTCAAATGTGATTCACATTGAAGATAGCTGATTTATAATGCCCTGAAATTCATTCACATGATCTACAATTGGACCTCCTTGTACCTCAAACGCATCAATTTCTTGATCAATAACATCTTGTTGGTACCTTCTTTGAAGGCATACAACTCCTCTAATTTCGGACATAAGGTACGTGCATGTGACTCATCAATGATATGGTTCAAAACATTATCATCCACCCATTATCGGATGAACCCACAAGCTTGGAGATGAAGTACCTCCCAATGATATTCTTGCTTATCACTGGACATCTCAGTGGAGAACACCTTTTTCTATTAATCCTTTACATATAACAAGTCCTTCATCTTGCTCTTCCATGCTTGATAATTTGTACCATTCAAAGAAATCATTATGTTGGTATTCACTTCCATCCTTCACCACAAGAAAATGCACTCATCCCAAAATAAACCTTGCTCTGAAACTGAATACAAACTGAACCTTAGCTCTGATACCACTTTGTTGGGGGGGGAGAAGCACAACCCCCACAACTTGCGGTGAACCCCGAGGATAGTTTTAAACAACAGATATGCAGTGGAAATAAAACAACGAGCACATGCATAGGTGACACAAGGATTTACGTAGAAAAACCTCATCAAGGTGAGGAACAAAACACCACGGGTGCGGACCAACCAGTCCACCGAGCTTCACTATGAGCAACCTGGGTACAGAGTCTTCTCTAGAACATATAGAGATGTACAACACACTCAGCATGTTTCCAACCGGCAACAACAACAACCACTTGAGAGAAAGATTACAACAAAGCAGAGTATCTCAGTTTCTGTCCCCTTTGGTAATCAGCAAACCGCTCTTAAACCGCAGATTCAATCAGCACCAAACTTGGTAGACAAGCTCACATACGAGTACCCAACATACATGCCAAATTTCAGGCCAATCGAACACTATTTTCCTGCTCAAACTGTTCGTCTACCAAAACTGCTATGTGCTGAAACTGCAGCAGTCCGAACGGAATAAACCGCATACAAATCTGATGCTACGCTGACCCAAATATCAAGACAGCTAACCAGATCTAAGTACTCAAATCAAGGAACAATCTCACCAAGTTTGGAGCCAATCCAAGCACGTTTGAGCCTCCAAACACCAGCTTGAAGACAGACCGGTTAGATCTCAGAAATCTGGACAGAAATCACCTCTTCTTCTTCCTCTCTTCTCACTAGGTTGTAGTGTTCTTATGTGTTCTCTCACCCTCTCTCTTGCTCAACTCACACTCTCTGATTGAGACACTCAACCACCAAGGGTGGCTAGGGTTTTCTTTTCTACTCCTCTCCCAAGGAGCACCTCAGCCGTTGGATACGAACGCCGATCAACAGTTGAAACATGTTGGAATTTCATGGACTGATGTTGGGCTGCCAACACACCTCCATGTGAAGGGACCTGTCCCAATATAAACTACAGTTTTATCACACACACCACACCTGAACGAGGCTCTGAAGGTCACAAGAGAAGGACTCCGGAGCCTCGGCTCGTCGAGATTCCTGGATCTCAGCGTGACACTGACAATTGTATCCTCAATTTGTACTCCATCTATCAGTGATTGAGAGTAGTGAGGGTGCCACATATGGATCTAGAAAATTCCCCACAAAATATTTTCCTATCCACTCCGATCGTACCACAAAATTGGAGGCGAATCAAGAGACATTCCCTAGTTGCGTGTGGTGGTGGTAGACTGCTAGCAACGAGGTTTTGGTGTGGATTGAGCGATTCCCGGTGGTGTGTGGTGGTGGTAGACTGCTAGCCACGAGGTTTTAGTGTGGATTGAGCAGTTGGTCGCAGATCGTCTATGATTCGTAATTCTAGGCCACCCAAAGTAGCTTTCTACAAATTTGATGGTGAAAACCGGAAATTGTGAAAGGGAGTGTGAAAAATACTTTAGCATGTATACCGTAGATCACGATACCTGGGGTAGTTTTTCCATCATGCATTTCATTGGGAATGCTGCTCTCTGGCTTCAAACATATGATGGAGAACACCATGTTGATAGTTGGGAAGGCTTTGTGTAGCAGTTTATGATAAGTTTGGCAATAGAAAACACCACAGATGCATGCATGCCTTAGAGCTCTATAGATGGAAGGATACTGCAGACAATTACTATAACAAATTTGAGGAACATAGACATAAGGTTTTGATACATAACAAACATTATGATGAACATTATTTTTTACGAAATTTGAAATGGGCTTAGTAAAGATATTCAACGAGCTATTCATTTACATAATCCAAGAACGGTTGATGCTACGTTATTTCTTGCCGAAACACCGGAGAAAATGCTGGATGAAGTCAAATATTATGCATCTCCCAAGTACAATATTGGTTTTTATATTTTTATGAAGTAAATATATTAATATCATAAAGATACCAATTACACCTAGCCTCTGCAACAATAAAATATCCTTACGATATTACAGATGCACATAACCCTCTAGAAAAATAAAAGATCCAATGATCAAAATCTTATAGCTGCAACACAAAGCATCACCAAGACAACACAATCAATCCATGCTCACAAAACAATATCTTTAACAAGGTCATTGCTAGTCACAACCAGTTAAGGGCGGATCATGGATTTTCACCCTAGAACAAGTTCGTCCTCTCAAAACAATGCCTTGAAAAAGTCATTGATAGACATAACCAATTAAGGCCAGACCTTGGATTTTTATCCTGAAAGATAAGACTATGAACTCATCATGTGCTGCCACCCCTACTTGCCGATGTCACTGTTGCAAGTCAAGAACAACCAAACAAGGTACCCATCGCCATGAAGACACGGTCCGCCATTACTAGATCTAGATCTTGGTCGTCTGACATTCTCCGCCATTTGTCTTCCCCATGGGAATCGAAAATCTACATGTCCCATGATGGCAATAGATAGCAAAGCTTTTCGGTACACATTCCTAAACCTACTTTGTGGCTTCCTGCAAAGACGTAGCGTGGGTGCTGCCTTATTTTTCGAGGCTGGTGCCTTCTCCGACGTCCTGCGTCTGTCGGGACAAGAGACTATATGTGGCTGGGGATTTCGGAAGGGAAAAATAAAAGGGAGGTTGAGATGCCCTATCACCGCCATCTATTGCCCGATTATTGACGGTGGCATCTCACGGCAGCGGAGAGGGAGGGAACAACTATAGGACCAGAGTTAAATGGAGATCGGAGTTGCCGCCCATGTCACCTGGTGCAGACGACACGGGGTGATCCACTTTACAAACATAGTTATTCTAGATCAGGGTTTGATCGTAAAGGGATCTTGTCTCAACCAACTGAAGACAAACCTAACACTGAGATCAGGCCACCGTGGCAAGAGAAATTTCAATCACTCAAAGCACAGAGAAGAGCAGGAGGCGAGAGTTTTAAATGTGGTGATAAATTCCAACCATGCCACAAATGCAGCACACTACCAGAAAACCTCGAGTCCTTGAGGGGGTCGTACTAAGCAGCCAATGAAATGTATTTTACTGACCGTGAAATCATGTCGCTCAGGTTAACTCACATTAATTTGACGGTATCAATATACCTCTCAAGTTAATACAATAACTTGACGACTTTAAAATGCCTTAGCCCGTAATCCATGAGGACTACTCACTCATGATTAGATCAACAATCATAGACATTGTATAAAATTCCTTAAAACAAATACCAAATAATCTTACAATGCTGCCAATCGTGATGAGATCAAGATTAAAAGTAGAAGACTATGACTATGGAGTGGAGATGGAGAGGATGGATGGCTGTGGTGATGATGATGGTGGTGGTGGATCTCCTCTCCTCAAATGTAAAATGGCTTTAGACCAGCGTTAGGGTTTCTGTCGTCTTAGAGATGAATCTCATATAGGAGCCTGCATGAAAGTTGCTTGTGTTTACCAGGCGGAGGCGGTCCCACCTAATACGGGCACGTGGTACGCGTGGGTCCTTCCCGTATCAGTGATCATTAAACCTCTTGGAGATTCTCTCTGTGGCCTCTTTGACTTGGGATTGTTGATAACTCGCAATTATTCATTAATTACTCCTGATTTAGCCATAAAAGTGCTCAATTCATCAAGGAGAATGATCGATTTACACATCAATGCAATAATTAGTCATTAATAACAATCTATTGGGATATTTTTATCAATTTCTTGACAACTATGAGGTTTAAATGTTGAGAGACATGATTGTATTTTCACAGCCATCAAATGACAGGGTTAGCGGCAAGGTTAGGATGTCAATAACAAATGCTGGACGAACGACCTGGTGCCACCCTACCTCTCCCTGCTAGATTGCCAACATGGTGCCACCCTCCCGCGTCTTATCCGCCCGCTCATATCACCGGATTCGATGGAGACGTTGCATGAAGATAGTGTCTATAATAATACACAACCATACAAGTACAAGAATATGGGGCGCACCTCGCCATTGTAGTACTTGGACCCGATGGCCGTCGATGAGCTCCATCGGGCGTCCATTTGAAAGGGATACTTCTAAGCAGGGCCGGTCCATACATATTGAGGGCCCTGGGCAAGACAACAAAAAAGGACCCTTGTTCACAAACCCATATTTAAAATGCATTGTATTTGGAAAGCAATCTTGTAAGTACATATCATAGACCGATGGTCTTTGAATTACAAAACTTACACTAAAAATATTTATTTGTAACGGTATAAGAAACTACATCAAATTAGTAAGAAATAATATCAGCAAAAGACTGATCTTCTGAGTGGCTCTTAAGTGGCATTGCGACAAAATTCATCAGTAAAACAAATAAGCTTATCAGAACTGATTGTGACGTAAAGCTTTTGTTCTACCATAAGATATACAATTAGTAAAGCAAACTTAGCACTTCTGTTTATACTATGATGATCAGATCTTGGAGAACTTACATTAGTTTATGTCCTTCCCAACATGCAATGTTTTTCACTTCATGTCTCCACCCGAATAAAACTTCTCTAAAGTTTTTTGCATAAGAAATAACAAAGCAATCTTAGCACTTCATGATCTTGTTGTTCCTTGTTATACTTCTAGAAGCAAAGTCATCAACAATCACATTAACATTTATTTTATCCAGCTTATCTTTCTCAAAGTTGACGAGGGGGGCAACGGTTATACAAAGTTGCAAGACCATTCAGTCTTTCCTATAACATTGTTAATCTCAAATAGTTTTTTAATACTCTCTCGGATTCAAATTAATTGATTTGCATTTGTCTAGATTCTTATGTATCTAGACATGTTCTAATACTAGATACATCCGAATCTAAATAAACTCAAGTCAACTAATTTGGATCGGAGGGAGTAACTTCAATTTTGAGAAACTACGTTCAACCGATACTACAGTAACCGGCACAGTAAATAAAATTCGATAAGCTATTAATATATTTAAAAAACATTATATGAAAGTTGGGAGGAAATGCTACGTTCAGCATTACTGATCCATCCATGGTGTGTTGACCCGTGACTTGTAGCTACGTGGTGGGCTTGGGCCATTTCTTTTATATAATACAAAAATATAATGACTAGTAATACTGGACAACTATCTAGGCCTGGGCCAGGCCCCTGCCTCCTAGGGGCCCTGGGTGGGTGCCCTGTTCCCCCCTCATGGACCGGCCCTGCTTCTAAGCGTATTTTGGTGTTTGCTAACAACATTAGGATGTATAACCGTTTGCTTGAGTTATCAAGGTTTATTTTATGCAAGCAAAGTTTTCGATGAATCCTCGGTGTCGTGAAGAGTGAAGATCAGGAAGTCGGTGTTTTTATTTAAGTTTAACTAGTTTCCGTACTATCAAGAGAAGTTACACATATTAATATTGAGGTGGAATATCACCGGTTAAAGTCCTTTTCCTACCATATATTCATGCCCATTTTGCTCTCCTTGAAAAAACTGGACGAATAGAGAGATGTGTAGATGTAGAAAGTTTGCATCGCTGGAGCTAGTAGTCCGACGCGTGCATTTTGGTGTCGGTTTGACCACTTAGGTGGAAAACCCACCGACTAGGGCTAGTGCATCTACTTTTAGCGCGCTGATGATGGACACGTGAAGTCGTGTGTCTGGTCTATCCTAGTGGACGTGTGCATTTTGGTGTCGATTTGACCACTTGGGTGAAAAACCTGCCAACTAACCTAGTGGACCGTGGGGTCGGTGTGCAAGCCAGAGAGGGAGCTCCAAAAATCGTCATCTTCACATAGGGTGTTGGATCTATGTGCTTTCGTCCAGATCTATCGACTATGTGCTTTCGTCCAGATCTATGTTATCTTCACATAGGGTGTTTCAAAGGTTTGGATGTTGGAATGGCGGCTTTGGATATACTCCATGGTGGTTGTTGGGTGTCAGCTTAGGTCTCTTGGGTGACACAATCGGCGACTAGGATGGAGCGCGACCTCAAGGCCTATGTAACAGTTGGCGGTGTGTACGACAGTTATGAGGCCATCGGAGACACATGTCCCTCAAGGCTCATGTTCTTCGCCTTCTTTTTTGGGGAGGCCCATTTCTGATCTTCTTCGCGGTCTCGCTTCCCTGCCCTTTTAGCGGCGAAGGTGCTTGCGTTGTTTGGCAGTGTGTTCTTTGGTGGATTCCATCCGGTGGTGGCTTATTGTCCATGGTATCTAATTCTTGCCCGAATTTTTATTATAAATGGTGAACTTTATTAGGCTAGTCATACTGCTAGTAGCATAAGAAGTATCATGCATGACACCTTGGCAAAAATCTAATATAATACTATAATTATAAAAAAGAGGTGTTAGTGGTATTATAATATAATATTGTATCATAGCACGTTGGACTAGATAATTTAATGACAAATATATCTCATACAGACGATTGCATTGAGATTATCAAATAGTTAAATATAATAATACTATAATATTACTAGATAATATTAACCACTATAAATGTAATATTATTGGACGGTGCTACCCGGCGGTAGTTCTACCGATGAGAAAACTTGGCGGGCTCGGACAACGACCTGTTTCGATGGCCCACACGTGACGAGCTAAAAGGATGAACTTTACTACCGATGAAGGCTCTATGAATTGCAAAATAGGGTGATAGGGCAAAGGTGTCCGATCTTTCGATGAGATGGCGATAATCGATTTGGTGGAGTTCGGGCTTGACGATCCGACTACACGTGCGAGCACGAGCGCCAATGCAATCGCTAGGCCAATCTCCCGGAGGTTACCGATCCTGCGTGAACACGATCATCCTGACCAGCGAGGGTCTTAATTCCTACCTGAAATCGAGAACAAGTAAGAACCAATATTGCAATCAAGATATTGCGGATTAAGAGGAAAGCTTTATTGAAGAGGTGGGATCCTGAATAGGTGCGAAGTACAAGAGGCCTCTGCAACGCTCGAGCCTTGGCGAAGTTGCGACTATGGCTAACTTAATGTCTAAACAAAATCCGAGTCTAGGGGATCGGCTATGGGGAGTATTTAAGGGCGAAAAGGTGGGGTTTCGGCCAGCCATGGAAGTGGTGGCCGAATCCAACCCTAAAAGTCCTTTTCCCCTCAAATACGGACTCTAAAAAGTTGCTAATTAAAATCCTGCGAAAATTACATGGGCCTGGCCCAAAAGAAAAGGTGTCGCAGCACCATATTAAGCTATGGACGAATTCGTAAAGTATTGATCTTGAATATTTCGTCCAAGCCTTCTTTCTTCATTATGGAGGCCTCAAAGTTCTGAAATCTTCATCCGTGGCCTTCTCTTGGATCATCACATGCTTGCTGCCATCTCCATGCATGGCCATGCTCCAATGCTTGTCCCTCTCATCCATGCTTGGTCCATCATTCCTAAGAGTAAGAAATATATCTGATTTAGGCAGCATCATATTCTCATATATGTGAGGAATAGTTCCAAGAAACGAAAGTACCTGATAGTTAAGTTGTTTGGCACGAGATCTTGTGATGGGTCCTTGTATGTGTGTTGTTGTTGGTACAACGGTTGTATCAATAGTAGGGATGTCCACATCATGCTCCCCTTCTTGAATTGAAGTCGTCCTTGACGCAATCTCATCTTCCTCACCAAAGTAAGGCTTCAAATCTGCAATGTTAAATGTAGGACTAACCGTACCAAAGTCTGCAGGCAACTCAAGTTTATATGCATTACCATTGATTTTCTCTAACACCTTAAAGGGACCAGCAGCACGTGGCATTAACTTATACTTGCGTAAATCAGGGAAACGATCTTTACGCAAATGTAACCAAACAAGATCGCCAACATCAAACACAACATGCTTTCTCCCTTTATCCCCAGCAAGTTTATACTTAGCATTTATATGTTCAATGTTATCTTTAGTAGTCTTATGCAAGTTTAATATCATTTCAGCGCGTTGTGTAGCATCCAAATTATGTTGCACCGAAGAAGGTAAAGGCAATAAATCAATAGGTGCACGAGGAACAAAACCATACACAATCTCAAATGGGCACATCTTTGTGGTAGAATGCAATAAACGATTATAAGCAAATTCTATATGAGGTAAACACTCTTCCCACAATTTTAAGTTCTTCTTTAAAACAGCCCGTAACATAGTAGACAAAGTTCTATTTACTACTTCAGTTTGACCATCAGTTTGGGGATGACATGTAGTACTAAAGAGCAATTTAGTCCCCAACTTAGCCCATAAACATCTCCAAAAATGGCTAAGAAATTTAGTATCACGATCAGAGACAATAGTATTTGGCACACCATGCAAACGAACAATTTCACGAAAGAACAAATCAGCAATATGCGCAGCATCATCCGTTTTATGACAAGGAATAAAGTGTGCCATCTTAGAAAACCAATCCACAACAACAAAAATAATATCCCTCCCCTTATGTGTTCGTGGCAATCCCAAAACAAAGTCCATAGAAATATCCTCCCAAGGAACACTAGGAACAGGAAGATGCATATATAAACCATGTGGATTAAGGCGAGACTTAGCTTTTTGACAAGTAGTGCAGCTTGCCACAAATCTCTCAACATCTCGACGCATACGTGGCCAAAAGAAGTGTGCAGCAAGAACATCCTCCGTCTTCTTGACACCAAAGTGTCCCATCAATCCTCCTCCATGCGCCTCCTGTAACAACAAAAGACGAACAGAGCTATCTGGAATGCATAGTTTGTTAGCACGGAACACAAATCCATCATTGAAGACGAACTTGTTCCAAGTTCTACCATCTCTACAATTCTGCAACACATCTTTAAATTCAGCATCATGCACATATTGTTCCTTAATAGTTTTCAATCCAAATATTTTGAAGTCAAGTTGAGATAACAAAGCATAACGGCGTGACAAAGCATCAGCAATAATATTATCTTTACCCTTTTTGTGTTTGATAACATAAGGAAAAGACTCAATAAATTCAACCCACTTTGCATGACGACGATTCAACTTAGCTTGACTACGAATATGCTTCAAAGATTCATGATCAGAATGAATAACAAATTCCTTAGGCCATAGATAATGTTGCCAAGTTTCTAATGTCCG
Source organism: Avena sativa (assembly GCA_916181665.1). Lineage (NCBI taxonomy): Eukaryota > Viridiplantae > Streptophyta > Magnoliopsida > Poales > Poaceae > Avena > Avena sativa. Next base: position 413,519,825 of record OV702281.1, on the reverse strand, counting down.
AACCAACGCATATAATTCTTTATCATAAGTAGAATAGTTCAGACTAGCCCCACTCAATTTCTCACTAAAATATGCAACAGGTTTTCCCTCTTGTAATAACACCCCTCCCAAACCAATTCCACTAGCATCACATTCAAGCTCAAAAGTCTTAGTAAAATCAGGAAGTTAGAGTAAGGGAGCATGTGTTTGCTTATCTTTCAATATGACGAAGGCCTGTTGTTGTGTATCGCCCCAAACAAAGGGCACATCCTTCTTGGTAAGCTCATTCAGCGGCGCGGCAATTGATCCAAAGTCTTTGACAAAGCGCCTATAAAAACCAGCGAGGCCAAGAAAACTCCTCACTTGTGTGACCGTCTTGGGCTGCGGCCAATTCTCAATAGCTTCAATCTTGGCTGGATCCACTTCAATACCCTGTGATGTAACAACATAGCCAAAAAACGCAACTCGATTGGTGCAAAAGGTGCACTTCTCAAGGTTACCAAACAAACGTGCATCACGTAAACCAATAAAAACAGCACGTAAATGGTCCAAATGATCCTCTAAACATTTGCTATAAATCAGAATATCATCAAAGTAAACTACCACAAAACGTCCAATGAAAGCACGTAAAACTTTGTTCATTAATCTCATGAAAGTGCTAGGTGCATTAGTTAAACCAAACGGCATTACTAACCACTCATATAAACCGAACTTAGTTTTAAATGCTGTTTTCCATTCATCTCCTAATTTCATACGAATCTGGTGGTAACCACTACGCAAATCAACTTTAGAAAACATGGTAGAGCCACTCAATTCATCAAGCATGTCATATAAACGTGGAATAGGATGACGATAGCAAATAGTAATATTATTGATAGCTCTACAATCAGTACACATGCGCGAAGAACCATCTTTCTTAGGTACCAAAATAATAGGAACAACACAAGGGCTAAGGGACTCACGAATATGATCTCTGTCGAGTAGTTCCTGAATTTGGCATTGTATCTCCTTTGTCTCCTCTGGATTGGTTCTATATGGCGCGCGGTTGGGCAACATGGCACCAGGAATTAGATCAATTTGGTGCTCAATTCCTCTAATAGGAGGTAGTCCTGGTGGCAGCTCAGCGGGAAAGACGTCCTCATATTCCTGCAAAAGGTTAGCAATAGCGGGTGGCAAAGAAGGAGGCATATCCTCAAATGAAAACAGAACCTCTTTGCAGACAATTGCATAACATTGAGTATTGTTTACATCTAGTTCAGCAATATCAATTTTATTTGCAAACATACATGGACTCTTCAAACGAATTTCAGTAGCATGTGTAGAATCAGATTTAGTGTTCTTTGGTGGTATAAAATCTGCAGCAACAATCTGATTCTCACTTTTATTTTTCTCCTCAGTTTTAGCTCTACTAGCTCTAGCAAGATCATCTTTTAAAATCTGTTCGGGAGTCATAGGTTTTAGACCAATTTTCTTTCCATCATGCATAAGAGAATAGTGATTAGTTTTGCCATTATGAATAGATTCTCTATCAAATTGCCATGGTCTACCAAGTAACAAAGAACAGGCTTGCATAGGTACAACATCACAATCAACAAAATCAGAATATGTACCAATAGTAAAATGCACGCGTACCGTTCTTGTTACCTTGATCTTGCGAGAACTCTCAAACCATTGGATGTAATATGAATGTGGGCGTTGTCTTGTTGGAAGCGCAAGCTTCTCTACCATGTCAATACTGGCCAGATTATTACAACTTCCTCCATCAATGATGATCCGTATAGCTCTATCCTTGACAACACCACGTGTTTGGAACAGGTTGTGGCGTTGATCTTGCTCAGATTTGCTCAATTTCACACTCAACACACGTTCTGTAATTAAGCTCCTGTATTGATCAGCAGCTTCAACTCCCATTACCTCTATCTCTTCATCAGCATCAGAATTGTCTCCATCTCGAGCAGAAATAAGGGCTAGTGTATCTTCATCAAAGTCACTTGCTGAATCGTACTGACCATCTTCTCGCACCATCATCACACGTTGTGTTGTGCACTGTCTCTCAATATGACCAAAACCCCAGCACTTGCGGCATTGTATATCCTTTGTCTTACCCGTGGAAGCCATAGAAGATGCACTACGAGCAGGAGCATTGGATGATGGTGGAGGAGCAGCTGGAAATCTTGTGGTGGCCTTGGATGTGGTAGTAGCTTGTGGCGAATCACGAGGAGGCGCTGATTGTCGGGATGTCCAAGTGGATGTGCGACCTGCAGAATTATTAGTTCTCCTCCATGGTGTTTGGCGATCCTGCACTTCACGTTCAGCTTTGCAAGCAAGATGAAACAAACGAGTGATAGAATTATATTCCTTATAATCTAAGATGTGCTGAATGTCCTTGTTTAATCCACCAAAGAAACGTGCAAGCATTTGTTCATTAGATTCAACAAGACCACACCGAACCATCCCCGTTTGCAATTCCTGATAATACTCTTCTACAGAATTTTTCCCTTGCTCTAAACGTGTCAGATTCTTTAGTAAATCATGTTGATAAGTAGGAGGTACAAAACGAACACGCATAGCAGTTTTTAAAGCAGTCCAAGTACTAGGAATAGTAGTAGGATTTAAACGACAATACTCAGACCACCAAAGGGAAGCAAATTTAGTAAATTCACATGTAGCAGCACTAACACGCATATTCTCAGGATATTTTAAGCATGCAAAACGTTGTTCTACTTCCATCTCCCATGTAAGATATGCATCAGGATTATATTTACCCTCAAAAGATGGAATATTTAATTTAATCTTTGCAACATGATCATCATCACGTACCGGTGGTCGAGTGTTGCGGTAGTAATGTCGGGGACGGCCAGCATGTACCTGTGGAGGTTGTTCAACCTCCTCGTCGAACAGATCGTCGTCTTCGGGGTCGTAGTAGTACCCGTCGTCTGTCCCCAATGTCGCAGCAGCAGCCGCGGTGGAAGTCTGAGGTGCGTCAGCCGTAGCGGTAGCCGTCGGGGGTGTGGCGGCAGCCGAACCAGCAGTCCGACCCGTGATCGGAATGCGCCGTGCGCCATGTGTGGGTGCGGGTGCAGGTGCGGGCAATCTGTTCAAAAGCTCCTTGAACCGAACGTCAAGCTTGGCGTTGAAGGATTTCTCGAGTCCATCGATCTTGTCCACGGCGTTGGTGAACTTGGTGTCAAACTCCCCTAGGCGCGTACCCACGTCTTCAGTGCGACTGACCAAGAGCGCGGAGAAGTGGGCATGTAGTTCTTCGTTCGTCATTGTGGCAGGGTTCTGCGAAGTATCTATCATGGTTAGTCCTTAAAAAGCACAGGTATATAGTACGGAAATATGGTGGAAGTCACGTGTAATCCGTCAAGCAATATACGAAACTCTTACAAGTTCTTACCAAACAGCAGGAAAAGGCGATGTGCAACCGCGAGGATCAGTGGGTCTAGAGATTGAACCAAGCGATTACCAGGAGTCGAGACACCGCACGTGCAGAATATCTGTGGAGCTCTGGGAAGGCTTAGCAAGGGGGGTTAGCAATTATCAAAAAAGCAATGCAAAAGTTGAAAGAATGCTCAACGACGATACTGTGCTGGTCCTAGGCTAGACCGTACTAGAGACGCGAGCCTAGATCACCAATGATGTCACGACGCGACACAACAAGCAATGTATGATGATATGGCACCCTGAAAAGCGAACCGAGATGCAGAAAATCACTATGATGGCGAGTGTCTAGAACTGATCTACGGGGTCTAAAAAGAGGTTAGCCCCCCAAAAAAATTTCGAATTTTTTTATTTTGCTCCGGAAAGCGCGCAGGCGCCAAAAAATATCGCTATAACGGCCGCTGGAGAAAAGTGATCCCCGGGGTCGAAAAACAGTATAGCCAGAATTTTTTTCGGAGGCGGTTCCAGATTTTTTTTTCTCTTCTTCTGGACTTACGACCGGACTCTTAGCTCAGCACGGACTTTAGCTGAACACGGAAACAACAAAGAAGGAAAGTAAAAAGAAATAACGAGGAAACAATAACTCTACTCGGACTCGTACCACGACAGGGAACTGATCGGATCTGTGTCGCGGTAGAAAGGCGGTGGCGGAGTATTAGGGTTTATGGTGGCAGGGTATATGGCGGCGGAATATGGTGGTGGAATATGGTGGCGGTGATCGGCGAGTGTGGCGGTGACTACTATGATCAGAACTCGAAACTCTAAGGGACGAGACACTAAGACCAGCAACTCGACGCGACGATGTAGACACAAATTCAACAATGCAAAATCTGAAAAGATAATGCGAGGCGTAGATTGGTTATGGGATGGATCTAAACTCTAATTGTGTTTTTGGCTTTTTCGTGGGTTTATAGGTAAAAACAGATCTAATCTACGAAAACAGTAAAATCTCACCGAGCAACCTGAAATCTGATACCACTTGATAGGGCAAAGGTGTCCGATCTTTCGATGAGATGGCGATAATCGATTTGGTAGAGTTCGGGCTTGACGATCCGACTATACGTGCGAGCACGAGCGCCAATGCAATCGCTAGGCCAATATCCTGGAGGTTACCGATCCTGCGTGAACACGATCAGCCTGACCAACGAGGGTCTTAATTCCTACCTGAAATCGAGAACAAGTAAGAACCAATATTGCAATCAAGATATTGCGGATTAAGAGGGAAGCTTTATTGAAGAGGTGGGATTCTGAATAGGTGCGAAGTACAAGAGGCCTCTGCGACGCTCGAGCCTTGGCGAAGTTGCGACTATGGCTAACTTAATGTCTAAATAAAATCCGAGTCTAGGGGGGTCGGCTATGGGGAGTATTTAAGGGCAAAAAGGTGGGGTTTCGGCCAGCCATGGAAGTGGTGGCCGAATCCAACCCTAAAAGTCCTTTTCCCCTCAAATACGGACTCTAAAAAGTTGCTAATTAAAATCCTGCGAAAATTACATGGGCCTGGCCCAAAAGAAAAGGTGTCGCAGCACCATATTAAGCTATGGACGAATTCGTAAAGTATTGATCTTGAATATTTCGTCCAAGCCTTCTTTTTTCATTATGGAGGCCTTAAAGTTCTGAAATCTTCATCCGTGGCCTTCTCTTGGATCATCACATGCTTGCTGCCATCTCCATGCATGTCCATGCTCCAATGCTTGTCCCTCTCATCCATGCTTGGTCCATCATTCCTAAGAGTAAGAAATATATCTGATTTAGGCAGCATCATATTCTCATGTATGTGAGGAATAGTTTCAAGAAACGAAAGTACTTGATAGTTAAGTTGTTTGGCACGAGATCTTGTGATGGGTCCTTGTATGTGTGTTGCTGTAGGTACAACGGTTGTATCAATAGTAGGGTGTCCACATCGTAGGGTTCAAACGAAAATTTAAAATATTTTCTAGGTTAAACAGTTTGTTCGAATTAAGATTCGTTTCCACCATTAGGCTAGTCGTGACAAGATCTTTGAAACTAGATCCTATGTTGGTATGTTGTGACAACTTTTTTTTGACCAAAAGTTATCCACCCGTAACACGGGAGTTATCCGGGCTTCAGCATACGAGTTATCCACCCAATAACATATAAGTTATCCACTACTATAAAATTACCCACAGTCACGTGTTATTGATGGGTAACTTTTTTATTTACCCATAAGTTATCCACCCTTAACACGAGAGTTATCCAGGCTTCAGTATATAAGTTATCCACCCAATAACATATAAATTATCCACCACTATAAAAACTTACCTACAAACAGAATATAAAATGTTATTCTAATGGCTCGGCCTTATTGCTCGTCGCCGCTCTCGTAGCGTATGGACTACTCAACCTTAAAAGGCTACCGCGTGAAACATCAAACATAATTTCATTAAAAAAACTAAAATTAAGTTTTTTTGCATATAATATAAATAAATGGGGTCTTATGTACCAATCATCCACTACAGTAAGTCGTAGTGAACAACGTGACGCTCAACCATTAGTCTAACGGCTCGACTTCGTCGTCCGTCGGTGCTACCGAAGGGTGACAAAGCCTAGAACGGTTTTAGGGTACCGAGACTTCATCGCTCGTCGACGCTAACATATTGATAGCAATAAAGTCTCACTACCCTAACAACTAGGCTATCGCGCTTCGATTAAACTTGCTCAACATGTATGCGAGAACGTCTATACCCAACACGTTTATATGCTGGATAACTTATGTCTTATAGGGTGGATAACATACATATTATGACATGGATAACTCATGTGTTAAGGGTGGATAACTTTTTGGTCCAATTTTTTTTCATCGAAACATATCAACATGGGATCTAGTTTTGAAGATCTTACCGTGACTAGTCCAACGATGAAAACATATTCTAAATCGGACAAACAGTTTGATCTATATGTCATTTTAAGTTTTGGATTTGATTCTAAGCTAGTTCTGATCCGGTTTATCATTTAGCGGCAGAATATGCACTCTCAACGTCTGAAATTGCGGCGCGATGGACGGCAAGACTCAGTCCGCCAGGATTAATCATCCACCGACCGGTCTAGGAATAGATTGGCGATATTATATATTGATATCATATGCATGATATTTTGCACTATGACCGATGAAAAAGCAGTAGGTTACTGCCCCTTTCAACGTATCCTCGTAAAAAAAATCTACACAAAAATATTTGGTATCTAAGGTGTCAAAAGGAATCATGCTAAAATCCACTTATAATTCATTTGTTAAATTATAGTTTAAAGTCTTGCTTAAAATTTGAACAAATTTAACAGATGAACTAAAAGTGGATCCCCTTGACAGCCTATGGTACCCCTCGGGATGGTGGGAATGAAGTAGCGTCGGTGGTCTGAGCTGGATTCAGGGTCCAGGCACAACATACCCAGCCCATACCTTTCCGTCCTATGGGTTCAAGCCCACCCACTAAATGGCAAACCCACCACTTCGCTACCACTGCTACCTCCGATGCCGTCGTCGACGATCCGGAGCATCTCCATCACAGTATCTGACGACGACGGCGCCGCGGCGCCCCGGCGTGCCCGCGCCGGTCGGAGAAAGGTGGTTCGCAGCTTGGGGCAGCGTGCCGTGCGGCTTCTGGCGCGGTGGTGGCCTATCCTCCTGCTCCTTCCGGCCGTCGCGCTGCTCCTCTTCGAGGCCTCGCGGCTCCGCGCCCCTCGGAGCCCCTCCCCGCCAGTATCCAGCCTTGGCCGCCTCGACCCGACCACGCGCCTCGTCCATGGCGTGCGTGAGCGTGAGTCCACTGCCTCGTTTCGATCTACAAGTTGGCCGTCCCCAAATTCCCTGTGCTCTTGTGGTTCCCAACTCCCAATCAGGGTTGACACGGATTTGGGATGCACAGTAGGACTCGGACTTTGATAGTAATTTGGTAATGCGAGTTTTGTATTGCATAATGTGGTGAGACTATGGTGGTGTCCTTGACTACTTATTTGCACAAATCATTAGATATATCATGCCAAATGGAGATTTGGACTCAACATATCGGCTCATTATGGATTGACCTTTATAGCCATGTAACTAATAGGATTACAATGGTCTTCTTGTTTTCTCTTGATTAGTCAAATCGAATGCCCAAGGTTAGGTCGCTCTATCAGATCAGGGAGCACACATAGTTCCAAATTTGTTTTGCTCAGTGACTATTATTGGCTGATGGACCAAGTAATGACATTATTACTTTTTTTATTCTTGATATTGACAGCTTGCTTGAAGTTCCTTAGCCCGAAAAGTATAGAAAATCTGGTATTTCATGGAGGCTCAGGACCTGATGCTTTGGTCAAGAGGATCATATACAAATCTGACGAGGACGACTATGACTCGTACCACCCTGAGGGAAACTCCACGTATTTACTGCAGCACGCAGAAGCTACCAGGTTCAACTTGTTTACAGGGTTCCAGACACTTCCTGAAAGAGAAGATAGCTTTAAGGTTCTAATGCTTACTAACATGCACTTCATTGCCTTACGAAACTATGCCGTTGAAGATCTGTTTAATGTGTTTCCGTTACTTTTCCAGGTGAATGAGACTGTTAATGTGCATTGCGGTTTCTACAGTGAAAATGGTGGTTTCAAAATTTCTGATGAAGACAACAGATACATGAGAGCTTGTAAAGTTGTTGTGTCCACCTGCGCATTCGGTGGTGGGGATGATTTATATCAACCTATTGGAATGGTCAATTCTTCTGTTGGAAAGGTATTTAAGCATTCAAGAATCTCAGCAATGCAATCTCTGTGTAAAGCCTCACATTTGACAACTCGGTGGATTTGGGATGTGTGGACTTATGATAAACCAGGTCTGTTATGTGGCTTTCTGGGATGAGGTCACATTATCAACTCAAGAAGCTGAAGGAAAAGTAACTGGTGACAATGGAATGATAGGAAAATGGCGTATCATTGTTGTCAAGAGTCTCCCCTTTGCGGATCAACGGTTAAATGGAAAGATACCAAAGGTAAAATCTGAAGATGTCATAGTCAATTATGCCAGCTTCCTTATTTTTAAAATCTACGAACATATGGGATTTGATTCTCTAACCGTCTTTGTTATTTGTGTTATTTGCTGCTGTATTATTTTGTGCAATAACTTCAAAGACACCCCCCCTGCTAAAGAGAATGCCATAGAAGTTAAATCTGCTGGTTTTATTTGCCCTACATTTGTGTAGAATTGCATAACTGTGTACATTTCTGGTAGTAGTAAAATTGCATATCATGATTTTTGCAGATGTTGACGCACCGACTTTTCCCGGAAGCAAGGTACTCTATATGGGTAGACTCTAAATACCAATTCAGAAGAGATCCCATAGGAGTGCTTGAAGCACTTCTTTGGAGGACGAACTCTTCCTTTGCTATTTCTGAACATGGAGCACGTAGTAACGTCTATGCTGAGGGGAAAGCGATTGTTCAAAAGCACAAGGCTACTCCTGAAGAAGTAGAGGTTCAGTTAACTCAGTATCGTCGAGACGGAATGCCAGATGAAAAAAGACTACATGGATTAAAAGGTCAGTGTTTGATTTTGTGATTCTTTTCTAATGGAAAGAAATTTTACCTTGCGCACATGGATGTTTCATTTTTCTCTAATGGAAATAAAATGTACCCTCAGCTTGTGGGATCTTTTCTCGAAGTTGGATAGATGTTGACCCAAACACGGTTGTGGTTGGTATGAATATCTGATCAAGTTTTTTTGTTTCAGCTTTAGCCGAAGCTTCTATCATTGTGAGAGAGCTGACGCCATTGACGAATCATTTCATGTGTGCTTGGTTCAATGAAGCTGTTCGCTTCACATCTCGGGACCAACTCAGTTTTCCATATATACTATGGCGTGTAAACATGTCAGGGATCAACATGTTTCCCGTTTGCACTCGAAGGGATCTTGTTAACAGTCTGGGTCACACAAGGAAAGTAAAACCTCTTGCACAAACGAATTTGGATTCCTCCGCTACGTGATCTTTTTTGTTCATTCGCTGATCGTCAACTAACCGTTGATTTCTGTACCTCCTATCTTGATCCACAATTTTGTTGTAAATTATTCTTTGACTCGGTCCCCGAGAAATGTCACGACTTGTTGTACACGGACTTTCACCTGATACACAGCTAAGCAGTTGCTTTTATGTGTGTTGATATTACCTGTAAAAATCATGTTTTGTTTGGGTGGAAGGAACTGTATCCTGGTGTCGTTTTCGGAGTATGAACCATTGCTTGTTAACGCTCTACTTGTCATGCAATCTTATCAACAGAATGAGCTCATTTGTGGTATTTTACGCTGTAGCAAATTTTGGCATTAATAGTCCTATTAGTAGTGGATGTGAATCGGAATGTGTTCCTTATTGCCCTTGTTCCAAGTTACCATTGCTTGTGAACGCTCTCCTTGGACGTCAAAGAGGACTTGCGCAGCTCTTTCCTCAAAAAAAAGAAAAACTGTAGTATAGAAAACTTCTTGCTGGCCACTGGGCATGGGACTCCAAAGTCGACCAATTATTTTGTGTTTTTTTATTTCTTATCTTTTTTGACATAATTTTTATTTCTTATCTTTTTTTTTGAGCCAACAAAACGAAGGTAAGGTGCTCTTGTGGGCCAACTGTAAGATTTCCCTTGGAGCCCATTCACAAAGCCCATCTTCCTTTCTTTCCTCTTCTCTTCCCTCTCGTCCTTCTCCTATCCCTTCTTATCCGCTACACTCACACCACCTCGCCTCCCTGAAACGAAATGCCAGTGGCTTCTCAGTGAACCCAACCCCGACCTCAGGCCCAGACACCACCGCCCCCTCCTGCTCACGCCGCTGCTGCAATGGCTACGGCCATCTCCGCCTCCGCGCTCCTTTCCTCTGCCTTCTCTGGCGATAGGCGCCAGCGCCGCGCGGCGAGGCCCGCCCCCCGCCGTGCCGTCCCGGCAGGCCTCACGGTGCGGTGCGAGCAGAGCGACAAGCAGAAACGGCAGCCTCTGGCCGCGCTGGTCCCACGCGAGCAGCGCTTCATGTTCGAGGGCGACGAGCTCTGCGGCCCCGTATGGACCCCGTCTCAATCTCTTTATCCCTACTTGCTGCAGTTCAATGCTGCTCGAAATTGGGGGAATGTACAGCTACTGACTGCAGACTAGGAAGTTTACAGCAGTTTAGGATTTACCTGTTGTACTTGAAGGATTGTACAGTAGTTTATTTCTTAGCTGCAGTTCTCCATTCGTTTTGACAAATCTCAGATGGCTTCTCTGAGTTTCATCGATTCACCGCATCATCATAGTCTTTGCATGGAAAATTTCAGTCGATATACACTGTTTATATATTATACATGAAGATACATAAGCTGCTGAAATTAGGTTCTGGTATTTTGAGGTGAACGGGGATTGAGGGAAATGAAATCAACTGAACATGGAGTGGTTGTTGGCTAAATTCAGACAAGAACAAGGCTAATATGGTGGAAACTGTTTTGTTCTTGCTGCATCTTTTAAACAAACGTTGCTTTGGCTCGTGGTGTTCACCCTATGTTACTGTTTAGTGCTTCTGCTCATTAAGAACTCGGTATGATCATCGCACTTATGTTCCACTGGTGTGTTGGCACCATAACTTGCTCTTTCCTAGTGTGTTTAACCTTTTCTGTATAGTAATCTGATCAAGTAATTTATTTTCAGGACATATGGAACACAACATGGTACCCTAAGGCTGCAGACCACGTAACTACCGAGAAGACATGGTATGTTGTTGATGCAGAGGACAAGATTCTTGGCAGGATGGCATCTGCTATTGCAGTGCATATGAGAGGGAAAAATGAGCCCACATACACTCCAAGTGTGGATATGGGGGCTTTTGTTATTGTGGTATGTATGGTTTGTGCAGTGTTTACAGAATACAGTAGGATAAAAAAGTTCATAATACTAAACATAAGCATCAAGGCCATTTTGGTTCTTGAAACCTAGATTATACTTTTATGTTAATGCTACTTTCCACACGGGTGCATCACTGAAGAATCGTTAATATAAGGACACCATTGTGCACCCCTGAGCTTCCAGACTGAACTCTATTTTTACATAGGTCAATGCGGAGAAGGTAGCTGTTTCTGGTAAAAAACGGTCACAGAAGCTCTATAAGAGGCACTCTGGACGGCCTGGTGGAATGAAAGAAGAAACTTTTGATCAGCTTCAGAAAAGGATTCCGGAGAGAATTATCGAGCATGCAGTGCGTGGCATGCTTCCTAAGGGCAGGGTATGTTGCATTCATGTTTGCTCATTTAGCAGTTATGTGAATATTTTTTAGTATCATGATGGTTGAGTATGAGGTACATAAAGGGCATGGCCTTGGTCCATGCATCAGCATATGCCCTTTGCACATAAGCATATGGCCTTGCATCATAGAAATATTCCTGATCTTCAACATGAATCTTCCATTGACTACTGTTCATAGAAAATTGCTGTTGGGCAACAACTAGAAATGCAGATAAATTTGTTTTGTTAGACCTGGTTTTTCTTTGTATTGGACAGAGGGAGTACATAACTTCACAAGTACCATGTCCATGCATTTGTGACAGAGTTAGATCCACTTGGAAATATTTGCTGTGAATGCAAGTGCTCAGATGGTACAGTTACCAAAGCATTGGATGTGTTCTGTGAATCACCTATGTTGGCTAGAAAATATAATTTTGCTTTTTGAACTCTTTGACTCTGCCTACTCTATGCTCGTAACAACCCACCCGAGCAAATCCACCAGTTTTGTAGTATGTATTTTTTCTGAACCATTGGAACATTTTGCAGCTGGGGAGAAGACTATTTACCCACCTGAAGGTGTACAAAGGATCGGAGCATCCTCATGTAGCTCAGAAGCCGATTCCCCTGCCTATCAGAGACAAAAGAATAACAAAGTCTGCCTAGAGAATCCCTGGACATTGGAAATGATACAGAAACCTCGCACCAATGCCCTCCCCCCAAAGATGTTGCCCAGTGCTAGGAATGTGACTCGAACATTCATGTCTATCTGCCAAAGAATGGTGTGTAAATTTTTTGTAATTTAATTATGTCTCTGCAAAAGCTTTTGGTTCCTTTTTGGTCATAATTATGTAGTATGGTACGATCTGATGCAATCCAAAACCCCAGTTTTCCACTGGATGGTGTATTTTTTGACCAGTGATGAGATAGACGTGCTGCAGTTTTTTGCTCAAAAGGTGGTATCTGGGCATCAGGTGTTCCGGTTCGAGAGTCAAAGTCACCTGTAGGAGTACCACGATTCATGTTAGCTGTGTGTGAGGATGTATCATGTAATCGTCAAAGTCAAAGTCACCGCCTTGCTTCTTGGGGCAGAAGGGCTTCTTCTAATCGACATTGCAGGGGATCCCGTGAACATTACTAGGGATGGCAATGGTACCCATCAGCTTGTTTACCAGGCGGGTAAAAACCCTATTAGGATAAGGGTTTGGTACAGAAAAATACACATGGGTATATAAATAGTAAATTTTAAACCTATCGGGTATGACGGGTACGTGTACATGATCATACAACCCACACCCGTGTACCCATATATATATATGACAAGTGAACCTCCAATATAAAATTCTAACTTAGATAATCTATTTTGTACCATTAATTTCGGTAGACCAAAACAATGGTGGCCCTGCCCTGGCATTGAGAAAACCGCCCTCGCCTTGTCTCCCGCGCCTTTAATGGCTTGTCGATGGTCATCCTTTTAGGCGAGCGGGACGATGCGTCAAATCTCCTAGGGCACGCAAAGTTGTTTATTGCACGCCATCGCTCCCCTCACCGCCCAGCTTCCCACCCCTACTACACCCCTCCTGCCATTTTCCCTCTATATATCCCCTTGCTCTCACCGCCATCGAGAACACCCACCATTCTCGTCCCTTCCGAAAAACCCTAGCGCATCCACACCATGGTGGAGCATGTTCCCGGCGACCCTTCGGTGGTCAACAACGTCAGCCGCCAGTGGTTCCACGAGTGGGAAGCGTGTCTACTCTACAAGGCAAACTACCCTGTGCCATTGGACTTCCGCTGCCCCGGTGAGTGGAAGCTGAGTGTTGGTGGTGTGTCGGTGCCATCGGTGCCTGTCGGTGCAAAGAGGATCGCCGAGATCCAACAAATCTACTACAACGAGCTGACAAACGAGCATCCCCAACCCGTGTTGGGCCCAGACAACCACGCCGCCCGGACCACCTACTTCCGCGAGTGTCACGGCCGTGAGCTCACAGCATACGAAGGCGATGACGTACTGCCACTGGGCAAGAACTTGGTAGGTCGCAAGCTATGGTGGGGTGCACCGGAGTGCATGCTTGTCGTCGTCCTCGAGCACATCAAGGGCGAAAACCAACCGCGCTAGCCCGTCCCCCACTGTCGCGGGAGCTCCTATGTGTTGTGTAGGATGGCACCTCCATCGTCGTGCTCCTCCATGTCGTGCTCATCTAGGTCATCTCTGGCGACTCGTCATCTTTTCTCCTCCGCCCATCTCGCCATTTGTAAGGACAAGTCAGAGGAGGGGCCATGCACATGCTTGCGCCACCGAGTCGACGTTGTCATCCGCGAGCGTCATGTAGGAACCTTTGCCTCATCAAGCCAAATAAGGAGCCCGACACCTGCAGCTCTTCAGCGAGGAAGCCGAAGCCAGTGTGGTCTCCGCCGCAGGATTTGTTCGAGATATGCCCTGGAGGGAAATAATAAAGGGTATTTATTATCATATCTCATTAGTTTATAGTAGGTTTTATACCATGTTATAACTATATCAATTTGAAACATTAGTACACGTGTGGTATGTAAACAAACAAAGTTCCTGGTAGCCTCTATTCAACTAGTTCATTGGTCAACTGATGATCAAGGTTTCCTGATCATGGACATTTTTTTGAATTGTCAATAAGGTCATGTCGTTAGATGAGTGATGTGATGTACATTTTACCCAACATAAGTACTGCAACAGGATCAAGTCATGAATTTCATTGTTGCAATAATTAGAAAACGAAGTATACTACTCCTTAGACCATGATATCATATCTAATTATTATCACCTGCCTTGAATGCATCAACTGTCACACGTAACAGGGTGATCATAAAGGTGCATCTCAGGTATTTCGAAGAGATAGTTTTGATGGAAATATGCCCTAGAGGCAATGATAAATATATTATTATTCATGTTTCTGTTTTATAATTAAGTTTATTGTTATATGGTATAATTGTATTGGTTCCGAATAAAGTATATTTGGAGGAAAACCCTAACACATGTGTGGAAAAATAAACACCAACACCATATCCTTGGTCCTGCCTTTAAGACTAGTTCATGTATCAACGATAGTTCTGGTTTCCTGACTATGGGCAAGACGACAAAGTGTTATGGAGTTGCCAATGATATATGATATTGGAGTTGTTAGGAGAACAACGGTGATGGATAGAACTAATATGATGTACCATGAAACACGTCGTCAATATATGTTATCAGTAGTTTCTCATAAACAAAGTATTGCCTTTACTGAACTTCGTTTGTCCACAAGACACATGTGAGATTCGGTACAATATGGATGTGGATGGATTCTTCAAACATTTCTCCGAACATGAGTAATTATAAAGTAGGTCTTTGCTCTTACGGATGGTATGCGAATTATTCACATGGTGTGCTTGCGGGAATTGCTACTCATGACGATGGAGAGATACATGATGACCCACAAGTATAGGGGGTGTATCATAGTACTTTTGATAAATAGGAGTGTCAATCCCAACGAGGAGCAGAAGGTGTTGACTAGTGGTTTGGATCAGGAATTCTTTATAGATACTTAGCAAACAGATTTTTAGGTTTTTTTGATAATGCAAGGAAATAAAGTGCAAGTAAATAAAGACAACAATAATAGTTGCAGCGAGTGGCCCAATCCTTTCTTCAGCAAAGTACAAGCCGGTTGTATTACTTATGAGGACCAAGCGTTCTCGAGGACACATGGGAATTCTGTCAAGTGCTTTCGCTTCATATAGTTGATTAATCTTCTTTGGTTGGATAAGTGTTGTGTGGGTGAACCTATGCTAATGTACCGATCTTACTTGGACTAATACATACTTGTGATTATACCCCTTGCAAGCATCCGCAACAACAAGAAAGTAATTAAAATAAAAACCTAACCACATCATTAAACTCTGAGATCCTACACTCCCTTGTGCAAAGGTTTCCTAACGGGGGTTCAGGTTTCTGTCACTCCGGCAACCCCATAATTAGTAGCCAAATGGTGAAGTATCATGTAGTCGAAGTTCACATGACACCACTAGAAGAATAGCACCACAACTTAAATATCAAACCATTGAGTATTGCTTCAACACAATTCCACTACTAACAACATGACTTCTCTCATGTCCTCAAGAACTAAATGAACTACTCACGAGACATCATATGGATCAACATCATAGATGATATAATGATGAATAACAATCTAAACATAAACAATAATTCAATGGTTCCACTCAATAGCATCAACTACAAAAGTAATCAACACCGAGAAAGTTTCCCCTAAGAACTATGCAAGATTCAACCCAACTATTACAGCGGGATGGAGTGGTGATGATGGTGCTGGTGGAGATGGTGGTGAGGATGATGATGATCCCAATGAAGTCTAGCTTGATGATGGTGTTGATGGCGACGATCTCCCCTCCCCGGGAAGGAATTTCCCCGGCAGAAATCTGCCTGCCGGAGAGCTCTTTCTCTCTGTAGTTTTCGCCCCGCAGAGGCGACAAAATCTTTATGTGGTCGCTCCCCCAAGTATTAGGGTTTCGGGAGGAAGTTATAGGAGAAAGGGCGACGCAGGAGGTGGGCCAGGGTGGCCACACCACCTGGTGGCGCGGCCCAGGGGGGCCGCGCCAGGGGGTGGTGTGGGCCCCCTATGGGCCATCTCTGCCTCCCCTTCTGGTTTCCTCGTCTTCTGGAAAAATAGGATTATCCATATATTTTCTGGAATTTTCTGATCTTCGCGAATATTGCATCTCGACACCGCTTTTTCCATCAGAATCCTGACTCCGGCAGTTCATCCTCCAAAAGTCATCCAACATGCAAAAATATATGAAATAACATAAGTATCACCTCTTAATATGAAATATAACAATGAATAACAGTAAATTATGATATAAAATAGTGATGCAAAATGGACATATCAACTCCCCTAAGCTTAGACCTCGCTTGTCCCCAAGTGAAAACTTAGCTTAGTAAACATGACCACAGGGTTATGGACTGAAGTATCGATAAAAAGAATATGGACAAGAAGCATCACATTCACCAATACACAAATCATAATAGAAAGCAACTCACCATTATATAACTTAACTTGCAACAAGTATGGGAGTCACAATAAAGATGCATAAAGACAAATCATAATTGGTAATGGCAAACTTTGTTCTTGGTCAGAGAACAGTTGACAAATCATAAATGGTTTTCAAGCAAAGCTTTTGTAATGAAGGTTATAACAGGAGTCCTTTTGCTCAAACATAAAGGGATTTTCTCACCGATAGCTTTCAAAGTAAAATTCATTCAGATAAGAGCAATGTGCAAAACAAGGAAGATAAGAAACATGATTGAATAAATCATCATATGAATATTGAACCATAACAACTCAAATGCTTGCTGGAGATAGAAAGGAATAGGTTTACTGAATTAACTAAGAAGTAAAAGATAGGCCCTTCACAGAGGGAATCATGGGTTTCAAGTTTCATAAAGAGCTTCCAAAAGATTATGGTACTTACTAGCTTTGAGGTCTCATTGCCCCTATCATAAGCATCTTGAGGTGATTAAGGTTAAAGTGAACAAATATGGAGTATATGCTTGACAAATTATAAGTTGACAATCTCATGTCCCTTGAGTACGAGGCCGTTCCTCATCCTACTCAACTTTAGTTACAAGCAAGTTCTTGTCATTGTAAGTATATGTGTATCGTAGAGAACCGCTAATGGGGTACCCCTTGCCCCATGATACATGAGCTATCCTATATCAAAATGACAAGCAAACGGACAGTGAGCATCTCAGTGATCCTTTATTTACCATGAGCATGGTGCGTATATTTTCTCTTCTCTTTTTTTTCTATAGATTTTTTTATGAGGATGCTTCATAGATTGATCACTATGGTGATGCTATAAGTTTCCACCATGATTAGGCATGGCTTAGGCTAGTCGCCCAGGCGTTTCTCTAACACATATACGTAACTCCATGGACTTACAAGCTCCCCTTTTATTTCACACTGCCGACATCCGCAAACAAAAGATCATGATATCAACGGGGTAGATATTTATAGGTGTTGAAAGCGTTCCCCATGACAGCATGGTTCTTCTAATTCCCAACTTATTAGTGCAAGCATATACAACATAGATGACACAATGGTTCAAGTTTATTAAGGGCAGGAAAATAAGGTGTGCCATCAAGTTCGTGAGAGCTTTACTAACTAGTTTTCACATAACAAAAGAATTTTTAATTTGAAAGGTAGATGAAACTCGAGAATTTACTTGGAATAGCAATAATGCTAATAGGTAGATATGGTGGACACAAATGGCATATGTTTAAGTTCAAGGATTGGATGCACGAGAAGCGTTCCTTCTCAGTACAGGTTTTTGGCTAGCAAGGCTGGGTAGCAAGCAAAAGAGTTGAAGGAAACAAGCAAACATACAAGTGATAGAAACAAACATGCAATCTTCCTTGAAAACACAAAAGATCTTAACTAAAGAATACTAAGCTTGTGAGCCAATCAAGAAAGAAAGAATATTAATTAAAATACATGTAAGTGCTTTTCTCTTTTCCTTTCAAACCTCAAAAAGTGTTGCTACTGACCATAGCTAGGTTTTCAAAAACCAATTTAAATTTACTTGATGCTCCCAAAGTGATACCAATACTAACAACAAGGTCAATCATATAATAGAGATTGCAAACTAAGATAAGATGTGCAAAAAGTAAATGACGAAACTTCTCATTAATATTCCATAAAGGCACTCACACCAAGGGATACAAAGATAACCAACTAGAGGAGAGATACTTCCACAATGCAAACCATCCTATATGATAACTTCTCTATTCATGATATGACTATACTAAAAAGGTAAAACGATGAAAGATAATGATGTGATACTGTGGCACTCCCCCAAGCTTGGAACAAACCAAGGGGATGCCAAAACCTGATGACGAATTACTCCTTTGGTGGTGGTGGTGTTCTCTCGATAATCTTTTCAATCAACTTCCTCAAATCCTCAATCTCAAAGGCCAGAGTATGAATCCACTCCGAATTATGCTCAATGCGGTTCATGATCATGTCGAACCGAGAATCCCAGTCCTTGTGATTCTTTCCCCACTCTTCCTCCTTAGAGTATTCTTTCCCTGCATGGTTAGAACGAGGCATATCCCAACTAGAGGGCAACTTCCCTTTGGGCAAATTTTGGAATTGTTGCTCATGTATAAGAGTATGGAAGGGGTTCTTGGTGCGTGGAGGAAGTGACCGTGGAGACAAGCAAAGACGTGGAACTTTTCCTCCTGTAGACATTCGTGCCGTCCTCTTGAGCTTGATAGGGTTTTCCACCACTCCAATGCTCACAATGGTGGTGCGGGTGTGCGGACGCTTGTCTTCCTCCACTTCTTCATCCTCAATCAAGATCTCCTATTCCTGCTTGGGGTCTTGAAGATCATCTTCCACGGGCTTCTTGCCCTTGTCGTTGGGAGAGACCATTATGCTTCTAAACTTGAGAATAGTTCCTGATAGAAATAGATCGAAACGAAAACACGATGAGAACACGATATACGGACCTCGAGGGATCCGGGGGTTATATATTACGAAGTTTTATGACATAAGGAAGGTACTGAGCGAACATGGGACGGATACGGGCTCTGGGGTGGTCACACTCCCTGGTGGCGCGACTAGGTGGGGCCCGCGCCATTGGGTGGTGTGGGCCACCCGGGCTCCGTTTCCTTCCCTATTTTGACTCATTATCTTCCGTATGGAATAAAAACTGCAAAAATATTGAAAAAAAAGTTTTTCGCGAACCTTTTATTTCTAGCACTTTTACCTATTCGACAATGGACTCTGTAGGTTCCTGAGTTTGGTCTCTAATAAATTCTTCCAGAGTCACCATTTGAATAATATCAACATCTTCATTATAAGAATCTCCAGAAATATAATGTTTGAGCCTTTGACCATTCACCATTTGTGTAGTGTTATCTCTCAAAGAAGAAATTTTAATAGCACCTGAACGATACACCTCCTCAATAACAAAAGGTCCTTCCCATTTTGAGAGTAGTTTTCCTGCAAAAAATCTTAGACGAGACCTATACAATAGAACTTTCTCACCAACATGAAACTTTCTCTTAAGAATCCTCCTATCATGCCATCTTTTAACTTTTTCTTTAAAGAGTCTAGCATTTTCATAAGCTTCACTTCTCCACTCATCTAAAGAACTCAAATCAAGCAACCTTTTCTTACCAGCAAGTTTAAAATCTCTATTCAGTTCTTTCACTTCCCAATAAGCTTTGTGTTCTAATTCTAAAGGCAAGTGACAAGCTTTACCATAAACCATTTTGTAAGGAGACATCCCCATAGGATTTTTATAAGCAGTTCTATAAGCCCATAAAGCATCATTCAACTTTTTAGCCTAATTTTTTCTAGATCTATTAACAATCTTTTACAAGATAGATTTAATTTATCTATTCGAAAGTTCTACTTTCCCACTGGTTTGAGGATGATAAGCTGAAGCAATTCTATGATTAACATCATATTTAGCAAGGGTCTTCCTAAAACCACCATGAATAAAATGAGACCCTCCATCAGTCATAAGATATCTAGGAACACCAAACCTATGAAAAATAACATCTTTAATCATTTTTAAATAGGTCTCACCATCAGCACTTTTTGTAGGTATGGCTTCTACCCACTTAGTAACATAATCAACATCAACAAGAATATTAGTATACCCTTTTGAAGGAGGAAAATGACCCATAAAGTTAAAACCCCAACAATCAAATGGTTCAATAACAAGAGAATAATTCATAGGCATTTCATTGCATCTAGAAATGTTACCAACTCTTTGACATTCATCACATGATAAAATAAACTTTCTTGCATCTTTAAAAATAGTAGGCCAGTAAAAACCTGATTTTAAAACCTTTTGTGGGGTTCTATCTCCAGCATGATGTCCTCCATAAGCAATACCATGACATTTTCTCAATATCTCTTGTTGTTCATATTCTGGAACACATCTTCGCATGATACCATCCAATCCTTCCTTATATAAATGTGGGTCATCCCAAAAGTAATGCCTTAGATCATAAAATAATTTCCTTCTTTGCTGGGCTATAAAGGTTGGAGGCAAATACTTGGAAACAATAAAGTTAGCATAATCAGCATACCAAAGACTCTCTTGCGGGCTTACCCTTATTCCAGCCAACTGTTCATTTGGGAAACTATCATTAACAGGCATAGGATCAAAAGAAATGTTTTCTAGACGAGATAAATTATCAGCAACAGGATTTTCAGCACCTTTTCTATCAACAATATGTAGTTTGAACTCTTGTAAAAGCAACACCCATCTAATAAGCCTAGGATTAACATCTTTCTTTGTCATAAGGTACTTAATAGCACCATGATCAGTATGAATGGTAACTTTTGAATCCACAATATAAAGTATAAAATTACCACAAGCAAAGATTACAACTAAGAACTCCTTTTCAGTAGTAGCATAATTCTTTTGAGCAGCATCAAGAGTCTTACTAGTATAATGGATAACATTCAATTTTTTATCTATTTGTTGCCCAAGAACAACAGCCACAACAAAATCACTAGCATCACACATAATTTCAAAGGGTAAATTCCAATCAGGCGGTTGCACAATAGGAGCAGTCGTTAAAGCTTTCTTTAAAGTTTCAAAAGCTTCCTTACAATCATCATCAAAAAACAAAAGGTACATCTTTTTTGGAGAAGATTAGTAAGGGGTTTTGAAATTTTGGAGAAATCTTTAATAAACCTTCTATAGAAACCAGCATGACCAGGAATACTTCAAATACCTTTAACATCCCTAGGACAGGGCATTTTATCAATTGCTTCAACTTTGGCTCTATCAACTTCCACAATAGGAAAATTAATCTTCCACAGGTAGGTTATGCTTAAGCATCTCAGGTTTATGAAGGAAAATCTCGTCAATCTCATTTCTTTCTTCCATGAAGACCTCACTTTCATGATCTTCCATATATTGCTGCAAAGCATTGTTAGGAGTAAGAGAAATAGAAGAAAGTTGTTCAACTCTGAAATCCTCATTAGGCAATTCATTTTCATAAGGCGTTTTATCAAAATTGGAAAAGTTAAACTCATAAGATTCTCCATCAAATTTAGTTAAATTTTCTCCTTCTTACAATCTATAATAGATCCACAAGTGTTCAAGAAAGGTCTACCAAAAATTATAGGACAAGTTTTACTATCTTCATTAACAAGCACTAGAAAATCAATAGGATATTTAATCTTACCACAAAGAACTTCCACATCTCTTACAATACCAATGGAACAAACAGTCTCTCTATTAGCAAGGTGAATAACCACATCAATGTCTTCAAGTTCACAAGAACCAATTTCATGCATAATTTGTCTGTAAATCTCATAAGGAGTAGCACTTGAACTTGCACCAATATCACATAAAACATAATAGCAATGATCACCAATTCTAACAGAAAGCACAAGAACACTAGCTCTCCTAGTTTTACTAGGATGTGAAACAATATTCAAAGCATCTTCACAGAAGATATTGTGCCCATCTTCTACATTTTTAGTGACAAGGTCTTTCACAATGGCTACTACGGGTTCAATATTTATTTGTTCATCAAGTTATACAACTTTATTTGCACTTTTGCTAACCACATTAGCTATAATAGAATGTTCCTTTACCTTACCTGTGAAAGGTATTTTCTCAATATAAGGTTCACACAAAATATGATCAACAATATAAACTTCATTCTTTCTAGCAGGAACATGATCAACAATATCTTTATATGGTGCATGGTACTTGTTCCACTCCTTTTTGGGAATTTCAATATAAGAGGAAAAGGCCTTAAAACAATTGGCAAGAACTTGAGAATCAAGACCATACTCAGTACTAATATTATGAAAGTTATGAGTTCCCATAAAAGATTTAATGCATTCATAATCATAATTTATATCTGACTTTCTCCCTTTGTCATTCTCCCATGCTTCAGTATTTTCTTGAATACGGTCTAGAAGATCTCATTTAACTTCTTCTTTCATACGTGTGAATGATCCAGCACAAGAAGCATCTAATAAATCTTTATCATGAAGAGAAAGCCTTGCATAAAAGTTATTATTAATAATAATATTATTAGGGAGCTCATGAATATGACTTAAGCATTAGTAACTTCCATATCCCCCAAGCTTGGGCTGTACTCTCTCCATCACGAGGCCAAAAGTTATATATTTGATTCCGGTCCTTATGAATCTCACTGGGAGGATATAATTTAGAATAAAAGAGAGGTACAATTTCCTCCCATTCCATAGAGTGTCCATTCTTCAGCAGCTTATACCATTCTTCAGCTCTTCCTTTCAATGATATAGAGAGTAACTTTTTCTTAACTTGTTCCATTGTGATACCTGCACACTTAAACAACAAGCATTATTCATGGATAAAAAGCAAGTGATCACCAGGATGGACAATTCCATCCCCAAAATAATAGTTATCCATAACATGATCAACAATTTTTATAGGTATCTTAAAAGGATCTATTTCAACAGGTGGTGGTTCATCTACTACCCTAGCAGTGGTAGTATCTTTACTAACTAGGAAACCAAGTGGGTTATCCATATTGGAAACAAAGTAACAAACAGAAACAAAAGCAATACTCACAGTAGAAGTTTCCTTAACCAGTTCCACTCTTCAATAGCGCTTCACTCCCTAGCAACGGTGCCAAAAAATAGTCTTGATGACCCACAAGTATAGGGGGTGTATCGTAGTACTTTTGATAAATAGGAGTGTCGATCCCAATGAGGAGCAGAAGGTGTTGACTAGTGGTTTGGATCAGGAATTCTTTGTAAATACTTAGCAAAAAGATTTTTAGGGTTTTTTGATAATGCAAGGAAATAAAGTGCAAGTAAATAAAGACAACAATAATAATTGTAGCGAGTGTCCCAATCCTTTCTTCAGCAAAGGAAAAGCCGGTTGTATTACTTATGAGGACCAAGAATTCTCGAGGACACATGGGAATTCTGTCAAGTTCTTTCGCTTCATATAATTGATTAATATTCTTTGGTTGGATAAGTGTTGTGTGGGTGAACCTATGATAATGTACCGACCTTACTTGGACTAATACATACTTGTGATTACACCCCTTACAAGCATCCTCAACTACAAGAAAGTAATTAAGATAAAAACCTAACCACATCATTAAACTCTGAGATCCTACACTCCCTTGTGCAAAGGTTTCCTAACGGGGGTTCAGGTTTCTGTCACTCCGGCAACCCCATAATTAGTAGCGAAATACACAATGCATACCCCTAGGCCCATAAATGGTGAAGTATCATGTAGTCGAAGTTCACATGACACCACTAGAAGAATAGCACCACAACTTAAATATCAAACCATTGAGTATTACTTCAACATAATTCCACTACTAACAACATGACTTCTCTCATGTCCTCAAAAACTAAACGAACTACTCACGAGACATCATATGGATCAAGATCAGAGATGATATAATGATGAATAACAATCTGAACATAAACAATAATTCAATGGTTCCATTCAATAGCATCAACTACAAAAGTAATCAACACCGGGAAAGTCCCCCCTAAGAAATATGCAAGATTCAACCCAATTGTTACAGCGGGATGGAGTGGTGATGATGGTGTTGGTGGAGATGGTGGTGAGGATAATGATTATGATAATCCCGATGAAGTCTAGCTTGATGACGGTGTTGATGGCGACGATCTCCCCTCTCCGAGAAGGAATTTCCCCGGTAGAAATCTGCCCGTCGGAGTGCTCTTTCTCTCTCTGTAGTTTCCGCCCCACAGAGGAGGCGTAATCTGTCTATGGTAGCTCCCCCGAGTATTAGGGTTTCGGGGGAAGTTATAGGCGAAAGGGCGACGCAGGAGGTAGGCCAGGGTGGCCACACCACCTGGTGGCGCGGCCTAGGGGGGCCGTGCCAGGGGGTGGTGTGGGCCCCATGTGGCCCATATCTGCCTTCCCTTCTGGCTTCCTTCATCTTCTGGAAAAATAGGATTTTCCATATATTTTCTGGAATTTTCTGATCTTCACGAATATTGCATCTGGACACCACTTTTTCCATCAGAATCCTGACTCCGGCAGTTCATCCTCCAA
The DNA here is from genome assembly GCA_916181665.1 of Avena sativa. Classification (NCBI taxonomy): domain Eukaryota; kingdom Viridiplantae; phylum Streptophyta; class Magnoliopsida; order Poales; family Poaceae; genus Avena; species Avena sativa. Next base: position 413,495,087 of record OV702281.1, on the reverse strand, counting down.
AAGTCATCCAACATGCAAAATAGATGAAATAACATAAGTATCACCTCTTAATATGAAATATAACAATGAATATCAGTAAATTATGATATAAAATAGCGATGCAAAATGGACGTATCAATACACTCCAGGCCCACTCATGTACTATGATGTCTGTCATCGTTTGGCCGGGCACGTGACCAAGTTGTTGATCACATGGACATCGATAGTACAGTATGAGTGACAAGGGTTTAACTCGTCAATTCCCATTGTTATGGACTTGGGTTTTGGAGAAGGAGGGGACACTGGAGATCACAGAACGACTAACAGATTTGCAACACATGGACACGACGTTTACCTAGGTTCAGGCCCCCGGAGGGAAAACCCTACTCCTTGTTGTCTGTTCTTGATTGATGGCGATGCCGGTGTTTACAAGGGTGCGCAGATGCAATCTGGCGTGAGGTATGTTCTAGGGTTATGAGGTTTCCTCCTCACCGTGCCCTCCTGGCCTTTATATGGGGAGGCCAGGTCTCGGGGTAGGTCGAGTCGGTTACAGATTAGGGTTTACCCCTTAAAATCCTATCTAAACTAGCCGTGTCCTCCAAGGATTCGAGATACCGCTGTACTTGAGTCACCCAAACTCTTTCTGGGATTCACGACCACAACATGCCTCCTCCATGGGCTTCCAATGGGCTAGAGCAGATAGGCTAAGGTTGAGTACCCGTACGGCATATCCATGTCAGTAGCCCCAAGTGTTCAGTCGAATCGTAGATAAAACTGGAGACTCTTAAGTCTTTCGGGTGCTTCTCATCCGAACATGTTTCGGGTTGATGTGCTAGTTCATACGGATAGCTGATGCACATGCCTGACTCTCCCAATGGATCGGGGCCAATTAACTTTCTTTGGACAAAACAGCGTGATCTACTCAGAATCGAGTCCCCGGACTCGAATCCAGAAAATTGCCGGTGTAATTTGACTCAGGCCGCGAAGGTCTTACTAGAGTCGAATTCCAGTGTTTTTAGGGCATGTACCCAACGCGTCCATCGGGATTTTTTATCGTGCCTGCTGGCGCGACATATTACTGGTAGAGCGCAGTCAAGTGCGATACCAGGCCATCTGATGATATCTGTAGGTATTATCTTTGCATCGTAGACACAGCATCCAAAAATTTATCGCCGCAGAGGCATTTCGGGTGACTAAGGATACGATATATCTCTTAGAATTAATTTGGGCAAAGTTGTCAATTTTGTTCTTAAAATCTGATTTCATTTATTATTATATATATTTTTGTTATTTTCTTTGTCATGAAGGATCTGAAGGATCTCATTCGAGTAATTCATAGGGTGCGCGACCAGCGCACCCTATGGGAGTAGCCCCTGAGTGTCTATTCGAGTTGTAGACTCGAGAAGAAACTGTAATCTTGCGAGTGTCATCGACATCGATGGATTTTCGAGTGCGCGACCAGCACTCCTTATGGGAGTAGCCCCTGAGTGTCTAATCGATTCGTAGACTCGAGGCAGAAACTGTAAGTTTGTCAGTCATGCAATATAATGACCCGAGAACTATTCGGGTGACCCAGCTCCCTATGGGAGTAGTCCTAGAGTCCATAAGTGAGTCGCAGACTCGAAGGACTCGAAGCCTCATGCTTTTTGTATGCCAAAACTTTAGGTGCGCGACAAGCGCTCCTGATAGGAGTAGCCTCCGAGTAGTTGATTGAGTTGTAGACTCGAGTAATTACTTTTATTGTTGGAGTGGAAAGGTTAGAGCCGTTGCTGGACTTTACTTTAGTTAACGTCATTGCTGACTCCTAGTGATCTCAAATGTCTGCGGTAGCAGAGTCGATGTGATGAGACGATCATGGGCCCCATTTTCTGACCTAGATTTGACTAGTCACGCGCAGTTTACGTGCTAATTAATGCGTCTCCTTGATTTTCACGCGTAGTGGACGGTGTGCTCGAGACAGTTTGGGCGATGCTTGCCACGTGTATGACACGATGGAGGGCACGTGCTAGGGTTAATGGGTCAACGGCTCTGCATTATCATCCTCATCGTTTTATACCGTGAGGAACTATGGAATTTTTTCCCATCGCCGCTTGTTCTCTTGTTTCTCTGTCCATCTTTTTCCTCCATTTCCAAAGCTCTTGCGCGTTGTGCACTGGACGTTCTTCACGTTTTCCCTTTTCACTCCTTTGCGCTCATTGCATTGCGTGTCGTGCTAGCAAGATGGGCAAGTCGAAGAAGTCTTCTTCTACTGTTGCTGGTACGAGCACCGTTGGCGCCACCAAGAAAGCCACCACCGCCAGTCGTGTTACCAATGGAAGCTGGCGGCGGTCGATGATGAGGGAGGTGGACTTGCGCCGCCTCTGTGAATCTGGCCTGATCTCGTAGGATAAGGGCGATGCCATTCTTCCTGACTCTGAGGTAATTCCGGACCCACCCGTGGGATTCTGGGTTATGTTCTACGCCTTTGTCATCCGCGGGCTTTCTCTCCCTGCCCACAAATTTCTTCGTGGGCTCCTTTTCCTTTGCTACAAACTCCATCGGTTGTCGCCCAACTCTCTTTTGCATATTGCGTGCTTCCTCACGCTATGCGAGTGCTGGCTCGAGATCGAGCCTCACTTTGGCCTCTTCAAGAGACTCTACTCCTTGAAGAGACAGTCATGTATTGGCGGCGTTTATGCGCTAGGCGGGTGCGAGATGTCCATCCGCCCCAACATCCATTACATATCCTTCCACATCTGCGAGTCTGTCCAAGGATGGAGGAGCAAGTGATTCTATATTCGCGACTCCAAGTTTGATGGCAAGCTCTACGGGCTGGCTCCCTTCAACACCAGCCAGGTGGCCACCCAAAAATGCTGGTCAAACAACGTTAAGGTGGGTGAAGCTGAAGTGGTGGAGGGGATATACAAGTGAGTGGAGGCACTCCAAGTAGTGCGAGGCAAGGAGGTCCACGACATCGACATCATCCGGACATTCCTCAAGCGTCGGGTGCAGCCCCTCCAAGCGAGGACGTACCCGATGTTTCTGTATTCTGGCTTGACAGACCCTATGCGAGTGTTGGATGAGGAGATGTCCTGAGCTGACCTTGACCGGGTGCTTCGACCTCTGCTAAAGTACATGGCCGAGGAAGATTTGTCAGGGAAGTAGTTGACTTCCCCCTTCAATGTGAGAAAGGAAGTTCCTCAGGTGAGTCTTACGCTTGCACGTTATGCATTTTTTTATCTTTGATGTTCTTGATTTTCACATGCATCCTCGATGTTCTGTAGGAATTTAAGGTGGAGAGCATGTTGCCTCCCCTTCCTGAGATGTACATAGCTGCGCCAGACGGCAAGGACGCAGAATCCAAATCCACGGTTCCTCCCGCACGCATGCCAACCGTGGGAGCCCCCGAGCATAGGTAAGAGGTTTCTCGCAAGAGAGCCCAGAGCGAGAGCTCGGATGCCACAACTCCACCAATGCTGAAAGGGCCTACCTTCCTTTTGCGACAATCTGAAGGTGAGGGTGATTCCTCCCCCTTTCCTGCGGTGCCCCTTCGAGCCGTGTCTCCTCAGCCTTAGGCCAAGAAGAAGAAGGTGACGTCGGTCTTCGATCTTTTTGATATCCCCTTGTAAGTATCGGATGCTTCTATATTTTTGGTCTGCTAAGTATTAGATATTATGTTTCTTCGACTGACTTGTTTGTTTCTTCTGTTTCAGGAGGTCCTCCTCAGGTGAGTCCATGAAGGATAAACTCGATGATATGGCGGGGGAGTCGAAGGCTGTGATTGCCGAGGCTGCTATGGCCTCCTTGAAGATGTCGGCCCACTCCGGTGATGAAGCATCGAGTTCCTTAAAACCGAGGATTCATGTGATTGTCACCCGGAAGACGCAAGCTGTTCCTTCAGAGTCTTCGGGTGCACATGTAAGTACTTATCCATTTGGCACGGGCGAGCCCCCGAGTCCTCTATTTACCTGTTTTGTTATTTCTTTGTCATACCCTTTTATCCACGACATTAACCGCCTCGGGCAGGAATACCTCAGCTTGGAGGAAAGCTTTTAGCATCTCCAAGGTGTTTGCAACTCTGCTTGTTTTCCTCGGTTACCGATGGTGGGTTTTTGTTTTCTGGCCCTTTGTCCTTTTGCCTGCCGTAGATGAGAACAATGAAGCTCTCAGTAAGCTGAACACACTCGAAAAGAGGCACAATCAGGCGGAGACCAAGGCGAAATCTGCCATGGAGGCCCTCGAGTGCTACAAGCAGGAGGCCCAAGAGCACGACAAGCAAATAATAGCCGTTGCTGCCTCCCGAGAAAAGGCAATGACGAAGCAGCTTGTGGCTGCTGCCAAGTCGCTATCGGGTGGGTCGCTGTCCTTTCTTCTTCCCTTGGATTTTTGTTTGCCTTTTCTGCCTTATCTAAGTATTCCTTCTTCGCACATTATTTAGATGCCATTGGCATTGTGTTTGATTGCAATGCCATGGACCATGGGGAGCCTCTCATGGATGCCATTGCTGTGGTCGAAGACCGTTGCAGTTCCACCGTCGAGACGCTGGGCAGGGCCAAGGAGGCCCTCAGTCGCTTCTATCGGAAGACCTACCCCAAGGCATAGCCCTTGATGACGTCTACTCCTTGGTAAAGGCGCTGTCTGGTGACGCACCTATGGAATACAAGAAGACACAGAAGGGTGTAGGTGCGGACCTTGGCCTGGCAATGGCGATGGCGTCCGGCGTGCAACTGAACCTAGGCCAAATCACCACCAAGATGCATGTGGCGGCTTACGGCACTGAGGTAGCCTTTGCCTCCTACACTTCGCGCTGCAAGCATTATAGTGTAACATACCACACTTTTGTGTAATATAAATAAAGACATGTTCGAGCATTGCATGCATGCATAATGCACTTTGGTATAATCAAGAAAGAACAAACAAAACCCTAAACCCTAACCCCCCTCTCTATTTGAAACATTCATCTGGTTTTGAAAATATTTGGAAAGAAACACAAAATGCATGGAGCCAAATCAGTACCAAGGGCCCCTTTGTGTTCTCAGTTATATTACAAAATTTTCTGTGATTTGAAATTATTCAAAACAGATTTGAAATTTAAAATATAAAAGGAAATCAGAAAAACAGAAAAGAAAAAGGTTTTCTAGAAATAAAACAGGTTTCTAACCTATTTGGGCTGCAGCCCACCTCTCTTCTCTCTCTGCAGCCAAGTGTAGCATGCAGCAGCCATCCGCCAGCCCACACGGGGCCCAGGTCAGCCCAGCCTGGCCCGTACCGTTTCGTCGGCGCTATCGTCGTCGTCCACCTCTCGCCGCGCCCGAAGCAGCTTGGTGTCGCCTCGCTGCCGGTCGCCGCGCGCCAAGATCCGTGCCGCCGCCCCCGAGCGCCTACAAGACCCTGCCGGACACGTCGAAGAACCCTAGCGCCCTCCCACTTCTCCTCTTCCTCTCTCTCTCCCTCGCGGCAACGCCATGGCCGAAGAACCCTAGACGCCAGTAGCCGTCGGCCTTGCCGTTTCCGGCCGCCCCAGCTCAAGCCGACGCCACCGCTGGAACCGCCGTACTCTACTCTCTCTCCCTAGCCCCTTTTCCCCCTCGCGCGTGATCTCAATCGAGCGAATCGGAAGCTCCGTCCGCCATCGGTCTCCGTCGATCCTCGCCGATCCCGAGCTCGCCCCACCTCGCCGTCAAGCCCGTCTTGCTCATGGTGAGCTGTTGATTCTCGTAGTACCCTCTGCTCCCTTCCTCTCCCTCTGTATCTTCCTCCCCACGTGAGCCCGACGCCTCTGCCGCTCGCCGTCATTGCACCGCCGTCTCCGGTGACCAAGAATAGGCGGCGCCACCACAGTTCGACTCGCCTTGTTCCCCACTTTCCAACGCCCACCACCGCAGCCTCTCGCATGCGCTCAATCGCTAGCTCCATCGTCGATCTGAGAGCAAGCCATTGATGATGTCAGCATGACATCATCCTGATGTCATATTTCCTTTTTATTTTCTTTTAAATGATTTCTGTAATTAATAAATATATGACGGGTGGGCCATACCTGTAAGAGTTTTATTATTTCTGTAAATATTTTCTGAAATGATTAAAAGTCTGACATGTGGGCCCAAGTTTGGAAATTATTTCAAATATTCCAAAAATGATTTAAAAGGAATTAAAATTTGGGAAATTCATAACTAATTCATTTTAAATCAGAAAAATACAAATAATATACCAAAATGATCAGAAAAATGAAACCTATACTAAGCTATAATCAATTAATCACACATTGTTAATCAACTTTGATAGAAAGTTTAATTAAAAGAACTAATTGAACCCCGTAGGTGATTCCGATGATTCCCCTGTTTTAGGGTTTGGACCTTCGGAACCCCCTTTAAAGTGACCGAGCATGTTTTAGGGTTCAATTCAACACTATTTAACTTGTCATATCATCCATATTGTATGAGCATTGCACATGCCATGTGTTGAGTGTTGCTTTCTCTTTTCCGGTGATTGGTTCTCGCGAATAGGAACCGAACCCAAAGCTGAAGTTAACGCCACCGAAGAGCAGTATCAGTCCAAAAACGGACAAGGCAAGAGAAGACCCACTCATACATATTAATCCTATGATTACAAAGTATTTCATTCTCATCATATGCATTCGGTTCAACAGTCTTTCATCAGTAGACAGAGTAATCCTATTTGATGCATGTTTCCCTTTATGAACTATATTACCTGATCCACCGCTCCTAGCATAAGTAGGGTTTTGCTTATGAGCATCGCTAGTGCCACAGTTCAGTCAAGCTTAGCCATGCTTAGTGGTTTGATGCTGATCATTCATGTGATGCACCAGAGATGCGAATGAATCTAGTATGGTAGGATATTGTGATGTGATCAGATATGAATGATAAACATGCCAAGGCTTGTATGGGAGGCCACGTGGGTTGTGGTTTTTTGTAGTTCCATACTTGCCACCCTTAGGACCTGATGTTCTCGCCTCTTGAACCAAGATGAGCGTACAACCACACGGGGGCCTGGAAACCCCCTCGGCTCACTAACTTGCCTAGTAGATTCCATGAGTCACATAGTTCGGGCTTTCCATTTGACATACGCATATTGGTTGTTCTTGAATGGAGGTGAAGAAGGTGCATTCATACAGGTAGGTAAGCGTGGCAGGGAATGGGAGATGCCCGGCATCCGTAATCTCAAACCCTGTTCACATCGCTAGGGACCGACTTCGGGACTCGACCCGTTACGGTGGCATCTCCTTAGTGCGTGACTCATGGTCTCGGCGAAAGAAAGGTAAAGGTCGTGGTCAACCACTCTCTGCCAGCCTTCCAAGGAAGAGGACTAAAAATTAGGCATTAAGAATCGGTTGGTACGTGTGGGTAAAGTTGTGCACCCCTGCAGGGTTATTAATCTTTTCGAAAAGCCGTGTCCACGGTTATGGACGACTTGGGAATGGATTCTGTGATCATAGAGAACTATAACCGAATGATAAAACTTGCCAACTAAAGTGAGATCCGGAATACTTCCTTGGGGTTGTTGAGGGGATAGTCCGGGAAGAGAGGTTCAGTTGATGATGATACTTGGTGTATATCAAATATGATTCTAAGAGCTAGAGTTGAAGTCTTCTTATCCCCATTTGAAAATGATCTGACTAGACGAGTTTCTTCTCCCTCTTGTTTTGAAAACAAAAGATGGCTTTATGCAAAATAACTCCACTAGCCAAAAGTCTTGCGGAGTACACCCTATACTCAGCCTTGATTCGTTGATGTTTTTGTACAGATGATGCTACTCCAACCGAAGGTGGTTTCTACGTCAAAGTCGACGAGTAGTCGGGGTTCCCGGGCAGCAGCCTAGGATCTATGGAAGGGTCGCCACTTCTGTTTAAGGCCTCTTAGGCCCTTTGCTAAGTTAGTTGTTTAGAACAACTTGGTTGCTTCCGTTGTTTGATGTAATGATGGGTCTGTGACCCCTGGCTTGTATGACTGGTTTAGTTTACCTTATTAATGTATGGTCTGTATGTTCTGTAATGTTACCAATCTTTCGCTGTGCGTTTCGGAATTTGGGTTAGGCTTATATCAGATGAGGATCTGGTATTTGTCTAGCCCTGATCCTCGGTCGTGACATACGGTCCTCGCCTGATTGATCTTCTAGCCTCCTATGCGCTAGAGCAGCAGCGTGTGGCCAAGGCGAGAGCCGCAGAGTCCGAAATTGCTCCAGATGCCACTTCCCCGTAGGGTCCTTTCATTGCGTAGTTGCTTTTATAGTTTTTGATTTGCTTTTGACATAGTGCTTGTAATGATGACTTGTATGCTACCACGTGGTGGTTATTTTGATGTAAATATATGCTTCCACTTCTGTTCATTGCACCCATCCTTATGCACTTTTATTTGTGCGCCTATTAGGGCCCTTCAAATGCTAATTTGGTGATTCAGTCACCTGCCTTGGCTCCTTCTCATCCAATGACGAGTGAGGCATTGCAGTTGCCTTTGCCGCACAATCGCATCCAAAGCTTGGAGAAGGATGTCCATATCATCAGGGTCACGCTTAGATCTGGAAGTCGAAAACTGAGCGAGCTGTTGCCAGGGAGGAGTATTTGCTCGAAAAAATTCGGCAAGTCAGTGAACAACTCAAATTTAAGTGTTCGTCGAGTGACTTTCTCTATTTTCTGACTACCATTACCATGAGTTCTTCATAAGTTGTTACCCTTTGCAGTTGTCAATCAGCTTCCGTAGGAAGAGAAAGATCGTGTTGCCATTCAACTCAACTTGCTCACCCAGCAGGAGCTAGAAGCTGGGGAATTTTTCTGGATGGACCGCGATCGAGCGACCATAGTCGCGATAGTACATGATCGCGTCCATCAAGTTTTGCAGGTGCTGAAGCGCGCGAGGTCATCCTTCGCGGCTATATGGGCTGCCATGTTCCCGTTAGACACGGCTCCATCGAGCTTCCTTGGGTTGTTGGATAAATTTTGGAATGCTGATGTTGTGTGTGAGCTTATGCATCAGCAACTTGTTGTGGGTGCCAAGGCGGCATTGTCCCTTTGCTTCGACCGGACATGGACTTGGCTGATATAGCCGCGAGACCACCTGCCCCACCAAGTGGCATGGCATGGGATATTAGTCCTCATTATGCGGCGGTGTCCCATCATGCCGAGGACATTGTGCATCTTTTCGATGACTGTACCAATGTACTTCTTCGTCGCGGATGATTTTCCTGCGAAAATTGTAAATGATCATGTAAAATTTGTATAGTTTACTGATGGACCTTTGGCTCCCTATATAAAATTTGTAAGATGTATTTAGCATGTGATGCGTTTTGTTTGTACGCCCTTTTCATTAGCCTGCCGCGGTTAGCTACTCAGGTTAATGCATTGCACAATAGGAGTCGACGAAGTCGTAAGGTGAGGCGTAGCCCCCGAGCGTATTGCATAGGTGTAAGAATGTGCATAAAGAGAAATGTATGGGCTAAGGCACTTAGCTTTTATTCATTGTATAGTTGGAGATACATGGTTTGGATGAAAAGCCTGGCTGAATAGCCTTATTGTAAGTAAAAACAACTAGGGGTAGAATCATCGCAACTGTGCAACGTTCCAAGGGTTGGAATATGCTACTCCGGACTCGACGTCCTTGAGGCAATAGGATCCACCTGGGATGACTTCAGTGACCATGTAGGGGCCTTCCCAGGGTGATTCGAGCTTCAGGTGACCCTTTTGCTTGAGGCGCAGGATGAGGTCCCCTTCGACGAAGGATCACGGGCGTAGCCGTCGGCTGTGGTAGTTGTGGAGGCTTTGCTGATATACTGATGAACGAGCAGCTGCAGTGCGTGCTTCATCTAATAGGTCGACAAAATCTTTGAGTGCGGCTGTCGATTTAGATTCGCTATAGGCGACGACCCTTGGGACCTTGTAGCGTACCTCTGATGGTAGCACTGCTTCTGCTCAATGTACCATGAAGAATGGTGTGTAGCCTATGGCGTTGTTCGGTGTTGTGTGCAGGCTCCAGAGGACGGAGGGTAGTTCCTCCACCCAGGCTCCTGCCGGTCATTTAAGAGGGCGGAGGAGACGTTTTTTAATCCCGTTGTAGACGAGGCCGTTGGCCTTTTCAACCTGACCGTTGGTCTGTGGGTGCGCCACTGAGGCGTATGTGACATTGATGTTGATTCCTTCGCAGAAGTCTTGTAACTCCTTCGAGGTGAAGTCCATGCCATTGTCGGTGATGATGCTGCAGGGCACCACGAACCTATAGACAATAGATTGGAATAACTTGACGGCGGAGGCGCCGGTTTGGTTGGTTATGGGCATCGCCTCAACCCACTTGGTGAACTTGTCGACTTCTACCAGGAGGAAGACGTAGCCTACGGGTGAGGATTTCTACAGCTTGTCGACCATGTCGAGTCCCCATTGGGCGAAGGGCCAGGCCAATAGTATGGGACACAGCCTTGAGCCAGGTGCATGTGGTTTGTCAGCGAACCGCTAGCAAGCGTTGCACCTCTCGACGTTGTCCTTGGCGTCATGCATCACGGTTGGCCAGTAGAAGCCATCTCGTAGAGCCTTGGCAACTAGGGCGCGGCTACCAGCGTGGTGGCCACAGGTGCCTTCATGAGTGTCGAGGAGGATGGTTTTCCCATCGCTGTTGGTGACGCATCGTTGGAGTATTCCGGTGATGCTTCACTTGTACAGTTTTCCCTTGATAATGGTGAAGGCTTTGGGTCGTCGTGCGATCGTCCTGGTCTCCGTTGGATCCTCCGATAGTTGTTTGCTTACCTGGTACTTGACGTATGGCTGAGTCCATGTTTGCTCGATTGCCAGTACCTGTATGAGGCTCACCAGTTCGACTTCCGTATCCAATTCTTCGGATGACTCTGTTTTCTCAGGTGGCGGAGCCCCCGAGTATCCCACGGTGTTGATTGTGTCCTTTGGCATTTTACGCTTGATGGAAGGTATGCAGATTTGCTTGAGGAACACACCCGATGGCACCGGGGCATAGGTGGAGCCAATGTTGGCGAGCTTGTCGGCCTCCTCGTTGCTTTCCCGACCAACATGCCTAAGTTCGCAGCCATCAAAGTCTCCTTCGAGTGAGTTGTAGAGCGCACGGTAGGCAATCATGTTTCTACTATGTGCGTCGCACTCATTCATCGTTTGCTGGATGACGAGGTTGGAGTCACCGTAGATGACTATACACGTGGCGCCACAAATTTTGGCCACCTTCATGTTGTGGATCAGCGCCTCATATTTGGCCTCGTTGTTAGATGCGCGGAATCTCATCTGCAACACGTATCTCATCTTGTCCCCTTGGGGGGTGTTAGGATTACTCCGGCCCTAGCTCTGGCATCACGCTTGGATTCGTCAAAGTGCATCATCCATAGTTGGGACATATCCGGGGTGTCTGGGAGTTGCAGCTCCATCCAATGTACGAAGAAATCAGGGAGCATCTACGACTTGATGGTGGTGCGCCTCTCGTAGATGATGTCACGTGGGGACAACTCGATGCCCCACAAGGCTACTTGTCCCGTGGCTTCAGGCCTTTTGAGGATGTGTGATAGTGGTGCATCATTGACGACCACGATCTGGTGCTCCTGGAAGTAATGACCGCAGTCCACGAGCGGTCATGAATATGTCATAGGCGAGCTTTTGGTAATGGGGGTACCTCTGTTTTGTAGGTGTCAGTACCTCGCTAAGGTAGTATACTAGGTTTTGTAACCCATGGGTTTTGCCCTATTCAGGTCGTTCAACCACGAGTGTCGTGCTTCCTACTTGATGCGTTTCCGCAATGTAAAGCAGCAACGGTTCTCGCTCCATTAGTGTTACTAGCACGGGATATGTATATAGCAAATGCTTGAGGTCTTCGAATGCTTCGTCGGCCTCAGCCATCCACTCGAATTTGTCCGCCTTGCGGAGAAGTTGGTACAAGGGGAGAGCCTTTTCACACATGCGGCTGATGAACCTACTAAGTGTTGCGATTCGCCCAGCTAGTTGCTGTACTCCTTTAACGTTCTTTGGCTTTTCCATGGCTAGTATAGCCTTATTTTTCTTTGTATTGGCCTCGATGCCTTGTTCGGATATGAAATATCCGAGTAATTTCCTGGATGGGACACCAAAGGCGCACTTTTCCGGATTCAGTTTGATCTTGAACCGATCGAGGTTGTCGAATGTTTCACGAAGATCTTCGATCAGCGAGCTTCTCTCCTTGGTTTTTACCACTATGTCATCGACATAGACTTGTATGTTTCGACCAATTTGGATCTTCAAGCAGGCTTGCATGCACCTTTGATAGGTTGCTCTATGTTCTTAAGCCCGAAGGGCATTGTTGTGTAGCAGGAGACTCCGAATGGCGTAATGAACGCCGTTTTTCTTGATCCTCCACCTTCAGCCGAATCTGATGGTAGCCTGAATAAGCATCGAGGAACGAGATCGCTCACAACCCGCAGTGGAGTGAATGATTTGATCGACCGCGGTAGGGGAGGTGGTACTTTGGACGGTACTTGTTGAGGGCCATGAAGTCCACGCACATCTGTAGGATATCCGTGTCTTTCTTGGGGACGAGCACGGGGTTAGCTACCCAGGTGCTTTCCTTGATCTCTCTTATGAAATTAGAATCAAGTAGTCTGTTGACCTCGTTGCCAATTGCTTCAGCTCTGCCTTCAGACAGTCGACACATTGTCTGCTTGACTTGTCGCGTGTCTGGGTAGACATTGAGTGTGTGCTCGGCAAATTCCCTAGGAACTCCTGGCATGTCCATAGGACACCGGGTGAAGATTTCCCAGCGCTCATAGAGGAATTCGACGAGCGTGAGTTCCTATGCGGAACCCAGGTTGTTGGCGATGAGGGCCGTCTGGGCGGAGTCCTTCAGGTGGATATGTACTACTTTGGTGTTAGTTGCAGAGTTGAAGGCCATTTCAGGTGCGTTCTGCCTGGATACTGGAGGTAGACTATTGTATGTCAGCTCCTTGATCCTTGCAAGCTCTTCTTGCATGCCAAAGGACTAGGAAATTCTGTTGAATTCTCGGTCGCAGCTATTGGACTTGGTGAAGCTTCCTGGAACGGTGATGACGCCATTGGGTCCTGGCATCTTTAGCAGTAGATACGCATAGTGCGGGACTACTAGGAATCTTGCAATTGCGACATGACCTAGTATAGTGTGGTACTAGAAGGTCTAATCGACCACTTCGAACTCTAGTCGCTCGCTCCTGAAGTTCTTGGGGGTGCCAAAGATGACGTCGAGCCATATTTTGCCCAGGGGTATACTCCTTTCCCTGGGACGATGCCATGGAAGGTTGTGTCCGACGGCTCCAGGATGCATAGAGGGATCCGCATAGCCGCGAGTGTGTTGGTGAATATCAGATTGATGCCGCTACTGTCGTCCATGAAGACGCGTCTTATTTTGAATCCGCCGATCTAAGCCTCAAGCACCAGGGCGGAGAGACCTGGGCGAGGTATTTGTCGGGGGTGGTCTGAGCGATCAAAGGTGATGCACAAATCTGAGCCACTGAGGTATTCAGGTGTGGCGGGCGGAGAGGTGATGTCCAAGTTTACCTAACGGGTGATCGTATTTTGTATCCTGTTGGATGGATGTCCTTTTTGTATCATCATAGCCCCTAGCGATCATGGGTACGGTTGTGCTTCATTATTCTGGGTTGGCGCAACCGCAGGCTGTGCATGTGATCTTGGTGGCGAGGGTGGGGCACCGTATGCGACGGCTCCTGGGGCAGGAGCGACCCCTGGGTTCACTGCCTCGCATCTCATCTGGGGCGTATCCTTCATGAAACTTTTGGAACTCCCTGCAATCTTTGATCATATGGTTGACTTTCTTTTTGCCATCGTGCTTGTCGATGTATAAGTGGATGGTGCAGGGACCCGACAATTTGTTGAATGCAGACAGCTCATCATCGCGGTTGCGGCGTTGTCAGGCTTGTGCCGGTTTTCTAATGTCGCGGTAGTTTCCACTGCTATATCCGTTGTTGCGGTTTCCGTCTTCGCGGCGATAAGCATAGACAGTCGTGACCATATCTACCTCTTCACGCTCGTCGTACATGCACACTCTTATTTTTCATCGGTGATCACGCCTGCGGCTGAAGTCATCCTCGTCATCCGAACATGTTCGATTGATAGCATCCTCTCTGTCAGCCCAGCGATTAGCGATGTCCATTAGATTATCGATAGTTTTGGGCTTGACACGCTCTAGATCTTCCCTGAATTCGCGGTGTCGCACGACAGGCGTGAAAGGCGTTGATTGCTCTTTCCTCCGAGATGTTCTCAGCAGAGTTCTTGATGACGGACCAACGTTGTACGTATGAGCGGATGGACTTGTTGGACCGTTGACAACAGGCGTGCAGCTCCTCGATTGAGGCAGGCCTCTTGCTGGTGCCTTTGAAGTCACGGATGAAGCAGTACACCATCTCTTCCCAGCTGCGGATGGATCCGGAGGGGAGGTTATTGAGCCAGGATCTAGCCGCACCCGTCAGCTGCAGCTAAAGGCATTGCATGAATGTGTTTTTGCTCCTGCCATGGAGCTTGACCGACGAGATGTGATCTTCTTGCCACATCTTCGGCCCCTGTACGCCATCTAACTTCAGATTATCCGAAGGTAGCTTGAAGCCTTTAGGCATCCACGTTTATCGTATGGCCCTACTAAAGCATCTGGCACTGCAGAGTTGGGTGCCCTCGTCCTCCGACTTCATGGAGCATGCGTGTTTTGCACGAGATCTGTTGATCTTGCGCTGTGTGAGTTCGTCGCGAGCGTCGTATTTTCGACTTCTTCGCCGCGAGCTGCAGCATCTCCGTGATAAGTCATGCTCATCCTCGTCGGATGAGGGTGTTCTTCTTCGAGTGAAGGTCACCGCGGTCTTTTTCTTCGGCTCTGGGGTTGTTTCTCCCTGTAGTGCAGCTCCTACGAGCCCAAGGCCTGCAATCGCAGATTTATGGATTGCGTATCGGGGATCCCCCGCCGGTGGCAGGTTTGCTGCCATGTATGTGGTGGCTGCCATGACCGCGGCATGCGGTGTCTGGGGCTTGAGGTTGCCCTGCAAGTCCATCGACATGAAGGACAAGTTGAGTGCCCTGGTGGCCTCGTGTCTGGTGGAAGGGTCCATGCGCTCTAGATGGGAGCGATGCTTGTGGCCGTTGTGGCCTTTCGAGGAGGATCCGCCGACGGAGGAGAGTGCGGCTCGTCGCATGCTTCATTCATCGGCTGCTCACCTGCATTGCTCGAGTTCCTTATGTTGCTTGACCTGCCGGTTGTGCTCCTTTATGAGGAGCCAGTGGTAGCCCATCAGCATGTCGCGAGAGGCGTTGAGTGGGAGAGGGTCGGTACCTTGTACGGCCTTCCAGACTCTTTCCCACTGAGCATCATTGAGACGGATCTCTTGACGATTGTGATTGCCGCCGTTGGCAGCCTCATGTGGCCCGTTCCCATTAGGGTCAGCCGGGGGTGGATCGTTGACTCCATTCGTGGCGTTAGTAACCTGCGGATTGAGAGGGGAGCTGTTGGTTCGGCTCCGTTGTCGACGTTGCCATTGATGATGGCCGCACACATGTAGCGATGGGGTAGATCGTTGCTCTCGCAGCTCTCATATCCAGAACTGTAAGTTCCTTCCTCCGAAGGAGGGTCATAGAGGTTGCAGTTGCAGCTGCCGCTGTCATCTGAATCGTGCGTTAGGGATGGTGAGCTCAGAACACCGGTCGGCGGCACCCATGAAGCAGGTGCGATTTCCAGTGGTACCATACGCTCCGGGAGGAGGATGGTGCCAATTTTTCCCACCTGGAAGCATAGGTTCCCGAGCATCATGTCGACTCCGTCTCCTACGAAATCAAAGTCTTAGCGAGTTGCAAGCGAGTGGACGGTGAAGTCGATGGTGCCGAAGAGGAGGTGGTTCTCTACGGCGTAGGAATCGAAGATCGCAGTGGATGGAGCCATCACGATCGAACGATCAGCATCCCCATTTCCCACAGACGGCGCCAATTGACAAGGGTTCGACTCGTCAATGCCCATTGTTATGGACTTAGGTTTCGAAGAAGGAGGGGACACTGGAGATCACAGAACGACTAACACATTCGCAACACGGGGACACGAGGTTTACCCAGGTTTAGGCCCGTGGAGGGAAAACCCTACTCCTTCTTGTTTGTTCTTGATTGATGGCGATGTCGGTGTTTGCAAGGGTGCACAGATGCAATCTGGCGTGTTCTAGGGTTAGGAAGTGCCCTCCTCGCCGTGCCCTCCTAGCCTTTATATGGGGAGGCCAGGTCTCGGGGTAGGTCGAGTCAGTTACAGATTAGGGTTTACCCCTTAAAATCCTATCTAAACTAGTTGTATCCTCCAAGGGTTCGAGATACCGCCGTACTTGAGTCACCTAAACTCTTCCTGGGCTTCATGACTACAGCAGGCCTCCTCCATGGGCTTCCGATGGGCTAGACCAGATAGGCTAAGGTTGAGTACCCGTAGGGCATATCCATTTCAATGAGTAAAGAGTATGTGTCAGGTAACTAGACTAACCTAGTGTTTCATCCCGAGCAATGTAAAGTATCAACAAAGCGATACGATATGTATCGGATATAATACTACGGTTCACACGACTCAGATCTTCATGTTATTAGCGGAGACTACTACGTGTATCAAGACGCTAATAGTAATCATTGTCGTGGAAAGAGTTCCGGACATGACTGTAAATATCTCAACCCATAGGATCACACACTTAATGTGTTATCGGCATTTAAATGGTATTGCGATTATGAAAGTTGAATGAAGTAATCCCGGAAAGAAGTTCTGGGGTGTCTCGAAATGTTCCGGGGGTGTCCGAATATCACCGAGAATGAACGGAATCGTTCAGGACATGTTATGGAATACATCGGGAATATTTTAGGAAGGTTCTGAAAGTAATTCGAATGAGTTTAGAATTTTTCGAGAAGTTTCGGAATAAATATTAATAATTAAATTAATTATACCAGTGGGGCACCATGAGCCGAAGGGGGCGCATGGGCCCCATTGGGCCGCGTGTGCATGGGAAGGGGGAACCCTGGCCGAGTTGGCCAGGGCCTCCCCTAACCCGACATGTGGAGAGAGGCGATGGGCGAGGAAGGAATCCCTTCAAGACTCAAACTCCCTCCCCTAGTGGAGTTGGAGAAGGAAGGAGGAGTCTTTCCGGGACATGAAGTCCTACTTCTACTCTCTATATGTATGTGTAAAGGAAAGGAAAGGAGAACTCATACTAGGACTTATAGTCCTACTTCTAATCTCTCTCTAGAATAGGGACTAGCCGCACATATATACGGGGGTAGGGCCAAGGGCAATACACAAAAGTTTTTTAGAGCCACGCACCAGCCCTTCCCACGCCCGCTGCCGCCACCGACCTGTCGTTGCTACGCCGCTGCCACCCGCCACCGATCGATGTTGCCTTGGCACCTCGAAGTCTTCCACCCGTTTTTTTTGCATTAGACGTCATCTTCGTGGAGAATTTATACTTCACGCCAGAGCACTACTCATCTTCTACCTCCGTCTAAACCTAATCTAGCCGGACGCCGAAGTGTTGCCAGATCTATATCAACACAATCATGTTTTGTCTATGAGCTTGATCTCAATTCGACGTGGTGCCATTCTCGTTGCACGTGTGAATATTGGTAGAGGTGTGATGCTTGGAGCACTTGATCACTAGAGCCGTCTGAAATGGATCGTATGGGAACCTAGAAGGGGGGGGTGAATAGGTGCTAATGAAAATTTTACTTCTTTTTCAGATTTAGGCTTGACACAAAGGTAAATTCTCTAGATATGCAACTAAGATGAATTTCCCTATATGCCACCCTATCTACTAAGCGTGTAAAGGCAGTGAGAGGAACAAGGAAACCGTAGTGGAGCACGTGGAGACACAAGATTTGTTTTACTGCATTTCCTTCCTTGTTAAGGGAAGTACGTCTGCGTTGGAGGAGTGGATGGTACTAAGACCACCATGCCATAATAGGCCTCACCCCTGTTCTCTGATGGATCTCGCCACAAGAGGCCTGATCCACCTTTACACTATTTGGTACCCTTCGAGGCGGGAATCAGTGCCTTTACAACACTAGCAGGGCACACATCCACAACTGAATTGGAGGCTCCCGTGATGATGAAAATTTGCCACAATAAACAAGTTTATCAATAACCAAAATAGAGATCTAGATATTTGCAAGAAATACTAGATCAAGAGTCCCCCAAGTGAATGGAGGGGAAATGAAGATCTTGATTGGTGTCGATGAAGATCGAAGCCTCCTTCGGGTGGTTGAAAGTGGAGATCTTGCGAGTATTGGAATGACCAGCACTGACCTTTTTCGTAGGAGTCAAGAGATCCAAAATTAAGATCAAATGGAGTACTTGTACCCCTGCCTGAATGTAGCCGTTGGAAGAATCCGAGGACGGATAATCCGGCCTAAGTGGGGGCCGGATAATTTGGCCTGGCCAAACATCTGGCCCGAACACGAAAAATCCGGGCCAAATGTCCGCCCCCATACTGCGTGACACATCTTGGCCGCCTTTGGTAAAAAACCCTAGGGGCGGATTATTTGTCCCCCTGGTGGGGCGGATTATTTGTCCCACTAGTGGGGCGGATTATCTGGCCGAGGAAAAATTCCGTCCCTAGCCGGACAATCCGGGGAAAACTCCCCCTAATACTTGATGCGCCTTGGCGATGTTTGAGAAAAAACCTTGGGTGGCGGATTATCCGGCCCCTTGGAGGGGCTAATTATTAGGCCCGAGCAAAAGCTTCGCCCCTAGCCGGACAATCCGGGGAAAACTCCGCCCCCCTCACTGCTTGACGTGCCTTGGTTCCTTTGTCGAACGAGGCAGGGGCATATAATCTGGGACCTAAAACTCTTGTTTAGCTGCATTTGGTGGAAAATAATCTGCAACACTAAACACACAATTAAATAATCGTTGACATTGTTATCTAACACACAAAACACTGGAGATCATGAAATGTTCTTTCAATCTCCCCCTTTTTGGTGTTATATGATAATACTAGGATTTGCAATAGATCCCTACTAACAACATCATTCCACAGATAAAAAGACTCCCCCTAAATGTGTGCATATACCAGGTTTGCATTTGAATACAAATGCACACATATATGTCCAATACTTTTCATGAATTGGAAACTAATAAAAAATGATGAGTTCGAGAGAGATGTACCATACCACCCATCATGAAGTCCTCAATAATATAATGATAGACATAATATAGTAATCCCTTATTGACACTTTCGAGAATAATATCATTGTGATGCATCCATAGAAATAATTCCATAATTCCATAGTGATAAATCCATAGATATCCGTGATAGATCCATAGTATCATGACTAACCACATAGTTTCACACAAACAAACCAAATAGAAAAAAATAGTTCAACACTAAATGGGCAAAAGCATGGATAAAATAAACGAAAAATGCAAATGTGCTTGTGCTTGTGCCCGACCCATGAAAATACCCTCGACAAACCTAATAGAACTACTTAAAAAAGAGCGATGCTAGCGGCCCGAGAGATCACTCCTTGTCCTCGTCCTCATCCTCGTCATAGGCGTGCTCATCATCATACTCCTCATCCTCGACCTCCTCATCATCGGCCAGCGGAGTAGGTTCCCTCGCTGGGGCAGGAAACAAGTGACGCTCCATCTCACCTGTAGCACCCCGGGTAAAACCACTACTAGAAAATCACTTGAGTTTGTGCATCATCCTGACTGCATGCTCATGTCATCATGCCACATTGGATTTGAGCATCTTCATGATTGCATGCATATTGTTTGCCTAAAACTATTTTGCTAAAAGCCCTAGTTTGTTTTCTAAATTAATAACCTCTATCTTTATTCAAATAAAAACCCTGGTGTTTCGGATATCGTTATTTGCCTAAAACTATTTATAAAATGGGATTTCTATTTTCGTGCCCCTGGTTTGTTAGTTGTACTCATTTTTCCCTAGCCGCTTAGCTTTTCCTCACTTTTGCCCATCTCCTATTATGAAACTCTCGCACGGTCTGAAACTCGCCGTTCATCAGCCTTGTCGTTAGATGCTGACAAGTGGGCTGCATTTTGTGGGGTCCCATAGTGGACCCTCGCCGTTACGTGCTGACAAGTGGGGCTGCGGTCTGTCAGGTCCCGTAGGGACCCTTGCTGTTACATGCTGACAAGTGGGGCCATGGTAAGTTGGTTACCGTAGTGGACACCTCTCTACACTTATCCAGATCAACATGGGACCCACAGCTTATCCACGTGAGCGTCAGACCCACAGCTTATCCACGTGATCCAGCCCTGTGCCCACGCCCATGCCGTTGCCTCCCCTTTCTTCTTCTTCTTCTTCTCCGGAAATGGAGGCCCTTCTCCGGCGATATAGACCATTTGTCGAGCTTCACTTCGGCCTCCCGTTTGTCCTGGCCGCACTATGGTGTCATCCCGTTGACCTATATGAAGGATGGCAATGGCAACCGTGCGCAGAGAAGGTTAGATCTTGCACCAAAATGTTTCGATTAGACGGGGTGCTTGCTGTGGAGAATGCGGCCAGCGAGCCATTCCGATGATTTAATTAGTTTATTGAGTTAATGACTTGGCTCCAATCAAGTGAAAGAGTGTTTATAATTAAAAATTAGGGACATGGATGTATAATAAATAATAAAATTACACAACTCTTGAACACTTTCAAATTAAATAAATTATACAACTCTTAGTGTACAAGAGTGTTTATAAATGACACAACTCTTGAACACTTTCAAATTAAAAAAAGTATACAACTCTTAATGTACAAGAGTGTTTATAATTGACACAACTCTTGAACACTTTCAAATTAAAAAAATTATACAACTCTTAATGTAAAAGAGTGTTTATAATTGACACAACTGTTGAACACTTTCAAATTAAAAAAAAGTATATAGCTCTTAAAGAGTGTTTATACTTGACACAACTCTTGAACACTTTCAAATTAAAACAATTATGCAGCTCTTAATGTAAAAGAGTGTTTATATTTGACAAATCTCTTGAACACTTTCAAATAAAAAAATTATAAAACACTTAATGTAAAAGAATGTTTATAATTTACACAACTCTTGAACACTTTCAAATTGAAAAAATTATACAACTCTTAATGTAAAAGAGTGTTTATAATTGACACAACTCTTGAACACTTTCCAATTAAAAAAATTATACAACTCTTAATGTAAAAGAGTGTTTATAATTGACACAACTCTTGAACTCTTTCAAATTAAAAAAAATTATACAACTCTTAATGTAAAAGAGTGTTTATAATTGACACAACTCTTGAACACTTACAAATTATAGCGTCCTAAGAAAATCTTGAGAGTTTACCATTTTTAGAGCGTGAAAAGTGATCCCGAAACTTGCGTATACAAAAATTATAAACCTTTGAACACTGTGAAATCGCACTTAATACGTGATAATGATGTACTAAGAAAATCTTGATAGATTATCATTTTCATAGAATGTAATGCATAAACTTGCATATGGCAAAAATTATACACCTTTGAACTCTTTGAAATCGCACTTAGGACATGATAATGTTGTGCTAATAAAATCTTGATCATTTATCATTTTCATGGAGTGAAATATAATGCAAAAATTATACACCTTTGAACACTTTCCCTTCAAATTATATTCAAAATCATTTGTTTATGGAGTTAAAGCATCGGTGGCAAACTCGTTATTTTGCATGGATAGAGGGTGCCCCCGACAGATACAGGGGTTATCCTATCCGCTAGATCACAGAGGATCAACGGTTGGTGGGTACGATCCGCGTGACAACTGTCTCGACCAATCAGAGCGTAGCAGCCAAGATGAGCACATGTGTGAGAGTTTGTGACTAAGAGACATGGCAAAACTGAGTAGAACTTAAAAACCATGGGCAAAACTGACAAGGGGGTTCAAATAGAAAACAAAAAGAGATTTTTTTAAAAAATGAAAAATGCTTCTTTTATACAATAAAATACATATTGGCATACATCAAACTATTTGTAATTCAAATATATATCAGTTTGACAATTATTGCCTCATTTACACAAATTATGTTTTGGGGAGGGATGTTTTGGGAAGAGGCTTGAGTAGAAAGCCATGAAACTTCACAAATAGTAGGTGATTTGAGAAGTGGTGATTTAAGTTAAAACTTGATTTATATACATTTCTTATGGTGGCAGGTCACATAATAAGACTCCCTGGATAGATGCCACTATGTTTTGATCTTTTTGAATTTGTTGTGCATAAAATGACTCAATTAGCTAGCTAAATCCCATTAATGACTCTCTGTTGACCAGCCACCGGAGGGTAAAACTGAGTATATTGCACACGGCAGTATTAGTACTGGAGGGTAAAACTGAGTACAACCAAACTGCCAGTGCTACACTCGAGGGTATAACTGAGCACAACTAAGTGGCCAAGGTTAGACACGAGGGGGAAAACGTGACGCATAGTACGCGGGTCACAGTGCATGGGGCAGTAGCGTATGCGTGTGTGATACGTCAGAAACGTATCTATAATTTTTGATGATCCATGCTTGTTTTGTGTCTACTTTGCTTTGCTTTGTTTATACTTTGAGGTGTTTTTATATCTTTTATGGAACTAACCTATTAACAAGTTTCCACGGTGCCATTTGCCTGTTTTCTTCTATTTTTGGTTCCAGAAAGGCAGAAAATCAAAATTCTCAGAATTGGAAGGGACAAAAGCCAAAGTCATTATTTTTCCCGGAGCAACACGGAACCACGAAGCAGAGCCAGAGGGGGGCCACGGGGTGGCCGCACACCCCTAGGCGCGGCAAGCCCTGGAGGCGCCCATAGGGGGTATGGGCCCCCTGTACCCCCACCGACCTTGATTCATGCGCCTATAATAAGCCTTCGACCCAAAAACCCTAGGGCATCTAGAAGAAATCCATGAAAACCTCCATAGCGTCGCCGCCACCGAAGAGGAGATTCGGGGGACAGAAAGTCTCTGTTCCGGCACCCTGTCGGGATGGGGAAGTGCCCCCGGAGCCATCTCCATCGATCTCCACCACCATCTTCATCATTGTTGCTAATTCCCATGATGAGGAGGGAGAAGTTCTTCCTCGAGGCTAAGGGCTCTACCGGTAGCTATGTGTTCATTTATCTCTCTATGCATGATCTTGTTGTGGTCATGAGCTTTATAATCAAGTAGATCTACCTTGCTACTCAAGTGCTTCAATAAATCTCTACTCTCCCCATGTGTGTGAAAGTGACAGCGTGCACGCCATGGTGGCACTTAGGTTTGAGTCTACATAAATAATCTTTGTGCTTTAATAGATCTATGCTTTTCCCCACGTGTGTGAAAGTGACAGCGGGCATATCGTGTGTGGCACTTTGTCTAGATTGAATATTTGTTATGAGTTATATTTGGAGTTGGATGTCTCTATGAAATTGTGGTGTTTGTTGGAACCATCTAGCGCTCAAGGTGACAGTGTGGGGTTATCTAGATTGGGGAAGGCGAACTTTGAGGAGTGTTGTTATAGCCCTACCGATGATTAGAGTGTCCAACCAGAGAGTAGTTAAGAGTAGTATCATGAAGAGAGGATATTTATATGAGAGAGTGTTCACTAGTGAAAGTATGATCCCTAGGCCTTGTTTCTAAACATTGAAACACCATTTGCATCTAGATCTGTTGCATGTTTGCTTGCTTTAGTCTTTACCTCTCCGTCAAGCTCTTTTCTGGCACGGTTACCACTTGTATTTCACTATCTCTTCGCCAAACTAGTGCACCTATACACCTGACAAGTGTATTGGGTGTGTTGGGGACACAAGAGACTTCTTGTATCTTGATTACAGGGTTTCTTGAGAGGGAATACCTTTGACCACTTCCTCCTTGAGTTTGATAAACCTTGGGTAATCCACTTAAGGGAAACTTGCTGCTGTTCTACAAACCTATGCACTTGGAGGCCCAACAACTGTCTACAAGAATAGAAGTGCGTAGACATCAATCTCTTTTCTGGCGCCGTTGCCGGGGAGGTTTTGGGCTTTTACCTTCCCTCCACGCCATCAGCTTATTTTCTGGCGTCGTTGCCGGGGAGGTAAGGTAAAAGGTACTCACATCCTCCGGTATGAGTGCTCGAAGTTATTTCCTTTAGATTCTGCAATTTTGTCTTGTTGTTTCTTGTTTTCACTAGTTAGGGAAAACAACAAAAAAATAGAGAGCTTTTTAGTATTTCTCCTAAGTTAGAATTTGAGTGGTTTGAAAAGAAAATTAAAAAACCTATGGACCTTTCTTTGCATGCTAATAGCAATGTTATTAGTATGAATTTTTTGAACACCATTGTTACTAATGGTATGGAAACGTCTAAGCTTGGGGAAGCTAGTTTTATGAGAAAGATCTTTTTAGCTCCCCAGCTTTAGGGAAGAAAATTTTCTCTCATGATACTTTATCTCCCATATGTGGTAATTCTAATTATACTTGTGATATTTTAAATCCACATACTAAAACTGTCCCTTTTAAAATACCTATTGAAATTGTTGAACGTGTTATGAATAACTGCTATTTTGGAGATGGGACTGTCCATATTAGTGATCATATACTCTTTATACATGAATTATGCGAGTTGTTCAAGTGTGCAGGTATTTCAATGGACCAAGTTAAGAGGAAGCTATTCCCTTTCTCACTTAGGGACAAAGCAAGGGAGTGGTATGAGCTACTAGATGATCCTCATCATTTGGAGTGGAAGGAACTTGAATCTCTCTTTTATTCTAAATTTTATCCTCCTCATGAAATTCATAAAGATAGGAATTATATTTATAATTTTCATCCTCATGAGGGAGAAAGTATTGCCCAAGCTTGGGGGAGATTGAAGTCACTAATGCTTAAATGTCCCATTCATGAGCTCCCCAGTAATGTTGTTATCAATAATTTTTATGCAAGGCTTTCAGGACATTACAAGGACTATCTGGATACCTATTTAGAGGGATCCTTCACAAGTAAGGAGGTCAAGGCTAAGTATGATCTTCTTGAAATAATTCAAAGCAATACTGAAGGTTGGGATAACGACAAAGGTAAAAAACTAGGTATAAACTATGAGTATGATTGCATTAAGTCTTTCGCTGAAACTGCTAATTTTCAAGAGCTTAGTGCTAGATATGGTATTGATCCTCAAATTCTTGTTAAATATTATGGAGCCTTTGCTTCCCATATTAATGCTCCTAAATAAAAGTTGGACATGTATCATGAACCTTTTAAAGACACTTGCATGGAAGATGAAAATGTTATTAATGATTGCAATAAACATGCTCAAACTTCTGAAAGTACTATTTCTTATAAGCATGTTAATTTTTGTGGTATGCATAGACCTTGTGAGAAGAATCAAATAGAAGAAGAATATTGTATCACCCACTAGAATAAAAAACTAGAAAGTGTATAAGGCTCTAGATTATCTTGGTAAAAAAGTTTGTGCCCTCTATCCTTTTATTTGTGAGCTTTGCTTTGAAGTGGGTCATTTCAATTTTCAATGCTCAGGCCATAATAATCCTGCAATTTTGTATTGTGATAACGTGATCACTGATAATCAACATGATGAACTTACATTATTTTTGGGGTGTGAAGAGTTATCAAGAAAAACCTCTTTGATAGACATGAGTACTTTTGATATGAATAGTGTCCTACATGGTTGTCATCTTTATTGTGTTGAAAACTGCCACGCAAATACTTACATACAAAATCTTATAAAAGATGATATTTTACCAAATTATGACATGACTGATATGTGTTTTGATCTTATTAATGAAAAGGAGGAATCCTCCAAAGTTTCTTCTATTGTCTCTAACAATAAACCAGGGTATGTGGAGAAGCTTCGTTTCAAGCCTCTCCCTCCTAAAGAGGACAAGGAGAAGAAGAGGAGGAGTAAAAGGAGATAGGAAACGGTATCTTCCCCTAAGCATGTTACTCCTATCATAGTTTTTCTGATGAGTCTGAACTAGATGATGTTCCTATGCCTTTACCTATATTAGTGATCATGATTAGGAAAAGCACACTACTTTTGATATTGAAAATCTCTTTGGTACCAATTCTGAAAATGATGATATTAATAATTGCTATGCTATTAGTGCTATCCATGTTCCTTCCAATGATGATATGTTCACAAATGAACACACTTGGGAAGATAGTTATTCTATTGCTTATGATGATTACAATGGTGAATATGATATTTTAAGTCCACCTAATATTGAGGAGAAAAGTAATTGTGATTACAATATGCCTCCTATATTTGATGACTATGGTGATGAGAATAATAGTGATAGCTATTTTCTTGAATTTGCTCCCACTACAATTAATAAGAATGACTATTCTTATGTGGAGAGTAATAATCATTTTATGCATGTGGCTCATGATAAGAATGTTTTATGTGATAGTTATATTGTTAATTTTTTTCATGTTGCTATTGAAAGTTATTATGAGATAGGGAAACATGGTTTTATGCATCTCAATAATATTAAGTTTCCCCTCTTTATGTTGAAAGTCTTGAAGTTGCACTTGTTTTGCTTTCCTATGCTTGGTGCTTTGTGCTTTCATGACTTGTTTATTTACAAGATTCCTATGCATAGGAAGTGGGTTAGACTTAAATGTGTTTTGAATTTGGTTCTTGATGCTCTCTTTTAAATCAGTTCATATTTCTTATGTGGGCATCTTCTCAAACTATCAAGCCTAACTTAAAGGCATTAAACAAAAGTACTTGTTGGGAGATAACCCAAGAGTTTTCTTGAGTCTTGAAAGTTATTACTTCAGTAATGACCTCTCCTTATCCTTTTTTTTTGCTTTTTGTGCCAAGAATGACCTCTAATGAGAGGGAAGTAAGATTTGGGGAGTTGTTGTCCCGAAACAGATTTCTATCCTCCACCAAAACAATTTGTGAGGAGTCTCTGTAACTCGGATTGAGATGAAAATTTACGAATAAATCCCCCAGTATGTTAGATAACTTTCGTTAGTTCAACACATTTTGATTTGAGCAACATAAGGTGTTTGAAAAAATCGGTTTCTACCTGATGGTCTGTTTTGACAAATTTCTGCCATTATTTGCATTTGCTTCTTATTGATTCCTTTTTGAGTTCTCTTTAGGTGAATTGAGCTTTTTGAAGGAGTTACTCAGTAGCTTGTGTTTTTAGTGAAAAGTTTTGCTGTTCCAATGCTTTACCTAAAGTTCTATTATCTTTTGAATACACTAATGTTGCTAATGAAGATTGTGTGAAGTTTTGTATGAAGGAAAATTTGCAGGTGTAGAGAAAGAATGATGTAATGAGATGAAGAATGTACAAAAGCTCAAGCTTGGGGATGCCACCCCATGTCACCCCAAGAAATATTCAAGAGGTACAAGCGTCAAAGCTTGGGGATGCCCAAGGCATCCCCTTCTTCATCAATAAAAAGCTCAGGTCTTTCTAGACACTTTGTTTTTATTGTTTCATGCATTGTTGTGTTGTTCTTGGGGCGTCTTAGTTTTTGGTTTTGGTTTTTGTTTGCTTAGTTTGCTTGAGTAAGTGTGTTGGTTACACCACACTTTTTTTGGAGAGATAAACACTCTATTTTCATTGCCTAGAATACTCTAGTTTTCACTCTTATTGTTTTGTGAGTGTTCTCTTTTGCTAGCACCGTGTTTAGCCTTAGTTTTCTTATGCTTTCAGCTTAGAACTTTTTATTTCTTATTTTTGGATTTGTG
Source organism: Avena sativa (assembly GCA_916181665.1). Lineage (NCBI taxonomy): Eukaryota > Viridiplantae > Streptophyta > Magnoliopsida > Poales > Poaceae > Avena > Avena sativa. The sequence goes on along the minus strand of OV702281.1, from coordinate 413,467,496 downwards.
AAACAAGCTCACTGGTCTTTGTTGATTATTATCTTTGTGAGTTGTTTCAAATAAGTTATTTGGTGTTGGAAAAGAGTAGAAAGTTTCATGCTTATAGTGGTACAAAAGGGAGCTTGTTTTGAATGTGGCTTAGACTCTATCATGTCATGCTAGATCTTGTTTTGACATTATGCTTAGTGATTATTGCTGTAGCGTGTCTTGTTCCAAACAATTGGGATTGTTTAGTGTGCCTTGAAGAAATTACGCGTTGTTTTAGCATGCAAAAGCATAGTATTGTGGTACTCTCCTTTGATGCTTTGCTTGGGTTTACTTGGCACATTATCACACCATGTTATGACTCTCACAAGTCACCATTAGCCTCTATGATCATTTATTCCTTGACTTGTAGTACCACTCTATGCTTTGATTAGTAATGTTTTGTTGCTATGTATGATTATGGCCATTATTGATCTCTTAGTTGGTTGCTCCTAGTCTTTTGCTAGCCTCCACTTGTATGAGTAAGCTCTACTCATGCTTCAAACTCCCAATAAACCAAGTTATTCCAAAGTGTCCACTATAAATCCCTATGCATGGTGTGTTACACCATTCCAAGTATATTCTTGTTTTCAGCTATCTTCCAATTGAAAAGTATTTTGTCATGTGAAAACTTAGTGATTAAAGCCCCCACAAACTTGATGGAACACTTTATATTCTTTGCCCCTAATAAACTTGAACCATTGTGTTATCTATGTTGTATATGCTTGCACTTATACATTGGAATTAGCAGAACCGTGCTGTCACGGGGAAGGTTTTCAACATTGCACTTATACTTCGTACTCAGTTTATATCATGCTCTTTTGTCTATGGATGTCACCGGTGTGAAATAAAAAGGGAGCTTTTAAGTCCATGGAGTTTGTATCCTGTGTTAGAGAAACGTCTGGGCCGCTATCCTAAGCCATGCCTAATCATGGTGGAAACTTGCAGCATCACCATAGTAACATCTATGAAGCATTCTTATTATAAAAAAGAGACACATTGAGAAAAGAGGAAAGAGAGAAAAAAGCACCATATTCCCATGGTAAATAAAGAAGATTGCTGAGATGCTCATTGTCTACTTGCCTTGTCATTTTGGTTATTGGAAAGCTCATATACCATGTGCAAGGGGTACCCCGTTGGCGGTTCTCTATGATATGAAAATACTTACAATAAAAAGAACTTATGGGTGACTAAAGTTGAGTAGCATGAGGTGTGGTCCTCGTATTCAAGGGACTTGAGATTGCCAACTTATACTTGGTCAAGCATATACTTCATCTTTGTTCACTTTAACCTTAATCACTTCAAGATGCTTATGATAGGGGCAATGAGGGCTGAAAACTAACAAGTACCATAATTTTTGGAAGATCTTTTTGAAACTTGAAATCCATGCTTCCTTTACAAAAGGCCTTTCTTCCACCATTATTAAGTCTCCACCTTCTACTTTTAGGCACCATTAACAGAGCATAGTTGTCATTCTGTGTGCAGTGTCCCAAAGCTTATTGATTGATGCATATTGTGATATTACTTGTTCTTGTGCTATTTTTTTCTAGTCACCCTTGTGAACTTTGAAGGTGTCCTATGCATCTATATTGCTACTCTATGAGGGACAAGCTGATTGCCACTATGCTATGTTTTCTGTATGTGAAACAAACAAACGTTTTTCAATGCATGTTATTCATGATCTTTGTTTGTAGCCTTTCATGTTGCATGTTGATGGGGGAATACCAATAGGGGTATACCCATGAAGCGGAGTCGCCAGCTGGATCGGGCCGACTGAAGCCAAGCGCAGAGCGGGTCGACTCGACCAATATGGCGACTGGCGCGTACTGGACTCATGCGACTGGCGCCGACTGGAGGCCCAAGACGGCGACTTGTATACAAAGCCCACTAGCACTTGTAAACCCTAGATGGCTGCATATATAAAGCCACCAGGGGTACCCCAACGAGGTATGCTCTCCCACATCTCATTAGATCTAGTCTCTCCCTCCTCCTACGGTGTCTCCCTTGTAAACAAATCTATGATCATATACTGGATTGATAGCAGGACGTAGCGATCCTCCACCGAGGGGATGTGAACCTGGGTACATCGTGTGCCAATCTCGCTCCCGGATTCTCCTACATCGCCTTGCTCCCTCTACATAAGCTACCCCCAGTATAATTTGCCGTGCAATACCACGACACATGCATAGTTACTATGTCCTATTGTTAGAACTCCATCTTTCATGCACATGTTTAGAGTTCTTTGATCCCAACTTTCAATGCTTGAAATGGTTTGATCTTGGTTTTGATGGTGCATGTCACTTCAAAAATTATTCTTTTTATCACTTACCTACTTGAGGACGAGCAGGAGTTAAGCTTGGGGATGCTTGATACGTCGGAAACGTATCTATAATTTTTGATGCTCCATGCTTTTTTTGTATCTACTTTTCTTTGCTTTGTCTATACTTTGAGGTGTTTTTATATCTTTTCTGGAACTAACCTATTAACAAGTTGCCATAGTGCTAGTTGCCTGTTTTCTTCTGTTTTTTCGTTCCAGAAAGGCAGAAAATCAATATTCTCGGAATTGGACGGGACAAAATCCAAAGTTATTATTTTCCCGGAGCAACACGGAACCACGAAGAAGAGCCGGAGGGGGGCCATAGGGTGGCCGCACCCCCCTAGGTGCGGGAAAGCCTGGAGGGGGTGTGGGCCCCCTGGACCCCCACCGACCTTGATTCCTGCGCCTATAAGAATCCTCCGACCCAAAACTCCTAGGGCATCCAGAGGAAATCCACGAAAACCTCCGCAGCGCTGCCGCCATCGAAGGGGAGATTCGGGGGACATAAAGTCTCTGTTCTAGCACCCTTCTAGGACGGGGAAGTTCCCCCGGAGCCATCTACATCGATCTCCATCACCATCTTCATTGCCGTTGCTGATTCCCATGATGAGGAGGGTGTAGTTCTTCCTCGAGGCTAAGGGCTCTACCGGTAGCTATGTGTTCATCTCTTTTTCTCTCTATGCATGATCTTGTTGTGGTCATGAGCTTTGTAAACAAGTAGATCTACCTTGCTACTCAAGTGCTTCAATAGATCTCTGCTCTCCCCATTTGTGTGAAAGTGATAGCGTGCACGCCGTGGTGGCACTTAGGTTTGAGTCTACATAAATACTCTTTGTGCTTTAATAGATCTATGCTTTTCCCCACATGTGTGAAAGTGACAGTGGGCATACCGTGTGTGGCACTTTGGCTAGATTGAATATTTGTTATGAGTTATATTTGGAGTTGGATGTCTCTATGAAATTGTGGTGTTTGTTGGAACCATCTAGCGCTCAAGGTGACAGTGTGTGGTTATCTAGATTGGGGAAGGCGGACTTAGAGGAGTGTTGTTATAGCCCTACCGATAATTAGAGTGTCCAACCGGAGAGTAGTTAAGAGTAGTATCATGAAGAGAGGATATTTATATGAGAGAGTGTTCACTAGTGAAAGTATGATCCCTAGGCCTTGTTTCTAAACATTGAAACACCGTTTGCATCTAGATCTGTTGCATGTTTGCTTGCTTTAGTCTTTACCTCACCATCAAGCTCTTTTCTGGCACTATTACCACTTGTATTTGACTATCTCTTCGCCGAACTAGTGCACCTATACACCTGACAAGTGTATTGGGTGTGTTGGGGACACAAGAGACTTCTTGTATATTGATTGCAGGGTTGCTTGAGGGGGAATACCTTTGACCACTTCCTCCCTGAGTTCGATAAACCTTGGGTAATCCACTTAAGGGAAACTTGTTGCTGTTCTACAAACCTTTGCACTTGGAGGCCCAACAACTGTCTACAAGAATAGAAGTGCGTAGACATCAGTGTGGCCTTGAACGGTACAGTAGCGTACGTGGTTACGCAATGCACGGTGGTGTAACAAAACGTCTCCTCCCTTCACCTTTATAGAGGACTCCTCACTCTCACTCATCACTCGCTCGCTCACTCACGCAACCAGCTCCACTATACCATCACCTTCTGCAAACCCCCAAGAAAACCCCAACCACGCCGGCGATGGAGAAGAACGGCGCGGTGGCCATCGTCTCCTCCAAGGCCGCTGATGAGGATACCACCGTCCCCATACAGGCCCTCGTCAAGGCATCGAAGGCAGCCGCCATCCCTGTCCAGACCCCTGTCCCTGCTTCCGCCGTAGCCACCGGCGAGGAGGCCCCCGTCCTCGTACATGCCCCCATCGAGGAGGCCCCAGCCATTCTCTGGTAGATCCAACACAGCTGGGACCCCTACGGGGACAACGATTACATCAGGCCGGAGAACCCCTACGACACGAGCTTAGCTGACCCATTGTCGGAGGTAACTAGGGTTTTCTCCCCTTCCTTTGTTCTCCCCCCATTCCCATTGTTGGATGCTAGATCGTGTGTTATTAGGGCTCAGCTGTTCATATTTTCAATCATTGGATTCTAGGTATTTTTACAGTAGCTAATCATGTTAGATCTCGTATTTCGATGAATGCCCCTAGATGGGATCAGTACTAGCACCGATCTGTAGTTGGGATCAGTACCAGAACCGATTTGTAGTTGGGATCAGTACTAGCACCGATCTGTAGTTGGGATCGGTATTCAATTTGGTTTGAGATTTGGGGATTCGGGAATAATCAGGGGATCTCAATCGGTTAATTTATGCAAGTAATCAATCCTGATAATCAAGGTATCTCAATCATGTTCTTATTGCATGCTACTGTTTTTTTTGTAATAGGTGGATAGCAGCGACGTCTGCAGCGACGACGATTCCAACGACACCAAGACTCGTTAGGTGCTGAGGAAGCTGAAGTCTGGCCAGTTCAACAACTTCTTCGCCTGCGACGTCTACAGGTGCCCCTTCGACACCAGGGGCCTTGCCACCGACTTCAACTCCCTCATGAGGCATGTTGAGGATGTGAAGACCTGCAGTCTATCAAAGAACGTCCACGCCTTCAGAGCCAAGCACCAGGCACTCGGTTTTCACCTCTGCAACCTCCAGAAGGTGGACATCGAGGAGGGTCGTGTGCCCCCGATCAAGCCCAAGGCGCGCAAGGTCAAGGACTATGCAGCAAAAAGTGGAGGAAGCGCCAAAGGAAGGAGGCGGAGTCCCTCTTAGCGGAGTCCATGAGGGGCCATTGATCTTGTGCTGATGCTGCTGCTGTAAAGCAGCTTCTTTTGTTTTGTTGTCTGTGTTGAACTTGTCCACTGCTGCTGAGCAGCCTAATTATCAAACCTCGTTTAAGTACCATACTATGTAATCCTATATTAGCTGCTTTATCTATATCTACTCTGTTTATCTATATATTTATGGTACTGGTTAGATTTGCTGCTCTAGATTTTCTACCTTACTGGGAAAAAATGAGGGCCAAAAGGAACCATGAATGAAGAGAGAAGCTGCTCTGGATTCGCTGCCTTTTGGGGCAAAAATTAACACAACTGTTAGCAATATAAAGGGGAAAGGGCGCTCTTAAAAAGGCCAACCATAAAAATAACAAAAAAAATCTTCCAATTTAGGCGACAGGGCACACGTAACTACCAGACGCGCCCCACATGGCCCCACACCACATCCCCAAAACACGTTCCCAACAAGCCGGTCCCACGCAGTCCAACATGGGGGGGTCCTACTACGGGACCCGACTGAATGTGGCCCCACTTGTCAGCATGTAACGGGGGGTCCTACTTGTCAGCACGTGACAGCGAGGGTCCACTACGGGACCCACCTAAATGTGGCCCCACTTGTCAGCACGTAACGGCGAGGGTCCACTAAAGGGACCTGACGGAGAGCGAGTTTCAGAACGATGCGAGAGTTTCGGACAAGGAGCTAGGCAAAAGTGAGGAAAAGTTAAGCGGCTAGGGAAAAGTGAGTACAACTAACGAACCAAGGGCACAAAAATAGAAATCCCTTAAAAATCTTTTATTAAAAATAAAACAAACAGATGTTTTAAAGTAAATCGTGCTATCAAGGAGGCAGTGCAACCGATCGGACCAGAGGTCCAACCGACCAGACCACCTACTACCCGATTAGACCTACACCTAAACCCTAGACCTAAACCGGCCAGGCCCAGCCGATTGAAACCCTAACCCTAATCTTGGCTAACCCTAACACCCAAACCATCCACACCTACACCCGTCGCCGCCGCACTCGAAGCACGCACACAAGCCCATGATGCACCACTCGCCTGCGTGAACCACCCCGCCTCGATCTCCTGGCCCACCTACCTACATGCACCGTGTCCACCCCGTCGCCATGCTGCACGCGTTTCGGTCGCCCAGCCCCGCGTCCCCATGTGCAAGCCCTCCCGTTTCCCCCACCGACCCCACAATACCTGAAATCCTCGACTCACCCTCCTCGCGCAACCTTCCCGTGCGTGGCCCGTGAGCCCTCACCTCGATCCTCCACTGTTGCTTCCTCCTCGGGCCCTGCGTTGCGCATCGCCGAGCTCTCCTCGCGGATGCCCTCTTCCACCACTGCCACAACACCTTCTCCGTACCGCACGAGCGCGCCCCTATAGCGCTCGGTTACCACCGGCGGACCCTCCTCCTCGATCTGGCGCCGCTCAACCACACCCACCTCTAACCCTCCTCAACAAGCCCGTCCCCGTCGCCTTCCTCACCCCGGCTCCAGCCAATGCCCGACACTAGCAGAGCTGCCGTCGGCTTCTTGGTGTGCCCCCACCTGCGAGACTGCCTATGACCGGCGCTGCGCGCCCGTGCAATCCCGACCTCTCCACCCCCCCCCCCCCCGCCCTCAACCTCTCTGGTTCCTCTTTGGTCGATCCGTCACATGCCCCGTCGACCGCGGCAGCTTCCCTAAGCTCTGTGGCTCCCCTCTGTCACGACCCTGTCTTCCCTCCCTGTCCGAAGGCCACCATCATTTAATCTACAGTTGTATGGGTGCATGAATTCATGCTCCGTTTCGACCTTCCGTGTTTTAGATGGGTTATCTGGAGTTTGATCACATGATGCTCAGTCCCGGTGTTCTAATACTGTGGTGGTATGGAGGTGAAGATGTGGTAGTGGTGACAGATGTGTGGGAATGACCGTGTGGTGCTATGACAAGGACTTCCTCTGTTTTGATGTGACAAGACCAACCGTGATGCTACCCAAAGAATAGGGCGCCACCGATCAAAGTTCACCATCGACTGGATCCTTGTACCTCGCCAAGCTTTGTCTCTAGTGTACACAAGCTTTCCGTCAACAACTCCGTAGACCCATCATCATTCGAAATGCTTTGGACCAAAGAAGCCGGACCCTATGACCCGAAGTCCTCAAGTTATCCTTCCTAGAACCCGAAGGATGCTGCCAAGTTCTCCATCCCGAACCCTGAAGACCGAACCTGAACACCTCGTAACCCCAAGATCGCCGATACCCACGTGTGACCCTAAGCTCCTATTTTATAACATGATATTTTACTTGTTGCATATTAAATTGCTCATGTCGCATACATATTGTGTGGTTTTGGGGCATTATGCCGATTCATCTAAATTAAATGTGGAGACCATATGCGGGCTTTTCTAGTCTTATATTGGGCCCATTTAAATTTGTGTAGCAAACCGCCATGTTTTGACTTGCTAATCCAACATTTAAAATGCGGGGTATCTAAACAACATGAACCACCTAATTAATTGTCGATACCCCGGTTCCGCTTAATATTGCCTAATTTCATTGCACCTTTTCCATGTCATGCACCATACATGCATCATGCCTAATCTTCTGTCATAGTATTTAATAGTGCATCCCGATCTTCACGGATTAGGCCGATGAGTTGAGGTAGTGTCGACCCGATCTTCAGATGAATCTTTGGCAGTGTTTTCCTAGGCAATCAGTCTCTCCCCTTCTACCTATTTTACATTTCTAGTCTTTAATTCCTCCTGATCTATTTCTATCTGTGTTGTGATGCTTTAGGTTCCGTACCACTTTATATCCCTTGCAGCCTATATTGCCATGGACGCCTCCTATTACTTGTTGTTTGGTAGATAGTCGGCCTTGCGAGTCGTAGTTGCTTGCATAGGTGTTGTTTTGTGCCGTCGTTGTTCCACAGTTGTTGGAGGAATGTCTCATGCTTAATGGTGGAGATGATCATGAGTTTAATAACAACTTGATATTAAAATGCTAGGAATAGTAATAACTAATGCAGAGGCACATGTGCGCAATAGATGTCATTTGGTTTTTAACCGCTCACTGGTGTCCCATCGGCCCCGAGTACTTGATACCCGTTCCTTGACTATCGCACTATCCCGATGACCCACAAGTATAGGGGGTGTATCGTAGTACTTTCGATAATTAGGAGTATCAATCCCAACGAGGAGCAGAAGGTGTTGACTAGTGGTATGGATTAGGAAATCTCTGTAAATACTTAGCAAACGGATTTTTAGGGGTTTTCTGATAAAGCAACAAAACAAAGTTCAAGTAATAAAGACAACGAACAACTGCATCAAGTGGCCCAATCCTTTCTTAGCAAAGGACAAGCCGGTGGAAATACTTATAAGGACCAAACGTTCTCGAGGACACATGGGAATTCTGTCAAGTGATTTCTCTTCAAATAGATGAGTACTCTTCTTTGGTGTTGTAAGTGTTGTGTGGGTGAACCTGTGCTAATGTACCGACCTTACTTGGACTAATACATACTTGTGATTAAACCCCTTGCAAGCATCCACAACTACAGGAAACTAATTAAGATATAAACCTAACCATAGCCTTAAATTCTAAGATCCTACGCTCCCTTATGCAATGGTGTCCTAACGGGGGTTCAGGTTTCTGTCACTCCGGCAACCCCACAATTAGTAGCCAAATACACAATGCATTCCCCTAGGCCCATAAATGGTGAAGTATCATGTAGTCGACGTTCACATGACACCACTAGAAGAATAGCACCACAACTTAAATACTAAACCATTGAATAATAACTCAACACGAATCCACTACTAACAACATGACTTCTCCCATGTCCTCAAGAACTAAACGAACTACTCACAAGACATCATATGGATCAAGATCAAAGATGATATGGTGATGGATAACAATCCGAACATAAACAATAATCCAATGGTTCCACTCACAAGCATCAACTACAATAGTAATTAACACCGGGAAAGTTTCCCCTAAGAACTAATGCAAGATCCAACACGATTGTTACAGCGGGACGGAGTGGTGATGATGATGCTGGTGAAGATGATGGTGTGGATGATGATGATGATCCCGATGAAGCCTAGCTTGATGACGGTGTTGATGGCAACGATCTCCCCTCTTCGGGAAGGGATTTCCCCGGTAGAAATCTGTCTGCCAGAGAGCTCTTTCTCTCTCGGTGTTTTCCGCCCCGCAGAGGCGGCGTAAATCTTTCTATGGTCGCTCTCCTGGTATTAGGGTCCCGTGAGGAAGATATAGGTGAGAGGGTGGAGTCAAGAGCCGGCCAGGTGGGCCACACCTGCCCTAGGCGCGGGCAAGGTGGGCCCGCGCCTAGGGGGATGTGGGCCCCCTGTGGCCCGGCTACGCCTCCCCTTATGGCTTCCTTAGTCATCTGGGAAAATATAATTTTCCATGATTTTTCTGGTATTTTTGTGATCTTCACAAAATTGCATCAAAACACCTCTTTTTCCATCAGAAACCTAACTCCGGCAGTTCATCCTCCAAGAATCATCCAAGATGCAAAAACAGAGGAAAAGACATTAGTAATACCTCATAATAAGCCTTATATCAATGAATAGAGGAAAATTATGATATATAATGGTGATGCAAATTGGACGTATCATATCCACATGTGGGACCATGAATCCCCTTAGCTAGAGCTCGGTTCATTTCTTATTTTTTGAGGCCACAAACTAGTTTGGGGTTTTATTACTATCCTATACTTATGCCATTTACTGCATTATTTACTACTGTTGCTCGTGGAGAGAGTTTACTACTATACTGTTTAGGAATGTGGAATGTTTACACGGTATCGACAACCTAGTTACATTTTCGGGTTCCTAGTCATTTACAACCATTGGCACAAACCCTGGGTTCGTCTCGGAGCCGGCCAACTTCGTTGCGGGTAGCTTAGTGGGGTGGCCCCTTGAAATATTTTATGAATCTTGTGATTGCTTTGTCGTGATCCCTCGTTGGGTTTTTATTTGGTTTTCCAAGGTTGATCGTGCGTGTGATGCTATTTGTGCACCCCTGCAGGGTAAATCTTTCTAAAAGTTGTGTCCGTGGTTATGGACGACTTGGAGCAAAATATCTCGATCATAGACAACTATAACTAAATTAGTGCTATAAACTTGACTTTGGAATGACTAGTAATCAGCTAAACTACAATGGAATGGTTAAATAAAAGTGCCAACAACTGCTGGAATTGGGATGCCTCATGCTATATGTATCTGACTAGTAAGTAATGCAACCACAACGTAATGGTTAACTAAAACTACCAATTGCTTATGATATCAGGACGACTCGTGCTATCTGTATCTGACTAGTAAGTGATGCAACTATAATGGAATGAATAAAATTTTCCAACTGTGTGCGTTTCCTCGGTATGAATTCTTTGTTTGGTCTCGAAGGGGAATACCAGGATCGGTATGTTTGGTGTTAGTATTAGGTTGGATCCGAATAGGTCTTTCTTATCCCTCTCCGATAGACACCAGTTGTATCGAGTCTCTATAGGTTATTTAGTGCATACTACACTACCGCGCCAGTCCACCATACCTATGTAGGCGAGAGCCGCCGAATTCTAAGTTTCGCCGTGTACTGGCCTTGGTACCGACCGCTCTCTTTTTCCTTTGCCCTTTACCGGCACCCCTTTTGTTTAGCAAGTTTGAGATCGACGTTGTTAGCATGGTTACCCTTCCGGCTTGGTCTGGGCAGGGTTATGGCCACCATTAGTTATTCTTCAGGGCTCTTAGCCCCATTTGCTTCTTATCCGTACTCCGATGTTGTACTATTTTAAAGGTGATTTGGATCTTTCAACTATAAATCTAGATTCTTGACTCGTTGAGTCATTGTTGTATATATATGTACTGTGGGTTCCATCATGGACTATTGTGCAATGATATTACTTTGTTTTCCACCTGCACGCAAGTGCCTAGTGGGCGCCTTTGAATCATTTCTATGCGGGTCTGGCGGGAATCGCTAAAACTTGCATAGGGACGATCCGAGGGTGTTACATCACCATAGTTGATGTCCGACGTGTTCCACTAAGCATACGAAGTAGGAGAAGATTGCGTAGGAGGGTGGATTGATGCCCTATGACACGATGAACGATAAGCCGCTGAGTGTGAGCCATGTCATGATGCTGCCGGTACGCCTCGTACTGTCCCTTGTGAGTATCGACACCCATGCATAGAATGTTGCGCTGGAACCAGTTGAGTTGCTTCACTTCTCAGGAAATATATGGCACATGGGACCTTCTCCCACTAGCCCTAGAATCTCCCATAAAGGAATCTGGAGTTGTAGAGGGGTGAGAGGTCTTCCTAGAGTTGTCATAGATCTTCTTGACTTTGTGTTCATCATCGAGTGGCCCAAGGAAATCCTCATTGGGAAGCATACTCTTTATGAGCATCATGATGAGAGGAGTATAAGGGATGGATAACATGTTGTACAAAGCATCAGCCTGGAAAATGAAATCCATCATATCCAACATGTAACTCATAGCTGGGTCTTCAGAAGAGGCACATTCATATGAAAAGTCGAGTATCTGAACAAGATGAGCACATATATTGTCATTTTTCTCCCCACTAAGAGTGATGCAATCACGGAACATGAGAACTAACTGAGCGTAGATCGGGGAGATACCTACAACCTTGCCAACTATACCATTGGGTACATAACATGTGAAAGTAATGTATCCTTGTTGATTTGATGGGGGTGATGATGCAATGCCCACATGAATGATCCCGACCATTAAAAGGATAGCCAAGTACCTAAGCAAAAGTATAGAAATCAGCCTAGAGAAAATTGGAGCCGGTCATCCACTTCATAGTGCGACGGTCATCTCCACACATCACAAGAGTGGAGAAAAACTGCTTGACCAGGGAGCTCTCATAGGGATACTAAAATTCCATAAGATGGTCCAGTCCAATCCTTTCAGTCACAGCAAGAGCATCAGCAAATTGAGGCTTATTTCTTGTCTCGGTCAGGTCCATTGGATGCATGGGGCGTATCTTCAAGCTGGAGTAGACATCGTCAAAAATATACTTCTGATGAGCACACCAATAGTTAGGATCCCCAATCTCCTCATCAAGCTCAGCCTCCAAAAATAGGTCACGCTGCCGAATAGATGAGTACTCAATAATGTCCATGTCCTTCTAGTTGACTCGAGTTTGCTTGACATTTCTCTTGGAACCAGCCCATGACTTCTTCTCTTTCTTTCCCTATTTAGCCATTCAGTCGGCCTCTCTTTTCTGCCTTCTTAGCTCAACCTCATCAACCAAAACACATTCATTGTTTTTCTTGAGATATCGAGCACGGGGACGATGCTGATACCTCTAAGGGACACCACAGGAACTACCTGTGAAACAAATTTGGTAGGTAGCAAAAGATAAGCACACACAAGTCCAGGAAGAATTGCTAAAAATAGTAGAAAAACAACCACAAGACAATCATACACCACATTGTAATATGAGTCAAATGGCAGCAGGTGCAAACCTTCTAGGCCGGATAATCTGGCCCAGCCAGGGGTGGATAATCTGGCCGTGGCGAATTTTTGCAAATCGGCTTAGATTAATAGTGAACAAACAGATTGTCTATGATTTTTAACATGCATATGGAACAACGGGAAACCTCTAATCCGAGTTTCAATAACAAACAAACAACTTCCATACAAAAGAGAAGAATGGGGGAGTTGCCCTCACTCATTGGAAGAAGTACTCGGAGGATAAGGTACCCGGAAGGCTGCGGGAGAAGATCTGGTGAAGGGCCGGAGATTCGAGCGGCCGGAGCTACACCAGTGAGGGGCGGGAAGGCTGGCGGCAACTGGGGGAGGAGAGGGGGTAGGGGTAAGAGAGGCTGCTCTATTTGAGCCCTCTCACCCAACACCCAACCCTAAGTAGACAGAATAGCCCGTGTCGAATAATCCGGCCCTCACTAGGGGCGGATAATCCAACCCTCACTGAAATTTCTGTTTACACAGATTTTTCAGGCCAGCGCACCCCAAACAAAACCCTCGCGTCTTGTGTGCTAGATAGACGTCTCAAGGTGGAAAAAAAGCTTAGGTTTAGATAGCCAAATTGTATGGTACTACACATCCAAAATTGCAAGAGTCAAAGCAAAGAAAGGCCAATATTGGGTGTGTTTTCCATAAGAACAAGAGATAGACAAGAAAATCCAATAAAACCCATGAAGAACCAACTCTTCATAAAGAAGAGTGTGGTGGCCGAAGCCACCATGTAGGAGTGAATGGTATGACACCGCGAAGATGTATCTTGGGTTCATGACCAATACTCATCAATAATCTCACATATCACATAATGATATTAAGAGAAATGATTTGTCTTACTTTCATCATTATGGGGCGAGGGTTAGCCCAATTAATTAGGACCACACTCCCCCTATGTACATTCCCACATCTAAACCAAATAGAGGAAGCGATATAAGTGAGTATGTAATGGTAATCAAGTCAAGCTCCTTGAATCCACAATATTTAGCTCATTCCTCAAGTAACAAAATCTTGCTTCATCAAGTGGCTTTGTGAAAATATCATCAAGTTGATTCTTTGTGCTCACAAAAGATAAGTCAATATCACCACGAGCAACATGATCCCTAATAAAATTATTACGGATATCAATGTGCTTCGTTCTTGTATGTTGTATCGGATTGTAACCAATTTCACCAGCACTTTCATTGTCACACAAAATAGGCACTTTGTCACAATTGACACTGTATTATTTTAATTTTTTCCTCATCAATAAAAACCGAGTGCACGCACTTGCAGGAGCCACATATTCAACTTCGGCGCTGGAGAGAGATATACAATTTTGTTTCTTCGAAGACCAACATACTAAGGATCTGCCCAAAAATTGACAAGCTCCAAAAGTTGATTTTATATCATCCTTATCACCAGCCCAATCATAATCCATGTATCCACATAGAGATAAATTAGAGCCCTTGTGATACCATAGACCAATGTTAGGGGAATGAACCAAATATCAGAAGATTCTCTTGACCGCCACTAAGTGGCTTTATTTAGGAGCCGCTTGATACCTTGCACACACTCCTACACTCAACACAATATCAGGTCTAGATGTGCAAAGGTAAAGGAGAGAGCCGTGTAGGGGTTCGTAGCATGGAAAACAAAAGATTTCTACCGCATGCAAACAAACAAGCCAAGATCTATCTACTAGATTGTAGCAACGAGTCGATGGAGGAACTCACCCTTGAAGATTCCAAAGCGGTTAACGAGAGCAGATTCTCGTGGGTGTTGTAGTCGTACTCTTGCCGATCTCAAGATCGCGTAGACGATCCTTCCGGCGTTGTGTTCCAGCAGCGCTTCCGCAGTCGGTCACACGTTCGGTACTCGATGAATACCTTCCTCTCCCTTGTTCCAGCAGGCAGCGGAGGTTGTAGTACTCTCCTCGCTATTCCGGCAGCACGACGGCATGGTGTCGGAAGTAGAGGGGAGATCCCGCAGGGCTTCGCCTTAAGCCGGTGCGAGTATGGTGGAGCAAGAGAGGTGCCTTGGCGATCTAGTCTTTAGAAGAACCAAGGGGGGAGCTTGGCCGGCGGCTAGGGCTTAGGAATCCCCAACTCGGCGAGTTGGAGGAACCCTAGGTGGCGGCGGCTACTTGGAGGAGGCCGGCGGCTAGGGCTAGGGTTTTGGGTGTGAGGGGTAGGGGCGCCCTACCCCTCCTTATATAGGTGGAGGGTTGTCACATCCCAAGAATTTCCAAATCTTGTAATGTGAAAATAAATAAATAAAATAATTTTTTTTTTGATTTTCAGGGCCAGAAGAAACTTTTGAATCCAATTGGAAATCTTCAAACCTATTTTGAACAAAGAAATCCTAAAGGGATCAAAAAGATAAATAATTAGTAAAGGAAAAATAAAAATATTTTACTACTACTTTGAAATATTTTTATAAAGGCTTTGACTTTCAAAGGGAAAAGAAATATTTAAATAAAGACTATTTTATAGAGCCAAATTAAACTTTGGCCAAACTTTGGAATTAAAACATTTTGTTTGGAATAAAAATAGCAAAAGTTGATTTAAATAAATTAATAAGGATTTAATATCCAACTTTATTTAAATAAAAGGTTTTACTACTTTAAGTGAAACATCAAAATTTATTAAAATAAGTTTCCAAGTATTTTGTACTCTCAAATAAAACCTACTGAGTGGTTTTGGCTTTAATTTTAGATTTCAAAATAAATATCTCAATAAAACAAATCCTATTTGATTTAATAATGTAAGTCTATTATATTTAACTAATAATGGACTCTAAAATAAAAGGTTATTTTGTTTTAAACAAGTTTCCCAAATATTCATTATTCCCAAATAAAACCTACTAATTTGATTTTGAAAATATTTGGATTTCAAATGGAGATTTTAATAATTAAATCAAACCCTATTTTATTAAATAACTAAAGAACCATTTTATTTAATTAAAGAATGGATCTTAAAAAGAATAAAAATTATTATTTTATTTTGGATTTTGGTTTATGTTTCTGAACAGAACCAAATTCATAGTTGCAAAGTTTTTTGATTATTTGAATTGATTTGAATGTTGTTTGGTTGATTGAAATTCAAAACAGAAATCAGAAATAGAAAAAGAAAAAGTTACAGAATAAAAAAAAATGGATTTGCACCCAGCCCAGCCGGCCAAGCCCAGGAAGCCCACCAACCGGCCCAGCTATTCCACCCGCGACGAAACGTTTTTCACTCGCAACCAGACCCGTGGTGTGACCGACTGGTGGACCCCTTCCTCACTCTTTTCCCCACTGACCAGCGGACCCCACTTCTCCAGACCGTCTCCTTCCTCGCGACGACCACGCCGGCCGTTTCTACCATTGATGTCGCGCGTTAATTCGCAGTAATGTCGCAGTGATGCCGCCCAGCGACCTCGCCCTCTTAAGCGCCCACTCTCCCTCTCCATTTCCCCTCAAGCTCCTCCCTCTCTCTGCCCCCAGGCTGCGATTATTTTGCCCTGCACCATCACTGCTCCGACGAACTTCCTTCCCAAATTCCGGCCAACACCCACCACCTCCTGCCTCCCCGAGCACACTAGCAGACTCCCCACTCCCAGACAATCCTCCCTGTGCTCTTCGTTCGACCGCGGGCGCCCCAGAACACCGTCCTCGACAAACTCCGAGCACCGCCGCGTCTGTCTCCAACTCCGGCGCGTTCCCCAGGTGAAATCCGACCGTCCCTCTGCTTCTCGATCACGCGAGCATCTTCGCCTTGGTTTAACGCACCTGACCATACTCCTGTCCTGCCTCCGCGTGATCTACATCGTCGCCTTCGACCGCGGACAGAACCGCCCGACGCCGACGAAGTCTCCAGCGAGCAATCGCCACCGTTCCCGTGCGCCCCCTGCCTCGTCGACCACACGTTGAGTTTCCCCAGCCAACTGCGACCTCGGTGAGCCTACTCCCTTCCTCTCTCACCTCCTGTTTCGCCAGCGCCGCCACTGACCGACCGTCGCCACCGTCCACCGCAGCGCAGCGCCGCCAGTTAGTGGTCTGATTGATTGCGTCCGTTAGATCTAGATCGTAAGGCTGTAATAGAACATAAGCGAAGAGGTATCGTGTGCCTCTGCACCGCTCGATCTAAATGAGATCCTACGGTCTGCAGCGCGTGATCCACCCCGAACCGGTACCGTCCAACCAGAGTGTGCCGTGTGTCCCCTGGTTTGTTTAAAAACAGATTTGAATCAGAACTATTTGCAAACTTCAAACCACACGTCCAAAAATTACAAATTTTATATCAATGGATTCAGGAGAGCAAGCCCTAGCCAACCATGCCCTTAGTTTATCAAATAGTATCTGTTAGCTTGTTTGAATTTGCAGAAACTTTTGTATGCTTGTTTGGAATAGAAAAATGATTCAAAAATGTTTATAAGATTGAAACCTTGGCAAATTAGCTTGTGGTGAACTCAATTGACCCTAGGAACCAACCCTTGGTGTTAAAAATGGTTTTGGTAAAATTTAGGTTGGATTATTTGACTTAGTCATTTTCTAGCCAAATAAAATTATTGATTGTTATTATGAAAATGTTTCTGCAAAGAAAACTTTGGGAAAGTGTTTTGGACCAAAACTACTGACCCAAAACAACAAATCTTGAGAGTTAGAAACTTTTGGTGAAGACTTAAAGGTTTTAGATTTAATAAAACTATTTTCCACCACATAAAATGTTGAATGGATTTTAAAATAGTTTTTGGGCAAAACCCTCTAACTAATGACTTTGCCATTTTGGTAAATGACTAATTTGGACCTTCCAAAGTTTAGAAACCTAGTGGAGACTATCCTTGCAATAGAACCATCCTTTGCATAATTATGCATGACTTAGATTCCATTACTTTGTGAGTGTGAAATTGTTTGTTTGACTTTGGTTGGGAATGTTAGTTGATTTTTGTGTTTGCTTGATTGACTTGTAGTGAATTTAGCAAAGTGTGAGACTAGCAAGATCAAGGAGAGAACCACCTTTCCCTACCAAAAAGGCAAGATACACTCTCATACAAAAGTCCTACTATTTTCATTATACTTAGTGGATTTTGAAAACATGCATGAAAATGATTTATACTTATGCTATGCTAAATCCTAATAGGATGCCCTTACTTTCCTTAGAGAAAATGTTGTAGTTGTACATGCTTAGCCATGCTATATTTTGAAGAGATACATGTTGAGATTTTACAAAGGTTGAGAAAAGGACTTGTGTTTTACATAATAAAACAAGGACTCAACGAACCACCTAGGTGGGGGATACTTTAAGTTTTGGAGAAGGTGGCAACAAAAGGAACCATGTCCATGGCAATCACTTTGTGTTGTGCTCCAAATGAGAACCACCTAGGAAACTTAGAGATTGAACATGCTTCTCCAATTGGGGCTTTCGTGTGCAACCACATGCTATTATGGCTCTGGCTTAGTCAACTACATTAGGAAGACCCATACATTGTCTTTAGTTACCGGACATGGGGATCTGGAATGCTTCATGGGGGCTGAAGACAAGCTAGCAATGATGTATGGGAGGACCTTTTGGAAAGACTTCGTCACATTCTCAATCTGCCAGTACTCCATCTTGGTGAGCACTAATCCAGTAGGCCACTGGTGGCAAAAGGATGGGATTGTGACATGTGGGTAAAGTGTACTCCTTCTGCAGAAGATAATAAAATCTAAGTACTTAGCCGTGTCCCCGGTTATGGACAATACTGAGCAACTAAAGTTTGAACTATGGGAGATCTCGACATTCCAACTTCTAAAATAAAAACTTGATGCACTTGGGGGTACCAAGGAATTCAAAGAGATTTTGTTAAGCTTGATGCACTTGGGGTTACCAAGGTGCTCAAGAGATTTTGCTTAACACTTGATGTACTTGGGGTTACCAAGGAACTCATGAGATTTTGATAAAACTTGTTGCACTTGGGGTTACCAAGTAGCTCAAGAGATTTTTTGACAAGGACTTGAACACTTGAGTTTCTACCAAGGAGTTCAAGGAACTTGGACAAGAGATTTGACAAAGGACCAAAACCATTTTTGAAAAGATAGGATAAATGTTGCTTTATGCAAATAAGCCTTAAACTCTACTTAGCCATATATGCATGTATTGATAAGATCCACTCATAATATACAAAGTAGTGAAACTTGCCAATACAATTCAAATGTATTGACCCTTGTGGCTGTAACTTGTAATGTTGCAGGTTTGATTGTCTTTAGTGAAGATTGATTGATTAGGATTACAAAGTCTACAACCAACATCTGCCTGTGGCACTTTGAAGATGAAGGACCCATGACTATAGTTATTCCGCTGCAATGTAATGTAATAGCCAAATGAGCTATGTAAGATGTAATAAAAATTATGTTATTCCTGGTTATAAAGTTATGTTATGACCTTTGTATCTTGATATTACATCTTAACTGTGGATGCTAGCTATTGATCCAGGGACTAGCATTGTAAAACACAGGAGGAATCTACCTTATTAGGTTGAGACCCCTACAGATGGTATCAGAGCATTGTGTTGCCTGTAGGATTTGTAAACCTAGGATTGGACAAAAACCCTTACAAGAATAGGAGTTATATTTTGATCCAAAACTTATATACAAAAACACTTGTAAACTCTTTCCTCAACCGTTTTGATTTCAACTCTACCTCTCTTCTATTTCAACTTGATGAAAAACCTACCATGGCCAGAGACTATACCATGTGCAAAGGACTTCTTCAACTATAATGACTTCAACTTCTTCAACTCTAATGACTTCAACATCTTCATCATATTCACCAAGGACCTCCAACTTGGATACCACCAAGGACTACAAGTGAAACAAGGAAATCTTGCTCAAGATATGGAGACTGAGGAAATGCAAAATAAGAAGGAGCCATCAACAACTTTGGGTATTGCAACCAAGAATTTTTCCTCAAGGAAACCATGATCTCATACAAGAAGAATCATGAGGGATGGAAAGATCACAAGTGAACCATATAGATGGACCACCATATTATAGTTAAGTCAAAACACACCAACCTGTGAGGTGTAACAAAAATGTTTTTGTTGACTAAAGTATGTGATTGAACCTTGTTTGAGTGAAATGTTTGGTTTGTGATTGCATGCACATTGTTTGTGTGAATTGTGATGTGTGTGAGTAGAAATATTTCCTTAGAAATATCTTGCCTATTCTAATCTCCCTCCAACCCAAACAGATGAATACTCCAAAAGACTCCAAGGTTGATGACATCAACACCAACCAAGCTGACAGCATGAAAGAGCTCATAGCAACCCAACACCAGTTAAACCAACTGACAGCTCAGTTCATAGCCAACAATAGTGATAAAGACCCAGCACTGCAAAGGTTTTTGGAGGAACAATCCCAACTGATGCTTAAGGTGACTAATCAAATGATCAGCATGGAAGAAAGCTATCCCAAAAGAGTTTATGATAACAAGGATAACAAGAATGTTGTTCTAGATGGAGCACCAGCTTGCATTATTTGTGGATACAAGGATCATACTTCCAAGGAGCATGAAGGACAATGCCCCAATTGTGAAGAAGAACATTCTGTTGGACAATGTCCCACCTCTCAAGCTACCTGTTACCTTTGTGAAGGAAACGACCATGTCCCTATCCAATGCCCTATCTATGCCATGGTGGAAGAAAGGAAACAAGAAGGATCCAAGTCTACCAAAGGAAAAGGACCACTTATACCTCCAAACAAGACAACCCAATTCAAAGGATCAAAGAAACCCAAGAAACCAAGACCAGACATGAACCTGGTGCAATGTCGTAAATGTAAGGAAATGGGACACTATTCCAGTGAGTGCCCAGAGAACAAGAAGAATAAAGATATTGACCAAGTGTGGTGCAACAACTGCAAAGATTTGGGTCACTATGTAGCAACTTGTCCACAAGAGCCACGTAAAGAACTCAAGGACATCCATTGTTTCAACTGCAAGAATCCAGGACATTATGCAAGCAACTGTCCAGAAAAGATGAAGAAC
Source organism: Avena sativa (assembly GCA_916181665.1). Lineage (NCBI taxonomy): Eukaryota > Viridiplantae > Streptophyta > Magnoliopsida > Poales > Poaceae > Avena > Avena sativa. The sequence goes on along the minus strand of OV702281.1, from coordinate 413,446,881 downwards.
AAGTTGAACAAGCCTATGGAGAAACTCAAGCTTGGCCCATGAGTCAAGCATGGAAATTAAGGACTCCATGCAAATGTTTGCTTAGAGAAATTTCCCAGGATCCCAAGAAGGACAATATGTAATTTTTGTTTGAAATTTTTTAAGGGTGGTAGTACCCTAGTTGTCTTGGAACATGCTGGTAACCCTAACCTTCCCAAATCTCGGGACGAGATTTATTTTAAGGGTGGTAGCCTATCACATCCCAAGATTTTCCAAATCTTGTAATGTGAAAATAAATAAATAAAATAAAATTTTGTTTGATTTTCAGGGCCAGAAGAAACTTTTGAATCCAATTGGAAATCTTCAAACCTATTTTGAACAAAGAAATCCTAAAGGGATCAAAAAGATAAATAATTAGTAAAGGAAAAATAAAAATATTTTACTACTACTTTGAAATCTTTTTATAAAGGCTTTGACTTTCAAAGGGAAAAGAAATATTTAAATAAAGACTATTTTATAGAGCCAAATTAAACTTTGGCCAAACTTTGGAATTAAAACATTTTGTTTGGAATAAAAATAGCAAAAGTTGATTTAAATAAATTAATAAGGATTTAATATCCAACTTTATTTAAATAAAAGGTTTTACTACTTTAAGTGAAACATAAAAATTTATTAAAATAAGTTTCCAAGTATTTTGTACTCTCAAATAAAACATACTGAGTGGTTTTGGCTTTAATTTTAGATTTCAAAATAAATATCTCAATAAAACAAATCCTATTTGATTTAATAATGTAAGTCTATTATATTTAACTAATAATGGACTCTAAAATAAAAGGTTATTTTGTTTTAAACAAGTTTCCCAAATATTCATTATTCCCAAATAAAACCTACTAATTTGATTTTGAAAATATTTGGATTTCAAATGGAGATTTTAATAATTAAATCAAACCCTATTTTATTAAATAACTAAAGAACCATTTTATTTAATTAAAGAATGGATCTTAAAAAGAATAAAAATTATTATTTTATTTTGGATTTTGGTTTATGTTTCTGAACAGAACCAAATTCATAGTTGCAAAGTTTGTTGATTATTTGAATTGATTTGAATGTTGTTTGGTCGATTGAAATTCAAAACAGAAATCAGAAATAGAAAAAGAAAAAGTTACAGAATAAAAAAAAATGGATTTGGACCCAGCCCAGCCGGCCAAGCCCAGGAAGCCCACCAACCAGCCCAGCTATTCCACCCGCGACGAAACGTTTTTCACTCGCAACCAGACCCGCGGTGTGACCGACTGGTGGACCCCTTCCTCACTCTTTTCCCCACTGACCAGCGGACCCCACTTCTCCAGCCCGTCTCCTTCCTCGCGACGACCACGCCGGCCGTTTCTACCGTTGATGCCGCGCGTTAATTCGCAGTAATGTCGCAGTGATGCCGCCCAGCGACCTTGCCCTCTTAAGCGCCCACTCTCCCTCTCCATTTCCCCTCAAGCTCCTCCCTCTCTCTGCCCCCAGGCTGCGATTATTTTGCCCTGCACCATCACTGCTCCGACGAACTTCCTTCCCAAATTCCGGCCAACACCCACCACCTCCTGCCTCCCCGAGCACACTAGCAGACTCCCCACTCCCAGACAATCCTCCCTGTGCTCTTCGTTCGACCGCGGGCGCCCCAGAACACCGTCCTCGACAAACTCCGAGCACCGCCGCGTCTGTCTCCAACTCCGGCGCGTTCCCCAGGTGAAATCCGACCGCCCCTCTGCTTCTCGATCATGCGAGCATCTTCGCCTTGGTTTTACGCACCTGACCATACTCCTGTCCTGCCTCCGCGTGATCTACAGCGTCGCCTTCGACCGCGGACAGAACCGCCCGACGCCGACGAAGTCTCCAGCGAGCAATCGCCACCGTTCCCGTGCGCCCCTGCCTCGTCGACAACACGTTGAGTTTCCCCATCCAACTGCGACCTCGGTGAGCCTACTCCCGTCCTCTCTCACCTCCTGTTTCACCAGCGCCGCCACTGACCGACCGTCGCCACCGTCCACCGCAGCGCAGCGCCGCCAGTTAGTGGTCTGATTCATTGCGTCCGTTAGATCTAGATCGTAAGGCTGTAATAGAACATAAGCGAAGAGGTATCGTGTGCCTCTGCACCGCTCGATCTAAATGAGATCCTACGGTCTGCAGCGCGTGATCCACCCCGAACCGGTACCGTCCAACCAGAGTGTGCCGTGTGTCCCCTGGTTTGTTTAAAAACAGATTTGAATCAGAACTATTTGCAAACTTCAAACCACACGTCCAAAAATTACAAATTTTATATCAATGGATTCAGGAGAGCAAGCCCTAGCCAACCATGCCCTTAGTTTATCAAATAGTATCTGTTAGCTTGTTTGAATTTGCAGAAACTTTTGTATGCTTGTTTGGAATAGAAAAATGATTCAAAAATGTTTATAAGATTGAAACCTTGGCAAATTAGCTTGTGGTGAACTCAATTGACCCTAGGAACCAACCCTTGGTGTTAAAAATGGTTTTGGTAAAATTTAGGTTGGATTATTTGACTTAGTCATTTTCTAGCCAAATAAAATTATTGATTGTTATTATGAAAATGTTTCTGCAAAGAAAACTTTGGGAAAGTGTTTTGGACCAAAACTACTGACCCAAAACAACAAATCTTGAGAGTTAGAAACTTTTGGTGAAGACTTAAAGGTTTTAGATTTAAGAAAACTATTTTCCACCACATAAAATGTTGAATGGATTTTAAAATAGTTTTTGGGCAAAACCCTCTAACTAATGACTTTGCCATTTTGGTAAATGACCAATTTGGACCTTCCAAAGATTAGAAACCTAGTGGAGACCATCCTTGCAATAGAACCATCCTTTGCATAATTATGCATGACTTAGATTCCATTACTTTGTGAGTGTGAAATTGTTTGTTTGACTTTGGTTGGGAATGTTAGTTGATTTTTGTGTTTGCTTGATTGACTTGTAGTGAATTTAGCAAAGTGTGAGACTATCAAGATCAAGGAGAGAACCACCATTCCCTACCAAAAAGTCAAGTTACACTCTCATACAAAAGTCCTACTATTTTCATTATACTTAGTGGATTTTGAAAACATGCATGAAAATGATTTATACTTATGCTATGCTAAATCCTAATATGATGCCCTTACTTTCGTTAGAGAAAATCTTGTAGTTGTACATGCTTAGCCATGCTATATTTTGAAAAGAGATACATGTTGAGATTTTACAAAGGTTGAGAAAAGGACTTGTGTTTTACATAATAAAACAAGGACTCAATGAACCACCTAGGTGGGGGATACTTTAAGTTTTGGAGAAGGTGGCAACAAAAGGAACCATGTCCATGGCAATCACTTTGTGTTGTGCTCCAAATGAGAACCACCTAGGAAACTTAGAGATTGAATATGCTTCTCCAATTGGGGCTTTCGTGTGCAACCACATGCTATTATGGCTCTGGCTTAGTCAACTACATTAGGAAGACCCATACATTGTCTTTAGTTACCAGACATGGGGATCTGGAATGCTTCATGGGGGCTGAAGACAAGCTAGCAATGATGTATGGGAGGACCTTTTGGAAAGACTTCGTCACATTCTCAATCTGCCAGTACTCCATCTTGGTGAGCACTAATCCAGTAGGCCACTGGTGGCAAAAGGATGGGATTGTGACATGTGGGTAAAGTGTACTCCTTCTGCAGAAGATAATAAAATCTAAGTACTTAGCCGTGTCCCCGGTTATGGACAATACTGAGCAACTAAAGTTTGAACTATGGGAGATATCGACATTCCAACTTCTAAAATAAAAACTTGATGCACTTGGGGGTACCAAGGAATGCAAAGAGATTTTGTTAAGCTTGATGCACTTGGGGTTACCAAGGTGCTCAAGAGATTTTGCTTAACACTTGATGTACTTGGGGTTACCAAGGAACTCATGAGATTTTGATAAAACTTGTTGCACTTGGGGTTACCAAGTAGCTCAAGCGATTTTTTGACAAGGACTTGAACACTTGAGTTTCTACCAAGGAGTTCAAGGAAATTGGACAAGAGATTTGACAAAGGACCAAAACCATTTTTGAAAAGATAGGATAAATGTTGCTTTATGCAAATAAGCCTTAAACTCTACTTAGCCAAATATGCATGTATTGATAAGATCCACTCATAATATACAAAGTAGTGAAACTTGCCAATAAAATTCAAATGTATTGACCCTTGTGGCTGTACCTTGTAATGTTGCAGGTTTGATTGTCTTTAGTGAAGATTGATTGATTAGGATTACAAAGTCTACAACCAACATCTGCCTGTGGCACTTTGAAGATGAAGGACCCATGACTATAGTTATTCCGCTGCAATGTAATGTAATAGCCAAATGAGCTATGTAAGATGTAATAAAAATTATGTTATTCCTGGTTATAAAGTTATGTTATGACCTTTGTATCTTGATATTACATCTTAACTGTGGATGCTAGCTATTGATCCAGGGACTAGCATTGTAAAACACAGGAGGAATCTACCTTATTAGGTTGAGACCCCTACAAGGGTGGCCGGTTGGGAGGAGGGAGTCCTCCCCCAACTCGGCCTCCTTGGCCGGCGGGTGGAGGGAGGGGAACTCCTCCCCAAGTAGGTTTCCTACTCTCCCTCCACCAAGCAAACTTGTCGTTTGACTTTTTCAAATTGGCGTTTGACTTCCAAACTAGGATTTGATTTCTCCCTTTATTTTGCCCAGCCAAGTGACCTAGTACATGATGCAAACATTCCATATTGTCATGACACATTCATGTACCCTTCCCCTCCGGAGTGCCGGACCTTCCGGACCCTTCTAGAATATTCCTAGTGAAAACACCGGAATCATTACCCAACTCCGAAACAGGACTTTCCTTATATGAATCTTATTCTCCGGACCATTTCGGATCTCCTCGTGATATCCCGGATCCCATACGAGACTCCGAACAACATTTGGTCTCTTACTCATCATTCCATAACTACTCAACAACATCGAATCCTTAAGTGTGTCTCCCTACGGTTCGCGAATTATGCGGACATGATCAAGACACTTCTCCGATCAATAACTAATAGAGGAATCTGGAAATTCATATGGCTCCCACATATTTCTATGATTACTTTGCGATCGAATGAACCACTTAGATATGATACCGATTTCCCTTTGTCTCACGATAGTTTACTTATCCGAGGTTTTTTGATCATCGGTATCTCTGCATACCTAGTTCAACCTCGTTACTGATAAGTACTCTTTTCTCGTTCCCGTGGTATGTGATCCGTTGTGAGCCAGTCACATGCTTGCAAGCCAATTGGATGACATTCCACCGAGAGGGCCCATAGTATATCTATCTGTCATATGGATGGACAAATCCCACTCTTGATCCATGTGTCTCAACCCATACTTTCCGAACACTCAATGACACCTTTATAGCCACCCAGTTACGGTGTGGTGTTTGATGTCATCAAAGCATCCTTCCGGTGATGGTGATTAGCATGATCTCATGGTCGAAGGAATTAGGTTACTATGTATCAGAAAGCTTATAGCAATTGAACTATTAAAATGACTTAATCTTTATGCTACGCTTATCTGTAGGAGTATGTCCATCATACCATTCTACTAATGATATGACCTTGTTATTAACAACATCTCAAATGTTCATGATCAAGAAACCATGATCATCTATTAATCAACAAGCTAGTATTATAATGAGGCTTTACCAGGGACTCTAATTTAGTTTACAAATCACACAAGTATTAATGTTTCTGGTTAATACTGTTATAGCATGAATGTAAACATTTATCATAAACACAAAGATATAATAATAACTACATTTATTATTGCCTCTAGGGCATATCTCCAACAGTCTCCCACTTGCACTAGAGTCAACTAATCTAGATTACATGGTAATATACCGAACACCCACGGCAGTTTGGTGTTGGTCATGTTTTGCCCTCGGGAGAGGTTTAGTCAACGGATCCGCCACATTTAGATCTGTGTGTACTTTGCAAATCTTTATGTCACCATCTTGTACATGTTCTCGAATAGCATGAAAACGTAGCTTGATGTGCTTCAGCTTCTTGTGTGACCTTGGTTCTTGCGCATTGGCTATGGCGCCCATGTTATCACAGTAGTTAGACATTGGGTCCAGCGCACTTGGAACCACACCGAGTTCTGTAATGAACTCCTTCATCCATATCGCTTCTTGTGAAGTCTCCGAAGTAGCTATGTATTCTGATTCAGTTGAAGATCTCGCCACAACGCTTTGCTTTGCACTCCTCCAGCTAACTGCTGCACCATTCAAAGTAAATATGTATCCAGATTGATATTTAGAATCATTCGGATCGGTGTTCCAACTAGCATCGGTGTATCCATTAACAACGACTTGTTCATCGCCTCCATAAGAAAGAACCATATCCTTTGTTCTTCTCAAGTACTTAAGGATGTTTTTGACCGTTGTCCAATGATCCACTCCTGGATCACTTTGATATCTGCTAGTCAAACTAACAGCATATGCAATGTCGGGTCTAGTACATAGCATGGCATACATTAGAGATCCTATGGCTGAGGCATAGGGAGTCTTACTCATCCTTTCTCTATCTTCTGTCATTGCTGGACTTTGAGTTTTACTCAAGGTCGTATTGGGCAACATGGGCAAGAACCCTTTCTTGCTATCTTCCATTCCAAACCTCTTTAGAACTTTGTCCAAATATGTACTTTGTGACAATGATATTAGGCGTCTCGATCTATCTCTATAAATCTTTATGCCTAATATGTAAGCTGCTTCGCCAAGATCTTTCATTGAAAAACTATTATTCAAATAATCCTTGACACTATTAAGAAGGTCTACATCATTCCCAATCAATAATATGTCATCTACATATAGTATTAAGAATGCTACAGAGCTCCCACTCACTTTCTTGTAAATACAAGCTTCTCCATAAGTTTGTATAAAACCAAAACTTTTGATTACCTTATCAAAACGTTGATTCCAACTTCGGGATGCTTGCCTCAATCCATATATGGATCGTTGAAGTTTGCTTACCTTGGTAGCATCTTTAGGATCGACAAAACCTTTGGGTTGCATCATATACAACTCTTCATCAATGTCTCCATTGAGGAACGTCGTTTTGACATCCATCTGCCATATCTCATAATCATAATATGCAGCGATTGCTAACAAAATCCTCACAGACTTTAGCTTTGCTACTGGTGAGAAAGTCTCATCGTAGTCAACTCCTTGAATTTGTCGAAACCCTTTTGCAACAAGTCGAGCTTTATAGACAGTAACATTACCATCAGCATCTGTTTTCTTCTTGAAAATCCATTTGTTCTCGACAGCCTTCCGGCCATCTGGTAAGTCCACCAAAGTCCATACTTGGTTTTCGTACATGGATCCAATCTCGGATTTCATGGCATCTTGCCATTTATTGGAATCTGGGCTCATCATCGCTTCCTCATATGTCGCAGGGTGATCGGTGTTGTCCTCCAACATGACACTCATAACGGGATCATACCAATCATGAGTGGTACGAGTTCTCGTTGACCTGCGAGGTTCTGTAGCAACTTCAATCGAAGTTTCATGATCATCATCATTAGCTTCCTCTCTTATTGGTGTAGGCGCCACATGAACTACTTCCGGTGTTGCGCTACTCGCAAGTTCGAGAGAAGGTTCAACAACCTCGTCAAGTTCTACTTTCCTGCCAGTCACTTCTTTCGAGAGAAATTCTTTCTCTAGAAAGGATCCATTCTTAGCAACGAAGATTTTTCCCTCGGATCTAAGATAGAAGGTATACCCAATAGTTTCCTTCGGGTATCCTATGAAGACGCATTTTTCCGCTTTGGGTTCAAGCTTGTCCGGCTATAACTTCTTTACATAAGCTTCGCAACCCCAAACTTTAAGGAACGACAATTTAGGTTTCTTCCCAAACCATAATTCATACGGTGTCGTTTCAACGGATTTAGATGGTGCCCTATTTAAAGTGAATGCGGCTGTTTCTAATGCATAACCCCAAAACGATAGCGGTAAATCTGTAAGTGACATCATAGAACGAACCATATCTAAGAGAGTTCGATTACGACGTTCGGAGACACCATTACGTTGTGGTGTTCCCGGCGGTGTCAATTGTGAAAGTATTCCGCATTTCTTTAAATGCTCGCCAAACTCGTAACTTAGATATTCACCTCCACGATCAGATCGTAGAAACTTAATCTTCTTGTTACGTTGATTCTCTACCTCACTTTGAAATTCCTTAAACTTCTCGAAAGTTTCGGACTTATGTTTCATGAAATAGATATACCCATATCTACTCAAGTCATCCATGAAGGTAAGAACATGACGATAAACACCGCGCGATGCTACACTCATTGGGCCACACACATCGGTATGTATGATTTCCAATAAGTCCGTAGCTCGCTCCATCATCCCAGAAAATGGAGTCTTAGTCATTTTACCCATCAGACATGCTTCACATCTTTGAAGTGATTCCAAATCAAGTGATTCAAGAAGTCCATCGGAATGGAGTTTATTCATACGCTTCACTCCAATATGACCAAGACGACAGTGCCACATGTAGGTCGAGTTATCACTCAATTTCAAACGTTTAGCTTCAATGTTATTAATATGTGTATTTCCACGATCGAGATTCAACAAGAATAGACCATCTATCAAAGGTGCATGTGCATAAAACATATTACTCATATAAATCGAACAACCATTATTCTCGGACTTAAACAAGTAACCGTCTCGCAATAAACATGATCCAGATATAATGTTCATGCTCAATGCAGGCACCAAATAACAATTATTTAAGTATAAAACTAATCCCGATGGTAGATGAAGAGGTAGCGTGCCGATCGCAATCACATCAACCTTTGATCCATTTCCAACGCGCATCGTCACCTCGTTCTTCGCTAGCTTCCGTTTATTCTGCAGTACCTGTTTCGAGTTACAAATATGAGCAACCGAACCAGTATCAAATACCCAGGCACTACTATGAGCACTAGTGAGATACACATCAATAACATGTATATCGGATATACCTTTCTTCTTGATGTTGCCGTTCTTCAAATCCGCCAAGTACTTTGGGCAATTCCGCTTCCAGTGACCTTCTCCCTTGCAGTAAAAGCACTCAGTATCAGGCTTAGGCCCAGCCTTGGTCTTCTTCGTCGGTGCGGAAACTATCTTACCACCCTTCTTGAAGTTTCCCTTTTGCTTAGACTTGCCTTTCTTGAATTTGGTGGTCTTATTGACCATCAACACTTGGTGCTCTTTCTTGATCTCCACTTCTGCAGATTTTAACATAGCAAACAGTTCTGGCAACTGCTTGTTCATGTTTTGCATATTGTAGTTCATCACAAAGTTCTTGTAACTTGGTGGCAGTGATTGGAGGACACGATAAATCCCCAAAGCATTAGGAATCACTATACCCAAACTTTGGAGTTTGTTTGCGTGCCTAGACATCTTAAGCACATGCTCACTGACGGAGCTGCCCTCTTCCATCTTGCAGTTAAAGAACTTTTCAGAAGCCTCATAACTCTCAACTGCCGCGTGAGCCTCAAATATCATTTTGAGTTCACGGACAATATCATGTGGGTCTTGGTTCTCAAACCTTTTCTGAAGCTCCGATTCCAAACCATACAAGATAGCACACTGAACTGTGGAGTACTGATTCTTCCGAGTGAGGTAAACATTCTTTACTTCATCGGTAGCAGTAGCTGCAGGCGAGTCACCCAGCGGTGCATCCAGCACATAGGTCAAATTACCAGCATTGAGTACAACCCTCAAATTGCGGAACCAATCCGCGAAGTTGCTTCCATTGTTTTTCAACTTTTCTTTCTCTAGGAACGCATTAAAATTGATGGTAGGGGCCGCCATTGATCTACAACATATTTGCAATAGTTTAGACTAATTTTATGACAAATTGAGTTCTAATTAATAGTTAAATTAATCTAGGTGAACTCCCACTCAAAACAATATCCCTCACATTGTTTTAGTGATCACATGAACCAAATCCACCACATCAAAACCGATCATCACGAGAGTTGATGTAACTTCAATGGCGAACAATAAACATGTTCATCATATCTACTATATGACTCATGCTTTACCTTTCGGTGATCCGTGTTCCGAGACCATGTTTGTACATGCTAGGATCGTCAAGATCAAACCTTAGCTTCCGCATGAGCAAATCTGGCTTGCTCACGTTGTATACACTCGCAGAATCTAACACACCCGATCATCACGTGGTGCTTCGAAACAACGAGCTTTAGCAACGGTGCTTACTAAGGATGAACACTTTAAAACTTGAAATTTGTGTGCTTGAGGGATCATCTTATAATGCTACCGTCGTTAACTAAGCAATACAAGATGCATAAAGGATTAACATCACATGCAATTCATAATATGTGATATGATATGGCCTTTTCTTCTTGTGCTTCCGATCTCCATCTTCAAGCACGAACATGATCTCCATCATCACCGGTATAGCGTCAAGGTCAATGGCGCCGCTTCATGGTTGTCGTCCACCAGCTTCAACTATTATAACTACTTTGAATAGACATGCGGGTCTTAACATAAATTAAAGACAACCATATGGCACCTGTCGGTTGCCAACTTACAATAAGGGACATTGCATACATCATATATAATCACAATCATGGCCATATCACATCACAGCACACCCCTGCAAAACAAAGTTAGACGCCTCTAATTTTCTTTGCATATTTTACGTGGTTTGGGGCTTTCAATAAGTGTCGATCTAACTTACGAACAAGAACCACAACGTTGATGTTTAAACTATCAAGTGCCCGTTGTAAATTGGATCTATACTATAATGGGAGAGACAGACACCCGCAAAGCCACTTATGCAATACAAGTTGCATGTTGAGCGTGGAGAAAGTCTCATGAACGATGTCATGTAAGGTTAGCCCGGGCCGCTTCATCCCATCATACCGCAAGATGCAAAGTACACAAAAAGCAATTGATAATAAAAGCACCACCGCCCATAATGACCATTGTGTTCTACTCGTGCAACAGATCTACATATAGACACGGCTCTGATACCACTGTAGGGGTTCGTAGCATGGAAAACAAAAAATTTCTACCGCATGCAAACAAACAAGCAAAGATCTATCTACTAGATTGTAGCAATGAGTCGATAGAGGAACTCACCCTCGAAGATTCCAAAGCGGTTAACGAGAGCAGATTCTCGTGGGTGATGTAGTCGTACTCTTGCCAATCTCAAGATCGTGTAGACAATCCTTCCAGTGCTGCGTTCCAGCAGCGCTTCCGCAGTCGGTCACACGTTCGGTACACGATGAAGACCTTCCTCTCCCTTGTTCCAGCAAGCAGTGGAGGTTGTAGTACTCTCCTCGCGATTCCGGCAGCACAACGGCGTGGTGTCAAAAGTAGAGGGGAGATCCCGCAGGGCTTCGCCTTAAGTCGGTGCGAGTATGGTGGAGCAAGAGAGGTGCCTTGGCGATCTAGGGTTTAGAAGCACCAAGGGGGGAGCTTGGCCGACGGCTAGGGCTTGGGAAGCCCCAACTCGGCGAGTTGGAGGAACCCTAGGTGGCGGCGGCGACTTGGAGGAGGCTGGCGGCTAGGGCTAGGGTTTTGGGTGTGAGGGGTAGGGGCGCCCTACCCCTCCTTATATAGGTGGAGGGTGGCCGGTTGGGAGGAGGGAGTCCTCCCCCAACTCGGCCTCCTTGGCCGGCGGGTGGAGGGAGGGTAACTCCTCCCCAAGTAAGTTTCCTACTCTCCCTCCACCAAGCAAACTTGCTGTTTGACTTTTTCAAATTGGCGTTTGACTTTCAAAATAGGATTTGATTTCTTCCTTTATTTTGCCCAGCCAAGTGCCCTAGTACATGATGCAACCATTCCATATTGTCATGACACATTCATGTACCCTTCCCCTTCGGAGTGCCGGACCTTCTGGACCCTTCTAGAACATTCCTAGTGTAAACACCGGAATCATTCCCCAACTCCGAAACAGGACTTTCCTTATATGAATCTTATTCTCCGGACCATTCCGGATCTCCTCGTGATATCCCGGATCCCATCCGAGACTCCGAACAACATTCGGTATCTTACTCATCATTCCATAACTACTCAACAACATTGAATCCTTAAGTGTGTCTCCCTACGGTTCGCGAATTATGCGGACATGATCAAGACACTTATTCGATCAATAACCAATAGAGGAATCTAGAAATTCATATGTCTCCCACATATTTCTACGATTACTTTGCGATCAAATGAACCACTTACATACGATACCAATTTCCCTTTGTCTCACGATAGTTTACTTATCCGAGGTTTTGATCGTCGGTATCTCTGCATACCTAGTTCAACCTCGTTACTGATAGTACTCTTTTCTCGTTCCCGTGGTATGTGATCCCTTGTGAGTCAGTCACATGCTTGCAAGCCAATTGTATGACATTCTACCGAGAGGGCCCAGAGTATATCTATCTGTCATATCGATGGACAAATCCCACTCTTGATCCATGTGTCTCAACCCATACTTTCTGAACACTCAATGCCACCTTTATAGCCACCCAGTTACGGTGTGGTGTTTAATGTCATCAAAGAATCCTTCCGGTGATGGTGATTAGCATGATCTCATGGTCGAAGGACTATGTATCAGAAAGCTTATAGCAATTGAACTATTAAAATGACTTGATCTTTATGCTACGCTTATCTATAGGAGTATGTCCATCATACCATTCTCCTAATGATATGACCTTGTTATTAACAACATCTCAAATGTTCATGATCAAGAAACCATGATCATCTATTAATCAACAAGCTAGTATTATAATGAGGCTTTACCAGGGACTCTAATTTAGTTTACAAATCACACAAGTATTAATGTTTATGGTTAATACTGTTATAGCATGAATGTAAACATTTATCATAAACACAAAGATATAATAACTACATTTATTATTGCCTCTAGGGCATATCTCCAACAAGCCGATCATAGACCTGTTTACCTTTTGATCCACATATTTACCATTGGGATTTAACTCAAGATGACATTTAGTTTGCATCAGTGTAGCAACTCCATTAAGATCTGTCATCTTGAATATCTTGAGCATGTCTTGGATGTATTTTGCTTGATTAATGAAGGTCAGTTCTCTTAGTTAATTGATCTCGAATCCAAGAAATAACATTAACTCTCCAATCATAGACATCTCAAACCTATCAGTCATAAGATTTGAAAATTCATCATTAATTAAAATCTTGGTTAGTAGAGCCAAATATAATGTCATATACATACAATTGGCACATGAAAAGCTCCCACTTAACCTTCTTAGTAAAAAGAGTGGGATCAATCTGCCCAACCTCGAAGCCATGGTCTAACAAAAGATCTTTAAGGTGCTCATACCATGCATGTGGGGCTTGTTTAAGGCCATAGAGCGCCTTATTGAGTTTTTAGACATGGTTCAGGAAGTTGGGGTCCTCGAAACCCGTGGGTTGCTTAACATACAACAATTCATGTAAAGGGCCATTAAGAAAGTCACTCTTAACATCCATTTGATGTAACTTAAAATTATGACGCACTACATATGCAAGAAGGATACTAATAGACTCAAGGCGATCCACTAGAGCATAAGTTTCGCTAAAGTCGATGCCTTTCACTTGAGAGAAACCTTGTGCTACCAATCTTGCCTTGTTTCTTACAACAATCCCATTCTCATATTGATTGTTCTTGAATATCCACTTTATGCCGATACCATTGCAGAAATCTTTGGGCTTCTCTACTAACTTCCAAACCTTGTTGTGCTCGAAATTTTTGAGTTCTTTATGCATAGAAATCACCCAATATGGATCTTCAAGTTCTTCAAAAACCTCTTTAGGTTCCACCATAGAGATATGAGCTTGATTTTCACTAAAGCTTGCCAATTCTCTCCTTGTGGACATGCTTCTTATTAGACCACCCATTACTATTTCATGTGTATGACCTCTGAGTTCAAGATTTCTTTCAACTCGAGCTTTGCGATGAGTTTCAATTTCCTTGTTGTTTCTTGGAGGACTTTATTCACCGTTCAGGTCCTCGTCTTGACCATTAGCTTGACCTTGATCAAAAGTTTGTTCAACACTGACAGTTGATGGAGAGACTTGCCCTTGATATTGGTCTGCAACCATATCAGGAGGTTGCAGTTCTTGACTTGTAGGGCCAGATAATCCGACCGAGGGAGGGGCCGTATAATCCGTCCAGTGAGTTTCAGCTTCTTCCTGATCATTGCTGGTGCGAGATGGAGATGGAGTAGCAGGGGCGGATAATCCGCCCCCTGGCCAGATAACCAGGGACTTCCAGCTTGATCAGTAGATGGATGATCTTCAGAGGTTTGTTGTGTAGGTGAAGTAGTTGCTTCAGCGGATGGAGCTTGTTGATATTGTGTAGATGAGGGATCTACTTGGGTAGAGCATTGTCCTTCCTGATCTGACACAAGGGATTCCTCAACGGGGCGGTAGAATCCCACACCCATTCTTCTTATGGCATATTGGGGTATTTCAACATCTGTATCACAGACATCAACTTGCCCCACATGGGATCCATCATCTTCCTCCAACACCACACTACAAGATTCTACAACAATTCTGGAGGTCTTTTTGTAGATTCTATAAGTGCGGGATTCAGCACCATAACAAAAAATACCTTCTAAAGCCTTAGACTCAAATTGAGATCAACGAACTCCTTTAATGAGAAAGAAACACTTATAACCGAATACACGGAAGTATGATATATTGGGCTTGTTACTGGTAAGTATTTCATAAGGTGTCTTATCCAATATTTTGCAGAGGTAAAGACAGTTTGACGAGTGACATGCGGTGGATATAGCTTCAACCCAGAAATTATAAGGTGACTTGAATTCAGCCAACATAGACCTCGCCATATCCATTAAATTTCATTTTTTCCTCTTAGCTATACCATTTTGTTGAGGGGTGTATGCAGCGGAATATTCATGTATTATCCCCTCTTCTCTTAGAAATACATTCAGAGTGTAGTTCTTGAACTCGGAGCCGTTATCGCTTCTTATTGCCAAAATAGGGACATTGTGTTGTCAGTGAACCTCATTGGAAAATTCGATGACAGATTGTTGAGTCTAACTTTCTGCTTGAAGAAGTAGAACCATGTATACCTTGAGTAGTCATCAACAATGACAAGACAATACTTCTTCCCACTAAGACTTTCATGAGATGGAGGACCAAAAAGATGCACACGAAGGATCTCCAAGATTCTCTTTGATGGAATAATTGTCTTCCTTCGATGGGGAGAGTCATGCATCTTTGCTTCAACACAAGCCTTGCAAACACGATCTTTGGCAAAGGAAACATTTTCTTTTAGTCCAAGAATGTGGCCATCCTTGTGAAGACTTTGCAAAGTTCTCATGTTGATGTGAGCTAGACGGCGATGCCATAACCAGCCCGTGTGGGCCTTTCCGAATAAGTACATCAGACCTGTAGTGGTTTTTCCCAAAACATCCACCACATACAAGTCATTTTCGATATACCCAATGAAAGCGACCTTTAGAGACTTGCTCCACAAGAGTACCACTATATCATCATCAATGAAAAATGCAAAGCCCATCTTACCAAGGGCATGAACAGAAAGTAAATTATACCCAAGGGTCTCAACAAGCATGACGTCCACGAGAGAGATATCGTGAGAAACCACAACCTTGCCAAGACCCAATACATTTGACTTCGACCTATCACCATAGGAGATGGTTATTTGATCATGATTAGGCATCATATCCGTGACGATCTCCTTTCTTCCAGTCATATAACTTGTGCATCCACTATCAATCACCCATTTCGATCCACCGGAGGCATAGCCCTACAAGAAAATTACTTCTTGGTTTTAGTTACCCATTTTCAATGGGCCCTCTCATGTTAGTAACAAGGGTCTTTGGAACCCAAATAGAACAAGCAATGTAATTATCATAAGTACCAACATAACTAGCATAAACATCACCATAATAATCATGAAATAACTCATAGTGAGGATTATTAGACCCTACAAAACCATCATAATCAGTTTTGTCCTCCGTGATGTTCTTTTCGGTGGTGCTTGTCTTTGATTGAGCATTCTTGGACTTCTTATTATTCTTCTTCTTCTTGGTTTTGGGAACATAGCCACATACCTCCTTTCCATTGTTTGACCTTTGCTTGCTCAAAATCTCATCAAGTACTTCCTTACCTTTGGGAAGAGATAACTTGGCAAGCTCATATTTTAGTCTAGAATTCTCTTCAATAATATCTGCATGATTACACAGATAAGTAGAAGCGATAGGAGCATCATACTTATCTATTCGATTTTGGAGTTGATTATGAGACTCATTGAGAATAGAGTATTCACTCTCCAAAGCCTTGTCAGCAATGTCAAGTTTCTCTACTTTCTCGGAAAGTCTAGCATGAGCAACCCCAAATTCAACCTTCTCCTTTTTTAGCAAGATCATGGCCACATTCCTTCATAAGTTTGGCCACAAGTTCATCATTTAACTCCTCAATAGACTCAAGCCTCTCCTCAAGAGATGCCCAAATCTCCTCTTGTTCTTCTACAACATTTTTCAAGGATGCTATCTCCTTTGCATCCTATCTTTCAATTATGCCCTTTTCTTCAAGAAGTTCTTCCGAGTGAACAAGTTGACCCATGAGGGGCTAGAAATGCATCTTGTTCTCACCTTGCAAGTTAGTAATAAAATAGTCCAATGCAATAACTTCTTACTTAACCTTAAGACTATTGGAATCATCCATATCGGCATTCATATTAGTCTTAGGAAAGGAAGTGGTAGAAGATGATACCTCAGAACCTCTTGCCATGAGAAAAGTGAAGTTCGTATTGAAGGAGTTCTCATTTGGGGAGTCGAAGAGCGAGGCAATAGGTGTAGATGTGGTATCTATGGCAGCCACCTCTTGTGAACCATCATCATCGTCTTCGTCTTCACTTGCATATGAGTACTCCTCTTGAGCTACCAATACTATTTTGGTTGCTTCTTGTAAGGAACATTCTTCTTGATAGATGGATTCTTGCGAGGAGCCTTTTACTTCTCCTTAAGTACCAATCTACATCCATGATCTTCTCTACTTTGATAGGGGCATTCAGCTACGAAGTGTAAACGTCTCCATAATTGTAGCATGATCTCAATTTTGGACCGTTTTCCTTTCTTCCACTTGACCCATTCTTGCGTTCAAGCTCAAATTTTGCTTTGGCGGGGTATTACCAAAAGTTTCTTGCATAGAATGCCATGTACTCACCATGTGCATGTTTAACCTCCTCGGGGTAACTCATAGCAGCTATTTCATCATCTTATTGCTCAACAACATTTGACTTCAAGGCCACATTTACTCCATTTTGCATTCCAATTGCTCGTGCATGAGCATCTTTAGCGTTCTTGGTGTCAACTTTGAATGCGGCCATTTCTTGCATGACTTTGTTGGAAGTCATTTGGTGATAGTTGTGTCTTCCTTGGAGGCTCTTCAAATCTATGGGCTCAAATGGCATAAGAGCACTTACATATTTTCTCTTGATCCAAGCATCATCAAAATATGTTGCACCATGATTTCTAAATGTGGTGGGAATGGACTTGAGTCTTCTATACAATATATTTGTGGTCCTCACCATTCATCATGTAGAAACCTTCAGCTTGATTTCTTAGAGCATCATACCGATTTCTCCTCATGCTCTCATTTCCAATGAATAACTCGGTGAGGGCATCCCAAGCTTCCTTAGCGGTGCCGAGATGTTCTACATGTGGCATGTCCTTGGGACCCATACCAAGATGAATCATGTGCAAGGTCGTCGTATTTAGTTGAATATCGACAACTTCTCTTCTCGTCAAATTGGTTGGATCCCCAATATGAATACCAACCTCGATGACCTTCCATAACTCAATAGACGAGATGCACACATGATACTTCATCAAAAATTGCCATTGGTTAAAAGAAGATGTAGTAAGCTTGGGTGGTTCACCCCTATTATTAATATGAGGGTGAGGGATTGGTGGATCAGGTGAGTATAAGTGAGAGGCCTCACTATAATACTCCTTACCACTGCCCTTTTTTGAAGAGGAACTTTTATTTTTATTGTCACCCTCCAACTCTTATTATTTGGAGTTAGCCATAGCTTTATCCTTCGAAATAGGAGTTGTACCCTCAGAGGAAGATGGAGGAGGGGCTATGGATAGCCAGAGAGGCGCTATAATTTCACACATCTCTTGCATTTGGGTCTCCTAGTTTTAATGAAGGTTGTTTCCAACGTATCGAGATCATCCATAGTGACCTTGTCCATAACCTCACTACCATCTCCCTTACTACCCATACTCTCTTAGGAGGTAAAGCCCGAATAAAGAGCCGAGGCTCTAATACCAATTGAAATGGATCGAATGGGCACCTAGAGGGGGTGAATAGGTTCTACTCCAAATTTTAATTCTTTTTCATATTTAGGCATGACACAAAGGTAAATTCTATAGATATGCAACTAAGATGAATTTCCATATACGTCAACCTATCTACTAAGCGTGTAAAGCCAGTGATAGGAACGAGGAAACCGTAGTGGATCACGTGGAGACACATGATTTGTTTTATCGCAGTTCCTTCCTTGTTAAGGGAAGTACGTCTACGTTGGAGGAGTGGGTGGTACAAGGACCACCACGCCACAATAGGCCTCACCCTGTTCTCCGATGGATCTCGCCACAAGAGGCGTGATCCACCTTTCCACTATTTGGTATCCTTCGAGGTGGGAACCAATGCCTTTACAACACTAGCAGGGCACACCTCCACAACTTAATTGGAGGATCCCGTGATGACAACAAGCTGCCACAATGAACAAGTTTAGCAATAACCGAAATAGAGATCTAGATATTTGCAAGAAATACTAGATCAAGAGTCTCCCAAGAGAATGGAGGAGAAATGAAGATCTTGATTGGTGCCGATGAAGATCTAAGCCTCCTCCTTCGATTCCCCAAAGATTGGAGCCTTCATGTGATTGAAAGTGGAGATCTTGCAAGTATTGGAATGACCAGCACTAAACTTTTTCGTAGGGATCAATTGATCTAAAATGAAGATCAAATGGGGGTACTTATACCCCCTGCCTGAATGCAGCCGTTGGAAGAATCTAGGGCCGGATAACCCGGCCTAAGTGGGGGCTGGATAATCTGGCGTGGACAAACATCCGGCCCAGAGACGGACAATCCGTGCCAAATTTCCCCCCACATACTGCATGACGCGCCTTGGCTTCCTTTGGGAAAAAACCCGGGGGAGGATTATCCGTCCCCTTGGTGGGGCGGATTATCCGGCCCCGGCCAGACAATTTGGGGGAAAACTCCGCCCCTTACTATTTTACGCGCCTTGTACACGTTTGAAAAAAATCCCTGGGTGTCATAATATCCTCCCCCCGGAGGGGCGAATTATCCATCCCGGGCAAAAGCTTCGACCCTAGCAGGACTCCGAGGAAAACTCCGCCCCCTCACTGATTGACGCACCTTGATGCCTTTGTCAGACAAGGAAGGGGAGGATAATTCGGCCCTTGATAGGGGCGGATAATCCGCCCCCAAAACTCTTGCTTAGCTGCATTTGGTGGAAAATAATCTGCAACACTAAACACACAACTAAATAATCCTTGGTATTGTTATCTAACACACAAAACACTAGAGATCATGAAATGTTCTTTCCTCGTCCGTGGGATAATACATCTCCTCGGGACTCGCCGAGGCTTGTTGCAGGGATTGACGCACGATCAACCTCGTCATCGACAAACTTCCGCTAGCTCAATCTTCTAGAGTATTGTCCATTATCTCCTCCCTCGCATTGGATCTTGGTTATGCGCTAGATTTTTTGTTTTGCATAGCATATTCCCAGTAGTGGTATCAGAGCGGTCTATGCATAGGCACATGTACGGATAGAGGAATCGTCAAAATCCGGCATTATTGATCTTGTTCTTGTTCTTGGCGGTATTGCATGATTAGTGACCCGAGCCAAATTTAGGATCTATGGTTGAGACCAGTTTTTGAAGTGTACTTTAGGT
This sequence comes from Avena sativa, assembly GCA_916181665.1. Lineage (NCBI taxonomy): Eukaryota > Viridiplantae > Streptophyta > Magnoliopsida > Poales > Poaceae > Avena > Avena sativa. Next base: position 413,426,871 of record OV702281.1, on the reverse strand, counting down.
GCACGTAACAACTTTGTCGGGTGTAGGTTTTTCAGCAATAGTCAAGAGAGATATTTTGCACATTGGGCTTTTATGGATTTGGTGAAGTCCACACGGGGGGTCACGCATATAGATGAAGTTTAGTGAAGCTATTGGGCTATTTATAGTGTACTGTGGACACACCTCGGATAAGTTAAAAGGCAAACAATTGATCATGGTGTTTACTTACCACATAGGTAAAAGAACGATTCGCTACGCAACCATAGAGCCATGTAATCTAGCAAAGCGTGTTAGAGGCATCTAACTTGTTTTGCAGGAAATTGATGTGGTATAGCTGAAATTTGCAATGTGATATATGCGATATATTCTGTTGTAATCTCGTAGGGCATGAGTGGCTAGAGCCGCGATGATTGTCATTATATTATTGTAATGGTCATAGTTGTTTTTTACTTCATTAGCTAGTAGTAGCAATAGTTGTAAAAGAAAGGACATGGCAATGATGATCAAGCAATGATGGACCTCGATGCTATGCCTAAGGCGTGTGATCATCATCGAGGTCCATCATTGCTTGATCAAGCACCGAAAGATGTTGATGATGGAAATTATTGACGCTAAGTGTTATACCATATCACTATATGAATTACATGTGATGTTAATCTTTTAGTGCACTTTATTTGTTGTGTGGTAGTCGTAATAAATAGGGTGATGTCTCACTAAAATTATCAAGACATGTGTTCTCCCTTAGTTAGGATCCACATAAATAACTTGCGCTTGAAACTAGCGTGGGTCATGTAACATGGGCGCACCTAGAGACGTTCATAATGTGGGTGCAAAACCGTCGCACTCAAGATACATATCTAGACAAAGTTTTGAAGAGGTTCAAAATGGAAGAATCCAAAAGAGAATAACTTCCAATGGTACATGGCAGACCATTAATCAAGAAGTAATGTCCTATGGAAGATGTTGAGCGGGAAAACATGAGTGACATCCCCTATGCATGAGCAATTGGGTCAATTATGTATGCCATAATATGTACAAGACCAGATGTGTCCCTATGATTTAAGTGTTACGAGAAGATACCATAATGACCCAGGAGTTGACAACCGGATAGCAGTGTAAGATATACTTAGGTACTTACGAAGGACTAAGAATATGTTTCTCGTCTTATTTTTTGAAAATGAGTATATATTAATATCACGGAGATACCAATTATATCCGGTCTCTGCAACAACGCATGCCCTAACGGCCTTACGGATGCACATAACCCAGAAAAAACAAGAAGAATTAAAAAAAGGAAAAATCCCACTATAGCGATCAATTTCTTGCAGCGGCGACACTAACACCAACAAAACAACACGAGAAGTCCACCCTCTCTAATAGCGATGCCTTCAAGAAGGAAACGGTGCACAAGCGTCATCGTCGCCCGATCAAAGAACATAGGTTTTCACCCTGGAGAAAGTCATCACTCATAAAACAATGCCTTCAACAAGGCCATTGCCAGACACAACCAATTAAGATCAGACCTTGGGTTTTCACCCTACAAGATAAGACTATGAACTCCCGTGTTGCTTCCCCCACTTTCTGATGCCACTTCCATAAGTCACGAATCACCAAGACATTTCCACATCGTCACTAAGACTCGAACCACCATTGGTATTCCTCTGATCTCGGCGCCCATGGCATTCATGCATACTGATTTCACCAGGAACTAAATACATGTTCCATGATGGCAACAGACTACAGAGCTTCGCGTCGCTCCCTCTGAAACCAAACGGTCAGAAAAACATGGTTGCACACGATCGAATCCCTCTAATTCGGCAATCTCCAGTCATTATTCGCCCATGGGAGTTTGCCGGCGAAGCCTTCCGGAACTCGTCACTCCGACCAGATCAAAGAGGCAAGCAACAAGGAGATCCTCATCATGGCGCGAGAGAAATCCTAGGACTTCCGCCTTTATTCAACGAAGCGGACGAACATGCCCCCACGCCGCATCCGCCGCCCAACGATGACGAAGGAGGAAGAACATCCACCGCAACAGGAAATCGGCGCACAAGGTTGCAACGGCCGCGACCCACGCAGATTGGGTCCGCGCTGCCTAGATCGAGTCGGTGCTAGGCCGGACGGTCACCGGCGAACGCCCTGTGCTGTTGTGGACCAGGCCACCGCATCCCGTCGCCCATATCTCGTGTCGTCCATCGAGGGGGCAGCCGCCACGCATCCATCAGGCTTCGCGTCTGCGCAAGGGAGAGTCCACCCGATGTGCCTCCTTGCCCCTGCCTTTGGAGGCCAGGCGCAAGCGCCGACGATGGCAGCGACCAGGGTAGCCATGGGGGATGGTCCTAGGGCGGGGCGGTGGAGAACCTCCGGAGCCTCCGCCGCGCGAGCGACTCGGGAGAGGTGTTAGGGTTTCTCGCCCAAGCCAGGTGCTACAGTTTTTAACTTATGACTAAAATCATCTATACACTGATGTAAGCTTTGTCACTGATCCCGATGATTTCAAGTCTCAATCCGGTTATGTGTTCAGTTTAATCGAGGGAGAGGTGAGTTAAAAAAGTTCTAAATAAGATACAATTGCAGATTCTACGACAGAAGCAGAGTACATATGAGCGTCAGATGCTGCAAATGAGATTTGTCTCGATGAAAAACTTCATTGAGCACCGAGTTGTTCTGATTTCCAGTTCTGTTTTGGAACAAGCTCCATAGTAAACTAATTCCAAAGAGCCAAATTCGAAATTTGGAGCTACTTTTGCTATACGCTGTGGGTGCACTTATTTTCAGAAATAAAGTATTTTCGCAAAACATGAAATTCATTTGCGGGTTAAAAAGTGCATTGCTCTGCGGAAAAGAAACTTTGTAGGCGCTAAGTTTGTGCGTGATATCGCCGTCTGGTCCTTGGCCGCAGCGCCTATTCATTGAGCCGTCCCCCTCCCCGCGTCACTGCTTACCTAACCCAAAGCAGCCGCGTACTTGGTAGGAGAGGAGGGACTGGCTGGCTGGATCGATCCAAACCCCGACCCCACCCTCGTCTCATCTCCCTCCGCCTCCCAACTTCTGGAAAATTCCGCTAATCCGAGAAATTCTCGCCCCCCAACCCAACCCCCAACCAACCAACCAAACCCCAACCAAGAAGCGTCGATCACCCTCCATGCGCTGAGCACGAGCCGCCGCAGCACCGGGAGGAGTACTGGAGCAGGAGGGGATGGAGGGAGGAGGCGGGGCCGCGTCGCTGCCGCCGTTCCTGACCAAGACGTACGAGATGGTGGACGAGCCGTCCACGGACGCGGTGGTCGCGTGGACGCCGTCCGGCACCAGCTTCGTCGTCGCCAGCCAGCCGGACTTCTGCCGGGATCTGCTCCCCAAGTACTTCAAGCACAACAACTTCTCCAGCTTCGTGCGCCAGCTCAACACCTACGTAAGCTGAACAGCTTCACAATCACACCCACCCACCTCTCTCTCTCTCCTCCGCCCAATCTCCGTTCCCCAGCTGAAATTGGGTCTCGGCCGGAATGCGTGGTGGTTTGCTTCTGTGAGCTCTCAGCTCGGTATATCGTTGAATTCGGTAGAATTTGGGCAAATCCTCTGCAATTCCGCACGATTGCTTATGATTTGCTCCTCTTGACATCACAAAATACACGTCATATGCGGTAGCTTCTTAGTGTAACATAATGTGTTGTTTTGTTTTACTTGACATACTTTTAAAAAACCCAGGTCAACTCTTGAACTTTGTATATGTGAAATTCAACTAGCACTGCTAATTTCTCTTGATCTTGTGGAATCTTAGGGCTGTTTAACAAATGTAGGCATTGGACAGTGCCAATTGAATTTCGAATAGCATCTACTTCCACATCTAATATGGTTTCTTGTATAGTTCCTTTCTTTTTTTGTTGCAGTACATTATTTCCTTTTATAGCCTTGATAATGCATGTAGAGCTTTAAGAAAGTTTCTGTTATTTCCTATTGTGCAAGTGTCTATTCTAATATGTTCCCTTACTCGTTCTCATCTAGGGCTTTAGGAAAGTTGATCCTGAACAATGGGAGTTCGCAAATGAGGAGTTCATAAGAGGACAGCGATACCGCTTAAAAAATATCCATAGACGCAAGCCAATCTTCAGCCATTCATCACACACTCAGGGTGCCGGACCATTAGCGGAAAGTGAAAAGAGGGACTATGAGGAGGAAATAGAGAGGCTCAAGTGTGATAATGCAGCATTGGCCTTACAGATTGAAAAGAATGATCAGAAGAAAATTGATATGGAGAAAAAAATGCAGGCTTTGGAAGAGAAACTATTTGCTGTTGAGCATCAGCAGACAAGTCTAATATCTTATGTCAGAGACATTGTGAAGGCTCCAGGGTTTCATTCTACCTTTGTAGAACAATCTGATCATCATGGAAAGAAGAGGAGACTGCCAAAGACAATTTCCTTACATGAGGAGGCAACTCATGCAAGTACTAGGGAGAATCAGATTATGGATCGTGAATTGACCAACTCACCAGCTCATGAACTTTATAGAGAATCATTTGACAAAATGGAGTTATCTCTGAACTCATTGGAGAATTTCCTCAAACAAGCGAGTGAAGCATTCGGTGATGATATTTCATATGATGGTGATTGCCCAGGCCCTTCTTCAGCCGTTGTTATCACAGAGCTCCATTCATCTGGGGAAAGTGATCCTCATACAAGACCATCTCCATCGATGATGCATACTTCTTCAGCTGGCATAGAAGATTCACATTCTTCTCACGATATAGCAGAGTCGACCAGCTGTCCAGAAAGTCCTCCCCTTTCTCAGACGCATTCTCGTGCAGATTCACGAGCTAAGGTCTCTGAGATTGATGTCAATATGGAACCTGCTATTACAGAAACTGGCGCATCAGGAGATCAAGCTGCCCAAGTCCCTCCCGCTGCCGCAGCTGGTGCAAACGATGGATTTTGGCAGCAGTTCCTTACCGAGCAGCCTGGCGCATTTGTTGCACATCAAGAGGCCCAATCAGAACGGCGAGACAGAGAAGCAGATCAAATGACAACAGGAGACCGTGGAAAATTTTGGTGGGGCAAGAAGAGTGTCGAACAGGTGACAGAAAAACTGGGGCATCTCACCTCAGCTGAGAAAACCTGACTCTGTATTTCCTATTTCTTTTAGGTGAAAAATGACCAGTACAGAAACATTAGGACCACGGCACCTCCCAGTCAGACATTCCGACTAACATTTACTTTGCAGTGTATCATATATGCAGTGTGCTTAGAATGTTGTAGAGACTATGCTATACTACCTTGATATATATTCATACTTTATTAGTTGAAAGTTTCAGATACCGTTGTGCATGACTCGGTGATATTTCTCAGATTTGTTGCGATATATAGGGGCACTGCACTCACATTCAGATAGGATGTTTGGAACTTGGGTCTTCATTCTTATTTCTGTGCACGTTGCTTGCCATTTGGGATCACTGCCTAGCATTTGGCTTTCTGGAAGAGGAAACCATGTTTTAGTTTTGCACCTTCGATTATGGCATCATTGAGATATTTAATTCTCTGATCCGCTTTATCTCACATGCATCGCGGTGATTTTTTTTTGTTAATGTCTGGTTTTGCATGATATTGAAGAACGAAAAATTGAGTACTACCGAATAGAAATCAGTTATACGCTGATTACACATGTATTTAAATGGTCAGTTATTTTAACTCCAAAAATAATTTTGTTTTTCTTGCATGGTATCATCTCCATCAATGGTGCTTTTCGTTAGGCTTCAGCAAATCAGCAGCAGGTAACATTTCTGACGGCATAGTGGAACGTTCTAGCAAATTGTGACTGTATCATGTGCATACTATCTGCTATTCACGACCATATCCTATCTTGATGTAATTTTGTAAGCATTGCTCAGTGTATATTCAATCAATTTCTACTTCCAGTTCAAGAAAAGCTCGCTTCTACCAACTTCTATAGAACAATGTGGCCGGTGTCCATGACGCGAAGTACAAAAGAAAACCATCTCTCTTTGTTCATCCTTTTTCCTAACTACCCCGAACTAAAACGAAGAGCTGTTGTGATAGTCTAGTAACTCCAAGCAAAGTGTCCAACGACAGAAACCGTTGCGGATCATAGGTTAGTAAGACCGACAGGAGCAAAAGCATTTTAGAACCTATATACTACCTCTACCTCCAGAATCTTCAGATAGAGAAGCATTTCTGAACCCAACAATAGAAAAAGGGAGAAAATCATGGAGAAGCGCCATGAGAGCAAAGACAAGCAAAAAAAAGGATCACAAACAATGGAACCAAATATCACCATTCACACAATTATGACTTTAGAATTCAAAAACGAAACCACTTTGTAACTTGTTAACACGGGATCACAAGCTGCGGATGCACTCCTTAGATTTCCTATGTGCAGTGGCAATCCTATAACCCCAATTTCCCACTATCCCAGCCATACAAGTTCACTTGCCTTCCATTTTACTTGAGGGAAAAAGTTTGAGAGAAATGTGCAAAGAAAGGTGACAAGTCAGCTATTATGGACATATAGGCCTACGTTTTGCAGCAAAAGATCATGATGTCTTGCCCGACTGGAATCTGAGCATGTTTCTGCAGTAGCTTCACATCGTAGGCCTGGTGTTAGTCATTGCCTGAGTCCCAACTTCATATCCGTCAGAATATGTGTAGAAGCGACTGTTGAATCAATCGTCATAATCTGCAGATTTAACCAATCCCTGGACTACAATACCCTGAAAGTTCTATCACTTGACTGTGTTTGTTCACCGCCAATATCAATTGAGGAGACAGACGCAGATAACTCATCAGCCAACCCAGCAATAGGTTCAAGATCTGTTGCGTCGGCCAGTGTGCTCAGCATGGTGGCCACTTCAAACGTATCATCCAGGTAGAATTTGGCTTTGCTTGGTTTTTGTCCCACTGTGCATGCAAACAATGGTGTCTTTGGAGCAACCATGCCCCTTTTGATGATATCGGCAATGTTTTCAAACATGTCTTCATCTGACCTATCATCACCAATGCACAATACAAAGTCGGCCTTCTTTCCTCTCTCCTTCATTGATGCCAGTATCTTCTCAGCTATTACCCCCTTGCTTACTCCCTGGAGAATTTGTATATGGAAACAACAACATTCAATATGTATGTTGAGTATAAATCACAAATCAAACATGCAATACAATATTGAGAGGGGGCATGCCAAAATATTAAACCAGAAGATGCAGGTGATGCCAATTTGTGTGACCATTACTTAAAGCTCTCACTGCTAGCAAAACAAACTTGTTGAGAAAAAACAATGATGATAGCGGTTAAAGCCCTGGAACGTGACATGACATTATTTATATAGCAAATATAAAAGTGCTTTTTAGCAAGGCTAACTAGCATGCACATATGATTAAATTAAAATTAAGGGAAAGCATCCCAGCAGTTACTTCTTGAAAAGGTCGCTTTCAGAAAGCTCTTCTACAACCACAAGATAAGATAAACAGCGCACCAGCACCTATAAGGCCTTTCCTAACCGAGAAAAAGAAAAACACAGCACATGGCTAATATTTTTGCCATGAGCAGAATCACACCTAACATAGCTGCATGCGGAATTAGAAAACTAATAGTTGTATCAACTGCACAAAATCAAGCCACTGGCTATACTTAATTAATAGGGACAAATATGTGAACAACTGATAAACTTCATTTTAGACACAAGAAAGTAAAATGTGTTCTCTAGATGCATGGTGAGCGTGTCAGCTAAACGGCAATAATAATGAAGAAATATATTTGAGAATTAAAGAGTTGCACAAACCTGAGGTTTGACTTCAACAATAAACTGGCCACTCTTGACGGAGACTGGTTCATTTGCTAGTACACTTTCCAGATGATCAAGCATCTCTTTGGCTTGTGAGGATCCAAAGCCTGAGTCAGCATCCTGATGGTGCCACACCAAAGCACTTTCCTTAGTCTCAATGTAGGATCCATCTGTTGCTTCTGTATACAAATTCATCACCGGTTCTGCCATTTCCATCCATCCAAAGTCTGAAGCCTGGGCACACGTTTGCCACTCTTCATCTCTAGTCCACCTACACATGTTAGACAGAAAAAATTTAATGTCTGCCAGAAGCAACAAAGCAAATAGAGTACAACCAATTCCAACAAAGAACGCTAAAGTTTTTAAGTTTATGTGAGATGATCAGTTTGAAGTGAAGCTGGTACTCTGCATCTTCCTAAACAAGGAAAATACCAAGACATAGTTCTGCAGAGTAACAAATGAACAAATAGTAGAGATTCATACATCAGTTCACAGCTCATTTTAAACAGGAGCAAGGAAACTCTATATCACATATGAATACTAGAACGACAAGCATGGCAAGACCAACCATGAAAGGTACCATCATCCTTTTCATACTTCCATTTCATATTACAGGGTTTTCTTTTCCAAACCTTTTCCTATAGTCGCATGCCAGTTACAGAAAGAAACAGATTATAATGATTGCAGTATAACTGTGAAATGAATTCAGTTGACTGTTTGTAACGCCTGATGATAAATAAAAAAATTAGCACAACCTGTATCGCGGTTACTATTTACATCGAGATCATAAGGTAAATACTATCATGCAGTTTGTGCTACCAGAAATATGAAATAAGGTAGAAAGGTGTCAAAATGAAAAACCATACCTTAAGAAGTAACCATGTTCTGCTGCAATACCCAGCTTCGGACACGAGGAAAACCATTCTCCCAATTTATCCCTGCCTCTCCCACTGACTATAAAAACAATGTTCCTCTCATCTGAGCAGAGGGTATTGATGATCCTCAGAACTTCTGCACTGGGTGTCTTGTTGATGGAAGTCTGGGGCACCAATGTTCCATCATAGTCAAGCAATATAGTCCTGCTCTCTGATCTCTCGTAGGCCATAACAATAGAATCCATGTTAAGCTTCGTGAAATGAGGGTCTAAGGCCACCACCCTGAAACCAAACCCCAATCCGATGCCCCAGCATGTCCTTCTAAAATGGTCCTTGCAAGCCCTCTCCAGGTCTTGGACGAAGCTCTTTGACCAATAAGCAACATCATGGGTGCTGACATAACGATAATGCTTTTCATGCCTCAGCTGCTTCTCCTGCTCTGACATTGAGATGGCCTCATTCATCGCCTCCGCAGTAGTCTCAACATTCCAAGGGTTAATACGAATAGCACCGCTCAAAGACGGTGAGCACCCAATGAACTCTGACACTACCAGCATGCTCTTCTTCGGCACACTCACCTCCGATGAGGACTCGGACGTAGCTATCCCCTGCCTACAGACAATGTACTCATATGGTGTCAAGTTCATCCCATCCCTAACAGCGGTCACCACCACACATTCTGCTATGGTATAGAAGGCACTCTTCTCCACACTAGACACATCTCTATCGATAAGGATAACAGGGCTGTACCCTGAGTTGCCAAACTCTCCATTAATCCTGTTGTAGCTCTCGTGAATCTCGGCCTCGATGGCTTCCAGATTCTTACCCTTCCCACGGACTGGTTTTGCAATCTGCACCAACACTGCTCGCCCCTGCCACTTGGGGTGCGTCCTCAGCATATTCTCGAAGGCAAGAAGCTTCAGATTGATCCCCTTAAAGATATCCATGTCATCCACACCGAGCAACACAGTCTTGCCCTCAAACTGTTGCTGCAGCTCGGAAACCCTCCACTGCCTGTCAGGCAAGGACAGGACCGACTGCAACTGATCCATATGAACTCCCACTGGCAAGATTTTGATCCCAACAGTACGGCCAAAGTACTCCAATCCAATGTACCCACGCTTAGACTGGTACTCGATTCCCAGCATCCTGCTGCAGCAGGAGAGAAAATGCCTGGCATAATCGAAAGTGTGGAATCCGATGAGATCACAATTGAGCAGCGCCTTTAAGATCTCCTCGCGGACTGGCAGTGTTCGGTAGATCTCCGACGAGGGGAAGGGACTGTGGAGGAAGAATCCGATGCGGAGGCGGTTGAAGCGGCGCCTGAGGAAGGTGGGAAGCGCCATGAGGTGGTAGTCGTGGACCCAAACGTAGTCATCCTCCGGGTTGATGACCTCCACGATCTTCTCGAAGAAGAACTTGTTGGCGAGCACGTACGCCTCCCACGCGCCGCGGTCGAAGCGGCCGTTGCCAGGCGCCTTTTTCGACGCGGAGGAGGAGGAGGAGGAGGAGGGTTCTGGGGACGCGGGAGCGGTGAAGGGGAGCATGTAGTGGAAGAGAGGCCAGAGAGTGCGCTTGCAGAAGCTGTGATAGAAGCGGTCGTGGAGGGACTCGGGGAGGAAGACCGCGGCGCAGCGGAAGCGGTCGTAGAGCGCCTGCGCGACCTCGTCCTGCTCGGCGGCGGGCACTTCGGCGCGCACGCCGCCGACGAAGAGCACCTCCATGTCGTCGGGAATGCCGTCGCGGAGCTGGAGGAGCAGCGAGTCGTCGTCCCAGGAGAAGGACCAGCCGCGTCCGTCGGGGCGGCGTCGCGCGACGATTGGGAGCTGGTTGGAGACCACGAGCAGGCGCTCGCCCGACACGGAGGAGGGCACGTCGGAGGCGACGCTGTTGGTCGCGGCGGGCTCCGAGTCGTCCTCCCCGTCGAGCTCTGACAGCGTCCCCGGCACCGTCATCACCCGCGACATCCTCTTCATCCCGAAGGAGCCCGACCTCCGCCGCCCTCCGCCGCCGGACGGGCCCAGCGCCGCGAAGTTGCCCTCCGCGAGATCGAGCAGGTTGGTATACGACCGCGACATCATGGCTGAAACAAGCGCGGAAGTAAGCTTCGCCTCGGAGAAACCTACGCCCCTTCGATTGATTCGCGGAATGGAGGTTTCGAAGAGAAACCGCGAGATCGTGGCCGCTTTGATCTGATCTGAGAGAGACGGCGAGTGGGGGGGAGAAGAGAAGTGGTGGGTTTTCGAGTTTGGGGTGGGATGGGAAATGAAGCCAGAGGCGAGAGGTTGGGGACGGGGAAGGGAGGGGAGGACGCGGCCGTATATTCCACGGGATTGTGGGTCTGGACTCGTTGCGAGACGCCCTCCGTGGACTCCAACCCACTGACAGCTATGGTCTGCCTCCGGGTCGGTGGGTGGAATCCCTGTGGACCTCGCCCAGGGAGCGGACTACCATGGAGCGAAAGAGGATAAGGTTGCGCCTGCACACTCCGATGCCAGCTGGCGTCACGCGCCCCACCTTTGCCCTGTGCCTGTGGGGCGCACTCACTCAACGGTTGCGATGAGGGCTCCTACAGCGGTGGCTGGCGGATGGACGGGCCAGATCTGATCGCGAGGAGGAGGTCGTGGGCCTGTTGCTGCTGGCGAGTTTTAACTGTTCCGGTGGCTCGTTTGGATGTTGTCCTCTCCTTTCCGTGGAGGCAATTTCGGTGGGGACGCTTTGCGGCGAGGAAAACGTGTCGGGTGCAGGGCTGGCCACGATGGACGTGGCTGGAGTGACGCAGGGCGTGACGCGCACCACTTCACGTATTTCTTCTCCAACCCCCGCGTTTTCTACGAACTGCACAAAGGACTCCTGTTTGCTTGTGCCGCATTCAGACATTTCTAGATTTTTTCATGTGGTCTCGGGTAAGAAATCTACTCTTTCGTTTGTTTTTTTGTTTGAAAGGTAAATATAGGAATCTTTCTGCGACCCATCACGTTCAGTCAGTGTCCAGCTCTCGCTCAAATCCTCTACGATGACATGCCAGTTTTCATCAAATTGAACTTGTGTTTGTCTTCTACTTGCATCCCAGCAGACAGGTTTATCTAGTTTTATCAGGTAGGTAGGCTCGGCGGCGAAAGCAACCTCGCAACGCTCGATCAAAAGATCTCGCCGTGACAATTCAGGAACCGTGATCCTGACCGAGAAGGACAACCATATCAGTTAACTAATACTGATACAGGTATAGTATAATGGTGATCCAGCATCCAAGTGGTCGTTCTAAATAAAAGGAGTCCAGCAGCGCGACGACAGTTAAGTATTGCGGGAAGCCATCTTGCCTTTTACTAAGCCAGGAAGGAAGGACGGATCGACCGCACGTTTCGTCAGAGAAGAGACCTTCCAAAATCAAGGCGGCTGCTGTGCGTGCTGGCTACGTCCATTTTTTTTTCTGTCAAGTTGGAAGCTGGATTCCAGCCCTCCAAGCGGCGGATCGTGTAGATCGATCGGCGAGGGAATTGGCGTACGCGGTCTTCTCGCCGTACCCAAACGCCACGGTCGAGCAACGTGGACGGTGGCGGGCTGGCACGCGGTTGGCCTCAGGCCTGGCGCCGACGTGCGGGTGACGTGGAGGCGAGCACGTCGCTGCCGAAATCCGGGCGGCGTCGCGTCGGCTCCGAGTCAGCACCCTCCATATCCGCGCGGAAAGGAGCATTAAACAAGCGGCGCAGCGCGCCTCCTCCCTCTCGCTGTCGTGCATGACCTGCTGCAATGGCAAAGCCTATCCCGTACGTGTTCTCTGCGTGGATGCTACGTATGCCAGTCGGGTCGGGTCTCGCGCGCACTCCAGCGGCAGCGCGACCATCGGTCGGTCGGTCGGTCCAAGGCTGTTTTCGGGCTTTGCCTCCCTTAAAAACACCAGCAGTGTTTGGGTCGACCGCCAGAATACTGCCTATGAAGTCGTTGAGCCATCAGCCACACGCACATGGCCGATGACGCACAGAAATTTCTCGATCTAATGGTATTGGCACATGTATCTCACCGGCTGACCGGCATGTGCGTCAAACGAAGACTACACTCGTTCCTCCGGAACAGTTTCTGCAGTACTAGTGATTTGGTACACGGAGGGAGTAGCTACGTACAGTCCAGAGCTGATGATACATCCAGCTGGACCTGTCTCGTTAGATGGTAGTACTCCAGATAGTGTACGTCGCTATTTTTGAGTAGTAGTAGTAGTATTTTTTTTTTCCTACTAGTAGAAGATACCATTAACAAATCTCACCAAACGGCCCCTCCTCGTCTGTCCACATAGGTTGCACGCGCGCTTTCTACAAAGACGGAACACGAGAGCAAAAAAGCCTTTGCCCATGCCAAAAGACATTAACAAATCCAAAAGCATGCATGCCTTTGAAGCAATTTGGGGGCGTATCCCCCGATTTTATTCGGATATGAACGAATCACAGCTTTTGCGGTCAGGCCCAATCAGCGGCCCCTAATCAGTGGAGCAAATTGACTGTCTAACACACTCTCTGTTTTAAAATATAAGATGTTTTAGCCGGCTCAATCAGCAGACTCTCAAACACACTGTCTATTCTATGATGTACTCCGGCCTAATCGGAAGTAATGTTTTTTAACGAACTAAATTGGTTTGCCAAAACATATGAAAGTATATTATTGAACAAATGGAGTAGTACACCGCTTTGGCAAGAGACGGTCTTGGCATCTGACTTGCGGATATGTTTGATGAGAGAAATCAGTACGATCTTGGCACGAGAAATTGCTCCTCTATGGAACTAATTTGAGAGTGTGCACACGGAGTTTAGTGGGCTAATATTACCCTTAATTTTGTTTACATCAATTCTCGGAGGTGTGGGCAGAAGATACTGCACATGGAGAATGTATACTACGAAACAACCCAACTTGTGCACCAGGCACCAATGGATTGAATGTATCTTGGACATGGAATGGTGGCACATTTACAAAATAAACCTTAAAATTTTGCTAAAGTGTTCGAATAGTCCTTCCAAAGCCAGCGGCCTCTTCACAGGGTCTAGCGTTAGAAAATTCCCGAGGTCGGCTCTCTCTACTTGTGAGTTCTCTTGCTTCCTGAACCTCCGTCGCCGATGGATCTAGAATTCGGTGCCATCTAGCTCCACCGGTTCTTAGTCGCCCGACTCTCTTGGATCAGATGCTTCATGCTCGAAGTATTCTTAGGTTTTTCCTTCCAAATCCAAATCCTGAGGTGTTCACTCATAGAGCAACTACCCCGTGGGGCCCCTGTGTGGTGTATTGCTCCAACTTTCCTCTTTTTTCTTGTCATTGTTTATGGAGCTATGTTCGATATAAGATGTTGAAATTCTGAAATGGTTCATTATTCGTTGTTCTTGAGATTCTAATTGACGCACACAAAAAAGTGGTTTCAATCCGAAGGTTCAAAATTTGCTACATATTACCGTGACAAATAATCTCCTTGTTATTTGTATCGCTGTCATCGTGCACTCTTTTCTTGCACTGTCCACATCTTCAAAGTTAACAATTTATAATAGAGTTGCTATATGTGTATCTGCCAGTATGCTGTAATCGAATATACAAGAGGATGAATTGAGAGTTCACGAGGTATTATGTGCAAAGTGGCAATAGCTTCATCTTATTCATCACAACGTCACCTGGTGATGCCAAGGGGTTGCGAGGCAGAGCCTCCTAGCCGGCTATCGAGGCGTGGGGGAGAGGCGATGCATTGTGGTGTGATGCGCGGTGAAGGTTCTCCTAGCCGGCTATGGAGGTGAGGAGGAGAAGCGACGCCGCTCGCCTTCCTCGACAGCACAAGGATCGTGGTTTGCTGGCGGAGCTCTGAATTGCATGGGTCGGGCGGTCCATCCACTCCTTCCTTATGGTCGTGTTGATGAATAAGATGAGGCTAAGGGTGCTGCTCCTCGTTGATCTAGAGCTTTGTGGGGTGTCGGTGTGCATGCGGTCGTAGTAGAGCGACACCGCTATCCATGGCAGATGGAGCTACTCCAAGCTCGGGTACGATGGCTACCCGAGCCTCTTCTTCCTCCAGGCTGAAGCGCCGTTGTAGCGGTCTTCCTCGACCTCGGCAAGGGATCCACGACCGGCGCCGCCCCAAGTGGCATGTTCCCCAGCGGCGACACAGGCACCCAAGCCTCGAGGTATCACTGCAGTCACGATGGAGAAGACCAGGTACTCGGTCCGTTTTTGTTATTTTCTCCAATGCCTTTCTTGTAGAAGTGGTAGCCTTATCCTCTATTCCCTTATTTCTTAGAGGCGTTGGTGCAAATTTCTACCCACCACTGAGTTAATAAAGCTTCCAAGGCCTTCGGCCCCCTGCCCATTCAAGAAAAATATGTTATCTTCATCTGATACCTTAATTCTACTCTCTACGTTTTAAATATAAGATATTTTATCTTTTAGTATGAAATAAATGTATTTTGACATCTTTCAGTTTGTAGATTTAAAGTAAACTTACACAATAAAAAAAATCTAAATATATTCATTTTATAAAATTTAAAACATTTATATAAAACGGAGGGAGTACTTCGAATGGCTAATAACACATAGGTCATAGGTGCATATAGTGCATGAGTTAACTACTCCCTCCGACCCATATTAATTGACTTCGATTTGTCAAAATTTAGATGAACCTAGACACTATTTTATATATAGGTTTATCTAAATTTTGACATACTTGTTTTCATAGGAGGATACGTTGTCACTGCACATGCTATATCTTCCTTCTGACAAAGTAACCAACCGACATATTTCCAGCTAAACCTCTGTGCAGCACAGTTAATGCGTGCCGTACACCGTAGCAGTGCTCTCGTCTCTTTTCTTTTTTGAAAAAGCGCAGGAGAGCTGCGTTTTCATTGATAGAGGAAGGAGTACAAGGTACTCAAGCTGTACAAAGTCAAGAGAAAGGACATGAAACACGTCCAGAAAACAAGAAAGGAGAAAAACAAAACGGTCAGGAGGCCGGAACCACCGCACTACTCTCGCGCCCACAGGTGCCGGCAACCAGCCAGCGCCCAACTCGAGCGCTCATCCTGAGCCTCGGAAAAGACTACCGAAGGAGGCTTGTCGAAGCCCCGAAAAATACGGTTGTTGCGCTCGCGCCAAATGAACCAAACCAGGAGGAGAGCCAGGGTCTTGCTCCTTTTCGCCGCAGGAGGGCTTGCATCAGATGAAAGACCCTCCAGCCAATCTGGCAGCGTGGCGCCGGTCCGCCAAGAGGTAGGGAGGAAACTCGGTACATCGAAACCAGCAGCAGCCAGGCTCCATAAGCTCCGGGACCACGGGCACTCAGCGACAAGGTGAACAGCCGACTCAAGGTTGCGCCGGCACAGAGGACAGAAGTAAGAGTTTGGTCATTGCCTCGCCATCAGTCTGTCCGCAGTAAGGATCCGATTCTGTACCAGGAGCCATGCGAACAACCGACACTTGGCAGGTGCCCAGACCTGCCAAATCGAGGGGACCAAGGGCGACGCTGTCGAGCCCTGGAACTGCAGGCGGTAGGCAGAAGCCACGGAGAAACACCCAGAGGCGCACACGCGCCAGACGAACATGTCATCGGAACCTCCTGCAAGTTGAGGGCCGCAACTGCCGACCAGAGGCGGACAAAGTCGGGCAAGGTCGCTGCCGAGACCCGCCCGCGGAGGTCGGCAACCCAGCGATGGGAGCTCACTGCGTCCGCCACCGAGCGCTTCTTGCGACGGGAGGCCGCAAATAGCTCCGGCATTGAACGGAAGGGGGCCTGGCCATCCAACCAGCTGTCGAACCAGAAACTGGCTCTGCGGCCGTCGCCCACGGTAACCTGTGTGGCCGCGGCGAAAAGGTCCTGCTCCGCGGGTGAGCAAGGAAGAGGCATGCCCACCCAGGGCTTGTCAGGCGCTGTGCGCTCGAGCCACAGCCACTTGAGGCGGAGGGCCGTTCCGAAGCGATCAAGGTCAACGATTCCGAGGCCGCCCAGCTCCCTGGGCCTGCAGATACGACCCCAGGCGATTTTGCAGTGCCCGCCATGGCAGGAGACCTCGCCGCGCCAGAGCCAGGCACGCCGAAGGCGGTCTATCTCCTTGCGCACCCAAACTGGCAACGAGTGCAC
This sequence comes from Avena sativa, assembly GCA_916181665.1. Classification (NCBI taxonomy): domain Eukaryota; kingdom Viridiplantae; phylum Streptophyta; class Magnoliopsida; order Poales; family Poaceae; genus Avena; species Avena sativa. The sequence goes on along the minus strand of OV702281.1, from coordinate 413,410,131 downwards.
GGAGATCCAGTAGACAGACAGGGCCGAGAGCACAGCATTGAGGAGCACAAGACGCCCGGCCTCCGTGCTCTCGTCTCTTTTCTCCCGGGTGGGATCCCCGTCGCTATAGCACGTGGACTAGTGCTCGCTGGCCCTCGATCGTGCATACTTTAACCTCTCGTGGTTTCCATGCGGTGGAGTGGTTCGTGATCGATCTCGTCTCCCGCTGGAACGAAGATCGGAAGAGAGGGTCCATGCCATGCGAGCAGCCGCGGTCGCTTTGTTTTGTTGCAAGTTGCACGTAGCTGACGCTGCTGCAGGGTGCCTCGTGCGTTTGCTGTTACGAACGGCTCCTTTCTTTTCCTTGGATCGATCGATCGGTTTGGTTCGGTCTCGCTTTGCGTGCGTTCGTGCGTGGCGTACTGCCACTCCACCAGACACGAGATCTTTTTGCTGTTGGTAATCGCTTTCTATGTACATGGCCGCGCGCCCCTTGCTAATGAAGGTATAGGTTGCTTGTCTAAATAAGAGCCCGACGTGCTTGCTTTAGTTAACTACTAGGAGTAGTTAGTTAGTTAGTCAGTTAGTTAGTGAAGCCACAAAGTATCGAATTTGCTTCCGTGAGTTGCTAGCTTGCAATACGCGCGTCATACAACCGCCTGACACGCTGGCAGCCAGAGATTGTGCTAGTACAGTGATCGCATCATTCTTCTCGATAGATATTGTGGTGTGTGCCTGAATCAACAACTAGGTAAGCTTAATTAGCATATCCTTGGTTTTCCTTGAACCTAAATATCCTGACCTCTACTTTACCATGTTCCGAGTGTGAATTGACCCTTGACAAGTTGATAATTTAACTTTGAGATAGTTACAGTATATGCTGTAGCATATGCCCAAGAATTTATCCTTGTTGATCTAACTGCGTTCATTCATTCTGTGAGAGGGAGCTGGTGCACGTGGTTACAGTTAGCGCCCCAAAGATATACACATGTTCCAAATACATGAATGGGTTTGCAAAGAAAGCTATTCCATCGGGACACTGATCTGCACTGCAAATGCACCCGAAATGCTCACGTACGTACGTGTCATAATCTCTTGATGATGGATGAATGGCTAATGCTAAAAGAGGAGTGTTTCCGGAACCCGGGAGAGCGGCAACAAAACCAAGAGCCGCTGTCACCGCTTTTTGGCGAAAGATACTCCCATCGTTTTTCGTCCACACACTACCTACTCCAAGTGGGCGCGCGCGCGCGCGCGCGCGAGGAGCACGAAGAGTCCAGGAAATACTACATCCAGGCCGTGACGAGCGAACAGAGGCTAAAACCATGTCATGTGCGACGCGATCGCGAGCGGATCGGAGCTTCGCGTCGTGTTCCTCCCGATCTTGACCGGCGCGCGCGCGTTGGCCCGTTGGCTCCCGACACGACGCGTCGGACAGATCGCTCCGAGCGCTTCCGGCTAAACGATGCCACTGTTGTGGCGAGCTGGCGCTTGGCGCGCGCGGAAGGCTGCCCTGCGTGGAGTGGAGCCCGGCGGCCGGACCGGACGACAGCGTCGCCGTCGGCGAAAAGCAGGGCGCGCGGGTGGGTGGGTGGGTGGGTGGAGGAGCGGAAAGGGCGCGGCCGCTTTGGCGCCGGCGCTGCTGTGTGGGGGGATTTTGATTTTTTGACCCCGCGGGCCGGCTTGCTGCTGGGCTCGCGATAAGACAGCGACGCGCATGCGCATCCGGTCGGTCGGCGCCTACGTTATCTGCTGCGCGGATAGGAGGAGCCCTCGACGGCTCCGATTCTCCCGCTTTTGGAAAATTTTACGGCCCCGATTCTCAATCCGCTAGTACCAAAAACTGATTCTATTCTATCTGCAGGAACCACGTCTCTCCCTCTCAGCGTGCACGGCGGTGTACTTCGTGGGCATCTTGTCACGTCTCATCCGTTTCAACGAGTACATCCAGTGGTGGGACTATCGTGGCCAGTTTGCCGGTAAAGTCAAACATGCTTAGCAGACTACGCCGTGACACAGCATGTTACCAGTCTGCCGCGCGCAGCCCACGGAAATGTACTACGGAGTGGGAGACGTGACGGCATGGTTTCGTGCATGCCCGATGCCTGCACCGTGCGTAAAGGATAAACAAATGCCAGCAGATCTTGACGTGTTCATGGCTGCATGCACGCACCGCGCAAACTTCAAACATACGCCTATTTTAAAACTGAATCTCTCCGGTCAAGGGCTTCGATAAGACCGGATTATTCCGGTGGTGACGTTAGAGGCCAGTACGTCCTTCATTATTATTATCGTGTTTTGTCGGGTTGGCTTAGAGGCCAGCAACGACATTGTCTCGGTGGTGGCGTTGCCAGCAGATTTTTTTAAAGTGATTTGCACGTGGATCATTTGCAAACACGCGATAGAGATTTTTTTTATCGGAACACGCGATAGAGAAATGGTTGGAAGTAGAATGCTGCAGGCCTCTAGCTTGCCATCCTTAGATTCCGTGGGCTGTGTGTCCAGCCCAACAGACAATGGGCCTTCGAGGACCAATATTGTTTCCCCTTACAGCTCATTAATTGACCCTCCTCGCCCATTGGTCCATTTCGATTCCTTGTTTTTTGAAGAAAAGTCGCAGAAATGATTCAAAAGAAGAGTTAAAATCCAAATATGTCATTCGCTGGGAACAATCACAAGTGAGACCATGACTACTGTGGTGATGTTTGAGGAGGCATAGTCCGTTAAAATTTGCCTTTTGTATTACCTACTATGAGCATTGGAAAAAAGTTTACCATTCCAAAGGTTTTTTTTTAAAAAAAAGTATATATTAATATCACAGGGATACCAATTACACACAGTCTCTGCAACAACTTATTGTCCTAGCGGCCCTACGGATGCACACGACTTAAAAAAAAGAATTACAAAAAAAAGTCTCGCTACAGAGGATTAATCCTCAAAGCAACGACACTGACACCATCATAACAACATCAGTAGTCCTCCACTCCAATAACAACGCCTTCAAGAAGGAAACAGTGCCCAAGCGCCGTCGTTGCCCGATCAAAAATCATATGTTTTCACCCTGGAGAAAGTCCTTGCTCTCAAAACAATGCCTTCAACAAGATCATTGTCATGCACAACCAGTTAAGGCCAGACCTTAGATTTTCACCCTGCAAGATAAGACTGGAACGCCCCCTGTGTTGTCTTCCCGCACCAACAGTCGCTGCAACGATTCCCAGATCACGCAGCCAGTTCTCCATCGCCACAAGAACAAAAATCACCATCGCTACCCTCATACTTCCGCTTTCCTGACCTTCTCCGCATTTGACTTCACCATGGCTCTAAGAATCACACTTGGTGGGAACAAACAACATAGCTTCGCAACGCTCCCGCTGAAACCAAACGGCCAGAAAAACAAGGTGCGCACGACCGAATACCTTCCAATCCAGCAATCTCCAGGCATGATACGCCCATGGGAGTTTGCCGGCGGAGCCTTCCGGAACCCCCCTCTCCAGACCAGATCAACGAGGGCATACATCAAGCATATCTTCGTCTTCGTGCGACAAGAAACCAAAGGACCACCTCCTTTATTAGATCCGACACATCGATCCCCATACTTCCAGCCGGTTTCCGGAAAACGGATCGAGCAGGCAATTAGGGATAGAGAGCCGATCTAGATCTTCCAACGGAATCCCATCGCCGGCACATCCTCCACCAGATCGCCACCCGCCCCACTCTGATAGAGGTCGCTGCCTCCATATCCGAGCTCCCACGAAGCCGCCGCCGGCCGGAGCCGCGTAGACGTCCATGGCGAGGGGGTCCCGTCCAGCGCCGGTGTTCTCCTCCCTACCGCTGCGCTGGGGCCGGGAGGCTAGATCCCCACCGCCCCCATCACCGGCGCCGCGCACTTAGGTCGGCTGCCCTCCGGGGGCGACGAGGAGGGAGAAGGATGGAGGGGGAGGAGGTGGTGGCAGGGTAGGGTTTGTCCCCCTCGGTTGCCAGGAGGGGGCGACGTGAGGGGAAGGAGCCACCCTTCCAAAGGTTAACAAAGAGTAACCCTTTCTCTTCTTTGCCGCATGCCACAAGCACAGAAGGAAAGTGGGGAAGGATGGCTAGGATACTTAGAGCCTCTCCAACACACTACGAAAAACCTAGATTATGTATTCATTATAGAGTGGCTCCCTATTAATTGGGAGGGCACATTTTGTACTCGTGCGACAAAATAGCCATTCCTAGACCCTTTTTTCTTTTATATGTCGACAATGTGGAGGCAACCTGTTAGTGGGTTATTGTTTCTCCTTTTTGTTTTGCTCTAGCTCATCCACGCTCGGAGGCATATAGTCAATAATGACGGATGGGTAGGGTGAGTCGAGGCGCGCGATGCCAACCTAGCTTGGACACAAATTACAATGACAGAGGATTACCTAGGAGAGAGAGAGAGAGAGAGAGAGAGAGAGAGAGAGAGAGAGAGAGAGAGATATTTAAGGTGTCGATGGGATTTTTGTTGGCTACTCCTAAGAAGCTTTTGGTATTGGAGGTGTGGTTGGTAGTCTGTCGGAGCATAGGAAATAGAGTTTCATAAGTTTTAGGGATTTGGGATGGCATTCGTTGTATGAGTGTGGATTCACTCTCCACATAAGTAGGTACGCACCCGTCCGCTGCCGTTTGATTTGTTGTAAGACGTGTGTTGTTGCCAGTTGGGATGTTGACCGGTTTCGTAGGGAATCTTTTTAATTATTGCTTGGAGTTGGACAATGTTTTAGATTTTGCCGGCGTGTAATTACTTGCAGAGCGTGGAAGTTGTCTTTGGCGCATTAGAAATTGATGCCAGAAAAAATGCTCTTCCCGCCTAACCTCTTGTGCTAGCTGAAGCATTAAAAAATTTCCACCAATCAAGCATCAAAAGATGCCTTTCAAATTATAAAAGAGCATCTTTTGATTCCTCTATCATTATTTCTTGTCGTGAAAGATCTTTTGATACCTTAATTTAACTAGTTTAGCATCCTGGAAAATTACTTACAGTGGAAGAGGATCTTTTGATTCCCCCGTCTATGTTTTAAGAGGACCTTTTTGATGTTGTGGTGTTGCTCGACGTACAAAAGGGAATAAAAAATGCTATGATCATCTAACAAACCAAGTGTTAGTGTGTATCTTCTTCTCCGTATTATTCATTCTGAAAACATGGTATCAGTGATGGGTGTTGGTTGCGACTGGAGTTTTTCTTTCGTTGCTGTGTGGACGATGGATGAGCTTTATACATCAGTAAGGCTGCTTGAACTTTGAATAATACAACTACTGGAGGTTGTACTTGGAACCTTTATTGAGCTTGCATGCATTCATATCTCTACGTGCTTCTGTTCATAGTGCATGAGCAGTTCTTGAAAGCTTACTTGGATGCACCAGCTGTCTTTCGTTCAATTTACACGGATGCATGAGCAGCCCTTCGTTGAGCTTACACGGATGCATGAGCAGTCCTTGCGGCTGATGACCCACAAGTGTAGGGGATCGCAACAGTCTTCGCGGGTAGTATTACCCAATTTATTGATTCGACACAAGGGGAGCCAAAGAATACTTGCAAGCCTTAACAACTGAGTTGTCAGTTCAGCTGCACCTGTGAAATAGTTCTTGCTCACAAAAGTTTATCAGTAGCAACAGCTTGTAGTAGCAACAGCAAAGCAACAGCAACAGCAGAACAGGAGAAATAGTAACAGTAACAGTAACAGTGGGATTCGAGTGCGGTAGGCATAGGGATGGATGGACGGGCGTTGCATGGACGAGTCTAAACATGTAGCTTCAAGAACTAGGGCATTGCAGATAAAAAATAACAAGCATCCAAGTACTAAACAATCCTAGGCATGTGCTCCAAATATAGTCATACGTGCTCGCAATGAGAACTTGCACAACATCTTATGTCCAGCCAGCCCGTGGGAGCGGGGCCTCTAGGGAACTACTGGCAATTAAGGTGCTCTTTTTAATAGAGCACCGGGGCAAAGCATTAACACTTCGTGAACACATGTGATCCTCACACCACAGCCATCCCCTCCAGTTATCCCAATTATTGTCACTTTAGGGCCTTTGGATCTGGACAATGATATGTGTACACAACTTGCAGATAAGATCACAAACAATACTATCATAATGATTCAATAATAAATTCAGATCTGAGATCATGGCACTCGGGCCCTAGTGACAATCATTAAGCATAACAAGTTGCAACAAAGTCAAATAGCACTAATAGAGATACTCGACACTATGCCCTAACAGATCTTATTCGATTATATGATAGAACTCATCCAATCCCTACCATCCCCAAGCCTACAGCGAGAGATTACTCACTCATGGATGAGGGAAACATCGGTGGTTGATGGAGATGCGTTGGTGATGACGATGGCGATGATCCTCTCCTAATTCCCTGTCCCGGTAGGGTGCTAGAACGGAGTTTCTGGATCCGAATCTTGGTTTCTGATGGCGGCGGCGGAGCGGAACTCTTTCTGAAAAACTATCGACCCCCCCCTTGGTTTTTAGGTCGAAAGGCAACTTATAGGCGCAGAGGGAGGCCGAAGGGGTGCCTGGGGTTGCTGCACCCCCTAGGCGCGGCCAGAGGTGGGCCCGCGCCTGGCAGGGGTGTGGGCCCCCTAGGCCCCTTCTCCGTCTCGTCTTTTAGCTCTATGGGTCTTCTGGTAAAATATAATTTTTGGCATATTTTCTGGGATTTTTCCTGATAGTTGATTTTCTGCACAAAAACAAGACATCAAGGTAATTCTGCTGAAAACAACGTCAGTCCGTGTTAGTTGTATCCAAATCACACAAGTTTAGAGGAGAAACAATAGCAAAAATGCTCGGGAAAGTAGATACGTTTTGGACGTATTAGCGGCTGATCCATTTCCATGGCATATGAGGGAAGCTTACTCTTGCAGCCTATGGTGACTATGAATTCTCTGTGCTAGCTACCTACAATGTGCTACAAGCCACTATCTACCTTTTGAAATTTTGAATCCTCCATATATATATGTTGCAAGGCTAGTGGGTCCCTTTTTTGAATTCAAACCGAGTAACATGGGTGGACATGTATGTAGTTTAAGTATTAACTCTATTTGTAAGGAGGATGGTTTTGCCTAATGAGATTTGACCACCATGCCACGTGTCAGGCATGGGGGGGGGTAGCTACCCATGTGGGTAGGAACTCATTTTTGTTCGTTGTATGTTGGATATGATCTTCCCGAAGAGAGGAGGCTATTTTGGTATTTTTCTAAGAACATAAATTAAATTTAATAATATATTGGGATGTTCATCTGAATTATGAGCCAAACACAAGCTTACGGGGAAATCCCAGAGTGGAATGGCAAATACATCACAACATTGGGTCACACCCCTTCCTTGTCAATTCGGTGCGCACAACACAATCCAGCTATCACTTAACTCCAATCATTGTTCCTCCCGAAACTATCAACTATTTTAAAAATTGAGTCAACATTTCTTTGGGTGGATAGTGACAAAGTCTCTTGTGGCCAATGCAAGATGAATTGGGACACTATTTGTTGACCCAAGGAACTTGCAGTTTTCGGTGTGCTCAACACCAACTTATTTGTAGGGGCAATTAGATTAAGATGTCCATGGATTGGAATGGAAAGATCCAATAAAGATTTGGGTGGGCTTAGAGAACCCGTGCACTGAGATAGATATGGACCTATTTTATGAGGCTACTACGATTACATAAGTAATGGGGAGAATACACCTTTTTGGGAGTCTACATGGTTAAACAACAATAAACTGAAAGACATGGCTGAAGGGGTTTGTAGCATGGAAAACAAAAAAATTATATCGCATGAACACAAACAAGCCAAGATCTATCTACTAGATTATAGCAACGAGTCGATTAGAGTACTCACCCTCAAAGATTCCAAAGCGGTTAACGAGAGCAGATTCTCGTGGGTGATGTAGTCGTACACTAGCCGATCTCAATATCTTGTAGACGATCCTTTCGGCGCTGTGTTCCGGCAGAGCTTCCGAAGTTGGTCACACGTTCGGTACTCGATGAAGACCTTCCTCTCCCTTGTTCCAGCAGGCAGTGGAGGTTGTAGTTCTCCCCTCGCGATTCTGGCATCACGACGGCGTGGTGTCATAAGTAGAGGGAAGATCCCGCAGGGCTTCTCCTAAGCCGGAGCAGGTTATGGTGGAGAATTAAGGTTTCCGGTGATCTAGGGTTTAGTGGTCCAGAGAGGAGGAGGCATAGCCGCTGGCGGCTAATGCGGCGACGACGGCGCTGGGGGGGCGGCGGCGCGACGGCTATGTGGGGAGGGGCTGGTGTTGTGTCTCCTTGGGGAACCCCTTCCCCTTTATTTATGAGAGGGAGGGCAACTTGAGAGAGGAGAGTTTGAATCCTTCCCCAACTCCCTCTCCTAGTTGGCTTGTGGTGGAGGGAAAGAAGGATTCTTTCTTTCCTCCACCAGGATACATTGTCCCAGTTTGACTTTTCAAACTTGCCTTTTGACTTTCAAGTTGGAGCTTAATTTCTTTCTTATAAATGCCCAACCAAGTGACCTAGGACATGATGCGATCATTCCACTTACTCATGACACATTCATGTACCCTTCCCCTTCCGGTACGGTGAACCTTCTAGACCCTTCTAGATCATTCTGATGAAAACACCGGAATCATTCCCGAACTCCGGAATTGGACTTTCCTTATATGAATCTTATTCCCGGACCATTCAGGATCTTCTCGTGATATCCTGGATCCCATCCGAGACTCCGAACAACATTTGGACTCCCTACTTACATTCCATATATACTAAACAACATCGAATCCATGAGTGTGTCTCCCTACGATTCGTGAATTATGCAGACATGACCGAGACTCTTCTCCGATCAATAACCAATAGAGGAATCTGGAAATTCATATGGCTCCCACATATTTTTACGATTACTTTGCGATCGAATGAACCACTTACATACGATACCAATTTCCCTTTATCTTGCGATAGTTTACTTATTCGAGGTCTGATCGTCGATATCTCTGCATACCTAGTTCAACCTCGTTACCGATAAGTACTCTTTTGTCATTCCCGTGATATGTGATTCCTTGTGAGCCAGTCACATGCTTGCAAGCCAACTGTATGATATTCCACTGGGAGGGCACAGAGTATATCTATCCGTAATATGGATGGACAAATCCCAGTCTTGATCCATGTGCCTCAACCCATACTTTCTGAACACTCAATGCCACCTTTATAGGCACCCAGTTATGGTGTAGTGTTTGATGTCATCAAAGCATCCTTCCGGTGATGGTGATTAGCATGATCTCATGGTCGAAAGAATTAGGTTACTATGTATTAGAAAGCTTATAGGAAACGAACTATTGAAATGACTTGATCTTTATGCTACGCTTGTCTATAGGACTATGTCCATCACACCATTCTCCTAATGATATGATCTTGTTGTTAATAACATCTCATTGTTCATGATCAGGAAACCATGATCATATATTAACCAACAAGCTAGTTTAACAAGAGGCTTTACTAGGGACTCTTTTATGTTTATAAATCACACAAGTATTAATGTTTCCGGTTAATACAATTATAGCATGGTATGTAAACATTTATCATAAGCATGAAGATATAATAATAACCTCTTTATTATTGCCTCTTGGGCATATCTCCAACAGTCTCCCACTTGCACTAGAGACAATAATCTAGTTTCAAATCTTTGTGTATTCAACACCTATGGCTTTCCGGTGTTGTATGTACACGATTTCTAGTGGTCAACTGATCTTCGGATCCGACACTTACAGGTCCGTGTGTAATTGCATATCTTTGCGTCTCTATGCATCACTCATTCTCTAATGAGATGGCTTCGTATAAATTTGGTCCTTTGGTGAGACCTTTAGTTCCTAGGGGTTAAAACATGTTGACAATACTGTCGTACAATATATATTCATAGTATTATCCCGCTGTGAACTACACCTAGTTTGATAACAAACTACCTGACACAAATGCCCTCTTTTGCTGCTATAATAGCAGTCATATACTTAGCCTTTTGTTGTAGTATCTGTCACAATGTCTTAACTTTGGAACTCATACAAATCCATTATGGAACTTACTTTCCATCATATTATGCCACCCTTAGTTTAGATTGAGATAAACTTAATTTGTACTTTGTCACAAAACTAAACTAACCATCTATTTGTCACTTCTACAAAATATTATATTCTTAGTTCTTCCAAAAGATCATACGAATATCCTTACTATCGTCCAATGATCATCTTATGAATCATTCTGGTGTATGCTCATAACATTTAGAGCATAGGACATATCTGGATTTGTACATATCACAGTATGATTGAAAAATACTTTTTGTGATTTTATTCATCAAGTATCAATCAATACTTGAATCTTTGTTTCACTTACCAAGTGTCGATACACTTGAATTTCAATTTAATCCTTTCTGTGTGGCAAGAACCTTTCTTGTCATTTCCATATTGAACTCATTCAATATCTCATCTATGTACATTTGGCACAACCATATCAGCGTCTCAATCTATCTATATAGATATTGATGCCAAATATTCGGGTGTTGCCTAAGTCTTTCATTGAGATGAAATTATGAACATGTGTTAACAAAAGATACATCATTTCCAATCAACAATATGTCTTCCACATAATGTATTAGAAATATGTCTTAGCGCTCCCACTTAATTTTTTGCAAATACAAGCATCTTCATCGTCCCACTTAATGGTTGAAGGGTTGAATTTAAACTCTTTTAACAGTTTCATCATGGTGAAGATTCCAACTCTGCGATGCTCACTTCAGCCATTGAAGTTTGCATACGCTTTTAGCATCCTTTGAATTAAGAAAACCCTTTGGACCGTGTTATGCACACGTCCTAGGTAACAATTCTATTAGAAGAACTTGTTTTGTTTATTCAACTACCACATAACAAAATTATATGTAGTGGTTGCTACATTAATCCGTTTAGACTAAATATCGCTATGAAAGATCAAATCTTGTCATAGTCAACCTTTGAACATTGTTGTGAACTCTTTCCCGACACGTTGACTATTTCATAGATGTGAAACATCCATGTTTATTTATTTATATATCCAAACACGACTGTAAGGTCTTACACCTTTCCAGAGGGTCTTTCAAGTTTAAAGCTTGATTTCTCGTGTATGGAACTATCACGGATTTTATGGCTTCAAGCCATTTGACGGAGTTAGGGCCCATCATCGCTTCTTTGCATGTAGTCCGTTCATTATTGTCAAATAATGATTCAACCCTCAAATCTTGGTATTTGATTGTTTACCCGACCTACTTGATTCAATAGGAACTTAGACCTCCATAACCACAACCTTTGAGGCACGTGAGCCATGAGTATTTTTGCTGCCTCCGGAACACTTTTCGGCGCACTTTGCACATATAGCTAAGGTTCATTTAACCTTATCAAAGTTCTATTGTCCTTTCACTTAACTTTTCACGGAAAATTCCTTCTCAAAGAAACTTGACGTTCTAAGAGACAGACATTTTTTTTTCGGTGTTATGGAAGAATACTCAATGATTATTCGAAATAACATACAAAGATATGTTCGTCCGACTTTGGTAGTAAACATATCACTTATGCATAGCATACCAATGTTTAAGAAAGGACAACTTGGGTTTTATCCCAAACCATAACTTTATATGGTGTCATTTCAACGGATCATGATGGAGCTCTTTTCAATGAAATAGCGGCAGTCTCTAAAGCTTTTAATCATTAAAATATAATGACAGTTTTATGAATTACACCTTTGATCTTACCATGTGAAACAAGGTTTCATTGCATATCTCGATTATTCCATACTCATATGGTGTTTCAGGAAACGCAAATCCATGGAACGATTCCTCAAATCTTAGGTGTTATGCTAAACTTGTAACTCAAATATCTTCCTTTATGATCCTATCATAAATTCTTTATTTTCTTGTTACATTGATTTTACACTTCATCTTGAAAGTCTTTGAACTTTTCAAATGTTTCACACTTCATCCTCATTAAGTAAAATATTCATATATTCACTCAACTTTTTGGAGAAAGCATATGAAGTTGAAATCCATCGCTCTAGAATACACGTAATGGACTTCATACATCAAATATGTACAAATTCCAATAATCTAGTCATTCGTTCCCTTTTGGCCTATGAACGGAGTTTAATTTATCTCTAGGAAAGTTTCACAAGTGTCATTTGATAAAAAATCAAAAGACTCCAAAATTCCATCCACATGGAGTTTCTTCATGTTTTCTTTCCAATATAATTTAAACGGTGATGTCACTTCCTGAGTGATCTTTCAATCAATTTGTCTTTCGACATTTTTTGCACTAGTTTTATGTATGTGATTTCTCCAACAAGATTTGTAAATCATCCATCTTTTATGGATTACAACAATTATTTGAACAACCCTTTTGTTCTCATAATACCTGATCGAAATAACAATTATTGAAACAAATCTTAAAGGTAAGTTTTGATTTCAACAAGCAACACAACAACCTTTTATTTGTTCTTGATGAACATCATCACATATTCTTTTGCTAGTTACTTAGGCCATTGTAGTTCATGAATTGTGTTGTTTCGTATGACGATTCACACCAACAAATTCAGTATCCAATACTCAAGAACTACATTGTTTAACAAGCAAAGAATATAGCCATAACATGTATATCCTCTATATACCTAAACTGAACAATTCTAGTCTTTTCTCTTCTGCCAAATATTTCTTAGATTTCTCTTTCAGTATTTCTTTATCCTTTCAAAAGAATCTATCAACATCAACAATGGTGCCATACTTATGACATATAGTCCAAAACATGTATAGTTAAATACCAATGTCTTTGGACTTGCACTTTGAAGTAGATCACCATCATCAAATGTTTGGTGTTCTTTCAAATTCCATTCTTTAGTAATTTTTTAGTGTAGTAAACATTTTACCTACATCAAATATTCATCCTTATCATGGAACTATTCATGATCAAGCTACTTTAGCTTATAACGGTAAATTGTGAGTATAAGTTGCTCTCCAAAACCTTTTGGAGAGTTAGGACGACTAGCGTTTCTAACCTTTTGAAAATTCTCATCAAATATGAGAACATAAACTTTGCCATATTATACTATCTCATGTTGCAACCAAAACATTGTTTAAGATATCGCAATATCTTCCACACATCATGGTTTCTGAAACAATTCTTTCAGGTACTAGATAATCTTGATATTAAAACAATCTTTTTAATATCAAGAATCATGGAGACAAACATGATACTTACATACTAACACTGGAATTTTTCACTCTTGATTTAATACCAATTATTAAACTTCACGGAGTAACCGAAACTTACTGAAAGTTTTCAATAGGACTTTTAAACTTTAGATTAACACTTCAAAACAATACGATACCAGTTCGTAAAGTAACTAACCAGAATTCTACAGTTCTATTATCTCAATTATAACTAAGCGCAAGGTGGTAAACGGATGACAATGACTACAACAACTATGCAAATTCACTTTGATTTAATTTATGATAAATAGTGTTCAACTTTTAATCATATTACTGTTGAACTCCCACTCAGAACAATATCCCTCACATTGTTTTAGTGATCACACGAACCAAATGCACTACACCAAGTCCGATCATCACGTGACATGATGTAGTTTCAAAGGCGAACAATCATCATGTTCATCATATCATCTATATGACTCATGCTTTACCTTTCAGTAATCCGTGTTCCGAGACCATGTCTGTACATGCTAGGTTCGTCAAGATGTAACCTTAGTTTCTGCATGAGCAAATCTGGCTTGCTCCCGTTGTATACACTCGCAGAATCTAACACACCCGATCATCACGTGGTGCTACAAAACAACGAGTCTTGGCAATGGTGCCTACTAAGGACGAACACTTTATAACTTGATATTTTGTGAGAGAGATCATCTTATAATGCTACCGTCGCGATCTAAGCAATACAAGATGCATAAAAGGATTAACATCACATGCAATTCATAATATGTGCCATGATATTGCCTTTTTTTTGTGCTTCCGATCTCCATCTTCAAGCACGAACATGATCTCCATCATCACCGGCGTGGCGTCAAGGTCAATGGCACCGCTCCATGGTTGTCGTCCACCAGCATCAACTATTACAACTACTTTGAATAATAGACACGCAGGTCTTAACGAACTTAAAATACAACCATAAGGCTTCTGCCGGTTGTCGACTTACAATAAGGAACATTGCATACATCATATATAATCACAATCATGGCCATATCACATCACAGCACACCCCTGCAAAACAAAGTTAGACGCCTCTAATTTTCTTTGCATATTTTACGTGGTTTGGGGCTTTCAATAAGTGTCGTTCTAACTTACGAACAAGAACCACAATGTTGATGCTTGAACTATCAAGTGCCCGTTGTAAATTGAATCTTTACTATGATGGGAGAAACAGACACCCGCAAAGCCACTTATGCAATACAAGTTGCATGTCAAGCGTGGAGCAAGTCTTATGAACGATGTCATATAAGGTTAGCCCAGGCCACTTCATCCCATCATACCACAATATGCAAAGTACACAAAAAGCAATTGATAATAAAAGCACAACCACCCACAATAACCATTGTGTTCTACTCGCGCAACATATATACATATAGACACGGCTCTGATACCACTGAAGGGGTTCGTACCATGGAAAACAAAAAAATACTATCGCATGAACACAAACAAGCCAAGATCTATCTACTATATTGTAGCAACGAGTCAATTAGAGTACTCACACTCGAAGATTCCAAAGCGGTTAACGAGAGTAGATTCTCATGGGTGATGTAGTCGTACACTTGCCGATCTCAAGATCGCGTAGACGATCCTTTCGGCGCTGCGTTCCGGCAGTGCTTACGCAGTCGGTCACACGTTTGGTACTAGACGAAGATCTTCCTCTCCCTTGTTCCAGCAGGCAGCGGAGGTTGTAGTTCTCCCCTCGCGATTCCAACAGCACGACGGCGTGGTGTCACAAGTAGAGGGAAGATCCCGCAGGGCTTCGCCTAAGCCGGAGCGGGTTATGGTGGAGAATTAGGGTTTCCGTTGATCTAGGGTTTAGAGGGCCGGAGAGGAGGAGGCATAGCCGCCGGCGGTTAATGCAGCGACGGCGAGCCGACGGCGGCTGGAGGCGCGCTGCAGCGACGGCGACGACGCTGGGGGGGGGGGCGGCGCGACGGCTATGTGGGGAGGGGCTGGTGTTGTGTCTCCTTGGGGGCATCCCTTCCCCTCTATTTATGAGAGGGAGGTCAGATTGAGAGAGGGGAGTTTGAATCCTTCCCCAACTCCCTCTCCTAGTTGGCTTGTGGTGGAGGGAAAGAAGGATTCTTTCCTTCCTCCACCAGGATACATTGTCCCAGTTTGACTTTTCAAACTTGCCTTTTGACTTTCAATTTGGAGCTTAATTTCTTTCTTATAAATGACTAACCAAGTGACCTAAGACATGATGCAATCATTCCACTTACTTATTACACATTCATGTACCCTTCCCCTTCCAGTCCGGTGAACCTTCTAGACCCTTCTAGATCATTCCGATGAAAACACCAGAATCATTCCCGAACTCCGGAATTGGACTTCCTTATATGAATCTTATTCCCCGAACCATTCTTGATCTCCTCGTGATATCCCGGATCCCATGCGAGACTCCGAACAACATTTAGTCTCCCTATTTACATTCCATATCTACTAAACAACATCGAATCCTTAAGTGTGTCTCCCTACGGTTCGTTGATGTCTACGCACTTCTATTCTTGTAGACAGTTGTTGGTCCTCCAAGTGCAGAGGTTTGTAGAATAGCAGCAAGTTTCCCTTAAGTGGATTACCCAAGGTTTATCGAACTCAGGGAGGAAGTGGTCAGAGGTATTCCCTCTCAAGCAATCCTGCAATCAAGATACAACAAGTCTCTTGTGTCCCCAACACACCCAATACACTTGTCAGGTTATAGGTGCACTAGTTCGGCGAAGAGATAGTGAAATACAAGTGGTAACGGTGCCAGAAAATAGCTTCTGACTTGTTGTTGACGTGGGAGAACGTCTGTGAGTGCCAAAAAAGAGCTTGACGGTGAGGTAAAGACTAAAGCAAGCAAACATGCAACAGATCTAGATGCAAAAGGTGTTTCAATGTATAGAAACAAGGCCTAGGGATCATACTTTCACTAGTGAACACTCTCTCATATAAATATATTCTCTTCATGATACTACTCTTAACTACTCTCTGGTTGGACATTCTAATCCGCGGTAGGGCCTTCCCCAATCTAGATAACCCCACACTGTCACCTTGAGCGCTAGATGGTTCCAACAAACACCACAATTTCATAAAGATAACCAACTCAAAATATACTCATGATAAATATATATGTAGTCTAGCTTAAGTGCCACACACGGCGTGCACGTTGTCACTTTCACACACGTGGGGAAAAGCATAGATCTATTAAATCACAAAGAGTATTTATGTAGACTCAAACCTAAGTGCCACCATGACGTGCACGCTGTCACTTTCACACACATGGGGAGAGCAGAGATCTATTGAAGCACTTGAGTAGCAAGGTAGATCTACTTGATTACAAGGTCATGACCACAACAAGATCATGCATAGAGAGAGATGAACACATAGCTACCAGTAGAGCCCATAGCCTCGAGGAAGAACTACTCCCTCCTCATCATGGGAATCGACAACGGTGATGGAGATGGTGGTGGAGATCGATGGAGATGGCTCCGGGGGCCTTCCGCGTCCCGGCAGGGTGCCAGAACAGAGACTTTCTATCCCCCGAATCTCCCTTTCGGTGGCAGCGGATCTATGGAGGTTTTTGTGGATTTCTTCTGGATGCCCTAGGGTTTTTGGGTCGGAGGTTTCTTATAGGCGCAAGAATCAAGGTCGGTGGGGGTCTAGGGGGCCCACACCCCCTGTGGGCGCCTCTAGGGCTTGCCCGCGCCTAGGGGGGGTGCGACCACCCTGTGGCCCCCCTCCGGCTCTGCTTCGTGGTTCCGTGTTGCTCCGGTAAAAATAATGACTATGGCTTTTGTCCCGTCCTATTCCGAGAATATTGATTTTCTGCCTTTCTGGAACCAAAAACAAAAGAAAACAGGCAACTGGCACTGTGGCATCTTGTAAATAGGTTAGTTCCAGAAAATATATAAAAACACCTCAAAGTGTAGACAAAGCAAAGCAAAGTACATACAAAACAAGGATGGAGCATAAAAAATTATAGATACGTTTCTGACGTATCAAGCATCCCCACGCTTAAATCATGCTCGTCCTCGAGTAGGTAAGTGATAAAAAGAATAATTTTTGAGGTGACATGCACCCTCACAATAAAGATCAAACCATTTGCAAGCATTGAAAGCTGTGATCAAAGAACTCTAAACATGTGCATGAAAGACGGAGTTCTAACAATAGGACACAGTAACTATGCAAGCAAGATGTCAAGCTACAAACAAAGATCATGAATAATATGCATTGAAAAATGTTTTTTGTTTCACATACAAAAACATGGCAAAGTGGCAATCAGCTTGTCCCTCATAGAGTAGCAAATAGATGCATAGGACACCTTCAAAGTTCACAAGGGTGACTAGAAACATATAGCACAAGAACAAGTAAAAACACAATATGCATCAATCAATAAGCTTTGGAACACTGCACACATAATGACAACTATGCTCTCTTAATGGTGCCTAAAGGTAGAAGGTGGAGACTCAAATAATGGTGGAAGAAAAGCCTTTTCTTTTATAAAGTAAGCAGGGATTTCAAGTTTCAAAAAGAGCTTCCAAAAATTATGGTACTTGTTAGCTTTCAGCCCTCATTGCCCCTATCATAAGCATCTTGAAGTGATTAAGTTTAAAGTGACAAAGATGGAGTATATACTTGACGAAGTATAAGTTGGCAATCTCAAGTCCCTTGAGTACGAGGGCCACACCTCATGCTACTCAACTTTAGTCACCTGTAAGTTCTTGTCATTGCAAGTATTTGCATATCATAGAGAACCGCCAACGAGGTACCCCTTGCACATGGTACAAGAGCTATCCCATAACCAAAATGACAAGGCAAGCACACAATGAGCATCTTATGTCTACGCACTTCTATTCTTGTAGACAGTTGTTGGGCCTCCAAGTGTAGAGGTTTGCAGGATAGCAGCAAGTTTCCCTTAAGTGGATTACCCAAGGTTTATCGAACTTAGGGAGGAAGTGGTCAAAGGTATCCCTCTCAAGCAACCCTGCAATCAAGATACAAGAAGTCTCTTGTGTCCCCAACACACCCAGTACATTTGTCAGGTGTATAGGTGCACTAGTTTAGCGAAGAGATAGTGAAATACAAGTGGTAACGGTGCCAGAAAATAGCTTCTGACTTGTTGTTGACGTGGGGTAACGTGTGTGAGTGCCAGAAAATAGCTTGACGGTGAGGTAAAGACTAAAGGCAAAAGTATGGAAGCAAGAAAACATGAAACAGATCTAGTAGCAAACGGTGTTTCAATGTTTAGAACCAAGGCCTAGGGATCATACTTTCACTAGTGAACACTCTCAATATATATATTCTCTTCATGATACTACCCTAAACTACTCTTCGGTTGGACGCTATAATCCATAGTAGGGCTATAACAACTGTAAGGGTCCCATCCTTTTAATAAGGTAGAGTTCCCTGTGTTTACAATGCTAGTCCCTGGATCAATAGCTAGCATCCACAGTTAAGATGTAATATCAAGAAACAAAGGTCATAATACACCTTTATAACCAGGAATAACATAATTTTATTACATCTTACATAGCTCATTTGGCTATTACATTACATTGCAGCAGAATATCTATAAGCATGGGGTCCTTCATCTTCAAAGTGCCACAGGCAGACATGTTGGTTGTAGACTTTGTAATCCTAATCAACACACTTCACTAAATCAATCAAACCTGCAACATACAAGTTACAGCCACAAGAGTCAATACATTTGAATTGTATTGGCAAGTGATACTATGGTAGTATGGTGGAGTCTATCATCTATATGCATTTGGCTAAGTGGAGTTGAGGCTTGCATTGCTCAAAATAGATTTTCCTTATCATTTGAAAACACTAAGTTTTTGTTTGACAAAATCATTTCTCCCAATCAAAGATTGAAGATCCTTTAACCCTTGTTCAACCACAAGTTTTTAACTTAGAAATTTGGATGATGATATTCTTGATAGCTTCCATGTCTTGATGCTCAAATTGTCCTTTACCAGGGACATGGCTAAGTACTTAGATTTTACACTCTGCAGAGGTGGTGCACTTTCCCCACAAGACTTGGTTTCACCAAGACAAGATCTTTCAGAAGCCTTCCCTTAGACCAAAATGGACGCGTTCCAACCTATCAAACTCTACCACCAACTGTCCATATGGCTAAGTTCTTGCAACCTATATGATCCAGGCAGATCCCATAATGCCAAGTGGCTGCACTTGAAGCTTCTCAACATTTGACATCTCAAATCTCTTTGTTCCTGGGTGGCAATCCACAAGTGTGATACACAAGGTACACCATAAACATGGGCCTTGTGTAACCACTCAACCAAAAACCACCATTCAAGTCCCATTCCACCCAGGTGATTCATTAACTTAGTTGTTTTATTAAACAAAAACACAAGTCCTCAGACTTAGAAATTTTCCATAGTATGGATATATATTCCACCCTTGTTTGCTATTAGCTAAGCTAAGCTTGATAGTTGTAGGAATCTTAACTTAGGAAATTTCTACTAAGGTTTCATCTACTAGGTTTTCCTATAGCAAGGTTTATACTTAGCAAAATTCCATGCAAGTTTTACTTAGAAAAATCACTAATGCATAGTGAAAGTAATGGGACAAAGTATGAAGCATCACTTTCCTTTTTTGTAGAGGGTATAAGTTCACTCCTTGATCTTTTGCAATGTTCACACACTTCAAGTCACTACAATTCAATCAAGCAAACAATATTTCAATCTACCATCAAGCAAAACATCACATAAAATCATAGAACCAAGATAATGCATGCAAGCATGCCAAGGATTGTTTTATTTGGAAAAGTGGTTCCTAATGGGTCATAAACATTTTGAAAACACCTATTGGTCATTTTGTAAAGTGGCAAAGTCATTTGCAAAAGGTTTCACTTCACAAACCATTTTCAAAACAAGGCATCATTTTATGTGGTGTAAAAATGTTTTTACTAAGGAATTAATCTCTAGGGTTCACAAAATATGTTTTCAAACCATAAAACTTTGTGTTTAGGGTCAGAGAGTTTAAAACAAAACATTTTCCCAAAAGTTTTCTTCCAAAACCATTTTTAATAAATAAACTATATTTTTATTTGACTAGAAATGGTTTTAAATCAAAGAATCATTCTTTTGCATCACCAAATACATTTTTGAAACCACAAAGTGTTTCCTATGTTCAGTAGGTTCAAATCACACCATTTGCCAAAGATTTTATCCCCAAAATCATTTTTGAACAATTTTTATAATCTAATCAAGCATACAAATGTTTCTGCAAAAATAAACTTTTTCCAGAAGCTTTTTACTAAACAAATGGCATGGTTGGCTAGGGCTTGTTCCACTGATTCTATTGATATAAAGTTTGTAATTTTTGGACGTGTGGATCAAAAGTTATAAGGTTTTCAAATCTGCATCTAAATCAGATTACAAATTCTGTTTTAAATCGATCTGTGCCACGCGGCGTGTTCTGATTCGTCCATACCGCTTCGGTTGGATCGAGCACTCTGGTGCGTTGGATCAAGTCAGATCGTGCGGCACAGGGGGATACTTACCCCTTTGGGTTAAATCTATTATCACGTGTCGGATCAAGATCCTGCGGCGCGCAGCACGCTTGCCAACTAGTGGCGGCGCTGGCGGCGACTGTGCGGCAGCGGCGCTCTGGCGGCGAGGTTGCCGGTGATATAGGAAGCTAGAGAAGGAGTGGGGTGGCTCACCAGAATCGTCGACGCTTGCTGATGCTCAACGTGGTACTGGCTGGTGAAGGGGCGCACAGGGTAGTCCTGAATCGCTCGCCGGAGTTCGCTCGGCGTCGGGCACGCTCTGGTCGTCGTTGTGGGCGAGACTACAGGGCATGCCGAAGCAAAGTAGAGGGTGCGTTAGACGCGCATGGTTCCTGTAACATCCCTAAATTCATATTCCAAAACTCATTCATATCATTCTTGCATCATTCATCCATTTAGGATTTTTCTCAAAAATCATTTAGAGACAGAAGTTTGAGCTATGATTTCATGTGGGCAATTTATCTCAAATGGCCATCACCCTTTGAAATTTGAATGTTAGGTACTTTTTTGCTTGCCTCCATTGATGGAAGGATTAGGTGAAGCTTTTAACCCAAGATTCCAAATTTAGAAATAGTTTTAAAATCTTTTTTTTCAAATATTTGCAAACTATAGCAAATCTCTGTTTACTTTGAAACCCAAGCTTAACCAAGCCTTGCAAAGTAACCACTTAGTTAAAATGGCTGTTTTTGAACCCACAAAACCCTGCAAAAATTCCCAAAGCAGTTTGGATTCAAAAAGGATTTGAATTCATATCAAATTCATACCAGAAAATGAATTTAGAAAAAGAAAAGGACTCCTCAATGGAAAAAGGCCGCGCGGCCAGAATCTGGCCCAGCAGAAAATTGAGCCCAGCAAGCCCACCCGGGGTCTTCTTATTCTTCTCTCACGCGCAAACGCACGCGCTGAGCCGCTGACAGGCAGACCCCACCTACACTCCGCGCACCTCGCTGACAAGCGGGCCTTCTCCACGCCAGCGTCGTCTCCACCCGCACGACCTGTTCGTCCCCAATCAACGCGGCCGTTTTCCGTGTTTAATTCGCGGCGTCAATTCGAATCAATGGCCGAGTGATTCTCGCGCTTGACCAGGCTATATAAACCCCCTCTGTCCCCTCTCTTTTTCCCCCCAAACCCCAAGCACAGAACGCCCCCAGGCTGCGCGCATTTCTCTCTGCAACCCCGCCGTCTCCGACGACTGCGTCGGCAAATTTCGGTGAGCCTAGAGTTCCCCTCGGTCTCGCGTTTACGCTATCTTGTTCAGTGAATCTCTGTGCACCATCTGACACCCTCCGTTTACCTTCGCATGACCCATAGCTTCGGCAACGTCAACGACTGGTCGCCACCGTCTTCTGTACGAACTCCGGCAAGCTATAGCGGTAAGCCCCGACCGCCCCGCGTCTTCTAGTTCAAGCTCACAACTCTGCCTTGACTCTGTGAATCTAACCGTGTCCTCGTCCTGCCTTGGGGTGGTTCACAGTGACGTCCACAACGACCACCCGACACACCGACGCCGTCCTCCACTCCGGCGAGCAATCGCAACCGTGTCCGAGCGCCCCTTGACCAACCGCGAGTACGACGAGCTTCGCCGTGACCCCCTGAGCCCGGTGAGCTACTCCTCGATCTCTATTACCCCCTGTAGTGCCGCCTCCGTCGTCGACCGACAGTTCCGCCGCCGGTAGCCACCGCTCCGCCGCTAGTTCTTGGCCAGGACAATAGCAGCCGTTAGATCTGTATCGTAGCGCTAGGATAGATCCACTTAACCCGAAGCGGTACGCGATCTGAGCCGCCAGATTTTATTTAGATCCTACGGCTGTGGAGCTCAATCCAGTGCGAAACGGTATGGGCGAATAAGAACATGACGCGTGGCTAGGTTAGATCTGAAAATAGATTTAAAAACCAGAAATTTGATCCAAATTCAAATGCTCATAACTTTCGATTGCCACGTTAGATTTTTGCAAACTTTATACCGTTGGATTCAGTGAAACAAGACCTTTCTGAATATCCAATTTATTTAGCATATAGTAACAGTTAAAATGATTTTATTTGTAGAACAAGTTTAAGGCTATTTTAGATATAGATTTAATTTGGTAAATTATATTGGGGCCAAATAAGTTTAGTTGGCAAACTTGTGACATGTTAAGTTTCTGTAGACATGAGCATACTTGGTAGAATTTTCAAAAATCGCCACTTAGTAAATTCTTGCATGCATGCATTCATATTATTTTTGGTTGTATATAATTGTGAGTAATTGTATGCTTTAATTTCTTGTGTAGATTTTGCTAGTGATTGTGATTGTGAAGAGTGCTACTCTCCCCACTACCAAGGCAAGTGATATTTACATGAATAAATTTGTCCTATGTTTTGAACTGGCATTAGATATTTTGTTATAGTATTGCATGTTATTTTTGTCTAATGCAAAAGATGGGAAATCCTATGTAGTCTAGTAGATTTGCTAAGGAAATTATCCCTAAGATAAGTTGCCATACTTTGCTTAGCCTATCTTATAGCAAAACAAGGGTTGGTGAAAAACTACACTTACTATAAAGAAAATATTTCTAAGTCAAGAGACTTATACTTTTCTAATAAAACCACTAAGTCAAATGAACCTCCTGGGTGGAAAGGAAAGTATGGGTTATGTTGAGTGGTTACACAAGGCCATGGACTTGGGTTGTGTATCTCACTTGTGGTAAGCCACCCAGGCACAAAGGGATTTGGAGGCCAAGTGTTGAGAAAGCTTACAGTGCAACCACTTGGCAATATGGGCTCTGCCATGATCATATAGGTTGCTAGAACTTAGTCACTTGGACAGTTGGTGGTAGTTGGGTTGATAGGTTGGAGCGCGTCCATTTGACTAAGGAAAGGCTTCTGAAAGGTCCTGTCTTGGGAAACCAAGTCTGGTGGGGAAAGTGCACAACCTCTGCAGATGGAAAACCTAAGTACTTAGCCTTGTCCAAGGAAATGGACACTTTGAGCATCAAGACATGGAAGCTACAAGAATCTCATCACTCCAACTTCTAAATAAAAATTTGTGGGTGAACAAGGGTGAAGGACCTCAATGTCTATTGGTGGCTCCTTGGGAATATTTTTGTCAAAGAAGGATTTAGTGTTTTCAATTAATAGGTAAAACTTATTTTCAAGCAAAGCAAGCCCAGCTACACTTAGCCAAATGCATATAGTAATATAGTCCACTTAAAATATACTAAGGTATCACTTGCCAATACTATTCCAAAGTATTGACCCTCTGTGGCTGTAACTTGTGATATTGCAGGTTACTCCGATGATGAGTAGGAGTCATGAGTCTACACTCAACATGCTTGCCTGTGGCACATGAAGATGAAGACTTATGTTTATTTACTTATTCCTTAAACTCTTGTATTAGGCCAATGGCCCTGAGTTGTAAAAGACTATGTTTTATCTCTGGAATGAATGTAATAAACGACCTTTGTATCTGTGTACTTCATCTTAAACTGTGGATGCTAGCATTGATCCAGGGACTAGCATTGCAATCACAGGGATCCTTTCCTTTATAAAGGAGGGGTCTAACAGATGGTATCAGAGCACTGTGTTGCCTGTAGGATTATGACCCTAGGATTGGAAAACCACTAAGGAAAAAGTTTTTCAACTACTTCTACACTTGTCTATTCTTCTCGTAAAACTTTTCTAATCTCTTTCAACTTCCTTTGTAGATGAACTCCATCAACGAAGCCGTGAAGAAGGGACCACTCATGACCATGACCTTGGAGTGTGAAACTGAGTTTCCCAATATTCTCAAGGACCTCATGGGGGCAATGGATGCACATGGTGAAGCCGTGTACAAGGGCTTTCCAGTGATGGATGAAGGAGTGGAGTATTGGTGGGTGCAACTTCACTTGTACAAAAACAAGGAAGACAACCACAAAGAAAGGGGATTCTGCATGTACACCAACACTACAATGCACACCACATTCTTTGAGTCAGCCAGGGATGCAGCTTGGAGGACTATCAAAGAACTTAGTGCTAGAGTCAGGTGCATAATGCTCAACCTCCAAAAGGACTTAGAGAAAGAAAAGGAGCTTACTCAAGAGTTGGAAGACACCAACCAAGAAATAAGGGGAGATGTTATAGACTTAGTGATAGAGTCAAGAGAGCAAGATTGGTGGATTGCCTCTAGGAACATTGTGTTTAATAATAGATCCCGTGAGATTGGATTGTAAGGACACTTCGTTAGTTGGACCACCACTTATCACCTTATTTCCAAAAGATATTTTAAATAAGTATGGACCTTGAATGATGTAAGGGACTTATGTATGCATGACTTGTGTGACAATTATGTTTCATGGATATGTATGAATGTTTGTCTTGATTTACCTAGAATTGCGTTGCTCTAACTTTTTCTATCTTATAAATAGATGCCTATTGCCATCAGCACTGTTGAGGAGTTTCAGGTTACTCGTTTTGGTCCCCGTATCATTGAGCTTACCACTCTGCTTGATCTCCATCTTCCTACCATCACGGTGTACCTACTCACCAAGTTCGAGAGGAAGGACCTCTGGGGCTTCAAGGTGAACCAGCCCGGACGCCAGACTGAGCCTACCACGGAGGCCATCGTCTTCAAGCTGATGCACGACGACAGAGAGAGAGGCATGGAGGTAGTCATGCAGGACCTGACAGGACGACTGTTAGGCCGTCACTCCCGACAGGTTAGGGGCACTCACTTCCACGCCTTCGGAAGACGTGATGTTGATGGAGAGTCCATCGACTTTGAGGATGACTCGAGGAGCACTGCGGAGCCGATACGTCTTTATCTTCAGGACTTAGAGACTCTTCTCAGGCACGTAGATACGGACAGGACGAACGTCATGCTAGGTAATGACGAGCTTCAGGTGCAGCTTCGCGAGAAGGACAAGCTTTTTGCGCAGCAGGATGAGATGATCAAGGAGATGGAGACAAAGTTCGAGGCCCAGGACCGCAAATTCAAGAGTCAGGAGAAACGCGTCCAGGATAGGAACAAGAAAATCCGGGACATGACCGAGGAACTGAAGTCCAAGGACTTCGAGCTTGAGCAGCAGCAGATGGTTATTGAGAGGCTTCGCTCCCAGAAGAGGGCTCTCAAGGCCAAGGTCGATTCCTTGACCACTACGATTGAGGAGAACAAGACCGCGATGGAGAACGCAGGTCTTACCTTCGTCGAGGAGGAGATTGATGCTGATGAGTAGACTTGACTACTCGTTTACCTTTCATATTCATATTTGTTATTGTGAACTTATTATTGGACCATCCGACATGTGGATGGCTTGCCACTTGTGTGTTTTACTTCATGAGCTTGTTATGTGGTTGTTGAACTTTTATTCTTATGTTGCTTGTTATGTGTTTGCTTATGATGTATTGTGCATGAAACATCTATGGGTATCTCATTCTTATCTATTTGAACAAACCACAGATGCCTCCCCGTCGCACAAATCCCAACCCCAACAACATCACCCCGGAAATGCAACAAATGATGAATGCGCAAACACAGCTTATGCAAATGATGACAACATTCATCCAAAACCAGAATAACAACAACAACAACAACAACCCCAACAACAACAACAACAACAACAACAACAACCCTTCGGGTTTTGATATGCTCACCAGATTTCTGCGTCTGAGGCCAGCTAAGTTTTCGGGAACAACTGATCCCATGGTAGCCAATGACTGGCTACGTTCTGTGAACAAAGACTTAGTGACGGTGGGCTGCACGGATGCTGAAAAAGTCAGATTCGCCGCACATCTATTGGAAGGACCGGCCGCCACATGGTGGGATAACTTCCAAATCACTACTCCTTTGGATGAGGTAACTTGGGCTATCTTTGAAGATGGTTTTCGCACTGCTCATATCTCATCAGGAATGATGAGTCTGAAAAGAAGGAGTTTCACAACCTGAAACAGCGCCACCGCAGCGTGGCTGAATACATAGAAGAGTTCAACAATCTGGCGCGCTACGCACCGGATGAGGTTGATACAGATGCCAAGAGAAAGGAAAAGTTCTTGGAGGGTTTGAATGATGAGCTGAACCTACAGTTGTCTGTGGCATATGTTCCAACTTATCAGTCGTTGTGTGACAAGGCTGCTATTTTGGAAAGTAAAATGAAGCAAGTCGAGAGTAGGAAGAGGAAACACTCCGACAAACACAACTCAGGGTCGTCTCACAAACGATCTCACCATGATGACATTAGCAACTCAGGATCCCATAAACATGGGAAATTCAGCAAGCACAATCACAACCGTCATGACAACAAGCATCACCGCGGTCATGACAAGGACAAGTACAAGAACCACAAGGGTGGACATAAGAGCCACTATAGTGTAAATGGTAGCGGAAGTGGAAGTCAGCCTGCTAAAAAGGACATCAGTCAGGTTGAATGCTTCAAATGCAAGAAGATGGGACACTATGCAAATGAGTGCCCCGAAAAGAAGGTGGAAGGACCTAACAAGCCGAATCCTTTCCAGAAAGGACAGGTTAACCACATCAATGTGGAGGAGGTCTATGAGGAACCTGATGCCGTGGCTGGTAAGTTCAGACTCAATTCAATTTCAGCATTTGTACTCTTTGATACCGGTGCATCTCATTCATATCAAAGGCATTTGTGGATAGAAATGGGTTTGCATCAGAAAACATTGGGTGTCCAATAAAGGTTAGTTCTCCGGGGGGAGATATGATAGTAAGCCTTGGATGCCGGGATCTCATCATAGAGTTTGGTAAGCATAAGTTTCCAGTAAGCCTGATAATCCTAGATTCCCAAGGGCTAGATGTAATTTTGGGAATGGATTGGATGACTAAACATGAAGGAGTACTAGATTGTGCCAATCGTACAGTTACACTCACAACCCCAGAAGGAAAAAGAATAAAATTCAAGTCAAACTTTGAATCCAAAGGAAGTAAGCTGAATTATCTTAAGGGGGTTAGCATGGATAGTGTACCAATTGTGTGTGAGTATCCGGATGTGTTTCCGGAAGAATTACCAGGAATGCCACCAGATAGAGATGTGGAGTTTCTGATAGATTTGGTACCAGGTTCTGGACCAATAGCTAAGAGACCGTACAAAATGTCAGTTGATGAACTGAAGGAACTCAAGAAACAGCTAGGAGAACAGTTGCAGAAAGGGTTTATTCAACCAAGTTCTTCATCTTGGGGAGCCCCAGTATTGTTCGTGGAGAAAAAGGATAGAACACAAAGATTGTGTATTGACTACCGTTCTCTCAACGAGGTGACCATCAAGAATAAATATCCTTTGCCAAGAATCAATGACTTGTTTGATTAGTTAGAAGGAGCATGTGTGTTCTCGAAGATTGATCTTCGGTCAGGCTATTTTCAACTCAAGATAAGAGAGCAAGACATACCTAAAACAGCATTCACAACAAGGTATGGCTTGTATGAATACACTGTGATGCCTTTTGGTTTAACCAACGCTCCAGCATACTTCATGAATATGATGAACAAGGTGTTCATGGAATTTCTTGACAAGTTCGTTGTCGTTTTCATCGATGACATCTTGGTCTACTCCAAGAGCAAGGAAGAACATGAAAGACACTTACGCATGATACTTGAAAAGTTAAGGGAGCATAAACTTTATGCCAAGTTTAGCAAGTGTGAGTTTTGGTTAGAGGAAGTTGGTTTTCTTGGTCACGTTATGACAAAGGATGGTGTGGCAGTTGATCCTGCTAAAGTATCAGCTGTGACAGAATGGGAATCACCCAAGAATGTGAAAGAAGTTCGTAGTTTCCTCGGCTTAGCAGGTTACTACAGAAGATTCATTGAAAATTTCTCAAAGGTTGCTAAGCCAATGACGGAATTGCTAAAGAAGGACAAGAAATTTGCTTGGTCTGAAGGTTGCGAAGTCAACTTCCAAGAATTAAAGAAAAGACTAGTGACAGCACCAGTTCTATGTCTGCCAGATTTGGAAAAGGATTTCCAAGTATATTGTGATGCGTCACATCAGGGTTTGGGTGCCGTACTTATGCAAGACGGTAAAGTCGTAGCCTATGCTTCGAGACAACTCAAAACTCATGAAGTAAATTATCCTACTCATGATTTGGAGTTAGCCTCTGTCGTCCATGCACTCAAAACATGGAGACATTACCTTTTGGGTAAGCGGTGTGAAGTGTTCACCGATCATAAGAGCTTGAAGTATATCTTCACCCAGAAAGAAATCAACATGAGACAAAGGAGATGGTTAGAACTTATCAAGGATTACGACTTAAGTTTGCAATACCACCCCGGTAAAGCGAACGTAGTAGCCGATGGTCTAAGTCGTAAGACGTTTGTAAATGGCCTTACCAAAGGAGAATTGCCAGATGACTTGTGTAAGCAATTCAAAGAACTCAGATTGGAGATTGTGCCTGAAGGACATCTCATGTCTTTGGATGTTCAACCCACTTTGTTGGACAAGATCCGAGAAGCTCAGAAGACTAATAAGGAAATTGAAAAGATTAAGGAAAATATAAGTCTAGGGAAAGCTAAGAGTTTCCATATAGACGAACAAGGTACTTTATGGCACGGGAAACGTATATGTGTTCCACAAGACCCGGAGTTGCGGAAACTGATCTTACAAGAAGGTCACAACTCTCCGTATTCTATTCACCCGGGAAACACCAAGATGTATATGGATATGAAAGAAAGATTTTGGTGGAACAATCTAAAAAGGGACATCGCCGAGGATATTGCTTTGTGTGATGTGTGTAGCAGAGTCAAAGCGGAGCACCAGAAACCAGCAGGTTTGCTTCAACCACTGCCTATTCCTGAATGGAAGTGGGAAAATATTGGTATGGATTTCATTACCGGATTACCAAGGACCAGGTCAGGGTATGATTCCATATGGGTCGTAGTGGATCGCCTAACTAAAGTGGCTCATTTTATACCAGTGAAGACAACCTATACAAGTGCCAAGTTAGCTAAAATCTACATGAGCAGAATTGTATGCCTTCACGGTGTGCCAAAGAGTATTGTGTCAGATAGAGGAACCCAGTTCACTTCTCACTTTTGGAGACAGCTTCATGAATCTTTGGGAACAAGGTTGGAATTCAGTACTGCCTTTCATCCCCAAACTGATGGTCAAACGGAAAGGACTAACCAAATTCTTGAAGACATGTTGAGGGCATGTGCCTTAGACTATGGAGCAAGTTGGGATGAAAGCTTGTCTTACGCAGAGTTCTCTTACAACAATAGTCATCAATCTAGTATTGGAATGGCACCATTTGAGTTACTCTACGGAAGGAAATGTACCACCCCATTATTATGGAATGGTGTGGGAGAAAGAAGCTTATTTGGACCTGATCTTATCAAAGACGCCGAAGAGAAAGTCAAACTGGTTAAGGACAGATTGAAGATAGCACAGTCTCGACAGAAAAGCTACGCGGATTCTAAGCGTAGAGATGTCACCTACGAAGTTGGGGATAGATCTTATCTTAGAGTATCACCACTTCGTGGAGTGAAAAGGTTTGGAGTCAAAGGGAAGTTGGCACCAAGATATGTTGGGCCATTCAAGATTCTAAGTCGCAAGGGGGAAGTTGCATATGAAGTTGAACTGCCAGAATCTCTGTCATCTGTCCATAATGTGTCCCATGTGAGTCAGCTTAAGAAATGTCACCCAGAGATGGAAGAATCTTCTTTGAAGAATACCATACCTTTGGAAGAAGTCCAACTAGAAAGTGATCTCACCTATGAAGAAAAGCCTGTCAAGATTCTAGAGACCGCAGAAAGAATTACCAGGACCAAGACTATCAAGTTTTGTAAAGTGCAATGGAACCATCACTCCGAAGAGGAAGCAACATGGGAAAGAGAAGATGATCTTCGGAAAGACCACCCTCACCTATTTGCTAGCCAAACCGAATCTCGAGGGCGAGATTCATCTTAAGGGGGTTAGATTTGTAACATCCCTAAATTCATATTCCAAAACTCATTCATATCATTCTTGCATCATTCATCCATTTAGGATTTTTCTCAAAAATCATTTAGAGACAGAAGTTTGAGCTATGATTTCATGTGGGCAATTTATCTCAAATGGCCATCACCTTTGAAATTTGAATGTTAGGTACTTGTTTGCTTGCCTCCATTGATGGAAGGATTAGGTGAAGCTTTTAACCCAAGATTCCAAATTTAGAAATAGTTTTAAAATCTTTTTTTTCAAATATTTGCAAACTATAGCAAATCTCTGTTTACTTTGAAACCCAAGCTTAACCAAGCCTTGCAAAGTAACCACTTAGTTAAAATGGCTGTTTTTGAACCCACAAAACCCTGCAAAAATTCCCAAAGCAGTTTGGATTCAAAAAGGATTTGAATTCATATCAAATTCATACCAGAAAATGAATTTAGAAAAAGAAAAGGACTCCTCAATGGAAAAAGGCCGCGCGGCCAGAATCTGGCCCAGCAGCAAATCGAGCCCAGCAAGCCCACCCGGGGTCTTCTTATTCTTCTCTCACGCGCAAACGCACGCGCTGAGCCGCTGACAGGCAGACCCCACCTACACTCCGCGCACCTCGCTGACAAGCGGGCCTTCTCCACGCCAGCGTCGTCTCCACCCGCACAACCTGTTCGTCCCCAATCAACGCGGCCGTTTTCTGTGTTTAATTCGCGGCGTCAATTAGAATCAATGGCCGAGTGATTCTCGCGCTTGACCAGGCTATATAAACCCCCTCTGTCCCCTCTCTTTTTCCCCCAAACCCCAAGCACAGAACGCCCCCAGGCTGCGCGCATTTCTCTCTGCAACCCCGCCGTCTCCGACGACTGCGCCGGCAAATTCCGGTGAGCCTAGAGTTCCCCTCGGTCTCGCGTTTACGCTATCTTGTTCAGTGAATCTCTGTGCACCTTCTGACACCCTCCGTTTACCTTCGCATGACCCATAGCTTCGGCAACGTCAACGACTGGTCGCCACCGTCTTCTGTACGAACTCCGGCGAGCTATAGCGGTAAGCCCCGACCGCCCCGCATCTTCTAGTTCAAGCTCACAACTCTGCCTTGACTCTGTGAATCTAACCGTGTCCTCGTCCTGCCTTGGGATGGTTCACAGCGACGTCCACAACGACCACCCGACACACCGACGCCGTCCTCCACTCCGGCGAGCAATCGCAACCGTGTCCGAGCGCCCCTTGACCAACCGCGAGTACGACGAGCTTCGCCGTGACCCCCTGAGCCCGGTGAGCTACTCCTCGATCTCTCTTACCCCCTATAGTGCCGCCTCCGTCGTTGACCGACAGTTCCGCCGCCGGTAGCCACCGCTCCGCCGCTAGTTCTTGGCTAGGACAATAGCAGCCGTTAGATCTGTATCGTAGCGCTAGGATAGATCCACTTAACCCGAAGCGGTACGCGATCTGAGCCGCCAGATTTTATTTAGATCCTACGGCTGTGGAGCTCGATCCAGTGCGAAACGGTATGGGCGAATAAGAACATGACGCGTGGCTAGGTTAGATCTGAAAATAGATTTAAAAACCAGAAATTTGATCCAAATTCAAATGCTCATAACTTTCGATTGCCACGTTAGATTTTTGCAAACTTTATACCGTTGGATTCAGTGAAACAAGACCTTTCTAAATATCCAATTTATTTAGCATATAGTAACAGTTAAAATGATTTTATTTGTAGAACAAGTTTAAGGCTATTTTAGATATAGATTTAA
Organism: Avena sativa; assembly: GCA_916181665.1. Lineage (NCBI taxonomy): Eukaryota > Viridiplantae > Streptophyta > Magnoliopsida > Poales > Poaceae > Avena > Avena sativa. The sequence goes on along the minus strand of OV702281.1, from coordinate 413,377,733 downwards.
TTTGGTAAATTATATTGGGGCCAAATAAGTTTAGTTGGCAAACTTGTGACATGTTAAGTTTCTGTAGACATGAGCATACTTGGTAGAATTTTCAAAAATCACCACTTAGTAAATTCTTGCATGCATGCATTCATATTATTTTTGGTTGTATATAATTGTGAGTAATTGTATGCTTTAATTTCTTGTGTAGATTTTTCTAGTGATTGTGATTGTGAAGAGTTCTACTCTCCCCACTACCAAGGCAAGTGATATTTACATGAATAAATTTGTCCTATGTTTTGAACTGGCATTAGATATTTTGTTATAGTATTGCATGTTATTTTTGTCTAATGCAAAAGATGGGAAATCCTATGTAGTCTAGTAGATTTGCTAAGGAAATTATCCCTAAGATAAGTTGCCATACTTTGCTTAGCCTAGCTTATAGCAAAACAAGGGTTGGTGAAAAACTACACTTACTATAAAGAAAATATTTCTAAGTCAAGAGACTTATACTTTTCTAATAAAACCACTAAGTCAAATGAACCTCCTGGGTGGAAAGGAAAGTATGGGTTATGTTGAGTGGTTACACAAGGCCATGGACTTGGGTTGTGTATCTCACTTGTGGTAAGCCACCCAGGCACAAAGGGATTTGGAGGCCAAGTGTTGAGAAAGCTTACAGTGCAACCACTTGGCAATATGGGCTCTGCCATGATCATATAGGTTGCTAGAACTTAGTCACTTGGACAGTTGGTGGTAGTTGGGTTGATAGGTTGGAGCGCGTCCATTTGACTAAGGAAAGGCTTCTGAAAGGTCCTGTCTTGGGAAACCAAGTCTGGTGGGGAAAGTGCACAACCTCTGCAGATGGAAAACCTAAGTACTTAGCCTTGTCCAAGGAAATGGACACTTTGAGCATCAAGACATGGAAGCTACAAGAATATCATCACTCCAACTTCTAAATAAAAATTTGTGGGTGAACAAGGGTGAAGGACCTCAATGTCTATTGGTGGCTCCTTGGGAATATTTTTGTCAAAGAAGGATTTAGTGTTTTCAATTAATAGGTAAAACTTATTTTCAAGCAAAGCAAGCCCAACTACACTTAGCCAAATGCATATAGTAATATAGTCCACTTAAAATATACTAAGGTATCACTTGCCAATACTATTCCAAAGTATTGACCCTCTGTGGCTGTAACTTGTGATGTTGCAGGTTACTCCGATGATGAGTAGGAGTCATGAGTCTACACTCAACATGCTTGCCTGTGGCACATGAAGATGAAGACTTATGTTTATTTACTTATTCCTTAAACTCTTGTATTAGGCCAATGGCCCTGAGTTGTAAAAGACTATGTTTTATCTCTGGAATGAATGTAATAAACGACCTTTGTATCTGTGTACTTCATCTTAAACTGTGGATGCTAGCATCGATCCAGGGACTAGCATTGCAATCACAGGGATCCTTTCCTTTATAAAGGAGGGGTCTAACAGTTCCAGGGAGCATGTGAGTATCATTGAATAACTTCGGGGCGGTCCGAGCTTACCAGGAATCCTCGTCGGCGTGAATGGCAGGCGGTGGCGCTATGGGTCGTCGTCGTAGTCGACGCTGCAAGGCACGCGCGGGTGTGGGGTTGGTGCTAGGGGATGCAGGAGACGATGGGGATCACACCCGTGTGCTCTGGGGGGCAGTGGGGCGGTTCGTGCTCGCCGGAATTTGCATGGTGGCTCGTCGGAGAAGAGGGTGGTGTGGAGAGGAATTGGGCGGCCTGGGGGCGTGTTGAGGTGGGGCGACTGAGGGGAAGTGGAGAGGAGGGGCAGACGTTTTAACGTGCGTGGTCAAGGGGACGATTAATGGCGTGGTTAACGCGTATTACGCCGGACTTTATTCGCCTGCAACGGCCGGCGAGGGGAGGGGCGTAGTCCGCGGGTGAAGACGATGGATACGTGGCGGTGGGGTCCACTGGCAGCGAGAGAGGAATGTTTCAGGTGGGCTCCAGTTGTCATTCACTGCATGGGTTCTTTTTGCGGTAAGGAAAACGTTTCGGGGGCGAGGGGAATAGGTGGGCTGGACTGGGCTGTTGGGCTGGCCGGCTGGGCTGACTTGTTTCTCTCTTTTTTTATTCAGTATTCTTTTTCTTTTTCTAATTGATTTTCTGTTTTGAATTTCAATCAAACCAATCAATCAACAAATCAAATCAAATCATTCACCAAACTTTGTATTGTGTTTTGGTTCTGTTTAACAACATAAACCAAAGTCCCAAAATAAAATAATAATTTTATTCTTTTTAGGATCTATTTAATAATTAAATAAAATAGACCTTAATTATTAATTCAAATAGGTTTTGATTTATTTAATAAAATCTCCATTTGAAAACTAAATATTATCAAAACCAAATCAGTAGGTTTTATTTGAAAATAGAAGATACTTGGAAAACTTGTTTAAAATAAAATAACATTTTTATTTTAGGGTCCATTAATAATTAAATAAAATGGATCTTAATTATTAAATCAAATAGGGTTTGTTTTATTTATTTTCAAAACTCTATTTGAAATCCAAAATAGTACCAAAACCATTTAGTAGGTTTTATTTGAAAATAATATACACTTGGAAAACTTATTTAAAATAATTTAATAAGTTTTGATGTTTTAATTAAAATGGTAAAACCTTTTATTTAAATAAAATTGGATATTAAATCCTTATTATTTTATTTAAATAAACCTTTACTATTTTTAATCAAAACAAAACATTTTATTTCAAAATATTGGCCAAGGTTTAATTTGGCTTTATAAATAATCGTTATTTATAAATCTACCTTTTCTTTTGAAAACCAAATCTTTTATTAAAAGATCCAAAATAGTAATTTTAAATATTTTTAAGTTTTATTGTTTATTTATCTTTTTAAATTCCTTTAGGATTTTATTTGATCCAACTAGGCTTTGAAAGTTCTCAATTGGATTCAAAAAGTTTCTTCTCACCCTGAAAATCAACAAAGTTTTATTTTATTCATTTATTTTTCACATTACAAGATTTGGAAAATCTTGGGATGTGACAACAACACTCCTCAAAGTCCGCCTTCCCCATCTAGATAACCCCACACTGTCACCTTGAGCGCTAGATGGTTACAACAAACACCACAATTTCATAAAGAGATCCAACTCCAAATATAACTCATGAAAATATATATATAACCTAGCTTAAGTGCCACACACGGCGTGCACGCTGTCACTTTCACACACATGGGGAAAGTCATAGATCTATTAAAGCAATTGAGTAATTATGCAACCTCTAGCCTAAGTGCCACCATGGTGCGCAAGCTGTCACTTTCACTCACGTGGGGAGAGCAGAGATTGGTTTAAGCACTTGAGTAACATAGTAGATATACTTGATTACCAAGCTCATGACCACAACATGATCATGCATAGAGAGAGATGGACACATAGCTACCGGTAGAGCCCTTAGCCTCGAGGAAGAACTACTCCCTCCTCGTCATGGGAATCAACAATGATGATGGGGATGGTGGTGGAGATTGATGGAGATGGCTCTGGGGGCACTTCCCCGTCCCAGCAGGGTGCCGGAACAGAGACTTTATATCCCCCGAATCTCCCCTTCGGTGGCGGCGGCGCTGCGGAACTTTTCGTGCCTTTTTTGGTCGATCATTTAGGGTTTTTGGGTCGGAGGCTTCTTATAGGCGAAGTAGGCAAGGTCGGTGGAGGTCCAGGGGGGCCACACCCCCTGTGGGCGCGCCTAGGGTGGGACCCGCGCCCACCTAGGGTGTGGCCACCTTGGTTTCCTCCTCCGTATCGTCTTCGATTTTCTGTATCGCTCCCGAAAAAATATGAACTTTGGCTTTTGTCCCGTCCAATTCCGAGAATATTCAATTTTCAGCTTTCTGAAACCAAAAACAGCAGAAAATAGGCAACTGGCACTGTGGTACCTTGTTAATAGGTTAGTTCCAGAAAAGATATAAAAACACCTCAAAGTGTAGACAAAGCAAAGAAAAGTAGATACTAAACAAGCATGGAACATCAAAAATTATAGATACGTTTCCGACGTATAAAGCATCCCCAAGCTTAACTCCTGCTCATCCTCGAGTAGGTAAGTGATAAAAAGAATAATTTTTTAGGTGACATGCACCATCAAAATCAAGATGAAGCCATTTGAAAGCATTGAAAGCTAGGATCAAAGAACTCTAAACATGTGCATGAAAGATGGAGTTATAACAGTAAGACAAAGTAAATATGCATGCAACATGAAAGGCTAGAAACAAAGATCATGAATAGAATACATTGAAAAATGTTTGTTTTTTTCACATACAGAACACATAACATAGTGGCAATCAGCTTGTCCCTCATAGAGTAGCAAATAGATGCATAGGACACCTTCAAAGTTCACAAGGGTGACTAGAAACAAGTAGCACAAGAACAAGTAATATCACAATATGCATCAATCAATAAGTTTTGGGAGATTGCACATAGAACTAAGAATGGCAACTATGCTCTCTTAATGGTGCCTAAGGGTAGAAGGTGGAGACTCAATATAATGGTGGAAGAAAGGCCCTTCATAAAGGGAAGCAGGGATTTCAAGTTTCAAAAAGAGCTTCCAAAAATTATGGTACTTGTTAGCTTTCAACCCTCATTGCCCCTATCATAAGAATATTGAAGTGATTAAGGTTAAAGTGAACAAACTATGAAGTATATGCTTGACAAAGTATAAGTTGGTAATCTCATGTCCCTTGAATACGAGGGCCACACCTCATGCTACTCAACTTCAGTCACCTGTAAGTTCTTGTCATAGTAAGTACATGCATATCATAGAGAACCGCCAACGGGGTACCCCTTGCACATGGTACATGAGCTATCCCATAACCAAAATGACAAGGCAAGCAGAAAATGAGCATCTCAGTGATCTTTTTATTTACTATTTGCATAGATTTTTATTGAGGATGCTTCACAGATAACTCATTATGGTGATGCTGCAAGTTTCCACCATGATTAGGCATGGCTTAGGCTAGCGGCCCAGGCGTTTCTCTAACACAATATACATAACTCCATGGACTTACAAGCTCCCTCTTTATTTCACATCGGTGACATCCATAGACAAAAGAGCATGATATCAACTGTGTATAAAGTACAAGTGCAATGTTGAAAACGTTCCCCTTGACAGCATGGTTCTACTAATTCCAACATATAAGTGCAAGCATATACAACATAGACGACACAATGGTTCAATTTTATTATGGGCAAGGAATATAAAGTGTGCCATCAAGTTTGTGAGAGCTTTAATCACTAGGTTTTCACATAACAAAGTACTTTTAAATTGGAAGATAGATGAAAACAAGAATATAGTTGGAATGGTGTAACACACCATGCATAGGAATTTATAGTGGACACTTTGGAATAACTTGGTTTCTTGGGAGTTGGAAGCATGAGTAGAGCTTACTCATACAAGTGGAGGCTAGCAAAAGACTGGGAGCAACCAACTAAGAGAGCAATAATGGTCATAATCATGCAGAGCGACAAAAAATTACTAGTCAAAGCATAAAGTGGTACTACAAGTCAAGGACTAAATGATCATAGAGGCTAAGGTGACTGGTTCATAGTCATAACATGGTGTGAGCATGTGCCAAGTCAACCCAAACAAAGCATCAAAGGAGAATACCACAATACTATGCTTTTGTATGCTAAAACAACGCATGATTCCTTCAAGGCACATCAAGCAATCCTAATTGTTTGGAAAACGTCATGCTACATCAATAATCACTAATCATAAGGTCAAAACAACATCTATCATGACATGATAAAGTCTAAGCCACAGTCAAAACAAGCTTCCTTTTGTACCACTATAAGCATGAAGCTTCCTACTCTTTTCCAACACCAATCAACTTATCTGAAACAACTCACAAATATAATAATCAATAAAGATCAGTGAGAATGTCTCACAAATCCACAATGAATAAGTAAAAAGATCTAAGCTGAAAGTACAAGAAAACTAAGATTAAACACAGTGCTAGCAAAAGAGAACACTCACAAGACAATAAGAATGAAAACTAGGGTGTTCTGGGAAATGAAAATAGAGTGTGTCTCTCTCCAAAATAAGTGTGCTGGTATCCAACCAACTTATTGCAGCAAGCAAACCAAAATAAAACTAAAAACAAAAACAAAGATGCTCCAAGAACAACACAACAGCGTATGAAACAATAAAAACGAAGTGTCTAGAAAGAGACCTGAGATTTTTATTGATGAAGAAGGGGATGCCTTGGGCACCCCCAAGCTTTGACGCTTGTACCTCTTGAATATTTCTTGGCGTGACACGGGGTGGCATCCCCAAGCTTGAGCTTTTGTCCATTCTTCATCTTATTACATCATTCTTCCTCTACACCTGCAATTTTTCCTTCATACAAAACTTCACACAATCTTCATTACCAACATTAGTGTATTAAAAAGATAATAGACCCTTGGGTTTAGCTTTAGAACAACAAAAATTTCACTAAAAACACAAGCTACTGTATCAACTTCCTTTAAAAATCTCAATTCCCCAAAAGGGAACTCAAAAAGAAATCAATAAAAAGCAAATGCAAATAATGGCAGAAATCTGTCAAAACAGACCAGCAGGTAGAAACCTATTTTTTCGAAGACCTTCTGTTGCTCAAATAAAAATGTGTTGTTCTAACGAAAGTTAGCTAACATACTGGGGGATTTATACATAAAATATCAGCCCAATCCGAGTTACAAAGACGCCTCACGAATTTTTATGATGGAGGACAGAAATCTGTTTCGGGACAGCAACTCCCTAAATCTTACTTCCCTCTCATTAGAGGTCATTCTTGGCACAAAAAGCAAACAAAAAAAAGATAAGGAGAGGTCATTACTGAAGTAATAACTTCCAAGACTCAAGAAAACTCTTGGGTTATCTCCCAACAAGTACTTTTATTTAACGCCTTTAAGTTAGGCATGATAGTTTGAGAAGATGCTCACATAATAAATATGAATTGAAGTAAAAGAGAGCATCAAAAGCAAATTCAAAACACACTTAAGTCTAACCCACTTCCTATGCATAGGAATCTTGTAAATAAACAAGTTATGAAAGCACAAAGCAACAAGCATAGAAAAGCAAAACAAGTGCAACTTCAAAAATTTCAACATAAAGAGGGGAAACTTAATATTGTTGAGATGCATAAAACCATGTTTCCCTCTCTCATAATAACTTTCAGTAGCATCATGAACAAAATTAACAATATAAATATCACATAAAACATTATTATCATGATCCACATGCATAAAATAATTATTACTCTCCACATAAGCATAGTCATCCTTATTAATCATAGTGGGAGCAAATTCAACAAAATAGCTATCACTGTTATTCTCATCACCATAGTCATCAAATATAGAAGGCATATTGTAATCACAATAAACTTTATCCTCAATAGTAGGTGGACTGAAAATATCATATTCATCATTGTAATCATCATATATTGGAGGTATAGTATCATCAAAGTAAATTTTCTCCTCCGTGCTTGGGGGACTAAAAATTACCATTTTCATAAAAAATAGCCTCCCCAAGCTTAGAAGTTTCCATATCATTAGTAATAATGGTGTTCAAAGAATTCATACTAATAACATTGCTATTAGCATGCAAATAAAGCTCCAAAGGTGTTTTAATTTTCTTCTCAAACACTTCATGTCCTAACTCAAGATAAATACTATAAAGCTCTCTAATTTTGTTATTGTTTTCCATTAAGCCTAACTAGTGAAAACAAGAAACAAAAAGACAAAATTGCAGAATCTAAAGGAAATAACTTCGAGCACTCACACCGTAGGACGTGAGTACCTTTTACCTTACCTCCCCGGCAACGGCTCCAGAAAATAGCTTGATGTCTACGCACTTCTATTCTTGTAGACACTTGTTGGGCCTCCAAGTGTAGAGGTTTGTAGAATAGCAGCAAGTTTCCCTTAAGTGGATTACCCAAGGTTTATCGAACTCAGGGAGGAAGTGGTCAAAGGTATCCCTCTCAAGCAACCCTGAAATCAAGATACAAGAAGTCTCTTGTGTCCCCAACACAAACAATACACTTGTCTGGTTTATAGGTGCACTAGTTTAGCGAAGAGATAGTGAAATACAAGTGGTAACAGTGCCAGAAAATAGCTTCTGACTTGTTGTTGACGTGGGGTAACGTGTGTGAGTGCCAGAAAATAGCTTGATGGTGAGGTAAAGACTAAAGGCAAAAGTATGGAAGCAAGAAAACATGAAACAGATATAGTAGCAAACGGTGTTTCAATGTTTAGAACCAAGGACTAGGGATCATACTTTCACTAGTGAACACTCTCAATAAATATATTCTCTTCATGATACTACCCTAAACTACTCTCCAGTTGGACGCTATAATCCATAGTAGGGCTATAACAACACTCCTCAAAGTCCGCCTTCCCCATCTAGATAACCCCGCACTGTCACCTTGAGCGCTAGATGGTTCCAACAAACACCACAATTTCATAAAGACATCCAACTCCAAATATAACTCATGAAATATATATATATATATAATCTAGCTTAAGTTCCAACAAACACGCTGTCACTTTCACACACATGGGGAAAAGCATAGATCTATTAAAGCAATTGAGTAATTATGCAACCTCTAGCCTAAGTGCCACCACGGTGCGCACGCTGTCACTTTCACTCACGTGGGGAGAGCAGAGATTGGTTTAAGCACTTGAGTAACAGAGTAGATCTACTTGATTACAAAGCTCATGACCACAACATGATCATGCATAGAGAGAGAGATGAACACATAGCTACTGGTAGAGCCCTTAGCCTCGAGGAAGAACTACTCCCTCCTCATCATGGGAATCAACAACGGTGATGGGGATGGTGGTGGAGATCGATGGAGATGGCTCTGGGGGCACTTCCCCGTCCCAGCAGGGTGCTGGAACAGAGACTTTCTGTCCCCCGAATCTCCCCTTCGGTGGCGGTGGCACTGCGGAACTTTTCGTTGCTTTTTTGGTTAATCTTTCAGGATTTTGGGTAGGAGGATTCTTATAGGCGAAGGAGGCAAGGTCGGTGGAGGTCCAGGGGGCCCACACCCCCTGTGGGCGCGCCCAGGGTGGGACCCGTGCCCACCTAGGGTGTGGCCACCTTGGTTTCCTCCTCCGTCTCGTCTTTGATTTTCTGTATCGCTCCCGGAAAAATATGAACTTTGGCTTTTGTCCTGTCCAATTCCGAGAATATTAATTGTTTAGCTTTCTGAAACCAAAAACAGCAGAAAACAGGCAACTGGCACTGTGCCAACTTGTTAATAGGTTAGTTCCAGAAAACATATAAAAACACCTCAAAATGTAGACAAAGCAAAGAAAAGTAGATACTAAACAAGCATGGAACATCAAAAATTATAGATACGTTTCCGACGTATCAGCATCTCAGCAATCTTCTTATTTACCATGAGAATATGGTGCTTTTTTTCTCTCTTTCCTCTTTTATCAATGTGTCTCTCTTTTTTTATAAGAAGAATGCTTCATAGGTGTCACTATGGTGATGCTGCAAGTTTCCACCATGATTAGGCATGCCTTAGGCTAGCGGCCAAGGCGTTTCTCTAACACAGAATACAAACTCCATGGACTTACAAGTTCCCTCTTTATTTCACACCAGTGACATCCATAGACAAAAGAGCATGATATCAACTGTGTATAAAGTACAAGTGCAATGTTGAAAACGTTCCACTTAACTGTAGGGGTTCGTAGCATGGAAAACAAAAAATTATACCGCATGCAAACAAACAAGCCAAGATCTATCTACTAGATTGTAGCAACGAGCCGCTAGAGGAACTCACCCTCGAAGATTCCAAAGCGGTTAACGAGAGCAGATTCTCGTGGGTGATGTAGTCGTACTCTTGCCGATCTCAAGATCACGTAGACGATCCTTCCGGCGCTGCGTTCCGGCAGCGCTTCCTCAGTCGGTCACACGTTCGGTACTCGATGAAGACCTTCCTCTCCCTTGTTCCAGCAGGCAGCGGAGGTTGTAGCACTCTCCTCGCGATTCCGGCAGCACAACGGCGTGGTACCGAAAGTAGAGGGGAGATATCGCAGGGCTTCGCCTTAAGCCGGAGCGAGTATGGTGGACTATGGGAGAGGCCTTGGCGATCTAGGGTTTAGATGCACCAAGGGAGGAAGCTTGGCCGGCGTCTAGGGCTTGGGGAGAGCCCCAACTCGGTGGCTAGGAGGAAACCCTAGGGCGGCGGCGACTTGTGGTGGCCGGCGGCTAGGGCTAGGGTTTGGGTGGTGTTGGGTGTAGGGAAGAGGGGCACCCCTGCCCCTTCTTTTATAGGTGGGAGGGTGCCGGTTGGGAGGAGGGAGCCCTCCCCCAACTCGGCCTCCTTGGCCGGCGGATGGAGGGAGGAGGACTTCCTCCCCAAGTAGGTTTCCTACTCTCCCTCCACCAAGCAAACTTATCGTTTGACTTTTCAAATTGGCGTTTGACTTTTCAAACTAGGATTTGATTTCTCCCTTTATTTTGCCCAGCCACGATACCTAGTACATGATGCAACCATTCCACATTGTCATGACACATTCATGTAACCTTCTCCTCCGGAGTGCCGGACCTTCCGGAACCTTCTAGAACATTCCCGATGAAAATACCGGAATCATTCCCCAACTCCGAAACAGGACTTCCCTTATATGAATCTTATTCTCCGGACCATTTCGGATCTCCTCGTGATATCCCGGATCCTATCCGAGACTCCGAACAACATTCAGTCTCTTACTCATCATTCCATAACTACTCAACAACATTGAATCCTTAAGTGTGTCTCCCTATGGTTCGTGAATTATGCGGACATGATCGAGACACTTCTCCAAACAATAACCAATAGAGGAATCTGGAAATTCATATGGCTCCCACATATTTCTACAATTACTTTGCGATCGAATGAACCACTTACATACGATACTAATTTCCCTTTGTCTCACGATAGTTTACTTATCCGAGGTTTTGATCGTCGGTATCTCTGCATACCTAGTTCAACCTTGTTACCGATAAGTACTCTTTTCTTGTTCCCGTGGTATGTGATCCCTTGTGAGCCAGTGACATGCTTGCAGGCTAATTGGATGACATTCCACCGAGAGGGCCCAGAGTATATCTATCCGTCATATGGATGGACAAATCCCACTCTTGATTCATGTGTCTCAACCCATACTTTCCGAACACTCAATGCCACCTTTATAGCCACCCAGTTACGGTGTGGTGTTTGATGTCATCAAAGCATCCTTCCGGTGATGGTGATAAGCATGATCTCATGGTCGAAGGAATTAGGTTACTATGTATCAGAAAGCTTATAGCAATTGAACTATTTAAAATGACTTGATCTTTATGCTACGCTTATCTATAGGAGTATGTCCACCATACCATTCTCCTAATGATATGATATTGTTATTAACAACATCTCAAATGTTCATGATCAAGAAACCATGATCATATATTAATCAACAAGCTAGTATTATGAAGAGGCTTTACTAGGGACTCTAATTTAGTTTACAAATCACACAAGTATTAATGTTTCTGGTTAATACTGTTATAGCATGAATGTAAACATTTATCATAAACACAAAGATATAATAATAACTACATTTATTATTGCCTCTAGGGCATATCTCCAACAGTCTCCCACTTGCACTAGAGTCAACTAATCTAGATTACATGATAATATACCGAACACCCATGGCAGTTTGTTGTTGGTCATGTTTTGCCCTCGGGAGAGGTTTAGTCAACGGATCCGCCACATTCAGATCTGTGTGTACTTTGCAAATCTTTATGTCACCATCTTGGACATGTTCTCGAATAGCGTGAAAATGCAGCTTGATGTGCTTCAGCTTCTTGTGTGACCTTGGTTCTTGCGCATTGGCTATGGCGCCCATGTTATCACAGTAGATAGACATTGGGTCCAGCGCACTTGGAACCACACCGAGCTCTGTAATGAACTCCTTAATCCATATCGCTTCTTGTGAAGCCTCCGAAGCAGCTATGTATTCCGATTCAGTTGAAGATCTCGCCACAACGCTTTGCTTTGCACTCCTCCAGCTAACTGCTGCACCATTCAAAGCAAATACGTATCTAGATTGAGATTTAGAATCATCCGGATCGGTGTTCCAACTAGCATCGGTGTAACCATTAACAACGAGATATTCATCACCTCCATAAGAAAGAATCATATCCTTAGTTCTTCTCAAGTACTTAAGGATGTTTTTGACCGCTGTCCAATGATCCACTCCTGGATCACTTTGATATCTGCTAGTTAAACTAACAGCATATGCAATGTCAGGTCTAGTACATAGCATGGCATACATTAGAGATCCTATGGCTGAGGCAGAGGTATTCTTACTCATCCTTTCTCTATCTTCTGCCGTTGCTGGACTTTGAGTTTTACTCAACGTCGTATTGGGCAACATGGGCAAGAACCCTTTCTTGCTATCTTCCATTCCAAACCTCTTTAGAACTTTGTCCAAATATGTACTTTGTGACAATGATATTAGGCGTCTCGATCTATCTCTATAAATCTTTATGCCTAATATGTAAGCTGCTTCGCCAAGATCTTTCATTGAAAAACTATTATTCAAATATTCCTTGACACTATTAAGAAGGTCTACATCATTCCCAATCAACAATATGTCATCTACATACGGTATTAAGAATGCTACAGAGCTCCCACTCACTTTCTTGTAAATACAAGCTTCTCCATAAGTTTGTATAAAACCAAAACTTTTGATTACCTTATCAAAACGTTGATTCCAACTTCGGGATGCTTACTTCAACCCATATATGGACCGTTGAAGTTTGCATACCTTATTAGCATCTTTAGGATCAAAAAAACCTTTGGGTTGCATCATATACAACTCTTCATCAATGTCTCCATTGAGGAACGCCGTTTTGACATCCATCTGCCATATCTCATAATCGTAATATGCAGGGATTGCTGTAAGATCCCTCCTTTATAAAGGAAAAGGATCCCTGTGATTGCAATGCTAGTCCCTGGATCAATAGCTAGCATCCACAGTTAAGATGTAATATCAAGAAACAAAGGTCATAATACAACTTTATAACCAGGAATACAATAATTCATTACATCTTACATATCTCATTTGGCTATCACATTACATTGCAGCAGAATATCTATAAAGCATGGGGTCCTTCATCTTCAAAGTGCCACAGGCAGTCATGTTGGTTGTAGACTTGTAATCCTATTCAACACACTTCACTAACATCAAACAAACCTGCAACATAATAAGTTGCATCCACAAGGGTCAATACATTTGAATTGTATTGGCAAGCTTCACTACTATGTAGAATTAAGTGGATACTATCATTTACATGCATATTTGGCTAAGTAGGGTTTAGGCTCATTTGCAGAAAGCAATATAGTTTTATCCTATCTTTTCAAAATAGTCTTGATCTTTTGTCAAATCTTTCTGAACTTCTTGGAAAACTCCAAGTGATTCAAATCCCTTGTTGTCACCATCAAGTTTTACTTTGAGAAATTGGAATGTCGAGATCTTCCATAGCTTCAGCCCTTAGTTGCTCAGTATTGTCCATAACCGGGGACACAACTAAGTACTTAGAATTTTGATCTTCTGCAAAAGTTGTACACTTTACCCACATGACACAATCTCATCTTGATGCCACCAGTGGCCGCTGGATAAGTACTCACCAAAATGGAGTACTGGCAGATTGAGAATGTGACAAAGTCTTTCCATAGGAGTCCTCCCAATACACAATGCTAGCTTGTCATCCAGGCACCAATGTAGGGTTTCAAGTTCCCTTACACAATTCTAGTTAACCTGAAGATGCCAATGCATGGGTCTTACACTATGTAGTTGACTAAGCCAGAGCCCATTTAGCATGTGGCTGTACACGGAAGCCACTGTATGAGAAACATGTTCACTCTCTAAGTCCCTGGGTGGTTTTCTTCTAGTGCACAACAAAAAGAGATGGTCATATAAACTTGGTTCCTTTTGTTGCCACCTTGTCCAAAACTTGAGTATCCTTGTCCACCCAGGTGGTTCACTGAATACTTGTTTTATTATATAAAACATATATCTTTTCAATACTTCATATAGTCATATCATGTATCCCATCCCAAATATATAGCAGGGCTAAGCATACTACAACTACAATGTTTCCACTAAGGAATATTTAAGGGTATCCTATTAGGATTTAGCATAACATGAAATATAGTAAACCTTTCCATGCATGTTACAAAATCCACTAAGTGTAATGAAAATAGTAGGACTTGGATGATAGTGTCACTTGCCTTAGTAGTTGGTGGTGTTGGTACACTCTTCGCAATAACACACTTGACAATCAACACAATCTAACAAGCAAAACAACCAAGACAAAACAATCACAAGATCACTACTAATGACAACACAAAAATCATGCAAAGTATGCAAACATGCAAGATGACAATTCTTATTTTACAAATTGCTATAACAATGTTCTGAACATTACTAAGTGATTTCTGAACATTTTATATTTTCAATATTACAAATGCAACCATTTGTGCAATTGTAGCAATTAGCAATATTTTCTAACACTTGGAAATGTCGTTCTCACAAATTAATTTCCACGATCTTATTTATACTAGAATAAAATTATATTTTGGTCTTACTGTACAAAGGGTTTAATATACAACCATCTGCAAAAGGATTCACTTAAAAATAATTTACACAACAATTTTTATACTCAAAATACTCCACAAATGGTTCTGTATAAAACGTGATTTTAACAGACTAAAAAATACCGAATTATGGCTCCATTGTATTCTACTCGTTTTTGTGAATCCATAAACATATTATTTGCTAAATTTGGATAATTAGGACTAAAGATATGATTTTTGCAAGTTCATATGTAAATCTGCCCAATATGAACGAAAATAGAAAAGGAATTGACAAGTGGCTGATTCTAATAGGCCGGTACCCCTTCGTTTAAGTGATCTGATTTCAATCGTTAGATGAAGATCGGACGGACTAGAAGAGCTCACCGGAATAACTCACCGGAAAGTTCGCCGGAATAGCGGACACGGGCTTGGCATTGCCGTTCCCGTTGCTAGGAAAGTATCCGGAGTTGAATAAAATGTGGACGGTGTAGAGGACGTCGAGGCGATGCTATTGGACGTGATTTAGAGCTCGTTCGTCTCCAATGGTGACGACAATCCACGGCTGGAGCAACGTGCGACGTCGGCGGCGCGGAGAACTGCAGCCATAGGATGAACAATCATGTCCTGGAGTTAGGCAATATCAAGATTAGTCCTCTGGTAGAAGGAATCGACGAGGGACTCACCGTAGAAGACAAGATCTGACGATGAACTCAAATTTTGGGGATGAAGTTGGCATCGACCGTGTGTGTTCTACAGAGCTCCTCTTGAGAAAGTTTGAGAACGAAAATGATGGAGGAGACGAAGGGGAATACAGTGCTCTCTTCTGTTTTTGCTAAGGTGGTCCGTGGAGGGATATCGGGAGACGTATGCCGTCATATGACATTCGGTTCACGGTATTGATTTGAGAGATTAAGACAATAAAGTGAGAAATTAATGGCCTGAATGGAGCCTCCACTTAATTCCAAACGTTTTTCGTTTTGAAGTCGAGAAGAAACGGCCACTACAATTGATAGGGGGAGGGGAAGAAGATCTGCAGCCATGAACGAGCTTCTGTAACGTGTACCTGAAGCGTGAGGAAGAAGATGATCGATCCTGGGAGGATGGGCCAGAATTTGGCCCAACAATAAAATAAACGAGAGGAAAAAAATAGGGATGGAGGGCTGGATGGGCCTGGACTGCTGCTCTCTGTCTTTTTTTTCCTTCAACGTTTTCTTCTTTTCTTTTTCTGTTTTATTTTCTAGTTTCCAAATTGTCTCTTCAATTTGATTCAAATTTGTATCAAACCTTTTTAAAAAATTTATATAAAATATAAGTTGATAGTTTACTCTAATTAGAATATTTGAATTTTTTTTTTAATAAAGTATAATTTATTTTAAAAAATTGAGCATGGCACGTAGGCCTATACAGTATATTTTCTCTATTCTTGTTTATTTCATATCTTTTGATTTAGAGATCCAAAAAGGTTCAAACCAATTTCCTTAGCTTTATAATTTTATTCTTTATCATAATCGCACATTTAGGAATACTTTTATTTCGTTTTTAGTCATTGCCTTAACTTGAGTTTATTTTTCTTCCTATATTTTTATAAATTTCAAATCATTTTATCTAGAGCTTCAAATAGAGTCAAACTAATTTCTATGGTTTTATAATTTTGCCCTTTATATTTTTAGCTCACTTAGGAATTATTTTGTATATTTTAAATATGGAATATATCCAAAGTTTCATATTATTAAGTGGTCATTTTAACTTTCAGAAGAAAGTTATTTCTCTTAGTTTTAAAATGCAACCATGCATGCTTCATGATTTTGAGGTTTTGAAAACATGCATACAACTTCACAAACAAAATTGTTTTATTAATTTTTGTTTTGAAGGAGTTATATTAAATAGTCAAAAGGTTTTTGTTTCCTCAAATTTCCAAGACTTAGTTTTTCATTTTGTTTAAGTTTTTTTCACATTTCAAAATTTGCAAAATTTTGGGATGTGAAAATTGCTAACATAATCCTCACAGACTTTAGCTTCGCTACTGGTGAGGAAGTCTCATCGTAGTCAACTCCTTAAATTTGTCGAAACCCTTTTGCGACAAGTCGAGCTTTATAGACAGTAACATTACCATCAACATCTGTTTTCTTCTTGAAAATCCATTTGTTCTCGACAGCCTTCCGGCCATCCGGTAAGTCCACCAAAGTCCATACTTGGTTTTCGTACATGGATCCAATTTTGGATTTCATGGCGTCTTGCCATTTATTGGAATCTGGGCTCATCATCGCTTCCTCATATGTCGCAGGGTCATCGGTGTTGTCCACCAACATGACACTCATAACGGGATCATACCAATCAGGAGTGGTACGAGTTCTCGTTGACCTACGAGGTTCTGTAGAAACTTCAACCAAAGTTTCATGATCATCATCATTAGCTTCCTCTCTTATTGGTGTAGGCGCCATAGGAACTTCTTCCGGTGCTGCGCTACTCGCAAGTTCGAGAGAAGGTTCAACAACCTCGTCAAGTTCTACTTTCCTTCCAGTCATTTCTTTCGAGAGAAATTCCTTCTCTACAAAGGATCCATTCTTGGCAACGAAGATTTTTCCTTCGGATCTATGATAGAAGGTATACCCAATAGTTTCCTTCGGATATCCTATGAAGACACATTTTTCCGCTTTGGGTTCAAGCTTGTCCGGTTGTAACTTCTTTACATGGGCTTCGCAACCCCAAACTTTAAGGAACGACAATCTAGGTTTCTTCCCAAACCATAATTCATACTGTGTCGTTTCAAAGGACTTAGATGGTGCCCTATTTAAAGTGAATGCGGCTGTTTCTAATGCATAACCCCGAAATGATAGCGGTAAATCTGTAAGTGACATCATAGAACGAACCATATCTAAGAGAGTTCGATTACGACGTTCGGACACACCATTACGCTGTGGTGTTCCCGGCGGTGTCAATTGTGAAAGTATTCCGCATTTCTTTAAATGCTCGCCAAACTCGTAACTTAGATATTCACCTCCACGATTAGAACGTAGAAATTTAATCTTCTTGTTACGTTGATTCTCCACCTCACTTTGAAATTCCTTAAACTTCTCGAAAGTTTCGGACTTATGTTTCATGAAATAGATATACCCATATCTACTCAAGTCATCCGTGAAGGTAAGAACATAACGATAACCACTGTGTGATGCTACACTCATTGGACCACACACATCGGTATGTATGATTTCCAATAAGTCCGTAGCTCGCTCCATCATACCAGAAAATGGAGTCTTAGTCGTTTTACCCATCAGACATGCTTCGCATCCTTCAAGTGATTCGAAATCAAGTGATTCAAGAAGTCCATCGGAATGGAGTTTCTTCATACGCTTCACTCCAATGTGACCAAGATGACCGTGCCACATATAGGTCGAGTTATCGCTCAATTTCAAACGTTTAGCTTCAATGCTATTAATATGTGTATTTCCACTATCGAGATTCAATAAAAATAGACCATCTATCAAAGGTGCATGTGCATAAAACATATTACTCATATAAATCGAACAACCATTATTCTCGGACTTAAACAAGTAACCGTCTCGCAATAAACAAGATCCCGATATAATGTTCATGCTCAACACAGGCACCAAATAACAATTATTTAAGTATAAAACTAATCCTGATGGTAGATGAAGAGGTAGCGTGCCGACCGCGATCACATCAACCTTTGATCCATTTCCAACGCGCATCGTCACCTCGTTCTTCGCTAGCTTCCGTTTATTCTGCAGTACCTGTTTCGAGTTACAAATATGAGCAACCGAACCAGTATCAAATACCCAGGCACTACTACAAGTACTAGTGAGATACACATCAATAACATGTATATCGGATATACCTTTCTTCTTGATGTTGGCGTTCTTCAAATCCACCAAGTACTTTGGGCAATTCCGCTTCCAGTGACCCTCTCCCTTGCAGTAAAAGCACTCAGTATCAGGCTTAGGTCCAGCCTTGGTCTTCTTCGCCGGTGCGGAAACTTTCTTACCACCCTTCTCTAAGTTTCCCTTTTGCTTAGACTTTTCTTTCTTGAATTTGGTGGTCTTATTGAGCAACAACACTTGATGCTCTTTCTTGATCTCCACTTCTGCAGATTTCAACATGGAGAAGAGTTCTGGCAATGTCTTGTTCATGTTTTGCATATTGTAGTTCATCACAAAGTTCTTGTAACTTGGTGGCAGTGATTGGAGGACATGGTAAATCCCCAAAGCATTAGGAATCACTATACCCAAACTTTGGAGTTTGTTTGCGTGCCCAGACATCTTAAGCACATGCTCACTGACGGAGCTGCCCTCTTCCATCTTGCAGTTAAAGAACTTTTCAGAAGCCTCATAACTCTCAACTGCCGCGTGAGCCTCAAATATCATTTTGAGTTCACGGACAATATCATGTGGGTCTTGGTTCTCAAACCTTTTCTGAAGCTCTGATTCCAAACCATACAAGATAGCACACTGAACTGTGGAGTACTGATTCTTCCGAGTGAGGTAAACGTTCTTTACTTCATCGGTAGCATCAGCTGCAGGCGGGTCACCCAGCGGTGCATCCAGCACATAGGTCAAATTACCAGCATTGAGGACAATCCTCAAATTGCAGAACCAATCCGCGAAGTTGCTTCCATTGTTTTTCAACTTTTCTTTCTCTAGGAACGCATTAACATTGATGGTAGGGGCCGCCATTGATCTACAACATATTTGCAATAGTTTAGACTAAGTTTATGACAAATTGAGTTGTAATTAATAGTTAGATTAATCTAGGTGAACTCCCACTCAAAACAATATCCCTCACATTGTTTTAGTGATCACACGAACCAAATCCACCACATCAAAACCGATCATCACGAGAGTTGATGTAGCTTCAATGGCGTACAATCGACATGTTCATCATATCTACTATATGACTCATGCTTTACCTTTCGGTAATCCGTGTTCCGAGACCATGTCTGCACATGCTAGGCTCGTCAAGATCAAACCTTAGCTTCCGCATGAGCAAATCTGGCTTGCTCACGTTGTATACACTTGCAGAATCTAACACACACGATCATCACGTGGTGCTTCGAAACAACAAGCTTTAGCAACGGTGCTTACTAAGGATGAACACTTTAAAACTTGAAATTTATGTGCATGAGGGATCATCTTATAATGCTATCGTCGTTAACTAAGCAATACAAGATGCATAAAGGATTAACATCACATGCAATTCATAATATGTGATATGATATGGCCTTTCTTCTTGTGCTTCCGATCTCCATCTTCAAGCACGAACATGATCTCCATCATCACCGGCATAGCGTCAAGGTCAATGGCGCCGTTTCATGGTTGTCGTCCACCAGCTCCAACTATTACAACTACTTTGAATAGACACGCAGGTCTTAACAGAAATTAAAGACCATATGGCTCCTGCCGGTTGCCAACTTACAATAAGGAACATTGCATACATCAAATATGATCACAATCATGGCCATATCACATCACAGCACAACCCTGCAAAACAAAGTTAGACGCCTCTAATTTTCTTTGCATATTTTACGTGGTTTGGGGCTTTCAATAAGTGTCGATCTAACTTACGAAGAAGAACCACAACGTTGATGTTTGAACTATCAAGTGCCCGTTGTAAATTGGATCTATACTATAATGGGTGAGACAGACACCCGCAAAGCCACTTATGCAATACAAGTTGCATGTTGAGCGTGGAGCAAGTCTCATGAACGATGTCATGTAAGGTTAGCCCGGGCCGCCTCATCCCATCATACCGCAAGATGCAAAGTACACAAGAAGCAATTGATAATAAAAGCACCACCGCCCACAATGACCATTGTGTTCTACTCGTGCAACAGATCTACATTTAGTGTAGGGGTTCGTAGCATGGAAAACAAAAAAATTCTACCGCATGCAAACAAACAAGCCAAGATCTATCTACTATATTGTAGAAACGAGTCGATAGAGGAACTCACCCTCGAAGATTCCAAAGCGGTTAACGAGAGCAGATTCTCGTGGGTGATGTAGTCGTACTCTTGCCGATCTCAAGATCGCGTAGACGATCCTTCCGGCGTTGCGTTCCGGCAGCGCTTCCGCAGTCGGTCACACGTTCGGTACTCGATGAAGAACTTCCTCTCCCTTGTTCTAGCAGGCAGCGGAGGTTGTAGCACTCTCCTCGCGATTCCAGCAGCACGACGGCGTGGTACCGGAAGTAGAGGGGAGATCTCGCAGGGCTTCGCCTTAAGCCGGAGCGAGTATGGTGGACTATGAGAGAGGCCTTGGCGATCTAGGGTTTAGAGGCACCAAGGGAGGAAGCTTGGCCGGCGGCTAGGGCTTGGGGAGATCCCCAACTCGGCGGCTAGGAGGAAACCCTAGGGCGGCAGCGACTTGTGGTGGCCGGCGGCTAGGGCTAGGGTTTGGGTGGTGTTGGGTGTTGGAAAGAGGGGCACCCATGCCCCTTCTTTTATAGGTGGGAGGGCGCCGGTTGGTAGGAGGGAGTCCTCCCCCAACTCAGCCTCCTTGGCCGGCGGGTGGAGGGAGGAGGACTTCCTCCCCAAGTAGGTTTCCTACTCTCCCTCCACCAAGCAAACTTGCCGTTTGACTTTTCAAATTGGCGTTTGACTTTTCAAACTAGGATTTGATTTCTCCCTTTATTTTGCCCAGCCATGATACCTAGTACATGATGCAACCATTCCACATTGTCATGACACATTCATGTACCCTTCCCCTCTGGAGTGTCGGACCTTCCGGAACCTTCTAGAACATTCCCGATGAAAACACCGGAATCATTCCCCAACTCCGAAATAGGACTTTCCTTATATGAATCTTATTCTCCGGACCATTCCAGATCTCCTCGTGATACCCCGGATCCTATCCGAGACTCCGAACAACATTCAGTCTCTTACTCATCATTCCATAACTACTCAACAACATCGAATCCTTAAGTGTATCTCCCTACGGTTTGTGAATTATGCGGACATGATCGAGACACTTCTCCGATCAATAACCAATAGAGGAATCTGGAAATTTTTATGGCTCCCACATATTTCTACGATTACTTTGCGATCGAATGAACCACTTACATACGATACCAATTTCCCTTTGTCTCACGATAGTTTACTTATCCGAGGTTTTGATCGTCGGTATCTCTTCATACCTAGTTCAACCTTGTTACCGATAAGTACTATTTTCTCGTTCCCGTGGTATGTGATCCCTTGTGAGCCAGTCACATGCTTGCAAGCTAATTGGATGACATTCCACCAAGAGGGCCCAGAGTATATCTATCCGTCATATGGATGGACAAATCCCACTCTTGATTCATGTGTCTCAACCCATACTTTCCGAACACTCAATGCCACCTTTATAGCCACCCAGTTATGCTATGGTGTTTGATGTCATCAAAGCATCCTTCCGGTGATGGTGATAAGCATGATCTCATGGTCGAAGGAATTAGGTTACTACGTATCAGAAAGCTTATAGCAATTGAACTATTTAAAATGACTTGATCTTTATGCTACGCTTATCTATATGAGTATGTCCACCATACCATTCTCCTAATGATATGATCTTGTTATTAACAACATCTCAAATGTTCATGATCAAGAAACCATGATCATCTATTAATCAACAAGCTAGTATTATGAAGAGGCTTTACTAGGGACTCTAATTTAGTTTACAAATCACACAAGTATTAATGTTTCTGGTTAATACTGTTATAGCATGAATGTAAACATTTATCATAAACACAAAGATATAATAATAACTACATTTATTATTGCCTCTAGGGCATATCTCCAACATTAACAACATGGTTCTGCTAATTCCAACATATAAGTGCAAGCATATACAACATAGACGACACAATGGTTCAAGTTTATTATGGGCAAGGAATATAAAGTGTGCCATCAAGTTTGTGAGAGCTTTAATCACTAAGTTTTCACATAACAAATACTTTTAAATTGGAAGATAGATGAAAACAAGAATATAGTTGGAATGGTGTAACACACCATGCATAGGAATTCATAGTGGACACTTTGGAATAACTTGGTTTCTTGGAAGTTGGAAGCATGAGTAGAGCTTACTCATACAAGTGGAGGATAGCAAAGCACTGGGAGCAACCAACTAAGAGAGCAATAATGGCCATAATAATGCAGAGCAACAAAACATTACTAATCAAAGCATAGAGTGGTACTACAAGTCAAGGACTAAATGATCATAGAGGCTATGGTGACTTGTTCATAGTCATAACATGGTGTGAGCATGTGTCAAGTCAACCCAAACAAAGCATCAAAGGAGAATACCACAATACTATGCTTTTGTATTCTAAAACAACGCATGATTCCTTCAAGGCACATTAAGCAATCCCAATTGTTTGGAACAAGACATGCTACGGCAATAATCACTAAGCATAAGGTCAAAACAACACCTAGCATGTCATGCTAAAGTCTAAGTCATAGTCAATGCAAGCTCCTCTTGCACTTCTATAAGCCTGAAACTTTCCACTCTTTTGCAACACCAAACATTTATTTGAAACAACTCACAAAGATAATAATCAATAAAGATCAGTGAGATTGTCTCACAAATCCACAAAGAATAACTAAAAAGTTCTAAGCTAAAAGCTCAAGAAAACTAAGGCTAAACATAGTGCTAGCAAAAGAGAACACTCACAGAACAATAAGAGTGAAAACTAGAGTGTTCTAGGCAATGAAAACAGAGTGTGTCTCTCTCCAAAAAGGTGTGTTGTGATCAACCAACTTTATTCAAGCAAACTAAGAAAACAAAAACCAAAAACGAAAACTAAGACGCTCCAAGAACAACACAACTGTGCATGAAACAATAAAAACAAAGTGTCTAGAAAGACCTGAGATTTTTATTGATGAAGAAGGGGATGCCTTGGGAATCCCCAAGATTTGACTCCTGTACCTCTTGGATATTTGTTGGGCCGACACCGGGGTGGCATCCCCAAGCTTGAGATTTTGTCAATTCTTCATGTCATTACATCATTCTCTCTTTACACCTGAAATTTTTCCTTCATACAAAACTTCACACAATCTTCATTAGCAACATTAGTGTATTCAAAAGATATTAGACCTCTGGCAAAGCTTTGAAACAGCAAGGCTTTTCACTAAAAACACAAGCTACTGTAGTAACTCATTCAAAATGCGGTGACCCAGCATACCACTGCATGATTTAGTATAATATAGTCATAGACATAACACCAATGAAACACCGTTCACTAGTATTACATCCCTCAGAGTGGTATATACAGAAACACAGTGGGTCCAAGACATGGCTATAGTTACAATTCAACTCTTTACATAAGATCCAGAGAACACTCTTGGTTAAAGAGAGAGAAAGAACTTCTTACAAAGAAGAACCAAGATAATCAACTCCAAAACTATTATACTATTAAGACTAGTATTTTAACTAATGGACTGGCATTGCTACTATTGCAATACACTACAGAAATAGGTTCTTTGGCTATAGATTATATTCTTATCTAATCAGTATCTTCGTCTTCACTTGAGTTGATGTATATGTTGACTTCCTTGTCTTTGTTGAAGAGCTTTAGCTTTTGATGATGATTCCTGGAGCATAACTTGATGTAGATGTTGTCTGTACTGACTTCAGAATCTAGCAAGGGTTAAGAAGATACGTTGAGCACGAGCGTACTCAGCAAGTTCACTAGAGAGGAGTTTTTGATGCACTATATCTACAACCACAGACCATAGGTCGTAGGCAATGCAAGTTTTCGTAAACATTCCTTCAAAGGTTGCTTTTATTCTAAAAAACTATGTCCGTCAGCCTTCACGGGTTTACTAGAACTTTCATGGAGTTCCTTTCCCGCCGCGTTCGCAGCTCCTTCCTGGAACAGGGAGTAATAAGTTGTAGTTCTTACACTCTGTAGAGGTGCGTTACTTTACCCATGAGAGACCTTAGCCTTGTTGCACAACCAAGTCATGAACTTGTCCATACTTCCTTGGTATGGGGGCCCAGTCTAAGATCCAAGCCAATCACTGCCCTCTCCGTGACCTCATATGTATGCACGATCCTTCGGGGCCGGCTCACCTCCATTAAGTCCCCTTCCGGGCAGGCTAAAACCCTGATGAGTTCCCGAAGACTCTATGACCTGGTGATGCTCGGACGAGTACCATTTAAATGGACTGTATACCTAAACACCATTCATAGATAACCTAGACACCAAAAGTGTGGGGCGTAAGGGTGCCAACCCATATGTTCGATCCGCACAAGGAATCACAACGTCACGTTAAGGTCGTCTTGCCTCCATACGAGAGGAAAACGATACAGCTAACTTCTCCGTCCCATTCCAAATCTCATGGTTAACGCGTAATATATGGCGCTAGAATCACTGATGTCATGGGTTATTAATCCCTAATTTACCATTATTGTTGCAGTTAGAAACCTAAGTTCTATTGCTTCATTATATCATCACTTAGGATGATATCTAAGTTTTATTTATTTTGAGAAAATAATATTTTCTTTCTCTGGAATAAAGATGATAACACACAATTTGCAGATACTTTGATAAAGACTATTCAAAGGACATGAGCAAGTGATGAACTTGCCTTTTGTGATTACAAGATTATGCACTCATGGTCTTCGAGACAATATAAGATCCAATATCTGAAATCAGCATCATTGGTCCGGTAAGGACTAATGTTTAAAGAAACAAGATGCTTTTATGCATAAATAATGTAATGCACTTTATAAACGCGAATTCCTAGAATAAGCGTGGTTCTAGGGTTTGGATACTGGAAAGTATAAAGTAATGTATTACGATTAATTGCCATCTGTTGACTTAAGTGGCAAAACGAATAACTTTTGAAGAGAAGATTTCTTTATTAATGTTTAAACAATTTTTGTGGTTAATTAAATGTGGTCGATGTTGTTTGTGTTTGCTTGAATAGTTCGGACTTGAGATGTTTTATGACTTAACTATAACATACCAAAGTTAACTATAAAACACATAACAATTTTTTAGCCTTATATTTAAAGTCTTGTAGACTAAAGTTAACTTTAAAAACAGAGATAGTCTTAGGTGTATTACTTATGATACTTGTATCTTGTTTAATTTATTTTGTTTAAAGTCTTGTAGACTAAAGTATTGTAGACTAAAGTTAACTTATGTAAGAATGGCATTACTCTTATTTGAGTTGTCACACCCCAAAATTTTCCAAATTTTGAAATGTGAAAAAAATAAATAAACAAAATAAATAATGGTTGAAATTTAGGGTGAAAAGAAACTTTTTGTTTCTAAATGGAAGATTAAAATCCCATCTTGAACTAACTTTGAATAATGTTTGAATCCAACTAAATTCAAATCAAGTGAAATGCATTCTTCATAAAGGCATCTTGAAATTTAAACACTTGGGAAATAAAGCAAAACTCTAAAACCCTAATGGAAGAAAAACATGTCCAAGATCTCTCTAAGACAATAGGTTTGATCCATATAAATTTTTTAGCATCAAGCATTTATGAATGATCAAGAATGACAAATATAAATATTATAAAACCATAGAAATTGGTTTCACTTAATTTGGAGCCATAGATAAAATCTTATGAATTTAATAAGATAGGGAAATTGAATTCCCAAAACTAATAAAGGTCCTATCTAAAATCCATACCAAATGGTGAGCAAATAATCCTAAAGAGAATTAAAAGGACAAACAAATATCAAATAAAATTTTACAAATTGGAATCACCAAGTTTGGATCTTTAAATAAAAAGATATGGATTTTATAAGCAAAGGCAGAAATAAATAAATAAATAAATAAATAAGGACTATTTTAAAAAGGCCAAATTAAATCTTGACCAAACAAAGGAAATGAAAGATTTTTGTTAGTAAAAAAAGAGTAAAGGATTATTTAAATAAAATCATAAGGATTTATTAATATCCATTTTTATTTAAGTAAAGACTTTCCCAATTTAAATGAACATTAAAAACTTATTAAAGTATTTTAAATTATAATTAAAAGTGAATTATTTAACACCCTATTAAATAAATAAACCTACTAAAAAGGTTTGGTGAAATTTTGATTCCAAAATAAGGTTTGAGAATTTAACTAAATCCTATTTAATAAAGGAAAGTGCCCTTTTTAAATAAAATATAAACCATAAATAAATAAGGGAATTATTCCTAAAATGGTATTTTAAAATACATGTTTGAGCAGAATAGTAACTTGCTGAAAAGTTTTGAAATGAAAGAGGGTTTGAAATTATTTGAATAAAATCAAAACAGAAAATCTAAATAGAAAAAGAAAAAGGATTCAGAGTGAAAAAAAGGGAAAGAAACAAACTAACCTAACAGGCCCAGTCCAGTCCATTCCCCAGCCCAACTAAACCACCCCGAGCGAATCGTTTTTCACCCAGACTCACACCCGCATCGCCACTGACCACCGGACCCCACCTTGTTTCTCTCTCTCTCTCGCTGAACGCCAGGCCCCACATGTCAGTCGTTGTTTCAACCGCGCGACCAGTTCTTCTTCTCCCTCTCCCCCGTTTCTGCTTGAATTCCGCGGCTTAAATTCACCATAACTCCGCGAGTAATCGTTGCTGCAACTACGCCCAACTAATCACCCCTCTCTCCCCTTCCTTTCCCCTCAGACACCGCGGTAAGAGAGCCCCCAGGCCGTCCCCATTATCACTTGCACCGCCGCGGCCTCCGACGAGCTCTCCGAGCAATTCCGGCAGCTCCTCGCCTCCCCTTGCCCCCTCGACCACTCGAGCATGCTCACAAGAACCAGACGCATATCCCAGCAACCCCAGTTCACCTGCGCGCACCCTGGACAATCGCCTTCGTCTTCAACAGAACGTCGCCGTCGTCTACCACCTCTCCGGTGAAGCCCCCTGGTAAAACCTGACCGCCCTAACCCCTCTCCTTCACACACACGTACTCGCCACGACCCCGCGCATCTAACTACACCTCCTTTTCTCTCTGGAGTGCACCGTAGCTTCGCCATCATCTTCAACAGGACGAGCTCGACGCAGACAAGAACTCCGGCGAGCAATTCACTCCGTTCCCGTGCGCCCCCTGCCCAACGGTGACCACCTTGAGCATCTACTCACCACGGCGATTCTAGTGAGCTACTACTCTATCCCCCTTGCTTCCTAAATCACCGACGACTGCACCGTCTGACCGCGCCGCCGCCAGCGCCGCCAACTTTTGGTCAATCACGTGAGAGCCGTAGGATCTTGATCTAATGGTTGCGATAGAAACTTAAACAAAGAGGTACGATTGATCCTGTGCCGCACGATCTGTTTAGATCCAACGCACCGCGTAGGTTTATCTGAGCGAAATGGTATCGCCCAATCAAAACATTCCACGTGGCACTGACTCTTTTATAAAAACCAGAAAATTTCCTATTAGATATTTAAACTTGCAAAATTCATAACTTTTGCAAATTTTATATCAATGGAATCAGCAAAACAAACTCTATCCAACCATGCACTTTGTTTAGTAAGTTGCTTCTGTTAAATTTGTTGTTTTTACAGAAACTTGTGTAGGCATAATTTGGATACAAAATTTGTTCCAGAAATATTTTTATGGTAAAATCTTTGGCAAATGGATTGTTTGAACCTACTGACCATATAAACCAACTTTTGGATTGAAAAACATATTTGGTGAAGCCAAAGAATAAATCTTTGAATTGGAACATTTCTATTCAAATAAAAATATGGTTTATATGTTAAAAATGCTTTTTGGAGAAAACCCTTTGGGAAATGATTTGAATTAAACTCTCTGACCCTAAACACAAAGTTTTAGGATTTAAAAATATATTTGATGAACCTTATAAATTATTACTTTGCTAAAAAGCATTTTCAACAACATAAAATATTGATTTGGTATAAAAATGGTTTATAGGTAAAACCTTTTGCAAATGGTTTCAATATTGAACACTTGACCATAAAACACTAACATTTGTGTTTAAAAATGTATTTGTCAAACACTAGAAGATATTACTTTGGTTTGAACCATTTCTAGCAAAACAAAAATGATTAAAATGGCCTTTTTTACTAACTTAATATCAAATGGTTTTACCACATTTATAAATGACCAATAGGTGTTTTAAAATGATTATAACCCACTAGAAACCACTTCCAAATAAAACAATCTTTGGCATACTTGCATGCATTGCTTTGTTTTTATTATTCTATGTGATGATTGCTTGAATGGTAGATTGAATATTTGCTTGCTTGATTGAATTGTAGTGCAATTTGAAGAGTGTGACTATTACAAGATCAAGGAGTGAACTTATAATTATCTACCAAAAAGGCAAGTGATGCTTCATACTTTTGTCCCATTATTTTCACTATGCATTAGTGATATTTCCAAGTAGGTCTTGCATGGAATTTTTGCTAAGTATAAACTATGCCATGGGAAATCCTAGTAGATGAAACCTTAGTAGAATTTTCCTAAGTCAATATTCCTACTACTATCATGCTTATCTTAGCTAGTAGAAAACAAGGGTGGATTATATTCATGCAATGGAATATTTCTAATTCAAGGACTTGTGTTTTGTTTAATAAAACAACTAAGTGAATGAATCACCTAGGTGGAAAGGGACTTGCTAGGTGGTTTTTGGTTGAGTGGTTACACAAGGCCCATTTCTATGGTTTACCTTGTGTATCTCACTTGTGGAATGCCACCCAGGAACAAAGAGATTTGAGATGTCAAATGTTGAGAAGCTTCAAGTGCAACCACATGGCATTATGGGCTCTGCCTGGATCATATAGGTTGCAATAACTTAGCCAAATGGACAGTTGGTGGTAGGGGATGATAGGTTGGAACGCGTCCATTCTGGTCTAAGGGAAGGCTTCTGAAAGATCTTGTCTTGGTGAAACCAAGTCTTGTGGGGAAAGTGCACCACCTCTGCAGAGTGTAAAATCTAAGTACTTAGCCATGTCCCTGATAAAAGACAATTTGAGCATCAAGACATGGAAGCTATCAATAATCTCCTCATCCCAATTTCTAAGTTAAAACTTGTGGTTGAACAAGGGTTGAAGGATCACCAATTTCTATTGGGGGATACCTTGGGTGATTTTTGCTAAACAAAAACTTAGTGTTTTCAAATGATAAGGAAAATCTATTTTGAGCAAAGCAAGCCTAAGCTCCACCTAGCCAAATGCATATAGATGTTAGTCTCCACTATACTACCATAGTATCACTTGCTAATACAATTTAATTGTATTGACCCTTGTGGCTGTAACTTATAATGTTGCAGGTTTGTTTGATGTTAGTGAAGTGTGTGTTGAATAGGATTACAAGTCTACAACCAACATGATTGCCTGTGTCACTTTGAAGATGAAGGACTCCATGCTATATAGTTATTTCTGCTGCATTGTAATGAGATAGCCAAATGAGCTATGTAAGATGTAAAGAATTATTTTATTCCTGGTTATAAAGTTGTATTATGACCTTTGTTTCTTGATATTACATCTTAACTGTGGATGCTAGCTATTGATCCAGGGACTAGCATTGTAAAGACAGGGATCTCTACCTTATTAAAGGTTGGGCCTCTGCATGAGTAGTGGTTCCTTAACATTATAAATGTATAATAGGATTTATATCCTTATAAGGGTATGGTCATGGCTTGTGAATAAGTAAACAATATTATTTACTACTTATGAATTATCTTTGGAGTTAGTCCATTATAAAGTTGTGAGTGAAACAATGGTAAAAGATTTTATCTGGTTAAGTTATCATTCTTGAAGATTTTATATTTGTTAAAGATTTATTTTTAGAAAATAAGCTACACATATGGTTGAAGGATAATTCAATAGAATTGTATTTAATATGTGTTGGACCAATTTGATTTTATATTATAAATGTTTAGGACTAATACTATTTATTAGACTCAATTGGCTAATTTCTAGAATTATTAACAATTTTTTATTTCTCCTTATATGAATTATTCATTAAGGAAATAAGTTTAATTTCAAGTTATTAATTTTTAAATGTTTATTTACCTCAAAAATGGAATATCATATTTTCAACATGTAGGTATTATTTTTTGATCATTTTTGTATATTACAATTATTTTTGTGATTTATAAATAATAAGATATGATTTTTATAAGGTTTATTACTTTATAAATACTTAATAAGTAATAAATATTGAAATAAGTGTAATAATAATGCATGATTATAGTTTTAAATATAGTTCTTATTTTTCTAAAAATTTTGGTATTTTATTTATATTTTTAGTATTTACCAATATTAAAATATGAATTATCAAGTTTTATTACTTATAAAACCTTTATTAAATAATAATTATTTAAATTATGAACATAATAATATTTGATAATATAACTAGGTTATAGATTTTATTTTTCTGAATAATTTCATATATTAAACATATTTTTCTGAATTATAAAACAAAAGTTATTAAATTTCTACGATTTAATCATTTTATTCAATTTCTGGAATTTATTTGTGTTTGAATGTATATTGTTTTATTTAATTTCTAAACAGGAAATACTTTTTATACCAAGCTAAACCTAGACACAGTCACTGACTGGTGGGGCTCTGGCCATGGTGGATGCCATGTTGGCGTGGACGAGTCAACCCACTGACCAGGTCAAAGCTGGCGCATCCATAGAGTCATGCTGGCGACAACACGGCCGCCACCTCCAGAGCATGATCGCCGGCGGCGATCAACGGCGTTTCAATACACGTGGTTTGGTGGGTTGGAAAGAGGACGCCACAGGAAGTCGATCAATAGTCGCGACGCCCCGGAATGGTCACCGGAGCACTAGCTCCGACGAGCTCCGGTGGTGACCCGCTCGGGTTCACGCGTATGGGGTGCTATAGATGGCTAGGAGAAAATCGGAGAGGACTATCAAAAACAAAAGCTCACCAGGAAACTTATAGTGACGGCTGCGAGGAGAGGCGAGCTCAGACGGTGTCACCATGGTCGACGGCGAGCGGAGGACAGACGCGTTCGATGCACATGATTACAGGCTTCCCGGTCGATTCCTCCTCTGAGCAGACGAAGTCCACTATGGTGGAGCTTGTGGTATCACCAGTTTGTCTTGGGGTGGTCTCAAACGGCGACAACAAGCGACTCTGGCGAGCTAGGGTTTCGGGTCCTATGCGAGAGAGAAATAGAGGGAACGAGAGGAGATGAGATAGGTATGAGAGGATAGAGGAGGACACGTCGATCTTATCTACACCCCTCAGGGTCGGCGACGAGCATCACAGCGGTCGGATTTTGATGATGAAGGCGGACGGCATCGACGATACGCACGCAGGTGCCTCTGTGCGTGAGGATGACAATGACGATCATTTTGCAGAAAACCCCCTGAGCTTCTTCGAAACAAACCCGCGGTCCCTGGCAGTGTCCCACCTGTCAGTCACAGAGTGAGATAAGCCAGGCTGGTTACAGGGCCGAGGTGGGCTGCTACGGGCTGCGCGTGAGCAGTGGATAAAGAGAAGGAAGTTGGGCCATGGGCCAGATTTGATCTTCTTCTGTTTTTTCCTGGTTCTTTTCTTTTTCTATATTCTGCTTTATTTTCTGAATTGAATTTGCATCATTGATTTGAATTTTATTTATGGGCTTTATTTGCTAAATAATTGTAACAATATTAAAAGGTATTTACTAGCATTTGGTGAGCTTTTATTAAATAATGTTATTTTTCTTTACTTTTTGTCCAGAACAAACCATTTATATTATGATATTTCTTTATTTAATGATATAATTTGATTCTACTTAACTTATATTATAATTAAGGAATTTTATATGGTGATCTTTCATTTTTATGTGCTAAATATAGTTCTAAGGAATTTAATATGATTAATATTACTCTCATAAATCTAGGAAATAACAAAATATATACATTTTATTATAACTAATATAGGAGTTAGGGTTTGAATTGTAAATGCTTACCCTAGGGTTTAGGATACTTAATACACTTATTTTCTTTTGTTGATGTGAATAAAGGTTTATGGCCAAACATATTGCCTTTTTGTTTCTGATCTTTAATGATATCCCCCTTTAAAATAGAAAGTTATTTTCTAGAATGTCTGATGGAAAAGAATTGATAAAAATAACTCCTAAGCACATATGGTTATGATAATTGGAAATGACAGAGATGTGCTTAAGTGATTTGCTATAGGAAAATATTCTTATAAAGCATTATGAAAATATAATGATTTATCCAATAGATGAGATGGATGTTAAGCTTGGTTATAGATTTAGGGTTTAATGCTTACCAAGAATTCCTATCTTCCATAATTCACAATCCTAGACTTCTAATTAAGGAATTCCTTTCCTAGATATACTACTTCTTCATATCCATCATCATGTGCTAACATGATTAGCTTTGCTTCACAAAAATATTCCTATCCACCTTTAATTCTTCTAAATCCATGTATAAATCAAGTAAGCTTGACACTAAAAACTTTTCCTAATCCTCTCATATCTATACTTGGTTATATCATCTACTCTATTGCTGATAACCTCTAATCCAACAAGTATTTACTTCTAACTCCATACATACCCTTCTTTAATCCTCCACCCCAACATTACTTTAATAGATTCATATATATATATATCAAATCCTACTTCACTTCAAGTGTTTAGTATTTCCCAAGAGTAAACTACTACTTCTATAATCCAATGTTGCTCTAGCATCATCTTAATCATACTATCTTATATTTACTTTACTCCAGTATCTTATACTAGAGTTCAACCATGTTTTACCCACCAATGTTACTTATACTGGATATAATCATTCAATCTTGGTGACTAAAGCATGATCATTATAATCCTTTGATCCTTT
Organism: Avena sativa; assembly: GCA_916181665.1. NCBI lineage: Eukaryota > Viridiplantae > Streptophyta > Magnoliopsida > Poales > Poaceae > Avena > Avena sativa. Next base: position 413,344,332 of record OV702281.1, on the reverse strand, counting down.
ATGGTTTAGGTTTCCAATTAGCTAATCAAGGCTTCATCAATACAACATTACAGTGGTATTGAAATTATCTTCTTAATATCTCTAGTGAATTAGGGAATGTTATTCATGGACTATACCTACTTAGTCCCATAGGATTACTCTTTGGTATATCTTCAATGTTCATCCTTATAATCCTATTTGTTACCATATAATTAGATCTTCCATATAACTCTTCTATTTATTCAGCAGTGAGTTAAATCCTTCAATTACTATATTGCGTTGATTCCTTTCAATCACTCCCATCCTATGGATGATATCAAAACTAGCATTACTACTTACCTCTTCTCATTATTTTCTTTATAGGCCTTAAGTGAATGCTTTGATATAGACAAGAGTTGATAGATTAATAATTAATGGATTAAGAATTGGTGAATCAATAGGTTATTACTCAACTTTGATGAACAACAGATATGAGAATAGGGTTTAATAGAGATGATAAGGATTGATATGGAAAGAAAGACATGTGGTGAATGGTCTTGGCTTAGTTTCCTTCCTAGCTAAAGAGTTAGGGTGAAGTGTTACCATGTTTCTCATGGTAGAAGTAGATAAGGATTGAATAGGTCAATAGTTAGTTATTACATTCTTGTTGCTTGGTATTCATGAATTATTATGATTACTAGGATGTGATCACCTAGGGATTTAATTACAATCATTAATAAATGTGTAATGGTTTAGTTTCATTGTATTTGATATACCCTTAGATTAAATCATGTTTACCCAAATTGGGGTTTTAGCAAAGGTCATGTTGAAACTTATCACAATCAACTTGATTATCTGTTTCAATTCCATCAAGTTGAGAGAAGCTTCAATTACTTTGACAAGTTTTGTTCAAAAGCGCGAAAATTATTCGGATTTTCTATGCATGAATGCAATGCACACATCAGGGTTCAGCTTATTTCTAAGCTCTAATGCTGGGATGTTACAGACTCTCCCCCTTAAAATACACTTCATCCTCGAAGTTCGCAAACTCTCATGTTTCGGAGTAAAGAATTGACTTTTAGTGGTTACTGCATTTCTCCACTACATGGTAACCTCGAATGGGAATAATTGCAATATCCCATATCCAGATAGTTTTCTTATTCCGATTAGATACCCTAATCCAACTCTTTCACTTAATCATTGAACTTTCTTACTATATTATATAAGTTCTAGGAAGTCTCACTAACACAGGTTTTAAATTTCTATTTGCCAATAGTTGTGGTCAAAATACTATATTTTTGTTTTGTCATAGTATGGTTGATACTGGTATTCCTTTCAAAATTGGATTTGAACTCATTTAGTCTATACCCATTGGAATTTCTCGTTTCTTTACCCTTGCCCAATTGAATGTGCTTAATTCTCTCTTATGAACCACTCAAGAGCTGTTTTTCTAGAATAGTCTATTAAGATTAATCTATTTACCTTATCAGGCTTTAGATAATCTTTTGTTATTACCTTAAGTACTTCTTCTACTTCCTCATATTAATTGCCTTAAGGTTTGAGTCCTACTATCTTGGTTTACTTCAATCTTCCATCCAGACATACTTTTGAAAGTACTTCTATATTAGTGGCTTCTTTTAACCTTAGGAAAATAAGGCTTAATTTTGTCGCAGGCTAGTACTTCTTTCCTAGCATTCACTCTAGAATTCAGATAACAGTACTTCTGTTTACTGTTTACTCTCCCCCTTAGGGTTTACTAATGGTCTCTAAACTGCCTATATAGTAATTATTGGCTTAATAACTATAATGTAGGTCTTTGTCTAGCTTATTTTCTACCTAGTTAGGGTCTCATGAAAGATTGTACAGTGTATCCACACAATTGTGGATCTTCGAAGTGGATCTTTTATCATATTAGTCTTACTTACTATTTATACATTTTCGCTTTGATAGACCTGACTTCGCGAAGCGCCTCGAAAGACGGTCGCTTTAATATTTATACTCCGTCATGCCTTCCTTAACTTAGGCCAAATTTTATGCTCTTTATGCAACTTTTAACATGAACTGGTTAACTATTTTAACCGATACCTGCTGCGGGCAAGTTACCGACTGCGGACCATCCTAGGATGTATGGATTACCCTATGGTTCCCGACATACTACTAGCATTCTCTCTGTATTGTCAGAGCTTGAATACCATGTTGTTCCAAAGCTTCTTATTTGTACTTATTCATGATACTCCCATGAACTTGGTACTGCTACTCCTTTAACTTCTTAGCAACATCACGCATTTCTTGTGAACCTTTTTTTTACCGCTTCTTCTTCATGTAAACCTCCTTGGTATATGGAATTCGTCACTCCTTTACATGGATTCCCATTTCTATCTAGGTCTATAACATCAAGTAATAATTGGGTGTTAGATCATGCATTTGCACACCAAGTCAAACTTCATGTACATATCTAGTCAAACAAGAAGATTCAAGAAAATCCAAAAGTCGATAAACAACCAAACATATACCATATATTATACATAAGTTTTAGATAATTTACAGATGACTGACCGCTCCAACGTTTTTCCCCTCATATACATTACACAACTATCTTACAAGAACTTCCTGTTCTTGTAAGTATATCCTCACTTATTTTAGCAAACCCTTCAAACTACAATACGCATTACCCTCTATGTACATTATTCAAGCACTCATCCCTTGGGACTTCATTCCATTCTTACTTTCATCTTCCTCTAGTGCTTCCTGGAGTTTCGTCCATGATGACGTGAAGTCCTACGACTGCCTTCTGGAGCGTAAGAGCATCCAGGAGGTGCTTATTCTTGATTAGAAGTATCGAGACTGAGATTAGTCATTAAAAAATGACTAGAGTTGGCATAGTCTTCTACAGGATATTCCTGGTTTTTCGGCAACGCTTCCTCAAAGTAAGATGGCTCCTTAGCCTTTTCTTGGATCCACTCATACATATTGGTATAGTAACTATCGGAATACTCTTCTAAGTCTATTGGGTTGGTATTACCCCCATATGGTCCATAAGGCTCTCTATGGTTATAGTCGGTCTCTTCTCCGATAACTGTATCACAAGGTATAGGATTTCCTATGGTTCCACCTTGAGATTCTACTCCCCATTCATACTGGTTTTGCTCAGAGTTATTTGGAATAACTCCCGCCCATTCCTTTTGCTCGGAGATATACTTGGTCCATAGATCTTCAGATGGCTGGGGTTTATTTTGGTAGTAGGCATAGTTTTCTGAGTGTGGATCATCGAATTCAGATTCCTCATACACTTCTCCTGAAGGTATGTATTTGGGATGCCTAGCTTCTTTATCTAACTTCTTCCTACGTGCCATTGCTTTATCAGGATCAGTAAAATCCTCAATGACCGTATCTAGTTCCTGAACTAAGACTTGGTGAGTGTTATGATACGTGTTTATCAAAGACCGATAACGATCCATATACTCTACGGCTAGAGTAGGTTCAGTTTGGACTAGAGTAGAGCGATCTAACTCATGCTCCGAGTTTGATGTTTCATGGGGTATAATGGTGTGGGTACTACCTTCTAGAGCTTGGGATTTTTGTTCTTGGATCATGGTTATGGCTGCTGCTACGACAATCTGATATGCAGATGCCATGCACCTTGCCTCTCCTGATGGCATTTATCCCTTAAGTCCTAACTTCTTGGGTAACATGATCATGACACGGTATTTAGCTAATACCTGCCCATCATAGTAACTGTAAATCTTGACCAAAAGTTTTGATTCACAATCCAAGCTCCATAAAAGTTGTCGGAGGTTATCTGTCCAATCCCCTCCATAGTCATTTAACGTCATGTTCATCACTTGAACATTCTGGGGTGGATATCGAGGTGCCATGTAGAACTGTAGATAAGAAATTATCATCAGTCACATAGAGTTAAAACTCTTGGTAGTGTTCAGGATTGCAATCATACTAAAGAATTATCGCACTAGCAACATGACAGGATTATTCTCAGTTGAATATCCCTCATATCACTAGAGAATTCTTTATTATTGCAGATATGTCTCCTATAGGTTCTACCCATTTACTAGGTTTCCAACCTAAGGTCAAAGCATATGCTCTGATACCAACTGCAGTGACCCAGCATACCACTGCATGATGTAGTATACTATAGTCATAGACATAACACCAATGAAACACCATTCACTAGTATTACATCCCCCAGAGTGGTACAACAGAAACATAGCGGGTCCAAGACATGGCTATAGTTACAACTTGACTCTTTACATAATATCCAGAGAACACTCTAGGTTAAAGAGAGAGAAAGAACTTCTTACAAAGAAGAACCAAGATAATCAACTCCAAAACTATTATACTATTAAGACTAGTATTTTAACTAATGGACTGGCATTGCTACTATTGCAATACACTACAGAAATAGGTTCTTTGGCTAGAGATTATATTCTTATCTAATCAGTAACTTCGTCTTCACTTGAGTTGATGTATATGTTGACTTCCTTGTCTTCGTTGAAGAGCTTTAGCTTTTGATGATGATTCCTAGAGCATAACTTGATGTAGATGTTGTCTGTACTGACTTCGCAATCTAGAAAGGGTTAAGAAGATACATTGAGTACGAGCATACTCAACAAGTTCACTAGAGAGGAGTGTTTGATGCACTATATCTACAACCACAGACCATAGGTCGTAGGCAATGCAAGTTTCGTAAACATTTCTTCAAAGGTTGCTTTTATTCTAAAAAACTATGTTCGTCAGCCTTCATGGGTTTACCAGAACTTTCATGGAGTTCCTTTCCCGCCGCGTTCGCATCTCCTTCCCGGAACAGGGAGTAACAAATTACAGTTCTTACACTCTGCAGAGGTGCGTTACTTTACCCATGAGAGACCTTAGCCTTGTTGCACAACCAAGTCATGACCTTGTCCATACTTCCTTGGTATGGGGGCCCAGTCTAAGATCCAAGCCAATCACCACCCTCTCCGCGACCTCATATGTCTGCACGATCCTTCGGGGCCGGCTCACCTCCGTTAAGCCCCCTTTTGGGCAGGCTAAAACCCTGATGAGTTCCCGAAGACTCTATGACCTGGTGATGCCCGGACGAGTACCATTTAAATGGACTATATCCCTAAACACCATTCATAGATAACCTAGACACCAAAATTGTGGGGTGTAAGGGTGCCCACCCATATGTTGGATCCGCACACGGAATCACAACGTCACGTTAAGGTCGTCTTGCCTCCATACGAGAGGAAAACAATACAGCTGACTTCTCCGTCCCATTCCAAATCTCATGGTTAACGCGTAATATACGACGCTAGAATCACTGATGTCATGGGTTATTAATCCCTAATTTACCATTATTGTTGCAGATAGAAACCTAAGTTCTATTGCTTCATTATATCATCACTTAGGATGATATCTAAGTTTTATTTATTTTGAGAAATAATATTTTCTTTCTCTGGAATATAGATGATAACAAACAGTTTGCAGATACTTTGATAAAGACTCTTCCAAGGACATGAGCAAGTGATGAACTTGCCTTTTGTGATTGCAAGATTATGCGCTCACGGTCTTCGAGACAATATAAGATCCAATATCTGAAATCTGCATCATTGGTCCGGTAAGGACTAATGTTTAAAGAAACAATATGCTTTTATGCATAAGTAATGTAATGCACTTTATAAACGTGAATTCCTAGAATAAGCGTGGTTCTAGGGTTTGGATATTGGACATGATGTCTTTGAAATATGTTGTACTTTTAGATCAGTTTCACACTCGTGTTTCTTGTTAAGGCTTGTGAGTGTGTGCGAACAACACTTATTTATACAACAATAAGGTACACATATATGGAATGCTACTCAAGATTGTTTCCACTATAATTGTTTATCTTCAAATTTTACTTTATAAGTAATGTCGCTTATAAAGAACTTAAGTGTTATCAATCCTAAGTATACAAGTAAAGTATAAAGTAATGTGATTACGATTAATTGTCATCCGTTGACTTAAGTGGCAAAACGAATAACTTTTGAAGAGGAGATTTCTTTATTAAGGTTTAAACAATTTTTGTTTAATTAAATGTGGTCAATGTTGTTTGTGTTTGCTTGAATATTTTGGACTTGAGATGTTTTATGACTTAACTATAACAGACCAAAGTTAACTATAAAACACACAAAGTTTTTAGCCTTATATTTAAAGTCTTGTAGACTAAAGTTAAATTTAAAAACAGAGATAGTCTTAGGTGTTGTAACATCCCTAAAATCATGTTTTCAAAATTTGCATATCATTCATGCATGCATATCATTTAGGGATCAATTTCAAACTCATTTCAAGAAAACAGAAGCACTAAGTGCTATTATTTTATGTGGGCAAGCATTGATCTAATGCCACTCTCAAGTGAGAGAATATTTGTTTTAAAACCATCGTATGAGTTCATAGGATTGGTTGGTTGAGTTCTAAGCTTGGAAAAAATTTCCAAAACAAAATTTGGTATTAAAACCATTTTCAAATCTTTATCAAACTTTGTGCAGAGGCACTGTTTATTTTGAATTTTCAAAAGGACCAAGCAAGTCTAATAAGACAGCAAGGTTTTATGCCCAAAAATATGAAGTTTACACTTTACAAAAATCCAGAAAAGGTTTGGATTTCAAATGCTTTTGAATTTGTTTGAAAATGAATCCTGAAAATCATTCTGGAAAAAGGAAAGGAATTAGAAAACCCAACTGGGCCTAGCGCCAGCCTTTCGGCCCATCAGACAAAACGACCCACCCGGGCCACTCCTCTCTCTGTCTTTCCTCACCCACGCAGAACCCACCCCCCTCGCTGACTATTGGGCCCCGTCCACGTCACCGTCGTCTTCCCCAAATCTCGCGAAGAACACGTCGCCGCTGGCCGTTGCTGGCGTTGATCGCGCGGCATAATTGCCATCGAATCTGCAGGTGTTTCCTGTCGAGCCCCCTGCCTACTTAAACCCCTCTGCACCACGAGTCTTTCCCCTCACTCAGCACCTCCACTCCGCCACCAGGTTGCCGGCAATTCGAGCTGCAACTCCGCTGCCCGACGCACTCCGACGACCTATTTCGGTGAACCCCGTGCTCCCCTTCACCTCTCGTTCACACGATCTTGCCTGTCTTGCCCGTGTGCATCTTCTCACACTTTCTGTTTTCTCTATATCGCCCTAGGTCGTCGTCTCCGTCGAAGCCCGCAAACAACCGAAGCGTCGTCCAACTCCGACGAGCAATCACGGTAAAAACAGACTGCCCCTTGATCCCTAGTTCATACGACCGTGTTCGCCTCGCCTCTGTGCATCTCCTAATGATTTTCGTGCATCTTATTGCGCCGTAGAACGTCGCCTCCGTCTCCGGCAGTGAGCACCCGATGCGAAAGCAAACTCCGACGAGGATTTCCGGCCGTGCCAGTGCGCCCCTGTCCAAGCAAAGACCATGTTGAGCTTCATCATGTTCGTGCGAATCTGGTAAGCCACGCCACACACCCCAGCCCTCCATGTATTCGCCGGAGCGTTGCTGACAGAGCGCCGCCGCGCCACCGTCACCTGCGCCGCCAAACTTTGGTCGCATGGTCCAGGACCATTAAATCTAGATCCAACGAATCTGATAGAATCACTTAACGAAGGGGTACAGGTCAGATCTGGCCGTGCGATTTCATTTAGATCGTGCGGTTCACACTATCCGATCCACGCGAAACGGTACCGACGAATCAGAGAGCGTCGCGTGGCCTGTGTTTAAATTTAAAACAGAAATTTGATCTATTAGTTAACCAAACTTGTAAAATTCATAACTTTTGATCCACACGTTCAAATTTTACAAATTTTATATCATTGGAATCAGGAGAGAAAATCCTTTCTGTTTATGCAATGTGTTTAATGTTTTGCCTCTGTAAAAATGGTTGTTTTTACAGAAACATTTGTAGGCATAATTTGTGTATAGTAATTATTTGAAAAATGATTTGTTGATCAAATAAAGTTTATTTAGTGTGTTTTGGACTTGTTTAGGATTCAGTACTGTATACTTGTCTTGTTTGGTGTAGAAAAATCATCACATGGCATTTGCATGCATTCATATTTTTGTTTGTATATTTTCATATGTGATCTTTGTGCCATTATTTTATGTGTAGATTTTGGTGCAAATAGTGATTGTGATTGTCAGGATTGTTGCTACTCCCCAAACTACCAAGGCAAGTGGTGCTTCATGATTTTATTCCTATGTTTTTCAACTATGAGCTAGAAATATTTTGTATAGAACTTGCATGAATATTTTGATCTATATGCTATGCTTGGGAAATCCTAGTAGTTGTAGAATTGCTAGAAATTTCTAAGTTAAGATGCTTACCATTGCCATGCTTAGCCTAGCTAGTAGCAACCAAGGGTGGTTATATATTCATGTTATGTGAAAATATTTCTAAGTCCTTGGACTTTTGTTTTGCTTAATAAAACAACTAAGTGAATGAAACACCTGGGTGGAATGGAAAGAATGGTTTGTGTTGAGTGGTTACACAAGGCCCATTTCTATGGTTTACCTTGTGTATCTCACTTATGGAAAGCCACCCAGGAACAAAGGGATTTGAGATGCCAAATGTTAAGAAGCTTCTAGTGCAGCCACATGGCAATATGGGCTCTGCCTGGATCACATAGGTTGCAATAACTTAGCCATTTGGACAGTTGGTGGTAGTGGGATGATAGGTTGGAACGCGTCCATTTGGTATAAGGGAAGGCTTCTGAAAGGTCCTGTCTTGGTGAAAATCAAGTCTTGTGGGGAAAGTGCACAACCTCTGCAGATGGAAGAATCTAAGTACTTAGTTATGTCCCTGGTATTGGACAACTTGAGCATCAAGACATGGAAGCTATCAAGAATCTCCTCATCCCAATTTCTAAGTTAAAACTTGTGGTTGAACAAAGGTTAAAGGTTCACCAATGTCTATTGGTGGTTCCTTGGGAAAGTTTTGTCAAAGAAAAACTTAGTGTTTTCAACTGATAGGCAAAAATCTATTTTGAGCAAAGCAAGCCTAAGCTACACTTAGCCAAAATGCATATAGTATCTAGATTGATAATTTTCTACTAAGGTATCACTTGCCAATACTATTCCAATGTATTGACCCACTGTGGCTGTAACTTGTGATGTTGCAGGTTATTCTGATGATGATTAGGGGTTATGAGTCTACACTCAACATGCTTGCCTGTGGCACATGAAGATGAAGACTTATTTATCTTATTATATATTTGAACTCTTGTATTAGGCCTGTGGCCATGGAGTTTGTAAAAGACTATGTTTGTCTCTGGAATGATATGTAATAATGACCTTTGTTTTTGTGTACTTCATCTTAAACTGTGGATGCTAGTATTGATCCAGGGACTAGCATTGCAATCACAGGGATCCTTACCTTTATAAAGGGAGGAATCTTACAGATGGTATCAGAGCACTGTGTTGCCTGTAGCATTATGACCCTAGGATTGGAAACCACTAAGGAAAATTTTCAACAACTTCCACACTTGTCTTTTTCTTCTCGTAAACTTCTCTAATCTTCTTTCTCATCTCTATTTGTAGATGAACTCCATCAACGAAGCCGTAAGGAAGGGACCAATCATGACTATGACTTTGGAATGTGATACAGAATTCCCCAAGGCCCTCAAGGACCTCATGGTTGCCATGGGAATACATGGTGCAGCTGTGTACAAAGGTTTTCCCGTGATGGATGAAGGACTTGAGTACTGGTGGGTGCAACTTCACTTGTATAAAAACAAATAAGACAACCACAAGGAATCAGGATTCTGCATGGTCACCAACTCAGTGACGCACACCACATTCTTTGATTCAGCAAGGGATGCAGCTTGGAAGGCCATCAAAGAGCTTGGTGATAGAATCAAGTGCAGAATGCTCAACACCCAGAATGACCTTAGGGAAGAAAAGAATCATATCCAAGAGTTAGATGCTACCAACCAACGTTTAAGAGATGACATCATAGACTTAGCAATGGAGTCATGTGATCAGGATCGACAGATTGCCTCTAGGGATGCCCTGTTAGCCAACTTGGCAAGTGAGATGGGATTGTAACGTACTTCGTTAGTTGGACCACCACACTTATCATTTTATTTTCCAAATGTTGTCTAAAATAAGTTGAACCTTGCATGCTTGTAATGGATTTATGTATGCCATGACTTGTGTGTTTGGATATACCTGTGATGCCTTGTCTTGTGATTTATCTTTAATTATGTTGATTCTAACTTTTTCCATCTTATAAAATAGATGCCTAATGTTACTATCAGCACGGCTGAAGAATTCAAGGGAACTCGTCTTATTGAGCTCACTAGTGTGCTTAATCTCCCACTTCGTACCATCATGATGCTTCCCCTCACCAAGTTCGAGAGGAAGGACCTTTGGGGCTTCAAGGTTACTCAGCCAGGACGCTAGACTAAGCCAGCCACGGAGGCCATCACCTTCAAGATCATGCATAATGACAAGGAGAGAGGCCTAGAGGTAGTCATGCAGGATTTTCTTGGACGTCTGTTAGGGAGACACTCTCGGGAGATTAGAGGTACTCACTTCCACGCCTTCGGTAGACGTGACGAGGATGGTGAGGCCATTGCCTTCGAGGATACTGCTGGAGAGACGGTAGAGCCGATTCGTCTATACCTCCAGGACTTAGAGGTTCTTCTTAGGCACCTAGATACTTATAGGACCAACATCATGCTTAGCAATGACGAACTCCAGGTGCAGCTTCGTGAGAAGGACAAGCTCTTCGCGGAGCAAGATGAGATAGTCAAGGAAATGGAGGCCAAGTTTGAGAGTCAGGATAGAAAGTTCAAGAGTCAAGAGAAAAGAGTCCAAGATAGGAACAAGAGGATTCGAGAAATGACTTCAGAACTAGAGGCCAAGGACTTCGAGCTCGAGCATCAGCAGGTGGTGATTGAGAGACTTCGTTCACAGAAGAGGGCTCTCAAAGCCAAAGTAGAGGCCTTGACTACCAATGTCGAGGAATATAAGACCGCTATGGAGAATGCAGGTCTTACACTTGTTGATGAAGAGGTTGATGTAGAGGAGTAGTGATGACTACTCATTTATCTGTCATTTACCATACCTTTGATTATTGAGTCGCAATGACCATCCAACATGTGGATGGCTTGCTATTGGTGTGTTTACTTTTCAAACTTGTTGTTATGTCGTTGAACTTTATGTCATTTTGATGCATGTTTGGTGATTGTCTATGTGATGTCCTGTGCATGTTAAGCATATATGGGTATCTCATTCTTATCCTTATTGAACACCACAGATGCCTCCTCGACGTGCCAATCCCAACCCTAACAACAACAATATCACCCCTGAGATGCAGCAGATGATGACAGCGCAGACGTAGCTGATGCAGATGATGACCACGTTCATACAGAATTAGAACAACAACAATAATAATAATAACAACAACAACAATCAGAATAATCCACCGGGTTTTGACATGCTTACCAGATTCTTAAGACTGAGGCCAGCAAAGTTCTCAGGAACTACTGATCCCATGGTGGCCAATGATTGGCTATGCTCAGTGAGCAAGGATTGGTAACTGTTGGCTGTACTGATGAGGAGAAAGTCAGGTTTGTAGCACACTTGTTGGAAGGACCGGCAGCTACTTGGTGGGATAACTTCCAGATCACCACTCCCATTGAGGATGTGACATGGGCTATCTTTGAAGATGGTTTCCGTACTGCTCACATCTCATCCGGAGTGATGAGTTTGAAGAAGAGGGAATTTCATAACTTTAAGCAGCGCCACCGCAGCGTGGCTGAATATATTGAGGAGTTCAACAATCTGGCACGTTATGCACCGGATGAAGTTGACACTTATGCTAAGAGGAAAGAGAAGTTCCTTGAAGGGTTGAACGATGAATTGAACCTGTAGTTAGCTGTGGCCTATGTCCCCACGTATCAGTCTATTTGTGACAAGGCTGCCATCTTGGAAAGCAAGATGAAACAGGTAGAGAGCAGGAAGAGGAAACACTCCGACAAGCACAGCTCGGGATCGTCTCACAAGCGTTCCCATTATGATGATAGTGGGAATTCTGGATCCCACAAGCATGGAAAGTACAAAAAACACCACAACCACAACCTTCATCATGACAACAAGCATCACCGTAGTCATGACAATGACAAGTACAAGAATCACAAGAGTGGGTACAAGAACCACCACAATGGAAGTGGAAGTGGTAGTGGAAGCCAGCCTGTCAAGAAGGATCTTAGTCAGGTTGAATGTTTCAAGTGCAAGAAGATGGGGCATTATGGAAATGAATGCCTAGAAAAGAAAGTTGAAGGACCCAACAAGCCCAACCCAACAAGTGAACCACATCAATGCGGAAGAGATCTATGAGGAACCTGATGCTGTTGCTGGTAAGTTCAAACTCAATTCTGTTCCAGCATTTGTTCTCTTTGATACTGGTGCATCTCATTCATTCATATCAAGAGCATTTGTTGAAAGAAATGAACTACCGGTAGAAACTATTGGGTGTCCTATAAAAGTAAGTTCTCCTGGCGGAGAAATGATAGTGAACTCAGGATGTCATGATCTAGTCATAGAGTTTGGGAAGTATAAGTTTCCTGTTAATCTAATAATCCTAAATTCCCAAGGATTGGATGTCATTTTGGGGATGGACTGGATGGCCAAGCATAAAGGAGTGCTAGATTGTGCCAACCATACTGTCACACTCACAACTCTAGAAAACAAAAGGATCAGATTCAAGACCAACTTTGAATCAAAAAGGAGTAAGCTAAATTTCCTTAAGGGGGTTAGCATAGACAGTGTGCCTATTGTGAGCGAATATCCGGATGTGTTTCCAGAAGAATTGCCGGGAATGCCACCAGATAGAGATGTAGAGTTTCTTATTGACTTGCTACCAGGATCTGGACCAATAGCAAAGAGACCGTACAAGATGTCAGTTGATGAGTTGAAAGAACTCAAGAAACAACTTGGAGAGCAGTTGCAGAAAGGATTTATTCAACCAAGTTCTTCATCCTGGGGATCACCAGTTTTGTTTGTGGAAAAGAAAGATAGAAGTCAAAGGTTATGCATAGATTACCGTTCACTCAATGAGGTGACCATCAAGAACAAATACCCATTGCCTAGAATCAATGACTTGTTTGATCAGTTAGAAGGATCCTGTGTGTTCTCAAAGATTGATCTTCGATCAGGTTATTTCTAGCTCAAAATAAGGGAACAAGACATACCTAAGACAACTTTCACCACTAGGTATGGATTGTATGAGTATACCGTGATGCCATTTGGTTTGACCAATGCACCAGCTTACTTCATGAATATGATGAACAAGGTGTTCATGGAGTTCCTTGATAAGTTTGTTGTCGTATTCATCGATGACATTTTGATCTACTCCAAGAGCAAAGAAGAGCATGAAGGACATTTGCGTTTGATACTTGAGAAGCTTAGAGAGCATAAGTTGTATGCCAAATTCAGCAAGTGTGAGTTTTGGTTGAATGAAGTTGGATTTCTTGGACACGTTGTGTCAGGAGATGGTGTAGCAGTTGATCCTGCTAAAGTTTCAGCTGTAACTGAATGGGAATCTCCTAAGTCAGTAAAAGAGGTTCGTAGTTTCCTTGGCTTGGCAGGATACTACAGAAGTTTCATTGAGAATTTCTCCAAGATAGCTAAGCCAATGACAGAGTTACTAAAGAAAGACAAGAAATTTGCTTGGTCTGAAGGATGTGAAATCAGTTTCCAAGAATTGAAGAAGAGACTAGTGACAGCACCAGTCTTATGTCTGCCAGATTTGGAGAAGGATTTCCAAGTGTATTGTGACGCATCTCATCATGGATTAGGTGCAGTGCTAATGCAGGAAGGGAAAGTTGTGGCTTATGCCTCGAGACAACTCAAAACTCATGAGGTAAACTACCCAACTCATGATTTAGAGTTAGCCTCTGTTGTCCATGCACTTAAGACATGGAGACATTATCTTTTGGGAAAGCGGTGTGAAGTGTTCACAGATTACAAAAGTTTGAAGTATATCTTCACCCACAAATAAATCAACATGATACAAAGGAGATGGCTAGAACTCATCAAGGACTATGACTTGAGTTTGCAATACCATCCCGGTAAAGCAAATGTTGTAGCAGATGCTCTAAGCCGTAAGGTTTTTGTGAATGGCCTTACTAAGGGAGAGTTGCTAGAGGATCTATGTGCCCAATTTAGAGATCTCGGATTGGAGATTGCCTGAAGGACATCTCATGTCATTGGATGTTCAACCCACTTTGTTGGACGAGATCAAAGAAGCCCAAAAGACAGATAAGGAAATTGAAGAGATTAAGGAAAAGATTGGTAAAGGGAAGGCCAAAGGATTCCATGAAGACGAACATGGTACTTTATGGTATGGAACGTATCTGTGTTCCACAGGACCCGGAGCTTCGGAAACTGATTTTACAAGAAGCACATAACTCACCATATTCCATTCATCCGGGTAACACCAAAATGTACATGGACATGAAGGAAAGATTTTGGTGGAATAATCTCAAGAAGGACATCGCCGAACATATTGCTCTGTGTGATGTATGTAGTAGAGTGAAAGCGGAACATCAGAAACCGGCAGGATTGTTACAATGTCACATCCCAAGATTTTCCAAATCTTGTAATGTGAAAAATAAATAAACAAAATAAATAATTGTTGAAAATTAGGGTGAAAAGAAACTTTTGTTTCTAAATGGAAACTTAAAAAAATCCCAACTTGAACAAACTTTGGTTAATGTTTGAATCCAAACTAAATTCAAATCAAGTGAAATGCATTATTCATAAATACACCTGGAAATTTAAACACTTGAGAAATAAACCAAAACACTAAAACCCTAATGGAATAAAATCATTTCCAAGATGTCTCTAAGACTATGGATTTGATCCATATAAAAATTTGTCAACAAACAACTACAAATGATCAAGAATGACAAATATAAATATTATAAAACCATAGAAATTGGTTTCACTTAATTTGGAGCCATAGATAAAATCTTATGAATTTAAGAAGATAAGGAAATTGAATTTCCAAAGCCAATAAAGCACCTATCAAAATCCATACCAAACGGTGAGCAAATAGTCCTAAAATATATTTAAAAGGATAAACAAATATTAAATAAGATTTTACAAATTGGAATCACCAAGTTTGGATCTATAAATAAAAAGATATGGATTTTATAAGTTAAAGAAAGAAATATTAAATGAGGAATATTTCAAGACCAAATTAAATCTTAGCCTAATCCATAAGCAAATGGAATGAATATAATCCAAATCCAAATAAAATAAGGGATAAAGAATGTTCCAAATAAAATAAAATGACTTTGACCAAATCCTATTCTATTTGAATAAAGATAAAATCCCTATTAAAATGATTAATTAAATCATGGGAAAATAGTATTTTGGAATTTACCCAAGTGGAATAAAAGTTGTTTAATTTAACTTAAATAACATTAAATAAATCTTCCAAATAAACTTTAGAAATTAAAACTATATTTAATTCCATTGGAATTAAAACAAATACCCAATTCAAATGATTTATAAATCATATTAATTTTTTTTTCAAATAATCAAGGTGAATATTTTGACACCCTATTAAATAAATAAAACCTACTAAAATGATTTGGAGAGATTTAGATTTCAAACAGAGTTTGAAAAACATTATTTAAATCTTATTTGAATTATTACAAGGACCTATTTTAAATAATTATTATGCCCAAAGAAAAAGAAAAGATTTATTCCAAAATTGACTTCAGAATGTATAAGTAATCAGTGTTTGAATCCACACAAAATTTGAGAGAAGTTTGAATTCAAATAGATGTTTGAATAGACAAAACAAAATCAGAACAGAAAATTAAATTGGAAAAAGAAAAATAACAGGAGAAGAAAAAAACATGAAACAAAGCAACCCAACTAACCTAGCCCACTAAGCCCATCAGCAGCCCACCTGCTCACCCCCGCAGTGAAACGTTTTCTCACCGTAGATGGAACCCGCAAACCCACTGACTGCCTGGACCCACTCACCACTCTCTGTCTCACTGTCAACAAGACCCCACTCGGCCGCGTCATCGTCTTCCTCACCCCGCTGACCCCGCCCCTCACCTCGCCGGCCGTTGCAGTCGATTAAGGCACGAGTTAATTCGCGTTAACACCGCAGTAAAACCACCCCGCGACCATGCCATCTTAAGCGCCTCGACGCCCTCTCTCTTTCCCTCCGTCGCCACGCCCTCCTCGCCACCAGGCTGCATAAATTTCTCACCCAAACCCCACTGCCTCCGACGCCTTCCGGCGGCAATTCAGGCCAGTCGCCGTCGCGCCTCGCTCTCTCGACCACGCAGGCATGATCCCCATCACTCCCTGAACCTCCCAGTGGCCTCAGCTCGCTCGCGCGTGCCCCCCATCGTCAGCAACAACCTTGACTGGACGCGCCGCCGTCTGTCTCCAACTACGGCGACATCTCCCCGGTAACACCGACCCCCCTTCCTCATAGGATGATACCCCTACGCTCCCCTCTCTCTCGCGCGTCTAACAGACCCCCTATTTTGCCTTTCCATGGACTGTAGCCTCGCCAACTACAACGCTAGTGCGTGCCCGACGCCAAGCAGAACTCCGGCGAGAAATTTTGGTCGTCCTCGTGCGCCCCTGTCCAGGACAAGACCAGGTCGAGAATCAGCGCAACCCTGCGAACCTGGTGAGCTTCTCCCCACCCTCTCTTGCTTCCTGCATCACCAGCAACGCCACCGCCAGGCCGCTCCGCCGCCTGTCGCCACCGCCAGCACCGCTAGAAAATGGTTAGAGGTTGTGCGTCGTAGGATTTAGATCCAACGCACGCGATAGAAACTTAATCTAAGGGGTATCCTTTGATCTGTACCGTGCATAGTCATTTAGATCTGACGGCCTAGAACGGTCGATCCAACCTAAGCGGTACCGCCCAATGAAATTGCTCCACGTGGCCCTGTCTGTTTGAATAAAATCAGAAATGATCTATTTGAGGTTCCAATTTGAAAAATTCATAACTTTCAAACCACACGTTCAAATTTTACAAATTTTATATCAATGGAATCAGAAAGACAAGTACTTTCTGACATTCCCTTTGTTTAGAAAATTGCTTCTGTTAAATTGTTTGTTTTTGCAGAAACTTGTGTAGGCATGTTTAGAATATAAAAATTGTTCTAAAATGATTTTTTAGATAAAACCTTTGGCAAATGGTTTGTTTTGAACCTACTGGCCATAGAAATCAACTTGTGATTTCAAAAACATATTTGGTGAAGCAAAAGAATAAATCTTTGATTTAAAGCATTCCTAGTCAAATAAAAATAATGTTTATTCATTAAAAATGCTTTTGGAGGAAAACCTTTGGGAAATATTTTGATTTAAACTCTCTGACCCCAAACACCAAGTTTTATGATTTAAAAATGTATTTGGTGAACCCTATAAAAATTATTGCTTTGCTAAAGGCATTTTCAACCACATAAAATAATGATTTGGTTTAAAAATGATTTATAAGTAAAATCTTTTGCAAATGATTTTGCCACTTATATAAAATGTCCAATAGGTGTTTTAGAATGTTTATAACCTATTATAAACCACTTTTGTAAATAAAACAAAGTTTGGCATGCTTGCATGCATTGTTTTGTTTCTATTATTTTATGTGATGTTGCTTGAATGGTAGATTGAAATATGGCTTGCTTGATTGAATTGTAGTGATTTGAAGAGTGTAAACATTGCAAAGATCAAGGAGTGAACTTATATTCTCTACCAAAAAGGCAAGTGATGCTTCATACTTTTGTCCCATTATTTTCACTATGCATTAGTGATATTTCTATATAGGACTTGCATGGAACTTTGCTAAGTGTAAACTATGCCATGGGAAATCCTAGTAGATGAAACCTTAGAAAAAATTTCCTGAGTTAAGATTCCTACTACTATCATGCTTATCTTAGCTAGTAGAAAACAAGGGTGGAATATATTCATACTATGGAATATTTCTAAGTCAAGGACTTGAGTTTTGTTTAATAAAACAACTAAGTGAATGAATCACCTAGGTGGAATGGAAGGAATGGTTTGTGTTGAGTGGTTACACAAGGCCTATTTCTATAGTTTACCTTGTGTATCTCACTTGTGGATGGCCACCCAGGAACAAAGAGATTTGAGATGTCAAATGTTGAGAAGCTTCAAGTGCAACCACTTGGCATTATGGGCTCTGCCTGGATCATATAGGTTGCAATAACTTAGCCAAATGGACAGTTGGTGGTAGGGGATTGATAGGTTGGAACGCGTCCATTCTGGTCTAAGGGAAGGCTTCTGAAAGATCTTGTCTTGGTGAAACCAAGTCTTGTGGGGAAAGTGCACCACCTCTGCAGAGTGAAAAATCTAAGTACTTAGCCATGTACCTGGCAAAGGACAATTTGAGCATCAAGACATGGAAGCTATCAAGAATCTCCTCATCCAAATTTCTAAGTTAAAAACTTGTGGTTGAACAAGGGTTGAAGGATCACCAATTTCTATTGGGAGATGCCTTGGGTGATTTTTGTCAAGCAAAAACTTAGAATTTTCAAATGATAAGGAAAATCTATTTTGAGCAAAGCAAGCCTAAGCTCCACTTAGCCAAATGCATATAGATGATAGACTCCACAATATTACCATAGTATCACTTGCCAATACAATTCAAATGTATTGACCCTTGTGGCTGTAACTTGCTATGTTGCAGGTATGTTTGATGTTAGTGAAGTTTATTGATTAGGATTACAAGTCTACAACCAACATGTTTGCATGTGGCACTTTGAAGATGAAGGACCCCATGCTATTGTTATATTCTACTGCATTGAAATGAGATAACCAAATGAGCTATGTAAGATGTAATAAATTATTTAATTCCTGGTTATAAAGTTGTATTATGACCTTTGTTTCTTGATATTACATCTTAACTGTGGATGCTAGCTATTGATCCAGGGACTAGCATTGTAAACATAGGGATCTCTACCTTATTAAAGGTTGGGAACCTTACATACAACCACTACCTATTCCTGATTGGAAGTGGGACAAGATTGGCATGGATTTCATCACCGGATTGCCAAGGACCAGGTCAGGATATGACTCTATTTGGGTAGTAGTGGATCGCCTAACTAAAGTGGCTCATTTCATACCCGTGAAGACAACCTATACAAGTGCTAAGTTAGCCAAGATCTATATGAGTAGAATTGTGTGTCTACATGGAGTACCCAAGAGTATTGTGTCTGATAGGGGAACTCAATTCACTTCTCATTTTTGGAGGCAATACATGAGTCATTGGGAACAAGGTTGGAATTCAGCACTGCTTTTCATCCTCAGACTGATGGTCAGACAGAAAGAACCAACCAGATTCTTGAAGATATGTTGAGAGCATGTGCTCTAGACTATGGAGCTAGTTGGGATGAAAGTCTGCCTTACGCAGAATTCTCTTACAATAACAGCTATCGAGCCAGTATTGAGATGGCACCATTTTAGTTTCTCTATGGGAGAAAATGTACCACCCCATTACTATGGAATGGTGTGGGAGAAAGAAGTTTGTTCGGACCAGAACTAATCAAAGAGGCTGAAGAGAAAGTCAAGCTAGTTAAGGACAGATTGAAGATAGCACAGTCTCGACAAAAGAGCTACACAGATCCTAAGCATAGAGAAGTCACCTATGAAGTGGGTGATAGAGCTTATCTTAGAGTGTCACCACTTCGTGGAGTGAAGAGATTTGGTGTCAAAGGTAAATTGGCCCCAAGATATGTTGGACCATTTAGGATTCTAAGTCGTAAAGGAGAAGTAGCTTATGAAATTGAGTTGCCAGAGTCATTGTCAGCTGTTCACAATGTGTTTCATGTGAGTCAACTTAAGAAATGCCATCCAGAGATGGAAGAGACTTCTTTGAAGGATACTATACCTTTGGAGCAGGTCCAATTGGAAAGTGATCTCACTTACGAGGAGAAACCTATCAAGATTCTTGAGACTACAGAAAGAATTACTTAGACTAAGACTATCCAATTCTGCAAAGTTCAATGGAACCATCATTCTGAAGAAGAAGCAACATGGGAAAGAGAAGATGATCTTCGGAAAGACCACCCTCACCAATTTGCTAGCCAATCCGAATATCGAGGGCGAGATTCACCTTAAGGGGGTTAGAGATAAGCCGGGCTGGTTACTGGGCCGAGGTGGGCTGCTACGGGCTACGTGTGAGCAGTGGATAAAGAGAAGGAAGTTGGGCCATGGGCCAGATTTGATCTTCTTCTGTTTTTTCCTGGTTCTTTTCTTTTTCTATATTCTGCTTTGTTTTCAGATTTGAATTTGCATCATTGATTTTAATTTTCTTTATGGGCTTTATTTGCTAAATAATTGTAACAGTATTAAAAGGTATTTACTAGCATTTGGTGAGCTTTTATTAAATAATGTTATTTTTCTTTATTTTCTGTCTAGAACAACCCATGGATTTATATTATGATATTTCTTTATTTAATGATAGAATTTGATTCTAGTTAACTTATATTATTATTAAGGAATTTTATATGGTGATATTTCATTTTTATGTGCTAAATAAAGTTCTAAGGAATTTAATATGATTAATATTACTCTCATAAATCTAGGAAATAACAAAATATATAGATTTTATTATAACTAATATAGGAGTTAGGGTTTGAATTGTAAATGCTTACCCTAGGGTTTAGGATACTTAATACACTCATTTTCTTTTGTTGATGTGAATAAAGGTTTATGGCCAAACATACTGTCTTTTTGTTTGTGATCTTTAATGGTACCCCCCTTTAAAATAGAAAGTTATTATCTAGAATGTCTGATGGAAAATAATTTGTAAAAATAACTCCTAAGCACATATGTTTATGATAATTGGAAATGACAGAGATGTGCTTAAGTGATTTGCTATAGGAAAATATTCCTATAAAGCGTTATGAAAATAAAATGATTTATCCAACAGATGATATGGATGTTAATCTTGGTTATAGATTTAGGGTTTAATGCTTACCAAGAATTCCTATCTTCCATAATTCACAATCCTGGACTTCTAATTAAGGAATTCCTTTCCTAGATATACTACTTCTTCATATCCATCATCATGTGCTAACATGATTAGCTTTGCTTCACAAAAATATTCATATCCACCTTTAATTCTTCTAAATCCATGTATAAATCCAGTAAGCTTGACACTAAAAACCTTTCCTAATCCTCTCATATCTATATTTGGTTATATCATCTACTCTATTGCTGATAACCTCCAATCCAACAAGTATTTACTTCTAACTCCATACATACCCTTCATTAATCCTCCACCCACAACATTATTTTAATAGATTCATATATATATATATATATCAAATCCTACTTCACTTCAAGTGTTTAGTATTTCCCAAGAGGAAACTACTACTTCTATAATCCAATGTTGCTATAGCATCATCTTAATCATACTATCTTATATTTACTTTACTCCAGTATCTTATACTAGAGTTCAACCATGTTTTACCCACCAATGTTACTTATACTGGATATAAGCATTCAATCTTGGTGACTAAAGCATGATCATTATAATCCTTTGATCCTTTATGGTTTAGGTTTCCAATTATCTAATCAAGGCTTCATCAATACAACATTACAGTGGTATTGAAATTATCTTCTTAATATCTCTAGTGGATTAGAGAATGTTATTCATGGACTATACCTACTTAGTCCCATAGGATTACTCTTTGGTCTATATCTTCAATGTTCATCCTTATAATCCTATTTGTTACCATATAATTGGATCTTCCATATAACTCTTCTATTTATTCAGCAGTGAGTTAACTCCTTCAATTACTATATTGCGTTCATTCCTTTCAATCACTCACATCCTATAGATGATATCAAAACTAGCATTACTACTTACCCCTTCTCATTATTTTATTTATAGGCCTTAAGTGAATGCTTTTATATAGACAAGAGTTGATAGATTAATAATTAATGGATTAAGAATTGGTGAATCAATACTTGATTACCCAAATTTGATGAACAACAGACGTGATAATAGGGTTTAATAGAGATAATAAGGATTGATATGGAAAGAAAGATATGTGGTGAATGGTCTTGGCTTAGTTTCCTTCCTAGCTAAAGAGTTAGGGTGAAGTGTTACCATGTTTCTCATGGTAGAAATAGATAAGGATTGAATAGGTCAATAGTTAGTTATTACATTCTTGTTGCTTGGTATTCATGAATTATTGCCATGATTACTAGGATGTGATCACCTAGGGATTTAATTACAATCATTAATCAATGTGTAATGGTTTAGTTTCATTGTATTTGATCTACCCTTAGATCAAATCATGTTTACCCAAATTGGGGTTTTAGCAAAGGTCATGTTGAAACTTATCGCAATCAACTTGATGATCTGTTTCAATTCCATCAAGTTGAGAGAAGCTTCAATTACTTTGACAAGTTTTGTTCAAAAGCGCGAAAATTATTCGAATGTTCTATGCATGAATGCAATGCACACATCTGGGTTCAGCTTATTTCTAAGATCTAATGCTGGGATGTTACACAAAAAGCTCAATTCACCTAAAGATAACTCAAAAATGAATCAATAAGAAGCAAATGCAAATAATGGCAGAAATCTGTCAAAACAGACCAGCAGGTAGAAACCGATTTTTTCGAACAACTTCTGTTCCTCAAATGAAAAAGTGTTGAACTAACGAAAGTTATATAACATACTGGGGGATTTATTCGTAAAGTTTCAGCTCAATCCGAGTTATATAGACTCCTCACGAAATTTTATGATGGAGTACATAAATCTGTTTCGGGACCACA
Organism: Avena sativa; assembly: GCA_916181665.1. Taxonomy (NCBI): domain Eukaryota; kingdom Viridiplantae; phylum Streptophyta; class Magnoliopsida; order Poales; family Poaceae; genus Avena; species Avena sativa. The sequence continues at coordinate 413,321,569 of OV702281.1, read as the reverse complement.
ACTCCCCAAATCTTACTTCCCTCTCATTAGAGGTCATTCTTGGCACAAAAAGCAAATAAAAAGTATAAGGAGAGGTCATTACAGAAGTAATAACTTCCAATACTTAATAAAACTCTTGGGTTATCTCCCAACAAGTACTTTTCTTTAATGCCTTTAAGTTAGAAATGATAGTTTCAAAGATGCTCACATAGGAAATATGAATTAATTTTAAAAGAAAGCATCAAGAAGCAAATTCAAAGAACATTTAAGTCTAACCCACTTCCTATGCATAGGAATATTGTAAAGAAATAAGTCATGAAAGCACAAAGCAACAAGCATAGGAAAGCAAAACAAGTGCAACTTCAAGATTTTCAACATAGAGAGGGGAAACTTAATATTTGAGAGATGCATAAGACCATGTTCCCCTCTCTCATAATAACTTTAAGTAGCATCATGAATAAAATTAACAATATAACTATCACATAAAACATTCTTATCATGAGCCACATGCATAAAATGATTATTACTCTCCACATAAGCATAGTCATTCTTATTAATCATAGTGGGAGCAAATTCAACAAAATAGATATCACTATTATTCTCATCACCATAGTCATCAAATATAGGAGGCATATTGTAATCTAATTGATTTTCTCCTCAATAGTAGGTGGACTGAAAATATCATACTCATCATTGTAATCATCATATATTGGAGGTTTGGTATCATCATAAGCAATATAATAGCTATCTTCCAAAGCTGGGGAACTAAAAAGATCATTTTCATAAAAACTAGCTTCCCCAAGATTAGACGTTTCCATAGCATTAGCAATAATGGTGTCCAAATAATTCTTACTAATAACATTGCTATTAGCATGCAAATAAATCTCCATAGGTTTTTTAATTTTATCTTCAAACACTTCGTGTCCTAACTCAAGATAAACACTATAAAGATCTCTAATTTTGTTGCTGTTTTCCATTAAGCCTAACTAGTGAAAACAAGAAACAAAAAGACAAAATTGCAGAATCTAAAGTAAATAACTTCGAGCACTCACACCGGAGGATGTGAGTACCTTTTACCTTACCTCCCCAGCAACGGCGCCAGAAAATAGCTTGATGTCTACGCACTTATATTCTTGTAGACAGTTGTTGGGCCTCCAAGTGCAGAGGTTTGTAGAATAGCAGCAAGTTTCCCGTAAGTGGATTACCCAAGGTTTATCAAACTCAGGGAGGAAGTGGTCAAAGGTATTCCCTTTCAAGCAATCCAGCAATCAAGATACAAGAAGTCTCTTGTGTCCCCAACACACCCAATACCCTTGTCAGGTGTATAGGTGCACTAGTTCGTCGAAGAGATAGTGAAATACAAGTGGTAACGGTGCCAAAAAATAGCTTCTGACTTGTTGTTGACGTGGGAGAACATGTGTGAGTGCCAAAAAAGAGCTTGATGGTGAGGTAAAGACTAAAGCAAGCAAACATGCAACAGATCTAGATGCAAACGGTATTTCAAATGTTTAGAAACAAGGCCTAGGGATCATACATTCACTAGTGAACACTCTCTCATATAAATATATTCTCTTCATGATACTACTCTTAACTACTCTCCGGTTGGACACTCTAATCCGCGGTAGGGCCTTCCCCAATCTAGATAACCCCACACTGTCACCTTGAGCGCTAGATGGTTCCAACAAACACCACAATTTCATAAAGATAACCAACTCAAAATATACTCATGATAAATATATATGTAGTCTAGCTTAAGTGCCACACATGGCGTGCACGCTGTCACTTTCACACACGTGGGGAAAAGCATAGATCTATTAAAGCACAAAGAGTATTTATGTATACTCAAACCTAAGTGCCACCATGGCGTGCACACTGTCACTTCCACACACATGGGGAGAGCAGAGATCTATTGAAGCACTTGAGTAGCAAGGTAGATCTACTTGATTACAAAGCTCATGACCACAACAAGATCAGGCATAGAGAGAGAGAGATGAACACATAGCTACCGGTAGATCCCTTAGCCTCGAGGAAGAACTACTCCCTCCTCATCATGGGAATCGGCAACGGTGATGGAGATGGTTGTGGAGATCGATGGAGATGGCTCCGGGGGCACTTCCCTGTCCCGGCAGGGTGCCCGAACAGAGACTTTATGTCCCCTGAATCTCCCTTTCGGTGGCGGCGGCGCTACGGAGGTTTTCGTGGATTTATTCTGGATGCCCTAGGGTTTTTGGGTCGGAGGCTTCTTATAGGCGCAGGAATCAAGGTCCGTGGGGACGAGGGGGCCCACACCCCCTGTGGGCACCTCCAGGGCTTGCCCGTGCCTAGGGGGGTTGGCCACCCTGTGGCCCCCCTCCGGCTCTGCTTCGTGGTTCCGTGTTGCTCCAGGAAAAATAATGACTTTGGCTTTTGTCCCGTCCAATTCCGAGAATATTGATTTTCTGCCTTTCTGGAACCAAAAACAGAAGAAAATAGGCAGCTGGCACTGTGGCATCTTGTTAATAGGTTAGTTCCTGAAAAGATATAAAAACACCTCAAAGCATAGACTAAGCAAAGCAAAGTAGATACAAAACAAGCATGGAGCATAAAATATTATAGATACGTTTCTGACGTATCATTCGTGAATTATGCAGACTTGACCGAGACTCTTCTCCGGTCAATGACCAATAGAGGAATCTGGAAATTCAAATGGCTCCCACATATTTCTCTGATTATTTTGCGATCGAATGACCCACTTACATACGATACCAATTTCCCTTTGTCTCATGATAGTTTACTTATCCGAGGTCTGATCGTCGGTATCTGTGCATACCTAGTTCAACCTCGTTACCGGTAAGTACTCTTTTATTGTTCCCGTGATATGTGATCCCTTGTGAGCCAGTCACATGCTTGCAAGCCAATTGGATAAATTTCCACTGAGAGGGCCCAGAGTATATCTATCTGTCATATGGATGGACAAATCCCACTCTTGATCCATGTGCCTCAACCCATACTTTCCGAACACTCAATGCCACCTTTATAGTCACCTAGTTACGGTATGGTGTTTGATGTCATCAAAGCATCCTTCTGGTGATGGTGATTAGCATGATTTCATGGTCGAAGGAATTAGGTTATTATGTATTAGAAATCTTATAGCAAATGAAATATTGAAATGACTTGATCTTTATGCTACGCTTGTCTATAGGAGTATGTCCATCACACCATTCTCCTAATGATATGATCTTGTTGTTAATAACATCTCAATGTTCATGATCAAGAAACCATGATCATATATTAACCAACAAGCTAGTTTAACAAGAGTCTTTACTAGGAACTCTTTTATGTTTACAAATCACAAAAGTATTAATGTTTCCGGTTAATACAATTATATCATGGTATGTAAACATTTATTATAAGCATGAAGATATGATAATAACCTCTTTATTATTGCCTCTTGGGCATATCTCCAACAATGGCACCTGTCATCTTTGAGGCCTTAAAAAGAAAAAAATGGAACTTCAGTAAACATAATGATGCATTGATCCACGAGATCGACGTGGATGTTGACTACCTCATTGACCATGTTCGTCAATTTTTTATTTATGGATCAACTCCACCAAGTTGACCTTAGATAATATGTTTGGGCATGATCAAGAATTAGATTACACTTCACGCTATTGGTCTCAACATATGGCCAACACAATTAATCTTCATGTTATAAGCGCATCAAGTAAATAACAAAGAACGAAAATGAAATCACAACAAGATACAAATGATTTAATGTGAAAACCTCTCCAACAAAGAGAGGGAAAACCCAAGGGCGCCAGTGAGAAAAACTTTACTATATGGGGAGTGCTGACACAGTGTCGGCGATTTCACAGATGCAACTTATCCTAGCCGGTGGCTTACAAGAGGTATATTTAGCGGCGGAAACCTAGTCTTCAACGATCTGTACCGCAGGGGGGCTTCGCCCCTTCCCTCCGGCACCGCTCGTTAGTAATTAGCCTCCTTAATGAATTTGGATCAGACTTCAACACTTCACATGGTAGTCGTTCATGACAAACCGGAAATATCTAGCCTCCCTCGACCTCATTGTCTCTTGAGAAACTTGGAATGAGCCAAATGCAGGAGTCTTGAACAACAAGGATGCGCCTCCTACATTTCTTCTATCAAATATAATGCACGAGGCAAAACTTTGGACCGTTTCGAGTGAAATGAATGAGTGAAATTATTCCAGGAGAGTAGTAGCTTTTGTATTATTGTAACCTTTTACTTATTGCAGGCTATCTTGCTTAGTTTGGGGCAAATATTTTGCATCTATTTCAAAAAAATCTAGGTTCCAAACAATTTAAAGAATGCCACCAACTTTCAATTTATTAAGAAGACAAAAAAGAGGAGGGTGTGTGAAATCACATCTAAGGGTGGAGGTGTTGAAATACACGAAAAAATACGACTACTCTAGAAAGATACCGGAGAAAAGTAAGTAGGCAAATAGAGAGACGGCCTCTGTGTCCGGAGTAAGAAGGAGAATGCTAGTATTGGGTATGTGGGCGCCCACCCTCTCTCATGGCCATGTAATCTCTCGACTACATTAAAGCCCAAGTTTAAGGGTATGTTTGAATTGTGACCAAAGTGTACATTACTATAATTTTGGTCTTGACCAAAAGGTTGTTCTTGTTTGGATAGTTGCTAACAATTTAGCATGTCAATGCTCCACAACCAATCCTAGTTCATTTTTGTTAACCTTTGTGGGAAAGGAAATGCACAACAAGAAATTCAACTAACGAAAAATTTGATATGGTAATCTTTGGCAAAAACCAAACATACCGTGAGATCAATGCTTAGCCTAGGCAGCTCAATGTCCTTGATCGAGATCGTTAATCATCTCCACCTTGCTAGGTTAATGGAATGATGGCATTATCCACCATGCTGACCCATCCGGTCCGAGCATGTCCGAACTTGTCCACGCAGACGCTCGGTGCGTGCGCGGCGCCCCAGCGGGGCGACCCATCCGGGCCAACGCGTCAGGCTCGACCCATCCATGCATCTAATCCGGGGCTCGGTTGCGTCGGCCCAGACGCATGCAGACAGCGCGGGGACTCGTCCACTGGCCCACCCGTCAGCCACCGCTTACCGGCGGCATTGATTCAGACGGTCAGCGACACCGATTCAGACGCAACCGCGGCACTGATTTAGAGGGAAGGCTGACCGGAGGCAGCCTGTGCGCATCAATGGCGACGAGACAGCACGCTGACGCTGCTTGTGTTCCCGCGCCGACATTGATGGCGAAGGAGCGGGAAGCTGCGCGTGTTCACGGGCAGCTGGGCTATTTAAACCTGCGCCCATCGGTGATGTCATCCTCACCTCCCACTATCACAAAACCTAGCCGCCACCACCACCACCATCAACGATGAACACCCCGACATGGCTGAAGCGGAGCAAGAACGACCACGAAGCGTCTGGCAGCCAATGCGCTCGGCTGCCAGCCTTCCTCCGCGGCACGCCCTTGCCGCATTTGCCATGGCCAGAGGAGTTCCGAAGCCAGCCCGTGGGGGACTACCCGCCACCGCAGGAACAGTGTACCCGGGCGGTACTACCGCGTCGGGGAGTACGAGCGCCTGTGGAGGGAGGGTCGCGACATCCAGAACAGGGATGTCTCCCTCCTCACCAGATGGCACCTCAACCGAGACCGTGTCCCGGTGCCACCACTGTAGGGGTTTGTAGCATGGAAAAAAAATTCTACCGCATGCACACAAACAAGCCAAGATCTATCTACTAGATTGTAGCAACGAGTCGATTAGAGTACTCACCCTTGAAGATTCCAAAGCTTTAAACGAGAGCAGATTCTCGTGGGTGATGTAGTCGTACACTTGCCGATCTCAAGATCGCGTAGACGATCCTTTTGGCGCTGTGTTTCGGCAACGCTTCCGCAGTCGGTCACACGTTTGGTACTCGATGAAGACCTTCCTCTCCCTTGTTCCAGCAGGAAGCGAAGGTTGTAGTTCTCCCCTCGCGATTCCAGCAGCACGACGGTGTGGAGTCGGAAGTAGAGGGAAGATCTTGCAGGGCTTCGCCTAAGCCATAGCAGGTTATGGTGGATTTAGGGTTTAGAGGGCCGGAGAGAAGGAGGCGTGGTCGGCAACGGCGGTGCAGGGGGGAGGGGGGTTGGGGGGCAGCGCTGGCGGCGGTGCGGGGGTGGGGGGTGGGGGGCAGCGTGTTGGCTAGGTGGGGAAGGGCTGGTGTTGTGTGTTGGTACGTCGGAAACGTATCTATAATTTTTTATGTTCCATGCTTGTTTACTATCTACTTTGCTTTGCTTTATCCTCAACGCTTTATCCACACTTTGAGGTGTTTTTATATGCTTTCTCGTACTAACCTATTAACAAGTTGCCACAGTGCCAGTTGCCTGTTTTATTCTGTTTTTGGTTCTAGAAAGGCAGAAAATCAATATTCTCGGAATTGGACAGGACAAAAGCCAAAGTCAATATTTTACCGTGGGAAACACGAAGCCAGAAGACGAGACGGAGGGGCGCCATAGGGTGGCCACACCCCCCAGGCGCGGCCTAGGTGGGCCCGCGTCTAGGTAGGGTGTGGGCCCCCTGGCGGCCCCTTGACTCGCCTCTTCGCCTATAAGAAGCCCCCGATGCCGAAACCCTAAGGACCCAATCAAAATTCCACAAACCATCTGTAGCCGTCGCCACCATCGTCCCTAGATCGGGGGGATCTGAAGCTCTTCCCGGCACCCTGCCGAAGGGAAGATCATCTTGGAGGCCTTCTTCTTCATCATGCCAGCCTCCGGTATGAAGCGTGAGTAGTTCCACCTTGGACTATGGGTCCATGTAGTAGCTAGATGGTTGTATCTCCTCGTGCTTTCATGTATAGATCTTGTGAGCTCCGTTCATGATTAAGATCTTATCTATTTGTAATCATGCATGTTGTGTTTGCGGGGATCCGATGTATATTGAGATTACTATGTCAGATTAATTAATGGTTTTGTCTTATTGATTCTATCATATCTGTGTTGTTTGTGATCTTGCATGCTCTCCCTTGTTAGTAGCTATCTTGTCCAAGTAGTTGCTAGTGACTCCAAGAGGGGGTTTTTATGCTCGATAGTGGGTTCATGCCTCTAGCTTCCAAGGGAAGTGACAGAAATCTCTTTGGTTGGAGATGTGATGTTGCTACTAGGGAGAAAACAACGGTCTCTTGTTCATGGAACAAGTGAATCGTTTACCTTACACACTTTGCTTAAAGCAGTTGTCTATTGCTTGCAACTTAATACTGGAGGGGGTTCGGATGATAACCTGAAGGTGGACTTCTAATCATATATGCAGTTGGATGGCGGTCTATGTATATTGTTGTATTGCCCAATCAAATCTCATAGGATCTTTTTGTCTAGTATTGCATTGTTCTTCCTTGCTCAGTTCCTGTCAATTGCCCTGCTGTAATTTGTTTACCCTTCATGCCATGTTGTTTATCTAAGGAGAACACCTCTAGTGAACTATGGACCCCGGTCCAATCTTTACCATTGATACATCTTCCACTGTTACTTGTTTACTTGCTGCAAACCATCATCAACTTCCACACCATACAGTTAATCCTTCGAGTTTGTGTTGTGCAGGTTTCCACGTTTCTTGCAACACATTTGAGACGTTTCCTTCCTCCTACTAGTTCGATAACCTCAGTTTCTTACTGAGGGAAAACTTGCTGTTGTGCTCTTCACACCTTGCTCTTGGGGTTTCCAACGAAGCGTCCCACGACAACACCGGGCGCCATCAAGTTCTCTGGTGTCGTTGCCTGGGAGGCTAAGGACGTATTCACAAGGGGAGTCCTCCTCAGCCTCTCTCTTTACTTTGTTTTTAGTTTGCTTAGTTTCTTTTTCTTGGTTTTGTTCGCCTCTTTTTATCAAGAACTCCAAAAAAACTAGTTTATTTTGGTTTTCTTTCTCTTATCAAAAACATAAAAAATTAGTTCCTGCTCTAGCTGCTGCTGCTGTTTTTGGCTTGCTCCACTTTGCCAAAATGAACTTTACCGAGAACACCAAGTTGTGTGACTTCACTAGCACAAACAACAATGATTTCCTATTGCTCCACCTGCTCCTGATGCTACCTTTTATGAATTAAGCCTGCTTTGTTGAATCTTGTGATGAGAGTGCAGTTTTCTGGTGCTAGTTCTGATGATGCTGCTTCCCATCTCAATAACTTTGTTGAACTTTGTGAGATGCAAAAGTATAAGGATGTATATGGAGATATTATCACTACTAGGAAAACGGCCTTTAGTGGCGCACTTGAAAAGGCCATCTGTGGCGCACTAGCAGTGCGCCACGGGCCTCGCGCTACGGCTATCTCCTAGCCGTGGCGCACTACCTGGTGCGCCACGGTTGTGTCGAGATAGGCGTGGCGCACATGCCAGTGCGCCACGGAAAGTAGTCCAGGTGCGCCACGCGTATGAAACGATAACCGTGGCGCACACTAGGTGCTGTGCGCCACGGATATAAACTTCAAAATTCAAAAAAAAAGCAGCAGATCTGGATCTCGTCGTCAGTGTCATCGCGCGTCGGTGTAGGTCGCCGTCGTCGCCTCCTCGTCGTCGTCGTCGGAACTGCAAGGAGGAGGAGAATAGGAGGAAGAGGAGGAGAAGAAGAGGAGGAGGAGAAGAAGAAGAGGAGGAAGAGGAGGAAGAGGAGGAGAAGAAGAGGAGGAGGAGAAGGAGAAGAAGAGGAGGAGGAGAAGAAGAAGAAGAGGAGGAAGAGGAGGAGAAGAAGAGGAGGAGGAGAAGGAGAAGGAGAAGAAGAGGAGGAGGAGGAGGAGGAGAAGAAGAAGAGGAGGCCTCGCCGTCATCAGAACTACAAGGAGGAGGAGGAAGAGGAGGAGAAGAAGGAGCCCGCCGTCTCATCGTCGGAACTGCAAGGAGGAGGCCGCCGCCATCACCATGTTCACTGCAAGGAGGAGGAAGAGGAGGAGAAGGAGAAAGAGAAGGAGGAGAAGAAGAAGGAAATGAGAAGGGAGGAAAAGGAAATGGAGAGAAGGGTAGGGAAGGTGGGCGGGGTGGGGATTCGAAATTTGAATCCCACCCAAGCTTATCCATGGCGCACTAGGTGGCGGTGCGCTACGGGTAAGCCACCCTCTATTTTTTTTCTGCAGGAAAAAACGGTCTTTTGACCGTAACTTTTTACTCTTTTCGAATTTTGAAAATCAAAAAAATCGCTAAACGAACGTAGGTGGTTGCGAGCGGATGCGAAATCTCGTTCTCGTCATTTTGGTATATTATACGATTTTTTCGATACCGTATGCAAAAGTTACGGCCTTTTTACCGTGGCATGACTTTTTTTTGCAAATAAAGTCAAAACTCATGTTTGTTAATTTTACTAGAAGCTATACCACATTACCTACCTAAATATGAAAGGATTTAATTTTTTGAAGTGTTCATCATTTTCTTTTATTTTTTGCAAAACCTAAAAAGGCGATCCACAGGGGGGGGTGGAGTTGGTGCAGGATAGTTAGGCGTAGGGCACTAGGGCAAGGTGCCCTACTACTAAGTTTATACATCTGTGGCGCACATGCCATAGTGCGCCACAGATGTGTCTGGCCGTTTCACAGCAGAGAGGGGCATGCGCTTAGGTGTAGCGCACCCCCTCCATGTGCGACACGGTTGACACTAACAACCGTAGCGCACCTACCCTATGTGCGCTACGGATGTTTGGCGTGCGGCCAACAGGGCCCTGGCCCACACACTATGGTCATGTGCGCCACGGTTGTTCTAGTTACTAGTAGGGCACTGCCCATAGGTGAGCCACGCCTGTTTTAGCCGTGGGGCACTTCAACCATGTGAGCCACGGATGTGCTGATTACCTATAGCCATTTTCCTAGTAGTGTATTAAGCTCGAGCTATTTCCTTTCTCCTTGAGAGGGAAAGCTAAAGAATGGTTGTTATCCTTGCCTAGAAATAGTATTGATTCTTGGACTAAGTGCAAAGATGCTTTTATTGGAAAGTACTATCCTCCTGCTAAGATTATATCTATGAGAAGTGACATTATAAAATTTAAACAACTTGATGATGAACATGTTGCTCAAGATTGGGAACGAATGAAATCTTTGTTTAAGAATTGTCCCACTCATGGACTCGCTGCTTGGATGATTATCCAGACTTTTTATGCAGGTTTGAACTTCTCTTCAAGAAACCAGTTGGATTCAGCTGCTGGAGGAACCTTTATGGGCATCACTTTGGGTGCTAAAACAAAACTCCTTGATAATATGATGGTTAATTACTCTGAATGGCACACTAAGAGAGCTCCACATGGTAAGAAGGTAAATTCTGTTGAAGAAACCTCCTCTTTAAGTGATAAGATTGATGTTATTATGGCTATGCTTGTTAATGGGAAAGCTCCTTTAGATCCAAACAATGTTCCCTTAGCCTCTTTGGTTGCTCAAGAAGAGAAAGTTGATATGAACTTCATTAGAAACAACAATTTCAACAACAATGCCTATAGGAATAATTTTGGTGGTAACAACAATTATAGGCCCTATCCTCCTAATAATGGAAATGCTTACCATGGTATATCTGGAATGCCTAGTGGAGATAGGATTCTAGAAGTTGAAAGATCCACTAAAAACTTTATGCAGATGCAATATGAGCAAAACAAGATATTCACTAAAACTATGTAAGAATAATCTATTATCTTGAAAAACATTAGTCATCAGCTTGAGAATCTGAATAGAGAAATTCCTATCAATTTACAGTCAAAAATTTTAAGTGGTGAGAAGAATATTTCCTCCTTGTCTGAAGAATAATCCTCCTTGATTAATAAAATGGCTGCTAAACCTGAAACCATGGAAAGTACCTTTGCTGCCACTCATGCCATACAAGTTACTATTGATGAAAATATTAGACTGTTAGCCCAACTTCATGCTAAGTGGGAAAGGGAAGCTGAAATTGATAGAAACAATAGTGTGTGCACCATCACTAGAATGGATATCACTAAACCACAAGAAGTGCCTATTCCTCCTCCTACAATGCCTAAGCTTAATGAGTCTACTACTAGTGATGCTAAGTTTGATTTTGATCTTGATGGTTGCAATATTTCTGAAGTGATTTTGTTCCTGCAAAAACTTGCTAAAGTCCTGATGCTAGTGATATGCATGTTGCTTTCACCAAACACATTACATATGCTCTTGTTAAGATTAAGAAAGAGAAGTTAAAACACAAAGCTTCTATTCCTAGGAAAGTAGAAGATAGTTGGGAACCCATTATTAATATGCAAGTGAATGACTTTGATCTCAAAGCTTCATGTGATCTTGATTCTAGTGTCTCTATTATGCCTAGGAAGATTTATGAAATGATTTATTTTCCACATTTGGAAGATTTTTATTTGGATGTTCCATTTGATGGTAATGCTAAGAAGAAACTAATGGGGAGTATTAATGATGTTCTCATCATGGTTAACAATGCTTATGTCCCTGTTGATTTATATGTTTTGGATGTGGAATACAATGCTTCTTGTCCTATTACTTTGGGAAGACCTTTTCTTAGAAGTGTTGGTGTCATCATTGATATGAAAGAAGACACCATTAAATATCAATTTGTAACATCCCAGCATTTAGGAACCAACGAAGGGTAGATTTATGAATCTGTGCAATTGCATGCATTCATCTGTAAAAATGTGGGTAAATTTTTCGCCAAAAGAAACTTAAAGTGATCAAAGTTTCTTTCACTCTTTAAGTTTAGGAATAGCCTTGGAGGATAATTGTTATAAACTTTGACATGATCTTTATGGATTAATGTGTTTTGGGGAAAGGAATTTGAATTAAAACTTGAGATTTGGATTATATTTTTAAAAGGATTAGGATTATGTGTGAGAATATTATTTAATCAAGAAATAATATTTAGTAACTTATGAAGATAATAAATAAACAATATATAGTAACCAGAAACTCTATATAAGATTGACAATTAAATAAATGAATATACATTTCATTTAATCAATTCATCAATAAGTTACAAAATGAAAATTTCAAAACTAATAAAGAATCTTTACAAGAGTAAAATTACATCCTTATTTATCTAGTACATTTTACTTACAAAAGAGTAAAATAAATATTACAAGTGGACTATTCTATAAAGAAAAATAAAACCTAATGTAAATCTTGAATCTTCAAGTCTTGTACCTGCAAAACAAAGAACAAACAAAAAAGAAAGAAAATAAAGGTTAAGATATTTCTTTTACTCTCATTAGTGATAGTGAGATGCACTGTTCCACTTTACATCATTGAGTAAATATTTAGGGGCAAGTTTCACCAATATGAAAGAGTTAAATCTTTCATAATTCTTAAGCCATAAGTCAAATGATTCCAATCAGTAAGAGGGAAAGTTTCACCAGGCAGATAAGTAGTAAACAGATAAAAAGGTAACTTCCTTTCCAGAGCATATCCACAAGGGTGTAGCAGACGTACAAGCAGCTTACACACCTAAATGCATGGTGTGTGATGTCAACACAGCTGCAGCAGCCCACACCAGCAAAACAACTCAACACCGCCGTGGGCAAGCACCACCACATCATTTCCTTGCTCATACACATCAAGCACCAGCAGTCTAGCCACAGCCAAACCAAACCAGAGCAAATCAACCACACATTTGATCAACCCAGTACTCACCAAGATGGTGACTTAAGGAGGGGGTGGATCAGGTGGATAGCAAGGTCAAGGCCAAGCTACCAGGAACCAAAAGGTGGATAGCAAGATCAAGGACAAGTTCCAGGAGCTGGAAGCAGTAGGAACAACAACAGGAGAAGGACCAGACCAAGCCAGCCAGATCAGGCCACAAGATCAACAAGTTACAACCACAACAACAACCCACTGTTGCGGTGAATTATATAAAACCATCACATGATCTGTTTATCATATCAATATAAAAGATTCATGTGTTGTTCTATATCTAACTTCTCAATATTCATCCAAGTGGGATGAATCCATCCTAGAAGAATTTTTGAATAATAAAGTCATAGCTACAAGATAACCATACAAGTAAAACCAGGATCTCAGACCAACATCACTGATCCTGGATACAAAAGCCAAATCTTATACTCCAATATAGTCAAAGTCAAGATTATGAAATCTGGGCATATCTCTTAAAAGAGTAGCACCTCAGAATCCATAAATCTTATGGATCCATGCAAAACCATTAGCGCACCCATTATTTTTCCAACTATGACTCAAGAATTAGGAGCTGGTATTATTACCAGAACAATTCTATCAGGGACAACCATTAGGAAACTAGTTCCTATGCCTCAGACCAACATCATAGGCAGGGTGATTAAAAGAAGCTTCCATCTTATCTTTGCTAGTACTATTTTCAAGCACTGACAGAGCTAAGCTCAGTAATTGGACCCAACTACTTGTGTGCCATTCTACGATGGTATCACAAGGACAAGTCCTAATAAGCCAACCACAATCATTACTTAGCTTTCACAAATAAGAAAGGGGCAAGCCACTAAATATCATTTTCCTGGAATCAAATGCCAAGAATTAGCATCAAGATCATTTATACATCTAAAGAACATCACTAATCTGTAATGATTAAATTCAGTCTGTATATCAGCATCCAAGCCAACAATTATAGATGTAGTAAACAATCACTGACAGAACTACTGTCAATAATAACATTTTGACAATAGAAAGCTCTCAGGTCACAACATTCACAAGTAATGATTCCATAGAAGCACTATCATTTGAATCATATCAAATTACCACTAGAGTAAGTCCGATAAGCCACTAGCATCACCAAAGCCAACTATAAGCAATAATCCACATCAAATAGCCATTCATCATGATCAAGGATCATCACCACTAGATCCAAATCATCATATATATTATCAGATATGAACCCTAATCAGGACAAGAACAGTAATCAGGATATGAACCCTAATCAGAACATGGACACTAGGCAGGGGTAGCCACTAGAAACACACCGGATAGAGTGGTAGAGTATAGAGCACGAGTGGGAAGAGGAAGCAAAGTTACTAGGGGTTGTCGCTATGGACGAGAAGAGAAAGCATAGGGTGTCGACGAGCACGGCGGCACGGGGATCACCCCAAGGGGGCGCTGCAACCCGCACCAGCCACGGCGGCGGCCACAACAGCGTACGAGCACCACACATCACCACAGGAGGATCAGCGGCAGCGGTAGCAGCACCATCCCCAAACCCTAGGGTTCGGGAAGGGGGCTAGCCTGGCCATAGAAGGGCCCCGGGATCAAATCAAACTGGACCAGATGGACGAGTGTGGTCGACAACCTCGCCTTGCACCACGATAGCGGCCAGGGAGGACCACGGGGGCGAGCAGCACACGGAGGCGACGCCATCGACCACGGGGTCGAGGAGGAGAAGAGGAGAGGTCGAGAGAGAGAGAGTGGGTGGGCCGATAGGGCCATAACCCCTTTGGGGAGCCCTTTTGGTCATAGCCACTTGGGCCAAAACGGCCCAATAAGCCCAATAAGCCCAACAAGGCCAGCCCAATCACCCAAGGAAAATTTTAATAATTAAGAAAAGACCAAAATGCCCCTGAATTTAAATAAATTCTAGAAAATAAAATAAAAATCCAAAAATTAAGAATAAAATATTTTTGGATTCACAATAATTCAATCTATCTAAATATATTAAGAAATAAAATTTTAGGCATATAATTTTTATCAAGAATTTTATAATATATATATTACTTATGGAATTTTATAAAATTAATGGAAGATGATAAAAATAAATAAAAATCATTTTTATTATATATTAATATTGTAGTATTTTAGAAAAATACTAAATAAATATTTAATATCATTTTTTATATTTAAATGATAATTCTAAAAGGAATTATTAAAGAAATAAAATTCAAATAATATGAAATAAAATAAAAAAATATAATATTCAATAACTATTAAAAAATTAATATTTATAAATCCTTTAATACCTAAAGGAATTTTATTAAAACTAAAATAATGGGTAGAACACACAAAAATAAATAATGCATTACATTACTTTGCATAATCATTTTGCCTCTTTAAATATTGTCCTTACCGGGCAATAATGATGTTTTGTAGACATAGAAGCTCAAGGTACAGTGCAAGCATCCGACTTCACTACCTTGAAATCACAAGGCAAGTTCATCACTTGCTCATGTCCTTTGAAGAGTCTTTATCAAAGTATCTGCAAATTCTGTGTTATCATCTATATTCCAGAGAAAGAAAATATGATTTTCTCAAAATAAATAAAACTTAGATATCATCCTAAGTGATATAATGAAGCAATATAACTTAGGTTTCTATCTGCAACAATAATGGTAAATTAGGGATTAATAACCCATGACATCAATGATTCTAGCGTCGTATATTACGCGTTAACCATGAGATTTGGAATGGGACGGAGAAGTCAGTTGTATCCTTTTCCTCTAGTATGGAGGCAAGACGACCTTAACGTGACGTTGTGATTCCTTGTACGGATCCAATAGATGGTTGGGCACCCTTACGCCCCACACTTTTGGTGTCTACATTATCTATGAATGGTGTTTAGGTATATAGTCCATTTAAATGGTACTCGTCCGGGCATCACCAGGTCATAGAGTCTTTGGGAACTCATCAGGGTTTTAGACTACCCGAAAGGGGGCTTAACGGAGGTGAGCCATCCCCGAAGGATCGTGTAGACATATGAGGTCGCGGAGAGGGCAGTGATTGGCTTGGACCAAGTACTGGGCCCCACATCATGAAATTGTGGACGGGAAAGTATGCCCGGTTGTGCAACAAGGAAGTTGATCTCTCATGAGTAAAGTAACGCACCTATGCAGAGTGTAAGAACTGTAACTTGTTACTCCCTGTTCCGGGAAGGAGCTACGAACGCGGCAGGAAAGGAACTCCATGAAAGTTCTGGTCAACCTGTGAAGGCTGATGGTCATAGATTTTCATAATAAAATCAATATTTAATGAAAGATTTGCAAAAAATACATAGTGCCAAGGACTTATAGTCCGAGGTGGTAGATAGAGCATCAAACTTCCCACCTTGCATACAATGAACTTGCTGGGTAACGCTGTTACTCACCCTTTCCTTTGAATCCTTGCTTAGACTCTGAGGATCCCGAAGAGACTCCAATGTATGCAACAAAGAGCCAAGAGGAGGTCTTCTATGAAGAGCCCAACTTGTATGGAGCCGTTGAAGGGGAGGACTACGAAATCGTCTACGGAGGAGAGTACCAAGAGTCCGAATAATTACTATAGTTCTAGGAGCCACTTGAGCCGAGCAACATGAACATTATATAGCAATAAGTTGTTGAGCTCAATTTGGAGTTTACGTTTTCACTTTGAAACTTTCGCTGAAACACTTATATTTTGGTTTGTAAATTGAATATTTTGGAAGTCTTGAACTTCTAGTATTGTAATAATAATAATGTGCGTATGTTTGTAATACGGACCCGTAATGTTTCTGTTGTACCACTCTGAGGGATGTGATATTTATGGAACGGTGTTCTGTGGATGTAATATCAACGACTATAGTGTACTACACATGCAGTGGTATGTTGGGTCACCGTAGTTGGTATCAGAGCCAATTGCTTTGACCTTAGGTTGAAAACCTAGTAAAGGGTATTACCTGTAGGAGTGTGTAGCAATGATAAAGAATTCTCTAAAAGAAATATAATGGGTATTCAAATGAGAATATTCTATTATATGTTTTAGTGCGATAATTCTTTGTTATGATGCAATATATTATTGGTTACTAATAAAAATATTTTTCTCATATACAGAGCTATGGCACCAAAGTTTCCAAAACAGACTTTGGTAAGGAAAGAGGAGACTCTTGATGATTATCAAGGATCATTCACGGACTAACTTTGTCAACTCTTAAAGATTTTTAGTTGTCCAACTAGAATTCCAGTGAACACCATAACCTATCATGATGGTCGTATGTTATCCAAGTACCGTGTGAGTATCCAACTCCTAGAGGAGCTTGGATTATATCGCGATCTACCTATAGGTGAAGGTAGGAGTCACTTATCAGCATATCATGTTGCAGTTGTGGAGGCGATAGCTAATATCCGGGAGCATAAAGCCAAGGAGTTAGAAGGTAGCACATTTTCTGTGATTCCTCATGATTCTATAGACTCGGAGCCTGTACCGGATCATCTTACTTTTGTTAAGAAGTATCCTAAGTTAGCTTCCAAGTTTATGGATAGATACCGAACACTTGTTGTGTCTTTTTATAAGACACATCAAGTTATTGTCAACTATAAAAATGACATGTTAGAGGGTCTAACGGATCCTGAAAGGAGGAAGCAGATAGCAATCCAGTTGGAGAAGGAAGCAAGTAGTAGTACAAAACCCAACTTTAAGGATATACCTATAGATCCTGAATCTTTTACATCATATCCGTATTGACCAAGGCCTGAACCTATATATGATCCTACGTTAGATATGAGGTATGCAGTACCACAGGGTTCAGAGGACGGTTCTGATTTAGAACTTCCTATTGAGAATTCTAATGGCTAGAGAATGGGATCATCTGAAGGATCCCAGGAACACCACATGTCCATAGATGGTTCTGACAGAAATGTTGGACAATCTAGCTAGATGGGTGCAAGAATTAACCCTAGTAACAGTAGTAGAAATACAATATTCATAAATAATCAGGATGAAGAAGAAGAACCTGAGGAGAGGGTGTCTGAATCATCAACATCGTCTCGAAACCCAGGGAATATACATTATCCTGTGTTTAACTATCTTGCCCAACAGAGCACCTGGGGAGCAGCAGGATCTGTGTATTCTATTGACGACTCAAGGAATGAAGCTCAGGAGATGCAAGTGGGTGATAATGTTGAATATGTTTCTGAAGACTTTTCAGCTGAGCTGGAGGGAGTCAATGCGCTCAGGTTGAGTAATGACTCAAGTCCTGACACTTCAGATACTGAGTATGTTCCTTCTGGAAGGCCATTTGTTCCACAAACTGTGCGACGAACGTCACGTCATCACGGTTGGACATCAGGCATGTATGATGAGCGTAGTTATTACTAAAAGCAGGCGGCTTAGTATGAAGTATTGAGTACTATGTATTGTAATCCAAGAAAAAAAAGGTAGTTAGTTAAATAAGGTAGTGTTGTGATTATACTTATATGGTATATGTTGTAATGACTTTGTATTGTTAAGATGTTGCAATGTATAATATGTGAAATGCATATCTGGATTTTATTTGGATTTTCATGGTGTGACTAGTTCTGTGCGTAAAGTCGAGCTCAGAACACATGTGCATGATGTAATTATGAGTATTCGCTTTATGTTGCATGACTAGGGGGTCATGGATACGGGTGTAGAGACCGAATCTGAATAGCAGCGGATGGAACGTGAGGCCAAGGAGAAGACCGATGCAGATGCAGAAAATCAGGGAACGTTACCACCACCACCAATCAGGCCGTTAATGGAGCAGAACTTTATGAAGTGTATGCAAATGATGCAAGAGACCCAGAACAAGTTCATGGAAGAGTTGCTAGGACGAGCTGGGAATCAGAGAGCACCTGAAGGTGGAGGAGTGAGTCTTTCTGACTTCCAGAATGCAAGGCCGTTACCTTTTGCATCAGCCCCTGAACCAATGGATGCAGAAGATTGGCTAGCAGATACAGAAAGAAAGTTGAAGACTGTAGGTTGTAATAATGAGGAGAAATTGAGGTATGCAACTCATCTTCTGACAGGACCTACAGCATCATGGTGGGAAAATCAGTTAGCCATGCAATCGCCAGGAAGGGAGTACACTTGGGAAGAGTTCAAACAGAGATTCCGTGAATATCATGTTCTAGAGAGTGTTATGGAGTTGAAGCGGAGAGAATTTGAGGAGCTGCGGCAGGGATATACTAGTGTTATGAAGTATATTCGGGATTTTAGTCAACTGTCTCGTTATGCGGGGGAAGAAGTTAATACGGAAGAAAAGAGGAAGAAGCGTTTCCTGCGAGGGTTAAATCCATTTGTGAGGATGCAGTTAAGGTTGGATAATAAGCAAACTTATCAGCAGTTGTTGGATGCAGCTATCACTTTTGAAGATGACTACAAGAATGTCCAAGAGGATAGAAGGAAGAGAGATAAGGAGGAAACCAAGAGGATACAGGCAAGTAAACCCAAGCCCAATCTGGAATTCAAACCAAGGAATAGACCTTATAACGGTAACAATTCCAACCGGAGTGTAGATCCAAACGTAAAGAATATTATATGCCACAATTGCAAACTCCCAGGGCATATGAGCAGGGATTGCCTAAAACCAGTAATTGTGTGCCATGCTTGTGGTCAGAGAGGTCACATAAAGTCAAATTGTCCAAGCAAACCACAAGGAGGTTGGCCGGTTACAGATGGAAGGCAAGCTAGTGGAGGCTATGGGCAGCCAAATAAAGGAGGGAATAATGTCAAGAACAACAATGGAAAGAGGAACAGACCTACCGAGAAGCTGAATTGTGCAACCCTAGAGGAGGTGGATAACTCGGAGCATGCAGTGATAGGTACGCTCAATATACTTACCAATCCCGGCAAAGTTCTATTTGATACTGGTGCAACTACTTCATTCATTTCTGAAGAATTCTGTGATAAATTCGGGATTAGAAGGGCAACGTTAGAAAACCCTATGACCGTAGTTATGGCAGGGGGAAATGTGACTGTACGCCACATTAAACAAGATCAGGTTATTTCGATCTGTGGTTGTACATATTTTGCGGACCTTTATGTGATTCCTTTGAAGGGAATTGCAGTAGTGCTGGGAATGGACTGGATGACTGAACATGGGGCTCAGATAAATTGTGAGGAGAAAACTGTCTCAATAAAAACTCCAAGTGGAGCAAGAATAGTGTATCAAGTAGATATTCATAGTCATATCATGGTGGATCTTCAGTTGAACTCAATGAAAGAGGTTAAGTTGGAAGATATTCATGTAGTAAATGAGTTTCAAGATGTTTTTCCAGCAGAGCTACCTGGAATGCCACCAGATCAGGAAATAGAGTTCACTATTGATCTAATTCCAAGTACAACACCAATAGCTCAAGCACCATACAAGATGGGACCAAAAGAATTAAAAGAACTTAAGGAGCAAATTGATGAGTTATCCAGAAAAGGATTTATTCAGGAAAGTGTATCTCCATGGGGCACACCAGTGATCTTTGTGGATAAAATAGATGGTGGAAGAAGGATGTGTGGGGATTACAGAAATCTGAACAATGTTACCATAAAGAATAAGTATCCCTTACCAAGAATTCAAGATCTGTTTGATCAAGTAAAAGGAGCTGGAGTGTTTTCTAAGATTGATCTAAGATCTGGATACCATCAGATAAAAAATCAAACCATAGGATGTGCCAAAGACAGCATTTGTCTCAAGATATGGACACCACAAGTATCTGGTAGTACCATTTGGTTTGACCAATGCACTAGAAATATTCATGGATCTGATGAACAAAATCTTTATGCCATATTTGGATAAGTTCGTCATAGTCTTCATTGATGATATTCTGATTTATTCCAAGGATAAGGAAGAGCATGCAGATCATTTCAGAATAGCATTGCAGACTCTAAGAGAACATAAGCTTTATGCTAAGTTCAGTAAGTGTGAATTCTGTTTAGATGAGGTAGAATTCCTTGGTCATGTGATCAGTAAAGATGGAATTGCTGTAAATCCATCTAAAGTTCAATCAGTACTAGAATGGACTGCACCAACCAATGTGAAACAAATTCGAGGTTTCTTGGGGATGGCTGGTTATTATCGAAGGTTCATTGAAGGTTTCTCCAAAATAGCTGGACCAATGACCAGATTGTTAAGAAATAATACACCATTCAATTGGGATGAGAAGTGTGAAGAAAGTTTTCAGGAGTTGAAGACCAGGTTAACTACCGCTCCAATTCTAGCAGTTCCAGAAACATGGAAAGACTTTACAGTATACTCTGGTGCATCTAAAGAAGGTCTGGGTTGTGTGATAATGCAAGATTGGAAAGTGATTGCTTATGGTTCAAGACAATTGAAACCACATGAAGTCAATTATCCAACTCATGATTTGGATTTAGCAGCAGTAGTCTTTTCTCTGAAAGGATGTAGGCATTTTATTTATGGAGCCAGATGTGAGTTATACACTGACCACAAAAGTCTCAAATATTTCTTCACCCAAAAGGAATTGAATATGAGACAAAAGCGTTGGTTGGAACTAATCAAAGATTATGATTTAACAATCAATTATACCCCGAGAAAAGCAAATGTTGTAGCAGATGCTTTAAGTCATAAAAGTGTAGATATTCAGCCTAGCAATCGGGAGCTACCAAAAGAGTTACAGATGGATTTGGAAAGATTAGAGATTCAATTCATTAGAACAAAGATTCTTGGAGGATTAGCTACTATGCAGGTAGTTGTAGAGCAGGACAGTGATCTTAAGCATGGAATTTTTAGACATCAAGCAGAAGATCCTTTCATTGCTGAGGAAATTCGGAGGATATCTCAAGGGCAAACATCGGTTTTTCGCCTAGGAGATTATGAGTCTTTATGGTTCCAAGATCGTCTTTGTGTTCTAGATGTGACTGAGATTCATGATGTCATACTCAGAGAAGCACATGAAACACCATATTCTATACATCCAGGAAGTACTAAGATGTACATGGACCTGAAAGAATTATTCTGGTGGAATAACATGAAAAGAGACATTGCTAAATATGTATCAGAATGCCATACTTGCCAAAGGGTGAAGGCTGAACATCAAAGTCCAGTAGGACCATTGCAACCTTTGGAAATTCCCGAATGGAAGTGGGAGGAAATAGGTATGGACTTCATCATAGGATTGCCCATGACACCTAAACGGAAGGATATGATATGGGTGATTGTAGATAGACTCACTAAAAGTGCACATTTTATTCCGGCAAATCAGAAGTATAATGCCGAGAAGTTAGTAGAAGTGTACATCAAAGAAATAGTAAGTAAGCACAGAGTGCCCAAAAAGATCATAACTGATAGGGGATCAGTGTTTACTTCAGCATTTTGGAAGCAATTACATGAAGCACTTGGTCCAAAGTTAGATTTTAGCACAACTTATCATCCAGAGACAGGGGGTCAAACGGAAAGAACCAATCAAATACTGGAGGACATGTTAAGGGCTTGTGCATTAGATTTTGGAGGTTTGTGGAAAGATCATCTACCATTAGAAGAATTTTCCTACAATAATAGCTATCAGAGTAGTCTGAAGGCAGCTCCATATCAGGTTCTGTATGGAAATAAATGTAGATCACCAATATGTTGGTATGATCCTGGATGTAGCAAAGAGTTTGCGCCAGACTATATCAAGGAAAAACAAGATATCATTGATAAAATCAAAGACAGATTGAAAATAGCTCAAAGTAGGCAGAAAAGTTATGCTAATCAAAGTCGAAGATCATGGCATCCTGAAGTGGGAGACATGGTATATTTGAAGGTAAGCCCAATGAAAGGAGTTAAAAGGTTCGGAGTTAAAGGAAAATTGAGTCCAAGATATATTGGGCCATTTAAGATACTGAGTCATAACAGGACTATAGCTTATGCTTTAGAGTTACCCTCAAGATTGGATCAAGTTCATAATGTTTTCCATGTGTCACAACTTCGAAAATGTCTTAAAGTTCCTGATGATGCAATCACACATCAAGAGATAGAATTACAAGCAGACTTGACCTATGTTGAAAAACCCTATAAATTTTGGAAGAAAACTGGAAAAGGTTGAGGAACAGGGCAATCAAGTATTGCAAGGTACAGTGGGAACATCACCCCGAAAGCAAAGCCAACTGGGAGAAAGAGGATGATTTAAGAAAAGCCTATCCAGAACTGTTCAGGTACATTTCACCAAACTTCGGGACGAAGTTTAATTTAAGGGGGGAAGTTTGTAACATCCCAGCACTTAGGAACCAACGAAGGGGTAGATTTAGGAATATGTGCAATTGCATGCATTCATCTGTAAAAATGTGGGTAAATTTTTCGCCAAATAAAAACTTAAAGTGATCAAAGTTTCTATCACTCTTTAAGTTTAGGAATAGCCTGGAGGATGATTTTTATAAACTTTGACATGATCTTTATGGATTAATGTGTTTTGGTGAAAGGAATTTGAATTCAAACTTGATATTTGTATTTATATTTTTAAAAGGATTAGGATTATGTGTGAGAATATTATTTAATCAAGAAATAATATTTAGTAACTCAAACTTTAAATAATATAACATAATTGAGTAAATGAATATTTATTTCATATATTTATTCAACGAATAAGTTACAAAATGTAACTTATGAAGATAATAAAGAAACAATATATAGTAACTAGAAACTCTATATAAGATTGACAATTAAATAAATGAATATACATTTCATTTAATCAATTCATCAATAAGTTACAAAATGAAAATTTCAAAACTAATAAATAATCTTTACAAGAGTAAAACTACATCCTTATTTATCTAGTACATTTTATTTACAAAAGAGTAAAATAAATATTACAAGTGGACTATTCTATAAAGAAAAAGAAAACCTAATCTAAATCTTGAATCTTCAAGTCTTGTACATGCAAAACAAAGAACAAACAAAAAAGAAAGAAAATAAAGGTTAAGATATTTCTTTTACTCTCAGTAGTGATAGTGAGATGCACTGTTCTATTTTACATCATTGAGTAAATATTTAGGGGCAAGTTTCACCAATATGAAAGAGTTAAATCTTTCATAATTCTTAAGCCATAAGTCAAATGATTCCAATAAGTAAGAGGGAAAGTTCCACCAGGCAGATAAGTAGTAAACAGATAAAAAGGTAACTTCCTTTCCAGAGCATATCCACAAGGGTGTAGTAGACATACAAGCAGCTTACACCCCTAAATGCATGGTGTGTGTGTTGTCAACACAGCTGCAGCAGCCCACACCAGCAAAACAACTCAACACAGCCGTGGGCAAGCACCACCACATCATTTCCTTGCTCATACACATCAAGCACCAACAGTCTAGCCACAGCCAAACCAAACCAGAGCAAATCAACCACACATTTGATCAACCCAGTACTCACTAAGATGGTGACTTAAGGAAGGGGTGGATCAGGTGGATAGCAAGGTCAAGGCCAAGCTACCAGGAACCAAAAGGTGGATAGCAAGATCAAGGACAAGTTCCAGGAGCTGGAAGCAGTAGGAACAACAACATGAGAAGGACCAGACCAAGCCAGTCAGATCAGGCCACAAGATCAACAAGTTACAACCACAACAACAACCCACTATTGTGGTGAGTTATGTAAAACCATCACATGATCTGTTTATCATATCAATATAAAAGATTCATGTGTTGTTCTATATCTAACTTCTCAGTATTCATCCAAGTGGGATGAATCCATCCTAGAAGAATTTTGAATAATAAAGTCATAGCTACAAGATAACCATACAAGTAAAACCAGGATCTTAGACCAACATCACTGATCCTGGATACAAAAGCCAAATCTTATACTCCAATATAGTCAAAGTCAAGATTATGAAATCTGGGCACATCTCTTAAAAGAGTAGCACCTCAGAATCCATAAATCTTATGGATCCATGCAAAACCATTAGCACACCCATTATTTTCCCAACTATGATTCAAGAATTAGCAGCTGGTATTATTACCAAAACATTTCTATCAGGGACAACCATTAGGAAACTAGTTCTTATGCCTCAGACCAACATCATAGGCAGGGTGATTAAAAGAAGCTTTCATCTTATCTTTGCCAGTACTAATTTCAAGCACTGACAGAGCTAAGCTCAGTAATTGGACCCAACTACGTGTGTGCCATTCTATGATGGTATCACAAGGACAAGTCCTAATAAGCCAACCACAATCATTACTTAGATTTCACAAATAAGAAAGGGGCAAGCCACTAAATATCATTTTCCTGGAATCAAATGCCAGGAATTAGCATCAAGCTCATTTATACATCTACAGAACATCACTAATCTGTAATGATTAAATTCAGTCTGTATATTAGCATACAAGCCAACAATTATAGATGCAGTAAACAATTACTGACATAACTACTGTCAATACTAACATTTTGACAGTAGAAAGCTCTCAGGTCAACAACATTCACAAGCAATGATTCCATAGAATCACTATCATTTGAATCATATCAAATTACCACTGGAATAAGTTTGATAAGCCACTAGCATCACCAAAGCCAACTATAAGAAATAATCCACATCAAACAGCCATTCATCATGCTCAAGGATCATCACCACTGGGTCCAAATCATCATATATATTATCAACAGAGGGATATGAACCCTAATTAGGACAAGAACAGTAATCAGGATATGAACCCTAATTAGAACATGGACACTAGGCAGGGGTAGCCACTAGAAACACACCGGACAGAGTGGCAAAGTATAGAGCACGAGTGGGAAGAGGAAGCAAACTTACTAGGGGTTGTCGCTATGGACGAGAAGAGGAAGCAGAGGGTGTCGACGAGCACGACAGCACGGGGAGCAACCCAAGTGGGCGCTGCAACCCGCACCAGCGACGACGGCGGCCACAGCAGTGCACGAGCACCGCACATCACCACGAGAGGATCAGCGGCGGTGGTAGCAGCACCATCCCCAAACCCTAGGGTTCGGGAAGAGGCTAGCCTGGCCATAGAAGGGCCTCAGGATCAAATCGAACTGGACCAGATGGACGAGCATCGTCGACAACCTCGCCCTACACCACGGCAGCGGCCAGGGAGGACCACGGCGGAGATAGCACACGGCGGCAGCGCCATCGACCACGAGGTCGAGGAGGAGAAGAGGAGATGTCGAGATAGATAGATAGATAGATAGATAGATAGAGAGAGAGAGAGAGAGAGAGGGTGGGCCGATATGGCCCTTTTGGTCATAGCCACTTGGGCCAAAATGGCCCAATAAGCCCAATAAGACCAACAAGGCCAGCCCAATCACCCAAGGGAAATTTTAATGATTAAGAAAAGACCAAAATGCCCGTAAATTTAAGTAAATTCTATAAAATAAAAAAAATCCAAAAATTATGAATACAATATTTTGTGGATTCATAATAATTCAATCTATCTAAATATATTAAGAAATAAAATTTTAGGCATATAATTTTTATCAAGAATTTTATAATATATATATTCCTTATGGAATTTTATAAAATTAATGGAAGATGATAAAAATAAATAAAAATCATTTTTATTATATATTAATATTGTAGTATTTTAGAAAAATACTAAATAAATATTTATATCATTTTTTGTATTTAAATGATAATTCTAAAAGGAATTATTAAAGAAATAAAATTCAAATAAGATGAAATAAAATAAAAAATATATAATATTCAATAAATATTAAAAAAATATTTATAAACCTTTAATACCTAAAGGAATTTTATTAAAACTAAAATAATGGGTAGAACATACAAAAAATGCATTACATTACTTTGCATAATCATTTTGCCTCTTTAAATATTGTCCTTACCGGGCAATAATGATGTTTTGCAGACATATAAGCTCAAGGTCCAGTGCAAGCATTCGACTTCACTACCTTGCAATCACAAGGCAAGTTCATAACTTACTCATGTCCTTTGAAGAGTCTTTATCAAAGTATCTGCAAATTGTGTGTTATCATCTATATTCCAGAGAAAGAAAATATTATTTTCTCAAAATAAATAAAATTTAGATATCATCCTAAGTGATGATATAATGAAGCAATAGAACTTAGGTTTCTATCTGCAACAATAATGGTAAATTAGGGATTAATAACCCATGACATCAGTGATTCTAGCGTCGTATATTACGCGTTAACCATGAGATTTGGAATGGGACGGAGAAATCAGCTGTATCCTTTTCCTCTCGTATGGAGGCAAGACGACCTTAACGTGACGTTGTGATTCCTTGTGCGGATCCAACATATGGGTGGGCACCCTTACGCCCCACACTTTTGGTGTCTAGATTATCTATGAATTGTGTTTAGGGATATAGTCCATTTAAATGGTACTCGTCCGGGCATCATCAGGTCATAGAGTCTTCGGGAACTCATCAGGGTTTTAGCCTGCCCGAAAGGGGGCCTTTCGGGCTTAACGGAGGTGAGCCGGCCCCTAAGGATCATGCAGACATATGAGGTCGCGGAGAGGGCAGTGATTGGCTTGGACCAAGTACTAGGCCCCACATCATGGAATTGTGGACGGGAAAGTATGCCCGATTGTGCAACAAGGAAGTTGATCTCTCATGGGTAAAGTAACGCACCTCTGCAGAGTGTAAGAACTGTAAATTGTTACTCCCTGTTCCGGGAAGGATCTACGAACGCGGAAGGAAAGGAACTCCATGAAAGTTCTGGTCAACCTGTGAAGGCTGATGGTCATAGATTTTCATAATAAAATCAATCTTTAAAGAAAGATTTGCAAAAACTGCATAGTTCCAAGGACTTGTAGTCCGAGGTGGTAGATAGAGCATCAAACTTCCCACCTTGCATATAATGAACTTGCTGGGTAATGTTGTTACTCACCCTTTCCTTTGAATCCTTGCTTAGACTCTGAGGATCCCGAAGAGACTCCAATGTATGCAACTAAGAGCCAAGAGGAGGTCTTCTATGAAGAGCCCAACTTGTATGGAGCCGTAGAAGGGGGGTACTACGAAATCGTCTACGGAGGAGAGTACCAAGAGTACGAATAATTACTATAGTTCTAGGAGCCACTTGAGCCGAGCAACATGAACATTATATAACAATAAGTTGTTGAGCTCAATTTGGAGTTTACGTTTTCACTTTGAAACTTCCGCCGAAACACTTATATTTTGGTTTGTAAATTGAATATTTTGGAAGTCTTGAACTTCTAGTATTGTAATAATAATAATGTGCGTATGTTTGTAATACGGACTCGTAATGTTTCTATTGTACCACTCCGAGGGATGTGATATTTACGGAACAGTGTTCTGTGGATGTCATATCAACGACTATAGTGTACTACACATGTAGTGGTATGCTGGGTCACCGCATAATTTCCATTCAAGAAAGGTATTGAACACTTCCCTATGAGGAGATAGAAGTTGTTTTTGCTCCTCCTTTGAAAGCAAGGTTTGATGTTAATGCTTCTTCATTTGAAAATACTTGATTTCTTCTTTCTTGTGCCTAACTTAAAGACGTTAAAGAAGAGTACTTGTTGGGAGAAAACCCAAGAGTTTCTTTGAGTCTTGGAAGTTATTACTTCAGTAATGATCTCTTCTTATCCTTTTTGTTTGCTTTTTGTGCCAAGAATGACCTCTAATGAGAGGAAAGTAAGATTCGGGGAGTTGCTGTCCCGAAATAGATTTCTGTCCTCCACGATAAAAATTCGTGAGGAGTCTCTGTAAGTCGGATTGAGCTGAAAATTTAGGAATAAATCCCCCAGTATGTTAGATCACTTTCGTTAGTTCAACACTTTTTGATTTGAGCAACAAAAGATTTTCGAAAAAATCGGTTTCTACCTGCTGGTATGTTTTGACAGATTTCTGCCATTATTTGCATTTGCTTCTTATTGATTCCTTTTTGAGTTCTATTTTGGGGAATTGAGCTTTTTGAAGGAGTTTCTACAGTAGCTTGTATTTTTAGTGAAATTTTTTGCTGTTCCAAAGCTAAACCTAAAGGTCTATTATCTTTTGAATACACTAATGTTGCTAATGAAGATTGTGTGAAGTTTTGTATGAAGGAAAAATTTCAGGTGTAGAGAAAGAATGATGTAATGAGATGAAGAATGGACAAAATCTCAAGCTTGGGGATGCCACCCATGGTTTCACCCCAAGAAATATCCAAGAGGTACAAGCATCAAAGCTTGGGGATGCCCAAGGCATCCCCTTCTTCATCAATAAAAACTCAGGTCCTTCTAGACACTTCCTTTTTATTGTTTCATGCACTGCTGTGTTATTCATGGAGCGTCTTAGTTTTCATTTGGTTTGCTTAGTTTGTTTGGTTCGCTTGAATAAAGTAGTTTGGACCCCCCGTTCTCGCTGTGTTGTTTTAAATAAGTTGCTTGGTGTTGGAAATGAGTAGGAAGTTCCTGCTTGAAAGTGCAAGAAGAGCTTGCATTGACTGTGACTTAGACTTTAGCATGGCATGCTAGGTGTTGTTTTGACCTTATGCTTAGTTATTATTGCTGTAGCATATCTTATTCCAAACAATTGGAATTGCTTAGTGTGCGTTGAAGAATTATGCATTGTTTTAGCATGCAAAAGCATAGTATTGTGGTATTCTCCTTTGATGATTTGTTTGGGTTGACTTGGCACATGCTCACACCATGTTATGACTATTAACAAGTCACCATAGCCTCTATGATCATTTAGTCCTTGACTTGTAGTACCACTCTATGCTTTGATTAGTAATTTTTTGTCGCTCTGCATGATTATGGCCATTATTGCTCTCTTAGTTGGTTGCTCCCAGTCTTTTGCTAGCCTCCACTTGTATGAGTAAGATATACTCATGCTTCCAACTCCCAAGAAACCAAGTTATTCCAAAGTGTCCACTATAAACTCCTATGCATGGTGTGTTACACCATTCCAAGTATATTCTTGTTTTCATTTATCTTCCATTTAAAAAGTATTTTGTTATGTGAAAACTTAGTGATTAAATCCCTCACGAACTTGATGGCACACTTTATATTCCTTGCCCCTAATAAACTTGAACCATTGTGTCATCTATGTTGTATATGCTTGCACTTATACATTGGAATTAGCAGAACCGTGCTGTCACGGGGAACGTTTTCAACATTGCACTTGTACTTTGTACATAGTTGATATCATGCTCTTTCGTCTATGGATGTCAGCGGTGTGAAATAAAGAGGGAACTTGTAAGTCCATGGAGTTATGTATTTTTTGTTAGAGAAACGCCTGGGCCGCTAGCCTAAGCCATGCCTAATCATGGTGGAAACTTGCAGCATCACCATAATGAGGTATCTGTGAAGCATCCTCAATAAAAAGCTATGCACATAGTAAATAAAAAGATCGTTGAAATGCTCATTGTCTGCTTGCCTTGTCATTTTGGTTATGGGATAGCTCCTGTACCATGTGCAAGGGGTACCCCGTTGGCGGTTCTCTATGATACACATGTACTTACTATTACAAGAACTTACAGGTGACTGAAGTTGAGTAGCATGAGGTGTGGCCCTCGTATTCAAGGGACATGAGATTGCCAACTTATACTTTGTCAAGCATATATGATACGTCGAAAATATATCTATAATTTTTTATGTTCCATGCTTGTTTAGTATCTACTTTGCTTTGCTTTGTCTTACTTTGAGGTGTTTTTATATATTTTCTGGAACTAACCTATTAACAAATTGCCACAGTGCTAGTTGCCCGTTTTCTTCAGTTTTTTGGTTCCAGAAAGGCAGAAAATCAATATTCTCGGAATTGGACGGGACAAAAGCCAAAGTTATTATTTTTCCCAGAGCAATAGGAACCACGAAGCAGAGCAGGAGGGGGGCCATAGGGTGGCCAAGCCCCCTAGGCGCGGGCAAGCCCTGGAGGCGCTTGGAGGGGGTGTGGGCCCCCTAGACCCCCACCGACCTTGATTCCTGCGCCTATAAGAGCCCCCCGATGAGAAAACCCTAAAGAATCTAGAAGAAATCCACGAAAACCTCTGTAGCGCCGCCTCCACCGAAGGGGAGATTCGGGGGACAGAAAGTCTATGTTCCGGCACCCTGCCGGGACGGGTAAGTGCCCCCGGAGCCATCTCCATCGATCTCCATCGCCATCTTCATCACCATTGCTGATTCCCATGATGAGGAGGAAGTAGTTCTTCCTCGAGGCTAAGGGATCTACCGGTAGCTATGTGTTCATATCTCTCTCTCTATGCATGATCTTGTGGTCATGAGCTTTGTAATCTAGTAGATCTACCTTGCTACTCAAGTGCTTCAATAGATCTCTGCTCTCCCCATGTGTGTGAAAGTGATAGCATGCACGCCATGGTGGCACTTAGGTTTGAGTCTACATAAATACTCTTTGTGCTTTAATAGATCTATGGTTTTCCCCACGTGTGTGAAAGTGACAGCGTGCATACCGTGCGTGGCACTTTGGCTAGATTGAATATTTGTTATGAGTTATATTTGGAGTTGGATGTCTCTATGAAATTGTGGTGTTTGTTGGAACCATCTAGAGCTCAAGGTGACAGTGTGGGGTTATCTAGATTGGGGAAGGCAGACTTTGAGGAGTGCTGTTATAGCCCTACCGATGATTAGAGTGTCCAACCGGAGAGTAGTTAAGAGTAGTATCATGAAGAGAGGATATTTATATGAGAGAGTGTTCACTAGTGAAAGTATGATCCCTAGGCCTTGTTTCTAAACATTGAAACACCGTTTGCATCTAGATCTGTTGCATGTTTGCTTCCTTCCTTCAGTTTGCCTTTAGTCTGTTCCTCCACGCCATCAGCTCTTTTCTGGCACCATTACCCCACGTCAACAACAAGTCAGAAGCTCGTTTCTGGCACCGTTACCACTTGTATTTCACTATCTCTTCGTCGAACTAGTGCACCTATACACCTGACAAGTGTATTGGGTGTGTTGGGGACACAAGAGACTTCTTGTATCTTGATTGCAGGATTGCTTGAGAGGGAATACCTTTAACTACTTCCTCTCCGAGTTCGATAACCTTTGGGTAATCCACTTAAGGGAAACTTGTTGCTGTTCTACAAACCTCTGCACTTGGAGGTCCAAAAACTGTCTACAAGAATAGAAGTGCGTAGACAACAAGCTCTTTTCTGGCGCTGTTGCCGGGGAGGTAAGGTAAAAGGTACTCACATCCTCCGGTGTGAGTGCTCGAAGTTATTTCCTTTAGATTCTGCAATTTTGTCTTTTTGTTTCTTGTTTTCACTAGTTAGGCTTAATGGAAAACAACAACAAAAATAGAGAGCTTTATAGTGTTTATCTTGAGTTAGGACATGAAGTGTTTGAAGAGAAAATTAAAAAACCTATGGAACTTTATTTGCATGCTAATAGAAATGTTACTAGTATGAATTCTTTGGACACCATTATTGCTAATGCGATGGAAAAGTCTAAGC
The DNA here is from genome assembly GCA_916181665.1 of Avena sativa. Lineage (NCBI taxonomy): Eukaryota > Viridiplantae > Streptophyta > Magnoliopsida > Poales > Poaceae > Avena > Avena sativa. Next base: position 413,289,622 of record OV702281.1, on the reverse strand, counting down.
TTGGGAAGCTAGTTTTGATGAAAATGATCATGATCAGGAAACCATAATCATATATTAACCAACAAGCTAGTTTAATAAGAGGCTTTACTAGAGACTCTTTTATGTTTATGAATCACACAAGTATTAATGTTTTCGGTTAATACAATTATAGCATGGTATGTAAACATTTATCATAAGCATGAAGATATGATAAAAATCACTTTATTATTGCCTCTTGGGCATATCTCCAACAACCACCGCCCAAGGAGGGCAAAGGGCTGGCGGAGGAGATCCGTCGCCGGATCAGCAACCTCCCCCGGACCCAACGGTGGGAGAGGGGCTACCACTCCGAGGCGTACTAGATCAAGTTCCTCGAGTGGGAGAACAAGGTGCGGCACGCCACCACCATCCGCCGTGACCTGCAGCCCAGGTAGGTCTACCAGATCCCCGACATCGACTCGGACGACGAGGGCACCCACAACCACTCCGACGCCGACCTCGGCAGCGAGGACGACAACGACAAGGATGACGACGTCATCGTCAAACAGGAGGCGGCGGACGGTGTTGCCGCGAACCTGCCCCCGGAGTACCGCGAGGTGCTGGCTCGGGGCTACGACGAGACGTCTTCACCGAGCAGACCATTGCGGCCAGCGCGCGCGAGGAGGACGCCCAGTGGCGCGGCTACGAGGAGGCCATCTAGCTCACCCGCATGGTGGCGGAGACGAACGCCCAGCTGCCTCCACCGTCGCCGCTGCCGGGTTGGGCGCCTACGATCGCGCCGCAGGTGGGGATGGAGCTGGCGCACCTTCAACATGGTTGGGAGCCGCAGCCTGGGCATGTGGTCAACCCTCCTGCTCCCGCTCCCGCTCAACCGTTGGACGCCGCCGGAGTACATCAACCTTGACCCGTATATGGACGAGGCGCCGCCGGCGTACGAAGATCGGTACCTAGGGGCTAGGGCTAGTAGTAGTTTAAATTCCGGTTTATATATTTTGAATATAAATTAAGTTCGAATCTTGTCTATTTTTAGCGTAAACTGTTTGTATTTGAATCTGAAAAAAATGCCTCGCCCAGCGCGGATAAATGAGTCACGCGACAGGCCGGACAGGCCGGACCCCTTACCCAAATCGATCGGGACTCGACCCGAATGAACAAAAACGAACCTTTAAATCAACCGGATGGGTCGGCCTGATGGAGATGGCTTGAGCGCCATGTTGGCAGGGAAGCTCAACGCCCCGATGTAGAGCGGATGAGGCAAAATGTCAGATCCGGACATATTTTCCGGTTAGGGTCCTTTTCGTACTGATTTTATTTGTCAGATAGTACTGTTTTTCTCCATTGTGCAAGATGAGTAGAAAGATGCTTTTCTTATCACACTCTGCAAGTCAAATGAAGATTTCACACCTGCAGCTACGAACCAATCATCGATACAAGTTCAAAAAAATTCGAACCATGCATGCATGCATATGCATGCCACTGTGCTGAATTAATAAAACTGAAGTGGAAGGACAGGCGCATGCCCTAGGCTAGGACTATGATGTAAGTCTAGACAGGACCTTTTCCCTGCGGGCACTCTACGTGGCTCAAAGTGAGCCTACAGCTTGCCATGCCAGAGAAAGGAGCCCAAAAGGGTATGCACGATGCCCAAATTTGAAATGAAATGGAACCAGCGAACGGAGCGACCTGCCCCAATCCACGGCATGGTCGGTATCATACATTCATACGAGTTTGCCTCGGGTTAGGTCTGTATCATCGATGGATAGGCAGAGAAAGTTAGCTAGGATTGTTTGCATGTAGATTGGCAGTAGTAGTAATTGGTAAAGCTAAGCTATCATGCATGCCTTGTCGGTTGTCGCCTACCTAGAAAAGGGCGGGGAAACTTGAGTTTCAAACCAAATTTGGTACTTCCTCCTTCACGGTTTGCAGAGCGCTATATAAAAATCTCACGGACCTAGGCGTGTACGTATTGGCTAAAAATTAGGTTAGTGAGCGGTTAAGGCACATGCATTGGTGGGAGACTGTTGCATGTATATGAAGTTGGGAGGAAAGGTGTTATATTAATTAACAATTAATTCTTATGCGCCTAGGAACGTTACAGTTTTGGAAAAACCCAAATTTAATTAGGCGTCCTGCAAACCGTGAAGGAGGTAGTACTACTCGTAGTATTACATGTACAAAGATGTGCGATGCGATCAAGGCAGTGCATCGAAATGACCTGGATTATACGTGGGGAATATGTTGTTTTTACGATTTCTTGTTGAATAACTACGGAGTGCGTAACTGATAACCTTGCAAAAAAATGACAGTCGGACACGCAGGGTTTTCGTAGTTAATAGTAATGTCCAAGGTGATGGATCGATTGGATCATAAGTATACCTGGGCACTGGCCATACATGTCCTCTTCAATCTTCACGCAGGAAGCAAAGGACGCAGTGTGATTTTCTTTTATTCGATGCAGGATCTGGGGAAGGGGACGACAATATCCGCAGGCAAATCCAGCCGCAGGTCAGTAAAAAGGCATGGAATGGTTTGAGGCGGGGACTTTGTTCGAAGTGAACAAAGCGGCCGGCGAGGCACGGCTGAGAGGATGCAAGAACCAAGAACCCCGTAGGCATGCAGCGGAGACAAAAGCCGGGCAGGGGCAGGCCGACGGCCCCCTCCCCGCCTGCGCCTAGTAGTCACCAACAACCGCACATACAGTGCTCGCTCGCTCGCTCGCTCGCTCGTTTTCTCCCTTCTCCGCCGTACGCGCCACCCTTTTCCCGCAATCCGCACTGCGCTGCGCTGCTGCGCGTGTGACTGCAGCTCTGCCAATTCCGCATCATCGGAAAAAGGAATGGAAAGGCAGGGCGAGTGCCAGTCACGCCCGAACGCACGCACGCAAAGACGAGAGAGACGCGAGTTTGCGTGCGCCTTGTGTTTGTGGCCTCGTGGAATGGGGGGCCTCAGGTGGGCAGAGGCCCGGGATCACGCCTGCCGGCCTTCCCCTTCTCGATCGCTGATTTCCCTTTGGTTTCCTCACTTTCTGCTCCCAAAGTTGCACCCTTGTCAGCAGCCTGCCTCCACGCCCAACCATGAATCCATGATGCCACCGCTAATGTTGTGTCGACAATAGTAGATTTTACTTACCTCCTGATCATAATCTGTACTAGTACTAGTACTAGTAAAGACTGTCAGGCTCTGGGTAAACGCAAAAGTCGCGCATCAAGGCTGTGCACTACTATTAGCATGTCGTGAAAGGCTGCACTACAGTATTCCATGCAGTCGTACGTTTTTTTAATCTGCGAGTGACACGGCAAACATGCAGCAGCTAAACAATCCAATCAGCCTAGAATTATTGTACTAGTACAAATTACTCCTACGGGCATCAATCACGCAAATCAATCAGCCAGAACGCAGAGTACATGCATGCAAAAGTGCACGGCTTAAAGCTCCGCTCTGAACTTTCAAACATCATTTTTCAAGGCCCTGCAGTGTCGTCGCACTAGCACGACGAGACGATCCTCGGCCGCCAAAAACTCCCTTTAAATAGCCCCAGCCAGCTCGCTGCTCGTCTCACAGTCTCCACCACAGGCACACCGAGAAACCAGCCAGCAGGTAGCCATGAGGTGGTGGGGAAGAAACAAACGGCAGCAGCCGCAAGATCAAGGGGAAGAAGACGGCAAGACCAAACAGGCCTTCTCGCCGCTCGCGTGGCTCTCCAAGCTCACGGCTAGGAGCAATGCCGCTGCCCCCTCTAACCCCAAGAAGGCCAAGAGCGTAGCCGGCGGCTTCCCGTCTTGCTTCCACGACCGCGCGACCCCGAGCCCCGCATCGCAGAGTAGCCCGACGGCGGATACCCCATCACCCGCTACCGCGGCTCCCGATATCGCGCCGCGTCGCCTCTCGGTCGGCAATGACGACGACTCCGAGGCTGCAGCCGCGGCCGCGCGGCAGCTGATGTGCCGTCGACGCCACTACTCGGTCGGCGGCGATCGCGACCTGCCGCCGCTCAGACACCTCGTCCCGTTCTCGCGCTCCCCGCCTGAGCCTGCGCCGGCGACCCCGCCGGTCCCCGCGTTGACGCCGATGCCGCCGCCGCTCAGACACCTCGTCCCGTTCTCGCGCTCCCCGCCTGAGCCTGCGCCGGCGACCCCGCCGGTCCCCGCGTTGACGCCGATGCCGCCGCCGCTCAGACACCTAGTCCCGTTCTCGCGTTCCGCCTCCCCGCCGGACCGTGCGCCGGCGACTTCCCCGCCGACGCCGCCGTCGTCCGACACGGACGAGGAGAAGCGGCCACGGAGCCGCCGCCAGCGCCGTCGCCGAGGAAGCGGGAGGCGGTCCTTCACTGCAGGAAGGGCGACACCGGGCGCGAGGCTCGCGGCGGTGCGCGTCCGGTCGCCGCGCTGCGCCGCGGCGGCCGTGTCGGGTCTGGAGAGGTTCGCGGTGGTGCGGCGGACGAGCGACCCGCAGCGGGAGTTCCGCGATTCCATGGTGGAGATGATCGCGAGCAAGCGCATCGGGCGGCCCGAGGAGCTGGAGACGCTCCTGGCGTGCTACCTCTCGCTCAACGCGGACGAGCACCACGACTGCATCGTCAAGGTGTTCCGCCAGGTCTGGTTCGAGCTCAACCCTGCTCGCCTCGCCGCCCCCGCCGCGCGGCTGATCGACCTGCCTTGTCGCTCCGCCGCCCGGCCTTAGATCCATGTAACTAACATGTGTCGCTGGTTCATAATTGGCAGAGTGCGGCGATCTTTCTTACCAGTTGCTTGTTTTGTTCTCTATAAATCGCGCCTTCTCTACTCGTGTTCGGTCGATGTTCAGGGAACAGCATTATCTCCTCCCGCGCCGCTTTATAAATAAAGCACAACATTATCGGAATAATGAGTTCACCGATCGATGTTCATGAATCACAATGAGAAATATTCAACCCCCGGGGATCGCACGCGAATCCTCCCCCGACATCTCCACCGGGGCGACCAAACGGTCTGTGCGTGTTCAAAACTCCGCGCGGGGCGTGCTTGGCGCCCCATCGGGGCGACCCATTCAGCGAAATACGTTCGGCTTGACCTATTCATGCATCTAATCTGGGGCTCGGTTGCGTTGATCCGGACACGCGCGGATAGCGCGGACGTCGTTTCCGCGCGTGCTACTTGCCCACCCGTCAGCCACCTTGACCCGCGGCATTGATTTCAGACGCGGTCAGCGGTACCGATTCAGACGCACACAACGGCAACGAATTCAGCCTTTCCTCCTTCCCCTTTTCCTTCCCCTTTTCCTTCCACTTTTCCTTCTCCACTGCTTGTAGCTAGCCATGGCCGGTGGCGCTGGGTCGAGGGAGGCCGTGGCGGCCGTGGACGCCGAGGGAGGGCGTGGAGGACGTGGCCAACTCACCGCGCCATCACGCTCTCCCTCAACACCGTCGTCGCCCGAAGATTTCGATCCACGCACCTAGTTCGCCGTGGCCATCCACCACGACATGCCGCGTGACAGGCTGCTCCTGCCCTGCGGGTTCGTGACAATGATCGGCGACGAGCCGCCCCCACTCGCCATGTCGCGAGCAAACGACTTCAGGACTGGCAGGTACCCAGTCGACCTGCAGTCAGACCACCTCGGCCAGATGTACCTCGGCAACGGCTAGGAGCGTTTCGCTCGCTCGCACCAGATCGAAGCGGGAACATCGCCGTCTTCAAGTATGCGGCAAAGGAACGTTCGGCGTCAGCGTCTTCGACCACACCATGTGTCGCCGCTGCTACCACTCTGACTCCTCCGACTCCGCCGAGTAGGCTAGGCTGTGCGCGCGCCATGTATGATGTATGAATGTTGCAATGAAAATCTTTATTCAAGCCCTAAAACATCGTTACACTCATCACGCCACACAACCTAGGACTACGCGCGGCCGCCAGCGCTGGGGGCGGCGGCTGCGGCGGGTCAGATACACCATTCGTCATTGAAAGAATTGATGAGCGCTCGTTGCGTCTGCACCTCCTGTTCAGCTCGGTCGAGGCGGGCACGCAGGGAAGTGATACGTCGGAAATGTATCTATAATTTTTTATGCTCCATGCTTGTTTATTATCTACTTTGCTTTGTCTACACTTTGAGGTGTTTTTATATCTTTTCTGGAACTAACCTATTAACAAGTTGCCACAATGCCAGTTGCCTGTTTTCTTCTCCTTTTGGTTCCAGAAAGGCAAAAAATCAATATTCTCGGAATTGGACGGGACAAAAGTGGGCGCCACGAAGTCTAGAGGAGAGACGGAGAGACGAGCCAGAGCCACCACACCCCCTAGGCGCGGGTGGTCCCACCCCGTGCCTGGGTAGGGTGTGGGCCCTCCGGCCGCCTCCCAGCAAAACCCCCGATGCAGAAACCTTAGGCACTCGATCAAAACTCCACGAAACCGTCTGTAGCCGCCGTGTCACATCCCAAATTTTAGAATTTGGTTCTGCATATCATTCATGCCATTGCATCATACCTTTCCATGCAAAACCATCGATTGAAAAGTTTCGGCAAAACACTATTATCTAAACCCTATTCTATTTTACTACGAGGCTCCTGCGGGAGGCTTTAGTAGGACTTTTGTTGTCCACCCTTGTAGCCTAGAGGTTTCACTCAACCCTTGACCCTAGGTTGTTCCCCTCGATTTTACAAAAATTTAGGAACAAAAATCGCCCGATTCGGAGCTTGTACGGCAAAGTTGCGGCCGTTTTATTAAAAGATCAAAATCAGCGCCGACTTCGCCGAGTCCGGGTAGGACCCCGCGTGGGGCCCCCCATAAAAGGGCTGGACCCCACCGCGCCTCGATCCCCGCACCCAGCCGCCGCCGCCTCTCCCACCGCGCCTCGGTCCCCGCGCCCGACCCCGCCTCCCTGGAACCCGCCACCGCCGCCTCGAGGTAAGCCGCCCTGCTCGCAGCCGCGCGCCTCCGCCCGCCGCTGCTCGCCGCCGCCCGCACCGGCGCCCGCGCGCGCCCGCCGCTCGCACGCCACCCTCCGCGCCGCGCCGCCGCTGCAGCCGTCCCGCGCGCCAGCGCACCGCCGCCCTGCGCGCCTCGCGCCGCCGCCTCGCGTGTTGCGCCCACACGCCGCTCGCCCCGCCTGCGCGCGCCGCCGCCTCGCGCCGCCGTCGCGTTGACCGCCACCGTTCCGCGCTGACCGTTTTCCCCTCCGCACAGGAACCACCGTCGCCGGAGCCGATCGCCGCCACCGTCCCGAGCTCGCCGCCGTTCGTTTCCGGTGAGTCCGTAGCCGCCATCTCTTGGGATCGTTGGATCTCAGATCAGCGGTCCAGATCGGCCGTTGACCGGTCAGCCTCCAGGCGTTGACTAGTCAGACGCCTAGTCAGCGCCCAGTCAGCAGCCGCGTTGACCAGTCAACAGACACAGTTGACTGGGTATTTTTTTTAATCGATTTAGTTGGCAGATTTCGGTAGAAACTTGTAAATTGCGTAGAAATTAAACCGCTGGGCCAAAAATTGCAAATAAAATATGTGTAGATTCAGTGAGTCGTGTAGAATCTTGCTGTACCTTTGTTTCACACTTTTGCATCAAGATTTAGTACAGTTTAATCAATTGAGTTAATGGCCTTTTTGGAGTAATTAATTCGTATAAAAAGATCTGTAACTCCAAAAATTGCGTGTAATATGTCCCTGGATTCAGTAGGACGAGGGGAATCTCATCGTGAATTAAAAGGGTAGGCTTACAGTGAAAACTTCTGCAGAAACTGTCTAGTGGCTTTCTGCAGTGTTTTAATTATTCAGGGAATTTCATAATTCCTTTTTGAGTAATTCCAATTGGTACTGGTTCTAAATAGCAATGCCCATACTGTAGAATTTTCCCAAGATTTTACAAATAGTATACCACCGGTAGTGAATTATTTGAGTTCTAGCTCTAGTTTTGAGCATTACTATTTTGCACAATAGTTTTCCTTGCGCTAAAACTATTTTCCATGCATGCAATCAGTAGTATTATTGCATAGGATTAGGTGGTGCAGCTGTAGCACCAATTCACTTGTCGTGCATGCTTTCATGCATCATCTTTGTTGCATATGCTTGTGGATTGTTTGTTTATGATTGCAATTGTGTCGTGTAGATTGTGACGAGTGCAACGCTTGCTCGTGTGTGGATTGTTCTTCCGACCGCTACAACCAAGGCAAGTAGATGCTACTTTGTTCATGATATTGTCCTACTATTTTCTATGCATTGTCGTGTATTTTGTAGACGTATGCGTAGGATGATACTATCGCTATGCTATGTCCTATTATGTGGTAGGACCCTCCTTGTAGATGAAACACCGTTGGTAGATGTGCTTAGCCATGCTATGGTGTACGAGGGCTGGGGTACATCATTGAGACTTGTTTCTAAAAGTATTGGTTTGTGAAAACTAAAACAACTTAATCAATGAATCTCCTGGGTGTGATGGTATTGATAATTTTTGGTGGTTTCATTGCGGAAAGGCATCCAGGTATCGAGAGAAATTGATTGGCTTCTTTATTTGGTAGCTTACGTGTACAACCATGTGCCAATAATGAAATGGGCGGTTGGTTGGACTTAGTAGGTTGTGGTAACTTGAACCCGCGTATCCAGAGATGTAGAATTTTGGTAGGTTGGACCGGTGCGCGTCGGGATTGGGGAGCTACTTCCCGAACAGTCTCTTTTTGGACTTCTCCCTATCATCACCCATAATGAGAGTGATGGTACGAGTTGGGCTGGCCAAGTCACATGGGTAAAGTGTACTAACCCCTACAGGGTGTATAATCTAATCGATTAGCCGTGTCCCCGGTTATGGACAACTGAGTTGCTTGATATTGATTCCATGACATGTTTCTCGCTCATTCTAATTTCATAATTGTTTTAATATTGTTGGGTTAACTTAATTGGGATCTTTTCAAAGAAAATCTAAAACTGTTTACGAAAGTAGGACAAAGGTATTTGCAAATGCAAGCCAGACACAACTCCACTTGCCAAATATGCATGTAGATGTTAGTACTATTGTCTCCATTACTAGCTCTACTTGCCATACATTCCATGTATTGACCCTTCGGGGCTGCTACGTTTCATGTTGCAGGTTATTCCGATTCTGAGTAATCGATATAGGCCACGGTACTCCACTCGGCACTTGTTCACTTGTGGGCAATTTGAAGAATGGAGGATTTACTTTATTTATGTTGCTACCTGAATAATTTGAGCTAGCCTTGGGCTAAGCTTTTATTGTAATAATGGTACTCTGGATCTTCGTTATTTATGATACACGGATATTTTGCTATGTTATTCATCTCATTCTATTGTGGGCCAATAAACCGATCCAGGGATTGGCATGTCACATAGAAGCCTCGGTCTTTCCAGAACCGCGGTGTTACAAGATGGTATCAGAGCACGTGTGTCGACTGTAGGATCGTGACCTAGGATTGGATTAGGAAGCCATAGATTTATTAAAACCTATATTAACTCTGTCTTTCATCTTATGCCTTTCACTGTCGTAAATTCTTATCATATGCTATTCTCACACTTTCCTCTTTAATTGATAGATGGGAGAAGTCAGGACTGAGTATGCCACCATGGAGTCACCAAGGCCCTTTGCAAGACAGTTAGCACAGCTCTCGCACACATTAGGATTGCCACTGCCCATGTTCAAGGGAAGAAGGTTGTACACCTATGGATATGGAGAGGATGCATGGGAGATCACCACCTTCATATTCAGGGATGCCGCCTTGCCAAATCCAGTGCATCTGATCTACACCAAGACATACTGTAACTGGGGACTTGGAATTAACTTGGCCATACACGAAGCCCTGTCTCGCCAGTGCCATCATGTCCGACACCTACTGCCAGCAGATTCACCCTACCGTGACTATGGGAGGCGTGATGAAGATGGGCACATTGTGGTTACCCCGGGCGACAGGAACAACATGCCGCCCCGTCGGAGGCACATAGAGGACATGGAAAGGGAGAATGGAGCTCTAGCTGAGAAAGTGATGATGATAAAGGAGATTGCAGATTTTGCTAGCAATGGTATGGTGGTCCAAGGACAGGAGATTGACACCTTGCATGAAGCCGTGGGAGTTCTAGAGAATGCCCTGATAGACAGAGATACAACCATAGCTCATCTTCATGGTACGGTGCAGGAGAACACCCAGAACATACAACAGTTGCAAGGGACCGTCGAGGAAAGGGATCAAACTATTGAAGCTATGACAACCCAGATTGCCGCTCTCCAAGCACAGCTGAATCCACCCTCTGATGATGACAATGGATATGATGGTAACAATGGGGATGATGATGACAGTGGGAACGATGATGATGATGAGGACGAGGATGATGATGATGATGATGGAGACGATGATGGTGGAGGAGATGAAGCTGTTGCAGTTGCAGCTGAAAGTGAAGAAGAGGAGGATCCAGAAGAGGTGAAGTTTGAGATCTCAAGTGATGATTCAGGAGAAGTGTACACTCCGCCGCCATGGTTGAACCGTGGACCGAAGCGCCAACGTATGAGTGCAAGGACCTACCGCAACCTCTTCAAAAAGTAGATAGAAGTCCGCCAATTAGTCCTCGTTAGGCAAAACCGTTAGGATTAGTCTCGATCGATGTGAAACTTAGTTGCTGTTAGTTTAAGAATGTTTAGTTGCTTATTTGTGTACTCCAATATCCCAGTAATTATTTGTGCGAATTTTATAAAAGATTTATGGCAAGTTTGGTTAATATCTGTGTTATTTTCGCTGCAGTTTTCTGCTGATACAGCAGTACTGTACGATTTTTCATATTTTTCTGGTAACTGGGAAAAATCTGAAAAAAATTGGGCTGATGCGAAACTCTCTGTACTGTATGTGAAAAAATCAGCTAAATTTTCTGATGAGTCTATGTCAGGTAGAAAAATTCGTGAACGCTGCTGGATTGTTCTGGCAGATTGCTGTTTTTGCTGTTTAGTTGATCAACTGTTTAGTTAACCATTGCCAACTCTTGTAAAACTATTTCAGTAGTTATATACTGCTAGGATAACCCCTGGGATGTTGCTGGATCACTTGTTTGTTGATGTGTTGCTTGCTTTTGATTGTCTGCTATTGTTTGTTGTTGTTTGATCATATGCATGGGTAGAATCCTATTACCGCAGTTGATTCTCTCTAAACTTACCTGTGCTGAACCGCAGATGCCTCCCCGCCGTCAACCCACTGAGTTGGAGCAGCTCATGGCAGCTCAGGCACAGCTGACCCAAGTTATGACCCAGTTCATGGAAGCTCAGTGTTGGAATTATGCCCTAGAGGCAATAATAAAGATGTTATTATTATAATTCTTGTTCATGATAAAGTTTATATTCCATGCTAGAATTGTATTAAGCGGAAACTTTAATACTTGTGTGGTTTGTGAACAACACCGTGTCCCTAGTACGCCTCTATGGACTAGCTCAATGATCAATGATGGTTAAGGTTTCCTAACCATAGACATGAGTTGTCAATTGATAATGAGATCATATCATTGGAGAATGATATGATGGACAGACCCAAACTAAGCGAAGCAATTAGATCGTATCATCGTGTTCATCTTTGCGAAGCTTTTCCTATGTCAAATATTGTATTCCTTAGACCATGAGATAATACAACTCCCTGGTAACGGAAGAAAGCTTTGAGGTCATCAAACGTCATCCTATGAGAGGGTGATCATAAAGGTGTCTCTCAGGTGATCGGAAAGTATCTGTTGTAGGGGTTCGTAGCATGGAAAACAAAAATTTTCTACCGCATACAAACAAACAAGCCAAGATCTATCTACTAGATCGTAGCAACGAGTTGATAGTGGAACTCACCCTCGAAGATTCCAAAGCGGTTAACGAGAGCAGATTCTCGTGGGTGATGTAGTCGTACTCTTTCCGATCTCAAGATCGCGCAGACGATCCTTTCAGCGTCACCTTCCGGCAGCGCTCCCGCAGTCGGTCACACGTTCGGTACTCGACGAAGACCTTCCTCTCCCTTGTTCCAGCAGGCAGCGGAGGTTGTAGCACTCTCCTCGCGATTCCGGCAGCACAACGGCGTGGTACCGGAAGTAGAGGGGAGATCCCGCAGGGCTTCGCCTTAAGCCGGTGCGAGTATGGTGGAGCTTATGAGAGAGGCTATTAGTGGTCTAGTAATTAGACACACTAATTAGAAGGCTCTAAACCAATTAGAAGGCTCTAAACCGCAGGCTAAAGCAATTAGAAGCTCTAAACCAAAACGGCTCTAAACCGGAGGTAGAAGATAGGAACTTGTGTGTCTTGGGAGGGAGCCCTGCCCCTCCTTATATAGGTGGGAGGGGCTGGCCGGCCAAGGGGAGGAGAGTCCCTCCCCAAGTCGGCTTGGTGGGGCGCCGGCCAAGGGAGGAACCCTCCTCCAATTCGGCCTCCACCAATCCTCCTCTCTTCCCACTTCCCAAAATTGCCGTTTGACTTTCAAACTAGCCGTTTGACTTTTCAATTTAGGATTTAAATAAACCCTTTATTTTGGACAGCAAGAACACCTAGTACATGATGCAATCATTCCAACTTACAATGACACATTCATGTACCCTTCCCCTTCCGGAGTGCCGGACATTCCGGGACCTTCTAGAATGTTCCCGATGAAAACACCGGAACCATTCCCTAACTCCGAAACGGGACTTTCCTTATATGAATCTTATTCTCCGGACCATTCCGGATCACCTCGTGATATCCCGGATCCCATCCAAGACTCCGAACAACATTCGGTCTCTTTCTCATAATACCATAACTACTCAAACAACGTCGAATCCTTAAGTGTGTCTCCCTACGGTTCGTGAATTATGCGGACATGATCGAGACACTTCTCCGAACAATAACCAATAGAGGAATCTGGAAATTCATATGGCTCCCACATATTTCTACGATTACATTGCGATCGAATGAACCACTTACATACGATACCAATTTCCCTTTGTCTCACGATATGTTACTTATCCGAGGTTATGATCGTCGGTATCTCTACATACCTAGTTCAACCTCGTTACTGATAAGTACTCTTTTCTCGTTCCCGTGATATGTGATCCCTTGTGACCCAGTCACATGCTTGCAAGCTAATTGGATGACATTTCACCGAGAGGGCCCAGAGAATATCTATCCGTCATATGGATGGACAAATCCCACTCTTGATCCATGTGTTTCAACCAATACTTTCCGAACACTCAATGCCACCTTTATAGCCACCCTGTTACGGTGTGGTGTTTGATGACATCAAAGCATCCATCCGGCAAAGGTGATATGCATGATCTCATGGTCGAAGGAATTAGGTTACTATGTATCAGAAAGCATATAGCAATTGAACTATTGAAATGACTTGATCTTTATGCTACGCTTATCTATAGGAGTATGTCCACCATATCATTCTCCTAACGATATGATCTTGTTGTTAATAACATCTCAATGTTCATGATAGGGAAACCACAATCATCTATTAACCAACAAGCTAGTGAAGTATAGAGGCTATACTAGGGACTTCAATTTAAGTTTACAATTCACACAAGTATTAATGTTTCCTTGTTAATACTATTATAGCATGAATATAAACATTTATCATAAACACAAAGATATAATAATAACTATATTTATTATTGCCTCTAGGGCATATCTCCAACAGTCTCCCACTTGCACTAGAGTCAATAATCTAGTTTCAAACCTTTGTGTATTCAACACCTATGGCTTTCCGGTGTTGTATGTACACGATTGCTAGTGGTCAACTGATCTCCGGATCTGACACTTCCAGGTCCGTGTGTAATTGCATGTCTTTGCGTCTCTACGCATCACTCATTCTCTAATGAGATGGCTTCGTACAAATTTGGTCCTTTGGTGTGACCTTTAGTTCTTTGGGGTTAAAACATGTTGATAATATTGTCGTACAATATATCTTCATAGTATTATCCCGCTGTGAACTACACCTAGTTTGATAACAAACTACTTGACACAAATGCCCTCTTTTGCTGCTATAATAGCAGTCATATACTTAGCCTTTTGTTGTAGTATCTGTCACAATGTCTTAACTTTGGAACTCATCCAAATCCATTATGGAACCCACTTTCCATTATATCGTGCCACCCTTAATTTAGATTGAGATAAACTTAATTTGTACTTTGTGACAAAACTAGTATCAATGTAGTACTTTTACAATGAACTAACCATCTATTTGTCACTTCTACAAATAATATACTCTTAGTTCTTCCAAAAGATCATAAGAATATCCTTACTATTGTCCAATGATCATCTTACGAATCATTCTGGTATATGCTCACAACATTTAGAGCATAGGACATATCTGGATTTGTACATATCACAGTATGATTGATATAAATACTCTTTGTGATTTCATACATCAAGTATCAATCTATACTTGATTATTTGTTTCACTTTACCAAATGTCAATACACTTGAATATATCATCAACATTGAACTTATTCAATCCTTTCTGTGCAACAAGAACCTTTCTTGTAGTTCCTATATTGAACTCATTCAATATCTTGTCTATGTACTTCTGGCACAACCATATTAGCGTCTATTGATGCCAAAATACTTGGGTTTTGCCTAAGTCTTTCATCGGGATGAAATTCTTAATATGTGTTAATAAAAGATACATTATTTCCAATCAACAATATGTCTTCCACATAATGTATTAGAAACATGTCTTAGCGCTCCCACTTAATTTCTTGCAAATGCAAGCATCTTCATTGTCTCTGATGAAATTAAACCCTTTTAACAGTTTCATCATAGTGAAGATTCCAACTCTGCTATGCTCACTCTAACCATTGAAGTTTGCATATGCTTTTAGCATCCTTTGAATTGACAAAACCCTATGGACCGTGTTTATGCACATGTCCTAGGTAACGATTCTATTAGAAGAACTTGTTTTGTTTATTCAACTACCATATAACAAATTATATGTAGTGGTTGCTTTCATTAATCCGTCTAGACTAAATATCACTATGATAGATCAAATCTTGTCATAGTCAACCTTTGAACATTGTTGTGAACTCTTTCCCAACATGTCGACTATTTCATAGATGTAAAACATCCATGTCTATTTCTTTATAGATCCAGACACAACTGTAAGGTCTTACACCTTTCTCGAGGGTCCTTCAAGTTCAAAACTTGATTTCTCGTGTATGGAACTATCACGGATTTTATGGCTTCAAGCCATTTGACGGAGTCAGGGCCCATCATCGCTTCTTTGCATGTAGTCGGTTCATTATTCTCAAATAATGATTCAACCCTCAAATCTTGGTATTTGATTGTTTACCCGATCTACTTGTTTCAATAGGAACTTAGATCTCCGTGACCACAACCTTTGAGGCACGTGAGCCATGAGCATTGTTGCCGCCTCCGGAACACTTTTCGGCGCTGCGCAACTTTGCACATACAGCTAAGGTTCTTAACCTCATCAAAGTTCTATTGTCCTCCCACTTAACTTTTCACGAAAAATTCCTTCCAAAAGAAACTTGACGTTCTAAGCAACAAACACTTTTGTCTCCGGTGTTTATGGAGGAATACTTAATAGTCATACAAAGACAGGTTCATCCGACTTTGGTTGCAAACATCTTTCTTATGCATAGCATACCAATGTTTAAGAAAGGACAACTTGGGTTTTATCCCAAACCATAACCTTATATGGTGTCATTTCAACGGATTATGATGAAGCTCTTTTCAGTGGAAAAACGGTAATCTCTAAAGCTTTTAATCTTTAAAATACAATGGCAGTTTTATGAATTACACCTTTCGATCTTACCATGTC
Source organism: Avena sativa (assembly GCA_916181665.1). Lineage (NCBI taxonomy): Eukaryota > Viridiplantae > Streptophyta > Magnoliopsida > Poales > Poaceae > Avena > Avena sativa. The sequence continues at coordinate 413,273,914 of OV702281.1, read as the reverse complement.
AAACAAGGTTTAATTACATATCTCGAACGCTCCATACTCTTATGGTGTTTCGGGAAATGCAAATCCACGGAACGATTCCTTAAATCTTAGGTATTATGCTAAACTTGTAACTCAAATATCTTCCTTTATGATCTTATCATAAACCATTTATATTCTTGTTACAATGATTTTGCACTTCATCTTGAAAACTTTGAACTTTTCAAATATTTCATACTTCATCCTTATTAAGTAAATATTCATATATTCACTCAAATTTTCGGAGAAAACATATGAAGTTGAAATCCATCGCTCTTGACTACACATAATGGAGTTCGTACAACAATATGCACAAGTTCCAATAAGCTAGTCTTTCGTTCTCTTATGGCCTATGAACGAAGTTTTAATTATCTCTAGGAAAGTTTCACAAGCGTCATTTGATCAAAATCAAAAGACTCCAAAATTCCATCCACATGGAGTTTCTTCATGTTTTCTTTCCAATATAATTTAAACGGCGATGTCACTTCCTAAGTGATCTTTCAATCAATTTGTCTTTCGACATTTTTAGCACTAGTTTTATGGATGTGATTTCTCCAACGAGATTTGTGAATCATCCATCTTTTATGGATTACGGCAATTATTTGAACAACCCTTTTGTTCTCATAATACCCGATAAAACAAATCTTTGAAGGCAAGCTTTGATGTTTAACGAGCAACACAATAACCCTTTATTTGTTCTCGATGAACATCATCACATATTCTTTTGCTAGTTACTTAGGCCATTGTAGTTCATGAATTGTGTTGTTTCGTATGACGATTCACACCAACAAATTCAGTATCAAATACTTAAGAACCACATTGTTTAACAAGCAAAGAATATAGCCATAACATGTATATCATCTATATACTTAAACTGAACGATTCTAGTCTTTTCTTTTCTGCCATATATTTATGAGATTCTCTTTCAGTATTTCCTTTTCAGTTTGAAAGAATCTATCAACATCAATAGTGGAGTCATACATATGACATATAGTCCAAAGCGTGTATAGTTAAATACCAATGTCTTTGGACTTGCACTTTGAAGTAGATCACCATCATCAAATGTTTGGTGTTCTTTCAAATTCCTTTCATTAGTAATCTCTTGGTGTAGTAAACATTTTACCTACATCAAATATTCACCCTTATCATGGTATCGTCCATGATCAAGCTACTTTTAGCTTATAACGATGAATTATTAGTATAATGTTGCTATCCAAAACCTTTTGGAGGATTAGGACAACAAGTGTCTCCAACCTTTTTGCAAATTCTCATCAAAATATGAGAACATGAACTTTGCCATATTATACTCTATCATGTTGTAACCAAAACTTCGTTTCAGATATCACAATATCTTCCACACATCATGGTTTCTGAAACAACTCTTTCAGATCCTAGATAACCTTGATATTAAGGGAATCCTTTGAATATCAAGAATCATGGATACAAACATGATACTTATATACTAACACTTGGAATTGTTACTCTTGATTTAATACTAATTATTAAACTTCATGGAGTAACCGGAACTTACTGAAAGTTTGCAATAGGACTTTTAAACTTTAGATTAACACTTAAAACAATACGATACCAGTTCGTAAAGTATCTAACCAGAATTCTATAGTTCTATCATCTCAATTATAACTAAGCGCAAGGTGGTAAACGGATGCCAATGACTACAACAACTATGCAAATTCACTTTGATTTAGTTTATGATAAATTGAGTTCTAATTAATAATTAAATTAATCTAGGTGAACTCCCACTCAAAACAATATCCCTCACATTGTTTTAGTGATCACACGAACCAAATCCACCACATCAAAACCGATCATCACGAGAGTTGATATAGCTTCAATGGCGAACAATCAACATGTTCATCATATCTACTATATGACTCATGCTCTACCTTTCGGTAATCCGTGTTCCTGAGGCCATGTCTGTACATGCTAGGCTCGTCAAGATCAAACCTTAGCTACCGCATAAGCAAATCTGGCTTGCTTACGTTGTATTTACCCGTGGAATCAAAGACACCCGATCATCACGTGGTGCTTCGAAGCAACAAGTTTTAGCAACGGTGCTAACTAAGGGCGAACACTTTAGAACTTGAAATTTATGTGCATGAGGGATCATCTTATAATGCTACCGTCGTCTACTAAGCAATACAAGATGCATAAAGGATTAACATCACATGCAATTCATAATATGTGATATGATATGGCCTTTCTTCTTTGTGCTTCCGATCTCCATCTTCAAGCACGAACATGATCTCCATCATCACCGGCGTAGCATCAAGGTCAATGACGCTTCTTCATGGTTGTCGTCCACCAGCTTCAACTATTACAACTATTTTGAATAGACACGCAGGTCTTAACAGAAATTAAAGACAACCATATGGCTCCTGCCGGTTGCCAACTTACAATAAGGAACATTGCATACATCAAATATAATCACAATCATGGCCATATCACATCACTGCACACCCCTGCAAAACAAAGTTAGACGCTTCTACTTTCTTTGCATATTTTACGTGGTTTGGGGCTTTCCATAAGTGTCGTTCTAACCTACGAACAAGAACCACAACATTGATACTAGCATTGTTGATTACCCGTTGTAAATTGGATCTTTACTATGCTAGGAGAAACTGGCACCCGCAAAGCCACTTATGCAATACAAGTTGCATGTTAAGCGTGGAGCAAGTCTCATGAACGATGTCATGTAAGGTTAGCCCGGGCCGCTTCATCCCAACATACCGCAAGATGCAAAGTACACAAAAGGCAATCTACAATAAAAGCATCAACGCCCACAATGACCATTGTGTTCTACTCGTGCAACAGATCTACATATAGACACGGCTCTGATACCACTGTAGGGGTTCGTAGCATGGAAAACAAAAATTTTCTACCGCATACAAACAAACAAGCCAAGATCTATCTACTAGATCGTAGCAACGAGTTGATAGTGGAACTCACCCTCGAAGATTCCAAAGCGGTTAACGAGAGCAGATTCTCGTGGGTGATGTAGTCGTACTCTTTCCGATCTCAAGATCGCGCAGACGATCCTTTCAGCGTCACCTTCCGGCAGCGCTCCCGCAGTCGGTCACACGTTCGGTACTCGACGAAGACCTTCCTCTCCCTTGTTCCAGCAGGCAGCGGAGGTTGTAGCACTCTCCTCGCGATTCCGGCAGCACAACGGCGTGGTACCGGAAGTAGAGGGGAGATCCCGCAGGGCTTCGCCTTAAGCCGGTGCGAGTATGGTGGAGCTTATGAGAGAGGCTATTAGTGGTCTAGTAATTAGACACACTAATTAGAAGGCTCTAAACCAATTAGAAGGCTCTAAACCGCAGGCTAAAGCAATTAGAAGCTCTAAACCAAAACGGCTCTAAACCGGAGGTAGAAGATAGGAACTTGTGTGTCTTGGGAGGGAGCCCTGCCCCTCCTTATATAGGTGGGAGGGGCTGGCCGGCCAAGGGGAGGAGAGTCCCTCCCCAAGTCGGCTTGGTGGGGCGCCGGCCAAGGGAGGAACCCTCCTCCAATTCGGCCTCCACCAATCCTCCTCTCTTCCCACTTCCCAAAATTGCCGTTTGACTTTCAAACTAGCCGTTTGACTTTTCAATTTAGGATTTAAATAAACCCTTTATTTTGGACAGCAAGAACACCTAGTACATGATGCAATCATTCCAACTTACAATGACACATTCATGTACCCTTCCCCTTCCGGAGTGCCGGACATTCCGGGACCTTCTAGAATGTTCCCGATGAAAACACCGGAACCATTCCCTAACTCCGAAACGGGACTTTCCTTATATGAATCTTATTCTCCGGACCATTCCGGATCACCTCGTGATATCCCGGATCCCATCCAAGACTCCGAACAACATTCGGTCTCTTTCTCATAATACCATAACTACTCAAACAACGTCGAATCCTTAAGTGTGTCTCCCTACGGTTCGTGAATTATGCGGACATGATCGAGACACTTCTCCGAACAATAACCAATAGAGGAATCTGGAAATTCATATGGCTCCCACATATTTCTACGATTACATTGCGATCGAATGAACCACTTACATACGATACCAATTTCCCTTTGTCTCACGATATGTTACTTATCCGAGGTTATGATCGTCGGTATCTCTACATACCTAGTTCAACCTCGTTACTGATAAGTACTCTTTTCTCGTTCCCGTGATATGTGATCCCTTGTGACCCAGTCACATGCTTGCAAGCTAATTGGATGACATTTCACCGAGAGGGCCCAGAGAATATCTATCCGTCATATGGATGGACAAATCCCACTCTTGATCCATGTGTTTCAACCAATACTTTCCGAACACTCAATGCCACCTTTATAGCCACCCTGTTACGGTGTGGTGTTTGATGACATCAAAGCATCCATCCGGCAAAGGTGATATGCATGATCTCATGGTCGAAGGAATTAGGTTACTATGTATCAGAAAGCATATAGCAATTGAACTATTGAAATGACTTGATCTTTATGCTACGCTTATCTATAGGAGTATGTCCACCATATCATTCTCCTAACGATATGATCTTGTTGTTAATAACATCTCAATGTTCATGATAGGGAAACCACAATCATCTATTAACCAACAAGCTAGTGAAGTATAGAGGCTATACTAGGGACTTCAATTTAAGTTTACAATTCACACAAGTATTAATGTTTCCTTGTTAATACTATTATAGCATGAATATAAACATTTATCATAAACACAAAGATATAATAATAACTATATTTATTATTGCCTCTAGGGCATATCTCCAACATCTGTTGGGTTGTATGTATCGAGATGGAATTTGTCCCTCCCAAGTCGGAGAGATATACTTCGGGCCCACCCAGTAATCGATATCAACACCGCTTGCAAGCATGTGGTTAAGGAGTTAATCACAAAGTGATATCGGATTACGGAACGAGTAAAGTACTTGCTGTGAACGAGATTGAACTAGGTATGACGGTACCGACGATCGAATCTCGGGCAAGTAAAATATCGCGAGACGAAGGGAATATATATATGGGATTGTTTGAATCCTGACATCATGGTTCATCCGATATGATCATCGATGAATGTGTGGGAGTCAATATGGGTGCCCAGACCCCGCTGTTGATTATTGATAGAAGATCATGTCTGCATATTCTCGAACCCGCAGGGTCACACACTTAACGTGTCTCGACGCTAGGATAGATTGGATAATTGGTTTATGAATTTTTGTTCGGAGTCTCGGATGGGATCCGGGATATCACGAGAGGTTCCGGAATGGTCCGGAGAATAAGATTCATATAAGGCAATGCAGTTTTTGGAGTTCGGAATTGTTCCGGGTTAATCGGTATTGTACCGGAAGCTTCTAGAACCTTCCGGAAGGGGACCAACGTGGCCCCACCTTCCGGGAGGGGGCATGGGCCTATGAGGGAGTGTCCTGTCCGCATTGGGCCAGGGGCACAAGGCCCCATAGGGCCCAGCCGATCCTATAGGGTTTAAATCGTTTAAACTAGAGATAGGGTTTCTAGAAGAGGGGAGAGTCCTTGCCCCCCACTCCTCCCTCCCTTGGCCGCCGGACCAAGGCTTGGAGGAGGGGCAAGGGCTGGCCGCCCCCCCTCTATATATAGAGGGCTGGTGCGCCCCCTCCCCCCTACACCTTGCCTCCAACCCTAGTTGCCTTGCTACCCTCCTCTCTCCCTCCCGACTGTTTGTAGGCGAAGCCCTGCAGCAGAAATTCTCCACCATATACACCACGCCGTCGTGTTGTAGATCCAATCTATCTCTCCACCATACTTGCTGGTCCGAGGAAGGAGGAGACGTCGAGGTGCTGCACGTGTGCATCTCACGGAGGCACCGCCACTTGTGGTGCTAGATCGGATCGGATCGCGAGGAGGAGAAGCGAGTACGACTACATCACCCACGTTCCGACGAACGTTCCGCTGTGCGAATCTTCAAGGGTATGAAGATATAATCCAATCTCTCTCGTTGATTGCATCTCCTAGATTAGATCTTGGCTTTCCCTCTGTTCGCATCCGTAGAAAATTTTGATTTACTATGCCGCGAAACCCTTCACTCAGAACAACAACAACAATGGAAACAACCAGCCTCAGGGAGATGCTCTCACCAGATTTCAGAGGCTAAGGCCGACTAAGTTCTCTACTGCAACGGAACCAATGGTTGCTCTCGACTGGTTGCGTTCAGTCAACAAGGATCTGGTAACTGTTGGATGCACTGATGCTGAAAAGGTGAGGTTTGCCGCTCACCTACTGGAGGGACCAGCCGCTTCTTGGTGGGACACCTTTCAGATCACCCACCCGCTGGACACCGTGACTTGGGCCATGTTTGAGGAAGGTTTCAGGACCAACCGCGTGTCTTCAGGAGTTCTGAGCCTGAAGAGGAAGGAGTTCCGCAACTTGCGCCAAACCAACCGCACTGTGGCTGAGTACATTGAGGAGTTCAACAACCTGTCCCGTTATGCACCTGAGGATGTTGACACTGATGCGAAAAGGAGGGAGAGATTCCTGGATGGCCTTAGTGATGAGCTTTCAGTACAGCTACTGGTGGTTTATTGCCCCACTTTCCAGGAGCTTATGGACAAGGCCAGGATCTTAGAAGGGAAGCACAAACAGGTGGAGAACCGCAAGAGGAAGAGCAATAATCACCACTCTGGTTCACATCACAAGTCTCGCACTTCCTATGATGGATACTCCAAGCATGGAGGGAGTGACTATGGGAGCCATGATCGCAACCGCCATGGGGGCGATGGACATCGCCATGACAACCACAAGAGCAACCACCACAGCCACAAGGGAGGACATTCTCACCACTCTGGAGGGCACGGTGGACATGACCGCAACCGCGATCGCAGCTTTGTGAAGAAGGATCTGAGTGAGGTGACATGCTTCAAGTGTAAACAGAAGGGACACTATGCTGACAACTGTCCGGAGAGGAAAGGACTGAAGCCAACCAACAACGAGAAGGCCACAGTGAACCACATGAATATGGAGGAGATTCCAGATGAGCCTGACCTTGTGATTGGTAAGTTCCCAATCAACACTCACCCAGCTTTCATACTTTTCGATACTGGTGCATCTCATTCATTCATATCAAGGGCATTTGTGGATAAGTATAAGTTACCTACTGAGTCTATGAAAGGGTCTATTAGAGTGAGTTCACCTGGAGGAGATATGATAGCTAGCGCGGGATGTCACGGCTTGACTGTGAGGATTGGAACACACAACTTCATTGCACATCTAATAGTGTTGGAATCACAAGGGTTGGATGCTATACTGGGTATGGATTGGATGTCTATGAATGGGGGACACATAGATTGTGCACAGCGAGCTGTTTCACTCAAAACCCCGGATGGTAAGAGAATTAGATTCAAGTCGGCTGCACGACTAGGAAGGTGTAAGCTAAACTCTCTTAAGGGGGTTAGCATGGATACTGTGCTAGTGATTAGGGATTACCCTGACGTGTTTCCGGAAGAGCTGCCAGGAATGCCACCTGACAGGGAAGCAGAGTTTCTTATCGACCTGATGCCGGGAACAGGACCTATAGCAAAGAGACCATATAAGATGGATGTGGATGAGCTGAAGGAATTGAAGAAGCAGCTGAAAGAGCAGTTGGACAAGGGATTCATTCAGCCTAGTTCGTCGTCATGGGGAGCACCTGTTCTGTTTGTGGAGAAGAAAGATAGCAGCAAGAGATTAGTGGTGTACTATCGCTCGCTGAATGAAGTGACTATCAAGAACAAATACCCCCTGCCGAACATAAATGATTTGTTTGATCAACTGGAAGGAGCAAAGGTGTTCAGCAAGATTGATCTGCGATCTGGCTACTTCCAATTGAAGATCCGGGAGGAGGACATACCAAAAACCGCCTTCACCACTAGGTATGGTCTATATGAGTATACAATTATGTCTTTTGGACTAACGAATGCCCCGGCATATTTCATGACCATGATGAACAAGGTATTTATGGAGTACTTGGACAAGTTTGTGGTGGTGTTCATTGATGACATACTGATATATTCCAAGGATGATGCTGAGCATGAGAAGCATCTGCGACTAACTATGGAGAAGCTGAGGGAACACAAGTTGTATGCCAAATTCAACAAGTGTGAATTCTGGCTTAACACTGTTGGATTTCTTGGACACGTAGTGTCAGGAGAAGGGGTCGCTGTTGATCCAAGCAAAGTGACTGCAGTGACAGAATGGGAAGCGCCCAAGAATGCAGGAGAGATACGAAGCTTTTTGGGACTTGTCGGATATAACAGGAGGTTCATTGAAAACTTCTCCAAGATTGCTAAGCCGATGACTGAACTTCTGAAGAAGGAGAGGAAGTTTGAATGGTCCGACGTATGTGAAGCCAACTTTCAGGAACTGAAGCGTCGACTAGTGACCGCACCCGTTCTGTGTTTACCAGATCTTCAGAAGGATTTCCAAGTGTACTGTGATGCTTCTCGACAGGGACTTGGGAGTGTGCTGATGCAAGATGGGAGAGTAGTGTCATATGCCTCGCGACAACTCAAGCACCATGAGCGGAATTACCCCACACACGACTTGGAGTTAGCGTCAGTGGTTCATGCGCTCAAGGTATGGAGGCATTACTTAATGGGAAAGCACTGTGATGTATACACCGACCACAAGAGCCTGAAGTACATATTTACACAGAAGGAACTGAACATGAGGCAAAGGAGATGGTTGGAACTTATCAAGGACTATGATATGAATCTACAATACCACCCAGGAAAGGCCAACGTAGTAGCAGATGCTCTGAGCCGGAAGGTCTATGCCAACGGATTGACGATTGGGGAATTACCTGAGGATTTGTGCAAGCAATTCAAGGACCTTAGACTGGAGGTAGTATCTGAAGGATACTTGGCAACAATGGAAGTCCAACCAACGCTACAGGACAGAATTAGGAAAGCTCAAGTGGGAGACAAAGATATAGATGAAATAAGGGAAAAGATGAAGGAGGATCGAGCAAGGGAATTCCGCGAGGATGAGAAGGGAACCTTGTGGTATGGAGATCGTTTGTGCGTTCCCAACGATCCCGAGATAAGGAAATTGATTCTGCAGGAAGCTCATGACTCGCCATACTCTATACATCCGGGCAATACGAAGATGTATATGGACCTAAAGGATAGATTCTGGTGGAACAACATGAAAGGATACATCGCAGAGCATATTGCCCTATGTGATGTATGTAGCCGAGTAAAGGCGGAACACCAGAAGCCAGCAGGTTTGCTACAGCCATTGCCCGTGCCGGATTGGAAGTGGGATAGAGTGGGAATGGATTTTATCACAGGATTGCCCAGGACCAGGTCAGGATATGACTCCATTTGGGTAGTGGTCAACCATTTGACCAAGGTAGCCCACTTTGTTCCGGTAAAGACAACCTATACGAGTGCAAAGTTGGCCAAGATTTATATTGACAGAATTGTGTGCCTACACAGAGTTCCCAAGAGTATCGTATCTGATAGAGGCACCCAATTTACCTCACACTTCTGGCGCCAGCTGCACGAGTCACTTGGTACTAGATTGGAGTTTAGCACGGCGTTTCACCCGCAGACTGATGGACAGACCGAGAGGGTGAATCAGATTTTGGAGGACATGCTGAGAGCTTGCGCCTTGGCTCATGGCTCTAGTTGGGATGAGAATTTGCCGTATGCGGAGTTTTCCTACAACAACAACTATCAAACCAGCATCAAGACGTCACCGTTCGATGTGCTATATGGGAAACGGTGCCGGACACCATTGCTATGGGATGGAGTAGGAGAACGTCAGTTGTTTGGGCCTGATTTGATCAAGGACGCTGAGGAGAAGGTCGCGTTGATTAGGGACAGACTGAAGGTAGCACAATCAAGGCAGACGAGCTACGCTGACGCCAAGCGCAAGGAAGTGGTGTATGAGATAGGTGATAGAGCATAACTCAGAGTGTCGCCACTTCGTGGAATCAAGAGGTTTGGAATTAAGGGTAAGCTGGCACCTCGGTTTATTGGACCGTATCGGGTCTTAGCACGCAAAGGAGAAGTTGCCTATCAGTTGGAGTTGCCAGAGGCTCTGTCCGCTGTTCACAATGTGTTCCACGTATCCTAGCTGAAGAAGTGCCATCCGGAGATGGTGGATACACCATTGAGAGACACTGTACCACTAGAAGAGGTTCAGCTTGAGAATGACTTGACCTATGAGGAGAAGCCGGTCAAGATTCTGGAGACAGCGGAGAGGATTACCCGTACCAAGACGATCAGGTTTTGCAAGGTGCAGTGGAGCCACCACACTAAAGAAGAAGCCACTTGGGAGCGTGAGGATGACATCCGAGAGGACTACCCACACCTATTTGCTAGCCGCGCCGAATCTCGGGGACGAGATTCATCTTAAGGGGGTTAGTCTTGTCACATCCCAAATTTTAGAATTTGGTTCTGCATATCATTCATGCCATTGCATCATACCTTTCCATGCAAAACCATCGATTGAAAAGTTTCGGCAAAACACTATTATCTAAACCCTATTCTATTTTACTACGAGGCTCCTGCGGGAGGCTTTAGTAGGACTTGTGTTGTCCATCCTTGTAGCCTAGAGGTTTCACTCAACCCTTGACCCTAGGTTGTTCCCCTCGATTTTACAAAAATTTAGGAACAAAAATCGCCCGATTCGGAGCTCGTACGGAAAAGTTGCGGCCGTTTTATTAAAAGATCAAAATCGGCGCCGACTTCGCCGAGTCCGGGTAGGACCTCGCGTGGGGCCCCCCATAAAAGGGCTGGACCCCACCGCGCCTCGATCCCCACACCCAGCCGCCGCCGCCTCTCCCACCGCGCCTCGGTCCCCGCGCCCGACCCCGCCTCCCTGGAACCCGCCGCCGCCGCCTCGATCCCCGCACCCGCCGCCGCCGCCTCGAGGTAAGCCGCCGCCCTGCTCGTAGCCGCGCGCCTCCGCCCGCCACTGCTCGCTGCCGCCACCCGCACCCACGCCCGCGCGCCAGCTCGCGCGCGCCCGCCGCTCGCACGCCACCCTCCGCGCCGCGCCGCCGCTGCAGCCGCCCCGCGCGCGCACGCACGCGCCAGCGCACCGCCGCCCTGCGCGCCTCGCGCCGCCGCCTCGCGCGCTGCGCCCGCACGCCGCTCGCCCCGCCTGCGCGCGCCGCCGCTCGCCGCCTCGCGCTGCTCGCCGCTCGCGCCGCCGCCTCGCGCCGCCGTCGCGTTGACCGCCACTGTTCCGCGCTGACCGTTTCCCCTCCGCGCAGGAACCGTCGTCGCCGGAGCCGATCGCCGCCACCGTCCCGAGCTCGCCGTCGTTCATTTCCGGTGAGTCCGTAGCCGCCATCTCTTGGGATCGTTGGATCTCAGATCAGCGGTCCAGATCGGCCGTTGACCGGTCAGCCCCCAGGCGTTGACTAGTCAGACGCCCAGTCAGCAGCCGCGTTGACCAGTCAACAGACACAGTTGACTGGGTATTTTTTTTAATCGATTTAGTTGGCAGATTTCGGTAGAAACTTGTAAATTGCATAGAAATTAAACCGCTGGGCCAAAAATTGCAAATAAAATATGTGTAGATTCAGTGAGTCGTGTAGAATCTTGCTGTACCTTTGTTTCACACTTTTGCAGCAAGATTTAGTACAGTTTAATCAATTGAGTTAATGGCCTTTTTGGAGTAATTAATTCGTAGAAAAAGATCTGTAACTCCAAAAATTGCGTGTAATATGTCCCTGGATTCAGTAGGACGAGGGGAATCTCATCGTGAATTAAAAGGGTAGGCTTACAGTGAAAACTTCTGCAAAAACTGTCTAGTGGCTTTCTGCAGTGTTTTAATTATTCAGGGAGTTTCATAATTCCTTTTTGAGTAATTCCAATTGGTACTGGTTCTAAATAGCAATGCCCATACTTTAGAAGTTTCCCAAGATTTTACAAACAGTATACCACCGGTAGTGAATTATTTGAGTTCTAGCTCTAGTTTTGAGCATTACTATTTTGCGCAATAGTTTTTCTTGCGCTAAAACTATTTTCCATGCATGCAATCAGTAGTATTATTGAATAGGATTATGTAGTGCAGCTGTAGCACCAATTCACTTGTCGTGCACGCTTTCATGCATCATCTTTGTTGCATATGCTTGTGGATTGTTTGTTTATGATTGCAATTGTGTCGTGTAGATTATGACGAGTGCAACGCTTGCTCGTGTGTGGATTGTTCTTCCGACCGCTACAACCAAGGCAAGTAGATGCTACTTTGTTCATGATATTGTCCTACTATTTTCTATGCATTGTCGTGTATTTTTTAAACGCATGTGTAGGATGATACTATCGCTATGCTATGTCCTATTATGTGGTAGGATCCTCCTTGTAGATGAAACACCGTTGGTAGATGTGCTTAGCCATGCTATGGTGTACGAGGGCTGGGTTACATCATTGAGACTTGTTTCTAAAAGTATTGGTTTGTGAAAACTAAAACAACTTAATCAATGAATCTCCTGGGTGTGATGGTATTGATAATTTTTGGTGGTTTCATTGCGGAAAGGCACCCAGGTATCGAGAGAAATTAATTGGCTTCTTTATTTGGTAGCTTACGTGTACAACCATGTGCCAATAATGAAATGGGCGGTTGGTTGGACTTAGTAGGTTGTGGTAACTCGAACCCGCGTATCCAGAGATGTAGAATTTTGGTAGGTTGGACCGGTGCGCGTCGGGATTGGGGAGCTACTTCCCGAACAGTCTCTTCTTGGACTTATCCCTATCATCACCCATAATGAGAGTGATGGTACGAGCTGGGCTGGCCAAGTCACATGGGTAAAGTGTACTAACCCCTGCAGGGTGTATAATCTAATCGATTAGCCGTGTCCCCGGTTATGGACAACTGAGTTGCTTGATATTGATTCCATGACATGTTTCTCGCTCATTCTAATTTCATAATTGTTTTAATATTGTTGGGTTAACTTAATTGGGATCTTTTCAAAGAAAATCTAAAACTGTTTACGAAAGTAGGACAAAGGTATTTGTAAATGCAAGCCAGACACAGCTCCACTTGCCAAATATGCATGTAGATGTTAGTACTATTTTCTCCATTACTAGCTCTACTTGCCATACATTCCATGTATTGACCCTTCGGGGCTGCTACGTTTCATGTTGCAGGTTATTCCGATTCTGAGTAATCGATATAGGCCACGGTACTCCACTCGGCACTTGTTCACTTGTGGGCAATTTGAAGAATGGAGGATTTACTTTATTTATGTTGCTACCTGAATAATTTGAGCTAGCCTTGGGCTAAGCTTTTATTGTAATAATGGTACTCTGGATCTTCGTTATTTATGATACACGGATATTTTGCTATGTTATTCATCTCATTCTATTGTGGGCCAATGAACCGATCCAGGGATTGGCATGTCACATAGAAGCCTCGGTCTTTTCAGAACCGCGGTGTTACACGCCGCCACCATCGTCCCTAGATCGGGGGGATCTGAAGTTCTTCCCGGCATCCTTCCGAAGGGGAGATCACCCCGGAGGTTTTCTTCTTCATCATGCCAGCCTTCGATATGAAGCGTGAGTAGTTCCACCTTGGACTACGGGTCCATGAAGTAGCTAGATGGTTGTATCTCCTCCTTGTGCTTTCATGTATAGATCTTGTGAGCTCCGTTCATGATCAAGATCTAATCTATTTGTAATCATGCATGTTGTGTTTGCAGGGATCCGATGGATATTGAGATTACTATATCAGATTGATTAATGATTTTTTCTATTTGATTCTATAATGTCTGTGTTGTTTGTGATCTTGCATGCTCTCTATTGTTAGTAGCTATCTTGGCCAAGTAGTTGCTAGTGACTCCAAGAGGGGGTATTTATGCTCGATAGTGGGTTCATGCCTCTAGTTTCCAAGGAAAGTGACAGAAATCTCTTCGGTTGTAGATGTGTTGTTGCCACTAGGGAGAAAACAATGGTCTCTTGTTCATCGAACAAGTGGATTGTTTACCTTACACACTTTGCTTAAAGCAGTTGTCTGTTGCTTGCTAACGGTGCTCGACGTGGCACATTGTTGGTAACCCCAAGCGCAGGGTGTGAAGAGCACAGCAGCAAGTTTTCCCTCAGTTGAGACCGAGGTTATCGAACCAGAAGGAGGAAGGAAACGTCACACAGGTGTTGCAAACAACGTGGAGACTTGCACAATACAAACTCAAGACTTTGTCCCAACGAATCAGTGAGGTTGTCAAGCTCACCGATTTGCTATAACAAAGGATTAGACGTATGGTGTGGAAGGTAATGGTGGTTTGCAGCAAGTAAACAAGTAACAATGGAAGATGTATCAATGGTAAAGATTGGACCGGGGTACATAGTTCACTAGGGGTGCTCTCCTTAGATAAACAACATGACATGAAGGGTAAAAAATTATAGCGGGGAAATTGACAGGAACTGAGAAAGGCATAACAATGCAATTACTAGTCAAAAAGATCCCATGAGATTCGATTGGGCAATACAACAAGATACATAGACCGTCATCCAACTACATCTATGACTAGAAGTCTACCTTCAGGTTATCATCCGAACCCCCTCCAGTATGAAGTTGCAAGCAACAGACAACTGCTTTTAGCAAAGTGTGTAAGGTAAACAGTCCATATGTTCCATGAACAAGAGACCGTTGTTTTCTCCCTAGTAGCAACATCACATCTAATGACCCACAAGTATAGGGGGTGTATCATAGTAATTTTGATAAATAGGAGTGTCGATACCAACGAGGAGCAGAAGGTGCTGGACAGTGGTATGGAGTAGGAAATCCTTGTGAATACTTAGCAAACGGATTTTTAGTGGTTTTTTGACAAGGCAACAAAACAAGGAGCAAGTAACGAAGGTAACGAACAAACGAAGCAAGTGGCCCAATCCTTTCTTAGCAAAGGACAAGCCGATGGAAATACTTATAAGAACCAAACGTTCTCGAGGACACATGGGAATTCTGTCAAGTGCTTTCGCTTCAAATAGCTGAGTACTCTTCTCTGGTGTTGTAAGTGTTGTGTGGGTGAACCTGTGCTAATGTACCGACCGTATTTGGACTAATACATACTTGTGATTAAACTCCCTGCAAACATCCATAACTACAGGAAAGTAATTAAGATATAAATCTAACCACAACCTTAAACTCTGAGATCCTACGCTCCCTTGTGCAAAGGTGTCCTAATGGGGGTTCAGGTTTCTGTCATTCCGGCAACCCCACAATTAGTAGCCAAATACACAATGCATTCCCCTAGGCCCATAAATGGTGAAGTGTCATGTAGTCGACGTTCACATGACACCACTAGAAGAATAGCACCACAACTTAAATACTAAACCATTGAATAATAACTCAACACATATCCACTAATAACAACATGAATTTTCCCATGTCCTCAAAAACTAGACGAACTACTCACAAGACATCATATGGATCAAGATCAAAGATGATATGATAATGGATAACAATCTGAACATAAACAATAATCCAATGGTTCCACTCACAAGCATTAACTACAATAGTAATCAACACCGGGAAAGTTTCCCCTAAGAACTAAAGCAATATCCAACACAATTGTTACAGCGGGACGGAGTGGTGATGATGGTGCTGGTGGAGGTAATAACTTCCAAGACTCGACAAAATTATTGGGTTATCTCCCAACAAGTTCTTTTCTTTAATGCCTTTAAGTTAGGCTTGAAACTTTCAAAGATGCTCACAAAGGAGATATAAATCTGAAATGAAAGAGAGCATCAAGAAGAAAATAACCAACACACTTGAGTCTAACCCACTTCCTATGCATGGGAGTGTCATGAGAAAACAAATTGTTCAAACAAAAAGCCACAAGCATAGGAAGACAAAACAGATGCAACTTCAAAGCTTTCAATATAAAACGGGGAGACTTAACATCATTGGGATGCATAAAACCATGTTTCCCTCTCTCAAAATAACTTTCAGTAGCACTTTGAATAAAGTTGACAATATAAATGTCACTGGAAACAACTTTATCATCAGAGTAAGCATACTTACTGTCATCAAAAAGAGGTCCAAGGTCATAAACCGGATCAATAGAAGCAAGTTGTTCCATCCTGAAATCTTTATTAGGCAAGCTATTTTCACAAGGAGTTTTAGCAAATTTGTAAAAGTTAAACTCATAAGAATCTTCATCAAACTTAGTTAAAACTTTTTCCTTCTTACAATCAATAATAGATCCACAAGTGTTCAAGAAAGGTCTACCAAAAATGATAGGACGAGTTTTGCTAGCTACTGAATTAAGCACTAGAAAATCGGCAGGATACTTAATCTTACCACAAAGAACCTCCACATCTCTTACAATGCCAATGGGGTAAATGGTTTCCTTATTAGCAAAGTGGACAACCACATCAATGTCCTCAAGCTCACAAGGACCAATCTCATGCATAATTTCCCTGTAAAGCTCATAAGGAATAGCACTAGAACTAGCACTAATATCACATAAACCATAGTAGCAATGATCACCAATTTTAACAGAAAGCACAGGAACACTAGATTTTCTAGCCTTACTAGGATGAGAGATAATATTAGAAGCATCTTCACAGAAGACAATGTGTTCATCCTCTCTATTTCTAGTGACAGGGTCTTTCACAATAGCTACCACAGGTTCAACATTCAATTGCTTACCAGGTTCCACAGATTTCATTGTACCTTTGTTATTTGCACTAATAATCATAGAATAATCCTTTACCTTAGCTAGGAAAGGAATTTTCTCAACATGAGGTTCAGGCATAATATGATTAGTAGTACAAACTTGAGTACTTCTAACTGGAACATGACTAACAACATCTTTATACGGAGCATGGTACTTATTCCACTTCTTCTTGGGAATTTCTATTAAGAGGCAAAGGCCTTAAAACAATTGGCAATACTTTGGGAATTAAGACCAAACTCATTGCTAATATCGCGGAAGTCATCAGTTCCCATAAAATATTTAATGCATTCATAATCATAATTTATACCTGACTTTCTTACTTTGTCATTCTCCCAAGCTTTGGTGTTATCTTGAATACGGTCTAAGAGATCCCATTTAACTTCTTCCTTCATACGTGTGAATGATCCAGCACAAGAAGCATCTAGTAAATCTTTATCATGAAGAGAAAGCCTAGCATAAAAGTTATTGAGAATAATATTGTTAGGGAGTTCATGAATAGGACATTTAAGCATTAGTAACTTCAAGCTCCCCCAATCTTGAGTTGTACTCTCTCCATCAAGAGGCCAAAAGTTATACTCCCTCCGATCCTAAATAAGTGTCACGGTTTTGAACTAGCTCTAGTTCAAAACCGTGACACTTATTTGGGATCGGAGGGAGTATATAAGATTTCTATCCTTATGAATCTCACCGGGAGGATAAAATTTAGAGTAAAAGAGAGATGCCATCTCCTCCCATTCCATGGATTGTCCATTCTTCAGCAGCTTATACCATTCTTCAGCTCTCCCTTTCAAGGATATGGAGAGTAACTTCTTATTTACATGTTCAGTTGTGATACCTGCACACTTAAACAACCCGCATAATTCATGGATAAAAAGCAAATAATCACCAGGATGGACAGTTCCATCCCCAAAATAATAATTATACGTAACACGATTAACAATACTTGTAGGTATCTTAAAAGGATCTATCTCAATAGGTGATGGTTCATCTACTACCCTAGCAGTGGTAGTAGTTCTCCTAAATAGAAAACCAAGTGGGTTATCCATATTGGAAACAAAGTAAAAGCAGTAACAAAAGCAATACTCACAATAAAAATTTCCCACACCAGTTCCACTCTTCAATAGCGCTTCACTCCCCCGCAACGCCGCCAGAAAATAGTCTTGATGACCCACAAGTATAGGGGGTGTATCGTAGTACTTTTGATAAATAGGAGTGTCGATCCCAACGAGGAGCAGAAGGTGCTGAACAGTGGTATGGAGCAGGAAATCTCTGTGAATACTTAGCAAACGGATTTTTAGTGGTTTTCTGACAAGGCAACAAAACAAGGAGCAAGTAACGAAGGTAACAAACAAACGGAGCAAGTGGCCCAATCCTTCCTTAGCAAAGGACAAGCCGGTGGAAATAATTATAAGGACCAAACGTTCTTGAGGACACATGGGAATTCTGTCAAGTGCTTTCGCTTCAAATAGCTGAGTACTCTTCTCTGGTGTTGTAAGTGTTGTGTGGGTGAACCTGTGCTAATGTACCGACCGTATTTGGACTAATACATACTTGTGATTAAACCCCCTGCAAACATCCATAACTACAGGAAAGTAATTAAGATATAAATCTAACCACAACCTTAAACTCTGAGATCCTACGCTCCCTTGTGCAAAGGTGTCCTAATGGGGGTTCAGGTTTCTGTTATTCCGGCAACCCCACAATTAGTAGCCAAATACACAATGCATTCCCCTAGGCCCATAAATGGTGAAGTGTCATGTAGTCGACGTTCACATGACACCACTAGAATAATAGCACCACAACTTAAATACTAAACCATTGAATAATAACTCAACACATATCCACTAATAACAACATGACTTTTCCCATGTCCTCAAGAACTAGACGAACTACTCACAAGACATCATATGGATCAAGATCAAAGATGATATGATAATGGATAACAATCTGAACATAAACAATAATCCAATGGTTCCACTCACAAGCATTAACTACAATAGTAATCAACACCGGGAAAGTTTCCCCTAAGAACTAAAGCAATATCCAACACAATTGTTACAGCGGGACGGAGTGGTGATGATGGTGTTGGTGGAGATGATGGTATGGATGATCCCGATGAAGCCTAGCTTGATGATGGTATGGCGACGGTCTACCCTCTCTGGGAAGGAATTCCCCTGGTAGAAATCTGTCTGCCGAATAGATCTTTCTCTCTCGGTGTTTTCTGCCCCTCAGAGGCGGCGGAAATCTATCTGTGGTCGCTCCCCGAGACTTAGGGTTTCATAGGGAAGATATTGGCGAAGGGGCGGAGTCGGAGGTCAGGCAGGTGGGCCACACCTGCCCTAGGCGGGGGTCATGTGGGCCCACGCCTAGGGGGGTGTGGGCCCCTTGAGGCCCTTCTTCGTCCCTCCTTCTGGCTCCCTCATTCTTCTGGAGAAATAATACGTTTCCATATTTTTCTGGTATTTTTCTGATCTTTGCGAAATTGCACCAAAACACCTTCTTTTCCACCAGAATCCAGACTCCGGCAGTCCATCCTCCAGGAATCATCCAACATGCATAAACAGATGAAAAAACCATAAGAAATACCTCATAATAAGACAAATATCAATGAATAGAGGTAAATTATGATATAGAAATGTGATGCAAATTGGGCGTATCAACATCTACATCCGAAGAGATTTCTGTCACTTCCCTTGGAAACTAGAGGCATGAACCCACTATCGAGCATAAATACCCCCTCTTGGAGTCACTAGCAACTACTTGGCCAAGATAGCTAACAACGGAGAGCATGCAAGATCACAAACAACACATACATGATAGAATTATAAAGACAAAACCATTAATCAAACCAACATAATAATCTCAGTATCCATCGGATCCGCGCAAACACAATATGCATGATTACAAATAGATTAGATCTTGATCATGAACAGAGCTCACAAGATCTATACATGAAAGCATAAATGAGGAGATACAACCATCTAGCTACTACATGGACCCATAGTCCAAGGTGGAACTACTCACGCATCATACCAGAGAGAAGGCCTCCGGGATGATCTCCTCTCCGGCAGGGTGCCGGGAAGAACTTTAGATCCCCTCGATCTAGCGACGATGGTGGCAGCGGCTACAGAAGGTTTCGTGGAATATTGATCAGGTCTTTAGGGTTTAGGCATCGGGGGCTTCTTATAGGCGAAGGGGGAGGCCGAGGAGGTGGCCAGGGGCCCCACACCCTACCTAGGCATGGGGCAGGGCCCACGCGCGTCTAGGGGGTGTGGCCGCCCTGGCACGCCTATCCGTCTCCCCTCTGGACTTCTTGTTCCCCACGAAAAGTAATTGACTTTGATGTTTGTCCAGTCCAATTCCGAGAATATTTCCTTACTAGCTTTTCTGGAACCAAAAATAGCAGAAAACAGGCAACTGGCACTGTGGCAACTTGTTAATAGGTTAGTACCAGAAAACATTTAAAAAGCACCTCAAAGTGTAGACACAGCAAATCAAAGTAGATAATAAACAAGCATGGAACATAAAAAATTATAGATATGTTTCCGACGTATCACTTGCAACTTAATGCTGGAGGGGGTTTGGAGCATAACCTCAAGGTGGACTTCTAGTCATAGATGCAGTTGGATGGCGGTCTATGTATATTGTTGTATTTCCCAATCGAATCTCATAGGATCTTTTTGTGTAGTATTGCATTGTTATGCCTTGCTCAGTTCCTGTCAATTGCCCTGCTGTAATTTGTTTACCCTTCATGCCATGTTGTTTATCTAAGGAGAGCACCTCTAGTGAACTATGGACCCCGGTCCAATCTTTACCATGACACTTCTTCCACTGTTACCTGTTTATTTGCTGCAAACCATTACCTTCCACACCATACATTTAATCCTTTGTTACCGCAATCGGTGAGATTGACAACCTCACTGTTAGTTGGGGCAAAGTTTTGAGTTTGTGTTGTGCAGGTTTCCACGTTGCTTGCAACACCTGTGTGACGTTTCCTTCCTCCTACTAGTTCGATAACCTCGGTTTCTTACTGAGGAAAGACTTGTTGTTGTGATGCTTCACACCTTGCTCTTGGGGTTCCCAACAGGCTCCACATCAACTGAGCCATCAGAAGCATCGTCAGGATTGGCCCGCATCGCTTCCCGGAGGTCGCCACGCACCAATCCGAGTTGGTCCAATCGCCGGTATTCCAGCAGAAAGACGCGTTTCGCCAGCGTCGTCGTGAAAGGATCCCAGTTGGTCACGTGACGGCTGTAGAAAGGGCGAACCGGCGATGTGCCCATACTGTAAATCCGCGGGCGCCTCGGAATCGGAAGAGGAAGCACGTCCAGCAACTCCGGCGGATTCGGCCACCACGACGGCAGCGACTGCTCGGGCACCTCTTCTCTGCCGGCATCGGGGTTGCCACAGAGCTCGTCATGTCGACGCCGGCGGCCAGGCATGGTGTTTTTTTGTGTTGTGGGTTGCGCGGGTATGGTCGAAGATAGCTCGGCGACCTCCCCCTTTTATGGTCACGCCTGGACGCGACGGGAAACGCCGAGAACTCGCGGGAAGCGGCGGGAAAGAAAGGCGGGGGACGGCGTGGCGGCGGGAAGACATTGAAAATACGCCTGCGTTGGCGATGGCCAAGCGCGGACAAATAGATCGGGTCGCTGTGCGTGGTCGGCCGAACAGACCGGACCCTCTACCCATATCGACCGTGGCCCGATCTAAACGAACATGAACGAACTATTTAGGGTGACCGTTTGGGTCAATCCAATGGAGATGCCCAACGCCATGCATGTAGCTCTTTTTTTCTACATGCCACGCATGTAGCTTTGGTGCATGCATCGACCACAATGCATTTCAATTTGCATAGTATATGACTTCAATATGTAGGGCTACATCGTTCCTTCAACCGTCATGTACAGCTACAATGCATTCCAAATGCATGCGTCTGATCGAGCTTACTTGTCGCCGCTACTACAAGACCACGTGTGCGGTACGCCAAGGCTAAAAGCCGTCATAGGTCAAAAAGTCCTCGACGTATACTACGCCGATGGTCGTCCTCGGCGAAGCACACGAAGGCCGTCGGTGTATTAAAATATCGTCGGCGTATACTATGTCGATGGTTGCCTTTGCCGTAGCAGCTGTCGGTATAGCCTGTCGGCCGGTTGTTTGACTCGTTAATTTCTTATTTTGAACATTTTTAACACTAATTACACTTAACCTGTGATTAAATTGCAGTCTTGGTCAAATTTTCCGTCGGTCACCCATCCTCACTACTCCAGCTACATCACGCTTAACTTATTCATTCCTTCAGAATCTGTTTCCGCAAATCAATTTATACATTGTTGTCAATACTATGATATCAATCATATTAACTCTTATATCATCATGTCGCATGTTTGTATTTTTTTTGAAATTATAAACAATTATTTAAGTAAACAATAATAAATAAGTAAAAATATTATTGAATTCAAATAAAAATATAATGATTTTATTTTTTTGTATTTTTCTATTTAATATAAAATAATTAATATCTTTAAATCCGTAAATCGGAATTCGACAAATAATATGTCTTAATTGATCAGACAAATGAGAGGAATCCAAATATGATATCAATATCAACTTATCACAAACTATGTCGTGATTCTAGCCATAATTTTATTTGTTCGTTTAAAATGGAAAATGACTTTTTGTAACCTCGAATGAGATATGTCATTTTGTGAAGGTTTTCTTGAGACATAATCAATATACCAAGTTTGATATTTTCCTTCTAACTATGTCATATAATATGACACCACGCGAAGGTTTCGCATTGTTTGGGTCGTTTTTGAATTTCTTATGCCCATTTTAAACTATCGTCAAACTTTGTCGAACGACGGCTTAAATCAGGGCTGAGACTTGATAAACTTGAAGTGGATCTATGATGAAATAGTATATTTTGAACCCAAAAATGATTTTTGTAAAAAAACATGTACATATAGTTCATATCTAACCCACTTCCTGCCGATTTTATTGGAATTTGTCTTTTTCGTCACGGATAGACGGAAAGGTTTGAGATCCCCTGTTAAGATATTGTTCATGTAAGGTGGTATAGTATTTTGGAAAAATGTGGTGGTAGCATTTTGAATTATCCATTTGGTTTTTGCTTTACAAAACCACCCGTTTTTTGCACTAAAAAATGGAAAATGGCTTTTTGGTGCGACGAAAAGGAAAACTTCCTCCTGCAATATTGTTCGCCATCCCATGATACACATTTATGCACAATATGGACACATTATCATAAACTATGCCATGATTGTAGGCATAACATTGGTCATTTGACCCGAAAGCCAGGAAACCTCGAATGAGATAGGTCATTTTGTGAAGGTTTTTTTAAGACATAATCAATATACCTAGTTTGATATTTTTCCTTATAACTATGTCACATAATATGACACCATGCGAAGGTTTTACATTGTTTAGATCATTTTTGAATTTCTTATGCCCGTTTTAAACTATCGTCAAACTTTGTCGAACAACGGACATGAATATTCTTAGCTCGGGGATGAACCTCGGTAAACTTGAAGTGGAATTCTGATGAAATAGCATATTGTGAACCTAAAAGTGATTTTTGTAAAAAATCATGAGCATCATATCATGTACCGATAGTTTATATCTGACCCACTTCCTACTGATTCGGCAGGGATTTGTCTTTTTCACCAGGGATAGACAGAAAGATTTGAGATCCCTCTGTTAGGACATTGTCCATGTAAGGTGGTATAGTATTTTGGAATAATATGGTAGTAGCATTTTGAATTTTCCATTTGGTGGTTGCTTCACAAAACCGCTCGTTTTTTGCACTCAGAAAATAGAAAATGGATTTTTGGTGCGACAAAGAGGAAAACTTCCTCCTGCAACATTGTTCGCCATCCCATGATGCATATGTATGCACAATATGGACACATAATCACAAACTATGCCTTGATTCTAGGCATAACATTGGTCATTTGATCCGAAAGCCAAAAACCTCGAACGAGGTAGGTCATTTTATGAAGGTTTTTATGAGACATAATCAATATACCAAGTTTGATATTTTTCCTTATAACTATGTCACATAATATTACAACACGCAAAGGTTTCGCATTGTTTGGATCATTTTTGAATTTTTTATGCTTGTTTTAAACTATCATTAAACTTTGTCGAATGACGGACATGAAGATTCTTAGCTCCGGGCTGAGCCTCGATAAAATTTAAGTGGATCTTTGATGAAATAGCATATTGTGAACCTAAAAATGATTTTTGTAAAAAATCATGAGCATCAGATCATGTACCTATAGTTCATATCTGACCCACTTCCTACCGATTCAGTAGGAATTTGTCTTTTTCACCAGGGATAGACGGAAAGGTTTGAGATCCCCCTGTTAGGACATTGTCCATGTAAGGTGGTATAGTATTTTGGAAAAATGTGGTGGTAGCATTTTGAATTAGCCATTTGGTGATTGCTTCACAAAACCGCCCGTTGTTTGCACTCGGAAAATGGAAATGGATTTTTGGTGCTAAGAAAAGGAAAACTTGAAGGGATATGCCCTGAGAGGAAATAATAAAGTGTTTATTATGTATATTCCAAGTATATGATAGATGTTTATTTTGCATGCTATAATTGTATTAATACGGAAACGTTAATACATGTGTGTTTACTAAACAAACAGAAAGTTCCTAGTTATGCCTCTCTCATAAACTAGCTCGTTGATTAACAAGGTGATCAAGGTTTCCTGATCATGGACATTGGATGTTGTTAATAACGAGGTCACAACATTAGTTTAATGATGTGATGAACATTCATCCGAAGTATAGCATTACGATCAAAGTCATTGAGTTTATATTGCTATAACAACATACGAAGTGATCATAATCCTTAGACCATGAGATCAAGTCAATCACTAACACCAGAAGAGTATCTTGATAACATCAAACGACACACCATAACTGGGTGATTATAAAGATGGGTTCAATACTACTAAAGTGTTATGTTGAGGCCCATGGATCGAGAGTGGAATTTGTTCATCCCGATGATGGATAGATATGCTCTGGGCCCTCTCGGTGATATCACATTGGTTAGCTTGCAAGCAAGTGATTTGATTACTAGAATGTTATATCACGGGAACGAGAAAAGAGTACATGTCAGTAACGAGATCAAACTATGTATGGAGATACCGATGATCGAATATCGGATATGTAATATATCGCGAAACAAAGGGATTAAGATACTAGCGTAAAAGGTTCTCGCGATCACAAGAAATTCATCGCTGAATGTGTGGGAGTCAGTATGGACCTCCAGGTCCTGCTTCTGATTATTGATCTGAGAGGGGTCTTGATCATGTCCACATTATTCACGAACTATAGGGTGACACACTTAAGAGACACCGACATCCATCTGTAGCAAAAGTTTCATGCTGGAAAGAATAACAAGCGCATAAATTTATTTCACTAGATACCGAAACAGGTTTTTGGGTGAAATTGCAGAAAGTGTTTTTGCATGTGAAATGAAATACTAGCAAGTGGTTATATGTGAATGTTTGTCATTAAAGTAATTGACAAAATTCTGAATAAATAAAAGGAGTTTTATTTAATGAGAGTTTGCATTAAATTTGGTGGAAATCTAATGGAAATTTGAGTGGGTTTTTGAGTGGAGGGAATTGAAAGGGATTTTTGTGACTGAAGTGTCCACCCACATGAATGAGGGGAGGGCAAGGGGGCAGCCCCCATGCGCCGGCCACCCTCTTGGGGTTCCCCCTCTAGTATTTATCCCCCATGGTCTCGGACTAGCGAGATACATTTTCCCGGTGGCTATTCGGCAAGAAATAGTTGTGCTTACGCTACATCGCTGGAGCGAGGAGGCGGAGGTTGCTCGGTGCCTCGGACGTGTGTGCGAGCACGGATGCGCCGCTGATTTGCGGTGCTAGGACTTCCTCTCGATCTTGAGATCGGCAAGAGATCGTCTACATCAACCACAAGTTCGGACTCGTTAAGCTTTGTCGGTCGTCAAGGGTATGTTCTCTATGGATGTATATACGCCCGTTGATTGTATCTAGTAGATAGATCTTGGTACATAGTTATTCCCATCGTAGGAAATTTTTTGTTTTCTATGTTGCGAACCCTACAGTGGTATCAGAGCCGGATCTATGCGTAGATGCTTTGCACGGGTAGTACACATATGAGTATGTGGGCGATGATGATCATGGTATTGCTTCTTAGTTGTACTTTGGATATTGGTGGCATAGTGGGATGAAGCAGCCCGGACAAAATTTACATGTATTCGCACATGAGACATGTTCCACGCTTGACATGAAACTAGTTTTGCATAAGTGGCTAGTGGGTATCTGTCTCTCCTACTATAGTCAATATCTAATTTGCAACGAGTTGTCAACAATTTGGTTATCCTTGTTGTGGTTCATGTTCGTAGGTATGAACGGTTCTATCTTTGAAAGCCCTAAGCCACGTAAAACTTGCAATGGATAAATTAGAGGCGTCTAGTTTAGATTGTTGCTGGGCTAGTGTCATGATATGGTGATGTTGTAAGTAGATGTATGAGTTGATACTCTTACAACACACATAGCGTGTAAGTTCCATAGACCTTGGCCTTACACATAGAGGTATGATAGTGATCATACCACGATGCACATGATGGAGATCGAGTGCAAGAACCATATCATTCCACTTACAAACATGTGATGTTTGATTGCATCTTATATTGCTTGCTTGGTGTTTTATTAGCATAATAAGATGATCCCTCATTTAGATATCAAGATAAGAATGTGTTCTTCCTTAAGTATGCACCGATTATGTTTTGTCGCTCCAAGACATCACGTGATGATCGGGTGTTCTTGGATCCACGATCATACTTCGGGTGTAAGACAGTTACACACGCGAATACTAAGGTTATTACTTGGCGAGTCTATCATGTATAGACATGGCCTCGGAACATAGACCGAAAGGTTAAGCATGAGTCATATGGTTGATATGATACCCATTTGATGCTCTCCTTTGAAGCTACACCGACTCACGGATGATCGGACTTGGCGTGGTGGATTTGGTTCATGTAATCACCAAAAAGGCACGAGGGATGTCATTTTTGAGTGGGAGTTCATTCTTAATTTTGATTAGTTGAACTCAATCTATCATAAACTTAGTCTAAACTTTACAAATTCTGTTGTAGATGGCACCACCTGCTTTTAATTTCAATGTGTTCATGAAGAAAGAGAAACTTGCAACGAAACGTAGCAACTTTACCGAATGGGCCATGAATTTGAGGATTATCCTCTCTGCTGCACAAAAGCAATATGTGCTAGAAGCGCCGCTAGGCCCCCCACCGTTCGATGATGCCCCTGACGAGGAGAAGAATGTCTATCAGACTCTTCAAGAGGACCTCAACTTAGTTCATTGCGGCATATTATATGGGCTAGAGCCAGAACTTCGAAAGCGTTTCAAAAACGACATTGCATTTGATACAATGGGTGAGTTGAAAATGATTTTCGACACACATGCTGCTGTAGAGAGCTACAATGCTTCAGAAAAGTTCTTTAGCTGCATGATGGAAGAGAACATCTCCATAAGTGAGCATGTACTCAAGATGTCGGGTTACGCCGATAAGCTTGTGTCCTTGGGAATAACGATTACCATTGACTTAGACATCCATCGTGTTCTGCAGTCTCTGCCACCTAGCTATAAGAGCTTTGTGATCAACTATAATATGCAAGGCATGAAGAAGTCTTTCCCCGAGCTTTTGTCAATGCTTAAAACTGCAGAAGTGGAGATCAAGAAAGAACATCAAGTGTTGATGATCAATAAGACCATTGGTTTCAAGAAAGACAAGAAGGGAAAACGGAAGGGAAGTAGGGGTGGCAAGCCGGTTGCCATGCCTAAAAAGAAACCCCGAGTTGGCCCTAAGTCTGATACCGAGTGCTATTATTGTAAGGGGACTGGCCACTGGAAGCGCAATTGCCCCAAGTATTTGGCAGAAAAGAAGGCCGGCAAGGAAAATAAAGGTATATATGATATACATGTTATTTATGTGTACTTGACTAGTACTCGCAGTTGCACCTGGGTATTTGATACCGGTTCAGTTGCTAATATTTGCAACTCGAATCAGGGGCTGCGGAACAAGCGACCGCTAGCAGGGGGTGAGGTCAAGATGCGTGTCGGCAATGGATCAAGTTGTTGATGTGATCGCTATCGGAATGTACCTCTCCACTTACCGTCGGGATTAGTAATAAACTTGAATAATTGTTATCTGGTGCCAGCACTGAGCATGAACATTGTATCTGGATCGTGTTTGATGAGAAGTGGTTATTCATTTAAATACGAGAACAATGGTTGTTCTATTTATATGAATGAAATCTTTTATGGTCATGCACTGATGATGAATGGTTTATTTCTGTTGGATCTCGATAATAGTGTTACACATATTCATAATGTTGATGCTAAAAGGATTAAACTTAATGATGATATATCCGCATATATGTGGCACTGCCGTCTAGGTCATATTGGCGTTAAACGAATGAAGAAGCTCCATTCGGATGGACTTGGAATCACTTGATTTTGAATCATTTGATACATGTGAGCCATGCCTTATGGGCAAGATGACTAGAACGTCGTTTTCTGGTTCAATGGAATGGGCGACAGATTTATTGGAGATCATACATTCTGATGTATGTGGTCCAATGAGTGTGTCAGCGCGAGGTGTATATCGTTATTTTGTTACTTTCATGGATGATTTGAGTAGATACAGTTATATCTACTTGATGAATCACAAGTCTGAAACCTTTGAAAAGTTCAAGGAATTTTAGAGTGAAGTAGAAAATCATCGTAATAGAAAGATAAAATTTCTATGGTCCGACCATGGAGGTGAGTATCTAAGTTACGAGTTTGGCACTCATATGAAGGAGTGTGGAATTGTTTCACAACTCACACCTGCCGGAACACCACAACGAAATGGTGTGTCGGAACGTTGTAATCGTACTTTATTGGATATGGTTTGATCTATGATGTCTCTAACGGACTTGCCGCTGTCATTTTGGGGTTATGCACTAGAAACCGCTGCATTCACTTTAAATCAGGCACCATCTAAATCCGTTGAAAAGACACAGTATGAATTGTGGTTTGGAAACAAACCTAAGCTGTCATTTCTTAAAGTTTGGGGATGCGATGTTTATGTGAAGAAACTTCAACCGGATAAACTCGAACCCAAAGCGGAAAAATGTGTCTTCATAGGATACCCTAAGGAAACTATTGGGTATTCCTTCTATCACAGATCCGAGGGCAAGGTTTTTGTTGCCAAGAATGGATCCTTTCTAGAGAAAGAGTTTCTCACGAAAGGTGTGAGTAGTCGGAAGGTAGAACTCAAAGAGGTTATTGAATCTTCTCTTCATAGTATGGCGAGTAGCGCAGTGCCGGAAATCGTTCCGGAGTTGGCTTCACCAATTGAAGAGGGAACTAATGATAATGATCATGAAACTCTGAAAGAGAGTACTACCGGACCTCGCAGGTCTAGCAGGATGTGTGCAGCACCCGAGCTATATAGAAACCCTGTTATGAATTTCATGGTTGATGAAATTGATGACCCTGCGACATATGAGGAAGCGATGATGAACCCGAATTCCAACAAATGGTTAGAAGCCATGAAATCCGAGATGGAATCCATGTACGAAAACCAAGTTTGGAACTTCGTGGACTTACCTCACAACCGAAAGGCCGTGGCGAATAAATGGATTTTCAAAAGAAAAACTGATGCTGATGGTAATGTGACCATCTATAAAGCTCGACTTGTCGCAAAGGGGTTTCGAAAAATTCAAGGAGTTGACTACGATGAGACATTCTCTCCAGTAGCGATGCTAAAATCAGTTAGGATTATGTTAGCAATTGCTGCATATTTCGATTATGAGATATTGTAGATGGATGTCAAAACCGCGTTCCTCAATGGCAATATTGAGGAAGAGTTGTATATGATACAACCAAAGGGTTTTGTCGATCCTAAGGATGCTAACAAGGTGTGCAAGCTTTAGCGATCCATCTATGGACTGAAGCAAGCATCACGGAGTTATAATCCGCTTTGATGAAGTGATCAAAGAGTTTGGATTTGTCCAAACTTATGGAGAGGCTTGTATTTACAAGAAAGTGAGTGGGAGCAATGTGGCATTTCTGATATTATATGTGGATGACATATTATTGATCGGAAATGATATAGATATTTTAAACAGTGTTAAAAGTTATCTAAACAGCAAATTTTCAATGAAGGACCTAGGTGAAGCGTCATACATATTAGGCATAAAAATCTACAGAGATAAATCTAGGCGCCTAATAGGGCTATCGAAAAGTACATACCTTGATAAGATTTAAAAGAAGTTTAAAATGGACGGAAGTAAGAAGGGGTTCTTACCTATGTTGCAAGGCAAGACATTGAGTAAGACTCAAGGTCCGGCTACGGCGGAAGAAAGAGAGATAATGGACAAAGTCCCCTATGCTTCAGCCATAGGCTCTATAATGTGTGCCATGCTATGTACAAGACCGGATGTGGCACATGCTATTAGTTTGACTAGTAGGTACCAATCGGATCCAGGTTCGGAACACTGGATAGCGGTCAAGGATATCCTTTAGTACTTGCAAAGAACTAAGGATATGTTTCTTGTGTATGGAGGTGAAGAAGGGCTCGTCGCTAAGTGTTATGTCGACGCTAGTTTTGACACCGATCCGGATGACTCTAAGTCTCAATACGGATACGTATTTCTCATGAATGGTGGAGCGGTTAGTTGGAGGAGTTCCAAACAACCCATGGTGGCGGGATCAACAACGAAGGCCAAATATGTTGTTGCTTCGGAAGCGGCTCAGGAAGTGGTTTGGATGAAGGAGTTGGACCCAATGGTGATCTATTGTGACAACAATGGTGCCATTGCTAATGCCAAAGAACCAAGGTCTCACAAGAATTCCAAGCATATTAAGCGCCGGTTTCACTCCATCCGCGAGCATGTCAAGGATGGAGATATAAAGATATGTAAAGTGCATACAAATCTCAATGTAGCAGATCCGTTGACTAAAACTCTCCCTAGAGAAAACATGATCAACACCAGAACTCCATGGGTGTTAGATTTATCACTATGTAACTAGATTATTGTCTCTAGTGCAAGTGGAAGACTGAAGGGAATATGCCCTGAGAGGCAATAATAAAGTGTTTATTATGTATATTCCAAGTATATGATAGATGTTTATTTTGCATGCTATAATTGTATTAATACGGAAACATTAATACATGTGTGTTTAATAAACAAACAGAAAGTTCCTAGTTATGTCTCTCTCATAAACTAGCTCGTTGATTAACAAGATGATCAAGCTTTCCTGATCATGGACATTGGATGTTGTTAATAACGAGGTCACACCATTAGTGTAATGATGTGATGAACATTCCTCTGAAGTATAGCATTACGATCAAAGTCATTGAGTTTATATTGATATAACAACATACGAAGTGATCCTAATCCTTAGACCATGAGATCATGTCAATCACTAACACCGGAAGAATATCTTGATAACATCAAACGTCACATCGTAACAGGGTGATTATAAAGATGGGTTCAGTACTACTAAAGTGTTATGTTGAGGCCCATGGATCGAGAGTGGAATTTGTTCATCTCAATGACGGATAGATATGCTCTGGGCCCTCTCGGTGATATCACATTGGTTAGCTTGCAAGCAAGTGATTTGATCACTAGAATGTTATATCAGAGGAACAAGAAAAGAGTACATGTCAGTAACGAGATCAAACTAGGTACGGATATACCGATGATCGAATCTCGGACATGTAATATATCATGAAATAAAGGGATTAAGATACTAGCATAAAAGGTTCTCGCGATCACAAGGATCTCAGACATGTAATATATCATGAATGTGTGGGAGTCAGTATGGACCTCCAGGTCCCGCTTCTGATTATTAATCTGAGAGGGGTCTTGATCATGTCCACATTATTTGTGAACCGTAGGGTGACACACTTAAGAGACACCGGCATCCATCTGGAGCAAAAGTTTCATGCCGGAAAGAATAACAAGCGTAGGAATTTATTTCACTAGATACCGAAACGGGTTTTCGGGTGAAATTGCAGAAAGTGTTTTTGCATGTGAAATGAAATACTAGCAAGGGGTTATATGTGAATATTTGTCATTAAAGTAATTGATAAAATTCTAAATAAATAAAAGGAGTTTTATTTAATGAGAGTTTGCATTAAATTTGGTGGAAATTTAATGGGAATTTGAGTGGGTTTTTTAGTGCAAGGAATTGAAAGGGATTTTTGTGAGTGGAGTGTCCACCCACATGAATGAAGGGAGGGCAAGGGGGCAGCCCCCATGCGCCGGCCACCCTCTTGGGGTTCCCCCCTCTCCTATAAAAGGATCCCCCTCCTCACTTCTCACTCACACCTCCTCGTGAAGGATCTCTCTCCCCCTCTAGTATTTATCCCGCATGGTCTCAGACTAGCGAGATACATGTTCCCGGTGGCTATTCGGAAAGAAACAGTTGTGCTTCCACTGCATTGCTGGAGCGAGGAGGCAGAGGTTGTTCGGTGCCTCGGACGTGTGTGCGAGCACGGATGCGCCACTGATTTGCGGTGCTAGGACTTCCTCTCGACCTTGAGATCGGCAAGAGATCGTCTACATAAACCACGAGTTCGGACTCGTTAAGCTTTGTCGGTCTTCAAGGGTATGTTCTCTATGGATGTATATCCGCCCGTTGATTGTATCTAGTAGATAGATCTTGGTACATAGTTGTTCCCATCGTATGAAAATTTTGTTTTCTATGCTGTGAACCCTACAAAACTTCCTGGTGCAACATTGTTCGCCATCCCATTTGACCCGAAAGGTAGGAAACCTCGAATGAGATAGGTGATGCGCTTAGATCACTGTAGAGCTTAGTTGGAAGACCCCAAGAGGAAGGTATGATAAGCACAACAGCAAGTCTTACCTCAGAAAGAAACGAAGGTTATTGAACCATTAGGAGGAAGGAAACGACCCAAAGGTGTTGCTAGAAACTTGGAAACCTGTACAACAGAAACTCAAGACTTTGCCCCAACAAACAGTGAGGTTGTCAATCTCACCGGTTTGCTGAAAACAAAGGACTAACTGTATGGTGCGGAAGGTAATGGTGGTTTGCAGAAAGTAAACAGTAACAGTGGAGGATGTATAAATGGTAAAGATTGGACCGGGCTCCATAGTTCACTAGAGGTGTTCTCCTTAAGATAAACAACATGGCATGCTGGGTAAACAAATTACAGCGGGGCAATTGACAGGACAGAACAAGGCATAACAATTCAATACTAGACATTCATGATCCTATGAGATTTTATTGGGCAATACAACAAGATATATAGACCGCCATCCAACTGCATCTATGACTAGTAATCCACCTTCAGGTTATCATATGAACCCCTCCAATATTAAGATTTAAGCAACAGATAACTGCATTAAGCAAAGTGTGTAAGGTAAACAATCCACTTGTTACATGAACAAGAGATCGTTGTTTTCTCCCTAGTAGCAACATCACATCTACAACCTTAGAGATTTCTGTCACTTCCCCGGATTAAATAGAGGCATGAACCCACTATCGAGCATAAATACTCCCTCTTGGAGTCACTAGCATCTACTTGGCCAAGATACCTACTAGAAACGGAGAGCATGCAAGATCACAAACAACATAGACATGATAAAATCAATAAGATAGAACCATTAACCAATATGACATAGTAATCTCAATATCCATCGGATCCCCGCAAACACAACATGCATGATTACAAATAGATGATCTTGATCATGAACGGAGCTCACAAGATCTAAACATGGTAGCACAAAGGAGGAGAAACAATCATCTAGCTACTACATAGACCTGTAGTCAAAGGTGGAACTACTCACACATCATAACGGAGGCTGGCATGGTGATGAAGAAGACCTCTAGGATGATCTCCCTCCGGCAGGGTGCTGGGAAGAGCTTCATATCCCCCTGATCTAGTGACGATGGTGGCGGCGGCTACAGACTGTTTCGTGGAAGATTGATCGGGTACTTAGGGTTTTGGTATCGGGGAATTCTTATAGGCGAAGAAGCAAGGCAGGTGGGCACCCGGGGTGGCCGCACCCCCAGGCACGGGCCAGGGGTGTGGCCCCCTGATGGCTCCCCTCCGTCTCGTACTCTGGCTCTGTTTTTCCACGGTAAAATATTGACTTTGGCTTTTGTCCCGTCCAATTCCGAGAATATTGATTTTCTGTCTTTTATGGAACCAAACATAGAAGAAAATAGGCAACTGGCACTGTGACATCTTGTTAATAGGTGCATCCCAGAAAACATATAAAAATACCTCAAAGTATAGACAAAGCAAAGCAAAGTAGATACTAAACAAGCATGGAACATCAAAAATTATAGATACGTTTTGAACGTATCAATAGGTCATTTTGTAAAGGTTTATTTGATACATAATCAATATACCAAGTTTGATATTGTTCCTTGTAACTATGTCACAGAAGGTTTCGTATTGTTTGGATTATATTTGAATTTTTTATGCCCGTCTTAAACTATCGTCAAACTTTGTCGAACGACGGACATGAAGATTCTTAGCTCGGCGCTGAGCCTCGATAAACTTGAAGTGAATCTCTGATGAAATAGAATATTGTGAACCTAAAAATTATTTTTATAAAAAATCATGAGCACCAGATCATGTACCTATAGTTCATACATACCTGACCCACTTCCTACCGATTCGGCAGGAATTTGTCTTTTTTACCAGGGACAGAAAGAAAGGTTTGAGATCCCTTGTTAGGATATTGTATATGTAAGGTGGTATAGTATTTTGAAAAATGTGGTGGTAACATTTTGAATTAGCCATTATCACGAACTATGCCTTGATTCTGGTCATAACATTGGTCATTAGATCCGAAAGTCAGGAAACCTCGAATGAGATAGGTCATTTTGTGAAGGGTTTTTGAGACATAATCAATATACCAAGTTTGATATTTTTCTTTGTAACTATGTCACATAATATGACACCACGCGAAGGTTTCGCATTGTTTGGATTTTTTTTGAATTTCTTATGGCCGTTTTAAACTATATATAATGTTTTATGTTTTACTTAAGTTTTATTTACAAATGTATAATATTTGAGTGTGGATAGATAGATCTTATTTTTCTGCAAATTTCGATATATTATTTGTATTTTTCCGAATTAGAATGATTTATTTATAATTTTTCAAAGTTTAATGAGGGAAAGGAAAAATAGCTACGCCGAGGACAGCCGTCGGCATAGGCTACGCCGAGGACAATTCTACACCGACGGCTGCTTAAGTAGGTAGGGGTGGGAGGGGGGAGGGCTGGCCTGGTCATGGTTTACGCCGACGGCCCGACATTTGGCCGTCGATGTAGCGCCCGGTCGTCGGCATATCCATCCATTTCTGTAGTGCGCCCGGCTTTAGTTTCATGTAACATGCGTCGCTTGCTCAAAACTGGCAAAGTACGGTGATCTTTGTTACTACGCGCCTCCTCTACTCACCGTCCGATCGATGGTTTAGGGAATAAGATTATCGATAAATCCTTTTAGACTTCCATTAGAACCCCCAAATAAAAATTGCACAACCAGAGCTATAGGCCGAAGCACCCAACACAATCCCAACCGATGGGACTCGGTTCCTAGCCACGCTTTGGCAACTCTAAGTTTTACACGTCTGGAGCCAAAAAGAGTGTGGCCAAACATTCCGAGGCCACCAAGTCAAGAAAAGTAGGAAACTTGGTGCGACGAACAAGCCGCACTTGTGGCGAATTTGAAATATTCGTAGATGAATTTAAAATGAATTGAAATGTTGGTAGATGTATTTAAAACGATATCTTTTTCAACAAAGGGCAATATATTAATATTAAGTTGATACCAATTACACTCGGCCTCTGCAACATCACGACATCAATATCTAGTCAAGATATCATGAAAGCACACAGCCAAAGTATTACCAATACCAAAAAGGGAAAAAAGAACATAACCCTAGCAACATAGACTACAACAACATACATCAACATCAACTATCGTCCCATGGAACTTGTCATGTTAACGCTGAACATTGCTCATCCCATGGAACTTGTCATGTTCGCCAAGATGGGCAGCCATATTTCTCAAAAAAAAGATGGACAGGCATACGTCACATTTCTAAAGTGACGAACACCACACGATGAAATATACCCCAAGAACAGGCTGTCGATTGTCAAGCTGTGTCTAGAGAACCCATAGCTGAGCCAACAAGGCAAGCGGCGTGGGTGGTCGTCATATCTTACAGAAGCCATCATCAAGCTTGTTCTGATTATGCACATCACTCTTTCACCGCGAGGAGACGAGTTCCCTGATGCATACGGTGCTGAGCGAGAACCACCATGGCGCATGCAACAAAACCACCAGATCTAACCATCAAGACATTGGGGTCTCATTGCTAGCTTCTTCGTGGCATTCAGGACGCAGCAGCCTCCAAAGGATTCACGTTGGCACTGCTCCATTAAAAGATCTACCAACGCCTCCAATAGGTTGGGCACAATGCCCACACTCCACCAAAACGTGAGGGCGCTGCTGACACTGTGATGGACATCCGCTCACAGCCGAAATCGCGCAAATGGCAATTACAATCCCGCCGCCAGCAAATGGCCGCTCCAATGGAGTTCACGGCTGAGATCATCGCACCGCCACAGCGCGTTTTCGATCCCGCTTCCAGCCACAGATCGCAGATGAGATCGTCACGCCACCGGACCCTAGGCCACCTCTTGAGGGCGGCAAAACAGTTCCCCGGGCACATGGACACTCCAATGGAGTTCAAGGCTGAGATCGTCGCACCGCTGCGTCGCGTTTTCAATCTCGCTTCCAGCCATAGATCGCAGATGAGATCGCCATGCCGCCGGACCCTAGGCCACCTCTTGAGGGCGGTAAAACGGATCCTCTCCGCCGCGAGTCGTGATTACAATCCCGCCGCCAGCACATGGTGTTGAAGTGTAACATCTGTATATTACCTGACACGGTGTTGTAACGTTTGTCTGTAACCGATTAGTCCTAGTCTTCAGGAGCTGCACATCGAGCACTAGGCTCTCGGCACATTCAAAGCCCAGAACGGCACGATCTCCCTGATACACCTGTGGCACTTGTATTTATATGAGATATCTTTGATGAATCAACTGTGACAGTTGTTGCAATTCTTCTTGGTATCAGAGCCTTCTTCCTTCTCCCCACACCATGTCATCCAGTTCATCCTCTCCGCGCGACGACGGCGGCGCCGTCCTGCCCCTTGCTGGCTCCCAGATCCAACTCCTACCTTCTCCTCTCACCACCAATGGCATAGACATCACCCGCTGGATCAAGTTCAAGCTTGACTCCACCTCTGGTAACTATCACAAGTGGAGTAATCTCTTTCTCTTTGTCCTTTCAAAATACAACGTTCGTGACCATGTTGAAGAGGAGATCTCTCCCCATCTTGCCACCGAGGAGTGGCGATCGTCCGATGTCAATATCGTCCTCTGGATCTACACCACCATCTCCGATGAGTTGCAGGACCTCATCCTTGTATCCGACAGCACTGCCTACACCGCGTGGCAGCCCTGAAGGACTTCTTCACGGAGAACGCAGAGGGGTGGGCGATCCATCTTGCCAAGGAGTACCAGGCCCTGTCCCAGGGAGACATGACCGTCGCCGAGTACTGCCGCAAGCTCAAGAACCTCGCCGACCAGCTGGGCGACGTCGGGGCGCCCGTCTCCGACAAGAAGCTGACGATGCGGCTCATCGACGGTCTTGACGACCGCTTCAAGATGCAGCATGAGCTCCTCGAGTCCCTCAAGCCCTTCCCCACCTTCATGCAGGCTCAGTCCCGACTCCAGATCGCCGAGGCAAAGCTCATGGCCAAGACCAAGGCTCCCCCCAGATCCTCCACACCAACACCAACGGGGGGGCCACATCACGCATCAACGGCAATTGCTACACCTGCGGTGAATTTGGTCATCCCGCCCGCTCTTGCACTCGCGGTGATCGCGGTGGCCGCGGTGGCGGCTACGGCGACAACCCACACCAGGGATGCGGTGGTGGCCACGCTGGCTACGACCAGCCGAACGCCTATGGGCAGCCGCAACAGTACGGGCAGGCACACTACCATCGCGGCGGTTTCGGCGGTCGTGGTCGCGGGCGCGGCCGTGGCCGCGGCCGTGGTGACCACGGCGGGCACAACGCTGGCTACGGGCACCAGCACCAGCACGGGCCCATCGGTGCTCCTCTCGGCGCCCCACCCCAGCGCGCACTGTGGGCGCCCCCAAACTCCACCGGCGTGCTCGGACCACGACCTGGCGCCCACTACCATGCCTATCCTGTTCAGCACTATGCTCCTGCGCTGCTGCAGCCCATGCAGCCGATCTACACCGCTCCTCCCGTGTACGACCACTCCGCCATGTTCCACGCCGCACCGAGCCACGTCACTTTCTTCCACCCCGGTGGTGAGTGGGTGATGGACAGTGGCGCCACCACGCATGTCACCAACAACCATGGTAACCTCTCCTCGTTTCATTCCCCTGCAACGTTTAATTCTAGTAGTATTGTGGTTGGCAATGGGTCTAAGATGCCGATATATTCTGTGGGTTCTACCACCCTCCCTTCCTCCACTCACCCCTTTCACCTTAAACATGTTCTCGTCTCCCCCTTTATTATCAAGAATATCATCTATGTGCGTAAATTCACTCGTGATAACTCTTGTTCGGTGGAATTTGACCCTGATGGTTTCTCTGTGAAGGACCTAGCCACGCTGCCGGCGAGCTCTATCCCTTCCATGGAGATCTGAAGCCTTCCCCTGTCTCGTTGACAGTCTCCACCACCCGTGAGTTGTGGCACCGACGTCTTGGCCACCCTAGCGCTGCGAGAATCGCCAAAACTATCTTCTATTCTCCCCAATAAATGTACTCGCCTTAGTTCTCCCTCTACCACTTGTGAGGCCTGCCAATTAGGGCGGCAACCACGTTTAGCTTTCCCAAATTCCTCTAGCTCTACCACTGCCCCGTTTCAACTAGTGCACTGTGATCTTTGGACGTCCCCTGTTGCTAGCTTTTCTGGTTATGAATATTACCTCATTGTACTTGACGATTTCTCTCACTACTCTTGGGCATTTCCCCTTAGTAATAAATCCGATACCGCTTATGTCCTCTAGAATTTCTTTGTCTATGTACGCACTCAATTCAATGCGATCATAAAATGTATGCAATGTGACAATGGAGGAGAATTCATTAACACCGCCCTTCGCTCCTTCTTATTCGCTAATGGCATTGTCTTTCGGCTCTCTTGCCCCCACACATCGCCTCAGAATGGCAAGGCCGAACGCATGCTTTGAACCACCAAAGACGTCGTACGCACACTCCTCCTCCAAGCTCATCTCCCGCCACAGTTCTGGGTCGAGGCACTCCATACCACCAACCACATCATCAACATCCGCCCCTTCCGCGCCATTGCAGATGCCACTCCCTACTTCCTTCTCTTCCATCAACATCCCACGTACACACATCTCCGCACTTTTGGGTGTCTTTGCTACCCCAATTGTACGCCATGACTACACATAAACTCCATCCCCGTTCCACCCGATGCGTTTTCATCGGCTACCCATGAGAGCATAAAGGCTATAGGTGCTTTGATCTCCAGACGCGACGTGTCATCGTGTCCCTCCACGTTATTTTTGATGAGGCCATTTTTCCTTACACCCCTCCCTCGTCGGCCACACTCATCCCCACATATCCACCCGCCACATCCAATCCATACCAGATCAGCCCCGGGATCCGCATCCACTTCCCTCACCCCGTCCCGCCCTCGGGATCGCCGCCAGGATCCACCTCTCCTTCCGTGCCCACCGAGCCCACCTCGCCTGCATCCAGTCCGACCGAATCCTCCTCAAGTCCCGCGCATGTCTCCCCACCAACCCCACCCGATCCCTCTCCGCCCATGCCACGTGCCCCCACGCTGCCCCCACGCACGATTGCGGTAGCTCCACCCCAAAACGTACACCGGATGACCACTCGTGCCAAACAAGGATTCCTCATGCCCAAACAACTATTCGACCTCTCTCTCACTACCACACCAATATCCCCCATCCCAACCACGTATAGACAGGCGTTAAAAGATCCCCATTGGCAATCTGCGATGCTCGATGAATATAATGTGTTGTTGCGGAATGATACTTGGTAGTTGGTTCCATGTCCTGCATGTGCTAATGTGGTCACAAGAAAGTGGATATTCAGACACAAGCTACATGCTGACATTTCTCTCGCACGATACAAAGCTAGGTGGGTGCTGCGCGGCTTCACCCAACAAGCCGACATCGACTATGGGGAGACCTTCAGCCCGTCGTCAAACCTTCGACTATCCGTGTGGTTCTCACTCTTGCCACGGCTCAAGCATGGCCCATTCACTAGCTGGACGTCCAAAATGCGTTCCTCCACGGTAACCTCCATGAAACTGTATACTGCAAACAGCCTGCTGGTTTCCTCGACTCTCATTTTCCCGACCATGTTCGTCGTCTCAAAAAATCACTATATGGCCTTAAACAGGCGCCCAGGACTTGGTTTACTCGGTTCACCTCCTATCTTACCACCATTGGCTTTATTGCTTCCAAATGCGATTCTTCACTCTTCATCCTTTGCCGCGGTTCTAAACTTGCCTATTTACTCCTTTATGTCGACGACATTATCCTCACCGCCAACACTACCTATCTTCTCCGCTCCGTCATCTCCTCCCTCTCCACTGAATTTTCCATGAAAGACTTGGGCACCCTCCATCATTTCTTGGGTGTCAATGTCCACCACACCAACTCCGGCCTGTTTTTATCCCAACAGCAGTACACCCACGAGATCCTTGACCGCGCCAATATGACAAACTGCAACCCAATTTCTACACCCATGGACACGCGATCAAAGCTGTCTGCTAGCGATGGCACTCCTTTTTCTGATCCCTCCCTCTACCGCAGCCTCGCCGGAGCCCTTCAATACCTCAATCTCACCCGCCCTGACATTGCCTACGCCGTTCAACAAATTTGTCTATTCATGCATGCTCCCACGACCTCCCACTTCCAGCTCATCAAAAGGGTCCTCCGCTACCTCAAAGGAACATATCACTACGGCCTGCAGCTCTTCCGCACCCCATCCACCGATCTGGTCTGCTACAGCGACGCTGACTGGGCGGGCAACCCCGATACCAGGAAATCCACATCTGGCTTCTGTGTGTTCTTGGGAGACAACCTGATCTCATGGTCCTCCAAACGACAGGCCACCGTATCGCGTTCAAGTGCTAAAGCAGAATACAGAGCCATCGCAAACTGCGTTGCTGAATCCTGTTGGCTATGACAACTCCTACAGGAACTGTGTCGTCCCCCTCAACGAGCAACCTTAATCTACCGTGACAATGTCAGTGCAATGTACTTATCAAACAATCCAGTGCAACACCAGCACACGAATCACGTGGAGATCGACCTGCACTTTGTGCGTGATCAGGTCACCCTTGGCGTGGCGCGAGTTCATCATGTGCCCACCTCATCGCAATATGCTGATATTTTCACCAAGGGCTTGCCAGTGACCGTCTTTCTTGATTTCAGATCCATTCTGAACGTCTTCCCCTCCGCCGTTCAACCTGTGGGGGGCTGTTGAAGTGTAACATCTGTATATTACCTGACATGGTGTTGTAACGTTTGTCTGTAACCGATTAGTCCTAGTCTTCAGGAGATGCACATCGAGCGCTAGGCTCTCGGCACATCCAAAGCCCACAACGGCACGATCTCCCTGATCCACCTGTGGCACTTGTATTTATATGAGAGATCTATGATGAATCAATTATGATCGGTTGCTGCAATTCTTCTCATGGCCGCTCCAATGGAGTTCATGGCTGAGATCGTTGCACCGCCACAACGCGCTTTCAATCCCGCTTCCAACCCAGATCGCAGATGAGATCGCCACGCTGCCGGACCCTAGGCCACCACTTGAGGGCGACAAAACGGATCCCCGCCACCGCCGTCAGTCACGCAGGCGTCCTCCGGCGACGTCCTCCGGCGACGGCGGTGGCTGCTGATCATATGGTATACCGGGAGGTGGAGGTCAAAGACGTCACCCGTATCGCCCAATCCGGACCTTTAAAACGACATCTGTAATTGGAAATAAATAAGAAGAGTCTGCATCTATTGAAGGAGATCAATATAGTACATCTATACTATTAAAAAGATTGGGACCGTTCGTCACCCCTAAAAAATTTCCGTCTGCCTTGATTTTACGATTTTGCCCCTGGCTGTTTGAAGGTAATTACCCTCTTGCCACCGCCACTTCGTTCTCTCTCCCTCGACACGACCTTATCCCCTGGAATCTCGCCGCCATCCGACGATTCGTCCAGGGCCAAGCTCCGTTCAGCTCCGCGCGCGCCTGCTCTCCGTTGAGCTCCCGGCGGGCCGGTCACGCAGGCGGCA
Organism: Avena sativa; assembly: GCA_916181665.1. NCBI lineage: Eukaryota > Viridiplantae > Streptophyta > Magnoliopsida > Poales > Poaceae > Avena > Avena sativa. The sequence goes on along the minus strand of OV702281.1, from coordinate 413,231,766 downwards.
CCGCGCGTTCCGTCTGTCTGGTAGGCTCGAGGAAGGGGACTGGAGGGCGGCCCCTGCAGGCTCGAGCTCGGCCACGCTAGAAGGCAGAGGATGGGAGGGGCAGCGCCGCACGTTCGGGTGGGCCCAAGGAAGGGGACTGGAGGGCGGCGCACGCGGGTTGCCGCGCTCGGCCTCAGCCTCGCTGGAAGGCAGAGGATGGGAGGGGCGGCGATGCTAGCAAGTCAACCGGCGGCCACGACGACGCAGACGATGCTGAACATGAGACCGTCCCTAATAGACAGTGTCCCAACGGATTAGCCCAGTTCTAATTGAAAATAGAGGCTTCCAAATTGCCTTAGCCAGGATCCGAGCACAGTTCTGCTGCTCGATGCACACTGCTCAACTATGCCCCAAAGCTCCTCCTGCCCTATCTGCTCTGCCTCTCTGCGATGGCCAAGAAGATGTCGCCTCGAGCACATGGTCTTTGCCGCCACCATCTCTGCCCAAAGCTCCTGCTGCCCCGACCTGCTTGACTGCTCAGCCTCTGTGCGGCCACCATCTCCGCGCAGATCCCCTCCTGCCTACGCCAACCTGCTCTGCATTTCTACGATGGCCGAGACGACCCGACCCGGCAGCTCCGGCCGCCGCGAGCATCCGCGATTTGGCCAACGCATTACTGCCTCGGTGAAGAGCTGCTGCTCTGTCTATTCTTTTTCTCTAGCTTGTCTCTGTGCGAGCATCGTATATATACAGCCGTTGTTCCTTGGTGCTATCGATTGTAGCTTTGGGCAAGTATACAGTGTAATCCTTAGGTGACTTACTTACTGTAATATCTTTTATTATAATTATGGTTACCTGTTAATTTGTAGATATAGATTAAAATACTTCCAATCAGTTCCATATTAATCCATTGATACTCAGGTAAAGATCTGCAATAGCTATAGCTACAGCCTCCACGGTAGTGATTGTTTTAGTCCAAGTGCTCGGGAGTGTGCTCCTTATGCTGCTAATGGTCTAACTGAACCTGACTGACTCATGAACCAAAACAACACGGAATAGTGGTAGTTTATTGTTTGCATGAAAAAACACTATATGGTTACAGCAGGGCAAGTAAAATCACATGGAAACCCAGTAAGTAGACATGACAAGTAAAAATAAGAACGGGACATATACAACTACGGGAAGAAGACTCTAGAGAAATATAAAAAAGGACTACTCAAGAGAAACCTGCTAAGCAAAAAAGTGTTGTCTTGTTTTTGTTCAAAATCACTCTAATCCATTACAATGTTACAAAGAGATTCACAACTGTCAAAGTGGAGCAGATGCATTTATAGGGGATGAATATTCATTTTGTGATTCCAGAGAATATTTCCACTCAAGTTACGCTTGAAGCTATGGATTTGCACGTTATAGGTTGCTTGTCCGTTTGAGTTTATTGTTCTACCTTGAATTGTAAAATGCATATAATAATAGTCCACAATAGATCTAACAATAGCACTACAGTCCATCTCGCAACTTGCACCTTTTCTGAATATATGAACTTACATCAGCTGCTCTTTCACAGAAATGGATTAGAAAGACGAAGCGTCTTCTGCCTGTGGCATGGAGTGGAACGGCGATGCAAGTGGAAATAGCTAAATAGTCATATTATAGACCTAATTGTGCACATTACTATAAGTTGCAACAAAGATACTCATAGTACAAACATAATAGTGCACCTTTGGGGAGAGAGAGAGATGTTGGAACAGGTAAATACTTATACTTCAGACATAACAATACATGTTTGTTGCAAAAGAGACTTGTGTTTGCCACGATGTTAGAGGAAATTGCACACTTTATGTTAGATTTGTGAAAATTAAATTCACCATTCGGTCGAATCATCTATTTTATGTGGTGTTCGTGGCAACGCACGTGTATTCAACTAGTAATTTATAAAGTATCTTCGCATGGGACCTGATAAACAGATAAACAGTATTGTCTCCTATGCATGACGTCGGGATATCAACTGACTTTGTGTTATGTGCATAGAGGGGGCAATCTTCAGGTTCTGGGTCAACCTCTGTCACTTTCATCTGTCGGGTGATTCTGATCCTATAGGGACGGTCCAATCTCTTATATTTGCCTTGAGTTGCAGTGATCATGAAAGACTCAATCTTGTATACCAAATTCTCCTTTGATTATCACTAAACTTCGCTATTCGATTTTCTGGTAGACAACCTTCCATCACGTTGCCCTGAAATATGAATCAATCTTAAGTGTACACCTCATGCAAATAACTACAGATTCCACCAGTAAAGAGTGCTACAAGAAACTGAAAGCTATCACTAAGTTATGGTTTGAGCAAAAAAGCAAAGCTGATACTGTTCGGTAATAAAGAAAGATGAGTAATCTAAAGCAGATGTAGATGGATACAGAACTAATGGATCATGGTTTAAAGAAAAACAGAATGTACGTTGATAAATAATAAAGCTAGATAAAGAACTCAGCCGGTGCGTAAGTTTATTCCTGAAAGATTCATTGCATGCACTGTTTTACTATGGTACGGCATTTGTAGATGCGTGGATGGTCATGCCCTTGCGTGATGCAGTCTACTTGTCATGGATTTTATAACTCTGTTAGCTAATAGCTTCTGAAATTGGGAAGGGGTTCCGCTACATATACACAATGAAGCCTTGCGCATGGGTGTGTGTATTCTTGACAATTAGTCATAAGAATCTCCTTTAGTCGTGGGTGATGTCTTGTTGTACAGTCATCAATGATGTTTATAAAAATGGTAATAATTTACATGTAAGAGCACTTTATGGACTTGTATCACTTTGTAGATATACATGTAGGAGTAAGGGCATGGTAAAAAGTAAGAACATAATATTGGAGAGTAAATCTGAGTGCACTGGTTAAAAATGTGAATCTGAACACAATATGATATATATTTAAAAAAATAAAATGAAAAGAACAAAGCAAGAATACTATTGTTAATCAAAGATCAAAAGAGGAGATGCAAATTTTGCAGCAAGAAAAAATTTATGGTGTGAATGAACACTTCAAGAGGAAATTAGAGTAAACTTGCATGTAGTAGGAGACTGGAGAAGAAATTTGTCTGTGTAAAACCGAATCTCAGCAATTTTGTTCCTAGGAAATATGTTGGAGACTCTACAAAATATGATCTATAAAGGCGGTGCTGCTACTGCCGTGAGGTAAAATACTGCCACCGACATATGGCAGACCTAGAACATATTTGTGAATTTATCCAGTGAAAATTAAATGTTTAAGGAATAAAACCAACATTTAAGCGCAACAACAAACTGTGCTAGCAATGGTAGAGTAGCACTACGTCATCCGATAGATGTTCTGAAACAAAGAGTAAAACTAATTAGAACAACAGATATCAAGCAATTAAATGAACGGGAAAGTAGAGCATAAGAGAACATCCAACAGTAAGTAATAACTCTCTTAGGAGCAGCGAGGTGGTGATCCATCAGTTTCTGCTTCCGACGATCTACCCGTGGGCTTGTCAGCAAGAACAAATGGGTATCGGACACTGCAATACAAACAATGTTCTCGCGCAGCCAGATGGCATGTAGAAAATATTCAGGCGCCAACTTGCCATGTCTGCAAGTTTTAGGAAAAGAAAATACCATTTCAAGGGAAGTGTACAAAGCATATTACTTATTTGTTCATACATCAACCCATTATTGACAAAGTGTTAACAAATATATAAGATCATAAGTTAATCACACACCATTTAAAAAGCAAGATACCAAGGTACATGTCTATCAATAGTCTCAACCTAACAGTTCTACATGAATCCATCTCAATCAAAATCATCCAAGCATTATGTCATGAAATTCATCTTGCGTGTTTGTCCCTCACACATAGAACTCCAGTACACTCACACTAATGTATAATTTTATACGAAATTTCATCAATTAGCCAGGAAAACCAAAAATAGTGAATTGGTTTATCCAAGAAAAACACCACATGGTGGTGGTGGCCTCCTTCTCCGTCGGAATGGTCGGTCGGGTGGTCTTACCGTCTTGCGGTGGATCCTGCTAGTTTTCGGCGGGTGGCGTAGGGGCTGCTGGCTCGGTTTCAATAAAGGAGGTGGTCGTAGATCCCTCTCAAGCCAAGAAGATGATCTGCCGGATATTGGTCTCCATTGATCTGGTTTCTGTGTCGTGTTTCGGAAGGCTCAGCCGACGAACTCCATAAGTGCTATCATGTCATGAGTTTGTTGGAAGGATTGAATTCGGTCGTACGCAACCCATGTTTTACCCTGACCGTTTGGTTTTAGAGGGTGTGATTCGAAGCTTTGTTGGCTGTTATTATCATGGGGCATGTTCTCGTTCCATGATGCTGACGGAGAAAGTCATGGAGACCGAGAACTAAGGACAGACAATGGTTGTTCGAGTCTGGGTGGTGATGAGGAATTGGCTAGGTGACTTGTGAATTGGAGCAGTGGCATGCAAGTGGGGACGACTGCACAGGAGAGGTTCATGGTCCTACCTCTCAGGGTGAAAACCTAGAGTCTGGCCTTAATTGGTTGTGTCTGACAATGGCCTTGTTGAAGGTATTGTTTTGAGAGCGTGGACTTTCTTCAGGGTAAAAACCTAGATCTTTGATCGGGCGATGACGGTGTTTGTGCACTGTTCCTTTCTTGGAGGCGTCGTTTTTGGAGAAGCTGGACTTCTGGTGCTGTCTTGGTGGTGGTAGTACTGTTGTTTCAATGAATGAGTCACTGTAGCGGGACTTTTCTTTTTTGTAATTCTTTTTCCTTTTTTTGGTTATGTGTATCCGTGTGGCTACTAGGGCCATGCGTTGTTACAGAGGCTGGGTATAATTGGTATCATCTGATATTAATATATGCTCCTTTCCAAAAAAACACCACAATTAGATATACTGCAAAATCTCTAAGGGAACCATTTAAGACAACATCTATGCCATGTAGAACATTAAGGTGCACAATGATTGTATTATTTATAACTTGAGAAGCTGATTAAGAAATCGAAGAAGAAATTGGTAACACACAGATTACTAAATATACCGTGGGGTTGTGGGGTACTGTTATATATATATATTCATACTCACCAAATTGAAAATCAGTATTCAGGGTAGAAGTATTATTCAAACTTATACGTTCAATATGGTAGGCAATATCCATGTATGGATAAGTAGGATATATATCAGATCATGTAGGCTGAAATATTTAACCCGTTGAAACTTGGCATCATCACAGTTTATGTGAAATGAACCCAACATTAATGACCATCAACACCCGAACCCGTTGGAACTTGGCAGCACACAGATTATGTGAGACTTCTCTTATTTTTCCAACAATTACCTCACATTCAAGAGCTGTTATCACCAAACTTGTCTTAAAAGGAAGACCAAAAACTTGGAGTCCTCCACGCAGCCATCTTCCAGAAGCCCTTGTGTAGCACCACGCCGATAGGCAATCAGCAGCCTGAGAAAGTGTCTCCCCAGCCGGGTTCCTGCCTCCATTCCCATACAAAAATATTGGCGGGATCAAGAGTCCAAATTTCGAGTCTTACAGAAAGAAAAGATAAGAAAAATCAGTAAAGGAACAAGGACGAATCGGATACCGGTGAAGCAGTCCGTGATTTCGAGCGAAGGGAGGAGGCGTTGTCCGGTAATCTAGAATGTCCAAGCCATAGGTGGAGGCTGGGACAGCTTCGACATGGTCCCTCATGGCGTTGCGGGAGACATACATGTTGGTGAAGGACCTCCATATGCGATGGCGATCAGATGCGTCTGTGGGCAACCAGTCTGCGGGGGCAGCAGACGGGCATGGCCAGAGACAATGAACCGGCGGTGGCGCAGGTCGTTTGCCATGGAATTAGAGGGGAACAAATGTAGATGATGAACCGGACGGTGTCACGCGGTGTCGAGCTCCAAGTCTAGGCCGGCGGCCTCCATCCGGAAACCATCAGCGCTTCTCAAGACCAAGATCCTATGGCGAACACCAACGCTGGCCTCCCGCCAAAAGGAGGAGGAGGACGCGCTACCTCTCGTACATCTCCCTGGTGTCCGCTTTGCATCGTGCCGACCGCCACGTGGAGAGGGCAAGAGCCGTTGCCGCTTGGTTTAGTGGATCCAGTATTCGGCGGCTCGAGGAAGGGAGAGTCCGGCGGCCATGGGACAGCGGGGATTGGGAAGAGAAGGATCTGAGGAGTGGAGGCCGGGAAAGAGGTGGAGGGAACAAGAAGAATCGGGAGACTCCTGCCCTCTTGTGAAAAAAATTAATAGGAAAGAAACAACAGCAGGAAGCACAAACACAAAAGAAAGTCTCATGATTCTATAGATGCGCGTACTAAGCGCTGATTTGGCTCCCTTAATCCATCGCTGAAGTGCTTTGATTTTATATATGTAGTGATTCATCTATGATTGGTGGGACATTTTTATAATAAAATATAGCTGTGCTAAAAAGTGTAAAAAATCAAACACATACCAAATTGTTAATTTTTGGTTTAGAAATTGCGGCTGCAAAACAAACATGACTGAAGTCACGGACTCATGGTAGTATCCTAGGGTACGGGAAGTCCACGTCTGAACACTTACCCATATGGGGGTGTGATGGCTGTGAAATATAGTCATTCATGTTCGTATTTAAACTAGATATTATTCATATATTTGATAAAATATCTCTCTAAACCCTGCCACTAATGCTTAATGATCAAAGGGGTATGCAATTCTTTCTTACTATTTTTTCTTGTGCAGAAAATGATGTATGATAATGGGAATCACTGCATAAATGCCAAAGATACGAGATTTCCAACACGGCAAAGAAACCAGGAGTCGTGAAGTTAATACTGCATTAGGTCTTATAGTTCCGGCCTTTATTTGAGAAACTATACGACAGGAATTTTATTCCGGACGTATAGTTTCGGCCTTATAGTTGGCATCGAATTCGTTAGGTCAAACCGAATAACTTTCGTGAAGGTACCCCTATATAAAGAGGCTTCAGGTGATGAGAAACATCTGTTTCTTTTCGACCTCAACTCTCCCTGCCACCAGAAGCCGCCACGCCGGAAGAATAGATCTAGATCTAAACCTCTATACCCTTCTCCACCATCATAGCCATCTTTCACTACTTGTAATAGTAGATATCTTCTCCAATTGGCGATATTGTAAGACTATTTGCTATCAACCTTATAAATAATTCTCTTCTCCAATTGGCGATATTATGATGTTTATGATTGTCGATTTCATCTCTATGTGTGAATAATTCTCCTTGGGCTAAGGGCTTTTGTGCATGTTATTTATCATAGATGGGATCATGTACTAGTTTGTATGACATGATGATTGTAATACCCTCTCTTTCCTGAATGTAAGGACTTGTCAGGTATCCAAGACCACGAGGATTGATCCAGGTAAAGGGAGTATGAGTAATGACTGATCTGCATGATAGAAACCCAAGTAACAGAAAGGATAATACGTCTGTATGTGAGGAATTTACTTGGGATTAACGATGACATCACGATGCATATCATTAGTTCTCTTTCATCTATGGATGAGACTAGTAGGTTATTGCTATAAGAGGTTGTGGAGGCGATAACAATTATGGATGCACTGCCCACATATAATTATCTTGCTCTAACAATTACATGTGTACTTTATTATTATCTATTATTCCTATGAGATGTTTTAAACAGCTACTGGTGAAAACCGAAGACCCTAGGCCCTCTCTCTTCATCGTCAACAACAACAAAAAGATCATAAACTCTTGGTCCGATGAAAATGCAATAGGAATTCTAAAACTCTCGAAGCTCCATTTAAGTAATCTCACTTTGCTTTCTGCTTCCCGAGAACTCGATAAACATAGGTCTACTAGGTAAAAAGAGCTATACTACATCCGTAATCCGGATTAAAGGTATCAACCATTTTTCGGGCGCCGTTGTCGAGGAAGCAATAGCTATCCTGGTGAGATTAGTAGGAACCTTGCTAGTTTTAATTCTCGTTTTTAATTTTGTTAGTTTGCTTTCAGTCTTTATTTGAGAAACCAAAAAAATTAGTTAGTCTTTTAATTCTTGATTTACCATCATTAGTACTTGTTTAAGAAAATACAAAAACATAGGAAGTATGGCTAAAAAGAAGCTTGGGGAGTTTGCAACTCCTAAAAATAATTATTTACGTACTCCTATTACTCAGCCAACAATTGCTGCTGAAGATTATGAAATTAAGCCCCACTATTTAAGTTTGGTTCAACAGAATCAATTTGGAGGCTCTGTTGTAGAAGATGTAGGTATGCACTTAAATACTTTCACTGAAATATGTGATATGGTACGTATTAAAGATGTTGACCCCGATGCGGTCAAGTTGCGCTTATTTCCTTTCTCTCTTAGAGGAAAAGCAAAAGAATGGTTGTTATCTTTGCCTAGAAATACTATTGCATCATGGGTAGAATGTACTTCTTTATTTATGACTAAATTTTTTCCAACTGCAAAGACTATGCAACTCAGATCTAATATTACTGGTTTTAGACAGGAACAGCGTGAGCCACTAGCGCTTGCATGGGAAAGAATGCATGAAAAACTTTCCCAGCCATGGGATGGAAGATTGGTTCATTCTCCATTTATTTTATAATGCTCTTAACCCGGTGTCTAAGTCCATGCTAGATACTGCAGCTCGAGGAACATTTATGGGTAAGCAAATTACCGAAGCAAATCAGCTGCTAGACAATATGCAAGACAACCATGCCCAATGGCATGTGGAAAGATCAAACACAAAGAAGGTGAACTCCATCACACCTCAAGAAAATGAAGAACTCAATGCTAAGTTGGATGGGCTCATATTAGCCGTTAAAGGTAAGGAAACCCCGGTAAGAGCCAATCTCGAACCAACTATTGAAGAAATAGACTTCATAGCTCGTAATGATTATAACCCTGTTTGGAAAAAAGAATTATAATCCAAATTTTCAGAAACATTATTCTAGTCCTGCAGGTAACTCTAATAATAATATGGCATCGAGTAATAGTAGTCTCCAAGAAACTCTTAAATTTTTTATGGATTCACAAAATGAGCAAAACAATATTCTAGTCAAAATTACGGAGAACCATGATGCTATGCTTGGTAAATTATCTAACCAAACTATTAGTTTGAGAAATGATTTGCAGCCCTTCAAGAAAGACCAAGGATTGTTAAGGCATAGCTAGGTAAAATAACCGAGAGTCAAACTCTCATTCTAGCTAAATTTGTAGGTAAAGCTGAGCCTAATCCAGTTGAAGACCTCAAGATGATAAGAATCCAAAGGGAGGAGCCCGAAGAACTTGATTATAAGAATAATCCTTCACCGAACTACATAGTTGAAGATCTAGTAAAAAGGATCAATATCAAGATTCCAGTAAGTGAAAGGAAATGAGGGAGTCATGTATCAACACTTCGTTAAGCAGGTACCAATAAAGGTACGTGATCTTGAAGAAGAATATAAGAAAATTGCTGAAAAATTACCTGTTAAGCTAGATGATATATTTGAGCCTACTATTAAGATTAAAATTATGACTAATAAAATAACTGCACTATGTGATCTAGGTGCAAGTGTCTCAACAATCCCAAAGAGCATTTTTAACAAGTTAAATCTTGGCTCTTTTGAAATTATCGAACTAAAATTACATCTACAAGATTCTACTTATAAACAAAAAGTAGGCATTAAATAAAATACCTTAGTATACATTAAAGGTTGTCCTCCTTTTATTGATTTTGTTAGTGTTGGCATGGCTAAAGATGCTACTGCCCATATTATATTAGGTCGTTCTTTTTTAAAAACTATTAAGGCTTTAATCAATTTGCATGAAGGGAACGTGAAGCTCCAATGGCCTTCGCGGGATCCTTTTGTTATTCATTTCCCCAGGAAAAAGAAAGCCAAGCAAGATGATAAGGAGACCATCACTTTGAAGGCCAACTACTTTGGAGTGGGTGTTCCACTCATATGGCCTAAATGAGCAATATCAAGGTCAAGCTATTGACCATAAAAGAGTATTGCATGGTAGGAAACCCATGTGAAATAAAGGTTTGAGTAAAGTTTTAGTTTTAGTTTAAGTTTTATATAGAATAAAGAGTGCTAGAAACTCCAGTGAGAAGGAGAGATTCAGCGGTACTAAAAATTCCTGTTTTATATATGCCAAAGTTGGTCAACAATTTAGTTTGTCATTTTTCTATAAAAATAAGGTGTTTCGCTAAGTTTCAGTCTAAAAAGTAATTCTGGAAGAAATAGTAATTTTTTGATGTGTACAGAAGCTTTAACGACCAACTATACGGCAGGAATAAAAATTCCCGTCGTATAGCTCTGGCCATATAGTTATTTGAACCATCGACAATTTTTCATCCCAAGATACAGAAGGTTTGACGACCAACTTTACGGCGGGAACAAAAGTTCTGGCCGTATAGTTCCGGCCGTATAGTTGCGTCCGACCACTTAAACGCACGGGGAGGTATCCAAAACATCAAAATATCAATCCCTCAAGGGATCCAAAACATCAAAATATCAATCCCTCTTCAACCTCCAAACTCTCTCAAAACCTCAAGGGATCTTCACCCCTACTCAATTTCGTTCGATTTCCTCGCACACAAGTGATATATGGTATGTTTCTCCTCCGATCCTCCAATTACTTTTCACAAATTCATATCTGATGTATTGTCATTATCAATCTAGGGTGAGACTTATTTGGAACTAGTTTCCATGATTATCTTGCCTAGCTTATTATGTTGAGGAGATTCTTTAGTGTGCTATGATGAGGATTATGCTATGACTATTACTGTTGGATAAAAAAGTTTTATAATTGTCTTTCTTATTTTTAAAAGATGAACACGAGGATCCCGACATGTGATCTTGCCGCCGCTAGTTCTTCTCGGGATGCAACTCAGGAAGACATGAGGATTCGATTCAAGGATGAGTCCCACCGTGATCGTTTCAACATGATAAAAAACCAAGAAGTCAAGGCAACCAAGTGGGCTTGACCAATGACATTGAACCAACTAGGTATTTCTGATGACTTTAATTTACTTTGCAATCGAGTTGGCCTGCAAAACTTTGTATTTCATGATGCACTAACCTATCGCCAGTTAGCCATTGAATTTCTTAGTTCTTTGAAATGCACTATGAAAGCGTGGCATAGGGAGGATATAATTTTTTTCTGACTCATGAACAATAATTATTCATTATCACTTGATGAATGGTGAAATTGTTTTGGTTTACCCAACAATGATCCTAATGCTCTGCGTGCATCTTTTACCAGCATAGAACCTTCCGCTAAACTCTGCTATAATAGAATGAGCTTTACTTCTAGAGTCAGCAAAGGGAAAAATATTCAACATCCTGTTATTCGCTATTTGTTCTATATTATTGCTATCACCTTTCATGCGCGTAATGAGTTTACAAGACTCAATGAGTAGGACATCTTACTCCTTGCAAAAGTTGCTTTCAACTATGACAACTTGTCACTTCACTTGGGCGTAATTCTAGTGCGCTACTTGGAGTATCAATCCAACCAAAGCCAAGGACCAATCACTTGTGGAGGCGTCATCACCGTGCTCGCCAATGTTATAGGCATCGACCTAGGTGAGACAACCGATACTAGGTGAGAGACGTGTTGGTTTCTCTAGTTTGAGGGCTTGTGGAATGCTCACTAGGAGAGGTGGTGTTTATTATCTGAATATTGCTGGAGCTGGGCGTCTCTACCCCGCTCCTTTGCCTAATGGTCTTTTCTCTATCGAGGAAGGACGTGTGCTTTATGACTTGCAGGTTGAGCAACACCAACCCGAGGAGGATATTCCAGAAGAGGATGAGGACCAAGAGTAGGAGCAAGAAGTCCCTCATATGGAGCAGCAGCAACCAAGCCGGTTTGCTACATATCAAGATTTCCAAGAACTTAGAGGAACTGTGGAGGGAATGCATAATCTCGCCCTGAACCTCCGAGAAACAACAAGTAACCTCTTGACTCAATTTGCGGACTGGAGTTACAACTTTTCCCCCCACCATAGTGATTTGAAGGGCTTGCAAAAGTCTAAGCTTGGGGAGGTTTTCTATCTATTTCTATTTGGATTTCATTTGCTTTATTTTATTTTTGAGGTTATGTTTTTATTTGAGTTTATAAGCACTCGTGTTGGTTTCCCCAACACTTTATCTTATTTATTTTATTTTGTTTGAGATTTTCAAGCCGAGCTTTGTCGCCAATTTTCTATTCTTTAATCCCCCTTCTAAAAAAATCACAAAAAGATTTCTTCGTTTATCTTTATTTTCCCTCTCCCTTTTTCTTTTTGCCTCGAAGTTCTCGTTAATTTGCAGGAGAGTTATTGACTTCGAGTTTCCAAGAAACAAATAGAAGGGAAAGAGATAAGTGGAACCAAACATGAGAGGTATGCCTTATGACTCCCCACTTTTGAAGTTTGAGAAACCCATGCTAGTTAGCAGTAATGTTCAGATGTTATATCGGTGTAGTGAGTCTCTATATTATAGTAAAGTTTTGTTTGCATGGGTATTTAATTGGGTAAGTTTTGTTCTAGCTCTTGTAGTTAACCAAAGTCTTGCCTAAAAATTTGCTGAACAAATTGAAATAAGAAAAAGTCTCACAAATTGAAGACTTGGGTGTTGTAGTTGACGAGGTTTAATCTCGTCAATGCCCATTGTTATGGACTTGGGTTTTGGAGAAGATGAGGATGCTGGAGATCGCGGAACGGTTAGAAAACAAGCAACACGGGGGCACGAGGTTTACCCAGGTTCAGGCCCCCGGAGGGAAAACCCTACTCCTGCTTGTCTGCTCTTGATTACGGCGAAACCGAAGATTACAGGGGTGCACAGATGCAATCTGGCGTGGAGGTGTGTATGCGGTGGCGTGCGAGATATTGTAAGAGAGCCTCCTCGTTGTGCCCTCCTGGCCTTTATATAGAGATAGGCAGGTCCCAGGCACAGATCGAGTCGGTTACAGGTTTTAGGGTTTACCCCTTTAAATTTTCTATCTACTCTAGTCTTGCTCTCCAAGGATCCGAAGGTGCCACGGGCCTTGTCCACCCGAAAATCTTCATGGGCTGGTGCATATTCACCGTGGGCCTTCCTTGGGCTGGACCAGGTATGCTAAGGTAGTGTACCCGTAGGGTATAACCATGTCAGTAGCCCCCGAGTGTTCAGTCGAATCGTAGATTCGGCTGAGGACTCTTCAATCCTTCGGGTGCAACTCTGTCTTTCAAGAGAATGTGTAGGGATTGTTGATGCATGTGCCTGACTCTCCCAACGGATCAGGGTCAGTTAACTGTCTTAGGACAAAACAACACGATATTCTTCAGGTGCGAGTCCCTCGACTCGAACCCGGAACATATGCTGGCATAATTCGACTCAGGCCGTGGAGGACTTACAGGAGTGGAATTCCAGTGAATTTAAATGATGTACCCAACGCGTCCGTCGGGATTTTTCATCGCGCCTGTTGGCACGGATTCTTACTAGCAGAGCGCAGTCATGTGCGTTGCCAGGCCATCAGATGATATCTGTAGGTCTTATCTTTGTGTCGCAGACACAGCATCTGAATGTTTTATCACCGCGGAGGTGCTTCGGGTGGCCAAGGAGGACGTTGCTCACTCGGCGTTTAATTAGGGCAGAGTTTCCAAAAAGTTTTGCATGCTGATCTGTAGGATCGCAGTCGAAGAATTCATAGGGTGCGTGACCAGCGCTCCCTATGGGAGTAGCCCCCGAGTGTCTGTTCGACTTGTAGACTCGAGCAGAGACTTTAATTCAGCCGTTTTTCGGATTCCGGTCCATAGGACACAAATTTTTTCGGATGCTTGAATCTATCCTCCCTATGGGAGTAGCCCCCCGAGTTCGTAGTGGAGTCACAGACTCGACGTAGGACTCGAAGAAATTAGTTCAGTGCTGTAGTGTTTTGTTCATTTTCGGGTGCGCGGCCAGTGCTCCTGATAGGAGTAGCCCCCGAGTAGTTAGTCGAATCGTAGATTCGAGTGAGTACTCTTAGCTGTGTAGCCGAAGAATCATAGTTGTTGCTAGTATAGCATTTGATGATGTCAGTGCTGACGATTGGTGACCTCAAGCGTCTGCTGCGCCAGAGATGACGTGACTGGACGAACATGGGTCCCACCTTCTGACCTTGAATTGACCGGTCACGCGCGGCGTGGAGATAATTACGGCGTCGCCTCGATTTCCGCACGTAGTGGACGGCGTGTGAGCGACGGTTCGCTGCTGGGCTGACACATGGACGGTCAGATCTTGAAGTTGGCTCTAGGTCTTCCCGATGGACGGTCGTCATGCATCGTCTTCGTCCTTATAATCATTGGGGAAAAGTTAATCTGTTTTCACCGCAACCATTCGTGTTTCACTGCTTCCATCTTCTCTGAGCTTTCTTGTTGCGCGCTGGAATATCCTCGAACATTTCCTTCGTTGATCCTACGTTCTCGCCGCCGACGCCGCCGCACCGCGATGGGGAAGCCCAAGAAGTCCTCTTCTGCGGTTGGCACCAGCGCTGCTGGTGGCAAGAAAGGTTCGACAGCTGCCCGTGTCACCGATGGTGGCTGGCGGCGATCGGAGACGCGGGAGAGTGATCTCCGTAAGCTCCGTGAGCGGGGCTTGATCCCGCAGGATAGGGAGGCCGTCAAGCTCCCTAGCAACGTGGTAATTCCCCGTCCCCCCGCTGGGTTTCGGGTTATGTTCCTCGCATTTGTTCTTCGGGGCTTTTCCTTCCCAGTCCACAATTTCCTTCGTGGGCTGATTTTCCTTTACGGCATCCAGCTGCATCATCTTTGCCCCAAATCTCTTCTTCATATTGCTAGTTTCGTCACTTTTTGCGAGTGCTGGCTCGGTATCGAGCCGCACTTTGGCCTCTTCCGGAAGCTCTATTCCGTGAAGAGGCAATCTGGTTCTGATGGTGTCTATCCCATTGGGGGTTGCATCATTTCCCTTCGATCCAATCTTCTATTCTTCTCCTTTTCCATGTCCGAATCTGTCCAGTACTGGCGGAGGCGATGGTTTTATATCCGCGACTCCACGGTGGCTGGGCAGGATTTTGACCTTGCTCCTTTCGACCCCTCCCAGAAAATCGAGCCGAAAAGGTCCTGGAAGAACCAGATCTTGGATGGCGAGGTGGCTGAGATTGAAGGGCTCTATCGTCGGGTGGAGGATCTTTAATTGACTCCGGAGAAGGAGGTGAATGGTGTGGACATCATCCGCACCTTTCTCAAACGTCGGGTGTAGCCACTCTAGGCTAGGGAGTACCCGATGTTCCTTTATTCGGGTCGCCGTGATCCGACTAGGGTTTCGGCTGAGGAATTCTCCAGGGGAGATATTGAAGGGGTCCTTCGCCCGCTACTGAAGTACAAGGCTGGAGAGGACCTTCCGGGGAAGTCGCTTACTTCTCCGTTCTCTGCTTCTCGTCCGGTTCCACAGGTTTAGAGCTTCGATATGCGCGTAGCGCTATTTTTCGACTGCGTTTTAGTTGTTATTTATTTGTCTGCTCACAAATTTGCTTCTTTTGCGCAGGAGTTCAAGGTGCCGGGCATGTCACCGCCGCTTCCCGAATTGTTTCCGGATGCACCGGACAATGAAGTGGTGGACTCCATGTCTGAGCTTCCATCAGCGCGATCGCTGGCCGAAGAGGCCATCGAGTCGAGCGAGGATCATACTCGTAAGATGACACGGAGCTCCAGCGAGTCGTCAGATGCTTCGACTCTGCCGACGCCTAGGAACCCGCTATGCCTGGAGCGTCGCAGTGATGGGAATGGGGGATCTTTTTCTCCGATTCCTGTCGTTCCCGTGCGGGCTGTGGCACCACACCCGCCGGCGAAGCGGAAGAAGGAAGAAAAGAAGGAAGAGAAGAAAGAGGAGAAGAAGGGCAGGAAGACCCCTCCTATCTTCGACTTAAGCGAGCTTGACTCGTAAGTTTCCTCAGTCCCCTTATTTTTTGTCTGTTTACCTTGTGCTCTGCTGATTTTTTCCTTTTGTAGCCACTCCTCCGACGGCTCCTCTAGTGACGGTGCTTGGGAGATGATGGGGGAGTCGAAAGTTGCTCTTCCTCGTGGCCACCTCTGAAGGCGCTGCTCCAAACCCTTCTTCGCAAGAGGTTCGGGTGGTTGCCCCTCAGAAGACTGCGAGCGGACCTTCGGAGTCGCCGTCTAACCATGTAAGTAGTTTTTCTTTTCTGCCGCAGGGGGAGCCCCCGAGCCTTTTCAGATGATCTGCTGATTTTCTTTGAGTCTCAGGGGGAGCCCCCGAGCACTTTTCGTGTGTGTAACTTGCTTATGCTCGTTCTTTTGGGCGTAGCCCCCGAGCCGTTCTTCTGACTAATAGTTCTTGTTGCAGCATTTTGTGCAAAGTGCCAACCAGTTGGTGCAGCAGCACCTGGCGTTGGAGGCCAGCCTTAAACAGCTTTAAGGTATGTTTACGACTTGGTCTTTGCTTCTTCTTGTATTTTTGTCCTTCGATCCGATAGGTGTGTTGCTTGACTGCAGAGGACCACACCACCTCTCTCCGTGATATTGATGCTCTCAAAAAGATCCTTGGTCAAGCGGAGAAGAAGGCCGAGGTCGCCGTTGGTGCGAAGGAACGCCTCGAGCTGGAGTTAGCCAACGCGGCCGAGGCCAAGGAGCGCCTTCAGCAGGAGGCCACGGACCGCGAGGAGCAGCTCGCCACTGCCACGGCTTCGCGTGAGAAAGAGGTCGCCGGCAAGCTGATGGCAGCTGCCAATGCTGTTTCGGGTGCGTTTCTTCGCCTTATCCTTTCGGCTTCCTTGTCTTTCCTTGTAGTGTTTTTATTTATGTTGCTTCCCTTTTTTGCCTTAGATGCCGTGGGCATCGAGTTTGATCGCGGTGCTCTGGAGCACGGGAGCGCTCTGGATGATGCTACTGCGGCGGTCGAAGACCGCTGCAGCACCGTTATCAGCTTGCTTGCCAAGGCCAAGGAGGTCCTTGGGCGCTTCTATAAGGAGCTCGTCCCCAAGGGCGTGGCCCTCGAAGATGTCGATGCCTTGGCGGAGGCGCTGTCAGCCGAGGCGCCTGCGGCGTACAAGCGCAAGCAGAAGGGCATCGGCGCGTCCGTTGGGCTGGCAATGGCCTTGGCGGCTGGAGCAGAGTTGGACCTTCCTCAGGTCACCTCCCGGATGCCGACGGCTGCTAATGGATCCGAGGTAGCCTTCGCCACCGAAGCTGATTGATCTGCTGGCCGAGTACGTGCTAAGGCAGCAGGGGGAAGCCAAGGCGAGGCAGTCCGGCTCCGAGGCTACTCAGGGTGCCGCTTCGTAGGCGTTGTAGTTGTAGGATAGTTTTAGCTTCTTTTGTTGTAATTATTTTGATGAATGATCCTTGTGCCACGTAGTGGCTTTTGCTGCACGTAATGAATTTGCTGAGTTCCGTGCTCTTTCGTCTGCTTGTTCATGTCGTTGTATTCTGTTACTCTACGGTCCTTCGGGTGGTGATCCCGTTGACACTTCGTCTGCGGCGCAGCTGCGTCCATCCCTGGATGGTGCGTCGCATCTTGTGTTTCTTCGAGATCGTAT
This sequence comes from Avena sativa, assembly GCA_916181665.1. Classification (NCBI taxonomy): domain Eukaryota; kingdom Viridiplantae; phylum Streptophyta; class Magnoliopsida; order Poales; family Poaceae; genus Avena; species Avena sativa. Next base: position 413,214,286 of record OV702281.1, on the reverse strand, counting down.
TCGTAGCCTCGAGAAAGAGTTGCTTGGGGTGCGTGGCCACGCTGATGTTTGGAAATCCAAAGCGGATCGAGGCGCTGCCAGAGAGGAATTTTTGATGGGGGAGTTGTGTCGTCTGGCCGAACAGCTTGAATGTGAGTTTTTCGAGCTGCTGCTCGTTGTTTCGGATGCGCCTGTTGGCCTTTCGCCTTACTCTTGCAAGTATTGCAGGTGCTAACCTTGCTCCGAGGGAGGAAAAGGAGCGTGTTGCTGTTCGGATCAATTGCTTGACTCAGCAGGACATGGAGGCCGGCGGGTTTTTCTGGATGGACCGTGATCGTGCCATGGTTCTTGTGACAGTGCAGGATCGTGTCGACCAGGTATCGCGGGTGCTGCGTCAAGTGAAGTCTTCGCTGGCGTCGGTTATGCATGTGATGTTCCCGCTGGATGATACGCCGTCAACTCTCTCTGGCTTGTTGTCGAAGTTTCGGAGTGTGCATCGTGTCAGGGAACTGGTGCGGCATCAGCTCGTCGCAGGGGTGAAGGCTGCGCTCTCCCTTGTGCGGTTACATCGTCCTGATGTAGATCTGTCTGTTGTAGTGGCTGGGCCGCCTCTTCGGCCAGATGGTGGCGAGTGGGATATGCGTCCATATTATGCGGCTGTAAGGTAGTATGCCGAACAGATCGTAGATCTGTTTGAGCAGCGTGCTCAGGTTATTCTTCAGAATAGGTAGTACCTGTAAAAAAGATAGATGTAAAATTTGTATATATTTGACGGGGTGTGTTGTGCCCTTTGTTGTAAGGGTTTGGTTATTGTTTTAGCATGTAGTGCTTTGTTTGTATACGTGCCCTTTTCGTTAGCCTGACGTGATCAGCTACTCAGGTGTACACGTGGTATCCTCAGTCGACGAAGTCGTGAGGTGGTGGGGAGCCCCCGAGTGTGTTTGTGGCATGGAGTAAAATGCGAAATAGTAAACAAAAATTTTGGGGCGAGGCACTTAGCTTTATTCATATCGTAATGGAGAAGGTACATTGTTCGGCTGAGTATCCTTGGCTGAATAGCCTTATTGAAAGTAAAAGAGGGGGGTAGCTAGGGGTAGAAGTGTCGCAGCTGTGCGACGTTCCATGGGTTGGAGTATGCGACTCCAGACTCCACGTGCTTGAGGCGATATGCGCCACCTGGGATGACTTCAGTGATGATGTAGGGTCCTTCCCATGGTGACTCGAATTTCTTAGGTCGCTCTTGCTTGAGTCGTAGGACCAGGTATCCTTCGACGAAGGACCTTGGGCACAGCCGTCGGCTGTGGTAGTTGCGGAGACTCTGTTGGTACACCGCTGATCGAGCCGCTGCTATGTCGCGCGCTTCGTCGAGTGTATCGACGGCACCTTTGAGTGCAGCCGTCGATTCGGCTTCGCTGTAAGCGACGACCCGTGGGGCCTTGTGGCGTACTTCTGCTGGTAGCACGGCTTCGGCTCTGTGTACCATGAAGAAATGCGTGTAGCCGGTTGAGTTGTTTGACATTGTGCGCAGGCTCCACAGGACCGAAGGTAGCTCTTGTGTCCAGGCACCCGCGAGTCGCTCGAGTGGGCTCATTAGGCGCTTCTTGATTCCAGCACCGACGAGGCCGTTGGCCTTTTCCGCCTGCCCGTTTGTTTGCGGGTGCGCCACAGAGGCGTATGTGATGTTGATTCCGAGGTCTTCGCAGAAATCCTGGAATTCTTTCGAGATGAAGTTCGACCCATTGTCGGTGATGATGTTGTGTGGCATGCCGAACCTGTAGACAATGGATTCAAAGAACTTGACGGCAGTTTTGCCCTTTTGGTTAGTGACTGGCATGGCCTCAATCCACTTGGTGAATTTGTCGACTGCAACCAGGAGGTAGACGTGACCTCCTTTCGAGGACCTTGGTAGCTTGCCGATCATGTCGAGGCCGCACTTGGCGAAGGGCCAGGCCAAAGGTATGGGCCTGAGTTCTGATCCGGCTGCGTGTGGTTTGTCGGCGAACCTTTGGCACCCGTTACATCTTCGGACGATGTCCTTGGCATAGCTCATGGCCGTTGGCCAGTAGAATCCAGCTCGTAGAGCTTTGGCGACAAGGGAGCGGCTGCCCGCTTGGTGGCCGCAGATGCCCTCGTGGATGTCTTGGAGGATGGTTTTGCCGTGACCATGACGCACCTTTGTAGTACACCCGAAATGGTGCGCTTGTACAGCTTGCCATTGATGATGGTGAAGGCCTTTGACCGGCGAGATATGCGCCGGGCATCTATCGGGTTATCAGGCAGCTCGCCGTCTATCAGGTACTTGAGGTATGGTTGCGTCCAAGTTTCTTCGACTGCCATGACCTGCATCAGGTAGACCATGGCGACCTCTGTGTCGAGCTTTTCGGGTCCTTCCTGTCTTTCGGGTAGCGCAGCCCCCGAGTGCTCTGCTTCTTTGGGTGATCCCTTTGGGAATTTTCGCTTTATGGATGGCACGCAGATCTGTTCGAGGAACACGCCTGGTGGCACCCGTGCACAGGTGGAGCCGATGTTGGCGAGCCTATCGGCCTCCTCGTTGCTTTCTCTCCCAACGTACCGAAGTTCACAGCCATCGAATTCTCCCTCGAGTGAGTTGTAGAGTGCGCGGTACACAATCATGTTTTCGGTGTGTGTGTGTGTCGCACTCATTCATCGTCTGCTGGACGACGAGGTTCGAGTCTCCGTAGATGACCAGGCGCGTTGCGCCACAGATCTTTGCCATCCTCATGTCGTGGATGAGGGCTTCATATTCTGCCTCGTTGTTGGAAGCTCGAAACTTCATCCGGAGGACGTACTTCATCTTATCGCCCTGCGGGGAGGTCAGTATGACCCCGGCTCCTGCTCCGGCTTCATGCTTGGAGCCGTCGAAGTGCATTGTCCATGACTGTGTCATGTCTAGGGTGTCTGGCAGCTGCAGCTCCATCCAGTGTACAGGAAGTCCAGAAGGACTTGAGACTTGATCGCGTGGCGTTTCTCATAGACGATGTCTAGAGGTGACAGCTCGATGCCCCACAGGGCTACGCGTCCTGTGGCCTCCGGATTGTTCAGGATGCTGTTAAGGGGTGCCTCGTTGACGACCATCACCTGGTGCTCCTGGAAGTAATGGCTCAGCCTACGAGCCGTCATGAACACGCCGTAGGCGAGTTTCTGGTAGTGAGGATACCTCTGCTTTGTCGGCGTCAATACCTCGCTGAGGTAGTAGATTGGGCATTGGACCCCATGGGTCTTGCCTTCTTCGGGTCGCTCGACCACCAGTACGGTGCTTACCACCTGGTGTGTAGCTGCTATGTACAGCAGTAGAGGCTCGCGCTATTTTGGTGTAACCAAGACGGGCGAGGTAGAGAGCAGCCGCTTTAGGTCTTCGAATGCATCATCCGCTTCAGGCGTCCACTCGAATTTGTCTGCCTTGCGTAGTAGCTGGTAAAATGGCAGGGCTTTCTCGCCCATGCGACTGATGAACCTTCTCAATGCCGTGATTCGTCCTGCAAGATGCTGGACACCCTTGAGGTTCTTCGGCTTCTCCATGGCCATTATGGCCCGGATTTTCTTCGGGTTCACCTCGATCCCTCGCTGAGAGATGAAGTAACCAAGCATCTGGCCAGATGGGACGCCGAAGGCGCACTTTTCAGGGTTAAGTTTGATCCTGTAGCGGTCGATATTATCGAATGTCTCGTGGAGATCGTCGATGAGTGTTCTCGCCTCCCTGGTTTTGATGACTATGTCGTCGACATAGACTTGGATATTGCGACCGATCTGGTCCTTCAGGCATGCCTACATGCATCGCTGGTACGTGGCACCTGCGTTCTTTAGCCCGAAGGCATTGTGTTGTAGCAGAACACTCCGAACGGCGTGATGAACGCCGTTTTCTCCTGATCTTCGACTTTTAGTCGAATCTGGTTATAGCCTGAGTAGGCGTCGAGGAAGGAGAGCTTCTCGCATCCTGCAGTCGAATCGATGATCTGATCGATCTGAGGGAGAGGGAAGTGGTCCTTCGGGCAGTGCTTGTTTAGCGATGTGAAGTCCACGCACATCCGCAGGATGTCCGTGTCCTTTTTGGGGACCATTACGGTGTTGGCGAGCCACTCGCTCTCCTTGATCTCCCTGATGAAGTTTGCGTCGAGCAGTCTGTTGACTTCGACTCCGATTGCTTCGGCCGTGGTTCGGACAGTCGTCGGATGGACTGCTTGACGGGCTTAGCATCTGGAAAGACGTTGAGTGCGTGCTCGGCGAATTCCCTGGGAACTCCTGGCATGTCCGCAGGACACCAGGCGAAGATTTCCCAGTGCTCACGGAGGAATTCGATGAGCGCGCTTTCCTATGCGGAGCTGAGATCGTTGGCGATCAGCGCCGTCTTAGAGGCATCCGTCGGGTGGACCTGCACCTTCTTTGTGTTGACGGTGGAGTCGAAGGACATATCTGGTGCGTTCTGTCGTGCGACTGGGGGTGCCCCGTTGTCCGTCACCTCGCGGAGCCTTACGAGCTCCTCTTGCATGTCGAATGACTGGGAGATTCTGTTGAAGTCCCTGTCGCAGTGATCCGATTGGGTGAAGCTCCCGTGGACCGTGATGACGCCTCTGGGTCCTGGCATCTTGAGTAGCAGGTACGCGTCGTGCGGTACTGCCAGGAACCTTGCAAATGCTACACGCTCGAGGATGGCGTGGTATTGTGATGGCCAGTCCACCACTTCGAACTCGAGCCGCTCGCATCGGAAGTTATCCGGCTTGCTGAAGATGACGTCGAGCCATATCTTTCCCAGGGGGAATATTCCCTTTCCTGGGACGATGCCATGGAACGTTGTGTGTGATTATTCCAGGCTGCATAGCGGGATCCGCATTGCCGCTAGGGTGTTGGCGAACATCAGGTTGATGCTGCTGCCGCCGTCCATGAAGATGCGGCTCATCTCGAACCCTCTGATCTGCGCCTCGAGCACCAGGGCAGCATGACCTGGGTGAGGGACCTAGCAGGGGTGATCCGAACGGCTGAGCATGATGCAGGACTCCGATCCACTGAGGTACTCAGGGATGGTGGGTGGAGCTGTCACAACCAGGTTGATCTGGCGGGTGATTTTCTTCTGCACCCTATTCGTTGGGAGCCCTTTTTGGATCATCAGCGCTCCTTTCGGCAGGGGTTACCCGTGCCCACCGTTATTCTGTGCGGGTGCGATTGGGTGGTTCGGGCCTCCTGCAGGTGGCGGTGGAGGAGCTCCATGCGCGATCTCGCCTGGTGCGGGTGCGTTCCCGAATCCAGGGTTTGGGGCTTGCTGCCTCATCTGAGCCATGCTTTCACTGAGTTTTTGGAACTCGCGGCAGTCCTTGAGCATGTGGCTTGCCTTCTTATTACCATCCTGCTTGTCGATGTAGAAGTGGATGGTGCATGGACCCGACAGTTTTTTGTATGCTAATGGTCCGTCGTCGCAACCGCGGCGCTGCCACGACTGTGCTGGGTGTCCTCCATCGCGGAAATTGCCTCCGCGGTATCCGCCGATGTTGCGGTTGCCATCGCTGCGGAGGTCGGCGTAGCCATCCGCGACCATGTCGGGTCCATCGTGATCGTCGTAGACGCGCGATCTCCTCTTGCTATGGCGTTCGTGCCGTCGGCCGTAGTCGTCTTCTTCCTCCGAGTGTGCTCGGTGGACGGAGTCCTCACCGTCGGCCCACCTGTTGGCGATGTCCATGAGGCGGTCGAGTGTCTTGGGCTTGACGCGCCCAAGTTCTTCTTTGAAGTCCTAGCGCTTGACGCCGTCCTTGAAGGCGCCGATAGCCCTTTCTTCGGAGATGTGCGCCGCGGAGTTCTTGGTGTTGGACCAGCGCAGTATGTATGAGCGAATGGATTCGCCCGTTCGTTGAGTGCAGGCCCGCAACTCCTCGATCGAGGCAGGCCTCGTGCTGGTGCCCTTGAAGTTTCGTACGAAACTGTACGCCAGCTCCTCCCAACTTCGGATGGATCCTGAGGATAGGCTGCTTAGCCAGATCCGAGCTGCGCCTGTCAGCTGCAGCTGAAGGCATTGCATGGCGGTTTCCCTGCTTCCTCCGTGCAGATTGACGGACAACAAGTGGTCGCTGAGCCACGCCTTGGTGTCCTATGTGCCGTCGAACTTCGTAGTGTCCGAAGGGAGCTTGAAGTTTCACGGCATCCTTGTCCATCGAACGGATCTGCTGAAGCATCAAGCTCCGCAGAGTTCTCCTTCGTCTTCATCCATCTCGGATTCAGACGAGCATACGCGCTTGGTGCGTGCTTTGTCGATCTTGCGCTGCGTTAGCTCGTTTCGAGCGTCGTAGTCGCGGCTGCGATGGCGCGAGCTCTTATGCCTTCGAGGAAGGTCATGCTCTTCATCCTCGGATGAGGGTGTGGGGCTGCAGTTGAATCTGACCGTAGCCTTCTTTTTTGGCTCCGCAAGAGCTTCTCCGTGGAGCGCAGCTCCAACGAGTCCGAGTCCGGTAAGCGCGGACTTGTGCATGGCCCTCTTCGGGTCCCCCTCCGGAGGTGGGTGGGACGCGAGGTACGCGGTGGCTGCCATGATCGCATCTTGCGGCGTCTTTGGGATGACGTTGCCGTCTGCGTCCATCTCCATGAATGATGCGTTGAGGGCTCGGGTCACCTCGCGACGCTCTTTAGGGTCCATGTTATCCATCCGAGAACGGTTCTTGTTGCCGTGGTTGCCATGCGAGATGGAGCCAATGCCCATGGCGGAGAGCGCAGCTCGTCGCACACTGGACTCCGAAGCTGCTTGCTTGTGCTTGTCAAGCACTTCCTGCATCTTGACCTGCTTCTTGTGCTCCTCGATGAGGAGCATGTGGTATGCCATCAGCAGATCTCGTGAGGCGTCAGCAGGCAGGATCTTGTTGCCTGCCACGGCCTCGCGTGCTTGAGCCCATCCCTCCTCGTTGAGGTGGATGACTCGATTATTGTTGTCCCCGTTGGGTGGGGGGGACCGGCTTCCACCGTTTCCACCATGCGGGTTGGGTGGCGGATTATGTTCCTGATCCTGGATGACTGCAGCGCACTGGTAGCGCTCGTAGATTGGCTTGCTGCTGCCGCAGTTTTCGTATCCGGAACCGTAGGTCCCTTCGTCCGATGGTGGATCGCACAAATCGGAGTTGCAGCTGCTGCTGTCATAGTACTCGTCTGTCGATGGTGTTGTGCGTAGCACATGGTGTGGAGCCCATGAGGCGGGCCTGATCGATGGCAGGGGCACCCGCTCTGGAAGGCGGAGGGTGCCAGTCTGCCCCACCTGGAAGCAGAAGCTCCCGAACAGGATCTTGAGTCCGTCGCCAACGGGATCGAAGTCCTTCATGGTGGCCGCTGAGTGGGTGGTGAAGTCGAAGGCGCCGAAGAGGAGACGACTCTCCGTCGCCGCGAAGTTGTAGATCGCTCGGGTTGGGACCGTCATGATCGCACAATCAGCGTCCCCAGTTCCCACAGACGACGCCAATTGACGAGGTTTAATCTCGTCAATGCCCATTATTATGGACTTGGGTTTTGGAGAAGATGGGGATGCTGGAGATCGTGGCACGGTTAGCAAACAAGCAACACGGGGACACGAGGTTTACCCAGGTTCAGGCCCCCGGAGGGAAAACCCTACTCCTGCTTGTCTGCTCTTGATTACAGCGGAACCGAAGATTACAGGGGTGCGCAGATGCAATCTGGCGTGGAGGTGTGTATGCGGTGGCGTGCGAGAGATTGTAAGAGAGCCTCCTCGTCGTGCCCTCTTGGCCTTTATATAGATATAGGCAGGTCCCAGGCACAGATCGAGTCGGTTATAGGTTTTAGGGTTTACCCCTTTAAATTTTCTATCTACTGTAGTCTTTCTCTCCAAGGATCCGAAGGTGCCACGGGCCTTGTCCACCCGAAAATCTTCATGGGCTGGTGCATATTCGCCGTGCGCCTTCCTTGGGCTGGACCAGGTATGCTAAGGTAGTGTACCCGTAGGGTATAACCATGTCAGTAGTGTTTAGTCTTGAAACCTTATTCCTAGAGACACTCAATACCACATAAAATAATGATTGACTTGATAGCTCTCTTTGAGAAGATCTGTTCAATTTAATTAATTTTTAGCGGTTGTTGTGAGCATGCCAAAGTTTGACTTGTAAATCATAAGAATGATATAGCTTTATGCGTGCCAAACTTCATGGGATGCCAACAACTCCACTAGCCTACGAACGATCTTCATGGAGGAAACTCCTAGATTTCCGCTATGAGTTGATTAAACATATGTAGCAGCAATGCTATAATGGGTAAGATTCTTGGCACTCCCGGGTAGCTGTAAACATGATGGAATCACTCCTTGATACGTTGCAAACGTATCTATAATTTTTGATGCTCCATGCTTGTTTAGTATCTACTTTGCTTTACTTATCCACACTTTGAGGTGCTTTTTACATGTTTTCTGGTACTAACCTATTAACAAGTTGCAACAGTTCTAGATGCCTATTTTCTGCTGTTTTTGGTTTTAGAAAGGTTAGTAAAGAAATATTCTCGGAATTGGATGGGACGAAGGACAAATTCAATAACTTTCGAACAAGAAGTCCATAGGGGAGCCAGGGGGGCCAGACCCACCCTAGGCGCGGGTGGGCCCAGCCCCGTGCCTGGCTAGGGTTTGGGCACCCTGTCCGCCTCCCGGTCTCGCCCCTTCGCCTATAAGAAGACCCCGATACAGAAATCATGAGTACCCGATCATAAATCCACTAAACCGTCTGTAGCCGCCGCCTCCATCGTCCCTATATCGGGGGGATCTGAAGTTCTTCTCAGCACCCTGCCAGAAGGGAGATCATCCCGGAGGCCTTCTCTCCGGTATGATTTGGGAGTAGTTCCACCTTGGACTATGGGTCCATGTAGTAGCTAGATGGTTGGATCTCCTCCTTTGTGCTTTCATGTATAGATCTTGTGAGCTCCGTTCATGATCAAGATCTAATATATTTGTAATCATGCATGTTGTGTTTGCGGGGATCCGATGGATATTAAGATTATTACGTTGGCTTGATTAATGGTTTTATCTTTATGATTCTATCATGTCTGTGTTGTTTGTGATCTTGCATGCTCTCCGTTGCTAGTGGTTATCTTGGCCAAGTAGTTGCTAGTGACTCCAAGAGGGAGTATTTATGCTCGATAGTGGGTTCATGCCTCTAGTTTCCAAGGGAAGTGACAATAATCTCTTTGGTTGTAGATGTGTTGTTGCTACTAGGGAGAAAACAACGGTCTCTTGTTCGTGGAACATGTGGACTGTTTACCTTACACACTTTGCTTAAAGCAGTTGTCTGTTGCTTGCAACTTAATACTAGAGGGGGTTCGGATGATAACCTGAAGGTGGACTTCTAGTCATAGATGTAGTTGGATGACGGTCTATGTATATTGTTGTATTACCCAATCAAACTCATAGGATCTTTGTGGCTAGTAATTGCATTGTTATGCCTTGCTCAGTTCATGTCAATTGCCCCGCTGTAATTTTTTTACCCTTCATGCCATGTTATTTATCTAAGGAGAGCACCTCTAGTGAACTATGGACCCCGGTCCAATCTTTACCATTGATACACCTTCCACTGTTACTTGTTTACTTGCTGCAAACCATTACCTTCCACACCATACGTTTAATCCTTTGTTACCGCAAACCGGTGAGCTTGACAACCTCACTGATTCGTTGGGGCAAAGTCTTGAGTTTGTGTTGTGCAGGTCTCCGCGTTTCTTGCAACACCTGTGTGACGTTTCCTTCCTCCTACTGGTTCGATAACCTCGGTTTCTTACTGAGGGAAAACTTGTTGTTGTGCTGCTTCAAACCTTGCTCTTGGGGTTCCCAACGAAGCGCTCCTACATCAACTCAGCGCTGCATCTAGCTTTTCTGGCGCCCTTGCCGGGGAGGCTAAGGACGTCTTCACTAGGGGAGTCCTTCACTTCCTTTCTCTTTACTTTGTTTTTTAGTTTGCTTTGTCTCTTTTGCTTGGTTTTGTTTGCTTCTTTTCAAAAAACACAAAAAAAATTAGTCTAGCTTGGTTTGCTTGCCTTATTCAAAAACACAAAAAAATTAGTTCCTGGTCTAGCTGCTGCTGCTATTTTTGGCTTGCCCACCTTTGCCAAAATGAACTCTGCTAAGAACACCAAGTTGTGTGACTTCACTAGCACCAACAACAATGATTTCCTAAGCAGTCCTATTGCTCCACCTGCTCCTGATGCTATCTTTTATGAAATTAAGCCTGCTTTGTTGAATCTTGTGATAAGAGAGCAATTTTCTGGTGCTAGTTCTGATGATCTTGATGCCCATCTTAATAGCTTCATTGAACTTAGTGAGATGCAAAAGTATAAGGATGTAGATGGAGATATTATTAAGCTCAGGATTTTTCCTTTCTCCTTGAGGGGAAAAGCTAAAGAATGGTTGCTATCTTTGCCTAAAAATAGTATTGATTCTTGGACTAAGTGCAAAGATGCTTTTATTGGAAAGTACTATCCTCCTGCTAAGATTATTGCTATGAGAAGTGACATTATGAAATTTAAAAAGCTTGATAGTGAACATGTTGCTCCTGCTTGGGAAAGAATGAAATCTTTGGTTAAAAATTGCCCTACTCATGGACTCACTGCTTGGATGATTATCTAGACTTTTTATGGAGGTTTAAACTTCTCCTCAAGAAACCTGTTGGATTCTGCTGCTGGAGGTACCGTCATGGGCCTCACCTTGGGTGCTGCAACAAGGCTCCTTGATAATATGATGGTTAACTACTCTGAATGGCATATTGAGAGAGCTCCACATGGTAAGAAGGTAAATTCTGTTGAGGAAACTTCCTCTTTGAGTGAAAAGATTGATGTTATTATGGCTATGCTTGTTAATGGGAAAGCTCCTCTAGATCCTAATAGTGTTCCCATAGCCTCTTTGGTTGCTCAAGAAGAGAAAGTTGATGTGAACTTCATTAGAAACAACAATGCCTATAGGAATAATTTTGGTAGCAACAACAATTATAGGCCTTATCCTCCTAATAATGGCAATTCCTATGGAAGCTCTTACAATAATGCTAGAAGTTCCCCTTCTGAACTTGAAGTAATGCGCAAGGACTTTATTAGTAAACAAACCACTTTCAATAAGACTATAGAGGAAAAGCTTTTAACTGTTGAGAAAAATATATCCTCTTTTCTGAAGCTCAAACTTCCTTGGTTAATAAAATGGTTGTTAAACCTGAAACTATGGAAAATACCTTTGCTACCGCTCATGCCATACAGGTTACTATTGATGAAAATGTTAAGCTGTTAGCTCAACTTCATGCTAGGTGGGAAAGGGAAGCTGAAATTGATAGAAACAATAGTGTGTGCCTAAGCCTAGTGAGCCTACTACTAGTGATGCTAAGTTTGACTTTGATATTTATGGTTGCAATATTTCTGAAGTGATTATGTTCCTACAAAATCTTGCTAGAAGTCCTGATGCTAGTGATATGCATGTTGCCTTTACCAAACACACTACAGATGCTCTTGTTAAGATTAAGGAAGAGAAGCTAAAACACAAAGCTTCTATTCCTAGGAAAATAGAAGATAGTTGGGAACCCATTATTAATATGCAAGTGAATGACTTTGATCTCAAAGCTTCATGTGATATTGGTTCTAGTGTCTCTATTATGCCTAGGAAGATTTATGAAATGCTTGATTTGCCACCATTAGAAGATTGTTATTTGGATGTCACACTCAATGATAATGCTAAGAAGAAACTCATGGGGAGTATTAATGATGTTCTCATCATGGTGAACCATGCTTATGTCCCTGATAATTTCTATGTTTTGGATATTGAATACAATGCTTCTTGTCCTATTACTTTGGGAAGACTTTTTCTTAGAACAGTTGGTGCCATCATTGATATGAAAGAAGGCACCATCAAATACCATTTTACATTCAAGAAAGGTATTGAACACTTCCCTATGAGAAGAGATAAGTTGCTTTTTTCTCCTCCTTTGAAGGCAAGGTTTGATGTTAATGCTTCCTCATTTGAAAATACTTGATTCTTCTTGCTTCTTGTGCCTAACTTAAAGGCGTTAAAGAAAAGTACTTGTTGGGAGATAACCCAAGAGTTTCCTTGAGTCTTGGAAGTTATTACTTCTGTAATAACCTCTCCTTATCCTTTTTGTTTGCTTTTTGTGCCAAGAATGACCTCTAATAAGAGGGAAATAAGATTTGGGGAGTTGCTGTCCCGAAACAGATTTATGTCCTATACCAAAAAAAATTGTGAGGAGGCTCTGTAACTCGGATTGAGCTCAAAATTTACGAATAAATCCCCCAGTATGTTGGCTAACTTTCGTTAGTTCAACACTTTTTGATTTGAGCAATAGAAGATGTTTGACAAAATTCGTTTCTACCTGCTTATCCATTTTGACAGATTTCTGCCATTATTTGCATTTGCTTCTTATTGATTCCTTTTTGACCTATCTTCAGGTAAATTGAGTTTACTTGAAGGATTTACTACAGTAGCTTGTGTTTTTAGTGAAAAGCCTTGCTGTTACAAAGCTTTGCCAGTGGTCTAATATCTTTTGAATAAGCTAATGTTGCTAATAAAGATTGTGTGAAGTTTTGTATGAAGGAAAAATTTCAGATGTAGAGAGAGAATGATGCAATGAGATGAAAAATGGACAAAAGCTCAAGCTTGGGGATGCCACCATGGTGTCACCCAAAGAAATATCCAAGAGGTAGAAGCGTCAAAGCTTGGGTATGCCCAAGGCATCCCCTTCTTCATCAATAAAAAGCTCAGGTCTGTCTAGACACTTCGTTTTTATTGTTTCATGCACAATTGTGTTGTTCTTGGAGCGTCTTAGTTTTTGTTTGATTTTCTTAGTTTGTTTAGTTTTCTTTAGTAGTTTGGACCCCCGTTCTCGCTGTGTTGTTTTGCAAATAAGTTTGCTTGGTGTTTGGAAAGGAGTAGTAAGTTCTTGCTTGAAGTGCAAGAGGAGCTTGCATTGACTGTGACTTAGACTTTAGCATGACATGCTAGGTGTGTTTTGGCATTATGCTTAGTGATTATTGTTGTAGCATGTCTTGTTCCAAACAATTGGTATTGCTTAGTGTGCCTTCAAGAAATTATGCGTTGTTTTAGCATGCAAAAGCATAGTATTGTGGTATTCTCCTTTGATGTTTTGCTTGGGTTGACTTGGCACATGCTCACACCATGTTATGACTATGAAAATTCACCATTAGCCTCTATGATCATTTAGTCCTTGACTTGTAGTACCACTCTTTGTTGCATTGCATGATTATGGCCATTATTGCTCTCTTAGTTGGTTGCTCTTAGTCTTTTACTAGCCTCCACTTGTATGAGTAAGTTCTATGCATGCCTCCATTTCCCAAGAAACCAAGTTATTCCAAAGTGTCCACTATAAACTCCTATGCATGGTGTGTTACACCATTCCAAAGTATATTCTTGTTTTCATCTATCTTCCAATTAAAAACTTAGTGATTAAAGACCTCACAAACTTGATGGCACACTTTATTATTTGCCCCTAATAAACTTGAACCATTGTGATAACTTTGTTGTATATGCTTGCACTTATAAGTTGGAATTAGCATAACCGTTCTGTTACGGGGAACGTTTTCAACATTGCACTTGTACCTTGTTGTACTCAGTTGATATCATGTTCTTTTGTCTATGGATGTCACCGGTGTGAAATAAAGAGGGAACTTGTAAGTCCATGGAGTTTGTATCCTGTGTTAGAGAAATGCCTGGGCCGCTAGCCTAAGCCATGCCTAATCATGGTGGAAACTTGCAGCATCACCATAGTGACATCTATGAAGCATTCTTCTTATAAAAAAAGAGGCACATTGAGAAAATAGGAAAGATATAAAAAAGCACCATGTTCCCATGGTACATAAGAAGAATTGCTGAGATGATCATTGTCTGCTTGCCTTTTCATTTTGGTTATGGGAAAGCTCCTGTACCATGTGCAAGGGGTACCCCGTTGGCGGTTCTCAATGATATGCAAATACTTACAGTGACAAGAACTTACCTGGACCCAAAGTTGAGTATGCATGAGGTGTGGCCCTCGTATTCAAGGGGCATGAGATTGCCAACTTATACTTCGTCAAGCATATACTCCAGCTTTGCCACTTTAACATTAACCACTTCAAGATGCTTATGATAGGGGCAATGAGGGCTGAAAGCTAACTAGTACCATAATTTTTGGAAGCTCTTTTTGAAACTTGTAATCCCTGCTTCCTTTACAAAAAGGCCTTTCTTCCACCATTATTGAGTCTCCACCTTCTACCTTTAGGCACCATTAAGAGAGCATAGTTGTCATTCTGTGTGCAATGTTCCAAAGCTTATTAATTGATGCATATTGTGTTATTACTTGCTCTTGTGCTATCTGTTTCTAGTCACCCTTGTGAACTTTGCAGGTGTCCTATGCATTATATTGCTACTCTATGAGGGACAAGCTGATTGCCACTATGCTATGTTTTCTGCATGTGAAACAAACAAACGTTTTTCAATACATATTATTCATGATCTTTGTTTGTAGCTTGCCATGTTGCATGCATAATTACTATGTCCCATTGTTAGAACTTCATCTTCCATGCACATGTTTAGAGTTCTTTGATCCCAACTTTCAATGTTTGCAAATGGTTGGATCTTTATTGTGAGGGTGCATGTCACCTCAAAAATTATTCTTTTATCACTTACCTACTCGAGGACGGGCAGGAGTTAAGCTTGGGGATGCTGATACGTTGGAAACATATCTATAATTTTTATGCTCCATGCTTGTTTAGTATCTACTTTGCTTTACTTGTCCACACTTTGAGGTGCTTTTTACATGTTTTCTGGTACTAACCTTTTAACAAGTTGCAACGGTGTCAGATGCATGTTTTCTGCTGTTTTTGGTTTCAGAAAAGTTAGTGAAGAAATATTCTCGGAATTGGACGGGACGAAGGAGAAAGTCAATAACTTTCCGTGGGGAACAAGAAGTCCAGAGGGGAGCCCGGAAGGCCAGCCAAGGGGGCCAGACCCACCCTAGGCATGGGTGGGCCCAGCCCCGCGCCTGGCTAGGGTTTGGGCACCCTGGCCGCCTCCCGGTCTCTCCCCTTCGCCTATAAGAAGCCCCCTATACAGAAACCCTGAGTACCCAATCAAAAATCCACTAAACCATCTGTAGCCGCCACCATCGTCCCTAGATCGGGGGGGGGGGATTTGAAGTTCTTCCCGGCACCCTGTCGGAGGGGAGATCATCCCAGAGGCCTTCTCTCCGGTATGATTCGTGAGTAGTTCCACCTTGGACTATGGGTCCATGTAGTAGCTAGATGGTTGTATCTCCTCCTTTGTGCTTTCATGTACAGATCTTGTGAGCTCCGTTCATGATCAAGATCTAATCTATTTGTAATCATGCATGTTGTGTTTGCGGGGATCCGATGGATATTGAGATTATTATGTTGGTTTGATTAATGGTTTTATCTTTATGATTCTATCATGTCTGTGTTGTTTGTGATCTTGCATGCTCTCTGTTGCTAGTGGTTATCTTGGCCAAGTAGTTGCTAGTGACTCCAAGAGGGAGTATTTATGCTCGATAGTGGGTTCATGCCTCTAGTTTCCAAGGGAAGTGACAATAATCTCTTCGGTTGTAGATGTGTTGTTGCTACTAGGGAGAAAACAATGGTCTCTTGTTCATGGAACATGTGGACTATTTACCTTACACACTTTGCTTAAAGCAGTTGTCTGTTGCTTGCAACTTAATACTAGAGGGGGTTCGGATGATAACCTGAAGGTGGACTTCTAGTCATAGATGCAGTTGGATGACGGTCTATAAGATCCCTCCCTTTATAAAGGTAAGGATCCCTGTGATTGCAATGCTAGTCTCTGGATCAATGCTAGCATCCACAGTTTAAGATGAAGTACACAGAAACAAAGGTCATTATTACATATCATTCCAGAGACAAATATAGTCTTTTACAAACTCCATGGCCACAGGCCTAATACAAGAGTTCAATATATAATAAGATAAATAAGTCTTCATCTTCATGTGCCACAGGCAAGCATGTTGAGTGTAGACTCATAACCCCTAATCATCATCAGAATAACCTGCAACATCACAAGTTACAGCCATAGTGGGTCAATACATTGGAATAGTATTGGCAAGTGATACCTTAGTAGAATTATAGTAGTCTAGATACTATATGCATTTTGGCTAAGTGTAGCTTAGGCTTGCTTTGCTCAAAATAGGTTTTACCTATTAGTGGAAAACACTAAGTTTTTCTTTGACAAAACTTTTCCCAAGGAACCACCAATAGAAATTGGGGAACCTTCACCCTTGTTCAACCACAAGTTTTTACGTAGAAGTTGGGATGAGGAGATTCTTGATAGCTTACATGTCTTGATGCTCAAGTTGTCCAATACCAGGGACATGGCTAAGTACTTAGATTCTTCCATCTGCAGTGGTTGTGCACTTTCCCCACAAGACTTGATTTTCACCAAGACAGGACCTTTCAGAAGCCTTCCCTTAGACCAAATGGACGCGTTCCAACCTATCATTCCACTACC
Source organism: Avena sativa (assembly GCA_916181665.1). Taxonomy (NCBI): domain Eukaryota; kingdom Viridiplantae; phylum Streptophyta; class Magnoliopsida; order Poales; family Poaceae; genus Avena; species Avena sativa. Next base: position 413,197,815 of record OV702281.1, on the reverse strand, counting down.
ACCAACTGTCCAAATGGCTAAGTTATTGCAACCTATGTGATCCAGGCAGAGCCCATATTGCCATGTGGCTGCACTAGAAGCTTCTTAACATTTGGCATCTCAAATCCCTTTGTTCCTGGGTGGGTTTCCACAAGTGAGATACACAAGGTAAACCATATAAATGGGCCTTGTGTAACCACTCAACACAAACCATTCTTTCCCTTCCACCCAGGTGTTTCATTTACTTAGTTGTTTTATTAAACAAAAACTCAAGTCCAAAGACTTAGAAATATTTTCTCGTAGTATGAATATATAACCACCCTTGGTTTCTACTAGCTAGGCTAAGCATGGCATTGATAAGCATCTTAACTTAGAAATTTCTAGAAATTCTACAACTACTAGGATTTCCCAAGCATAGCATATAGATCAAAATATTCATGCAAGTCTTAGCAAAATATTTCTAGTGCATAGTTGAAAAACATAGGAATAAAGTCATGAAGCACCACTTGCCTTGGTAGTTTGGGGAGTAGCAAAAATCCTCACAATCACAATCACTATTTGCACCAAAATATACACATAAAATAATGGCACCAAAATCACATACCAAATATATTCAAACAAAAATATATGAATGCATGCAAATGCCATGTGATGATTTCCTACACCAAACAAGACAAGTATACAGTACTGAATCATAAACAAGTTTAAAACATGCCAAATAAACTTTATTTGAACAACAAAACATTTTTCAAATAATTACTATACACAAATTATGCCTACAAATGTTTCTGTAAAACAACCATTTTACAGAGACAAAACATTAAACACATTGCATAAATGGAAAGGATTTTCTCTCCTGATTCCAATGATATAAAATTTGTCAAATTTGAACATGTGGATCAAAAGTTATGAATTTTTCAAGTTTAAACATCTAATAGATCTAAATTCAGATTTTAAATCAAACTTACAGACACACAGCGTGTTCTGATTCGCCGATACCGCTTCGTGTGGATCGATCAACGAGGGCCGTTAGATTTAAGTGGCAGCGCATGGTCAGATCTGCGCGTAACGGTTCGAGTAAGTGATCTAATCCCGAGCCTCAAATCGAGATCTAATGGCTGCGAAGCTTGCGACCAAAGACTGGCGGCGCTAGCGGTGGCGAGTGGCGGCGGCGGATCTGTCAGAGACGTTGCCAACGATTTAGGTCGCACGGGAGAGGGTGAGGTGGCTTACCGAGTTCGCCGTGTGCTGCTGATTCTCAAGGTAGGCTTCGTTGGCGAAGGGGCGCACCGTGGATGTCGCTAGAGCTCGTCGGAGTCGTGCGCGGCGTCGGATGCTTGCAGACGTCGATGTTGCCGAGGCTCTGCGTCGCCCTAGCACGAACAAAATGTATTAGGGGGTGCGCAAGGTCACGGTGAGCAAGATGGTTTCAAGGAGAAGACAAGGGGCGCTCGATTCATACCGCTATTGCTCGTCGGAGTTGAGCTGCGGCTCTGGTGGTTGCGGGCGTGAACGAAGACGGCGACCTAGGTCACGAGCAGGCAAACCAGGGGTGTTAGCAGATGCACAAGGACGTGGCGGTCATGCTCGTATGAACCAGAAGCAGAGGGGCGGTCGGAGCTTACCGGAATCGCCCGCCGGAGTTGCTCGGTACAGCGGCGGTGCAATCAAGATTGTGGGCATCCTGGTGGCGGCAATGGTGCGCCGAGTGAGGGGAAATGAGCGGAGAGGGGAGGGGGTCTTATAGCCGGAGCAGGGGCGAGAATCTCACGAGGAAACACCGGCAATTAAGCCTGCTTCAATCGCGGCAGTGATGAGGTAACGACGGCGTAGACGGGGTCATGGGGGTGCGTGGCTCGGGGACGATGCTCGCATGGCATTTGGGTCCACCAGTCAGTGAGCGCGGGGTAAGTCTGCGTCGCGTGAGAGAGAGAGAGAGAAAAAACCCGGGTGGGCTTAGTGGGATAGGTCTGCTGTTGGGCTAAAAGTCTGGCGCTGGCCCTTTTCTATTTCTTATCTCTTTTCTTCTTCTAATTCGATTTTCTATAATCAATTTCAAATGAATTTTAAAAGCATTTGAATTTCAAATCTTTCTGGCCTTTTGTAATATGAATCCTGTGTAAATTTGAGTATTAAACCAGGCTGCCTTGCTAGACTTGCATGGTCCTTTGGAGATTTTTAAAATTAACAGTGCCTTAGCACATGGTTTGATGAAGATTTGAAAATGGTTTTAAAACTATATTTGTTTTGGAAATTTTTGTCCAAGCTTAACACTCAACCAAACCAACATAAGGGCAAACAAAACTTGGTTTAAAACAATTACATTCTCATTTTGAGAGTGGCATTAGATCAATGAATGCTCACATAAAATAATAGCACTTAGTGCTTCTGTTTTCTAGAAATGAGTTTTGAAATTGATCCCTAAATGATATGCATGCATGAATGATATGAAATATTTGAAAACATGATTTTAGGGATGTTACAAATCTAACCCCCTTAAGGTGAATCTCGCCCTCGAGATTCGGGTTGGCTAGCAAATAGGTGAGGGTGGTCTTTCCGAAGATCATATTCTCTTTCCCATGTTGCTTCTTCTTCGGAATGATGGTTCCATTGAACTTTGCAGAATTTGATAGTCTTAGTCCGAGTAACTCTTTCTGCAGTATCAAGAATCTTGATAGGTTTCTCTTCGTAAGTGAGATCACTTTCCAATTGGACCTCTTCCAAAGGTATGGTATCCTTCAAAGAAGTCTCTTCCATCTCTGGATGACATTTCTAAAGCTGACTCACATGAAATACATTGTGAACGTCAGACAATGATTCTGGCAATTCAATCTCATAAGCTACTTCTCCTTTACGACTCAGAATCTTGAATGGTCCAACATATCTTGGGGCCAACTTTCCTTTGACTCCAAATCTCTTCACTCCACGAAGTGGTGACACTCTAAGATAAGCTCTATCACCCACTTCATAGGTGCCTTCTCTACGCTTAGGATCTGCGTAGCTCTTCTCTCGGGACTGTGCTATCTTCAATCTGTCCTTAACTAGCTTGACTTTCTCTTCAGCCTCTTTGATTAGTTCTGGTCCGAACAAACTTCTTTCCCCCACACCATTCCATAGCAATGGGGTGGTACACTTTCTCCCATAGAGAAACTCAAATGGTGCCATCTCAATACTGGCTTGATAGCTGTTATTGTAAGAGAATTCTGCGTAAGGCAGACTTTCATCCCAACTGGATCCATAGTCTAGGGCACATGCCCTCAACATATCTTCAAGAATCTGGTTGGTCCTTTCTGTTTGTCCATCAGTCTGAGGATGAAAAGCAGTGCTAAATTCCAACCTTGTTCCCAATGACTCATGTAGTTGCCTCCAAAAATGAGAAGTGAATTGAGTTCCCCTATCAGACACAATACTCTTGGGTACTCCATGCAGACATACAATCCTACTCATATAGATCTTGGCTAACTTAGCACTTGTATAAGTTGTCTTCACAGGTATAAAATGAGCCACTTTAGTTAAGCGGTCCACTACTACCCAAATAGAGTCATATCCTGACCGGGTCCTTGGCAATCCGGTGATGAAATCCATGCCAATCTTGTCCCACTTCCAATCAGGAATAGGTAGTGGTTGTAACAATCCTGCTGGTTTCTGATGTTCCACTTTCACTCTACTACATACATCACACAAAGCAATATGTTCGGCGATGTCCTTCTTGAGATTATTCCACCAAAATCTTTCTTTCATATCCATGTACATTTTGGTTACCCGGATGAATGGAATACGGTGAGTTGTGTGCTTCTTGTAAAATCAGTTTCCGAAGTTCCGGATCTTGTGGAACACAGATACGTTTTCCATGCCATAAAGTACCCTGTTCATCTTCATGGAATCCTTTGGCTTTTCCCTTGCCAATCTTTTCCTTAATCTCTTCAATTTCCTTATCTGTCTTTTGGGATTCTTTGATTTTGTCCAACGAAGTGGGTTGAACATCCAATGACATGAGATGTCCTTCTAGCACAATCTCCAATCTGAGATCTCTAAATTGGGCACACAGATCATCTGGCAATTCTCCCTTAGTAAGGCCATTCACAAAAACCTTACAGCTTAGAGCATCCGCTACTATATTTGCTTTACCGGGGTGGTATTGCAAACTCAATTCATAGTCCTTGATGAGTTCTAGCCATCTTATTTGTCTCATGTTAATTTCTTTCTGGGTGAAGATATACTTCAAACTTTTGTGATATGTGAACACTTCACATCGCTTTCCCAAAAGATAGTGTCTCCATGTTTTGAGTGCATGGACAACAGAGGCTAACTCTAAATCATGAGTAGGGTAATTTACCTCATGAGTTTTGAGTTGTCTCGAGGCATAAGCCACAACTTTCCCTTCTTGCATTAGTACTGCACCTAATCCATGATGAGATGCATCACAATACACTTGGAAATCCTTCTCCAAATCTGGCAGACATAAGACTGGTGTTGTCACTAGTCTCTTCTTCAATTCTTGAAAACTGAGTTCACATCCTTCAGACCAAGCAAATTTCTTGTCTTTCTTTAATAACTCTGTCATTGGCTTAGCTATCTTGGAGAAATTCTCAATGAACCTTCTATAGTGTCCTGCCAAGCCAAGGAAACTACGAACCTCTTTCACTGACTTAGGAGATTCCCATTCAGTTACAGCTGAAACTTTAGCAGGATCAACTGCTACACCATCTCCTGACACAACGTGTCCAAGAAATCCAACTTAATTCAACCAAAGCTCACAGTTGCTGAATTTGGCATACAGCTTATGCTCCCTAAGCTTCTCTAGTATCAAACGCAAATGTCCTTCATGCTCTTCTTTGTTCTGGGAGTAGATCAAAATGTCATCGATGAATACGACAACAAACTTGTCAAGGAACTCCATGAACACCTTGTTCGTCATATTCATGAAGTAATGCATTGGTCAAACCAAATGGCATCACGGTATACTCATACAATCCATACCTAGTGGTGAAAGTTGTCTTAGGTATGTCTTGTTCTCTTATCTTGAGCTGGAAATAACCTGACCGGAGATCAATCATTGAGAACACACAGGCTCCTTCTAACTGATCAAACAAGTCATTGATTCTAGGCAAAGGGTACTTGTTCTTGATAGTCACCTCATTGAGTGAACGGTAATCTATGCATAACCTTTGCTTCTATCCTTCTTTTCCACAAACAAAACTGGTGCTCCCCAAGATGAAGAACTTGGTTGAATAAATCCTTTCTGCAACTGTTCTCCAAGTTGTTTCTTAAGTTCTTTCAACTCGTCTACTGACATCTTGTACGGTCTCTTTGCTATTGGTCCAGATCCTGGTAGCAAATCAATAAGAAACTCCATGTCTCTATCTGGTGGCATTCTCGGCAATTCTTCCGGAAACACATCCGGATATACACTCACAGTTGGCACACAGTCTATGCTAACCCCCTTAAGAGAATTTAGCTTACTCCCTTTCGATTCAAAATTGGTCTTAAATCTGATCCTTTTTTTTCTGGAGTAGTGAGTGAGACAGTATGGTTGGCACAATCTAGCACTCCCTTCTGCTTAGTCATCCAGTCCATTCCGAAAATGACATCCAATCCTTGGGAGTTTAGGATTATCAGATTAACGGGAAACTTATACTTCCCAAACTCTATGACTAGATCATGACATCCTGAGTTCACTATCATTTCTCCGCCAGGAGAACTTACTTTTATAGGACACCCAATAGTTTCTACCGGTAGTTCATTTATTTAAACAAATGCTCTTGATATGAATGAATGAGATGCACCAGTATCAAAGAGAACAAATGCTGGAACAGAATTGAGTTTGAACTTACCAGCAACAACATCAGGTTCCTCATAGATTTCTTCCACATTGATGTGGTTCACCTGTCCCTTTTAGAAAGGGTTGGGCTTGTTGTGTCCTTCAACTTTCTTTTCTGGGCATTCATTTGCATAATGTCCCATCTTCTTGCACTTAAAACATTCAACCTGACTAAGATCCTTCTTGACAGGCTGGCTTCCACTACCACATCCACTTCCACTGTGGTGGCTCTTATATCCACTCTTGTGATTCTTGTACTTGTCATTGTCATGACTACGGTGGTGCTTCTTGTCATGATGACGGTTGTGGTTGTGGTGCTTGTTGTACTTTCCATGCTTGTGGGATCTAGAATTTCCACTATCATCATAATGGGAACGCTTGTGAGACGATCCCGAGTTGTGCTTGTCCGAGTGCTTCCTTTTCCTGCTTTCAACTGTTTCATTTTTCTCTCCAAAATAGCATCCTTGTCACAAAGAGACTGATAAGTGGGGACATAGGCCACAGATAGCTGCAGGTTCAATTCATCGTTCAATCCTTCAAGGAACTTTTCTTTCCTCTTAACATCAGTGTCAACTTCATCCGGTGCATAACGCGCCAGATTGTTGAACTCCTCAATATACTCTGCCACGCTACGGTGGCGCTGCTTCAAGTTATGGAATTACTTCTTTTTCAAACTCATCACTCCAGATGAGATGTGAGCAGTACGGAAACCATCTTCAAAGATAGCCCATGTCACATCCGCAATGGGAGTGGTGATCTGGAAGTTATCCCACCAAGTGGCTGCTGGTCCTTCCAACAAGTGTGCTGCAAATCTGACCTTCTCTTCATCGGTACAACCAACAGTTACCAAGTCCTTGTTCACAGAGCGTAGACAATCATTGGCCACCATAGGATCAGTAGTTCCTGAGAACTTTGCTGGCCTTAGTCTTAAGAATCTGGTAAGCATGTCAAAACCCGGTGGGTTGTTCTGATTGTTGTTGTTGTTATTATTATTGTTGTTTTTGTTGTTGTTGTTGTTGTTGTTGTTGTTGTTGTTGTTGTTGTTGTTGTTGTTGTTGTTGTTGTTGTTCTGATTCTGTATGAACGTGGTCATCATTTGCATCAGCTGCGTCTGAGTTGTCATCATCTGCTGCATCTCGGGGGTGATATTGTTGTTGTTGTTAGGGTTGGGATTAGCACGTCGGGGAGGCATCTGTGGTTTTCAATAAGGATAAGAATGAGATACCCATATATGCTTAACATGCACAATACATCACATAGACAATCACCAAGCATGCATCAAAATAACAAAAGTTCAACAACATAAACAACAAGTTTTGAAAAGTAAACACAGCAATAGCAAGCCATCCACATGTTGGATGGTCATTGCGACTCAATAATCAAAAGCATGGTAAATAAAAGGTAAATGAGTAGTCATCACTACTCCTCTCCATCAACCTCCTTATCAACAAGTGTAAGACTTGCATTCTCCATAGCGGTCTTGTATTCCTCGACATTGGTAGTCAAGGCCTCTATTTTGGCTTTGAGAGCCCTCTTCTGTGAACGAAGTCTCTCAATCACCACTTGCTGATGCTCGAGCTCAAAGTCCTTGACCTCTAGTTCTGCAGTCATGTCTCGAATCCTCTTGTTCCTATCTTGGACTCTTTTCTCTTGACTCTTGAACTTTCTATCCTGACTCTCAAACTTGGCCTCCATTTCTTTAACTATCTCACCTTGCTCCGCGAAGAGCTTGTCCTTATCACGAAGCTGCACCTGGAGTTCGTCATTGCTAAGCATGACGTTGGTACTATCAGTATCTAGGTGCCTAAGAAGAACCTCTAAGTCCTGGAGGTATAGACGAATCGGCTCTGTCGTCTCTCTAGCAGTATCCTCGAAGTCAATGGCCTCACAATCCTCGTCACGTCTACCGAAGGCGTGGAAGTGAGTACCTCTAATCTCCCGAGAGTGTCTCCCTAGCAAACGTCCAAGCAAATCCTGCATGACTACCTCTAGGCCTCTCTCCTTGTCATCATGCATGAGCTTGAAGGTGATGGCCTCCGTGGCTGGCTCAGTATGGCGTCCTGGCTGAGTAACCTTGAAGCCCCAAAGGTCCTTCCTCTCGAACTTGGTGAGGGGAAGCATCATGATGGTAGGAAGTGGGAGATTAAGCACACTAGTGAGCTCAATAAGACGAGTGCCAAAACGAGTTCCCTTGAACTCTTCAGCCGTGCTGATAGTAACATTAGGCATCTATTATATAAGATAGAAAAAGTTAGAATCAACATACATAGAGATGGATCACAAGACAAGGCATCACATGCATAACTTTGACAATCCAAACACACAAGTCAAGGCATACATGAATCTATTACAAACATCCAAGGTTCAACTTATTTTAAACAACATTTGGGAAATAAAATGAAAGTGTGCTGGTCCAACTAACGAAGTACGTTACAACCCCATCTCACTTGCCAAGTGTAACACCCTCAGAATCGACCCTATGCAAGTTTCAGCGATTCCCGCCAAACCCGCATAGAAACGATTCAAAGGTGCCCACCAGGCACTTTCGTGCGGGTGGAAAACGAAGTAATAACATTACACAACAGTCCTCGATGGGACCCACAGAACAGATATATATACAACACGACTCCATGAGTCAAGAATACAGATATAATATACAAAGATCCAAATCACCTTGAAAATGATAGAGCGTCCGACTACGGACAAGATGCAAATGGGGCTAAGAGCCCTGAAGAATAACCAATGGCGTCCATAACCCTGCCCAGGCCAAGCCGGAAGGGTAACCCTGCTAACGACGTCAATCTCAAAACCCGCTTAAACAAAAGCGGTGCTGACAAAGGGCAAAGGAAAAAGAGAGAGCGGTCAGTACTGAGGCCAGTACACGGCGAGACTAGAATTCGGCGGTCCTCGCCTACACAGGTATGGTGGACTGCAGCGGCAGCGCAGCATGCACTAAACAACCTATAGACACTCGATACAACTGTCGGCTATCAGAGAGGGATAAGAAAGACCTATTCGGAACCAACCTGATGCTACCATCAGACAAACCCGTCCTGGTGTTTCCCCCTCGAGACCAAACGAGGAAGTCAACCGAGGAACTCACACAGTTGGCAGTTTTATTTATTCAGTTATCGTTGCAGCAATTACTAGTCAAGTATAGATAATCATCCTGAAATAATAAGCAGTGGGCAATTTTAGTTAACCATTCCGTTATAGTTGCGACACTTACTAGTCAGATACAATTAGCATGAGATATCCCAAAACCCAGCAGTTGTTGGTACTTTTATTTAGCCATTCCGTTGTAGTTGCAATACTTACTAGTCAGATACAATGGTCGCAAGCGACAACCCAAACGAGCAATTGTTGGCAGTTTTATTTAGCCATTCCATTATAGTGAAGCTGATTACTAGTCATTATAAAGTCAAATTTATAGCACTACTTTAGTTATAGTTGTCTATGATCGAGATACTGTGCTCCAAGTCGTCCATAACCGCGGACACGGCTTTCAGAAAGTTTTACCCTGCAGGGGTGCACAAATAGCAACACACACTCGATCAACCTCGAAAAAACCAAATCAAAACCCAACGAGGCCTTCACGACAAAGCAATCACCAGATTCAGAAATATTTCCGGGGGCCACCCCGTTGAGTACACCCGCAACGAAGTTAGCTGACTCCGAGACGGACTCAAGGTTTCGGTGGACGGCTGTAAACGACTAGGAACCCGAAAACTCGGGCTTGTCGATACCGCGAAATCGTGTCCCGATCCTAAACAGTACAGTGTGCTCCTCGCACAATCGTAATAAAGCAGTAAAGCATGGCATAGGTACAGGATAGTAAATAAAACCTCAAACTAGTTTGTGGCCCCAAGAAATAAGAATGAATCAAGCTCTGGCTCAGGGGGGGTCCCATAATCCTCCCGGATGTGGATAGCGCGAATATTCAAGGAACAGGTATCAAGTACTCGGGGTCCTACGGGACACAAGTGGACGGTTAACAACCAAATAACATCTATTGCCCACCTGTGCCTCTGCTTACTTACTTCAATTTTAGTTGTTAAACAGTAATTAAAGTCTTGATCATCTCCAACAATAAACACACGGCAAATACTCCAACAACTGTGGTACTTGGCGACACGCAACAGCACTTGAGCAAGCGACTACGACGCGCAAGTCCTACTATCTACCAAACAACAGGTAATAGGAGGTGTCCAAGGCAATATAAGGCTGCAAGGGATATCACGGGTACGGAAACTAGAGCATCGCAACACAGATAGCAATAGATCAACAGGAGGGAATAAATACTATAAAATTAAGATAGGTAGAAAGGGGGAGATGCTCGCCTGAAAACATTGCCGAAGGTTCATCCGAAGATCGGGTCGACACTCGCATCAACTCAACGGCCTTATCCGCGAAGAAGCAAACGCTAGAAAAAACACCGGATGCACTATTTAATACTACGGCAAAAGATCGGGCATGATGCAGGTATGATGTATGACATGGCAAAGGTGCGATGCAACTAGGCCACATTAAGCGGAACCAGGGTCCCGACAATTAAATATATGGTTCTAGTTGTTTAGATACCCCACATTTTAATTGTTGTCTTAACAAGGCAAAACATAGTATCGGTTCGCTACACAAATTTAAATGGGGTCAATATCAGACTAGATTTGCCCGCATATGGGCCCCATATTTAATTATGAGGTGAATCGGCATAAGTCCCCCAAACCACAAGACGATATGCATGCGAGTATGACAATTTAATATGCAACAATTTATATTGATGGCATTTATAAAATAGGGGCTCGGATCAGGGAATCACATTAGGGGGCTCGACGATCTAGGTGGCTCCGAGGGTCCGGGGTCCGACAGGGGCTTAGGGTTCGACGTGATCGGCGAGGTTCGATGGGATCGGTCTCGGTCAACGGAAGTCGATCTTGTCGCATCCGAGAAGAAGAACTTGGTTCGGCGTCAGGGGCGCATCAGATTCGCCCTGGTCAGTGTCGCTCTTGTCGTCGATGGCGAACTTGAGTGGATCGGGTACCGGGGTCTTCGGATCCGTGAAGTAGATCTTGTCGCACGGTGTTCGGGGTAGACGAACTTGGCGTATTCGCATCGGCGATCTTGGCGTTCGGGTTCTCGACTTCGCATCCGAGACGAAGGTATTGTCGCATGTGTGGTTGCCGGGTCCGCGAAGTGGGCTTCGAGTATGGCGACGCGTGTCGAAGATCTTGTCGGTGGCCTTGGAGTGGTACTCTGGGCTGCTTCGGGTTCCTGAAGGAGAACATGGTCCAGGAAGGACATCTTGACATCCAGGTGGCGGTCTCCGGGTACGGGGTCTCATCCATTAGATCCGTATTGTCGAACTTAGCGGGGCAAAATGTCTCTTACATTTGGTCCTCGGTACTCTTCGGGGGATCTTGGCTTGACAAAACAGAGGAGAAGCACAAGAATCACTTGAGACAGAGGCTCGGGTGGAGCTCCTGTTGTACAGCGGAGAAGCGCGCAGGCGGCCACCGGGAGGGACGGTGAGGACGACTAGGGGCCGGCATGGCCGCAGGCCAGAGCGTCGGCGGGCTTTGGAGGTGAGCGGAAGGCGCGGCCGGGGCTGTCCGCACGCAGGAGGCAGAGGCCGGGCCGGGCGACGGCACCGGGAGGAGCTCGGGCGGGGTCGACCCGACGCGGTCGACGGGACGGAGGCGACCGGCGGTGGGGGTGTCGGGGCGGAGCGAGGAGAGCGGGCCGACGAGGGAGGCAGGGAGGAGGAGCAGAGGGCGGCGATGCAGGGCAACGAGGCGGAGGAGGAAGGCCGGAGGCGAGGCGGCCCGACGGAGGAAGGACGGGCGGCGGGGTCCCGCGGCGGCGCGGCCGAGCTTGCGGGAGGGAGAGGCGACGGAGAGGGAGCCCCGGGCGGCGAGCGGGGGCGGCGGCCGGCGCTGTCGGTGCGGCAGGTGGGGAGCGAGGCCGCTGGCGGCTATGAGCAGAGCGGAGGGGAGAGGAAGGAGGGTGCGGGGCGAGCGGGGGTGGGGACGCGGGCCAGCAGGTGGGGCCGGGCTGGCAGTTGGGGAGTGGCGGCAGGGGATTTGGGTGGTGGCCAGGTGGTTGGCTGGAGGTTAGGGGTGAGGTGGCAGGCCCTGATTGGGTGGGGTTTGGGACAGGGGGGATGTGGCGAGCCGTGAGTGGTAGGAGTGAGGTGGAGGGGCTGGGTAGGACTAGAGTGGGTAGAGTTTTTGGTGGGAAAAGTTTGGGTGTCTCTCTGGGGTAGGCTGGTTTTTATACTGGGGGTGGTCGACTCGGTCGGATCGGCCCGGTACGGCTGCCCCCTAAAAATAATTAAACATTTTATTCATTAAAAACGAGGCGTTTGTAAACCGTTGACAGACAAAACAAAACAATCCGGAGACCCGGGTTTTGGTGTTGAATTAAAGACGGGGCGTTTAGAAACAAATCCAGGCTTTTCAAAATAGTTTTATGCAAACAAAATGCAAGATGACATGACTATGCTCAAATGCAATGTGGCATGATGACATGAGCATGCGGTCATGATGATGCAATGCACAAAAACAACGCGATTTTCTAGTAGTGGTTTTTTTTGCGGGATGCCACAATTCAACACCACTAACAATGGATCTCGCCCTCGAGATCCACCTCATGGTACCGGAAGAAGGGCGGCGATCTGAATCTTCTCGCATCGTGTAGATCCTCGCGACACCACTAACAAGAGGTCGTTGTCCGTGACCGTCGAGGGAAACACTCCGGAAACAAAAGGTCGAAGGTAGAGGTATCAACAAATAAAGCCACCTCTAGCTTCCGTGGACGGAGTATATCTGCAATGATTCACCATTCAATGTGCAAGAGCGAATGATAAGAGTAGTCGGATGGTGACCAGTCCATCGCGCACCCAAAGCATTACCCTGCACATGAATAGGAAAATATGCAACCAACTCCCAGAATTCAGATTGTAGATCTCGACAAGCGAGGTTCAGAAACAAAGGGGTGATGCAGACTCTGCATCGGATCTGGCGTAGATGATGTCGTCGCGTCGGAAAACACCGGAAGGCACAAACAAGGAACAAAGGATGGTACCACAGATAAAGGGGCACTCAGATAGCAAGAGGACCGGATGTAGAAACACTGTTACCAAAAGAGGAAGCGAAACCCTGAAGGTACGACGGAACCCAACCACGAGAAATCCTGGACTCGAAGAGAGAGAAGAGAGCGGATTCAAAACACGCAGAGGTAAGAGGAGAATAGCAGAGGGGTAAGGAGTAAAATCAGACCTAATCAGAACTATCCAACCGATTTTGCAAAATAGTTTTTGACACTCTACTTCTGCCGTTAGCTAGGTTATCCTAAAGGCTGGACTTGTGGGGTATCGCAACAGCTGGGCTCTGATACCACTCTGTAACACCCTCAGAATCGACCCTATGCAAGTTTCAGCGATTCCCGCCAAACCCGCATAGAAACGATTCAAAGGTGCCCACCAGGCACTTTCGTGCGGGTGGAAAACGAAGTAATAACATTACACAACAGTCCTCGATGGGACCCACAGAACAGATATATATACAACACGACTCCATGAGTCAAGAATACAGATATAATATACAAAGATCCAAATCACCTTGAAAATGATAGAGCGTCCGACTACGGACAAGATGCAAATGGGGCTAAGAGCCCTGAAGAATAACCAATGGCGTCCATAACCCTGCCCAGGCCAAGCCGGAAGGGTAACCCTGCTAACGACGTCAATCTCAAAACCCGCTTAAACAAAAGCGGTGCTGACAAAGGGCAAAGGAAAAAGAGAGAGCGGTCAGTACTGAGGCCAGTACACGGCGAGACTAGAATTCGGCGGTCCTCGCCTACACAGGTATGGTGGACTGCAGCGGCAGCGCAGCATGCACTAAACAACCTATAGACACTCGATACAACTGTCGGCTATCAGAGAGGGATAAGAAAGACCTATTCGGAACCAACCTGATGCTACCATCAGACAAACCCGTCCTGGTGTTTCCCCCTCGAGACCAAACGAGGAAGTCAACCGAGGAACTCACACAGTTGGCAGTTTTATTTATTCAGTTATCGTTGCAGCAATTACTAGTCAAGTATAGATAATCATCCTGAAATAATAAGCAGTGGGCAATTTTAGTTAACCATTCCGTTATAGTTGCGACACTTACTAGTCAGATACAATTAGCATGAGATATCCCAAAACCCAGCAGTTGTTGGTACTTTTATTTAGCCATTCCGTTGTAGTTGCAATACTTACTAGTCAGATACAATGGTCGCAAGCGACAACCCAAACGAGCAATTGTTGGCAGTTTTATTTAGCCATTCCATTATAGTGAAGCTGATTACTAGTCATTATAAAGTCAAATTTATAGCACTACTTTAGTTATAGTTGTCTATGATCGAGATACTGTGCTCCAAGTCGTCCATAACCGCGGACACGGCTTTCAGAAAGTTTTACCCTGCAGGGGTGCACAAATAGCAACACACACTCGATCAACCTCGGAAAAACCAAATCAAAACCCAACGAGGCCTTCACGATAAAGCAATCACCAGATTCAGAAATATTTCCGGGGGCCACCCCGTTGAGTACACCCGCAACGAAGTTAGCTGACTCCGAGACGGACTCAAGGTTTCGGTGGACGGCTGTAAACGACTAGGAACCCGAAAACTCGGGCTTGTCGATACCGCGAAATCGTGTCCCGATCCTAAACAGTACAGTGTGCTCCTCGCACAATCGTAATAAAGCAGTAAAGCATGGCATAGGTACAGGATAGTAAATAAAACCTCAAACTAGTTTGTGGCCCCAAGAAATAAGAATGAATCAAGCTCTGGCTCAGGGGGGGTCCCATAATCCTCCCGGATGTGGATAGCGCGAATATTCAAGGAACAGGTATCAAGTACTCGGGGTCCTACGGGACACAAGTGGACGGTTAACAACCAAATAACATCTATTGCCCACCTGTGCCTCTGCTTACTTACTTCAATTTTAGTTGTTAAACAGTAATTAAAGTCTTGATCATCTCCAACAATAAACACACGGCAAATACTCCAACAACTGTGGTACTTGGCGACACGCAACAGCACTTGAGCAAGCGACTACGACGCGCAAGTCCTACTATCTACCAAACAACAGGTAATAGGAGGTGTCCAAGGCAATATAAGGCTGCAAGGGATATCACGGGTACGGAAACTAGAGCATCGCAACACAGATAGCAATAGATCAACAGGAGGGAATAAATACTATAAAATTAAGATAGGTAGAAAGGGGGAGATGCTCGCCTGAAAACATTGCCGAAGGTTCATCCGAAGATCGGGTCGACACTCGCATCAACTCAACGGCCTTATCCGCGAAGAAGCAAACGCTAGAATAAACACCGGATGCACTATTTAATACTACGGCAAAAGATCGGGCATGATGCAGGTATGATGTATGACATGGCAAAGGTGCGATGCAACTAGGCCACATTAAGCGGAACCAGGGTCCCGACAATTAAATATATGGTTCTAGTTGTTTAGATACCCCGCATTTTAATTGTTGTCTTAACAAGGCAAAACATAGTATCGGTTCGCTACACAAATTTAAATGGGGTCAATATCAGACTAGATTTGCCCGCATATGGGCCCCATATTTAATTATGAGGTGAATCTGCATAAGGCCCCCAAACCACAAAACAATATGCATGCGAGTATGACAATTTAATATGCAACAATTTATATTGATGGCATTTATAAAATAGGGGCTCAGATCAGGGAATCACATTAGGGGGCTCGACGATCTAGGTGGCTCCGAGGGTCCGGGGTCCGACAGGGGCTCAGGGTTCGACGGGATCGGCGAGGTTCGATGGGATCGGTCTCGGTCAACGGAAGTCGATCTTGTCGCATCCGAGAAGAAGAACTTGGTTCGGCGTCAGGGGCGCATCAGATTTGCCCTGGTCAGTGTCGCTCTTGTCGTCGATGGCGAACTTGAGTGGATCGGGTACCGGGGTCTTTGGATCCGTGAAGTAGATCTTGTCGCACGGTGTTCGGGGTAGACGAACTTGGCGTATTCGCATCGGCGATCTTGGCGTTCGGTTTCTCGACTTCGCATCCGAGACGAAGGTCTTGTCGCATGTGTGGTTGCCGGGTCCGCGAAGTGGGCTTCGAGTATGGCGACGCGTGTCGAAGATCTTGTCGGTGGCCTTGGAGTGGTACTCTGGGCTGCTTCGGGTTCTTGAAGGAGAACATGGTCCAGGAAGGACATCTTGACATCCAGGTGGCGGTCTCCGGGTACGGGGTCTCATCCATTAGATCCGTATTGTCGAACTTAGCGGGGCAAAACGTCTCTTACATTTGGTCCTCGGTACTCTTCGGGGGATCTTGGCTTGACAAAATAGAGGAGAAGCACAAGAAGCACTTGAGACAGAGGCTCGGGTGGAGCTCCTGTTGTCCAGCGGAGAAGCGCGCAGGCAGCCACCGGGAGGGATGGTGAGGACGACTAGGGGCCGGCATGGCCGCAGGCCAAAGCGTCGGCGGGCTTTGGAGGTGAGCGGAAGGCGCGGCCGGGGCCGTCCGCGCGCGGGAGGCAGAGGCCGGGCCGGGCGACGGCACCGGGAGGAGCTCGGGCGGGGTCGACCCGACGCGGTCGACGGGACGGAGGCGACCGGCGGTGGGGGTGTCGGGGCGGAGCGAGGAGAGCGGGCCGGCGAGGGAGGCGGGGAGGAGGAGCAGAGGGCGGCGGTGCAGGGCAACGAGGCGGAGGAGGAAGGCCGGAGGCGAGGCGGCCCGACGGAGGAAGGACGGGGCGGCGGGGTCCCGCGGCGGCGCGGCCGAGCTTGCGGGAGGGAGAGGCGACGGAGAGGGAGCCCCGGGCGGCGAGCGGGGGCGGCGGCCGGCGCTGTCGGTGCGGCAGGTGGGGAGCGAGGCCGCTGGCGGCTATGAGCAGAGCGGAAGGGAGAGGAAGGAGGGTGCGGGGCGAGCGGGGGTGGGGACGCGGGCCAGCAGGTGGGGCCGGGCTGGCAGTTGGGGAGTGGCGGCAGGGGATTTGGGTGGTGGCCAGGTGGTTGGCTGGAGGTTAGGGGTGAGGTGGCAGGCCCTGATTGGGTGGGGTTTGGGACAGGGGGGATGTGGCGAGCCGTGAGTGGTAGGAGTGAGGTGGAGGGGCTGGGTAGGACTAGAGTGGGTAGAGTTTTTGGTGGGAAAAGTTTGGGTGTCTCTCTGGGGTAGGCTGGTTTTTATACTAGGGGTGGTCGACTGGGTCGGATCGGCCCGGTACGGCTGCCCCCTAAAAATAATTAAACATTTTATTCATTAAAAACGAGGCGTTTGTAAACCATTGACAGACAAAACAAAACAATCCGGAGACCCGGGTTTTGGTGTTGAATTAAAGACGGGGCGTTTAGAAACAAATCCAGGCTTTTCAAAATAGTTTTATGCAAACAAAATGCAAGATGACATGACTATGCTCAAATGCAATGTGGCATGATGACATGAGCATGCGGTCATGATGATGCAATGCACAAAAACAACGCGATTTTCTAGTAGTGGTTTTTTTTGCGGGATGCCACACCAAGTTGGCTAACAGGGCATCCCTAGAGGCAATCTGTCGATCCTGATCACATGACTCCTATGATATCCTCTCTTAAACGCTGGTTGGTAGCCTCTAACTCTTGGGTATGCTTCTTTTCTTCCCTTAGGTCATTCTGGGTGTTGAGCATTCTGCACTTGATTCTATCACCAAGCTCTTTGATGGCCTTCCAAGCTGCATCCCTTGCTGAATTAAAGAATCTGGTGTGCATCACTGAGTTGGTGACCATGCAGAATCCCGATTCCTTGTGGTTGTCTTCCTTGTTTTTATACAAGTGAAGTTTCACCCACCAGTACTCAACTCCTTCATCCATCACAGGAAAACCTTTGTACACAGCTGCACCATGTATTCCCATGGCAACCATGAGGTCCTTGAGAGCCTTGGGGAATTCTGTCTCACATTCCAAAGTCATAGTCATGAGTGGTCCCTTCCTCACGGCTTCGTTGATGGAGTCCATCTACAAATAGAGATGAGAAAGAAGATTAGAAAGGTTTACGAGAAGAAAAATACAAGTGTGGAATTTGTTGAAAATTTTCCTTAGTGGTTTCCAATCCTAGGGTCATAATCCTACAGGCAACACAGTGCTCTGATACCATCTGTAAGATCCCTCCCTTTATAAAGGTAAGGATCCATGTGATTGCAATGCTAGTCCCTGGATCAATGCTAGCATCAACAGTTTAAGATGAAGTACACAGAAACAAAGGTCATTATTACATATCATTCCAGAGACAAACATAGTCTTTTACAAACTCCATGGTCATAGGCCTAATACAAGAGTTCAATATATAATAAGATAAATAAGTCTTCATCTTCATGTGCCATAGGCAAGCATGTTGAGTGTAGACTCATAACCCCTAATCATCATCAGAATAACCTGCAACATCACAAGTTACAGCCATAGTGGGTCAATACATTGGAATAGTATTGGCAAGTGATACCTTAGTAGAATTATAGTAGTCTAGATACTATATGCATTTTGGCTAAGTGTAGCTTAGGCTTGCTTTGCTCAAAATAGGTTTTACCTATCAGTTGAAAACACTAAGTTTTTCTTTGATAAAACTTTTCCCAAGGAACCACCAATAGAAATTGGGGAACCTTCACCCTTGTTCAACCACAAGTTTTTACGTAGAAGTTGGGATGAGGAGATTCTTGATAGCTTCCATGTCTTGATGCTCAAGTTGTCCAATACCAGGGACATGGCTAAGTACTTAGATTCTTCCATCTGCAGTGGTTGTGCACTTTCCCCACAAGACTTGATTTTCACCAAGACAGGACCTTTCAGAAGCCTTCCCTTAGACCAAATGGACGCGTTCCAACCTATCATCCCACTACCATCCAACTGTCCAAATGGCTAAGTTATTGCAACCTATGTGATCCAGGCAGAGCCCATATTGCCATGTGGCTGCAGTAGAAGCTTCTTAACATTTGGCATCTCAAATCCCTTTGTTCCTGGGTGGCTTTCCACAAGTGAGATACACAAGGTAAACCATATAAATGGGCCTTGTGTAACCACTCAACACAAACCATTCTTTCCCTTCCACCCAGGTGTTTCATTTACTTAGTTGTTTTATTAAACAAAAACTCAAGTCCAAAGACTTAGAAATATTTTCTCATAGTGAATATATAACCACCCTTGGTTGCTACTAGCTAGGCTAAGCATGGCATTGATAAGCATCTTAACTTAGAAATTTCTAGCAATTCTACAACTACTAGGATTTCCCAAGCATAGCATATAGATCAAAATATTCATGCAAGTCTTAGCAAAATATTTCTAGTGCATAGTTGAAAAACATAGGAATAAAGTCATGAAGCACCACTTGCCTTGGTAGTTTGGGGAGTAGCAACAATCCTCACAATCACAATCACTATTTGCACCAAAATATACACATAAAATAATGGCACCAAAATCACATACCAAATATATTCATACAAAAATATATGAATGCATGCAAATGCCATGTGATGATTTCCTACACCAAACAATACAAGTATACAGTACTGAATCATAAACAAGTTTAAAACATGCCAAATAAACTTTATTTGAACAACAAAACATTTTTAAAATAATTACTATACACAAATTATGCCTACAAATGTTTCTGTAAAACAACCATTTTTACAGAGGCAAAACATTAAACACATTGCATAAATGGAAAGGATTTTCTGTCCTGATTCCAATGATATAAAATTTGTCAAATTTGAACCTGTGGATCAAAAGTTATGAATTTTTCAAGTTTAAACATCTAATAGATCTAAATTCAGATTTTAAATCAAACTTACAGACACGCGGCGTGTTCTGATTCGCCGATACCGCTTCGTGTGGATCGATCAACGAGGGCCATTAGATTTAAGTGGCAGCGCACGGTCATATCTGCGCGTAATGGTTCGAGTAAGTGATCTAATCCTGAGCCTCAAATCCAGATCTAACGGCTGCGAAGCTTGCGACCAAAGACTGGCGGTGCTAGTGGCGGCGGCGGCTCTGTCAGAGACGTTGCCGACGATTTAGGTCACGCGGGAGAGGGTGAGGTGTCTTACCGAGTTCGCCGTGTGCTACTGATTCTCAAGGTAGGCTTTGTTGGCGAAGGAGCGCATCGTGGATGTCGCTGGAGCTCGTCGGAGTCGTGCGCGGCGTCGGATGCTTGCAGACATCGATGTCGCCGAGGCTCTGGGTCTCCCTAGCACGAACAAAATGTATCAGGGGGTTCGCAAGGTCACGGTGAGCAAGATGGTTTCAAGGAGAAGACAAGGGGCGCTCGATTCATACCGCTATTGCTCGTCGAAGTTGAGCGGCGGCTCTGGTGGTTGCGGGCGTGAACGAAGACGGCGACCTGGGTCACGAGCAGGCAAACCAGGGGTGTTAGCAGATGCACAAGGACGTGGCGGTCACGCTCGTATGAACCAGAAGTAGAGGGGCGGTCGGAGCTTAACGGAATCGCCCGCCGGAGTGGCTCGGTACAGCGGCGGTGCAATCAAGATTGTGGGCAGCCTGGTGGCGGAAATGGTGCACCGAGTGAGGGGAAATGAGCGGAGAGGGGAGGGGGTCTTATAGCCGGAGCAGGGGCGAGAATCTCGCGAGGAAACACCGGCAATTAAGTGTGCTTCAATCGCCGCAGTGATGAGGTAACGGCGGCGTAGACGGGGTCGTGGGGGTGCGTGGCTCGGGGACGATGCTCGCATGGCATTTGGGTCCACCAGTCAGTGAGCGCGGGGTAAGTCTGCGCCGCGTGAGAGAGAGAGAAAAACCCCGGGTGGGCTTAGTGGGCTAGGTCTGCTGTTGGGCTAAAAGTCTGGCACCGGCCCTTTTCTATTTCTTATCTCTTTTCTTTTTCTAATTCGATTTTCTAGAATCAATTTCAAATGAATTTTAAAAGCATTTGACTTTTAAATCTTTCTGGCCTTTTGTAATATGAATCCTGTGTAAATTTGAGTATTAAACCATGCTGCCTTGCTGGACTATCATGGTACTTTGGAGATTTTTAAAATTAACAATGCCTTAGCACATGGTTTGATGAAGATTTTAAAATGGTTTTAAAACTATATTTGTTTTGGAAATTTTTGTCCAAGCTTAACACTCAGCCAAACCAACATAAGGGCAAACAAAACTTGGTTCAAAACAATTACATTCTAATTTTGAGAGTGGCATTAGATCAATGCATGCTCACATAAAATAATAGCACTTAGTGCTTCTGTTTTCTAGAAATGAGTTTTGAAATTGATCCCAAAATGATATGCATGCATGAATGATATGAAATCTTTGAAAACATGATTTTAGGGATGTTACACGGTCTATGTATATTGTTGTATTTCCCAATCAACCTCATAGGATCTTTCTGGCTAGTAATTGCATTATTATGCCTTGCTCAGTTCCTGTCAATTGCCCCGATGTAATTTGTTTACCCTTCATTCCATGTTGTTTATCTAAGGAGAGAACCTCTAGTGAACTATGGACCCCGGTCCAATCTTTACCATTGATACATATTCCACTGTTACTTGTTTATTTGCTGCAAACCATTACCTTCCACACCATACGTTTAATCCTTTATTACAGCAAACCAGTGAGCTTGACAACCTCACTGATTCGTTGGGGCAAAGTCTTGAGTTTGTGTTGTGTAGGTCTCCACGTTGCTTGCAACACATGTGTGACGTTTCCTTCCTCCTACTGGTTCGCTAACCTCAGTTTCTTACTGAGGGAAAACTTGTTGCTGTGCTGCTTCACACCTTGCTCTTGGGGTTCCCAACGAAGCGCTCCTACATCAACTCAGCGCTGCATCACTCCTCTTGCTGATATGAGAAATCATTATGCAAAAGGAACGAAACCTTAGTGATGCCACGAGTGTCCATCACAGCCCAATAAACTAATGAATTTTATTTGGCATGCTCTCAATTACTTAAGAACTGAAATTCTTGAAGGATAATGAATAGAAAAGTAGTGCTTGAAAAGTCTTAATTTATTGATGTGGGATAATTGAGATGCTTTAGTGTATATGTTTTTCATGACAAACTCTCACACTATTAATTTTACATGATTACACTTTATTGTTCAAAGGAAAGCTTATGAGTTGATTACATGACATGGAATAAAGTTTACTCTTTTGAATTATCCATGCTTACAATAATTTTACTGCGCTATAAGGATTCATGAAACCCGTATGATATGCTTGCCATTACTCTATCTATGCTGAAGTTTTTCAGATTAATAAAATGGAAGAAACATGAGACTACCAATCATGAGTAAGATCATCATCTCATTATTTCAGTTTAAATGCCAAGTTCCCTTTTTATTTTGGTTTTCTTGCTCGAGGATGATCAAGTTTAAGCTTGGGGAGGTTGATGGCTGTGAAATATAGCCATCCACGTCTGCATTTAAACTAGATACTATTCATATATTTAATGAAATATCTCTCTAAAACCTGCCACTAATGCCTAATGATCAAAGGGGTATGCAATTCTTTCTTGCTATTTTTACCTGCGCAGATAATGACGTATGATGCTGGGAATCACTACATAAATGCCAAAGATACAAGATTTCCAACACGTCAAAGAAACCAGGAGCCGTGAAGTTAATACTGCAACTTTAACGACCAACTATACAGCGGTAATTTTATTACGGCCGTATGGTTGGCATCGACTTCATTAGGTCAAACCTAACATCTTTCATGAAGGGACCACTATATAAAGAGGCTTTGGGCGACGGTAAACATCTGCTTCTTTTCAACCTCAACTCTCCCTGCCACCAGAAGCCGCCACACCAGAGGAATAGATCTAGATCTAAACCTCTAAACCCTTCTCCACCACCATAGCCATCTTCCACCACTTGTAATAGTAGATCTCTTCTCCAACTGGTGACATTGTAAGACTATTTGCTATCAACCTTATGATCTCTATTACAATGTATGATTGTAGATTTCATCTCTATGTGTGAGTAATTCTCCTTGGGCTAAGGGCTTCGGCCTAGCCATGTAGCTTTTGTGCATGTTATTTATCATAGATGGGATCATGTATTAATTTATATGACATGATGATTGTAGTACCCTCTCTTGTCTCAATCTAAGGACTTGTTAGTGTTGGGGTTCGTAGCATGGAAAACAAAAAATTTCTACCGCATACAAACAAACAAGCCAAGATCTATCTACTAGATTGTAGCAACGAGTCGATAGAATAACACACCCTCGAAGATTCCAAAGTGTTTAACGAGAGCAGATTCTCGTGGGTGATGTAGTCGTACTCTTGCCGATCTCAAGATCGTGTAGACGATCCTTCCGGCGCTGTGTTCCGGCAGCGCTCCCATAGTCGGTCACACGTTCGGTACTCAATGAATACCTTCCTCTCCCTTGTTCCAACAGGCAGTGGAGGTTGTAGCACTCTCCTCGCGATTCTGGCAGCACGACGGCGTGGTACCGAAAGTAGAGGGGAGATCTCGTAGGGCTTCGCCTTAAGCCGGAGCGAGTATGGTGGACTATGAGAGAGGACTTGGCGATCTAGGGTTTAAAGGCACCAAGAAGAGAGAGCTAGGCCAGCGGTTAGGGCAAGGGGAGAGCCCCAACTCGGCGGCTAGGGCAAACCCTCGGGCGGCGGCGGCGGCGGCTGCAGGAGGGCCGGTGGCTAGGGTTAGGGTTTTGGGTGGAGAGGTGTAGGTAGAGGGGGCACCCCTGCCCCTTCTTTTATAGGTGGGAGGGCGCCAGTTGGGAGGAGGGAGTCCTCCCCCAACTCAGCCTCCTTGGCCGGCGGGTGGAGGCAGGAGGACTTCCTCCCCAAGTAGGTTTCCTACTCTCCCTCCACTAAGCAAACTTGCCGTTTGACTTTTCAAATTGGCGTTTGACTTTTCAAACTAGGATTTGATTTCTTCCTTTATTTTGCCCAGCCATGATACCTAGTACATGATGCAACCATTCCACATTGTCATGACACATTCATGTACCCTTCCCCTCCGGAGTGCCGGACCTTCCGGACCCTTCTAGAAACTTCCCGATGAAAACACCGGAATCATTCCCCAACTCCGAAACAAGACTTTCCTTATATGAATCTCATTCTCCGGACCATTCCGGATCTCCTCGTGATATCTCGGATCCAATCCGAGACTCCGAACAACATTCGGTCTCTTACTCACCATTCCATAACTATTCAACAACATCGAATCCTTAAGTGTGTCTCCCTACGGTTCGTGAATTATGCGGACATGACCGAGACATTTCTCCGATCAATAACCAATAGAGGAATCTGGAAATTCATATGGCTCGCACATATTTCTACGATTACTTTGCGATCGAATGAACCACTTACATACGATACCATTTTTCCTTTATCTCATGATAGTTTACTTATCCGAGGTTTTGATCGTCGGTATCTCTGCATACCTAGTTCAACCTCGTTACCGATAAGTACTCTTTTCTCATTCCCGTGGTATGTGATCCCTTGTGAACCAGTCACATGCTTGCAAGCTAATTGTATGACATTCCACCGAGAGGGCCCAGAGTATATCTATCCGTCATATGGATGGACAAATCCCACTCTTGATCCATGTGCCTTAACCCATACTTTCCAAACACTCAATGCCACCTTTATAGCCACCAGTTACGGTGTGGTGTTTGATGTCATCAAAGCGTCCTTCCGGTGATGGTGATTAACATGATCTCATGGTCGAAGGAATTAGGTTACTATGTATCAGAAAGCTTATAGAAAATGAACTATATTAAATGACTTGATCTTTATGCTACGCTTAACTATAGGAGTATGCCCATCACATCATTCTCCTAATGATATGACCTTGTTGTTAATAATATCTCTATGTTCATGATCAGGAAACCATGATCATATATTAACCAACAAGCTAGTTTAACAAGAGGCTTTACTAGGGACTCTTTTATGTTTACAAATCACACAAGTATTAATGTTTCCGGTTAATACAATTATAGCATGGTATGTAAACATTTATCATAAGTATGAAGATATGATAATAACCACTTTATTATTGCCTCTTGGGCATATCTCCAACAGTCTCCCACTTGCACTAGAGTCAATAATCTAGTTTCAAACCTTTGTGTATTCAACACCTATGGCTTTCTGGTGTCGTATGTACATGATTGCTAGTGGTCAACTGATCTCCGGATCTGACACTTCCAGGTCCGTGTGTAATTGCATGTCTTTGCGTCTCTACGCATCACTCATTCTCTAATGAGATGGCTTCGTACAAATTTGGTCCTTTGGTGTGACCTTTAGTTCTTTGGGGTTAAAACATGTTGATAATATTGTCGTACAATATATCTTCATAGTATTATCCCTGCTTTGAACTACACCTAGTTTGATAACAAACTACTTGACACAAATGCCCTCTTTTGCTGCTATAATAGCAGTTATATACTTAACCTTTTGTTGTAGTATCTGTCACAATGTCTTAACTTTGGAACTCATCCAAATTCATTATGGAACTCACTTTCCATCATATTGTGCCACCCTTAGTTTAGATTGAGATAAACTTAATTTGTACTTTGTGACATAACTAGTATCAATGTAGCACTTTTACAATGAACTAACCATCTATTTGTCACTTCTACAAAATAATATACTCTTAGTTCTTCCAAAAGATCATAAGAATATCCTTACTATCGTCCAATGATCATCTTATGAATCATTCTGGTATATGCTCATAATATTTAGAGCATAGGACATATCTGGATTTGTACATATCACAGTATGATTGATATAAATACTCTTTGTGATTTCATATATCAAATATCAATCTATACTTGAATCTTTGTTTCACTTACCAAGTGTCAATACACTTGAATATATTATCAATATTGAACTCATTCAATCCTTTCTGTGCGACAAGAACCTTTCTTGTAGTTTCTATATTGAACTTATTCAATACATCATCTATGTACTTTCGGCATAAACATATTAGTGTCTATTGATGCTAAATATTTGGGTTTTGCCAAAGTCTTTCATCAGGATGAAATTCTTAATCATGTGTTAATAAAAGATACATCATTTCCAATCAACAATATGTCTTCCACATAATGTATTAGAAATATGTCTTAGCGCTCCCACTTAATTTCTTTCATAAGCAAGCATCTTCATCGTCTCCGACGAATTTAAACTCCTTTAACAGTTTCATCATAGTGAAGATTCTAACTCCGCAATGCTTACTTCAACCATTGAAGTTGCATATGCTTTTAGGCATCCATTGAATTAACAAAACCCTTTGGACCGTGTTATGCACACGTCCTAGGTAACAATTCTATTAGAAGAACTTGTTTTATTTATTCAACTACCACATAACAAAAATATATGTAGTGGTTGCTTTATTAATCCGTCTAGACTAAATATCGCTATGAAAGATCAAATCTTGTCATAGTCAACCTTTGAACATTGTTGTGAACTCTTTCCCAACATGTCGACTATTTCATAGATGTGAAACATCCATGTCTATTTCTTTATAGATCCAAACACAACTGTAAGGTCTTACACCTTTCTCGATGGTCCTTCAAGTTCAAAACTTGATTTCTCGTGTATGGAACTATCAAGGATTTTATGGCCTCAAGCCATTTTATGGAGTTAGGGCCCATCATCGCTTCTTTGTATGTAGTTCGTTCATTATTTTCAAATAATGATTCAACCCTCAAAACTTGGTATTTGATTGTTTACTCGACCTACTTGGTTCAATAAAAACTTTGACCTCAGTAACCACAACCTTTGAGGCACGTGAGCCATGAGCATTGTTGCTGCCTCCGAAACACTTTTCGGCGCTGCGCAACTTTGCACATATAGCTAAGGTTCTTTTAACCTTATCAAAGTTCTATGGTCCTCCCACTTTAACTTTTCACGGAAAATTCCTTCTCAAAGAAACTTGACGTTCTAAGCGACAAACACTTTTGTCTTTGGTGTTATGGAGGAATACTCAACTATTATTCAAAATAACGTACAAAGATATGTTCATCCGATTTTGGTTGCAAACATCTTTCTTATGCATTGCATACCAATTTTTAAGAAAGGACAACTTGGGTTTTATCCCAAACCATAACTTTATATGGTGTCAATTCAACGGATTATGATGGATCTCTTTTCAGTGGAAAAATGGTAGTCTCTAGGGCTTTTAATCTTTAAAATATAATGACAATTTTATAAATTACACCTTTGATCTTACCATGTCAAACAAGGTTTAATTACATATCTCGAACGCTCCATACTCTTATGGTGTTTCGAGAAATGCAAATCCATGGAACGATTCCTTAAATCTTAGGTATTATGCTAAACTTGTAACTCAAATATCTTCCTTCATGATCTTATCATAAACTATTTATATTCTTGTTACAATAATTTTGCACTTCATCTTGAAAATCTTTGACCTTTTCAAATGTTTCATACTTCATCCTTATTAAGTAAATATTCATATATTCACTCAAATTCGGAGAAAACATATGAAATTGAAATCCATCGCTCTTGACTACACATAATGGACTTCATACAACAATATGTACAAGTTCCAATAAGCTAGTCATTCGTTCCCTTTTGGCCTATGAAGGAAGTTTTAATTATCTCTAGGAAAGTTTCACAAGCGTCATTTGATCAAAAATCAAAAGGACTCCAAAATTCCATCCACATGGAGTTTCTTCATGTTTTCTTTCCAATATAATTTAAACGGCGATGTCATTCCCTAAGTGATCTTTCAATCAATTTGTCTTTCGACATTTTTAGCACTAGTTTTATGGATGTGATTTCTCCAACGAGATTTGTGAATCATCCATCTTTTATGGATTACGGCAATTATTTGAACAACCCTTTTGTTCTCATAATGCCTAATAAAACAAATCTTGAAGGCAAGCTTTGAAGTTTAACAAGCAGCACAATAACCCTTTATTTGCTCTCGATGAACATCATCACATATTCTTTTGCTAGTTACTTAGGCCATTGTAGTTCATGAATTGTGTTGTTTCGTATGACGATTCACACCAACAAATTCAGTATAAAATACTTAAGAACCACATTATTTAATAAGCAAAGAATATATCCATAACATGTATATCATCTATATACTTAAGCTGAACAATTCTAGTCTTTTCTTTTCTGCCATATACTTATGAGATTCTCTTTCAGTATTTCCTTTTCTGTTTGAAAGAATCTATCAACATCAATAGTGGAGCCATATACATGACACATAGTCCAAAGCATGTATAGTAAAATACCAATGTCTTTGGACTTGCACTTTGAAGTAGATCACCATCATCAAATGTTTGGTGTTCTTTCAAATTCCTTTCTTTAGTAATCTATTGGTGTAGTAAACATTTTATCTACATCAAATATTCACCCTTATCATGGAATTATCCATGATCAAGCTACTTTTAGCTTGTAACGGTGAATCGCGAGTATAATGTTGCTCTCCAAAACCTTTTGGGGGATTAGGACAACTAGTGTCTCCAACCTTTTGCAAATTCTCATCAAATATGAGAACATGACTTTTGCCATATTATACTCTATCATGTTGCAACCAAAACTTTGTTCAGATATCACAATATCTTCCACACATCATGGTTTCTGAAACAACTCTTTCAGATCCTAGATAACCTTGATATTAAGACAATTCTTTGAATATCAAGAATCATGGAGACAAACATGATACTCATACACTAACACTTGGAATTGTCACTCTTGATTTAATACCAATTATTAAACTTCATGGAGTAACCAGAACTTACTGAAAGTTTGCAATAGGACTTTTAAACTTTAGATTAACACTTCAAAACAATACGATACCAGTTCGTAAAATAACTAACCAGCATTTTATAGTTCTATCATCTCAATTAAAACTAAGCGCAAGGTGGTAAACGGATGCCAATGACTACAACAACTATGCAAATTCACTTTGATTTAATTTATGATAAATAGTGTTCAACTTTTAATCATATTGCCGTTGAACTCCCACTCAAAACAATATCCCTCACATTGTTTTAGTGATCACACGAACCAAATCCACCACATCAAAACCGATCATCACGAGAGTTGATGTAGCTTCAATGGCGAACAATCAACATGTTCATCATATATACTATATGACTCATGCTTTACCTTTCGGTGATCCGTGTTCTGAGACCATGTCTGTACATGCTAGGCTCGTCAAGATCAAACCTTAGCTTCCGCATGAGCAAATCTGGCTTGCTCACGTTGTATACACTCGCAGAATCTAACACACCCGATCATCACGTGGTGTTTCGAAACAACGAGCTTTAGCAACGGTGCTTACTAAGGATGAACACTTTAAAACTTGAAATTGTGTGCTTGAGGGATCATCTTATAATGCTATCGTCATGAACTAAGCAATACAAGATGCATAAAAGGATTAACATCACATGCAATTCATAATATGTGATATGATATGGCCTTTCTTCTTTGTGCTTCCGATCTCCACAAGAACGAACATGATCTCCATCATCACCGGCATTGCATCAAGGTCAATGACGCCGCTCCATGGTTATCATCCACCAGCTTCAACTATTACAACTACTTTGAATAGACACGCGGGTCTTAACAGAATTTAAAGACAACCATATGGCTCCTGCCGGTTGCCAACTTACAATAAGGAACATTGCATACATCAAATATAATCACAATCATGGCCATATCACATCACAGCACACCCCTGCAAAACAAAGTTAGACGCCTCTAATTTTCTTTGCATATTTTACGTGGTTTGGGGCTTTCAATAAGTGTCGCTCTAACTTACGAACAGGAACCACAATGTTGATGCTTGAACTATCAAGTGCCCGTTGTAAATTGGATCTATACTATGATGGGAGAGACAGACACCCGCAAAGCCACTTATGCAATATAAGTTGCATGTTGAGCGTGGAGCAAGTCTCATGAACGATGTCATGTAAGATTAGCCCGGGCCGCTTCATCCCATCATACCGCAAGATGCAAAGTACACAAGAAGCAATTGATAATAAAAGCACCACCGCCCACAATGACCATTGTGTTCTACTCGTGCAACAGATCTACATATAGACACGGCTCTGATACCACTGTAGGGGTTCGTAGCATGGAAAACAAAAAAAAATTACCGCATAAAAACAAACAAGCCAAGATCTATCTACTAGATTGTAGCAACGAGTCGATAGAATAACTCACCCTCGAAGATTCCAAAGTGTTTAACTAGAGCAGATTCTCGTGGGTGATGTAGTCGTACTCTTGCCGATCTCAAGATCGTGTAGACGATCCTTCCGGCGCTGCGTTCCGGCAGCGCTCCCGTAGTCGGTCACACGTTCGGTACTCGATGAAGACCTTCCTCTCCCTTGTTCCAGCAGGCAGCAGAGGTTGTAGCACTCTCCTCGCGATTCCGGCAGCACGACGGCGTGGTACCGCAAGTAGAGGGGAGATCTCGCAGGGCTTCGCCTTAAGCCGAAGCGAGTATGGTGGACTATGAGAGAGGACTTGGCGACCTAGGGTTTAGAGGCACCAAGAATAGAGAGCTAGGCTGGCGGCTAGGGCAAGGGGAGAGCCCCAACTTGGCGGCTAGGGCAAACCCTAGGACGGCGGCGGCTGCAGGAGGGCCGGCGGCTAGGGTTAGGGTTTTGGGTGGAGAGGTGTAGGTAGAGGGGGCACCCCTGCCCCTTCTTTTATAGGTGGGAGGGCACCGGTTGGGAGGAGGGATTCCTCCCCCAACTCAGCCTCCTTGGCCGGCGGGTGGAGGGAGGAGGACTTCCTCCCCAAGTAGGTTTCCTACTCTCCCTCCACCAAGCAAACTTGCCGTTTGACTTTTTAAATTGGCGTTTGACTTTTCAAACTAGGATTTGATTTCTTCCTTTATTTTGCCCAGCCATGATACCTAGTACATGATGCAACCATTCCACATTGTCATGACACATTCATGTACCCTTCCCCTCCGGAGTGTCGGGCCTTCCGGACCCTTCTAGAACATTCCCGATGGAAACACCGGAATCATTCCCCAACTCCGAAACAGGACTTTCCTTATATGAATATTATTCTCTGGACCATTTCGGATCTCCTCGTGATATCTCGGATCCCATCCGAGACTCCGAACAACATTCGGTCTCTTACTCATCATTCCATAACTACTCAACAACATCGAATCCTTAAGTGTGTCTCCCTACGGTTCGTGAATTATGCGGACATGACCGAGACATTTCTCCGATCAATAACCAATAGAGGAATCTGGAAATTCATATGGCTCCCACATATTTCTACGATTACTTTGCGATCGAATGAACCACTTACATACGATACCAATTTCCCTTTGTCTCACGATAGTTGACTTATCCGAGGTTTTGATCGTCGGTATCTCTGCATACCTAGTTCAACCTCGTTACCAATAAGTACTCTTTTCTCGTTCCCGTGGTATGTGATCCCTTGTGAACCAGTCACATGCTTGCAAGCTAATTGTATGACATTCCACCGAGAGGGCCCAGAGTATATCTATCTGTCATATGGATGGACAAATCCCACTCTTGATCCATATGCCTCAACCCATACTTTCTGAACACTCAATGCCACCTTTATAGACACCCAATTATGGTGTGGTGTTTGATGTCATCAAAGCATCCTTCCGGTGATGGTGATTAACATGATCTCATGGTCGAAGGAATTAGGTTACTATGTATCAGAAAGCTTATAGAAAATGAACTATATTAAATGACTTGATCTTTATGCTACGCTTAACTATAGGAGTATGTCCATCACATCATTCTCCTAATGATATGACCTTGTTGTTAATAACATCTCTATGTTCATGATCAGGAAACCATGATCATATATTAACCAACAAGCTAGTTTAACAAGAGGCTTTACTAGGGACTCTTTTATGTTTACAAATCACACAAGTATTAATGTTTCCGGTTAATACAATTATAGCATGGTATGTATGAATTTATCATAAGTATGAAGATATGATAATAACCACTTTATTATTGCCTCTTGGGCATATCTCCAACAGTTAGGTACCCAAAACCCCGAGGATTGATCCAGGTAAAGGGAGTGTGAGTAATGACTGATCTGCAGGATAGGAACCCAGTGATAGAAAGGGTAGTACCCAGTGACAGAAAGAGTAATAGGTCTGTATGTGAGGAATTTACTTGGGATTAATGGTGACATCACGATGCATATCATTAGTTCTCTTTCTTCTATGGATGAGACTAGTAGGTTATTTCTATAAGCGATTGCGGAGGCGATAACAATTATGGATGAACTGCCCATATATAATTATCTTGTTCTAACAATAACATGTATACTTTATTATTATTAATTATTTCCATCAGATGTTTTGTACAACTACTGGTGAAAACCGAAGACCCTAGGCCCTCTCTCTCTCTCCATCGTCAACGGCAACAAAAAGATTGCAAAATCTTGGTCTAGTGAAAACGCAATAGGAATTCTAAAACTCTCGAAGGTTCGTTTAAGTAATCTCACTTTGCTTTCTGCTTCCCAAAGATTCGATAAACCTAGGTCTACTAGGGAAAATAAGCTATACTACATCCATAATCCGGATCAAAGGTATCAGGGCGTCTCTTTCCCCAACTGTGCCCATACGCCTCCGTCCCCACTAAATTATTTTTCACAAATTTAAATCATGGTGCTAAACAAGCCGATAAAGTTGAACACATAAATAAATTAGTTTTACCGTAATCCAAAGGAAATTAAAATACTCATACAACACCTGAAGTAAAATAATATTCACTCAGGCACGTCTTCTTTGAGGCCCACAAATGATTACAATCATTTGTAGTTAGTGATGAACAGCGAGAAAATTAGCAAACTCAACAAGAGGACCCTAACACACTCAACTCTCGATGATCATATTGTGTATGCTCACACACACATTTATCACATCCCACATCTGTTCCCGAGACCGGATAAGAGCATGATATCGAACAATAGAAAAATGAGATTGGAACACACCAAATGTCCACTCGATATCCTTTTTTCAACTCTCCTAGCCCGAAGCAAAGTAAGACTTTTTCTGACCTATAGTCTCGAAGATCGTCTTCACTAATGTCGATCATCTTGGATAGATGACATCGACTAGTTAATATCCTTTGGTATATTGGTGGCCATTAATCTCATAGTTGTACGTTTAGAGAATGACCTTCAACAAGTTCTGTAAGCACCGAAAAGCATTTCAGCATGTTGATATCATTTTGAGATCCCACCATGCCAAATCTAATGGTCATAATTCTCCACGGCTTCAAGTACCACACTGCGCTCTCCATGATGGCCTTTCTATAAACCATGCCAAACGAATGGACAATTCTTCCATGACCAATGCATGCAATCCATGCTTCCAAGCATTTCAGGAAATCCTCTCAGTGAGTTCCGTGCCATGATTTGAGTTGTTTCTTTTTCATTTGGTCATCTCAAATAGTGTGGTCCAAACATTGACACCACCACCCTTCAGAATCTGTACAATGCATGAATGGTTATGGACTCAGACGCGTGAAGGTACTCATCTTTTCAATCTCTAGGAGCACCATATGCAAGCATCCTCATAGAAGCATTGCATTTCTGAGTAGATGAGAACCATCCACTCCGATGGAGTCTTTCTTCACCATGAAGCAGCTATCGTATTCCCTCACACCATGCACTAGGCGCATAAACAAATTGTTCATCATATAGTGTTGCCAAAACTAATTTGGGGTATATGTTAGAAATTCGGCAAATAGTCGGGGTATAACATGGTGTGGCCGTCCAATATTTGCCTTGGATTGCTCTCCCTTCTCCAAAACTTCCAACCTCCACGCTTGGGAGTAGAATTCTTCAACTCACCGGCTTGCAATTGGAGAAGACAAGAGAAATGATCATTAAGTACATGTCTTCATCGACTTGAATGATGACTTCCTCTTCCATAAATCCATGCATCATCAACTCGTTGTCGATATCCATAGCCTACAAATCATAGAATGATAAATCATCCAACTGAACAATGTCGGTGACAAGGGCGACAAAAGTATAGAAATAGGCCTACCGAGGCAAATGGATGAACGCCTTGCGTGTGAGGTGGGCGCTACAAGCTGTGTGCTCGAATCGACGAACGCCGACACAAATGAAGCTTGCCAACCTCATATGCAAGTCAGAGGAGGGGTGTTGGATTGCGGAATCCCGTGGAGAAATTCACGTGGTTGCGCCACTGATAGCATACGACATGTTAGCAGATGCTGCGACCAAATGGCGGTAAGGAGCAATAGTCAAAGCGGTGTGAGATCACATAGGAGGGGAGGCAAGCGGTTTGTGTAGGATATGATGATATGTGAGCTTTGAATGGGGGTAGTCACGATTTGGCAGGGGTCAGAGAGGCCTTGAGTAGGGGTCATGCAAGATGGCAGGGGGAAATGGGCTAGTTCTCTAGCAAGTGGCACCCATGTGTCGGTATCTGGCGTGGCGTCAATTGGCGCTTTTGTTTGGCACTCCCACAAGGCTCTATGTGAGTCTCGGTAGGACATAACGAGCCTTTGGGGGAGCTGCTGGGTGTGGTTTTCTATCTGGCATGCCAAATAGCCCTTTCGAGAGGGCTATGGGGCGACTAGAGATGCTCTTAGAGTGTCTCTCCACCAGTATCTCCAATATACAGTCCGACAAAGCCTATCCAAACATCGTATTGGGACTGCCGACAGTAGAGTACCTTTATTCTTTTGCTTTGCTTGGAACCATTTCACGCAGGAGGATTTTCCTACGCCTCCTTACCTTGATCGCTAGCAACTCCATACCTCAGTCGTCATTCCTCTCGTATCCTCTTTCGTTTGCCCGCCACTCCATGCGCAAGAGGCAACCCAGGTGGTTGTTGCGATAAACGAGCAACAACTATGCCCTCAAGAGTGCAAACACCTATAGCGGGATCGAGCCAAAGAAGTCATTCATTGAGAGGACGAGGAACTCCAGGTCAACCGAAGCCTGGCCATTGAGGCTCCCCTCCATCGAGTTCGCGACCACGGAGAAGTACACGAGTATCCACGACAGGGGCATGCGCATGCCGATGATGGATTTGCATCCTAGGTCGACATGGAACAACTGCATCACGAAGTCATATCGATGAGCAACAACAACTTTGTTTGCACACATGGTGGCGACAATGTCGTATGCTTCGGTCGTGTCCGTGGAGATTCCCACGACAGGCACCATGTGTCCCGCCGAAGACCCGCGCATGGCAAACACACATGAGCTAGCCAGCAGGTTGAGATCGCACGAGCGATGAACGGTGGTGCCTCTCTGGACTACTGCTTATGCGGATGCCCTGGACCCAAACCTAGCCGCCATCTCCTGCTTCGACCGATGGAGGAGATCTTTAGGCGAGAATATTAAACAGTACGAAGGCGACCTCCGGCTGATTGCAGATAACCTAAATCAGACAATTATTATAGATCTACGCACATCTAGCATGCTTACATATCTAACCTAGCACATCCAGGGTTAGAGCTTTCTTACAGGCACCGAAAGAGGACTCATCACTACATAACTCGGGGAAGAAGGAGAAGGCACGCCACCGACGATCGCCATCGAGATCCTGGTCCAAGATGGTGAAGAAGTTCCTGCCATCACCATGGATCTCGAAAGAGGGAAGAGCTTGAATGGGGGTGAATGGTGGATTTGGAAATCGACGATGAAAATGGCGCTAAATAGGACGCAATAATAAGTGGGTTGGACCAAAATTCCCCTACCGCCTTTTCAATGCACCACCAGAGCTCGTGTCATCTTCGCGGTTTGCAGCTGCTCGAATGCGGCCTTCTCCAAAATGCACTCGGCGATGGTGTCTCTCTAGAAATGGTCGATCTTGCTGTCCCCCAGAGCCTGATCCATAGGTGCTTTGAGAAGCGTGCGGGACCAATGTGGAAGGGCCAAACATTTGATCAGCCACTCCACCCCCCACCCCGACCCCCCACCCCAGGGTGTGTCTGAACTAATCACGTTTCACAAGCAGTAGCTATAGTACTCCCTCCATCCTGAAAAGGACGTCGCGGATCTAGACAAATTCGTATGTATCTGTACAAAAACATGCAAATCTAAACAAATTCGTATGCTAGTAAATATTTTTAAGAACGTTTTTAGCTGAATTTCTCAATATATGAACCAATGGCAAAATGTAGCCACAAGTCATGCCTACCTCGCGGCGGCACAAATCTCCAAGCGAAACACGTGATCTCACGTGACAACATTATATCATTTTTCTTTCTGCCAAAAAAAATGGAAAAAACGTTTTGTCATTTGTCAGCAACCAGACCCCCGAAAGAAAGAATTTTCATGTGAGGGGAAAGAGAAAGAGAGAAAAAACATCGTCCTCCTCTGCCGCAAGCAAACCTACCGGTATCAGCCGACGGGGGAAGCTGGAAGCCAACCGCGGCAGGAAGTCGTCGTCACGAGGCGCTGGATTTTGACTTGCTACCGAAATCCAGCAGGCTAGCTGCAAAGTGCAAACACCCCCTTTGCCGCGGCTGCGCCACGCCGCCGATGAGATCCACGCCGCCCAGATCCAAGCCCTTATAGAGAGAACCGGCGACAACCAGCGCCCATGGGGGACTGCGTCGTGGAGAACGGCCACGCCCACCCGAAGGAAGAGGACGTGGCGGAAGTGGCCGTCGAGTTCGCGGAGGGCGCCCGCGAGCCGCAGGAGGTGGGTGGCGGGCAGAGGAAGCAAGGAAGGATACGCAGAGAGCCGTCGTTCTCGCGGTGGTGCAAGGACCCCGCCGCAGCGTCCAATGACCCCGCCGGCGCCGCTTCGCCAGCCTCCGCGGCGAGCGACGACGATTCGGAGGAGTTCGAACTGCCGCTTCTGCCATCCGCCGCCGCTGGCCCTGGCGGTGTCGGCCATCGCTTGCCGATGGATATTGAGGCGGGAGCTGCGGGAGGATCTGACGGCCTCCCGATCTCCCCGTGGCTGATCGCGAAGATTATATTTCTGATAGCTAGTTGGTACACGCTGAGTACCTGCTTGACGCTGTGAGTAACACGCGTTTTTCTCGTTATTTGAGCGCGGATGCTTAGGGAAGCTGTTGTCGGCACACGTTTGATGCTAATGCTCTGCTCTTGTGCGTGTGGTCAGGTATAACAAGGAGATGCTTGGGAACCACATGTGGAAGTTCCCTGCGCCGTTCCTGATGAATACGGTGCATTTCACGATGCAGGCTGTAGCGTCGAGAGTGATCCTCTGGTTCCAGCACCGGGGCCTTGAGGCAGAGCGCAATGCAATGTCATGGAGAGATTACTTTCTGCGAGGTGGCTACCATGTTGTTTCAAAGTTATGTTAGTAATTTTTTCCTTATCAGGACAAGTACCATGGACATTGCATAGCTTGGTGCTTACAGTTATAGCAACTTTATGTATTCTGGAATTGTGTGGGATAGACATATAGTCTACTGGTATTAAATAGCTGGGCTTTGTCAAATCTGGTAAGCTGACATAAAAAGAAGGGTATGTTTAAGTTTGAGCTCAGGTGCAAAGCACTAAACATGGATATATGCAGGTTCCTTTTGGGGGTGGAGGCAGAAGCCCCCATTGTCCAATTGACAGAACAAACGACTTGCTAAATTAGATTATCATAGGTATTAACTTAAGGGTAAAGATTGAAGTGAAATTCAACTGTTGTGTTGCATGGGAATCCAGGCTGATACAGAACCACATGGGCTCAAAATAGAGTTTAGCTCTACACCTCTTGAGGAAGTACTAGATTGTTGTTCTACTTACATATGTGTCAGAAAACCTTTTTCATTCTTAAAACTCAATTTGTTTATATCGTGATGTGTAATAATTTGAATATTTCTTCTGCAGTTGTCCCAACAGCTTTGGCTACTGCTCTTGATATAAATTTGAGCAACATTTCACTAGTTTTCATTACTGTGACATTTGCTACAATGGTACATTTTATTCCATGTGAGTTTTTATTTTATGTGCTTCAAGTTAATGTTTGGACTTCTAATTTATTGCCTTTCATTATTGCAGTGTAAATCTGCTGCTCCAATTTTCATTCTTCTCTTTGCTTTTCTATTCAGGTAAGCTCAGTTGCTGGTTCCTTTTTGTTTTCTGGTTTTAGTAACTTCATGAGTCTGTTGCACTCGAATATCAATTACAGAACCTTATCCTGAAGAAACTGAGCCTCGTTCTGACGTTCTCTAATGGGTTTCATCACCTATATTTGTTCCATATACGCATCATTTTAAGTAGCAAGATGAAATGTTAGAATTGCAGGGACCAATATTTAGTACTCCCTCTGCCCCGTAATATAAGACGTTATTACACCTGCTAACTGTATATTGGTTGTAGTAACATCTTATATTATGGGACGGATGGAGTAGTATCTTGCTTAACCATCATTTCGTACAGTACTGCCGCTTGACATTTAATTAGCCTTTTCATGTTCTTATGCAAATCATAGCGTCTTCTGTTCTGCCCAGTATCATTTAGTAGTATCATGCCTCTCCCGTATCAGTTTTATGTTATAAATTGAACGTTTCCTATTTTTGTTCTGAAGACTAGAGAAGCCAAGCTTTAACATTATTGGAATCATGCTAATTGTTTCCTTCGGAGTTTTACTGACAGGTAATGCATACATCAACTTTTACTAATGAATTCAAAGTTATATGCTTCTTGGCTTTCCCAGAGGACTCAGAAAGTGAACTTCCAATTAGTATTTTCCTTAATGAGGTGTTTGATGCTGTAATCCATGGGCTTACTGCTGCATCTTAACTCTACTGTCACATTGTCTGAGTTTGTCTTATGATTCGTTATCTTAACTGTGTGACTGTGGTAACAATGTTTTTTTTGTAGTTGCTAGAGAAACAGAATTTAATCTTTGGGGATTTATATTTATTATGCTGGCTGCTGTTATGTCTGGTTTCCGCTGGTGCATGACACAGATTCTCCTCCAGGTTTGTTAGTGTACTGTACTTTGTTTTTGTATACTGTCTCAATTAGTCAATGTTGGTGATTGGACATGGTATGCCCTAATAATTTTGACTAAACTTTTATTTACTCCTGTCTGTATGGGTCTGCCAAATCTACTGAAGAAAGAGGAATATGGTACGCACTCTGCCTTAGGGTTTTCTCCACTGAGATTAGTTTTATAAATTTCAGGCACATAGTATTTGATTAACTACCTGGTTTATGTTTCAAATATGAGTTATGGAGTAGAAAACTGAAGCATTATTGTGATGGTGAACTATAAGTTCTGCATTGTCTTATAAATATCAAAACGATGAGCCCTAAAAAAACCCTAAAAAAATCAAAATGATAATAAGGAACGTGATTTGCTCAATAAAACTAACATTTAATGTAGCATCCTTTACAATATCGTTTTTTATTGTGTTACGCAGGATTAAAGAATCCATTTACCTTGATGAGTTATGTTACCCCAGTGATGGCAATAACAACTGCAATTCTCTCCATTGCCATGGATCCATGGCATGACTTCAGGGCAAGCCATTTTTTTGATAGCTCGGGTCACATACTAAAAAGCGGCTTATTGATGCTTATAGGTGGTTCTTTGGCCTTTTTCATGGTATGGAGTGGTACTCCTTGGGAACTATAGAACATTTACTCCACTGCATTTCACGTTACATTGTCCTTCTTTATCGCAATGAATCAAAAATCCATTTTGGTTCCTAAATTACTACTCCCTCCGTTCAAAAATACTTGACGTGCAACGTCAAGTATTTTGGAACAGAGGGAGTATTTCATTCTGTCATGCACTGAGAATACTTGCAGTGAGTTCTTTTCCAGTCAATCAACTGTTGGTTTGTTCTTAAAACATGCTTGCCTCTTGTTGGTAACTTTTGTATCTGGTTATATTTGTAAGATAATCACATGATTTGCTCTTTGAAGGTTTTGACAGAATATGTTCTGGTTTCTGTAACAAGTGCTGTAACAGTGACCATAGCTGGGATTGTTAAGGAAGCTGTCACGATTTTGGTATTTACCTCACACGCTAGAATCATGTTCTATAAATTCATCTCTGTTCATGGTTGTGAGTGTGATTTGTAACAGCAAAATAATCATACAGGTTGCGGTGCTTTTCTTCAATGATCCATTTACCTGGTTGAAGGGACTTGGACTGGCAACGATAATATTTGGTGTCAGTCTGTTCAATCTGTACAAGTGAGTTGAAATTCAGTCTATTTCTTTCCGAGCAACCAGCAGTAGCCATAGGTTCAGTATTTTTACTGTTCCAAATCATCTTATTACTTTTTCGTATTTGAAAAATCACTAAATTGACTTAAATTTTCTCACAATGTTGATAACTTAAAGCCAGCTTCACATGCCTGCTTTATTTGGGGAGTCAATTGTTCAAGAGGCACTAAACTTGTTTCATTCCATAAGTCGATCAGTCTACATTTTACAAGAGAACTGTGACAAGACTGATCATAAAGAATTTATAAGAAAACACTGATCAAATTAATTAGACTCTATGAAGTTAGTAGAAATATAGGTTCAGTTCCTAATGTGTTTGTACGTTGATTGGACAATATGTTCTGACTATTAATCCGGTGACATGTGAAGGTATCATAGGTTCAAGAAAGGTCAGCAAGGTAAACATATTGACCCAAATTTCCAATCTTCCAATGGTGCCTCCAAATATGTTATCCTTGATGATGATACTGAAGATCAAGATGATACAGGCTGATGCTGATCTAAATATGAAGGT
Organism: Avena sativa; assembly: GCA_916181665.1. Classification (NCBI taxonomy): domain Eukaryota; kingdom Viridiplantae; phylum Streptophyta; class Magnoliopsida; order Poales; family Poaceae; genus Avena; species Avena sativa. The sequence goes on along the minus strand of OV702281.1, from coordinate 413,157,318 downwards.
AGAGAATTAAATAACTTTTTTTCTTGTTTGCTATCGGTTTGAGATTTCCATTCGTTATGTTCTTTCCTTTTTTTAGAGAACACAAATTCCTTGTACTGATGTATCCTGCACAGGAGGCTGCTACCGTGATCTTGGTTTCAGAGACACGCTGGTCCTTATGTGTTCTTCCACGGCTTTGTGGAGCTGTGCATGAGCATGAAAATGTGATAGATCATATCGCTCATTGAGAAGACACTGATACAAGTAGGAAGCAGGAAGATTTTGTCACTCCGAAACAAAATGGGGCATATCAGCGTATATGATATGTCTATAGCAAGAGCTGTGCAGAAACTGTATATTATAAATGAAGAATATTTTACCAACCCTTAGAAATACACGCATTTACTGGAATTGTGAAGAGCTCAATTTTGGTACAAGTACTGAGTCTTCCATGGAATAGTTTTCCCTGCGGAATATATATTTGTTGATACATGTGTTGTATATATAAAGTTTCCTGCTTTAATGTTTTTAGCTCATTGACTGCATGAGGAAGTGTAAATATTACACCCGAAATTTCAGTGTCCTATGTTGAGCGAGGCGAGACTTGTTCGCTTTCAATTCCCAGTATTCCTGCACTATTTCAGCCATGCAAACTTTGTGCAGTAAGTTAGAACTTGGGCCCACTGTGATCATAACGCTTTCATGTTTCAAGATACAACAGTTCGATTAAATCGCAAATTATTATATTCATGTGGAGACAGTGAATTGACCCGTGAATTATAAACTTTGTTACTCCCTCTTATCAATAATAAATGTCCCTGAGTTGTACTAAATCAGGGATACCTATTATGCATCAGTGAGGGAGTACTAAGGCTATGTACATCATTTTGATGTAAAACCCTGGGCTTTTGACCCCACTTCGAAAAAATAGCAAATTATTAGGCTTTTATACAGGCATCAAATACAATTATGACTGGAAATAAAATTCTAGTAAACCTTCCGTGGTTTGGGCACTAGATTATACAATCCTTGAAGTATAAACTGGGTATTCGACCCCCTTAGTCTGAAATCACAACAAAAAATAATACCATAGTCCACTATTTCCTCCGGTTCATATTAATGTTTTCAACTTTGTCTAGATACGATGCATCTAGTCTAAATACTTAACTAGATATATACGAATCTCGACAAAGTTGCAAACATTAATATGAATAGGAGGGAATATTATAAATTCACTTGAATAACCTAGGAAGGTCTTTTCGAGAATGGTTTTACCATAGTAAATTGGTTTTTGAAAATTTAGAAAGCGGTCTTGCAACTGTAAAGTTTTGCGAGATGTTGGTGGAAGCCGTACCCTTTGCCTCGGGCGGCCTACATGTTATATAGCGGCAGAAAACAACTGCCTCGAGGATTACAGGGAGTTGATCATGTCGATATTATCTAGATCAATCGATGATCTTGTTACAACCAACACGGTGAATCTCAGCTCATGCTAACCAATATATCCACCACACCTTATAGATAACAATGCGGTGGTTACAAGTCCTTGACGCACACGACACTAAACATGATACAAGTCCAACACATGAGCTAATACACGACTAGGTTGTTTAACACCCCTTCTCAATCTCAGCTCTGTTGAGGTTGAGATTGTGTATGAATTGTTCAAGCTTGTTCACTGGTAATGTCATCAGCCACCTGATCCTTAGTAAGTTTTCTTGCTACTCTTTCTCTCACAAAATGAAAATCAATCTCTATGTGTTTAGTCCTGGCATGAAAAATAGGATTAACAGAAAGATATATTGCACCCATATTATCACACCATAGACAAGGAACTCTATCCCTTTTTATTCCAAGCTCATTCAATAATGATTCAGTCCAAATTATTTCAGCTGTGGCATTGGCCAAGGATTTGTACTCAGCTTCTGTACTTGATCTTGACACTGTTGCCTATTTTCTTGCACTCCATGAAATGAGGTTAGGCCCAAAATCCACAGTAAAACCCCTATAGATCCTCTATCATCTACACAGCCAGTCCAGTCAGCATCTGAGAATGCACTCACAAGTGTGGAAGAGGATTTCCTCAATTTTATACCAAGATCTACTGTTCCTTTGATATATCTCAAATTCTCTTAACTACTGACCAATGCATAGTGGTGGGGGCATGGAGAAACTGACAAACCTTGTTTACTGAAAATGAAATATCTGGTCTTGTCAGTGTAAGATATTGGAGTACTCCCACAATGCTCCTGTACCTAGTGCCATCTTCTGCACCAAGAGTTTTTCCTTCTACAGCTGAAAGTTTTTCTGAAGCAGATAAAGGTGTAGGTGATGATGTACATGTAGACATACCCACTCTCTTGAGTAAATCCGAGGCATATTTTTCCCGAGTCAATATTAACCCATCTCCAAAATGTTTTACCTCAATGCCCAAGAAAGAAATAATGTAGATCACCTAAATCCTTTAACGCAAAGGAAGTGCTCAAATCTTTCAGCAATGCATTTGTAGCTTTGTTAGTAGAACTAGCAACAATGATAGCATATACATATACAAGCACATACATAGTGATACCTGACTTGTTGTATATAAAGAGTGAAGTATCAGCTTTGGACCCTTCAAAACCAAGCTCTTGTAGCTTTGAGCTTAGCTTGGAGAACCATGCTCTTGTTGCTTGTTTTAAACCATAAAGTGACTTGTCAAACTTACACACATAAGATGGTGCCTTTGGATCTTCATAACCAGGTGGCTGTCTCATGTACACCTCTTCTTCTAGAATTCCATGAAGAAACGCATTCTTCACATCTAGCTGTCTGAGTGTCCATCCTCTAGAAACTGCAATTGCTAAGACAAGTCTGATGGTATCAGCTTTTACAACTGGATTGAAAGTGTCCTCATAATCTATGCCATATCTTTGTTTAAATCCTTTAGCAACTAACCTAGCTTTGTATCTATCAATTGTACCATCAGATTTTCTTTTAACCTTATAGACCCATTTACTTTCTATCAAATTCGTTCCTTGACTAAAGGGAACTAAATGCCAAGTTTTGTTTTCTACTAAGGCATTAAACTCATCATCCATAGCACTTTTCCACCCTGGGCTTTTCAAAGCTACTTGCAAGTTTTCAGGTTCTCCTACTATGCAAGATAAGCCAAGTTTGATAAAATTATTTGTGTACCTTCTCCTTTCGATTTTACCAGTGCGAAGTCGAGTCTGAGGCGGAGAATTTGTTGAGGCCACACCACGTGCCACGGAATCAGTTCCCGCAGCGAATCCATCCAATCTAGGACGAGTTTCCGCGTCAGACGACGTTGTCGAGGGCACGGTCGTCGATAAAGATTCGGTCGACGTGGCATGCCTGGGTTCATCCAGAGGAGGACGTCGAGGCCCACCTGACGCGGTTGTCGGCCGACGCATGTACACCACGTGCGTGCGGGGTCGCTCACCGGGCCCGCCTGGCCGCGTGTCGTGCTTGGAGTGGGGCGGGCCAGCCCGATGCAGATCGCCTGGCGCGGATGTCGGACCACGCGTTTTAGACGCGTCAGCGGTTCCCATGATTGCCGAGGAGCTCCTGAAAGTCCGTGCCGTATCCCCCTCGTGCTCCGCACCCGACGTGTCCATGGTGGAATCTAGCATACGATCATACACCTCCGTTGTAGCACCGTTTTCAGTGTTTCTTTCACTGACGGGTGCAGAATTGGAGGCTCCATCTTGTGCGCACCTATGCTGCAGTTGAGGAGCAACAAAACTAGTAGGATTTATAGAACCATTAGTTATTAATTCATTACTTTGTTCATACCCATTAGGTGTAGCCAACTGTTGTGGATATTGATCAGGAAGGAGAAGAATCTCCTTGCGAAGAAGAGCACCTGCATTGGGACGCAAATGCTGAAAAGGAAATACGGTTTCATCAAATACCACGTCACGGGAAATGTATATGCGCCCGGTGGATACTTCGAGACACTTGACACCTTTATGCATGGGGCTATAGCCAATGAAAAAGCATTGAGTGGAACGAAAAGCTAATTTTCGTTTGTTGAAGGGCCTAAGATTGGGCCAGCAAGTGCACCCAAAGATTCTAAGAGAGGAATAATCAGGAACCTTTTTTAGGAGCCTTTCCATTGGAGTTCCATTGTTGATGACTTTGGTGGGAAGGATGTTAATGAGGTGGGTGGTTGTCAAGAAGGCCTCATCCCAAAATTTCAATGGCATAGATGCATTTGCAAGGAGAGAAAGGCCTACTTCAACAATGTGTCTATGTTTTCTTTCAGCTGAGCCATTTTGTTGATGGGCATGAGGGCAAGACACATGATGTGCAATACCAATTTTGTGAAATAAAGAACTTAATTTTTCATATTCACCTCCCCAATCACTTTGGAGTGTGAGGATTTTGGTGTTAAATTGGCGTTCAACAAGTTGTTGGAAATTTAGAAAGACTTGAAAAACATCTGACCTTTGCTTGAGAAGGTAAATCCAAGTGTACTTGCTAAAATCATCGATGAAGCTTACATAATAGGTGTATCTACCAACATAACTAGGTGCTGGTCCCCATACATCAGAGAAGACAAGCTCAAGCGGGGAGGTGGATACACTAGTAGAATTTGGGTAAGGCAATTGATGACTTTTAGCTTTTTGACATGAGTCACAAACTACATTATTTCTAGAATCTTGAGAGCATGGAAGCTCATGCTTTTGAACTACTTGTTGAACAACTTGAGACGAAGATGACCAAGACGACTATGCCAAGCTTTTGAGTAAGGTTTGGAGATGATGAAGGCCTCTTTATTGAATGATGGCGATGATGATGAAGACGAAACTAGTGGATAGAGGCCCCTAACGCAATCCTCTTCAAGCACCACCTTCTTCGTTTCCTTGTCCTTTACATAGAAATTCCAAGGGTGAAATTCAACAAAACAATTATTGTCTCTTGTAAGACGATGGATTGAGGCAAGACCTTTTTTGGCATTAGGAACATGAAGGACATTTTTGAGGTGTATGCTAGATGATGGGGTTTGAACAAAGGAATGACCAACATGCTTAATGTTCATACCTGCTCCACCGGCCGTGTGCACTTGATCATGGTCGTGGTACCTCTCCTTCATGGTGAGCTTATCAAACTCGCCAGTGACGTGGTCGGTGGCGCCCGTGTCGCAATTCTAGTTGGTGTCGACGCGGTGGGAGTGGATGGCATTGTCATGCCTCTCGTATGCCTCGTCATCATCATCGAAGCGGTACTAGCACTTCCATGCCTCGTGGCCTTGCTTGCCACAGATTTGGTAGATGGGGCGGTTGCTGCCTCCTTTGCCACCGCCTCTGCCATTGCCTTGATTGGGGCGACCGCCGCCTCTGCCGCGACCCTGATTCTGGCCACGGCCACCTCCGCGTCCTCCACATCCACGTGGAGCACCATGGCCACGTCTCCCGTGGCCACGGCCACGGCCCGCCATGTTGGCGGAGGGGTTGTAGTCGTTGCCGAGGAGGAGTTGCATCCGGCTTTCGTAGCCAGCGACGCGTGATGACCCACAAGTATAGGGGATCGCAACCGTCTTCGAGGGTAGTATTACCCAATTTATTGATTCGACACAAGGGGAGACAAATAATACTTGCAAGCCTTAACAACTGAGTTGTCAATTCAGCTGCACCTAGAAATAGTTCTTGCTCACAGAGGTTTATCAGTAGAAACAGTTTTGTAGTAGCAATAGCAAAGCAACAACAACATCAATATTAAAACAAGAGCAATAAGATATGAGCGTGGTAGGCATAGGGATGGATGGACGGGCATTGCATGGATGAGTCTAAACATGTAACTTCAAGATCTAGGGCAATTGCAGATAAATAAGAATAAGCATCCAAGTACTAAACAATCATAGGCATGTGCCCCATATATAGTCATACGTGCTCACAATAAGAACTTGCACAACATCTTTTGTCCTGACAGCCCGTTGTAGTGGGGCCCTAAGGGAACTACTGGCAATTAAGGTGCTCCTTTTGAAAGAGCACCGGAGCAAAGCGTTAACACTCCATGAACACATATGATCCTCATATCACAGCCATCCCCTCCGGTTGTCCCGATTTCTGTCACTTCAGAGCCTTTAGATCCGGACAATGATATGTGTACACAACTTGTAGATAAGATCACAAACAATACTATCATAATGATTCAATAATAAGTTCAGATCTGAGATCATGGCACTCGGTCCCTAGTGACAAGCATTAAGCACAACAAGTTGCAACAAAGTCAAATAGCACTAATAGAGATACTAGGCACCATGCCCTAACAATCTTATTCGATTACATGATAGAACTCATCCAATCCCTACCATACCCATAGCCTACAGCGGGGGATTACTCACTCTTGGATGAGGGAAACATGGATGGTTGATGGAGAGGCGTTGGTGATGACGATGGTGATGATCCTCTCCAAATTCTCCATCCCAGCAGGGTGCCAGAACGGAGTTTCTGGTTCCGAATCGCGGTTTCTGGTGGTGGCGGCGCAGCAGAACTCTTTTTGGAAAAATGTCGAACCCCCCCTCGGTTTTTAGGTCAAGAGGCATCTTATAGGCGAAGAGGGAGGCCGAGGGGGTGCCTGGCGTGGCCACACCCCTCCAGGCACGGCCTAGGCCCACCCGTGCGACTAGGGGGTGTGGGCCCCCAGGGCCCCACTCCGCCTCGTCTTCTGGCTCCGTGAGTCTTCTGGTGAAATAGGATTTTTGGCATATTTTCCGGGATTTTTCCTGATAGTTGATTTTCTGCACAAAAACTAGACACCAAAGTAATTCTGCTGAAAACAACGCCAGTCCATGTTAGTTATATCCAAATCACACAAGTTTAGAGGAGAAACAATAGCAAAAGTGTTCGGGAAAGTAGATACGTTTTGGACGTATCAACTCCCCCCAAGGTTAGCTTATTGCTTGTCCTCAAGCAATTCAGTTGAAAACTGAGTGCGATAAAAGAACTTTCACGAACACATTTGCTTCATATGATGTATATATTCTCAGCACAGGAGTAGATACTTAGACAATTCATAATAAGGAGTATGCAACTATGTCTACTCAATAGTCATTGCAAGCTATGAACAGATTCCAACTTAATAATAATAAGTAGCATGAAACATAAACATAAGCAACATTGCAATGCTCATAAAAAGGTATGATAGAGTGGTATCTTGCTTGCGTTTGTTTGTAGAGCACAATATAAATGCCAAGGCACCTCTGAAGTTTAAGCGAAAACTAGAAGTAAAGATATCAGAGATACAAGCATCAAAGTCATGACATAATTAACCAAGTTTTGAGACAAACATAAGAATGACAACTATGCTCTCAAGAAGGTGCTCATAGAATAAGTGGTGACTCAACAAGGAAGTGAAAAGGTTTTGAAAAGTTTGAAAGGCTTCCAAATGCTGAAAGTAAGGTACTCATTAGCTTTGAGATCTCATTGCACCTATCATAGGCATCTTTATATGATTAAGGTGAAAGTGAGGTCCAATATGAGTTATATGCTTGACAGACCATAAACTGGAAATCTCATGTCCCTTGAGTACGAGGGCCGCTCCTCATGCTACTCAACTTTAGTTACCTGTAAGTTCTTGTCATCATAAATACATGCATATCATAGAGAACCGCCAACGGGGTACTCCTTGCACATGATACAGGAGCTATCCCATAATCAAAATGACAAGGCAAGCAGACAATGAGCATCTCAGCGATCTTTTTATTTGCTATTTGCATAGGTTTTTATTGAGGATGCTTCACAGATTTATCATTATGGTTATGCTGCAAGTTTCCACCATGATTAGACATGGCTTAGGCTAGCGGCCCAAGCGTTTCTCTAACACATATAACAACATGAACTTACAAGCTCCCCTTTTATTTCACACCGACGACATCCACAAACAAAAGAGCATGATATCAACTAGGTATATAAATACAAGTGTTGAAAGCGTTCCCCGTGACAACACGGTTCTGCTAACTCTCAGCCTATAATTTGCAAGCATATAACTTTCATGGACAGTCACAATGGTTCAAGTTTATTAAGTGCAAGAAATAAAGTGTGCCATCAAGTTCGTGAGAGCTTTACTAACTAACTTTCTCAAAACAATCAAACATTTTATTCGGAAGAAAACAAGGCATAATGAATATGCACAAAATAGCAAATGATGCTACTAGGTAGGTATGGTGGACACTATTGGCAATATTGTTTTTGGGGAGTTGGATGCACAAGTAGAGCTCAAACTCAGTGCAAGTGAAGGCTAGCAATAGAGAAGGAGCAACAAACGAGAGAGCAATAGCTGTCATACTCATGCTTGCAACAAAACATGACTAATTATGATATGAAAGTGATACAAGAACTCTGAGGCAAAATAAATCATCGAGGCTTACTGACTATTGTTTAGTCATATGCATGCGTGAGTATGTGCCAAGTCGATTCACATGAAACATTCAGAGGAGGATACCAAAATATCATACCAAGTTATAAATAAAACAATGCAAGCAAACATTCATATGACATGCTACAAGCTATTAGCAAGCCGGAGATAATCACAAGAAAGCAAGAACTACTAAGCATCCATAAATAACATACACCTTACATGAACAAACTAAGTTTGCTCACCATGATGAGTATATGTACAAAAATGAAAACAAATAGAGTTCGTTACCAGCCTCTTACCACACCTCAAGTTGTCTTAATCTTCATTATTGCCCTTCACTTGTGTGACTTAAATAATAACATGAAACCAAAATCTACAGAGGACGGCTGAACCCTGCAAATAACTCACAAAACCAAACAAGAACAACAAATATTTTTGGTGTTTTCGATTTTTAAAGCAAGCCAAAGAAAGCAAAAACAAACAAAGCAAAAGAAAACAAAGAAAACTCTGTTTGGATTTTTCTTTAAGGCAAACCAAAGCTAAAAACCAAAGAAACAAACCAAGAGAAACAACGAAAATATTTTTGGTATTTTTGTGTTTTGAGAAAGCAGAAACAAAAACCAAAAATAAAGTGAAACAATGGATATACAAAGTGTTGGAATTTTTGTCTAAATAGGCCCAGCCCATTTATTATATGCCAATAAATTCCTAAAATCCTAGAGGCCCATTTGGCCCATTCATGCAAGGCAAGAGCTGGGACAAATGTTTAGTCCCACATTGCTAGTTGAGTGGAAGTTGGACCAGCTTATAAGGTGAGCTCTTCCACCACTTGTACGAGCTTGCGAAGAGAAGACATATACACGCGTGCTCCTCCTCCTCCTCGCTCGCCACGCCTCGCCTCGCCTCGCCTCGCCACGACGCGACGCGCGCCGCGGGTTGCGGGAATCTCGCCGAGCCGAGCTTTATTTTACCATGCATGAATGGTATATGAACAGTTGTACAAAAGCTGGAACGTTTTGCTCGAGTGGACTTTTAATACGAACTGAGTGGAGGCTGTCCGGTGGACTGACGCCTGTTCGCTTCAACTTCTGTCCATTCGTTTCTCCCCCTCTGTGCCTATATAAGAGAGAGGTCGCACCTCCTCTCAGATACACAGCTACACATCCTTTGCGCCTCCAGTTCCAGAGCACTGCGCTACCTAGATCTTCCCCATCCCGTCTTGCGGCGTGCACCGCGAGACGGGACAGTAGGCCTCCGAGACCCCGCTGCTTCGAGTCCTGTGCAGGAGAAGGGCGATAAGGTTTTTGGGGAGCGCTATCGGCGCGACTACTTGCTTCATCACGGACTCCCTCTCGGATAGCGATTGCGCCGACGTCTTCCCCAACGAGGACTTCTTCCCTGACATCACCACCCTCTTCCTCGACGACATGGCTAACGATGGTGCCAAAGCGAACACCGGTGGTTCCTCATCTGCTGCTGCCGTGTATGTTTTATTTCTCAATCTTGTTCTGATCGCATCCAAGATCTTCGTCTTTCTGTCTGTTTGGTTACGTGTCTTAATATGTTTTTGCTATTTCACATGATTAGTATTTTGTCTATTATTATAATCATGTTTTATCTAGCGTTTATTATGGGTAATTCGCGTGGTGAATTGCTCTTTTATTCAACAATCCAAAAACCTTATTTTAGGCAATTTGCCCCCAAGTGGCTTTGTTGCTTCTATGAAGCCACCTGTGTTCGAAGGTGTCAATTACAAACAATGGCGTGCAAGAGCAGTGCTCTGGTTTCAGAGCATGAGCTGCTATAACGCCATCTATGGCGCACCTGAGGGAGAACTTAATCCCGCTCAGGAAGAGGTGTTCCAAAAACTTGATACCACTTTCAAGGATGCCTTGATCAACATTCTTGGCGACAATCTTGTCGATTCATATCTGTCATTTAACAATGGCAAGGATATGTGGGATGCGCTCGAGAGAAAATTTGGAGTCTCCGATGCTGGCAGTGAACTATATGTCATGGAACAATTCTATGACTATAAGATGGTTGATGACCGCCCCATTGTGGAGCAGGATCATGAGATACAGTCACTTGCCAGGGAGCTTGAGCACTTCACTTGTGTGTTATCGGACAAGTTTGTTGCCAGAGGCATTATTGCCAAACTTCCCCAGCCATGGAGGAATTTTGCTACTTCTCTGAAGCACAAGAGACAAGAGTTCTCTGTGACGGATCTCATTGGGACTCTTGATGTGGAAGAGAAGGCGAGAGCAAAAGACACACGTGCTCGAGGTACCGAGGGAGGTTCTAATGCCAATCTGGTACAGAAAAGGAACTTCCAGCCTCATAAGTTCAAGAACAAAGGCAAGTTTGACGGCAAAGGAAAGTTTGATGGAAAGAACAAGGCCTCACAATCTACCAGCTTCAAGAAGAAGACTGCTAAGAGGAAATGTGCTTGTCATGTGTGCGGTGATCCTGATCATTGGGCTCTTGCTTGTCCCAACCGCTTTGACAAGCGCCAACATGGGAAGGGCAGCAAGACTGCTAATGTTGTCATGGGCGACGTTGAGATGAAATATGTTGGGTATGGTATATTACCTACTGTTCTTTCATTATGTCATTCTCCTGATTGGTGGATTGACACGGGCGCTAATGTACATGTCTGTTCTGATATTTCCATGTTTTCTTCATATCAGGTCAGAGGGACTCAAACCGTGCTGATGGGGAACAGCTCGCATGCTTTTGTTCATGGTGTTGGTACGATCGATCTGAAGTTCACTTCAGGAAAGACCGTGCGCCTGAAGAACGTGCATCATGTTCCCTCAATAAATAAAAATCTTGTTAGCGGATCTCTTGTGTTGAGATGGCTACAAGATTGTATTCGAGTTCAAAAAATTTCTAATTTCGAAGTATGGAACCTTTGTTGGTAAAGGCTATGAGTGTGGAGGCTTGTTCCGCTTATCTCTGTCAGACATTTGTAATAAAGTTGTTAATCATATTTACACGAATTTTGAATCAAATGTCTGGCACTCTTGTCTTTGTCATATTTATTTTGGTTGTATGACGCAGCTAGCCAAAATAAATTTAATCCCTGATTTCACAACTGTTAAGGGATCTAAGTGTCAAGTCTGCGTGCAAGCTAAACAACCTCTCAAGTCACATACGACTGCAGAAGTGAGAAATTTAACACCACTAGAGCTCATACATTCTGATCTTTGTGAGATGAATGGTGTGTTGACAAAAGGTGGAAAGAAATATTTCATGACTTTGATCGATGACTCTACGAGATATTGTCATGTGTATCTTCTGAAATCAAAAGATGAGGTTTTGAGTTTCTTCAAAATCTATAAAGCTGAGGCAGAAAATCAACTTGATCGAAAGATTAAGAGGCTTAGGTCTGATCGTGGTGGAGAGTATTTTTCCAACAACTTTGATTCCTTTTGTGCGGAACATGGCATAATTCATGAGAGGACGCCTCCCTACTCACCCCAATCAAATGGAGTAGCCGAAATAAAGAACCATACTCTAACAGATTTGGTTAACGCCATGTTAGACACATCGGGTCTCTCTAAGGAATGGTGGGGGAGGCACTATTGACCGCGTGTCATGTCCTAAACCGAGTTCCCACAAAGAACAAAGAAATTACTCCATTCAAAGAATGGAAGAAGAAAAGATTAAAAATCTCTTACTTACGTACTTGGGGTTGTTTGGCAAAGGCTAATGTACCAATCCCCAGGAAGCGCAAGCTTGGACCAAAAATCATTGTTTGTGTTTTTCTGGGCTATGCTTTTCATAGAATTGGTTATAGATTCTTGATAGTAAAATCTGAAGTGCCTGACATTCATGTCGGTACAATCATGGAGTCGACTGATGCGACTTTCTTCGAGGATATCTTTCCATTGAAGGATAAACCTAACTCATCAAATCCGGAGATACCTAGTTTATCTAATCAGGAATTTGCTACATTCTCTGAACCTACTATTCCAATTGAACACTCTGAAAGTCCTAAGGAGGATGATAATGAAATTCCTAAAAGGAGCAAGAGACAAAGGACTGCAAAGTCTTTTGGTGATGATTTCATTGTGTACCTTGTGGATGACACTCCCACTTCCATTTCAGAAGCATATGCATCTCCAGATGCTGACTACTGGAAGGAAGCCGTCCATAGTGAGATGAATTCCATCTTAGCTAATGGAACATGGGAGATCATTGATCACCCTTATGGGTGTAAACCTGTAGGATGCAAGTGGGTGTTTAATAAAAAGCTTAGACCTGATGGTATTATTGAGAAGTACAAGGCACGACTTGTGGCCAAGGTATATACTCAAAAATAAGGTGAAGACTTCTTTGACACTTACTCACCTGTTGCCAGATTGACCACCATTCGAGTATTACTCTCATTGGATGCCTCTCATGGTCTTCTCGTTCATCAAATGGACGTTAAGACAGCTTTCCTTAATGGAGAGTTGGATGAGGAAATTTACATGGATCATCCAGATGGCTTTGTGGTAAATGGTTAATAAGGAAAGGTGTGCAAGTTGTTGAAGTCTTTATATGGCCTAAAACAAGCCCCTAAGCAATGGCATGAGAAGTTCAAAAGAACTTTAACTGTTGTAGGATTTGTTGTAAATGAAGCTGATAAATGTGTGTACCATCGCCATGGTGGGGGTGAGGGAGTCATCCTTTCTTTGTATGTTGATGACATACTGATTTTCGGAACCAACCTTAATGCAATTAAGGAGGTCAAAGATTTCTTATCTCGTTCCTTTGAGATGAAGGATCTGGGAGTAACTGATGTCATACTGAACATCAAGCTATTGAGAGATGATGATGGTGGGATTACATTGCTTCAGTCCCACTATGTGGAAAAGGTCTTGAGTCGTTTCGGGTATAGCGACGTCAAGTTTTCTCCTACACCGTATGATCCTAGTGTGATGCTTCAAAAGAATCGAGTAAATGCTAGAGACCAACTAAGATACTCTCAAATATTGGCTCGCTTATGTATTTATCTAGTGCCACGAGGCCTGACATCGAATTTGCTGTAAGCAAACTCAGTCGATTTGTTTCAAATCCATGAGGTGATCACCGGCATGCTCTTGAGAGAGTCATGCGCTATCTAAAAGTCACTGCGAGCTATGGCATTCACTATACCGGGTATCCGAGGGTACTAGAGGGTTATAGTGATTCAAATTGGATATCTGATGCTGACGAGATAAAGGCCACGAGTGGATATGTATTCACACTTGTTGGTGGCGCTGTTTCTTGGAAGTCTTGCAAGCAGACCATCTTAACAAGGTCAACTATGGAAGCAGAACTCACAGCATTAGACACAACCACTGTTGAAGCAGTGGCTTCGGGAACTCTTGATGAACTTGCTTGTGGTTGAAAAACCAATACCCGCAATCCTTATGAATTGCGATAATCAAACTGTGATTTTCAAGGGAAATAGTTCTAAGGATAATATGAGGTCATCAAGACATGTGAAGAGGAGACTGAAATCTGTCAGGAAAATGAGAAACTCCGGGGTTATTGCATTGGATTATATCCAAACATCTAAAAACTTGGCAGATCCCTTCACAAAGGGTCTATCACACAACGTGATAGAAAATGCATCGAAGGAGATGGGTATGAGACCCACAATTTGAGCTTTCCACACTGGTAAACCACTTTATGTGATCGGAGATCCCGTGAATTAGAATTGGGAGACAAGATGTTGGTTAGCTGAGAGGAAAGTATCCCTACTTTAATAAACACCACTCCATAAAGATGCAATACTTTCCTATTCTGCATGGCAGGTTGATTTATTATCTTAATGTGTTCTAAGTGGCTTATCCTAAGCAAAGATGTTGTCCTGCAGAACATCTTTTGAAGAACACACCTATATGAGTCTGACTGTTAAAACGCCGCAGTCTATGAGAGTAGGGTGATCTCTAATAAACACATGAAAGGTCATGGAGTATGACGTATACGCTCCATCCCCGGGGAAGTCCCACAGTAGCCTAGTATCGGTCAAGACTTTTTGTGAAGCTAGGTTCGCAGCAAACTTGCAGTTTCAAGGCATAGTCCACTATACAAGTTGCAGCCTAGTATAACATAAAGCTCTAGGTGGAAGTTCAACTTAACAGTCTCCACTACAGTACCGGTATATAAACAATGTTTTGGAATCAAAGGAAAACTTCATGTGCCTCTGAGATCTGGTGGGGGATTGTTGGAATTTTTGTCTAAATAGGCCCAGCCCATTTATTATATGCCAATAAATTCCGGAAATCCTAGAGGCCCATTTGTCCCATTCATGCAAGGCAAGAGCTGGGACAAATGTTTACTCCCACATTGCTAGTTGAGTGGAAGTTGGACCAACTTATAAGGTGAGATCTTCCACCAATTGTACGAGCTTGAGAAGAGAAGACATATACACGCGCGCTCCTCCTCCTCCTCCTCGCTTGCCTCGCCACGCCACGCCACGCCATGCCTCGCCTCGCCTCGTCATGTCACGACGCGCGTGCGCGCCGCTGGTTGCGGGAATCTCGCCGATCCGAGCTTTATTTTGCCACGCATGAATGGTATATGAACAGTTGTACAGAAGCTGAAACGTTTTGCTCGAGTAGACTTTTAATACGAACTGAGTGGAGGCTGTCCGGTGGACTGCCGCCTGTTCGCTTCAACTTCTGTCCATTCGTTTCATCTCCTATGTCTGCCTCCCCCTCTGTGCCTATATAAGAGAGATGTCGCACCTCCTCTTAGATACACAGCTACACCTCCTTTGCGCCTCCAGTTCCAGAGCACTACGCTACCTAGATCTTCCCCATCCCGTCTTGCGGCGTGCACCGTGATCCGGGATAGTAGGCCTCTGAGACCCCGCTGCTTTGAGTCTTGTACGGGAGAAGGGCGATAAGGTTTTTGGGGAGCGCCATCGGCACGACTACTGGCTTCATCACGGACTCCCTCTCGGATAGCGATTGCGCTGACGTCTTCCCCAACGAGGACTTCTGCCCTGACATCAGCACCCTCTTCCTCGACGACATGGCTAATGATGGTGCCAACACAAACACCGGAGGTTCCTCATCTGTTGCTGCTATGTATGTTTTCTTTCTCAATCTTGTTCTGATCGCATCTCAAGATCTTCGTCTTGCAGTCTGTTTGGTTACCTGTCTTAATATGTTTTCGCTATTTCACATGATTAGTATTTTGTCTATTATTCTAATCATGTTTTATCTAGTGTTTATTATGGGTAATTCTCTCCGTAAATTGCTCTTTTATTCAACACAAAGAACCGACAAAACATGATATATAGATGAGTGTGATGTTGGAATACCTCCCCCCAAGCTTAGGCTTTTGGCCTAAGTGGTGCTCAATAGCGCGGGTAGTAACCCCAAGCTGGCGGGTCATCATAGGAATGATCATAATCAGGCGCTTGGGATGAAGAAGAAGACGCACCCCAATCATAGGAGGGCTGATGGTATGAAGACTCCTCCATGTTGGAGGGCTGAACCAAATCATCTTCGACATCCTCTCCAACATTCTCCTCTTGCTGGGAGAGCTCCGCCATGTAAGTGTCAAACTCCTCCTCCGTGAGCGACCATCCTTGCATGTTATCAAAATTAAACAAAGCAGATGCAGGCAAATAGACTACTTTCTCAGTCCTACCCCCTCTCCAACCATGCTTGACAAAGGATAATTCATACGGTAGACTTCTCACAGTAGCCCAAGAAGAAACAAACTTATGCTAAACCATGGAATCAAAATCAAGTCTCTCTATGGGGAACTGATAGTCTGAATGGTGAGGCCCTAAACCATGGAAAGCTAGCAACCTAGAGGCAATGAGATCTCCACAAATTCCACCCTTCTCGCGGTTAGTGGTAAGACGGAAGCTATCAAAGCACCCAGGTTATAAGATCTATCCCTATTCAAAGCAGCTGAGATAAAAGCTAGATCAAACGAAGATAACTTTCTAGCAATCTTTCTAGCAAGAACACACTTGGTAATGAAATAGGTAAAATATCTAATGGATGAGAACTGAATGTTCCGAATTTTACCACTTTCCTTCGAGAAGTCGAAACCTTGGAAAATTTCAGCATATAAATCCATAAGTGGCTTAGGCCTCTCCTTGATCTTCTCACAAGATCCCCAATGGGGCACTCTAATAGCTGCACAAAAATCAGCAAAAGGCAGGTCGACAGCTAGATTGTAAATTTTATAATAGACCATAGGATTAGATGAAGACCAATTAAATCGGAAGTCCTGCACCACAGCCATGGTTATCTTAACATATTGAAAAGGTTCCCCTTCAACAAAGTGTTCCAACCCTGCATTGGTAATCATAGTTTGGAAATCTTGGAAGATCCCCACGGCTCTCATAAATTTAGGGCATGGATAAATGGAAGGGAAGACTCCTTCCTCACAATGGACTTTCATCGGCTTAGGTACCATCAAATCATATTGATTCAGTGGGTATGCACTCATCTTCCTTTCTGAAAATTTTAGAAAAAAATCAAACCAAGTGATTTCCAAGTTGATAATTGATGAGAAACTACTATAGGAACTTGCTAGAGGGCTACACATGCATCAAAATGAAATATCTAAGCATAGAACAAGCATGCAAGCTCACTCAACCTGACACCTATAGCAGCAAAATACTCAAGATACAATCTAGCAATCACAAATCTAATTGGACAAGTGGAGGAGGCACATACCAAGGAGCAATCCCTCCAAAAATCAGCAGCTAAGATGGGCCTAGCAAGGAGATCGAAAATCGGGAGCAAGAACAACAAGAACTCGAGCTGCACCCATGCCAGGCGCGCCCCTGGGGCTGGCCGCACCACCTGGGGGTGTGCTAGCCTGGGGGACCCTGAGCCACTCCAGGTGTCGCTCTGCCCCTTTTTTCGAGGAAAAATTTAATATGAAATTTCTGGAATTTTTCGGGAAACTTTATTTTTGTCCAATTTTCACGGTATGAAAATTGATTTTCTCGCAGAAAATATTTTTTTTAGAAGAAGCAAAAGCAAACAAAAAGTTCTATGACACTCTAACAAGCAAAGAACGCAAAACTAAAGCTAACCAAAGAAAAAGCAAAGACTAGAAAGGAGAAAAGTAAAAGTGAGCAAGTATAACCACAGTGGAAACATTATTTTGTTCATTAAAATCCTTTTGTTAACAAGGTTGACCAAGTCTTGTTACCAAAATAATCTTATATGAAACAAAACTTTGCATTCCACAAAGTGATTTATGTTACCTCAAACTTGATAGCAATGGTCTCAATCATAATAGTTTCAAAACTTTCTTGTGGAATGGGAAAATATATTTCTCCAACCTTGATGCTCTCAATATTTTCAATGGAGTTGAGGCAATAGCTTTTAGCAACCTTCTTGGGGAAATAAACAGTATGCTCTTTGTCATTAATATTAAAAGTTACTTTTCCTTGATTACAATTGATGACAACACATGTAGTATTAAGAAAAGGTCTCCCAAGAATAATAGACATATTATCATCTTCAAGCACAACAAAATCAGTTAAAACCAAGCAATTATGAGCCACTTGAATAGAAACATCGTCACATATACCAACGAGAATAGTAGTTGACTTATCAACCATTTGTATAGATATATCAGTTGGTATCAACTTTTCTAGCTAGAGTCTCTTGTAGAAATAAAAAGGTATAACACTAACTCCAGCTTCCAAATCACATAAAGCAGTTTTAACATAATTATTCTTAATAAAGTAAAGAATAGTTGGTATACCTGGATCACCAAGTTTCTTTGAAAACTTAACATTGAAGGAATAATTAGCAAGTAAAGTAGATGATGGGTACCAATCGGGGTATAACCACGAAGCGGAGTCGCCAGCTGGATCGCCAATCCTAGAGTGGGTCGACTCGCCGGATACGGTGACTGGCGCATACTGGACCCAGGCAACTGGCGTCGACTGGAGGCCCAAGACAGCGACTCGTATACAAAGACCACTAACACTTGTAAACCCTAACTGACTGCATATATAAAGCCACCAGGGGCACCCCCACGGGGCATCTTCTCCCACGTCATATTAGATCTAGTCTCTCCCACCGCCTTCGACGACTCCATTGTAAACCAATCTATGATCATATACTGGATTGACAACAGGACGTAGCGATCCTCCACTGAGGGGACGTAAACCTGGGTACATCGTGTGTCAATATCGTTTCCGAATTCTCCTACGTCGCCTTGCTCTCTCTACGTAAGCTGCCCTCAGTAGCATCTACCGTGCAATACCACGACAGTTGGCGCCCACCGTGGGGCAAGCGATGCTTGGAGACGATATCTTCACCGTCAAACTCGGCGGTAGTTGCACGTACGAGCACGAATCAGATCTCATAATCCTAATCTGATGTACGTCAAGTAGCAGCGTATCAATAGAGATGGCCATCAACATGGATGTTAGGCAAACGTGCGCGCCCGATCGCACATGGCCATGACTTGGTTATTTCTATTCGATCTGATCTCTTACGTACTGATTATTCTAATTATTTTTTCTATATTTTATTTGGTCTAATACTTTACCCTTTATTTGATCACACATGGCCATGAGTCATGGCATGAATTGGAGGTCGAGTTAACTCATGGAGAAGAGCGCCTGCACCAGCATCATCTAGCCATTGCACTGGGTTTCTTGGGTCGCCGACTCCATGTTTAGAGTATGTCCTTGAATTCGGCGACCTCGAGTCGGGGGATATCGTGACGCCAGGCATATACAATGTCTTTAGTTTAGCTACACGAATATTAGGTGCTATTTTTCTAGTTATTTACCATGTTACACAAATCGCAATCTATAAATATAATTTTTCCGTTCGTACTATATTTTCTGGTTTGTCTATCACGGACTCGTCTAGCATGGACTCGCTGGTCGCGAACTCGCACCCCGCGGATGAGCCATGCTCCGGACCTTATCTAAATCGCGGACACGCTTAAACGCCGACTCGCTAGACTCAGGGACTCGCCCGTTGCGGACTCGCCTGCTGTGTAGGGTTTCATAGCATGGAAAACAAAAAATTTCTACCGCATACAAACAAATAAGCCAAGATCTATCTACTAGATTGTAGCAACGAGTCGATAGAATAACTCACCATCGAAGATTCCAAAGTGTTTAACGAGAGCGGATTCTCGTGGGTGATGTAGTCGTACTCTTCCCGATCTCAAGATCGCGTAGACGATCCTTCTGGCGCTGTGTTCCGGCAGCGCTCCCGCAGTCGATCACACGTTCGGTACTCGACGAAGACCTTCCTCTCCCTTGTTCCAGCAGGCAGCGGAGGTTGTAGCACTCTCCTCATGATTCCGGCAGCACAACGGCGTGGTACCGGAAGTAGAGGGGGGATCTCGCAGGGCTTCGCCTTAAGCCGGAGCGAGTATGGTGGAGTATGAGAGAGTCCCTCGACGATCTAGGGTTTATAAACACCAAGGAGGAAGCTTGGCCGGTGGCTAGGGTTGCTAGGCGGCGGCGGCTGCAGGTGGCGGCGCCGACGGCTTAGGGTTTGGAGGCGGGGATCTTGTGTGTCTAGGAGGGGAGCCCTGCCCCTCCTTTTATAGGTGGAGGGGGCCAGCCAAGGGGAGGGGAGTCCCTCCCCAACTCGGCTTGGTGGTGCGCCGGCGGTGGGGAGGAGGGACTCCTCCCCAACTCGGTTTCCTCCTCCTTTTCCACTTCCCAAAAATAGCCGTTTGACTTTCAAACTTGGCGTTTGACTTTTCAAACAAGGATTTGATTTAATCCTCTATTTTGTTCAGCGATGACACTTAGTACATGATGCAATCATACCAACTTGATACAACACATTCATGTACCCTTCCCCTCCGGAGTGCCGGACATTCCGGAACCTTCTAGAACATTCCCGATGAAAACACCGGAATCATTCTCCAACTCCGAAATGGGACTTTCCTTATATGAATCTTATTCCGGACCATTCCAGATCTCCTCGTGATATCCCGAATCCCATTCGAGACTCCGAACAACATTCGGACTCTTTCTCATCATTCCATAACTACTCAAACAACGTCGAATCCTTAAGTGTGTCTCCCTACGGTTCGTGAATTATGCGGACATGATCGAGACACTTCTCCGATCAATAACCAATAGAGGAATCTGGAAATTCATATGGCTCCCACATATTTCTACGATTACTTTGCGATCGAATGAACCACTTACATACGATATCAATTTCCCTTTGTCTCACGATAGTTTACTTATCCGAGGTTATGATCGTCGGTATCTCTGCATACCTAGTTCAACCTCGTTACTGATAAGTACTCTTTTCTCGTTCCCGTGATATGTGATCCCTTGTGATCCAGTCACATGCTTGCAAGCTAATTGGATGACATTTCACCGAGAGGGCCCAGAGTATATCTATTCGTCATATGGATGGACAAATCCCACTCTTGATCCATGTGTTTCAACCAATACTTTCCGAACACTCAATGCCATCTTTATAGCCACCCAGTTACGGTGTGGTGTTTGATGTCATCAAAGCATCCATCCGGTAAAGGTGATATGCATGATCTCATGGTCGAAGGAATTAGATTACTATGTATCAGAAAGCATATAGCAATTGAACTAATAAAATGACTTGATCTTTATGCTACGCTTATCTATAGGAGTATGTCCACCATATCATTCTCCTAACGATATGATCTTGTTGTTAATAACATCTCAATGTTCATGATAGGGAAACCACAATCATCTATTAACCAACAAGCTAGTATTATATAGAGGCTTTACTAGGGACCCTTATTTTAGTCTACAAATCACACAAGTATTAATGTTTCCTTTTTAATACTATTATAGCATGAATGTAAACATTTATCATAAATACAAAGATATAATAATAACTATATTTATTATTGCCTCTACGGCATATCTCCAACACTCTCCCACTTGCACTAGAGTCATCTAATCTAGATTACATGGTAATATACCGAACACCCATGGCAGTTTGGTGCTGGTCATGTTTTGCCCTCGGGAGAGGTTTAGTCAACGGATCCGCCACATTCAGATCTGTGTGTACTTTGCAAATCTTTATATCCCCATCTTGGATATGTTCTCGAATAGCGTGAAAACGTAGCTTGATGTGCTTCAGCTTCTTGTGTGACCTTGGTTCTTGCGCATTGGCTATGGCGCCCATGTTATCACAGTAGATAGACATTGGGTCCAGCGCACTAGGAACCACACCCAGCTCTGTAATGAACTCTTTCATCCATATCTCTTCTTGTGAAGCCTCCTAAGCAGCCATGTATTCTGATTCAGTTGAAGATCTCGCCACAACGCTTTGCTTTGCACTCCTCCAGCTAACTGCTGCACCTTTCAAAATAAATACGTATCCAGATTGTGATTTAGAATCATCCGGATCGGTGTTCCAACTAGCATCTGTGTAACCATTAACAACGAGATGTTCATCACCTCCATAAGAAAGAACCATATCCTTAGTTCTTTTCAAGTACTTAAGGATGTTTTTTACCGCTGTCCAATGATCCACTCCTAGATCACTTTGATATCTGCTAGTTAAACTAACAGCATATGCAATGTCGGGTCTAGTACATAGCATGGCATACATTAGAGATCCTATGGCTGAGGCATAGGGAGTCTTACTCATCCTTTCTCTATCTTCTGCCGATGTCGGACTTTGAGTTTTACTCAAGGTCGTATTGGGCAACATGGGCAAGAACCCTTTCTTGCTATCTTTCATTCCAAACCTCTTTAGAACTTTGTCCAAATATGTACTTTGTGACAATGATATTTGGCATCTCGATCTATCTCTATAAATCTTTATGCCTAATATGTAAGCTGCTTCGCCAAGATCCTTCATTGAAAAACTATTATTCAAATATTCCTTGACACTATTAAGAAGGTCTACATCATTCCCAATCAATAATATGTCATCTACATATAGTATTAAGAATGCTACAGAGCTCCCACTCACTTTCTTGTAAATACAAGCTTCTCCATAAGTTTGTATAAAACCAAAACTTTTGATCACCTTATCAAAACGTTGATTCCAACTTCGGGATGCTTGCTTCAATACATAGATGGACTGTTGAAGTTTGCATACCTTGTTAGCATCTTTAGGATCGACAAAACCTTTGGGTTGCATCATATACAACTCTTCATCAATGTCTCCATTGAGGAATGCTGTTTTGCCATCCATCTGCCATATCTCATAATCATAATATGCAGCGATTGCTAACATAATCCTCACAGACTTTAGCTTCGCTACTGGTGAGAAAGTCTCATCGTAGTCAACTCCTTGAATTTGTCGAAACCCCTTTGCGACAAGTCGAGATTTATAGACAGTAACATTACCATCAGCATCTGTTTTCTTCTTGAAAATCCATTTGTTCTCGACAGCCTTCCGGCCATCCGGTAAGTCCACCAAAGTCCATACTTGGTTTTCGTACATGGATCCAATCTCGGATTTCATGGCTTCTTGCCATTTATTGGAATCTGGGCTCATCATTGCTTCCTCATATGTCTCAGGGTCATCGGTGTTGTCCACCAACATGACACTCATAACGGGATCATACCAATCTGGAGTGGTACGAGTTCTCGTTGACCTGCGAGGCTCTGTAGCAACTTCAACCGAAGTTTCATGATCATCATCATTAGCTTCCTCTCTAACTGGTGCAGGCACCACAGGAACTTCTTCCGGTGCTGCGCTACTCGCAATTTCGAGAGAAGGTTCGACAACCTCGTCGAGTTCTACTTTCCTTCCAGTCACTTCTTTCGAGAGAAATTCCTTCTCTAGAAAGGATCCATTCTTGGCAACGAAGATTTTGCCTTCGGATCTATGATAGAAGGTATACCCAATAGTTTCCTTCGGGTATCCTATGAAGACGCATTTTTCCGCTTTGGGTTCAAGCTTGTCCGGCTGTAACTTCTTTACATAGGCTTCGCAACCCCAAACTTTAAGGAACGACAATCTAGGTTTCTTCCCAAACCATAATTCATACGGTGTCGTTTCAACGGATTTAGATGGTGCCCTATTTAAAGTGAATGCGGCTGTTTCTAATGCATAACCCCAAAATGATAGCGGTAAATCTGTAAGTGACATCATAGAACGAACCATATCTAAGAGAGTTCGATTATGACGTTCGGACACACCATTACGCTGTGGTGTTCCCGGTGGTGTCAATTGTGAAAGTATTCCGCATTTCTTCAAATGCTCACCAAACTCGTAACTTAGATATTCACCTCCACGATCAGAACGTAGAAATTTAATCTTCTTGTTACGTTGATTATCTACCTCACTTTGAAATTCCTTAAACTTCTCGAAAGTTTCGGACTTATGTTTCATGAAATAGATATACCCATATCTACTCAAGTCATCCGTGAAGGTAAGAACATAACGATAACCACCGCGCGATGCTACACTCATTGGACCACACACATCGGTATGTATGATTTCCAATAAGTCCGTAGCTCGCTCCATCATACCAGAAAATGGAGTCTTAGTCATTTTACCCATCAGACATGCTTCGCATCTTTCAAGTGATTCGAAATCAAGTGATTCAAGAAGTCCATCGGAATGGAGTTTCTTCATACGCTTCACTCCAATGTGACCAAGACGACAGTGCCACATATAGGTCAAGTTATCGCTCGATTTCAAACGTTTAGCCTCAATGTTATTAATATGTGTATTTTCACTATCGAGATTCAACAAGAATAGACCATCTATCAAAGGTGCATGTGCATAAAACATATTACTCATATAAATCGAACAACCATTATTCTCGGACTTAAACAAGTAACCGTCTCGCAATAAACAAGATCCCGATATAATGTTCATGCTTAACGCAGGCACCAAATAACAATTATTTAAGTATAAAACTAATCCCGACGGTAGATGAAGTGGTAGCGTGCCGACCGCGATCACATCAACCTTTGATCCGTTTCCCACGCGCATCGTCACCTCGTTCTTCGCTAGCTTCCGTTTATTCTGCAGCACCTGTTTCGAGTTACAAATATGAGCAACCGAACCAGTATCAAATACCTAGGCACTACTACGAGTACTAGTGAGATACACATCAATAACATGTATATCAGATATACCTTTCTTCTTGATGTCGCCGTTCTTCAAATCCGCCAAGTACTTTGGGCAATTCCGCTTCCAGTGACCTTCTCCCTTGCAGTAAAAGCACTCAGTATCAGGCTTAGGTCCAGCCTTGGTCTTCTTCGTTGGTGCGGTAACTTTCTTACCACCCTTCTTGAAGTGTCCCTTCTGCTTAGACTTGCCTTTCTTGAATTTGGTGGTCTTATTGACCAACAACACTTGGTGCTCTTTCTTGATCTCCACTTCTGCATATTTCAACATGGCAAAGAGTTCTGGCAACGTCTTATTCATGTTTTGCATGTTGTAGTTCATCACAAAGTTCTTGTAACTTGGTGGTAGTGATTGGAGGACGCGGTAAATCCCCAAAGCATTAGGAATCACTATACCCAAGCTTTGAAGTTTGTTTGCGTGCCCAGACATCTTAAGCACATGCTCACTGACGGAGCTGCCCTCTTCCATCTTGCAGTTAAAGAACTTTTCAGAAGCCTCATAGCTTTCAATTGCCGCATGAGTCTCAAATATCAATTTGAGATCCTCGACAATATCATATGGGTCTGAATTCTCAAACCTTTTCTGAAGCTCTGATTCTAAACCATACAAGATAGCACACTGAACTGTGGAGTACTGAGTCTTCCGAGTGAGGTAGACATTCTTTACTTCATCGGCAGCATCAGCTGCAGGTGGGTCACCCAGCAGTGCATCCAGCACATAGGTCAAATTACCAGTTGTGAGGACAATCCTCAAATTGCGGAACCAATCTGCGAAGTTGCTTCCATTGTTTTTCAACTTTTCTTTCTCTAGGAACGCATTAAAATTGATGGTAGGGGCTGCCATTGGTCTACAACATATTTGCAATAGTTTAGACTAAGTTTATGACAAATTGAGTTCAAATTAATAATAAAATTAATCTAGGTGAACTCCCACTCAAAATAATATCCCTCACATTGTTTTAGTGATCACACGAACCAAATCCACCACATCAACACCGATCATCACGAGAGTTGATATAGTTTCAATGGCGAACAATCGACATGTTCATCATATCTACTATATGATTCATGCTTTACCTTTCGGTGATCCGTGTTCCGAGACCATGTCTGTACATGCTAGGCTCTTCAAGATCAAACCTTAGTTTCCGCATGAGCAAATCTGGCTTGCTCACGTTGTATACACTTGCGGAATCTAACACACCCGATCATCACGTGGTGCTTCGAAACAACAAGCTTTAGCAACGGTGCTAACTAAGGGTGAACACTTTTATGACTTGAAATTCATGTGCATGAGGGATCATCTTATAATGCTACCGTCGTCTACTAAGCAATACAAGATGCATAAAGGATTAACATCACATGCAATTCATAATATGTGATATGATATGGCCTTTCTTCTTTGTGCTTCCGATCTCCATCTTCTAGCACGAACATGATCTCCATCATCACCGGCATTGCATCAAGGTCAATGACGCTTCTCCATGGTTGTCGTCCACCGGCTTCAACTATTACAACTACTTTGAATAGACACGCGGGTCTTAACATAAATTAAAGACAACCATATGGCTCCTGCCGGTTGCCAACTTACAATAAGGAACATTGCATACATCAAATATAATCACAATCATGGCCATATCACATCACAGCACACCCCTGCAAAACAAAGTTAGACGCCTCTACTTTCTTTGCATGTTTTACGTGGTTTGGGGCTTTCAATAAGTGTCGTTCTAACTTACGAACATGAACCACAACATTGATACTAGTATTGTTAATCACCCGTTGTAAATTGGATCTTAACTATGCTAGGAGAAACAGGCACCCGCAAAGCCACTTATGCAATACAAGTTGCATGTCAAGCGTGGTGCAAGTCTCATGAACGATGTCATGTAAGGTTAGCCCGGGCCGCTTCATCCCAACATACCGCAAGATGCAAAGTACACAAGAAGCAATCGACAATAAAAGCATCAACGCCCACAATGACCATTATGTTCTACTCGTGCAACAGATCTACATATAGACACGGCTCTGATACCACTGTAGGGTTTCGTAGCATGGAAAACAAAAAATTTCTACCGCATACAAACAAACAAGCCAAGATCTATCTACTAGATTGTAGCAACGAGTCGATATAATAACTCACCCTCGAAGATTCCAAAGTGTTTAACGAGAGCGGACTCTCGTGGGTGATGTAGTCGTACTCTTCCCGATCTCAAGATCGCGTAGACGATCCTTCTGGCGCTGCGTTCCGGCAGCGCTCCCACAGTCGGTCACACGTTCGGTACTCGACGAAGACCTTCCTCTCCCTTGTTCCAGTAGGCAGCGGAGGTTGTAGCACTCTCCTCGCGATTCCGGCAGCACAACGGCGTGGTACGGGAAGTAGAGGGGAGATCTCGCAGGGCTTCGCCTTAAGCCGGAACGAGTATGGTGGAGTATGAGAGAGTCCCTCGACGATCTAGGGTTTAGACACGCCGAGGAGGAAGCTTGGCCGGCGGCTAGGGTTGCTAGGCGGTGGCGGCGGCTTGACCTAGGGCGGCGGCGGCAGCAGGTGGCGGCGCCGGCGGCTTAGGGTTTGGAGGCGGGGATCTTGTGTGTCTAGGAGGGGAGCCCTGCCCCTCCTTTTATAGGTGGAGGGGGCCGGCCAAGGGGAGGGGAGTCCCTCCCCAACTCGGCTTGGTGGTGCGCCGGCAGTGGGGAGGAGGGACTCCTCCCCAACTCGGTTTCCTCCTCCTTTTCCACTTCCCAAAAATAGCCGTTTGACTTTCAAACGCGTTTGACTTTTCAAACAAGGATTTGATTTAATCCTCTATTTTGTTCAGCGATGAAACTTAGTACATGATGCAATCATACCAACTTGATACAACACATTCATGTACCCTTCCCCTCCGGAGTGCCGGACATTCCGGAACCTTCTAGAACATTCCCGATGAAAACACCGGAATCATTCTCCAACTCCGAAACGGGACTTTCCTTATATGAATCTTATTCTCCGGACCATTCCGGATCTCCTCGTGATATCCCGAATCCCATTTGAGACTCCGAACAACATTCGGACTCTTTCTCATCATTCCATAACTACTCAAACAACGTCGAATCCTTAAGTGTGTCTCCCTACGGTTCATGAATTATGCGGACATGATCGAGACACTTCTCTGATCAATAACCAATAGAGGAATCTGGAAATTCATATGGCTCCCACATATTTCTACGATTACTTTGCGATTGAATGAACCACTTACATACGATATCAATTTCCCTTTGTCTCACGATAGTTTACTTATCCGAGGTTATGATCGTCGGTATCTCTGCATACCTAGTTCAACCTCGTTACTGATAAGTACTCTTTTCTCGTTCCCGTGATATGTGATCCCTTGTGAGACAGTCACATGCTTGCAAGCTAATTGGATGACATTTCACTGAGAGGGCCCAGAGTATATCTATCCGTCATATGGATGGACAAATCCCACTCTTGATCCATGTGTTTCAACCAATACTTTCCGAACACTCAATGCCACCTTTATAGCCACCCAGTTATGGTGTGGTGTTTGATGTCATCAAAGCATCCATCCGGTAAAGGTGATATGCATGATCTCATGGTCGAAGGAATTAGATTACTATGTATCAGAAAGCATATAGCAATTGAACTAATAAAATGACTTGATCTTTATGCTACGCTTATCTATAGGAGTATGTCCACCATATCATTCTCCTAACGATATGATCTTGTTGTTAATAACATCTCAATTTTCATGATAGGGAAACCACAATCATCTATTAACCAACAAGCTAGTATTATATAGAGGCTTTACTAGGGACCCTTATTTTAGTCTACAAATCACACAAGTATTAATGTTTCCTTGTTAATGCTATTATAGCATGAATGTAAACATTTATCATAAACACAAAGATATAATAATAACTATATTTATTATTGCCTCTAGGGCATATCTCCAACATGCTGCAGGATCGTCATCGCGACCTCGCCGTCACCGACTCGCCACGCCCGGGGACTCGCCCAGCGCGGTATCGCCTGCCGCGGGATCTCCATCGCGACCTCGTCGTCACCGACTCACCATGTTCGGGGACTCGCCCGCCATGAACTCGCCGTCAGCGGATCTCCACGTCGGTGACTCGCCCGCTTTATATTCGCCGTGCTCGGCGACTCCCTCGCCGTCGCAGACTTGCCGTACTAACAACTATGTTTCTTTACACTCGTACATTCTATGAGCCCAGAACATATATGCATCTCCATTCATTCTTCAAAGCCGACCATGCTGTCGCACATGACCCTTTTAGGGACCAAAATCATACTTGAGATCGGTTTCAGTTTTGTCTGTTGTTTACTCGCCGGTCGCTCGACCTCACCACACGCCGCGCTCGGGGTATCGGCGCTCGCCGGTCGTTCGAACTCGCCACTCGCCGCGCTCGGGGAGTTGGCGCGCTACAGATAGCGCCACTCGCCGGTCGCCCGACCTCGCCACTCGTCGTGCTCGGGGACTCGGCGCTCGTGGGTCGCTCGACCTCGCCACTCGCCGTGCTCGGGGACTCGACACTCGCCGGTCGCTCGATCTCGCCACTCACCGCGCTCGGGGACTTGGCACGCTACAGACAGCGACACTCGCCGGTCACCCGACCTCGCCACTCGCCGCGCTCAGGGACTCGGTGCGCTACAGACAGCGCCACTCGCCGGTCGCCCGACCTCGCCACTCACCGCGCTCGGGGGCTCGGCGCTCGCCGGTCGCTCGACCTCGCCACTTGCCATGTTCGGCAGCAACCATTACTATTTTCATAAGGTGCATCTCTAAAGAGCCTCAAGTCGTCTCTACAAGCCAACTCGAGCCTCGGGGACTACTCCTAGGCATACTGCGTGTACGCGTGGTTCCATGACCGTGGACTCGCCCTCGTGTACTCAACACGCTTGGGGACTCGCCACCATGGACTCTCCCTCGCGTACTCTCCACGCTCGGGGACTTGCCATCGCGGACTCTCCCTCGCATACTCGCCACGCTCAGGGACTCGCCACCGTGGACTCTCCCTCGCGTACTCGCCATGCTCGGGGACTCGCCCTCGCGTACTCAACACGTTGGGGACTCGCCACCGCGGACTCTCCCTCACGTAGTCAACGTGCTCGGGGACTCGCCCTTGCGTAGTCAACGCGCTCGGGGACTCGCCCTTGCGTAGTCAACGCGCTCGGGGACTCGCCACCGCGGACTCGCTCTCGCGAACTCAACGCGCTCGGGGACTTAACACGCTACAGACAGCGCCACTCACCGGTCGCCCAACCTCGCCACTCGCCGCGCTCGAGGACTTGGCATGCTCCATGTTCGGGGACTCACCGCAACTGGCGGCTTCACCGACACCCTGCGTCTTTTGCCAACTGGCCATCACCGACTGTCTCACGCCGACGCCTCCCGCTTCATGGTTCTTTTCTCTATTCAGGAGCTCGTCGCCGATTCGCCACGACCCATCGTCAAGACTCTCCGCGCCCTGCCTCAAGCCCGCGTTGAATCGACAACGCGCTCGGGGACTACTGATGGGGGAATACCAATCGGGGTATACCCACGAAGCGGAGTCGCCAGCTGGATCACCAATCCCAGAGCGGGTCGACTCATCGGATACGGCGACTGGCGCATACTAGACCGAGGCGATTGGCGCCAACTGGAGGCCCAAGATGGAGGATCGTATACAAAGCCCACTAGCACTTGTAAACCCTAACTGGCTGCATATATAAAGCCACCAGGGGCACCCCCACGGGGCATCTTCTCCCACGTCATATTAGATCTAGTCTCTCCCACCGCCTTCCACGACTCCATTGTAAACCAATCTATGATCATATACTGGATTGACAGCAGGACGTAGCAATCCTCCAACGAGGGGACGTGAACCTGGGTACATCGTGTGCCAATCTCGTTCCTCGATTCTCCTACGTCGCCTTGCTCCCTCTATGTAAGCTACCCCAGTAGCATCTGTCGTGCAATACCACGATAGCAGAAATTTTCTCATTAGGAATCTTAATTTTATTAGAGACAATATCCTTCATATACTTTGAATAAGGAGGCAATTTAATAGCATCAGTCAAAGGAATTTGCAAAAATAAAGGTTTCATGCACTCATAAAACTTGTTGTAGTGCTCTTCCTCCTTTGACTTGTGTTTCTTATTGGGAAAAGGCATAGGTTTCTGCACCCAAGGTTCTCTCTCTTTACCATGTTCATTAGCAATAAAATCTTCCATAGTGTACCTAGTATTCTTAGTGTGCTTCTCAGGTTCTTCCTCACCTTACTCCTTATTAGGAGACTCATCAATATTATTACCACTCTCAGTTTCAGCATCAGAGACAAATATACTTTTAGGATCTACAGCAGGTTCAAGTGGTTCCTCAACTTTCTTATGTTTCTTTTTCTTCCTCTTATGAGGACTACCACTATCCTCACCTTGTTGGGAATCCTGCTCTATTATTTTAGGGTGTCCTTCAGGATATAAGGGATCTTAAGTAGCTATACCACTCCTGGTTCTAATTCCATAAGCATGTTTATCTCTTGAGGCATTAACTAGCATATCCTTTTGTACCTTAGCAAGTTGATCAATTTGAGTTTGAACCATTTTAAAGTGTTTACAAAGCATTTTAATATCATTAGCAGTTCTTTCCACAATATCTTTCAACTCATTAATAGCTCTAGAGTTTTCTAATAAATGATTCTGAACTTGTTTATTAAAATTACCTTGCTTAATAATAAATGTGTAAAGTTCCTCTAAGCATTGATCAGGAGGCTTACCATAGGGAATATCACCTTCATCAAAGTGGAGAGAGTGTACCTCAATAGTGGATGAGTGAGAAATTGGCTTACATAATTCTTCTATAGGAGGTAGATTCTTCACATCTTCAGCTCTAATACCTTTCTCCTTTAGACATTTCTTAGCTTCTTTCATCACTTCATCATTTAATGCAATCATTCCCCTCTTCTTTGGTGTTGGTGTTTGAACTGGTTCAGGCACAACCGGTTCAGGAGTAATAGGCTCAGGTGTATTTAGCTCAGTTGAA
Organism: Avena sativa; assembly: GCA_916181665.1. Taxonomy (NCBI): domain Eukaryota; kingdom Viridiplantae; phylum Streptophyta; class Magnoliopsida; order Poales; family Poaceae; genus Avena; species Avena sativa. The sequence goes on along the minus strand of OV702281.1, from coordinate 413,125,890 downwards.
GTCCAATCAGCATAATTCTTGCTTATTTTAGCCATTAATTTTTCAGCATCTGTAGGAGTTCTTTTCCTGAAAACACAATCAGAAAAACTATCTAGGTATGTCCTAGAATCATCAGTTAGTCCATTATAATAAATATCAAGAAGCTCATTTTAGGCAATGGACATCCAGGATGTGCATGAATCAAGGCACAGAACCTTGTCCATGAATCAGGCAATTTCTCTTCTTATCCTTGTTTAAAATCAAAAAGTCTCTACAAAGCAGTATGTCTAGCACTAGGAGGAAAATATTTCTGGAAGAAAGAAGCAATCAAGCAATCAGGACTATCAATGGATCCAGGTGGTAATCTATTAAACCAAGCTTTAGCTTCTCCTTTTAGTAAAAAAAGGAAGATCTTTGTAACAAAGTACTTGCGCATCTTAAAATCATTAGAGAATAAATTACTCATAGTGGAAAGCTCATTCATATGAGCTACAACACTCTCATTTTCAGTCTCACAAAAAGGTTCTTTCTCAACAATGTCTAAATAGGATAAATCAAGAGAGAAATCATAATATTTATCTTTAATATCTATGGGAGAGGTGGCAAACTTAGGATCAGAGGACAGTTTAGGAATAATGGTATGTCTCTCAAGGAGACTCTTAATAGCACTAGCACCATGTGTGTTTTGGCACTCTTCAATAAATTCATCAGTAAACTCAATGTAACCATCATTAATATCATATATCTCTCTAGACTCAGGTGAGCTAACATGTGTAACAATGTCTTCCCTAGGAGTTTCAGCATTTCCTAGACTAGCTATAGTAGCATCTAGGAAAGGACCTAATGAACCACTCGCATCAAGCACAGTAGAAGTAACATCATGAGTATCAAAAGCAGTTTCTGATTCAGCAGTAGTAGCAGTGTGTGTAGCATGTGTATGTGGCGGTGGTGTAACAAGCTTACTTATAACAGACGGTGAATCAAGAGCAGCAGAGGTGTTTAGGACTGTACCTCTTCTTGTAGTGGATGGTAAAATAGGAAACTTTCCATCACGAGACTTCCCCATGATGAAAGGAGTAGCAGTGAACAATAATGTATCCAAGTGAACTTATAAATAAAGCTATGCTCCCCGGCAACGGCGCTAGAAAATAGTCTTGATGACCCACAAGTATAGGGGATCACAACAGTCTTCGAGGGTAGTATTACCCAATTTATTGATTCGACACAAGGGGAGCCAAAGAATACTTGCAAGCCTTAACAACTGAGTTGTCAATTCAGCTGCACCTAGAAATAGTTCCTGCTCACAGAGGTTTATCAGTAGAAATAGTTTTGTAGTAGCAATAGCAAAGCAACAGCAACATCAATAGTAAAACAAGAGCCATAGTAAAAGTAGTAGCCAACAGTAAGATATGAGCGTGGTAGGCATATGGATGGATGGACGGGCATTACATGGATGAGTCTAAACATGTAACTTCAAGATCTAGGGCAATTGCAGATAAATAAGAATAAGCATCCAAGTACTAAAGAATCATAGGCATGTGCCCCATATATAGTCATACGTGCTCACAATGAGAACTTGCACAACATCTTTTGTCCTGCCAGCCCGTTGTAGTGGGGCCTCAAGGGAACTACTGGGAATTAAGGTGCTCCTTTTAAAAGAGCACCGGAGCAAAGCATTAACACTCCATGAACACATGTGATCCTCATATCACAACCATCCCCTCCGGTTGTCCCAATTTCTGTCACTTCGGGGCCTTTAGATCCGGAAAATGATATGTGTACACAACTTGCAGATAAGATCATAAACAATACCATCATAATGATTCAATAATAAGTTCAGATCTGATATCATGGCACTCGGTCCCTAGTGACAAGCATTAAGCACAACAAGTTGCAACAAAGTCAAATAGCACTAATAGAGATACTAGGCACCATGTCCTAACAATCTTATTCGATTACATGATAGAACTCATCCAATCCCTACCATCCCCATAGACTACAGCGGGGGATTACTCACTCATGGATGAGGGAAATATGGTTGTTTGATGGAGAGGTGTTGGTGATGACGATGGCGATGATCCTCTCCAAATGCCCCGTCCCGGCAGGGTGCCAGAACGGAGTTTCTGGTTCCGAATCGTGTTTTCTGGTGGTGGCGGCGCAGCGGAACTCTTTCTGGAAAAATGTCGAACCCCCCTCGGTTTTTAGGTCAAGAGGCATCTCATAGGCGAAGAGGGAGGCTGAGGGGGTGCCTAGGGTGGCCACACCCCCTCCAGGAGCAGCCTGGGCCCACCCGCGCGGCTGGGGGGTGTGGGCCCCCCCAGGGCCCCACTCTCCCTCGTCTTCTGGCTCCGTGAGTCTTCTGGTGAAATAGGATTTTTAGCATATTTTTCGAGATTTTTCCTGATAGTTGATTTTCTGTAAAAAAACTAGACACCAAAGTAATTCTACTAAAAACAGCGTCAGTCCGTGTTAGTTGTATCCAAATCACACAAATTTAGAGGAGAAACAATAGCAAAATTGTTCGGAAAAGTAGATACATTTTGGACGTATCAACGCGTGCAACTGTAAAGTTTTGCGAGATGTTGGTGGAAGCCGTACCCTTTGCCTCGGGCAGCCTACATGTTATATAGCGGCACAAAACAACTGCCTCGAGGATTACAGGGAATTGATCACGTCGATCTTATCTAGATCAATCGATGATCTTCTTACAACCAACACGGTGAATCTCAGCTCACGCTAACCCATCTATCCACCAGACCTTATAGATAACAATGCGGTGGTTACAAGTTCTTGACGCACACGACACATAAAAGTGATACAAGTCCAACACATGAGCTAATACACGACTAGGTTGTTTAACAGCAACCACATCTTTGAAGTGGCTGATTACCTAGTTGATGGATCCGCAAAAAAAAAGCAAAAGCAAATACTCTAGATAGCCCACTTTTCACTATAATAGCAATTTATACTTATATCCTCTATCTCCTCTTTGCACTACGGTTATGGTGTCTTCTCACTCCTCTGGATGCTTACTCTTTCAACTTAAAGCATTTTCAACGGAAGCGTTAAATTAGCGCGTGCTAGAAATCGTTTGTAGAGCTGTTTTAGCATTTACAACGCGCGCAGGCGTGCGACGCTCCACCGGACGCTGCAAATTTATGCGCGACAAAACAACGTTCCACCAGACGCTGCAAAATTCAGCTCGTGTGGCAGCACAAACACATTTCAACACACCAATGTCAAAAAAGAAGATAAAAATAAAATAAAATCAACAAAAAAAATCAAAAACAAAGAACAAATACTAGAAATTAGGATTATATTACGTGAACACAAGAGTTCAATTATGATGAAATTAAACACAATAATAAAAATTAGTACTACTTATATAGTAAAACATGCTTAAGCATGATAAAAACTAATCGGAGTTCTCTCAAACATAATCAGAACCATCCTCCGTTGAGGACGAAACCGGCATCGACGACCAAAGTTCCATCCAATGCAGGTCGTCCTAAGGGATCGTGGGATTGTCCAGCTGCGTGAGGATGTAGGCGCGCCGGTGCGGCTTGCCGGCCCTTCTCTCGCTGCGGTTCTGCCACCGCTGATGCGTCCTCTGCTGCAGTTCGGCGTAGAAGTTCTCCTCGGCTCGGACGTCCTCCGGGAAGCGCTCTGTAACATCCCAAAAAATTACTAAACTTGGATCATCAAACTCTAATCATCAAATTTAGGGTTAACAAAAACTTTGCTAAATAAAATTATGAAAGCATGCATGGTGTATGCACTTCATTTGGAATTCTTTTGAACCAACTTGTTTGTGTGTTCCTTTGCTTGTAAATGGATGCTTAGGTGAAATAAACATCATCTAAATAATTCCCAAACTTTTCTCAAAGACAAGTAAATCAAAACAAATAAAATAAGGGAATGTTCATTTTGACCAATTTAACTCCCATGCCTACTTTGGCTGTCTCAAACTTTCGGAACCTAACAGAAACTTTTCTGGATCTTTGCACGCCTTGATTGTACTCATAACAAAGTATCAAGGCCCACTTTGTGATCATCCAGAAACTTTCAAATGCATAGTTTAAATGACAATTCAAAATTGAATCTTTATCATATGGGAAGATCCCACTTCTTCAAAAACCACTCAAACAAGCTCAACTTTCAAAACCCAAGCATCTGCAGACTCACCAGCACCAACCTAGCACACCCACCAAAAATCTTTTCAAAATTCAAAACTTGAGTTCTTGCGGCCATTTCATCAAACACTTGGCAGACACAAATCAAACAAAATCCAAACACTATTGTGAGCAGTGATTGAAGCCTAACTTGTTCCCTCTCTGGTTACAACTAGGTTTTAGTAGATCATCTAGCTCAATTGCACACCCTTAGCATCACTGTAAGCTTGGCATTGCCATCAATGGTGAGCAGGCCGAATGCACACTTGTCACCCCCATGTCGACAACAAGCTAGGAGGAGAAACAAGCCTAGCCAGCATGTCTGGGAGCAAGCCAACATCCCACCGCCACTCCCTGTCCAGCGCTCGAACGTTGCCAGCCACTGGATCACACGCACGAACCATGCCAACCTCGCCAGCAACCATGCCGAGAGAACGCCCCGTGCGCCACGCTCGACCGACGCCCACAGACCGCGCGCCGCCCTCGCCGCGTGCCTACGTGATCACCACCATCCCAGCAACCCCGCAGACACGCTCGTTCGCCGCCGCGCGGACCACGCGCGCTGTGCGCCATTAAATTCTCCGTCGGGCACGCGCAGAGCACCGTCACATTCCGACCAAGCCGCACCGCCCCATGTCTCACCACCGTGTCGTTGAGCATCGCCAGGGAGCACCGTACCGCCCCCTACCGTCGCCCATGCCGATAGCCGTCTGTACCATCGACCACGACGAGCTCACCGTGCGCCCCGTCGGTCCCCTTGCTCCACTATAAATAGAGGCCACCCCCAGCCGAATTGAGCACACCATCTCACTCCCCTCTCCTCACTGATCATTCCACCCTGTTCCCGGAGCAAGGCGAGCAGCGCATCACTGGAATTTCACCGGATCCCACCGCTGCTGGAGAAGAAGGGAGCCAGCGATTGGAGCCACCCCAGGAGAAGCTGCTGGTACCAGGAGGTTCGCTGTCGTCGACTTTGTCGTTCGCCCGCCTCGCCGACCCTCGCCCGAACCCCGGTGAGCCCCCAACGACCCCCACTGGCCCCGCTAGGTTTCTGTCTCACCGGCGTTGCCCAACGTCGACAATGACCCTCAGCCGTTGGATTAGAACCAGATCGAACGCACCACATCGCCCCATATCGCTTCGCACCCCCTGTGTCACTGACGCGTGGGGACAGCCACTTACGCAGCCCGCAGAAGCGTTGTGCTTAGCAGGCTGGCCCGTTAACCTTTCCCGCGTAGCCCAGTCATTTGAAATTAACCTTTTCCATTTTATTTCAAACACACTTCTGCACCTAGATTCAAAAATCAACTCAGATCAATTCATTGAACCAAATTGAATGAAACCAATTTTGTTAGAAAGGTATGGGAATGCTGAATCCAAGCCTGTTGGATTCAAGTCATTTGGATCTGTAGATCATCCTTGGTAAAAATAACAAGGCAGAAGCTTTTCTGCATTCAAACATTTTTCAAATTAAAACCATAATAGCTTTTTAGTTGATTCCAACTCTCAAAAATCACATTTAACCATACCTTTCAGAATATATAAAAATATATAGGTTTACTTACAGAAATAATGTTCAAGTAATAAAAGAATGCTACATAGGCATTTCTAGTCACTTTATTTAATTAAAATAAAAGGGTAAAACCTTATTAAATTGTGACACCACTTTAAATCACCTTCCCATGGACTAAAATATGTGGTGATGACATGTGTCAACATGATCCCATGTTTGGTTTGGAGAATATTAAATCTTAAGTAATTTTTCAATGAGTAGAAATTACTTTTCTAAAAATAAAAGGAATTAAACCAAGCTTTAATCTTGTAATGTTAGTGATGATGCTAGATCATCTATAGGACCCTTTGGTGTGATGATTGCAAGTAGTTAAGTATTGTTTGGTGATTGTGTACATCGTATTTATTTATAGACGCTAGTACCGACCAAGGATACGAGGAGGAAGGAGGATACTACGAAGAGGAAGACGAGGAGAACTTCAACCACTGCTCTGCACAAGGCAAGCTAACCCTTGCAAGATACTCTACTTTAGCCAGCCTAATACTACTAGTGAATGTGCAAGCTAACCCTTGCAAGATACTCTACTTTAGCCAGCCTAATAATACTAGTGAATGTGCAAGCTAACACTTGCAAGATACTCTACTTTAGCAAGTCTAATACTACTAGTGAATGTGCAAGCTAACCCTTGCAATATATTCTACTGATGCAAACAAACCCTTACTTGTTACCATGCCAATCCTATGCCTTAAGCATATGTGATGATATCCACTTGTTACCCCCTCCTAGTTTTATTTGCAAGATTTCTATTTTATTTCCTTATCAAAGCTACTTCCTTAGAGAGTACTCAAGTGACTTGTAGATTCTAGAAAGATATAGTTGAAGGTTGCATAAAGAGCATAAAATTTGGCATAAGCTAGAAAATCTTGATGTCATCCTAAGGCATGAGATTGAACTTAGTTAAACCCCCCACTAGTTTACCACCCCTCATTAGTACTTACCCCCACCTGTAGATGCTAGTGCTAAGCATAAAACTTGATCAACATTAGATGGGAATACTTGGTGAAAATGGTTATGAAAACCTTAGAATTATGGATCATTCTACTGAGATGTTTTGACATGTGTTTCCGAACACCTGATGATTTTGGTGATGAAAATGTTGAGGCATGAGCCTTAGCCCTTTATAAAACTGATGGTTGTCTGGATGCGATACCATTCCAATTTTATCGTACAACCACAATACCCGAAGATTGGGTAGGGCTTGACTGGAAACTTATATACCTTAGTATTGGTTCCCTCATGGCCAAGGTCTGAGCTGAGGCTACCTTGTGAAGATTGTCCACCTGTGCAGTACCCAAGATGACAGTTGGTCATGGTTGGGAGGCCAAACTCACAGGAGAGGTGCTTATACTAGGGCGTGTAATTGAAAGGTTAGGATTGATTATCCGCATACTGAGTATGGTGAATTCAGGATTTGTTCCTGACGGATGTATCGAATGTTGTGGGTGAAAGTGTACAATCTCTGCAGAGTGTCAAACTATTCGAATAGCCGCGTCCGCGGTTATGGACATCTGGAGTGGCCATACTGTTCCCCTGTCAGATGTTTTCAAAATGACTTGTGAAATGATTTGAGACTATGACTTGACCACAATAGAGTTGTGGCATGAGATACAAGTTCCCACTTAGGTGTTATAAAATTTGACTAGTCTTCTCTTGCTCCTAAACTTAGTAGAGATAAATCTGGCTTTTTGCAAAACAACCCTAGAGCCTAGTGCCCTATTACAAAAACCTCCTTCACTTGTTAGTATTAGTTTGCGAGTACTTAAAGAGTACTCATGGCTTTGTCCCTGGCTATTCCCATGGCCAGACTATGAAGAGGAGTACCTGGAGGATGGACCCCAGGAAGGTTACGACAACTAGGATCATCTCCCATCGTCAGCATTGCCTGTGACCCAGAAGATGGAGCTTCGCCTACGCTACCGTTATTATTACGTATTCCGCTGCTTGAAGTTGTATTAAGAACTGGATCAATGAGATCCCTATTTGTGTAAGACCTTATGTATGGTTTGTAATGGATGATGTACTGTGGTATCCAATTCTGTTATGTATCGCAAAAATGGTAATCCTGGGATTGCGATGTATGGCATAACAGGCATCTGGGATTAAAAATCCGAGTGTTGACACGCTCCGCCCATAGCAGGCGGCACCGCTCGTCCTCCTCGGCATTCGTGAGACGATGCTGCTGGGCGTGATGGCCTCGTGTGCCGTATCGAAGGTTTCGAGCCCGATGCACATGTCGCTGGAGTGGATCTCCACGTAGAAGTTGCCCGCCGGGAGCGCTCGGATGTCGACGTAGCCAGAGGAGTTCCTGTGGTGGAGCAGTGGCATCTCGGCGTTGGTGTGGGCATGGGATTGCGTGGCGCACAGAGGTGAAGCGGCGGCGGCGGGCATGGCACGGGCAGAAAAGGGGGGAGGAAGTTTTCGGACAGTTGGTTTGCACGCACGTTGTAACTTTGCCGCACGCGGTAGCACAAGCGGTAGATATAGCGCCTAGGATTGTGCAAAATGGTGTGTGGCAAAACTTTTCGCGTGCGCACTATTTTCACGCGTCTGTTGGTGGGCAAAACTCCCCCGCGCGCTAAATTGGCGTTTTCCCGTGTCGTCCTACTTTAGCGTTTTTGGATATGCTCTTAGTGATGCCCTCTCTCCACATGCTTCATATTTGGCTATTTGGTGCCACCGCTTCCCCCTTCACCTTTTGTGGCATCCCGCAAAACCACTACTAGAAAATCGCGTTGATTTTGTGCATTGCATCGTCATGATCGCATGCTCATGTCATCATGCCACATTGCATTTGAGCATCGTCATCATCTTGCATTTGCTTGCATAAAACTATTTTCGGAAAAACCTGTTTTTGTTTTCTAAACGCCCCGTCTTTGTTCAAACGCAAAACCCGGGTCGCCGGAATATTTTGTTTTGTCTGCTATCGGTTTGCAAAAGCTCGGTTTGAAATAAATAAAATAGTTAATTATTTTTAGTGGGGCAATCGAACGGGCCGATTCGACCCGGACGACCACCCCCAGAATAAAATCGGTCCAGCTTAGACCCCACCCCAAATCTTTTCTTACCCCAGTCCTATCCACCCACCCTCCAGCCACCTCACCCCACCCAATCCTCTCTCGCCACGTCACCTCTCCCCTCCCTCTAACCTATCCCACACCGCCACCTCACCTCCCACTCACCGAGCCCCAAACTACCACCCCACACACGCAGCACACGACACACACACCACACAGCCATCCCTGGTTCCACCTCGGGATCCCGCACCCCCTCCTGGCGCGCCCTGGCCCCCCCGCAGACCCCGCCTGCCCCAACCTCTCTTCCTCCCCACCTTCTCCTACCTCCCGCCTGACGCGCTCGCCCCGCGCCTCCCTTCCTCCCTCTGGCCACCACCGCCTCCGGCCACCGCTCCTCCCTCCCCTTCTCCGGCCGCCGCTCGCCGGCTCTCCTCCCCAGCACGCTCTCCCCCGCGGCTCCCCCTCCAGCGCCTCCGTCCTCGCCCGCCTCCGCCGTCCAATCAGACCCCGCCGTCGGCCTTCCGGCGTCTCCGCCTCCTCGAGCCTGCGCCACCCCGGCCCCGAGCTCCCCGGCGCCGGTCGACCTCGCCCCTCCCCTCTGCAGACCCCGCGGCCCCGAGCTCCTTCCGCCGCCTCCGCCGTTCGTCCCCACCTCCGAGCACCTCCTCTCGCCGCCTCCTCTCTCTCTCCCCGAGCTCCCTCCGCCATCAGCCGCTCAACCGCCGCCGACACCCCTCTCCGACGACCTCCAGACCGCGCTCCCCGCCGACGCCTTCGCCGCCGGGCCCCTCTCCACCCCACCTCGCCGGCCGCCCCGTCCGCCTCGCTCCTCCCCCTCTCTGCCAGACGTTGCCGCCCCTCCCCCCCCCCCCCCCCCGTCGTCGTCGCCCAGGGGTCCCGCTCGCCCCTGCCTTTCACCGCCGCCAGCGGACCACCGCCAGGGGCTGCACCTCCTCGCCGGCCGCTCCCCCCGTCGCCTCCGTGGTTCCCCCGAGCGCCGCCGGACCCCGCAGCAGCGCCTCCCTGCCGCAGTGCCTGCCCCGAGGCCGCTGCCCCGCTCTCCTCGGCGTCGCCAAGATCTTCGATGCGGAGACCCTCGTGTATCGGTACCGACGTACGAGGTGGAACATGAAGGTCGCCATCATGGATCCACAAGCCCTCCTTCATGGACATCCGAAGACCCCGATCCACGGAACCCCGAAGACACAATTCCGAAGATCCGAAGACCGAACCTCGGAAAAAACCCCGGAACGACAAGCTCGCCCACACGGACTTGAGTACTCCGATGCCCTGTTCACGGATTCCAAAGACCGATACCGCCGAACCCGAGCGCCAAGATCGCCTTCCTAGACCCCTGAAGGCCGGTCCGAAGCGCCAAGGCCCGAACCCGAAGGCCGCCAAGAACGCCACCGGTACGACAAGCACTTCGCCGCGGACGCCAAGTACTTCACCCCGGACACCGAGACCCTGAACGACAAGTTCTCCCTCCCGGAAGCATTGACACTCGTGCGACAAGATCTACTTCCCCGATCCGAAGACCCTAAATCCCGGAGTCCGAGAACGATCCCGCCGAACCCTGAACCCTGAGACCGACCCCGAACCCCGGAACCAAGATCGTCGAACCCTAATGTGTGACCCTTTTCCGAGCCCCTATTTTATAAATTGCCAACTATATAAATGGTTGCATATTAATTGAGCATGCTCGCATACATCTCATGTGGTTTGGGGGCCTTATGCCGATTCACCGCTAATTAAATATGGGACCCATATGCGGGCAAATCTAGTCTCATATTGGCCTCATTTAAATTGGTGTAGCGAAACGGTGCTACCTTTTGCCATGTTAAAACAACATTTAAAATTGCGGGGTAGTTAAACAACTTGAACCATATACTTAATTGTCGGGACCCCGGTTCCGCTTAATCTGGCCTAATTGCACCGCATATTTACCATGCCATGCATCATACATGCATCATGCCCGATCTTCTGCCGTTGTATTAAATATTGCATCCGGTGTCCCTTCTAGTGTTTTGCTTCTTCGCGGATAAGGCCGTTGAGTTGATGCGAGTGTCGACCCGATCTTCGGTTGAACCTTCGGCAATGTTTTTCAGGCGAGCATCTCCCCCTTTCTACCTATCTTACTTTTATAGTATTTATTCCCTCCTGTTGATCTATTGCTGTCTGTGTTGCGATGCTCTAGTTTTCCGTACCCGTGAAATCCCTTGCAGCCGTATATTGCCTTGGACACCTCCTATTACCTGTTGATTGGTAGATAGTTGGACCTGCGCGTCGTAGTCGCTTGCTCAAGTGCTTTTGCGTGTCGTCAAGAACCACAGTTGTTGGAGCCTTGCCGCCTGTTCAATGTTGGAGATGATCCTGGCTTGATTTATTGTTCACTTTAATTATTGTTTAACAACTAAAATTGAAGTAGGTAAGCAGAGGCATAGGTGGGCAATAGATGTTATTTGGTTGTTAACCGTCCACTTGTGTCCCGTAGGACCCCGAGTACTTGATACCTGTTCCTTGAATATTCGCGCTATCCACATACGGGGAATTATGGGCCCCCCTGAGCCAGAGCTTGATTCATTCTTATTTCTTGGGGCCACAAACTAGTTTGAGGTTTTATTTACGATCCTGTACTTATGCCATGCTTTACTGCTTTATTTACGATTGTGCGAGGAGCACACTGTACTGTTTAGGATCGGGACACGTTTTCGCGGTGTCGACAAGCCCAGTTTTGGGTTCCCAGTCGCTCACAGCCGTCCACCCAAACCTCGGGTCCGTCTCGGAGCTAGCTTACTTTGTTGCGGGTGTACTCCAAGGGGTGGCCCCCTGAAATATTTCTGAATCCTGTGATTGCTTTGTCGTGAAAGCCTCGTTGGGTTTTGATTTGGTTTTTCCGAGGTTGATCGTGTGTGTGTTGCTATTTGTGCACCCCGGCCGGGTTAAAACTTTCTGAAAGCCGTGTCCGTGGTTATGGACGACTTGGAGCACAGTATCTCGATCATAGACAACTATAACTAAAGTAGTGCTATAAATTTGACTTTATAATGACTAGTAATCAGCTTCACTATAATGGAATGGTTAATTAAAACTGCCAACAATTGCTTGCTTGGGTTGTCGCTTGCGACCATTGTATCTGATTAGTAAGTATTACAACTACAACAGAATGGCTAAATAAAAGTACCAACAACTGCTGGGTTTTTGGGTTATCTCATGCTAATTGTATTTGACTAGTAAGTGTCGCAACTACAATGGAATGGTTAACTAAAACGGCCCACTGCTTATTTTATCAGGATGATTATCTATACTTGACTAGTAATTGCTGCAACGATAACTGAATAAATAAAACTGCCAACTGTGTGAGTTCCTCGGTTGACTTCCTCGTTTGGTCTCGAGGGGGAAACACCAGGATGGGTTTGTTTGGTGTTAGCTTCAGGTGGGATCCGGATAGGTCTTCCTTACCCCTCTCTGGTAGCCGCCAGTTGTATCGAGTCTCTATAGGGTGTTCAGTGCACGCTGTCGCTGCCGCTTCAGTCCACCATACCTATGTAGGCGAGGACCGCCGAATTCTAGTCTCGCCGTGTACTGGCCTCAGTACTGACGCTCCTCTTTTTCCTTTGCCCTTTGTCGGCACCCCTTTTGTTTAAGCAGGTTTTGAGATCGACGCCGTTAGCAGGGTTACCCTTCCGGCTTGGCCTCGGCAGGGTTATGGACGCCATTGGTTATTCTTCAGGGCTCTTAGCCCCATTTGCATCTTGTCCGTAGTCGGACGCTCTATCATTTTCAAGGTGATTTGGATCTTTGTATATTATATCTGTATTCTTGACTCTTTGAGTCGCTGTTGTATATATATCTGTTCTGTGGGTCCCATCGAGGACTGTTGTGTAATGTTATTACTTCGTTTTCCACCCGCACGAAAGTGCCTGGTGGGCACCTTTGAATCGTTTCTATGCGGGTTTGGCGGAAAGCGCTAAACTTGCATAGGTCCGATTCTGAGGGTGTTACAGAGTGGTATCAGAGCTCAGCAGTTGCGATACCCCACAAGTCCAGCCTGTAGGATAACCTAGCTAATGGCCGAAGTAGAGTGTCGAAACTATTTTGGAAAATCGGTTGGATAGTTCTGATTAGGTCTGATTTTACTCCTTACCCCTCTGCTGCTCTCCTCTTACCTCTACGTGTTTTAAATCCGCTCTCTTCTCTCTCTTCGAGTCCAGGATTTCTCGTGGTTGGGATCCGTCGTACCTTCAGGGTTTCGCTTCCTCCTTTGATAACGGTGTTGCTACATCTGGTCTTCGTGCTATCTGAGGAATCCTTCGTCTGGTGGACTCCTCTTTGTTCCTTCTCGTGCCTTCCGGTGTTTCCGACGCGACGACATCATCTACGCCAGATCCGATGTAGAGTCTGCATCACCCCTTTGTTCCTGAACCTTGTTTGTCGAGATCTTTAGTCTGAATCCTGAGGGTTGGTTGCATAATCTATCTATTCGTGTACATAGTAATGCTTTGAGTGCGGGATGGAGTCGCGACCATACCACTACTCTTATCATTTGCTTTTGTATATTGAATGGTGGATCGATGCAACTCTTACTCCTTCCATGAAAGTTAGAGGTGGCCTTACCTTTAACTTCGTCCGTTGTTTATCCGGAGTGCTCTCTTGACGAACGTGGACAACGACCCTTTGTTGGTGGTGTCGCCAATTTCAAGACGGATGAAGAATCTTTGTTAGTGGTGTCGCGAAGATCTACACGAAGCGTGAAGACGCAGATCGCCGACCTTCTTTCCGTACCATGAGGCGGATCTCGAGGGCGAGATCCATTGTTAGTGGTGTCGAATTGTGGCATCCCGCAAAACCACTACTAGAAAATCGCGTTGATTTTGTGCATTGCATCGTCATGATCGCATGCTCATGTCATCATGCCACATTGCATTTGAGCATCGTCATCATCTTGCATTTGCTTGCATAAAACTATTTTCGGAAAAACCTGTTTTTGTTTTCTAAACGCCCCGTCTTTGTTCAAACGCAAAACCCGGGTCGCCGGAATATTTTGTTTTGTCTGCTATCGGTTTGCAAAAGCCCGGTTTGAAATAAATAAAATAGTTAATTATTTTTAGTGGGGCAGTCGAACGGGCCGATTCGACCCGGACGACCACCCCCAGAATAAAATCGGTCCAGCTTAGACCCCACCCCAAATCTTTTCTTACCCCAGTCCTATCCACCCACCCTCCAGCCACCTCACCCCACCCAATCCTCTCTCGCCACGTCACCTCTCCCCTCCCTCTAACCTATCCCACACCGCCACCTCACCTCCCACTCACCCAGCCCCAAACTACCACCCCACACACGCAGCACACGACGCACACACCACACAGCCATCCCTGGTTCCACCTCGAGATCCCGCACCCCTCCTGGCGCGCCCTGGCCCCCCCGCAGACCCCGCCTGCCCCAACCTCTCTTCCTCCCCACCTTCTCCTACCTCCCGCCCGACGCGCTCGCCCCGCGCCTCCCTTCCTCCCTCTGGCCACCATCGCCTCCGGCCACCGCTCCTCCCTGCCCTTCTCCGGCCGCCGCTCGCCGGCTCTCCTCCCCAGCATGCTCTCTCCCGCGGCTCCCCCTCCAGCGCCTCCGTCCTCGCCCGCCTCCGCCGTCCAATCAGACCCCGCCGTCGGCCTTCCGGCGTCTCCGCCTCCTCGAGCCTGCGCCACCCCGGCCCCGAGCTCCCCGGCGCCGGTCGACCTCGCCCCTCCCCTCTGCAGACCCCGTGGCCCCGAGCTCCTTTCGCCGCCTCCGCCGTTCGTCCCCACCTCCGAGCACCTCCTCTCGCCGCCTCCTCTCTCTCCCCGAGCTCCCTCCGCCATCAGCCGCTCAATCGCCGTCGGCACCCCTCTCCGACGACCTCCAGGCCGCGCTCCCCGCCGACGCCTTCGCCGCCGGGCCCCTTTCCACCCCACATCGCCGGCCGCCCCGTCCGCCTCGCTCCTCCCCCTCTCTGCCAGACGTCGCCCCCCCCCCCCCCCCCCCCCCCCGTCGTCGTCGCCCAGGGGTCCCGCTCGCCCCTGCCTTTCACCGCCGCCAGCGGACCACCGCCAGGGGCTGCACCTCCTCGCCGGCCGCTCCCCCCGTCTCCTCCGTGGTTCCCCCGAGCGCCGCCGGACCCCGCAGCAGCGCCTCCCTGCCGCAGCGCCTGCCCCGAGGCCGCTGCCCCCGCTCTCCGCGGCATCGCCAAGATCTTCGATGCGGAGACCCCCGTGTATCGGTACCGACGTACGAGGTGGAACACGAAGGTCGCCATCATGGATCCACAAGCCCTCCTTCATGGACATCCGAAGACCCCGATCCACGGAACCCCGAAGACACAATTCCGAAGATCCGAAGACCGAACCTCGAAAAAACCCCCGGAACGACAAGCTCGCCCACACGGACTTGAGTACTCCAATGCCCCGTTCACGGAGTCCGAAGACCGATACCGCCGAACCCGAGCGCCAAGATCGCCTTCCTGGACCCCTGAAGGCCGGTCCGAAGCGCCAAGGCCCGAACCCGAAGGCCGCCAAGAACGCCACCGGTACGACAAGCACTTCGCCGCGGACGCCAAGTACTTCACCCCGGACACCGAGACCCTGAACGACAAGTTCTCCCTCCCGGAAGCATTGACACTCGTGCGACAAGATCTACTCCCCCGATCCGAAGACCCTAAATCCCGGAGTCCGAGAACGATCCTGCAGAACCCTGAACCCTGAGACCGACCCCGAACCCCGGAACCAAGATCGTCGAACCCTAATGTGTGACCCTTTTCCGAGCCCCTATTTTATAAATTGCCAACTATATAAATGGTTGCATATTAATTGAGCATGCTCGCATACATCTCATGTGGTTTGGGGGCCTTATGCCGATTCACCGCTAATTAAATATGGGACCCATATGCGGGCAAATCTAGTCTCATATTGGCCTCATTTAAATTGGTGTAGCGAAACGGTGCTACCTTTTGCCATGTTAAAACAACATTTAAAATTGCGGGGTAGTTAAACAACTTGAACCATATACTTAATTGTCGGGACCCCGGTTCCGCTTAATCTGGCCTAATTGCACCGCATATTTACCATGCCATGCATCATACATGCATCATGCCCGATCTTCTGCCGTTGTATTAAATATTGCATCCGGTGTCCCTTTTAGTGTTTTGCTTCTTCGCGGATAAGGCCGTTGAGTTGATGCGAGTGTCGACCCGATCTTCGGTTGAACCTTCGGCAATGTTTTTTAGGCGAGCATCTCCCCCTTTCTACCTATCTTACTTTTATAGTATTTATGCCCTCCTGTTGATCTATTGCTGTCCGTGTTGCGATGCTCTAGTTTTCCGTACCCGTGAAATCCCTTGCAGCCGTATATTGCCTTGGACACCTCCTATTACCTGTTGATTGGTAGATAGTTGGACCTGCGCGTCGTAGTCGCTTGCTCAAGTGCTTTTGCGTGTCGTCAAGAACCACAGTTGTTGGAGCCTTGCCGCCTGTTCAATGTTGGAGATGATCCTGGCTTGATTTATTGTTCACCTTAATTATTGTTTAACAACTAAAATTGAAGTAGGTAAGCAGAGGCATAGGTGGGCAATAGATGTTATTTGGTTGTTAACCGTCCACTTGTGTCCCGTAGGACCCCGAGTACTTGATACCTGTTCCTTGAATATTCGCGCTATCCACATACGGGGAATTATGGGCCCCCCTGAGCCAGAGCTTGATTCATTCTTATTTCTTGGGGCCACAAACTAGTTTGAGGTTTTATTTACGATCCTGTACTTATGCCATGCTTTACTGCTTTATTTACGATTGTGCGAGGAGCACACTGTACTGTTTAGGATCGGGACACGTTTTCGCGGTGTCGACAAGCCCAGTTTTGGGTTCCCAGTCGCTCACAGCCGTCCACCCAAACCTCGGGTCCGTCTCGGAGCTAGCTTACTTTGTTGCGGGTGTACTCCAAGGGGTGGCCCCCTGAAATATTTCTGAATCCTGTGATTGCTTTGTCGTGAAAGCCTCGTTGGGTTTTGATTTGGTTTTTCCGAGGTTGATCGTGTGTGTGTTGCTATTTGTGCACCCCGGCCGGGTTAAAACTTTCTGAAAGCCGTGTCCGCGGTTATGGACGACTTGGAGCACAGTATCTCGATCATAGACAACTATAACTAAAGTAGTGCTATAAATTTGACTTTATAATGACTAGTAATCAGCTTCACTATAATGGAATGGTTAATTAAAACTGCCAACAATTGCTTGCTTGGGTTGTCGCTTGCGACCATTGTATCTGATTAGTAAGTATTACAACTACAACAGAATGGCTAAATAAAAGTACCAACAACTGCTGGGTTTTTCGGTTATCTCATGCTAATTGTATTTGACTAGTAAGTGTCGCAAATACAATGGAATGGTTAACTAAAATGGCCCACTGCTTATTTTATCAGGATGATTATCTATACTTGACTAGTAATTGCTGCAACGATAACTGAATAAATAAAACTGCCAACTGTGTGAGTTCCTCGGTTGACTTCCTCGTTTGGTCTCGAGGGGGAAACACCAGGATGGGTTTGTTTGGTGTTAGCTTCAGGTGGGATCCGGATAGGTCTTCCTTACCCCTCTCTGATAGCCGCCAGTTGTATCGAGTCTCTATAGGGTGTTCAGTGCACGCTGCCGCTGCCGCTTCAGTCCACCATACCTATGTAGGCGAGGACCGCCGAATTCTAGTCTCGCCGTGTACTGGCCTCAGTACTGACGCTCCTCTTTTTCCTTTGCTCTTTGTCGGCACCCCTTTTGTTTAAGCAGGTTTTGAGATCGACGCCGTTAGCAGGGTTACCCTTTCGGCTTGGCCTGGGCAGGGTTATGGACGCCATTGGTTATTCTTCAGGGCTCTTAGCCCCATTTGCATCTTGTCCGTAGTCGGACGCTCTATCATTTTCAAGGTGATTTGGATCTTTGTATATTATATCTGTATTCTTGACTCTTTGAGTCGCTGTTGTATATATATCTGTTCTGTGGGTCCCATCGAGGACTGTTGTGTAATGTTATTACTTCGTTTTCCACCCGCACGAAAGTGCCTGGTGGGCACCTTTGAATCGTTTCTATGCGGGTTTGGCGGAAAGCGCTGAACTTGCATAGGTCCGATTCTGAGGGTGTTACACCTTTGGATGTCACTATGCCTCTAAATTTTCTAATTACCTCGCAATACTCGTTAATGAAACGGGGGATGAGGTAGAAACTTGCAGCATAGATGCTCTAACATGTTGAACATGCAGATGTTCTAGGGCATGATTGCTTGATAGCAACATTTTTGGCGCTCCCTAGGGTGTGCCTTGCTAGGGCCTGTTGCGAGAGAGAGAGATAGAAACTTGGACGAAAGATGAACCTTTAGTCCCGGTTGCAGACACCAGCCAGGACTAATCGTGGGTGACGACAGTATTTGGTGGATGCCGGCACTACGTCATGTGTGAATGTCGACACTATGTCGTGAGTGGTGGCACTATGCCAGTGAGTGACGACACTATTTTGGTGGATGTTGGCACTATGCCAGTGAGTGTCGACACTATGTCATGAGTGGCGGCATTATGCCCGTTGATATGTCATAAACGTATCTATAATTTTTGATGCTCCATCCTTGTTTTATATCATTTTTCTTATGTTTTGTCTAAACTTTGAGGTATTTTTATACACTTTATGGAACTAACCTATTGACAAGATGCCACAGTGCCAGTTGCTTGTTTTCTTCTGTTTTTGGTTCTAGAAAAGGCAGAAAATCAATATTCTCGGAATTGGACGGGACAAAAGCCAATCTTCCTATTTTTCCCGGAGCAACACGGAACCACGAAGCAGAGGTGGAGGAGGACACCAGGGTGGCCGCATCCCTCCTAGGCGCGGGCTAGCCCTGGTGGCGCCCATAGGGGGTGTGGGCCCCCTGATTGCCTCCTTGCCTTGCCTCCTTCGCCTATAAAAGCCTCTCGGGGAGAAAACCCTAGATCATCTGGCGGAAATCCATGAAAACCTCCATAGCGTCGCCGCCACCAAAGGGGAGATTCGGGGGACAGAAAGTCTCTGTTCTGACACCCTGCCGGGATGGGGAAGTGCCCCTAGAGCCATCTCCATCGATCTCCACCACCATCTCCATCATCGTTGCTAATTCCCATGATGAGGAGGGAGTAGTTCTTCCTCAAGGCTAAGGGCTTTACCGGTAGCTATGTGTTCATCTCTCTCTCTCTATGCATGATCTTGTTGTGGTCATGAGCTTTGTAATCAAGTAGATCTACCTTGCTACTCAAGTGCTTGAATAGATCTCTGCTCTCCCCATGTGTGTGAAAGTGACAGCATGCACGCCATGGTGGAACTTAGGCTAGAGTCTACATAAATACTCATTGTGCTTTAATAGATCTATGTTTTTTCCCACGTGTGTGAAAGTGACAGCGTGCATACCGTGTGTGGCACTTTGGCTAGATTGAATATTTGTTATGAGTTATATTTGTAGTTGGATGTCTTTATGAAATTTTGGTGTTTGTTGGAACCATCTAGCGCTCAAGGTGACAGTGTGGGGTTATCTAGATTGGGGAAGGCCCTACCATGGATTAGAGTGTCCAACCAGAGAGTAGTTAAGAGTAGTATCATGAAGAGAGGATATTTATATGAGAGAGTGTTCACTAGTGAAATTTAACATCCCAGCATTTAGGACCTAACGAAGGGTAGATTTAGGAATATGTATTGTTGCATGCATTCATCTGTGAAAATGTGGGTAAAATTTTCGCCAAATAAGAAAACCCTAAGTGATCAATGTTTCTTTCATACTTTGAGCTTAGGTTTAGTCTTAAAGGATGATTGTTATAAACTTTGAGATGATCTTAAGGAGTTATGTGTTTAAAATGAATTTGAATGTTAAACTTGAGTGTTTGAATTATAATTTAAATGATTTAGATATAAGATTTGAAATCTTAAATTAATTAAGAGATGAGTATTATAACTTAAATCTTATCCAAAAACAATATTGAATATGAAATTCATTTCATATTATTAATACGTAAACAAGTTACAAAGAATGTAATCTACTGAAGTCATTCCAAACTTCACAATTTACAAAAGAATAAAGAATAAGAATATTCTTTATTAATAATAATATAATCTTTATTACAATAAAATAAAATAAAGATTACAAGAATAATAAAAGAAAAATTACAAAAGAATAAGAAAATTACATTTGAATATATACTAACTATCATATATCTAAATCCACACTAAACCTTCATCTTTATCTTTGTACCTGCAAAACAAAGACTAAATAGAAACGAAATAAAATTAGTGTTAGTATTATTTCTCTCAGATATGTCAGTGAAATGCACTTGACAAATTCATCATTGAGAAATGTTATAAAGGGGCAAGTTTCACCGATATGAAAGATTTCATCTTTTATAAATTCAAAGCCAGAAGTCAAATGACAGCCAAGAGGGACCAATTCACCAGCCAGGTGAAAGTAATCTGGTAATGGTAAGTTCAAAAATTCTGAACATATCCACAAGTGCATAGCAGGCACACAAGCTGGACACACACCAGCATGCAAATGGTGTGCTGTCGAGCTCACAAAGCAACTCAATCTCACAAAACCACAGCATAGCCGTGGAGGAGCACATCAGTGCATCTCTCCACTACATAACACACAAGCACAGCCAGTGTAGACAGCAGCCAAACCAAGAACAGCAGCCAAACCAGACCAACCCAGATCAACCAAACATCACCAGGATGGTGACATAAGGAGGGGGATGAATCAGGTGGACATCAAGGTCAAGCCCAAGAGCTAGGAGGAGCGGGCTAGACCAAGAGCAAGCACAGGAATCCAGCAGATCAAGATCAAGATCAAGATCATCATCATCAACCTACTACATCCACATCAGATTTTGTGGTGAGCCTCATAAAACCATCACATGATTTCATCATATTATCTAAACAAAAGCATGTGTTGCTTTATGAAATGATCTCTCAATAATCACCCAAGAGAGGTGAATCTATCCCAGAGATTTCAAGTATAAAGATAAGAAATCAAACTCAGCCAAAAGCACTAAACCCTCAGACCAGCATCACAGAGTTTAGTGTTAATTTTTGCAACTTAGATCATTCTTAATTTGATCTTATCAGATCAGGGCACATCTCCCAGAGAGAGTATCACCTTTAATCCTACAAGTTTCAAACAAACTATTTGCTCAACTAACTAGCAATTAAATCCTAGAGCCTCAGACCAACATCATAGGCAGGAGAATCAAGAAAAGCTTTCATTTTATCTTGCCAGTATTAATCACAAGTATTGTCAAGGCTAAGCCAGAGATAAAACCCAATCACTTGTGTGCCAGATCATAGTGGTATCACAAGGACAAGTTTTACAGGAGCTAAAACCAATCTTTGATTAGTTTCCACAAATAAAAGGGACAAACCAATACATATCATCTTACTGAAGCCAAGTGCTAGGAATCAACATAAAATTCATCTATACATCCACAGGAAATCATTACATGTAATGATTATATTCAGTATGTATAATCTCATACAAGCCTACCATTATAATTGCAGTAAGCAACTACTGAGAGAACTACTGTCAGCATAAGCATTCTGACAGTAGAGTAAATTCTCAGATCAACAACCTTTCCACTGGAATAAATCTGACAAGTCACTAGCATCATCAAATCCACTACAAATCATGATCCACAGCAAACAATCATTATTCATACTCAAGTATGATCACCACTAGATCTAAAGCATTATGGATATGATCAACAGGGGGTTATGAACCCTAATCAGAACAAGAACCATAAGAGATGAACCATAATTAGCACATAGTCACTAGGCATGAGAAGCCACTAGATACACACAGAGATATTCATGGTAGTAGCATGAACAAGAACCATAGAAGCAACTTACCCGAGGTCCTCGCTGACGAATCGAAGAGGAAGCAGATTGGCCGACGAACCGCGGCGGCACAGGGCGCTGCAACCTGCACCAGCCACGGCGGCGGCCACAGCAGCACACGAGCAAGCACACCACCGCAGGCGGGACTGCGGTAGTGGCGATAGCACCTTTCTCTAACCCTAGGGTTCAGGAACGGGGTGAACCTGACCACAGGGAAGCCCCAGAGTCAAATCAACTTGTACTAGATGAACAAGCGGAGTCGCAAACCTCGCCCTGCACCACGCAACGGCCAGGGGAAGCCTCAACGGCGGCCATCGCCAGTGGCGGCGCCATCGCCCGCAAGGTCGGGGAGAGGAAATGTGAGAACGAGGGGGAGGCAGAGAGAATGGGCTGGGTGGGCCAAAACCCCTCGGGGTGGTATTTTGACCTTGCCCTATTGGGACACACTAGCCCAATAAGCCCAAAAGGCCAGCCCAAGTTATTTCAAAAAAACTGTTTTAATCAATTGGAAAAGACCAAAATGCCCCTGAACTCAATAAAATTCTAGAAAATAAAATAAAAGTCCAAAAATTATAAATAAAATATTTTTGTATTCACAATAATCCAATCTATCCAAATAAAATAAGATATAAAATTTTGTACATTTAAATTTTTATAAGAATTTTGTAATTTATATATTCCTTATGGATTTTTACAAAATTATTGAAAGATGATAAAAATAAATAAAAATCACTTTCATTATTTATTAATATTATAGTATTTTTGAAAAATACTAAATAAATATTTCAAAATAAATTTAATGTATAATTAATAATTCCTAAAATAATTATTAAATCAATAAAAGTCAAATAAAAAAGGAAATACAATAAAATAATATATGCAATAAATATAAAAAAATAATATTTATAAATGCTTTATTAAAAGGCACCTTATATAGGGAAAATGCATATAGAATTAAATAATGCATTACATTACTTGCATAATCATTTTGCTTCTTTAAATATTGTCCTTACCGGGCAATAATGATGTTTTTGTAGAACTAGAAGCTCAAGGTCCAGTGCAAGCATCAGACTTCACTACCTTGCCATCACAAGGCAAGTTCACCACTTGCTCATGTCCTTTGAAGAGTCTTTATCAAATTATTTGCAAATTGTGTGTTATCATATATGCTATAAAAGAAAGAAAATATTATTTTCATAAATAAAGAAATCATAGATATCATCCTAAGTGGTGATATAATGGTGCAATAGAACTTAGGGTTCTATTTGAAACAATGATGATCAAGTAGGGACTTAATAACCCCTGACATCAGTGATTCTAGCGCCGTATATTACGCGTTAGCCATGAGATTTGGAATGGGACAGAGAAGTCAGCTGTATCTTCTTCCTCTCGCATGAAGCCGGATGTGCAGGTCGTGGTTGTTATCCTCGTAGCGTGCATATTAATTGGTAATTCATAGAGGATATGCAGCATATGGGTGGGAACCCTCATCGTCCCACGATAGTTCTGGCATCTAACGGTTTGTACAAACCATTGCCATAATTCATTATGTGGGCATGGTGTACACCAAGGAGGCATGCGGGGTCGCGAAGGGGGCAGTGATTGGCTTGGACCAACTACTAGGCCCCACATCATGGAATTGTGGACGGGAAAGTACGCCCGGTTGTGCAACAAGGAGTTGATCTCTCATGGTTAAAGTAACGCACCTCTGCAGAGTGTAAGAACTGTAACTTGTTACTCCCTGTTCCGGGAAGGAGCTATGAACGCGGCAGGAAAGGAACTCCATGAAAGTTCTGGTCAACCTGTGAAGGCTGATTGTCATAGTTTTTCGGAATAAAATCAATCTTTGAAGAAAGATTTACAAAAACTGCATAGTGCCAAGGATTTATAATCCGAGGTGGTAGTTAGAGCATCAAACTTCCCATCTTGCATATAATGAACTTGTTGGGTAACGTTGTTACTCATTCCTTCCTTTGATCCCTTGCTTAGACTCTGAGGATCCCGAAGACGTGCCAATGTATGCAGCCGAATGCCAAGAAGATGTGTTCTACGAGGAACCTGATCTGTCCGGAGGTGTTGAAGGTGTGGATTACGAGATCCGCTACGGTGTCGATGAGAACGAGTCCAACTAAGTACCTAGTTAGTAGTAACTAACGGAGCTGAGCAGCATGAACTCTATAGAATAAGCTGTTGAGCTCAACTCCTAGTCGGAGTTGTTACTTTTAAATTTCCGTTGAACACTTTATATTTTGGTTTGTAAGTTGGATCTTATGGAAGTCTTGAACTTCCGGTATTGTAATAATAATAACGTGTGTACATTTGTAATATGGACCCGCAATGTTTCTGTTGTACCACTCTGAGGGATGTGATATTTACGGAACGGTGTTCTGTATATGTCATGTCAACGACTATAGTGTACTACACATGCAGTGGTATGCTGGGTCACCGCATGAAAGTATGGTGCCTAGGCCTTGTTTCTAAACATTGAAACACCATTTTCTACTATTTGCATGTTTGCTTGGTTCCATCCTTTTGCCTTTAGTCTTTACCTCACCGTCAAGCTATTTTCTGGCACTCACACACGTTACCCCACATCTACAACAAGTCAGAATCTATTTTATGGCACCATTACCACTTGTATTTCACTATCTCTTTACCGAACTAGTGCACCTATACACCTGACAAGTGTATTGGGTGTGTTGGGGACACAAGAGACTTCTTGTATCTTGATTGCAGGGTTGCTTAAGAGGGATACCTTTGACCACTTCATCCCTGAGTTTGATAAACCTTGGGCGATCCACTTAAGGGAAACTTGTTGATGTTCTACAAACCTCTGCACTTGGAGGCCCAACAACTGTCTACAATAATAGAAGTGCGTAGACATCACCAGTGAGTGGAGACACTATTTTGGTGGGTGGCGGCACTATGACAGAGATGAGCATAGATATTATGTCGTGATTGTCGACACTATATTGTGGCGCATAATCTATAAATAAGCATCCTTATGAAGTAATAAACTGCAAGATGGTGTGCGAGAGCAGAGACACCACTACGGCGGAGCTTCTCAAAGATGTCTTAGGATCTGATACGCCCAAAACGTATCTACTTTCCCGAACACTTTTGCTATTGTTTCTCCTCTAATTTGCGTGATTTGGATACAACTAACATGGACTGACGATGTTTTCAGCAGAATTGCTTTGGTGTCTCATTTTTGTGCAGGAAATCAACTTTCAGAAAAAATCCCAGAAAATATGTTGGAAATCCTATTTTCCCATAAGACTCACGGAGCCAGAAGAGGGAGGGGAGAAGAGGCCCGAGGGGCCCACACCACCCCCTGGTGCGGGACAGGCCTAGCCGCGCGAGGGCATGGTGTGGCCGCCTCGGACTCTGCCTCGACCTCTCCTTTTGCCTACATATACCCTCTGACCTAAAAACATAGGGGGGGTCGACAATTTCCAGAGAAGAGTTCCGTTGCGCCGCCGCCACCAAAAACCGTGATTCGAACCAGAAACTCCGTTTTAGCACCCTGCCGGGATGGGGGAATTGGAGGAGATCATCGCCATTATCATCACCAACGCCTCTCCATCAACCATCCATTATTCCCCCATCCATGAGTGAGTAATACCTCGTTGTAGGCTATGGGGATGGTAGGGATTGGATGAGATCACTCATGTAATTGCATAAGATTGTTAGGGCATGGTGCCTAGTATCTATTGTTAGTGATTTTTGACATTGTTGCAACTTGTTATGCTTAATGCTTGTCACTAGGGCCTGATTGCCATGATCTCAGATCTGAACATGTTATTGATTTATGATGATATTATTGTTTATGATCTTACCTGCAAGTTGTATACACATATCATTGTCCGGAACCCGAGGTCCCAAAGTCACAACAATTGGGATAACCGGAGGGGATGACTGTGATGTGAGGATCACGTGTGTTCACAGAGTGTTAATGCTTTTCTCAGGTGCTCTATTAAAAGGAGCACCTTAATTGCCAGTAGATTTCCTAGAGGCCCCGCTGCAATGGGCTGGCAGGACAAAAGATGTTGTGCAAGTTCTCATTGCGAGCACGTACGACTATATATGGAACACATGCCTATGATTACTTAATACTTGGATGCCTTATCTTCATTATCTGCAAATGCCCTTGTCTTGATTATTACATGAATTGTATCGTCCATGCAACGCCCGTCCATCCATCCCTATGCCTACCGTACTTTAATCCTGCTATTTACTACAATTGTTACCATTGTCCTTATTTTACTACTGCTATTACTTTGCTATCGCTACTACAAAACTATTGCGAGCAAGAATATTTCCAAGTACACCTGAATTGACAACTCATCTGTCAAGGCTTATAAATATCCTTTGGCTCTCCTTGTGTCGAATCAATAAATTGAGATTTGATTGCCTCAAAGACTGTTGCGATCCCCTGTACTTGTGGGTCATCAGGATCCCGTCCTCAGAAATCTTTGAGGAGATTGCCATAGATGCACTCCCTAATATGTGAATTTTGTTATCTCCACGGCGTATTGATCTAGCTAGAGAAGTTATAAACTACAAGATGGCGCGAGAGGGACACCACTAAGGCGGAGCTTCTCGAATATGTCTTAGGATCCCTCCCCCAGACATCTTCGAGGATCTCACCATAGATGCACTCCCATATATTGATCTCCAAGAGCTTCTCAGAGATGTACTAAGCTATTGTGTCTTCTTATGAAGCTTTTGTGAATTAACCCTATTTTTATTACAATTTGTGAGTTTGCTGAAGGCAGATAGAAGAAGAAGGGCATTTTGTTGTTGGATGGGGATGTTGGTGATGTGTAATAATGTATTAAACCTTTATTTTTGGTGATCTGCTTATATGGATATGAACTTACTCTCAATAGGTACTATTGAAAATTTCTTTAGCTAACACCCAATACATTTATTAATATTAAATAATAATCACTTAAGCACTTGAGCTAACTCGCAAGAATACAACAATATTTTCATAGTTTGGGAGGGTTGGAGAGAGACCAACACGCAAAACATTTATTAATATTAAAAAATAAAAAATAGTCATAATCATGTTTATCCCTATAGTACACAGCTTCAGGGTCGTCTTTATCATCGTCATCATCGTCGTCGCTAGGCGCATGCGGCTGGATCCTCAACCCTTCCCCGGCTTGTGCACGGGAGAACTGGGGACCATCAACCATGGCATATACTGAGGCACCCACCACTCCAGCCTAGGATTCATGACACGCGGGGGAGTGGGGTCCCGGATGACGGAGCTGCTACACTCACGACCTTCACCACCGCCATCCTTCTTGTGGCTCTGCGGCGGGTGAAATTATGGGTAACACAATCAAGGATGATAGCCCTCGACACTATAGCGCATCACGCGGGCGATAATCTGGTTCGCCCACCATAGGCGGTGGCCGATTTCATTGTGGTTCACCAGGGGCGGGCCATCACCCTCGTACCTAGCAAGGTCTCTTTCCTGCTTGTTAGCAAAGAAGGTATTTCAGGTGTCGTAGTTATCGGTATCCCAATGGGGATCCATCCGCTGGTCCGGTGTGAGATTGAGTTGGAAGTGGTTCGTGATGGCCGCCTGACGGGCGGAACCTTGAGGCACAGAAGGGACCGAAAACCCTCCAGTGCTCAGCATCCAGTCGGTGGGCAGCCGGTAGCCCGATGGGCAAGGGTAGCTAGAGGCACACAGTGCCTCAGTCTCCTCGAGGGTCAGAAAGGCCCAGTATGTGGTGTCCATTGTTTTGAGAAGGGAAGGTGTGGATGTGTGGATGACCATGGCGGTCGGCCTAGATATAGATGGAAAGGGTGGGAAAACATGGTGGGAAGTGGAAGGAAATGGCAGAAAAGCATAGCGCGTGGCTTGATGGCTCTAGGAATGGCAGAAAATCTCTTTAGTCCTGGTTAGTGGCTCCAACCGGGACTAAAGGCCCCTGAAATATCTTTAGTCCCGGTTACTAGTTTTAATAGTTAGACTAACTATTTTAGAAAACAAAAAATGGTTTTGTATTAGACAATCAAATTTAAACACTTTTTATGTTGAAATTTTTATTAGATTCGAAAGTATGCAAAAGATATGATTTAATGCATTTTTAATTCAAAATGGAATAATGGTTAATAGTTTTAATAGTTAGACCCATGGCCGAGCCTCACTAAAATTGCAGTGGATCTCGCTAAACTTACAATGGTTTTGGATTAGTTCTTCAAATTCAAACACTCTTCATGTTTAAAGTTTATCCAGATTCAAAAATATCCAAAAAAAACTATTGGTTAATGCATTTTCAATTGAAAATATGAAAAAAATATTAGTTGTATAAGAGAGTATGATAATAGATTTAAATTATAGATCTTGTTTTTCTAACTTTTTGATATATAATACATATTTTTCTTCATTATAGTATGATAGATATTGATTTTATAATATTTACTTATTTTCTAGATTCTGTAAATAAAACAATTACATAACACTTTTAGTCCTGATTGGAGCCACTAACTGGGACTAAAGGGGTGTGCCACGCACGCGAAATGCGGCGGCCGAAAACACCTTTAGTCCCGGTTGGTGGACCAAACTGGGACTAAAGGTTGTACGGTATAAATACCCACCGCTCTCCTCCCGGTTCGAGCCACGAACCGGAACGCCAATTTCTTCATCTTATCCGCAGAGATACGTTGCCATCGCCCGCCAGGAGGAGGAGCCCCGCACCGCGCCTCCCGACCCCGTGCCGCCTGTCCTCGTCGCTAGCAGGAAGGAGGAGCCCGTCCTTTCCCGCTGCCCGTCCTCGCCGCGCTGCCCGTGCCGCCAGTAGGGAGGAGGATCCCCGCGCCGCGCCGCCCGTCCCCGCGTCGGCCCTTCGCGCCACCCCTCGTCGGAGCTCACTGCAAGGTGAACCATCTTTTTTGTTTTTTCTTTAGGTTTATTAGTTTAGGTTTTATTAGTTTTATTAGGTTAGGTTTTGAATTATTATTAGAATAAACTTGTATTATTAGAATATTACAATTATTTTAGGAATGATTTAGGTATTATTATTAGTTATTATTATGATTGTGTATGTTTATGATCATTATTATTATTATGATTAGGTATTATTATTATTAATGTTATTATTATTATGATTATTTTTATTAGGTTTAGGTATTAGGTATTATTATGATTAGGTATTATTATACCTAAAAGGAAAATTACACTTAAGCCCTTGGAGTTTTCTATAGACAACACCACCCATCGATTATTTATTTTCTTAGGATTATTTAGTTCAGGGATTATTTGTTGACATCAATTTGGAGCAACCGCATACTTAGGAATTTGTTATTTCGATCAAATGCCTAATTTAGATGCCCATCCTGGATCTTCGTCGTCGACTTGGCGGCAACAACGGAACACTAGGCTTCGCCGGGCATGTTCGAGACTAGGCTCCGTCGGGCTAGCACTAGAGGTGCTACCTTCCGGGATGCGTAGCTTCGTGAGGTATCCGGATCTCGTCGTCAACCTAGAGATTCTTTGGTGGTGGTTGCATGTTCCACTATCGGTGCAGAGGGATCTGTCCCCTGAGGAGGTGGTACAAAATCGTGTTAGGGAGGAGGACGAGCACGTCCAACACTATATGGTTGTGTTGGACGTCAGGTTTTCCAATACCTAACAGTTTCTTCAGAATCTCACACGAGCTATGCTCCTGTGATGGTTTCTTATCTTTGGGTGTTCACCGTCCGCGGATCAGGACCCGGGAGTTGACGCCCCGTTTGATTGAACTCGATGTATTAGTGATATTATGTGATATTATTATTACATTAACTAGATTATTCAAGATGTATTATTGTTTCATTAGTACTTTGTTGGTGTGATATGGTATATTGTTAATTTTATTACTCATATGCATATTATTTCATAGCAATTATTCTATGTACTTCAACGGTAGAGAAGGTGAAGAGGATATGTTCCACATCAAGGGATCACTCCAGCTACACATGGATGGCCTACCAGGGTAAGAAATTGATTACTTGCGCATGGGGCGAAGTATGACATGAAAACATGGGAGTTAATAATGGATGAAAAGAAAAATTGCTACACCCCATGAAGCAATTGTTAATATAATCAAGGAGGTTCAAGAGGGAAACTTCAAACCCGACAGAGAGAACGACAAGCTGACAAAGGCCCTCAGGAATCCTGAAAAACCAGGACGAACACGTGGATTTGGACTTTCTGTGTCATGGAAGACTGGGTTTTCCGAGGACAGTGAATCTTATAGAAGCCGAGCGAGAGCAAGGCAATGAAAGGAGCAAGAGAAGACAGACCAGTTGTGTAGCCTAGATACAAAGAACGACGAAATATATGGCATCTTAAAGTAGCAAGAGAAGCAAAGAGACGAAATGCACCAGCAAGGGGAAACTCATCAGCTGCAGCAAGATAGTGTCGGTGGCCCACTCAGTGGAGAAGCAGCATGGCTTCCACGACGGCCGATCCGATGGATCGCTACCCCATGGATACTATCACTAAGAAGACAAGTTGTGAGCTACATGTTGGAGTGATCAACTTATCCTTCAAGGCGGCTCTCGACTATGCTTTATCCTGTGAACCTGGAGCATGCTGGCATAACAATGAGATTCTAGATGGCTATGCTCGTGTCGGGGTGAATGAAGTTATACCGCAATATGAATCACTGGACCTTGACATCCCTGGAGCTGAAGATGAGAGGACACTAGGAGAAGTCGGGGGTGGGTGGTATCATTCTATGGCGCAAAAAATACATCGTTTTTCTAGGCTTGGCGCCCAGGCCACCATCGTCTCCTCTGAGTTGTAGTTCACCACCTCCAAGTCCACATGACGAGGAGAGGAAGGACCACCATAGCGCGAGTCCGCCGCTGCGTTAGCCGACTCTGTCGCCGTGTCATCTGAATCGGTCGACTAGTGCTACTACTCAGAATAAAGGTAGTAGGGCGAAGAAAACCCCGACGCCTCCTCCCAAGTTACCTTTTTGCACCGAAAAAAGCCCGAACCAAAGCAGATATTTGATCCGAAAGTCAAAATATGGGCTAAGATTTTTATTGAGCAACCATCACAATATGAAATAAATAATGCAGATGACTACACATGATTTCTTATGAGAGTTAGTAGGAAGAAGAAAAGACATAGTAGTGCAAGTGGGAAAAGAGATGTCGTCCAACTCGGAGAACAGGTACAATAATCAATCTACCTGCTCAAGGTGTTACCCAATGTTGGTCAGGGTATTAACACTGATCAAGTGGTGGTCTTTGCTAGAGAGATGTATTAGTGTTGATCAAATGCTAGGAGAACATGTACCCATGCAAACGGAAATAACATGGAAATATGAATACGGGAAGTCTCTAGTCAGACCTGATGAGGTCGAACTTCTACCAACACAAATGCGAAGTCTGCATGAGTGGTACTTGAAAGTCTCTACCTGCAAGAAAGAAGAGCGATTATCAGTGCTTCTTGTGAGAGTTACAAATGAGCATTTCGTAGGTAAAGACGAGATGCAAATTTATTTTGAGGAATTATATATATTATACAAACAAGACGACCTCGACTTGAGTCTCGTCAGTTCCTATATCTATAAATGAATTGTAAGTGATTCATTTATTTCTATGATAAAGTCTCTAACTCAGCTCCTTCATTGCATGTAAGTATCCTAATTACGCTATTATGCAAAATGAAGAGCGAGGAATATGACCGAAAGAGAATCTTTGGTACTGGGTTCATCGGCCCACGCCGAGTTAATGAATGATTGCTATGGGAATACACTAAGGAGACGGAGCGTAACTTGCTAAGATTCATAAAGAGGCAACATTGCTATGGGAATACTCCAAGTTGACGCTGGAAGAGTTAAAATCAAAGACCCACTAAAGAAAGACAAAGAGGAGAACGCAAACATTAAAGATGTGCTCCAGAGGTAATTTCAGTTATGTCGCACTATATCGGTCTATTTTTCTCATTTTCTGAGATGTCAAGTAACTAATAACTCATTTATTAATTTTTTGCCAGGCAGGGTTTGGCAACAGTTCACCAATAATACGATAGGTGATTTTAAATATGAGCTTAGTTTTCATCCGGTCGAGGTAAGAAGTACGATCTAGTTCCACGCATCTGTTCAATTATAGTTTCAATGCTATTATATCATGCTTGATTATTATTGATTGAATTATATTCTCGTAAAGTGCGATAGGCATCCATCAGGGACTAATTTGTGTGGATACTTCGTATACGAGTTCATTCGCTCGGAGGTCAGTGAGCGATACATAGCGACACTTATAGAAGTACGTGAACCATATATTCACAATTTGATTTCAGTACCATCAATTTTGTTGAGTGTCATTCATAATATTTGTTATGACGATTGATATTCATATTGATCTTCTTCTTTTATATATAATTGGAAAGATTGCGGGAGAAACTCCAACCGAAGGAGCGCCTAATAGTAATTCAAGAGGAATTGGTAGAATTTTTGGTTGAACATGTCATAGACCCAAGGGGAAAATTGCATACCATGGGATTTTAGTGATTTAATGATCTCCACGTAATCGAACAGGCGGGCTCTAGTCCCGGTTGTGATCTGCATGTAACCAAATTGTATATATATATATGTATGCTCATAAGACAAGTTATATTATATATGCATCAACATGTAATATATTCGAACAAGCACGAAGAAAGAGGTCACTTCAATCTATATAATCATGGCAATATTGTGTGTAATGGGTTCCTTCATTGCACGTCACTTACGCCAAACCTCTCCCTCCTCTATCGATCCTCCTGCCGCGACAGAAAATCCCTCTCAAAACTCTGTCGCGTCAGAACCTGCAGCTGCACCGCCATCGGCTACTGTGGTAGCCGAATCGCTAAAATGTTGCCGCGACAGAGCTCGTGTAGTCCCGATTCATGCCATGAACCGGGACTAAAGTTCCTCCACCCCTCGCTCTCCACCGCCACCACGTGGAGTGACTTTAGTCCCGGTTCGTAACAGATCCGGGACTAAAGGGGGGCTCTAGTCCTGATTCTGTAGACCCGGCTACACAACTGGGACTAGAGCCCGTCTGGAACTGGGACTAGAGTCCCGTCCTCTACTATTGGGATTGCCTAAATGTGATGTGGTTCACTCGGAATATGATGCGAGAAATGACATTCACTATACCAGGTATCCAAGGATCCTAGGTTACACCGGCGGATCCAAGATTTAATCACGCCCAGAGCCAAAATCTGAACAAAAAAACTGCTGAAAGAAATTTACATAAACTTTGGTACGAATTACATCAATAAACATATGATTTCAAATCCATTGTAACAATCCAACGAAGTACATATTAGAAGACAATTTTTTTGAAATAATTTAGGATTCACATATGCCTCTGTGTATGGATATTTATTGAAAAGAATTATTAATTTTCTATTAATACAACTTGAAAATAATAAAAAATATATTCATTAACTGAATGTCTAACTCAACTCAATTCTTTAAGAGTTTAGAAATATAGCTCAGTGTTCTTGCCTTTCTGCTTGCTTCTATCGCGCAAGTAAGCGAGCATCCTAGCACAAGTCTGAGCGGAGCAGCCAATAGAACATTACGCAAGAGGCGAGACCAAGTGGGGGAGGCGACGGGCGACAATAGATGGCCATGGTCCGGCCGCGATGCCGCACACCTGTGGCTGCAGTGTCGTACCACATCCTATAGCACGGTAACATCGTGGGGAGGGGACGAACAACAGAGAAGTGCGGTGCGTACGTAGCGCAGGCTAGCCGGCGAGCGGAGGAGGATTAGGTAGCGAGCGGAGGACCGGTGGAGGAGCTATTCTAGCTTGATCGAAAAGGGACGATTGTATCGTTGGTATGCTATGCAGTTGTTGTTCGCGAGGTAGAGAGAAAGGGCGCAGAGGGGCTTTATTATGGACTGGAGCTAGGTTGAACCAGGGCCACTTCTATAGACGTATAGGTAGCAGGCTAAGAATTTTGTTATGCCCCGGGCCATGGCCCTGGTTGCCCGGGGCCTGGCTCCGCCCCTGCTAGGTTACAATGATTCAAACTACATATCTGATGCTGGTGAGATAACGGCCATGAGTGGATATGTATTTATACTTGTGATGACGTTGTTTCTTAGAAGTCTTGCAAGCTGGTCATCTTAACGAGATCAACTATGAAAGGAGAACTCACCGCATTATACATAGCCATTGTTGAAGCGGAGTAGCATCACGAACTCTTAATGAACTTGTATGTGGTTGAAAAAACAATACTCGCAATCCTCATGAACTGTGGTTATTAAAGCAAACATTCTAAGGGCATTATGAAGTCATCAAGTCATGTGATGAGAAGAATAAAATCCGTCAAAAAATGAGGAACTCCAAAGTTATTACATTGGGTTATATCCAAACATCTAAGAACTTGACATACCCCTTCACAAAGGATTTATCACGTACGGTGGTAGATAATGCTTCGAGAGAGATAGGTATGAGACCCACTATTTGAGTTGCCCATAGTGGTAACACAATATATTTGACCGGAGATCCCGTGTAGTAGAATTGTAAGACAAGCTGTTAGTCAATTAAGAGAAGAGTATCCTTATCTTTTTATAATACCACTCCACGAAGATGCAATACTCTTCTATTCTGCTAGATAGGCTAATTTTATCTTAATATGTTCTAAGTAGCTTATTTCTTAAGCAGAGATGTTGTCCTGCTGAATGATGCAAAGTTGTTGGTGCTTCGTTGGAAGACCCCAAGAGCAAGGTGTGACGAGTACAACAACAAGTTTTCCCTCAGTCAAAAACCGAGGTTATCGAACCAGTAGGAGGAAGGAAACGACTCAAAGGTGTTGCTAGAAACTTGGAGACCTACACAACACAAACTCAAGATTTTGCTCCATCGAATAGTGAGGTTGTCAATCTCACCGGTTTGTTGTAACAAAGGATTAACCATATGATGTGGAAGGAAATAGTAGCTTGGCAGAAAGTAAACAGTGGAAGATGTATCAATGGTAAAGATTGGACCGGGGTCCATAGTTCACTAGAGGTGTTTTCCTTAGATAAACAAACATGGCATGCAGGGTAAACAAATTATAGAAGGGCAATTGACAGGACTAAGCAAGGCATAACAATGCAATACTAGACATTCATGATCCTATGACATTCTATTGGGCAATACAGCAAGATACATAGACCTTCATCCAACTGCATCTATGACTAGTAATCCACCTTCAGGTTATCATCCGAACCCCCTCCAGTATTAAGTTGCAAGCAACAAACCACTGCTTTAAGCAAAGTGTGTAAGGTAAACAAACCACTTTTTCCATGAACAAGAGACCGTTGTTTTCTCCCTAGTGGCAACAACACATATACTACCTTAGAGATTTCCATCACTCCCCTTAGGTTAAATAGAGGCATGAACCCACTATCTAGCATAAATACCCCCTCTTGGAGTCACTAGCATCTACTCGGCCAAGATAGCTACTAGAAACGGAGAGCATTCAAGATCACAAACAACACAGACATGATAGAATCAATAAGACAAAACCATTAATCAATCTGACATAGTAATCTCAGTATCCATTGGATCCCCACAAACACAACATGCATGATTACAAATAGATATGATCTTGATCATGAACGGAGCTCAAAAGATCTAAACATGGTAGCACAAAGGAGGAGATACAACCATATAGCTACTACATGGACCCGTAGTCCAAGGTGGAACTACTCACACTTCATACCGGAGAAGAAGGCCTCCGGGATGATCTTCCCTTCCGCAGGGTGCCGGGAAGAGCTTCAGATCCCTCCCGATCAAGGGACGATGGTGGCGGCGGCTATAGACTGTTTCGTGGAATATTGATCGGGTACTTACGGTTTCTGCATCGGGGGGACTTTATAGGCGAAGAGGCGAGGCAGGGGCGGCTAGGGTGGTCACACCCCCTGGCGCGGCTAGGGCTTGGCCGCGCCACCAGGGGGTGTGCCCCCCTGGTGCGTCCCCTCCGTCTTGTATTCTGGCTCCGTGTTCCCCACGGTAAAATATTAACTTTGGCTTTCGTCCCGTCCAATTCCGAGAATATTGATTTTCTGCCTTTTCTGGAATCAAAAACAGAAGAAAACAGGCAACTAGCACTGTGGCAACTTGTTAATAGGCTAGTCCAGAAAAACATATAAAAACACCTCAAAGTAAAGACAAAGTAGATAATAAACAAGCATGGAACATAAAAAATTATAGATACGTTTCCAACGTGTCAAGCATCCCCAAGCTTAACTCCTGCTCGTCCTCGAGTAAGTAAGTGATAAAAAGAATAATTTTTGGGGTGACATGCACCTTCACAATAAAGATCAAACCATTTGCAAGCATTGAAGCTGGGATCAAAGAACTCTAAACGTGAGCATGAAAGATGGAGTTATAGCAATAAAACATAGCAACTATTGTTACAACATGACAGGATATAAACAAAGATCATGAATAGCATGCATTGAAAAACGTTTGTTTGTTTCACATACAGAAAACATGGCATGGTGGCATTCAACTTGTCCCTCATGGAGTAGCAAAACATAAATGCATAGGACACCTTCAAAGTTCATAAGGGAGACTAAATACAAATAGCACAAGAACAAGTAATATCAACAATATGAATCAATCAGTAAGTCTTGGGACAATGCACACTAAGAATGGCAACTATGCTCTCATAATTGGTGCCTATGGATAAAAGGTGGAGACTCAATATAATAGTGGAAGAAAGGCCCTTTATAAGGGAAGCAGGGATTTCAAGTTTCAAAAAGAGCTTCCAAAAATTATGATACTTGTTAGCTTGCAGCTCTCATTGCCCCTATCATAAGAATCTTGAAGTGATTAAGGTTAAAGTGAACAAACTATGGAGTATATGTTTGACAAAGTATAAGTTGGAAATCTCATGTCCCTTGAGTACGAGGGACGCTCCTCATGCTACTCAACTTTTGTTACTTGCAAGTTCTTGTCATAGTAAGTATATGCGTATCATAGAGAACCGCCAATGGGGTACCCCTTGCACATGACACAGAAGCTTTTCCCGTATCACAATGACAAGGCAAGCAGACAATGATTATCTCAGCAATCTTCTTATTTACCATGGGAATATGGTGCTTTTTTCTCTCTTTCCTCTTTTTCTGAATCTCATATCTTTTTTTATAAGAAGAATGCTTCATAGATGTCATTATGGTGATGCTGCAAGTTTCCACCATGATTAGGCATGGCTTAGGCTAGCGGCCCAGGCGTTTCTCAAACACAAAATACATAACTCCATGGACTTACAATATCCCCTTTTATTTCACACCGATGACATCCACAAACAAAAGAGCATGATATCAACTGGGTAGATATTTACAGGTGTTGAAAGCGTTCCCCATGACAGCATGGTTCTGCTAACCCCAATGTATAAGTGCAAGCATATACAACTTAGATGACACAATGGTTCAAGTTTATTAGGGGCAAGAAAAATAAAGTGTGCCATCAAGTTCGTGAGAGCTTTAATCACTAAGTTTTCACATAACAAAATACTTTTAATTGGAAGGTAGATGAAAACAAGAATATACTTGTAATGGTGTAACACACCATGCATAAGAATTTATAGTGGACACTTTGGAATAAGTTGGTTTCTTGGGAGTTTGATGCATGAGTAGAGGTTACTCAGCAAAAGTGAAGGCTAGCAAAAGACTGGGAGCGACCAACTAAGAGAGCAATAATGGCCATAATCATGCAGAGCGACAAAACATTACTTATCAAAGCATAAAGTGGTACTATAAGTCAAGTACTAAATGCTAATAGAGGCTATGGTGACTTGTTAGAGTCATAACATGGTGTGAGCATGTGCCAAGTCAACCCAAACAAAGTATCAAAGGACAATACCCTTTTGTATGCTAAAACAACACATAATTCTTTCAAGGCACACTAAGCACTCTCAATGACTTGGAGCAAGTCATGCTACAGAAATAATCACTAAGCATAAGGTCAAAACAACATCTAGCATGACAAGTTAAAGTCTAAGTCATAGTCAAAGCAAGCTCACTTTTGTACCACTATAGGAATAAAACTTTCTACTCTTGGCTAACTCCAACCCTTTTTTGGTAAACAACACAGCGAAAGCGGGGGCCCAAACTACTTTATTCAAGAAAACTAAGCAACAAAAACCAAGAACGAAAACTAAGACGCTCCAAGAACAACACAACTATGCATGAAACAATAAAAACGAAGTGTCTAGAAAAACCTGAGCTTTTTATTGATGAAGAAGGGGATGCCTTGGACATCCCCAAGCTTTGAATCTTGTACCTTTTGAATATATATTGGGGTGAAACGGGGTGACATACCCAAGCTTGAGATTTTGTCCATTCTTCATCTCATTACATCATTCTCTCTCTACACCTGAAAATTTTTCATACAAAACTTCACACAATCTTCATTAGCAACATTCGTATATTCAAAAGATAATAGACCCTTAGGTTTAGCTTTAGAACATAAAAACTTTCACTAAAAACACAAGTTACTGTAGCAACTTCCTTTAAAAGCTCAATTCCTCAAAAGAGAACTCAAAAAGAAATCAATAAGAAGCAAATGCAAATAATGGCAGAAATCTGTCAAAATAGACCAGCAGGTAGAAACTGATTTTTTCGAAGACCTTATGTTGCTCAAATCAAAAAATGTTGAACTAACGAAAGTTATCTTACATACTGGGAGATTTATTCAGAAAATATCATATCAATCCGACTTACAGAGATTTTACACGAATTTTTACAGTGGATCACTAAAATCTGTTTCGGGACAGCAACTCCCCAAATCTTACTTCCCTCTCATTAGAGGTCATTCTTGACACAAAAAGCAAATAAAAAGGATAAGGAGAGGTCATTACTGAATTAACAACTTTCAATACTCAAGGAAACTCTTGGGTTATCTCCCAACAAGTACTTTACTTTAACGCCTTTAAGTTAGGGATAAGAAGCAAGAATCAAGTATTTTCAAATGAAGAAGCATTAACATCAAACCTTGCTTTCAAAAGAGGAGAAAAAAGCAACTTCTCTCTCCTTATGAGGAAGTGTTCGATACCTTTCTTGAATGGGAATTGATATTTAATGGTGCCTTCTTTCATATCAATGGTGGCACCAACTGTTCTAAGAAAAGGTCTTCCCAAAGTAATAGAACAAGAAACATTGTATTGAACATCCAAAACATAGAAATCAACAGGTACATAAGCATTGTTAACCATAACAAGGACATCATTAACACTTCCCATTATTTTCTTTTTAACATTATCATCAAGTGGGACATCCAAATAACAATCTTCCAAAGGTGGCAAATCAAGCATTTCATAAATCTTTCTAGGCATAATAGTGACACTAGAACCAAGGTCACATGAAGCTTTGAGATCAAAGTCATTCACTTGCATATTAATAATGGGTTCCCAACTATCTTCTACCTTCCTAGGAATAGAGGCTTTGTGTTTCATCTTTTCTTCCTTAATTTTAACAAGAGCATCACTAATGTGTTTGGTGAAAGCTACATTCATATCATTAGCATCAGGACTTCTAGCAAACTTTTGTAGGAACATAATCACTTCAAAAATATTGCAACCATCAAGATCAAAATCAAACTTAGCATCACAGGTAGTAGGCTTAGGAGCAGGGGTAGGAGGAATAGGGACTTCTTGTGGTTTAGTAACATCCATATTGGTGGTGGTAATTGTGCACACACTAGTGTTTCTAGCAATTTCAGCTTATCTTTCCCACTTAGCATGTAGTTGGGCTAACAATCTAACATTTTCATCATTAGTACCTTGTATGGCATGAGTAGCAACAAAGGTACTTTCCAAAGTTTCAGGTTTAGCAGCCATTTTATTAATCAAAGATGACTGTGCTCCAGACAAAGAAGAAATATTTTTCTCAACATTCAAAAGCTTTTCCTCCACAGTCTTGTTGAAAGTGGTTTGTTTACTAATAAAGTCTTTGAGCATGACTTCAAGTTCAGAAGGGGCATTTCTAGTATTGTTGTAAGAGTTTCCATAGGTATTGCCATTAGGAGGATAAGCCCTATATTTGCTGTTACTACCAAAATTATTCCTATAGGCATTGTTGTTGAAATTGTTGTTTCTAATGAAGTTCACATCAACTTTATCTTCTTGAGCAACCAAAGAGGTTAAGGGAACATTATTAGGATCTAAAGGAGATTTTCCATTAACAAGCATAGCCATTATAACATTTATCTTATCGCTTAAAGAGGAGATTTCTTCAACAGAATTTACCTTCTTACCATGTGGAGCTCTTTCTATGTGCCATTCATAGTAATTAACCATCATATTATCAAGGAGCTTTGTTGCGGCACCTAAGGTAATGGTCATAAAGGTACCTCCAGCAGCTAAATCCAACAAGTTTCTTGAAGAGAAGTTCAAACCTGCAAAAAAAGTCTGGATAATCATCCAACCAGTAAGTCCATGAGTGGGACAATTCTTAATCAAAGATTTCATTCTATCCCAAGCTTGAGCAACATGTTCATTATAAAGTTGTCTAAATTTCATAATATCACTTCTCATAGATATAATCTTAGCAGGAGGGTAGTACTTTCCAATAAAAGCATCCTTGCACTTAATCCAAGAATCAATACTATTTTTAGGCAAGGATAGCAGCCATTCTTTAGCTTTTCCTCTCAAAGAGAAAGGAAACAACTTAAGCTTAACAATACTCCATCTATATCCTTGTACTTTTGCATCTCACAAATTTCAACAAAGCTATTAAGGTGGGCAGCAGCATCATCAGAACTAACACCAGAAAATTGCTCTCTCATCACAAGATTCAACAAAGCAGACTTAATTTCATAAAAGGTAGCATCTGGCACAGGTGGAGAAATAGGTGTACTCAAGAAATCATTGTTGTTGGTGCTAATGAAGTCACATAACTTGGTGTTTTCAGCAGAATTCATTTTTGCAAAGTTGGAACAGGCACACAGCAGCAACAGCTAGAGTAGGAACTAATTTTTTGTGTTTTTGATAAGAGAAAACAAAACAAAGGAAACTATTTTTTGTAATTTTTCGAAATAAAGAGGCAAAAAAAACCAAGCAAAATAAACTAAGCAAAACAAAAACAAAGTAAAGAGAAAGGTTATGAAGGATTCTCCTTGTGAAGACGTCCTTAGCCTCCCCGGCAACGACGCCAGAAATTCTTGATGTAGCGTTGTTGGCCCTTCGTTGGAAGACCCCAAGAGCAAGGTGTGACGAGCACAGAAGCAAGTTTTCCCTCAGTAAGAAACTGAGGTTATCAAACCAGTAGGAGGAAGGAAATGACTCAAAGGTGTTGCTAGCAACTTGGAGACCTGCACAACACAAACTCAAGACTTTGCTCCAACGAACAGTGAGGTTGTCAATCTCACCGGTTTGCTGTAACAAAGGATTAACTGTATGGTGTGGAAGGAAATAGTAGCTTGACAGAAAGTAAACAGTGGAAGATGTATCAATGGTAAAGATTGGACCGGGGTCCATAGTTCACTAGAGGTGTTCTCCTTAGATAAACAAACATGGCATGCAGGGTAAACAAATTACAGAAGGGCAATTGACAGGACTGAGCAAGGCATAACAATGCAATACTAGACATTCATGATCCTATGAGATTTGATTGGGCAATAGAACAAGATACATAGACCGCCATCCAACTGCATTTATGACTAGTAATACACCTTCAGGTTATCATCCAAACCCCCTCCACTATTAAGTTGCAAGCAACAGATCACTGCTTTAAGCAAAGTGTGTAAGGTAAACAATCCACTTGTTCCATGAACAAGAGACCGTTGTTTTCTCCCTAGTGGCAACATCACATCTACTACCTTAGAGATTTCTATCACTTCCCATAGGTTAAATAGAGGCATGAACCCACTATCGAGCATAAATACTGCCTCTTTGAGTCACTAGCATATACTCGGCCAAGATAGATACTAGAAACGGAGAGTATGCAAGATCATAACAACACAGACATGATAGAATCAATAAGACAAAACCATTAATCAATATGACATAGTAATCTCAATATCCATTGGATCCCCACAAACACAACATGCATGATTACAAATAGATATGATCTTGATCATGAACGGAGCTCACAAGATCTAAACATGGTAGCACAAAGGAGGAGATACAACCATCTAGCTACTACATGGACCCGTAGTCCAAGGTGGAACTACTCACACTTCATACCGAAGAAGAAGGCCTCCGGGATAATCTCCCCTCCGGAAGGGTGCCGGGAAGAGCTTCAGATCCCTCTCGATCTAGGGACGATGGTGGCGGCGGTGTAACACCCTCAGAACCGGCCCTATGCAAGTTTTAGCGAAACCCGCCAAACCCGCATAGAAACGATTCAAAGGTGCCCACCAGGCACTTTCGTGCGGGTGGAAAACGAAGTAATAACATTACACAACAGTCCTCGATGGGACCCACAGAACAGATATACAACACGACTCCATGAGTCAAGAATACAGATATAATATACAAAGATTCAAATCACCTTGAAAATGATAGAGCGTCCGACTACGGACAAGATGCAAATGGGGCTAAGAGCCCTGAAGAATAACCAATGGCGTCCATAACCCTGCCCAGGCCAAGCCGGAAGGGTAACCCTGCTAACGACGTCGATCTCAAAACCTTCTTAAACAAAAGGGGTGCCGACAAAGGGCAAAGGAAAAAGAGGAGCGTCAGTACTGAGGCCAGTACACGGCGAGGCTAGAATTCGGCGGTCCTCGCCTACATAGGTATGGTGGACTGAGCGGCAGTGGCAGCATGCACTAAACAACCTATAGATACTCGATACAACTGGCGGTTATCAGAGAGGGATAAGAATGACCTATCCGGATCCAACCTGAAGCTAA
Organism: Avena sativa; assembly: GCA_916181665.1. Lineage (NCBI taxonomy): Eukaryota > Viridiplantae > Streptophyta > Magnoliopsida > Poales > Poaceae > Avena > Avena sativa. Next base: position 413,083,385 of record OV702281.1, on the reverse strand, counting down.
CACCAAACAAACCCATCCTGGTGTTTCCCCCTCGAGACCAAACGAGGAAGTCAACCGAGGAACTCACACAGTTGGCAGTTTTATTTATTCAGTTATTGTTGCAGCAATTACTAGTCAGGTGTAGATAATCATCCTGATAAAATAAGCAGTGGGCACTTTTAGTTAATCATTCCGTTGTAGTGGCATCACTTACTAGTCAGATACATTTAACATGAGATAACCCAAAACCCAGCAGTTGTTGGTACTTTTAGGTAGCCATTCCGTTATAGTGAAGCTGATTACTAGTCATATCGGATACAAGTTAATTTATAACAATAAACTTTAGTTATAGTTGTCTATGATCAAGCACTGTGCTCCAAGTCGTCCATAACCGCGGACACGGCTTCTCGAAAAGATTTAACCCTGCAGGGGTGCACCAAAGTATCCACAGGCACTTCGACCCTTTTTGCCAGATCAGTTAACATACACCCATCGGTATGTCGGCGGGGCCTAAGTCACGACGTTCCCAGACCCAAAGCAAGCACGGGGGGCCACCCCACTAAGTACACCCGCAACGAAGTCGGCCGGTCTCCGAGACGGACTCAGGGTTTGGGTAGACGGCTGTGAACGATAGCAAATCCCAAAACTGGGACTGTCGACACCGCGAAAACGTGTCCCGATCCTAAACAGTACAGTGTGCTCCTCGCACAATCGTAAATAAAGCAGTAAAGCATGGCATAAGTACAGGATAGTAAATAAAACCTCAAACTAGTTTGTGGCCCCCAGTACAATACTTTGAAATCAGGTAATAATCAATGGGGGGCCCATATCTCCCCACATGTGGTTAGCGCGCTCGATCTCGGAACAGGTGTCAAGAACTCGGGGTCCTGCGGGACACAAGTGGGCGTTCGGAAAACCAACATTGTCTATCACCCACCGATGCCTCTGCTTACTTACTTCCATTTTTTAGTTGTTAGACAGTAATTAAAGTGATTGATAATTAAAGCCATGAACAACTCCAACATTGAACATGCGGCACTTCTCCAACAACTGTGGCACTTGACGACACGCAAAAACACTTGAGCAAGCGACTACGACGCGCGGGTCCAACTATCTACCAAACAACAGGTAATAGGATGTGTCCAAGGCTATATACGGCTGCAAGGGATATCACGGGTACGAAAAACTAGAGCATCGCAACACAGATAGCAAAAGATCAACAGGAGGGAATAAATACTAGAAAAGTAAGATAGGAAGAAAGGGGGAGATGCTCGCCTGAAAACATTGTCGGAGGTCCATCCGAAGATCGGGGCGAAGCTCACATCAACTCAACGGCCTTATCCGCGAAGAAGCAAAACACTAGAAGAAACACCGAATGTACTATTTAATACAACGGCAGAAGATCGGGCATGATGCAGGTATGATGCATGACATGGCAAGGTGCGATGCAATTAGATCATATTAAGCGGAACCGGGGTCCCGACAATTAAATACATGGTTCTAGTTGTTTAGATGCCCCGCAATTTAAATGTTGTTTAACACGACGGAATATATCACCGGTTCGCTACACAGGTTTAAATGAGGCCGATATGAGACTAGATTTGCCCGCATATGGGCCCCATATTTAATTATAAAGTGAATCGGCATAAGGCCCCCAAACCACACGACAATATGCATGCATGAACATTTAATATGCGACAAGTTGTATTATGTTATAAAAATAGGGTTTCGGGAAGGGGTTCACACATTAGGGGGTCTCGACGAACTTGGGGTTCCGGGGGTTCGGGGTTCGACAGGGTTCAGGGTTCGACGGGATTGAGGTTCGGACTCCGGGATCGGTCTTCGGATCTCAATAGGGCCGGTCTTGGTGACGATCTTGTCCGATGGGGATCTTGGTTCAACATCATCGCGGTCTTCGGGTCCGAGGGTCTCGGCGTCCGTGACGAAGATCATGTCGTCCGTGTAGGCGTCCTCGGTGTCGGGGAAGATCTTGGGGTTCTAACCCGTGCATCGTTGACGGACTTGGTTCGTCGTCGGGTCTCGTCGGGATCAGTCTTCGGGGTCGAGAACTTTACGTCCGTGTAGACAATCTTGTCGGAACCTTGCCGAAGGTCATGGCGTCCTTGTCGGAGTTCCCGGGTGTCGGTGCCGAACTCGAGTTTCACAACTTTAGCCTTCGGACCGGGGTCCTCCTTGCGACAATTTGCATCAACACGAGTAGCTCAGAGATCTCTAGCAGCACATGCATGTAACCAACACTAGGATCAACTTCATCTTTCGGTGCCGAAGCAAATCCTTATCACCAACAACTGTGCGTGGCAGAAGGGTGGACGAGGTCGGCTCGGTGGAGGGGGGAGTCTGGCGCAGGAAGGCACAGAGAGGAGGGGCATGGGGCCGGCAGAGGGCGGCGAGAGGACGCCCGCGAGGCGTGGCAGGCGAGCAGGGCGACGGGGGAGGGCCGCTGGCCCGGCGGCCAGAGGAGGGCCACGAGGCGTCCGGGCGCACTCGCGGAAGCGCGGCGCAGAGAGGCGAGCACGGGGCGCTTGCGGGCGGGCGCGGCCGCGTGGAGGCGAGCGGAGGGCGCGGAGGGGAGGATGGCGCGCCGGCGGGGCTCTGCTTGGCGGCGGGGCGGGCGCCGGAGAGGAGGGGAAGGGGTGGGGGCGCGAGCCGGCGGCGATGGGCGGTGGTAGAGGGAGGCCGAGGCGGCGGGGTGACCAGAGGGGAGGTGCGGCAGCGGCTCGGGGCGAGGAGGGGGTCGCCGGAGGCGGGCTAGGCGCGGCGGAAGGAAGCAGGGCGGCCGGAGGCGAGCGGGAGGAGGGGTGGGGGAGACGCGGGCGGCGCGGCGAGGATGGTGGGGCGAGCGGAGGGTGGGGGCGCCGGCGGTGGGAGGTGGCCAGAGGGGAGGGGCGGCGTTGAGGAGGCTGCCGGGGAGGGAGCGGCGCGGGAGGTGGTTGTCGGTGGGTAAGAAGGGGCGGGGAGGAGGAGGGAGGTGGGGCGCGCCAGGGTGGGACCAGGGGGCAGGGGGAGGGGCTGCAGCGTGCGGTGTGCTGTGGGTTTGAGAGAGAGAAGGGAGGGAGGGTAGTGGACCCAGGGAGGTGGGGTGTGTGGCATGAGTGGAAGAGAGAGAGAGAGGTGAGGTGGCGCGATGAGAGTGGTGGGGGTTTGGGGAGGGGTGAGGTGGCGACATAGGATAGGTTGGGGTGAGGTGGAGGTAGGGTGGGTAGATTAGGACTAGGTAGATTAGGGATTTTGGGGCGGACCGATTTTTATTCTGGGGGTGGTCGTTCGGGTCGATTCGGCCCGTTTGACTGCCCCACTAAAAAATAATTCAGAATTTTATTTATTTTAAATGCACCGTTTGCAAACCGATAGCAGACAAACAAAACAATTCGGAGACCCGGGTTTTGAATTTTGAAAACAAGACGGGGCGTTTTAGAAAACAAAAATAGGTTTTTCCGCAAATAGTTTTATGCAAGCAAATGCAAGATGATGACGATGCTCAAATGCAATGTGGCATGATGACATGAGCATGCGGTCATGATGATGCAATGCACAAAAACAACGCGATTTTCTAGTAGTGGTTTTGCGGGATGCCACAGGCGGCTACAGACTGTTTCGTGGAATATTGATTGGGTACTTGGGGTTTCTGCATCAGGGGGACTTTATAAGCGAAGAGGCGAGGCAGGGGGCGGCCAGGGTGGTCACACCGGCTAGGGCTTGGCCGCCAGGGGTGTGGCCCCCTGGTGCGTCCCCTCCGTCTCGTATTCTGGCTCCGTGTTCTCCACGGTAAAATATTGACTTTAGCTTTTGTCCCGTCCAATTCCGAGAATATTGATTTTCTGCCTTTTCTGGAACCAAAAATAGAAGAAAACAGGCAACTGGCACTATGGCAACTTGTTAATAGGTTAGTCTAGAAATACATATAAAAACACCTCAAAGTAAAGACAAAGCAAAGCAAAGTAGATAATAAATAAGCATGGAACATAAAAAATTATAGATACGTTTTCAACGTATCACTCACCACCTTTTGAAAAACACACTATATGAGTTTGACTCTAAACGGCGTAGTCTATAAGAGTTAGATACTTTTTAATAAACTCATGAAAGGCCATAGAGTATGTCGCATAAGATCCACCCACGGGGAAGTCTCATGACAGCCTAGTATCGGGCTTTGTGTGAAGCTAGATTTGCAGCAAACTTGTCGTTTACGGCATATTCCACTGTACAAGTTGCAAACTAGTGGAGCATACAGTTCTTGGTGGAATTCAACTTAACTGTCTTTACTATAGTATCGGTATATAAATAATGTTTTAAAATCAAAGTAAAACTTTATGTGCATCTTGAATCTGTTGGAGAATTGTTGAAATTTTGACCGAATATGGCCCGGTCCATCAATTCTATTTTAATAATTTCTGAAATCCTAAAGGTCATGTGGCCTATTCATGCATGGCAATAGGTGAGATAAAATTTTAGTCCCACATTGCTAGTTGAGTGGAAGTTGGACCAGCTTATAAATGACATCTTCCACTAATTGTATGAGTATAGGAAGAAAAAACATATACACACCCGCTGCTCCTCCTTCCCCGTCTCGCCTTGCCTTGACACAACGCATGCCGCGGGTTGCAGGAAGGAGCCGAGCCGGGGAACAAGTTAGGCTCCGTGTACGAGTTCTCTATCTTTTTACCAAGTAAAAAAAATGAACAGTTGCGCAAAAGTGAAATGTTTTGCATTCAGTATGAGATAAACCGTTGTGCCTTAGCATGTTTTTAATACAGACTTTTTTCTTTGGGTTTGATACGTATTAAACATAATCGTTTCGGTTTGGCTACCTCCCGACCTATTCGGCTCCTTCTCAGTGCCTATAAAAGAGAGCTCTCTCTTCTCTCGAGAGAGACACCACAACAGATAGCCCGCTCGTCTCTTGTTTACTACACTGCGCTACTACACTGTCTTTCCCATACCGTCTCACGATATGCACCGCCCGCTGGGACAGTAGGTCTTACAAACCCGGCTCTTGCGATCCTGTATGAAAGAGGGGTGATAAGGTTTTTGAAGAGTGCTTCTACAGGACTACTAACATCTACATCATGGACGCTGCAGCGAAAGCCGATGAATTTTTCCCCATTTTTCCCCAACAAAAACTTCTTTTCGATCGGAGGCGGCCTCCTCCACGACATGGGAGAAAACATCAACACCAACGTCAATGGTTCTGCTTCTGCAGCACCTCCCGATTTGTCTATTTTGAATCTTATTTCAAACAATTGTTTTAGAAAAATGTTTAGACTTGCTATGAAATACTGTTTGTTAGATTGCATGCTTAGTTTAATTTCTATTATCTTATTCATGTCTTATCCACTATTTATTTGGATTAAATATTTGCTCATATTTTCAACAAAATTTGCCATACTCTCTTGATCTTGGGGCATCCTAGCAGCATATTTTGTTCGAGGAGAGACAAGGATCCATGGCTAAATCACAACTATGAGTTTTGTTGCCTTGGGATAAGATTCGTTCGTAGCATAAGAGCATCTCCACTCAGATACCCAGTACGCCGATCCGGTCGCTAAAAATAGGTCTGGACGCTGAAATTTCGCCCAGTCGCGTATCCAGGAACCTGTTTTCGTCCGGATTTGGATCAACTTTGGTCCAGACTACCCATGTCATACCCAGGATCCTGGGTACGCCCTATGAACGCGGACAAAGCGAATTCGGCGAGTGGACCCGCCCAGTCAGCATATATTGGCCCATACTCATCCAAAGTTCGCACAAAGTTCGTCCATATTCGTCCAAAGTTCGCATATATTCGCTCATATTCGCCCAAAGTTCATCCATATAGACCATATTCGTTCAAAGTTCGTTCTTATAGACCATATTCGCCCAAAGTTCGCCAAAAATTCAGGCATATTGCCCAAAGTTCGTATGTATCGTCCATATTCGACCAAATTCCGTCCAAAGTTCATCCATATAGACCATATTCGCCCAAAGTTCGTCCAAAATTCGGGCATATTCGCCCAAAGTTCGTCCGTATCGCCCATATTCGTCCAAATTTCGTCCATATAGAACATATTGGCCCAAAGTTCGCCCAAAATTCGGGCATATTCGTCCAAAGTTCGTCTGTATTGCCCAAAGTTCGTCCATATAGACCATATTCGCCCAAAGTTAAAATTTGGGCATATTCGCCCAAAGTTCGTCCGTATCGCCCATAGTTCATCCATATCGCCTGTATTCGCCCAAAGTTCGTCCATATCGACCATATTCGCCAAAGTTCGCCTGTATTCGCTAAAACCGCTTATATTCGTCCAAAGTTCGCATAGTTTGCCAAAATTTGTTAAATTTTAGTCAAACACGGGAACTCGCCTGGGTACGCGAGTGGGAAAACTCGGCGTACCCAGCGTCCGACCAAAAGTCTGGATTTCGGACTGGATTCGCCCAACGAGTGGAGATGCTGTAAGTACTTGCTAAATCGACTCTGTAGGTTATCTACTCGCAGTGAGAACAGAGAGTAGGAGTTGAGTGATTTACCTCCGCCATGGGAGATAGGGGAGAGGAGCCGTGGTCGGAGAAGGACAAGAGCCTGTTCCAGCGCTAAAGACGACTATGTGGATGCCGTGCCGGAGACAAGCTGCCGCCGGAGACGACACCGCGGATCCCTTGCTAGAGAAGAGCTGATGTGCGAGACAAGAGCGACGAGGCAGTGTCAGATTTTATATGAGGGATCAGTTGGCGCCGAAGATGTACGTCCCGTCGTCCCCGCCTCTGCTAGTGTCAAAAGAAAAGCTGATTTTTTTTGCTACTCAATTCTTTTTAAAATATAAGATGTTCGTAAATCTAAAACATCTTATTATTATCTATAGGCTTAAGCATGAGCAAAGACCCGCCTGCTGAGGGCCTTCCCGCGCCACCATCTGTCAGCCGTTGGATCATCGCAAGTAGCGTTCCTGATATAACCGATTTGACTGGTGTTGATGATTTTTGTTACCATACCACCTGTTCGTTTTAAGGGGTGGCACTGATCGCGCTTATTATTGGCCCCAGGTTACAGCGACAGTGGTAATCTTCCGTTTCTAAGCTAGGGGTAACTCAGCTCTGCGACCCTTCCGTTATGCCTTTTTATCATCCTCTTCTCTCCAAGATTTGACCCACCGCCGCCTCCCTTTCATCGCGACCGCCGTCTGGCTCAAGCTGATCCGGTCTCCTCTGCGACAACCCTGTCGCTCGGCGCCACCCTTGCCGCCAGCTTCTAGATCAATTTTGCCAGTGTACGACGGATCCATGGTGGACAACCCGTCATCCCGATGTTGAACCACCTGACGCTGCTCCCTCCTGCACCGTATTTGGAGGTAGTAATCCTCCTCTGCCCGTCTCTGATATCTAGACTGTTGTTTGGTACCCGCTGGACAGGCAACGATCAAGGAACCCTCTTTATTTTGACCAAATCGTCGTCCTCCGGAGATCGTCTGATACCAAGGCAGCAGACGCTATATTCGCTAGAAAAAGATTGCACCAGGGCATTCCTCATGGAATTTGGAAGCCCCCGGCTTCATCTGCCATCTGCCATGGAACATGCGTATGTAAATCCCCCTCATCCCTTTAGTTTTCCTACTTTTTGACTGGAAGCGGATCAGATCTGTTTCCTGGAGTAGTACTTATGTCACAATGCGACATGTTCCCTGAAGTAGTACTTATGTCACAATTCGAATATACACCTTATAAAAGCACATTAGCACCCTTTTTTTCTAGCAAAAGAGGTTGCACATGTTAATTAGTTTGTCACGAATTCTGATTGTTATAGCATGGGGCTATACGTATTAGTTTTCAGAACACATCCTTTTGATCCATTGCTTCATATTAACCTAGCTAGGAAACTATCCGCAACAATGAAGCAAAAAATCAAGCAGACTGACGATGATTATGGCTGGGAAATCGATGAGAAACTCAGTCGAGTCCCCCGAGGTTGTCGTACTCAGGCAAGAGATATCATGGGCATGAGTAGACACTGACATAATTATCTTTCGGTCAAATAATTTTAAATCTTTTGTAGCTTGATTTGAAGAAAGAAATCCGACAGGAGAGCAGCCTGATTTGAAGAAAGAACTAAGAGAGGAGCACAGCGCAGCAACAGAAACAATAGCTTCGCAGGATGCATCGCCGCTGATTTGGTCAAGTTGCTTCACAGAAACATGATTCGGGTGACGATTTCATGGTTAGTGATGTCATCTTCCACACACGTGTATGGCCTGCTACTCCACGGTGGAGGGACTCTAGCTGACTGAGCATCAGCATCGGAGGAAATGGTGGCCCGGTGGGGCGGCAACCCTCTTTCCCTGCAGGTGGGCAGTGAAGGACCAGGGGCTCTGGATGGCAAGAGCGAGGGGTATCGGCCACCTGGAAAGCTGAAGGTGCCATATGGAGTTAAAGAATCAACAGTGCTGGAATTTTGAATGCAGGGCGAGATCGATGTGAGCAAGGAGGAGATGAAGGGCAACCAATGTGGTTGTAGAGATCCATGGAGGTGGTGGGTAGCGGGAGATAAGAGTAGGTTCGTTCGGGTGGAGAGAAGATAACAGATAAACATGTACGATGACAGTTTCCAGTATAATGTGAGTTTGTGGGAGGGCAAAATAGTAAACAACGGATAGACAAAAATTTTGGAAGATGGATGCCACCAACTCCAAACTAATTGTATAGATATGATAGTTTAGTTGTCCTAAAAAAACTTCATAGACGCTACTTCCACTTCTCAGCCGAGACAAATATTTTTAGCGTTCTTTTCAACTGTTGTTCAGTCATCTTTCTTTCTTTATCTTGAGTGTTTTGTGTGTTAGTTAAATAGAAAAAAGTATTGTATATATTTAAAGCTTCATCTTCCTTTCATTTCTATGAACCGATTCAGTAATTTTTCTGTAAGGAATTAAACTACCTATTTATATCCTGCATGTTATAGAAGTTTGATGAATAAATATCTTATAATGTGCAATAATTCTAGCCGTTCAGTTTGAATTTTTTGTGAGTCAGTCAGGTTTAGCTATACTATGATGTGGCTGTTTAGTTGATAGAGTTGTACAATAAATGGAATTTATGGTGGTGTGCAGTAATATTTTTGTTCTAGCCGATTTGATGTTTAGATATTGCTCTCTAATCAGAATGAAATAATATTGTGCCGCCAGTATGAACCAATCGTAGCAACCAAATATCTAATAGGGAAAAAATATGGAAACTCAATTGTAAGTTAACTATTTATGTGTATTTACCTCAAATCCTGAGGTATCTAGCAGTAGCAGGTACACGAGGTAGATGATCCTGCCTGAATAGTATTCTTATTTAATCCACTAGGGACGACAACCTTCTTTGTAAGTCAATTCTTGCATTTGCTTCCATTGTTTGTCGTTGTTTTTTATATCAATTGTGCAGTATTCCTCAGTCTACAAATTGTTAGCCACTAACTGGTCTCCTTGTGATGTGATCTCTTGGTTGGCTTCACTATCTCTCCTTTGTGACTTTCAATTGATTTTAACGGTGATACCCCTAGAGCAGCAGCTATGTGGCTTCTCCGTCTTCGTTGGTTTGTGTGAGGTGCGCAAGAAGAATGACCCATCATTCTCTTCGACCTTCAGAGCTGCAACCTCTCGGTACGTGCCCTGCCATTTCCCCAATGCTCCAATACAAGGTGATTATCTCATTCTTTTTTTATGCGGACGAAAACCAAGCTTTACAAAAGTAAATGTTAAGTTCACAGGTCATAACCATCATTTACTTTGTAGTTCCAACACAATTTGGGAACTGACCATGCATCAGCGATCTCATTGGATTCGAGAAGCACACAAGAAATATCCACTCTCCATTTTATAGTTTTGCATAACCTAGATTGTTTGACATTGTAATGTTATCTCCTTATATATGCTGCAACCGAGTATTATTTCAAGGTGATTTAACTCATACTTTTGGCTGGAGCTCAAGGGAACGGTCATTAGTCTTGTGTTTCCTCATCCATGCTCAAAATTAGAGTCTAAAAAATTATCATCATTTTGTTATGTGTGTGAGAAAATCTCACCATATATGCGTGATCCTCACAAGTCTTGCCATCCATGCATCCTTTGGAATATGCATTTCACACGAACGTTTCAAAAGTTGTACGATAGAGATATTCATTATCAAAAGACATTTTTATTTTCTTTTTCACCATCATGCCATTGGAAAACAAAAACGTGCTGGCTTGGTAATGTTACATGGCTTACTAATCGGTGGAAATTCCAATGTTCAAATTGATATATCATCGATGCTTGTGCTCATAATTCTACCACACTGTTGATTTCCAAATGTTATGACTTAGCACTATCAGTTTACTTGACAATCAATTCCACAGAGAAGGGTTTTGTTAGTTGGTAGTTGCTGAAAATTTAAGGTCCCGATGTTGCTACCCTTTTCAAGTCCTGTGACAATTATCCACAATTTTCAGGTTTGGACCTCTGTCTGCCTCTCTGAAAAACCTCTTGATCTTTTTCTTATTTATTTTCTGCCAGAACTAGAGGTTTTAGTGTCTATAAGAGCACTATGAAAGATGCTCGCATAGAAATTTTTATTGTTAAAGGAAAATCATAATTTTGTTTGTGCTCTTGGCGCTTGGCATCTAATGGACTGTCAGTGACATTTTTTGGTGAGCACACAGGTGGGGTTAGGATGTCTGACAATAAAAGCCTGGAACATAGCAATTATGTGCAGTTTATGAGCACAGAGGTTAGGCTTAGGCCAAGCCACTCCCCCATGTTTCTGAGAAAGTTGGGACAAGATTTCTTATCTTCATATTTACTTGCCCAGTCGCACTCTTAACTGTTGTGGTTTATTTATATTTTCTTCTTGCATGTAAACGTGGTTCACCTTTTGTAGTCCATATTTTATTTTACATTACCGAGGATGCTTTTAAAAAATTGGTCTGCTCTCAGCTGAGTTACCTTTTCTTTGTTGACGCCAATGAGGTTGAACAAATTATGCTATTACTTGATATGAAGTTTTTTTTAGTTTGCTAACCCTTCGAAGTGAGGCTTGTGTTTGGTCCATATGACTTTGAAATTCTTGTGAATACCGCCAGTGACAACCTACACAAGGACACACATACAGAGTTGCTATGACCGCTCATACACTATATGCTAGATTTTGCGACAACGCCAAGAAGGCGGCGCGGCGAAGCGCGCGTGTCTGTCTAGTATACTATAGACTTAAGCTTGGTGGAAAGGAAGCATCATGGGACCATATGAAAGTATGTGCCTATGGCTTGTGGTCCCGAAGGTTAGATGTCTATGGCTTGTGAATCCAAGAAGAAAAATATTAAATATGGGCCAGCTAAAAAAATTGAGAAATTATCCAAGGCCTATATAGAAAAAAGCAATGAACGTAGTTAACGCATCTCTAGCATACACACACAAAAAAATCCATCGACGCACAAAAACGCTATTATTTAGTGTGACAGATAAAAATTATGCTCCAGCAGATGCGCAAAAATAAGTCGCGCACAAAACAATTTAGTCGTACGGACACAAAAAGCCTAATCCTTGCTGCAAATTTGTTGTGCCAGCCAGCGCTGCCTAACCGCCAAACTAAAACTTCCGCGTGTGACCTTCATCACGCCTCGCGGCCGTCGGAGAAAAATCACCCATGGACGACTATTCCTCCACTCCCCCAACCCACCTTCTCCTCCGCCCTCACGTCTGTCGATGGAGCAGTTTCACCGCCGCTCACAACACCACCCCCCTTACTTGATGCACCCAAACATAACGCCACCATAGTCTGTGGCTAGATGTTTGCTCCAAGGCCGGCGAATGCGCATGCCATCGTCCACCGCCCGCCTTTAAGCCAAGGAATGTCATGCCCAAGCGGCCGATATCTACGATGGTGCCGGGCTAGAAGAAGGGCAAGATCGGCACGGGTCCGCACGACAAACCTCAAAATATCAAATATGGGTCACCTCAAAGAAAATGAGAAATTATCCAAGGCCTACATGGGAAAAAACCAATGAATGTAGTTAAAGCATCTTTAGCATACACACAAAAAAATCCATCGGTGCACAAAAAACGCTATTATTTAGCATGGCGGGACAAAAATCATGCTCCAGCTGACGCGCAAAAATAAGTCGCGCACAAAACAATTTAGGACACACACAAAAAGCCTAATCCTGTGCTGCAAATTTGGTGTGCCAGCCAGCGCTGCCCAACTGCCAAACTAAAACTTTCGCGCGTGACCTCCTACATCTCGCCTCAACGGCCTAGCGCGAAAATCACCCATAGACGACTATTTCGCCACTCCCTCAACCCACCTTCTCCTCCGTCTCCACGTCTGCCGATGAATCAGTTTCGCCGCGCTCGCAACACCACCCCTCTCCCCTCGATGCACGCAACCCTAACGCCACCATCGTCTAAGGCTAGATGTTTGCTCCTCCAGGGCCGACGAATGCGCATGCCATCGTCCACCGTCCGCCTTTAAGCCAAGGAATGTCATGCCCAAGCGACTGACATCTACGGTGGTGCCTGGCTAGAAGAAGGGAAATATTGGTGCGGGTTCGCACGACAAACCTTCGGCAGGGCCTACAACCAGCCAATTCTAGCCACCGCAGCCACCCCAGCCGCCAGCGACTGCGGAGGTGGTACCGTCATCTGTTGCGCCCAACGTGTTCGACTCAATGACAGTAAGGCACACAATTACTTTTTTGTTGTTTGAATTGTGTAGATGAATAGAAATGCTAAAATTTAATATAGTTTGATGTGTGTTAACTTTCATGCATTGTAGTATGGACGATGAAACGTTTATGTCAACTATAAATGTTGGGTCATCACATTCACATGAGTATTGATCTTAAGAATATGAAACTGAACAACATGGTGATGAACTTGACATGGAGAGTGGGGGGAGGGGAGGGTTTCATTGATGCACTAATGGGGCGGGCAGCCAACTACACCATGGAGTAAGACATTTTTACTATGCAACACATGGTGCAATGTGAGCATGGATTCTACCATGAGCACAAAGCAAACAAGAGACACCTATTGGGTTAGGATAAAAGAGTACCTCGGTACATATAACTAAAGTGGAATTGGGTGGACGGATATATCTCTTCGTTCCCATTGGTCTACAATTTAATCTAAGTGTCAAAGGTGGGCAGCGACATTTGGAAAATGTTGAACGAATAAACCCAAGTGGAACAAATGACATAGATAGGGTACATTGTATTTTTTATGATTTTTTGTATCTTATGTGTGGCTACTTTGTTTAATTTATTATTGTCCATGACTAATTTTCTCTCTCTTTTCGTTCATGTAGCTCAATATTGCCCAAAATTTATTCAATATATATCCAAAGACGACCAAGAAGGGCAAGATGGCTGAAGAAAGGCCATTCATATTGACCCATTATTATAAGGAGCTATAGAATGAAGAGAAATGGAAGAACATGATGTCTTAGAAGTGCCAAACAGATCAAAGAAGTCAACTATGGAGCCAAAAATCATTGATGAAAATGAAGCATCAAGCGATGATGGAAAGAGAAGCCCTGCTCCAAACTCGGTTGCAAAAATAACAAGAAGACCCATATGAAGGAAACAAGAAAAATAAAAAGGGAAGTAGACCAGAGATGATGACATAAATAAGTCATTGGACGTTATTGTAAGTGCAATAAAGGAATCTTTTGAGGAGCGAAAGTTTTTCAAGGAACAAAGAAATATAGGAGAGGTCAGAGGGCAAGGAGAGGAGGGTTGCGGGCAAGGAGATGAGGGATGCCGTAGAGGATAATAAAATTGTTATCGAAGAAACTATCCGTCTCATGGAGCATGAGAAAAATCTCTTCTTCATAGACACAACCAACCTCGATAAAAGGAAAAAATGAATACATCAATCTTTGTCGTGATCAAGTCTTGGCTCTAAATAGAACAATGGGAAGTTACGTGAATGGATACATGTGAGGTGCTAACATGGGAGGATACATGAGTGACATGGAGCATCTATGGGAGACATGGGTGGAATGGGTGCACCTATGGGAATGAGTGCACCTATGGAAGGCATTGGCGGAATGGGAACACCTACGAGTGGCATTGGAGACATGAGTGCACCTATGGGAGGCATTGGAGGCATGGGCGCAACCATGGGAGCTACAATGGGTGGCATTGGCGGCATGGGATCACCTTCGGGTGGCATTAAGGCATGGAATCTATAATGGGTGGCATGTGAGCTACAATGGATGGATTATGGATACCACGGTATATCCCATGTCTCCCATGAGTGGTTGCTTTGGAGCTTCCATGAGTGATGGCACGTGCTCCTAGAATAATACTACCAACACCATCCGAGTTTGTATTGATGATGAAGCACAAGATGGATATGCCATGGAAAGTACAAGGCATGATGATGGTAAGCATTGATGTTGATGTTTGATGTGTTCGTGTGAACTTCAATTACGAAGAATTTTGTTGTGTCGAAATATGATATGCTTTTGAACTATGCCATGTTTTGAACTATGCCATGATGATCAAGTCATGATCTTGAATTTATATGTCTGTGTAGGAAGTTAGATTTATATGTTCATCATTTTGTTTCGTCTTGGCAAGTTGAGATGTGTTTGATCTTAGCAAGCGAAAGTTAATCGTGGCTTATTTTAGTGCGCCTAGAAAACTATTACCTACATCGCATTGCGTTTTAGTGTGTCTGAAAATGCTGCAGCTTGTCGCGCACACTAAAACAGCTAAAATGGCGGTCCAAAACCAAAAACTTATGCACTCTTTTAGTGCAAATGTTGGATATTTTCATAATATTAATAACTAACACACCTCTTGCATGCGTTTGAGTTTGCCTTCAGCAATCGCCATGGAATCGACCTAGGCGGCCACTGTGTCGTAGCCCGTGATATAGACAGAAGGATGTAGACATCCAGGTGCTAGGTGTCGCGCGGTCACCTCTATTAAAGGCACCGTCAGGCGCCCGACCATGCGGGAGGTAGCAGATAAGGTCTACCACACGGTCAAGTTGGAAAACAATTTAGGTCCGTGTCAAAATCTAAAATGGTTATTAAATCTCTCATGTAGTTTTTCAAGTCTTGAAGACCTGAGCGCGGTTAAATCGAATGTCTCCTCAAGTAAGGGCCAACATGATATGATTCTGCCGGTGTCCAAAAGAAATCATGTCTTGTGTGTCGCACTGAACTTAAATAGTTTGACATCCGTCAATAAATAATGAAGCGGTGTTAAATAATTCGTATTTTATTCTCCTGCGGCTAGCCAACCGTCTATGGTGAGAAGCAGGAACAGGTCGAGAAGGCCCGACTGCTAAAGAAGGGATTGAGTATCTCATGGACAATGACACTTGAAACACATGCATTTTACCTAGGGGTGTCACAAAATAAAACGCCGGTTAGTGTTCTGTAATAATCACACTACGTGATAACGCCATGCAGACGGCGCGACGAAGTGCGCGTGTCCATCTAGTATTTTAAAATAGGGGAGGTACGTATCAATGTCGGGAGGTGACCGAATAAGGTGAGACTAGCTTTGTCGCCAAACCCAGCTAGAACTATTTGATCTCCCACCATGTTGCGCCTAACTGATCCGTGTATGTTGTCGTCGTTTTCCGCATTGCTCTGGCCTAGCTTCACGGAAACTAAATGATCTCCTTTGCTACAATATTATGTCACTAATATTCAAATATACGGCTCGTATTAGTATGGCTGATGACAATTTCTAGCCAGTATATGGCCTGAAACTTGAAAGTGTTTTTAGCATCATGCAGGCCACGGCGAGAACCTTAAACCGGCATAAATTTTAAAACAGGGGAGATACGTGTCAATGTCGGGAGGTGACCGAATAAGGTGAGACTAGCTTTGAGAATCAACCCGTGGTTGGATGGTTAGGAGGGCAGTGGTACCCCCAACCCACCAGAGTTCAAATCCCAAATTTGACGCTTTGTTGTCTCATATAGGCGGAATATTCTTTCTGTGGGAGCCGGCGTTCCCGTCGATAGCGAGACGCCTGCGGTGACTTCGTCAATCTCAAGACCTGCCGACTCAGTCTCTCGGAGATGCTCATAGGGATAGGGTGTGCGTGCGTGTGTTCATAGGGGTGAGTGTATATACACATTGTGAGTGTCTGTGTTTATACTGTATTTCTCAAAAAAAGGTGAGACTAGCTCTGTCGCCAAACCCAGCTAGGACTATTTGATCTCCCACCATGTTGCGCTTAACTGATCCGTGTATGTTGTCGTCGTTTTTCGCATTGCTCTGGCCTAGCTTTCACGGAAACTAAATGATCTCCTTTGCTACAATATTATGTCACTAATATTTAAATATACGGCTCGTATTAGTATGGCTGATGACAATTTCTAGCCAGTATATGGCCTGAAACTTGAAAGTGTTTTTAGCATCATGCAGGCCACGGCGAGAACCTTAGACCGGCATAAAATAAATCCACGTTTACATCTTGCGTCTAGCTGGGTCTGCATTGAATAATATTATATGTGCTCTACTAGAGCAACTCTAGTTATTTCCGTTTGAGAGTGAAGATTTTTGGCTTCCGAGTTTCAGAACTATTGTTATTTTTAAAACATTAAAATTATATTTGTGAGTTTCAAATAATATTAAGAATTTTTTGATGTAACCCATGATTTACTCAACAAACGTGTAAAAATATCAATTTCAATACTTCGTATTCCGAGTTGTATAAAAATGATAAAGGTGTAGATCTGTGCAAGTATGTTTTAAACTCCCCAAATTTTAACAGATTTTTCATTTTTATGTATGTCTACGTAACCGAACTGGTACACGACAAAAGGGGCGATCAGGAAGCGATTTCAGATCTCCAGCCGCCTCCCGTCGGCGCCGCCGATCTGCTCCAAATCTGTGACCTTCGGGCCATGGAGGAGGGGTGGATCTCGGCCCCCGTCAATGGGAGGGCTCCGTTTTTCTGGTTTTAGGGTGAAGGTTTGGTGGGGCAGTACCCGGGTGGTGGCTGCGGCGTCTTCTTCAATAGTCTCCGCGGCTTCAGCCCAATCTCGGCGGTGATGTCGAGAAGCTTGTGGGAGTGGTGTGGTTTTCAAGAACTTCTTCTGATTGTGGGGATCTTCGGGTTGAGCTTTATCGACGGATCCTTCTTCTTCTTTGTCTTCGAAATGGATGTGGCCTTCTAAGCATGTTCGACGACTTTCCGTCCGCAATCAACAACATCATGCTGGCTCTCAGAGGAGCAGCAGCGCCAGCGTGCGCCGTCGACACGGTCTAGAGGTTGAAGATGAAGGGCATCTTGAGAATTTCGATGTAATTTTCATTTTTATTGAGATGTTTTGTACTGTTTGCTGTTTCATATCACGATATGGAATACAACATTGATTTTGTCCAAAATTATTTTCAAATATTTTTAAAACTTGTAAAATATGTTTTTGTAAATGAAGAGAGTACTGATACTCATGAGTGAAAGACACTTACCGTTTGAGGATTATACCATCGAGATGATAATTTAGAGATGCAAGTGGTCATTATTAGGATATCCTCTACCATATGTAGTTCAAAAAAATAAATTGTTTTTTTTTTCTAAAATAACGATTGCAATAGTCCCAAAGTTATAAGAAAAGGGAGCGTCTAGATTTTAGGCGTCTGATTTTTAGTTATGTCTAAGTCGCTGACGTCATCCTACTATTTTGTGCTAATTCTTAGTTACAACCTAGTTACAACTCATAAAATTTGTATCAATTCCCATCTCAGTTGCAACTCATTAAATTCCTACTTACAACCTAGTTGCAACTCATATGTAACTCATACGTTACACGAATCACGAGGTATATTCAATGACGAAAGAGACGACTGAGAGTGATTTTTAGCAAAATCGATTAAAAAATCATTGCATATGTGCAATGTCAAGAGCTTTATATCGTAACCCACGAGAGGTTTCACGTTTTCTCTCTCAGCCACTGCATCTCTTAGACCTAGCCGCCGCCAACACCTTTTTCTCCGCCATAGATCGGTTCCCCCCTCCTTTGGTCGGTCTCGCTAGCGTCAGAAGGGATGAGGAACCTGATCTATGAGTGAAGTTCTCAAGAAAAGTAGTGTTTTTACGAAATTAGGTTAGGGTTTTGGTAGACATCTTCTTCTTGGCGTCAACGGTAATGGAGACTGTATCATCCGCAATAAGTGATCTTCAGCCCTTCGTTCGACAACGAGATCTTTCTGGTGTCAATGATGGTGTTGTAAGATTAAAATTTTATATGTATGTTTTCCAGATCTTGATTCGCCACATCGATCTTGGATTTTTTCTCATGGTTGCCGCAATATTTGTCTGGGCTGCTATATCCTCGACAATAGAGATTCATATTCTCGAATCCCTGTGACATCGACTAGGCTGCTCGTTTACATTTCCCTGAAATACCGGTGGTGGTACTCTTCCCAATGTTGATGGATTACTCTAATAGTTGCGCGCGTGTATGTAGCCTTGACATGCAGCTTAAATTGAAATTACGGGAGAACTCCTATTGGTATTTACAGGTATATGGTTTGACATACGATGTCATATTTATTTAACTGCCTTCACACAAGTACAAGATTATGCCATGAAAGAAGAATATTTTAAAGACCTTTAAGATTTGCTTTTTTTAGATTTTATTTTGTAATCGGTTAAATACAGTTTATGTATCTCTACCATGTACTCTCTCCGTCTCAAAATAAATGTCTCGGATTTTAAAAAAAAAATTAAATGAATCTATATACTATATCTAGATTTATCTAAAATTTAGTAAATCTGAGACATCTATTTTGAAAAACGAAGAGAGTACTATTTATTACTATTATGAATATATGTAGTATCGATTTTTTAAAAAAGCTTTGTATCTAAGTTCTAAAAAAAAAACTTTATAGCGTTGACCATACAAGGTCGTTCCCGTGGAAACTGAGATCCCGTGGATGCGCTATGATTCGGATCGCGGGCTCCGATGCATGTGCAGGATCTCAGGTGCGCCGCTGGCATTTCCCTGTAGCCGCATTTACCCAAGACACGGCCCGGTGAGCAGAGCAGACGAGGCTGGCAACACGCGTGGATCCATAGACGGCTTTGATGATTCATACCGGGACGCTCCTCCTCGATCGCTCCGTGACCATGAGGCGCCGCGTACGCGTACGTGAGGCAGTTTGACCCATCTCCAGAGTCCAGAATCCACCACCGGATCACGAGCCGAGCGCCCCGAATTTCCCCGCCTCGCACCCACCCACCAACGAGGCGTCTCCGCCTTTTCTCGCGTGATGAGTTGGAGCCAAGTCTACGGAAGCCAATGACTTCTCCCCACCGCACCCCTTCCAGATTCAAGTATCACGCGGAGAAGGGAAGATCGCCATACCAACTTTTCCCATTCGAGATGGCATTGATGCAACCTTTCGTTCGATCGCTCCTCCAGTTTGGGTGTTTGTTAACAGCTAGATCCTGCACTCCTGCGTTTCCTCATTCAGCGCTGGCGCGCGCAACAGCAGCAGCAGCAGCAGCAAACATTGTCGTTGGAGTACCAGGTAAGGGCAGCCTTTAAGGACATGGGGCTGTGATGCACTGATGTGTTCGTTATAGCTAGAAATACCCACACATTCCGGCGCTTTTGATCTGTCTCGTTGCAAAATAAGAAGCTCGGTGTACGGAGTACCCACCAGATTTTAAAGCCAGCGTCCCGTCGCCTTGGTTGGAGACTCCACCACTGCCGCTATCTCGAGGCAAAGTTTGCTAAATCGTGAACAAACAGGGTTTTCCCTGCACAAGAAACGGCGCACCAAAATAAAAAAAATATCTCTTGTTTATTATGACCGCGTAGCATAGCACAGCATAGCGCAATCCCTGTTAGTAGCTCACACCGTGTCGCTGTCACCTACTGCTCCGTCGTCTCGGTCTCGCAGCGACGACGCCGCGCCCAAACCCCGCCCAAGATCCAGAGCCCTAGAGCGAGCAGGCAGGGGAGGGAGGAAGGCCCAGGACCCCGCGAGCAAGGCGAGGAAGGGAAATAATGGCGGGCAGCGGCGCGTACAGGGCGGAGGACGACTACGACTACCTCTTCAAGGCGGTGATCATCGGCGACTCCGGCGTCGGCAAGTCCAACCTGCTCTCGCGCTTCACCAAGAACGAGTTCTGCCTCGAGTCCAAGTCCACCATCGGGGTCGAGTTCGCCACGCGCAGCCTGCAGGTCGACGGGAAGGTCGTCAAGGCCCAGATTTGGGACACCGCGGGACAGGAGAGGTGCGTGCGTCTCTTCCCTCTCATGATTTTACTCTTACCCCCTTTTCAACCCTGGCTTCCCGTTGCTGCGCAAATTGGTGATACTCGTAGTACTTGCTAGTATATATTTGCTTGCTTCGTGGTCTTCAGTTTCTTAGGAATATGTGCGAACATGGAACTAGCCAACTAGGTGCTGTTACTTTGTGGCACGCTTTAGTTCCGGACTTTGTAAACTCTGATGTGGCCAGGCCAGCGATTCTGCTGTGCCGGATGGTTAATGAAATCTGTGATTTTCCAGATAAAAAAAAGGAATATCCTTGAAAATATTTCGTAGGAATCAGGACGCTACCTTTGGCGATAATATCGTTGATTTGCTTTATCAAATTTGTTTGGTGATGCTGGATTGCTGGTGATTGAATGATGGCCATCTTCTAGTGAAATACGAACCAGCGGGACTGTGAGAGATAGCAAATTTAGTATTATTACTGCTTGGTAGCGCAGTGGTGCTTTCGGATTCTTGTTAACATCTTGGTTTCAGTTGGTTGTTCCTGGAGGGTAGATTGGTTGCTCCGATTTGTGATTTCTCAACAGGTGGGAGGTGTGTGTGGCTTACATCGACGAGCTCAATGGTCTGTGGGGTAGATCAGTAGAAACAATTGCTGTGGTCTAGTGGCTTTGGTGTCATCCTTCATAGTGCTACTTTATGCATATATCCCTGGAGAGGTGCGTCTTGTTATTGTTGAATTGTGTGCCGGAAAACTGGGGTGCGAAGGGTGAAATTAGAGAAGATAATGTGATTCACAGATGTTCGGCAACTAGTGCGGCCCTGGTGCCCAAATGGCCACGACAGGGTTTATCTCACTAGATCTCAGACTAGAAAGTGTCATTGGGTTCACTATGTTTCTGCATCATGTGTGGTTGCGTAATTATGCTTGTACAGCCTAGTTTGGTTGCCAGCTTATTTGGTCTATAGTACTCTTCAAATGATTTTGATCAGCTAGCTGTCTTGCCAGCAACTGCTGCAGGAGGTCATTGAGACCATTTAAGAGGAGCAGTACAAATTGATGTGATAATAGCCTTCATTTGGACAATTGTAAAGTTGTTTTAGCTGTCCTGCATGCCTGCATGTACTAGAGATACTTGGGTATTTAGTTCATCAAGGAATTCTTACATCATGGGCAGGATAATATGATGATAGTTCTGTTTTTTGTGATTCCCTTGCGATAATAGAAGTGTTCTTCGGGAAACAGGTCTATACACAAATATAATCACCCAGCAGCAAGTCACTGTGACCATTTAAGAGGAGCAGTACAAATTGATGTAATAAAAGCCTTGATTTGGACAATTGTAGAACGGTTTTAGGTATGCTTCATGGCTACATGTACTAGTATTTGGTTCATCAAGTAATTCTTACATCATGGGCAGGATTAAAGGGCTGTGCGCATCACCATGATGCAGAGGCCAGGGCTTTGCTCCCCATTTCGAAAAAAATGAGCAGGATAATATGATAGTTCTGCGATTCCGGTGGGATAATGAAAGTGTTCTATAGGAAACAGGTCTGTAAAAAAAATCAACCATCAGAGAAACTCACAGGCCATTATAACTTCTCAATTCAGAATTGAAACCTGTATATTCTGTTTGGGATTTTTTTTTGGATACTCTGCAACTGTGGGAGAAAACTGTACAACGAAAATACAATAGGTTACGATGGAGAGGTTTTGGTTTTTTTATAGTTTTAGAATAAACATTCACTGAACTGTTATGGTTCTCATGGAAATTTGTTTTCCCTTCTTTAGATGATGCCTAACTCGTGCTATACTGGTGCCGCATTTGCTTGGTTCGTTAGTACTTCTAAGTGCATTATCCTCACTCTCGTATTCTTCAGGACACCTTGGTAATTATTTAGATGTAGACTCGTATTTAGAAAGTGAGCGTCACACTTAAAGACCTTTTTACTTTTCTCCGCATGAATTCTTTTTATTACGTTATTCCTGGAACAGTAGAACCAGAAAATATCAATATATAAAGAAAAATATATTCATATTTGCACACATTTCTTCACCCTTACATCTGTCTTATCCCCATATGCTTTACCAAAGCAATCTTTGCTTCTGGGATCTCTACCTGCAGATGCCGACTGTGAAATTGATGGTTGTTTGCTCAAGCCCACCATCAACTTTTGTCCACTTGTGTGACTTGTGTCTTGCTCTTGCTCTGTGACTCCATGATGCTCTTGTTTATTTGGTTTTGGTGGAGAGGAAAGCTTATCCTCTATCACTTGTCCCTTAACCTTATATATAGGTGTTTGTGACTCCATGATGCTCTTGTTTATTTGGTTTTGGTGGAGAGGAAAGCTTATCGTCTATCACTTGTCCCTTAACCTTATATATAGGTGTTGACACACACAGTTGCCACATAAATTCAATTGTTTTTCTAGTTTTATGACTCTCAAAAAGTTCCATTCTCGAGATATCTTCCAAATTCTTAGGGTCCTTGCTCTGGATCTTGTCCCCCCGGTGCGAAGATTTCGCTTGTATGAATCGCTATTGGTTTGATACGAATAATGGCAATCGTTTCAGTATGTTAAGGATACAATACAGATGTATCCACAATTCATTTAGAGTTACTTCTTGACACAAAATGTGGATATTCTATCATATCAATGCACCATGTTGCAACAATTACCTAGTTAAGGGATCATGTTGTTCATTCTGAGATCTGAACTCTATAATATTCACAACATTCTGCTTCATTCCTATGCATGTTTTCCGTTTCTAGACCATATCCAGCATGGCTGGTGGATATAAGCTAGGTCACTAGCAGCACCTTATTTTCTTTATTTGCATTCATTTTGTGATTAAGTGAATGACTGTTGTACGTTTTCCGCTTGTAGACGATGTCCAGCATGGCTGGTGGAATTGGACCTAGGTCACTAGCAGCATCTTAGTTTCCTTTCTTTTGCATCCATTTTGTGCTGAAATGACTGCTGTATGTTCCTTCTTTTGTCAGATACCGTGCTATTACCAGTGCCTATTATAGAGGAGCTGTCGGTGCGTTGCTTGTCTATGATGTCACTCGCCGTGTTACATTCGATAATGTGGCGCGCTGGCTAAAAGAGCTGAGAGATCACACTGATCCTAGCATTGTTGTCATGCTAGTTGGCAACAAATCTGATCTCCGGCACTTGGTGGCTGTTTCCACTGAAGATGGACAGGAATATGCTGAGTCCGAGTCACTGTACTTTATGGAAACATCTGCTTTGGACGCGACAAATGTGGATAGCGCTTTTGCAGAAGTTTTGACTCAGATATACCAAATTGCGAGCAGGAAGAACGTTGATGCAGGAGAGGATGGCTCATCTGCCCCAAGCAAAGGGGAGAAGATAAATGTGAAAGACGACGTGTCTGCACTGAAGAGAGCCGGCTGTTGCTCCACTTAGGGTATAGATGCATTGTATGTTGGGTTTTCTACTAGTTGGTGCTGCTTCTACTGCAACATATTTATTCGTTTTCTTTTTGGCGCGGTTATGTTGAGGGCTAGATTGATTCAGCTATCACCGGAAACTGTTATGTCAGGTTGATTATGATATTGTGCAAGTAATTTTTTACAGTAGGATATGTGCAATGTCTTACTATTTATGCTTCACTGTGTTTTCCCTTTCCCATCATGTCATTTACAGGTCCACGAGTATATTGTTCGTTGCTGCCAATGTTCCATTTAAGCAATTTTATTACTGAATAAGAGTATATACACTCATGGAAAAAAAATCCTTTTCTGTTGAGAAATAAGGGAGATCGTCATGTTCTAAGCTGAGATCAGAAATACATACAATCTACTGAGATTTGTGTAGGTACAGTTATGAAGATCTATTATAACTGATAAAAAATTGTTTTGAGTTATATATATTTTGTCAAATATGTAGTTTCCTCGTTGTATAACAGATAAAAAATAGTTTTGAGTTACATACTTTTTTATCAGATATGTAGTTTCCTTGTATAAGGTGTTTGCTACATATTTACGAAACATGTAGTACTCCGTAGTATATTAGCAATATGACATCATGAACTTTTTAACCAAACAAGCTCCCTTCGTCTTCATATAAAGAAACTGGCAGTTTACAAACAAACAACAGCAAAAGGGAACAGGAAAAAGGCAGATCCAGGATCTGCATCTGCTACCAACAGAGCAGACACCTACCACACTACCCCCGAGCTAAAGGAAACAAGTTTTAAAGCCCCTGGACAGACTGCATAAGGACATACAGTTCGAACACAAACAGAAAAATCTTGAGTAAGCTCCCTGATCACCATTTTCTGCTTCAGCACCCCATCCTCGAGATTTTTTTCTGTCTTGGCTAGTCCGAAGAGGAGGTGGTCCACTGTCTCCTTGCGTGAGCAGAAATGGCATTGCTCATTACCAGTCAAAGAATTCTATTCCTAAGCATCGGCCAAAGAAAAATCTTAACTTTCAAGGGAATTCCCAACTTCCAGATATGTTTGTGAGGAGACACACCATTAGACCTCACTGCAAGTACATATCCTTAACTTTGAACTGTCCACTGCTTCCTATCCTCCACTGCACTCAATCTTCGTTTTCTCTTAGAACCAGAACGCCTAGTTTCTCCTTCACAATCTCCCATTTGTTGTGTTGTCTCCCCGTACAGCAATCTCCTGAATCCGTCAGAGCCATGCCCCCTATCTTTGACTGTTCTGAGGGTAATCTCCATATCAAAAGCGACATTGAATAATCTAGGGTATTGGATAACCAATGGAGAGTTATTCATCCATGGGTCCACCCAAAACAAGGTTTTTCCTACCATTATTCGTACTTCCTCCGATACAAATTAATGGCTCAAATTTGTCTAAATTCGGATGTATCTAACACGAAAACATGACTAGATAAATCTGCGTCCATTAATCTGGATCGAAGGAGTAATTATTTTGGCATATTGCTGGAAAGTATCATTAACTCCCATCAAGCTGTGCCAAAAATGAGAGCAACCTGGGCCAGCACTAGCCTGAGCCAGAACCTGATTTTGCAGATACTTTTCATATACAATATAATGCTACTGAACCTTAGAAGTTACATATTTTCTCACATGGTGTCGGAGCCTATGGTTTCTTTTTCTTGCTCTGCCCATGAACGGTTTTTAGTTCATAATTTACAGGTCACTGAGGAAGCTATTCATAAACCCGACAACTGACTGGAGTCTGGAACAGGTATCGGATCACCATGGTTCAGCGACTCCATGAAGAAGAAGATCCCTTGCTGGCACCCCAAACCAAAGGGTACCAGTTCACGATAAGAAGGCCCATGCTTGGCAACAATCCATGTCTTTCAATCGCTCACGTTAGTGAGAGCAACTTTCCCTTAAAAAAGTGTCAGTGAGAACAACTTCCAATTTGTTTTCTCTTTGTCGATATGATTTTTAAGTAGAAGGATAATGTGACTCCTAGCGGGACGTAACGTCATATCTCTAAATGTTTGATCCATCGATCGCAGACTTGGCTGGATGTGACTTTTTTTTTTCTACGGTTGGTAGCTGTTAAGTCCTTTCTCTTCAGGCACTTTTCATTCATTTGTCCCTCTCTCCATCCGTTAGCATCCAAGTAAAAACATACTACTACCATACCACTATTGTGATACTTTTTTTCTAAGTACTAATAAGGCGTTTTGATCATGTGATGCTGCCACAGAATCATTTCACTAATCCCCACGTCTACTGGCGCACAGCTCGATTAACTGAGATTATTGCCGTGAAACGTGGATCGCTCGCCATGTGATGGAGAATTATTTAGCTCGAGCTTCCCCCTCTAAACAAAACGGCGAGTGGGAGAATCTCTGCTGCGATGAGTGTGGTGATGCAGAGCAGCAGTTCGTAGATACCTATCGATGTGCTTCCTAACTCGCTCCTAGGATAAGATAGTTAACCGTCCTATGGTACCGAGTACTCCCAGATGGAGAATACGATTCTACCTACCACCGGTTCCTGATTCCTGGAAATGAAATTAGCTAAAGGCTCGGGCTCGGCATCTCGAATGCAACGCCAAGGTTTGGCTTTTATGCAAATGATAGAGTACTACTTTACAAATTAAATGACGCAGCTTTGTATAGATATGCATTAAGTGTGTAGATACATGTAACTCGATGCACACGCAAGAAAGAAAAGATCGCCTGATGAACACCTGGATGGATAGATCGATCGATCGGTCGAGTTGGCTCGATCTTTTCATGGACAGGGAGCCAATAATTTGTTTGTCTGGTGCAGATTCGTCTCCCGAAATATCACGCCGGGGCAGGAGCAGGACCGACACCGACAGGGCGCGAATACGGTGCAGGGATAGAGAAAGAAATCAAGACATCGCGGTCGAGACAGCGTATCCGACCCGGCGGCCGGCGGGGCAGGCAAACTTTCCACGAGGCCACGCAGCACGCATTGGTGGAGCCGGAGGACACCGATGCGCCAGGCCCGCCGTGGCGTTTTGCTCCGCCGGCCCGCGCGGCGCCAAATTACCAGGCCGAACGGCAACCGGCCGTGGCACGGCACGGCAGGGGCACGCGTCCCGCGGGCGGATCTGCGTCGCGTGGCATGTGGCCTGGCCTCGTGCGTTTCTCCCCAAGCCACCACCAACCCACTTGCCAGTTCGCCGCCAGTTGCCGTTAGCATGCCGCCATGAATGGTGGCCGTGCGTCGCGACCTAACTCACGCTCGGCGTCACAGGTGACGAGGACCATGGCCTGAAAATGCCAACCTTTCGCTGCTTTTTGCTGGAACGGAATCATGTCACGACTCCAACTGCTCCCGGACCGGAGTGGCGCAGCACGCATAGTCTTGGATGGCGAACGCGATTTGACAGAACCGAGCAGCGAGTAATAAAATAAGAGAAAAGCCACTACTCACTCTTGGACAGTGAAACCAACCCCATTGATCTGATTGATCCAAAGCTGCTATGTACTACACTTCCAAATCACTCCGGGTAAAACTAGAGCCGGAGCAGCCAAAAAAAAAAAAGGGGGAAAACGGGAATCGCGAGCGGAGGCGGTGTCTCAGACCGTCACGAGCACGGGGCGGTGGCCGCCAGGGCGATTTCGGGCCGGCGGCCGAACACGATGGCACAGTCCGGGAGCTCGCCGAGCCCCGCGAACAGCCTGTCCTCCCCCTGCAGCTCTCGCTCCCACTCCTCCGGCGGCAGCAGCGGCGGTGCCGCGTCGAACGCCGGCACGTACAGCGCCCTCGTCCGGTGCCACGTCGGGTACTGGTCGAACCACCCGAAGTCGAAGCTCTCCTCCTCGTCCTCGGCGGCTGTCACCGAAGTGATTGCTGCTGCGGGTTCAGCAGCCAGACTGACGACGACAGGCTTCTGTTCCTGTTGCTCTTCCTGATCCTGCTGCTCTTGGGGCTCTGCCTCCTGCTTCACGTGGACAAGCTCGGGCTGGGAATCAACCGGCGGCGTGCCAGGCTCAGGCTTGGGCTCCAGCAGCAGGCGCGGCGAGGACTTGTTGTTGGGGTGGCAGCCGCCGGCCTTGGGCACCGGCCAGGGGTGGTTGTGATCGTAGGAGTAGGTGACGAGCAGCACGGTGGGGTCGGTGCGGCTGCGCTCCACCTGCTTCCTCGCCGGGCACCCCTTGGAGCTGCTGCAACGGTAGTAACCCCTGAACGTACAACGACAGTAAATTAGAACAGGCTACTCCCCCACTAATTTCCTTCATTCGTTCGTTCATTCAGGCTCTAATAAAAAAGAATAAAAAAAGGAAATAGCTTGGTTAATTACCTTGGATAGGGGGATCCCTTGATGGGCTTCTGGCCATACTTTCGCCACGCCCACGAGTCCGGCGGCGGCGGGCCCTCCCCGTTGATCCTTGCCCGCTCGCCGCACTCGGAAATCGGCACCGACACCACCCTCTTCTCCACAGATCTCCGGCTGCAAACCGCAAGAAATACAGAATCAATCAATCCTCTGTGATGTCTCGAAGAAATCAATACAGATCGAAATCGGTGAGGACAGGACAAAGTACCTGCGCTTGGGGGGCGGTAGCGGGGAGGATGGCGAGGGGTGGTCCCGCTTGCTGTGTCCTCCGCCGGGCGAGTCGGCGTCGGCGGGCGGCTGGTCCTCGACGGAGTCCGCCCTTGGCGAGTCCGTGCCGGTGCTGCAGTAGCCGTCCTCGGCCGACATCGATTCCCTCTCGGCCAGCCTAGCCTAGGTATCCACGCCCGAAGGAAGGGGACGGAGCAATCTATCTATCTGTAACAGAACTCACTCTCCCCGGCCCGGCGGCTCCGGATAATGAAAAAGCTGAAAGCAAAACTAACCCCCACTTTCCGAGAGCGTATATATCTGTGGGGGGGGGGGGGGGGGGGGGGCTTTGAGATGATGACGATGATCGCCGGCTAAACACAGCGAGGGTGTACGATCTGGATGAGGGGAAAAGGAGGTAGGCGGGGGAGGAGGGTAGGGGGGAGGGGAGCAGCGGTGAGAATGATGGATTGGGGGACGGAAATGGTGGCGAACAAATGGGGACGGATGGGTGCAGCTTTCAATGATCCCCCCTTTCCTCCCTCTCTCTCTCTCTCTCTCTCTCTCTCTCTCTCTACGTGCGTGTTTGTATATGCGTGTGCGTATGCGCGCTAGTGGGCCGCTTTGTTTATGCGCACGATGTTGCCATCGATCCGTCCATCCATCCGGGGCGTACTGTAGTAGGCCTTATTACGAGTACGCGTACCGTGTTGTGTGCATACATACGGTCATACGGACGGGGGTGGGTGTGTACGCACAGCGTTTTCACTTGTTTTTGTACACCTACTAGTACGACGCTTTGTTTTGGGCAGCACCGCGTCCTGGTTCCGGATTGGATCTGTCTCTTTCCCTCCCTCCCCTCCCCGTCGTTGCGTATTGGAGGAGGCGAGGAGGGCCGCCGGAGGTGAAGAGAGCGACGCTTTGGGTTGGGGCCCGCCCGGGGAGATGATTAATCTAAGCGGAGAGGCGGCGATGGCGACCTCCTCCCTAACCGATCTGGCCAATCATGTCCCTGCAGTGCACACGCAGCGCATCTCTGCTTCATGTGCGGAGCGACATGTACTTTGCTGCCCTTGCCTAGCCTAATACGGCGAGCGCGTCGGCCGGCCCGTGATCGGCATGTCTGGAGCATCGGGTTCTAGCTGTGCTCGCACTTCGCAGTATCTGGAGTACACTCTTTTCCTGGACAGTCACTACAGGCCCCCGGTAGGATTAGCTCTTGCGAGTACGTGTCATGCGCGTACGTGGTGAGATCCCTCGCACGGTGCCAAGGTTGATCCATCCATCAATTAATGATCCATGTTCCTCACTGCGCAAAACTGCGCAGGGCACTTGTTAATCTCATCTTACAATACGCTGCACTGTCAGTAGCTCGTTGCCTCGAGGCATCTTGGCACGGGCTCTAAAGTTTCCCGATCTCTGCCTGACACAAAAGCTTGTTAACTCCGGCGTCGGTAGTATTGAAGTGTTAACTTTGCCGGTATAATTACTAATCCAGTAGTACAGCTTAGTACACTACCAAGGGGAAAAAAAGTGTACAGGATGCAGGACAGTGGCGGTGTTCCAAGACAGGGGCACTGGGACGTGGCCCCATCCTTCAGCGCGGTCGAGCTGGATTTTGTTTTCCCCGCCAGATGCGTTCCCACGTGCACACCTTCTCTCGGCATCACTGATCTGTGACTATGATGTGCTCCAACCCGACCTGTTTCCTCTTGTCCAGATGATGGCATCCCATCTAGAAGGATTGACATGCCGGCTCCTTTTAGTTTTCATTCAAGCTTCTCTCCCTGGGTCTCGACTACTCACCGAGAATACCCTTTTGGCTTTTGGAACGCATGTGTTGTTTCATCCACCACGCAGGTGATCAGAAAACTATCTACGCTCAGGACGTCACAATAATGGGAAATAATACGTGACTGGTCTCGGATCACAATTTTGAAAACATACAAAAAATCGTGTTTTTAGTTTTCAGAATTTTGAAATAGATCATGCACGGACATATTGCACTGAAACTTATCCGTACCAAATTCGATGAAAAAAATATGATCATGTGTGGTCCCCATGAGAAGAGAAAATTGAACTTGTACGGTCAATTTGTTATTTTTTCGAGAGCACGTCAAAGGTATGTTTTATCTTGCTTTGTAATTTGTTTTTTGAAACCGGACAAAAGCTTAGTTATTAAGAATGGTAGAATTGTCCTATTAATTAATGAAAAAATGGGTAAAAGCTGATACGAGCGGGTCCATATGACCTCTCCGCTAAGGCCGAACAACCTTCCACGAAAGGCAAAGAGAAGACATCATAACTACTATAAGAGGATATGACATTTTGATGGCACAAATACGCCTATTAAAGCTGCCATGAAGATATGAAGCGAATGCTAGATCCGAACACAGTGACGCGGTGGTGTGTCGTTCCATTTTGCGATATTGTTGGGACGTCGACATCATGATGAGAACATGATTGACCCGGTAGTACACACGACTCTCGCGCAATATGATGTCACGTTGTAGTATTGGTCCCCTTATAATTATACTAGCAAATACTCCCTCTATTTCAAAATATAAGATGTTTTAGGTTTGTGAAGAAAATGAATCTACGCTTCTTTTAGTATATAGATTCACCCCAAAGTTGAGTGAACCTACATACTAAAACAAGTCTAGATACATTTGCTTCACAAACCTAAAACATCTTATATTTTGAAATGGAGGGAGTAGTTTTGCTCTCTAGCTTATAAGCACCCTCATGAACATTAAATTTAAAATAATTGGACAAATAAAAGGAACAAAATTGTTGGCAATAAACATGTTTGAGTGTTCTTGATATGTGCAATGTTTTATGATGACATGACATATGTGCTACTCTATGCTAAAATAATAGATGCTTTACAAAAGATTATTTTGTAGGCACTTTAGAGCACCGGTCTTGTTTCTCTTTCATAGAGCTCAAAGAATGTTAATTCATCACAAAATTTTCCTCATAAGTAGAACACACAAATATTTTAGTTGATAAACACATTGTTTTTTTACTATGTGTTATGACCTTATTGTTCATCAGAGTGCACATGATCTCTGTGCATCATCAAGATAAACCCTAGTTTCATTAACCATTTCACATATATTACATGGTCATAGCATAAACAAACACCCATTGCAAAGGACTGCTCATGAAGTTTATCCCCTTCCACCCTTGCAACTCACTCTTTGAGGGGATAGTTTGGAGATTACTTCTATCCACGCACAACCAAACGACAATGAGATAATTAGTGAATATTAGTGATGGTAGGCACTAGAGAGAACCGTGTTACAGTTGTATTTTTGTGATATGTTATATCGATATAGATATGTCCCTCTTATAGGCCATGTTTCTATAAAATTAGGATACTAGCCATGAAGACTACATCCTTCATTCCTTCTATGTTGGGGTTCTGGTGCAAAAAACAAAAAAATTATACGTCGGATCGCCCTAATGCCCAAGATCTATCTATTAGTAATGCAGTAATGTCCAAGGTTCTCCAAGTGTGACCCCTCACGGTTTCGTACACATATGGTGTACGATGATGACCTTCGGCTCCCCGATCCCTGCAAGGAGTGTGGAAGTAGACCTCCGGCTCAGAATCTTTGCAGTTCAACGACGTGTTGCTAGTGTGTCGTCTCTTGTGCGAGCAGTCCTATCATGGGACCATGCTAGCACAAGGAGACAACTAGAGAGAGAGATGAGAGGGAGGAGGCGCATAGAGGAGGGAGGAGGATCCCAACTCATGGCCTTGGTGTTTGCCTCCTCCTCCAAGGGGTATCTCTTTATATAGGACAGTGGGGGGCAGGCTTGCGCCTCCTCCAAGGCACCAAGCGGAAACCAAGGGAGGGAGCAGCCCTAGGGTGCCCCAAACCCTAACCCTAGCCGCTGGACAAGGGAGGGGCACCCCTAGGTGCCCCTAACCCTAGGCGTATGGGCCCTCCCTCTTGTGGTTTCCTCATGGGCCCTTTTTCCCTAGGAAGTTTGGCCCATTAGTGGAATACCCATTTAAATTATATTTTAATATTAGTTACATTAATTATTATTTTGACCTGAAACACCTTTAGGTCTCCCTTCGATTTCCCTGGGACGACTTTGGAACTTCTCGGAAAGAATCTGGTTCTCTCACAGAACTTTTCTGGTTTCCTCTTATTTCTTCAAACAACTTTGGATCTCTCTCTCCGTGGAACAATTCCAACTTTCTCTTTCTCTACTACAATTCCAACTTACAAATGATCTCTAGCTCATCGTACCCTTAAGTGTATCTCCCCATGGCTCGGGAATGGCATAGACATGATCTCTATCAATGATCAACAGCGGGACCAGGATGCCCATATTGACCCATGTATAATCCATGATGACAATGTCATTTTGAACCGTAAAAAACGAGTCCAATTCCATTTGTTTCTTTGATACGACTTTGTCTGAGATCTGATCGTTTGGTATCTCATACCTTGATCAATCTTGTTACCGACCAGTACTGTTTCACTTGTTACCGCGATATTACATCCCCATGACCTAGTCACATGTTGCAACATTATGGATGTAATCTCACCAAGTCGGCCTTATGCATCTTACCCGTCACTGGGTGAACAAATCTCGGTCTTGATCCATAGACCTCAACTGTACCTCTGGAATACCCAACATACACTTTTCTAATCACCATTTCACCGAGTGACATTTGATACAGTCCAAGCAGCCTCGGGAAACAGTGATTAGTATGATCTCATGGTCTAAGGAGAAGGATTTCGTTTCTAACTATTGAACCTCGTGACTTGACCGTGTCGCAATCTTTGGGTAATTTCCATCACATCATTCACCAATTATATGACCTCGTTGTCAATTGGCACTATCACCCATGATCATGAAACCTTGATCATCGATTGTCGAACGAACTAGTATGAATAGAGTCTACTAGGGACTTCTGTTTCATATCACACCTATAGCAATGTTTCCACTTGATATAGTTATAGCACAATATCAAACTATTATGAACTTATTGGAATATGACAATAATAACCATTTATTATTTGCCTCTAGTTCCTTAATAAGATCACGTAACATGTTACCTTTCAATATCAAATGTAACTTAATACATGATTTCGTGACTCTTAGTCATTTATTGTATTTAGGTCCATCACGCTTATTTGTAGTTCGTAGGTATGTCTTGTTCAAATAACATGACAAGTTAATCAATAATATAATTCCACAAACTTGCAGAATATATAATTTAATCCTACTTTCTTTAGTAAAAGTATTCGCCGAAACTTTGTTTTCATTATCATTAGTTTCTCTTCTATCTATAGAGTTCGGCTTCATGAAACAAATTTCACTACGCCACTCAACAATCAGGAGGTAAGGTCAAATACCTTGTTTTGATCTTTACTTTCTTCCACCGGTATCTTCATCAAGACACATAAAAACTTAGGACAACAACATGGTTTCCCTTTGTGAAACATGTATTCATAGTTGCCTAAGAATATGCTACAAAGACTTGTTTATTTGCCACGATTTCGAATCATCGAAATCTCTAAAAACTCGAACGTGCCATAACTCTTATGGTGTTGTTTTCACAAATCTTTAGATGTTCCTTTGTATTTCAAATGAGTGTTTGCTTATTTCAATCTTTGACTCTAAATGATAACTATAACCCTGATAAGAGTTAATGTTAAACCATATGTATCTAATACAAAATGATTATGATGTTTAGACACATCAACACCTTGAATTTGTGCAATTATCATAATTTGTGAATTATCTTTCACAATTCCTTTTATGCAAACAAAAATAACTGGAATACTTTATTCATATCGATAAAATCGAAAATACTTTGTATTCTTGTTATTTCAATATCCCTTTGTTGTGAACTCATTTGAAAAATTCAAATCGTTTCAAACTTACTTAAGTCCACAATGAAATGATGATTTCCACTATTTGTTGAAAATACGATACATCACTATATATAAAATTCAACATTTCTTCGCATATCACTGTTTTACCAGAATATGGAGTTTTAGTCATTTTGCCAAAAGATGCATGGTTTTGCAAAGTCACTGGATCAAATATCTAAGACCCCGATTTTCATCTAGAATGAAAAACATGCAATAACCACCATGACTTAAACAATAGTATTATGTCATTATTAAACTTTGAATATCTTTTAGCATTCCAATCCTTTACAAATGTGTAAACTATTATCATTAACATAGTGATGAGAATAACTCATTTGCAATCGTAATGTGACCATAAAGGTATTAATCATAAGAATAGTACAACTGGCTTGCAGCTTATTCATATGAATAATCGTCTCACCAAAAGCAAGACACACAAACAAGGATTATAAAGTTATATTCGAGTCCACTAATCCAAATGATAATCTTTGAGGAAAGGAGTGATGTCGTCCATCAACTAGTTTGATTTTCTTCATCAAGCCACATTGCCTCAATTCTAGTAATTCTCAAGCAGACCATCACATTTTCACAAAATGGGAAAAGTATCCAATACTTTTGTAAACCGCAACGAGTTTTGCAAGAATTACATTTATAACTTTGTATATCTGACGTATACCCTTTTCACCCATGACTTCCATTACAATCAAGCCTATTTGAGAGTTCTGAACTCTAATGCAAGATTGTTGAGTGACTCTCTAAATATTTTGTTTTCATCCATCATGGAGGAAAACTCATCCAATAGCTCATACTTTATGTGTTTGATCTTGCAAAGTACAAAATCGTATTCCAACTATCCATCAAATGGTGAACGACTTATTGGATGATTATGGAGAAAACACAAACATCGTGGAGTCATCGAACTACCTCCTAATGGTTATTATATCAAGAAGAGAAGATCATCTTATTACGAGGATATCCCTTAGGCACGCGTATTAATCTATAAAGTTAGACCCTTCTCCTAAGTTCCATATCAGGCAAGAAATTTCCCATGGTCGACCTCAATGGGATAGGCCATGATCTACTAAGATATTTGCAAATGGACATCTAGACTAAGTTCATAATATGAGTTCAATTCATAATTAAGCTTCCACTAAAATAGTCATCCCCTAGACGATTTTAGCGCCCACACGATCCCAATTCACTATGCAACACCCGATCGCCATGTCCGAAAACATAGCTTCAAAGGTAGAAATTCTCCAATATCAATCACACCATCCATGTGATTCATGCTCGACCTTTCGGTCTCTTGTGTCCCGAGACCATGTCTGTACATGCTAGGCTCGCCAATTCAACCTTAATGTATTGCGTGGCACATACATGGCTTGTAACCCACATCGTACGTGAACGTAGTCATGTCTAGCTGATGATCCACAAGTATAGGGGGTGTATCGTAGTACTTTCGATAAATAGGAGTGTCGATCCCAACGAGGAGCAGAAGGTGTTGACTAGTGGTATGGAGAAGGAAATCTCTGTAAATACTTAGCAAACGGATTTTTAGGGTTTTCTTATAAAGCAAAGAAACAAGGTGCAATTAATAAAGACAACGATCAACTGCAGCAAGTGGCCCAATCCTTTCTTAGCAAAGGACAAGCCGGTGGAAATACTTATAAGGACCAAACCTTCTCGAGGACACATGGGAATTTTGTCAAGTGCTTTCGCTTCAAATAGCTGAGTACCCTTCTCTGGTGTTGTAAGTGTTGTGTGGGTGAACCTGTTCTAATGTACCGACCTTACTTGGACTAATACATAGTTGTGATTAAACCCCCTGCAAGCATCCGCAACTATAGGAAAGCAATTAAGATATAAACCTAACCACAGCCTTAAACTCTGAGATCCTACACTCCCTTGTGCAAAGGTGTCCTAACAGGGGTTCAGGTTTCTGTCACTCCGGCAACCCCACAATTAGTAGCCAAATACACAATGCATTCCCCTAGGCCAATAAATGGTGAAGTATCATGTAGTCGACGTTCACATGACACCACTAGAAGAATAGCACCACAACTTAAATACTAAGCCATTGAATAATATCTCAACACAAATCCACTACTAACAACATGACTTCTCCCATGTCCTCAAGAACTAAACAAACTACTCACGAGACATCATATGGATCAAGATCAAAGATGATATGGTGATGGATAATAATCTTAACGTAACCAATAATCCAATGGTTCCACTCACAAGTATCAACTACAATAGTAATCAACATCGGGAAAGTTTCCCCTAAGAACTATGCAAGTATTCAACATAATTGTTACAGCGGGATGGAGTGGTGATGATGGTGCTGGTGGAGATGGTGGTGTGGATGATGATGATGATCCCGATGAATTCTAGCTTGACGTTGGTGTTGATGGTGACGATCTCCCCTCTCCGGGAAGGAATTTCCTCGGCATAAATCTGTCTGCTGGAGAGCTCTTTCTCTCCCGGAGTTTTCCGCCCTGCAGAGGTGGCAGAATCTTTCTGTGGTCGCCCCCTGTGTATTAGGGTTTCGAGGAGAAGATATAGGCGAGAGGGCGGAGTCGAAGGCCGTCCAGGTGGGCCACACCCCCTGTAGGCGCAGTCAGGGGGTGGCCCGCGCCTAGGGGTGTGGCCCCCCTGTGGCCCATCTACGCCTCCCCTTCTGGATTCCTTCATCTTCTGGGAAAATATAATTTTCCATGATTTTTCTGGTATTTTTCTGATCTCCGCGAAATTGCATCAAAACACCTCTTTTTCCATCAGAATCCTGACTCCGACAGTTCATCCTCCAAGAATCATCCAACATGCAAAAACAGATGAAAAGACATAAGTAACACCTCTTAATATGAAGTATATCAATGAATAGAGGCAAATTATGATATAGAATGGTGATGCAAATTGGACGTATCAACTCCCCCAAGCTTAGACCTTCGCTTGTCCCCAAGCGAAAACTGAGCTCAGTAAACATGTCCACAGGTTTATGGAGTGGAGTGTCGATAAAAGAATACGGACAAGAAGCATCACACTTACCATTACACAACTCATAGAAGAGAGAAACTCACCATTATATAACTTAGCTTGCAAAAAGTACAGGAGTCACAATAGAGATTCATAAAGATAAATCATAACTGGAATTGGCAAACTTTGTTCTTGATTAGAGAACAGCTGGCATACAGTTTCAAAAAAAGCTTTTGTAGAAGTTTCACAACAGGAACACTCTTTGCTCAAAAAGTTTTTTCACAGTGAAGGCTTTCAAAGTAATACTCAATATATAAGAGTTTTGTGCAAACAAGGAAGATAAAGAACATGATTGAATAAATCACCATATGAATGCTTGAAACACAACAACTCAAATGATTGCTGGAGAAAGAGAGGAAGTAGGTTTATTGACTCAACTAAGAAATAGGAGAAAGGCCCTTCATAGAGGGAAGCAGGGATTTCAAGTCAAAAAGAGCTTCCAAAATATTATGGTACTTACTATCTTTGAGCCCTCATTGCCCCTATCATAAGCATCTTGAGGTGATTAAGGTTAAAGTGAACAAGGATGGAGTATATGCTTGACAAAATATAAGTTGGCAATCTCATGTCCCTTGAGTACGAGGGCCGCTCCTCATGCTACTCAACTTTAGTCACCGGTAAGTTCTTGTCATTGTAAGTACATGTGTATCATAAAGAACCGCCAACGGGGTACCCCTTGCACATGATACAGGAGCTATCCCATAATCAAAATGACAAGGCAAGCAGACAATGAGCATCTCAGCGATTTTTTATTTGCTATTTGCATAAGTTTTTATTGAGGATGCTTCACAGATTGCTCACTATGGTTATGATGCAAGTTTCCACCATGATTAGTGATGATGCTCGACGTGGCACTTCGTTGGTAACCCCAAGCGTAGGGTGTGAAGAGCAAGCAGCAAGTTTTCCCTCAGTTGAGACCGAGGTTCTCGAACCAGAAGGAGGAAGGAAACGTCACACCGGTGTTGCAAGCAATGCGGAGACCTGCACAACACAAACTCAAGACTTTGCCCCAACGAATCAGTGAGGTTGTCAAGCTCACCGGTTTTCGGTAACAAAGGAGTAAATGTATGGTGTGGAAGGTAATGGTTTGCAGCAAGTAAACAGGTAACAATGGAAGATGAATCAATGGTAAAGATTGGACCGGGGTCCATAGTTCACTAGAGGTGCTCTCCTTAGATAAACAACATGGTATGAAGGGTAAACAAATTACAACAGGGCAATTGACAGGAACTGAGCAAGGCATAACAATGCAATTACTAGTCAGAAAGATCCAATGAGATTCGATTGGGCGATACAACAAGATACATAGACCGCCATCCAACTGCATCTATGACTAGAAGTCCACCTTCAGGTTATCATCCGAACCCCCTCCAGTATTAAGTTGCAAGCAACAGACAACAGCTTTTAAGCAAAGTATATAAGGTAAACAGTCCACATGTTCCATGAACAAGAGACCGTTGTTTTCTCCCTAGTGGCAACAACACATCTACAACCGAAGAGATTTCTGTCACTTCCCTTGGAAACTAGAGGCATGAACCCACTATCGAGCATAAATACCCTCTCTTAGAGTCACTAGCAACTACTTGGCCAAGATAGCTACTAACAACGGAGAGCATGCAAGATCACAAACAACACAGACATGATAGAATCATAAACACAAAACCATTAATCAAACCAACATAATAATCTCAATATCCATCAGATCCCCGTAGACACAACATGCATGATTACAAATAGATTAGATCTTGATCATGAATGGAGCTCACAAGATCTATACATGAAAGCAAAAAGGAGGAGATACAACCATCTAGATACTACATGGACCCATAGTCCAAGGTGGAACTACTCACATATCATACTGGAGAGAAGGCCTCCGGGATGATCTCCCCTCCGGCAGGGTGCCGGGAAGAACTTCATATACCCCCGATCTAGGGACGATGGTGGCGGCGGCTACAGACGGTTTTGTGCATTTTTGATCGGGTGCCCAGGATTTCTGCATCAGGGGCTTCTTATAGGCGAAGGGGGAGGCCGAGGCGGCGGCCAGGGTGGCCAAACCCTAGACAGGCGCGTGACATGGCCCACCCGCACCTAGGGTGGGTCTGGCCCCCCTGGATGGCCCCTATGGCTCCCCTCTAGACTTCTTAAGGATGGCAATTTTACCCACGGGTAGGGGTATCTGCGGGTATCGTACCCGTATGGGCAGGGTATGGGCATACTTTTGTACCCACGGGTAATACCCATACCCTGCCCTAAGTTATGGGTACGGGTATGGGTATAGACTTGTACCCATGGGTATATCCATACCCTGCCTGCTTGAAATGACATGTCCAACTTCTATGTAAAGTTTCAACCTATGCGGCCGAGAATCATAGGGACAAGTATGCGATTGCGAATTCTAAACTTCGATACTTCCATGTACTCATCTACCTATTATTAAGTAGAGATAATTTTATTTTTTCAAATATGTTACTTATGAACATAAAATTGTGAATAACTTGTGTACTATTTTATCTACCCACCAGATACCCAATGGGTATGGGTACCCGACGGGTATGGGTATGGGTAAAGTTTTATACTCGTGGGTACAGGTATGGGTAAAAGATTGTACCCATTGACTACACGGGTATGGGTATGGTATTGCTCTACCCTGCACATACCCTTCCCATTGCCATCCTGAGGACTTCTTGTTCCCCACGAAAAGTAATTGACTTTGACGTTTGTCCCGTCCAATTCCGAGAATATTTCTTTACTAACTTTTCTGAAACAAAAAATAGCAGAAAACAGGCATCTGGCAGTGTTGCAACTTGTTAATAGGTTAGTACCAGAAAACATGTAAAAAGCACCTCAAAGTATAGACAAGTAAAGCAAAGTAGATACTAAACAAGCATGGAGCATCAAAAATTATAGATACGTTTCCAACGTATCAACATCCCCAAGCTTAACTCATGCTCGTCCTCGAGTAGGTAAGTGATAAACAGAATAATTTTTGAGGTGACATGCACCCTCACAATGAAGATCCAACCATTTGCAAGCATTGAAAGCTGGGATCAAAGAACTCTAAACATGTGCATGAAATTTGGAGTTCTAACAATAAGACATAGTAACTATGCATGCAACATGTCAAGCTACAAAAAAAGATCATGAATAACATGCATTGAAAAATGTTTGTTTGTTTCACATACAAAAAACATAGCATATTGGCAATCAGCTTGTACCTCATAGAGTAGCAAGTAGATGCATAGGACACCTGCAAAATTCACAAGGGTGACTAGAAACAAATAGCACAATAACAAGTAATAACATAATATGCATTAATTAATAAGCTTTGGAACACTACACACAGAATGACAACTATGCTCTCTTAATGGTGCCTAAAGGTAGAAGGTGGAGACTCAATAGTGGTGGAAGAAAGGTCTTTTTGTAAAGGAAGCAGCGATTACAAGTTTCAAAAGAGCTTCCAAAAATTATGGTACTTATTAGCTTTCAGCCCTCATTGCCCCTATCATAAGCATCTTGAAGTGGTTAAGGTTAAAGTGGCAAAGCTCGAGTATATGCTTGACGAAGTATAAGTTGGCAATCTGAAGTCCCTTGAATACGAGGGCCACACCTCATGCATACTCAACTTTGTGTCCAGGTAAGTTCTTGTCACTGTAAGTATTTGCATATCATTGAGAACCGCCAACGGGGTACCCCTTGCACATGGTACAAGAGCTTTCCCATAACCAAAATGACAAGGCAAGCAGACAATGAGCATCTTAGTAATCTTTTTATTTACCATATGCATAGCTTTTTATTAAGGATGCTTCATAGATAGCTCACTATGGTTGAAATTTTCTAAATTTTGAAATGTGAAAAATAAATAAACAAATAAATAATTGTTGAAATTTAGGGTGAACAGAAACTTTTTGATTCTAAATGGAAACATCAAAACCCATCTTGAACAAACTTGGAACAAATTTGAATCCAACAAATTTCAATCAAGTGAAATGCATTCATCAATGAATGTATCTTGAAATTTAAACACTTGGAAAAGTTAAACCAAAACCCTGAAACCCTAATGGAATAAATCATTCCAAAGATTTCTCAAAGACTATGGATTTGATCCATATAAAAATTCGTCAACAAACATTTATAAATGATCAAGAATGATAAATAAAAATATTTTAAAACCATAGAAATTGGTTTCATTTAATTTGGAGCCATGAATAAAAACTTATGAATATAATAAGATAAAAGGAAATAATTTCCAAAGCTAATAAAGCTCCTATCTAAAAATCCATACCAAAAACCATGAGCAAAATAATCCTAAAGATATTTAAAAAGATAAACAAATATTAAATAAAATTATACAAATTGGAATCGCCAATTTTGGATCTATAAATAAAAAGATATGGATTTTACAAGGCAAAGAAAGAAAGAAAGAAAGAAATAAGGAATATTTGAAAGCAAATTAAATCTTGGCCAAACAGATGAAATGAAAGATTTTGGAATAATAAAAAGGAATAAAATATTATTAAAATAAAATCATAAGGATTGAACAATATCCAATTTTATTTAAATAAAGACAATTTGCCTAAATAAAAAAATCCCAAGAAAATTATTTGGAAGATAATTTAAATTTTAAGTTAAATCCATAAGCAAATGAAGTAAAGCTCATTCAAATAAAATAAAGGGATAAAGAATATTCAAATAAAATTATATGGCATTAACCAAATTCAATTCTATTTAAATGGAGACAAAATCCCTAATGAAAATGAATAATTAAATCATGAGAAAATAATAAATTGGAAATTGCCCAAGTGGAATAAAAGTTGCTTAATTAACTTGAATGAAATCAAAGAAATCATTTGAATAAAATTTATATGGAATTAAAACCTATTGGATTTTATTTGAATAAAGACAATTGCCCAATTTAAATGATTAATAAATCATATTAAAAATACTTCAAATAATTCAAAGTGAATTATTTAACACCCTATTGAATAAATAAAACCTACCGAAAAAGGTTTGGTAAAAATTAGGATTCAAATAAGAGTTTGAAAATATATTTAAAATCTTATTAGAATAAAGACAAGTGCCTAATTTAAATAAATAATAAACCATAAATGAATAAAATAATTATTCTAAAATGGACTTTAAATACATGTTTAAAATAGTATAGAAAACTTACTGAAAAGTTTTGAAATGAAAAAGGGGTTGAAATCATTTGAATGAATTCAAAATAGAAAATGAAAATAGAAAAAGAAAAGGGAAACCGAATAAAAAAAAGATAAAGAACCAGCCGAGCAGAACCCAGCCCAGCTAAGCGCAACAGCCCACCAGCGGCCTCTCTCTTTCTCCCCGCAGAAAACGATTCGCACCGCGTGGTTTACCCCCTCTGTCGCTGACTTGCTGACCCCACCGCGTACCCCCTCTCTCTCGCTGACAACACTGCCCCACAGCCAAGTCACCGTCTTCAATCTCGCGCGACGACCACGCCCCTCCCCGACCGTTTCCTGCCTTTGATTGCCGTCTTGCATACGCATCAATTCCGTGTTGATTCACCCCCTGACCACGCACTCTTAATCGCCCGCGTCTCCTCTACTTTTCCACCCCATTCTCCCGCACACAGCCGCCCCTAGGCTGCTACAATTTCGACCTCAAACTCTCTCTGCCCCGACGAGCTTTCTGGCGAATTCCGGCGAGCCCAGCCATCTCTGTGCCCCCTCGACCACACGAGCGTGATCCCCACCTCCCTACGCATCTCTCAGTACCAACCACTCGCCCGTGCGAGCACCGTAGAATCGGCAGCGACATCGACAGAACGCCGCCGTCGTCTGCCACTTCTCCGGCAAAGCCCCCTGGTAAAACCTGACCGCCCTAAGCCATCTAGTTCACATGCGTGTACTCGCCACGACCTTGCGCATCTAACGACATCGTTTATTTGTCTTGGCGTGACCCTTACCCTCGCCTCCGATGACGAACAGATGAGCCCGATGCCTTCGTGAACTCCGATGAGCAATACTCGTCGACACCATGCGCCCCTCGAGTAACAGAGACCACCTTGAGCTTCAGCACGACGCGGCGAACACAATAAGCACCTTCCCCCTCTCCAGCACTTCCTGTAACGCCGTACCACCACTGGCAGAGCCGCGCCGCCGCACAACCGCCGCCAGCGCCGCCCATCCTTGGTCACTCGCGCATTAGCAGTTGGATCTTGATCTGATGGGTACGATAGAAACTTAACCCAAAGGGGTATGCTTTGATATGTGACACACAATTTCATTTAGATCCAACGCTCTATGTTAGTTGATCCAACCGAAGTGGTACCGTCCAATAGGATTGCTCCACGTGGCCAGAGTTTTGATTTAAAAACAGAAACTATCATATTAGATGTTTGAATTTGTAAATTCCATAACTTTTGATCCATACATCCAAAATTTGTAAACTTTATAACATTGGAATTAGCAAAAAGAGTAATTTGCAACCATGCCCTTTGTTTAGTGTTTTGCTTCTGGAAAATTAGTTGTTTTTGCAGAAACATGTGTAGGCATATTTTGTGTATAAAATTTATTCTAAAAATGATTTAGGGGTAAAATATTTTGCAAATGGTTTGTTTTGAACCTACTGACCATAGAAACCAACCTTTGGATTTAAAAATATATTTTGTGACACGTAGGAATTATTACTTTGAATAAAAGCATTTCTAGTTAAATAAAAATGTTGAATAGATTTAAAAATGCTTTTTGAGTTAAACCTTTTGAACATGGTTTGAATTAAACTCTCTGAACCTAAACACCATGTTTTGGATTTAAAAATGTATTTGATTAACCCTAGTAAAATTACTAATTTGTTCAAAGGCATTTCTAACAAAATAAATGTTGCTTGATTTAAAAATGGTTTTTGAGTGAAAACTTTTGTAAATAATTTTGTTTTAAAACACATTGACCATAAACACTAACATTTGTGTTTAAAAATATATTTGGCAAACACTAGAAAATATTCCTTTGATTTAAATCATTCCTAGCAAAAGAAAAATGATTTAAAGTGGCCATTTTCACTAA
This sequence comes from Avena sativa, assembly GCA_916181665.1. Taxonomy (NCBI): domain Eukaryota; kingdom Viridiplantae; phylum Streptophyta; class Magnoliopsida; order Poales; family Poaceae; genus Avena; species Avena sativa. Next base: position 413,039,203 of record OV702281.1, on the reverse strand, counting down.
CTTGTTTTCAAATGACCTTACCACTTTTATAAATGACCAATAGATGTTTTAAAATGTTTATAGCCTATTAGAAACCACCTTTCCAATAAAACAATCTTTTGCATGCTTGCATGCATTGCCTTGTTTATTCATTTTATGTGGTGAATTGTTTGAATGTTAGTTTTGAAAATTGTGCCTTGCTTGATTGAATTGTAGTGGAATTTGAAGAGTGTGACTATTGCAAGATCAAGGAGTGAATCTACATTCTATACTAAAAAGGCAAGTGGTGCTTCATACTTTTGTCCCATTATTTTCACTATGCATTAGTGATATTTTAAGTAGGACTTGCATGGAATTTTTACTAAGTATGCTATGACATGGGAAATCCTAGTAGATGATGCCCTAGTAGAATTTTCCTAAGTTAAGATCCCTACAACTATCATGCTTAGCTTAGCTTGTAGAAAACAAGGGTGGATTATATACATGCAATGGAAATTTTGCTAAGTCTTTTGACTTATGTTTTGTTTAATAAAACAATTATGTGAATGAAACACCTGGGTGGAATGGTAACTGCTTGGATGGATTTATGTTGAGTGGTTACACAGGGCCAGTAAACTGGCGAATACTTGTGTATCTCACTTGTGGAATGCCACCCAGGAACAAAGAGATTTGAGATGTCAAATGTTGAGAAGCTTCAAGTGCAGCCACATGTCATTATGGGCTCTGCCTGGATCATATAGGTTGCAATAACTTAGCCAGATGGACAGTTGGTGGTAGGGGTGATAGGATTGGAACGCGTCCATTTTGGTCTAAGGGAAGGCTTTTGAAAGATCTTGTCTCGATGCACGTCGAGTCTTGTGGGGAAAGTGCACCACCTCCTGAGAGAGAGAGTAAAATCTAAGTACTTAGCCGTGTCCTCGGCAATGGACAATTTGAGCATCAAGACATGGAAGCTATCAAGAATCTCCTCATCCCAATTTCTAAGTTAAAAGCTTGTGGTTGAACAAGGGTTAAAGGATCTTCAATCAACGATTGGTAGATGCCTTGGGTGATTTTGCCAAACAAAAACTTAGTATTTTCAACTGATAAGAAAATTTATTCTAAGCAAAGCAAGCCTAAGCTCCACTTAGCCAAATGCATATAGAATATAGATACCACTATTCTACCATAGTATCACTTGCCAATACAATTCAAATGTATTGAACCTTGTGGCTGTAACTTATTATGTTGCAGGTTTGTTTGATGTTAGTGAAGTGTGTTGATTAGGATTACAAGTCTACAACCAACATGATTGCCTGTGGCACTTTGAAGATGAAGGACTCCATGCTATAGTTATTACTGTTGCATTGTAATGAGATAGCCTAATGATCTATGTAAGATGTAATGAATTATTTTACTCCTGGTTATAAAGTTGTATTATGACCTTTGTTTCTTGATATTACATCTTAGACTATGGATGCTAGCTATTGATCCAGGGACTAGCATTGTAAACACAGGGATCTCTACCTTATTAAAGGTTGGGACCTCTACATATGGTATCAGAGCACTATGTTGTCTATAGGATTGTAACCCTAGGATTGGACAAAACCCCTTAGAAAAATAGGAGTTGTATTTGTTCCAAAACTTATTTACAAACAATCTTGTAAGCTCTTTCCTCAACCTTTTTGGTTTTGATTCTACATCTCTCCCATTTCAAACTTGATGGACAAAGACTTCAACTTGAGCAAAGGACTTCACCAACTCAACTGACTTCAACTTCACCATCACCAATGACTTCAACTTTAGTTTCACTAAGGACTTCAACTTGGACATCACTAAGGACTACAAGCGAGACAAGAAATATTACTCAAGACTTGAAGACTAAGGAAATACAACTTACAAGGAACCATCATCACCTTTGAAGTTTTGTGACCAAGATGCAAGAATTTTTCCAAGGAAGCAATGATCCTATTCATGAAGACACAACTAAGAAGAATGGAATGATCTCAAGAAAACCATATAGTTAGACCACCATACTAGTGAATAGTTTGATCACACCAACTTATGTGGTGTAGGAAAAATATTTTGTTGCCTAAAAATGTGCTGGAACCTTGTTGTTGAGTGGAATGTTTGTTTGTGATTGCTTGCACATTGCTTGTGTGAATTGTTGTGTGTGAGTAGAATTCTTCCTCTAGAAATCTTTTGTCTATTCTAATCCCAATCCAACCCAAACAGATGACTTCTCCAAGAGACTCCAACATCAATAATGGTGACAACATCAACCAAGAGATACACATGAGAGAACAACTTCTAGTAACCCAAACCCAGTTGAATCAAGTGACAACTCAGTTTTTAGCCAACAACAATGGGATAGACCCAACCATGCAAAAGTTTTTGGAAATCCAATCCCAATTGTTGCAACTAATGACCAATCAAATGATCAACATGATAAACAACTCTTCCCAAGGAGATTGTGACAACAATGATATCAAGGATGATATTATAGAAGGAACTCAAGCTTGCAATATTTGTGGAGACATGGAACACACTTATAAAGAGCATGAAGACCAATGCCCTAATTGTGAAGAGAAACATCCAACTAAACAATGCCCCACATCTCAAGTGACTTGTTTCCTATGTGAAGGAAATGATCATGTCCCTATCCAATGCCCCATCTATCCTATAGTTCAACAAATTAAGCAATATGGAATGCATCAAATGTTCTGAAACCTTCATAAGGGAACAACCTCTACCATGAAGGATGAAGGCAAAGTCAGAACCATGCCTCATAGAGCCAAATCCAAAGTAACCACCAAGTGTTGCCACTCTTGTGAAGAAGAAGGTCATATCTCTAGTAACTTCCCCAAGAAGAGAGAAAGATTTCCCACATTTGAGGTGATATATGAAGAGCATGAACTAGAAGAACTCCTAGCTATGGAGAGACCCAAAAAGAAGAAGAAGGACAATAGCTGACATGGTTATACCCCGCGGATACACGACCTCAGCATACCTGGTCCAGCCCAAGGAAGGCCCATGGCAAAAATACGCCGGCCCATGAAGACTTTCGGGTGGCCAAGGCCCATGACGCCTCCGGATCCTTGGAGAGCAAGACTAGAGTAGATAGGAAATTCAAAGGGTAAACCCTAGAACCTGTAACCGACTAGATCTGTGCCTGGGACCTGCCTAAGTCTATATAAAGGCCAGGAGGGCACGACCTAGATCTCTGACCTCATACTTTCGCATACACACCTCCACGCCAGATTGCATCTGCGCACCCCTGTAATCACCGGTTCCGCCGTAATCAAGAGCAGACAAGCAGGAGTAGGGTTTTCCTTCCGGGGGCCTGAACCTGGGTAAACCTCGTGTCCCGTGTTGCTTGTTTGCTAACCGTTCCACGATCTCCAGCATCCCCATCTTCTCCAAAACCCAAGTCCATAACAATGGGCATTGACGAGATCAAACCTCGTCAATTGGCGCCGTCTGTGGGAACTGGGGACGCTGATTGTGCGATCGTGACGGTCCCAACCCGAGCGATCTACAACTCTGCGACGACGGAGAGTCACCTCCTCTTCGGCGCTTTCGACTTCACCGCCCACTCACCGGCCACCATGAATGAATTCGAGCCCGTAGGAGACGGACTCGAGATCCTGTTCGGGAGCTTCTGCTTCCAGGTGGGGAAAACTGGCACCCTCCGCCTCCCAGAGCGGGTTCCCTACCATCAATCAGGCCCGCTTCATGGGCCCCACACCTTGTGCTACGCACATCATCATCAACAGATGAGTCCTACGACAGCAGCAGCTGCAACTCCGATCTATGCGATCCGCCATCGGATGAAGGGACCTACGGTTCCGGATCCGAAAGCTGCGGCAGCAGCGGACCAATCTACGAGCGCTACCAATGCGCCATAGTCATCCAGAGCGATGTGGATCAGCGAGCGCCCAACCCGCCGGCCAACCCGCCACCTAACCCGCAGGACCGAAACAGCGGGAACAGAAGAAGCCACTCCCCTCCACCCGAAGGGGACAACGCCGGCCAGGTTATCCGCCTTAGCAAAGAAGGATGGGCCCAGGCACGCGCCGTCGTGGCGGGCAGCACGATCCTGCCTGCAGATGCCTCACGGGACCTGCTGATGGCATACCACTTGCTCCTGATCGAGGAGCATAAGAAGCAGGTCAAGATGCAAGAGGTGCTTGACAAACGCAAGCAAGCATCCTAGGAGTCCAGCGCGCGACGATCTGTGCTCTCCGCCATGGCATCGGCTCCAGCTCGAACGGCAACCACGGAAACAAGCACCGCTCCCGGACGGAGAACATGGACCCCAAGGAGCATCGTGAGGTGACCCGAACCCTCCATGCATCCTTCATGGAGATGGATGCCGGCGGCAAGATCATCCCGAAGACGCCGCAAGCTGCGATCATGGCAGCCACCGCGTACCTCGCGTCCCACCCACCTCCGGACTCAGACTCATCGGAGGTGCGCTCCATCAAGAAGCTCCTACGGATCCGAAAAAGAAAGCTACGGTCAGGTTCGACCGCAACCCCACTCCTTCATCCGAAGAAGAGGACCATGACCTTCCTCGAAGGCACAAGAGCTCGCATCATCGCAGCCGAGATTACAACGCCAGAGACGTGATCACACAGCGCAAAATCGACAAAGCGCGAGCCAAGCGCGCATGCTCGTCTGAATCCGAGATGGACGAAGACGAAGGAGAACTCCGCGGAGCCCGGTGCTTCAGCAGATCTGTCCGACGAACATGGATACCGCGAAATTTCAAGCTTCCTTTGGATACTCCGAAGTTCGACGGCACACAGGACCCCAAGGCGTGGCTCAGCGACCACCTGTCATCCGTCAAGCTACACGGTGGAAACAACGAAACCGCCATGCAATGCCTTCAGCTGCAGCTGACAGGCGCAGCTCGGATCTGGCTTAGCAGCCTATCTTCAGGATCCATCCGAAGCTCGGAGGAGCTGGCTTACAGTTTCATCCGAAACTTCAAAGGCACCAGCAAGAGGCCTGCCTCGATCGAGGAGTTGCAAGCCTGTACTCAACGAACGGGCGAATCCATTCGCTCGTACATACTGCGCTGGTCCAACACCAAGAACTCCGCGGCGCACATCTTCGAAGAAAGGGCCATCGACGCCTTCAAGGACGGCGTCAAGCGCCCGGACTTCAAGGAAGAACTTGGGCGCGTCAAGCCCAAGACACTCGACCACCTAATGGACATCGCCAACAGGTGGGCCGACAGCGAAGATTCCGTCCACCGGGCATAATCGGAGGAAGAGGACGACTACGGCCGACGACGGGAGCGCCGTAGCAAGAGTTGACCGCGCGTCTACGACGATCGCGATGGACCCGACATGGTCGCGGCCGGCTACACCGATCGCCGCAACAACGCCAACCGCAACAGCGGCGGATACCGCGGAGGCAACTTCCGCGATGGAGGACGCCCAGCACAGTCGTGGCAGCGCCGCGGCCGCGAGGACGGACCCTTAGCATAAGAAAAACTTTCGGGTCCATGTACCATCCACTTCTACATCGACAAGCAGGATGGTAAGAAGAAGGCAAGCCACATGCTCAAGGAATGCCGTGAGTTCCAGAAGCTCAGCGAAAGCATGGTTCAGATGAGGCAGCAAGCTCCACCCCCTGGATTTGGGAACGCATCTGCACCAGGAGAGATAGCGCATGGAGCTCCTCCACCGCCACCCGTAGGAGGCCCGAACCAACCAGTCGCACCAGTATCCCCCGCCGAAAGGAGCACTGATGATCCAGAAGAGGCGCCCAACGAATAGGGTGTAGAAGAAAATCACCCGTCAGATCAACCAGGCCATGACAGCTCCACCCGCCATCCCTGAGTACCTTAGCGGATCGGAGTCCTGCATCGCGTTCAGCCGTTTGGATCACCCTTGCCAGGTCCCTCGCCCAGGTCATGTTGCTCTGGTGCTGGAGGCGCAGATCGAAGGTTTCGAGATGAGTCGCTTCTTCATGGACGGCGGCAGTGGCATCAACCTGATGTTCGCAAGCACTCTAGCAGCAATGCGGATCCGCTGTGCAGCCTGGAACAATCAGACACAACGTTCCACGACATCGTCCCAGGAAAAGGCATATTCCCCCTAGGAAAGATATGGCTCGACGTCATCTTCGGCAAACCGGACAACTTCTGATGCGAGCGGCTCGAGTTCGAAGTGGTGGACTGGCCATCACAATACCACGCCATCCTTGGGCGTGTAGCATTCGCAAGGTTCCTGGCAGTACCATACTACGCGTACATGCTACTCAAGATACCAGGACCCAGAGGCATCATCACGGTTCACGGGAGCTTCACCCGATCGGACCACTGCGACAGGGACTTCAACAGAATCTCCCAGTCATTCGGCATGCAGGAGGAGCTCGTAAGGCTCCGCGAGGTGACGGACAACAGGGCACCCCCAGTCGCACGACAAAACGCACCTGATATGTATTTCGACTCCACCGTCAACACAAAGAAGGTGCAGGTCCACCCGACGGATGCCTCCAAGATGGCGCTGATCGCTAACGATCTCAGTCCTGCATAGGAAAGCGTGCTCGTCGAATTCCTCCGTGAGCGCTGGGAAATCTTCGCCTGGTGTCCTGCGTACATGCCAGGAGTTCCCAGGGAATTCGCCGAGCACGCACTCAACGTCTTTCCAGACACCAAGCCCGTCAAGCAGTCCATCCGAAGACTGTTCGAGCCGCGGGGCGAAGCCATCGGGATGGAAATCAACAGACTACTCGCTGCAGACTTCATCAGGGAGATTAAAGAAAGCAAGTGGCTCGCCAATACAGTGATGGTCCCCAAAAAGGACACGGACATCCTGCGGATGTGCATGGACTTCACGTCGCTGAACAAGCACTGCCCAAAGGACCACTTCCCTCTTCCTCAGATCGACCAGATCATCGATTCGACCGCAGGATGCGAAAAACTCTCCTTCCTCGATGCCTACTCAGGCTACAACCAGATTCGACTCAAGGTCGAAGACCAAGAGAAAACGGCGTTCATCACGCCGTTCGGAGTGTTCTACTACAACACAATGCCCTTCAGGCTAAAGAACATAGGTGCCACGTACCAGCGGTGCATGCAGGCATGCTTGAAGGACCAGATCGGTCGCAATGTCCAAGTCTATGTCGACGACATAGTCATCAAAACCAGGAAGGCAAGAACAGTCATCGACGATCTCCGTGAGACGTTCGATAATATCGACCGCTACAGGATCAAGCTCAACCCCGAAAAGTGCGCCTTCGGCATCCCATCGGGTCAGCTGCTTGGCTACTTCATCTCCCAGCGAGGGATCGAGGCGAACCCGAAGAAAATACGGGCCATAATGGCCATGGAGAAACCGAAGAATCTCAAGGGTGTCTAGCAGCTCGCAGGGCGAATAGTGACATTGAGCAGGTTCATCAGCCGCATGGGCGAGAAAGCCCTGCCATTCTACCAGCTTCTACGCAAGGCAGACAAATTCGAGTGGACACCCGAAGCGGACGACACATTCGAAGATCTGAAGCGGCTGCTCTCCACCTCGCCCGTCTTGGTTACGCCAAAGGAGCGCGAGCCCCTACTGCTGTACATAGCAGCCACACACCAGGTGGTAAGCACCGTGCTGGTGGTCGAGCGACCCGAAGAAGGCAACACCCATGGGGTCCAACGCCCAATCTACTACCTCAGCGAGGTATTGACGCCAACAAAGCAGAGGTACCCTCACTACCAGAAACTCGCCTACGGCGTGTTCATGATGGCTCGTCGGCTGAGCCATTATTTCCAGGAGCACCAGGTGATGGTCATCAACGAAGCACCACTGAACAGCATCCTGAACAATCCAAAGGCCACAGGACGCGTGGCCCTGTGGGGCATCGAGCAGTCACCCCTAGACATCGTCTACGAGAAGCGACTCGCAATCAAGTCTTAGGTCCTCCCGGACTTCCTTGTACACTGTATGGAGTTGCAGCTGCCAGACACCCCAGACATGTCGCAGTCATGGACGATGCATTTCGACGGCTCCAAGCGCAAAGCTGGAGCGGGAGCCGGGGTCATACTGACCTCCCCGCAGGGCGACAAGATGAAGTACGTCCTTCGGATGAAATTTCGAGCTTCCAACAACGAGGCCAAATACAAAGCCCTCATCCACGGCATGAGGATGTCAAAGATCTGCCGCGCAACGCGCCTGGTCATCTACGGTGACTCCAACCTCGTCGTCCAACAGACGATGAATGAGTGCGACGCACATGCCGAAAACATGATCGCGTTCCGCGCACTTTACAACTCACTCGAGGGAGAATTTGACGGCTGCGAGCTTCGGCACATTGGAAGAGACAACAACGAGGAGGCCGACAGACTCGCCAACATCGGCTCCACCTGCGCAAGGGTGCCACCAGGTGTGTTCCTCGAACAGATCTGCGTGCCATCCATCAAGCAGAAATTCCCCAAGGGATCACCAGAAGAAGCAGAACACTCGGGGGCTACGCTACCCGAAGGTCATGAAGGACCCGAAAAACTGGACACAGAGGTCGCCGTTGTCAACCTGATGCAGGTCATGGCAGTCGAAGAAACCTGGACACGGCCATACCTCCAGTACTTGATAGACGGAGAACTGTCTGATAGCCCTACGGATGCCCGACGCATATCTCGACGGTCAAAAGCCTTCACCATCATCAATGGCGAGCTGTACAAGCGCAACATTTCGGGTGTACTACAAAGGTGCGTCACCATCGGTGATGGGAAAACCATACTTCAAGACATCCACGAGGGCATCTGCGGCCATCACACAGGCAGTCGCTCCCTTGTCGCCAAAGCTCTACGAGCTGGATTCTACTGGCCAACGGCCATGAACGACGCAAAAGACATCGTCCGAAGATGCAAAGGGTGCGAAAGGTTCGCCGACAAACCACACGCACCCGAGTCAGAGCTTAGTCCCATACCTTTGGACTGGCCCTTCGCCCAATGGGGCCTCGACATGATCGGCAAACTGCCAAGTGGATTGAAGCCATGCCGGTCACTAACCAAAAGGGCAAGACTGCCGTCAAGTTCTTTGAATCCATTGTATACAGGTTCGGCGTACCGCATAGCATCATCACCGACAATGGATCGAATTTCATCTCCAAAGAATTCCAAGACTTCTGCGAAGGCCTCGGAATCAACATCACATACGCCTCTGTGGCGCACCCGCAAACGAACGGGCAGGTGGAAAAAGCCAACGGCCTAATCGGCGCTGGCATCAAGAAGCGCCTAATAATCCCACTCGAGCGACTCACCGGAGCCTGGACGAAAGAGCTACCCTCCGTCCTATGGAGCCTGCGCACCACGCCAAACAGCTCAACCGGCTACACGTCGTTCTTCATGGTGCACGGAGCCGAAGCCGTGCTACCAGCCGAAGTACGCCACCAGGCCCCCGGGTCGTCGCTTATAGCGAAGCCGAATCCACGGATGCACTCGAAGACGCCGTCGACACACTCGACGAAGCACGAGACATAGCAGCAGCTCGATCAGCGTTGTACCAGCAGAATCTCCGCAACTACCACAGCCGACGGCTGCGCCCAAGGTCCTTCGTCGAAGGAGACCTACTCTTGCGACTCAAGCAAGAGCGACCGAAGAAATTCGAGTCGCCATGGGAAGGACCCTACATTGTCACTGAAGTCATCCCAGGTGGCGCCTATCGCCTCAAGCACGTGGAGTCTGGAGTCGCATACTCCAACCCATGGAACGTCGCATAGCTGTGATGATTCTACCCTTAGCTACCTACCCTTTTACTTTCAATAAGGCTATTCAGCCAAGGCTACCCAGCCGAACAATATACCTCCACCATTACGATATAAATAAAGCTAAGTGTCTCACCCAAAATTTTATTTTCTATTCGCACTTTTACTCCATGCTACAAACGCACTCGGGGGCTCCCCCACCTCACGATTTCGTCGACTGAGGATAACACGTGTACACCTGAGTAGCTGACCACGTCAGGCTAACGAAAAGGACATGTATGCGAACAAAGCACTACGTGCTCAAACAACAACCAAACCTTTATAACAAAGGGAAAACACGCCCAGTCAAATATATACAAATTTTACATCTATCTCTTTTACAGGTACTACCTACTCTGAAGAATAACCTGAGCACGCTGCTCAAACAGATCTACGATCTCTTCGGCATACTGCCTTACTGCCGCGTAATGCGGACGCATATCCCACACACCACCATCTGGCCGAAGGGGTGGCCCAGCCGCTACAGCGGAAAGATCTACATCAGGATGATGCAGCCTCACAAGGGACAGTGAAGCCTTCACCCCTGCGACGAGCTGATGCCGCACCAATTCCTTGACAGATGCACGTTCTGAAACTTCGACAGAAGACCAGAGAGGGTTGACGGTGCAGCATCCAGCGGAAACATCACATGCAGAACCGACGCGAGTGAAGTCTGCACCTGACGAAGCACCCGCGATACTTGGTGAACACGATCTTGCACCGTCGCAAGGACCATAGCACGGTCACGATCCATCCATAAGAACCCGCCGGCTTCCATGTCCTGTTGAGTCAAGCAATTGACCCGAACAGCAACACGCTCCTTCTCCTCCCTTGGAGCAAGGTTAGCACCCGCAATACTTGCAAAAAAGTAAGATGCAAGGACAGCAGGCGCATCCGAAGAAATGGGCAACCGCTCAAAAAACTTACACTGAAGCTTCTCGGATAATCGAAGCAACTCTGCCATCAAGTACTCCTCTCTGGCAGCACCTCGATCCGCCTTGGATTTCCAAACGTCAGCATGGCCACGCACCCCAAGCAACTCTTTCTTGAGACTACGAACACGGTCTCGAAGAAACGCAAGCTGCGACGCATCATCCAAGGATGGCCGCAGCCGCGCTGCAGGCGAGGTGTCAACGGGATCAGCACCCGAAGGACCCTAGATCAACAGAAAGGCAAAGACATGAACACGCAAACGAAGGATCACAGAACTCAACAAATTCATTAAATGGAGCAAAAGCCACTACGTGGCACCAGGATTGTTCATCAAATGATTACAACAAAAGAAGCTACAACTATCCTATAACTACAGCGCCTACAAAGCTGCACCCTGAGTAGCCTCGGAGCCGGATTGCCTTGCCTTGGCTTCCCCCTACTGCCGTAGCGCGTACTCGGCCAGCAGATCAATCAGCTTCGGCCCATAACGCTTACAACGAGCAGCATAGGTAGAGAAGGCTACCTCGGATCCATCAGCAGTCGTCGGCATCCGGGAAGTGACCTGGGGAAGGTCCAGCTCCGCTCCAGCCGCCAAGGCCATTGCCACCCCGACGGATGCGCTGATGCCCTTCTGCTTGCACTTGTACGCCGCAGGTGCTTCGGCTGACAGTGCCTCCGCCAGAGCATCAACATCATCAAGGGCCGCGCCCTTGGGGACAAGCTCCTTGTAGAAGCGCCCACGGACCTCCTTGGCCTTGGCAAGCGAGTTGACGACGGTGCTGCAGCGATCTTCGACCGCTGCAGCAGCATCATCCAGAGCACTCCCGTGCTCTAGAGCACTCCCGTGCTCTAGAGCACCGCGATCAAACTCGATGCCTGTGGCATCTAAGACAACAAGGAAGAAGAATGAACGACAACACCGCAAAAGAAAAACAAGGAAGGTGAAGATACTCACCCGAAACAGCCTTGGCAGCCGCCATAAGCTTGCCGGCCACCTCTCTCTCGCGCGAAGCCGTGGCGGTGGCAAGCTGCTCCTCGCGGTCCGTGGCCTCCCGCTGCAGGCGCTCCTTAGCCTCGGCCGCAGTGGCCAGCTCCAGCTCGAGGCGATCCTTCGCACCAACGGCGACCTCGGCTTTCTTCTCCGCTTGACCGAGGCTCTTTTTGAGAGCATCAATCTCACGAAGGGAGGTGTGGTGCTCCTCTGCATTTAAACAATACAAACATCGGATAATAGGACAAGAATACAAGAAGAAGCAAAGACCAAGGCATAAAAGTACCTTGAAGCTGTTTGAGGCTGGCCTCCAGCGCTAGGTGCATCTTGCACAAAAGGCTGCAGAAAAAAGACCTACTAGTCAAAAGAAGGACTCGGGGCTACACCCAAAAGAAAGAGCAGAAGCAAACTACACACACGAAAGCGCTCGGGGGCTCCCCCCGAGACCCGAAGGAAGAACAAACAACAAAAATCCTTTACAGATGCTCGGGGGCTTCCCCCGTGGCAGGAGGCAGAACTACTCACATGATCCGACGGCGACTCCGAAGGTCCGCTTGCAGTTTTCTGAGGCGCAACCACCTGAACCTCCTGCGGAGAAGGGTCTGGAGCAGCGCCTTCAGAGGTAGCCACCGTCTGAGGAGGAGGAAACGCGACTTTCGACTCCCCCATCATCTCTCGAGCACCATCGCTGGAGGAGTCGTTGGAGGAGTGGCTGCACAAGGACAAATTAGCACAAGTACAAAGTAAACAGCCAAGAAAAGGCAGTGCATGACTAAGGAAACTTACGAGTCAAGCTCGCTCAGGTCGAAGACAGGAGGGGTCCTCCGGTCCTTCTTCTCCTCTTTCTTCTCTTCCTTCTTTTCTTCCTTCTTTTCTTCCTTCTTCCGCTTTGCCGACGGGTGCGGTGCCACAGCCCGCACGGGAACGGTAGGAATCGGAGAGGAAGAGCCTCCATGACCATCACTGTGACGTTCAAGCCATAGCGGATTCCTAGGAGTCGGAGGAGTCGAGGCATCCGAGGACTCGCTGGAGCTCCGTGTTCGCTTGCGAGTGTGGTCCTCGCTCGACTCGTTGGCCTCTTCAGCCGGAGATCGCGCCGATGGCAGCTCGGACATGGAATCCACTACCTCATTGTCTGGTGCAGCCGGAAACAATTCGGGAAGCGGTGGCGACATGCCCGGCACCTTGAACTCCTGCACAGAAGAAGAAAATTTGTTTGCAAACAAATTCAAATACAATGCAGTCAAAAAAAGCGCTACACGCACAACCCGAATCTACACCTGTGGAACAGGACGAGAAGCAGAAAACGGAGAAGTCAGCGACTTCCCCGGGATATCCTCTCCAGCCTTGAACTTCAGAAGCGGGCGAAGGACACGATCGAGATATCTCCTGGAGAATTCTTCAGCCAAAACCCTCGTCGGGTCATGACGACCAGCATAAATAAACATCGGGTGCGCCCTAGCCTTAAGCGGCTGCACCCGACGCTTAAGAAAAGTGCGGATGATATCCACACCGTTCACCTCCTTCTCCGGAATCAGCTGCAGATCCTCCACTCGATGATAGAGAGCCTCTATCTCCGCTACCTCGCCATCCAAGATTTGGTTTTTCTAGGACCGCTTCGGCTCGATCTTTTGGGAGGGGTCGAAAGGAGCAAGATCAAAATCCTGCCTAGACACTGTGGAGTCACGGATATAAAACCATCGCCTCCGCCAGTACTGGACAGATTCGGACATGGAAAACGAGAAGAAAAGCAGATTAGGTTTGAGGGAGATGATGCAACCCCCAATGGGATAAACACCATCCGAACTAGATTGCCTCTTCACGAAATAGAGTTTCCGGAAGAGGCCAAAGTGCGGCTTGATACCAAGCCAACACTCGCAGAAAGTGATAAAACAAGCAATGTGAAGAAGAGAATTGGGGGAAAGATGATGCAGTTGGACGCCGTAAAGAAAAAGCAGTCCACGAAGGAAGTCGTGGACTGGGAAGGAAAAGCCGTGAAGAACGAAGGCGAGGAACATAACCCGAAACCCAGCGGGGGACGGGGGATTACCTCATTGCCTGGGAGTTTGACGGCCTCCCTATCCTGCGGGATCAAGCCCCGCTCACGAAGCTTGCGGAGATCACTCTCCCGCGTCTCCGATCGCCGCCAGCCACCATCGGTGACACGGGTAGCGGCAGCACTCTTCTTCCCTCCAGCAGCGCTGGTACCAACCGCAGAAGAAGACTTCTTCGGCTTCCCCATTGCGGTACGGCGGCGCCGGCGGCGAGAACGTAGGATGGAAGAAGGAAATGTCCGAGGATATTCCAGTGCGTAGCAAGAACTCTCAGAGAACAAGGGAGCAGTGAAACGCGAATAGCTGTGGTGAAAACAGACTAATGTTTTCCCCCAATGATTATAAAGACGAAGACTATGCACGAAAACCATCCATCAAGAAGACCTAACGCCAACGGCAGGATCTGGCCATACACGTGTCAGCATCGCAACGAACCATCACTAACACGCTGCCCACTACGCGCGGAAATCGAGGCGACAACATAATTATCTCCACGCCGCGCGTGACCGGTCAATTCAAGGTAAGAAAGTGGGACCCATGTTCGTCCAGTCAAGTCATCTCTGGCGCAGCAGACGCTTGAGGTCACCGATCGTCAGCACTGACGTCATCTAAAGCTATACTAGCAACAGTCACAATTTCTTCGACTTCAAAGCTAAGAGTACTCACTCGAATCTACGATTCGACTAATTACTCGAGGGCTACTCCTATCAGGAGCGCTGGCCGCGCACCCGAAAAATGAACAACACGCTACAACACTGAACTGTTTCTTCGAGTTCTACGTTGAGTCAACGACTCCACTACGGACTTGGGGGCTACTCCCATAGGGAGGATGGATTTAAGCATCCGAAAACATTCGTGTCCTACGGACCTGACACTAAACAACGGCTAAATTAAAGTCTCCGCTCGAGTCTACGACTCGAATAGACACTCGGGGGCTACTCCCATAGGGAGCGCTGGTCGCGCACCCTATGAATTTTCGACTGCGATCCTTCGGATCAGTACGCAAAAACTTTTTGGCAACTCTGCCCTAATTAACGCTAAGTGAGTAGCATTCTCCTTGGCCACCCGAAACACCTTCGCGGTGATAAAATTCGGATGTTGTGTCTGCGACGCAAAGATAAGACCTACAGATATCATCTGATGGCCTGGTAACGCACATGACTGCGCTCTGCTAGTATAAACCCGTGCCAACAGGCGCGATGAAAAATCCCGACGGACGCGTTGGGTACATCAATTAAATTCACTGGAATTCCACTCCTGTAAGTCCTCCGCGGCCTGAGTTGAATTACGCCAGCATATGTTCCGGGTTCGAGTCGAGGGACTCGAACCTGAAGAAGATCGTGTTGTTTTGTCCTAAGACAGTTAACTGAACCTAATCCGTCGGGAGAGTCAGGCACACGCATCAAAAATCCCTACACATTCTCTTGAAAGACAGAGTTGCACCCGAAGGATTGAAGAGTCCTCAGCCGAATCTACGATTCGACTGATCACTCGGGGGCTACTGACATGGTTATACCCCGCGGATACACGACCTCATCATACCTGGTCCAGCCCAAGGAAGGCCCACGGCAAATATACGCCGGCCCATGAAGACTTTCGGGTGGCCAAGGCCCATGACGCCTCCGGATCCTTGGAGAGCAAGACTAGAGTAGATAGGAAATTCAAAGGGGTAAACCCTAGAACCTGTAACCGACTATATCTGTGCCTGGGACCTGCCTAAGTCTATAAAGGCCAGGAGGGCACGACCTAGATCTCTGACCTCATACTTTCGCATACACACCTCCACGCCAGATTGCATCTGCGCACCCCTATAATCACCGGTTCCGCCGTAATCAAGAGCAGACAAGCAGGTGTAGGGTTTTACCTCCGGGGGCCTGAACCTGGATAAACCTCATGTCCCGTGTTGCTTGTTTGCTAACCGTTCCATGATCTCCAGCATCCCCATCTTCTCCAAAACCCAAGTCCATAACAATGGGCATTGACGAGATCAAACCTCGTCAATAGCCAAGTGCAATGTTACAATTGCAAAGAGATGGGACACTATGCCAGTGATTGCCCAGAAAATAAGAAGAACCAATGAAACAAACAAGAGGTAATGATACCAAAAAAGAAGAAGGGCCAAGGAAACCAACAAAATATAGTGAAACCAAACATGAGTAAGGATATTAGCCAAGTGATGTGCAACCACTGCAAAGAACTAGGACATTATGCATCATATTGTACAGAGAAGCCACCTCAAGACCTCAACCTTATCACATGTTTCAAATGCAAAGAGCTAGGCCATTATGCCAACAACTGTCTAGAGAAGATACATCAAGATCCCAAGTAAGCCAAGATGTAATCTAGTTGAAAACCTTTTTAAGGATGGTAGTACCCTAGTTGTCTCGAATGCCAACTTGTAACCTCTAGCCTCCCCAAATCTCGGGACGATATTTCTTTTAAGGGTGGTAGCCTTTCACATCCCAAAATTTTCTAAATTTTGAAATGTGAAAAATAAATAAACAAATAAATAATTACTGAAATTTAGGGTGAAAAGAAACTTTTTGATTCTAAATGGAAACATCAAAACCCATCTTGAACAAACTTGGAACAAATTTGAATCCAACAAACTTCAATCAAGTGAAATGCATTCATCAATGAATGTATATTGAAATTTAAACACTTGGAAAAGTTAAACCAAAACCCTAAAACCCTAATGGAATAAATCATTCCAAAGATTTCTCAAAGACTATGGATTTGATCCATGTAAAAATTCATCAACAAACATTTATAAATTATCAAGAATGATAAATAAAAATATTTTAAAACCATAGAAATTGGTTTCATTTAATTTGGAGCCATGAATAAAAACTTATGAATATAATAAGATAAAAGGAAATACTTTCCAAAGCTAATAAAGCTCCTATCTAAAAATCCATACCAAAAACCATGAGCAAAATAATCCTAAAGATATTTAAAAAGATAAACAAATATTAAATAAAATTATACAAATTGGAATCACCAATTTTGGATCTATAAATAAGAAGATATGGATTTTATAAGGCAAAGAAAGAAAGAAATAAACAAGGAATATTTGAAAGCCAAATTAAATCTTGGCCAAACAGATTAAATGAAACATTATGTAATAATAAAAAGGTATAAAAGATTATTAAAATAATATCATAAGGATTGAACAATATCCAATTTTATTTAAATAAAGACAATTTGCCTAAATAAAAAATCCCAAGAAAATTATTTGGAAGATAATTTAAAAATTAAGTTAAATCCATAAGCATATGAAGTAAAGATAATTCAAGTAAAATAAAGGGATAAAGAATATTCAAATAAAATTATATGGCATTAACCAAATTCAATTCTATTTTAATGGAGACAAAATCCCTAATGAAAATGATTAATTAAATCATGAGAAAATAATAAATTGGAATTTGCCCAAGTGGAATAAAAGTTGCTTAATTAACTTGAATGAAATCAAAGAAATCATTTGAATAAAATTTATATGGAATTAAAACCATATTGGATTTTATTTGAATAAAGACAATTTCCCAATTTAAATGATTAATAAATCATATTAAAAATACTTCAAATAATTCAAAGTGAATTATTTAACACCCTATTGAATAAATAAAACCTACTGAAAAAGGTTTGGTAAAAATTAGGATTCAAATAAGAGTTTGAAAATATATTTAAAATCTTATTTGAATAAAGACAAGTGCCTAATTTAAATAAATAATAAACCATAAATGAATAAAATAATTATTCTAAAATGAACTTTAAATACATGTTTAAAACAGTATAGAAAACTTACTAAAAACTTTGAAAAGATTTGAAATGAAAAAGGGTTTGAAATCATTTGAATTAATTCAAAACAGAAAATGAAAATAGAAAAAGAAAAAGGAAATAGAATAAAAAAAGAGAGAAAGAACCAGCCCAGCTAAGCCCAACAGCCCACCAGCGGCCTCTCTCTTTCTCCCCGCAGAAAATGATTCGCACCGCGCGGTTTACCCCCTCCGTCGCTGACTTGCTGACCCCACGACGTACCCCTCCTCTCTCGCTGACAACACTGCCCCACAGCCAAGTCACCGTCTTCAACCTCGCGCAATGACCACGCCCCTCCCCGTCCGTTTCCTGCCTTTGATTGCCGGCGTGAATACGCATCAATGCCGCGTTGATTCATCCCCCTGACCATGCACTCTTAATCGCCCGAATCTCCTCTACCTTTCCCCCCATTCTCACGCACACAACCGCCCCTAGGCTGCTACAATTTTGACCTCAAACTCTCTCTGCCCCGACGAGCTTTCCGGCGAGCCCAGCCACCGCTTTGCCCCCTCGACCACACGAGCGTGATCCCCACCTACCTACGCATCTCTCAGCAGCAACCACTCGCCCGCGCGAGCACCGTAGCCTCGGCAGCGACATCGACAGAACGCCGCCATCGTCTGCCACTTCTCCGGCGAAGCCCCCTGGTAAACCTGACCTCCCTAACCCCTCTAGTTCACACGCGTGTACTCGCCACGACCTTGCGCATCTAACGACATCGTTTATTCGTCTTGGCGTGACCCGTAACCTCGCCTCGGACGATGAACAGACGAGCCCGACGCCTTCGTGAACTCCGGCGAGCAATACTCGTCAACACCGTTCACCCCTCGAGTAACGGAGACCACCTTGAGCTTCAGCATGACGTGGCGAACGCAGTAAGCACCTTCCCCCTCTCCCGCGCTTCCTGTACTCTCCGTACCACCACTGGCAGACCTGCGCGGCCGCACAGTCGCCGCCAGCGCCGCCCATCCTTTTTAATGGCATAATAAAATATTATGGCTTTATGCCTAATCCGTGTATAGGTAAACTGCAGGTCCGAACAACACTATTATCCAAAGATCAGCATCAGCAGTTGGATCTTGATCTGATGGGTACGATAGAAACTTAACCCGAAGGTGTATGCTTTGATCTGTGCCGCACGATTTCATTTAGATCCAACGCTTAGTGTTAGTCGATCCAACCGAAGCGGTACCGTCCAATAGGATTGCTCCACGTGGCCAGAGTTTTGATTTAAAAACAGAAACTATCCTATTAGATGTTTGAATTTGTAAATTCCATAACTTTTGATCCACATGTCCATAATTTGTAAACTTTATATCATTGGAATCAGCAAAAAGAGTACTTTGCAACCATGCCCTTTGTTTAGTGTTTTGCATCTGGAAAATTAGTTGTTTTTGCAGAAACATGTATAGGCATATTTTGTGTATAAAATTTATTCTAAAAATGATTTAGGGGTAAAATCTTTTGCAAATGGTTTTTTTTAACATACTGACCATAGAAACCAACCTTTGGATTTAAAAATATATTTTGTGACACGTAGGAATTATTCCTTTGAATAAAAGCATTTCTAGCTAAATAAAAATGTTGAATATGATTTAAAAATGCTTTTTGAGTTAAACCTTTTGAAAATGGTTTGAATTAAACTCTCTGACCCTAAACACCATGTTTTGGATTTAAAAATGTATTTGATTAACCCTAGTAAAATTATTACTTTGTTCAAAGGCATTTCTAACAAAATAAATGGTGCTTGATTTAAAAATGGTTTTTGAGTGAAACCTTTTGTAAATAATTTTGTTTTAAAACACATTGACCATAAACACTAACAATTGTCTTTAAAAATATATTTTGCAAACACTAGAAAATATTCCTTTGATTTAAATCATTCCTAGCAAAACAAAAATGATTTAAAGTGGCCATTTTCACTAACTTGTTTTCAAATGACCTTAACACTTTTATAAATGACCAATAGATGTTTTAAAATGTTTATAGCCTATTAGAAACCACCATTCCAAATAAAAACAATCTTTTGTATGCTTGCATGCATTGCCTTGTTTATTCATTTTATGTGGTGAATTGTTTGAATGTTAGTTTTGAAATTGTGCCTTGCTTGATTGAATTGTAGTGGAATTTGAAGAGTGTGACTATTGCAAGATCAAGGAGTGAATCTACATTCTCTACTAAAAAGGCAAGTGGTGCTTCATACTTTTGTCCCATTATTTTCACTATGCATTAGTGATATTTTAAGTAGGACTTGCATGGAATTTTTACTAAGTATGCTATGCCATGGGAAATCCTAGTAGATGATGCCCTAGTAGAATTTTCCTAAGTTAAGATCCCTACAACTATCATGCTTAGATTAGCTAGTAGAAAACAAGGGTGGATTATATACATGTTATGGAAATTTTGCTAAGTCTTTTGACTTATGTTTTATTTAATAAAACAACTATGTGAATGAAACACCTGGGTGGAATGGTAATTGCTTGGATGGATTTTGTTACACAGGGCCAGTAAACTGGCGAATGCTTGTGTATCTCATTTGTGGAATGCCACCCAGGAACAAAGAGATTTGAGATGTCAAATGTTGAGAAGCTTCAAGTGCAACCACATGGCATTATGGGCTCTGCCTGGATCATATAGGTTGCAATAACTTAGCCAGATGGATAGTTGGTGGTAGGGGGTGATAGGATTGGAACGCTTCCATTTTGGTCTAAGGGAAGGCTTGTGAAAGATCTTGTCTCGATGCATGTCGAGTCTTGTGGGGAAAGTGCACCACCTCTTGAGAGAGTAAAATCTAATTACTTAGTCGTGTCCCCGACAATGGACAATTTGAGCATCAAGACATGGAAGCTATCAAGAATATCCTCATCCCAATTTCTAAGTTAAAAGCTTGTGGTTGAACAAGGGTTAAAGGATCTTCAATCAATGATTGGTAGATGCCTTGGGTGATTTTGCCAAACAAAAACTTAGTGTTTTCAACTGATAAGAAAATCTATTCTGAGCAAATCAACCCTAAGCTCCACTTATACAAATGCATATAGAAGATAGATACCACTATTCTACCATAGTATCACTTGCCAATAAAATTCAAATGTATTGACCCTTGTGGCTGTAACTTATTATGTTGTAGGTTTGTTTGATGTTAGTGAAGTGTGTTGATTAGGATTTCAAGTCTACAACCAACATGATTGCCTGTGGCACTTTGAAGATGAAGGACTCCATGCTATAGTTATTACTGATGCATTGTAATGAGATAGCCAAATGAGCTATGTAAGATGTAATGAATTATTTTACTCCTGGTTATAAAGTTGTATTATGACCTTTGTTTCTTGATATTACATCTTAAACTTTGGATGCTAGCTATTGATCCAGGGACTAGCATTGTAAACACAAGGATCTCTACCTTATTAAATGTTGGGACCTCTACAGTCACAGTCAATGCAAGCTCATCTTGCTTTTACAAGCAAGAACTTACTACTCCTTTCCAACACCAAGCAACTTATTTGCAAAACAACACAACGAGAACGGGGGTCCAAACTACTTTATTCAAGCAAAATAAACAACCTAAGCAAATCAAACGAAAACTAAGACGCTCCAAGAACAACACAACTGTGCATGAAACAATAAAAACGAAGTGTCTAGACAGACCTGAGCTTTTTATTGATGAAGAAGGGGATGCCTTGGGCATCCCCAAGCTTTGACGCCTGTACCTATTGGATACTTGGGGTGACACCATGGTGGCATCCCCAAGCTTGAGATTTTGTCCATTCTTCATCTCATTGCATCATTCTCTCTTTACACCTGAAATTTTTTCCTTCATACAAAACTTCACACAATCTTCATTAGCAACATTAGTGTATTCAAAAGATATTAGACCACTGGAAAAGCTTTGAAACAGCAAGGATTTTCACTAAAAACACAAGCTACTGTAGTAACTCCTTCAAAAATCTCAATTCACCTAAAGATAACTCAAAAATGAATCAATAAGAAGCAAATGCAAATAATGGCAGAAATCTGTCAAAACAGACAAGCATGTAGAAACCGATTTTTTCGAACATCTTCTGTTGCTCAAATAAAAAGTGTTGAACTAACGAAAGTTAGCTAACATACTGGGGGATTTATTCGTAAATTTTGCGATCAATGCGAGTTATAGAGCCTCCTCACGAATTTTTTGGTGGAGGACAGAAATCCGTTTCAGGACAGCAACTCCCCAAATCTTACTTCCCTCTCATTAGAGGTCATTCTTGGTACAAAAAGTAAACAAAAAGGATAAGGAGAGGTCATTACTGAAGTAATAACTTCCAATACTCAAGTAAACTCTTGGGTTATCTCCCAACAAGTACTTTTATTTAATGCCTTTAAGTTAGGCACAAGAAGCAATAAGAATCAAGTATTTTCAAATGAGGAAGCATTAACATCAAACCTTGCTTTCAAAGGGGGAGCAAAGAGAAACTTATCTATTCTCATTGGGAAGTGTTCAATACCTTTCTTGAATGGAAAATGATATTTAATGGTGCCTTCTTTCATATCAATGATGGCACCAACTGTTCTAAGAAAAGGTCTTCCCAAAATAATAGGACAAGAAGAATTGTATTCAACATCCAAAACATAGAAATCCACAGGGACATAAGAATTGTTAACCATGATGAAAACATCATTAATACTCCCCATGAGTTTCTTCTTAGCATTATCATTGAGTGGGACATCCAAATAACAGTCTTCCAAAGGTGGCAAATCAAGCATTTCATAAATCTTCCTAGGCATAATAGAGACACTAGAACCAAGATCACATGAAGCTTTGAGATCAAAGTCATTCACTTGCATATTAATAATGGGTTCCCAACTATCTTCTACTTTCCTAGAAATAGAAGCTTTGTGTTTTATCTTCTCTTCCTTAATTTTCACAAGAGCATCTGTAATATGTTTAGTGAAAGCAACATGCATATCACTAGCATGAGGACTTCTAGCAAGCTTTTGCAAGAACATAATCACTTTAGAAATATTGCAACCATCAATACCAAAATCAAACTTAGCATCACTAGTAGTAGGCTCAATAGGCTTAGGCATAGTAGGAGGAGGAATAGAGACTACTTGTGGTTTAGTGGTGATGGTGCACACACTATTATTTCTATCAATTTTATCTTCCCTTTCCCACCTAGCATGAAGTTGAGCTAACATCCTAATATTTTCATCAATAGTAACTTGTATGCCATGAGCAGTAGCAAAGGCGTTTTCCATAGTTTCAGGTTTAGCAGCCATTTTATTAATCAAGGAAGACTGAGCTTCAGACAAAGAGGAAATATTTTTCTCAACAGTTAAAAGCTTTTCCTCTATAGTCTTATTGAAAGTAGTTTGCTTGCTAATAAAGTCTTTGAGCATGACTTCAAGTTCAGAGGGGGCACTTCAAGCATTATTGCAAGAGCTTCCATAGGAATTGCCGTTATTAGGAGGATAAGGCCTATAATTATTGTTGCTACCAAAATTATTCCTATAGGCATTGTTGTTGAAATTATTGTTTCTAATGAAGTTCACATCAACTTGCTCTTCTTGAGCAACCAAAGAGGCTAAGGGAACACTATTAGGATCTAGAGGATCTTTCCCATTAACAAGCATAGCCATAATAACATCAATATTTTCACTCAAAGAGGAAGTTTCCTCAACATAATTTACCTTCTTACCATGTGGAGCTCTCTCAACATGCCATTCAGAGTAGTTAACCATCATATTATCAAGGAGCCTTGTTGCAGCACCCAAAGTGAGGCCCATAAAGGTACCTCTAGTAGCTAAATCCAATAGATTTCTTGAGGAGAAGTTCAAACCTGCATAAAAAGTCTGGATAATCATCCAAGCAGTGAGTCCATGAGTAGGGCAATTCTTGACCAAAGACTTCATTCTTTCCCAAGCTGGAGCAACATGTTCACTATTAAGTTGTTTAAATTTCATAATGTCACTTCTCATAGATATAATCTTAGCAGGAGGATAGTACTTTCCAATAAAATAATCTTTGCACTTAGTCCAAGAATCAATACTATTTTTAGGCAAAGAAAGGAGCCATTCTTTAGCTTTTCCCCTCAAGGAGAAAGGAAAAATCTTGAGCTTAATAATATCTCCATCTACATCCTTATACTTTTGCATCTCACAAAGTTGAACAAAGCTATTAAGATGGGCAGCAGGATCATCAGAACCAGCACCAGAAAATTGCTCTCTCATCACAAGATTCAACAAAGCAGGCTTAATTTCATAAAAGGTAGCATCAGGAGCAGGTGAAGCAATAGGAGTGCTTAGGAAATCATCGTTGTTGGTGCTAGTGAAGTCACACAACTTGGTGTTCTTAGCAGAGTTCATTTTGGCAAAGGTGGGCAAGCCAAAAACAGCAGCACCAACTAGAGCAGGAACTAATTGTTTTGTGTTTTTGAATAAGGCAAGAAAACCAAGCTAGACTATTTTTTTGGGGTTTTTGGAAAGAGGAAAACAAAAACAAGCAAACAAAAAACAAAGTAAAGAGAAAGGAAGTGAAGGACTCCCCTTGTGAAGACGTCCTTGGCCTCCCCGGCAACGGCGCCAGAAAAGCCTTGATGATGCTCGACGTGGCACTTCGTTGGTAACCCCAAGCGTAGGGTGTGAAGAGCAAGTAGCAAGTTTTCCCTCAGTTGAGACCAAGGTTATCGAACCAGAAGGAGGAAGGAAACGTCACACAGGTGTTGCAACCAACGCGGAGACCAGCACAACATAAACTCAAGATTTTGCCCCAACGAATCAGTAAGGTTGTCAAGCTCACCGGTTTGCTGTAACAAAGGATTAAACGTATGGTTTGGAAGGTAATGGTTTGCAGCAAGTAAACAGGTAACAGTGGAAGATGAATCAATGGTAAAGATTGGACCGGGGTCCATAGTTCACTAGAGGTGCTCTCCTTAGATAAACAACATGGCATGAAGGGTAAATAAATTATAGCAGGGCAATTGACAGGAACTGAGCAAGGCATAACAATGCAATTACTAGTCAGAAAGATCCTATGAGATTCGATTGGGAAATACAACAAGATACATAGACCGCCATCCAACTGCATCTATGACTAGAAGTCCACCTTCAGGTTATCATCCGAACCCCCTATAGTATTAAGTTGCAAGCAACAGACAACTGCTTTAAGCAAAGTGTGTAAGGTAAACAGTCCACATGTTCCATGAACAAGAGACCGTTGTTTTCTCCCTAGTGGCAACAACACATCTACAACCAAAGATATTTCTGTCACTTCACATGGAAACTAGAGGCATGAACCCACTATCGAGCATAAATACCCCCTCTTGGAGTCACTAGCAACTACTTGGCCAAGATAGCTACTAAAAACGGAGAGCATGCAAGATCACAAACAACATAGACATGATAGAATCATAAAGACAAAACCATTAATCAAACCAACATAATAATCTCAATATCCATCGGATCCCCGAAAACACAGCATGCATGATTACAAATAGATTAGACCTTGATCTTGAATGGAGCTCACAAGATCTATACATGAAAGCACAAAGGAGGAGATACAACCATCTAGATACTACATGGACCCATAGTCCAAGGTGGAACTACTCACGCATCATACCGGAGAGAAGGCCTCCGGGATGATCTCCCCTCCGACAGGGTGCCGAGAAGAACTTCACATACCCCGTTCTAGGGACGATGGTGGCGGCGGCTACATACGGTTTCGTGGATTTTTGATCGGGTGCCCAGGGTTTCTGCATCAGGGGATTCTTATAGGCGGAGGGGGAGGCCAAGGCGGCGGCCAGGGTGGCCAAACCCTAGCCAGGCGCAGGGCAGGGCCCACTCGCGCCTGGGGTGGGTTTGGCCCCCCTGGCTACCCCTCCGGCTCCCCTCTGGACTTCTTGTTCCCCACAGAAAGTTATTGACTTTGACGTTTGCCCCGTCCAATTCCGAGAATATTTCTTTACTAACTTCTCTGAAACCAAAAACAGCAGAAAACAGGCATCTCGCACTGTTGCAACTTGTTAATAGGTTAGTACCAGAAAACATGTAAAAAGCACCTCAAAGTGTAGACAAGTAAAGCAAAGTAGACACTAAACAAGCATGGATCATCAAAAATTATAGATACGTTTCCAACGTATCAATTAGGCATGGCTTAGGCTAGCGGCCCAGGTGTTTCTCTAACACACATACATAACTCCATGGATTTACAAGCTCCCATTTTATTTCACACCGACGACATCCGCAAACAAAAGAGCATGATATCAACTGTGTACAATGTACATGTGCAATGTTGAAAGCATTCTCCGCGACAACACGGTTCTGCTAATTCCAACGTATAGGTGCAAGCATATACAACTTCGATGACACAATGGTTCAAGTTTATTAGGGGCAAGAAAATAAGGTGTGCCGTCAAGTTCGTGAGAGCTTTACTAACTAGTTTTCACATAACAAAATACTTTTTAATTCGAAAGATAGATGAAGCTTGAGAATTTGCCTGGAATAGCAATAATGCTAATAGGAAGATATGGTGGACTCAAATGGCACAGGTTTTGGTTCAAAGGGATTAGAAGCATGAGAAGAATGGCTTCTCAAAACAGTTTTTTGGCTTGCAAGACTGGGTACCAAGCAAAAAAGTTGAAGGAAACAAGCAAACCTACAAGTGATAAAGCTAAACATGCAATGTTCCTTGAAGACACAAAAGATCTTAAATAAAGAATACTAAGCTTATGAGCCAATCAAGAAAGAAAATAAATGATACAAAATACCTGCAAGCTTTTCTCTTTTCCTTTCAAACCTGAAAAAGTGTTGCTACTGACCAGAGCTCGGTTTCCCAAAACCAATTTAGATCTACTTGATGATCCCAACGTGATGCCAATAATGATCAACAAGATCAATCATATAATAGAGATTGCAAACTAAAATAAGAAGTGCAAAAAGTAAAAGATGAAACTTATCATTAATATTCCATAAAGGCACTCACACCAAGGGATACATAGATAATCAACTAAAGGAGAGATACTTCCACAATGCAAACCAACCTATAAGATAACTTATCTACCAAAGATATGAATCCACTAAAAGGGTAAAAGATAAAAGATAATGATGTGATACCATGACACTCCCCAAGCTTGGAACAAGCCAAGGGGATGCCAAACCTCATGACGAATTACTCCTTTGGTGGTGGTGGTGGTGTTCCCTTGTTTAGGGTAAGAAAACCTTCTAGCATCTTACGAAGCCTGTTATTATCCTCTTGGAGTATATCCACCATCATCCTCAAAGCGCGGTACTTATCACAAAACTCGTCAGTGGTTCGAAGGGCTTCCACTGCCTTAGGGCAGGATTTGAAGCCAGGAACGGAGGCTATAATCCCCTGCATGTTACGAGAAAAAGCACGTCCGGTGTTAATTGCTCCTACAAAAGTAGGTTTCCTTGCCCTAGACCCTGCGGTGGTTTGTTCCTCTATCTTAACTTCCTCCTCGACGCTCCAATCCATGTCCTTGAGCCTAGCAGCAATCCTTTCTTCTTCCACGGGCTTCTTGCCTTTGTCGGTTGTGGAGACCATGGTGCTCTAAATTTGAGAAGATTTCCTGACAGAAACAGATCGAAACAAAAACACAACGAGAACACGATGCACAAACCTCGGGGGATCTGGGGGGTATATATTACAAAGTTTCAAAGCATAAGGAAGGTATTGGTACGAAAACAAGGCGAAGATGGAGCTCGGGGGGCTCACACCCCTCCTGGCGCGGCCAGCTGGGGCCCGTGCCTGGGTGGGTGTGGCCACCCCGGCCTCCGTTTCCCCCTCTATTTAGTTTCGTAACCTTCCTTATGTAATAAAAACATCAAAAATATAAAAATATAGGGTTTTCATGAACCTTCTGTTTTCACCACTTTTACCTATTCAAAGACGAACTCTGCAGATTCCTTTTTTCCTTCTCCTGAAAATTCCTTTCCTACAAGACTTTACACAAACCTCAATGGCAACATTAGTGTAAGCAAAAACAATAAACCTTTAGGTTCGCACTTCAACTGAAAACCATCAAAACAAAAGCTACTATAGCAACTCCTTTCCAAAAACCCAAAAGAATTTGGAAGGGAATCAATATAAGAGGCAAATGCAAATGATGGCAGAAATCTGTCAAAACAGACCAGCAGGTAAATATTGATTTTTTTGAAAACCTTCTGTTGCTCAAATAAAAAAGTGCAAAACTAATGAAAGTTGGGTAACAACTTGGAGAATAAGAACAGAAAAATACAGCTCCATCCGATGTACGGATCTCCTTTACAAATTTTTCCAATGCAGCACAAAAATCTGTCCCAGGACAGCCACTTTTCACAACTCCTCTACTTCTCAAAAGTAGTTGAACTTGACACAAAAACCAAAACAAAAAGGATAAGGAGCGGTTATTACTAAGGTAATAAATTCCAAGACTCGACAAAACTATTGGGTTATCTCCCAAGAAGGACTTTACTTTAATGCATTTAAGTTAGGCTTGATAGTTTCAAAGATGCTCACCTAGGAGATAAATATTTGAAGTGAAAGAGAGCATCAAGAAGCAAATAACCAACACATTTGAGTCTTACCCACTTCCTATGCATGGGGGTATCATGAGAAAACAAATTGTTGAAACAAAAATCCACTAGCATAGGAAGACAAAACAAATGCAACTTCAAAGCTTTCAACATAAAATGGGGAAACTTAATATTATTGAGATTCATAAAACCATGTTTCCCACTCTCATAATAACTTTAAGTAGCACTTTGAATAAAGTTGACAATATAACTATCACTGGCAACAACTTTATCATCAGAATGAGCATACTTACAATCATCAAAAAGAGGTCCAAGGTCATAAACTGGATCAATAGAAGCAAGTTGTTCCATCCTGAAATCTTTATTAGGAAAAATATTTTCACAAGGAGATTTAGCAAATTTGGAAAAGTTAAACTCATAAGAATCTCCATCAAACTTAGTTAAAACCTTTTCCTTTTTACAATCTATAATAGCTCCACAAGTGTTCAGGAAGGGTCTACTAAAAATGATAGGACGGGTTTTGCTAGCTGCTGAATTAAGCACTAGAAAATCGGCAGGATACTTAATCTTACCACAAAGAACCTCCACATCTCTTACAATACCAATAGGGAAAATGGTTTCCTTATTAGCAAGGTGAATAACCACATCAATGTCCTCAAGCTCACAAGGACCAATTTCATGCATAATTTTCCTGTAAAGCTCATAAGGAATATCACTAGAACTAGCACCAATATCACATAAAACATAATAGCAATGACCACCAATTTTAACAGAAAGCACAGGGACACTAGATTTTCTAGCCTTACTAGGATGAGAGATAAAATTAGAAGCGTCTTCACAGAAGACAATGTGCTCATCCTCTATATTTCTAGTGATAGGGCCTTTCACAATAGCTACCACAGGTTCATTATCCATTTGCTCATCGGGTTCCACAATTTTCTTTATACTTTTGTTATTTGCACTAATCGTCATAGAATACTCCTTTACCTTAACTGGGAAAGGTATTTTCTCGACATAAGGTTTAGGCAAAATATGATCAATAGTACAAACTTCAGTACTTCTAACAAGAACATGACTAACAACATCTTTATATGGTGCATGGTACTTATTCCACTTCTTTTTAGGAATTTCTATGTAAGAGGCAAACGCCTTAAAATAGTTGGTAATATTTTAGGAGTCAAGACCAAACTCATTACTAATATCACGGAAGTCATGAGTTCCCATAAAAGATTTAATGCATTCATAATCATAGCTTATACCTGACTTTCTTCTTTTGTCATTCTCCTAAGCTTTAGTGTTCTTTTAAATACGGTCTAGGAGATCCCATTTAGCTTCTTCCTTCATACATGTGAATGATCCAACACAAGAAGCATCTAGTAAATCTTTATCATGAAGAGAAAGCCTAGCATAAAAGTTATTGATAATAATATTGTTAGGGAGTTCATGAATAGGATATTTAAACATTAGTAATTTCAATCTCCCCCAAGCTTAAGCTGTACTCTCTCCATCACGAGGCCAAAAGTTATATATCAGATTTCTATCCATATGAATTTCACTGGGAGGATAAAATTTAGAACAAAAGAGAGGTACTATTTCCTCCCATTCCATGGATTGCCCATTCTTCAGTAGCTTATACCATTCTTCAACTCTCCCTTTCAAGGATATATAGAGTAACTTCTTCTTCACCTGTTCAGTTGTGATACCTGCACACTTAAACAACCCGCATAATTCATGGATAAAAAGCAAATGATCACTACGATGGACAGTTCCATCCCCTAAATAATAATTATCCATAACACGATCAACAATATTGTAGGTATCTTAAAAGGATCTATCTTAATAGGTTGTGGCATCTACTACCCTAACAGTGGTAGCCGTTTTCCCAAACAGAAAACCAAGTGAGTTGTCCATATTGGAAACAAAGTAACAAATAGAAATAAAAAACAATACTCATAGTAGAAGTTTCCTTTACCAGTTCCACTCTTCAATAGCGCTTCACTCCCTGGCAACGGCGCCAGAAAATAGCCTTGATGGCCCACAAGTATAGGGGGTGTATCATAGTACTTTCGATAAATAGGAGTGTCGATCCCAACGAGGAGTAGAAGGTGTTGACTAGTGGTATGGAGCAGGAAATATCTATAAATACTTAGCAAACGGATTTTTAGGGGTTTTCTGATAAAGCAAAGAAACAAGGTGCAAGTAATAAAGACAACGAACAACTGCAACAAGTTGCCCAATCTTTTCTTAGCAAAGGACAAGCCGGTGGAAATACTTATAAGGACCAAACGTTCTCGAGGACACATGGGAATTCTGTCAAGTGCTTTCGCTTCAAATAGCTGAGTACCCTTCTTTCGTGTTGTAAGTGTTGTGTGGGTGAACCTGTGCTAATGTATCGACCTTACTTGGACTAATACATAGTTGTGATTAAACCCCCTGCAAGCATCCGCAACTACATGAAAGCAATTAAGATATAAACCTAACCATAGCCTTAAACTCTAAGATCCTACACTCCTTTGTGCAAAGGTGTCCTAACAGGGGTTCAGGTTTCTATCACTTCGGCAACCCCACAATTAGTAGCCAAATACACAATGCATTCCCCTAGGCCCATAAATGGTGAAGTATCATGTAGTCGACGTTCACATGACACCACTAGAAGAATAGAACCACAACTTAAATACTAAACCATTGAATAATATCTCAACATAAATCCACTACTAACAACATGAATTCTCCCATGTCCTCAAGAACTAAACGAACTACTCATGAGACATCATATGGATCAAGATCAAAGATTATATGGTGATGGATAATAATCTGAACATAAACAATAATCCAATGGTTCCACTCACAAGCATCAACTACAATAGTAATCAACACTGGGAAAGTCCCTCCTAAGAACTATGCAAGTATTAAACACAATTGTTACAGCGGGATGGAGTGGTGATGATGGTGCTGGTGAAGATGGTGGTGTGGATGATGATGATCCCGATGAAGTCTAGCTTGACGATGGTGTTGATGGCGACGATCTCCCCTCTCCGGGAAGGAATTTCCCTGGCAGAAATCTGTCTACTGGAGAGCTCTTTCTCTCTCGGTGTTTTCCGCCCTGTAGAGGCAGCGGAATCTTTCTGTGGTTGCCCCCTTATATATTAGGGTTTTGAGGAGAAGATATAGGCGAGAGGGCGAAGTCGAAGGCCGGCCAGGTGGGCCACACCCCCTGTAGGCGCGACCAGGGGGTGGCCCGCGCCTAGGGGGTGTGGGACCCCTGTGGCCCATATACGCATCCCCTTCTGGCTTTCTTCGTCTTCTGGGAAAATATAATTTTCCATGATTTTTTTGGTATTTTTCTGATCTTCGCGAAATTGCATCAAAACACCTCTTTTTCCATCAAAATCCTGACTCTGGCGGTTTATCCTCCAGGAATCATCCAACATGCAAAAATAGATGAAAAGACATAAGTAACACATCTTAATATGAAGTATATCAATGAATAGAGGCAAATTATGATATAGAATGGTGATGCAAATTGGACGTATCACTAGCCCATGATCGTCACGGTCGGCTTTATAACGATGAACTTTGTTGGTGTTTGCACACTAGGTGAGAACACAATATTGTTACTATTAGGGATCATCTTATCTAATATGCTACCATTGAGTATCTAATACTAGCACACAATAAGACATAAACAAGTATCAACATCACATGAATATTGTGATATGATATGGTACTTCTTGCGCCTTGATCTCCATCGAGCGCTCTTGCATGATCTCCATCTTGCCATCGGTTTGACGCCAAGTCCACGACTCCACCAGTAGGTCGTCCATCGAAACGATGACTATTACTACAAAACTTAGTAATAGAAAAGTAAACTAGTTTACCTTCATAACGACCAAGACTATATCAAATCACATGCCCTCCTGCAAAATAAAGTTAGACACCTCTACTTTATATTTTGCATATTTTACATGGCTGATAGGCCTTTCATAATAGAACCATTTCTAATCTATGAACTTTCCAACCACAACATGGATCCGCACAGGTCCCTCCGTTGTAAATGGTATATCAACTATTCTAGCCACTTATACGGAACAAGTCGTATGTCGAGCGTGGAACTCACGTACGGATATGCGTAAGGTCGGTCTGGGCCGCTTTATCAAAAAATACCACGATATAAACAAGTACAAGTTGGATGGTAACAACTATATAATCAATGCCCGCATAACCCATGTGTGTACTGGCTGTACAACATCACTACGCATAGATCGGCTCCGATACCACTCTTGGGGTTACGGTGCAGAAAATAAAAAAATTCCTATATTGGATTGCCCTAATTCCCAAGATCTATATATTAGTAATGCCATAATGGTCGAGGTTTCGGACCAAAAGTGGTTAACATTCCGAGGGGAACATGGTTGAAGTAGTCGTGCTTGTAGCTAACCTCAAGGTCGCGAAGATCCTCACATGTCACCCCTTGCTCCATCATCATGCAACAGTCCGGATCACGACATCCAAGGTTCCCCAAGTGTGGCCCCTCGTGGTTTAATACACATACAGTGTACGATGACGACCTCCGGCTCCCTAATCCCTGTCGGGAGTGTGGAATTAGATCTCTGGTTCAGAATCTGTACAACGCAACGGCATGCTACTAGTGCGTCATCTCTTGCGCAAGCAGTCCTATTATAGGACCATGCTAGCACAAGGAGACAACTAGAGATAGAGATAGATGAGAGGGAGGAAGGAGGCGCATAGAGGAGGGAGGAGGGCTCCCAACTCGTGGCCTTGGTGTTTGCCTCCTTCTCCAAAGGAGAGATCTTTATATAGGGGGGCAGGCTTGCCTCTCCCCAAGGCACCAAGCGGCGGCCAAGGGAGGGAGGGAGGGAGCAGACCTAGGGCGCCCCAAACCATAACCCTAGTCGCCGGCCAAGGGAGGGGGCGGTCCTAGGTGCCCCAAACCCTAGGCGCATGAGCCCTCTCTCTTGTGGTTTTCCTCATGGGCCCTTTTTCCCTAGGAAGTTTGGCCCATTAGTGGAATACCCTTTCAAATTAGATTTTAATATTATATTTATATTAATTACGTTAATTAATATGTAAATACGTATTACAAAATCTGATTTGACCCGAAACACCTTTCGGTTCCCCTTCGATTTCCCTCGAACGACTTCAAAACTTTCCGAAATGATTCCGGCATGGAACTTTTCCGATTTCCTCTTCTTTCTCTCAACAACTTCAGATCTCTCTCTCCGCGGAACAATTCTGGCTTTCTCTTTCACTAATGTGATTCCAACTTATAGATGATCTCTAGCTCATCGTACCCTTAAATGTATCTCCCCACGGCTCGGAAATAGCACAAACATGATCTCTATCA
This sequence comes from Avena sativa, assembly GCA_916181665.1. Taxonomy (NCBI): domain Eukaryota; kingdom Viridiplantae; phylum Streptophyta; class Magnoliopsida; order Poales; family Poaceae; genus Avena; species Avena sativa. The sequence continues at coordinate 413,005,833 of OV702281.1, read as the reverse complement.
ATGATCAACAACGGGAGCGGGATGCCCATATTGTCCCCTGTACATTCCACGACGATGATGTCATTTTGAACCATAAACGTTGAGTCTAATTCCCTTTGTTTCTTCGATACGACTTGTCCAAGATCTGATCATTTGGTGTCTCATACCTTGTTCAATCTCGTTGTCGACAAGTACTGTTTCACTTGTTACTGCGATATTACATCCCCGTGACATAGTGACATGTTACAACATTATGGATGTAATCTCACCCAGTCGACCTTATGTATCTTACCTGTCACTAGGTGAACAAATCCCGATCTTGATCCATAGGCCTCAACTATACCTATAGAATACCCAACATACACCTTTATAATCACCATTTCACTGAGTGACGTTTGATGCAGTCCAAGCAGCCTCGGGAGACAGTGATTAGTATGATATCATGGTCTAAGGAGAAGGAGACTTTGTTTCTAACTATTGCAAAGTGAACCTCGTGACTTGATCGTGCCACAATCTTTGGGTAATGTCCAGCACATCATTCACCAATAATATGACCTCGTTGTCAATTGGCACTATCACCCATGATCATGAAACCTTGATCATTGATCGCCCAACGAACTAGTATGAATAGAGGCTACTAGGGACTTCTGTTTCATATCATACCTGTAGCAATGTTTTCACTTGATACAATTATAGCACAATATGAAATTATTACGAACTTATTGGAATATGGCAATAATAACCTTTTATTATTTGCCTCTAGGGAATATTTCCTTCACTCTCCCCCTCTCTCTCCGATCATTTCCCTCTTCTCCTTGCATGTCGCGTGGTCGGAGGAAGCCTCACTCATTTAGATTTGAGGAGATTTGGGTGGCCATGACCGGGTTCTTGGAGGTGGTTAAAAAGGCTTCGGCCGAGCCTAATGCTTATTCCGACCCCGACCGCATATTCCATCACAAGCTCACCTCCACTGGAAGGTGTCTCAAGCAGTGGAGCAAGGGTATTTTCTCCAATGTGAAATTCAACATACATAGCTCTCATGGTAATTTCTTACTTGGACTTCGCCATGGAGACCCGAGCTCTATCCTCGGATGATAGAGATATTAGGGCTAGGAAAAAAAGAAGGGTTATTGCTTTGGTGGCCTTGGAGCGTTCGTGCAAGAAACAAATTGCAAGAATCAACTTAAAAGCCAGTGATGCCAACACAAGGTTCTTTCACCGAAGGTCCAACTCAAGGAGGAGGAAAAACTTCACCTATAAACTTCGCCAATGTTATGGGTGGGTCTCCTCACATGTCGACAAATAACTTATTGCCGAACAACACTTCACGACCACCATTTGGTCAAGTGGAACCAAGCCCTATTGACTTTGGGATACAATTAATCTCCCCACTTGTAGCTTGGAAGGAATGGACGTCGCCTTCTCGTAAAAGGAGGTGAAAGAGGCTATCTTGGCTATGCCTTCGGGTAAGGCACCGGGTCCGGATGGGTTCAATGCAAAGTTTTCTAGTTCTTGTTGGGGGGGTGTCAAAGCTGATTTGACAGTGGTGATGCATTGTTTCTCCAACCTTAACATGTCAAACCTACATTTTTCTGCTACGGAACCCCTTCAGTATAGTGGTCAATGTGTTCATCATAGAGTACTAACGATAAGATTTCGAACAATTAAAATATCACGAGACAAAGGGAATGATATACGAGATTGTTTCAATCCTTGATATCGTGGTTCAAACCTATAAAGATCTTTGTTGAATATGTGGAAATAATTATAGACCTCTAGATCCTGCTGATGGTTATTGATCGGAGAAGATGGCTCGATCATGTATGCATGTGCTTAAACCCGTAGGGTCATACACTTAACGTTCGGTAATGCTAGGATAGCTTTAGGATATACATAATGGTGAGACCGGAGTTTGTTCACAGTCTCATATGGGATTTAGGACATGTCGAGGAGCTCCGTTCGGACACAAAGTTTTGTATAAGAGAAATTATTAAGTTATAGATTTTTTTTGATAAAGTTCCAAAATATTCTAGAAAGTTCTAGTGGGTCATACATGGATCTAAGGAGACCTCCAGGGTCTACATCGGCTAGGGCGCCACACCCTCTAGGCCCATGTGGCCAGAGTTACATTTAACAATCCAATCCGTCCAAAAAGCCCAACCTGATCATAAGATGTGCGCAGTGCAATTATACTTCTTGTTTTTTCGAAAATTCCACCGATCTATTAATAAACATCAATAGTAGTACAAACAAGCCTAAAAGTAATAAAAAATACAAATATGTCGATGGACCATCTAGCGAAGACTACAAACAATAGCACGAGCCGAAGGCGCGCCGCCGTCCTCGCCCCTCCATCACCGGAGCCGGGCAAAACTTGTCGTAGTAGAGCTTGTTGTAGTAGACAGACGAAAAGTCGTCGTGCTAAGATCCCATAGAACCAGCGCACTAAAGCAGCAACCATCGCCAATGATGACATCAGTAGATTGGAAGAGACTGACCTGAAATTAACACGAAAAACGACTAGATCCCAGAAGATCAGCCAGACACACGACTCCACGCGCCCTCCGTCAGAGCTAGGTGCACCCCCGGAGCGAGGATAAAACGGAAAGGACTTTATTCTGACTTTAGGATGTAGCGTCGGCTTAACATCCAGAAAAAGACACGAAAAACCAGCCTAATCGAAAAACAAAAACCTTTCGCCGACGAGAGACCGCGGTCCGCCACACCTCTAAGGCCTTAAGGCCATCGAAGGCGGAGCAAACCAACAGCGTCACTGGAGGAGGGAAGGAGAGCCGCGGTCTCGGCCTCCTGGGAGCAGCCACACGTACGTACCTGTTCGCAGGAATGCAGTGCAGTTATACTTCGTCTTGAAATACTTCTCGCTTCTCGTCTTGTTTGAGGCAAGTGGTTCAATTCTCTACTAGGTACTTGCAAAAATAAACCTCTATTTGGTGTACTCGTACTGTACTCGTTCTGTACTGGGTGATTAACAGGACACTGATTGGCTTCTCAGCTGGCTAACCACCTGATTATGAAACCAAACCCTACTAGAACCAGCAGCATGGAGTAGGCAGCTGGCCCTCACCTTATCCTCTTCCATCGCCCGGGCCTAGTTAGTGGTCCGGCAGCAAATTAAAAGCACCAAGTAGTCCCTGCTTGCTGCCACGATCGAGGTTCTTTTCACTCGAAGCAAAAGGCTTCATCCCATCGGTTTCGAGAAATACCAACGTGCCACGTCTCGTAGCTCGTGTTAACAATTCGATCGAGGATATAGTGTTTGCGAGTCTAATAGAGATCTGTCTGTTCTTATGGGTCTAAATATGTAATCGTGGAGATCATACTGACGTAAATTAGTCCAATGGCTCATTTTAATTGTGTAGTACTAGAATCTAATTCGATTATGTTTTAGTCTGCAACGTGATCTCCAATACAAACGCTCATCACTCAAATAATCAAACGCAACGGCTAACGCAGATCTACATGTAGACCGTTTCTGCTCTAACATTTCTCGATGGAACCAAGAAACGGCCGAACCGGAGGAAAGTGCCGCGCGCATCGGTTCATCAGTCGACCGGTCCCAATCATTCACGGTAAACAAGTGTTAATCTGGAGGTTACGTCGCCATGGATCAGGGAGACTATATTAATGAGCGCCTCTTCAGCTTGCATCACCACACCACCAGACCCGTACTACTCCCTCTGTCCTAAAATACCCTGCATTCTGGGTTTAGTCAAAGTCAAACTTTATAAAGTTTGGTAGAATATATAGAAAAAACTATAAACATCTATAACACCGAATATATATATTATGAAAATATATCTTATGACGATTCTAATGGTACTTATGTTGTATTATAGGTGTACATAAATTTTTCAATATATTTGGTCAAAGTTTATAAAGTTTGACTTTGACTAAACCCAGAATGCAGGGTATTTCAGGACAGAGGGAGTAGTTTACAACACTTCCTGACTCGTTCTTGGCAAAGGAGATGATAATTCAGATAAATATCTCTGCTGGCCTGGACTATGCATTGCTGCATGGTCAAGTGATGGTGCGTTGGGCATAAAAAAATACAGTACTGCTGGTGCTGGAAGCGAGGCTCCGGCTCCGGAGGACAGGAAGTATCCTTAGATCTGAAGCCGCGGGCTACGTACGGTGTACACGAACGAAAGACGTTGGGATCTCAGAAATTAATAAACTCATCTGAGATGCCAATTAATTAGCGAACGTGCAGCTGCTCTTTCGCTTTAGTTTTCTTCTTTTCCTCTGCGTGGCGTGGTGCTCTCTCTCATGATTATCAGACTGGCCTAGTAGTATCAAATCAAGCAAGGCAGAGAAAACTTATGTGCCCGCTAGGCCGCTACGAACAAACACGAAAGTTCGTGGATTTTTTTTGTGATGAGGTCTGAGGAGCAGGTGGGACGGGAAGGAGGACATCAGCGAGCTACAGCGATCGCGAAGGCGACAACCGCGCCCTCCCCCGGCTAGCTGGCTGTTTCTCGCGGGCGTCCCTGCCGTGCGCGGAAGCTTCGTCCGCACGCGCAGACAAGAACCAGTTTCACATCACGCGCGCGCGCGCGCGAGACGCCGTTGCGCTTGCACAGTTGCAGAGGGAGGACGAAGCTTCGCACGGCGCACGCACGCGCTTGATGATATCCCGTCGTCAGCCGCCACGCTCGGGCTCGGCCGGGGTTTTGTATCCTAGCTAGGTAGCGCCTGATCTTTTCCACCTCCAGCCTCCAGGCGAGCGAGACTGCGAGAGGGGATTATTACATGTCGTCGAGGATAGCTTTGAAAAAGAGCGCGCGGGATGGCGTTATCGTTATCGATCGGGCGTGGCGGTACTGTGGGTCTGTGGCTTATTTGCTAGGTTCTCCCGGAGCCCATTTTGTGATCTAGGGAAGAAATGAGTGCCTGCCTATGCCGAGAGCTGACAGTGACATGGATGATGCGGTATCCATTTTCTTATTGTTCTCCTTCGACGTTGCTCGGCACGACTTCCTGCTATAAAAATGAGGTCCAAGAACGATCTTATCCGACCCGTTCTTGTTCAGATTGCGGGCGCCATATATAATTGACTCTAATTTATTTTGGGTGACAGCAAGAAGAGTAATGGGAGTGCTCAAGCTCGAAGTGACAGCATTGCAACAACCTTCTAGGAGTAGTGTTTGAGGAGTTCGCTGATGGAGTCGTGGAGGGGAGAGTGGCAGAGCACGAAGCCAAAACTAGAAACAATCCACCGTAGTGGCCTGGATGTGTGTTTGTGTATCACGGACGGGAAGAAAAAAGAACCCGCGTGCCGCGTCTCTTCTCCCGACATGCTTCCTTTTTACTCGTTCGGGAATCCTGGTGGTCGCATATTGCATTATGTGGAACGATTACACGCAAAATTTTGTTACTGTACGAGACTTCGCCGTATAACTCTTGTTCTTGAGATAGTCAAGAGAGCACGTGCTACTGTTCTAATACCATTTATGCAACGCAAAAAAAAAAAAAAAACCATTTATGCAAGTCAGTACGATATGATGGAAAGCAAAAGTAACGAGCCTGTTCTTCTTTTAGCAAAAAAAAGCAAGCCCTGTTAGCGATCGTCGCTGCCAATACGATGGAGCTGTGCGGCCCAAGTTGGCATAGAACGGGCCTACGTTCAATTTGCCTTGTTCTTTCTTACTCTCAGTAGGCCATCGCAACTTAAAACCCTATTGGAAAGCGTTTAAGAAAAAGCCTACCTACAGACTCCTCTTATTTGTTTTTTATACTTATCAAAGTAGTCAAGACACGTAAATGTATATAATTCTAAATATAATCACTTATTAGTACAATAGAAATAGAAATATATTTACATCGAAGTGAAATTTAAAAATATACCGATGACGAAACTCTAAAACCATTTAGAAGCCGCATACAATGGAAAATCTTTCTTAATTTTACATGGGCTTACACAACGGTTTTGAGTTCTTGGACTGAATCTACGACATCTTCCATCTGTTTTAAAACAAACACTGAACTGAAGTATCGGGGTCGTTTCTTCCTAGCAGAATCAGTGAAAAACAAAAAAAGGAAACCGAATTTGAGGGTAAAACTGGATGCGCGCAGCCACGATAAATAAGTGAGCCTCGCCCATTTACCAGCTTTAACTCTTAAGGCCTGCGCGGTTCAACCATTACCAGCCCAATTGCTGAGCTTGTCTGCTTAAGAAGATAAGCAGGCTGCTGAACCTGAATTAGTGGAGAATGCACAAGAAGTCGCGTATGACTTCTTTCCACAGGGCCGCTGCACAACACAAACAACCCATTTGAGGCCCATCGATGGTTTTTTTAATTGTTTTTAACCATACCTGCTCATTTGAGGCCAATCGATGATTTTTAATATCTCACATATATCAATTACACCCAACTCTTCGAAACAATAAGATATCCGACAAAAAAAATTAAGGATCCACACATCCAAAATAAAAAAACCCACCACGATGACGAACACCCGCAGCAGCCCTCTAACCATACCAAAGACAACACCCGAACTATAAAATGGGTTATTCAAAAGCAACGTCTCCAAAAAAAAGAGAACAATATGCAAACGTTGCCATCACCCAATCGAAGATCTTAGGTTTTTGGTCTATAGAAAAACCATTTTTCAAAAGAATACCTTCAACAAGGTCATTATTAGGCTCAATCAATCAAGACCATACCTTGAGTTTCCACGCTGGAAATCCCGGACCGGTACTTGAGAGCACCACCAATAAAGATATCCTCCAGTGCTGTTGTCCTCACTTGCGGAGGCCGCTACTACAAGTCATCCACCACCAGACTCACATGAACTTGTGTCCGTTGTGGACGGGAACATTGTCCCGCAAACCGAATCTGAACAATATCCTATGAAGCAAAGTCTTCATAGCATCCAAGAGGTCCTCATTTTTCCTCCAAAGGAGAGGTTTGGAACTCGTCGGTGACCAGATAGAGGAGGTCCAACCATAAGCATATTGATGACTTAATGCGAAGACCACAAGGGTCACCGCTTGGCTGATTATTCCGTAAGACATGGGGTCCCGATATCCACCACATCTCGCTGCCCACCTCTGGCGGAGGAGGATCCTGCCATCGCCATGCGTGGGACCGCTACCTCGGCCTCATTGTGTTGTGGTTGTAGCCATACACCCAAGAGGAGCCCGCTTTGTCGACATGTTCGTTGCGCTAGGGAAGAGGCATGAGAGAGGTTCGCCTCTCCCAAAGGCCCCAGATCGGAAATGTGGCACCTCCGGGAAGTGCTTCGGGTGTACCCGTTATGCATACAACCACGATTCCCAAGATCAACACATCGTGGCGCATAACCGACTTAATATCAAAGTACACATCCATTACCGTACCGAACATATAAAGTATTACATAAACATTCTTACAGAAAGGCCGCGATGGGAAATTCACATAGTAGCAGCGGAATACTTAAACGCAGAAGAACCGAGTCATGCCATAGCCCTACAGGTCAACCTATAGGTGGGAATGGGCTGCCCACGGGGCCACTATCCCATCCCACCTATTTCCCCGTAAATGGAGACCCATGTATTACTGAAAAAATATCACAGACCACCACAGAGCATCCGCTACCGCCACCACGCTGCCACGATTCCATGAAACGTCCTCCATGGCGATGGAGGAAGGAGCCAAGCCCGGAGGAACTGTCCCGTCGTTGCCGCTTCCTTTCCTGCTCGCCCCTCCCTTCCCCTCGCCCTCCCATCCCCCTTCTCCATCACTCCGCTCCTCCTGTCGGCAGCGACATCACGCCCATGCCTAGGACCACGGGGAAAAACGCCCATCGCCGCTGGAGGCCGCCGCTAGTGATATAGTTAGGTCACCGTCCAGAAGAAGGGGAAAAAGGTAATTCCCTCTTTCCCTCTCGCTTAAATTTGACCCTCAAAAACTTTGACCTTGATCTATTGCTGGTCTAGATCTCCATTATCCGTTTCTAGTATACGCGCCAAGAAGAGTTCGATCTAAATTACTTCTACTAGATCGTGCCAAGAACTAATATCAATGATGATTTGTATTGTACGTTGGAGACTTCATGTTTGAGGCTGCCAAGACAATTGCTTGATTTTTGTTTATTTGTTTGGAGAGCTATGCCCTATATCAACCATGAAATTCACCACTAGGACTGCACTGCACTGCAATTGTTTTGCATAATCCAATGAACTTGGGCCAGAATATGAACAAAGTAGAAGGAAACTCAAATGCCCAATAATCTATTACCTAAATGTGAAGGATCAAATGCCAGATTGTAGCTAGGCACAATAGTTTTTTTTCCTAAGAGTAGCTGGGTTCAACAGTTTCAATACTCTGCCCCAACATAAACTTGGTGGTAGGCATACGCTGACCAAATAATATCCTTCTTGCTTCAGAGAATGATGCACGTATCCAACTAAGATAGCTTCTCTGCTACATATATGACACATCAGGTGCTTGAAGGACATCCGTTTACAAAGCAGCATCTTATCCAGGGATTCAAGTAAGATGGGACAAAGCACTCGATTCATGATAAAAAAGTTTTTCACTATAAAGTGAAATACATTGATGTGGCCTGAACTATATTTACTCTAAAGTTTGAAATGGCAGTATCAGAAGTATCCTGCAGCTTTGCAATTGAATAAAGTCTTAATACTGAACATTTTTATCATTGATTTAGCAGGGCAGCATTCCAGTAGCCTCACTGAAACATTTTTATCGTTGGTTTAGCTTTGTAATTGAATATAAAGAAGTACTTTACAGTACCCTTGATGATCACCTTTGTGCAGAATTTTTCAGTAGCCTCACTGAAGCAAGTAGCCAAGCAATTGTAGTACTTCACAAGGAGGTACACCATCATATAGTTATCCAAATATTACTATTATATCACTCTTTTTGCCCTTAGTTTTCTACCACAATATAACACATACCTTATTAAGATTTCCTCCCGTCCGATCTGCTCAATTTCGCAAGCATCACGATGAATTCTATGTCACCATGTGATTGTGTGTTTTGTTAAAAAATATATACCGGGAAACACGAACTCTTCGTATTTTTGACTAACCAAGATTTCTTCGCATTTTATTACACATCACAATTTGTGGTAAGTTGCACGATAGTTGCATTAAATTCCTATTTGTATCAACAATCTTCCTATTTTTTATAGGCTGAAATTCCCGAGATAGTTGCAAGATCTCTGAGATAGTTGAAATTTCTATAATCAATATACGACTGCTTGCAATTGCAGTATGGAATGCTTGCTGAAAATTATTGCATTGTTGCAGAACCTCTGCCGACAGAGATGAGGAAGCTAGACCTCATCCGTCACCTCCATCTGCAAGAAGGTGTTGGAAACCGTGTAGTGTCCTATGAAGGCGCATTGTCTGTGGCAGAGTCAAAGCGAAGGCTTCTCCTATGTCTTATTTGAGATATTCGTGTGCTTTCAACTCCCTCCGTTCAGAAATATAAGACATTTTAGCTTGTGAAATGAACATATCTAGACGTCTTTTAGTGTATAGGTTCACACATTCGATTCACAAAGCTAAAATGTCTTATATTTTTAAACGAAGGAAGTAGTAGTTTGATGCCTAAACGCTGGCTCGTGAGTCGTGGTGCCATGCTTGTTTTCAAGTTTGTACTGCTTCAGGTTGTGGCTTGTGGGCAGACCAACGGCTGATATTGTGTCACTGCTTACTGAAGTAGTGCATAGACGCCGATGCTTAAAAGCTAGCGGGTTTCACTGGGCAGCTGGACGCCGCATAACATGCATGATACTTATACAGACACGAGCGGTGTCCCAGCTGAATCGCTCGGGTAGAAGCGGCCAGCTGGTGGGCAGCCGTGCCCACTTACAGCCCGACCTACAGGTGCCTGACTCGGAGAACACCCTAGTTTGCGTAGTTGTCATCGTAATCTCCCACATCTTTCTCTTTCTGCTTATAAACTGGCCAAGTAGATAGCCAGGGATAAAGCCGGTGAGTACGTTGGAATGTACTCGCCAACCACCATGATACAATAATGTAGATAAAAATGCACCAGTCACAAAGCGAAAATGGCTAAGTAATGTCACTCATATGGAAGTTGTTTTCCTTAGAAGGAGGTGTATGTATACTACAGAAAATAGAGGGTAGTTGGGTAAACCTACCAGAAGATAATCTTTGAAAGAGTGAGGGAATACTAGAGTATGGGTCACCCATTGATTTTCACCAAGTCTGATGCACCTAGAGAGCTCCACCCTTCTTGCCGACCATACCATGGTCACAAAACGTTCTTAAGAAAGGTTTTTATTTTAAAACAAAACTCAACACCGCTACGCAACAGCCATTCCAATCTTCCATGACCGTGTACACGGCTATTCGAATAGTTTTCACCCTCTGTAGAGATGATACACTTTATCCATAAGATCTGATACATTCACTGAGAATTTCCCGGTTCGTCATACCAAGGTATGCGGGTTACGGATAATCAGACAATACCATCCATGTGTCCACTCCAACAGGATGCCTACCCTATGGGTTATTACTCCCAACACCGAGACGTCCAGATCCATAAACCAGCCGGAGTGCGGCACTTTCAATGGGAGGCCCATAGTATCACCCAGTCACTTACATGGGTGATTCTTCCTCCTCTAGGTGACTACTACACAGTTGACCCTTTATGTAAAGGAGACCCGGTAATTAGGGGAGATGATCCCCTATAAGTAGTGAAGAGGTTTCCATATTGGGGGTAAACATACTTCTAGTCATGCCCCGTCCCACTTCAGGATAGTGTGGTTGTACGCAGTAATTGTTCCGGCAAAACTACATAGAACCAGGTGTGTTTCATAAACATTCTTCAATCCCTTTTTGCCAAGCTTAGAAGGGTAAAATGTTTTTCTTATCTCAACCCTCCTGGTAGGTCCAACCTCACCAGGGTTTTATAATAAAACATGTTTTGAATAAAGATCTCAAGGTTTATTCCCATCCTCTAGTTTTCAAGGGGTAATAGAGAGTGGGTACAAAGGGAATGGGTCTAGGGTAAGATACCAATAAATTATCCCCATTGGTGTCGACTAGCAAGGTTTGGGGGAGCCAGACCCTAATGGAAGATTATGAAGATCTCCAAGTATCGTACTTGGGACAATAATATAAACAGTCATGCATGGATGAAAAAGTGTAGGCAAAGATAATGAACAAGAAGATGGCTTGCCTTGGTCAGCAAGTTGTCTATAATCCTCTTCTCCAAGATCCTCCCAAATACCTTCCTTGTAAACTTCCTCGTTCGTGTCTATCGTTGCAAAAGTACAAAACAACCAATAAACACCATCCATCAACTAGAGCAAACAATAACTACCAGTATAGTACAGAGGCAACAAACAGTACACCAAGCAACACTTCTATATATAATGAACATACCAAAGCATAGCCACTGGAATTACTTAAAAATCTATTACCAAACTTTTATTATGATTTATTTAGTAAATTCAAGATAATCACTTTGTTTTATGTTCAGGTGTGTTTGTGGGATGACGAAGTGGTTAGAAAATATACTACTATAAAGATAATGGGAATACTAAGCTAATCCAACTGGAATCATATTTTTATCTGTTGGGGTTGATTTTAAATAATTAAAAAGGTAGGGTTTAGGGTTTAGGGTTTAGGGTTTAGGGTTTAGGTGGGCTGGGGTGATTTAATTTCCCAGAAATCATAAAGGCTCCAAAAATTAAGGTATGGTGGATATTGGTTCATCTACCCAGTACACACATCAGGGAGTTGGTCTTTCTTCAAACTAAGATGTGTGCAAGATTCTAAAATTCCTAGAAAAAGTTTATGTATCAAACTTGGGATAATTACTACAGGTGTTGAATAGTTCAGAAATATGTGATTCCAATTTTAATGGATAGGTACTTCTGTTTACAGGGCCTACAAATTGGAATCACTATTTTTAGACAAGCAGAAAAATTGTTATGTAATTAAAATGGTTATCAGGGTTATTTTGGGAGGAAAAATCCCATCTAACATATAGACCATTTTTTGCCAAACTTCCAAAGCCATGTGTTAGGAAAAATCCTAAAGCAGCATACAAAATTGGATTCATTCCAAAAAGATTATTATGGATTTTTTGGTGAATTAATAGCTAGCAACCAATATCCTGGGAATTTAATTAGAGTAATAAAAATAAAAAGGGCAAAGAGGCTGCGGTCAGGGTTACGACCCGAGCTTGCTGTGCCGGCCCAAGTCCGGTGTAGGATGCGCGGGAGCCAGGGATTCAAATCCCAGCGGGGGTCCCGTTTGTCAGTTGCTGGGGATGGTGAAGGGGTACCGACGAGGCTGGGCCGTTGGATCTAATGCAGATCTGATGGCTAGCGCTCGTCGTCTTCGAATAGATGCTACGCCAGCGGCAAAACCCTAGCGGCTATGGGAGGTGGTCAAGGCGGCTAACCAAGGGGCAATAAGGGACTGGCGACGCGTTAGCTGGTTGCGGTGGACGGCAGCGAGTAGAACGAGGGGCGGTAGAGGTAGCTCCAGCTCCAGACATGGAGACGGCATGTTCGCGGCTATGTGGTGCTCACGGGCTCCCTCTACGATGTCCTCTTGGTGCTCCTAGATAGAAACATAGAGGAAGGTTAGGTGCGCTCGACGACCACACACATGACTATGCATGCATGTAGAGGAAAAGAGGGAGAGAGAGGCACCGGCAACCTCTACCCTTCTCCTTCGGTGCCGTGGTGATGCATCAAGGGTGGCGAGATGGGTTAAGCGGGAGGCCTCGCCTCCGCTTAGGGGGTGAGTGGGGAGAGGGAAGTGTGTGGAATGGGGCGGTAGGTGAGAGGAGAGGGGCTCAGGAGGGATTTATCCCGAGGGTGCACGCCCACGGTGCACCATGTCCACGGTGGGGTCGGGTTGATGTCGTGGAGGTTCGGGAGGTGCTGAGCTAGGCGGTGGGTGTTTCTGTGGGCACGGCGACGCGAGGTGTAAGCGGTAAGTGGCTGGGGTCCCGCAGGCAGAGAGAGGGGTGTGGCGTGGTCGAGTGCACGCGAGTTTGTCGGCCGTGGTCTCTGGCCGGCTAGGCTCAGGGAAGCTAGGGTGAGGGACAATACAGGGATAGGGAGAGGGTGACGGGGTTTTCCACTACTGGCTACGTGCGTTTTGCACCGTGGGAGAGGGTGGGTCGATGGGGGCGACGTGTTGGCACCGACATGGCCGCCACGGTTTGGGGGTCGTTTGGAGGGGAGGGTGAGCAGGGGGATTCATTGGGGAGCTGCCTAGGAAGTTCTTGCTGGTCTGGCTAGGCCTAGCCTCGAGAGAGAGGGGGCAGGGCAGCTGCTGCATTGATGTGGCAAGATCATGGTGATCTTTGATTGTCTTGCATGCAAGATCAAGTTTGAGGGAAGGGGTGGTGTTGGTAATGGTGTGGCACATGAGTATGGGTGGTGTCAAGGTTGTGCTAGGCTAGGTATATGGCCACAAGGTCTATGGTGGAGAGAAAAGGGTGGTGATGATCTAGGCTTAGAAACAACCTTGCTCACTTGAGTTGATCATGGCATCAAGTGTGATGCTCCCATGAGCTAGGCTAATGGTGCTTTGGTTAGAGGGAGGTGAGATGAGTATAATGGTGCCAAGTCGGGTGGCCTAGCTCCCTCCCGAGAGTTTGCCAAGCATTACCTTAATTGACACCATTTAAGATGATCAAATTTTAAACTTCGGCCAAGTTTGCAAACCTAGATAGGAAGGGTACTAGTGTAGGGGTTCGTAGCATGGAAAACAAAAAATTTCTACCGCATGCAAACAAACAAGCCAAGATCTATCTACTAGATTGTAGCAACGAGTCGATAGAGGAACTCACCCTCGAAGATTCCAAAGCGATTAACGAGAGCGGATTCTCGTGGGTGATGTAGTCGTACTCTTGCCGATCTCAAGATCGCGTAGACGATCCTTCCGGTGCTGTGTTCCGGCAGCGCTTCCGCAGTCGGTCAAACGTTCGGTACTCGATGAAGACCTTCCTCTCCCTTGTTCCAGCAGGCAGCGGAGGTTGTAGCACTCTCCTCGCGATTCCGGCAGCACGACGGCGTGGTACCGGAAGTAGAGGGGAGATCTCGCAGGGCTTCGCCTTAAGCCGGAGCGAGTATGGTGGACTATGAGAGAGGCCTTGGTGGTCTAGGGTTTAGAGGCACCAAGGTGAGAGTGTAGCCGGTTGTAGGGGTTCGTAGCATGGAAAACAAAAATTTTCTATCGCATACAAACAAACAAGCCAAGATCTATCTACTAGATTGTAGCAACGAGTCGATGGAATAACTTACCCTCGAAGATTCCAAAGCGGTTAACGAGAGCGGATTCTCGTGGGTGATGTAGTCGTACTCTTCCCGATCTCAAGATCGTGTAGACGATCCTTCCGGCGCCACGTTCTGGCAGCGCTCCCGCAGTCGGTCACACGTTCGGTACTCGACGAAGACCTTCCTCTCCCTTGTTCCAGCAGGCAGCGGAGGTTGTAGCACTCTCCTCGCGATTCCGGCAGCACAACGGCGTGGTACCGGAAGTAGAGGGGAGATCCCGCAGGGCTTCGCCTTAAGCCGGAGCGAGTATGGTGGAGTATGAGAGAGAGCAATTAGTGGTCTAGGGTTTAGACACACCAATTAGAAGGCTCTAAACCGAAGGCTAGAGCAATTAGAAGCTCTAAACCAAAACGGCTCTAAACCGGAGATTAGAGGATAGGAACTTGTGTGTCTAGAGGAGGAGGCCCTGCCCCTCCTTTTATAGGTGGGAGGGGCGGCCAAGGGGAGGGGAGTCCCTCCCCAAGTCGGCCTTGGTTGGCGCGCCGGCTTGGAGGGACTCCTCCCCCAAGTCGGTTCCAACCACCTCTTGCTTGTTTCCCACAGTTTCCTGTTTTAGCCGTTTGACTTTCAAACTGGCCATTTGACTTTTCTGTTTTAGGATTCAATTTAATCCTTTATTTGGAACAGCAAGAACACTTAGTACATGATGCAATCATTCCAATATGTAATGACACATTCATGTAGCCCTTCCCCCCCGGAGTGCCGGACATTCCGGAACCTTCTAGAACATTCCCGATGAAAACACCGGAATCATTTCCGAACTCCGAAACGGGACTTTCCTTATATGAATCTTATTCTCCGGACCATTCCGGATCACTTCGTGATATCCCGGATCCCATCCGAGACTCCGAACAACATTCAGTCTCTTTCTCATAATACCATAACTACTCAAACAACGTCGAATCCTTAAGTGTGTCTCCCTACGGTTCGTGAATTATGCGGACATGATCGAGACACTTCTCCGAACAATAACCAATAGAGGAATCTGGAAATTCATATGGCTCCCACATATTTCTACGATTACTTTGCGATCGAATGAACCACTTACATACGATACCAATTTCCCTTTGTCTCACGATAGTTTACTTATCCGAGGTTATGATCGTCGGTATCTCTGCATACCTAGTTCAACCTCGTTACTGATAAGTACTCTTTTCTCGTTCCCGTGATATGTGATCCCTTGTGAGCCAGTCACATGCTTGCAAGCTAATTGGATGACATTTCACCGAGAGGGCCCAGAGAATATCTATCCGTCATATGGATGGACAAATCCCACTCTTGATCCATGTGTCTCAACCAATACTTTCTGAATACTCAATGCCACCTTTTGTTGGAGATATGCCCTAGAGGCAATAATAAATAGAGTTATTATTATATCTTTGTGTTTATGATAAATGTTTACATTCATGCTATAATAGTATTAACAAGGAAACATTAATACTTGTGTGATTTGTAAACTAAAATAAGAGTCCCTAGTAAAGCCTCTTGTTAAACTAGCTTGTTGGTTAATAGATGATTGTGGTTTCCCTATCATGAATATTGAGATGTTATTAACAACAAGATCATATCGTTAGGAGAATGATATGGTGGACATACTCCTATAGATAAGCGTAGCATAAAGATCAAGTCATTTCAATAGTTCAATTGCTATATGCTTTCTGATACATAGTAACCTAATTCCTTCGACCATGAGATCATGCATATCACCTTTACCGGATGGATGCTTTGATGTCATCAAACACCACACCGTAACAGGGTGGCTATAAAAGTGGCATTGAGTGTTCGGAAAGTATTGGTTGAGACACATGGATCAAGAGTGGGATTTGTCCATCCATATGACGGATAGATATTCTCTGGGCCCTCTCGGTGAAATGTCATCCAATTAGCTTGCAAGCATGTGACTAGGTCACAAGGGATCACATATCACGGGAACGAGAAAAGAGTACTTATCAGTAACGAGGTTGAACTAGGTATGCAGAGATACCGACGATCATAACCTCGGATAAGTAACATATCGTGAGACAAAGGGAAATTGGTATCGTATGTAAGTGGTTCATTCGATCGCAAAGTAATCGTAGAAATATGTGGGAGCCATATGAATTTCCAGATTCCTCTATTGGTTATTGATCGGAGAAGTGTCTCGATCATGTCCGCATAATTCACGAACCGTAGGGAGACACACTTAAGGATTCGACGTTGTTTGAGTAGTTATGGTATTATGAGAAAGAGACCGAATGTTGTTCGGAGTCTCGGATGGGATCCGGGATATCACGAGGTGATCCGGAATGGTCCGGAGAATAAGATTCATATAAGGAAAGTCCCGTTTCGGAGTTGGGGAATGGTTCCGGTGTTTTCATCGGGAACATTCTAGAAGGTCCCGGAATGTCCGGCACTCCGGAGGGGGAAGGGGTACATGAATGTGTCATTGCATGTTGGAATGATTGCATCATGTACTAAGTGTTCTCGCTGTCCGAAATAAAGGGTTAATTCAAATCCTAATTGGAAAAGTCAAACTGCCAGTTTTCGGTCAAACTGCCAGTTTTCGGAAAGAGGAGAAAGAGGAGGAGAGGTGGAGGCCGAGTTGGAGGAGGGTTCCTCCCCTTGGCCGGCGCACCTCCCAAGGCCGAGTTGGGGAGGAACTCCTCCCCTTGGCCGGCCAGCCCCTCCCACCTATATAAGGAGGGGCAGGGCTCCCTCCTAGTACACACAAGTTTCCTATCCTCTAAACTAAACCCTAGATCTAGACCCCGGTTTAGAGCTATTCAGTTTAGAGCCTTCTAATTGGTTTAGAGCCCTCTAATTGGTGTGTCTAATTACTAGACCACTAATAGCCTCTCTCATAAGCTCCACCATACTCGCACCGGCTTAAGGCGAAGCCCTGCGGGATCTTCCCTCTACTTCCGGTACCACGCCGTCGTGCTGCCGGAATCGCGAGGAGAGTGCTACAACCTCCGCTGCCTGCTGGAACAAGGGAGAGGAAGGTCTTCGTCGAGTACCGAACGTGTGACCGACTGCGGGAGCGCTGCGGGAACGTGGCGCCGGAAGGATCGTCTACGCGATCTTGAGATCGGAAAGAGTACGACTACATCACCCACGAGAATCTGCTCTCGTTAACCGCTTTGGAATCTTCGAGGGTTAGTTATTCCATCGACTCGTTGCTACAATCTAGTAGATAGATCTTGGCTTGTTTGTTTGTATGCGATAGAAAATTTTTGTTTTCCATGCTACGAACCCCTACAGTGGTATCAGAGCCGTGTCTATATGTAGATCTGTTGCACGAGTAGAACACAATGGTCATTGTGGGCGTTGATGCTTTTATTGTAGATTGCTTTGCGTGTACTTTGCATCTTGCGGTATGTTGGGATGAAGCGGCCCGGGCTAACCTTACATGACATCGTTCATGAGACTTGCTCCACGCTTAACATGCAACTTGTATTGCATAAGTGGCTTTGCGGGTGCCTGTTTCTCCTAGCATAGTAAAGATCCAATTTACAACGGGTAATCAACAATGCTAGTATCAATGTTGTGGTTCTTGTTCGTAGGTTAGAACGACACTTATGGAAAGCCCCAAACCACGTAAAATATGCAAAGAAAGTAGAAGCGTCTAACTTTGTTTTGCAGGGGTGTGCAGTGATGTGATATGGCCATGATTGTGATTATATTTGATGTATGCAATGTTCCTTATTGTAAGTTGGCAACCGGCAGGAGCCATATGGTTGTCTTTAATTTCTGTTAAGACCTGCGTGTCTATTCAAAATAGTTGTAATAGTTGAAGCTGGTGGACGACAACCATGAAGAAGCGTCATTGACCTTGATGCTATGCCGGTGATGATGGAGATCATGTTCGTGCTTGAAGATGGAGATCGGAAGCACAAAGAAGAAAGGCCATATCATATCACATATTATGAATTGCATGTGATGTTAATCCTTTATGCATCTTGTATTGCTTAGTAGACGACGGTAGCATTATAAGATGATCCCTCATGCACATAAATTTCAAGTTCTAAAGTGTTCACCCTTAGTATGCACCGTTGCCAAAGCTTGTTGCTTCGAAGCACCACGTGATGATCGGGTGTCTTTGATTCCGCGGGTGAATACAACGTAAGCAAGCCAGATTTGCTTATGCGGTAGCTAAGGTTTGATCTTGACGAGCCTAGCATGTACAGACATGGCCTCAGGAACACGGATCGCCGAAAGGCAAAGCATGAATCATATAGTAGATATGATGAACATGATGATTGTTCGCCACTAAAACTATATCGGCTCTCGTGATGATCGGTGTTGATATAGTAGTTTTGGTTCGTGTGATCACTAAAACAATGTGAGGGATATTGTTTTGAGTGGGAGTTCACCTAGATTAATTTAATTATTAATTAGAACTCAATTTATCATAAACTAAATCAAAGTGAATTTGCATAGTTGTTGTAGTCATTGGCATCCGTTTACCACCTTGCGCTTAGTTATAATTGAGATGATAGAACTATAGAATTCTGGTTAGTTACTTTACGAACTGGTATCGTATTGTATTGAAGTGTTAATCTAAAGTTTAAAAGTCCTATTGCAAACTTTCAGTAAGTTTCAGTTACTCCATGAAGTTTAATAATTAGTATTGAATCAAGAGTAACAATTCCAAATGTTAGTATATAAGTATCATGTTTGTCTCCATGATTCTTGATATTCAAAGATTGTCTTAATATCAAGGTTATCTAGGATCTGAAAGAGTTGTTTCAGAAACCATGATGTGTGGAAGATATTGTGATATCTGAAACGAAATTTTGGTTGCAACATGATAGAGTATAATATTGCAAAAGTCATGTTCTCATATTTGATGAGAATTTGCAAAAGGGTGGAGACACTAGTTGTCCTAATCCTCCAAAATGTTTTGGAAAGCAACATTATACTCATAATTCATCGTTATAAGCTAAAAGTAGCTTGATCATGGACATTCCATGATAAGGTGAATATTTGATGTAGGTAAAATGTTTACTACACCAAGAGATTACTAAAGAAAGGAATTTGGAAGAACACCAAACATTTGATGATGGTGATCTACTTCAAAGTGCAAGTCCAAAGACATTTGTATTTAATTATACACGCTTTGGATTATGTGTCATATGTATGACTCCACTATTGATGTTGATAGATTCTTTCAAACAGAAAAGGAAATACTGAAAGAGAATCTCATAAATATATGGCAGAAAAGAAAAGACTGGAATTGTTCAGTTTAAGTATATAGATGATATACATGTTATGGCTATATTCTTTGATTGTTAAACGATGTGGTTCTTAAGTATTTTGATACTGAATTTGTTGGTGTGAATCGTCATACGAAACAACACAATTCATGAACTACAATGGCCTAAATAACTAGCAAAAGAATATGTGATGATGTTCATCGAGAACAAAATAAAGGGTTATTGTGTTGCTCGTTAAACATCAAAGCTTGCCTTCAAGATTTGTTTTATCAGGTATTATGAGAACAAAAGGGTTGTTCAAATAATTGCCGTAATCCATAAAAGATGGATGATTTACAAATCTCATTGGAGAAATCACATCCATAAAACTAGTGCTAAAAATGTCGAAAGACAAATTGATTGAAAGATCACTTAGGAAGTGACATCGCCGTTTAAATTATATTGGAAAGAAAACATGAAGAAAATCCATATGGATGGAATTTCGGAGTCTATTTGATTTTGATCAAATGACGCTTGTGAAACTTTCCTAGAGATAATTAAAACTTCGTTCATAGGCCAAAAAGGGAACGATGGACTAGCTTATTGGAACTTGTACATATTGTTGTATGAAGTCCATTATAGTCAAGAGCGATGGATTTCAACTTCATGTGCTTTCTCCGAAAATTTGAGTGAATATATGAATATTTACTTAATAAGGATGAAGTGTGAAATATTTGAAAAGTTCAAAGAATTTTAAGATGAAGTGCAAAATCATTGTAACAAGAATATAAATAGTTTATGATAAGATCATAAAGGAAGATATTTGAGTTACAAGTTTAGCATAATACCTAAGATTTAAGGAATCGTTCTGTGGCTTTGCATTTCCCGAAACACCATAAGAGTATGGAGCGTTCGAGATATGTGATTAAAACCTTGTTTGACATGGTAAGATCAAAAGGTGTAATTCATAAAACTGCCATTATATTTTAAAAGATTAAAAGCTTTAGAGACTACCGTTTTCCACTGAAAAGAGCTCCATCATAATCCGCTGAAATGACACCATATAAAGTTATGGTTTGGGATAAAACCCAAGTGGTCCTTTCTTAAACATTGGTATGCTATGCATTAAAGATGTTTGCAACCAAAGTCGGATAAATCTGTCTTTGTATTACTGTTAAGTATTCCTCCATAAACACCGGAGACAAAAGTGTTTGTCGCTTAGAACGTCAAGTTTCTTTGAGAAGGAATTTTTCGTGAAAAGTTAAGTGGGAGGACAATAGAACTTTGATAGGGTTAAAAGAACCTTAGCTATATGATCAGAGTTGCGCAGCACCGAAAAGTGTTCCGGAGGCAGCAACTAATGCTCATGGCTCATGTACCTCAAAAGGATGTGGTCATTGAGATCTAAGTTCCTATTGAAACAAGTAGGTCGAGTAAACAATCAAATACTAAGATTTGAGGGTTGAATCATTATTTGAGAATAATGAACGGACTACATGCAAAGAAGCGATGATGGGCCCTGACTCCGTCAAATGGCTTGAAGCCATAAAATCCGTGATAATTCCATACACGAGAAATCAAGTTTTGAACTTGAAGGTCCCTCGAGATAGGTGTAAGACCTTACAGTTGTGTTTGGATCTATAAAGAAATAGACATGGATGTTTCACATCTATAGTCGACATGTTGGGAGAGAGTTCACAACAATGTTCAAAGATTGACTATGACAAGATTTGATCTTTCATAGCGATATTTAGTCTATACGGATTAATATAGCAACCACTACATATAATTTTGTTATGTGGTAGTTGAATAAACAAAACAAGTTCTTCTAATAGAATTGTTACCTAGGACGTGTGCATGACATGGTCCAAAGAGTTTTGTTAATTCAAAGGATGCTGAATGCATATGCAAACTTCAATGGTTGAAGTAAGCATAGCGGAGCTGGAATCTTCACTATGATGAAACTGTTAAAAGAGTTTAATTTCATCGGAGACAATGAAGATGCTTGCATTTGCAAGAAATTAAGTGGGAGCGCTAAGACATATTTCTAATACATTATGTGGAGGACATATTGTTGATTAGAAATGGTGTATCTTTTATTAACACATATTAAGAATTTCATCCTGATGAAAGACTTAGGCAAAACCCAAATATTTGGCATCAATAGATGCTAATATGGTTGTGCCAGAAGTACATAAACGAGATATTGAATGAGTTCAATATAGAAACTACAAGAAAAGGTTCTTGTCGCACAGAAAGGATTGAAAGAGTTCAATGTTGATGATATATTCAAGTGTATTGACATTTGGTAAGTGAAACAAAGATTCAAGTATAGATTGATACTTGATATATGAAATCGCAAAGAGTGTTTATATCAATCATACTGTGGTATGTACAAATCCAGATATGTCCTATGCTCTAAAAGTTATGAGCATATACCAGAATGATTCATAAGATGATCATTGGACGATAGTAAGGATATTCTTATGATCTTTTGGAAGAACTAAGAGTATATTATTTGTAGAAGTGACAAATAGATGATTAGTTCATTGTAAAAGTACTACATTGATACTAGTTTTGTCACAGAGTACAAATTAAGTTTATCTCAATTTAAATTAAGGGTGGCACAATATAATGGAGAGTGAGTTCCATAATGGATTTGGATGAGTTCCAAAGTTAAGACATTGTGACAGATACTTCAACAAAAGGCTAAGTATATGACTGCTATTATAGCAGCAAAAGAGGGCATTTGTGTCAAGTAGTTTGTTATCAAACTAGGTGTAGTTCACAGCGGGATAATACTATGAAGATATATTGTGCGACAATATTATCAACATGTTTTAACCCCAAAGAACTAAAGGTCACACCGAAAGACCAAATTATACAAAGCCATCTCATTAGAGAATGAGTGATGCGTAGAGACGCAAAGACATGCAATTACACACGGACCTGGAAGTGTCAGATCCGGAGATCAGTTGACCACTAGCAATCGTGTACATACAACACCAGAAAGCCATAGGTGTTGAATACACAAAGGTTTGAAACTAGATTATTGACTCTAGTGCAAGTGGGAGACTGTTGGAGATATGCCCTAGAGGCAATAATAAATAGAGTTATTATTATATCTTTGTGTTTATGATAAATGTTTACATTCATGCTATAATAGTATTAACAAGGAAACATTAATACTTGTGTGATTTGTAAACTAAAATAAGAGTCCCTAGTAAAGCCTCTTGTTAAACTAGCTTGTTGGTTAATAGATGATTGTGGTTTCCCTATCATGAATATTGAGATGTTATTAACAACAAGATCATATCGTTAGGAGAATGATATGGTGGACATACTCCTATAGATAAGCGTAGCATAAAGATCAAGTCATTTCAATAGTTCAATTGCTATATGCTTTCTGATACATAGTAACCTAATTCCTTCGACCATGAGATCATGCATATCACCTTTACCGGATGGATGCTTTGATGTCATCAAACACCACACCGTAACAGGGTGGCTATAAAAGTGGCATTGAGTGTTCGGAAAGTATTGGTTGAGACACATGGATCAAGAGTGGGATTTGTCCATCCATATGACGGATAGATATTCTCTGGGCCCTCTCGGTGAAATGTCATCCAATTAGCTTGCAAGCATGTGACTAGGTCACAAGGGATCACATATCACGGGAACGAGAAAAGAGTACTTATCAGTAACGAGGTTGAACTAGGTATGCAGAGATACCGACGATCATAACCTCGGATAAGTAACATATCGTGAGACAAAGGGAAATTGGTATCGTATGTAAGTGGTTCATTCGATCGCAAAGTAATCGTAGAAATATGTGGGAGCCATATGAATTTCCAGATTCCTCTATTGGTTATTGATCGGAGAAGTGTCTCGATCATGTCCGCATAATTCACGAACCGTAGGGAGACACACTTAAGGATTCGACGTTGTTTGAGTAGTTATGGTATTATGAGAAAGAGACCGAATGTTGTTCGGAGTCTCGGATGGGATCCGGGATATCACGAGGTGATCCGGAATGGTCCGGAGAATAAGATTCATATAAGGAAAGTCCCGTTTCGGAGTTGGGGAATGGTTCCGGTGTTTTCATCGGGAACATTCTAGAAGGTCCCGGAATGTCCGGCACTCCGGAGGGGGAAGGGGTACATGAATGTGTCATTGCATGTTGGAATGATTGCATCATGTACTAAGTGTTCTCGCTGTCCGAAATAAAGGGTTAATTCAAATCCTAATTGGAAAAGTCAAACTGCCAGTTTTCGGTCAAACTGCCAGTTTTCGGAAAGAGGAGAAAGAGGAGGAGAGGTGGAGGCCGAGTTGGAGGAGGGTTCCTCCCCTTGGCCGGCGCACCTCCCAAGGCCGAGTTGGGGAGGAACTCCTCCCCTTGGCCGGCCAGCCCCTCCCACCTATATAAGGAGGGGCAGGGCTCCCTCCTAGTACACACAAGTTTCCTATCCTCTAAACTAAACCCTAGATCTAGACCCCGGTTTAGAGCTATTCAGTTTAGAGCCTTCTAATTGGTTTAGAGCCCTCTAATTGGTGTGTCTAATTACTAGACCACTAATAGCCTCTCTCATAAGCTCCACCATACTCGCACCGGCTTAAGGCGAAGCCCTGCGGGATCTTCCCTCTACTTCCGGTACCACGCCGTCGTGCTGCCGGAATCGCGAGGAGAGTGCTACAACCTCCGCTGCCTGCTGGAACAAGGGAGAGGAAGGTCTTCGTCGAGTACCGAACGTGTGACCGACTGCGGGAGCGCTGCGGGAACGTGGCGCCGGAAGGATCGTCTACGCGATCTTGAGATCGGAAAGAGTACGACTACATCACCCACGAGAATCTGCTCTCGTTAACCGCTTTGGAATCTTCGAGGGTTAGTTATTCCATCGACTCGTTGCTACAATCTAGTAGATAGATCTTGGCTTGTTTGTTTGTATGCGATAGAAAATTTTTGTTTTCCATGCTACGAACCCCTACACCTTTATAGCCACCCAGTTACGGTGTGGTGTTTGATGTCATCAAAGCATCCATCCGGTAATGGTGATAGGCATGATCTCATGGTCGAAGGAATTAGGTTACTATGTATCAGAAAGCATATAGCAATTGAACTATTGAAATGACTTGATCTTTATGCTACGCTTATCTATAGGAGTATGTCCATCACATCATTCTCCTAATGATATGATCCTGTTGTTAATAACATCTCTATGTTCATGATCAGGAAACCATGATCATATATTAACCAACAAGCTAGTTTAACAAGAGGCTTTACTAGGGACTCTTATTTTAGTTTACAAATCACACAAGTATTAATGTTTCCGGTTAATACAATTATAGCATGGTATGTAAACATTTATCATAAGTATGAAGATATGATAATAACCACTTTATTATTGCCTCTTGGGCATATCTCCAACAGTCTCCCACTTGCACTAGAGTCAATAATCTAGTTTCATACCTTTGTGTATTCAACACCTATGGCTTTCTGGTGTTGTATGTACACGATTGCTAGTGGTCAACTGATCTCCGGATCTGACACTTCCAGGTCCGTGTGTAATTGCATGTCTTTGCGTCTCTACGCATCACTCATTCTCTAATGAGATGGCTTTGTATAAATTTGGTCTTTCGGTGTGACCTTTAGTTCTTTGGGGTTAAAACATGTTGATAATATTGTCGCACAATATATCTTCATAGTATTATCCCTCTGTGAACTACACCTAGTTTGATAACAAACTACTTGACACAAATGCCCTCTTTTGCTGCTATAATAGCAGTCATATACTTAGCCTTTTGTTGTAGTATCTGTCACAATGTCTTAACTTTGGAACTCATCCAAATCCATTATGGAACTTACTTTCCATTATATTGTGCCACCCTTAGTTTAGATTGAGATAAACTTAATTTGTACTTTGTGACAAAACTAGTATCAATGTAGTACTTTTACAATGAACTAACCATCTATTTTTCACTTCTACAAATAATATACTCTTAGTTCTTCCAAAAGATCATAAGAATATCCTTACTATTGTCCAATGATCATCTTACGAATCATTCTGGTATATGCTCACAACTTTTAGAGCATAGGACATATCTGGATTTGTACATATCATAGTATGATTGATATAAATACTCTTTGTGATTTCATACATCAAGTATCAATCTATACTTGATTATTTGTTTCACTTTACCAAATGTCAATACACTTGAATATATCATCAACATTGAACTCATTCAATCCTTTCTGTGCGACAAGAACCTCTCTTGTAGTTTCTATATTGAACTCATTCAATATCTTGTCTATGTATTTCTGGCACAACCATATTAGCGTCTATAGATGCCAAATATTTGGGTTTTGCCTAAGTCTTTCATCGGGATGAAATTCTTAATATGTGTTAATAAAAGATACATTATTTCCAATCAACAATATGTCTTCCACATAATGTATTAGAAACATGTCTTAGCGCTCCCACTTAATTTCTTGCAAACGCAAGCATCTTCATTGTCTCTGATGAAATTAAACTCTTTTAACAGTTTCATCATAGTGAAGATTCCAACTCCGCGATGCTCATTTCAACCATTGAAGTTTGCATATGCTTTTAGCATCCTTTGAATTAACAAAACCCTATGGACCGTGTCATGCACACGTCCTAGGTAACGATTCTATTAGAAGAACTTGTTTTGTTTATTCAACTACCATATAACAAATTATATGTAGTGGTTGCTACATTAATCCGTCTAGACTAAATATCGCTATGAAAGATCAGATCTTGTCATAGTCAACCTTTGAACATTGTTGTGAACTCTTTCCCAACATGTCGACTATTTCATAGATGTGCAATATCCATGTCTATTTATTTACAGATCCAAACACAACTGTAAGGTCTTACACCTTTCTCGAGGGTCCTTCAAGTTCAAAACTTGATTTCTCGTGTATGGAACTATCACGGATTTTATGGCTTCAAGCCATTTGACGGAGTCAGGGCCCATCATCGCTTCTTTGCATGTAGTCAGTTCATTATTCTCAAATAATGATTCAACCCTCAAATCTTGGTATTTGATTGTTTACCCGATCTACTTGTTTCAATAGGAACTTAGATCTCTGTGACCACAACCTTTGAGGCACGTGAGCCATGAGCATTGTTGCTGCCTCCGGAACACTTTTCGGCGCTGCGCAACTTTGCACATATAACTAAGGTTCTTTTAACCTTATCAAAGTTCTATTGTCCTCCCACTTAACTTTTCACGAAAAATTCCTTCTCAAAGAAACTTGACGTTTTAAGTGACAAACACTTTTGTCTCCGATGTTATGGAGGATTACTTAACAGTTATTCGAAATAACATACAAAGACAGGTTCATCCGACTTTGGTTGCAAACATCTTTCTTATGCATAGCATACCAATGTTTAAGAAAGGACAACTTGGGTTTTATCCCAAACCATAACTTTATATGGTGTCATTTCAACGGATTATGATGGAGCTCTTTTCAGTGGAATAACGGTAATCTCTAAAGCTTTTAATCTTTAAAATATAATGGCAGTTTTATGAATTATACCTTTGATCTTACCATGTCAAACAAGGTTTAATTACATATCTCGAACGCTCCATACTCTTATGGTGTTTTGGGAAATGCAAATCCACGGAACGATTCCTTAAATCTTAGGTATTATGCTAAACTTGTAATTCAAATATCTTCCTTTATGATCCTATCATAAACTATTTATATTCTTGTTACAATGATTTTTCACTTCATCTTGAAAACCTTTGAACTTTTCAAATATTTCACACTTCATCCTTATTAAGTAAATATTCATATATTCACTCAAATTTTCGGAGAAAGCATATGAAGTTGAAATCCATCACTCTTGACTACACATAATGGATTTCGTACAACAATATGTACAAGTTCCAATAAGCTAGTCATTCGTTCCCTTTTGGCCTATGAACGAAGTTTTAATTATCTCTAGGAAAGTTTCTCAAGCGTCATTTGATCAAAATCAAATAGACTCCAAAATTCCATCCATATGGATTTTCTTCATGTTTTCTTTCCAATATAATTTAAACTGCGATGTCACTTCCTAAGTGATCTTTTAATCAATTTGTCTTTCGACATCTTTAGCACTAGTTTTATGGATGTGATATCTCCAACGAGATTTGCAAATCATCCATCTTTTATAGATTACGGCAATTATTTGAACAACCCTTTTGTTCTCATAATACCTGATAAAACAAATCTTGAAGGCAAGCTTTGATGTTTAACGAGCAACACAATAACCCTTTATTTTGTTCTCGATGAACATCATCACATATTCTTTTGCTAGTTACTTAGGCCATTGTAGTTCATGAATTGTGTTGTTTCGTATGACGATTCACACCAACAAATTCAGTATCAAATACTTAAGAACCACATTGTTTAATAAGCAAAGAATATAGCCATAACATGTATATCATCTATATACTTAAACTGAACAATTCTAGTCTTTTCTTTTCTGCCATATACTTATGAGATTCTCTTTCAGTATTTCCTTTTCTGTTTGAAAGAATCTATCAACATCAATTAGTGGAGTCATTCATATGACACATAGTCCAAAGCGTGTATAGTTAAATACCAATGTCTTTGGACTTGCACTTTGAAGTAGATCACCATCATCAAATGTTTGGTGTTCTTTCAAATTCCTTTCTTTAGTAATCTCTTGGTGAAGTAAATATTTTACCTACATCAAATATTCACCCTTATCATGGAATTATCCATGATCAAGCTACTATTAGCTTGTAACGGTGAATCGTGAGTATAATGTTGCTCTCCCAAAAACTTTTGGAGGTTTAGGACAACTAGTGTCTCCAACCTTTTGCAAATTCTCATCAAAATATGAGAACATGAACTTTGCCATATTATACTCTATCATGTTGTAACCAAAACTTCGTTTCAGATATCACAATATCTTCCACACATCATGGTTTCTGAAACAACTCTTTCAGATCCTAGATAACCTTGATATTAAGAGAATCCTTTGAATATCAAGAATCATGGAGACAAACATGATACTTATATACTAACACTTGGAATTGTTACTCTTGATTTAATACTAATTATTAAACTTCATGGAGTAACCGGAACTTACTGAAAGTTTGCAATAGGACTTTTAAACTTTAGATTAACACTTCAAAACAATACGATACCAGTTCGTAAAGTAACTAACCAGAATTCTATAGTTCTATCATCTCAATTATAACTAAGCGCAAGGTGGTAAACGGATGCCAATGACTACAACAACTATGCAAATTCACTTTGATTTAGTTTATGATAAATTGAGTTCTAATTAATAATTAAATTAATCTAGGTGAACTCCCACTCAAAACAATATCCCTCACATTGTTTTAGTGATCACACGAACCAAATCCACCACATCAAAACCGATCATCACGAGAGTTGATATAGCTTCAATGGCGAACAATCAACATGTTCATCATATCTACTATATGACTCATGCTCTACCTTTCGGTAATCCGTGTTCCTGAGGCCATGTCTATACATGCTAGGCTCGTCAAGATCAAACCTTAGTTTCTGCATGAGCAAATCTGGCTTGCTCACGTTGTATACACTTGCAGAATCTAACACACCCGATCATCACGTGGTGCTTCGAAACAACAAGCTTTAGCAACGGTGCTAACTAAGGGTGAACACTTTATGACTTGAAATTCATGTGCATGAGGGATCATCTTATAATGCTACCGTCGTCTACTAAGCAATACAAGATGCATAAAGGATTAACATCACATGTAATTCATAATATGTGATATGATATGGCCTTTCTTCTTTGTGCTTCCGATCTCCATCTTCTAGCACGAACATGATCTCCATCATTACCGGCATTGCATCAAGGTCAATGACGCCTCTCCATGGTTGTCGTCCACCGGCTTCAACTATTACAACTACTTTGAATAGACACGTGGGTCTTAACATAAATTAAAAAACAACCATATGGCTCCTGCCGGTTGCCAACTTACAATAAGGAACATTGCATACATCATATATAATCACAATCATGGCCATATCACATCACAGCACACCCCTGCAAAACAAAGTTAGACGCCTCTACTTTCTTTGCATATTTTACGTGGTTTGGGGCTTTCAATAAGTGTCGTTCTAACTTACGAACAAGAACCACAACATTGATACTAGTATTGTTAATCACCCGTTGTAAATTGGATCTTAACTATGCTAGGAGAAACAGGCACCCGCAAAGCCACTTATGCAATACAAGTTGCATGTCAAGCGTGGAGCAAGTCTCATGAACGATGTCATGTAAGGTTAGCCCGGGCCGCTTCATCCCAACATACCGCAAGATGCAAAGTACACAAGAAGCAATCGACAATAAAAGCATCAACGCCCACAATGACCATTGTGTTCTACTCGTGCAACAGATCTACATATAGACACGGCTCTGATACCACTGTAGGGGTTCGTAGCATGGAAAACAAAAATTTTCTATCGCATACAAACAAACAAGCCAAGATCTATCTACTAGATTGTAGCAACGAGTCGATGGAATAACTTACCCTCGAAGATTCCAAAGCGGTTAACGAGAGCGGATTCTCGTGGGTGATGTAGTCGTACTCTTCCCGATCTCAAGATCGTGTAGACGATCCTTCCGGCGCCACGTTCTGGCAGCGCTCCCGCAGTCGGTCACACGTTCGGTACTCGACGAAGACCTTCCTCTCCCTTGTTCCAGCAGGCAGCGGAGGTTGTAGCACTCTCCTCGCGATTCCGGCAGCACAACGGCGTGGTACCGGAAGTAGAGGGGAGATCCCGCAGGGCTTCGCCTTAAGCCGGAGCGAGTATGGTGGAGTATGAGAGAGAGCAATTAGTGGTCTAGGGTTTAGACACACCAATTAGAAGGCTCTAAACCGAAGGCTAGAGCAATTAGAAGCTCTAAACCAAAACGGCTCTAAACCGGAGATTAGAGGATAGGAACTTGTGTGTCTAGAGGAGGAGGCCCTGCCCCTCCTTTTATAGGTGGGAGGGGCGGCCAAGGGGAGGGGAGTCCCTCCCCAAGTCGGCCTTGGTTGGCGCGCCGGCTTGGAGGGACTCCTCCCCCAAGTCGGTTCCAACCACCTCTTGCTTGTTTCCCACAGTTTCCTGTTTTAGCCGTTTGACTTTCAAACTGGCCATTTGACTTTTCTGTTTTAGGATTCAATTTAATCCTTTATTTGGAACAGCAAGAACACTTAGTACATGATGCAATCATTCCAATATGTAATGACACATTCATGTACCCCTTCCCCCCCGGAGTGCCGGACATTCCGGAACCTTCTAGAACATTCCCGATGAAAACACCGGAATCATTTCCGAACTCCGAAACGGGACTTTCCTTATATGAATCTTATTCTCCGGACCATTCCGGATCACTTCGTGATATCCCGGATCCCATCCGACACTCCGAACAACATTCGGTCTCTTTCTCATAATACCATAACTACTCAAACAACGTCGAATCCTTAAGTGTGTCTCCCTACGGTTCGTGAATTATGCGGACATGATCGAGACACTTCTCCGAACAATAACCAATAGAGGAATCTGGAAATTCATATGGCTCCCACATATTTCTACGATTACTTTGCGATCGAATGAACCACTTACATACGATACCAATTTCCCTTTGTCTCACGATAGTTTACTTATCCGAGGTTATGATCGTCGGTATCTCTGCATACCTAGTTCAACCTCGTTACTGATAAGTACTCTTTTCTCGTTCCCGTGATATGTGATCCCTTGTGAGCCAGTCACATGCTTGCAAGCTAATTGGATGACATTTCACCGAGAGGGCCCAGAGAATATCTATCCGTCATATGGATGGACAAATCCCACTCTTGATCCATGTGTCTCAACCAATACTTTCTGAATACTCAATGCCACCTTTATAGCCACCCAGTTACGGTGTGGTGTTTGATGTCATCAAAGCATCCATCCGGTAATGGTGATAGGCATGATCTCATGGTCGAAGGAATTAGGTTACTATGTATCAGAAAGCATATAGCAATTGAACTATTGAAATGACTTGATCTTTATGCTACGCTTATCTATAGGAGTATGTCCATCACATCATTCTCCTAATGATATGATCCTGTTGTTAATAACATCTCTATGTTCATGATCAGGAAACCATGATCATATATTAACCAACAAGCTAGTTTAACAAGAGGCTTTACTAGGGACTCTTATTTTAGTTTACAAATCACACAAGTATTAATGTTTCCGGTTAATACAATTATAGCATGGTATGTAAACATTTATCATAAGTATGAAGATATGATAATAACCACTTTATTATTGCCTCTTGGGCATATCTCCAACAGTCTCCCACTTGCACTAGAGTCAATAATCTAGTTTCATACCTTTGTGTATTCAACACCTATGGCTTTCTGGTGTTGTATGTACACGATTGCTAGTGGTCAACTGATCTCCGGATCTGACACTTCCAGGTCCGTGTGTAATTGCATGTCTTTGCGTCTCTACGCATCACTCATTCTCTAATGAGATGGCTTTGTATAAATTTGGTCTTTCGGTGTGACCTTTAGTTCTTTGGGGTTAAAACATGTTGATAATATTGTCGCACAATATATCTTCATAGTATTATCCCTCTGTGAACTACACCTAGTTTGATAACAAACTACTTGACACAAATGCCCTCTTTTGCTGCTATAATAGCAGTCATATACTTAGCCTTTTGTTGTAGTATCTGTCACAATGTCTTAACTTTGGAACTCATCCAAATCCATTATGGAACTTACTTTCCATTATATTGTGCCACCCTTAGTTTAGATTGAGATAAACTTAATTTGTACTTTGTGACAAAACTAGTATCAATGTAGTACTTTTACAATGAACTAACCATCTATTTTTCACTTCTACAAATAATATACTCTTAGTTCTTCCAAAAGATCATAAGAATATCCTTACTATTGTCCAATGATCATCTTACGAATCATTCTGGTATATGCTCACAACTTTTAGAGCATAGGACATATCTGGATTTGTACATATCATAGTATGATTGATATAAATACTCTTTGTGATTTCATACATCAAGTATCAATCTATACTTGATTATTTGTTTCACTTTACCAAATGTCAATACACTTGAATATATCATCAACATTGAACTCATTCAATCCTTTCTGTGCGACAAGAACCTCTCTTGTAGTTTCTATATTGAACTCATTCAATATCTTGTCTATGTATTTCTGGCACAACCATATTAGCGTCTATAGATGCCAAATATTTGGGTTTTGCCTAAGTCTTTCATCGGGATGAAATTCTTAATATGTGTTAATAAAAGATACATTATTTCCAATCAACAATATGTCTTCCACATAATGTATTAGAAACATGTCTTAGCGCTCCCACTTAATTTCTTGCAAACGCAAGCATCTTCATTGTCTCTGATGAAATTAAACTCTTTTAACAGTTTCATCATAGTGAAGATTCCAACTCCGCGATGCTCATTTCAACCATTGAAGTTTGCATATGCTTTTAGCATCCTTTGAATTAACAAAACCCTATGGACCGTGTCATGCACACGTCCTAGGTAACGATTCTATTAGAAGAACTTGTTTTGTTTATTCAACTACCATATAACAAATTATATGTAGTGGTTGCTACATTAATCCGTCTAGACTAAATATCGCTATGAAAGATCAGATCTTGTCATAGTCAACCTTTGAACATTGTTGTGAACTCTTTCCCAACATGTCGACTATTTCATAGATGTGCAATATCCATGTCTATTTATTTACAGATCCAAACACAACTGTAAGGTCTTACACCTTTCTCGAGGGTCCTTCAAGTTCAAAACTTGATTTCTCGTGTATGGAACTATCACGGATTTTATGGCTTCAAGCCATTTGACGGAGTCAGGGCCCATCATCGCTTCTTTGCATGTAGTCAGTTCATTATTCTCAAATAATGATTCAACCCTCAAATCTTGGTATTTGATTGTTTACCCGATCTACTTGTTTCAATAGGAACTTAGATCTCTGTGACCACAACCTTTGAGGCACGTGAGCCATGAGCATTGTTGCTGCCTCCGGAACACTTTTCGGCGCTGCGCAACTTTGCACATATAGCTAAGGTTCTTTTAACCTTATCAAAGTTCTATTGTCCTCCCACTTAACTTTTCACGAAAAATTCCTTCTCAAAGAAACTTGACGTTTTAAGTGACAAACACTTTTGTCTCCGATGTTATGGAGGATTACTTAACAGTTATTCGAAATAACATACAAAGACAGGTTCATCCGACTTTGGTTGCAAACATCTTTCTTATGCATAGCATACCAATGTTTAAGAAAGGACAACTTGGGTTTTATCCCAAACCATAACTTTATATGGTGTCATTTCAACGGATTATGATGGAGCTCTTTTCAGTGGAATAACGGTAATCTCTAAAGCTTTTAATCTTTAAAATATAATGGCAGTTTTATGAATTATACCTTTGATCTTACCATGTCAAACAAGGTTTAATTACATATCTCGAACGCTCCATACTCTTATGGTGTTTTGGGAAATGCAAATCCACGGAACGATTCCTTAAATCTTAGGTATTATGCTAAACTTGTAATTCAAATATCTTCCTTTATGATCCTATCATAAACTATTTATATTCTTGTTACAATGATTTTTCACTTCATCTTGAAAACCTTTGAACTTTTCAAATATTTCACACTTCATCCTTATTAAGTAAATATTCATATATTCACTCAAATTTTCGGAGAAAGCATATGAAGTTGAAATCCATCACTCTTGACTACACATAATGGATTTCGTACAACAATATGTACAAGTTCCAATAAGCTAGTCATTCGTTCCCTTTTGGCCTATGAACGAAGTTTTAATTATCTCTAGGAAAGTTTCTCAAGCGTCATTTGATCAAAATCAAATAGACTCCAAAATTCCATCCATATGGATTTTCTTCATGTTTTCTTTCCAATATAATTTAAACTGCGATGTCACTTCCTAAGTGATCTTTTAATCAATTTGTCTTTCGACATCTTTAGCACTAGTTTTATGGATGTGATATCTCCAACGAGATTTGCAAATCATCCATCTTTTATAGATTACGGCAATTATTTGAACAACCCTTTTGTTCTCATAATACCTGATAAAACAAATCTTGAAGGCAAGCTTTGATGTTTAACGAGCAACACAATAACCCTTTATTTTGTTCTCGATGAACATCATCACATATTCTTTTGCTAGTTACTTAGGCCATTGTAGTTCATGAATTGTGTTGTTTCGTATGACGATTCACACCAACAAATTCAGTATCAAATACTTAAGAACCACATTGTTTAATAAGCAAAGAATATAGCCATAACATGTATATCATCTATATACTTAAACTGAACAATTCTAGTCTTTTCTTTTCTGCCATATACTTATGAGATTCTCTTTCAGTATTTCCTTTTCTGTTTGAAAGAATCTATCAACATCAATTAGTGGAGTCATTCATATGACACATAGTCCAAAGCGTGTATAGTTAAATACCAATGTCTTTGGACTTGCACTTTGAAGTAGATCACCATCATCAAATGTTTGGTGTTCTTTCAAATTCCTTTCTTTAGTAATCTCTTGGTGAAGTAAATATTTTACCTACATCAAATATTCACCCTTATCATGGAATTATCCATGATCAAGCTACTATTAGCTTGTAACGGTGAATCGTGAGTATAATGTTGCTCTCCCAAAAACTTTTGGAGGTTTAGGACAACTAGTGTCTCCAACCTTTTGCAAATTCTCATCAAAATATGATCCTGTTGTTAATAACATCTCTATGTCCATCACATCATTCTCCTAATGATATGATCCTGTTGTTAATAACATCTCTATGTTCATGATCAGGAAACCATGATCATATATTAACCAACAGGCTAGTTTAACAAGAGGCTTTACTAGGGACTCTTATTTTAGTTTACAAATCACACAAGTATTAATGTTTCCGGTTAATACAATTATAGCATGGTATGTAAACATTTATCATAAGTATGAAGATATGATAATAACCACTTTATTATTGCCTCTTGGGCATATCTCCAACACCGGTGGCTAGGGTTTGGGGATCTCCCCAACTCGCCTAGTTGGTGGTGCCCTAGGCAGCGGCACAAGGAGGTGGTGGCGCCGGCGACTTGGAGGAGAGGGCTAGGGTTTTGGTGTAGGGAAGAGGGGCTAGGGTTTTGGTGTAGGGAAGAGGGGCAGCCCCGCCCCTCCTTATATAGGTGGAAGGGTGCCGGTTGGGAGGAGGGAGTCCTCCCCCAACTCGGCCTCCTTGGCCGACGGGTGGAGGGAGGAGGACTTCCTTCCCAAGTAGGTTTCCTACTCTCCCTCCACCAAGCAAACTTGCCGTTTGACTTTTTCAAATTGGCATTTGACTTTCAAACTAGGATTTGATTTCTCCCTTTATTTTGCCCAGCCAAGTGACCTAGTACATGATGCAACCATTCCATATTGTCATGACACATTCATGTACCCTTTCCCTCCGGAGTGGACCTTCCGGACCCTTCTAGAACATTCCCGATGAAAACACCGGAATCATTCCCCAACTCCGAAACAAGACTTTCCTTATATGAATCTTATTATCCGGACCATTCCGGATCTCCTCGTGATATCCCGGATCCCATCCGAGACTCCGAACAACATTCAGTCTCTTACTCATCTTTCCATAACTACTCAACAACATCGAATCCTTAAGTGTGTCTCCCTATGGTTCGTGAATTATGCGGACATGATCGAGACACCTCTCCGATCAATAACCAATAGAGGAATCTGGAAATTCATGTGGCTCCCACATATTTCTACGATTACTTTACGATCGAATGAACCACTTACATATGATACCAATTTCCCTTTGTCTCATGATAGTTTACTTATCCGAGGTTTTGATCGTCGGTATCTCTGCATACCTAGTTCAACCTCGTTAATGATAAGTACTCTTTTCTCGTTCCCGTGATATGTGATCCCTTGTGAGCCAGTCACATGCTTGCAAGCTAATTGGATGACATTCCACCGAGAGGGCCTAGAGTATATCTATCCATCATATGGATGGACAAATCCCACTCTTGATCCATGTGTCTCAACCCATACTTTCCGAACACTCAATGCCACCTTTATAGCCACCCAGTTACGGTGTGGTGTTTGATGTCATCAAAGCATCCTTCCGGTGATGGTGATAAGCATGATCTCATGGTCGAAGGAATTAGGTTACTATGTATCAGAAAGCTTATAGCAATTGAACTATTAAAATGACTTTATCTTTATGCTACGCTTATCTATAGGAGTATGTCCATCATACATTCTCCTAATGATATGATCTTGTTGTCAACAACATCTCAATGTTCATGATCAGGAAACCATGATCATCTATTAACCAACAAGCTAGTATTATAAAGAGGCTTTACTAGGGACTCTAATTTAGTTTACAAATCAAATAAGTATTAATGTTTCCGGTTAATACTGTTATAGCATGAATGTAAACATTTATCATAAAAACAAAGATATAACTACATTTATTATTGCCTCTAGGGCATATCTCCAACAGTCTCCCACTTGCACTAGAGTCAACTAATCTAGATTACATGGTAATATACCGAACACCCATGGCAGTTTGGTGTTGGTCATGTTTTGCCCTCGGGAGAGGTTTAGTCAACGGATCCACCACATTCAGATCTGTGTGTACTTTGCTAATCTTTATGTCACCATCTTGGACATGTTCTCGAATAGCGTGAAAACGTAGCTTGATGTGCTTCAGCTTCTTGTGTGACCTTGGTTCTTGCGCATTGGCTATGGCGCCCATGTTATCACAGTAGATTGTTGGAATTATGCCCTAGAGGCAATAATAAAGATGTTATTATTATAATTATTGTTCATGATAAAGTTTATATTCCATGCTAGAATTGTATTAAGCAGAAACTTTGATACTTGTGTGGTTTATGAACAACACCGTGTCCCTAGTACGCCTCTATGGACTAGCTCATTGATTAATGATGGTTAAGGTTTCCTAACCATAGACATGAGTTGTCGATTAATAATGAGATCATGTCATTGGGAGAATGATATGATGGACATACCCAAATCAAGCAGAGCAATTATATCGTGTCATCGTGTTCATCTTTGCGAAGCTTTTTCTCATGTCAAATATTGTATTCCTTAGACCATGAGATAATGCAACTCCCTGGTATCAGAAGAAAGATTTGAGGTCATCAAACGTCATCCTATGAGAGGGTGATCATAAAGGTGTCTCTCAGGTGATCGGAAAGTACTTGTTGGGTTGTATGTATCGAGATGGGATTTGTCCCTCCCAAGTTGGAGAGATATACTTCGGGCCTACTCGGTAATCGATATCAACATCGCTTGCAAGCAAGTGGTTAAGGAGTTAATCACAAAGTGATATCGGATTACAGAACGAGTAAAGTACTTGCTGTGAACGAGATTGAACTAGGTATGCCGATGCCAACGATCGAATCTCGGGCAAGTAAAATATCGCGTGACGAAGGGAATATATATGGGATTAATTGAATCCTGGCATCGTGGTTCATCCGATATGATCATCGATGAATATGTGGGAGTCAATATGGGTTTCCAGACCCCGATGTTGATTATTGATAGAAGATCATGTCTGCATATTCTCGAACCCGTAGGGTCACACACTTAACGTGTCTCAACGCTAGGATAGAATGGATAATTGGTTTATGAGTTTTTGTTCGGAGTCTCGGATGAGATCCAGGACATCACGAGAGGTTCCGGAATGGTCCGGAGAATAATATTCATATAAGGGAAAGCAGTCTTTGGATTTCGGAATTGTTTCGGAATGTTCGGTATTGTACCGGAAGCTTCTAGAACCTTCCGGAGTGGGACCAACGTGGCCCCACTAGTCAGGAGGGGGCGTGGGCCTACGAGAGAGTTCCCTGGCCGCATTGGGCCAGGGGCACAAGGCCCCATAGGCCTAGCCGGCCAAGCCCTAGGGGAAACCCTAGGGAGAGCTTCTAGAAGGGGGGGGGAACTTGCCCCCCACTCCACCCCATGTGGCCGCCGGCCCTAGGATTTGGAGGAGGGGCAAGGGCAGCCGGCCAGCCCTCTATATAAAGAGGGCAGGGGCGCACCCTCCCCACACACCTCCTCAAACCCTAGTCGCCTAGTTGCTGCCCTCCTCTCTTTCTCTCTCCCGACTGCGCGTAGGCGAAGCCCTGCCGCAGAAACTCTCCACCTTTGCACCACGCCTTCATGTTGTAGATCCAATCTATCTCTCCACCCCACTTGCTGGATCGAGGAAGGAGGAGACGTCGAGGTGCCGTACGTGTGCATCTCTCGGAGGCGTAGACACTTGTGGCGTTGGATCGGATCGGATCGCGAGGAGGAGAAGGCTAGTACGACTACATCAACCACGTTCCGTTGAACGTTCCGCTGTGTGATTTCTTCAAGGGTATGAAGATCTCATCTATCCCCCCTCGTTGTTTGCATCTTCTAGATTAGATCTTGGCTTCCCCGTTCGCATCCGTAGAATTTTTTTGATTTACTATGCTACGAAACCCTTCAGTGGTA
The DNA here is from genome assembly GCA_916181665.1 of Avena sativa. NCBI lineage: Eukaryota > Viridiplantae > Streptophyta > Magnoliopsida > Poales > Poaceae > Avena > Avena sativa. The sequence goes on along the minus strand of OV702281.1, from coordinate 412,966,776 downwards.
TCAGAGCTAGATCTTTGCGTAGATCTGTTTCACGAGTAGAACGCAACATGCTTGTTGCGGGCGTTGATGTTTTCTGTTGCAAGCCTCTTGTTTTGTACTTCTTATGACGCGGGATAGTGAGATCGAAGCGGTCCAGGCCAACTTTACGCGACCTCGTTCGCGAGACCGGATCCGCACTTGACGTGTGGCTTGTTCCACACATGCGGCTGGTGGATGCTAGTTTCTCTCACTATAGTTGTCATGGGATTTACACCGGATGTTGGCAACCATAATATCACCGTTGTGGCTTTCCGTAGGTAAGAATCGTTCTTAGCTTGTTACTCCCATAAGCCACGTAAAACATACAACAACAAAGTAGAGGCGTCTAACTTGTTTTTGCAAGGAGTGTTTCTATGATATGGTATGGCCCAAGATGTGATGTGTATGTTGTATGCAATGATCATGTTTTGTAATATTTCATGACTTGCATGTCGATGAGTACACAACCGGCATGAGCCATATGGTTGTCTTTATAATTGTGTATGACCTGTGTGTCTACTTCTTATATGCCATGTAATAGCTTTACTTTATCGCTAAGTGGTTAGAAATACTTGTAGTTGCTATTCGTGGTGGAGGCAATCATGGTGGAGTGATGGAGATCATGCTGGCACGCACAAGATGGAGATCATTGCGCGGAGATTGGCTATACCATGTCACATAAAATTATATGCATGTGATGTTTATCCTTTTATGTATCTTATTATGCTTAGATCGAGACGATAGCATTATAAGATGATTCCTCACTTAAAGATCAAGATAAAACGGTGTTCTCCCCATGTATGCACCGTTGCGAAAGTTCGTCGTGTTCAAGCACCACGTGATGATCGGGTGCTATAAACTCTACGTTCACATACAACGGGTGCAAGCCGGTTTTGCACACGCGGAAATACTTGGGTTTGACTTGACGAGCCTAGCATGTACAGACATGGCCTCGGAACACACGAACCGAAAGGTTAAGCATGAGTCATATGAATGATATGATCGACACTTTGTTGTCCACCATTGAAACCACATCTCTTCTCGTGAAGATCCGATTAGGTGTGGTGAATTTGGATCATGTTCACTAAACAACTTGAGGGATGTTGAATTTAGTGGGAGTTCATCTAGTAATTTGATTAAGTTGAACTAGTTATCATGAACATAGTCTAAATTGTACTTGCAAATTTTGTAGATCAAATGGCTAAGTCCAACTTCAACTTCAACGTTTTTGCTGAGAAAGAAAAGCTTAAGAGCAATGGGTCTAACTTCACCAACTGGTTCCGCAATCTGAGAATCATTCTCGCTGGCAGTCAAAAGGACTATGTCCTTGAGAAAGCGCTAGGTGACGCCCCTGCTGTAGATGCGCCGGCTGATGAAAAGCTGTTTATCAGTCGCGCAAAGATGATTATGGTGTGATTAAGAGCACCATGTTGTTTGCTATGGAATCGGACCTTCAAAATCGTTTTGAGGAGTTCGCCGGGCCCTTTGAGATTCTTGAGAAACTGAAAACCATGTTTCAGACTCAGGCCCGTTCTGAGAGATATGAGATCTCTGAGAAATTCTTCAACTGCAAGATGGAGGAAGGGAGTTCCGTTAGTGAGCACGCCATTAAGATGTCGGGCTACACTCAACGTCTTGAGAAACTGGACTGCAAGATTCCAGAAAAGCTCAAGATTGACAGAGTTCTGCAATCACTCCCTCCTAGCTACAAAGGTTTTGTAGTTACTCATAATCAGATTGGTTCCACTAATACAATCACTGAGCTCTTCGCTAAGCTGAAAGCTGCGGAGGTGGACATCAAGAAAGATAATCATGTGTTGATGGTCAACAAGCCCCCCAGCTTTAAGAAAGGTAAGGGTGCAAATAAGTCCTTCAAGAAAGGCAGCGGCAAGCGCGTTGCCCCTGCTGAGAAGAAGCTCAAGTCTGGACCTAAGCCGGACACTGAGTGCTTCTATTGCAAGGACAAGGGTCACTAGAAGCGCAACTGTCCGAAGTACTTAGCGGACAAGAAGGCTGGCACCATCAAAGGTATATTTGATATACATGTTATTGATGTTTACCTTACTAGCGCTCATTGTAGTGCCTGGGTATTTGATACTGGTTCAGTTGCTAATATTTGTAACTCGAAACAGGAGCTACGGAATAGACGGCGGCTAGCAAGGGATGAGGTGACGATGCGCGTTGGCAACAGATCAAGAGTTGATGTGATGGCCGTCGGCACGCTCTCCTTAGTTTTACCTTCGGGATTAGTTTTAAACCTTAATAAATGTTATTATGTGCCTGCGTTGAGCATGAACATCATATCTGGATCGTGTTTATTGCAAGACGGTTATTCATTTAAATCGGAGAATAATGGTTGTTCTATTTATATGAGTAACATCTTTTATGGTCATGCACTTGCTATGAATGGTTTATTTCTTCTGAATCTCGAAAGCAATTAAACACGCATCCATAACATTGCGGCTAAGAGATGCAAGGTAGATAGTGATAATACGACTTATTTGTGGCACTGCCGTCTAGGTCATATTGGTGTAAAACGCATGAAGAAACTCCATTATGATGGACTTTTGGAGTCTCTTGATTTTGAATCATTTGACACGTGCGAGCCGTGCCTCATGGGCAAGATGATCAAAACCCCGTTCTCTGGTATAATGGAGCGAGCAACGAACTTGTTGGAAATCATACATACCGATGTATGCGGACCAATGAGTGTTTCGACGCGCGGTGGTTACCGCTATTTTCTCACTTTTACTGATGACTTAAGTAGATATGGGTATATCTATTTAATGAAACATAAATCTGAAACATTTGAAAAGTTCAAAGAATTTCAGAACGAAGTGGAAAACCATCGTAACAGGAAAATTGAATTTCTACGATCCGATCGTGGAGGTGAATATTTGAGTTATGATTTTCTCACGCATCTTAAAGCAAGCGGAATCGTTTCGCAACTCACGCCACCCAGAACACCACAGCGCAATGGTGTGTCTGAACGACGGAATCAAACTCTATTAGATATGGTGCGATCAATGATGTCTCTTACAGATTTGCCGTTATCATTTTGGGGTTATGCATTAGAAACCGCTGCATTCACTTTAAATAGGGCACCATCTAAATCCGTTGAGACGACACCGTATGAACTGTGGTTTGGTGCTAAACCTAAGTTGTCGTTTCTTAAAGTTTGGGGATGCGAAGCTTACGTCAAGAAGTTGATGCCGGACAAGCTCGAACCCAAAGCGGAGAAATGCGTCTTCATAGGATACCCTAAGGAAACGATTGGGTATACCTTCTACCATAGATCCGAAGGCAAAGTGTTTGTCGCAAAGAATGGATCCTTTCTTGAGAAGGAGTTTCTCTCGAAAGAAGTGAGTGGGAGGAAAGTAGAGCTAGACGAGGTTATTGAACCTTCTCTTGAGTTGGAGAGTAGCGCAACACCTGAAATTGTTCCAGTGCCGTCTGCACCAACAATAGAGGAAGCTAATGACAAGGATCATGAAGCTTCATACGATGCTATTACTGAACGTCGCAGGTCGACAAGGTCACGTGCCCCTCCTGAGTGGTACGATAACCCTGTCTTGACTGTCTTGTTAGTAGACAACAGTGAACCTGCGAACTATGAGGAAGCAATGATGAGCCCAGACTCTGAGAAATGGCTAGAGGCCATGAAATCCGAATTAGGATCCATGAGCGAAAACCAAGTATGGACTTTGGTGGACCCTCCTAGCGACCGAAAGGCCGTTGAGTGCAAATGGATTTTCAAGAAGAAAACGAACGCGGATGGTAATGTTACTGTCTATAAAGCACGGCTTGTCGCGCAAGGTTTTCGACAAGTTCAAGGTGTTGACTACGATGAGACTTTCTCTCCCGTAGCGATGTTTAAGTCCATTCGGATTTTATTAGCAATTGCTGCGTTTCATGATTATGAAATATGGCAGATGGATGTCAAGACTGCGTTCCTCAATGGCAACATTGATGAAGAGTTGTATATGATGCAACCCGAAGGTTTTGTCGATCCTAAGGATGCTGATAAGGTGTGCAAACTTCAACGTTCCATTTATGGACTGAAGCAAGCATCTCGGAGTTGGAACCTTCGTTTTGATCAAGTGATCAAGAGCTTTGGATTTGTTCCAAATTGCTACGAAGCTTGTATCTACAAGAAAGTGAGTGGGATCTCAGTGACATTTTTGGTACTATATGTGGATGACATATTGATTATTGGAAATGACATTGATATGCTTAACGATGTGAAGAGTTATTTGAACAAATGTTTTTCAATGAAAGACCTAGGGGAAGCTGCTTATATATTGGGCATCAAAATCTATAGAGATAGACAAAGACGCCTAATAGCTTTAAGCCAAAGTACATACCTAGACAAAGTTCTGAAAAGGTTCAGAATGGATAAGGCAAAGAAAGGTTCAGTGCCTATGTTGTCAGGTAAGATATTGAGCAAGGCTCAGTGTCCAGCTATGGTAAACGATAGAGAAGCTATGAGCAAAGTGCCTTATGCCTCGGCCATAGGTTCTATGATGTATGCCATGCTATGTAGTAGACCGGATGTGTCCAATGCTCTTAGTTTGACGAGCAGATACCAAAGTGATCCAGGAGTGGAACACTGGACAGCCGTAAAGAACATCCTAAAGTATCTAAATAGGACTAAAGAAATGTTCTTGGTCTATGGAGGTGATGAGCAGCTCGTCGTAAAAGGTTACGTCGACGCTAGTTTTGACACCGACAAGGATGATTCTAAATCTCAGACAGGATACGTTTATATTTTGAATGGAGGAGCTGTGAGCTGGAGAAGCTGCAAGCAAAGCGTGATCGCGGGATCTATAGTAGAAGCGGAATACATGGCTGCTGCAGAAGCGTCAAGTGAAGGAGTTTGGATCAGGAACTTCATCACTGAGCTTGGTGTGGTTCCTAGTGCCTTGGACCCACTGGAGATATTGTGTGACAACACTGGCGCCATAGCACTGGCTAAGGAACCAAGATATCATCCAAAGACCAAGCACATCAACTGCAAGTTTCATATAATTTGAGATTATATAACAGATGGAGATCTGAAGATTAGCAAAGTACATACGGATCTGAATGTCGCAGATCCATTGACTAAACCTCTTCCGCGAGCAAAACATGATCAGCACCTTAGTGCCATGGGTGTTAGATTGTTGCCAGATGTAAACTAGATTATTGACTCTAGTGCAAGTGGGAGACTGTTGGAATTATGCCCTAGAGGCAATAATAAAGATGTTATTATTATAATTCTTGTTCATGATAAAGTTTATATTCCATGCTAGAATTGTATTAAGCGAAAACTTTGATACTTGTGTGGTTTATGAACAACACCGTGTCCCTAGTACGCCTCTATGGACTATCTCATTGATTAATGATGGTTAAGGTTTCCTAATCATAGACATGAGTTGTCGATTAATAATGAGATCATGTCATTGGGAGAATGATATGATGGACAGGCCCAAATCAAGCAGAGCAATTAGATTGTGTCATCGTGTTCATCTTTGCGAAGCTTTTTCTTATGTCAAATATTGTATTCCTTAGACCATGAGATAATGCAACTCCCTGGTATCGGAAGAAAGCTTTGAGGTCATCAAACGTCATCCTATGAGAGGGTGATCATAAAGGTGTCTCTCAGGTGATCGGAAAGTACTTGTTGGGTTGTATGTATCGAGATGGGATTTGTCCCTCCCAAGTCGGAGAGATATACTTCGGGCCCACTCGGTAATCGATATCAACACCGCTTGCAAGCAAGTGGTGAAGGAGTTAATCACAAAGTGATATCGGATTACGGAACGAGTAAAGTACTTGCTGTGAACGATATTGAACTAGGTATGCCGATGCCAACGATCGAATCTCGGGCAAGTAAAATATCGCGTGACGAAGGGAATATATATGTGGGATTAATTGAATCCTGGCATCGTGGTTCATCCGATATGATCATCGATGAATATGTGGGAGTCAATATGAGTTTCCAGACCCCGCTGTTGATTATTGATAGAAGATCATGTCTGCATATTCTCGAACCCGTAGGGTCACACACTTAACGTGTCTCAACGCTAGGATAGAATGGATAATTGGTTTATGAGTTTTTGTTCGGAGTCTCGGATGAGATCCAGGACATCACGAGAGGTTCAGGAATGGTCTGGAGAATAAGATTCATATAAGGGAAAGCAGTTTTTGGATTTCGGAATTGTTTCGGAATGTTCGGTATTGTACCAGAAGCTTCTAGAACCTTCCGCAGTGGGACCAACGTGGCCCCACTAGTCAGGAGGGGGCGTGGGCCTACGAGGGAGTGCCCTGGCCGCATTGGGCCAGGGGCACAAGGCCCCATAGGCCCAGCCGGCCAAGCCCTAGGGCGAGCTTCTAGAAGGGGGGGGGGACTTGCCCCCACTCCACCCCATGTGGCCGCCGTCCCTAGGGTTTGGAGGAGGGGCAAGGGCAGCCGGCCAGCCCTCTATATAAAGAGGGCAGGGGCGCACCCTCCCCACACACCTCCTCAAACCCTAGCCGCCTAGTTGCTGCCCTCCTCTCTTTCTCTCTCCCGACTGCGCGTAGGCGAAGCCCTACCGCAGAAACTCTCCACCTTTGCACCACGCCGTCGTGTTGTAGATCCAATCTATCTCTCCACCCCACTTGCTGGACCGAGGAAGGAGGAGACGTCGAGGTGCCGTACGTGTGCATCTCTCGGAGGCGTCGCCACTTGCGGCGTTGGATCGGATCGGATCGCGAGGAGGAGAAGGCTAGTACGACTACATCAACCACGTTCCGTTGAACGTTCCGCTGTGCGATTTCTTCAAGGGTATGAAGATCTCATCTATCCCCCATCGTTGTTTGCATCTTCTAGATTAGATCTTGGCTTCCCCGTTCGCATCCGTAGAATTTTTTTGATTTACTATGCTGTGAAACCCTTCATAGATAGACATTGGGTCCAGCGCACTTGGAACCACACCGGGCTCTGTAATGAACTCCTTCATGCATATCGCTTCTTATGAAGCCTCCGAAGCAGCTATGTATTCCGATTCAGTTGAAGATCTCGCCACAACGCTTTGCTTTGCACTCCTCTAGCTAACTGCTGCACCATTCAAAGTAAATACGTATCCAGATTGAGATTTAGAATCATCTGTATCGGTGTTCCAACTAGCATCGGTGTAACCATTAACAACGAGCTATTCATCACCTCCATAAGAAAGAACCATATCCTTAGTTCTTCTCAAGTACTTAAGGATGTTTTTGACCGCTGTCCAATGATCCACTCCTGGATCACTTTGATATCTGCTAGTCAAACTAACAACATATGCAATGTCGGGTCTAGTACATAGCATGGCATACATTAGAGATCATATGGCTGAGGCATAGGGAGTCTTACTCATCCTTTCTCTATCTTCTGCCGTTGCAGGACTTTGAGTTTTACTCAAGGTCGTATTGGGCAACATCGGCAAGAACCCTTTTTGCTATCTTCCATTCCAAACCTCTTTAGAACTTTGTCCAAATATGTACTTTGTGACAATGATATTAGGCGTCTCGATCTATCTCTATAAATCTTTATGCCTAATTGTCACATCCCAAGATTTTCCAAATCTTGTAATGTGAAAATAAATTAATAAAATAAAACTTTAGTTGATTTTCAGAGACAGAAGAAACTTTTTGAATTCAATTGGAACTTCAAATCCATTTGAATTAAATAAAATCCTAAAGGGATTCATAAAGATAAACATTTATTAAAGGAAATTAAAAATGTTTTGGAATTACTATTTTGGATCTTTTAATAAAAGATTTTGTTTTCAAATGAAAGGGTGGATTTATAAATAAAGAATATTTTATAGAGCCAAGTTAAACCTTGGCCAAGTTTTTGAAATAAAATGTTTTGTTTGGATAAAAATAGTAAAGGCTTATTTAAATAAAATAAGAAGGATTTAATACCCAATTTTATTTAAATAAAAGGTTTTGCCATTTTAATTAAAATATCAAACTTATTAAATTATTTTAAATAGGTTTTCCAAGTATTTTATATTCTCTAATAAAACCTACTAAAGTGTTTTGACTTTATTTTAGTTTTTTTAAAATAAATATTCTCAATAAAACAAACCCATGTTGATTTAATAATGAAAGTCTATTTTATTTAATTAATAATGGACACTAAAATAAAAGGTTATTTTGTTTTAAAACAAATTTCCAAATATTATATACTTCCCAAATTAAACCTACTGATTTGGTTTGAAAATATTTAGGTTTCAAATAAAGATTTTATTAATAAAATCAAACCCTATTTTTGATTTAATAACTAAGTTCCATTTTATTTAATTATTAATGGACCCTAAAGTAAAAGGATTATTTTATTTTAAACAAGTTTTCCAAATATTCTTTATTTCCAAATAAAACCTACTGTTTGGGTTTTGAAAACATTTTGGATTTTAAATGAAGATTTTATTAAATAAAACAAACCCTATTTTATTAATAAACCATTGTCCATTTATTTAATTAATAAATGGAACCTAAAAAGATTTAAAATAAAATTTTATGTGAGTTATGATGTTAAACAGAACCAAAAACACAATGCAAAGTTTTAATGATTGTTTGAATTGTTTGAAATATTTGAATGCTTGAATAATTGTTTGAAATAACAAATCAGAAAATAGAATTAGAAAAGGAAAAAGGAATCAGACAGAAAAAAAAATAAGAAAACAGACCCAACCCACTACCCCGGCCCAACAGCAGCCCAGTCCAGCTCAGTCCGTTCCCCTGCACGAAACGTTTTGCACACGAACACATACCCACACCGACGCTGACCAGAGGACCCCACCTGAAACGTTTTCCCCACTGACCAGTGGACCCCTTTCCACTGTTCTCCTTCTCCACCCCGCGACTGCTTCTTCCTCCTCTCGTCGCCGTTGCCAGCATTGAATCGCGGCATCAATACGCCTTAACGCAGCCACCATAACTCGCCGCGATCAAGCACCTTAAATCGCCAGTCACTCCTCTCCGTTTCCCCTCTGCCTCCTTCCCCGAGCATGCCCCCAGGCTGCAGTATTTCGCCAACCACTCCCTCTGCCTCCGACGACCCCTCTCGCCAATTCCGGCCAGCACACGCTCCCTTCCGCCTCCCTGAGCACACGAGCACGCTCACCATACACTAGGGCATCCTTCTGTGTCAATCACTCGACCGCGGGCGCCCCATAGCATGGGCTTGGACTAGCTCTGACAGCGCCGCCGCCTGTTTCATCTCCGACGACAACCCCAGGTAGAGACCGGCCGCCCCTTTGCTTCTCGATCATGCTAGCAGCTTCACCTTGGTCTTGCGCACCTAATCGTGCCCTCCGTTTGGCTTCTCATGATCGACAGCGTCGCCCCCGACCGCAACCAGGACCACCTGACGCCGTTCGCAACTCCGGCGAGGAATTACTGCAACCCTAGTACGCCCCTTGACCAACCGCGAGCACCTTGAGCTTCGCCGTGTTCTCCTGAGCCTGGTGAGCATCTTCTTACCCTCTCTTGCTTCCTGCCTCGCCAGCGCCGCCGCCAACTGGTCGCTCCGCCGCTCGCCGATGACCTCACGCCGCCAGTTCATGGCCATTAGATAGGAGCCGTTCGATCTGGATCGGGCGGGCACGATAGAATCATTTAACGCCGAAAGGGTATGTTTTCTGAGCCGCACGATTCGTTTAGATCCAACGCACAGCAGGCCACGATCCGGCCGAACCGGTATCGCCCAATAAGATAACGCCGCGTGTCCCTGTTCTGATTAAAACAGAAATTAGAAACCAGATTTAAAAGCCATTTTCAAACCCATATAACTTTTGAACCACACGTCCAAATTTGGCAAATTTTATATCAATGAATTCAGGAGAACAAGCCCTATCCAACTGTGGAGTTAGTTTAGCAAATAGTATTTGTTATCTTGTTTGAAATTGCAGAAACTTATGTATGCTTGTTTAGAGTATAAAAATTGTTTAAAATTGAATTTAGGGATAAAACTTTTGCAAAATGGTTTGTTGTGACCTTACTGACCCTAGGAACCAACCCATGGTTTGGAAAATGAATTTGGAAAAGTTTGGAATGGATTAATTAGTTTAGTCCATTTCTAGCTAAATAAAATTGTTGATTTTATTATAAAAATGTTTTTGGAAAGAAAACTTTAAGGAAAAGTTTTGGACCAAACCTACTGATCAAAAAACACCAAGCTTTGCAATAGCAACTCATTTGGTGAACCCTATAGGCTAATGCCTTAATAAAAATATTTCTACACCACATAAAATAACACTTTGTTTTGAAAATAGTTTTTAAAATGAAACCTTTTGCAAATGACTTGGCCACTTTAGGAAATGACCATTAGATGTACCCAAATGACTATGACCCACTAGGAACCACCTTGTCAAACAAAACAAAGTTTGGCATGCTTGCATGCATTTCTTTGACTTTGTTATTTATGTGTGTTGTTTTGCTTGATTGGTAGATTGAGTTTGTGCCTTGCTTGATTGATTTGTAGAGACTTGAAGAGTGTGATTGTTGCAAAGATCAAGAAGTGAACCTATACTCTACCAAAAAGGCAAGTGATGCTTCATACTTTCTATCCCAATACTTTTATTATGCATTAGTGATTTTGCTAAGTAAAACTTGCATGGATTTTGCTAAGTATAGATCTTGCTATAGGAAAACCTAGAAGATGAATCCTTAGTAGGATTTTCCTAAGTTAGAGATTCCTACTACTACCAAGCTTAGCCTAGCTAATAGAAAACATGGGTGGAAAATATACTCACACTATGGAAAAATATTCTAAGTCTGAAGACTTAAGTTTTGTTTAATAAAACAACTAAGATAATGAATCACCTGGGTGGAATGGGCTTGCTTGGTGGAGAATGGTTGAGTGGTTCACAATGCCATAGGCTTGTATTGTGTATCTCACTTGTGGATGGCCACCCAGGAACAAAGAGATTTGAGATGTCAAATGTTGAGAAGCTTCAAGTGCAACCACTTGGCAATATGGGCTCTGCCATGATCATATAGGTTGCAAGAACTTAGCCAAATGGACAGTGGGTGGTAGTGTTTGATAGGTTGGAACGCGTCCATTTTGGTCTAAGGGAAGGCTTCTGAAAGATTTTGTCTTGGGAAACCAAGTCTTGTGGGTAAAGTGCACCACCTCTGCAGAGTGTAAAATCTAAGTACTTAGCCATGTCCCTGGTAAAGGACAATATGAGCATCAAGACATGGAAACAATCAAGAATCTCATCATTCCAATTTCTAAATTAAAATCTTGTGGTTTGAACAAGGGATTGTTTGAATTCTTCAATCATTGATGGAGAGATGGCTTGGTACAAGGATCTTGAAATCTTTGATTGAGAAAAATGATTTTGTCAAACAAAAACTTAGTATTTTCAAAAGTTAAGGAAAAATCTATTTTGAGCAATGCAAGCCTCAACTCCACTTAGCCAAATGCATATAGATGATAGACTCCACTATACAAATATAGTATCACTTGCCAATACAATTCAAATGTATTGACCCTTTGAGGCTGTAACTTGTATGTTGCAGGTTTGATTGTTTTTAGTGAAGATTGATTGATTAGGATTACAAAGTCTACAACCAACATCTGCCTGTGGCACTTTGAAGATGAAGGACCCATGATTATAATTATTCCGCTGCAATGTAATGTAATAGCCAAATGAGCTATGTTTTGATGTAATAAATTATGTTATTCCTGGTTATAAAGTTATATTATGACCTTTGTTTCTTGATATTACATCTTAACTGTGGATGCTAGCTATTGATCCAGGGACTAGCATTGTAAACACAGGAGGGATCAATCTTATTAAAGGTTGGGACCCCTACAGATGGTATCAGAGCATTGTGTTGCCTGTAGGATTTGTAAACCCTAGGATTGGACAAAAACCCTTAGAAAAATAGGAGTTATACTTTGATCCAAAACTTATTTACAAAAACACTTGTAAACTCTTTCCTCCACCATTTTGGTTTCAACTCTACATCTCTTCTACTTCAACTTGATGGAAAACCTACCCATGGCCAAAGACTACACCATGTGCAAAGGACTACTTCAACATCTACAACTCTAATGACTTCAACATCTTCAGCATGTTCACCAAGGACTCCCAACTTGGAAACTACTAAGGACCACAAGTGAAACAAGGAAAACCTACTCAAGATTTAGAGACTAAGGGAATGCAAAATAAGAAGAAACCATCAACAACTTTGAAGTATTGTGACCAAGAGTTTCTCAAGGAAACCAAGATCTCATACAAGAAGAATCATGAAGGAAGGAAAGATCACAAGTAAACCATATAGATGGACCACCATTTATAGTTAAGTCAAACACACCAACTTATGTGGTGTAACAAAAATATTTCGTTGCCTAAGTATGTGCTTGAACCTTGTTTGAGTGAAATGTTGTTTGTGATTGCTTGCACATTGCTTGTGTGAATTGTGATGTGTGTGATTAGAAATAATTCCTTAGAAATATCTTGCCTATTCTAATCTCCCATCAAAACCCAAACAGATGACTACTCCAAGGGACTCCAACATCAAGGTTGATGACAACAACAACCAAGAAGACAACATGAGAGAACTTATAGCAACCCAAAACCAGTTGAGCCAAGAGACAACTCAGGTTTTAGCCAACAACAATGGACTAGACCCAGCCATATAAAGGATTTTGAAACTTCAATCCCAATTGTTGCAAGGATTGGTTACTCAAATGATCAACATGAGAGAAAACTTTTTCCCAAGGAGCTAATGACAACAAGGATGACAAAGATGTTATTCTAGAAGGAACCCAAGCCAACAATAGTTTTAGAGACAAAGATCATGCATCCAAGGAACATGAAGATCAATACCCCAAGAAGAGAGAAAGATCTCCCACCTATGAAGAACATGAACTAGAAGAACTCTTAGCTTTGGAGAGACCCAAGAAGAAGAAGAAATTCCCCAACACTAGCAAGAAGGATATTACTCAAGAGCAATGTTACACTTGCAAAGAGATGGGACACTATTACAATGAATGCCCAGAAAAGAAGAAGAGCCAAGAAAACAAACAAAAGTTAGTGAAACCCAAGATAAGGAAGGATTTTAGCCAAGTGATGTGCAAACACTGCAAAGAGTTAGGACATTATGCAAACAACTGTCCAGAAAAGATGAAGTATAAGATAAACAAGCCTCTGAGAGATATCAGCCTTGTCACATGTTTCAAATGCAAGGAACTAGGCCACTATGCATAAACAAGTCTATGAAGGATCTCAACCTTGGCCCATGAGTCAAGTATGGGAACAAAGGACTCAATGCAAAAGTTGGCTTAGAGAAGTTTTCTAGGACCCAAGAAGGCCAATATGTAATTTTTGGTTGAAAATTTTTAAGGGTGGTAGTACCCTAGTTGTTTGAACTTGCTTGTAAACCCCAGCCTTCCCAAATCTCGGGACGAGATTTATTTTAAGGGTGGTAGCCTGTCACATCCCAAGATTTTCCAAATCTTGTAATGTGAAAATAAATTAATAAAATAAAACTTTAGTTGATTTTCAGAGACAGAAGAAACTTTTTGAATTCAATTGGAACTTCAAACCCATTTGAATTAAATAAAATCCTAAAGGGATTCATAAAGATAAACATTTATTAAAGGAAATTAAAAATGTTTTGGAATTACTATTTTGGATCTTTTAATAAAAGATTTTGTTTTCAAATGAAAGGGTGGATTTATAAATAAAGAATATTTTATAGAGCCAAGTTAAACCTTGGCCAAGTTTTTGAAATAAAATGTTTTGTTTGGATAAAAATAGTAAAGGCTTATTTAAATAAAATAAGAAGGATTTAATACCCAATTTTATTTAAATAAAAGGTTTTGCCATTTTAATTAAAATATCAAACTTATTAAATTATTTTAAATAGGTTTTCCAAGTATTTTATATTCTCTAATAAAACCTACTAAAGTGTTTTGACTTTATTTTAGTTTTTTAAAATAAATATTCTCAATAAAACAAACCCAAGTTGATTTAATAATGAAAGTCTATTTTATTTAATTAATAATGGACACTAAAATAAAAGGTTATTTTGTTTTAAAACAAATTTCCAAATATTATATACTTCCCAAATTAAACCTACTGATTTGGTTTGAAAATATTTAGGTTTCAAATAAAGATTTTATTAATAAAATCAAACCCTATTTTTGATTTAATAACTAAGTTCCATTTTATTTAATTATTAATGGACCCTAAAGTAAAAGGATTATTTTATTTTAAACAAGTTTTCCAAATATTCTTTATTTCCAAATAAAACCTACTGTTTGGGTTTTGAAAACATTTTGGATTTTAAATGAAGATTTTATTAAATAAAACAAACCCTATTTTATTAATAAACCATGGTCCATTTATTTAATTAATAAATGGAACCTAAAAAGATTTAAAATAAAATTTTATGTGAGTTATGATGTTAAACAGAACCAAAAACACAATGCAAAGTTTTAATGATTGTTTGAATTGTTTGAAATATTTGAATGCTTGAATAATTGTTTGAAATAACAAATCAGAAAATAGAATTAGAAAAGGAAAAAGGAATCAGACAGAAAAAAAAAAAGAAAACAGACCCAACCCACTACCCCGGCCCAAGAGCAGCCCAGTCTAGCTCAGTCCGTTCCCCTGCACGAAACGTTTTGCACACGAACACATACCCACACCGACGCTGACCAGAGGACCCCACCTGAAACGTTTTCCCCACTGACCAGTGGACCCCTTTCCACTGTTCTCCTTCTCCACCCCGCGACTGCTTCTTCCTCCTCTCGTCGCCGTTGCCAGCATTGAATCGCGGCATCAATACGCCTTAACGCAGCCACCATAACTCGCCGCAATCAAGCACCTTAAATCGCCAGTCACTCCTCTCCGTTTCCCCTCTGCCTCCTTCCCCGAGCACGCCCCCAGGCTGCAGTATTTCGCCAACCACTCCCTCTGCCTCCGACGACCCCTCTCGCCAATTCCGGCCAGCACACGCTCCCTTCCGCCTCCCTGAGCACACGAGCACGCTCACCATACACTGGCGCATCCTTCTGTGTCAATCACTCGACCGCGGGCGCCCCAGAGCATGGGCTTGGACTAGCTCTGACAGCACCGCCGCCTGTTTCATCTCCGACGACAACCCCAGGTAGAGACCGGCCGCCCCTTTGCTTCTCGATCATGCTAGCAGCTTCACCTTGGTCTTGCGCACCTAATCGTGCCCTCCGTTTGGCTTCTCATGATCGACAGCGTCGCCCCCGACCGCAACCAGGACCACCTGACGCCGTTCGCAACTCCGGCGAGGAATTACTGCAACCCTAGTACGCCCCTTGACCAACCGCGAGCACCTTGAGCTTCGCCGTGTTCTCCTGAGCCTGGTGAGCATCTTCTTACCCTCTCTTGCTTCCTTCCTCGCCAGCGCCGCCGCCAACTGGTCGCTCCGCCGCTCGCCGATGACCTCACGCCGCCAGTTCATGGCCATTAGATAGGAGCCGTTCGATCTGGATCGGGCGGGCACGATAGAATCATTTAACGCCGAAAGGGTACGTTTTCTGAGCCGCACGATTCGTTTAGATCCAACGCACAGCAGGCCACGATCCGGCCGAACCGGTATCGCCCAATAAGATAACGCCGCGTGTCCCTGTTCTGATTAAAACAGAAATTAGAAACCAGATTTAAAAGCCATTTTCAAACCCATATAACTTTTGAACCACACGTCCAAATTTGGCAAATTTTATATCAATGAATTCAGGAGAACAAGCCCTATCCAACTGTGGAGTTAGTTTAGCAAATAGTATTTGTTATCTTGTTTGAAATTGCAGAAACTTATGTATGCTTGTTTAGAGTATAAAAATTGTTTAAAATTGAATTTAGGGATAAAACTTTTGCAAAATGGTTTGTTGTGACCTTACTGACCCTAGGAACCAACCCATGGTTTGGAAAATGAATTTGGAAAAGTTTGGAATGGATTAATTAGTTTAGTCCATTTCTAGCTAAATAAAATTGTTGATTTTATTATAAAAATGTTTTTGGAAAGAAAACTTTAAGGAAAAGTTTTGGACCAAACCTACTGATCAAAAAACACCAAGCTTTGCAATAGCAACTCATTTGGTGAACCCTATAGGCTAATGCCTTAATAAAAATATTTCTACACCACATAAAATAACACTTTGTTTTGAAAATAGTTTTTAAAATGAAACCTTTTGCAAATGACTTGGCCACTTTAGGAAATGACCATTAGATGTACCCAAATGACTATGACCCACTAGGAACCACCTTGTCAAACAAAACAAAGTTTGGCATGCTTGCATGCATTTCTTTGACTTTGTTATTTATGTGTGTTGTTTTGCTTGATTGGTAGATTGAGTTTGTGCCTTGCTTGATTGATTTGTAGAGACTTGAAGAGTGTGATTGTTGCAAAGATCAAGAAGTGAACCTATACTCTACCAAAAAGGCAAGTGATGCTTCATACTTTCTATCCCAATACTTTTATTATGCATTAGTGATTTTGCTAAGTAAAACTTGCATGGATTTTGCTAAGTATAGATCTTGCTATAGGAAAACCTAGAAGATGAATCCTTAGTAGGATTTTCCTAAGTTAGAGATTCCTACTACTACCAAGCTTAGCCTAGCTAATAGAAAACATGGGTGGAAAATATACTCACACTATGGAAAAATATTCTAAGTCTGAAGACTTAAGTTTTGTTTAATAAAACAACTAAGATAATGAATCACCTGGGTGGAATGGGCTTGCTTGGTGGAGAATGGTTGAGTGGTTCACAATGCCATAGGCTTGGATTGTGTATCTCACTTGTGGATGGCCACCCAGGAACAAAGAGATTTGAGATGTCAAATGTTGAGAAGCTTCAAGTGCAACCACTTGGCAATATGGGCTCTGCCATGATCATATAGGTTGCAAGAACTTAGCCAAATGGACAGTGGGTGGTAGTGTTTGATAGGTTGGAACGCGTCCATTTTGGTCTAAGGGAAGGCTTCTGAAAGATTTTGTCTTGGGAAACCAAGTCTTGTGGGTAAAGTGCACCACCTCTGCAGAGTGTAAAATCTAAGTACTTAGCCATGTCCCTGGTAAAGGACAATATGAGCATCAAGACATGGAAACAATCAAGAATCTCATCATTCCAATTTCTAAATTAAAATCTTGTGGTTTGAACAAGGGATTGTTTGAATTCTTCAATCATTGATGGAGAGATGGCTTGGTACAAGGATCTTGAAATCTTTGATTGAGAAAAATGATTTTGTCAAACAAAAACTTAGTATTTTCAAAAGTTAAGGAAAAATCTATTTTGAGCAATGCAAGCCTCAACTCCACTTAGCCAAATGCATATAGATGATAGACTCCACTATACAAATATAGTATCACTTGCCAATACAATTCAAATGTATTGACCCTTTGAGGCTGTAACTTGTATGTTGCAGGTTTGATTGTTTTTAGTGAAGATTGATTGATTAGGATTACAAAGTCTACAACCAACATCTGCCTGTGGCACTTTGAAGATGAAGGACCCATGATTATAATTATTCCGCTGCAATGTAATGTAATAGCCAAATGAGCTATGTTTTGATGTAATAAATTATGTTATTCCTGGTTATAAAGTTATATTATGACCTTTGTTTCTTGATATTACATCTTAACTGTGGATGCTAGCTATTGATCCAGGGACTAGCATTGTAAACACAGGAGGGATCAATCTTATTAAAGGTTGGGACCCCTACACTAATATGTAAGCTGCTTCGCCAAGATCTTTCATTGAAAAACTATTATTCTAATATTCCTTGACACTATTAAGAAGGTCTACATCAATCCCAATCAAAAATATGTCATCTACATATAGTATTAAGAATGCTACAGAGCTCCCACTCACTTTTTTGTAAATACAAGCTTCTCCATAAGTTTGTATAAAACCAAAGCTTTTGATTACCTTATCAAAACGTTGATTCCAACTTCGGGATGCTTTCTTCAATCCATATATGCACCGTTGAAGTTTGCATACCTTGTTAGCATCTTTAGGATCGACAAAACCTTTGGGTTGCATCATATACAACTCTTCATCAATGTCTCCATTGAGGAACGCTGTTTTGACATCCATCTGCCATAACTCATAATCATAACATGCAGCGATTGCTAACATAATCCTCACAGACTTTAGCTTCGCTACTGGTGAGAAAGTCTCATCGTAGTCAACTCCTTGAATTTGTTGAAACCCTTTTGCGTCAAGTCGAGCTTTATAGACAGTAACATTACCATCAGCATCTGTTTTCTTCTTGAAAATCCATTTGTTCTCGACAGCCTTCCGGCCATCCGGTAAGTCCACCAAAGTCCATACTTGGTTTTCGTACATGGATCCAATCTCGGATTTCATGGCTTCTTGCCATTTATTGGAATCTAGGCTCATCATCGCTCCCTCATATGTCGCAGGGTCATCGGTGTTATCCACCAACATGACACTCATAACAGGATCATACCAATCAGGAGTGGTACGAGTTCTCGTTGACCTGCGAGGCTCTGTAGCAATTTCAACCGAAGTTTCATGATCATCATCATTAGCTTCCTCTCATATTGGTGTAGGCGCCACAAGAACTACTTCCGGTGCTGCGCTACTTACAAGTTCGAGAGAAGGTTCGACAACCTCGTCGAGTTCTACTTTCCTTCCAGTCACTTCTTTCGAGAGAAATTCTTTCTCTAGAAAGGATCCATTCTTAGCAACGAAGATTTTGCCCTCGGATCTATGATAGAAGGTATACCCAATAGTTTCCTTCGGGTATCCTATGAAGATGCATTTTTCCGCTTTGGGTTCAAGCTTGTCCGGCTGTAACTTCTTTACATAGGCTTCGCAACCCCAAACTTTAAGGAACGACAATCTAGGTTTCTTCCCAAACCATAATTCATATGGTGTCGTTTCAACGGATTTAGATGGGGCCCTATTTAAAGTGAATGTGGTTGTTTCTAATGCATAACCCCAAAACGATAACGATAAATCTGTAAGTGACATCATAGAACGAACCATATCTAAGAGAGTTCGATTACGACGTTCGGACACACCATTACGCTGTGGTGTTCCCAGCGGTGTCAATTGTGAAAGTATTCCGCATTTCTTCAAATGCTCGCCAAACTCGTAACTTAGATATTCACCTCCACAATCAGAACGTAGAAATTTAATCTTTTTGTTACGTTGATTCTCTACCTCACTTTGAAATTCCTTAAACTTCTCGAAAGTTTCGGACTTATGTTTCATGAAATAGATATACCCATATCTACTCAAGTCATCCGTGAAGGTAAGAACATAACTATAACCACCGCGCGATGCTACACTCATCGGACCACACACATCGGTATGTATTATTTCCAATAAGTCCGTAGCTCGCTCCATCATACCAGAAAATGGAGTCTTAGTCATTTTACCCATCAGACATGCTTCGCATCTTTCAAGTGATTCGAAATCAAGTGATTCAAGAAGTCCATCGGAATGGAGTTTCTTCATACGCTTCACTCCAATGTGACCAAGACGACAGTGCCACATATAGGTCAAGTTATCGCTCAATTTCAATCGTTTAGCTTCAATGTTATTAATATGTGTATTTCCACTATCGAGATTCAATAAGAATAGACCATCTATCAAAGGTGCATGTGCATAAAACATATTACTCATATAAATCGAACAACCATTATTCTCGGACTTAAATAAGTAACCGTCTCGCAATAAACATGATCCCGATATAATGTAATGCTCAACGCAGACACCAAATAACAATTATTTAAGTATAAAACTAATCCCGATGGTAGATGAAGAGGTAGCGTGCCGACCGCGATCACATCAACCTTTGATCCATTTCCAACGCGCATCGTCACCTCGTTCTTCGCTAGCTTCCGTTTATTCTGCAGCACCTGTTTGGAGTTACAAATATGAGCAACCAAACCAGTATCAAATACCCAGGCACTACTACGAGTACTAGTGAGATACACATCAATAACATGTATATCGGATATACCTTTCTTCTTGATGTTGCCATTCTTCAAATCCGCCAAGTACTTTGGGCAATTCCGCTTCCAGTGACCCTCTCCCTTGCAGTAAAAGCACTCAGTATCAGACTTAGGTCCAGCCTTGGTCTTCTTCGCCGGTGCGGAAACTTTCTTACCGCCCTTCTTGAAGTTTCCCTTTTTCTTAGACTTGCCTTTCTTGAATTTGGTGGTCTTATTGACCAACAACACTTGATGCTCTTTCTTGATCTCCGCTTCTGCAGATTTCAACATGGAAAAGAGTTCTGGCAACGTCTTGTTCATGTTTTGCATATTGTAGTTCATCACAAAGTTCTTGTAACTTGGTGGCAGTGATTGGAGGACACGGTAAATTCCCAAAGCATTAGGAATCTCTATACCCAAGCTTTGGAGTTTGTTTGCGTGCCCAGCCATCTTAAGAACATGCTCACTGACGGAGCTGCCCTCTTCCATCTTGCAGTTAAAGAACTTTTCAGAAGCCTCATAACTCTCAACTGTCGCGTGAGCCTCAAATATCATTTTGAGTTCACGGACAATATCATGTGGGTCATGGTTCTCAAACCTTTTGTGAAGCTCCAATTCCAAACCATACAAGATAACACACTGAACTGTAGAGTACTGATTCTTCCGAGTGAGGTAAACATTCTTTACTTCATCGGTAGCATCAGCTGCAGGTGGGTCACCCAGTGGTGCATCCAGCACATAGGTCAAATTACCATCATTGAGGATAATCCTCAAATTGCGGAACCAATCCGTGAAGTTGCTTCCATTGTTTTTCAACTTTTCTTTCTCTAGGAACGCATTAAAATTGATGGTAGGGGCCGCCATTGATCTACAACCTATTTGCAATAGTTTAGACTAAGTTTATGACAAATATAGTTCTAATTAATAGTTAAATTAATCTAGGTGAACTCCCACTCAAAACAATATCCCTCACATTGTTTTAGTGATCACACGAACCAAATCCACCACATCAAAACCGATCATCACGAGAGTTGATGTAGCTTCAATGGCGAACAATCAACATGTTCATCATATCTACTATATGACTCATGCTTTACCTTTCAGTGATCCGTGTTCCGAGACCATGTCTGTACATGCTAGGCTCGTCAAGATCAATCCTTAGATTCCGCATGAGCAAATCTGGCTTGCTCACGTTGTATACACCCACAGAATCTAACACACCCGATCATCACGTGGTGCTTCGAAACAACGAGCTTTAGCAACGGCGCTTACTAAGGATGAACACTTTGGAACTTGAAATTTGTGTGCATGAGGGATCATCTTATAATGCTAGCGTAGTTAACTAAGCAATACAAGATGCATAAAGGATTAACATCACATGCAATTCATAATATGTGATATGATATGGCCTTTCTTCTTGTGCTTCCGATCTCCATCTTCAAGCACGAACATGATCTCCATCATCACCGGTATAGCGTCAAGGTCAATGGCACCATTTCATGGTTGTCGTCCACCAGCTCCAACTATTACAACCACTTTGAATAGACACGCGGGTCTTAACAGAATTTAAAGACAACCATATGGCTCATGCCGGTTGCCAACTTACAATAAGGAACATTGCATACATCAAATATAATCACAATCATGGCCATATCACATCACAACACACCCCTGCAAAACAAAGTTAGACGCCTCTAATTTTCTTTGCATATTTTACGTGGTTTGGGGCTTACAATAAGTGTCGTTCTAACTTACGAACAAGAACCACAACGTTGATGTTTGAACTATCAAGTGCCCATTATAAATTGGATCTATACTATGATGGGAGAGACAGGCACCTGCAAAGCCACTTATAAAATACAAGTTGCATGTTGAGCGTGGAGCAAGTCTCATGAACGATGTCATGTAAGGTTAGCCCGGGCCGCATCATCCCATCATACCGCAAGATGCAAAGTACACAAGAAGAAATTGATAATAGAAGCACCACCGCCCACAATGACCATTGTGTTCTACTCGTGCAACAGATCTACATATAGACACGGCTCTGATACCACTGTAGGGGTTCGTAGCATGGAAAACAAAAAATTTCTACCGCATGCAAACAAACAAGCCAAGATCTGTAGAGGAACGAGTCGATAGAGGAACTCACCCTCAAAGATTCCAAAGCGGTTAACGAGAGCATATTCTCGTGGGTGATGTAGTCGTACTCTTGCCGATCTCAAGATCGCATATACGATCCTTCCGGCGCTGCTGTAAGGTTCCCAACCTTTAATAAGGTAGAGATCCCTGTGTTTACAATGCTAGTCCCTGGATCAATAGCTAGCATCCACAGTTAAGATGTAATATCAAGAAACAAGGGTCATAATACAACTTTATAACCAGGAATAACATAATTTATTACATCTTACATAGCTCATTTGGCTATCTCACTACAATGCAGCAGAATATAATAATAGGATGGGGTCCTTCATCTTCAAAGTGCCACAGGCAGACATGTTGGTTGTAGACTTGTAATCCTAATCATTAAACTTCACTAATATCAAACAAACCTGCAACATAACAAGTTACAGCCACAAGGGTCAATACATTTGAATTGTATTGGCAAGTGATACTATGGTAGTATAGTGGAGTCTATCATCTATATGCATTTGGCTAAGTGGAGCTTAGGCTTGCTTTGCTCAAAATAGATTTTCCTTATCATTTGAAAACACTAATTTTTTTTTGCTTGACAAAATCACCCAAGGCATCTCCAAATAGAAATTGGTGATCCTTTAACCCTTGTTCAACCACAATATTTTAACTTAGAAATTGGGATGAGGATATTCTTGATAGCTTCCATGTCTTGATGCTCAAATTGTCCTTTGCCAGGGACATGGCTAAGTACTTAGATTTTACACTCTGCAGAGGTGGTGCACTTTCCCCACAAGACTTGGTTTCACCAAGACAAGATCTTTCAGAAGCCTTCCCTTAGACCAGAATGGATGCATTCCAACCTATCATCCCCTACCACCAACTGTCCATTTGGCTAAGTTATTGCAACCTATATGATCCAGGCAGAGCCCATAATGCCAAGTGGCTGCACTTGAAGCTTCTCAACATTTGACATCTCAAATCTCTTTGTTCCTGGGTGGCCATCCACAAGTGAGATACACAAGGTAAACCATAGAAATGGGCCTTGTGAACCACTCAACACAAACCATTCCCTCCATTCCACCCAGGTGATTCATTCACTTAGTTGTTTTATTAAACAAAACACAAGTCCACAGACTTAGAAATATTTCATAGCATGAATATATATTCCACCCTTGTTTTCTACTAGCTAAGCTAAGCATGATAGTAGTAGGAATCTTAACTTAGGAATTTCTACTAAGGGTTCATCTACTAGGATTTCCCATGGCATAGTTTATACTTAGCAAAAATTCCATGCAAGTCCTACTTAGAAATATCACTAATGCATAGTGAAAATAATGGGACAAAAGTATGAAGCATCACTTGCCTTTTTGGTAGAGAATATAGGTTCACTCCTTGATCTTGCAATGTTCACACACTTCAAATCACTACAATTCAATCAAGCAAGCAATATTTCAATCTACCATTCAAGCAACATCACATAAAATGATAGAAACAAAACAATGCATGCAAGCATGCTAAAGATTGTTTTATTTTGAAAAGTGGTTTCTAATGGGTCATAAACATTTGAAAACAAATATTGGTCATTTTATAAAGTGGCAAAACCATTTTTAAAAGATTTTACTTCATAAACCATTTTTTAAACTAACTCATTATTTTATGTGGTTGAAAATGCCTTTAGCAAAGTAATAATCTTTATGGAGTTTACCAAATACATTTTCAAATCATAAAACTTGGTGTTTGGGGTCAGAGAGTTTAAATCAAAATATTTTCCCAAAGATTTTCTCCCATAAGCAGTTTTAATAAATAAACATTATTTTTATTTGACTAGAATTGGTTTAAATCAAGAGTTTATTCTTTTGCTTCACCAAATATATTTTTGAAACCACAAATTGATTTCTATGGTTAGTAGGTTCAAAACAAACCATTTACCAAAGGTTTTATCTCAAAAGTCATTTTAGAACAATTTTTATATTCTAAACATGCATACACAAGTTTCTGCAAAAACAATCAATTTAACAGAAGCTTTTTACTAAACAAAGTGCATGGTCACAAAGTACTTGTCTTGCTGATTCCATTGATATAAAATTTTCAAAATTTGGACGTGTGGTTTGAAAGTTATGAATTTTTCAAAATTGAACATCTAATAGACATTTCTGTTTTTATTTCAAACGGACAGGGCCACGTGGAGCGATTTCATTGGGTGGTACCGCTTCGTGTGGATCACATAGTTACGGCCGTTGGATCTGATTAACAACACACGGACCATATCAATAGATACCGCTTCGCTAACTTTCTATCTAAGCCGACAGATCAACATCCAACGGTCCAGACGCTATGACTTAGACGGGCGGCGCTGGCGGTGGTGACTAGCGGAGGAGCGGTCACACGGTGGCGGTGCTGGCGATGCAGGAAGAGAGAGAGGGTGGGGATATGCTCACCGAGTTTGCCGTGGCGTGGGGAAGCTCGACGTGCTGGTTGTAGACGAAGGGGCGCTCGCATGTACTGGCGATTGCTCGCCGGAGTCGTGGTCACCGTCGGTTGCGCTCAGACGTCGACGGGGGCGGGGCTACAACACACGAGAAGGAAAAATAACGGTAGCGTTAGGTGCGTAGAAGATTAGGGAGTGCGGGAGCATCACAGAGAAGGGGCGGCGCGGTCAGAGACTACCTGGAGGCGTCGTCGGAGAAAAGGCAGACGGCGGCGCTGCTGGTCGTTGTTGTTGCCGACGCTGGGGGGCACGCGCGGGCGAGCTGGAGCTACGGGGAGGTTCGCCAGGGGGTGGGGAGCAAGTGAGCGTGGTTTAGGAGGCGAGGGGCGACGCGGAGCTGCCGGAATTTCTCGCGGAGCTCGCCGGAGACAGTGAGGGTGCAGGGGGAATTGGGGACAGCCTGGGGGCTCCGGTGGTGTGGCGTCTGGGGGAAAATGGAGAGGGGATGCTAGTGATTAAGAAGGCATGGTCACAGGGGGAATTTACTGGGCCATTTACGCGAATTCATTGGACCAATCAACGGCTGAAACTGCCAGGCGAGTTCATCGCGAGGAGGAAGATGATGACGTGGTCGCAGGACCCGTTTGACAGCGAGTGAGAGAGAGGAGAAGGTGGGGTCCAGTAGTCATACACTATGCGGGTAGAATCTCTGGTGCGAAGCGTTTTTCTGCGGGAGAGAAGGAGTGGGCTAGTGTTGGGCTTAGTTGGGCCTGCTGGCTAGGTCGACCCTGTCCATTTTTTTTGTTCTGAATGATTTCTCTTTTTCCATTTCTAATTTCTGTTTTGGTTTTGCTTAATTAATTCAAACATCAATTTGAATTCAAACCTCAACCAAAATTGGTGTAGGTTTAAATACTGATTAGTAATATAATCTGAAGTCAATTTTAGAATAAAATTTTATTCTTTTTGGGGTCTTTTAAATTATTCAAAAAGGCCCTTGTTTTAAATCAAATAAGTTTTAATAATATTTTCAAACACCATTTAAATTCTCAAACCTTCCAAATCTTTTCAGTAGGTTTTTATTTGTTTAATAGGGTGTCAAATAATTCATCTTGAATTATTTGGAAAGTATTTAATATGTTCATAAATCATTTGAATTGGGTATTTGTTTTAGTTCCAATGGAATTAGTATAGTTTTAATTCCCTAAATTTTATTTGGAAGATTTATTTTATTTAAATTAATTAAACAACTTTTATTCCACTTGGGTAATTCCAAAATACTATTTTCTCATGAATTATATAATTATTCTTATTAGAGATTTGTCTTTATTAAAATAGGGATAGGATGGTTAATGCCATTTTATTTTATTTTGGAAAATCTTTATCCTTTTATTTTATTTGGATTTGGATTCTATTCATTCTATTTGCTTAATGGATTAGGCCAAGATTTAATTTGGTCTTTAAATAATCCTTATTTAATATTTCTTTCTTTATCTTATAAAATCCATATCTTTTTATTTATAGATCCAAACTTGGTGACTCCAATTTTGTAAAATCTTATTTAATATTTGTTTATCCTTTTAAATATCTTTAGGATTAATTGCTCACCATTTGGTATGGATTTTAGATAAGGGCTTTATTAGCTTTGAAAATTCAATTTCCTTATCCTATTAAATTCATAGGATTTTATTTATGGTTCCATATTAAGTGAAACCAATTTTTATGGTCTTATGATATTTCCATTTGTCATTCTTGATCATTTGAAAAGTTTGCTTGACAACTTTTATATGGATCACATCCATAAGCTTGGGGATAACTTGGAAATGATTCTTTATTCCATTTAGGGTTTAGGGTTTGGATTTATTTTCCAAGTGTTTAAATTTCCAGATGCATTTATAAAGAATGCATTCCACTTGATTTGAATTTAGTTGGATTCAAATGTTAACCAAAGTTTGTTCAAGATGGGATT
Source organism: Avena sativa (assembly GCA_916181665.1). Taxonomy (NCBI): domain Eukaryota; kingdom Viridiplantae; phylum Streptophyta; class Magnoliopsida; order Poales; family Poaceae; genus Avena; species Avena sativa. The sequence goes on along the minus strand of OV702281.1, from coordinate 412,940,260 downwards.
TTAATTTCCATTTAAAAACAAAAGTTTCTTTTCACCCTAAATTTCAACAAAATTTTTATTTTGTTTATTTATTTTTCATATTACAAGATTTGGAAAATCTTGGGATGTGACAGGCTACCACCCTTAAAATAAATCTCGTCCCGAGATTTGGGGAGGCTAGGGTTACAAGTTGGCTCAAAGCATCTAAGGTACTACCACCCTTAAATTTTTTTCAACTAGATTACTTCTTGGCTTGCTTGGACTCTTGTTGAAACTTCTCTGGACAAACATCTGCATAGTGTCCTTTGTTTCCACACTTGAAACATGTGACAAGGCTGAGATCCTTCATAGGCTTTATCTCGTGCTTCATATTTTCTGGACAATTGCTTGCATAATGTCCTTGGTTACCACAATTGTAACATGTGATAAAATCGAGTTCTTCACGTATCTTCTGTGGACAAGTTGACACATAATGGCCTAGCTCTTTGCAGTTGTTGCACCACACTTGGCTAATTTCCTTATACTTCTTCTTCTTGGGCTTCTCCAAAGCTAGGAGTGCTTCTAGTTCATGTTCTTCATATGTTATCTCAAAGGTAGGAAAGTTTCCTGGTCTCCTTGACCTTTTCTTATTCCTTGGATAATACATATGTCTCCTCTTTGGTCCTTTAAATTGAGTCATATTGCATGGAGGTGCAAGCTGAGATTTTCCTTTGTCTTCATCCTTCTTGGTAGACTTGGCTCTCTCATGGTAGTCTGCAATCAGTTGTTGCACTCCACCTTGTTTCCTTTGTTGAACTATGGAATAGATGGGGCATTGGATAGGGACATGCTTATTTCCTTCACATAGGAAGCAAGTAGCTTGAGATGTGGGGCATTGATTAGTTGGATGTTTCTCTTCACAATTGGGGCATTGATCTTCATGCTCTTTGGAAGTGTGATCCTTGTCTCCACAAATATTGCAAGCTTGGGTTCCTTCTATAATATCATCTTTGTCATCCTTGTTGTCACAAACTCCTTTGGAAGAGTTGTTTCCCATGTTGATCATTTGATCTGTCACCTTATGCAACAATTGAGTTTGGGTTTCCAAAAACCTTTGCATGGTTGGATCTACCTCACTGGTGTTGGCTATAAATTGAGCTGTCACTTGGTTCAACTGGGTTTGGGTTACTATGAGTTCTCTCATGTTGATCTCTTGGTTGTTGTTGTTGTCACCATCCTTGATGTTGGAGTTCCTTGGAGTAGTCATCTGTTTGGGTTGGGTGGGGATTAGAATGGGCAAAATATCTCTAAGGGAATAGTTCTAATCACACACATCACAATTCACACAAGCAAAATGCAAGCAATCACAACAAGCATTCCACTCAAACAACAAGTTTCAAGCATATTTTTAGGCAACCAAAAATATTTTTGTTACACCACATAAGTTGGTGTGTTTGAGCTATACTTAATATGGTGGTCCATCTATGTGGTTCACTTGAGATCATTCCATCCTTCTTGGTTGATTCTTCTTGAACAAGATCATGGTTTCCTTGGAAAAATTCTTGGTCACAAAACTTCAAAGGTGATGATGATTCCTAAGTTGTGTTTCCTTAGTCTTCAAGTCTTGAGCAACATTTATTGTCTCACTTGTAGTCCTTAGTGATATCCAAGGTTGAAGTCCTTGTTGAGAATAAGGTTGAAATCACTTGAAGATGTTGAAGTCATTAGAGTTGATGAAGTCCTTTGCTCATGGTGAAGTCTTTGGCCATGGAGAAGGCTTTATCCATCAAGTTGAAATAGAAGAGATGTAGAGTCAAAACCAAAATGGTTCAGGAAAGAGTTTACAAGATTGTTTGTAAATAAGTTTTGGAACAAATACAACTCCTATTTATCTAAGGGGTTTTGTCCAATCCTAGGGTTACAATCCTACAGGCAACACAATGCTCTGATACCATATGTAAGGTTCCCAACCTTTAATAAGGTAGAGATCCCTGTGTTTACAATGCTAGTCCCTGGATCAATAGCTAGCATCCATAGTTAAGATGTAATATCAAGAAACAAGGGTCATAATACAACTTTATAACCAGGAATAACATAATTTATTACATCTTACATAGCTCATTTGGCTATATCATTACAATGCAGCAGAATATAACAATAGCATGGGGTCCTTCATATTCAAAGTGCCACAAGCAGACATGTTGGTTGTAGACTTGTAATCCTAATCATTAAACTTCACTAATATCAAACAAACCTGCAACATAACAAGTTATAGCCACAAGGGTCAATACATCTGAATTGTATTGGCAAGTGATACTATGGTAGTATAGTGGAGTCTATCATCTATATGCATTTGGCTAAGTGGAGCTTAGGATTGCTTTGCTCAAAATAGTTTTCCTTATCATTTGAAAACACTATTTTTTTTGCTTGACAAAATCACCCAAGGCATCTCCTAATATAAATTGGTGATTCTTTAACCCTTGTTCAACCACAAGATTTTAACTTAGAAATTGGGATGAGGAGATTCTTGATAGCTTCCATGTCTTGATGCTCAAATTGTCCTTTGCCAGGGACATGGCTAAGTACTTAGATTTTACACTCTGCAGAGGTGGTGCACTTTCCCCACAAGACTTGGTTTCACCAAGACAAGATCTTTCAGAATCCTTCCCTTAGACCAGAATGGACACGTTCCAACCTATCATCCCCTACCACCAACTGTCCATTTGGCTAAGTTATTGCAACCTATATGATCCAGACAGAGCCCATAATGCCAAGTGGCTGCACTTGAAGCTTCTCAACATTTGGCATCTCAAATCTCTTTGTTCCTGGGTGGCCATCCACAAGTGAGATACACAAGGTAAACCATAGAAATGGGCCTTGTGAACCACTCAACACAAACCATTCCTTCCATTCCACCCAGGTGATTCATTCACTTAGTTGTTTTATTAAACAAAACACAAGTCCACAGACTTAGAAATATTTCATAGCATGAATATATATTCCACCCTTGTTTTCTACTAGCTAAGATAAGCATGATAGTAGTAGGAATCTTAACTTAGGAATTTCTACTAAGGGTTCATCTACTAGGATTTCCCATGGCATAGTTTATACTTAGCAAAAATTCCATGCAAGTCCTACTTAGAAATATCACTAATGCATAGTGAAAATAATGGGACAAAAGTATGAAGCATCACTTGCCTTTTTGGTAGAGAATATAGGTTCACTCCTTGATCTTGCAATGTTCACACACTTCAAATCACTACAATTCAATCAAGCAAGCAATATTTCAATCTACCATTCAAGCAACATCACATAAAATGATAGAAACAAAACAATGCATGCAAGCATGCTAAAGATTGTTTTATTTGGAAAAGTGGTTTCTAATGGGTCATAAACATTTGAAAACAACTATTTGTCATTTTATAAAGTGGTAAAACCATTTTTAAAAGATTTTACTTCATAAACCATTTTTAAACTAAGTCATTATTTTATGTGGTTGAAAATGCCTTTAGCAAAGTAATAATATTTATGGAGTATACCAAATACATTTTCAAATCATAAAACTTGGTGTTTGGGGTCAGAGAGTTTAAATCAAAACATTTTCCCAAAGATTTTCTCCCATAAGCAGTTTTAATAAATAAACATTATTTTTATTTGACTAGAATTGGTTTAAATCAAGAGTTTATTCTTTTGCTTCACCAAATATATTTTTGAAACCACAAATTGATTTCTATGGTTAGTAGGTTAAAAAAAAACCATTTACCAAAGGTTTTATCTCAAAAATCATTTTAGAACAATTTTTATATTATAAACATGCATACACAAGTTTCTGCAAAAACAATCAATTTAACAGAAGCTTTTTACTAAAAAAAGTGCATGGTCACAAAGTAATTGTCTTGCTGATTCCATTGATAGAAAATTTGCAAAATTTGGACGTGTGGTTTGAAAGTTATGAATTTTTCAAAATTGAACATCTAATAGACATTTCTGTTTTTATTTCAAACGGACAGGGCCACGTGGAGCGATTTCATTGGGTGGTACCGCTTCATGTGGATCACGCAGTTACGGCCGTTGGATCTGACTAACATCACACGGACCAGATCAATAGATACCGCTTCGCTAACTTTCTATCTAAGCCGACAGATCAACATCCAACGGTCCAGACACTATGACTTAGATGGGCGGCGCTGGCGGTGGTAACTGGCGGCGGAGCGGTCACACGGTGGCGGTATTGGCGATGCAGGAAGAGAGAGAGGGTGGGGAGATGCTCACCGAGTTCGCCGTGGCGTGGGGAAGCTCGACGTGCTAGTTGTAGACGAAGGGGCGCTCGCATGTACTGGCGATTGCTCGCCGGAGTCGTGGTCACCGTCGGTTGCGCTCAGACATCGACGGGGGCGGGGCCACAGCACACGCGAAGGCAAAATAACGGTAGCGTTAGGTGCGTAGAAGATTAGGGAGTACGGGAGCATCATAGAGAAGGGGCGACGCGGTCAGAGACTACCTGGAGGCGTCGTCGGAGAAAAGGCAGACGGCGGCGCTGCTGGTCGTTGTTGTTGCCGACGCTGGGGGGCACACGCGGGTGAGCTGGAGCTACGGGGAGGTTCGCCAGGGGGTGGGGAGCAAGTGAGCGTGGTTTAGGAGGCGAGGGGCGACGCGGATCTGCCAGAATTTCTCGCGGAGCTCGCCGGAGACAGTGAGGGTGCAGGGGGAATTGGGGACAGCCTGGGGGCTCCGGTGGTGTGGCATTTGGGAGAAAATGGAGAGGGGATGCTGGTGATTAAGAAGGCGTGGTCACAGGGGGAATTTACTGGGCCATTTACGCGAATTCATTGGAGCAATCAACGGCAGAAACTGCCAGGCGAGTTCATCGCGGGGAGGAAGATGATGACGTGGTCGCAGGACCCTTTTGACAGCGAGTGAGAGAGAGGAGAAGGTGGGGTCCAGTAGTCATACACTGTGCGGGTAGAATCTCTGGTGCGAAGCGTTTTTCTGCGGGAGAGAAGGAGTGGGCTAGTGTTGGGCTTAGTTGGGCCTGCTGGCTGGGTCGACCTTGTCCATTTTTTTTGTTCTGAATGATTTTTCTTTTCCATTTCTAATTTCTGTTTTGGTTTTGCTTAATTAATTCAAACATCAATTTGAATTCAAACCTCAACCAAAATTGGTGTAGGTTTAAATATTGATTAGTAATATAATCTGAAGTCAATTTTAGAATAAAATTTTATTCTCTTTGGGGTCTTTTAAATTATTAAAAAAGGCCCTTCTTTTAAATCAAATAAGTTTTAATAATATTTTCAAACACCATTTAAATTCTCAAACCTTCCAGATCTTTTCAGTAGGTTTTTATTTGTTTCATAGGGTGTCAAATAATTCATCTTGAATTATTTGGAAAGTATTTAGTATGATTCATAAATCATTTGAATTGGGTATTTGTTTTAATTCCAATGGAATTAGTATAGTTTTAATTCCGTAAATTTTATTTGGAAGATTTATTTTATTTAAATTAATTAAACAACTTTTATTCCACTTGGGTAATTCCAAAATACTATTTTCTCATGAATTATATAATTATTCTTATTAGAGATTTGTCTTTATTAAAATAGGGATAGGATGGTTAATGCCATTTTATTTTATTTTGGAAAATCTTTATCCTTTTATTTTATTTGGATTTGGATTATATTCATTCTATTTGCTTAATGGATTAGGCCAAGATTTAATTTGGTCTTTAAATAATCCTTATTTAATATTTCTTTCTTTATCTTATAAAATCCATATCTTTTTATTTATAGATCCAAACATGGTGACTCCAATTTTGTAAAATCTTATTTAATATTTGTTTATCCTTTTAAATATATTTAGGATTAATTGCTCACCATTTGGTATGGATTTTAGATAAGGGCTTTATTAGCTTTGAAAATTCAATTTCCTTATCCTATTAAATTCATAGGATTTTATTTATGGTTCCATATTAAGTGAAACCAATTTTTATGGTCTTATGATATTTCCATTTGTCATTCTTGATCATTTGAAAAGTTTGCTTGACAACTTTTATATGGATCAGATCCATAGTCTTGGGGATAACTTGGAAATGATTCTTTATTCCATTTAGGGTTTAGGGTTTGGATTTATTTTCTAGATGCATTTATAAAGAATGCATTCCACTTGATTTGAATTTAGTTGGACTCAAATGTTAACCAAAGTTTGTTCAAGATGGGATTTTAATTTCCATTTAAAAACAAAAGTTTCTTTTCACCCTAAATTTCAACAAAAATTTAATTTTGTTTATTTATTTTTCACATTACAAGATTTGGAAAATCTTGGGATGTGACAGCTGCGTTCCGGCAGCGCTTCCACAGTCGGTCACACGTTCGGTACTCGATGAAGACCTTCCTCTCCCTTGTTCCAGTAGGCAGCGGAGGTTGTAGCACTCTCCTCGCGATTCTGGCAGCACGACGGCGTGGTACCGGAAGTAGAGGGGAGATCTCGCAGGGCTTCGCCTTAAGCCAGAGCGAGTATGGTGGACTATGAGAGAGGCCTTGGTGGTCTAGGGTTTAGAGGCACCAAAGTGAGAGTGTAGCCGGCGGCTAGGGTTTGGGGATCACCCCACCGTGCCGAGTTGGTGGTGCCCTAGGCGGCGACACAAGGAGGTGGTGGCGCCGGCGACTTGGAGGAGAGGGATAGGGTTTTCGTGTAGGGAAGAGGGGCAGCCCTGCCCCTCCTTATATAGGTGGGAGGGTGCCGATTTGGAGGAGGGATTCCTCCCCCAACTCGGCCTCCTTGGCCGGCGGGTGGAGGGAGGAGGACTTCTTCCCCAAGTAGGTTTCCTACTCTCTGTCCACCAAGCAAACTTGCCGTTTTACTTTTTCAAATTGGCGTTTGACTTTCAAACTAGGATTTGATTTCTCCCTTTATTTTGCCCATCCAAGTGACCTAGTACATGATGCAACCATTCCATATTGTCATGACACATTCATGTACCCTTTCCCTCCGGAGTGCCGGACCTTCCGGACCCTTCTAGAACATTCCCGGTGAAAACACCGGAATCATTCCCCAACTCCGAAACAGGACTTTCCTTATATGAATCTTATTCTCCGGACCATTTCGGATCTCCTCGTGATATACCGGATCCCATCCAAGACTCCGAACAACATTCGGTCTCTTACTCATCATTCCATAACTACTCAACAACATCGAATCCTTAAGTGTGTCTCCCTACGGTTCGTGAATTATGCGGACATGATCGAGACACCTCTCCGATCAATAACCAATAGAGGAATCTGGAAATTCATATGGCTCCCACATATTTCTACAATTACTTTGCGATCGAATGAGCCACTTACATACGATACCAATTTCCCTTTGTCTCACGATAGTTTACTTATCCGAGGTTTCGATCGTCGGTATCTCTGCATACCTAGTTCAACCTTGTTACGGATAAGTACTCTTTTCTCGTTCCCGTGATGTGTGATCCCTTGTGAGCCAGTCACATGCTTGCAAGCTAATTGGATGACATTACATCGAGAGGGCCCAGAGTATATCTATCCATCATATGGATGGACAAATCCCACTCTTGATCCATGTGTCTCAACCCATACTTTCCGAACACTCAGTGCCACCTTTATAGCCACCCAGTTATGGTGTGGTGTTTGATGTCATCAAAGCATCCTTCCGGTGATGGTGATAAGCATGATCTCATGGTCGAAGGAATTAGGTTACCATGTATCAGAAAGCTTATAGCAATTGAACTATTAGAATGACTTGATCTTTATGCTACGCTTACCTATAGGAGTATGTCCATCATACCATTCTCCTAATGATATGATCTTGTTGTCAACAACATCCCAATGTTCATGATCAGGAAACCATGATCATCTATTAACCAACAAGCTAGTATTATAAAGAGGCTTTACTAGGGACTCTAATTTTGTTTACAAATCACACAAGTATTAATGTTTCCGGTTAATACTGTTATAGCATGAATGTAAACATTTATCATAAACACAAAGATATAATAATAACTACATTTATTATTGCCTCTAGGACATATCTCCAACAACTAGAGTTGATGGTTTAAAGCTAATCGAATGAATAATGATAGTTGAATTGAAATAGCTAAACTATAGTGTTATATTTAGAATACACACACAATGTACCTAAGCAAACATGTGGCATAACTAGAAATTCAAGAAAGAATAGTATTTGGTGATACCCATGTTCCTATTATTCTAGAAAGCTTTTAGATTTTCTAATATGGTATTGGCAAATAATTATTTGGTAAGGTTGCAAAAGTTGGGATGTTACAGACCTTCCCCCTTAAATGAATCTCGTCTCGAGATTCGAAGATTGTGGCAACAGTAGTTGGGGAAATTCTTTCTTGAGATAATCCTCCCGTTCCCAGGTAGCTTCCTCCTCAGAGTGGTTGCTCCATTGGACCTTGTAGAAGTTTATATTTATTTTCCTTGTGAGTCCATTTGCTTTCTCAAGATTTTGATGGGAACTTCCTGATAGGTTAGGTCACGGTTGAGATCAATGGAGCGATAGTCTATTTGTTTGAAGACCTAGGGTTTGTCAGGCACTTAGAGACATTTCTGGAGCTGGTATACGTGGAAGATGTCGGGGAACTCTGACATGAGGGTAGCTCTAGCTGATAAGATACCTTTCCTCTAGGGCGAGGATTTTGAAGGGTCCAATGTATCTCGGGGCAAGTTTTCCCTTTTCATGGAAGCGTTGCATACCCTTGAGAGGGGAAACACAGAGATATGCAAACTCTCCCTTGTTGAAACTAACTTCGCGGCATTTGGTGTTGGCATAGCTCTTTTGGCAGGATTGAGCGGTCTCAATCATTATCGGGCTAGATGAACTTGTTCTTCGGCGGCTTTGATAATATCTGAGCCGGAGATTTGGGTCTCCCCTATTTCGGTCCAGTTTAGGGGTGTGCGGCACTTGCGTCCATATAGAAATTGGAAGGGGGGATTTTTATGCTAGTTTGATAGCTATTATTGTAGGATAACTCAGCAAAGGGCAAACAGTCTTCCAATTTAGATCCATATGCAAGGACATAGGAGCGGAGCATGTCTTCTAGGACTTGGTTGACCCTTTTGTTCTGTCCTCCAGTTTGAGGATGGTAGGAGGTACTAAAGGAAATCTTAGTACCGAGGGATTCATATAGTTTGTTCCAGAAGCGGGAGTTGAATTGGGGGACTCTATCCATCACGATTTCCTTAGGCACTCCGTGAAGGCTGACAATTCTTGATATGTAGAGTTCTTCCAGTTGCTGACCATTGTATGCGGTCTTTACAAGGAGGAAATGGGCGACCTTGGAGATATAGTCCACAATCACCCAAATAGAATCATGCCCTCTATTTGACTTGGGTAATCTGGTAATAAAGCCCATACCGACTTTCTCCCATTTCCATTCCGGAATCTTAACTGGTTGTGGAAGCCCTGCTAGGCATTAATTCTCAACTTTAACTCTTTGGCACACATCACACTTGGTTACAAACAGAGCAATATCTCTCTTCATTCCGTGCCACCAGAATTGGGTCCTAAGGTCCTGGTACATTTTGGTACTTCCTGGGTGGATAGAATAGAGGGTCTCATGTGATTCTCTCATAATTACTTGCTTTAGGTCGTGATTATTCGGCACGCAAAGGCGTCCCTTGTACCACATGATATTTTTGTCGTTCACCTTGATCCGGGGATGTTTTCTCTTTCCATTCGGCTCTTGATCAGTTCAATGCTTTTATGGTTTTTCTGGGATTCTTTGATTTGGCACGTAAGGGTAGGTTGTAGCTCAGGATGGGCTAGAAACCCTGGGCTAAATATTTCTAGTCCCAACTTTTCTAGCTCCTTACTTAGATCTGGTTGTCCCTTCGTGATCAGAGCATTGATGGTACATGGTTCCCGGCTAAGGGCATCCGCTACCACATTGGCTTTACCAGTGTGATAATGTATGCCCAAATCATAATATTTGATTAACTCAATCCATCTTCTCTGTCTCATGTTCAGTTATTTCTGTGTGAAGATATACTTCAAGCTTTTGTGATCAATATAGATTTCACAACAGTTTCCCATGAGATAGTGGTGCCAGGTTTTTAGGGCATGCACAACAGATGCAAGATCTAGATCCTGGGTAGGGTAGTTCACTTCATTGGGTTTTAGTTGACGGGATAGGTAGGCGATAACCTTTCCTTCCTGCATTAGCACACTGCCCAGACCTAATTTGAAAGCATCACAAAAGACCTCAAATCCTTTAGTGATGTCGGGCATGGTTAGAATGGGGGATGTTGTTAATCTCTTCTTGAGTTCTTGAAAGCTTCCTTCACATTTATCAGTCCATTCAAACTTCTTGTCTTTATTTAGAAGTTGAGTCATGGGTTTTGCTATGCTCGAGAACCCTTCTACAAACTTGTGATAGTATCCAGCCAGACCTAGGAAACTTCTGATTTGTCGGGTTTTGGGGTGCTTTCTAGTCGAGAATGGTTTTGATTTTTGTGGGATCGATGGATATTCCTCCTGATAACAGGCTATGGCCAGGGAAACCAACTTCCTTTAACCAGAACTCACATTTGGTGAACTTAGCGTACAACTGATGCTCTCTGAGAGTTCCCCGAACTATCCTTAGATGTTTCTCATGGTCGGTTTTGGTTTTGGAATAGATTAGAATGTCATGATAAATACCACCCCGCATTTGTCGAGGTATTTCATGAATACCTTGTTCATGAGATTCATGAAGTAGGCGGGAGAATTAGTTAGTCCAAAGGACATGATAGTGTATTCATACAATCCATAACGAGTGGCGAATGCTATTTTGGGGATGTTGGATTCTCGGAATCTTTAACTGATTGTAACCGATGCGAAGGTCTATCTTGGAGAAGACACAGGCACCGGTGAGCTGGTCGAACAAATCCTCAATCTTTGGCAGGGGATATTTGTTTTTCATGGTGGCCTCATTGAGTTTCCGGTAATCAGTGACTAGCCAGGTGGTTCCATCCTTCTTGTCCACAAATAGGACGGGGGATCCCCATGGAGATGCGCTGGGTTGAATATGACCCTTGCGCTCCATGGCATCCAACTGTTTCTTTAACTCTACCAACTCTTCGGGGTTCATATGATAGGGTATCTGGGCTATGGGGGATGTTCCTGGGACTAGTTCAATTATAAACTTGATATCCCGGTCTAGGGGCATACCGGATAATTCCTCAGGGAACACATCCGGATATTCACAGACCACTGGTACTTGCTCTAATGGGGTCCCGACTATGATTTTATGGCATAGGGAATGAGAGGAATGGGAGGTCGACACATGTTCAACCTTTATTCCATCCTTGATGGATAGGGTGATAGATTTTCTGGTGCAGTTTATGATCGCTTGATATTTGATCATCCAATCCATTCCCAAAATTACATCTAATCCTTGAGTTCCCAATACTATTAGGTTGGCTTGGAATTCAACTCCATTTATAACCATGGGAATGTTTTTGCAGACAAATTTATTTCTAGTGGTCGCCCTAGGGATTTGAACTAGCATGGTACGCTTAAGATATGCAGGTTTTGTTCCACTAGAGTTGACAAATGGTTCAGTAACAAATGAGTGAGATGCTCCGGAATCAAACAATACTATGGCAGGAGAGGAATTGACTGAGAACGTACCTAGAACAAGATCAGGAGATTCCTGGGCTTCGGCAGTGTTGATGTGATTCAGATGTCCTCTAGCTACATTCACCCATCTTTTTGGGCAGCACCCTTTTTAGGGGAGCCTCTAGCATTTCCTGGATTTGGGCGAGCGGCTCCAGGGAGAGGGGAGTTATTCTTCCTGTCATCTGGGGACTCGCGGGAGAAATGACCTTCCTTCCCGCAGGTGTAGCGGCCTGAAGTATTGGGGCAGTATTGGGGTTGGCCGACCCTCGGGGTGCAGGGTTGGGGTTCCCGCTCCCAGGGCGGGGACTGTTGAAGGTGCGAGTGGGGTTGTTGGGGTGTGGAGCATATGAGTGAGTCCTCTGGGGTGGGAGTGTAGTACCAGAAGGTGGCAGACTCCTAGTCCTTTGTCCGCTGGATCCTCCTTGCTGCATCATGCGGCGCTTACGATTTTCGATGACACTCTTGCGCTTTCTTTCAACCATGATTGCGGCATCAACAAGACCATATAAATCATAAAACCTTTGGGCTATCAAGTGACACTGCAGCTCATCATGCAGTCCATTCATGAAGGTGTCTATATTCTTCTCTTCAGTGTTGGTATCATTGGGGGCATACCTTGCGAGGTCAGTGAACTTCTCCAGTTACTGCAGTACTATCATCCCACCTTGCTTTAAAGCTCGGAACTGATCCCTCATCATCTTGATGAGACCCGGTGGGATGTGACGCTTGCGGAACCTTTCCTTGAAGTTGTCCCATGAGATCACCTGCCCAGCTGGCAGAATTTCCTTGACACTTATCCACCATTCTCTGGCTTGCCCGAAGAGAAAGTGGGTTGCCAGAAGCACCTTCTCGTCATTGCCTACATGGGATAATTCTAGATTGTTCTCAATGGTACGGATCCATTCACCAGCATCTAGCGGATTAGTGCACTTGTTGAACATAGGTGGGTTGGTATTCTAGAAGTCCCTGAGTTTGGACCGCGACTCTCCATTATCACCGTATCCTTCATTATTGTGGGAATTCCCGGCTGCTTGGATGAGCTGTTGGAGAGATGCAATGTTGTCCTGACATTCGGCATTAGCAGCCTGACGGTCCTCCATGACCATGCAGAGAAGTTGAGCCACGGATGGCTCGGGTGGTGGTGGTGGAGGGTCTTGACTGTTGGGGCGCACCATCCTGAAGGTAGAGGGGCTTAGGGTGGGGGTTGACAAGAGAGGTTTTTGACGAAACCACACAAACATCCAACCAATAGAACAAACATTCAACAAGGATAGCAAGCCCAATAATAACCGAGAAACTCATGGGGATAGGTTAGCATGGCTGGGTTCACATTACAATCTTAGAATCAGTTCAACCATCGTTACTACCACAGAAGCTGACAATCGCCACTCAAAAGGGTTCTCGGCATCTAACTTGCTAACCTCCTCGATCTAGTACGGAACCTACTCATAGATGATGTCGTTATGGTGTGCTGTGGTGTCCTCCTCAATGATGACCTCCGGAGCATCCTTATCAGGCTCGGGGATCCTCTCCTCGGGTTCATCCTCCTCGGGCTCTGGCATCACCTCCTTTGGATCTTCTTCAGCCTTGTGGTCATCATATTCCGGATCATTTTGTGCTTCCATGTCGAAGTCGTCCTTGTGGGCAGCATCATCATCATCGTCCAGTAGATCTTCATTGTCCTTTCGAATCTTGGCACACTCCTCCTCTAACTCATCTATCTTTGCTTCCATAGTCACTAGTAATTCCTTTTGATTCTTCATATTCTTCATGAGATGCTTGTTCCTTGCCATGGTAGCTTTCTTAGTCAGCATAGCCTGAGCATGCTCGGTTTTTCCCACTTGCAAATCCTCCTCCAAGGAGAGTATCTCCTTGGACTTGAGATCCACAGCCATGTGGGCTCTGTCCATCTCAGCCTGGGAATGTTGCAGGAGGTACTCCATGCTCTGGATATGCTTCCCAAAGTCAAAGTGCTGATGCGTCATGATTGCATATCCTGCCTCATGGCATCTCCCAAAGAACCGGAAGCGAGAACCTCCAAGCTGCTCACGGTGGTGATAAGCTAGAAGGGCCAATGACTCTTGGGTAACTCGGATGATGCCTGACTCCTAGTCCTTCTCGATGAGGCAAGCCTGAATCTCCTCGGAGTGTGGGGCACTATTCCTCCTCTCATGGTACACACCACTAGCCATGCGGGCTCTCCCCCAATGGTGTTGGGAACCTGAGCTCCCTTGATCTCGGGGGCGGGGGTTCCACTAGCCTTGCCAACTTAGATAGGTCGACTTCAAACAGCTTTGAGGGAATCTCCAACCCGACTTGGCGGAACTTGGTGAAGACCACCGCCAGTCAGGAGTAGGTTTGGGGTTAGTCAAGTGTGCAAAATTTTAGATATATAACATGTTATGATGGTATGCATGTTCCTTTCAAAATAGAGGGGAGGATATATAAGGATAATTTTTGTAGATACCATGCTCCTTCCTTAATATTTTTGAAAGTAGTTTGTGGGTTGTCATCTATCGTCCAGGTAACTAGGGGCTCCTAAGGTCAGGATGGCTCTGATACCAAGTATGTGGCACCCTCGGGAAGTGCTCCGGGTGTACCCGTTATGCATACAACCACGATTCCCAATATCAACACATCGTGGCTCATAACTGACTTAATATCAAAGTACACATCCATTACCGTACCGAACATATAAAGTCCATAAACAGTCTTACAGAAAGGCCGCGATGGAAAATTCACATAGTAGTAGCGGAATACTTAAACGTAGAAGACCCGAGTCATGTCATAGCCCTACAAGTGCCTGACTCAGAGAACACCCTAGTTTGCATAGTTGTCATTGTAATCTCCCACATCTTCCTCTTCCTGCTCATAAACTGGCCAAGTAGATAGCCAGGAACAAAGACGGTGAGTACGTTGGAATGTACTCGCAAACCACCGCGATATGGTAATGTAAATAAAAATGCACCAGTCACAAAGCAAAAATGGCTAAGTAATTTCACTCATATGGAAGTTGTTTTCCTTAGAAGGAGGTGTATGTATACTACAGAAAATAGAGAGTAGTTGGGTAAACCTACCAGAAGATAATCTTTGGAAGAGTGAGGGAATACTAGAGTATGGGTCACCCATTGACTTTCTCCAAGTCTGATGCACCTAGAGTGCTCCACCCTTCTTGCCGACCATACCATGGTCACAAAACGTTCTTAAGAAAGGTTTTTATTTTAAAACAAAACTCAACACCGCTACGCAGCAGCCATTCCAATCGTCCATGACCGTGGACACGACTATTCGAATAGTTTTCACCCTCTGTAGAGGTGGTACACTTTACCCACAAGATCTAATACATCTGCTAGGAATTTCCCGGTTCGTCATACCAAGGTATGCGGGTTACGGATAATCAGACAAGATCGTCCATGTGTCCACTCCAACAGGATGCCTACCCAATGGGTTATTCCTCCCAACACCAGGACGTCCGGATCCATAGACTAGACGGAGTGCTCCCGACTCCTCCAGAGACGGAACTTTCAATGGGAGGCCCATAGTATCACCCGGTCACTCACATGGGTGATTCTGCCTCCTCCAGGTGACTTCTACACAGTTGACCCTTTATGTAAAGGAGACCCGGTATTCAGGGGAGATGATCAGTAGTGCAAGGTTTCCATATTGGGTGTAAACATACTTCTAGTCATGCCCCGTCCCACTTCACGGTAGTGTGGCTATACGCAGTAATTGTTCCAGCAAAACTACATAGAACCAGGTGTGTTTCATAAACATTCTTCAATACCTTTTTGCCAAGCTTAGAAGGGTAAAGCGTTTTTCTTATCTCAACCCCTCCTGGTAGGTCCAACCTCACCAGGGTTTTATAATAAAACATGTTTTGAATAAAGATCTCAAGGTTTATTCCCATCCACTAGTTTTCAAGGGGTAATAGAAAGTGGGCACAAAGGGAATGGGTCTAGGGTAAGATACCAAGAAAGTATCCCCATTGGTGTCGACTAGCAAGGTTTGGGGAGCCAAACCCTAATGGAAGATTATGAAGATCTCCAAGTATCATACGGGACAATAATATAAACAGTCATTCATGGATGTAAAAGTGTAGGCAAAGATAATGAACAAGAAGATGGCTTGCCTTGGTTAGCAAGTTGTCCCCGATCCTCTTCTCCAAGCTCCTCCCAAATACCTTCCTCGTAAACTTCCTCGTTCGTGTATATCGTCGCAAAAGAACAAAACAACCAACAAACACCATCCATCAACTAGGTCAAACATAACTACTAGTACAGTACAAAGGCAACAACACTTCTGTAGATACTGACCATACCAAAGCATAGCCACTGGAATTACTTAAAAAGCTACTACCAAACTTTCATTATGATTTATTTAGTAAACACAAGATAATCACTTTGTTTTATGTCTAGGTGTGTTTGTGGGATGACCAAGTGGTTAGAAAATATACTACTATAAATATAATGGGAATACTAAGCTAATCCAACTGGAATCATATTTTTATCTATTATGGTTGATTTTAAATAATTAAAAACGTGTACAGAAGCTTGGCTGGGGTGATTTAATTTCCCAGAAAATCATAAAGGCTCAAAAATTAAAGTATGGTGGGTATTGGTTCATCTACCCAGTACACACATCAGGGAGTTGGTCTTTCTTCAAAATAAGATGTGTGCAATATTCTAAAATTCCTAGAAAAGGTTTCTGTATCAAACTTGGGATAATTACTACAAGTGTTGAATAGTTCAGAAACATGTGATTCCAATTTTAATGGGTAGGTACTTATGTTTATAGGGCCTACAAATTAGAATCACTATTTTTAGACAAGCATAAAAAATGTTATGTAATTAAAATGGTTATCAGGGTTATTTTGGGAGAAAAAATCCCATCTTACATAGACTAGTTTTTGCCAAACTTCCAAAGCCATGTGTTAGGAAAAATCCTAAAGCAGCAGACAAAATTGGATTCATGCCAAAAAGATTATTATGTAATTTTTGATGAATTTAAAGCTAGCAACCACTCTCTTGGGAATTTAATTAGAGTAATAAAAAGAAAAAGGGCAAAGAGGCTGCGGTCAGGGTTATGACCCAATCATGCTGGGCTGGCCCAATTCCAGTGCATTGATGTTGTTGTTGTCCTGGTAGGGCCTAGCCGCGAGAGAAAGGGGGCAGGGCAGCTGCTGCATTGATGTGGCAAGATCATGGTGATCTTTGATTGTCTTGCATGCAAGATCAAGTTTGAGGGCAGGGGTGGTGTTGGTACTAGTGTGTCACATGAGTATGTGTGGTGTCAAGGTCGTGCTAGGCTAGGTACATGGACACAAGGGCCGTGGTGGAGAGAAAAGGGTGGTGATGATCTAGGCTTAGAAACAACCTTGCTCACTTGGGTTGATCATGGAATCAAGTGTGATGCTCCCATGAGCTAGGCTAATGGTGCTTTGGTTAGAGGGAGGTGAGATGAGTATAACGTTGCCAAGGGGGTGGCCTAGCCCCTCCCGAGAGTTTGCCAAACATTACCCTAATTGACACCATTTTAGATGATCAAATTTTAAACTTCGGCCAAGTTTGGAAACCTAGATAGGAAGGGTACTAGAGTTGATGGTTTAAAGCTAATCGAATGAATAATGCTAGTTGAATTGAAATAGCTAAAATATAGTGTTAGATTTAGAATACACACACAATGCAACCATGTGGCATAACTAGAAATTCAAGCAAGAATAGAATTTGGTGATCCCCATGTTCCTATAATTCTAGAAAGCTTTTAGATTTTCTAATATGGTATTGATAGATAACTATTTGGCAAGGTTGCAAAAGTTGGGATGTTACAGGAAACCACTGAACCAACATCATCCACCATCGCCCCTCCAACACAAAAGCTAGAGATGGACGACGTGGGCGCCGCTGCCACCCTCCAAATTGACGCATGGGAGGAACTGTAGCTGCTACGCCGCACAGGATTTGCCCGACGACATCCCCGATGATTACAGGGAGGGGAGGAGAATGGGAGGGCTCGAGGTGGGTGGCGGGTAGCACTACGGTGAGCCTTGACGCAGTTTCACGAGAGCAGTCTCATTTATTGTGACGAGCAGTCTTGCAAAAAATGCGTCTCCCAAATTTGATGGGAAATAATGCTCATATAAGTATGCAAGAATTTGACAAAATAAATAATTTGGAAATAATAGTGTAAATTCAGTTTGCACCAAGAAATTCATGTGTTGAGACGACCTATATACATTTTTGCAAAAAATCGACCTGTCTATTAATAATCATCAATAATAATATAAAAAGCACCAAAAGTAATAGAACTAAAAATAGGTCTGTGAACCACCTAGCGACGACTACAAACACTAGCGCTAGCCAAAGACGTGTCTCCATTCTCGTCCTTCCATCGTCGAAGCTGGACAAACCTTACCGTACTAGAGCTTGTTGTAGTGGACATACGGAAAGTCATTATGCTAAGACCGCAAAGGACAACCGCACGAGAGCAACAACCATCACCAATGATGAGAACCATAAATTAGAAGAGAATGATCTAAAACCATGCCAACAAATACGCAAACTGACCGAATATAGGAGATCCCTCGGACAAGGACAATACCCTACATAGGTTTTAGGCCGACACCTCACAATCTCCATTATCTCCTGTCCCCAGGTACCAATACGATGCAACTTAATCGGCTATGTACTGAATGTACAAGGGTGCATCAATATATTATGAACTTAGAAGACATTTGCTATATCAACCATGAAAATTGTTCTACAAAACATAAACTTTTGTTTTTTTCAAGGAGGGAAGTGTAACATCCCGATGAATTAGTAGACGAAAATGATAGGTTTAGGATTTTTGCAGTTGCATTGCATGCATCTGAAAAATTGATAAATTTAATTTTTTTAGACTTTGATGTGATCGGAATTTATATATAGTCATGAGTCTGAGTTAGTTCATCACAAGAGTTTTCCTAAATTTCATCATGAACTTTGTATATTTACAAAATTTGGGTTCAAATTTAAGTAACAAAGTAAAGTGAGTCTTTCAATCATATACACTTACACACCACAATAATAGCTTTAAGATAATGAACATACATACAATTGAATTCAAAATGGAAATTTGAATTATAAGATTGAAATTTGATTTTGGATGGATAAATTCATAACAAATACAAAAAATATAAAAAAATATCTGAATTATCATAATCAAATACTTATTCATAAGAATAGTTTTACAAGTTTTATTACAAGAGAAATGAAGATAAAATTACAAAATACAAAGAAACCTATCTATCCATTCTTTTTTTCTCATCTTCTTATTGGAACATGCAAAACAAACAAAGACACAAAGAGTTTTTTAGTTAAGGTTAGGAATGTTTGCTTCACAATTTGGTGAAGCCATTTTGTTTAAAATCAAAAGTAATAGATTCCAAGAAGAACTCCTGGAACCTAAAGGTCAGTTTAAAGTTTTAAAATCCAAATTTGGCTAAAAATTGAACATACAAGTCCGATCCATGCAATGAGAGAGGCAACAATCAATATGGAGCATGGTATTGGATCAGAACTAGTGGAGCAACAACAAGCAGGAGTGGGACAACCATCAGAAAGGCAACACATGTAAATCAGTTTGGGTCCAAGATTTTAATCACAACGGCATAAAGCAAATAACCGTCAAAACTTAAACTGGATTCCTTACATAAGTCATAGGAATGATATTAATTCAAGTTAAGAATTCAATCAGTTCATTATAATAAACCAACATGTAATTTAATCTCAATTGGCATAAATCAGCCAATAAGATAAATAACCAACTAAGCCATCACTTAATAAGCCACCAGATATCATCAATGAATTAAAGACAAAGGCAAATTCCAAAATGCCACTTGGTATTGTGCAAGTTAAGTATTAGGAAAAAAATTCTAATTTGCAAACTGACATGCCAATTTAGGCAAGTTCACAACCGACTATGAGACAATCAAATGACCACCAAGTGCAATGAACCTGGGTATATAAAACCCACAAAGACGGTTTACACAAACCCAAGCATCTGAATGGGATATGGAAAACACCAAGGTGTCAACATGGGGAGCTCCAGAACCACTATAAATAGAGCCATCAACCAAGGAAGCCATCACAACTCACCAAGCCTCACAAACTATATATTGACTCTTAAAAAGTGAGATAAAGAGATTAGGGCTACAAGAGAAGCAACAAGATGGAGAAGGCCAGGAGGAGGAGATCATCCATAATAAGGAGTTGATCATCATACAGAAGAACAACTACTCTTCAACATAAGGTTGATAGATAAACTAAGTAGAGAATAGTTAGTAGCAGCAGTAGCAGAGAGATCATCATGGTCTACTGCATGAAATTTAAGTGAAGATATTGATACCGAGTATCAATACCCATAGATATGCTTAGTACAAGTAGAGCATGTTTATACATGTATCGTATTGTTGGGAAGGAAGCACCACAACACCGCACACTCCTAAGAGGCACCATATGCATGATCAGCATTCTAGCAGAGCAGATGGGCGCGCTGAAGCAAGAAATAATTTATCTAGCCAACTAACTAACCGGCCAACAAAAATAAATTAACGTAATATGAAGAACATAATCATACACTACATTACTTATCCACATAAGTAAATTTGTCTAATTATACTAGGTAGAGAAGGTAGACAATCACTTGTTAAGTTTATTAATGATGAACAAACTTATTGCAGCAATTCAAGTACAAAGGATATTGCCATCTATTATCTAAACCTAAACACATATAATTAACTACAACACCATGCATATACATGATTGAGATCATCTAAGTATCACATTGAACAACCACAATAACACCTAGGATAGTTAATTGACAGAACTAAATGCCAACTTCAGTTTAACACTGTTATACATGCTTCACTGAAGCAAATCACTAGAAATGAACCTAACTAAAGCTAGAGCAACTCACTAATATTAACTACACATTTCTAAACAAAAAAATCAACTAAAACATCACTGAAACAAAGTTCATTGATAGAACCAGTTTTAAAGTTCAATTAACACTTGTATATATCAAGTATACCAAGCACAACATGAACACATGGATCAGTCAACATTAAGATGAACTGCAACATCACTACACAACTAAAATCACCTAGTAAACTACATACGCATGTTTAATTACAAGTATTAGTACAGTAAACCCTAGAATAAGGGAGGTGGATTCGACTATGATAGTAGAGAGAGAGAGAGTAGAGACATTTGATATGTGTACCTACACAATTATTGTCATGGTGGGAGCTTTGCTCAATCATACACGACAGAAACCATGGTCGACGAAGAAATTATGGCGACTGTGGTAGAAAGATTACCCACAAGGGACATCTCTATCTGTGCTATGCGACAATGGTGATAACACGACAGGGATGGCACACTCTAGCGCCAGAGAGAGGTTAGGGAAGCACCGGAGCATGATAATGTTACCGACCAGCAATGATAGAGAATGTGAGGATGAAGTAGTTGGATAGGAAGGCGAAGGGTTGAACATGGGTTCAATTAGGGCTAGGTATGGCAACAGAGACAACCGGAGTTAACCAAAATTGCCAGGCGACATCGGCGGCGACATGGGGGTCGGGAAAGCATGCAAGGAATAAGAGAGAGAAGTAAATGAATGAGGAGTGGGACAATTCGGAGTAAATAGTGCATCTTGGTCCAAACTAACCCTTTTGGGGGCCCAAAGGGCATTTTAGTCAATTCACTATTTAATTTTAATCCCAACAAATAAGTATGTGCCAAGAAAAATACCCAGAAAAAAAGCAACATAGTTCCAAGTATAAACAATTATGGCAAGTCTAAATCCCATTTTTGTGATATTTTTAAAAATATTTTTAAATGAATAAAAAATCAAAGAACTCCCTTCGAACCATAATAAGTGTGTTGATTTAGTACAAAGTGTACTGAATAAATATGGATGCTATGGAGTATTTAAAATAACAAAAAAAAATAATTTGGTAAATCCAAATATTACATAAAATAATAAATATTAATAAACATTATGTAACTAATTTTCTTGAATTTTTAAGAATATTTGAAGTGAAATTCACTTAAAATTAGGACATTACTATTTAATACATTATAAATAAATATAAAGCCTATAGTGGGAATAAATAAACCGTAAAACAAGAATGAATCCAAATGGGGAAGGGATAACCACAAATCAAGAATGCATTTCATATATATTCACAATAGCATGAATTTGTTCTTTAAACATCGTATCTATCGGACAACAATGCGATTTTAAAACGCAAGGTCCATGGTCAAGTACAACATTCAAATTGCACCATCTCGCAGTTTTTAGACAAGTTCAATCTTGCATATGCTCTTGATTATTTTATATATTATAAAAAGTATTACTTTATCATGTGTATTCAAAAGTAAAATACAGTTTCCATGAATGGGAAATGATCTGCGATGTGGTGGGCAATGTAACTATCGTTGGAATATGGGCTGGTGAAAGGACATTTATGCCTTTCATATTGTTTTGATTTTTGTTGACAACACTTAGATAGGTTTAATGCATTGCTGAATGTTTCAGGAAATATCAGGTTTATGATTGGTAGTTTATGCACATGAAAAAGGGCTTGACAGGAACAAAAAACATGAGGCAAAAATCAGTATTTGGCCGGACTGTCCGGCTGATGTGCGCCGGACTGTCCGGCCCATCCAGAGTCTCCACCCCAAAGCCACCAGAGTGTCCGACTGTGGAAATTCGCCAGCTTTTCTCCCCAGGTGTGGACACTCAGTGAGGCCCCTCGGACACTACCCGGACACTGGCCGGACTCTGGCCGGAAACTTGGCCAGGATAGAGTGTCCGGATGAAGATCGCCAGAATGTCCGGTCGGACCGAACTGTCCGGCTCATACAGGCCGGACTGTCCAGGTTAAGTGGTTCCAACGGCTCTAAATTCTGGGGCCCTATAAAAGGACCCCTTCTTCTACCTTGAAACCTGCTCGTCTAGTTCAAGAACAACAACACATTTTGAGCCATCAAATCCACAAGATCTCTTCACTAATCCATCCAAAGTCCTTGATCTTTGGAGAATCAAAGGAGCAGGCCTTGATCTATAGCTTCACCAAGAGAGATCTTCATTTCCCCCTCATTCATTTGAGGGCCCCTTGCTCTAGTGTTTCTTTGGAAACCCTAGCTTTGGTTTGGTTCTTACAAGCTTGTCTTTGATTGTTTGATAGCTTGCTTGTATTTGGGAGCCTCCAATTAGGTTATGGACGTGTGCCCCGAACTTGTTGTAAAGGTGTCGGCTTCCACCTCGAAGGTTGCCAATATAGTGGAAGAGGTGAATCGAACCCCTTGGGGTGAGGTTCATCGGAGAACAAGGGAGGCCTCTCGTGGCGTTGGTGGTTTGAAACCACCCCCTCTCCAAACGTAGACGTACTTTCCCTCAAAATGAAGGAACTATGGGAAACAAATCCTTATGTCTCCATGTCCTCCACTTTGGTTACTTATATCCTTTACCGTACTTTACTTACTTGTTCGTGCTTAATGTTGTGCTAGTTAGTGCTTGTTTGAAATATAGGTAAATTCACCTTAGTTGCATAATCTAGAGAATTTACCTTTCTTGTCAAGCCCTAATTTGAAAAAGAAGAAAATTTGAAGTAGCACCTATTCACCCCCCTCTAGGTGCCCATACGATCCTTTCAATTGGTATCAGAGCCTCGAATCTTTATTCGGGCTTTACCGCCTAAGAGTATATGGGTAGCAAAGAAGGGGACGGTGATGGTGAGCCTATCGCCTCGGTGACCATGGAGGATCTCAATAACTTGGAAACAAGATTGAGCTCCACCATGGCCAACGAGATCAAACAATTGCACAAGTTACTTGAGCAACTTGTTAAAGATAAAGGTGTCTCATCATCCCCTTCTCCTCAAGAGGAACTTACACCATTACCTAAAGGGAATACCCGGTATCACCCACGGGTATGGTGGGTGGGTGGGGGGGGGGGGTAATCAAGACAACACTAATTCCACCACAAAAAGGGATGGTGGGAAGGGAGGGCACCATGACTCTCATGGATGGTACACTCCCAACCCTCCAATTCCTCATCCTCATATAAACAATAGAGGAGACCCACCAAAGCTATATGTATCTACTTTTGCTCAATGGCAATCTCTAATGAAATCTCATGTGCGTAGCTCTTGTATTGAATTATGGAACATCATTGAACAAGGACTGTACATTGGGGATCCAAACAACTTGACAAGAAGAGAAGTTGTCAATTGTCAACTCAATGCCACCGCCTTGCACATGATACAACAAGGATTGGGTACAAAAGATTACCCACACATTGAGCACCTCAACACCGCCATGGAAGCTTGGGATGCTCTCACAGAGTTGTATGTTGGGAATGAGAGCATGAGAAGGAACCGGTATGATGCACGAATCAATGAAGCCGAAGGCTTCTATATGAAGGAAGGTGAAGATCATGAAGACATGTATCATAGGCTCAAGACCACCGCCACAGCTTTTAGGAATGTGGGTGCCTCATGTAACACCCTCAGAATCGGCCCTATGCAAGTTTTAGCGAAACCCGCCAAACCCGCATAGAAACGATTCAAAGGTGCCCACCAGGCACTTTAGTGCGGGTGGAAAACGAAGTAATAACATTACACAACAGTCCTCGATGGGACCCACAGAACAGATATATATACAACAGCGACTCAAAGAGTCAAGAATACAGCTATAATATACAAAGATCCAAATCACCTTGAAAATGATAGAGCGTCCGACTACGGACAAGATGCAAATGGGGCTAAGAGCCCTGAAGAATAACCAATGGCGTCCATAACCCTGCCCAGGCCAAGCCGGAAGGGTAACCCTGCTAACGACGTCGATCTCAAAACCTGCTTAAACAAAAGGGGTGCCGACAAAGGGCCAAGGAAAAAGAGAGAGCGGTCAGTACTGAGGCCAGTACACGGCGAGACTAGAATTCGGCGGTCCTCGCCTACATAGGTATGGTGGACTGAAGCGGCAGCGGCAGCTTGCGCTAAACAACCTATAGAGACTCGATCCAACTGGCGGCTATCCGAGAGGGGTAAGAAAGACCTATTCGGAACCATCCTGATACTACCATCAAACAAACCCGTCCCGATGTTTCCCCCTCGAGACCAAACGAGGAAGTCAACCGAGGAACGCACACAGTTGGCAGTTTTATTTATTCAGTTATCGTTGCAGCAGTTACTAGTCAAATATAGATAGTCATCCTGATAAAATAAGTAGTGGGCAATTTTAGTTAACCATTCCGTTATAGTTGCAACACTTACTAATCAGAAACAAATAGCATGAGATAACCCAAAAACCCAGCAGTTGTTGGTACTTTTATTTAGCCATTCCGTTGTAGTTGTAATACTTACTAGTCAGATACAATGGTCGCAAGCGACAACCCAAACAAGCAATTGTGGGCAGTTTTATGTAGCCATTCCATTATAGTGAAGCTGATTACTAGTCATTATAAAGTCAAATTTATAGCACTGCTTTAGTTATAGTTGTCTATGATCGAGACCTGTGCTCCAAGTCATCCATAACCGCGGACACGGCTTCTCGAAAAGATTAAACCCTGCAGGGGTGCACCAAAGTATCCACACGCACTTCGACCCTTTTTGCCAGATCAATTAACATACACCCATCGGTATGTCGGCGGGGCCTAAGTCATGACGTTTCCCAGACCCAAAGCAAGCACGGGGGGCCACCCCACTAAGTACACCCGCAACGAAGTCGGCCGGTCTCCGAGACGGACTCAGGGTTTGTGACAGTGGCTGTAAACGACAGGAAACCCCAAAACTGGGCCTGTCGATACCGCGAAAACACTCCGCTTCCAAAACAGTACAGGTGCTCCTCACACAATCGTAACTAAAGCAGTAAAGCATGGCATAAGTACATGATAGTAATAAAGCCCCAAACTACTTGTGGCCCCCAGTACAGTACTTTGAAATCAGGTACTAAATCGATGGGGGGCCCATATCTCCCCACATGTGGTTAGCGCGCTCGATCTCGGAACAGGTGTCAAGAACTCGGGGTCCTACGGGACACAAGTGGACGGTTAACAACCAAATAACATCTATTGCCCACCTGTGCCTCTGCTTACCTACTTCAATTTTAGTTATTAAACAATAATGGAAAATAAACGATAATTAAAGCCATGATCATCTCCAACCTTAAACATACGGCAATACTCCAACAACTGTGGTACTTGACGACACGCAACAGCACTTGAGCAAGCGACTACGACGCGCAAGTCCAACTATCTACCAAACAACAGGTAATAGGATGTGTCCAAGGCAATATAAGGCTGCACGGGATATCTCGGGTACGGAAACTAGAGCATCGCAACACAGATAGCAATAGATCAACAGGAGGGAATAAATACTATAAAAGTAAGATAGGTAGAAAAGGGGAAGATGCTCGCCTGAAAACATTGTCGAAGGTTTATCCGAAGATCGGGTCGACACTCGCATCAACTCATCGGCCTAGTCCGCGAAGAAGCAAAGCACTAGAAGAAACACCGGATGCACTATTTAATACTATGACAGAAGATCGGGCATGATGCATGTATGATGTATGACATGCAAAGGTGCGATGCAATTGGGCAATATTAAGTGGAACCGGGGTCCCGACAATTAATTAGGCGGTTCATGTTGTTTAGCTACCCTGCAATTTAATTGTTGTCTGAATCATGGCAAACGATAGTACCGGTTTGCTACACAAATTTAAATGAGGCCAATATACGACTAGATTTGCCCGCTTATGGGCCCCATATTTAATTATGATGTGAGTCGGCATAATGCCCCCAAACCACATGATATGCATGCGAGATGAACAATGAATATGCACCAAGTTTGTATTATATTTATAAAAATAGGGTTCGAGAAAGGGGTCACACATTAGGGTTCGGCGATCTTGGTTCCGGGGTTTGGGGTTCGACAGGGTTCAGGGTTCGACGGGGACGGCGAGGTTCGGACTCCGGGATTTAGGGTCGTCGGATCTGTGAAGGAGATCATGGCGTTCCGAGGCGAAGATCTTGGCGTGCCGAGGGTTTGGTCTTCAAAACCCGGGAAGGAGGTCTTGCGGTTTCCCGTGTAGGTGATCTTGACGCTCGGTGCCCATGAAGTAGAACTTGTCGTCCATCTTTTGTCGGTGGTGAACTTGACCGATGGTCTTCGGGTCCGGGAAGGAGCACTTGGCGCGGCGCCGGTTGCGGGATCGGTCTTCGGGTCATTGGATCCATGAAGAAGATCTTGGGGTTCCCAGCTTCGATTGACAAAGGCGAACTTCTTTCATGCCGGTGGCCTGGTCAAAGCGAAGATCTTGTCGCACCGGACTCTTGTCGATTCCTCTTCGGAAGATCTTGACGAGACAAGGGATTAGATATCTTGCGGCCTTCGATATTATTTGGGGTGGCCTCACCACCTTCATCGTCCAACACCATACCCTCACATCCATCTACATACGTACCTCTTTTGTAACCGCACTAGCAGAACCACATGGCAGAAGAAACGAGAGAAGTAGGGGCCTGACGGAAGCAGCACCTGCGATGGGCAGAGGCGGATGCACGGACGGCGGCGTCGGTCAGGGGCGGGGGCCGCGGCAGAAGGAGCTCGCCGGAGGGAGCCTAGGCGGGGCGGACGGCGAGGGGAGGAGGCAGAGGTTGCGCCGGACGGCGAGGGGGCGCAACATGGGGAGGCGGAGGTCGCGTGGGCGGCGAGGAGGCCGACGGGGGAGCGCTGGCGGCGGGGAGCCGAGCGGCGTCGCGGCCGGAGGCGGGGCGACGGGGAGGCGCGGCCGGAGGGGAGGAGGGAGAAGGGCCGGCGAGCGCGGGGAGGAGGAGACGGCGACGAGGGGGGGGGTCCGCGTGCGACGGAGGAGGGAGGTGGAAGGGCGCGGCCGGAGGCGGACGGGCTGGTGGCGGCGGCCGGCGCCAGAGAGGAAGACAGGGCAGGCGAGCGCGGTCCGAGGAGAGGAGAGGTGGGACGGAGGAGATGGCGCCGGGGCGGCCGCGGACACTGGCCGGAGGCGAGCGGGTTGGGAGGGAGCGGCCAGGGGCGGCGGGGGTCTGCTCCGGGCGCAACTGCCGAGGGAGGCCGGTCG
The DNA here is from genome assembly GCA_916181665.1 of Avena sativa. Lineage (NCBI taxonomy): Eukaryota > Viridiplantae > Streptophyta > Magnoliopsida > Poales > Poaceae > Avena > Avena sativa. The sequence goes on along the minus strand of OV702281.1, from coordinate 412,912,526 downwards.
CTGCGCTGAGGGGAGGGCGAGCGGAGGAAGACGAGGCGGGGTGGGAGAGGACGGTGCGGGAGGGGTGGTGTGCGTGCGTGCTGTGGTGGGGGTGGGTCCGACGGGTGAGGTGGAGGGGAGAGAGAGAGGAGGTTAGGTGAGGTGGCAGCGTGTGAGTGGTGGGGGGAGGGAGAGAGGTGAGGTGGCGAGAGAGGATTGGGTGGGGTGAGGTGGCTGGAGGGGTGGGTAGATTAGGACTAGGTAGGAATAGATTTTGGGTGGACCGATTTTTATTCTGGGGGTGGTCGACTGGGTCGAATCGGCCCGTTCGACTGCCCCCTAAAAATAATATAGATTTTATTCACTTAAACCGGGCTTTTGCAAATCGATAGCAGACAAAACAAAATAATCCGGAGACCCGGGTTTTGCGTTTGAACAAGGACGGGGCGTGTAGAAAACAAAAATAGGTTTTTCCGCAATTAGTTTTATGCAAGCAAATGCAAGATGATGACGATGCTCAAATGCAATGTGGCATGATGACATGAGCATGCGGTCATGATGATGCAATGCACAAAAACAACGCGATTTTCTAGTAGTGGTTTTTACGGGATGCCACAATTCGACACCACTAACAATGGATCTCGCCCTCGAGATCCGCCTCATGGTACCGGAAGGAAGGTCGGCGATCTGCGTCTTCTCACTTCGTGTAGATCCTCGCGACAACACTAACAAGAGGTCGTTGATCCTGTTCGTCAAGAGAACACTCCGGAAACAACAGACGAAGTTAAAGGTAAGGCCACCTCTAACTTTCATGGAAGGAGTAAGAGTTGCATCGATCCACCATTCAATATACAAAAGCAAATGATAAGAGTAGTGGTATGGTCGCGACTCCATCCCGCACTCATAGCATTACTCTGTACACGAACAGATAGGTTATGCAACCAACTCTCAGAATTTAGACTGAAGATATAGACAGACAGCGTTTGGAAACAAAGGATTGATGCAGACTCTGCATCGGATCTGGCGTAGATGATGTCGTCGTGTCGGAAAACACCGGAAGGCACAAACAAGGAACAAAGAATGGAACCACCATAGACGGAGGATTCCTCGGATAGCATGAAGACCAGATGTAGCAACACCGTTACCAGAGGAGGAAGCGAAACCCTGAAGGTACGACGGAACCAACCACGAGAAATCTTGGACTCGAAGAGAGAGAAGAGAGCGGATTCAAAACACGTAGAGGTGAGAGGAGAGCAGCAGAGGGTAAGGAGTAAAATCAGACCTAATTAGAACTATCCGACCGATTTTTGCGAAAATAGTTTTGACACTCTACTTCGGCCGTTAGCTAGGTTATCCTACAGGCTGGACTTGTGGGGTATCGCAACTGCTGAGCTCTGATACCACTCTGTAACACCCTCAGAATCGGCCCTATGCAAGTTTTAGCGAAACCCGCCAAGCCCGCATAGAAACGATTCAAAGGTGCCCACCAGGCACTTTCGTGCGGGTGGAAAACGAAGTAATAACATTACACAACAGTCCTCGATGGGACCCACAGAACAGATATATATACAACAGCGACTCAAAGAGTCAAGAATACAGCTATAATATACAAAGATCCAAATCACCGTGAAAATGATAGAGCGTCCGACTACGGACAAGATGCAAATGGGGCTAAGAGCCCTGAAGAATAACCAATGGCGTCCATAACCCTGCCCAGGCCAAGCCGGAAGGGTAACCCTGCTAACGACGTCGATCTCAAAACCTGCTTAAACAAAAGGGGTGCCGACAAAGGGCCAAGGAAAAAGAGAGAGCGGTCAGTACTGAGGCCAGTACACGGCGAGACTAGAATTCGGCGGTCCTCGCCTACATAGGTATGGTGGACTGAAGCGGCAGCGGCAGCTTGCGCTAAACAACCTATAGAGACTCGATCCAACTGGCGGCTATCCGAGAGGGGTAAGAAAGACCTATTCGGAACCATCCTGATACTACCATCAAACAAACCCGTCCTGATGTTCCCCCTCGAGACCAAACGAGGAAGTCAACCGAGGAACGCACACAGTTGGCAGTTTTATTTATTCAGTTATCGTTGCAGCAGTTACTAGTCAAATATAGATAGTCATCCTGATAAAATAAGCAGTGGGCAATTTTAGTTAACCATTCCGTTATAGTTGCAACACTTACTAATCAGAAACAAATAGCATGAGATAACCCAAAAACCCAGCAGTTGTTGGTACTTTTATTTAGCCATTCCGTTGTAGTTGTAATACTTACTAGTCAGATACAATGGTCGCAAGCGACAACCCAAACAAGCAATTGTGGGCAGTTTTATGTAGCCATTCCATTATAGTGAAGCTGATTACTAGTCATTATAAAGTCAAATTTATAGCACTGCTTTAGTTATAGTTGTCTATGATCGAGACCTGTGCTCCAAGTCGTCCATAACCGCGGACACGGCTTCTCGAAAAGATTAAACCCTGCAGGGGTGCACCAAAGTATCCACACGCACTTCGACCCTTTTTGCCAGATCAATTAACATACACCCATCGGTATGTCGGCGGGGCCTAAGTCATGACGTTTCCCAGACCCAAAGCAAGCACGGGGGGCCACCCCACTAAGTACACCGGCAACGAAGTCGGCCGGTCTCCGAGACGGACTCAGGGTTTGCGACAGTGGCTGTAAACGACAGGAAACCCCAAAACTGGGCCTGTCGATACCGCGAAAACACTCCGCTTCCAAAACAGTACAGGTGCTCCTCACACAATCGTAAATAAAGCAGTAAAGCATGGCATAAGTACAGGATAGTAATAAATCCCCAAACTACTTGTGGCCCCCAGTACAGTACTTTGAAATCAGGTACTAAATCGATGGGGGGCCCATATCTCCCCACATGTGGTTAGCGCGCTCGATCTCGGAACAGGTGTCAAGAACTCGGGGTCCTACGGGACACAAGTGGACGGTTAACAACCAAATAACATCTATTGCCCACCTGTTCCTCTGCTTACCTACTTCAATTTTAGTTATTAAACAATAATGGAAAATAAACGATAATTAAAGCCATGATCATCTCCAACCTTAAACATACGGCAATACTCCAACAACCGTGGTACTTGACGACACGCAACAGCACTTGAGCAAGCGACTACGACGCGCAAGTCCAACTATCTACCAAACAACAGGTAATAGGATGTGTCCAAGGCAATATAAGGTTGCACGGGATATCTCGGGTACGGAAACTAGAGCATCGCAACACAGATAGCAATAGATCAACAGGAGGGAATAAATACTATAAAAGTAAGATAGGTAGAAAAGGGGAAGATGCTCGCCTGAAAACATTGTCGAAGGTTTATCCGAAGATCGGGTCGACACTCGCATCAACTCATCGGCCTAGTCCGCGAAGAAGCAAAGCACTAGAAGAAACACCAGATGCACTATTTAATACTATGACAGAAGATCGGGCATGATGCATGTATGATGTATGACATGGCAAAGGTGCGATGCAATTGGGCAATATTAAGTGGAACCGGGGGTCCCGACAATTAATTAGGTGGTTCATGTTGTTTAGCTACCCTGCAATTTAATTGTTGTCTGAATCATGGCAAACGATAGTACCGGTTTGCTACACAAATTTAAATGAGGCCAATATACGACTAGATTAGCCTGCTTATGGGCCCCATATTTAATTATGATGTGAGTCGGCATAATGCCCCCAAACCACATGATATGCATGCGAGATGAACAATGAATATGCAACAAGTTTGTATTATATTTATAAAAATAGGGTTCGAGAAAGGGGTCACACATTAGGGTTCGGCGATCTTGGTTCCGGGGTTCGGGGTTCGACAGGGTTCAGGGTTCGACGGGGACGGCGAGGTTCGGACTCCGGGATTTAGGGTCGTCGGATCTGTGAAGGAGATCATGGCGTTCCGAGGCGAAGATCTTGGCGTGCCGAGGGTTCGGTCTTCAAAACCCGGGAAGGAGGTCTTGCGGTTTCCCGTGTAGGTGATCTTGACGCTCGGTGCCCATGAAGTAGAACTTGTCGTCCATCTTTTGTTGGTGGTGAACTTGACCGATGGTCTTCGGGTCCGGGAAGGAGCACTTGGCGCGGCGCCGGTTGCGGGATCGGTCTTCGGGTCATTGGATCCATGAAGAAGATCTTGGGGTTCCCAGCTTCGATTGACAAAGGCAAACTTCTTTCATGCCGGTGGCCTGGTCAAAGCGAAGATCTTGTCGCACCGGACTCTTGTCGATTCCTCTTCGGAAGATCTTGACGAGACAAGGGATTAGATATCTTGCGGCCTTCGATATTATTTGGGGTGGCCTCACCACCTTCATCGTCCAGCACCATACCCTCACATCCATCTACATACGTACCTCTTTTGTAACCGCACTAGCAGAACCACATGGCAGAAGAAACGAGAGAAGCAGGGGCCTGACGGAAGCAGCACCTGCGATGGGCAGAGGCGGATGCACGGACGGAGGCGTCGGTCAGGGGCGGGGGCCGCGTCAGCAGGAGCTCGCCGGAGAGAGCCTGGGCGGGGCGGACGGCGAGGGGAGGAGGCAGAGGTGGCGCCGGACGGCGAGGGGGCGCAACAGGGGGAGGCGGAGGTCGCGTGGGCGGCGAGGAGGCCGACGGGGGTGCGCCGGCGGCGGGGAGCCGAGCGGCGTCGCGGCCGGAGGCGGGGCGACGGGGAGGCGCAGCCGGAGGGGAGGAGGGAGAAGGGCCGGCGAGCGCGGGGAGGAGGAGACGGCGACGAGGGGGGGGGGTCCGCGTGCGGCGGAGGAGGGAGGTGGAAGGGCGCGGCCGGAGGCGGACGGGCTGGTGGCGGCGGCCGGCGCCGGAGAGGAAGACGGGGCAGGCGAGCGCGGTCCGAGGAGATGAGAGGTGGGACGGAGGAGATGGCGCCGGGGCGGCCGCGGACACTGGCAGGAGGCGAGCGGGTTGGGAGGGAGCGGCCAGGGGCGGCGGGGGTCTGCTCCGGGCGCAACTGCCGAGGGAGGCCGGTCGCTGCGCTGAGGGGAGGGCGAGCGGAGGCAGACGAGGCGGGGTGGGAGAGGACGGTGTGGGAGGGGTGGTGTGCGTGCGTGCGTGCTGTGGTGGGGGTGGGTCCGACGGGTGAGGTGGAGGGGAGAGAGAGAGGAGGTTAGGTGAGGTGGCAGCGTGTGAGTGGTGGGGGGAGGGAGAGAGGTGAGGTGGCGAGAGAGGATTGGGTGGGGTGAGGTGGCTGGAGGGGTGGGTAGATTAGGACTAGGTAGGAATAGATTTTGGGTGGACCGATTTTTATTCTGGGGGTGGTCGACTGGGTCGAATCAGCCCGTTCGACTGCCCCCTAAAAATAATATAGATTTTATTCACTTAAACCGGGCTTTTGCAAACCGATAGCAGACAAAACAAAATAATCCGGAGACCCGGGTTTTGCGTTTGAACAAGGACGGGGCGTGTAGAAAACAAAAATAGGTTTTTCCGCAATTAGTTTTATGCAAGCAAATGCAAGATGATGACGATGCTCAAATGCAATGTGGCATGATGACATGAGCATGCGGTCATGATGATGCAATGCACAAAAACAACGCGATTTTCTAGTAGTGGTTTTTGCGGGATGCCACAATTCGACACCACTAACAATGGATCTCGCCCTCGAGATCCGCCTCATGGTACCGGAAGGAAGGTCGGCGATCTGCGTCTTCTCACTTCGTGTAGATCCTCGCGACAACACTAACAAGAGGTCATTGATCCTGTTTGTCAAGAGAACACTCCGGAAAAAACAGACGAAGTTAAAGGTAAGGCCACCTCTAACTTTCATGGAAGGAGTAAGAGTTGCATCGATCCACCATTCAATATACAAAATCAAATGATAAGAGTAGTGGTATGGTCGCGACTCCATCCCGCACTCATAGCATTACTCTGTACACAAACAGATAGGTTATGCAACCAACTCTCAGAATTTAGACTGAAGATATAGACAGACAGCGTTTGGAAACAAAGGATTGATGCAGACTCTGCATCGGATCTGGCGTAGATGATGTCGTCGTGTCGGAAAACACCGGAAGGCACAAACAAGGAACAAAGAATGGTACCACCGTAGACGGAGGATTCCTCGGATAGCATGAAGACCAGATGTAGCAACACCGTTACCAGAGGAGGAAGCGAAACCCTGAAGGTACGACGGAACCCAACCACGAGAAATCCTGGACTCGAAGAGAGAGAAGAGAGCGGATTCAAAACACGCAGAGGTGAGAGGAGAGCAGCAGAGGGTAAGGAGTAAAATCAGACCTAATTAGAACTATCCAACCGATTTTTGCGAAAATAGTTTTGACACTCTACTTCGGCCGTTAGCTAGGTTATCCTACAGGCTGGACTTGTGGGGTATCGCAACTGCTGAGCTCTGATACCACTCTGTAACACCCTCAGAATCGGCCCTATGCAAGTTTTAGCGAAACCCGCCAAACCCGCATAGAAACGATTCAAAGGTGCCCACCAGGCACTTTCGTGCGGGTGGAAAACGAAGTAATAACATTACACAACAGTCCTCGATGGGACCCACAGAACAGATATATATATACAACAGCGACTCAAAGAGTCAAGAATACAGCTATAATATACAAAGATCCAAATCACCTTGAAAATGATAGAGCGTCCGACTACGGACAAGATGCAAATGGGGCTAAGAGCCCTGAAGAATAACCAATGGCGTCCATAACCCTGCCCAGGCCAAGCCGGAAGGGTAACCCTGCTAACGACGTCGATCTCAAAACCTGCTTAAACAAAAGGGGTGCCGACAAAGGGCCAAGGAAAAAGAGAGAGCGGTCAGTACTGAGGCCAGTACACGGCGAGACTAGAATTCGGCGGTCCTCGCCTACATAGGTATGGTGGACTGAAGCGGCAGCGGCAGCTTGCGCTAAACAACCTATAGAGACTCGATCCAACTGGCGGCTATCCGAGAGGGGTAAGAAAGACCTATTCGGAACCATCCTGATACTACCATCAAACAAACCCGTCCTGATGTTTCCCCCTCGAGACCAAACGAGGAAGTCAACCGAGGAACGCACACAGTTGGCAGTTTTATTTATTCAGTTATCGTTGCAGCAGTTACTAGTCAAATATAGATAGTCATCCTGATAAAATAAGCAGTGGGCAATTTTAGTTAACCATTCCGTTATAGTTGCAACACTTACTAATCAGAAACAAATAGCATGAGATAACCCAAAAACCCAGCAGTTGTTGGTACTTTTATTTAGCCATTCCGTTGTAGTTGTAATACTTACTAGTCAGATACAATGGTCGCAAGCGACAACCCAAACAAGCAATTGTGGGCAGTTTTATGTAGCCATTCCATTATAGTGAAGCTGATTACTAGTCATTATAAAGTCAAATTTATAGCACTGCTTTAGCTATAGTTGTCTATGATCGAGACCTGTGCTCCAAGTCGTCCATAACCGCGGACACGGCTTCTCGAAAAGATTAAACCCTGCAGGGGTGCACCAAAGTATCCACACGCACTTCGACCCTTTTTGCCAGATCAATTAACATACACCCATCGGTATGTCGGCGGGGCCTAAGTCATGACGTTTCCCAGACCCAAAGCAAGCACGGGGGGCCACCCCACTAAGTACACCCGCAACGAAGTCGGCCGGTCTCCGAGACGGACTCAGGGTTTGCGACAGTGGCTGTAAACGACAGGAAACCCCAAAACTGGGCCTGTCGATACCGCGAAAACACTCCGCTTCCAAAACAGTACAGGTGCTCCTCACACAATCGTAAATAAAGCAGTAAAGCATGGCATAAGTACAGGATAGTAATAAAGCCCCAAACTACTTGTGGCCCCCAGTACAGTACTTTGAAATCAGGTACTAAATCGATGGGGGCCCATATCTCCCCACATGTGGTTAGCGCGCTCGATCTCGGAACAGGTGTCAAGAACTCGGGGTCCTACGGGACACAAGTGGACAGTTAACAACCAAATAACATCTATTGCCCACCTGTGCCTCTGCTTACCTACTTCAATTTTAGTTATTAAACAATAATGGAAAATAAACGATAATTAAAGCCATGATCATCTCCAACCTTAAACATACGGCAATACTCCAACAACTGTGGTACTTGACGACACGCAACAGCACTTGAGCAAGCGACTACGACGCGCAAGTCCAACTATCTACCAAACAACAGGTAATAGGATGTGTCCAAGGCAATATAAGGCTGCACGGGATATCTCGGGTACGGAAACTAGAGCATCGCAACACAGATAGTAATAGATCAACATGAGGGAATAAATACTATAAAAGTAAGATAGGTAGAAAAGGGGAAGATGCTCGCCTGAAAACATTGTCGAAGGTTTATCCGAAGATCGGGTCGACACTCGCATCAACTCATCGGCCTAGTCCGCGAAGAAGCAAAGCACTAGAAGAAACACCGGATGCACTATTTAATACTATGACAGAAGATCAGGCATGATGCATGTATGATGTATGACATGGCAAAGGTGCGATGCAATTGGGCAATATTAAGTGGAACCGGGGTCCCGACAATTAATTAGGTGGTTCATGTTGTTTAGCTACCCTGCAATTTAATTGTTGTCTGAATCATGGCAAACGATAGTACCGGTTTGCTACACAAATTTAAATGAGGCCAATATACGACTAGATTTGCCCGCTTATGGGCCCCATATTTAATTATGATGTGAGTCGGCATAATGCCCCCAAACCACATGATATGCATGCGAGATGAACAATGAATATGCAACAAGTTTGTATTATATTTATAAAAATAGGGTTCGAGAAAGGGGTCACACATTAGGGTTCGGCGATCTTGGTTCCGGGGTTCGGGGTTCGACAGGGTTCAGGGTTTGACGGGGACGGCAAGGTTCGGACTCCGGGATTTAGGGTCGTCGGATCTGTGAAGGAGATCATGGCGTTCCGAGGCGAAGATCTTGGCGTGCCGAGGGTTCGGTCTTCAAAACCCGGGAAGGAGGTCTTGCGGTTTCCCGTGTAGGTGATCTTGACGCTCGGTGCCCATGAAGTAGAACTTGTCGTCCATCTTTTGTCGGTGGTGAACTTGACCGATGGTCTTCGGGTCCGGGAAGGAGCACTTGGCGCGGCGCCGGTTGCGGGATCGGTCTTCGGGTCATTGGATCCATGAAGAAGATCTTGGGGTTCCCAGCTTCGATTGACAAAGGCGAACTTCTTTCATGCCGGTGGCCTGGTCAAAGCGAAGATCTTATCGCACCGAACTCTTGTCGATTCCTCTTCGGAAGATCTTGACGAGACAAGGGATTAGATATCTTGCGGCCTTCGATATTATTTGGGGTGGCCTCACCACCTTCATCGTCCAGCACCATACCCTCACATCCATCTACATACGTACCTCTTTTGTAACCGCACTAGCAGAACCACATGGCAGAAGAAACGAGAGAAGCAGGGGCCTGACGGAAGCAGCACCTGCGATGGGCAGAGGCGGATGCACAGACGGAGGCGTCGGTCAGGGGCGGGGGCCGCGTCAGCAGGAGCTCGCCGGAGGGAGCCTGGGCGGGGCGGACGGCGAGGGGAGGAGGCAGAGGTGGCGCCGGACGGCGAGGGGGCGCAACAGGGGGAGGCGGAGGTCGCGTGGGCGGCGAGGAGGCCGACGGGGGCGCACCGGCGGCGGGGAGCCGAGCGGCGTCGCGGCCGGAGGCGGGGCGACGGGGAGGCGCGGCCGGAGGGGAGGAGGGAGAAGGGCCGGCGAGCGCGGGGAGGAGGAGACGGCGACGAGGGGGGGGGGTCCGCGTGCGGCGGAGGAGGGAGGTGGAAGGGCGCGGCCAGAGGCGGACGGGCTGGTGGCGGCGGCCGGTGCCGGAGAGGAAGACGGGGCAGGCGAGCACGGTCCGAGGAGAGGAGAGGTGGGACGGAGGAGATGGCGCCGGGGCGGCCGCGAACACTGGCAGGAGGCGAGCGGGTTGGGAGGGAGCGGCCAGGGGCGGCGGGGGTCTGCTCCGGGCGCAACTGCCGAGGGAGGCCGGTCGCTGCGCTGAGGGGAGGGCGAGCGGAGGCAGACGAGGCGGGGTGGGAGAGGACGGTGTGGGAGGGGTGGTGTGCGTGCGTGCATGCTGTGGTGGGGGTGGGTCCGACGGGTGAGGTGGAGGGGAGAGAGAGAGGAGGTTAGGTGAGGTGGCAGCGTGTGAGTGGTGGGGGGAGGGAGAGAGGTGAGGTGGCGAGAGAGGATTGGGTGGGGTGAGGTGGCTGGAGGGGTGGGTAGATTAGGACTAGGTAGGAATAGATTTTGGGTGGACCGATTTTTATTCTGGGGGTGGTCGACTGGGTCGAATCGGCCCGTTCGACTGCCCCCTAAAAATAATATAGATTTTATTCACTTAAACCGGGCTTTTGCAAACCGTTAGCAGACAACAAAATAATCCGGAGACCCGGGTTTTGCGTTTGAACAAGGACGGGGCGTGTAGAAAACAAAAATAGGTTTTTCCGCAATTAGTTTTATGCAAGCAAATGCAAGATGATGACGATGCTCAAATGCAATGTGGCATGATGACATGAGCATGTGGTCATGATGATGCAATGCACAAAAACAACGCGATTTTCTAGTAGTGGTTTTTGCGGGATGCCACACCTCACATGTGGATGATGCTTGGATAAAAAGGAAATATGTGAGTGCACTCATGACCTTTGAGCCCACCGACTTGAAGAGCCTACAAGGAAGACACAACTACCACCTCATGACCTCCAATTCAAGAGATGGCCTCTTTCAAGGTTGCCGCCAAGAATGCCAAAGATGCCCGTGCTCGATCCCTTGGAATGAGCAATGTTGTCAACCTTGCATTTAAGGCCAAAGTTGTGGATCATGGGGATGAAGATGACAGTGATGAAGGTCTCTCCATGAGCCACCCCGATGATGTCAAGATTTCTCATGGTGAATATATGGCCTTCTATGCAAAGAACTTTTGGAAAAACCCTGCCAAGGCCAAGATGGAAATGCAATGAAGAAGCAACCCAAATGGAAGAAGAGAAAATGTCACTAAATTGAGACCTTGCTTCAATTGTGGTGACTGCTATCACTTTGTGTCGGGTTGTCCCTATGAGAAGAGAGAAGATCACGGGGGTAAACTTGTGTTGAAGAAAACTTCCAAAGCTCCTTACAAGAAACCCTTCATCAAGAAGAATTCCATCAACAAGAAGTCGGGTGAAATTGTGTTGATCACTCATGAAGAATACTCCTCCGACGATGAAGATGATGAAGATGATAAAGAGGAAATATCAAGTGGTGTGGCTGCTCTTGCCACTACTTCTACTCCCACATTCTCCCTCTTCGACTCTCCAAATGAGAATCTCTCCAACAAGAACATCACTTGCCTTATGGCAAGAGGAATGGAGACATATGCTTCCGGAGGGTCAACGTGGGTGCTTGATAGTGGTTGCACAAGTCATATGACCGGAAGCTCTTGTATTGTCAAGGAATTAAGGCCAAATGATGATCAAATATCCTTGACATATGCCGACAAGTCAGAGTATAAGGTAATGGGTTTTAGCAAGGTAGTGGTTTCCCACGATATTACACTCGTGGACGTCATGCTTGTTGAGACCCTTGGTTACAATTTACTTCCAGTCCATGCTCTTGGAAAGATGGGCTTTGCCGTCTTTATTGATGATGATATTGTGGTCCTCATGTGGAGCAAGTCTCTCAAGTTTGCTTTCGTTGGGTATGTCGAAAATGACTTGTATGTGGTGGACTTTTCGGGGCAAACCACTACAAGTGCGATGTGCTTATTCGGAAAGTCCGATGTGGGTTGGTTATGACATCGCCGACTAGCCCATGTCAATATGAGAACTTTGCAAAGTCTCCACAAGGATGACCATATTGTTGGACTAAAAGAAAATGTTTCCTTTGCCAAAGATCGTGTTTGCAGGGCTTGTGTTCAAGGAAAGATGCATGATGCTCCCCACAAGCCAAAGAACTACATCAAGTCAACGAGGATCTTGGAGCTCCTTCATGTGGATCTCTTTGGTCCTCCATCTCATGCAAGTCTTGGTGGGAAGACATATTGTTTGGTGATTGTTGATGACTTTTTAAGATACTTATGGGTATATTTCTTCAAGTTGAAAAGTGAGACCCAAAAGACCTTCATCGACTTCATCAACTTGGTTCAACGTCAATACAATGTCCCCGTGTTGATAATAAGAAGCGACAATGGCATCGAGTTAAAGAAATACACCTTGAATTATTTTCTTAGTGATGAGGGGATAAAACACCAATATTCCGCTGCATATACCCCTCAACAAAATGGTGTAGCCGAGAGGACTCTTATTGAGATGGCTAGGAGCATGTTGGCGGAGTTTAAATCTCCATACAACTTTTGGGCCGAAGCCATCTCCACCGCTTGCCATGCATCAAACCGGCTCTACCTCCGCAAAGAATTGAACAAGACTCCATATGAAATACTTACCGGCAACAAGCCCAACATATCTTACTTTCGGGTGTTCGGTTGTAAGTGTTTCTATCTCATAAAAGGTGTCCATTTGTCCAAATTCGATTCCAAAGCATTAGAGGTTATTTTTTTGGCTATGGTATCGAATCTCACACTTATAGAATCTATAATAAGCTCTCCGGAGCCGTCATAGAATCTTTTGGTGTGACCTTTGAAGAATATGATGGTCCCCAAGGGGGGCGTATTGATGCTTGTGATGCAGATGATGAAATGCCACAATATGCCATAGGAAGAATGGGTGTGGGATATATCCGCCCCGTTGAGGAACCCCCTATGGAGGATCGAGAAGAACTATGCTCTACTCAAGTGGAGCCCTCATCTTCACAACAACAAGCTCCATCTACCGAGGAGGACAATGACCCAAGCCAAAGACAAGTTGTGGACCCTCAACATGTTGATCAAGGTGACATCTCTAGTGAGGAGGAGCTTGTGTCACCATTCTCCAGAATGTCAAGTGTCGCCAAGTCAATTACACAAGGAAGATCCATACAAACTGCCTTGAGACAAGCTCAACTCAATTCTAGTAGTGTGCCTGATCAAGACCAAGGTCAATATTTGCCTCTTAATGAATAGAATGATTCCAGTGATGATCAAGGTCAAGTTGATGGTCAAGACGAGGACCAAAATGATGAAGAGCCCCCCAAGAAATAACAAGGAGATCCACACTCTTCGCGAAGCTAGAATGGATAGGATGATGGAATTAAGAGACCACTCTCTAGAGAATGTGGTTGGTGATCTAAGGAGAGGCATTTCCATAAGAGCACAATTGAAGAGGTTCAGTGAACATCAAGCACACATCTCCATGATTGAACCAAACAAAGTGTGGGAAGCTCTTGAAGATTCGAAGGTTGGAAGCAATACACAAAGAGCTCAACAACTTTGATAGAAACAAAGTATAGAAGTTAGTTGAGAAGCCAAAGGATTGGCGCAATGTTATAGGCACCAAGTGGATATTCAAGAACAAGCAAGATGAGCATGGAATTATAGTAAGGAACAAGGCAAGATTGGTTGCACAAGGGTTCTCTCAAATTGAAGGCATTGATTATGGAGAGACATATGCACCCGTGGCTCGCCTTGAGTCCATCCGTATCCTTCTTGCTTATGCGGCACATCATAACTTTAAGTTGCAACAAATGGATGTAGAAAGTGCATTTCTTAATGGTCCATTGAATGAGTTGGTATATGTAAAGAAACCCTCGGGATTTGAGGATCCCAACTTCCCAAACCATGTCTACAAACTTGATAAGGCGCTCTATGGGCTCAAACAAGCCCCCCACACGTGGTATGAGCACCTTAGAGAGTTGTTGTTTGACCGTGGGTTTGAGGTTGGGAAAATCGACCCCACTCTTTTTACTAATAAAATTAATGGGGAGCTTTTTGTATGCCAAATATATGTTGATGATATTATCTTTGGATCATCTAACAAAGCTTTTAATGATGAATTCTCAAAGCTTATGACTAGTAGGTTCCAGATGTGTATGATGGGGGAATTAAGGGTATTCCTTGGTTTTGAGACAAATCAAGTTAGAGGAGGGACATTCTTCAACCAATCCAAGTATACTCAAGATATGCTCAAAATATTCAACATGCAAGATTTAAATGGAGCTCCTACTCCCATGGAAACAAAGACTCATCTCGAACTAAATCCAAATGGTAAAGATGTGGATCAAAAGGTATACCGGTCCATGATTGGTTCTTTGATTTACCTTTGTGCATCTAGACCCGATATTGTGTTGAGTGTAGGTGTGTGTGCAAGATATCAAGCGGCTCCTAAAGAAAGCCATTTGATGGCGGTCAAGAGAATGTTTCGATATTTGGTTCATACCCCACATTATGGTCTTTGGTATCCTTGAGGGTCAACATTTGCTCTTTGTGGATACACGGACTCGGATTGGGCTGGTGATAAGGATGATAGAAAATCAACATCCGGGGCTTGCCAATTCCTTGGTAGGTCCTTGGTATGTTGGTCTTCTAAGAAGCAAAAATGTATATCTCTCTCCAACGCCGAAGCTGAGTATGTGGCAGCTGCTAGTGCTTGCACTCAATTTCTATGGATGATGCAAAATTTAAAGGAATACAGTGTCCGTTGTAACAAAGTGCCTCTTCTATGTGACAATGAATGTGCTATGAAGATTGCCTACAACCCGGTGGATCACACAAGGACAAAGCATATTGAGATTCGTCATCACTTCATTAGGGATCATGTTGCTCTAGGTGATATTGAGCTATCATATGTGTCAACCAAAGACCAACTTGCCAACATCTTCACACAGCCACTTGATGAAGCATGGTTTTGCTATTTGAGGAATGAACTAAATATCATAGATTCAAGGAGCTTGACTTGATCACCTTGCATACTCACCTATGTCTTGACCCTTATTTGGTTTAGGTGTAGGCATGGAGATAGGGGGAGTGCGTTCCTAATACATTGTACTATCCCTCCCCCCATAATTCCAACATTAATGAAAATCAATTCTTTTAATATCATTTTGTGATATGTGAGCTTTATTGATGAGTAGTGGCTATGAACCCAAGGATAATTCTTCGTGGTGTCATGCCACAAACTCTTATATGGTGGCCTCGGCCACCGCCCTCTTCTTAAGTGAAGAGTTTGTTCTTGGAGTGTTTTGATTGGATTTAACTTTGCCATCTTTTTAGATCTTTTTCGACTCATTGGTTTTTCAGAGTACATCCTCTAAATCCCAGGCCTACTCTCACCTACAAACATGCTCTTCTTGCCACACATTTGTCCAAACACTTGAATCTGGGGTTCCTGGTTGAAGGGGGCCGGAGTGTCCGCCCTGTACCAACCAGAGTGTCCGGCCTAGCCGGGCTCTCCGCTTGATACAGGCCAGACATTCCGGCAGGGCCGGACTATCCGGCGCATACGACCGAAACTGTCCGACCTCAACGGTTTCGCTCTGATATCAGGGATCGGGGAGAAGTGGACGGTTCAGTCCTCCTTCTTCTCCCTAACTCTCTCTTCCTCTCAGACCACTATCCCCGACTAGGAGCTTCACCGGGAGGGATCCTCCACCTCGGATCTTGCCATTGCTGCCGGCCATTTGCCTCCCCTTGCCGCTGGGATCCGTTCCCCACCGGTGAAGGTCCCCATGGATGCTGGTATGTTTCCCCCTTTCTTATTCATCTCTAGGGTTGGCCTAGATGAATTTTCTTTGGAAATGTCTTACCTAGATCCATGGATACATCACTCCTGCATGCAATCTTCATCCTGGTAGTGGTTTTAGCAATCCCGATCTGTCCCGATTGAACTCACCCGTGTAACTCGAAAATCTCCTAGGGTTCAGCCGGACTGTCCGGCGTGTACGGGCCGGACACTCCGGCCCAGCCGGAATGTCTGGTCAATACACACCGGACTGTCCGATCTAGGCGGATTTTCCGGGGTAGGTTTTCCGGACAGTCCGGGGTTTTCAATCAGTATAGCTCCAGATTTATTTCACTACTGTTTTTGATTAAAACTCCAGGACAAATGTGTTTATCCCATATGCTATCCCTCTGTTTTGATTTCACAGGTGGTTCTCGTCCTCGCCATCCTCGGTCTGCTAAGAAGATGGCTGGTCGCAGGTTTCGGTATGATGAAGAGCACGACATTCATGTTGATCTATCTGTTGTTAGGCAGGTTGCTCGATACCGTGCCACAGCAAAGCATGAGAATATGAGGCAACTAAAAAGAGATGAAGACAAGCGGATGAAGTTTGAATCATTGACTACTCTGGCTGATTTGGGTACCGAGGAGTTTGTGGAGATGAGACTCTAACAATTCTACTCCTTGCCTTGCACCTCGACTGATGAGCTCTTCTGGAGGATTAAGCAAGCCCTGCTGTTTTCTGAGCTCTACGGTAGCTTCCAGACTCCTACTTGTCACATGCAGTGGTTGGATCTTGAGAAGCTTCGTTCTCACAAGTATTTTGAGGATGCTCTATGGGTGACTGAAAATATGGGGCTGCACACCATCTTTTTGGCAAAAGAAGACTACAATGTTGAGTTGGTCCATAAGTTCTATGCCACAGTGGTATTTGGGGAGACTACTGACATTCCTCTTGAGTGGATGTCTGGTACTACCAGGGTTCGCTCCAACATGGTTTAGTTTGCTCACATTCTTGGATTGCTATTCAAACCTAATGGTCCTAGTGGTGTCAGGATGCACATACATGGTCAGTCGTATGATAAGAATTAGCTGGCTCCAATTTATGCTCAGAATGGTGTGGTAGGCCAAACCACCAATATCAAGATCATTTACAACATTTTGCTTCGCATGTTTTGCCACACTCTCACTCCCAAGTCTGGCAACAAGGATGCGATGAGAGGCGCTGAGATCAACCTGATGGCTCATGCTCATACTGTGTACATTCATGGTCCAACTCATCCAGGTGGTGCTATTGATGTTATGGACTTCATCTATCAGGATTTGTACAAGTGCATCACTAACAAGAAGTGCCCTCTATATGCCCCTTATGTTATGAAGCTCATTGCTGCTCACACTCCAGTCACTCCCCTGCTCTATCAGGACCTTGTTCCTCACATTGCTGCCAAGATTCAGAGGAAGGGCACCCCTACCACCAAGGCTCCTCGAGGCTACCCTCCATCTCATGACATTTTTGAGGATGATGAGATAGATGCTGATGACTCTGATAGTGACGGTTCCGAGGAGGTGTAGGCACCGGTGTCTCGTGGCCCTAGGATGAAGCTTGCTAGCAATGCATATCGCTTCAACACCTCTAAGGAGGAAGTGCACAAGAAAGTGAAGAAGGCTTCGTGGTGGAAGAAGCTCCTAGTTTGCTAGAACATTGACATTCTCCATGGACAGTACGATGCATACAAGGCAAATAGGAATGTCATGAAGGAGATCAAGCGGATCAATCAGCCCATGGATGTTGATCCTTCTCAGCAGCAGCAGGTGTCTGATGGTACTTTCTCTTATGGACACTAGAGTCAGGGACGTGTGGACTGGTCCATGTTTGAGGATGTGTCCTCCTCTTCTCACCCTCACGGCCAGAGCTCGACTCAGGATGACTATGATGATGAGGTGTAACATCCCAAAATTCATGAATTAAAAAAGCATGCATTACATTCATGTGTTCATAGCATTCTTGACATGCAAATTTTTTTGAAATCAAAACTCCAAATAAAACCAATTTTATGCCTATTATTTATATATCATTAAGGCATGGTTTTATTTTATTTTCAAAGGATCAAAGTGTATTTGAGTAAACAGAAGTGTTTGACACACATTTGAGTGCAAAGTTCATTGTATTAAAATCTAGAGAAGATTTGAAATCAAACTTATTTGATTAGGGTTTGAAAATCATTTCTGAAAAATCAAACAGGAAACGAAAAGAAAAAAGGAAAAAAATAAAACCTGGCGCCAGCCTTTCGGCCCAGCACCACTAACAGCCCATGAGCCCACCCAGGCCGTTTCCCCCTCTCCCCCTGTTTCCTACCCCCCCCCCCCCCCCCCGCGCACTCGCTCGCTGACGACTGGGCCCCACGGCCACGTCACTTCTTCGTCCTCAATCAGTGCCGATGACCACCTCGGTGCTGCCGTTTTCCCCCATCACTGCCGCGCTTAATTGCATTGATTCGGCGAGTAATTTGCTCCCCCTATCCGCTCTACTTAACCCCCTCCTCCTTCCGCTCTTTTCCCCTCATGCCACACCAGTAGAGAGCCCCAGGCTGCCCACACACGAGCTCACTTCGCCGCGGTACCGAGCCTCTCCGGCGATTGATTCCGGTGAGAACTCCCCGCCCCTCTCCCTATAGTTCTTGCTATCATGCTCGCCACACTCCCGCGCATCTAACACTGCTTGCGGGCTTCCTTTTGGTGGCTTGTAGCGTCGCCTTCGTCGACGACCGCGCGTGCCCGACGACAAGCTCTACTCCAGCGAGCAAATACGGTAAACCTAGCCCTCCCCCTTCTCTCTGGTTGATGCTCGTGCATTGACCGTCCTATTGCGTGTCTAATGCCATCCTCTGCTGGTCCTCTCGTGCCTCGTAGCGCTGCCAGCGACGACGCCCGTACGCACCCGATGCTGCCCTCACCTCCGGCGAGGAATCCCCGACGACTACGCACGCACGCGCCTCCACTTCGTCGACCATCGTCACCACCTCGTATCCGCACTTCGGTAGCGACCCATGCCTTCCCCTCTCACCCCTAGCGCTGCCAGTACACCGCCGGTAGGAGCGTCGCCGCCGCTCAGGCCATTCGCGCCGCCCCATTTTGGTCAAAGCTGCCAGCGTTGTTAGATCTAGATCTAGTGGATCAGATTAGATCCTACTCGAAACGGTATTAATCAATCTGGCCCGTGCGATTTCATTTAGATCCTGCGGCTCTCATTGATCGATCCAACCGAACCAGTACGGTCCAATCAAGCACAACCACGTGTATGTGGTTTTGTTTTAAAATCTGTTTTTGAATCTATTAGGAATATAAACTTGTAAAATTCATATATTTTGTTCTGTTTATCCAAAAAATGCAAATAATATACCATTGTATTCAGAAAAATAAATCCTACATTACTGTGGGAATAAATTTGTATTTTGCTTCTGGAAATTTAGGTTTATTTGCAGGATCAAATGTAGGCCTATTTTGGCTATATCAATTATTTAGAAAATGATTTAAAAACAAATTTGAGTTTATTTAGAATTTAAATAAATGGTTCTGTGTTCGGTACTGTTTGGTTTGAATAATTTAGTGTATAAATTCATTCCATTGCATTTGCATGCATTCATATATATTTTGCTTGATTATTTGAATGTGAATTTGAGCTATTATTTTATGTGTAGATTTTGGTGCTAGTGGTGATTGTGAGTGTGAGGGTTGTTGCTAATCTCCCAAATACTATGAAGGAAAGTGGTACTTCATGTATTTGTCCTATTATTTTTGACTATGCACTAGTGATATTTTGAATAGGGCTTGCATGGAAATTTTGCTAAGTATATAAATATCCTATGCCTTGGGAAATCCTAGTAGTTATAGTCTTAGTAGGATTTTTCTCTAAGTTAAGAAACTTGTTATGTTATCATGCTTAGCCTAGCTAGTAGCAAATAAGGGTGGATTATAATCATGCTATGGAAATTTTGCTAAGTCTTTTGACTTGTGTTTTTTCTTAATAAAACAACTAAGTGAATGAATCACCTAGGTGGAATGGTATGATGGTTTGTGTTGAGTGGTTACACAAGGCCCATGTCTATGGTTTACCTTGTGTATCACACTTGTGGAAATCCACCCAAGAACAAAGGGATTTGAGATACTTAGTGTTTAGAAGATTCTAGTGCAACATGTCGGGGGGATAACCCCCAGTAGGGTCACGAGAGGGGAAACATAGTGCAGCTGGGTTGGCTCCGAGTAAAAAAGGAACCAGGCCGGGTAAGAATGGCCGGGTAAGATAAGCATGAGAGCCGAGATACAAACTATCTCGGCCCATATAGGACAAAGTTGTAACCCTTGTAGGTACCAACGAGCCGAGTCAACCGAGGAAGGGTCGAGTCAAGAAGGACACGTGGCACCTTTCCGAGTAAGGTTGAGGAAGGACCATGGTAAAGCATGGTCAAAAGAGGAGGGCGACGCCGGGTGACACAAAAGGAGCCAGGTGACGCCCAAAGCATGCGCTGACGTACAAAGTAACGACATGACGCCAAAAGAACAAGAAGCAGTGTACCAGAAGACCGTTAGCTGTCAAGATTTATGAACCAGGCCTATGGGTTTAAGGCAAGCCCATAACCCGGCCCATATTGTAGGGACCAAGATCCAAACAGTAAACCCTAGAACCCAAAGGGGTATTAGCTAGCTAGCACTGCCTATATAAGGGAGGGCATAACAGAAGTAGAAGGAGGTTAGACCAAATAGAGAACATGTGCTGCGTACTCAAGCCAATACAACTCAAGGAGCACTTGTAATCTTCGGGGTATCAATCAAATTTGTCAAGTGTGGAGAGTTCTTCTTGTTCTTCGTGGATGGCTCGACCGTGCACTCCCTTCCCAGTGACCACAAGAACCCATTTGCCCCCCAACTTAAGCCTACCCATGGCATCTGGCGTGCCACCACCATGACAGTTGGCGCCCACCGTGGGGCAGAAGTAGGTGCTTGATGGAGTCTTCATCCGGACGAGCAACATAATCGCCAAGACTGGCGAGCACGTCTACTCTGGCCTCATCCAGAGGTTTGGAGCGTTCAACTTCGTCAGCGACAACGCGGGCTGCTTTGGGACCAAACCGTTCCCTAGGGGCGGTCGCTTCATCAAATTCGGCGAGCACCAGGTCTACGTCGCTATGCGCGTGGAGCGCGCATATCCTGAGCACATCGTCCTGGCGCCGGATCCCCCAACGGCACCAGTCGCTGGGAAACCTCACCAACTTGTCTACATGGAGGTAATGATGACTGCCCCAAACCCCGTAGCTCCCCCAGTAGTTCGAGTGGTAAATGAAAACACGGAAGGAGGAAATCATGAGGAAACGCCAAGGGCAGCAAGAACAGCAAAGGCGCCGCTAGAGAAACCAGAGAACATAGCTAGGAGCAAAAGAGCTAAGGAGCTGCATGAAGCGATAGACAAGTTGGCAGAGCCAGTGGCACAAGCAACTGACCCTTCGCGTGTGCAGGCCGAGTTGGAAGAAGCCAGGATAAAAGTCCTGGAGAAAGCAAAGGAGCTAGCACAATTACAACGGGATGTGGATATCACTATCCGAGAGCTTAACTCGGCAAATCGAGTCAAGGGTGCAAAGACCCGACTTGATGCAACAAGATTGAGAGGAAGGAACCTCAATGAAGAACTGGCAGATGTGACATCAAAGATAACACCAGAGAACAGCAATGAGACGGCCATGCGTCCAACGTACAACACAACAGCAGCTAATCTGCGAGCAGCAGAAGCAGCAATGGCAGAATTACCCCACTTGGAGGGGGAAGCAAAGAAAAGGCAGCACGAACGAGTCAATGAGTTAGTAAAAGCAGCCAGCATGCTGAATGAGGCGTATTACAGAGCAAATCTAGGTATAGCAGGGAGATCACAGCTGGTTCACTCGGCAACTCCTGTTCCGGCAAGATCGGCTGGGCACACGGCATCCTCACCCGGAGCGGCACCTAGGCCGAGAAAAGAAAAAAGTGTGGATTCTGGAAGAAACAAGCAGATGGTCACCTATGATCCGGCGGTAGTTCAAGGAAACCCGGCGCATGCGCAAGGGGCAAAAAGAAATAATCATAATCCCCGAGAGAATGAAAACCAGGAAAAAAATGGATAGAGAAATGACAACGGAGGGCAAATTTTTGCGCCTCATACTCGGCGCGCAACTCACTCGGCAGGAGGAGGAAATCCAGCTCCGAATAATGCACCAGCTCATCCAGAAAGAATACAGCAGAGTGCGGGAAAAGCAGTTCAACAACCAGCTGACCCGAACGCGAATAAGTATAACGATGGTTACTCGGCTATGGTAAATG
The DNA here is from genome assembly GCA_916181665.1 of Avena sativa. NCBI lineage: Eukaryota > Viridiplantae > Streptophyta > Magnoliopsida > Poales > Poaceae > Avena > Avena sativa. Next base: position 412,890,629 of record OV702281.1, on the reverse strand, counting down.
ACGGGTATGAGCTGCCGGATCATGCATATCAAGCAATGGGAGCGAGATACGGAGGTAGGAACCTTCAGCCGGATGATGCCAGGCTGAAGCTTGACCGCATAAAAATGGCAGAGATAATTGAATCACAAGGTCCGCAGGGTCCACCATGTTTTGGCCCAAGGATCATGAAGGAGCCACCGGTGCCAAATTTCTAGCTGGCCAGAGGGACAAAAACATATGATGGAAGCACAAAGCCAGAGGATTGGCTCATAGATTATGAAACCGCTGTGAAGATCGCGCAGGGAAACTTGAGATGGGCAGTACGTTACGTACCTCAGATACTGGAAGGACCAGCTCGGGTATGGTTGACCAATTTTTCACCCACAAGCATCAACAGTTGGATTGATTTTCACGACGCCTTCGTGAGCAATTTCACGAGCACTTACAAGAGGCCGAATCGCCCACAACAACTAGCAATGTGCAAGCAAAGTCCGAATGAGACAGACAGGGAGTTCCTCACAAGGTGGTGTACGATGCGTAACTCTTGTGAAGGGGTAATCGAGTCACAAGCAATCGCACGGTTTGCACAAGGATGTAGACATGGGAGTGTGCTGTGGCAAAGGTTACAAAGAGATATGCCGGCAAGCCTAGAGGAGACGATAAGAATCGCCGACTCGTACGTGTTAGGAGATCCGACTTAGCCGCTGCTCATGTCGGCAGACGGGATGACTGAGACTCAGATCTATGACGCTACCGGGTCACAAAGGCGCCAGGAGAGATCCGAATACAAAAGCAAGAGAAGAGATGAGAGGCCGGATTACAGGTATGGTTCGGCTCAGGTTGCAGCAGTGAGTCAGGATCATCCAGATGCTGGAAGCAGTCAACGTCAAAGGACAAATGGTCAACAACAATGGGTGCCAAAGAATGACGGCAAAAGGCCATACGATCAGAGGAAACAGTATCAAGACCGACAAAAATACACCTATGAGATGATGCTGGATCAGCCGTGTAAATTTCACACGCCAAGTCCGAGTAAGCCGGCAAATCACTCAACAAGGCAATGCACTTGGTTTCAGAAAGGAGACAGAGTGGACTCGCCGAATAAGCAACTTCCACCACCTCCCCCTCCTCCACTTACAGGAGGAAATGCTCAAGCAGTAGGAGCAGATAACATATATGAAAACAGGCAGCCGAGGTATCAGAATCAAGAAAGAAGAGAAGCTGTGCACCAAGTGCACAATCCAAGAGGTGACGATGCCCATGTCGGCCACGGAACCAGAAATGAGTACAGAGAACATCACCAGAGCTATGTTGTCTTTGTCACAGAGCCAAATGACAAGAAGAGCCAGCATCGACAAATGATGGAAGTGAATGCCACGATGCCGACAATTCCCAAGTACATGCATTGGTCCGAGAAAGAGATAACTTGGAGTATAAAGGATCACCCCAAAATCATGCCAACCCCAGGAGGATACGCTCTGGTTATGGATCCAACGTTCATGGGCCCAGATATCAACGTGAAATTTTCAAAGGTGTTAATCGATGATGGCAGTAGCATCAACATCATGTACAAGGATACTATGCTCAAGTTAGGCATTACCATGAACATGCTGGAGCCGACTAAGACCACTTTCCACGGTATTGATCCAGGATTGTCCTGTGAGCCAATTGGCAAGATCTGGGTCGACGTCTTATTCGGCAATAGAGAAAATTGTCGCACTGAAGCCATAGAGTTCGAGGTAGTAGATTTGGTCAGCTCATATCATGCCTTACTCGGCAGGCCGGCTATAGCAAAGTTCATGGCTACTCCTCACATCGCTTAATTGAAGATGAAGCTGCCAGACCCATGTGGGGTGATCACAGTTGAAGGAGATTACAAAATATCTATTGCTTGTGCCTCAGCCGGATCTTCACTGGCCGAGTCACTCGTCATAGCACAAGAGAAAAGTCAGATGTTGGAGGTGGCAGCATTGGCCAAAGCAGCACAAGTGTCCATGCAGGCACTCACCAACCCGCATGGCAATGTGTCATTTCAAGATACCAAGGAAACCAAGAAGGTGCAGGTGGATGAAACTTTCCCAGAGCGCACAGTAACCATTGGGGCTGGCCTTACAGATAAATAGGAAAGCGAGCTCACCAGCTTCCTCCGTGAGAATCGTGACATCTTTTCGTGGTCCACTCAAGATCTGCAAGGAGTTCCGAGGGAGCTGGCTGAGCACTCCCTTCATGTAAGACCAGATGCAAGGCCGGTGAAGTAACCCCTCCGCCGCTTCGCCGAAGATAGGAGGAAAGTAATAGCGGCCGAGATTGCAAGACTTTGAGCTACTGGATTCATCATGGAAGTGCTGCACCCGGACTGGTTGTCAAATCCAGTCCTGGTCGAGAAGAAGAAAGATGACCCGAACGTGGCAGTGGTATGGCACATGTGTATTGATTACACAAACCTCAATAAGGCGTGTCCGAAAGATCCATTTCCTCTACCTCGGATATCAAGTCATAGATTCTACTGCTGGGTGTGAGTTGTTGTCATTTGTGGATGCATATTCAGGATTCCATCAGATTCCACTGAATCCAAATGATCAAATAAAGACAACTTTTATCACCCCGTACGGGGCTTATTGCTATCGCACCATGCCATTCGGATTGAGAAATGCAGGCGCAACATATCAAAGATGCATGCAAAAATGCTTGCAAGATCAATTGGACAAAAATGTTCAAGTATACGTTGATGACGTGGTAATAAAAACCAAACAAAGTCATACTCTAATTGAGGACTTGCGTCAAACATTCGCAAACTTGAGATTCCGGATGAAACTTAACCCGGAAAAATGTACATTTGGTGTCCCGGCTAGAAAGTTACTCGGATTCCTTGTATCCAGCCGAGGAATTGAAGCTAACCCGACAAAGATCACGGCCATCGAAAGAATGGAATTGCCAAAAACCCTCAATGATGTCCAGAAGTTTACTGGATGCCTGGCTTCATTGAGCAGGTTTGTTAGTTGGCTAGGCGAAAAAGCCCTACCACTATATCAGCTGATGAAGAAATCAGACAAATTCACATGGACACATCAAGCTGATAGCGCTTTCCATGAATTAAAGAAAATGTTGGCAACAACACCAATATTAGCGTCACCACTATCCAAGGAGCCAATGCTGCTCTATGTCTCCGCAACCAACAGAGTTGTAAGTGCAGTAATAGTGGTTGAACGTGAAGAAGAGGGCAAATCAGTCCAAAGACCAATATATTACTTGAGCGAAGTGCTCTCTGTCTCGAAACAGAACTACCCGCATTATCAGAAGATGACATATGGGGTATATATGGCAGCAAAGAAGCTGAAACATTATTTTCAAGAACACCCAATCCGGGTAATATGCGAGGCACCTATCTCAGATATATTGGGCAGCAAAGATGCCAGCGGCCGAGTAGCCAAATGGGCCATTGAACTAGCACCATACACTCTACAATATGATAGGCGGGATGCAATAAAATCTCAAGCCGTTGCAGATTTCTTTGTAGAATGGATGGAGATGCAGTACGAACCACCACTGCCAGATCCAAATTACTGGAAAATGCATTTTGATGGGTCCAAGACGAGAATGGGTCTGGGCATCGGGATAGTGCTCAAACTCCAAAGAGGTATCAACTGAGGTATGTCTTGCAGATTCATTTTGCTGCTTCTAACAATGTTTTCGAGTATGAAGCACTCGTCCATGGCATTAAAGTAGCCAAGGAAATTGGTATCAAAAGGATCATGTGTTTTGGCGATTCGGATTTGGTGATTCAGCAAGTGTATGGACATTGGGACGCACTGAATGCAAACATGGCATTATATCGCTTTCACGTGCAACAAATTTCGGGATATTTTGACGGTTGTGAATTTCATCACATTCCTAGAGCAGAAAATGAGGCAGCAGACGTGTTATCCAAGCTAGGATCATCTAGACAAGCAATACCACCAGGGGTAGCATTGGAGCATCTCAGGAAGCCATCGATCAAGCCGTCACCAGAGTCCGAATCAATCAGGGTCATCCCAGCGAGTCAGGAATCAGAGGCAGTGCCAATGGATATCGACTCAGGGGTAGGTTCGAGTCACTTGGGGACTGATCCGTTCACCTCAGGGGTAGCCGGATCACACTCGGGGACTCCTCATGTTATGTCGGCAGAGCATATGTCGGCGGAACCAATGGATATTGATGTTGAAGCAGATCCAGAACCACTAATACCAACGTGGGCACAACCAATATTCAGTTATTTGAAAGATGGAACATTTCCGAGTGATGAAACACTGGCAAGGCAAACGACACGAAGAGCAAAAGCATACAACATAATCAACAAGGACCTCTACAAGTGAAGTGTGACAAGTGTACTGCAGCGTTGCATCAGCTTAGAGCAAGGCCAGGAGATCTTATTGGATATCCATCAAGGAAAGTGCGGGCACCATGCATCATCAAGAGCATTGGTAACCAAGGCATTCCGACATGGATTCTAATGGCCAAGCGTATTGGCACAAGCACAAGAGTTAGTCGGAAAATGCAGTGGTTGTCAACACTATGCATCCAAGTCACATTTACCAGCGTCTGAATTGAAGACTATACCAATCAATTGGCCGTTTGCAGTATGATGCCTAGATATGGTAGGACCATTCAAACCAGCAAGGGGAGGCATGACTCATATCTTTGTCATGATTGAGCTGAAGGAGCTTTTGCTCGCTTCTGTGGGAAACACCGAATAAGACTCGACGTAGCGTCAGTCGCCCACCCAGAATCAAATGGACAAGTTGATCGGGCTAATGGCTTAGTTCTGTCCGGGATAAAACCCCGCTTAATGGAACCACTCCAGAGATCACCTGGTTGTTGGCTAGAGGAACTACCCTCAGTACTGTGGAGCTTAAGAACGACTCCGAATCGATCAACTGGTTATACACCATTTTTCCTTGTATATGGGGCTGAAGCAGTTTTGCCTGCCGACATAGAATATGACTCGCCAAGGATAAGGCAATACTCGGAAGCTGAGGTAAAAGAGGCCCGAGAAGATGAGTAGATTTACTCGAAGAAGCAAGGGAACTGGCATTCTCCAGATCTTCTATATATCAACAAAATCTCCGACGCTACCATAGCCGGAAAGTGTAACCTCGTGTTTTCCAAGAAGGAGATATGGTACTAAGGCTGGTGCAGCACACAGCCGGAATGCATAAATTATCACCTCCTTGGGAAGGTCCATTCATTGTAAGCAAAGCATTGCACAATGATTCCTATTATCTCATAGACACTCGTGAAGCACAAAAGAACAAGGCGGACAGGTCAGGAGATGAAACCAAAAGGCCATGGAATGTGGCATTGCTTCGTCCCTTCTATACTTAAGAGAAGCAGTGCATGTATCACTCGAACTCTCATATGTCGGACGTGTTTGCCGGCTATGTGCTAATAATAAAATGGTATGATTCGAAAAACTGACTCGGGGACTACCCCTTAGGCTTTCCATTTCAATTATTTTACGTCGGCTGGCATGATACCCAAAATTTATGTCGGAACAAGTAGTGTTTACTCGACAGAAATCAACTCTTCGACTATGCTGTTGTCCGAAAACACAGCTTCATGGCAAGCAAGAGAAAAAGATCTAAGACGGGTAAACACGAACGCCGGATAAGTACAAGGGAGAAACGCGAGTCGGCTTTAGTTTGTGCCTAACTCTCTGCAGGTTGTGTTATACTATGTGTCGAGTAATCTCGGCCAAGTTATCCAAGTTTCATATCCGCTAACTAAATCCTTCGTACTTTGAGATCCTAATGTCGAACGCCGAAAAATGGTAGACAAGGGCCAAAGGCAAGGAAAGGTGACACGGCAAAACGAAACTCGGGGACTTGTCCTTGAGTGATTTGCACTCAAAGCATAACGCAAATATATAAAGCCTATCACAAGGCACATAGTCAAACTTCAAGTGCAATGTACGTTACATCTGTACCCGGCATACCGGGGATCTAATAGAAGTTCGAGTATTTGTTGGCCTAAGGAGCAGGAGAACTCGAAGGAGCATTCTCGGAACTAGGAGTGCTTGGAGCATCGGTCGGGTGAGGGGCATCTACGGCCGGGTCATCTGGATCATCTGACTCGGTCGCCACCTTCTTCAGCAGGAACTTCGATGAGCGGGTCGCCGAGGTCGAGAAAGCTAGGCCCTTCACACCAAGCGTGCACCATGGTGTACTCGATCATGGCATAAGCTCGCTCCTGGCGCTTTTTGATCAGCTCCGGGTCATTCAACCATTTGCCATCTCCCCTTATACGAGCAAGAATGTCGAGGTTGATGTCCTCGTACCATGAAAGCACGAAGGAGAGAGTCTTGTCTGCTGCAGCTCGGCCGGCCGACTCGCGCCATTGATCCAGCCGGTCTTTAGTAAGGAGCAGTCCATCGACGAGTGGCTCGATGAGTTCGGGTGGGTCTTCATCCGGCCAGAGCATGCGAAACGCATGGATAGCTGACTTGAGCAAATCCACACCGCAAGATCTGAGGGTCTTCACCCGTTCAGACACCGCTGCAAGGAGCTCCTCCATGGACACATCACCGCCAGCAGCAGCACCAGCTTCGGCCCTCACCTTCTTCATGGCTCGGATGGCAAACATGTTGGCCTCAGGAAAATTCTCTGCAAGAAAAAAGTGAGAAGTTAGCAAATGACAAGGGCAAATGGAAGAGATCCAACAGGGCTTGGACAATGCGTAAAGAGTAAGAACTCGCTACCGAGAAAGAAGTTGATCGCAGCGAGCTTGCTATGCCAAGTCTTGGTCTTGGCTTGAAGGGCGTCGAGGTTCATATTTGTCGACTCGACCAATGACTCGGCCTCGTCGATCATCCTCTTAGTCTTCTCGGCGCTGGCGTCCTGTTGCTCGTTCTTCTCGGCAAGCTCCTCCTTCAGCCCTTTCACCTCGGCCAAGTGCTTCTCCTCCGTCTAGGCCATCAGTTTCTTCAGCCGAGTCACCTCATCGCGCTCCTTCTGGAGTTTGGCTTGGTGCTTCTCTGCTTATTGAGAACAAAAAATTGTCAGTACCAACAGAAAAATTTCAACTATTGGCTTAGAAGGCAGGAAATTTACTCTCGGCCTCGCTGATTTGCGAGTGAAGATCGTTGATGGTATCCTGAGCAGTGGCTGTGGAACAAAAGCAAGAGGAAAAATGAGAAGATGAACCAAGGAAAATTACATCAAATAAGAAAGAGGAAGAGCAAAGGTATTACCTTGGCCGCATGTGTCAGTCTGTAGCTTCTCATACGCAAGTTCAAGCTTGCGATGCGCCAGGACGAGAGCTTGGTGCACCTTGGTGAGATCATTATGCGTAAGCTAATCAAAGAATATAGATAACAAAGAAAGAGTCGAGTCAGGCGACCGTCTGAATAAAAGAAGAGCTTAAGAGATTACAGTCGAGTAAGTTCCTTACTCGGCAGTAACCTCGAGGGCTAGGGATTGAAGCTCTAACGTGAGTTTATCATAAAGAAATCAAAGAGCTTAAGATATTACAGCCGAGTAAGTTCCTTACTCGACAGTAACCTCGAGGGCTAGGGTTCGAAGCTCTAACATGCAAGCTTGGAGTAAAGGATTCAAAGACTAAGTGAATAATTGAAGAGCTTACAGCCGAGTAAGTCTCTTACTCAACTGTAACCTCGGGGACTAGGTGATATGTATAAAGGAAATACTCAATATTACAAAAGAGTAAGTTATGTTACCTCGTTTATTTCATCGGCGCGGGCCATCAGAGTAATGGCCTGCTGGGTTATGTCGGAGACGACCTTGGGGCCCAGCTTCAGCTTCTTCCCGGCACGAGTGCTGACCTCTTGCTCGCCTGCTGCATTCCATGCCACGGCGTACGGCTCAGCCGAACCAAGGCTCTGCCCACTGAGCGTCCGAGTGAGAACTCGACCCGTTTTCAGGGCGGTTCCCACAGTGGCACGGGTTGCAGCGACAGAGGTATGGAGGGTAACAGCCTTAGAGCCATCACCTGACCGGGCAGCCGCGGACTCGTCCCCCTTACCTGTCGAAGCGAACACAGTCGCCGACGTAGGAGGCCGAATCTGAGGAGCAGAACCCGGAGCGCAAACTAGAGTTGCTTGCTTGGAAGAGGTGGATTTGCCAGAAGAGGGCCGAGTAGAACCAGAAGCCTTGGGCTGGGTCTGGCCCTTTGATAGAATTTGAGAGCGAGCAGGAGGATTTGGTGGAGATCGTGGAGCCCCCTGACTGGGCTCAACAGTTTTGCTGGCTCCAAGATCAGGAAGTTGTTCATTCACATCAGCTTGAGGGCTGATGCCAGAGGAACTAGGGGCAGAGGGTTTCTCGGCGCCAGACTTGTGAGCACCAAGATCAGGAAGTCTCTCCTGACCAACGACAGGGGCGCTAGCCGAGTGATCCACCGGGTCTGACTGACACTGAGAAGTGTGAGCCTCAACAGTGCGAGCCTCAACCCGGACGGGACTCGACGCCGCCGAGTCAGCTGGAGGAGGTGCAGGCCTAAGCGGCGAGGCAATGCTAGAAGCAGCCTGATTCACCGTCAAAGGTGCAACACTGAAAACAACAAGATATATATGAGAGAAAAAAAGTAATGAGAAAGAAAAGAGCAAAGAAAGCAAGGTGCAAAAACTTACCGGGTGACAACCGGGTCGCGGATGACTCGGCGCGTGACTTGGCGCCCAGCAGCTTGGCGAGTCTCACTCAGGCTGGCAGCAGCAGAGGCAGCAGGAGCTGCCGGAGTGGGCTTGTTATTCTTGGCCGGATGAGTGCTGGAGGAGGTTCCGCGTTGCTTCGGCTTAGCAACAGGAATCTTGCCGACTCCGCCCACGGCGAGAGGAGGAACGTCATGTACCTGACCAGCTGCATAAATAAATAACGGGCTTACTCGGATAAGCAAAGAGATTAAGCTCACAAGGCATGTACCTCCAAAAGCGTACAATCATCATCCTCATCATCGTCAGACCAATCTTGTAAGGGATTGCGAGATTGACTCTTACCCGAAGCTGAAGCAGCCACAGTGTGCAGGATGGGCATGAAGCACTCCAGGTCATACTCGAACTCATCCGAGTCAGAGCGATCCCCGTTATAGCCAGCCGGAGGGACAGTACTGTCATCAACCTGGTGAAGGAGATTATGCGAAAGACAAACAGAATGAGAGACTAAAAACTAAGCTAAATAGTGGCAAAAGAGCTAAAGCTTACTCGGCGAGAAAGTAATTCGGAAAACTTACCCAGGGGACATGCCTGACCCGGCTAAACGGTGGGCAACTCCAAGCCCAGTCATCTGCCAAGTTTAATTTGAAGATGGAGCTTACTCGGCGGGCAATGGAGTCATGGGTGAGCTCCTTGGTGGAGTGCCGAGTGGGATCATGGGACCCGCTCATGAAGCACATCTTATGACTCCTGGCTTGGATGGGGCTTACCCGGCGTGAGATGAAAGTGCACATGAGGTCAAAGTCGGCGAGATGAAAGTTCTCATCCGGCGACAGCAACCTTTCCAGGATAGCGTTTGCCTCGTTAACCGCAGCGTCTTGGTCTCGCGGGTCAAGTTGCCAGAACTTCTTGTTGGGAACCTCGTCCGAGAAAGGGGAAGCCGTATGTTGTCAGTGGACCCGCTGTTTTTGACATAGAAAAAGGTTCTATGCCACTTCTTGCAGGAGTCAATGCCGGTAACCCGAGGAAAGATAGAATCTCTCCTGGGGGTGATGCTAGCAGCACTACACCGGGTCGTCCTTTTCTCGGATCGAGGAGCACCAGGCTGGGGAACAACCTGAACTTTAAAGCCAAAATACTTGGCCCACAAAGGAACTATGGGCCAAATTCCAAGATAGGCCTCACAGGCAGATATGGAACAAGAAAGAGAGCCAATTGCATTGGTAGGAAGATGGTGGGTCTGTAGATGGAAGGTAGAAAGAAACGAGGAAAAGAAGGTGCTCACAGGAAGAGCAAAACCGCGTTCGAAGTGTGAAAGAAGAACTACCCGCTCGCCAGCTTGAGGGGTGGGGGAAATCTCACCGGTGGGGAGACGGCAATCCACTTGCAGTGGAATGCGTCTGGTGGAGCGGAGCCACTCCACCTCTTCGGTGGAGACCTCAGAGCCTTCCCAACCGCCACGCTCACCGAAGGGAACCTCCTGTTCCTCAGCACCATCAGCGCCATCACGAGCATCCATGGGATCATCGGAGTCTGTCTCCTCCACGGAAAGCAGAGGCTTGGAACAACGAGGACCCGTGCTAGAATCGAAAGAGGAGAGGGGCAATCGCAGCACTAGAGCAAGAAGAAGAAGGAACCGCAAAGGAGGCAGCTCAATCTTGCAGGCGAGAGGAAGAAGAAAGGCTAAGGAAACTAAACGGGTGTGGGGGAAGTGGAAACCCCCAACCCCTACTTAAGGGCAGTAAAAACCCCTATAGTGGGATCTAACTGTGCCGTGCGGCCAGCGTGTGGCCGTGTACCAGGCCGAGTGAGCCAGTCAGCGAGCACCACGTAGCCAAGGATACACGAAAAATCCAGTGCCATGTCACGGCTGGAAGGACAAGGGGCGCAGACCGATGGGACTGCCACAGTGACGGGGAATAACTGCGCAGCCGTCACTGTGCCGCCAAGGCTTGGAACAAAAATTGAGGTAAGTAACCATGATTACTAGCTGTCAGTGACTGAAGCACGCCAAAAATGACCCGGAATTGGCCAAAGTAACTCGGCTCGAGGAAAGAATGAGCCAAGAAGTCAAAGAATTGACCCGGAATTGTCAGAGTAACCCGGCAAGGTGCTAAACTGAGATAGATAAAAGACAAAAACTAAGTTCCATTTACACAAAAGGAACCTGGAGACGCCTAACATCTTGAACTTCTAGACCTCACCAGCTTCGGGGACTAATGTCGGGGGGATAACCCCCGGTAGGGTCACGAGAGGGGAAACATAGCGCAGCTGGGTTGGCTCCGAGTAAAAAAGGAACCAGGCCGGGTAAGAATGGCCGGGTAAGATAAGCATGAGAGCCGAGATACAAACTATCTCGGCCCATATAGGACAAAGTTGTAACCCTTGCAGGTACCAACGAGCCGAGTCAACCGAGGAAGGGCCGAGTCAAGAAGGACGCGTGGCACCTTTCCGAGTAAGGTTCGGGAAGGACCATGGTAAAGCATGGTCAAAAGAGGAGGGCGACGCCGGGTTACACAAAAGGATCCGGGTGACACCCAAAGCATGCGCTGACGTACAAAGTAACGGCATGATGCCAAAAAGAACAAGAAGCAGTGTACCAGAAGACCGTTAGCTGTCAAGATTTATGGACCGGGCCTATGGGCTTAAGGTAATCCCATAACCCGACCCATATTGTAGGGACTAAGATCCAAACAATAAACCCTAGAACCCAAAGGGGTATTTGCTAGCTAGCACTGCCTATATAAGGGAGGGCATAGCAGAAGTAGAAGGAGGTTGGACCAAGTAGAGAACAGGTGCTGCGTACTCAAGCCAATACATATCAAGGAGCACTTGTAATCTTCAGGGTATCAATCAAATTTGTCAAGTGTGGAGAGTTCTTCTTGTTCTTCGTGCATGGCTCGACCGTGCACTCCCTCCCCGGTGACCACAAGCACCCATTCGGCCCCCAACCTAAGCCTACCCATGGCATCTGCCGTGCCACCACCACGACACAACCACATGTCATATGGGATCTGCCTTGATCATATAGGTTGCAATAACTTAGCAGATGGACAGCTGGTGGTAGGGTGATAGGATGGAACACGTCCATGGTGGTCTAAGGGAAGGCTTCTGAAAGATCTCGTCTTGATGCATGTCGAGTCTTGTGGGGGAAAGTGCACCACCTCTCGAGAGGGTAAAACCTAAGTACTTAGTCGTGTCCCCGGCAACAGAAAATTTGAGCATCAAGACATTGAAGCTATCAAGGATCTCCTCATCCAAATTTCTAAATTAAAACTTGTGGTTGAACAAGGGTTAAAGGTTCACCAATGTCTATTGGTGGTTCCTTGGGAGTTTTTGTCAAACAAAAACTTAGTGTTTTCAACTGATAGGAAAACCCTATTTTGAGCAAATCAAGCCTAAACTACACTTATCCAAATTCATATAGATGTTAGATACTACTATTCTACTATGGTATTACTTGCCAATACAATTCCAAATTTATTGACCCACTGTGGCTGTAACTTATGATGTTGCAGGTTATTCTGATGAGGATTAGGGTTATGACACTCAACATGTTTTCCTGTGGCACATGAAGATGAAGACTTTATATTATTTACTTATGTTATGATCTATTGTACTAGCCTTTGGCTATTGAGTTGTAAAAGACTATGTTATCTCTGGAATGACGATGTAATAACGACTGTTGTATCTGTGTACTTCATCTTAAACTGTGGATGCTAGAATTTGATCCAGGGACTAGCATTGCAATCACAGGGACCTTTACCTTACAAAGGTGGGGTCTTACAGATGGTATCAGAGCACTGTGTTGCCTGTAGGATTATGACCCTAGGTTGGATTAGACTAAGGAAACCACTAAGGAAAAAATGCAACTCTTTGCAAATTCCACACTTGTCTTTTCTTCTCGTAAACCTTTTCTAATATTCTTGCTCATGTCAATTTGTAGATGGCCGCCATCATAGAAGCCGTCAAGAAGGGACTACTCATGACCATGACTTTAGAATGTGAGACGGAGTTTCCCAAAGCACTCAAAACGCTTATGGTTAGCTTGGGGATACATGGTGAGGCCGTGTACAAGGATTCCCAGTGATGGATGAAGGAGAAGAATATTGGTGGGTGCAACTTCACTTGTACAAAAACAAGGGAGACAACCACAAAGAGTCGGGATTCTATATGGGCACCAACTCAGAAATGTATACAACATTCTTTGACTCTACAAGAAATGCAGCTTGTAATGCTATCAAGGAGCTTGGTGAAAGACTCAAGTATAGAATGCTCAACACCCAAAATGACCTTAAGTAGGAGAAGAATTATACCCAAGACTTAGAGACCACCATAAAACGTCTAAGGGAGGATACCATAGACTTAGCATATGTGTGAGAATTGTAACGTACTCCGCTAGTTGGACCACCACACTTGTTGTTTTCTCGCAAAAATGTGTCTAAGTTATGTTGAACCTTAGTACTTGCGGTAGACTTTGTATGCCATGACTTGTATGTTTTATGGACGATTGTATGATTTTTGCTATATTTTACTGTCTTGTTTTCTCTTACTTGTGTTGTTCTAATATTTCTCTATCTTATATATTAGATGCCTAGCTTTGTGATCAGTACTGTCGAGGAGTTCAATGGAACTCGTTTTGGTTCACGTATCGTGAAGTTCACTAGTGTGCTCAACCTCCCACTTCCTAGTATCAAGGCACTTCAGCTCACCAAGTTTGAGAGGAAGGATCTTTGGGGCTTTAGAGTCACACAGCCAGGACGCCAGATAGAGCCACTCACAGAGGAGATTTCCTTCAAGCTGATGCACGATGACAAGGAGAAGGGACTAGATGTAGTCATGCAGGAGCTACTCGGACGCCTCTGCGGACGTCACGCCATCGAGCTCAGAGGCCTCTACTTCCACCCATTCGGGAGACATGACGAGGAGGGAGAGGCATTGGTGTATGAGGGCGTTGTTAGAGAGACGATAGAGCCAGTTCGTCTGTACCTCCAGGACCTAGAGGGACTTATTAGACACCTCGACACAGATAGGACCAACACCATGCTTAGAAATGACGAGCTCCAGGTTCAGTCGAGGGAGAAGGACAAGCTCTTCGCAGAGCAAGACGAGATCGTCAAAGAGATGGAGGCTAGATTCGAGAGCCAGGACAAGTTCAAGAATCAGGAGAAGAGAGTTTAGGACAGAAACAAGAATATCAAGGACATGAGGGCCGAGATAGAGGCCAAGGACTTCGAGTTAGAGATTTAGCAGGGAGTGATAGAGATGCTTCGCTCGCAAAAGAGAGCTCTTCGCGCTAAGATTGAGGCCTTGACCACCAACATGGAGGAGTACAAGTCAGCTATGGAGACAGTCGGACTTACTCTTGTGGACGTGGAGGCCGACATGGAGTAGTAGTTGACTATTTGGCTACCTAATTATCTATCATCCTTTAATTATTGAGTCGCAATGATCATCCAACATGTGGATGGCTTGCTATTATGATTACTTTTCCAAAACTTGTTGTTTACGTTGTTTAATCTCTTTGTTATCTTGCGATTGTTTATTGTGTTTGTTGCTATGTGATGTATTGTGCATGGCATCTATGGGTTATATCTCATTACTTATCCTTATTGAAACCACAGATGCCTCCCCGCCGTGCCAATCCCAACCCAACCAACAACAACAATAACGTCAATCCCGAGATGCAGTAGTTGATGACAGCTCAAACTCAACTGATGCAGATGATGACCCAATTCATGGCTAATCAAAATCAAAATTAGAACAATAACAACAACAACAATACCAACAACCCACCAGCCTTTGACATGCTCACCAGGTTTCTAAGGTTGAGGCCAGCCAAATTCTCGGGAACAACTGATCCAATGGTAGCCAATGACTGGTTACGTTCCGTGAACAAAGACCTAGTCACTGTTGGCTGCACCGATGAAGAAAAGGTCAGGTTTGCAACACATCTGCTTGAAGGACCAGCAGCAACATGCATGGTGGGACAACTTTCAGATCACCACTCCCCTTGAGGATGTGAATTGGGATATTTTTGAGTATGGATTCCGTACAGCTCACATCTCATCAGGAGTGATGAATTTGAAGAAAAAGGAGTTCCACAATATGAAACAACGTCACCACAGTATGGATGAATACATTGAGGAGTTCAACAATCTGGCGCGCTATGCACCAGATGAGGTTGATACAGATGCCAAGAGGAAGGACAAGTTCCTCGAAGGATTGAATGATGAAATGAACTTGTAGATATCTGCTGCCTATGTTCCAACATACCAATCACTATGTGACAAGGCCACCATCTTGGAAAGCAAGATGAAGCAGGTTGAGAATAGAAAGATGAAGCATCACTTTGATAAGAACAGCTCGGGATCGTCTCACAAGCGTTCCCATAATGATGATAGTGGAGGTTCTGGATCCCACAAACATGGGAAGTATAATAGCCACCACAACCATGATCGTCACCATGATAACAAGCATCATCACAGTCATGACAATGACAAGTATAAGAACCACAAGAGTGGACACAAGAGCTACCACAGTGGAAATGGTAATGGGAGTCAGCCTGCAAAAAGAGACATCGGTTAGGTTGAGTGCTTCAAATGCAAGAAAACTGGGCACTATGCAAACGAATGCCTAGAAAGTAAAGTTGAAGGAGACAACAAGCCCAACCCTTTTCAGAAGGGACAAGTGAACCACATCAATGTGGAAGAAATTTATGAAGAGTCTGATGCTGTGGCTGGTAAGTTCAAGCTTAATTCTTTTCCAGAACTTGTTCTTTTAGATATCGGCGCATCACATTTATTCATATCAAGAGAATTTGTTGATAAAAATGGACTTCCAACTGAAACTATTGTTGTCCTATAAAAGTAAGCTCTCCCGGTGGAGAGATGATAGTGAATTTTGGATGTCATGATCTAGTGATAGAATTTGGAAAGTATAAGTTTCCAATTAGTCTGATAATCCTAGATTCCCAAGGATTGGATGTAATTTTGGGTATGGATTGGATGATTAAGTATGCAGGAGTATTAGATTGTGCCAATCGTACTGTTACACTCACAACCCCGGATAAGAAAAGGATTAGATTCAAGTCTAACTTTGAATCAAAAGGGAGTAAGCAAAATTCTCTTAAGGGGGTTAACATAGATGGTGTACCAGTTGTGAAAGAATATCCGGATGTGTTTCCAGAAGAGTTGCCATGAATGCCACCAGATAGAGATGTGGAGTTTCTGATTGACTTACTGCCATGATCAGGACCAATAGCAAAGAGACCCTACAAGATGTCAGTTGATGAGTTGAAAGAACTCAAGAAACAGCTTGGAGAACAGTTACAGAAAGGATTTATTCAACCAAGTTCTTCATCTTGGGGTGCACTAGTTCCGTTTGTTGAGAAGAAGGATAGAAGTCAAAGGTTATGCATAGATTACCGTTCACTCAATGAGGTAACTGTAAAGAACAAGTATCCTTTGCCTAGAATCAACGATCTATTTGATCAGCTAGAAGGAGCCCGTGTATTCTCAAAGATTGATCTCCGATCAGGCTACTTTCAGCTAAAGATTAGAGAGCAAGACATACCTAAGACTGCTTTCACCACTACGTATGGATTGTATGAGTACACCGTGATGCCATTTGGTTTGACAAATGCACCAGCCTATTTCATGAAAATGAAGAACAAGGTGTTCATGGAGTTTCTTGACAAGTTTGTTGTCGTATTCATCAATGACATTTTGATATATTCCAAGAGCAAAGAAGAGCATGAAGAACATTTGCGTTTGATACTTGGGAAGCTTAGGGAAAACAAGTTATATGCCAAGTTCAGCAAGTGTGAATTCTAGTTAAATGAAGTTGGATTTCTCAGACATATTGTGTCAGGAGATGGTATAACTATCGATCCCGCAAAGGTGTCAGCTGTAACTGAGTGGGAATCTCCCAAGTTATTGAAAGAAGTTCACAGTTTCCTAGGCTTGGCAGGATACTATAGAAGATTCATTGAGAATTTCTCTAAGGTATCTAAGCCAATGACGGAGTTACTTAAGAAAGATAAGAAGTTTGACTGGACTAAAGGTTGTGAAGTCAGTTTCCAGGAATTAAAGAAGAGATTAGTGACAGCACCGGTCTTATGTGTGCCAGATTTGGAGAAAGATTTCCATGTCTATTGTGATGCATCTCACCAAGGATTAGGTGGAGTTTTGATGCAAGAAGGGAAAGTTGTGGCTTATGCCTCGAGACAACTCAAAACTCATGAAGTGAATTATCCTTCTCACGATTTGGAGTTAGCCAATATTGTCCACGCACTCAAAACATGGAGACATTATCTTTTGGGAAAACGTTGTGAAGTGTTCACGGATCACAAGAGTTTAAAATATATCTTCACTCAAAAAGAAATCAATATGAGATAAAGAAGATGGCTTGAGCTCATCAAGTACTATGCTTGAGTTTGCAATACCACCCCGGTAAAGCAAATGTTGTAGGAGATGCTTTAAGACGTAAGGTTTATGTGAATGACCTTACTAAGGGAGATTTGCTAGAAGATCTGTGTGCGCAATTCAAAGATCTCAGATTGGAGATAGTACCTGAAGGACATCTCATGTCATTGGATGTTCAACCCACATTGTTGGACAAGATCAAAGAAGCCCAAAAGTTGGACAAGGAAATTGAAGTAGCAAAGGGAAAGCTAAAGGATTCCATGAAGACAAACATGGTACTTTATGGTATGGAAAACATATCTACATTCCGCAAGATCCGGAGCTTCGGAAACTGATTCTACAAGAAGCACACAATTCACCATATTATATTCACCCGGGTAACACCAAAATGTACATGGATTTGAAGGAAAGGTTTTGGTGGAACAACCTCAAGAAGGATATTGCGGAGCATATTGCCTTGTGTGATGTGTGTAGTCGAGTGAAAGCGGAACATCAGAAACCGGTAGTATTCTTACAACCACTACCTATTCCTGATTGGAAGTGGGATAAGATTGGCATGGATTTTATCACCGGACTGCCAAGGACTAGATCCGGATATGATTCTATTTGGGTTGTTGTAGATCGCCTAACTAAAGTGGCTCATTTCATACCTGTGAAGACAACCTATACAAGTGCTAAGTTAGCCAAGATTTATATGCACAGGATTGTATGTCTGCATGGAGTACCCAAGAGTATTGTGTCCGATAGAGGAACTCAGTTCACTATGCATTTTTGGCGACAACTGCATGAATCATTGGGAACAAGATTAGAGTTTAGCACAGCTTTTCACCCCCAGACCGATGGACAGACAAAAAGGACCAATCAGATTTTGGAGGATATGTTGAGGGCATGTGCCCTAGACTATGGTGCTAGTTGGGATGAAAGTATGTCTTATGCAGAATTCGCTTACAATAACAGCTATCAAGCCAGCATTGAGATGGCACCGTTTGAATTTCTCTATGGAAGGAAGTGTACTACGTCATTTCTATGGAGTGGTGTTGGATAAATAAATTTGTTTGGACCAGAACTGATTAAGGAAGTGGAAGAGAACGTTAAATCGGTAAAAGACAGATTAAAGATAGCACAGTCCCGAAAAAAGAGCTACGCAGATCCAAAGCATAGAGAAGTCACCTATGAGGTAGGTGATAGAGCTTATCTTAGAGTCTCACAACTTCGTGGTGTGAAGAGATTTGGAGTCAAAGGAAAATTGGAACCAAGATATGTTGGACCGCTCAAGATTATGAGTTCGCAAAGGAGAAGTAACTTACGAGATTGAATTGCCTAAATCACTGTCAGCGGTTCACAATGTGTTTCATGTGAGTCAGTTGAAGAAGTGCCATCCGGAGATGGAATAAACTTCTTTGAAGGATACTATACCTTTGGAAGAGGTTCAGTTGGAGAGTGATCTCACCTATGAGGAGAAGCCTATCAAAATCCTTGAGACTACAGAAAGACTTACTTGTACCAAGACTATAAAATTCTACAAAGTTCAGTGGAACCACCGTTCCGAATAAGAAGCAACTTGGGAAAGAGAAGATGAGCATCGAAAGGATCACCCTCACCTATTTGCTAGCCAATCCGAAACTCGAGGGCGAGATTCATCTTAAGGGGGTTAGATTTGTAACATCCCAAAACTCATGAATTACAAAAGCATGCATTATATTCATGTGTTCATAGCATTCTTGACTTGCACAAAATTTTTCAAATCAAAACTCCAAATAAAACCAATTTTATGCCTATTATTTATATATCATTAAGGCATGGTTTTATTTTATTTTCAAAGGATCAAAGTGTATTTGAGTAAACAGAAGTGTTTGTCACACATTTGAGTGCAAAGTTCATTGTATAAAATCTAGAGAAGATTTGAAAGCAAACTTATTTGAATTAGGGTTTGAAAATCATTTCTGAAAAATCAAACAGAAAAAGAAAAGCAAAAAGGAAAAAAATAAAACCTGGCGCCAGCCTTTCAGCCCAGCACCACTAACAGCCCACGAGCCCACCCGAGCCATTTCGCCCTCTCCCCCTGTTTCCTACCCCGCGCGCGCACCTGCTCGCTGACGACTGGGCCCCACGGCCACGTTACTTCTTCGTCCTCAATCAACGCCGACGACCACCTCGCCGCTGCCGTTTTCCCCCATCACTGCCGCGCTTAATTGCATTGATTCAGCAAGCAATTTCCTCCCCCGATCCCCTCTACTTAACCCCCTCCTCCTTCCGCTCTTTTCCCCTCATGCCACACCCGCAGAGAGCCCCGAGGCTGCCCACACACGAGCTCACTTTGCCGTGGTACCGAGCCTCTCCGGAGATCGATTCCGGTGAGAACTCCGCTCCCCTCTCCCTCTAGTTCTTGCTATCATGTTCGCCACACTCCCACGCATATAACACTGCTTGCGGGCTTCCTTTTGGTGGCTTGTAGCATCGCCTTCGTCAACGACCGTGCATGCCCGACGACAAGCTCTACTCCGACGAGCAAATACGGTAAACCTAGCCCTCCCCCTTCACTCTAGTTGATGCTCGTGCATTCACCGTCCTCTTGCGCGTCTAACGCCATACTCTTCTGGTCCTCTCGTGCCTCGTAGCACCGCCAGCGATGACGCCCGTACGCACCCGACGCCGCCCTCACCTCCAGCGAGGAATCCCCGACGACTCCGCACGCACGCACCTCCACTTCTTCGACCATCGTCACCACCTCATATCCGCGCTTCGGTAATGACCCATGCCTTCCCCTATCACCCCTAGCGCCGCCAGTACACCGCCGATAGGAGCGTCGCCACCGCTCAGGCCATTCGCGCCGCCCCATTTTGGTCAAAGCTGCCAACGCCGTTAGATCTAGATCTAGTGGATCAAATTAGATCCTACTCGAAATGGTATCAATCAATCTGGTCCATGCGATTTCATTTAGATCCTGCGACTCTCTTTGATCGATCCAACCGAACCGGTACGGGCCAATCAAGCACAACCACGTGTCTGTGGTTTTTGTTTTAAAATCTGTTTTTGAATCTATTAGGAATATAAATTTGTAAATTCATATCTTTTGTTCTGTTTATCCAAAAAATGAAAATAATATACCATTGGATTCAAAAAAATAAATCCTACATTACTGTGGGCCTAAATTTGTATTTTGCTTCTGGAAATTTAGGTTTATTTGCACAATCAAATGTAGGCCTATTTTGGCTATATAAATTATTTAGAAAATGATTTTAAAAAAATTGAGTTTATTTAGAATTTAAATAAATGGTTTTGTGTTCGGTACTGTTTGGTTTGAATAATGTAGTGTAGAAATTCATTCCATTGCATTTGCATGCATTCATATATTTTGCTTGATTATTTGAATGTGAATTTGGGCTATTATTTTATGTGTAGATTTTGGTGCTAGTGGTGATTATGAGTGTGAGGATTGTTGCTACTCTCGCAACTACTACCAAGGAAAGTGGTACTTCATGTATTTGTCCTATTATTTTTGACTATGCTCTAGTGATATTTTGAATAGGGCTTGCATGGAAATTTTGCTAAGTATATAAATATGCTATGCCTTGGAAAATCCTAGTAGCTGTAGTCTTAGTAGGATTTTTCTCTAAGTTAAGATACTTGTTATGTTATCATGCTTAGACTAGCTAGTAGCAAACAAGGGTGGATTATAATCATGCTATGGAAATTTTGCTAAGTCTTTTGACTTGTGTTTTTGCTTAATAAAAGAACTAAGTGAATGAATCAACTCGGTGGAATGGTATGATGGTTTGTGTTGAGTGGTTACACAAGGCCCATGTCTATGGTTTACCTTGTGTATCACACTTGTGGAAAGCCACCCAGGAACAAAGGGATTTGAGATACTGATGGCGCCCACCACTTGTCGTGGGATGTTTCGTTGGAAACCCCAAGAGCAAGGTATGAAACAGCACAACAACAAGTTTCCATCAGTAAGAAACCGAGGTTATCGAAACAGTAGGAGGAAGGAAACGTCACACAGGTGTTTCAAGCAACGCGGAGACCTGCACAACACAAACTCAAGACTTTGCCCCAACGAATCAGTGAGGTTGTCAAGCTCACCGATTTGCTGTAACAAAGGATTAAGCGTATGGTGTGGAAGGCAATGGTTTGCAGCAAGTAAACAAGTAAAAGTGGAAGATGTATCAATGGTAAAGATTGGACCGGGGTCCATAGGTCACTAGAGGTGCTCTCCTTAGATAAACAACATGGCATGAAGGGTAAACAGATTACAGCAGGGCAATTGACAGGAACTGAGCAAGGCATAACAATGCAATTACTAGTCAGAAAGATCCTATGAGATTCGATTGGGCAATACAACAAGATACATAGACCGCCATCGAACTGCATCTATGACTAGAAGTCCACCTTCAGGTTATCATCCGAACCCCCTCCAGTATTAAGTTGCAAGCAACTGACAACTGCTTTAAGCAAAGTGTGTAAGGTAAACAGTCCACATGTTCCATGAACAAGAGATCGTTGTTTACTCCCTAGTGGCAACAACACATCTACAACCGAAGAGATTTCTGTCACTTCCCTTGGAAACTAGAGACATGAACCCACTATCGAGCATAAATACCCTCTCTTGGAGTCACTCGAAACTACTTGGCCAAGATAGCTACTAACAACGGAGAGCATGCAAGATCACAAACAACACAGACATGATAGAATCATAAAGACAAAACCATTAATCAAACCAACATAATAATCTCAATATCCATCGGATCCCCGCAAACACAACATGCATGATTACAAATAGATTAGATCTTGATCATGAACGAAGCTCACAAGATCTATACATGAAAGCACAAAGGAGGAGATACAACCATCTAGCTACTACATGG
Source organism: Avena sativa (assembly GCA_916181665.1). Classification (NCBI taxonomy): domain Eukaryota; kingdom Viridiplantae; phylum Streptophyta; class Magnoliopsida; order Poales; family Poaceae; genus Avena; species Avena sativa. Next base: position 412,868,715 of record OV702281.1, on the reverse strand, counting down.
ACCCATAGTCCAAGGTGGAACTACTCACGCATCATACCGGAGAGAAGGCCTCCGGGATGATCTCCCCTCCGGTAGGGTGCCGGGAAGAACTTCAGATCCCCCCTGATCTAGGGACGATGGTGGTGGTGGCTATAGATGGTTTCATGAATATTTGATCGGGTACTTAGGGTTTCTGCATCAGGGGCTTTTTATAGGCAAAGGGGGAGACCGAGGAGGCGGCCAGATGTGGAAAACCCTAGCCAGGCGTGGGGTTGGGCCCACCCGCGCCTGGGGTGGGTCTGGCCACCCTGGCTGGCCCCTCCGGCTCCCTTCTGGACTTCTTGTTCCCCACGGAAAGTAATTGACTTTGACGTTTGTCCCGTCCAATTCCGAGAATATTTCTTTACTAACTTTTCTGAAACCAAAAATAGCAGAAAACAGGCATCTGGCACTGTTGCAACTTGTTAGTAGGTTAGTACCAGAAAACATGTAAAAAGCACCTCAAAGTGTGGACAAGTAAAGCAAAGTAGATACTAAACAAGCATAGAGCATAAAAAATTATAGATATGTTTCCAACGTATCAGCATCCCCAAGCTTAACTCCTGCTCATCCTCGAGTAGGTAAGTGATAAAAGAATAATTTTTGAGGTGACATGCACCCTCACAATAAAGATCCAACCATTTGCAAGCACTGAAATCTGGGATCAAAGAACTCTAAACATGTGCATGAAAGATGGAGTTCTAACAATAGGACATAGTAACTATGCATGCAACATGACAAGCTACAAACAAAGCTCATGAATAATATGCATTAAAAAACGTTTGTTTGTTTCACATGCAGAAAACGTGCCATAGTGGCAATCAGCTTGTCCCTCATAGAGTAGCAAATAGATGCATAGGACACCTGCAAAGTTCACAAGGGTGACTAGAAACAAGTAGTACAAGAACAAGTAATAACACAATATGCATCAATTAATAAGCTTTGGAACACTGCACACAGAATGACAACTATGCTCTCTTAATGGTGCCTAAAGGTAGAAGGTGGAGACTCAATAGTGGTGGAAGAAAGGCCTGTTTTTGTAAAGGAAGCAGGGATTACAAGTTTCAAAAAGATCTTCCAAAAATTATGGTACTTGTTAGCTTTCAGCCCTCATTGCCCCTATCATAAGCATCTTGAAGTGGTTAAGGTTAAAGTGGCAAAGCTGGAGTATATGCTTGACGAATTATAAGTTGGCAATCTCAAGTCCCTTGCATACGAGGGCCACAACTCATGCATACTCAACTTTGGGTCCAGGTAAGTTCTTGTCACTATAAATATTTGCATATCATTGAGAAACGCCAATGGGGTATCCCTTGCACATGATACAAGAGCTTTCCCATAACCAAAATGACAAGTCAAGCAGAACATGAGCATCTCAGCAATCTTTTAACTTACCACATGAATAGCTTTTTATTGAGGATGCTTCATAGATAGCTCATTATGGTGATGCTGCAAGTTTCCACCATGGTTAGGCATGGCTTAGGCTAGCGGCCCAGGCATTTCTCTAACACAAGATACAAACTCCATGGACTTGCAAGTTCCCTCTTTATTTCACACCGATGACATCCATCGACAAAATAACATGATATCAACTGAGTATAACAAGGTACAAGTGCAATGTTGAAAACATTCCCCGTGACAGCACGGTTCTACTAATTCCGACTTATAAGTGCAAGCATATACAATAAAGTTGTCACAATGGTTCAAGTTTATTAGGGGCAAAGAATAAAGTGTGCCATCAAGTTCGTGAGGGCTTTAATGTCACATCCCAAAATTTTCCAAATTTTGAAATGTGAAAAATAAATAAACAAAAGAAATGAATGTTGAAATTTAGGGTGAAAAGAAACTTTTTGATTCCAAATGGAAACATCAAAACCCATCTAGAACAAATAAATCCTAATGAGATTTAAAAAGATAAACAATTAATAAATAAAATTATAAAAGTTGGAATCACCATTTTTGGATCTTTAAATAAAAAGATATGGATTTTATGAGCAAAGGAATAAATAAATAAATAAGGACTATTTAAAAAAAAGCCAAATTAAATCTTGGCCAAAGAAATGAAATGAAAGATTTTTGTTTAATAAAAAGAGTAAAGGATTATTTAAATAAAATCATAAGGATTTATTAATATCCAATTTTATTTAAATAAATACAATTCCCAATTTAAATATAAATCTTGTTAAAGTATTTTGAATAATAATTCAAAGTGAATTATTTTGCACTAAAGAATAATAAAACCTACTGAAAAAGGTTTGGTAAAATTTAGAATTCAAATAGAGTTTGAAAACATATTTAAAACTTATTTGAAATAAAGACAAATGTGTATTTTTAAATAAATAATAGACCCTAAAAGAATAAAAAAGTATTCTAAAATGGACTTTGGAATGTGCTAATAAACAGTATTAAAAATATACTCAAAGTTTGGTAAAGGTTTGAATTCAAATTGTGTTTGAATTATTTGAACAAAAATCAAAACAGAAAAATAGAAAAGGAAAAAGAAAAAATTCTGAATAAAAAAAGGGAAACAAACCTAGCCCAGAATCAGGCCCAGTCCAGCCCAACAGCGCAACCCAGTCCTTTCCTTCTCGCAAAACGTTTTCCACCCAGCAGCACACCCGCAAAGTCACTGAACGAAGGACCCCACCTAAACCCCACTCACCTCGCTGACGAACAGGACCCACTGGCCACCTCATCCTCATCAACCCCGCGTCGACTGTCCCCCCTCGCAACCTCGCCGTTTCTGCCCCGATTACTCCGTAAATTCGAGTGAATGCACGAGTAAACATCGCCAGCGATGACGCACACTTAAACGCCTACGCCCCCTGTTCCATTTCCCCCAAACACCGCTTCCTCTCGGCCACCAGGCTGCCACAATCGCAACCTCGAACCTCTCTGCTCCGACGAGCTCCTTCGTCGATTCCGGCGAGGACAGTCACCCCCATGGCTCCTGCTTCACACGAGTTTGATCCCCAGGCAAGTGCGCATCTACCGGTGGTGCCAGCTTGGCCGCGCTTTCCCCAAAGCGTCGGCAAGGACGACCTCTGAACGCCGTCGTCGTCTGCCACTTCTCTCTGGTTGTTAGCCGCATGTTCAGCATCTTCATGCGCACCTAACAGTGTCATCCATTTGCTTTGGAATGGCCTGCAACCTCACCCCCGTCGACGAACAGAGACGCCTGGCGACGCCACGGACTCCGGCGAGCAATCCCTCTAGAACCCGTGCGCCCCTTGGCCGACAGAGACCACGTTGAGCATCGCCACACTCCTGCGAGTCTGGTAAGCCCCTTCTCCCTCGTCCGAGCTTCCTGGTTCATCGGCAACGCCAACGCTAGAGCGCCGCCACCAGTGCCGCCCATCTGTGGTCATCGTGTTTAGAACCGTAGGATTTAGATCCAAGCGTCATGATAGAAACTTAAACAAAGAGGTAAGATGGCTTATGCACCATGCGATTAAGTTTGATCTGACGACCTCCGTAGCTCGATCCACCCGAAGCGGTATGGACCAATAAAATTAAGACGCGTGGCACTGATTTCGATTTAAAAACAGAATTAGATCTATTAGATGATAGGATTTGTAAAATTCATAACTTTTAATCCACGCGTCCAAATTTTACAAATTTTATATCACTGGATTCAGAAAAATGTGAAATTTCCAACCATGCACTTTGTTTAGTATTTTGGTTCTGTAAAAGTGATTGTTTTTGCAGAAACTTGTTTAGGCCTATTTTGGATATAAAAGTTATTCTAAAAATGATTTTAGGGTAAATTTTTTTGTAGATGGATTGTTTTAAACCTACTGACCATAGAAACCAACTTGTAGATTTAAAAGTATATTTGGTGACACTTAGGAATTAAATCTTTGAATAAAAGCATTTCTAGCTAAATAAAAATATTGATTATGGTTTAAAAATTCTTTTTGACTAAAACCTTTGGGAAATGAATTGATTTAAACTCTCTGACCCTAAACACCAAGTTTTGAGATTTGAAAACATATATGATGAACCTTAGTAAATTATTGCTTTGTTAAAAGCATTTCTAGCAAATAAAAATATTGTTTGATTTAGAAATGGAATTTAGATGAAACCTTTTGCAAATCTATTAGTATTAAACACTTTGACCATAAACACTAACATTTGTGTTTAAAAATATATTTGACCAACACTACAAAATATTACTTTGATATAAAACATTTTGACAAAACAAAAATGATTTAAATGGCCATTTTCACCAACTTGAATTTAAATGATTTTACCACTTTTGTAAATGACCAATAGGAACTTTAAAATGATTAGAGCCTAATATAAACCACTTTTACAAATAAAACCATCTTTTGCATGCTTGCATGCATTACTTTATGTTATTGTTTTATGTGGTGAATTGTTTGAATGTTGGTTTGAATATGTGCTTGCTTGATTGAATTGTAGTAAAAATTGAAGAGTGTGATTGTTGCAAGATCAAGGAGTGAACCAATATTCTATACTAAAAAGGCAAGTGACACTATCATCCATGTCCTACTATTTTCATTACACTTAGTAGATTTTTGTAGTACGCATGATAGGACTACTATATTACTATGCTATGATATGTCCTATTAGGATATCCTTATATCTTCCTTAGTTAAAACATTGTAGTTGTAGTATGCTTAGCCCTTCTATAGACTTGGGGTGGAATACTATATTGTGATTACATGAAGTGTTGGGAAAATATATGTTTTATATAATAAAACAAGTACTCAATGAACCACCTGGGTGGAATGAGGATACTCAATTTTGGACAAGGTGGCAACAAAGGGAACCATGTTTATATGGCTATCTTTTTGTATGTGCACTAGAAGAAAACCACCCAGGGACTTAGAGATTGAACATGTTTCTCATACAGTGGCTTCCGTGTACAACCACATGCTAAATGGGCTATGGCTTAGTCAACTACATAGTAGAAGACCCTTGCATTGGCACCTACTCAGGTTAACGGGATTCGTGTATTGGAAATTTATCCTTACATTAGTGCCTGGTAGGCAAGCTAGCATTGTGTAATGGGAGGACTTCTATGGAAAGACTTTGTCACATTCTCGATCTGTCGGTACTCCATTTGGTGAGTACTTATCCAGCGACCACTGGTGGCATCAAGACGAGATTGTGTCATGTGGGTAAAGTGTACAACTTCTGCAGAAGATCAAATTCTAAGTACTTAGCTGTGTCCTCGGTTACGGACAACTCTGAGCAACTAAGGCCTGAAGCTATGGAAGATCTCGACATTCCAATTTCTCAAAGTAAAACTTGATGATGTCAACAAGGGAATAGAAGCACTTGGAGTTTTTCCAAGGAGTTCAGAAAGATTGTTAAAGGATCAAAACTATTTTGAAAAGATAGGATAAAACCATATTGCTTTCTGCAAATGTGCCTAAACCCTACTTAGCCAAATATGCATATATTGATAGGTTCCAACTATTTCCACATAGTAGTGACACTTGCCAATACAATTCAAATGTATTGACCCTTGTGGTTGTAACTTATTATGTTGCAGGTTTGTTTGATGTTAGTGAAGTGTGTTGATTAGGATAACAAGTCTACAACCAACATGATTGCCTGTGGCACTTTGAAGATGAAGGACTCCAGGCTATATAGATATTTCTGCTTCATTGTAATGAGATAGCCAAATGAGCTATGTAAGATGTAATATAATATTTTTATTCCTGGTTATAAAGTTGTACTATGACCTTTGTTTCTTGATATTACATCTCAAACTGTGGATGCTAGCTATTGATCCAGGGACTAGCATTGTAAACACAGGGATATCTACCTTATCAGGTTGGGACCTCTACAAATGGTATCAGAGCACTGTGTTGCCTGTAGGATTGTAACCCTAGGATTGGACAAAACCCCTTAGAAAATAGGAGTTGTATTTGTTCCAAAACTTATTTATAAACAATCTTGTAAACTCTTTCCTCCACCTTTTTGGCTTTAACTCTACATCTCTCCCTTTTTCAACTTGATGGACAAAGCCTCCACCATGACTAATGACTTCAACTTTAGTTTCACTGTAGGGGTCTCAACCTGATATGGTAGATTCCTCCTGTGTTTACAATGCTAGTCCCTGGATCAATAGCTAGCATCCACAGTTAAGATGTAATATCAAGATACAAAGGTCATAATATAAATTTTATAACCAGGAATAACATAGTTTTATTACATCATACATATCTCATTTGGCCATTACATTACATTGCAGCGGAATAACTATAAGTATGGGTCCTTCATCTTCAAAGTGCCACAGGCAGATGTTGGTTGTAGACTTTGTAATCCTAATCAAACAATCTTCACTAAAATCAATCAAACCTGCAACATTACAAGTTACAGCCACACGGGTCAATACATTTGAATTGTATTGGCAAGTTTCACTACTATGTATAATATGTGTGGATCCTATCAATACATGCATATTTGGCTAAGTAGAGTTTAAGGCTTATTTGCACAAAGCAATATTTTATCCTATCTTTTCAAAAATGGTTTTGGTCCTTTGTCAAATCTCTTTTCCAAGAATCCCTTGAACTCCTTGGTAGACACTCAAGTGTTCAAGTCCTTGTCAAAAATATCTTGAGCTCCTTGGTAACCCCAAGTGCATCAAGTTTTATAATATCTCATGAGTTCCTTGGTAACCCCAAGTGTTCATGTTTTCATCAAAATCTCTTGAGCACCTTGGTAACCCCAAGTGCATCAAGTTTTACAAAATCTCTTTGAATTCCTTGGTAGACACACAAGGGCATCAAGTTTTTATTTTAGAAGTTGGAATGTCGAGATCTCCCATAGTTCAAACTTTAGTTGCTCAGTATTGTCCATAACCGGGGACACGGCTAAGTACTTAGATTTTATTATCTTCTGCAGAAGGAGTACACTTTACCCACATGTCACTATCCCATCTTGTTGCCACCAGTGGCCTACTGGATTAGTGCTCACCAAGATGGAGTACTGGCAGACTGAGAATGTGACGAAGTCTTTCCAAAAGGTCCTCCCATACATCATTGCTAGCTTTGTCTTCAGCCCCCATGAAGCATTCCAGATCCCCATGTCCAGTAACTAAAGACAATGTATGGGTCTTCCTAATGTAATTGACTAAGCCAGAGCCATAATAGCATGTGGTTGCACACGAAAGACACAATTGGAGAAGCATGTTTGATCTCTAAGTTTCCTAGGTGGTTTTCTTTTGGAGCCCAACACAAAGTGATTACCATAGACATGGTTCCTTTTGTTGCCACCTTCTCCAAAACTTAAAGTATCCTCCACCTAGGTGGTTCATTGAGTCCTTGTTTTATTATATAAAACACAAGTCCTTTTCTCAACTTTGTAAAATCTCAACATGCATCTCTTTTCAAAATATAGCATGGCTAAGCATGTACAACTTTGTTTTCACTAAGTAATGTAAGGGCATCCTATGAGGATTTAGCATAGCATAAGTATAAATTATTTTCATGCATGTTTTCAAAATCCACTAAGTATAATGAAAAATAGTAGGACTTTTGTATGATAGTGTAACTTGCCTTTTTGGTAGGGAATGGTGGTTCACTCCTTGATCTTGCTAGTCTCACACTTTGCTAAATTCACTACAAGTCAATCAAGCAAACACAAAAATCAACTAACATTCCAAACCAAAGTCAAACAAACAATTTCACACTCACAAAGCAATGGAATCTAAGTCATGCATAATTATGCAAAGGATGGTTCTATTGTAAGGATGGTCTCCACTAGGTTTCTAAACTTTGGAAGGTCCCAAATTGGTCATTTACCAAAATGGCAAAGTCATTGGTTAGAGGGTTTTGCCCAAAACTATTTTAAAATCCATTCAACATTTTATTTGGTGGAAAATGGTTTTATCAAATCAAAAATCTTTAAGTTTCTCACCAAAAGTTTCTAACTCTCAAGACTTGGTGTTTTGGGTCAGTAGCTTTGAATTAAATATTTTCTCAAAGTTTTATTCCAAAATCCTTTTTCATAATAAAACCATTATCTTTACTTAGCTAGAAATAGACTAATTCAATTAATCCATTCTAAATTTTTCCAATTCCATTTTCAAAACCATGGGTTGGTTCCTAGGGTCAGTAAGGTCACAACAAACCATTTTGCAGAAGTTTTAACCCTAAAATCATTTTTAAACATTTTTCCTACTCTAAACAAGCTCACAAAAGAATCTGCAAAAACAAGCAAACTAACAGATACTATTTTCTAAACTAAGTCCATGGTTGGTTAGGTCTTGCTCTCCTGAATCCAATGACATAAAATTTGTAATTTTTGGACGTGTGGATCCAAAGTTACAAGGGTTTGAAGTTTGCAAATACATCTGATTCAAATCTGTTTTTAAACAGAATAGGTGACACGCGGCGTGTTTTAATTGGACGATACCGGTTCGCTGCGGATCACGGCTGTAGGGCGTTGGATCAAATCGATCGCATGGTCCTGGAAGCATACCCTTTCGGCGCTTAAGTGTTCTAATCCTGCTCGCCCATTCTAGATCTAACGGACCTAAACAAATGGTCATTTACTGGCGGCGCTGCGCGGCTGTGCACGGCGGCGACGGGCAGACGGCGGCGGTGCTGGTGAAATAGGAAGCGAGAGGGGGAAAGGAAGTGCTCACCGAGTTCGTGAGGACGAGGTGGTGCTCGTCGTGTGCTCGACGTGGCAAGGGGCGCACGAGGTTTGCGGCAATTCCTCACCGGAGCTTGCTACAGCGACAGACGGCTCTGGACGTGGTCGGGGACGTTGCTACAAGTCACGAGAAGAACAACCGAGGGTAGGGTTAGACGCAGGAGGTCACAGAGGTGCTGTGTGCGTGAACGAGAAGAAGAGGGGCGACCTGGTTTACCTGGGAGGCGCCATCGGAGAAGAACTAGTCGCGGCGGCGTTCAGATGCTTGGCATAGCCGAAGTTCTGGGGCGCCCGCGGTTGAGAGGAGGGTGCTGGGAGATGCGTCTGGGAGTGGGGAAGCTGCCAGCGTGCTCAGGGAGGCTCGGGGTGGTGTCGAGTCGCCGGTATCGGCACCGGACTTCGTCGGAACAGAGGGTGCTCGGAAAGAAAATTGGGGAGGTCTAAGGCGTGCGAGCGCGAGGTGTCAGAGGGGAAATATAGAGGAGGCATGGGCGTTTAAGACTGCGTGGTCAAGGCGAGGTAAAGACGCGGCATTAAGACGAATTGAATCCGCGGAATCACAGCAGGTAACGACATCGAGGGAGGAAGAAGGGGTCGCGCGGGTGTGCACGATGAGCAGTAGAGGTGGGGTCCACCGGTCAGTGGGAAAAGAAATGAGAGTTAGGTCCACTGGTCAGTCTCTGCGTGGGTCAGACACGAGGTGTGAAACGTTTTCTTTCGAGGAGTGAAGGCTGGGCTGGTACTGGGCTTAATGGGCTCTTGTCAACTGGGCTGGTCCAACTCTATTTTTTTCTGTTTCTGATTCTTTTTCTATTTCCATAATCTGTTTTTGAATTTCAAACAATTCCCAAGCAATCAAAACAATTCAATCTTCACCCAAATTTTGTAACTATGAATTTAGTTCTGTTTAGTAACCTGATCCAAAATCCAAAGTCAAGATAATAATTTTAATTGCAGGGTCCAATATTAATTAAATAACATGATTCATGATTTATTAATCAAATAGGGTTTGATTTTAGTAATAAAATCTCCATTTGAAATTCAATTATTTTCAAAACCAAATCAGCAGGTTGTATTTGAAAATAAGGAATATTTAGAAAGCTTGTTTAAAATAAATTAACATTTTTGTTATAGGGTCCATTAACAATTAAATTAAACGGGCCTTATTCATTACTTCAAATAAGATTTGTTTTATTAGAGTATTTATTTTGAAATCTAAAATAAAATCAAAACACTTCAGTAGACTTTATTTGAGAATATAAAGTATTTGAAAATGATTTAATAAATTTTGATGTTTTAATAAAATTGGTAAGACCTTTTAATTAGATAAAATTGGATTTTAAATCCTTATAAATTTATTTAATTAAGCCTTTACTATTTATAAACCCATCTTCTCTTTTGAAAACCGAATCTTTTATTAAAAGATCAAAATAGTAATTCCAAAGCATTTTAATTTCTTTTAATAAATGTTTTAACTCTTTAAATCCCTTTAGGATTTTATTTAATTCAAATGGGTTTGAAGTTCCAATTGAATTCAAAAAGTTTCTTCTGGCTCTGAAAATCAAACAAAGTTTTATTTTATTCATTTATTTTCACATTACAAGATTTGGAAAATCTTGGGATGTGACATTCACCAAGGACTTCAACTTAGACATCACTAAGGACTACAAGTGAGAACCAAGAGACATTAGATTGCCTACCAACTATCTAAGACATTAATAACATGTTAGAGTATGGATCATATTGACCTATGAGGTATGACTATACTAGGTTGATTGTTTCAAGAAACCTTGTTGTTTCTTTCCACTCATGAGTTAAACTCACAGGTTATTAAGTGATTAGTTGCTTGTTGATCATTTGATTGAACTTGATTGTTTTGGGTGGTGTGTTAGAACTTCTTTAGATCTATCTATCATTACTTATCCCTATCAAACCAACAGATGCCTCCCCGTCGTGCCAACCCCAACCAAAACAACAACAACAACAACGTCACTCCCGAGATGCAGCAGTTGATGACATCTCAAGCTCAACTGATGCACATGATGACGCAGTTTGTGCAAAATCAGAATTAGAACAACAACAACAACAACAATCAGAATAATCCTCTAGCACTTGACATGCTCACCAGATTTCTGAAACTAAGGTCTGCAAGGTTCTCTGGAACAACTGATCCAATGGTAGCCAATGACTGGTTACGTTCGGTGAATAAGGACTTAGTGACTGTTGGCTGCAGCGACGAAGAAAAGGTTAGGTTTTCAGCATATCTGCTCGAAGGACCAGCAGCAACATGGTGGGAAAACTTTCAGATCACCACTCCTCTTGAGGATGTGACTTGGGCTATTTTTGAGGATGGTTTCCGTACTCACATCTCATCCGGAGTGATGAACTTGAAGAAAAAGGAGTTCCACAATCAGAAACAACGTCACCTCAGCGTGGCTAAGTACATCAAGGAGTTCAACAATCTGACACGCTATGCACCGGATGAAGTTGATATAAATGCTAAGAGGAAGGAGAAATTCCTCGAAGGACTTAATGATGAGTTGAACCTGCAGCTGTCTGTTGCCTATGTCCCAACTTATCAATCTCTCTGTGACAAAGCCACCATCTTGGAAAACAAGATGAATCAAGTTGAGAACAGAAAGAGGAAGCATAAACTCAAGTATCACACAGGATCATCACAAAATAAGCGTTCATTCAAAAAGAGCAATGAAGATTCTGGACCACATCAGCATCACCACAACAACAATGGAAATGATACTGACAATGGAGATGACCTTGGACATAACCAACATGGAAAATCCAGGAAGAAGGACATTAGCCAGTTGTAGTGCTATAATTGTAAGGAACTTGGACACTATGCATGAGACTGTCCTGAGAAGAAAAAGAAAAAGGATGCTAGAAACTCCAATGGAAATGACCCCAATGTGTCCTAGAAAGGACATGTGAACCACATCGACATGTAAGGAACCACTGAAGAATTAGATGATGTGGATGATGAGAATTAGTTAACTCAGTTGAGTCAAATAAGGATTCCTTGTTTGGATATCAAGTATTGAACCCATAGTCAAGTGAACCATCAATGTAACCCTATAAGACTTTCTTTTAAGGGTGGTAGTACCCTAGTTGCCTTGAAGCCAACTTGTAACCTCTAGCCTTCCCAAATCTCAGGACGAGATTTCTTTTAAGGGTGGTATCCTGTCACATCCCAAAATTTTCCAAATTTTGAAATGTGAAAAATAAATAAAGAAAAGAAATGAATGTTGAAATTTAGGGTGAAAATAAACTTTTTGATTCCAAATGGAAACATCAAAACCCATCTAGAACAAATAAATCCTAATGAGATTTAAAAAGATAAACAATTAATAAATAAAACTATAAAAGTTGGAATCACCATTTTTGGATCTCTAAATAAAAAGATATGGATTTTATGAGCAAAGGAAGAAATAAATAAATAAGGACTATTAAAAAAAAGCCAAATTAAATCTTGGCCAAACTACTCCTTTCCAACAACAAGCAACTTATTTGCAAAACAACACAACGAGAACGGGGTCCAAACTACTCAAGAAAACTAAACAAACTAAGCAAAGCAAACGAAAACTAAGACGCTCCAAGAACAACACAACTGTGCATGAAACAATAAAAACGAAGTGTCTAGACAAACCTGAGCTTTTTATTGATGAAGAAGGGGATGCCTTGGGAATCCCCAAGCTTTCACGCTTGTATCTCTCTGATATTTGTTGGGGTGACACCATGGTGGCATCCCCAAGCTTGAGCTTTTGTCCATTCTTCATCTCATTGCATAATTCTCTCTCTACACCTGAAATTTTTCCTTACACAAAACTTCACACAATCTTCATTGGCAACATTAGTGTATTCAAAAGATATTAGACCACTGGCAAAGCTTTGGAACAACAAGGATTTTCACTAAAAACACAAGATACTGTAGTAACTCCTTAAAAAAGCTCAATTCACCTAAAGAGAACCCAAAAAGGAATCAATAAGAAGCAAATGCAAATAATGGCAGAAATCTATCAAAACAGACCAACAGGTAGAAACCGATTTTTTCGAACATCTTATGTTGCTCAAATCAAAAAGTGTTGAACTAACTAAAGTTAGATAACATAATTAGGGATTTATTCGTAAATTTTGAGCTCAATCCGATTTACATAGCCTTCTCACGAATTTTTTTGGTGGAGGAAAAAAATCTGTTTTGGGACAGCAACTGCCCAAATCTTACTTCCCTCTCATTAGAGGTCATTCTTGGCACAAAAAGAAACAAAATGGATAAGGAGAGGTCATTACTGAAGTAATAACTTCCACGACTCAAGGAAACTCTTGGGTTATCTTCCAAGAAGTACTTTTCTTTAACGCCTTTAAGTTAGGCACAAGAAGCAAGAAGAATCAAGTATATTCAAATAAAGAAGCATTAACATCAAATCTTGCTTTCAAAGGAGGAGCAAAAGGCAACCTATCTCTTCTCATAGGGAAGTGTTCAATACCTTTCTTGAATGTAAAATGATATTTAATGGTGCCTTCTTTCATATCAATGATGGCACCAACTGTTCTAAGAAAAGGTCTTCCCAAAGTAATAGGACAAGAAGCATTGTATTCAACATCCAAAACATAGAAATCAACAGGGACATAAGCATTGTTAACCATGATGAGAACATCATGAATACTCCCCATGAGTTTCTTCTTAGCATTATCATTGAGTGGGACATCCAATAATCTTCCAAAGGTGGTAAATCAAGCATTTCATAAATCTTCCTAGGCATAATAGAGACACTAGAACCAAGATCACATGAAGCTTTGAGGTCAAAGTAATTCACTTGCATATTAATAATGGGTTCCCAACTATCTTCTACTTTCCTAGGAATAGAAGCTTTATGTTTTAGCTTCTCTTCCTTAATCTTAACAAGAGCATCTGTAATGTGTTTGGTAAAGGCAACATGCATATCACTAGCATCAGGACTTCTAGCAAGCTTTTGCAAGAACATAATCACTTCAGAAATATTTCAACCATCAATATAAAAGTCAAACTTGGCATCACTAGTAGTAGGCTCAATAGGCTTAGGCATAGTAGCAGTAGGAACAGGGACTACTTATGGTTTAGTGGTGATGGTGCACACACTATTGTTTCTATCAATTTCAGCTTCCCTTTCTCACTTAGCATGAAGTTGATCTAACAGCCTAACATTTTCATCAATAGTAACTTGTATGGCATGAGCAGTAGCAAAGGTGTTTTCCATGGCTTCAGGTTTAGCAGCCATTTTATTAATCAAGGAGGAATGAGCTTCAGACAAAGAGGATATATTTTTCTCAACAGTTAAAAGATTTTCCTCTATAGTCTTATTGAAAGTGGTTTGTTTACTAATCAAGTCTTTGAGCATGACTTCAAGTTTAGATGGGGCACCCCTAGCATTATTGTAAGAGCTTCCATAGGAATTGCCATTATTAAGAGGATAAGGCCTATAATTGTTGTTGCTACCAAAATTATTCCTATAGGCATTGTTGTTGAAATTGTTGTTTCTAATGAAGTTCACATCAACTTGCTCTTCTTGAGCAACCAAAGAGGCTAAGGGAACACTATTAGGATCTAGAGGAGCTTTCCCATTAACAAGCATAGCCATGATAACATCAATCTTTTCACTCAAAGAGGAAGTTTCCTCAATAGAATTTACCTTATTACCATGTGGAGCTCTCTCAACATGCCATCCAGAGTAGTTAACCATCATATTATCAAGGAGCCTTGTTGCAACTCCCAATGTGATGCCCATAAAGGTACCTCCAGCAGCTGAATCCAACAGATTTCTTGAGGAGAAGTTCAAACCTGCATAAAAAGTCTGGATAATCATCCAAGCAGTGAGTACATGAGTAGGGCAATTTTAACCAAAGACTTCATTCTTTCCCAAGCTGGAGCAACATGTTCACTATCAAGTTGTTTAAATTTCATGATATCACTTCTCATAGATATAATCTTAGCAGGAGGATAGTACTTTCTAATAAAAGCATCTTTGCACTTAGTCCAAGAATCAATACTGTTTTTAGGCAAAGAAAGCAACCATTCTTTGTATTTTCCCCTCAAGGAGAAAGGAAAAAGCTTGAGCTTAATAATATCTCCATATACATCCTTATACTTTTGCATCTCACAAAGTTTAACAAAGCTATTGAGATGGGCAGCAGGATCATCAGAACCAGCACCAGAAAATTGCTCTCTCATCACAAGATTCGACAAAGCAGGCTTAATTTCATAAAAGGTAGCATCAGGAGCAGGTGGAGCAATAGGAGTGCTTAGGAAATCATTGTTGTTGGTGCTAGTGAAGTCACACAACTTGGTGTTCTCGACAGAGTTCATTTTGGTAAAGGTGGGAAAGCCAAAAACAACAGCAGCAGCTAGAGCAGGAACTAATTTTTTTGTGTTTTTGAATAAAGCAAGCAAACCAAACTAGACTAAGTTTTTTGGGTTTTTTGAAAAGAGGCAAACAAAACCAAGCAAAAGAAACAAAGAAAACTAAAAACAAAGTAAAGAGAAAGGAAGTGAAGGACTCCCCTAGTGAAGACGTCCTTGGCCTCCCCGACAACGACGCCAGAAAGAGCTTGATGGCGCCCACCACTTGTCGTGGGACGCTTCGTTGGAAACCCCAAGAGCAAGGTATGAAGCAGCACAACAGCAAGTCTCCATCAGTAAGAAACCGAGGTTATTGAACCATTAGGAGGAAGGAAACGTCACACATGTGTTACAAGCAACGCGGAGACCTGCACAACACAAACTCAAGACTTTTTCCCAACAGATCAGTGAGGTTGTCAAGCTCACCGGTTTGCTGTAACAAAGGATTAAATGTATGGTGTGGAAGGCAATGGTTTGCAGCAGGTAGACAAGTAAAAGTGGAAGATGTATCAATGGTAAAGATTGGACCGGGGTCCATAGTTCACTAGAGGTGCTCTCCTTAGATAAACAACATGGCATGAAGGGTAAACAAATTACAGCAGGGCAATTGACAGGAACTGAGCAAGGCATAACAATGCAATTACTAGCCAGAAAGATCCTATGAGATTCGATTGTGTTGGGGATATGCTATATGGGTATCCTCATAGCATGTCTCTTATCCGACTAACCCGGGTGGCCCATAGTCGGTAGCATGGCCTATGGCCTGCTGGGCGGACCAGTTAGGTGGATCCAGAAGGGAGGCCCATGCCGGATAAAGGAAGGCTACGGTGGAGTCACCAGCGTACCCGGAGCCTTGGAGTGCAAGATACACGAGACTAGTAATAGACGGTGTAGGACTCTGTGACCTATCTGGCTAGGACTTTTCCCTGTAACCCTAGGATCTTACGACTATATAAGTCGGGCCTATGGGAGACTTTAGGGCATCGATTCATACAACCTCGCATAGCGAACCTATCTCCGTAACTCAGCGTATCTGCCCTTATAGTGATTTATAGCAGGAGTAGGATTCCGCCACCGTCATGGGATCTGAACCTGGGTAAGATGTGTTACCTCGTACCCGTCAACCGTCCGCCTTACCCCACGTCTCTAAACACACACTGTGAGGACCCCTCCATGGCGTACTCGTTGGAAATACCACGACAGATTGGGCAATACAACAAGATACATAGACCGAGCATCCAACTGCATCTATGACTCGAATTCCACCTTCAGGTTATCATCCGAACCCCTTCCAGTATTAAGTTGCAAGAAACAGACAACTGCTTTAAGCAAAGTGTGTAAGTTAAACAGTCCACATGTTCCATGAACAAGAGACCGTTGTTTTCTCCCTAGTGGCAACAACACATCTACAACCGAAGAGATTTCTGTCACTTCCCTTGGAAACTAGAGGCATGAACCCACTATCGAGCATAAATACCCCCTCTTGGAGTCACTCGAAACTACTTGGCCAAGATAGCTACTAACAACGGAGAGCATGCAAGATCACAAACAACACAGACATGATAGAATCATAAAGACAACACATTAATCAAACCAACATAATAATCTCAATATCCATCGGATCCCCGCAAACACAACATGCATGATTACAAATAGATTAGATCTTGATCATGAACAGAGCTCATAAGATCTATACATGAAAGCACAAAGGAGGAGATACAACCATCTAGCTACTACATGGACCCATAGTCCAAGGTGGAACTACTCACGCATCATACCGGAGAGAAGGCCTTCGGGATGATCTCCCCTCCGGCGGGGTGTCGGAAAGAACTTCAGATCCCCCTGATCTAGGGACGATGGTGGAGGTGGCTACAGACGTTTTCGTGGATATTTGATTGGGTACTTAGGGTTTCTGCATCGGGGCTTCTTATAGGCGAAGGGGGAGACCGAGGAGGCGGCCTGGGGTGGCAAACCCTAGCCAGGCGCGGGGCTAGGCCCACTCGCGCCTGGGTGCCCCCCTGGCTGGCCCCTCCGGCTCCCTTTTGGACTTCTTGTTCCCCACGGAAAGTAATTGACTTTGACGTTTGACCCGTCCAATTCCGAGAATATTTCTTTACTAACTTTTTTGAAACCAAAAACAGCAGAAGACAGGCATCTGGCACTATTGCAACTTGTTATTAGGTTAGTACCAGAAAACATGTAAAAAGCACCTCAAAGTGTGGACAAGTAAAGCAAAGTAGATACTAAAAAATCATGGAGCATCAAAAATTATAGATACGTTTCCAACGTATCAGATACTTAGTGTTTAGAAGCTTCTAGTGCAACCAAATGGCATATGGGCTCTGCCTTGATCATATAGGTTGCAATAACTTAGCCAGATGGACAGTTGGTGGTAGGGTGATAGGATGGAACGCTTCCATGGTGGTCTAAGGGAAGGCTTCTGAAAGATCTCGTCTCGATGCATGTCGAGTCTTGTGGGGAAAGTGCACCACCTCTCGAGAGGGTAGAACCTAAGTACTTAGCCGTGTCCCTAGCAACGGACAATTTGAGCATCAAGACACTGAAGCTATCAAGGATCTTCTCATCCCAATTTCTAAATTAAAACTTGTGGTGGAACAAGGGTTAAAGGTTCACCAATGTCTATTGGTGGTTCCTTGGGAGTTTTTGTCAAACAAAAACTTAGTGTTTTCAACTGATAGGAAAACCCTATTTTGAGCAAAGCAAGCCTAAACTACACTTAGCAAAATTCATATAGATGTTAGATACTACTATTCTACTATGGTATTAATTGCCAATACAATTCCAAATGTTTTGACCCACTATGGTTGTAACTTATGATGTTGCAGGTTATTCTGATGAGGATTAGGGTTATGAGTCTACACTCAACATGTTTGCCTGTGGCACATGAAGATGAAGACTTTATCTTATTTACCTATGTTATGAACTCTTGTACTAGCCTTTAGATATTGAGTTGTAAAAGACTATGTTATCTCTAGAATGACGATGTAATAACGACCTTTGAATCTGTGTACTTCATCTTAAACTATGGATGCTAGCATTTGATCCAGGGACTAGCATTGCAATCACAGGGACCTTTACCTTACAAAGGTGGGGTCTTACATGAGGATGAGGATGCCGATGAGGACTTCAGTGGCTAGAGTTGGTCTTGGGGCGTTTTAGTAGTGCTCTTTTCCTTTTTGCGTCTCGATGCCAAAGGGGGAGAAGTAGCCCCATATTAGGTTGCTATCGGGATTTGCATGGGTACACGGGGTTCACGTTATTTAGATTTTCCTGTTTGAAGCTTCGTGTCTTTATATTATGTGTTTGAGAACTATGTGTTATGTGTGTTATGACATGTGTACCCAGTTATGTTTAAGACTATGTTTTATCTATCTTACCTATCTAGTCTTCATCATATCTTATCATAACTTGCTCTACCAATCTAGTAAGGATATGATCCTAGGATGTGTGATCTTGTATTCAAATGCAAAGCAAAATTTTGTCACACATCTAGGGGGAGCCTTACTATGTTGTGTAGAATCATCTATATGAAATTTTTATCTATCCTATATGCAAATCCTTGGGTTGTCATCAAACACCAAAAAGGGGGAGATTGAAAGGGCATTTATGCCTTTCATATTGTTTTGATGTTTGTTGACAACACTTGGATAAGTTTAATGCATTGCTGAATGTTTCAAGAAATATCAGGTTTATGATTGGTAGTGGAAAAGGGCTTGACAGGAAAAAGGGCTTGACAGGAACAAAAAACATGAGGCAAAAATCAGTATTTGGCCGAACTGTCCGGCTGATGTGCGCCGGACTGTCCGGCCCATCCGAAGTCTTCGCCCCAAAGCCACCGGAGTGTCCGGCCGTGGAAATTTTCTAGCTTTTCTCCCCAGGTGTGGACACTCAGTGAGGCCCCTCGGACACTATCCGGACACTGGCCGGACTCTGGCTGGAAACTTGGCCAGGCCAGAGTGTTCGGCTGAAGATCGCCGGAATGTCCGGTCAGACCGGACTGTCCGGCTCATACAGGCCGGACTGTCTGGGTTAAGTGGTTCCAACGGCTCTAAATTATGGGGCCCTATAAAAGGACCCCTTCTTCTACCTTGAAACCTGCTCATCCAGTTCAAGAACAGCAGCACATTTTGAGCCGCCAAATCCACAAGATATCTTCACTCATCCATCCAAAGTCCTTGATATTTGGAGAATCGAAGGAGGAGGCCTTGATCTATAGCTTCACCAACAGAGATCTTCATTTCCCCTTCATTCATTTGAGGGCCCCTTTCTCTAGTGTTTCTTTGGAAACCCTAGCTTTGATTTGGTTCTTACAAGCCTGTCTTTGATTGTTTGATAGCTTACTTGTATTTGGGAGCCTCCAATTAGGTTGTGGAGTGGTGCCCCGAACTTGTTGTAAAGGTGCCGGCTTCCACCTCGAAGGTTGCCGATATAGTGGAAGAGGTGAATCGAACCCCTTGGGGTGAGGTTCATCGGAGAACAAGGGAGGCCTCTCGTGGTGTTGGTGGTTTGAAACCACCCCCTCTCCAAACGTAGATGTACTTCCCCTCAAAAGGAAGAAACTACGAGAAACAAATCCGCGTGTCTCTGCGTCCTCCACTTTGGTTACTTCTATCCTTTACCGCACTTTACTTACTTGTTCTTGCTTAATGTTGTGCTAGTTAGTGCTTGTTTGACATATAGGTAAATTCACCTTAGTTTCATAATGTGTAGAGAATTTACCTTTCTTGTCAAACCCTAATTTGAAAAAGAAGAAAATTTTAAGTAGCACCTATTCACCCCCCTCTAGGTGCCCATACGATCCTTTCAGCTGGGAATCCCGTGGTGGAGGTTCCATTGTACCGGGAAACAGCATATATGATTAACAACTAATATAATTAGTCGTTCTGAGCATCGTATAGACAACGCTAACCACATATCTTGATATGGAACGAGTGAGTCAGAAGTACCTTCTTCATTTCATATATCTTTGGATGCTAGGTGAGCTATAATCCAAAGTGGAGAACAACGGGTAGGAGTTTATAACATCCTCATCATGTCATACAGGGTGATGACTTGAGTGTCTTTGAAGAGATTATAATTGATTGTAGGTCTTATGATTGAAGCTTGTTACAAAGGGTAGATTGCGGGGTCGTGGAGAAGGACTCATTATGACTCGAATATACTTGGTGCATGTTTCGTACCATGGAAGTGTTAATAAGTCCAACGAGACCAATAACTTTTACGGGAAAAGCAGCGCACCTCTACAAAGTGTATAAAAGTGGCTTGTCACTTCCTGTGTGGGGAATTAAACTATGATCGTAGCTGCAAGAGGAACCCAGTGAATACCTAACAACCCGTGAATACCGATAGACATAGTTTTTCTAAAAACATTAGCTTTTTAAGAAACCGTTTTCAAAAACTTGCATAAGCCTAGGATATACCCCGTATGTAATTAGTGCATCAAACACACACCTTATCAAGCATTTCCTGAGTAAGCTCGTACTCAATTGTACCTTCTTAAACTCTCCATTAAATTTTGAGAAGACCGAAGAGGTGAATTCCTAGGAACTTGAAGAGGGAGAAATATACTACGAAGAACTGGATCTTTTTGGAGGCTTAAAAGGACTAGACTATAACATAGTCTACTGAGCTAAAGACGAAGATCTAGAAATATAAGCTTAGTTAAAGGTAGCATATGTTAGATAGGCTGAGCATCATAGAATTTAACTAAATAAGTTACTAAGGTCCAATGGTGCTAAGCCTAGTAGTAGCATTGATCTTAGGGATTTCTATTTTCATTCCCCTAGTTCGTTAGCTGTACTCACTTTTCCCCAGCCGTTTAGTTTTTCCTCACTTTTGTCCAGCTCCTATTATGGAACTCTCACATTGGTCTGAAACTCATTCTTCGTCGGGTCCTGTTAGTGGACCTTCACCATTACGTGCTGACAAGTGGGGCCACATTCAGGTGGGTCCCGTAGTGGACCCTCATCGTTACGTGCTGACAAGTAGGAACCCCCCCCCGTTACATGATGATAGGTGGGGCCACGTTCAGTCCGGTCCCATAGTAGGACCCCCCATGTTGTGGGGCCAGCTTGTTGGGAACGTGTTTTGGGGGATGTGGTGTGAGACCATGTGGGACGTGTATGGTAGTTACATGCGCCCTGTCGCCTAAATTGGAAGATTTATTTTTTATTATTTTTATGATTGGCCTTTTTAAGAGCGCCTTTTCCCCTTTATGTCACTAACAGTTGTTATTTTTGCCCAAAAAGGCAGCGAATCTAGAGCAGCTTCTCTCTTCATTCATGGTTCCTTTTGGCCCTCGTATTTTCCCAATCTGGCAACAAAACTAACCAGCACCATAAATATGTAGATAAACAGAGCATATGTAGATAAAACAGCTAATAAAGGATTATATAGTACGATACTTAAACCAGGTTCGACAATTAGGATGCTCAGCAGCACCTTACAAGTTCAATACAAACAACAAAACAAAAGAAGCTGCTTTACAGCAGCAGCATCAGCACAAGATCAGTGGCCCCTCCTGGCCTCCGCTAGGAGGGCCTCCACCTCCTCCCTCTGGCGCTTCCTCCACTTCTTGATGCCTCTTCCCTTGACCTTGGGCGCCCTGGGCTTGATCGGGGGCATGCGACCCTCCTCGATGGCCACCTTCTAGAGGTTGCGGAGGTGAAAACCGAGCGCCTTGTGCTGGGCTCTGAAGGCATTGACGTTCTTTGACAGGCTGCAGGTCTTCACATCCTCGGCATGCATCACGAGGGAGTTGAAGTCGGTGGCGAGGCTCCTGGTGCAGAAGGGGCACCTGTAGATGTCGCCGGCGAAGAAGCCATTGAACTATCCAGACTTCAGCTTCCTCAGCACCTGATGAGTCTTGGTGTCCGTGGACTCGTCGTCGCTGCAGACGTCACTGCTATCCACCTATTACAAAATAGTAGCATGCAATAAGGTCATGATTGAGATACCATGATTATCAGGATTGATTACTTGCATAAATTAACCGATTGAGGTCCCCTGATTATTCCCCAATCCCCAAATCTCAAACCAAATCGAATAATTATCCCAACTACCGATCGGTGCTAGTACTGATCCCAACTACAGATCGGTGCTAGTACTGATCCCAACTACAGATCAATGATATTACTGATCCCAACTAGGGGCATTCATCGAAATACGAGATCTAACACAAGAGGATTAGCTACTATAAAAATACCTAGCATCCAATGATTGAAAATACGAACTGCCAAGCCCTAATAACACACGATCTAGCATCCAACAATGGGAATGGGGGAAGAACAAAGGAAGGGGAGAAAACCCTAGTTACCTCCGACCATGGGTCGGCTAAGATGGTGTCGTAGGGGTTCTCCGGCCTGATGTAATCATTGTCCCCGTAGGGTTCCCAGCCGTGCGGGATCAGCAGGATAATGGCGGGGGCCTGTACGGGGATGGGGGCCTCCTCGCCGGTGGCTATGGCGAAAGCGGGGACGGGGGTCTAGACGGGGATGGCGGCTGCCTTCAATGCCTAGACGGGGGCATGTACGAGGAGGGGGGTGTGCTCGTCTGCCGCCTTGGTGGCGACGATGGCCACCGCGCCGTTCTTCTCCATCGCCGACATGGCTGGGGTTTTCTTGGGGGTTTGCAGAAGGTGATGGGACAGTGCAGATGGTTGCATGAGTGAGTGAGCGAGTGAGTGATGAGTGGGAGTGAGGACCTCTATAAAGGTGAAGGGTGGAGATGTTTCGTTGCACCACCGTGCACTGCATAACCGCGTGCGCTACTGCACCATTCATGGCCACATGCGTCCGCTACCGCCCCGTGCACCGCAACACGCGTACCGTGTGTCACGTTTTCCCCCTCGTATCTAACCTTGGCCACTTAGTTGTGCTCAGTTATACCCTCAAGTGTAGCACTGGCAGTTTGGTTGTACTTAGTTTTGCCCTCCAGTACTAACACTGCCGTGTGCAATATACTCACTTTTACCCTCCGGTGGCTGGTTAACAGAGTCAACGAATGGGTTTTAGCTAGCTAATTGAGTCATTTTATGCACAACAAATTCAAAAAGATCAAAACGTAGTGGCATCTACCCAGGGAGTCTTATGATGTGACCTACCACCATAAGAAATATATATAAATCAAGTTTTAACCTAAATCATCACTTCTCAAATCACCTACTATCTATGAAGGTTCATGGCTTTCTACTCAAGCCTCTCCCCAAAACATCCCTCCCCAAAACATAATTTGTCTGAATGAGCAATAATTGTCAAACTGATATATATTTGAATTGCAAATAGTTTGATGTATGCCAATATGTATTTTATTGTATAAACGAAGCATTTTCCATTTTAAATCTCTTTTTGTTTTCTATTTGAACCCCCTGTCAGTTTTACCCTTGGTTTTAAAGTTCTACTCAGTTTTGCCCTTGGTTTTTAAGTTCTACTCAGTTTTCCCCTCCCTCTTAGTGACAAACTCTCACACATGTGCTCATCTTGGCTGCTACGCTCTGATTGGTCGAGACATTTGTCACGCGGATCCACCAACCATTGATCCTCTGATTGATCCTTTGTGATCAAGCAGACAAGATAACCCTGTATCTGTCGGGAGGCACCCTCTATCCATGCAAAATAACAAGTTTGCCACCGATGCTTTAACTCCATAAACAAATGATTTTGAATATAATTTGAAGGGAAAGTGTTCAAAGGTGTATATTTTTTGCATAGTATTTCACTCCATGTCCTAAGTGCGATTTCAAGGAGTTCAAAGGTGTATAATTTTTGCCATATGGAAGTTTATGCATTACATTCTATGAAAATGATAATCTCTCATGATTTTCTTAGCACATCATTATCATGTATTAAGTGTGATTTCACAGTGTTCAAAGGTTTATAATTTTCATATACGCAAGTTTAGGGATCAGTTTTCACACTATAAAAATGGTAAACACCCTTTTACATTAAGAGTTGTATAATTTTTCAATTTGAAAGTGTTCAAGAGTAGTGTCAATTATAAACACTCATTTACATTAAGAGTTGTATATTTTTTAATTTGAAAGTTTTTAAGAGTAGTGTCAATTATAAACACTCTTTTACATTACGAGTTGTATAATTTTTTTCAATTTTAAAGTGTTCAAGAGTTGTATCAATTATAAACACTCTTTTACATTAAGAGTTGTATGATTTTTTTTAATTTGAAAGTGTTCAAGAGTAGTGTCAATTATAAACACTCTTTGACATTAAGAATTGTATGATTTTTTCAATTTGAAAGTGTTCAAGAGTTGTGTCAATTATAAACACTCTTTTACATTAAGAGTTGTATGGTTTTTTTTAATTTGAAAGTGTTCAATAGTTGTGTCAATTATAAACATTATTTTACATTGAGAGTTGTATGAATTTTTTGAATTTGAAAGTGTTCAAGAGTTGTGTCAATTATAAACACTATTTTGCATTAAGAGTTGTATAATTTTTTTAAAATTTGAAAGTGTTCAAGAGTTGTGTCAATTATAAACACTCTTTTACATTAAGAGTTGTATAACTTTTTTTAATTTGAAAGTGTTCAAGAGTTGTGTCAATTATAAAGACTCTTGTACATTAAGAGTTGTATATTTTTTAATTTGAAAGTGAATCGCTAACCGTGCGAGAGTTGTGTAAACTATAGTTTCAGACCATGCGAGAGTTTCATAATTATAAACACTCTTGCAAACCAACTGATGTCACATCCCAAGATTTTCCAAATCTTGTAATGTGAAAAATAATTGAATAAAATAAAACTTTGTTGATTTTCAGGGTGAGAAGAAACTTTTTGATTCCAATTGGAAACCTTCAAACCTTTTTGATCAAACAAATCCTAAAGGGATTTGAAAAGTTAAACAATTAATAAAGAAAATATTTTGAATAAGTGAAATTACTATTTTGAATCTTTTAAATAAAAGATTTGGTTTTCAAAAGAAAAGGTGGATTTATAAATAAGGATTATTTATAAAGCCAAATTAAACCTTGGCCAAGATTTTGAAACAAAAGGTTTTGCTTTGATTAAAAATAGTAAAGGTTTACTTAAATAAAATAATAAGGATTTAATATCCAATTTTATTTAAGTAAAGGCTTTTCCCATTTTAAATAAACACTAAAACTTATTTATTTATTTTAAATAAGTTTTCCAAGTATTTTATATTCCCAAATAAAACCTACTGAAGTATTTTGGTTTTATTTTTAGATTTCAAAATAAAGTTTTGAAATAAAACAAATCCTATTTGATTTAATAACTAAGGACCATTTTATTTAATTATTAATGGACCCTAAAATAAAAATGTTATTTTATTTTAAACAAGTTTTCCAAATATTCTCTATTTCCAAATAAAACCTACTGATTTGGTTTTGAAAATATTTAGATTTCAAATGGATATTTTATTAAATAAATCAAACCCTATTTGATTAAATAACTATGGTCCATTTTATTTAATTAATGAATGGATTCTAAAAAGATTAAAAATATTATTTTATTTTGGATTTTGGTTTATGTTGTTAAACAGAACCAAATTCAATTGCAAAGTGTGTTGAATGTTTGAATGTGATTTGAATGTATGAATGTTGTTTGAATTTCAAAACAGAAATAGGAAATAGAAAAAGAAAAGCTTGCTGTACAAAAAATATATGAGAAGGAGCCAGCCCAGTCGACCCAACCCAGCAGCCCACAAGGCCCAACCAGCCCAGCTTCTCTCCCTCCCGAAGAAAACATTTGGCACCAATTTACTGACCCGCACAGAAGCTGACCGGTGGACCCTCCCCCTCACTCCCTTTCTCGCTGACACTAGGCCCCACAGCCACGCTCCCTTCTTCCCCACCCGCGGACTACGCCCTCCCCCTCGCCAGCCGTTGCAGGTGAATTAAGTCCGGCATAATACGCGTTAACCATGTTGTTAATCAGCCCCTTGACCATGCACGTTAAAGCGCCTGCCCCTCCTCTCCACTTCCCCTCTGTCGCCCCATCTCAACACGCCCCCAGGCTGTCGAATTTCGCTCAACACTCCCTCTGTTCCGACGACGCTCCGGTGCAAATTCCGACGACCCAGCGCCGCCCCTTTCCTCATCGACCACACACACACATACTCCACACGTCCTGGCGCATCTCCCCGTGCCACTGGTTCGCCCGCGAGTGCCCTGTAGCCTTGGCTTCGTCGACACCGAGCGTGCGCCGCCGTCTGCCATTACTCCGTCGAGCACCCCAGGTGAACTCCGACCGCCCTAAGCTCTCTAGGTGATGCACACATCTTCCCCAGATCATCCTGCGTCTAACCATGCCTCCACTTTGTCTTAACGTGGTTCCAAACGACGCCAGCGACGACGACCTGAGAACACCGCCACCCAAACCAACTCCGGCGAGCGATTCGGGACTACCCCGTGCACCCCTCGTCGAACCAACAACACGTTGAGCATCAGCAAGCGCCGACGATTCCGGTGAGCCACCCCACTCCTTCTCTAGCTCCCTGTATCGCCGGCAACCTCGCCGCCAGAGCGCCGCCGCCGCGCAGTCGCCGCCAGCGTCGCCACTAGTTGGCAAGCGTGCTGCGCGCCGTAGGATCTTGATCCGACGCTCACGATAGATCCTTAGCCGAAGGGGTAAGTATCCACCTGTGCCGCATGATCTGACTTGATCCAACGCACCAGAGCAGTCGATCCAACCGAAAGGGTATTGACGAATCAGAAACAACCACGTGGACTGGATTCGATTTAAAACAGATTTTTGATCTGATTAGAATGCAAAATTGTAATTGGTATAACTTTTGATCCACACGTCCAAAAATTACAAACTTTATATCAATGGAATCAGCAAGACAAGCCCTAGCCAACCATGCAATTTGTATAGCAAAAAGCTTCTGTTAAAATGTTTGTTTTTGCAGAAACATTTGTATGCTTGTTTAGATTATAAAAATTATTCAAAAATGATTTTGGGGATAAAATCTTTGGCAAATGGTGTGATTTGAACCTACGGACCATAGGAAACACTTTCTGGATTCAAAAATGTACTTGGTGAAACAAAATAATGATTCTTTGATTTAAAACCATTTCTAGTCAAATAGAAATGTGGTTTATTTGTTAAAAATGGTTTTGGAAGAAAACCTTTGGGAAATGTTTTGTTTTAAACTCTCTGACCCCAAACACCAAGTTTTATGGTTTGAAAACATATTTGGTGAACCCTATAGATTAATGCCTTAATAAAAAATATTTCTACACCACATAAAATGATACTTTGTTTTGAAAATGGTTTTTGTAGTGAAACCTTTTGCAAATGACTTTGCCACTTTACAAAATGACCAAAAGGTGCTTTCAAATGTTTATGACCCATTAGGAACCACTTTTTCAAACAAAACAAAGCTTGGCATGCTTGCATGCATTACTTTGACTTTGTTATTTTATGTGTTGTTTTGCTTGATTGGTAGATTGAGATTGTGCCTTGCTTGATTGATTTGTTGTGACTTGAAGAAGTGTGATTGTTGCAAGGACAAGGAGTGAACTTATACCCTCTACCAAAAAGGCAAGTGATGATTCATACTTTTTGTCCCATTACTTTCACTATGCATTAGTGATTTCTCTAAGTAAAACTTGCATGGAACTTTTGCTAAGTATAAACCTTGCTATAGGAAAACCTAGTAGATGAAACCTTAGTAGAAATCTTCCTAAGTTAAGATTCCTATTACTATCATGCTTAGCTTAGCTAATAGAAAACAAGGGTGGAATATATATCCATACTATGGAAAATTTCCAAGTCTGAGGACTTGTGTTTTTGTTTAATAAAACAACTAAGTTAATGAATCACCTGGGTGGAATGGGACTTGAATGGTGGTTTTTGGTTGAGTGGTTACACAAGGCCCATGTCTATGGTTTACCATGTGTATCACACTTGTGGATTGCCACCCAGGAACAAAGAGATTTGAGATGTCAAATGTTGAGAAGCTTCAAGTGCAGCCACTTGGCATTATGGGCTCTGCCTAGATCATATAGGTTGCAAGAAATTAGCCATATGGACAGTGGGTGGTAGAGTTTTATAGGTTGGAGCGCGTCCATTTTGGTCTAAGGGAAGGCTTCTGAAAGATCTTGTCTTGGGAAACCAAGTCTTGTGGGGAAAGTGCACCACCTCTGCAGAGTGTAAAATCTAAGTACTTAGCCATGTCCCTGGTAAAGGACAATTTGAGCATCAAGACATGGAAGCAATCAAGAATCTCATCATTCAAATTTCTAAGTTAAAAACTTATGGTTGAACCAGGGTTAAAGGATCTTCAATCTTTGATTGAGAAAAATGATTTTGTCAAGCAAAAACTTAGTGTTTTCAAATGTTAAGGAAAAATCATTTTGAGCAATGCAAGCCTCAACTCCACTTAACCAAATGCATATAGATGATAGACTCCACCATACTACCATAGTATCACTTGCCAATACAATTCAAATGTATTGACCCTTGTGGCTGTAACTTGTAATGTTGCAGGTTTGATTGATTTAGTGAAGTGTGTTGATTAGGATTACAAAGTCTACAACCAACATGTCTGCCTGTGGCACTTTGAAGATGAAGGACCCCATGCTTATAGATATTCTGCTGCAATGTAATGTAATAGCCAAATGAGCTATGTAAGATGCAATAAAATTATGTTATTCCTGGTTATAAAGTTGTATTATGACCTTTGTTTCTTGATATTACATCTTAACTGTGGATGCTAGCTATTGATCCAGGGACTAGCATTGTAAACACAGGGGACTCTACCTTATTAAAGGTTGGGACCCTTACAGATGGTATCAGAGCATTGTGTTGCCTGTAGGATTTGTAAACCTAGGATTGGACAAAAACCCTTAGAAAGATAGGAGTTGTATTTGTTCCAAAACTTATTTACAAACAATCTTGTAAACTCTTTCCTCAATCACTTTGATTTTGATTCCACATCTCATCTATTTCAAACTTAATGGAAAAACCTACCCCATGGCCAAAGACTTCACCATGTGCAAAGGACTTCTTCAACTCTAATGACTTCAACTTCTTCAACTCTAATGACTTAACCATCTTCAGCATATTCACCAAGGACCTCAACCTTGGATACCACTAAGGACTACAAGTGAGGCAAGGAAATCTTGCTCAGGATATGGAGACTGAGGAAATGCAAAATTAGAAGGAGCCAACATCATCTTTGAAGTTTTTGTGACTAAGAGTTTTCCTAAGGAAACCATGACCTCATACAAGAAGGAATCAACCAAGAAGGAAGGAAAGATCACAATTGAACCATATAGATGGACCACCATATTTAGTTTAAATCAAACCCACCAACTTATGTGGTGTAACAAAAATATTTTTAGTTGCCTAAAAATATGCTTGAAACTTGTTGTATGAGTGGAATGTTTGTTTGTGATTGCTTGCACATTGCTTGTGTGAATTGTGTTGTGTGTAGAATTATTTCCTTAGAAATCTTTTGCCTATTCTAATCCCAATCCAACCCAAACAGATGACTTCTCCAAGAGACTCCAACATCAAGGATGGTGACAACAACAACAACCAAAAGGACAACATGAGAGAACTTATAGCAACCCAAAACCAGTTGAGCCAAGAGACAACTCAGCTTTTAGCCAACAACAATGGACTAGACCCAGCCATACAAAGGATTTTGAAACTTCAATCCCAATTGTTGCAAGGATTGGTTACTCAAATGATCAAAATGAGAGAAAACTTTTCCCAAAGAGCTAATGACAACAAGGATGACAAAGATGCTATTCTAGAAGGAACCAAAGCTTGCAATATTTGTGGAGATAAGGATCATACATCCAAGGAGCATGAAAACCAATTCCCTAATTGTGAAGAAGAAGGCCATATCTCTAGAAACTGCCCCAAGAAGAGAGAAAGATTTCCCACCTTTGAGGAACATGAACTAAAAGAACTCCTAGCTTTGGAGAGACCCAAAAAGAAGAAGGATATTACTCAAGTGCAATGTTACAATTGCAAAGAGAAGGGACACTATGCCAGTGAATGTCCAGAAAAGAAGAAGAACCAAGGAAACAAACAAGAGGAAATGATACCAAAGGAAAAGAAAGATATTAGCCAAGTGTGGTGCAACAACTGCAAAGAGCTAGGACATTATGCAAGCAACTGTCCAGAAAAGATGAAACACAAGATAAACAAGCCTATGAGGGATCTCAGCCTTGTCACATGTTTCAAGTGTGAAAACAAAGGACACTATGCAGATGTTTTCCCAGAGAAGTTTCCCCAGGATCCCAAGAAGGCCAATATGTAATTTAGTTTAAATTTTTTTAAGGGTGGTAGTACCCTAGATGCTTTTGAGCCAACTTGTAACCTTAGCCTTCCCAAATCTCGGGACGAGATTTATTTTAAGGGTGGTAGCCTGTCACATCCCAAGATTTTCCAAATCTTGTAATGTGAAAAATAATTGAATAAAATAAAACTTTGTTGATTTTCAGGGTGAGAAGAAACTTTTTGATTCCAATTGGAAACCTTCAAACCTTTTTGATCAAACAAATCCTAAAGGGATTTGAAAAGTTAAACAATTAATAAAGAAAATATTTTGAATAAGTGAAATTACTATTTTGAATCTTTTAAATAAAAGATTTGGTTTTTAAAAGAAAAGGTGGATTTATAAATAAGGATTATTTATAAAGCCAAATTAAACCTTGGCCAAGATTTTGAAACAAAAGGTTTTGCTTTGATTAAAAATAGTAAAGGTTTATTTAAATAAAATAATAAGGATTTAATATCCAATTTTATTTAAGTAAAGGCTTTTCCCATTTTAAATAAACACTAAAACTTATTTATTTATTTTAAATAAGTTTTCCAAGTATTTTATATTCCCAAATAAAACCTACTGAAGTATTTTGGTTTTATTTTTAGATTTCAAAATAAAGTTTTCAAATAAAACAAATCCTATTTGATTTAATAACTAAGGACCATTTTATTTAATTATTAATGGACCCTAAAATAAAAATGTTATTTTATTTTAAACAAGTTTTCCAAATATTCTCTATTTCCAAATAAAACCTACTGATTTGGTTTTGAAATATTTAGATTTCAAATGGAGATTTTATTAAATAAATCAAACCCTATTTGATTAAATAACTATGGTCCATTTTATTTAATTAATGAATGGATCCTAAAAAGATTAAAAATATTATTTTATTTTGGATTTTGGTTTATGTTGTTAAACAAAACTAAATTCAATTGCAAAGTGTGTTGAATGTTTGAATGTGATTTGAATGTATGAATGTTGTTTGAATTTCAAAACAGAAATAGGAAATAGAAAAAGAAAAGCTTGCTGTACAAAAAATATATGAGAAGGAGCCAGCCCAGTCGACCCAACCCAGCAGCTCACAAGGCCCAACCAGCCCAGCTTCTCTCCCTCCCGAAGAAAACGTTTGGCACCAACTTACTGACCCGCACAGAAGCTGACCGGTGGACCCTCCCCCTCACTCCCTTTCTCGCTGACACTAGGCCCCACAACCACGCTCCCTTCTTCCCACCCGCGGACTACGCCCTCCCCCTCGCCAGCCGTTGCAGGTGAATTAAGTCCGGCGTAATACGCGTTAACCACGCCGTTAATCAGCCCCTTGACCACGCACGTTAAAGCGCCTGCCCCTCCTCTCCACTTCCCCTCTGTCGCCCCATCTCAACACGCCCCCAGGCTGTCGAATTTCGCTCAACACTCCCTCTGTTTCGACGACGCTCCGGTGCAAATTCCGGCGACCCAGCGTCGCCCCTTTCCTCATCGACCACGCACACATACTCCACACGTCCTGGCGCATCTCCCCGTGCCACTGGTTCGCCCGCGAGTGCCCTGTAGCCTCGGCTTCGTCGACACCGAGCGTGTGCCGCCGTCTTCCATTACTCCGTCGAGCACCCCAGGTGAACTCCGACCGCCCTAAGCTCTGTCGGTGATGCACACATCTTCCCCAGATCATCCTGCGTCTAACCATGCCTCCAATTTGTCTTAACGTGGTTCCAAACGACGCCAGCGACGACAACCTGAGAACACCGCCACCCAAACCAACTCCGGCGAGCGATTCAGGACTACCCCGTGCACCCCTCGTCGAACCAACAACACGTTGAGCATCAGCAAGCGCCGACGATTCCGGTGAGCCACCCCACTCCTTCTCTAGCTCCCTGTATTGCCGGCAACCTCGCCGCCAGAGCGCCGCCGCCGCGTAGTCGCCGCCAGCGCCGCCACTAGTTGGCAAGCGTGCTGCGCGCCGTAGGATCTTGATCCGACGCTCACGATAGATCCTTAGCCGAAGGGGTAAGTATCCACCTGTGCTGCACGATCTGACTTGATCCAACGCACCAGAGCAGTCGATCCAACCGAAAGGGTATTGACGAATCAGAAACAACCACGTGGACTGGATTCGATTTAAAACAGATTTTTGATCTGATTAGAATGCAAATTTGTAATTGGTATAACTTTTGATCCACACGTCCAAAAATTACAAACTTTATATCAATGGAATCAGCAAGACAAGCCCTAGCCAACCATGCAATTTGTTTAGCAAAAAGCTTCTGTTAAAATGTTTGTTTTTGCAGAAATATTTGTATGCTTGTTTAGATTATAAAAATTATTCAAAAATGATTTTGGGGATAAAATCTTTGGAAAATGGTGTGATTTGAACCTACTGACCATAGGAAACACTTTGTGGATTCAAAAATTTACTTGGTGAAACAAAATAATGATTCTTTGATTTAAAACCATTTCTAGTCAAATAGAAATGTGGTTTATTTGTTGAAAATGGTTTTGGAAGAAAACCTTTGGGAAATGTTTTTTTTTAACTCTCTGACCCCAAACACCAAGTTTTATGGTTTGAAAACATATTTGGTGAACCCTATAGATTAATGCCTTAGTAAAAAATATTTCTACACCACATAAAATGATACTTTGTTTTGAAAATGGTTTTTGTAGTGAAACCTTTCGCAAATGGCTTTGCCACTTTACAAAATGACCAAAAGGTGCTTTAAAATGTTTATGACCCATTAGGAACCACTTTTTCAAACAAAACAAAGCTTGGCATGCTTGCATGCATTACTTTGACTTTGTTATTTTATGTGTTGTTTTGCTTGATTGGTAGATTGAGATTGTGCCTTGCTTGATTGATTTTTAGTGACTTGAAGAAGTGTGATTGTTGAAAGGACAAGGAGTGAACTTATACCCTCTACCAAAAAGGCAAGTGATGCTTCATACTTTTTGTCCCATTACTTTCACTATGCATTAGTGATTTCTCTAAGTAAAACTTGCATGGAACTTTTGCTAAGTATAAACCTTGCTATAGGAAAATCTAGTAGATGAAACCTTAGTATAAATCTTCCTAAGTTAAGATTCCTACTACTATCATGCTTAGCTTAGCTAATAGAAAACAAGGGTGGAATATATATCCATACTATGGAAAATTTCCAAGTCTGAGGACTTGTGTTTTTGTTTAATAAAACAACTAAGTTAATGAATCACCTGGGTGGAATGGGACTTGAATGGTGGTTTTTGGTTGAGTGGTTACACAAGGCCCATGTCTATGGTTTACCTTGTGTATCACACTTGTGGATTGCCACCCAGGAACAAAGAGATTTGAGATGTCAAATGTTGAGAAGCTTCAAGTGCAGCCACTTGGCATTATGGGCTCTGCCTAGATCATATAGGTTGCAAGCACTTAGCCATATGGACAGTGGGTGGTAGAGTTTGATAGGTTGGAGCGCGTCCATTTTGGTCTAAGGGAAGGCTTCTGAAAGATCTTGTCTTGGGAAACCAAGTCTTGTGGGGAAAGTGCACCACCTCTGCAGAGTGTAAAATCTAAGTACTTAGCCATGTCCCTGGTAAAGGACAATTTGAGCATCAAGACATGGAAGCAATCAAGAATCTCATCATTCAAATTTCTAAGTTAAAAACTTATGGTTGAACCAGGGTTAAAGGATCTTCAATCTTTGATTGAGAAAAATGATTTTATGAAGCAAAAACTTAGTGTTTTCAAATGTTAAGGAAAAATCATTTTGAGCAATGCAAGCCTCAACTCCACTTAACCAAATGCATATAGATGATAGACTCCACCATACTACCATAGTATCACTTGCCAATACAATTCAAATGTATTGACCCTTGTGGCTGTAACTTGTAATGTTGCAGGTTTGATTGATTTAGTGAAGTGTGTTGATTAGGATTACAAAGTCTACAACCAACATGTCTGCCTGTGGCACTTTGAAGATGAAGGACCCCATGCTTATAGATATTCTGCTGCAATGTAATGTAATAGCCAAATGAGCTATGTAAGATGCAATAAAATTATGTTATTCCTGGTTATAAAGTTGTATTATGACCTTTGTTTCTTGATATTACATATTAACTGTGGATGCTAGCTATTGATCCAGGGACTAGCATTGTAAACACAGGGGACTCTACCTTATTAAAGGTTGGGACCCTTACGACTGAATTGCCACTGCTCCAGGGGAATTTACAATAAATTTTATCTATCTCTGAGAGTTATGGAGATTGCAACCACCGCTGGGAAGTAAAATCCAAAGAGATATTGTTCACAACCACGAATTACGCCAGCACTGGATCAATCCTATCGAAAAGCAAGGCAGCTAGTTGAGCACCAGCGATTCGCGTTCAAATACTGCCAATAATCAACCCACAAAAGGGAAATGATGCTTACCCAGATGGAATCTATGCGTTAGACCCTTGCGATTCCACCCAATCTTCTTTGTGCTCGACCCGGATGGACGGTGCACCAGTCGACGTTGCATACTATTCCGCGAAATGGATAGATCTAGTAGGGGCAGGAGTAGAGCCGGAGGTGGAGTGGGATCCACGGCTAGGGGTAGGGGCGACTCTAGGGCCGAGGACGACATAAGGTAGGAGGGCATGACGGCGGGGCAGCGGAGGGGCGGTGTGGGAGCTGTTCCAGGCTTGGAGGGAAGTGAATGCTTTGGGTGAGCGAGAATGGCCGGTCCGACGTGTCTCCGTGCGGCCCCACTCTTCACCACGTATGTAAGATCCGTCCCAATGCGGGCCCACCATTCACCATGTATGCAGGACCCGTCCCAACGCGGCCCCACTAGTCAGTCATGTAATGGTCGAGGCCTCGTAACGTAACGCTCAATGCCCGACCCTCCCCAATGCGGTCCCACCAGTCAGCATGTAACAGTTAAGCCTTTGACCTGACGGTATCCCTCCGTCCAAGCGCCCGCAAGCGCCCACGAGGGTTTCTTAACATGTCGAGGGAAAAAGTGAGGAAAAGTTAAGCGGCTAGGGAAAGGGGAGTATAACTAACGAACCAAGGGCACGAAAATATAAATCCCTTGATCTTAAATCTAGTAAAATTTAATTTACCCGTTAATACTCATTGGACTGAGGCAGATCTCAACGTTTTTGTACATTTTTGAAAGGTAAAAATAAATATATGAGAACTTGGATCCGCAATATTTTTGTTGTACCACTCCGAGGGATGTAATATTTATGGAACGATGTTTCATGAGTGTTATGTTAGTGACTTGCATGCTAAAACATGAAGTGGTGTGCTGGTCACTACAGGTAGTCCCCGATGTCTGCACTAATTGCATCGCATAGCCATATCATTGCAAAGTATCATCCAAGTATAATCCAAACAAGCTCCAATTTGTGTATGGATCCATAGAAATATTACAATAATTGCTTATGCATCATTAATTATGTTGTTAGGCCTCCAACCATATTGGTTGCATATACCAAGTGCAACCATCTCTAGTCGACTGCACCCATACTTTAGTTGATACCATGCCTCTGCACAATAAAGTAAGGATCACATACAAATCCAATGTGTAGATATATGGACAATCTTTAAAAAATAGCAACTTGTTTGATGTTAAAAATAATATCATTTAGAGGATTCCTAATTGCCCAATATAAATCATAAACTCCTCTTGAGGATTCCTAATTTCCCAATATAAAGCATAGACTCCCACATGGATTTGTGCCTTTAGTTTTGGATTGTTCAACCAATTCTCGAGCATATTTGCAATGTTGGTAGGTGGTGGAATGTTAAATGCAACAAATACTATATGTCATAGTAATTGTGCTAAGAAGTCAAGGGAGAAAATTAATGTTGTATTGTTTCATCCTTATCATAAAAATAGGTTTTTTATTTCCATCTCATCAACTTTTTTGTTAGATTGTCCATAGATAGAATTGCCTATTCCCAAGGAACCATGAGAAGATCTTCATCCTTAGTGGAATTTTATGTTTTCAAATAGTCTTACTCCAAAAGTTATGTCCATAATTCATCATATCAAGTGACATGGATGTGACATGGAAACTCTAGAAGCATGGATGTTTCTATCAAGATCATCTGATAGTTCAACAAACATCAGTATCGGTACAAGATGTAACTAGGATGCCCACTTGTACCTAGTTATCAGTCTTCTAAATACAATATTTCGGGAATTGTTGTTAACACCTCGGCCATTGTGAGATGATTTATTTGAACAATGTTGTACTATGAAGAAATTAACGAGCAAGAGTGTCAATCTCAAGCCAGGTGTCCTCCCAAAAGTGAGTTTTAGACCCATTTTCAACATAAAAAGCTACTCTGCTAAATAATTTTTTGTTAACCCTCATATGATCTTTCTAAAAGGGAGATTCGTTAGGTGTGATTGAAAATTGGGACAAATATTTGACATATATACTTTCTATGAAGTAGTTATTGGCAAACACACTCTTTATTCATAAGTTTAAACAACCCCTGGCCGAGTACTCATTTGTTTTGATATCAATATTTTCAAACCCCAATGTCAACCTGGCCTTTGGGTCTAAAAATAATACACATTTAGTCAATTTTAACCTTCCTTTATGCTCATCGCACTGCTAGAAGAATTTGGACTGATAGTAGTCCAATCTCACACCCTATGGAAACTTCAAAGAACGATAACATAAACATGGGGAGACTTGTAAGAGAAACGCCAATAAGGATCAACTGTCCGCCATAGCACAAGAGCTTGCCTTTCCAACCACTCTTTTATTTCTCAAAATGATCTTCAATTTCATTCATTTGCTATCTCAAACATGAACACTTTTACAGGGAGCATGAACTAATTTCTTACAGAAACTTGCACATTTGACCCAACCATGACCATATATACCTTCAAACTAAACTTGCTTAAAAAGTAAATAGTAATCCTGGTTTGAGCATGCCTAAAACTCAATACATATGAGAATTTGGCAAAATAAAATGAATGTCTGGAAGTGGTGGTAATTGTGGAGGTCGCGGATGATGCGCCCCACAAGAGGGTAGCAAATTATGAAGGGCACCACTAGAAGGATTGTAGATCAATCAACTGAAATTAAAGATAGGAGTTTGTGAGTTAAAATTCCAAGTGTAAAGATGTGTTTTTTCGTGAAAACTATTATGTCACGTCATGATGTAAACTTTTGTTTTTTTTGGCAAAAACTTGGGGCCCATAAGAGCATCTATAGCAGATACCATATCCCACGGTACTACAAAACACAAATGCGGTTAACCGGAAACCTGGTTTGCGATGCGAGAAGAGGCGGGACGGATCAGATACCGCATATTGTACCACAAAACAGAATATTTTATTTTACGGTTCAGTATGCTACATCTGTTCCACCCCGTCTCGTGTACTACAAAATAACGTATACTGCAAATCAGGTTCTGCAAACCAACAGCTCAAACCAATACAAAATTTTCAAAGTTTACAACAACATGCAGTTACAATAGCATGAACAAATGGAAACTAAACATGCTAGGCTTCCTGATGATTAGCTCCACCATTAGCAGCAACTCTGCGAGCTTTCCTTGCCTCGAGGTCTCCCTCTTATATCTTCCCACCACTCTTTTGTGATCGGATCCATCTTCTCAGGGTCCATGGTCATCACTCGTGTTTCTTCGGCAATTGCAGCTGCTCTAGCTTTTTCCTCTTCGAGACGAATCCTCCGCTCCTCAAACTCAGCTTTGCGCTTCTCATCTTCTCGAGTTGCAAGCCACATTTGCAGTTTGGTCTCTTCTATCTTGTCAGCCATCTTGAGCTTGGTTTCCATTTATTATTGTGCCACTAGCAACTTGTGCTTCATCATTTCATCAATCTTTTCCCTCAACTTTCCGTGCTCAACCTTTCTATTTATCTCTTCTTTCATCTTCTTTGTACCATCTGACCTTTTTATTTTGGCTTTTGGTTCTTTGTCTTCCTCCTCATCTTCTGCCTCCAAATTTATTGCAGCACCATTTCTCGGAGGTGGTGCCTCTCGATCCTGTACCCTCCACTTCTCACTGTCTTACACCAATTCCCAGTAGTGATGGAGAGAAAATGGTTTGTTCCTTGATGCTGCCATGTCCTTGTACTGAGGGTTGTAGATGCGGTTGTCATATTCGTCAATGTTGACCCTACTCGGGGGTGAGTCTTGACTTGTTTGTAGTCAACACTCCAATGATTGCTAGATAGTTTGATTTGAAGGGAATATGCTCCAGAGACAATAATAAAGTGGTTATTATCTTATTCCTTATTTATGATAAATGTTTATTTTACATGCTATAATTGTATTAATTTGGAAACGCTAATACATGTGTGTCTAATAAATAAATAGAAGGTTCCTAGTTATGCCTTTCTTATAAGCTAGCTCGTTGGTTACCAATATGATCAAAGGTTTCCTGATCATGGACATTGGAAGTTGTTAATAACAAGGTCACAACATTGTTGGAATGATGTGATGAACATTCATCCGAAGTATATAATTACAATCAAAGTCATTTTGTTTATATTTCTATAACATTATATGAAGTAATCCTCGTCCTTAGACATGAGATCATGTCAATCACTAATACTGGAAGAGTATCTTGATAACATCAAATGTCACACCGTGACAGGGTGACAGGGTGACTATAAAGGTGGGTTCGGTTCCACTAAGTTGTTATGTAGAGATCATGGATCAAGAGTGGAATCTGTCCATACCGATGATGGATAGATATAATCTGGGCCCTCTCAGTGATATCACATTAGTTAGCTTGCAAGCAAGTGATGTGATCACTAGAATGTTATATCACAGGAACGAGAAAAGAGTACATGTCGGTAAAAAAATCAAACTAGGTATGGATATACCAATGATCGAATCTCAGACATGTAATATATCGTGAGACAAAGGGATTGAGTTACATGCTGTAAGACCTCAACTTTTAAGGTAAAGATCCCTGTGATTGCAGTGCTAGTCCCTGGATCGAAATGCTAGCACCCACAGTTTAAGATGAAGTACACAGATACAAAGGTCATTATTACATCGTAATTCCAGGAGTACAATAGTTCTTACAACTCATTAGCCCAAGGCTAACAAATCTAGTTCTCATTACAAAGTATATAAATAAAGTCTTCATCTTCATGTGCCACAGGCAAACATGTTGAGTGTAGACTCATAACCCTACTCACCATCAGAGTAACCTGCAACATAATAAGTTACAGCCACAAGGGGTCAATACATTTGGAATTGTATTGGCAAGTGATATCATAGTTATATAGTAGAGACTATCATCTACATGTATTTGACTAAGTGTGGTTTTAGGATGGCTTTGCACAAAGTAGTTTTGTCCTATTAGTTGAAAACACTAAGTTTTTCTTTACAAAAACTCTTAAGGTACCACCAATAGACATTGGTGAACCACTACCCTTGTTCAACCACCATTTTTAAATTAGATAAATTGGGATGAGGAGATACTTGATCATTTCAATGTCTTTGATGCTCAAAATGTCCGTTACCAGGGACATGGCTAAGTACTTAGGTTTTACCCTGTCGAGAGGTGGTGCACTTTCCCCACAAGACTTGGCATGCATCGTGACGAGACTTTTCAGAAGCATTCCCTCAGACCACCATGGACGCGTTCCATCCTATCAACCCTACCACCAACTGTCCATCTAGCTAAGTTCTTGCAACCTAGTTGGTCAAGGCAGAGCCCATATGGCATGTGGTTGCACTAGAAGCTTCTCAACACTAAACATCTCAAATCTCTTTGTTCCTGGGTGGCCATACACAAGTGTGATACACAGGGTAAACCATAGACATGGGCCTTGTGTAACCACTCAACACAAACCATCCTTCCCATTCCACCCAGGTGTTTCATTAACAAGTTGTTTTCTTAGTCAAAAACACATAGGGAATAACCTTTCCATAATATCATAGCATGAATTTTCACCCTTGAATTCTAATATCTAGGCTAAGCATACTCGCATAACATGTCTCTTAACTAAGGAAAATTTCTACCAAGATATCATCTATAGGATCTACCATAGCATAGCATATACTTTGAAAATTACCCTGCAAATCCTACTCAAAATAATACTAGTGCAATAGGAAAAATAATGGGACAAAAATATGAAGTATCACTTGGCTTGGTAGCTAGGGAATAGACACAATCCTCACAATCCTCACAATCACACTCTCCACAATCCACAAAATCTATATACAATTCATACAACAAATATTCACAAATCAATATACACACAAAAATAATTATGAATGCATGCAAAATGCAATGAGATGATTTGCAATTATTTTAAAAACAAACTCTACAGTACTGAAGAAAAAGCATACTTTCTAAAGTCCAAATAAAACAAAAACCACCTAAAAATAATATTCTAAATAATTTATATAGTCAAAATAAGCCTACACATGCTTCTGCATAAAATCATAATTTTTCAGATGAAAATGGCCAAAAAAGGCCATACATACAAAGGTCTCATCTTTCTGAATCCATAGACATCTTATTTGCAATTTTTAGATTTACAGAACAAAAGTTATGCAATTTACAAGTTTAAACAACTAATAGAATAAAAACTAGATTTTAAATCAAAAACAGAGCATGCGGCAGCGTCTGATTGGACGATACCATTTTGGGTCGATCACGCGCGCTAGCCGCTAGATATAAGTGGCAATGTGCGGTCCAGAACTAAGCGTACCCCTTTGCGTTTAAATCTAATCTCGACCGCTGGATCTAGATCTAGCGGATCCTACTGCTCTGACCAAACGCGAGCGGCGCAAATGGCCACCGCGGCGGAAGCGCGTCAGACGATGATGTTCCAGCGAGTCTAGGAGGTAGGGAAGGGGATGCTGGCGATTACCGAGGTCGCAAGGATGCGGCAATGCTTAATGTGGTCACGGCGGCTGGGACGCATGGACATGGGCACAATCGCTCGTCGGAGTTTGGCTGCGCTTCGCGTGCTTGTAGATGACGACGGGGGCGAGGACCTGGGGCACAATTGGACAAGCTACGGGCATTAGAGGATGCGCAAGGACAAGACGAACACACTCGCGTGAACCAGAGGCCGAGGGGAACACGGTGCTCACCGGAATAGCTCGTCGGAGCTTCTTGGTACTGCGGCGGTGCAAAGCAAAATTAGGGGAGCCTGGTGGCGCTTAGTGCTTGCTGTGTGAGGGGAAATGCTACGGAGGGAGAGGGGAATAAGTAGCCAGAGCGGGGGAGGGATTTATGCCTGCAATCAACGACAATTTAAGCGCGATTGATTCGGGCTTGAACAGGGAAACGACAACGGCGAGCTGGTCTCCCGTGCGTGATTGAAGACGACGAGATGAGGTGGCAGCGGGGCCCAGCTGTCAGTGAGGGGGGGTGCGCACGCGGGTGCGAAACAGAGGGGAGAGGGGGAAGGTTCCCGGGTGGGCTGTGGGTGTAAGATCCCTCCCTTTATAAAGGTAAGGATCCCCGTGATTGCAATGCTAGTCCCTGGATCAATGCTAGCATCCACAGTTTAAGATGAAGTACACAAAAACAAAGGTCATTATTACATATCATTTCAGAGACAAACATAGTCTTTTACAAACTCCATGGCCATAGGCCTAATACAAGAGTTCAATATATAATAGGATAAATAAGTCTTCATCTTCATGTGCCACAGGCAAGCATGTTGAGTGTAGACTCATAACCCCTAATCACCATCAGAATAACCTGCAACATCACAAGTTACAGCCACAGTGGGTCAATACATTGGAATAGTATTGGCAAGTGATACCTTAGTAGAATATTAGTAGTCTAGATACTATATGCATTTTGGCTAAGTGTAGCTTAGTATTTCTTTGCTCAAAATAGGTTTTACCTATCAGTTGAAAACACTAAGTTTT
Organism: Avena sativa; assembly: GCA_916181665.1. Taxonomy (NCBI): domain Eukaryota; kingdom Viridiplantae; phylum Streptophyta; class Magnoliopsida; order Poales; family Poaceae; genus Avena; species Avena sativa. The sequence goes on along the minus strand of OV702281.1, from coordinate 412,826,542 downwards.
CTTTTGACAAAACTTTCCCAAGGATACACCAATAGAAATTGGTGAACCTTCACCCTTGTTCAACCACAAGTTTTAACTTAGAAATTGGGATGATGAGATTCTTGATAGCTTCCATGTCTTGATGCTCAAGTTGTCCAATACCAGGGACATGGCTAAGTACTTAGATTCTTCCATCTGCAGAGGTTGTGCACTTTCCCCACAATACTTGATTTTCACCAAGACAGGACCTTTCAGAAGCCTTCCCTTAGACCAAATGGACGCGTTCCGACCTATCATCCCACTACCACCAACTGTCCAAATGGCTAAGTTATTGCAACCTATGTGATCCAGGCAGAGCCCATATTGCCATGTGGCTGCACTAGAAGCTTATTAACATTTGGCCTCTCAAATCCCTTTGTTCCTTGGTGGCTTTCCACAAGTGAGATACACAAGGTAAGCCATAGAAATGGGCCTTGTGTAACCACTCAACATAAAACATTCTTTCCATTCCACCCAGGTGTTTCATTCACTTAGTTGTTTTATTAAGCAAAACCATAAGTCCAAAGACTTAGAAATATTTTCTCATAGCATGAATATATAACCACCCATGGTTGCTACTAGCTAGGCTAAGCATGGCATTTATAAGCATCTTAACTTAGAAATTTCTAGCAATTCTACAACTACTAGGATTTCCCAAGCATAGCATATAGATCAAAAATATTCATGCAAGTCTAGCAAAATATTTCTAGTGCATAGTTAAAAAAACATAGGAATATAATCATGAAGCACCACTTTCCTTGGTATTTTGGGGAGTAGCAACAATCTTCACAATCACAATCACTATTTGCACCAAAATCTACACATAAAATAATGGCACCAAATCACATACAAAATTTATACAAACAAAAATATATGAATGCATGCAAAATTCCATGTGATGATTTTCTACACCAAACAAGACAAGTGCACAGTACTGAATCTTAAACAAGTTCAAAACTTGCCAATTAAACTTTATTTGAACAACAAAATATTTTTCAAATAATTACTATACACAAATTATGTCTACAAATGTTTCTGTAAAAACAATCATTTTAACAGAGGCAAAACATTAAACACATTGCATATATGGAAAGGATTTTCTCTCCTGATTCCAATGATATAAAATTTGTCAAATTTGGACGTGGGAATCAAAAGTTATGAATTTTTCAAGTTTAAACATCTAATAGATCTAAATTCTGTTTTTAAAACAAAGGACTGGACACGCGGCACTCTCTGATTGGTTGATACTGATTCGCGCGGATCGACTAACATGGAGCGCACGATCTAAATGAAATCGCACGGCCAGATTTGTCTCGTACCCCTTCGTTAAGTGATCTAATTCCACGCATCCGATCTAGATCTAAAGGCGCACGATTGCTTGACCAAAGATGGGCGGCGCGCGACGGTGGCTGGCGGTGGCGCGCTCAGGCGATGATGTTATCGGCGATACAGGAAGCGAGAAAGGCCGTGGTTTAGCTTACTGAGTTCACGTGACGATGCTGATGCTCGAGGTGGTCTTTGTTGGCGAAGGGGCGCGCAGAGGTGGTCGCTGGGGCTCGTCGGAGTTGTGTGCAGCGTCGGATGCTTGCAGACGTCGACGTTGCCGAGGCTCTGCGTCTCCTTAGCACAAACAAAATGTATCAAGTGCGCAAGGTCACCGTGAGCAAGATGGTTTCAAGGTGAAGACAAGGGGCGCTCAATTCTTACCGCTATTGCTCGTCGGAGTTGAGCGGCGGTTCTGGTGGTTGCAGATGCTAACGGAGTCGACGACCTGGGTCATGAGAAGGAAGAAGAAAAGCATCAAGGGATGCGCCAGAATGTGCTGGCCAAGCTTGTTTGAAGCAGAGAGAGGGGGGCGGTCGAAGCTCACCAGAATCGGTCACCGGAGGTCGTTGGTGCTGCGGGGTTCTGAGGTCGAATGCGCGTAGCCTGGTGGCGGAGTGGTGGCGCTAGGTGAGGGGAAATGCTCGCGGTGCAGAGGGGGTTAAATAGCCAGGAGGGGGCGGTGATTACGTGCTGCATCAATGGCAATAACGCGGGCAGTGACTGCGGCGAGGTAACGGCGGAGCGCCTCGTCCGCGCGTTGATTGAGGACGATGCTGGCGGGGCATGGTGTGGTCTGGCTGTCAGTGGGTGGGTGCACGCGGGCACGGTGAGAAACAGAGAAGAAAGAGGGACCCCCGGGTGGGCCGCTTCATCTGATGGGCTGAATTGGTGGCGCCTGGCCCAGTTGGGTTTTCAAATGCCTTTTCTTTTTCTTTAATGAATTTCAGGAATCATTTTCAAATGAAATCAAATGCATTTGAAAACCAAATTTTCCTTGGATTTTTGTAAAGTGTAAACCTCATAATGTTGAACATAAAACCTTGCTCTTTCATTAGACTATCTTGGTCTTTTTGAAAAATCAAAATAAACAGTGCCTTAGTATTTGATTTGAATACATTTTGAAAATGGTTTAAAACCATATTTGTTTTGTAAATTTTGTCCAAGCCTTGCTCACAATCAAACCAATCCTATGAACTTACAATAATGGTTTTAAAACAAATATTCCTCCACTAGAGAGTGGCATTTGAGTTAAAACTTGCTCACATAAAATCATAGCACTCCAAGTTTCTGTTTCTTCCAAATGAGTTTGAATTTGAGTCCTAAATGAGTATGCATGCATGGATGATATGCAATCTTTGAAAACATGATTTTAGGGATGTTACAAATCTAACCCCCTTAAGGTGAATCTCGCCCTTGAGATTTGGGTTGGCTAGCAAATAGGTGAGGGTGGTCTTTCCGAAGATCATCTTCTCTTTCCCATGTGGCTTCTTCTTCGGAATGATGGTTCCATTGAACTTTGCAGATTTGATAGTCTTAGTCCGAGTAACTCTTTCTGCAGTCTCAAGAATCTTGATAGGTTTTTCCTCATAAGTGAGATCACTCTCAAATTGTACTTCTTCCAGTGTTATAGTATCCTTCAAGGAAGTCTCTTCCATTTCTAGATGGCATTTCTTAAGCTGACTTACATGGAACACATTGTGAACTGCAGACAATGATTCTGGCAATTCAATCTCATAAGATACTTCTCCTTTACGACTCAGTATCTTGAATGCTCCAACATATCTTGGGGCCAATTTACCTTTTGACGCCAAATCTCTTCACTCCACGAAGTGGTGACACTCTAAGATAAGCTCTACCACCCACTTCATAGGTGACTTCTCTACGCTTAGGATCTGCGTAGCTCTTTTGTCGGGACTGTGCTATCTTCAATCTGTCCTTAATTAGCTTGACTTTCTATTCAGACTCTTTAATTAGTTCTGGTCCGAACAAACTTCTTTCTCCCACACCATTCCATAGTAATGGGGTGGTACACTTTCTCCCATAGATAAACTCAAATGGTGCCATCTCAATACTGGCTTGATAGCTGTTATTGTAAGAGAACTCTGCGGAAGGCAGACTTGCATCCCAACTGGCTCCATAGTCTAGGGCACATGCCGTCAACATATCTTCAAGAATCTGGTTGGTCTTTTCGGTTTGTCCATCAGTCTGAGGATGAAAAGCAGTGCTAAATTCCAACCTCGTTCCCAATGACTCATGTAGTTATCTCCAAAAATGAGAAGTGAATTGATTTCCCCTATCTGACACAATACTCTTGGGTATTCCATGCAGACATACAATCCTACTCATATAGATCTTGGCTAACTTAGCACTTGTATAGGTTGTCTTCACTGGTATAAAATGAGCCACTTTAGTTAGGCGATCCACTACTACCCAAATAGAATCATATCCTGACCGGGTCCTTGGCAATCCGGTAATGAAATCCATGCCAATCTTGTCCCACTTCCAATCAGGAATAGGTAGTGGTTGTAACAATCCTGCTGGTTTCTGATGTTCCGCTTTCACTCTACTACATACATCACACAACGCAATATGTTCAGCAATGTCCTTCTTGAGATTATTCCACCAAAATCTTTCTTTCATATCCATATACATTTTGGTGTTGTCCGGATGAATGGAATACGGTGAGTTGTGTGCTTCTTGTAAAATCAGTTTTCAAAGCTCCGGATCTTGTGGAACACAGATACGTTTTCCATACCATAAAGTACCCTGTTCATCTTCATGGAACCCTTTGGCTTTTCCCTTGCCAATCTTTTCCTTAATCTCTTCAATTTCCTTATCTGTCTTTTGGGCTTCTTTGATATTGTCCAACAAGGTGGGTTGAACATCCAATGACACGAGATGTCCTTCAGGCACAATCTCCAATCTGAGATCTCTAAATTGGGCACACAGATCATCTGGCAATTCTCCCTTAGTAAGGTCATTCACAAAAACCTTACCGCTTAGAGCATCCACTACAACATTTGCTTTACCGGGGTGGTATTGCAAACTCAAGTCATAGTCCTTGATGAGTTCTAGCCATCTTCTTTGTCTCATGTTAATTTCTTTCTGGGTGAAGATATACTTCAAACTTTTGTGATCTGTGAACACTTCACATCGCTTTCCCAAAAGATAGTGTCTCCATGTTTTGAGTGCATGGACAACAGAGGCTAACTCTAAATCATGAGTAGAGTAATTTACCTTATGAGTTTTGAGTTGTCTCGAGGCATAAGCCACAACTTTCCCTTCTTGCATAAGTACTGCACCTAATCCATGGTGAGATGCATCACAAAACACTTGGAAATCCTTCTCCAAATCTGGCAGACATAAGACTGGTGCTGTCACTAGCCTCTTCCTCAACTCTTGGAAACTGAGTTCACATCCTTCAGACCAAGCAAATTTCTTGTCTTTCTTTAGTAACTCCGTCATTGGCTTAGCTATCTTGGAGAAATTATCAATGCACCTTCTATAGTATCCTGCCAAGCCAAGGAAACTCCGAACCTCTTTCACTGACTTAGGAGATTCCCATTCAGTTACAGCTGAAACTTTAGCAGGATCAACCGCTACACCATCTCCTGACACAACGTGTCCAAGAAATCCAACTTCATTCAACCAAAACTCACACTTGCTGAATTTGGCATATAGCTTATGCTCTCTAAGTTTCTCAAGTATCAAACACAAATGTCCTTCATGCTCTTCTTTGCTCTTGGAGTAGATCAAAATGTCATCAATGAATATGACAACAAACTTGTCAAGGAACTCCATGAACACCTTGTTCATCATATTCATAAAGTATGCTGATGCATTGGTCAAACCGAATGGCATCACGGTATACTCATACAATCCATACCTAGTGGTGAAAGCTGTCTTAGATATGTCTTGTTCTCTTATTTTGAGCTGGAAATATCCCGATCGGAGATCAATTTTTGAGAACACACAGGCTCCTTCTAGCTGATCAAACAAGTCATTGATTCTAGGCAAAGGGTATTTGTTCTTGATAGTCACCTCATTGAGTGAACGGTAATCTATGCATAACCTTTGACTTCTATCCTTCTTTTCCACAAACAAGACTGGTGCTCCCCAAGATGAATAACTTGGTTGAATAAATCCTTTCTGCAACTGTTCTCCAAGTTGTTTCTTGAGTTCTTTCAACTCATCAACCGACATCTTGTACGGTCTCTTTGCTATTGGTCCAGATCCTGGTAGCAAGTCAATAAGAAATTCCACATCTCTATCTGGTGGCATTCCTGGTAATTCTTCCAGAAACACATCCTGTAGAGGTCTCAACCTAATAGGGTAGATTCCTCCTGTGTTTTACAATGCTAGTCCCTGGATCAATAGCTAGCATCCACAGTTAAGATGTAATATCAAGAAACAAAGGTCATAATATAACTTTATAACCAGGAATAACATAATTTTATTACATCTTACAAAGCTCATTTGGCTATTACATTACATTGCAGCGGAATAACTATAAGTAAGGGTCCTTCATCTTCAAAGTGCCACAGGCAGATGTTGGTTGTAGACTTTGTAATCCTAATCAATCAATCTTCACTAAAAACAATCAAACCTGCAACATACAAGTTACAGCCACAAAGGGTCAATACATTTGAATTGTATTGGCAAGTGATACTATGGTAGTATAGTGGAGTCTATCATCTATATGCATTTGGCTAAGTGGATTTGAGGCTTGCATTGCTCAAAATAGATTTTTCCTTAACGTTCGAAAATACTAGGTTTTTGCTTTGACAAAATCATTTTTCTCAATCAAAGATTGAAGATCCTTTGCAAGGCATCTCTCAATCAAAGATTGAAGATTTCAGATAACCCTTGTTCAAACCACAAGTTTTAACTTAGAAATTTGAATGATGAGATTCTTGATTGCTTCCATGTCTTGTTGCTCAAATTGTCCTTTACCAGGGACATGGCTAAGTACTTAGATTTTACACTCTGCAGAGGTGGTGCACTTCCCCACAAGACTTGGTTTCCCAAGACAAGATCTTTCAGAAGCTTTCCCTTAGACCAAAATGGACGCGCTCCAACCTATCAAACACTACCACCAACTGTCCATATGGCTAAGTTCTTGCAACCTATATGATCATGGCAGAGCCCATATTGCCAAGTGGTTGCACTTGAAGCTTCTCAACATTTGACATCTCAAATCTCTTTGTTCCTGGGTGGCATACCACAAGTGAGATACACAAGGTCAACCATAAACATGGGCCTTGTGAACCACTCAACCAAAAACCACCAAGCAAGCCCATTCCACCCAGGTGATTCATTAACTTAGTTGTTTTATTACACAAAAACATAAGTCCTCAGGCTTAGAGATTTTTCCATAGTGTGAATATATTTTCCACCCATGTTTTCTATTAGCTAGGCTAAGCTTGATAGTAGTAGGAATCTTTAACTTAGGAAAATCCTACTAAGGATTCGTCTACTAGGTTTTCTTATAGCAAGGTCTATACTTAGCAAAATCCATGCAAGTTTTACTTAGCAAAATCTCTAATGCATAGAGAAAGTAATGGGACAAAAGTATGAAGCATCACTTGCCTTTTTGGTAGAGTATGTATTCACTCCTTGTTCTTGCAACAATCACACTCTTCAAGTCACTACAAATCAATCAAGCAAGGCACAAACTCAATCTACCAATCAAGCAAAACAACACACATAAAATAACAAAGTCAAAGTAATGCATGCAAGCATGCAAAAGATGGTTCTAATTTCAAAGGTGGTCTCCACTAGGCTTCTAAACTTGTAAAGTCAAAAGTGGTTATTTTCCAAAGTGGCAAAGTCATTTGCAAAAGGGTTTTGGTCTATATACCATTTTTAAATCTAATCATTATTTTATGTGGTGAAAATTATTTTTATCAAAGCAAAAACTTTATGTTTTTCACCAAATGAGTTGCTATTGCAAAACTTGGTGTTTTGGGTCAGTAGGTTTGGTCTAAACCATTTTCCCAAAGTTTTTACTCAAAATCATTTTCATAACAAAAATCATTATTTTCTTTTGGCTAGAAATGACTAAATCAAGTTTTCCATCCTAAACTTTACCAAATCCATTTTGCAAATCATGGGTTGGTTCCTAGGGTCAGTAAGGTCACAACAAACCATTTTGCAAACGTTTTAACCCTAAATTCAATTTTAAACAATTTTTCTACTCTAAACAAGCTCACAAAAGAATCTACAAAAACAAGCAAACTAACAGATACTATTGGCTAAACCAAAGGCATGGTTGGCTAGGGCTTGTTCCACTGATTCCAATGATATCAAATTAGCAATTTTTGGACGTGTGGTTTAAAAGTTACAGGGTTTTCAAAACTGCATCAAATTCTGATTTCAAAATCTGTTTTTAAACAGAAACTGGCCACGTGGTTGTTCCTGATTCGCTTATACCGGTTCAGTGTGGATAGCTGGTGTGGGTCGCACGATTTACATAAAATGAACGGTGCAGATTCAACAAGGCTCGAGCTAGGCTGGAGGCTTGGCTCACGGCGCGTGGCTCGGCTAGGCTCGGCTAGATCTAATCGTGTCCGTCGAAGTAAGATCGAAGGGTAAGGAACAGAGGGTGCTGGCTCACCTGGTGGCTCTGGTCACCGGCGATGGTGAGGACGGCGGCGACGCTCGGGATGTGTAAGAAGGCGACGTTCTGGTGGTTCCCGAAGATGGTGGAGACGGAGACGATGCACAGAAGTTCTGGGCAAAGCCAGTGGCGTTGGAGCGGTGGAGGTTTGCTTCCTGGAATGGTTCCTAGGGGTGGCCGGAGTCGTGCTTGCGGCGTCGCTTGCAGATGTTGTCAAAGTCGAATGCCTGGGGATCAAGAAACCAAACCAAGGAGTCAGGAAGGTGCGTGTAAGATTACTAGGGAGATTCAACAGAAAATTGGAGGTGCGGGTGTGTTCTTTTCACCGGAATTTGGCTCTGGAACTCGTCGGCGCCGGCGAGATGTTGAGCTCGAATTCGAGGTGCTCAATGGCTCATTTGCGGTGGTTGTTGAGGGGAAATGGGGAGGAGTCAGAGGGGATTAAGAGGGGCTTGATTGTTTTGGTGATTAAGATCGCATTAGAGCGAATTTATACCGAGAATTACTCACTGGCAACGGGCGCTCGAGTTTGAAGACAATGCCAACGTGGCTGTGGGTCCTCTTTGTCAGTGAGATAGAGAGAGAGGGGATAAGGTCCACCAGTCAGTGAGGGTGCGGGTTTCTTCTGTGGTGAAGAAAAACGGTTCGAGGGTGAGGTGGGCTAGGTGGGCTGTTGGGCTGGGGCAGCTGGGCCAGTCTGTTTCCATTTTTTTTTCTGAATTCTTTTCCCTTTTCTATTTCTATTTTTTTGTTTTGAATTTGAATCAATTCTTCATTCACTCAAACCATTCAAACAATTCAAACTTATAATGAGTTTTTGGTTCTGTTTATCAACATAAACCAAATCCCAAAAATAAAATAATATTTTTATTCTTTTTAGGACCATTCATTAATTAAATAAAATGGTTCATTAGTTATTTAATAAAATAGGGTTTGATTTAATTAATAGAATCTCCATTTGAAATCCAAATGTTTTCAAAACCAAATCAGTAGGTTTTATTTGGAAATAAAGAATATTTGGAAAACTTGTTTAAAATAAAATAACCTTTTATTTTAGGGTCCATTAATAATTAAATACAATAGACCTTCATTATTAAATCAAATAGGATTTGTTTTATTAAAAACTTTATTTTTTTAAAAATATAAATAAAACCAAAACACTTCAGTAGGTTTTTATTTGAGAATATAAAGTATTTGAAAAACTTATTTAAAATAACTTAATAAGTTTTTTGATGTTTTTATTAAAATGGTAAAACCTTTTATTTAAATATAATTGGATATTAAATTCTTATTAATTTATTTAGATCACACTTGCTATTTTTATTCAAAACAAATATGTTTTAATTCCAAAGCTTGGCCAAGGTTTAATTTGGCTTTATAAAATAATCTTTATTTATGACTCCACCTTTCTTTTGAAAACTAAATCTTTTATTTAAAAGATCCAAAATAGTAATTTTAATTATTTTTATTTTCCTTTAATAAAAGTTTATCTTTTTAAATCCCTTTAGGATTTATTTGATTCAAATTGGTTTGAGGTTCCAATTGAATTTAAAAAAAAATTCTTATGGCCCTGGAAATCAAACAAAATTTTATTTTATTCATTTATTTTCACATTACAAGATTTGGAAAATCTTGGGATGTGACAGGCTACCACCCTTAAAATAAATCTCGTCCCGAGATTTGGGAAGGTTAGGGTTACAAGCAGGCTCAAAACAACTAGGGTACTACCACCCTTAAAAAAAAATTCAAACAAAATTACACATTGTCCTTCTTGGGATCCTGGGGAAATTCTCTAAGCAAACTTTTGCATTGTGTCCTTGGTTTCCATTCTTGACTCATGGACCAAGGTTGAGATCCTTCATAGACTTGTTTAACTTGTTCTCCATCCTTTCTGGACAATTGTTTGCATAGTGGCCTAGTTCCCTGCATTTGAAACATGTGACAAGGCTGAGATCCCTCATAGGCTGGTTTATCTTATGCTTCATCTTTTCTGGACAGTTGTTTGCATAATGTCCTAACTCTTTGCAGTGTTTGCACATCACTTGGCTGATATCTTTCTTTTCCTTTGGTATCATTGCCTTTTGTTTGTTTCTTTGGTTCTTCTTCTTTTCCGGGCATTCACTGGCATAGTGTCCCATCTCTTTGCAATTGTAACACTGCAATTGGCTTATATCCTTTTTCTTCTTTTTGGGTCTATCCAAAGCTAGGAGTTCTTCTAGTTCATGTTCTTCATGAGTGGGAGATCTTTCTCTCTTCTTGGGGCATTGATCTTCATGCTCCTTGGGTTCCTTCTAGATTAACATCTTTGTCATCCTTGTTGTCATTAGCTCTTTGGGAAAAGTTTTCTCCCATGTTGATCATTTGAGTAACCAATCCTTGCAACAATTGGGATTGAAGTTTCAAAATCCTTTGTATGGCTGGGTCTAGTCCATTGTTGTTGGTTAAAAGCTGAGTTGCCTCTTGGCTCAATTGGTTTTGGATTGCTATAAGTTCTCTCATGTTGTCCTCTTGGTTGTTGTTGGTGTCATCAACCTTGATGTTGGAGTCTCTTGGAGAAGTCATCTGTTTGGGTTGAATTGGGATTAGAATAGGCAAGTTATTTCTAAGGAAATATTTCTACTCACACACATCACAAATCACACAAACAATGTGCAAGCAATCACAAGCAAACATTTCACTCAATCAACAAAGTTCAAGCACATTTTTAGGCAGCAAAATATTTTTGGTTACACCACATAAGTTGGTGTGTTTGACTTAACTAAATTATGGTGGTCCATCTATATGGTTTACTTGTGATTTTTTTCCTTCCTTCATAATTCCTCTTGAATGAGATCATGGTTTCCTTGGGAAAAACTCTTGGTCACAAAACTTCTAATGATGTAAGCTCCTTCTAACTTTTGCATTCCCTCAGTCTCTAAATCTTGAGCAAGATTTCCTTGTCTTACTTGTAGTCCTTAGTGATATCCAGGTTGGAGGTCCTTGGTGAACATGCTGAAGATGTTGAAGTCATTAGAGTTGAAGAATTTGAAGAAGTCCTTTGCACATGGTGAAGTCTTTGGCCATGGGGTAGGTTTTTCCATCAAGTTGAAATAGAAGAGAAGTAGAGTTGAAACCAAAATGGTTGAGGAAAAAGTTTACAAGTGTTTTTGTAAATAAGTTTTTGGAATAAATACAACTCCTATTTTTCTAAGGGGTTTTGTCCAATCCTAGGTTTACAAATCCTACAGGCAACACAATGCTCTGATACCATCTGTAGAGGTCTCAACCTAATAGGGTAGATTCCTCCTGTGTTTTACAATGCTAGTCCCTGGATCAATAGCTAGCATCCACAGTTAAGATGTAATATCAAGAAACAAAGGTCATAATATAACTTTATAACCAGGAATAACATAATTTTATTACATCTTACATAGCTCATTTGGCTATTACATTACATTGCAGGGGAATAACTATAAGTAAGGGTCCTTCATCTTCAAAGTGCCACAGCAGATGTTGGTTGTAGACTTTGTAATCCTAATCAATCAATCTTCACTAAAAACAATCAAACCTACAACATACAAGTTACAGCCACAAAGGGTCAATACATTTGAATTGTATTGGCAAGTGATACTATGGTAGTATAGTGGAGTCTATCATCTATATGCATTTGGCTAAGTGGAGTTGAGGCTTGCATTGCTCAAAATAGATTTTTCCTTAACGTTTGAAAATACTAAGTTTTTGCTTTGACAAAATCATTTTTCTCAATCAAAGATTGAAGATCCTTTGCAAGGCATCTCTCAATCAAAGATTGAAGATTTCAGACAACCCTTGTTCAAACCACAAGTTTTAACTTAGAAATTTGAATGATGAGATTCTTGATTGCTTCCATGTCTTGTTGCTCAAATTGTCCTTTACCAGGGACATGGCTAAGTACTTAGATTTTACACTCTACAGAGGTGGTGCACTTTCCCCACAAGACTTGGTTTCCCAAGACAAGATCTTTCAGAAGCTTTCCCTTAGACCAAAATGGACGCGCTCCAACCTATCAAACACTACCACCAACTGTCCATATGGCTAAGTTCTTGCAACCTATATGATCATGGCAGAGCCCATATTGCCAAGTGGTTGCACTTGAAGCTTCTCAACATTTGACATCTCAAATCTCTTTGTTCCTGGGTGGCATACCACAAGTGAGATACACAAGGTCAACCATAAACATGGGCCTTGTGAACCACTCAACCAAAAACCACCAAGCAAGCCCATTCCACCCAGGTGATTCATTAACTTAGTTGTTTTATTACACAAAAACATAAGTCCTCAGACTTAGAGATTTTTCCATAGTGTGAATATATTTTCCACCCATGTTTTCTATTAGCTAGGCTAAGCTTGATAGTAGTAGGAATCTTTAACTTAGGAAAATCCTACTAAGGATTCGTCTACTAGGTTTTCTTATAGCAAGGTCTATACTTAGCAAAATCCATGCAAGTTTTACTTAGCAAAATCTCTAATGCATAGAGAAAGTAATGGGACAAAAGTATGAAGCATCACTTGCCTTTTTGGTAGAGTATGTATTCACTCCTTGTTCTTGCAACAATCACACTCTTCAAGTCACTACAAATCAATCAAGCAAGGCACAAACTCAATCTACCAATCAAGCAAAACAACACACATAAAATAACAAAGTCAAAGTAATGCATGCAAGCATGCAAAAGATGGTTCTAATTTGAAAGGTGGTCTCCACTAGGCTTCTAAACTTGTAAAGTCAAAAGTGGTTATTTTCCAAAGTGGCAAAGTCATTTGCAAAAGGGTTTTGGTCTATATACCATTTTTAAATCTAATCATTATTTTATGTGGTGAAAATTATTTTTATCAAAGCAAAAACTTTATGTTTTTCACCAAATGAGTTTCTATTGCAAAACTTGGTGTTTTGGGTCAGTAGGTTTGGTCTAAACCATTTTCCCAAAGTTTTTACTCAAAATCATTTTCATAACAAAAATCATTATTTTCTTTTGGCTAGAAATGACTAAATCAAGTTTTCCATCCTAAACTTTACCAAATCCATTTTGCAAATCATGGGTTGGTTCCTAGGGTCAGTAAGGTCACAACAAACCATTTTGCAAACGTTTTAACCCTAAATTCAATTTTAAACAATTTTTCTACTCTAAACAAGCTCACAAAAGAATCTACAAAAACAAGCAAACTAACAGATACTATTGGCTAAACCAAAGGCATGGTTGGCTAGGGCTTGTTCCACTGATTCCAATGATACCAAATTAGCAATTTTTGGACGTGTGGTTTAAAAGTTACAGGGTTTTCAAAACTACATCAAATTCTGATTTCAAAATCTGTTTTTAAACAGAAACTGGCCACGTGGCTGTTCCTGATTCGCTTATACCGGTTCAGTGTGGATAGCTGGTGTGGGTCGCACGATTTACATAAAATGAACGGTGCAGATTCAACAAGGCTCGAGCTAGGCTGGAGGCTTGGCTCACGGCGCGTGGCTCGGCTAGGCTCGGCTAGATCTAATCGTGTCCGTCGAAGTAAGATCGAAGGGTAAGGAACAGAGGGTGCTGGCTCACCTGGTGGCTCTGGTCACCGGCGATGGTGAGGACGGCGGCGACGCTCGGGATGTGTAAGAAGGCGACGTTCTGGTGGTTCCCGAAGATGGTGGAGACGGAGACGATGCACAGAAGTTCTGGGCAAAGCCAGTGGCGTTGGAGCGGTGGAGGTTTTCTTCCTGGAATGGTTCCTAGGGGTGGCCGGAGTCGTGCTTGCGGCGTCGCTTGCAGATGTTGTCAAAGTCGAATTCCTGGGGATCAAGAAACCAAACCAAGGAGTCAGGAAGGTGCGTGTAAGATTACTAGGGAGATTCAACAGAAAATTGGAGGTGCGGGTGTGTTCTTTTCACCAGAATTTGGCTCTGGAACTCGTCGGCGCCGGCGAGATGTTGAGCTCGAATTCGAGGTGCTCAATGGCTCATTTGCGGTGGTTGTTGAGGGGAAATGGGGAGGAGTCAGAGGGGATTAAGAGGGGCTTGATTGTTTCGGTGATTAAGATCGCATTAGAGCGAATTTATACCGAGAATTACTCACTGGCAACGGGCGCTCGAGTTTGAAGACAATGCCAACGTGGCTGTGGGTCCTCTTTGTCAGTGAGATAGAGAGAGAGGGGATAAGGTCCACCAGTCAGTGAGGGTGCGGGTTTCTTCTGTGGTGAAGAAAAACAGTTCGAGGGTGAGGTGGGCTAGGTGGGCTGTTGGGCTAGGGCAGCTGGGCCAGTCTGTTTCCATTTTTTTTCTTCTGAATTCTTTTCCCTTTTCTATTTCTATTTTTCTGTTTTGAATTTGAATCAATTCTTCATTCACTCAAACCATTCAAACAATTCAAACTTATAATGAGTTTTTGGTTCTGTTTATCAACATAAACCAAATCCCAAAAATAAAATAATATTTTTATTCTTTTTAGGACCATTCATTAATTAAATAAAATGGTTCATTAGTTATTTAATAAAATAGGGTTTGATTTAATTAATAGAATCTCCATTTGAAATCCAAATGTTTTCAAAACCAAATCAGTAGGTTTTATTTGGAAATAAAGAATATTTGGAAAACTTGTTTAAAATAAAATAACCTTTTATTTTAGGGTCCATTAATAATTAAATACAATAGACCTTCATTATTAAATCAAATAGGATTTGTTTTATTAAAAACTTTATTTTTTAAAAAATATAAATAAAACCAAAACACTTCAGTAGGTTTTTATTTGAGAATATAAAATATTTGAAAAACTTATTTAAAATAACTTAATAAGTTTTTGATGTTTTTATTAAAATGGTAAAACCTTTTATTTAAATATAATTGGATATTAAATTCTTATTAATTTATTTAGATCACACTTGCTATTTTTATTCAAAACAAATATGTTTTAATTCCAAAGCTTGGCTAAGGTTTAATTTGGCTTTATAAAATAATCTTTATTTATGACTCCACCTTTCTTTTGAAAACTAAATCTTTTATTTAAAAGATCCAAAATAGTAATTTTAATTATTTTTATTTTCCTTTAATAAAAGTTTATCTTTTTAAATCCCTTTAGGATTTATTTGATTCAAATTGGTTTGAGGTTCCAATTGAATTTAAAAAAAAATTCTTCTGGCCCTGGAAATCAAACAAAATTTTATTTTATTCATTTATCTTCACATTACAAGATTTGGAAAATCTTGGGATGTGACACATCCGGATATTCACTCACAATTGTCACACTGTCTATGCTAACCCCCTTAAGAGAATTTATCTTACTCCCTTTTGATTCAAAGTTGGTCTTAAATCTGATCCTTTTGTTTTCTGGAGTTGTGACTGAGACAGTATGGTTGGCACAATCTAGCACTCCCTTGTGCTTAGTCATCCAGTCCATTCCCAAAATGACATCCAATCCTTGGGAGTTTAGGATTATCAGATTAACGGGAAACTTATACTTCCCAAACTCTATGACTAGATCATGACATCCTGAGTTCACTATCATTTCTCTGCCAGGAGAACTTACTTTTATAGGACACCCAATAGTTTCTACCGGTAGTTCATTTCTTTCAACAAATGCTCTTGATATGAATGAATGAGATGCACCAGTATCAAAGAGAACAAATGCTGGAACAGAATTGAGTTTGAACTTACCAGCAACAACATCAGGTTCCTCATAGATTTCTTCCACATTGATGTGGTTCACTTGCCCCTTCTGGAAAGGGTTGGGCTTGTTAGGTCCTTCAACTTTATTTTCTGGGCACTCATTTGCATAATGCCCCATCTTCTTGCACTTAAAACATTCAACTTGACTAAGATCCTTCTTGACAGGCTGGCTTCCACTACCACTTCCACTTCCATTGTGGTGGTTCTTGTACCCACTCTTGTGACTCTTGTACTTGTCTTTGTCATGACCACGGTAATGCTTGTTGTCATGATGACAGTTGTGGTTGTGGTGTTTGTTGTACTTTCCATGCATGTGGGATCCAGAATTCCCACTATCATCATAATGGGAACACTTGTGAGACGATCCCGAGTTGTGCTTGTCAGAGTGCTTTCTCTTCCTGCTTTCAACCTGTTTCATCTTGCTCTCCAAGATGGCAGCCTTGTCACATAGAGATTTATAAGTGGGGACATAGGCCACAACTAACTGCAGGTTCAGTTCATCGTTCAATCCTTCAAGGAACTTCTCCTTCCTCTTGGCATATGTGTCCACTTCATCCGGTGCATAACACGCCAGATTGTTGAACTCCTCAATATATTCAGCCACGCTGCGGTGGCGCTGTTTCAAGTTATGAAATTCCTTCTTCTTCAAACTCATCACTCCAGATGAGATGTGAGCAGTGCGGAAACCATCTTCAAAGATAGCCCATGTCACATCCGCAATGGGAGTGGTGATCTGGAAGTTATCCCACCAAGTAGCTGCTGGTCCTTCCAACAAGTGGGCTGCAAACATGACTTTCTCCTCATCAGTACAGCCAACAGTTACCAAGTCCTTGTTCACAGAACGTAGCCAATCATTCTCCACCATAGGATCAGTAGTTCCCGAGAACTTTGCTGGCCTCAGCCTTAAGAATCTGGTAAGCATGTCAAAACCCGGTGGGTTGTTCTGATTGTTGTTGTTGTTGTTGTTGTTGTTGTTGTTGTTGTTGTTGTTGTTGTTGTTGTTGTTGTTCTGATTCTGTATGAACGTGGTCATCATTTGCATCAGCTGTGTCTGAGCTGTCATCATCTGCTGCATCTCGGGGGTGATATTGTTGTTGTTGTTAGGGTTGGGATTGGCACGTCGGGGAGGCATCTGTGGTTTTCAATAGAGATAAGAATGAGATACCCATAGATGCTATCATGCACAATACATCATATAAACAATCACCAATCATGTATCATAGTAGTAAAAGTTCAACAACATAGACAACAAGTTTTGAAAAGTAAACACACCAATAGCAAGCCATCCACATGTTGGATGGTCATTGTGACTCAATAATCAAAAGCATGGTAAACAAAAGGTAAATGAGTAGTCATCACTACTCCTCTGCATCAACCTCCTCATCAACAAGTGTAAGACCTGCATTCTCCATAGCGGTCTTGTATTCCTCGACATTGGTAGTCAAGGCCTCTATCTTGGACTTGAGAGCCCTCTTCTGTGAATGAAGTCTCTCAATCACAGTCTGCTGATGCTCGAGCTCGAAGTCCTTGGTCTCTAGTTCTGAAGTCATCTCTCGAATCCTCTTGTTCCTATCTTGGACTCTTTTCTCTTGACTCTTGAACTTTCTATCTTGATTCTCAAACTTGGCCTCCATTTCCTTGACTATCTCATCTTGCTCCGCGAAGAGCTTGTCCTTCTCACGAAGCTGCACCTGGAGCTCGTCATTTCTAAGCATGACGTTGGTCCTATCAGTATCTAGGTGCCTAAGAAGAACCTCTAAGTCCTGGAGGTATAGACGAATCGGCTCTGTTGTCTCTCTAGCAGTGTCCTCGAAGTCAATGGCCTCACCATCCTTGTCACGTCTACCGAAGGCGTGGAAGTGAGTACCTCTAACCTCCCGAGAGTGTCTCCCTAACACACGCGCAAGTAAATCCTGCATGACTACCTCTAGGCCTCTCTGCCTGTCATCATGCATGAACTTGAACATGATTGCCTCCATGGTAGGCTCAGTCTGGCGTCCTGGCTGATTAACCTTGAAGCCCCAAAGGTCTTTCCTCTCAAACTTGGCGAGGGGAAGCACCATGATGCTAGGAAGCAGAAGATTGAGCAGACTAGTGAGCTCAATAAGTCGAGTGCCAAAACGAGTTCCCTTGAACTCTTTAGCCGTGCTGATAGTAACGTTAGGCATCTATTTTATAAGATATAAAAAGTTAGAATCAACACAATTAAAGACAAATCACAAGACAAGGCATCACATGCATATCTTTGACAATCAAAACACAAGTCATGGCATACATAAAACCATTACAAGCATCCAAGGTTCAACTTATTTTAAACATCATTTGGGAAATAAAATGAAAGTGTGGTGGTCCAACTAACGAAGTACGTTACAATCCCATCTCACTTGCCAAGTTGGCTAACAGGGCATCCCTAGAGGCAATCTGTCGATCCTGATCACATGAATCCATTGCTAAGTCTATGATGTCCTCTCTTAAACGTTGGTTGGTAGCCTCTAACTCCTGGGTATGCTTCTTCTCTTCCCTAAGGTCATTCTGAGTGTGGAGCATTCTGCACTTGATTCTATCACCAAGTTCCTTGATGGCCTTCCAAGCTGCTTCCTTTGCTGAATCAAAGAATGTGGTGTGCATCACTGAGTTGGTGACCATACAGAATCCTGATTCCTTGTGGTTGTCTTCCTTGTTTTTATACAAGTGAAGTTGCACCCACCAGTATTCAACTCCTTCATCCATCACAGGAAAACCTTTGTACACAGCTGCACCATGTATTCCCATGGCAACCATGAGGTCCTTGAGAGCATTGGGGAATTCTGTCTCACATTCCAAAGTCATAGTCATGAGTGGTCCCTTACTCATGGCTTCGTTGATGGAGTTCATATACAAATAGAGATGAGAAAGAAGATTAGAAAAGTTTACGAGAAGAAAAGACAAGTGTGGAAGTTTTTGAAAATTTTTCCTTAGTGGTTTCCAATCCTAGGGTCATAATCCAACAGGCAACACAGTGCTCTGATACCATCTGTAAGATCCCTCCCTTTATAAAGGTAAGGATCCCTGTGATTGCAATGCTAGTCCCTGGATCAATGCTAGCATCCACAGTTTAAGATGAAGTACACAGAAACAAAGGTCATTATTACATATCATTCCAGAGACAAACATAGTCTTTTACAAACTCCATGGCCACAGGCCTAATACAAGAGTTCAATATATAATAGGATAAATAAGTCTTCATCTTCATGTGCCATAGGCAAGCATGTTGAGTATAGACTCATAACCCCTAATCACCATCAGAATAACCTGCAACATCACAAGTTACAACCACAGTGGGTCAATACATTGGAATAGTATTGGCAAGTGATACCTTAGTAGAATATTAGTAGTCTAGATACTATATGCATTTTGGCTAAGTGTAGCTTAGGCTTGCTTTGCTCAAAATAGGTTTTACCTATCAGTTGAAAACACTAAGTTTTCTTTTGACAAAACTTTCCCAAGTATCCACCAATAGAAATTGGTGAACCTTCACCCTTGTTCAACCACAAGTTTTAACTTAGAAATTGGGATGAGTAGATTCTTGATAGCTTCCATGTCTTGATGCTCAAGTTGTCCAATACTAGTGACATGGCTAAGTACTTAGATTCTTCCATCTGCAGAGGTTGTGCACTTTCCCCACAAGACTTGATTTTCACCAAGACAGGACCTTTCAGAAGCCTTCCCTTAGACCAAATGGACGTGTTCCGACCTATCATCCCACTACCACCAACTGTCCTAATGGCTAAGTTATTGCAACCTATGTGATCAAGGCAGAGCCCATATTGCCACGTGGCTGCACTAGAAGCTTCTTAACATTTGGCCTCTCAAATCCCTTTGTTCCTGGGTGGCTTTCCACAAGTGAGATACACAAGGTAATCCATAGAAATGGGCCTTGTGTAACCACTCAACATAAACCATTCTTTCCATTCCACCCAGGTGTTTCATTCACTTAGTTGTTTTATTAAGCAAAAACATAAGTCCAAAGACTTAGAAATATTTTCTCATAGCATGAATATATAACCACCCATGGTTGCTACTAGCTAGGCTAAGCATGGCATTGATAAGCATCTTAACTTAGAAATTTCTAGCAATTCTACAACTACTAGGATTTCCCAAGCATAGCATATAGATCAAAAATATTCATGCAAGTCTAGCAAAATATTTCTAGTGCATAGTTAAAAAAACATAGGAATATAATCATGAAGCACCACTTGCCTTGGTAGTTTGGGGAGTAGCAACAATCTTCACAATCACAATCACTATTTGCACCAAAATCTACACATAAAATAATGGCACCAAATCACATACAAAATTTATACAAACAAAACTATATGAATGCATGCAAAATGCCATGTGATGATTTTCTACACCAAACAAGACAAGTGCACAGTACTGAATCTTAAACAAGTTCAAAACTTGCCAATTAAACTTTATTTGAACAACAAAATATTTTTCAAATAATTACTATACACAAATTATGTCTACAAATGTTTCTGTAAAAACAATCATTTTAACAGAGGCAAAACATTAAACACATTGCATAGATGGAAAGGATTTTCTCTCCTGATTCCAATGATATAAAATTTTTCAAATTTGGACGTGGGAATCAAAAGTTATGAATTTTTCAAGTTTAAACATCTAATAGATCTAAATTCTGTTTTTAAAACAAAGGACTGGCCAGGCGGCGCTCTCTGATTGGTTGATACCAATTCGCGCGGATCGACTAACGTGGACCGCACGATCTAAATGAAATCGCATGGCCAGATTTGTCCCGTATCCCTTTGTTAAGTGATCTAATTCCACGCATCCGATCTAGATCTAACGACGCATGATTGCTTGACCAAAGATGGGCGGCGCGCGACAGTGGCTAGCGACGGCGCGCTCAGGTGATGATGTTGCCGGCAATACAGGAAGCGAGAAAGGCCGTGGTTTAGCTTACCGAGTTCGCGTGACGATGCTGATGCTCGAGGTGGTCTTTGTTGGCGAAGGGGCGCGTAGAGGTGGTCGCTGGGGCTCGTCGGAGTTGTGCGCGGCGTCGGATGCTTGCAGACGTTGACGTTGCCAAGGCTCTGCGTCGTCTTAGCACAAACAGGATGTATCAGGGGGTGCGCAAGGTCACGGTGAGCAAGATGGTTTCAAGGACAAGACAAGGGGCGCTCGATTCTTACCGCTATTGCTCGTCGGAGTTGAGCGGCGGTTCTGGTGGTTGCGGATGCTAACGGAGTCGACGACCTGGGTCACGAGAAGGAAGAAGAAAAGCATCAGGGGATGCGCCAGAATGTGTTCGCCAAGCTTGTTTGAAGCAGAGAGAGGGGGCGGTCGAAGATCACCGGAATCGGTCACCGGAGGTTGTCCGTGCTGTGGGGTTCTGATCTCGAATGCGCGCAGCCTGGTGGTGGAGTGGTGGCGCTAGGTGAGGGGAAATGCTCGCGGTGCATAGGGGGTTAAATAGCCAGGAGGGGGCGGCGATTATGCGCTGCATCAATGGCAATAATGCGGGCAGTGACTGCGGCGAGGTAACGGCGGAGCGCCTCGGCCGCGCGTTGATTGAGGACGATGCTGACGGGGCATGGTGGGGTCTGGCTGTCAGTGGGTGGGTGCACGCGGGCGCGGTGAGAAACAGAGAAGAAAGAGGGACCCCGGGTGGGCTGCTTCGTCTGATGGGCTGAATTGGTGGCGCCTGGCCCAGTTGGGTTTTCAAATGCCTTTTCTTTTTCTTTAATGAATTTCAGGAATCATTTTCAAATGAAATCAAATGCATTTGAAAACCAAATTTTCCTTGGATTTTTGTAAAGTGTAAACCTCATAATTTTGAACATAAAACCTTGCTGTTTTATTAGACTAGCTTGGTCTTTTTGAAAAATCAAAATAAACAGTGCCTTAGTATTTGATTTGAATAGGTTTTGAAAATGGTTTAAAACCATATTTGTTTTGTAAATTTTTTCCAAGCCTTGATCACAATCAAACCAATCCTATGAACTTACAATAATGGTTTTAAAACAAATATTCGTCCACTAGAGAGTGGCATTTGAGTTAAAACTTGCTCACATAAAATCATAGCACTCCAAGTTTCTGTTTCTTCCAAATGAGTTTGAATTTGAGTCCTAAATGAGTATGCATGCATGGATGATATGCAATCTTTGAAAACATGATTTTAGGGATGTTACAGTGGGCTGCTTTTGGGCCTGGGCCAGATGGTTTGTTGGCTTCTATTTTTTCTCCTTTCTCTTTTTCTATTTTTGTTTTGATTTTTCAAATGAGATTTGAATGGGCATTTCAAATCCAAATCCAAATCAAACTTTCACCAAAATTTTGTGAGGTGACCCTAGTGTTTAAAAGTGTGTCAAACACATCAGATCACTCCAAAAACAGTTTGGGGTCATAAAAATAAAACTAAAACCATGCCCCATACATATAATTTAAAAGGGGTTTAAAATATGGTTTTATTAGGCTTTTAGCTTTGAATTTTTTTATGAAAAGTAAACATGCCATGATGATATGAATGCAATCATGATGTTTTGAATTTGATGAAATTTGGGATGTTACACATGCGTAAAAGGTTCTCACGATCACATAAGTCATCGTTGAATATGTGGGAGTCGATACGGATCTCCAGGTCCCATTGTTCATTATTGATCGGAGAGAGGTCTCGATCATGTAAGCATTATTCATGAAATGTAGGGTGACACACATAAGGGATATCGACACCATTTGGAGCAAATAAGATGCGAGGAAAAGATTATGAAAGCGCTGGAATTATTTCAATAGAAACCAGAATTGTTTTGGGTGAAATTGCTGAAACTGGTTTTGTATGTGATATTGAAATGTTGCAAGGGGTTTTATTTGAATGTTTGTTAATTAAAGTAATTAACAAAATTCTGAATAAAATAAATGAAAGAGTTTTATTAAATGAGAGCTTGCATGAAATTTGGTGGAAATTTAATGGAGGTGAGTGGAATTTTGAGTGCAGGCATGTTTATGTGAGTGGAGACTTTTTATTTTGAATGGGAGCTCCACCCACATGAATGTGGAAGAGGTGAGGGAAGCCACCATGGCTTCCATGCCATGCCATTTGGGATTCCCCCCTCTCCTTATAAAAGTCCCCCTCTCCTCCTCTCATCTCACACCCCCTCGTGAAATATCTCTCTCCCCCTCTAGAATTTCCCCATGGTCTCGGATCAGCGAGATACAAGTTCCTGGTGGCTTTTTCTAGAAGGATTTGTTGCTTCCGCTGCTTCGCTAGAGCGAGGGCTCGGAGGTTGTCGGGATACCCGAATGTGTGTGCGATCACGGATGCACCACTGCTTTATGGTGCTGGACCTGCTGGACCAGCTGGACTTCATCATGATCTTGAGATCAGCAAGAGATCGACTACATCACCAACGAGTTCATACTCGTCAATCTTTTAGGTATTCAAGGGTATGTATTCTATGAATATATATCCACCTGTTGCTTGTATCTAGATAGATGGATCTTGGTGCATATAGTTCCCATCGTAGGAAATTTTTTGTTTTCTATGTTGTGAACCCAATAGTGATATCAGAGCCAAATCTGTGCGTAGATGCTTTGCACGGGTTGTACACATATGAGTATATGGGAGGTTATGGTCATGTTTTTGCTTCTTATGTGTATTTGGATATGGGATTTCTATTTCCGTGCCCCTGGTTCGTTAGCTGTACTCACTTTTCCTAGCCACTTAACTTTCCTCACTTTTGCCCATCTCCTTGTCTGAAACTCTCGCATCAGTCTGAAACTCGATGTCCGTTGGGTCCCG
Source organism: Avena sativa (assembly GCA_916181665.1). Taxonomy (NCBI): domain Eukaryota; kingdom Viridiplantae; phylum Streptophyta; class Magnoliopsida; order Poales; family Poaceae; genus Avena; species Avena sativa. The sequence goes on along the minus strand of OV702281.1, from coordinate 412,803,124 downwards.
TTAGTGGACCCTCGTCGTTCCGTGCTAACAAGTGGGGCCACATTCAGTCAGGTCCCATAGTGGACCCTTGCCGTTATGTGCTGACAAGTAGGACCCCCCATTACCTGCTGACAAGTGGGGCCACGTTCAGTCGAGTCCCGTAGTAGGACTCCCCCATGTTGGACTGCGTGGGGCCGGCTTGTTAGGAACGCGTTTTGGGGAATGTGTTGTGGGACCATGTGGGGCGCGTTTGGTAGTTACGTGTGCCATGTCGCCTAAATTGGAAGATTACTTTTTGTTATTTTTATGATTGGACTTTTAAGAGCGCCTTTTCCCCTTTAAGTCGCTAATAGTAATGTTAATTTTTGCCCAAAAAGGTAGTGAATCTAGATTTTCTTCTTTCTTCATTCTTGGTTCCTTTTGGCCCTCGTATTTTCCCAATCTGGTAGCAAATCTAGAGCAGCAAATCTAACCAGCACCATAAATATGTAGATAAACATAGCAGATGTAGATAAAGCAGCTAATATAGGATATATATAAACAGAGCAGATGTAGATAAACAGCTAATATAGGATATATAGTATGGTACCTAAACGAGGTTCGACAATTAGGCTGCTCAGTAGCAGCAGCGGACAAGTTCAACACAGACAACAAAACGAAAGAAGCTGCTTTATAGCAGCAGCATCAACATCAGCACAAGATCATTGGCCTCTCATGGCCTCTTCTTGGAGGTCCTCCGCCTCCTCGCTCTGGCGCTTCCTCCACTTCTTGTTTCCTAGTTGTAACATCCCAAAAATACTAAGCTTGGATCATCAAAGTCTAATCATCAAAATTAGGGTTAACAAAAACTTTTATAAATAAAATTATGAATGCATGCATATGTGTATGCATTGATTTTGAATTCTTTTAAAACCACCTTGTTTGTTTGTTTCATTGCTTGTAAAATGTTTCTTAGGTGAAATAAACATCATCTAAAACATTTCCCACACTTTTCCTAAAGACAAGTAAATCAAAACACATATATTAAATGAATGGTCACTTTGACCAATTTAACTCTCATGCCTACTTTGGCTGTCTCAAACTTTCAGAACCTAACAGAAACTTTTCTGGATCTTTGCACCCCTTGAATGTACTCATAACAAAGTATCAAGGCACACTTTGTGATCATCCAGAAACTTTCAAATGCATAGTTTAAATGACAATTCAAAATTGAATCTTTATCATATGGGAAGATCCCACTTTTTCAAAAACCACTCAAACAAGCTCAACTTTCAAAACCCAAGCATCTGTAGACTCACCGGCACCAATCTAGCAAACCCACCAAAAATCTTTTCAAAATTCAAAACTTGATTTCATGCGGCCATTTCATCAAACAGGTTCCACCCTATAGTTAGCTCACAACCAGCTCAGTAGATCATCTAGGAAGATTAGCCAAGCATTAGCACCACTGTGAGCATGCCATTGCCATCAATGGTGAACAGCCGAGCACACCCTTGCCACCCCATAGTCGACAGCAAGCTAGGAGCAGCAGCAAGCCTAGCCAGCATGTCTGGGAGGCAGCCCACCGTCCACCGCCACTCACTGTCCCAGCCGCGAGCGTTGCCAAGCCCTGGACCACGCGCACGAACCGTGCCCAGACCGCCAGAGACCATGCCGAGCATGCGCCAGAGCACCACCCTCGACCAGCGCCCACAGACCGCGCGCCGCCCTCACCGCGTGCACACACGATCGCCACCGACCCAGGAGACCGCCAAACATCCCCGTTTGCCGCCCCGGTGCCGCACATCCACCGCCCGCCATCGAAGACGCCGCCTCTGCCGCGCAGAGCATCGCTCGTTCTAGACCAAGCCGCACCGCCCCATGCCTCAAAACCATGTCGTTGAGCATCGCCAGGAGACACCGCACCGTCCCCTACCCTTGCCCATGCCAATAGCCACCTGTAACATCGCCCCCGACGAGCTCACCGTGCGCCCCAACGGTCCCCTCGCTCGACTATAAATAGAGGCCACCCCCGCTCGATTTCTTCACACCATCTCACTCCCCTCTCCTCACTGATCGTGCCACACCTTTCTCAAAGCAAGGCGAGCACCACCCCGCCAGAATTTCACAGGAGCCCGCCGCCTCTAGAGAAGAAGGGAGCCATCGATTTCGTCCACCCCAGGAGCTGCCGCGACCACCCTTGAGTTTGCCGTCGTCGACTTCATCGTTCGCCCGCCTCGCCGACCCTCGCCCGTACCCCGGTGAGCCCCCAACACCCCTCACTATTCGCGCTAGGTTTCGTTCTCGCCGGCGTTGTCTCGCGTCGACGATGACTCTCAGCCGTTGGATTAGAACTAGATCGAACGATCCACGTTGCCCCATACCGCTTCGCCCAGCCCCGTGTCACTGACAAGTGGGGACACCCACTTAAGCAGCCCGTGGGAGCACTGCGCTTAGCAGGCCGGCCCGTTAACTTTTCCCGCGCAGCCATGTTATTCAAATTAAACTTTTTCCATTTCAATTCAAACACACTTCTGTACCCAACTTCAAAAATCAACCCAGATCGATTCAGTGCAACAAATTGAATGAAACCAATTTTGTTGGAAAGGTCTGTGAATGCTGAATCTAAGCCCGTTGGATTCAAGTCATTTGGATCTATATATCACTCATGGTAAAAATAACAAGGCAGAAGCTTTTCTGCATTCAAACATTTTTCAAATTTAAACCATAATAGCTTTTGAGTTGATTCCAACTCTCAAAAATCACATTTAACCATACCTTTCAGAATATATAAAAATATATAGGTTTACTTGCAGAAATAATGTTCAAGTAATAAAAGAATGCCCCATAGGCATTAGTAGCCACTTTAATTAAATAAAATAAAAGGGTAAAACCTTATTAAATTGTGACACCACTTTAAATCACATTCCCATGGACTACAATATGTGGTGATGATATGTGTCAACATGATCCCATGTTTGGTTTGGAGAATACTAAATCTTAAGTAGTTTTTCAATGAGTAGAAATGACTTTCCTAAAAATAAAAGGAATTAAATCAAGCCTTAACTTGTAATGTTAGAGATGATGCTAGATCATCTATAGGACCCTTGTGTGTGATGATTACAAGTATTTAAGTATTGTTTGGTGATTGTGTACCTCGTATTTATTCATAGACGCTAGTACCGACCAAGGATACGAGGAGGAAGGAGGATACTACGAAGAAGAAGCCGAGGAGAACTTCAACCACTGCTCTGCACAAGGCAAGCTTATATTGACATTGATGCAAGCTAACACCTGCAAGATACCCTACTGATGCAACCAACCCCTACTTGTTACTATGCCTACTATATGCCTTAAGCATATGTGATCACCCCCACTTGATAAACCAATCCTAGTTTTATTTGCAAGCTTCTTACTTTATTTCTTTATCAAGGCTTCAACTTAGAGTTTACTTAAGTGACTTGTAGATACTAGAAAGATTCTGAAGGTTGCATAAAGAGCATAAAATTTGGCCTAAGTTAGAAACCTTGATATCAGCCTAAGATATAAGGTTGGACTTAGTTGAAACTCCACTAGTTTACCACCCCTCATCAGTACTACCCCCCACTTGTAGATGCTAGTGCTAAGCATAAAACTTGATCAACTTTATATGGGAATAATTGGTGGAAAAATGGTTATGAAAACCTTGGAATGATGGATCATTCTATTGAAATGTTTTGGACATGTGTTTACAAACACCTGATGATCTTGGTGATGAAAATGTTGAGGCATGAGCCTTAGCCCGTTGATCTAAAGGGGATCTGACGGCCCCGGCTCGTCTTCCTCCTCACACTACTAGGAAAACGGCTATAGGTAATCAGCACATCCGTGGCTCACATGGTTGAAGTGCCCCATGGCTAAAACAGGTGTGGCTCACCTGTGGGCAGTGCCCTACTAGTAACTAGAACAACCGTGGCGCACATGACCATAGTGCGCCACAGATATGTGTGGGCCAGGGCCCTGTTGGCCGCACGCCAAACATCTGTAGCGCACATTGTTGGAGATATGCCCTAGAGGCAATAATAAATTTAGTTATTATTATATCTTTGTGTTTATGATAAATGTTTATATTCATGCTATAATAGTATTAACAAGGAAACATTAATACTTGTGTGAATTGTAAACTTAAATTGAAGTCCCTAGTATAGCCTCTATACTTCACTAGCTTGTTGGTTGATTAAATGATTGTGGTTTCCATATCATGAACATTGAGATGTTATCAACAACAAGATCATATCGTTAGGAGAATGATATGGTGGACATACTCCTATTGATAAGCGTAGCATAAAGATCAAAGTCATTTCAATAGTTCAATTGCTATATGCTTTCTGATACATAGTAACCTAATTCCTTCGACCATGAGATCATGCATATCACCTTTACCGGATGGATGCTTTGATGACATCAAACACCACACCGTAACTGGGTGGCTATAAAGGTGGCATTAAGTGTTCGGAAAGTATTGGTTGAAACACATGGATCAAGAGTGGGATTTGTCCATCCACATGACGGATAGATATACTCTGGGCCCTCTCGGTGGAATGTCATCCAATTAGCTTGCAAGCATGTGACTTGGTCACAAGGGATCACATATCACGGGAACGAGAAAAGAGTACTTGTCAGTAACGAGGTTGAACTAGGTATGCAGAGATACCGACGATCATAACCTCGGATAAGTAACATATCGTGAGACAAAGGGAAATTGGTATCTTATGTAAGTGGTTCATTCGATCGCAAAGTAATCGTAGAAATATGTGGGAGCCATATGAATTTCCAGATTCCTCTATTGGTTATTGTTCGGAGAAGTGTCTCGATCATGTCCGCATAATTCACGAACCGTAGGGAGACACACTTAAGGATTCGACGTTGTTTGAGTAGTTATGGTATTATGAGAAAGAGACCGAATGTTGTTCGGAGTCTCGGATGGGATCCGGGATATCACGAGGTGATCCGGAATGGTCCGGAGAATAAGATTCATATAAGGAAAGTCCCATTTCGGAGTTCGGGAATGATTCCGGTGTTTTCATCGGGAATGTTCTAGAAGGTTCCGGATTGTCCGGCACTCCGGGGGGGAAGGGGTACATGAATGTGTCATTACATATTGGAATGATTGCATCATGTACTAAGTGTTCTTGCTGTCCCAAATAAAGGATTAAATTGAATCCTAAAACAGAAAAGTCAAATGTCCAGTTTGAAAGTCAAACGGCTAAAACAAGAAACTGTGGGAAACAAGAAAGAGGAGTTGGGAACCGACTTGAGGGAGGAGTCTCCTCCCCAAGCCGGCGCACCACCCAAGGCCGACTTGGGGAGGGACTCCCATCCCCTGGCCGCGCCTCCCCACCTATAAAAGGAGGGGCAGGGCTCCCCTCCTAGACACACAACTTTCTACCTCTAAATCTCCGGTTTAGAGCCGTTTTGGTTTAGAGCTTCTAATTGCTTTAGCCAGCGGTTTAGAGCCTTCTAGTTGGTTTAGAGCCTTCTAATTGGTGTGTCTAATTACTAGACCACTAATAGCCTCTCTCATAAGCTCCACCATACTCGCACCGGCTTAAGGCGAAGCCCTGCGGGATTTCCCCTCTACTTCCGGCACCACGCCGTTGTGCTGCCGGAATCGCGAGGAGAGTGCTACAACCTCCGCTGCCTGCTGGAACAAGGGAGAGGAAGGTCTTCGTCGAGTACCGAACGTGTGACCAACTGCGGGAGCGCTGCCGGAACGTGGCGCCGGAAGGATCGTCTACACGATCTTGAGATCGGAAAGAGTACGACTACATCACCCACGAGAATCCGCTCTCGTTAAACGCTTTGGAATCTTCGAGGGTAAGTTATACCATCGACTTGTTGCTACAATCTAGTAGATAGATCTTGGCTTGTTTGTTTGTATGCGATAGAAAATTTTTGTTTTCCATGCTACGAACCCCTACACACATAGGGTAGGTGCGCTACGGTTGTTAGTGTCAAGCGTTGAGCACATGGAGGGGGTGCACTACGCCTAAGCGCATGCCCCTCTCTGTCCCTCACGGCCAGACACATCCGTGGCGCACTATGGCATGTGCGCCACGGATGTATAAACTTAGTAGTAGGGCACCTTGCTCTAGTGCCCTACGGCTAACTATCCTACACCAACTCCACACCCCCCCCCCCCGTGGATCGACTTTTTAGGCTTTGCAAAAAATAAAAGAAAATGATAAACACTTCAAAAAATTAAATCCTTTCATATTTAGGTAGGTAATGTGGTATAGTTTCTAGTAAAATTAACAAACATGAGTTTCGACTTTATTTGCAAAAAAAGTCATGCCACGGTAAAATGGCCGTAACTTTTGCATACGATGTTGAAAAAAATCGTATAATATACCAAAATGAGCAGAACGAGATTTCGCATCCGCTGGCAACCACCTCTGGTCGTTTAGCGATTTTTTAGATTTTCAAAATTCGAAAAGAGTAAAAATTTACGGTCAAAAGACCGTTTTTCCTGCAGAAAAAAAATAGAGGGCGACTTACCCGTAGCGCACCACCACCTAGTGCGCCACGGATAAGCTTGGGCGGGATTCAAATTTCGAATCCCCACCCCGCCCACCTTCCCTCCCCTTCTCTCCTTTTCCTTTTCCTCCCTTCTCATTTCCTTCTTCTTCTCCTCCTTCTCCTTCTCTTTCTCTTTCTCCTTCTCCTCCTCTTCCTCCTCCTTGCAGTTCCGACGACGAGACGGCGGGCTGCTTCTTCTCCTCCTCTTCCTCCTCCTCCTTGTAGTTCCGACGACGACGAGGCCTCCTCCTCTTCTTCTCCTTCTCCTCCTCTTCTTCTCCTCCTCTTCCTCCTCTTCCTCCTCTTCTTCTTCTTCTCCTCCTCCTCCCCCTCTTCTTATCCTTCTCCTCCTCCTCTTCTTCTCCTCCTCTTCCTCCTCTTCTTCTTCTCCTCCTCCTCTTCTCCTCCTCCTCTTCCTCCTATACTCCTCCTCCTCCTTGCAGTTCCGACGACGATGACGAGGTGACGACGAGGAGGCGACAACGAGGCGACGACGGCGACCTGCACCGACGCGCAACGGCACTGACGACGAGATCCAGATCTGCTGATTTTTTTTGAATTTTGAAATTTATATCCGTGGCGCACAACACCTAGTGCGCCACGGTTATCGTTTCATACGCGTGGCGCACCTGGACTACTTTCCGTGGCGCACTGGCATGTGCGCCACGCCTATCTCGACACAACCGTGGCGCACCAGGTAGTGCGCCACGGCTAGGAGATAGCCGTAGCGCGAGGCCCGTGGCGCACTGCTAGTGCGCCATAGATGGCCTTTTCAGGTGCGCCACTAAAGGCCGTTTTCCTAGTAGTGTCAGGACGGGGTCGTAGGGAAGAAACCTAGGGGCGGACAGCGAGGCTCGAGGAGGTTTACCATGGCTCCTAGGAGCGTCGGGGAAGGTCGGAGGCAAAGCGGCGTCCGAAGGGGAGCCGAACAAGGGGCGACACGTCGGGGTCAGGCATCGGAAGTGGCCTCGCACGAATATGACCGTGGCGGCTTGTCGGGAGTTTGCGGAGGGTTTTCTTGGGCGTTCTTGCACGCGGGAAAATCACAGGGGAGGGCCAGAGAGGGTCTAGGGAGGCAGGAGGGTGACATGCAAAAGGAGTTGAGCTCGGGGAAATGGAGTAGAGCTTGCAAGAGGGAGGAGGCCGAGACTCCTTTGCTTCTCTTCTCTAGGGCGAGGCAGAGGAGGGGGAGGGAGTGGGAGCTCTGGAGGGAGGTGAGTGGGGGTTGTTGGGGCAAATGAGCTAAGCAGGGTAGAGCTGGGTGGCCTTGGGCCTTATAAACCGAGAGGAGGGGTCTATGGTGGGTGTGGCTCATGGATGAGCATGGATCTGGTCCTTGGCCTTCCCATTGGTGGCCAGGGGTGGTGGGAAGAGTGTTGGGGATTCTTGTGGTCGTGCATGGAGCAGAGAGGGGGTAGAGGGCTGCAATGAGTAAAGAAATGGGGATTGACAAGACAAGTTCTTTGTCTCTTACTTAAAGAACCATGTGGGGCAAGGAGTGTGGGGCCATGCTACAGTGTTGGTCGCCAGGGGAGGGCTGGTGTTAGGGAGGAGTGTTGAAGAAGATTTGAGCTGGTGTGGTTTTGATTTGAATCAAGGTTTGTTGGTTTTGGCAAAATTGATTAATTGGAGGCTTGTGAAGGAGTGGACAAACTTGCATTGGACAAGGTATGGAAATGGTACTGGTAGATAGATGGGGTCAAATAATCTCTCCTAGATTTAAATGGGATTTTTCTAGAGATTATAATCCCATTTAAATGCACTTCTTCAAAAAGTGCAGAAATAGATTATGGAAGCTATGATGATATTTTTACATTGTACAAGCTTGGTTTTTTATGTGATATGGTCCGAAATACCATATTACACATTGGATAATTTTATTGGGATTTATTGGGATGGAAAAGTACTTTTAGAGAATTATTTCTTGTTTCTGCCATTTAAGTAAAAGGGCAAAAAGAAATAATAAAGAATCTCACAAATATTTATTTTTGAGTTGGGAAAATGGGGTGTGATATATAGGAATCAAATGTTCCTTGAGTTGTCAAGGTGATTTGGAGAAAAACAATCTTTCCTTTGAGGACAAGGTTGTTGGGAAATTGGTAAGTAAAGGAAATTAAATAGTTTAATAATCCAAATAATTGTGGGAATTATTTGGGGATGCTTATATCAAAGTTAGATGATATACACTTGATGTAGGCATCAAAATCAACATTGGTTTTGAGGAGAAGCGGTGAAAAGGATGGAACTAGATTTTTGGAGGATCTAGGGTTTGGTTATTCTGATGCTACCTAAACAGGGTTGGATTAGGGAGCTTAGAGCTCACCTTGGTACAAGGGGTATATCGATGGATAGACAAATTTATAAAGATGATAATGGAAGCAAAGGTTGAGCTTGGTTGCATTTGAGGTGATCATGATGGTATGGCAAACCTTGTTGAAAATAAGGCTGCCATAACAATTACATCAGGTAGCCTTCTAAACCATGGGGGTTTAGGAAGCACAAGGCTCCAATGGAAACAAGTGAAGTGGGAATTGATAGGATATGATTAGTAGGACATAACCAAACAAGGATTTGGTCAAGGGGAGGTGTCATATAGAGGTGAGCTTCTGCCAAAGTAGGCAAGATGATAATATTTGCAGAAAAGATTATTATCTTGACTACAAAACCATCATGGATGAGTGGGACATAGATTGGCTTAGCCAAGGGAAAGAATGGGATTTGGTAGTACTAATGATGTAATACAAGATGGTTCAAGTGCATTCTAAATAATGCACATAGGTTGGAAAAGGTAGAGCTCCAAATATTGAAATAAGAAATCCAGACTTAGCCATTTTGGCAGTTTTGGAGATTTTGACTAGAGTGCAAGTGTGGATGATTTTGGAGAGGATGCTAGGTTCCAAATTCATGATCGTATGGAGGAAGTTGATGTGAGGGATAAGTAGATATTATTCCTGCTTAGATTGGGTCTTCACTGAGTGGGAAACCCTCCAGAAAGGTTATCCTTGGATTGATGTAAGCAGGAGATGAGATGATCACTTGAGTGGCTTAGGATAGATCCAGACTTGGATGCTTGCTTTGGGATTGATGTTCACAAGCCTATATTGGGTCCTAAGGGATGAGCTACTAGATTAGCTCATTCTAGTTCCTAAGCAAGCAAGGCAAACAACAGATCAAGGCAATTCATCCTATTACTTACACAACTAGTACTAGGGTTACCTTCAAGCCTATGTTGAGGTAAGGATGGGTATTTTGGAAAGGGGTTTTGCTTTGATGCAAGATAAGGATCATCTTGGTATTACTACCAAGATTGGAATGAAATGTTTTTATTAAAGGTTTTTGGAAAACCTAGAGATAAGGGTAGTTGAAGATTCTGCCTTGAAAACATAAGGAGAGTATATATATGTCTCCATAGTTTTGGCAATAGAAGCTAGTAAAGTATTTGGTTGTGTTAAAGTCATCTTGGCTCAGGTTTTTGAAATGCCAAAACATTTGAGAATATGAAGGATCAGCCAAGACATCCCTTTTGAAAAATAGTTTTTGTAAACTAGTATTGAGATGAGGGGTACACAACTAATACATAAACATTTGCTTGAGCACAAGCAAACAAGTAAGAACACATTGCAAGAAAAAGTTTTTGTTCCCCCTGATTTTTGCCTTTTGGACATTGAATCAGGGTTGCTGAAATTGGGATGTTCAGTTCAAAGGTTTATAATTTTCGTATACGCAAGTTTAGGGATCACTTTTCATGCTCTAAAAATGGTAATCTCTCAAGATTTTCTTAGGACGCTATAATTTGAAAGTGTTCAAGAGTTGTGTCAATTATAAACACTCTTTTACATTAAGAGTTGTCTAAATTTTTCAATTTGAAAGTGTTCAAGAGTTATGTCAATTATAAACACTCTTTTACATTAAGAGTTGTATAATTTTTTTTAATTTGAAAGTGTTCAAGAGTTGTGTCAATTATAAACACTCTTTTACATTAAGTGTTGTATACTTTTTATAATTTGAAAGTGCTCAAGATTTGTGTCAATTATAAACACTCTTTTATATTAAGAGTTGTGTATATTTTTTAATTTGAAAGTGTTCAAGAGTTATGTTGAAGATTTGCGTCAATTATAAACACTCTTTTACATTAAGAGTTGTATAATTTTTTTAATTTGAAAGTGTTCAAGAGTTGTGTCGATTATAAACACTCTTTTACATTAAGAGTTGTATACTTTTTTTAATTTGAAAGTGTAAAAGAGTTATGTCAATTATAAACACTCTTTTACATTAAGAGTTGTATAATTTTTTAAATTTGAAAGTGTTCAAGAGTTGTGTCAATTATAAACACTCTTTTACATTAAGAGTTGTATAATTTTTTAAATTTGAAAGTGTTTAAGAGTTCTGTTAATTATAAACACTCTTGTACATTAAGAGTTGTATAATTTTTTTAATTTGACAGTGTTCAAGAGTTGTGTCAATTATATATACTCTTGTACATTAAGAGTTGTATAATTTTTTTAATTTGAAAGTGTTCAAGAGTTGTGTCATTTTCTTATTTATTATACATCCATCTCCCTATTTTTTTAATTATAAACACTCTTTCACTTGATTGCAGCCGAGACATTAACTAGATAAACCAATTAAATCATAGGAATGGCTCGCTGGATGCATTCTCCACAGCAAGCGCCCCACTGAGAATTGTAACGTACTCCGCTAGTTGGACCACCACACTTGTCGTTTTCTCGCAAAAATGTGTCTAAGTTATGTTGAACCTTAGTGCTTGCGGTAGACTTTGTATGCCATGACTTGTATGTTTTATGGAAGATTGTATGATTTTTGTTATCTTTTACTATCTTGTTTTCCCTTACTTGTGTTGTTCTTATTTCTCTATCTTATATATTAGATGCCTAGCTTTGTGATCAGTACTGCCGAGGAGTTCAATGGAACTCGTTTTGGTTCACGTATCGTGCAGTTCACTAGTGTGCTCAACCTCCCACTTGCTAGTATCAAGGCACATTAGCTCACCAAGTTTGAGAGGAAGGATCTTTGGGGCTTTAGAGTCACACAGCCAGGATGGCCAGACAGATCCACTCACATAGGAGATTTCCTTCAAGCTGATGCAAGATGACAAGGAGAAGGGACTAGATGTAGTCATGCAGGAGCTACTCGGACGCCTCTGCGAACGTCACGCCACCGAGCTCAGAGGCCTCTACTTCCATCCGTTCGGGAGACGTGACGAGGAGGGATAGGCATTGGTGTATGAGGGCGCTGTTAGAGAGACGATAGAGCCAGTTCGTCTGTACCTCCAGGACCTAGAGGGCCTTATTAGACACCTCGACACAGATAGGACCAACTCCATGCTTAGCAATGACGAGCTCCAGGTTCAGTTGAGGAAGAAGGACAAGCTCTTCGCAGAGCAAGACGAGATCGTCAAAGAGATGGAGGCCAGATTCGAGAGCCAGGACAAGAAGTTCAAGAATCAGGAGAAGAGAGTTCAGGACAGAAACAAGAAGATCAAGGACATGAGGGCCGAGATAGAGGCCAAGGACTTCGAGTTAGAGATTTAGCAGGGAGTGATAGAGATGCTTCACTCGCAAAAGAGAGCTCTTCGCGCTAAGATTGAGGCCTTGACCACCAACATGGAGGAGTACAAGTCAGCTATGGAGACAGCCGGACTTACTCTTGTGGACATGGAGGTCGACATGGCTACCTAATTATCTATCATCCTTTAATTATTGAGTCGCAATGATCATCCAACATGTGGATGTCTTGCTATTATGATTACTTTTCCAAAACTTGTTGTTTACGTTGTTTAAACTCTTTGTTATCTTGCGATTGTTTATTGTGTTTGTTGCTATGTGATGTATTGTGCATGGCATCTATGGGTTATATCTCATTACTTATCCTTATTGAAACCACAGATGCCTCCCCACCGTGCCAATCCCAACCCAACCAACAACAACAATAACGTCAATCCCGAGATGCAGTAGTTGATGACAGCTCAAACTCAACTGATGTAGATGATGACCCAATTCATGGCTAATAAAAATCAGAATTAGAACAACAACAACAACAACAACAACAACAACAACAACAACAACAACAACAACAACAACAACAATACCAACAACCCACCAGCCTTTGACATGCTCACCAGGTTTCTAAGGTTGAGGCCAGCCAAATTCTCGAGAACAACTGATCCAATGGTAGCCAATGACTGTTACGTTCCGTGAACAAAGACCTAGTCAATGTTGGCTGCACCGATGAAGAAAAGGTCAGGTTCGCAACACATCTGCTTGAAGGACCAGCAGCAACATGGTGTGACAACTTTCAGATCACCACTCCCCTTGAGGATGTGACTTGGGATATTTTTGAGGATGGATTCCGTACAGGTCACATCTCATCAGGAGTGATGAATTTGAAGAAAAAGGAGTTCCACAATCTGAAACAACGTCACCACAGTGTGGCTGAATACATTGAGGAGTTCAACAATCTGGCGCGCTATGCACCGGATGAGGTTGATACGGATGCCAAGAGGAAGGATAAGTTCCTCGAAGGATTGAATGATGAAATGAACCTGCAGCTATCTGTTTCCTATGTTCCAACATACCAATCACTATGTGACAAGGCCACCATCTTGGAAAGCAAGATGAAGCAGGTTGAGAACAAAAAGAGGAAGCATCACTTTGATAAGCACAGCTCGGGATCGTCTCACAAGCGTTCCCATTAATGATGATAGTGGAGGTTCTGGATCCCACAAACATGGGAAGTATAACAGCCACCACAACCATGATTGTCACCATGATAACAAGCATCATCACAGTCATGACAATGACAAGTATAAGAACCACAAGAGTGGACACAAGAGCTACCACAGTGGAAATGGTAATGGGAGTCAGCCTGCAAAAAGAGACATCGGTCAGTTTGAGTGCTTCAAATGCAAGAAAACTGGGCACTATGCAAATGAATGCCTAGAAAATAAAGTTGAAGCAGACAACAAGCCCAACCCTTTTCAGAAGGGACAAGTGAACCACATCAATGTGGAAGAAATTTATGAAGAGTCTAATGCTATGGCTGGTAAGTTCAAGCTTAATTATTTTCTAGCACTTGTTCTTTTTGATACCGGCACATCGAATACATTCATATCAAGAGAATTTGTTGATAAAAATGGACTTCCAACTGAAACTATTTTTGTCCTATAAAAGTAAGCTCTCCCGGTGGAGAGATGATAGTGTATTTTGGATGTCATGATCTAGTGATAGAATTTGGAAAGTATAAGTTTCCAATTAGTCTGATAATCCTAGATTCCCAAGGATTGGATGTAATTTTGGGTATGGATTGGATGACTAAGTATGAAGGAGTATTAGATTGTGCCAATCATACTATTACACTCATAACCCCTGATAAGAAAAGGATTAGATTCAAGTCTAACTTTGAATCAAAAGCGAGTAAGCAAAATTCTCTTAAGGGGGTTAACATAGATGGTGTGCCAGTTGTGAAATAATATTCGGATGTGTTTCCAGAAGAGTTGCCAGGAATGCCACCAGATACAGATGTGGAGTTTCTGATTGACTTGCTGCCATGATCAGGACCAATAGCAAAGAGACCGTACAAGATGTCAGTTGATGAGTTGAAAGAACTCAAGAAACAGCTTGGAGAACAGTTGCAGAAAGGATTTATTCAACCAAGTTCTTCATCTTGGGGTGCACTAGTTCTGTTTGTTGAGAAGAAGGATAGAATTCAAAGGTTATGCATAGATTACTTTTCACTCAATGAGGTGACTATAAAGAACAAGTATCCTTTGCCTAGAATCAACGATCTATCTGATCAGCTAGAAGGAGCCCGTGTATTCTCAGATTAGAGAGCAATACATACCTAAGACTGCTTTCACCACTAGGTATGGATTGTATGAGTACATCGTGATGCCATTTGGTTTGACAAATGCACCAGCCTATTTCATGAATATGATGAACAAGGTGTTCATGGAGTTTCTTGACAAGTTTGTTGTCGTATTCATCAATGACATTTTGATATATTCCAAGAGCAAAGAAGAGTATGAAGAACATTTGCGTTTGATACTTGAGAAGCTCAGGGAAAACAAGTTATATGCCAAGCTCAGCAAGTGTGAATTCTGGTTAAATGAAGTTGGATTTCTCGGACATATTGTGTCAGGAGATGGTATAGCTGTCGATCCCGCAAAGGTGTCAGCTGTAACTGAGTGGGAATCTCCCAAGTCAGTGAAAGAAGTTCACAGTTTCCTAGGCTTGGCAGGATACTATAGAAGATTCATTGAGAATTTCTCAAAGGTAGCTAAGCCAATGACGGAGTTACTTAAGAAAGATAAGAAGTTTGACTAGACAGAAGGTTGTGAAGTCAGTTTCCAGGAATTAAAGAAGAGACTAGTGACAACAGCGGTCTTATGTCTGCCAGATTTGGAGAAAGATTTCCAAGTCTATTGTGATGCATCTCACCAAGGATTAGGTGGAGTTTTGATGCAAGAAGGGAAAGTTGTGGCTTATGCTTCAAGACAACTCAAAACTCGTGAAGTGAATTATCCTACTCACAATTTGGAGTTAGCCACTATTGTCGACGCACTCAAAACGTGGAGACATTATCTTTTGGGAAAACGATGTGAAGTGTTCACGGATCACAAGAGTTTAAAGTATATCTTCACTCAGAAAGAAATCAATATGATACAAAGAAGATGGCTTGAGCTCATCAAGTACTATGACTTGAGTTTGCAATACCACCCCGGTAAAGCAAATGTTGTAGCAGATGCTTTAAGCCGTAAGGTTTATGTGAATGACCTTAATAAGGGAGAATTGCCAGAAGATCTGTGTGCCCAATTCAAAGATCTTAGATTGGAGATAGTACCTGAAGGACATCTCATGTCATTGGATGTTCAACCCACATGTTGGACAAGATCAAAGAAGCCCAAAAGTTGGACAAGGAAATTGAAGAGATTAAAGGAAATATTAGCAAAGGGAAAGCTAAAGGATTCCATGAAGACAAACATGGTACTTTATGGTATGGAAAACGTATCTGCATTCCGCAAGATCTGGAGCTTCGGAAACTGATTCTACAAGAAGCACACAATTCACCATATTCTATTCACCCGGGTAACACCAAAATGTACATGGATGTGAAGGAAAGGTTTTGGTGGAACAACATCAAGAAGGATATTGCGGAGCATATTGCCTTGTGTGATGTGTGTAGTCGAGTGAAAGCGGAACATCAGAAACCGGTAGGATTATTACAACCACTACATATTCCTGATTGGAAGTGGGATAAGATTGGAATGGATTTTATCACCGGACTGCCAAGGACTTGATCCGGATATGATTCTATTTGGGTTGTTGTAGATCACCTAACTAAAGTGGCTCATTTCATACTTGTGAAGACAACCTATACAAGTGCTAAGTTAGCCAAGATTTATATGAACAGGATTGTATGTCTGCATGGAGTACCCAAGAGTATTGTGTCCGATAGAGGAACTCGGTTCACTACGCATTTTTTGCGACAACTGCATGAATCATTGGGAACAAGATTAGAGTTTAGCACAGCTTTTCACCCCCAGACCGCTGGACAGACAAAAAGGACCAATCAGATTTTGGAGGATATGTTGAGGGCATGTACCCTAGACTATGGTGCTATTTGGGATGAAAGTCTGTCTTACGCAGAATTCACTTACAATAACAGCTATCAAGCCAGTATTGAGATGGAACCGTTTGAATTTCTCTATGGAAGGAAGTGTACTACGCCATTGCTATGGAGTGGTGTTGGATAAAGAAATTTTTTTGGACCAGAACTGATTAAGGAAGCAGAAGAGAAAGTTAAATTGGTAAAAGATAGATTGAAGATAGCACAGTCCCGACAAAAGAGCTACGCAGATCCAAAGCGTAGAGAAGTCACCTATGAGGTAGGTGATAGAGCTTATCTTAGAGTCTCACCACTTCATGGTGTGAAGAGATTTGGAGTCAAAGGAAAATTGGCACCAAGATATGTTGGACCATTCAAGATTATGAGTCGCAAAGGAGAAGTGTCTTACGATATTGAATTTCCTGAATCACTGTCAGCGGTTCACAATGTGTTTCATGTGAGTCAGTTGAAGAAGTGCCATCCGGAGATGGAAGAAACTTCTTTGAAGGATACTATACCTTTGGAAGAGGTTCAGTTGGAGAGTGACCTCACCTATGAGGAGAAGCATATCAAAATCCTCGAGACAACAGAAAGAGTTACTCGTACCAAGACTATAAAATTCTACAAAGTTCAGTGGAACCACCATTCCGAAGAAGAGGCAACTTGGGAAAGAGAAGATGACCTTCGAAAGGATCACCCTCACCTATTTGCTATCCAATCCGAAACTCGAGGACGAGATTCATCTTAAGGGGGTTAGATTTGTAACATCCCAAAACTCATGAATTACAAAAGCATGCATTATATTCATGTGTTCATAGCATTCTTGACTTGCACAAAATTTTTCAAATCAAAACTCCAAATAAAACCAATTTTATGCCTATTATTTATATATCATTAAGGCATGGTTTTATTTTATTTTCAAAGGATCGAAGTGAATTTGAGTAAACAGAAGTGTTTGACACACATTTGAGTGCAAATTTCATTGTATAAAAATCTAGAGAAGATTTTAAAGCAAACTTATTTGAATTAGGGTTTGAAAATCATTTCTGAAAAATCAAATAGAAAAAGAAAAGAAAAAAGGAAAAAAATAAAACCTGGCGCCAGCCTTTCGGCCCAGCACCACTAACAGCCCACGAGCCCACCCGGGCCGTTTCCCCCTCTCCCCTGTTTCCTACCACCCGCGTGCGCACCCGCTCGCTGATGACTGGGCCCCACGGCCACGTCACTTCTTCGTCCTCAATCAGCGCCGACGACCACCTCGCCGCTGCCGTTTTCCCCATCACTTCCGCGCTTAATTGCATTGATTCAGCGAGTAATTTCCTCCCCCGATCCCCTCTACTTAACCCCCTCCTCCTTCCGCTCTTTTCCCCTCATGCCACACCCACAGAGAGCCCCGAGGTTGCCCACACACGATCTCACTTCGTCGTGGTATCGAGCCTCTCCGGAGATCGATTCCGGTGAGAACTCCCCGCCCCTCTCCCTCTAGTTCTTGCTATCTTGTTAACCACACTCCCGTGCATCTAACACTGCTTGCGGGCTTCCTTTTGGTGGCTTGTAGCATCACCTTCGTCGACGACCGCGCGTGCCCGACGACAAGCTCTACTCCGACGAGCAAATACGGTAAACCTATCCCTCCCCCTTCACTCTAGTTGATGCTCGTGCATTCACCGTCCTCTTGCGTGTCTAACGCCATACTCTGCTGGTCCTATCGTGCCTCGTAACACCGCCAACGATGACGCCCGTACGCACCCGACGCCACCCTCACCTCCAGTGAGGAATCCCCGACGACTCCGCACGCACGCGCCTCCACTTCTTCGACCATCGTCACCACCTCGTCTTCGTGCTTCGGTAACAAACCATGCCTTCCCCTATCACCCCTAGCGCCGCCAGTACACCGCCGACAGGAGCGTCGCCGCCGCTCAGGCCATTCGTGCCGCCCCATTTTGGTCAAAGCTGCTAGCGCCATTAGATCTAGATCTAGTGGATCAAATTAGATCCTACTCGAAACGGTATCAATCAATCTAGCCCATGCGATTTCATCTAGATCCTGCGGCTCTCTTTGATCGATCCAACCGAACCGGTACGGGCCAATCAAGCACAACCACGTGTCTGTGGTTTTGTTTTAAAATCTGTTTTTGAATCTATTAGGAATATAAATTTGTAAAATTCATATCTTTTGTTCTGTTTATCCAAAAATGCAAATAATATACCATTGGATTCAGAAAAATATATCCTACATTACTGTGGTCCTAAATTTGTATTTTTCTTCTGGAAATTTAGGTTTAATTACAGAATCAAATGTAGGCCTATTTTGGCTATATAAATTATTTAGAAAATGATTTAAAAACAAATTTGAGTTTATTTAGAATTTAAATAAATGGTTTTGTGTTTGGTACTTTTTGTTTTGAATAATGTAGTGTATAAATTCATTCCATTACATTTGCATGCATTCATATATATTTTGCTTGATTATTTGAATGTTAATTTGGGCTATTATTTTATGTGTAGATTTTGGTGCTAGTGGTGATTGTGAGTGTGAGGATTGTTGCTACTCTCCCAACTACTACCAAGGCAAGTGGTACTTCATGTATTTGTCCTATTATTTTTGACTATGCTCTAGTGATATTTTGAATAGGTCTTGCATGGAAATTTAGCTAAGTATATAAATATGCTATGCCTTGGGAAATCCTAGTAGCTGTAGTCTTAGTAGGATTTTTCTCAAGTTAAGATACTTGTTATGTTATCATGCTTAGCCTAGATAGTAGAAAACAAGGGTGGATTATAATCATGCTATGGAAATTTTGCTAAGTCTTTTGACTTGTGTTTTTGCTTAATAAAACAACTAAGTGAATGAATCAACTGGGTGGAATGGTATGATGGTTTGTGTTGAGTGGTTACACAAGGCCCATGTCTATGGTTTACCTTGTGTATCACACTTGTGGAAATCCACCCAGGAACAAAGGGATTTGAGATACTGATGGTGCCCACCACTTGTCGTGGGACGCTTCGTTGGAAACCCCAAGAGCAAGGTATGAAGCAGCACAACAGCAAGTTTCCATCAGTAAGAAACTGAGGTTATCGAACCAGTAGGAGGAAGTAAATGTCACACAGGTGTTGCAAGCAACGCGGAGACCTGCACAACACAAACTCAAGACTTTGCCCCAACGAATCAGTGAGGTTGTGAAGCTCACCGGTTTGCTGTAACAAATGATTAAAGGTATGGTGTGGAAGGCAATGGTTTGCAGCAAGTAAACAAGTAAAAGTGGAAGATGTTGTAACATCCATGTTTGTAATATATGTACCCAGTACTTAAGCATGGCATGCATCTATTTAAATCATCCAAGTAATGCATGTGATCAAGTGTGTTGAGTTAAATGCAAACCCTGAACCCTAGATTCTTCCCTCTCTTTGAAATACATTCAAATGGTGTTTAAATTTTGAAAAGTATCAAAGTTTATTGGAGCTCAAGTTGGTATAAAGGGCCCCACAATGTTTTACATATTTCACAAAAGCCTTTGGTATTTCTGAAATAACCAAAACATGTTTGAAATTGAAAATACAAAATAGATTTTGAAAACAGAAAAAGGAAAAAATTAGCTAAAAACAACTGAGCAGCAGCCGAACCAGGCCGGTCCAGCTCTTCTTTCTCTTCCCTGCAACCTTTCCTGCAGCCAGCTGCGGCCCAGGTCAGCCCACCCGCGGCCCAAGAGAAGGCCCGTACCCCTTCGATTATTTCCTCCTTTCTTCTTCCTCGCCAGAAGGACACCGGCGAAGCTCCTGCGTGGCAGCGCCGCCGTCACCCGATCCTCGCCCGAATCGCAGCGCCCCGCCACCCCCGGATCCAGGATAAGAACGCCGATGCTCGGCTCTCTCTCCTCGTCCCCTTATCCCTTTCCCTCTCGCTCTCTCCCGGTAGAGCTCCTCCCCACCGAACCCTAGCCACCATGGCGACGAGCTAGAGCTCGTTTCGGTGCACCCCGAGCCCGGCCGAGTAGCCTAGGAGCTCCGCCGTGAAGCCCACCGTCTTCTAGCTGGAGGAATCGAGCCACGCATCCCCCTTTGGCACGGACGCCCTCGTCTCCCCGAGGTTCTGCCGTCGCCGTCATCGTCAAATCGTCGCCACTCTGAAGCTCCTCCGGCCTCACCGTCGGCATCTACGCGCTCAGGGTGAGCATACGGTGCTCAAGGCACCCTCCCTCTCCTCCCTAGTGCTCTGTATCGCTCCGCTGCCGTGTAACCTCCGCTGCCGCCGCCAGTTAGCGTCGGGGACCTAGCTTCGGCGACCAAAAATTGGTGGCGCCACCGTAGCTTCACTCCCCGTGTCGCGCTCGTTTGAACCCGCCCATCCGCGCGACCTGTCTCACCCTCCTCAGCCGTCCCTGGATGTTGGCCGACGCGTGCTCCGGCGAGGTCCAGTGGCTTGCCTGCGTGGCTTGCTTGCGTGGCCAGGTCCCACCAGTCAGCCTCTCTGGCTAGGTCTAGCCCCAGTGAGAAATGCCTGATCCCTATTTTTGTGCGTGTGGCTGCTGATGTGGCTTCGGCCCCACCATTCAGTCACCGTGGGTATGTTCTGTTGTGGTAACAAAAGCCCTAGGTTATTTTATGATGTCATCCTGATGTAATAAATTGTTTATAATTCCAGGAAATGATTAAATATTGTAAAATTCATATCTTATTATTTATAAGTCAGAAAAATACAAATAATATATCAAAATGTTCAGAAAAATGAGTTCTACCTTTTTAAGCTATAATCATGCATTGATAATCAACTTTAATGACAAGTTTAATTAGAGAACTAAATCAACCCCTCTCATGTGTTTCTAGAGTTTCCCGAATTAGGGTTTTCAACCCTCGGAACCCCGTTTAAATTGCTGAGCATGTTTTAGGGTTCCATTTCAATGCAATTCAACTTGTCATATCATCATCATTGTCTGAGCATTGCATCGATGCCATGTCTTGATTGTTGTCTCTCTTTCCGGTATTTGGTTCCTCGTGATAGGATCCGAGCCCGAAGCTGAAGTCAACAACACCGAAGATCCGTACATGTCTACTGATGGACAAGGCAAGCATAGCCTCTCATTATGAACCTATGTTTTATAAAGTATATTACTTCCTCGCTATGATGCACATGATTCCAATGTGGTCTTTTGTCAGTAGCTAGTATTACCTATCTGCTGCACTGTTTCCCTTTGTAGCCTTATACTCCTGATCCACTGCTCCTAGCATACCTAGGTTTGGCGTGTGAGTGTTATAGAGCTTCTGCTACCGACAGCTTAGCCAAGCATAGAAGCAACATCTAATCTATTCAATGATGAGTCAGAGGTGCCAAGGAAGGTAGTGAGGTAGGAGATGGTGACATCATCAAAGGAGTTAATCATGTTAAGGCTTGTATGGGAGGCCACGTTGGGTGTGGTATTTGTAGTCCCATGCTCGCCCCCACTAGGAACTGAGTTCTTGCCTTTGGAACCGAGACGAGCGTACAGCCACACGGGGCTTGGGAACCCCTCGACTGACTAACTTGCCTAGTAGATTCCATGAGTCACATAGTCCGGGTTTTTCATTTGGCATACGCATTGAAAACGTTTTCGAAAGATGAGGTGAAGGAGGTGCATCATAACAGGTAGGGAAGCATGGCCGCGGTTGCTTGGGGTAGATAGCACCCCTGGTAAACCAACCTCGCCTCACATCTTTAAGTACCGGCTTCGGGATTTGACCCATTACGGCGGAATCATACTTATTGCGTGACTCATGGTCTCGGCGAAAGCAAGGTAAAGGTCATGGTCAACCACCCTCTGCCGGCCCTCCAAGGAAGAGGGCTAATAATATTTGGCATTAAGTGTCGGTTGATACGTGTGGGTAAAGTTGTACACCCCTGCAGGGTATTAATCTTTTCGAAAAGCCGTGTTCACGGTTATGAACGCTTGGTGACCAGATTCTAAGATCATAGATAACTTTAACCAATATAAAACTTGTTGATCCACGTGTGCTTAAGGATGCTTCCTCTGGGTCGAGGGGGTGATCCTAGATAGGAGGTTCTGATGAAGATGGTGGTTATCGAGATATTATGAACAAGATGAATAAGTCGCTATCTTATCCCTTTTTAAAAGATTCTGAGTAGACGAGCCTCTTCTCTCTCTTGTTTATAAATAAATGTTGCTTTCCGCAAAAGAAAATCCAGAGAAAGCCTTTATAGCCAGAGCATGTAGATACTAGGTTATCTAAGTCTTGCAGAGTACATTCTCGTACTCAGCCTTGCGCCATTGTTGTTTTTCTACAGAGGATCTGGTTGCAACTGAAGGTGGCTTCTACGTTGACATCGACGAGTAGTTGGGGGTCCCAGGTAGCAGCCTGAGGACTATGGGATGGACGTCTCTTTTGTTTATGGCCTCTTAGGCCTTTTGCTAAGTCGTTGTGTAGAACAACATAATTTTCTTTCGTTGTGTGATGTAATGTTGGGTCTATGACCTCTGGTTTGTAATAAATCTAATATCGTACTCTATTAAGAGTTTAAACTTATGCTGTTGAATCCCTGTGTTCTGTAATGTTACCGAATCATACTGTGATCTTCCGTGTTTGGGAGTTGAACTTATCTTAGATGGTGATCTGAGGTTAGTTTAACCCTAACCCCGGGGGGTGCTACAGATGTATCAATGGTAAAGATTGGACCGGGGTCCGTAGTTCACTAGAGGTGCTATCCTTAGATAAACAACATGGCATGAAGGGTAAACAAATTACAGCAGGGCAATTGACAGGAACTGAGCAAGGCATAACAATGCAATTACTAGTCAGAAAGATCCTATGAGATTCGATTGGGCAATACAACAAGATACATAGACCGCCATCCAACTACATCTATGACTAGAACTCCACCTTCAGGTTATCATCCGAACCCCCTCCAGTATTAAGTTGCAAGCAACATAAAACTTCTTTAAGCAAAGAGTGTAAGGAAAATAGTCCACATGTTCCATGAACAAGAGAACGTTGTTTTCTCCCTAGTGGCAACAACACATCTACAACCGAAGAGATTTCTGTCACTTCCCTTGGAAACTAGAGGCATGAACCCACTATCGAGCATAAATACCCCCTCTTGGAGTCACTCGAAACTACTTGGCCAAGATAGCTACTAACAACGGAGAACATGCAAGATCACAAACAACACAAACATGATAGAATCATAAAGACAAAACCATTAATCAAACCAACATAATAACCTCAATATCCATCGGATCCCCATAAACACAACATGCATGATTACAAATAGATTAGATCCTGATCATGAACGAAGCTCACAAGATCTATACATGAAAGCACAAAGGAGGAGATACAACCATCTCACGCATCATACCGGAGAGAAGGCCTCTGGGATGATCTCCCCTCCGGCAGGGTGCCGGGAAGAACTTCAGATCCCCCCGATCTAGGGACAATGGTGGCGGCGGCTACAGACGGTTTCATGGATACTTGATCGGGTACTTAGGGTTTCTACATCGGGGGCTTCTTATAGGTGAAGGGGGAGACCGAGGAGGCGGCTAGGTGTGGCAAACCCTAGCCAGGCGTGGGGCTGGGCCCACCCGCGCCTGGGGTGGGTCTGGCCCCCCTGGCTGGCCCCTCTGGCTCCCTTCTAGACTTCTTGTTCCCCAGACGTTTGTCCCGTCCAATTCCGAGAATATTTCTTTACTAACTTTTCTGAAACCAAAAACGGCAGAAAACAGGCATTTGGCACTATTGCAACTTGTTAGTAGGTTAGTACCAGAAAACATGTAAAAAGCACCTCAAAGTGCGGACAAGTAAAGCAAAGTAGATACTAAACAAGCATGGAGCATCAAAAATTATAGATACGTTTCCAACGTATCAGCATCCCCAAGCTTAACTCCTTCTCGTCCTCGAGTAGCTAAGTGATAAAAGAATAATTTTTGAAGTGACATGCACCCTCACAATAAAGATCCAACCATTTGCAAGCATTGAAAGCTGGGATCAAAGAACCCTAAACATGTGCATGAAAGATGGAGTTCTAACAATAGGACATAGTCACTATGCATGCAACATGACAAGCTACAAACAAAGATCATGAATAATATGCATTGAAAAACGTTTGTTTGTTTCACATGCAGAAAACATGGCATAGTGGTAATCAGATTGTCTCTCATAGAGTAGCAAATAGATGCATAGGATACCTGTAAAGTTCACAAGGGTGACTAGAAACAAGTAGTACAAGAACAAGTAATAACACAATATGCATCAATTAATAAGCTTTGGAACACTGCACACAGAATGAAAACTATGCTCTCTTAATGGTGCCTAAAGGTAGAAGGTGGAGACTCAATAGTGGTGGAAGAAAGGCCTTTTTTGTAAAGGAAGTAGGGATTACAAGTTTCAAAAAGAGCTTCCAAAAATTATGGTACTTGTTAGCTTTCAGCCCTCATTGCCCCTATCATAAGCATCTTGAAGTGGTTAAGGTTAAAGTGGCAAAGCTGGAGTATATGCTTGACGAAGTATAAGTTGGCAATCTCAAGTCCCTTGAATACGAGGGCCACAACTCATGCATACTCAACTTTGGGTCCAGGTAAGTTCTTGTCACTGTAAGTATTTGCATATCATTGAGAACCGCCAACGGGGTATCCCTTGCACATGGTACAAGAGCTTTCCCATCACCAAAATGACAAGTCAAGCAGACAATGAGCATCTCAGCAATCTTTTTATTTACCACATGAATAGCTTTTTATTGAGGATGCTTCATAGATAGCTCATTATGGTGATGCTGCAAGTTTCCACCATGGTTAGGCATGGCTTAGGCTAGCGGCCCAGGCGTTTCTCTAACACAAGATACAAACTCCATGGACTTACAAGTTCCCTCTTTATTTCACACCGGTGACATCCATAGACAAAATAACATGATATCAACTGAGTACAACAAGGTACAGGTGCAATGTTGAAAACGTTCCCCGTGACAACACAGTTCTGCTAATTCCAACTTATAAGTGCAAGCATATACAACAAAGTTGTCACAATGGTTCAAGTTTATTAGGAGCAAAGAATAAAGTGTGCCATCAAGTTAGTGAGGGCTGTAATCACTAAGTTTTCACATAACAAAATAGTTTTTAATTGGAAGATAGTTGAAAACAAGAATATACTTGGAATGGTGTAACGCACCATGCATAGGAGTTTATAGTGGACAGTTTGGAATAACTTGGTTTCTTGGGAGTTGGAAGCATGAGTAGAACTTACTCATACAAGTGGAGGCTAGCAAAAGACTAGGAGCAACCAACTAAGAGAGCAATAATGGCTATAATCATGCAGTGCAACAAAGCATACTAATCAAAGCAAAGAGTGATACTACAAGTCAAGGACTAAATGATCATAGAGGCTATGGTGACTTTTGAGAGTCATAACATGGTGTGAGCATGTGCCAAGTCAACCCAAGCAAAGCATCAAAGGAGAATACCACAATACTATGTTTTTGCATGCTAAAACAACGCATAATTTCTTCAAGGCACACTAAGCAATCCCAATTGTTTGGAACAAGACATGCTACAGCAATAATCACTAATCATAATGCTAAAACAACACCTAGCATGTCATGCTAAAGTCTAAGTCACAGTCAATGCAAGCTCCTCTTGCACTTCAAGAAAGAACTTACTACTCCTTTCCAAAAACAAGCAAACTTATTTGCAAAACAACACAACAAGAACGGGGGTCCAAACTACTCAAGCAAACTAAACAAACTAAGAAAAGAAAACAAAAACAAAGACGCTCCAAGAACAATACAACTGTGCATGAAACAATAAAAACGAAGTGTCTAGACAGACCTAAGCTTTTTATTGATGAAGAAGGGGATGCCTTGGGCATCCCCAAGCTTTGACGCTTATACCTCTTGTATATTTCTTGGGGTTACACCATGGTGGCATCCCCAAGCTTCATCTTTTGTCCATTCTTCATCCCTTTGCATCATTCTCTCTCTACACCTTAAATTTTTCCTTTACACAAAACTTCACACAATCTTCATTGGCAACATTAGTGTATTCAAAAGATATTATACCACTAGCAAAGCTTTGGAACAGCAAGGATTTTCATTAAAAACACAAGCTACTGTAGTAACTCCTTCAAAAAGCTCAATTCACCTAAAGAGAACCCAAAAAGGAATCAATAAGAAGCAAATGCAAATAATGGCAGAAATCTGTCAAAACAGACCAGCGGGTAGAAACCGATTTTTTCTAACATCTTATGTTGCTCAAATAAAAGAGTGATGAACTAACTAAAGTTATCTAACATACTAGGGGATTTATTCCTAAATTTTGAGCTCAATCCGAGTTACAGAGCCTCCTCACGAATTTTTTTGGTGGAGGACAAAAATCTGTTTCGGGACAACAACTCCCCAAATCTTACTCTCCTCTCATTAGAGGTCATTCTTGGCACAAAAAGCAAACAAAATGGATAAGGAGAGGTCATTACTGAAGTAATAACTTTAAAGACTCAAGGAAACTCTTGGGATATTGTAGAGGTCCCAACTTTTAATAAGGTAGAGATCCCTGTGTTTACAATGCTAGTCCCTGGATCAATAGCTAGCATCCACAGTTAAGATGTAATATCAAGAAACAAAGGTCATAATACAACTTTATAACCAGGAATAAAATAATTCATTACATCTTACATAGCTCATTTGGCTATCTCATTATAATGCAGCAGAAATAACTATAGCATGGAGTCCTTCATCTTCAAAGTGCCACAGACAATCATGTTGGTTGTAGACTTGTAATCCTAATCAACACACATCACTAACATCAAACAAACCTGCAACATTATAAGTTACAACCACAAGGGTCAATATATTTGAATTGTATTGGCAAGTTTCACTACTATGTAGAAATAAGTGGATCCTATCATTACATGCATATTTGGCTAAGTAGGGTTTAGGCTCATTTGCAGAAAGCAATATAGTTTTGTCCTATCTTTTCAAAATAGCTTTGATCTTTTGAAAATCTTTCTGAACTCCTTGGAAAACTCCAAGTGCTTCAAATCCCTTGTTGTCACCATCAAGTTTTACTTTGAAAAATTGGAATGTCGAGATCTTCCATAGCTTCAGGCCTTAGTTGCTCAGAGTTGTCCGTAGCCGGGGACACGGCTAAGTACTTAGAATTTGATCTTCTGCAGAAGTTGTTCACTTTACCCACATGACACAATCTCGTCTTGATGCCACCAGTGGCCGCTGGATAAGTACTCACCAAATGGAGTACCGGTAGATCGAGAATGTGACAAAGTCTTTCCATAGAAGTCCTCCCAATACACAATGCTATCTTGTCTACCAGGCACCAATGTAGGGATATATTTCCATATAGAATTCTAGTTAACCTGAAGATTCCAATGCATGGGTCTTCCACTATGTAGTTGACTAAGCCAGAGCCCATTTAGCATGTGGCTGTACACGGAAGCCACTGTACGAGAAACATGTTCAATCTCTAAGTCCCTGGGTGGTTTTCTTCTAGTGCACATACAAAAAGATAGCCATATAAACATGGTTCCCTTTGTTGCCACCTTGTCCAAAAGTGAGTATCCTCTTTCCACCCAGGTGGTTCATTGAGTACTTGTTTTATTATATAAAACATATATTTTTTCAAAACTTTATATAATCATATCTTGTATTCCATCCCAAATATATATCAGGGCTAAGCATACTACAACTACAATGTTTTCACTAAGGAAGATATAAGAATATCATAATAGGATATAGCATAGTATAGAAATATAGTAGTCCTATCATGCATGCTACAAAAATTCCACTAAGTGTAATGAAAATAGTAGGACATGGATGATAGTGCCACTTGCCTTAGTAGTTAGTGGTGTTGGTACACTCCTTGCAATAACACACTTGACAATCAACACAATCTATCAAGAAAAACAACCAAGACAAAACATACACAAGATCAACACTAATGGCAACACAAAAATCATGCAAAGTATGCAAACATGCAAGATGGCAATTTTTATTGTACAAATTTTTATAACAAGGTTATGAACATTACTAAGTGATTTATGAATATTTTATATTTTCAAGATTACAAATGCAACCATTTGTGCAATTGTAGCAATTAACAACATTTTATAACAGTTGGAAAGGCCATTCTTATTAAATAATTGCCACGTTCTTATTTATACTAGAATAAAATTATATTTTGGTTTTACTGTACAGAGGGTTCAATTTACAACCATTTTCAAAATGATTTACTTAAAAATAATTTACACAACAATTTTTATACTCAAAATACTCCATAAATAGTTCTGTATAAAACGTGATTTTAACATAATCAAAAATACCTAATTATGGCTCCACTCTGTTCTACTCGTTTTTTTGAATCCATAGACATATTATTTGCTAAATTTGGATATACAGAACTAAAGATATAATTTTTATGGTGAAAATGACCAATTAAACCATTTAATTTATAAATCAATTTTTTGTACAGACAATAAGTAATATTATTGCAGAAATCGATTCTACAGAATCTCAGCTTTTTAGGGATACCAAATTTATAATTTTTGGACTTCTAAATCTTTTTCTATGAATTATACGAGTTTATACTAAAATCTGGAAAAGTTAAACTCGAGAATTGACTGAAATTGACTTTGACTAATCTGACTGAGTTGACTGTTGACTACGCTGATGTCATGATGATGTCAGATTTGACTACAGAAAAAGTTGCTCGGATGGAAAACTTTCTACATGAAAGTTATAGATAACAACTAGATCTATCTATTGTTCAAAGGAAATTGTGTTTGGAGCAACGAGGTGGGCGTAAAATGGATTATACCTTCTAAGATCTGAATCTTTGACCGCGTTTTTATCTCTGCTCGATGAACGAAACAAGGTGAAACCAGCGGGAATGGAACCGTCTTGACGAGGGGAACAACTTTCGTCTTCAAGCCACCGCGGTCTGAGATCGTCTTGAAGGTCTATTTGGGTGGAGAAGATTGGAGAGAATTTTGGACGAAAATGGAGGTATGATGAGTTGAAAACTTATGAAATTTCCAGGAGTGGGGTTTATATAGGAGAGGGTGGGGCTGCATTAAAGGAGATTAAAGAAGGAGAGGAATTAGGGGATATTTAGTGCAATTTAGGAGGGCAATTGAAGGTTATTTAAGTGCATTAGATACAAATATGAAGACCAAGTACCCTCGTTCCTGTGCTCGTGTACAACCTGGTGGCCTCTTGGCAATCAGCCTGGTTGGGCCGGCCCATTTTGACTGGCCTGGCCGGCCATTTTTTCGTTTTATTTTTTTTCTATTTTTTTATTTTTTTTATAACTTTTGATTTAGAGCTCCGAATTTATTGATTCAAATTTCTGTGGGTTTGTAAATTCATGGGCAATATTTTAAGACATATATTTTATATATTTAGAAATATTTAATTTTCTCAATTATTAATTATTCAATTATTGTACGATTGCATGTGTGCGATATTGGCCTAGTTGTAGGGCAATATATTTGGAATGACTTGGATTCTTTTCTTAGTTGAACTTGATTCGATTTAGTTCCACTTTACATGGATAACCATGAATTAAAGTTTAAAAATATGAGAGGATAATTTTATAAAATCTTAAAATAGCTCACATAAGCTATGGTGCTTATTTTAAAACGAGACTCTTTGCTTTTATTTTTGGTTCAAAACAAAACAAAGGTTGTTTGAAAAATGTAAATAAAGTAGTTGATATGTATAGATGGTTTTTGGTTGAGAACATTCTTCAAGATTAAAAATAGATTTTCAAATACAGGAAGTTTGTGAAAAAGATTTTGAAGGGGAACCTTGCAAATTATGATTTTGAAGTAGAGGAGATATATGGATAATCTTGATGCTTTGATCTTAGGGTTTTTGTTAACTGCTATTTTTATTTTAAGGAGTACCTTTATTTTGGGGAAAAACTTTTGTAATAGTTCAAAAGATTTTAATGTTTCCAATTAGAAGCAAAAAGTTTACTTTTTCCCCTAATTTTCAACCATTATTTATTTTGTTTATTTCTTTTTCACATTTAAAAATTTGTAAAATTTTGGGATATGACAGGCTACCACCCTTAAAAGGAATCTCGTCCCGAGATTCGAGAAGGCTAGAAATAAGATGTTGAGTTTTAGAATAACTTGAGTGCTACCACCCTTAAAAAGGAAATTTGTAGGGTTTCATTTTATGGTTCACTTGGCTATGGGTTCAATGATTGAAATCCAAAGGTTTTTGACACGTCTCAGAGGCATCTGTTAGTTTAATAGGGATAAGTAATGATAGATAGATCTAAAGAAGTTCTAACACACAACCCCAAACAATCAAGTTCAATCAAATAATCAACAAGCAACTAATCACTTAAAAATTTATGAGCTTAACTCATGAGTTGAAGGAAATAGCAAGTTTTCTTAAAACAATCAACCTAGTATAGTCATACCTCATAGGTAAATATGATCCATACTCTAACATGTTTATCTAAGTCTTTGGTAGGCAATCTAATGTCTCTTGGTTCTCACTTGTAGTCCTTTAGTGATGTCTAAGTCGAAGTCCTTGGTGAAACTAAAGTTCAAGTCATTGGTCATGGTAGAGGCTTTATCCATCAAGTTGAAAAGGAAGAGATGTAGAATGAAAATAAAAAAGGTTGAGGGAAGAGTTTATAAGATTGTTTGTAAATAAGTTTTGGAAAAAAATACAACTCCTATTTTTTAAGGGGTTTTGTCCAATCCTAGGGTTACAATCCTACAGGCAACACAGTGCTCTGATACCATCTGTAGAGGTCCCAACCTTTAATAAGGTAGATATCCCTGTGTTTACAATGCTAGTCCCTGGATTAATAACTAGCATCCACAGTTAAGATGTAATATCAAGAAACAAAGGTCATAATACAACTTTATAACCAGGAATAAAATAATTCATTATATCTTACATAGCTCATTTGGCTATCTCATTACAATGCAGCAGAAATAACTATTGCATGAAGTACTTCATCTTCAAAGTGCCATAGGCAATCATGTTGGTTGTAGACTTGTAATCCTAATCAACGCACTTCACTAACATCAAACAAACCTGCAACATTATAATTTACAGCCACAAGGGTCAATACATTTGAATTGTATTGGCAAGTTTCACTACTATATAGAAATAAGTGGATCCTATCATTACAAGCATATTTGGCTAAGTAGGGTTTAGGCTCATTTTCAGAAAGCAATATAGTTTTGTCCTATCTTTTCAAAATAGCTTTGATCTTTTGAAAATCTTTCTGAACTCCTTGGAAAATTCCAAGTGCTTCAAACCCCTTATTGTCACCATCAAGTTTTACATTGAAAAATTGGAATGTCGAGATCTTCCATAGCTTCAGGCCTTAGTTGCTCAGAGTTGTCCGTAACCGGGGACACGGCTAAGTACTTAGAATTTGATCTTCTACAAAAGTTGTACACTTTACCCACATGACACAATCTCGTCTTGACGCCACCAGTGGATGCTGGATAAATACTCACCAAATGGAGTACCGGCAGATCGAGAATGTGACAAAGTCTTTCCATAGAAGTCCTCCCAATACACAATGCTAGTTTGTCTACCAGGCACCAATGTAGGGATATATTTCCATACATAATTCTAGTTAACCTGAAGATGTCAATGCATGGGTCTTCCACTATGTAGTTGACTAAGCCAGAGCCCATTTAGCATGTAGCTGTACACGGAAGCCACTGTACGAGAAACATGTTCAATCTCTAAGTCCCTGGGTGGTTTCTTCTAGTGCACATACAAAAATATAGCCATATAAACATGGTTCCCTTTGTTGCCACCTTGTCCAAAAGTGAGTATCCTCTTTCCACCCAGGTGGTTCATTGAGTACTTGTTTTATTATATAAAACATATATTTTTCCAACACTTTATATAATCATATCTTGTATTCCATCCCAAATATATAGCAGGGCTAAGCATACTACAACTACAATGTTTTCACTAAGGAAGATATAAGGATATCCTAATAGGATATAGCATAGCATAGAAATATAGTAGTCCTATCATGCATGCTACAAAAGTTCCACTAAGTGTAATGAAAATAGTAGGACATGGATGATAGTGCCACTTGCCTTAGTAGTTGGTGGTGTTGGTACACTCCTTGCAATAACACACTTGACAATCAACACAATCTATCAAGAAAAACAACCAAGACAAAACATACACAAGATCAACACTAATGGCAACACAAAAATCATGCAAAGTATGCAAACATGCAAGATGGCAATTTTTATTGTACAAATTTTTATAACAAGGTTATGAACATTACTAAGTGATTTATGAATATTTTATATTTTCAAGATTACAAATGCAACCATTTGTGCAATTGTAGCAATTAAGAACATTTTATAACAGTTGGAAAGGCCATTCTTATTAAATAATTGCCACGGTCTTATTTATACTAGAATAAAATTATATTTTGGTTTTACTGTACAGAGGGTTCAATTTACAACCATTTGCAAAAGGATTTACTTAAAAATAATTTGCACAGCAAATTTTATACTCAAAATACTCCACAAATGGTTCTGTATAAAACGTGATTTTAAGAGAATCAAAAATACCAAATTATGGCTCCACTCTGTTCTACTCATTTTTGTGAATCCATAGACATATTATTTGCTAAATTTGGATATACAGAACTAAAGATATAATTTTTATGGTGAAAATGACCAATTAAACCATTTAATTTATAAATCAATTTTTGTACTGAGAATAAGTAATATTATTGCAGAAATGGATTCTACAGAATCTCAACTTTTTAGGAAATTTATAATTTTTGAACTTTTAAATCTTTTTCTATGAATTATACGAGTTTATACTAAAATCTGGAAAAGTCAAACTCGGGAATTGACTGAAATTGACTTTGACTAATCTGACTGAGTTGACTGTTGACTACGCTGATGTCATGATGATGTCAGATATGACTACAGAAAAATTTGCTCGGATGGAAAAACTTTCTACATGAAAGTTGTAGATAACAACTAGATCTATCTACTGTTCAAAGGAAATTGTGTTTGGAGCAACGAGGTGGGCGTAAAATGGATTATACCTTCTAAGATCTGAATCTTTGACCGCGTTTTTCTCTCTGCTCGATGAACGAAACGAGGTGAAACCAGCGGGAATGGAACCGCCTTGACGAGGGGAACAACTTCCGTCTTCAAGCCACCGCAATCCGAGATCGTCTTGAAGGTCTATTTGGGTGGAGAAGATTGGAGAGAATTTTGGACGAAAATGGAGGTATGATGAGTTGAAAACTTATGAAATTTCCTGGAGTGGGGTTTATATAGGAGGGGGTGGGGGCTGCATTAAAGGAGATTAAAGAGGGAGAGGAATTAGGGGGTATTTAGTGCAATTTAGGAGGGCAATTGAAGGTTATTTAAGTGCATTAGATACAAATATGTAGACCAAATACCCTGGTTCCTCTGCTCGTGTATGTACCTGGTGGCCTCTTGGCGATCGGCCTGGTTGGGTCGGCCCATTTTGGCTGGCCTGGCCGGCCATTTTTTTGTTTTATTTTTTTTCTATTTCTTAATTCTTTCATAACTTTTGATTTAGAGCTCCGAATTTATTGATTCAAATTTCTATGGGTTTGTAAATTCATGGGCAATATTTTAGGACATAAATTTTATATATTTAGAAATATTTAATTTTCTCAATTATTAATTAGTCAATTATTGTACGATTGCATGTGTGCGATATTGGCCTAGTTGCAGGGCAATATATATGGAATGACTTGGATTCTTTTCTTATTTGAACTTGATTAGATTTAGTTCCACTTTACATGGATAACCATGAATTAAAGTTTAAAAATATGAGAGGATAATTTTATAAAATCTTAAAATATCTCACATAAGCTATGGTGCTTATTTTAAAACGAGACTCTTTGATTTTATTTTTGGTTCAAAACAAAACAAAGGTTGTTTGAAAAATGTAAATAAAGTAGTTGAGATGTATAGATGGTTTTTGGTTGAGAACATTCCTCAAGATTAAAAATATATTTTCAAATACAGGAAGTTTGTGAAAAAGATTTTTAAGGGGAACCTTGCAAATTATGATGTTGAAGTAGAGGAGATATATGGATAATCTTGATGCTTTGATCTTAGGGTTTTTGTTAAATGCTATTTTTATTTTAAGGAGTACCTTTATTTTGGGGAAAAACTTTTGTAATAGTTCAAAAGATTTTAATGTTTCCAATTAGAAGCAAAAAGTTTACTTTTTCCCCTAAATTTCAACCATTATTTATTTTGTTTATTTCTTTTTCACATTTAAAAATTTGTAAAATTTTGGGATGTGACAGTTATCTCCCAAGAAGTACTGTTCTTTAACGCCTTTAAGTTAGGCACAAGAAGCAAGAAAAATCAAGTATTTTTAAATGAAGAAGCATTAACATCAAATCTTGCTTTCAAAGGAGGAGCAAAAGGCAACCTCTCTCTTCTCATAGGGAAGTGTTCAATACCTTTCTTGATTGGAAAATGATATTTAATGGTGCCTTCTTTCATATCAATGATGGCACCAACTATTCTAAGAAAAGGTCTTCCCAAAGAAATAGGACAAGAAGCTTTGTATTCAACATCCAAAACATAGAAATCAACAGGGACATAAGCATTGTTAACCATTATGAGAACATCATGAATACTCCCCATGAGTTTCTTCTTAGCATTATCATTGAGTGGGACATCCAAATAATAATCTTCCAAAGGTGGCAAATCAAGCATTTCATAAATCTTCCTAGGCATAATAGAGACACTAGAAACAAGATCACATGAAGCTTTGAGGTCAAAGTAATTCACTTGCATATTAATAATGGGTTCCCAACTATCTTCTACTTTCCTAGGAATATAAGCTTTGTGTTTTAGATTCTCTTCCTTAATCTTAACAAGAGCATATGTAATGTGTTTGGTAAAGGCAACATGCATATCACTAGCATCAGGACTTCTACCAAGCTTTTGCAAGAACATAATCACTTCAGAAATATTGCAACCATCAATATAGAAGTCAAACTTGGCATCACTAGTAGTAGGCTCAATGGGCTTAGGCATAGTAGGAGTAGGAATAGGGACTACTTGTGGTTTAGTGGTGATGGTGCACAAACTGTTGTTTCTATCAATTTCAGCTTCCCTTTCCCACTTAGCATGAAGTTGAGCTAACAGCCTAACATTTTAATCAATAGTAACTTGTATGGCATGAGCAGTAGCAAAGGTGTTTTCCATGGCTTCAGGTTTAGCAGCCATTTCATTAATCAAGGAGGACTGAGCTTCAGACAAAGAGGATATATTTTTCTCAACAGTTAAAAGCTTTTCCTCTATAGTCTTATTGAAAGTGGTTTGTTTACTAATAAAGTATTTGAGCATGACTTCAAGTTCAGAGGGGGCACCCCTCGCATTATTGTAAGAGCTTCCATAGGAATTGCCATTATTAAGAGGATAAGGCCTATAATTGTTGTTGCTACCAAAATTATTCCTATAGGCATTGTTGTTGAAATTGTTGTTTCTAATGAAGTTCACATCAACTTGCTCTTCTTGAGCAACCAAAGAGGCTAAGGGAACACTATTAGGATCTAGAGGAGCTTTCCCATTAACAAGCATAGCCATAATAACATCAATCTTTTCACTCAAAGATGAAGTTTCCTCAATAGAATTTACCTTCTTACCATGTGGAGCTCTCTCAACATGCCATTCAGAGTAGTTAACCATCATATTATCAAGGAGCCTTGTTGCAGCTCCCAAAGTGAGGCCCATAAAGGTACCTCCATCAGCTGAATCCAACAGATTTCTTGAGGAGAAGTTCAAACCTGCATAAAAAGTTTAGATAATCATCCAAGCAGTGAGTCCATGAGTAGGGAAATTTTTAACCAAAGACTTCATTCTTTCCCAAGCTGGAGCAACATGTTCACTATCAAGTTGTTTAAATTTCATGATATCACTTCTCATAGATATAATCTTAGCAGGAGGATAGTACTTTCCAACAAAAGCATCTTTGCACTTAGTCCAAGAATCAATACTGTTTTTAGGCAAAGAAAGCAAACATTCTTTGTCTTTTCCCCTCAAGGAGAAAGGAAAAATCTTGAGCTTAATAATATCTCCATCTACATCCTTATACTTTTGCATCTCACAAGGTTCAACAAAGCTATTGAGATGGGCAGCAGGATCATTAGAACCAGCACCAGAAAATTTCTCTCTCATCACAAGATTCGACAAAGAAGGCTTAATTTCATAAAAGGTAGCATCAGGAGCAGGTGGAGCAATAGGAGTGCTTAGGAAATCATTGTTGTTGGTGCTAGTGAAGTCACACAACTTGGTGTTCTCGGCAGAGTTCATTTTGGCAAAGGTGGGCAAGCCAAAAACAACAACAGAAGCTAGAGCAGGAACTAATTTTTTTGTGTTTTTGAATAAAGCAAGCAAACCAAACTAGACTAATTTTTTTGGGTTTTTTGAAAAGAGGCAAACAAAACCGAGCAAAAGAAACAAAGCAAACTAAAAACAAAGTAAAGAGAAAGGAAGTGAAGGACTCCCCTAGTGAAGACGTCCTTGGCCTCCCCGGCAACAGCGCCAGAAAGAGCTTGATGGCGCCCACCACTTGTCGTGGGACGCTTCGTTGGAAACCCCAAGAGCAAGGTATGAAGCAGCATAGCAGCAAGTTTCCCTCAGTAAGAAATCGAGGTTATCGAACTAGTAGGAGGAAGGAAACTTCACACATGTGTTGCAAGCAACGCGGAGACCTGCACAACACAAACTCACGACTTTGCCCCAACGAATCAGTGAGGTTGTCAAGCTCACCGGTTTACTGTAACAAAGGATTAAACCTATGGTGTGGAAGGCAATGGTTTGCAGCAAGTAAACAAGTAAAAGTGGAAGATGTATCAATGGTAAAGATTGGACCGGGGTCCATAGTTCACTAGAGGTGTTGTCCTTAGATAAACAACATGGCATTAAAGGGTAAACAAATTATAGCAGGGCAATTGAGAGGAACTGAGCAAGGCATATCAATGCAATCCCTACACTGGTGGAAAAA
This sequence comes from Avena sativa, assembly GCA_916181665.1. Taxonomy (NCBI): domain Eukaryota; kingdom Viridiplantae; phylum Streptophyta; class Magnoliopsida; order Poales; family Poaceae; genus Avena; species Avena sativa. Next base: position 412,765,968 of record OV702281.1, on the reverse strand, counting down.
GGGCCTCCAGTCCCGGACCGCAACAGGCTCTAGTCCCGGTTTTGGGCCCGGGACTGCGAAAACGGGACTAGAGGCCCCCCCTCTAGTCCCGACTCGCAACGGCCCGCGACTGATAACAGCTACGTGGCTGTTTCAGCGCCGCGGGGGCAGAAACCCTCTAGTCCCGGGCTGTAACACCACCCGGGACTAAAAGGTTTCCTGCCGCGACAGAGAAATACCACATTTCTCTGCCGCGGCATAGATTGTGTATTTCCTTTTTTTTTGCCATTTTGTTCCATTTTCGTTTTGTGTTTCACTATAACAAACATATATTTCAGTAGACATATTATACGCTACTACATACACACTACATGTCGATGCATTTATATAAGATCGATCCCTTGCAAGCATACATATAATCAATCATATCAAAAGGAAATGTTTTGAAATTACATGGTCATTGATGAATATATATATCATATGAGCTACATGGATATGACTAAGGCAAATCGAGTTCCACGTCATCCGCATAATGATCTCCATGTACATCAAGGACTTCCTTCATCATAAATCCCGCCAGCTCCTCTTGAATTGCTCTTATGCGCTGGTCTGGCTCTAGTTTCTCCCGCAAATCATAAATATAATGTGAGTCAACTTTCCGCTCACTGGTCAACTCTCGGCTGTACTCACAGACGTAGTATCCACATAAATGAGTTCCCGGTGGCTGCTGTAAACTCTTCGCCATTTATAAGTTAGCTCCTCTTTGAATGGACCTGGTATTTTCTGTCTGAACTGTGTCCAACACCTGCTCGGCAAAGAAAATGAACAAAGGAGTTATTAGTTACTTGATATCAGGAAATGAATGAAAGAGGACGATATAATGCGATAATGATTAAAATTACTTATGGAGCATTGCTTTCATGTCGCTCCACTTCTCTTGGTCCCAACTTAATGAGTCATGGACTTCAACTAGGGAGTTGTCAACTTGAATGTTTAGCAAGATCCTGTGGAATCTGCGGACATTTACATAAGCATACATGCATAGCTCATCCAGTAAGCAAAAATAAAATGTGTACAAGATATAAACACTCACTTGAAGTTCTAAGGAAATAGTATTTCCTTAACAAAATTATGCTCGGTTAAGAACCTGGACAGGTCTTCCTCCACGTCTTCGGGGTGATTCTTTAACATATATTCATTAATGATATATGTGTAAATGAACCCAACGTCGTATCTTCTAGCTCTTTTGCATTCAAGCATCTTCATTCTGCGGAATATAATATCATCATACAAAAGGATATATAGTTAGGATAATATATTAGATGCAATGAACGAGCTAAAGCTACAAACTTAATTATAGAAATAAATAACTTACAGACAGTAGCAACCAATGATAGATTTGTCGAGGGCGCGCTGGTTGTATGACTGAAACAGTTCGGTCATTTGAACCTGTATCGAGTATGGTTTGAAGTGATGCTCCTTTCTAATGTCCACCGGAAACCAATCTTTATGATGCTTTTTTTCTACTTGCGACATGTACCATTCATGCAGATTTCGCATATGTGTGGATAGACGCGCGAGCTCCTCATTACTGACTAGAGGCTGACCTTGGACATACTGCCGTACTATCTGACCCACTGGCGTATCTTTATAGCCTAAATATTGACCAAGAGACATATTTGCTTCGTTAGCAAGTGCTTTGGCCTCCGATACAGTGATTCCCATAAGTGCAGCATTATTACGGGCTCTAGGGTCCATTATTTGCATGTCCATATCCATTTCAGCTCTGAAGGCCTTGCCGAGGTCTGAAATGACTTTGAGCGGGGCGACCGATTGATTCTTCTGTACTCCGAGCTAGGCAACTTGCTTCCCGCTTTTTGCACTTGTGATTTTTTTCTTCTGTGCTTGCTTAATAATCTCCCGGTCATAGTCTGATTCCAGATTCATCGATATCTGGGATGGTTGCTCAAGAAAGGACTTAGCCCACTTTTTTGTTTTTTCGTTATATACCGGCTTTGGCTCATGCTTTTTGGGTGCAAAATGCGCCTTAACTTGGGTAGCCACATCCGCGTTAGTTTCCTCGTCGGTCTTGTCATAAGGTCTCTTTGGAAGAGCCGGCGGGATATCGACTATCTTTGGCGTTTGACCTTTCTTCGATGTGGGGCGCGGGGGACCGTCGAACTTCCGTTTCTTCGACAAGGTAGTAGTATTGCACGGAGGCGGAGGCGGAGATCGAGTTGATGTACTCCTGCTGCGGCGATCGTCAGCGGGGCGGGGTGGACTTGGAGGTTGGCGATAATCGGGTTGGGGTGGACTTGGAGGTTGACGATATTCGATGCGGGATGGATTTGGATTCCTTGGAGTCGGTGGCCTTGGCGCCGAGCCTAGAAACTTGATGTACTTCTTATTCCATATAATGATGTTGCGCTTGACATCTCCTAGTTTCGTAAGGCCTTCAGGCATAGCGATTTCAATCTCTAGGTCCGCAAAATCCTCCACTATGTCATCCACCGTGACACGAGCATAGCCTGGTGGAATCGGAAGTGAATGGTGGAGTGCTCCAGGTAGACAAGGTAAAGCAGTGCCGATCGCCACCTTGAAGGACAGGTTGTTCATTGGCTGATGTAGCTCACATTGTGCCATCTCTTTGACATCATCCACGGGGTAGTGAGGAGCCGGTGCATCATCCAGCAGTGCTTGATCATCAGCACGGACCTCCGTGGAAGCCACGCTGCTTCTCCGTTGGCTAAGATCCAATGCAGGATCATCAGACCGCGGGTGAGTTGACGACGGCGTCCTTTGGCTAATTTCATGCATGAGGTTCTTCAGATCAGCTAGGTCCTGCTCTACCCTGGAGATCCGGTCTGCCTCCCAGTCCTTCTTTCTCTGACGGCTTCTGTAACTGGCATCGTACAGAGGAAACCCTTTCTTCCACGAGAGACCGGCGCCTTTGCCTCTTGTCAGCTCGTCGTTCTCTCTCTCGGGACGGAACAATCCCAATTGAGCATCGTTCATTACTTGAATAAGGTCTTGGGAGGGTTTTAGAATTTTATCATGAAATAATGTCTTCCCTGTTTCTGGGTCCAAGGATCCCCCGTGCCCGTACCACCACTGCTTTGACCTCTCGGGCCATCCATCTGTACCAGGAGTGACGCCTCTAGCCCTCATATCCTTCTCCATAGTTTCCCACTTAGGGATGGCACTCTTGTAGCCACATGTCCCCATTTTATGATGTTATTTCTTGTTGGCAGCATTTAACGCGTTCTTTGCCGACTTTGCCTTTGCTTTATCAGATTGCTTGTACCGTACAAAATCGGGCCACTGTTCTTTCAACTTCTCGTTTACTCCTTTGAAGTCTGGAGTTTTCTTTTTCGCGACATATTTCGCGTATAAATTTTTCTTGTGGTTCCGGTACAGTTCAGCCATCTTGCTTAGTGCCCACTCCTTGACTTTCGCTCTATTTTCAAGCCCACCCGGCCTTGGGGTAATACCATCTACCTCAAATTCCTCATACTCTGGAGGTAGTATGAAATGCGCTATGAGCTTCTGCCAAAGGTCATCTTTGGCATCATCGGTGACATAGATGTTGGATTCTTCACCGGGTTTCTTTGACTTATTCCATTCTTGGATGGTGATCGGAAGGTTGTCCCTAACAAGCACCCCGCATTGATTTATAAACATCCTCCGGTGCTTCTCTGGAGCAATCGGTTCACCATCATCATCTATTTCTTCGATGGTGAACCTCTGATTACCATCCAACTTTTTGTTCGGACCTCGTTTCGTTCGAGCTGTCAATTGCTTCGATCCGGTGGGATAAAAGAAGAAGAGAGAGTGATTAATATATATCTAGATCAGTTAATGAATAGAGGTAACACGACACTTTATATATATATATATATATGTACCTCGTCGGATCCTGTCGAGGGGCCATCATTATTGTTGTTATTTGTTTGCCCTTCGTCCATCTGGTCTTCCCCTTGGTAAATTTGGTTTTCCTCTAGTCCATCACCGGATGGATTCAGATATGAGGATATCTCTTCCTCGAGCAAAATATCTTCGACGCTGGTAGTAATATTAAGAGGAATTTCACCTCTTATCATGCCCTGAAGAAAACCTTCACCGATGTGACCAGGATCTTCGGATGGATCCATGACTTAATTAACTATAACAAAAAGAGAGTTAAACAGGTTAGAAAAAACCCTAATAACTAAAACAATATAATCCTAATTATAATAACTTAAACAAAAAATAACCCTAATCCTAATCCTAATTCTAATCTTAATAAATAAAACAAAAAATCACTAAAACAATAATCCTAATCCTAATTCTAATATTTTAATTAAAACAATAATCCTAATACTAAAACAAAAAACTCTAATATAAAAAAATCTATAAAAAACTATAGAAAAAAACCATAACAAAAAACCCTAATAAACCTAATTATAATAATCCTAATTATAATAATCCTAATAACTAAAACAATAACTAATCCTAAAAACTATAAAAACTATAGAAAAAAATATAAGAAAATTTTAAAAAAACTAACATTTCCTAATAATATAATAATAATATAAATACTAACATTTCCTAAACATTTATACAAAACCTAAAGATTACTAATAATAATAATAATAATAAATATTACTACAAAAACCTAACTATAACATTTCCTAGACTAATTATACTACTAGACTAATTATAATCAAAACCTAAATACTAACATTTACTAACATTTATACTACTAATCAAAACCTAAATACTAACATTTCCTACTACTAATCAAAACCTAAATACAAAAACCTAACTATACAATTAAATAATTAACCACCTCCGGCGAGGTGGTGCAGCGCGACGCGGCACAGCGGCGTGGCGAGGCGGGGCGGCGACACGCGGCGGGGCGGCGGCACGGCGAGGCGAAGACACACGGCGGGGCGGCGCGGCACAGCGGCGCGGCACGGCGGCACGGCGCTCGCGACACGTACTTCAGCATCCCCCATGGAAGTATGTCCGTACTTAGGGAAACCATGATAGTTGTCATCCTCCTCCTCTTCTTCATTGTCTTCCATTATAACCCCTCTCTCTTCGTGCTTGGTCCAACAATTATAACTGGGCATGAAGCCAGACTTCAACAGGTGGCTGTGAAGGGTTTTTGAGTCAGAGTAATCCTTCTGATTTCTACATCCATTACATGGACAGAATACAAAACCATTGTGCTTGTTTGCATCAGCAACACGGATGAATTCATGCACGCCATTAATGAACTCGCCAGAGCGTCGGTCAGTACCGTACATCCATTCCAGGACCATCTGCATTATAGTAAAAGTATATCAAAAACCATTACACAACATGATAAAATTATTACAAGTTATATTGAGAGCTTCTAGAGCATTAATTTTGAATTTTGAAAAATTCACATGCACCAATTTGTGAATTAGAGAAAACAATCAACATGATAAATGTGGAGTTTTTTATTATTGTTCTATCAGTGAAAACCTCATTCCATTCTAAGCTTTGAAACTCTAAAATTACACATTTTAATATTCAGTAACTATGTGCCTAATCAAAATTTGTTACACATATATATCTGTCGTGGGAATGGTCACGGCAGATGCTGCAATCGGCAGCGAGTAGTAGAACGAGGGGCAAGGGCGGCCAGCCATCTCCGGTGCGAGATGAAGGTGGAGACACAGGGTTTTACCCAGGTTCGGCCCCCCCGGAGGGTAAAGACCTACTCCTGCTAGATTGTATTATGATGGTGGTACAATGGGGCGAGCTCGGCGGCTAGGCGGCGAGTCGCTTGGGTGTATGATGGAACGTGTCTCTACACGCCCTGCAGGGAGGTTTATATATACTCACCTCCCCTAGGGTTTACATATCTCAACCGAATCAGTTAAGGCTTCGTTACTCGTTTAACCTAATCCGACTGGGCCTATCTACTCGCCTGGGCCTTCAGTTTCCAGTTGCTTGGACCCACACCGGGCCTTGATCCAGTCGCCATCTTGCAGGCCCACTCGCCAGTTCCTGGGCCAGTCGGAAACGTCTTGCTGGGTATACCCCGGTAGGCATATCCCCATTAGTAGTCCCCGAGGCCGTCGTCGATTGGGCGCAGGTGGTCGTTGGCAGTCGGAGTATACGGCTTTCAACGCGGACATCCAGTCGAATCGGTGGCGGGCTCCTGAATAAAGGAGGAAACTAGTCATTCTGGTCGCAGCTTTGGCGATTGGATCGGCGAAATATTTAGTCACTGTTTGTAGTGATCGGGTCGGCGAGCCGAGTGGCTGAAGTTGGACCGTCAAACGCAGTCAAACTAGCCGTTGGGGTAATCCAACGGTAACTTTTGGCGTAATCACCGCGTAGTAACGGCTCCCGGATTTGGCGGGTAACAACCGCTATATAAAGGGAATGGTAGGCGATCGGAGAACCACCTCCTTGTCATTTCCTCCGATTGCGCGCACCTTCGTTTTCCCCCGCATCGCGACCCAGCCGAGCCAAAATCTTCCGACCCCCACGAACCCTTCCGCCAATGGCTCCCTCCACCGAACCATGGGGCAGGTCCAAGTGCACGAGGGCGCAACTGGCGTCCTTCGAGGAGGCCGGGATCCTGCACGCTGGCAGGTGGCGCATCCCTGCGGCCGGAGAGGTGACCCCGGACTCGCGTGAGGGAGAGTTCGTCTGCTTCACCAGCCACATAGAGCGGGGGCTGGGATTCCCAACATCTCTTTTCTTCCGACGCTTCTGCGCCTTCTACGGGATCCAACCGTTGGACCTAGGCCCGCACAGCATTGAGCAGCTCGCCATTTTTGTGGCGTTCGGCGAGTGCTATCTGGGCTGCAGGCCCTACTTTCCCCTGTGGCAAGATCTATTCCACGGGCGGATCAGTCGCGAGGAAGCGGGCGGCCCAATGCTCGCCGTGGGTGGCCTGACGTTTCAGCTGAAATCGAAGGCTTCCTTCTTTGATCTGATGCAACCCGCCAAGGCGGCGAGTGAATGGAAAAAGTCTTGGTTCTATGTAACCGAGGAGACTCCGGACGGCGAGGTGGCGATCCCAAGATACTCCGCCGACCGGCCTGAACCACGCCGACTGCAAGTCGGCAAGCTTCCAACAGACTAGCGGATGGTTGTGGATGAAATGCTTCAGACCATCCGCGGCCTGAAGAAGAGGGGTCTCCAGCCCATCAATTTGTACAACTGCTGGCTCGGGCGGCGACTCGTCCCCCTGGCCCGCCGCGACCACTACATGTACGACTACGCAGGCCGGGAGGACTCGACGAAGTCCTGCCTCGTCGAGTGGCAACTCGAGGACTACCTCCTGGAGCTGAAGAAGATCACCCAGGCGGCGTACCTCGACGCGAAGGCTGGGGTCGCCCCCTACACCGCGAATCATCCAGCCCCAACGGTAAGTCATCTTTCTGTCATTCGCAGTCGCATTTAAATGCAGTCGCGGTCATGCTGATGTTGTTTATGCTTATTGCAGCTATTTCAAGTGTTGGAAGGGTGGCTTCCGTCCGCGGACGACGAGAATTCGAGCTCGTCCGTCCAGGAGGTGGGCGAATCGCCTCCAGCAAGGGGAGGCGTCGAGAGTGACGGGAGCGGCGACAACGACAAATCCGAGGAAGAGGTCGCCCCGCTGGTCCGGAAAACACGCGGACAGCGGCAGCGTGAGCTCGAAGCAAGCAAAAGCCTCGAGCGTCATGACGATGACGACGACGAGCTCCCCGAGCACACCTCGCGTCGTGAGGCCACTCCATCGAAGAAGAAGAAGAAGGAGGAGGTGAAGGCCCCTCCAAAGAAGAAGGCGAAGCCAGCGAAACAGGCGTCTCCGCCTCATTCGCCAAGCAGCTCCGACACCACCAGCCTGGCCAGGGGTGAAGCTCCACAGATGGCGACGGCACCGGATATCACCGCCGTCCTGACTGAGGTGCCTCTGGCCTCGATGCCTCCGCCGTTCGCCCCAGTCTCTGGGTCGGGGGCCGCTCCGGTCGCGGTAGCTTCGCCGCCCAAGGATGCTCCTGCCGAAAATGTTTTGGAAGCTCCAGCCGCAGCCTCGACAACGAAGAAACCGTCCGTGTTTTGGGCACGCGATGTCCTGGAGATGGGCCTCAGTCGCCGATTGGGCCCCGAACTGGAGAAGCCGGCCGGCATCCGCACGGGGCTACGCTTCATTCCAGTCGCCAAGTGAGTTTTGCTCTCATATCTTTGTCTTTCATTGTACTCGGGTTATTTTGCTCACGCGATCAATTTGTAGGACCGGAGCTAAGAAGATAGGCCACCCGTCTGTGGCCAAGGTGCCGCCAATCATCGTGGAGGAGGACCCCTCTTGGAAGAGGGAGGCTGACGAGGTCGCTGCCCCCACAGATGGTGCCAAGAAGGCCAAGAACGACGAGGTCGTCACGGTGTCTGACGACACGACGGTGGCCCTGAGCGATCCTGCGGCGGTGACAGCCTCGGCAATCAAGGAGGGTGCTCCTTTGCGAGGGGAGGCCGAGCCATCCTCTTTTGGTGCCGGCGCGTCCATCGTGACCTTCCCGCGCTTCGTGGCTAGAGAAGCCACGACGAGTGGTACCACACCATCGAGCCGCGCACCCGGAGTCACCGAGACGGAGGTCGAGCAGCGGCGCGGGCACACTCCGGCCCTTCTTACCTCCGTGGATGCACTGCAGCTTCATGGCATGCTGGGCGCGGCCATCCAGGTATGTCCAGTCCCCGAGGATCAGGCCGCTGTGTTGCAGTGGTCTGATTCTTTTAATGTCTTGTTTTTAATTCTCGCGTCCAGTCCTCGAGTGCGCGCTCGCTAAATTTCAGCGGGTGGGCACTTAGGATTTTCGATTTCCAGTCCCCGAGTGCGCACTCGCTGAATTTCAGCGGGTGGGCACTTAGGATTTTCGATTTCCAGTCCCCGAGTGCGCACTCGCTGAATTTCAGCGGGTGGGCACTTAGGATTTTTGATTGCCAGTCCCCGAGTGCGCACTCGCTGAATTTCAGCGGGTGGGCACTTAGGATGTTTGATGTTGCTGACTGTTTGGCTTGTGTTCAGGGTTTGCAGCGCGAGTCAGCTGACCGGCTTGCTGCGAAGCGTCGTGCGGAGGAAGAACTTGCCATCGTCCAAGAGGCGAACAAGGGACTCCAGGCGACTGCTGTGAAGGCGGAGGAGGTCCGCTAGGGCCTTGTCCCAGCGAGTGAGTTGGCGGCAGCTCAGACTGCGCTGAGCTCGGCCGAGAAGCGGATCGCCGACCTTGAGCGCGAGCTGAAGGAGGCGAAGGAGGAGGCAACTTCGGCGGATAGGCGAGCCAAGGCTACCGTTACAGCCGCAGCTGAGGAGCGTAAGGTCTCCGACGCCCTTGTTGCTGGGCTTCAAGATGACTACACTTCTCTTCAGAGCTTCATCACGGATCTCTCCCGTCCCCTGATTGGTGAGTGTGCCTTCCTTTGCCTGTAACGTTTGTATTGTGTAATCTTTGATGTACTCACTGTCGCTTTCTGTCCGCAGGTCGAATCATTGACAGCGCGGAAGAGGCGAGTTCGTTCGACGCACGGCAATGTGTGGCCACGCTGGTCGACTCGGCCGCGTTGTCGGCGACGTGCATACGGGCATATCTCCAGGAAATGTCACCCACGGAGGTGATTCCCAGCGGCCTCGTCGAGGTGTGGCGATACTTGGAGAAGGCGCTGTCGGTCGTCGAATTCATGACGCGATCGGCGTTCCGACGCGGAGCGGTGACGACGCTTAGACTTGGGCTCGCTCACTTCCCGGAGGACTTCGATCTGGACGATGTGACGAGTGGCTACCCGTCGTCGACCGGCTCGATGGAGATCTCCGAGGTGCTGAAGCTGACGGACCGCGCCGCGGTATACTCCGAGCGTGTTTGGGCGATGGGCAACCTCCTTCCTTATCAGGAGATGGTCGTCGCGCCCAACGACCCCGAGCCGCAGCACCGGGACTTCAAGATCGAGCAACCCTTCCGTGCAGCGATGGCGGGTGAGCTGACGACGTACCCGTCAAACCCGTACACTCCCTTCATTCGCAACTGCAAGGGTGGTGGCGAGTCGTCATCGAAGCCTGCAAAGTAGAATATTGTGCCCTGGGGCGTTAGTAACAGTGCTGCCGTTGGGCATACTTTGTATTTTGTAACGCTAGCGACATGCTATTAATGGAATATCGTGTTGTTTTGTGAATTGTCGTGTGTTCCTGATTGAGGTTTGAACGAGTCCCCGAGCGCGTCCGCCTTTTTTATGGGGTTTACCTCGTTTGTTATGTGTTTGTTGTTTTGAATGTTTTGTTTATTGGGGTCGACTCGCCCGAACTCGGAGAGCCAGTCGCAAGGCGACTCCCATGAGTGCTCTGTACTTCACCGTTTTCCCTTGCGCGAACGAGGTCGGGTGGCCGAGTCCCCGAGCGTGGTACTTGGCTATTCTAGGCGCGACTCGAGGGTGGGTGAGGACTTGGCGCGTTAGGGTCAGCGCATCACTCCTGCCTGACCCGTCAGGTCAGTCGCATGGCGAGTCCTGGGCATGCTCTCATACTTGGCGTTTTCCCTAGCCGCTCGTGCTGAACTGGTCGTCAGTCCCCGAGCGTGGTACTTGGCTATTCGAGTCGCTATGTCAAGGATGCGGAGGATCATGGTCACTGTGAGAATCGAAGGCAGTTGTCTTGGCTCGTAGAGCCAGTCGGGCTAGGCGACTCCAATGGGGCTCCGGCTAGGCGTTTTTCATGGACGTTGCAAGACCTGAGGTGACCCAGTGCCCTTGTAACGCACTACTTGGCCGTGCCGATCGCTGTACCAAAGGTTGACTTTTGTAGTTAGCTTGACGCTGTTATTACGAGTGCGAGTGGCACAAGACACGGAGAGTAGGCACAATTTGCGGTAACCAATTCTTTTTATTTCATAGCGACTGGAGGGTACATATGTGAGGTTCTAGGAGTAGAACTTCCATAGGAGGTTTACATTCCACGGTCGCTTGACGTCGAGTTTGCCGTCCCCGCGGACGTCGATGAGGTAGTAGGCGTCGTTGCCGAGTACTCGCCCGATGGAGAATGGTCCCTCCCGCGGAGGGGAAAGCTTGTGCATGCCCTTCTTGTCCTGGATGAGGCGCAGCACCAGGTCGCCTTCTTGGAAGGTGCGAGTTTTCACCCACCGGCTGTGGTAGCGGCGGAGTCCTTGCTGGTAGATGGCGGTGCGTGATCGAGCGAGGTCACGTGCCTCGTCGAGTTGATCGACTCCATCCTGACGAGCGAGTTCGTTCGCAGCCTCCGTGTAGTGGACGACCCTTGGCGAGTCGTGCTCGAGGTCGGTGGGCATGACTGCCTCGGCGCCGTACACCATGAAGAAGGGGGTGAACCCTGTCGACCTGTTGACCGAGGTGCGGATGCCCCAGATGACGGAGGGTAGCTCCTCGACCCAGCATCCGGTGGTGCGCTCGAGTGGTACTTGGAGCCGCGGCTTCAGGCCGTGGAGGATGCTCTGGTTGGCCCGTTCCGCCTGGCCGTTGGATTCCGGGTGGGCGACTGGCGCGAGGTCGAGCCGGATGTGGTGTTCCTCGCAGAACTCGGCCATGGCTCCTTTGGCGAAGTTGGTGCCGTTGTCCGTGATGATGCTGTTTGGGAACCCGTAGCGATATATGAGCTCGCGTAAGAATTTAGTGGCGGTCTTCCCGTCGCATTTCCGGACTGGTTTGGCCTCCACCCACTTTGTGAATTTGTCGACCGCGACCAGGAGGTGGGTGTAGCCAGAGGGGGCCTTTTTGAAGGGTCCTACCATGTCCATACCCCACACGGCGAATGGCCAGGTGATGGGGATTGTCTTGAGCGCTGAGCTCGGCACGTGCATCTGGTTGGCGTACTTCTGGCACCCGGCGCACCAATGTCGATGGCGTCGGCGTGTGCGGTGGGCCAGTAGAAGCCATGCCACATAGCCTTGGCGACCAGAGAGCGGGCGCCGGCATGGTGGCTGCAGTCGCCGGAGTGGATGTCGTGGAGGATCTTGCGTCCTTCGGCGGGTTGGACGCAGCGTTGGAACACGCTGGTCACGCTGCGCTTGCGGAGCTCGCCATTGATGATGGTGAAGGATTTGCATCGGCGTGCAATCATCCGGGCGTCTGTCTCGTCTGCCGGCAAGGTGCCAGCCTCCAGGTAGGCGACGTACGGCTTGGTCTAGTCGTCTGGCTCAGCGACGAGTGCGACCAGGGCTGCCTCCGGCTGTAGCGGGACTCCGATGTCGATCTCCCTTGGGGGAGAGACTGAAGGCTTGGTGATCGTGTCGAGGAAGACGCCGGCGGGTGGTGCGAGTCGAGCCGACCCGATGCGAGAGAGTGAGTCAGCCTCCTCGTTCTTCCGCCTATCAATCCACTCGACGGAGTACCCTGCAAAATGTCCCCCCAGCTTGTCTACTGCTTGGCGGTATGCCGCCATGGTGGGCGAGACGGCGTCGCAAGTGCCAGCGACTTGCCCAGTGATGAGGTCGGAGTCTCCGTAGCAGCGTAGGCGGTTGACGTTCATCTCCTTGGCAGCTCGCATGCTGTGGAGGAGTGCGTCGTACTCGGCCATGTTGTTGGTGCAGGGGGTGAAGTCGAGGCAGAGGACGTAGCGGAGCTTGTCGCCCTTCGGTGAAGTCAGCACGATCCCTGCTCCTGCGCCGTCCGCGTTCTTGGAGCCGTCAAAGTGGAGGCTCCAGTAGTTGAGGTATGGCAGCTTTTCTGGCTGCTGGGCCTCTTCCCAATCGGCGATGAAGTCCGCTAGAGCCTGCGACTTGATTGCTTTTTGTGGCTCGTACTTGATGTTGTGGACGCCGATTTCAACGGCCTACTTGGCGACTCGCCCGGTCGCCTCGCGGTTGCGGATGATGTCCTGCAACGGTGCTGAGGAGACGACCGTGATTGGGTGCTCCTGGAAGTAGTGCGGCAGGCGCCGCTGTTCTCTAAAGACCGCATATACCAGTTTCTGGTACTGAGGGTACCGCTGGCGTGACTCGGTGAGGACCTCGCTGATGTAGTACACCGGTCGCTGCACCGGGCGCTCCTTTCCTTCCTCGGACGTTCGACGACCATGACGGCACTGACGACGCGCTCAGAAGCTGCGACGTAGACCAGCATGGGTTCTTTGTCGGCAGGGGCGGCGAGTAGCGGTGCAGCGAGTAGCACCTTCTTGAGGTCGCGGAGCGCGTCGTCCGCCTCCTTGTCCCACTGGAAGGTGGGGTTCTTGCGCATCAGGCGGTATAGGGGCATCGCCTTTTCGCCCAGGCGGGGGATGAAGCGACTGAGAGCCGCTACTCGCCCGGCCAGTTTCTGGACGTCGCGCAGGCACTCGGGTTTGCCGAGTCGAGCGATCGTGTCGATCTTGGTGGGGTTCGCCTCGATCCCGCGCTTGGAGACGACGTACCCCAGTAGTTGTCCTGCTGGTACACCGAAGGTGCATTTGCCTGGGTTGAGCTTTATCTTGTATTTCCACAGGTTGGCGAATGTTTCCGCCAGGTCGGCGAGTAGATCGCCCTGGCGAGCGGACTTTACGACCACGTCGTCGATGTAGACGTGGATGTTGCAGCCAAATTGGCTCGCGAGGCACTCCTACATGCACCGCTGGTAGGTCGCCCCGGCGTTCTTGAGGCCGAAGGTCATGGCGGTGTAGCAGAAGGCTCCGAATGGCGTGATGAACGCCGTCTTCTCCTCGTCCTCGACAGCCATTTTGATCTGGTTGTACCCAGAGTAGGCATCGAGGAAACACAACGACTCCGAGCCCGCGGTGGAGTCGATTATTTGGTCGATCCGCGGAAGGACAAACTGCTCCTTCGGGCAGGCGCTGTTCAAGTTTGTGTAGTCGATACACATCCTCCAGGTCCCGTTCTTCTTCTCAACCAAGACTGGGTTTGCTAGCCACTTGGAGTATTTAATTGGCCGGATGAAGCCTGCAGCGAGTAGACGCTGCACCTCCTCGGCGATAGCTTGGCGGCGCTCTTCATTGAAGGGCCGCAACGACTGCTTGATGGGTCGCACTTTGGGGTCGGCGTTTAGTTTGTGCTCAACGAGCTCCCTAGGGACACCAGGCATGTCAGAGGGCTTCCATGCGAAGATGTCCCTGTTCTCCCGGAGGAACTCGATGAGCGCGCCTTCCTAGGCTGGGCTCATGCCCGTCCCGATCGTTACCGTCTGGCTGGAGTCGCCTGGGACCAGCTCGACGGTGCGGGTGTGCGTCGTTGCCTCGAAGGCTGAGGTGTTTGCGCCCTCTGAGTTGGGCTTCTTGAGTATGGTGGGGTCGTCGTTGTTGACCCCGCTCGCGTACTTGGCGAGCTCGTCGGCGTGGTTGGTTTCTGCTGCGATGACGGCGTCGGCGAGTTCGGCTCCTTTGGCCTCGCACTCGGCAGCCATGTCGGGGTCGCTGTCGATGGTGATGACGCCGCACGGCCCGGGGAGCTTCATCGCGTTGTACGCGTAGTGGGGCGTTGCCATGAACTTGGCGAACGCCTGGCGCCCCAGGACGCAGTGATAGGGGCTGTCGAAGGGTACCAGCTCGAAGACGATCCGCTCAGTGCGGAAGTTTGCTAGTGTGCGGAAGGTGACAGGCAGCGTGACCTTGCCGATCGGGTACGCCTTCCGACCGGGGACGATGCCGTGGAACGTGGTATAGGTCGTCTCGACCATCGACTGCGGGAGTCGCAGTCGCCTGAAGGTGTCCAGGTACATGATGTTGATGGAGCTGCCGCCGTCCATCAATATCTTGGGGAGCCAGTAGTCGCCCACCTTAGGATTGACCACCAGGGCGACTCGGCCTGGGTACTCGATGCGTGGCGAGTGGTCCTGGCGGCTCCAGGTGATGGGCTACTCCGACCAGTTGAGGAACTGGGGAACGTCCACCTGGGCCACCGCGTTGACGGCGACGGCGCGGGCGATGACCTTCTTCTCGCGCTTCGTGTTGAAGCCTGTGAAGGTATGGAGCGAGCCGGCCACATTGCCGAATTTTCCGCCTTTTGGCGGGTTGTTGTCGGGGTCCTCCCGCGCTCGCCGTGCCTTCTCAATCTCCCTGAGAGTGTGGCAGTCGGCGGTCGTGTGTGTAGCGGGCTTCCCTTCCCTGATGTGAAACGCACAAGGTTGGTTAAGGAGGGCCGCGGGATCGAACCTTGGTTTCGCCTTGTAATTTCCGCCGTCGCGGCGGAAGCTCTTGGGCTCGCGCTGTGCGTGCCCGGCGTTGGCGACGAAGTCGACTCACCCGTCACTGCGGCGCTTGCCGGTGAGGCGAGTGTTGCTGTAGCGTAGATCGAACCGTCGTCCATTGTTGTTGCCGCTCGTGCGGCGTTGGCCTCCTGACTCGTCGTCGGTTTCCTGGTTTGGATCTTCCTCCGCGTACCATTTGGCGATCTCGAGGAGGTCCGGTATGTTGTCGAGCGTGCGAGAATGTCGCTTGAGCTTGGCGACCAAGGGCTCGTAGCGGCACGAGGTCTTGAAGCAATGGATCGCGGTGTCCGGGTGCATGCCGACCGCGTTGTACCATAGTTCTTGCCACCGCTGGACCCAGTTGCGTCGACTCGCGGGGTCCCTGGACGCATCGCTCTAGGTCCTCGATGGTGGTGGCACGCGTGTAGGAGAACTCGAAGTGCCTGACGAAGGCGTCGCGCATCTCCTCCCAGGAGTCGATGCTATCCTGGGGGAGGGTGTTGATCCACTGCCTGCACGTCCCCTCCATCATCAAGGGGAGGTAACGGGCGGCTAGCAGGTCGGTGTGGCCCGCGATCCCCATCGCCATGAGGTATGTATCCAGCCACACGGAGGGGTCATACGAAGGGTCGTACTTCTCTATTTCCTTCGGCACCTTAAAGTTCGCCGGGTATTTTTCGCCTCGGATCATCGGTCCGAAGCACCTGGGCCCGAGTCGACTCAGCGACCCCATCGGCTCGCCGTCGCGGCGATTGGTTAGGGTGTGTCGCAGGTCGTCGGGCTGGCGTGCGCGCTAGCTTTGGTTGTTATTGATGTGGGTGCGGGCGTCGACGGGCTGACCATTGGCGGCAACGAAGTTGGTCGTTGTCCTGGGGTCGTTGGTGGAGAGTTCCGCGTTCGCGGGTCGATGTTGGAGCTGCAGTGGCTCTGGTGGCGGGCAGTTGAGGGTGTTTGCCGCCAGCGGGCGGCCGCTTGAGGCCGCTCTGCTGCCCGAAGAACGCGAGTACACCCGACCCTGTGAGTCAGCGCCCGCGTTTTGCTGCTCGACCGCCTTTGCGAGCAGGGCCCTCACGTACTGGATCTGTAGGGCTCCGTCGCCGGTGGCCGTGATGTTGTCGGCTGCTGCTCGACCTGCCACAAGGTTGTCCATCGGGGTGGAGAACAGTGGTAGGCCATTCGCGTCTCGCTCCCGTGAGGAGACCACTATCCGCGGTTGGTCCCTGGGAGGTGTGCGGTTGGGTGGAGGTGGGGCGTCGTTCGCCGTCGACCCTGGTGGGGGCCGGGCGCTTCCTCCTGGCGGCGCGTTCTCGCAGATCGCGCGCTCGGCCACGCGGGCCGGGTCGTTTTCATTGTCAAAGTTTAGGGCGCGCCCCTGGACGGTGGGGTTCAGGCACGACCTGATTCGCTGTTGGTGGTAGCGCGACAGCTCCTGCGCCGTCACCTGCTCGAGGCGAAATTTTTCGCGCTCGGCTTGCTCCTTGCGGACTGCCTCCGCCAGCTTTAGGCGGAGTTCCTCGACCTCTGTTGCCGTGGCGTTAGGAGGGATCGGGGTGGAGAAGGGATCCTCCGGCGGATCGGTGCCGGTCTCCATGTAGGTCGCGGCGTGGCGACCGGTACCGTCGCGGAGATCGGCGGAGTTTTCCGATCCGGAGTCGAAGTCGAAGATCCCAAGGATAGAGGGATCCTCGAAGTCTCCCATGTTGGAGACCTGGGTGATGGAGCCCGCGGGTGAAGCCGCGGTGATGGATCCGGCGAGTGACGCCGGGGTCGCCGAGTCGGCGTCGTCATTGAGGGACGCGTCTTCCGCGGCCGCGGAGTTTTCGGCCACGTTACTGTGGGCCGAGTTGTACTCGGAGGCGAGGCGATGGATCGTGCGGACCTGGCTCTCAGAGAGCCGGTCGCGTGGCGACGACTCGTGGATGCGAGCCAAGTCCTCCAAGGCGATGACGTCGGTGAGGCCGACGAAGAGGCTGATCGTGCCGACCGGCAGGATCATGCTGTGCGTGACGGGTCGTGCCGCCGGGACATAGCTTCTCGGCAAGATCTGGAGCATCTCTCCGATCGCTATCATGCGGCCGGTGGCGACCGTCTCGTTGATGGGCAGATTGGATCTCGCCGCAGAACACCGGCCAGACCGTCCAGGCCCCACGGTGGGCGCCACGCCAGATGCTGCAATCGGCAGTGAGTAGTAGAACGAGGGGCAAGGGCGGCCAGCCATCTGCGGTGCGAGATGAGGGCGGATACACAGGGTTTTACCCAGGTTCGGCCCCCCGGAGGGTAAAGACCTACTCCTGCTAGATTGTATTATGATGGTGGTACAATGGGGTGAGCTCGGCGGCTAGGCGGCGAGTCGCTTGGGTGTATGATGGAACGTGTCTCTACACGCCCTGCAGGGAGGTTTATATAGACTCACCTCCCCTAGGGTTTACATATCTCAACCGAATTAGTTAAGGCTTCGGTACTCGTTTAACCTAATCCGACTGGGCCTATCTACTCGCCTAGGCCTTCAGTTTCCAGTCGCTTGGACCCACACCAGGCCTTGATCGAGTCGCCGTCTTGCAGGCCCACTCGCCAGTTCCTGGGCCAGTCGGAAACGTCTTACTGGGTATACCCCGGTAGGCATATCCCCATCAATATCAAAATCCTTCTAGCTACTTCTAGAGCATGCATATGCATTTGATCCATATCTCTATACGTCTAGAGCATTATATAGAGCTAAAGTAGCAATAAGAGATGAAAGAATGAAGTTCTAACCTTTTCTTTGGATTTAGGTGTTGCAAACTAAATCTTGACAAATCTTGAGAAAAAAAATGGCATGAACTCTCTTGCTTTCTTTGAGAAAAATGGCCACCATATGCTTTAGGGCAGCTGGCCAGGGAGCTGTATATATAGTGATGGACAATTAGTCCCTGGCCGTGATACGACCCGGGACTAATAGTCTCCGAAAAGAGCTGTTGCCACGCTCCAGCTTATTAGTCCCGGGCCGTATTACGGACCGGGACTAATGCTCTGGTCCGGCCCAGGACTAATGCTTATGGCCATTTCTAGCCGTTGGAGGCCTCACGGACCAGGACTAGTGCTAGCACTAGTCGCGGTTCGTGACGGGCCGGGACTGCTGGGCTTGTTCTGATCGAACCGAAGATGGTTTTTCCAGTAGTGCTAGTCAGAAAGATCCTATGAGATTCGATTGGGCAATACAACAATATACATAGACCGCCATCCAACTGCATCTATGACTAGAAGTCCACCTTCAGGTTATCATCCGAACCCCCTCCAGTATTAAGTTGCAAGCAACAGACAACTGCTTTAAGCAAAGTGTGTAAGGTAAACAGTCCACATGTTCCATGAACAAGAGACTGTTGTTTTCTCCCTAGTGGCAACATCACATCTACAACCGAAGAGATTTCTGTCACTTCCCTTGGAAACTAGAGGCATGAAACCACTGTCGAGCATAAATACCCCCTCTTGGAGTCACTCGAAACTACTTGGCCAAGATAGCTACTAACAACGGAGATCATGCAAGATCACAAACAACACATACATGATAGAATCGTAAAGACAAAACCATTAATCAAACCAACATAATAATCTCAATATCCATCGGATCCCCGCAAACACAACATGCATGATTACAAATATATTAGATCTTAATCATGAACGGAGCTCACAAGATCTATACATGAAAGCACAAAGGAGGTGATACAACCATCTATCTACTACATGGACCCATAGTCCAAGGTGGAACTACTCACGCATCATACCGGAGAGAAGGCCTCCGGGATGATCTCCCCTCCGGCAGGTTGCCGGAAAGAACTTCAGATCTCCCTAATCTAGGGACGATGGTGGAGGCGGCTACAGACGGTTTCGTGGATATTTGATCGGGTACTTAGGGTTTATGCATCGGGGGCTTCTTATAGGCGAAGGGGGAGACCGAGGAGGCGGCCAGAGGTGGCAAACCCTAGCCAGGCGTGGGGCTAGGCCCACCCACGCCTGGGGTGGGTCTGCCCCCCCTGGCTGGCCCCTCCGGCTCCCTTTTGGACTTCTTGTTCCCCACGAAAAGTAATTGACTTTGACGTTTGTCCCGTCCAATTCCGAGAATATTTCTTTACTAACTTTTTTGAAACCAAAAATAGCAGAAGACAGGCATCTGGCATTGTTGCAACTTGTTAGTAGGTTAGTACCAGAAAACATGTAAAAAGCACCTCAAAGTGTGGACAAGTAAAGCAAAGTAGATACTAAAAAATCATGGAGCATCAAAAATTATAGATACGTTTCCAACATATTAGATACTTAGTGTTTAGAAGCTTCTAGTGCAATCAAATGGCATATGGGCTCTGCCTTGATCATATAGGTTGCAATAACTTAGCCAGATGGACAGTTGGTGGTAGGGTGATAGGATGGAACGCTTCCATGGTGGTCTAAGGGAAGGCTTCTGAAAGATCTTGTCTCGATGCATGTCGAGTCTTGTGGGGAAAGTGCACCACCTCTCTAGAGGGTAAAACCTAAGTACTTAGCCGTGTCCCCAGCATCGGTCAATTTGAGCATCAAGACACTGAAGCTATCAAGGATCTTCTCATCCCAATTTCTAAATTAAAACTTGTGGTGGAACAAGGGTTAAAGGTTCACCAATGTCTATTCGTGGTTCCTTGGGAGTTTTTGTCAAACAAAAACTTAGTGTTTTCAACTGATAGGAAAACCCTATTTTGAGCAAAGCAAGCCTAAACTACACTTAGCCAAATTCATATAGATGTTAGATACTACTATTCTACTATGGTATTAATTGCCAATACAATTCCAAATGTTTTGAACCACTATGGCTGTAACTTATGATGATGCAGGTTATTCTAATGAGGATTAGGGTTATGAGTCTACACTCAACATGTTTGCCTGTGGCACATGAAGATGAAGACTTTATCTTATTTACCTATGTTATGAACTCTTGTACTAGCCGTTGGATATTGAGTTGTAAAAGACTATGTTATCTCTAGAATGACGATGTAATAACGACCTTTGTATCTGTGTACTTCATCTTAAACTATGGATGCTAGCATTTGATCTAGGGACTAGCATTGCAATCATAGGGACCTTTACCTTACAAAGGTGGGGTCTTACATGAGGATGAGGACGAGGATGAGGATGAGGATGCCGATGAGGACTTCAGTGGCTAGAGTCGGTCTTGGGGCGTTTTAGTAGTGCTCTTTTCCCTTTTTGGCGTCTCGATGCCAAAGGGGGAGAAGTAGCCCCATATTAGGTTGCTATCGGGATTTGCATGGGTACAGGGGGCTTCACGTTATTTCGATTTGCCTGTTTGAAGCTCTGTGTCTTTATATTATGTGTTTGAGAACTATGTGTTATGTGTGTTATGACATGTTTACCCAGTTATGTTTAAGACTATGTTTTATCTATCTTACCTATCTAGTCTTCATCATATCTTATCATAACTTGCTCTACCAATCTAGTAAGGATATGATCCTAGGATGTGGGATCTTGTATTCAAATGCAAAGCAAAATTTGGTCACACATCTAGGGGGAGCCTTACTATGTTGTGTAGAATCATCTATTATGAAATTTTTATCTATCCTATATGCAAATCCTTGGGTTGTCATCAAACACCAAAAAGGAGGAGATTGAAAGGGCATTTATGCCTTTCATATTGTTTTGATGTTTGTTGACAACACTTGGATAAGTTTAATGCATTGCTGCATGTTTCAGGAAATATCAGGTTTATGATTGGTAGTCTATACACATGAAAAAGGGCTTGACAGGAACAAAAAACAGGAGGCAAAAATCAGTATTTGGCCAGACTGTCCGGCTGATGTGCGTCGGACTGTCCGGCTGCCGTGGGAATGACCACGGCAGATGCTGCAGTCGGCAGCGAGTAGTAGAACATGGGGCAAGGGCGGCCAGCCATCTGTGGTGCGAGATGAGGGCGGAGACACAAGGATTTACCCAGGTTTGGCCCCCCGGAGGGTAAATACCTACTCCTGCTAGATTGTATTATTGTGAGAGTACAATGGGGCGAGCTAGGCGGCTAGGCAGCGAGTCGCTTGGGTGTATGATGGAACGTATCCTCTATGCGCCCTCTAGGGAGATTTATATAGACTCATCCCCCTAGGGTTTACAGGTCTCAACCGAATCAGTTAAGGTTTCAGCGATCGTTTAACCTAATCCGACTGGGCCTATCTACGCTTCTGGGCCTTCAGCTTCCAGTCGCCTGAGTCCACGCCAGATCTTGATCCAGTCGCCGTCCTGCAGGCCCACTCGCTGGCACCTGGGCCAGTCGGAAACGTCCTGCTGGGTATACCCCGGTAGGCATATCCCCATAAGTAGTCCCCGAGTCCGTCGTTGATTGGTCGTAGGTGGTTGCTGGCAGTCGGTGTATATGGGTCCAATGCGGATGCCCAGTCGAATCGGCGGCGGACTCCTGAATAAAGGAAAAACTAGTTATTCTAGTCGCACTAACGGCGACCGATCGGGTCGCAGCTCGGCGAACGGGTCGGCGAATATTCAGTCACTGTTGTAGTGATCGGGTCGGCGAATCGTCAAGTCGCGCGGAGCGACGAGTCGAGTGGATGAAGTTGGACCGTCAAGTGGGGTCAAAACTAGCCGTTGGGGTAATCCAACGGTAACTTTCGGCGTAATCACCGCGTAGTAACGGCTCCCGAAATTGGCGGGTAACAACCACTATATAAGGAGAATGACAGGCGAGCGGGGAAACACTCCTTCATATTTCCTCCGATCTCGCCCATCTTTGTTTCCACTCCGCATCGCGATCAAACCGATCCAGAGAGCCCCGACCTCCACGAATCTTCCAACCAATGCCCCCCTCCACCGAACCATGGGGCAGATCCAAGTGCACCAGGGCGCTACTGGCGTCCTTCGAGGAGGCTGGGATCCTGCGCGCTGACATATGGCGCATCCCCGCGGCCAGAGAAGTGACTCCGAACCCACTTCTCTCTTCTTTCGGCGTTTCTGCGCCTACTACGGGATCCAGCCTTCGGACCTGGGCCCGCATAGTATTGAGCAGCTCGCCATTTTCGTGGCGTTCTGCGAGTGCTATCTGGGCTGCAGGCCCTACTTCCCCTTGTGGCAAGATCTGTTCCATGGGAGGATCAGTCGCGAAGAATCAGGCGGCTCGATGCTGGCTGCGGGTGGCCTGACATTTCAACTGAAGTCAAAGGCGTCGTTCTTCGACCTGATGCTGCCTGCCTAGGAGGCAAATGAATGGAAGAAATCCTGGTTCTACGTCACCGAGTCGACTCCAGACGGCGAGGTGGTGCTTCCAAGGTAATCCGCCAACCGGCCCGAACCGTGTCGGCTCCAGGTCGGCAAGCTCCCGCTGGATCAGCGGATGGTTGTAGATGAAATGTTGCAAACCATCCGCAGTCTGAAGAAGAAGGGCCTCCAAACCATCAACCTCTACAACTGCTGGCTCGGGCGGCGGCTCGTGCCTTTGGCTCGCCGCGACCATTACATTTACGAGTATACGGGTAGGGACGACCCGACGAAATCCTGCCTCGTCGAGTGGAAACTCGAAGACTACATCCTGGCCCTTAAGAAGATCACCCAGGCGGCGTACCTGGACGCGAAGGCCGGGGTCACCCCCTATACCGCAAGGCGCCCAGCTCCGACGGTAAGACGCCATTTTCGCTAGCATTCGCAGTCATAGATGATGCATTCGCGGTTATGCTAACATTGTCTCATGCTTATTGTAGTTGTTCCAAGTGGTGGAAGGATGTCTCCCACCCGCAGACGACGAGAACTCGAGCTCGTTCGTCCAGGACGGGAGCGAGTCGCCACCCACCAAAGGCGACGTAGGGAGCGACACGGGTGCTGACGACGATGACGACAAAGACGAGCCCGTGGAAGACGCCGCCCCGATGGTTCGCAAAACTCGCGGGCAACATCAGCGCAAGCTCGAGGCGAGTAGGAGCCTCGAACCTCACGAAGACGATGACGACGAGCTCCCCGAGCACACCTCACGTCGTGAGGCCACGCCGTCGAAGAAGAAGAAGAAGGAGGTGCAGGCTCCGCCGAGGAGGAAGGCGAAGCCGGCGAAGCCGGCGAAGCCGGCGAAGCAGGCGTCTCTGCCCTGTTCTGCGACTAGTTCTGACGCCACCAGCTCGGCTAAGGGCGAAGCGGCGCGCACGACAGTAGCACCGGATGTTGCCGCTCCCCTGGATGAGGTACCTCTGGCATTGCTTTCACCCCCATTCGCCCCGGTTTCTGGGTTGGGGGCTACTCCAGCCGCAACAGCTTCGCCTCCCAGGAAAGCTCCCACAGATGTCATCACGGAGGCTCCTGCCGTGGCCTCGTCTTCGAGGAGGCCCTCTGTGTCTTCGGCACACGATGTGTTCGAGATGGGACTCAGTCGGAAATTGGGTCCCGAGCTGGAGAAGCCGGCCAGCATCCGCACGGGTCTGCGGTTCATACCAGTCGCCAAGTAAGTCTTGTTCATCTGCTTGCCTTCCGTTGTAATCAGACAGTTTTACTCATATCGTTGTTTAACAGGACTGGAGTTAAAAAGATCGGCCATCCTTCCATGGCCAAGGTTCCGCCAGTCGTCACCGAGGAGGACCCCTTGCGAAAGAGGAAAGCTGACGAAGTCGCTGCTCCCGCAGACAGCGCTAAGAGGGCGAAAGGCGACGACGTCGTCACGGTCTTTGACGACACAGCAGCTGCTCCAAGCGATCCTCCGACTGCGGCGGAAGTGGCCTCGAAGACCAAGGAGGCTGTTTCCTCGCCTGGAGTGGCCGAGCCGGCTCCTAGTGGCGCTGGGGCGTCCGCTGCGACTTTCCCCCTCTTCATGGCCAAAGCGGCCACAGCGAGTGGCGCGGCGCCAACGAGCCAGACGCCTGGGGTCGCCGAGATGGAGGTCGAGCAGCGTCGCGGACACACTCTGGTCCTACTTGCGTCTGTGGACGCGCTGCAGCTCCACGGCATGCTGGGCGCAGCCATCCAGGTATGTCCAGTCCCCGAGGATTGGGCCACTGAATTTTAGTGGTCGGATTCTTTAGTGTTTTTGTAGCGTCCAGTCCCCGAGTGCCTAGTCGCTGAATTTCAGCAGGTGGGCACTTATGATTTTTTATCTCCAGTCCCCGAGTGCCTAGTCGCTGAATTTCAGCGGGTGGGCACTTAGGATTTTTGATGTTGTTGACGGTTTAATTTGTGCGCAGGGCCTGCAGCGCGAATCGGCCGATCGGCTCGCAGCATAGTGTCGCATGGAGAAGGAACTTGTTGCCGTCCAGGAAACGAACAAGGGGCTGCAAGCCGTTGCAGCCGAGGCGGAGGAAGTCCGCCGGGGGCTTGTCCCGGTGGGTGACCTGACGGCGGCTCAATCTTCGTTGAGTGCGGCCGAGAAACGGATCGCTGACCTGGAGCGCGAGCTCAAGGAAGCGAAGGCGGAGGCAAGCTCAAGGAAGCGAAGGCGGAGGCGAGCTCGGCGGAGGGACGAGCGAAAGCTGCTGTCACTGCTGCCGCTGAAGAACGGAAGGTGTCGGACGCACTCGTTGTTGGGCTACAGAACGACTTCTCCTCGCTTCAAAGCTTCATCACAGGCCTCTGCCGTCCGCTTATTGGTAAAATTGTCTTCCTCTGCCTGGAGTCGTTATGGAGTCATTGGTGTACTCACTGCCGGCTTCTGTCCACAGGCCGGATTATTGATAGCTCGGAGGAGGCCCAGTCATACGACGCACGGTGACCACTCTGGTCGACTCGGCCGCGTTGTCCGCGGCTTGCATTCGAGCGTATCTTCAGGAGATATCGCCCATGGAAGTGATTCCTAGCGACCTCGTCGAGGTATGGCGTTATCTGGAGAAGGCTCCGGCAGTCGTCGAATTCATGGCGCGGTCGGCCTTCCGACGCAGGGCGGCGACGGCTTTGAGCCTGGGGCTTGCCCATTTCCCGGAGGATCTCGACCTTGATGATGTGACGAGTGGCTACCCCTCGTCGACGGGCTCTGTGGATATTGCCAAGGTGCTGAAGCTGATGGACCGGGCCGTGGTGTATGCCGATCGCGTTTGGGCGATGGGCGACCTCCTCCCCTACCAGGAGACGACTGTCGCCCCCAACGATCCTGAACCGAAGCATCGGGACTTCAAGGTCGAGCATCCGTTCCGTGCGGTGATGGCGGGTGAGTTGACGACGTACCCGTCGAACCCGTACGTGCCCTTCATTTGCAACCGCAGGGGTGGCGGCAAGTCGGCATCGGAACGTGCGGAGTAAAAGCATTGTGCCCTGGGGCGTTAGTAGTAAATAGTCATTGGACTTATATTGTATTTTGGAACGACTTTGTTCTGCTGTAACGCGAATTCGTGTTATTTTGTGGATTGTTTCGTGATTTTGATTGTTGATTGGACGAGTCCCCGAGCGCGTCCGCCCTTTTTATGGGGTTTACCTCGTTTGTTATGTGTTTGTGATTTTGAATGTTTTTCGATTGTTTCGTAATTGAGGTCGAATCGCCAGAGCTCGGAGAGCCAGTCGCAGGGCGACTCCTGTGGGTGCTCTGTACTTGACCATTTTCCCGTGCGTGAAACGAGGTCGGGTGGCCGAGTCCCCGAGCGTGGTACTTGGTGGTTCTAGTCGCAACTCCAAGGTAGGTGAGGACTAAGCGCGTTAGAGTGAGCGCGTCGCTCCTGCCTGACCCGAAGGATCAGTCGCATGGCGAGTCCTGGGCACGCTCTCATACTGGGCATTTCCCCAGCCGCTCATATTTGACTGGACGTCAGTCCCCGAGCGTGGTACTTGGCCGTTCGAGTCGCTATGCTGAGGATGCGGACGACTTGGCCGCTGTAAGAAGCGAATGCAGTTGTCTTGGCTCGGTGAGCCAGTCGGGCTAGGCGACTCCAATGGGGCTCCGGGTTGGCGTTTTTCGTGGACGTTACGAGGCCTGGAGTTTTCCAGTGCCCTCGTGCCGCACTACTTGGCCGTGCCGGTCTCTTTACTAGAGGTTGACTTCTGCGATTAGCATAACGCTGTTATTACGAGTGCGAGTGGCAAAAGACATGGAGAGTAGACAAAATTTTCGGTAACCGATCTTGTTTTATTTCATAGCGGGTGGAGAGTACATGTATGGAGTTCTAGGAGTAGAACTTCCGTAGGAGGTTTACATTCCATGGCCGCTTGACGTCGAGCTTTCCATCTCCTCGGACGTCGGTGAGGTAGTAGGCGTCGTTGCCTAGAACTCGCCCGATGGCGAATGGTCCCTCCCATGGGGGGAGAGCTTGTGCATGCCCTTTTTGTCCTGGATGAGGCGAAGTACCAGGTCACCTTCCTGGAAAGTGCGAGTCCTTACTCGCTGTCTATGTTAGCGGCGGAGCCCTTGCTGGTAGATGGCGGTGCGGGAGCGAGCTAGGTCGCGTGCCTCGTCGAGCTGGTCGACTCCATCCTGGCGTGCGAGTTCGTTTTTGGCCTCCGTGTAGTTGACCACCCTGGGCGAGTCGTGCTCTAGGTCGGTGGGCATGACTGCCTCGGCGCCGTACACCATGAAGAAGGGGGTGAAGCCTGTTGACCTATTGATGGAGGTGCGGAGGCCCCAGATGACGGAGGGTAGCTCCTCGACCCAGCACCCGGCGGTGTGCTCGAGCGGTACTTGGAGCCGTGGCTTCAGGCCATGGAGGATGCTCTGGTTGGCTCGTTCCGCCTGGCCGTTGGACTACGGGTGGGCGAATGATGCGAGGTCGAGTCGGATGTGATGTTCCTCGCAGAACTCGGCAATGGCTCCTTTGGCGAAGTTGGTGTCGTTGTCCGTGATGATGCTGTTTGGGAACCCGTAGCGATAGATTAGCTCGCGTAAGAACTTGGCGGCGGTCATCCCGTCGCATTTTCGGACTGGCTTAGCCTCCACCCATTTTGTGAATTTGTCGACTATGACCAGGAGGTGGGTGAAGCCGGAGGGGGCCTTCTTGAAAGGGCCTACCATGTCCATACCCCACACGGCGAACGGCCAGGTGATGGGGATTGTCTTGAGCGCCGAGCTCGGCACGTGGTTCTGGTTGGCGTATTTCTGGCACCCGACGCACCGCTGGACGATGTCGACAGCGTCTGCGTGTGCGGTGGGCCAGTAGAAGCCGTGCCACATAGCCTTTGCGACAAGAGAGCGGGCGTCGGCATGGTGGCCGCAGTCACCGGAGTGGATGTCTTGGAGGATTTTGCGTCCTTCAGCGGGTTGAACACAACGTTGGAACACGCCGGTCACGCTGCGCTTATGGAGCTCGCCGTTGATGAGGACGAAGGATTTGCAGCGACGTGCTATCATCCTGGCGTCCGTCTCGTCTGCTGGCAACGTGCCTCCCTCTAGGTAGGCAACGTACGGCATGGTCCAGTCGTCTGGCTCGGCGATGAGTGCGACCAGGGCTGCCTCTGGCTATAGCGGGATTCCGATGTCGATCTCCCGTGGGGGGAGATGGAAGGCTTGGTGATGGTGTCAAGGAATACGCCGGCGGGTGGTGCGAGTCGAGCCGAGTCGATGCGAGAGAGTGCGTCGGCTGCCTCGTTCTTTCGCCTGTCAATCCACTCGACGGAGTAGCCTGCGAAGTGTCCGCCTAGCTTGTCCACTGCTTGGCGGTATGCCGCCATGGTGGGGGAGACAGCGTTGTAGGTGCCAGCGACTTCCCCGGCGACGAGGTCGGAGTCTCCGTAGCAGCGCAGGCGGTTGACGTTCATCTCCTTGGCAGCTCGCATGCCGTGGAGTAGTGCCTCGTACTCGGCCATGTTGTTGGTACAGGGGGTGAAGTCGAGGCAGAGGACGTAGCAGAGCTTGTCGCCCTTTGGAGAAGTTAGCACGATCCCTGCTCCTGCGCCATCCGCGTTCTTGGAGCCGTCGAAGTGTAGGCTCCAATAATGGAGGTACGGCAGCTTTTCTGGCTGCTGGGCCTCTTCCCAGTCGGTGATGAAGTCCGCGAGAGCCTGCGACTTGATCCCTTTGCACGGCTCGTACTTGATGTTGTGTAGGCCGATCTCGACGGCCCACTTGGCGACTCGCCCGGTCGCCTCACGGTTGCGGATGATGTCTTGCAACGGTGCGGAGGACACGACCGTTATCGGGTGCTCCTGGAAGTAGTGTGGCAGTCGCCGATGTGCTCTGAAGACCGCGTATACCAGTTTCTGGTATTGCCTGTAGCGTTGGCGCGACTCCGTGAGGACTTCGCTGATGTAGTACACTGGTCGCTGCACCGGGCGCTCCTTTCCCTCCTCTGGTCGCTCGACGACCATGACGGCGCTGACGACGCGCTCGGAAACCGCGACGTAGACCAGCATGGATTCCTTGTCGACGGGAGCGGCGAGTAGCGGTGCTGCGAGTAGCACCTTCTTGAGGTCGCGGAGCGCATCATCCGCCTCCTTGTCCCACTGGAAGGTGGGATTCTTGCGCATTAGGCGGTAGAGGGGCATCGCCTTTTTGCCCAATCGGGGGATGAAGCGACTGAGAGCCGCGACTCGCCCGGCCAGCCTCTGGACGTCGCGCAGGCACTCGATTTGCCGAGTCGAGCGATCGTGTCGATCTTGGTGGTGTTCGCTTCCATCCCGCGCTAGGAGACGACGTATCCCAGTAGCTGCCCAGCTGGTACACCGAAGGTGCATTTGCCTGGGTTTAGCTTTATCTTGTATTTCCGCAGGTTGGCGAATGTTTCCGCCAGGTCGGCGAGTAGGTCGCTCTGGCGAGCGGACTTCATCACCACGTCGTCGATGTAGACGTGGATGTTGCGGCCAATTTGGCTCGCAAGGCACTCCTGCATGCACCGCTGGTAGGTTGCCCCGGCGTTCTTGAGGCCGAAGGTCATGGCAGTGTAACAGAAAGCTCCGAAAGGCGTGATGAACGCTGTCTTCTCTTCGTCCTCAACGGCCATTTTGATCTGGTTGTACCCAGAGTAGGCGTCAAGGAAACATAGCGACTCTGAGCCCGTGGTGGAATCGATGATTTGGTCGATCCGCGGGAGGACGAATTGCTCCTTCGGGCAGGCACTGTTTAGGTTTGTGTAATCGATACACATCCTCTAGGTCCCATTTTTCTTCTTGACCAGGACTGGGTTTTCCAGCCACTTGGAGTACTTGATTGGCCGGATGAAGCCTGCAGTGAGTAGACGCTGCACTTCCTCGGCAATTGCTCGGCGGCGCTCTTCATTGAAGGGCCGCAGCAACTGCTTGACGGGTCACACTTTGGGTTCGGCGTTGAGTTTGTGCTCAGCGAGTTCCCTAGGGATACCAGGCATGTCAAAGGGCTTCCATGTGAAGATGTCCCTATTCTCACGGAGGAACTCGATGAGCGCGCCTTCCTATGCTGGGCTCATGCCCGTCCCGATCGTCACCGTCTGGCTGGAGTCGCCTGGGACCAGCTCGACGGTGCGGGTATGCGTCGTTGCCTCGAAGGCTGAGGTGTTGCCGCCCTCCGAGTTGGGATTCTTGAGTATGGTGGGTCGTCGTTGTTGACCCCGCTCGCGTACTTCGCGATCTCGTCGGCGTGGTTGGCCTCTGCCGTGATGACGGCATCGGTGAGTTCACCTTTGGCCTTGCACTCGGCGGCCATGTCGGGGTCGCCATGGATTGTGATGACGTCGCGCGGTCTGGGGAGCTTCATCGCGTTGTACGTGTAGTGGGGCGCCGCCATGAACTTGGCGAACGCCTGGCGCCCCAAGACGCAGTGGTAGGGGCTGTTGAAGGGCACCAGCTCGAAGACGATCCGCTCTGTGCGGAAGTTTGCCGGTGTGCCGAAGGTGACTGGCAGCGTGACCTTGCCGATCGGGTACGCCTTCCGACCGGGGACGATGCCGAGGAACGTGGTGTAGGTCGTCTCGACCATCGACTGCGGGAGCCGCAGTCGCCTGAAGGTGTCCAGGTACAGGATGTTGATGGAGCTGCCGATGTCCATCAATGTCTTGGGGATCCAGTAGTCTCCCACCTTGGGCTTGACCACCAGGGCGACTCGGCCTGGGTACTCGATTCATGGCAAGTGGTCCTGGCGGCTCCAAGTGATTGGTTGCTCAGACCAGTTGAGGAACTGGGCGACGTCCACCTGGGCCACCGCGTTGACGGCGACGGCGCGGGCGATGACCTTCTTCTCGTGCTTCGTGCTGAAGCCTGTGAAGGTGTGGAGCGATCCGGCCATGCTGCCGAATTTTCTGCCGTTTGGCGGGTTGTTGTCGGGGTCTTCCCGCGCGTGCCGTGCGTTCTCGATCTCCTTGAGAGAATGGCAGTCGGTGGTCGTGTGCGTGGCGGGCTTTCCTTCCCTGCTGTGAAATACACAAGGTTGGTTAAGAAGGGCCGCTGGGTCGAACCTCGGCTTCGCCTTGTAGTTGCCGCCGTCACGGCGTTGCCCCCCGTCACGGCGGAAGCTCTTAGGCTCGTGCTGCGTGTACCCAGCGTTGGCGACGAAATCGACTCGCCCGTCACTGCGGCGCTTGCCGGTGAGGCGAGTGTTGCTTTAGCGTAGATCGGATCGTCTTCCGATGTCGTTTCCGCTCGTGCGGCGTTGTCCTCCCGACTCGTTGTCGGTTTCTTGGTTTGGGTCTTCCTCCGCGTATCTTTTGGCGATCTCCAGGAGATCCGGTATGTTGTCGAGTGTGCGGTATGCTCGTTTGAGCTTGGCGACCAGGGGCTCGTAGCGGCACGAGGTCTTGAAGAAGTGGATTGCGGTGTCTAGGTGGATACCGATCGCGTTGTACCACAGTTCTTGCCACCGTTGGACCGAGCTGCGGGTCGACTCGCGAGGTCCCTGGACGCATCGTTCCAGGTCCTCGATGGTGGTGGCGCGGGTGTATGAACCCTCGAAGTGCCTGACGAAGGCATCGCGCATCTCTTCCCAGGAGTCGATGCTATCCGCGGGGAGAGTGTTGATCCACTGCCTGCACGCCCCCTCCATCATCAGGGGGAGGTAGCGGGCGGCTAGTAGATCGGTGTGGCTAGCGATCCCCATCTCCATGAGGTAGGTATCTAGGCACACAGAGGGATCGTACGAGGGGTCGTACTTCTCTATTTCCTTCGGCTCTTTGAAGTTTGCCGGGTATCTTTCGCCTCGGATCATCGGTCCGAAGCACCGGGGCCCGAGTCGGCTTAGCGACCTCCTCGGCTCGCCGTCACGGCGGTTGGTTAGGGTATGCCGCAGGTCGTCGGGCTGGCGTGCGGTCCAGCTCTGGTTGTTGATGATGTGGGTGCGGGCGTCGATGGGCTGACCGTTGGCGGCGACGAAGTTGGTCGCCGGCCGGGGGTCATTGGTGGAGAGTGCCGCGTTCGCGGGTCGGTGTTGGAGCTGCAGTGGTTCGGGTGGCGGGCAGTTGAGGGTGTTTGCCGCCATGGGGCGGCCGCTTGAGGCCGCTCTGCTGCCCGACGAACGCGAGTACATCCGACCCTGTGAGTCGATGCCTGCGTTTTGTTGCTCGACCGCTTTTGCGAGCAAGGCCTTGGCATACTGGATCTGTAGGGCGCCGTCACCGGTGGCCCCGATGTTGTCGACTGTTGCTCGGCCCGCGACGAGGTTGTCCATCGGGGTGGAGAACAGCGGTAGGCCGTTCGCGTCTCGCTCCCGTGAGGATACCACGATCCTCGGCTGGTCCCTGGGTGGTGCGCGGTTGGGTGGTGGCGGGGTGCCCTTGGCCGTTGACCATGGTGGGGCCGAGCGCTTCCTCCTGGTGGCGCGTTCTCGCAGATCGCGCGCTCGGCCGTGCAGGCCGGGTCGCTCTCGTCGTCAAAGTTCAAGGCGCGCCCCTGGACGGTGGGGTTCAGGCGCGACCTGATTCGGAGCTGGTGGTAGCACGACAGCTCCTGCGCTGTCACCTGCTCGAGGCGAAATTTTTCGCACACGACAGCTCATGCGCTGTCACCAGCTTCAGGCGGAGTTCCTCGACCTCCGTTGTTGTCGCGTTGGGAGGGATCGGAGTGGAGAATGGATCCTCCGGCGGGTCAGCGCCAGTCGCCATATAGGTCGCGGCGTGGCGGCCGGTTCCGTCGCGGAAGTCGGCGGAGTTCTCCGAACCAGAGTCGAAGTCAAAGATCCCAAGGATAGAGGGATCCTCGAAGTCTACGATGTTTGAGACCTAGGTGATGGAGCCCGTGGGCGATGCGGCGACAATGGATCCGGCGAGTGACGCCGGGGTCGCCGAGTCGGCGTCGTCGTTGAGGGCCGCGTCTTCCACGACTGCGGTGGTTTCGTCCACGTCGTTGTGGGCCGAGTCGTACTCGGAGGCGAGGCGGTGGATCGTGCGGACCTGACTCTCAGAGAGCCGGTCGCGTGGCGGCGACTCGCGGATGCGAGCCGAGTCCTCCGAGACGATGACATCGGTGAGGCCGACGAAGAGGCTGATCGTGCCGACCGACAGGATCATGCTATGCGTGACGGGTCGCGCCGCCGGGACGTTGCTTCTCGGCAAGATCTGGAGCATCTCGCCGATCACTATCATGCGGTCGGTGGCGATCGACTCGTTGATGGGTAGATTGGATCTCGCCGCAGAACACCGACCTGACCGGCCAGGGCCCATAGTGGGCGCCACTGTCGTGGGAATGACCACGGCAGATGCTGCAGTCGGCAGCGAGTAGTAGAACATGGGGCAAGGGCGGCCAGCCATCTGTGGTGCCAGATGAGGGCGGAGACACAAGGATTTACCCAGGTTCGGCCCCCGGGAGGGTAAAGACCTACTCCTGCCAGATTGTATTATGGTGAGAGTACAATGGGGCGAGCTCAGCGGCTACGTAGCGAGTCGCTTGGGTGTATGATGGAACGTATCCTCTATGCGTCCTCTAGGGATATTTATATAGACTCAACCCCTAGGGTTTACAGATCTCAACCGAATCAGTTAAGGTTTCAGCGATCATTTAACCTAATCCGACTGGGCCTATCTACGCTTCTAGGCCTTCAGCTTCCAGTCGCCTGAGTCCACGCCAGGTGTTGATCCAGTCGCCGTCCCGCAGGCCCACTCGCTGGCACATGGGTCAGTCGGAAACGTCCTGCTGGGTATACCCCGGTAGGCATATCCCCATCACCGGCCCATCCGAAATCTTCGCCCCAAAGCCACCGGAGTGTCCGGCCGTGGAAATTTGCTAGCTTTTCTCCCCAGGTGTGGACACTCAGTGAGTCCCCTCGGACACTACCCGGATACTGGCCGGACTCTGGCCGGAAACTTGGCCAGGCCAGAGTGTCCAGATGAAGATCGCCGGAATGTCCAGTTGGACCGGACTGTCTAGCTCATACAGGCCGGATTATCCGGGTTAAGTGGTTCCAACGGCTCTAAATTCTGGGGCCCTATAAAGGACCCCTTCTTCTACCTTGAAACCTGCTCATCCAGTTCAAGAACGGCAGCACATTTTGAGCCGCCAAATCCACAAGATATCTTCACTCATCCATCCAAAGTCCTTGATCTTTGGAGAATCGAAGGAGGAGTCCATGATCTATAGCTTCACCAACAGAGATCTTCATTTCCCCTTCATTCATTTGAGGGCCCCTTGCTCTAGTGTTTCTTTGGAAACCCTAGCTTTGATTTGGTTCTTACAAGCCTGTCTTTGATTGTTTGACAGCTTGCTTGTATTTGGGACCCTCCAATTAGGTTGTGGATGTGTGCCCCAAACTTGTTGTAAAGGTGCCAGATTCCACCTCGAAGGTTGCCGATATAGTGGAAGAGGTGAATCGAACCCCTTGGGGTGAGGTTCATCGGAGAACAAGGGAGGCCTCTCGTGGCGTTGGTGGTTTGAAACCACCCCCTCTCCAAACGTAGATGTACTTCCCCTCAAAAGTAAGAAACTATGAGAAACAAATCCTTGTGTCTTTGCGTCCTCCACTTTGGTTACTTCTATCCTTTACCGCACTTTACTTACTTGTTCTTGCTTAATGTTGTGCTAGTTAGTGCTTGTTTGACATATAGGTAAATTCACCATAGTTGCATAATGTGTAGAGAATTTACCTTTCTTGTCAAACCCTAATTTGAAAAAGAAGAAAATTTGAAGTAGCACCTATTCACCCCCTCTAGGTGCCCATACGATACTTTCAGCTGGGAATCCCGTGGTGGAGGTTCCATTGTACCGGGAAACTGCATATATGATTAACAAATAATATAATTAGTCGTTCTGAGCATCGTACAGACAACGCTAACCACATATCTTGATATGGAACGAGTGAGTCAGAAGTACCTTCTTCATTTCATATATCTTTGGATGCTAGGTGAGCTATAATCCAAAGTGGAGAACAACGGGTAGGAGTTTATAACATCCTCATCATGTCATATAGGGTGACGACTTGAGTGTCTTTGAAGGGATGATAATTGAGTGTAGGTCTTTTGATTGAAGCTTGTTACAAAGGGTCGATTGCAGGGTCGTGGAGAAGGACTCATTATGACTTGAATATACTTGGTGAAGGTCTCGTACCATGGAAGTGTGAATAAGTCCAACGAGAACAATAACTTTTACGGGAAAAGCAGCGCACCTCTACAAAGTGTATAAAAGTGGCTTGTCACTTCCTGTTTGGGGAATTAAACTATGATCGTACCTGCGAGAGGAACCCAGTGAATACCTAACAACCCATGAATACCAATAGACATAGTTTTTTAAAAACTTTAGCTTTTTAAGAAACCGTTTTCGAAAACTTGCATAAGCCTAGGATATACCCCGTATGTAGTTAGTGCATCAAACACACACCTTATCAAGCATTTCCTGAGTAAGCTCGTACTCAATTGTACCTTCTTAAACTCTCCATTAAATTGTGAGAAGACCGAAGAGGTGAATTCCTAGGAACTTGAAGAGGGAGAAATCTACTAAGAAGAACTGGATCTTTTTGGAGGCTTAAAAGGACTAGACTACAACATAGTCTACTGAGCTAAAGACGAAGATCTAGAAATATAATCTTAGTTAAAGGTAGCATATGTTAGACAGGCTGAGCATCATAGAATTTAACTAAATAAGTTATTAAGGTCCAATGGTGCTAAGTACAATTGATCTTAGGGATTTCTATTTTCGTTCCCCTAGTTCATTAGCTGTACTTACTTCTCCCCAGCCGCTTAGCTTTTCCTCACTTTTGTCCAGCTCCTATTATGGAACTCTCACATCGGTCTGAAACTCGCTCTTCGTCGGGTCCCGTTAGTGGACCCTCACCATTACGTGCTGACAAGTGGGGCCACATTCAGGTGGGTCCCGTAGTGGACCCTCGTCGTTACGTGCTGACAAGTAGGACCACCCCGTTACATGATGACAGGTGGGGCCACGTTCAGTCCGGTCCCGTAGTAGGACCCCCCCATGTTGGGGGGGCGACTTGTTGGGAACGCGTTTTGGGGGATGTGGTGTGAGACCATGTGGGACGTGTATGGTAGTTACGTGCGTCCTGTCGCCTAAATTGGAAGATTTATTTTTTATTATTTTCATGATTGGCCTTTTTAAGAGCGCCTTTCCCCTTTATGTCGCTAATAATTGTTATTTTTGCCCAAAAAGGCAGCGAATCTAGAGCAGCTTCTCTCTTTATTCATGGTTCCTTTTGGCCCTCGTATTTTCTCAATCTGGAAACAAATCTAACCAGCACCATAAATATGTAGATAAACAGAGCAGATGTAGATAAAATAGCTAATAAAGGATTATATAGTACGATACTTAAACCAGGTTCGACAATTAGGCTGCTCAGTAGCAGCTTACAAGTTTAATACAGACAACAAAACAAAAGAAGCTGCTTTACAGCAGCAGCATCAGCAGAAGATTAGTGGCCCCTCCTGGCCTCCACTAGGAGGGCCTCCACCTCCTCCCTCTGGCGCTTCCTCCACTTCTTGATGCCTATTCCCTTGACCTTGGGCGCCCTGGGCTTGATCGGGGGCATGCGACCCTCCTTGATGGCCACCTTCTAGAGGTTGCGGAGGTGAAAACCGAGCGCCTTGTGCTGGGCTCTGAAGGCATTGACGTTCTTTGACAGGCTGCAGGTCTTCACGTCCTCGGCATGAATCACGAGGGAGTTGAAGTCGGTGGCGAGGCTCCTGGTGCAGAAGGGGCACCTGTAGATGTCGCCGGCGAAGAAGCCATTGAACTGGCCAGACTTCAGCTTCCTCAGCACCTGACGAGTCTTGGTGTCCGTGGACTCGTCGTCGCTGCAGACATCACTACTATCCACCTATTACAAAATAGTATCATGCAATAAGGTCATGATTGAGATACTATGATTATCAGGATTTATTACTTGCATAAATTAACCGATTGAGATCCCCTGATTATTCCCCAATCCCCAAATCTCAAACAAAATCGAATACTGATCCCAACTACCGATCGGTTCTAGTACTGATCCCAACTACAGATCGCTGCTAGTACTGATCCCATCTACATATCAATGATAGTACTGATCCCATCTAGGGGCATTCATCGAAATACGAGATCTAACACAAGAGGATTAGCTACTATAAAAATACCTAGCATCCAATGATTGAAAATACGAACTGCCGAGCCCTAATAACACACGATCTAGCATACAATGATGGGAATGGGGGAAGAACAAAGGAAGGGGAGAAAACCCTAGTTACCTCCGACCATGGGTCGGCTAAGCTGGTGTCGTAGGGGTTCTCCGGCCTGATGTAATCATTGTCCCCGTAGGGTTCCCAGCCATGCGGGATCTGCAGGATAATGGCGGGGGCCTGTACAGGGATGGGGCCTCCTCGCCGGTGGCTATGGCGGAAGCAGGGACGAGGGTCTGGACGGGGATGGTGGCTGCCTTCAATGCCTAGACGGGGGCATGTACGAGGACGGGGGTCTCCTCGTTGGCCGCCTTGGAAGCGATGATGGCCACCGCGCCGTTCTTCTCCATCGCCGACATGGTTGGGGTTTTCTTGGGGGTTTGCAGAAGGTGATGGGACAGTGGAGATGGTTGCATGAGTGAGTGAGCGAGTGAGTGATGAGTGAGAGTGAGGATCTCTTTAAAGGTGAAGGGAGGAGACGTTTCGTTGCACGACCGTGCACTGTGTAACCGCGTGCGCTACTGCACCATGCATGGCCACACACGTCCGCTACCGCCCCGTGCACCGCAACACGCGTACCGTGCGTCACGTTTTCCCCCTCGTGTCTAACCTTGGCCACTTAGTTGTGCTTAGTTATACCCTCAAGTGTAGCACTGGCAGTTTGGTTGTACTCAGTTTTGCCCTCCAGTACTAACACTGCCGTGTGCAATATACTCACTTTTACCCTCCGGTGGCTGGTCAACAGAGTCAACGAATGGGTTTTAGCTAGCTAATTGAGTCATTTTATGCACAACAAATTTAAAAAGATCAAAACATAGTGGCCTCTATCCAGGGAGTCTTATTATGTGACCTGCCACCATAAGAAATATATGTAAATCAAGTTTTAACCTAAATCACCACTTCTCAAATCACCTACTATCTATGAAGGTTCATGGCTTTCTACTCAAGCCTCTCCCCAAAACATAATTTGTCTGAATGAGGCAATAATTGCCAAACTGATATATATTTGAATTGCAAATAATTTGATGTATGCCAATATGTATTTTATTGTATAAAAGAAGCATTTTCCATTTTTAAATCTCTTTTTTTTCTATTTGAACCCCCTTGTCAGTTTTACCCTTGGTTTTAATGTTCTACTCAGTTTTGCCCTTGGTTTTTAAGTTCTACTCAGTTTTCCCCTCCCTCTTAGTGACAAACTCTCACACATGTGCTCATCTTGGCTGCTACGCTCTGATTGGTCGAGACATTTGTCACGGATCCACCAACCGTTGATCCTCTGATTGATCCTCTGTGTTCTAGCGGACAGGATAACCCATGTATCTGTCAAGAGGCACCCTCTAGCCATGCAAAATAACGAGTTTGCCACCGATGCTTTTACCCCATAAACAAATGATTTTGAATATAATTTGAAGGGAAAAGTGTTCGAAGGTGTATAATTTTTGCATTATATTTCACTCCATGTCCTAAGTGCGATTTCAAAGAGTCCAAAGGTGTATAATTTTTGCCATATGCAAGTTTATGCATTACATTCTATGAAAATGATAATCTCTCATGATTTTCTTAGCACACCATTATCACGTATTAAGTGCGATTTCACAGTGTTCAAAGGTTTATAATTTTCATATACGCAAGTTTAGGGATCACTTTTCACACTATAAAAATGGTAAACACCCTTTTACATTAAGAGTTGTATAATTTTTGAATTTGAAAGTGTTCAAGAGTAGTGTCAATTATAAACACTATTTTACATTAAGAGTTGTATATTATTTAATTTGAAAGTGTTCAAGAGTAGTGTCAATTATAAACACTCTTTTACATTAGGAGTTGTATAATTTTTTTCAATTTGAAAGTGTTCAAGAGTTGTGTCAATTATAAACACTCTTTTACATTAAGAGTTGTATGATTTTTTTTAATTTGAAAGTGTTCAAGAGTAGTGTCAATTATAAACACTCTTTGACATTAAGAGTTGTATGATTTTTTCAATTTGAAAGTTTTCAAGAGTTGTGTCAATTATAAACACTCTTTTACATTAAGAATTGTATGATTTTTTTTAATTTGAAAGTGTTCAAGAGTTGTGTCAATTATAAACACTCTTTTACATTAAGAGTTGTATGATTTTTTTAAATTTGAAAGTGTTCAAGAGTTGTGTCAATTATAAACACTCTTTTACATTAAGAGTTGTATAATTTTTTAAAATTTGAAAGTGTTCAAGAGTTGTGTCAATTATAAACACTCTTTTACATTAAGAGTTGTATAAATTTTTTTAATTTGAAAGTGTTCAAGAGTTGTGTCAATTATAAACACTCTTGTACATTAAGAGTTGTATATTTGTTTAATTTGAAAGTGAATTGCTAGCCGTGCGAGAGTTGTGTCAACTATAGTTCAGACCATGCGAGAGTTTCATAATTATAAACACTCTTGCAAACCAACTGAATTGCCACTGCTCCAGGGGAATTTACAATAAATTGTATCTATCTCTGAGAGTTATGGAGGTTACAACCACCGCTGGGAAGTAAAATCCAAAGAGATATTGTTCACAATCACGAACTACGCCAGCACTGGATCAATCCTATTCGAAAAGCAAGACAACTAGTTGAGTACCAGCGATTCGCGTTCAAATACTGCCAATAATCAACCCACAAAAGGGAAACGATGCTTACCCAGATGGAATCCATGCGTTAGACCCCTGCGATTCCACCCAATCTTCTTCGTGCTCGACGCGGATGGACGGTGCACCACTCGACGTTGCATACTATTCCGCGAAATGGATATATCTAGTAGGGGCGGGAGTAGAGCCGGAGGTGGAGTGGGCTCCACGGCTAGGGGGAGGGGGCGACTCTGGGGCCGAGGACGACATAAGGTAGGAGGGCATGACGGCGGGGTAGCGGAGGGGCAGTGTGGGAGCTATTCTAGGCTTGGATTGAAGCGAATGCTTTGGGTGAGCGAGAATGGCTGGTCCGACGTGTCTCCATGCGGCCCCACTCTTCACCACGTATGCAAGATCCGTCCCAATGCGGCCCCACCCTTCACCATGTATGCAGGACCCGTCCGAACGCGGCCCCACTGGTCAGTCATGTAACGGTCGAGGCCTCATAATGTAACGCTCAACGCCCGACCCGCCCCAACGTGGTCCCACCAGGCAGCATGTAACAGTCAAGCCTTTGACCTGACAGTATCCCTCCGTCCGAGCGCCCGCGAGCGCCCGCGAGGGTTTCTTAACATGTGGAGGGGAAAAGTGAGGAAAAGTTAAGCGGCTAGGAAAAAGTGAGTATAACTAACGAACCAAGGGCACGAAAATATAAATCCCTTGGTCTTAAATCTAGTAAAATTTAATTTACCCGTTAATACTCATTGGACTGAGGCAGATCTCAAAGTTTTTGTACATTTTTGGCAGGTAAAAATAAATATATGAGAACTTGGATCCGCAATATTTTTGTTGTACCACTCTGAGGGATGTAATATTTATGGAATGATGTTTCATGAGTGTTATGTTAGTGACTTGCATGCTAGAACATGAAGTGGTGTGCAGGTCACTACACGTAGTCCCTGATGTCTGCCTAATTGCATCGCATAGCCATATCATTGCAAAGTATCATCCAAGTATAATCCAAACAAGCTCCAATTTGTGTATGGATCCATAGAAATATTACAATAATTGCTTATGCATCATTAATTATGTTGTTAGGCCTCCAACCATATTGGTTGCATATACCAAGTGCAACCATCTCTAGTCGACTGCACCCATACTTTAGTTGATACCATGCCTCTGCACAATAAAGTAAGGATCACATACAAATCCAATGTGTAGATATATGGAAAATCTTAAAAAAATAGCAACTTGTTTGATGTTAAAAATAATATCATTTAGAGGATTCCTAATTACCCAATATAAAGCATAAACTCCTCTTGAGGATTCATAATTTCCCAATATAAAGCATAAACTCCCACATGGATTTGTGCCTTTAGTTTTGGACTGCTCAACCAATTCTCGAGCATATTTGCAATGTTGGTAGGTGGTGGAATGTTAAATGCAACAAATACTATATGTCATAGTAATTGTGCTAAGAAGTCAAGGGAGAAAATTAATGTTATATTGTTTTATCCTTATCATAAAAATAGGTTTTTTATTTCCATCTCATCAACTTTTTTGCTAGATTGTCCATAGATAGAATTGCCTATTCCCAAGGAACCATGAGAAGATCTTCATCCTTAGTGGAATTTTATGTTTTCAAATAGTCTTACTCCAAAAGTTATGTCCATAATTCATCATATCAAGTGACATGGATGTGACATGGAAACTCTAGAAGCATGGATGTTTCTATCAAGATCATCTGATAGTTCAACAAACATCAGTATCGGTACAAGATGTAACTAGGATGCCCACTTGTACCTAGTTAGCAGTCTTCTAAATAAAATATTTCGGGAATTGTTGTTAACACCTCGTCCATCGTGAGATGATTTATTTGAACAATGTTGTACTATGAAGAAATTAACGAGCAAGAGTGTCAATCTCAAGCCAGGTGTCCTCCCAAAAGCGAGTTTTAGACCCATTTTCAACATAAAAAGCTACTCTACTAAATAAGTTTTTGTTAACCCTCATATGATCTTTCTAAAAGGGAGATTCATTAGGTGTGATTGAACATTGGGACAAATATTTGACATATATACTTTCTATGAAGTAGTTATTAGTAAACACACTCTTTATTCATAAGTATAAACAACCCCTTGCCGAGCACTCATTTGTTTTGATATCAATATTTTCAAACCCCAATGTCAACCTGGCCTTTGGGTCTAAAAATAATACACATTTAGTCAATTTTAACCTTCCTTTATGCTCATCGCATTGCTAGAAGAATTTGGACCGATAGTAGTCCAATCTCACACCCTATGGAAACTTCAAAGAACGATAACATAAACATGGGGAGACTTGTAAGAGCAACTCCAATAAGGATCAACTTTCCGCCATAGCACAAGAGCTTGCCTTTCCAACCACTCTTTTATTTCTCAAAATGATCTTCAATTTCATTAATTTGCTATCTCAAACATGAACACTTTTACAGGGAGCATGAACTAATTTCATACAGAAACTTGCACATTTGACCCAACCATGACCATATATACCTTCAAACTAACTTGCTTAAAAAGTAAATAGTAATTCTGGTTTGAGCATGCCTAAAACTCAATACATATGAGAATTTGGCAAAATAAAATGAATGTCTGGAAGTGGTTTTAATTGTGGAGGTCGCGGATGATGCGCCCCACAAGAGGGTAGCAAATTATGAAGGGCACCACCAGAAGGATTGTAGATCAATCAACTGAAATTAAAGGAGTTTGTGAGTTAAAATTCCAAGTGTAAAGATGTGTTTTTTCGTGAAAACTATTATGTCACGTCATGATGTGAACTTTTGTTTTTTTGGCAAAAACTTGGGGCCCATAAGAGCATCTATAGCAGATACCATATCCCAGGGTACTACAAAACACAGAAGCGGTTAACCGGAAACCTGGTTTGCGATGCGAGAAAAGGCGGGACGGATCAGATGCCGCATATTGTACTACAAAACAGAATATTTTATTTTACGGTTCAGTATGCTGCATCTGTTCCACCCCGTCTCGCGTACTGCAAAATAACGTATACCGCAAATCAGGTTCTGCAAACCAACAGCTCAAACCAATACAAAATTTTCAAAGTTTACAACAGCATGCAGTTACAATAGCATGAACAAACGGAAAATAAACATGCTAGGCTTCCTGATGATCAGCTCCACCATTAGTAGCAGCTCTGCGAGCTTTCCTTGCCTCGAGGTCTCCCTCCTTATATCTTCCCACCACTCTTTTATGCTTGGAGCCATCTTCTCAGGGTCCATGGTCATCACTCATGTTTCTTCGGCAATTGCAGCTGCTCTAGATTTTTCCTCTATGAGACGAATCCTCCGCTCCTCAAACTCAGCTTTGCGCTTCTCATCTTCTCGAGTTGCAAGCCACATTTGCAGTTTGGTCTCTTCTCTCTTGTCAGCCATATTGAGCTTGGTTTCCATTTATTGTTGTGCCACTAGCAACTTGTGCTTCATCATTTCATCAATCTTTTCCCTCAACTTTTTGTGCTCAACCTTTCTCTTTATCTCTTCTTTCATCTTCTTTGTACCATCTGGCCTTTTTATTTTGGCTTTTGGTTCTTTGTCTTCCTCCTCATCTTCTGCCTCCAAGTTTATTGCAGCACCATTTCTCGGAGGTGGTGCCTCTCGATCCCGTACCCTCCACTTCTCATTGTCTTACACCAATTCCCATTAGTGATGGAGAGAAAATGGTTTGTTCCTTGATGCTGCCATCTCCTTGTACCGAGGGTTGCAGATGCGGTTGTCATATTCGTCAATGTTGACCCTGCTCGGGGGGTGAGCCTTGACTTGTTTGTAGTCGACACTCTCAATGACTGCAAGATAGTTTGATTTGAAGGGAATATGCTCGAGAGACAATAATAAAGTGGTTATTATCTTATTTCTTGTTTATGATAAATGTTTATTTTGC
Source organism: Avena sativa (assembly GCA_916181665.1). Classification (NCBI taxonomy): domain Eukaryota; kingdom Viridiplantae; phylum Streptophyta; class Magnoliopsida; order Poales; family Poaceae; genus Avena; species Avena sativa. Next base: position 412,722,934 of record OV702281.1, on the reverse strand, counting down.
AAGCTATAATTGAATTAATTTGGAAACGCTAATGCATGTGTGTCTAATAAACAAATAGAAGGTTCCTAGTTATGCCTCTCTTATAAGCTAGCTCATTGGTTACAAATATGATCAAAGGTTTCCTGATCATGGACATTGGATGTTGTTAATAACAAGGTCACAACATTGTTGGAATGATGTGATGAACATTCATCCGAAGTATAGAATTACGATCAAAGTCATTGTGTTTATATTTCTATAACATCATATGAATTAATCCTAGTCCTTAGACCATGATATCATGTCAATCACTAATACTGGAAGAGTATCTTGATAACATCAAACGTCACACTGTGACAAGGTGACTATAAAGGTGGGTTCGGTGCCACGAAGGTGTTATGTAGAGGCTCATGGATCAAGAGTGGAATCTGTCCATACCGATGATGGATAGATATACTCTGGGCCCTCTCAGTGATATCACATTAGTTAGCTTGCAAGCAAGTGATGTGATCACTAGAATTTTATATCACGAGAACGAGAAAAGAGTACATGTCGGTAACGAAATCAAACTAGGTATGGAGATACCAATGATCGAATCTCAGACATGTAATATATCGCGAGACAAAGGGATTGAGTTACATGCTGTAAGACCTCACCCTTTAAGGTAAATATCCCTGTGATTGCAGTGCTAGTCCCTGGATCGAAATGCTAGCACCCACAGTTTAAGATGAAGTACACATATACAAAGGTCATTATTACATCGTAATTCCAGGAGTACAATAGTTATTACAACTCATTAGCCCAAGGCTAACAAATCTAGTTCTCATTACAAAGTATATAAATAAAGTCTTCATCTTCATGTGCCACAGGGAAACATGTTGAGTGTAGACTCATAACCCTACTCACCATCAGAGTAACCTGCAACATAATAAGTTACAGCCACAAGGGGTCAATACATTTGGAATTGTATTGGCAAGTGATATCATAGTTATATAGTAGAGACTATCATCTACATGTATTTGACTAAGTGTGGTTTTAGGCTGGCTTTGAACAAAGTAGTTTTGTCCTATTAGTTGAAAACACTACGTTTTTCTTTACAAAAACTCTTAAGGTACCACCAATAGACATTGGTGAACCACTACCCTTGTTCACCCACCATTTTTAACTTGGAGAAATTGGGATGAGGAGATCCTTGATCATTTCAATGTCTTTGATGCTCAAAATGTCCGTTACCGGGGACATGGCTATGTACTTAGGTTTTACCCTCTCAAAAGGTGGTGCACTTTCCCCACAAGACTTGACATGCATCGAGACGAGACTTTTCAGAAGCATTCCCTCAGACCACCATGGACGCGTTCCATCCTATCAACCCTACCACCAACTGTCCATCTAGCTGAGTTCTTGCAACCTAGTTGGTCAAGGAAGAGCCCATATGGCATGTGGTTGCACTAGAAGCTTCTCAACACTAAACATCTCAAATATCTTAGTTCCTGGGTGGCCATCCACAAGTGTGATACACAGGGTAAACCATAGACATGGGCCCTGTGTAACCACTCAACACAAACCATCCTTCCCATTCCACCCAGGTGTTTCATTAACAAGTTGTTTTCTTAGTCTAAAACACATAGGGAATAACCTTTCCATAATATTACAGCATGAATTTTCACCATTGAATTCTAATATCTAGGCTAAGCATACTAGCATAACATGTCTCTTAACTAAGGAAAATTTCTACCAAGATATCATCTATAGGATCTACCATAGCATAGCATATACTTTGAAAGTTACCCTACAAATCCTACTCAAAATAATACTAGTGCAATAGGAAAAATAATGGGACAAAAATATGAAGTATTACTTGGCTTGGTAGCTAGGGGAATAGACACAATCCTCACAATCACACTCTCCACAATCCACAAAATCTACATACAATTCATACAACAAATATTCACAAATCAATATACACACAAAAATAATTATGAATGCATGAAAAATGCAATGAGATGATTTGCGATTCTTTTAAAAACAAAATCTACAGTACTGAAGAAAAAGCATACTTTCTAAATTCCAAATAAAACAAAAACAACCTAAAAATAATATTCTAAATAATTTATATAGTCAAAATAAGCCTACACATGCTTCTGCATAAAATCAAAAAATTTCAGATGCAAATGGCCAAAAAAGGCTATAGATACAAAGGTCTCAATTTTCTGAATCCATAGACATCTTATTTGCAATTTTTAGATTTATAGAACAAAAGTTATGCAATTTACAAGTTTAAACAACTAATAGAATAAAAACTGGATTTTAAATCAAAAACTGAGCATGCGCCAACGTCTGATTGGACGATACCATTTTGGATCGATCACGCGCGCTAGCCGCTAGATATAAGTGGCGATGTGCGGTCCAGAACTAAGCGTACCCCTTCGCGTTTAAATCTAATCTCGACCGCTGGATCTAGATCTAGCGGATCCTACTGCTCTGACCAAACACGAGCGGCGCAAATGGCCACGGCGGCGGAAGCGCGTCAGACAATGATGTTTCGGTGAGGCTAGGAGGTAGGGAAGGGGATGCTGGCGATTACCAAGGTCGCAAGGATGCAACAATGCTCAATGTGGTCACGGCGGAGGCTGGGGCGCATGGACATGGGCTCAATCGCTCGTCGGAGTTTGGCTGCGCTTCGGGTGCTTGTAGACGATGGCATGGGCGATGACTTAGGGCACAATTGGACAAGCTACGGGCATTATAGGATGCACAAGGACAAGACGAACACACTCGCGTGAACCAGAGGCCGAGGGGAACACGATGCTCACCGGAATAGCTCGTCGGAGCTTCTTGGTACTGCGGCAGTGCAAAGCAAAATTAGGGGAGCCTGGCGGCGCTTAGCGTGCTTGCTGTCTGAGGGGAAATGCTGCGGAGGGAGAGGGGGATAAGTAACCAGAGCGGGGGAGGGATTTATGCCCGCAATCAACGGCAATTTACGCGTGATTGATTCGGTCTTGAATGGGGAAACGGCAGCGGCGAGCTGGTCTCCTGCGCGTCATTGAAGACGACGAGATGAGGTGGCAGCGGGGCCCAGCTGTCAGTGAGGAGAGGGTGCGCGCGCGGGTGCGAAACAGAGGGAAGAGGGGAAGGTTCCCGGGTGGGCCGTGGGCTGCTTTTGGGCCTGGGCCAGATGGTTTGCTGGCTTCTATTTTTTCTCCTTTCTCTTTTTCTATTTTTTTTGATTTTTCAAATGAGATTTGAATGGGCATTTCAAGTCCAAATCAAATCAAACTTTCACCAAAATTTTGTGAGGTGACCCTAGTGTTTAAAATTGTGTCAAACACATCAGATCACTCCAAAAACAGTTTGGGGTCATAAAAATAAAACTAAAACCATGCCCCATACATATAATTTAAAACGGGTTTAAAATATGGTTTTATTAGGCTTTTAGCTTTGAATTTTTTTATGAAAAGTAAACATGCCATGATGATATGAATGCAATCATGATGTTTTGAATTTGATGAAATTTGGGATGTTACACATGCGTAAAAGGTTCTCACGATCACATAAGTCATCGTTGAATGTGTGGGAGTCAGTACGGATCTCCAGGTCCTGTTGTTGATTATTGATCGGAGAGAGGTCTCGATCATGTATGCAGTATTCATGAACCGTAGGGTGACACACTTAAGGGATACCGACACCATTTGGATCAAATAAGATGCGAGGAAAAGATTATGAAAGCGCTGGAATTATTTCAATAGAAACCAGAATTATTTTGGGTGAAATTGCTGAAACTGGTTTTGTATGTGATATTGAAATGTTGGAAGGCTTTTATGTGAATGTTTGTTAATTAAAGTAATTAAAAAAATTCTGAATAAAATAAATGAAAGAGTTTTATTAAATGAGAGGTTGCATGAAATTTTGTGGAAATTTAATGGAGGTGAGTGGAATTTTGAGTGCAGGCATGTTTATGTGAGTGGAGACTTTTAATTTTGAATGGGAGCTCCACCCACATGAATGTGGAAGAGGTGAGGGCAGCCACCATGGCTTCCATGCCATGCCCTTTGGGCTGCCCCTCTCCTTATAAAAGGCCCCCTCTCCTCCTCTCATCTCACACCTCCTCGTGAAATATCTCTCTCCCCCTCTAGAATTTCCCCATGGTCTCGGATCAGCGAGATACAAGTTCCTGGTGGATTTTTCTGGAAGGATTTTTTGCTTCCGCTGCTTCACTAGAGCAAGGGCTCAAAGGTTGTCGGGATACCCGAATGTGTGTGCGATCACGGATGCACCACTGCTTTGTGGTGCTGGACTTGATGGTGTTGGACCTACTAGACCAGCTGGACTTCATCACGATCTTGAGATCAGCAAGAGATCGACTACATCACCAACGAGTTCATACTCGTCAAGATTTTAGGTATTCGAGGGTATGTATTCTATGAATGTATATCCACCTGTTGCTTGTATCTAGATAGATGGATCTTGGTGCATATAGTTCCATTGTAGGAATTTTTTTGTTTTCTATGTTGTGAACCCAATAGTGATATCAGAGCCAGATCTATGCGTAGATGCTTTGCACAGGTAGTACACATATGAGTATATGAGAGCTTATGGTCATGTTTTTGTTTCTCATGTTTATTTTGGATATGGGATTTCTATTTCCGTGCCCCTGGTTCGTTAGCTGTACTCACTTTCCCCAGCCGCTTAACTTTCCTCACTTTTGCCCATCTCCTTGTCTGAAACTCTCACATCAGTCTGAAACTCGATGTCTGCCTGGTCCCGTTAGTGGACCTTCGTCGTTCCTTGCTAACAAGTGGGGCCACATTCAGTCGGGTCCCATAGTGGACCCTTGCCGTTATGTGCTGACAAGGAGGATCCCCCCATTACGTGCTGACAAGTGGGGCCACGTTCAGTCGGGTCCCGTAGTAGGACTCCCCCATGTTGGACTGCGTGGGGTCGGCTTGTTAGGAACGTGTTTTGGGGAATGTGGTGTGGGACCATGTGGGGCGCGTTTGGTAGTTACGTGTGCCATGTCGCCTAAATTGGAAGATTTCTTTTTTGTTATTTTTATGATTGGCCTTTTTAAGAGCGCCTTTTCCCCTTTATGTCACTAATAGTTATGTTAATTTTTGCCCAAAAAGGTAATGAATCTAGAGTAGCTTCTCTCTTCATTCATGGTTCCTGTTGGCCCTCGTATTTTCCCAATCTGGTAGCAAATCTAGAGCAGCAAATCTAACCAGCACCATAAATATGTAGATAAACATAGCAGATGTAGATAAAACAGCTAATATAGGATATATAAACAGAGCAGATGTAGATAAACAACTAATATAGGATATATAGTACGGTACCTAAACGAGGTTCGACAATTAGGCTGCTCAGCAGCAGCAGCGGACAAGTTCAACACAGACAACAAAACGAAAGAAGCTGCTTTATAGTAGCAGCATCAACATCAGCACAAGATCAGTGGCCTCTCATTGCCTCTGCTTGGAGGGCCTCCGCCTCCTCGCTCTGGCGCTTCCTCCACTTCTTGTTTCCTAGTCCCTTGACCTTGGGCGCCTTGGGCTTGATCAGGGGCATGCAGCCCTCCTAGATGGCCACCTTCTAGAGGTTGCGAAAGTGAAAACCGAGCGCCTGGTGCTTGGATCTGAAGGCGTGGACATTCTTTGACAGGCCGCAGGTCTTCACGTCCTCGGCATGCCTCACGAGGGAGTTGAAGTCGGTGGCGAGGCTCCTGGTGCAGAAGGGGCACCTGTAGACGTCGCTAGTGAAGAAGTTGTCGTACTGGCCGGACTTCAGCTTTCTCAGCACCTGACGAGTCTTGGTGTCCGTGGACTCGTCGTCGCTGCAGACATCGTTGTTATCCACATGTTGGAAAAATTATAAGAGTGAAATAAGGACATGATTGAGATAACTTGATTATCTAGATTGATTACTTGCATAAATTAACAGATTGAGATCCCCTGATTATTCCCCAATCCCCAAATCTCTAACCAAATCAAATACTGATCCCAAATACAGATCGGTGCTAGTACTAATTAGGGATGACATGGTTATACCCCGCGGGTACACGATCTCATCATACCTAGTCCAGCCCAAGGAAGGCCCATGGCAAATATACGCCGGCCCATGAAGACTTTCGGGTGGCCAAGGCCCATGACGCCTTCGGATCCTTGGAGAGCAAGACTAGAGTAGATAGAAAATTCAAAGGGGGTAAACCCTAAAACCTGTAACCGACTCGGTCTGTGCCTGGGACCTGCCTAACTCTATATAAAGGCTAGGAGGGCACGACCTAGATCTCTGACCTCATACTTTCGCATAGACACCTCCACGCCAGATTGCATCTGCGCACCCCTGTAATCTTTGGTTCCGCCGTAATCAAGAGCAGACAAGCAGGAGTAGGGTTTTCCCTCTGGGGGCCTGAACCTGGGTAAACCTCGTGTCCCGTATTGCTTGTTTTCTAACCGTTCCGCGATCTCCAGCATCCCCATCTTCTCCAAAACCCAAGTCCATAACAATGGGCATTGACGACATTAAACCTCGTCAATTGGCGCCGTCTGTGGGAATCGAACCCACAACCACGTCGGCTCTGTCATCGCATCCACTTGGGATTGCACCGACTCTATCGTGCAACCCGTTATGGTCTACGGATGCGGAAACTCATCATCATGCGACTTAGGTCCACCGTGCGACCCGCTTCCATGTGAACTACTTGTCCTCGACTGCCACGGTCTTCCGCTCTAGCACGGCATCGGCGACCCTCTGCGGCCTTCAGCTGCGGTGACCCGCTGCATCTTTCGGATGCGGCGACCCAACGCGATCTTCGATTGCCGCAATTGGCCGCATCGGCTTCAGCGACCACGACTCAGGGGCTCCCTCGACATCGGCGACCCAATGCGGCTTTCGGCTGCGATGACCCGATACATCCTTCGGATGTGGTGACCCGGTGCGGTCTTCGACCGCGACAATCTTCGGATGCGGAGCCCTCTACCACCATCAACTTCGGAAACCCGTCGCTGCTATGATTGCGGTCCGCCACGTGACCCGCTACCGCGTCAACTTCGCCACGACAACCAACAAAGCTAAGTTTCCCTCTACTTAGAGTTTTTTTCCTTCTTAACTCGCACTCGAAACACTCGGGGGCTTCGCCCTCTTTGAGTAACCTAATGTGCCATCAGCTCCACGCACTCGAGCACCTCGAACGCGACGGCCCGAGTAGCTGATTCTGCCTGATCGTTGAATCCTTGAACTTCGAGTGCCTCGGCAAGGTACTGAGACTAAGGGTAATCAGGCAAACGAAAAGGCCTAGCATACGGTGCAATAGTGTCGACTTGATCGGCACCAGAATCTTACTATACAAGCCGAAAGGCAAATATTATTTACAAGATACAAGTACTTCATAACTCTTAATGTTTTCTGCAGCTTACAATGACGTCGACTACGCTGATCTATTCTATCGGATCCTCCAACGGAGTAGACCAGCGCCAGTCATGTCAACAGACGCCAAGACCCGAGTCGAAGCATTCCTCGGATGAACATATCAATCATCGACAAGAGTGGCGCTGGCCGCGCACCCGACAGAAGAAATGACGTCGATTTCATCCGCAACATCGAGTCCTTCCGGCTAAAATGCCGCATCACTCCGCTACTTTTACTCCTGGCTCCTTATGCGTGAGACGCTGACTCGATGCACTTTCAGATCAGTGGTTTCTCCTCGCATGAGTCTCCACTCGAGTCTGCGACTCGACTAGACACTCGGGGGCTACTCCTATCAGGAGCGCTGGTCGCGCACCCGATGTACTTCCGGGTCAGCGGTACGCCCACGAGATTGTCGACTGCGTCTACAAGATACAAGACTCGAGTCTCTGGCCGAGTCTACGACTCTGCCAGACACTCGGGGGGCTACTCCTATCAGGAGCGCTGGCCGCGCACCCGAAGTATAACTAAGGTACTACACCGCTGAACTATTCTTCGAGTCCTACGTCGAGTTTACGACTCCACTATGGACTCGGGGGCTACTCCCATAGGGAGGACTGATTCAAGCATCCTAAAAAATTGTGTCCTACGGACCTGAAGTAAGCAATAGCTGAACTAAAGTCTCCGCTCGAGTCTACGACTCGAACAGACACTCGGGGGCTACTCCCATAGGGAGCGCTGGTCACGCACCCTATGAATTCTTTGACTGCGATCCTTCGGATCAGCATGCAACATTTTTTCGGCAACTTTGTCCCAATTAATGCTAAGTGAGTAGCATTCTCCTTGGCCACCCGAAACACCTCCGCGGTGATAAACATTCGGATGTTGTGTCTGCGACGCAAAGATAAGACCTACAGATATCATCTGATGGCCTGGCAATGCACATGACTGCGCTCTGCTAGTATGAATCTGTGCCAACAGGCGCGATGAAAAATCCCAACGGCGCGTTGGGTACATCAGTTAAATTCACTGGAATTCCACTCCTGTAAGTCCTCCGCGTCCTGAGTCGAATTACACCAGCATATGTTCCGGGTTCAAGTCGAGGGACTCGAACCTGAAGAAGATCGTGTTGTTTTGTCCTAAGACAGTTAACTGACCCTGATCCGTCGGGAGAGTCCGGCACACGCATCAACAATCCCTACACATTCTCTTGAAAGACAGAGTTGCACCCGAAGTATTGAAGAGTCATCAGTCGAATCTACAATTCGACTGAACACTCGGGGGCTACTGACATGGTTATACCCCGCGGGTACATGATCTCAGCATACCTGGTCCAGCCCAAGGAAGGCCCATGGCAATATACGCTGGCCCATGAAGACTTTCGGGTGGCCAAGGCCCATGACGCCTTCGGATCCTTGGAGAGCAAGACTAGAGTAGATAGAAAATTCAAAGGGGTAAACCCTAAAACCTGTAACCGACTCGGTCTGTGTCTGGGACCTGCCTAACTCTATATAAAGGCTAGGAGGGCACAACCTAGATCTCTGACCTCATACTTTCGCATAGACACCTCCACGCCAGATTGCATCTGCGCACCCCTGTAATCTTCGGTTCTGCCGTAATCAAGAGCAAACAAGCAGGAGTAGGGTTTTCCCTCCGGGGGCCTGAACCTGGGTAAACCTCGTGTCCCGTATTGCTTGTTTGCTAACCGTTCCGTGATCTCCAGCATCCCCATCTTCTCCAAAACCCAGGTCCATAACAATGGGCATTGACGACATTAAACCTTGTCAAGGGAATTCATCGAAATACGAGATCAAAGACAAGAGGATTATCTACTATAAAAATACCTAGGATCCAACGATTGAAAATACAAACAGCCGAGCCCTAATAACACACGATCTAGCATCCAACGATGGGAATGAGGGAAGAACAAAGGAAGGGGAGAAAACCCTAGTTACCTCCGACCATGGGTTGGCTAAGCTGGTATTGTAGGGGTTCTCCGGCTTGATGTAATCATTCTCCTTGTAGGGGCCCTAGTCATGCGAGATCTGCCGGAGACCGGCGGGGCCCTCCTCGCCGGCGGCTATGGCGGAAGGAGGGATGGGTGTCTGGATGGGGACGGCGGCTACCTTCGATGCCTTGATGGGGGCTTGTATGGGGACGGGGACCTCCTCGCCGGCGGCTATGACGGAATCGGGGATGGGGGTCTGGACGGGGATAGCGGCTGCCTTCGATGCCTCGAAAGGGGCCTGTATGGGGACGAGGGCCTCCTCGCCGGTGGCCTTGGAGGCGATGATGGCCACCACGCCATTCTTCTCCATCACCGGCGTGGTTGGGGTTTTCTTGGGGTTTGCATAAGGTGATGGGACAGTGGAGATGGTTGCGCGAGTGAGTGAGCGAGCGATGAGTGAGAGTGAGGAGGCCTCTATAAAGGTGCAGGGAGGAGACATTTTGTTGCACCACTGTGCACCGCGTAACCGCGTACGCTACTGCACCGTGCACGGCCACACGCGTCCTCTACCGCCCCATGCGCCACGACACGCGTACCGTGTGTCATGTTTCCACCTCGTGTCTAACCTTGTCCACTTATTTGTGCTCATTTATACCATCGAGTGTAACACTGGCAGTTTGGTTGTACTTACTTTTTCCCTCTAGTACTAACACTGTCGTGTGCAATATCCTTACTTTTACCCTCCGGTGGCTGGTCAACGGAGAGTCAACGAATGGGTTTTAGCTAGCTAACTGAGTCATTTTATGTACAACAAATTCAAAAAGATCAAAACATAGTGGCATCTACCCAGGGAGTCTTATTATGTGACCTGCCACCATAAGAAATGTATATAAATCAAGTTTTAACCTAAATCACCACTTCTCAAATCACGTACTATCTATGAAGGTTCATGGCTTTCTACTCAAGCCTCTTCCCAAAACATCCCTCCCCAAAATATAATTTGTCTAAATGAGGCAATAATTGTCAAACTGATATATATTTGAAATGAAAATAGTTTGATGTATGCCAAGATGTATTTTATTGTATAAAAGAAGCATTTTCCATTTTTTAAATATCTTATGTTTTCTATTTGAACCCCTTTGTCAGTTTTGCCCTTGGTTTTAAGTTCTACTTAGTTTTGCCCTTGGCTTTTAGGTTCTACTCAATTTTGCCCTCTCTCTTAGTCAAAAACTCTCACACCTATGCTCATCTTGGCTGCTACGCTCTGATTGGTCGAGATAGTTTCCACGTGGATCGTGCCCACCAACTGTTCATCCTCTAATTGGTCCTCTATGATCTAGCGAACATGATAACTCCTGTATCTGTCGGGGGAACCCTCTATCCATGCAAAATAATGAGTTTTCCACGGATACTTTAACTCCATAAACAAATGATTTTGAATATAATTTGAAGGTAAAGTGTTCAAAGGTGTATAATTTTTGCATTATATTTCACTCCATGAAAATGATAAATGGTTAGGATTTTATTAGCACGACATTATCATGTCCTAAGTGCGATTTCAAAGAGTTCAAAGGTGCATAATTTTTTCCATATGCAAGTTTATGCATTACATTCTATGAAAATGATAATCTCTCAAGATTTGCTTAGCACATCATTATCACGTATTAAGTGTGATTTCACAGTGTTGAAAGGACCTCTCTCCCCCTCTAGAATTTCCCCATGGTCTTGGATCAGCGAGATACATGTTCCCGGTGGCTTTTTCTGGAAGGTTTTGTTGCTTCCGCTGCTTCGCTGGAGCGAGGGCTCGGAGGTTGTCGGGATACCCGAATGTGTGTGTGATCACGGATGCACCACTGCTTTGCAGTGCTGGACCTGCTGGACCAGCTGGACTTCATCACAATCTTGAGATCGTCAAGAGATCGACTACATCACCAACGAGTTCAAACTCATAAAGCTTTTAGGTCTTCGAGGGTATGTATTATATGAATATATATCCACCCATTTATTGTATCTAGATAGATGGATCTTGGTGCATATAGTTCCCATCGTAGGAATTTTTTTGTTTTCTATGTTTCGAACCCAATAGTGATATCAGAGCCTGATCTATGCGTACATGCTTTGCACGGGTAGTACACATATGAGTATGTGGGCGCTTATGGTCATGTTATTGCTTCTTATGTGTATCTTGGATATGGGATTTATATATCCGTGCCCCTGGTTCGTTCGCTGTACTCACTTTTCCACAGTCGCTTAACTTTCCTCATTTATGCCCATCTCCTTGTCTGAAACTCTTGCATCGGTCTAAAACTCGCTGTCCGTCGGGTCCCGTTAGTGGACCCTCGCTGTTCCGTGCTAACAAGTGGGGCCGCATTCAGTTGGGTCCCATAGTGGACCCTTGTCGTTACGTGCTAACAAGTAGGACCCCTCTGTTACGTGCTGACAAGTGGGGCCACGTTCAACAAAATATACATTTTCATCTCTCAATAAGAGAGAAACCAAAAAATATCCGTTTCACTTTCCTAGATAAACTTTTGAGACTCGCTCGGGCATATAATTTATTTGCTAGCAAGATATACGTGGTTAGGAAGTGAACTCAGTGCAATCTTGTGAATACTTGTATGATCATGTTTAAGGTTGCAGGAATTTTGAAGAAAAGAATTTGACACCAATTTTAGCTTGTAAGTTCTTTTATTTATGTCTCGAATCTCCACTATCCTTTCTTATTTCCTTGTCACTTGAGGGCGAGCAACATCTAAGCTTGGGGGAGTTGATAGCTATGAGATTCAACACATTTTTGATGGTTTCTATCGATGGTTTTCGTTTGGATTTGATGGTTTTCTATCTTTACCTAACGCTAATACTTCGGTAGGGAAGAAAACTTGGGTTTTAATGTGTGTTTCAGGTTCTGAATATCAACAGAGGGTTTTAATAGCAGAAACAAAATATTTAGACAAAGATAAGCAAGTCTCATTTTGGAAGCAATCAAGGGGAGCATACAAAAGCCTTAACGAGCAACTATACAGCGACAATATTTTTTCGGCCATGTAGTTCCCGCCGTATAGCTGCCATCTCCTTTGTCTTAAAAAAAGGGACAACTTTCATGAAGAGGTGGAGGACGAAAATAGAACACACGAGCCGCCATCCCATCTAGAACGGAGAAAGAAGAGATCTGGAGAAGAAGGGGAAGACGTTATTCATCTCGCTCCATGATCTTCGATCTCCTAGCCACCACACTTGCATAACCATTACTTGTATTTGAGAGAGAGAGATCTCCACCTTGCAAGACTAGGGTTTGAGATTGTTCTTCCCATCTTGAATTGTGTTGGATTTATTTCTATTTCTTATTGTGGATCTCCACGGTAATATCAAGAAGAACTCCCTTTATTTAATTATATCGATGATGCTTTGTTATCTCATGTGTGAGTAAGTTCCCTTGGGCGTGGGAGATATAGGGGATTGGTGATATGTGATGTGCCTATATAATTTTATTAAGTTTGTGGTTGATTTTAATTACTATATTATGTGTGCTTGACTATCTGTGGGATGCTTCATGACTGTTGTCCAATTAAGGGCCTAGACAACATGATGCTTTGTTCTACATATATAGAATCATGTTTGCTAGCAGACCGGCGACCCCCGGGTGACAAGGAGATATCAATGGGAAACTAGTTTGACTCGAGGATCACGAGGAGCCACCGAGCTTATTGCATTAGTCCAATCCAAGGAGCTTAATTGCTAAGTAACCTGAAGGATCTTAATTTTCTAGTGACTGACCATGGTTATAGTAACATGCTAGTAAGATTATTGAAGTTGGGATGAAATCTACCAAGAGGAGTTACGCCTAATTATGGGTTGCTCGCCTACACACATACTTATAAGATTATAATTGTTATACTTATCACTCATCCACCTGGCACATTCACTATCATCAAAAACTGAATCTCCCTGTGCCTACTTTGTCATCTGCAGAAAACAACAAACAAATTGTTCTTTACTTTTATGCTTTTTATTTCTAAAGTTTATAGTTTAGTTTTATTTAAATACATTCCTTTAATCTAAATTCTATTCTTATTTCAACACTTGCAGTCAATTCACTCGAAGACATGTGACAACTTCGGGTGTGACAGAGACTTTACCAATAAACACTTAGCTTTGGGCTCCCTATGGGATCGACATCTTAACTTTGAAACTAGCTACACACGATCTGTGCACTTGCAGCCATCACCCTGCTCCTCCTAGCTCTTGTGAGCTCCTTCTTGACCTTGATGTCCTCCTACAACACCCCCTCCATTAGGTTACCATCTTGTTGATGATCTGGTTGGTTTGCTGTGTGGATTAGTTGGTTGATATATTGGATATTTAGCAGGATCTGTTGTGGTCTTGGCTGTGTTTTTTACATCTTGGTGGTGATATGAGATAGATAGAACTAGTGTAGTAGATAAAAACTATGTTGTGTTTGTGTGATATCTTTTAAGTGTATTGGACTACTGCTGCTGTGTTGACAACACAGATCATGCATGCAGTGACCAAGCTGCTTACAGGTGGGTTCCACCTGACTCAAGTTTCAAAGATTGAGATCTTTTCTTATGGAATTGTTCGAATAGCCATTGATATTATCCCGTGATGACCATTTTACTTTGTTGTAAAGGCGAAACTTGCCCTAGGTCAATGATGTGGAGATTAAGAAGACTAGACTAGAAATTAGTTAGGAACAAGTTTAGTTTCCTTTATAAAATTTATTTGTAATATTTTATTTATTCACTTGTAAAGAATCTTTGTAATATCATGCCTTTATTCAATAAAGTTTCCTATTTATTGTAACTTGTTCTTATAGTAGCCTTGTTTGATTATATATTTGTATCTATATTATTGTGATTGAATAAAGAAAAGAAATAAGAGATACTTTCTTCTTTAAATTATTCCAAATGAATGGTTTGTTGGAGTAAATCTGTCAATCTCCTCCAATTCCTTGTCCCGGCAAGGTGCCAGAACGGAGTTTGTGGTTCCGAATCACGGTTTCTAGTGGTGGCGGCCTAGCGGAACTTTATCTGAAAAAACATCGAACCCCCCTCTGTTTTTAGGTCAGAAGGCTTTATGTAGGTGAAGAGGGAGGCCGAGGGGGTGCCCGAGGCGCGGCCTGGGCTGGCCCGTGTGGCCAGGGGGTGTGGGCCCCTCGTGGACCTCCTCTGTCTCATCTTCTGGCTCCGTGAGTCTTCTGGTAAAATAGGAGTTTATGCATATTTTTCGGGATTTTTCCTGAAAGTTGATTTTCTGCACAAAAACTAGATATCAAAGAAATTCTGCTGAAAACAGCGTTAGTCCATATTAGTTGTATCTAAATCACACAAATTAGAAGAGAAATAATAGCAAAAGTGTTCAGGAAAGTAGATACGTTTTGGACGTATCAACTCCCCAAAGCTTAGCTTATTGCTTGTCCTCAAGCAATTTAGTTGAAAACGAGTGCGATAAAAGATTTGTTTTATCCAAGAAAATATTTGTTTCACTTTCCTAGCTAAGTGCAATAAAACTGAGTGCGATAAAATTAAAATTAACGTATATTTTAATTTTGTCGAATTTTTGTGCATACGGTTACTCTGAATGCTTACGGTTAATTATCCAAGTGATTTTTAGATTACATGCTAGTTGATAGTACCATGAAATGAGGGAATAATATGAATATTAACAATTTATTTTCCATTCCATAGGTAGAAACTTGGATCAAGATATGGAAAACGACACTAAGCTTAGTTTACCGGTCAGACAGTGCATGGCTAGATCCTGTGAAGATATGCCGCGGTGTTACTGTTGTTTGATAGGACACACCTGCTACCTTACATTAGCGACATGCATCTCATCATGTGCAGGGTCTTATTCTACTTATGTTTACAGCCACCCTCCCATCTAATCTAATTGTCCACTGCATTGCATGGTCTAATTATGGAATAATGTATAACTTTTGCTTCCCCATTATTCACGATATAAATAAATGAGTCGACGATTCAGTTATATATTGTTATTATCTATGTTCATTATCGATAGGTTTGACCAGTTTTTACTCACTACAAAAATACCCATCGTTCTTAACACTTTTTTGGGAAGACACAAGCGAAAAATACCTGCAAACGTTGGTTACCTAGTAGATGATAAAGCGCGGCACCATTTTTCCACGGCAGCCACTTATACACTATGGCAGACATGATACCAGAGATTATCTATCCCATGGTAGGTGGCATGCATGATCGCCGTTTTTAGTGCCTCACATGGCTAACAAAGGCATTCCCTAGTAGCACCGTCTAGTGCAAGCGCCATTTATTGTTTGACATACGCTGGAGAATGGTCAGTCGTAGCCCACTGACTGTTTAGGCTTATCTAGCTAACAAGTGTGGCCCCCACTACCTGCCCGACCTGCTGGAGACCGATTTATGGGCCCTTTGTGCAAATTCGGCCCACATCACTTGGTGCATTTGTTCTACAACCCATCAAGCAAACATTAGATCTCACTAACTTCCCACACCATTTCCTATATAATACTAGGAACCCTTAGCTACCAATCTCAAATCCTCTCTATATATAGTGTCATGCGCCCTATCTCGGCAAGGCTAACTCTAGATATGAACATAGTCATTTTCAAAAATATCTTAAGATCTCACCAACTCCCATCCCTCCCACTCTCGGCTAGGCTAACTCTAGATCTGAACATAGTTGTTTCCAAAAATGTCTTAAGATCTCCCTCCCGAATGTGGTGATGTCTCGAAAGCTCAAGCTAGACTACAAATCTGACACAACCTCCACCACAAAATCTTTCAAGCCTAAGGTTCTTTCTATAATCCATCTACTATTGCATTTTTTTATTAATCTAATCGATCTACTGTTGCTTCTTGTTCTTATCTAATCAATATGCTGATGCATAAGGTTCTTTCTATAATTGATCTGTTGTTGCATCTTGTTCATTTTCTAATCGATCTGCTATTTTTTCCATATCCACGCCGGCCGGCCCCATCATAGCATCGGGCGTGGAGGATGTCTGGCGCTATCACTGTGGTTGTCACAGTAGAGTGCTAGCGTAATAGAGAGACGCTAAAAATAGGGTAGTTTGGTTTCTCCACTTATCCTTGAGGATAACTGGAGGAATTAGTTCTAGTGTAGATTGGTTTTTGTTTTTTATATACAATAATTTTCTTGGAAGGGATTTCTAAAGAATTAGTGGGGGCAAAATGCCTCTTTTTAGATCCACTTTGTTGGAGATTATCCCGGTAGGATATCTTGCAAAGTAGGAAAGTATCGAACGCAAGGGGCTAAACATGATCCCTCCAAACCTCCCGGTGAAATTGGCGAGGAACAGAGAAATCATGGCCAGAGAGACACGATGAGTTTACCCAGGTTCAGGCCACTATGCAGTGTAAAACCCTTCTCCTTCTTGGTTTTTTATGGCTATGAAATATAGCCATCTACATCTACATTTAAACTGGATATTATTCATATTTTGATAAGATGTCTCTCTAAACCCTACCACTAATGTCGAATAATCAAAGGGGTATGCAATAATTTCTTTCTATTTTTCCCTGTGCAGATAATGACGTTTGATGATGGGAATCACAACATTAAAGTCAAAGATACGAGATTTCCAACAACCCAAAGAAACCAGGGGTCGTGAAGTTGAAGCTGATGCTTTAATGACCAACTATACAGCCGAAATTTTATTCCCGCCGTATAGTTGCCATCGGCGCCGCTAGGTTAAACAAAATAACTTTGAACCCTATATAAAGAGGCTTCGGGCGACAAGAAACGGCCGCCCCCAGAACCGCAGAAACCTGCATCCACAACACCGAAGAGTCGCCGGAGGAATAGACCTAGATCTAATTTCCAAACTCTTCTCCACCACCATAGCCATATTCCACCACTTGAATGTGGATAATATATTTGGCAAATGTTTTATAGATACTAATATGCTTCAATCCACCATAGACAATGTGGCTAGTTTAACAAACTTGTTTTAGTTGGTGTTTGAAGATTGAGCTACTAATATGCTTTTTTGTTTTCATTGCTTACATTCTGTACTGGAGGTGTTTATTGGTTGTTTACTTGTCTGTGTTGTATGTTACTATTTTCGTGATGATAGAAACAAACATCGATGAATTCAAGGAAGAAAGAATCTTTGAAATGTTCGAGGCCGAAGACCAAGGACAAGTTGCCAACCATGACAAGCCACCTTTCTGAATCCATATTGTCATAATATTTTATTCATTCATGTGTTCAATTATTTAATACAACTATATTATTCAATACTATATTCGTCTATTATATGTTTGGTACCTTGGCTCCTCCAAGCTATACCATAGGATTCACCCTTATCACACCTATATACCCCTTAACATGAATGAATGGTGGATATCATCATGGTCTCCCCAAAAATCCTTATTCTCGATAATCAAAACTATTGGTTGGGAACACCTGGAAAAGATATTTTGGCATGGGAAAGTTTTTCAAGAAAAACCTTGGGAAGTGATTCTACCCAAGTGTGTTTTGCATTCAAAATGATAAAAATAAATGTTTTGAAATGAAGGAGTTGTTGGGAACAATTGGAGGAATTTTTTTGAAAGCAACACATGATCACTAGTTGATTCCCTGGAACAGCTATCCCATGTAACCACATTGCACTGTAGTGGGGCGGGTCTTAGATTTTAGTTTGATTATTTTAGTATGGGATACCTCACAACATCTTATAAGGGTTTAGTCCCTCGAAGTCGGGTCTCCCCAATGTTGACACTCTTTGTCCCACATGTAAGCATTTGAATTTCCCATTCATGTGAGGTTGTCATCCAAGTAATGGTCGAAGGGCTTGACTCGATGAAAACTATTCTTGTGGGTACTCACAAGGTTGCGCTAGAGCGAGGTGGTCATAAGCCGGGAGTGTTTTGAGTGCTAGGAAGAACTAAGTAATATAAAACATTATGGGAAAGTGAAGCAGTTATACCCAAAATAATATAACAAGTAGTAGTTTCTAATACGAAATACTCTTAGGTGTTACAGAATCTAAGTCCTACTATCCTGAGGTCCGATAGTCGTAGTAGGTACGGCTTTAGTTTTCAGCACAACGACCTGCTTCAAAAGCCTAGGCTACCTAAAACCTAGGGTTATTTTCAGAAACGTACACATGATAATTAAATGATATGTATCCCAGAAATATTTGAAATGATAATTTAAATATCAAAACACCGTTGACTACTATTTATTGTATTTTTATACTTTAGGGTCGATATGTTTAAATCCCAATATGAGGGGTGCTAATGCAAACATGGTTTATTTTGTCAATTAGCATATCTGATGAGTAGATACTTGTTTTACTAGTAAATGCATACATTAATTACATGGATGTGGTAGACATTGATATTTCATATAATATTAATTGCACGCTAAACATATTGAGCAGTCACCATTGGAGCAATATAGTTCGATGGATTGACATGGTCCGAGGGTCGAGATTTCTTGGATCCAACCCTTAGGGTCTATTTATGTTGGTACATACATAGATGAAAAGGAATATCATATCAATAATATCTTTACATTAAAAGGATATTGGGCATCTATGCTAAGTGAAGAGATTTTAGCAATATGTGCATTGATTTTATCATATCACAAATATCTTTACAGTAAAAGGGAGATTGTGCATCGATGCCATCTTCCAATATTTTAGCAATCTGTGCATTGATTTTTCATTAATGGCACACTTTATTCCTTGCCTTGGATGTGTTGATAGTTTCATAATGAATGAGGACACCCCTAATTAAGTTTTTATAAATACTTAGCTATAGAGACACACACACCAGACACAGTACGACTATCACCGCCCCTCCCTCCATGGCCAGATCTATGAACCCCTATTTTACAACTATGGTACTCTTAGTATTTATTATCGTCTTGTTGGCTAATCATGGGCAATGTAAGTTCTGTATGCTAAATAATCACCGCACTTATTGTTATATTTACACCAAAGTTAATTTAACTTTTTTTGCATACTTTAATTTTTTCGAATTTTTGTGCATACGGTTACTCCGGATGCTTACGGTTAATTATCCAAGTGTTTTTTAGATTACATGCTAGTTGATAGTACCATGAAATGAGGGAATAATATGAATATTAACAATTTATTTCCCATTCCACAGGTAGAAACTTGGATCAAGATATGGAAAACGGCACTAAGCTTAGTTTACCAGGCAGACTGTGCATGGCTAGATCCTGTGAAGATATGCCACGATGTTAATGTTGTTTGATAGGCCACACCTGCTACCCTACATTGGCGACATGTATCTCATCATGTGCAGGATCTTATTCTACTCATGTTCACGGCAACCCTCCCATCTAATCTAATTGTCCACTGCATTGCATGGTCTAATTATGGAATAATGTATAACCTTTGCTTCCCAATTATTCACCAGTATAAATAAAAGAGTTGACAATTCAGTTATATATTGTTATTATCTATGTTCATTATCGATAGGTTTGACAAGTTTTTACTCACTACAAAAATACCCATCCTTCTCGACACTTTTTTGGGAAGACACAAGCGAAAAGTACCTGCAAAAGTAACCGTGTGCCCACCAACTGTTGATCCTCTGATTGATCATCTATGATCTAGCGAACATGATAACTCCTGTATCTATCGGGGGATCCCTCTATCCATGCAAAATAATGAGTTTGCCATGGATACATTAACTCCGTAAAGAAATGGTTTTGAATATATGTAAGACCCTACCTTTATAAAGGTAAAGGCCCCTGTGATTGCAATGCTAGTCCCTGGATCAAATGCTAGCATCCATAGTTTAAGATGAAGTACACAGATACAGAGGTCTTTATTACATCGTCACTCCAGATATAAACATATTCTTTTACAAATCCATAGCCAAAGGCTAGTACAAGAGTTCATAACATAAATAGATAAAGTAAAGTCTTCATCTTCGTGTGTCACATGCAAGCATGTTGAGTGTAGACTCATAACCCTAATCCTCATCAGAGTAACCTGCAACATCATAAGTTACATCCACAGTGGGTTAATACATTTGGATTTGTATTGGCAAGTGATACCATAATATAATAGTAGTATCTAACATCTATATGAATTTGGCTAAGTGTAGCTTAGGCTTTCTTTGCTCAAAATAGGGTTTTTCCTATCAGTTGAAAAACACTAAGTTTTTGTTTTTCAAAAACTCCCAAGGAACCACCAATAGACATTGGTGAACCTTAACCCTTGTTCAACCACAAGTTTTTAACTTAGAAATTTGGATGAGGAGATCCTTGATAGCTTCAATGTCTTTGATGCTCAAATTGTTCGTTGTCGGGGAGACGGCTAAGTACTTAGGTTTTTCCTTCTCGAGCGGTGGTCCACTTTCCCCACAAGACTCGACATGCATCGAGACGAGATCTTTCAGAAGCCTCCCCTTAGACCTAATGGACGTGTGCCATCCTATCACCCTACCACCATCTGTCCATCTGGCTAAGTTATTGCAACCTATATGATCAACGCAGAGCCCATATGCCATGTGGTTGCACTAGAAGCTTCTAAACACTAAGTATCTCAAATCCCTTTGTTCCTGGGTGGATTTCCACAAGTGTGATACACAAGGTAGACCATAGACATGGGCATTGTGTAACCACTCAACATAACCCAATCATACCATTCCACCCAGGTGATTCATTCACTTAGTTGTTTTATTAAGAAAAAACATAAGTTAAAGACTTAGCAAAATTTCCATAGCATGTATATAATCCACCCTTGTTTGCTACTAGCTAGGCTAAGCATGATAACATAACAAGTATCTTAACTTAGATAAAATTCTAGCAAGACTACAACTACTAGGATTTCCCATGGCATAGCATATATATACTTAGCAAACTTTCATGCAAGCCCTGTACAAAATATCTATAGTGCATAGTCAAAGATTATAGGACAAATACATGAAGAGCCACTTTCCTTGGCAGTTGGGGGAGTAGAAAAAATCTTCACAATCACAATCACCACTAGCACCAAAATCTACACATAAAATGATAGCACCAAATTTACATTCAAATAATCAAGAAAAAATATGTAAATGCATGCAAATGCAATAAAATGAATTTTTATATACTAAATCAATCAAACTAAACAGTACTAAACACAAAAATAACTAATTATAGTCTAAATAAACTTAAATTTGCTTTAAAATCATTTTGTATATAATTTATATAGTCAAAATAAGCCTATATTTGTCTCTGCACAAAATTCCATTTTTATAGAAGGAAAATACAAATTTAATCCCACAGTGGTGTAGGATTTATTTTTGTGAATCCATTGATATCTGATTTGCATTTTTTGGATAAACAAAACTCAAGTTATGATTTTTCCAAGTTAGAATCCAAATCTGGTTTTTAAATCAAAAATCGAGCCACGCGGCAGCGTCTGATTAGACGATACCTCTTTAGGGTGGATCGCGCTTCCGCGCCTTTGGATCAAATTAGATCCAACGAGTTAGATCACAACTTACCCCTTCGCTAACGATCTAACCTAAACCGCCAGATCTAAATCCTACGGCTCAGATCTACGCGTACCCTTTCGTGATCAGTTCTAATCTTGACCGCTGGATCTAGACCCAGCGGAAATCATCGCTTTAAAAACACGCAGGCAGCGCAAATGGCCACCGCGGCGGTTGCGCATCGGACGGCGATGTTTCGGCGAGGCCAGAGGGTAAGGGTGGGGGTACTGGGGCACCGAGGTCGTGGAGACGCAGGGAAGCTCAACGTGCTCGCGGAGGGGGCTGAGACACACAGACACGACGATGATTCGTCATCGGAGTTGACGTCGGTGTTGGGCACGCTCGGGAGTTATCGTAGGCGATGCTACAAGGCACGGAAATACAATCCAGAGGTGGCGTTAGACGTGTACGGACACGGCAAGTACACGAGCGTCAACCAGAGAGAAGGGGGCTAGGGTTTACCGGATTTGTTTGCCAGAGTTGCTTGGGATAGCGGCGGTGCGAGCTTAAGTGTGGACAGCCTAGCGGCGCTCAGAGGGTGGTGAGTGAGGGGAAAGGAGCGGAGGGAGGAGGGGGTTAAGTAGAGGGGGTTAGGGCGCGGGATTACTGCGAGGTTAACGCGAATTGATTCGAGAATAAATCGGCCAGTAACGGGCGGCGACGGCGAGTCCGCGGCGTTGATTGAGGAAGAAGAGGTGACGTGTCTGTTGGGCCAGTATGTAAGTGAGAGGGGGTGCGCGGTGTGAGGTAAGAAACATAGGGGTGAGTGGGGGGGTTTCCTGGGTGGGCTCCGTGTTGGGCCGTTGGGGTGGGCCGAGCCATTCTGGCTGGTCTGCTCCTATTTTTTTCTTTTATTTTTCTTTTTCTAAAATGATTTTCTAAACAAGATTTGAATGCTCAAAACAACTCCAAATAAATTCAAACTTTCTCCAAAAATTTATGAGACCATGCTAGTGTCCAAGAGTGTACAAAACACATAAATTCACTCAGATGCACTTTGGCCCTTTGAAAAGTAAAACAAAACCATGCCTCATAAGGTTGATAAATGGCATAAAAATGGTTTTATTTGAATTCAAACTTTCAAAAATTTTGTGCTATCTCTAAATTCTTTGACAATATTAATGCAATGCATGCTTTTACAACTCATGATTTTTGGGATGTTACAAATCTAACCCCCTTAAGATGAATCTCGCCCTCGAGATTCGGATTGGCTAGCAAATAGGTGAGGGTGATCTTTCCGGAGGTCATCTTCTCTTTCCCAAGCTGCTTCTTCCTCGGAATGATGGTTCCACTGAACTTTGCAGAATTTGGTAGTCTTAGTCCGAGTAACTCTTTCTGCGGTCTCAAGAATCTTGATAGGTTTCTCCTCATAGGTGAGATCACTCTCTAACTGAAATTATTACAAAGGTATAGTATCCTTCAAAGAAGTTTCTTCCATCTCCGGATGGCATTTCTTCAACTGGCTCACATGAAACACATTGTGAACTGCTGATAGTGATTCAGGCAGTTTAATCTCATAAGCCACCTCTCCTTTGCGGCTCAAGATCTTGAATGGTCCAACATACCTTGGTGCCAATTTTCCTTTGGCTCCAAATCTCTTCACACCACAAAGTGGTGAGACTCTAAGATAAGCTCTATCACCTACCTCATAGGTGACTTCTCTATGCTTTGGATCTGCATAGCTCTTCTGTCGGGACTGTGCTATCTTAATTTGTCCTTTACCAATTTGACTTTCTCTTCAGCTTCTTTGATCAGTTCTGGTCCGAATAAATTTCTTTCTCCCACACCACTCCATAGTAATGGTGTAGTACACTTTCGTCCATAGAGAAATTCAAACGGTGTCATCTCAATGCTGGCTTGATAGCTATTATTGTAAGAGAATTCTGCATAAGGCAGACTTTCATCCCAACTAGCACATAGTCTAGTGCACATGCTACTGTAATGTTTTTATTAGTGAATAAACCATGCACAGAAGGGTTTAATTCACTAGAAATCAACAGAGACTCATAAAATTATGAGCTGCTGGATTTAGGAAGATATAGTTATATGTGTTTGCTGAGAGTTGGATTTAGGTCCAAACCTCATTTGGTTTGACCTAGGGAAAATCCTAAAGGCAGAAAGTATTTGTTTTTGTTATATTTCCTACCAGTAGTCTAGGAAACAAACTAAGGTGGGGCCAGTGGGGTATGAAAGGTATGACTAGTACCTTCTAGAACCAGTTGGATTTACTCCATTTGGATAAACCAAATTTGCTGCAGAAATTTATTGGTAAAAAGGACAGATCTGATTAGATGATTTTTCCTTTTTAATCGAATCATTATTTTGGTACAGAACTAAGTATGCATAGTAGAGGGTGAACTTAGGTACTGGTGAAAAATACTAGCTACATTTATTTGGGCCATTTATATTTTTTAACTTGATTTAAACTAGACCCTAGTTTTCAGATCTAGAAATAACACAGAAAAAGGAATAAAAAAGGGGAGGAGGGCCATGGGCCAGATCTAAATGCAAGCGGGCTGCACAGGAGCGGGCCGACCCGACGCACTGCGGGAAAACACACACGTGCACGCGGGAGGAAGTATCTGTCGTGCGGGGAGGGGGACCGTTTGTAGGTGACTGAGCGCGGCAATGGGGTAACAGGCGATCCGGGCCGTTGATCTAAAGGGGATCTGATGGCCCCGGCTCGTCTTCCTCCTTAGGACAGGGTCACAGGGCAGAAACCCTAGGGGTGGACGGCGAGGCTCGGGGAGGCTTACTGGGGCTCCGAGGAGCGTCGAGGAAGGTCGGAGGCGAAGCGGCGTCCGAAGGGGAGCCGGACAAGGGGCGGCACGTCGGGGTCACGCGTCAGAAGTGGCCTCGCGCGAAGATGACCGTGGTGGATTGTCGGGAGTTTGCCGGAGGGTTTTCTTGGGCGTTCCTGCATGCGGGGAAATCACAGGGGAGGGTCAGAGAGGGTCTAGGGAGGTAGGAGGGTGACATGCAGAAGGAGTTGAGCTCGGGGGAAGGGAGTAGATCTTGCAAGAGGGAGGAGGCTGAGACTCCTATGCTTCTCTTATCCAGGGCGAGGCAGAGCAGGGGGAGGGAGTGGGAGCTTTGGGGGAGGTGAGTGGGGGTTATTGGGGCAAACGAGCTGAGCAGGGTAGAGCTGGGTGGCCTTGGGCCTTATAAACCGAGAGGAGGGGTCTATGGTGGGTGTGGCTCATGGATGAGCATGGAGCTGGTCCATGGCCTTCCCATTGGTGGCCAGGGACGATGGGGAGAGTTTTGAGGGTTCTTGTGGTCATGCATGAAGCAGAGAGGGGGTAGAGGGCTGCAATGAGTAAAGAAATGGGGATTGACAAGACAAGTCCTTTGTCTCTTACTTAAAGAACCATGTGGGGCAAGGGGTGTGGGGCCATGATATAGTGTTGGTCGCCAGGGGAGAGGGCTGGTGTTAGGGAGGAGTGTTAAAGAAGATTTCAGCTGGTGTGGTTTTGATTTGAATCAAGGTTTGTTGGTTTTGGCAAAATTGATTAATTGGAGGCTTGTGAAGGAGTGGACAAACTTGCATTGGACAAGGTATGGAAATGGTACTGGTAGATAGATGGGGTCAAATAATCTCTGCTAGATTTAAATGGGATTTTTCTAGAGATTATAATCCCATTTAAATGCACTTCTTCAAAAAGTGCAGAAATAGATTATGGAACCTATGATGATATTTTTACATTGTACAATCTTGGTTTTTGATGTGATATGGTCCTAAATACCATATTACACATTGGATAATTTTATTTGGATGGGAAAGTATTTTTAGGGAATTATTTCTTGTTTCTACCATTTAAGAAAAAGGGCAAAAAGAAATAATAAAGAATCTCAAAAATATTTATTTTTGAGTTGGGAAAATGGGGTGTGATATATAGGCATCAAATGTTCCTTGAGTTTGCAAGGTGATTTGGAGAAAAACAATCTTGCCTTTGAGGACAAGGTTGTTGGGAAACTGGTAAGTAAAGGAAATTAAATAGTTTAATAATCCAAATAATTGTGGGAATTATTTGGGGATGCTTATATCCAAGGTAGATGATATACACTTAATGTAGGCATCAAAATAAACATTGGTTTTGAGGAGAAGCGGTGAAAAGGATGGAACTAGATTTTTGGAGGACCTAGGGTTTGGTTATTCTGATGCTACCTAAACAGGGTTGGATTAGGGAGCTCAGAGCTCACCTTGGTACAAGGGGTATATGGATGTATAGACAAAGTTATAAATATGATAATGGAAGCAAAGGTTTAGCTTGGTTGCATTTGAGGTGATCATGATGGTATGGAAAACCTTGTTGAAAATAAGGCTGCCATAACAATTACATCGGGTAGCCTTCTAAACCATGGGGGTTTAGGAAGCTCAAGGCTCCAATGGAAACAAGTGAAGTGGTAATTGATAGGATATGATTAGTAGGACATAACCAAACAAGGAGTTGGTCAAGGGGAGGTGGCATATAGACGTGAGCTTCTGCCAAAGTAGGCAAGATGATAAGATTTGCATAAAAGATTATTATCTTAACTACAAAACCATCATGGATGAGTGGGATAGAGAATGGCTTATCCAAGGGAAAGATTGGGCTTTGGTAGTACTAATGATGTACTATAAGATGGTTCAAGTGCATTCTCAAGAATGAACATACGTTGGAAAAGGTAGAGCTCCAAAGATTGAAATAAGAAATCCAGACTTAGCCATTTTGGCAGTTTTGGAGATTTTGACTAGAGTGCAAGTGTGGATGATTTTGTAGAGGATGCTAGGTTCCAAACTCATGATCGTATGTAGGAAGTTGATGTGAGGGATAAGTAGATATTATTCCTGCTTAGATTGGGTCTTCATTGAGTGGGAAACCCTCCAGAAGGGTTATCCTTGGATTGATGTAAGCAGGAGATGAGATGATCACTTGAGTGGCTTAGGATAGATCCAGACTTGGATGCTTGCTTTGGGATTGATGTTCACAAGCCTAGAATGTGTCCTAAGGGATGAGCTACTAGATTAGCTCATTCTAGTTCCTAAGCAAGCAAGGCAAACATCAGATCAAGGCAATTCATCCTATTACTTATCCAACTAGTACTAGGGTTACCTTCAAGCCTATGTTGAGGTAAGAATGGGTATTTTGGAAAGGTGTTTTGCTTTGATGAAAGATAAGGATCATCTTGGTATTACTACCAAGATTGGAATGAAAGGTTTTTATTAAAGGTTTTTGGAAAACCTAGAGATAAGGGTAGTCGAAGGTTCTGTCTTGAAAACATAAGGAGAGTATATATATGTCTCCATAGTTTTGGCAATAGAAGCTAGTAAAGTATTTGGTTGTGTTAAAGTCATCTTGGCTCAGGTTTTTGAAATGCCAAAACATTTGAGAATATGAAGGATCATCCAAGACATCTCTTATGAAAAATAGTTTTTGTAAACTAGTGTTGAGATGAGGGGTACACAACTAATACATAAACAGTTGCTTGAGCACAAGCAAACAAGTAAGCACACATTGCAAGAAATTTTTTTTGTTCCCCCTAATTTTTGCCTTTTGGACATTGAATCAGGGTTGCTGAAATTGGGATGTTACAGTTCAAAGGTTAATAAATTCGTATACGCAAGTTTAGGGATCACTTTTTACGCTCTAAAAATGGTAATCTCTCAAGATTGTCTTAGGACGCTATAATTTGAAAGTGTTCAAGAGTTTTTTCAATTATAAACACTCTTTTACATTAAGAGTTGTCTAAAATTTTCAAGTTGAAAGTGTTCAAGAGTTATGTCAATTATAAACACTCTTTTACATTAAGAGTTGTATAATTTTTTTAATTTGAAAGTGTTCAAGAGTTGTGTCAATTATAAACACTCTTTTACATTAAGAGTTGTATAATTTTTATAATTTGAAAGTGCTCAAGAGTTGTGTCAATTATAAACACTCTTTTATATTAAGAGTTGTATATATTTTTTAATTTGAAAGTGTTCAAGAGTTATGTTGAAGATTTGCGTCAATTATAAACACTCTTTTACATTAAGAGTTGTATAATTTTTTTAATTTGAGAGTGTTCAAGAGTTGTGTCAATTATAAACACTCTCTTACATTAAGAGCTGCATACTTTTTTTTAATTTGAAAGTGTAAAAGAGTTGTGTCAATTATAAACACTCTTTTACATTAAGAGTTGTATAATTTTTTAAATTTGAAAGTGTTCAAGAGTTGTGTCAATTATAAACACTCTTTTACATTAAGAGTTGTATAATTTTTTAAATTTGAAAGTGTTCAAGAGTTCTGTCAATTATAAACACTCTTGTACATTAAGAGTTGTATAATTTTTTTAATTTGAAAGTGTTCAAGAGTTGTGTCAATTATATATACTCTTGTACATTAAGAGTTGTATAATTTTTTTAATTTGAAAGTGTTCAAGAGTTGTGTCATTTTCTTATTTATTATACATCCATCTCCCTATTTTTTTAATTATAAACACTCTTTCACTTGATTGTAGTCGAGAAATTAACTAGATAAACCAATTAAATCATAGTAACGGCTCGCTGGATGCATTCTCCACAGCAAGCTCCCCGGTATAATCAGAACATTTTGGTGCGAGATCTAACCTTCTCTGCGCACGGTTGCCATTGTCATCCTTCATACAGGTCAACGGGACGGCACCATACTGCGGCCAGGACGAACGGGAGGCCAAAGTGAAGCTCCACAAAGGGCCGCCGTCACTTTAGAAGGGCTATCGTCGCTGGAGAAGAATAAGGAAGGGGAGGCAACGACATGGGCGCGAGCGCAGGGCTGCTCATGTGGATAAGATGTGGATCCGACGGTCACGTGGATAAGTTATGGGTCCCATGTTGATCTGGATAAGTGGAGAGAGGTATCCACTATGGGAACCAAGTTAACACGACCCCACTTGTTAGCATGTATCGGCAAGGGTCCACTACGGGACCCGACGGACCGCAGCCCCACTTGTCAGCACGTAACGGCGAGGGTCCACTACGGGACCCGACTGAATGCGGCCCCACTTGTCAGCATGTAACGGTAAGGCTGGCGGACAACAAGTTTCAGACTGTGTGAGAGTTTCATAATAGGAGATGTGAAAAGTGAGGACAAGCTAAGCGTCTAGGGAAAGTGAGTGCAACTAAGGAACCAAGGGCACGAAAATAGAAATCCCTTTGGATATTGGTGGCATAGTTGGCTGAAGAGGCCTGGACAAAATTTACATGTCCTCGCACATGAGACCTCTTCCACGCTTGATATGCAACTAGTTTTGCATAAGTGGCTTGCGGGTATCTATCTCTCCTACTATAGTCAAAATCTGATTTACAACGAGTTGCCAATAATTTGATTATCATCATTGTGGTTCCATGTTCGTAGGTGAGAACGGTTCTATCTCCGAAAGCCCTCAGCCACGTAAAACATGCAAAAGATAAATTAGGGGCATCTAGTTTTTGGTTTTGCAGTGCAAGTACTATGACATGGTAGTGTTATAATTTTTAGTATGGATTGATACTATTGAAAATTATAATATGACAAAAATGTAAGTTCCATAGACCTTGGCCTTACACATATAGGAGTGATAAAGATCATTCCACGATGCACAAGATAGTGATCAAGTGCAAGAACCATATCATATCACTTTAACATATGATGTTTGTTTGCATCTTATATTGCTTGTTTAGTGTTTTAGTAGAATTATAAAATGATCCCTCATTTAGATATCAAGATAAAAATGTGTTATCCCTTAAGTATGCACCATTTATGTTTCGCCGCTTCAAGACATCACGTGATGATCGGGTGTACTTGAATCCACAATCATATTTCGGGTGTAAGATAGTTTTACAAACGCGAGTATTAATGTTCTTACTTGGCGAGCCTAGCATGTACAGACATGGCCTCGGAACACCGACCGAAAAGTTAAGCATGAGTCATATAGTTGATATGATGCCCATTTATATGCTCGCCTTTGAAGCTGCATCGACTCACATGATGATCGGACTTCGTCTAGTGGATTTTGTTCATGTAATCACCAGAAATACACGAGGGATGTTGTTTTTGAGTGGGAGTTCATTTCTAATTTGGATTAGTTTAACTCAATTTATCATAAATTTAATCAAAGTGAATTTTCATAATTTTTTGTAGCCATTGGCATTCGTTCACCACCTTATGCTTAGTTGTAATTGAGATAATAGAACTATAGAATTCTGGATATTTAGTTTACGAACTGGTATCGTATTGTTTTAAGTGTCAATTTAAAGTTTGAAAGTCCTATTGCAAACTTTCAACAAATTCCATCTACTCCATGAAGTTTAATAAG
This sequence comes from Avena sativa, assembly GCA_916181665.1. Taxonomy (NCBI): domain Eukaryota; kingdom Viridiplantae; phylum Streptophyta; class Magnoliopsida; order Poales; family Poaceae; genus Avena; species Avena sativa. The sequence goes on along the minus strand of OV702281.1, from coordinate 412,692,808 downwards.
TAGTATTAAATCAAGAGTAACAATTCCAGTATTAGTATCTAAAGTATCATGTTTGCCTCCATGATTCTTGATATTCAAAAGTTGTTTTAATATCGAGGTTATATAGGAGCTGAAAGAATTGTTTCAGAAAATATTATGTGTGAAAGATATTGTGATATCTGAAACATGTTTAGGTTGCAATATGATAGAGTATAATTTGGCAAAATACATGTTCTCATATCGTATGATAAATTGCAAAGGTTGGAGATGCTAGATGTCCTAATCTCCCAAAAAGGTTTTGAGAGCTGCCATTATACTCGCGATTCACCTTTGTAAGCTATATTAGCTTGATATGAAAGTTATCATGAAAAGGATGAATATAAGATGTAATTAAAATGTTTACTACACTAAAAGATTACTAAAGAATGGATTTTGAAAGAACTCCAAACATTTGATGATGGTGATCTACTTCAAAGTGCAAATCCAAAGGTATTAGTATTTGACTATACATGCTTTGGACTATGTATCATATGTATAGTGCCACTGTTGATGTTGATAGATTCTTTCAAAAGGAAAAGGAAATGCTGAAACAGAATCTATAAAATATTTGGTAGAAAATAAAATACTAGAAATGTCCAGCTAAGGTATATAGATGATATACATGTTATGGTTGTATTCTTTGCTTGTTAAACAATGTGGTTCTTGGGTATTGGATACCGAATTTGTTGATATGAAATGTCATACAGAATGACGCAATTCATGAACTACAATGGCCTAAGTAATTAGGAAGAGAATATGTGATGATGTTCATCGAAAACAAATAAAGTGTGTTTATCACTGACATCAAAGCTTTCCTTCAATATTTGTTTAAATAATTGTTACTTTGTTCCGGTATTATGAGAACAATAGCTATTCGAATAATTATCATATTCCATGGAAGATGGATGAACTTTTACAAGTCTAGTTGGATAAAGCACGTCCATAAAACTAATGCTAAAATGTCGCAAGACAAATGATTGAAAGATCACTTATGAAGTGACATCACCGTTTAAATTATATTGGAAAGAAAACATGAAGAAACTCAATGTTCATGGATTTTTGGAGTCTTTGATTTTGATCAAATAACGCTTGTGAGACTTTCCTCGGGATAATTAAAACTCCATTCATAGGCCAAAGAGGAATGGATGACTAACTTATTGGACATTGTGCATGTTGATGTATATAGTCCATTAGTAGCCATGTGCGGTGGATCTTTCAACTTTATATGCTTTCTCCGGAAATTTAAGTGAATATATATGTATATTTACTTAATAAGGAAGAAGTATGAAACATTTGAAAATTGTTCAAAGACTTTCAAGATGAAGTGGAAAATCATTGTAACAAAAAAAGAGTTTATGATTCGATCGTAAAGGAAGATATTTGAGTTACATGTTTAGCAAACACCTAATATTTGAGGAATTGTTCCATGGATTTGCATTTCCATATAAACCATAGGAGTAGGGTATGTTCAAGAGATCAAATTAAACCTTGTTTGACATGGTAAGATCAAAGGTGTCATTTATAAAACTGCCATTATGTTTTATGGATTAAAACTTTAGAGACTACCGCTTTTACACTGAAAAGAGCACCATCGTGATCCATTGAAATGACACCATAAAGGTTATGGTTTGGGATAAAACCCGAGTTGTCTTTTCTTAAATTTTGGTATACTATGCATAAGTAAAATGTTTACAACCAAAGTCGGATAAGCACGTCTTTGTAGGTTTTCCCAAAGAATTTGTTGGGTATTCCTCCATAACACCAAAGACAAAAAAAATTGTCGCTTAGAACGTCAAATTTCTTGAAAAGGATTTTTTGCAAAAGTTAAGTGGGAGGACAATAACACTTTGATAAGTTTAATGAACCTTAGCTATATGTGTTGAGTTGCGCAGCACCCAAAAATATTTCGGAGGCAGCCATAATGCTCATAGCTTATGTGCCTCAAAGGTTATGGTCACGGAGATCTAAGTTCCTACTAAACCAAGTAGGTCAGGTAAACATTCAAATACTACGATTTGAGAGTAAACCATTATTGTTTTAGAATGAAGAACCGACTACATGCAAAGAAGTGATGATGGGCCCTGACTCTGTCAAATGTCTTGAAGCCATAAAATCCATGATAGTTCCATACACGAGAAATCAAGTTTCTTGAACTTGGAAGACCCTTCGGAAAGGTGTAAAACCTATCGGTCGTATTTGGATCTATAAAGAAATAGACATGGATGTTTCACATCTATGAAATAGTCGACATGTTGGTAAAGATTTTACGACAATGTTCCAGGAGTTGACTATGACGAGAGTTGATCTTTCATAGCGATATTTAGTCTGGTGATATGTCGGAAATGTATCTATAATTTTTGATGCTCCATGCTTGTTGTAACATCCCAAAAATCATGATTTGTAAAAGCTTGCACTTCATTCATACATCCATGGCATTCTTAGCTTGCACCAAAATTTCCAAATCAAAACTCAAACTAAAACCAAATTTTATGCCCATGGTTTATAATCATATGAGGCTTGGTTTTATTTTTATTTTCAAAGGACCTAAGTGTAATTGAGTAAACAAGTGTGTTTAACACATGTTTGAATACTTGGATCACACTACAAAAATTCAGAGGAGGTTTTAATTCAAACTCATTTGAAATTCATTTGAATTTTGTAAGATCCCAAAAATATTGAACTAGAATCATCAAACTCTAATCATCAAAATTAGGGTTAACAAAACTTTTCAGATTAAAAATATGAAAGCATGCATGTGTGTATGCATTCCATTTTGGATTCTTTTGAATTGCCATGATTGTGTGTTTCCTTGCTTGTAAAATGATTCTTAGGTGAAATAAACATCATCTAAACAATTCCCAAACTTTTCCCAAAGACAAATAAATCAAAGCAAACAAATTAAGTGAATGGTCACTTTGGCCAAATTAACTCCCATGCCTACTTTGGCTATCTCTAACTTTCAGAACTTAACAGAAACTTTTTTGGATCTTTGCACCCCTTGATAGTACTCATAACAAAGTATCAAGGCCCACCTTGTGATCATCCAGAAACATTCAAATGCATAGTTTAAATGACAGTTTAAAATTGAATCTATTTCATATGGGAAGATCCCACTTTTTCAAAAACCACTCAAACAAGCTCAACTTTCAAAACCCAAGCATCTACAGACTCACCAGCACATGCCTAGCACACCCACCAAAAATATTTTCAAAATTAAAAACTTGAATTCATGCGGCCATTTCATCAAACACCTTGCAGATTCAAATCAACAAAATCACAGACACTATTTTGAGCAGTGTTTTGGGCCAAACTTGTTCCCTCTCTGGACACCACTAGCCTTAGTAGATCATCTAACAAACTTAACTAATCACTAGCACCACTTTGAGCTCACCAATATCATCAATGGTGAACAGCCGAGAGCACCATGGTCACCCAGTGTGGACAGCAAGCTACAAGCAGCACTAGCCATGCCAACCTTGTCTGGGAGGTAGCCCATGCCTCACCGCCCCCTCTCGACCAGCCCTGCCTCGCAGACAGCAGCCAGAACCTCCAGGAACGCCGCCCCCGTGCCGCTATCGACCATGCCGACCCGCGCCGCAGAGCACACGTCGTTCCCATTTAACCATACCACCTCGAGCCCTCGTCGCCCGCCAACATGCTCCCCACCGTCCCAGGAGACCGCCAGACATGACCATTTCACCGCCCGTACCCCGTAGCCACCGCTCGCAGTCGAAGACGCCGCCTCTGCCGCGCATAACGTCGAGCGTTCCAGACCGTTTGCCACCGCCCCTACACGTGCATTAAAGCCATAGAGCATCGCCAGGAGACCACCGATCGATCGCCACCCTCGGCCATGCCTCTAGCTGCCCGTAGCCGTGTCGCCACCGTCGCCTGCCCATTCCGTTCGGTTTCACCATCGAACCTATAAAAGGAGACGACCCCCAGCCGAATTGAGCACACCATTCCACTCCCCTCTCCTCACTGATCGTTGCACCCTGTTCCCGGAGCAAGGCAATCAGCGCATCGCCGGAATTTGGCCGGAGCCTGCCGCTGCTGGAGAAGAAGGAAGCCAGCGATTGGAGCCGCCCCAGGAGAAGCTGCCGGTACCAGGAGGTTCGCCATCGTCGACTTCGTCATTCGCTTGCCTCGCCGACCCTCGCCCGAGCCCCGGTGAGCCTCCCACGACCCCCACCTACCGCGTTAGGGTTCTGTCTCGCCGGCGCTGCCCGACGTGGACGATGAACCAGAGCCGTTGGATTAGAACCAGATCAAACGCACCACGTTGCCCCGTACCGCTTCGCACCCCCCGTCTCACTGACGCGTGGGGACAACAACTTAACCCGCCCGCGTAAGCGCTGTGCGAAGCAGGCCGGCCCATTTTCTCTTCTCGCGCAGCCCAGTCGTTTGAATTTAACTTTTCCATTTTAATTCAAACATAGTTATGTACCTAGTTTCAAAAATCAACCCAGCTCGATTCAGTGAACCAAATTGAATGAAACCAATTTTATTAGAAAGGTCTTGAAATGTTGAATCTAAGCCCATTGGATTCAAATCATTTGGATTTGTAGATCACCCTTGGTAAAAATAACAAGGCAGAAGCTTTTCTGCATTCAACCATTTTTCAAATTTAAACCATAATAGATTTTGAGTTGATTCCAACTCTCAAAAATCACATTTGATCATACCTTTCAGAATATATAAAAATATATAGGTTTACTTACAGAAATAATGTTCAAGTAATAAAAGAATACCACATAGGCATTTCTACTCACTTTATTTAATTAAAAATAAAAGGTTAAATCTTATTAAATTGTGAAACCACTTTAAATCACATTCCTATGTACTGAAATGTGCGGTGATGACATGTGTCAACATGATCCCATGTTTGGTTGGGAAAATATTAAATCTTAAATAGTTTTTCAATGAGTAGAAATTACTTTTCTAAAAATAAAAGAAATTAAACCAAGCTTTAATCTTGTAATGTTAGTGATGATGCTAGATCATCTATAGGACCCTTTTGTGTGATGATTGAAAATAGTTAAGTATTGTTTGGTGATTGTGTACCTCGTATTTATTTATAGACGCTAGTACCGACCAAGGATACGAGGAAGAAAGAGGATACTACGAAGAAGAAGCCGAGGAGAACTTCAACCACTGCTCTGCACAAGGAAAGCTAACACTTGAAATTTAGCAAGCTTATATTGATAATGATACAAGCCTTACTAATCAAGTTGACCTATGCAAGCTAATACTTGCTTGTTACCATGCCAACTATATACCTTAAGCATATATGATCCTACCCACTTGATCAACCCAATCCTAGTTTTACTTACAAGCTTTATACTTCATTTCTTTATCAAAGCTAGTACTTAGAGCTTACTTAAGTGAATTGTAGATTCTAGAGAGATAATTGAAGGTTGCATAGAGAGCATAAAACTTGGCCTAAGCTAGATAATCTTTATGTCATCCTAAGGCATGAGATGGAACTTAGTAAAACTCCACTAGTTTACCACCCCTCATTAGTACTTACCCCCACTTGTAGATGCTATTGCTAAGCATAAAACTTGATCAACTTTAGATGGGAATACTTGGTGGAAAATGGTTATGAAAACATTGGAATGATGGATCATTCTATTGAGATGTTTTGACATGTGTTTCCGAACACCCGATGATTTTGGTGATGAAAATGTTGAGGCATGAGCCTTGGCCCTTTATAAAAATGATGGTTTTCTTGATGCGATACCATTCCAATTTTACCGTACAACCACAATAACCGAAAATTGGGTAGGGCTTGACTGGAAACTTATATACTTTAGTATTAGTTCCCTCACGGCCAAGGTCTAAGCTGAGGCTACCTTGTGAAGATTGTCCACCTGTGCAGTACCCAAGATGACAGTTGGTCATGGTTGGGAGGCCAAATTCACAGGAGAGGTGCTTATACTAGGGCGTGTAATTGAAAGGTTAGGATTGATTATCCGCCTACTGAGTATGGTGAATTCAGGATTTGTTCCTGACGGATGTATCGAATGTTGTGGTGAAAGTGTACAACCTCTGCAGAGTGTCAAACTATTCAAATAGCAGCGTCCGCGGTTATGGACAGTTGGAGTGGCCATACCGTTCCCCCGTCAGATGTTTTCAAAATGACTTGTGAAATGAATTGAGATTTTGACTTGACCACAATAGAGTTGTGATATGAAATACTAGTCCCACTTATGTGTTATAAAACTTCAACTAGTTTTCTTCATTTATGAACTTAGTAGATGTAAATCTGGCTTTTTGCAAAACAACCCTAGAGCCTAGTGTCCTATTACAAAAACTCCCTTCACTTGTTAGTATTAGTTTGCGAGTACTTAAAGAGTACTCATGGCTTTGTCCCTGGCTATTTCCGTGGCCAGACTATGAAGAGGAATACCAAGAGGATGGACCCCAGGAATGTTACGACGACTACGATCATCTCCCATCGTCAACATTGCCTGTGACCCCGAAGATGGAGCTTCGCCTACGCTATCGTTATTATTACATATTCCGCTGCTTGAATTGTATTAAGAACTGGATCATGAGATCCTTATTTGCGTAAGACCTTATGTATGGTTTGTAATGGATGATGTACTGTGGTATCCAAATCTGTTATGTCTCGCAAAAATGGTAATCCTGGGATTGCGATGTATGGCATAACGGGCATCTGGGATTAAAAATCCGGGTGTTGACAAATTTGTTTCCTGAAAAATCAAATAGAAAAAGAAAAAAAGAAAGGAAAAGAGAAAAGGCCAGCGCTACCAAAATGGCCCAGTGCCAAATCCAGCCCACTAGCCCACCTAGGCCGTTCCCCCTCTCCACTCTTTCTCACGCGCAAGCAAACCCCCACCTCGCTGACGGGCAGGCCCCACTGCCACGTCGACCTCGTCGTCTATCTCGTGCCAGAGGACCCGCGCCCCTCTCTGTCGTTTCCTCCCCGTTTCAATTCGAGTAATTGCGCTTGATTTCCGGCGTGATTGCCCCTCTCGGCCCTGCTACTTAAACCCCCACTGCCCCTCGCCATTTCCCCTCACTCAGCACATCTTCTCTGCCACCAGGCTGCTAGGATTTTCAGCTGCGACACCACTGCCCCGACGCACTCCGGCGACCGATTCCGGTGAGGATTTTCCGCCCCTTGCCCTCTCAATATTATAGTCATGTTCTCCACACTCTCGCGCATCTAACGCTGTCACGGATTTATTTTTGGTGGCTTACAGTCTCGTCTTCATCGACAACAGCAAGTGCCCGATGACGTGTTCTACTCCGGCGAGCGTCCACGGTAAACCTAGCCCTCCCCCTCCTCTATGGTTCACGCACGCACGCACCCTCACCGTCCCAGTACGCGTCTAATTCCGCCTTTTATTCGCCCTCTTGTGCCTTGTAGCACCGCCAGCGTCGACTCCCGAGCACACCCGAAGCCGACCTCTACTCCGACGAGGAATTCCCGACGGTTCCACACGCCCGCGCCTCCACCTAGTAGACCATCGTCATCGCCGCGTCTCCACGCTTCGGTAATGACCCTCCCCATCCCCACTTTCCTCCTAGCGCCGCCAGTTCACCGCCGGCAGAAGCGTCGCCGCCGCTCTGGCCATTCGCACCGTCACTCGATGGTCAAAGCGTCATGGACCGTTAGATCTAGATCTAGGGATCATGATTAGAAGCTTAGGCGAAGGGGTACGGGAAGATATGCACCATTAGATCACACTTAGATCCAGTGGCTCGCGAGTGTGATCCGCACGAAGCGGTACTGACCAATTAGGAGCCGCCACATGTCAGGTTTTTTATTTTAAAATCCAGATTCGCTTTAATTAGATGAATTAACTTGTAAAATTCATAACTTTTTGTTCTGTTTATCCAAAAAATGCAAATAATATATCAATGGATTCAGAAGATCAAATCCTACACACCTATGGGCTTAGTTTTGTATTTTGTTTCTGTAAAATGGAATTTTAGGCAGAGACATTTGTAGTCCTATTTTGAGCATATAAATTATTCAGAAAATGTTTTAAAGACTAAATTGAGTTTATTTAGTCTATAATTGTTTAGTTTAGTGTTCAGTACTAGTTACTTGTCTTGTTTAGTTTAAGAAAAGTTATCACATGGCATTTGCATGCATTTATATATTTTTTGCTTGATTGTTTGGAATGTAAAATTGGTGCTATCATTTTATGTGTAGATTTTGGTGCTAGTGGTGATTGTGATTGTGAGGATTGTTGCTACTCCCCCAACTACCAAGGCAAGTGGTGATTCATGTATTTTTCCCATTATTTTGATTATGCACTAGTGATATTTGGTATAGGGCTTGCATGAAATTTTACTAAGTATCTATATGCTATGCTATGGGAAATCCTAGTAGTTTTAGAATTGGTAGAAATATTCTCTAAGTTAAGATATTTTCTATATTATCATGCTTAGCCTAGCTAGTAGCAAACAAGGGTGGTTTATATACACACGCTATGGAAATTTTACTAAGTCTTTTGACTTATGTTTTTGCTTAATAAAACAACTAAGTGAATGAAACACCTGGGTGGAATGGTAATTGCTTGGATGGATTTTTGTTGAGTGGTTACCAGGGCCCCATTTTCATGGCCTACCCTGTGTATCTCACTTGTGGAATGCCACCTAGGAACAAAGGGATTTAGATGTCAAATGTTAAGAAGCTTCTAGTGCAGCCACATGGCAATATGGGCTCTTCCTAGATCATATAGGTTGCAATAACTTAGCCAAATGGACATTTGGTGGTAGGGGGTGATAGGATGGAGCGCGTCCATTGGTCTAAGGGAAGGCTTCTGAAATATCTTGTCTCGATGCATGTCGAGTCTTGTGGGGAAAGTGCACCACCTCTCGAGAAGGAAGAATCTAAGTACTTAGACGTGTCCCTGCAATGGATAATTTGAGCATCAATACATGGAAGCTATCAAGGATCTCCTCATCCCAATTTCTAAGTTAAAAACTTGTGGTTCAACAAGGGTAGAGGATCACCAATTTTCATTGGTAGATGCCTTGGGTGATTTTGTCAAACAAAAACTTAGTGTTTTCAACTGATAGGAAAAACCTATTTTGAGCAAAGCAAGCCTAAGCTACACTTAGCCAAATTCATGTATAAGTTAGAAGTTACTATTCTACTATGGTATCACTTGCCAATACTATTCCAATGTATTGACCCACTGTGGCTATAACTTATGATGTTGCACGTTACTCTGATGAAGACCTTACTTTATTTCCTTATGCTATGAACTTAGCCAAATTAGGGTTATGAGTCTACACTCAACATGCTTGCCTGTGGCACATAAAGATGAAGACCTTACTTTATTTCCTTATGCTATGAACTATTGTACTAGCCTTTGGCTATGGAGTTGTAAAATACTATGTTTATCTTTGGAATGACGATGTAATAAAGACCTTTGTTTCTTTGTACTTCATCTTAAACTGTGTATGCTAGCATTTGATCCAGGGACTAGCATTGCAATCACAGGGACCTTTACCTTTATAAAGGTGGGGTGTTACAGATGGTATTAGAGCACTGTGTTGCATGTAGGATTATGACCCTAGGTTGGATTAGACTAAGAAAACCACTAAGGAAAAATGCAACTCTTTGTAAAATTCCACACTTGTCTTTTTCTTATCGTAAACCTTTCCTAATCTTCTTTCTCATCTCTATTTGTAGATGGCCGCCATCAACGAAGCCGTCAAGAAGGGACCACTCATGACCATGACTTTAGAATGTGAGACGGAGTTTCCCAAAGCACTAAAGACCCTTGTGGTTAGCTTGGGAATACATGGTGAGGCCATGTACAAAGGATTTCCAGTAATGGATGAAGGAGAGGAATATTGGTGGTTGCAACTTCACTTGTACAAAAACAAGGGAGACAACCACAAAGAGTCGGGATTCTACATGGGCACCAACTCAGAAATGTATACCACATTCTTTGACTCTGCATGAAATGCAGCTTGGAATGCTATCAAGGAGCTTGTTGAAAGACTCAAGTGTAGAATGCTCAACACTAAAAGTGATCTCGAGGAGGAAAAGAAGTATACCCAAGACTTAGAGGCCGCCATAAATCGTCTAAGGGAGGATATCATAGACTTATCATATTAGTGAGAATTATAACGTACTCCGCTAGTTGGACCACCACACTTGTCGTTTTTCTCGCAAAAAATTATCTAAGTTATGTTGAACCTTAGTGTTTGTATTGGATTGTGTATGCCATGGCTTGTATGTTTTATTGTTGAAAGTGTGTTTGTGTTTTATTGTCTTGTGAATTGCTCTATTTCTATTGATTCTAACCTTTCTCTATCTTATACAATAGATGCCTAATATTGTTATCAGCACTGCCGAGGAGTTCAAGGGAACTCGTTTCGGTTCTCGTCTCGTGGAGCTCACTAGTGTGCTCAACCTCCCACTTCCTAGTATCACGACACTTTAGCTCACCAAGTTTGAGAGGAAGGACCTTTGGGGCTAGCTGAGGTGGCCCTAGGGCCCCTCTGTCAGTCACTGCGGTTGGGTAAAGCCTCGGTGTAAAAAGTTTAACCCCTCCCCAGCTGATGTCACAGTGACGCAATAAAACCTTTTAATTGTTTTAATAATTTTAGAAAAAGGATAAATCTTGTAAATTCAATAACTAATTATTTATAAGTCAGAAAAATACAAATAATATATCAAAATGTTCAGAAAAATGAGCTCTACCTATTTAAGCTATAATCATGCATTGTTAATCAAATTAAATGACAGGTCTAATTACAGAACTTAGTAACCCCCCTCATATACATCCGGAGTTTCCCCGAGTTAGGGTTTATACCCCTCGGAACCCCGATTAAATGGTCGAGCATGCTCTAGGGTTACATTCCGATGCAAATTAACTTGTCATATCATCATCCTTGATTGAGCATTGCATCGATGCCATGTGTTGATTGTTTTCCCTTTCTTTCTAGTGTTTGCTTCTCTCTGGTACAATACGATATCGAGATCGAGATCGAAGCCCGAGGACAACACCATCGAAGATCGAAGATCGACGAACAATACTTGACCAACTGTAATCAAGTCAAGTACAAGGCTCCCGAAGATCTGCTTATCTCCTATCAACTGGCAAAGGCAAGCATAGACCCACCATGATATAATCCTATGATTTCGAACGAATTTCAATTCCTGCCATGATGCATATGATTCTACTGTGGTCTTTATCGATAGATAGAGTATCCTATCTATTGAATTATTCCCTTTGAGCCTATATTACCTGATCCACTAATCCTATCATAACTAGGTTTGGCTTGTGTGCACTGCTAGAGCTAATATCTTTGTCCTGCTTAGCCATGAATAACTATTGAGTCTGGTCCATCCAGATGATGCATCAGATGCAGAGAATCTAGTATGAAAGGAGAACGTGATGAGATGATATCAGAGGTGATATGAGATTAAACTTGCTAAGGCTTGTATGGGAGGCCACAGTGGGATGTGATTTTTCTAGTCACATGCTCGTCACCACTAGGAACTGAGTTCTTGCCTTTGGAACCGAGATGAGCGTACAGCCACACGGGGATTGGGAACCCCTCGCCTAATTAACTTGCCTAGTAGATTCCATGAGTCACATAGTTCGGGCGTTCCATTCGACATACGCATTGAAAGCATTTTCGAAAGAAGGAGGTGAAGGAGGTGCATTCATAACAGGTAGGGGAGCATGGACCGGGTTTCTTGGGGTCGATGGAGCCCCTGGTGAACCAACGTCGCCTCACATCTTTAAGTACCGGCTTCGGGATTTGACCCGTTACGGCGGAACCATACTTATTGCGTGACTCATGGTCTCGGCGAAAGCAAGGTAAAGGTCGTGTCTAACCACCCTCTGCCGGCCTTCTAAGGAAGAGGGCTAATCATTGTGGCATTAAGAGAAGGTTAGTACGTGTGGGTAAAGTTGTACACCCCTACAGGGTAATAATATTTTCGAAAAGCCGTGTTCACGGTTATGAATGCTTGGTGACCAGATTCTAAGATCATAGAGAACTATAACCTAATCGTAAAACTTGGCAGATCAACGTGTGTGTAAGGATGCTTCCTCATGGGTACGAGGGGGTGATCCTAGTTGGTAGATGATGATGATTTGGTGGATATCAAAAGATGATGATCAATATTTTGGAGTTGTCGCTCTCTTATCCCTTTTAAAATACTCTGATTAGACGAGCTTCTTCTCTCTCTTATTTTATAAACAAAAGTGGCTTTATGCAAAACAACTCCACCAGCCATAAGTCTTGCGGAGTACACCCTGTACTCACCCTTGCTTTGTTGATACTTTTGGCAGAGTAAGTGTTCCCTGAAGACGAGTTCCATACTACATAGACATCGACAAGTGTCGTGGGAATGACCACGGCAGATGCTGCAATCGGCAGCGAGTAGTAGAACGAAGGTCAAGGGCGGCCAGCCATCTGCGGTGCGAGATGAGGGCGGAGACACAGGGTTTTACCCAGGTTCGGCCCCCCGGAGGGTAAAGACCTACTCCTGCTAGATTGTATTATGATGGAGGTACAATGGGGCGAGATCGACGGCTAGGCGGCGAGTCGCTTGGGTGGATGATGGAACGTACGTTTACACGACCTGTAGGGAGGTTTATATAGACTCACCCTCCCCTAGGGTTTACAAATCTCAACCGAATCAGTTAAGGTTTTGGTACTCGTTTAACCTAATCCGACTGGGCCTATCTACTCTCCTGGGCCTTCAGCTTCCAGTTGCTTGAATCCACGCCAGGTCTTGATCCAGTCGCCGTCTTCAAGGCCCACTCGCCAGTTCCTGGGCCAGTCAGAAACGTCCTGCTGGGTATACCCCGGTAGGCATATCCCCATCAATAGTCCCCGAGGCCGTCGTCGATTGGGCGCAGGTGGTTGGTGGCAGTCGGAGCATACGGGTCCAATGCGGACATCCAGTCGAATCGGTGGTGGGCTCCTGAATAAAGGAAAAAACTAGTCATTCTGGTCGCAGCTTGGCGAACGGGTCGGCGAAATATTTAGTCACTGTTGTAGTGGTCGGGTCGGCGAGCCGAGTGGCTGAAGTTGGACCGTCAAACACAGTCAAAACTAGCCGTTGGGGTAATCCAACGGTAACTTTTGGCGTAATCACCGCGTAGTAACGGCTCCCTGATTTGGCGGGTAACAACCGCTATATAAAGGGAATGGTAGGCGATCGGAGAACCACCTCCTCGTCATTTCCTCCGATTGCGCGCACCTCCGTTTTTCTCCGCATCGTGATCCAGCCGATCCACAATCCTTCGACCCCCACGAACCTTTCCGCCAATGGCCCCCTCCACCGAACCATGGGGCAGGTCCAAGTGTACGAGAGTGCTACTGGCGTCTTTCGAGGAGGCCGGGATCTTGCGCGCCGGCAGGTGGCGCATCCCTGCGGCCGGAGAGGTGACTCCGGACCCGCGCGAGGGAGAATTCGTCTGCTTCACCAGCCACCTGGAACGGGGGCTGGGATTCCCCACATCTCTCTTCTTCTGGCGCTTTTGCGCCTTCTACGGGATCCATCCATCGGACCTGGGCCCGCATAGCATCGAGCAGCTCGCCATTTTCGTGGCGTTCTTCGAGTGCTACCTGGGCTGCAGGCCCTACTTCCCCCTGTGGCAAGATCTGTTCCACGAGAGGATCAGTCGCGAAGAAGCAGGCGGCCCAATGCTTGCTGCGGGTGGCTTGACGTTTCAATTGAAGTTGAAGGCCTCCTTTTTTGATCTGATGCTACCTGCCAAGTTGGGGAGCGAGTGGAAGAAGTCTTGGTTTTACGTCACCGAGGCGACTCCAGACGGCGAGGTGGCGATCCCAAGATACTCCGCCGACCGGCCCGAACCGCGCCGACTCCAAGTCGGCAAGCTTCCAACAGACCAGCGGATGGTCGTGGATGAGATGCTTCAGACCATCCGCGGCCTGAAGAAGAAAGGTCTTCAGACCATCAATTTGTACAACTGCTGGCTCGGGCGGCGACTCGTTCCCTTGGCCCGCCGTGACCATTATATGTACGAGTACACGGGCCGGGAGGACTCGACGAAATCCTGCCTCGCCGAGTGGAAAGTCGAGGACTACATCCCGGCGTTGAAGAAGATCACCCAGGCGGTGTACCTGGACGCGAAGGCTGGGGTCGCCCCCTACACCGCGAAGCATCCAGCCCCGACGGTAAGTCATTTTTCTATCATTCGCAGTCGCAGTTGATGCTGTCGCGGTTATACTGATATTGTCTCATGCCTATTGCAGTTATTTCAAGTGGTGGAAGGGTGGATTCCGCCCGCGGATGACGAGAACTCGAGCCCGTCCGTCCAGGACGGGGGCGAGTCGCCTCCCACCAAGGGCAGCGCCGAGAGCGACAGGAGCGACGACGATGACGAGTCCGAGGAAGAGGCCTCCCCATTGGTTCGCAAGACTCGCGGGCAGCGTCAGCGGGAACTCGAGGCGAGTAGAAGTCTTGAACTTCATGATGATGACAACGACGAGCTTCCCGAGCTCACCTCGCGTCGCGAGGCCACTCCGCCGAAGAAGAAGAAGTAGGAGGTGAAGGCCCCTCCAAAGAGGAAGACGAAGCCAGCGAGGCAGGCATCTCCGCCTCATTCGGCGAGCAGCTCCGACGCCACCAGCCTGGCCAGGGATGAAGCGCCACAGACGATGGCAGCACCGGATGTCACCGCCATCCTACGTGAGGTGCCTCTAGCCTCGATTCCTCCCCCATTCGCCCCAGTCTCTGGGTCGGGGGTCGCTCCAGCCGCGGCAGCTTTGCCTCCCAATAGAGCTCCTGCCAAAAATGTTGCGGAGCCTCCTGTCGCGGCCTCATCAACAAAGAGGCCGTCTATGTCTTGGGCGCATGATGTCCTGGAGATGGGCCTCAGTCGGCAGCTGGGCCCCGAACTGGAGAAGCCGGCTAGCATCCGCACAGGGCTGCGGTTCATACCAATCACCAAGTGAGTTTTATTCACCTACTTTATTTTTCGGTTTACTCGAACCACTTTGCTCATGTAATCAATTTGCAGGACTGGGTTAAAAAGATAGGCCACCCGTCCGTGGCCAAGGTGCCGCCAGTCACCGCCGAGGAGGACCCTTCTCGGAAGAGGAAGGCTGATGAGGTCGCTGCCCCCACAAACAGTGCCAAGAAGGCCAAGAGCGATGACGTCGTCACGGTGTCTGACGACACGACGATTGCTCCGAGTGATCCTGCGGCGGGGGCGGCCTTGACGATCAAGGAGGGTGCTTCCTCGCCTGGGATGGCCGAGCCGGCCTCTTTTGGTGCCGGCGCATCCATCGCGACCTTCCCCCGCTTCATGGGCAGAGCGTCTACGGCGAGTGGTACCACGCCATCGAGCCGCGTGCCTGGGGTCGCCGAAACGTAGGTCGAGCAACGTCGCGGGCACACTCCGGCTCTTCTCGCATCCGTGGACGCGCTATAGCTTCATGGCATGCTTGGCGCAGCCATCCAGGTATGTCCAGTCCCCGAGGATCAGGCCACTGAATTGCAGTGGTCAGATTCTTTTGGTGTTTCGCTTTTATTTCTCGCACCCGGTCCCCGAGTGCGCATTCGCTGAATTTCAGCGGGTGGGCGCTTAGGGTTTTTGATCTCTAGTCCCCGAGTGTCCAGTCGCTGAATTTCAGCGGGTGGGCACTTAAGATTTTTGATCGCCAGTCCCCGAGTGTCCAGTCGCTGAATTTCAGAGGGTGGGCACTTAGGATTTTTTGATCTCCAGTCCCCGAGTGTCCAGTCGCTGAATTGCAGCAGGTGGGCACTTAGGATTCCGTTTTGTTAACTGTTTGACTTTTGTACAGGGTTTGCAGCGTGAATCAGCCGACCGGCTTGCTGCAAAGTGTCGCGCGGAGATTGAACTTGTCGCCGTCCAAGAGGTGAACAAGGGACTCCAGGCGATTGCTGCGAAAGCAGAGGAGGTTCGCCAGGGCCTTGTCCCGGCGAGTGAGCTGACGGCGGCTCAATCTGCGTTGAGTTTGGCTGAGAAGCGGATCGCCGACCTTGAGCGCGAGCTTAAGGACGCGAAGGAGGAGGCAAGCTCGGCGGATGGGAGAGCCAAGGCTGCTGTTACAGCCGCCGCTGAGGAGCGTAAGGTCTCTGACGCCCTTGTTGCTGGGATTCAAGACGACTACTCCTCTCTTCAGAGCTTCATCACGGATCTCTCCCGTCTGTTGATTGGTAAGTGTGCCTGCCTCTACATGTAATATTTTCATTGTGTGATCTTTGGTGTACTCACTACCCCCTCTGTCCACAGGTCGGATCATCGAAAACGCGGAAGAGGCGCAGTCATTCGACGCGCGGCAGTGTGTGGCCACTTTGGTCGACTCGGCCACGTTGTCTGCGACTTGTATTCGGGCGTATCTTCAGGAGATGTCGCCCACGGAAGTGATTCCCAGCGACCTCGTCGAAGTGTGGCGGTACTTGGAGAAGGCGCCATCAGTCGTCGATTTCATGACGCGGTCGGCGTTCCGGCGCGGGGCGGCAACGGCGGTTAGCCTTGGGCTCGCCCACTTCCCGGAGGATTTCGATCTGGATGACGTGACGAGTGGCTACCCGTCTTCGACTGGCTCGGTGGAGATCGCCGAGGTGCTGAAGCTGACGGACCGCGCCGCGGTATACTCCGATCGCATCTGGGCGATGGGCGACCTCCTTCCTTATTAGGGGACGATCGTCACACCTAACGACCCCGAGCTGCAGCACCGGGACTTCAAGATCGAGCAGCCCTTCCGTGCGGCGATGGCGGGTGAGCTGACGACGTACCCGTCGAACCCGTACACTCTCTTCATTCGCAACCGCAAGGGTGGCGGCGAGTCGACATCGAAGCCTGCGGAATAAGACATTGTGCCCTGGGGCGTTAGTAGCAGTTCGGCCATTGGGCGTGCCTTGTACTTTGTAACAACTATGATCTGCTATAATGGGATATCGTGTTATTTTGTGAATTGTCGTGCGTTTGTGATTGAGAGTTGAACGAGTCCCTGAGCGCGTTCACCCTTTTTATGGGGTTTACCTCGTTTGTTATGTGTTTGTGATTTTGAACGTTTTGTTATTGAGGTCGACTCACCCGAGCTCGGAAAGCCAGTCGCAAGGCGACTCCCATGAGTGCTCTGTACTTCACCATTTTCCCTTGCGCGAACGAGGTCGGGTAGCCGAGTCCCCGAGCGTGGTACTTGGTTGTTCTAGGCGCGACTCTAGGGTGGGTGGGACTGGGCGCGTTAGAGTAAGCGCATGACTCTTGCCTGTCCCGTCGGGTCAGTCGCATGGCGAGTCCTGGGCATGCTCTCATACTTGGCGTTTTCCCTAGCCGCTCGCGCTGAACTGGTCGTCAGTCCCCGAGCGTGGTACTTGGCTGTTCGAGTCGCTGTGAGGAGCGAAGGCAGTTGTCTTGGCTCGTTAAGCTAGTCGAGTTAGGCGACTCCAATGGGGCTCCGGGTAGGCGTTTTTCGTGGACGTTACAAGACCTGGGGTAACCCAGTGCCCTTGTAGCGCACTACTTGGCCGTGTCGATCGCTGTACCAGAGGTTGACTCCTGCAGTTAGCTTGGTGCTGTTACTACGAGTGCGAGTGGCACAAGACACGGAGAGTAGACGCAATTTGCGGTAACCAATATTTTTTATTTCATAGCGACTGGAGGATACATATGTGGAGTTCTAGGAGTAGAACTTCCGTAGGAGGTTTACATTCCATGGTCGCTTGACGTCGAGTTTGCCGTCCCCGTGGACATCGATGGGGTAGTAGGCGTCATTGCCGAGTACTCGCCCGATGGCGAATGGTCCCTCCCATGGGGGTTGAGCTTGTGTATGCCCTTCTTGTCCTGGATGAGGTGCAGCACCAGGTCGCCTTCTTGGAAGGTGCGAGTTTTCACCCGCCGGCTGTGGTAGCGACGGAGTCCTTGCTGGTAGATGGCAGTGCGTGAGCGAGCCAGGTCACGTGCCTCGTCGAGTTGATCGACTCCATCCTGACGTGCGACTTCGTTCGCAGCCTCCGTGTAGTGGACGACCCTTGGCGAGTCGTGCTTGAGGTCGGTGGGCATGACTGCCTCGGCGTCGTACACCATGAAGAAGGGGGTGAACCCTGTCGACCTGTTGACCGAGGTGCGGATACCCCAGACGACGGAGGGTAGCTCCTCGACCCAGCACCCGGCGGTGCGCTCGAGTGGTACTTGGAGCCGCGGCTTCAGGCCGTGGAGGATGCTCTGGTTGGCCCGTTCCGCCTAGACGTTGGACTCCGGGTGGGCGACTGACGCGAGGTCGAGCCATATGTGGTGTTCCTCGCAGAACTCGGCCATGGATCCTTTGGCGAAGTTGGTGCCGTTGTCCGTGATGATGCTGTTTGGGAACCCGTAGCGATATATGAGCTCGCGTAGGAATTTGGTAGCGGTCTTCCCGTCGCATTTCCGGACTGGCTTGTCCTCCACCCACTTTGTGAATTTGTCGACCGCGAACAGGAGGTGGGTGAAGCCAGAGGGGGCCTTTTTGAAAGGGCCTACCATGTACATACCCCATACGGCGAATGGCCAGGTGATGGGGATTGTCTTGACCGCTGAGCTCGGCACGTGTGTCTGGTTGGCGTATTTCTGGCACCCGGCGCACCGCTGGACAATGTCGACGGCATCGGCGTGTGCGTTGGGCCAGTAAAAGCCGTGCCGCATAGCCTTTGCGACCAGAGAGCGGGCTCCGGCGTGGTGGCCGCAGTCGCCGGAGTGGATGTCTTGGAGGATCTTGCGTCCTTCGGCGGGTTGGACGCAGCGTTGGAACACGCCGGTCACGCTGCGCTTGTGGAGCTCGCCATCGATGATGGTGAAGGATTTGCATCGATGTGCAACCATCCGGGCGTCTGTCTCGTCTGCCGGCAAGGTGCCAGCCTCCAGGTAGGCGATGTACGGCTTGGTCCAGTCGTCTGGCTCGGCGATGAGTGCGACCAGGGCTGCCTCTGGTTGCAGCGGGACTCTGATGTCGATATCCCTTGGGGGAGAGACTGACGGCTTGGTGATCGTGTCGAGGAAGACGCCGGCAGGTGGTGCGAGTCGAGCCGACCCGATGCGAGAGAGTGCGTCGGCCTCCTCGTTCTTCCGCCTGTGGATCCACTCGACGGAGTAGCCTGCGAAGTGTCCACCCAGCTTGTCTACTTCCTGGCGTTATGCCGCCATGGTGGGAGAGACGGGGTCGCAAGTACCAGCGACTTGCCCAGCGACGAGGTCGGAGTCTCCGTAGCAACGTAGGCGGTTGACATTCATCTCCTTGGCAGCTCTCATGCCGTGGAGTAGTGACTCGTACTCGGCCATGTTGTTGGTGCAGGGGGTGAAGTCGAGGCAGAGGACGTAGCGGAGCTTGTCGCCCTTCGGTGAAGTCAACACGATCCCTGCTCCTGCGCCATCCGCGTTCTTGGAGCCGTCGAAGTGCAGGCTCCAGTAGTGGAGGTATGGCAGCTTTTCCGGTTGCTGGGCCTCTTCCCAGTCGGCGATGAAGTCCGTGAGAGCCTGCGACTTGATCGCTTTTCGTGGCTCATACTTGATGTTGTGGACGCCGATTTCGACGGCCCACTTGGCGACTCGCCCGATTGCCTCACGGTTGCGGATGATGTCCTGCAACGGTGCTGAGGAGACGACAGTGATCGGGTGCTCCTGGAAGTAGTGCGGCAGTCGCCGCTGTGCTCTGAAGACTGCGTATACCAGTTTCTGGTATTGCGGGTACCGCTGGCGCGACTCGGTGAGGACCTCGCTGATGTAGTACACCGGTCGTTGTACCGGGCGCTCTTTTCCTTCCTCCGGCCGCTCGACAACCATGACGGCGCTGACGACGTGCTCGGAAGCCGCGACGTAGACCAGCATGGGTTCTTTGTCGACGGGGGCGGCAAGTAGTGGTGCTGCGAGTAGCACCTTCTTGAGGTCGCGGTGTGCGTCGTCCGCCTCCTTGTCCCACTGAAAGATGGGGTTCTTTCGCATCAGGCGGTATAGGGGCACCACCTTTTCGCCCAATCAGGGGATGAAGCGACTAAGAGCCGCGACTCGCCCGGCCAGTTTTTGGACGTCGCGCAGGCACTCGGGTTTGCCGAGTCGAGCGATCGTGTCGATCTTGGTGGGGTTCGCCTCGATCCCACGCTTGGAAACGACGTACCCCAGTAGTTGCCCTGCTGGTACACCAAAGGTGCATTTTCCTGGGTTGAGCTTTATCTTGTATTTCCGCAGGTTGGCGAATGTTTCTGCCAGGTCGGCGAGTAGATCACCCTGGCGAGCGAACTTCACTACCACGTCGTCGATGTAGACGTGGATATTGCAGCCAATTTGGTTTGCAAGGCATTCCTGCATGCACCGCTGGTAAGTTGCCCCGGCGTTCTTGAGGCCGAAGGTCATGGCAGTGTAGCAGAAGGCTCCGAATGGTGTGATGAACGCCGTCTTCTCGTCCTCAACCGCCATCTTGATCTGGTTGTACCCAGAGTAGGCGTCGAGGAAACACAGCGACTCCGAGCCCGCGGTGGAGTCGATTATTTGGTCGATCCGTGGGAGGACGAATTGCTCCTTTGGGCAGGCGTTGTTTAAGTTTGTGTAGTCGATACACATCCTCCAGGTCCCATTTTTCTTCTCGACCAGGACTGGGTTTGCCAGCCACTTGGAGTATTTGATTGGCCGGATGAAGCCTCCAGCGAGTAGGCGCTGCACCTCCTCGGCGATGGCTCGGCGACGCTCTTCATTGAAGGGCCGTAGCGACTGCTTGACGGGTCGCACTTTGGGGTCGGCGTTTAGTTTGTGCTCAGCGAGTTCCCTAGGGACACCAGGCATTTCAGGAGGCTTCCATGCGAAGATGTCCCTGTTCTCACGGAGGAACTCGATGAGCGCGCCTTCCTAGGCTGGGCTCATGCCCGTCCCGATTGTCACCGTCTGGCTGGAGTCGCCTGGGACCAGCTCGACGGTGCGGGTGTGCGTTGTTGCCTCGAAGGCTGAGGTGTTGGCGCCTTCCGAATTGGGCTTCTTGAGTATGGTGGGGTCGTCGTTGTTGACCCCCCTCGCGTACTTGGTGAGCTTGTCGGCGTGGTTGGCCTCTGCCGCAATGACGGCGTCGACGAGTTCGGCTTCTTTGGCCTCGCACTCGGCGGCCATGTCGGGGTCGCCGTTGATGGTGATGACGCCGCGCGGCCCGGGGAGCTTCATCGCGTTGTACGCGTAGTGGGGCGCTGCCATGAACTTGGCGAACGCCTGGCGCCCCAGGACGCAATGGTAGGGGCTGTCAAAGGGTACCAGCTCGAAGACGATCCGCTCGGTGCGGAAGTTTGCTGGTGTGCCGAAGGTGACTGGAAGCATGACCTTACCGATCGGGTACGCCTTCCGACCGGGGACGATGCCGTGGAACGTGGTGTAGGTCGTCTCGACCATCGACTGCGGGAGCCGCAGTCGCCTGAAGGTGTCCAGGTATAGGATGTTGATGGATCTGCCGCCGTCCATCAATGTCTTGGGGAGCCAGTAGTCTCCCACCTTAGGCTTGACCACCAGGGCGACTCGTCCTGGGTACTCGATGCGTGGCGAGTGGTCCTGGCGGCTCTAGGTGATGGGCTGCTCCGACCAGTTGAGGAACTGGGGAACGTCCACCTGGGCCACCACGTTAATGGCGACAGCGCGGGCGATGACCTTCTTCTCGCGCTTCGTGTTGAAGCCTGTGAAGGGGTGGAGCGAGCCGGCCACACTGCCGAACTTTCCGCCGTTTGGCGGGTTGTTGTCGGGGTCCTCTCGTGCTCGTTGTGCCTTCTCGATTTCCTTGAGAGAGTGGCAGTCGGCGGTCGTGTGCGTGGCGGGCTTCCCTTCCCTGCTGTGAAACGCACAAGGCTGGTTAAGGAGGGCCGCGGGGTCGAACCTTGGTTTTGCCTTGTAGTTGCTTCCGTCGCGGCGGAAGCTCTTGGGCTCGCGCTACGCGTGCCCGGCGTTGGCGACGAAGTCGACTCGCCCGTCATTGCGGCGTTTGCCGGTGAGGCGAGTGTTGTTGTAGCGTAGGTCGGACCGTCATCCGTTGTCGTTGCCGCTCGTGCGGCGTTGGCCTCCTGACTCGTCGTCGGTTTCCTGGTTTGGGTCTTCCTCCGCGTATCTTTTGGCAATCTCGAGGAGGTCCGGTATGTTGTCGAGTGTGCGGGAATGTCGTTTGAGCTTGGCGACCAAGGGCTCATAGCGGCACGAGGTCTTGAAGAAGTGGATCGCGGTGTCCGGGTGGATGCCGACCGCGTTGTACCATAGTTCTTGCCACCGCTGGACCCAGTTGCGGGTCGACTCGCGGGGTCCCTGGACGCATCGTTCCAGGTCCTCGATGGTGGTGGCGCGGGTGTAGGAGCACTCGAAGTGCCTGATGAAGGCATCTCGCATCTCTTCCCAGGAGTCGATGCTATCCTGAGGAAGGGTGTTGATCCACTGCCTGCATGTTCCCTCCATCATCAGGGGGAGGTAGCGGGCGGCTAGTAGGTCGGTGTGGCCAGCGATCCCCATCGCCATGAGGTATGTGTCCAGCCACACGGAGGGGTCGTACGAAGGGTCGTACTTCTCTATTTCCTTCGGCGCTTTGAAGTTCGCCGGGTATTTTTCGCCTCGGATCATCGGTCCGAAGCACCTGGGCCCGAGTCGGCTTAGCGACCCCATCGGCTCGCCATCGTGGCGATTGGTTAGGGTGTGTCGCAGGTCGTCGGGCTGGCATGCGCGCCAGCTTTGGTTGTTGATGATGTGGGTGCGAGCGTCGACGGGCTAACCGTTGGCGGCGACGAAGTTGGTCGCTGGCCTAGGGTCGTTGGTGGAGAGTGCCGCGTTCGCGGGTCGATGTTGGAGCTGCAGTGGTTCGGGTGGCGGGCAGTTAAGGGTTTTTGCCGCCAATGGACGGCCGCTTGAGGCCGCTCTGCTGCCCGAAGAACGCGAGTACATCCGACCCTGTGAGTCGGCGCCGGCGTTTTGTTGCTCGACCGCCTTTGCGAGCAGGGCCCTGACGTACTGGATCTGTAGGGCGCCGTCGCCAGTGGCCGTGATGTTGTCGGCCGCTGCTCGGCCTGCCACGAGGTTATCCATCGGGGTGGAGAACAGTGGTAGGCCGTTCGTGTCTCGCTCCCGTGAGGAGACCACTATCCACGGCTGATCCCTGGGGGTGCGCGGTTGGGTGGACGTGGGGTGCCCATCACCGTCGACCCTGGTGGGGGCCGGGCGCTTCCTCCTGGTGGAGCGTTCTCGCAGATCGCGTGCTCGGCCACGCGGGCCGGGTCGTTCTCGTCGTCGAAGTTTAGGGCGTGCCCCTGGACGGTGGGGTTCAAGCACGACCTGATTCGCTGCTGGTGGTAGCACGACAGCTCCTGCGCCGTCACCTGCTCGAGGCGAAATTTTTCGTGCTCGGCTTGCTCCTTGTGGACTGCCTCCGCCAGTTTCAGGCGGAGTTCCTCGACCTCCGTTGCAGTGGCGTTAGGAGGGATCAGGGTGGAGAAGGGATCCTCCGGCGGATCGGTGCCAGTCTCCATGTAGGTCGCGGCGTAGCGACCGGTCCCGTCGCGAAGATCGGCGGAGTTTTCCGACCCGGAGTCGAAGTCGAAGATCCCAAGTATGGAGGTATCCTCGAAGTCTCCCACGTTGGAGACCCTGGTGATGGAGCCTGCGGGCGAAGCCACGGTGATGGATCCGGCGAGTGACGCCGGGGTCGCCGAGTCGGCGTCGTCGTTGAGGGCCGCGTCTTCCGTGGCCGCGGAGTTTTCGGCCACGTTGCTGTGGGCCGAGTTGTACTCGGAGGCGAGGCGATGGATCGTGCGGACCTGGCTCTCGGAGAGCCGGTCGCGTGGCGGCGACTCGTGGATGCGAGCCGAGTCCTCCGAGAGGATGACGTCTGTGAGGCCGACGAAGAGGCTAATCGTGCCGACCGGCAAGATCATGTTGTGTGTGACGGGTCGTGCCACTGGGACGTAGCTGCTCGGCAAGATCTGGAGCATCTCGCTGATCGCTATCATGCGGCCGGTGGCGAACGACTCGTTGATGGGCAGATTGGATATCGCCGCAGAACACCGGCCAGGCCCCACGGTGGGCGCCACTGTCGTGGGAATGACCACGGCAGATGCTGCAATTGGCAGTGAGTAGTAGAACGAAGGGCAAGGGCGGCCAGCCATCTGCGGTGCGAGATGAGGGCGGAGACACAGGGTTTTACCCAGGTTCGGCCCCCCGGAGGGTAAAGACCTACTCCTGCTAGATTGTATTATGATGGACGTATAATGGGGCGAGCTCGACGGCTAGGCGGCGAGTCGCTTGGGTGGATGATGGAACGTACGTTTACACGCCCTGTAGGGAGGTTTATATAGACTCACTCTCCCCTAGGGTTTACAAATCTCAACCGAATCAGTTAAGGTTTCGGTACTCGTTTAACCTAATCCGACTGGGCCTATCTACTATCCTGGGCCTTCAGCTTCCAGTCGCTTGAATCCACGCTAGGTCTTGATCCAGTCACCGTCTTGCAGGTCCACTCGCCAGTTCCTGGGCCAGTCGGAAACGTCCTGCTGGGTATACCCCGGTAGGCATATCCCCATCAACAAGTAGCTTGGGGTTCCCGGCCGGTAGCCTGGAATCTATGGGCTGGGACGTCATCGTTATTCTTCAGGCCTCTTAGGCCATTTGTTAAGTTTGCTATATTTAATAGCATAATTTTCCATCCGTTGTTTGATGTTTATGGTCAGTGACCTCTGCTTGTAATAATTTGGTTCTTTGCTCAGTTATGAGTTCGCTGCAATAAATTTTGTGTCGTAGGGTCACTGCCGTGTTACCGACTCTTCACTGGATATCCTCGAGCTCAAGGTTAAGCTTATGTCAAACGGAGGTCTGGGATTTGTTTAGCCCTGATCCCGGGGGTGTCACATGTTCCATGAACAAGAGACCATTGTTTCCTCCCTAGTGGCAACAACACATCTACAACCGAAGAGATTTATGTCACTTCCCTTGGAAACTAGAGGCATGAACCCACTATCAAGCATAAATACCCCCTCTTGGAGTCACTAGCAACTACTTGGCCAAGATAGCTACTAACAACGGAGAGCATGCAAGATCACAAACAACACAGACATGATAGAATCATAAAGACAAGACCATTAATCAAACCAACATAATAATCTCAATATCCATCGGATCCCCACAAACACAACATGCATGATTACAAAAAGATTAGATCTTGATCATGAACGGAACTCACAAGATCTATAGATGAAAGCACAAAGGAGGACATATAACCATCTAGCTACTACATGGACCCATAGTCCAAGGTGGAACTACTCACGCATCATACCGGAGAGAAGGCCTCCGGGATGATCTCCCCTTCGGCAGGGTGCCGGGAAGAACTTCAGATCCCCCCGATCTAGGGACGATGGTGGCGGCGGATAAAGACGGTCCCCTCTGGACTTCTTGTTCCCCATGGAAACTAATTGACTTTGATGTTTGTCCCGTCCAATTCCGAGAATATTTCTTTACTAACTTTTCTGAAACCAAAATCAGCATAAAACAGGCATCTGGCACTGTTGCAACTTGTTAATATGTTAGTACCAGAAAACATGTAAAAAGAACCTCAAAGTGTGGACAAGTAAAGCAAAGTAGATACTAAACAAGCATGGAGCATCAAAAATTATAGATACGTTTCCAATGTATCAGCATCCCCAAGCTTAACTCTTGCTCGTCCTCGATTAGGTAAGTGATAAAAAGAATAATTTTTGAGGTGACATGCACCCTCACAATAAAGATCCAACCATTTTGCAAGCATTGAAAGCTGGGATCAAAGAACTCTAAACATGTGCATGAAAGATGGAGTTCTAACAACAGGACATAGTAACTATGCATGCAACATGACAAGCTACAAACAAAGATCATGAATAACATGCATTGAAAAACGTTTGTTTGTTTCACATGCAGAAAACATAGCATAGTGGCAACCAGCTTGTCCCTCATAGAGTAGCAAATAGATGCATAGGACACCTGCAAAGTTCATAAGGGTGACTAGAAACAAGTAGCACAAGAACAAGTAATAACACAGTATGCATCAATTAATAAGCTTTGGAACACTGCACACAGAATGACAACTATGCACTCTTAATGGTTCCTAAAGGTAGAAGGTGGAGACTCAATAGTTGTAGAGGGAGTGTCCCAGCCTTACAACAATATAAGGTGGAGTCCCCTGTGTTTACAATGCTAGTCCCTGGATCAATAGCTAGCATCCACAGTTAAGATGTAATATCAAGAAACAAAGGTCATAATATAACTTTATAACCAAGAATAACATAATTTTATTACATCTTACATAGCTCATTTGGCTATTATATTACATTGCAGCGGAATAACTATAAGCATGGGTCCTTCATCTTCAAAGTGCCACAGGCAGATGTTGGTTGTAGACTTTGTAATCCTAATCAATCAATCTTCACTAAAATCAATCAAACCTGCAACATACAAGTTATAGCCACAAAGGGTCAATACATTTGAATTGTATTGGCAAGTGATACTATGGTAGTATAGTGGAATCTATCATCTATATGCATTTGGCTAAGTGGAGTTGAGGCTTGCATTGCTCAAAATAGATTTTCCTTATCATTTTGAAAATACTAAGTTTTTGTTTTGACAAAATCTTTTCCAAGGCTTCTCTCAATCAAAGATTGAAGATTTCAAATAACCCTTGTTCAAACCACAAGTTTTTAACTTAGAAATTTGAATGATGAGATTCTTGATTGCTTCCATGTCTTGATGCTCAAATTGTCCTTTACCAGGGACATGGCTAAGTACTTAGATTTTACACTCTGCAGAGGTGGTGCACTTTCCCCACAAGACTTGGTTTCCCAAGACAAGATCTTTCAGAAGCCTTCCCTTAGACCAAAATGGACGCGTTCCAACCTATCAAACACTACCACCCTCTGTCCATATGGCTAAGTTCTTGCAACCTATATGATCATGGCAGAGCCCATATTGCCAAGTGGTTGCACTTGAAGCTTCTCAACATTTGGCATCTCAAATCTCTTTGTTCCTGGGTGGCAATCCACAAGTGAGATACACAAGGTCAACCATAGACATGGGCCTTGTGAACCACTCAACCAAAATCCACCAAGCAACTCCCATTCCACCCAGGTGATTCATTAACTTAGTTGTTTTATTAAACAAAACACAAGTCCTCAGACTTAGAATATTTTTCCATAGTGTGAATATATATTCCACCCATGTTTTCTATTAGCTAGGCTAAGCTTGATAGTAATAGGAATCTTAACTTAGGAAGATTTCCACTAAGGTTTCATCTACTAGGTTTTCCTATAGCAAGGTCTATACTTAGCAAAATCCATGCAAGTTTTACTTAGAGAAAATCACTAATGCATAGTGAAAGTAATAGGACAAAAAGTATGAAGCATCACTTGCATTTTTGGTAGAGGGTATAGGTTCACTCCTTGTCCTTGCAACAATCACACTCTTCAAGTCACTACAATCCAATCAAGCAAGGCACAAACTCAATCTACCAATCAAGCAAAACATCACATAAAATGACAAAGTCAAAGTAATGCATGCAAGCATGCCAAGCTTTGTTTTGTTTGAAAAAGTGGTTCCTAATGGGTCATAACATTTGAAAGGCACCTAATGGTCATTTTATAAAGTGGCAAAGTCATTTTACAAAAGGTTTCACTTCAAAACCATTTTCAAAACAAAGTATCATTTTATGTGGTGTAGAAACATTTTTACTAAGGCATTAATCTATAGGGTTCACCAAATATGTTTTCAAACTATAAAACTTGGTGTTTGGGGTCAGAGAGTTTAAAACAAAACATTTCCCAAAGGTTTTCCTTCAAAATCATTTGTAATAAATAAACCACATTTCTATTTGACTAGAAAGGGTTTTAAATCAAAGAATCTTTATTTTGTTTTACTAAATACATTTTTGAGTACACAAAGTGTTTCCCATGGTCAGTAGGTTCAAAGCAATCCAATTGCAAAAGATTTTAACCCCAAATTCATTTTTAAACAATTTTTACATCCTTAACAAGCATACAAATGTTTCTGCAAAAACAAACACTCTAACAGATACTATTTGCTAAACCAAGGGCATGGTTGGCTAGGGTTTGCTCTACTGATTCCAATGATACCAAATTTGCAATTTTTGGACGTGTGGTTTAAAAGTTACAGTGGTTTCAAAATGGCACTTAAATCTGATTTCAAAATCTGTTTTAAACAGAACAGGGGACACGCGGCGCATCGCTATTCGCGGGTACCGGTTCAGTGTGGATCACGCTGCAGACCGTTGGATCTAAACTGATCGCGTGGCCCAGAAAACGTACCCCTTCGCTGTTAAGTAGTTCTATCCTATCCACCAGATCAAGATCTAACGGCTGCGGTGAGCTCAACCTTAAACGAGCGGCGCTGCGGCGGCTACTGGCGGCGGAGTGACCAGACGGTGGCGGCGCCGGTGAAATAGGAAGCGAGGGAGGAGGGGAAGGTGCTCACCAGATTCGCAGGGCTGTGGTGATGCTCAAGGTACTGTTGGCTTGGCAAGGGGCGCTCGGGGTCTGCTGCAATTCTTCGCCGGAGTTTGCAACGGCGTCTGGCGGCTCTGGTTGTTGCCGAGGCGACGCTGCTGATCGCCCTAAGGCAGGAAAAGGGTCTGGTCAGATGCAGCAGAACACGGTGTAGGTGTGTGCGTGAACGAGAGGGGAAGAGGCGGTCGAAATCTACCTGGGCACTTGCCGGAGTTGAAGACAGACGCGGCGGCGTTCGGGAGCTTGTCGTAGTCGACGCTCTGGGGCGCCCGCGGTCGAATGAAGGGCACAAGCAGGTGCGCCTAGGAGTGGTGAGTGTGCCTGCGTGGTCAGGGAGGCACGGGGCGGTGTTGAGTCGCCGGAATCGGCACCGGAGTGTCATCGGAACAGAGGGAGTGTTGGTCGAAATTTGACAGCCTGAGGGCGTGTCAAGGTGGGGCGACAGAGGGGAAGTGGAGAGGAGTCACTGGCGTTTAAAGGGGCATGGTCACTGCGAGGAATCAAAGCCTCCATCAACGCGCATTCACCACCGGTGTAACTCACTGCAACGGCAGGACGACGGGGTCTCGCTTGAAGACGATGGCTGGGTATGTGGGGCCGTTGCGTCAGTGGATTGAGAGAGGGAGTTGGGGTCCACAAGTCAGTGGCCTTGCGGGTTGTTTCTGCGGGGAAGAAAAACGGTTCGGGGCGAGGGAACAGGTGGGCTGGACTGGGCTGTTGGGCTGGTTTGTTGGGCTGGGTCCTTTGCACTATTTTTTTCTGTCTGAAACCTTTTTTTTTCCATAACTATTTTCTGTTTTGAATTTCAAATAAACTATTCAAACATTCAAACAATTCAAACAATCACCACACTTGTAATAAGTTTTGGTTCTGTTTATCAACATAATCCAAATCCCAAAATAAAATAATATTTTTATTCTTTTTAGGATCTATTAAATATAATAGACCATAGTTATTTAATCAAATAGGGTTTGATTTATTTAATAAAATCTCCATTTGAAATCCAAATATTTTCAAAACCAAATCAGTAGGTTTTATTTGAAAATAAAAGATATTTGGAAAACTTGTTTAAAACAAAATAACATTTTATTTTAGGGTCCATTAATAATTAAATAAAATGGGCCTTAGTTATTAAATCAAATAGGATTTGTTTTATTAAAATATTTATTTTGAAATCTAAAATAAGACCAAGACACTTCAGTAGGTTTTATTTGAGAATATAAAATACTTGGAAAACTTATTTAAAATAAATAAATAAGTTTTAGTGTTTGTTTAAAATGGAAAAAGGCTTTACTTAAATAAAATTGGATATTAAATCCTTATTATTTTATTTAAATAAGCCTTTACTAATTTTAATAAAAAAAAACATTTTATTTCAAAAATATTGGCCAAGGTTTAATTTGGCTTTATAAAATAATCTTTATTTATAAATCCACCTTTTCTTTTAAAAACAAAATCTTTTATTAAAAGATCCAAAAACAGTAATTTTAAATATTTTGAAGTTTCTTGTTTATTTAACTTTTCAAATCCCTTTGGGATTTTATTTGATCCAAATAGGTTTTGAAAGTTTCCAAATGGATTCAAAAAGTTTCTTCTCACCCTGAAATTCAACAAAGTTTTATTTTATTCATTTATTTTTCACATAACAAGATTTGGAAAATCTTGGGATGTGACAATAGTGGTGGAAGAAAGGCCTTTTTGTAAAGGAAGCAGGGATTACAAGTTTCAAAAAGAGCTTCCAAAACTTATGGTACTTGTTAGCTTTCAGCTCTCATTGCCCCTATCATAAGCATCTTGAAGTGGTTAAGGTTAAAGTGGCAAAGATGGAGTATATGCTTGACGAAGTATAAGTTGGCAATCTCAAGTCCCTTGAATACGAGGGCCACACCTCATGCATACTCAACTTTGGGTCCAGGTAAGTTCTTGTCATTGTAAGTATTTGCATATCATTGAGAACCTCCAACGGGGTACCCCTTGCACATGGTACAGGAGCTTTCCCATAACCAAAATGACAAGGCAAGCAGACAATGAGCATCTCAGCAATCTTCTTATGTACCATGGGAATATGGTGTTTTTTTCTCTCTTTCCTCTTTTCTCAATGTGTCTCTTTTTTTATAAGAAGAAAGCTTCAGAGATGTTATTATGGTGATGCTGCAAGTTTCCACCATGATTAGGCATGGCTTAGGCTAGCGGCCCAGGCGTTTATCTAACACAGGATACAAACTCCATGGACTTACAAGTTCCCTCTTTATTTCACACCGGTGACATCCATAGACAAAAGAACAGGATATCAACTGAGTAGAAAGTACAAGTGCAATGTTGAAAACGTTCCCCGTGACAGCACGGTTCTCCTAATTCCAACTTATAAGTGCAAGCATATACAACAAAGTTGTCAAAATGGTTCAAGTTTATTAGGGGAAAAGAATAAAGTGTTCCATCAAGTTCATGACGGCTTTAATCACTAAGTTTTCACATAACAAAATAGTTTTTAATTGGAAGATAGATGAAAACAAGAATATACTTGGGATGGTGTAACACACCATGCATAGGAGTTTATAGTGGACACTCTGGAATAACATGGTTTCTTGGGAGTTGGAGGCATGGGTAAGACTTACTCACACAAGTGGAGGCTAGCAAAAGACTGGGAGCAACCAACTAAGAGAGCATAATGACCAAAATCATGCAAGCAACAAAGCATACTAATCAAAGCAAAGAGTGGTACTACAAGTCAAGGACTAAATGATCATAGAGGTTATGGTGACTTGTGAGAGTCATAAAATGGTGTGAGCATGTGCCAAGTCAACCCAAGCAAAGCATCAAAGGAGAATACCACAATACTATGCTTTTGCATGCTAAAACAACGCATAATTACTTCAAGGCACACTAAGCAATCCCAATTGTTTGGAACAAGACATGCTATAGAAATAATCACTAATCATAATGCTAAAAAACACCTAGCATGTCATGCTAAAGTCTAAGTCATAGTTAATGCAAGCTCCTCTTGCACTTCAAGCAAGAACCTACTACTCCTTTCCAAGACCAAGCAAACTTATTTGCAAAACAACACAGCGAGAACGGGGGTCCAAACTACTTTATTCAAGAAAACTAAACAACCTAAGCAAAGCAAAATAAAACTAAAACTCTCCAAGAACAACACAATTGTGCATGAAACAATAAAAACGAAGTGTCTAGACAGACCTGAGCTTTTTCTTGATGAAAAAGGGGATGCTTTGGGCATCCCCAAGCTTTGACGCTTGTACCTCTTGGATATTTCTTGGGGTGACACCATGGTGGCATCCCCAAGCTTGAGCTTTTGTCCATTCTTCATCTCATTGCATCATTCTCTCTCCATACCTAAAAATTTTCCTTCATACAAAACTTCACATAATCTTCATTAGCAACATTAGTGTATTCAAAAGATATTAGACCTCTGGAATTTTTTGGAACAGCAAGGCTTTCACTCAAAACACAAGCTACTGTAGTAACTCCTTCAAAAAGCTCAATTCACCTAAAGAGAACTCAAAAAGGAATCAATAAGAAGCAAATGCAAATAATGGCAGAAATCTATCAAAACAGACCAGCAGGTAGAAACCGATTTGTTCGAACATCTTATGTTGCTCAAATCAAAAGGCGTTGAACTCACGAAAGTTAGATAACATACTTGGGGATTTATTCATAAATTTTGAGCTCAATACGAGTTACAGAGACTCCTCACGAATTTTTTTGGTGGAGGACACAAATTTGTTTCACCACAACAACTCCCCAAATCTTACTTCCCTCTCATTAGAGGCCATTCTTGGCACAAAAAGCAAACATAAAGGATAAGGAGAGGTCATTACTGAAGTAATAACTTTCAAGACTCAAGGAAACTCTTGGGTTATCTCCCAACAAGTACTTTTCTTTAACGCCTTTAAGTTAGGCACAAGAAGCAAGAAGAATCAAGTATTTTCAAATGAAGAAGCATTAACATCAAATCTTGCTTTCAAAGGAGGAGCAAAAAGCAACTTCTCTCTCCTCATAGGGAAGTGTTCAATACCTTTCTTGAATGAAAATGATATTTAATGGTGCCTTCTTTCATATCAATGATGGCACCAACTGTTCTAAGAAAAGGTCTTCCCAAAGTAATAGGACAAGAAGCATTGTATTCAACATCAAAAACATAGAAATCAACAAGGACATAAGCATTGTTAACCATGATGATAACATCATTAATACTCCCCATGAGTTTCTTCTTAGCATTATCATTGAGTGGGACATCCAAATAATAATCTTCCAAAGGTGGCAAATCAAGCATTTCATAAATCTTCCTAGGCATAATAGAGACACTAGAACCAAGATCACATGAAGCTTTGAGCTCAAAGTCATTCACTTGCATATTAATAATGGGTTCCCAACTATCTTCTACATTCCTAGGAATAGAAGCTTTGTGTTTTAGCTTCTCTTCCTTAATCTTAACGAGAGCATCTGTAATGTGTTTGGTAAAGGCAACATGCATATCACTAGCATCAGGACTTCTAGCAAGCTTTTGCAAGAACATAATCACTTCAGAAATATTGAAACCATCAATATCAAAGTCAAACTTGGCATCACTAGTAGTAGGATCAATAGGCTTAGGCATAATAGGAGTAGGAATAGGGACTACTTGTGGTTTAGTGGTGATGGTGCACACACTATTGTTTATATCAATTTCATCTTCCCTTTCCCACTTAGCATGAAGTTGAGCTAACAGCCTAACATTTTCATCAATAGTAACTTGTATGGCATGAGCAGTAGCAAAGGGGTTTTCCATAGTTTCAGGTTTAGCATCCATTTTATTAATCAAGGAAGACTGAGCTTCAGACAAAGAGGATATATTTTTCTCAGCAGTTAAAAGCTTTTCCTCTATAGTCTTATTGAAAGTGGTTTGCTTACTAATAAAGTCTTTGAGCATGACTTCAAGTTCACAGGGGGCACCCCTGGCATTATTGTAAGAGCTTCCATAGGAATTGCCATTATTAGGAGGATAAGGCCTATAATTGTTGTTGCTACCAAAATTATTCCTATAGGCATTGTTGTTGAAATTGTTGTTTCTAATGAAGTTAACATCAACTTGCTCTTCTTGAGAAACCAAAGAGGCTAAGGGAACACTATTAGGATCTAGAGGAGCTTTCCCATTAACAAGCATAGCCATAATAACATCAATCTTTTCACTCAAAGAGGAAGTTTCCTCAACAGAATTTACCTTCTTACCATGTGGAGCTCTCTCAACATGCCATTCAGAGTAGTTAACCATCATATGATCAAGGAGCCTTGTTGCAACACCCAAAGTGAGGCCCATAAAGGTACCTCCAGCAGCTGAATCCAACATATTTCTTGAGGAGAAGTTCAAACCTGCATAAAAAGTCTGGATAATCATCCAAGCAGTGAGTCCATGAGTAGGGAAATTTTTAACCAAAGATTTCATTCTTTCCCAAGCTGGAGCAACATGTTCACTATCAAGTTGTTTAAATTTCATAATATCACTTCTCATAGATATAATCTTAGCAGGAGGATGGTACTTTCCAATAAAAGCATCTTTGCACTTAGTCTAAGAATCAATACTATTTTTAGGCAAAGAAAGCAACCATTCTTTAGATTTTCCTCTCAAGGATAAAGGAAGAAAGCTTGAGCTTAATAATATCTCCATATATATCCTTATACTTTTGCATCTCACAAAGTTCAACAAATCTATTAAGATGGGCAGCAGGATCATCAGAACCAGCACCACAAAATTGCTCTCTCATCACAAGATTCAACAAGACAGGCTTAATTTCATAAAAGGTAGCATCAGGAGCAGGTGGAGCAATAGGTGTGCTAAGGAAATCGTTGTTGTTGGTGCTAGTTAAGTCACACAACTTGGTGTTCTCAGCAGAGTTCATTTTGGCAAAGGTGGGCAAGCCAAAAACAGCAGTAGCTAGAGCAGGAACTATTTTTTTGTGTTTTTGAATAAAGTAGGCAAACCAAACTAGACTAATTTTTTGGGGTTTTTTGGAAAGAGGCAAACAAAACCAAGCAAAAGAAACAAAGCAAACTAAAAACAAAGTAAAGAGAAATGAAGTGAAGGACTCCCCTAGTGAAGACTTCCTTGGCCTCCCCGGCAACGGCGCTAGAAAAGCCTTGATGATGCTCAACGCGGCACTTTGTTGGTAACCCCAAGCGTAGGGTGTGAAGAGCAAGAAGCAAGTTTTCCCTCAGTTGAGACCAACGTTATCGAACCAGAAGGAGGAAGGAAACGTCACACAGGTGTTGCAAGCAACGCGGAGACTTGCACAGCACAAACTCAAGACTTCGCCCCAACGAATCAGTGAGGTTGTCAAGCTCACCGGTTTGCTATAACGAAGGATTAAACGTATGGTGTGGAAGGTAATGGTTTGCAGCAAATAACAAGTAACAGTGGAATATGTATCAATGGTAAAGATTGGACCGGGGTCCATAGTTCACTAGAGGTGCTCTCCTTAGATAAACAACATGGCATGAAGGGTAAACAAATTACAGCACGGAAATTGACAGGAACTGAGCAAGGCATAACAATGCAATTACTAGTCAGAAAGATCCTATGAGATTCGATTGGGCAATACAACAAGATACATAGACCGCCATCCAACTGCATCTATGACTAGAAATCCACCTTTAGGTTATCATCCGAACCCCCTCCAGTATTAAGTTGCAAGCAACAGACAACTGCTTTAAGTAAAGTGTGTAAGGTAAACAGTCCACATGTTTCATGAACAAGAGACCGTTGTTTTCTCCCTACTGGAAACAACACATCTACAACCGAAGAGATTTTTGTCACTTCCCTTGGAAACTAGAGGCATGAACCCACTATCAAGCATAAATACGCCCTCTTGGAGTCACTAGAAACTACTTGGCCAAGATAGCTACTAACAACGGAGAGCATGCAAGATCACAAACAACACAGACATGATATAATCATCAAGACAAAACCATTAATCAAACCAACATAATAATCGCAATATACATCGGATCCCCGCAAACACAACATAAATGATTACAAATAGATTAGATCTTGATCATGAATGGAACTCACAAGATCTATAGATGAAAGCACAAAGGAGGAGATACAACCATCTAGATACTACATGGACCCATAGTCCAAGGTGGAACTACTCACGCATCATACCGGAGAGAAGGCCTTTGGGATGATCTCCCCTCCGGCAGGGTGCCAGGAAGAACTTTAGATCCCCCCGATCTAGGGACGATGGTGGAGGCTAAAGAAGATTTTGTGGATATTTGATTGGGTGCTTAGGGTTTCTGCATAGGGGGCTTCTTATAGGCGAAGGGGGAGGCCGAGGAGGCAGCTAGGGTCGCCAAACCCTAGCCAGGAGCGGGGTTGGGCCAACCCACACCTGGGGTGGGTCTGGCCCCCCTGGCTGGCCCCTCCGGCTCCCCTCTGTACTTATTGTACCCCGTGGAAAGTAATTGACTTTGACGTTTGTCCCGTCAAATTCCGAGAATATTTCTTTACTAACTTTTCTGAATCCAAAAACAGCAGAAAACAGGCATCTGGCACTGTTGCAACTTGTTAATATGTTAGTACCAGAAAACATGTAAAAAGCACCTCAAAGTGTGGACAAGTAAAGAAAAGTAGATACTAAACAAGCATGGAGCATGAAAAAATATAGATACATTTCCAACGTATCAGTGACAGACTACCACCCTTAAAAGGAATCTCGTCCCAAGATTCGGGAAGGCTAGAGGTTACAAGTTGGCTTCAAGACAACTAGAGTACTACAACCCTTAAAAGATTTTTAACTAGCTACATCTTGGCTTACTTGGTGACTTGATGTATCTTCTCTAGACAGTTGTTTGCATAGTGTCCCTTATTTCCACATTTGAAACATGTGACAAGGTTGATGTCGTTTTCAAATTTGCTTGTCTTGGTCTTCTCCTTTTCTGGACAATGTGATGCATAATGGCCTAGCTCTTTGCATTTGTGGCACATCACTTGGCTAATATCCTTCTTTTTTTTGGTCTCTCCAAAGCTAGGAGGGCTCTTAGTTCATGTTCCTCATATTTCACCACAAATGTGGGAAAACTTCCTCGGTTCTTTGAACGATTCCTAGGATAATGTCCATGTTTCCTCTTTTGTCCACCATAGTGGGTTATAATGTATGGAGGTGCATACTGAGGTTTGACTTTATTTGCATCCTTCTTTAGTAGAAGTTTTACCTTCATGAATGTTTCCAAAGACTTGATACATTCCATCTTTAGCTTGATATTTCATCTGTTGAACTATAGGATAGATATGGCATTGGGCATGGACATGATCATTTCCTTCACATAGAAAACATGTAACTTGAGATGTAGGTATTGGGGATATGCTATATGGGTATCCTCATAGCATGTCTCTTATCCGACTAACCCGGGTGGCCCATAGTCGGTAGCGTGGCCTGTGGCCTGCTGGGCGGCCCATTTAGGTGGATCCAGAAGGGAGGCCCATGCCGGATAAAGGAAGGCTACGGTGGAGTCACCAGCGTACCCGGAGCCTTGGAGTGCAAGATACACAAGACTAGTGATAGACGGTGTAGGACTCCGTAACCTGTCCGGCTAGGACTTTTCCCTGTAACCCTAGGACCTGGCGACTATATAAGTCGGGCCTATGGGAGCCTTTAGGGCACAACCTAGTATCGATTCATACAACCTCGCACAGCGAACCTATCTCTGTAACTCGGCGTATCTGCCCTTATAGTGATTTATAGCAGGAGTAGGATTCCGCCACCGTCGTGGGATCTGAACCTGGGTAAGCTGTGTTACCTCGTACCCGTCAACCGTCCGCCTTATGTAACACCCTCAGAATCGGCCCTATGCAAGTTTCAGCGCTTCCCGCCAAACCCGCATAGAAACGATTCAAAGGTGCCCACCAGGCACTTGCGTGCGGGTGGAAAACGAAGTAATATCATTACACAATAGTCCTCGATGGAACCCACAAAACATATATATACAACAGCGACTCAAAGAGTCAAGAATACAGGTATACAATACAAAGATCCAAATCACCTTTAAAACGATATAGCGTCCGAGTACGGACAAGATGCAAATTAAGCTAAGAGCCCTGAAGAATAACCAATGGCGTCCATAACCCTGCCCAGGCCAAGCCGGAAGGGTAACCCTGCTAACGACGTCGATCTCAAAACCTGCTTAAACAAAAGGGGTGCCGACAAAGGGCAAAGGAAAAAGAGAGAGCGGTCAGTACTGAGGCCAGTACACGGCGAGACTAGAATTCGGCGGTCCTCGCCTACATAGGTATGGTGGACTGAAGCGGCAGCGCGGCATGCACTAAACAACCTATAGAGACTCGATACAACTAGCGGCTATCAGAGAGGGGTAAGAAAGACCTATTCGGAACCAGCCTGATACTACCACAAAACATACCCATCCTGGTGTTTCCCCCTCGAGACCAAACGAGGAAGTCAACCGAGGAACTCACACCGTTGGCAGTTTTATTCATTCCGTTATAGTGGCGGCAATTACTAGTGAAATATAGATAGCATGAGTCATCCTGATATAATAAGCAGTGGCCAGTTTTAGTTAACCATTCCGTTGTAGTTGCAACACTTACTAGTCAGATACAATTAGCATGAGATATCCCAAACCCAGCAGTTGTTGGTACTTTTATTTAGCCATTCCATTGTAGTGAAGCTGATTACTAGTCATATCGGATACAAGTCAAATTATAACAGTAAACTTTAGTTATAGTTGTCTATGATCAAGAACTGTGCTCCAAGTCGTCCATAACCGCGGACACGGCTTTTCGAAAAGATTTAACCCTGCAGGGGTGCACCAAAGTATCCACACGCACTTCGACCCTTTTTGCCAGATCAGTTAACATACACCCATCGGTATGTCGGCGGGGCCTAAGTCATGACGTTTCCTAGACCCAAAGCAAGTACATGGGGGCCACCCCACTAAGCTACCCGCAACGAAGTCGGCCGGTCTCCGAGACGGACTCAGGGTTTGTGTAGACGGCTGTAAACGACCGGGAACCCGAAAAGGTGACTGGGCTTGTCGATACAGCGAAAACGTGTCACAGACCTAAACAGTACAGGTGCTCCTCGCACAATCGTAAATAAAGCAGTAAAGCATGGCATAAGTACAGGATAGTAATAAAGCCCCAAACTACTTGTGGCCCCCGGTACAATACTTTGAATTCAAGTACTAATCGATGGGGGTGCCCATACACCCCACCTGTGGTTAGCGCGCTCGATCTCGGAACAGGTGTCAAGAACTCGGGGTCCTACGGGACACCAGTGAGCGGTTAAAATCCAAATATTGTCTATTACCCACTGGTGCCTCTGCATTCACCTACTTTCAATTTTAGTTATTAAACAGTGATTAAAGCCATGATCATCTCCAACATTAAACATGCGGCAATACTCCAACAACTGTGGTACTGGACGACACGCAACAGCACTTGAGCAAGCGACTACGATGCGCAAGTCCAACTATCTACCAAACAACAGGTAATAGGATGTGTCCAAGGCAATATAAGGTTGCAAGGGATATCACGGGTACGACAACTAGAGCAACGCAACACAGATAGCAATAGATCAACAGGAGGGAATAGATACTATAAAAGTAAGATAGGTAGAAAGGGGGAGGTGCTCGCCTGAACAACATTGCCGAAGGTTCATACGAAGGTCGGGTCGACACTCGCATCAACTCATCGGCCTAGTCCGTGAAGAAGCAAAACACTAGCACAAACACCAGATGCACTATTTAATACTATGACAGAAGATCGGGCATGATGCATGTATGATGTATGACATGGCAAAGGTGCAATGCAATTAGATCATATTAAGCGGAACCGGGGTCCCGACATTTAATTAAACGGTTCAAGTCATTTATCTACCCCGCAAATTAAATGTTGGATTAGCAAGACCAAACATGGCTTCGGTTCGCTATGCCAATTTAAATGAAGTCCGGAATAAGACAAAGATATCCCGCATATAGACTCCATATTTAATTATGAGATGAATTGGCATAATGCCCCCAAACCACAGACAAGTATGCATGCAAACAAGTTCAATTTAATATGCAACAAATAGATGTCATATATATTATAAAAATATAGGGGTCTCGGGAAAAGAGGTCACACATCGGGGTATCGGCGATCTTGGGGTTCCGAGGGTTCGACGGGTTCAGGGTCCGACGAGATTGGCTTTCGGACTCTGGGAAGGAGCACTTGGCGTTCTCGAGTTCCGTGAGGAAGAGCTCGGCGTTCCGTGATCGCTCAGCGTGATTCTCTTGGTCCAAACGCCAGTCTCGTGCGCTCATGGGGTACCAAAATCTGGTCAAAGATCTCGTTGATCTCTCCCATCGCGAGGGCCTCAAACCACCGGCTCAACTTTCCGCATCCTCTCGTGACCACAACATCACCAACTCTCAAGGCTGCAACCTCAACTCAAAAACACCACTGTTAGCACTTTTTACAGACGGAATGGGCACGGTCAAGGTGAGACCATACACGCGTGGGGCCGGAGAGCGTCGGAGGCGAGCTAGAGGACGTGCAAGGTCGCGACGACCTGGTGACGTAGACGGGCAGAGGACCAGGCGGAACGGGGGCGCCGGACACGGCCGAGACGGAGGCAGGAACTCCGGTAGCGGCGCGCAGAGCTTGGGGACGACGGGGCCTGCGGCGGTGCAGGGTGGGGAGAACGGCCGGCGGCCAGCGACGAGGTGGGCGGGGCCGGCGAACTAGGCGAGGCCAGGGAGGAGGGAGGGCTCGCGGGAGGATGGCAGGGCCACAACGACGTGGAGGAGGTGACACAGCTGCGGCCGGAGGCGGGGAGAGAGGCCAGGGAGGAGGCGGTCGGGTCGTCTCATAGAGAGAGGAGCACAGGACGTCGACGAGGCTTGGGGAGGACGGGGGAGCCAGCGAGCTGGGCGGCAGCAGGGGCCCTGGAGGCGACGGCCTTCAAGGCCAGCGGCCCGGCGAGGCCTCGCAAGGAGGAGGGTGGTCGAGCGGTGCGTTGCGGAGAGGGAGAGAGGTCGGCGGAGCGCAGACCAGCAGCGGGGGGTGAGGATCTGGCGAGGCGCGGTGCTTGCGGCGGCTCGGAGGCGAGGACACAGGGGCGGCGCGGCTTGGGAGCTTGCGAGGGAGAGACGGGGCAGCCTTGCGAGACGGGGGAGGGAGAAGCGAGGCCGAGAGGAGGACGGCGGCACAGAGGGAGGCCGGCGGCGGCGGGCGATTGGGAAAGCGAGCAAGGCCGAAGGAGAGAAGGTGGGGATCGCGGGCGCGTGAGGAGGGAGCACGAGGTGGGACCCAGGGAACATGCGAGAGAGGGCACAGTACGAGAGCAGAAGAGACGCGTCGCTCGCGACGTGGGGAGTGCGGGTGGAAGCGTGCGTGGTAGGTGTGTGTGTCCACCGGGGTGGTCCGGTGTGGGTCGGGTGTGTTGGGTGTGTGCGTGTAGATCCAGGGGTGGCGGCGGGAGTTGGGGTTGGAGTGGGGGTAGGTCCAGGAGAGAGAGGGGAGGTGGCGACCCAGGATTGGTGGAGGTGATGTGGAGGGTGTGAGGTGGCAAGAACCGATTGGTGCAGGCGTGGTGGAGGGATGGGTATGATTAGGATAGGGTAGGAAAAGGTTTAGATAGTTTTGACTAGGGTTTGGAGGTGGTCGGCCGGACCCTCGGGCCTAGCTGGCTGCCTCCCAAAAAATAAATAAATATTTTATTTATAGCAAAATGAGGCCTTTGCCAACCGTTGGCAGACAAAACAAAATATTCCGGAGACCCGGGTTTTAATTTGAAATCAAGACGGGGCGTCTAGAAAACAAAAACAGATTTTTCGAAAATAGTTTTTAAACAAACCATGCAAGATAATGACGATGCTCAAATGCAAGGTGGCATGATGACATGAGCATGAGGTCATGATGATGCAATGCACAAAAACAACGCGATTTTCTAGTAGTGATTTTGCGGGGCGCCACACCTTACCCCACGTCTCTAAATACGCACTGTGAGGACCCCTCCATGGCGTAGTCGTCGGCAATACCACGACAGTTGGCGCCCACCGTGGTGTTGGAATTATGCCCTAGAGGCAATAATAAAGATGTTATTATTACAATTCTTGTTCATGATAAAGTTTATATTCCATGCTAGAATTGTATTAAGCGGAAACTTTAATACTTGTGCGGTTTGTAAACAACACCGTGTCCCTAGTATGCCTCTATGGACTAGCTCATTGATTAATGATAAGGTTTCCTAACCATAGACATGAGTTGTCAATTAATAATGAGATCATATCATTGGGAGAATGATATGATGGACAGACCCAAACTAAGCATAGCAATTAGATCGTGTCATCTTGTTCATCTTTGCGAAGCTTTTCTTATGTCAAATATTGTATTCCTTAGACCATGATATAATACAACTCCCTGGTATCGGATGAAAGCTTTGAGGTCATCAAACATCATCCTATGAGAGGGTGATCATAAAGGTGTCTCTCAGGTGATCGGAAAGTACCTGTTGGGTTGTATGTATCGAGATGGGATTTGTCCCTCCCAAGTCGGAGAGATATGCTTCGGGCCCACTCGGTAAACGATATCAACACCGCTTGCAAGCATGTGGTTAAGGAGTTAATCACAAAGTGATATCGGATTACGGAACGAGTAAAGTACTTGCTGTGAACGAGATTGAACTAGGTATGACGGTACCGACGATCAAATCTCGGGCAAGTAAAATATCGCGAGAAGAAGGGAATATAAATATGGTATTGATTGAATCCTAGCATCGTGGTTCATCCGATATGATCATCGATGAATGTGTGGGAGTCAATATGGGTTTCCAGACCCCGATGTTGATAATTGATAGAAGATCATGTCTGCATATTCTCGAACCCGAAGGGTCACACACTTAACGTGTCTCGACGCTAGGATAGATTGGATAATTGATTTATGAGTTTTTGTTCGGAGTCTCAGATGGGATCCGGGACATCATGAGAGGTTCCGGAATGGTCCGGAGAATAAGGTTCATATAAGGCAATGCAGTTTTTGGAGTTCGGAATTGTTTCGGGTTAATCGGTATTGTACCGGAAGCTTCTAGAACCTTCCGGAAGGGGACCAACGTGGCCCCACCTGCCGGGAGGGGGCATGGTCCTATGAGGGAGTGCCCTGGCCGCATTGGGCCAGGGTCACAAGGCCCCATAGGGCCCAGCCGGCCAAACCTAGGGGAAACCCTAGGGGAGCTTCTAGAAGGAGGGGGAAAACTTGCCCCCCACTCTTCCTCCTTGGCCGCCGGCCTAGGCTTGGGGGAGGGGCTAGGGTTGGCGCCCACCCCTCTATAAAATAGGGCTGGGGGCGCACCACCTCCCCACACCTCCTCCTCAAGCCCTAGCCGCCTTGCTGCCCTCCTCTCTCTCTCCCTCCCGACTGCACGTAGGCGAAGCCCTCCTGCAGAAACTATCCACCACTTGCATCGCGCCGTCGCATTGTAGATCCAATCCGTCTCTCCACCATACTTGCTGGACCAAGGAAGGAGGAGACGTCGAGGTTCCGCACGTGTGCATCTCTCGGAGGCATCGCCACTTGCGGTGTTAGATCGGAGCGGATCGCGAGGAGGAGAAGCGAGTACGACTACATCACCCACGTTCCGACGAACGTTCCGCTGTGCGAATCTTAAAGGGTATGAAGATCTCATCTAATATATCTCGTTGTTTGCATCTCCTAGATTATATCTTGGCTTTCCTGTTCGCATCCGTAGAAATTTTTTGATTTACTATGCTGTGAAACCCTTTAGTGGTATCAGAGCTAGATCTATGCGTAGATGTGTTTCACGAGTAGAACGCAACATGGTTGTTGCGGGCGTTGATGTTTTCTGTTGCAAGCTTCTTGTTTGTGTTCTTCTTATGACGCGGGATAGTGAGATCGAAGCGGTCCAGGCCAACCTTACACGACGTCGTTCATGAGACCGGCTCCGCACTTGACGTGTGGCTTGTTCCACACATGCGGCTGGTGGATGCCAGTTTATCTCACTATAGTTGTCATGGGATTTACACCGGAGTTTGGCAACCATAATATCACCGTTGTGGCTTTCTGTAGGTAAGAATCGTTCTTAGCTTGCTACTCCCATAAGCCACGTAAAACATGCAACAACAAAGTAGAGGCGTCTAACTTGTTTTTGTAGGGAGTGTTTTCTGTGATATGGTATGGCCCAAGATGTGATGTGTATGTTCTATGCAATGATCATGTTTTGTAATGTTTCACGACTTGCATGTCAATGAGTACACAACCGGCAGGAGCCATATGGTTGTCTTTATAATTGTGTATGACCTGTGTGTCAACTTCTTATACGCCATGTAATAGTTTCACTTTATCGCTAAGTAGTTAGCAATAGTTGTAGTTGCTATTCGTGGTGGAGGCAATCATTGTGGAGTGATGGAGGTCATGCCGGCACGCACAAGATGGAGATCATTGCGCGAATATTGGCTATACCATGTCACATAAAGTTATATGCATGTGATGTTTATCATTTTATGTATCTTATTATGCTTAGATCGCGACGGTAGCATTATAAGATGATTCCTCACTTAAAGATCAAGATAAAACTGTGTTCTCCCCATGTATGCACCGTTGCGAAAGTTCGCCGTGTCCAAGCATCACGTGATGATCGGGTGTTATAGACTCTACGTTCACATACAACGGGTGCAAGCCAGTTTTGCACACGCGGAAATACTTGGGTTTGACTTGACGAGCCTAGCATGTACAGACATGGCCTCGGAACACATGAA
Organism: Avena sativa; assembly: GCA_916181665.1. NCBI lineage: Eukaryota > Viridiplantae > Streptophyta > Magnoliopsida > Poales > Poaceae > Avena > Avena sativa. The sequence continues at coordinate 412,648,554 of OV702281.1, read as the reverse complement.
CCGAAAGGTTAAGCATGAGTCATATGAATGATATGATCGACACTTCGTTGTCCACCATTAAAGCCACATCTCTTCTCGTGAAGATCGGATTAGGTGTGGTGAATTTGGATCGTGTTCACTAAACAACTTGAGGGATGTTGAATTTAGTGGGAGTTCATCTAGTAATTTGATTAAAAGTTGAACTAGTTATCATGAACATAGTCAAATTTGTACTTGCAAATATTGTAGATCAAATGGCTAAGTCCAACTTCAACTTCAACGTTTTTTCTGAGAAGGAAAAGCTTAGAAACAATGGGTCTAACTTCACCAATTGGTTCCGCAATCTGAGAATCATTCTCTCTGGCGGTCAAAAGGACTATGTCCTTGAAAATGCGTTAGGTGACGCCCCTGCTGTAGATGTGCCGGCTGATGAGAAAGTTGTCTATCAATCGCGCAAAGATGATTATGGTGTGATTAAGAGCACCATGTTGTTTGGTATGGAATCGGACCTTCAAAATCGTTTTGAAGACTATCCCGGGCCCTTTGAGATTCTTGAGGAGCTGAAAACTATGTTTCAGACTCAGGCCCGTTCTGAGAGATATGAGATCTCTGAGAAGTTCTTTAACTGCAAGATGGAGGAAGGGAGTTCCGTTAGTGAGCACGCCATAAATATGTCGGGCTACACTCAACGCCTTGGGCAACTGGACTGCAAGATTCCAGAGGAGCTCAAGATTGACAGGGTTCTGCAATCACTCCCTCCCAGCTACAAAAGTTTTGTAGTGACTCATAATCAGATTGGTTCCACTGATACGATCACCGAGCTCTTCGCAAAGCTGAAGGCTGCGGAGGTGGACATCAAAAAGGATAATCATGTGTTGATGGTCAACAAGCCCCCCACCTTCAAGAAAGGTAAGGGTGCAAAGAAGCCCTTAAAGACAGGCGGCGGCAAGCACGTTGCCCCTGCTGAGAAGAAGTTCAAGTATGGACCCAAGTCAGACACTGAGTGCTTCTATTGCAAGGACAAGGGTCACTGGAAGCGCAACTGTCCAAAGTACTTAGCGGACAAGAAGGCTGGCACCATCAAAGGTATATTTGATATACATGTTATTGATGTTTTACTTACTAGCTCTCGTTGTAGTGCCTGGGTATTTGATACTGGTTCAGTTGCTAATATTTGTAACTCGAAACAGGAGCTACGGAATAGACGGCGGCTTGCGAGGGATGAGGTGACGATGCGCGTTGGCAACGGATCAAGAGTTGATGTGATGGCCGTCGGCACGCTCTCCTTAGTTTTACCTTCGGGATTAGTTTTAAACCTTAATAAGTGTTATTATGTGCCTGCGTTGAGCATGAACATTATTTCTGGATCGTGTTTATTGCAAGACGGTTATTCATTTAAATCGGAGAATAATGGTTGTTCTATTTCTATGAGTAACATCTTTTATGGTCATGCACCTGTTGTGAATGGTTTATTTCTTCCAAATCTCGAAAGGGATGAAACACACATCCATAACATTGAGGCTAAGAGATGCAAAGTAGATAGTGATAATACTACTTATTTGTGGCACTGTCGTCTAGGTCATATTGGTGTAAAACGCATGAAGAAACTCCATTCTGATGGACTTTTGGAGTCTCTTGATTTTGAATCATTTGACACATGCGAACCATGCCACATGGGCAAGATGATCAAAACCCCGTTCTCCGGAATGATGGAGCGAGCAACGGACTTGTTGGAAATCATACATACCGATGTATGCGGACCGATGAGTGTTTCGACGCTCGGTGGATATCGCTATTTTCTCACTTTTACCGATGACTTAAGTAGATATGGGTATATCTATTTAATGAAACATAAATCTGAAACATTTGAAAAGTTCAAGGAATTTCATAATGAAGTGGAGAACCATCGTAACAGAAAAATTAAGTTTCTACGATCCGATCGTGGAGGTGAATATTTGAGTTATGATTTTCTCACGCATCTTAAAGCTAGCGGAATCGTTTCACAACTCACGCCACCTGGAACACCAGAGCGCAATGGTGTGTCTGAACGCCGGAATCGAACCCTATTAGATATGGTCCGATCGATGATGTCTCTTACTGATTTGTCGTTATCATTTTGGGGTTATGCATTAGAAACCGCTGCATTCACTTTAAATAGGGCACCATCTAAATCTGTTGAGACGACACCGTATGAACTGTGGTTTGGTGCTAAACCTAAGTTGTCGTTTCTTAAAGTTTGGGGATGTGAAGCTTACGTCAAGAAATTGATGTCGGACAAGCTCGAACCCAAAGCGGAGAAATGCATCTTCATAGGATACCCTAAGGAAACTATTGGGTATACCTTCTATCACAGAACCGAAGGCAAAGTGTTTGTCGCAAAGAATGGTTCCTATCTTGAGAAGGAGTTTCTCTCGAAAGAAGTGAGTGGGAGGAAAGTAGAGCTAGACGAGGTTGTTGAACCTTCTCTTGAGTTGGAGAGTAGCGCAGCACCTGAAATTTTTCTAGTGCCGCCTGCACCAACAATAGAGGAAGCTAATGACAAGGATCATGAAGCTTCGGACAATGCTGCTACTGAGCGTCGCAGGTCGACAAGGTCGCGTGCCCCTCCTGAGTGGTACGGCAACCCTGTCTTGACTGTCTTGCTAGTAGAAGACAGTGAACCTACGAACTATGAGGAAGCGATGATGAGCCCAGACTCTGAGAAATGGCTAGAAGCCATGAAATCCGAATTGGGATCCATGAGAGAAAACCAAGTATGGACTTTGGTGGACCCTCCTAGCGACCGAAAGGCCGTTGAGTGCAAATGGATTTTCAAGAAGAAAACGGACGCGGATGGTAATGTTACCGTCTATAAAGCACGGCTTGTCGCGAAAGGTTTTCGACAAGTTCAAGGTGTTGACTACGCTGAGACTTTCTCTCCCGTAGCGATGTTTAAGTCCATTCGGATTTTATTAGCTATTGTTGCGTTTCATGATTATGAAATATGGTAGATGGATGTCAAGACTGCGTTCCTCAATGGCAACATTGATGAAGTGTTGTATATGATGCAACCCAAAGGTTTTGTCGATCCTAAGGATGCTGATAAAGTATGCAAACTTCAGCGTTCCATTTATGGACTGAAGCAAGCATCTCGGAGTTGGAACCTTCATTTTGATCAAGTGATCAAGAGCTTTGGATTTGTTCCAAATTGCTACGAAGCTTGTATCTACAAGAAAATGAGTGGGAGCTCGGTGACATTTCTGGTACTATATGTGGATGACATATTGATTATTGGAAATGACATTAACATGCTTAACGATGTGAAGAGTTATTTGAACAAGTGTTTTTCAATGAAAGACCTAGGTGAAGCTGCTTATATATTGGGCATCAAAATCTATAGAGATAGACAAAGACGCCTGATAGCTTTAAGCCAGAGTACATACCTAGACAAAGTTCTAAAAAGGTTCAGAATGGATAAGGCAAAGAAAGGTTCAGTGCCTATGTTGTCAGGTAAGATATTGAGCAAGGCTCAATGTCCAGCTACGGTAAATGATAGAGAATCTATGAGCAAAGTGCCTTATGCCTCGGCCATAGGTTATATCATGTATGCCATGATGTGTACTAGACCGGATGTGTCCAATGCTCTTAGTTTGACGAGCAGATATCAAAGTGATCCAGGAGTGGAACACTGGACAGCCGTGAAGAACATCCTAAAGTACCTAAATAGGACTAAAGAAATGTTCTTAGTCTATGGAGGTGATGAAAAGCTCGTCGTAAAGGGTTACGTTGACGCTAGTTTCGACACCGACAAGGATGATTCTAAATCTCAGACAGGATACGTTTATATTTTGAATGGAGGAGCTGTGAGATGGAGAAGCTGCAAGCAAAGCGTGATCGCGGGATCTACAGTAGAAGCGGAATACATGGATGCTGCAGAAGCGTCAAGTGAAGGAGTTTGGATCAGGAACTTCATCACTGAGCTTGGCGTGGTTCCAAGTGCATTGGACCCACTGGAGATATTGTGTAACAACACTGGGGCCATAACACTCGCTAAGGAACCAAGATATCATCCAAAGACCAAGCATATCAATCGCAAGTTTCATATAATCCGAGATTATATAGCAGATGGAGATCTGAAGATTAGCAAAGTACATACAGATCTGAATGTCGCAGATCCATTGACTAAACCTCTTCCACGTGTAAAACATGATCAGCACCTTAGTGCCATGGGTGTGAGATTGTTGCCAAATGTAAACTAGATTATTGACTCTAGTGCAAGTGGGAGACTATTGGAATTATGCCCTAGAGGCAATAATAAAGATGTTATTATTATAATTCTTGTTCATGATAAAGTTTATATTCCATGCTAGAATTGTATTAAGCGGAAACTTTAATACTTGTGTGGTTTGTAAACAACACCGTCTCCCTAGTATGCCTCTATGGACTAGCTCATTGATTAATGATGGTTAAGGTTTCCTAACCATAGACATGAGTTGTCGATTAATAATGAGATCATATCATTGGGAGAATGATATGATGGAGAGACCCAAACTAAGCATAGCAATTAGATCGTGTCATCTTGTTCATCTTTGCGAAGCTTTTCTTATGTCAAATATTGTATTCCTTAGACCATGAGATAATACAACTCCCTGGTATCGTATGAAAGCTTTGAGGTCATCAAACGTCATCCTATGAGAGGGTGATCATAAAGGTGTCTCTCAGGTGATCGGAAAGTACCTGTTGGGTTGTATGTATCGAGATGGGATTTGTCCGTCCCAAGTCGGAGAGATATACTTAGGGCCCACTCGGTAATCGATATCAACACCGCTTGCAAGCATGTGGTTAAGGAGTTAATCACAAAGTGATATCGGATTACGTAACGAGTAAAGTACTTGCTGTGAACGAGATTGAACTAGGTATGACGGTACCGACGATCAAATCTCGGGCAAGTAAAATATCGCGAGACGAAGGGAATATAAATATGGGATTGATTGAATCCTGGCATCGTGGTTTATCCGATATGATCATCGATGAATGTGTGGGAGTCAATATGGGTTTCCAGACCCCGTTGTTGATTATTGATAGAAGATCATGTCTGCATATCCTCGAACCCGAAGGGTCACACACTTAATGTGTCTCGACGCTAGGATAGATTGGACAATTGGTTTATGAGTTTTTGTTCGGAGTCTCGGATGGGATCCGGGACATCACGAGAGGTTCCAGAATGATCCGTAGAATAAGATTCATATAAGGCAATGCAGTTTTTGGAGTTCGGAATTGTTTCGGGTTAATAGGTATTGTACCGGAAGCTTCTAGAACCTTCCGGAAGGGGACCAACGTGGCCCCACCTGCCGGGAGGGGGCATGGTCCTATGAGGGAGTGCCCTGGCCACATTGGGCCAGGGGCACAAGGCCCCATAGGGCCCAGCCTGCCAAACCTAGGGGAAACCCTAGGGGAGCTTCTAGAAGGAGGGGGGAAACTTGCCCCCCACTCTTCCTCCTTGGCTGCCGGCCTAGGCTTGGGGGAGGGGCTAGGGTTGGCGCCCACCCCTCTATATAAAGAGGGCTGGGGGCGCACCACCTCCCCACACCTCCTCCTCAATCCCTAGCCGCCCTGCTGCCCTCCTCTCTCTCTCCCTCCTGACTGCACGTAGGCGAAGCCCTGCTGCAGAAACTCTCCACCACTTGCACAACGCCGTCGCGTTGTAGATCCAATCCGTCTCTCCACCATACTTTCTGGACCAAGGAAGGAGGAGATGTCGGGGTGCCGCACGTGTGCATCTCTCGGAGGCATCGCCACTTGCGGTGTTAGATCGGAGCGGATCGCGAGGAGAAGCGAGTACGACTATATCACCCACGTTCCGACGAATGTTCCGCTGTGCGAATCTTCAAGGGTATGAAGATCTAATCTAATCTCGTTGTTTGCATCTCCTAGATTAGATCTTGGCTTTCCCATTCGCATCCGTAGAATTTTTTTTGATTTACTATGCTGCGAAACCCTTCACGTGGGTCAAGAGGCGCTTCAGGCTCTTCAGCGGGCGAGGACCAAGATCTTTGCGGGAATCGGCGAAACCGTAGCCATCGGTCGTGTTCTCTTCTCCGGCAACGTTCCGATCGCCCCCCCTGACGAGTTCTGGATCCCGGCGAAGACGAACCCTACACGGTGTTCGATCGTTCCTATCAGAGACATCCACCTCTTCATCGGCGAAACCGACTCGGGCACTAGTTCTCTGGGAGTCGGAGGAGCATCAAGACCCGCACGGACCGCCTACGGGCAGGATACATTCGCGGAAGGATCGATGTCGGATCTCTCCTCGGAGTTTGCCGGCAAAGATCGCAAAAATTCAAGACCCACCCAAACCGCCCCTGTGCAGGATATAAAGGTGGAAGATCACTGCAAATCCGCCGGCTTTATCCGCGTGTCTGGACAGCAGAGATCCAAGTTCGTCGGCGTGGTTACCATCTTCGACCTGGCGCGCTGCGTTCAGAGAGAGGGCAAAAACCCCCGCGACTACCTGGCCAAGTGGCTCCGTATACGAGCCGATCTGGCCCACTACCCCAATGATGATGCTATCTATCACTTTGTGGAAGGACTGGACCATGGCACGCTTCTCCAACATTCTCTAAGACGGCAACAGGCGTCAGGACGCCTTACCTTCGAAGGCATGGTGAACACCGTCAACAACTACGCGGAGGCCGAAGCGGCGGCTCAGACAGCGCTTGCGCTCATTGACGGAGCCCCTCCGATTCAGCCACCACCACCACTGCCTCCGGCCGCCATCGCCGTAGCAGCACCACCACCTCCGGTCACCATCGAGGCCGTTGCACCTCCACCGCCCGTCATCGAGGAAGTCCTGGCACCCTCTGGCTCCGTCATTGACGCGCTTTATGCTGATTTCAGTGCAGATTCAGAGGAAATAGACTTCAGTCCAGAAGAGCTAGACTCCGCTATGCAGGAGATGGAGGAGGAGTACTCGCGCGACGAGCAAGCTAATAACACCGTCATGTCTCGAGGGGTGTTCGTCACCATTGGGACAGCGATGGATGAAGATCAACCCGGGCAAGCTCCGCCTACGGCGCTGGAAAAGGGGAAGGGGCCACTAATTACTGCTGAGGATGATCGCGCAAAGGTCATGTCTCCTCCGCCTAACCCAGTGCAGCAGCCGCAGGAACTCGGCACCGGTCCGAGCAACAACAACACCGCAAACTTGCCGCCTCCAGCATCCACGTCGGCAGCAGCCCATGTTACTCCAGCTGATAGAGTGATGTACGACAATCTCCTCGTCGAGCCACTAACCGTTGATCATATCCGGAACGTGACTCAGCTTGACGAGAAGCGCCAGCAGCTGCTGGAGGAGGCGCAAGCCATCGCGGAGCAAGGCGCTAAGCTAGATCGAGATCTGGTCAACGCGCAGAAGTCCATAGACAAAGCTAGAGAAATGGAGGCCGAGTACAAGACTCTGCTGCAGCAGCAGAAGGCTAAAAAGGCTCTGGCTCGCGTCATCAACGATCCTGGTGTATGGTGCAACCTAGGATGGGCTCCCTCGAAGCCGGCATAGGCCAAGCCATACATTGATAGTGAAGTCAAGCAGGTGATTCCCACCCCACTCCTTAACCTCGCTGTCGCCAAGACCCTTCTAGAGCAGGATAGATCGCCTGAGGCAGTAGAACAGGTCTATGACCTAGTGTCCAAGGCGGTAAAGCAGCAGGAAAAGGCCACCTCTCAGAGGCTTGAGTCTGACCCAGCGCTCTGCCGATCTAGCCAGTACAAACCGCCAAGGGACAGATCTCCTCAGGATTTCGGACCACAGACGGGTTCATCAGAACGAAGATGGAGGGATGCGCGCAACAGGAAGGATGCTACCCCCATATCCTCCGACCACGGAGAAAAAGCCCGACCTCGCCGCCCATCGCCACCGCCCCGATCCCCCCGACGTCAGGAAGATTACAAGGCTCACCATCATACGGATATGCCCCCTCCAAAGCAGTGTGGTATCGTCATCCGCGACAACGCGGCACAGACCCGTCACGATGAAGAGCGCCACCAAGGACACAAGAGAAGGTCACACCACGACCCTCCGCGTCCGACAAGCAATCGTGACAGGCGTGAGGCGTCGTAGGAGGGTAACAGCAAGAAGGCTAACCCACCGCCACCTCCGCCTCCGTCGCCGCCAAGCAGTCACCACGGCGGAAGAGGCCCGCGTCGTTCACGCAGCCCATTCCCTGTTGACAACAAGAAGAAGAACCTGGAGCCGTACGATGCACGTTCGCGGATCGATAAGATCCACGAGGCCCGCAAAGGACCATACCTGGGACCACATTGCTTTGGACCTGCAATACGGTCCGCAACTTACCCCAAAGGTTTCCGGATTGACAATACCATCAAGCCCTATGAAGGCACCGCCAAGCCCGCCACATGGTTGCAGGACTACAGCAACACGGTGGAGATTGCCGAAGGCAACCCCAACATCGCCATTAAGTACCTCCCGTTAATGTTGGTGGGCACGGCCCGTCAATGGATCGACGACTTGCCGGAGAAATCTTTCTACAACTGGCTGGATATGCAAGAAGCATTCACCAAAAACTTTGAGGGTACATACAAGCGTCCCTGCACTGTGGGCGATCTACAGCGGTGCGTGCAAGAGAAAGACGAGACATCTCGCACCTACCTCTCCCGCTGGCTGGACATGAAAAATTCCTGCACAGGAGTGCACGCTCAGACCGCCATGGCCGCCTTCATCGATGGGTTGGAAAAGGGAACGTTGCTCCGACATAAGCTAAAGCGCTTGCAGGACAATCATCAGCTTGACTTGAATCAGATGATTCAGTTAGCTAGTGAGTTCGCAGCTGCGGACGACGATGCTCGTGGCTCTTTGCCGGCAATGGCTGTTCCAACCCAAGCTCGGAGGAACAACAGTACAAAGCGGAAAACCGCTCCAGAAGAAAAGCAATCTACCGACATGGTCGCTATGACTTTTGCAGGACGAGGAGAAGGCGGACAACGTGGCCGAGGAAGGGGAGCAGGCCGCGGGCAGCAACGAGGAAGTGAAACCAACTCGGCGCCGTTTCGCATTCCCCAAATGTACGAGGAGTACCGCGATATGTCGTGCCTCGTACACCTCGATGTCAACGGCAAGGCCACCCATACCAATCGACACTGCAAGTTCGTCAACGACCTCAAGGAAGACCCGGAGTCCGGCTACAAGCGAAGTCGGAAGAACAGACCGCGAGGCAAGGGCAAGGGGAAGAAGAAGGAGGAGGAGTCCAAGGATTCAAGTGACATGGACGAGGACGTTGACCCCAAGCACGCCGCCAAGAGCGACGACAAGGGCAAGAACCCCTTCGCAAAGAAGGCCCCAGTCTACCACACTTTCCTTGGCACCCCCACCGTCCGACAATAGAAGACCTCTCTGAGGATCCTGACGGCCACTCTCCCCCCAGTTCCCCAATACCTGCGCTGGTCGGAGGTTCCAATAACTTGGGACAAGACGGACCACCCAGACCTTGTGCCCACGGAGAACCAGTACGCCATGGTCATCAACCCATTGATTGACGGCGTGGAGTTCACCAAGTGCATGGTGGATAGTGGAAGCAGCATCAACATCATGTACCTAGATACACTGCAAAAGATGAACTTGACGGAGGCAAACCTAAGACGGACCAACACCGTGTTCCATGGCGTGGTTCCTGGTCGGGAGGCCCGGTCCCTTGGGTGCATCACACTTCAGGTAGCCTTTGGCGACGTTAATAATTACCGCCAAGAGCGCATGACCTTTGAGGTGGTCCCCTTCAAGAGCGTGTACCACGTCATATTCGGCCGCGACATATTCCACACGTTCATGGCCAAGCCATGCTTCGTCTACAACAAACTCAAGATACCCGGACCAAACGATGTCATCATCGTATCCGGAAGATTTACCAACGCAAGGGACTGCGAGATCAATGAAGCAGCCGTTGCAGAAGCTGTCCTCTACAGCGAAGAGTTCAAGGAGATCCAGAGCAAGGTCAATGACTCAGAGATGCCCGCGTCGAAGAAGTAGATCTCCGACTCCGCTCCTGCGTTCAAGGCCGCCATCAAGACCAAGCCGGTGGAACTTGTGGTAGGCGATGCCTCCAAGACCGTCGCCATTGGGACGAACCTGGATCCCAAATAGGAAAGCGTGCTCGTCGAGTTCCTCCGTGAGAATAGGGACATCTTTGCCTGGTGTCGGGGGGTTAACCTCGGGTAGGTCAGAGACGGGGAAAGACAGAGGTACTATCCCCGTCTAGATTCCGAGTTACGGTCCAAGTCGGCCGAATCATGGATATGTCGGCCGATGAACAGAGGCAAGAAGCCCACGTATATGTATCAAGTAGTTACCCGGCCGAGCTGATGAGAGAATCGGCCGGGTTACCCAAGTGATCTTGATGCAGGTGAAGAACGAGCCGAGTAACACAAGGTAAGGCCGAGTGATACGAAGCTTGCAGGAGAAGGAGAAGCCCAAGGTCAAACTATAGCTGCAGGCTAGAAGGAATCAGAGCAGAGCCAAGCACAAGAGACAAGGATGCACAGCGTCAGAGGGGCAGAAGGAGGTCACGGAGGTGACAGTCCTGGAGCCCGAGGCACGCAGGAGGGGGCCACTGGAACCTTGCCGTCGTTAGAAGGGCGACAGGGAAAGGAGGCCGCCGAACTACCAATTTGGGACAAGCATATTCCACGAATATGCTTGCCTCGTCAGCCCTAAGGGCACCCAAGGTGCTCCTTTATAAGGAGAGGCTTGGACCCTGAGGGAGGGATCGATTGTTTGAGCACCGTTAGGCTGGGGAGATTCATCTTGTCCCCTTGTATACAGCTCAAGGAGCACTTGTAATAGAGAAAGAGAGAAATAAAGATCATCACTTTGGCAGCTTGAGTGTAGAGACAGTTGCATCTTCCCTCCCCAGATCCCACTAGCATCCATTGGCCCCCTACTTTAGCCTACCCATGGCATCTGCCGTGCCACAACCACGACAGTTGGCGCCCACCGTGGGGCCAGCAGCGGTGCTAGCTGGAGTTGTGATCCGGACGGGAAACTTCATCAACACCGGCGAGCGCGTTGTTTCTGGCTTGGTCCAGAGATTTGGTCTCTGCGACTACGTCAGAGACAATGCAGGGAGCTTCAGGGGGAAAACCCCCCCGCGCAACGGGATCTTCATCGGCCTGGGCGAGCACAGGGTCTACGTTGGCGTCGACATCACCGGCATTTATCCTCACCAGGTTGTTATTGCAGGAGAACCACCTCGAAGCGCGGTGAGCTGTCCATCAGGAGAGCATCTTGCAGGCAGCGTCGAGGTGATGGTCGCAGCAGGAGCTCAAGCGGGAGCAGCGTTAGCCGGGTCAAGCAGAGAACCCGCCGCAGGCGCACAGGGTCCGCCCAAGCATATCACACTGCAAACCGCCGAGGTAATTCCGCCAGTGACAAACCAGGCCGAGCTGCATGACACCACGCCAAAGGCACCAAGGGTGAGAGGGCCACCTCTGGAAAGACCAGAGAACATTCTTCAGGCGACTATAGAAAACTTGACCACACCTCTAGCGCCGATACTTGATCCGGCAAATGCTCAGGCAGAGTTAGAAGAAACCAGGCAAAAGGTGCTGGTAGAGGCCAAAAAAGTATCAGCTCTGCGGGAATCCTTGAACAGGACCCTGAGAGAATATGCAAAAGCTAATAAGCTTGATATCGCGCCTGAGCGGGTGGACGAACTAAGGTTAAGAGGGAAGAACCTCATGAATGACATTAACAAAGAGCATGAAGCTCACAGAGCAGAGTCAGGTGATTTGGGTTTGCCGAGGTACAATACCCCGGCGAAAAACCTGAGAGCGGCAAATGCCACAGCATTGGAATTAGAGGGGTTGACCGGGGAAGCTCGGTAGAAACAACAAGAAAGAGTGAATGAGCTGGTGCGCATCGCGAACCAGCAAAATGAGGAAATACTCAGAACTAACCCGACAAGACCAGGGGCTTCACGGATGGTTCATTCGGCGGGGGCAGCACCTGCTTTATCCGCGGCAGCGGCATCTTCACCCGGAAACAACGCTCGGAAAGAGAGAGCAGTAACCTCAGGGAAGAGGAACAAGCAAATTGTTCCATATGACCCGGCAACAGCTGGAAAGGCAAATGAGAACAGAGGCAATGCCAGCCGAGGTAACAGTGGGGAGAGAAACCACGGCCGAATGGAAAAGGACGGCGGCGGCCGAGGCAATGGGGATCTCGGCAGGAGAGAACCCGCAAGAGATAATCATGAAAACCCAACCCCGGCCGAAGTAAGAAGAGAAGTGCCGCCCAACCCGCAACCAAGACATGAGCCTCGGCAGGAAAGAGAAGTGAGGCCAGCTCGCCACAATCAGATGAATGAAAGGTATAATGATGGATATTCCGAGGTGGAATACGCAAACCAGGGTGGAAACAATCATTATGGGATGCAGGACAGAATCTTGTACAGAGATCTGCCAGCAAATGATGCAAGAGTAAAGTTGGATCGGCTATACCGGTCCGAGTTGTTGGAAGAGCAAGGTCCACCAGGTCCGACATGTTTTGGACCACGGATCATGGGCGAACCACCAGTGCCGAATTTTCAGTTGGCAAGGGGCACAAAAACCTACAATGGAAGTACCAAGCCACAAGACTGGCTGATTGATTATGCCACCGCTGTGAAGATAGCGGGTGGTCACCTAAGATGGGCAGTGCGGTATGTCCCGCAGATGCTGGAAGGACCAGCCAGGGTATGGTTGAATAATCAACCAGCTGGCAGTATCAACTGCTGGTTAGATTTCGAAGAAATGTTCGTCAGCAACTTTACCAGCACATACAAGAGACCAAATAGACCACAACAGCTAGCCATGTGCAAGCAGAGGCCGAATGAAACGGATAGAGAGTTTTTAACTCGATGGTGTAACCTGAGAAACTCATGTGAGGGAGTTATCGAATCACAAGCAATCGCTTGGTTCGCGCAAGGCTGCCGTTATGCCAGTGTGTTGTGGCAGCGCCTGCAAAGAGATATGCCGACCACACTGGCAGAAACTATCAGAATAGAAGACTCCTATGCATTGGGCGACCCAACCCAACCGGAATTAATGTCGGCAGATCATCGTGAGCAACAGGACCAGTACGCGAGAGAATTGGCCGGGTCATCCAGGTGTGATTTCTCAGAGGAAGAAGAAGGGAAGAGAGGCCGGATTATAGATATAATTCGGCCCAGGTGGCGGCGGTAGCACAAGAGCAGCCGAGTCACGGAGCAACTCAACGACAGAAAAACGGACCTCAACAGTGGACATCAAGAAATGAGGGAAAAAGGCAATGGACCCCAGAGCAAAAGAAGCAATGGCAAGAGAGGCCGAAGTATACATTCGAATCCATGTTAGATCAGCCGTGCAAATTTCACACATCAAACCCATCCAGACCAGCCAATCATACAACCCGCCAATGTGCCTGGATGAAAAATGCGATGGGGAATTCAGCAGGAGTTCAGGCTCCCCATCAGGTGCAATAGCAGCATCAGCCGCAATTAACTGGAGCAAATACACAACAACTGATGCTACCGCCCCCTCCCCCTAGGTATGATAACTCGGATCGGAGGGATGCAGTGCATCAAGTAATGAACCAGGGCCAGGACGGAAGGATGAATCCGGCAAATACTGGACGTAATGATTACAGGGAGCATCACCAGTCTTATTGTGTGTTCACAACAGAACAGCAGGACAAGCAAAGTGTGCAGCGCCGGCATATGGAAGTGAATGCGGTTGTGCCGGCGGTGCCAAGATACCAGCCATGGTCTGATCAGGAGGTGACCTGGAGCATGAAAGACCACCCCAGAATAATGCCGAATCCAGGATCATATGCACTTGTGTTGGATCCGACATTTGTTGGACCAAGTATCAATGTAAAATTTTCAAAAGTACTCATCGACAATGGGAGCAGTATCAACATCATGTACAAAGATACCATGAATAAACTCGGAATATCGCAGAATATGCTGCAATCCACAAGGACAACGTTCCATGGGATAGTGCCAGGGCTTTCATGTGAGCCCATCGGTAAAGTCCGAGTGGACGTGTTATTCGGTACGAGAGACAACTGCAGAGCAGAAAACTTGGAATTTGAAGTGGTGGATCTGGAAAGTTGTTATCATGCTCTACTCGGACGGCCCGCACTGGCCAAATTCATGAGCAGCTGTCATATAAGTTATCTAAAGATGAAGTTACCCGGACCACAAGGGGTGATAACAGTTGCAGGGGATTACAAGAAGTCAATGGAGCGTGCTTCGGCCGGGTCAAATTTGGCCGAGTCATTGGTTATAGCAAGAGAAAAGAAAAGGATTCAGGAGGTAGCAGCCCTCGCTCAGTCAGCATAGTTAAACATGTCGGCACTGGCCAACCCTCATGGCAGTGTTTCTTTCCAGCCAACCAAAGAGATGAAGAAATTTCAGATTGATGAGCAATTCCCAGAGCGCACAGTTACTATTGGTGCAGGCCTTGACGCTAAATAGGAAGGCGAGCTCACCAACTTCCTCCGTGAGAATCGGGACATATTTGCATGGTCAACTCAAGATCTGCAAGGTGTTCCGAGGGAGTTGGCTGAGCACTCTTTGAACGTCAGGCCAGGAGCAAGGCCGGTGAAGCAACCTCTCCGCCGCTTCGCCGAAGACAGGAGAAAAGTAATAGGGGATGAAATAGCTCGGCTCCTCGCAGCCGGGTTCATCATGGAGGTGTTATATCCAGATTGGTTATCAAATCCGGTGCTAGTAGAAAAGAAAAAAGATGACCCCAATGTAGCCATTGTGTGGCGAATGTGTATTGATTACACTAACCTGAACAAGGCATGTCCGAAAGATCCTTTTCCATTGCCTAGAATAGACCAAGTCATTGACTCGACTGCTGGCTGTGAGCTGTTATCATTTGTAGACGCGTATTCTGGTTTCCACCAGATACCGTTAAATCCGGCCGATCAAATAAAGACTGCATTTATTACCCTGTACGGGGCTTATTGTTATCGCACAATGCCATTCGGCCTGCGAAATGCAGGAGCAACATATCAAAGATGCATGCAAAAATGCCTACATGATCAGATAGGAAAAAATGTACAAGTGTATGTGGATGACGTAGTCATCAAAACTAAGGAGGGCAAAACCTTGCTAGAAGATATACGACAAACTTTCGCGAACCTGAGGAGGTTCCGAATGAAACTTAATCCAGAGAAATGCACATTTGGCGTACCGGCAGGAAAACTACTCGGTTTCCTTGTGTCTAGCCGAGGTATCGAGGCTAATCCAACAAAGATAAGAGCAGTAGAAAGAATGGAATTGCCGAGATGTTTGAACGATGTACAAAAATTCACGGGCTGCCTAGCCTCGCTTAGTCGATTTGTATGTCGGCTAGGAGAAAAGGCACTGCCACTTTATCAACTGATGAGAAAGTCGGACAAATTCAGCTGGACTCCGCAGGCGGACCTGGCATTTCATGAGTTGAAAAAGATGCTAGTTACGGCACCCATTTTAGCTTCTCCATTATCGAAAGAACCAATGCTACTCTATGTAGCGGCTTCCAATCGAGTAGTTAGTACTGTGGTTGTAGTGGAACGACTGGAAGATGGTAAGTCAGTTCAGAGGCCAGTGTATTATCTAAGTGAAGTATTATCCACTTCAAAGCAGAATTATCCGCACTATCAGAAGATGGCTTATGGAGTATATATGTTGGCAAAAAAGCTTAAGCATTACTTTGAAGAGCATCCCATCAAAGTAATCTGTGAGGCACCCATAGCCGACATATTGAACAACAAAGATGCAAGTGGCCGAATAGCAAAATGGGCGATCGAGTTATCACCGTATGCTCCACAATTTGATAGAAGAGATGCAATCAAATCTCAGGCTGTCGCCGACTTCCTCGTAGACTGGGCCGAGGTGCAGTATGAGCCACCATTGCCAGATCCAAATTACTGGACAATGCATTTTGATGGTTCCAAACTAAGGAATGGTTTGGGAGCAGGAATAGTGCTAACCTCGCCTAAAAAAGATCAATTGAAATAT
Organism: Avena sativa; assembly: GCA_916181665.1. Classification (NCBI taxonomy): domain Eukaryota; kingdom Viridiplantae; phylum Streptophyta; class Magnoliopsida; order Poales; family Poaceae; genus Avena; species Avena sativa. Next base: position 412,632,556 of record OV702281.1, on the reverse strand, counting down.
GTAATGCAAATACATTTTGCTGCGTCCAACAATGTAGCTGAATATGAAGCACTAGTCCATGGATTAAAAGTGGCAAAAGAAATTGGTATACGCCGAATCCTATGCTACGGTGACTCGGATCTAGTAGTACAGCAGGTATCGGGCAGTTGGGACGCATTAGATGCTAATATGGCTTTATACAGATTCCATGTGCAAAAGATCAGTGGATACTTTGAAGGATGTGAATTCCACCACATACCACGAGCAGAAAATGACGCTGCCGACACATTGTCAAAATTAGGATCAACTCGGCAGTCAATTCCACCAGGTATTGCCTTGGAGCACCTCAGGAAACCATCAATAAAACCATCACCAGAATCCGAATCAATCTTTATCCCAGCAAGTTCTGCAGAAAATCACACGCCAATGGAGGTAGATCTGCAGAAAGATTTGGAACCCCTAAAGAGGGGGACAGCCGAGGTAATAACAATCATGGAGAGAGCCGAGGTATATACGTCGGGAGAAAACATGGAGATAGACAGTAAGATCACTGCAGAAAAAGTAACACCGATATGGGCGCAACCCATATTTTCTTACTTAAAAGACGCGATATTGCCGGGTAATGAGGTATTAGCTAGACAAACCGTAAGAAGAGCAAAAGCCTATACAATCATAAACAATGAGTTATATAAGAGAAGCGTCACAAACGTATTACAGAAGTGCGTGAGTTCTACAGAAGGTCAGGAAATCCTTCTAGACATACACCAAGGAGAATGTGGGCACCATGCTTCATCTCGCGCTTTAGTAGCCAAGGCATTTAGGCATGGATTTTACTGGCCAACGGTGTTAAAAGAGGCGAAAGAATTAGTTAAGAAATGCAATGGATGTCAGAGATACGCAACCAGAATACATATGCCGTCGGCCGAGTTAAAAACAATACCCATCACTTGGCCATTTTCTGTATGGGGTCTAGATATGGTGGGACCGTTCAAGCCGGCGAGAGGAGGAATGACCCACATGTTGGTTATGGTAGACAAGTTCACAAAATGGATTGAAGTAAAACCGATTAAAAAGTGTGATGGGCTCACAGCAGTGAAATTTCTCAAGGACATTATCTTGAGATACGGGTACCCACATAGTATTATTACGGATAATGGCACAAACTTTGCAGAAGGAGCTTTCGCTAGATTTTGCCAAGAGAAGCACATAAGACTAGATATTGCCTCGGTGGCTCACCCAGCATCCAATGGACAAGTGGAAAGGTCTAATGGACTGGTGCTATCAGGAATAAAACCACGACTTGTTGAACCTTTGCAAAGGTCGGCAGGTTGTTGGATCGAAGAAATCCCAGCCGTGTTATGGAGCCTTCGGACTACTCCGAATAGATCAACAGGTTACACTCCATTCTTTCTGGTGTACGGGGCAGAGGCCGTACTCCCAGCCGACATAATATATGACTCGCCAAGAGTTGCTCAGTACACAACCTCAGAGACAAATGAGATAGCTCGGCAAGATGTCGTAGACCTATTGGAAGAAGCCAGAGAGTTGACATTATCACGATCGGCTATTTATCAACAAAACTTACGGCGGTATCACAGCAAGAAAGTGAATCCAAGAGTATTCAAAGAAGGAGATTTGGTCCTCCGGCTAGTGCAACGCACGGCCGGCATGCACAAATTGTCACCCCCATGGGAAGGACCATTTATTGTGAGCAAAGCATTGCACAACGATGCATATTATCTGATCGATGCTCAATACCGTGGAAAGAACAAGGCAGACAAAGCTGGTGAAGAAACGAAGTGCCCCTGGAATGTGGCTTTACTTCAGCCATTCTACTCATAGCATTATATCTCAAGGTCAAAATCCAATGATGTATCTGAACCTCGGCACCCAGAGCAATGACTCAGGGACTGCCTTAGGATATATTTATTTCGTATTATGTATTCGAACCTCGGCACCCAGAGCAGTTACTCGGAGACTGCCGTATGTTATGTTATTTCGTGTTTGAACCTCGGCACCCAGAGCAGTTACTCGGGGACTGCCATATGTTATGTTATTTCGTGTTTGAACCTCAGGACCCAGAGCAGTTACTCGGGGACTGCCATATGTTATGTTATTTCGTGTTATATGTTTTAACCTCGGCACCCAGAGCAGTTACTCGGGGACTGCCATATGTTATATTTATTTATTTCGCGTTACGCTCTTGAACCTTGGTGCCCAGAGCAGTGACTCGGGGACTATCATATGATATATCAATTTCGTATTGATACTTAAAACTTCGGAAACTAAAGCAGCAACTCGGGGACTACCGTATGCTACCCCAAACTTATGCTGAACGCACTCATATCAGTTTTATACTACCTCTAAAATTTGATTTACATGAGGAAGTTTCGAACAATAAACAACGATCCAGCGATCGCTATATACTTCCACAACGAAGTAGTTAACTTATGTTCACAACAGATCAATATCATAGGTATTCAGCGCTCGTGCCTGGATAAGACCATAAAAAATAACAGCAAAGTTAAGCCCTAAAAGGTCAAGAAATTAAGGACCATAGAAGCAAGAATTCGGACGAGCATCCACTTAACCAAATATCTCAACAATACATGGCAAAAGAAATTCAGATCACACAGCGAGTTAACAAATTTTTTCGGCTACATCACACGCCCGGCATACCAGGGATCGGAAATAATTTAGGCGTTGTTCCTTGGAGAGGCAGCTACTTGCTCAGGTGCGGGGCACTCCGAGGTAGGAGGGACCTCGACTGAGGTTGCCTCACCATCCGCTGACCCAGGGGCAACTTCGGCGGAAGTCCGAGGTTGTTCAGGAGCATCAGTCCGTGCAGTAGAATGCCCGGTACCTTTGGAAGAGGACCGCGCATCGTCGTTGCTGTCCGAGCTTGAGCTAGAGCTATCAGATGCGGCCGAATCATTTTCGCCTTCCCCCTGCTCCGCTGAATCATCATCCGAGGCACCGTCAGCCGCAACCTCCTGATCCGGGTCTGGGAGGAAACTCGGCCCTTCATTCCAAGTGTGCACGTCGGCGTACTCGACGAGTTGGAACGCCCGAGCTTGCCGAAGAGCAACAAAAGTGGGATCTTCAACCCAGCGGGAGCCAGTGCGCAAATTTCTCAGGATGTCCAAAGAGATATCTTCGCACCATGACATGATAACAGTAAGGGCCATGTCGGCACCAGCACGCCCAGCCGATTCTCTCCAAAGACTCAACTGCCTCTCAGATGCCATCAGCCTTGTCACCAATAACTCGATTTCGTTGATATCAGGAGTCCCCGAGGTATTCGGCCAGAGTACATGGTAAGCTCGGATAGCGGCCTGCACCAAGTCCCGGCCCATAATTTTCATCGGACCAACTGCGGCACCAACGGCAACCAAGTAATCCTCCATGGAATATTCTGAATCAACAGTAACAGGTTCACCTCGGCGCGCACGAGCTGCAAGAACTGCTTTAGAACTCACGGGCTTGGCCTCGGGGAAATGATCTGCGCAAAGCACGAACGTGTCAAAGGGTAGCAGGGACAGAAAAGAAAAGTATAATTCGGCCATGGCAAGTAGCTTACGATGAATGTAGCTCATCATTATCTGAAGATATTTGGCCCAGTCAGCCTTGCTCTTCTCAAAACGAGCAATTTCCTCGCTCAAACCTCGGTTTTTAAGTTCGGCAGCTTCAAGGAGTTCTTTGTTCTTCTGCAGATCCAGAGTCAGCCGATTCTTTTCCTCGAAAAATTCTTGGTCAACCTTCTCTAGTTCGGATTTTTGAGAGAGCTTAAGGGTGTCCACCTCGGATCGCAGGCGAGCTATCTCATCGTCTTTTTCTTGTAGTTGCGCCGAATGAACCGCATTTTGTTCTAAAAAAATGCAGCATCATGTCAGGCATGGGCATGCAATCTTGATGCAACACTGCGAAGTCTTGCAACTCGGCTTTACCACAGCCAAACGCAATAAGAAACCTTAGCATATATATTAAGAAGAAGAAGGAGTAAAATGGAAAGGAAGCTAACCTTCCAAGTTCTTGATCTTCTTTTCAAGGCGAATATTGAGGTTATTAATATTACCTATTCAAAAAGAAGTAAGCCGGCATTCCGTGGACGAATACATGAGAAAATTGGGAATAAGGAAAAGGAACTATCGACATACCAGCTTTCTTTGCCACGGTCAGAACTTTCTCGTACTTCTCTTCCAGCTTGCGGTGAGAAAAAAGCAACCTCTGGAACTCGGCAGTCCGCCGGTCATGTGCAACCTGAGTAATGAGGCAAAATGATAAATCAACGAGTAAAAGCTAAATTAGATCCGAATCAAGCAAAGCTTAATTCGGCTCTAGGTGGCTGGATATTCAAAGCTAAACCAGATCCGATTCATGAAGGACTTAACTCAGATCTAGGTGGCTGGATATTCAAAGCTAAATTAGATCCGAATCAAGCAAAGCTTAATTCGGCTCTAGGTGGCTGGATATTCAAAGCTAAACCAGATCCGAGTCATGAAGGACTTAACTCAGATCTAGGTGGCCGGATATTCAAAGCTAAATTAGATCCAAATCAAGTGAAGCTTAATTCAGAACTAGGTGGCTGGATAGTCAAAACTAAAATTAGATCCGGATCAAGCAAAGCTTAATTCGGCTCTAGGTGGCTGGATATTCAAAGGCTAAACCAGATCCGAGTCATGCAGGACTTAACTCGGATCCAGATGGCTGGATATTCAAAGCTAAACCAAGTCCGAATAAAACACAACTAAACTCCGAACTAGATGGCCGGACTAACGAACCTTAGAAATAAATTTAAGTCAAACTTCCAAGTATACAACAAGTTATTTCCTTGCAAGTTTCGGGGACTAGAGCATATGGTAACATCTGGAGAATAATTTAAGACTCAGAGAAAAAACAATTACCTCATTCATCTTGTTGGTATCAATGATGAACTGGGCAGCATGGTCAAAACGGCCGCTGATGTCAGAAAGCTGAAAAGGCTGGTTTGTTGGATTACCCTCAAACTGATCAGCAGCATTCCAGTTATTGGCATACTCAACCAGCGCTCCAAGGCTGTTCCCACTAACTGTCCGAGTTAAAACTTTACCCCGGGCAGGCGGTCCGACCACGGCAGTCGCAGGGCTCTTATGAAGAGCAAGCTGGCTGCCGGTGGCCGAGGTAACGGGGACTTTGGTAGGCGCAGCTCCCTTGCGCAGCACGTCGGCAATACTCGGCTGAGAAGAGCCGGCAAGACTTTTCTGAGAAGGAGTCTTGACGGCAATAACTTTTTTCGCCTTAGAAGAGGCATCAGCAGGAAGTGGCGCCTCCGAAGTGGGGACGGAGTCCTTAGGAGCAGCGGAGGATAAGGTCGCAGAGGGCGCCGGGATAACGACCTTTTCGACTGAGGTCGGGATGGCCGTAGAAACTGCCGTAGTAGATGGAGGCTCAGTAGTAGCGCTGGGGCCCATAGAAGGGGCGGCGGGCTCAACGAAAACTTCGGAGGGCCGGATCGGATCCAGGTCAATGGAAGGGGTCTTAGGGACATCGCGACGAACAGGCGACGTATTCGGAGCTGGAGGAGAAGCAGGACGAATAGGGCTAGGAATCCTGGTATCATCAGCGGGAGGAGGAGATGGCGGCCGAATCGGACGGCTAGTCATACTAGGACCGCCGGGTTTAACAGAAAGAGGAGCACTGCAAAAATAAGAAGGAAGATTTGTCAGTATGAGAAACAGAAAGAGAGAAACAAGAAATATAGGCAAAGGAACTTACCCGGCGACCCCAGGCATAGTCTTGCGCCTGGGAGGGTTCGGAGCGGATTTCTTCATTCGCTTCTTAGGAACCGCCTCCGAGGCACTAGCAGGAGCCCCGCGCTTCCCCGAGGTAACGGGAGGCCGGGAAGCAATAGGCTCGGCGTCGTGAACCTGACCGGCCGGATTAGCTGGGAAAGTAGAAGCCGGAAATGCATAAGAAATAGGCATGGCGGCAACTACCTCAAGAATTTGGACCTCGTCCGAATCACCTTCCTCCTCATGCGCTGAAGTTTTGCCGTGAGCTCGAGCCGGAGCAGGATCCGACTTAGGGACGAACTCCTCGGAGTCCGGCTCGCCAGTATCCGGGGTACTCCTGTCTGCGGGCCAAGGGAGCTGCAGAACTTTGGCGTCCTTGTTCTTCTGCTCTGCGAACCTCTGCAGGACAAGGAGAAAGAAAATCTTGTAAACCAGTTTCTAAAAACTGTGGAATAACAGAGCAATACTGATCGAGCTTACCTCGGGAGGCGGACGATCGCGGGTGAATGGTTTTAACCCCCAAGACCAATCCTCAGGCATCTCAGTCTTGAAGATAGCTCGGACGCGCTTATGAATAAGATAATTATCCAGCTCCACGGTCGAGACTCGGTTAGGGTCGAGGGGACCACTCATGTAGCACAGCTTGTGGGTCCGCTGCTGGAAGGGGCAGATCCGGCTACTAATAAAGGTTGCCATCAGATCTTCACCGCATAACCCGGCCCGGATCAACTCTTTTAGCCGAATCTCGAAGGCCTCGGCCAAGGCGTGAGTTTTCCTCGGATTGTAGAGCCAGTTCACTTTAGAGGGTGGGCCAATTGAGAATGGGGGGAGCCGAATCTTATCTTCCGCCCCTCTGTTCTTGACGTAGAAGAATGACTTGTGCCACTTCTTGCACGACTCCAACCCAGTGACGCGAGGGAACACGGATTTCCTCCGAGGTGTGATAGACGCCGCCCCACATTGGGTGAGCAACTTCTCGGGGGGGTGCAGAGATTTGTCAGGAACAACGTTGGAGCGGATCTGGAAGAACTTCGACCAGACATACACGGACGGCCACAGGCCGAAGTAACCCTCCGAGGCGGAGATGAAAGCAGAAAGAGAAGCTATGGTGTTCGCGGGAAGGTGATGCGGCTGAAGGCCGAAGTAATCGAGGAATTCTCTAGCGAAATCGCTAAGAGGGAGACCGAAGCCGCGGGCGAAGTGAGACATGAAAACCACATACTCGCCCTCTCTGATATCTGGAGAGGATTCGCTGCCGGGTAAACGGCAAGAAACCTCGGCGGGAATCCGTCGAGTCCGGATGAGCCATTCAATCTCACGGCGCGTGACTGAAGAGCCCTGCCACGAGCCTCGCTCGGGCCCGGAGCCAGCGTCGTCGTCCTCAACAAGAGCGCCGCTAAACGAACTAGACATATGTGCGCCGGAAAGATCGCCGGAGGAAAAACTGGCGGCGGAGGGGAGTTTTGAACTGCAAGGCCCCGTCGGAACTTTGCACGAAAACAATGGCGAAGAAACGGAGGAACCGTTGCCTAAGCGCGAAAACGAAGCAGATGAATCTAGGGAAAGATCGGGGCAAGACGGCCGGAAAGGACTCACCGGCGGCGGAGCCAAAGCCGCAGAGCGCGGGCAAGAAAGGCAGAACGACGCGGCGGAATCCTCGCCGGCGGAGGCTCTGGCTGACGAGCGGCGGAGGAACTGCAGGAGAACGCGCCGGCGAAAGGAAGAAGAAGAACGGAGGTGAGCGATAAGGGGAAAGGTGAATCCCACGAGCGCAGTTTCCCTCTTTATAGTCAAGCCATGAACAGGGAAGTGGGATCGTGGGTGTGGCAGTTACCCGTGTAGATCGTGGGAGCAGCACGAACGCACGATGGTGAGTGGAGCCACACCAACGGCCACACACGAAGAAAGGTCGTCACAATCCCCAAGGGGAACGGCACACGAGGCGTCGCAGCGGCGGCGCAGCAGGTACAGGGTTCACTGTAGCTTGTCAGTAAGCACTGTAGAAGGACCTAAAAACTAGAAGAACAATGACGGGATGACACGTAGGACATGGCGTACGAGGGAAGGAACGAGGAAACCTCGGACGAGGCCATAACTCGGAAACAAGACTGAAGAATATAATGAAGCTGATATAACCCGGCCAAAGCTATTGACAGGGCCACACCAGCTTCGGGGACTAATGTCGGGGGGTTAACCTCGGGTAGGTCAGAGACGGGGAAAGACAGAGGTACTATCCCCGTCTAATTTCCGAGTTACGGTCCAAGTCGGCCGAATCATGGATATGTCGGCCGATGAACGGAGGTAAGAAGCCCACGTATATGTATCAAGTAGTTACCCGGCCAAGCTGATGAGAGAATCGGCCGGGTTACCCAAGTGATCTTGATGCAGGTGAAGAACGAGCCGAGTAACACAAGGTAAGGCCGAGTGATACGAAGCTTGCAGGAGAAGGAGAAGCCCAAGGTCAAACTATAGCTGCAGGATAGAAGGAATCAGAGCAGAGCCAAGCACAAGAGACAAGGATGCACAGCGTCAGAGGGGCAGAAGGAGGTCACGGAGGTGACAGTCCTGGAGCCCGAGGCACGCAGGAGGGGGCCACTGGAACCTTGCCGTCGTTAGAAGGGCGACAGGGAAAGGAGGCCGCCGAACTACCAATTTGGGACAAGCATATTCCACGAATATGCTTGCCTCGTCAGCCCTAAGGGCACCCAAGGCGCTCCTTTATAAGGAGAGGCTTGGACCCTGAGGGAGGGATCGATTGTTTGAGCACCGTTAGGCTGGGGAGATTCATCTTGTCCCCTTGTATACAGCTCAAGGAGCACTTGTAATATAGAAAGAGAGAAATAAAGATCATCACTTTGGCAGCTTGAGTGTAGAGACAGTTGCATCTTCCCTCCCCAGATCCCACTAGCATCCATTGGCCCCCTACTTTAGCCTACCCATGGCATCTGCCGTGCCACAACCACGACACCTGGCAACCTGCTGACATGAAAGGTGTACCTAGGGAACTTGCCGAGCACAGCTTAAACATAGATCCAAAATGTAAACCAGTGAAACAACCTCTACGACGCTTCAGAGATGAGAAGAGACGCGCCATTGGCAAAGAAATAGCTAGGTTAATTAAGGCTGGGTTTATCCGAGAAGTCCTTCACACCCGATGGGTGGCCAATCCTGTACTTTTCCCCAAAAAGGGAACCGATGAATTAAGAATGTGCGTTGATTACACCGGCTTGAACAAAGCATGTCCCAAAGATCCGTTTGCTTTGCCTCGCATTGACCAAGTCATTGACTCGACGGCTGGCTCGGAACTTTTGTGTTTTCTTGATGCATACTCAGGATACCACCAGATCAAGATGAGGAAGTCGGACCAATTGGCCACTTCGTTCACTACCCCATACGGTACGTTTTTCTATGTCACGATGCCCTTTGGGCTGAAAAACACAGGTGCTACCTACCAGCGGACAATGCAACGTTGCCTTCACGACCAAATTGGTCGGAACATTCACGCCTATGTGGACGATATCGCGGTGATGTCTAAAAAGTCAAACGACTTAATCTCCGACTTAAAAGAAACCTTTGATAATCTCCGGAAATACAACATGATGCTCAACCCTAAGAAGTGCGTCTTCGGGGTTCCAGCCGGCAAATTGTTGGGCTTCATCGTTTCCTAGTGCGGAATCGAGGTCAACCCGGAGAAAATCAAGGCCATCTTAAACATAAACCATCCGACATGCCTAAAGGACATTCAACGACTAACAGGTTGTGGTGCAGCAGTTAGTCGGTTCGTCAGCCGACTTGGAGAGAAGGCGGACAAATTCACATGGACAAACGAAGCAGATGCAGCATTGAAGCAGCTCAAGGAGATTCTTTCCTCAGCGCCCATCCTTGCAGCACCCGAGCCTGGAGAGCCCCTGTTAATTTACATGGTGGCAACCAACCGGGTTATCAGCATCGTCGTCATGGTAGAGCGAAAGGAACCAGGCTACGAGCACAGAGTTCAACGACTAGTTTACTATGTGAGCGAGGTCTTGACGGAGTCCATGCAGCGTTACCCGCACTACCAAAAGATAGCTTATGGAGTATTCCTCGCTTCTCGGAAGCTGAGGCATTACTTTTAGGAGCACCCAATCACAACAGTGAGCAAGACTCCACTGTCCGGCGTTATCAATAACAGCGACGCTACAGGAAGGGTCGCGAAGTTGCTCAACGGCTTGGGGGCTAGTGTACTGCTACAGTCACCAAAAGGAGATAAGTTGCACTACGTTCTGCAGATCCACTTCGAGGCTACAAACAACATGGCGGAATATGAAGCACTCATTCACGGACTACGTGTAGCCAAGGATATTGGCATCAAGCACATAGTTTGCTGTGGAGATTCCGACTTGGTTGCCCAGCAGGTGGCTGGCACCTGGAATGCGCGGAACCCTATGATGGCGGCATATCGCGACGAAATGGACGAGATAGCCAAGAGCTTCTTGGGTTACGAAGTCAAGTATGTGCCTAGGGAGAAAAACGAGGCGGCTGATCTACTATCTAAGCTTGGATCAGGGCGCAAGCAAATTCCGCCAGGAGTTTTCCTTGAGAATCTACGCACACCATCCGTGAAGGGCGCCGACATCGACAACCCGGATAGAGCTGATTCTTTCATCAACATGGTGACAAAGATCCCTCCGGCTTGGACAAAACCGTTCATGGAGTATCTCGAACACGGAACTTTGCCCGACGACGAGGTCGAAAGACGGCAAATAGTACGACGAGCAAAGGGTTATACCATAATCAATGGGAAACTTTATAAAAGGAGCACTACTGGTGTATACTTAAAGTGTGTTTCCCAGCTAGAAGGTATGGAAATCCTGCGCGAGATCCATCTCGGAGATTGCGGGCATCACGCCGATCCCCGATCACTGGTCGCGGAAGCCTTCCGGCAAGGATTCTACTGGCTGACCGCGAAGGTGGACGCCGACAAACTGGTTGAGACATGCACAGGATGCCAGTATTATGCCCGACAACCACATGTTCCTGCTGAAGAATTGCAAACAATACCAATAACTTGGCCGTTCACAGTCTGGGGGCTAGACATGGTGGGGCCATTACAGACGGCACCGTGTGGATTCATGCATCTGCTTGTAGCAGTTGACAAATTCACCAAATGGATAGAACCTAAGACCATTAGAAAGCTTGATGGGGCAACTGCCCTCAGGTGTGTCCGGGATTTAGTGGTGAGATTTGGTCTCCCACATAGCATCATCACCGACAACGGAAGCAACTTGTCACTCGGAGAAGTGGAGGCCTATTGCTGGGACAAAGGCATCTGACTTGACATTGCATCTGTGGCACACCCACAATCCAATGGTCAGGTTGAGCGAGCCAATGGATTAATTCTGCAGGGAATCAAGCCACGTCTTGAGGCACCGCTACATAGAGCAGCTAGAGCCTAGGCGGAAGAATTGCCGTCTGTGCTGTGGAGCTTACGAACCACACCCAACAGATCCACCGGCTACACCCCTTACTTCATGGTATATGGAGCAGAAGCCATCCTACCTTCCGACATCCTCCACGACGCACCAAGAGTTGCCACCTACGACGAAGATGACGCTGAAGAATCCAGACGCCTAGATGTGGACCTTCTCAAGGAGGAGCGTGTTTTGGCATGCCAAAGATCCGCCATCTACCAGCAGAAGCTACGCAGCTACCATAGTCGCTGCGTTCGGCATCGCTCGTTTAAAGAGGGTGATTTAGTACTCCGACTTAAGCAGAAGAAGTCACACAAATTATCCCCGCCATGGGAAGGACCGTTCATCATAAGCAAGGCGCTGCTCAATGGGTCTTACTATCTTGTCGACAATCGTGAACTCAAGGATAGAACCAACAAGGATCATAAGCGTAAGCGACGTGACCGGATGATGACTACCCGAAGCTTGATCGGCCATGGAACATAGCACAGCTACGTCCTTTCTACACTTAGCATTTTTATCTAATTGTGTACCTCTTATATGATCAATTAAATAAAGCTCTTTGGTTCACTCATATTGCTGAGTCTTTTACCTCCTTTAGTGTTCATTTTTGGATCATATAAAACCTTTATGCACAAGTCTTGCGAATGCACTTGCGAAAATTCCGCCTACGGGCGTTAGCTTAAGTTTTCTGGTCTACACGTTCTTTGTTGTTTTTATGTGGATTCTGGAGTAGTGACTTTCGGCCCTTATTGTCGGCGATTTCAGCGGGTGGGCACTTAAGATTTTTGATCTCCAGTCCCCGAGTGTCCAGTCGCTGAATTTCAGCGGGTGGGCACTTAGGATTTTTTGATCTCCAGTCCCCGAATGTCCAGTCGCTAAATTGCAGCGGGTGGGCACTTAGGATTCCGTTTTGTTAACTGTTTGACTTTTGTACAGGGTTTGCAGCATGAATCAGCCGACCGGCTTGCTGCAAAGTGTCGCGCGGAGATTCAACTTGTCGCCGTCCAAGAGGCTAACAAGGGACTCCAGGCAATTGCTGCGAAGGCAGAGGAGGTTCGCCAGGGCCTTGTCCCGGCGAGTGAGCTGACAGCGGCTCAATATGCGTTGAGTTTGGCTGAGAAGCGGATCGCCGACCTTGAGCACGAGCTTAAGGACGCGAAGGAGGAGGCAAGCTTGGCGGATGGGAGAGCCAAGGCTGCTGTTACAGCCGCCGCTGAGGAGCGTAAGGTCTCTGACGCCCTTGTTGCTGGGATTCAAGAGGACTACTCCTCTCTTCAGAGCTTCATCACGGATCTCTCCCATCTGTTGATTGGTAAGTGTGCCTGCCTCTGCCTGTAATATTTTCATTGTGTGATCTTTGGTGTACTCACTACCCCCCTCTGTCCACAGGTCGGATCATCGACAGCGCGGAAGAGGCGCAGTCATTCGACGCACGGCAGTGTGTGGCCACTCTGGTTGACTCGGCCACGTTGTCTGCGACTTGTATTCGGGCGTATCTTCAGGAGATGTCGCCCACGGAAGTGATTCCCAGCGACCTCATCGAAGTGTGGCGGTACTTGGAGAAGGCGCCATCAGTCGTCGAGTTCATGACGCGGTCGGCGTTCCGGCGCGGGGCGGCGACGGCGCTTAGCCTTGGGCTCGCCCACTTCCCGGAGGATTTCGATCTGGATGACGTGACGAGTGGCTACCCGTCTTCGACTGGCTCGGTGGAGATCGCCGAGGTGCTGAAGCTGACGGACCGCGCCGCGGTATACTCCGATCGCGTCTGGGCGATGGGCGACCTCCTTCCTTATCAGGGGACGATCGTCATACCTAACAACCCCGAGCCGTAGCACCGGGACTTCAAGATCGAGCAGCCCTTCCGTGCGGCGATGGCGGGTGAGCTGACGACGTACCCGTCGAACCCGTACACTCTCTTCATTCGCAACCGCAAGGGTGGCGGCGAGTCGACATCGAAGCCTGAGGAATAAGACATTGTGCCCTGGGGCGTTAGTAGCAGTTCGGCCATTGGGCGTGCCTTGTACTTTGTAACAACTATGATCTGCTATAATGGGATATCGTGTTATTTTGTCAATTGTCGTGTGTTTGTGATTGAGAGTTGAACGAGTCCCCGAGCGTGTTCACCCTTTTTATGGGGTTTACCTCGTTTGTTATGTGTTTGTGATTTTGAACGTTTTGTTATTGAGGTCGACTCACCCGAGCTCGGAAAGCCAGTCGCAAGGAGACTCCCACGAGTGCTCTGTACTTCACCGTTTTCCCTTGCGCGAACGAGGTCGGGTAGCCGAGTCCTCGAGCGTGGTACTTGGTTGTTCTAGGCGCGACTCTAGGGTGGGTGGGACTGGGCGCGTTAGAGTAAGCGCATCACTCCTGCCTGTCCCGTCGGGTCAGTCGCATGGCGAGTCCTTGGCATGCTCTCATACTTGGCGTTTTCCCTAGCCGCTCGCGCTGAACTGGTCGTCAGTCCCCGAGCGTGGTACTTGGCCGTTCGAGTCGCTGTGAGGAGCGAAGGCAGTTGTCTTGGCTCGTTAAGCCAGTCGAGTTAGGCGACTCCAATGGGGCTCCGGGTAGGCGTTTTTCATGGACGTTACAAGACCTGGGGTAACCCAGTGCCCTTGTAGCGCACTACTTGGCCGTGCCGATCGCTGTACCAGAGGTTGACTCCTGCAGTTAGCTTGGTGCTATTACTACGAGTGCGAGTGGCACAAGACATGGAGAGTAGATGCAATTTGCGGTAACCAATATTTTTTATTTCATAGCGACTGGAGGATACATATGTGGAGTTCTAGGAGTAGAACTTCTATAGGAGGTTTACATTCCATGGTCACTTGACATCGAGTTTGCCGTCCCCGCGGATGTCGATGGGGTAGTAGGCGTCGTTGCCGAGTACTCGCCCGATGGCGAATGGTCCCTCCCATGGGGGGAGAGCTTGTGCATGCCCTTCTTCTTCTGGATGAGGCGTAGCACCAGGTCGCCTTCTTGGAAGGTGCAAGTTTTCACCCGCCGGCTGTGGTAGCGGTGGAGTCCTTGCTGGTAGATGGCAGTGCGTGAGCGAGCCAGGTCACGTGCCTCGTCGAGTTGATCGACTCCATCCTGACGTGCGAGTTCGTTCGCAGCCTCCGTGTAGTGGATGACCCTTGGCGAGTCATGCTCGAGGTCGGTGGGCATGACTGCCTCGGCGTCGTACACCATGAAGAAGGGGGTGAACCCTGTCGACCTGTTGACCGAGGTGCGGATACCCCAGACGATGGAGGGTAGCTCCTCGACCCTGCACCCGGCGGTGCGCTCGAGTGGTACTTGGAGCCGCGGCTTCAGGCCGTGGAGGATGCTCTGGTTGGCCCGTTCCACCTGGCCGTTGGACTCCGGGTGGGCGACTGACGCGAGGTCGAGCCGTATGTGGTGTTCCTCGCAGAACTCGGCCATGGCTCCTTTGGCGAAGTTGGTGCCGTTGTCCGTGATTATGCTGTTTGGGAACCCGTAGCGATATATGAGCTCGTGTAGGAATTTGGTAGCGGTCTTCCCGTCGCATTTCCGGACTGGCTTGGCCTCCACCCACTTTGTGAATTTGTCGACCGCGAACAGGAGGTGGGTGAAGCCAGAGGGGGCCTTTTTGAAAGGGCCTACCATGTACATACCCCATACGGCGAATGGCCAGGTGATGGGGATTGTCTTGACCGCTGATCTCGGCACGTGTGTCTGGTTGGCGTACTTCTGGCACCCGGCGCACCGCTGGACAATGTCGACGGCATCGGCGTGTGTGGTGGGCCAGTAAAAGTCGTGCCGCATAGCCTTTGCGACCAGAGAGCGGGCTCCGGCGTGGTGGCCGCAGTCGCCGGAGTGGATGTCGTGGAGGATCTTGTGTCCTTCGGCGGGTTGGACGCAGCGTTGGAACACGCTGGTCACGCTGCGCTTGTGGAGCTCGCCGTCGATGATGGTGAAGGATTTGCATCGACGTGCAACCATCCGGGTGTCTATCTCGTCTGTCGGCAAGGTGCCAGCCTCCAGGTAGGCGATGTACGGCTTGGTCCAGTCGTCTGGCTCGGCGATGAGTGCGACCAGGGCTGCCTCTGGTTGCAGCAGGACTCTGCTGTCGATCTCCCTTGGGGGAGAGACTGACGGCTTGGTGATCGTGTCGAGGAAGACGCCGGCGGGTGGTGCGAGTCGAGCCGACCCGATACGAGAGAGTGTGTCGGCCTCCTCATTCTTCCGCCTGTTGATCCACTCGATGGAGTAGCCTGCGAAGTGTCCACCCAGCTTGTCTACTGCCTGGCAGTATGCCGCCATGGTGGGAGAGACGGCGTCGCAAGTACCAGCGACTTGCCCAGCGACGAGGTCGGAGTCTCCGTAGCAACGTAGGCGGTTGACATTCATCTCCTTGGCAACTCGCATGTCGTGGAGTAGTGACTCGTACTCGGCCATGTTTTTGGTGCAGGGGGTGAAGTCGAGGCAGAGGACGTAGCGGAGCTTGTCGCCCTTCGGTGAAGTCAACACGATCCCTGCTCCTGCGCCATCCGCGTTCTTGGAGCCGTCAAAGTGCAGGCTCAAGTAGTGGAGGTATGGCAGCTTTTCCGGCTGCTGGGCCTCTTCCCAGTCGGCGATGAAGTCCGCGAGAGCCTGCAACTTGATCGCTTTTCGTGGCTCATACTTGATGTTGTGGACGCCGATTTTGACGGCCCACTTGGCGACTCGCCCGGTCGCCTCACGGTTGCGGATGATGTCCTGCAATGGTGCTGAGGAGACGACCGTGATCGGGTGCTCCTGGAAGTAGTGCGGCAGTCGCCACTGTGCTCTAAAGACTGTGTTTACCAGTTGTACCGCTGGCGCGACTCGGTGAGGACCTCGCTGATGTAGTACACCGGTCGTTGTACCGGGCGCTCCTTTCCTTCCTCCGGCCGCTCGACAACCATGACGACGCTGACGACGTGCTCGGAAGCCGCGACGTAGACCAGCATGCGTTCTTTGTCGACGGGGGCGGCGAGTAGTGGTGCTGCGAGTAGCACCTTCTTGAGGTCACGGAGTGCGTCGTCCGCCTCCTTGTCCCACTGAAAGATGGGGTTCTTTCGCATCAGGCGGTATAAGGGCACCGCCTTTTCGCCCAATCGGGGGATGAAGCGACTAAGAGCCGCGACTCGCCCGGCCAGTTTTTGGACGTCGCGCAGGCACTCGGGTTTTGCCGAGTCGACCGATCGTGTCGATCTTGGTGGGGTTCGCTTCGATCCCGCGCTTGGAGACGATGTACCCCAGTAGTTGCCCTGCTGGTACACCAAAGGTGCATTTGCCTGGGTTGAGCTTTATCTTGTATTTCCGCAGGTTGGCGAATCTTTCTGCCAGGTCGGCGAGTAGATCGCCCTGGCGAGCGGACTTCACTACCACGTCGTCGATGTAGACGTGGATATTGCGGACAATTTGGTTCGCAAGGCATTCCTGCATGCACCGCTGGTAAGTTGCCCCGGCGTTCTTGAGGCCGAAGGTCATGGCAGTGTAGCAGAAGGCTCCGAATGGCGTGATGAACGCCGTCTTCTCCTCGTCCTCAACCGCCATCTTGATCTGGTTGTACCCAGAGTAGGCGTCGAGGAAACAGAGCAACTCCGAGCCCGCGGTGGAGTCGATTATTTGGTCGATCCGCGGGAGGACGAATTGCTCCTTCGGGCAGGCGCTGTTTAAGTTTGTGTAGTCGATACACATCCTCCATGTCCCATTTTTCTTCTCGACCAGGACTGGGTTTGCCAGCCACTTGGAGTATTTGATTGGCCGGATGAAGCCTCCAGCGAGTAGGCGCTACACCTCCTCGGCGATGGCTCGGCGACGCTCTTCATTGAAGGGCCGTAGCGACTGCTTGACGGGTCGCACTTTGGGGTCGGCGTTTAGTTTGTGCTCAGCGAGTTCCCTAGGGACACCAGGCATGTCAGAAGGCTTCCATGCGAAGATGTCCCTGTTCTCACGGAGGAACTCGATGAGCGCGCCTTCCTAGGCTGGGCTCATGCCCGTCCCGATTGTCACCGTCTGGCTGGAGTCGCCTGGGACCAGCTCGACGGTGCGGGTGTGCGTCGTTGCCTCGAAGGCTGAGGTGTTGGCGCCTTCCGAATTGGGCTTCTTGAGTATGGTGGGGTCGTCTTTGTTGACCCCCCTCGCGTACTTGGCAAGCTCGTCGGCGTGGTTGGCCTCTGCCGCAATGACGGCGTCGGCCAGTTCGGCTCCTTTGGCCTCGCACTCGGCGGCCATGTCGGGGTCGCCGTTGATGGTGCTGACGCCGCGCGGCCCAGGGAGCTTCATCGCGTTGTACGCATAGTGGGGCGCTGCCATGAACTTGGCGAACGCCTGGCGCCCCAGGACGCAATGGTAGGGGCTGTCAAAGGGTACCAGCTCGAAGACGACACGCTCGGTGCGGAAGTTTGCTGGTGTGCCGAAGGTGACTGGCAGCGTGACCTTGCCGATCGGGTACGCCTTCCGACCGGGGACGATGTCGTGGAATGTGGTGTAGGTCGTCTCGACCATCGACTGCGGGAGCCGCAGTCGCCTGAAGGTGTCCAGGTATAGGATGTTGATGGAGCTGCCGCCGTCCATCAATGTCTTGGGGAGCCAGTAGTCTCCCACCTTAGGCTTGACCACCAGGGCGACTCGTCCTGGGTACTCGATGCGTGGCGAGTGGTCCTGGCAACTCTAGGTGATGGGCTGCTCCGACCAGTTGAGGAACTGGGGAACGTCCACCTGGGCCACCACGTTGACGGCGACGGCGTGGGCGATGACCTTCTTCTCGCGCTTCAT
The DNA here is from genome assembly GCA_916181665.1 of Avena sativa. NCBI lineage: Eukaryota > Viridiplantae > Streptophyta > Magnoliopsida > Poales > Poaceae > Avena > Avena sativa. Next base: position 412,614,591 of record OV702281.1, on the reverse strand, counting down.
GTTGAAGCCTATGAAGGTGTGGAGCGAGCCGGCCACACTGCCGAATTTTCCGCCGTTTGGCGGGTTGTTGTCGGGGTCCTCTCGTGCTCGCCGTGCCTTCTCGATTTCCTTGAGAGAGTGGCAGTCGGCGGTCGTGTGCGTGGCGGGCTTCCCTTCCCTGCTGTGAAACGCACAAGGCTGTTAAGGAGGGCCGCGGGGTCGAACCTTGGTTTTGCCTTGTAGTTGCTTCCGTCGCGGCGGAAGCTCTTGGGCTTGCGCTGCGCGTGCCCGGCGTTGGCGACGAAGTCGACTCGCCCTCTATTGCGGCGTTTGCTGGTGAGGCGAGTGTTGCTGTAGCGTAGGTCGGACCGTCTTCCGTTGTAGTTGCTGCTTGTGCGGCATTGGCCTCCCGACTCGTCGTCAGTTTCCTGGTTTGGGTCTTCCTCCGCGTATCTTTTGGCGATCTCGAGGAGGTCCGGTATGTTGTCGAGTGTGCGGGAATGTCGTTTGAGCTTGGCGACCAAGGGCTCGTAGCGGCACGAGGTCTTGAAGAAGTGGATCGCGGTGTCCGGGTGGATGCCGACCGCGTTGTACCATAGTTCTTGCCACCGCTGGACCCAGTTGCGGGTCGACTCGCGGGGTCCCTGGATGCATCGTTCCAGGTCCTCGATGGTGGTGGCGCGGGTGTAGGAGCACTCGAAGTGCCTGATGAAGGCATCTCGCATCTCTTCCCAGGAGTCGATGCTATCCTGAGGAAGGGTGTTGATCCACTGCCTGCACGTTCCCTCCATCATTAGGGGGAGGTAGCGGGCGGCTAGCAGGTCTGTGTGGCCAGCGATCCCCATCGCCATGAGGTATGTGTCCAGCCACACGGAGGGGTCGTACGAAGGGTCGTACTTCTCTATTTCCTTCGGCGCTTTGAAGTTCGCCGGGTATTTTTCGCCTCGGATCATCGGTCCGAAGCACCTGGGCCCGAGTCGGCTTAGCGACCCCATCGGCTCGCCATCGTGGCGATTGGTTAGGGTGTGTCGCAGGTCGCCGGGCTGGCGTGCGCGCCAGCTTTGGTTGTTGATGATGTGGGTGCGGGTGTCGACGGGCTAACCGTTGGCGGCGACGAAGTTGGTCGCTGGCCTGGGGTCGTTGGTGGAGAGTGCCGCGTTCGCGGGTCGATGTTGGAGCTGTAGTGGTTCAGGTGGCGGGAAGTTAAGGGTGTTTGCCGCCAATGGACGGCCGCTTGAGGCTGCTCTGCTGCCCGAAGAACGCGAGTACATCCGACCATGTGAGTCGGCGCCGGCGTTTTGTTGCTCGACCGCCTTTGCGAGCAGGGCCCTGACATACTGGATCTGTAGGGCGCCGTCACCAGTGGTCGTGATGTTGTCGGCCGCTGCTCGGCCTGCCACGAGGTTATCCATCGGGGTGGAGAACAGTGGTAGACCGTTCGTGTCTCGCTCCCGTGAGGAGACCACTATCCGCGGCTGATCCCTGGGGGTGCGCGGTTGGGTGGACGTGGGGCGCCCATCACCGTCGACCCTGGTGGGGGCCGGGCGCTTCCTCCTGGTGGCGCGTTCTCGCAGATCACGCGCTCGGCCACGCGGGCCGGGTTGTTCTCGTCATCGAAGTTCAGGGCATGCCCCTGGACGGTGGGGTTCAAGCGCGACCTGATTCGCTGCTGGTGGTAGAGCGACAACTCCTGCGCCGTCACCTGCTCGAGGCGAAATTTTTCGTGCTCGGCTTGCTCCTTGCGGACTGCCTCCGCCAGTTTCAGGCGGAGTTCCTCGACCTCCGTTGCCCTGGCGTTAGGAGGGATCAGGGTGGAGAAGGGATCCTCCGGCGGATCGGTGCCAGTCGCCATGTAGGTCGCGGCGTGGCGACCGGTCCCGTCGCGGAGATCGGCGGAGTTTTCCGACCCGGAGTCGAAGTCGAAGATCCCAAGGATGGAGGGATCCTCGAAGTCTCCCACGTTGGAGACCCTGGTGATGGAGCCTGCGGGCGAAGCCGCGGTGATGGATCCGACGAGTGACGCCGGGGTCGCTGAGTCGGCGTCATCGTTGAGGGCCGCGTCTTCCGCGGCCGCAGAGTTTTCGGCCACGTTGTTGTGGGCCGAGTTGTACTCGGAGGCAAGGCGATGGATCGTGCGGACCTGGCTCTCGGAGAGCCGGTCGCGTGGCGGCGACTCGTGGATGCGAGCCGAGTCCTCCGAGACGATGACGTTGGTGAGGCCGACGAAGAGGCTGCTCGTGCCGACCGGCAAGATCATGTTGTGCGTGACGGGTCGCGCCGCCGGGACGTAGCTGCTCGGCAAGATCTGGAGCATCTCGCCGATCGCTATCATGTGGCCGGTGGCGACCGACTCGTTGATGGGCAGATTGGATATCGCCGCAGAACACCGGCCAGACCGGCCAGGCCCCACGGTGGGCGCCACTGTCGTGGGAATGACCACGGCAGATGCTGCAATTGGCAGCGAGTAGTAGAAAGAAGGGCAAGGGCGGCCAGCCATCTGCGGTGCGAGATGAGGGCGGAGACATAGGGTTTTACCCAGGTTCGGCGCCCCGGAGGGTAAAGACCTACTCCTGCTAGATTGTATTATGATGGACGTACAATGGGGCGAGCTCGACGGCTAGGCGGCGAGTCGCTTGGGTGGATGATGGAACGTACGTTTACACGCCCTGTAGGGAGGTTTATATAGACTCACCCTCCCCTAGGGTTTACAAATCTCAATCGAATAAGTTAAGGTTTCGGTACTCATTTAACTTAATCCGACTGTGCCTATCTACTCTCCTGGGCCTTTAGCTTCCAGTCGCTTGAATCCACGCCAGGTATTGATCCAGTCGCCGTCTTGCAGGTCCACTCGCCAGTTCCTGGGCCAGTCGGAAACGTCCTGCTGGGTATACCCTGGTAGGCATATCCCCATCAACAAGTAGCTTGGGGTTCCCGGCCGGCAGCCTGGAATCTATGGGCTGGGACGTCATCGTTATTCTTCAGGCCTCTTAGGCCATTTGTTAAGTTTGCTATATTTAATAGCATAATTTTCCATCCATTGTTTGATGTTTATGGTCAGTGACCTCTGCTTGTAATAATTTGGTTCTTTGCTCAGTTATGAGTTCGCTGCAATAAATTTTGTGTCGTAGGGTCACTGCCGTGTTACCGACTCTTCACTGGATATCCTCGAACTCAAGGTTAAGCTTATGTCAAACGGAGGTCTGGGGTTTGTTTAGCCCTGATCCCGGGGGTGTCACATGTTCCATGAACAAGAGACCATTGTTTTCTCCCTAGTGGCAACAGCACATCTACAACCGAAGAGATTTATGTCACTTCCCTTGGAAACTAGAGGCATGAACTCACTATCGAGCATAAATACCCCCTCTTGGAGTCACTAGCAACTACTTGGCCAAGATAGCTACTAACAATGGAGAGCATGCAAGATCACAAACAACACAGACATGATAGAATCATAAAGACAAGACCATTAATCAAACCAACATAATAATCTCAATATCCATCGAATCCCCACAAACACAACATGCATGATTACAAATAGATTAGATCTTGATCATGAACGGAACTCACAAGATCTATAGATGAAAGCACAAAGGAGGACATACAACCATCTAGCTACTACATGGACCCATAGTCCAAGGTGGAACTACTCACGCATTATACCGGAGAGAAGGCCTCCGGGATGATCTCCCCTCCGGCAGGGTGCTGGGAAGAACTTCAGATCCCCCCGATCTAGGGACGATGGTGGCGGCGTCTAAAGACGGTTTCGTGGATATTTGATTGGGTGCTTAGGGTTTCTGCATCGGGGGCTTCTTATACGTGAAGGGGGAGGCCGAGGATGCGGCCAGGGTCGCCAAACCCTAGCCAGGCACAGGGTTGGGCCCACCCGCACCTGGGGTGGGTCTGGCCCCCTGGCTGGCCCCTCCGGCTCCCCTCTGGACTTCTTGTTCCCCATGGAAAGTAATTGACTTTGACGTTTGTCCCGTCCAATTCCGAGAATATTTCTTTACTAACTTTTCTGAAACCAAAATCAGCATAAAACAGGCATCTGGCACTGTTGCAACTTGTTAATATGTTAGTACCAGAAAACATGTAAAAAGAACCTCAAAGTGTGGACAAGTAAAGCAAAGTAGATACTAAACAAGCATGGAGCATCAAAAATTATAGATACGTTTCCAATGTATTAGCATCCCCAAGCTTAACTCTTGCTCGTCCTCGAGTAGGTAAGTGATAAAAAGAATAATTTTTGAGGTGACATGCACCCTCACAATAAAGATCCGACCATTTTGCAAGCATTGAAAGCTGGGATAAAAGAACTCTAAACATGTGCATGAAAGATGGAGTTCTAACAACAGGACATAGTAACTATGCATGCAACATGACAAGCTACAAACAAAGATCATGAATAACATGCATTGAAAAACGTTTGTTTGTTTCACATGCAGAAAACATAGCATAGTGGCAACCAGCTTGTCCCTCATAGAATAGCAAATAGATGCATAGGACACCTGCAAAGTTCATAAGGGTGACTAGAAACAAGTAGCACAAGAACAAGTAATAACACAGTATGCATCAATTAATAAGCTTTGGAACACTGCACACAGAATGACAACTATGCTCTCTTAATGGTTCCTAAAGGTAGAAGGTGAATGACAACTAGCAAATAGATGGAGTATATGCTTGACGAAGTATAAGTTGGCAATCTCAAGTCCCTTGAATACGAGGACCACACCTCATGCATACTCAACTTTGGGTCCAGGTAAGTTCTTGTCATTGTAAGTATTTGCATATCATTGAGAACCTCCAACGGGGTACCCCTTGCACATGGTACAGGAGCTTTCCCATAACCAAAATGACAAGGCAAGCAGACAATGAGCATCTCAGCAATCTTCTTATGTACCATGGGAATATGGTGTTTTTTTTCTCTCTTTCCTCTTTTCTCAATGTGTCTCTTTTTTTATAAGAAGAAAGCTTCAGAGATGTCATTATGGTGATGCTGCAAGTTTGCACCATGATTAGGCATGGCTTAGGCTAGCGGCCCAGGCGTTTATCTAACACAGGATACAAACTCCATTGACTTACAAGTTCCCTCTTTATTTCACACCGGTGACATCCATAGATAAAAGAACAGGATATCAACTGAGTAGAAAGTACAAGTGCAATGTTGAAAATGTTCCCCGTGACAGCACGGTTCTGCTAATTCCAACTTATAAGTGCAAGCATATACAACAAAGTTGTCAAAATGGTTCAAGTTTATTAGGGGAAAAGAATAAAGTGTTCCATCAAGTTCATGAGAGCTTTAATCACTAAGTTTTCACATAACAAAATAGTTTTTAATTGGAAGATAGATGAAAATAAGAATATACTTGGGATGGTGTAACACACCATGCATAGGAGTTTATAGTGGACACTCTGGAATAACATGGTTTCTTGGGAGTTGGAGGCATGAGTAGAACTTACTCACACAAGTGGAGGCTAGCAAAAGACTGGGAGCAACCAACTAAGAGAGCATAATGACCAAAATCATGCAAGCAACAAAGCATACTAATCAAAGCAAAGAGTGGTACTACAAGTCAAGGACTAAATGATCATAGAGGTTATGGTGACTTGTGACAGTCATAACATGGTGTGAGCATGTGCCAAGTCAACCCAAGCAAAGCATCAAAGGAGAATACCACAATACTATGCTTTTGCATGCTAAAACAACGCATAATTACTTCAAGGCACACTAAGCAATCCCAATTGTTTGGAACAAGCCATGCTACAGCAATAATCACTAATCATAATGCTAAAAAACACCTAGCATGTCATGCTAAAGTCTAAGTCATAGTTAATGCAAGCTCCTCTTGCACTTCAAGCAAGAACCTACTACTCCTTTCCAACACCAAGCAAACTTATTTGCAAAACAACACAGCGAGAACGGGGGTCCAAACTACTTTATTCAAGAAAACTAAACTTACCTAATCAAAGCAAAAGAAAACTAAAATGCTCCAAGAACAACACAATTGTGCATGAAACAATAAAAACGAAGTGTCTAGACAGACCTGAGCTTTTTCTTGATGAAAAAGGGGATGCTTTTGGCATCCCCAAGCTTTGACGCTTGTACCTCTTGGATATTTCTTGGGGTGACACCATGGTGGCATCCCCAATCTTGAGCTTTTGTCCATTCTTCATCTCATTGCATCATTCTCTCTCCATACCTGAAATTTTTCCTTCATACAAAACTTCACATAATCTTCATTAGCAACATTAGTGTATTCAAAAGATATTAGACCTTTGGAATTTTTTGGAACAGCAAGGCTTTCACTAAAAACACAAGCTAATGTAGTAACTCCTTCAAAAAGCTCAATTCACCTAAAGAGAACTCAAAAAGGAATCAATAAGAAGCAAATGCAAATAATGGCAGAAATCTATCAGAACAGACCAGCAGGTAGAAACCGATTTGTTGGAACATCTTCTGTTGCTCAAATCAAAAGGCGTTGAACTAACGAAAGTTAGATAACATACTTGGGGATTTATTCGTAAATTTTGAGTTCAATACGAGTTACAGAGACTCCTCACGAATTTTTTTGGTGGAGGCCACAAATTTGTTTCACCACAGCAACTCCCCAAATCTTACTTCCCTCAAATTAGAGGCCATTCTTGGCACAAAAAGCAAACATAAAGGATAAGGAGAGGTCATTACTGAAGTAATAACTTTCAAGACTCAAGGAAACTCTTGGGTTATCTCCCAACAAGTACTTTTCTTTAACGCCTTTAAGTTAGGCACAAGAAGCAAGAAGAATCAAGTATTTTCAAATGAAGAAGCATTAACATCAAATCTTGCTTTCAAAGGAGGAGCAAAAAGCAACTTCTCTCTCCTCATAGGGAAGTGTTCAATACCTTTCTTGAATGAAAATGATATTTAATGGTGCCTTCTTTCATATCAATGATGGCACCAACTGTTCTAAGAAAAGGTCTTCCCAAAGTAATAGGACAAGAAGCATTGTATTCAACATCCAAAACATAGAAATCAACAAGGACATAAGCATTGTTAACCATGATGATAACATCATTAATACTCCCCATGAGTTTCTTCTTAGCATTATCATTGAGTGGGACATCCAAATAATAATCTTCCAAAGGTGGCAAATCAAGCATTTCATAAATCTTCCTAGGCATAATAGAGACACTAGAACCAAGATCACATGAAGCTTTGAGCTCAAAGTCATTCACTTGCATATTAATAATGGGTTCCCAACTATCTTCTACTTTCCTAGGAATAGAAGCTTTGTTTTTTAGCTTCTCTTCCTTAATCTTAACGAGAGCATCTGTAATGTGTTTGGTAAAGGCAACATGCATATCACTAGCATCAGAACTTCTAGCAAGCTTTTGCAAGAACATAATCACTTCAGAAATATTGAAACCATCAATATCAAAGTCAAACTTGGCATCACTAGTAGTAGGATCAATAGGCTTAGGCATAATAGGAGTAGGAATAGGGACTACTTGTGGTTTAGTGGTGATGGTGCACACACTATTGTTTATATCAATTTCATCTTCCCTTACCCACTTAGCATGAAGTTGAGCTAACAGCCTAACATTTTCATCAATAGTAACTTGTATGGCATGAGCAGTAGCAAAGGTGTTTTCCATAGTTTCAGGTTTAGCATCCATTTTATTAATCAAGGAAGACTGAGCTTCAGACAAAGAGGATATATTTTTCTCAGCAGTTAAAAGCTTTTCCTCTATAGTCTTATTGAAAGTGGTTTGCTTACTAATAAAGTCTTTGAGCATGACTTCAAGTTCACAGGGGGCACCCCTGGCATTATTGTAAGAGCTTCCATAGGAATTGCCATTATTAGGAGGATAAGGCCTATAATTGTTGTTGCTACCAAAATTATTCCTATAGGCATTGTTGTTGAAATTATTGTTTCTAATGAAGTTCACATCAACTTGCTCTTCTTGAGAAACCAAAGAGGCTAAGGGAACACTATTAGGATCTAGAGGAGCTTTCCCATTAACAAGCATAGCTATAATAACATCAATCTTTTCACTCAAAGAGGAAGTTTCCTCAACAGAATTTACCTTCTTACCATGTGGAGCTCTCTCAACATGCCATTCAGAGTAGTTAACCATCATATGATCAAGGAGCCTTGTTGCAACACCCAAAGTGAGGCCCATAAAGGTACCTCCAGCAGATGAATCCAACATATTTCTTGAGGAGAAGTTCAAACCTGCATAAAAAGTCTGGATAATCATCCAAGCAGTGAGTCCATGAGTAGGGCAATTTTTAACCAAAGATTTCATTCTTTCCCAAGATGGAGCAACATGTTCACTATCAAGTTGTTTAAATTTCATAATATCACTTCTCATAGATATAATCTTAGCAGGAGGATGGTACTTTCCAATAAAAGCATCTTTGCACTTAGTCTAAGAATCAATACTATTTTTAGGCAAAGAAAGCAACCATTCTTTAGATTTTCCTCTCAAGGATAAAGGAAGAAAGCTTGAGCTTAATAATATCTCCATCTATATCCTTATACTTTTGCATCTCACAAAGTTCAACAAATCTATTAAGATGGGCAGCAGGATCATCAGAACCAGGACCACAAAATTGCTCTCTCATCACAAGATTCAACAAGACAGGCTTAATTTCATAAAAGGTAGCATCAGGAGCAGGTGGAGCAATAGGTGTGCTAAGGAAATCGTTGTTGTTGGTGCTAGTTAAGTCACACAACTTGGTGTTCTCATCAGAGTTCATTTTGGCAAAGGTGGGCAAGCCAAAAACAGCAGTAGCTAGAGCAGGAACTATTTTTTTGTGTTTTTGAATAAAGTAGGCAAACCAAACTAGACTAATTTTTTGGGGTTTTTTGGAATGAGGCAAACAAAACCAAGCAAAAGAAACAAAGCAAACTAAAAACAAAGTAAAGAGAAAGGAAGTGAAGGACTCCCCTAGTGAAGACTTCCTTGGCCTCCCCGGCAACGGCGCTAGAAAAGCCTTGATGATGCTCAACGCGGCACTTTGTTGGTAACCCCAAGCGTAGGGTGTGAAGAGCAAGAAGCAAGTTTTCCCTCAGTTGAGACCAACGTTATCGAACCAGAAGGAGGAAGGAAACGTCACACAGGTGTTGCAAGCAACACGGAGACTTGCACAGCACAAACTCAAGACTTCGCCCCAACGAATCAGTGAGGTTGTCAAGCTCACCGGTTTGCTATAACGAAGGATTAAACGTATGGTGTGGAAGGTAATGGTTTGCAGCAAATAACAAGTAACAGTGGAATATGTATCAATGGTAAAGATTGGACCGGGGTCCATAGTTCACTAGAGGTGCTCTCCTTAGATAAACAACATGGCATGAAGGGTAAACAAATTACAGCACGGAAATTGACAGGAACTGAGCAAGGCATAACAATGCAATTACTAGTCAGAAAGATCCTATGAGATTCGATTGGGCAATACAACAAGATACATAGACCGCCATCCAACTGCATCTATGACTAGAAATCCACCTTTAGGTTATCATCCAAACCCCCTCCAGTATTAAGTTGCAAGCAACAGACAACTGCTTTAAGCAAAGTGTGTAAGGTAAACAGTCCACATGTTTCATGAACAAGAGACCGTTGTTTTCTCCCTACTGGAAACAACACATCTACAACCGAAGAGATTTTTGTCACTTCCCTTGGAAACTAGAGGCATGAACCCACTATCAAGCATAAATACGCCCTCTTGGAGTCACTAGCAACTACTTGTCCAAGATAGCTACTAACAACGGAGAGCATGCAAGATCACAAACAACACAGACATGATATAATCATAAAGACAAAACCATTAATCAAACCAACATAATAATCTCAATATACATCGGATCCCCGCAAACACAACATAAATGATTACAAATAGATTAGATCTTGATCATGAATGGAACTCACAAGATCTATAGATGAAAGCACAAAGGAGGAGATACAACCATCTAGCTACTACATGGACCCATAGTCCAAGGTGGAACTACTCACTCATCATACCGGAGAGAAGGCCTTTGGGATGATCTCCCCTCCGGCAGGGTGCCAGGAAGAACTTTAGATCCCCCCCGATCTAGGGACGATGGTGGAGGCTAAAGAAGATTTTGTGGATATTTGATTGGGTGCTTAGGGTTTCTGCATAGGGGGCTTCTTATAGGCGAAGGGGGAGTCCGAGGAGGCGGCTAGGGTCACCAAACCCTAGCCAGGAGCGGGGCTGGGCCCACCCACACCTGGGGTGGGTCTGGCCCCCTGGGTGGCCCCTCCGGATCCCCTCTGTACTTCTTGTTCCCCATGGAAAGTAATTGACTTTGACGTTTGTCCCGTCAAATTCCGAGAATATTTCTTTACTAACTTTTCTGAATCCAAAAACAGTAGAAAACAGGCATCTGGCACTGTTGCAATTTGTTAATAGGTTAGTACCAGAAAACATGTAAAAAGCACCTCAAAGTGTGGACAAGTAAAGCAAAGTAGATACTAAACAAGCATGGAGCATGAAAAAATTTAGATACATTTCCAACGTATCAGTGACAGACTACCACCCTTAAAAGGAATCTCGTCCCAAGATTCGGGAAGGCTAGAGGTTACAAGTTGGCTTCAAGACAACTAGAGTACTACAACCCTTAAAAGATTTTTAACTAGCTACATCTTGGCTTACTTGGTGACTTGATGTATCTTCTCTAGGCAGTTGTTTGCATAGTGTCCCTTATTTCCACATTTGAAACATGTGACAAGGTTGATGTCCTTTTCAAATTTGCTTGTCTTGGTCTTCTCCTTTTCTGGACAATGTGATGCATAATGGCCTAGCTCTTTGCATTTGTGGCACATCACTTGGCTAATATCCTTCTTTTTTTTGGGTCTCTCCAAAGCTAGGAGGGCTCTTAGTTCATGTTCTTCATATTTCACCACAAATGTGGGAAAACTTCCTCGGTTCTTTGAACGATTCCTAGGATAATGTCCATGTTTCCTCTTTTGTCCACCATAGTGGGTTATAATGTATGGAGGTGCATACTGAGGTTTGACTTTATTTGCATCCTTCTTAGTAGAAGTTTTACCTTCATGAATGTTTCCAAAGACTTGATACATTCCATCTTTAGCTTGATATTTCATCTGTTGAACTATAGGATAGATATGGCATTGGACATGGACATGATCATTTCCTTCACATAGAAAACATGTAACTTGAGATGTAGGTGTTGGGGATATGCTATATGGGTATCCTCATAGCATGTCTCTTATCCGACTAACCCGGGTGGCCCATAGTCGGTAGCGTGGCCTGTGGCCTGCTGGGCGGCCCAGTTAGGTGGATCCAGAAGGGAGGCCCATGCCGGATAAAGGAAGGCTACGGTGGAGTCACCAGCGTACCCGGAGCCTTGGAGTGCAAGATACATAAGACTAGTGATAGACGGTGTAGGACTCTGTAACCTGTCCGGCTAGGACTTTTCCCTGTAACCCTAGGACCTGGCGACTATATAAGTCGGGCCTATGGGAGCCTTTAGGGCACAACCTAGTATCGATTCATACAACCTCGCACAGCGAACCTATCTCTGTAACTCGGCGTATCTGCCCTTATAGTGATTTATAGCAGGAGTAGGATTCCGCCACCGTCGTGGGATCTGAACCTGGGTAAGTTGTGTTACCTCATACCCGTCAACCGTCTACCTTACCCCACGTCTCTAAACACGCACTATGAGGACCCCTCCATGGCGTAGTCGTCGGCAATACCACGACAGTTGGCGCCCACCGTGGTGTTGGAATTATGCCCTAGAGGCAATAATAAAGATGTTATTATTACAATTCTTGTTCATGATAAAGTTTATATCCCATGCTAGAATTGTATTAAGAGGAAACTTTAATACTTGTGTGGTTTGTAAACAACACCGTGTCCCTAGTATGCCTCTATGGACTAGCTCATTGATTAATGATAAGGTTTCCTAACCATAGACATGAGTTGTCGATTAATAATGAGATCATATCATTGGAAGAATGATATGATGGACAGACCCAAACTAAGCAGAGAAATTAGATCGTGTCATCATGTTCATCTTTGCGAAGCTTTTCTTATGTCAAATATTGTATTCCTTAGACCATGAGATAATACAACTCCCTGGTATCGGATGAAAGCTTTGAGGTCATCAAACGTTATCCTATGAGAGGGTGATCATAAAGGTGTCTCTCAGGTGATCGGAAAGTACCTGTTGGGTTGTATGTATCGAGATGGGATTTGTCCCTCCCAAGTCGGAGAGATATACTTCGGGCCCACTCGGTAATCGATATCAACACCGCTTGCAAGCATGTGGTTAAGGAGTTAATCACAAAGTGATATCGGATTACGGAACGAGTAAAGTACTTGCTGTGAACGAGATTGAACTAGGTATGACGGTACCGACGATCAAATCTCGGGCAAGTAAAATATCGCGAGACGAAGGGAATATAAATATGGGATTGATTGAATCCTGGCATCGTGGTTCATCCGATATGATCATCGATGAATGTGTGGGAGTCAATATGGGTTTCCAGACCCCGCTTTTGATTATTGATAGAAGATCATGTCTGCATATTCTCGAACCCGAAGGGTCACACACTTAACGTGTCTCGACGCTAGGATAGATTGGATAATTGGTTTATGAGTTTTTGTTCGGAGTCTCGGATGGGATCCGGGACATCACGAGAGGTTCCGGAATGGTCCGGAGAATAAGATTCATATAAGGCAATGCAGTTTTTGGAGTTCGGAATTGTTTCGGGTTAATAGGTATTGTACCGGAAGCTTCTAGAACCTTCCGGAAGGGGACCAACGTGGCCCCACCTGCCGGGAGGGGGCATGGTCCTATGAGGGAGTGCCCTGTCCGCATTGGGCCAGGGGCACAAGGCCCCATAAGGCCCAGCCGGCCAAACCTAGGGGAAACCCTAGGGGAGCTTCTAGAAGGAGGGGGGGAAACTTGCCCCCCACTCTTCCTCCTTGGCCGCCGGCCTAGGCTTGGGGGAGGGGCTAGGGTTGGCGCCCACCCCTCTATATAAATAGGGCTGGGGTGCACCACCTCCCCACACCTCCTCCTCAAGCCCTAGCCACCTTGCTGCCCTCCTCTCTCTCTTCCTCCCGATTGCACGTAGGCGAATCCCTGCTGCAGAAACTCTCCACCACTTGCACCGTGCCGTCGCATTGTAGATCCAATCCGTCTCTCCACCATACTTGCTGGACCAAGGAAGGAGGAGATGTCGAGGTGCCGCACGTGTGCATCTCTCGGAGGCATCGCCACTTGCGGTGTTAGATCGGAGTGGATCGCGAGGAGGAGAAGCGAGTACGACTACATCACCCACGTTCCGACGAACGTTCCGCTGTGCGAATCTTAAAGGGTATGAAGATCTCATCTAATATATCTCGTTGTTTGCATCTCCTAGATTAGATCTTGGCTTTCCCGTTCGCATCCGTAGATTTTTTTTATTTACTATGCTGCGAAACCCTTCAGTGGTATCAGAGCTAGATCTATGCGTAGATGTGTTTCACGAGTAGAACGCAACATGGTTATTGCGAGCGTTGATGTGTTCTGTTGCAAGCCTCTTGTTTGTGTTCTTCTTATGACGCGGGATAGTGAGATCGAAGCGGTCCAGGCCAACCTTACGCGACGTCGTTCGTGAGACCGGCTCCGCACTTGACGTGTGGCTTGTTCCACACATGCGGCTGGTGGATGCCAGTTTATCTCACTATAGTTGTCATGGGATTTACACCGGAGTTTGGCAACCATAATATCACCGTTGTGGCTTTCCGTAGGTAAGAATCGTTCTTAGCTTGCTACTCCCATAAGCCACGTAAAACATGCAACAACAAAGTAGAGGCGTCTAACTTGTTTTTGTAGGGAGTGTTTTCTGTGATATGGTATGGCCCAAGATGTGATGTGTATGTTCTATGCAATGATCATGTTTTATAATGTTTCACGACTTGCATGTCGATGAGTACACAACCGGCAGGAGCCATATGGTTGTCTTTATAATTGTGTATGACCTGTGTGTCAACTTATACGCCATGTAATAGTTTCACTTTATCGCTAAGTAGTTAGCAATAGTTGTAGTTGCTATTCGTGGTGGAGGCAATCATGGTGGAGTGATGGAGGTCATGCCGGCACGCACAAGATGGAGATCATTGCGCGAATATTGGCTATACCATGTCACATAAAGTTATATGCATGTGATGTTTATCCTTTTATGTATCTTATTATGCTTAGATCGCGACGGTAGCATTATAAGATGATTCCTCACTTAAAGATCAAGATAAAACTGTGTTCTCCCCATGTATGCACCGTTGCGAAAGTTCGTCGTGTCCAAGCATCACGTGATGATCGGGTGCTATAGACTCTACGTTCACATACAACGGGTGCAAGCCAGTTTTGCACACGCGGAAATACTTGGGTTTGACTTGACGAGCCTAGCATGTACAGACATGGCCTCGGAACACATGAACCGAAAGGTTAAGCATGAGTCATATGAATGATATGATCGACACTTCGTTGTCCACCATTAAAGCCACATCTCTTCTCGTGAAGATCGGATTAGCTGTGGTGAATTTGGATCGTGTTCACTAAACAACTTGAGGGATGTTGAATTTAGTGGGAGTTCATCTAGTAATTTGATTAAAAGTTGAACTAGTTATCATGAACATAGTCAAATTTGTACTTGCAAATATTGTAGATCAAATGGCTAAGTCCAACTTCAACTTCAACGTTTTTGCTGAGAAGGAAAAGCTTAGAAACAATGGGTCTACCTTCACCAATTGGTTCCGCAATCTGAGAATCATTCTCTCTGGCGGTCAAAAGGACTATGTCCTTGAAAATGCGTTAGGTGACGCCCCTGCTGTAGATGTGCCGGCTGATGAGAAAGTTGTCTATCAGTCGCGCAAAGATGATTATGGTGTGATTAAGAGCACCATGTTGTTTGCTATGGAATCGGACCTTCAAAATCGTTTTGAAGACTATCCCGGGCCCTTTGAGATTCTTGAGGAGCTGAAAACTATGTTTCAGACTCAGGCCCGTTCTGAGAGATATGAGATCTCTGAGAATTTCTTTAACTGCAAGATGGAGGAAGGGAGTTCCGTTAGTGAGCACGCCATAAAGATGTCGGGCTACACTCAACACCTTGGGCAACTGGACTGCAAGATTCCAGAGGAGCTCAAGATTGACAGGGTTCTGCAATCACTCCCTCCCAGCTACAAAAGTTTTGTAGTGACTCATAATCAGATTGGTTCCACTGATACGATCACCGAGCTCTTCGCAAAGCTGAAGGCTATGGAGGTGGACATCAAAAAGGATAATCATGTGTTGATGGTCAACAAGCCCCCCACCTTCAAGAAAGGTAAGGGTGCAAAGAAGCCCTTCAAGAAAGGCAGCGGCAAGCGCGTTGCCCCTGCTGAGAAGAAGTTCAAGTATGGACCCAAGCCAGACACTGAGTGCTTCTATTGCAAGGACAAGGGTCACTGGAAGCGCAACTATCCGAAGTACTTAGCGAACAAGAAGGCTGGCACCATCAATGGTATATTTGATATACATGTTATTGATGTTTTCCTTACTAGCTCTCGTTATAGTGCCTGGGTATTTGATACTGGAGCTACGGAATAGACGGCGGCTTGCGAGGGATGAGGTGACGATGCGCGTTGTCAACGGATCAAGAGTTGATGTGATGGCCGTTGGCACGCTCTCCTTAGTTTTAACTTCGGGATTAGTTTTAAACCTTAATAAGTGTTATTATGTGCCTGCGTTGAGCATGAACATTATTTCTGGATCATGTTTATTGCAAGACGGTTATTCATTTAAATCGGAGAATAATGGTTGTTCTATTTATATGAGTAACATCTTTTATGGTCATGCACCTGTTGTGAATGGTTTATTTCTTCTGAATCTCGAAAGGGATGAAACACACATCCATAACATTGAGGCTAAGAGATGCAAAGTAGATAGTGATAATACTACTTATTTGTGGCACTGTCATCTAGGTCATATTGGTGTAAAACGCATGAAGAAACTCCATTCTGATGGACTTTTGGAGTCTCTTGATTTTGAATCATTTGACACATGCGAACCATGCCACATGGGCAAGATGATCAAAACCCCGTTCTCTGGAATGATGGAGCGAGCAACGGACTTGTTGGAAATCATACATACCGATGTATGCAGACCGATGAGTGTTTCGACGCGCGGTGGATATCGCTATTTTCTCACTTTTACCGATGACTTAAGTAGATATGGGTATATCTATTTAATGAAACATAAATCTGAAACATTTGAAAAGTTCAAGGAATTTCAGAATGAAGTGGAGAACCATCGTAACAGAAAAATTAAGTTTCTACGATCCGATCGTGGAGGTGAATATTTGAGTTATGATTTTCTCACGCATCTTAAAGCTAGCGGAATCGTTTCACAACTCACGCCACCCGGAACACCAGAGCGCAATGGTGTGTCTAAACGCCGGAATCGAACCCTATTAGATATGGTCTGATCGATGATGTCTCTTACTGATTTGCCATTATCATTTTGGGGTTATGCATTAGAAACCGCTGCATTCACTTTAAATAGGGAACCATCTAAATCCGTTGAGACGACACCGTATGAACTGTGGTTCGGTGCTAAACCTAAGTTGTCGTTTCTTAAAGTTTGGGGATGTGAAGCTTACGTCAAGAAATTGATGCCGGACAAGCTCGAACCCAAAGCGGAGAAATGCATCTTCATAGGATACCCTAAGGAAACTATTGGGTATACCTTCTATCACAGAACCGAAGGCAAAGTGTTTGTCGCAAAGAACGGTTCCTTTCTTGAGAAGGAGTTTCTCTCGAAAGAAGTGAGTGGGAGGAAAGTAGAGCTGGACGAGGTTGTTGAACCTTCTCTTGAGTTGGAGAGTAGCGCAGCACCTAAAATTTTTCTAGTGCCGCCTGCACCAACAATAGAGGAAGCTAATGACAAGGATCATGAAGCTTCGGACAATGCTGCTACTGAGCGTCGCAGGTCGACAAGGTCGCGTGCCCCTCCTGAGTGGTACGGCAACCCTGTCTTGACTGTCTTGCTAGTAGAAGACAGTGAACCTACGAACTATGAGGAAGCGATGATGAACCCAGACTTTGAGAAATGGCTAGAAGCCATGAAATCCGAATTGGGATCCATGAGCGAAAACCAAGTATGGACTTTGGTGGACCCTCCTAGCGACCGAAAGGCTGTTGAGTGCAAATGGATTTTCAAGAAGAAAACGGACGCGGATGGTAATGTTACCGTCTATACAGCACGTCTTGTCGCGAAAGGTTTTCGACAAGTTCAAGGTGTTGACTATGATGAGACTTTCTCTCTCGTAGCGATGTTTAAGTCCATTCGGATTTTATTAGCAATTGGTGTGTTTCATGATTATGAAATATGGTAGATGGATGTCAAGAATGCGTTCCTCAATGGCAACATTGATGAAGAGTTGTATATGATGCACCCCGAAGGTTTTGTCGATCCTAAGGATGCTGATAAAGTATGCAAACTTCAGCATTCCATTTATGGACTGAAGCAAGCATCTCGGAGTTGGAACCTTCCTTTTGATCAAGTGATCAAGAGCTTTGGATTTGTTCCAAATTGCTACGAAGCTTGTATCTACAAGAAAGTGAGTGAGAGCTCGGTGACATTTCTGGTACTATATGTGGATGACATATTGATTATTGGAAATGACATTAACATGCTTAACGATGTGAAGAGTTATTTGAACAAGTGTTTTTCAATGAAAGACCTAGGTGAAGCTGCTTATATATTGGGCATCAAAATCTATAGAGATAGACAAAGACGCCTGATAGCTTTAAGCCAGAGTACATACCTAGACAAAGTTCTGAAAAGGTTCAGAATGGATAAGGCAAAGAAAGGTTCAGTGCCTATGTTGTCAGGTAAGATATTGAGCAAGGCTCAGTGTCCAGCTACGGTAAATGATAGAGAAGCTATGAGCTGTAAGAGAGATCCCAACCTTTTAATAAGGTAGAGTCCCCTGTGTTTACAATGCAAGTCCCTGGATCATTATCTAGCATCCACAGTTAAGATGTAATATCAAGAAAAAAAGGTCATAATATAACTTTATAACCAGGAATAACATAATTTTATTACATCTTACATAGCTCATTTGGCTATTACATTACATTGCAGTAGAATATCTATAAGCATGGGGTCCTTCATCTTCAAAGTGCCACAAGCAGTCATGTTGGTTGTAGACTTTGTAATCTAATCAATCAATCTTCACTAATATCAATCAAACATGCAACATTACAAGTTACAGCCACAAGTGTCAATACATTTGAATTGTATTGGCAAGTTTCACTACTATGTTGAATATAAGTGGATCCTATCATTACATGCATTTTTGGCTAAGTAGGGTTTAAGGCTCATTTGCAGAAAGAAATAGTTTATCCTATATTTTCAAATGGTTTTGTTCCTTTGTCAAATCTTTCTGAACTCCTTGGTAAATCCCCAAGTGTCTTTGTCAAAAAAATCTCTTGAGCTCCTTGGTACACCCCAAGTACTTCAAGTTTTTATCAAAAATCTCTTGAGCTCCTTAGTAAATCCCCCAGTGCTTCAAGTTTTATTCCAAATCTCTTGAGCTCCTTGGTACCCCCAAGTGCATCAAGTCTTTTGTTGTCACTTAAAAGTTTTTCTTTAAGAAATTGGAATGTCGAGATTTCCCATAGCTTCAAACTTTAGTTGCTCAGTATTGTCCATAACCGGGGACACGTCTAAGTACTTAGATTTTTATTTTCTTCTGCAGAAGTTGTACACTTTACCCACATATCACACTCTCATCTTGTTGCCACCAGTGGCCGCTGGATAAGTACTCACCAAGATGGAATACTGACAGATTGAGAATGTGACGAAGTCTTTCCAAAGGGTCCTCCCATACACCATTGCTAGCTTGTCTTCAGTACCGATGTAGGATTCCAAGTTCCTCATTTTCAGTAACCTGAAGACAATGCATGGGTCTTCCCAATGTAGTTGACTAAGCCAGAGCCATAAGTAGCATGTGGTTGTACACGAAAGCCACAATTGGAGAAACATGTTCAATCTCTAAGTTCCTGGGTGGTTTTCTTTTGGAGCACAACACAAAGAGATTGCCATAGACATGGTTCCTTTTGTTGCCACCTTCTCCAAAACTCAAAGTATCCTTGTCCACCCAGGTGGTTCATTGAGTCCTTGTTTTATTATATAAAATCACAAGTCTTTTCTCAACTTCATAAAATATCAACATGTCTCCCTTCTCAAAATATGTTGCATGGCTAAGCATTTTTCAACTACATTGTTTTCACTAAGGAATATATAGGGTATCCTATTAGGATTTAGCATAGCATAAGTATAGAAATTATTTTCATGCATGTTTTCAAAATCCACTAAGTATAATGAAAATAGTAGGACTTTAGATGATAGTGTCACTTGCCTTTTTGGTTGGGAATGTTGGTTCACTTCTTGATCTTGCTAGTTTCACACTTTTCTAACTTCACTACAATCAAACAAGCAAACACAATATCAACTAGCCTTCCAACCAATATTCAAACAATCAAACACACATAAAATAATGGGAACTAGGTCATGCATGCAAACATGCAAAAGGTAGTTTTATTTGCAAAGGTGGTTTCTACTAGGCTCTAAACTTTGTAAGGCTCAAAGTGGTCATTTTCCAAAGTGGCAAAGTCATTTGCAAAAGGGTTTTATCCATAAATCATTTTAAATCCAAACATTATTTTATGTGGTAAAAAAATGTTTTTATCAAAGCAAAAACTTTATGTTGTTCACCAAATAAGTTCTTTTTTCTCAAAACTTGGTGTTTTAGGGTCAGTAGGTTTGATCCAAATCATTTTCCCAAAGTTTTTACTCCAAAGTCATTTTCATAACAAAATCAATGTTTTTATTTGGCTAGAAATGGAATAAATCAATTAATCCATCCTAATCTTTACAAAACACATTTTAAAAATCCACAAGTTGGTTCCTAGGGTCAGTAGGTTCACAACAAACCAATTTGCAAAGGTTTCAATCACAAAATCATTTTGGAATAAATTTTCTAACCTAAACAGGCATACAAATGTTTCTGTAAAAACAAACAATCTAACAGAAACTTTTTACTAAACACATTGCATGGTTGGCTAGGGCTTGTTCCGCTGATTCCAATGATATAAAGTTTGTAATTTTTGGACGTGTGGATCAAAAGTTACAAGGATTTCAAATCTGTATCTAAAACAGATTCAAACTTTATTTTAAAACAGAACTGGTGACACGCGTTGCGTTTTTATTGGGCGGTACCGCTTCGTGCGGATCAGCCTCTGCGGGGCGTTGGATTAAACTACATCGCATGGCTCAGACTGCGTACCCTTTCGCTGTTAAGTGATCTAATCACATCCTTTGGATTTTCATCTAACGGCTATCGTCAGCTTGACCAATATCTGGCGGCGCTCGACGGCTGCGCGCGGCGGCGACGTTCGGCCAACGGCGGAGCTGGCGCTAGAGGATGCTAGGGGAAGAAAGGAATGGCTCACCGTGATCGCAGTAGCGTGGGGGAGCTCAACGTAGTTGCGAGGAGGCGAGGGGCGCTCAGGATCCATCGGAATTCCTCACCGGAGTCAAGGACGGCGTCAGGCGGCTCTGGTCGTGGTCGGGGTCGACGTTGCAGATCGCCCTAAGGCAAGATAAGAGCATGGTTAGATGTAGGAGAGTGTGGCGAGTGTGGGAGTATCATCGAGGAGTGCTGGGGCGAACGGAGTCTACCTGTGGAGTTCGCCGGAGTGGGAAGCAGTCGCGGCGGCGCTCAGAAGTTGTTGAAGTCGACGCTCTGGGGCGCCCGCGGTTGAAGGATAGCACAGAAAGGTGCGCCTGGGAGTGGGGATCACGGTCGTGTGCTCAGGAAGGCAAGGGGCGGCGAGGTTCGGCCGGAATCGAGGAGGGACGATGGTCGGAGAAGTGGCGTTGCGAGCTCGAATTGAGGCAGCCTAGGGGCTCTCGTGCTGTGGTGTTTGAGGGGAAGGGAGGAGAAGGCGCGGGCGGTTAAAAGGACGTGGTCGCAGGGGGAGTAATGGTCGTGGTTAACGCGAATTTATCGCCGACGTAAAGGGCAGGAAACAGCAGGGCGTCGTCTGCGCGAGGAAGAAGGGGTGAGCTGGCTGCGTGGGTCCGCTTCGTCAGCGAAGGAGTGAGATGGGGAGAGGGGTCCACCAGTCAGTCACTTTGAGGGTGCGGGTTCAGGTGATAAATGCTTCGCGCGTGGAAAAGAAGCTGGGCTGCTACTGGGCTTGTTGGGCTTGGCCAGTTGGGCTGCGTCCGTTTCTATTTTTTTTTTCCTGACTGTTTTTCCTTTTTCTGATTCTATTTTCAGTTTTGAATTTCAAACAACAATCAAACATTCAAATCAAAACAGACTTCCACCAAACATTGCAATTGAATTTGGTTCTGTTTAACAACATAAACCAAAGTCCAAAATAAATTAATATTTTATTTTAGGGTCCATTATTAATTAAATAAATAGACCTTGTTTATTAATCAAATAGATTTTGATTTATTCAAAACTCCATTTTGAAATCTAAATACTTGCAAAACCAAATCAGTAGGTTTTATTTGGAAATAAAGAATACTTGGAAAACTTGTTTAAAATAAATAAATAAGTTTTGAGGTTTAATTAAAATAGTAAAACTTTTATTTTCAATAAACTTGAATATTAAATCCCTATTATTTTCTTTAAATAAACCTTTACTATTTTTAACAAATAGAAATATTTTATTTCAAAGGCTTGGCCAAGTTTTAATTTGGCTCTATAAAATAATCCTTATTTATAATTCTATCTTTTCATATAAAAACCCAAATCTTTTATAAAAAGATTTCAAAATAGTAATTCCAAATATTTTTATTTTCCTTTATTAAATATTTATCTTTATAAATCCCTTTAGGATTTATTTGATCCAAATAGGTTTTGAGTTCCCAAATGAATTCAAAAAGTTTCTTCTTACCCTGAAAATCAACAAAGTTTTATTTTATTCATTTATTTTTCACATTACAAGATTTGGAAAATCTTGGGATGTGACAGGCTACCACCCTTAAAATAAATCTCGTCCCGAGATTTGGGAAGGCTAGGGTTACAAGTAGGCTCAAAACATCTAGGGTACTACCACTCTTAAAAACTTTCAAACTAAATTACATATTGGCCTTCTTGGGATCTTGGGGAAACTTCTCTGGGCAAACATCTGCTTTGTGTCCTTTGTTTCCACTCTTGACTCATGGGCCAAGGCTGAGATCCTTCATAGGCTTGTTTAACTTGTTCTTCATCTTTTCTGGACAATTGCTTGCATAATGTCCTGGTTCTTTGCAATTGAAACAGTTGATATCTTTGAGTTCTTTACGTGTCTCTTGTGGACAAGTTGCTGCATAATGGCCTAGCTCTTTGCAGCTGTTGCACCACACTTGGCCAATTTCCTTATACTTCTGGTTCTCTGGGCATTCACTGGAATAGTGTCCCATTTCTTTACAACTATGGCATTGCACATGGCTTTTGTCCTTCTTTTGCTTTTTGGGCTTCTCCAAAGCTAGGAGTGCATCTAGTTCATGTTGATCATATGTTATCTGGTAGGTAGGAATGTCTACATGTTTCTTGGACCTTCTATTGCTCTTTGGAAAATTCACATGCCTCTTCTTTGGTCCTTTGAATTGGGTTGTATTGCATGGAGGTATAAGTGGATCTTTTCCTTTGTCATCATTCTTCTTGGTAGACTTAGATCCTTCTTGATAGTTTGCAATCATTTGTTGCACTCCATCTTGTTTCCTTTGTTCAACTATGGAATAGATGGGGCATTGGATAGGGACATGGTTGTTTCCTTCACATAAGTAGCAAGTAGCATGAGAGGTGGGACATTGTCCAATTGGATGTTTCTCTTCACAGTTGGGGCATTGATCTCCATGCTCCTTGGAAGTATGATCCTTGTCTCCACAAATAATGCAAGCTGGGGCTCCAGCTAGAATAACATTTATGTCATCCTTGTTGTTACAAACTCTTTTGGAATAGTTGTCTTCCATGTTGATCATTTGATCTGTCACCTTAAGCATCAATTGGGCTTGGGTTTCCAAAAATCCTTGCAGGGTTGGATCTTCCCCACTGGTGTTGGCTATGAATTGAGCTGTCATTTGGTTCAACTGGTTTTGGGTTGCTATGAGCTCTTTCATGTTGTCCTCTTGGTTGGTGTTGGTGTCATCAACCTTGATGTTGGAGTCTCTTGGAGTAGTCATCTGTTTGGGTTGAATTGAGATTAGAATAGGCAAGATATTTCTAAGGAAATAGTTCTAATCACACACATCACAATTCACTCAAGCAATGTGCAAGCAATCACAAACAAACTTTTCACTCAAACAATGAAGTTCAAGCACATTTTTAGGCAACAAAATATTTTTGTTACACCACACAAGTTCGTGGGTTTGTCTTAAACTACATATGGTGGTCCATCTATATGGTTCACTTGAAATCTTTCTTTCCCTCTTTGGTTGATTCCTTCTTGCATAAGATCATGGTTTCCTTAGGAAAAATTCTTGGTCACAAAACTTCATAGTTGATGAAGGCTCCTTCTAACTTGTGTTTCCTTAGTCTCCAATTTTTAAGCAAGATTTCCTTGTCTCACTTGTCTTTAGTGACATCCAAGATTGAAGTCCTTGGTGAATATGCTGAAGATGTTGAAATCATTAGAGTTGAAGAAGTTGAAGTCATTAGAGTTGAAGAAGTTGAAGTCATTTGAAGAAGTCCTTTGCACATGGTGTAGTCTTTGGCCATGGGGTAGGTTTTTCCATCAAGTTGAATATAGAAGAGATGTAGAGTCAAAACCAAAATGGTTGAGGAAAGAGTTTACAAGATTGTTTGTAAATAAGTTTTGGAACAAATACAACTCTTATTTTTCTAAGGGTTTTGTCCAATCCTAGGGTTACAAATCCTACAGGCAACACAATGCTCTGGTACCATCTGTAAGAGAGATCCCAACCTTTTAATAAGGTAGAGTCCCCTGTGTTTACAATGCTAGTCCCTGGATCATTAGCTAGCATCCACAGTTAAGATGTAATATCAAGAAACAAAGGTCATAATATAACTTTATAACCAGGAATAACATAATTTTATTACATCTTACATAGCTCATTTGGCTATTACATTACATTGCAGCAGAATATCTATAAGCATGGGGTCCTTCATCTTCAAAGTGCCACAAGCAGTTATGTTGGTTGTAGACTTTGTAATCCTAATCAATCAATCTTCACTAATATCAATCAAACCTGCAACATTACAAGTTACAGCCACAAGGGTCAATACATTTGAATTGTATTGGCAAGTTTCACTACTATGTTGAATATAAGTGGATCCTATCATTACATGCATTTTTGGCTAAGTAGGGTTCAAGGCTCATTTGCAGAAAGCAATAGTTTATCCTTTCTTTTCAAATGGTTTTGTTCCTTTATCAAATCTTTCTGAACTCCTTGGTAAATCCCCAAGTGTCTTTGTCAAAAAAAATCTCTTGAGCTCCTTGGTACACCCCAAGTACTTCAAGTTTTTATCAAAAATCTCTTGAGCTCCTTGGTAAATCCCCAAGTGCTTCAAGTTTTATTCCAAATCTCTTGAGCTCCTTGGTACCCCCAAGTGCATCAAGTCTTTTGTTGTCACTTAAAAGTTTTTCTTTAAGAAATTGGAATGTCGAGATTTCCCATATCTTCAAGCTTTAGTTGCTCAGTATTGTCCATAACCGGGGACACGGCTAAGTGTTGGAGATATGCCCTAGAGGCAATAATAAATGTAGTTATTATTATATCTTTGTGTTTATGATAAATGTTTACATTCATGCTATAATAGTATTAACAAGGAAACATTAATACTTGTGTGATTTGTAAACTTAATTTGAAGTCCCTAGTATAGCCTCTATACTTCACTAGCTTGTTGGTTGATAAATGATTGTGGTTTCCCTATCATGAACATTGAGATGTTATCAACAACAAGATCATATCATTAGGAGAATGATATGGTGGACATACTCCTATAGATAAGCGTAGCATAAATATCAAGTCATTTCAATAGTTCAATTGCTATATGCTTTCTGATACATAGTAACCTAATTCCTTCGACCATGAGATCATGCATATCACCTTTACCGGATGGATGCTTTGATGACATCAAACACCACACCGTAACTGGGTGTCTATAAAGGTGGCATTGAGTGTTCGGAAAGTATTGGTTGAGACACATGGATCAAGAGTGGGATTTGTCCATCCATATGACGGATAGATATTCTCTGGGCCCTCTCGGTGAAATGTCATCCAATTAGCTTGCAAGCATGTGACTGGCTCACAAGGGATCACATATCACGGGAACGAGAAAAGAGTACTTATCGGTAACGAGGTTGAACTAGGTATGCAGAGATACCGACGATCATAACCTCGGATAAGTAACATATCGTGAGACAAAGGGAAATTGGTATCGTATGTAAGTGGTTCATTCGATCGCAAAGTAATCGTAGAAGTATGTGGGAGCCATATGAATTTCCAGATTCCTCTATTGGTTATTGTTCGGAGAAGTGTCTCGATCATGTCCGCATAATTCACGAACCGTAGGGAGACACACTTAAGGATTCGACGTTGTTTTGAGTAGTTATGGTATTATGAGAAAGAGACCGAATGTTGTTCGGAGTCTCGGATGGGATCCGGCATATCACGAGGTGATACGGAATGGTCCGGAGAATAAGATTCATATAAGGAAAGTCCTGTTTCGGAGTTCGGAAATGATTCCGGTGAATGTTCTAGAAGGTTCTGGAATGTCCGGCACTCCGGGAGGGGGGAGGGGTACATGAATGTGTCATTACATATTGGAATGATTGCATCATGTACTAAGTGTTCTTGCTGTTCCAAATAAAGGATTAAATTGAATCCTAAAACAGAAAAGTCAAATGTCCAGTTTGAAAGTCAAACGGCTAAAACAAGAAACTGTGGGAAACAAGCAAGAGGAGTTGGGAACCGACTTGGGGGAGGAGTCTCCTCCCCAAGCCGGCGCGCCAACCAAGGCCGACTTGGGGAGGGACTCCCCTCCCCTTGGCCGCGCCTCCCACCTATAAGAGGAGGGGCAGGGCCTCCTCCTCTAGACACACAAGTTCCTATCCTCTAATCTCCGGTTTAGAGCCGTTTTGGTTAGAAGCTTCTAATTGCCCTAGCCTTCGGTTTAGAGCCTTCTAATTGGTGTGTATAAACCCTAGACCACTAATAGCCCTCTCTCATACTCCACCATACTCGCTCCGGCTTAAGGCGAAGCCCTGCGGGATCTCCCCTCTACTTCCGGTACCACGCCGTTGTGCTGCCGGAATCACGAGGATAGTGCTACAACCTCCGCTGCCTGCTGGAACAAGGGAGAGGAAGGTCTTCGTCGAGTACCGAACGTGTGACCGACTGCGGGAGCGCTGCCGGAACGCAGCGCCGGAAGGATCGTCTACACGATCTTGAGATCGGGAAGAGTACGACTACATCACCCACGAGAATCCGCTCTCGTTAAACACTTTGGAATCTTCGAGGGTAAGTTATTCCATCGACTCGTTGCTACAATCTAGTAGATAGATCTTGGCTTGTTTGTTTGTATGCGATAGAAAATTTTTGTTTTCCATGCTACGAACCCCTACAGTGGTATCAGAGCCGTGTCTATATGTAGATCTGTTGCACGAGTAGAACACAATGGTCATTGTGGGCATTGATGCTTTTATTGTTGATTGCTTCTTGTGTACTTTGCATCTTGCGGTATGTTGGGATGAAGCGGCCCGGGCTAACCTTACATGACATCGTTCATGAGACTTGCTCCACGCTTGACATGCAACTTGTATTGCATAAGTGGCTTTGCGGGTGCCTGTTTCTCCTAGCATAGTTAAGATCCAATTTACAACGGGTGATCAACAATGCTAGTATCAATGTTGTGGTTCTTGTTCGTAAGTTAGAACGACACTTATTGAAAGCCCCAAACCACGTAAAATATGCAAAGAAAGTAGAGGCGTCTAACTTTGTTTTGCAGGGGTGTGCAGTGATGTGATATGGCCATGATTGTGATTATATTTGATGTATGCAATGTTCCTTATTGTAAGTTGGCAACCGGCAGGATCCATATGGTTGTCTTTAATTTATGTTAAGACCCGCGTGTCTATTCAAAGTAGTTGTAATAGTTGAAGCCGGTGGACGACAACCATGGAGAAGCGTCATTGACCTTGATGCAATGCCGGTGATGATGGAGATCATGTTCGTGCTTGAAGATGGAGATCGGAAGCACAAAGAAGAAAGGCCATATCATATCACATATATATTGAATTGCATGTGATGTTAATCCTTTATGCATCTTGTATTGCTTAGTAGACGACGGTAGCATTATAATATGATCCCTCATGCACATCAATTTCAAGTCATAAAGTGTTCACCCTTAGTTAGCACCGTTGCTAAAGCTTGTTGTTTCGAAGCACCACGTGATGATCGGGTGTGTTAGATTCTGCAAGTGTATACAACGTGAGCAAGCCAGATTTGCTCATGCGGAAACTAAGGTTTGATCTTGACAAGCCTAGCATGTACAGACATGGTCTCGGAACACGGATCACCGAAAAGTAAAGCATGAATCATATAGTGGATACGATGAACATGTCGATTGTTCGCCATTGAAACTATGTCAACTCTCGTGATGATCGGTGTTGATATGGTGGATTTGGTTCGTGTGATCACTAAAACAATGTGAGGGATATGGTTTTGAGTGGGAGTTCACCTAGTTTAATTTCATTATTAATTTGAACTCAATTTGTCATAAACTTAGTCTAAACTGTTGCAAATATGTTGTAGATCAATGGCAGCCCCTACCATCAATTTTAATGCGTTCCTAGAGAAAGAAAAGTTGAAAAACAATGGAAGCAACTTCGCGGATTGGTTCCGCAATTTGAGGATTGTCCTCACAGCTGGTAATTTGACCTATGTGCTGGATGCACCGCTGGGTGACCCACCTGCAGATGATGTTCCTGATGAAGTAAAGAATGTTTACCTCGCTCGGAAGAATCAGTACTCCATAGTTCAGTGTGCTATCTTGTATGGTTTGGAATCGGAGCTTCAGAAAAGGTTTGAGGATTCAGAACCATATGATATTATCGAGGATCTCAAATTGATTTTTGAGACTCATGCGGCAATTGAAAGTTATGAGGCTTCTGAAAAGTTCTTTAACTGCAAGATGGAAGAGGGCAGCTCCGTCAGTGAGCATGTGCTTAAGATATCTGGGCACGCAAACAAACTTCAAAGCTTGGGTATAGTGATTCCTAATGCTTTGGGGATTTACCGTGTCCTCCAATCACTACCACCAAGTTACAAGAACTTTGTGATGAACTACAACATGTAGAACATGAACAAGACGTTGCCAGAACTCTTTGCCATGTTGAAATCTGCAGAAGTGGAGATAAAGAAAGAGCACCAAGTGTTGTTGGTCAATAAGACCACCAAATTCAAGAAAGGCAAGTCTAAGCAAAAGGGACACTTCAAGAAGGGTGGTAAGAAAGTTACCACACCGGCGAAGAAGACCAAGGCTGGACCTAAGCCTGATACTGAGTGCTTTTACTGCAAGGGAGAAGGTCACTGGAAGCGGAATTGCCCAAAGTACTTGGCGGATTTGAAGAACGGCAACATCAAGAAGAAAGGTATATCTGATATACATGTTATTGATGTGTATCTCACTAGTACTCGTAGTAGTGCCTGGGTATTTGATACTGGTTCGGTTGCTCATATTTGTAACTCGAAACAGGTGCTGCAGAATAAACGGAAGCTAGCGAAGAACGAGGTGACGATGCGCGTGGGAAACGGATCAAAGGTTGATGTGATCGCGGTCGGCACGCTACCCCTTCATCTACCATCGGGATTAGTTTTATACTTTAATAATTGTTATTTGGTGCCTGCGTTGAGCATGAACATTATATCGGGATCTTGTTTATTGCGAGACGGTTACTTATTTAAGTCCGAGAATAATGGTTGTTCGATTTATATGAGTAATATGTTTTACGCACATGCACCTTTGATAGATGGTCTATTCTTATTGAATCTCGATAGTGGAAATACACATATCAACAACATTGAGGCTAAACGTTTGAAATCAAGCGATAATTCGACCTATATGTGGCACTGTCGTCTTGGTCACATTGGAGTGAAGCGTATGAAGAAACTCCATTCCGATGGACTTCTTGAATCACTTGATTTTGAATCACTTGAAAGATGCGAAGCATGTCTGATGGGAAAAATGACTAAGACTCCATTTTCTGGTATGATGGAGCGAGCTACAGACTTATTGGAAATCATACATACCGA
Source organism: Avena sativa (assembly GCA_916181665.1). Lineage (NCBI taxonomy): Eukaryota > Viridiplantae > Streptophyta > Magnoliopsida > Poales > Poaceae > Avena > Avena sativa. Next base: position 412,585,276 of record OV702281.1, on the reverse strand, counting down.
TGTGTGTGGTCCAATGAGTGTAGCATCGCGCGGTGGTTATTGTTATGTTCTTACCTTCACGGATGACTTGAGTAGATATGGGTATATCTATTTCATGAAACATAAGTCCGAAACTTTCGAGAAGTTCAAGGGGTTTCAAAGTGAGGTAGAGAATCAACGTAACAAGAAGATTAAATTTCTACGTTCTGATCGTGGAGGTGAATATCTAAGTTACGAGTTTGGCGAGCATTTGAAGAAATGCGGAATACTTTCACAATTGACACCGTCGGGAACACCATAGCGTAATGGTGTGTCTGAACGTCGTAATCGAACTCTCTTAGATATGGTTCGTTCTATGATGTCACTTACAGATTTACCGCTATCATTTTGGGGTTATGCATTAGAAACAGCCGCATTCACTTTAAATAGGGCACCATCTAAATCCGTTGAAACGACACCGTATGAATTATGGTTTGGGAAGAAACTTTAATTGTCGTTCCTTAAAGTTTGGGGATGCGAAGCCTATGTAAAGAAGTTACAGCCGGACAAGCTTGAACCCAAAGCGGAAAAATGCGTCTTCATAGGATACCCGAAGGAAACTATTGGGTATACCTTCTATCATAGATCCGAAGGCAAAATCTTCGTTGCCAAGAATGGATCCTTTCTAGAGAATGAATTTCTCTCGAAAGAAGTGACTGGAAAGAAAGTAGAACTCGACGAGGTTGTCGAACCTTCTCTCGAAATTGCGAGTAGCGCAGCACCGGAAGAAGTTCCTGTGGTGCCTGCACCAATTAGAGAGGGAGCTAATGATGGTGATCATGAAACTTCGGTTGAAGTTGCTATAGAGCCTCGGAGGTCAACGAGAACTCGTACCACTCCAGATTGGTATGATCCCGTTATGAGTGTCATGTTGGTGGTCAACACCGATGACCCCGAGACATATGAGGAAGCGATGATGAGCCCAGATTCCAATAAATGGCAAGAAGCCATGAAATCCGAGATTGGATCCATGTACGAAAACCAAGTATGGACTTTGGTGGACTTACCGGATGGCCGAAAGGCTGTCGAGAACAAATGGATTTTCAAGAAGAAAACAGATGCTGATGGTAATGTTACTGTCTATAAAGCTCTACTTGTCGCAAAAGGGTTTCGACAAATTCAAGGAGTTGACTACGATGAGACTTTCTCACCGGTAGCGAAGCTAAAGTCTGTGAGGATTATGTTAGCAATCGCTGCATATTATGATTATGAGATATGGCAGATGGATGTCAAAACAGCATTCCTCAATGGAGATATTGATGAAGAGTTGTATATGATGCAACCCAAAGGTTTTGTCGATCCTAAAGATGCTAACAAGGTATGCAAACTTCAACGGTCCATTTATGGATTGAAGCAAGCATCCCGAAGTTGGAATCAACGTTTTGATAAGGTAATCAAAAGTTTTGGTTTTATACAAACTTATGGAGAAGCTTGTATTTACAAGAAAGTGAGTGGGAGCTCTGTAGCATTCTTAATACTATATGTGGATGACATATTGTTGATTGGGAATGATGTAGACCTTCTTAATAGTGTCAAAGAATATTTGAATAATAGTTTTTCAATGAAGGATCTTGGCGAAGCAGCTTACATATTAGGCATAAAGATTTACAGAGATAGATCGAAACACCAAATATCATTGTCACAGAGTACATATTTGGACAAAGTTCTAAAGAGGTTTGGAATGGAAGAAAGCAAGAAAGGGTTCTTGCCCATGTTGCCCAATACGATCTTGAGTAAAACTCAAAGTCCGACATCGGCAGAAGATAGAGAAAGGATGAGTAAGACTCCCTATGCATCAGCCATAGGATCTCTAATGTATGCCATGCTATGTACTAGACCCGACATCGCATATGTTGTTAGTTTAACTAGCAGATATCAAAGTGATCCAGGAGTGGATCATTGGACAGCGGTCAAAAACATCCTTAAGTACTTGAGAAGAACTAAGGATATGGTTCTTTCTTATGGAGGTGATGAACAGCTCGTTGTTAATGGTTACACCGATGCTAGTTGGAACACCGATCCGGATGATTCTAAATCACAATCTGGATACGTATTTATTTTGAATGGTGCAGCAGTTAGCTGGAGGAGTGCAAAGCAAAGCGTTGTGGCGAGATCTTCAACTGAATCGGAATACATGGCTGCTTCGGAGGCTTCACAAGAAGCGATATGGATGAAAGAGTTCATTACAGAGCTGGGTGTGGTTCCTAGTGCGCTGGACCCAATGTCTATCTATTGTGATAACATGGGCGCCATAGCCAATGCGCAAGAACCAAGGTCACACAAGAAGCTGAAGCATATCAAGCTACGTTTTCACGCTATTCGAGAACATATCCAGGATGGGGATATAAAGATTTGCAAAGTACACACAGATCTGAATGTGGCGGATCCGTTGACTAAACCTCTCCCGAGGGCAAAACATGACCAACACCAAACTGCCATGGGTGTTCGGTATATTACCATGTAATCTAGATTAGATGACTCTAGTGCAAGTGGGAGACTGTTGGAGATATGCCCTAGAGGCAATAATAAATGTAGTTATTATTATATCTTTGTGTTTATGATAAATGTTTACATTCATGCTATAATAGTATTAACAAGGAAACATTAATACTTGTGTGATTTGTAAACTTAATTTGAAGTCCCTAGTATAGCCTCTATACTTCACTAGCTTGTTGGTTGATAAATGATTGTGGTTTCCCTATCATGAACATTGAGATGTTATCAACAACAAGATCATATCATTAGGAGAATGATATGGTGGACATACTCCTATAGATAAGCGTAGCATAAAGATCAAGTCATTTCAATAGTTCAATTGCTATATGCTTTCTGATACATAGTAACCTAATTCCTTCGACCATGAGATCATGCATATCACCTTTACCGGATGGATGCTTTGATGACATCAAACACCACACCGTAACTGGGTGGCTATAAAGGTGGCATTGAGTGTTCGGAAAGTATTGGTTGAGACACATGGATCAAGAGTGGGATTTGTCCATCCATATGACGGATAGATATTCTCTGGGCCCTCTCGGTGAAATGTCATCCAATTAGCTTGCAAGCATGTGACTGGCTCACAAGGGATCACATATCACGGGAACGAGAAAAGAGTACTTATCGGTAACGAGGTTGAACTAGGTATGCAGAGATACCGACGATCATAACCTCTGATAAGTAACATATCGTGAGACAAAGGGAAATTGGTATCGTATGTAAGTGGTTCATTCGATCGCAAAGTAATCGTAGAAGTATGTGGGAGCCATATGAATTTCCAGATTCCTCTATTGGTTATTGTTCGGAGAAGTGTCTTGATCATGTCCGCATAATTCACGAACCGTAGGGAGACACACTTAAGGATTCGACGTTGTTTTGAGTAGTTATGGTATTATGAGAAAGAGACCGAATTTTGTTCGGAGTCTCGGATGGGATCCGGGATATCACGAGGTGATCCGGAATGGTCCGGAGAATAAGATTCATATAAGGAAAGTCCCGTTTCGGAGTTCGGAAATGATTCCGGTGAATGTTCTAGAAGGTTCCGGAATGTCCGGCACTCCGGGAGGGGGGAGAGGTAGATGAATGTGTCATTACATATTGGAATGATTGCATCATGTACTAAGTGTTCTTGCTGTTCCAAATAAAGGATTAAATTGAATCCTAAAACAGAAAAGTCAAATGTCCAGTTTGAAAGTCAAACGGCTAAAACAAGAAACTGTGGGAAACAAGCAAGAGGAGTTGGGAACCGACTTGGGGGAGGAGTCTCCTCCCCAAGCCGGCGCGCCAACCAAGGCCGACTTGGGGAGGGACTCCCCTCCCCTTGGCCGCGCCTCCCACCTATAAGAGGAGGGGCAGGGCCTCCTCCTCTAGACACACAAGTTCCTATCCTCTAATCTCCGGTTTAGAGCCGTTTTGGTTTAGAGCTTCTAATTGCCCTAGCCTTCGGTTTAGAGCCTTCTAATTGGTGTGTCTAAACCCTAGACCACTAATATCCCTCTCTCATACTCCACCATACTCGCTCCGGCTTAAGGCGAAGCCCTGCGGGATCTCCCCTCTACTTCCGGTACCACGCCGTTGTGCTGCCGGAATCACGAGGAGAGTGCTACAACCTCCGCTGCCTGCTGGAACAAGGGAGAGGAAGGTCTTCGTCGAGTACCGAACGTGTGACCGACTGCGGGAGCGCTGCCGGAACGCAGCGCCGGAAGGATCGTCTACACGATCTTGAGATCGGGAAGAGTACGACTACATCACCCACGAGAATCCGCTCTCGTTAAACACTTTGGAATCTTCGAGGGTAAGTTATTCCATCGACTCGTTGCTACAATCTAGTAGATAGATCTTGGCTTGTTTGTTTGTATGCGATAGAAAATTTTTGTTTTCCATGCTACGAACCCCTACACTAAGTACTTAGATTTTTATTTTCTTCTGCAGAAGTTGTACACTTTACCCACATATCACACTCTCATCTTGTTGCCACCAGTGGCCGCTGGATAAGTACTCACCCAGATGGAATACTGGCAGATTGAGAATGTGACGAAGTCTTTCCAAAGGGTCCTCCCATACACCATTGCTAGCTTGTCTTCAGTACCCATGTAGGATTCCAAGTTCCTCATTTTCAGTAACCTGAAGACAATGCATGGGTCTTCCCAATGTAGTTGACTAAGCCAGAGCCATAAGTAGCATGTGGTTGTACACGAAAGCCACAATTGGAGAAACATGTTCAATCTCTAAGTTCCTGGGTGGTTTTCTTTTGGAGCACAACACAAAGAGATTGCCATAAACATGGTTCCTTTTGTTGCCACCTTCTCCAAAACTCAAAGTATCCTTGTCCACCCAGGTGGTTCATTGAGTCCTTGTTTTATTATATAAAATCACAAGTCTTTTCTCAACTTCATAAAATCTCAACATGTCTCCTTTCTCAAAATATGTTGCATGGCTAAGCATTTTTCAACTACATTGTTTTCACTAAGGAATATATAGGGTATCCTATTAGGATTTAGCATAGCATAAGTATAGAAATTATTTTCATGCATGTTTTCAAAATCCACTAAGTATAATGAAAATAGTAGGACTTTAGATGATAGTGTCACTTGCCTTTTTGGTTGGGAATGTTGGTTCACTTCTTGATCTTGCTAGTTTCACACTTTTCTAACTTCACTACAATCAAACAAGCAAACACAATATCAACTAGCATTCCAACCAATATTCAAACAATCAAACACACATAAAATAATGGCAACTAGGTCATGCATGCAAACATGCAAAAGGTAGTTTTATTTGCAAAGGTGGTTTCTACTAGGCTCTAAACTTTGTAAGGCTCAAAGTGGTCATTTTCCAAAGTGGCAAAGTCATTTGCAAAAGGGTTTTATCCATAAATCATTTTAAATCCAAACATTATTTTATGTGGTAAAAAAATGTTTTTATCAAAGCAAAAACTTTATGTTGTTCACCAAATAAGTTGTTGTTTCTCAAAACTTGGTGTTTTAGGGTCAGTAGGTTTGATCCAAATCATTTTCCCAAAGTTTTTACTCCAAAGTCATTTTCATAACAAAATCAATGTTTTTATTTGGCTAGAAATGGGCTAAATCAATTAATCCATCCTAATCTTTACAAAACACATTTTAAAAATCCACAAGTTGGTTCCTAGGGTCAGTAGGTTCACAACAAACCAATTTGCAAAGGTTTCAATCTCAAAATAATTTTGGAATAAATTTTCTAACCTAAACAGGCATACAAATGTTTCTGTAAAAACAAACAATCTAACAGAAACTTTTTACTAAACACATTGCATGGTTGGCTAGGGCTTGTTCCACTAATTCCAATGATATAAAGTTTGTAATTTTTGGACGTGTGGATCAAAAGTTACAAGGGTTTCAAATCTGCATCTAAAACAGATTCAAACTTTGTTTTAAAACAGAACTGGTGACACGCGTCGTGTTTTTATTGGGCGGTACCGCTTCGTGCGGATCAGCCTCTGCGGGGCGTTGGATTAAACAACATCGCATGGCTCAGACTGCGTACCCTTTCGCTGTTAAGTGATCTAATCGCATCCTTTGTATTTTCATCTAACTGCTATCGTCAGCTTGACCAATATCTGGCGGCGCTCGACGGCTGCGCGCGGCGGCGACGTTTGGCCAACGGCGGAGCTAGCGCTAGAGGATGCTAGGGGAAGGAAGGAATGGCTCACCATGATCACAGTAGCGTGGGGGAGCTCAACGTAGTTGCGAGGAGGCGAGGGGCGCTCAGGATCCGTCGGAATTCCTCACCGGAGTCAAGGACGGCGTCAGGCGGCTCTGGTCGTGGTCGGGGTCGACGTTGAAGATCGCCCTAAGGCAAGATAAGAGCATGGTTAGATGCAGGAGAGTGTGGCAAGTGTGGGAGTATCATCGAGGAGTGCTGGGGCGAACGGAGTCTACCTGTGGAGTTCGCTGGAGTGGGAAGCAGTCGCGGCGGCGCTCAGAAGTTGTTGAAGTCGACGCTCTGGGGCGCCCGCGGTTGAACGGATGGCACAGACAGGTGCGCCTGGGAGTGGGGATCACGGTCGTGTGCTCAGGAAGGCAAGGGGCGGCGAGGTTCGGCCGGAATCGAGGAGGGACGGTGGTCAGAGCAGTGGTGTTGCGAGCTCGAATTGAGGCAGCCTAGGGGCTATCGTGCTGCGGTGTTTGAGGGGAAGGGAGGAGAAGGCGCAGGCGGTTAAAAGGACGTGGTCGCAGGGGGAGTAATGGCCGTGGTTAACGCGAATTGATCGCCGGCGTAAAGGGCAGGAAACGGCAGGGCGTCGTTTGCGCGAGGAAGAAGGGGTGAGCTGGCTGCGTGGGTCCGCTTCGTCAGCGAAGGAGTGAGATGGGGAGAGGGGTCCACCAGTCAGTCACTTTGAGGGTGCGGGTTCAGGTGATAAACGCTTCGCGCGTGGAAAAGAAGCTGGGCTGCTACTGGGCTTGTTGGGCTTGGCCAGTTTGTAGGGGTTCGTAGTATGGAAAACAAAAATTTTCTATCGCATACAAACAAACAAGCCAAGATCTATCTACTAGATTGTAGCAACGAGTCGATGGAATAACTTACCCTCGAAGATTCCAAAGCGGTTAACGAGAGCAGATTCTCGTGGGTGATGTAGTCGTACTCTTTCCGATCTCAAGATCGTGTAGACGATCCTTCCGGCACTGCGTTCCGGCAGCGCTTCCGCATTCGGTCACACGTTCGGTACTCGACGAAGACCTTCCTCTCCCTTGTTCCAGCAGGCAGCGGAGGTTGTAGCACTCTCCTCGCAATTCCGGCAGCACAACGGCGTGGTACCGGAAGTAGAGGGGAAATCCCGCAGGGCTTCGCCTTAAGCCGGAGCGAGTATGGTGGATTATGAGAGAGGGCTATTAGTGGTCTAGAGATTAGACACACCAATTAGAAGGCTCTAAACCGCAGGCAAAAGCAATTAGAAGCTCTAAACCAAAACGGCTCTAAACCGGAGATTAGAGGTAGAAACTTGTGTGTCTAGGAGGGGAGCCCTGCCCCTCCTTTTATAGGTGGGAGGGGCTGGCGCGCCAGGGGAGGGAGGGGAGTCCCTCCCCAACTCGGCCTAGGCTGGCCGCCGGCTTGGAGGAGAGGGACTCCTCCTCCAAGTTGGTTTCAACCTCCTCTTGCTTGTTTCCCATAGTTTCTTGTTTTAGCCGTTTGACTTTCAAACTGGACATTTGACTTTTCTGTTTTAGGATTCAATTTAATCCTTTATTTGGGACAGCAAGAACACTTAGTACATGAGGCAATCATTCCAATATGTAATGACACATTCATGAACCCCTCCCCCCCCCCCCCCCCCCCCCCGGAGTGCCGGACAATCCGGAACCTTCTAGAACATTCCCGATGAAAACACCGGAATCATTTCCGAACTCCGAAACGGGACTTTCCTTATATGAATCTTATTCTCCGGACCATTCCGGATCACCTCGTGATATCCCGGATCCCATCCGAGACTCCGAACAACATTCGGTCTCTTTCTCATAATACCATAACTACTCAAACAACGTCGAATCCTTAAGTGTGTCTCCCTACGGTTCGTGAATTATGCGGACATGATCGAGACACTTCTCCGAACAATAACCAATAGAGGAATCTGGAAATTCATATGGCTCCCACATATTTCTACGATTACTTTGCGATCGAATGAACCACTTACATACGATACCAATTTCCCTTTGTCTCACGATAGTTTACTTATCCGAGGTTATGATCGTCGGTATCTCTGCATACCTAGTTCAACCTCGTTACTGATAAGTACTCTTTTCTCGTTCCCGTGATATGTGATCCCTTGTGAGCCAGTCACATGCTTGCAAGCTAATTGGATGACATTTCACCGAGAGGGCCCAGAGTATATCTATCCGTCATATGGATGGACAAATCCCACTCTTGATCCATGTGTCTCAACCAATACTTTCCGAACACTCAATGCCACCTTTATAGCCACCCAGTTACGGTGTGGTGTTTGATGTCATCAAAGCACTCATCCGGTAAAGGTGATAGGCATGATCTCATGGTCGAAGGAATTAGGTTACTATGTATCAGAAAGCATATAGCAATTGAACTATTGAAATGACTTGATCTTTATGCTACGCTTATCTATAGGAGTATGTCCATCACATCATTCTCCTAATGATATGATCCTGTTGTTAATAACATCTCTATGTTCATGATCAGGAAACCATGATCATATATTAACCAACAAGCTAGTTTAACAAGAGGCTTTACTAGGGACTCTTATTTTGGTTTACAAATCACACAAGTATTAATGTTTCCGGTTAATACAATTATAGCATGGTATGTAAACATTTTATCATAAGTGAGAAGATATGATAATAACCACTTTATTATTGCCTCTTGGGCATATCTCAAACAGTCTCCCACTTGCACTAGAGTCAATAATCTAGTTTCAAACCTTTGTGTATTCAACACCTATGGCTTTCCGGTGTTGTATGTACACGATTGCTAGTGGTCAACTGATCTCCGGATCTGACACTTCCAGGTCCATGTGTAATTGCATGTCTTTGCGTCTCTACGCATCACTCATTCTCTAATGAGATGGCTTTGTATAAATTTGGTCTTTCGGTGTGACCTTTAGCTCTTTGGGGTTAAAATATGTTGATAATATTGTCGCACAATATATCTTCATAGTATTATCCCACTGTGAACTACACCTAGTTTGATAACAAACTACTTGACACAAATGCCCTCTTTTGCTGCTAAAATAGCAGTCATATACTTAGCCTTTTGTTGTAGTATCTGTCACAATGTCTTAACTTTGGAACTCATCCAAATCCATTATGGAACTCACTTTCCATTATATTGTGCCACCCTTAGTTTAGATTGAGATAAACTTAATTTGTACTTTGTGACAAAGCTAGTATCAATGTAGTACTTTTACAATGAACTAACCATCTACTTGTCACTTCTACAAATAATATACTCTTAGTTCTTCCAAAAGATCATAAGAATATCCTTACTATTGTCCAATGATCATCTTACGAATCATTCTGGTATATGCTCACAACATTTAGAGCATAGGACATATCTGGATTTGTACATATCACAGTATGATTGATATAAATACTCTTTGTGATTTCATACATCAAGTATCAATCTATACTTGATTATTTGTTTCACTTTACCAAATGTCAATACACTTGAATATATCATCAACATTGAACTCATTCAATCCTTTCTGTGCGACAAGAACCTCTCTTGTAGTTTCTATATTGAACTCATTCAATATCTTGTCTATGTACTTCTGGCACAACCATATTAGCGTCTATTGTTGCCCAATATTTGGGTTTTGCCTAAGTCTTTCATCGAGATGAAATTCTTATCTTGTGTTAATAAAAAGATACATCACTTCCAATCAACAATATGTCTCCTACATAATGTATTAGAAATATGTCTTAGCGCTCCCACTTAATTTCTTGCAAATGCAAGCATCTTCATTGTCTTTGATGAATTTAAACTCTTTTAACAATTTCATCATTGTGAAGATTCCAACTCCACGATGCTCACTTCAACCATTGAAGTTTGCATATGCTTTTAGCATCCTTTGATTGAACAAAACCCTATGGACCGTGTCATGCACACGTCCTAGGTAACAATTCTATTAGAAGAACTTGTTTTGTTTATTCAACTACCATATAACAAAATTATATGTAGTGGTTGCTACATTTATCCGTCTAGACTAAATATCGCTATGAAAGATCAAATCTTGTCATAGTCAACCCTTTGAACATCGTTGTGAACTCTTTCCCAACATGTCGACCATTTCATAGATGTGCAACATCTATGTCTATTTATTTATAGATCCAAACACAACTGTAAGGTCTTAGACCTTTCTCGAGGGTCCTTCAAGTTCAAAACTTGATTTCTCGTGTATGGAACTATCACGGATTTTATGGCTTCAAGCCATTTTACGGAGTCAGGGCCCATCATCGCTTCTTTGCATGTAGTCGGTTCATTATTCTCAAATAATGATTCAACCCTCAAATCTTGGTATTTGATTGTTTACCCGACCTACTTGTTTCAATAGGAACTTAGATCTCTGTGACCACAACCTTTGAGGCACGTGAGCCATGAGCATTTGTTGCTGCCTCCGGAACACTTTTCGGCGCTGCGCAACTTTGCACATATAGCTAAGGTTCTTTTAACCTTATCAAAGTTCTATTGTCCTCCCACTTAACTTTTCACGAAAAATTCCTTCTCAAAGAAACTTGACGTTCTAAGCGACAAACACTTTTGTCTCCGGTGTTATGGAGGAATACTTAACAAAGACAGGTTCATCCGACTTTGGTTGCAAACATCTTTCTTATGTATAGCATACCAATGATTAAGAAAGGACTACTTGGGTTTTATCCCAAACCATAACTTTATATGGTGTCATTTCAACGGATTATGATGGAGCTCTTTTCAGTGGAAAAACGGTAGTCTCTAAAGCTTTTAATCTTTAAAATATAATGGCAGTTTTATGAATTATACCTTTTGATCTTACCATGTCAAACAAGGTTTAATTACATATCTCGAATGCTCCATACTCTTATGGTGTTTCGGGAAATGCAAATCCACGGAACGATTCCTTAAATCTTAGGTATTTGTGCTAAACTTGTAACTCAAATATCTTCCTTTATGATCTTTATCATAAACTATTTATATTCTTGTTACAATGATTTTGCACTTCATCTTGAAAGTCTTTGAACTCTTCAAATATTTCACACTTCATCCTTATTAAGTAAATATTCATATATTCACTCAAATTTTCGGAGAAAGCAAATGAAGTTGAAATTCATCGCTCTTGACTACACATAATGGACTTCGTACAACAATATGTACAAATTCCAATAAGCTAGTCTTTCGTTCCCTTTTGGCCTATGAACGAAGTTTCAATTATCTCTAGGAAAGTTTCACAAGTGTCATTTGATCAAAAATCAAAAGACTCCAAAATTCCATCCACATGGAGTTTCTTCATGTTTTCTTTCCAGTATAATTTAAACGGCGATGTCACTTCCTAAGTGATCTTTCAATCAATTTGTCTTTCGACATTTTTAGCACTAGTTTTATGGATGTGATTTCTCCAAAAAGATTTGTGAATCATCCATCTTTTATGGATTACGGCAATTATTTGAACAACCCTTTTGTTCTCATAATACCTGATAAAACAAATCTTTGAAGGCAAGCTTTGATGTTTAACGAGCAACACAATAACCCTTTATTTGTTCTCGATGAACATCATCACATATTCTTTTGCTAGTTACTTAGGCCATTGTAGTTCATGAATTGTGTTGTTTCGTATGACGATTCACACCAACAAATTCAGTATCAAATACTTAAGAACCACATTGTTTAATAAGCAAAGAATATAGCCATAACATGTATATCATCTATATACTTAAACTGAACAATTCTAGTCTTTTCTTTTCTGCCATATATTTATGAGATTCTCTTTCAGCATTTCCTTTTCTGTTTGAAAGAATCTATCAACATCAATAGTGGAGTCATACATAGGACATATAGTCCAAAGCGTGTATAATTAAATACCAATGTCTTTGGACTTGCACTTTGAAGTAGATCACCATCATCAAATATTTGGTGTTCTTTCAAATTCCTTTCTTTAGTAATCTTTTGGTGTAGTAAACATTTTACCTACATCAAATATTCACCCTTATCATGGAATTGTCCATGATCAAGCTACTGTTAGCTTGTAACGATGAATTTATGAGTATAATGTTGCTATCCAAAACCTTTTGGAGGATTAGGACAACAAGTGTCTCCAACCTTTTGCAAATTCTTATCAAAATATAAGAACATGAACTTTGCCATATTATACTCTATCATGCTGTAACCAAAACTTCGTTTCAGATATCACAATATCTTCCACACATCATGGTTTCTGAAACAACTCTTTCAGATCCTAGATAACCTTGATATTAAGACAATCCTTTGAATATCAAGAATCATGGAAACAAACATGATACTAACACTTGGAATTGTTACTCTTGATTTAATACTAATTATTAAACTTCATGGAGTAACCGGAACTTACTGAAAGTTTGCAATAGGACTTTTAAACTTTAGATTAACACTTCAAAACAATACGATACCAGTTCGTAAAGTAACTAACCAGAATTCTATAGTTCTATCATCTCAATTATAACTAAGCGTAAGGTGGTAAACGGATGCCAATGACTACAACAATTATGCAAATTCACTTTGATTTAGTTTATGATAAATTGAGTTCTAATTAATAATTAAATTAATCTAGGTGAACTCCCACTCAAAACAATATCCCTCACATTGTTTTAGTGATCACACGAACCAAATCCACCACATCAAAACCGATCATCACGAGAGTTGATATAGCTTCAATGGCGAACAATCAACATGTTCATCATATCTACTATATGACTCATGCTCTACCTTTCGGTAATCCGTGTTCCAGAGGCCATGTCTGTACATGCTAGGCTCGTCAAGATCAAACCTTAGTTTCCGCATGAGCAAATCTGGCTTGCTCATGTTGTATACACTTGCAGAATCTAACACACCCGATCATCACGTGGTGCTTCGAAACAACAAGCTTTAGCAACGGTGCTAACTAAGGGTGAACACTTTATGATTTGAAATTGATGTGCATGAGGGATCATCTTATAATGCTACCATCGTCTACTAAGCAATACAAGATGCATAAAGGATTAACATCACATGCAATTCAATAATATGTGATATGATATGGCCTTTCTTCTTTGTGCTTCCGATCTCCATCTTCCAGCACGAACATGATCTTCATCATCACCGGCATTGCATCAAGGTCAATGACGCCTCTCCATGGTTGTCGTCCACCGGCTTCAACTATTACAACTACTTTGAATAGACACGTGGGTCTTAACAGAAATTAAAGACAACCATATGGCTCCTGCCGGTTGCCGACTTACAATAAGGAACATTGCATACATCATATATAATCACAATCATGGCCATATCACATCACTGCACACCCCTGCAAAACAAAGTTAGACGCCTCTACTTTCTTTGCATATTTTACGTGGTTTGGGGCTTTCAATAAGTGTCGTTCTAACTTACGAACAAGAACCACAACATTGATACTAGTATTGTTAATCACCCGTTGTAAATTGGATCTTAACTATGCTAGGAGAAACAGGCACCCGCAAAGCCACTTATGCAATACAAGTTGCATGTCAAGCGTGGAGCAAGTCTCATGAACGATGTCATGTAAGGTTAGCCCGGGCCGCTTCATCCCAACATACCGCAAGATGCAAAGTACACAAGAAGCAATCAACAATAAAAGCATCAACGCCCACAATGACCATTGTGTTCTACTCGTGCAACAGATCTACATATAGACACGGCTCTGATACCACTGTAGGGGTTCGTAGTATGGAAAACAAAAATTTTCTATCGCATACAAACAAACAAGCCAAGATCTATCTACTAGATTGTAGCAACGAGTCGATGGAATAACTTACCCTCGAAGATTCCAAAGCGGTTAACGAGAGCAGATTCTCGTGGGTGATGTAGTCGTACTCTTTCCGATCTCAAGATCGTGTAGACGATCCTTCCGGCACTGCGTTCCGGCAGCGCTTCCGCAGTCGGTCACACGTTCGGTACTCGACGAAGACCTTCCTCTCCCTTGTTCCAGCAGGCAGCGGAGGTTGTAGCACTCTCCTCGCAATTCCGGCAGCACAACGGCGTGGTACCGGAAGTAGAGGGGAAATCCCGCAGGGCTTCGCCTTAAGCCGGAGCGAGTATGGTGGATTATGAGAGAGGGCTATTAGTGGTCTAGAGATTAGACACACCAATTAGAAGGCTCTAAACCGCAGGCTAAAGCAATTAGAAGCTCTAAACCAAAACGGCTCTAAACCGGAGATTAGAGGTAGAAACTTGTGTGTCTAGGAGGGGAGCCCTGGCCCTCCTTTTATAGGTGGGAGGGGCTGGCGCGCCAGGGGAGGGAGGGGAGTCCCTCCCCAACTCGGCCTAGGCTGGCCGCCGGCTTGGAGGAGAGGGACTCCTCCTCCAAGTTGGTTTCAACCTCCTCTTGCTTGTTTCCCACAGTTTCTTGTTTTAGCCGTTTGACTTTCAAACTGGACATTTGACTTTTCTGTTTTAGGATTCAATTTAATCCTTTATTTGGGACAGCAAGAACACTTAGTACATGATGCAATCATTCCAATATGTAATGAAACATTCATGAACCCCTCCCCCCCCCCCCCCTCGGAGTGCCGGACAATCCGGAACCTTCTAGAACATTCCCGATGAAAACACCGGAATCATTTCCGAACTCCGAAACGGGACTTTCCTTATATGAATCTTATTCTCCGGACCATTCCGGATCACCTCGTGATATCCCGGATCCCATCCGAGACTCCGAACAACATTCGGTCTCTTTCTCATAATACCATAACTACTCAAACAACATCGAATCCTTAAGTGTGTCTCCCTACGGTTCGTGAATTATGCGGACATGATCGAGACACTTCTCCGAACAATAACCAATAGAGGAATCTAGAAATTCATATGGCTCCCACATATTTCTACAATTACTTTGCGATCGAATGAACCACTTACATACGATACCAATTTCCCTTTGTCTCACGATAGTTTACTTAACCGAGGTTATGATCGTCGGTATCTATGCATACCTAGTTCAACCTCGTTACTGATAAGTACTCTTTTCTCGTTCCCGTGATATGTGATCCCTTGTGAGCCAGTCACATGCTTGCAAGCTAATTGGATGACATTTCACCGAGAGGGCCCAGAGTATATCTATCCGTCATATGGATGGACAAATCCCACTCTTGATCCATGTGTCTCAACCAATACTTTCCGAACACTCAATGCCACCTTTATAGCCACCCAGTTACGGTGTGGTGTTTGATGTCATCAAAGCACTCATCCGGTAAAGGTGATAGGCATGATCTCGTGGTCGAAGGAATTAGGTTACTATGTATCAGAAAGCATATAGCAATTGAACTATTGAAATGACTTGATCTTTATGCTACGCTTATCTATAGGAGTATGTCCATCACATCATTCTCCTAATGATATGATCCTGTTGTTAATAACATCTCTATGTTCATGATCAGGAAACCATGATCATATATTAACCAACAAGCTAGTTTAACAAGAGGCTTTACTAGGGACTCTTATTTTGGTTTACAAATCACACAAGTATTAATGTTTCCGGTTAATACAATTATAGCATGGTATGTAAACATTTTATCATAAGTGTGAAGATATGATAATAACCACTTTATTATAGCCTCTTGGGCATATCTCCAACACAGTTGGGCTGCGTCCGTCTCTATTTTTTTTTTCTTCCTGACTGTTTTTCCTTTTTCTGATTCTATTTTCAGTTTTGAATTTCAAACAACAATCAAACATTCAAATCAAAACAGACTTCCACCAAACATTGCAATTGAATTTGGTTCTGTTTAACAACATAAACCAAAGTCCGAAATAAATTAATATTTTATTTTAGGGTCCATTATTAATTAAATAAATAGACCTTGTTTATTAATCAAATAGATTTTGATTTATTCAAAACTCCATTTTGAAATCTAAATACTTTCAAAACCAAATAAGTAGGTTTTATTTGGAAATAAAGAATACTTGGAAAACTTGTTTAAAATAAATAAATAAGTTTTGAGGTTTAATTAATATAGTAAAACTTTTATTTTCAATAAACTTGGATATTAAATCCCTATTATTTTATTTAAATAAACCTTTACTATTTTTAACAAATAGAAATATTTTATTTCAAAGGCTTGGCCAAGTTTTAATTTGGCTCTATAAAATAATCCTTATTTATAATTCTATCTTTTCATTTAAAAACCCAAATCTTTTATAAAAAGATTTCAAAATAGTAATTCCAAATATTTTTTTTTCCTTTATTAAATATTTATCTTTATAAATCCCTTTAGGATTTATTTGATCCAAATAGGTTTTGAGTTCCCAAATGAATTCAAAAAGTTTCTTCTTACCCTGAAAATCAACAAAGTTTTATTTTATTCATTTATTTTTCACATTACAAGATTTGGAAAATCTTGGGATGTGACATGAGCAAAGTGCCTTATACCTCGGCCATAGGTTCTATCATGTATGCCATGCTGTGTACTAGACCGGATGTTTCCAATGCTCTTAGTTTGACGAGTAGATATCAAAGTGATCCAGGAGTGGAACACTGGACAGCCGTGAAGAACATCCTAAAGTACCTAAATAGGACTAAAGAAATGTTCTTAGTCTATGGAGGTGATGAACAGCTCGTCGTAAAGGGTTACGTCGACGCTAGTTTCGACACCTACAAGGATGATTCTAAATCTCAGACATGATACGTTTATATTTTGAATGGAGGAGCTGTGAGCTGGAGAAGCTGCAAGCAAAGCGTGATCGCGGGATCTACAGTAGAAGCGGAATACATGGTTGCTGCAGAAGCGTCAAGTGAAGGAGTTTGGATCAGGAACTTCATCACTGAGCTTGGCGTGGTTCCAAGTGCATTGGACCCACTGGAGATATTGTGTGACAACACTAGCGCCATAGCACTCGCTAAGGAACCAAGATATCATCCAAAGACCAAGCATATCAACCGCAAGTTTCATATAATCCGAGATTATATAGCAGATGGAGATCTGAAGATTAGCAAAGTACATACAGATCTGAATGTCGCAGATCCATTGACTAAACCTCTCCCACGTGTAAAACATGATCAGTACCTTAGTGCCATGGGTGTGAGATTGTTGCCAAATGTAAACTAGATTATTGACTCTAGTGCAAGTGGGAGACTATTGGAATTATGCCCTAGAGGCAATAATAAAGATGTTATTATTATAATTCTTGTTCATGATAAAGTTTATCTTCCATGCTAGAATTGTATTAAGAGGAAACTTTAATACTTGTGTGGTTTGTAAACAACACCGTGTCCCTAGTATGCCTCTATGGACTAGCTCATTGATTAATGATGGTTAAGGTTTCCTAACCATAGACATGAGTTGTCGATTAATAATGAGATCATATCATTGGGAGAATGATATGATGGACAGACCCAAACTAAGCATAGCAATTAGATCGTGTCATCTTGTTCATCTTTGCGAAGCTTTTCTTATGTCAAATATTGTATTCCTTAGACCATGAGATAATACAACTCCCTGGTATCGGATGAAAGCTTTGAGGTCATCAAACATCATCCTATGAGAGGGTGATCATAAAGGTGTCTCTCAGGTGATCGAAAAGTACCTGTTGGGTTGTATGTATCGAGATGGGATTTGTCCCTCCCAAGTCGGAGAGATATACTTCGGGCCCACTCGGTAAACGATATCAACACCGCTTGCAAGCATGTGGTTAAGGAGTTAATCACAAAGTGATATCGGATTACGGAACGAGTAAAGTACTTGCTGTGAACGAGATTGAACTAGGTATGACGGTACCGACGATCAAATCTCGGGCAAGTAAAATATCGCGAGACGAAGGGAATATAAATATGGGATTGATTGAATCCTGGCATCGTGGTTCATCCGATATGATCATCGATGAATGTGTGGGAGTCAATATGGGTTTCCAGACCCCGATGTTGATAATTGATAGAAGATCATGTCTGCATATTCTCGAACCCGAAGGGTCACACACTTAACGTGTCTCGACGCTAGGATAGATTGGATAATTGGTTTATGAGTTTTTGTTCGGAGTCTCAGATGGGATCCGGGACATCACGAGAGGTTCCGGAATGGTCCGGAGAATAAGGTTCATATAAGGCAATGCAGTTTTTGGAGTTCGGAATTGTTTCGGGTTAATCAGTATTGTACCGGAAGCTTCTAGAACCTTCCGGAAGGGGACCAATGTGGCCCCACCTGCCGGGAGGGGGCATGGGCCTATGAGGGAGTGCCCTGGCCGCATTGGGCCAGGGGCACAAGGCCCCATAGAGCCCAGCCGGCCAAACCTAGGGGAAACCCTAGGGGAGCTTCTAGAAGGAGGGGGGAAACTTGCCCCCCACTCTTCCTCCTTGGCCGCCGGCCTAGGCTTGGGGGAGGGGCTAGGGTTGGCGCCCACCCCTCTATATAAAGAGGGCTGGGGGCGCACCACCAACCCACACCTCCTCCTCAAGCCCTAGCCGCGCTGCTGCCCTCCTCTCTCTCCCTCCCGACTGCACGTAGGCGAAGCCCTGCTGCAGAAACTCTCCACCACTTGCACAACGCCGTCGCGTTGTAGATCCAATCCGTCTCTCCACCATACTTGCTGGACCAAGGAAGGAGGAGACGTCGAGGTGCTGCACGTGTGCATCTCTCGGAGGCATCGCCACTTGCGGTGTTAGATCGGAGCGGATCGCGAGGAGGAGAAGCGAGTACGACTACATCACCCACGTTCCGACGAACGTTCCGCTGTGCGAATCTTCAAGGGTATGAATATCTCATGTAATCTCTCTCGTTGTTTGCATCTCCTAGATTAGATCTTGGCTTTCCCGTTCGCATCCGTAGAAAATATTTGATTTACTATGCTGCGAAACCTTCACGTGGGGCAAGAGGCGCTTCAGGCTCTTCAGCGGGCGAGGACCAAGATCTTCGCAGGAATCAGCAAAACCGTATCCATCGGTCGTGTTCTCTTCTCCGGCAATGTTCCGATCGTCCCCCCTGACGAGTTCTGGATCCTGGCGAAGACGAACCCAACGCGGTGTTCGATCGTTCCTATCAGAGACATCCACCTCTTCATCGGCGAAACCGACTCGGGCACTAGTTCTCTGGGAGTCGGAGGAGCATCAAGACCCGCACGGACCGCCTACAGGTAGGATACGTTCGCGGAAGGATCGATGTTGGATCTCTCCTTGGAGTTTGCCGGCAAAGATCGCAAAAATTCAAGACCCACCCAAACCGCCCCTGTGCAGGATATAAAGGTGGAAGATCACTGCAAATCCGCCGGCTTTATCCGCGCGTATGGACAGCAGAGATACAAGTTCGTCGGCGTGGTTACCATCTTCGACCTGGCGCGCTGCGTTCAGAGAGAGGGCGAAAACCCCCGCGACTACCTAGCCCGGTGGCTCCGTATACGAGCCGATCTGGCCCACTACCCCAATGATGATGCTATCTATCACTTTGTGGAAGGACTGGACCATGGCACGCTTCTCCGACATTCTCTAAGACGGCAACAGGCGTCAGGATGCCTTACCTTCGAAGGCATGGTGAACACCGTCAACAACTACGCGGAGGCCGAAGCGGCGGCTCAGACAGCGCTTGCGCTCATTGATGGAGCCCCTCCGATTCAGCCACCACCACCACTGCCTCCGTCCGCCATCGCCGTAGCTGCACCACCACCTCCAGTCACCATCGAGGCCGTTGCACCTCCACCGCCCGTCATCGAGGAAGTCCTAGCACTTCAGTTCAGAAGAGCTAGACTCCGCTATGCAGGAGATGGAGGAGGAGTACTCGCGCGACGAGCAAGCTAATAACACCGTCATGTCTCGAGGTGTGTTCGTCACCATTGGGACAGCGATGGATGAAGATCAACCCGGGCAAGCTCCGCCTACGGCGCTGGAAAAGGGGAAGGGGCCACTAATTACTGCTGAGGATGATCGCGCAAAGGTCATGCCTCCTCCGCCTAACCCAGTGCAGCAGCCGCAGGAACTCGGCACCGGTCCGAGCAACAACAACACCGCAAACTTGCCGCCTCCAGCATCCACGTCGGTAGCAGCCCATGTTACTCCAGCTCATAGAGTGATGTACGGCAATCTCCTCGTCAAGCCACTAACCGTTGATCATATCCGGAACGTGACTCAGCTTGACGAGAAGCGCCAGCAGCTGCTGGAGGAGGCGCAAGCCATCGCGGAGCAAGGCGCTAAGCTAGATCGAGATCTGGTCAACGAGCAGAAGTCCATAGACAAAGCTAGAGCAATGGAGGCCGAGTACAAGAGTCTGCTGCAGCAGCAGAAGGCTAAAAAGGCTCCGGCTCGCGTCATCAACGATCCTGGTGTACGGTGCAACCTAGGATGGGCTCCCTCGAAGCCGGCATAGGCCAAGCCATACATTGATAGTTAAGTCAAGCAGGTGATGCCCACCCCACAGTAGAACAGGTCTATGACCTAGTGTCCAAGGCGGTAAAGTAGCAGGAAAAGGCCACCTCTTAGAGGCTTGAGTCTGACCCAGCGCTCTGCCGATCTAGCCAGTACAAACCGCCAAGGGACAGATCTCCTTAGGATGTTGGACCACAGACGGGTTCATCAGAACGAAGACGGAGGGATGCGCGCAACAGGAAGGATGCTATCCCCATATCCTCCGACCATGGAGAAAAAGCCCGACCTCGCCGCCCATCGCCACCACCCCGATCCCCCCGATGTCAGGAAGATTACAAGGCTCACCATCATACGGATATGCCCCCTCCAAAGCAGTGTGGTATCGTCATCCGCGACAACGCGGCACAGACCCGTCACGATGAAGAGCGCCACCAAGGACACAAGAGAAGGTCACACCACGACCCTCCGCGTCCGACAAGCAACCGTGACAGGCGTGAGGCGTCGTAGGAGGTTAACAGCAAGAAGGCTAACCCACCGCCACCTCCGCCTCCGTCGCCGCCAAGCAGTCACCACAGCGGAAGAGGCCCGCATTGTTCACGCAGCCCATCCCCTGTTGACAACAAGAAGAAGAACCTGGAGCCGTACGATGCACGTTCGCAGATCGATAAGATCCACGAGGCCCGGGAAGGACCATGTTGCTTTGGACCTGCAATACGGTCCGCAACTTACCCCAAAGGTTTCCGAATTGACAATACCATCAAGCCCTATGACGGCACCGCCAAGCCCGCCACATGGTTGCAGGACTACAGCAACACGGTGGAGATTGCCGGAGGCAATCCCAACGTCGCCGTTAAGTACCTCCCGTTAATGTTGGCGGGCACGGCCCGTCAATGGATCGACGACTTGCCGGAGAAATCTTTCTACAACTGGCTGGATATGCAAGAAGAATTCACCAAAAACTTTGAGGGTACATACAAGCGTCCCTGCACTGTGGGCAATCTACAGTGGTGCGTGCAAGAGAAAGACGAGACATCTCGCGCCTACCTCTCCCGCTGGCTGGACATGAAAAATTCCTGCGCAGGAGTGCACACTCAGACCGCCATGGCCGCCTTCATCGATGGGTTGGAAAGGGGCACGTTGCTCCGACATAAGCTAAATCGCTTGCAGGACAATCATCAGCTTGACTTGAATCATATGATTCAGTTAGCTAGTGAGTTCGCAGCTGCGGACGACGATGCTCGTGGCTCTTTGCCGGCAATGGCTGTTCCAACCCAAGCTCGGAGGAACAGCAGTACAAAGCGGAAAACCGCTCCAGAAAAAAAGCAATCTACCGACATGGTCGCTATGACTTTTGCAGGACGAGGAGAAGGCGGACAACATGGCCGAGGAAGGGGAGCAGGCCGCGGGCAGCAACGAGGAAGTGAAACCAACTCGGCGCCGCTCCGCATTCCCCAAACGTACGAGGAGTACCGCGATATGTCGTGCCTCGTACACCTCGATGTCAACGGCAAGGCCACCCATACCAATCGACACTGCAAGTTCGTCAACGACCTCAAGGAAGACCCGGAGTCCGGCTACAAGCGAAGTCGGAAGAACAGACCGCGAGGCAAGGGCAAGGGGAAGAAGAAGGAGGAGGAGTCCAAGGATTCAAGTGACATGGACGAGGACGTTGACCCCAAGCACGCCGCCAAGAGCGACGACAAGGGCAAGAACCCCTTCGCAAAGAAGGACCCAGTCTACCACACTTTCCTTGGCACCCCCACCGTCCGACAATAGAAGACCTCTCTGAGGATCCTGACGGCCACTCTCCCCCCAGTTCCCCAATACCTACGCTGGTCGGAGGTTCCAATAACTTGGGACAGGACGGACCACCCAGACCTTGTGCCCACGGAGAACCAGTACGCCATGGTCATCAACCCATTGATTGATGGCGTGGAGTTCACCAAGTGCATGGTGGATAGTGGAAGCAGCATCAACATCATGTACCTGGATACACTGCAAAAGATGAACTTGACGGAGGCAAACCTAAGACGGACCAACACCGTGTTCCATGGCGTGGTTCCTGGTCGGGAGGCCCGGCCCCTTGGGTGCATCACACTTCAGGTAGCCTTTGGCGACGTTAATAATTACCGCCAAGAGCGCATGACCTTTGAGGTGGTCCCCTTCAAGAGCGTGTACCACGTCATATTCGGCCGCGACATATTCCACACGTTCATGGCCAAGCCATGCTTCGTCTACAACAAACTCAAGACACCCGGACCAAACGATGTCATCATCGTATCCGGAAGATTTACCAACGCAAGGGACTGCGAGATCAATGAAGCAGCCGTTGCAGAAGCTGTCCTCTACAGCGAAGAATTCAAGGAGATCCAGAGCAAGGTCAATGACTCAGAGATGCCCGCGTCGAAGAAGTAGATCTCCGACTCCGCTCCTGCGTTCAAGGCCGCCATCAAGACCAAGCCGGTGGAACTTGTGGTAGGCGATGCCTCCAAGACCTTCGCCATTGGGACGAACCTGGATCCCAAATAGGAAAGCGCGCTCGTCGAGTTCCTCCATGAGAATAGGGACATCTTTGCCTGGCAACCTGCTGACATGAAAGGTGTACCTAGGGAACTTGCCGAGCACAGCTTAAACATAGATCCAAAATGTAAACCAGTGAAACAACCTCTACGACGCTTCAGAGATGAGAAGAGACGCGCCATTGGCAAAGAGATAGCTAGGTTAATTAAGGTTGGGTTTATCCGAGAAGTCCTTCACACCCGATGGGTGGCCAATCCTGTACTTGTCCCCAAAAAGGGAACCAATGAATTAAGAATGTGCGTTGATTACACCGGCTTGAACAAAGCATGTCCCAAAGATCCGTTTGATTTGCCTCGCATTGACCAAGTCATTGACTCGACGGCTGGCTCGGAACTTTTGTGTTTTCTCGATGCATACTCAGGATACCACCAGATCAAGATGAGGAAGTCGGACCAATTGGCCACTTCGTTCACTACCCCATACGGCACGTTTTGCTATGTCACGATGCCCTTTGGGCTGAAAAACACAGGTGCTACCTACCAGCGGACAATGCAACATTGCCTTCACGACCAAATTGGTTGGAACATTCATGCCTATGTGGACGATATCGCGGTGATGTCTAAAAAGTCAAACGACTTAATCTCCGACTTAAAAGAAACCTTTGATAATCTCCGGAAATACAACATGATGCTCAACCCTAAGAAGTGCGTCTTCGGGGTTCCAGCCGGCAAATTGTTGGGCTTCATCGTTTCCTAGTGCGGAATCGAGGTCAACCCGGAGAAAATCAAGGCCATCTTAAACATAAACCGTCCAACATGCCTAAAGGACATTCAACGACTAACAGGTTGTGTTGCAGCAGTTAGTCGGTTCGTCAGCCGACTTGGAGAGAAGGCGGACAAATTCACATGGACAAACGAAGCAGATGCAGCATTGAAGCATCTCAAGGAGATTCTTTCCTCAGCGCCCATCCTTGCAGCACCCGAGCCTGGAGAGCCCCTGTTAATTTACATGACGGCAACCAACCGGGTTATCAACATCGTCGTCGTGGTAGAGCGGAAGGAACCAGGCTACGAGCACAGAGTTCAACGACAAGTTTACTATGTGAGCGAGGTCTTGACGGAGTCCATGCAGCGTTACCCGCACTACCAAAAGATAGCTTATGGAGTATTCCTCGCTTCTCAGAAGCTGAGGCACTACTTTTAGGAGCACCCAATCACAACAGTGAGCAAGACTCCACTGTCCGGCATTATCAATAACAGCGACGCTACAGGAAGGGTCGCGAAGTGGGGCATTGAACTTTCCGCCTTCGAGATCACCTACAAGAGACGCGACGCTATCAAGTCACAAGCTTTGGCGGATTTTATTGCAGATTGGACGGAGATGCCAGATGCTACTCCGCTGCCAGAACCAGAGTACTGGGTGATGCACTTTGACGGATCAAAGTTGCTCAACGGCTCGGGGGCTGGTGTACTGCTACAGTCACCAAAAGGAGATAAGTTGCACTACGTTCTGCAGATCCACTTCGAGGCTACAAACAACATGGCGGAATATGAAGCACTCATTCACGGACTACGTGTAGCCAAGGATATTGGCATCAAGCGCATAGTTTGCTATGGAGATTCCGACTTGGTTGCCCAGCAGGTGGCTGGCACCTGGAATGCGCGGAACCCTATGATGGCGGCATATCGCGACGAAGTGGACGAGATAGCCAAGAGCTTCTTGGGCTACGAAGTCAAGTATGTGCCTAGGGAGAAAAACGAGGCGGCTAATCTACTATCTAAGCTTGGATCAGGGCGCAAGCAAATTCTGCCAGGAGTTTTCCTAGAGCATCTACGCACACCATCTGTGAAGGGCGCCGACATTGACAACCCGGATAGAGCTGATTCTTTCGTCAACATGGTGACAAAGATCCCTCCGGATTGGACAAAACCATTCATGGAGTATCTCGAATACGGAACTTTGCCCGATGACGAGGTCGAAAGACGGCAAATAGTACGACGAGCAAAGGGTTATACCATAATCAATGGGCAACTCTATAAAAGGAGCACTACCGGTGTATACTTAAAGTGTGTTTCCCATCTAGAAGGTATGGAAATCCTGCGCGAGATCCATCTCGGAGATTGTGGGCATCACGCCGCTCCCCGATCACTGGTCGCGAAAGCCTTCCGGCAAGGATTCTACTGGCTGACCGCGAAGGCGGACGCCGACAAACTGGTTGAGACATCCACAGGATGCCAGTATTATGCCCGACAACCACATGTTCCTGCTGAAGAATTGCGAACAATACCAATAACTTGGCCGTTCACAGTCTGGGGGCTAGACATGGTGGGGCCATTACAGACGGCACCGTGTGGATTCACGCATCTGCTTGTATCAGTTGACAAATTCACCAAATGGATAGAAGCTAAGCCCATTAGAAAGCTTGATGGGGCAACTGCCCTCAGGTTTGTCCGGGATCTAGTGGTGAGATTTGGTCTCCCACATAGCATCATCACCGACAACGGAAGCAACTTGTCACTCGGAGAAGTGGAGGCCTATTGCTGGGACAAAGGCATCCGACTTGACATTGCATCTGTGGCACACCCACAATCCAATGGTCAGGTTGAGCGAGCCAATGGATTAATTCTCCAGGGAATCAAGCCACGTCTTGAGGCACCGCTACATAGAGCAGCTGGAGCCTAGGCGGAAGAATTGCCGTCTGTGCTGTGGAGCTTACGAACCACACCCAACAGATCCACCGGCTACACCCCTTACTTCATGGTATATGGAGCAGAAGCCATCCTACCTTCCGACATCCTCCACGACGCACCAAGAGTTGCCACCTACGACGAAGATGACGCTGGAGAATCCAGACGCCTAGATGTGGACCTTCTCGAGGAGGAGCGCGTTTTGGCATGCCAAAGATCCGCCATCTACCAGCAGAAGCTACGCAGCTACCATAGTCGCTGCGTTCGGCATCGCTCGTTTAAAGAGGGTGATTTAGTACTCCGACTTAAGCAGAAGAAGTCACACAAATTATCCCCGCCATGGGAAGGACCATACATCATAAGCAAGGCGCTGCTCAATGGGTCTTACTACCTTGTCGACAATCGTGAACTCAAGGATAGAACCAACAAGGATCATAAGCGTAAGCGACGTGACCGGATGATGACTACCCGGAGCTTGATCGGCCATGGAACATAGCACAGCTACGTCCTTTCTACACTTAGCATTTTTATCTAATTGTGTACCTCTTATATGATCAATGAAATAAAGCTCTTTGGTTCACTCATATTGCTGAGTCTTTTACCTCCTTTAGTGTTCATTTTTGGATCATATAAAACCTTTATGCACAAGTCTTGCGATTGCACTTGCGAAAATTCCGCCTACGGGCGTTAGCTTAAGTTTTCTGGTCTACACGTTCTTTGTTGTTTTTATGTGGATTCTGGAGTAGTGACTTTTGGCCCTTATTGTCGGGGATTTTGTGCTAAGGTTATTGACGTTACCATTGGGAATCATCACCTAAGCGCATGGTTCCGAGAATGAGTCTTCCGACTCACGAAAAGTCAAGCATAAGAACCAGAGTAATGGATAAGCCAGCACTTGCTTAAAAATATATACATACTGGGAATTAGTTCTTAAGTCGCAGGACTTAACAATCATTGTTTTCCGCCTTAAGATTACATCAACAAGTTTTTCCCGTGCACACACCAAAGGTGAAACAGATATTACAAAGTGTTTTCATTCTTTGGGTGCAGGAGACTTGGAGGCCGCATCATCACCAGACGGAGAATCACCCTCGACGTCGGCGCTGTGATGAGACTCGGAAGAATCTTGGTTCACGTTGTCGATGAATTTCCTGGGCACGAAGACGTCAACGTCCACCAACTCGGCAACCCTGGTGTCATAACCCGCGAGTGATGACAGGATGGCTTCGTGATCGATCTCCTTACCGTCATCATCCACGTCGGGGATACCAGAGGTCACCGTGTCGATGTCGGCATCTTCATAGTGTGCCTTCACCATAGACAGCGACATCCTTGCGCCAGACCGTGCGCATGAAGCTTTCCAGCTCGCGACATGCTCGGGGGCTCGGCGCAGAATCTCCGAGTACTTCACCATGGAGTCCGAAGCCTTGATATAAATCTGGAGGGGCTTGGCAATATCCTTGGCTTGGAGAATGGCGGTATTGATGAATTTGCCGGCAAGAACCATGCATTCCTTGTCCGAAGGAGGCGAGCGGGTTAAGCCCATGGGCGCTGAAAATTCTGACAAGGACTGCATGAGTTCAATAAACTCTAAGTATCCAGACTACAGAAATACAAGGCGGAGGACACTTACTGAAGATGCTGGCCTTAGCCTGCCAGACGGTGTCCGCCAAGGATTCCATCTCTTGTTGGAGGAGCTTAAACGCCTCGCTATGGCGAAGGTTTTGCTCATCAGCAGCTTGCTTCTGATCCTTTAGGATCGCAAGCTCCTCCTTCAAGCGATTGATCTCCGTGGAGGCGGAATCCTGCAGGGCTTTCATGAAATCCTCGTGCATCTTCAGCATCTCCTTCCTCTCCTCCTTCAGGATCTTGTTCTCGTTGTCCAGCTGCTGGATATGCTTGGACTGCTCGACAATATCCTTGGCCTTGGCAACATGTTCTGCAAGTCAGAGAAATCAAAGTACACAGTGAGTACCCGGAGACTATGGGCACAAAAGTAAGACGGAAATGCGCAAAAATAAAACAGACACTTGTTTTTGATGATATGTTCCTTCAAGATGGCAGTTTTACCATTTTCGGCTTCAAGATCTATGCGCATCTTCTGGTACTTATCGTTGGCCATGCCCCGCCGAGCATTCTCATTCTGTGGAAACAAATACAAAGTTAAATCGTTGTTTGGTCTGCTTGGAGCACCTAGTAGGAAACTTTCCATCTAGGTGCTCGGGGGCTACAGCGAGAGTTTTTAACCTATCAATATGCTTAGTTTTTATTTAAGCATCTAGTCGGAACTAATTCAGTTACAACTAGAGGCTTGGGGGCTACAGCATTGAAAATTATGAGCACTGTGTATGCTACTCTTAAAGCATCTAGTTGGAATAATTTCTTCCATCTAAATGCTTGGGGGCTACAGTGAGAGTTCTTTTTAACCTAGTCACTCTTAGAGCATATAGATGCAAAACCTATTGTTTTCCGTCTACATCCTCGGGGGCTATAGTGGGATACTCATACGAAATGCAAAAGTTAAAGTAAAAACTTACAAGTGCAATGATCTTGAGGTTTGTAGCACTCTCGGCCAGCAGCTTGCCAAAGGAAATGCTATTTCCCCGCAAGATATCTGCTTGTCGGAGCAGTTCCTCAAGACCGCACGTCGGAGATGACGGCACTCCTCCAGGAACCATAGTTGTGTTACTCGGCAGGAGCGTCGGGTAAACTATCTTCGGGAACTCGAAGGGTTTCTAGGGAGTAGGGGCGCCGCCTTCGGCAGAGGTACCAGCTCCCACCACCGCCTTGCCGCTACCGATGGCATCCTTAGCCGGAGCTTCAGCCATTTGAAGAGCAGCGCTCTCCTGCGTCGCCTGCTCGCCGACAACAGCGAGATTGGTAGAGGCGCCAGAATCCACTTCCATGGCGGAAGGGCCTGGTGCCTCCTAGACTTGAGAGCTTATCGGAGCAGAGGAGGGCTTGACGGCAGGAGTAGCAGGGGCGATGGCAGAGGAGGAGTCGCGATGCAGCATATCTTTGATATTTCTAGAAGCCCCAAGAGTCTTGGAGGACTTCTTGAGGCTGGTTGTGGCTTTCTTCCTGAAACGTGCAAAATGCATAAGTACAGGAATAAGACAGATAAATTAGACAATGTCGGAGAATGGGAGGCTTACACTTGGGGGGCGCTTTGGCAAAAATCCCGGTGGCTTTTCTCTTTTCCGCCTCCAGGGCGGCAGTACTCTTTTTGGAGGCTCCACCCTCCGTCTTCTTCTTCTTGCCTCCGTCGGCAGCGTCAGAGGTGGAGCTCTTCCGCTTTCGTGACAACGGGACATCGTCGTCGGACACGACCGTGACTTCCTTCATCTTTGGATCGTAGATTTGGGCAGCCAGGTTATCCTCATCTAGATCGCTAAGCTGTTAAGTGAGAAGTCATCGTGTTAGATAAGATGGCACTGGCAAGACGGAGAAACTGGAGCAATGTCATACACGGAAAATAAATACCTACCTTTGGGCACTTGCCGTCTACGTACATGTCGCAGGTGATGGTGAAGCCGCGCTTCTTATCCTTCACCTTGATGATGTCCTTCAGACGGAGCTTGACGGAGTCGCTCGAGAAGTTATCCAGGGAGATCTGGAGGGTATCCCTTAGATCACCGGTGTACACGCGCGAGCTCACGAGGTACGGAAGTAGGTGTGCACATCGATGGAGAGAAAGCCAGCATGCACTAGGGGGTAGGGGTGGTCGGGCTTCGCCGGAATTGGCGCTAGAGTTCGCCGGAGATAGCGGCGTTGCAAGCCAAAATGGGACAGCCTAGGGCTCTCTGGGCGCAGCGACTAAGGGAAAGGGAGAGGAGAGGGAGGTGTTTAAGCGAGCATGTTCAGAGGAGGGATTAACTCGCAGAATCAAGCGTATTTACTTTATTGAATTTGAGCAGAAATGGTAGAGAGGGGGGAAAGAACAGGTTCGCGCGGGGTTGAAGACGATGATGTGGTGGTGGGGTCGCGAAGTCAGTGGGGGTGTGGGACTGGTGAAGTGAGAAAAGAAATCCAGCGGGGAGAGAGGGAGTGCAGGGTGGGCTGGTTATGGGCCTGGGGTTGGTCTGGCTGGGCCTGGGGTGCTGGCTCGCTTCATTTTCTTTATTTTTTTCTTCTAAATCTTTTCCTTTTTCCATTTCTATTTTCTGTTTTAATTTAAACCCAATGATTTAAACCTCTATTTGATTTCAAATCTTTTCCAAACTTTCAGTAGGTTTTATACCAGTTATTTAGTGTGTTTAAAAGTCCACTTTAGAATATTTCATATATTCTCTTATGATTTAATATTTATTTAAATAAGGCATTTTGTATTTATTTAAATAAAATTGAATATGGTTCAAAACCATATAATTTTATTCAAATAATCATTTATTCTTTTTATTTATTTGTTTTACTTTTATTCCATTTGTTTATGGATTTGGCCAAGATTTAAATTGCCTTTTTAATATTTCTCATTTATTTAATTCTTTCTTTGTCTTATAAAATTCATATATTTTTATTTATAGCTCCAAAATTGGTGATTCCAATTTGAAAAAATTTTATTTAATAATTATTTATCTTGTAAAATCCTTTTAGGATTACTTTGCTCACAATTTGGTGTTGATCTTAGCTAGGAGCTTTATTAGCCCTAGAAATTACTTTCTTTTATCTTATTAAAATCATAAGTTTTTATTCATGGCTCCAAATTGAGTGAAATCAATTTCCATGGTTTTATTATGTTTTTGTTTATCAATTTTGATCATTTATATATGTTTGTTGCTGAATTTTTATACGGATCAAAGCCATAGTCTTGAAGTGTTCTTGGAAATGATTTCTTTCATTAGGGTTTAGGGTTTTTGGTTTAACTTTTCCAAGTGCTTTAAATTCAAGATTCTTTCCATGCATGAATGCAATTGATTTGTTTGGAAATTTGTTTGTTGCCTTTTCATTCAAATTTTGTTCGAGTAGGGTTTTTATGTTTCCATTTAGAAGAACAAAGTTTCTTTTAACCCTAAATTTCAACATGTGTTTCTTTTGTTTGTTTGTTTTTCACATTTCAAAATTTGGAAAATTTTGGGATGTGACAGACATGGTCTCGGAACACGGAATACCGAAAGGTAAAGCATGAGTCATATAGATGATATGATGAACATGTTGATTGTTCGCCTTTGAAGCTACATCATCTCTCATGATGATCAGACTTGGTGTAGTGGATTTGGTTCGTGTGATCACTAAAACAATGTGAGGGATATTGTTTTGAGTGGGAGTTCAACAGTAATATGATTAAAAGTTGAGCACTATTTATCATAAATTAAATCAAAGTGAATTTGCACAGTTGTTGTAGTCATTGGCATCCGTTCAATACCTTACGCTTAGTTATTATTGAGATGATAGAACTATAGAATTCTGGATAGTTACTTTACAAACTAGTATCGTATTATTTTGAGTGTTAATCTAAAGTATAAAAGTCCTATTGCAAACTTTCAGAAAATTTCGTTTACTCCGTGAAGTTTAATAATTGGTATTAAATCAAGAGTAACAATTCCAATGTTAGTATATAAGTATCATGTTTGTCTCCATGATTCTTGATATTCGAAAGATTGTTTTAATATCAAGGTTAGCTAGGAGCTAAAAGAATTGTTTTAGACACCATCATGTGTGGAAGATATTGCGATATCTAAAATGATGTTTTGGTTACAACATGATAGAGTATAATATGGCAAAATTAATATTCTCATATTTGATGAGAAATTGCAAAAGGTTGGAGATGCTAGTCGTCCTAATCCTCCAAAAGGTTTTGGAGAGCAACATTATACTCCCGATTCACCGTTATAAGCTAAAGTAGCTTGATTATGGAAATTGACATGATAAGATGTAGGTAAAATGTTTACTACACTAAAATATTACTGAAGAATGGAATTCAAAAGAACACCAAACATTTGATGATGGTGATCTACTTCAAAGTGCAAGTCCAAAGATATTAGTATTTGACTATACACGCTTTGGACTATGTGTCATATGTTTGGCACCACTATGGATATTGATAGATTCTTTTAAAATAAAAGGAAATGCTGAAAGAGAAATCTAAGAAATATTTGGCTGAAAAGAAAAGACTTGAATTGTTCAGCTTAGGCATATATATGATATACATGTTATGGCTGTATTCCTTGCTTGTTAAAAAATGTAGTTCTTAGGTATTGGATACTGAATTTGTTGGTATGAAAAGTCATACAAAACAAAACTGTAGAGGTCCCAACCTTTAATAAGGTAGAGATCCCTGTGATTGCAATGCTAGTCCCTAGATCAATAGCTAGCATCCACAGTTAAGATGTAATATCAAGAAACAAGGTCATAATACAACTTTATAACCAGGAATAACATAATTTATTACATCTTACATAGCTCATTTGGCTATTACATTACATTGCAGCAGAATATCTATAAGCATGGGGTCCTTCATCTTCAAAGTGCCACAGGCAGACATGTTGGTTGTAGTCTTTGTAATCCTAAACAACACACTTCACTAAATCAATCAAACCTGCAACATCACAAGTTACAGCCACAAAGGGTCAATACATTTGAATTGTATTGGCAAGTGATACTATGGTAATATAGTGGTAACTATCATCTATATGCATTTGGCTAAGTGGAGCTTAGGCTTGCTTTGCTCAAAATAGATTTTTCCTTATCATTTGAAAACACTAAGTTTTTGCTTGACAAAATAATCTTTCCCAAGGCATCTCCCAATCCAAGATTGAAGATCCTTTAACCCTTGTTCAACCACAAGTTTTTAACTTAGAAATTTGGATGATGAGATTCTTGATTTCTTCCATGTCTTGATGCTCAAATTGTCCTTTACCAGGGACATGGCTAAGTACTTAGATTTTACACTCTGCAGAGGTGGTGCACTTTCCCCACAAGACTTGGTTTCACCAAGACAAGATCTTTCAGAAGCCTTCCCTTAGACCAAAATGGACGCGCTCCAACCTATCAAACCCTACCACCAACTGTCCATATGGCTAAGTTCTTGCAACCTATATGATCCAGGCAGAGCCCATAATGCCAAGTGGCTGCACTTGAAGCTTCTCAACATTTGACATCTCAAATCTCTTTGTTCCTGGGTGGCCATCCACAAGTGAGATACACAAGGTCAACCATAAACATGGGCCTTGTGAACCACTCAACCAAAATCCACCAAGCAATTACCATTCCACCCAGGTGATTCATTAACTTAGTTGTTTTATTAAACAAAAACACAAGTCCTCAGACTTAGAAATTTTTCCATAGTGTGAATATATAACCACCCTTGTTTTCTATTAGCTAAGCTAAGCTTGATAGTAGTAGGAACCTTAACTTAGGGAATTTTCTACTAAGGTTTCATCTACTAGGATTTCCCATAGCAAGGTTTATACTTAGCAAAATTCCATGCAAGTTTTACTTAGAAAAATCACTAATGCATAGTGAAAGTAATTGGGACAAAAGTATGAAGCATCACTTGCCTTTTTGGTAGAGGGTATAAGTTCACTCCTTGTCCTTTCAACAATCACACTCTTCAAGTCACTACAATTCAATCAAGCAAGGCACAATCTCAATCTACCAATCAAGCAAAACATCACATAAAATGATAAAGTCAAAGTAATGCATGCAAGCATGCCAAGTTTTTTTTATTTGAAAAAGTGGTTCCTAATGGTCATAAACATTTGAAAACACCTAATGGTCATTTTGCAAAGTGGCAAAGTCATTTGCAAAAGGTTTTCACTTCATAAACCATTTTCAAAACAAGGTATCATTTTATGTGGTGTAGAAATATTTTTACTAAGGAATTAATCTATAGGGTTCACTAAATATGTTTTTCAAACCATAAAACTGGGTGTTTTGGGTCAGAGAGTTTAAAACAAAACATTTCCCAAAAGTTTTCTTCCAAAACCATTTTTAATAAATAAACTATATTTTTATTTGTCTAGAAATGGTTTTAAATCAAAGAATCATTCTTTTGTTTCACCAAATACATTTTTGAAACCACAAAGTGTTTCCTATGGTCAGTAGGTTCAAATAAATCCATTTGCAAAAGATTTTATCCCCAAAATCATTTTTGAACAATTTTTATAATCTAAACAAGCATACAAATGTTTCTGCAAAAACAAACATTTTTTCAGAAGCTTTTTACTAAACAAATGGCATGGTTGGCTAGGGTTTGTTCCACTTATTCCATTGATATAAAGTTTGCAAAATTTGGACGTGTAGAACTAAAGTTATAAGGTTTTCAAATCTGCATCTAAATCAGATTACAAATTCTGTTTTAAATCGATCTGTGCCACGCGGCGTGTTTTGATTCATCCATACCGCTTCGGTTGGATCGAGCACTCTGGTGCGTTGGATCAAGTCAGATCATGCGGCACAGGTGGATACTTACCCCTTCGGGTTAAATCTATTCTCACGCATCGGATCAAGATCCTACGGCGCGCAGCACGCTTGCCAACTAGTGGCGGCGCTGGCGGCGACTGTGCGGCGGCGGTGCTCTGGCGGCGAGGTTGCCGGCGATACAGGAAGCTAGAGAAGGAGTGGGGTAGCTCACCAGAATCGTCGACGCTTGCTGATGCTCAACGTGGTACTGGATGGTGAAGGGGCGCACAGGGTAGTCCTGAATCGCTCGCCGGAGTTCGCTCGGCGTCGGGCACGCTCTGGTCGTCGTTGTGGGCGAGACTACAGGGCATGCCGAAGCAAAGTAGAGGGTGCGTTAGACGCGCATGGTTCCAGGGAGCATGTGAGTATCACTGAATAACTTCGGGGCGGTCCGAGCTTACCAGGAATCCTCGTCGGCGTGAATGGCAGGCGGTGGCGCTATGGGTCGTCATCGTAGTCGACGCTGCAAGGCACGCGCGGGTGTGGTGTTGGTGCTAGGAGATGCAGGAGACGTTGGGGATCACACACGTGTGCTCTGGGGGCAGTGGGGCGGTTCGTGCTCGCCGGAATTTTCACGGTAGCTCGTCGGAGCAGAGGGTGGTGTGGAGAGGAATTGGGCGGCCTGGGGGCGTGTTGAGGTGGGGCGACTGAGGGGAAGTGGAGAGGAGGGGCAGACGCTTTAACGTGCGTGGTCAAGGGGCCGATTAATGGCATGGTTAACGCGTATTACGCCGGACTTTATTCGCCTGCAACGGCCGGCGAGGGGAGGGGCGTAGTCCGCGGGTGAAGACGATGGATACGTGGCGGTGGGGTCCACTGGCAGCGAGAGAGAAAGAAAGGGAACGGGGTCCACCTGTCTGCGACTTAGTGGGTTCAATCGCGAGTGTGAATCGTTTTCTGCGGGAGAGGGCAGTGGGCTGGTTGGGCTTAGTGGGCTAGGATAGTTGGGCTGGGCCGGCTGGGCTGTATCCTTTGCATATTTTTTTTTGTTCTCATTCTTTTCTCTTTTTCTGTTTGATTTTTCTGTTTTGAATTTCAAACAACAAGTCAAACATTCAAAACAATTCAAACATTCACCACACTTGTAATGAGTTTTGGTTCTGTTTAACAACATAAACCAAAGTCCAAAACAAATAAAATAATTTTATTCTTTTTAGGATCTATTTAATAATTAAATAAAATAGACCTTAATTATTAATTCAAATAGGTTTTGATTTATTCAATAAAATCTCCATTTGAAATCTATATATTATCAAAACCAAAACAGTGGGTTTTATTTGAAAATATAAACACTTGAAAAACTTATTTAAAATAAAATAACATTTTTATTTTAGGGTCCATTGATGATTAAATAAAATGGACCTTAGTTATTAAATCAAATAGGATTTGTTTTATTAAAATCTTTATTTTGAAATCTCAAATAAAACTAAAAACACTTAAGTAGGTTTTATTTGAGAATATAAAATACTTGGAAAACTTGTTTAAAATAATTTAATAAGTTTTAGTGTTTATTTAAAATGGGAAAAGCCTTTATTTTTAATAAAACTGGATATTAATAAATTCTCATTATTTTGTTTAAATAACCCTTTTCTCCTTTAATCAAAACAAAATATTTTACTTCAAAAACCTGGCCAAGGTTTAATTTGGCTCTATAAAATAATCCTTATTTATAAATCTACCTTTGCTTTATAAAGTCAAAATCTTTTTATTAAAAGATCCAAAAATAGTAATTCCAAATATTTTTAAATCCCTTTAGGATTCTATTTGATCCAAATAGGTTTTGAAAGTTCCCAATTGGATTCAAAAAGTTTTTTCTCACCCTAAAAAATCAACAAAGTTTTATTTTATTCATTTATTTTTCACATTACAAGATTTGGAAAATCTTGGGATGTGACAGGCTACCACCCTTAAAATAAATCTCGTCCCGAGATTTGGGAAGGCTAGGGTTACAAGTTGGCTCAAAAGCATCTAGGGTACTACCACCCTTAAAAATTTTCCAACTAAATTACATCTTGGCTTGCTTGGGATCTTGATGTAACTTTCCTGGGCAGAAGTTTGCATAGTGGCCTAGTTCCTTCCATTTGAAACATGTGATAAGGTTGAGGTCTTGAGGTGGCTTCTCTGGACAATATGATGCATAATGTCCTAACTCTTTGCAGTGGTTGCACATCACCTGGCTAAAATCCTTCCTTATCTTGGGTTTCACTAGCTTTTGTTTGTCTTCTTGGTTCTTCTTCTTTTCTGGGCATTCACTGGCATAGTGTCCCATTTCTTTGCAATTGTAACATTGCACTTGAGTAATATCCTTCTTGTTAGGGTTGGGGCATTTCTTCTTCTTGGGTCTCTCCAAAGCTAGGAGTTCTTTTAGTTCATGCTCCTCAAAGGTGGGAAATCTTTCTCTCTTCTTGGGGCAGTTACTAAAGATATGACCTTCTTCTTCACAATTAGGGAATTGATCTTCATGCTCCTTGGATGCATGATCCTTGTCTCCACAAATATTGCTAGCTTGGGTTCCTTCTAGATTAACATCTTTGTCATCATTGTTGTCATTAGCTCTTTGGGAAAAGTTTTCTCCCATGTTGATCATTTGAGTAACCAATCCTTGCAACAATTGGGATTGAAGTTTCAAAATCCTTTGTATGGCTGGATCTAGTCCATTGTTGTTGGCTAAAAGCTGAGTTGTCTCTTGGCTCAACTGGTTTTGGGTTGCTATAAGTTCTCTCATGTTGTCCTCTTGGTTGTTGTTGTTGTCATCAACCTTGATGTTGGTGTCTCTTGGAGAAGTCATCTGTTTGGGTTGGGTAGGGATTAGAATAGGCAAAATATTTCTAAGGGAATAATTCTATTCACACACATCACAATTCACACAAGCAATGTGCAAGCAATCACAAACAAACATCCCACTCAACCAACAAGTTTCAAGCATATCTTTAGGCAACCAAAAATATTTTTGTTACACCACATAAGTTGGTGGGTTTGTCTTAAACTAAATATGGTGGTCCATCTATATGGTTCACTTGTGATCTTTCCATCCTTCTTGGTTGATTCTTCTTGCATGAAATCATGGTTTCCTTAGGAAAAATTCTTGGTCACAAAACTTCATAGTTGATGAGGGTTCCTTCTAAGTTGTGTTTCCTTAGTCTCCAATTCTTAAGCAAGATTTCCTTGTCTCACTTGTCTTTAGTGACATACAAGATTGAAGTCCTTGGTGAATATGCTGAAGATGTTGAAGTCATTAGAGTTGAAGAAGTTGAAGTCATTAAAGTTGAAGAAGTTGAAGTCATTAGAGTTGAAGAAGTTGAAGTCATTAAAGTTGAAGAAGTTGAAGTCATTAGAGTTGAAGATGTCCTTAGCACATGGTGAAGTCTTTGGCCATGGGTAGGTTTTTCCATCAAGTTGAAATAGAAGAGATGTAGAATCAAAACCAAAATGGTTGAGGAAAGAGTTTACAAGATTGTTTGTAAATAAGTTTTGAAACAAATACAACTCTTATTTTTCTAAGGGGTTTTGTCCAATCCTAGGGTTACAAATCCTACAGGCAACACAATGCTCTGATACCATCTGTAGAGGTCCCAACCTTTAATAAGGTAGAGATCCCTGTGATTGCAATGCTAGTCCATGGATCAATAGCTAGCATCCACATTTAAGATGTAATATCAAGAAACAAAGGTCATAATACAACTTTATAACCAGGAATAACATAATTTATTACATCTTACATAGCTCATTTGGCTATTACATTACATTGCAGCAGAATATCTATAATCATGGGGTCCTTCATCTTCAAAGTGCCACAGGCAGACATGTTGGTTGTAGACTTTGTAATCCTAAACAACACACTTCACTAAATCAATCAAACCTGCAACATCACAAGTTACAGCCACAAAGGGTCAATACATTTGAATTGTATTGGCAAGTGATACTATGGTAATATAGTGGTAACTATCATCTATATGCATTTGGCTAAGTGGAGCTTAGGCTTGCTTTGCTCAAAATAGATTTTTCCTTATCATTTGAAAACACTAAGTTTTTGCTTGACAAAATAATCTTTCCCAAGGCATCTCCCAATCCAAGATTGAAGATCCTTTAACCCTTATTCAACCACAAGTTTTTAACTTAGAAATTTGGATGATGAGATTCTTGATTTCTTCCATGTCTTGATGCTCAAATTGTCCTTTACCAGGGACATGGCTAAGTACTTAGATTTTACACTCTGCAGAGGTGGTGCACTTTCCCCACAAGACTTGGTTTCACCAAGACAAGATCTTTCAGAAGCCTTCCCTTAGACCAAAATGGACGCGCTCCAACCTATCAAACCCTACCACCAACTGTCCATATGGCTAAGTTCTTGCAACCTATATGATCCAGGCAGAGCCCATAATGCCAAGTGGCTGCACTTGAAGCTTCTCAACATTTGACATCTCAAATCTCTTTGTTCCTGGGTGGCCATCCACAAGTGAGATACACAAGGTCAACCATAAACATGGGCCTTGTGAACCACTCAACCAAAATCCACCAAGCAATTACCATTCCACCCAGGTGATTCATTAACTTAGTTGTTTTATTAAACAAAAACACAAGTCCTCAGACTTAGAAATTTTTCCATAGTGTGAATATATAACCACCCTTGTTTTCTATTAGCTAAGCTAAGCTTGATAGTAGTAGGAACCTTAACTTAGGGAATTTTCTACTAAGGTTTCATCTACTAGGATTTCCCATAGCAAGGTTTATACTTAGCAAAATTCCATGCAAGTTTTACTTAGAAAAATCACTAATGCATAGTGAAAGTAATTGGGACAAAAGTATGAAGCATCACTTGCCTTTTTGGTAGATGGTATAAGTTCACTCCTTGTCCTTTCAACAATCACACTCTTCAAGTCACTACAATTCAATCAAGCAAGGCACAATCTCAATCTACCAATCAAGCAAAACATCACATAAAATGATAAAGTCAAAGTAATGCATGCAAGCATGCCAAGTTTTGATTTATTTGAAAAAGTGGTTCCTAATGGTCATAAACATTTGAAAACACCTAATGGTCATTTTGCAAAGTGGCAAAGTCATTTGCAAAAGGTTTTCACTTCATAAACCATTTTCAAAACAAGGTATCATTTTATGTGGTGTAGAAATATTTTTACTAAGGCATTAATCTATAGGGTTCACAAAATATGTTTTCAAACCATAAAACTGGGTCTTTTGGGTCAGAGAGTTTAAAACAAAACATTTCCCAAAAGTTTTCTTCCAAAACCATTTTTAATAAATAAACTATATTTTTATTTGTCTAGAAATGGTTTTAAATCAAAGAATCATTCTTTTGTTTCACCAAATACATTTTTCAAACCACAAAGTGTTTCCTATGGTCAGTAGGTTCAAATAAATCCATTTGCAAAAGATTTTATCCCCAAAATCATTTTTGAACAATTTTTATAATCTAAACAAGCATACAAATGTTTCTGCAAAAACAAACATTTTTCCAGAAGCTTTTTACTAAACAAATGGCATGGTTGGCTAGGGTTTGTTCCACTTATTCCATTGATGTAAAGTTTGCAAAATTTGGACATGTAGAACTAAAGTTATAAGGTTTTCAAATCTGCATCTAAATCAGATTACAAATTCTGTTTTAAATCGATTTGTGCCACGTGGCGTGTTCTGATTCGTCCATACCGCTTCGGTTGGATCGAGCACTCTGGTGCGTTGGATCAAGTCAGATCGTGCGGCACAGGTGGATACTTACCCCTTCGGGTTAAATCTATTCTCACGCATCGGATCAAGATCCTACGGCGCGCAACACGCTTGCCAACTAGTGGCGGCGCTGGCGGCGACTGTGCGGCGGCGGCGCTCTGGCGGCGAGGTTGCCGGCGATACAGGAAGCTAGAGAATGAGTGGGGTAGCTCACCAGAATCGCCGACGCTTGCTGATGCTCAACATGGTACTGGCTGGTGAAGGGGCGCACAGGGTAGTCCTGAATCGCTCGCCGGAGTTCGCTCGGCGTTGGGCACGCTCTGGTCGTCGTTGTGGGTGAGACTACAGGGCATGCCGAAGCAAAGTAGAGGGTGCGTTAGACGCGCATGGTTCCAAGGAGCATGTGAGTATCACTGAATAACTTCGGGGCGGTCCGAGCTTACCAGGAATCCTCGTCGGTTTGAATGGCAGGTAGTGGCGCTATGGGTCGTCGACGCTGCAAGGCACGCGCGGGTGTGGTGTTGGTGCTAGGAGATGCAGGAGACGTTGGGGATCACACACGTGTGCTCTGGGGGCAGTGGGGCGGTTCGTGCTCGCCGGAATTTTCACGGTAGCTCGTCGGAGCAGAGGGTGGTGTGGAGAGGAATTGGGCGGCCTGGGGGCGTGTTGAGGTGGGGCGACTGAGGGGAAGTGGAGAGGAGGGGCAGACGCTTTAACGTGCGTGGTCAAGGGGCCGATTAATGGCGTGGTTAACGCGTATTACGCCGGACTTTATTCGCCTGCAACGGCCGGCGAGGGGAGGGGCGTAGTCCGCGGGTGAAGACGATGGATACGTGGCGGTGGGGTCCACTGGCAGCGAGAGAGAAAGAAAGGGAACGGGGTCCACCTGTCTGCGACTTAGTGGGTTCAATCGCGAGTGTGAATCGTTTTCTGCGGAAGAGGGCAGTGGGCTGGTTGGGCTTAGTGGGCTAGGATAGTTGGGCTAGGCCGGCTGGGCTGTATCCTTTGCATATTTTTTTGTTCTCATTCTTTTCTCTTTTTCTGTTTGATTTTTCTGTTTTGAATTTCAAACAACAAGTCAAACATTCAAAACAATTCAAACATTCACCACACTTGTAATGACTTTTGGGTCTGTTTAACAACATAAACCAAAGTCCAAAACAAATAAAATAATTTTATTCTTTTTAGGATATATTTAATAATTAACTAAAATAGACCTTAATTATTAATTCAAATAGGTTTTGATTTATTCAATAAAATCTCCATTTGAAATCTATATATTATCAAAACCAAAACAGTGGGTTTTATTTGAAAATATAAACACTTGAAAAACTTATTTAAAATAAAATAACATTTTTATTTTAGGGTCCATTGATGATTAAATAAAATGGACCTTAGTTATTAAATCAAATAGGATTTGTTTTATTAAAATCTTTATTTTGAAATCTCAAATAAAACTAAAAACACTTCAGTAG
Organism: Avena sativa; assembly: GCA_916181665.1. NCBI lineage: Eukaryota > Viridiplantae > Streptophyta > Magnoliopsida > Poales > Poaceae > Avena > Avena sativa. Next base: position 412,543,973 of record OV702281.1, on the reverse strand, counting down.
GTTTTATTTGAGAATATAAAATACTTGGAAAACTTGTTTAAAATAATTTAATAAGTTTTAGTGTTTATTTAAAATGGGAAAAGCCTTTATTTTTCATAAAACTGGATATTAATAAATTCTCATTATTTTGTTTAAATAACCCTTTTCTCCTTTAATCAAAACAAAATATTTTACTTCAAAAACGTGGCTAAGGTTTAATTTGGCTCTATAAAATAATCCTTATTTATAAATCTACCTTTGCTTTATATTGTCAAAATCTTTTTATTAAAAGATCCAAAAATAGTAATTCCAAATATTTTTAAATCCCTTTAGGATTCTATTTGATCCAAATAGGTTTTGAAAGTTCCCAATTGGATTCAAAAAGTTTCTTCTCACCCTAAAAATCAACAAAGTTTTATTTTATTCATTTATTTTTCACATTACAAGATTTGGAAAATCTTGGGATGTGACAAAAACAATTCATGAACTACAATGGCCTAAGTAACTAGCAAGATTATATGTGATGATGTTCATTGAGAACAGATAAAGATGTGTTTCTCTTTGACATCAAAGCTTGACTTCAAGATTTGTTTTATCAAGTATTATGAGAACAAAAGGGTTATTCAAATAATTGCCGTAATCCATAAAAGATGGATGATTTAAAAATCTCATTGTCGAAATCACATCCATAAAACTAGTGCTAAAAATGTCGAAAAACAATTGATTGAAAGATCACTTAAGAAGTGGCATCACCGTTTAATTTATATTGGAAATAAAAACATGAAGAAACTCCATGATTAATGGAATTTTGGAGTCTTTTGATTTTTGATCAAATGATCTTATGACACTTTCCTAGAGATAATTAAAACTCCGTCCATAGGTCAAAAGTTAATGAATGACTAGCTTATTGGAACTTGTACATATAGATGTATGAATCCCATTATGTGTAGTCGAGAGCGATGGATTTCAACTTCATATGCTTTATCTGAAAATTTGAGTGAATATATGTATATTTGCTTAATGAGGATGAAGTGTGAAACATTTGAAAATGTTCGAAGACTTTCAAGATGAAGTGGAAAATCAATGAAACAAGAAAATAAAGAATTTATGATAAGATCATAAAGTAAGATTTATAAGTTACAAGTTTAGCAAAACACCTAAGATTTGAGGAATCATTCCATGGATTTGCATATACCAAAACACCATATGAGTATGGAGTGTTCGGGATATGTAATGAAACCTTATTTGACATGGTGAGATCAAAGGTGTTAGTAATAAAACTGCCATAGTATTTTAAAGATTAAAGCTTTAGTGATTACCGCTTTTACACTAAAAAGAGCTTCATCATGATCCGTTGAAATGACACCATATAAAGTTATGGTTTGGGATAAAACCCAAGTTGTCCTTTCTTAAACATTGGTATGCATGCATAAGTAAGATGTTTACAACCAAATCGGATGAGCATGTCTTTGTAGGTTATTTCATATAATCGTTGGGTACTCCTCCATAACACCAAAGTCAAAAGTGTTTGTCACTTCGAACGTCCAGTTTCTTTTAGAAGAATTTTTTCTATGAAAAGTTAAGTGGGAGGCCAATAGAACTTTGGTAAGGTTAAAAGAACCTTAGCTATATGTGCTGAGTTGCGCAGCAACGAAAGTGTTCCGGAGGCAGCAACAATGCTCATGGATCAAGTACCGCAAAGGTTATGGTAACGAAGGTCTAAGTTCCTATTGAACCAACTAGGTCGGGTAAACAATAAAATACCAAGATTTGAGAGTTAAATCATTATTTGAAAATGATGAACTTGCTACATGCAAAGAAGCGATGATGGGCCCTGACTCCATCAAAATGGCTGGAAGCCATAAAATCCGTGATAATTCCATATACGAGAAATCAAGCTTTAAACTTGGAAGACCCTTCGGAAAGGTGTAAAACCTATCGGTCGTATTTGGATCTATAAATAGACATGGATGTTTCACATCTATGAAATAGTTGACATGTCAGGAAAGAGTTCAAGACAATGTTCAAACAGTTGATTATGACAAGATTTGATCTTTCATAGCGATATTTAGTCTAGACGGATTAATGTAGCAACCACTACATATAATTTTGTTATATGGTAGTTAAACAAACAAAACAAAGTTCTTATAATAGAATTGTTACTAGGATGTGTACATGACACGATCCAAAGGGTTTTGTTGATTCAAAGGATGCTAAAAGAGCATGCATACTTCAATGGTTGAAGTAAGCATCACGGAGTTGGAATCTTCACCGTGATGAAACTTTTAAAAGGTTTAATTTCATCAGAGACGATGAAGATGCTTGCATTTGCAAGAAATTAAGTGGGAGCGCTAAGACATATTACTAATGCATTATGTGAAAGACATATTGTTGACTGGAAATGATGTATCTTTTATTGACACAAAGTTAAGAATTTCATCTCGATGAAAGAATTAGAAAAAACACGAATGTTTGGCATCAATATCTATATGGACAGATTGAGATGCTAATATGGTTGTGCCAAATGTACATAAATGAGATATTTAATGAGTTCAATATGGAAATGACGAGAAAGGTTCTTGCCACATAGAAAGGATTGAATCGAAATTCAAGTGCATCGACACTTGGTAAGTCAAACAAAGATTCGAGTATTTTTTATACTTGATGAATGAAATCACAAAAGGTATTTTTCAATCATATTGTGATATGTACACATCCAGATATGTCCTATACTCTAAATGTTATGAGCAGATACTAGAATGATTCATAAAGATGATCATTGGACAATAGTAAGGATATTCTTATGATCTTTTGGAAGAACTAAGAATATGTTATTCTTGTAGAGGTGACAAATAGATAGATAGATAGTTCATTGTAAAGTATTACAATGATACTAGTTTTGTCACAAAGTACAAATTAAGTTTATCTCAATTTAAACTATTGGTGGCACAATGTAATGGAAAGGAAGTTCCATAATGGATTTGGATGAGTTCCAAAGTTAAAGACATTGTGACAGATACTACAACAAAAGGCTAAGTATATGACTGTTATTGTAGCAGCAAAAGAGGACATTTGAGTCAAGTATTTTGTTATCAAACTAGGTGTAGTTCACAGCAGGCTAGTACTATGAAGATATATTGCACAACAATTATCGACATAGCTTAATCCCAAAGGAACTAAAGGTCTCACCAAAGGACCAAATTTATACAAAGTCATCTCATTAGAGAATGAGTGATCTGTAGATACAAAAAGACATGCAATTACAGACGGACCTGAAAGTGTCGGATCCAAAGATAATTTGACCACTTGCAATCGTGTAAATACAACACCGGAAAGCCATAGGTGTTGAATGCACAAATTTTTGAAACTAGATTATTGACTCTAGTGCAATTGGGAGACTGTTAGAGATATGCCCAAGAGTCAATAATAAAGTGGTTATTATCATATCTTTATGTTTATAGTAAATGTTTACAACCCATGCTATAATTGTATTAATCGGAAACATTAATACTTGTGTGATTTGTAAACATGTAAGAGTCCCTAGTAAAGCCTCTTGTTAAACTAGCTTGTTGATTAATAGATGATCATGGTTTCCTGATCATGAACATTGGATGTTATTGATAACAAGGTCATATCATTAGGAGAATGATGTGATGGACATACTCCTATAGTTAACCCGTAGCATATGATCAAGCCATTAAAATAGTTCACTTGCTAGAAGCTTTCAAATACATAGTAACCTAAACCCTTCGACCATGAGATCATGCTTTGATGACATCAAACACCACTTAGTAATTGGGTGGTTATAAAGGTGGCATTGAGTATTTGGAAAGTATGTGTTGAGGAACATGGATCAAGAGTGAGATTTTCCATCAATATGACGGATAGATATACTCTAGGCCCTCTCGGTGGAATGTCATCCAATTGGCTTGAAAGCATGTGACTGGCTCACAAGGGATCACATATCACAGGAATGAGAAAAGAGTATTTATCGGTAACAAGGTTGAACTAGGTATGTAGAGATACCGACGATTAAACCTCGGATAAGTAAAGTATCACGAGACAAAGGTAAATTGATATCGTATGTAAATGGTTCATTCGATCATGAAGTAATTGTAGAAATATGTGGGAGCCATATGAATTTCCAGATTCCTCTATTGGTTATTGATCGGAGAAGAGTCTCGATCATGTCTGCATAATTCACGAACCGTAGGGAGACACACTTAAGTATTCTATGTTGTTTAGTAGATATGGAATGTGAGTAAGAGACTGAATGTTTTTAGGAGTCTCGGATTGGATCCAGGACATCACGAGGAGATCCGGAATGGTCCGGAGAATAAGATTCATATAAGGAAAGTCCAATTCCGGAGTTCGGGAATGGTTTTGGTGTTTTCACCGGAATGTTCTAGAAGGGTCTAGAAGGTCTACTAATCCGGAGCGGGAAGGGTACATGGATTTGCCATACCAAACTGTAATGGTTGCATCATGTCCTAGGTCACTTGGCTGGGCTATGGGAAGAGAGAAATCAAACTCTAGTTTGAAAGTCAAATGCCAATTCGAAAAAGTCAAATCCCAACATGGTTGCCTAGTGGAGGGAGGAGAGGAAACCAAGTTTGGGAAGGATTTCCTCCCTCCCTTGCCGCCAACCCTAGGAAGAGGAGTTGTAGGAGGATTCCCTCCCCCTTACCGCCTCTCCCTCCTATATAATAAGGGGTAGGGGAACTCTAGCCTCACCCCAAAACCCTAGCCGACCGCCGCCCCTGTCTCTAGTTGTCGCCGCCTAGGGCTCCTCCAAGTCGCTGCCTAGGGATTGCCCTAGCCTCCGGCTACCACCACCTCCCCTCGGCCCTCTAAACCCTAGATCAACGAGGCCCTCTCTACTCCACCATACCCTATCTATCTTAGGCAAAGCCCTACGGGATTTCCCCTCTACTTCCACCACCATGCCGTCGTGCTACTGGAATCGCGAGGAGAGATCTACAACCTCCGTTGCCTGCTGGAACAAGGGAGAGGAAGTTCTTCATCGAGTACCAAACGTGTGACCGACTACGGAAGCGCTGCCGGAACGTGGCACCGGAAGGATCATCTTCGCGATCTTGAGATCGGCAAGTGAACGACTACATCACCCACAAGAATCTGATCTCGTTAACTACTTTGGAATCTTCGAGGGTTAGTACTCTATCAACTCGTTGCACTGATCTAGTAGATTAGATCTTGGCTTGTGTGCGTTCATGTGGTAGAGTTTTCTTCCGTGCTACGAACCCCTACAGCTCCTCCTCGTCAGATGAGGGTGTGCGACTTCTGGTGAACTTTACTGCGGACTTTTTCTTCGGCTCTGGGCCGCCTCATCATGCAGTGTGGCTCCAACAAGTCCTTTACCTGCAATCGTGGATTTGTGGATTATGTACAACGGATCCCCCGCCGGTGGCGGGTTTACTGCCAAGTAGGTGGTGGCCGCCATGACCGCGGCCTGTAGCTTTTTGGGCATGATATTGCCCTGCGAGTCCATCGACATGAAGGACAGGTCGAGTGCCTTGGTGGCCTCGCGTCATGTAGCGGGATCCATGCGCTTTATGCGAGAGCGATACTTGCGGCCGTCATAGCCTTTCGAGGAAGAGCCACCAGTGGAGGAGAGCGCAGCTCGCCGCATGCTTGACTCGTCAGCCGCTCTCCTGCGCTGCTCGAGCTCGTGTTGCTGCTTGATTTGTCGATTGTGCTCCTTGATGAGGATCCAATGGTATCCCATCAGCATGTCGCGGGGGGCGTCGATCGGTAGAGGATTGGTACCTCGTACAACTTCTCACACTCTCGCCCATTGATCATCATTGAGGTTGATTTCGTGATGTACGCGATTGATACCCTCAGTGTTGTCAGGTGCCATGTTCCCGTTGGGATTGGCCGGGGGTGGTACATTTCCTCCGTTCGTGGCATTGGGAGCCTGTGGGTTGGGAGGGGGATTCGGCGGGATCACATCATTGTCGACGTTGCCATCATGGATGGCCGCGTACATGTAGCGATGGGGGAAATCGTTACTCCCGCAGCTCTCAGATCTGGAACCATAGGTTCCTTCCTCCGTAGGAGGGTCACAGAGGTCGGAGTTGCAGCTACTGTTGTCATCTGAATCGCTTGTCAGCGATGATGTGCGTATGGCACTGATTGGCGTTACCCACGGAGCGGGTGCGGCTGCCGAAGGCAGTATTCACTTAGGGAGGCGAAGGGTGCTGATCTGTCCTACCTAGAAGCAAAAGCTCCCGAACATCAGTTCGACTCCGTCGCCTACGGAGTTGAAGTTTTGGCGAGTTGTCGGCGAGTGTACGGTGAAGTCGATGGCACCAAAGAAAAGGTGGTTCTCTGTCGCGGTTTAATCGAAGACGGTGGTGGATGGGACCATCGCGATTGCACGATAAGCGCCCCCAGTTCCCACAGACGAAGCCAATTGACGAGGGTTCGACTCATCAATGCCCATTGCTATGGACTTGGGTTTGGAGAAGATGGGGAAGCTAGAGATCGTGAGACAGTTAACAGACACACAGCAAGGGGACATGGTGTTTACCTAGGTTCAGGCCCCCGGAGGGAAAACCCTACTCCTGCTTGTTTGTTCTTGATTGATGGCAGAACCGAAGGTTACAAGGGTGCGCATATGCAATATGGCGTGAGGTGTGTGTATGAGAGTTGAGAGAGGTCCTCCCCGCCGTACCCTCCTGGACTTTATATGGGGAGGCCAGGTCTCGGGTAGGTCGAGTCGATTACAGATTAGGGTTTGACCCTTTAAGATTCTATCTACATCTTAGCCTCTGTTATCCAATGATCCAAACGTTCCCCAGGATTAGTCCATCCAGAATCTATTTGGGCTTTATGTTTGCAGCAAGTCTCCGTGTGGGCCTCCGCTGAGCCAGACCGGGTAGGCCAAAGTTAGGTACCCGTAGGGCATATCCATGTCAGAGCTCCACCCACATGAATGTGGAAGAGGTGGGGGCAGCCACCATGGCTGCCATGCCATGCCCTTTAGGCTTCCCCCTATCCCTATAAAAGACCCCCTCTCCTCCTCTCATCTCACACCTCCTCGCGAAGGATCTCTCTTCCCCTCTAGGATTTCCCCATGGTCTCAGATCAGCGAGATACATGTTCCCGGTGGATTTTTCTGGAAGGATTTGTCGCTTCCGCTGCTTCGCTGGAGCGAGGGCTCGGAGGTTCTCGGGATACCCGAACGTGTGTGCGATCACGGATGCACCACTGATTTGCGGTGCTAGACTTGATGGTGCTGGACCAGCTGGACTTCATCATGATCTTGAGATCGGCAAGTTATCGACTACATCACCAACGAGTTCATACTCGTAAAGCTTTTCGGTCTTTGTGGGTATGTATTCTATGGATGTCTATCCACCCGTTCATTGTATCTAGATAGATGGATCATGGTGCATATAGTTCTCATCGTAGGAATTTTTTGTTTTCTATGATGTGAACCCAACATGATTGTATCCCACCGACCTTGGAGAGATATCAATGTGTGAGTGCTTCCTTTCAACACTATCTTGAAAAAATGTCCTCAATCCGCTGCCAATACTTCTTTCGGGATTGGTCACTTCCGATGACAGAATCCATGGACACACCCTCCCAAGCCTGGATCAATGTCGTGTCTTTGCCCATGGTGTAGTTTGTCGATCTCTTAGATTTCACCTTCTCTTGGGCAACATCGAAGGCCTCCTCGTCCACCTCATTTATTTCATCATCTTCCCACTCATCGGTCTCACACACTCCTTCCTCCCCTTTACCCTCCCCTTCACCATCGTCGGTATCACCATTAGCAGCCTCGTCAGGTAGGGGCGGACCTTCGTTGACGTTCACCCCCACGTCAACGAATGAACACGGAACCGAGAGAAGATCCTCGCTATGAACACCTAAAATATGGCGATTTTTAGGCAATCAAATTCTAGGCGACATGTGTGACAAATCTAGGGCGGATTCTAATGCAATCAGATCAGCACGGAAACATACCTTTCAGGAACGGGGGAAAATTAGGTGGGCGGCCGCGGGGGAGCCGTCATCACCGGCGTGCACACAAAGAGGGTCTTCCAGCTCACGGGTTTCTTCGGCTTTGGGATGGAGGGCGCCTTGGATCCGCTCAATTTCTTCCGAAAGCCAGAGGGACCTAGGCCAGTCAAATAACCGTCTGCACGGGGCTGCGCTCCTAGTCGCTTCCTTGCCGGTTTCGCCACCGACGCAAGAGCAAGGTTGTCATCAATGACATACGCGACGGGCGGGGTTGCCATCACGGATTCTGCCATGTAATCGGTGGGATGAGGCTGTGTGGTGACCCATCATACCACTGCATGATGTAGTATACTATAGTCATTGACATAACACCAATGAAACACCGTTCACTAGTATTACATCCCTCAGAATGGCACAATAGAAATACAGCGGGTCCAATACATGGCTAAAGGTTACAACTCACTCTTTACACAAGATCCAGAGAACACTCTAGGTTAAAGAGAGAGAAAGAACTTCTTACAAAGAAGGATCAAAGATGAACAACACAAGAACTAATATGCTACTCCCTCCGATCCTAAATAAGTGTCACGGTTTTGAACTAACTCTAGTTCAAAATGCGACACTTATTTAGGATCGGAGGTAGTACTAAGAATGGTATCTTAACTAAAGGGCTGACATTGCTGTTACTGCAATGCACTACAGAAATAGGTTCTTTGGTTAGAGAGTATATTCCTATTTAATCAGTAATTTCATATTCCCTTGAGTTGAGTTATTTGTTGACTTCCTTGTCTTTGTTGAAGAGCTTTAGCTTTGGATGATGATTCCTGGAGCATAACTTGATGTAGATGTTATCTATCCCGGCTTCAGAATCTATCAAGGGTTAAGAAGATACTTTGAGTACGAGCGTACTCAGCAATTTCACTAGAAAAGGAGTGTTTAATGCACAATAACTACAGCCACAGACCATAGGTCGTAGGCGATGCAAGTTTTAATAAACATTTCTTCAAAGGTTGCTTTTATTCTGAAAGACTATGTCCGTCAGCCTTCACGGGTTTACCAGAACTTTCATGGAGTTCCTTTCCCGCCGCGTTCGTAGCTCCTTCCCGGAACAGGGAGTAACAAGTTACAGTTCTTACACTCTGCAGAGGTGTGTTACTTTACCAATGAGAGATCAACTCTTTGTTGCACAACCGGGCAGCTTATTCCCGTCCACAATTCCATGATGTGGGGCCCAGAAGATGATCTAAGCCAATCACTGCCCCCTTCACGACCTTGCATGCCTCCTTGGTGTACACCATGCCCACATATTGGATTACGGCAGTGGTTTGTACAAACTGTTAGATGCCAGACTATTGTGGGACGTTGAGGGTTCCCACCCATATGCTGCATATCCTCTACGAATTACCAATTAATATGCATGCTACGAGGATAACAGCCACGACCTGCACATCCGGCTTCATGCGAGAGGAAGAAGATACAACTAACTTCTCTGTCCCATTTTAAATCTCATGGTTAACGCGTAATATACGGCGCAAGAATCACTGGCGACATTGGTTGTTAAGTTCTAGATAATATGTTCCTTTACTAATGGAACCTTTATATTAAGTTATTACCTATAATCACATTATTATGAAAATAGTATTTTCGGACCTTTTTCAAATGCAGGTGATGTCCACATTGGATTTGTAAAATACTTTACAGAAAATAACCAAAGGACATGAGCAAGTGTGAACTTGCCTTTTGTGATTGCAAGATTATGCACTCACGGTCTTCAAGATGATATAAGATCCAATATCTGAAATCAGCATCATTGGTCCGGTAAGGACTAATGTTTAAATAAGCAATATGTTCTTATGCATAAGTAATGTGATGCATTTTATAAACGTGAATCCCAGGGATAACGTTGTTTTAGTGTTTGGTTACTAGAAATGATGTATTTGAAATGTGTTGTACTTTTCGATGAGTTTTATACTCATGCTTCTTATTAAGGCTTGTGAGTGTGTGTGAAACAATCATATAATTACAATATCATAAAACAATAGGACACACACAAATGTGAGATGCTACTCAAGATTGCTTATATAAGAGTTCTTGTTTGAAGTGGCAAAAAGAATAACATTTGAAGAAAAGATTTCTTTTCTAAGGTCTAAACAACATTTGTGGTTAGTTGAGTCTAGTTGATGTTATTTGTGCTTGCTTGAATAGATTGGGCTTGAGATGCTTTATGACTTAACTATATCAGACCAAAGTTAACTATAAAACGTCTAACAATGTTTATAGTATTATATTTAGAGTCTTGTAGACTAAAGTTAACTTTAAAACATAGATAGTTTGAAAGTATAATGCTTGTAACATTTGTACTTTGTGTACTTGGTAATGTTGCCTTAAGGTTACTGAAGAATGGTTATATTTTTCTTTGATGTGGTGGTTTTCTTGATTTTATTATGGAATGGTATCACTTACCCCTTTTATGGATGAGTGGTTATAGTTTGTAATTCATGGAGTAATGTTAATTAATTGCAGATGAGTTCACTATAGTGTTTTAGTATGTTGATAAACTGGTGATTAAAGTAAAACACTACTAGGAAAAACGCTACCAGTGGCGCACCAAATTGGAATTCTGTGGCGCATATGGGAGTCGCCACTAAATCCTCGCCACTAAAATTCAAAATTCTGTGGCGCATATGGCATATGCGCCACAGAATTCTCAACATTCTGTGGCGCATATGCCATATGCGCCACAGACTTTTGTCTCAGGATTTCAAAAAAAATACCAGAATACAGCGGAAATACACATAATACACAGGAAATATACCAGAATACAACAATATATCACAGAAATGCACAAAACTCACAGGAATACCCAGAAACTCACTGAAATTCATACAAAGTGACAAAATACATCAATATAGAGAGTCCAAGTGTTACACACACAAGTCATGGGAGAGTACAAGTTCGAAATCACACAATCGCACGAATTCACGATTGACGCAGATTCGACTGCTCCAGACGAGCCCCCGCAGCCTCTGTCTCCTGAATGAATTGCAGACGGAACGAGTCGAGCTCCACTCTGCTCAACCTCGGGGACGCTCGCTGGGCATGGGTGGAAGCCAGTAGGTGGATCGCGCTCTGTTGCTCCACGGCCATCAGGCATTGCTTCGAGGTGCTGATGTCCCTGACCATCAACACCACCGAGTGTTCCGCCGACGGCAAGTCGGCTGACACAACCTAACGCATCTCCGCCATGACATTTGATCTCACCTCTAGGGCCTGCAGCAGTCGCCCACCAAAGTCCCTCTGAGTCAGAAGCGGCCAGCCCCGCACCTTGCAGGGTTTCGTAGCATGGAAAACAAAAAAATTCTATCGCATACAAACAAACAAGCCAAGATCTATCTACTAGATTGTAACAACGAGTCGATGGAATAACTCACCCTCGAAGATTCCAAAGCGTTTAACGAGAGCGGATTCTCGTGGGTGATGTAGTCGTACTCTTCCCGATCTCAAGATCGCGTAGACGATCCTTCCGGCGCTGCGTTCCGGCAGCGCTCCCGCAGTCGGTCACACGTTCGGTACTCGACGAAGACCTTCCTCTTGTGGCATCCCGCAAAACCACTACTAGAAAATCGCGTTGTTTTTGTGCATTGCATCATCATGACCGCATGCTCATGTCATCATGCCACATTGCATTTGAGCATCGTCATCATCTTGCATTTGCTTGTACAAAACTATTTTCGGGAAAACCTAATTTGTTTTCTAAACGCACCGTCTTTATTCAAACGCCAAATCCGGGTCACCGGATTATTTTTGTTTTGTTGCTATCAAGTTGCAAAAAGCTTTATTTTAAACCAACAAAATATTTTAATTATTTTAGTGGGGGCAGTCGAACGGGCCGATTCGACCCGAACGACCACCCCCGTACAAAACAAAACGGTCCACCCCTAAATCCCTTTTGCACCCAACCTAGTCTACCCACCCTACCTCCACCTCACCCCAACCTATCCTATGTCGCCACCTCACCTCTCTCCCTCCTCCCCACCACTCATATGCTGCCAACTCACCCCCCACCACCGCTCTCTCCACCAGCCCACACCCCCTTTTCTCTCTTTCTCTCACAGCCGTTCTTACCCTCTCTCTCTTCCTCTCCCTTACACTCCTGGCCCACCTGCCTCTCTCCCCTTCCCACCCCTCCAGCCTGGACCCGCACCCCTCTCTCTTCCCCCTGGGCCCCGCCACTCCCTCTCTCCCCGCGGTCAACAACCCCGAGCCCACCCCTGGCGCCTGGCCCCACCCAGCTCACAGCCCCCCCACGTCTGGCCTGGCCCACCCCCTGGCCCCGCGTGCCCTCTCTCTCTCCTGTCGCACCCCGCTCCCCTCCCCTGTTTCTCTTCCTTCCTCCTCCCTCCCCAGTTCTCTGCCGCTCTCCGCTCGCCTCGCTCCCTCCCCGCCTCGCCGGCCGCCTCTCCTCCTCCCTCTCCCCGGCCGCGCGCCCTCGCCGGCCACCGCCTCTCCGCTCGCCAACCCCAACGCCGCCCGCTCACCCTCTCGTCCGCGACGGACCCGACCGCGACTCCCATCTTCCTCCCGCCGGCGCTCTGCTCGCGCCTCCCTCCGCCGGCCGCTCCTCCGCTCCGGAGCGCCGCGTCCCCGCCGGCACGCATCCCCTGCGCCTCGCCCGCATCTTCCCCAACTTCCGACTCCGCCGCCATTCTCGACCTCTCCTCCCTTCATCTGCTGCGCCCCCTCTTCGCAGGCCGCGCCCGCGAGCCGCCATGCCCCGCGTCTGCTGCCGCTCGCCGGCTCTGCACCCCGCATCTCCGGCCACTCCTCTTCCAGGCGTCATCCGCATCCCCTCCCTGTCGACACCTCTCCTCCGAGCAAAGCTGCTCCGCCGCCGCTAGCCTGTCGCCGCGGCTCTCACCTTCCCGTGCATGGTGCCTGAGCTCCTGTCCGACCGCGTCATCACCGGCGCCCAGTACTCAGCGTCCGCGGCCCCGTTCTCCCTGCCATCGAGCACCTCGCCTCTGCTCCGTGGTTCCTGCCTGTCGCCCCTACTCGAGCCGGCTCGGCCTACTCTGCGAACGCCATGACGCCGCCCCTGTTCCTCGTCGCGCCGTCCCGGCCGCTGCTCCGCGCGTGCTTAGTGGACCAGGAGCAAACCCAGCATGTCTCGCGTCCTGCAGGTCCACCATCGGGAGCCCCTGTTTTTGCTGGTATTCATGCTGTCTTACCTTTGGACAAGGTCATCCTTGTTGTTCTCAACAAGTTCTGCCTGCGACCACCGTTACTGGAACCAAGTACACCGGTAATTGAAGCCGGAACGCCAAGGCCTACGTCACCGAACCCTCGGGGCCTTCCACACGGAGCGGAGATGCATGACTTTGAGAAGGCCGACATCGGTCGTCGGAACCCCAAGATCATCAACGGAACCCGAGCTCGACACCGGCAAACTAAGAGGGCACCACAAGACCGTCGACAAGAAACCGCGAACCGGAACCGGAGCTCTCCGTCACGAAACCACAAGGCCTTTGGGGGTGGAACCGACAAGTTCTACATCACGGAGCACCAAGAACCCCTTCATGGATCCGAAGGCCGAACCCTCGAACGACATGAACTACCCTCGGAACCGCCAAGATCGTCATCGGGACCACAAGGCCGTTGCAGTGAACTCGACAAGATCTACCACATGAAGACCGGACCGAACCGGTGACCCTCGACGAACCTCCGGCAAGAACTTCGACATGGCCAAGATCTACCGCAACCGAGTCCGGCACCGACAAGTGAAGTCAGAGCCACCAAGCCCTTCCTCGCGGAACGCCAAGACCTACCTCTGTTATCCGAGAACGTTTCCGTCGAACCCTGAACCCTGAGACCGACCCCGAACCCCGGAACCTCAAGATCGCCGAGACCCAATGTGTGAACCCCTTCCCGAAACCCTATTTTATAATATAATACAACTTGTCGCATATTAATTGTCATGCATGCATACTTGTCTGTGGTTTGGGGGCCTTATGCCGATTCACCATATAATTAAATATGGGGCCCATATGCGGGCAAATCTAGTCTCATATTGGCCTCATTTAAATTTGTGTAGCGAACCGGTACCATCTTTTGCCATGTCCAAACAACATTTAATTTGCGGGGTAGATAAACAACTTGAACCATTTAATTAATTGTCGGGACCCCGGTTCCGCTTAATATGACCTAATTGCATCGCATCTTTGCCATGTCATGCATCATACCTGCATCATGCCGATCTTCTGCCGTAATCTTAAATATTGCATCCGGTGTTTCTTCTAGTGTTTTGCTTCTTCGCGGATAAGGCCGTTGAGTTGATGCGAGTGTCGCCCCGATCTTCGGATGAACCTTCGACAATGTTTTCAGGCGAGCATCTCCCCCTTTCTACCTATCTTACTTTTATAGTGTTTTACTCCTTCCTGTTGATCTATTGCTATCTGTGTTGCGATGCTCTAGTTTTCGTACCCGTGATATCCCTTGCAGCCCTATATTGCCTTGGACACATCCTATTGCCTGTTGTTTGATAGATAGTTGGACTTGCGCGTCGTAGTCGCCTGCTCAAGTGCTGTGCGTGTCGTCAATTGCCACAGTTGTTGGAGCCTTGCCGCATGTTTGTTGTTGGAGATGTTATGGCTTTACTTATCGTTCACTTTAATTCCTGTTTAACAACTAAAATTGGAATAAGCAGAGGCATCGGTGGGTGATAGAAAATATTTGGTTTCCGAACGCCCACTTGTGTCCCGTAGGACCCCGAGTACTTGATACCTGTTCCTTGATTTATCGCGCTATCCACATCCGGGAGGTATATGGGATCCCCCTGAGCCAGAGCATTGATTCAGTCTTATTTCTTGGGGCCACAAACTAGTTTGAGGTTTTATTTACGATCCTGTACTTATGCCATTCTTTACTGTTTTATTTAAATTGTGCGACAGATAGCACCTGTACTGTTTTGGATCGGGACACGATTTCGCGGTGTCGACAAGCCCAGTTTTGGGTTCCCAGTCGTTCACAGCCGTATACCCAAACCTTGAGTCCGTCTCGGAGCTTGCTTACTTCGTTGCGGGTAGCTTAATGGGGTGGCCCCCTGAAATATTTCTGAATCCTGTGATTGCTTTGTCGTGAAGGCCTCGTTGGGTTTTGATTTGGTTTTTCCGAGGTTGATCGAGTGTGTGTTGCTATTTGTGCACCCCGGCCGGGTTAAAACTTTCTGAAAGCCGTGTCCGCGGTTATGGACGACTTGGAGCACAGTATCTCGACCATAGACAAGCATAACTAAAGTTTATTGCTATAAATTTGACTTTATAATGACTAGTAATCAGCTTCACTATAATGGAATGGCTAAATAATACTGCGCACAAGTGCTTGTTGGAGTGTCGCTTGCGACCATTGTACCTGACTAGTAAATAATGCAATCACAACGGAATGGCTGAATAAAAGTACCAACAACTGCTGGGTTTTGGGTTATCTCATGCTATCTTTATCTGATTAGTAAGTGGTGCAACTACCACGGAATGATTAACTAAAAGTGCCAACTGCTTATTTTATCAGGACGACTATCTTTACTTGACTAGTAATTGCTGCAACGATAACCGAATAAATAAAACTGCCAACTGTGTGAGTTCCTCGGTTGACTTCCTCGATCGGTGTCGAGGGGGAAACACCAGGATGGGTTTGTTTGGTGGTAGTATCAGGTTGGTTCCGAATAGGTCATTCTTACCCCTCTCTGATAACCGTCAGTTGTATCGAGTCTCTATAGGTTGTTTAGTGCATGCTGCCGCTGCCGCTCAGTCCACCATACCTATGTAGGCGAGGACCGCCGAATTCTAGCCTCGCCGTGTACTGGCCTCAGTACTGACGCTCCTCTTTTTCCTTTGCCCTTTGTCGGCACCCCTTTTGTTTAAGCAGGTTTTGAGATCGACGTCGTTAGCAGGGTTACCCTTCCGGCTTGGCCTGGGCAGGGTTATGGACGCCATTGGTTATTCTTCAGGGCTCTTAGCCCCATTTGCATCTTGTCCGTAGTCGGACGCTCTATCGTTTTCAAGGTGATTTGGATCTTTGTATATTATATCTGTATTCTTGACTCATGGAGTCGCTGTTATATATATCTGTTCTGTGGGTCCCATCGAGGACTGTTGTGTAATGTTATTACTTCGTTTTCCACCCACACGAAAGTGCCTGGTGGGCACCTTTGAATTGTTCCTATGCGGGTTTGGCGGGAATCGCTGAAACTTGCATAGGGTCGATTCTGAGGGTGTTACAGAGTGGTATCAGAGCTCAGCAGTTGCGATACCCCACAAGTCCAGCCTGTAGGATAACCTAGCTAACGGCCGAAGTAGAGTGTCAAACTATTTTTGCAAAATCGGTTGGATAGTTCTGATTAGGTCTGATTTTACTCCTTACCCCCTGCTATTCTCCTCTTACCTCTACGTGTTTTGAATCCGCTCTCTTCCCTTTCTTCGAGTCCAGGATTTCTCGTGGTTGGGATTCCGTCGTACCTTCAGGGTTTCGCTTCCTCCTTTGGTAACGGTGTTGCTACATCTGGTCTTCATGCTATCCGAGGAATCCTTTATCTGTGGTACCATTCTTTGTTCCTTCTTGTGCCTTCCGGTGTTATCCGATGCGACGACATCATCTACGCCAGATCCGATGCAGAGTCTGCATCACTCCTTTGTTTCCGAACCTCGCTTGTCGAGATCTTCAGTCTGTTTCCGAGAATGGTTGCACTCGTTTCTACTGATTGTGCAGAGTAATAGTTTGGGTGCGTGATGGATTGGCCCCCATGCCGACTACCCCTTCTATTCGCTTTTGTACATTGAAGTGGATGAGAATGCATCGGTTCCCCCTTTCCATCGGAGCTAGAGGTGGCTTTATTTGTGGATACCTCTACCTTCGTCCTTTTGTTTCCGGAGTGTTTCCTCGACGATTACGGACAACGACCTCTTGTTAGTGGTGTCGCGAGGATCTACACGAAGCGAGAAGACGCAGATCGCCGACCTTCCTTCCGGTACCATGAGGCGGATCTCGAGGGCGAGATCCATTGTTAGTGGTGTCGAATTGTGGCATCCCGCAAAACCACTACTAGAAAATCGCGTTGTTTTTGTGCATTGCATCATCATGACCGCATGCTCATGTCATCATGCCACATTGCATTTGAGCATCGTCATCATCTTGCATTTGCTTGTACAAAACTATTTTCGGGAAAACCTAATTTGTTTTCTAAACGCACCGTCTTTATTCAAACGCCAAACCAGGGTCACCGGATTATTTTTGTTTTGTTGCTATCAAGTTGCAAAAAGCTTTATTTTAAACCAACAAAATATTTTAATTATTTTAGTGGGGGCAGTCGAACGGGCCGATTCGACCCGAACGACCACCCCCGTACAAAACAAAACGGTCCACCCCTAAATCCCTTTTGCACCCAACCTAGTCTACCCACCCTACCTCCACCTCACCCCAACCTATCCTATGTCGCCACCTCACCTCTCTCCCTCCTCCCCACCACTCATATGCTGCCAACTCACCCCCCCACCACCGCTCTCTCCACCAGCCCACACCCCCCTTTTCTCTCTTTCTCTCACAGCCGTTCTTACCCTCTCTCTCTTCCTCTCCCTTACACTCCTGGCCCACCTGCCTCTCTCCCCTTCCCACCCCGCCAGCCTGGACCCGCACCCCCTCTCTCTTCCCCCTGGGCCCCGCCACTCCCTCTCTCTCCCCGTGGTCAACAACCCCGAGCCCACCCCTGGCGCCTGGCCCCACCCAGCTCACAGCCCCCCACGTCTGGCCTGGCCCACCCCCTGGCCCCGCGTGCCCTCTCTCTCTCCTGCCGCACCCCGCTCCCCTCCCCTGTTTCTCTTCCTTCCTCCTCCCTCCCCAGTTCTCTGCCGCTCTCCGCTCGCCTCGCTCCCTCCCCGCCTCGCCGGCCGCCTCTCCTCCTCCCTCTCCCCGGCCGCGCGCCCTCGCCGGCCACCGCCCCTCCGCTCGCCAACCCCAACGCCGCCCGCTCACCCTCTCCTCCGCGACGGACCCGACCGCGACTCCCATCTTCCTCCCGCCGGCGCTCTGCTCGTGCCTCCCTCCGCCGGCCGCTCCTCCGCTCCGGAGCGCCGCGTCCCCGCCGGCGCGCATCCCCTGCGCCTCGCCCGCATCTTCCCCAACTTCCGACTCCGCCGCCATTCTCGACCTCTCCTCCCTTCATCTGCTGCGCCGCCTCTTCGAAGGCCGCGCCCGCGAGCCGCCATGCCCCGCGTCTGCTGCCGCTCGCCGGCTCTGCACCCCGCATCTCCGGCCACTCCTCTTCCGGGCGTCATCCGCATCCCCTCGCTGTCGACACCTCTCCTCCGAGCAAAGCTGCTCCGCTGCCGCTAGCCTGTCGCCGCGGCTCTCACCTTCCCGTGCATGGCGCCTGAGCTCCTGTCCGACCGCGTCATCACCGACGCCCAGTACTCAGCGTCCGCGGCCCCGTTCTCCCCGCCATCGAGCACCTCGCCTCTGCTCCGTGGTTCCTGCCTGTCGCCCCTACTCGAGCCGGCTCGGCCTACTCTGCGAACGCCATGACGCCGCCCCTGTTCCTCGTCGCGCCGTCCCGGCCGCTGCTCCGCGCGTGCTTAGTGGACCAGGAGCAAACCCAGCATGTCTCGCGTCCTGCAGGTCCACCATCGGGAGCCCCTGTTTTTGCTGGTATTCATGCTGTCTTACCTTCGGACAAGGTCATCCTTGTTGTTCTCAACAAGTTCTGCCTGCGACCACCGTTACCGGAACCAAGTACACCGGTAATTGAAGCCGGAACGCCAAGGCCTACGTCACCGAACCCTCGGGGCCTTCCACACGGAGCGGCGATGCATGACTTTGAGAAGGCCGACATCGGTCGTCGGAACCCCAAGATCATCAACGGAACCCGAGCTCGACACCGGCAAACTAATAGGGCACCACAAGACCGTCGACAAGAAACCGCGAACCGGAACCGGAGATCTCCGTCACGAAACCACAAGGCCTTTGGGGGTGGAACCGACAAGTTCTACATCACGGAGCACCAAGAACCCCTTCATGGATCCGAAGGCCGAACCTCGAACGACATGAACTACCCTCGGAACCGCCAAGATCGTCATCGGGACCACAAGGCCGTTGCAGTGAACTCGACAAGATCTACCACATGAAGACCGGACCGAACCGGTGACCCTCGACGAACCTCCGGCAAGAACTTCGACATGGCCAAGATCTACCGCAACCGAGTCCGGCACCGACAAGTGAAGTCAGAGCCACCAAGCCCTTCCTCGCGGAACGCCAAGACCTACCTCTGTTATCCGAGAACGTTTCCGTCGAACCCTGAACCCTGAGACCGACCCCGAACCCCGGAACCTCAAGATCGCCGAGACCCAATGTGTGAACCCCTTCCCGAAACCCTATTTTATAATATAATACAACTTGTCGCATATTAATTGTCATGCATGCATACTTGTCTGTGGTTTGGGGGCCTTATGCCGATTCACCATATAATTAAATATGGGGCCCATATGCGGGCAAATCTAATCTCATATTGGCCTCATTTAAATTTGTGTAGCGAACCGGTACCATCTTTTGCCATGTCCAAACAACATTTAATTTGCGGGGTAGATAAACAACTTGAACCATTTAATTAATTGTCGAGACCCCGGTTCCGCTTAATATGACCTAATTGCATCGCATCTTTGCCATGTCATGCATCATACCTGCATCATGCCGATCTTCTGCCGTAATCTTAAATATTGCATCCGGTGTTTCTTCTAGTGTTTTGCTTCTTCGCGGATAAGGCCGTTGAGTTGATGCGAGTGTCGCCCCGATCTTCGGATGAACCTTCGACAATGTTTTCAGGCGAGCATCTCCCCCTTTCTACCTATCTTACTTTTATAGTGTTTTACTCCTTCCTGTTGATCTATTGCTATCTATGTTGCGATGCTCTAGTTTTCGTACCCGTGATATCCCTTGCAGCCCTATATTGCCTTGGACACATCCTATTGCCTGTTGTTTGATAGATAGTTGGACTTGCGCGTCGTAGTCGCCTGCTCAAGTGCTGTGCGTGTCGTCAATTGCCACAGTTGTTGGAGCCTTGCCGCATGTTTGTTGTTGGATATGTTATGGCTTTACTTATCGTTCACTTTAATTCCTGTTTAACAACTAAAATTGGAATAAGCAGAGGCATCGGTGGGTGATAGAAAATATTTGGTTTCCGAATGCCCACTTGTGTCCCGTAGGACCCCGAGTACTTGATACCTGTTCCTTGATTTATCGCGCTATCCACATCCGGGAGGTATATGGGACCCCCCTGAGCCAGAGCTTGATTCAGTCTTATTTCTTGGGGCCACAAACTAGTTTGAGGTTTTATTTACGATCCTGTACTTATGCCATGCTTTACTGTTTTATTTAAATTGTGCGACAGATAGCACCTGTACTGTTTTGGATCGGGACACGATTCCGCGGTGTCGACAAGCCCAGTTTTGGGTTCCCAGTCATTCATAGCCGTATACCCAAACCTTGAGTCCGTCTCGGAGCTTGCTTACTTCGTTGCAGGTAGCTTAATGGGGTGGCCCCCTGAAATATTTCTGAATCCTGTGATTGCTTTGTCGTGAAGGCCTCGTTGGGTTTTGATTTGGTTTTTCCGAGGTTGATCGAGTGTGTGTTGCTATTTGTGCACCCCAGCCGGGTTAAAACTTTCTGAAAGCCGTGTCCGCGGTTATGGACGACTTGGAGCACAGTATCTCGACCATAGACAAGCATAACTAAAGTTTATTGCTATAAATTTGACTTTATAATGACTAGTAATCAGCTTCACTATAATGGAATGGCTAAATAATACTGCCCACAAGTGCTTGTTGGAGTGTCGCTTGCGACCATTGTACCTGACTAGTAAATAATGCAATCACAACGGAATGGCTGAATAAAAGTACCAACAACTGCTGGGTTTTGGGTTATCTCATGCTATCTTTATCTGATTAGTAAGTGGTGCAACTATCACGGAATGATTAACTAAAAGTGCCCACTGCTTATTTTATCAGGACGACTATCTTTACTTGACTAGTAATTGCTGCAACGATAACCGAATAAATAAAACTGCCAACTGTGTGAGTTCCTCGGTTGACTTCCTCGATCGGTGTCGAGGGGGAAACACCAGGATGGGTTTGTTTGGTGGTAGTATCAGGTTGGTTCCGAATAGGTCATTCTTAACCCTCTCTGATAACCGTCAGTTGTATCGAGTCTCTATAGGTTGTTTAGTGCATGCTGCCGCTGCCGCTCAGTCCACCATACCTATGTAGGCGAGGACCGCCGAATTCTAGCCTCGCCGTGTACTGGCCTCAGTACTGACGCTCCTCTTTTTCCTTTGCCCTTTGTCGGCACCCCTTTTGTTTAAGCAGGTTTTGAGATCGACGTCGTTAGCAGGGTTACCCTTCCGGCTTGGCCTGGGCAGGGTTATGGACGCCATTGGTTATTCTTCAGGGCTCTTAGCCCCATTTGCATCTTGTCCGTAGTCGGACGCTCTATCGTTTTCAAGGTGATTTGGATCTTTGTATATTATATCTGTATTCTTGACTCATGGAGTCGCTGTTATATATATATCTGTTTTGTGGGTCCCATCGAGGACTGTTGTGTAATGTTATTACTTCGTTTTCCACCCGCACGAAAGTGCCTGGTGGGCACCTTTGAATCGTTCCTATGCGGGTTTGGCGGGAATCGCTGAAACTTGCATAGGGTCGATTCTGAGGGTGTTACACCTCTCCCTTGTTCCAGCAGGCAGCGGAGGTTGTAGCACTCTCCTCGCGATTCCGGCAGCACAACGGCGTGGTACCGGAAGTAGAGGGGAGATCTCGCAGGGCTTCGCCTTAAGCCGGAGCGAGTATGGTGGAGTATGAGAGAGCTCCTCGGCGATCTAGGGTTTAGACACACCAAGGAGGAGGGGCTAGAGCCGGCGGCTAGGGTTCCGGGGACCCCAAGTCGGCGGCTAGGGCAAAACCCTAGGGGGAGGCGGCGGCTATGATGGGCTGCAGCTTCTAGGGTTTGAGGTGAGGGACTTGTGTGTCTAGAGGAGGGAGCCCTGCCCCTCCTTATATAGGTGGAGGGGCCGGCCGCGCCAAGGGGAGGGAGAGGAGTCCCTCCCCAACTCGGCTTGGAGGTGGGCCGCCGGTTGGAGGAGGGAACTCCTCCCCAACTCGGTTTCCCCTTTCCTCCTCTTTTCCTCTTTCCAATTTTAGCCGTTTGACTTTTCAAACTAGCTATTTGACTTTTCAAACTAGGATTTGAATTAATCCTTTATTTGGAACAGCGATGACACTTAGTACATGATGCAATCATTCCAACATGCAATGACACATTCATGTACCCCTTCCCCTCCGGAGTCCCGGACATTCCGGAACCTTCTAGAACATTCCTGATGAAAACACCGGAATCATTCCCGAACTCCGAAACGGGACTTTCCTTATATGAATCTTATTCTCCGGACCATTCCGGATCACCTCGTGATATCCCGGATCCCATCCGAGACTCCGAACAACATTCGGTCTCTTTCTCATACTACCATAACTACTCAAACAACGTCGAATCCTTAAGTGTGTCTCCCTACGGTTCGTGAATTATGCGGACATGATCGAGACACTTCTCCGAACAATAACCAATAGAGGAATCTGGAAATTCATATGGCTCCCACATATTTCTACGATTACTTTGCGATCGAATGAACCACTTACATACGATACCAATTTCCCTTTGTCTCACGATAGTTTACTTATCTGAGGTTATGATCGTCGGTATCTCTACATACCTAGTTCAACCTCGTTACCGATAAGTACTCTTTTCTCGTTCCCGTGATATGTGATCCCTTGTGAGCCAGTCACATGCTTGCAAGCTAATTGGATGACATTCCACCGAGAGGGCCCAGAGTATATCTATCCGTCATATGGATGGACAAATCCCACTCTTGATCCATGTGTCTCAACCAATACTTTCCGAACACTCAATGCCACCTTTATAGCCACCCAGTTACGGTGTGGTGTTTGATGTCATCAAAGCATCCATCCGGTAAAGGTGATATGCATGATCTCATGGTCGAAGGAATTAGGTTACTATGTATCAGAAAGCATATAGCAATTGAACTATTGAAATGACTTGATTTTTATGCTAAGCTTATCTATAGGAGTATGTCCACCATATCATTCTCCTAACGATATGATCTTGTTGTTGATAACATCTCAATGTTCATGATAGGGAAACCACAATCATTTATCAACCAATCAAGCTAGTGATGTATAGAGGCTATACTAGGGACTTCAAATTAAGTTTACAAATCACAAAAGTATCAATGTTTCCTTGTTAATACTATTATAGCATGAATGTAAACATTTATCATAAACACAAAGATATAATAATAACTACATTTATTATTGCCTCTAGGGCATATCTCCAACAGTCTCCCACTTGCACTAGAGTCATCTAATCTAGATTACATGGTAATATACCGAACACCCATGGCAGTTTGGTGCTGGTCATGTTTTGCCCTCGGGAGAGGTTTAGTCAACGGATCCGCCACATTCAGATCTGTGTGTACTTTGCAAATCTTTATATCCCCATCTTGAATATGTTCTCGAATAGCGTGAAAACGTAGCTTGATATGCTTAAGCTTCTTGTGTGACCTTGGTTCTTGCGCATTGGCTATGGCGCCCATGTTATCACAGTAGATAGACATTGGGTCCAGCGCACTAGGAACCACACCCAGCTCTGTAATGAACTCTTTCATCCATATCGCTTCTTGTGAAGCCTCCGAAGCAGCCATGTATTCCGATTCAGTTGAAGATCTCGCCACAACGGTTTGCTTTGCACTCCTCCAGCTAACTGCTGCACCATTCAAAATAAATACGTATCCAGATTGTGATTTAGAATCATCCGGATCGGTGTTCCAACTAGCATCGGTGTAACCATTAACAACGAGCTGTTCATCACCTCCATAAGAAAGAACCATATCCTTAGTCCTTCTCAAGTACTTAAGGATGTTTTTGACCGCTGTCCAATGATCCACTCCTGGATCACTTTGATATCTGCTAGTCAAACTAACAGCATATGCAATGTCGGGTCTAGTACATAGCATGGCATACATTAGAGATCCTATGGCTGAGGCATAGGGAGTCTTACTCATCCTTTCTCTATCTTCTGCCGATGTCGGACTTTGAGTTTTACTCAAGGTCGTATTGGGCAACATGGGCAAGAACCCTTTCTTGCTATCTTCCATTCCAAATCTCTTTAGAACTTTGTCCAAATATGTACTCTGTGACAATGATATTTGGCGTTTCGATCTATCTCTATAAATCTTTATGCCTAATATGTAAGCTGCTTCGCCAAGATCCTTCATTGAAAAACTATTATTCAAATATTCCTTGACACTATTAAGAAGGTCTACATCATTCCCAATCAATAATATGTCATCCACATATAGTATTAAGAATGCTACAGAGCTCCCACTCACTTTCTTGTAAATACAAGCTTCTCCATAAGTTTGTATAAAACCAAAACTTTTGATCACCTTATCAAAATGTTGATTCCAACTTCGGGATGCTTGCTTCAATCCATAGATGGACCGTTGAAGTTTACATACCTTGTTAGCATCTTTAGGATCGACAAAACCTTTGGGTTGCATCATATACAACTCTTCATCAATATCTCCATTGAGGAATGCTGTTTTGACACCCATCTGACATATCTCATAATCATAATATGCAGCGATTGCTAACATAATCCTCACAGACTTTAGCTTCGCTACCGGTGAGAAAGTCTCATCGTAGTCAACTCCTTGAATTTGTCGAAACCCTTTTGCGACAAGTCGAGCTTTATAGACAGTAACATTACCATCAGCATCTGTTTTCTTCTTGAAGATCCATTTATTCTCGACAGCCTTCCGGCCATCTGGTAAGTCCACCAAAGTCCACACTTGGTTTTCGTACATGGATCCAATCTCGGATTTCATGGCTTCTTGCCATTTATTGGAATCTGGGCTCATCATCGCTTCCTCATATGTCTCGGGGTCATCGGTGTTGTCCACCAACATGACACTCATAACGGGATCATACCAATCTGGAGTGGTACGAGTTCTCGTTGACCTCCGAGGCTCTGTAGCAACTTCAACCGAAGTTTCATGATCATCATCATTAGCTTCCTCTCTAATTGGTGCAGGCACCATAGGAACTTCTTCCGGTGCTGCGCTACTCGCAATTTCGAGAGAAGGTTCGACAACCTCGTCGAGTTCTACTTTCCTTCCAGTCACTTCTTTCGAGAGAAATTCCTTCTCTAGAAAGGATCCATTCTTGGCAACGAAGATTTTGCCTTCGGATCTATGATAGAAGGTATACCCAATAGTTTCCTTCGGGTATCCTATGAAGACGCATTTTTCCGCTTTGGGTTCAAGCTTGTCCAGCTGTAACTTCTTTACATAGGCTTCGCATCCCCAAACTTTAAGGAACGACAATCTAGGTTTCTTCCCAAACCATAATTCATACGGTGTCGTTTCAACGGATTTAGACGGTGCCATATTTAAAGTGAATGCGGCTGTTTCTAATGCATAACCCCAAAATGATAGCGGTAAATCTGTAAGTGACATCATAGAACGAACCATATCTAAGAGAGTTCGATTACGACGTTCGGACACACCATTACGCTGTGGTGTTCCCGGCGGTGTCAATTGTGAAAGTATTCCGCATTTCTTCAAATACTCGCCAAACTCGTAACTTAGATATTCACCTCCACGATCAGAACGCAGAAATTTAATCTTCTTGTTACGTTGATTCTCTACCCCACTTTGAAACTCCTTAAACTTCTCGAAAGTTTTGGACTTATGTTTCATGAAATAGATATACCCATATCTACTCAAATCATCCGTGAAGGTAAGAACATAACGATAACCACCGCGCGACGCTACACTCATCGGGCCACACACATCGGTATGTATGATTTCCAATATGTCTGTAGCTCGCTCCATCATACCAGAAAATGGAGTCTTAGTCATTTTTCCCATCAGACATGCTTCGCATCTTTCAAGTGATTCAAAATCAAGTGATTCAAGAAGTCCATCGGAATGGAGTTTCTTCATACGTTTCACTCCAATGTGACCAAGACGACAGTGCCACATATAGGTCAAGTTATCGCTTGATTTCAACCGTTTAGCCTCAATGTTATTAATATGTGTATTTCCACTATCGAGATTCAACAAAAAATAGACCATCTATCAAAGGTGCATGTGCATAAAACATATTACTCATATAAATCGAACAACCATTATTCTCGGACTTAAACAAGTAACCGTCTCGCAATAAACAAGATCCCGATATAATGTTTATGCTCAACGCAGGCACCAAATAACAATTATTTAAGTATAAAACTAATCCCGATGGTAGATGAAGGGGTAGCGTGCCGACCGCGATCACATCAACCTTTGATCCGTTTCCCACGCGCATCGTCACCTCGTTCTTCGCTAGCTTCCGTTTATTCTGCAGCACCTGTTTCGAGTTACAAATATGAGCAACCGAACCAGTATCAAATACCCAGGCACTACTACGAGTACTAGTGAGATACACATCAATAACATGTATATCAGATATACCTTTCTTCTTGAAGTTGCCGTTCTTCAAATCCGCCAAGTACTTTGGGCAATTCCGCTTCCAGTGACCTTCTCCCTTGCAGTAAAAGCACTCAGTATCAGGCTTAGGTCCAGCCTTGGTCTTCTTCGCCGGCGTGGTAACTTTCTTACCACCCTTCTTGAAGTGTCCCTTCTGCTTAGACTTGCCTTTCTTGAATTTGGTGGTCTTATTGACCAACAACACTTGGTGCTCTTTCTTGATCTCCACTTCTGCAGACTTTAACATAGCAAACAGTTCTGGCAACTGCTTGTTCATGTTCTGCATGTTGTAGTTCATCACAAAGTTCTTGTAACTTGGTGGTAGTGATTGGAGGACACGGTAAATCCCCAAAGCATTAGGAATCACTATACCCAAGTTTTGAAGTTTGTTTGCGTGCCCAGACATCTTAAGCACATGCTCACTGACGGAGCTGCCCTCTTCCATCTTGCAGTTAAAGAACTTTTCAGAAGCCTCATAACTTTCAATTGCCGCATGAGTCTCAAAAATCAATTTGAGATCCTCGACAATATCATATGGGTCTGAATTCTCAAACCTTTTCTGAAGCTCCGATTCCAAACCATACAAGATAGCACACTGAACTATGGAGTACTGATTCTTCCGAGCGAGGTAAACATTCTTTACTTCATCGGAAGCATCAGCTGCAGGTGGGTCACCTAGCGGTGCATCCAGCACATAGGTCAAATTACCAGCTGTGAGGACAATCCTCAAATTGCGGAACCAATCCGCGAAGTTGCTTCCATTGTTTTTCAACTTTTCTTTCTCTAGGAACGCATTAAAATTGATGGTAGGGGCTGCCATTGATCTACAACATATTTGCAATAGTTTAGACTAAGTTTATGACAAATTGAGTTCAAATTAATAATAAAGTTAATCTAGGTGAACTCCCACTCAAAACAATATCCCTCACATTGTTTTAGTGATCACACGAACCAAATCCACTACATCAACACCGATCATCACGAGAGTTGATATAGTTTCAATGGCGAACAATCGTCATGTTCATCATATCTACTATATGATTCATGCTTTACCTTTCGGTGATCCGTGTTCCGAGACCATGTCTGTACATGCTAGGCTCGTCAAGATCAAACCTTAGTTTCCGCATGAGCAAATCTGGCTTGCTCACGTTGTATACACTTGCAGAATCTAACACACCCGATCATCACGTGGTGCTTCGAAACAACAAGCTTTAGCAACGGTGCTAACTAAGGGTGAACACTTTATGACTTGAAATTCATGTGCATGAGGGATCATCTTATAATGCTACCGTCGTCTACTAAGCAATACAAGATGCATAAAGGATTAACATCACATGCAATTCATAATATGTGATATGATATGGCCTTTCTTCTTTGTGCTTCCGATCTCCATCTTCAAGCACGAACATGATCTCCATCATCACCGGCATTGCATCAAGGTCAATGACGCTTCTCCATGGTTGTCGTCCACCGTCTTCAACTATTACAACTACTTTGAATAGACACGCGGGTCTTAACATAAATTAAAGACAACCATATGGCTCCTGCCGGTTGCCAACTTACAATAAGGAACATTGCATACATCAAATATAATCACAATCACGGCCATATCACATCACTGCACACCCCTGCAAAACAAAGTTAGACGCCTCTACTTTCTTTGCATATTTTACGTGGTTTGGGGCTTTCAATAAGTGTCGTTCTAACTTACGAACAAGAACCACAACATTGATACTAGTATTGTTGATCACCCGTTGTAAATTGGATCTTAACTATGCTAGGAGAAACAGGCACCCGCAAAGCCACTTATGCAATACAAGTTGCATGTCAAGCGTGGAGCAAGTCTCATGAACGATGTCATGTAAGGTTAGCCCGGGCCGCTTCATCCCAACATACCGCAAGATGCAAAGTACACAAGAAGCAATCGACAATAAAAGCATCAACGCCCACAATGACCATTGTGTTCTACTCGTGCAACAGATCTACATATAGACACGGCTCTGATACCACTGCAGGGTTTCGTAGCATGGAAAACAAAAAATTTCTATCGCATACAAACAAACAAGCCAAGATCTATCTACTAGATTGTAGCAACGATTCGATGGAATAACTCACCCTCGAAGATTCCAAAGCGTTTAACGAGAGCGGGTTCTCATGGGTGATGTAGTCGTACTCTTCCCGATCTCAAGATCGCGTAGACGATCCTTCCGGCGCTGCGTTCCGGCAGCGCTCCCGCAGTCGGTCACACGTTCGGTACTCGACGAAGACCTTCCTCTCCCTTGTTCCAGCAGGCAGCGGAGGTTGTAGCACTCTCCTCGCGATTCCGGCAGCACAACGGCGTGGTACCGGAAGTAGAGGGGAGATCTCGCAGGGCTTCGCCTTAAGCCGGAGCGAGTATGGTGGAGTATGAGAGAGCTCCTCGACGATCTAGGGTTTAGACACACCAAGGAGGAGGGGCTAGAGCCGGCGGCTAGGGTTCCAGGGACCCCAAGTCGGCGGCTAGGGCAAAACCCTAGGGGGAGGCGGTGGCTATGATGGGCTGCAGCTTCTAGGGTTTGAGGTGAGGGACTTGTGTGTCTAGAGGAGGGAGCCCTGCCCCTCCTTATATAGGTGGAGGGGCCGGCCGCGTCAAGGGGAGGGAGAGGAGTCCCTCCCCAAATCGGCTTGGAGGTGGGCCGCCGGTTGGAGGAGGGAACTCCTCCCCAACTCGGTTTCCCCTTTCCTCCTCTTTTCCTCTTTCCAATTTTAGCCGTTTGACTTTTCAAACTAGCTATTTGACTTTTCAAACTAGGATTTGAATTAATCCTTTATTTGGAACAGCGATGACACTTAGTACATGATGCAATAATTCCAACATGCAATGACACATTCATGTACCCCTTCCCCTCCGGAGTGCCGGACATTCCGGAACCTTCTAGAACATTCCTGATGAAAACACCGGAATCATTCCCGAACTCCGAAACGGGACTTTCCTTATATGAATATTATTCTCCGGATCACCTCGTGATATCCCGGATCCCATCCGAGACTCCGAACAACATTCGGTTTCTTTCTCATACTACCATAACTACTCAAACAACGTCGAATCCTTAAGTGTGTCTCCCTACAGTTCGTGAATTATGCGGACATGATCAAGACACTTCTCCGAACAATAACCAATAGAGGAATCTGGAAATTCATATGGCTCCCACATATTTCTACGATTACTTTGCGATCGAATGAACCACTTACATACGATACCAATTTCCCTTTGTCTCACGATAGTTTACTTATCCGAGGTTATGATCGTCGGTATCTCTGCATACCTAGTTCAACCTCGTTACCGATAAGTACTCTTTTCTCGTTCCCGTGATATGTGATCCCTTGTGAGACAGTCACATGCTTGCAAGCTAATTGGATGACATTCCACCGAGAGGGCCCAGAGTATATCTATCCGTCATATGGATGGACAAATCCCACTCTTGATCCATGTGTCTCAACCAATACTTTCCGAACACTCAATGCCACCTTTATAGCCACCCAGTTACGGTGTGGTGTTTGATGTCATCAAAGCATCCATCCGGTAAAGGTGATATGCATGATCTCATGGTCGAAGGAATTAGGTTACTATGTATCAGAAAGCATATAGCAATTGAACTATTGAAATGACTTGATCTTTATGTTAAGCTTATCTATAGGAGTATGTCCACCATATCATTCTCCTAACGATATGATCTTGTTGTTGATAACATCTCAATGTTCATGATAGGGAAACCACAATCATTTATCAACCAATCAAGCTAGTGATGTATAGAGGCTATACTAGGGACTTCAAATTAAGTTTACAAATCACACAAGTATCAATGTTTCCTTGTTAATACTATTATAGCATGAATGTAAACATTTATCATAAACACAAAGATATAATAATAACTACATTTATTATTGCCTCTAGGGCATATCTCCAACACACCTTGCATCTCTCCGAGATCTCCTCCAAGGCAGCTGCTCGCTGATGGAGAGATCGCTGCATCGCGTGGACCACCTCGGAGGTCACATTCCGGAAAAATCGCCCTGCGGAACCTCTGTCCTCGCCCGGTATCACCTCCACGAGCACCAGCAGGGTCTTCGCTCCTTCCCTCTCTGGTGCAGCCGGCTGATGCATCGAATCCCTTTGCCACCTATTAATTCACCATAAAAATAATGGATCCTAAGCACAAGTGTTAACTGAACAAACAAATAACCTAAACTACTAAGAGCTTCATTGAAAAGTGGTGGTAACCAACTTGATTGAAAAGTGAAACAACTTAATAACTTTAATAAAGCAACTTGGATGTATAAATGTGCAGATCTACACATTTAAGCTATTTCATTATCTCCTTATCTAAACAAACACACCCGTTAGGTTGAGTATCATGACAGTAACTGCGTTTCCCCTTGGTCCAATGAGTTTGATGTGAGAAACTTAATTGAATCATCCTAACCATCATGGCTGGTGGATTAAAAATTGTATAAGCTACTTCTCATTTATCTTGTATTGCTTGGATTTTGTGAAATTTGATAAAAAAAATGATAATACACTTTATCATTCAGTATTCTTACTTATGCAGCGGTGGTGAGGCGGGCTTGGTGCAGGGCGAGCCCGGACACCACACACTGGATATTATCCATCCAAAGGTTCTAACTTGCTTGGATAACGATTAAATTCGGCAGGCCAATTAGGACCATTGAGACTGCACCTTTGGTCTGTTAACATAGAGAAGTGGTTGGACTGGAATCACCAGCAGGTAAAGCTGTCCTATTGGTGGAACTATCTGACTTGACACGACCTTTCTCTTAAGATGACTAAAGAATTAATTAATTAAGAAGATATGCATATACGGTACCACATTAGGGAACCTTCTTGTTAGTTAATAATTCCCTAGCGGCGATACCTACATGCACATATGCATGTGCGCAATGCTGAAAGGGGGCTAGTAGTATCAAGTAGTGCTACACGTACTATATATCTCAGTGATCAGGTCATTTTCTACAATGCAATGCGTGAGAGGAATATGTTGACTTTCTTTTATTTTATAATCGACCTCCTTTGGACGCCTATCAACGACAGCCATCAATCAAAAGGCAGTAAAGTGAAAGTGATGTCAATCATCAATATACTGATGGATCAATAGGGGATTATTCAATATGTAACTAGTGCAAAATATAATATCCAGTGTGTGCATGTACGAGACCTGGGGGCAGGGATTTGGGCGCTCGTGGCGGTGCGGGTCTGGCATAGAGCCGCGGGCTCAGGAGGAGGACGGCAGGGGAACGCGAGGAGGCACGAGGCCGGCGAGGAGGCACGAGGCCGCGACTGAGCAGGAGGATCTGCAGGCGAGCAGGGGATGGTGGAGCTCGCGGCTCGAGCAGGCGATGTCGGCCGCTGGGCTTCCTAGAGGCGAGCGAGAGGAGGTGCGAGGGGAGGTTCCTGGCGGTGGCGGGCGACGAGCGAGAGGAGGTGCGAGGGGAGGTTCCTGGTGGTGGCGGGGTGGTCTGGCGACGACGGGGTGGTCTGGCGAGGCGATAGGGATAGGGTTTTCGTCTTAAGATAGAGGGGTGGTAGGTGGTACCTTTTTTTAAACTGTTTTCCACATTCTGTGGCGCATATGGCTATATGCGCCACAGAAAGTGAGAATTCTGTGGCGCATATAGCAATATGCGTCACAGAATTCTGGCATGCCCATGTGCTGGGTCAGGCCCACATGGGCCCCACATGAATTATGTGGCGCATATGGCTATATGCGCTACAGAATTCTCACTTTCTATGGCGCATATAGCTATATGCGCCACAGAATTGCAAGAATTCTGTGGAGCATTTGCTATATGCGCCACAGAATAAATTTTAGTGGAGCATTTTTCTATATGTGCCACAGAATTAAAATCTATCTATAATCATTTTCCTAGTACTGAAAGAATAGGTTTTATTTCACTACAAATTATTCTTGATGATTTTATATTTGATAAGGATTCCCTTTAGAAAATATTACACACCCTATGGTTGAGGAGAATTCAATAAAATTGTAATTAAAATGTGTTAAACTATTTGGACTTCATATTAATAATGTTGAAGACTAATACTATTTATTAGACTCGATTGGTTAATTTTAGACATATTAGAAATTTTTATTTACCTTTATATGAATTACTATCAATTAAATAAATAAGTTTAAATTTGAGTTATTAAAGTATTTGAATTTTTATTTAACTCAAAAGTGGAATATTATATTTTTAACATGTAGATATTATTTTTGTGATCATTTTGGTATATTACATTTATTTTTGTGATCTATAAATAATAAGATCTGATTTTGACAATTCTTATTACTTTATAATTACTTAATAAATAATAAATATTTAATTAAGTGAATTAATAATACATGATTATAGTTTTTTAAATATTGTTTTTATTTTTCCAAGATTTTTGGTATTTATTTATATTCTTAACATTTACCATTATTAAAATAGGAATTATCAAAGTTTTATTACCTTTAAAATCTTTATTAAATAATTATTATTTAAATTGTTAACATAATAATGTTTAATAATAGTTTTAAGTTATAAATTTTATTTTTCTAAACATTTTCATATATTATACATATTATTCTGAACTATAAATCAAAAGTTATTGATTTAACAAGTTTTAATCATTTTATTCCATTTTCTGGAATATGTATATTTGGATTTATATCTTTTATTCTTTCTTAAATAGGAAATAAATTTTTACACCTCACCCATACCTAGCCTTAGTCACTGACTAGTGGGCCAGAGGCCACCTCATCTCTCAGATTAATAAATGTGTTTGTTACCGACCCTAGTTCTACTCCTGGACAATGACATATGGGCCCTAGGCCATGTCATCGGCCACGCGAGACAAAGACTGGGTCAAACACGATGACGCGGCCAGGGTGATCTCATCCTGACGTCACCTCGCCGGTGGCACGACAGACGACGGCGAGGAGGGCAGTAGCGGGCGAGTGAGCGTGTGTGCAGGGGCTTGTTTGAACCGGAACAACAAGGCGAGTAAAATAGTGGTGGCGCCGCTGGTTTTTGGTCATCGGAGAGCAACCGGCGACGAGCTCATGCGGCGGTGCTTGCGGGTGGTCATGGTGGTGTGGATTTAGGAAGCAAACAAAGCATCTACGCATGCGAGGAGATTCGGTGACTCACCAGGAACACGATGGTGTGGTCGATAGGGCGAGGCGAAGTCGGAGACGATGGTGAGGTCGACGAACAGCATCGAGAACCGAGGGTGCGATTGGGTTGATTTGTGCCTCCTCCACTAGTGCGAGTTGGGGCAATCGAACGAGAAGAGCACGGCGGTCTCTACCGTGGTATTATTTGGCCGAGGTGAGCACGGAATCGCCGGCACCGGCTCACCTCCGAGCTAGGGTTTTCGGTGAAGAAGAAGAACTCAAGACAGAGAGAGAGAGGATTTCAGAGGGGGAAATGGGGATGAGGACGAGCGGGGACATCGCCGTGGCCTCCTTATCCACTCCTGGCAACGGCGGCGTGGATCTTGGCGCAAGGACGACGGCGGACGGCCTCAGCATCGCCACCGAGCTGCTTCCAGCTAGAGGAAGACGACGACAATGGTTTAGCAGAAAAACCCCTGGCATTTCTTTTCTCTCAACCCGCGATCCTACTTTGGTCCCACCTGTCTGTCACTGAAGAGAACGAGCTGGGATGGCTATTGGGCTTTTGTAGGCTGTACATGAGCGTCAGATAAGGAAAGAGGAGTTGGGCCATGGCCAGGTTTTGTTTTTTATTTGTTTTTCCCTTTTTCTATTTTTTGTTTTCCTTTTTAGATTTGTATATAATCTTTAATTTGAACTTTTCTTTGTAGAATTAATTTGCTGGATAATTGTAGTAATACTAAAATTTATTTAGTATCGTTTGTGAATTTTTATTGTATAATGTTATGTTTTCTTTATTTTCTTTATGAATATACTTTTCCTATTATTATTTGTAAGGCTTTTAATATTCATTTAATCGAGCTAATATCCATAAACTTATTATAGGATGCATTATTATTAACTCATGAGATTTGATTCTCATTAACTCATAATATTTAGGAGATTTTTATATGGTGATCCTTTTTTTGATAAATAGAATTTCTAGGGAATTAATATGATTAATATTATTCCCATGAATTTAGGAAATAACAATGGATATATATTTTATTATAATTAACATAGAAGTTAGGGTTTGAATTGGAAGTGCTTACCCTAGAGTTTAGGATTCTTAATTTACTTACATTCCCTTATTGATGTGAGTAAAGGTTTAATAGCTAAGAATATTGTCTTCTGTTTGTGATCTTTAATGATAACACCTTTTAAAATAGAAAGTTACATCTAAAATGTTTTATGGAGAAGAATTGATAAAGATACTCTTAAGCACATATAATTATGATAATTGGAATTGTCAGAGATGTGCTTATGTAATTTGCTATAAGAAAATATTCCTTCTAAGTGATATATATAAGATGAGGAATTCATAATATGAAATGGATATTATACTTGGTTTAAGACTTAAAGTTGATTGTTTACCAAGAATTACTACCTTCCATAATTCATAATTCAAGACTTCTAATTAAGGAATTCATTTCCTAGATATACTACTTCTTCCTATCTATCATCATGGTTAACATGATGAGCTTTACTTCACAAAAAATATTCTTATTCACCTATTATTCTTCTAAACTCATTGATAAATCCAATGAGCTTGACATTGAAGCTTTTATAGTTTCCTCATATCCATATTTGGTTATATCCACTACTCTACTGTTAATAACCTTCCATCCAACAAGTAGTTCCTTCAAACTCCACTCATAATCTTCCTTAATCATCCATCACTAATGTATATCTAATAGATGTATGCATCCAACTACATTTCTCTAAAGCTTACTATCCTTTAAGATGAATAACACTACTTCCATAACTCCATGCTATACTAGCTTTAATTGAATCATACTATCTTACATCTACTTAACTCTAATAACTTACACTCCAACCTCACATTATATTAATGTGGCTTGTAATGACTACTCTATGATAACTTATCTATACTAGGGTTTTAATCATGTTCTACCCACCAATATCACTTATACTTCATATAAGTATCCAATCTTGGTGAGCAAGTATGATCATTATAATCCTTTAATCATTTATAGCTTAGGTTTCCAATTGGCTAATCAAGACTTCATTAATACAACCTTACATTTGTATTTAAATTATCTTCTCAATATCTCTAATTGGATTAAGGTTGTTATTCATGGACTATGTCCACTTGGTCTAATAGAATTACTACTGGTAACTATCTTCAGGGTTCATCCTAGTAATCTTCTTTACTACAACCTATAACTTATTTCAAATAACTCTTCTATCCAACCAGGAGTGAGTTTAACTCCTTCAATTATCACATTGATTTTATTCTTCTTCAATCACTCACATCCTATAGATAATATCTAAGACTAGAATTACTATTTACCTCTACTTAGTTGTTTCTTTATAGGCACTTAAGTGTAAACTATGATATGGTCAAGAGTTGATAGATTGAGATCTGATGAATCAATAGTTGATTTCTCTACATTGATGAACAACAGATAATGGAATATAACTCAATAGAGATGATAAGGATTTATATAGAAAGAAAGATATATGGTGAATGATCTAGACTTACTTTCTTCCCTTCCCAATCTCACTAAAGAGTTAAGGTTAGGTATTACCATGATACCCATAGTAAGAATAGATAAGAATAAGGTAAGTCAGGATTGGTCATTATATTTTTATTGTTGTAGTTATAATATTAACTTGGCACTTATGAGTTGTTGTGCTGAATATTATGGTATGATCCCTTAAGGATCGGATATTAATTATTTAAACAATGTATTATGAGTAATATTTTATTATATCTAATCAATCCTTAGATCAAATCATGTTTACCCAAATAAGGTCTTAGCAAAGGTTATATTGAAACTTGTCACAGTCAACTTGATGATCAACTTCAATTCCATCAAGTTAAGAGAAGTTTCAATCACTTTGACAAGTTTTGTTTAAAAGCGTAAAAATTATTCGGATTTTCTATGCATGAATGCAATGCACGTATCTGGATTCAGCTTATTTTTAAGCTCTAATGCTGGGATGTTACAGGCTGGGGAGTGTTCATGGCGGCAGTGGTGGGCGGCGGTGCGGTGGGGAAAGGCTAGAGGCACAAGGACGACGAGATCAGAAAATAGCGGCGCCGACGGCGGGAGCAGAAATGTCCCTCTCGCCAGACGAAAGTAAGGATGCGGGAAACCACATCCGCAACCCTCGGTACGGGAAATATGCGGCATGAAAGAGACGATTTGTGGGGAACGGTAAAAAAAGTTCAGATGCGGCATGGCATACAACATCTAGAATGGTCACTTTTTTCATCTCGTACCGCAAACTGGGGATTATTTAATGATACAGGACATACGGTATCTGCTAGAGATACTCTAAGAACGAGTCATGCCAACCGTCAAATTGGTGAATGTTGTACGTGATCTCACGTGCTCACTTTGCCAAGTCGTGTGTTGCGGACGAGCACTTTCCAACTTGGATGACTTATCTGCACGTACACCATAATTTGTGTCACTCGGTCAATTACCTTTACTTAAAAAAGGAGAATGTCTTTATGAAGGCAAATAGTAGTATGTACATTGCTAGTAAACGAATAAGAATGAGGTGTAGAGAAAGAAAATAAAAGAGAACAATTAGCTGGTAATAACACGGCAACAGGAATCGCTGATAACGTTGACGGCAATTGCCATTGGCGTAGGCATGTAAACCGTCGGTGTAGCTTGTGCTGACGGCCACCGTTGGCGCAGCGGCGTCAGCATAGGCCGCGTCAGCGTAGCAGCTTGGCCGTCAGCATAGTAAAGACCGTCGGCATAGCTACCTATGCCGATGGTTTGGGGAATCCGTCGGTATAGTGTGGCCGTTAGCGTGGGCTAATTAACGGACGGGGACTGACGTTGCAAGCTATGCCAACGGTTAT
This sequence comes from Avena sativa, assembly GCA_916181665.1. Classification (NCBI taxonomy): domain Eukaryota; kingdom Viridiplantae; phylum Streptophyta; class Magnoliopsida; order Poales; family Poaceae; genus Avena; species Avena sativa. The sequence goes on along the minus strand of OV702281.1, from coordinate 412,506,325 downwards.
ACCGTCAGCGTAGCGTGCTTCCAGAAAGGTGGTTCTATTGTAACGCCGACGATAGTAGGTGTAGCTTGCTTCCACGAAGGTGTGTCGGTTATAACGCCGACAATAGTACGGTATGCGTACCTCGCTTCCAGTATGGTGTGCTATTGTAACATTGACAGCAATACCGTAGCCGTATCTTGCTTCCAGTAAGATGTGCTTTTGTAGCGGCCGGTTGTAAAAGAATCATTTTTTTCAATTTTTGAATTGTTTGACTCGTTAATGTATCACTTAGAATATTTTTAACACTAATTATATTTAATCTTCCAGCAAACTGCAGTCTTGGTCGAACTTTTTGGTGGTCATCCAACCTCACACTACTTCATCCCAAGCACGCTTAACTTCTCCAATTCTTATAAATCAGTTTTCTGAAGCAATTTATACCTTATTGTCGATACTATGATATCAATCATATTAACTTATATCATTATACCACATGTTTTTATTTTTTGAAGTTACAAAAAATTATTTAAGTAAACAACAATCAATAAGTAAAAAATTATTGAATTTAAATAAAAATATAATGATTTTACTTTTTTGTATTTTTTCTATTTAGTATGAAATAATTAATATCTTTAAATCCATAAATCGAAATTCAACAAATCATATGTCTATATTGATCAGAAAAATGAGAGAAATCCAAATATGATATCTATATCAAATTATCACAAACTATACCGTGATTCTAGCAAAACCGTAAGTTGATACTGTAGGTGCAGCTTGCTTCGAGGAAGGTGGCGCGGTTATAACGCTGACAGCAAAACCGTAGGCGTAGCTTGTTTCTAGAAAGATGACGCAGTCGTAACACCGACAACAATACCTAGACGTAGCTTGTTTTTAGGAAGATGACGTAGTTGTAACGCCGACAACAATACTATAGGCGTAGCTTGTTTCTAAGAAGGTGGCACAGTTGTAATGCCTACGACAATAATGTTGGCATAGACTGCTTCTAGGAAGGTGGAGCAGTTATAACACCGACGACAATACCATAGGCGTACCTTGCTTCTAGGAAGGCGATGCAGTTGTAACGCCGACGATTAGACTGTAGGCGTAGGTTGCTTCCAAGAAGGTGGCCTAGTTGTAACGCCGACAGCTATACCATAGGCATCAATGTTTTTAGGCGATGTGCCGACGATAAGGCCATCGGCATAGCCTCCGTAGCGACGACGTCCACCCTTCGTTTCCAAAAGGGACGGGGCGGCCACGTGGCCGCTACCTGTGCCAACAGCCGTGTTACGTCGACGGTGGACGTCGGGTCAGGTTGTACTACATCGACCGTGATATTAGGGTGACGGTGGCCGTCAGCATCCGTTTGCTACGCTAACAGTATAGCTACACCGACAGTTTTTTTTTTTTGCTGTGGGCATATCTCGGCTACGCCGACGGCCCCGACCTTTGGCCGTCGATGTAACTATTACCGTTGGCAACGTCTGCCATTCCCGTGTTTCCAAACATGTTCCCTTCTCTATCTATTGGAAATGTGTTTGAACAAGTGTTCATCAAATAGAAGGAAACACATATATTTGGATACACGCAAGAACAATATCAGGTAGAAGCCGATAGATTCTATAATACAGCCAAAAACATCTGCAGTTACAAGCATCAACACAGACCATTTCACCCGATATATCTCCCCACTCAAAATATCTTGGACAATTGTGAAAAGGATGAACTAAACCGACGGAAATGTGCCACTTGAATTTTCAAGTAAAGTACTGTACCAGGACCTGGACTGCACATCTCCATTGCGCCCGCACAAGAAAAACGGGCTGTCACTCAAAAGCGACGCCGCAGCGCGAGGGATCTCTCTTTTCTTGCTCTCACCGCACCGGCGGACCCACCCCCGCCTCGTCGTCACATCGCTCCGGCCGGACGGACCCGCACGAGCGCCACCAACCTGCCCCCGACCTCCGACCCTCCCGCCTTGCAGGTTACGCCCCCAAATCGCCCGTCACCTTCGCTTCCAAACCCCGCAAAATCCCCCTCCCGCGAAAAACACCTGCCGCACGCCGCCACGCCCTCTGCCCCGCGTCTCTCCGCCCCTGCCCGCTCAGCTCAGGCGTTGCTTCCATTCTTTCCATCCACCCGCCGATGCGATGCCGACGCCCCAACCCCACCCACCGCCCTGCCAGCGCCACACCACCGCGCGCGGCTATGGCTATATCACCACGCATCCAACCTCCGGCACGCTTAGCCTCTCGCCCCCTCTCTCTTTCCCACCCACCGCTACTCGCGCGGTACCCCCAGAGGAGCTGTGCTCCGGCGAGGAGGGGTGAGTAGTGCGCGCCAGGAGGCGGAGGAGCCGTGATGGAGTCGGGGGCGCATCATCCCTGCGCGGCCTGCGGGGACGACGCGCACGCCGCCTGCCGCGCCTGCAGCTACGCTCTCTGCAGGGCCTGCCTCGACGAGGACGTCGCCGAGGGCCGCACCGCCTGCGCGCGCTGCGCTGGGGAATACGCCGCCTTCGACACGGGTGCGTTCGATTTAACAGGGCTTTTGTTTGTGGGGAGAAAAGCTTAGCAGTCTAGCGATGGGCTTTTCTCTGACGGGATTGGTCTCTGTTCCAGCGCATGGCAAGGAGAGCGCCGTGGAGGAGGAAGAGGTGTTGGAGAACCAGCTTGCCGCCGAGGGTCTGCGTGGGCGGGTCACCATGGCCACCCAACTCACTGATCGCCAGGTGAAGCGACTTATATTTCTATAATTCTCCAAATCTGGGTAGCTCAGCTACACAATACACCTCTCAAGGAAGGGGAGTTCCCACAGTTTTGACAATGCTGGATGCGATTTTGCTGCAACAGGATCAAGTAAGCCATGCCAGGACCGTTAGCAGCATGTCTGGAGTTGGGAGTGGTAGGCATACTTGTCTCTGTTTACTTGGGTTTTTCCTCACTTGATGTCAATTGAGAACTGAAATGCTCCACTCACTCTGGATTTGAAGAACTGAACGATGAATCGGGGAAGCCCATCTGGAAGAACAGGGTTGATAGTTGGAAGGAGAAGAAGAACGAGAAGAAAGCCTCGGCGAAAAAGGCTGCGGCCAAAGCACAAGTTCCGCCTGTGGAAGAACAGATCATGGATGAAAAGGAGTAAGAACTACACATCTATTTATACATCCTTAAAATGATTACTCGAGAGCTTCGCCTTGTATATATGTAGTGCTGTATCTGAACAAATGAAAATAGTTGTAAATATCTGGTTGATCATTTTTCATGTAATCGTAACAATTATATAATTAGCTCATTCACACAAAAGATTTGTTTTAGATGAGTTAGATGCCAGTTGTATTTAAAAATGACCTTGATCTATCTTACTAGATCCCAAATACAAACTTTTAAATATCATGTGTGCTAACTGGTAAGGTAAATAGCTGAAGCTAATCTGGAAATGGGATATTGCATTCACACTTCATATCTCAATAAAATGAATGCTTCATTAAGACCTAGGCCACACAATCTGTTTCTTAGCTTTCCCTATTAACCACACTTTCTTGTTTATACATCTTAACATCTAATTTCCCAAGTTATGGATTCAGCATGTTTATCTTTGCTTAGTTTGGTACCTTTTTGAACCTCCTGTCTATTATATTATAAAATGGCATGGTGTCGCGTTTCTTGAGATATATTGTACCACCTCTCCCCATCGGCTTAGGCTTTTGGTGAGCTGGTTGGTGCATATGATTCAAGTTCTCTGATTTTTATATGTTTTCAATTTACCGTAACACACCAAACTATTTTGCAGTTTGACAGATGCATACGAGCCACTTTCCAAAATCATCCCTATTTCGAAGAACAAGCTCACACCTTACAGGGCAGTCATTATTATGCGGCTGGTAGTTCTCGGGCTCTTCTTTCACTACCGTATCACCAATCCTGTAGACAGCGCCTTTGGTCTCTGGTTGACTTCGGTCATATGTGAGATCTGGTTCGGTTTCTCCTGGATCTTGGATCAATTTCCCAAGTGGTGCCCAGTCAATCGGGAGACTTATGTTGATAGGCTGATTGCACGGTATGCTTGGTAGTAGTACCACTAAAACTGTTTATACATTAGTAAGTATCTGTATCTAGTGAATTTCATACTCCATGCTTGTTCCAGATATGGAGATGGAGAAGATTCTGGGTTAGCACCTGTGGATTTCTTTGTCAGTACTGTGGATCCATTGAAAGAGCCTCCGCTAATCACTGCAAACACAGTGCTGTCCATTCTTGCGGTGGACTATCCTGTTGAGAAGGTTTCGTGCTATGTCTCGGACGACGGAGCTTCTATGCTCACGTTTGAATCACTTGCTGAAACTGCAGAATTTGCAAGGAGATGGGTTCCATTTTGCAAGATGTACTCCATTGAGCCACGAACCCCTGAGTTCTACTTCTCGCAGAAGATTGACTACTTGAAGGACAAAATACACCCGTCTTTCGTCAAGGAGCGTAGGGCTATGAAGGTAGATTTCGATTGCACAGTTTGACAACACCCTTATGTTGGCAGCTTACATTTTGTTGTTAGTAATGTAAATAAGCACTGTGTTTCGTGCAGAGAGATTATGAAGAGTACAAGGTGAGGATAAATGCTTTAGTTGCCAAGGCTCAGAAGACACCTGAGGAAGGTTGGATCATGCCGGATGGGACACAATGGCCTGGGAACAACTCCCGTGACCACCCTGGCATGATTCAGGTAATTTGTTTTTCCACTACTGAAAGATTAATCTTGGAAATTTGTGGTCATATGGGTCAATCGTTTTATAAGACCATATGAGGTGATCCTTGTCAGTAGTTGTATGTTGTTAAGTATTGAAGTTTACGCTGCCATTTGGACTTGAATGTTCTATACAACACTTGCGTTTTCTTCCATAGTAAGATATAAGCAACTTCTAAGTGCTAACTTTTTATAACCACTTACGATATAAGGAAATGTTCACGGCTTATAACCTGTACAAATTTCAGGCAAAATATCATGATTTATTTGCTGGTTAATTGTCCAGGACATTGTGTCTTAAACATTCATTTACTGTTCAGCATGATTACTTACCAGTGTCTGAAATATCCTCATTGAAGTTAAACATACGTGATCAGGTTCCAGTTACATCAGTAAAAGTTGTGGTTTGCAGATGTGGTATCGACACTTCTCTAATATGATGCTTGCTGATCCTTCCTAAAATGCCAACAAATATTACCGTGTAGGTGATAACATCTTGATGAAACTTACCCTTAGCACATTGTGACTTCTGGCGACAGGTGTTCCTTGGTGAGACTGGTGCTCGCGACTATGATGGAAATGAGCTTCCGCGGCTAGTGTATGTTTCAAGAGAGAAAAGACCAGGGTACCAACACCACAAGAAGGCAGGGGCAATGAATGCTCTGGTAACTCCTTATTTAGAGAGAATTATCCTATTTAAATGAGCTCAAGGGTAAAGTTACTGAACGATGTTATAATTTGGCAGGTCCGAGTGTCTGCTGTTCTGACAAATGCGCCCTACATTCTTAACCTTGACTGCGATCACTATGTTAACAACAGCAAAGCTGTGCGTGAAGCAATGTGCTTCATGATGGACCCTTCTGTTGGTAGAGATGTCTGCTATGTCCAGTTCCCACAGAGATTCGATGGGATTGATCGCAGTGATCGTTATGCCAATAGGAATGTTGTGTTCTTCGATGTAAGCATTGCGCCACTCATGTGCATTGCATCTACATTATCTTTACCCAACTAATATGTCCATACTTATCATGCACAGGTTAACATGAAAGGGCTTGATGGCATCCAAGGACCAGTTTATGTGGGAACTGGTTGTTGTTTCTATAGGCAAGCACTCTATGGTTATGGGCCGCCATCTCTGCCTGCCCTTCCAAAATCTTCAGCTTGTTCATGGTGCTGCTGCTGCTGTCCTAAGAAAAAGGTTGAAAGAACTGAGAAGGAAATGCACAGAGACTCCCGAAGAGAAGACCTTGAGTCTGCCATTTTCAATCTACGGGAAATCGATAGTAAGTGCATGAACTGTGTGGGATAAATGTTCAATCTTAAGAATTGTGTGTTCGTCACATTGGTTTTCTTTTTGCGGGTTGTTCTTAATGTTGGTTGGTTTTGCAGACTATGACGAGTATGAGCGCTCCATGCTAATCTCTCAGATGAGCTTCGAGAAGTCGTTTGGGCAGTCTTCAGTATTTATTGAATCAACTCTTATGGAGAATGGGGGTCTTCCTGAGTCTGCAGACCCGTCTACACTGATTAAAGAAGCCATTCATGTTATTAGTTGTGGATATGAAGAGAAAACTGAATGGGGAAAAGAGGTGTAGTTCTTGCTCCTCTGTTTCTATTTTTATGCCAAAGTACTTGTTCTATTCACTATCCCTGACTTCTTGTTTCTGCTTTTGTGTCAGCTTGGTTGGATCTATGGTTCAGTTACAGAGGATATTCTGACTGGGTTTAAGATGCACTGCCGTGGGTGGCGATCAATCTACTGCATGCCGATAAGACCCGCATTCAAGGGTTCAGCCCCAATCAATCTTTCTGATCGTCTGCACCAGGTTCTTCGATGGGCTCTCGGTTCTGTCGAGATCTTCTTCAGCCGGCACTGCCCGCTTTGGTATGGCTATGGCGGTGGCCGTCTGAAATGGCTCCAGAGGCTGTCCTACATAAACACCATCGTCTACCCCCTCACCTCTGTTCCACTCGTTGCATACTGCTGCCTGCCTGCCATTTGCTTGCTCACTGGCAAATTCATCATTCCAATTGTAAGATTTCTGGCAACATTTATATACATCGGTATTGCACACTGATGACTATCATTCTTTAACGATGCTAACATTGTTCACTTGCTCTCATTATAGCTCTCCAATGCGGCAACAATATGGTTTCTTGGCCTCTTCACCTCCATCATTCTGACGAGCGTCCTGGAGCTGCGGTGGAGTGGCATCGGCATTGAGGACTGGTGGCGCAACGAGCAGTTCTGGGTCATCGGTGGCGTTTCTGCTCATCTCTTTGCCGTGTTCCAGGGTATCCTCAAGATGGTCATCGGGCTGGACACCAACTTCACGGTCACGAGCAAGGCCGCGGAGGACGGCGATTTCGGTGAGCTGTATGTGTTCAAGTGGACGACGGTGCTGATCCCGCCTACGACCATCCTGGTGCTCAACCTCGTCGGCGTGGTGGCTGGGTTCTCGGACGCACTCAACAGCGGCTATGAGTCATGGGGGCCGCTGTTCGGCAAGGTGTTCTTCGCCATGTGGGTGATCATGCACTTGTACCCGTTCCTCAAGGGTCTCATGGGCCGCCAGAACCGGACTCCCACCATCGTCATACTCTGGTCCGTCCTGCTGGCCTCGGTCTTCTCCCTCCTCTGGGTCAAGATTGACCCTTTTATCACCAACGCCGAGACCACCAATACCGGTGCATGCAGCAGCATCGACTGCTGAGCAACTGCGCCATTGCTTAGAGGTGCAGTCGTTGCGGATTGTGTGTATTTCATCAATGTGCAGACAATTGTTTACTCTCAGGCCTGTGTCCTCCACCATCTGAGAGGTGATGTAGGCTACTATTTTCAGTCTGATTTTTTCGTTGCTACCGTCTTTAATATGGAAAGTTTTGATGTTAAAGTCGCTGGAACTGTAAGCGGCAAAGTTGGAATTTGTGTAAAGCATACTTGTAGAAAGGAGTAAAAGAAACACTTTACTTCCATACAGAGATAAAAAATACTATCAGAAATCGCATCAAAGAAACTTGATATTCTGCTACTTCTGGTTCTGTGCGTGCTTTAAAAAATTTGGTTTTCTCCATATTACCAAATCTCTAGAGTCAATAATTTTCTACGAGAAACTACTGAACTCAATCATCTTAATGGGAGTAGTTTTTTGTAACAAATGGTACGCTTGCATTGCTGTGCATTAGCCTTCTAATAGAAAACATGTCATTTCTCAACAAAGAAAAGGATTAGCAAACAAGATGTACACACAGACCTTCAAAATCGAGAATTTTAAATGTGTCATCGCGCTGCTAGTTTGCAAAAATACGAGTGCATGTTTCAAACTCTCAATGCAAGCAACATGGTGCTCATACAGTGTCGGCTGCCTCAACCAACTCCACCACGCAGCCCCCGTCCCTCGCGTCGCTCGTCTCGGCCGGCCCGAGGGAACCCACCGCCACCGCCTCTAGTTCCCCGAACTCCCCCTCTTCCCCGCCGCCGCTGGCCTCTCCATGGTGCCCCCCCCCCCCCCCCCCACACACACACACTCCAAAGGTGGCGCGGGAGAGTAGGGCGCGGAGGCGTGGCAGGGATGGCTGGTCGGCTGCTGTGCTGAGGATCGTTGGGAAGGCGGCAAGGAGTTTTGGCGAAGCAGGCGCTACGCAGCGGCTCGAGCCCATCTAGACCTTATCTAGGCTCCTAGGGCCGCGGCTCAGCGAGAGTTCAGTTGTTCGTGCTGTTGTGCTGGGGTGGCCGCGACGGCATCCTGCGGGTGCGCCGGAGCTAGAAGAGTGGGAGGGGGCAGCGGTGTTGGTGGTTTGCGGCGAGGATTCTGGTGTCGGCGTTGATCTGCAGACCGGCTTGGTCTGGCGGCGGCTTTGTGTTGTCCTGGAGTGCTTGGCCTAGAGGAGTGGAGTTTGCTTCGGCTTGGATGATGGTCGGTGGGCTTCGGCGCATATGGTGGAGGTCCAAGGGCGGCCTTTTAGGTTGGAGGTGTCTGAGCTTTCCAGGAGAAATCCTTGCTTCGATTTGGCTAGAGCCGACGATGGTGATGCCTGCGGGTATCACGGTCTTTCTTGGGAGCATCGTTGAGGGGTGCTTGATCCTTCTCCTGTGGCCATGACTCCGGAGGGAAAACTCAGATCCGGGATTGGGCGATGGAGGCGCTTCTGTGTCATTCCTTCTTGGGGAATCGTTTCGAAGTCGCCTACCGCCGGGGTTCTATGAAGAGGGTTATTGCCAGGCAGCTTTGCAAGGTCCGAGGTTGAAGTTTGGCAAAGATGATGCCTCGAGTGGAGGTCGGGTCGTGGCTGATCTTTTCTAGTCGGTGTTCTCGGCGTGTCCGATGGGTTCTTCTTCTTCGTTGTGTTGTTGTGGAGTCGGAGCTGCGGTGGATGTTGTCCAGGCGGCGATGATGACCGGCCATCAGTGGTCTCTGCATGTTCTCGGTCAGTGCAAGATCAGCATAATTCCCTTGTAAAGCTCGTCATCTGACTCGGAATTGTCTGTCCTTGGCGCATGTGGCAGATTGATGGCATAGGCCGGCATGGTTTCCAATGATGCCTGGGAGGTTCTGTTTTGGAAGTCGCTGGCTCGCGGAGGAGTGATGACGATGAGGCTTGTGGCATCCTCGACGTGGGTCTCTCTTGTGTGTTTGTTTTTCATGTGGGTAGCCAGGTTTGGTTGTGGTGGTGTGTCCAATGTGGTCGTGTTCCATGACGATATTGGTGCACTTATACGGGTTTTCGGCCGGTTACCCTGCAAATGAACCGGTCAATTCTCTTCGACTTTTTAAAATAAAATGAGGCAAAATTGTCCGTTTTGTTTTACAAAAAATACGGTAAGAACATCATAAATTAGGGTTAGAGTTTCCGTGCGACTCCCATGAGATGCTTGAGCCTTCTTCCGATGCCTAGGCCTTACCCTCGCCCTACCCCTCCTCGCCCGTCGGGGCCGTCGTTGGCAGAGCTCAGCCGAAGTCGGTGGCGGTGAAGCTCTCACCTCGCCCGGGTGGCGGAGCTCTCACCCCCTCCCCGCTCAACGGTTGGCGACGCGGGACGCGACGGCTGGATGCGACGCTCGGTGCATCGTCAGCATGCTCGCAACTTTTGCGTCCCATGGCGCAGACTGTGGGCGGCGCAGGGCTCCTTCTCCTACCTCTCCGGTAGGCGATATCGGGGTGGCATGGTCCCGTGGAGGTTGCTATCCTATGGGTCTTCTCGCACCAAACCGACGATCTACCTGAATGATTTCGCGGCATAGTAAATCAAAATTTTCTACGGATGCGAACAGAGGGAAGCCAAGATCTAATCTAGGAGATGCAAACAACGAGAGAGATTGGATTAGATCTTCATACCCTTGAATATTCGCACAGCGGAACGTTCGTCGAAACGTGGGTGATGTAGTCGTACTCGCTTCTCCTCCTCGCGATCCGATCCGATCTAGCACCACAAGTGGCGGTGCCTCCGTGAGATGCACACGTGCAGCACCTCGACGTCTCCTCCTTCCTTGGTCCAGCAAGTATGGTGGAGAGATGGGTTGGATCTACAACGCGACGGCGCGGTACAATTGGTGGAGAGTTTCTGCAGCAGGGCTTCGCCTACACGCAGTCGGGAGGGAGAGAGAGAGGAGGGCAGCAGGGCGACTAGGCTTGAGGGGAAGGTGTGGAGGGGTGGTGCGCCCCCAGCCCTCTTTATATAGAGGGGTGGGCGGCAGCCCTAGCCCCTCCCCCAAGCCAAGGCCGGCGGCCAAAGGAGGAAGAGTGGGGGGCAAGGAACCCCCCCCCCCCTTCTAGAAGCTCCAACTAGGGTTTATCCCTTGTTGGCCGGCTGGGCCCTATGGGGCCTTGTGCCCCTGGCCCAATGCGGCCAGGGCACTCCCTCATAGGCCCATGCCCCCTCCCGGAAGGTGGGGCCACGTTGGTCCCCTTCCGGAAGGTTCTAGAAGCTTCCGGTACAATACCGATTAACCCGGAACAATTCCGAACTCCAAAAACTGCACTGCCTTATATGAATCTTATTCTCCGGACCATTCCGGAACCTCTCGTGATGTCTCGGATCCCATCCGAGACTCCGAACAAAAACTCATAAACCAATTATCCAATCTATCCTAGCGTCGAGACACGTTAAGTGTGTGACCCTTCGGGTTCGAGAATATGCAGACATGATCTTCTATCAATAATCAACAGCGGGGTCTGGAAACCCATATTGACTCCCACACATTCATCGATGATCATATCGGATGAACCACGATGCCAGGATTCAATCAATCCCATATATATTCCCTTCGTCTCGCGATATTTTACTTGCCGGGATTTGATCGTCGGTACCGTCATACCTAGTTCAATCTCGTTCACAGCAAGTACTTTACTCGTTCCGTAATCCGATATCACTTTGTAATTAACTCCTTAACCACATGCTTGCAAGCGGTGTTGATATCGATTACCGGGTGGGCCCGAAGTATATCTCTCCGACTTGGGAGGGACAAATCCCATCTCGATACATACAACCCAACAGGTACTTTCCGATCACCTGAGAGACACCTTTATGATCACCCTCTCATAGGATGACGTTTGATGACCTCAAAGCTTTCTTCCGATACCAGGGAGTTGTATTATCTCATGGTCTAAGGAATACAATATTTAACATAAGAAAAGCTTCGCAAAGATGAACACGATGACACGATCTAATTGCTTCGCTTAGTTTGGGTCTGTCCATCACATCATTCTCCCAATGATATGATCTCATTATCAATCGACAACTCATGTCCATGGTTAGGAAACCTTAACCATCATTAATCAATGAGCTAGTCCATAGAGGCGTACTAGGGACACGGTGTTGTTCACAAACCACACAAGTATTAAAGTTTCCGCTTAATACAATTCTAGCATGAAATATAAAAATTATCATGAACAAGAATTATAATAATAACATCTTTATTATTGCCTCTAGGGCATAATTCCAACACTACCTGTTTTCGATCCTCTTCGATCTAACTAATGACGAGTTCCGGAATTATCCGCCGAAGTTCTACGTATTGGCGCAAGACGCTCCTGATTTTCTGGATTGGATTGGATTCGGTTGTGCGGCGTTCGTTCATCTGTCCGCGTAGCTTTAAGTGGGCGCCGTGCGAAGCCGCTTTTTATCGATACCATGGGACATGCGTACTTCTAGATTTCCATGGTACTGAGAGTGATGGAGAATTTCATGGCGGCTGTGATTGGAGGATCAAAAGAATGGCGGAAAGGTGTCTTGGATGTGATGAAGACCGAGCTTGGTGTTTAGTGACTTCCAGTAGCGGCATCGGCAAGTTGGGGCAGCAGCACTAGAGTACTTCAGTCTTGGTGGTGCTTCTCGAGTACCGAGTCTCGATTCTATGGATGAAAACCCAAGGTCTGGTATGGTATTTATTCGTTGTATCTAGAAATGATCTTGTTGAAGACATTGTTTTTCGAACTTGAACTTTTTTCAGGATAAAAATTTAAGATCATTGATCGGACGATGGTGTTTGTGTTCTGTTCCCTTCTGGAAGGTGTCGGCTTTGAAAGATCTCTTTTGCTGTCTAGATGTTGTCTTCTGTGGTGCTTCGTGTACTGCTGCTGCGAATGACTGACCACTGTGGTGGGACTTTCTTCTTCTTTCTTTTTTCTCTTTTGGGTTTTGCTCAATGTCTATTTGGAGATTTTATTGGTGCAGATGCCAGGAATAATTGATATCTTAGATTAGAAGTGGTGCTCCTACGGGCTACAGCTAGCCCCATTTCAATGCCAAGTTCGCCGTCGAATGATTATAATTTATAGCTTTGCGATATAATCACTCTAAGCCAAATAGGAGAACCGACCACACAAGCTATCATCATATATTACACCACACGGCCTTTCCAGCACTAGATTTTCTGCTACCATCTTCTGCACTACAAACATCAGATCGGAATGCTATTTTCTGCGTTCCCATGGAAAAAAAGCAAGCACTAATGAGTCATCAACCACTGGTACCTAATTTTCCATGAGGACATGAACTAGAATCACACACGCGAGGAACGCGGATCGCCGATCATTAATCCTATCTGTCTCCGAGAATGCTGTGGTTGCACGCCGTGGCTAAATGATGCCTGCTGTTGTGCGCTACAGATGCAGCTGCCTGATAGATTGCTAGCTCTATCTCGAGGCTAAATCGAGTACTAGTGCTAATGCTGCTTATTATGGGCTAGATTGAGCTTCCTATCGTGGCCAGCGTGGTGAATTGGCGGCTCTTGATTGCATCAACGCAGCCACGCAGAGGGCATGAGTGGGGAATCAAGCCTTCGGTATGATGCTTGTACTATTTGATCATGAGCGTTCATTAGGACGGCCGTCGACCATTATTTCGGCAAATTGACATGGCAAAGTGGCAAATGTGAACCAATGGACTGAAAGGCTTCCTTTAGCGGCCGGAAATTAATTTGTCTAGTAAAGAGCATCTCAGTAAGTTTACTTTCCTTTAGACCAAGAGCAGGTGCTTTGGCCAAGATCAGGTGGTAGTAGAAGAGGATCGAGTAAATGTAGAGCTGCGAGTACAAGGTCACACCGTATGATTGTGGTCAACGAGGTACTGTGAAAAGAGAGATCACTCAGTGCAGTGCCCTTGCGAGAAGTGGCAGCGCAACTCAAAAAGCAACCAATGCCGTAGTTTCGGTTGTGCATGAGGTTGCGAGGAGGAAGAGGGGCCACCGGGGAGCCAAGCTGCGCTCCGTATGATGGCCGGGTGAGAGCGCGGCTGGCAGAGTACGCTTCAAGCCTCCGCGGCTGGCAGAGTGCGCTCCGTAGCAAGGCCAGCCGCGGAGAAAGTCCGTGGAAAAGGAGGCAAGGAAATGCACTTTCGTTTTACGAGTAAGAGCATCCCCACTCACTCGTTGGTGGGCGAACCCGGCCAAAATCTGAACTTTTTTTTAGCCGGACGAAACGCGTTTTTTTCTGAAAACGTCGAGTTTTTCATCCGATTATAGGCGGATTTCATTAACTAGTGCGAGGACGTATATATTACATCGAATTTATTAATAACTAGGAAAAGACCGCCGTGGTCGACGCCGGACGTCGCATCTATAGGCCGAGGCGGGGGTGGTTGCCGGCCTGGATATGCTCCATGACGGCGGCGAGAGTTTGTCCTGGAATGCTCCACCAGCGGCGGCCAAAAACCACATTGTGACGCGGCGGCGAGCCCGGCGGTCCCTCGTGCCGGGCGAGTTCCTCGAGGCGCCTGTCGGCGAAGAACTGCCTCCAGAAGACCAGGTTGCCAGGATCCTCGGCGAGATCCGGGTCTTGCATGGCGGCGATAGCAGCCTGGATCTCTCCGGCGAGGTCCTCGTCGGCCTGCACCGGCGGAATAGGGATCCCGCCGGCGCTGAGTTGCCAGGCGAAGGGGAGACGACAGTCTGGCGGCGCCGTATAGCCCTCCTCGTGGAGCAGTCGGGCTTCCCACGGTTGCATCGTGCGTCGTCGGGGAAACCTCTCGATCATGGCTTTTCGGCGGAGTTGAGGAGGAAGAAAGGAGCGAGCGTCCGAAGTTCGCCGGAGTTGGGAGTGGTGTGAGAGACTGTGATGGGAGACGACAAGATATACGCCTTTTATAGGCCGAGTTCGGCGGCGAGGGCGGGAGTGGTGTAGCGGCGAGGGAGGGAAAAGGAAAACGGCGGGAAGGATGACGACGACTCGGCTTCTGTCGCTGACAGGCTGGTCAACTCGGCCAATTCGCTTCGTCCGGCGTTCTCAGGGCGTACCCGGGATCCTGGGTATGGCCTGGGGAGTCCGGACCAAAGTTGGCCCACCGGACGAAAAGAGGTTTCTGGGTACGCGACTGAGCCGATTTTCGGCGTCCGGACCTAAATTCGACGTTCGAATCAGCGTCCTGGGTAGCCGAGTGGAGATGCCCTAAGCACTAGTCTTGTCCAATCCTCAATCCACATCAATCATCACTCCCTCTCGACTTCTCCTCCAGCATCACACGTTTACATCCACGTGGGACAAGCCTCGCCTTTTTCGAAATAGGCTTTCGTTTCGCTTTATAAATAAAAGCTACAAATGGCCGAATCAATAGAAGATTACAAAGCATACAAAAGATAAAACAAGAAAGAACAAGGTTCCCCGAACTTGCCACCGAAAGCACGCGGGAGAGCGCAACCAAGGGATACCGAAGCTCCATGACGACACTTTTAAGAGGGTAACGGCGCGTTACATCGCCTTCGTCGAGACTAACTCTCAAGGGTTTTCACCCGAAGCCCTAGCACATGCATTGTCGTTGATACCACCAATGTGCTGAGCTTTCTTCCAAATACTCATCACGTCCAATATGTCATCTCGTCGACAACATTCGAGCGAGGCCTCTAGGCCTCCAGACCACGATAAGGGAGTTGTCTTTGCCGAAGCGCCGCCAACACCAGGAAGCCCCGTCGTCCGCTCCTCATCATCCACATGGCCAAAGAGAAAGACCACCACCGCCACGTCGCTCGCCATATAGTCGCTGGCGCGGTCCACCTTCCAGGGCTCATCGTGCAGGTGCCGTTGTCGCTCCCTAGCTCGAGTTCGTGGACGCCATGAATCCCTATTTGAAAAAATCCTAGATGTAAACAAATATGTATATGCATGTAAAAAAGTCAATGATATAATTGGAAGTGTGAACGGTGAAAATTTATAAACCTTCAATTTTTTTCAGATTTTTGTCATTTTTGTGTAGTCCAAAATATAATTTATTTCGCGCTGAGATTTTGCAAGTTGTATAATGCATCATTGACTACATATTGGATTTTTTTTCAGAAAAGTACTTTAAAATGTTTTTTTATGAATTCTAAAAAAAAGTTCCACTTAGCCCGAGCTTTAAAATGATACATTACAAAGCGTGCTTTATAATCAAATTAGAACAAGATTTTTTTCGAAACTAAAGTGTTAATACACAAAGGTTCCAACGATTTTGGTTCCCAAGTGAATGCCCTTTTCCTCTTCTTGCAGTTCAGAGTTCAAACTTCAAGATGATCATTGCCAACAGCGTTCCATGGTGCATAAACGACACGTGAACAACAACATTAGGCAGACACAAACGAAAGCAGTGCCCAACTTTGCAAACGCTCGGATCAAAGCTGCCATCTCGTTTGTATTTCATCACCGAGTCATGATCTTGAACCGAGCGAAGGGCAAAAGAACGTCGACAAGTAAGAATCAATTGACGATCCTATCCTAGCTTAGCTGGGCGTGGGCAACACGATGCACCAGTAAAGTACATAACCGACCTCAAAGAAAACAAGAGATGCACAAAAAGAAGAAATTCAATTCACGAGAGGAGACACCCTCCCGTGCGCCGCGCTTGCCGGCCTGCGCGCCATCTCATCTGCACACCTTGCAGAGGCAGACGAGCAAGATGACCACGAAGGCCAAGCAGGAGAGCCCAATGCCGAGCCCGAGAACCACCGCGCTGGGCCCGCCACCACGAGCGTCGTCACCGCCGTCCGTGTCGCTGTCACCGTCGTCGTTGTCCGCCGTGCCCTTCTCCGACTGCGCCGTCGCCGCCGGGGGCGCCGTGACCGGGAACCCGTACTTGTCACACGGCGCCACCCCGACGGCGACCTCGGCGGCCAGAACCGACCTGTTGTAGCACAGCTTGCTGTTCCCGGCCGCCCTGAACACCCTCAGCCTCGAGAGGAACCTGGCGCTGAACGGCAGCATGCCGTCGAAGTCGTTGTTCTCCAGGTTGAGCTCCTTGAGCCCCATCATCTCGGACAAGAACGGCGGTATGCTCCCGTTCAGCCGGTTGGACCCGAGGTTGAGCACCTCGAGCTCCGGCAGCGTGGAGACGGTCTCCGGGATGCCGCCGGAGAGGGAGTTGTTGGACAGGTCCACGGCGGTGAGGGAGATGAGGTCGCCGATGTAGGCAGGGATGTGGCCTGTGAGAGTGTTCGAGCTGAGGTTGAGGTGGGTGATGCCGGCGAGGAGGGTGATGGTGTCGGGGATTGAGCCGGCGATGCGGTTGCGGGAGAGGTCGAGCCGCGTGAGGTTGGGGCAGTGCCAGTGGTGCGGGAGGAAGCCGGAGAGGTTAGCGTTGGAGAGAGTGAGGCGGGTGAGGTGGTCCATGTGGGAAATGACCACGGCGAGCTCGGAGGGGGAGCCGGTTGCGAGCGGGGTGTCGGTGACGGTGAGGTCGGTGAGGTTGGCGAGGCGGGAGAGCCACACGGTGGAGAGGCGGCGAAGCGATGCGGTGCAGGAGAAATACCAGAGCCCGGCGGCGAGCTGCTCTGGCGGGAGGAGCCGCGGCGGCGCGGCGGGGCAGTCCAGGAAGGCGAGCGTGCGGAGCGACGGCGCGAGCGCCTCGAGGGCCGCGGCCGAGACGGAGGTGGTGTCGGAGCAGTTGGTGAGGGCAAGGGACGTCACGCGACGGAACGGCACCCCCGCGTCGCAGGACGCCGCCACGGCGCCGCCCGCTTCGCAGGGTTCGCCGGCGGGGTGCGCGGCGAGGCCGAGCGCGCGCAGCGCGAGGAGCTGCTGGGGGTCCAGCTGCGACTGTCCGGCGAGGCCGACTGCGAAGGGAATGGTGACGACGAGGCGGACGAACAGGAGGAGGCGAGAGGCGGCGAGGGTGGTGGTGGTGGCCATGCCCATGGACGGACGCGCAGAGGCAGAGCACGCACCCGCACTGTGCGAGCGCGCGTTGGAGGGCGAGAAAGGTTTCAAAGGCGGACGGATCGGTGCGCGCGCTCGGTTTACGAGGCTTTGTCGTGCATCGCGGGTGGGGCCTGGAACCACGGGCCCCGTCGGATGGAAGCGAAAGGACGGTCGGATGGGGTGGGGCCGCTGTGCGTTGTTTGGGCAGCAAGGGTCGGTCGCCTTCGGCATCAGTGTACGCGCGCGCCGCGCCGCGCATGGCAGAGAGCGCCTGCGACCGCCGCAGGCAGAGGCAGTACCAGCTTGTGGCGTTGCCGTTGTCTCGGCTGTGCAAAGACAAGGGCAGCACCTTTGTTAATCGCTGCCTGCCATGGGACTGGGAGCGGGTGCTGCTCCTGCCACTCTTCATGTGGCCACTGCAATTGCGCACACGGTACGATGCCAATCGCGTGTCCGAACAGTTCTCGTACGTACGCTGCTCGCTCGTGACAGGCAGCGATGTCGTCTCGTGTTTGGATGTAACGATGGATGCCATTGGCACGTGTACGGCACCGCGACGTCTCCTCCAAGAGATGCACACGTACGGCACCGCGACGTCTCCTCCTTCCTTGGTTCAGCAAGTGGGGTGGATAGATAGATTGGATCTACAGCACGACGGCGTGGTGCAAAGGTGGAGAGTTTCTGCGACAGGGCTTCGCCTACGCGCAGCCGGGAGAGAGAGAGAGAAAGAGAGAGAGAGAGAGAGAGAGAGAGAGAGAGAGAGAGAGAGAGAGATTTGGAGGGCAGCATGTAGGCGGCTAGGGTTCTTGGGGTGTGGGAGGAGGGTGCGCCCCTGCCCTATTTATAGAGAGGGCTGGACGGCTGCCCTTGCCCCTCCTCCAAGCCCTAGGGCCGGCGGCCACATGGGTGGAGTGGGGGGCAAGTTTCCCCCCTTCTAGAAGCTTTCCCTAGGGTTTTCCCTAGGGCTTGGCCGGCTGGGCCTATGGGGCCTTGTGCCCCTGGCCCAATGTGGCCAGGGCACTCCCTCGTAGGCCCACGCCCCCCTCCGACAAGTGGGGCCACGTTGGTCCCACTCCGGAAGCTTCTAGAACCTTCCGGTACAATACCGAACATTTCGAAACAATTCCGAAATCCAAAAACTGCTTTCCGTTATATGAATCTTATTCTCCGGACGATTCTGGAACCTCTCGTGATGTCCTGGATCTCATATGAGACTCTGAAAAAAAACTCATAAACCAATTATCCATTCTATCCTAGCGTCGAGACACGTTAAGTGTGTGACCCTACGGGTTCGAGAATATGCAGACATGATCTTCTATCAATAATCAACAGCGGGATCTGGAAACCCATATTGACTCCCACATATTCATCGATGATCATATCGGATGAGCCACGATGCCATGATTCAATTAATCCCATATATATATTCCCTTCGTCACGCGATATTTTACTTGCCCGAGATTCGATCGTTGGCATCGGCATACCTAGTTCAATCTCGTTCATAGCAAGTACTTTACTCGTTCCGTAATCTGAGATCACTTTGTGATTAACTCCTTAACCACTTGCTTGCAAGCGGTATTGATATCGATTACCGAGTGGGCCCGAAGTATATCTCTCCGACTTGGGAGGGACAAATCCCATCTCGATACATACAACCCAACAAGTACTTTCCGATCACCTGAGAGACACCTTTATGATCACCCTCTCATAGGATGACATTTTATGACCTCAAAGCTTTCTTCCGATACCAGGGAGTTGCATTATCTCATGGTCTAAGGAATACAATATTTGACATAAGAAAAAGCTTCGCAAAGATGAACATGATGACACGATCTAATTGCTCTGCTTAATTTGGGTCTGTCCATCATATCATTCTCCCAATGACATGATCTCATTATTAATTGACAACTCATGTCTATGGTTAGGAAACCTTAACCATCATTAATCAATAAGCTAGTGCATAAAGGCGTACTAGGGACATGGTGTTGTTCATAAACCACACAAGTATCAAAGTTTCCGCTTAATACAATTCTAGCATGGAATATAAACTTTATCATGAACAAGAATTATAATAATAACATCTTTATTATTGCCTCTAGGGCATAATTCCAGCAGTCTCCCACTTGCACTAGAGTCAATAATCTAGTTTATATCTGGCAACAATCTAACACCCATGGCACTAAGGTGATGATCATGTTTTGCTTGTGGAAGAGGTTTAGTCAACGGATCTGCGACATTTAGATCTGTATGTACTTTGTTAATCTTCAGATCTCCATCTGTTATATAATCTCAAATTATATGAAATCGGCGGTTGATGTGCTTGGTCTTTGGATGATATCTTGGTTCCTTAGCCAATGCTATGGCGTCAGTGTTGTCGCACAATATCTCCAGTGGGTCCAAGGCACTTGGAACCACACCAAGCTCAGTGATAAAGTTCCTGATCCAAACTCCTTCACTTGACGCTTCTACAGCAGCCATGCATTCCGATTCTACTGTAGATCCCGCGATCATGCTTTGCTTGCAGCTTCTCCAGCTCACAGCTCCTCCATTCAAAATATAAACGTATCCTGTCTGAGATTTAGAATCATCCGGGTCGGTGTCGAAACTAGCGTCGATGTAACCTTTTACGACGAGCTGCTCATCACCTCCATAGACCAAGAACATTTCTTTAGTCCTATTTAAATACTTTAGGATGTTCTTTACGGCTGTCCAGTGTTCCACTCCTGGATCACTTTGGTATCTGCTCGTCAAACTAAGAGCATTGGACACATCCGGTCTAGTACACAGCATGGCATACATGATAGAACCTATGGCCGAGGCATAAGGCACTTTGCTCATGGTTTATCTATCGTTTACCGTAGCTGGACACTGAGCCTTGCTCAATATCTTACCTGACAACATGGGCACTGAACCTTTCTTTGCCTTATCCATTCTGAACCTTTTCAGAACTTTGTCAAGATATGTACTTTGGCTTAAAGCTATTAGGCGTCTTTGTCTATCTCTATAGATTTTCATGCCTAATATATAAGCAGCTTCTCCTAGGTCTTTCATTGAAAAACATTTATTCAAATAACTCTTCACATCGTTAAGCATACCAATGTCATTTCCAATAATCAATATGTCATCCACATATAATACTAGAAATGTCACTGAGCTCCCACTCACTTTCTTGTAGATACAATCTTCGTAGCAATTTGGAACAAATCCAAAGCTCTTGATCACTTGATCAAAACGAAGGTTCCAACTCCGAGATGCTTGCTTCAGTCCATAAATGGAACGCTGAAGTTTGCACACCTTATCAGCATCCTTAGGATCGACAAAACCTTTGGGTTGCATCATATACAACTCTTCATCAATGTTGCCATTGAGGAACGCAGTCTTGACATCCATCTGCCATATTTCATAATCATGAAATGCAGTAATTGCTAATAAAATCCGAATGGACTTAAACATCGCTACGGGAGAGAAAGTCTCATCGTAGTCAACACCTTAAACTTGTCGAAAACCTTTCGCAACAAGCCGTGCTTTATAGACAGTAATATTACCATCCACGTCCGTTTTCTTCTTGAAAATCCATTTGCACTCAACGGCCTTTCGGTCGCTAGGAGGGTCCACCAAAGTCCATACTTGGTTTTCGCTCATGGATCCCAATTCGGATTTCATGGCCTCTAGCCATTTCTCACAGTCTGGGCTCATCATTGCTTCCTCATAGTTCACAGGTTCACTGTTGTCTACTAACAAGACAGTTAAGACAGGGTTGCCGTACCACTCAGGAGGGGCACGTGACCTTGTCGACCTACGACGTTCAGTAGTAGCATCGTCCGAAGCTTCATGATCCTCGTCATTAGCTTCCTCTATTGTTGGTGCAGACGGCATTGGAACAATTTCAGGTGCTGCGATACTCTCCAACTCAAGAGAAGGTTCAATAACCTCGTCTAGCTCTACTTTCCTCCCACTCACTTCTTTCGAGAGAAACTCCTTCTCAAGAAAGGATTCGTTCTTTGCAACAAACACTTTGCCTTCGGATCTGTGATAGAAGGTATACCCAATAGTTTCCTTAGGGTATCCTATGAAGACGCATTTCTCCGCTTTGGGTTCGAGCTTGTCCGGCATCAACTTCTTGACGTAAGCCTCGCATCCCCAAACTTTAAGAAACAACAACTTAGGTTTAGCACCAAACCACAGTTCATACGGTGTCGTCTCAACGGATTTAGATGGTGCCCTATTTAAAGTGAATGCAGCGGTTTCTAATGCATAACCCCAAAATGATAACGGCAAATCTATAAGAGACATCATTGATCGCACCATATCTAATAGAGTTCGATTCCGGCGTTCAGACACACCATTGAGTTGTGGTGTTCCGGGTGGCGTGAGTTGCGAAACGATTCCGCTTGCTTTAAGATGCATGAGAAAATCATAACTCAAATATTCACCTCCACAATCGTATCATAGAAATTTAATTTTCTTGTTACGATGGTTTTCCACTTCGTTCTGAAATTCTTTGAACTTTTCAAACGTTTCAGATTTATGTTTCATTAAATAGATATACCCATATCTACTTAAGTCATCAGTAAAAGTGAGAAAATAGCGATATCCACCGCGCGTCGAAACACTCATTGGTCCGCATACATCGGTATGTATGATTTCCAATAAGTCCGTTGCTCGCTCCATTATTCCGGAGAACGGGGTTTTGATCATCTTGCCCATGAGGCACGGCTCGCACGTGTCAAATGATTCAAAATCAAGAGACTCCAAAAGTCCATCAGAATGGAGTTTCTTCATGCGCTTTACACCAATATGACCTAGACGGCAGTGCCACAAATAAGTTGAATTATCACTATCTACTTTGCATCTCTTAGCCTCAATGTTATGGATGTGTGTTTCATTGCTTTCGAGATTCAGAAGAAATAAACCATTCACAGCAGGTGCATGACCATAAAAGATGTTATTCATATAAATAGAACAACCATTATTCTCCGATTTAAATGAATAACCGTCTTGCAATAAACACGATCCAGATATAATGTTCATGCTCAACGCAGGCACATAATAACATTTATTAAGGTTTAAAACTAATCCCGAAGGTAAAACTAAGGAGAGCGTGCCGACGGCCATCACATCAACTCTTGATCCGTTGCCAACGCGCATCGTCACCTCATCCCTCGCTAGCCGCCATCTATTCCGTAGCTCCTGTTTCGAGTTACAAATATTAGCAACTAAACCAGTATCAAATACCCAGGCACTACAACGAGCGCTAGTAAGGTAAACATCAATAACATGTATATCAAATATACCTTTGATGGTGCCAGCCTTCTTGTCCGCTAATTACTTCGGACAGTTGCTCTTCCAGTGACCCTTGTCCTTGCAATAGAAGCACTCAGTGTCCGGCTTATGTCCAGACTTGAGCTTCTTCTCAGCAGGGGCAACGCGCTTGCCGTTGCCTTTCTTGAAGGACTTCTTTTCACCCTTACCTTTCTTAAAGCTGGGGGGCTTGTTGACCATCAACACATGATTATCTTTCTTGATGTCCACCTCCGCAGCTTTCAGCTTAGCGAAGAGCTCAGTGATCGTATCAGTGGAACCAATCTGATTATGAGTAACTACAAAACCTTTGTAGCTAGGAGGGAGTGATTGCAGAACTCTGTCAACCTTGAGCTCTTCTGGAATCTTGCAGTCCAGTTGCTCAAGACGTTGAGTGTAGCCCGACATCTTAATGGCGTGCTCACTAACGGAACTCCCTTCCTCCATCTTGCAGTTGAAGAATTTCTCAGAGATCTCATATCTCTCAGAACGGGCCTGAGTCTGAAACATGGTTTTCAGTTCCTCAAGAATCTCAAAGGGCCCGGCGAACTCCTCAAAACGATTTTGAAGGTCCGATTCCATAGCAAACAACATGGTGCTCTTAATCACACCATAATCATCCTTGCGCGACTGATAAACAGCTTTTTCATCAGCCGGCGCATCTACAGCAGGGGCGTCACCTAGCGCTTTCTCAAGGACATAGTCCTTTTGTCTGCCAGCGAGAATGATTCTCAGATTGTGGAACCAGTTTGTGAAGTTAGACCCATTGTTCTTAAGCTTTTCTTTCTCAGCAAAAACGTTGAAGTTGAAGTTGGACTTAGCCATTTGATCTACAAAATTTGCAAGTACAATTTAGACTATGTTCATGATAACTAGTTCAACTTAATCAAATTACTAGATGAACTCCCACTAAATTCAACATCCCTCAAGTTGTTTAGTGAACATGATCCAAATTCACCACACCTAATCCGATCTTCACGAGAAGAGATGTGGTTTCAATGGTGGACAACAAAGTGTCGATCATATCATTCATATGACTCATGCTTAACCTTTCGGTTCATGTGTTCCGAGGCCATGTCTGTACATGCTAGGCTCGTCAAGTCAAACCCAAGTATTTCCGCGTGTGCAAAACTGGCTTGCACCCGTTGTATGTGAACGTAGAGTTTATAGCACCTGATCATCATGTGGTGCTTGAACACGATGAACTTTCGCAACGGTGCATACATGGGGAGAACACAGTTTTATCTTGATCTTTAAGTTAGGAATCATCTTATAATGCTACCGTCGCGATCTAAGCATAATAAGATACATAAAAGGATAAACATCACATGCATATAATTTTATGTGACATGGTATAGCCAATCTCCGCGCAATGATCTCCATCTTGTGCATGCCAGCATGATCTCCATCACTCCACTATGATTGCCTCCACCATGAATAGCAACTACAACTATTGCTAATTACTTAGCGATAAAGTAAAGCTATTACATGGCGTATAAGAAGTTGACACACAGGTCATACACAATTATAAAGACAACCATATGGCTCCTGCCGGTTGTGTACTCATCGACATGCAAGTCGTGAAATATTACAAAACATGATCATTGCATACAACATACACATCACATCTTGGGCCATACCATATCACAGAAACACTCCCTGCAAAAACAAGTTAGACGCCTCTACTTTGTTGTTGCATGTTTTACGTGGCTTATGGGAGTAACAAGCTAAGAACGATTATTACCTACGGAAAGCCACAACAGTGATATTATGGTTGCCAACATCCGGTGTAAATCCCATGACAACTATAGTGAGAGAAACTGGCATCCACCAGCCGCATGTGTGGAACAAGCCACACGTCAAGTGCGGAGCCGGTCTCGCGAACGAGGTCGCGTAAAGTTGGCCTGGACCGCTTCGATCTCACTATCCCGCGTCATAAGAAGTACACAACAAGAGGCTTGCAACATAAAACATCAACACCCGCAACAAGCATGTTGCATTCTACTCGTGAAACACATCTACGCATAGATCTAGCTCTGATACCACTGAAGGGTTTCGTAGCATAGTAAATCAAAAATTCCTACGGATGCGAACGGAAAAGGCAAGATCTAATCTAGGAGATGCAATCAAAGAGAGGGATAAATGAGATCTTCATACCCTTGAAGAAATCGCACAGCGGAATGTTCAACAGAACGTGGTTGATGTAGTCGTACTAGCCTTCTCCTCCTCGTGATCCGATCCGATCCAACGCCGCAATTGGCGACGCCTCCGAGAGATGCACACGTACGGCACCGCGACGTCTCCTCCTTCCTCGGTCCAGCAAGTGGGGTGGAGAGATAGATTGGATCTACAGCACGACGGCGTGGTGCAAAGGTGGAGAGTTTCTGTGGCAGGGCTTCGCCTACGCGCAGTCGGGAGAGAGAGATATCTGGAGGCTAGCAGGTAGGCGGCTAGGGTTCTTGGGGTGTGGGAGGAGGGTGCGCCCCTTCCCTCTTTATATAGAGGGCTGGACGGCTGCCCTTTCCCCTCCTCCAATCCCTAGGGCCGGCGGCCACATGGGTAGAGTGGGGGGCAAGTTCCCCCCCCTTCTAGAAGCTCTCCCTAGGGTTTCCCCTAGGGCTTGGCCGGCTGGGCCTATGGGGCCTTGTGCCCCTGGCCCAACGCGGCCAGGGCACTCCCTTGTAGGCCCACGCCCCCCTCCGACAAGTGGGGCCACGTTGGTCCCACTCCGGAAGCTTCTAGAACCTTCCGGTACAATACCGAACATTCCGAAACAATTCCGAAATCCAAAAACTGCTTTCCCTTATATGAATCTTATTCTCCGGACCATTAAGGAACCTCTAGTGATGTCCTGGATCTCATCCGAGACTCCGAACAAAAACTCATAAACCAATTATCCATTCTATCCTAGCGTCGAGACACGTTAAGTTTGTGACCCTACGGGTTCGAGAATATGCAGACATAATCTTCTATCAATAATCAACAGCGAGATCTGGAAACCCATATTGACTCCCACATATTCATCGATGATCATATCGGATGAACCACGATGCCAGGATTCAATTAATCCCATATATATATTCCCTTCGTCACGCGATATTTTACTTGCCCGAGATTTGATCGTTGGCATCGGCATACCTAGTTCAATCTCGTTCACAACAAGTACTTTACTCGTTCCGTAATCCGATATCACTTTGTGATTAACTCCTTAACCACTTGCTTGCAAGCGGTGTTGATATCGATTACCGAGTGGGCCTGAAGTATATCTCTCTGACTTGGGAGGGACAAATCCCATCTCGATACATACAACCCAACAAGTACTTTCCGATCACCTGAGAGACACCTTTATGATCACCCTCTCATAGGATGACGTTTGATGACCTCAAAGCTTTCTTCCGATACCAGGGAGTTGCATTATCTCATGGTCTAAGGAATACAATATTTGACATAAGAAAAAGCTTCGCAAAGATGAACACGATGACACGATCTAATTGCTCTGCTTAATTTGGGTCTGTCCATCATATCATTCTCCCAATGACATGATCTCATTATTAATTGACAACTCATGTCTATGGTTAGGAAACCTTAACCATCATTAATCAATAAGCTAGTCTATAGAGGCGTACTAGGGACATGATGTTATTCATAAACCACACAAGTATCAAAGTTTCCGCTTAATACAATTTTAGCATGGAATATAAACTTTATCATGAACAAGAATTATAATAATAACATATTTATTATTGCCTCTAGGGCATAATTCCAACATGGATCTCCAGAAAATGTTGAGTTACATTCACCGTAAGTTTCCGCCCGTGGCCGAGTTATTTTCTTCTTTTTCTCATTTTTAACTGATATGTTTTTCTTTCGTGTAGACCATTTTCCGGAAGCGAAACCAGTGAGCTCTAAGGCAGTGATTTCTGCTCGTCAGCGCCGAGGTTTCCCTGCTGACTCGAGTTCAGAATACTCGATGGAAGACTTCCTGATTGCCGTTGGTGCTACTATTGGACCAATGAAGATTATGGGAAGAGACCTGGTGCAAGTAGCCATTCGGGCCTACCATGTTCTTTGGCCGAATACCTCTGGAACGCCTGATATTGATGAAGTTAAAGTGCTTGTGGCGAGGTTAATGGCATCTCAGACCCAATTAAATCTCTGGAGGGAATCTGCTAGGAGGGCTGGTGCTGATATGGCACTTACAACCGTTTTGTCTTGGTACGAGGATATCTCACTCGATACTCTGATGAACTTGCGCACTGGCTCTTGTTGGGTTGAAGATCTAGAGTTCGTCGCTCGCCGCCAAGCTTGTGCCTTCCAGCTTATTGAGTATGCTGACGTGCATAATTGGATCGAAGGGCCGAGTTTTCTTCCCAATCCGGCAGATGATGTCGAAGCTGAAGATGCATCAGGAGATGACTCGGTCGATCAGAATGAATCGGAGGGTGATTCGGATTACTCCTGTGATTCAAACGACAACTCGGGCGAGGATGGCGACGTGCGATCGTCCTCTAAAGGGACTGAAAACTCTCGAGCTCAAACTGATGTCCCTCAGCAGCCGAAGATTGCGCCTGAGGTTACTATGGCTTGCGTTGAAGCCGAGGTAACGTCGGCTGATGCGCCAGTTACTTCGGAGCGCCCAGTTGCTGAAGATCCCCTGCTGAAGGAGACCGAGGTCCCTGCTCCATCGTCCGAGATACCCATGTCCAATGCTCCTAGCCATGCTACTGCTCCTTAAGGGTTGTTTGGCCTCTTTTGGTATTTGGGCTTGAAAAACTTCAATTTGCTTTAAGTCCTCGGCATGTCGGGCGTATGACGTTTGTGAAACAATTGTCCATCTTTTGGTGTTGTGCGAACCTTTTTTCCTTGCGCCGCTGAGGCGTTGGTGATGGTAACTATTGTTATTTCGTCTAAGTTAAGCTATCTATTTCATATCTTTGCCTTGTCCCACTTTAATTTCGTAAGGCCATATCGTATTCTCTTATGTGGTTGATCTTCGTCTGGCATTTATCTTGCTTGCCCTTTGTAGATTTGGTTGTATAACTGTTGTTTTCATGATTTCTGCTTGAAGTACAATGCTCTTATAGATTGGCTTGTATCCCTTATCATACTTTGACTCGCTGAGGTTGTTACCTCTTAGAAATCGTTAATTGTTTTCTCCTTGTTATTCCTTTGTCAATCAGGGCAAGCTTATGTTGCCTCTTATGAGTTATGAGTAGCAAATTGGGGTATTCCCCGAGTTTCCGCTGAAGCTATTGAGCTCTTATATGAATGGAAGAAATTAATGAGTGGTGTAAGTCATCCCCGAGTTATCCCTTGGGTCGCTGAAGGTTTATATCTATTCAGACGATATTGAATAACACGAAACAGTCCCCGAGTTACAAGCTGGGTTGCCGAAATATAATTCATAGCTCGATGCAGAGAATACCACGGGGCAGTCCCCGAGTCATTGCTCGAGGTGCCAAAGTTTAATACATATTTTGAAACAATCATGGGGCAGTCCCCGAGTCAATGCTCGAGGTAGCGAGGTTTAATGCATAATATGAAATAAGGGATAACACGGTGCAGTCCACGATTCACTGCTCGAGGTGCCGAAATTTAATACATAATTTAAAATAGGAAATAACACGGTGCAGTCCCCAAGTCACTGCTCGAGGTGCCGAGGTTTACTACATAATCTTAAAAATAGAAACAACATTGTGCAGTCCCCGAGTCGCTGCTCGAGGTGCTGACAACAATACATGCTTGATACTCCAACTTGATGCGTGGCATGACGTACAACATATGGCTTCTAAGTGTAGAATGGGCGAAGTAAGGCTATGTTCCATGGTCTTTTGATTCGTCTCCGGCCTTATTTGCCTTATTCTTCTCTAGTGGCTGAGCGTCGATCATGTAATATGCATCATTGTGTAGTGCTTTACTCACAATGAATGGTTCTTCCCATGGAGGTGAGAGTTTGTGCATGTCGGCTGTGCGTTGCACTAGTCGAAGAACCAAGTCTCCTTCTTTAAAAACTCTTGGATTCACTTTTTTGCTATGGTATTGTCTGAGGTTTTGCTGATAAACGGCTGATCTTGATAATGCCAATTCCCTTGCTTCCTCTAGCAGATCCACATCGTCTTTCCGTGATACTTCATTTACTTCGACCGTTGTGTATTGTATTACTCTTGGCGAGTCATGCATTATGTCGGCTGAAAGCACAGCTTCTGCCCCGTATACCAGAAAGAAAGGGGTATACCCTGTCGACCTGTTTGGGGTGGTCCAGAGGCTCCACAGTACTGCTGGAAGCTCCTCAATCCAGCATCCTGCTGACCTTTGCAGTGGTTTGATAAGCCTGGGTTTTATTCCTGACAATACCAGTCCATTTGATCTTTCTACTTGCCCATTTGATGCTGGGTGAGCCACCGAGGCAACATCTAGTCTTATGTGCTTTTCTTGGCAGAATCTAGCGAAGGCTCCTTCAGCAAAATTTGTGCCATTATCTGTGATAACACTGTGTGGATATCCATATCTCAAAATAATATCTTTTAGGAATTTTATCGATGTTGGTCCATCACACTTTCTTATTGGTTTCACCTCGATCCACTTTGTGAATTTTTCCACCATGACTAGAATGTGAGTCATTCCGCCTCGGGCTGGCTTGAACGGACCTACCATATCCAAACACCATACAGAAAAAGGCCAGGTGATTGGTATTGTTTTTAACTCGGACGAAGGCAGATGTATCTTGCTGGCGTATCTTTGACAACCATTACATTTTTTCACTAATTATTTTGCTTCCGTTAATGCCGTCGGCCAATAAAACCCATGCCTAAATGCTTTGGCCACTAAAGCTCTTGATGAGGCATGATGCCCGCATTCTCCCTGATGTATATCCAGGAGTATTTCATGTCCTTCTGCCGAGTCAACACATCTTTGTAGTATATTCGTGACGCTTCTCTTATACAGCTCATTGTTTATGATTGTGTAAGCTTTTGCTCTTCTTACTATTTGTCTAGCCAGTACTTCATTATTCGGTAAGATTGCCTCCTTTAGGAATGAGAATATGGGTTGCGCCCATATCGGCGTGATCTTCTCTAGGATAATTTCACTGTCGATTTCCATATTTTCCGCCGACATGACAGCTTCAGATTTTTCTGTGCTCGCTCGTGCGATGGTCGGGTTCACTTTTAGAAAACCCGGGTCACATTCTTTGTCGATTTCCATTGGCACGTTTCCTTCTTTCACTTCTGTAGAGATACGAATTGACTCGGATTCTGGTGATGGTGTAATCGATGGTTTTCTCAAGTGCTTTAGGGCAATACCTGGGGAAATTGACTGCCTAGTTGATCCGAGTTTTGACAGTGTGTCCGCGGCGTCATTTTCTGCCCAAGGTATATGATGAAACTCGCATCCATTGAAGTAACCACTGAATTTTTGCACATGAAATCTATATAGGGCCATATTCGCATCTAATGCGTCCCAATTGCCTGATACTTGCTGTACTACCAGATCTGAATCCCCGTAGCATAGGACCGATGTATACCAATCTCTTTTGCTACCTTTAACCCATGGACGAGTGCTTCATATTCGGCTATATTGTTTGATGAGGAGAAATGTATCTGCAGCACATACTTCAGCTGATCTTTTTTCGGCGAAGTTAACACTATCCCTGCCCCCAAGCCATTTCTCAGCTTGGATCCGTCGAAATGCATTGTCCAATAATTCGGATCTGGTAATGGTGGCTCATATTGTATCTTGGCCCAATCCACAAAGAAGTCGGCCACTGCCTGAGACTTGATTGCATCTCGCCTATCGAACTGCGGAGCATAGGGTGATAACTCGATTGCCTATTTTGCTATTCGGCCACTTGCATCTTTGTTGCTCAATATCTCGGCTATGGGCGCTTCACAAATCACTTTTATCGGATGCTCTTCGAAGTAATGTTTAAGTTTTTTCGCCGACATGTATACTCCATAAGCCATCTTCTGGTAGTGCGGGTAGTTCTGTTTTGAGGCTGATAGTACCTCACTTAGGTAATACACCGGCCTTTGTATTGACTTATCCCCTTTATTCCGTTCCACGACAACCACCGCACTTACCACTCTGTTAGTGGCAGCTACATAAAGTAACATAGGTTCTTTTGACAGTGGAGAGACCAAGATTGGTGCTGTAACCAACATCTTTTTTAACTCATAAAACGCATTATCTGCCTGCGGTGTCCAAATGAATTCATTAGACTTTTTCATCAGTTGATATAGAGGTAATGCCTTTTCCCCCAGTCGACATACGAATCGACTCAGCGAAGCCAGGCAGCCCGTGAACTTTTGTACATCATTTAGACATCTCGGTAGTTCCATATTTTCAACTGCTCGGATTTTAGTTGGATTTGCCTCTATACCTCGGCTGGACACGAGGAATCCGAGTAATTTTCCAGCCGGCACACCGAAGGTACATTTTTCCGGGTTATGCTTCATTCGGAATCTTCTCAAGTTTGCGAATGTCTGCCGAATATCATCAAGGAGTGTTTTGCTCTCTTTGGTTTTTATAACCACATCGTCTACATATACTTGTACAATTTTTCCTATCTGGTCATGTAGACACTTTTGCATGCATATTCGGTATGTTTCTCCTGCATTACGCAGGCCGAATGGCATGGTGCGATAGCAATAAGCCCCGTACGGGGTAATAAACGCAGTCTTTATTTGATCGGTCGGATTTAATGGTATCTGATGGAAACCAGAATACACGTCTACAAATGACAACAACTCACAACCAGCGGTCGAATCAATGACTTGGTCTATCCTAGGTAAAGGAAAAGGATCTTTTGGACACACCTTGTTTAGGTTCGTGTAATCGATACACATTCTCCATACGACGGCTACATTTGGGTCATCCTTTTTTTTTCCACTAACACCGGATTTGATATCCAATCCGGATGAAGCACTTCCATGATGAACCCGGCCGCAAGGAGCCGAGCTATCTCATCCCCTATTATTTTTCTCCTATCTTCGTCGAAGCAGCGGAGAGGTTGCTTCACCGGCCTTGCTCCTGGCCTTACATGCAAAGAGTGCTCAGCCAACTCCCTCGGCACACCTTGCAGGTCTTGAGTTGACCATGCAAAGATATCCCGATTCTCACGGAGGAAGTTGGTGAGCTCGCCTTCCTATTTGGCATCTAGGCCGGCACCAATCGTGATAGTGCGCTCTGGGAACTGCTTATCTATCTGGATCTTTTTTGTCTCTTTAGTCGGCTGGAAAGAAACACTTCCATGGGGGTTGGCTAATGCTGGCATATTCAGCTATGCCGACTGAGCGAGAGCCGCTACCTCCTGAATCCATATTTTTTCTCTCGCAATCACCAATGACTCGGGAAGGTTTGATCCGGCCGAAGCACACTCCATCGACTTTCTGTAATCTCCGGCTACTTATCACCCCTTGTGGCCCGGGTAACTTCATTTTCAAATAAGTAATGTGGCAGCTACTCATGAATTTTGCCAATGCTGGCCGTCCGAGTAAAGCATGATAGCAACTTTCTAGGTCCACCACTTCAAATTCCAAATTTTCCGCTCTGCAATTCTCCCTTGTGCCGAATAATACATCTACTCGGAATTTCCCAATGGGTTCACACGAAAGTCCCGGAACTATTCCATGGAACGTGGTTCTTGAGGATTGCAGCATATTCTGTGCTATTCCGAGTTTGTGCATTGTATCTTTGTACATGATGTTGATACTACTGTCATTGTCATTGAGTACTTTTGAGAATTTCACATTAATGCTGGGCCCAAAAAATGTCAGATCTAGTACGAGTGCATATGACCATGGATTTGGCATTATCTTCGGGTGATCTTTTATGCTCCAGGTTATTTCCTGATTGGACCAAGGCACATATCTTGGTACCACCGGCATAACAGCATTTACTTCCATATGTCGGCGTTGTACACTTTGCCTGTCTTGCTGTTCTGTTGTGAACACACAATATGATTGATGATGCTTGCTGTAATCATTGCGTCCGTTGTTTTCGGGGTTTGTCCTTCCATCCTGGCCTTGATTTATCACTTGATGCACTGCATCTCTCCGGTCCGAGTTATCATACCTCAGAGGAGGTGGTGGTAACATTAACTGCTGCGCATTTGCTCCAGTTAGATGTGGCTGCTGCTGCTGATGCGCTTGATGAGGGGGAGCTTGCATGCCCGCCGGGTTCCCCATTGCATTTTTCATCCAAGCACATTGACGAGTTGTATGATTAGCCGGCTTGGCCGGGTTTGGAGTGTGGAACTTACACGGTTGATCCAACATGGATTCAAACGTGTACTTCGGCCTTTCCTGCCACTGCTTTTTCTGTTCTGGTGTCCACTGTCTCTTCTCTTCATTCCTCGGTGTCCACTGCTGAGGACCATTTTTCTGTCACTGACTGTTTCCGTGACTCGGCTGGTCTTGTACTACCGCTGCCACCTGATTGGATGCATACCTGTAATCCGGTCTTTCCTCCCTTCTTCTACCTCGGAATTCGTTGCGCCTCGATGATCCGGCTGCATCTCTTGCATATTGATCTTGGTGCTCCTGATGCTTTGCCGACATTAATTCTGGTTGCGTCGGATCCCCTAATGCATACGAATCTGCTATCCTGATGGTCTCTGCCAAGGTGGTCGGCATATCTCTCTGCAGCCTCTGTCATAGCACACTCCCATATCGGCAACCTTGAGCAAACCAAGCTATCGCTTGAGACTCTATGACCCCTTCGCATGAGTTTCTGAGGTTACACCACCGAGTCAAGAATTCCCTATCTGTTTCATTCGGCCTCTGTTTGCACATAGCGAGCTGTTGAGGCCTATTCGGCCTCTTATAAGTACTGGTGAAATTGCTGACAAACATTTATTCAAAATCTAACCAACAGTTGATACTGCCTGCTGGCAGATTGTTTAGCCATACTCTGGCTGGTCCTTCCAGCATCTGTGGGACGTATCTCACCGCCCATCGTAGGTTTCCGCTGGCTATCTTCACCGCAGTGGCATAATCAATTAACCAATCTTGTGGTTTTGTGCTCCCATTGTATGTTTTCGTGCCCCTTGCCAATTGAAAGTTCGGCACCGGTGGTTCTCCCATGATCCGTGGTCCGAAGCACGCCGGACCAGGCGGACCTTGTTCCTCTAATAACTCGGACCGATACAACCTGTCTAGTTTTAATCTCGCATCATTTGACGGCAAGTTTCTGTATATGATCCTCTCCTGTATTCCACAATGATTATTCCCACCATGTCCCGCATTTTCCATATCCGAGTACCCATCATTGTACCTCTCATTTTCCTGATCATAGTGAGTTGGTCTCACTTCTCGCTCTTGCCGAGGTTCATACCTCGGCCGAGGATCTAGCGGTGGGTTTCTCCTGCCCTCCACCGGGTTATTGTTCTCATGATCTCTCCTTCCGAGGTCTTCGTTACCTCGGCTTCCATTGCCTTTGTTGGCACGGCCGGGGTTTATATCGCCACTGTTACCTCGGCTTCCATTGCCTCTGTTTTCATTGACCTTTCTGGCTACTGTCGGATCATACGGAACAATTTGCTTATTCCTTTTTCCTGAAGTCACTGCTCTATCTTTTCGCGCGTTGTTTCCGGGTGAGGATGCTGCTGCTGCAGATAGTGCGGGTGCTGCTCCGGCCGAATGGACCATACGCGAAGCTCCCGGTCTTGCCGGGTTAGCCCTAAGCATTTCCTCATTCTGCTGGTTCGCAATGCGCACCAGCTCATTCACTCTTTCTTGCTGTTTCTGCCGGGATTCCCCGCTTAATCCTTCCAGCTCCAAAGCAGCGGCATTTGCCGCTCTTAGGTTCTTTGCCGGGGTACTATACCTCGGCAAGCCTAGATTGACTAGGTCACCTTCACGAGCTTCATGCTCTTTGTTGATATCATTCATGAGGTTCTTCCCTCTCAATCTCAATTCATCTACCCGCTCGGGGGCCACATCTAGTTTGTTTGCCTTAGCGTATTCTCGCAGGGTCCTGTTTAAGGACTCCCGCAAGGCCGACACCTTTTTTGCCTCTACCAGTACTTTTTGTCTAGTTTCTTCTAACTCCGCATGGGCGTTAGCCGGATCAAGTATCGGCTCCACAGGCGTGGTTAGATTATCTATAGTTGCCTGGAGAATATTCTCTGGTCTTTCCAGAGGCGGCCATCTTACCCTTGCTGCCTTTGGGGTTGTCTCCTGCACCTCGGCTGACTTGGCTGCTGGCGGATCTACCTCGGTGGGCTGTGGAGCCGCTTGCTTCGTGGTCACCTGTCCTGCCGCCGGGTCCTTGCTTGGTCCAGCGCCTGCTCCTATCGCCTGTGCTGCGGCTGTCACCATCACCTCGATGCTGCCGACGGGGCGTACTCCACGCGGACCGTTAGCAGTATTGAGGGGAGGCTCTCTTGCATCACTAACTTGGTGAGGATAGACGCAAGAGGTGTCGACGCCGACGTAGACCTTGTGCGTGCCCAAGTTGATGAAGACGCCGTTGCGCGGAGGCGCTTTCCTCCTAAAGTTACCCGCGTTATCGCTGACATAGTCCCAGAGATCAAATCTCTGGACTAAGCCAGAGACAGCCCGCTCGCCGATGTGGATGAAGTTTTCCGTCCGAATCTTGACTCCAGCTAGCACCGCTGCTGGCCCCACGGTGGGCGCCAACTGTCGTGGTGGTGGCACGTCAGATGCCATCGGTAGGCTAAAGTATGGGGCCAATGGATGCTAGAGGGATCCGGGGAGGGAAGATGTAGTGATTTCTACACTCAAATGCTCAACAAATAAATCTCTATTCCTCTTCTCAATGAATTCAAGTGCTCCAAGAGCTGTCTCGTAGAGAGGAAGAACACTAATACACGAGCCTTACGGCGTAGAATGAATCGATCCCCTTCTCAGGAGCCAGAGTCCCCCCTTATAAAGGGGTGCCTTGATTCCTTCTAGGGCTGACGTGGCAAGCATATCCTTGGAATATGCTTGTCCCAATATGGTAACTTGGCGGTCTCCTTTCCGTGTCCCCCTTCTATCGGCGGCAATGTTCTAGAGAGCTTCACATGCGCGCCTCGGGCTCCCTGACTGTCACCTCCGTGACCTTCTTCTACCCTTCTGCTGCTCTGCTCCTTGTCCTTTGTGCTTGGCTCTATTTAGATTCCTCCTAGGCAGTGACTAGGGTTTGACTATAGGCACCTCCTTCTCCTGCAAGCTTCGTGTTACTCGGCCTTGTCTCGCATAACTTGGCTCGGCCTTCACCTGCATTCAAGTTAGTCAGACTCGCTCGACCGACTTAACTCATATGTCGGCCGGATAAGGCGTTACTCATTCTATATCTGTCATGGTCTTACTTATCTCGGCCGACTCTTACATGACTCGGCCGATACAAACAGTAATTCGGCTCACGAATAGGGAGATTTCTTTCGTCTTTCCCCTGTCTTGACCCTATCCGGGGTCACCTTCCCAACAAGCCCTAGTTTCTCTGGCGGCTATTGGCTGAGTTAGTCGGGTTGACCATCCTAACTCGATTGTCGATCTTTCGAAACAGAGAGTCACCAAAGAAACGGAAGCAAGGATAATGGTTGAGGTTGTAAAAGTAGGCGAAAAGTAAATTGTATTGAAGTTGTCGATTGTGTGCTTAATTCAATCGGCCGAGCACTCCTTAAAACTTATATTGGGTGGTTGGTCTTTCCGTACAACTCTAAGAGGCTATTACATGAATACAATGTGAATTCCTCATTAGGAAAACTACTCTAAACTAGGCAATTATCGTCGGCTTCATACTGGATCCGAGTTCCAAGTGTCCGAGTAATTCCTCAATAGAATCACTTTCCTTCCGTGTTGGTGTAGCCTCCATGGTCTTCAAGCTTCTTTTCGGCTAAGTCATGGTGTCTTCTTCTAGGCATAAGTGAGCTTCCTTCATCGGCTTCTAGAATATTCTGTTAAAT
Organism: Avena sativa; assembly: GCA_916181665.1. Taxonomy (NCBI): domain Eukaryota; kingdom Viridiplantae; phylum Streptophyta; class Magnoliopsida; order Poales; family Poaceae; genus Avena; species Avena sativa. The sequence goes on along the minus strand of OV702281.1, from coordinate 412,469,791 downwards.
GGGCCTGCTGAATGCTGGATTTGCCTACTATTTTGACAGGCTTCTGAATAGTCTTCTGGTTCTTCCTTCGACGCCTACTATCCCAAGCCATCAAACTAGTGTAAATTTTTATCGGCCCAAAACAAGTGCAAACAAATTCTAAACATTCTTTAGCTCGACCAAATATTTGTTGATGAATAAGTGTGTCGACAGCGGGGCTGCTGCTCTCCCTCATGAATAAACCTCCTGCTCGCCCACCAGATGGCCCATAGAGTCGCCAAGGTCTCGATGAACTGTTCCTGGTTGAGAGTAGCACCGAGAGCAAACAACCATAGCTTAGGTTGGTTTATCAATTTCTTCAGCAATAAGAGGTACTCCCTCTGTTCCAAAATATAAGATGTTTTAGGTCTGTGAAGAAAATATATCTAGACTTATTTTAGTGTCTAGATTCACTTCAAACCTTAGTGAGCCTACATACTAAAAATAGTTTAGATACATTTGCTTCACAAATCTAAAACATCTTATATTTTTAAACAGAGGGAGTAGAACCAGATCATACTCTCTCATTGCCCACACGCTAGGAGACATATTACAATTCAGTAAGGGAATGTCTCCAGACATCCTCAGCTGCATTGCAGATTGGACAAATCGGATTGTCGGCCTTTTGCTAGTCAAAAAAAAAAAGTTTGCCATCGGATGGGCCTTGACTGTGGTAGCGTACGTGTGCTCATTTCGGTTCAATAATCCGAGCCCAGGGGTGCCTCGCCTCTTCAGCTTTCAGTCTAGGCAACGTCTAGAAACGGCCCGTTCCATGTGTAAAGTAAACCTGCGGGCCGACGCCTTCCCTTTTCTTCTGCATTTCTTTTTTCAGACCGGACACCCGCCCGTTGTATACGGTGTCAACACGTTGCCGCCGAAAGATGTGGACGGCTTTGACATCGACCTGATTTCACCATCTAATCACGTGCGAGACCTGGAGTACTAGTTCTATATTCAGGCGTGGCAACGCCGATGAAGCCATTTTGCCAATTCATTCCATATCTGCCAATACGGCCGGCGAGGTCGAAGAGGGCTAGTCTGACACTGACCCGGATCTTGCACGAAGCATTTCCTCATCGGGATTTTTCTGGAAATTGTACAAATCCGCTCTACCCTCTTTCTCATCTACTACTACGACGACCCAGTGAAGGACCTTAATTATATATGTACACGTTGCCATCAGGAGGAAGAAGATCGATACCGATGGTCGGCTGCTGCCTAGTCGCGCGAGAGTCACGCACGCGTGCAGGATGCGTGCGTGCGTCGATATGTACACATGGTAACGGACGGATGATATACTAGGTTATTATTATACGAAGTCGTCCTCCACTTCCTGCATGGACTTGCCGGCGGACGCGATCTGGCGGTTGGAGGTCATCTTCTCGGCGACCATGAGGCCCTTGTAGCTCCGGATCTCCGCCTGCCGCTCCTTCACCACCCTCTCCATCTCCTCCCTACGCCTCTGCACACCAAATACGTACAGTATATTACTAGTACAGTAGTAGTTTACCTACTACTCCCATGTATGTATATATGTGTATCGACATGCCAGGCATAAAATTAGAAGAAGGCTGAAAATTTATGCATGCCGTACCTTCTCTTTCAGTTGCATCTTCCTCTTGGCCTTCTCCGCGGCATTTGACGCGTCTTTCTCGGCTATTCACACAAATGAGCAAACAAACTGATCGAATACAGTTGTATGTATGTGCGTGATGCGGTACGTGTACTGTGAGCCAAATGGAGACTTTGGGTATATATGTACGTACCTTTGAGGTCTGGTCGGCGCTCTACCCTGGTCTTATGCAACCGGTTGAGGATCTCGTTGACACGCTTCTCCACAGTCAAGATGTGGACCTGTTGGTGGTGATCAGTACGACACAGTGCATGAATATTTGCGTATTGCAAAAACGAAATCGGATGATTATTCAGCCGTCGTAAGACATGCAGGTAATGTCAGCTAACAGCGGCGGGGTAGTTGGGATTTTTCGGTGGCTGAGCAGAGCTACAGGTATATATGCGTACATGCCTCTATCATGCTAGACTGGTCATGTATTATTGGCAGCTTTCGTGTTACCATGGAATGCTCACAATTATTGTGCAAGATATATAACTCTAGACAAGTTCTCAAAGGTTCCTGATGCGATTATTGTTCATACCAAAATACTTTTCCAGCCTTTTTTTACACACAAAAAATACTTTCCTCATCCTGATAGTAGTAGTTAATATGCGGGCCAACAAGCAATTTGGCCAAATAAAGCGCCACAATCATCCGAGCAGATATTTTCCAGTTAAATAAATCCATAAATTCGTTGCAACTAACAGCAAAGTGGAGGACCAGGAGGAGGGACTAGTAGTTAATTACCAGCCGAGGGTTGTGGAAGCCAACTTGGCCGACATCCATGGATGGCGCCTTCTTGAGATTAGACCATGACGTGTACACCACATCGACGTTGTTCATCTTGTTTCCTGCACGGCAAGCACATGCATGATTCGACGCATGCATGTACGATCGGTTTAGCATGCATTATTATCATCCACATCGCCGCCGATCCAACTTAATTGTCACGTTCCGATCGACGATCACAATCACTCGGGCATGCAGATGCAGGCCAGACATGAACTGAACCAGATAATGCAACGGGGTCCATGCATGCACAGAGGGCGCCAATAATTCAGGAAAAAAGTTGCTACAAAGAAAAAAGAGCGAAAGAGAAAGAGATTCCTGTTAAACAAGCAATGTGGATGCAGCAGCTTTGTAGCAGTATGACACCGACGGCCGGCAGGTCACACCATATATACCTATTTTCTCAACCCATATGGACATCATAGTTAATTGAGCATGTAAACTTGTTATGAGTTGTTATATCTTGGACTCTTGATGAATATAAAATATTTAATAAAACTTTAGACGGCAGCCGTCTCGGTAGGTATATCATATATATGTGGGTTGACCATTTGCAATGCAAATATCTGTAGTGGTATCCTAGGTATATATATACACAAATATATGTAGTACAACACTAGGGTGTGACCGACCTAATAACACAACCACTCGCTTTCCTCCACCCGCACCTCCGGGTTACCCCTCCCCTTTCTCTTCAACACAATTCACAAGTGCCACCCATTTTTGTTCTTCCTAGTGAGCAACCGTGGCATAACTCCACATCCTTTGTCTCATTGCTCCGCCTACTCCCTCATCCCACAAACGCCGCGCCATATATAGGTGTCCCCTCTATCACCAAACGATCAAGCTTTCTACTCTAGACCTTGAGGCCCTAGCGTTATCTTTTGACACTAGCGAGCAACATCGAGCCTTGCCGGTCAGGACCCCCCCCTTCTTCCTCATCTTCCTATACTTTCAATGTTCCTCCTTTTGGCACTCATTCTTGACGATTATGTGTACATTGGCCGGTGTCAATTGACATCGACGCCTTTGACACAAACCCTTATACATATAGCTAATGAATATAAATGACCCCCCAAAATATAAAAGTTAGTTCTAATAGTTGCATCAACACCTAGCGACCATATAACCAGGATCCAACACAGTGGACGGCCGTTCAAAAGACAAGGCATAACGCCGATCTAGCTAGAGATTTAGTTCTTGCATAAATACGTATATGAAAATTCCCATGAAATACCCAGCTTTAAAAGCACCTCATTCCTAACAAGCATTTTTCTCAAGAGATTTAGTACTACTTTTTTTTATTTTCTCGAGAGACAGGCAGGACCGCAGGAGTGTTGTCTAGTAGTATTAGGTTGAAGGCGGACAATGTACTAAATATTTTCCGAAAAGGCGTACGTACATACCTTGAATGGAATGCGCTTTTACAAGCTGTGCACAATCCTCCAGTAGGCCCTCACTGATGGTATCTATGGAGTCGCCTTTCTTGAGCCTCAAATAGACGTGCGCCGAGGACACCTTGTCCACATGGAACCTGGTCGGAAGACAGCATGCAGCAACATGATTAACTACATAACTAGCACATACTCCATCTGATTTAGCTTGGTAATAAAAAGGTTTATATTGTAGAAAGGAGTGAGTAGTACTAGTTAATTTCCAGCCCAATGGATCGAACACTTTTTAGTTATTAGTTAATTAGCAAACTACCAGGTGGTACAGCATATACAGCACGAGATCCACATATCCACTTTCACTTAAACTTACTTTCTAGCAAAATAAGCAGTCTAGCAGTGCACAAGGAAGACAGATCCTTCTAGACAATGGTGTTACGTATGTTGTGGTCGCAGCTAGCTAGAGCCAGCTACAGCTAGGGCTTCATCCTAGCTAGCGCCGGCCGGTGCGGTGTGGTGTGGTGCGGTGCAGATATGGCAGACGATAGGATCGGATGTGTGTAGCTGTTCCGTGGCTTTGGTCGTATCGTTACGGTTTGGTAGTTGGGGACGTTGGAGCGTCCCCACCAAGCCCCGTCACGGCCTCGTCACGCGTCAATCCGCGCGCGCGCTCAGCGTAATCCCTCCGTCTCCCATCCCGGGCGGGATCCCTAGCTACGCGTCAATCCGGTTTTTGTCTAGCTACAAGCTCCACGGTAACTTAATTTTTTTATTAAAGCTACGGCATGGCATGGCATGAGTCTCGTATTCTACTCGACCGGCGTGCACGTGTATTCCAGACCTAGCGTACAGTATGTATTTTCACGATATATATATATATATATATATATATATATATATATATATATATATATATATATATGTATGTACTCGTGTTACGGGGAGGAATCTGCGGGGGTTACTTTGCTACGCCCTAATTAAACGGGACAATAAATGCAAACGCGCCTAAATCTTTTTTTTTTGCGAAATAAACGCGCCCAAATCTTCATGCAATCTTTTTTCGAGAGCAATCTTCATGCATTCTGAAGCTGCATGTTTTCTTAAGCGCGCATGTTGTTCTGTAATGGAGGAAGCACTAGAGAGAGAGAGAGATGAATGAGGAAAAATTAAGTAAATAGAGGAGTAGGCAAATGGTCTTACCAGACGTCCTCCGGGAGGCCGTACTTGATGAGCTCCTCGTTCTCGTTCTTGTCGGCGCCCATGTAGATGGTGTAGTCGCCGGCGTCCGGCCGCGCCTTGTAGTACAACACCATTATTACTAATCAACCCAACTCTCTCTCTATCCAGGTAGCCCGCGTGCAGTTCTTCTTTCGAGATCGGTGGATCCTGTGCCCGTGGAGTTCAGTCGCGAGTTGCGAGGAAAGGACGAAAAGAAGAGAGAGAGAGATGATGCTGGAGGAGGCGGCGAAGGGAGGGAGAAGACACGGCGACGAAACAGGCGAAGGCGCGGGGAGGGGGCGGGTATAAAAAGGGGGACGACGGGGCGAGAGGCTTTTGTTTGTGGCCGCGGTTAAAGTCTCCTCCTCCAAAGGGGTCGGATCGCCACGTGGATACACGACGGATCCGAATAAAAAAATGCGACCGGGGGCCCCTTATTATCCTCAAACGCATTTCCTCCCACCGATCTCGCCCCCCCCCCCCCCCCCTGATTACTCCCATTAATTAATTAATCAATCGGTTAATCCTTTTCCGTTTAGCCAATGGGGAGGCGGGGACAACCTGGTAAACCCCCTTTCCGGTTTTCTTTTCTTGGCCATGAATCTATCTCCCACCTGTGCGTGACTTGGCAGCGGCGGCAGGGGTGGGGGGGGATATACTCGTCCTACCGGAACTCTCCCGCGCTATAGAATAATATTAATACGGACGAGCCCCCACTTATTATTATTGGTGGCCTGGTAAAAGCGCCGTATCTTTTGCGAAAACGACGCCTGTTTCGATCGGCTGAACCAAGGTCCCCTCCCTCCCGGCTTCGGCTTGGCAACGTGCGTGCCAGCCTCTGCTGTTCGTTCGGTCGCTCGATCTGTTCCGTGCGTCTTTGGGTTGGCAACATGGAAGGACGAGGCGTGGTGACTGGTGGAGTGGGAAACGAAACAGGCCGGATGGGATGGCGCTCGTTGGATGCGGCCGAAAGATTTCATCAGACCTCCAACCGAGGCAGATAACACGCCGACGAAAGACGGGCCAGGAACGGATCTATCTGAACCTGACTTTTCGACGGCTAGACGACGCCGCGTCGCGCCACGGAACGGAACGGAACACTGGCAGGCTGTCCAATCCAGCGTACGGGTTCTTCCTCCGCCGTCTCCGGGTACCGCCTAGACCAATAGGATTTGCTGTTATCCGCCTCCGTTGTTCTGCTGCTTTCGTACTACTAAGACAGACCAGGGTCCTCTTAAAAAGTACTCCCTCAGTTTTAAAATATAAGACCAGTTTTAGATCCGTAAAAAAAATGTATCTAAACTTATTTTAGTGTATACATTCACTCCAATCCTGAGTGAACCTATATACTAAAACAGGTCTAGATACATTTGCTTCACAAAGCTAAAACATCTTATATTTTAAAACGGATGGAGGGGTAATGAAGCACCTGATAGACATGAAATGCTTCATAGAACAAACAGACAAGACTTTTTGGTTTGTTCGTCAGGCATCTTTTCCTAATTTGCGAGTTCAAAACAATTTCTGCCGAGAAAAACGAGGAAAACAAACCCTTTGCTGACCACATACTTTGTTGACCAGTTTTGAACTAACTTCAACATCAAATTCCGTGTAGTACAACATTTGATTAATAGTTGCAAAATCATTGGTTGTCCAAATATGAAGCTAGTGCTACATATTTTATATAGTAGCATATTTCACATATTATTATTTTTATTTAGAACCATGCAGGTGCATGTTATATATTAAGAGGGCAAAAAGAATCCAACAAAAGCCAAATTACAAACAAAAACAGCCAGACAAATAACCGACCAGAAGGAACAACACAACTAAACACCTAGTGAATACTGAAAAGATATAACATATTCCACATATTATTGAGTTATATACTCCCTCGTTCAATTATGTAAGACAGTCTAGCTTTTCTGGAAATGCATGTATCTAGACATGTTTTGTTGTTTAAGTTCGTCCATTTTAGTCTGAATCTAGTATACTTTGAAATATCTAGAAAGTTTTACATTAATTAACGGAGGGAGTAGTGTTTTTTTCGTCAAAGCATGAATTTACGCGGTCCAAAATATCTCCTACATCTTGAGACATGGGGAGTACCTTTCTCAAAAATGCGAAATATGAGGTCAAAAGTTTTTTTTCCCGATAAAGGAGCTCTGAGCTCCCAATTTTCATTTCTCATGAGAATTGGTATCAGGTTTTTTAGATTTCGGCCAATGTGCAATATCAGGACCAACGATCACAAAGAAATGATGCGAGCAACGCAATCCCCCTTTCGGAAAAACCAATGACTAGGGGCAGACCTAGATCGATAATAACCCAGTGTTCTCCAATAGATTATAAGTACATAATTTTCACTTAAATCTGGGGTGTCGCTCGCTGTAAATACAGGTCACATCTCAAAGTTTTTTGGACCCGCTGTCTTGTGCCGCCTGCAAGCTGAACCTAGGTATACCCCTGCTTATGACTCAAGAAAATAGAAATTACCAATTAAGGCGGCTTGTACATTCTTCTAACCCTTTAAGGATTACCATTGGCATGATTCACTTTGCAAATAGAACTAAAACTTCGAACACTTATTACAAAGGTTAGTTTTCTAATTGTCTTCTCATGAGTCATCAAAAATCCTAGATATAGTTTCAGATTCTATGGAATTCTCATGAACACAAGTTAAATTGCACCTAAAGCAAGCATGGCCTTTGTTTTCCGAACTCTCAACAATATTGAGACTATTCACATATGTCTGCTTGTATGAAATCTTTCCACTATCTGTTGGAGATATGCCCTAGAGGCAATAATAAAAGTGGTTATTATTATATCTTTGTATTTATGATAAATGTTTATATTCATGCTATAATAGTATTAACCGGAAACATTAATACTTGTGTGATTTGTAAACTAAATTAGAGTCCCTGGTAAACCGTTTTTATAATACTAGCTTGTTGGTTAATAGATGAGCGTGGTTTCTCGATCATGAACATTGAGATGTTATTAACAACAAGATCATATCATTAGGAGAATGGTATGATGGACATACTCCTATAGATAAGCGTAGCATTAAGATCAAGTCATTTTAGTAGTTCATTTTCTATAAGCTTTCTGATACATAGTAACCTAATTCCTTCGACCATGAGATCATGCTAATCACCATCACCGGAAGGATGCTTTGATGACATCAAACACCACACCGTAACTGGGTGGCTATAAAGGTGACATTGAGTGTTCGGAAAGTATGTGTTGAGGCACATGGATCAAGAGTGGGATTTGTCCATCCATATGACGGATAGATATACTCTGGTCCCTCTCGGTGGAATGTCATCCAATTGTCTTGGAAGCATGTGACTGGCTCACAAGGGATCACATATCACGGGAACGAGAAAAGAGTACTTATCAGTAACGAGGTTGAACTAGGTATGCAGAGATACCGACGATCTAACCTCGGATAAGTAAACTATCGCGAGACAAAGGGAAATTGGTATCATATGTAAGTGGTTCATTCGATCGCAAAGTAATCATAGAAATATGTGGGAGCCATATGAATTTCCAGATTCCTCTATTGGTTATTGATCGGAGAAGTGTTTCGGTCATGTCCGCATAATTCACGAACTGTAGGGAGACACACTTAAGGATTCGATGTTGTTTAGTAGATATGTGTAACATCCCAGGATTTCATAAATTGGGATTACAAAAAAAAATGCATTGCATTTCATCATGGAATATCATGCAAACCCTCATGCAAAAATATTGTGTGAAAACCCTAATTCAAGTCCCCAAAATTCTTTTAATGGGATTATATTTGATATTATATATTTTCTTTAAATTGGACAGGAATAAAGTCTCCCTATATGTCCTAAAAATAATTTGGAAATTATCAAACCTTAAACCCTTTTGTGATTTTCTCTAAAGTAGCAATATAATGTAATATATGCATAATGGCAATCTTGTCATTTTGTTTTTGACCAAAACTATGGTCCATAAAGTTTATTAGGTGTATTTTGAAATTAAATTTTTTTGGAAACTAGTTTGACTCCATTTGGAGCTATAAATCAAAATATATAAAAGAAATACAAGACAGAAAAATAATAAAAGAAATTAAAAAAAGTAAACCTGATCTACCGAACCGGCCCAACCCGCCGGCCCATTTCCCCTTCTCTGCCTGCAGCGCGCAGCAGCCGGCAGCGGCCCAGCATAAGCCCACCAGCATCCGCAAGCACCTTCCCCGTTTTTCCCCCACCACTCCTAGGCCCGCTCGTCAGTGCCTCATCCACCACCGATAGGTGGGACCCACGGTGTCATCCCCCTTCCTCCCCCGATCTGGAGTTGAGATCGAGCAGCGCACGAACACTCCCAATCCCGAACGGAATTCCATCAGATTCGGCTGATTTTGTTCCCTATGTTGCCCCCTTTCACTCCAAATCATCTATAAAACTCTCTCGTGTCGCCTCGGTGTAGATTTTTGCGATCTTCGGAACCCTAGCCGCCGCAAAGACAAGCTCCTGATCTCGCCGGAAAATCAGGACGCTGCCGAGCTGGCTGCAGAGGTTACCGAGCACCCTCGCTCCCTATTCTCCCTCTGGTCCTCCTCTACGTCCAGTACCGCGCCTCCCTGACCTCTTATCACCCTGCACAGATCGCCACATCTCCTCCGATTGCTCGTCGGCGCATCACCGACGTCTGCCGCTCCATCTGCCACTCGCGGTCGCCACGGGAAGCTAGAGACCGCATAGATACCTCCGTTGACCTTCCCGAGATCACCCGCACCCCGTCGCCTCCTCCTCTGTCGCCTAAGACCGCCGGAACGCCGGCCACCATCATCGCCTGACCGCGCCGCCACTCACCATCGTCATCGTCGCCGCTAGCTCGTCATCTTCTCAGCCACCGTCCGATCACATCTGGACAGACCAGATTGAAAGGAGCCGAGCCCAGCCGAAGCCGAAGCTCAAGCTGACTCGAGCCAAGCTGCCACGGAGCCGCCAAACTTGCAGCCATCAGATCTTGATCCAGTGGTCCACGACGAACCACTTAGCGAAGGGGTACAGACCAATCCTGTTGCGCCATGTGGCCATCTATTTGTCTGTTTAATCTAGAAATTGTATAAATAGACAGAAATACATTAAACCTTGTAAAATTCATATAAAATTGAATACATCTCCAAAAATTATAAATAATATATTATTGGATTCATAAAAGTGTATAGAATAATATTATATGATTAGATATAATGTTTACAGTATATTTTTACTGTAATAAATTAAATAGTTTAATGGACAATTTGGACTAAATAAATCATAGAAAATTATGTGTAAATCAGAAAAATACAAATAATATGTCTATGGATTATTAATTTCATATACAACATTAATATACTGTTGTATCCAACTTTTATAGTGTAGAACTGCTGTAGAGATTTAAATAGTTTTAATGGTCTTTTTAGGTTATTAAATTCACAACAAATCATTGGTAGATCAGAAAAATATAAATGATATGTTCCTGGATTCAAAATCTCGTGTAGATTACATATCTGGTTTTAATTTTAATTTTAGACAATGTAAACTATTTAAGTGATTTAAACTCTATTATATAGTAATTAAATCATAGAAAAAATCTACAACTCCGTTTAGGGTGAATCCAATTGCTACTGATTCGTAATAATGTACTCTATCCAGTAAACTCAAAACCAAATTTAATACGGCAATTGGTACAGAAGTTTCAACAGAACTATAAACCCCTATATTGGCAATCAAGTATTAATAATAAATACCCTATTGTATTAAATGATCTCCTGGATGCATCATGTTCTCTAGTAATGTTCAGAGAACTAATTTCAACCATTGTATTAAATCATCATGCATGCATTTGTTTATCATTGTTTTGTTGTATTGTGCATAATTGCATTGTTTTGAATGGTGTGTTTGTTGTGCACTTGTTTTAATCGATAGATTGCGAGGAGTGCAACTACTGCGACTGGAACTACTATAATTACAAGTATTTTGATTGTGACGAGTGCAACAATTGCAATTGTGAGGATTGTTTGAACGACTACATCAACTAAAGGCAAGTGGCACTATCATAAATGTCCTATTATTTTTCCTATGCACTATAGTTATTTTTAGTAGAATTGCATGTGTAGGAAAATTTTGCACTATGTGCTATGATATGCTATGCTATGTCCTATTTAGGATATCTTTTTGTATCTTGCTTAGTGGAAACACCGTAGTTGTAGTATGCTTAGCCCTGCTATAGATTCGGGGTGGAATATTATGTCATGAGTATTATGATGTATTGGAAAAGCTATGTTTTATATAATAAAACAAGTACTTAATGAATCACCTGGGTGGAATATTGTTGTTGTTGATTTTGGAAGGAGTGGGAACGAAGGGGCCGTATCTTTGGATACCTCTCTCGTGTGTGCACTGGAAGAAGACCACCTAGGAATCATAGAGATTGAAATGTTTCTCGTACAGTAGCTTCCAGTACAACCACATGCTAATATGGGCTCTGGCTTGGTAATTACATAGCGGAAGACCCTTTGCATTGGTATATCTTCAGGTTAACTAGAATTGTGTACTGGAGGTTATATCCTTGCACTGGTGCCTGTTAGACGTGCTAGTATTGTCTAATGGGAGGACTTCTATGGAAAGACTTTGTCACATTCTCGATCTTCCGGTATACCAATTGGTGTGTACTAAACCAGCGGCCACTGGTGGCGTCAAGGCGAGATTGTGTCGTGTGGGTAAAGTGTACAACTTCTACAGAAGATATAAATCTAATCGATTAGCCGTGTCCCCGGTTATGGACTATATTGAGCAACTAAGGCCTGAAGCTTATGGATTATCTCGACATTCTAATTTCTTAATAAAATTTGATAGTTGAACAAGGTATTATGAGCACTTGGTGTTGGCCAATGTGTTCAGACAATTTTCAGAAAGGATTAAAACTATTTGAAATGTTAGGGTAAAACTATTGCTTTATGCAAATGAGCCTGAACTCCACCTAGCCAAATATGCATGTAGTTGATAGATCCTTTGGACTCATTAGTTCTGCTTGCCAATACATTCAAAGTATTAACCATTCGTGGCTGCAACTTTTCATGTTGCAGGTTATATCGTTTCTAAGTGATCGTTATAGGTCACAAGACTCCACTCAACGATTGTTCTCCTGTGGAACATTTGAAGGATGGAGATCTACCCTATATTGCTTTCCGCTGTGATATAATGTAAATTCTAGATCATATTCGTTGTATTTATGATGCACAGTTATATTTGGTATTCATTTTGTACCGTGTGTGCCAGTGAACCGATCCAGGGATTGGCACTATACACATGAACTTAGCCTTATCAGGCGAGGGTGTTACAATATGGAATGATAGTAGGGATGACGAATGTTGTTTGGAGTCTCGGATGGGATCCGGGATATCACGAGGAGATCTGGAATGGTCCGGAGAATAAGATTCATATAAGGAAAGTCCGATTCCGGAGTTCGGGAAACATTCTGATGTTTTCATCGGAGAGGTTCTAGAAGGTTCACCGGACCGGAAAGGGAATGGACCATGAATGTGTCATGAGAAAGTGGAATGATTGGATCATATCCTAGGTCACTTGGTTTGGGCGTTTGCAAGAGAGAACTAAAGCTCTAAATTGAAAGTCAAACGGGAGGTTTGAAAAGTCAAACTGGAACAATGGTTTTCTAGTGGAAGAAGGAAAGAGTCCTTCATTCAATCCAACTTGGGTTTGTGTTTGGATTCAAACCCTCCCCTCCCAAGGCTGCCCCCTCTCATAAATAGAGGGGGAGGGCTGCCCCAAACACACCAAGCCATCCCTCCCCACCCCGTGCGCCGTCGCCGCTGCCCTAGACGCCGCCGACACCTCCTGCTCCTCCCGGCCTTCTAAACCCTAGATCACCAGGAAACCCTAGATCCACCATAACTCGCACCGTCTTGGGCGAAGCCCTGCGGGATCTTCCCTCTACTTCCGACACCATGTCGTCGTGCTGCCGGAATCGCGAGGGGAGAACTACAACCTTTGCTGCCTGCTGGAACAAGGGATAGGAAGGTCTTCATCAAGTACCGAACGTGTGACCGAATGCGGAAGCGCTGTCGAAATGCAGCGCCGGAGGGATCGTCTACGCGATCTTGAGATCGGAAAGTGTACGACTACATCACCCACGAGAATCTGCTCTCGTTAACCACTTTGGAATCTTCGAGGGTGAGTACTCTAATCGACTCATTGCTACAATCTAGTAGATAGATCTTGGCTTGTTTGTTTGCATGCGGTAGAATTTTTTGTTTTCCATGCTACGAACCCCTACAGTGGTATCAGAGCCGTGTCTATATGTAGATCTGTTGCATGAGTAGAACACAATGGTCATTGTGGGTGGTGGTGCTTTTATTATCAATTGCTTTTTGTGTACTTTGCATCTTGCGGTATGATGGTATGAAGCGTCCCGGGCTAACATTACATGACATCGTTCATGAGACTTGCTCCACGCTTAACATGCAACTTGTATTGCATAAGTGGCTTCGAGGGTGTCTGTCTCTCCCATCATAGTGTAGATTCAATTTACAACGGGCACTTGATAGTTCAAGCATCAATGTTGTGGTTATTGTTCGTAAGTTAGAATGACACTTATTGAAAGCCCCAAACCACGTAAAATATGCAAAGAAAATTAGAGGCGTCTACCTTTGTTTTGCAGGGGTGTGCTATGATGTGATATGGCCATGATTGTGATTATATATGATGTATGCAATGTTCCTTATTGTAAGTCGGCAACCGGCAGGAGCCATATGGTTGTATTTTTAATTCCGTTAAGACCCGCATGTCTATTATTCAAAGTAGTTGTAATAGTTGATGCTGGTGGACGACAACCATGAAGTTGCGCCATTGACCTTGACGACATACCGGTGATGATGGAGATCATGTTCGTGCTTGAAGATGGAGATCGGAAGCACAAGAAGAAAGGCCATATCATATCACATATTATGAATTACATGTGATGTTAATACTTTTATGCATCTTGTATTGCTTAGTTTGCGACGGCAGCATTATAAGATGATCCCTCAAGCACAAAAATTTCAAGTTATAAAGTGTTCATCATTATTAAGCACCGTTGCTAAAGCACGTTGTTTCGAAGCACCACGTGATGATCGGGTGTGTTAGATTCAGTGAGTGTATACAACGTGAGCAAGCCAGATTTTCTCATGCAGAAGCTAAGGTTTGATCTTGACGAGCCTAGCATGTACAGACATGGTCTCGGAACACGGATCACCGAAAGGTAAAGCATGAGTCATATAGTAGATATGATGAACATGTTGATTGTTCGCCATTGAAGCTACATCAACTCTTGTGATGATCGGTTTTGGTGTGGTTGATTTGGTTCGTGTGATCACTAAAACAATGTGAGCGATATTGTTTTGAGTTGGAGTTCACCTAGATTAATTTAACTATTAATTAGAACTCAATTTGTCATAAACTTAGTCTAAACTATTGCAAATATGTTGTAGATCAATGGCGGCCCCTACCATCAATTTTAATGCGTTCCTAGAGAAAGAAAAGTTGAAAAATAATGGAAGCAACTTCGTGGATTGGTTCCGCAATTTGAGGATCGTCCTCATTGTTGGTAATTTGACCTATGTGCTGGATGCACCGCTGGGTGACCCACCTGCAGCTGATGCTACCGATGAGGTAAAGAATGTTTTCCTTGCTCGGAAGAATCAGTACTCCACAGTTCAGTGTGCTATGTTGTATGGTTTGGAATCGGAGCTTCAGAAAAGGTTTGAGAACCATGACCCACATGATATTGTCCGTGAACTCAAAATGATATTTGAGGCTCACGCGGCAGTTGAGAGTTATGAGGCTTCTAAAAAGTTCTTTAACTGCAAGATGGAAGAGGGCAGCTCCGTCAGTGAGCACGTGCTTAAGATGTCTGGGCACTCAAGCAAGCTTCAAAGCTTGGGTATAGTGATTCCTAATTCTTTGGGGATTCACCGTGTCCTCCAATCACTACCACAAAGTTACAAGAACTTTATGATGAACTACAATATGCAAAACATGGACAAGTCGTTGCCTGAACTCTTCTCCATGTTAAAGTCTGCGGAAGTGGAGATCAAGAAAGAGCACCAAGTATTGTTGGTCAATAATACCACCAAATTCAAGAAGCAAGGCAAGTCTAAGAAAAAGGGAAACATAAAAGAAGGGCGGCAAGAAAGTTACCGCGCCGGCGAAGAAGACCAAGGCTGGGCCTAAGCCTGATACTGAGTGCTTTTACTACAAGGGAGAAGGTCACTGGAAGCGGAATTTCCCTAAGTACTTGGCGGATTTGAAGAACGGCAACATCAAGAAAAAAGGTATATCCGATATACATGTTATTGATGTGTATCTCACTAGTACTCGTAGTAGTGCCTGGGTATTTGATACTGGTTCGGTTGCTCACATTTGTAACTTGAAACATGTGCTGCAGAATAAACGGAAGCTAGCGAAGAACGAGGTGATGATGCGCGTTGGAAATGGATCAAAGGTTGATGTGATCGCGGTCGGCACGCTACCTCTTCGTCTACCATCGGGATTAGTTTTATACTTAAATAATTGTTATTTGGTGCCTGCGTTAAGCATGAACATTATATCCGGATCATGTTTATTGTGAGATGGTTACTTGTTTAAGTTCGAGAATAATGGTTGTTCGATTTATATGAGTAATATGTTTTATGCACATGCACCTTTGATAGATGGTCTATTCTTATTGAATCTCGATCGTAGAAAGACACACATTAATAACATTGAAGCTACACGTTTGAAATTGAGCGATAACTCGACCTATATGTGGCACTGTCGTCTTGGTCACATTGGAGTGAAGCGTATGAAGAAACTCCATTCCGATGGACTTCTTGAATCACTTGAAAGATGCGAAGCATGTCTGATGGGTAAAATGACTAAACTCCATTTTCTGGTATGATGGAGCAAGCTACGGACTTATTGGAAATCATACATACCGATGTGTGTGGTCCAATGAGTGTAGCATCGCGCGGTGGTTATCGTTATGTTCTTACCTTCACGGATGACTTGAGTAGATATGGGTATATCTATTTCATGAAACATAAGTCCGAAACTTTTAAGAAGTTTAAGGAATTTCAAAGTGAGGTAGAGAATCAACGTAACAAGAAGATTAAATTTCTACGATCTAATCATGGAGGTAAATATCTAAGTTACGAGTTTGGCGATCATTTGAAGAAATGCAGAATACTTTCACAATTGACACCACCGGGAACACCACAACGCAATGGTGTGTCCGAACATCATAATCGAACTCTCTTAGATATGGTTCGTTCTATGATGTCACTTACAGATTTAACGCTATCTTTTTGGGGTTATGCATTAGAAACAGCCGCATTCACTTTAAATAGGGCACCATCTAAATCCGTTGAAACGACACCGTATGAATTATGGTTTGGGAAGAAACCTAAATTGTCGTTCCTTAAAGTTTGGGGTTGTGAAGCTTATGTAAAGAAGTTACAGCCCGACAAGCTTGAACCCAAAGCGTAGAAATGCGTCTTCATAGCATACCCGAAGGAAACTATTGGGTATACCTTGTATCATAGATCTGAGGGCAAAATCTTCGTTGCCAAGAATGGATCCTTTCTAGAGAAGGAGTTTCTCTCGAAAGAAGTGACTGGAAGGAAAGTAGAACTTGACGAGGTTGTTGAACCTTCTCTCAAACTTTCGAGTAGCGCAGCACCAGAAGTAGTTCCTATGGCGCCTACACCAATAAGAGAGGAAGCTAATGATGTTAATCATGAAAATTCGGTTGAAGTTACTACGAAACCTCGCAGGTCAACGAGAACTCGTACCACTCCTGATTGGTATGATCCCGTTATGAGTGTCATGTTGGTGGACAACACCGATGACCCTGTGACATATGAGGAAGCGACGATGAGCCCAGATTCCAATAAATGGCAAGAAGCCATGAAATCCGAGATTGGATCCATGTATGAAAACCAAGTATGGACGTTGGTGGACTTACCGGATGGCCAGAAGGCTATCAAGAACAAATTAATATTCAAGAAGAAAACATATGCTGATGGTAATGTTACTGTCTATAAAGCTCGACTTGTTGCAAAAGGGTTTCGACAAATTCAAGGAGTTGACTACGATGAGACTTTCTCACTGGTAGCGAAGCTAAAGTCTGTAAGGATTTTGTTAGCAATCGCTGCATATTATGATTATGAGATATGGCAAATGGATGTCAAAACGTCATTCCTCAATGGAGACATTGATGAAGAGTTGTATATGATGCAACCCAAAGGTTTTGTCGATCCTAAAGATGCTAACAAGGTATGCAAACTTCAACGGTCCATTTATGGATTAAAGCAAGCATCCCGAAGTTGGAATCAACGTTTTGATAAGGTAATCAAAAGCTTTGGATTTATACAAACTTATGGAGAAGCTTGTAATTACAAGAAAGTGAGTGAGAGCTCTGTAGCATTCTTAATACTATATGTAGATGACATATTGTTGATTGGGAATGATGTATACCTTCTTAATAGTGTCAAGGATTATTTGAATAATAGTTTTTCAATGAAAGATCTTGGCGAAGCAGCATACATATTAGGCATAAAGATTTATAGAGATAGATCGAGACGCCTAATATCATTGTCACAGAGTACATATTTGGACAAAGTTCTAAAGAGGTTTGGAATGGAAGATAGCAAGAAAGGGTTCTTGCCCATGTTGCCCAATACGACCTTGAGTAAAACTCAAAGTCCTGCAACGGCAGAAGATAGAGAAAGGATGAGTAAGACTTCTTATGCCTCAGCCATACTCTTATGTATGCCATGCTATGTACTAGACCCGACATTGCATATGCTGTTAGTTTGACTAGCAGATATCAAAGTGATCCAGGAGTGGATCATTGGACAACGGTCAAAAACATCCTTACGTACTTGAGAAGAACTAAGTATATGGTTCTTTCTTATGGAGGTGATGAACAACTCGTTGTTAATGGTTACACCGATGCTAGTTGGAACACCGATCCGGATGATTCTAAATCTCAATCTGGATACGTATTTACTTTGAATGGTGCAGCAGTTAGCTGGAGGAGTGCAAAGCAAAGCGTTGTGGCGAGATCTTCATCTGGATCGGAATACATAGATGCTTCAGAGGCTTCACAAGAGGCGATATAGATGAAGGAGTTCATTACAGAGCTCGGTGTGGTTCCAAGTGTGCTGGACCCAATGTCTATCTACTGTGATAACATGGACGCCATAGCCAATGCGCAAGAACCAAGGTCACACAAGAAGCTGAAGCACATCAAGCTACGTTTTCACGCTATTCGAGAGCATGTCCAAGATGGTGATATAAAGATTTGCAAAGTACACACAGATCTGAATGTGGCGGATCCGTTGACTAAACCTCTCCCGAGGACAAAACATGACCAGCACCAAACCGCCATGGGTGTTCGGTATATTACCATGTAATCTAGATTAGTTGACTCTAGTGCAAGTGGGAGACTATTGGATATATGCCCTAGAGGCAATAATAAAAGTGGTTATTATTATATCTTTGTGTTTATGATAAATGTTTACATTCATGATATAATAGTATTAACCGAAAACATAAATACTTGTGTGATTTGTAAACTAAATTAGAGTCCCTGGTAAAGCCTCTTTATAATACTAGCTTGTTGCTTAATAGATGATCGTGGTTTATCGATCATGAACATTGAGATGTTATTAACAACAAGATCATATCATTAGGAGAATGGTATGATGGACATACTCCTATAGATAAGCGTAGCATTAAGATCAAGTCATTTCAATAGTTCATTTGCTATAAGCTTTCTGATACATAGTAACCTAATTCCTTCGACCATGAGATCATGCTAATCACCATCACCAGAATGATGCTTTGATGATACCAAACACCACACCGTAACTGGGTGGCTATAAAGGTGACATTGAGTGTTCGGAAAGTATGTGTTGAGGCACATGGATCAAGAGTGGGATTTGTCCATCCATATGATGGATAAATATACTCTGGGACCTCTCGGTGGAATGTCATCTAATTGGCTTGCAAGCATGTGACTGGCTCACAAGGGCTCACATATCACGGGAACGAGAATACTTATTGGTAGCGAGGTTCGTAGCACCCCGGGTAAAACCGCTACTAGATAATCACGTGTTATTTTATTTATGCATCATCATGACATCATGCATATTTCTGAACTAAACTATTTCTCTAAAAGCCTCTATTTGTTTTATAAATATCCCCGTCTTTTATTTCAAATCAAACCCTCAGTCCGCCTGGATCTTTTGTTTGCCTAAACTATTTTATCAAAAGAATATTTAAAACTAAATAAAATAAACAAAACCTAATTTTGTGGGGAAGACAGTCCAGTCGGCCAGGCCCAAAATCCCAACCAGCCGGACCACCTACAACCCCACTAGTCAAAAACCCTAACTGGCTAACCCTAAACAACCTAACCCTAATACTTCCTCTCACCCCACCCTGCCGCCGCCACCCCCTGGCTCCACACGCACTCACCCGACACGCACACCACGCCACCACCCACGAATCCCGACTCTTCCCGATACCCACTCCCGCCTGGCCCACCCCACCTCTCTCACCGCGTGACCCTGGCCCCACCCCTCGCAAGCGACAGGCAACGCCACTAGCGACCCATATCTCTCGCCCCGCTCCCTAATCCTCTTCCTCTCGAGCGCCTCCCCTCTGCCTTCAACCTCGTGCAACCCCCGCCTCCTCTCGCTCTCGTTCCACAACCGCCGCAGCCGCGGGAGCCCCTGCCTCGCTCGCCCTACGTGGTCCCCACTTCGCCGTCTCCCGCCTCAAGCACCTGCGCCCGCGGCCTTCCTTCCTTCCCCGTCGCGCTGGGTCATCGAGCCGCCACCGCTGCTGCCGCTTGGGCTCCCCCTGCGGGCCCCTGCCGAGCAGCGCCGCCATCCGCCACACCAGCGACCGGCCGCGCCCCTCCGTTCTGGCCGTCGTCCTTACTCGCCACACCCTCCTCCACTGGACGCTCGAGTCTGAGCTCGCCTCCCCCGCGCTGGCTGTAGCATGCTCCGCTTCCCGTCTTTCGCAGCGCCTCAACACCCCCACCGCGCGCGTCCCTGCAGCCGCGACCCCCTCGTCGGCCTCCCCTGCTGGCACCCGTCGCTGCTTCCCATGCTCCGACCCCAAGCCTGGCCGTCCTCGGCTCGGCAGTGCTCGTCGGATCCCGCGTGTGCCCAGCGTCGTTCCTCATGCGTCTGCTTCATTGCCGTCGTCTCCTGTTCATTTTTGTCTTGTGGTACCCAAGTCATACTCTGCCCAGCGCCTCTTGCTCCTGCCATCTCGCACCGTGATGCTGGTGTCCACCTTTTGTACCTGTGGTGTGTTGATGTCAGTGTTGGGTCGCCTGGTGGTTTAGAGGATGCGTCGAGTGATGATGCTTCTGTTGTGATGTTTGTGCGAATGATCAAGATCTCCATGCAGACAAGTACCAGAATCGGGCAATGACTGGTGATGAACGAATGTCCACTCCAGGAACTTCTACACGCATTGAAGACCTCTAACACGGATCCCAAGTTCAGCCCGATCCGAAGACCGATCCCGGCGTCCGACCCCAAGACCCCCGGAGCCCAAGTTCGCCATTCGATGTGTGACCCCTATCCGAGACCCCTCATATTTTTATAATATATGATATTGATCTTGTTGCATATTAAATGAACATGTTTGCATACATATTGTGGGTGTGTAGGGGTATCTAGATGATTCACCTTAATTAAATATAGAGACCATATGCGGGCGAATCTAGTCCAATATTGGTCCCATTTATAATTTGTGTATCGAACCGGTAATATAATTTTGCCTTGTTAAGACAACATTTAACTTGTGGGGTATCTAAACAACTAGAACTATTTATTTAATTGTCGGGACCCGGTTCCGCTTAATATTGCCTAATCGTATCGCATCTTTGCCATGTCATACATCATACATGCATCATGCCCGGTCTTTTGCCGTAGTATTAAATAGTGCATCCGATGTTTCTTCTAGTGTTTTGCTTCTTCACGGATTAGGCCGATGAGTGGATGCGAGTATTGATCTGATCATCGGATGAACCTTCGACAATGTTTACAGGCGAGCATTCTCCCCCTTTCTACCTATTTTACTTTATAGTCTTTATTTCCTCCTGTTGATCTATTGACATGGTTATACCCCGCGGGTGCATGATCTTAGCATACCTGGTCCAGCCCAAGGAAGGCCCACGGTGGATGTACGCCGGCCCATGAAGACTTTCGGGTGGCCCGGGCCCATGACGCCTTCGGATCCTTGGAGAGCAAGACTAGAGTAGATAGGAAATTCAAAGGGGTAAAACCCTAGAACCTGTAACCGACTAGGACTATGCCCGGGACCTGCCTAAGTCTATATAAAGGCCAGGAGGGCACGACCTAGATCTCTCGACTCATACCTCATACACACCACCATGCAAGATTGCATCTGCGCACCCCTGTAACCTTCGGTTCCGCCGTAATCAAGAGCAGACAAGCAGGAGTAGGGTTTTCCCTCCGGGGGCCTGAACCTAGGTAAACCTTGTGTCCCCGTGTTGCTTGTTTGCTAACCGTTCCACGATCTCCAGCATCCCCATCTTCTCCAAAACCCAAGTCCATAACAATGGGCATTGATGAGATCAAACCTCGTCAATTGGCATCGTCTTTGGGAACTGGGGGCGCTGATTGTGCGATCGTGACGGTCCCAACCCGATCGATCTACAACTCTGCAGCAACGGAGAGCCATCTCCTCTTCGGTGCTTTCGACTTCACCGCCCACTCGCCGGCCACCATGAAGGACTTCAAGCCCGTAGGCGACGGACTCGAAATCTTGTCCGGGAGCTTCTGCTTCTAGGTGGGGCAAACTGGCACCCTCCGCCTACCTGAGCGGGTTACCCTACCATCAATCAGGCCCGCTTTGTGGGCCCCACACCCCGTGCTACGCACAACATCATCAGCAGATGATTCCTATGGCAGCAGCAGCTGCAACTCCGATCTGTGCGATCCGCCATCAGATGCAGGAACTTACGGTTCCGGATCTGAAAGCTGCGGCAGCAGCGGGCCAATCTACGAGCGCTACCAATGCGCCGCAGTCATCCAAAGCGACGTGGATCAGCAAGCGCCCAACCCGCCAGAACGAAACAGTGGGAACAGAAGAAGCCAATCTCCCCCACCCGAAGGGGAAAACAACGGCGGCCACGTCATCCGTCTTAGCAAAGAGGGATGGACCCAGGTCCGCGAAGCTGTGGAAGGCAACATAGTACTGCCCGCAAACGCCTCTCGAGATATGCTGATGGCCTACCACCTGCTCCTAATCGAGGAGCACAAGAAGCAGGTCAAGATGTAGGAGGTGCTTGACAAACGCAAGCAGCCTCAGAGTCCAGCGCGCGACGAGCCGCGCTCTCCGCCATGGGCATCGGCTCCAGCTCGAACGCCAACCCAGGCAACAAGCACCGCTCTCGGATGGAGAACATGGATCCCAAGGAGCGCCGCGAGTTGACGCGAACTCTCCACACGTCGTTCATGGAGATGGACGCCGACGACAACGTTATCCCGAAGACGCCACAAGCTGCGATCATGGCAGCCACTGCGTATCTCGCGGCCCACCCACCTCCCGAGGGGGACCCAAAGAGGGCCATGCACAAGTCCGCACTTACCGGACTCGGACTTGTCGGAGCTGCGGTCCACCAAGACGCTCCTGCGGAGCCGAAGAAGAAGGCCCCGGCCAGGCACGACCGGAGCCCCACCCCTTCATCCGAAGAGGAAGAGGAATACGACCTTCCTCGAAGGAAGAAGAGCTTGCGTCACCATAAACGCGACTACGACGCCAGAGACGCGCTCACACAGCGCAAAATCGACAAAGCACGAGCCAAGCGCGCATGCTCGTCTGAATCCGAGATGGACGAAGACGAAGGAGAACTCTGTGGAGCCCGATGCTTCAGCAGATCCATTCGGCGAACGCGGATGCCACGCAATTTCAAGCTTCCTTCGGATACTCTGAAGTTTGACGGCACGCAAGATCCAAAAGCATGGCTCAGTGACCATCTGTCATCCGTCAAGCTGCACGGCGGCAACAAAGAAACCGCCATGCAATGCCTTCAGCTGCAGCTGACAGGCGCAGCACGGATCTGGCTCAGCAGCCTATCATCAGGGTCCATCCAAAGCTGGGAGGAGCTAGCTTACAGCTTCATCCGAAATTTCAAGGGCACCAGCAAGAGGCCCGCCTCAATCGAAGAATTGCGCGCTTGCACTCAACGAATGGGCGAATCCATTCACTCATACATACTACGCTGGTCCAACACCAAGAACTCCGCAGAACACATCTCCGAAGAGAGGGCCATCGACGCCTTCAGGGACGGCGTCAAGCGCCAAGATTTCAAGGAGGAGCTTGGGCGCGTCAAGCCCAAAATGCTCGATCACCTCATGGACATCGCCAATAGGTGGGCTGACGGAGAAGACTCCATCCACCGAGCACAATCGGAAGAAGAGGACGACTATGGTCGACGGCGAGAGCGCCGTAGCAAGAGAAGAT
This sequence comes from Avena sativa, assembly GCA_916181665.1. Lineage (NCBI taxonomy): Eukaryota > Viridiplantae > Streptophyta > Magnoliopsida > Poales > Poaceae > Avena > Avena sativa. Next base: position 412,446,185 of record OV702281.1, on the reverse strand, counting down.
CACGCGTCTACGACGATCGCGACGGACACGACATGGTCGCGGCTGGCTACGCCGATCGCCGCAACGATTCCAACCGCAACAGCGGAGGATACCGCGGAGGAAACTTCCGCGATGGAGGACGCCCAACGCAGTCATGGCAACGCCGCGACCGCGATAACGGACCCTCAGCATACGAAAAGCTTTCGGGTCCATGCACCATCCACTTCTACATCGACAAGCAGGATGGCAAAAAGAAGGCGACCCACATGCTTAGGGACTGCCGCGAGTTCCAGAAACTCAGCGAAAGCATGGTGCAGATGAGGCAGCAAGCTCCAATCCCTGCGTTTGGAAACACACCCGCACCAGGTGAGATAGCGCATGGATCTCCTCCACCACCACCTGTAGGAGGCCCGAACCAACCAGTCGCACCAGCACAGAACAACGCTGGAAATGGGTATCCCCTGCCAAAAGGATCACTGATGATCCAGAAGGGGCGCCTACGAATAGGGTGCAGAAGAAAATCACCCGACAGATCAACCTGGCCGTGGCAACTCCACCCGCCATCCCTGAGTACCTCAGCGGATTGGAGTCCTGCATCACGTTCACTCGTTCGGATCACCCTTGCCAGATCCCTCGCCCAGGTCATGCTGCCCTGGTGCTGGAGGCGCAGATCGGAGGTTTCGAAATGAGTCGCGTCTTCATGGACGGTGGCAGCGGCATCAACCTGATGTTCGCAAGCACTCTAGCAGCAATGCGGATCCCGCAGTGCAGCCTGGAACAATCAGACACAACGTTCCACGGCATCGTTCCAGGGAAAGGCATATTCCCCCTGGGCAAGATATGGCTCGACGTCATCTTCGGCAAGCCGGACAACTTCCGACTGGAACGGCTCAAACTCTAAGTGGTGGACTGGCCATCACAGTACCACGCCATCCTCGGGCGTGTAGCATTCGCAAGGTTCCTGGCTGTCCCACATTACGCATACCTGCTACTTAAGATGCCAGGACCGAAGGGCGTCATCACAGTCCACGGGAGCTTCACCCGATCGGACCAATGCGACAGAGATTTCAACAGAATCTCCCAATCATTCGGAATGCAGGAGGAGCTCCTTAGACTCCGCGAGGTGACGGACAATGGGGCACCCCCAGTCGCACGACAAAATGCACCCGACATGTCTTTCGACTCCACGGTCAACACAAAGAAGGTGCAGATCCACCCGACGGATGCCTCCAAGACGACACTGATCGCCAACGACCTCAGCCCCGCATAGGATGGCGCGCTCGTCGAATTCCTCCGTGAGCGCTGGGAAATCTTCGCCTGGTGTCCTGCGGACATGCCAGGAGTTCCCAGGGAATTCGCCGAGCAAGCACTCAACGTCTTTCCAGACACCAAGCCCGTCAAACAGTCCATCCGAAGACTGTCCGAGCCACGAGCCGAAGCTATCGGCAAGGAAATCAACAGACTACTCGCTGCAGAATTCATCAGGGAAATCAAAGAAAGCGAGTGGCTTGCAAACACAGTCATGGTCCCAAAGAAGGACACGGACATCCTGTGGATGTGCGTGGACTTCACGTCGCTAAACAAGCATTGCCCAAAGGACCACTTCCCTCTTCCTCGGATCGATCAGATCATCGATTCGACTGCAGGTTGCGAGAAACTCTCCTTCCTCGACGCCTACTCAGGCTATAGCCAGATTCGACTCAAGGTCGAAGATCAGGAGAAAACGGCGTTTATCACACCGTTCGGAGTATTCTGCTACAACACAATGCCTTTCAGGCTACAGAACGCAGGTGCCACGTACCAGCGATGCATGCAGGCATGCCTCAAGGACCAGATCGGTCGCAACGTTCAAGTCTATGTTGATGACATAGTCATAAAAACAAGGGAGGCAAGGACACTTATCGACGATCTCCGCGAGACGTTCGACAACCTTGATCGCTACAGGATCAAGCTCAACCCCGAAAAGTGCGCCTTCGGCGTCCCATCGGGTCAGCTGCTGGGGTACTTCATCTCTCAGCGAGGGATCGAGGCGAACCCGAAAAAAATCAGAGCCATCATGACGATGGAGAAGCCGAAAAACCTCAAAGGCGTCCAGTAGCTCGCAGGACGAATAGCGGCGTTAAGCAGATTCATCAGCCGCATGGGCGAGAAGGCCTTGCCATTCTACCAGTTGCTACGCAAGGCAGACAAGTTCGAGTGGACGCCAGAAGCCAACGACGCATTCGAAATCCTCAAGCGGCTCCTCTCCACCTCGCCCGTCTTGGTCATGCCAAAGGAGCGCGAGCCTCTGCTGTTGTACATAGCAGCCACACACCAGGTGGTCAGCACCGTACTAGTGGTCGAACGACCCGAAGAAGGCAAGACCCACGGGGTCCAGCGCCCAATCTACTACCTCAGCGAGGTACTGACACCAACAAAGCAGAGGTACCCTCAGTACCAGAATCTCACCTACGGCGTGTTCATGACGGCTGAGCCATTACTTCCAGGAGCACCAAGTGATGGTCGTCAACGAGGCACCTCTGAACAGCATCCTGAATAACCCAGAAGCCACAGGACGCGTGGCCCTATGGGGCATCGAGCTGTCACCCCTGGACATCATCTACGAGAAGCGACTCGCGATCAAATCTCAAGTCCTCCCGGACTTCCTCGTACACTGGATGGAGCTACAGCTGCCAGACATCCCAGACATGTCGCCGTCATGGACCATGCACTTCGACGGCTCCAAGCGCGAAGCTGGAGCAGGAGCCGGGGTCATACTGACCTCCCCGCAGGGCGACCAGATGAAGTACGTCCTACGGATGAAATTCCGAGCCTCCAACAACGAGGCCGAATACGAAGCCCTCATCCACGGCATGAGGATGGCAAAGATCTGCGGCGCAACGCGCCTGGTAATCTACGGTGACTCCAACCTCGTCGTCCAGCAGACGATGAATGAGTGCGACGCACACGCCGAAAACATGATCGCGTACCGCGCGCTCTACAACGCACTCGAAGGAGAATTCGACGGTTGCGAGCTTCGGCACGTTGGAAGAGAAAGCAACGAGGAGGCCGACAGACTCGCCAACATCGGCTCCACCTGCGCAAAGGTGCCACCGGGTGTGTTCCTCGAACAGATCTGCGTGCCATCCATCAAACGGAAATTCCCCAAGGGATCACCCGAAGAAGCAGAACACTCGGGGGCTACGCTGCCCGAAGGACATGAAGGACCCGAAAAACTGGACACAGAGGTCGCCATGGTCAACCTAATGCAGGTCATGGTAGTCGAGGAAACTTGGACGCGACCATACCTCTAGTTCTTGATAAACGGAGAACTGCCTGACAGCCCGACAGATGCCCGGCGCATATCTCGTCGGTCAAAAGCCTTCACCATCATCAATGGCGAGTTGTACAAGCGCAGTATTACGGGTGTACTACAAAGGTGCGTCACCATCGGTGACGGGAAAGCCATCCTCCAAGACATCCACGAGGGCATCTGCGGCCATCACGCAGGCAGCCGCTCCCTTGTCGCCAAAGCACTACGAGCCGGATTCTACTGGCCAACGGCCATGAGCGACGCAAAGGACATTGTCCGAAGATGCAACGGGTGCCATTGGTTCGCCGACAAACTGCACGCACCCGGGTCGGAGCTCAGACCCATACCTATAGCCTGGCCCTTTGCTCAATGGGGCCTCAACATGATTGGCAAACTGCCAAAATCCTCGAAAGGGGGACACGTTTACCTCCCGGTCGCAGTCGACAAATTCACCAAGTGGATCGAGGCCATGCCGGTTACCAACCAGAAAGGCAAAACTGCCATCAAGTTCTTCGAGTCCATTGTCTACAGGTTCGGCGTACCGCACAGCATCATCACCGACAATGGATCTAACTTTATCTCCAAGGAGTTCCAGGACTTCTGCGAAGGCCTTGGGATCAACATCACGTACTCCTCAGTGGCACACCCGCAGACGAACGGGCAAGTGGAAAAGGCCAACGGCCTAATCGGCGCTGGCATCAAGAAGCGCCTCATGAGTCCACTCGAACGGAAAGCCGGAGCCTGGACGAAAGAGATACCATCCGTCATGTGGAGCTTACGGACTACGCCAAACAGCTCCACAGGGTACACACCGTTCTTCATGGTGCACGGAGCTGAGGACGTGCTACCAGCCGAAGTACGCCACCAGGCCCCCCGGGTCGTCGCTTACAGCGAAGCCGAATCCACGGCTGCACTCGAAGACGCTGTCAACACACTCGACGAAGCAAGAGACATAGCAGCAGATCGATCAGCGGTGTACCAGCAGAGTCTCCGCAACTACCACAGCCGCCGGCTGCGCCCAGGTCCTTCGTCGAAGGAGACCTCGTCTTGCGACTCAAGCAAGAGCGACCGAAGAAATTCGAGTCACCATGGGAAGGACCCTACGTTATCACCAAAGTCATCCCAGGTGGCGCCTATCGCCTCAAGCACGTGGAGTCTGGAGTCGCATACTCCAACCCATGGAACATCGCGCACTTGCGACGATTCTACCCCTAGCTACCTACCCCTTTACTTTCAATAAGGCTTTTCAGCCAAGGCTATTCAGCCGAACAATGTACTTCCTCCATTACGATATAAATAAAGCTAAGTGCCTTGCCCCAAAATTTCGTTTCGTTATTTGCAACTTTACTTTATGCTGCAAACGCACTCGGGGGCTCCCCCCACCTCACGATTTCATCAACTGAGAATCACACGTGTACACCCTGAGTAGCTGACAACGTCAGGCAAACGAAAAGGACACGTACCGAAACAAAGCACTGCATGCTCACAATAAACATAAACCTTTATAACAAAGGGCACAACACGCCCAGTCAAAATATACAAATTTTACATCTATCTCTTTTACAGGTACTACCTATTCTGAAGAATAACCTGAGCACGCTGCTCAAACAAATCTACGACCTGTTCGGCATACTGCCTTACAGCTGCGTAATGTGGACGCATGTCCCACTCATCACCATCCGGCCGAGGAGGTGGCCCCGCTGCCACAGCAGTCGAATCTACATCAGGCCGGTGCAGCCTCACAAGAGACAAAGCAGCCTTCACTCCTGCGACGAGCTGTTGCGCACCAACTCCTTGACATGGCTCACACTCCGAAACTTCGACAGAAGACCCGCAAGGCTCGTTGGTACGGCATCCAAAGGAAACATGACGTGCAACACCGAGGCAAGCGACGTCTGCACTTGGAGAAGCACCCGTGAAACCTGGTGCACACGATCCTGCACCGTCGCCAGAGCCATGGCACGGTCACGATCCATCCAGAAGAAGCCGCCGGCCTCCATGTCCAGTTGAGTCAAGCAATTGACCCGAACAGCGACACGCTCTTTCTCTTCCCTCGGAGCAAGGTTAGCACCTGCGACAATTGCACAAAATAAGAGGCAAGGCCAGCAGGCTCATCCGAAGAACTGAGGTGCAGCTCGAAACAAAGATCAACTTACATTGAAGCTGCTCAGATAACCGAAGCAGTTCCGCCATCAAGTATTCCTCTCTGGCTGCACCACGATCCGCCTTGGACTTCCAAACATCGGCGTGACCACGTAACCCAAGCAACTCCCTCTCAAGACTACGAACACGGTCCCGAAGAAAAGTGAGTTGCGAAGGATCATCCAAAGATGGCCACACCTGCACTGCGGGCGAGGTGTCAGCAGGGTCAGCACCCGAAGGAACCTAGAGCAGCAGAAAAATAAAAGGACACAAACATTCAGACAATGATAGAGCACAACTCAGAAGAATTCATTAAGCATATAAGGCCACTACGTGGCACAAGGACTGTGTTCTTCAAAATATTTACAGCAAAAGCAGGCTACAAACTATCCTACATCTACAACGCCTAAGACGCGGCACCCTGAGTTGCATCGGAGCCGAACTGCCTAGCCTTGGCCTCCCCTTGCTGCCGCAGCGCATACTCAGACAGCAATCAATGAGCTTCGGCCGATATCGCTTGCAGCGAGCAGAGTAGGCAGCAAAGGCTACCTCGGATCCGTCTGCGGTCGTCGGCATCCGGGAGGTGATCTAGGGCAGGTCCAGCTCCGCTCCAGCCGCCAAAGCCATCGCCAGCCTGACGGACGCGCCGATGCCCTTCTGCTTGTGCTTGTACGCCGTAGGTGCTTCGGCTGACAAAGCCTCCGCCAGAGCATCCACATCATCAAGGTCCGCGCCCTTAGGGACAAGCTCCTTGTAGAAGCGGCCAAGGACCTCCTTCGCCTTGGCAAGGGAGCTGACGACGGTGCTGCAACGATATTCGACCGCTGCAGTAGCATCATCTAGAGCACTCCCGTGCTCCAGAGCGCCTTGGTCAAACTCGATGCCTGCGGCATCTGAGACAAAAAGAAATGGACATGACGAAAAGCAACGCAGAAGAAGACAAGAAAACAAGACGAAAGAAGTACAAATACAACACTCACCCGAAACAGCCTTGGCAGCAGCCATGAGCTTGCCTGCCACCTCCCTCTCGCGCGCAGCGGCAACGGTGGCCAGCTGCTCCTCACGGTCCGCGGCCTCCTGCTGCAGACGCTCCTTAGCTTCGGCTGCCTTGGTCAGCTCTAGCTCGAGGCGTTCCTTCGCACCAACGGCGGCCTCGGCCTTCTTCTCCGATTGACCAAGGCTCTTCTTGAGAGCGTCGACCTCACGGAGAGAAGTATTATGCTCCTCTGCATTCGAAACAAGAAAATGTCAGAGAGCAGGACCGGAATAAATGAAAGAAGGACCAAAAACAAACAGGTACCTTGAAGCTGTCGGAGGTTAGCCGCTAGCACCAGGCGCTCCTGCACCAGCCTCTTGGCCTCCTCCACAAAAGGCTGCAGAAAAAGGAACACCAGTAAGAAAAAGGACTTGGGGGTTGTGCCCAACATTAAGTAATAAAAGGCAAAACTCGAGCACGAAGACACTTGGGGGCTCCCCCCCGAAGATTCGAAAAGAAGAACAAGACACGAAATTTTTCAGACACCCGGGGGCTCCCCCCGTGGTACGAATCAGAGGTACTTACATGCTCTGATGGCGACTCCGAAGGCCCGCTGGCGAAATTCTGAGGCGCAACCACCTGCACCTCCTGTAGAGGAGGATCCGTAGTGGCGCCCCCTGACATTGCCACCGTTTGAGGAGGAGGAGACGCAACTTTCGACTCCCCCATCATCTCCCGAGCACCATCGCTGGAGGAGTCATGGGAGGAATGCCTGCATACGAAGCAATCAGCACAAGTGCAAACTCAAGAAGGAAAAAGGACAGCAGTAAGACAAGAAACTTACGAGTCCAGCGAGCTCAGGTCAAAGACTGGAGGAGTCCTTCGGGCTCTCTTCTCCACCTTCTTCTCTTCCTTCTTCTCTTCCTTCTTTTCTTCCTTCTTCCGCTTCGCTGGCGGGTGTGGCGCTACAACCCGCACAGGAATGGGAGAGGAAGAGCCTCCATGCCCGTCACTATGACGCTCAAGGCACAGAGGGTTTCTGGGAGTCGGAGGAGTCGAAGCATCCGAAGACTCGCTGGAGCTCCGTGATCATTTGCGCGTATGGTCCTCACTCGACTCGTCGGCATCTTCCGCCGGGGATCGCGCCGACGGCAGCTCAGACACGGAATCCACCACGTCATTATCCGGGGCATTCGGATATTTTTCAGGCAATGGCGGTACCATGCCCGGCACCTTGAAGCTCTGCCAAACCAGAAGAGACCTTGTTAGCAAACAAAGGAAAATAAATACGCAGTCGACAAAAAGCGCTACGCGCACAAATCTACACCTGAGGAACATCAACGCCGAAGAAAACGGCGGAGTCAGCGACTTCCCCAGGATTTTCTCTCCGTCCTTGAACTTCAGCAGCAAGCGAAGGGTCCTGTCAAGATCCCCCTCGGAGATCTTCTCAGCCGAATCCCTCGTCGGATCACGGCGCCCAGAATAAAGGAACATCGGGTGCGCCCTTGCTTGGAGAGGCTGCACCCGACGTTCGAGAAACGTCCGGATGATGTCCACGCCGTTCACTTCCTTCTCCGGAATCAGCTGGAGATCCTCCACCCGACGGTAAAGGGCCTCTATCTCCGCCACCTCGCCATCCAAGATGTTGTTTTTCCAAGACCTTTTCGGCTCAATCTTTTGGGATGGGTCAAAAGGAACAAGACCAAAATATTGCCCAGGCACTACGGAGTCGCGGATATAAAACCATCGCCTCCGCCAGTACTGGACAGATTCGTACATGGAAAAAGAAAAGAAAAGAAGATTGGGACTGAGGGATATGATGCAACCCCCAATGGGATAAACACCATCTGAACCAGACTGCCTCTTCACGGAATACAGTTTCCGGAAGAGGCCAAAGTGTGGCTCAATGCCGAGCCAGCACTCGCAGAAAGTGATGAAGCAAGCAATGTGAAGAAGAGAATTGGGTGACAGATGATGAAGCTGGATGCCATAGAGAAAGAGCAGTCCACGGAGGAATTTGTGGACTGGAAAAGAAAACCCACGCATAACGAAGGCAAGAAACATAACCCGATACCCAGCTGGGGGACGGGGGATTACCTCATTGCCGGGGAGTCTGACGGCCTCCCTATCTTGCGGGATCAAACCCCGCTCACGAAGCTTGCGGAGATCGCTCTCCCGCGTCTCGGATCGCCGCCAACCACCGTCGGTGACACGGGTGGCGGTGGCGCCTTTCTTTCCTCCGGCGGCGCTGGTACCAACTACAGATGATGCTTTCTTCGGTTTACCCATCGCGCTACGGCGGCGCCGGCGGTGAAAGCGCAGAAGGGAAGATGAAAATGTGGAAGGAAAACCCAGCGCGCAGCAAGAATCGCTAGAGCACAAGGAGGCAGTGAAAACAAGAACTGATGCGGTGAAAACAACCTGCAGCTTTCCCCAATGATTATAACGACGAAGATGACGCACGGCAGCCGTCCATCCAGAAGACCTAACGCCAACGGTAGATCTGGCCATACACGTGTCAGCATCACAACGAACCGCCGTTACCACGCCGTCCACTACGCGCGGAAATCGAGGAGACGCCGTAATTATCTCCACGCCGCGCGTGACCGGTCAATTCAAGGTCAGCAAGTGGGACCCACGTTCGTCCAGTCAAGTCATCTCTGGTGTAGCAGACGCTTGAGGTCACCGATCGTCAGCACTGATGTCATCAAAAGCTATACTAGCACCAACTGAATTCTTCGGATCCACAGCTAAGAGTACTCACTCGAATCTTCGATTCAACTAAATACTCAGGGGCTACTCCTATCAGGAGCACTGGTCGCGCACCCGAAATACGAATAAAGACAAAATATTTCTTTGAGTCCTACGTCGAGTCTACGACTCCACTAAGGACTCGGGGGCTACTCCCATAGGGAGGATGGATTTAAGCATCCGAATTTTTTTTGTGTCCTACGGACTTAAAAATAAACAAAGTTCTTGATTAAAAGTCTCCGCCCGAGTCTACGACTCGAGCAGACACTTGGGGGCTACTCCCATAGGGAGCGCTGGTCGCGCACCCTGTGAATTCTTCGACTGTGATCTTTCGGATCAAACACGCAAAACTTTTTCGGCAACTTTGCCTCAGTAGAATGCTAAGTGAGCAATGTTTCTCCTTGGCCACCCGAAACACCTCCGCGGTGACAAATGTTCGGATGCTGCGTCTGCGACGCAAAGATAAGACCTACAGATATCATCTGGTGGCCTGGCAACGCACCCGACTGCGCTCTGCTAGTATGAATCCGTGCCAGCAGGTGCGATGAAAAATCCCGACGGACGCGTTGGGTACATCAAATAAAGTCACTGGAATTCCACTCCTGTAAGTCCTCTGCGGCCTGAGTCGAATTACGCCAGCATATGTTCCAGTTTCGAGTTGAGGGACTCGAACCTGAGGAAGATCGTGTTGTTTCGTCCTAAGACAGTTAACTGACCCTGATCCGTCGGGTGAGTCAGGCACACGCATCAACAATCCCTACACACATACTATTGAAATACATAGTTGCACCCGAAAGATTGAAGAGTCCTTAGCCGAATCTACGATTCGACTGATCACTCGGGGGCTACTGACATGGTTATACCCCGCGGGTGCATGATCTCAGCATACCTGGTCCAGCCCAAGGAAGGCCCGCGGTGGATGTACGCCGGCCCATGAAGACTTTCGGGTGGCCCAGGCCCATGACGCCTTCGGATCCTTGGAGAGCAAGACTAGAGTAGATAGGAAATTCAAAGGGGTAAAACCCTAGAACCTGTAAATAATAAAAGTGGTTATTATTATATCTTTGTGTTTATGATAAATGTTTACATTCATGATATAATAGTATTAACCGAAAACATTAATACTTGTGTGATTTGTAAACTAAATTAGAGTCCCTGGTAAAGCCTCTTTATAATACTAGCTTGTTGCTTAATAGATGATCGTGGTTTATCGATCATGAACATTGAGATGTTATTAACAACAAGATCATATCATTAGGAGAATGGTATGATGGACATACTCCTATAGATAAGCGTAGCATTAAGATCAAGTCATTTCAATAGTTCATTTGCTATAAGCTTTCTGATACATAGTAACCTAATTCCTTCGACCATGAGATCATGCTAATCACCATCACCAGAATGATGCTTTGATGATATCAAACACCACACCGTAACTGGGTGGCTATAAAGGTGACATTGAGTGTTCGGAAAGTATGTGTTGAGGCACATGGATCAAGAGTGGGATTTGTCCATCCATATGATGGATAAATAAACTCTGGGACCTCTCGGTGGAATGTCATCTAATTGGCTTGCAAGCATGTGACTGGCTCACAAGGGCTCACATATCACGGGAACGAGAATACTTATTGGTAGCGAGGTTCGTAGCACCCCGGGTAAAACCGCTACTAGATAATCACGTGTTATTTTATTTATGCATCATCATGACATCATGCATATTTCTACACTAAACTATTTCTCTAAAAGCCTCTATTTGTTTTATAAATATCCCCGTCTTTTATTTCAAATCAAACCCTCAGTCCGCCTGGATCTTTTGTTTGCCTAAACTATTTTATCAAAAGAATATTTAAAACTAAATAAAATAAACAAAACCTAATTTTGTGGGGAAGACAGTCCAGTCGGCCAGGCCCAAAAGCCCAACCAGCCGGACCACCTACAACCCCACTAGTCAAAAACCCTAACTGGCTAACCCTAAACAACCTAACCCTAATACTTCCTCTCACCCCACCCTGCCGCCGCCACCCCTGGCTCCACACGCACTCACCCGACACGCACACCACGCCACCACCCACGAATCCCGACTCTTCCCGATACCCACTCCCGCCTGGCCCACCCCACCTCTCTCACCGCGTGACCCTGGCCCCACCCCTCGCAAGCGACAGGCAACGCCACTAGCGACCCATATCTCTCGCCCCGCTCCCTAATCCTCTTCCTCTCGAGCGCCTCCCCTCTACCTTCAACCTCGTGCAACCCCCGCCTCCTCTCGCTCTCGTTCCACAACCGCCGCAGCCGCGGGAGCCCCTGCCTCGCTCGCCCTACGTGGTCCCCGCTTCGCCGTCTCCCGCCTCAAGCACCTGCGCCCGCGGCCTTCCTTCCTTCCCCGTCGCGCTGGGTCATCGAGCCGCCACCGCTGCTGCCGCTTGGGCTCCCCCTGCGGGCCCCTGCCGAGCAGCGCCGCCATCCGCCACACCAGCGACCGGCCGCGCCCCTCCGTTCTGGCCGTCGTCCTTACTCGCCACACCCTCCTCCACTGGACGCTCGAGTCTGAGCTCGCCTCCCCCGCGCTGGCTATAGCATGCTCCGCTTCCCGTCTTTCGCAGCGCCTCAACACCCCCACCGCGTGCGTCCCTGCAGCCGCGACCCCCTCGTCGGCCTCCCCTGCTGGCACCCGTCGCTGCTTCCCATGCTCCGACCCCAAGCCTGGCCGTCCTCGGCTCGGCAGTGCTCGTCGGATCCCGCGTGTGCCCAGCGTCGTTCCTCATGCGTCTGCTTCATTGCCGTCGTCTCCTGTTCATTTTTGTCTTGTGGTACCCAAGTCATACTCTGCCCAGCGCCTCTTGCTCCTGCCATCTCGCACCGTGATGCTGGTGTCCACCTTTTGTACCTGTGGTGTGTTGATGTCAGTGTTGGGTCGCCTGGTGGTTTAGAGGATGCGTCGAGTGATGATGCTTCTGTTGTGATGTTTGTGCGAATGATCAAGATCTCCATGCAGACAAGTACCAGAATCGGGCAATGACTGGTGATGAACGAATGTCCACTCCAGGAACTTCTACACGCATTGAAGACCTCTAACACGGATCCCAAGTTCAGCCCGATCCGAAGACCGATCCCGGCGTCCGACCCCAAGACCCCCGGAGCCCAAGTTCGCCATTCGATGTGTGACCCCTATCCGAGACCCCTCATATTTTTATAATATATGATATTGATCTTGTTGCATATTAAATGAACATGTTTGCATACATATTGTGGGTGTGTAGGGGTATCTAGATGATTCACCTTAATTAAATATAGAGACCATATGCGGGCGAATCTAGTCCAATATTGGTCCCATTTATAATTTGTGTATCGAACCGGTAATATAATTTTGCCTTGTTAAGACAACATTTAACTTGTGGGGTATCTAAACAACTAGAACTATTTATTTAATTGTCGGGACCCGGTTCCGCTTAATATTGCCTAATCGTATCGCATCTTTGCCATGTCATACATCATACATGCATCATGCCCGGTCTTTTGCCGTAGTATTAAATAGTGCATCCGATGTTTCTTCTAGTGTTTTGCTTCTTCACGGATTAGGCCGATGAGTGGATGCGAGTATTGATTTGATCATCGGATGAACCTTCGACAATGTTTACAGGCGAGCATTCTCCCCCTTTCTACCTATTTTACTTTATAGTCTTTATTTCCTCCTGTTGATCTATTGACATGGTTATACCCCGCGGGTGCATGATCTTAGCATACCTGGTCCAGCCCAAGGAAGGCCCACGGTGGATGTACGCCGGCCCATGAAGACTTTCGGGTGGCCCGGGCCCATGACGCCTTCGGATCCTTGGAGAGCAAGACTAGAGTAGATAGGAAATTCAAAGGGGTAAAACCCTAGAACCTGTAACCGACTAGGACTATGCCCGGGACGTGCCTAAGTATATATAAAGGCCAGGAGGGCACGACCTAGATCTCTCGACTCATACCTCATACACACCACCACGCCAGATTGCATCTGCGCACCCCTGTAACCTTCGGTTCCGCCGTAATCAAGAGCAGACAAGCAGGAGTAGGGTTTTCCCTCCGGGGGCCTGAACCTGGGTAAACCTTGTGTCCCCGTGTTGCTTGTTTGCTAACCGTTCCATGATCTCCAGCATCCCCATATTCTCCAAAACCCAAGCCCATAACAATGGGCATTGATGAGATCAAACCTCGTCATCTATTGCTATCTGTGTTGCGATGCTCTAGTTTTCGTACCTGTGATATCCCTTGCAGCCTTAAATTTCCTTGGACACATCCTATTACCTGTTGTTTGGTAGATAGATGGACTTGCGTGTCGTAGTCACTTGCTCAAGTGCGGTTGCGTGTCGTCAAGTGCCACAGTTGTTGGAAGACTGCCATATGCTTTAAGTTGGAGATGATCATGGCTTTAATTACAGTTTAACAACTAAAATTGAAAGTAGGTAAATAATGCAGAGGCACAGGTGTGCAATAGATGTTATTTGGTTTTTAACCGTCCACTTGTGTCCCGTAGGACCCAGATTACCTGATACCTGTTCTTTAAATATTCGCACTATCCGCATGTGGGACCATGAATCCCCCTAGCCAAAGCTTGAGTCATATTTATTTCTTGGGGCCACAAACTAGTTTGGGGCTTTATTACTATCCTGTAGTTATGCCATGCTTTAATGCTTTATTTATGATTGCGCGTGGAGCGCCTGTACTGTTTTGGATCGCAGCACGATTACGCGGTATCGACAAGCCTAGTCACACTTTTGGGTTCCTAGTCGTTTACAGCCGTTCTCGCAAACCTCTGGGTCCGTCTCGGAGCCGGCCAACTTTGTAGCGGGTAGCTTGGTGGGGTGGCCCCCTGAAATTTATATGAATCTTGCAATTGCTCTGTCGTGATGCCTCGTTGGGTTTTATTTGGTTTTTCTCGAGGTTGATCGTGCGTGTGTTGCTATTTGTGTCCCCCTGTAGGGTAAAAACTTTCTGAAAGCCGTGTCCGCGGTTATGGACGACTTGGAGCATAGTATCTCGATCATAGACAACTATAACTAAAGTAGTGCTATAAATTTGACTTTATAATGACTAGTAATCAGCTTCACCATAATGGAATGGCTAAATAAAAGTGCCAACAATTGCTTGTTTGGGTTGTCACCTGTTACCATTGTATTTGACTAGTAAGTATTGCAACTACAACGGAATGGCTAAAAAAAAGTACCAACAACTGCTGGGTTTTGGGATGCCTCATGCTATATGTATCTGACTAGTAAGTACTACAACTACAACAGAATGGTTAACTAAAACTGCCCATTGCTTATTATATCAGGATGAATCATGCTATCTATATCTGACTAGTAATTGCCGCAACTATAACAGAATGAATAAAACTACCAACGGTGTGAGTTCCTCGGTTGACTTCCTCGTTTGGTCTCGAGGGGGAAATACCAGGATGGGTATGCTTAGTGATAGTTTCAGTTTGGACCCGAATAGGTCTTTCTTATCCCTATCTGATAGCCGCCATTGGTTATCCTTCAGGGCTCTTAGCCTAATTTGCATCTTGTCCGTACTCGAACGCTGTAGCGTTTTCAAGGTGATTTGGATCTTTGTACTGAATATTGTATTCTTGACTCGATGAGTCATTGTTGTATATATCTGTTCTGTGGGTTCCATCGTGGACTATTGTGTAATGGTATTACTTCGTTTTCCACCCGCACGAAAGTGCCTGGTGGGCACCTTTGAATCGTTTCTATGCGGGTTTGGCGGAAATCGCTGAGACGTGCATAGGGTCGATTCTGAGGGTGTTACAGAGTGGTATCAGAGCTCAGCAGTTACGATACCCCACTGGTCCAGCCTGTAGGATAACCTAGCTAACGAACGCTATAGAGTGTCAAAACTATTTTGGAAAATCGGTTGGATAGATCTGATTAGGTCTGCTTTTACTCCTTACCCCTCTGCTATTCTCTTCTTACATCTACGTGTTTTGAATTTGTTCTCTTATCTCTCTTCGAGTCCAGGATTTCTCGTGGTTGGGTTTCTGTCGTACCTTCAGGGTTTCACTTCCTTCCTCTTGTAACGGTGTTGCAACATCCGGTCTTCATGCTATCTAAGGAATTTTCCTCTGTTGCACCTTTCAAGTGACCCAAAAGTCACTATTTTTTCTTTGTATCCTCCGGTGTTTTCTTTCATGATGACACCATCTTTATCATATCTGATGAAGAGTCTGCATCACTCCTTTGTTCCAAACGATGTTTGTGAAGATCTTCAGTCTAATTCCGAGAATGGGTTGCACGCGTTTCTACTGAATATGCAAAGTAATAGTTTGGGTGCGTGATGGATTGGCCCCCATGCCGACTACTCATTCTATTTGCTCTTGTACATTGAAGTGGATTAGAATGCATTTTTTTCTCCTTCTATCGAAGCTAGAGGTGGCCTTAACTTTTGATACCTTTACCTTCGTCATTTATTTATCCGGAGTGTTCCCTTGACGGACGAGAACAACAACCCTTATTGGCGGTGTCGCCGATTTCAAGATGGAGAAAGAATCCTTATTAGTGGTGTCGTGAGGATCTACACGAAGCGAGAAGATTCAGATCGTCGACCTTCTTCCATGTGCCATGAGGCGGATCTCGAGGGCGAGATCCATTGTTAGTGGTGTCGAATTGTAGCACCCCGGGTAAAACCGCTACTAGATAATCGCATGTTATTTTATTTATGCATCATCATGACATCATGCTTATTTCTGCACTAAACTATTTCTCTAAAAGCCTCTATTTGTTTTATAAATATCCCCGTCTTTTATTTCAAATCAAACCCTCAGTCCGCCTGGATCTTTTGTTTGCCTAAACTATTTTATCAAAAGAATATTTAAAACTAAATAAAATAAATAAAACCTAATTTTGTGGGGAAGACAGTCCAGTCGGCCAGGCCCAAAAGCCCAACCAACCGGACCACCTACAACCCCACTAGTCAAAAACCCTAACTGGCTAACCCTAAACAACCTAACCCTTATACTTCCTCTCACCCCACCCTGCCGCCGCCACCCCTGGCTCCACACGCACTCACCCGACACGCACACCACGCCACCACCCACGAATCCCGAATCTTCCCGATACCCACTCCCGCCTGGCCCACCCCACCTCTCTCACCGCGTGACCCTGGCCCCACCCCGCGCAAGCGACAGGCAACGCCACTAGCGACCCATCTCTCTCGCCCCGCTCCCTAATCCTCTTCCTCTCGAGCGCCTCCCCTCTGCCTTCAACCTCGTGCAACCCCCGCCTCCTCTCACTCTCGTTCCACAACCGCCGCAGCCGCGGGAGCCCCTGCCTCGCTCGCCCTGCGTGGTCCCCGCTTCGCCGTCTCCCGCCTCAAGCACCTGCGCCCGCGTCCTTCCTTCCTTCCCCGTTGCTCTGGGTCATCGAGCCGCCACCGCTGCTGCCGCTTGGGCTCCCCCTGCGGGCCCCTGCCGAGCAGCGCCGCCATCCGCCACACCAGCGACCGGCCGCGCCCCTCCGTTCTGGCCGTCTCCCTTACTCTCCACCCCCTCCTCCACTGGACGCTCGAGTCCGAGCTCGCCTCCTCGCGCTGGCTGTAGTGTGCTCCGCTTCCCGTCTTTCGCAGCGCCTCAACACCCCCACCGCGCGCGTCCCTGTAGCCGCGACCCCCTCGCCGGCCTCCCCTGCTGGCACCCGTCGCCGCTTCCCATGCTCCGACCCCAAGCCTGGCCGTCCTCGGCTCGGCAGTGCTCGTCGGATCCCGCGTGTGCCCAGCGTCGTTCCTCATGTGTCTACTTCATTGCCGTCGTCTCCTGTTCATTTTTGTCTTGTGGTACCCAAGTCATACTCTGCCCAGCGCCTCTTGCTCCTGCCATCTCGCACCGTGGTGCTGGTGTCCACCTTTTGTACCTGTGGTGTGTTGATGTCAGTGTTGGGTCGCCTGGTGGTTTAGAGGATGCGTCGAGTGACGATGCTTCTGTTGTGATGTTTGTGCGGATGATCAAGATCTCCATGCAGACAAGTACCAGAATCGGGCAATGACTGGTGATGAACGAATGGCCACTCCAGGAACTTCTACACGCATTCGAAGACCTCTAACACGGATCCCAAGTTCAGCCTGATCCGAAGACCGATCCCGGCGTCCGACCCCGAGACCCCCGGAGCCCAAGTTCGCCATTCGATGTGTGACCCCTATCCGAGACCCTTCATATTTTTATAATATATGATATTGATCTTGTTGCATATTAAATGAACATGTTTGCATACATATTGTGGGTGTGTAGGGGTATCTAGATGATTCACCAAAATTAAATATAGAGACCATATGCGGGCGAATCTAGTCCAATATTGGTCCCATTTAAAATTTGTGTATCAAACCGGTAATATAATTTTGCCTTGTTAATACAATATTTAACTTGCGGGGTATCTAAACAACTAGAACTATTTATTTAATTGTCGGGACCCGGTTCCGCTTAATATTTCCTAATCGTATCGCATCTTTCCCATGTCATACATCATACATGCATCATGCCCGGTCTTTTGCCGTAGTATTAAATAGTGCATCCGATGTTTCTTCTAGTATTTTGCTTCTTCACGGATTAGGCCGATGAGTGTATGTGAGTATTGATCTGATCTTCGGATGCACCTTCGACAATGTTTACAGGCGAGCATTCTCCCCCTTTCTACCTATTTTACTTTATAGTCTTTATTTCCTCCTGTTGATCTATTGCTATCTGTGTTGCGATGCTCTAGTTTTCGTACCCGTGATATCCCTTGCAGCCTTAAATTGCCTTGGACACATCCTATTACCTGTTGTTTGGTAGACAGATGGACTTGCGTGTCGTAGTCGCTTGCTCAAGTGCGGTTGCGTGTCGTCAAGTACCACAGTTGTTGGAAGACTACCATATGCTTTAAGTTGGAGATGATCAAGGCTTTAATTGCAGTTTAACAACTAAAATTGAAAGTAGATAAATAATGCAGAGGAACAGGTGGGCAATAGATGTTATTTGGTTTTTATCCGTCCACTTGTGTCCCGTAGGACCCCGAGTACTTGATACCTGTTCTTTGAATATTCGCACTCTCCGCATGTGGGACCATGAATCCCCCTAGCCAGAGCTTGAGTCATATTTATTTCTTGGGGCCACAAACTAGTTTGGGGCTTTATTACTATCTTGTACTTATGCCATGCTTTACTGCTTTATTTACGATTGCACGTGGAGCGCCTGTACTGTTTTGGATCGCGGCACGATTACGCGGTATCGACAAGCCTAGTCACACTTTTGGATTCCCAGTCGTTTACAGCCGTTCTCGCAAACCTCTGGGTCCGTCTCGGAGCCGGCCAACTTCGTAGCGGGTAGCTTGGTGGGGTGGCCCCCTGAAATTTATATGAATCTTGCAATTGCTCTGTCGTGATGCCTTGTTGGGTTTTATTTGGTTTTTCTCGAGGTTGATCGTGCATGTGTTGCTATTTGTGTCCCCCTGCAGGGTAAAAACTTTCTGAAAGCCGTGTCCGCGGTTATGGACGACTTGGAGCACAGTATGTCGATCATAGACAACTATAACTAAAGTAGTGCTATAAATTTGACTTTATAATGACTAGTAATCAGCTTCACTATAATGGAATGGCTAAATAAAAGTGCCAACAATTGCTTGTTTGGGTTGTCACCTGTTACCATTGTATCTGACTAGTAAGTATTGCAACTACAACGGAATGGCTAAATAAAAGTACCAACAACTGCTGGGTTTTGGGATGCCTCATGCTATATGTATCTGACTAGTAAGTACTACAACTACAACAGAATGGTTAACTAAAACTGCCCATTGCTTATTATATCAGGATGACTCATGCTATCTATATCTGACTAGTAATTGCTGCAACTATAAAGGAATGAATAAAACTACCAACGGTGTGAGTTCCTTGGTTGACTTCCTTGGTTGACTTCCTCGTTTGGTCTCGAGGGGGAAATACCAGGATGGGTATGCTTAGTGATAGTTTCAGTTTGGACCCGAATAGGTCTTTCTTATCCCTATCTGATAGCCGCCAGTTGTATTGAGTCCCTATAGGTTGTTTACTGCATGCTGCGCTGCCGCTTCAGTCCACCATACCTACGTAGGTGAGGACCGCCGAATTCTAGTCTCGCCGTGCACTGGACTCAGTACTGACCGCTCTCTTTTTCCTTTGCCCTTTGTCAGCACCCCTTTTGTTTAAGCAGGTTTTGAGATCAACGTCGTTAGCAGGGTTACCCTTCCGGCTTGGCCTGGGCAGGGTTATGGACGCCATTGGTTATCCTTCAGGGCTCTTAGCCTAATTTGCATCTTGTCCGTACTCGGACGCTGTAGCGTTTTCAAGGTGATTTGGATCTTTGTACTGAATATTGTATTCTTGACTCGATGAGTCATTGTTGTATATATCTGTTCTGTGGGTTCCATCGTGGACTATTGTGTAATGGTATTACTTCGTTTTCCACCCGCACGAAAGTGCCTGGTGGGCACCTTTGAATCATTTCTATGCGGGTTTGGCGGGAATCGCTGAGACTTGCATAGGGTCGATTCTGAGGGTGTTACAAGGTTTAACTAGGTATGCAGAGATACCGACGATCAAACCTCGGATAAGTAAACTATCGCGAGACAAAGGGAAATTGGTATCGTATGTAAGTGGTTCATTCGATCGCAAAGTAATCGTAGAAATATGTGGGAGCCATATGAATTTCCAGATTCCTCTATTGGTTATTGATCAAAGAAGTGTCTCGGTCATGTCCGCATAATTCACGAACCGTAGGGAGACACACTTAAGGATTCGATGTTGTTTAGTAGATATGGAATGTTAGTAGGGATACCGAATGTTGTTCGGAGTCTCGGATGCAATCCGGGGTATCACCAGGAGATCCGGAATGGTCCGGAGAATAAGATTCATATAAGGAAAGTCCGATTCCGAAGTTCGAGAAAGATTCCGATGTTTTCATCGGAGAGGTTCTAGAAGGTTCACCGGACCGGAAATGGAATGGACCATGAATGTGTCATGAGAAAGTGGAATGATTGGATCATATCCTAGGTCACTTGGTTTGGGCATTTGCAAGAGAGAATTAAAGCTCTAAATTGAAAGTCAAACGGGAGGTTTGAAAAGTCAAATTAGAACAATGGTTTCCTAGTGGAAGAAGGAAAGAGTTCTTCTTTCAATCCAACTTGGGTTTGGGTTTGGATTCAAACCCTCCCCTCCCAAGGCTGCCGACACCTCCTCCTCTTCCCGGCCTTCTAAACCCTAGATTGCCGGGAAACCCTAGATCCACCATAATTCGCACCGGCTTAGGAGAAGCCCTGCAGAATCTTCCTTCTACTTTCGACACCACGCCGTCGTGTTGCCGGAATCGCGAGGGGAGAACTACAGCCTCCGCTGCCTGCTGGAACAAGGGAGAGGAAGGTCTTCATCGAGTACCGAACGTGTGACCGACTGCGGAAGCGCTGCCGGAATGCAGCGCCGGAGGGACCGTCTACGCGATCTTGAGATCGACAAGTGTACGACTACATGACCCACGAGAATCTGCTCTCGTTAACCGCTTTGGAATCTTTGAGGGTGAGTACTCTAATCGACTCGTTGCTACAATCTAGTAGATAGATCTTGGCTGGTTTGTTTGCATGCGGTAGAATTTTTTTGTTTTCCATGCTACAAACCCCTACACTAT
This sequence comes from Avena sativa, assembly GCA_916181665.1. Lineage (NCBI taxonomy): Eukaryota > Viridiplantae > Streptophyta > Magnoliopsida > Poales > Poaceae > Avena > Avena sativa. Next base: position 412,425,386 of record OV702281.1, on the reverse strand, counting down.
CGCCACAAACTACCATGTGATAATTATTGCTTTTTCCACCACTCATGCAAGATCTTGTAATATCCCATGTAGCTCTACCCACAAAATTGATATAGTTTCTATTGTGATCGAACCTTTTTACCGAATTAAGGAGCCTAGGCTACCAATTTCATTGAAATGAAACCGATAAACCAAGAGTCCCCTCATACATAAGAGCCCCACAACTCCCCAACCAGCATCTCTCAGAGCCAAACACTTATAGAAAACAGTTTTTACCTAACCATAAAGCAACAACACACCGAAAAGAAACATCTACATATTTTTAACACTAACAAGCTTACAGAATGAAAACACAACTACATATATTTATTCCACACTTTTCATTCAAACGTTCTTCATGATGTTTTAATTGCCATCTTCAGATACGCCATCCATCACCAATCCTCTTCCTCAGCGACGACCATCCATTGCACGTGTTGAACGTCTCCAGTGATATTCTAGACAATAGTTGTGTCGCGCTGATTTGAACTTGCCTGATGTTTTGTTTATGCAAATGAACCCAATGAGATATCCAGTATGAAATTTTGCACACTACATTACAAGGATTGGAAGGGAAAACTCTATAAAACACGACGACATTTCTTTTTTTTCACAATGTCCATTAATGAGCAGCTACACCTGCAGCGGCTACAGTTCTAACTCTAGCAGGGAAGTACTAAATCCAAGGTCCTATCTCATCAAACTTACTAGGAAAACTACCTGGTCCAAAATTACATTTTATAAGTCCCCACACATATAGGCCAGTACGCAATCAAAAAATAAATGATCAATTGTTGTAACATCCCAGGATTAGCACCTAAAAATAGAGAGGACACAGGTTTGTGTATTGCATTCATCCATAAGAAAATCCGGGGAATTTTCGCGCAAAACTAAAAGAGCTACAGAGGGATCGTGATCTCTCTTGTACTGAAGGAAACTTCGGAGCAAGTGCGATAGATTTCGACATGACCTTTGTAGAATTCTTTGTTTCGGGGAAAATTTGTTCAAACATGTATTTGAACTTCAAATATGAAATTCAAATGAATTTATAAAAATTCACAAATAGGAATTGGAAATATTTAATAACTTGAACTAAAATGATTACATAAATAATATAAAAAAGGATTCTTTATTAATATAAATATATATGCATATAGTATTATTTTACAAAATAAAAGAATTCTTTATATATGACATTGGTTTTTACAATTAGGATTTACAAAGGAAGAATTAATAAATAAATAGTTTATTATTTACAAACACAATAATAATACAAAAACCTTACACATGTGAATAAAAGGGAAATTAAAACAAGATTAAAAATAAAACCTAACTAAACTTCTTTTCTTCTTCTTGATCTTCATTCCTGTAAAATAAACAACAAAGAAAGAAACATTGTTTAATGTTAAAATGTTTGCCCCACCATAGGTGAGGAAATTTGATATATGAAAATATCTTAGGGATTTTGGTAAGAACTACCAAAATCCACTAATGACCTAAGAGGGTACCACCCAATCTAGACCATAAGTAGAAATTTTGATGTGTGAGCTATACACTTGATTTTGAGAGGCAAAGTTAAAGTCCAAAGAAACCAGCATAGATTTGATAATTTGTATCATCAGGCAACAACTAGCATGCTGTGGCACCCTCTTAAGCCTAGCTAAAATCAATTAGAAAGAAAGGGGCAACAATAATAAAAAAAGATTAACCATGTTTAGCACTAAATCAACTAAACAGGTTATGTTTAAGCCAATAAGGTCCTCAACCCAAGATGAGCTAGATGGCATTACCAACCTTAGTAATCCACTTGGAAACATCAAATTATTAAACCAATTCAGGATAATACCAAACTTCCAGCCAAAGTGATCCATATAAAATGTCTTCCAACCAAGCTCATCCATAGGCATAGGTTCCAGAAATAGAAACCTGCACCATATGGGGCCCAGCTATAAGTAGCTTACACATACATGCATGCTGATGACCCAATCCCAAACTGGTCCAACTTAGATGGGCCAGGCCAGCCCATATGCCCAACCAAACAGCCAAATTGTTTAAGATAAACAAATAAAGTGAAAATAAAATAAATGAATTATCAAAATAACCTCTAAACATTATTGGCCATAGAAAATTATAGAAAAATCCTAAAAATCCATATAATATATCAAAATGTTCATAAAAATAAGATCTATCTAATGAAAATATAACTTTATTTATTTAAAATAAATATACAGCACATAAATTTTAAAATCATTAAATCCAGAGTAAAATTTCATAAAATAAGAAAACATTTTTGTGTACAAAAATAACTCTACTATTTTATAAAAAATACTAACTTAGAGTTTTAGAAATAAAATATAACTCAAATATTTAAAGAACCTTAATTATTTAAAGACTTTTATAAAAATAAAGGTAATACGTAAAAATAAATAAAAGATCTTTAATAAGTATATTTCACCAAAAAATACTATATATATTATTCAAAAAAAATTAAGATAAATAAAATTCATTACTTATTTTACTCAAATAAAATAACCACTTCGTTAATTCTTAAAATTATTTCTTAAGTAAGAAATAATCACATTTTCTTATAAAACACCAAAACCTTTAAAGTTTAATTACTAAGTCTAAATCCATAATCAAAATAAAACTTACATATAAATATTAGCCTTTGAAAGTTTTTAAATCTTAAATTCAAATTGAACTCCTTTTAAATAAATATTACATATCACTCATGTATAAGATGGTGAATAATCTCCTTCTCTTAACCACTCTTAAAAATAACTCTCATCTCTAATAAATTTATAAGATCATTTAATTATGCTCCCATTAATAAATTGCATGTTATTAAACCCATCTTTCACTACATTAAAAAGGATCATTCATAATCATATTTGTCAAAATCCTAAAACAATATGATCTTCTAAAAACTCATTATATCTTAAAATTCACTTCTATTTTTACAGTTAACTTTGGTCTAAATAATTATAAACATCTCATTTGAGGTTCATTCATGTTTTTTAAGTTAACTTTGGTCACTTGTACCATCAACTAAAAGATGATAACTTAACATCATTCATAACCATCACAAACCCTAATGTAAAACCTAATAACCCTTAAGGCTATTTAACCTTAACTAATACTAGTTTCTTCAAATGTTATTCTTTTTGCCACTTCACACAAACAAATCTATAATAGTTCCTTCAGTTCTTAAGAACTCAACCCAAGGACTTTTTATCCTAGTCACCAGATAACAATTAATCATAATCACATTACTCTATCCGTACTTGTATATTTTGGATTGTTAACACGTAAGTTCCTTATCAATGTTATTGCTTATGAAATAACTTAAATATAAATCCAATCTTAAATAAGATACCTAAGATCAACTTATTCAAAATACTAAGGGTTTCACTTTGGGAATTATAAAATTGCATAGCATTATTTATGCATAATGGCATCTTGTTTCTTTAAACATTAGTCCTTACCGGACCAATGATGTTGATTTCAAATATTGGATCTTATATCGTCTCGAAGACCGTGAGTGCATAATATTGCAATCACAAAAGGCAAGTTCACACTTGCTCATGTCCTTTGATTATTTTCTATAAAGTATTTTGCAAATCCAGTGTTGTCATCACCTGCATTTCAAAAAAGGTCAGAAAATACTATTTTTTGATAATAATGTGAATTATTGGTTACTGATTCAAGGTGATCAGCTAATCTATTAAACCTGGTAGTTGGAATACCACTACTCAGGAGTGATTCTTGCGCCGTATATTACGCGTTAACCATGATATTTTGAATGGGACGGAGAAGTCAGCTGGATCGGCTCCCTTTCGCATGCATTGGACACTGTTCTGGGCATTTGTAAGTTGCAGATCATGGGTATAGCCATTTTATACAGGGGAAGTCTACCGTGGATCTGGGCTCACAAAAGACAGATTTCTAGTGTTAATGGTTGTTGTGTGTATCCAACTAAGGTATAGCCGTTTTATACGGGGAAAAGTCTACCTTGAGTTTGGGCATCCCACAATTGTGGTGTATGCGGGGTCACAGAGAAGGACCGTGATTGGCTTGGATCTTAGTCTGGGCCTCACACCAAGGAAGTGTGAACGAGCCTATAACTCGGATGTGAACCAAAGCTAAGATCTCTCATGGGTAAAGTAACGCACCTCTGGAGAGTGTAAGAACTGTAACTTGTTATTCCCTGTTCCGGGAAGGAGCTGCGAACGCTACGGGAAAGTAACTCCATGAAAGTTCTGGTAAACCCGTGAAGGCTGATGGACATAGCTTTTCAGAATAAAAGCAACCTTTGAAGAAATCTTTATGAAAACTTGCATTGCCTACGACCTATGGTCTATGGCTGTAGATAGTGCATCAAACACTTCTCTTTAGTGAACTTGATGAGTACGCTCATACTCAACGTATCTTCTTAACCCTTGCTAGATCTCGAAGAAACCAATGACGTTTTCAGGAAATAAGTCACTTGAAGAGTTGAAGATATCTAAGGGAGATCAACGGAGTCGAAGACCTTACCAGAATCTATCGAAGACAAGCTGAAGCGTAGAATAGAAATAAAAATCCTAGAATCTAGAACCTACTTCTGTAGAATAATACTATAGTAGTACTTTCAAGCCTTATACATATATTAAAAGTAGTACTTCTAAAGTAACTCTGAGTGGATCTTTCTGGTTCTTTCTGTATAATATTCCTCACTGTCCGAGTAAGCTCTCTGGATCTTTTGTAATATGCTATATAAAGTGTTGTCTTGGACCCGCGATGTTTTTGTTGTACCACTCTGAGGGATATAATGCGAATGGAACGGTGTTCCATTGGTGTTATATCAACAACTATAGTGTACTACACCATGCAGTGGTATGCTAGGTCACCGCAGTTGGTATCAGAGCATATGCTTTGATCTTAGGTTGGAAACCTAGTAAATGGGTAGAACCTGTAGGTTGGATAGTGACTTTAGGAAGCCATCTTATCAACACTATATTTCCTTATACAAGTGATGGATATTCACTTGAGAATAACCTTGTCACACCTTATTGAAGTTCTTAGGTTACTTATTTTTTTATTAATGATGCTTATCTACTATTTAATTTAGGAAGTATGTATCTAGTATTTCGTAAGTAGACAATATATCTTCTACTAGACTATTCTATACTATAACTAAACTAGAGTAGTATATCACCAAGTCAGAGTCCCTCATGAGGGGGTAGTTAATCATGGTGTTATATTACTAAGAGAAGCCATGAAATGAAGTAAAACCTTGTATTATCTTTATACTAATAGTAAATACCAGAGGAGTATGCCCCAAAACCTTAAACAACATGTTATGGTAGGGGAAGTAACTAATGTTTTGTTTAGCTCAAAGTTATTCCATGAAGAATAGAATCTTATAGAGAGTAACAAATAGGGTTATGCTTATCTAACCCCATGTAATATGCCAAGGCCATAGTGGCATGAATGACAAGGCAGTATTCTTGTAGTACAAGTAGATCTATATAGGTTATGAAACTGGTTAAAATTTGAGAATAATTCGTTGTTATAATAAATCTGCTTAGGGAAGATAAGATTAGAAACAAAGGGTACAAATGTGAGGATGATTTTTAGTATGTAACTCCAAGGATAATTAAGTTATAACCAATTATAGAGTGATTTAACCAACTATCTCTAGAGTCGGATCAAATTTTACCAAAATTTATCCCTTTGCAAATGGGAAAATGGTGTAATTTCAGAGCCAAGAACATTATGAGCCATACAAATAGGTATATAACAGTAGAAGTCCATACACTAAATGTATAAAAATTGTAGTGTATAACATCAAAGCCTAAGTACAATCGATGTTTTACTCGAAGTAATGTTTCTACAGGCTTTTGATTTATGTTTGCTAGAGGTAACATTTGGATTTGTTGGATTTTATTGGATTTTATTGTGTGACTAGGACTGTGCATGAAGTTTGAACTTTATGGGCATATGCATGATGTTTCATGGAGTCCTTACTTGATGTACAGGTCTATAAGGGAAAATGGGTTCGCATGAGGGAGAGGCGAATTATCACTTTAATGTTTGAAAGATGAAGGCTCATGAGATGTTGGTGATACAACAAAAGGAGGCTAACCAGGCAATTCTGAAGGAAGGATCAAATCAAAAGCCGTATTTAACCACCAAAGAGGATGTTCTTCAGTATATGAGGAGTATGGAAGAAGGAAGAAAGGTTGAAACCGAGAGGCAGAAACAGTTTTATCGGGAGACATTAAAGATTAGGCAAGGGAAGCAATTTAAGGAATTACATCCAAGGGTTAAACTGGTGGAATTCTTAGAAACCAAACCCTGGAGTTTTTCCATGGTTGAATAACCTATGGAGGCGGAGAATTAGTTAATGGATACATCCCGTAAGCTTAAAAGTGTGGGATGCAAGGATGAAGAAAAGGTGCGCTATGCAACTTATCTATTGACTGGAACCGTAACCATGTGTTGGGAAAAGTCCAAATTCGTGATTTCGGAAGGAGGTGTCAATACCTGGGTTGAGTTCAAAAAGAAGTTTCGGGAAGAATTTGTTCATCGGGACAATGGGAAAAGGAAGGAGAATGAAGCCTTAGAGAACAAGAATCTCCCAGTCCTGAAACATATATGAGAATTTAACCTTTTATCCAAGTACATTAGTGAGAAAGTAAACAGGGAGGCGAAACGACAAAAGAAGTTCATGAAAGGACTACAAGCAATTATGAAAATGCATCTCAGGATTGTGCGTGCAAAGGAGTTCCAGGAATTGGTGGATAGTGCACATATATCAGGAGATGATGAGATTGATGCACCTAAAGGAAAGAAAAGGAGAATCCAAAAATAGACCACAACATGTCAGGTCCGAGGACATATGACGAAGAATTATCCAGATCCACATATGACATACAAAAAAGAGAAGATATGTCACAACTGTGGAATTCGGGGCCACGTTTTAAAGGAGTGTCCAAAACCTAAGATAGTATGTAACCAATGTGGAGAATCGGGACACATGAAAAAGAACTGCTTAAAACCGTAGTTAACTCATGGATCGACGGCAGGAGTAATAGAACCAATAATGGGGTTATCATCTAATCAAAATGTTTAGTCTAATCTAATCGGAGAAAGGAATGTAGGAGTATTTCAAGGGAAATGTAACAAGTGTGGAATCCTAGGACACAAGAAATCATGTTGTCCGGAACATCAGGAGGATTATGGAACATCAGTGGGAGGAGACACAACATCCACCAAATCACCGTCAAAGGAGGGTGTAGGTGAAGAAGGTACATCTTTAGGAAAACGGAAGTATGAAACCATAAATGAAGTCAATAACAGCAACAATCACAACAAATAAAGTGGTAAGTCAAAGCATTATTAATGATATAAGTTACCTTATACATGCATTTAAGGAGTTAGAGATTTTGCACCACTATTTCCCAAGTATGTGGATGTACCATCTGTTCCTCATAAGACCATTAGAAAATCTCAAGGGGGAGAGTGAATAACGAAGCATCAAGAGTTGAGATCCGGAGTAAGGTTTAGGGAAAGCCAAAACATTCTTAAAAAGTAAGCCATAAGGACTAAGTATACCATAAGTAGATGAATAATAGAGTCAAGCTATATTTATCCAAAGCATAAACCAGAATCTTACCTTAAGGACTTTCTAAAAACTTAGACACTTCTTGAATAGATGTCCTAACCTGAAAACACTCAAGAGGATCTGATCAGGGCAGAAGTGCTAGATTCAAAAGAAGTTTATACATCAAATGGGATTAGAAGTTGGCTCATTTCAAATCAGAAGAGGATCCATAGAAAAGCTTAAATGAAGATATAACAATTATCTTCATCCTGGATTAAAAAGAGTCACTAGGATCTAAAGAAGTCAATTTTATCTTCGGAAACGTAAGAGGGTGCGAACTTCGAGGACAAAGTTTATTTTAAGGGGGAGAGTCTGTAACATCCTAGAATTAGCACCTAGAAATAGAGAGGACACAGGTTTGTGCATTGCATTCATACATAAGAAAATCCGGGAAATTTTCGCGCAAAACTAAAAGAGCTACAGAGGGACCAGGATCTCTCTTGTAATGAAGGAAACTTCGGAGCAAGTGCGATAGATTTTGACATGACCTTTTGTAGAATTCTTTGTTTCGGGGAAAATTTGTTCAAACATGTATTTGAACTTCAAATATGAAATTCAAATGAATTTATAAAAATTCACAAATAGGAATTGGAAATATTTAATAACTTGAACTAAAATGATTACATAAATAATATAAAAAGGATTCTTTATTAATATAAATATATATGCATATAGTATTATTTTAAATAGATAAATAAAAGAATTCTTTATATATGACATTGTTTTTACAATTAGGATTTACAAAGGAAGAATTAATAAATAAATAGTTTATTATTTACAAACACAATAATAATACAAAAACCTTACACATGTGAATAAAAGGGAAATTACAACAAGATTAAAAATAAAACCTAACTAAACTTCTTTTCTTCTTCTTGATCTTCATTCCTGTAAAATAAACAACAAAGAAAGAAACATTGTTTAATGTTAAAATGTTTGCCCCACCATAGGTGAGGCAATTTGATATATGAAAATAGCTTAGGGATTTTGGTAAGAACTACCAAAATCCACTAATGACCTAAGAGGGTACCACCCAATCTAGACCATAAGTAGAAATTTTGATCTGTGAGCTATACACTTGATTTTGAGAGGCAAAGTTAAAGTCCAAAGAAACCAACATAGATTTGATCATTTGTATCATCAGGCAACAACTAGCATGCTATGGCACCCTCTTAAGCCTAGCTAAAATCAATTAGAAAGAAAGGGGCAACAATAAAAAAAGAATAACCATGTTTAACACTAAATCAACTAAACATGTTATGTTTAAGCCAATAAGGTCCTCAACCCAAGATGAGCTAGATGGCATTACCAACCTTAGTAATCCACTTGGCAACATCAAATTATTAAAACAATTCAGGATAATACCAAACTTCCAGCCAAAGTGATCCATATAAAATATCTTCCAACCAAGCTCATCCATAGGCACAGGTTCCAGAAATGGAAACCTGCACCATATGGGGCCCAGCTATAAGCAGCTTACACATACATGCATGCTGATGTGCTGTCAAACATCAGAGGCATCACAGGGAGTACAAAGAAGAGAGCACAGTCATAGCTAGTAAACTAGAAGCTGCTCAGAATACCTCCACACACCTTATTTAGCTCAAAAGAAAACCACCCCAGTTCACCTTAGTTCATCACCAGATTCTTCCCAACAAATCATCCAATACCTCTATAACCAGCATGGTTACTTAGAGGAGTTTAGAAAACAGGCCAAGACAGGAGCACAAGAAGGAGGGGCAGGAGCAGACCAAGTTTATCAAGAAGAAGTCGAGCAACAACAATACAAGGAGATTCCTTGGTAGCACATCCACAAGGCAAGGTGCACAGCCACATACCAGCAGATCTACAGGCATCAGGTTGTTAGACCACAACTGAATCAACACATGATTTAATCAGATTTAAAAAATAGAGTTTGTTGAGATTTGGAGAACTCTCAGACTAGCATAGAAGTTCTATGCTAGTCTCATCATTGAGTTAGAAAGATAAACTGTAGCATCTGTTTCAATCACCATTAGGGCCTCAGCCTTTGCATCATAGGCTAGATCTTGTTGCACACAACAATCATCAAGGGCTAATGAGCCTTGACCATGTTGATTAATTAACATAGCAACAGATCCTACTCACTATGAGTATGTTACTATGCACCCTTCAATTGGGTTCCACAGTATTGAGCTCACAGCAGATCATGCAAACATGATCTGTCACTGTGCACACTCCAAAATGGAGGCCCCACAGTGACAGTCTGATACACAAATAGCTATTAGAATGTATCATCACCCAAAATCATCATTGAGATATCTTAGCTAAAGAGTTCTCTAGTGATATGAGGGATATTCACTTGAGAATAATCCTGTTATGTTACTAGTGCGATAACTCTTTTATATGGTTGCAATTCCAATCATTACCCAAGAGTTTTAACTCTATGTGACTGATGATAATTTCTTATCCACAGTTCCACATGGCACCTCGATATCCACCCCGGAATGTTCAAGTGATGAACATGACGTTGGATGACTACACAAACCTATCATTTTCCTAGCAGAACACTCTAGGAATCAATGGTACACTTTACTTTACTATCAACCAAGACAGTAAACCAAATCACCACCATCATCATATATGCACCTGAATCAAGGATCCACACCTTTTGTCAGAGAATCCAACCAAAAATTGAAAGGGACTAATTCATATCATTTTCTTAGGCATTAACCCTAAGAATCAAGTATATATATGTTTAGAATTTCATTTAGTAATAAATTCAAATCATTTTCCTAATAATTTCAGGAATCATTTAAATTATGGCTATCATATGAACAGAGTAATCATATTGGCCATCCATTTACGCTTACCAATATTACCCAAATAATATTTATCATTTTCCTAGTAAAAATTCTAGAATCAAAGCAACACCTTATTTCACTGTCAGTTCTGACATAAAACAAATCATTTTCCTAGGAAATAATTCTAGGAATCATTTCAATATGTTTCCATGATCACATAAGAGCAAAGCTTGGCTGAGCACCCTAACAAGTTAGCTAGTCCAAAGAATCTAGGAAACACCTGTAAGTTATTTCACAATACCAACATCACACAAAATTCAAAGCATTCAATCAATCACTGTCATGTTTGACAGTAGTAGAAATTTAGCATCACATTATCCAAGCATCAATTCATCATAATACAGTATGGGTTTATGTGATTGAATATCATTTAGCAACATGTATCACTAACAACTCTAGCACTGAAGAAAACTAGGGTTCACAGGCTAAAGAAAACCAGTCCACAGGAACACCATTATGAATCATCGAAGCACTACTATAAGTAGGAAAGTCTAATCAGATCTAGCTACAAGGAAGAAAGGAGGAAGACCAGAATTGGAGGAGAAGAAGATACTTACACGGAGGTCCTCGCTCAGCAAGAAGAGGAAGCAGAACACGAGGTTACAGGGGATCAGAGGCGATGGCCCCGACACAACAACATGATGACCATCGAGGGCGCCACAACACCACCTGTGCTAAGCCACGGCAACACGAGCACGTCCAGACCTCACCCATCTTCACCAGCATCAAGGGGCAGCTGGAGTAATGCCGACGTGCAGCAGCGATAGCAGCCCCACAAACCCTAGCACCGGTGAGGGTTAGATACGACCTGGTGGAAGCATTATTACCAAATCGAATTGGAGGGCCAGGTCCGTCTGGGGGAGGCGGAGCTCCGGCATCCAACGGAGGCGGCCGCAGCGGCCTGCCTCGCCGGAATCAAGCCGGAGGTGGCAGCGCCTCGCTGCGTTGCGAGAAGGGAATCAGGGTGAAAGTCGTGGGCGTGCGAGGGTATAGGTGCGAGGAGTAGGGCCAGGGGTGAGATGTGATGACCCAATCCCAAACTAGGCCAACTTAGATGGGCCAGGCCAGGCCATATGCCCAACCAAACAGCCAAATTGTTTAAGATAAACAAATAAAGTGAAAATAAAATAAATGAATTATCAAAATAACCTCTAAACATTTTTAGCCATAGAAAATTATAGAAAAATCCTAAAAATCCATATAATATACCAAAATGTTCATAAAAATAAGATCTATCTAATAAAAATATAACTTTATTTATTTAAAATAAATATACAGCACATAAATTTTACAATCATTAAATCCTGAGTAAAATTTCATAAAATAACAAAAACTCCTAAAAATAAATAAAAATCCTTTTTGTGTACAAAAATAACTCTACTATTTTATAAAAATACTAACTTAGAGTTTTACAAATAAAATATAACTCAAATATTTAAAGACACTTAATTATTTAAAGAATTTTATAAAAATAAAGGTAATACTTAAAAATAAATAAAATTCATTTTTAAGATCTTTAATAAGTATATTTCACCAGAAAAATACTATGTATATTATTCAAAAACATTTTAAGATAAATAAAATTCATTACTTATTTTACTCAAATAAAATAACCACTTTGTTAATTCTTAAAATTATGTCTTAAGTAAGAAATAATCACATTTTCTTATAAAACACCAAAACCTTTAAAGTTTAATTACTAAGTCTAAATCCATAATCAAAATAAAACTTAAATATAACTATTAGCCTTTAAAAGTTTTTAAATCTTAAATTCAAATTAAACTCCTTTTAAATAAATATTACATATCACGCATGTATAAGATGGTGAATAATCTCCATCTCTTAACCACTCTTAAAAATAACTCTTAACTCTAATAAATTTATAAGATCATTTAATTATGCTCCCATTAATAAATTGCATGTTATTAAACCCATCTTTCACTACATTAAAAAGGATCATTCATAATCATATTTGTCAAAATCCTAAAACTATATGATCTTCTAAAAACTCATTATATCTTAAAATTCACTTCTATTTTTATAGTTAACTTTGGTCTAAACAATTATAAACATCTCATTTGAGGTTCATTCATGTTTTTAAAGTTAACTTTGGTCACTTGTGCTATCAACTAAAAGATGATAACTTAACATCATTCATAACCATCACAAACCCTAATGTAAAACCTAATAACCCTTAAGGCTAATTAACCTTAACTAATACTAGTTTCTTAAAATGTTATTCTTTTTGCCACTTCACACAAACGAATCTATAATAGTTCCTTCAGTTCTTAAGAACTCAACCCAAGGACTTTTTATCCCAGTCACCAGATAACAATTAATCATAATCACATTACTCTATCCGTACTTGTATATTTTGGATTGTTAACACTTAAGTTCCTTAGCAATGTCATTGCTTATGAAATAACTTAAAGATAAATCCAATCTTAAAGAAGATACCTAAGATCAACTTATTCAAAATACTAAGGGTTTCACTTTGGGAATTATAAAATTGCATAGCATTATTTATGCATAATGGCATCTTGTTTCTTTAAACATTAGTCCTTACCGGACCAATGATGTTGATTTCAAATATTGGATCTTATATCGTCTCGAAGACCGTGAGTGCATAATCTTGCAATCACAAAAGGCAAGTTCACACTTGCTCATGTCCTTTGATTATTTTCTATAAAGTATTTTGCAAATCCAGTGTTGTCATCACCTGCATTTCCAAAAAGGTCAGAAAATACTATTTTTGGTAATAATGTGAATTATTGGTTACTGATTCAGGGTGATCAGCTAATCTATTAAACCTGGTAGTTGGAATACCACTACTCAGGAGTATATCATCTAGGACTTAACAACCAATGTCGCCAGTGATTCTTGCGATGTATATTACGCGTTAACCATGAGATTTGGAATGGGATGGAGAAGTTAGCTGGATCGGCTCCCTTTCGCATGCATTGGACACTGTTCTAGGCATTTGTAAGTTGCAGATCGTGGGTATAGCCGTTTTATACGGGGGAAGTCTACCATGGATCTGGGCTCACAAAAGACAGATTTCTAGTGTTAATGGTTGTTGTGTGTATCCAACTAAGGTATAGCCGTTTTATACGGGGAAAGGTCTACCTTGAGTTTGGGCATCCCACAATTGTGGTGTATGCGGGGTCGCGGAGAAGGACAGTGATTGGCTTGGATCTTAGTCTGGGCCTCACACCAAGGAAGTGTGAACGAGTCTATAACTCGGATGTGCAACAAAGCTAAGATCTCTCATGGGTAAAGTAACGCACCTCTGGAGAGTGTAAGAACTGTAACTTGTTATTCCCTGTTCCGGGAAGGAGCTGCGAACGCTACGGGAAAGTAACTCCATGAAAGTTCTGGTAAACCCGTGAAGGCTGATGGACATAGCTTTTCAGAATAAAAGCAACCTTTGAAGAAATCTTTACGAAAACTTGCATTGCCTACGACCTATGGTCTGTGGCTGTAGATAGTGCATCAAACACTTCTCTTTAGTGAACTTGATGAGTACGCTCATACTCAACGTATCTTCTTAACCCTTGCTAGATCTCGAAGAAACCAATGACGTTTTCAGGAAATAAGTCACTTGAAGAGTTGAAGATATCTAAGGGAGATCAACAGAGTTGAAGACCTTACCGGAATCTATCGAAGACAAGCTGAAGCGTAGAATAGAAATAAAAATCCTAGAATCTAGAACCTACTTCTGTAGAATAATACTATAGTAGTACTTTCAAGCCTTATACATATATTAATAGTAGTACTTCTAAAGTAACTCCGAGTGGATCTTTCTGGTTCTCTCTATATAATATTCCTCACTGTCCGAGGAAGCTCTCTGGATATTTTGTAATATGCTATATAAAGTGTTGTCTTGAACCCACGATGTTTCTGTTGTACTACTCTGAGGGATATAATGCGGATGAAACGGTGTTCCATTGGTGTTATATCAACGGCTATAGTGTACTACACCATGCAGTGGTATGCTGGGTCACCGCAATTGTCTCATCTCTACTATAGAGACTACACTTGGACTCTTTGCCCTTCCAACCTCTGTGCAACAGATTATCTTTAGTCAAAATATAGTTATTAGCTGCTAACCATAAAAATAATTTAATCTTAAGAGGCACTCTAACAAGTAATAAACCACAACCTCCTGTGTGGCCATTTAAGAAAAGAAGATGTTCTTAATTTTCATCAAACCCTATCATAAATGAGATTGGCCAGGTTTGAGCTTACACATAGACAAAATATCATTCCTAACATACTTACTCCTAAGCAATCTCCGCCATAAACCTTCACCATTTTCCAACTTCCAGGCACATTTACTTAAAATAAAAACATTCATAATCTCTATATCCACTACCCATAGCCCTCCCTGCACTTTGGGATTGAATGTTCGACGAAGGTCATGGTACCTACTCTCACCTCCACCATAGTTTTTTCTCCAATTTCAAGTCATGTTGGCGGAAACACACCAAACTGATCCACCTTCCAATTTTGTTGCTCAGGAGGAAAAAAGTTACTTAGCAGAGAGAGTATGATTATAGTCGTACCCATAGAACGACGATGGAACTCGGAATTGACCATAGACCCGCGACGTTCCTCTGCTAGTCTTGACCACCAGTAGAGGTTCTAGCTATCACCCTCAGCAACCTTGATGCAGTTGTCAGCTATCATGGCGTCCTTCGAAGGCTCCTTGACGTCATTTGTGCCTATATCCTCAACCCGATCATCACCCTCTATCTCAGACCCCCCCCTCCATCCCCACCACTCTTTTTGGTATTCTCATCGACTTACCCTCAATCCAAAGACTTGGAGAGATATTTCATTAGGGTTGGTGTAGCCGCAACTATAGTTGCAGCCGAATCCAACTTATATCCAGGATTTAGGTCACAACCATGGCCCACCATATCGAATTGACGTTCCTCCGATAGCTCAACCTCCCTGTTTTTCTCAGCAATGGCGTCCAGGGAATTCCAAATTATAGCCTCCTAGAAATATAAGCAAATCCAAGTCTTGGAGTGATCAGTGTTCGAGATACCGACATTGGTGCCGCTTTGGCCTTTGGTGATCCCACCGTACCACCACTACGCTTGGCAAATTCAGTGATCACAATCTCAGTGGTGGTGCCCGCCGTGCAACATCATGGTGGATCTCTGGAATCACCGACCAAACCGGCAGAATGTGAGATATGACTTGAAACTCAATGCATGGAGCCTCCGGCTTCTCCTCGTCCTCCGTAAGACAGCCACCCCCATCCCACCGAAAGCGCCCCCCGGTGTCTTTCTCTCTCATGAGGAGAAACTAAGGGTACGTTTGGTTTAGAGCCAACCCTGACCGTACCAAACAATTGGCTAGCCCTTGAGGTTTGGCTACCGTTTGGACTGGCACCAATTATTTGTCTCGCCCAGTCCAACCCAGGGTGCCCTCGTGTTATTCTCGCCAATTCATCGGCGCGCGGAAAAAGCTCGCCAAAAAATTGGCGTCGCTGGCTGCCTCTCTCGCCTGCTATTCATACTTTTTCTTTTGACAATCCATGAAAGAAAATCGATCAATGGAATGGATTAATGGGCCGAGTAAATCTTGACTGAAGCAAAACATAAGTACTTATCTGGCAGTTATTTGGTCCGAAAGTCCGATTGATCCCATGCCAAGCGGCCGTATAATGAACCATGTTTAACACTAACCAAGCCGTCCCAACTCGTACCTTGTTTTAAACTACTATCAACTATCATCTACTAATTGTATCATTTTCTGTAACAGCGGCCATGGCCATAGGTTTTCTCTCAGCAACCGTGTCTCAGTTTGGCAAAAGGCCGTGTAACTAATTATGTTTTGGAGAATTGGAGATCGGTATTCTTTTCACATTTACATATAGTATATTTATATACCTCGGTATATACTTTTGCGTGCTCCTTTTTTGTGTGGCATGTAGTAATAGTTAATTATGATTATTCTACTCCTTTCGGTCCATATTAGTTGACTTAAACTTGTCTAGATACAGATAAATCTAACACTAAATCTTAATTCTATACATTTATATCTAGGTAAATCTTATTAATTAATACGAATTAGATATATTTATATCTAAATAAATCTAATTAACTAATACGGGTCGGAGTAAGTAGTACAAACTAACTAATCATTACCAACTCCGTTGGCACCAAACCAAGTGGAGACAACCGTTTTGCCAAAATTTTAGCAGTTACAATGGCTATAAACCAAACAACAATAGCATACTTCCTCCGATCCATATTAGTTAACTCAAATTTGTCTAGATTTGAATGAATCTAGACACTATTTAGTATGTAGGTTCATCCAAATTTTAAAAAATCTAAGTCAAGTAATACGGGTCGGAGGAAGTACCAAATTTTTGGTCGTGCCCTCGTTTTGGTCATGCCAAAATTTCGATCGGGCTAGTTTGGGCTCAAACCAAACTCACCCTGAATACAAGATAGTTTTCTTGCGGCTTCGTTGTTTGAAACATACTCCCTCCGTTTAGAAATATAAGACGTTTTAGGTTTGTGAAGGAGATGTATCTAGACACCTTTTAGTGTATAGGTTCAAATGAATCTAAACACTAAAAGTTGTCTAGATACATCTCATTCACAAACCTAAAACATCTTATATTTCCAAACGGAGGGAGTATATAAGACCGTTTTGTGGTATACGCAATGTGTGAATAAAAAGAACACAAAGATGGATTCATCAACTGGAGATTCAGAAGATCGCCAATAACTAAACCTGCGTGAAAGGAAAAGACGGGGCAAAAAAAGAACATAAAGGGGAACAAAAGGATGGTCCATTATGGGTTCGGGTTCCTTCACTAGGGTTTCTGATCCTATACAGTCAGTGGGAATGATAGTGACGTGTCTCAGCCTCTCAGGCCCGTGCCATAAGTTGGAAGAATGATGGTGAGATATACATATTGAAGGGTACGCCTTAGGCATCTAAATATCCTTCATAGAAATATAGAATCATAGGATAAAACTTGCATTCCAAAGTGCACTTGTAGACAACAAAGATAAGAGATAGCAACTGAGGCAACCACGTATTTCAAAACCTGCCCTTATCCATCTCTTGCAGATACTCCACACATACAGGAGGTATATACTGTAACCAGGACAGTATTATTTATTCATCATATCCACAGGGCAATAAACTGCACAACACGCATGATGACAATTCAGAACAGACGTATCAGTCCTTGATTTCATTGTCATGAATGGAATACAGATTCATATGACATTGTACAGGTACGAGAAGGCTGCATATTTAATGGTGGTTATGGAGATGGTGCGTCATGGCCTAACAGCAGCCTGATGATCTTTGGGTGCGGTTGCCACCCACAACATCGACAGTGTCAGGAATGTACCTTCATGAGAAGAGTTCAAGGTCAGCTCATCACTTTGCAACTTGCAAATAATCGAATGCCATGAGCTCAAAAAAAAAATGATACAGTAGCATGGTTATGAAAGGAAATGCAACTTGAAGCTTTTGGCCACAATGCATTAAACAAAACAGTCCCTCCACATGCTAACAATATGTCAGCAGACCAAAAAATTGTTAAGCAAAATGGCTGACAGTATGAAATACCGATATTTGGCCGCATGCATATTAAAGAGAGAATACTACAGAGGAAGCAAAAGAACATGCTTACAATTCTTCTTCTGGTTCATTCTTCAGTGCATCTTTTACAATGACCTGAAAAGCGTCTTCTACATTTGTTCCTTCTTTGGCGGATGTCTCAAAGTAAGGGATGTTACCTTTTGAGGCACACCAAGTCTTTGCCTTTTTCTCAGAGACCTAAGATGGGAGTAGACAAGTCCATTACTAGTGCATGACTTGAAAATAATATTTTGCAAGACAACTAGTTGTGGTAATTACCACACGGCTGTTGCCACCGTCAATATCGACTTTGTTTCCCAGCAGAACAAAAGGGAAGTTATCAGGATCAGAAGGACTAGCCTGGCAAATTGGATTTGAAGGTGAGACACAAACCAAATCATACTGTGCTGTTATTAAAACATTATAACCAACATAGATTTTCACCTGGATCAGAAATTCTTCGCGCCAGTTGTTCAGATTATCAAATGATTTCATAGAATTAACATCATAGACTAGAACGCAACAATCTGCTCCACGGTAGAATGCAACACCAAGACTCTGAAACCTTTCTTGCCCAGCAGTATCCCATATCTACAGAGATAGAATGTTAACTATCAACATTTGTAAAGCAGAGTTTAGCATATTCAAATTGCAAAAGAAAAATCCGATGATAACAGCACTTCTTCCGAGCTTCGAAACTACCAGCTTTAAGTAATACACATTATTTGATCAAAACAGATAAGCAATACATGTTGTCAATAGTAATTCCATGTACATATCTTACTGGGATGAACTTCTAATAGTGGACACTGAGCCGAAAAATTCACACGTGAACCCAAGCTCATATGCTCCTGCTATAAAAAAAAGCAAACAAAATAAAAAATCTGTTTTTTTACAATGAACATGAGAATGTGTTCTAACTGCATGCATGATTTTGGAGAGAAATGGCATGTGTGGTGGTCTGTGCAGAAACAAAACAAAATGCAGTGCTTTTTTGAGCATTCAGACTTGTTGTTTACAGAACTCAACAACAACAGCAACAACATCAAAGCCTTTTCTCCAAGCAACTTGGGATAGGCTAGACATGAAACCGAACAGACTTGTCATTTGCAGCACTCAGATTTCTTTTTGTTTTTTGCACAGACCACTACATATATATATACTTTCTTTGAGAATTTTGGCGTGATGTTAGAAACATGTTCATTGTACAAATATTTCACATTTCTTTGATTTTGTTTGCGATTTTTTTTATTTTACTATTCAGGCAGGAGCAAATGAGCTTGGGAGCAGAAACGTCATGTGAGACTTTCTTAATCATAGAAATGGAAACTGACATTAATGTCATGTGACATTATGACATTAATTTTCCATACTGCATTTTTCTTTTGTGATAAAGGAGGAACACCCCCAGCTCAGTGTTCAGAGAGAGAGAGAGAGAGAGAAAGGAAAGAGGGTTTGTTGGTTATTGCACTGTGCCCATACTGGACATTGAAGGATTTTCTGATACATGAAAACGGAAACGGACGGGTCATATATTTACTCTTCCATTTTGTAGCTTTTCCTTTTGTGATAAAGTAGGGACACCCCCAGCATCCCAACACAGTACATTGTTCAGAAAGAGAAAAAATAGAGTTATGGCACTATGTCCATACTGGGAGAAGATAACGATGCACAGCATGTTTACTGGGAGAAGATAATAAAAATCAAAGAAAACTGATTGCAATTCAGATGGTAGATGCATAATTAGAGTAGCAACTTGACAGGCTGAATGACTTGTAGTGAGACTCATTCTACTCACAAAACAACTTCCTCATTTTTGCTTTTAAGCATCATCCACGATAGTGTGATACCCCCCTAAGCAGATACACTTTTATTTCATGGCTGCAAATTCATTTACCCCTATCTATTTAAACTCAAAAAACGTCTCATATATTTTACAGAGTAGGTTTGTGTGCATTAGGGACAGTGGTAGTCCTTCTGATTGCAGAAAAAATTGCACAGGCTACACAAATTAAACTAACTTTTCAGCTTCATCGTGTTAAACAATTAGCTTGTTTAGATTTGAAGATTTCTCAAGTGCAATGCTAACTTCTCTAAATTACACAATGACTGCAGTAGAGCGATATGTTTGATGTGCTTTTATCCCCAGATAAGACTAAGTTGGGGCATTTCTTCCAATCCAAGTAAAAAAGACTACAATACAGGCAACGTTAATAAAAACTCCACAGGCTCACTGGTCTTCTGAAACACCATAGTAAATGACCAAAGCTGTGTCTTGTCCAGGAATCCAGTATACTGTATCGCAACACAATGCACTTGGCAACATCAAAGTTAAAGTACTACTCAGAGCAACTGCAAGAGTACGATGCTAACAAAGAGTCACTTGCTAAAAGAAGGTACCTGCAGAGTGAAGAGTCTGTCCTCGTACTGCACCTCTTTAGTGAGGAAATCCGCGCCGATGGTGGCCTTGTACTGGTTACTGAACTTCTTGTTCACATATCTGAGTTGCATCACAGCTCAGGAAAACACAAACAAAAGAAATCCAATCCAATCCTGTGTATAAAACGATCTCAACGATATAAACCAAAGATCCATCACTAGGGGGACAAGTAAACCGGAGGAGCGATTAGTCCGCCGCAACTCGAATTGCAGGATACTGGTTCATCAAGGAAGTCTTCCCGACCCTGGATCGCGGAAATTAGCAGAAAGTTAAGCAGAGAGAAACTCTCGAAAAAAAAAGGCAAAGCCGAAAGCAAGGAGGAAAGATCCGAATCACCGACCCGCTGTCGCCGAGGATGATGACCTTGAGAAGCGTGCGGCGCCGGGAGGCCATCGGGATCTACCAAGGCCTCGTGCTCGTCGTGCGCCGGAGGTAGGGGGAGCAGGAGGTGGGGACTGGGGACAGCGCAGGGAGGGGCGAAACCTAAGCTTTGCGTAGCTGCGTTTGCTGCCTTGCCGTCGTGAACCAGAAGGGGGGAAGGGACGAAGGGTACGTTTGGGAACAGGACGGACCACAGGGATGGGACGCGTAGGATCTCTGCTCCGGTTTGACTGGAAACTTTCCACCAAGCAGTTCAGAGTCTGCTGATTGGCACAAAATGCAACTGCCGTCGGCTCTCAGGGAGATCGAGCAATTATCCTCCAATTATTACTCTTTGCTCCATATGCACGCCTTGCTTACCTCGGCAGTATGGACAAAATTAACATAAGTTGGAAAGTGAACTTGTGTCAAAACTATTTTACTCTACTAAGGCTAGTCATAGTCTATATTATTAAAAAGATTGGGACCGTTCGTCACCTTCCCAGAATTTCCGTCTGTCAGGAAAAGACGGATTTGCCCCTCATAGTTTGGGGTATTTAGAAGGTGTGACACCGCCAAGTAGAATATCTGGTAAGTCAACGAAATAAAAAGAAAATCATCCCCGGACCCGGAGAAGAGGATCTTCCCCATCCCGAGCGGAGCACCTCGCACCGTGCGGCCCTTCTCCCTCCGCCGCGTCCTCCGCCCATTGCCGCATCTGCGGCTTCTCCGGCCAGCCCTTCTCCCTGCCGCATCCGTCCGAGCGCCCTGCTCCGCCTCCATCCTGAGCAAAGTGCCCCGCGCCGAGCGGGCCTTCTCTATATCCTACGCCCTATGCCCACTGCCACATCTGCCAGCGGGGGACGTCGACGCCACCTCTTCGTTCAGTCGCCGCCACGCCCAATCTACACCGCCAAGTGATATATAGGTTGAGGAAGCTTGAGAGGCTCGGGGACGGGGGCGAGGTTGCTCGATCGATTCGCACGAGATCTGATCGGGGAATGAACCTGCAGCGGAGGCGGCTCCGGGATTGAACCTGCAGCGGAGGCGGTGGCGCGCCGATGAACGGCGATGCGGAGGGGTCAACATCGGACGGAAGAGGATGTAACCGACGGCGTCATCTTGAGCGAGGTATGGCTGCAGGCTCGTGGTCGTTGATTGGAGCGTCTGTGGGGAGTCCTCAGAGGCGGCGGTTCAGCGTGCGGGCGACAAGGACGTGGCCACGCTAGCGCTAGCGCGGAGGAGCTCGGAGGCATCGTGCAGGTGGGCGTGATCGAGGAGGACCTGCGCCGGCCGGCAGCGCTAGGAGCGCCAGGGGCGACCACGACCTCGTGGTGACACTGCAGCGAGTCCACTCGAGATCCTCCTCATGCCCGCTTCCTCGAGCTAATAGAAGGCTACCAACCAATCTCCTCGGCAAGGCTGCTATGGATGGAAGCCGAGGATGCCCTGACTTCCACGATCAGAGACAACTCCAAGTCTCCAACCCCAACCTGATTACTAACATTTTTCTGTATCGATTTTATTGAATTTATCCCGTCTATTCTTATATGCAGTTTCTTGTCGACATTATGATTCTTTCATGGACCAGTTTTGTTACTTATTATTGTTTTGATCTTGGAATTGAGATCCAGTACTGCTTTTACAGTTCCGTATATTTGAGATTTTGTTGTTGATGGTGTGTTGTAGTATGAAATTTCGTAGTCTGTTCATGCAGCAACCCTGCATCTCATTAGTTTCCGATACTTGCAATGTAGTAGTAGAGAATTTAGCTTTATGGTGACGTCCCAGGCTGATTATTATTGCTGAGCTCTGCATCATGAACGAACAGAAGTAGAGGCTTTTATCTGAAACAACACTTTAATATAAATGCCATGGAATGACAAATACAGACCGGATAATATAGGATTTTTATTGCTACAAGCTTTGCGGATACAAAATATTTATATCGGCTTGTTGCTATGTATGGATAAAAAAAAGTTAAGAAAGAAGTATTAGGACAATTTAGGTATCAGCCTCAAAGTTCAGACTTGTCAGAACTGAGATTGTAACCTCACGATGGACATACCTATTCCTTTCCTTTAATTTCTTTCTTCATGTTTTTTAAGATTTTAAATATATATTTCTCTATCTTCTGAATGTACCTTGTTTGGTTTTACTTAGCTCTATAAACTGAATTCCATGGTGATCGGGGTTGCAACTATTTTCTAACAATCATCAGGTTGAGCGATTTCATACTGACATGAACAGTCACACCTACACATAGATGAAGTGGAAAGACATCAACAACGAATGGTTCTAGAGAGGGATGTCTTTGCGAAACGATAACATAAATCCTGATAAAAATGAACACGTGTGTGACAATGCTGAGACACCAGGTAGCAGAGGATGTGCAATTCACCTATGAGGATCTGGACCACCGTCTCTACCTCAAGGCGGCACTTTTGGAGCCTTTCATCTTTGAAGAACGGTCATTGTTGGTTGACGGAACTAAGTTTGTGCAACAAGACTTATACATGTTCGTCGCTAGGAAGATAAGGGCCGTAGCAACGCACGGACATTTAGCTAGTGGGAGTAACTTAAATAGTAACATAGTCCTACATGTATTGCCAACTAAGCATTTAGATGACATGGCATGCAATTAAATGATGAGAGAGACGCTTGTGGTAACTAGCTATGTTACCATAACATCACATATTTTAAGACAAAACGAGTCTATATTGCAATAAATAAATCTTTACATGATATCACGCATATGTTACTTTCCACTATGGAGATAGTAATTTAGACTAGTAACATACACATGTTACTACTCTAAGTTACTTCCCACTATGACCCGCTTAACTCTTTTGTGTAGCGCCTAACGAAAAGGCTTCACACTACACGGTGTAGCGCCTATGGCAAAGGCGCTACACCCTTTGCCAGCGTGGCACGCCAGTCCCATGGACTGTTCCGGTGGCACCTTAGCATAAGACGTTACTATGCAAAGCGTAGCGGCTAATAGATAGGCGCTATACTACTACATATATATTGTATGCATCTAAACTAGACAAAAGATTGTCTTAGGCTGGATGGTTGAGTCCTTTTGTATTGAGCAATAGGTCCTGTGTTCGACTCCCACTTCTCACTATCTTTTTTTTAATTTTTTCAAATCCATATCTCTGCTTTTTTTTCATTTTTTCTAAGTCCATAACTCTGCTTTTTTTTCAATTTTTCCAAGTTAATAACTCTGCTGTTTTAATTTTTCTAAGTCCATAACTCTGCTGTGCTCGTCAGCCATGGTCGCCTCCTTGATGATGATGCTCTGCTGCTCCCTCTTGGGTGGCCTCGAAACGTAGAATACGATGGCTCCATCTCCATGCACATGTCAATGACGATGGAGCTAGCCAGGCTAGCCTCCTCGTTCTTTTTATTTGTTTCTATTACTACAAATATCAACGCAAATTCGATCCATGATAGCTAATTGAGATGCCTTGAAACGGCATGAGTATTACTCCCTCCGCTCCGGTATAAAGGGCCTCTAGCAAATCGCAGCGGGACCAAGGTGTACATCCATTGGCTCTATAGGAACGAAGGAGATTGATGGCAGGACCAACCATCTAACTAGAATACACTCGGTTTCTGTGGTAGTTATTGAGGAGGAAGTGCATGCATGAGAGAAGGAGAGGACGAGAGCGTTTTTAGGAGGACAAAATTCTTTTGGGTCTTGTTTCTTTTACAATTCAGAACAGCCAAAAAAACACTAGAGGCCCTTTATATCGGAGCAGAGGGAGTACTGCTTTTCTGCAGTGTTAGCGTTAGGTGTCCGTACATTATATTGTACGGTAATAACTTGTACTCTCTCCGTCCGTAAATAAATATACTTCTAGATTTTGTCTAACTTAGATTTTATTAAATTTGATCAACCTAATAGATAAATATATTAACATATATTACATGAAATTTTTATATTATAAAACTAAATTTGAAAACAAATCCAGTGGTACTAAATTTGATTTTGTCTAACTTAGATTTTATTTAGTTTGACTTAGTATAAGATTAGAAGTATAGTTATTTGCGGACGAAGAAAGTAACTAATTAAGTTTGTAAGTATAGTTATTTGCGGACGAAGGGAGTAACTAATTAAGTTTGTAATTAACACCGAGTGAGATGTTACAAGCATAGACCAGCTTAGAAAAATTAAAATTAAAATAATGAGAAGTGAGATACCAACACATGATCTGTTGCATAAGACTAAAGGGCTCAACCATCTAGGATAAGACTAGTATAAATGCACACAGTACATATGCAGCAGTATAGCGCCTATCTGTTAGGCGCTACACTTTGTAATGTAACGCCTTACACCCAGGTGCTACCGGATTGGTTCATGGGACCGGCATGCCACGCTGGCAAGGGGTGTAACGCCTTTGCCATATGCGCTATACTGTGTAGTATGAAGCCTTTCCGTTAGGCGCTACACAAAAGGGTTAGTGAAGTAAAATAGTTTCAGAGCGAGTTCAGTTTGTGAATTCCTTTTCAACTTAGGTCAAATTTGTCTATACTGCCTCTTACCTCCGTCTGGATCAAATTTTGATTCCTTATTAAGACAAGAGTGCTACTAATACTAGTTCATACAGCTCGGTAAGTCGGTAACCTCAGACTAAGACTTCCAATATTTTCAGTCAGTGTTGAAAACCTCATGATTGGTTGATTCCAAAATAGGACTAAAGTTGGCTCGGCATTATAGTGATACTTCAAAGACACTATTGCATTGCAATTTAAGGGAGAAATAGTTATTTCTATGTTTTCTGAAAAAATAAAGTTAATTCCAAGTCAACCAAGCTCCTCATATTATTCTCCAAGTTTGTGTGGGGCAGAACGGTGCTCAAACTGTATCTATTGCAGTTTGTGGTTCGACGTTGGCACCCCAACATACACGTTTTTCGAAGGAGAATAGGGGGTGATGGTATCGCGCTCGCCATCCCTAAGATTGCTATGACGGATGATCCTCATCTGACCCCCGCTCCTCTCGCCAGCGCCACGTCCAGTATGCCATCAACATCTTGGTGCTGATGCCCGTCGGTACCGCAACGCCTCCAGCGATGCCTGCGCCGGTGCAGAGTTGCAGCTAATTCTCTAGACATGTGCCCCTCCCATCAGTCAGATATGTATCCTCATCCTCCCATGTGACGACCTCCCCCACCCTAGCGGCCTCCGCTCCCTAGACGTTATTGCCGCCTCTGGTGCCGGTTTGCCCCACCGGTGTATTTCCTGGTGGCCATTCCCACACAACTGGGTTGGGGGGATTGGCGTGGGTGCTTTGACCGAACATGATGCAAGCTGCCACCATGTGTTGCGTATCGGTACCTAGCGTTGTTTCGTAGGGGATGATACGTCGTAGACGTATCTATAATTCTTGATGTTCCATGCTTGTTTAGTATCTACTTTGTTATGTTTTGTCTATACTTTGAGGTATTTTTATACACTTTATGGTACTAACCTATTAACAAGATGCCACATTGTCAGTTGCCTGTTTTCTTCTGTTTTTGGTTTCAGAAAAGGCAAAAAATCAATATTCACGGAATTAGACGGGACAAAAGCCAAAGTCATTATTTTACCTGACACGACACGGAACCACGAAGCAGAGATGGAGGAGGACACCAGGGTGGCCAAACCCTAGGTGGGCGCGGGCCAGCCCTGGTGGCGCCCACAGGAGGTGTGGGCCCCCTGACCCTCCATCGACCTTGCCTCCTTCGCCTATAAAAGCCTCCCGAGGAGAAAACCCTAAAGAATCCATCAGAAAGCCACAAAAAGTTCTACAGTGCCGCCGCCACCGAGGGGGAGATTCGGGGGACATAAGTATCTGTTCCGGCACCCTGCCGGGACGGGGAAGTGCCCCCGGAGCCATCTCCTTCAATCTCCACCACCATCTCCATCGATCTCCACCACCATCTCCATCCCCGTTGTTGATCCCCATGATAAGGAGGGAGTAGTTCTTCCTCGAGGCTAAGGGCTCTACTGGTAGCTATGTGTTCATCTCTCTCTCTCTCTCTCTCTCTATGCATGATCATGTTATGGTCATGAGATTTGTAATCAAGCAGATCTGCTCTGCTACTCAAGTGCTTTAATAGATCTCTACTCTCCCCATGTGTGTGAAAATAACAGCGTGCACGCCATGATGGCACTTAGGCTAGAGTCTACATAAATACTCATCGTGCTTTAATAGATCTATGATTTTCCCCATGTGTGTGAAAGTGACAGCGTGCACGCTGTGTGTGGCACTTAAGCTAGATTACATATATATTTTTTATGAGTTATATCTGGAGTTGGATGTCTTTATGAAATTGTGGTGTTTGTTGGAACCATATAGTGATCAAGGTGACAGTGTGGGGTTATCTAGATTGGGAAAGGCTGACTTTAAGGTGTGATGTTATAGCCCTACCATGGATTAGAGTGTCCAACCAGAGAGTAGTTCAGGGTAGTATCATGAAGAGAATATATTTATATGAGAGAGTGTTTACTAGTGAAAGTATGATCCCTAGGCCTTGTTTCTAAGCATTGAAACACCGTTCACAACTAGATCTGTTGCATGTTTGCTTGCTTCCACCTTTATTTCAGTTTGTCTTTAGTCTCTCCCACGTCAACAACAAGTCAGAAGCTCTTTTCTGGCATCATTACCACTTGTATTTCACTATCTCTTCGCCGAACTAGTGCACCTATACACCTGACAAGTGTATTGGGTGTGTTGGGGACACAAGAGACTTATTGTATCTTGATTGCAGGGTTGCTTGAGAGGGAATACCTTTGACCACTTCCTCCCCGAGTTCGATAAACCTTGGGTAATCCACTTAAGGGAAACTTGCTGCTTTTCTACAAACCTCTGCACTTGGAGGCCCAACAACTGTCTTCAAGAATATAAGTGCGTAGACATCAAGCTATTTTCTGGCGCCGTTGCCGTGGAGGAAAGGTAAAATGCACTCACACACTTTACCCCATGGCAACAGCAAGCCAGAAAGCTATTTTCTGGCACCGTTGCCGGGGAGGTAAGGTAAAAGGTACTGACATCCTCCGTTGTGAGTGCTCGAAGTTATTTCCTTTAGATTCTGCAATTTTGTCTTTTTGTTTCTTGTTTTCACTAGTTAGGCTTAATGGAAAACAACAAATAAATTAGAGAGCTTTATAGTATCTATCTTGAGTTAGGACATGAAGTGTTTGAAGAGAAAATTAAAAAACCTATGGAGCTTTATTGGCATGCTAATAGCAATGTTATTAGTATGAACTCTTTGGACACCATTATTGCTAATGCTATGAAAACGTCTAAGCCTAGGGAATCTAGTTTTTATGAAAATGATATTTTTAGTCCCCCGGCTTTGGAAGATAGCTATTCTATTTCTTATGATGATACCAAACCTCCAATTTATGATGACTACAATGATGAGTATGATATTTTCAGTCCACCTACTATTGAGGAGAAAATTGATTATGATTACAATATGCCTCCTATATTTGATGATTATGGTGATGAGAAGAGTAATGATAGCTATTTTGTTGAATTTGCTCCCACTATGATTAATAAGAATTATTATGCTTATGTGGAGAGTAATAATCATTTTATGCATGTGGCTCATGATAAGAATGTTTTATGTGATAGTTATATTGTTAATTTTATTCATGATGCTACTGAAAGTTATTATGAGAGAGGAAAACATGGCTTTATGTACCTCATCAATATTAAGTTTCCGCTCTTTATGTTGAAAGTATTGAAGTTGCACTTGTTTTGATTTCCTATGCTTGTTGCTTTGTGCTTTCATGACTTGTTTATTTACAAGATTTCTATGCATAGGAAGTGGGTTAGACTTAAATTTGTTTTGAATTTGATTCTTGATGCTCTCTTTTACTTCAGTTCATATTTTCTATGTGAGCATCTTTCTTGTGCCTAACTTAAAGGCGTTAAAGAAAAGTACTTGTTGGGAGATAACCCAAGGGTTTTCTTGAGTCTTGGAAGTTATTACTTTAGTAATGACCTCTCCTTATCCTTTTTATTTGCTTTTTGTGCCAAGAATGACCTCTAATGAGAGGGAAGTAAGATTTGGGGAGTTGCTGTACTAAAACAGATTTTTGTGCTCCACCGTAAAAATTCGTGAGAAATCTCTATAAGTTGGATTGAGCTGATATTTTATAAAACAATCCCCCAGTATGTTAGCTAACTTTTGTTAGTTAAACACTTTTTGATTTAAGCAACAGAAGGTCTTCAAAAAAATCGGTTTCTGCCTGCTTGTCTGTTTTGACAGTTTTCTGCCATTATTTGCATTTACTTCTTATTGATTCCTTTTTGGATTCTTTTTGGGAAATTGAGCTTTTTGAGGGAATTGCTACAGTATCTTGTGTGTTTAGTGAAAGTTTTGCTATTCTAAAGCTAAACCAAAAGGTCTATTATCTTTTGAATACACTAATGTTGCTAATGAAGATTGTGTGAAGTTTTGTATGGAGGGAAATTTTCAGGTGTAGAGAAAGAATGATGTAATGAGATGAACAATGGACAAAAGCTAAAGCTTGGGATGCCACCCCATGTAACCCCAAGAAATATTCAAGAGGTACAAGCGTCAAAGCTTGGGGATTTCCAAAGAATCCCCTTCTTCATCAATAAAAAGCTCAGGTCTTTTTAGACACTTCGTTTTTATTGCTTCATGCACTGTTGTGTTGTTCTTGGAGCTTATTTGTTTTTGTTTTTAGTTTTATTTTGTTTAGTTTGTTTGAATAAGTTGGTTGGATTACAACACACTTATTTTGGAGAGAGACACACTCTGTTTTCATTTCCTAGAACACTCTAGGTTTCATTCTTATTGTTTTGTGAGTGTTCTCTTTTGCTAGCACTGTGTTTAGCCTTACTTTTCTTGTGCTTTGTGCTTAGAACTTTTTAGTTATTATTTGTGGATTTGTGAGACAAGCTCACTGATCTTTATTGATTATTATCTTTGTGAGTTGTTTCCAATAAGTCAACTGGTGTTGGAAAAGAGTAGAGAGTTTTATGCTTAAGTGGTACAAAAAGGAGCTTGCTTTGACTGTGGATTAGACTTTATCATGTTATGTTAGATGTTGTTTTGACCTTATGCTTAGTGATTATTGTTGTAGCATGAATTGTTCCAAACAATTAGTATTGCTTAATGTGCCTTGAAAGAATCATGCATTGTTTTAGCATACAAAAGCATAGTATTGTGGTATTATCCTTTGATGCTTTGTTTGGGTTGACTTGGCACATGCTCACACCATGTTATAACTATGAACCCGTAACCTTAGCCTCTATGATCATTTAGTTTTTGACTTGTGATACCACTTTATGCTTTGATTAATAATGTTTTGTCGCTCTGCATGATTATGGCCATTATTGCTCTCTTAGTTGGTCGCTCCGAGTCTTTTGCTAGCCTCCACTTGTATTGAGTAAGCTCTACTCATGCATCCAACTCCCAAGAAAGCAGTTTGTTCCAAAGTGTCCACTATAAATTCCTATGCATGGTGTGTTACACCATTCCAAGTATATTCTTGTTTTTATCTATCTTCCAAATTAAACGTGTTATGTGAAAATTAGTGATTAAAGCTCTCATAAACTTGATGGCACACTTTATTTTTATTGACCCTAATAAACTTGAACCATTGTGTCATCTATGTTGTATATGATTGCACTTATACGCTGGGAATCAGCAGAACCATGATGTCATGGGGAACGCTTTCAATATTGCACATGTACATTGTATCCAGTTGATATCATGCTCTTTTGTTTGCGGATGTCTTCGGTGTGAAATAAAAGGGGAGCTTGTAAGTCCATGGAGTTATCTATGTGTGTTAGAGAAACGCCTGAGCCGCTACCCTAAGCCATGCCTAATCATGGTGGAAACTTGCAGCATCACCATAGTGATCAATCTATGAAGCATTCTTCTTATAAAAAAGAGAGATAGAAAAAAAGAGATGAGAAAAGATGAAAGAGAGAAAAAAGCACCATTTTCCCATGGTAAATAACAAGATTGCTGAGATGCTCATTGTCTGCTTGCCTTGTCATTTTGATATGGGATAGCTCCTGTATCATGGGGCAAGGGGTACCCCGTTGGCGGTTCTCTATGATACACATGTACTTACTATGACAAGAACTTGCAAGTAACTAAAGTTGAGTAGCATGAGGAGCGGCCCTCGTACTCAAGGGACATGAGATTTCCAACTTATACTTTGTCAAGCATATAATCCATAGTTTGTTCACTTTAACCTTAATCACTTCAAGATTCTTATGATAGGGGCAATGAGAGATGAAAGCTAATAAGTACCATAATTTTTGGAAGCTCTTTATGAAACTTGAAATCCCTGCTTCCCTTTGAAGGGACTTTCTTCCACTTTTATATTGAGTCTCCACCTTCTATCCTTAGGCACCAATTAAGAGAGCTTAGTTGCCATTCTTAGTTCTATGTGCATTGTTCCCAAACTTATTGATTGATTCATATTGTTGATATTGCTTGTTCTTAAACTATTTGTATCTAGTCACTCTTATGAACTTTGAAGGTGTCCTATGCAATTATGTTTTGCTACTCCATGAGAGACAAGATGAATGCCACTATGCTATGTTTTATTTATGTAAAACAAACAAATGTTTTTAATGCATTGTTATTCATGAATCTTTGTTTGTATCCTTTCATGTTGCAACATAGTTGCTATGTCTTATTAGAACTTCATCTTTCATGCTCATGTTTAGAGTACTTTGATCCCAGCTTTCAATGCTTGCAAATGGTTTGATAAGATTTGTGATGGTTGATAGCGCTTGACGAGGTGGAAGAGGTTGAAGTAGATTCCCCAGTAATGGCACCAGAAAGCTTGATGGCGCCTAGTGTTTGATGTGGAAGCGCTTTGTTGGAAACCCCAAGAGCAAGGTGTGAAGCAGCAAGTAGCAAGTCTTCCCTCAGTTGAGACCGAGGTTATCGAACCAGAAGGAGGAAGGAAACGTCACACAGGTGTTGGAAGCAACGTGGAGACCTGCACAACACAAACTCAAGACTTTGCCCCAACGAATCAGTGAGGTTGTCAAGCTCACCGGTTTGTTGTAACAAAGGATTAAACGTATGGTGTGGAAGGTAATGGTTTGCAACAAGTAAACAAGTAATAGTGGAAGATGTATCAATGGTAAAGATTGGACCAGGGTCCATAGTTCATTAGAGGTGCTCTCCTTAGATAAACAACATGGCATGAAGGATGAACAAATTACAGCGGGGCAATTGACAGGAACTGAGCAAGGCATAACAATGCAATTACTAGCCAGAAAGATCCTATGAAGATGATTGGGCAATACAACAATATACATAGATGGTAATCCAACTACATCTATGACTAGAAATCCACCTTCATATTTGTAGGGGTTCGTAGCATGGAAAACAAAAATTTTCTATCGCATACAAACAAACAAGCCAAGATCTATCTACTAGATTGTAGCAACGAGTCGATGGTATAACTTACCCTCGAAGATTCCAAAGTGGTTAACGAGAGCAGATTCTCGTGGGTGATGTAGTCGTACTCTTTCCGATCTCAAGATCGTGTAGACGATCCTTCCGGCGCCATGTTCCGGCAGCGCTCCCGCAGTCGGTCACACGTTCGGTACTCGACGAAGACCTTCCTCTCCCTTGTTCCAGCAGGCAGCGGAGGTTGTAGCACTCTCCTCGCGATTCCGGCAGCACAACGGCGTGGTACCGGAAGTAGAGGGGAAATCCCGCAGGGCTTCGCCTTAAGCCGGTGCGAGTATGGTGGAGCTTATGAGAGAGGCTATTAGTGGTCTAGTAATTAGACACACCAATTAGAAGGCTCTAAACCAATTAGAAGGCTCTAAACCGCTGGCTAAAGCAATTAGAAGCTCTAAACCAAAACGGCTCTAAACCGGAGGTAGAAGATAGGAACTTGTGTGTTCTAGGAGGGGAGCCCTGCCCCTCCTTTTATGGGTGGGGAGGCGCGGCCAGGGGAGGAGAGTCCCTCCCCAAGTCGGCCTTGGGCTGGGCGCCGGCTTGGAGGAGTGGGACTCCTCCTCCAAGTTGGTTCCAACTCCTCTTGCTTGTTTCCCACAGTTTCCTGTTTCCCACAGTTTCCTGTTTTAGCCGTTTGACTTTCAAACTGGCAATTTGACTTTCATGTTTTTGGAACAGCAAGAACACTTAGTACATGATGCAATCATTCAATGACACACTCATGTACCCTCCCCCCCCGGAGTGCCGGACAATCCGGAACCTTCTAGAACATTCCCGATGAAAACACCGGAATCATTCCCGAACTCCGAAACGGGACTTTCCTTATATGAATCTTATTCTCCGGACCATTCCGGATCACCTCGTGATATCCCAGATCCCATCCGAGACTCCGAACAACATTCGGTCTCTTTCTCATAATACCATAACTACTCAAAACAACGTCGAATCCTTAAGTGTGTCTCCCTACGGTTCGTGAATTATGCGGACATGATCGAGACACTTCTCCGAACAATAACCAATAGAGGAATCTGGAAATTCATATGGCTCCCACATATTTCTACGATTACTTTGCGATCGAATGAACCACTTACATACGATACCAATTTCCCTTTGTCTCACGATAGTTTACTTATCCGAGGTTATGATCGTCGGTATCTCTGCATACCTAGTTCAACCTCGTTACTGATAAGTACTCTTTTCTCGTTCCCGTGATATGTGATCCCTTGTGAGCCATTCACATGCTTGCAAGCTAATTGGATGACATTCCACCGAGAGGGCCCAGAGTATATCTATCCGTCATATGGATGGACAAATCCCACTCTTGATCCATGTGTTTCAACCAATACTTTCCGAACACTCAATGCCACCTTTATAGCCACCCTGTTACGGTGTGGTGTTTGATGACATCAAAACATCCATCCGGTAAAGGTGATATGCATGATCTCATGGTCGAAGGAATTAGGTTACTATGTATCAGAAAGCATATAGCAATTGAACTATTGAAATGACTTGATCTTTATGCTACGCTTATCTATAGGAGTATGTCCATCACATCATTCTCCTAATGATATGATCCTGTTGTTAATAACATCTCTATGTTCATGATCAGGAAACCATGATCATATATTAACCAACAAGCTAGTTTAACAAGAGGCTTTACTAGGGACTCTTATTTTAGTTTACAAATCACACAAGTATTAATGTTTCCGGTTAATACAATTATAGCATGGTATGTAAACTTTTATCATAAGTGTGAAGATATGATAATAACCACTTTATTATTGCCTCTTGGGCACATCTCCAACAATATTATCATTTGAACCCCCTCCAGTATTAAGTTGCAAGAAACAGACATCTGCTTTAAGCAAAGTGTGTAAGGTAAACAGTCCACATGTTCCATGAACAAGAGACCGCTGTTTTGTCCCTAGTAGCAACAACACATCTACAACTGAAGAGATTTCTGTCACTTCCCTTGGAAACTAGAGGCATGAACCCACTATCGAGCATAAATACTCCCTCTTGGAGTCACTAGCAACTACTTGGCCAAGATAACCACTAGCAATGGAGAGCATGCAAGATCACAAACAACACAGACATGATAGAATCATAAAAATAGAACCATTAATAAAACCAACATAATAATCCCAATATCCATCGGATCCCCGCAAACACAACATGCATGATTACAAATAGATTAGATCTTGATCATGAACGGAGCTCACAAGATCTATACATGAAAGCACAAAGGAGGAGATACAACCATCTAGCTACTACATGGTCCCATAGTCCAAGGTGGAACTACTCATGAATCATACCGGAGAGAAGGCCTCCGGGATGATCTCCTCTCTGGCAGGGTGCCGAGAATAACTTCAGATCCTCCCCGATCTTGGTACGATGGTGGCGGCGGCTACCGACGGTTTCGTGGATTTCTGATCAGGTCCTGAGAGTTTCTGCATCAGGGGCTTCTTATAGGCGAAGGGGGAGACCGAGGCGGCCGCCAAGGCGGCCAAACCCTAGCCAGGCGCGAGGTAGGGCCCACCTGCGCCTGGGTGGTCTGGCCCCTCTGGCTGGCCCCTCGGGCTCTCCTCTGGACTTCTTGTTCCCCACGGAAAGTTATTGACTTAGTCCTTCGTCCCGTCCAATTCCGAGAATATTTCTTTACTAACTTTTTTGAAACCAAAAACAGCAGAAAACAGGCATCTGGCACTGTTGCAACTTGTTAATAGGTTAGTACCAGAAAACATGTAAAAAGCACCTCAAAGTGTGGACAAGTAAAGTAGATACAAAACAAGCATGGAGCATCAAAAACTATAGATACGTTTCCAACGTATCAGCATCCCCAAGCTTAACTCCTGCTCGTCCTCAAGTAGGTAAGTGATAAAAGAATAATTTTTGAGGTGACATGCACCCTCACAATAAAGATCCAACCATTTGCAAACATTGAAAGCTGGGATCAAAGAACTCTAAACATGTGCATGAAAGATGGAGTTCTAACAATAGGACATAGTAACTATGCATGCAACATGACAAGCTACAAACAAAGATCATGAATAATATGCATTGAAAAACGTTTGTTTGTTTCATATGCAGAAAACATAGCATAGTGGTAATCAGCTTGTCCCTCATAGAGTAGCAATATAATGCATAGGACACCTGCAAAGTTCACAAGGGTGACTATAAACAAATAGCATAAGAGCAAGTAATAACACAATATGCATCAATTAATAAGCTTTGGAACATTGCACATTGAGTGACAACTATGCTCTCTTAATGGCGCCTAAAGGTAGAAGGTGGATACTCAAATAATGGTGGTAGAAAGACCTTTTTTGTAAAGGAAGCAGGGATTACAAGTTTCAAAAAGAGCTTCCAAAAACTATGGTACTTATTAGCTTTCAGCCCTCATTGCCCCCATCATAAGCATCTGGAAGTGGTTAAGGTTAAAGTGGCAAAGCTGGAGTATATGCTTGACGAAGTATAAGTTGGCAATCTCAGGTCCCTTGATTATGAGGGCTACACCTCATGGATACTCAACTTAGGGCCCAGGAAAGTTCTCGTCACTGTAAGTATTTGCGTATCATTGAGAACCGCCAACGGGGTACCCCTTGCACATGGTACAGGAGCTTTCCCATAACCAAAATGACAAGGCAAGCAGACAATGAGCATCTCAGCAATTCTTCTTATGTACCATGGGAATATGGTGCTTTTTCTCTCTTTCCTCTTTTCTCAATGTGTTATTTTAATAAGAAGAATGCTTCATATATGTCACTATGGTGATGCTGCAAGTTTCCACCATGATTAGGCATGGCTTAGGCTAGCGGCCCAGGCATTTCTCTAACACAGAATACAAACTCCATGAACTTACAAGTTCCCACTTCATTTCACACCGGTAACATCCATAGACAAAAGAGCATGATATCAACGGAGTACAAAAAGTACAAGTGCAATGTTGAAAACGTTCCCCGTGATAGCACGGTTCTGCTAATCCCAACTTATAAGTGCAAGCATATACAACAAAGTTGCCTCAATGGTTCAAGTTTATTAGGGGCAAAGAATAAAATGTGCCTTCAAGTTCGTGAGGGCTTTAATCACTAAGTTTTCACATAACAAAGCCATTTTTAATTGGAAGATAGTTGGAAACAAGAATATACTTGGAATGGTGTAACACACCATGCATAGGAGTTTATAGTGGACACTTTGGAATAACTTGGTTTTTTGGGAGTTGGAAGCATGAGTAGAGCTTACTCATACAAGTGGAGGCTAGCAAAAGACGGGAGCAACCAACTAAGAGAGCAATAATGGCCATAATCATGCAATGCAACAAAGCATACTAATTAAAGCAAAGAGTGGTACTACAAGTCAAGGACTAAATGATCATAGAGGCTAATGGTGACTTGTCATAGTCATAACATGGTATAAGCATGTGCCAAGTCAACCCAATCAAAAACATCAAAGGAGAATACCATAATACTATGCTTTTGCATGCTAAAACAACGCATAATTTCTTCAAGACACACTAAGCAATCCCAATTGTTTGGAACAAGACATGCTACAGCAATAATCACTAATCATAATGCTAAAACAACACCTAGCATGTCATGTTAAAGTCTAAGTCATAGTCAATGCAAGCTCCTCTTGCACTTCAAGCAAGAACTTACTACTCCTTTCCAAACACCAAGCAAACTTATTTGCAAAACAACATAGTGAGACCGGGGGTCCAAACTACTAAATCAAACTAAACAAACTAAGCAAAGCAAATGAAAACTAAGACGCTCCAAGAACAACACAACTGTGCATGAAACAATAAAAACGAAGTGTCTAGACAGACCTGAGCTTTTTATGATGAAGAAGGGGATGCCTTGGGCATCCCCAAGCTTTGACGCTCGTACCTCTTGGATATTTCTTGGGGTGACACCATGGTGGCATACCCAAGCTTGAGATTTTGTCCATTCTTTATCTCACTGCATCATTTTCTCTCTACACCTGAAAATTTTCCTTCATACAAAACTTCACACAATCTTCATTAGCTTATTCAAAAGATATTATACCACTAGCAAAGCTTTGGAACAGCAAGTATTTTTACTAAAAACACAAGCTACTGTAGTAACCCCTTCAAAGAAACTCAATTTACCTGAAGAGAGCTCAAAAAGGAATCAATAAGAAGCAAATGCAAATAATGGCAGAAATCTGTCAAAAAAGACCAGCAGGTAGAAACGATTTTTTTCGAACATCTTCTGATGCTCAAATCAAAAAGTGTTGAACTAACTAAAGTTATCCAACATAATGGGGGTTTTATTAGTAAATTTTTAGCTCAATCCGAGTTACAGAGACTCCTCACGAATTGTTTTGGTGGAGGACAGAAATCTGTTTCGGGACAGCAACTCCCCAAATCTTAGTTCCCTCTCATTAGAGGTCATTTTGGCACAAAAAGCAAACAAAAAGGATAAGAAGAGGTTATTACAGTAGTAATAACTTCCAAGACTCAAGGAAACTCTTGGGTTATCTCCCAACAAGTACTTTTCTTTAACGCCTTTAAGTTAGGCACAAGAAGCAAGAAGAATCAAGTATTTTCAAATGAAGAAGCATTAACATCAAATCTTGCTTTCAAAGGAGGAGCAAAAACAACTTCTCTCTCCTCATAGGGAAGTGTTCAATACCTTTCTTGAATGGAAATTGATATTTGATTGTGACTTCTTTCATATCAATGATGGCACCAACTGTTCTAAGAAAAGGTCTTCCCAAAATAATAGGACAAGAAGCATTGTATTCAACATCCAAAACATAGCAATCAACAGGGACATAAGCATTGTTAACCATAATGAGAACATCATTAATACTCCCCATGAGTTTCTTCTTAGCATTATCATTGAGTGGGACATTTAAATAACAATCTTCCAATGGTGGCAAATCAATCATTTCATAAATCTTCCTAGGCATAATAGAGACACTAGAACCAAGATCACATGAAGCTTTGAGATCAAAGTCATTCACTTGCATATTAATAATGGGTTCCCAACTATCTTCTATTTTCCTAGGAATAGAAGCTTTGTGTTTTAGCTTCTCTTCCTTAATCTTAACAAGAGCATCTATAATGTGTTTGGTAAAGGCGACATGCATATCACTAGCATCAGGACTTCTAGCAAGCTTTTGTAGGAACATAATCACTTCAGAAATATTGCAACCATCAATATCAAAATCAAACTTAGCATCACTAGTAGTAGGATCAATAGGCTTAGGCATAGTAGGAGGAGGAATAGGGGATACTTGTGGTTTAGTGGTAATAGTGCACACACTATTGTTTCTATCAATTTCAGCTTCCCTTTCCCACCTAGCATGAAGTTGAGCTAACAGCCTAACATTTTCATCAATAGTAACTTGTATGGCATGAGCAGTAGCAAAGGTGTTTTCCATAGTTTCAGGTTTAGCAGCCATTTTATTTACCAAGGAATTTTGAGCTTCAGACAAAGAGGATATATTTTTCTCAATAGTTAAAAGCTTTTCCTCTATAGTCTTATTGAAAGTGGTTTGTTTACTAATAAAGTCCTTGAGCATGACTTCAAGTTCAGAGGGGGCACTTCTAGCATTATTGTAAGAGCTTCCATAGGAATTGCCATTATTAGGAGGATAAGGCCTATAATTGTTGTTGCTACCAAAATTATTCTTATAGGCATTATTGTTGAAATTGTTGTTTCTAATGAAGTTCACATCAACTTGCTCTTATTGAGCAACCAAAGAGGCTAAGGGAACACTATTAGTATCTAGAGGAGCTTTCCCATTAACAAGCATAGCCATAATAACATCAATCTTTTCACTCAAAGAGGAAGTTTCCTCAACAGAATTTACCTTCTTACCATGTGGAGCTCTCTCAACATGCCATTCAGAGTAGTTAACCATCATATTATCAAGGAGCCTTGTTGCAGCACCCAAGGTGAGTCCCATAAAAGTACCTCCAGCAGCAGAATCCAACAGGTTTCTTGAGGAGAAGTTCGAACCTGCATAAAAAGTTTGGATAATCATCCAAGCAGTGAGTCCATGAGTAGGGCAATTTTTAACCAAAGATTTCATTATTTCCCAAGCAAGAGCAACATGTTCACTATCAAGTTGTTTAAATTTCATTATGTCACTTCTCATAGCAATAATCTTAGCAGGAGGATAGTACTTTCCAATAAAAGCATCTTTGCACTTAGTCCAAGAATCAATACTATTTTTAGGCAAAGATAGAAACCATTCTTTAGCTTTTCCCCTCAAGGAGAAAGGAAAAAGCCTGAGCTTAATAATATCTCCATCTACATCCTTATACTTTTGCATCTCACAAAGTTCAACAAAGCTATTAAGATGGGCAGCAGGATCATCAGAACCAGCACCAGAAAATTGCTCTCTCATCACAAGATTCAACAAAGCAGGCTTAATTTCATAAAAGGTAGCATCAGGAGCAGGTGGAGCAATAGGTGTGCTTAGGAAATCATTGTTCTTGGTGCTAGTGAAGTCACACAACTTGGTGTTCTCAGTATAGTTCATTTTGGCAAAGGTGGGCAAGACAAAAACAGCAGCAGCAGCTAGAACAAGAACTAATTTTTTGGTTTTTTTTTGAAAAGAGGCAAACAAAACCAAGCAAAAGAAACTAAGCAAACTAAAAACAAAGTAAAGAGAAAGGAAGTGAAGGACTCCCCTTGTGAAGACGTCTTTAGCCTCCCCGGCAACGGCGCCAGAAAACTTGTTGATATCGCTTGACAAGGTGGAAGAGGTTGAAGTAGATTCCCTAGTAATGGCACCAGAATGCGTGGTGGCGCCTAGTGTTTGATGTGGAAGCACTTCATTGGAAACCCCAAGAGTAAGGTGTGAAGCAGCAAGCAGCAAGTCTTCCCTCAATTGAGACCGAGGTTATTGAACCAGAAGGAGGAAGGAAACGTCACACAGGTGTTGGAAGCAATGTGGAGACCTGCACAACACAAACTCAAGACTTTGCCCCAACGAATCAGTGAGGTTGTCAAGCTCACCGGTTTGTTGTAACAAAGGATTAAACGTATGGTGTGGAAGGTAATGGTTTGCAACAAGTAAACAAGTAATAGTGGAAGATGTATCAATGATAAATATTGGACCGGAGTCCATAGTTCACTAGAGGTCCTCTCCTTATATAAACAACATGGCATGAAGGGTAAACAAATTACAGTGGGGCAATTGATAGGAACTGAGCAAGGCATAACAATGCAATTACTAGCCAAAAAAATCCTATGAAGCTGATTGGGCAATACAATAATATACATAGACCGTAATCCAACTGCATCTATGACTAGAAATCCACCTTCAGGTTATCATCCGAACCCCCTCCAGTATTAAGTTGCAAGCAACAGACAAATGCTTTAAGCAAAGTGTGTAAGGTAAATAGTCCACATGTTCCATGAACAAGAGACTGTTGTTTTCTCCCTAGTAGCAACAACACATCTACAACCGAAGAGATTTCTGTCACTTCCCTTGGAAACTAGAGGTATGAACCCACTATCGAGCATAAATCCTCCCTCTTGGAGTCACTAGCAACTACTTGGCCAAGATAACCACTAGCAACGGAGAGCATGCAAGATCACAAACAACACAGACATGATAGAATCATAAAGATAGAACCATTAATCAAACCAACATAATAATATCAATATCCATCGGATCCCCGCAAACACAACATGCATGATTACAAATAGATTAGATCTTTATCATGAACAGAGCTCACAAGATCTATACATGAAAGCACAAAGGAGGAGATACAACCATCTAGCTACTACATGGACCCATAGTCCAAGGTGGAACTACTCACGAATCATACCAGAGAAAAGGCCTCCGGGATGATCTCCCCTCCGGCAGGGTGCCGGGAAGAGCTTCAGATCCCCCCGATCTAGGGACGATGGTGGCGGCGGCTACAGACGATTTCGTGGATTTTTGATCGGGTCCCGAGAGTTTCTGCATCGGGGGCTTCATATAGGCGAAGGGGGAGACCGAGGCGGCCGCCAGGACGGCCAAACCCTAGCTAGGCGCGGGGTAGGACCCACCCGCGCCTGGGGGGGGGGGGGGGGGGGGCTGGCCCCTCTGGCCGGCCCCTCGGGCTCTCCTCTGGACTTCTTGTTCCCCATGGAAAGTTATTGACTTTGTCCTTCGTCCCGTCCAATTCCGAGAATATTTATTTACTAAATTTTCTGAAACCAAAAACAGCAGAAAACAGGCATCTGGCACTGTTGCAACTTGTTAATAGGTTAGTACTAGAAAACATGTAAAAAGCACCTCAAAGTGTGGACAAGTAAAGTAAAGTAGATACAAAACAATCATAGAGCATCAAAAATTATAGATATGTTTTCAACGTATCAATTGTGCATGTCACCTCAAAAATTATTCCTTTTTATCACTTACCTACTCGAGGATGAGCAGGAGTTAAGCTTGGGGATGCTTGATACATCGTAAACGTATCTATAATTCTTGATGTTCCATGCTTGTTTAGTATCTACTTTGGTATGTTTTGTCTACACTTTGAGGTATTTTTATACACTTTCTGGTACTAACCTATTAACAAGATGCCACAGTGCCAGTTGCCTGTTTTCTTCTGTTTTTGGTTCCGGAAAAGGCAAAAAATCAATATTCTCGGAATTAGACGGGACAAAAGCCATAGTCATTATTTTACCCGACACGACACGGAACCGTGAAGCAGAGATGGAGGAGGACACCAGGGTGGCCAAACCCTAGGTGGGTACGGGTCAGCCCCTAGTGGCACCCACAGGGGTGTGGGCCCCCTGGCCCTCCATCGACCTTGCCTCCTTCGCCTATAAAAGCCTTCGAGGAGAAAACCCTAAAGAATCCATCATAAAGCCACAAAAAGTTCCGCAGCGCCGCCGCCACCGAGAAGGAGATTCGGGGGATAAAAGTCTCTATTTTGGCACCCTGCCGGGATGGGGAAGTGCCCCTGGAGCCATCTCCTTCGATCTCCACCACCATCTCCATAGCCGTTGCTGATCCCCATGATGAGGAGGGAATAGTTCTTCCTCAAGGCTAAGGGCTCTACCGGTAGCTATGTGTTCATCTCTCTCTATGTATGATCATGTTGTGGTCATGAGCTTTGTAATCAAGTAGATATGCTCTGCTACTCAAGTGCTTTAATAGATCTCTGCTCTCCCCATGTGTGTGAAAGTGACAACATGCACGCCATGATGGCACTTAGGCTAGACTACATAAATAATCATCGTGCTTTAATAGATCGATGCTTTACCCCACGTGTGTGAAAGTGACAGCGTGCACGCCGTGTGTGGCACTTAAGCTAGACTACATATATATTTGTTATGAGTTATATTTGGAGTTGGATTTCTCTATGAAATTGTGGTGTTTGTTGGAACCATCTAGTGCTCAAGGTGACAGTGTGGGGTTATCTAGATTGGGAAAGGCAGACTTTGAGGTGTGCTGTTATAGCCCCACCATAGATTAGAGTGTCCAACCAGAGAGTAGTTCATGGTAGTATCATGAAGAGAATATATTTATATGAGAGAGTGTTCACTAGTGAAAGTATGATCCCTAGGCCTTGTTTCTAAGCATTGAAACACCATTCACAACTAGATCTGTTGCATGTTTGCTTACTTCCACCTTTATTTCAGTTTGCCTTTAGTCTCTCCCACGTCAACAACAAGTCAGAAGCTCTTTTCTGGCACCGTTACCACTTGTATTTCACCATCTCTTCGCCGAACTAGTGCACCTATACACCTGACAAGTGTATTGGGTGTGTTGGGGACACAACAGACTTCTTGTATCTTGATTGCAGGGTTTCTTGAGAGGGAATACCTTTGACCACTTCCTCCCTGAGTTTGATAAACCTTGGTAATTCACTTAAGGGAAACTTGTTGTTGTTCTACAAACCTCTACACTTGGAGGCCCAACAACTGTCTACAAGAATAGAAGTGCGTAGACATCAGGGGACTGGCACTTTGTCTTAGTGTGTCGCCACGTGTTTCCTTCCGTCGTCTTCGATCTTCCTGCTCCTAGCATGCAGCCGACTCATCTGACGTCATTGAGGGACAAATGCTTTCGGTGCCTCTCCATAGGTCACCATGCCAGCTCCTACATGGGCCCAAAATTTGATGCATGAAATGCCTCCATTTGAGCCATGTCACTCGACTCTCTCATGCTAACCCCTGCACCAATTAGTCTACACCGCTCCAATATGTTGCTTCACCGTCTCTCCCACCGCCTGCACCTGCCTATGTTGTAGTCCTGCTTGCAACCACCAATGATGCTACCCGGGGTGACCTGCCTTTGCATCACCTCCTTGTGGAGGAGGCCGAGCTTCGCATTGAGCTTCACAACAACCTTGTGAGTGTTCAGGGTGC
Source organism: Avena sativa (assembly GCA_916181665.1). Classification (NCBI taxonomy): domain Eukaryota; kingdom Viridiplantae; phylum Streptophyta; class Magnoliopsida; order Poales; family Poaceae; genus Avena; species Avena sativa. The sequence continues at coordinate 412,381,641 of OV702281.1, read as the reverse complement.
TCTAGAGATAGAGAAGGACAACCTTTGCAAACTATAGGTTATGGAGGATATTCCTTTGCTGCCTGAGCTTGAGGTCGATTATGTTGATGGAGGGAGGAGAAGCATGCATCTATGGAGATTTCTCCCCTCGTGATATAACATGCCCGTCGGCGCTACTCATGGTGTTGTCTACCTCTAGGAGTGAAGTCATCACCCAAGTCATGGCTCTAGTTCCGTAGAATATGCCTGAGCTGCAAGAGCTATGTGAGGAACAATATGGGGTGCCCCGATGGAGATGGTCTCACTAGATTCCTCGGTTGTGTCCATGATGCCCTCACCACCGCCGTTTGATCCCTTCCATATGCTCTCCTATGTGGAGCATGAAGGTTTGGATGATATTGATACTCACTAACAAGGGTAACCTCGGCAATGTCCATAGTCATGGACTTGGATTTCAGGGAAAAGGGGTGCGTTGGTGATTTCGTAGGCTTATCACACAAACAAGGTATACGAGATTTACCCAGGTTCAGGCCCTCATAGAGGAAACCCTACTTCCCGCTTGTCTGATTTTATTGATGGAGAGTACAAATTCGCCAGATTGCAAGATGTGATCTAGCTTACAACGGTTTATTGTGAATCGAAGGTTAAGGTGCCCTCCCCATCGGCTCCTTCCAGCCTTTATATGAGAGGATGAGTCTTAGAGTCCAATCCGGATTGGTTACAGAAAAAAAAATGTGTCTATGACTATATCGGCTACATCTTGGACATTGCCTTGTTTGCCACATCCGGTTCCTGGGCCCCGGATGCTTCCAGAACCTTCGGCTTCTTATGGGCCTTATCTTGGATCTGCACCCTATGTCACTCACCCTTCCGTGACCATTGGACAGTGGTGTTTTTGAGTGACAAGGTTAATGAAGAGGGTGCGTTGGCACTTTAAGTCCGAGGCTCTCTTTGCAAAAGAACTTTATGACTTACTCGTCGGTTTAGAGGCAGCTAGCTCTGGATATCGTAAGGAGATTTCTTGTCTCCTGACGCAAAGGGTAAGAGGGGCAAAATCAAGAAGGTGGAGAAGTATACGAGGAGCAAAAGGAAGAAAAGTGGCGCATCAAGGAAGGCGCTCGTAGGCCACAACTTCTTGATGGATGTTTTTATAACTTTTCATGTTATCGTATCCGAGATGTTTTTAGTGCTTTGCGTCATGGCGATCCATGTGTGAAAGAGATTGCGGTTGTAACAAGTTCAGAGAGTTTGTTGGTGTGCCTAGAGGGTGGGTATTTTCATGCTTTAGGTGTAGCGTGTAGTCCGCATGTGGTTTTGATGTGACGGTTTTCATCTAGTTTCGAGCGTTTCTTCTTTTTAATTAACTACCAGAAGTGCCCATGCGTTGCACCGGGAAGACCAATCTAATTCGCATGAAAAAACTTTTGTCTTGCCTCATGACACCGGTCTCGATTGAGTTGAACGTTTTCTTATCTTGGACGAACCTATTCACAGAGTTATGTCAGAACTTAGAAATTATTTCCAGTACCTAGATGATTTGTTAATTTTTAGATAAAGCATACTCCAAAATATAGTATCCGCTAACAGTCATACGGATTTCATGTAAAAGGACAAACGTATTCGTTTGGCAGAGCTTAATAGGGGCGCATGCATTTTTTTAATTTTGTAAACCCCTATTTCTTTTTCTGCAAAATCAAAAATTAGAAAAAGCAAAGAGAAAAAAAGAAAAAAAAACATGTAGGAGCTCTCACTTAAGAGTCCAAGTAGTCTACTAATCTGACGGTATTATGAACACTCCCTATTGCGTATATCTTCCATGCATTAGTTATTACCAACACTTTAGTCTCTCTTAAATCTCTAGCGGTACTAATGTATCTTATTCTATAGATTGTATTTCTTTCAAACAACGGTTCTAGACTTTTTTTGCAAAAAAAAATAGAAGAAGGCCGTTGCTCCTCTCGCCTTGGACGACCAACTGGTCCGGCTCGCCATCCACACACTAAGCCAGTGACAGAGCTAGAAAAATAACCCTTGGTGCATAACTTTGAATAACAAATTGATACTCACTTTGTTTAGAAATATAAGACGTTTTAGCTTTATGAATCAAATATATCTATATAATTTTAGTGTATAGGTTCATAAAGGTTCGGAGTAAACCTATACATTAAGATGGGTCTAAATACATTCATTTTATAAAGCTAAAATGTCTTATATTTATAAACGGAGAACGTATATGCAATTCAATCAAAACGACATTGTATGGGGCCATGCGATAATGCGGTGGTTTTTTTTAAACCAAAAACAACTCACTCTTATCCATTCACACTCTCAGAAAAATCCATTCACCACCGCAGCTCTTTATCTTCGTTAGCTTTTCTTTTATCTTCGTTCGATTGCAGCAGAACAGTCAGAATCACACCATGTCACGGACTGAGCCACATGAGTGCACGGAGCCGCTGGTTCTCTAGCTCAACGGCAGTGACACCTGCAATACCAGGATGGCCGCCTGCTGCCCTGCTCGGTATGGTGCACGTTCCGTAGCCACGCATATTATGGTCGTCGGTGAAATTTCGATAGAGAGAAATAGAACTCCAGTAATCGAGGCCAGAGACAGTACGGTAGCCGTAGAAGAGAAAGAACTCTCCACGCTTGCTTCTCTCCTTATTCAAACACCCAAATGTGTCGATGTCTTCATCCCAAAATACGGATGGGAATACCATGGCCACTTTGTTCAACAAACCAAACCCCAACCCCTGAATCACTCCAAGCTTATTCTTGGGCAACACCGGATCAAACTCGATGCTCCCACTCTTGAGCACCCCAAGAGGGACAGTGCAGAGCGCCATGTCCGCCTGAAAAATCTGCCCTCCTTCCACCGTGATGCTCGCCCCATCCTCTCCATGCTCAATCCGCTTCACTGTCTTCTCATACAACACATGCACACCATCGCATAATGCGTGTACGAGCCTTGAATTGCGTCCAGCCAAGAAGCAATGGTCTCCACCCATCTCAAACTGGTCGTCCTGGTCCTAGTGTGCTAGCAAGAGCTCTGATAGGCAACCAGCATTGGAGAACTCAAGGTTGGCTAGATGCCAGTCAAGAACCTCCCGCTCTTCCTCGCTTTTAGCGACACTGTACAGCCTTCTCAGCCTCTCGATCCCTTCCCCCAGGGAGATACCCTCTGCGGCTTCCTTGAGAGCCTCCCGCAGCCTGGTGGCGTGGTCTAGAAGCGTATTAAACGCCAGATCGATAACTCTATCCAGCCTGGTGTCAACTATCTGGCCATCCGGGTGGTACATCGGGCATCGGTCGTGCACTTGTGGAGAGGTATCCCGAGCTGACGGGCGAGCACGCCTAGCGGGTTGACGTGGATGCCAGTAATGACGCTCCCGCCAAGCTCGACGGCGGCCTGCCCCCTGCCTAGGCGGGACGTGTAAACGCGGCCGCCAGGGCGGGCGCGACCTTCCAGGACAAGCATGCGGAGGCCGAAGCAGAGGAGCTGGCGCGCGTCCGCAAGCCCAGCGAGGCCAACGCCGATGACGAGGATGGAAGCGGCTGGGACCTCGGGTGCGTCGGGGGGAGGGGAGGCAGGGAAGGCGGCCGAGACACCGAAGTTGACATAGCCCTCGCGGGAGAGGAACTCGTGCACCGTGGCGACGAGATGGTCGTAGGTCACAGCGACGGTCTCGAGCACGCGCGCACGGGGGAGCAGCACCCGCGGGTCGGCGCGCCAGGAGGCGAGGATGTGGTTGTGCACGACGATGTAATCGTTGGGGGCGGCGGCATCAGAGGCCGCGAGGATGGCCTCCTCGGCGGGGAGGAGCTCGTCGATGGGAAATCCGAGGGAGAGCGCAATGATGAAGAGAGAAGCATTGGGTACTTCATGCGGCGGGATGGAGGTGGATCAGGAAAGAGAGTTTAGAGTTTGGTATGGAGGATACTAACTTTTTTTGTATTTTTTTTTTCACTTACCGGTGGTATTGGTGGATAATTTATTTTCTACTCAAAGGGTAAAGCCGTCCAAAAAGTGTAGGTACTAAAAAAAACGTTTATTTCTTATACCTATATATATATATATAATAATAAAGCACGAAGTGTTTCTCTCGGTCCAACACTTTTTTTGACCCTTTTACCCTGCCACCAAAACCCAAATTAAGAAGTTGCCACCACCAACAAAAAAAATGATTCACGAAAAAAAAAATGATTCACGAGCCTCCACGTTACTCCTGGTAAACTAAGATAACGATCCGTCTGATTTTCCTAATAGAGATTTGTAGCCGTTGGATCAATGTCTCGCGATGTCATAGCTATTTTCTCGGCGCACGCCGCCTTTCTGAACTCTCCGGCAAGATTACGGAACGAAATTCACAGCAAGAACAAGATTGCGTGTCGTCGAGCGACCAGCACCGGCCTTCCTCATCGTCCGCCCTGGCCTCGCCGTCGGCCTCCTCTCCATGCCATCATACTCATAGCTTCAAAGGTAAAATCCAATCCATCAAGCTCCGCATATCCCAAATCCCTTTCCTATTTAACCTCTGATTCTTCCCATCTTCCACGTTCGCTGCAATCTAGCAGATGAATCTCACACGATGGTATTGCAGCTGCAGTTGAGGAGTTCAGTTTGATGCAGATTCAGCCGTCGCTGGCATCCGGCCGGGAGGCAGCGAGCAAAGCAACTACCATGGCAGCAGAAGACAGATATGCACATCTTTCCTCCTCTAACAGGAGGCGAGCGCGACCTTCACCACAAGTATTAATCTGAATCCATGTTTTAAAACATTAGGGGAGAAAGACTGCTGCAGTATGTGTGGTGGATTAGTCTAGGAGCAGTAACATAGACATCGTGGCAAGCTAGCATGGGATCAAATACCGAATTACCGATACACCTGATGTACGATTAACAACGAGACTTCCCTCTCTCTCCCGCATGACTCGGCTTCCTTAATATCGATTTGGTGGCAGCGAGTTCGTCCGGGCAGAAAATAAAGCCTCTCAAATCCTCTGCCGATCGGGCTGCACCACCGCTGCAGGTTCTTGCTGGCTGCGCCTGAAAAAGTAATCTAACAATTTCAGTTGATGGATGTTGCTATCCATCCAGCTTTCCCTAGCCCATCTAGCTAGCTGAGCACCAGATCAATCAGTCGACCAAACATGCGGGTTTGTTTGAGCTTTGCTACTATATCCACGTCTCTTCCATGTCCGCCTTGCTGGAAAATACTGGTGCATTGCCATTAGCATGTCGCAGCGTTCCCGACGGTGTCCCTGATATGTGTGCTTGAAGAAGAAGCACCGCCGATCTAATCCTAAACCCCATCTACGCAGGCTTCTGCGACTGGAGCGATAGTGACTACATGCCCGTGGACAGCTAGACGGAAGCGAGTTAGGTGCAGGCCAAGCTCGAGCTCCAGGAGGTCATCAATTTCCTCAATAACGTAGAGGGCAAGGAGTGCCTGGCGCCTTCTCGTTGGCCTACACGGGACCGAAAAAACAATGCTCACCGCGCCGTTGCGGGAGGCTGGGTGCCATTCTTCTCCGGTGCCATGCCAGGGTTCATCTCTTCATCAGCCTCGGCACGTCCATGAACCTATGCGATGGATGGTTGGAGCAGGCCATAAACCACTGGAAACATCGTGGCATAGTGCTTGCTCTCGCCTCGACAACAGGCTTGAGTGAGCAATGGCTGATATTCAACTTACTTTTAAATTGTGATTGCTTTGTTTGCGATGCATCTTGATCTGAATCCTGACAAAATCAACTACTCTCTGGTAATTTCTCTCAGACATATCTGAGCCACTTTTTTGTTCTTACTTGTAATTAAAATTGGCCTTCTAATAGTCTCAGCTAGACATTAAAAATATATTATTCCTATAGTTTGCACTATATTACATGCGTGTTTAATTTTCAGATATTATGGATATTCTATGCTCATGAATTATGTTTACACTATAGAAAGCCTTACGCACCTCCATGATGCAGATCTTTTCTTTCCGTTGCAACGCACGGGTATTGTGCTAGTATAATATAATATAGGTATAGATATACATTGGCGCAGAGTTTTTGTCATGTTTAAAAAAATGTTTAAAGTTGGATAAAGACTATAAAAATCAAAATATTATAACATCACTGAAATAAACATTATGAAATTAAGATTTAATAGTGTAGATGTTGATATTTTATTCTTTAAGTTTAGATTCAACCTTATAACTATTTGACTTTAGGTAAGATTCGTTGTATTGAAAAATTGAGGGAGTAGGATTTTTACACTGCCAATAACGCTGCAAAATTGCAGATCGGCAGGTATTGCCTGATTTTGAATAGAACGCCATCAAGCGAAGAAGAAACTCTAAAACCTATTTGCGTTTTATTCATTTGAGTGGTTAATTCATGGACGTACATACAAGTTAGTACAACTTGTTCAACCACCCAACAAAAACCGCATGAATCTGAAAACCGACGAACCAACACGGGAACAAAGAAACGCAAACCAAATCCCGGCAACATCACGTATGCACACGAGCAACGATTTTTTGATCATTCGCTCCTAAACCTGACGAAAATTCACCCCTGGCTCGCACGTCCGACCTGCCTGCTGACGGTGGTGCGCCTGCTTAGCCGCTCCGTAGCTCCAGGTCTAGCCTCGCCGCTGCCTGTTCTGCGCGGGACGTCCGTCATGTCCTCCGTGTCACCCACGCTGCTGGCCGTGTACTCGCTGGACGGGTTGAGCCCGTACTCGCTCGTCGGCGCGCTCAGCTCGCTGCTGGCGTACTCGCTGATGGTGCCGCTGCCCGTGCCGGTCCCCGGCCTGAACGCCATCCTCCTCAGCCGCCTCACCTCGTCCGTGTTGCCGGCCCCTAACGACCGATGCATCGCGCTCTGGCCCGGCGTCATGCCGGCGTTCAGGTCCTCCGCCGCCAGCTCCCCCTCCAGGTACCGGACGATCTGAACCACATTGCATTGACAGCGAGCGTGTCAACGATAGCGCGTACGCGTGGAACAGGCTGGCCTGAGTCACAAGTCGGAGATTTGGCACGAACCTGGGCCATCCGCGGGCGAGACCTGGCGGTTTGGCGGACGGCTGCGGCGGCGCACGCGACGAGCCGCGCCATCTCGTACGCGTCGTAATTGGCCTCCAGCTTCGCGTCGATCAGCTCCTCGTAGTCTTCCTCCTCCACGGCCTTCGTCAGCAAGGGCTTCGCCTGTTCAGCACAGAAGAGATGGATCTGTTATTTAGTTCCATTTGCAGCAGGGGAAAACGTGCGCTGATTTATCTATCTATCTATCTATCTATCTATCTATCTATCTATCTATCTATCTACTAATTTACACACAGGTAGGTTCGTCCATCAGTATTTTGGTTCCGATTTTTTCCTGGACGATTTTACCCCTGACAGTTCTTAGATATTACTTACACTGCCACCGCTAAGTTAAAAGTTGGTTCGTCAACCGAACCGGCGTCCTCCTCGCTCACCCCCGCCTCCACACGCGCCCGCAGGCCTCGCCTCCTCTGACTTGAGCGCAGCTCACCCCTGACCATGGATAGGGACCTCTCCTCCTCCTCTCGCTGGTCCACCTCGCTGCCGACCGTGACGACTCCAAGATCCCCTGCTCCAGCTCCGCCCCCTCCATCATCATTGTCTGCCCTCCCCCACATCTCCCTCACGCCCCCGCCTCTGTCCCCCACACCCCGCCTCCTCGTCGAGCACCTAGAGCGCGTCGGGAAGCCGCCCCGCGTGGAAGAAGGAGAACACCAGGTATGCATAGTCGATGGGTCTTGGGAGGAGGAGTGTACGTTCAGGTGGGAGGATTAATTGTGGAGGGAGAAGGCAGAGCAGTCGAGGTCAAATCCGTGGTCGGACATGTCGTCGGAGAGGGCCGAGGCGTCGGCAGGACGGCTTCAGGGCGCGGTGGTCTTCCAGACGCTCTACGAGGTTGCAGTCGTCTCCGGCGACGGTATCCCTCAACAAGGACGGTGGCATCTAGCCGTTGTGGGGGAAGACGAAAGGAGGTGCCTCCTGGTCGTGAGACGGCCTTCAGAGGTTGAACAGCACCAGACCTCAGTGAGCGCCAGCGAGAAAAGACTACCGAGCATGCTGGAATCGATGGCCAATGGGATACCAAGAGAGAGAAAGGGGATCTGGGAAGTTGCCTACATCCCCGCGCATATACGCACTGTTAGCGGTTTGGCCGAGAGCTACATGGTATATTCTAGGCTTGTCTTTCCAAAAATTTGCATAAAAACTTGTACCAGCACAGGCCCGTACAGCCCAATCGAAGACACTAGAAGACATATATTAGCATTCTGTTCAACAATACCGTACATCTATAAACCAAAAGCACTTCTCTTGAGGTGATGATATAATTGAAGATCATAGAGTCAATTCTTGTGTAAAACCACATCGTCGGTGACAGACAATTTAATTACTCCTTCCAACCCATATTAGTTGACTTAAATTTGTTTAGATTTAGATAAATCTAGACACTATTTATTATATAGATTCATCTAAATTTTGACAAATCCAAGTCAAATAATATGGGTCGGAGGGAGTAGAATATATTTGTTGTTAGTCACTTTTTTAGTTATGCGTGACTTTCACTTCTCATGTTCATGGCAGAGACTCATCAACCGACGACCAGATGTAGCGCCGAGGAGGAAATGTGATCTAATTACATGATTTGTATGTTATGCAAACCTCTGTTTGTTGCAATATTTTAGGATTTTTTAGATAAAAGTGTTATGCATATAGTGAATTTATGCTTGTAGATGTAAGAAATAGTAGTGAAAACTTTGATTCAATGCTAAGAGGTTAGCCTGAATTTACTCAAATATCTCCTTTGCAAAGCTTCGCACTTCAAACTATTGGTTTTAGTTAGTAATTTGGGAGATGGAGGAAAAAATAATTTTGCAATAATTCTTGATAGAGAAAAATAGTAATGATACAATAAAATAAGAGAAAGAGAGTTATTTGACTAAGAGGGGATTTTAAGAAAATCTTGTACCTGTGAACAGCACGAGTTCCGAAGTGAATTCTTAGTCGGCAGGAGAATACTATTGGGTTATTTCATTATGTGCATATGCTTTCGAATATAGTTTTTTTTACTGAATTCAACTTTAAGCAAGGAAGAATCTTATCATTTATAAAATGGGAGGTTGTGACTATAATTTTATATACACATTACTTTTATGTATATTATGTCCATACGTGTGACTAGAAAAAAATGAGACAACCGTAGCAACGCACGGGCACTCAACTAGTAGTTCTAAAAAGTAAAACACTCCACTGTCCTGGTACAATAGTAGTTCAAATAACACATGGCAACTCACCCAAGAAACCAATGTTTCAGGCTGGTGATCTGAAGATGTCATGATAGGTTTGTTTCCGGTGATCAGTTCCAGAAGCATTACGCCAAAGGAGAAGACGTCGGACCGGTCGCTGACTTTGCCGGTGGCAGCATATTCCGGAGCCAGATATCTGGAGGCACAAGTTTTGATAAGACAGGATTAATCCACACCTTGATTCAGGTACCAGAGCTAGTAAGAGAAATCTTCTGGGTGGAAAAATCTGAGGTACGCCGCAATGTGGAAAAATCTTACCCAAAAGTTCCCATCACACGCGTAGAAACAGCAGTCTGTTCTATTTCTTGGCATTTCGCCAGCCCAAAATCTGCAACCTGCACGTACCAGGAAGGAAGAGTCCAGCTCGTTGATTGATAAACAGACCGAGAACCACGACTGACGCACAAAATGGTGTTCTGTTTTGACGATTTACCTTGGGCTCGTAGATGTAATCGAGGAGGATGTTGGCTGCCTTGATGTCGCGATGGATAATCTTAGGATGACCTGATGAGATTGCAAGAAAAATAACAGCCATTTTATGACAGGCCATATAACATTATGAACTGTGGCAATAGGGCAACAACTCACAGTCCTCGTGCAGATACGCGAGGCCCTTGGCCGAGCCGACGGCGATCTTCCACCGCCGTGGCCAATCTAGCGCCGCGCGGCTGCTCCCTGAGAAGATCATTACCAACCACTCACGTCAGGCAATCCCACTTCTGGACCCAAGAAAGGAGTTACAGGTTGCCCAGCATTCGACGCTCGGCAGGTACATACCGTGATGCAGGTGGGACTCGAGGGTCTTGTTGGGGACGTACTCGTAGACGAGGAGGCGCTGCTCGGCGTGGATGCAGAAGCCGACGAGGGAGACGAGGTTCTTGTGGTGCACGCGGCTGATGATGTCCACCTCCGCCCGGAACTCGCGGTGGCCCTGCCCGCTCCCCGCGCGCAGCTTCTTGATGGCCACCTCCTGCCCGCGCACCGTGCCCTTGTACACGTGCCCGAACCCGCCCTGACCCAGGAGGTTCGCCTCCGAGAACCCGTCCGTCGCCGCCGCCAGCTCGTCGTACCCGAACGTCCCGCCCGTCATGGCCGCCGGGAGCGGGGACCCGGGCGCGCCGCCGCCGCCTTCCTGCCACGACGTCGACGGCGTAGTCGACAGCGTCCGCGTCGTCGGCTGCCTCGGGTCGTAGAAGAAATCCGCTGACACAATTAAGAAGAAGCACGAAAGCGATCGGTCAGCTCAACACTCGTGAGCACGGAGACATTCAGAAACAAATTGAGTTTCGCATGTGACACAGCATGTTCAGTTTCTCGATGAGAATGTCGCAGCGCGCGCAGCACTATCGAAAGCAGTGGAGCACTGATCAACGACGGCGCGAACGCGTGTACGGCGCACGTACGTCGCGCGCTGGCACGCCGTGCGGTAGCATCAGGAGAAAATGGCGCGCGGAATCGCACTAAAGTCGCGCGCCAGTTACGCGTCGTTGCACTCACTACGACGTCACAAAATCGCATCGGCCAAAAAGTCACGCGCTTGCCAAGAATGGCGGGCATCATGCATCTCGTAGTATGAACGTTTACGCAGTACGCACCTGGGGTACCCGGCGGCGCTACCCTACGGCGCCGGCGGCGGCGCTTGGACACGAAGAAGAAGATGATCGCGGCCGCCAGGCCGAGCAGGACCACGGCGCCGACGGCCACGCCCACGCCCACCGCGGTGCCTGGCGAAGAAGACTTGCCCGATGTCGACGGAGCCGCGTCCGCTGGAGGTGACGGCGGAAGCGCTAGCGAATCCGGCACGTCGTTCGGGGGCGGCGGCGAGAATGGGACGTCTGGCGGCGGGGGAGATGAGCCTGGCACGCTGGGTGGGGAAGGCGGGGGCGGCCTGCGCGGTGGAGGTGACGCCGTTACCGGTGTTGGTGTTGGCGTAGGCGTTGGCCTTGGTGGAGGTGGGGACGGGGACGGTGTTACCGGCGTCGGTGTCGGTCCTGGTGGAGGCGGGGACGGGGACGGTGTTACCGGCGTTGGTGTCGGTGTCGGGCTTGGTGGAGGTGGCGACGGGGACGGTGTTACCGGCGTCGGGATTGGCGTCGGCCTTGGAGGAGGTGGTGGAGGAGGGAACACCGGCCTAGGCGGCATCACCGGAGCTTCCACTGGGGGTTCCATCGGCGGTTCAACCGGGGGAGGTGGAGGTGGTGTCTCCGGAGGAGGTGCCTCGACCGGAGGAGGTGGAGGTGGTGTCTCCGGAGGAGGAGCCTCGACCGGAGGAGGTGGAGGTGGTGTCTCCGGAGGAGGGGCCTCGACCGGAGGAGGTGGAGGTGGTGACTCCGGAGGAGGGGCCTCGACCGGAGGAGGTGGAGGCGGTGTCTCCGGAGGAGGTGCCTCGACCGGAGGAGGTGGAGATGGAGTCACCGGAGGAGGTGGAGATTCAGTCGCCGGAGGAGGTGGAGATGGAGTCACCGGAGGAGGTGGAGATTCAGTCGCCGGAGGAGGTGGGGATGGAGTCACCGGAGGAGATGGAGATGGAGTCACCGGAGAAGGCGGAGATGGAGTCACCGGCGTAACCGGCGACGCCGGAGGTGGTGGACTCGACATGGTGCCGCGATGTGCAAGTCCCTGATGAACGTTTAACTCACTGCACGGCTAGTAGGAGCTTCGACTAATATAGGGATGGGCAAGAGAAGAGAAGAGAGCAGAAGACTGAGGTGCAACAAGTGCGAGAAGACATATTCTCGAAAGAAAAAGTGCGAAGACAAAGTATGAGCTCGATAGCCATGAGGAGGTTTTGTTTTGCTTAATTTGGCCGTCGCAGAATTCTTCTCTTTGCTTTGCTTGCCTGGTTCAAGCGACAGCGAGAGCAAACATCATACGGATTTTGGGCTGCTGTAAAAGAATAGGCTTGTCTATTGTGTCTTTCTTTTTCTACTATCCACTAGCCAGGGTCTATTGTGTATATAAGATTGACTGTGCCAAAGTCAATGGGTCTGGTCGATCACGGCGCCTCAATCATTTTAATTTTATACTTAATATTTTGTATATATTCGGTTAAACCTTATAAAGTTAGAGTTTAACCTAACCTATATTGGTAATTAAAGTTAGATTGGTTCCATAATGACGTTAAAAAAGAGTGTGTTGAAGTTGGTCTTGATAATTTCGCAAAAAAATAAAGAAGTTCGACTCGAGAAGTCGTGTATGGCTCATGCCTTCTACAAAGCCTCTCTTGACGTCTTGCTAACATACGAGTTAGTTGCACTTTACCAAGACAACGAACCTATTCATAAAACATTGGTATGTTAAAACATGTTAGTGTATGGTAACCTTCACTTAAGGTCATCGTTGACGCCCTCTAGTCTTAGTGCATTGTGACTATGTACGAGAAGATCCCCCAATTTGTCGTTATTTCAAACAATAGCAACAATGGCGCCAATCGTGGAGAATCCAACCCCTCTTTGAAAGTTAGCAAAGCCAACGAAGCTAGTTGACCCCACTGGGGCAAGTTCCAGGCAAAGTCGACAAGAGAAAGTCCGTACTCACACGGATGGCGAGGAGAAGCGTATTTGCCAACAACCAAGAAGCCAACAAAGCGAAAGTCAACAACGTCAAGAGTAAAAATGGGTGTCACTCTAAGTTCCTCTGGAATCATCCCGCTCCCAACGATTCTAGAGGAAGTGAATCCCGACGAAGAAGGAGCAAGGGCTCATAAAGCAACTCTGATTGCCCGCTCCACAAGCTTCGTCCAACAAGTTCTGACTCGACGACACCGTGATGAGCCCACGAGATCTCGCGGAAGCCCTAAACCTTATTCTCGTGATTCCTTGCAGATTGTGGATGTCGATTATTTTGGATTGCAAGCTATGGTTAAATCCTCCTCTCCGATCATCTTGTGGCGATACAACTCATGCTCAAGCCTACGCAAGTCGCCACTACCATAGTCGACACATTAGACACGCCTCCTCCTCTTGATATGCCCCCTCCACAAGCGCAACTGTCGCTCCTCCATCCAACTAATGCATGAAAATACATTTATTTTTATCTTCGTTTAAATAGGATATTTCTCAACATTTCTCAACTTTGGCAGCCACAAAGGAGTTAGGAAGGGTGATCCCTTAGCATCCACCCTTTTCAATCTGGCTATCATCAGTCTCATTAAGATTGTTCAGTCTGCAAAACAAGCTGGGTTACTGTTAGGTTTGGCTGAACACATCTTTCACAATGGTTTAACATTATTACAACATGCTGATGATACCATTCTCCTCATCAAAGATGATCTTGAAGAAGCCAGAAACCTTAAGTTGCTTCTCTACATCTTTGAAGCTATGTCAGGGTTGAAGATTATTTTTTAGAAAAGTGATTTTCTTATGGTACAAGAAGATACAATAAGGCAACATGAATATGTTGAACTATTCAACCGTCAAGTTGGTACCTGTCCGGTCAAGTATCTAGGTACTCCAGTTTGTGCTAGGAGGCTGCCACTAGCTGAGATGAGTTTTCTAGGTGAAAACTAAAGAAAAAAATGGGAGATTGGATAGATAGTACTATGTCAATGGGAGGCAGAGTGATCAAGATTGATGTCTGATTGGCAAGCACAACTGTATATCAGATGACCATGAGACTTCTTCATTAGTCTAATATTGAACAAATGGAGAAACCAATGAGACCCTTCCTCTGGGCAGGTAGCCAAAATAAGATAAAATATCATATTTTCAAGTGGAGATTGATTTGTAAGCCAAGAATCAAAGGTGGCCTTAGCATCAAGAACTTGAAAAAATTCAACATTAGTCGTGAAAGGTCCAACTTTGGTCGACTAGAGGGTTGTGAATAGGAGACTACCAATTTTTATCTTGTTAATCAAGTTTAGGCTTTTCAAGATATAAAGTTCTATAGATATGCAACTAGATGAGCAATCTTATATGCTAGAGAACAACAACAAGTAACAAAGCGGTAAAAAACAAGAAGTAAAAGTGCCGAGTGAGTAAACCGGAGAAGGGACACAAAGATCCTCATAGTTCACTTCCAAGGAAGCTATGTCTATGTTGTAGAGGTGTCGGGGCTAGACAAGGTCACCCGAGCGCCACAAAGGCCTCACCTTCTTCTTCGGTGAGCTCCACCACAAAAGGAGGGCCCACAATCCACTAACCTGTGACCTTGAAGGCGCCAACCGAAACCTTTACAACGGGATTGAGAGGGAAGCTCCACAACTCAATTGCATGACCTCAACGACACCATAGATCTTCATAATGCATGCCCTTAGCTTCGAGGATGTCCTACACTAGCTAGGATTCCAAGAACCCAAGAGTAATAAGATCCACAAAGGATGGGTAGGGGGAATCAAGATTCCTTTGGTGGAAGTGTAGATCTAGGTCACCTCTCCCACTCCTCAAAAGATTAAGAGGTTTGAGTGGATAGAGAGAGAGAGATCTAGGAAGATGAAGCTCTGATATTAATGGAGGAGAGATAAATGGAAGATTTAGGTGGGGAGGAGGAAGAAGGGTGCCTTAAATAGGCCCCCTTCAAACAGAGCCATTGCTGCCCCTACGACACCACCGGTACTTCCGGTGAGCACGCTCCAACGGCTCGAAAGCAGATAGGAGTGGCTCCTGGTCCAGCCGAAAGTTCTAGCCCAAGTTTCGACATATTCGACACTTCAAAACAGAAGTGTACTGAACCGAGTTCGAGGATAGACGAAACTTGGATCGGAACTAGTGCCAGAAATACTAGTCCACGAGGTTCTGACTTGAACTACCGATGCCATAGCGGTAGTACCGCTCAAGGTAGGTGGCCAGGTGGTGCTAGCCGGAAGTTCCTGTCCGGGATGACTGAAACTTCCGACCGGTACTACCGGACCAACTTCCGATGTTAATTACAAAAAAAACTCTCAAACAGAGAGTTACTGAACGTGAGTGGAACTACAACCAGAACTTGAGCCAAAACTACTGCTAGGCCAGCCCCGCAGAAAACTGTGGGCAGAACTACCGACGCCTAGACGGTACTTCCGGTCAGGGCAAAAAAGGCTCAAACAGCTCACATGATTGCTCTCTCGCTGAACAATAGGAGGGTTGTGGAGGTGCAAATATGGTTTGTGAAAGAAAACATGATTCCCCACAACCTTCAGGGGTGGATCCCCTCTTGATAGTACGGCGACCTAAAGCAACAACAAAACGATAAAAGCAAAAATAAAGGGTGTCGTCTTCACGAGTCTTCAAGAGAAATTTCCATACTCCTCAAAGCAAATGAATAAACCTGAAACTTAGGCACACAATTAAATCGCAAGTGGGATTGTCATCGACACCAAAATACTTAGGGAAAATAATATTCTTTGAATTCGCATGTGTAAGTTGTGGTTGAAGCTTGAAAGTGGCTCAGGTCCTTGATATGATTTTATGAGACACAGATACCTTAGGGATTATGGAATATATGATATTAGGCATAAGTCTACTGACTCTGCCTTCTGGTATGATATGCTGCATGTCAAGGAGTTGTATTTGTATGGAAGCGAAATGAAGATTGGCAATGGGAAGAGGACCAACTTCTGGGGAGACTCCTGGTCTGGGCACTGCCCCCTCAAAGATAGATTCCCTGACTTATTTGAAAATCTGTAATGACCAGAATTTATTTGTTGCTTCTACTGCCAATGATAGATGGAGATTGACATTAAGGAGATCGCTCTCTGCTGAATTTCAGGTTCAGATGATAGAGTTGTAGAACTTGCCCTGTCTGATTTCTATAAATTCAAAAGAGGATAAGCCTTCTTGGAAATGGAAAAAGGATAAACAATTCTCTATGAAGTCTATGTACAAACATCTACATAGCAATGGCATTGATAGATCATTTAGAATCTTTGGAAATACAGAATTCCCCTAAAAATTAAAGTCTAACTCTGGTTAAACTGGCATAATGCTATTGCTACTCAAGATAATATGGTGAGGAGGAAATGGATTGGCAAGACCAAATGTCAGTTCTATGAAGAAAAAGGCATCCATCATGTTTTCTTTGAATTTCATGTTGCTAAGTAAGTCTAGAGTTGTGTTGGGAATGCAACTGGAGCTCACAATGGTCATGCTTCTTTTTCAAAAAAAAATCTGGTGGTTCCCTCAATATTTACCTACAAGTTGCAATGTTCAGATAGCTGGTGTGGCGGCTATACTCCCTTTGTCCCAATTTATGTTGCATATAAGGTTCTATCATAGTCAAACTTTACAATGTTTGACCATGTAGTTTGATACAAATATGAACTTATAAAATTATAAATTAATATTATTAGAATTGACTTAAAATATATTATATGCACTTTGTATCATACATATTCATATTATTTTGTATATTTTTTGGTAAAAATTTGCTAACTTTGACTTACACGAAAAATTATGCGCAACATATTATGGATGGAGGGAGTATTATAGGAAATCTGGAAAGTTTGCAATAGAGCTTGCTTTGAAGGGAAACTCATTAACTTTCCTTCTGAACTAATTTGCTACTCTATTATTTTTATGAAATATTGGGCAAGTTTACATAGGGGTGTAAAAGGATCAGATCGGATTGGATTTTGCTCTTATCATATTCTTGTCCATATTCTTTTGCCAGATTCATATCAGAGCGGATATTGACCGGCTACGGATTCAAATGTTGATGCATCGAACCATAGATTAGGATCACAAACGGGGTGTACTCGGACTAGAAACAAAATATATAGGCGGATAAATACGCACCTAGGTATATAAAAAATCTGTCAATTTTCCTAGCAAAAAATACTTCATAACACATGTTCACGCACACATATACTTCTCTAATACTGTAATACACTTAAAAGCAACATGGTAGTCGGTAGATAATTTATACAAAAACAATAAAGGGGCATAACGTCATTGATAATTTATGATTCTTCACAGATTATGTCTACGGTTCAGATGAATGTAGAGCACTGTCAACACCTTTTCTTGTCAAGCTCATAAATCCTCTATAAAGTCTTTCTATAGATTAAAGCTTCCGTTAACATTTTGTAAGTTGAATTCCACCTGGTTTGAACATCTAATGGCAGACCAACACTTTTCTCCAAACCACATTCAACTGCACATTTATTGAAGTCCTCAAAAAGCAGACAAGAGGACTTCACTGTCAACACAGATGTTCTAATATTGGAAACTCCACCTCCGATTTGTTGTAGACCATCTGTCAACACCCGGATTTTTAATCCCAGATGCCTATTATGCCATACATCGCAATCCCAGGATTACCATTTTTGCGAGACATAACAGAATTGGATACCACATTACATCATCCATTACAAACCATACATAAGGTTTTACACAAATAGGGATCTCATGATCCAGTTCTTAATACAACTTCAAGCAGCGGAATACGTAATAATAACGGTAGCATAGGCGAAGCTCCATCTTCGGGGTCACAGGCAATGCTGACGATGGGAGATGATCCTAGTTGTCATAACCTTCCTGGGGTCCATCCTCCAGGTACTCCTCTTCATAGTCTGGCCATGGGAATAGCCAGGGACAAAGCCATGAGTACTCTTTAAGTACTCGCAAACTAATACTAACAAGTGAAAGGGGTTTTTGATAATAGGACACTAGGCTCTAGGGTTGTTTTGCAAAAGCCAGATTTATCTCTACTAAGCTGAGAAGCAAGAGAAGCTAGTCACAATTTCATAACTTCTAAGTAGGAACTTGTATTTCATATGTCAACACCCGGATTTTTCAATCCTAGATGTCTGTTATGCCATACATCGCAATCCCAGGATTACCATTTTTGCGAGACATAACAGAATTAGATACCATAGTACTTCATCCATTACAAACGATACATAAGTTCTTACACAAATGGGGATCTCATGATCCAGTTCTTAATACAACATCAAGCAGCGGAATACGTAATAATAACGGTAGCGTAGGCGAAGCTCCATCTTCGGGGTCACAGGCAATGCTGACGATGGGAGATGATCCTAGTTGTCGTAACCTTCCTGGGGTCCATCTTCCAGGTACTCCTCTTCATAGTCTGGCCATGGGAATAGCCAGGGACAAAGCCATGAGTACTCTTTAAGTACTCGCAAACTAATACTAACAGGTAAGGGGTTTTTGGATAATAGGACACTAGGCTCTAGGGTTGTTTTGCAAAAAAGCCAGGTTTATCTCTACTAAGTTCCAAAGCTAGTCACAATTTTATAACTTCTAAGTGGGATCTTGTAATTCAGGTCACAACTCTGTTGTGGTCAAGTCAAAGTCTCAATTCATTTCACAAGTCATTTTGAAAAGTCTGACGGGGGAACAGTATGGCCACTCCAACTGTCCATAACCGCGGACGCGGCTATTCGAATAGTTTGACACTCTGCAGAGATTGTACACTTTCACCACAACATTCGATACATCCGTCAGGAACAAATCCTGAATTCACCATACTCAGTATGCGGATAATCAATCCTAACCTTTCAATTACACGCCCTAGTATAAGCACCTCTCCTGTGAGTTTGGCCTCCCAACCATGACCACTGTCATCTTGGGTACTGCACAGGTGGACAATCTTCACAAGGTAGCCTCAGCTCAGACCTTGGCTGGGAGGTAACTAATACTAAGGTATATAAGTTTCCAGTCAAGCCCTACCCAATATTCGGGTATTGTGGTTGTACGCTAAAATTGGAATGGTATCGCATCCAGACAACCATCAGTTTTATAAAGGGCTAAGGCTCATGCCTCAACATTTTCATCACCAAAATCATCAAGTGTTTAGAAACACATGTCCAAAACATTTCAATAGAATGATCCATCATTCCAAGGTTTTCATAACCATTTTTCCACCAAGTATTCCCATCTAAAAGTTGATCAAGTTTTATGCTTAGCACTAGCATCTACAGGTGGGGGTAGTACTAATGAGGGGTGGTAACTAGTGGAGTTTCACTAAGTCCAACCTTATATCTTAGGCTGATATCAAGGTTTCTAGCTTAGGCCAAATTTTATGCTCTTTATGCAACCTTCAGCACAACTATCTAGTATCTACCAAACTCTTAGGTAGACTCTAAGTAAGCTTTGATAAAGAAATAAAGTAATAAGCTTGCACATAAAACTATGATTTGGTTTATCAAGTGGGTATGATCACATATGATTAAGGCATATAGTAGTCATATCACAAGTATGGGTTTGTGGCATCAGTAGGGTATCTGGCAAGGGTTAGCTTGCATCAATATCAGTATAAGCTTGCATAGGTATAGTATCTTGCAAGTGTTAGCTTGCACATTCACTAGTAGTATTAGGCTTGCTAAAGTAGAGTGTCTTGCAAGTTTTAGCTTGCCTTGTGCAGAGCAGTGGTTGAAGTTCTCCTCGGCTTCTTCTTCGTAGTATCCTCCTTCCTCCTCGTATCCTTGGTCGGTACTAGCGTCTATGAATAAATACGAGGTACACAATCACCAAACAATACTTAAATACTTGAAATCATCACACACAAGGGTCCTATAGATGATCTAGCATCATCTCTAACATTACAAGGTTAAGGATTGGTTTAAACCTTTTTAGTTTTAGAAAAGTAATTTCTACTCATTGAAAAATTACTTAAGATTTAATATTCTCCAAACTAAACATGGTATCATGTTGACACATGTCATCACCACATATTGTAGTCCATGGGAATGTGATTTAAAGTGGTGTCACAATTTAATAAGGTTTTACCCTTTTATTTTAATTAATTAAAGTGGCTAGAAATGCTTATGTAGCATTCTTTTATTACTTGAACATTATTTCTGCAAGTAAACCTATATATTTTTTATATATTCTGAAAGGTATGGTTAAATGTGATTTTTGAGAGTTGGAATCAACTCAAAAGCTTTTATGGTTTAAATTTGAAAAATGTTTGAATGCAAAAAAGCTTCTGCCTTGTTATTTTTACTAGGGGTGATCTAGAGATCCAAATGACTTGAATCCAACGGGCTTGGATTAAGCATTCACAGACCTTTCCAACAAAATTGGTTTCATTCAAATTGGTGCACTGAATCGATCTGGGTTGATTTATGAAGTTGAGTGCTGAAGTGTGTTTGAATTGAAATAGAAAAAGATTTAATTTGAATTGCTGGGCTACGCGGGAATTCTAACGGGCCGGCCTGCTAAGTGCAGTGCTCCTGCGGGCTGCTTAAGTGGGTGTCCCCACTCGTCAGTGACACGGGGATGGGCGAAGCGGTATGGGGCAACGTGGATCGTTCGATCTAGTTCTAATCCAACGGCTGGGAGTCATCGTCAATGCGAGACAACTCCGGCGAGAACGAAACCTAGCGCGGCCAGTGAGGGGTGCTGGGGGCTCACCGGGGTACTGGCGAGGGTCGGCGAGGCGGGCGAACGACGAAGTCGACAACGGCGAACCTCCTGGTACCGGTGGCTTCTCCTGGGGCGGCTCCAATCGCTGGCTCCCTTCTTCTCCAGAGGCGGTGGGCTCTGGTGAAATTCCGGCGAGGTGGTGCTCGCCTTGCTCTGAGGACGGTGTGGCACGGTCAGTGAGGAGAGGGGAGTGAGATGGTGTGAAGAAACCGTGCGGGGGTGGCCTCTATTTATAGTCGAGCGAGGGGACCGTCGGGGCGCACGGTGAGCTCGTCGGGGGCGACGTTACAGGCGGCTAATGGCATGGGCAAGGGTAGAGGACGGTGTTGTGTCTCCTGGCGATGCTCAACGACATGGTCGCGAGGCATGGGGCGGTGTGGTTTTGTCTGGAACGGCCGGTGCTCTGCGCGGCAGAGGCGGCGTCTTCGACGGCGGGCGGTGGCTGTATGGCACGGGGCGGCAAACGGGGATGTCTGGCGGTCTCCTGGGTCGGTGGTGATCGTGTGTGCACGGGGTGAGGGCGGCGCGCGGTCTGTGGACGCTGGTCGAGGGTGGCGCTCTGGTGCACGTTCGGCATGGTCTGGGCGCGGCTTGTGCGCGTGGTCCAGGGCTTGGCAACGCTCGCGGCTGGGACAGGGAGTGGTGGTGGACGGTGGGCTGCCTCCCAGACAAGGTTGGCATGGCTAGTTCTTCCTCTAGCCTGCTGTCCACAATGGGGTGACATTGGGGTGCTCGGCTGTTCACCATTGATGACAATGGCAAGCTCACATGGGTGCTAGTGTTGGGCTAATCTTTCTAGATGATCTACTGAGTTGTGTGTGAGCTAACTAGGGAACAAGTTAGGCAAGAATCACTGCACACTATAGTGTTTGATGTTTTGTTTGATTTGTGTCTGCAACCTGTTTGATGAAATGGCCGCATGAAATCAAGTTTTGAATTTTGAAATGAATTTTGGTGGGTTTGCTAGATTGGTGCTGGTGAGTCTGCAGATGCTTGGGTTTTGAAAGTTGAGCTTGTTTGAGTGGGTTTTGGAAAAGTGGGATCTTCCCATATGATAAAGATTCAATTTTGAATTGTCATTTAAACTATGCATTTGAAAGTTTCTGGATGATCACAAAGTGGGCCTTGATACTTTGTTATGAGTACATTCAAGGGGTGCAAAGATCCAGAAAAGTTTCTGTTAGGTTTTGAAAGTTTGGGACAGCCAAAGTAGGCATGGGAGTTAGGTCAAAATGACCATTCACTTAATATATTTGTTTTGGTTTACTTGTATTTAGGAAAAGTGTGGGAAATGTTTTAGATGATGTTAATTTCACCTAAGAAACATTTTACAAGCAATGGATCACACAAACAAGGTGGTTTTTAAAGAAATTCAAAATCCATGCATACACATATGCATGCATTCATGAGTTTATTTAGAAAAGTTTTTGTTAACCCTAATCTTGATGATTAGTGTTTGATGATCTAAGTTTGGTATTTTTGGGATGTTACAAACCTTCCCCCCTTAAACAAAATCTCGTCCCGAGATTTGAAAAAGGATGAAAAGATTACCTAGGATTTGAAGAGATCTGGAAACTCCGTCCTGATGTGATCTTCGCGTTCCCAGGTAGCTTCCTCTTCTGTGTGGTTGCTCCACTGAATCTTGTGAAACTTGATGCTTCGGGTTCTGGTAGTTCAAAAGGCTTATTCTAATATACGGATGGGTACTTCGGGATAGGTTAGGTCATCGTTGATCTCTATGGTCCGGTGGTCGATATTCTTGAACACTTCGGTCTTCTCGGGGACTTCGAGACACTTGCGAAGTAACGAGATATGGAACACATTGTGCACAGCTGACATCTCTTCTGGTAGCTCCAGTTGATACGATACTTCTCCTCGACGGTTCAGAATTTTGAAAGGTCCGACATATCTGGGGGCTAACTTTCCCCTGAGTTGGAAACGCTGCATTCCCTTCAATGGCGACACTTTCAGATAAACAAAATCTCCTATGTTGAAGGCGAGGTCTCGACGTCTCTTGTCGGCGTAACTCTTCTGTCGGGATTGGGCTGGCTTGAGGTGCTCACGAATCTTGTGAACCTTCTCTCCTGCTTCTCGTAGGATGTCGGGTCCGAAGATCTGACTCTCTCCTACTTCTGACCAGTTCAAAGGGGTGCGGCACTTTCTTCCGTACATGAATTCAAATGGGGCCATTTGCAAACTGGCTTGGTAACTGTTGTTGTATGAAAATTCTGCAAACGGCAGACAGTCTTCCCACTTGGATCCATATTCTAGCACACATGCTCTAAGAATATCTTCGAGTATTTGGTTTACTCGCTCCGTTTGTCCATCGGTCTGAGGGTGATACGCGGTACTGAAATCTAGGCGGGTTCCTAAACCTTCTTGGACTTTCTTCCAGTATCTCGAGGTAAACTGAGTTCCTCGATCCGATACTATGTTCTTGGGGACTCCGTGCAAACTAACTATTCTAGCGATGTACAACTCCGCTAGCTTTGAACTCTGATAGGTGGTTTTGACGGGCAAGAAATGGGCGACTTTGGACAATCTGTCCACTATGACCCAAATAGAGTCATTTCCCCTACTAGAAGTAGGTAGTCTAGTGATAAAGTCCATTCCTACAGAATCCCATTTCCATTCCGGAATTTGCAAAGGTTGCGACAATCCAGCGGGTCTTTGATGTCCGGCCTTGACTCGCTGACATATATCACACTTGGCGATATAGCTTCCGATTTCTCTCTTCATCTTATGCCACCAAAATTGCTCTTTCAAATCTTGATACATCTTAGTTCCTCCGGGATGGATAGAATAAAGAGTATCATGAGCCTCTTTCAAGATAACTTCTTTTAACTCAGAATCTGATGGTACACAAAGGCGTCCTTTGTACCACAAAACTCCTTCTTCGTCCTCGGTGAATCCGGGTACTTTGCCTGTACCGATACGACGCTTGATTCCGTCGATACTAGCATTTCCTTTCTGCGCCTCTTTAATCTGACTGATCAAAGTGGGCTGAAGTTCTATGCTAGCCAAAAATCCTTCACTTACTAATTCCATTCGAAAATCTTCCATCTCTTTGTGCAAACTTGGTTGCTCCTTCAAAATCATGGTGTTCAAGCGGCACGACAATCTGCTAAGGGCATCGGCTACCACATTGGCTTTACCAGGGTGGTAGTGAATGTCCAGGTCGTAATCTTTGATTAGCTCAATCCATCTTCTCTGCCTCATATTCAGCTCCTTTTGAGTGAATATATACTTTAGGATCTTGTGATCCGAATAAATCTCACAACGGTTTCCCATCAGGTAATGGCTCCATGTCTTCAGGGCTAGAACTACGGCTGCGAGTTCGAGGTCATGGGTTGGGTAATTTTGTTCATGTTGCTTCAATTGTCGCGATAGATAAGATATAACTTTGCCTTCCTGCATTAGCACACATCAGAGACCAATCTTGGATGCGTCACAATACACATCGAAGGGCTTCGTGATATCCGGCATGATCAAGATTAGGGCTGAAATCAATCTCCTTTTGAGTTCTTGAAAACTCGCTTCACATTTGTCGGTCCATTCAAACTTCTTGTCCTTCTTCAGAAATTGGGTCATGGGTCTGGCGATACTAGAGAATCCTTCTACAAATTTGCGGTAATATCCCGCCAATCCGAGAAAAGCATGAACTTGGGTTTGAGTGGTTGGGGCTTGCCAATCTTCTACATCTTTCACTTTGGCAGGGTCAACGGCAATTCCTCCGGCTGATACCATGTGACCGAGGAATCCTACTTCCTGTAACCAGAATTCACATTTGCTAAACTTTGCATACAGCTGATGCTCTCTAAGGGTTCCAAGAATGGTACTTAGGTGTAGCTCATGTTCTTCTTCTGATTTGGAATAAATCAGAATGTCATCGATGAAAACAACGACAAACTTATCCAGGAAGTCCATAAAAATCTTATTCATGAGGTTCATGAAATAAGCGGGGGCATTGGTTAATCCAAAAGACATGACTGTATACTCATACAATCCATATCTGGTGGTAAAGGCAGTCTTTGGGATATCCTCTGCACGAATCTTGAGTTGATGATAGCCAGTTCTAAGATCAATCTTAGAAAACACCTGGGCACCGATCAACTGATCAAACAAATCTTCTATCTTAGGCAAGGGGTACTTGTTCTTGATGGTGACATCATTCAACTTCCGATAATCCGTACACAAACGGTTACCTCCATCCTTCTTGTCCACAAACAAGACAGGTGATCTCCATGGGGACGCACTTGGTTGAATCAATCCGATTTCCAACATGGAATCCAGTTGCTTCTTCAGTTCTTCTAACTCCGATGGGTTCATACTATAGGGTCTCTGGGCTATGGGTCCTGTTCCGGGGATTAGATCAATGATAAACTCGATATCCCGATCTGGGGGCATACCGGGCAAAACATCTGGAAATACATCGAGGTATTCACAGACTATCCGAACTTGGTCAATGGTAGGTTGGGCTAGCCTCTTGTTACACTTGAATTGGCGAGGTAAGGTTTCAGATATATGCTCGACTGATATTCCGGCGGTACTGGTCATGGTGATGGCTTTCTTGGCACAGTCAATCAATCTTTTATGTTTGGACATCCAATCCATTCCTAGTACTACTTCCAAACCTTTAGTTCCGAGTACTATTAGGTTAGCATAAAAATCTATGCCATGGATTCGGATAGGGACGGCCTTGCAAATTTGCCTAGCCTTGGTGGTTGATCCGGGAATTTGTACAATCATCACATGCTTCAATTTGGTTGGTTGAATTTTACTAGTGCAGGCAAATTCTTCGGTGACAAATGAATGCGATGCACCAGAATCAAACAACACTCTTGCAAGTACTGAATTAACAGAAAACATACCCAGCACGACGTCTGGCGCTTCCTGAGCTTCTTTAGCATGCATGAGAAAAAGACGGCCATTGCGGTTGAGTGAATTCCCTGGGGAAAATCTTCTCCCTGGCTGGACACGACGCTGCTGCTGATGCATCATGCGACGCTTGCGGTTCTCATTGGCCTGGTTGATCTTTCCTTCCATCTGGATAGCAGAGTCGACAAGGGCTTCAATATCAACAAAGGGGATATTGACTAACACTGTCTGCATCTCGTCATGCAGACCATTCAGGAATCTTTCTTTCTTCTTGGCTTCGGTGTCTATCTCGTCCGGGGCATACCTAGCTAATGACAAAAATTTGTCACGGTATTCCACTACAGTCATCCTTCCTTGCTTCAACTCTCTGAACTCGTCTCTCATTCTCTTGATCAAACCGGGTGGCACATGGGTTCAGCTAAACTTGACCTTGAATTCCTCCCAGGTCATCATCTGGCCTCCGGTCATTGCACGAACACTGTTCCACCATGCCCTGGCATCTCCGGCTAGATAATGGATGGCGAACATGACTTTCTCGTTGGCTTCGACTCCTGCTACTTCTAAGTTGTTTTCCATGGTTTGCAGCCAATCATCAGCATCTAGGGGTTCTTCTGACTTGGTGAAAACGGGTGGGTTAGTATTCTGGAAATTCTTGAGCTTAGATCCATGGTTGTCCTGATTTCCGTGGCCTTGGTTGTTGTGGGCTAGCTGGGCTATCTGTTGCAGAGTGGCTAGGTTGGCTTGACGTTCTGCTCTTTCAGCTTCGCGGTCAGAAGTCAACATTTGCAGGATCTGCAACATCGGGTCCGGGGCTGAACCACTTCCTCCACGTGGCATCTGAAGATTGATATAGATCATGAGAAAAGAGGGAAATTTCTAAGGTTTTGGGTCTTTGAAAAGTTTTTAAATGTTTGACTCAGATTTTTCTAGCAACTTGCTTTTTCATTCATTCATAGCACACAGTACAACACACACCACAACAAAGAAAAACAGATGGTTTTAAGAACCATTCTGGAAACTACGATATAGTGGGACCGACTACTACTCACTACGCTAGTGCTCAGTGCAACTATTCCTTGGAGTCTTTGGCTTCATCATCTTCAGCATCATCGATGAAGGCGAAATCATCCTCATCGGTGAAGAAGTCCATGGCCTGATCCTCCAGAAAATCATCGTCATCGCTGAGATAGGAGTAAGGGTCTCCACGAAGATCCTCTCCGGCATTCTCCCTTTCCTCTAACTGCATGTCTCTCTCGTGGATGGTCGCTTCCAGAGATGAGATGCGATGGCGAAGACGGGCAATAATGCGCTCCTTCTTGTCGAGCTGACGGCGGCGAGACTTGCAATCCTTTGCTAGCATGGCGATGGTCTGGTCCTTCGTCTTGATGATGGCAGACTTGTGGTTGCAATAGTCACGACAGTTGTCCAATTCCTGCTGACGATCATACATCATGAAGCTAAGGTGGTCCAATTGAGTCTTCAGCTCGGGGTGGTATGGGGCTTCCAGTGGTTGGCCATTTGCATCACGCCTTGGGCAAAACTCAAAGTGAGTACCCTTGATCTGATTGATGCTCTACCCACACAGACGGGAAAGAGCTTCCTGCATTGCTCTGGCAAGTCCATCGAGCTAGTTGTTTTCCCTCAACGTAAACTGAATTCCCTCCGCAGTAGGAGGTTCAATCTTTCCTCGGAGACTTGCAACAATTAGCCACTGCAGATCTTCTCCTCCTTGATCATTGAGCTGAGCTCCGAAGAACTCGGGGTGCGAACGCTCCAGAAGTTCCGAAAGCTGATCCAGATCCCTCTCAAAGATAAGGTCTCCTCCATTCCCCAACTGATAAAACTTGCTGTACTTCACGTCCATCTATAAAAATAGAGGATGAGTAGATTAGCAGCGTGATCAAGTGTGTCAAAATTTTATCTATTTTGCAAGAGTTTTTGAGGAACATGAAGTTTTATTAAAGAATTAAAGAGGTAAGAATGAGAATAAGTTTTCGTAAATATTTGTGTTCTTTGGTTTTGAAACTAAGTTTTTGGTTTAACGTCCAATCGAACTAGGGTCTCCTATGGTCAGGATGACTCTGATACTAACTTGTCAACACCCGGATTTTTCAATCCTAGATGCCTGTTATGCCATACATCGCAATCCCAGGATTTCCATTTTTGCGAGACATAACAGAATTGGATACCATAGTACTTCATCCATTACAAACGATACATAAGTTCTTACACAAATGGGGATCTCATGATCCAGTTCTTAATACAACATCAAGAAGCGGAATACGTAATAATAACGGTAGCGTAGGCGAAGCTCCATCTTCGGGGTCACAGGCAATGCTGACGATGGGAGATGATCCTAGTTGTCGTAACCTTCCTGGGGTCCATCTTCCAGGTACTCCTCTTCATAGTCTGGCCATGGGAATAGCCAGGGACAAAGCCATGAGTACTCTTTAAGTACTCGCAAACTAATACTAACAGGTAAGGGGTTTTTGGATAATAGGACACTAGGCTCTAGGGTTGTTTTGCAAAAAAGCCAGGTTTATCTCTACTAAGTTCCAAAGCTAGTCACAATTTTATAACTCCTAAGTGGGATCTTGTAATTCAGGTCACAACTCTGTTGTGGTCAAGTCAAAGTCTCAATTCATTTCACAAGTCATTTTGAAAAGTCTGACGGGGGAACAGTATGGCCACTCCAACTGTCCATAACCGCGGACGCGGCTATTTGAATAGTTTGACACTCTGCAGAGATTGTACACTTTCACCACAACATTCGATACATTCGTCAGGAACAAATCCTGAATTCACCATACTCAGTATGCGGATAATCAATCCTAACCTTTCAATTACACGCCCTAGTATAAGCACCTTTCCTGTGAGTTTGGCCTCCCAACCATGACCACTGTCATCTTGGGTACTGCACAGGTGGACAATCTTCACAAGGTAGCCTCAGCTCAGACCTTGGCCGGGAGGTAACTAATACTAAGGTATATAAGTTTCCAGTCAAGCCCTACCCAATATTCGGGTATTGTGGTTGTACGCTAAAATTGGAATGGTATCGCATCCAGACAACCATCAGTTTTATAAAGGGCTAAGGCTCATGCCTCAACATTTTCATCAACAAAATCATCAAGTGTTTGGAAACACATGTCCAAAACATTTCAGTAGAATGATCCATCATTCCAAGGTTTTCATAACCATTTTTCCACCAAGTATTCCCATCTAAAAGTTGATCAAGTTTTATGCTTAGCACTAGCATCTACAGGTGGGGGTAGTACTAATGAGGGGTGGTAACTAGTGGAGTTTCACTAAGTCCAACCTTATATCTTAGGCTGATATCAAGGTTTCTAGCTTAGGCCAAATTTTATGCTCTTTATGCAACCTTCAGCACAACTGTCTATTATCTACCAAACTCTTAGGTAGACTCTAAGTAAGCTTTGATAAAGAAATAAAGTAAGAAGCTTGCACATAAAACTAGGATTTGGTTTATCAAGTGGGTATGATCACATATGCTTAAGGCATATAGTAGTCATATCACAAGTATGGGTTTGTGGCATCAGTAGGGTATCTGGCAAGGGTTAGCTTGCATCAATATCAGTATAAGCTTGCATAGGTATAGTATCTTGCAAGTGTTAGCTTGCACATTCACTAGTAGTATTAGGCTTGCTAAAGTAGAGTGTCTTGCAAGTTTTAGCTTGCCTTGTGCAGAGCAGTGGTTGAAGTTCTCCTCGGCTTCTTCTTCATAGTATCCTCCTTCCTCCTCGTATCCTTAGTCGGTACTAGCGTCTATGAATAAATACGAGGTGCACAATCACCAAACAATACTTAAATACTTGAAATCATTACACACAAGGGTCCTATAGATGATCTAGCATCATCTCTAACATTACAAGGTTAAGGCTTGGTTTAAACCTTTTAGTTTTAGAAAATAATTTCTACTCATTGAAAAATTACTTAAGATTTAATATTCTCCAAACTAAACATGGGATCATGTTGACACATGTCATCACCACATATTGTAGTCCATGGGAATGTGATTTAAAGTGGTGTCACAATTTAATAAGGTTTTACCCTTTTATTTTAATTAATTAAAGTGTCTAGAAATGCTTATGTAGCATTCTTTTATTACTTGAACATTATTTCTGCAAGTAAACCTATATATTTTTATATATTCTGAAAGGTATGGTTAAATTTGATTTTTGAGAGTTGGAATCAACTCAAAAGCTTTTATGGTTTAAATTTAAAAAATGTTTGAATGCAGAACAGCTTCTGCCTTGTTATTTTTACTAGGGGTGATCTAGAGATCCAAATGACTTGAATCCAACGGGCTTGGATTACATTCACAGACCTTTCCAACAAAATTGGTTTCATTCAAATTGGTGCACTGAATCGATCTGGGTTGATTTTTGAAGTTGAGTGATGAAGTGTGTTTGAATTGAAATAGAAAAAGATTTAATTTGAATTGCTGGGCTGCGCGGGAAATTCTAACGGGCCGGCCTGCTAAGCGCTATGCTCCCGCGGGCTGCTTAAGTGGGTGTCCCCACTCGTCAGTGACACGGGGCTGGGCAAAGCGGTATGGGGCAACGTGGATCGTTCGATCTAGTTCTAATCCAACGGCTGGGAGTCATCGTCGACGCGAGACAACTCCGGCGAGAACGAAACCTAGCGCGGCCAGTGAGGGGTGCTGGGGGCTCACCGGGGTACTGGCAAGGGTCGGCGAGGCGGGCGAACGACGAAGTCGACGACGACGAACCTCCTGGTACCGGTGGCTTCTCCTGGGGCGGCTCCAATCGCTGGCTCCCTTCTTCTCCAGAGGCGGCAGGCTCCGGTGAAATTCCAGCGAGGTGGTGCTCGCCTTGCTCTGAGGACGGTGTGGCATGGTCAGTGAGGAGAGGGGAGTGAGATGGTGTCAATAAATCGTGCGGGGGTGGCCTCTATTTATAGTCGAGCGAGGGGACCGTCGGGGCGCACGGTAAGCTCGTCGGGGGCGACGTTATAGGCGGCTAATGGCATGGGCAAGGGTAGGGGACGGTGCTGTGTCTCCTGGCGATGCTCAACGACATGGCCGCGAGGCATGGGGCGGTGTGGTTTGGTCTGGAACAGCCGGTGCTCTGCGCGGCAGAGGCGGCGTCTTCGACGGCGGGCGGTGGCTGTATGGCACGGGGCGGCAAACGGGGATGTCTGGCGGTCTCCTGGGTCGGCGGTGATCGTGTGTGCACGCGGTGAGGGCGGCGCGCGGTCTGTGGACGCTGGTCGAGGGTGGCGCTCTGGCGCATGTTCGGCATGGTCTAGGCGCGGCTTGTGCGCGTGGTCCAGGGCTTGGAAACGCTCGCGGCTGGTACAGGGAGTGGCGGTGGACGGTGGGCTGCCTCCCAGACAAGGTTGGCATGGCTAGTTCTTCCTCTAGCCTGCTGTCCACAATGGGGTGACATTGGGGTGCTTGGCTGTTCACCATTGATGACAACGGCAAGCTCACAGGGGTGCTAGTGTTTGGCTAATCTTTCTAGATGATCTACTGAGTTGTGTGTGAGCTAACTAGGGAACAAGTTAGGCAAGAATCACTCACACTATAGTGTTTGATGTTTTGTTTGATTTGTGTCTGCAACCTGTTTGATGAAATGGCCGCATGAAATCAAGTTTTGAATTTTGAAATGAATTTTGGTGGGTTTGCTAGATTGGTGCTGGTGAGTCTGCAGATGCTTGGGTTTTGAAAGTTGAGCTTGTTTGAGTGGGTTTTGGAAAAGTGGGATCTTCCCATATGATAAAGATTCAATTTTGAATTGTCATTTAAACTATGCATTTGAAAGTTTCTGGATGATCACAAAGTGGGCCTTGATACTTTATTATGATTACATTCAAGGGGTGCAAAGATCCAGAAAAGTTTCTGTTAGGTTTTGAAAGTTTGGGACATCCAAAGTAGGCATGAGAGTTAAATTGGTCAAAATGACGGTTCACTTAATATATTTGTTTTGGTTTACTTGTCTTTAGTAAAAGTGTGGGAAATGTTTTAGATGATGTTCATTTCACCTAAGAAACATTTTACAAGCAATGGATCACACAAACAAGGTGGTTTTTAAAGAAATTCAAAATCCATGCATACACATATGCATGCATTCATGAGTTTATTTAGAAAAGTTTTTGTTAACCCTAATCTTGATGATTAGTGTTTGATGATCTAAGTTTGGTATTTTTGGGATGTTACATCATATCACAACCCTGTTGTGGTCAAGTCAAGGTCTCAATTCATTTCACAAGTCTTTTGAAAACATCTGACGGGGGAACAGTATGGCCAATCCAACTGTCCATAACCGCGGACGCGGCTATTCGAATAGTTTGACACTCTGCAGAGATTGTACACTTTCACCACAACATTCGATACATCCGTCAGGAACAAATCCTGAATTCATCGTACTCAGTATGCGGATAATCAATCCTAACCTGTCAATTACACGCCCTAGTATAAGCACCTATCCTGTGAGTTTGGCCTCCCAACCATGACCAACTGTCATCTTGGGTACTACACAGGTGGACAATCTTCACAAGGTAGCCTCAGCTCAGACCTTGGCCATGAGGGAACTAATACTAAGGTATATAAGTTTCTAGTCAAGCCCTACCCAATCTTCGGGTATTGTGGTTGTACGATAAAATTGGAATGGTATCGCATCTAGACAACCATCAGTTTTATAAAGGGCTAAGGCTCATGCTTCAACATTTTCATCACCAAAATCATCTGGTGTTCGGAACACATGTCAAAACATCTCAGTAGAATGATCCATCATTCTAAGGTTTTCATAAACATTTTCACCAAGTATTCCCATCTAATGTTGATCAAGTTTTATGCTTAGCACTAGCATCTACAAGTGGGGGTAAGCACTAATGGGGGATAGTAAACTAGTGGAGTTTCAGCTAAGTTCAATCTTATGCCTTAGGATGACATCAAGATTTTCTAGCTTAGGCCAAATTTTATGCTCTTTATGCAACCTTCAATATATCTTTCTAGAATCTACAAGTCACTTAAGTCAACTCTAAGTTAAAGCTTTGATAAAGAAATAAAATAGAAAGCTTGCGAATAAAACTAGGAGGGGGTATCAAATGGGTATGATCACATATGCTTAAGGCATATAGTTGGCATAGTAGCAAGCAAGTATTATCTTGCATAGGTCAACTTGATTAGTAAGGCTTGCTAAGTTAATAGCTTGCAAGTATTGGCATGCTAAAGTAAAGTATCTTGCAAGTGTTAGCTTGCCTTGTGCAGAGCAGTGGTTGAAGTTCTCCTCGGCTTCTTCTTCGTAGAATCCTCCTTCCTCCCCGTATCCTTGGTCGGTACTAGCGTCTATGAATAAATACGAGGTACACAATCACCAAACAATACTTAACTACTTGCATTCATCACACACAAGGGTCCTATAGATGATCTAGCCTCATCACTAACATTACAAGATTAAAGCTTGGTTTAATTCCTTTTATTTTTAGAAAAGTAATTTCTACTCATTGAAAAACTACTTAAGATTTAATATTCTCCAAACCAAACATGGGATCATGTTGACACATGTCATCACCACATATTTTATTCCATGGGAATGTGATTTAAAGCGGTGTCACAATTTAATAAGGTGTTTCTCTTTTATTTTAATTAATTAAAGTGGCTAGAAATGCCTATGTGGCATTCTTTTATTACTTGGTCATTATTTCTGTAAGTAAACCTATATATTTTTATATATTCTGAAAGGTATGGTTAAATGTGATTTTTGAGAGTTGGAATCAACTCAAAAGCTATTATGGTTTATATTTGAAAAATGTTTGAATGCAGAAAAGTTTCTGCCTTGTTATTTTTACCATGGATGATCTATAGATCCAAATGACTTGAATCCAACGGGCTTGGATTCAGCAT
This sequence comes from Avena sativa, assembly GCA_916181665.1. Lineage (NCBI taxonomy): Eukaryota > Viridiplantae > Streptophyta > Magnoliopsida > Poales > Poaceae > Avena > Avena sativa. The sequence goes on along the minus strand of OV702281.1, from coordinate 412,348,256 downwards.
TCCCGGACCTTTCTAACAAAATTGGTTTCATTCAATTTGGTTCACTGAATCGACCTGGGTTGATTTTTGAAACTGGGTACAGAAGTGTGTTTGAAATAAAATGGAAAAGGTTAAATTCAAATAACTGGGCTGCGCGGGAAGTGATACTGTAGGCCTGCTAAGCACAGCGCTTACGCGGGCTGGTTAAGTCGCTGTCCCCAGGCGTCAGTGAGACAGGGGGTGCGAAGCGGTATGGGGCGATGTGGTGCGTTCGATCTGGTTCTAATCCAACGACTGAGGGTCATCGTCGACGTTGGGCAATGCCGGCGAGACAGAAACCTAGCGCGGCAGGTGGGGGTCGTTGGGGGCTCACCGAGGCTCAGGCAAGGGTCGGCGAGGCGGGTGAACGACGAAGTCGATGATGGAGAATCTCCTGGTACCGGTAGCTTCTCCTGGGGCGGCTCCAATTGCTGGCCCCCTTCTTCTCCAACAGCGGCAGGCTCCGGTGAAATTCCGGTGAAGTGCTGCTCGCCTTGCTCCGGAACAGGGTGGAACGATCAGTGAGGAGAGGGGAGTGAGATGGTGTGCTCAATTCGGCTGGGGGTGGCCTCTATTTATAGTCGCGACGACGAGACCGAGCAGGATGGGCAGGCGACGGTGGCGACATGTCTACGGGCGGCTAGAGGCATGGACGGCGGTGGCGATCGCTTGGTGGTTTCCTGGCGATGCTCTACGGCTTTAATGCGCGCGTAGGGGCGGTGCGGTTTGGTCTGGAACGCGCGATGCTCTGCGCGGCAGAGACGGCGTCTTCGATGGCGAGCGGTGGCTGTGCGGCATGGGGCGGCGAACGGTGATGTCTGGCGGTCTCCTGGGTTGGTGGCGATCATGTATGCATGCGGCGAGGGCAGCGCGAGGTCTGTGGGCGTCGGTCGAGCGTGGCGCTCTGGCGCATGCTCGACATGGTTGCTGGCGAGCTGGGCGCGGTCCGTGCGTGTGGTCCAGGGTTTGGCAAAGCTCGTGGCTGGGACAGGGAGTGGCGATGGACGGTGGGGGCCTCCCAAACAAGGTTGGCACGGCTAAATCTCCTTCTAGCTTGCTGTCTCCACTAGGGTGGCATGGTGAGCTTCGGCTGTTCACCATTGATGTCATTGCCCAGCTTACAGTGAGGCTAGTGCTTGGTTTAACTTGCTAGATAATCTACTGAGATGGTTGTGAGCTAGAGAGGGGACAAGTTAGGCTTCAATCACTACTCACAATAGTGTTTAAGATTTTTATGATTTGTGTCTGCAAAGTGTTTGATGAAATGGCCGCAAGAATTCAAGTCTTGAATTTTGAAAAGATTTTTGGTGGGTGTGCTAGGTTGGTGCTGGTGAGTCTGCAGATGCTTGGGTTTTGAAAGTTGATCTTGTTTGAGTGGTTTTTGAAAAAGTGGGATCTTCTCATATGATAAAGATTCAATTTTGAACTGTCATTTAAACTATGCATTTACAAGTTTATGGATGATCACAAAGTGGGCCTTGATACTTTGTTATGAGTACAATCAAGGGGTCCAAAGATCCAGAAAAGTTTCTGTTAAGTTCTGAAAGTTTGGGACAGCCAAAGTAGGCATGGGAGTTAAATTGGTCAAAATGACCATTCCCTTATTTTATTTGTTTTGATTTACTTGTCTTTGAGAAAAGTTTGGGAATTGTTTATATGATGTTTATTTCACCTAAGAATCCATTTACAAGCAAAGGAACACACAAACAAGGTGGTTCAAAAGAATTCCAAATGAAATGCATACACCATGCATGCTTTCATATTTTTATTTTAGAAAAGTTTTTGTTAACCCTAATTTTGATGATTAGAGTTTGATGATCCAAGTTTAGTATTTTTGGGATGTTACAAACCTTCCCCCCTTAAACAAAATCTCGTCCCGAGATTTGAAAAAGGACGAAAAAGAGTACCTAGGTTTTGAAGAGATTGGGAAACTCTCTCCTGATGTGATCTTCGCGCTGCTAGGTAGCTTCCTCTTCTGTGTGGTTGCTCCACTTAATCTTGAGAAACTTGATGCTTCGGGTTCGGGTAGTTCTGAAAGCTTCTTCCAAAATACGGATGGGTACTTCAGGATAGGTCAGGTCCTCGTTGATCTCTATGGTCCGGTGATCGATGTTTTTGAACACTTCGGTCTTCTCTGGGACTTCGAGACACTTGCGAAGTAACGAGATATGGAACACATTGTGCACGGCTGACATCTCTTCGGGTAGTTCCAATTGATACGACACTTCTCCTCGACGGTTCAGAATCTTGAAAGGTCTGATGTATCTGGGGGCTAACTTTCCTTTGAGTTGGAAATGCTGCATTCCCTTCAATGGTGACACTTTCAGATAAACAAAATCTCCTATGATGAAGGCGAGGTCTCTACGTCTCTTGTCGGCGTAACTCTTCTGTCTGGACTGGGCAGTCTTGAGGTGCTCACGAATCTTGTGAACCTTCTCTTCTGCTTCTCGTAGGATGTCGGGTCCGAAAATCTGACTCTCTCCTACTTCCGACCAGTTCAAAGGGGTGCGACACTTCCTTCCGTACATAAATTCAAATGGGGCCATTTGAAAACTAGCTTGATAACTGTTGTTGTATGAAAATTCTCCAAATGGCAGACAATCTTCCCACTTAGATCCATATTCTAACACACATGCTCTCAGCATATCTTCGAGTATTTGATTTACTCGCTCCGTTTGTCCATCGGTCTGAGGGTGATACGCGGTGCTGAAATCTAGGCGGGTTCCTAAACCTTCTTGGACTTTCTTCCAGAATCTCGAGGTAAACTGAGTTCCTCGATCCGATACGATGTTCTTGGGGACTCCATGCAAACTAACTATTCTAGCGATGTATAACTCCGCTAGCTTCGAACTCTGATATGTGGTCTTGATGGGTAAGAAATGGGCGACTTTGGACAATCGGTCCACTATGACCCAGATAGAGTCATTTCCCCTACTAGAAGTAGGCAGTCCAGTGATAAAGTCCATTCCAATGGAATCCCATTTCCATTCCGGAATCTGCAAGGGTTGCAACAATCCAGCGGGTCCTTGATGTCCTGCCTTGACTCGCTGACATATATCACACTTGGCGATATAGCTTCCGATTTCTCTCTTCATCTTATGCCACCAAAATTGCTCTTTTAAATCTTGATACATCTTAGTTCCTCCGGGATGGATAGAATAAAGAGTATCATGAGCCTCCTTCAGAATCACTTCTTTCAACTTAGAATCTGCTGGTACACAAAGGCGTCCTTTGTACCACAAAACTCCTTCTTCATCTTTGGTGAATCCGGGTACTTTGCCTGTACCGATACGACGCTTGATTCCGTCGATACTAGCATTTCCCTTCTGCGCCTCTTTAATCTGACTGATCAAAGTGGGCTGGAGTTCTATGCTAGCCAAAAATCCTTCACTCACTAATTCTATTCGAAAATCTTCCATCTCTTTGTGCAAGCTTGGTTGCTCCTTCAAGATCATGGAGTTCAAGCGGCATGGCAATCTGCTAAGGGCATCTGCTACCACATTGGCTTTACCAGGGTGATAGTGAATGTCCAGATCGTAATCCTTGATTAGCTCAATCCATCTTCTCTGTCTCATATTAAGCTCCTTCTGAGTGAATATATACTTCAGACTCTTGTGATCCGTATAGATCTCACAACAATTTCCCATCAGGTAATGTCTCCATGTCTTCAGGGCTAGAACTACGGCTGCGAGTTCGAGGTCATGGGTTGGGTAATTTTTCTCATGTTGCTTCAGTTGTCGAGATAGATAAGATATAACTTTGCCTTCTTGCATTAGCACACATCCGAGACCGATCTTGGATGCATCACAATACACATCGAAGGGCTTCGTGATATCCGTCATGATCAAGATTGGGGCTGAAATCAATCTCCTCTCGAGTTCTTGAAAACTCGCTTCACATTTGTCGGTCCATTCAAACTTCTTGTCCTTCTTCAGCAATTGGGTCATGGGTCTGGCGATACTCGAGAATCCTTCTACGAACTTGCGGTAATATCCCGCCAATCCGAGAAATGCACGAACTTGGGTTTGAGTGGTTGGGGCTTGCCAATCTTCGACATCTTTTACTTTTGCAGGGTCAACGGAAATTCCTCCGGATGATACAATGTGACCGAGGAATCCTACCTCCTGTAACCAGAATTCACATTTGCTAAACTTTGCATACAACTGATGCTCTCTAAGGGTTCCAAGAATGATCCTTAGGTATAGCTCATGTTCTTCTTCTGATTTGGAATAAATCAGAATGTCATCGATGAAAACAACGACAAACTTATCCAGGAAGTCCATAAAAATCTTATTCATGAGATTCATGAAATAAGCGGGGGCATTGGTTAATCCAAAAGACATGACTGTATACTCGTACAATCCGTATCTGGTGGTGAAGGCAGTCTTTGGAATATCCTCTGCACGAATTTTGAGTTGATGATACCCAGTTCTAAGATCAATCTTAGAAAACACTTTGGCACCGGTCAACTGATCAAACAAATCTTCTATCTTGGGCAAGGGGTATTTGTTCTTGATGGTGACATCATTCAACTTCCGATAATCCGTACACAAACGGTTACCTCCATCTTTCTTCCACAAACAAGACAGGTGACCTCCAAGGTGACGCACTTGGTTGAATCAATCCAATTTCTAGCATGGCATCCAATTGCTTCTTCAGTTCTGCTAGCTCAGACGGGTTCATACTATATGGTCTCTGGGCTATGGGTCCGGTTCCGGGGATTAGTTCAATGATAAACTCGATATCCCGATCTGGGGGCATACCGGACAAAACATCTGGAAATACATCGGGGTATCCACAGACTATCCGGACTTGGTCAATGGTAGGTTGGGCTATGCTCTTGTTGCACTTGAATTGACGAGGTAAGGTTTCAGATATATGCTCGACTGATATTCCGGCTGTACTGGTCATGGTTATGGCTTTCTTGGCACAGTCAATCAATCCTTTATGTTTGGACATCCAATCCATTCCTAGTACTACTTCCAAACCTCTAGTTCCGAGTACTATCAGATTAGCATAAAAATCTATGCCATGGATTCGGATAGGGACGGCTTTGCAAATTTGCCTAGCCTTGGTGGTTGATCCGGGAATTTGAACAATCATGACATGCTTCAGTTTGGTTGGTTGAATTTTACTAGTGCATGCAAATTCTTCGGTGAGAAATGAATGCGATGCACCAGAATCAAACAACACTCTTGCAAGTACTGAATTAACAGAAAACATACCCAGCACGACGTCTGGCGCTTCCTGAGCTTCTTCAGCATGCATGAGAAAAACACGGCCATTGCGGTTGAGCGAATTCCCTGGGGCAAACCTTCTTCCGGGCTGAACACGACGCTGCTGCTGAGTTGGGGCATTGGCATTCTTCTTGTTGGGGCACTCGTTGGAGTAGTGACCCTTATTTCCACAGTCATAACAAGTCATTTGCGACTTGTCCTTTGCTGCAACAGGCACAACATTGCTTCCAGTCCTAGGGGCAGTGTTGGTGTTGGCGACAGCATTGTTGTTGTTGAACTTGGGTGGGGCACGGTTGAAATTGCTAGAGTTGCCGGGGTTGTTGTGATTTCCTCCGGGCCTAGGGTTTCCACGGTTGGGATAGGTCGGACGGTTCATCGGGGGTCTGTGGGTTCTTGAGGAAAATTCGGGAGATGGGTTAGGGCGATACTTTGGGGTCTGATGGGTTCCTGGCTGATGCATCATGCGACGCTTGCGGTTCTCATTGGCTTGGTTGATCTTTCCTTCCATATGGATAGCTGAGTCGACAAGGGCTTCAATATCAGCGAAGGGGATATTTACTAACACAGTCTGCATCTCATCGTGCAGACCATTCAGGAATCTTTCTTTCTTCTTGGCTTCGGTGTCGATCTCATCAGGGGCATACCTACTAATGACAAGAATTTGTCACGGTATTCCACTACGGTCATCCTTCCTTGCTTCAGTTCTCTGAACTCGTCTCTCATTCTCTTGATCAATCCTGATGGCACATGGGTTCTGCTGAACTTGACCTTGAATTCCTCCCAGGTCATCATTTGGCCTCCGGTCATTGCGTGAACACTGTTCCACCATGCCCTGGCATCTCCGGCTAGATAGTGGGTGGCGAACAGAACTTTCTCGTTGGCTTCCACTCCGGCGACTTCTAGGTTATTTTCCATGGTTTGCAGCCAATCATCGGCGTCTAGGGGTTCTTCTGACTTAGTGAAAACAGGTGGGTTGGTATTCTGGAAATTCTTGAGCTTAGATCCATGGTTGTCCTGATTTCCGTGGCCTTGGTTGTTGTGGGATAGCTGAGCTATCTGTTGCAGGGTGGCTAGGTTGGCTTGACGTTCGGCTCTTTAAGCTTCACGGTCAGAAGTCAACATTTGCAGGATCTGCAACATCGGGTCCGGGGATGAACCACTTACTCCGCGTGGCATCTGAAGATTGAGATAGATCATGAGAAAAGAGGGAAATTTCTAAGGTTCTGGGATTTTGAAAAGTTTTTAAAGTTTGACTCAGATTTTTCTAGCAACTCGCTTTTCATTCATTCATTCATTCATTCATTCATAGCACACGATACAACACACACCACAACAAAGAAAAACAGATGGTTTTAAGAACCATTCTGGAAACTACGATACAGTGGGACCGAATACTACTCACTATGCTAGTGCTCAAGTGCTACTACTCCTTGGAATCGGTGGCTTCGTCATCTTCATCATCATCGATGAAGGCGAAATCATCCTCATCGGTGAAGAAGTCCATAGCCTGATCCTCTATAAAATCATCATCATCGCTGAGATAGGAGTAGGGGTCTCCACGAAGATCCTCTCCGGCATTCTCCCTTTCTTCCAACTGCATGTCTCTCTCGTGGATGGTCTCCTCCAAAGATGAGATACGATGGCGATGACGGGCAATGATGCACTCCTTCTTGTCGAACTGACGGCGGCGTGACTTGTGATCCTTTGCTAGCATGGCGATGGTCTGATCCTTCGTCTTGATGATGGCGGACTTGTGGTTGGAGTAGTCATGGCAATTGTCCAATTCCTGCTGACGATCGTACATCATGAAGCTAAGGTGGTCCAACTGAGTCTTCAGCTCATGGTGGTATGGGGATTCCGGTGGTTGTCCATTTGCATCACGCCTTGGGCAAAACTCAAAGCGGGTTCCCTTGATTTGGTTGATACTCTGCCCACACAGACGGGAAAGAGCTTCCTGCATGGCCCTAGCAAGTCCATCGAGCCAGTTGTTCTCTCTTAAGGTAAACTGAATTCCCTCAGCAGTGAGAGGTTCAATCTTTCCTCGGAGACTTGCAACAATCAGCCACTGCAGATCTTCTCCTCCTTGATCATTGAGCTGAGCTCCGAAGAACTCGGGGTGCGGACGCTCCAGAAGTTCCGGAAGCTGGTCCAAATCCCTCTCAAAGATAAGGTCTCCTCCATTCCCCAATTGATAAAACTTGCTGTACTTCACGTCCATCTATAAGAATATAGGATGAGTAAGTTAGTAGAGTGATCAAGTGTGTCAAAATTTTATGTATTTTGCAAGAGTTTTTGAGGAACATGAATTTTCATGAAAGAATCAAAGGGATAAGAACGAGAATAAGTTTTTGTAAATATTTGTTTTCTTTGGTTTTGAAACTAAGTTTTTGATTCAAACGTCCAGTCTAACTAGGGTCTCCTATGGTCAGGATGGCTCTGATACCAACTTGTCAACACCCAGATTTTTAATCTCAGATGACTGTTATGCCATACATCGCAATCCCAGGATTACCATTTTTGCGAGACATAACAGAATTGGATACCACAGTACATCATCCATTACAAACCATACATAAGGTCTTACACAAATAGGGATCTCATGATCCAGTTCTTAATACAACTTCAAGCAGCGGAATACGTAATAATAACGGTAGCGTAGGCGAAGCTCCATCTTCGGGGTCATAGGCAATGCGGACGATGCGAGATGATCCTAGTTGTCATAACCTTCCTGGGGTCCATCCTCTAGGTACTCATCTTCATATTCTGGCCACGGGAATAGCCAGGGACAAAGCCATGAGTACTCTTTAAGTACTCGCAAACTAATACTAACAAGTGAAAGGGGTTTTTGATAATAGGACACTAGGCTCTAGGGTTGTTTTGCAAAAGCCAGATTTATCTCTACTAAGCTGAGAAGTAAGAGAAGCTAGTCACAATTTTATAACTCCTAAGTAGGAACTTGTATTTCATATCACAACCCTGTTGTAGTCAAGTCACGGTCTCAATTCATTTCACAAGTCTTTTGAAAACATCTGACGGGGAACAATATGGCCAATCCAACTGTCCATAACCGCGGACGCGGCTATTCGAATAGTTTGACACTCTGCAGATATTGTACACTTTCACCACAACATTCAATACATCCGTCAGGAACAAATCCTGAATTCACCATACTTAGTATGCGGATAATCAATCCTAACCTTTCAATTACACGCCCTAGTATAAGCACCTCTCCTGTGAGTTTGGCCTCCCAACCATGACCAACTGTCATCTTGGGTACTGCACAGGTGGACAATCTTCACAAGGTAGCCTCAGCTCAGACCTTGGCCGTGAGGGAACTAATACTAAGGTATATAAGTTTCCAGTCAAGCCCTACCCAATCTTCGGGTATTGTGGTTGTACGATAAAATTGGAATGGTATCGCATCCAAACAACCATCAGTTTTATAAAGGGCTAAGGCTCATGCCTCAACATTTTCATCACCAAAATCATCTGGTGTTCGGAACACATGTCAAAACATCTCAGTAGAATGATCCATCATTCTAAGGTTTTCATAACCATTTTCACCAAGTATTCCCATCTAATGTTGATCAAGTTTTATGCTTAGCACTAGCATCTACAAGTGGGGGTAAGCACTAATGGGGGATAGTAAACTAGTGGAGTTTCAGCTAAGTTCAATCTTATGCCTTAGGATGACATCAAGATTTTCTAGCTTAGGCCAAATTTTATGCTCTTTATGCAACCTTCAATATATCTTTCTAGAATCTACAAGTCACTTAAGTCAACTCTAAGTTAAAGCTTTGATAAATAAATAAAATAGAAAGCTTGCGAATAAAACTAGGAGGGGGTATCAAATGGGTATGATCACATATGCTTAAGGCATATAGTTGGCATAGTAGCAAGCAAGTATTAGCTTGCATAGGTCAACTTGATTAGTAAGGCTTGCTAAGTTAATAGCTTGCAAGTATTGGCATGCTAAAGTAAAGTATCTTGCAAGTGTTAGCTTGCCTTGTGCAGAGCAGTGGTTGAAGTTCTCCTCGGCTTCTTCTTCGTAGAATCCTCCTTCCTCCTCGTATCCTTGGTCGGTACTAGTGTCTATGAATAAATACGAGGTACACAATCACCAAACAATACTTAACTACTTGCATTCATCACACACAAGGGTCCTATAGATGATCTAGCCTCATCACTAACATTACAAGATTAAAGCTTGGTTTAATTCCTTTTATTTTTAGAAAAGTAATTTCTACTCATTGAAAACTACTTAAGATTTAATATTCTCCAAACCAAACATGGGATCATGTTGACACATGTCATCACCACATATTTTATTCCATGGGAATGTGATTTAAAGCGGTGTCACAATTTAATAAGGTGTTTCTCTTTTATTTTAATTAATTAAAGTGGCTAGAAATGCCTATGTGGCATTCTTTTATTATTTGGTCATTATTTCTGTAAGTAAACCTATATATTTTTATATATTCTGAAAGGTATGGTTAAATGTGATTTTTGAGAGTTGGAATCAACTCAAAAGCTATTATGGTTTATATTTGAAAAATGTTTGAATGCAGAAAAGCTTCTGCCTTGTTATTTTTACCATGGATGATCTATAGATCCAAATGACTTGAATCCAACGGTCTTGGATTCAGCATTCCCAGACCTTTCTAACAAAATTGGTTTCATTCAATTTGGTTCACTGAATCGACCTGGGTTGATTTTTGAAACTGGGTACAGAAGTGTGTTTGAAATAAAATGGAAAAGGTTAAATTCAAATAACTGGGCTGTGCGGGAAGTGATACTGGGCCGGCCTTCTAAGCACAGCGCTTACGCGGGATGGTTAAGTCGCTGTCCCCATGCGTCGGTGAGACAGGGGGTGTGAAGCGGTATGGGGCGATGTGGTGCGTTCGATCTGGTTCTAATCCAACGGCTGAGGGTCATCATCGACGTTGGGCAACGCCGGCGAGACAGAAACCTAGCGCGACAGGTGGGGGTCGTTGGGGGCTCACCGGGGCTCAGGCGAGGGTCGGCGAGGCGGGTGAAGTCGACGACGGCGAATCTCGTGGTACCGGCAGCTTCTCCTGGGGCGGCTCCAATCGCTGGCCCCCTTCTTCTCCAACAGCGGCAGGCTCCGGTGAAATTCCGGTGAAGTGCTGCTCGCCTTGCTCCGGGAACAGGGTGGCACGATCAGTGAGGAGAGGGGAGTGAGATGGTGTGCTCAATTCGGCTGGGGGTGGCCTCTATTTATAGTCGCGACGACGAGACCGAACGGGATGGGCAGGCGACGGTGGCGACATGACTACGTGCGGCTAGAGGCATGACCGGCGGTGGCGATCGCTTGGTGGTCTCCTGGCGATGCTCTATGACTTTAATGCGCGCGTAGGGGCGGTGCGGTTTGGTCTGGAACGTGCGATGCTCTGTGCGGCAGAGGCGGCGTCTTCGACGGCGAGCGGTGGCTGTGCGGCATGGGGCGGCGAACGGTGATGTCAGGCGGTCTCCTGGGTTGGTGGCGATCATGTATGCACGCGGCGAGGGCGGCGCGCGGTCTGTGGGCGTTAGTCGAGCGTGGCGCTCTGGCGCATGCTCGGCATGGTTGCTGGCAAGCTGGGCGCGGTCCGTGCGTGTGGTCCAGGGTTTGGCAACGCTCGCGGCTGGGACAGGGAGTGGCGGTGGACGGTGGGCTGCCTCCCAGACAAGGTTGGCACGACTAAATGTTCTTCTAGCTTGCTGTCTCCACTGGGGTGGCATGGTGAGCTTCGGCTGTTCACCATTGATGTCATTGCCCAGCTTACAGTGAGGCTAGAGCTTGGTTTAACTTGCTAGATGATCTACTGAGATGGTTGTGAGCTAGAGAGGGGACAAGTTAGGCTTCAATCACTGCTCACAATAGTGTTTAAGATTTTTATGATTTGTGTCTGCAAAGTGTTTGATGAAATGGCCGCAAGAATTCAAGTTTTGAATTTTGAAAATATTTTTGGTGGGTGTGCTAGGTTGGTGCTGGTGAGTCTGCAGATGCTTGGGTTTTTGAAAGTTGAGCTTGTTTGAGTGGTTTTTGAAAAAGTGGGATCTTCTCATATGATAAAGATTCAATTTTGAACTGTCATTTAAACTATGCATTTAAAAGTTTCCGGATGATCACAAAGTGGTCCTTGATACTTTGTTATGAGTACAATCAAGGGGTCCAAAGATCCAGAAAAGTTTCTGTTAAGTTCTGAAAGTTTGGGACAGCCAAAGTAGGCATGGGAGTTAAATTGGTCAAAATGACCATTCCCTTATTTTATTTGTTTTGATTTACTTGTCTTTGAGAAAAGTTTGGGAATTGTTTAGATGATGTTTATTTCACCTAAGAATCCATTTACAAGCAAAGGAACACATAAACAAGGTGGTTCAAAAGAATTCCAAATGAAATGCATACACCATGCATGCTTTCATATTTTTATTTTAGAAAAGTTTTTGTTAACCCTAATTTTGATGATTAGAGTTTGATGATCCAAGTTTAGTATTTTTGGGATGTTACACCATCTCTAGCAACCAGATTTAATATGTGATTTAGACATCTCACCTGAAAGAAAGAGCCATCACATACTAAGGGGCTATGATTTTTCAGTTATGTGATAACAGAATTGACACACACTTCATTTGCCGCTGCATTGTCCACAGAGAGAAAAAACATCTTCTTCTCAATAAACCATTTAGTTAAGGAACCAACCAACTCATTATCCGTGTTACTACCAGTGTGGCGCCCTTCTAGATGCATGAATCTGATTATCCTTTTCTGAATAGACCAAGTATCATCAATCCAATGGATAGTCACACACATATACCCTTTGTTTTGGTTAGATGTCCACATATCCATTGTAGCCCTAAAGCGACACTAACGGTTTTAAAGTATTGATATAATGTCTTCCACTCTTCATCAAACATATCCTTTATTGCATCCCTAGTAGTCTTGCGGCATCTTAACAGAAAGCTAGGCCATAAAGAAAGAATGAAGTCTCTAAGGTAATAGTGTTGGACTATACTAAATGGATATTCATGCATGATGATAACCATATAGAATTTCCTCAATGAGACAGCCTGATCATACCTAAAATTATCCACGGTTGCAGCATCTTCGCCATTCTTCTCAACCTTTAGCAGCTGTTGGCCCGACTTCACAGAATGCATCTTTATATGGCTTAAAAATACTGATGTTCTATTCTTGCTTTTGTGTATAGCCTCATGATGTCTACGCACTTCTATTCTTGTAGACAGTTATTGGGCCTCCAAGTGCAGAGGTTTGTAGAACAACATCAAGTTTCCCTTAAGTGGATTACCCAAGGTTTATCGAACTCAGGGAGGAAGATGTCAAAGGTATTCCCTCTCAAGCAACTCCGCAATCAAGATACAATAAGTCTCCTGTGTCCCCAACACAGCCAATACACTTGTCAGGTGTATAGGTGCACTAGTTCGGCGAAGAGATAGTGAAATACAAGTGGTAACGGTGCCATAAATAAGCTTCTGACTTGTTGTTGACATGGGAGAGACTAAAGGCAAACTGAAATAAAGATGGAAGCAAGCAAATATACAATAGATCTAGATGTGAACGGTGTTTCAATGTTTAGAAACAAGGCCTAGAGATCATACTTTCACTAGTGAACACTCTCTCATAAATATATTCTCTTAATGATACTACTCTTAACTACTCTCCGATTGGACATTCTAATCCATGGTAGGGCTACAAAAGCACACCTGAAAGTCCGCCTTTCACAATCTAGATAACCCCACACTATCACTAGATGGTTCCAACAAACACCACAATTTCATAAAGATATCCAACTCCAAATATAATTCATAACAAATATATATGTTATCTAGCTTAAGTGCCACACACGACGCGCACGCTGTCACTTTCACACACGTGGGAAAAAGCATAGATCTATTAAAGCACGATGAGTATTTATGTAGACTCAATCCTAAGTGCCACCATGGCGTGCACGCTGTCACTTTCACACACATGGGGAGAGGAGAGATCTATTGAAGCACTTGAGTAGCAAGGTAGATCTACTTGATTACAAAGATCATGACCACAACATGATCATGCATAGCGAGAGAGATGAACACATAGCTACCGGTACAACCCTTAGCCTCGAGGAACAACTACTCCCTCCTCGTCATGAGAATCAGCAACGGTGATGGAGATGGCGATGGAGATCGATGGAAATGGCTCTGGGGGCACTTCCCCATCCTGACAGGGTGTCGGAACAGAGATTTTCTGTCCCTCGAATATCCCCTTCGGTGGTGGCGGCGCTGTGGAGGTTTTCGTGGATTTATGCTAGATGATTTAGGGTTTTTAGGTCGGAGGCTTCTTATAGGCGAAGGAGGCAAGGTCGATGGAGGGCCAGGGGGCCACACCCCCTGTGGGCACCACCAGGGCTGGCCCGCGCCTAGGAGGGTCGGCCACCCTGGTGTCCTCTTCCATCTCAGCTTCGTGGTTCCGTGTTGCTCCGGGAAAAATAAGAAGATTGGCTTTTGTCCCGTCCAATTCCGAGAATATTGATTTTCTGCCTTTTCTGGAACCAAAAACAGAAGAAAACAGGCAACTGGCATTGTGGCATCTTGTCAATAGGTTATTTTCAGAAAGTGTATAAAAATACCTCAAAGTGTAGACAAAACATAAGACAAATTATATAAAACAAGCATGGAGCATCAAAAATTATAGATACGTTTACGACGTATCAAGCATTCCCAAGCTTAACTCCTGCTCGTCCTCGAGTAGGTAAGTGATAAAAATAATAATTTTTGAGGTGACATGCACCATCAAAATCAAGATCAAACATTTGCAAAGCATTGAAAGTTGGGATCAAAGTACTATAACATGAGCATGAAAGATGGAGTTCTAACAGCAAGACAAAGTAACTATGCATGCAACATGAAAGGATACAAACAAAGATCATGAATAACAATGCATTGAAAGACGTTTGTTTGTTTCACATATAGAAAACATAACATAGTGGCAATCAGCTTGTCCCTCATGGAGTAGAAAATAGATGCATAGGACACCTTCAAAGTTCATAAGAGTGACTAGATACAAATAGCACAAGAACAAGTAATATCAACAATATGCATCAATCAATAAGTTTTGGGACAATGCACATAGAACTAAGAATGGTAACTATGCTCTCTTAACTGGTGCCTAAGGATAGAAAGTGGAGACTCAATATAATGGTGTAAGAAAGGCCCTTCATAAAACAAAGCAGGGATTTCAAGTTTCAAAAAGAGCTTCCAAAAATTATGGTACTTGTTAGCTTTTAGCTCTCATTGCCCCTATCATAAGCATCTTGAAGTGATTAAGGTTAAAGTGAACAAACTATGGACTATATGCTTGACAAAGTATAAGTTGGCAATCTCATGTCCCTTGAATACGAGGGACACACCTCATGCTACTCAACTTTAGTCACCTGTAAGTTCTTGTCATAGTAAGTACATGTGTATCATAGAGAACCGCCAACGGGGTACCCCTTGCACATGGTACAGGAGCTATCCCGTAACCAAAATGACAAGTCAAGCAGACAATGAGCATCTCGGCAATCTTCTTATTTACCATGGGAAAATGGTGCTTTTTTCTCTCTTTCCTCTTTTCAATATATCTCTTATTTTATAAGAAGAAAGCTTCATAGATGTCATTATGGTGATGCTGCAAGCTTTCACCATGATTAGGCATGGCTTAGGCTAGCGGCCCATGCGTTTCTCTAACGCACATACATAACTCCATGGACTTACAAGCTCCCCTTTTATTTCACACGACGACATCGATAGGCAAAAGAGCATGATATCAACTGTGTACAAAGTACAAGTGCAATGTTGAAAGCATTCCCCGTGACAGCACGGTTCTGCTAATTCCAACGTATAAGTGCAAGCATATACAACATAGATGACACAATGGTTCAAGTTTATTATGGGCAAGAAAAATAAAGTGTGCCATCAAGTTTGTGAGAGCTTTAATCACTAACTTTTCACATAACAAAAAGACTATTTAATTGGAAGATAGATGAAAACAAGAATATATTTGGAATGGTGTAACACACCATGCATAGGAATTTATAGTGGACACTTTGGAATAACTTGGTTTCTTGGGAGTTGCAAGCATGAGTAGAGCTTACTCATACAAGTGGAGGCTAGCAAAAGACTGGGAGCGACCAACTAAGAGAGCAATAATGGCCATAATCATGCAGAGCAAAAAAAACATTACTAATCAAAGCACAAAGTGGTACTGCAAGTCCAGGACTAAATGATCATAGAGGCTATGGTGACTTGTTCATAGTCATAACATGGTGTGATCATGTGCCAAGTCAACCCAAACAAAGCATCAAAGGAGAATACCACAATACTATGCTTTTGTATGCTAAAACAATGCATGATTCCTTCAAGGCACATTAAGCAATCCTAATTGTTTGGAACAAGTCATGCTACAGCAATAATCACTAAGCATAAGGTCAAAACAACATCTAGCATGACATGGTAAAGTCTAAGCCACGGTCAAAACAAGCTCCCTTTTGTACCACTTAAGCATGAAATTTTCTACTCTTTTCCAACACCAATCAACTTATTTGAAACAACTCACAAAGATAATAATCAATAAATATCAGTGAGAATGTATCACAAATCCACAAAGAAGAACTAAAAAGTTCTAAGCTGAAAGCACAAGAAAACTAAGGCTAAACACAGTGCTAGCAAAAGAGAACACTCACAAAACAATAAGAATGAAAACTAGAGTGTTCTAGGCAATGAAAACATATTGTGTCTCTCTCCAAAAGAGGTGTGTTGTGATCCAACAAACTTAATTCAAGCAAACTAAGCAAACAAAAACCAAAAACCAAAACTAAGACGCTCTAAGAACAACACAACTATGCATGAAACAATAAAAACGAAGTGTCTAGAAAGACCTGCGATTTTTATTGATGAAGAAGGGGATGCCTTGGGCATCCCCAAGCTTTGACGCTTGTACCTATTGAATATTTCTTGGAGTGACACGGGGTGGCATCCCCAAGCTTGAGATTTTGTCCATTCTTCATCTCATTACATCATTCTTTCTCTACACCTGAAAATTTTCCTTCATACAAAACTTCACACAATCTTCATTAGCGACATTACTGTATTCAAAAGATAATAGACCCTTGGGTTTAGCTTTAAAACAGGAAAACTTTCACTAAAAACACAAGCTACTATAGCAATTCCCTCAAAAAGCTCAATTTCCCCAAAAAGAACCCAAAAAGGAATCAATAAGAAGCAAATGCAAATAAAGGCAGAAATCTGTCAAAACAGACCAGCAGGTAGAAACCGATTTTTTCGAAGACCTTATGTTGCTCAAATCAAAAAGTGTTGAACTAACGAAAGTTAGCTAACATACTGGGGGATTTATTCACAAATATCAGCTCAATCCGACTTATAGAGATTCCTCATGAATTTCTATGGTGGTGCACAAAAATCTGTTTCGGGGCAACAACTTCCCAAATCTCACTTCCCTCTCATTAGAGGTTATTCTTGGCACAAAAATAAAACAAAAAGGATAAGGAGAGGTCATTACAGAGGTAATAACTTTCAAGACTCAAGAAAACTCTTGGGTTATCTCCCAACAAGTACTTTTCTTTAACACCTTTAAGTTAGGCTTGATAGTTTGAGAAGATGCTCACATAAAAAATATGAATTGAAGTAAAAGAGAGCATCAAGAAGCAAATTCAAAACACATTTAAGTCTAACCCACTTCCTATGCATAGGAATCTTGTAAAGAAACAAGTCATGAAAACACAAAGCAACAAGCATAGGAAAGCAAAACAAGTGCAACTTCAAGATTTTCAACATAAAGAGAGGAAACTTAATATTGTTGAGATACAAAAGACCATGTTTACCTCTCTCATAATAACTTTCAGTAGCAACATGAATAAAATTAACAATATAACTATCACATAAAACATTCTTATCATGAGCCACATGCATAAAATAATTATTACTCTCCACATAAGCATAGTCATTCTTATTAATTTTAGTGGGAGCAAATTCAACAAAATAGCTATCACTATTATTATCATCACCATAATCATCAAATATAGGAGGCATATTGTAATCACAATTAATTTCCTCCTCAATAGTAGGTGGACTGGAAATATCATATTCATCATTGTAATCATCATAAATTGGAGGTTTGGTATCATCATATTCATCATTGTAATCATCATAAATTGGAGGTTTGGTATCATCATAAGTAATAGAATAGCTATCTTCCAAAGATGGGGAACTAAAAAGATCATTTTCATAAAAACTAGATTCCCCTAGCTTAGACGTTTCCATAGCATTAGCAATAATGGTGTTCAAAGAATTCATACTAATAACATCGTTATTAGCATGCAAATGAAGTTCCATAGGTTTTTTAATTTTCTCTTCAAACACTTCAACTCCTAACTCAAGATAAATAATAGAAATCTCTCTAATTGTTTTGTTGTTTTCCATTAAGCCTAATTAGTGAAAACAAGAAACAAATAGACAAAACTGCAGAATCTAAAGGAAATAACTTCGAGCACTCACACCGGAGGATGTGAGTACCTTTACCTTACCTCCCCGGCAATGGCGCCAGAAAATAGCTTTTTGGCTTGCTGTTGCCGTGGGGTAACGTGTGTGAGTGCCTTTTACCTTTCCTCCTCGGCAATGGCGCCAGAAAAAAGCTTTCTGGCTTGCTGTTGCCATTGGGTAACGTGTGTGAGTGCATTTTACCTTTCCTCCCCAGCAACAACGCCAGAAAATAGCTTGATGTATACGCACTTCTATTCTTGTAGAAATTTGTTGGGCCTCGAAGTGCAGAGGTTTGTAGAACAGCAGCAAGTTTTCCTTAAGTGGATTACCCAAGGTTTATCGAACTCAGGAAGGAAGTGGTCAAAGGTATTCCCTCTCAATCAACCCTGCAATCAAGATACGAGAAGTCTGTTGTGTCTCCAACACACCCAATACACTTGTCAGGTGTATAGGTGCACTAGTTCGGCGAAGAGATAGTGAAATACAAGTGGTAACGGTGCCAGAAATAAGCTTCTGACTTGTTGTTGACGTGGGAGAGACTAAAGGCAAACTGAAATAAAGATGGAAGCAAGCAAACATGCAACAGATCTAGATGTGAACGATGTTTCAATGTTTAGAAACAAGGCCTAGGGATCATACTTTCACTAGTGAACACTCTCTCATAAATATCTTCTCTTAATGATACTACTCTTAACTACTCTCCAGTTGGACACTCTAATCCATGGTAGGGATACAAAAGCACACCTCAAAGTCCGCCTTTCCCAATCTAGATAACCCCACACTGTCACCTTGAGCGCTAGATGGTTCTAACAAACACCTCAATTTCATAAAGACATCCAACTCCAAATATAACTCATAACATATATATATGTAATCTATCTTAAGTGTCACACATGACGCGCACGCTGTCACTTTCACACACGTGGCGAAAAGCATAGATCTATTAAATCACGATGAGTATTTATGTAGACTCAAGCCTAAGTGCCACCATGGCGTGCACGCTGTCACTTTCACACACATGGGGAGAGGAGAGATCTATTGAAGAACTTGAGTAGCAAGGTAGATCTACTTGATTACAAAGCTCATGGCCACAACATGATCATGCATAGAGAGAGATGAACACATAGCTACCGGTACAACCCTTAGCCTCGAGGAAGAACTACTCCCTCCTTATCATGGGAATCAGCAACGGTGATGGAGATGGCGATGGAGATTGATTGAGATGGCTCCAGGGGCACTTCCCCGTCCCGGCACGGTGCCAGAACAGAGACTTTCTGTCCCCCGAATCTCCCCTTCGGTGGTGGCGGCATTGTGGAGGTTTTCGTGGATTTTTGCCAGATGATTTAGGGTTTTTGGGTCGGAGGCTTCTTATAGGCGAAGGATGCAAGGTCGATGGAGGGCCAGGGGGACCACACCCCCTGTGGGCGCCACCAGCGCTGGCCCGCACCTAGGGGGTGTGGCCACCCTGGTGTCCTCCTCCATCCCAGCTTCGTGGTTCCATGTTGCTCCGAGAAAAATAGGAAGATTGGCTTTTGTCCCGTCCAATTCTGAGAATGATTTTCTGCCCTTTCTAGAACAAAAAAACATAAGAAAACAGGCAACTGGCATTTTGGCATCTTGTCAATAGGTTAGTTCCAGAAAGTGATAAAAATACCTCAAAGTATAGACAAAACATAAGACAAATGATATAAAACAAGCATGGAGCATCAAAAATTATAGATACGTTTACGACGTATCACCTCATACTTGTAGTAGTTGCATTTAGCCCATTATTATTTCACTTCCTTGCCATTTACCATTTCTTTCTTCTCATATCTTGTGAAATGATCCCAACATTTCGATGTAATCTTCTTTTGCCTCTTTGCTACAGGTCGATCTTTCAGTGCATCAACATCAATAATATCAGCAGCGTTACTCCCCTCAGTTGGTGCGCTTGGTTGCAGATGATGAAGCCACACTAGGGCTACCACTTGAAGGCCTTTACCCACATACCATTTTTTGAAAGTAAGATAGGTTTTAGATGCCAGCATCAATTTTATTCATCATGTAAGACACTAAGACAGTAAGAACAAGAAGGAAAAGGGGTAGGGGCGTCTACCTCACCTCGCGATCTGCTCGCTGGGGACAACAAGCTTCGTACAACCCCGGGAGGAGAGGAGCTGCAGAGTTGAGAGGGTGGACCAGAGGAGAGGATCCTGGCAGCCGGTGGCCGGTGTCGACATGGAAGGGAGGAGGGACAGTGTGTGGTAGGAGGATGTCGGCGTTGCGTGCATGGAGGGAAGGCGTCCATTTATCCCCTGTCGGTTGTCGCTCTGTTTCTCAGCGAGGCGTACTAGAAGTGTTAGGTTTAGCCATTTAGGCCAGTCGATGGGCCTGTAGCCTCCTTCCTTCAGTAGTTGGGCTAGGCCGCTCGGTGATGGAAGTTGTAATGAAATTCTGATGAAATCCAATTGTAATTCATCGGATACTCTGTTTTCTTATGCGGATACTCTGAATCCGACTCAATATTTAGTACCGGATCCTACTCCGAATCCGTGGTCCAAAATCTGAATCCGTATCCGGATCCGCCAAATATTAAAAAATCATATGGGGACACTGTCAAAACAGATTCAGTGACGGTTTCGGTGCGGAAATTATCCTATCCGTTTACATCCATAAGTTTACATAACATTTCAGACCAGGGGACCATGAGGGTTGAAGCTGATGCATTGATTGTTGTGTTGGTGGTCGTAATGCTGACTCAAATGATGGAGCTATTCATCTAGAGGGGAGAAGTTTGCCAGATGAGCTACCTGATGTTGATAAAGAGGATTCTTGATCGATCTTGTGTGATCTCACTGCTTGCCGAATGATTTTTTTCCTAGATCTGGAGACTGTGCTCTTGTTAGCCCTGTGCTCTAACAGTTCTTTTTCTTATCTTGTTATGTGATTCTACTAGTAGTAGGCGACTGCGGTGACCCAGCATACCACTGCATGATGTAGTACACTATAGTCGTAGACATAACACCAATGAAACACCGTTCACTAGTATTACATCCCTCAGAGTGGTACAACAGAAACACAGTAGGTCCAAGACATGACTATAGGTTACAACTCAACTCTTTACACAAGAGAACACTCTAGGTTAAAGAGAGAGAAAGAATCTTCTTACAAAGAAGAATTAGAAATAAACAACTCCAAAACTATAATACTATTAAGATTAATATCTTAACTAATGGTCTGGCATTGCTGCTATTGCAATACACTACAGAAATAGGTTCTATGGCTAGAAATTCTATTCCTATCTAATCAGCGACTTCGTCTTCACTTGAGGTGTTGTATATGTTGACTTTCTTGACTTCATTGAAGAGCTTGGGATTTTGATGAGGATTTCCGGAGCATGCTTGATGTAGACGTCGTCTGTACTGGCTTTAGAACCTAGCAAGGGTTAAGAAGATACTTTGAGTACGAGCGTACTCAACAAGTTCACTAGAAAAGGAGTGTTTGATGCACTATATCTATAGCCACAGACGATAGGTCGTAGGCAATGCAAGTTTTCGTAAACATTTCTTCAAAGGTTGCTTTTATTCTGAAAATCTATGTCCGTCAGCCTTCACGGGTTTACCAGAACTTTCATGGAGTTCCTTTCCCGCCGCGTTCGCAGCTCCTTCGCGGAACAGGGAGTAACAAGTTACAGTTCTTACACTCTGCAGAGGTGCGTCACTTTACCCATGAGAGACCTTAGGCTTTGTTGCACGTCCGGGATTATGTTCCTGTTCAAACTTCCTTGGTTTGAGGCCCAACCTAATATCCAAGCCAATCACTGCCCCCTTCGCGACCTCGCATGCCTCCTTGGTGTACACCATGCCCACATAATGAATTACGGCAATGGTTTGTACAGACCGTTAGATGCCAGAACTATCATGGGACGTTGAGGGTTCCCACCCATATGTTGCATATCCTCTACGAATTACCAATTAATATGCACGCTACGAGTGATAACAGCCACGACCTGCACATACGGCTTCATGCGAGAGGAAGAAGATACAGCTGACCGCTCTGTCCCATTCCAAATCTCATGGTCAACGCGTGATATATGGCGCAAGAATCACTGGCGACATTGGTTATTAAATCCTAGGTGATATAGTCCTGAACAGTGGTATTCCAACTGCCAGATTTAATAGATTAGCTGGTCTCCCTGGATCAGTAACCAATAGTTCACATTATTATTAAAAATAGTGTTTAAGACCTTTTTCAAATGCAGGTGGTAACAACACTGGATTTGTAAAATACTTTATAGAAAATAAACAAAGGACATGAGCAAGTGTGAACTTGCCTTTTGTGATTGCAAGATTATGCACTCACGGTCTTCGAGATGACATAAGATCCAACATCTAAAATCTGCATCATTGGTCCGGTAAGGACTAATGTTTAAAGAAGCAATATGCAGTTATGCATAAGTAATGCTATGCATTTTTGTAAAACTCCCAAATTGAATCCCCAATACTTTGAGTGGAGTGAATTCAAGTGATTCTTTTAAGAGTTGGTTTATCTTCAAATTTTACTTTATAAGGAACCTAAGTGTTAACAATCCAAAATATGTAAGTATAGTATAAGATGATGTGATTATGGTGAATTGCCATGTGGTGACTATGATATAAGTCCTTGGGATTGAGTTGTTAAGAGTTGAAGAACTTACTATAAGATTGTTATTTGAAGTGGCAAAAAGAATAAAATTTGAAGAAAAGATTTCCTTCCTAAGGTTTAAACAATCCTGATAGCTTTTAGAATATGATAGATATAATGTGATTAATGTTGTTTATACTTGCTTGAGTAGTCTATACTTGAGGTGCTTTATGTCTTAATTGAAACAGACCAAAGTTAACTATAAAAAACATAAGTAGTGTATTAGACATGATGTTTATAAGCTTTGAGACTAAATTTAACTTTAAAAGGGTAAGTAAACTTAAGATGTAATATGTTTTAATTATTCCCAAGTTTTAGATTTATGATAGGTATAACTGAGGTGTGGAATTATTCACTTTCTATTTAAGTGAATGATTAGATTAAATTTGTTTTGCTATTATGAAAAGAATATGCATTTATTTAATGGAAGCATAATTAGACGATCTTAGTAATTTGTTAGAATTTTGAAGTTATGTGAATAATGGTTAAAATATAATGATTATTCACCATATTATATAAATGGGTGATACCCAATGTTTATTTAAAAGGATTCTTAATAAGATTTTTTAAAGAATATTTTAAAGTTAAGAGTTATACTTAAATTTGATCATGAATTTAAGTTATGGGTTTGGAATTTTGTATAAAGACACTAATTGCTCAAGGTTTTATAAGAATTGTGATTATTTCTTACTTAACAGTTATTTTTAAAGAATTCACAAAATAGGTATTAGATAAGGATTTATTATTTAAAATATTAAAGACTTTTCTAATAATATATTTAATATTTTTCTAGTGTAACATATTTATTCAAGACCTTAAAAATGAATTTTATTTATTTTTAAGTATTATATTTATTTTTTTAAAATTCATCAAAGAATTAAGTGTCTTTAAATATTTGCTTTATGTTTTATTTGTAAAACTCTAAGTTAGTATTTTTATAAAATAGTAAAGTTATTTTGATACACAAAATGATTTTTATTTATTTTTAGGGTTTTTGTTTTATTTTATAAAATTTCATTTAAAATTGAAGGGTGTTAATAATTATTTTACTTTATATTTATTTTAAATAATTAAAATTATATTTTTATTAGGTAGATATTATTTTTATGGTCATTTTGATATATCAGATGTATTTTTAGGGTTTGATATAACTTCATATGTATTGGAATTATTTTATATAGTTTATTTAATGGAAAACTAATTTAATAGTGGCAAGTTGTTGGGTTGTGGCCCAATTGGGTGTAAATAAATTTGGTCCAACAGACTGTTTTGGGCTTGGCCTAATAGGCCGTCCCAGTTCATCTTGGGGTTACACATCCCACCCCAGGGTCCTCTCTTCCTCCTCGCACCTGAGTACACCCCGCACTCCCATGACCTCCTAGGCGCCGTTGTGCCATCGTTTGGCTCCGGCTGCTCCCGCCCTCTCCGGCGCCGGTAAGATGGGGCTTTGGTCCGCCATGCTACGATCTACAACCTCCCTTTGCTCGATTTGTTCCTCCCTGCCTCTCGTGCACAATCGGTTGAAAACCCTAGCTCTGCCCTGGCACGACGGCTGTCGATTCGAGCGGTGTTGTTGTTTGGCCGTGATGTTCTCCGCGTGCTTCTGCCGCTGGTGAGACGGCTCGGTGCGGTGTAGGCGCCTCGGTGCCCACCGTGCCGTCGTGTCGCTAACCTCGCCGTCGACCTTTCTGCTTCCTCATCTTGCTGAGCGAGGACCTCCGGGTAAGTGGGTATCTCTCTTCCCTTTTCTTTTCCACTATTAATTTTCGGATGTTTTCTCCTCTCTGTCGATTACAATGACCAACTGCTAATATAAACTGTACTCTAGCGGTGGTTTGCGATGTTGTCCTATATACAGCTAGATGGTGTTGAATTACTAAATTTCCCTAAATGATTATGGATTCTTAGTTTATATGTTGTGCTTACTGCAAAATTAGAGTGGTTGGCCCTTTTAGTGAATACAATAACAGATGATTTTTCTCTGTGTTATTATATTGGTCATGCATGATTGTGTTTGTTGATCTGTTGACTTACTTGTGGTGTTGTTTTAACTTGGATGATTATTTACCCCTAGCAGTTATGGTTTAAATTGGATGATGGTAGTGCTAGTTTGTTAGCTATAGGAACTCTAACTGATGTTTGATTTAAATTGTAGTGCCCTTTCAGGTTTCATATACTAGTAAAAATATGCCCAGATGTTATTTATAAAAAAATTAGGCTATGGATTTTTGGTGTGCTAGTGATCTCCTAATTATGATATATAGGTGGTTATGCATTATTCTTAGTGTACTTATACTAGTTGGTTTTGCTAGCTCAAATATTGGTTCAATGTATAAGATTACACAATTTGGTAATATTTTCTACTATAAATGTGTTCTTGTACTGTTTTGCATGTTCTAGTAGTTCTTGATGATGAACCTGATGTAATTAAATATGCTGGCTGAATCTTGACTTTTTTGATTATGTTCTAGTTGTGGTTGTAGTTAAAATTATTGGTATGAGTAGATTCCCTACATAGAATTTTATTGTGTGCATTAGCAATATGCACACCTAGTTTTTCATGTGTACATGATGTTTCCCTAGGTTAATTGGATTTTTATTTCAGGAACAAGTCTAGATGAATTTAGTCTACCCATGATGTCTGAAATAGAAGTTTAAATGATCTCTAGTTATTTTATCTAGAGAGATGATTTAGATTAGCTTTGAATGGCTTGTAAACCTGAGTTATTTCTGCTAACTTGTTCTGGTGGCATATGTTACCTGGAGGTTCTTACTGTGGTGCCTCCCTTTTGGAGTGTGCACAGCAATCCTTCTTGTAGCATGATCTTGAGTAGATATGTGATTATATGTGGTTCAAGTGACCTCTTCTGATTGCCTAGAAACCATCTAGTTGCAGGTCAGTGGAATCTGGTTGCTTATACCATTTGCATAATTATGTGTGTGGCTATCAATCCTTGTGGGATGTGACTTGACAAAAGCAGATGGTGTATTGGTACATAGGCCCTACCAATGATGCAAAGGCTGAGGCACTAATTTGGATAGATAAGAGCAATCACTTTTATTTGGCTGATTTCCCTGTGATGAGTTTTGCATAGCAGCTCTATGCAAGTCTGAGAGGAAATATTACCTCTCATCCTCCTAGACCAGATCTAGTTGAAGGGTAGTTGTAATAATTTATATTGGATGCCTTTTCCCTTATCTACCCTAGGTCCTGATGGTGCAAACTATAAAGAACAGATCTTGAGTTTGATTTCGTGTGGTTGTGGTGTTTGCCACTGTGGTGCCTGTTGGAGATATGCCCAAGAGGCAATAATAAAGTGGTTATTATCATGTCTTCACACTTATGATAAATGTTTACATACCATGCTATAATTGTATTAACCGGAAACATTAATACTTGTGTGATTTGTAAACTAAAATAAGAGTCCCTAGTAAAGCCTCTTGTTAAACTAGCTTGTTGGTTAATATATGATCATGGTTTCCTGATCATGAACATAGAGATGTTATTAACAACAGGATCATATCATTAGGAGAATGATGTGATGGACATACTCCTATAGATAAGCGTAGCATAAAGATCAAGTCATTTCAATAGTTCAATTGCTATATGCTTTCTGATACATAGTAACCTAATTCCTTCGACCATGAAATCATGCATATCACCTTTACCGGATGGATGCTTTGATGACATCAAACACCACACCGTAACAGGGTGGCTATAAAAGTGGCATTGAGTGTTCGGAAAGTATTGGTTGAAACACATGGATCAAGAGTGGGATTTGTCCATCCATATGACGGATAGATATACTCTGGGCCCTCTCGGTGGAATGTCATCCAATTGGCTTGCAAGCATGTGACTGGGTCACAAGGGATCACATATCACGGGAACGAGAAAAGAGTACTTATCAGTAACGAGGTTGAACTAGGTATGCAGAGATACCGACGATCATAACCTCGGATAAGTAAACTATCGTGAGACAAAGGGAAATTGGTATCGTATGTAAGTGGTTCATTCGATCGCAAAGTAATCGTAGAAATATGTGGGAGCCATATGAATTTCCAGATTCCTCTATTGGTTATTGTTCGGAGAAGTGTCTCGATCATGTCCGCATAATTCACGAACCGTAGGGAGACACACTTAAGGATTCGACGTTGTTTGAGTAGTTATGGTATTATGAGAAAGAGACCGAATGTTGTTCGGAGTCTCGGATGGGATCCGGGATATCACGAGGTGATCCGGAATGGTCCGGAGAATAAGATTCATATAAGGAAAGTCCCGTTTCGGAGTTCGGGAATGATTCCGGTGTTTTCATCGGGAATGTTCTAGAAGGTTCCGGATTGTCCGGCACTCCGGGGGGGAAGGGGTACATGAATGTGTCATTACATATTGGAATGATTGCATCATGTACTAAGTGTTCTTGCTGTCCCAAATAAAGGATTAAATTGAATCCTAAAACAGAAAAGTCAAATGTCCAGTTTGAAAGTCAAACGGCTAAAACAAGAAACTGTGGGAAACAAGCAAGAGGAGTTGGAACCAACTTGGAGGAGGAGTTGGACTCCTCCAGGCCGGCGCCCAGCCCAATGCCGAGTTGTGGAGGGACTCCCTCCCTCCCCTGGCGCGCCAAGACCCCCCTCCCATAAAAGGAGGGGCAGGGCTCCTCCTAGACACACAAGTTTCCTATCCTCTAAACTAAACCCTAGATCTAGACCCCGGTTTAGAGCTATTCGGTTTAGAGCCTTCTAATTGGTTTAGAGCCTTCTAATTGGTGTGTCTAATTACTAGACCACTAATAGCCTCTCTCATAAGCTCCACCATACTCGCACCGGCTTAAGGCGAAGCCCTGCGGGATTTCCCCTCTACTTCCGGTACCACGCCGTTGTGCTGCCGGAATCGCGAGGAGAGTGCTACAACCTCCGCTGCCTGCTGGAACAAGGGAGAGGAAGGTCTTCGTCGAGTACCGAACGTGTGACCGACTACGGGAGCGCTGCCGGAACGTGGCGCCGGAAGGATCGTCTACACGATCTTGAGATCGGAAAGAGTACGACTACATCACCCACGAGAATCTGCTCTCGTTAACCGCTTTGGAATCTTCGAGGGTAAGTTATTCCATCGACTCGTTGCTACAATCTAGTAGATAGATCTTGGCTTGTTTGTTTGTATGCGATAGAAAATTTTTGTTTTCCATGCTACGAACCCTAACAGTGGTATCAGAGCCGTGTCTATATGTAGATCTGTTGCACGAGTAGAACACAATGGTCATTGTGGGCGTTGATGCTTTTATTGTAGATTGCTTTTTGTGTACTTTGCATCTTGCGGTATGTTGGGATGAAGCGGCCCGGGCTAACCTTACATGACATCGTTCATGAGACTTGCTCCACGTTTGACATGCAACTTGTATTGCATAAGTGGCTTTGCGGGTGCCTGTTTCTCCTAGCATAGTTAAGATCCAATTTACAACGGGTAATCAACAATGCTAGTATCAATGTTGTGGTTCTTGTTCGTAAGTTAGAACGACACTTATTGAAAGCCCCAAACCACGTAAAATATGCAAAGAAAGTAGAGGCGTCTAACTTTGTTTTGCAGGGGTGTGCAGTGATGTGATATGGCCATGATTGTGATTATATTTGATGTATGCAATGTTCCTTATTGTAAGTTGGCAACCGGCAGGAGCCATATGGTTGTCTTTAATTTCTGTTAAGACCCGCGTGTCTATTCAAAGTAGTTGTAATAGTTGAAGCCGGTGGACGACAACCATGGAGCAGCGTCATTGACCTTGATGCAATGCCGGTAATGATGGAGATCATGTTCATGTTTGAAGATGGAGATCGGAAGCACAAAGAAGAAAGGCCATATCATATCACAAATTATGAATTGCATGTGATGTTAATCCTTTATGCATCTTGTATTGCTTAGTAGACGACGGTAGCATTATAAGATGATCCCTCAAGCACACAATTTCAAGTTCTTAAGTGTTCACCCTTAGTATGCACCGTTGCCAAAGCTTGCTGCTTCGAAGCACCACGTGATGATCGGGTGTCTTTGATTCCGCGGGTGAATACAACGTAAGCAAGCCAGATTTGCTTATGCGGTAGCTAAGGTTTGATCTTGACGAGCCTAGCATGTACAGACATGGCCTCAGGAACACGGATCACCGAAAGGTAAAGCATGAATCATATAGTAGATATGATGAACATGTCGATTGTTCGCCATTGAAACTATATCAACTCTCGTGATGATCGGTTTTGATGTGGTGGATTTGGTTCATGTGATCACTAAAACAATGTGAGGGATATTGTTTTGAGTGTGAGTTCACCTAGATTAATTTAATTATTAATTAGAACTCAATTTATCATAAACTAAATCAAAGTGAATTTGCATAGTTGTTGTAGTCATTGGCATCCGTTTACCACCTTGCGCTTAGTTATAATTGAGATGATAGAACTATAGAATTCTGGTTAGATACTTTACGAACTGGTATCGTATTGTTTTAAGTGTTAATCTAAAAGTTTAAAAGTCCTATTGCAAACTTTCAGTAAGTTCCGGTTACTCCATGAAGTTTAATAATTAGTATTAAATCAAGAGTAACAATTCCAAGTGTTAGTATATAAGTATCATGTTTGTATCCATGATTCTTGATATTCAAAGGATTCCCTTAATATCAAGGTTATCTAGGATCTGAAAGAGTTGTTTCAGAAACCATGATGTGTGGAAGATATTGTGATATCTGAAACGAAGTTTTGGTTGCAACATGATAGAGTATAATATGGCAAAAGTCATGTTCTCATATTTGATGAGAATTTGCAAAAAGGTTGGAGACACTTGTTGTCCTAATCCTCCAAAAGGTTTTGGATAGCAACATTATACTCATAAATTCATCGTTACAAGCTAACAGTAGCTTGATCATGGACCATTCCATGATAAGGGTGAATATTTGATGTAGGTAAAATGTTTACTACACCAAGAGATTACTAAAGAAAGGAATTTGAAAGAACACCAAACATTTGATGATGGTGATCTACTTCAAAGTGCAAGTCCAAAGACATTGGTATTTAACTATACACGCTTTGGACTATATGTCATATGTATGACTCCACTATTGATGTTGATAGATTCTTTCAAAACTGAAAAGGAAATACTGAAAGAGAATCTCATAAATATATGGCAGAAAAGAAAAGACTAGAATCGTTCAGTTTAAGTATATAGATGATATACATGTTATGGCTATATTCTTTGCTTGTTAAACAATGTGGTTCTTAAGTATTTGATACTGAATTTGTTGGTGTGAATCGTCATACGAAACAACACAATTCATGAACTACAATGGCCTAAGTAACTAGCAAAAGAATATGTGATGATGTTCATCGAGAACAAATAAAGGGTTATTGTGTTGCTCGTTAAACATCAAAGCTTGCCTTCAAAGATTTGTTTTATCAGGTATTATGAGAACAAAAGGGTTGTTCAAATAATTGCCGTAATCCATAAAAGATGGATGATTCACAAATCTCGTTGGAGAAATCACATCCATAAAACTAGTGCTAAAATGTCGAAAGACAAATTGATTGAAAGATCACTTAGGAAGTGACATCGCTGTTTGAATTATATTTGAAAGATAACATGAAGAAACTCCATGTGGATGGAATTTTGGAGTCTTCTGATTTTTGATCAAATGACGCTTGTGAAACTTTCCTAGAGATAATTAAAACTTCGTTCATAGGCCAAAAGGGAACGAATGACTAGCTTATTGGAACTTGTACATATTGTTGTACGAAGTCCGTTATGTGTAGTCAAGAGCGATGGATTTCAACTTCATATGCTTTCTCCGAAAATTTGAGTGAATATATGAATATTTACTTAATAAGGATAAAGTATGAAACACTTGAAAAGTTCAAAGACTTTCAAGATGAAGTGCAAGATCATTGTAACAAGAATATAAATAGTTTATGATAAGATCATAAAGGAAGATATTTGAGTTACAAGTTTAGCATAATACCTAAGATTTAAGGAATCGTTCCGTGGATTTGCATTTTCCCGAAACACCATAAGAGTATGGAGCGTTCGAGATATGTAATTAAACCTTGTTTGACATGGTAAGATCAAAGGTATAATTTATAAAACTGCCATTATATTTTAAAGATTAAAAGCTTTAGAGATTACCGTTTTTTTCCACTGAAAAGAGCTTCATCATAATCCGTTGAAATGACACCATATAAAGTTATGGTTTGGGATAAAACCCAAGTTGTCCTTTCTTAAACATTGGTATGCTATGCATAAGAAAGATGTGTGCAACCAAAGTCGGATGAACCTGTCTTTGTATAAAATGTTCCTCCATAAAACACCGGAGACAAAAGTGTTTGTCACTTAAAACGTCAAGTTTCTTTGAGAAGGAATTTTTCGTGAAAAGTTAAGTGGGAGGACAATAGAAACTTTGATAAGGTTAAAAGAACCTTAGCTATATGTGCAGAGTTGTGCAGCGCCGATAAGTGTTCCGGAGGCGGCAACAATGCTCATGGCTCACGTGCCTCAAAGGTTGTGGTCACGGAGATCTAAGTTCCTATTGAAACAAGTAGATCGGGTAAACAATCAAATACCAAGATTTGAGGGTTGAATCATTATTTGAGAATAATGAACCGACTACATGCAAAGAAGCGATGATGGGCCCTGACTCCGTCAAATGGCTTGAAGCCATAAAATCCGTGATAGTTCCATACACGAGAAATCAAGTTTTGAACTTGAAGGACCCTCAAGAAAGGTGTAAGACCTTACAGTTGTGTCTGGATCTATAAAGAAATAGACATGGATGTTTTACATCTATGAAATAGTCGACATGTTGAGAAAGAGTTCACAACAATGTTCAAAGGTTGACTATGACAAGATTTGATCTGTCATAGTGATATTTAGTCTAGATGGATTATGTAGCAACCACTACATATAATTTGTTATATGGTAGTTGAATAAACAAAACAAATTCTTCTAATAGAATCGTTACCTAGGACATGTGCATAACACGGTCCATAGGGTTTTGTTAATTCAAAAGGATGCTAAAAGTATATGCAAACTTCAATGGTTAAAGTAAGCATAGCGGAGTTGGAATCTTCACTGTGATGAAACTGTTAAAGGAGTTTAAAAGTTCATCAGAGACGATGGAGATGCTTGCATTTGCAAGAAATTAAGTGGGAGCACTAAGACATGTTTCTAATACATTATGTGGGGGACATATTGTTGATTAGAAAAGATGTATCTTTTATTAACACATATTAAGAATTTCATCCCGATGAAAGACTTAGGCAAAACCCAAATATTTGGCATCAATAGACGCTAATATGGTTGTGCCAGAAGTACATAGACAAGATATTGAATGAGTTCAATATAGAAACTACAAGGGAAGGTTCTTGTCGCACAGAAAGGATTGAATGAGTTCAATGTTGATGATATATTCAAGTGTATTGACATTTGGTAAGGTGAAACAAATAATCAAGTATAGATTGATACTTGATGTATGAAATCACAAAGAGTATTTATATCAATCATACTGTGATATGTACAAATCCAGATATGTCCTATGCTCTAAATGTTGAGAGCATATACCAGAATGATTCGTAAGATGATCATTGGACAATAGTAAGGATATTCTTATGATCTTCTGAAAGAACTAAGAGTATAATATTTGTAGAAGTGACAAATAGATGGTTAGTTCATTGTAAAAGTACTACATTGATACTAGCTTTGTCACAAAGTACAAATTAAGTTTATCTCAATCTAAACTAAGGGTGGCACAATATAATGGAAAGTGAGTTCCATAATGGATTTGGATGATTTCCAAAATTAAGACATTGTGACAGATACTACAACAAAAGGCTAAGTATATGACTGCTATTTTAGCAGCATAAGAGGGCATTTGAGTCAAGTAGTTTGTTATCAAACTATGTGTAGTTCACAGTGGGATAATACTATGAAGATATATTGTGCGACAATATTATCAACATGTTTTTAACCTCAAAGAGCTAAAGGTCACACCGAAAGACCAAATTTATACAAAGCCATCTCATTAGAGAATGAGTGATGCGTAGAGACGCAAAGACATGCAATTACACACGGACCTGGAAGTGTCAGATCCGGAGATCAGTTGACCACTAGCAATCGTGTACATACAACACTGGAAAGCCATAGGTGTTATATACACAAAGGTTCGAAACTAGATTATTGACTCTAGTGCAAGTGGGAGACTGTTGGAGATATGCCCAAGAGGCAATAATAAAGTGGTTATTATCATGTCTTCACACTTATGATAAATGTTTACATACCATGCTATAATTGTATTAACCGGAAACATTAATACTTGTGTGATTTGTAAACTAAAATAAGAGTCCCTAGTAAAGCCTCTTGTTAAACTAGCTTGTTGGTTAATATATGATCATGGTTTCCTGATCATGAACATAGAGATGTTATTAACAACAGGATCATATCATTAGGAGAATGATGTGATGGACATACTCCTATAGATAAGCGTAGCATAAAGATCAAGTCATTTCAATAGTTCAATTGCTATATGCTTTCTGATACATAGTAACCTAATTCCTTCGACCATGAAATCATGCATATCACCTTTACCGGATGGATGCTTTGATGACATCAAACACCACACCGTAACAGGGTGGCTATAAAAGTGGCATTGAGTGTTCGGAAAGTATTGGTTGAAACACATGGATCAAGAGTGGGATTTGTCCATCCATATGACGGATAGATATACTCTGGGCCCTCTCGGTGGAATGTCATCCAATTGGCTTGCAAGCATGTGACTGGGTCACAAGGGATCACATATCACGGGAACGAGAAAAGAGTACTTATCAGTAACGAGGTTGAACTAGGTATGCAGAGATACCGACGATCATAACCTCGGATAAGTAAACTATCGTGAGACAAAGGGAAATTGGTATCGTATGTAAGTGGTTCATTCGATCGCAAAGTAATCGTAGAAATATGTGGGAGCCATATGAATTTACAGATTCCTCTATTGGTTATTGTTCGGAGAAGTGTCTCGATCATGTCCGCATAATTCACGAACCGTAGGGAGACACACTTAAGGATTCGACGTTGTTTGAGTAGTTATGGTATTATGAGAAAGAGACCGAATGTTGTTCGGAGTCTCGGATGGGATCCGGGATATCACGAGGTGATCCGGAATGGTCCGGAGAATAAGATTCATATAAGGAAAGTCCCGTTTCGGAGTTCGGGAATGATTCCGGTGTTTTCATCGGGAATGTTCTAGAAGGTTCCGGATTGTCCGGCACTCCGGGGGGGAAGGGGTACATGAATGTGTCATTACATATTGGAATGATTGCATCATGTACTAAGTGTTCTTGCTGTCCCAAATAAAGGATTAAATTGAATCCTAAAACAGAAAAGTCAAATGTCCAGTTTGAAAGTCAAACGGCTAAAACAAGAAACTGTGGGAAACAAGCAAGAGGAGTTGGAACCAACTTGGAGGAGGAGTTGGACTCCTCCAGGCCGGCGCCCAGCCCAATGCCGAGTTGTGGAGGGACTCCCTCCCTCCCCTGGCGCGCCAAGACCCCCCTCCCATAAAAGGAGGGGCAGGGCTCCTCCTAGACACACAAGTTTCCTATCCTCTAAACTAAACCCTAGATCTAGACCCCGGTTTAGAGCTATTCGGTTTAGAGCCTTCTAATTGGTTTAGAGCCTTCTAATTGGTGTGTCTAATTACTAGACCACTAATAGCCTCTCTCATAAGCTCCACCATACTCGCACCGGCTTAAGGCGAAGCCCTGCGGGATTTCCCCTCTACTTCCGGTACCACGCCGTTGTGCTGCCGGAATCGCGAGGAGAGTGCTACAACCTCCGCTGCCTGCTGGAACAAGGGAGAGGAAGGTCTTCGTCGAGTACCGAACGTGTGACCGACTACGGGAGCGCTGCCGGAACGTGGCGCCGGAAGGATCGTCTACACGATCTTGAGATCGGAAAGAGTACGACTACATCACCCACGAGAATCTGCTCTCGTTAACCGCTTTGGAATCTTCGAGGGTAAGTTATTCCATCGACTCGTTGCTACAATCTAGTAGATAGATCTTGGCTTGTTTGTTTGTATGCGATAGAAAATTTTTGTTTTCCATGCTACGAACCCTAACAGTGCCTTCCTCGGAAGTGTGCATAGTGGTGAACACCACATCTATTGACATGCTACCTGATTGACTAACTAAAGATCCATTGTTGGCTGTCGATGATGCATAGGCTGAGGCCAAACACTATAAGAACAGATGCTAAAGTGTGGCTATCAAATTCTTTGTGATGCCTCAACATAGCATTTCTATGTGAGTCTGAGAGAAGTACTTTTACCAATCTCCTGTTTTTTCCTTTGTACCTTATATGCTGATAAAAACAGATTCTATATGATGACCTTTGTGTTGGGTAGCAACATGATGTTGAAATTGATGTTGCTATGCTAGATGGTGATGGTACTTGATCAACTAGCCATCTTTGTCCTTGTGATGTTGTTGTTGCCTACTCCTCCAGATGTTGTTGGAAGCTTCTAATGCTCCTAGACTTCTTCTTGTGCTCCTGGTCTTCTCCTTATGATCCTGGTGATTGTGATGAGATGGGGTGATGTTCTTAGCTATGTGGTGGAAATGGATATGATATGGATCAGGGACACAATAGTAGTGTTTCTTGGCTGCAAATAAAAGATCTGTTGGTCTGGTTGTGTGTGTGTGTGGAGAGGATATGGTGGCAGCTCAGCTACGGCTGGTAGTCTCTCATTTTGCTGAACTCTTGTGGTGTTGACAGCACACTAGTGCATGCTGGTGAGTGAGCAGCCTGTTTGCCTGTTGTGGTGCGGGGATCAGATCAAGTAAAAAGCTTGATATTTCCTGATGTTTTACCTCTTTACCTTCTTATCTGGCTTTGGTGAAACTTTCCCCTAAGCCAATGATGTTGTACTGAGGCCACTATCTGATTAAGAACATATACTATGATTTGGCCCCTTTTTAAAAAAAACTCAGTGATGAATTCAGGCTCTAGCAACTCTAGGCCAAATCTGAGAGTACAATAATAAACTAACCCCCTTATTCTTGTACTGTTGTTAGTCTGCTGTTTTGTTTTGCAGAAATCAGGATCAAAGGGATAATGAAAAGATCAAGAATTAGATAGAAAATATAGTTTAGGTTTTATCCTATTATTATCTTGTAAGAACAATGTAATATGTTCCTATACAGAATTTAGGAATCCTTGTAACATTATTGATGTATTAATTATTATTTCTTTTCCTTTGTATAATATTGTTATTTCCTTTTCTATTATTATTCTGTAGTAGCATTGTTTCCTATTTGTATAAATGAAAGTACTTTGTACCATTTATATTAATGTAATAAAGTATTGATTTGTACTTTTATTGTATTTTATTATTTCCAGAGTGTAATATTACTTTATTATAGAATTTCTATTCCCTTTATTATAAGCATTAAATATTCTATAATTTATTCTTTATTTATTTTAAAACTCATTTGATTAAAAAAATTGAAAGTCAAATACATGTTTGAATAACTTCTCCCTTAAAGACAAGAATTTTCCAAAGATCATGTCGAAATACCTCGCACTGGTCCTGATGTTTCTACGAGGACAAGAGAGATCCTGGTCCCTCTATAGTCTCTTTAGCTTTGCGCGAAAATTCCCCGGATTTTCTGATGTATGAATGCAATGCACATACTTGTGTCCCTTATAATTCTAGGTGTTAATCCTGAGATGTTACAGCGACGATGAACCTTTTTTATCTTGTTGTTTTTTACCTTTTGCACACACTGTATGTTGTTACCGGTTGTTTTCAGATATCTTCGAGGTAATGGAAATCGATCCTCATTGGGGATTGCTTTAAAAAGGGATATTTCTCATATTTAACTTTACCAAGCACTGGTATGGTCGGGCTCCATAAAATGTCTAGCTTTACCAAGTGTTGGTGGACCAGTTAGATCAAATCAAACAACTTCCGCGAAGAGATCCACCAGGAATTGGCAACCCAATCTCCCAAGTATTAAATATGCATTCCATATTAATTCATGGTTAATTAACAGAGGTATAAATTATGGGGACCTTGAAACTTACAGTGGTGGTTATACTTTATGTCTTAATAACTTCCTTGCTTTCACGGAAGCGGCCTTTGAATCAATCACTAGGGGTGTAATTGCATGGTTACACGGATGCACCTATTTATCCCTCCTCTCTATAAGAAATAATAGACTATCTTTATAAAAGTTACTTGTGATGGTTAGGTGTGTTAATGCTAGACATTTTTCCTTAAATAACCCATTATGCACTACTATCTAGGCCTGGGGTTTTAATCATCAGGTTCTTTATGCTTCACGATATTTAGTATATTATGCATCTAGCTGGTATAAAACATGACGTGCTTCAATAATTGTGATAACCAAAACAAATGAAATGAAAACTTGCCAGCACACTTTCTATCTTGAGTTACTTGCTTTCACTTTACCGACTTCTATTTTTACCTGTTTTTACTTTACTTGCACTAGTTTACTTTCTATTTTTTATTTCAACACTTTACAGTTTTCTACTTCCTCTAGCTTTGTGAAAGGAGGTAAAACATCTTATATTTTGAAATAGAGGGATTAGTTAGAAGCAAAAAGTATCTCACACCTTCTAGTTTATTGCATTGCAAAATATGCCATATAAGTGGGTTATAGGGCTTTAAAAATAGATAGTTTACCTTCAGCTCCATGTGGGTTCGACACTTAAATACTTATCGAATTGTGCTACAGTGATTCCCTGCACTTGGGTATTACCAGTTTACAATTCTAATATGAAGCCTTTTTCTTGACAACCACACGGTGGAGTTGGAGGCACAAGATAAACACTTTTTTGTAGGTTGCTAGAAGAGGTTGGAAAAAGGAAGTTTCTCGGATCCTGGAGAGTCCTATATAAACCCTCGAATTACCCTTGTGAGAAAAACACACTTGCTATATCACTCTGCATTTGGAGTCTGAACGAGTTGGAACACATAGAGCTGGTGTCATCACCCATCTACACATCATTCACGAAGCTTAGCAACCCTTCTACATCAGTCCGCCATGCTTTGGCATGCACGCTTCAAGATTGAGAGAAACATGAAGATGTATGATGGAATTGACAAGCTATTAACCTAGCTACACGACCACTTATACATAGTGCAACTTCCTAGTGGAAATCCAAATACAATAGTCTTGTATCTACAACTTATGTTTACAGGAACAACGAGGCATTGGATCAACGACTTGCCAGAAAAATCCATCTAGAATTGGTTTCTTCCACTTTTACGTGTATAGTATATTTTTACTAATGTGTGGATTCATAGTGCGTATTAACAATTGAGTTGGTAGGCAATAGATTTCTTCGTGAGACAATTATTCTAGTATAGTAATAAGCCAAGGAATAGACCGCAACCTAAACATAAAGCCAAATTTCTAGGAGAAGTGTGAGTGACCTTAGAAAATTCCTAAAGGGGAGAGAGAAAATCATGTTGAACTTGTTCAAAACCAAGAGTCAGAGTATGATCTAAAAATAAAGCTGAACTGAAATAGAGTTGAATCATATCTTTATAAGGTTGTATTGTCGGAGTTCTATCGAAAGAGTACCATAACCATAATTGGTATTTGATGAAGCTTAACTCAAATCCCTAGGGAACCTAGTTCCGTACAAGGTTAAGGTAGTGTGAGATCTCACCAAGTGAAGTGAGGGAAGTAGGAAATTTACTCAAAGGAGAGGCTACAACACAGTGTATGTAAAAGATACAAAACTGCAAACTGCATGAAAAGTCCTTGATTGCTACCTTAGATAGACTATGTTCAAGACCTAGTTATAGGTAGATTGATATGAGAGATATTATATCCTTACCTTAAATCTAAGGGACTATATAACCATCGGGTAAAAATAAGTATCCAAGCTTAGATAGACTTAAGCTGAACAAAATCATTCTAAGAAGCGATACCAAAAGGACTAGTATATATTAGAAGATATATTAAGACCTATAACCATAGTAGGAAGTCTTTTCGAGACTTTAGTCAGTTAGAAGGCCCGATGGATGGGGAATTAGAACCCATGTTCATAGAAAATACATGACAGGGTATCGATATCATGTAAAGAAAATAATATATCAATCAAAACCAAAGTTGGTGACCCAAACCGCAGATGGTATCAACCGAAGTTCTTTCCACTTGCCAATATGGGGAGGTCGAACTTCGAGGACGAGGTTTTGTTTTAAGGGGGGAGGATGTAACCTCCCGTAGTTCAAAAGACTCAAGATGGGTAGAAAATAGATGTGTTCATTGCATTCATGCATGTAAAATTATGGAAAATTTAAAACTTGTTTATATAACTTGTCAAAGTGATTGAAGTTTCACTATGAGTTAGACTTAGATCATCAAGTTGAGCGCTATAAACTTTAATAAAACTCTATTTTAAGGAGTTAGAAATAATACACGTAACTAAAAGTGAATCAATACACAAACAAACTCTTAAAAAACAAATATCAGATCTATTCTTATCTTACCATATTTGATCATCTTAGTATCTATTGTCATCTATGTTGAACAATTGTCTTATGCATATGAAATCATCAAGTCTTTAATCAAATCTATTCCTCTTTATCTAAATCATAAACCACTCAAAAGATCTCTTAACACATTATATGGAAATATAAAAAACCATAAGGTTTAAAGTGCATAATAGTCATGCACTGTTATTTAGATCATAACTTACTAAATATATGAAATCTAGTAAAATAAAGTCCTTTGCATTATATTAAATAGATCAATTAATTTGAATAAAATCAACTATGAGTATTTTGCAACTCAAGTGATCATGCATTGATGAATTCAAATCATCTACATTGTTAATTAAGTTTTCTATTTAACTAATATATTTGTAATTTAAGTTTTAACTTAAATATGTAAACCAGCCCATTTATTAAGTTTTAACTTAAATATGTAAACCAGCCCATTTATTCTAGGTAATCCAATTTAAATAACTAAACCCACAATCTGATTTTAATAGATAAAACCACAACATTCATTAAGTTTCACTTGATTGAGAATTAGAAAATCCGAATTAGAAAAGCTTCTAAAACCTCTTTGCGTTTTATTCATCTGATGAGTGGTTAATTACAATTTCTTCCACCACCCAACAAAAAATACATGAATCCGAAAACTGAAAAAAACAAGAGGCAAACAAAGGAACGGAAACGAAATCCCAGTGGCAGCATCATGTATGAACACGAGCAACGATTTCTTTTGTTTTTATCATTGGCTCGTAAACTTGCGGAAAATTCCGGCGTCGCATCACCCCTGGCTGGCACGTCCGGCTCCGGCCTGCCTGCTGACGGTGGTGCGCCTGCTTAAGCGCTCCGTAGCTCCAGGTCTAGCCTCGCCGCTGCCTGTTCTGCGCGGTGGGACCTCCGTCATGTCCTCCGTGTCCGCCGCGCTGCTGGCCGTGTACTCGCTGGACGGGTTGAGCCCGTACTCGCTCGTCGGCGCGCTCATCTCGCTACTGGCGTACTCGCTGATGGTGCCGCCACCCGTCCCGCTCACCGGCCCGAACGCCATCCTCCTGAGCCGACTCATCTCGTCCGTGTTGCCGCCCCGATGCATCGCGCTCTGGCCCGGCGTCATGCCGCCGTTCAGGTCCTCCGCCGACAGCTCGCCTTCCAGGTACCGGACGATCTGATCACATTCCATCGGAAGCAAAGCTTGTTACTCGTTGTGGCGTCGATGAAGCCTCCAAGTCGTGGCATGTGGAAACTAGAAATTGCGGGCGTGGAACTTGAGTTAGTCCAACATCTAGCACTAACCTGGGTCATCCGCGGGCGAGACCTCGCCGTCTGGCGAACAGCAGCGGCGGCACAAGCGACGAGCCGCGCCATGTCGTATGCATCGTAGTTGGTCCCCAACCTCGGGTCGATCAGCTCCTCGTAGTTTTCCTCCTCCGCTGCCTTCGTCAGCAAGGGCTTAGCCTGTTCAACACAGAAGAGATGAATCCATTAATTACTAGTACTTGTTGCATTTGTAGCTGGAAATATCCATGGGGAATCAGTTGGAATAAACATGATGCACCTATACTAGTACAGTTATAGTTAGTGGTTGTCATTGTCGGATAATTTGGACAAGTTAGCGAAAACGACTTCAAAAGGGGCGCAACCATCTGAATCACTGTATGTTGCCAATATTTTCCTGCAAAACATTCAGGCGATGGTTCAGAGCTTCATGGCAACTCACCCAAGAAACCAATGTTTCAGGCTGGTGATCTGAAGATGCCATGATAGGTTTCCTTCCCGTGATCAGCTCCAGAAGCATCACGCCGAAGGAGAAGACGTCGGAGCGATCGCTGACTTTGCCAGTGGCAGCGTATTCCGGAGCCAGATATCTGGAGACATAGGTTTTGACAAGACAAGATTACTCCACATGCATTGATTCATATACCTACCAACTAAGCGATCTTCTTAATCAATATGAGGTTCATGCGTGTAACAATCATCTTACCCAAAAGTTCCCATTACGCGCGTTTCAACCGCAGTCTGTTCTAGTTCCTGGCATTTGGCTAGCCCGAAATCTGCAACCTGTATGCACCAGAAAGAAAGCATGCCGTGGATAAATAGACTGAATCAGGCGATGCCACCATGGTGCTCGGTTTTGTCGATTTACCTTGGGCTCGTAGTTGTAATCCAGGAGGATGTTGGCTGCCTTGATGTCGCGATGGATAATCTTAGGATGACCTGAGAGATAAAAAACATCCATTAAATCCACAAAATTCTAATACGATGGAGAATCTCCACGCCATAAATTCGTACTAGAATGAAATTAACTGAGCCAATTAATCATGAAGAACTCACAGTCCTCGTGCAGATACGCGAGGCCCTTCGCCGAACCGACGGCAATCTTCCACCGCCGCGGCCAATCCAGCGCCGCACGACTGCTCCCTGAAACCATCACCAGACTCCCGTGTCAGTACTCCCATTTCCAAGACCAACGGAGCAGAGCAGTCGCAAGAGCATTGGTCATTCGGCATTACCGTTGTGGAGCTGGGACTCGAGGGTCTTGTTGGGGACATACTCGTAGACGAGGAGGCGCTGCTCGGCGTGGATGCAGAAGCCGACGAGGGAGACGAGGTTCTTGTGGTGCACGCGGCTGATGATGTCCACCTCCGCGCGGAACTCGCGGTGGCCCTGCCCGCTCCCGGCGCGCAGCTTCTTGATGGCCACCTCCTGCCCGCGCACGTTGCCCTTGTACACGTGCCCGAACCCGCCCTGCCCCAGCAGGTTCGCCTCCGAGAACCCGTCCGTCGCCGCCGCCAGCTCGTCGTACCCGAACGTGCCGCCCGTCATCGCCGGGAGCGGGGACCCCGGCGTGCCGCCGCCGTCCTGCCACGACTGCATCAGCGGCGGCGTCGACGAGGGCGTCGTCGACAGCGCGTGCGACTGCTGCAGCGGCGTCGTCGGCTGCCTCGGGTCGTAGAAGAAATCCGCTGGCATGATCAAGAAGCAGGAAAGCCATCGGTCAGCTCAAACACATTCAGGTTTCAAAAAAACAAATTGAGTTTCAGTCAGATGACAGCGTGTTCTGTTTCTCGATGAAAATGTCGCGGCACTAAGCTACAGAAGTGGGGCACGACGGCGCGAACGCACGGTGGCAGCGCGGGGGCGTCGCTGTCACCAGCGCCGTGCCGTAGCATTAGGAGAGAATGGCGCGCGGACTGGCACTAACACCGCGCGTCAGTTAAAGCTAACGCGCGGTGGTTGCACGCACTGTGACGTCGCATGACGGCATCGACGAAAAAGTCACGCGCGTGTCGAAAATGGCGGTCTCGCGACGGAGCATTTATGTGTGTACGCACCTGGTGTCCCCGGCGGCGGAACCCTTCGGCGACGGCGACGCTTGGACACGAGGCAGAAGATGAGCACGGCAGCGAGGCCGAGCAGAACGACGGCGCCGACGGCCACGCCCACGCCCACCGCGGTGCTTGACGACGACGATTTGCCCGACGTTGACGGCGCCGCGTTGTCTGACTGCGGCGGCGGCGGAGGCGAGTACAGCGACAGGGGTGACGGCGGCGGAGTCGATGCCGATGCCGGCGCGTCGACCGGGGGCGGCGGCGAGAACGGGTCGTCGGGCGGCGGGGGAGATGAGCCTGGCACGTTCGCGGGGGGAGACGGCGAGGCCGGCGGCGGCGGCCTGCGCGGAGGAGGCGACGGCGTCACCGGTGTTGGCGTCGGCGTTGGCGTTGGGCTTGGTGGGGGTGGCGACGGGGACGGTGTCACGGGCGTTGGAGTTGGAGTTGGCCTCGGTGATGGTGGAGGGTTCACGGGGGGATTCGTTGGAGGGTTTGCCGGAGGGTCCGCCGGGGGAGTTGCTGGGGTCACCGGAGGCAGCGGAGGCGTCGCGCCGGCATCCGGAGGAGGTGGAGTTACCGGGGTCACCGGAGGCGTGGCGGCGGCATCCGGAGGAGGTGGAGTCACCGGTGGCGTCGCGCTGGCGTCCGGAGGAGGAGGAGTCACCGGGGTCACCGGAGGCGTCGCGCTGGCGTCCGGAGGAGGTGGGGTCACCGGAGGCGTCGCGCCGGCGTCCGGAGGAGGTGGAGTCACCGGAGGCGTCCCGCCGGCGTCAGGAGGTGGTGGACTCGACATGGTGCTGCGTGGTGGAAGTGCCTAACAAACAAACGTCAAACTCTCGGCACGGCTAGGAGCTACGACTAATATACGGATGGGCAAGAGACTAGCGAGCGAGGTGCAACGAGCGCGAACGATCATGTATGAGCTGGATGCAGTTAGGCTGGGCATGAGTTGGTTATGCTTAATTTGGCCGCGTAGAAACCTTCCG
The DNA here is from genome assembly GCA_916181665.1 of Avena sativa. Taxonomy (NCBI): domain Eukaryota; kingdom Viridiplantae; phylum Streptophyta; class Magnoliopsida; order Poales; family Poaceae; genus Avena; species Avena sativa. Next base: position 412,304,931 of record OV702281.1, on the reverse strand, counting down.
TTCGCGTTGCTTGCTGGGGTTGGTTCAAGCGACGGCGACGGGCAGCATCATACGGAGGGATTTGGGGCTGCTGTAAAAGAATATATATACGTAGGCTTGTCCATTTCCCTTTCTTTTTCTAGTATCTAATCCAAGCGTTGTTAGATAAGATTGACCGTGCCAAAGTCAATGGATCATTTTTGTTATGGTTAGCTTTGTGCTAATCATGCTGCGAAGCTTTGGATTGGAAGGTGGACGGTGGACCTGGTCAGATCGATACTGGCAATCCGCACGCGGCTGGCGAGCGGCTTCAACAACTTGGCGATTGCCCGGCGGGTGCAAGCAACGACTACGGCCTGACGGACGCCCCGGTGTCATTGCGTGTAGTATTAGCGAACAAAAATGCAGTACTGTACGTACATCATGTAACCAGTTGCGCTGCTGCTGACTCCTGCTTTTCCGTGGAGCAGTGTCTGCGGAGATTAGCTCTACTCGTCTATTCACGACGCCGGACGCTGAAATTCGGTCCGAACGCCGAAAATCGGCTTAGTCGCGTATCCAGGGACCTGTTTTTGTCCGGATTTTGGCGTGTTTTGGTCCGGCCTATCCAGGCCGAACCCAGGTTTCCGGGTACGCCCTAGGACGCCGGACGCCGCAAAAAAGGGCGTGGGCCAGCTCTGTCGGCGAGACATTTCCATTTCCACTCCACTCGCCCAGACTGCTCTCAGCGCCCCCTGTCGCCATGATTTCGCCGGCGGAGCTCCTGCGCGTCGAGACATGCCGACGCCTCTAGCTACGCTCGCCGTAGTTGCCGCCCAGCACCACGCCTTCCCCGCCGCCGATCTCGCCGACCGAGCCTCGCCGTAGCTCTGCTTCGCTACGTGCTCCCACCACCTCTCCCGCCAAGTGTTCGACATTTGGCCGGATTCGGCCATGGACTCCGACGGCGACGAGATACTCGCCACTGACTCCGAAGAGGACGAGATACTCACCATGGACTCCGACGACGAGGAGATGCTCGTCGTACTCCTGGAGGAGGAGAGCGCCGAGGTCGCCGAAGGTGAAGAGCACTTGCAGATCCTCGCATCGCTCGCCCAGCTGTACATGCAGATGGCGAAGCCGAAGCGCGGTGGTTCAGCGCCAGGTCGCCGGAAGTGCAAGGCGAAACAAAGGATAGAGGGCTACTGCATGTTGTACGCCGACTACTTCGCCGACCAGCCACTCCATGGAGAGGATGTGTTTCGTCGCCGTTTCAGGATGAGCCGGAAGCTCTTCCTCAAGATCGTGCATGCCATCCGGGAGTTCGACCCATATTTCCTTTGCAAGAAGGACTGCACCGGCTTGGTTGGATTTTCCTCGCTTCAGAAGTGCACCGTGGCGATGAGGTTGCTTGCATATGGAGCGCCGACTGACAGTGTCGATGACTATCTCCGCATCGCCGAGTCCACCGCCCTTGATTGCTTGTACAGGTTCTGCAGGGCAGTGATTACAGTGTTCAGGGAACAGTACTTGAGATCACCCACTGTTGAAGACACTGCTCGGATCCTCGCAGTCAATGAAAGTAGAGGATTTCCTGGTATGCTTGGAAGCATAGATTGCATGCATTGGGAGTGGAAGAACTGTCCATTTGAATGGCAAGGAATGTACAAAGGCCACAAAGGAGGATGCACTGTGATACTTGAGGCAGTTGCTACACATGATCTTTGGATCTGGCACTCCTTCTTTGGCATGGCAGGATCGAACAACGACATCAACGTCCTCAACTCCTCAACTGTCTTTTCCAAGTTTGTTGAGGGTCATGCTGCCCCCATGGAATTTGAGATCGGTGGGCACCACTACAACAAGGGATACTATCTAGCAGATGACATCTATCCAAGATGGCCAACATTTGTGAAGACTATCTCAAGCCCAATGCTCCCCAAGCATTCTCACTTTGCCAAGGAACAGGAAGCTTGCAGGAAGGACGTGGAGCGGGCATTTGGTGTGCTCCAGCAGAGGTTTGCAGTTCTCCGGTTCCCTGCTATGACCTGGTCGAAAGATCAGATGTGGGAAGTGATGAACTGTTGTGTGACCTTGCACAACATGATCATTGAGGATGAGAGGAAGGATCCAGTGAGTTTGCTCGAGGAGGACGAGCCATACTACAGACATGGTCCTCTTGCCGAGCCTGATCATCAGGTGCCTCCAACATGGGCTACATTCATCGCAATGCGTCACGAAATCCGAGATCCGGCGATGCATCAATAGCTGCAGGATGATCTTGTCGAGCACCTATGGATACGCAGGGGCAACATGACGTATATGCCGAGCATGAACTGGCCGAACTTGGCCGAAATATGTGGTACTTTTATTGCAGGCCGAACTATGTTTACATTTACGCCGAACTATGTTTAAAATTTTGCCGAACTTTGGTCTTAAAATGTTCTATGACGAACTATGCCGAAATCTGGACGAACTTGAGCCGAATTTGAGCAGAAACGGGCGATCCGGGAACTCGGCCTGGGTACGCGAGTGGGAAACTGGGCGTACCCAGGCCGAAAACTTGCACCGTCCGGCCAAATTTTGGTCCGGATTTCGGCCTGGGTTCGACCAACGAGTGGAGTTGCTCTTATACAGGGTGAGTACCCGGAAAACTATGAGCCTATGGTAGGCGATTAGGGTTCTAGGGGTTTTGGCGGCGCACTTTGATCCTTGTCGACGGGGCACGGATCAATCAGAGAAGGTGGAAGATGATCTGCGCAGCTGAACACGGCAAGAGGAAGGAGGGCGATACGAGCTCTCCCCTAGAGGAGGCGACGAGGAAGTTGGATCTCACGGAGAAGGAGGCGACCCCCTTGGTTCTTGATGATGTTGATGTTGGAGCGAAGCCGAAGTGGATGCTAGCTGGAAAGGTTCTGTATCGCAACACGTTTCACATCCAAACAATCTCCAGTGCACTTCGGCCGGCATGGGGAAACCCTAGGGGACTTGAGTTCCGATCTGTTGGGGAGAACACCTTTGTGGCTGAATTTGAGTCCGAACACGGTCGTGATCGTGTAAGAGATGGCTCACCATGGCATGTTAGCAAAAATGCGGTGATCCTGGAGGAGTTTGTCGAGTGTATGCAACCTTATGAACTCAGATTTGACAAACTACAACTTTGGGCCAAGGTTCCCAACTTGCCCTTTAATCTGAGGAATCCTACTTGGGGCAAGGCGATTGCGAAGCAAATTGATAAGAATGCCGACCAGGTAGTATTTGATCTAGTGGGAGGTTTTCTGAGGGCTAGAGTTACTATTGATGTCAGGAAGCCCTTGAGGAGGGGATTGTTGATCGATTCAACTACAAGGAAGGGAAGGGATTGGTATGAAATTCAATATGAGCAAATTCCACGCTTATGCTTCTCTTGCAGTCGGCTTGGACACTCTGATCTGTTTTGTGAGGTGTCTGGGTGCAGAGACGCTGAGGAAAGTCTGCCGTATAGTGTGAATCTAAGGGCGCCGGACGAGAGGAAGAAGGCATGGTCCTTTGATAACTCCTCTACAGAGCGGCCAACAAGGCAGAATAGCAGACGCGAGACTAGATTCTCGAGTAATGCGACAGGTGTTGACATGGAGGTAACGTCCCTGCTAAGAATTATGCAGGAAGAAAGAGGAAGGAGACCCCGAAACAGATGTATAGGAAAGTGCAGATGTCGTTGCTACCAAACTCGCAGGGGCGTTTTCCCGAGGAACGCAATCAACTGGTTGTGTTTGGTGCTCAGGGGAAAACTGCAAAGGATAAAGTGTTTCCTGAAGAGGACTCGGATAAAACTGAATCTAATAAGAGAAGGACCTCCACCAATTCAGTAAATTCAGCAAAGGCTGTGTTGCAGTCCTGCCAGTCCCAATGTGTTGTTTGGGATGGAACGGTCAAGGACTTGGGAACCAGGAGACCGTTTGAGGGCTTCATAGTGTGGTGAAGCAAGAAGGTCATGCACCGTTGTTTATCATGGAAACTAAGATTAGTGCGAGAAGAGTGGAAGATCTGTAGAGAGTGTTGGGCTTTGCAGGATGTTTTGCAGTGGATAGCGATGGACTCAGCGGTGGTGTTGGTTTATTCTGGATAGTTGAGTACAACGTTGATCCCAAAAGTTATAGCTCGGGCCATATCGAGGCAGTGATGCGGAAGAATGTGGCTCATGCTTTGGAATTGCGTTTTGCATGTTTTTATGGAGCACTGATGAAAGAACATGTTGGGCCCCATGTGTGGTTTTGGTAATTAATGACAATCTTTATGGATTAATGTGTGTATTAAGTTATACTTGTAGGATTTGTCCATTGGCATCACTTGGAGCATGTGGTGGCTTCAAGGTCGATGAAATGAGAAGAAGATGCATTGCGCAAGCTCAAAATGCACCATCTATAGAAGATCTCATGTTTGATGCTTGCCATTCTCAGTGATCATGGATCGATGATGAGGAATTAAGAAAGGCGTTCCATCTTGAGAAGGGCAAGATCGTCTACATCGAGATCAAGTGGAATGCTCAAGGCAAAGGTATAATCTTGATAGGTTTTCCCTTTTGCCGGTCTCTTGTTGTGTGTAGGAGACCGGGTTTAGGATAGATAACCGTACTATCAAGATGGGCTCTCGAATGAGTAATTCGGTCACAACGTTCGGAGAGAGCTCAAACCTTTGCATACTTGCATCATCATATTTGGGTGTTATTTGGTCTTATCCATGTGAGGATATAGAGCTTGTGGTAATCTCCATAACAATCTCTTGTTCATCAAAATCGGATCTCCCATATGTGTCTTGTTGCGATTTTGATTTATGCGGCTTTTCGGTTTCTCACCAAGTGAGGTATCTCACATTATTCTACTTGATACTTTCTCACTTGGTGATAATCAATATTTCCGTTTGAATCTAACGCAATTGGAATCGGGTCAATCGGAGCTTCCAGTCAAAAGTTATTGCCGTTTGAATATTTGCCCGTCAATCTGTTTTCTGGGCCGAGCGGTAGTACCGCCCGGGCAGGCCGGTACTACCCCCGCCCCTGAGAACGGCGCGTTTTCTTTCTGCCTCGCTGGGTACCTAAATCCGGTACTACCGGCCGGCCTTTCCCAGATCCAGATCTCGCTCTGCTCTTGTCGCTCGTTTCCACACACGCGCTTGCCACCCCGTGTCACTGCCGCTGGGCCCGCTCGCGAGCTGCTGCTGCCGCTGCCGCTGCTCGCTAGCTGATGCCCGCTCGCATGCGCTGCTGCTGCTACTGCTGCGGCCCCACTTGCGTCGCGCTCTGCGCTGCTTGCTGCTGGCGCTGCTTCTGTGCTGCTGTGCAGCTCGCTGGCCCCACCCCGCGCGTGGCGCGCCCAGTGCTGGCCCCCGTTTTTCCTTGCTTGCTGCCGCTCTGCTCCGTTGACTTGCTGTTGTTTCAATTTCCTGGAGCATGCGATACTACCGGTTAATTCTGGTACTACCGGACCGTTCAGAAAAAATGCCCCAACGGGCAGATTTTGCCTAGCCCTTTAAATAGCTTTGCCCCTTTGTCTTTTAGGGTTGCTTCTTCTCTCTCTATTCTTGTTCAAGCTTTGCCACATATTTTTATTCCCTCTTGAGCCTGATTCTATGATTTCTATCCAATGATTCATGCCAATATTTGAGAGAAATATAGAGGAGATCTAGATCTACGTTTTGACCAAACCAAAACATCTCTTTGTGAGTGTATCTTTGGGGATCTAGATTTTGGGGGATTTAGTGTCTCTCTTTGATTCCTCCTCTCTTGTTCCCCCAATAGCTTTAGTAGCTTTGTTGGAACTTGAGAGTGAGGGATTTGAGCATCTTTGTGGTGTTCTTGCCATTTGCATTTGGTGCATCGGTTTGAGTTCTCCTCGAGGATTTGGTTTGAGTTGCTTATTGGAGCTTGTCCCTCTTGGATTCTTGGAACCCTAGACGGTTTTGTGGCCTTGGTGGCATTGTGGCCTTGGTGGCATTTGTTGAGGCCTTTTGTGGCGTTTTTTGGGAGCCTCCAATTAAGTTGTGGAGAAGTGCCCCAACCTTGTGAGAGGTTTCGGTTGCCACCGACAAGTGCACCGATAGTGGAAGCGTGGATCGATCCCGTTGGGGTGAGATTCACCGGAGAATAAGGGAGGCCTTTTGTGGCGTTGGTGGTTTGATACCACCCCCTCTCCAAACGAGACGTACTCCATGTTGGGAGGAACTCGGTAAAATATCGCTGTCCCCGCGTGCCTCGGTTATCTCTATACCCGAGCTCTTTACTTATGCACTTTACATTGTGATAGCCTTCGTGCTTGAAGTAATATATATCTTGCTATCACTTTGTTGCTTGTATTGCTTAGCATAAGTTGCTGGTGCACATAGGTGAACCTTAGTTGTTCTAGGTTGTGCTTAACAAAGTAAACACTAGTTTTATTCCGCTTTTGTTGAGCCACTCTAGGAAAAAATTTAATCTCCTATTCACCCCCCCCCTTAGGCGACAACCGTATCCTTTCAACTGAGAGCTGAAAATAGACATCATAGCTGGCGCTTCTTAAGAACGCTACAGTATACCACATACGTCCTGGCTGTGTGTGGGATATTTCAACAAGACAATGTATGGTTCGGAACATTTTTCTGCTGGTAGGCTAGAGTGGAAGATGCAAAATTTTCATGAGGCGGTGGTAGATTGTTCATTCCATGATTTGGAATGGACAGGAACGACATACACGTGGGACAATAGGCATAGTGGCGTGTCTAATGTTAAAGCCAAATTGGATAGAGCTTTTGCAAATTCTGAATTTCTGGCTTGTTTTGTGTATACAAAAGTGAGACATATTGTATTGAATGAGTCAGATCATTGTTTCGTCCTGACTGAATTTCGTGAGAACTTCTCTGAGCAAAGGTCCCAGGGAGCTTGTTAGTTCAAGTACGAGAATGTTTGGCAAACTCATGTAGATTATGACAAGGTGGTATTGAAGAATTGGACTTCTGGTTTAGGTCAGAGAGGTCTACATGGGATTGTCGATGCACTCCAAACTCTTCAAACAAAGTTGCAAGCTTGGGGAGCAAAGGAATTTGGGTCACTGACACACATAGTTCAGAAATTGCGCTAGAAACTTGATAAGCTGCAATGCAGATTTGTTGGCCGAGGTCCTTCGGATGAGGAAAAGGCCATAGTGAAGCAATGAAAACATGCCATTCATCAGAAGGAAATATGGATGCGACTACGTTCTCGCGTCCTTTGGCTGAAACAGGGTGACAAAAATATCTCATATTTTCACAAACAGGCTTCTCATTGAAAGAGAATAAGTAGGATTGAGACCCTGGAACATGCTGATGGCACAAGGTGTGAAAATACAAGGAAGATCGTACTGAAGTCCAGAACTTCTACCAAGATTTATATCAAACACAAAGGTTTAGGGAGATGGATGAGATTATGAATCTTGTGGAACCCAGAGTTTCACAGTAAATTAATGACTTGATGGGAGCATTATACACCGAGGAAGAGATTAGAGTGGCTCTCTTTCGGATGGTCCCATCAAAAGCCCTTGGAGCAGATGGTTTTACTTTAGGTTTTTTCAGCGTCACTAGTCCCTCATTAAATATGATTTGGTGCTGGACTTTCTTAATGTTGGTACCTTTCCAATTAGTATGAATGATACCTCAATTACTCTAATCCCTAAGGTACGGCATCCATAGAAAATTTCCCAATATTGTCCTATCTCTCTTTGCTTTGTTATGTATAAAGTTGGTGCAAAGTGTATTGCAAACAGTTTGCGTGTTTTTTTGGATGATATTGTGGGAGAGGAACAAAGTGCATTTATTCTCGGAAGGCTTATTACAAATAATGTACTCATTGCATCTGAGAGTTTGCATGCAATAAAAAGGAAGAAAAAAGTAAAAAAATCACTTGTGTGATGTCAAGTTAGACATGATGAAGACGTATGAACATGTCGAATGGCATTACTTTCAGGCAATTATGTCAAGGATTGGTTTCAGCAAGAGTACAGTGAGATTGATCATGAAATGTTTCTCATATGTACGATTTTCTGTACGTGTGAATGGCTAGTTGCTCCCATACTTTACACCTACTAGAGAGTTGTGCCAAGGGGATCCGATGTACCCATATCTGTTCCTTCTCCGTGCTCAAGGATTTACTGCCTTAATGAACCATTTTGGCAGGAACTTTGTTGATAGAGGAATTGAGGTGAGTTTCCAATCCCCATGGATTAATCACCTATGACGATGCTCGACGTAGCACTTTGTTGGTAACCCCAAGCATAGGGTGTGAAGAGCACATCAACAAGTTTTCTCTCAGTTGAGACCGAGGTTATCGAACTATAAGGAGGAAGGAAACGTCACACAGGTGTTACAAACAACGTGGAGACCTGCACAACACAAACTCAAGACTTTGTCCCAACGAATCAGTGAAGCTGTCAAGCTCACCGGTTTGCTGTAACAAATGATTAGACGTATGGTGTGGAAGGTAATGGTGGTTTGCAGCAGGTAAACAAGTAACAGTGGAATATGTATTAATGGTAAAGATTGGACCAGGGTCTATAGTTCACTAGAGGTGCTCTCCTTAGATAAACAACATGGCATGAAGGGTAAACAAATTACAACGGGACAATTGACAGGAACTGAGCAAGGCATAACAATGCAATTACTAGTCAGAAAGATCCTTTGAGATTCTATTGGGCAATACAACAAGATACATAGACCGCCATCCAACTACATCTATGACTAGAAGTCCACCTTCAGGTTATCATCCGACCCCCCTCCAGTATTAAGTTGCAAGCAACAGACAAGTGCTTTAAGCAAAGTGTGTAAGGTAAAGAGTCCACATGTTCCATGAACAAGAGACCATTGTTTTCTCCTTAGTAGCAACAACACATCTACAACCGAAGATATTTATGTCACTTCCCTTAGAAACTAGAGGCATGAACCCACTATCGAGCATAAATACCCCCTCTTGGAATCACTAGCAACTACTTGGCCAATATAGCTACTAACAACGGAGAGCATGCAAGATGACAAACAACACGGACATGATAGAATCATAAAGACAAAACCATTAATCAAACCAACATAATAATCTCAATATCCATCGGATCCCCGCAAACACAACATGCATGATTCCAAATAGATTAGATCTTGATCATGAACGGATCTCACAAGATCTATACATGAAAGCACAAAGGAGGAGATACAACCAGCTAGCTACTACATGGACCCATAGTCCAAGGTGGAACTACTCACGCATCATACCGGAGAGAAGGCCTCCGGGATGATCTCCCCTCCAGCAGGGTGTCGGGAAGAACTTTAGATCCCCCCGATCTAGGGACGACGGTGGCGGCGGCTACATAAGGTTTCGTGGAATATTGATCGGGTACTTAGGGTTTAGGCATCGGGGGCTTCTTATAGGCGAAGGGGGAGGCCGAGGAGGTGGCCAGGGGCCCCACACCCTGCCTAGGCGCGGGGCAGGGCCCACCCGCGCCTAGGGGGTGTGTGGCTTCCCTGGCACGCCTCTCCGTCTCCCCTCTAGACTTCTTGTTTCCCACAGAAAGTTATTGACTTTGACATTTGTCCCGCCCAATTCCGAAAACATTTCCTTACTAGCTTTTCTGGAACCAAAACAGCAAAAAACAGGCAACTGGCATTGTGGCAACTTGTTAATAGGTTAGTACCAGTGTCGTGGTGGTGGCACAGCAGATGCCATGGGTAAGCTAAAGTATGGGGCCAATGGATGCTAGAGGGATCTGGGGAGGTAAGATGCAGTTGATTCTACACACAGAAGACAAAGGCAATGATCTTTATTTCTCCTTCCTTGGGCTACAAGTGCTCCTTGAGCTGTATTCAAGGAGAAAGGAAGAACTTTACCAGCCTAACGGTACTAAATGAGCCGATCCTTTCCTCGGGGTCCAAGCCTCCCCTTATAAAGGAGAGCCTGGGTGCTTTTAGGGCTGACGGGGCAAGCATATTCGAGGAATATGCTTGTCCCAAAATAGTAGTTCGGCGCCCTCCTTTCCCTGTCGCCCTTCTAACGATGGCAAAGCTCCAGAGGGCCCCTTTGCGTGCCTCGGGCTTCAGGACTGTCGCCTCCGTGACCTCCTTCTGCCCCTCTGACGTTCTTCGTGTTGGTCTCTAGTGCTTGGCTCCACTCAGATTCCTTCTAGCCTGCGGCTAGGGTTTGACCTTGGGTTTCTCCTTCTCCTGCAAGCTTCGTATCATTCGGCCTTACCTCGCGTAGCTCGGCTTGTCCTTCACCTGCATCAAGATTACTCGGGCTAACCCACCCGACTTACATAACATCTCGGTCGGGTAATGCCTTGCCTTTGTCATAATGGTCCTGTCCTTCCCTGTCTTGGCCGACCTCTACGGGATTCGGCCGACTCAATCAATAACTCGGAAACAAGACGGACAACTTCCTTTCATCTTTCCCCGTATTTACCCTACCTGAGGTCATCTCCCCAACATTAGTCCCCGAAGCTGGTATGGCCCTGCCAATAAGTTTGGCCGGGCTGTATCAGTTTCAAGAGATTCCTTTTGCCTTGTTTCCGAGTTAATCTGCTCGTGGCATCATCCTATCTTCTCGCGTATGCCTCGTCCTACGTGTCTTACTCATCATTGTATTTCTAGTTTTTTGTTCCTCAACAGTATTTATTGTCAGTCTACAGTTACTGCTGCGCCTGTCGCGTCGGCTCTGCGACTCCTCGCGTGCCGTTTCCATCGGGGATCGTGGCTTTCTTTCCCGCGGTGTGGCCGCTGGTGCGGTTCCCCTCATCATCGTGCGTTGGTGCTACATACACGATCTACACGACCAACTGCCTCATGCACGATCCCACTACCTTGCAAGTAACGCGGTTATAAAGAGGGGCGCGGCGCTGGGGGATTCACTTTCCCCTTTTCGCTCGCCCGTGCTCTTCTTATTACTCTCGCCCTTGCGCCCACTCTCGCTTCCGCCGCCGTGCGCTCGTCTGTGTCCTTGGTAGCACGAATCCGGCCGCACCGCTCCGTCGTCGTTGTTGCTGCTCGCCCGCTTTGGCGCCGTCGCCGGTGAGTTTCTCCGGCCCCCTCGCCTGGCTTTTCCTCTAGAGATCTCAACTCCCCTTCTGTCATTGCGCGGCGGTTCTGTCTCCGCTCCACCGCCGTTTTCTGGTTAGAATCACGACGGGGCCTTGTAGTTCTAAATTCTCCTCCGCCGCTAGTTCTTCCTCCGCGGACTTCTCCGGCGAGCCAATGTCTAGCTCCGTCAGCGGTGCCCTGATAGAGGATGATGATGCTGGTTCTGGGCCCGAACGAGGCTCATGGCAGGGCTCCTCCGTTACTCGCCGCGAGATCGAGTGGCTTATCCGGACTCGGAGGATTCCCGCTGAGGCAGCTTGTCGCTTACCCGGCAGCGAGTCCTCTCTCGACCTTAGGGAAGGCGAATATGTAGTTTTCATGTCGCATTTCTCGCGCGGCTTCGGTCTCCCTCTTAGTGACTTTGCTAGAGAATTTCTTGACTACTTCGGCCTTCAGCCGCATCATCTTCCTGCAAATGCCATCGCCTCTCTCTCTGCTTTTATCTTTGCCTCGGAGGGATACTTCGTCCTATGGCTGTCCGTACATGTCTGGTCGAAGTTTTTCGAGATTCGTTCTAACGTTGTCCCTGACAAGTCTCTGCACCCTTCCGAGAAGCTGCTTACCCAATGTGGAGCAGCGTCCATTACACCTCGGAGGAAATCCGTATTTCCTCGTGTCACGGGGCTAGAGTCGTGCAAGAAGTGGCACAAGTCCTTCTTCTATGTCAAGAACACGGGAATGGAGGACAAGATTCGGCTCCCTGCCTTCTCCATTGGCACGCCCTCCAAGGAGAACTGGACTTATAATCCGAGGAAGAGTCACGCTTTGGCCGAGGCTTTTGAGATTCGGCTTAAGGACCTGATCCGCGCCGGGTTACGCGGCGAGGATCTGATGGCTACCTTCATCAGTAGCCGAATCTGCCCATTCCAGAAGCGCACACACAAACTCTGCTACATGAGCGGTCCTCTTGACCCCAACCGAGTCTCGACCATGGAGCTGGACAACTATCTCATCTTTAAGCGTGTCCGAGCTATCTTCAAGACGGAGATGCCTGAGGACTGGGCTTGGGGATTGAAGCCGTTGACCCGTGAGCGCCCCCCTCCCGAAGTAAGCTTAATCACTAATTCTTTGCTTTCCAATTGTTTTCGTAACTGCTTTTGCTAATCTTCCTCTTTCTTGTCTTACAGAGGTTTGCAGAGCAGAAGGACGAGGACGCCGAGGTTTTGTCGCTTCCGTGGCCTGCGGATCGGAATACCGCGGACATTGGGGAGATGGACTCGAAAGAGTTCGTCCCCAAGTCGGATCTCGCTCCGGCTCGTGCTCGTGGCAAGACCTCGGCCCACGAGGAGGAAGGTGATTCGGACGACGTCCAAATTCTAGAGGTAGTCGTGTAGGGTTTCGTAGCATGGAAAACAAAAAATTTCTACCGCATACAAACAAACAAGCCAAGATCTATCTACTAGATTGTAGCAATGAGTCGATAGAATAACTCACCCTTGAAGATTCCAAAGTGTTTAACGAGAGCGGATTCTCGTGGGTGATGTAGTCGTACTCTTCCCGATCTCAAGATCGCGTAGACGATCCTTCCGGCGCTGCGTTCTGGCAGCGCTCCCGCAGTCGGTCACACGTTCGGTACTCGACGAAGACCTTCCTCTCCCTTGTTCCAGCAGGCAGCGGAGGTTGTAGCACTCTCCTCGCAATTCCGGCAGCACAACGGCGTGGTACCGGAAGTAGAGGGCAGATCTCGCAGGGCTTCGCCTTAAGCCGGAGCGAGTATGGTGGAGTATGAGAGAGTCCCTTGACGATCTAAGGTTTAGACATGCCGAGGAAGAGGCACTAGAGCCGGCGGCTAGGGCTTGGAGGTGCCCAAGTCGGCGGCTAGGGGAGAAACCCTAGGGGGCGGCGGCTATGGTGGGCAGCAGCTGCTAGGGTTTGAGGCGTGGAAGTTGTGTGTCAAGGAGGGGAGCCCTGCCCCTCCTTATATAGGTGGAGGGGGCCGGCCGGCCAAGGGGAGGGAGAGGAGTCCCTCCCCAACTCGGCTTGGGTGGGCGTCGCCGGTTGGAGGAGGGAACTCCTCCCCAACTCGGTTTCCCACTCCTCCTCCTCTTTCCAAAAATTGCCGTTTGACTTTCAAACTAGCCGTTTGACTTTCAAACTAGCCGTTTGACTTTTCAAACTAGGATTTGAATAAACCCTCTATTTTGATCAGCGATGACACCGAGTACATGATGCAACCATACCAACTTGATATAACACATTCATGTACCCTTCCCCCCCGGAGTGCCGGACATTCCGGAACCTTTTAAAACATTCCCGATGAAAACACCGGAACCATTCCCCAACTCCGAAACGGGACTTTCCTTATATGAATCTTATTCTCCGGACCATTCTGGATCTCCTCCTGATATACCGAATCCTATTCGAGACTCCGAACAACATTCGATCTCTTTCTCATCATTCCATAACTACTCAAACAACGTCGAATCCTTAAGTGTGTCTCCCTACGGTTCGTGAATTATGCGGACATGATCGAGACACTTCTCCGAACAATAACCAATAGAGGAATCTGGAAATTCATATGTCTCCCACATATTTCTACGATTACTTTGCGATCGAATGAACCACTTACATACGATATCAATTTCCCTTTTTCTCATGATAGTTTACTTATCCGAGGTTATGATCATCGGTATCTCTGCATACCTAGTTTAACCTCGTTACCAATAAGTACTCTTTTCTCGTTCCTGTGATATGTGATCCCTTGTGAGCCAGTCACATGCTTGCAAGCTAATTGGATGACATTTCACCGAGAGGGCCCAGAGTATATCTATCCGTCATGTGGATGGACAAATCCCACTCTTGATCCATGTGTTTCAACCAATACTTTCCGAACACTCAATGCCACCTTTATAACCACCCAGTTACGGTGTGGTGTTTGATGTCATCAAAGCATCCATCCGGTAAAAGGTGATATGCATGATCTCATGGTCGAAGGAATTAGATTACTATGTATCAGAAAGCATATAGCAATTGAACTATTAAAATGACTTGATCTTTATGCTACGCTTATCTATAGGAGTATGTCCACCATATCATTCTCCTAACGATATGATCTTGTTGTTAATAACATCTCAATGTTCATGATAGGGAAACCACAATTATTTATTAACCAACAAGCTAGTATTATATAGAGACTTTACTAGGGACTTCAAATTAAGTTTACAAATCACACAAGTATTAATGTTTCCTTGTTAATACTATTATAGCATGAATGTAAAAATTTATCATAAACACAAAGATATAATAATAACTACATTTATTATTGCCTCTAGGGCATATCTCCAACAGTCTCCCACTTGCACTAAAGTCATCTAATCTAGATTACATGGTAATATACCGAACACCCATGGCAGTTTGGTGATGGTCATGTTTTGCCCTCGGGAGAGGTTTAGTCAACGGATCCGCCACATTCAGATATGTGTGTACTTTGCAAATCTTTATATCCTCATCTTTGATATGTTCTCGAATAGCGTGAAAACGTAGCTTGATGTGCTTCAGCTTCTTGTGTGACCTTGGTTCTTGCGCATTGGCTATGGCGCCCATGTTATCACAGTAGATAGACATTGGGTCCAGCGCACTAGGGAACCACACCTAGCTCTGTAATGAACTCTTTCATCCATATCGCTTCTTGTGAAGCCTCCGAAGCAGCCATGTATTCCGATTCAGTTGAAGATCTCGCCACAACGCTTTGCTTTGCACTCCTCCAGCTAACTGCTGCAGCATTCAAAATAAATACGTATCCAGATTGTGATTTAGAATCATCTGGATCGGTGTTCCAACTAGCATCGGTGTAACCATTAACAACGAGCTGTTCATCACCTCCATAAGAAAGAACCATATCCTTAGTTCTTCTCAAGTACTTAAGGATGTTTTTGACCGCTGTCCAATGATCCACTCCTGGATCACTTTGATATCTGCTAGTTAAACTAACAGCATATGCAATGTCGGGTCTAGTACATAGCATGGCATACATTAGAGATCCTATGGCTGAGGCATAGGGAGTCTTACTCATCCTTTCTCTATCTTCTGCCGATGTCGGACTTTGAGTTTTACTCAAGGTCGTATTGGGCAACATGGGCAAGAACCCTTTCTTGCTATCTTCCATTCCAAACCTCTTTAGAACTTTGTCCAAATATGTACTTTGTGACAATGATATTTGGCGTTTTGATCTATCTCTATAAATCTTTATGCCTAATATGTAAGCTGCTTCGCCAAGATCCTTCATTGAAAAACTATTATTCAAATATTCCTTGACACTATTAAGAAGGTCTACATCATTACCAATCAACAATATGTCATCCACATATAGTATTAAGAATGCTAAAGATCTCCCACTCACTTTCTTGTAAATACAAGCTTCTCCATAAGTTTGTATAAAACCAAAACTTTTGATCACCTTATCAAAACGTTGATTCCAACTTCGGGATGCTTGCTTCAATCCATAGATGGACCGTTGAAGTTTGCATACCTTGTTAGCATCTTTAGGATCGACAAAACCTTTGGGTTGCATCATATACAACTCTTCATCAATGTCTCCATTGAGGAATGCTGTTTTGACATCCATCTGCCATATCTCATAATCATAATAGGCAGCGATTGCTAACATAATCCTCACAGACTTTAGCTTCGCTACTGGTGAGAAATTCTCATCGTAGTCAACTCCTTGAATTTGTCGAAACCCTTTTGCGACAAGTCGAGCTTTATAGACAGTAACATTACCATCAGCATATGTTTTCTTCTTGAAAATCCATTTGTTCTCGACAGCCTTCCGGCCATCTGGTAAGTCCACCAAAGTCCATACTTGGTTTTCGTACATGGATCCAATCTCGGATTTCATGGCTTCTTGCCATTTATTGGAATCTGGGCTCATCATCGCTTCCTCATATGTCTTAGGGTCATCGGTGTTGTCCACCAACATGACACTCATAACGGGATCATACCAATCTGGAGTGGTACGAGTTCTCGTTGACCTGCGAGGCTCTGTAGCAACTTCAACCGAAGTTTCATGATCATCATCATTAGCTTCCTCTCTAATTGGTGCAGGCACCACAGGAACTTCTTCCGGTGCTGCACTACTTGCAATTTCGAGAGAAGGTTCGACAACCTCATCGAGTTCTACTTTCCTTCCAGTCACTTCTTTCGAGAGAAATTCCTTCTCTAGAAAGGATCCATTCTTAGCAACGAAGACTTTGCCTTCGGATCTGTGACAGAAGGTATACCCAATAGTTTCCTTCGGGTATCCTATGAATACGCATTTTTCTTCTTTGGGTTCAAGCTTGTCCGGCTGTAACTTCTTTACATAGGCTTCGCATCCCCAAACTTTAAGGAACGACAATCTAGGTTTCTTCCCAAACCTAATTCATACGGTGTCGTTTCAACGGATTTAGACGGTGCCCTATTTAAAGTGAATGCGGCTGTTTCTAATGCATAACCCCAAAATGATAGCGGCAAATCTGTAAGTGACATCATAGAATGAACCATATCTAAGAGAGTTCGATTACGACGTTCGGACACACCATTACGCTGTGGTGTTCCCGGCGGTGTCAACTGTGAAAGTATTCTGCATTTCTTCAAATGCTCGCCAAACTCGTAACTTAGATATTCACCTCCACAATCAGAACGTAGAAATTTAATCTTCTTGTTACGTTGATTCTCTACCTCACTTTGAAATTCCTTAAACTTCTCGAAAGTTTCGGACTTTTGTTTCATGAAATAGATATACCCATATCTACTCAAGTCATCAGTGAAGGTAAGAACATAACGATAACCACCGCGCGATGCTACACTCATTGGACCACACACATCGGTATGTATGATTTCCAATAAGTCCGTAGCTCGCTCCATCATACTAGAAAATGGAGTCTTAGTCATTTTACCCATCAGACATGCTTCGCATCTATCAAGTGATTCGAAATCAAGTGATTCAAGAAGTCCATCGGAATGGAGTTTCTTCATACGCTTCACTCCAATGTGACCAAGACGACAGTGCCACATATAGGTCGAGTTATCGCTCGATTTCAAACGTTTAGCCTCAATGTTATTAATATGTGTATTTCCACTATCGAGATTCAACAAGAATAGACCATCTATCAAAGGTGCATGTGCATAAAACATATTACTCATATAAATCGAACAACCATTATTCTCGGACTTAAACAAGTAACCGTCTCGCAATAAACAAGATCCCGATATAATGTTCATGCTTAACGCAGGCACCAAATAACAATTATTTAAGTATAAAACTAATCCCGATGGTAGATGAAGGGGTAGCGTGCCGACCGCGATCACATCAACCTTTGATCCGTTTCCCACGCGCATCGTCACCTCGTTCTTCGCTAGCTTCCGTTTATTCTGCAGCACCTGTTTCAAGTTACAAATATGAGCAACCGAACCAGTATCAAATACCCAGGCACTACTACGAGTACTAGTGAGATACACATCAATAACATGTATATCAGATATACCTTTCTTCTTGATGTTGCCGTTCTTCAAATCTGCCAAGTACTTTGGGCAATTCCGCTTCCAGTGACCTTCTCCCTTGCAGTAAAAGAACTCAGTATCAGGCTTGGGTCCAGCCTGTAGGGGTTCGTAGCATGGAAAACAAAAAATTTCTATCGCATACAAACAAACAAGCCAAGATCTATCTACTAGATTGTAGCAACGAGTCGATGGAATAACTTACCCTCGAAGATTCCAAAGTGTTTAACGAGAGCAGATTCTCGTGGGTGATGTAGTCGTACTCTTCCCGATCTCAAGATCGTGTAGACGATCCTTCCGGCGCTGCGTTCCGGCAGCGCTCCCGCAGTCGGTCACACGTTCGGTACTCGACGAAGACCTTCCTCTCCCTTGTTCCAGCAGGCAGCGGAGGTTGTAGCACTCTCCTCGCGATTCCGGCAGCACAACGGCGTGGTACCGGAAGTAGAGGGGAGATCCCGCAGGGCTTCGCCTTAAGCCGGAGCGAGTATGGTGGAGTATGAAAGAGGGCTATTAGTGGTCTAGAGATTAGACACACCAATTAGAATGCTCTAAACCGCAGGCTAAAGCAATTAGAAGCTCTAAACCAAAACGGCTCTAAACCGGAGATTAGAGGTAGAAACTTGTGTGTCTAGAGGAGGAGGCCCTGCCCCTCCTTTTATGGGTGGAGGGGCCGGCGCGCCAGGGGAGGGAGGGGAGTCCCTCCCCAACTCGGCCTAGGTGGGCCGCCGGCTTGGAGAGGAGGGACTCCTCCCCCAAGTCGGTTTTTGCCTCCTCTTGCTTGTTTCCCACAGTTTCTTGTTTTAGCCGTTTGACTTTCAAACTGGACATTTGACTTTTCTGTTTTAGGATTCAATTTAATCCTTTATTTGGAACAGCAAGAACACTTAGTACATGATGCAATCATTCCAATATGTAATGACACATTCATGTACCCCTCCCCCCTCCCGGAGTGCCGGACATTCCGGAACCTTCTAGAACATTCACCGGAATCATTTCCGAACTCCGAAACGGGACTTTCCTTATATGAATCTTATTCTCCGGACCATTCCGGATCACCTCGTGATATCCCGGATCCCATCCGAGACTCCGAACAACATTCGGTCTCTTTCTCATAATACCATAACTACTCAAAACAACGTCGAATCCTTAAGTGTGTCTCCCTATGGTTCGTGAATTATGCGGACATGATCGAGACACTTCTCCGAACAATAACCAATAGAGGAATCTGGAAATTCATATGGCTCCCACATACTTCTACGATTACTTTGCGATCGAATGAACCACTTACATACGATACCAATTTCCCTTTGTCTCACGATATGTTACTTATCCGAGGTTATGATCGTCGGTATTTCTGCATACCTAGTTCAACCTCGTTACTGATAAGTACTCTTTTCTCGTTCCCGTGATATGTGATCCCTTGTGAGCCAGTCACATGCTTGCAAGCTAATTGGATGACATTTCACCGAGAGGGCCCAGAGAATATCTATCCGTCATATGGATGGACAAATCCCACTCTTGATCCATGTGTCTCAACCAATACTTTCCGAACACTCAATGCCACCTTTATAGCCACCCAGTTACAGTGTGGTGTTTGATGTCATCAAAGCATCCATCCGGTAAAGGTGATATACATGATCTCATGGTCGAAGGAATTAGGTTACTATGTATCAGAAAGCATATAGCAATTGAACTATTGAAATGACTTGATCTTTATGCTACGCTTATCTATAGGAGTATGTCCACCATATCATTCTCCTAATGATATGATCTTGTTGTTGATAACATCTCAATGTTCATGATAGGGAAACCACAATCATTTATCAACCAACAAGCTAGTGAAGTATAGAGGCTATACTAGGGACTTCAAATTAAGTTTACAAATCACACAAGTATTAATGTTTCCTTGTTAATACTATTATAGCATGAATGTAAACATTTATCATAAACACAAAGATATAATAATAACTACATTTATTATTGCCTCTAGGGCATATCTCCAACAGTCTCCCACTTGCACTAGAGTCATCTAATCTAGATTACATGGTAATATACCGAACACCCATGGCAGTTTGGTGTTGGTCATGTTTTGCCCTCGGGAGAGGTTTAGTCAACGGATCCGCCACATTCAGATCTGTGTGTACTTTGCAAATCTTTATATCCCCATCCTGGATATGTTCTCGAATAGCGTGAAAACGTAGCTTGATATGCTTCAGCTTCTTGTGTGACCTTGGTTCTTGCGCATTGGCTATGGCGCCCATGTTATCACAGTAGATAGACATTGGGTCCAGCGCACTAGGAACCACACCCAGCTCTGTAATGAACTCTTTCATCCATATCGCTTCTTGAGAAGCCTCCGAAGCAGCCATGTATTCCGATTCAGTTGAAGATCTCGCCACAACGCTTTGCTTTGCACTCCTCCAGCTAACTGCTGCAGCATTCAAAATAAATACGTATCCAGATTGTGATTTAGAATCATCCGGATCGGTGTTCCAACTAGCATCGGTGTAACCATTAACAACGAGCTGTTCATCACCTCCATAAGAAAGAACCATATCCTTAGTTCTTCTCAAGTACTTAAGTATGTTTTTGACCGCTGTCCAATGATCCACTCCTGGATCACTTTGATATCTGCTAGTTAGACTAACAGCATATGCGATGTCGGGTCTAGTACATAGCATGGCATACATTAGAGATCCTATGGCTGATGCATAGGGAGTCTTACTCATCCTTTCTCTATCTTCTGCCGATGTCGGACTTTGAGTTTTACTCAAGGTCGTATTGGGAAACATGGGCAAGAACCCTTTCTTGCTTTCTTCCATTCCAAACCTCTTTAGAACTTTGTCCAAATATGTACTCTGTGACAATGATATTTGGCGTTTCGATCTATCTCTATAAATCTTTATGCCTAATATGTAAGCTGCTTCGCCAAGATCCTTCATTGAAAAACTATTATTCAAATATTCTTTGACACTATTAAGAAGGTCTACATCATTCCCAATCAACAATATGTCATCCACATATAGTATTAAGAATGCTACAGAGCTCCCACTCACTTTCTTGTAAATACAAGCTTCTCCATAAGTTTGTATAAAACCAAAACTTTTGATTACCTTATCAAAACGTTGATTCCAACTTCGGGATGCTTGCTTCAATCCATAGATGGACCGTTGAAGTTTGCATACCTTGTTAGCATCTTTAGGATCGACAAAACCTTTGGGTTGCATCATATACAACTCTTCATCAATATCTCCATTGAGGAATGCTGTTTTGACATCCATCTGCCATATCTCATAATCATAATATGCAGCGATTGCTAACATAATCCTCACAGACTTTAGCTTCGCTACCGGTGAGAAAGTCTCATCGTAGTCAACTCCTTGAATTTGTCGAAACCCTTTTGCGACAAGTCGAGCTTTATAGACAGTAACATTACCATCAGCATCTGTTTTCTTCTTGAAAATCCATTTGTTCTCGACAGCCTTTCGGCCATCCGGTAAGTCCACCAAAGTCCATACTTGGTTTTCGTACATGGATCCAATCTCGGATTTCATGGCTTCTTGCCATTTATTGGAATCTGGGCTCATCATCGCTTCCTCATATGTCTCGGGGTCATCGGTGTTGTCCACCAACATGACACTCATAACGGGATCATACCAATCTGGAGTGGTACGAGTTCTCGTTGACCTCTGAGGCTCTGTAGCAACTTCAACCGAAGTTTCATGATCACCATCATTAGCTCCCTCTCTAATTGGTGCAGGCACCACAGGAACTTCTTCCGGTGCTGCGCTACTCGCAATTTCAAGAGAAGGTTCGACAACCTCGTCGAGTTCTACTTTCCTTCCAGTCACTTCTTTCGAGAGAAATTCCTTCTCTAGAAAGGATCCATTCCTGGCAACGAAGATTTTGCCTTCGGATCTATGATAGAAGGTATACCCAATAGTTTCCTTCGGATATCCTATGAAGACGCATTTTTCCGCTTTGGGTTCAAGCTTGTCCGGCTGTAACTTCTTTACATAGGCTTCGCATCCCCAAACTTTAAGGAACGACAATTTAGGTTTCTTCCCAAACCATAATTCATACGGTGTCGTTTCAACGGATTTAGATGGTGCCCTATTTAAAGTGAATGCGGCTGTTTCTAATGCATAACCCCAAAATGATAGCGGTAAATCTGTAAGTGACATCATAGAACGAACCATATCTAAGAGAGTTCGATTACGACGTTCGGACACACCATTACGCTGTGGTGTTCCCGGCGGTGTCAATTGTGAAAGTATTCCGCATTTCTTCAAATGCTCGCCAAACTCGTAACTTAGATATTCACCTCCACGATCAGAACGTAGAAATTTAATCTTCCTGTTACGTTGATTCTCTACCTCACTTTGAAACTCCTTAAACTTCTCGAAAGTTTCGGACTTATGTTTCATGAAATAGATATACCCATATCTACTCAAGTCATCCGTGAAGGTAAGAACATAACGATAACCACCGCGCGATGCTACACTCATTGGACCACACACATCGGTATGTATGATTTCCAATAAGTCCGTAGCTCGCTCCATCATACCAGAAAATGGAGTCTTAATCATTTTTCCCATCAGACATGCTTCGCATCTTTCAAGTGATTCAAAATCAAGTGATTCAAGAAGTCCATCGGAATGGAGTTTCTTCATACGCTTCACTCCAATGTGACCAAGACGACAGTGCCACATATAGGTCGAATTATCGCTTGATTTCAAACGTTTAGCCTCAATGTTGTTGATATGTGTATTTCCACTATCGAGATTCAATAGGAATAGACCATCTATCAAAGGTGCATGTGCGTAAAACATATTACTCATATAAATCGAACAACCATTATTCTCGGACTTAAACAAGTAACCGTCTCGCAATAAACAAGATCCCGATATAATGTTCATGCTTAACGCAGGCACCAAATAACAATTATTTAAGTATAAAACTAATCCCGATGGTAGATGAAGGGGTAGCGTGCCGACCGCGATCACATCAACCTTTGATCCGTTTCCCACGCGCATCGTCACCTCGTTCTTCGCTAGCTTCCGTTTATTCTGCAGCACCTGTTTCGAGTTACAAATATGAGCAACCGAACCAGTATCAAATACCCAGGCACTACTACGAGTACTAGTGAGATACACATCAATAACATGTATATCAGATATACCTTTCTTCTTGATGTTGCCGTTCTTCAAATCCGCCAAGTACTTTGGGCAATTCCGCTTCCAGTGACCTTCTCCCTTGCAGTAAAAGCACTCAGTATCAGGCTTAGGTCCAGCCTTGGTCTTCTTCGCTGGCGTGGTAACTTTCTTACCACCCTTCTTGAAGTGTCCCTTTTGCTTAGACTTGCCTTTCTTGAATTTGGTGGTCTAATTGACCAACAACACTTGGTGCTCTTTCTTAATCTCCACTTCTGCA
The DNA here is from genome assembly GCA_916181665.1 of Avena sativa. Taxonomy (NCBI): domain Eukaryota; kingdom Viridiplantae; phylum Streptophyta; class Magnoliopsida; order Poales; family Poaceae; genus Avena; species Avena sativa. The sequence continues at coordinate 412,281,960 of OV702281.1, read as the reverse complement.
GATTTCAACATGGCAAAGAGTTCTGGCAACGTCTTGTTCATGTTCTGCATGTTGTAGTTCATCACAAAGTTCTTGTAACTTGGTGGTAGTGATTGGAGGACACGGTAAATCCCCAAAGCATTAGGAATCACAATACCCAAGCTTTGAAGTTTGTTTGCGTGCCCAGACATCTTAAGCACATGCTCACTGATGGAGCTGCCCTCTTCCATCTTGCAGTTAAAGAACTTTTCAGAAGCCTCATAACTTTCAATTGCCGCATGAGTCTCAAAAATCAATTTGAGATCCTCGACAATATCATATGGGTCTGAATCCTCAAACCTTTTCTAAAGCTCCGATTCCAAACCATACAAGATAGCACACTGAACTATGGAGTACTGATTCTTCCGAGCGAGGTAAACATTCTTTACTTCATCGGGAGCATCATCTGCAGGTGGGTCACCCAGCGGTGCATCCAGCACATAGGTCAAATTACCAGCTGTGAGGACAATCCTCAAATTGCGGAACCAATCCGCGAAGTTGCTTCCATTGTTTTTCAACTTTTCTTTCTCTAGGAACGCATTAAAATTGATGGTAGGGGCTGCCATTGATCTACAACATATTTGCAATAGTTTAGACTAAGTTTATGACAAATCGAGTTCAAATTAATAATGAAATTAAACTAGGTGAACTCCCACTCAAAACAATATCCCTCACATTGTTTTAGTGATCACACGAACCAAATCCACCATATCAACACCGATCATCACGAGAGTTGACATAGTTTCAATGGCGAACAATCGACATGTTCATCATATCTACTATATGATTCATGCTTTACCTTTCGGTGATCCGTGTTCCGAGACCATGTCTGTACATGCTAGGCTCGTCAAGATCAAACCTTAGTTTCCGCATGAGCAAATCTGGCTTGCTCACGTTGTATACACTTGCAGAATCTAACACACCCGATCATCACGTGGTGCTTCGAAACAACAAGCTTTAGCAACGGTGCTAACTAAGGGTGAACACTTTATGACTTGAAATTGATGTGCATGAGGGATCATCTTATAATGCTACCGTCGTCTACTAAGCAATACAAGATGCATAAAGGATTAACATCACATGCAATTCAATATATATGTGATATGATATGGCCTTTCTTCTTTGTGCTTCCGATCTCCATCTTCAAGCACGAACATGATCTCCATCATCACCGGCATTGCATCAAGGTCAATGACGCTTCTCCATGGTTGTCGTCCATCGGCTTCAACTATTACAACTACTTTGAATAGACACGCGGGTCTTAACATAAATTAAAGACAACCATATGGCTCCTGCCGGTTGCCAACTTACAATAAGGAACATTGCATACATCAAATATAATCACAATCATGGCCATATCACATCACTGCACACCCCTGCAAAACAAAGTTAGACGCCTCTACTTTCTTTGCATATTTTACGTGGTTTGGGGCTTTCAATAAGTGTCGTTCTAACTTACGAACATGAACCACAACATTGATACTAGTATTGTTAATCACCCGTTGTAAATTGGATCTTAACTATGCTAGGAGAAACAGGCACCTGCAAAGCCACTTATGCAATACAAGTTGCATGTCAAGCGTGGAGCAAGTCTCATGAACGATGTCATGTAAGGTTAGACCGGGCCGCTTCATCCCAACATACCGCAAGATGCAAAGTACACAAGAAGCAATAAACAATAAAAGCATCAACGCCCACAATGACCATTGTGTTCTACTCGTGCAACAGATCTACATATAGACACGGCTCTGATACCACTGTAGGGGTTCGTAGCATGGAAAACAAAAATTTTCTATCGCATACAAACAAACAAGCCAAGATCTATCTACTAGATTGTAGCAACGAGTCGATGGAATAACTTACCCTCGAAGATTCCAAAGTGTTTAACGAGAGCAGATTCTCGTGGGTGATGTAGTCGTACTCTTCCCGATCTCAAGATCGTGTAGACGATCCTTCCGGCGCTGCGTTCCGGCAGCGCTCCCGCAGTCGGTCACACGTTCGGTACTCGACGAAGACCTTCCTCTCCCTTGTTCCAGCAGGCAGCGGAGGTTGTAGCACTCTCCTCGCGATTCCGGCAGCACAACGGCGTGGTACCGGAAGTAGAGGGGAGATCCCGCAGGGCTTCGCCTTAAGCCGGAGCGAGTATGGTGGAGTATGAAAGAGAGCTATTAGTGGTCTAGAGATTAGACACACCAATTAGAAGGCTCTAAACCGCAGGCTAAAGCAATTAGAAGCTCTAAACCAAAACGGCTCTAAACCGGAGATTAGAGGTAGAAACTTGTGTGTCTAGAGGAGGAGGCCCTGCCCCTCCTTTTATGGGTGGAGGGGCCGGCGCGCCAGGGGAGGGAGGGGAGTCCCTCCCCAACTCGGCCTAGGTGGGCCACCGGCTTGGAGAGGAGGGACTCCTCCCCCAAGTCGGTTTTTGCCTCCTCTTGCTTGTTTCCCACAGTTTCTTGTTTTAGCCGTTTGACTTTCAAACTGGACATTTGACTTTTCTGTTTTAAGATTCAATTTAATCCTTTATTTGGAACAGCAAGAACACTTAGTACATGATGCAATCATTCCAATATGTAATGACACATTCATGTACCCCTCCCCCCTCCCGGAGTGCCGGATATTCCGGAACCTTCTAGAACATTCACCGGAATCATTTCCGAACTCCGAAACGGGACTTTCCTTATATGAATCTTATTCTCCGGACCATTCCGGATCACCTCGTGATATCCCGTATCCCATCCGAGACTCCGAACAACATTCGGTCTCTTTCTCATAATACCATAACTACTCAAAACAACGTCGAATCCTTAAGTGTGTCTCCCTACGGTTCGTGAATTATGCGGACATGATCGAGACACTTCTCCGAACAATAACCAATAGAGGAATCTGGAAATTCATATGGCTCCCACATACTTCTACGATTACTTTGCGATCGAATGAACCACTTACATACGATACCAATTTCCCTTTGTCTCACGATATGTTACTTATCCGAGGTTATGATCGTCGGTATCTCTGCATACCTAGTTCAACCTCGTTACTGATAAGTACTCTTTTCTCGTTCCCGTGATATGTGATCCCTTGTGAGCCAGTCACATGCTTGCAAGCTAATTGGATGACATTTCACCGAGAGGGCCCAGAGAATATCTATCCGTCATATGGATGGACAAATCCCACTCTTGATCCATGTGTCTCAACCAATACTTTCCGAACACTCAATGCCACCTTTATAGCCACCCAGTTACGGTGTGGTGTTTGATGTCATCAAAGCATCCATCCGGTAAAGGTAATATACATGATCTCATGGTCGAAGGAATTAGGTTACTATGTATCAGAAAGCATATAGCAATTGAACTATTGAAATGACTTGATCTTTATGCTACGCTTATCTATAGGAGTATGTCCACCATATCATTCTCCTAATGATATGATCTTGTTGTTGATAACATCTCAATGTTCATGATAGGGAAACCACAATCATTTATCAACCAACAAGCTAGTGAAGTATAGAGGCTATACTAGGGACTTCAAATTAAGTTTACAAATCACACAAGTATTAATGTTTCCTTGTTAATACTATTATAGCATGAATGTAAACATTTATCATAAACACAAAGATATAATAATAACTACATTTATTATTGCCTCTAGGGCATATCTCCAACACAGCCTTGGTCTTCTTTGTCGGCGTGGTAACTTTCTTACCACCCTTCTTGAAGTGTCCCTTCTGCTTAGACTTGCCTTTCTTGAATTTGGTGGTCTTATTGACCAACAACACTTGGTGCTCTTTCTTGATCTCCACTTCTGCAGACTTTAACATAGCAAACAGTTCTGGCAACTGCTTGTTCATGTTCTGCATGTTGTAGTTCATCACAAGGTTCTTGTAACTTGGTGGTAGTGATTGGAGGACACAGTAAATCCACAAAGCATTAGGAATCACTATACACAAGCTTTGAAGTTTGGTTGCGTGCCCAGACATCTTAAGCACATGCTCACTGATGGAGCTGCCTTCTTCTATCTTGCAGTTAAAGAACTTTTCAGAAGCCTCATAGCTTTCAATTGCCGCATGAGTCTCAAAAATCAATTTGAGATCCTCGACAATATCATATGGGTCTGAATTCTCAAACCTTTTCAGAAGCTCCGATTCTAAACCATACAAGATAGCACACTGAACTATGGAGTACTGATTCTTCCGAGCGAGGTAAACATTCTTTACTTCATCGGTAGCATCAACTGCAGGTGGGTCACCCAGCGGTGCATCCAGCACATAGGTCAAATTACCAGCTGTGAGGACAATCCTCAAATTGCGGAACCAATCCGCGAAGTTGCTTCCATTGTTTTTCAACTTTTCTTTCTCTAGGAACGCATTAAAATTGATGGTAGGGGCTGCCATTGATCTACAACATATTTGCAATAGTTTAGACTAAGTTTATGACAAATTGAGTTCAAATTAATAATAAAATTAATCTAGGTGAACTCCCACTCAAAACAATATCCCACACATTGTTTTAGTGATCACACAAACCAAATCCACCACATCAACACCGATCATCACGAGAGTTGATATAGTTTCAATGGCGAACAATCGACATGTTCATCATATCTACTATATGATTCATGCTTTACCTTTCGGTGATCCGTGTTCCGAGACCATGTTTGTACATGCTAGGCTCGTCAAGATCAAACCTTAGTTTCTGCATGAGCAAATCTGGCTTGCTCATGTTGTATACACTTGCAGAATCTAACACACCCGATCATCACGTGGTGCTTCGAAACAACAAGCTTTAGCAACGGTGCTAACTAAGGGTGAACACTTTATGACTTGAAATTCATGTGCATGAGGGATCATCTTATAATGCTACCGTCGTCTACTAAGCAATACAAGATGCATAAAGGATTAACATCACATGCAATTCATAATATGTGATATGATATGGCCTTTCTTCTTTGTGCTTCCGATCTCCATCTTCTAGCACAAACATGATCTCCATCATCACCGGCATTGCATCAAGGTCAATGACGCTTCTCCATGGTTGTCGTCCACCGGCATCAACTATTACAACTTCTTTGAATAGACACGCGGGTCTTAACATAAATTAAAGACAACCATATGGCTCCTGCCGGTTGCCAACTTACAATAAGGAACATTGCATACATCAAATATAATCACAATCATGGCCATATCACATCACAGCACACCTCTGCAAAACAAAGTTAGACGCCTCTACTTTCTTTGCATATTTTACGTGGTTTGGGGCTTTCAATAAGTGTCGATCTAACTTACGAACAAGAACCACAACATTGATACTAGTATTGTTAATCACCCGTTGTAAATTGGATCTTAACTATGCTATGAGAAACAGGCACCCGCAAAGCCACTTATGCAATACAAGTTGCATGTCAAGCGTGGAGCAAGTCTCATGAACGATGTCATGTAAGGTTAGCTCGGGCCGCTTCATCCCAACATACCGCAAGATGCAAAGTACACAAGAAGCAATCGACAATAAAAGCATCAACGCCCACAATGACCATTGTGTTCTACTCGTGCAACAGATCTACATATAGACCTGGCTCTGATACCACTGTAGGGTTTCGTAGCATGGAAAACAAAATTTTTCTACCGCATACAAACAAACAAGCCAAGATCTATCTACTAGATTGTAGCAACGAGTCGATAGAATAACTCACCCTCGAAGATTCCAAAGTGTTTAACGAGAGCGGATTCTCGTGGGTGATGTAGTCGTACTCTTCCCGATCTCAAGATCGCGTAGACGATCCTTCCGGCGCTGCGTTCCGGCAGCGCTCCCGCAGTCGGTCACACGTTCGGTACTCGACGAAGACCTTCCTCTCCCTTGTTCCAGCAGGCAGCGGAGGTTGTAGCACTCTCCTCGCGATTCCGGCAGCACAACGGCGTGGTACCGGAAGTAGAGGGGAGATCTCGCAGGGCTTCGCCTTAAGCCGGAGCGAGTATGGTGGAGTATGAGAGAGTCCCTCGACGATCTAGGGTTTAGACATGCCGAGGAAGAGGTGCTAGATCCGGCGGCTAGGGCTTGGAGGTTCCCAAGTCGGCGGCTAGGGGAGAAACCCTAGGGGGCGGCGGCGGCTATGGTGGGCAGCAGCTGCTAGGGTTTGAGGCGTGGAAGTTGTGTGTCAAGGAGGGGAGCCCTGCCCCTCCTTATATAGGTGGAGGGGGCCGGCCGGCCAAGGGGAGGGAGAGGAGTCCCTCCCCAACTTGGCTTGGGTGGGCGCCGCCGGTTGGAGGAGGGAACTCCTCCCCAACTCGGTTTCCCACTCCTCCTCCTCTTTCCAAAAATTGCCGTTTGACTTTCAAACTAGCCGTTTGACTTATCAAACTAGGATTTGAATAAACCCTCTATTTTGATCAGCGATGACACCAAGTACATGATGCAACCATACCAACTTGATATAACACATTCATGTACCCTTCCCCCCCCGGAGTGCCGGACATTCCGGAACCTTCTAGAACATTCCCGATGAAAACACCGGAACCATTCCCCAACTCCGAAACGGGACTTTCCTTATATGAATATTATTCTCCGGACCATTCCGGATCTCCTCGTGATATCCCGAATCCTATTCGATACTCCGAACAACATTCGGTCTCTTTCTCATCATTCCATAACTACTCAAACAACGTCGAATCCTTAAGTGTGTCTCCCTACAGTTCGTGAATTATGCGGACATGATCGAGACACTTCTCCGAACAATAACCAATAGAGGAATCTGGAAATTCATATGGCTCCCACATATTTCTACGATTACTTTGCGATCGAATGAACCACTTACATACGATATCAATTTCCCTTTGTCTCATGATAGTTTACTTATCCGAGGTTATGATCGTCGGTATCTCTGCATACCTAGTTCAACCTCGTTACCAATAAGTACTCTTTTCTCGTTCCTGTGATATGTGATCCCTTGTGAGCCAGTCACATGCTTTCAAGCTAATTGGATGACATTTCACCGAGAGGGCCCAGAGTATATCTATCCGTCATATGGATGGACAAATCCCACTCTTGATCCATGTGTTTCAACCAATACTTTCCGAACACTCAATGTCACCTTTATAACCACCCAGTTACGGTGTGGTGTTTGATGTCATCAAAGCATCCATCCGGTAAAAGGTGATATGCATGATCTCATGGTCGAAGGAATTAGATTACTATGTATCAGAAAGCATATAGCAATTGAACTATTAAAATGACTTGATCTTTATGCTACGCTTATCTATAGGAGTATGTCCACCATATCATTCTCCTAACGATATGATCTTGTTGTTAATAACATCTCAATGTTCATGATAGGGAAACCACAATCATTTATTAACCAACAAGCTAGTATTATATAGAGGCTTTACTAGGGACTTCAAATTAAGTTTACAAATCACACAAGTATTAATGTTTCCTTGTTAATACTATTATAGCATGAATGTAAACATTTATCATAAACACAAAGATATAATAATAACTACATTTATTATTGCCTCTAGGGCATATCTCCAACAAGTCGCCGCAATGCCAATTTCTTATGCATTTCCGGCTTCTACTTTCCCAGCTAATTCGGCCGGTCAGGTTCACGACGCCGAACTTATTGCTTTCTGGCCCCCTGTTACTTCGGGGAAACGTGGGGTTCCCGCTGGTGCCTCAGAGGCGGCCCCCAAGAAACGAATGAAGAAATCCGCTCCGAATCCTCCCAGGCGCAAGACCATGCCCGGAGTCGCAGGGTAAATTTCTCTTGCTCGAATTTCTTGTTTCTCTCTTTTTGCTTTTTAACCTGAACCCTTTTTTTTATTTTCGCAGTGCTCCACTCTCTGTTAAGCCATGCGGTCCTAGCATGACGAGTCGTGTGACTCGGCAGCCGTCTCCTCCGCCTACCGAAGATACCAGGATTCCGAGTCCTGTTCGCGCTGCATCTCCTCCAGCTCCGAATCGGACGCCACCTCGCCACGACACACCTGAGATTTCTCCCTTTGACAATGAATCCACTCGGCCCACAGATATTTCTTCCGAGCCTGCCGTCTTTTCTGTGAATCCTGATGTCTCTACCGAGCCTCTTCCCGCCGCCGCGGTTTCCACAGTGACTCCTTCCCCGGTCGAGGGCGTCCCTATCTCGGCTCCCACTGCGACCGTGACTCCTCCGGCTCCTAAAGACGCCGTTCCCATTGCCGAGGTATCAGCTCCTACTGATGCCTCTCTTAAGACAAGAATGGCCGTCGCCACTAAGGCTTCCTCTTCCCAGAAAGGTCTTGCCGGCTCTTCTCAGCCAAGTATCGCCGATGTGCTGCGCAAGGGAACTGCCTCCGCCAAAGCCTCCATTACTCCGGCCGCCAGTACCCAGCTTGCTCTTCATAAAAGCCCTGCGGCAGCGGTGGTTACACAGCATGTCCGAGGTAAAGTCCTAACTCGCACGGCGAGTGGGAACAGCCTCGGATCGCTGGTTGAATACGCCAATAACTGGAATGCTGCCGATCAGTTCGAGGGTAACCCATCCAGCCAGCCGTTTCAGCTTTCCGACATCAACAGTCGCCTGCATCAAGCCGCCAAGATCGTTCTTGATAGTAACAAGATGAATGAGGTAATTGCTTTTTATGGAGTTTTGATTAATTCTCCAGATGCTATTATATACATTCTAGTCCCCGAAGCTTGCAAGCGAATAACTTGTTATTCGTTTGGAAGTTTTATGATTCTCTACTCAGTTGAATTTTATCTTAAAATTCGAACCTCTATTCAGCTAGATCTGCCTTAAATTCTGCTTGATTTATCTCTATCTGAATTTGGATTATCCAGCCACCTAGGTCCGAGTTAAGTTTAGCTTGACTCGGATCTGTTTTATCTACGAATATCCAGCCACCTAGATCCGGGTTAAGTTTTTCTTGACTCGGATCTGTCTTAGCTTCGAATATCCAGCCACCTAGATCCGGGTTAAGTTTTGCTTGACTCGGATCTGTCTTAGCTTCGAATTATCCAGCCACCTAGATTCGGGTTAAGTTTTGCTTGACTCGGATCTGTCTTAGCTTCGAATTATCCAGCCACCTAGATCCGGGTTAAGTTTTGCTTGACTCGGATCTGTCTTAGCTTCGAATATCCAGCCACCTAGATCCGGGTTAAGGTTTGCTTGACTCAGATCTGTCTTAGCTTCGAATATCCAGCCACCTAGATTCGGGTTAAGTTTTGCTTGACTCGGATCTGTCTTAGCTTCGAATATCTATTCATCATTTGCTCTATTGCTCAGGTTGCACATGACCGGCGGACCGCCGAATTTCAAAGATTGCTTTTCTCGCACAGAAAATTGGAAGAAAAATATGAGAAAGTTATTCCTGTGGTGAAAAAAGCTGGTAAGTCGACAATCCTTTTCGTCATCTCCGACATTCTTACTGTTTTGTATGCGAGATGTCGGCTCACTTTGTTGGTAAACAGGTAACATCAATAATCTGAACATCCGTCTTGAGAAGAAAGTCAAGACCCTGGAAGGTTAGTTGCCCTTTTACTTTATACCTCCCCCCTTTAAAATGTGCACTAAGTTTCTTTTATCTCTTTTGGCTTTGGTAAAGCCGAGGTACAAACCTTTGCAGCATCTCACCAAGATTGCACGCCCATGCCTGATGTGATGCTGCATTTTTTAGAACAAAGCGCTACTCATTCGGCGCAGCTAAAAGAAAAAGACGATGAGATAGCTCGTCTGCGCGCCGAGGTGGAGGCCCTTAAGCTCTCTCAGAAGTCCGAATTAAAAGGTCGACCAGGAATTCTCCGAGGAGAAAAATCGGCTAGCTCTGCAACTGCAGAAAAATAAAGAGCTCCTCGAGGCTGCCGAACTGAAAACTCGGGGGATGAGCGAGGAGATCGCTCGCTTTGAGAAGAGCAAGATGGACTGGGCGAAAGATCTTCAGATAATGCTGAATTAAATTCATTGTAAGCTTCTTACCGCAGCCGGGTTATCTTTCTTCTTTTTCCTAATGTCGACTAACGCAGTCTTATTTTGCGCAGATCACTTTCCCGAAGCCAAACCCGTGAGCTCTAAAGCGGTTCTTAGTGCTCGTGTCCGCCGAGGTGTTCCTGTTGACGCGGACTCTGAGTACTCGATGGAAGATTTCCTGGTTGCTGTCGGCGCTGCAGTTGGTCCGATGAAGATTATGGGCAGGGATTTGGTGCAGGCAGCTATCCGAGCTTACCATGTCCTCTGGCCGAATACTTCTAGGAATCCTGATATCAATGAGGTCCAATTGCTGGTGGAAAGATTAATGGCATCCGAGAGGCAACTAAGTCTTTGGAGGGAATCAGCCGGACGAGCTGGCGCTGATATGGCTCTCACTGTTATTATGTCATGGTATGAAGATATTTCTCTTGATATCCTGAGAAATTTGCGCACTGGTTCCCGTTGGGTTGAGGACCCAACCTTTGTCGCTCTTCGGCAAGCTCGCGCCTTCCAGCTCATTGAATATGCCGACGTGCATACCTGGAACGAAGGTCCGAGTTTCCTTCCTAACCCGGAAGATGAGGTCGTAGTTGAGGATGCGTCGGATAACAACTCAGCTGAACAAGGAGAAGATGAGGATGACTCGGCTACTTCTGGTGATTCCAGTTCGAGCTCAGATGGCAATGGCGACGCGCGATCCTCATCCAAAGGTACTGGGCATTCTACTGCGCAAACTGACGCTCCTCAGCAGCCTCGGGCTTCCTCCGAAGTCGCTCCTGGGTCTGTGGAGGGCGAGGCAACCTCGGTCGAAGTTCCACCTACCTCGGAGTGCCCAGCCCCTGACCAAGTTATTGCCTCTCCCGCTAAAAACCTCTAAGTCATTTCTTATCCCTGGTATGCCGGGCGTATGATGTACGTGGAATATTTCTCCGTCTTCTGTATGGTATGAATTTCTTTGGCGTGTGCTGCTGAGACATATATGGTTATAATTGTTATCACTTTGTTTAAGTGGTCTTGTTCGTCCGAATCCTTGCTTTGGCGGCCTGCAATTTCTTGATTTTGGGATATATATTTGCCTTTGTACTCCAGTGGTTTAGACCATTAATCTGGGTGTGGACTTCAAATATCATACGAGATTGAGCTGTTCTTACTTTGAGTGTCGAAGTTTGATACCTTCCTTGTATCAAAGGCTAATCACTATTTCGAAACAATATATGGCATTCCCCGAGTCACCGCCTATGGCGCTCAAGGTGCCGAGGTTTAGTATGTGAATTAAGATTAGAAATAAATCTGGGGCAGTCCGAGTCATTGCTCAGGGTGCCAAGTTTCAATGCATAATCCAATCTTTAAAAGCAATCTAATGCAATCCTTGGGCCATTGCTCGAGGTGCCGAGGTTTATAACATAAAATTGAAATAACATATGGCAGTCCTCGAGTCACTGCTCTGGATGCCGAGGTTTAATACATAACATAAAATTGAAATAACATATGGCAGCCCCCGAGTCACTGCTCTGGATGCCAATGTTTAGTACATAACCTGAAGTTGAAATAACATATGGCAGTCCCCAAGTCACTGCTCTGGATGCCGAAGTTTAATACATAACATAAAATTGAAATAACATATGGCAGTCCCCGAGTCACTACTCCGGGTGCCGAGGTTTAATACACAACATAAAATTGAAATAACATATGACAGTCCCCGAGTCACTGCTCCGGGTGCCGAGGTTCGAAACATAATTGGTGCTTGATCTTGAGATACTACTTTACAATGTGTCACTGATGACTGCTACAAGTAAAATGGACTAAGTAAAGCTACGTTCCATGGCCTTTTCGTTTCTTCGCCGGCTTTGTCTGCCCTGTTCTTTCCAGGGGATTGAGCATCGATTAGGTAATAGGCATCATTGTGCAATTCTTTGCTCACGATGAATGGTCCTTCCCATGGAGGCGATAGTTTGTGCATGTCGGCCGTGCGTTGCACCAGTCGGAGAACTAAATCTCCTTCTTTGAACACTCTTGGATTCACCTTCTTGCTGTGATATCGTCGCAAGTTCTGCTGATAAATGGCTGATCTTGATAGTGTGAGCTCTCTAGCTTTTTCTAGCAGATCGACAGCATCTTGCCGAGCTACTTCATTTACTTCTGAAGTTGTATATTGAGTAACTCTTGGCGAGTCATGTATTATGTCGGCTGGAAGCACGGCTTCTACCCCGTATACCAGAAAGAATGGTGTATAACCTTTTGATCTGTTTGGAGTAGTCCTGAGGCTCCATAATACTGCTGGTAGTTCCTCAATCCAACATCCTGCCGACCTTTGCAGCGGTTTGACGAGTCGTGGTTTTATTCCGGACAATACTAGTCCGTTAGACCTTTCCACTTGCCCATTGGATGCTGGGTGAGCCACAGAGGCAACATCTAATCTTATGTGCTTTTCTTGGCAAAATCTAGCGAAAGCTCCTTCTGCAAAGTTTGTGCCGTTATCTGTAATAACACTGTGCGGGTATCCATATCTTAAGATAATATCTTTGAAGAATTTCACTGTTGTGGGCCCATCGCATTCTTTTATTGGTTTCACTTCAATCCATTTTGTGAACTTGTCCACCATAACCAATATATGGGTCATCCCACCTCGGGCCGGCTTAAATGGTCCCACCATATCTAAGCACCACACAGCAAACGGCCAAGTAATTGGTATCGTTTTTAACTCGGACGATGGCATGTGTATCTTGGTTGCATATCTCTGACAACCATTGCATTTTTCAACCAGCACTTTGGCTTCTTTCAACGCCGTTGGCCAATAAAACCCATGCCTGAATGCTTTGGCCACTAAGGCACGAGATGAGGCATGATTTCCACATTCTCCTTGATGTATATCTAGGAGGATCTCCTGGCCTTCTGCCAAACTCACACATCTTTGCAATACACTTGTGACGCTTCTTTTGTATAGCTCATTATTTATGATCGTATAAGCTTTAGCTCTTCTTGCTGTCTGTCTTGCTAACACCTCATTATTCGGCAAAGTCGCGTCTCTAAGGAAAGAGAATATTGGTTGCGCCCATACAGGTGTGATTTTCTCCTGTGTGGTCTCACTGTCTATTTCCATATTTTCTGCCGACATAACTACCTCGGCTTTCCCTGCAATCATGCTTATATCATCTGTATTTCTCTTTGGGAATTCCGGGTTATATTGCTGGTCAATTTCCATTGGCACATTATCTTTTCCTGACCTTGCCGGAATAAAGATGGATTCGGACTCCGGTGATGGTGTTATCGATGGTTTCCTCAGGTGCTCTAGGGCGATACCTGGGGGAATTGACTGCCTAGTTGATCCTAGCTTTGACAACGTATCTGCGGCATCATTTTCTGCCCGAGGTATATGATGAAATTCACATCCTTCAAAATATCCACTGATTTTTTGCACGTGAAATCTATACAAGGCCATATTATCATCCAATGCATCCCAATTTCCTGAGACTTGCTGTACTACTAGATCTGAGTCTCCATAGCATAAGATTCGGCGTATGCCAATCTCTTTCGCCACCTTCAATCCATGGACCAGTGCTTCATATTCGGCTACGTTGTTTGACGCGGCAAAATGTATTTCAGCTGATCTCTTTTGGGCGAGGTTAACACTATTCCTGCCCCCAAACCATTCCTTAGTTTGGAACCGTCAAAGTGCATCGTCCAATAATTCGGGTCTGGTAATGGTGGCTCATATTGCACCTCGGCCCAATCTACGAAGAAGTCGGCCACAGCCTGAGATTTGATCGCATCTCTCCTATCGAATTGCGGAGCATAAGGTGACAATTCAATTGCCCATTTTGCTATCCTGCCACTTGCATCTTTGTTACTCAATATGTCGGCTATGGGTGCTTCACAAATCACTTTGATGGGGTGCTCTTTGAAGTAATGTTTAAGTTTCTTTGCCGACATGTACACTCCATAAGCGATCTTCTGATAGTGTGGGTATTTTTGCTTTGAAGCGGACAACACCTCACTCAGGTAATACACCGGCCTCTGTACCGACTTATCACTTTCGACTCGTTCTACGACAATTACTGCACTCACGACTCTGTTGGTGGCCGCTATGTAGAGTAACATAGGCTCTTTTGATAATGGAGAAGCTAAGATGGGCGCTGTGACCAACATCTTTTTCAATTCATGAAATGCATTATCTGCTTGTGGAGTCCAAATGAATTTATCTGATTTCTTCATCAGTTGATAGAGTGGTAATGCCTTCTCTCCCAACCGACATACAAACCGGCTGAGCGAGGCTAAACAACCCGTGAACTTTTGTACGTCATTTAGACACCTTGGCAACTCCATTCTTTCTACTGCCTTTATCTTGGTTGGGTTGGCCTCTATACCTCGGCTAGACACGAGAAAACCGAGTAATTTTCCTGCTGGTACGCCAAATGTTCATTTTTCCGGGTTAAGCTTCATTCGGAACCTCCTCAGGTTCGCGAAAGTCTATCGTATATCATCCAGTAGCGTTTTGCTTTCTTTGGTTTTGATGACCACATCATCCACATATACTTGTACATTTTTTCCTATCTGGTCATGTAGACATTTTTGCATGCATCTTTGATACGTTGCTCCTGCGTTGCGCAGGCCGAATGGCATTGTGCGATAGCAATAAGCCCCGTACGGGGTAATAAACGCAGTCTTTATTTGATCGGCCGGATTTAACGGTATCTGGTGAAAACCAGAATACGCGTCTACAAATGACAACAGTTCACAACCAGCGGTCGAATCAATGACTTGGTCTATTCTAGGTAAGGGAAAAGTATCTTTTGGACACGCCTTGTTCAGGTTCGTGTAATCGATACACATTCGCCATACAATGGCTACATTCGGATCATCCTTCTTCTTTTCTACTAGCACCGGGTTTGACAACCAATCCGGATACAGCACCTCCATGATGAACCCGGCCGCCAGGAGCCGAGCTATTTCATCCCCTATTATTTTTCTCCTGTCTTCGGCGAAGCGGCGGAGAGGTTGCTTCACCGGTCTTGCTCCTGGCCTTACATTCAGAGAGTGCTCAGCCAACTCCCTCGGAACACCTTGCAGATCCTGAGTTGACCATGCAAAGATATCCCGATTCTCACGGAGGAAGTTGGTGAGCTCGATTTCCTATTTAGCATCCAGGCCTGCACCAATAGTAACAGTACGCTCTGGGAATTGCTCATCTATCTGAACCTTCTTTGTTTCTTTAGTCGGCTGAAAGGAGACACTTCCATGTGGATTGGCTAATGCCGGCATATTCAGCTGTGCCGACTGAGCGAGGGCTGCTACCTCCTGAATCCTTCTTTTTTATAACCAATGACTCGGCCAAATTTGACCCGGCTGAAGCACATTCCATTGACTTCCTGTAATCCCCTCCTACTGTTATCACTCCTTGTGGCCCGGGTAGCTTCATTTTCAGATAACTCACATGACAGCTGCCCATGAATTTGGCTAATGCTGGCCGTCCGAGTAAAGCATGATAACAACTCTCTAGATCCACCACTTCAAACTCTAAGTTTTCTGCTCTGCAGTTATCTCTTGTGCCGAATAATACATCCACTCGAACCTTACCAATGGGTTTGCACGAAAGCCCTGGTACTATCCCATGGAAAGTGGTCCTCGTGGATTGCAGCATGTTCTGCGATATTCCGAGTTTATGCATGGTATCTTTGTACATGATGTTGATACTGCTCCCATTGTCAATGAGAACCTTTGAAAATTTCACATTAATGCTTGGTCCAACAAATGTTGGATCCAATACGGGCGCATATGACCCCGGACTCGGCATTATCTTGGGGTGATCTTTTATGCTCCAAGTTACTTCTTGATCTGACCAAGGCACATATCTTGGTACTGCCGGCATAACTGCATTTACTTCCATATGCCGGCGATGTACACTCTGCTTGGCTTGCTGTTCCGTCGTGAACACGCAATACGACTGATGATGTTCTCTGTAATCATTGCGTCCATTGTTTCCTGGATTTGTCCTTCCATCCTGGCCTTGGTTCATTACTTGATGCATCGCATCTCTCTGGTCCGAGTTATCATATCTCGGGGGAGGAGGTGGTAACATCAGTTGCTATGCATTTGCTCCAGTCAACTGCGGCTGATGCTGCTGATGTATTTGGAGAGGTGCTGCCTGAATGCCTGCGGGGTTTCCCATTGCATTTTTCATCCATGCACATTGGCGGGTCGTATGGTTGGCCGGCCTGGCTGGGTTTGACGTGTGAAATTTACACGGCTGATCCAACATAGATTCGAACGTGTACTTCGGCCTCTCCTGCCATTGCTTCTTTTGTTCTGGGGTCCACTGTCTTTTTCCTTCATTCCTTGGTGTCCATTGCTGAGGACTATTCTTTTGCCGTTGAGTCGTTCCGTGACTCGGCTGATCTTGTGCTACTGCTGCCACTTGGGCCGAATTATATCTATAATCCGGCCTTTTTTCTCTTCTTCTTCCTCTAAAGTCATTGCGCCTGGATGACCCGGCCAAATCTCTTGCATACTGGTCTTGTTGCTCCCGATGATCTGCCGACATTAATTCTGGTTGCGTCGGATCTCCCAATGCATAGGAGTCCGCTATTCTGATGGTTTCTGCCAATGTGGTTGGCATATCTCTTTGCAGTCGTTGCCATAACACACTGGCATAACGGCATCCTTGAGCGAACCAAGCTATTGCTTGCGACTCTATAACTCCTTCACACGAGTTTCTCAGGTTACACCACCGAGTTAAAAACTCTCTGTCTGTTTCATTCGGCCTCTGCTTGCACATGGCTAACTGTTGCGGCCTGTTTGGCCTCTTGTATGTACTGGTAAAGTTGCTAACGAACATTTCTTCAAAATCCAACCAACAGTTGATACTGCCTGCTGGTAGATTATTCAGCCATACCCTAGCTGGTCCTTCCAACATTTGTGGGACATACCGTACTGCCCATCGTAAGTTCCCACCCGCTATTTTCACAGCTGTGGCATAATCAATCAACCAGTCTTGTGGTTTGGTGCTCCCATTATACGTCTTTGTGCCTCTTGCCAGCTGAAAGTTCGGCACAGGTGGTTCGCCCATGATCCGTGGTCCGAAGCACGTCGGACCCGGTGGACCCTATTCTTCCAGCAACTCGGATCGATATAGCCGATCTAGCTTTACTCTGGCATCATTTGATGGCAAATCTCTGTACAGAACTCTGTCTTGCATTCCATAATGGTTATTTCCACCATGGATCGCATATTCCATCTCGGAATAACCATCATTGTACCTTTCATTTACTTGATTGTGGCGAGCTGGTCTTGCTTCTCTTTCCTGCCGAGGTTCATGTCTTGGTTGCGGGTTGAGCGGCGGTTCTCTCCTTACTTCAACAGGGATATTGTTCTCGTGATTGCCTCTTCCGAGTTCTCTTCTGTCGAGGTCTCCATTTCCTCGGCTTCCGCCGTCTTTCTCAGCACGGCCGGGATTCCTCTCACCATTGTTACCTCGGCTTCCATTGCCTCTGTTCTCGTTTGCTTTCCCAGCTATTGCCGGATCATACGGAACGATTTGCTTGTTTCTCTTTCCTGAAGTTACCGCTTTGTCCCTTCGTGCATTGTTTTCGGGTGAGGACGCTGCTGCCACGGACAAAGCAGGTGCTACTCCAGCCGAGTGAACCATTCGTGAGGCCCCTAGCCTCGCCGGGTCTGCCCTGAGCATTTCTTCGTTTTGCTGGTTCGCGATACGCACCAGCTCATTCACTCTTTCTTGCTGTTTCTGCCGGGCTTCGCCGGTCAATCCCTCTAACTCTAATGCTGCGGCATTTGCCGCTCTCAGGTTTTTTGCCGGGGTACTGTACCTCGGCAGGCCCAAATCAATTGATTCTGCCTTATGAGCATCATGCTCCTTGTTAATATCATCTATGAGGTTCTTCCCTCTTAATCTCAACTCGTCAACCCGTTCGGGAGCGACATCAAGCTTATTAGCTTTGGCATATTCTCGCAGGGTCCTGTTTAAGGATTCCCGCAAGGCCGATACCTTTTTTGCCTCTACCAGCACCTTTTGCCTGGTTTCTTCTAATTCTGCCTGAGCATTAGCCGGATCAAGTATCGGCGCTACAGGTGTAGTCAGGTTTTCTATAGTTGCCTGAAGAATGTTTTCTGGTCTTTCCAGAGGTGGCCCTCTCACTCTTGGTGCCTTTGGGGTAGTGTCCTGTACTTCGGCCTGGTTGGTCACTTGAGGGATTACCTCGGTGGGTGGTGGTGCCGTCTGCCTGGGCGCGACCTGCACGCCTGCGGCGGGGTCTCTGGTTGATCCGACACCCGCTACTCCCGCCTGCACTCCGACTGCGACCATCACCTCGACGCTGTTCACCGGATGCGCTCCGCGCGGACGGCTCGCAGCGCTAAGGGGTGGCTCTCCTGCAACAACAACCTGGTGAGGATAAATGCCGGAGATGTCGACGCCGACGTAGACCTTGTGTCTGCCCAAGCTGATGAAGACACCGTTGCACGGGGGAGTTTTTCCCCTGAAGCTGCCCGCATTGTCGCTGACGTAGTCACAGAGATCGAATCTCCGGACCAAGCCAGAAACAACGCGCTCGCCGGTGTTGATGAAGTTTCCCGTCCGGATCATGACTCCAGCTAGCACCACTGCTGGCCCCACGGTGGGCGCCAACTATCGTGGTGGTGGCATGGCAGATGCCATGGGTAGGCTAAAGTATGGGGCCAATGGATGCTAGAGGGATCTGGGGAGGGAAGATGCAATTGATTCTACACACAGAAGACAAAGGCAAAGATCTTTATTTCTCCTTCCTTGGGCTACAAGTGCTCCTTGAGCTGTATTCAAGGAGAAAGGAAGAACTTTACCAGCCTAACGGTACTAAATGAGCCGATCCTTTCCTCAGGGTCCAAGCCTCCCCTTATAAAGGAGAGCCTGGGTGCTTTTAGGGCTGACTGGGCAAGCATATTCGAGGAATATGCTTGTCCCAAAATAGTAGTTCGGCGCCCTCCTTTCCCTGTCGCCCTTCTAACGACGGCAAAGCTCCAGAGGGCCCCTTTGCGTGCCTCGGGCTTCAGGACTGTCGCCTCCGTGACCTCCTTCTGCCCCTCTGACGCTCTGCGCGTTGGTCTCTAGTGCTTGGCTCCACTCAGATTCCTTCTAGCCTGCGGCTAGGGTTTGACCTTGGGTTTCTCCTTCTCCTGCAAGCTTCGTATCATTCGGCCTTACCTCGCGTAGCTCGGCTTGTCCTTCACCTGCATCAAGATTACTCGGGCTAACCCGGCCGACTTACATAACATCTCGGTCGGGTAATGCCTTGCCTTTGTCATAATGGTCCTGTCCTTCCCTGTCTTGGCCGACCTCTACAGGATTCGGCCGACTCAATCAATAACTCGGAAACAAGACGGACAACTTCCTTTCATCTTTCCCCGTATTTACCCTACCTGAGGTCATCTCCCCAACAACCAGAAAACATGTAAAAAGCACCTCAAAGTGTAGACAAAGCAAAGCAAAATAGATACTAAGCAAGCATGAAGCATAAAAAATTATAAATACGTTTTCGACGTATCAACTTAATCTTTGTAGACGATACTCTCATCTTCATGAAGGCAAATTTTTTAAGTGGAGAGAGACTGAACGATATTTTGCAAATACATGAGGAGTGTTCAGGGAAATGTGTCAATAAAGAAAAATCTTGATTTATTTCAGTCCCAACACTACTACTCCCAATCGGCTACTGGTTAAGAAGACGCTAGGTATAGCGATTGAGTCTTTCAGTGAGCGATATCTAGGGCTCACTACAACGGCTGATCAATTGAATAGTGGATCCGTTCATCACATTCGCGAGCGCATGGTGGCAAAGATTCAGGGTATTGCGAGATTCCTATCTTGTGTTGGAAAAGATGTTTTTCTAAAGACTGTCATTCAATTGATTCCAATTTTTAGCATGAGTTATTTCCAGCTTACGAAGAAGGTTTGCAAAGTCCTTTCTTCCCGCATTGGAAAGTTCTAGTGGAGTAGCTCTCTGGATCGACGATCACTTCATTGGGTTTCTTGGGAGTCTCTTGCATCATCAAAGTTGAAGGGTGGCATGGGGTTCATGGAACTTGAACTGTTCAACTAGTCCATGTTGGGAAAACATGGATGGCGGCTGATGACAAACCCCGACACTCTTTGTGCGCGAGTTTTGAAAGGAAAATATTTTCTAGATACTAACTTCTTGCATGCAACTGTATCGAGTCATGCCTCGGCTACTTTGAGGCTGATTGTAGCTGGACGAGAAGCTTTGTAGCAAGGTCCGCTGAAACGAATTGGTGATGGGGACATATGTCTCAGTCTGGAATGACAAATGGATTGCTAGGACTAGGACGATGCAGCCATCTTTCCAAATAGATGATGATGATATTAAACAGGTATCCGATCTCATAGATCATGATAGTGGTGCATGGAAGATTGATTTGATCAGAAGGAATTTTATCACCCTAGAAGCGGACGCTATCCTTAATATTTCTCTTAGACGTGATGGGGGAGATGATTTCTAGTCCTGGTCTTTAGAGAAGTCAAGGAATTATTCTGTAAAATATGTGTATCATTCTCTAGTGAGTAGCAATGAGTACAATGCTCTAGACGGAGGTATGTTTACGGAAACCTCAGCGACAGAAAAGAGATGTGGTCTTCCATGTGGAAACTGAATGTTATGCCAAAGGTCAGAGTTTTTTGGTGAAGGGTATTGCCAGGCATTCTGCCTGTTGAGGCTTCCCTCAAACAGGGACATATCTCATTGATTGGGAGATGCAAGGTTTGTCTACGAGAATATGAATATCTAATGCATGCTTTGATCACTTGTGATCATGCGCGCAACTTCTGGAAAGAGGCCAAAGTATGGATGGACTTCACTATGTTGCGGCTTCATCCTCTAACTTGGTCTAGAGATATTCTCTGCGACAGTAATTTTTCTGATTTGGATCGTCATCGTGCTATTGCAGTCATGTGGGTGATCTGGAGTTCGAGGAACAGTTGAACACTTGATAGGGGAAGCTATGATCTGGTACAAGCTATCAAGACGGCAAAAGAGGCCCTAACTGTTCTCGAGGTTCCAAGAAAAATGGCAGTCATTATACCTGGACACAGATGGAGGCCACCGAAGAAAGATACAGTGAAGATAAATACTGATGGTGGGATTTTGCTAGATGCTCGGAGGGGTGGTGCAGGTGGTGTAGCCAGATCGCACTCTACATAACTTGGAGCATGGAGCAAACCTTACGAAGGGATCAATGATCCTCTGGTTGCTGAAGCCTTGGAGATCCGGGATGGTGTCATCTTTGCGAAATTAATAGGAATCCCCAAGGTTGTGATGGAGACAGGCTGCCTGGAGGTTGTCAATCTCTAGAGCTCTCATCACGGTTCTTGTTCAGCTATAACACCGATTCTGCATGAAATAGGGGAGTTATCTAGTTGTTTTTCTTTGTTTCACGTTACTCATGTCTCATGGTCAGCAAACCACTCGGCTCATTTGTGTGCTAAGCTTGCTTGCACCTGATAGCTGGCTTGATTGTATTTCGGATTTTCTGACCATCAGTCTTCAGGCTGATTATTCGGGTTTTGTGCTAGATAAATAAAGCTCCTATGTTTTCCCGCAAAAAAAAGTGTTTGCGGAGATCTGCTTTAGGCTTTGGGCTGATTATTCGGGTTTAGTAATGTCTGAATTGTACGATCCGCTTTAGGCTTTGTTCGGTTAATCCACCTACTTAGTGGATTGGAGTGGAATGAAGAGGATTGACCAAGAATTTGGCTTACATGGGATTTAATCCCTTTCAATCCATCTCAATCCCGTCCAATTCTGCAGAAACCGAACAGTTTGAAAGGGGTTGGAGTGGATCAACATGGATTGAGGTGGATTAATTTCCCATGTAAATCAACATCTCACTCAATCCACTCCAATCCACTTGTGGAGTGGATTAACCGAACAAGCCCTTAAGGAGTGTGTCAATTCCATTTCCAATACTAGTTCCAATCAAATTAACTTCATTGATACCTTTGCCAGAATTAACGAGGTTTGGATTAACTAGTTACAAGGTGCAAAACGCCGGATCACAATGTCTTACTGTTTCATGAGCGGAAAGAGATGGTTCAGGACCATCAATTCTTATACTGCACTATATCGATCTCAATACTATAGTATGACCTCGTATAACCGTTCATTGCGGATTCACGTTCGTTCTGTTGTCTATCGGCATGTTGGGCGCATTGTATATAGGTTCACGTTTTGAGACGCGAAAGCAATTGGCAGGAGTGATAAACTCGTCGGCTGTCGCTTCTAATGGGCTGTCAGCAGATAAATAATTTTATGTATTATAGGAGTAGTGCAAACAAGTTTGCTCCTATGAAATTGCTACTACAATTAAAGTAAAGCTTAAGAAAGTTTCAGGAAACAAGAAGCCAAGGATAATAGTTGACCATTTCACGTGGGCTACCTAAGTCTAATAACACCCTCACGGTATAAGAACCTACAGGAAGGGTTGGAGGGACGCCAATATGCAGAAAAAGAAGAAGCTAGACACGACAACATCGTGGGAGTATAGCTTCTACTTTCAAGTTGACCGTATTTCTCCCAGTCTTTTGATCTGCTCAAGTGTCTATTTAGTTCATAAAATTGATTTGTCATAAAATAAAGTATAAAGTACTCGGAACTCTCTCTATTGTACAATATAAGCCTTTTTAGTAAGTTATTTTAGCTTGTTAAAAAAACTTATATTCTGCAACAGAGGGAATAGAATTCATGATATGGCTTACCAAATGTAAAGAAAAACTATGATAGACTGATAGTTGCAATGGATGATGGTGTTGCCGAAAATGAGAGGGTTGCTTGTTGTTTTCCAAAGGATACGAACACCACGACATCCTAGTGGGACAGTGGTGTACTTTTTCGATTGGGCACCAAAAGGTGATGTGGAGGCCATGGTGGAAGATGGACACGATTCTGAATTTCTGATGGTGATGATTGATGAAGGCAGTGGTTGTTCTTTTGCCGGAAGAGAGGGTGGTGACAAGCAGTAGCGTGGAGATGGCGTTGGCATCGCAGTACTAAGCATAGTCTTCCCAGAAACTGAATTCGTTACGACTCATGAGAACTAGCCTTTTCATGAAATACAATAATCTGTATTTTGGCGCTGGGCAAGGTGTTGTTCTGCAGGGATCATTCCTTCCACACTTCCACTTAGGTCCGATGAGGTGGAGATATCAATTTACAATAACCATTGGCAATATTTTGTAATCCAAAACATGTCACGTAATGCACTTCTCTTTGTTACATGTCAAGGGCAAAGTTGATGTATGTACATGATTTACATTAATAAAAAAGAACAGAGTTGATTGTGGACTGGTTCTTGATTCTGTTGAAGAGACTGTGCATTCAAATGACCCGATTGGACAAATTTTGCAAGTTGGATACAGGCCACCCTAGTGGCTAACTAGAACTACAAGTTGGTTAGCTATACACCCTTTGAGTTCTTTTTAAATCCTCGGTGTTTGACATTTTCACCAAGAGCTACCAATTCATCCCCTGTTTTACCACTCCTAAAATGATTGAGAATGTCATGTGATCACGTATGCTTGACCCAATGCTAGGTGATCATAAATGATCACAATCAAAATAATTCTAGAATACTCCCTCCAGTCCTAAATATAAGACGTTTTGGTAGGCTAAAACGTCTGAAATTGTGGAACAGCGGTAGTACTACTGTAATCCCCTTGTAACAAGAAGTTGCCAAGTCTAACTACCACAAAATAACAGGAGCTGACCAAACCATTAGTATCTAATAAAGTTATGACAGTTAAACAGTTCTGTCAATGACTTGCTCAGAAGGGTGTGCAAAATCTCAAACTACCCCACTTTACTATATCAAGATCAAGAAGCTACCTATAAGCAAGAACATTAAAGAGGCAACCACTTGCGAAGAATAGCTCAACTCTAAAATTATCTGTAATCCAGGCTATGATGAACTCAGATGCAGAATAGCAGTTAGTAATCAGGAGCTTCACATTCAACCTAGATGGTAAGTTGCAGTACACATCAGAGTTAGGTTTTGGAAGTGATAAATTAAACAGGACTCAAGTGTAAGTAAACCAGACAATTAGGGATGCAAGTGGACGTCCGTCAGACTATCCACGTGTCCACCAT
The DNA here is from genome assembly GCA_916181665.1 of Avena sativa. Classification (NCBI taxonomy): domain Eukaryota; kingdom Viridiplantae; phylum Streptophyta; class Magnoliopsida; order Poales; family Poaceae; genus Avena; species Avena sativa. Next base: position 412,257,871 of record OV702281.1, on the reverse strand, counting down.
CTAATTCCCCTTCTAATCAAGCATACACATTAATACTCAGCAATTTGTTTCCTAAACTTTGCATGGCATCCAGCGGACTGTCCGCCCCGTCCGCTGGACCGTCCACTTGCATGCCTACAGACAATGCATGAGACATGGACACTGCGATTATGTGAAAGGAGTACCAACAGTTCATGCTAACATGGATACCACAGGCTTTTCAAATGAAAAATTGGATTAATGCCTCTTGGTTACTTTCAAATGGTATTCTGATCATAGGTAAAGGAGGGAATATCCTCTACACAAAGTATGTGCTTTGAAAACTCTTGAACCAAGTCTATCTTAGATATATGTTTAACTAGCATTCTGAAGGTACACAGGATAGTAGCATATAATGGTGCACCGCCATATAAACATGTCATTAAAAACTGAACAATCTGTTACAAAGCTTGGATTTTAAGGTTAAGAAAGGTGATACAATACCATTTTTTCATAACAAAGGCTGAACTACTTTCTCATACATGCCTGGCACAGGTTAAACAAATCCTTTAACCAACTATACTAGACTGACTCTTCTAAAAATAGAATATCAGTATTATCACAAAATCAATCTTGTGCACTAACAGCAGCTAATGGATGACCCCAAGAAAGCAGAGAACCCAGTTAGAAAAAATACTAATGAATATATGATACAAACCGCAAAACAGAACCATACTCTTGGTATCACTTCATTTCTACGTTATTGAAATGTTCTAAGGCTAAGTAGTTGATAACTGATCATCGTTCATCACCAAAAGTAGATAATATGCTTTTCTTTAGTTTGACACGCTCTTCTAGATTTACGCCAGTAACTCTAGAAAATATACCAGGAAACTTATGTGTCCATTCAAAGTTTCAAACCTACCTACTGCTCCAGTAATCCATGTAATACTAGCAAATTTGTAACTAACAAGTTCATCTGTACTTCAAGTTGTAAACTGGATAAGCAGAATTTTTTTAATGAATTCTCAGGTGGAGAGGGGTAAGAGCATAATGGTACAAATTCATATAAGTTTACTACATATGGTGGTAAAGATATTGTAAGAAACTACAGACCAAACATACAACACATATAGGTACCATATAAGTCGAATAAACTGACGACTAATGAGGCAGATCATAAATCAAGCCATGAAGGTACTATATCTAGCAAGTATTCATGCAATATATCAGTGTAACAATTTACTTGAATTTATTAGTTAAAATCTAAACAAAGACTTATATATCCGTATAACAATGTGACTAATGAAACCTCACTTTTTAAAAATGAAGCTAAATCAGATCACATCAGAACTGCCTAGCTATACCATCAATCAGAAGAACCAACATTAGATTCATAGTTAAAAGCCAAACAAAGATTTATATAAAACTACCTCAATTGTATAAAACTGAAGCTAAATCAAATCAAATCAGAACTGCCTGGTGATACCATCATTCTCAACAGAGATTCCAATCCACTCAGATCTACATAAGCCTATGCAGATATGACCAGTTAAACAGCAATGCTATAAAACTCAGAATATCCATTTTGTGTTCAGCTATGTTGTTTAAATGATCTAGGGCTAAGTTGTTGATAACTGATCAGCGTTCATCACTGAGAGTCGATGTTACGTTTTCTTTAGTTGCGCCAAGATATATCCTTGTGCCGTATCAACATGCCAGTAAAAATGTGGCTCAAGCTATATATAGTTTGACAAGCTCTGCTAGATTTACGCCATTAAGTCTACAAAACATAAAATGAAAATCATGTCTATTCAAAGTTCCATACCTCATCTTTTTACCACAGTTCCACCTAAAAACACTACCTACTGCTCCAGTAATAAGTTACACTATTTAACTAATAAGTTCATCTCTACTGAAAGTTTGAAATTGGATAAGCACATTTTTAAATGAATGGTCAGGTTGAGAGGATAAGAACTACAGACCAAACATAAAGCACGTATCCATAAACTGATAGGTAACATATCAGTTGAATAAACTGTCAACTAGTGAGGCAGATCATAAATCAAGCCACGCATATCTAGCAAGTATCCATGCAATATATAAGTATAATCAACGCTTAGAATTAAAGTTAAAGGCCAAACAAATATTTATATGTCAGTATGACAATGCGACAAATGAACAAAGATCATACAACCTCAATTGTACAAATATGAAGCTAAGTCAAATCACATCAGAGCCGCCTAGCGATAAAACCATTATCAGCAGAGATTCCAATCCACTCAGATATATATGACTATACGCAGGTATGACCAGTAAAACATCAACGCTCTAAAACTCAGAATCAATCTTAGTTTTGTGTTGAGCTAACACTCTCAGAAACATGTTTGCCATACTAGACTACAGCTACAAATCACCTCGAACAAGTCCCTGCTTGATCCAAAGCACACATAGCATCACATAACACGAATATTCACCTCAAATTAACCAAATCAAACTGGTCAGGTTCCAGGGGTTGAAAGGACAGCATTTCATTACAGCTTATTGAACAGATACCACACGACTTGAGAAATCCAAAATACTCCGGTCTGATTACAACAGCACGGGAACAAACCGAACGGTGATTCCACATCTCCCAGATCGAGGCCCGGCAGACGGCCCGGTTCTCGAAACCCCACCGGAGGCGACGCTCACAGGAACTTCCTGTACGGCCGTCCGGCGTCCTCGTCCTGCATATGCTGCATCCATTTCCAACAACCACACGGCCAGATTTGGTTTAGGGTTCGGAGAGAGAAAGAGGGAACGAGATGCGGGCAGAGATGAGTCTGGATGGACGGGGGGGTCGGGGGGGACTTACGAATTCGCGGACGATGCCCTTGTAGACGAGGACGGGGACGGCGAGGCCGAAGAGGCCGATGATGGCGAGGCTGCGGCGGGTGAAGCGGAAGTTGAGCTCGAGGTTCTCCCGGCCGGCGTTCCACTCCTCGATCCACCGGTTCTTGTTCACCTCCATGCCGCCACCCATCTTCTCGTCTGCTCTCTTCGATCCGCCGCCGCTCCGCTGTGAGAAATGAGAATGTGCCGGTGACTCGCCGAAGATTGGTCTGGTCTGGTCTGGTTCGTGGAGAGAGTGCGGACGGCCGCTTCCTTCTGTGCCGGTTTACAGAATAGCGTGACCAGAGCACGAACGCGTACTTTTCTTGTTTTCACTTCGGCAATTGAAAGCGGGTTCTATGGAGTACGTTACCTATGTTTTTTCTATTTTGACGTGCAGGAGCAGGATCTAGCTAATGGGCCGGCGCATGCGGCAGGCTTGGTACTCCCCGTAAACGAGCGGCGAATAAAATTTGCCCGAAACCCAACCGAACCCTCGTTCCGGCGGCGGCACTGACCACGGCCGTCCCTCCTCCCAGTCCCAGCTGATCAACACGACAGCCGACGGTACGTGCTCTTCTCTTCGCCGCGTGCTCTCGACCATTCGCTTCGCTGACGCCGGTGCCATCTGCTGCAGGCCACTTCCCTCACTCTCCGTCGATTGTGGACGCCTGTGAGGCCGTGACCATCACTGCCGCCCGCCGGTAAGAACGTTGATGTGCTGCCTCTCGATTTATAATCATGGAGTTAAACAGTATATAAAAGACTGATCCACTTGTAGATGTAGGTTTGGTATGAACTGTGATGTTGTGATTTATAATCTATATATGATGGCACAACTTGTAACATGTGATGTTCGGATAAAAATTGTGAAGGATAATCTGTGATGGGTATGACTTGTGATTGAAAAAACCGTGATCTGCTTTTTTTACCTAGCATGGCAAAGAATCTAATATAGGGCACCATGAAATTAAGAAAAGCAACTGCGTGGTTGAACTGCTAAGGATACTCCTTTTATATATTGTAAAAAATTCCCAGATAAATCAGGGCTTGCGAAGCTAGGAAATGTTGAAAGCAAGAGCGAATCTTGAAGTGAGGATAAAAGATAAAGGGCTGTATAAATCGATGTGGTTGAAGTCAGAGAAGTTGTCAAACGCCAGGGCATCTAATAACATGTGAGCCATTTGTTATACCTGTCTCTTTTTTCAGTCACGTAACAATGTTCCATTTTATTATGGTTTTAGCAAGATTTTTTTTTATGTATAGGAGAGATCTGCAAAAATTGGATGACTTTGATGATGAGGTGGAGAGAAATAATCAAGTAATCAGACCTAGAAAGCTTTTGGTACAAGGGGCTAAATCAAATAAAAACAAGGTATCGAATATATGAGCTGTTACGCTACAGAATTCCCTTTTTGTTGGATATCTTTATAGTGCTATTTTTAGCTTCAATAAAATCTATAAATTTTCCTTCAAATTCATATTTTTTTCTTTCATGGCCTTGGGAATGGTAAAGTAGTTGCCCTAGTCTTATTTAAGATATTTTCTGAAATATTTGTAGTTGCTGATTATTAATTTGTTCCTTGTATCTATAAGCTTGAGTCAACCATTTTAACACCGACTTCTGGTTTGGTGTATCCGCCATCATGTGCCTTCGTATGCAATTTGTTGTCTGTTGGAGCTGCTCCTAAGTTTTTTCCTTATCTGGTTGTGTGGTCTATCTTCAAGCTTGTTTCTGGTGATGATGACATTCCAAAGCGAGAGGATATCGGTGGAAGACGACGAAAACATGAGCTACGTGTTCTTGCAAGAGTAGGAATTAAAAATGATGAGTTGCCACAAGATGGTAATCATGCCAAAGAGAAGCCTGACCAATCCAGTGATGAAGATGAATTCTACAAGGATGTAAAAAGGCAAAGGACTGAAAAACTCTTGAGCAAACAGAGGTACTCACTGTTTGTTCCACTGGCAAAACGAGATAAGGGTAATAAGATGATTCCCTTAACTAAATGGCGTGCCGACACTTTCTTGTCTCTCAATGATAGAGCGGCTACCGGTAAAGCACTGGAGGAAGAAACTGAAGAAGACGGCAAGAGGAAGATCTCATACCAGGCACATTCTTCTACTTGACTGAAGTGTATCGTAACTCCTGTTGTTTTTCTGTTTCCTGATACGTTTGTCTAAATACAAATCCATACTCATGCAGATGGAGAAGAACCGGGGATTGACTCGTTCTAGAAACAAGAAACTCAAGAATCCGCGACGGAAATACAGGGTACGTATGTGACATGGTATAAGTGGCAGTTTACTTGGGTGGATGGCAGTAACGTGGTATTCAGGGTGAAATCATTCCGTATGTTATGTTCAGGTTAAGCATCAGAAAAAGGTCACTGCTCTGAAAGGTCGAGTGCGTGATGTCAAGAAGCCTTCTGGTCCATATGGAGGCGAAACTTCAGGCATCAATCCAAATGTGAGTCGTAGCACTAGGCTCAGGGGTTGATGGCGTTAGATGTAAGTTGTCATGTATGATCGTCTAGAGGACGTTGAGACGTTTAGTGCTTGTTCCGTGGTTGCTAGTGTAACATTTTTTTTACTCCATTTAGATGTTATAAATTTATCTAAATCTGGATATTTTGACTATGAAATATGAAAATCTTGTTTAATTGTGGTTTACAAATTTTGCTTGGAAATAACATAGCCATAAGGCACTGGCCATGCATGACTGGTAAAAACATTGGATTCGAGGTGGTGTTTGGCATGAGGTGGATTCGAGACAGTAAGTTCCAGCACGTCTGGGTAATTAACTTGCGGTGCTATCTTTCTACACCCAATTTCTGCTTCTACTCCTTGATTTAACGTGACAACAGAAAATAAAGGGAGTGACTATTGAACAACTAGCTGTTTCTTCATTGACAGACATATTTTCAAAATCAATAAGTAGATGACAGTTGTCACACTAAAAACTAAATAAGAGCGAAACAGAAACCTATAGTCCCTCCCAGTCATACAAAACAGACACATTTTCAGCCAACCTCTTTTCGTCCAACGACTCATTCTTTGAGTCTAGAGTTCTGGGAGAGGACATACCTTAAAATGAAGGAATCTTGCAGTCCAAGGTGCTTCTGATCATTGTTGTAATCTTTATCACATCACTTAGTTCTAGTTCTAGCAGATACAAAGTGATGAAAAGAAGATTAAAAAAAATTCGCTCCTCCTCTCTCGTACGAGAGAGGCGACGACGACTCCATCTCCTCCCGATCTCTACCGGCGCGGGTGTTGGTCCCTCTCCCTCCGCTTGCCGCTCCGGCGGTAGGAAGGAGAGGGACCCCGTTCCTTCGTTCTGGTCTAGTTGTTAGGGTTAAGTTTTGCCTGTTGTGGTTCGTCGTTGGGATGGTGGGAGCGACGGCCAGGCAAATAAATCTGCTTCAACTCTACTCCCACACTAGGGGTGTCCTTCACGGTGGCGCCTTGGAGTTGATGGCAATATGTATTGCTCGGTCCTTCAGATCGGCAGATTGGTCTTCTCGCTATTCTTCAGATTAGACGAGATCAGTTTCTCGATATGTCACTGGTGGTCGTCCTTATCCGCGACGGCGCTGGCGACCAGCGAGGTGGTTTCTCAGGAGCGAGGATATTGGTACGGAGGTGGTGGATCAACCATTTTTGATAGGGCAAAGGTGTCCGATCTTTCGATGAGATGGTGATAGTCGATTTGGTGGAGTTCGGGCTTGACGATCCGACTACACGTGCGAGCACGAGCGCCAATGCAATCGCTAGGCCAATCTCCTAGAGGTTATCGATCCTGCGGGAACACGATCAGCCTTACCAGCGAGGGTCTTAATTCCTACCTGAAATCGAGAACAAGTAAGAACTAATATTGCAATCAAGATATTGCGAATTAAGATGAAAGCTTTATTAAAAAGGTGGGATCCTGTATAGGTGCGAAGTACAAGAGACCTCTGCGACGCTCGAGCCTTGGCGAAGTTGCTATGATGGCTAACTTAATGTCTAAACAAAATCCGAGTCTATGGTGACGGCTATGGGGAGTATTTAAGGAGAAAAAGGTGGGGTTTCGACCAGCCATGAAAGTGGCGGCCGAATTCAACCCTAGAAGTCCTTTTCTCCTCAAATACGGACTCTAAAAAGTGGCTATTTAAAATCCTGCGAAAATTACATGGGCCTGGCCCAAAATAAAGGTGTCGCAGCACAATATTAAGCTATGGACGAATTTGTGAAGTATTAATCTTGAATATTTCGTCCAAGCCTTCTTTCTTCATTATGGTGGCCTCAAAGTTCTGAAATCTTCATCCGTGGCCTTCTCTTGAATCATCACATGTTTGCTGTCATCTCCATGCATGGCCATGCTCCAATGCTTGTCCCTCTCATCCATGCTTGGTCCATCATTCCTAAGAGTAAGAAATACATCTAATTTAGGCAGCATCATATTTTCATGTATGTGAGGAATAGTTCCAAGAAACGAAAGTACCCGATAGTTAAGTTGTTTGGCACGAGATCGAGTGATAGGTCCTTGTATGTGTGTAGCTGTAGGTACAACGGTTGTATCAATAGTTGGGATGTCCACATCATGCTCCCCTTCTTGAATTGAAGTCGTCCTCGACGCAATCTCACCTTCCTCACCAAAGTAAGGCTTCAAATCTGCAATGTTAAACGTAGGACTAACCGTACCAAAGTCTGCATGCAACTCAAGTTTATATGCATTATCGTTTATTTTCTCTAACACCTTAAAGGGACCAGCAGCACGCGGCATTAACTTAGACTTGCGTAAATCAGGAAAACGATCTTTATGCAAATGTAATCAAACAAGATCTCCAACATCAAACACAACATGCTTTCTCCCTTTATCCCCAGCAAGTTTATACTTAGCATTCATGTGTTATATGTTATATTTAGTAGTCTTATGTAAGTTTAATATCATTTCAGCGCGTTGCGTAGTATCCAAATTATTTTGCACCGAAGAAGGTAAAGACAATAAATCAATAGGTGCACGAGGAACAAAACCATACACGATCTCAAACGGGCACATCTTTGTGATAGAATGCAGCGAACGATTATAAGCAAATTCTATATAAGGTAAACACTCTTCCCACAATTTTAAGTTCTTCTTTAAAACAGCCCGCAACATAGTAGACAAAGTTCTATTTACTACTTCAGTTTGTCCATCAGTTTGGGGATGACATGTAGTACTAAACAACAATTTAGTCCCCAACTTAGCCCATAAACATCTCCAAAAGTGGCTAAGAAATTTAGTATCACGATAAAAAACAATAGTATTTGGCACACCATGCAAACGAACAATTTCACGAAAGAACAAATCAGCAATATGCGCAGCATCATCCGTTTTATGACAAGGAATAAAGTGTGCCATCTTAGAAAACCGATCCACAACAACAAAAACACTAACCCTCCCCTTCTGTGTATGTGGCAATCCCAAAACAAAGTCCATAAAAATATCCTCCCACGGAACACTAGGAACAGGAAGAGGCATATATAAACCATGTGGATTAAGGCGAGACTTAGCTTTTTGACAAGTAGTGCAGCGTGCCACAAATCTCTCAACATCTCGACGCATACGTGGCCAAAAGAAGTGTGTAGCAAGAACATCCTCCGTCTTCTTGACACCAAATGTCCCATCAATCCTCCTCCATGGGCCTCCTGTAACAACAAAAGACGAACAGAACTATCTGGAATGCATAGTTTGTTAGCACGGAACACAAATCCATCAATGAAGACGAACTTGTTCCATGTTCTACCATCTCTACAATTCTGCAATACATCTTTAAATTCAGCATCATGCACATATTGTTCCTTAATAGTTTCCAATCCAAATATTTTGAAGTCAAGTTGAGATAACAAAGTATAACGGCGTGACAAAGCATTAGCAATAATATTATCTTTACCCTTTTTGTGTTTGATAACATAAGGAAAAAACTCAATAAATTCAACCCACTTTGCATGGCGACGATTCAACTTAGCTTGACTATGAATGTGCTTCAAAGATTCATGATCATAATGTATAACAAATTCTTTAGGCCATGGATAATGTTGCCAAGTTTCTAATGTCCGAACCAACGCATATAATTCTTTATCATAAGTAGAATAGTTCAGACTAGCCCCACTCAATTTCTCACTAAAATATGCAACAGGCTTTACCTCTTGTAATAACACACCTCCCAAACCAATTCCACTAGCATCACATTCAAGCTCAAAAGTCTTATTAAAATCAGGAAGTTGGAGTAAGGGAGCATGTGTTAGCTTATCTTTCAATATGACGAAGGCTTGTTGTTGTGCATCGCCCCAAACAAAGGGCACATCCTGCTTGGTAAGTTCATTCAGCGGCGCGGCAATTGATCCAAAGTCTTTGACAAAGCGCCTATAAAAACCAGCGAGGCCAAGAAAACTCCTCACTTGTGTGACCGTCTTGGGCTGCGGCCAATTCTCAATAGCTTCAATCTTGGCTGGATCCACTTCAATACCCTGTGGTGTAACAACATAGCCAAGAAACGCAACTCGATTGGTGCAAAAGGTGCACTTCTCAAGATTACCAGACAAACGTGCATCACGTAAAGCATTAAAAACAACACATAAATGGTCTAAATGATCCTCTAAAGATTTGCTATAAATCAGAATATCATCAAAGTAGACTACCACAAAACGTCCAATGAAAGCACGTAAAACTTCGTTCATTAATCTCATATAAAAGTGCTGAGTGCATTAGTTAAACCAAACGGCATCACTAACCACTCATATAAACCGAACTTAGTTTTAAATGCTGTTTTCCATTCATCTCCCAATTTCATACGAATCTGGTGGTAACCACTACGCAAATCAACTTTAGAAAACATGGTAGAGCCACTCAATTCATCAAGCATGTCATCCAAACATGGAATAGGATGACGATATCGAATAGTAATATTATTGATAGCTCTACAATCAGTACACATGCGCGAAGAACCATCTTTCTTAGGTACCAAAATAATAGGAACAACACAGGGGCTAAGGGACTCACGAATATGATCTCTGTCGAGTAGTTCCTGAATTTGGCGTTGTATCTCCTTTGTCTCCTCTGGATTGGTTCTATACGACACGCGGTTGGGAAACGTAGCACCAGGAATTAGATCAATTTGGTGCTCAATTCCTCTAATAGGAGGTAGTCCTGGTGGCAGCTCAGCGGGAAAAACGTCCTCATATTTCTGCAAAAGGTTAGCAATAGCGGGTGGCAAAGAAGGAGGCAGATCCTCAAATGAAAACAAAACTTTTTTGCAGATAATTGCATAACATTGAGTATTGTTTACATCTAGTTCAGCAATATCAATTTTATTTGCAAGCATACATGGACTCTTCAAACGAATTTCAGTAGCATGTTTAGAATCAGATTTAGTGTTCTCTGGTGGTACAAAATCTGCAGCAACAATCTGATTCTCACTTTTATGTTTCTCCTCAGTTTTAGCTCTACTAGCTCTAGCAAGATCATCTTTTAAAATCTGTTTGGGAGTCATAGGTTTTAGACCAATTTTCTTTTCATCATGCATAAGAGAATAGTGATTAGTTTTGCCATTATGAACAGATTCTCTATCAAATTTCCATGGTCTACCAAGTAACAAAGAACAAGCTTGCATAGGTACAACATCACAACCAACAAAATCAGAATATGTATCAATAGTAAAATACACGCGTACCGTTCTTGTTACCTTGATCTTGCGAGAACTCTCAAACCATTGGATGTAATATGAATGTGTGCGTTGTCTTGTTGGAAGTGCAAGCTTCTCTACCATGTCAACACTAGCCAAATTATTACAACTCCCTTCATCAATGATGATCCTTATAGCTCTTTCCTTGACAACACCACGTGTTTGGAACAGGTTGTGGCATTGATCATGCTTAGATTTGCTCAATTGCACACTCAACACACGTTGTGTAATTAAGCTCTTGTATTGGTCAGCAGATTCAGCTCCCATGACCTCTTTCTCTTCATCAGAATCACATTTGTCTCCATCTCGAGCAGAAATAAGAGCTAATGTATCTTCATCAAAGTCATTTGTTGAATCGTATTGACCATCATCACGCACCATCATAACACGTTGTGTTGTGCACTATCTCTCAATATGACCAAAACCCCAGCACTTGCGGCATTGTATATCATTTGTTTTACCCGTGGATGCCATAGAAGATGTACTACGAGCAGGAGCATTGGATGACGGTGGAGGAGCAGCTGGAAATCTTGTGGTGGCCTTGGAGGTGGTAGTAGCTGGTGGTGAATCACGAGAAGGAGGCGCTGACTGTCGGGATGTCCAAGTGGATGTGCGACCTACAGAATTATTAGTCCTCCTCCATGGTGTTTGGCGATCCTGCACTTCACGTTCAGCTTTGCAAGCAAGATGAAACAAACGAGTGATAGAATTATATTCCTTATAATCTAATATGTGTTGAATGTCCTTGTTTAATCCACCAAAGAAACGTGCAAGCATTTGTTCAGTAGATTCAACAAGACCACATCGAACCATCCCCGTTTGAAATTCCTGATAATACTCTTCTACATAATTTTTCCCTTATTCCAAACGTGTCAGATTTTTTAGTAAATCACGTTGATAAGTGGGAACACGCATAGCAGTTTTTAAAGCAGTCCAAGTATGAGAAATAGTAGTAGGATTTAAACGACAATACTCAGACCACCAAAGAGAAGCAAATTTAGTAAATTCACATGTAGCAGCACTAACACGCATATTCTTAGGATATTTTAAACATGCAAAACGTTGTTCTACTTCCATCTCCCATGTAAGATATGCATCAGGATTATATTTACCCTCAAAAGATGGAATATTTAATTTAAGCTTTGCAACATGATCATCATCACGTACTGGTGGTCGAGCATTGCGGTGGTAATGTCGGGGACGGCCAGCAGGGTGTGGAGGTTGTTCAACCTCCTCGTCAAACAGATCATCATCGTCGGGGTCGTAGTAGTACCCGTCGTCTGTCCCCAATGTCGCAGAAGCAGCCGCGGTGGAAGTCTGAGGTGCCTCGGCTGCAGCGGTAGCCGCCTGAGGTGCGGCGGCAGCCGGACCAGCAGTACGACCCGTGATCGGAACGCCATGCCGAGGTGCCAATGGGGCGGGTGCAGGTGCCGGTAATCTGTCCAAAACCTCCTTGAACCGAGCGTCAAGCTTGTCGTTGAAGGATTTCTCGAGTCCATCGATCTTGTCCATGGCGTTGGTGAGCTTGGTGTCAAACTCCCCTAGGCGTGCATCCACATCTTCAGCGCGACCGACCAAGAGCTCGGAGAAGTGGGCATGTAGTTCTTGGTTCGTCATTGTGGCAGGGTTTCGCGAAGTATCTGTCATGGTTAGTCCTTTAAAAAGCATAGGTATATACTACGGAAATATGGTGGAAGGCACGCATAATCCGTCAAGCAATATACGAAGCTCTTACAAGTTCTTACCAAACAGCAGGAAAAGGCGATGTGCAACCGCGAGGAGCAGTGGGTCCAGAGATTGAACCGAGCGATTACCAGGAGTCGAGACACCGCACGTGGAGAAACCTGTGGAGCTCTGGGAAGCCTTAGCAAAGGGGTGAGTAATTATCAAAACAGCAATGCAAATGTTGAAAGAATGCTCAACGACGGTACTGTGCTGGTCCAAGGCTAGACTGTACTAGAGACGCGAGCCTAGATCACCAACGATGTCACGACGCGACACAACAAGCAATGTATGATGATATGGCACCCTGAAAAGTGAACCGAGATGCTGAAAATCACTATGATGGCGAGTGTCTAAAACTGATCTACGGGGTCTAAAAACAGGTTAGCCCCAAAAAAAAATTCGAATTTTTTGTATTATGCTCCGGAAAGCGTGCATGCGCAAAAAAAAATCGCTATAACGGCCGATGGAGAAAAGTGATCCCCGGGGCCGAAAATCAGATAGCCAGAAATTTTTTTCGGAGGCGGTTCCAGACTTTGATGGGTTTCGCAGCATAGTAAATCAAAAAATTTCTATGGATGCGAACGGGAAAGCGGGGATAGATGAGATCTTCATACCCTTGAAGATTCGCACAGCGGAATGTTCGACGGAACGTGGGTGATGTAGTCGTACTCGCTTCTCCTCCTCGCGATCTGATCCGATCTAACATCGCAAGTGGCGATGCCTCCGAGAGATGCACACGTGCGGCACCTCGACGTCTCCTCCTTCCTTGGTCCAGCAATTAGGGTGGAGAGATGGATTGGATCTACAACGCGACGGCGCGGTGCAAGTGGTGGAGAGTTTCTGCGGCAGGGCTTCGCCTACGCGCAGTCGGGAGGGAGAGAGAGAGGAGAGGCAGCAGGGCGGCTACGGTTATGGAGGAGGTGTAGGGGAGGGGTGCACCCCCAGCCCTCTTTATATAGAGGGGTGGGCGGCCATCCCTAGCCCCTCCCCAATCCCTAGGCCGGCGGCCAAGGAGGGAGGAGTGGGGGGCAAGTTTCCCCCCTCCCTTCTAGAAGCTCCCCTAGGGTTTCCTAGGTGTTTGGTCGGCTGGGCCCTATGGGGCCTTGTGCCCCTGGCCCAATGCGGCCAGGGCACTCCCTCATAGGCCCATGCCCCCTCCCGGCATGTGGGGCCACGTTGGTCCCCCTTCGGAAGGTTCTAGAAGCTTCCGGTACAATACCGATTAACCCGAAACAATTCCGAACTCCAAAAACTGCATTGCCTTATATGAATCTTATTCTCCGGACCATTCCGAAACCTCTCGTGACGTCCTGGATCTCATCCGAGACTCCGAACAAAAACTCATAAACCAATTATCCAATCTATCCTAGCGTCGAGACACGTTAAGTGTGTGACCCTTCGGGTTCGAGAATATGCAGACATGATCTTATATCAATAATCAACAGCGGAGTCTAGAAACCCATATTGACTCCCACACATTCATCGATGATCATATCGGATGAGCCACTATGCCAGGATTCAATCAATCCCATATATATATTCCCTTCATCTCGCGATATTTTACTTGTCCGAGATTTGATCGTCGGTACCATCATACCTAGTTCAATCTCGTTCACAGCAAGTACTTTACTCGTTCCATAATCCGATATCACTTTGTGATTAACTCCTTAACCACATGCTTGCAAGCGGTGTTGATATCGATTACCGAGTGGGCCCGAAGTATATCTCTCTGACTTGGGAGGGACAAATCCTATCTCGATACATGCAACCCAACAGGTACTTTCCGATCACCTGAGAGACACCTTTATGATCACCCTCTCATAGGATGACGTTTGATGACCTCAAAGCTTTCTTCCGATACTAGGGAGTTGTATTATCTCATGGTCTAAGGAATACAATATTTGACATAAGAAAAGCTTCGCAAAGATGAACACGATGACACGATCTAATTGCTCCGCTTAGTTTGGGTCTGTCCATCATATCATTCTCCCAATGATATGATCTCATTATTAATCGACAACTCATGTCTATGGTTAGGAAACCTTAACCATCATTAATCAATGAGCTAGTCCATAGAGGCATACTAGGGACATGATGTTGTTCACAAACCACACAAGTATTAAAGTTTCCGCTTAATACAATTCTAGCATGGAATATAAACTTTATCATGAACAAGAATTATAATAATAACATCTTTATTATTGCCTCTAGGGCATAATTCCAACAGTCTCCCACTTGCACTAGAGTCAATAATCTAGTTTACATCTGGCAACAATCTAACACCCATGGCACTAAGGTGCTGATCATGTTTTGCACGTGGAAGAGGTTTAGTCAATGGATCTACGATATTCAGATCTGTATGTACTTTGCTAATCTTCAGATCTCCATCTGCTATATAATCTCGGATTATATGAAACTTGCGGTTGATATGCTTGGTCTTTGGATGATATCTTGGTTCCTTAGCGAGTGCTATGGCGCCAGTGTTGTCACACAATATCTCCAGTGGGTCCAAGGCACTTGGAACCACGCCAAGCTCAGTGATGAAGTTTCTGATCTAAACTCCCTCACTTGACGCTTCTGCAGCAGCCATGTATTCCGCTTCTACTGTAGATCCCGCGACCACGCTTTGCTTGCAGCTTCTCCAGCTCACAGCTCCTCCATTCAAAATATAACCGTATCCTGTCTGAGATTTAGAATCATCCTTGTCGGTGTCGAAACTAGCGTCAACGTAACCTTTTACGATGAGCTGTTCATCACCTCCATAGACTAAGAACATTTGTTTAGTCCTATTTAGGTACTTTAGGATGTTCTTCACGGCTGTCCAGTTTTCCACTCCTGGATCACTTTGGTACCTGCTCGTCAAACTAAGAGCATTGGACACATCCGGTCTAGTACACAGCATGGCATACATGATAGAACCTATGGTCGAGGCATAAGGCACTTTGCTCATAGCTTCTCTACCATTTACCGTAGCTAGACACTGAGCCTTGCTCAATATCTTACCTGACAACATAGGCACTACACCTTTCTTTGCCTTATCCATTCTGAACCTTTTCAGAACTTTGTCTAGGTAAGTACTCTGGCTTAAAGCTATCAGGCGTCTTTGTCTATCTCTATAGATTTTGATGCCCAATATATAAGCAGCTTCACCTAGGTCTTTCATTGAAAAACATTTGTTCAAATAACTCTTCACATCGTTAAGCATGTTAATGTTATTTCCAATAATCAATATGGCATCCACATATAGTACCAGAATGTCACTGAGCTCCCACTCACTTTCTTGTAGATACAAGCTTCGTAGCAATTTGGAACAAATCCAACGCTCTTGATCACTTGATCAAAACGAAGGTTCCAACTCCGAGATGCTTGCTTCAATCCATAAATGGAACGCTGAAGTTTGCATACTTTATCAACATCCTTAGGATCGACAAAACCTTCGGGTTGCATCATATACAACTCTTCATCAATGTTGCCATTGAGGAACGCAATCTTGACATCCATCTGCCATATTTCATAATCATGAAACGCAGCAATTGCTAATAAAATCCGAATGGACTTAAACATCGCTACGGGAGAGAAAGTCTCATCGTAGTCAACACCTTGAACTTGTCGAAAACCTTTCGCGACAAGTCGTGCTTTATAGACGGTAACATTACCATCCGTGTCCGTTTTACTCTTGAAGATCCATTTGCACTCAACGCCCTTTCGGTCGCTAGGAGGGTCCACCAAAGTCCATACTTGGTTTTCGCTCATGGATCCCAATTCGGATTTCATGGCCTCTAGCCATTTCTCAGAGTCTGGGCTCATCATCGCTTCCTCATAGTTCGCAGGTTCATTGTCGTCTACTAACAAGACAATTAAAACAGGATTGCCGTACCACTCAGGAGGGGCACGTGACCTTTTTGACCTGCGATGTTCAGTAGCAGCATCGTCTGAAGCTTCATGATCCTTGTCATTATCTTCCTCTACTGTTGGTGCAGGCGGCACTGGAACAATTTCAGGTGCTGCGCTACTCTCCTATTCAAGAGAAGGTTCAACAACCTCGTCTAGCTCTACTTTCCTCCCACTCACTTCTTTCGAGAGAAACTCCTTCTCAAGAAAGGATCCGTTCTTTGCGACAAACACTTTGCCTTCGGTTCTGTGATAGAAGGTATACCCAATAGTTTCCTTAGGGTATCCTATGAAGACGCATTTCTCCGCTTTGGGTTCGAGCTTGTCCGGCATCAACTTCTTGACGTAAGCTTCGCATCCCCAAACTTTAAGAAACGACAACTTAGGTTTAGCACCAAACCACAGTTCATACGGTGTCGTCTCAACGGATTTAGATGGTTCCCTATTTAATGTGAATGCAGCGGTTTCTAATGCATAACCCCAAAATGATAACGGCAAATCAGTAAGAGACATCATTGATCGGACCATATCTACTAGAGTTCGATTCCGGCGTTCAGACACACCATTGCGCTGTGGTGTTCCGGGTGGCGTGAGTTGCGAAACGATTCCGCTTGCTTTAAGATGCATGAGAAAATCATAACTCAAATATTCACCTCCACGATCGGATCGTAGAAACTTAATTTTTCTGTTACGATGATTCTTCACTTCATTCTGAAATTCCTTGAACTTTTCAAATGTTTCAGATTTATGTTTCATTAAATAGATATACCCATATCTACTTAAGTCATCGGTAAAAGTGAGAAAGTAGCGATATCCACCGCGCATCGAAACACTCATCGGTCCGCATACATCAGTATGTATGATTTCCAACAAGTCCGTTGCTCGCTCCATCATTCCGGAGAAAGGGGTTTTAATCATATTTCCCATGAGGCATGGTTCGCATGTGTCAAATGATTCTAAATCAAGAGACTCCAAAAGTACATCAGAATGGAGTTTCTTCATGCGTTTTACACCAATATGACCTAGACGATAGTGCCACAAATAAGTAGTATTATCACTATCTACCTTGCATCTCTTAGCCTCAATGTTATGGATGTGTGTTTCATCCCTTTCGAGATCCAGAAGAAATAAACCATTGACAGCAGGTGCATGACCATAAAAGATGTTACTCATATAAATGGAACAACCATTATTCTCAGATTTAAATGAATAACCGTCTTGCAATAAACACGATCCAGATATGATGTTCATGCTCAACGCAGGCACATAATAACATTTATTAAGGTTTAAAACTAATCCCAAAGGTAAAACTAAGGAGAGCGTGCCGACGGCCATCACATCAACTCTTGATCTGTTGCCAACGCGCATCGTCACCTCATCCCTCGCAAGCCGCCGTCTATTCTGTAGCTCCTGTTTCGAGTTACATATATTAGCAACTGAACCAGTATCAAATACCCAGACACTACAACGAGGGCTAGTAAGGAAAACATCAATAACATGTATATCAAATATACCTTTGATGGTGCCAGCCTTCTTGTCCGCAAAGTACTTCGGACAGTTGCGCTTCCAGTGACCCTTGTCCTTGCAATATAAGCACTCAGTGTCCGGCTTAGGTCCAGACTTGAGCTTCTTCTCAGCAGGGGCAACGCGCTTGCCGCCACCTTTCTTGAAGGGCTTCTTTGCACCCTTACCTTTCTTAAAGCTGGGGGGCTTGTTGACCATCAACACATGATTATCCTTTTTGATGTCCACCTCCGCAGCTTTTAGCTTAGCGAAGAGCTCGGTGATCGTATCAGTGGAACCAATCTGATTATGAGTCACTACAAAACTTTTGTAGCTGGGAGGGAGTGATTGCAGATCCCTGTCAATCTTGAGCTCCTCTGGAATCTTGCAGTTCAGTTGCTCAAGGCGTTGAGTGTAGCCCGACATCTTTATGGCGTGCTCACTAACGGAACTCCCTTCCTCCATCTTGTAGTTAAATAATTTCTCAGAGATCTCATATCTCTTAGAACGGGCCTGAGTCTGAAGCATAGTTTTCAGCTCCTAAAGAATCTCAAAGGGCCCGGGATAATCTTCAAAACGATTTTGAAGGTCCGATTCCATAGCAAACAACATGGTGCTCTTAATCACACCATAATCATCTTTGCGCGACTGATAAACAACTTTCTCATCAGCCGACGCATCTACAGCAGGGGCGTCACCTAGCGCATTCTCAAGGACATAGTCCTTTTGTCTGCCAGCGAGAATGATTCTCAGATTGCGGAACCAGTTGGTGAAGTTAGACCCATTGTTCTTAAGCTTTTCTTTCTCAACAAAAACGTTCAAGTTGAAGTTGGACTTAGCCATTTGATCTACAAAATTTGCAAGTACAATTTAGACTATGTTCATGATAACTAGTTCAACTTAATCAAATTACTAGATGAACTCCCACTAAATTCAACATCCCTCAAGTTGTTTAGTGAACATGATCCAAATTCACCACACCTAATCCGATCTTCACGAGAAGAGATGTGGTTTCAATGGTGGACAACAAAGTGTCGATCATATCATTCATATGACCATGCTTAACCTTTCGGTTCATGTGTTCCGAGGCCATGTCTGTACATGCTAGGCTCGTCAAGTCAAACCCAAGTATTTCTGCGTGTGCAAAACTGGCTTGCACCCGTTGTATGTGAAGGTAGAGTTTAGAGCACCCGATCATCACGTGATGCTTGAACACGACGAACTTTCGCAACGGTGCATACATGGGGAGAACACAGTTTTATCTTGATCTTTAAGTGAGGAATCATCTTATAATGCTACCGTTGCGATCTAAGCATAATAAGATACACAAAAGGATAAACATCACATGCATATAACTTTATGTGACATGGTATAGCCAATCTTCGCGCAATGATCTCCATCTTGTGCGTGCCGGCATGATCTCCATCACTCCACCATGATTTCCTCCACCACGAATAGCAACTACACCTATTGCTAACTACTTAGCGATAAAGTAAAACTATTACATGGCGTATAAGAAGTTGACACACAGGTCATACACAATTATAAAGACAACCATATGGCTCCTGCCGGTTGTGTACTCATCGACATGCAAGTCGTGAAACATTACAAAACATGATCATCGCATACAACATACACATCACATCTCGGGCCATACCATATCACAGAAAACACTCCCTGCAAAAACAAGTTTGACGCCTCTACTTTGTTGTTGCATGTTTTACGTGGCTTATGGGAGTATCAAGCTAAGAACGATTCTTACCTACGGAAAGCCACAACGGTGAAATTATGGTTGCCAAACTCCGGCGTAAATCCCATGACAACTATAGTGAGAGAAACTGGCATCCACCAGCCTCATGTGTGGAACAAGCCACACGTCAAGTGAGGATCCGGTCTCGCGAACGAGGTCCCGTAAGGGTGGCCTGGACCGCTTCGATCTCACTATCCCGCGTCATAAGAAGTACACAAACAAGAGGCTTGCAACATAAAACATCAACGCCCGCAACAACCATGTTGCGTTCTACTCGTGAAACACATCTACGCATAGATCTAGCTCTGATACCACTGATGGGTTTCGCAGCATAGTAAATCAAAAAAATTCTATGGATGCGAACGGGAAAGCCAAGATCTAATCTAGGAGATGCAAACAACGAGGGGGGATAGATGAGATCTTCATACCCTTGAAGATTCGCACAGCGGAACGTTCGATGGAATGTGGGTGATGTAGCCGTACTCGCTTCTCCTCCTCGCGATCCGATCCGATCTAACACCGCAAGTGGCGATGCCTCCGAGAGATGCACACGTGCGTCACCTCGACGTCTCCTCCTTCCTTGGTCCAGCAAGTAGGGTGGAGAGATGGATTGGATCTACAACGCGACGGCGCGGTGCAAGTGGTGGAGAGTTTCTGCGGCAGGGCTTCGCCTACGCGCAGTCGGGAGGGAGAGAGAGGAGGGGCAGCAGGGCGGCTAGGGTTGTGGAGGAGGTGTAGGGGAGGGGTGCGCCCCCATCCCTCTTTATATAGAGGGGTGGGCGGCCAGCCCTAGCCCCTCCCCAAGCCCTAGGCCGGCGGCCAAGGAGGGAGGAGTGGGGGGCAAGTTTCGCCCCTCCCTTCTAGAAGCTCCCCTAGGGTTTCCTAGGTGTTTGGCCGGCTGGGCCCTATGGGGCCTTGTGCCACTAGACCAATGCGGCCAGGGCACTCCCTCATAGGCCCATGCCCCTCCCGGCAGGTGGGGCCATGTTGGTCCCCCTCCGGAAGGTTTTAGAAGCTTCCGGTACAATACCGATTAACCCGAAACAATTCCGAACTCCAAAAACTGCATTGCCTTATATGAATCTTATTCTCCGGACCATTCCGGAACCTCTCGTGACGTCCTGGATCTCATCCGAGACTCCAAACAAAAATTCATAAACCAATTATCCAATCTATCCTAGCGTCGAGACACGTTAAGTGTGTGACCCTTCGGGTTCGAGAATATGCAGACATGATCTTATATCAATAATCAACAACGGGGTCTGGAAACCCATATTGACTCCCACACATTCATCGATGATCATATCAGATGAACCACGACGCTAGGATTCAATCAATCCCATATATATATTCCCTTCGTCTCGCGATATTTTACTTGCCCGAGATTTGATCGTCGGTACCGTCATACCTAGTTGAATCTCGTTCACAGCAAGTACTTTACTCGTTCCGTAATCCGATATCACTTTGTGATTAACTCCTTAACCACATGCTTGCAAGCGGTATTGAAATCGATTACCGAGTGGGCCCGAAATATATCTCTCCGACTTGGGAGGGACAAATCCCATCTCGATACATGCAACCCAACAGGTACTTTCCGATCACCTGAGAGACACCTTTATGATCACCCTCTCATAGGATGACGTTTGATGACCTCAAAGCTTTCTTCCGATACCAGGGAGTTGTATTATCTCATGGTCTAAGGAATACAATATTTGACATAAGAAAAGCTTCGCAAAGATGAACACGATGACACGATCTAATTGCTCCGCTTAGTTTGGGTCTGTCCATCATATCATTCTTCCAATGATATGATCTCATTATTAATCGACAAGTCATGTCTATGGTTAGGAAACCTTAACCATCATTAAGCAATGATCTAGTCCATAGAGGCATACTAGGGACACGATGCTGTTCACAAAGCACACAAGTATTAAAGTTTCCGCTTAATACAATTCTAGCATGGAATATAAACTTTATCATGAACAAGAATTATAATAATAACATCTTTATTATTGCCTCTAGGGCATAATTCCAACAGACTTTTTTTTGCTCTCCTTCTGGACTTACGGCTGAACTTCTGACTCGACACGGACTTTAGCTCAATACGGAAACACCAAGGAAGGAAAGTAAAAAAGAAAAACTAGGAAACAATAACTCAACCCGGACTCGTGCCGCGGCAGGAAAGGTGATCGGATCCGTGTCGCGGTAGGAAGGCGGTGGCAAAGTTTTAGGGTTTATGGTGGCTGGGTGTATGGCGGCGGAATATGGTGGCGGTGATCTGCGAGTGTGGCAGTGACTACTGTGATCAGAACTCGAAACTCTAAGGGACGAGACACTAAGACCAGCAACTCGATGCGACGATGCAGACACAAATTTAACAATGCAAAAACTAAAAAGATAATGCGAGGCGTAGATTGGTGATGGGATGGACATAACTCTAACTGTGTTTTTGGCTTTTTCGTGGGTTATAGGTAAAACAGATCTAATCTACGAAAGCAGTAAAATCTCACCGAGCAACCTGAGCTCTAATACCACTTGATAGGGCAAAGGTGTCCAATCTTTCGATGAGATGGTGATAGTCGATTTGGTGGAGTTCGGGCTTGACGATCCGACTACACGTGCGAGCACGAGCGCCAATGCAATCGCTAGGCCAATCTCCTAGAGGTTACCGATCCTGCGGGAACACGATCAGCCTAACCAGCGAGGGTCTTAATTCCTACCTGAAATCAAGAACAAGTAAGAACTAATATTGCAATCAAGATATTGTGGATTAAGATGAAAGATTTATTGAAAAGGTGGGATCCTGTATAGGTGCGAACTACAAGAGGCCTCTGCGACGCTCGAGCCTTGGCGAAGTTGCTATGATGGCTAACTTAATGTCTAAATAAAATCCGAGTCTATGGTGACGGCTATGGGGAGTATTTAAGGAGAAAAAGGTGGGGTTTCGGCCAGCCATGGAAGTGGCGGCCGAATCCAACCCTAGAAGTCCTTTTCTCCTCCAAAGTGGCTATTTAAAATCCTGCGAAAATTACATGGGCCTGGCCCAAAATAAAGGTGTCGCAGCACCATATTAAGCTATGGACGAATTTGTGAAGTATTAATCTTGAATATTTCGTCCAAGCCTTCTTTATTCATTATGGTGGCCTCAAAGTTCTGAAATCTTCATCCATGGCCTTCTCTTGAATCATCACATGCTTGTTGTCATCTCCATGCATGGCCATGCTCCAATGCTTGTCCCTCTCAACCATGCTTGGTCCATCATTCCTAAGAGTAAGAAATACATCTGATTTAGGCAGCATCATATTCTCATGTATGTGAGGAATAGTTACAAGAAACGAAAGTACCTGATAGTTAAGTTGTTTGGCGCGAGATCGAGTGATAGGTCCTTGTATGTGTGTAGCTGTAGGTACAACGGTTGTATCAATAGTTGGGATGTCCACATCATTTTTTTTTGACTTCGTCGATGCGAGGTGGTGGATCATGGTCCAAGACAAGCCCGAGGACTTCTCAGGTCGACGTGCCACAGCGACCCGTGCCTTGCTGCGTGCATCAGACCTGTTCATCGACTCAGAAAGCCTCGTTGGCGATGATGCTTCCTTGGATCTGGCAATGGTGGAGGCTCGGTGTCTCTTTCGACATGCGCCTCGACGGTGCAGGAGTTGGGCAGCGGCCGCTGGCTTCGGTGGTTGCAGGAAACCGTAGGAATTGTCTTGCATTTCTCGGTCTCCTCGGGGTTTATCTGCAAAGTTTTCGGGATATCGTTTTATCCCTGTCAGTTTTTTAGTTTCCACGTGTTTCTGTTTATGTTACTTGATTTTCGATTAATGAAATATATGTGGTTGCTCTCAAACAAAAAGTGATGAAAAGAAAGTGAAAGAAAAAATTGTTCAACACATGGCATGAGGGCTCAGTATTGGGTTTGTTTATGCCAGGATATCTCCACTTAATCCATCCCCACCAAAGAAAATGAACAAACAACTACAACAATGACCACTTCTTGAACAACATAGAGTAAAACAAGAACTTCAGGTCCAAACTACATTGCTAGGTCCATTCGAAAGTTCACAAATGACTAAATTGAAATATGTATTACAAAACACGCGAATAGAAACCTACAACTTATTAGTTTAAATTCGTAGTCACAAAGAACTTATTTGAAATAACGACTTTAGGAACTGATCCAACACAAACAGTAACAACAGCTAGCAAACTCTTCTTGTTTGTGTCTCATTCTTAACCCCTATAGCAAGTGGAATACTATTTTGACAAAGTGAGCATCATCCGTATATACCATAATCATCACATCGAGTCCAACTCCAAGACCATCGTTCCTAGCAAATTGATTCCTGACAGTTTGGAACCTCGCTCTCCCTTAGTGCGCTGAACACATTTAGCTTGCATTCCATTTTCCTGATACATTGAGAGGACCGTGACTCCAGCTTCAGGAAGGTTTGGAGCTTCATTGATAGCCTTTGGAATCCTCTGCGAGAAATCATATCTACAAAATCTGAATGAAGAAAAAACTAAGCATTTAATACACATAACAAAAATTGATAGATTCAGGAAAAATTTGGTTGCGATCAAACAGAAAAAGTTTGTTCACTTCAAAAATTACCACGCAGTGAACAAAAATAGCTTGCACACCAATACCACATGCCAACATGATTGCGTTATGTCTGACCTGTTGAAGCGACCTCACCTGATAAGATTGTGTCTCTGTGCTTGTAGTGCTAGTCCCTCATTTGATTCACTCGCACACATAGTTCGATGAATAAACAAAATATAAACACATCAGCTATTACAATGTAATGATGTAGAATTTATATATATTACAACTTACATAGCTCATGGAAATCTCAAATAAAAGAGTTCAAATGCGAAAATTCAAATAAAAGAGATTAAAGAACTCCATTCACTCCACATGCGGCTAGCTGAGTGGAGACTCGCGACCAAATACTTCACTTATCGTTGGAATAACCTGCAACATGAAAGGTTGCAGCCACGAATGATCAATACATTTGAATTGTATTGGAAAGATGTCACTAGTATGTGGATATATAATGGACCGATCATCTACATGCTTATTTTGCGATAAATTTGAGGCTCATTATAGAAAGCAATATAGTTTTTCCTACTTTGCAAATAATTTTATTCTTGAAATCAATTTTTTAAAGACATACTAGCATAACCCAAATGCACTGATCATACAGAACTCCCAGATACGCGGTGGTCTATCTCCTTATGCTCCTAAATCTCAAAGTTATCCCATCGGGTTTTACTATGAAATTGGAATGGTGAGATCTTCCAACATCTTCAAGCTAGTTGCTCATAATTATCCATAATCGGAGACACGGATAAGTACTCTCAAGAGGACACACAATTTAACCACATGACTCAGTCAATCACTTTTGGAAGAAGATCAAGCTGATACAGTTGGGAAACCGAATCTCAAGCCACACCTCTGACCATAGCAACCTACACACGCTAGATGTTGATCACAATAGGTGAAGGTTCCATTACTTACGGTCAAGAGAGAGCCCATAATGACATGTGGTTGTACTAGAAACTATCAAACAAGAAACATGTCTAATATCTTTAAGCCCAGCATATTTTCCGTCGTAGTGAACAAATATAGGACCCTCTATGATTGCCACCCTTTCACTGGTATCCTTATACCTTATTCGGGTGTTTGATTAAGTTGAGTTGCTTTATTATCAAAACAATACTTTTGAACACAACTCAATTCATCACAATTCATGTAACTTCCCAACCACAAAATTCTACAATGAGGTAGCTAAGCATTCTACAATAGATGGCAAAAGAAAAATCCTACGGTAAACAATATCTTGCTACTAGGATTTTATAGCATAGCACAATATTTAGTAACCACAAAATAATAATACACATGCATCTCTACTAAAAATATAGGTACAATGCATAGGAAAATCATGGGACATTATGTTAGTGACACTTGCCTCGATTTTAGTGCGGGTTCACACATTCTTCGCAATCACACGGGTTACACTCCGGGCAATCTAAATATTTGAAAAATGATTTACAATCAATAACCAGAAAGGTACAAACAAGGTAAACACATAAATAAAATATGCACGCATGTATGAAAACAAAATAGGAAGAAACACATTTTAGAAATAACTTATGTTGTACAAAAAAGGTTTTAAAGGCATTTAAAGCAATCTGCAAACTTTTGTACAAAATAGTTTTGGAAAATTATAAACAGATGCTACTGGATAGATATTTTATTTAAAATCATATGCAAAAGAATTCACCTCAAAAGGATTTACATATTGAAAACTACAATTAAAATACACTAACATAGAGTTTAAAATTTCATAAAATATTTGCCTCGACAAAACTACAATTTTGTGCAGAACCATGTTCTATACTTTTTTTAATCCAATAGTAATTTTTTTGTATTTTTATAAATTTTATTTTATATGATTTTTGCAAGATCTGATAATTCTTTGTCTAGTTAAAATGGATTTATTAGATTAAGCAAATAGGACAACACATGGCTACCCAGTTTGACTGAGAAGCTGACCGTGTGCTGACACAATGTAACATTCCAGCATTAGAGTTTAGAAATAAGCTGAACACTGTGTGAATTGCATTCATGCATAGAAAATCCGAATAATTTTCACGCTTTTAAACACAACTTGTCAAAGTGATTGAAGTTTCTCTCAACTTGATGAAATTGAAGTAGATCATCAAGTTGACTATGATAAGTTTCAATATGACCTTTGTTAAAACCTTATTTTGGGTAAGGGAGATTTGATCTAAGGGTAGATCAAATGTAATAAAATAAAATCACCACATATTACTTAATGATTGATGTTAATCTTTAAGAGATCATATCCTAGTATTCATTACACAGCTCATGAATACCAAGTTATAAATATAACTTACGTAATAAGAGTGTAATAACTAAATCTTGATATATCTTAATCTTATCTACTTATACCATGAGTCTCATGGTAATACCTGACCTTAACCTTTTAGTGAGATTAAGTAGGAAAGAAATCCAGTCAAGATCATTCACCATATATCTTTCTTTCCATATCAATCCTTATGGAATCCTATATCAATATCTATTGTTCATCAATGTTGAGTAATCAACTATTGATTCACCAATTCTTAATCTATCAATTCTTGATCTATCAACTCTTGACCATATCATATCATTCACTTAAGGTCTATAAAGAAATAAGTAAGAAGAGGTAAATAGTAATGCTAGTTTTGGATATCATCTATAGGATGGGAGTGATTGAAGGGAATCAAATCAATATGGTAATTGGAGGAGTTAAATCACTCCTGAATGGATAGAAGAGTTATATGGAAGATATAATTATATGGTAATAAATAGGATTATAAGGATGAACAATGAAGATATATACCCAGGAGTAATCCTATTGGATTAAGTAGGCATAGTCCATAAATAACATCTCTTAATCCAATAGAGATACTAAGAAGATAATTCCAATACAACTATAATGTTGTATGGATAAAGCCTTGATTAGCCAACTGAAAACCTAAACCATAAATGATCAAAGGATTATAATGATCATGCTCCAGCCACCAAGATTGAATACTTATATCATGTATAAGGGACATTGGTGGGTAGAACATGATTGAAACCTAGTATAGATATGTTATCCTAGGTTAGCCATGGCAAGTCATATTAATATAATGTGAGGTTGGAGTATTAGATACTGGAGTCAAGTAGAGACAAGATAGTATTATTTAAAAGATGTTAGAGAAACATTGGATTAAAGAAGTAGTATTTTCCTCTTGGAAATACTAAGCGCTTGAGGTGAAGTAGGATTTGATGTATACATCTATTGAAGTGATATTAGTTAAGGATGATTAAGGAAGAGTATGAATGGAGTTAAAAGTAACTACTTGTTGGATTGGAGGTTACCAACAGTAGAGTAGTGGATATAACCAAGTATAGATATGAGAAGATTAGGAAAGGCTTTAGTGTCAAGCTCATTGGATTTATAAATGGATTTAGAAGAATTAAAGGTGGATAGGAATATTTTTGTGAAGTAAAGCTAATCATGTTAGCACATGATGATGGTTATAAAGAAGTAGAATATCTAGGAAAGGAATTCCTTAATCAGCAGTCCAGGATTGTGAATTATGGAAGATAGGAATTCTTGGTAAACACCCAACTTTAAATCTTAAACCAAACATAATATCCATTTCATGTTATTGATCCATTATCTTATCTCCATACAACTTTATAGGAATATTTCCCTATAGCAAATCACATAAGCACATCTTTATCATTTCCTATTATCATAACCATATGTGCTTAGGAATTATCCTTATCAATTATTTTCAATAAGACCTTTCAAAAAATAACTTTCTATTTTAAAGGGGATATCATTAAAAATCACAAACATAATAGTTAGTGCTACAAACTATTATACTCTAATATTATATCCATATTTTAACCACACTTAAGAAAGTAGTGAATAACTAGTTCAAGAAATCATTTATGGGTATTTTCAAACAAGTAGGGTAGTTAGGTTTCACCTATTAGTGGAATTAGAATAATAGAAATTATCATTTTAAGAACTTTAACAATCAAATCATCTGATCTAATGATTGCTATATGATAATAAATATTGTTATACTCTATGCATAACCTTAGTTATATTAAACCATTACCATTACACTCATTAAGAGGAAATAAAAATCATTCTAAAAGTTTTCAATAAATTTTTATATATATAAAAGGTAAATCCTAGAACCCTAAGTGATAAATATTGCACTCAATAAAATAGTTTCCTATTAGTTTAAAATTATAAGAAAATCAAGAAAAAGTATCAACACTACTTAGTTACAATATTTCTACATTATTTAATGTGCTCTATAAAATTCTGGATATTTAAAATCCTTATAGAAATTCATATTTGAAAGGGTTTAATGAAAACAGAATATAGAAAAAAGGAGAAGCAAGGAAAAAACAATAGGAAATTGTTTCTGGCCATGGACCATTTCCTCCCTTCCTTATCCGTCGCCCACGAGCAGCCATAGCAGCCCATCTAGCAAATCCTGCTGCAGCCCAAGTTGGCCCATGCGCGGCCCAGTGCCAGCCCATACCGATTCGGCCTCCTGTTGGTCGTCGTCTTCCTCAACAGTGGAAGCTGCTGCCTGTCACGCTGGTCGCCGTCGATCGGCCGTTGCGATTCCCGCCACCGCTAAGCTCCAGGAGAGAGGATAAGAACCGTCGGGGTGCCCTCTCTCATCCTTATATCCCCACAACCTCTCTCTCAACCTCCCTCTTCCTCTTTCGCAAGAATGCCTAAACCCTAGTTCGTCGGTGTTAGTCGCTTCGGCCATGTCCAGCCACCTCGTGCCTCGCCAAAGCCACCGTCAGAAGCTCCATCGCAGACTCGTTCGATTAGGACCAAGAACAGGAGTTGGTGCGTCGGGAATCAAGTAGAATTGAGGGTTCCCTTTTGACGGCCACCGTGGCCATCGTCGTCGATTTGTCGTCTACACGCCTCCTCTCACTTCCCCAAGCACTCCATCACAATAAGGGTGAGATCCTCTATCTTCCAGTAGTCTTCGTTGATTCGATTGCGTCCTGTATCGAGGTCTCGCCGTGCGCCGTCGTGCACCGCCGTGGACAGCTCTCCGGTGACCATTTAGAGGCGGCGCGACCATAGCTAGACTCCTCGTGCTCCGCTTTCTCCAAATAACACAACCACAGCCGCGCGCGCATACGGGATTCACCGATTGATCTTCAACCTGAGAGGATCATCACCAGATGACGTCATGCTTGCGTCAATCCCCAGCCACATCAGCCATTTGACTTGGTCCACTTTGCTGAGGTGGCAAACCACGTAGCAACGACCCCACCAGTCAGTGTCGGTGTGGGTAGACTCAGGTTGGGTACAAAATGTTTTATCCAAACAGTGGTGTCATGCTGATGTCATAGTGACGCAGTAATTCTTTTTAATATTTTTATAAACTGATTAAACATTAAAAATTCAATATCTTTTGTTTTATAATTCAGAAAAAATGTTTTATATATGAAAATTTGTAGAAAAATAAAATCTATAACTTAAAACTATTATCAAACATTATTATGTTAACAATTTAAATAATTTTTATTTAATAAAGATTTTATAAGTAATAAAACTTTGATAATTCATATTTTAATAATGGTAAATGTTAAAAATATAAATAAAATACCAAAAATCTTAGAAAAATAAGAACTATAATTAAAATTATAATCATACATTATTATTTCACTTAATTAAATATTTATTATTTATTAAGTATTTATAAAGTAATACTCCCTCTGTCCCAAAATAGATGTCTTAGATTTTTCAAAATTTGAATGAATCTATATACTAAATAGTGTCTAGATTCATTCAAATTTTGACAAATCTAAGACATCTATTTTAGGACGGAGGGAGTACATCTTATAAAAATCATATCTTATTATTTATAAATCACAAAAATAAATGTAATATACCAAAATGATCACAAAAATAATACCTACATGTTAAAAATATAATATTCCACTTTTAAGTTAAATAAAAATTTAAACACTTTACAACTTGAATTTAAACCTATTTTCTTAATTAATAATTCATATAAAGGTAAATAAAAATTTGCTAATATTTCTAGAAATAGCCAATTGAGTCTAATAGATATTATTAGTCTTAAATACTAATATTATGAAGTCAAAATGATTTAACACCATTTAAATACAATTTTATTGAATTATCCTTCAACTATATATATGTAATTTATTTTCTAAAAGAATCTTTATTAAGTATAAAATCTTCAAGAATAATTGGGATTAAATAAAACCTCTTTACTTACTTCAACCACAAGTTTGTAAACAAATTAAACACTATAGTGAGTCCATAAATAGTTAAGTAATGTTACTTCCTTGGTTCCAAATCTTAACCACACCTTTATAAAAAGATAAATGATTATATTCCATTATACAACTAAGAAGCCACTACTCCAATAGAAATAATGCCATTCTTAAATAACTTTAAGGTAAAATTATAAGATGAGCAAATACAATATCATAAACATTACACCTTAAATCCATCCATGTTCTTAAAGTTAACTTTAGTCCACAAGACTTTAAATATAATGCTAAAAACTTTATTATATGTTTTATAGTTAACTTTGGTCTGTTATAATTAAGTTATGAAGCATCTTAACACCAAACTAACCAAGTTAAAAACCAAGATAGATAAGTCTCAAATACTACTAATATCATTATTCAAATAGAGTAATTATTTCTTACTTAAAGACTATAACTAAGAAAGAACACCTAATAAGGTTACCTTAAAATTTAAATACTTCTCCTTAGGTAAGTAAGATTTTCTTCAAAAGTTATTCTTTTAAGATACATTATAAAGCAAGACATACACATTTTTTTATGAAAGCTCTAAATGATAAACAAACCTTATATACATAGTCTACAAATACATTTTCCACTTGAGTATTCCATTATTGTGTGTGCTTTATTATACTTACATGTTGTTTCACACACACTCACAAGTCTTAATAAGAAGCACAAGTATGAAACTTATCTAAAAGGACAACACATTCTAAAGTAACCATTTCCAGTATCCAAACCCTAGATCAACGTTATCCCCGGGATTCGAGTTTACGAAATTACATTACATTATTTATGCATAATAGCATCTTGCTTCTTTAAACATTAGTCCTTACCGGACCAATGATGCCGATTTCAGATATTGGATTTTATATTGTCTTGAAGACCGTGAGTGCATAATCTTGCAATCACAAAAGGCAAGTTCACACTTGCTCATGTCCTTTGATTATTTTCTGTAAAGTATTTTACAAATCCAGTGTTGTCATCACCTGCATTTGAAAAAGGACAGAAAACACTATTTTCATAATAATGTGATTATAGGTTATTTACCATGAGGTAATAACCTACTATAAGAGTTCTAGTGGTAAAGGAACATATTATCTAGGACTTAACAACCAATGTCGCCAGTGATTCTTGCGCCGTATATCACGCGTTAACCATGAGATTTGGAATGGGATGGAGAAGTCATATGTATCTTTTCCCTCTCGCATGGAGCCGGATGTGCGTTCGTGGCTGTTATCACTCGTAGCGTGCATATTAAATGGTAATTCGTAGTGGATATGCAGCATATGGGTGGGAGCCCTCAACGTCCCACGATAGTTCCGGCATCTGAACGGTCTGTACTGCCAATTGCCGTAATTCAATAGGTGGGCTGACGTACACCAAGGAGACATGCGGGGTCGCGGAGAAGGCAGTGATTGACTTGGATCTTAGTCTGGGCCTCACACCAAGGAAGTGTGAACGAACCTGCAATTTGGATGTGCAACAAAGCTAAGATCTCTCATGGGTAAAGTAACGCACCTCTGCAGAGTGTAAGAACGGTAACTTGTTACTCCCTGTTCCAGGAAGGAGCTGCGAATACGGCGGGAAAGGAACTCCATGAAAGTTCTGGTAAACCCGTGAAGGCTGACGGACATAGCTTTTCAGAATAAAAGCAACCATTGAAGAAATGTTTACGAAAACTTGCATTGCCTACGACCTACAGTCTGTGGCTGTAGATATAGTGCATCAACACTCCTTTTCTAGTGAACTTGCTGAGTACGCTCGTACTCAATGTATCTTCTTAACCCTTGCTAGGTTCTAAAGCCAGTACAGATAACGTCTACATCAAGTTATGCTCCAGGAATCATCATCAAAAGCTAAAGCTCTTCAATGAAGTCAAGAAAGTCAACATATATATCAACTCAAGTGAAGATGAAGTTACTGATTAGATAGGAATATAATCTCTAGCCATAGAACCTATTTCTGTAGAGTATTGCAATAGCAGCAATGCCAGACCGTTAGTTAAAATACTAGTCTTATTAGTATGATAGTTTTTGAGATGTTTATTTCTGATTCTTCTCCGTAAGAAGTTTCATTCTCTCTCTTTAACCTAGAGTGTTCTCTGGATCGTGTGTAAAGAGTTGAGTTGTAACCTATAGTCATGTCTTGGACCTGCTGTGTTTCTGTCGTATCACTCTGAGGGATGTAATACTAGTGAACGACGTTTTATTGGTGTTATGTCAACGACTATAGTGTACTACATCATGCAGTGGTATGCTGGGTCACCGCACACAACATGCTGACTCGGCAGCCACACGAGTAGCTATGATTGGCTGCTACCCCTTCGGTATAGGAATCAATGGGGGCATCAAATATTATGTAGATCATCTAGGCGAGTCTCACCAGCGGCGACGGCGAAAAGACGTCGACGGCTCAGGCGTAAAACGTGGCGGTGGTTCTAGTGCTCTTCGTCGATGGAGGAGTAGCTGACGGTGTAGAGGATATCAAGGTGAGCTCTTTGGTGTCCTCGATGCCGCTTCTTTCGTCCTGGAACGGCAACACACTACTGGAGGCGGAAGGTTACTGCGATGTCCTGGCGACCTGGTTCTCTGCACAAGGGGAAAAGGGGATGAGAAGATGCGGAGCTTCAATGGGAAGATATTGAGTGTGGAAGAGAGGCACCTTGCATGTGTGATCAACCCAAAAAATCTTTTGATTAGATCGATCTGGCGACGCTAGGGTTCGGCATTTTGAGAAAAGTAAATGAGAAGAGGGGATGCAGGGTATTTATAGAGAAGGTTGGTGTGCAGAGGGGCAAAGAATCGAACAGAAACGAGCGGATTTGGGGGATTCAGATCGGGGTCAATGAACTGCCCAGGATCGATCTCCATCACTAGGTAGGAGACGATAGGGTGGGTCCCATGTGTCGGTGACATAGTAAAAGGAAAAGGAACTACAGGCTGCTCTATCCGTTTGCTGGGAGCGCGGGCGGCAAGGGTAGGAACAGGCTGGGTAGGTTTTCGCTAGTTAGGGTTTTTTTCTACAATAACTATTGCAATATAGTTTTAAATGAGCTCAAATCAAAATCTAACATTTTCTAAAATTCAAAATAATAATATAGGACTACTATGTTGAACTGGGTTATGTATCTGTGGGCTGACGCCTAGCGTCCGCCTTAAAAGATGCTAATACAGGCTTAGTATTAAATCTTTGGGCCTTTGATGGTGTCGTATGAAACAGCCCGTATACTGTGTATTAGGATCATTGCAACAAGACTCCTTGGTCCGACCGAGTCTCGATCGTAGCGGCCACGCTTTCACCTCGGTAAGGATTCCGGGAGTTTCCGTACCGCCTGCTACACCTTATAAAAGGACACCACGTCCACGATTCTGCTAAATATTTTTACGCAGCCATCGATCACCACCAAACCGGCGAGAAAAATTTAGAGACCGAGAAGGCGCAAAGATGCAGATCTTCGTGAAGACGCTGACGGGGAAGACGATCACCCTCGAGGTTGAGAGCAGCGACACCATCGACAACGTCAAGGCTAAGATCCAGGACAAGGAAGGTACTACCTGCGCTACCTTGTTTCGTGCATATCCTTGCTCAAAAGCCCTGTTGTTTGAAACAGGTAGATCTATATATACCGGACCGAGATCATCAGCTAGCTAATATTCGATCCAATCTCTGTTTCAACCGTGGGTTCAGATTGATAATGTTGTATATATTGGATCGTTAGTCCTTGTGCTTCTTGTTAGCAGCCATGTTTGATAGGATAGCTACTGGCTTAATTCGATTTCCTGTTTGATCTCATTGTCACGTCCATGAACTTAACTAACTGAGCTCCAGCGAAGTTGTTGATTTACTATGCCTTGTTTAATCTTCGTAGGCATTCCTCCGGACCAGCAGCGTCTCATCTTTGCGGGGAAGCAGCTCGAGGATGGCCGCACCTTAGCAGACTACAACATCCAGAAAGAGTCGACGCTTCACCTTGTGTTGCGCCTCCGTGGTGGCAGCAGAGGCGGCCACCCCAAGAACCTCGAGCCCAATCTCCGCATCCTCGCTCAAAAGTACAATGAGAACAAGCTGGTCTGCCGCAAGTATGCACCGTCCTACCCTGAATTTTTCCTTGGCTATATCATATCAATACGCCGTTGTGCAGTTGTGCATGTCCTATCCGATACTGGATGTCGCCGCTCGGTTATGTTTTAGACAGAGTTCTTTTAAAAACGTTCTAGACAGAGGCTTATTTGCATGCTTAATTCCATGAACCAATTGGAGAATATTTTTATTTATAAATAGACCGTGTGGCTCATGTGTTCGTGCATTATTCTCTTTTTTATTTTTATTAGTCATTAACAGTACTTTTGAACCATTTATTTGTCTTGCAGATGCTACGCACGTCTTCCCGCTAGGGCTACAAATTGCCGCAAGAAGAAGTGTGGCCATAGCAATGAGGTGAGCCTTTTTTCCACCTCTTCGTCTATTCTTAGAACCAAGTTATCATATTGCAAATGTTTGTATGATGGGATTTTTAGAGTTGTCATAAATTAGTCCCGGACTATCAACGTGCTCCTGCCATCTAGAGTGCCTTGCTGCTCTAGTTTTTATCTTCCATTATATATATATATGCCTATTTTAGATCCGTACCCTATATGTTGGTCTATCAGTTTTGTAAAACACTTAGTGTATAGCAAATACATGCTTGGATGTCTTATATTCACTGGCAGATGATAGTAGAATTTGACATGTAATGAATATTTGTTTTAATGCTGACTTTACATTATTTGTGTTTTCTTTCCAGCTGAGGCCAAAGAACAAATTTATGTCGAAGTTTGCAACGGACTAAACATTGGAAAGGAAGCACACATGAGATGAATCAACTGTCTTCGCATCATATAATAGATTTATTATCATTAGATTTTAAACGTACTTGTGTTATTTTAAAGTTGCTGCTACATCTGAAGCTTTGTTACACTTTCGAACATACGTGTTGGCATGAATAAATAAGATGATATGATGAAAGTTCTCATAGGATGTTGACTCCTAGCTTTATTTTTGTGGAAAATGATACACATCACCTGGACGATGGAACGATTCTATTGTCCGGGTTGTCCTGCGTCTCTTGTCTCGTGTGTGCGCCACGCATTTGGCCATGAGGATCAAAAAGACTAGGGCTCCACCACTAAACTTATCTTCTCCCTTGGGTGCGTCTTCTCCACCGGTCCCTTCATTGGAATTTCCCTTCCATTGAACTAACTCTTCTTTTCAATCTCTCTCGTCTATGGAGTTTAGACCACCGGGAACCATATTCCTGTCCAACAAAATTTATACAAACATAGTATCCCTTTAAAACCTTGTAGTAGATGCAAATAGGAATTTGACAAAAAAAAGTTTTTTGGCATGATGCTCTTGATGCAATGCATGAATTGCTATGTAAGATTCCAATTCTAAAAATTGGGACGTTACACCTGCTGTTTTTTTTCTTTTTGACAAATTGTATTAGGGGAATCTCCTACGGCGTGAATATTCTATTAATTATAAACCAAGACAGTACTCTAGAAAATTAAGAGAAGAGATTAAAAACCTAATATAAAAGGAGCTATTTTTTAAAATAATATATTCTTTTAAATCAATTTCACGAATAATATATGAAATTGGTAATTTCGGAAACTAGCGAGGCCTTGGAGACCCGTGCTATTTTTTAAAATAATACATTCTTTTAAAGGTCCTCGTCGGGACACGGGTCTCCAAGGCCATGCTAGTTTTCGAAATTACCAATTTCGAAATTGATTTAAAAAATATATTATTTTAAAAAAATAGCATAAAAGGAGCTGCACTAACACTGGGTTCACTCTATATTGGTGAAGAACACTTCTGCGTCTGATTTTCCAACAACCAAAGGTAGGAGGCTGGTTATTGAAAATATTTTTTTTATGTTCTTTCCAATATTCCAGGCCACACATGTAATGATTTCCATAAAGCAAGGCCATGTGAGCCAATACCTCTGTGAAATCTAAAGGGAGTTATCCCAATGAACATTGGATCTCAGCCTCAGTCAAACGAGCATTCAAAAAATAAATGGTCCCTTGTTTTAAGATCATGATAGGAGCAAAGCACACGAGCAGGTTTAGAATTGACTTGCCACTATTTTCGCGGCATCAAGTCCTTTTTATTAAGGCGGACATTATGAAGAAGCCAGGTGAAAACCCGAAGTTAGAAAGGCATTTTGATTTCCAAATTAAATTCAAGGCGGGATCTTTGGGTAGTTGAGACTGAGAAAGAAAGGAAAATGATAAGGTTCTTGCAAGTACAAAACTCTCCTGCCAAGAGAAAGGAGGAAAAAAAATACAACAGCTGAGGATGATCAGCAGGTTCAAAAGAAGAAGAAAAAACCCGAAAAAACACCAGCAAGACATGGCATGATTGAGAAGTGGTGTACTTGACAGGCAGAGCAAGATAGGGGACATGGTCTCCGTTTCAATAATAATAATTGAATAAGAGAATGCGGTGACCCAGTATACTACTGAATGTGTAGTACACTATAGTCGTTGACATGACATCCACAGAACACCGTTCCGTAAATATCACATCCCTCAGAGTGGTACAACAGAAACATTGCGGGTCCATATTACAAACATACACACATTATTATTATTATTATTACAATACCGGAAGTTCAAGACTTCCAAAAGATTTAACTTACAAACCAAAATATAAGTGTTTCAGCGGAAGTTTCAAATTTAAAACTTAAAATCCAAATTGAGCTCAGCAACTTATTGCTATATAGTGTTCATGATGCTAGGCTCAAGTGGTTACTAGAACTATATTAATTATTCCGACTCCTGGAACTCTCCTCCGTAGACGATGTCGTAATCCTCCCCTTCTACGGCTCCATACAAGTTGGGCTCTTCATAGAAGACCTCCTCTTGATTCTCAGTTGCGCACATTGGAGTACCTTCGGGATTCTCAGAGTCTAAGCAAGGATTCAAAGGAAAGGATGAGTAACAGCGTTACCCAGCAAGTTCATTATATGCAAGGTAGGAAGTTTGATGCTCTATCTACCACCTCGGACTATCAGTCTTTGGCATTATGCAATTTTCGTAAATCTTTATTCAAAGATTGTTTTTATTATAAAAATCTATGATCATCATCCTTCACAGGTTGACCAGAACTTTCATGGAGTTCGTTTCCTCCCGCGTTCGTAGCTCCTTCTCGGAACAGGGAGTAACAAGTTACAGTTCTTACACTCTGCAGAGGTGCGTTACTTTTCCCATGAGATATCAACTCCTTGTTGCACAACCGGGCGTACTTTCCCATCCACAATTCCATGATGTAGGTCCCAGTAGTTGGTCCAAGCCAATCACTTCCCTCTCCGCGACCTCATATGTCTGCACGATCCTTCGGCTAGCTCACCTTCGCTAAGCCCCCTTGCGGGCAGGCTAAAACCCTGATGAGTTCCCGAAGACTCTATGACCTAGTGATGCCCGGATTAGTATCATTTACATGGACTATCTCCCTAAACATCATTCATAGATAATATAAACACCAAAAGTGTGGGTCGTAAGGGTTCCCACCCATATGTTGGATCCGCACAAGGAATCACAATGTCACGTTAAGGTCGTCTTGCCTCCATACAAAAGGAAAAGGATACAGCTGACTTCTCCGTCCCATTCCAAATCTCATGGTTAACGCGTAATATACAGCGCTAGAATCACTGATGTCATGGGTTATTAATTCCTAATTGTTCATCATTAGTGCAAGTAGAACTCGTAGTTTCCGCATGAGCAAATCTGGCTTGCTCACGTTGTATACACTTGCAGAATCTAACACACCCGATCATCACGTGGTGCTTCGAAACAACAAGCTTTAGCAACGGTGCTAACTAAGGGTGAACACTTTATGACTTGAAATTTATGTGCATGAGGGATCATCTTATAATGCTACCGTCGTCTACTAAGCAATACAAGATGAATAAAGGATTAACATCACATGCAATTCATAATATGTGATATGATATGGCCTTTCTTCTTTGTGCTTCCGATCTCCATCTTCAAGTACGAACATGATCTCCATCATCACCGGCATTGCATCAAGGTCAATGACGCTTCTCCATGGTTGTCGTCCACCGGCTTCAACTATTACAACTACTTTGAATAGACACGCGGGTCTTAACATAAATTAAAGACAACCATATGGCTCCTGCCGGTTGCCAACTTACAATAAGGAACATTGCATACATCAAATATAATCACAATCATGGCCATATCACATCACTGCACACCCCTGCAAAACAAAGTTAGACGCCTCTACTTTCTTTGCATATTTTACGTGGTTTGGGGCTTTCAATAAGTGTCGTTCTAACTTACGAACAAGAACCACAACATTGATACTAGTACTGTTGATCACCCGTTGTAAATTGGATCTTAACTATGCTAGGAGAAACAGGCACCCGCAAAGCCACTTATGCAATACAAGTTGCATGTCAAGCGTGGAGCAAGTCTCATGAACGATGTCATGTAAGGTTAGCCCGGGCCGCTTCATCCCAACATACCGCAAGATGCAAAGTACACAAGAAGCAATCGACAATAAAAGCATCAACGCCCACAATGACCATTGTGTTCTACTCGTGCAACAGATCTACATATAAACCTGGCTCTGATACCACTGTAGGGTTTCGTAGCATGGAAAACAAAAATTTTCTACCGCATACAAACAAACAAGCCAAGATCTATCTACTAGATTGTAGCAACGAGTCGATGGAATAACTTACCCTCGAAGATTCCAAAGTGTTTAACGAGAGCGGATTCTCGTGGGTGATGTAGTCGTACTCTTTCCGATCTCAAGATCGCGTAGACGATCCTTCCGGCGCTGCGTTCCGGCAGCGCTCCCGCAGTCGGTCACACGTTCGGTACTCGACGAAGACCTTCCTCTCCCTTGTTCTAGCAGGCAGCGGAGGTTGTAGCACTCTCCTCGCGATTCCGGCAGCACAACGGCGTGGTACCAGAAGTAGAGGGGAGATCTCGCAGGGCTTCGCCTTAAGCCGGAGCGAGTATGGTGGATTATGAGAGAGCTCCTCGGCGATCTAGGGTTTAGACACACCAAGGAGAAGAGGCTAGAGCCGGCGGCTAGGGTTTGGGGCACCCCAAGTCGGCGGCTAGGGCAAAAACCCTAGGGGGCGGCGGCGGCTATGGTGGGCAGCAGCTGCTAGGGTTTGAGGAGAGGTACTTGTGTGTCCTAGGAGGGAGCCCTGCCCCTCCTTATATAGGTGGAGGGGCCGGCGGCCAAGGGGAGGGAGTGGAGTCCCTCCCCAACTCGGCTTGGGTGGTGCGCCGGCTTGGGGAGGAGGTACTCCCTCCCCAACTCGGTTTCACCTTCCTCCTCTTTTCCTCTTTCCAAATTTAGCCGTTTGACTTTTCAATTTAGCTATTTGACTTTTCAAACTAGGATTTGAATTAATCCTTTATTTGGAATAGCGATGACACTTAGTACATGATGCAATCATTCCAACTTGTAATGACACATTCATGTACCCCTTCCCCTCCGGAGTGCCGGACATTCCGGAACCTTCTAGAACATTCCCGATGAAAACACCGGAATCATTCCCCAACTCCGAAACGGGACTTTCCTTATATGAATCTTATTCTCCGGACCATTCCGGATCTCCTCGTGATATCCCGGATCCCATCCGAGACTCCGAACAACATTCGGTCTCTTTCTCATCATACCACAACTACTCAAACAACGTCGAATCCTTAAGTGTGTCTCCCTACGGTTCGTGAATTATGCGGACATGATCGAGACACTTCTCCGAACAATAACCAATAGAGGAATCTGGAAATTCATATGGCTCCCACATATTTCTACGATTACTTTGCGATCGAATGAACCACTTACATACGATACCAATTTCCCTTTGTCTCACGATAGTTTACTTATCCGAGGTTATGATCGTCGGTATCTCTGCATACCTAGTTCAACCTCGTTACCTATAAGTACTCTTTTCTCGTTCCCGTGATATGTGATCCCTTGTGAGCCAGTCACATGCTTGCAAGCTAATTGGATGACATTCCACCGAGAGGGCCCAGAGTATATCTATCCGTCATATGGATGGACAAATCCCACTCTTGATCCATGTGTCTCAACCAATACTTTCCGAACACTCAATGCCACCTTTATAGCCACCCAGTTACGGTGTGGTGTTTGATGTCATCAAAGAATCCATCTGGTAAAGGTGATATGCATGATCTCATGGTCGAAGGAATTAGGTTACTATGTATCTGAAAGCATATAGCAATTGAACTATTAAAATGACTTGATCTTTATGCTACGCTTATCTATAGGAGTATGTCCACCATATCATTCTCCTAATGATATGATCTTGTTGTTGATAACATCTCAATGTTCATGATAGGGAAACCACAATCATTTATCAACCAACAGGCTAGTGATGTATAGAGGCTTTACTAGGGACTTCAAATTGAGTTTACAAATCACACAAGTATTAATGTTTCCTTGTTAATACTATTATAGCATGAATGTAAACATTTATCATAAACACAAAGATATAATAATAACTACATTTATTATTGCCTCTAGGGCATATCTCCAACAGTCTCCCACTTGCACTAGAGTCATCTAATCTAGATTACATGGTAATATACCGAACACCCATGGCAGTTTGGTGCTGGTCATGTTTTGCCCTCGGGAGAGGTTTAGTCAACGGATCCGCCACATTCAGATCTGTGTGTACTT
This sequence comes from Avena sativa, assembly GCA_916181665.1. NCBI lineage: Eukaryota > Viridiplantae > Streptophyta > Magnoliopsida > Poales > Poaceae > Avena > Avena sativa. The sequence goes on along the minus strand of OV702281.1, from coordinate 412,216,824 downwards.
TGCAAATCTTTATATCCCCATCTTGGATATGTTCTCGAATAGCGTGAAAATGTAGCTTGATGTGCTTCAGCTTCTTGTGTGACCTTGGTTCTTGCGCATTGGCTATGGCGCCCATGTTATCACAGTAGATAGACATTGGGTCCAGCGCACTAGGAACCACACCCAGCTCTGTAATGAACTCTTTCATCCATATCGCTTCTTGTGAAGCCTCCAAAGCAGCCATGTATTCTGATTCAGTTGAAGATCTCGCCACAACGCTTTGCTTTGCACTCCTCCAGCTAATTGCTGCACCATTCAAAATAAATACGTATCCAGATTGTGATTTAGAATCATCCGGATCGGTGTTCCAACTAGCATCGGTGTAACCATTAACAACGAGCTGTTCATCACCTCCATAAGAAAGAACCATATCCTTAGTTCTTCTCAAGTACTTAAGGATGTTTTTGACCGCTGTCCAATGATCCACTCCTGGATCACTTTGATATCTGCTAGTCAAACTAACAGCATATGCAATGTCGGGTCTAGTACATAGCATGGCATACATTAGAGATCCTATGGCTGAGGCATAGGGAGTCTTACTCATCCTTTCTCTATCTTCTGCCGATGTCGGACTTTGAGTTTTACTCAAGGTCGTATTGGGCAACATGGGCAAGAACCCTTTCTTGCTATCTTCCATTCCAAACCTCTTTAGAACTTTGTCCAAATATGTACTCTGTGACAATGATATTTGGCGTTTCGATCTATCTCTGTAAATCTTTATGCCTAATATGTAAGCTGCTTCGCCAAGATCCTTCATTGAAAAACTATTATTCAAATATTCCTTGACACTATTAAGAAGGTCTACATCATTCCCAATCAACAATATGTCATCTACATATAGTATTAAGAATGCTACAGAGCTCCCACTCACTTTCTTGTAAATACAAGCTTCTCCATAAGTTTGTATAAAACCAAAACTTTTGATCACCTTATCAAAACATTGATTCCAACTTCGGGATGCTTGCTTCAATCCATAGATGGACCGTTGAAGTTTGCATACCTTGTTAGCATCTTTAGGATCGACAAAACCTTTGGGTTGCATCATATACAACTCTTCATCAATGTCTCCATTGAGGAATGTTGTTTTGACATCCATCTGCCATATCTCATAATCATAATATGCAGCGATTGCTAACATAATCCTCACAGACTTTAGCTTCGCTACTGGTGAGAAAGTCTCATCGTAGTCAACTCCTTGAATTTGTCGAAACCCTTTTGCGACAAGTCGAGCTTTATAGACAGTAACATTACCATCAGCATCTGTTTTCTTCTTGAAGATCCATTTGTTCTCGACAGCCTTCCGGCCATCCGGTAAGTCCACAAAAGTCCATACTTGATTTTCGTACATGGATCCAATCTCGGATTTCATGGCTTCTTGCCATTTATTGGAATCTGGGCTCATCATTGCTTCCTCATACGTCTCAGGGTCATCGGTGTTGTCCACCAACATGACACTCATAACGGGATCATACCAATCTGGAGTGGTACGAGTTCTCGTTGACCTGCGAGGCTCTGTAGAAACTTCAACCGATGTTTCATGATCATCATCATTAGCTTCCTCTCTTATTGGTGCAGGCACCACAGGAACTTCTTCCAGCGCTGCGCTACTCGCAATTTCGAGAGAAGGTTCGACAACCTCGTCGAGTTCTACTTTCCTTCCAGTCACTTCTTTCGAGAGAAATTCCTTCTCTAGAAAGGATCCATTCTTAGCAACGAAGGTTTTGCCTTCGGATCTGTGATAGAAGGTATACCCAATAGTTTCCTTTGGGTATCCTATGAAGACGCATTTTTCCGCTTTGTGTTCAAGCTTGTCCGGCTGTAACTTCTTTACATAGGCTTCGCAACCCCAAACTTTAAGGAACGACAATCTAGGTTTCTTCCCAAACCATAATTCACACGGTGTCGTCTCAACGGATTTAGATGGTGCCCTATTTAAAGTGAATGCGGCTGTTTCTAATGCATAACCCCAAAATGATAGCGGTAAATCTGTAAGTGACATCATAGAACGAACCATATCTAAGAGAGTTCGATTACGACGTTCGGACACACCATTACGCTGTGGTGTTCCCGGCGGTGTCAATTGTGAAAGTATTCCGCATTTCTTCAAATGCTCGCCAAACTCGTAACTTAGATATTCACCTCCACGATCAGAACGTAGAAATTTAATCTTCTTGTTACGTTGATTCTCTACCTCACTTTGAAACTCCTTAAACTTCTCGAAAGTTTCGGACTTATGTTTCATGAAATAGATATACCCATATATACTCAAGTCATCCGTGAAGGTAAGAACATAACGATAACCACCGCACGACGCTACACTCATTGGACCACACACATCGGTATGTATGATTTCCAATAAGTCCGTAGCTTGCTCCATCATACCAGAAAATGGAGTCTTAGTCATTTTACCCATCAGACATGCTTCGCATCTTTCAAGTGATTCGAAATCAAGTGATTCCAGAAGTCCATCAGAATGGAGTTTCTTCATACGCTTCACTCCAATGTGACCAAGACGACAGTGCCACATATAGGTTGAGTTATCGCTCGATTTCAAACGTTTAGCCTCAATGTTGTTGATATGTGTATTTCCACTATCGAGATTCAATAAGAATAGACCATCTATCAAAGGTGCATGTGCATAAAACATATTACTCATATAAATCAAACAACCATTATTCTCGGACTTAAACAAGTAACCGTCTCGCAATAAACAAGATCCCGGTATAATGTTCATGCTCAACGCAGGCACCAAATAACAATTATTTAAGTATAAAACTAATCCCGATGGTAGATGAAGGGGTAGCGTGCCGACCGCGATCACATCAACCTTTGATCTGTTTCCCACGCGCATCGTCACCTTGTTCTTCGCTAGCTTCCGTTTATTCTGCAGCACCTGTTTCGAGTTACAAATGTGAGCAACCGAACCAGTATCAAATACCCAGGCACTACTACGAGTACTAGTGAGATACACATCAATAACATGTATATCAGATATACCTTTCTTCTTAATGTTGCCGTTCTTCAAATCCGCCAAGTACTTTGGGCAATTCCGCTTCCAGTGACCTTCTCCCTTGTAGTAAAAGCACTCAGTATCAGGCTTAGGTCCAGCTTTGGTCTTCTTCATCGGTGCGGTAACTTTCTTACCACCCTTCTTGAAGTGTCCCTTCTGCTTAGACTTGCCTTTCTTGAATTTGGTGGTCTTATTGACCAACAGCACTTGGTGCTCTTTCTTGATCTCCACTTCTGCAGACTTCAACATAGCAAACAGTTCTGGCAACTGCTTGTTCATGTTCTGCATGTTGTAGTTCATCACAAAGTTCTTGTAACTTGGTGGTAGTGATTGGAGGACACGGTAAATCCCCAAAGCATTAGGAATCACTATACCCAAGCTTTGAAGTTTGTTTGCGTGCCCAGACATCTTAAGAACATGCTCACTGACGGAGCTGCCCTCTTCCATATTGCAGTTAAAGAACTTTTCAGAAGCCTCATAACTTTCAATTGCCGCATGAGTCTCAAAAATCAATTTGAGATCCTCGACAATATCATATGGGTCTGAATTCTCAAACCTTTTCTGAAGCTCCGATTCCAAACCATACAAGATAGCACACTGAACTATGGAGTACTGATTCTTCCGAGCGAGGTAAACATTCTTTACTTCATCGGCAGCATCAGCTGCAGGTGGGTCACCCAGCGGTGCATCCAGCACATAGGTCAAATTACCAACTGTGAGGACAATCCTCAAATTGCGGAACCAATCCGCGAAGTTGCTTCCATTGTTTTTCAACTTTTCTTTCTCTAGGAACGCATTAAAATTGATGGTAGGGGCTGCCATTGATCTACAACATATTTGCAATAGTTTAGACTAAGTTTATGACAAATTGAGTTCAAATTAATGATAAAGTTAATCTAGGTGAACTCCCACTCAAAACAATATCCCTCACATTGTTTCAGTGATCACACGAACCAAATCCACCACATCAACACCGATCATCACGAGAGTTGATATAGTTTCAATGGCGAACAATCGTCATGTTCATCATATCTACTATATGATTCATGCTTTACCTTTCGGCGATCCGTGTTCCGAGACCATGTCTGTACATGCTAGGCTCGTCAAGATCAAACCTTAGTTTCCGCATGAGCAAATCTGGCTTGCTCACATTGTATACACTTGCAGAATCTAACACACCCGATCATCACGTGGTGCTTCGAAACAACAAGCTTTAGCAACGGTGCTAACTAAGGGTGAACACTTTATGACTTGAAATTTATGTGCATGAGGGATCATCTTATAATGCTACCGTCGTCTACTAAGCAATACAAGATGCATAAAGGATTAACATCACATGCAATTCATAATATGTGATATGATATGGCCTTTCTTCTTTGTGCTTCCGATCTCCATCTTCAAGTACGAACATGATCTCCATCATCACCGGCATTGCATCAAGGTCAATGACGCTTCTCCATGGTTGTCGTCCACCGGCTTCAACTATTACAACTACTTTGAATAGACACGCGGGTCTTAACATAAATTAAAGACAACCATATGGCTCCTGCCGGTTGCCAACTTACAATAAGGAACATTGCATACATCAAATATAATCACAATCATGGCCATATCACATCACTGCACACCCCTGCAAAACAAAGTTAGACGCCTCTACTTTCTTTGCATATTTTACGTGGTTTGGGGCTTTCAATAAGTGTCGTTCTAACTTACGAACAAGAACCACAACATTGATACTAGTACTGTTGATCACCCGTTGTAAATTGGATCTTAACTATGCTAGGAGAAACAGGCACCCGCAAAGCCACTTATGCAATACAAGTTGCATGTCAAGCGTGGAGCAAGTCTCATGAACGATGTCATGTAAGGTTAGCCCGGGCCGCTTCATCCCAACATACCGCAAGATGCAAAGTACACAAGAAGCAATCGACAATAAAAGCATCAACGCCCACAATGACCATTGTGTTCTACTCGTGCAACAGATCTACATATAAACCTGGCTCTGATACCACTGTAGGGTTTCGTAGCATGGAAAACAAAAATTTTCTACCGCATACAAACAAACAAGCCAAGATCTATCTACTAGATTGTAGCAACGAGTCGATGGAATAACTTACCCTCGAAGATTCCAAAGTGTTTAACGAGAGCGGATTCTCGTGGGTGATGTAGTCGTACTCTTTCCGATCTCAAGATCGCGTAGACGATCCTTCCGGCGCTGCGTTCCGGCAGCGCTCCCGCAGTCGGTCACACGTTCGGTACTCGACGAAGACCTTCCTCTCCCTTGTTCCAGCAGGCAGCGGAGGTTGTAGCACTCTCCTCGCGATTTCGGCAGCACAACGGCGTGGTACCAGAAGTAGAGGGGAGATCTCGCAGGGCTTCGCCTTAAGCCGGAGCGAGTATGGTGGATTATGAGAGAGCTCCTCGGCGATCTAGGGTTTAGACACACCAAGGAGAAGAGGCTAGAGCCGGCGGCTAGGGTTTGGGGCACCCCAAGTCGGCGGCTAGGGCAAAAACCCTAGGGGGCGGCGGCTATGGTGGGCAGCAGCTGCTAGGGTTTGAGGAGAGGTACTTGTGTGTCCTAGGAGGGAGCCCTGCCCCTCCTTATATAGGTGGAGGGGCCGGCGGCCAAGGGGAGGGAGTGGAGTCCCTCCCCAACTCGGCTTGGGTGGTGCGCCGGCTTGGGGAGGAGGGACTCCCTCCCCAACTCGGTTTCACCTTCCTCCTCTTTTCCTCTTTCCAAATTTAGCCGTTTGACTTTTCAATTTAGCTATTTGACTTTTCAAACTAGGATTTGAATTAATCCTTTATTTGGAACAGCGATGACACTTAGTACATGATGCAATCATTCCAACTTGTAATGACACATTCATGTACCCCTTCCCCTCTGGAGTGCCGGACATTCCGGAACCTTCTAGAACATTCCCGATGGAAACACCGGAATCATTCCCCAACTCCGAAACGGGACTTTCCTTATATGAATCTTATTCTCCGGACCATTCTGGATCTCCTCGTGATATCCCGGATCCCATCCGAGACTCCGAACAACATTCGGTCTCTTTCTCATCATACCACAACTACTCAAACAACGTCGAATCCTTAAGTGTGTCTCCCTACGGTTCGTGAATTATGCGGACATGATCGAGACACTTCTCCGAACAATAACCAATAGAGGAATCTAGAAATTCATATGGCTCCCACATATTTCTACGATTACTTTGCGATCGAATGAACCACTTACATACGATACCAATTTCCCTTTGTCTCACGATAGTTTACTTATCCGATGTTATGATCGTCGGTATCTCTGCATACCTAGTTCAACCTCGTTACCGATAAGTATCTTTTCTCGTTCCCGTGATATGTGATCCCTTGTGAGCCAGTCACATGCTTGCAAGCTAATTGGATGACATTCCACCGAGAGGGCCCAGAGTATATCTATCCGTCATATGGATGGACAAATCCCACTCTTGATCCATGTGTCTCAACCAATACTTTCCGAACACTCAATGCCACCTTTATAGCCACCCAGTTACGGTGTGGTGTTTGATGTCATCAAAGCATCCATCCGGTAAAGGTGATATGCATGATCTCATGGTCGAAGGAATTAGGTTACTATGTATCTGAAAGCATATAGCAATTGAACTATTAAAATGACTTGATCTTTATGCTACGCTTATCTATAGGAGTATGTCCACCATATCATTCTCCTAATGATATGATCTTGTTGTTGATAACATCTCAATGTTCATGATAGGGAAACCACAATCATTTATCAACCAACATGCTAGTGATGTATAGAGGCTTTACTAGGGACTTCAAATTGAGTTTACAAATCACACAAGTATTAATGTTTCCTTGTTAATACTATTATAGCATGAATGTAAACATTTATCATAAACACAAAGATATAATAATAACTACATTTATTATTGCCTCTAGGGCATATCTCCAACAGAGGTTATCGACCACGCACGTCCATCTGGTCCAGTTCGATTTGATTATGGGGTCCTACCCTAGTCAGGCTAGCCCCTTCCCGAACCATAGGGTTTGGGGAAAGGGCTGCTGCCACCGCCGCGGACTCTCTCTTGGTGAGGTGTGGTGCCGGTATACTGCTGTGGCCGCCGCCGTGGCTGGTGCTGGTTGCAGCGCCCTCTAGGGTGCTCCCTGTGCCACCGCGGGCTCGTTGGCCATTCTGCTTCCTCTTCAACTCGACAGCGAGGACCCTGGTGAGTTCTGTCTTCGTGGATCCTGGTTCATCTTCTCACCTTGGATTCCTTTGTGTGTATCTAGTGGCCAGTTATAGTTTGTGCTTGTATTGCTATTAGGGTTCATCTCTAGTACTTATAAGATGCTCCTATGATCTGGTTGTGCTGTTTAATGGGGATTTGGGGTGCTCTGCACCTTATTGTTAATGGCCACCACCATTTGATTGTGTGATGCTATTGTTGATGTGTGATGAAGGTTGGATTAAATGCTAGGGTTGCATATTATTGCCTCTGGCCGGTATTCTAGTGAATTGATGTGTTTATCTATTATCAGTATCTTGATGCTGGCAATGATCTAGTTAGTAAGAATTTACTGACTTAGTTAATGTTAGCTTACTAGATGATGCTTGTTCTGAATTTTATTCAGTAGAATCTAATGATTCTTTGATCATGAATAATTAATTAGGATATGATCCCTGTATCTAACTCGAGGGAGATGATTTGGTAGATGATTTGTGAAGGTTGGACTATTGGATTGTTTTTGTGATAAGGTCAGCGCTTATGAAACCTTCTTAAGATGGTACATAAGTAGATCTTGTTACTGACTAGGCTTAATGTCATTTCTGGGACTTGATGGATGTTGATAGATAAGTTGGGAACTTATTGTTTGACCTAGCCAATGATGATGGTCTGAGGCTCTAGGAACTAAGCTTCTATGTTGCTGTCATTTTCCAAATTGGTTAAGACACCAACTGCTTACTAGATCTTAGATCCTAGTTGGTTAATATATATGGCTTTGTTTGTGGCTTATAAAATCTGAGGTGCTACTCCTTCTTGGAGATGTGCCCAGATTTTGTAAGAACAATTGATAGAATAAAGAGGTTGCCTTTGGTATCACCAATTCTGTGAGGCTGGTCTGAGAATTTGGTGTTTTGAAAAGGGTTTGATCTTGATCTTTATGTTTTAAAACCTCTAGGATAGCTTCACCCCACTTGGGTGATTATTGAGAGGTTGCCTTATGCATCAGCATATATACTTTGCTGGGATAAGATAAACAGATCACATGGTTGTTTATGATGCTCACCACAAAACTATGTTGGTGATGGCTTGATGTGCTGGTGGTGTTGCTGGTCTGATCCAGTACTTCTCCCCTTAATGTTGTTCTTGTGTTCCCTTGATGCTTGTGCTTGGCCTTGAGGAACTCTGCTCCTCCTAGCTCCTGTGAGCTTGGCCTTGCTATTCACCTGATCCTTCCCCTCCTTATGTCACCATCAGGTGATATGTGGCTTGATCTGATGTGAGATGGTGTGGCTGGTTTATTTGGCTCTGGATAAGCTAGCTATTCTTGTGTGTGTGAGCAGTGAAGAGATGCACTAGTGCCTCTCCACGGTTGTGCTAAGCAGTTTTGTGTTGCTAGGCTATTGCTAAGGTGCTGACAGCACACACACACACACCATGCAATTTGGTGTGTGTCCTGCATGTGTGCTTGTTGTGCAACTTGTGGATATGCTCTGAGTTTGGGAGTTACTGTTATCTGATTACTTTTACTTGGCTGGTGAAACTTGCCCCTCCTTGCTGTCATTTGACTTCTGGATTAAAATTATGAAAGATACATTCTTTCATATTGGTGAAATTTTCCCCTTTTTATAAAATTACTCGATGATGAATCTTTATCAGTGCACTTCACTGACAAGTCTGAGAGTAATCTCATTTTAACCTTAACCTTCTTTATTTTTTATTTATGTTTGTTTTGCAGGTACCAAGACTTGGGAATTCAAGATTTTAGTTTAGGTTTATTTGTAGAATAGTCATATGTAATCTTCTTTATTCATTTGTAATTTTAGTTCTATTCTGTTGTAATCTTTATTTTAGTATTTTGTACTCCCTCGGATCCTAAATAAGTGTCGCGGTTTTGAACTAACTCTAGTTCAAAATGGCGACACTTATTTAGGATCGGAGGTAGTAATAAATATTATATTATGATCAATAAAGAAACATTATTATTTATTTATTTATTATTGTAAGGATTGTGAATGATTTCCATAAGTTACTTTTTTTGTAACTTATTTATTTAATGAAAATATAAAATGGAGATTCTTATTTTTTTAATTACCTTCTTTATATAAAATTTGAGTTATTATTGGTTAACTCTTAATTGAATCAAATATTCAAACATTATTCAAAATTCTTTTGAACTACAATTCAAACACTCAAGTTTCTAAATTCAAATTCCATTTCCCCAAAACACATAAATCTACAAAGATCATATCAAAGTCTATAACAATCATCCTTCAAGACTAAACCTATTCTCAAAGCATGAAAGAAACCTTGATCACTTTAGGTTTTTATTTGGCGAAAAAATTACCCATAATTTCATAAATGAATGCATGCAACATTCAAAATTCCTAAATCTACCCTTCGTTAGTTCCTACATGTTGGGATGTTACAGAGAATAAGAAAGAAAAATGTACAGAACAATGAAGAAATAGAAATAGACTACAAAACTGACGGAATATTGACTAAGGAACTAATAAGAGAGACTAAAGAAATAGAAACTAATCACCGGAATATCAATACTGAGGTACTATAGAAAAAGAGATACCGCAAGACTAAGAATAAACAAATGATAATTAAGAATATCATGAATTGAAAACTAAAGAATATCGTTGAATGAACACTGAAGAAATAGAAAGATAATGACTGACAGGAATATCATGAACTAAAGACTAAAGAAATAGATAGATGAACACTAATGGAAGAGAGATTAAATATACTAGACTAATCAACAGGGGGGGTGCGACTCGTCCCGTCCCGCGGGCGACGTGGACAAAACCCTAACCGCCACCGCCGGCCTCCCCTATCGTCCTCCCTCCCCCTCCCCGCCGCCGTCGGATGGCATCGCCAGGAAAAGCCTGGGCGCTGGCGGCGACGGGGGGCTCCTTCCCCCGCTCATGGACATGACGGCGTGGGCCAAGAGGCCATGGCGGGCGGCGTACTCGGCGAGGGGCATGCTGGCGCGGCTGCTGCTGCGCGGAGACCTTGCTCCGGTGGGCTGGCGGCAGTGGCCCCTGACGGTGGTGGTTCCATGGAGGTGGAGCTTCGGTGGACCGCCGATGGTGAGGGCTGGAGATCTGCTAGGGTGTTTGGAGACGTCGTCGGGATGGCGGAGGCGGCGTCGCATCAGAATAAGGGTGGTAAAGCTCAATCCCCATCTCGGCAAGGCCACTTGTGGCGGCGCCGGCGAGCTGCTGGCCAGGTATCCTCTCAGATCGGCGGATCTGGGGAGGGTGGTCTCTCCGGGCGTGGTCGTATTTCGACTCTATCATGGAGCTTCGGGAGTCGGAGGGTTGCTGCTGCTGTTGTCTTCCCCTCGGCCGGCCATGGTGGCGAGGGAGGGGAAGAGGATGGTACAACCGCCTTATTCGTTAGGGTTGTTTGTGGTCTTTTTTTGAGATGCGACTGTCACGTCTTGCAGTTTCCTTCGGCCGGCCATGGTGGCGAGGGGAGGAGGCGGCTAGGTGTGGCGTCGATGGTTGGGACCTACTGCTCAGGGACCTTGGGGACCTTGGATTGGAGGTAGTGCTTGGTCTCCACCATGTCGTGCATGTCCGATGGTCTGGAAAAGATTATTAGCTCTCGCCCCTCGGGGTGGGCACTCCTGCGGTATTCAAAGCCCAATGTGGCGAAGGTGGCGACGCTGACTTGATGGTGTCTAAAGATGGGTGGCTTCCGGATCCGGTCCCTGTACTTGGGTGGTGACAATGAGGACGATGGGCTTGATTGCGATTTGGGAGTACGGTGTCGGGTCTTCTGGGTCCATATTGTATTTTTCCTTTTTATTGTGGTGTCTTGTAATCGGTTTCGCTATTATTAAATTCCATCAGTCGTTATCTCGGAAAAAATGAGATTAAATATACTGAAGATAATTATGAATATCGCGAACTGAACACTCAAAAAATATAAAGCTAATCACTGACACAACAATATCGAAGTCAATAACTCAAGAAAATAAATATCGTGAACTCAACAATGAAGAAATAGAAAGATATTGACTGAAGGAAGAAAATAAAATAAATGACCTTCAAAATGAAAGAAGAAAATGACAACTTGGAAATTGGATACAGAAGCTAATGAAAAAAACTGAATAGAAGTGTTTAATGAAGAAAGAGTAAGTGAAGAAAAGAGTAAATTGAGAACTGAGATGCATGAATACACTGAAGAGAAACTGAAGAGAACAGAAATGAGGCTAACTGAATTATTGAATGACAAAAGAAATGAAGTACAGATGACTGGAGAGAATGAAGAATGAACACAGGACTGAAGACAAATATAAAGTTGAAAATCAAGAAAAGTACCAACACTGAAGAGACTGAAGACCAAAGAAAAATGAGGGACCAAACTGAGAAATGATAGAAGAGAACGACTGACCAAAGAAATAGTATGACAGGAGACTGAGGGATCTAAAATAGAATGGATGAAAAACTGACCCAATGACAGAAGAAGCTACTGAAGGACTGAAATAAATACTTAAGAAATAATAATACTATGAGACTTTGGAAAGATAGGATGACTGAAGGAGTGAACAATATGTATGCTGAAAAACTGATGATATAGAGAAAAAAGACCGAAGAAGCACGCACACACTAAGTAGTACAGAAGACTGGATACTGAAGGAGCTTGCTTGTCAACTAGACGTATACCTGAAGCAGATTTCCTTGTTTCCAATATGCATGCATGTTGGATGAGAAGCATCAACCATGGCCAGCATGGAAGTAGGAGCAAAGCCCTTCTCATGTAACCATCAGAGAAGCAAATTATGGCATCATCTGGAAGGAGGAATCCCATATTCCCACAAACTACAAAATAATACTCCCTCCGGTCCATATTAATGTTCTTAACTTTGTCTAGATACGGATGCATCTAGTCTAAATACTTAACTAGATACATTCGAATCTAGACATCTAGACAAAGTTGAGGCCACTGATATGGACCGGAGGGAGTAACACTAATCACCTTCACCATGCAGCGATTCCACACTATTTGTTTCATGAAATTTGAGCACAACACCTATCAGAAACATTAATAATCTGAGCACACCCTTAATATAAAGAATGAAAATGGGTGAAAGAATATTAGAACTTGAAAGCGAGTCAACACGGCTTGAAATTAAAAGCTGCTGCCTATGGCCTTTCGAAGCCATTTAACATGTACTTCACCAAACACCAATCCCTTTAAATATATAATTTCTATGTTATTCAAACCACTTAACCTAGAAAAGTTGTCCAAAAAGGAACAACTGTGGACTATAGTCGATATCACATTTGATGCATGTGGGCTACTGAACTAATATCTACCAAAAAAGCAAATGCGGTAACCTGTGAGATAACCTTGGTGGATTAATTTTGGTTACAGATCATCTAAACAAGGCTTATGCAGTTAAGCATATGATGACACCATCCTCATTAGCAATAGAAGTTACTTCAGCTTCCACATCAATGGGCATGATAGTCAAACACTACACATCCCCTCAAAATGTTCGGTGACAGCTAGAACAAAATCTCAGGGACAGTCTGGATTAAAATAAAACTGATGCTACAAAATAAACACTACACAAGAATTGAGGAATCCCCTGCTGATTCCTCCCTACAGCCCCCCTCACCCCCACACATGAAGCAGGTAACCTACCATCCCAATCTAAATGAGCTGAAGGGAGGAAAATCATGGATGAAACCACAGATCCAGACAACCCCATCCAGGAAGCTTCAGCGAACAAAATGAAAACAAAGACTAACATCGTATGCCCCACTCCCATCCATCTCGACGGCCGGCTCCTACATGTGGCGCCTCTCTCCCCACCTCTCTATCTATCAGCTTGGTGAAAACCGAAACAGGTTGGAGAACACACCTGACATCAGCCCGAAACACAACTCTTTTCCGATTAGAAAACAGCTAACTGTATATTAGGAAAAGTATAAATAAATGCACACGCAGAGAGCATACATCCGGCAACATTCGGTTCCCAATTGGCAGGCAGGCAGTGGAGAAGAAACATTATTTTACCAACGCACAGTTCATTATACAGCAAGTCAATGACTGTAACAGGATAGTATTACAACAATGCTCCATTCTTTAAATCCCAAACATATATCTTTGCGCTCAGCAAAGATGAATCATATACAAAGACATAGTACTAATTAAACAGTTGGAAACAACTCGTAAGCAAAACAGTTCCTTTTATGCCAACAACTTGAGCTCCCTCTATAAAACACACATGTATCCCACCATTGGAATTCAACATGTGAATTTAGCTCGTATAGCAAATATCACTAACCTTGCATTATCTATGGTTTCTGTGCCCCCGGCAACTTTGGCTGGCATTCAACACTGGTACTGGGCACCAATTAGGCCATGCTTCCTTGTCATGCCTCAAGCATGGTCATATCTAAATTGCTCACAGGAAGTTCCTCTGCACAGCTCCAGATGAGAAACGGGAGGACAATCCCTGTGTCATGTTCTCTGGATCTAAAGAGACATTTTGCCGGCCAGCGCTAATATCTTTCTCACGATCCCATGGCTTCCATGGGTGATTTTCCTCCCATTCCTCTTTCTCTCGTTGCTTATGCTTCTTTTTCTCCTTTTTGCTCTCTTGATGCTTTTGCACAAGAGATACTGATCGTTTGGAGGAGTTGTATTTATCTACAAGAGAGGCATCTGACGCTGTGACCTTTTCTTCATATCCATCTGCAATTGCTTTCGCTTTGTTGTAGGCTTCTAAGTAGTTTTGCTGTGCTTTCTGGGCTCTATCAAGAGGACTATCTGTCCATGCACTTGTGTCACCACGCCCTTCTTTACCATTCATGCTAAATGACGTAGTTGAATGCATTGGTACTCCAGCTTTTCTTTCAGGTGGCAAGGTAGTCATCCATTCATCCCGCGTTGGTGGTGCCTCTGGCGGTTTCGGAACTGCCAAAAGTTCTTCATCGCCTTCCAGAGATATACCTTGTAATCGTCTCCATTCTGCAGCCTCGCGCATTGCTTTAAGCTCAACCTCAAATTGTTCCCTTTCTTCTTTTGTTTTAATCTTCTCATCTATTGCGCCTCTCTTTTGAGGGTCTTGCAAGTCTTTGAAAGCATTGTTCAATTTCACAAATGCCTCCTGTGCTGAAGGATGAGGGCACTTGTCTGGATGCACTAAAAGAGATAGCTTCCAATACCTTTTCTTGATGTTATCAGATGACATCTTCCAGTTTATGCCCAGCACGTCATAGAGTGCATCTGCATCAGCACCCAATATTCGAGTAACCTCTTCGAATCGCTCGGCTTCATTTGCAGATGCAGCTTCAGCGACCATGGCAGGTGGTGGAGGGCCTATAAGAAAACCGTCATCAGCTTCCAATTCAGCATCCCGGCACCTAAGAGCCTCTGTCATTTCAGCTGCTGCAGCTAGTAATTCACGAGATGGCATTGCAGGACCAATTACCCTCTTTACAGGGGCGTCCTCTACCCGATCAACTTGTCCTCCGTCTTCAGGAGAGATAGCATCTCTATTTTGTACGTCAAAGTTAGGCGGCGGTACTGGTACTTGTCTCCCTCGTGATGCCACATTTTCATTTTGATCATCTCCAAGCCTGGCATTTCCTATTAATGCTGGTCCAACAACATCAAGGGTAGGAACACTTTTTGGTGGCAGCAAGTAAGCTCCATTTGCACTTTCTTTTAATTTCAGTGATCTGAAAAGTTTCTTCAGGCGCTTCACCAATGGCTTGTCAGAAATTCCAGAGATATCAATGCCTTCACCACTATCTATCATTTGGAGAAGTTGACGAAGCTCACTGGCGACGGCTGGGAATTCGCTGAGAATGTCACGGACAATCTCCTGCGCCTCCTCCACCCTATCTGAATCATCTGAGTCCGACCTCGACAGGTGGCGCCTCCGCCGGTGGCGACGTTGGTCGTCGCCACGGGAACTGCGTGAGCGACCGCTGCTCTTGTGGTGATGGCGGTGGCGACGAGACGAGGATGAGGCTGACTTTTTGGGCTTGCTGCTGCTGCGACTCCGGGGCTCGGGGCTGCGGCTTGGAGAGGAGGTCGAGGAAGAATCAGAGTCAGACGAGGGTGAGGCGTCGCGAGATCTCTTGCTGCTGCGGCCGCGTCGGCGCTTTGCTTCCTTCTCCCCTTCGCCCCTTCCCATGTTTGGAGGTGTTTGGTTCACAGACGTGTTTGGTTCGTCACTGCAGTCTGAATACCAATTATTCACCGAGTCAAGAACAAATCAACAAGAAACGTATGAAAAAGAACTCTACCATTAATGGAGATACAGGGGGCAGTAAAGGACCTGGAAGAGGGGCGCTTCGAGATCTTGAGGAGGCTGGTGGCGGAGGAAGACGATGGCGTGGAGGCGGGGGAGCTTGCAAAGGACGTCGAGGGGAGGTCGGAGGAAGGCGCTGGATCCAGTCCTACTGACCGCCGGAGGATACCTGGCAGCGGAGGAGATCGGGCGGAGGGGATCGGTGGAGGCGGCGGAGATCGGGGAAGGAAGGGTCTGTTTGTTTTTTTATGCAGGGGAGGGAAGGAAGGGTTGGACATAAACGATGGGGCGATGGGGCGATGGGGCGGTAACCTAATGTGATTCCCGACAAGAAGAGCGTGTTTGGTTTGAAACGTGTTTGGTTTGAAACCTGGCCTTCGTGCCGGGAGAAGTGGAGCCTCGCAAACTAACAGGCTATGAGCATCTCTAGCATACGTCGCAATCCATCTCAATCCTCATAATAACCACTATTACAGGTTTGGATAAAAAAATCAGTTTAGATATTGTATCCGACTCACATACCAAAAAAAAAAATCCGGGCCATCCAATTTCGCGCCGCGGAAACCCTAATTTCCCGGGTTGGCGAGGTTGTGCGAGTGCGAACCCCATCTTCTCCCCCGCGTTGGAGCGAAGGAACGTTCAGCTTCTCCCTTTCCTGCTTCCGCCCCACCACCCATCCCCGATTATGCCGCCTTCGCCCCTCTTCGGCCTTCGCAGCGACGCGCTCACACCAAGAAGGAAGGGTTGGACATTAAACGATGGGGCGATGGGGCGGTAACCTAATGTGATTCCCGACATTAGCCGCGATGGGGCGATGGGGCGGAAACCTGGCCTTCGTGTCGGGAGAAGTGGAGCCTCGCAAACTAGTACGCTAAAAGCATCTCCAGTGGGTGAAACCTTTTAGCCTATGAAGTAGTAGTGTGCTTGCTGGATGTATTAAATTTTAGTGGACTGCAACGCGCACTTATTAGCCGCGCTAAAATATAGTGTTGAAAATCAAATTTATACTGTACTTCCTTCGTTTTAAAATAGATGTCTCAGATTTATCAAAATTTAGATAAATCTAGACACTATTTAGCATATAGATTCATCTAAATTTTGATAAATTTGAGACATCTATTTTAAGACGGAGAGAGTACCAAAAAAATAATATAGATCAAACAAACTAAAAAAAATGTCTAAGAATAAAGTTCATACATACTATTAACATACACACGATACCAGAGTTCGGAATACCAACAAACGTAGATATTGGTAAATAAAAACATTAATCTAAAGGACGAAATTTCAGTCTTCCTCAAGATATAACGAAAACAGAAGTTGTATGCGAGGATGTCAAAATTTGGCCCGTGTGTGGTGCTTACGTATTGATCGGACATCCTGTAGTTTACATGTTGTCTTTCCGTTCACGGTTACGACTCTATACAATACACGGTCGGACATAATACAAGTAGCGTGTACACAGACTATATTTAACATTTTCCTTCAATCATAACTTATCTAAGTTAAAGACTGTGTCTAGAAGCTTTTAGGCGACTAGTAGAGAGTGCTTTAGTAAAACAATCCGCTAGTTGATCTTCTATTGGTTTAAACTGAGTTTCTGAGCTACTTCTCTAAAAAAAACTTCTAAGCTACTCTCTCATGAACAAAATAATAGTCCACCTCTGTATGCTTTGTCTTTGCATAAAAAACATGAGTAGCAAAGAGATATGTGGCTCCGATATTATCACACCACAAACATACGGCTCTTGGTTGTGGTACTGTAGCATTCCAAAACTATTGATCAAGATTATCATATTCCAATCATCAAAATTAGGGTTAACAAAAACTTTTGTTAATTAATATCATATGAATGCATGTGTGTATGTGATAATTGTATGAATGCATGAATGAACTTGTGTGATTGTTATAAATAGCAAAGAATGGTTTAAAGATGAAAACAGCATCATCTAAATCAAATCCAATCAGAAATAAATCAAGAGAAATTTAAAAACAAACAAAATAAGCAAATGTCATTTTTGCTAATCTTGCTCACTAGGCCACTTTGAATGTTTCTAGTCCAAGATTTTAAACATAAAAAATCCTATTTATTTTCACCCCTTGATAGACCAAGTGAAAGTGAACCCAAGCCCACCTTTTAAACTCACGGAAACATTTAGTAACTTGATTCAAATGACAATTCAAAATTGAATCTATATCATATGTGAAGATCACCATTTCTTAAAAACCAACCAAACCAGTGCACCTTGACCTTTCTAACTAACCAGAGACTACCTAGTATGTGACTAGGACACTCACCAAGTTTCACTCAAAAATTCAAATTCAAATCTCTTTCGGTCATTTCATCAGACACCTTGTAAACACAAATCAAACAAAACATCAAACACTATAGTGAGCAGTGTTTTGACCTAACTTGTTCCTTCTCTAGCTCACAGCATGCTCTTACTAGATCATCTAGCTCAGTTAACAAGCTTTAGCTCACTGTGAGCTTGCCATTGCCATCAATGGTGAGCATGCCGAGTCCCAAACGGTCACCCCATTGTCGACAGCCAGCTAGGAGCAGCCCTAGCCTCGCCAACCTTGTCTGGGACACTGGCCACCGTCCACTGTCACCCCATGTCCAACGCCAAAGCTCAGTCAGCCCCTGGACCACTTAGCCCGAGCGTGCCCAGCCTCTCTGCGAGCATGCCGAGAACATGCCAGAGCGCCGCACTCGACACGCGAGCACAGATCTCGCGCCGCCCTCGCCACTTGCGTGTGTGATCACCACCGTCCCAGGAACCGCCAGGACATGCACGTTCGTCGCCGCGCGACCAGGACAGCCCGTGCGCCATTAAAACCTCCGTCGGACCCGCCCAGAGCACCGCAGCGTTCCGACCGCATCGCACCGCCCCACGCCTCGCGACCATGCCGTTGAGCTTCGTCGGGGAACACAACACCGTACCCTACCGTCGCCCATGTCGTTAGCCCACTATGACGACGACCACGACGAGCTCCACCCGCGCCCTTCGGTCCCCTCGCTGCACTATAAATAGAGGTCACCCCCGTTCGATTTCTTCACACCAACACACTCCCCTCTCTCTCAGAACCACCCCACCTCATCCTCGGAGCAAGGTGAGCAGCAGGTCACCAGAATTTTGCCAGAGTCTGTCGCGGAGGAGGAAGAGAGGAGCTAGCGATTGGAGCCGCCCCAGGAGAAACCACCAGCACCAGGAGGTTCGCCGTCGTCAACTTCGTCGTTTTCCCCCGTCGCCGACCCTCTCCTGAGCCACGGTGAGCCCCCGTAGACGCCCACTGGCCGCGCTAGGGTTCTGTCTCGCCGGCGTTGCCCGACAGAGACGATAAGTCACAGTCATTCGATTAGATGTTGATCGTGTGGTTTAGATTGCCCCGTACCCCTTCGCACCCCCCTGTCTCACTGACTGGTGGGGACAACCACTTAAACCCACCCGTGCGCGCTGTGCGCCGTGGGCCGGCCCAGTTAACTTCCCGCGTGACCCAGGAGTTTGAATTTAGGTTTATTAATTTAGTTTCAAACATAGTTCTGTCTCTAGATTCAAAAATCAACCCAGATCGATTCACTGAACCAAATTGCATGAAACTAATTTTGCTAAAAAGGTACTGAAATTCTTAATCCAAGACCGTTGGATTCAAATCATTTGGAGTTGTAGATCACCTATAGTAAAAATAACAAGGCAGAATTTTTTCTGCATTCAAACATCTAGTAGTCTGTACTCGTTTGTCTCTAAAACAACAACAACAATGCTATCTGATATAGCCACAAGATAATCCTTCCACCATTTGTTTAGGGGATTGTCTAACCTAGTGATTCCAAGAAGGAAAACCACGTAAGTACAAAGTCATGATTCAAATCCCAGAAATTATATACTAGGAAAATCCATAAAACTAACCACTCTATCCTTGATCAATATGATCGATCATCGTCATCAACCAGAAAGACAATGTGCATACTGTTAAACTATGCTATGGTTGCCAGGATCCTCACAATTTGGCCAGGATATGATCATAGGAAGGCAATATCTCTGAGGAGATGACCAAAAAATTTCCTCAGTGTACAAGTACAGTCTGTAATTTCCTGAATCTTACTGGCAGTGTGCAACTACATTCAAAATTCAACCACAAAAGCTTTTGAGTTGATTCCAACTCTAAAAAATCACATTTAACAAGACCTTTCTGAATATATAAAAATATCTAGGTTTACTTGCAGAAATAATAGACAAGTAATAAAAGAATGCCCATAGGCATTTCTAGTCACTTTATTTAATTAAAATAAAAAGGTTAATCCTTATTAAATTGTGACATCACTTTAAATCACATTCCCATGTACTGAAATATATGGTGATGACATGTGTCAACATGATCCCATGTTTTAGTTAGAGAATATTAAATCTTAAGTAGTTTTTCAATGACTAGAAATTATTTTTCTAAAATAAAATAAATAAAACTAGTGCCTTAAATCTTTGTGATGTTAGTGATGATGCTAGATCATCTAGTGTGAACCTTTGTGTGCTAAATAGAGTAGTAAGAATTGTTTGGTGATTGTGTATCTCGTATTTATTTATAGACGCTAGTACCGAACAAGGATACGAGGAGGAAGAAGAATACTACGAGGAAGAAGCAGAGGAGAACTTCAACCACTGCACTGCACAAGGCAAGCCTCACTATACAAGTTCACTTAGCAAGCTATCTAAGCAAGCTAGAACCTTGCAAGTTAACCCTTGCATTATATATATGCCCACTAGATGCATGAAACATGCATTGGATCCACCACTTGATACTCAATCCTAGTTTTACTTGCAAGCTTAGTATTTTATTTCTTTATCAAAGCTTTCTATTTAAGTTTACTTAGTGAATCGTAGGTTCTAGAAAGATATTTAAAGGTAGCATAAACATCATAAAATTTGGCCTACGCTAGATCAATCTTGATGCCATCCCGAGGCATGAGATTGAACTGAGATAAGATACACTTGATTATCACTCCTCATTAAGTGTTTATCCCCCACTTGTAGTTGCTAGTACTAAGCATAAAACTTGATCACTATAGATGGGAATATTTGGTGAAAATGGTTATGAAAACCTTAGAATAATGAGTCATTTTACTGAAATATTTTGACATGTGTTCTTGAACACCAGATGATTTTGATGATGAAAATGTTGAGGCATGAGTCTTAGCCCTTTATAAAACTGATGGTTGTCTGGATGCGATGTCATTCCAATTTTATCATACAACCACAATACCCGAAATTTGGGTAGGGCTTGACCGGAAATTTATATACCTTAGTATGGGTTCCCTTGCGGCCAAGGTTTGAGCTGAGGTGTTGGAGATATGCCCAAGAGGCAATAATAAAGTGGTTATTACCATATCTTCATGCTTATGATAAATGTTTACATACCATGCTATAATTGTATTAACCGGAAACATTAATACTTGTGTGATTTGTAAACATAAAAGAGTCCCTAGTAAAGCATCTTGTTAAACTAGCTTGTTGGTTAATATATGATCATGGTTTCCTAATCATGAACATAGAGATGTTATTAACAACAGGGTCATATCATTAGGAGAATGATGTGATGGACATACTTCTATAGTTAAGCGTAGCATAAAGATCAAGTCATTTAATATAGTTCATTTGCTATAAGCTTTCTAATACATAGTAACCTAATTCCTTCGACCATGAGATCATGCTAATCACCATCACTGGAAGGATGCTTTGATGACATCAAACACCACACCGTAACTGGATGGTTATAAAGGTGGCATTGAGTGTTCGGAAAGTATGAGTTGAGGCACATGGATCAAGAGTGGGATTTGTCCATCCATATGACGGATAGATATACTCTGGGCCCTCTCGGTGGAATGTCATCCAATTGGCTTGCAAGCATGTGACTGGCTCACAAGGGATCACATATCACGGGAACGAGAAAAGAGTACTTATCGGTAACGAGGTTGAACTAGGTATGCAGAGATACCGACGATCAAAACCTCGGATAAGTAAACTATCGTGAGACAAAGGGAAATTGGTATCGTATGTAAATGGTTCATTCGATCACGAAGTAATCGTAGAAATATGTGGGAGCCATATGAATTTCCAGATTCCTCTATTGGTTATTGATCGGAGAAGAGTCTCGATCATGTCTGCATAATTCACGAACCGTAGGGAGACACACTTAAGGATTCGATGTTATTTAGTAGATATGAAATGTGAGTAAAGAGACAGAATGTTGTTCGGAGTCTCGGATGGGATCCGGGATATCACGTGGAGATTCGGAATGGTCCGGAGAATAAGATTCATATAAGGAAAGTCCAATTTCGGAGTTCGGGAATGATTCCGGTGTTTTCACCGGAATGTTCTAGAAGGGTCTAGAAGGTTCACCGATCTGGAAGGGGAAGGGTACATGGATGTGTCATGACAAAGTGTAATGGTTTCATCATGTCCTAGGTCACTTGGCTGGACACTTGGAAGAGAGAAAATCAAACTCTAATTTGAAAGTCAAAAGGGGAGTTTGAAAAAGTCAAATCCCAACATGGTTTCCGAGTTAGGGAGGGTTTCTAAGTTAGGGAGGGTTTCCACCTAGGTTGAGAACACCCTTGGACGCCCCCCCACCTATATAAGGAGGGGTAGGGGCACACCCCAAGGTATCCCCCTTGCCCTATGCGCCCAATAAACCCTAGTTTGGCCGCCGCCCCCTCTCTAGTTGCGACCAATCTAGATCTCCTCTAAACTGCTACCAACTAGCTAAACTCTATTTGCTAGCTACCTCTAAACCTTGGCCCTCTAAACCCTAGATCTCCGGGGCTCCTTCTACTCCACCATACTTGCTCCGGCTTAGGCGAAGCCCTGCGGGATCTCCCCTCTACTTCCGACACCATGTCGTCGTGCTGCCGGAATCGTGAGGAGAGAGCTACAACTTCCGCTGCCTGCTGGAATAAGGGAGAGGAAGGTCTTGATCGAGTACCGTACGTGTGACCGACTGCGGGAGTGCTGCCGGAACGTTGCGCCGGAAGGATCGTCTACGCGATCTTGAGATCGGCAAGTGAACGACTACATCACCCACGAGAATCTGCTCTCGTTAACCGCTTTGGATCTTCGAGGGTTAGTACTCTATCAACTTGTTGCACCGATCTAGTAGATAGATCTTGGCTTGATCATAGATTAGATATTGATTGTGTGTTCATGCGGTAGAATTTTTTTTGTTTTCCATGCTACGAACCCCTACAGTGGTATCAGAGCCGTGTCTATATGTAGATCTGTTGCACGAGTAAAACACAATGGTCATTATAGGCGGTGCTGCTTTTATTATCAATTGCTTCTTGTGTACTTTGCATCTTGCGGTATGTCGGGATGAAGCGGCCCGGGCTAACCTTACATGACATCGTTCATGAGACTTGCTCCACGCTCGACATGCAACTTGTATTGCATAAGTGTCTTTGCGGGTGTCTGTCTCTCCCATCATAGTAAAGATTCAATTTACAAAGCATCAACGTTGTGGTTCTTGTTCGTAAGTTAGAACGACACGTATTGAAAGCCCCAAACCACGTAAAACATGCAAAGAAAATTAGAGGCGTCTAACTTTGTTTTGCAGGGGGTGTGCTCTGATGTGATATGGCCATGATTGTGATTATATATGATGTATGCAATGTTTCTTATTGTAAGTCGGCAACCGGCAGGAGCCATATGGTTGTCTTTTAATTCCGTTAAGATCTATGTGTCTATTATTCAAAGTAGTTGTAATAGTTGATGCTGGTGGACGACAACCATGAAGCGGCGCCATTGACCTTGACGCCATGCTGGTGATGATGGAGATCATGTTCGTGCTTGAAGATGGAGATCGGAAGCACAAGAAGAAAGGCCATATCATATCACATATTATGAATTGCATGTGATGTTAATCCTTTGATGCATCTTGTATTGCTTAGATCACGACGGTAGCATTATAAGATGATCCCTCTCACAGAATATCAAGTTATAAAGTGTTCGTCCTTAATAAGCACCGTTGCTAAAGCTCGTTGTTTCGAAGCACCACGTGATGATCGGGTGTGTTAGATTCTGCGAGTGTATACAATGGGAGCAAGCCAGATTTGCTCATACGGAAGCTAAGGTTTGATCTTGACGAGCCTAGCATGTACAGACATGGTCTCGGAATACGGATCACCGAAAGGTAAAACATGAGTCATATGGTAGATATGATGAATATGTTGATTGTTCGCATTTGAAGCTACATCATCTCTCGTGATGATCGGTTTTGATGTGGTGGATTTGGTTCATGTAATCACTAAAACAATGTGAGTGATATTGTTTTGAGTGGGAGTTCAATAGCAATATGATTAAAAGTTGAACAGTATTTATCATAAATTAAATTAAAGTGAATTTGCATAGTTGTTGTAGTCATTGGCATCCGTTTACCACCTTGCGCTTAGTTATAATTGAAGGGTTTCGCGGCATAGTAAATCAAAATTTTCTACGGATGCGAACAGAGGGAAAGCCAAGATCTAATCTAGGAGATGCAATTAACGAGAGAGATTGGATTAGATCTTTATACCCTTGAAGATTCGCACAGCGGAACGTTCGTCGGAACGTGGGTGATGTAGTCGTACTCGCTTCTCCTCCTCGCGATCCGATCCGATCTAGCACCACAAGTGGCGGTGCCTCCGTGAGATGCACACGTGCAGCACCTCGACGTCTCCTCCTTCCTCGGACCAGCAAGTATGGTGGAGAGATAGATTGGATCTACAACACGACGGCGTGGTGTATATGGTGGAGAATTTCTGCAGCAGGGCTTCGCCTACAAACAGTCGGGAGGGAGAGAGGAAAGCTAGCAAGGCGGCTAGGGTTTGGAGGAGAGGTGTGTGTGGTTGGTGCGCCCCCACCCCTCTTTATATAGAGGGGGGCGCAGCCCTAGCCCCTCCCCCAAGCCCAAAGGATAAGGAGTGGGGGGCATGGACTTTCCCCTCTTCTAGAAACCCTATCTCTAGTTTAGACGATTTAAACTCTCTAGGATCGGCTGGGCCCTATGGGGCCTTGTGCCCCTGGCCCAATGCGGACAGGAAACTCCCTCATAGGCCCATGCCCCCTCCCGGAAGGTGGGGCCACGTTGGTCCCCTTCCGGAAGGTTCTAGAAGCTTCCGGTACAATACCGATTAACCCGGAACAATTCCAAACTCCAAAAACTGCACTGCCTTATATGAATCTTATTCTCCGGACCATTCCGGAACCTCTCGTGATGTCCCGGATCCCATCCGAGACTCCGAACAAAAATTCATAAACCAATTATCCAATCTATCCTAGCGTCGAGATACGTTAAGTGTGTGACCCTGCGGGTTCGAGAATATGCAGACATGATCTTCTATCAATAATCAACAACGGGGTCTGGGCACCCATATTGACTCCCACACATTCATCGATGATCATATCGGATGAACCACGATGCCAGGATTCAATCAATCCCATATATATATTCCCTTCGTATCGCGATATTTTACTTGCCCGAGATTCGATCGTCGGTACCATCATACCTAGTTCAATCTCGTTCACAGCAAGTACTTTACTCGTTCCGTAATCCGATATCACTTTGTGATTAACTCCTTAACCACATGCTTGCAAGCGGTGTTGATATCGATTACCGAGTGGGCCCGAAGTATATCTCTTCGACTTGGGAGGGGCAAATTCCATCTCGATACATACAACCCAACAGATACTTTTCGATCACCTGAGAGACACCTTTATGATCACCCTCTCATAGGATGACGTTTGATGACCTCAAAGCTTTCTTCCGGTACCAGGGAGTTGCATTATCTCATGGTCTAAGGAATACAATATTTGACATAGGAAAAGCTTCGCAAAGATGAACACGATGAAACGATCTAATTGCTTCGCTTAGTTTGGGTCTGTCCATCATATCATTCTCCAATGATATGATCTCATTATCAATTGACAACTCATGTCTATGGTTAGGAAACCTTAACCATCATTGATCAATGAGCTAGTCCATAGAGGCGTACTAGGGACACGGTGTTGTTCACAAACCACACAAGTAGTAATGTTTCCGCTTAATACAATTCTAGCATGGAATATAAACTTTATCATGAACAAGAATTATAAATAATAACATCTTTATTATTGCCTCTAGGGCATAATTCCAACAGTCTCCCACTTGCACTAGAGTCAATAATCTAGTTTACATCTGGCAACAATCTCACACCCATGGCACTAAGGTGTTGATCATGTTTTACACGTGGAAGAGGTTTAGTCAATGGATCTGCGACATTCAAATCCGTATGTACATTGCTAATCTTCAGATCTCCATCTGCTATATAATCTTGGATTATATGAAACTTGCGGTTGATATGCTTGGTATTTGGATGATATCTTGGTTCCTTAGCGAGTGCTATGGCGCCAGTGTTGTCACACAATATCTCCAGTGGGTCCAATGCACTTGGAACCACGCCAAGCTCAGTGATGAAGTTTCTGATCCAAACTCCTTCACTTGACGCTTCTGCAGCAGCCATGTATTCCGCTTCACTGTAGATCCCGCGATCACGCTTTGCTTGCAGCTTCTCCAGCTCACAGCTCCTCCATTCAAAATATAAACGTATCCTGTCTGAGATTTGGAATCATCCTTGTCGGTGTCGAAACTAGCATCGACGTAACCTTTTACGACAAGCTGTTCATCACCCCCATAGACTAAGAACATTTCTTTAGTTCTATTTAGGTACTTTAGGATGTTCTTCACGGCTGTCCAGTGTTCCACTCCTGGATCACTTTGATATCTGCTCGTCAAACTAAGAGCATTGGACACATCCGGTCTAGTACACAGCATGGCATACATGATGGAACCTATGGCCGAGGCATAAGGCACTTTGCTCATAGCTTCCCTATCATTTACCGTAGCTGGACACTGAGCCTTGCTCAATATCTTACCTGACAACATAGGCACTGAACCTTTCTTTGCCTTATCCATTCTGAACCTTTTCAGAACTTTGTCTAGGTATGTACTCTAGCTTAAAGCTATCAGGCGTCTTTGTCTATCTCTATAGATTTTGATGCCCAATATATAAGCAGCTTCACCTAGGTCTTTCATTGAAAAACACTTGTTCAAATAACTCTTCACATCGTTAAGCATGTTGATGTCATTTCCGATAATCAATATGTCATCCACATATAGTACCAGAAATGTCACCGAGCTCCCACTCACTTTCTTGTAGATACAAGCTTCGTAGCAATTTGGAACAAATCCAACGCTCTTGATCACTTGATCAAAACGAAGGTTCCAACTCCGAGATGCTTGCTTCAGTCCATAAATGGAACGCTGAAGTTTGCATACTTTATCAACATCCTTAGGATCGACAAAACCTTCGGGTTGCATCATATACAACTCTTCATCAATGTTGCCATTGAGGAACGCAGTCTTGACATCCATCTGCCATATTTCATAATCATGAAACGCAGCAATTGCTAATAAAATCCGAATGGACTTAAACATCGCTACGGGAGAGAAAGTCTCATCGTAGTCAACACCTTGAACTTGTCGAAAACCTTTCGCGACAAGTCGTGCTTTATAGACGGTAACATTACCATCCGTGTCCGTTTTACTCTTGAAGATCCATTTGCACTCAACGCCCTTTCGGTCGCTAGGAGGGTCCACCAAAGTCCATACTTGGTTTTCGCTCATGGATCCCAATTCGGATTTCATGGCCTCTAGCCATTTCTCAGAGTCTGGGCTCATCATCGCTTCCTCATAGTTCGCAGGTTCATTGTCGTCTACTAACAAGACAATTAAAACAGGATTGCCGTACCACTCAGGAGGGGCACGTGACCTTTTTGACCTGCGATGTTCAGTAGCAGCATCGTCTGAAGCTTCATGATCCTTGTCATTATCTTCCTCTACTGTTGGTGCAGGCGGCACTGGAACAATTTCAGGTGCTGCGCTACTCTCCTATTCAAGAGAAGGTTCAACAACCTCGTCTAGCTCTACTTTCCTCCCACTCACTTCTTTCGAGAGAAACTCCTTCTCAAGAAAGGATCCGTTCTTTGCGACAAACACTTTGCCTTCGGTTCTGTGATAGAAGGTATACCCAATAGTTTCCTTAGGGTATCCTATGAAGACGCATTTCTCCGCTTTGGGTTCGAGCTTGTCCGGCATCAACTTCTTGACGTAAGCTTCGCATCCCCAAACTTTAAGAAACGACAACTTAGGTTTAGCACCAAACCACAGTTCATACGGTGTCGTCTCAACGGATTTAGATGGTTCCCTATTTAATGTGAATGCAGCGGTTTCTAATGCATAACCCCAAAATGATAACGGCAAATCAGTAAGAGACATCATTGATCGGACCATATCTACTAGAGTTCGATTCCGGCGTTCAGACACACCATTGCGCTGTGGTGTTCCGGGTGGCGTGAGTTGCGAAACGATTCCGCTTGCTTTAAGATGCATGAGAAAATCATAACTCAAATATTCACCTCCACGATCGGATCGTAGAAACTTAATTTTTCTGTTACGATGATTCTTCACTTCATTCTGAAATTCCTTGAACTTTTCAAATGTTTCAGATTTATGTTTCATTAAATAGATATACCCATATCTACTTAAGTCATCGGTAAAAGTGAGGAAATAGCGATATCCACCGCGCATCGAAACACTCATCAGTCCGCATACATCGGTATGTATGATTTCCAACAAGTCCGTTGCTCGCTCCATCATACCGGAGAACGGGGTTTTGATCATCTTGCCCATGAGGCATGGTTCGCATGTGTCAAATGATTCAAAATCAAGAGACTCCAAAAGTCCATCAGAATGGAGTTTCTTCATGCGCTTTACACCAATATGACCTAGACAACAGTGCCACAAATAAGTAGTATTATCACTATCTACTTTGCATCTCTTAGCCTCAATGTTATGGATGTGTGTTTCATCCCTTTCGAGATTTAGAAGAAATAAACCATTCACAAGAGGTGCATGACCATAAAAGATGTTACTCATATAAATAGAACAACCATTATTCTCCGATTTAAATGAATAACCGTCTTGCAATAAACACGATCCAGAAATAATGTTCATGCTCAACGCAGGCACATAATAACACTTATTAAGGTTTAAAACTAATCCCGAAGGTAAAACTAAGGAGAGCGTGCCGACGGCCATCACATCAACTCTTGATCCGTTGCCAACGCGCATCGTCACCTCATCCCTCGCAAGCCGCCGTCTATTCCGTAGCTCCTGTTTCGAGTTACAAATATTAGCAACTGAACCGGTATCAAATACCCAGGCACTACAAAGAGGGCTAGTAAGGAAAACATCAATAACATGTATATCAAATATACCTTTGATGGTGCCAGCCTTCTTGTCCGCTAAGTACTTCGGACAGTTGCGCTTCCAGTGACCCTTGTCCTTGCAATAGAAGCACTCAGTGTCGGGCTTAGGACCAAACTTGAGCTTCTTCTTAGCAGGGGCATTGCGCTTGCCGCCGCCCTTCTTGAAGGGTTTCTTTGCTCCCTTACCTTTCTTAAAGGAGGGCTTGTTGACCATCAACACATGATTATCATTCTTGATGTCCACCTCTGCAGCCTTCAGCTTTGCGAAGAGCTCGGTGATCGTATCAGTGGAACCAATCTGATTATGAGTCACTACAAAACTTTTGTAGCTGGGAGGGAGTGATTGCAGAACCCTGTCAATCTTGAGCTCCTCTGGAATCGTGCATTCCAGTTGCTCAAGACGTTGAGTGTAGCCCGACATCTTTATGGCGTGCTCACTAACGGAACTCCCTTCCTCCATCTTGCAGTTAAAGAACTTCTCGGAGATCTCATATCTCTCAGAACGGGCCTGAGTCTGAAACATGGTTTTCAGCTCCTCGAGAATCTCGAAGGGCCCGGGATACTCTTCAAAACGATTTTGAAGCTCCGGTTCCATAGCAAACAACATGGTGCTCTTAATCACACCATAATCATCTTTGCGCGACTGATAGACAACTTTCTCATCAGCCGGCGCAGTTGCAGCAGGAGGGTCACCTAACGCTTTCCCAAGGACATAGTCCTTTTGTCCGCCAGACAGAATGATTCTTAGATTGCGGAACCAATTGGTGAAGTTAGACCCATTGTTTCTAAGCTTTTCCTTCTCAGCAAAAACGTTGAAGTTGAAGTTGGACTTGGCCATGTGATCTACAGTATTTGCAAGTACAATTTAGACTATGTTCATGATAAATAGTTCAACTTAATCAAATTACTAGATGAACTCCCACTAAATTCAACATCCCTCAAGTTGTTTAGTGAATACGATCCAAATTCACCACACCTAATCCGATCATCACGAGAAGAGATGTGGTTTCAATGGTGGACAACAAAGTGTCGATCATATCACTCATATGACTCATGCTTAACCTTTCGGTTCTTGTGTTCCGAGGCCATGTCTGTACATGCTAGGCTCGTCAAGCTAGACCCAAGTATTTCTGCGTGTGCAAAACTGGCTTGCACCCGTTGTATGTGAGCGTAGAGTCTATAGCACCCGATCATCACGTGATGCTTGGACACGACGAACTTTCGCAACGGTGCATACTTGGGGAGAACACAGTTTTTATCTTGATCTTTAAGTGAGGAATCATCTTATAATGCTACCGTCGCGATCTAAGCATAATAAGATACATAAAGGGATAAACATCACATGCATATAACTTTATGTGACATGTTATAGCCAATCCTCACGCAATGATCTCCATCTTGTGCGTTCCGGCATGATCTCCATCACTCCACCATGATTGCCTCCACCACGAATAGCAACTACAACTATTGCTAACTACTTAGCGATAAAGTAAAGCTATTACATGGCGTATAAGAAGTTGACTCGCAGGTCATACACAATTATAAAGACAACCATATGGCTCCTGCCGGTTGTGTACTCATCGACATGCAAGTCGTGAAACATTACAAAACATGATCATCGCATACAATATACACATCACATCTTGGGCCATACCATATCACAGAAAACACTCCCTGCAAAAACAAGTTAGACGCCTCTACTTTGTTGTTGCATGTTTTACGTGGCTTATGGGAGTAGATGCTAAGAACGATTCTTACCTACGGAAAGCCACAACGGTGATATTATGGTTGCCAAACTCCGGTGTTAATCCCATGACAACTATAGTGAGAGAAACTGACATCCACCAGCCGCATGTGTGGAACAAGCCACACGTCAAGTGCGGAGCCGGTCTCGCGAACGACGTCGCGTAAGGTTGGCCTGGACCGCTTCAATCTCACTATCCCGCGTCATAAGAAGAACACAAACAAGAGGCTTGCAACAGAAAACATCAACGCCCGCAACAACCATGTTGCGTTCTACTCGTGAAACACATCTACGCATAGATCTAGCTCTGATACCACTGAAGGGTTTCGCGGCATAGTAAATCAAAATTTTCTACGGATGCAAACAGAGGGAAAGCCAAGATCTAATCTAGGAGATGCAATCAACGAGAGAGATTGGATTAGATCTTCATACCCTTGAAGATTCGCACAGCGGAACGTTCGTCGGAACGTGGGTGATGTAGTCGTACTCGCTTCTCCTCCTCGCGATCCGATCCGATCTAGCACCACAAGTGGCGGTGCCTCCGTGAGATGCACATGTGCAGCACCTCGACGTCTCCTCCTTCCTCGGACCAGCAAGTATGGTGGAGAGATAGATTGGATCTACAACACGACGGCGTGGTGTATATGGTGGAGAATTTCTGTAGCAGGGCTTCGCCTACAAACAGTCGGGAGGGAGAGAGGAAAGCTAGCAAGGCGGCTAGGGTTTGGAGGAGAGGTGTGTGTGGTTGGTGCGCCCCCACCCCTCTTTATATAGAGGGGGGGCGCAGCCCTAGCCCCTCCCCCAAGCCCAAAGGACAAGGAGTGGGGGCATGGACTCTCCCCTCTTCTAGAAACCCTATCTCTAGTTTAAACGATTTAAACTCTCTAGGATCGGCTGGGCCCTATGGGGCCTTGTGCCCCTGGCCCAATGCGTCCAGGACACTCCCTCATAGGCCCATGCCCCCTCCCGGAAGGTGGGGCCACGTTGGTCCCCTTCCGGAAGGTTCTAGAAGCTTCCGGTACAATACCGATTAACCCTTCCGAACTCCAAAAACTGCACTGCCTTATATGAATCTTATTCTCCGGACCATTCCGGAACCTCTCGTGATGTCCCGGATCCCATCCGAGACTCCGAACAAAAATTCATAAACCAATTATCCAATCTATCCTAGCGTCGAGATACGTTAAGTGTGTGACCCTGCGGGTTCGAGAATATGCAGACATGATCTTCTATCAATAATCAACAGCGGGGTCTGGGCACCCATATTGACTCCCACACATTCATCGATGATCATATCGGATGAACCACGATGCCAGGATTCAATCAATCCCATATATATATTCCCTTCGTCTCGCGATATTTTACTTGCCCGAGATTCGATCGTCGGTACCGTCATACCTAGTTCAATCTCGTTCACAGCAAGTACTTTACTCGTTCCGTAATCCGATATCACTTTGTGATTAACTCCTTAACCACATGCTTGCAAGCGGTGTTGATATCGATTACCGAGTGGGCCCGAAGTATATCTCTTCGACTTGGGAGGGGCAAATTCCATCTCGATACATACAACCCAACAGATACTTTTCGATCACCTGAGAGACACCTTTATGATCACCCTCTCATAGGATGACGTTTGATGACCTCAAAGCTTTCTTCCGGTACCAGGGAGTTGCATTATCTCATGGTCTAAGGAATACAATATTTGACATAGGAAAAGCTTCGCAAAGATGAACACGATGAAACGATCTAATTGCTTCGCTTAGTTTGGGTCTGTCCATCATATCATTCTCCAATGATATGATCTCATTATCAATTGACAACTCATGTCTATGGTTAGGAAACCTTAACCATCATTGATCAATGAGCTAGTCCATAGAGGCGTACTAGGGACACGGTGTTGTTCACAAACCACACAAGTATTAATGTTTCCGCTTAATACAATTCTAGCATGGAATATAAACTTTATCATGAACAAGAATTATAATAATAACATCTTTATTATTGCCTCTAGGGCATAATTCCAACAATAATTGAGATGATAGAACTATAGAATTCTGGTTAGTTACTTTACGAAATGGTATCGTATTGTTTTGAAGTGTTAATCTAAAGTTTAAAAGTCCCATTGCAAACTTTCAGTAAGTTTTGATTACTCCGTGAAGTTTAATAGTTGGTATTAAATCAAGAGTAACAATTCCAGTGTTAGTATATAAGTATCATGTTTGTCTCCATGATTCTTGATATTTAAAAGATCGTTTTAATATCAAGGTAATCTAGGAGTTGAAAGAGTTGTTTCAGAAACCATCATGTATGGGAGATATTGCGATATCTGAAATGATGTTTTGGTTGAAACATGAGAGAGTATAATATGGCAAAATTTATGTTCTCATATTTGATGAGAATTTGAAAAAGGTTGGGGACGCTTGTCGTCCTAATCCTCCAAAAGGTTTTGGAGAGCAACATTATACTCGTGATTCACCGTTATAAGCTAAAAGTAGTTTGATCATGAATAATTTCATGATAAGGGTGAATATTTGATGTAGTTAAAATGTTTACTACACCAAGAGATTACTAAATAATGGAATTTGAAAGAACACCAAACATTTGATGATGGTGATCTACTTCAAAGTGCAAGTCCAAAGACATTGGTATTTAATTATACACGCTTTGGAATATGTGTCATGTCTATGACTCCACTATTGATGTTGATAGATTATTTCAAATAGAAAAGGAAATACTGAAAGAGAATCTCATAAATATATGGCAGAAAAGAAAAGACTAGAATTGTTCAGCTTAGGTATATAGAGGATATACATGTTATGGCTATATTCTTTGCTTATTAAACAATGTGGTTCTTAAGTATTTGATACAGAATTTGTTGGTGTGAATCGTCATACGAAACAACACAATTCATGAACTACAATGGCCTAAGTAACTAGCAAGAGAATATGTGATGATGTTCATCGAGAACAAATAAAGTGTTGATGTGTTTCTCGTTAACATCAAAGCTTGCCTTCAAGATTTGTTTTATCAAGCATTATGAGAACAAAAGGGTTGTTCAAATAATTGTCGTAATCAATAAAAGATGGATGATTTACAAATCTCGTTGGATAAATCACATCCATAAAACAAGTGCTAAAAATTGTCGAAAGATCACTTAGGAAGTGACATCGCCGTTTAAAT
Organism: Avena sativa; assembly: GCA_916181665.1. Classification (NCBI taxonomy): domain Eukaryota; kingdom Viridiplantae; phylum Streptophyta; class Magnoliopsida; order Poales; family Poaceae; genus Avena; species Avena sativa. The sequence goes on along the minus strand of OV702281.1, from coordinate 412,183,004 downwards.
TATATTGGAAAGAAAACATGAAGAAACTCCATATGGATGGAATTTTGGAGTCTTTTGATTTTTGATCAAATGGCGCTTGTGAAACTTTCCTAGAGATAATTAAAACTTCGTTCATAGGCCAAAAGGGAACAAATGACTATCTTATTGGAACTTGTACATATTGTTGTATGAAGTCCATTATGTGTAGTCAAGAGCGATGAATTTCAACTTCATATGCTTTCTCCGAAAATTTGAGTGAATATATGAATATTTACTTAATAAGGATGAAGTATGAAACATTTGAAAAGTTCAAAGACTTTCAATATGAAGTGCAAAATCATTGTAACAAGAATATAAATAGTTTATGATAAGATCATAAAGAAAGATATTTGAGTTACAAGTTTAGCATAAACACCTAAGATTTAAGGAATCGTTCCGTGGATTTGCATTTCCCGAAACACCATAAGAGCATGGAGCGTTCGAGATATGTACTTAAACCTTGTTTGACATGTAAGATCAAAGGTGTAATTCATAAAACTGCCATTATATTTTAAAGATTAAAAGCTTTAGAGACTACCGTTTTTCCACTGAAAGGAGCTCCATCATAATCTGTTGAATTGACACCATATAAAGTTATGGTTTGGGATAAAACCCAAGTTGTCATTTCTTAAACATTGGTATGCTATGCATAAGAAAGATGTCTGCAACCAAAATCGGATAAACATATCTTTGTATGTTATTTTGAATAATCGTTGAGTATTCCTCCATAACACCAAAGACAAAAATGTTTGTCGCTTAGAACGTCAAGTTTCTTTGAGAAAGGAATTTTCCGTGAAAAGTTAAGTGGGAGGACAATAGAACTTTGATAAGGTTAAGAGAACCTTAGCTATATGTGCAAAGTTGCGCAGCGCCGAAAAGTGTTCCGGAGGCAGCAACAATGCTCATGGCTCACGTGCCTCAAAGGTTGTGGTCACGGAGGTCTAAGTTCCTATTGAGCCAAGTAGGTCGGATAAACAATCAAATACCAAGATTTGAGGGTTGAATCATTATTTGACAATAATGAACAGACTACATGCAAAGAAGCGATGATGGGCCCTAACTTCGTCAAATTGCTTGAAGCCATAAAATCCGTGATAGTTCCATATACGAGAGATCAAGATTTGAACTTGAAAGACCCTCTGGAAAGGTGCAAGACCTTACAGTCATATTTGGATCTATAAAGAAATAGACATGGATGTTTCACATCTATGAAATTAACGACATGTCGGGAAAGAGTTCACAACAATGTTCAAAGAGTTGACTATGACAAGATCTAATCTTTCATTAAGCGATATTTAGTCTAGACGGATTAATATAGCAACCACGACATATAATTTTGTTATGTGTTGAATAAACAAAACAAGTTCTTCTAATAGAATGGTTACCTAGAACGTGTGCATGACACGGTCCAAAGGGTTTTGTTAATTCAAAGGACGCTAAAAGCATATGCAAACTTGAATGGTTGAAGTAAGCATCGCGGAGTTGGAATCTTCACTATGATGAAACTGTTAAAAGAGTTTAATTTCATCGGAGACGATGAAGATGCTTGCATTTGCAAGAAATTAAGTGGGAGCGCTAAGACATGTTTCTAATACATTATGTGGAAGACATATTGTTGATTGGAAATGATGTATGTTTTTATTGACATGGGTTAAGAATTTCATCTCGATGAAAGGCTTAGGCAGAACCCGAATATTTGGCATCAATGTCTATATGGATAAATTGACACGCTAATATGGTTGTGCCAGAAGTGCATAGATGAGATATCGAATGAGTTCAATATAGAAACTACAAGAAAGGTTCTTGTTGCATAGGAAGGATTGAATAAAGATTCAAGTATTTTTGATACTTGATATATAAAATTACAAAGAGTACTTTATCAATCATGCTGTGATGTGTACAAATCCAGATATGTCCTATGCTCTAAATGTTATGAGCGTATACCAGAATGATTCATAAGATGATTATTGGACGATAGTAAAGATATTCTTATGATCTTTTAGAAGAACTAAGAATATATTATTTTGTAGAAGTGACAAATAGATGGTTAGTTCATTGTAAAGGTATTACATTGATATTAGTTTTGTCACAAAGTACAAATTAAGTTTATCTCTATCTAATCTAAGGGTGGCACAATATGATGGAAAGTAAGTTCCATAATGGATTTGGATGAGTTCCAAAGTTAAGACATTGTGACAGATACTACAACAAACACTAAGTATATGACTACTATAATAGCAGCAAAAGAGGGCATTTGTGTCAAGTAGTTTGTTATCAAACTAGGTGTGGTTCACAGCGGGATAGTACTACGAAGATATATTGTACGACAATATTATCAACATGTTTTAACCCTAAGGAACTAAAAGGTCTCACCAAAGTACCAAATTTATACAAAGTCATCTCATTAGAGAATGAGTGATGCGTAGAGACGCAAAGACATGTAATTACACACGGACCTGAAAGTGTCAGATCCGGAGATCAGTTGACCACTAGAAATAGTGTACATACAACACCGGAAAGCCATAGGTGTTGAATACACAAAGGTTTGAAACTAGATTATTGACTCTAGTGCAAGTGGGAGACTGTTAGAGATATTGCCAAGAGGCAATAATAAAGTGGTTATTACCATATCTTCATGCTTATGATAAATGTTTACATACCATGCTATAATTGTATTAACCGAAAACATTAATACTTGTGTGATTTGTAAACATAAAAAAGTCCCTAGTAAAGCCTCTTGTTAAACTAGCTTGTTGGTTAATATATGATCATGGTTTCCTGATCATGAACATAGAGATGTTATTAACAACATGGTCATATCATTAGGAGAATGATGTGATGGACATACTCCTAGAGTTAAGCGTAGCATAAAGATCAAGTCATTTAATATAGTTCATTTGCTATAAGCTTTCTGATACATAGTAACCTAATTCCTTCGACCATGAGATCATGCTAATCACCATCACTGGAAGGATGCTTTTATGACATCAAACACCACACCATAACTGGATGGTTATAAAGGTGGCATTGAGTGTTCGGAAAGTATGAGTTGAGGCACATGGATCAAGAGTGGGATTTGTCCATCCATATGACAGATAGATATACTCTGGGCCCTCTCGGTGGAATGTCATCCAATTGGCTTGCAAGCATGTGACTGGCTCACAAGGGATCACATATCACGGGAACGAGAAAAGAGTACTTATCGGTAACGAGGTTGAACTAGGTATGCAGAGATACCGACGATCAAAACCTCGGATAAGTAAACTATCGTGAGACAAAGGGAAATTGGTATCGTATGTAAATGGTTCATTCGATCATGAAGTAATCATAGAAATATGTGGGAGCCATATGAATTTCCAGATTCCTCTATTGGTTATTGATCGGAGAATAGTCTCGATCATGTCTGCATAATTCACGAACCGTAGGGAGACACACTTAAGGATTCGATGTTATTTAGTAGATATGAAATGTGAGTAAAGAGACAGAATGTTGTTCGGAGTCTCGGATGGGATCCGGGATATCACGTGGAGATCCGGAATGGTCCGGAGAATAAGATTCATATAAGGAAAGTCCAATTTCTGAGTTCGGGAATGATTCCGGTGTTTTCACCGGAATGTTCTAGAAGGGTATAGAAGGTTCACCGATCTGGAAGGGGAAGGGTACATGGATGTGTCATGACAAAGTGTAATGGTTTCATCATGTCCTAGGTCACTTGGCTGGACACTTGGAAGAGAGAAATCAAACTCTAATTTGAAAGTCAAAAGGGTAGTTTGAAAAAGTCAAATCCCAACATGGTTTCCGAGTTAGGGAGGGTTTCTGAGTTAGAGAGGGTTTCCACCTAGGTTGGGAACACCCTTGGACGCCCCCCACCTATATAAGGAGGGGTAGGGGCGCACCCCAAGGTATCCCCCTTGCCCTAGGCGCCCAATAAACCCTAGGTTGGCCGCCGCCCCCTCTCTAGTTGCGACCAATCTAGATCTCCTCTAAACCGCTACCGACTAGCTAAACTCTAGTTGCTAGCTACCTCTAAACCTCGGCCCTCTAAACCCTAGATCGCCGTGGCTCACTCTACTCCACCATACTCGCTCCGGCTTAGGCGAAGCCCTGCGGGATCTCCCCTCTACTTCTGACACCACGCCGTCGTGCTGCCGGAATCGCGAGGAGAGAGCTACAACCTCCGCTGCCTGATGGAACAAGGAAGAGGAAGGTCTTCATCGAGTATCGTACGTGTGACCGACTGCGGGAGCGCTGCCGGAACGCGGCGCCGGAAGGATCGTCTACATGATCTTGAGATCGGCAAGTGAACAACTACATCACCCACGAGAATCTGCTCTCGTTAACCGCTTTGGATCTTCGAGGGTTAGTACTCTATCAACTTGTTGCACCGATCTAGTAGATAGATCTTGGCTTGATCATAGATTAGATCTTGATTGTGTGTTCATGCGGTAGAATTTTTTTGTTTTCCATGCTACGAACCCCTACATGGGGCTACCTTGTGAAGATTGTCCACCCGTGCAGTTCCCGAGATGACAGTTGGTCATGGTTGGGAGGCCAAACTCACAGGAGAGGTGCCTATACTAGGACGTGTAATTGAAAGGTTAGGATTAATTATCCGCATACTGAGTATGGTGAATTCAGGATTGTTCCTGACGGATGTATCGAATATTGGGGTGAAAGTGTACCACCTCTGCAGAGTGTTAAACTATTCGAATAGCCGTGTCCGCGGTTATGGACAGTTGGAGTGGCCATACTGTTCCGTCGTCAGATGTTTTTAAAATGACTTGTGAAATGAATCTTGACTTTGATTTGACCACAACAGGGTTGTGATAGTGAAAGCTAAGTTTCCACTTAGGTGTTATAAAACTTTCCACTAGCTTTCTTTGCTTCTGAACTCAGTTAAGGTAAATCTGGCTTTTTACAAAACAACCTAGAGCTTAGTAGTTCCTACTCAAAACCACTTCACTTGTTAGTATTAGTTTGCGAGTACTTACTCATGGCTTTGTCCCTGGCTATTCCCGTGGCCAGACTATGAAGAGGACTATCAGGAGGATGGACCGCAGGAAGGTTACGACAACTAGGATCATCTCCCATCGTCAGCATTGCCTGTGACCATGAATATGAAGCTTCGCCCACGCTACCGTTATTATTACGTTATTCCGCTGCTATGATTGTATTAAGACTGAATCATGTGATCCTTTATTTGTTGTAAGACCTTATGTATGATTTGTAATGGATGATGTATTGTGATATCCAATCTGTTATGTCTCGCAAAAATGGTAATCCTGATATTGCGATGTATGGCATAACATGCATCTGGGATTAAAAATCCGGGTGTTAACAGGTACTCTAAACTCCTTCAATAGAGTTTGTACCCAAATTACCTCAGCAATGCATTTGCTAAAGCTTTATACTTAGCCTCCTACTTGAGCGAGAAACTGAAGCTTATTCCTCGCATTCCATGAGATCAAGTTATATCAAAAAATACAGCAAAGTCACTTGTAGATCTTCTATCATCTGGACAACCCGCACAATCAGCATCAGAGAATGCACTCACAAGAATAGACTCGGACTTACTCAACCATAAGCCAACAGAGATGGTTTCTCGCAAATATCACAGAATCCTATCATAGAATTCGCTTAACTGTTGTCCAATGAACTGTAGTAGGTGCATGCAAAAACTAACACACCTTATTAACAGAATAGGCAATGTCAGGTCGAGTCAAAGTAATATACTGTAATGTTCCTACAATACTCCTATAGCGATTAGAATCTTCACTACTCAATACTTCACCATTAGTCACTTCATGTTAACATGTGCGAGTAAATCATTAGCATATTTTTCTTCAAACGGAATAATACCATCATGAACCTTCTTTACTTCTATTCCCAAGAATAAGTGCAATTCTCCTAATGAAGGGAATATGCCTGAGAGGCAATAATAAAATTGTTATTATGTATATTCCAAGTATATGATAGATGTTTATTTTGCATGCTATAATTGTATTAATACGAAAACGTTAATACATGTGTGTTTAATAAACAAATGGAAAGTTTCTAGTTATGCCTCTCTTATAAACTAGCTCGTTGATTAATAAGATGATCAAGGTTTCCTGATCATGGACATTGGATGTTGTTAATAACGAGGTCACAACATTATTGGAATGGTGTGATGAACATTGTGCACTTAGGTTACTTCAACATGTTCATTCGTAAGTCTAAACTATTGGATAAAGAAAGAAAACAAAAGCATTTTTTTCTCGAACACGCATCTGAATGAGCATCATTTGTATTAGGAGAGTACCGTGATGGCACAAAAACTTTTTCTTTACTTATTGGATAATCCTCGTTTCAAAAAAATAGTTATTGGAATAACTAGGTCCTTGTTGTTCTCTTCTTAAGCTTTTTTTACGAGAAAATGCAAAGAATCCTTTTGTGTTTCATTTCATTGGATAGAGAAAGTTGATTACAAGCCTCCTAGGAGGCACTGGCCGATAAGCAAAAAATAACAGACATCAGTGCACATCACAGTTGGATGGCAGCACAACCCTAAGGCTGGAAGTGTTCTCTTCTTAAGCTTGATTGACTTTAAATTCTGAATTATCTGGCAAAGAAAGTTATTGAAAAGCGATAACTATCGTATTTTTCCAGGTATCATGGATGATGATCTTCGTGAAGCATCTTATGAAATCCTTGTTGCTGCTGCTGGTGCTTCAGGGTAGGCCTGCGCAGTTCAATGTGACGAGCAATTATTTTAAGTAGAAGATCAGGAGTATCATAGTACTAACCTATTTAAACTGCTTATAGGGGGCTTATAGTTCCAAAGAAAGAAAAGAAGAAGGAGAAGAGACACAGATTAATGAGGGAACTTGGCTGTAGTAAAAGTGAAAGTACTGAATCTCAAACTCAGCGGCAACCAGGTTTAGTTGGTTTACTTGAAATCTTGAGAGCGCAACTTGAGGTGGGTTGTCTTACCTATCTGTTCTTGATAAATAATTTAATAAACAAAATTCTACCTTTGTGTTTTTTGTTCTTCTGTACTATATATTTATTTCACTCGGTTGAGCTTATTTGTACATTTGAACACTAGTAGCTTACATTTATAGTACAACTTCTCAAAAAGAACCATATATAGAACAACCTGTTGAGTTTAAGGTTATTGTTCCGTTTCTTTATATGTTTGTGTGCAACCAGATTTCTTCATACTCATCATGCTAATGTGCTTACCTCCTTCACCCCTCTGTTTTTGAATAGATAACAGAGTCCATGGATATTAGGACTAGACCAGGACTACTCAATGCTATGGTGGGTAAAGTCGGAAAACGGATGGACAATCTATTGATTCCACTAGAACTATTGTGTTGTATATCTAGAGCTGAATTTTCTGACATGAAGGCATATCTTCGTTGGCAGAAAAGACAGGTTAGCCATCCATTTGTGCTTCAATGATTTTGGACTATAGTTACATGACTTAACAGTATATATTCCTTTTGTGTCTTTGGTTAGCTAAACATGCTGGAGGAGGGCCTAATAAACCATCCAGTTGTTGGATTTGGAGAGTTAGGTCGAAAAGTCAACGAGCTAAGAAACCTTTTCAGGAAGATTGAAGAATCTAAGGTCTTATGCGTACCCCAGTCAGTTCTTATGGTTGATTTATTAAGCTAAATAAGCGTTGTATAGAATAGACACTAAATTGAGGTTATTATGGTGTATTATTTGCTAGTCCCTGCCACCATCTGCTGCAGAGGTTCAGCGTACAGAATGCCTATGATCACTGAGAGAAGTTGCCACATCTTTCTCTAAAAGGCCTGCTCGAAGTGATCTTACTGGTGAGGTTTGTCATTGGGCTGATGGCTACCATCTGAATGCTGCCTTGTATGAAAAAATGCTCGGCAGTGTTTTTGACATCTTAGATGAGGGAAAACTTACAGAGGCCAGTACTTAAAATCCGTGTCTATCATTTTCCCCTTTCCATCCCGTTGGTTGCAACACTTGTCTTACATTTTTTGCTTTAATATGCCAGGAGGTGGAAGAAATCCTTGAGCTCCTAAAGTCAACTTGGCGGATACTAGGAATCACAGAGACAATTCATTATACATACTATGCATGGGTGTTATTTCGACAGGTAAAGCACTAACCGAGAAGTAAGATACTATCCTTCTTGGAGTATTTTGTGCTCGTGCTGTTGTTAGCCGTGCTGTTGTTGGCCTTAAATATCTCTACAATGGCAATCCGATGTGTTTATGCATTCTGGCATCTTGTGTTTTTTCTTCATAGCTCCAAATGTGCCAAAAGCAAGGGAGGAGTTCACCATCATTATCCGTTTTTGAATGATGGCAGTTCTAGCCTTTTCTCTTCGTAGTGCCAGAAACAATTACCACCACAACAACAAAGCCTTTTGTCCCAAGCAAGTTGGGGTAGGCTAGAAATGAAACCCAACAAAGACCTGTGGCAATAAAAGGAGGATGGTGTGATAGGCTTAGCGAGTCAACATAAAAACCAACCATTCTTATGGATATGATATCCAAAAGTGTCAGAGACCATTATCTGAAAAAAAAACTGAGTTCAAACTCCTGTTTTGCCTTCACAATTTTGTGGGAATGGTTCTTTTACCTAATAGTGTAGTTCAATTTAAGTTTGTCAGGATGTACAATTATCGTTAAAGTGGTGATCATATCTAGAACCAGTAACCACTTGGACTGGATCATTAGTTTACTATTTTATCAAAAGATGATCTTGCATACTGCACTAAATATAGTCCTGTTCTGTAGCGTGCTACTGATTTATTAGCTCATGAATTAAGACACCATCACAATAGTATGACAATTAATGTAGGTTGCACAACGCAGTTTTTTTTTACAGGTGAGCAAGGACTCCTGAAAGTTGTGATTGCGCATTTGAGGAAAATACCCTTGAAGGAATAGCGTGGTCCACAAGAGATTGCACCTGAAAAGTCTACGTAGTTCTGTTGATGCTGATGATAGTTGTCAGGACTTCACGTTTTTTCAATCTTTCCTGTCTCCAATTCAGAAATGGGTGGACAAGAAATTGAATGATTATCACCTGAACTTTTCAGAGGTTTGTTTTTCTCTGTCCTGGTTTGCTCATGTGCGCCCTAACATGCATGCCTACATTAATACATCTGCAGGGTCCCAATATGTTGTCTGATATCGTAACAGTAGCAATGCTCACCAGGCGGATCCTTGGTGAAGAAAATGACAAGGTGCTGAAACCTTAAATCCTTCATATTTCATCCCAAATACCTTTTTTAATCTAAAAATTGGACCGTTTGCGTGTGGCTTGTGTGCATATAAGCACCAACGCATCCAGGAATTTCTCGAGCAAAAAGCGCTTGACAACAAACCAATCCAGTGGAGTTCCTCACAAAATGGTCTCTAATCCCCGCAGTCCTCGCCTTCTAACTTGTGGCAGTATACAGTAGCAACCTTATGTTATCCATAGCAAGCACCGCAGAATGTGGAAAACAAAACTTGCGTTTGCACTATAGAAAATCTTATTTCGCCCCATATTTGTTTTTGTTCGTCAGGCAATGGAGTCACCTGATCGAGACCAGATTGAACGTTACATCACATCTTCTGTCAAAAGTGCTTTCGTGAAGGTGACCTTATTTGCAGTTTCAGTTATTATTTTGGTAGTATAGCTTAATGTTGCTGATTTTATTTATTTCTCATATTGTTTTACTTATTTTACCCATGGGGTGGATATAAAAAGATACTTACTCACCCATGTCTGTTTATGTGGGACTTGAATGTTGTTTGATCATAGTATATATGTATATTGGATTTGTTGTGTTGTATTTGATCACCTTGACTCATAGTCATAGGAACCATAATACCATTATTGCAACCGCTAGCAAGATTCTTTGCACTTGGAGGTTTTCGGTCATGGATTTGTTTTCTTGTATATGCAAAATGTGGACATGTGGTATGACCTTAGTTATGTTTAGGAAGAAGAGATACCAAAGCTTAAACATCCAAGAATCTGTAGGATTGTATTTTGTTTTTTCCCCAAAAAATTGTATACCTTTTGGCATTTTAGTAGATTTATTTGGACTTCCTGGTCACTGTATTCCTCACAAGTCAGTATGACATGAGGCCTTCTAGGCAATATTCATACTCCCTCCGGCCCATATTAATTGACTTGGATTTGTCAAATTTTGAATGAACCTATATACTAAATAGTGTCTAGATTTATCCAAATTTTGACAAATCCAAGTCAATTAATATGGATCGGAGGGAGTATTAGAAGATACTGTGTAAGAGTGTAAGCACGTGGTAAATGACAGGGCTGGCTTTCGTCTGCATATTAGTAGATACTGTATAAATACTAGACTCTAAATCTTCATGTCCATACTAATAATTTTAATTATTTGTTCTGCTGAGACCATTAGTTTTTTATTGTACTGGATCAGAAAGCCTTCTGCACCTGAAGTGGACTTCATCATCCATATCCATATACTTTCCTTGTTCCGCTTGATATGTCAACATCAGGATAATTTTTTGTTTTGTTTCAGATTGCACATTCTGTAGAGGTTAAAGCAGACACAGCGCATGAACATGTTTTAGCATCTCTGGCTGAGGAGACAAAGAAGCTTCTGAAGAAAGATACAAACATTTTTGTGCCAGTTTTGTCAAGATGGCATCCACAGGCCGCTGTTCTTTCTGCTTCTCTTCTCCATAAACTTTATGGGAACAAATTGGTAAGTTATAGTTGACTGCTAAATCCATCATAACCTTCTGATACCGCATGCTCACGTTAGGTTGTTGTTGTGCCAGAGACCTTTTCTTGAGCATGCTGAGCATCTTACGGAGGACGTAGTTTCTGTATTCCCGGCAGCTGATTCTCTCGAGCAGTACATAATGTCTGTGATGGCTTCTGTTGTGGGCGAAGATGGTTTGGACAGTATATGTAGACAAAAGCTAGTTCCTTTTCAGGTTAGATACCTCGATCTTATTTTCCTCAACTACAAACAACCACAACATTTTAAATTGCTTTGATGTCACCTTTGACATGCTATGTTCATGCCGTTTTTTTGGTATCATCAATTATTATGTGCTGGGATTTCTTTGTTGTGTTGTTCACCCTAATTCTCTGCTTTTGTTTATCTCGGATTGAAAGTAAATCTGGCACGGTTGTTCTACGCTGGGTGAATGGGCAACTGGAGAGAATTGAAACTTGGGTTACAAGGGCTGCTGAACAAGAGGTTAACACATTAATTGCCAAAAAAATATTTTGTATATGACTGTTTGCGAGTTTGTATAGGCATCTTACTATTTTTTGGGAAAACGCAATGACATTGCGTTTCTTTTCATTGCAAAGAAGGGTTCGATGGTTACAATGGCACCTAAAGGTGCAGATTACAGGGTTTTTTGTTTGGGAGTTTGTATAGGCATCTTACTATGTATGATAGTGTTTTTTGTTTTACTGCTTTACAAAGTTACAATATAGTCTCTTCCTATGTGACCTGTCTTTGCATTCGAACATCACATTGGTACTCATCAGGTGTTGTTATGAATTTCTGCATTTTCTCCATGCTAAATTTGTGCTTGACAGGCTTGGGATCCTATATCTCCTCAACAACGCCATGGGGGTTCTATAGTAGAAGTCTACAGAATCATAGAAGAGGTGTTCCTCTTGTCCTTCATTATCTCTTTAAAATTGTGTTAATTAATTTCTCTTTATAGATTAAACTTAAATGCTATTTCTCTTCTATGCCACAATATCTCGAAGTTATTTAGCCTTGATGGTTTCAGATATGATTTGTGCCTGGTAATTGAGCTGCCTGTTTGAAAGTATTTTTTTGTTACTTGGGAGCTATTGCAGACTGCAGATCAGTTTTTTGCATTCAAGGTTCCCATGCAAATTGGCGAGCTAAATAGCCTCTGTCGTGGTATCGACAAGGCATTTCAAATTTATACACAACTTGCTATTCGACCCATAGGTTTGCATCATCACCTTTATATTTCTCCTAGAGTATCTTTCTGTTAATCCTCCTTATGCATGTTATTTATTTGTTCCTTCATCTTTATTTCCTGTTATTGATTTGAAAGGAAAATATTCTCTTACAGTAGAGTACAAAGTACGAAGTCATGCTTTAGATAGATGTCCCTGCTAAATAGTATATTTGAGGTAGTATCTAGGATGGACAAAAGATACTTATGTCCTGTTTGTTTTTGACACTTATGATTTGGTTGAACGCTATTTATTTTATTTAAGTTTTAAGAGAAAACGGTTTTCTGTGCTTGCAGTTCATAAAGAAGATTTAGTTCCACCTGTTCCTGTTCTTACTCGATATAAAAAGGAGCTTGGAATCAAAGCTTTTGTAAAGAAGGAAATCCCGGAAGTTAGAACAGTTGATGAGAGAAAAGCAACTGAAATAGTTCAACTTACTATGTCAAAACTCTGTGTGCGGCTTAACAGCCTATATGTGAGTTTCTTATCACAACTGATGCTGCTACATTGCTTTTATCTAGAATGATTTATCAAGATCCCGAGAAATTTCCAGTACACAAAGATGTAAATTAGAAGAAAAAATCATAGCAATTTTTATAGAAGATTTATTTTGGAATAATTGACATTGATGTCGAAGCAGCATTTCCTTAAATTTTCTAGACTTCAGACATGGAGTTCATAATTATGCTACCAGCCTGCTACATCATACAGCCTCATTAAATATTCTTTGTACCTAGCTGTATCTTTCACTGTTCCTGGTTTGATGCTGTTCCCTTTTGAAAGTAGCTATTGTTAAGTTGGTCCATTATTAGTAATAGTGATTTATCAGCAATTATAATTTTACAGCAAATGCAGAAATTTGCTATTAATATTGATTATACTGATAGTTCTGGACTTGAAACCGTATTCTAGTATGAGGGAATAGCTGTTACTAGCTGTTGCCATGATTTACATCAACAGGACCATCACATTCTTTTGATATCTGTCATTCTTCCTATTTTATTGTTCATTTGTATTACCGTCACCAGTTTCTGAAATCTTTTTTATGAATATGAACAGTATGGTATAAACCAGCTAGGCAAGTTGGAGGACAGCATAAGTGAACGGTGGGCGAGAAGGAAAATTGACAACATTGACATCAGTAAGTGTTCATTTAAAATAGTAATCAGTTTATCTGTTGGATACTCTGATAAGTTTGCCAATTACTCTGTTTGGCATAGTCCATATAGATCAATCTAAATTCTTTTTTTAATATTTAACTGTGTTAGGACGATCAACGAGCGGAAAATCAAAGAGCGTTGTCTCCAATCAGAAGAATCAATTTGATGGCAGTAGAAAAGAAATCAATGCTGCTATTGATCGGGTATGTGAATTTACAGGTAAGAAAATATGCATGGACTAACCACTTGAACCGGGAAGCTGATGGCTCGCCAATGTTGAAGTTTTGCATCTTTTCTTTCGTAGGGTTAAAGGTCATATTCTGGGACTTGCAACAGCCATTCATCGATAATTTATACAAAAACAGTGTAGCCCAAGCTCGACTGGACACTATTGTTGAAGTGCTTGATTTGGTGCGTTCACAAGTTTGCGTCATTTGATCTGACAGCTGGCATGTCTACTTGGTTTTTTATCCATTAGCTTGTGTTGGCTAGCTATATGCTTATATAGGGCTAACCTTATACAGAACTCTACCAGTTAATTTTTTTGACCGTAAGCATGCAAACCAATGTTTGACCGCAAATAGATCAGCTTTTGTGTGTTAAGTTTATGTGCACTCCTACATGTGAATGCAACCCCAAGCACGCGCTAATCCATGGCATGCATCTTTTTTAGGATATTCTGTTTTTTCTCGAAACAGGCTTTCGTCCCGCTTTATAAATAAAGCACACAGGTGAGACAGCTGCTGGGCCAGACAACACAACGTCCAAAGGTACCGAACACTGCTGGGGCCGAACAGCACCAGCATAAGCCCAAGAGAACAACCAAAAGAAGGAAAAAGAAAACAATGCATAACAGCATCGGAACGACCACCGTGACCGCTGCGCCCTCCGGAAGAGTCCCACCACGGTCCTATGCCACCGAATTTCCATGTACCAAGCAGCACCTTCAAGAAGGAAGGCGACGATGACGACGCTGCTGCCCGGACTTCTCCTAGGATTTCTCCCGGTACACGCAAGGGAGAGAGAGGAGGGTACCACCGGGGCCCTTCAAGAAGGAAGGCGGCACCCGCAGATGTCGCCGCGCCGGATCCAGCCTGGCCAGCAAGAATTTCTCCCGACCCCCCAAAGACCCAAACCCCAGCCAATTCTGACACTCCACCAACATGAGCAAAACGGTCTCGCCGTCTTCATCGGAATCGAGCCATGGCAAACGCCACGAGGTTGGCCGGCGCGAGGCACCCACCGAGGACAAGGGACAGCAGCGCTGCTGCTGCGTGGGAGGGAACGACCTCCACCGCCAAGGAGGTAGCAGACCGAACGCAACAGCAGGCATACCAGGCCAACTAGGCCCGGCCGAACCCAACTTGGGCCCGTGAAGCCCCCGCCGCCGCGCTGCAACAGACGCATAGGCAACGTCGCTCTCTCTGTCCCGAAGCGAACCCCAAACTAACCATGGAGGCGCCCTGAGAGCGATCTAGCCTGCCCAAACCCAACCTAGGGTTTGGAGCCGTCGGCCAAGCACGTCTCTGCCACCACCGCCACCAAGGAGCAGCGCCCTTGCCCCGCCGCCATCCGGGACACCGCCGGAACGCCGCCTGTCGAAGAACACAGGACACCACCTCCTGGAGCCGCCTCCGCTGGAGAGTCACCCACGCAAACCACCTTCTGAGGCCGCCGCCCTGGCGTCCGCGAGTTCGGGACTAAGACGCGATAGGCAACTCGTCGTCGGGACCAACAAGAGCGGCAAGGTGTGCAGCTAGAACAGCTTCGCATGGATGGCAGAAGTGTCGTCGGCAGGTGGCCACCTGCCACCCCCCAACCGCACTCTGTGGCCATCGACGTCCATCTCTAGACCCGCAAGCCCGGAGACAGCCTCCGGCAACGCCATGGTCATGGAGGGGAGATCCATCCTCCACCGCTAGGTGCGGTCGCCGACCGGACGCAGCAATAGGGCCGGTCAGGCCCCACAGGCCCGACTAGCTCCGTCGCCGCGCTGCAGCGCCATGTCCATCCCCGCCATTCGGTTGCAAATCCATGCCGCAGCCAACCATACCCTCTACATCGGAAAATCGAGACCATGCTGCCACCGGGCAGCCGCCGGTGAGTGGTCGAGAGCCAGGGAAGTGTCGCCAGGCCCGCCCCTTAGCCCGATCGGGCCCGATTGGGCCTAGATCTGGGCCTATAGGCCCGCGCCGCCTAGCCGCACCAGCTTCCACCGCCGGCCGCCCCCGCCGGAGCGCCGCACCACACAGCCGCGCGCGCCATATCGCCTCAAGGACCGACGCCCGCCTAGGCCGAACCACCCAGAGACGACGCCGCCCCGCACAGACGTCTCCACGCGATGGGAAGAACGAGGACCCGCCGCCGCCGGCACCGCGCGGGCTTTGCCCGGCGGCAGGGAGGGAAGCTAAGGAGGGGGCGGCGGCGCGCGGCCCGGTCGCCCGCGGGGAGGCGGCCGAGTAGCGAGAGCGACGATGCGTTTTTTCCCCGATGCGTTTTTCTCAGATAACATCGGATATTCTGTTTTTACGAGAAAATATATGGCTAGCTTTTATGTTAGAAATTCGGTGTGGCCAAATGCTAAGCATATGCTGTTACCTCAAACTTTGGACAAGCATATATATTTTTTATCACTTATTATAAGCTCTTAGTAAAGGTTCTTCATTTGTCGTGCGGTCAGTAAGCTTCTGTTGAACTTTATTGGCCTATATTTGATTTCAATGCTTAATATTTTAGGTACTTATTCAACTTTGTGTTGTCATTGTGGAGCAACTGCGGGATCGTGTGGTTACAGGGCTTCTGCAAGCATCCCTGGTGATATTTTTGGCTGTTAAAATCAGTGAGATGCTGTAACAAATTTTCGATTATAATTTTAACATAATTTCTTTTTTCTCAGGACGGCTTACTTCGTGTAATACTAGATGGAGGTCCTACACGTGTTTTCTCCCCAAATGATGCCCCTCTTTTGGAGGAAGATCTTGAAATTCTGAAGGTATATTGGCGTCAGACATTTTGGCTGCTTTTGTTTTATATAGGAGGGACATCATGCACATTGTGGCGGTAGTATTATTCTATAACTGGCATGCTTATCATACGTTTGTAATATATGTTAATATCATTCTGTATTTATTGTCTGACCAATAAACTGTTGTCTTGACTCGTGCTGATTATTTGTTTGCTTACCTAAAAGGAAACTTTTTGTGTGATGTAGGAATTTTTCATATCTGGTGGAGATGGGCTCCCTCGTGGAACTGTTGAGAATTTAGTTTCACGTGTTCGTCCTGTAATAAATATGATCAAGCAAGCACTACAGGAACAGACTGCTAGGCCGACGGCAAAAAGCCCTCGGCGTAGCCCCTTTCGCCGTCGGCGTACGCTACGCCGAGGGCTGCCGTCGGCGTAGCTCCCTCGGCGGAGGTCTCCCTCGGCGGAGCAACACTGGCCGTCGGCGTATCCACTCACCGTCGGCGTATGGCTTTGCCGACGGCCGTTGGCGGCCCGCCGGCGTATTAGCCGTCGGCGCACGGCATCCTCGCCGTTACACGGCCGGCTAACGGCGCGGCACGTACGCCGACGGCCGCGCCCTCGGCATAGCCTCGACACGTGGCACGCGCTGGCCTTCCCAGGGGGCGACGTACGCCGACGGCCCCAACCCTCGGTGTATGAGGAGCACGTGGCAGGCGCCTGGGCCTCCCAGCCCGACGCTAGGCCGACGGCCACGGCCCTCGGTGTATGGCCCACTGATACGCCGACGGCCAGGCCCTCGGCGTAGCGCAGACCAAATGGCACACAGCAAGGCCCTACGCCGACGGCAAGGCCCTCGGCGTATCACCTGCCCAGAATTTTTTTTCCTGCTCCGCAGCGATATATACCAAATGGCACAGTTTTGTTTCACAGCAATATGTACCAATTTTCACAACAATACTCACAACAATATGTGGAAATATATTCCATAGCAATTCAAACAACATCACATATGCCATACATGTATCAAACAAAGATCACATTATTCAAACATGTATCAAATAAGATCACACCATTCATACAGGGGTATCAACATCATCGCACATGCATAGACAATAACAACCTACAACTCTGGAGGAGACGGGGTGTACCCGAGATCTCCCCTGGTGAAAAGTGGCGACCTCTGCCGAGGGTTGCGTCCAGTAGAAGCAGCAGAAGAGCCACCTGGCGAGGGAGTAGGAGAAGTGTGAAGCTCGGGAGAACCACCTGCAGAATGGCCAGGAGATGGACCATGGTCATGAAGCGGTGTGATCTGACGCCCATCCGGCGAGGCGTGGCCAAAGTGCCGGTTCCCAGAAGCTCCCGTTCCCTACATGTTGCCTACATGTTAGCAACTTGCGAGGCAAAGTAAAGCGATAACCAGTGGGTTCGCAAAGAACTTACCGGTGTCGATGCGTAGTAGGTCCTAGCGAAGCTTTCCTTCGATTGCCAAAATGGCATCGGACCTGGCATGGGAGGCACGGGCCCTAAATCTCTATTCTGGCCAGTTTAAATATTCACCATCATGGCCTGCAAGATAGTTTAGAAGTCAGGCCGTAGTACAACAAACGGGGGGAAGTGGGACTTGTATCTTTTGCAAAAAATAAAGGTTCGGACTTACATTTACGTATTGCATGTAGATCGCATTCGCCTCCTGATGCTGCCGAAAGGCCACCTGATATTCCTCATAAGCGGCATCGTAGGCCGCGTCTAACTCAGGCTACAATTTCAAATACAAGGAATCTCGTCAGCGGTTAGCCATGCAAGAACAAAAGTCATAAAGATGATGAAAACGAGAAAAACTTACATCCTCGGCGGAGCGACGAGGCTGGCCACGAGGCGGGATAGGGGGGCCGTCGGCGGGGTAGGTAGCCTTGAGACGGCTGAAGCTCGTGCTGAGGGTAGGCTTGACCTTCTTATTCAGAATCTTGAGGCGTCCATGCTGCAATCCGTGCCCCGACAGGACCAACGACTCCTCGTCGATCTCCGCGTGAATGGGGTCATCCACATGGGGGTGACGAGCCTTCACCATCGTGCTGTAGTTCCCCAAGTCGTTCTGGGCAGTGCCGAAGTACACGGGCAACGAGGGTTGAGGCTCCGAGTAATTGGGCTTTTTTCGCCGCATCATCTCATAGACGGCGACGTCATGAATCACCTCCCCGGGTTGTGCCTCGGCCACCTGTATCGCGAAAAGAAAATATTATGCATATGAAGTACAAACATAAGCAGAAATGCACGCAGGTCGTTCCATGTATATACGTACCACCTTCCCCTTGAAGCGGTCAAAGTTGCGGTTTCCCGCGCAGTGCGTTCCACCATCGCCTCGGTTATCCGCGTTCCGCCTCGACAAGGCTGCAAACTCCTCGTCTTCTCTGAGCCACCTCGTCCTAACCAGCTCCTCCCATGCGAGTCGATGCGGCTCGGCCCAATCGGGGATAACCTGAAAATGCAATACTCAACTCCAGAAAATGCAATGGCAACTTAGAAGCAATGTAGAATCTTATTGACATTTTACTCACCGACATGTACTCTTCTGGCGTCATCGAGTACTCAGGATTAGGGTTCCTACCGACAATGTCTTCCTTCCTGACCCTCACGCCCCTGTCAGCCCAGAAGTGGCTAGCGGCCGTGACCTTCTGGTTGTACCACACCTGGGGGGTCAACTTCACACAAGCCCCAAGCAAAGTCCTCTGCGCCTTCTCCTGGTCCTCCTCGGCCACACGGTAAAAGCACTTCAATCATGCATAAGAGTCATGAGTTAGCACGGTGGGGTCATCAAGTATGAACATAACTCGAGAAATATGCCTTACCCAAAACTTGGTGATGACAGCATCAGCAGCTGTCAGAAAGCCCGGGACACGGGTAGTCTGGTAGTCCGCCCAAGTGGTAGCTAGCTTCCTGTCACCCTCGTGGGTAATGTGATAGCCCGGCCAGAACTTCCTAATCAGAGCTCCAACAAGGCTGTTAGGAAGGCGAGGCTTCGTCCCCGGAGGAAATGTCCAATTGCTGCACAATAATAAACGTTAGTACACAATAATTATTTATAACCAACATGAAATAAAATGTTTTAAATTGCCAAATTAGTACACTTACTCAAGGCCATCTGGAATAATAAGGGCTTTCGCCTCCTGAGTCCTAGGCTCAAACTTCTCGTCAGGGACTCCCGATTCCCCACGATTCCGCAATTTCTTCGGCCCCACCAACTCGCGGCTAGTGTCCGCCTCCGTATCGGTCCCCGCCTCCCTCTCGGTCCTCGCCTCCCTCTCAGACTCTGCCTCCCTCTCGGACTCTGCCTCCCTCTCGGCCCTGAAAGGCTGCTCTGTCAGGAACAACTCAGGAGCCACGTCGCCAGAAGCAGAGGGTGGTGGGTCAAAGTCCACGCCTCCTCCCGTGGCACCTCGTCCTCGTCCTCCTCGACCTCGGCCTCGACCCCGTCCTCCGCCAGCAGGAGCAAGATCGGGGTAACGCGGATTGGGATTTGGCTGTCTCCCACTCCGTGTAGCACTTTTCTTGCGCTGCTTCAGCGCATTAAGCAAGGACGAACTGGTTGCCTTGCCACTGCTCATATTGTTCAATCACCTGCATTAAGTAAGAGAAAACAGTTAAGCACAAAGACATAATAAAATGTATACACAAAGAATAAAGGCATAATGCAATTAAGAAAACAGTTAAGCACAAAGACAAAATAAAATGCATTAAAAAATAAATACTCACTATCATTTTCATTTTCATTCTCATTCTCATTCTCATTCTCATTCACATTCTCATTCTCATTCTCACTATCACTATCTTTTGAGTAGAAATCTGGATTCTCATCGAAGGGTGTAGGCTCATCATTGTTGTCATTCTCGGTATGGAGCTTCTCGAGCATACTTATGTCATGTAGATTCACCACTGACTCACCCCGAGTTTCTACATCATTCCCAAGATCCTCAAGATCAACCGGTTCTAAATCAAAGTGTCCGAAGTCCTCTTGCTCTTGATAGAAAATTCCCTCGTACGTTAAAGGGTTAATGTTGTTGTAATCGTCCTCGGAGGGAATCGGTAGGTTACCATGTGGCGATACCTGGAACACGACTTCCCAGCCCTAGAGTTCCGCTTTCTGGCATGGGTAGGGCAAATAATAAACTTGGTTGGCTTGGTGAGCAACAACAAAGACGTCGGCTCCGCTATAGGTGGTTGAAGGCCTAACTTCAACTAACCCAATGGAAGGGGTACTTCTCAGTCCACCCCTTGGGTCAAACCAGTGGCACTTGAACACAACAAGATTGAGTTCGACATTCGTACGATTGAAGGTCAGCTCGTATACATTCTCTAACCTTCCGTAGTAATCAAGGGAATCGGCTCCTTTGGTGAACACCCCAGTATTTACCGTTTTTGCATTCGGTCGCCCTTTCTGGTGCGTCTCTGTATGGAAGCGAAACCCATTCACATCATACTTCTCATACTTCATGACGACACTGTTACAACCTTGGGAAACACATTTCAGCTCATCTGACATCTCAACGTTGGGATCAGCTCCCTACAGGTACAAGAGGAATTTGTTGCGTTCAGTAGTTACGTGGAATAAGAGCGACAAGTCACATATTGCAAGGTAAGAGGGACAGGTTAGAAATTACTTTTTCCATAAACCAGGACACAAAGTTTTTTTATTTCCGGAAGCACCCTCTTTCAGTAGAGTGTCCAACTCCATGGGAGAGGGATCAGTCGGTCCCGGCCACTGTTCATCCGTGAAATCGCTAAGAAGGAGAAAATAAGCATTAGACGGAGACCGAGTTACTAGCTGCATAGAGAAATAGGGTGTCCACCATTTTACCTAATGAAATCGACCACTTCCTTCATGTTCATAAGCACATAGAGCATTATGCAATCCTTCTCTTCCTTCGGCAACCTATATTTTAGTCCTTTACCGGCCTTGCCACCGGGAAATTGGAATAGTTCGAGATTGGGGTCATTCTTGGGCAGGTCGACATTGTAACGAGAGACCGGGTTATGCATAGTGGGAACATCATCGGGCCAGTAGGTTGTCGCGGCATCTGCCATCTCCCGAAGGCATGTTGCTTCAGCTATGCATGCTTCAATCTTGGCTTTGTTTCCAGTTATCTTTCGAATATACTTAAACTATCTCTCAATACAAAATTGCCAACGAAATTGCACCGCCCCCCCAATAGTGCCTCGTTCGCGAGGTGCACAATGAGATGTGCCATCGGAGTAAAGAAGCCTGGCGGAAAGATCATCTCCAAATTGCATAGCAACTCCGGCACCTGAACTTGCAGCTTCTCAATCACCAGAGGACATATCTGCTTAGCACAGAGGGTGCGGAAGAAATGGCTCAACTCCGCAAGCACTCGCCATACTTTTTCGGGGAGATACCCTCGAACCATCACCGGCATCAGCCGCTCAATCCATATATGATAGTCGTGACTCTTGAGCCCGTTGACTTGTCCCGTCAAAAGATTGACTCCCTTACTTATATTCGAACAATAACCGTCAGGGAACATCACGACGTATTTGAGCCACCTAAATGACTCCTTCTTTTGGACATTATCAAGGCAGTAGTAGGCATGCGGCTTGAACCAATTCTTTCGACGGACAGTAGGAGGCTGCATGTGTAATCTCTTCCTATCACAAAGGTTCTCAACATCAACTCTAGCCTTGACATTATCCTTTGACTTCCCAGGAATGTTCAGGACTGTGTGAAAAAGGGACTCCCCGACATTCTTTTCGGTGTGCATTACATCGATGTTATGGGGAAGTTCGAGGTCCTTGTAATACACGAGATTCGTTAAGGCTGCCACGTGAGTCCAATTATGCGTTACACCATATCCCGCAAATTGATGGC
This sequence comes from Avena sativa, assembly GCA_916181665.1. Lineage (NCBI taxonomy): Eukaryota > Viridiplantae > Streptophyta > Magnoliopsida > Poales > Poaceae > Avena > Avena sativa. The sequence goes on along the minus strand of OV702281.1, from coordinate 412,161,011 downwards.
CAGTTCCCGGCGCCGCGGGCACAAGAGCACGTATCTCGGCATCAACAACTGCACCCTCGTGTTGGAGATATGCCCTAGAGGCAATAATAAATGTAGTTATTATTATATCTTTGTGTTTATGATAAATGTTTACATTCATGCTATAATAGTATTAACAGGGAAACATTAATACTTGTGTGATTTGTAAACTTAATTTGAAGTCCCTAGTATAGCCTCTATACTTCTCTAGCTTGTTGGTTGATAAATGATTGTGGTTTCCCTATCATGAACATTGAGATGTTATCAACAACAAGATCATATCGTTAGGAGAATGATATGGTGGACATACTCCTATAGATAAGCGTAGCATAAAGATCAAGTCATTTCAATAGTTCAATTGCTATATGCTTTCTGATACATAGTAACCTAATTCCTTCGACCATGAGATCATGCATATCACCTTTACCGGATGGATGCTTTGATGACATCAAACACCACACCGTAACTGGGTGGCTATAAAGGTGGCATTGAGTGTTCGGAAAGTATTGGTTGAGACACATGGATCAAGAGTGGGATTTGTCCATCCATATGACGGATAGATATTCTCTGGGCCCTCTCGGTGAAATGTCATCCAATTAGCTTGCAAGCATGTGACTGGATCACAAGGGATCACATATCACGGGAACGAGAAAAGAGTACTTATCAGTAACGAGGTTGAACTAGGTATGCAGAGATACCGACGATCATAACCTCGGATAAGTAACATATCGTAAGACAAAGGGAAATTGGTATCGTATGTAAGTGGTTCATTCGATCGCAAAGTAATCGTAGAAATATGTGGGAGCCATATGAATTTCCAGATTCCTCTATTGGTTATTGTTCGGAGAAGTGTCTCGATCATGTCCGCATAATTCACGAACCGTAGGGAGACACACTTAAGGATTCGACGTTGTTTTGAGTAGTTATGGTATTATGAGAAAGAGACCGAATGTTGTTCGGAGTCTCGGATGGGATCCGGGATATCACGAGGTGATCCAGAATGGTCCGGAGAATAAGATTCATATAAAGAAAGTCCCGTTTCGGAGTTCGGATATGATTCCGGTGAATGTTCTAGAAGGTTCCGGAATGTCCGGCACTCCGGGAGGGGGGAGGGGTACATGAATGTGTCATTACATATTAGAATGATTGCATCATGTACTAAGTGTTCTTGCTGTCCCAAATAAAGGATTAAATTGAATCCTAAAACAGAAAAGTCAAATGTCTAGTTTGAAAGTCAAACGGCTAAAACAAGAAACTGTGGGAAACAAGCAAGAGGAGTTGGGAACCGACTTGAGGGAGGAGTCTCCTCCCCAAGCCGGCACGCCACCCAAGGCCGACTTGGGGAGGGACTCCCCTCCCCTGGCCGCGCCTCCCCACCTATAAAAGGAGGGGCAGGGCCCCCTCCTCTAGACACACAAGTTTCTACCTCTAATCTCCGGTTTAGAGCCGTTTTGGTTTAGAGCTTCTAATTGCTTTAGCCTGCGGTTTAGAGCCTTCTAATTGGTGTGTCTAATCTCTAGACCACTAATAGACCTCTCTCATAATCCACCATACTCGCTCCGGCTTAAGGCGAAGCCCTGCGGGATCTCCCCTCTACTTCCGGTACCACGCCGTTGTGCTGCCGGAATCGCGAGGAGAGTGCTACAACCTCCGCTGCCTGCTGGAACAAGGGAGAGGAAGGTCTTCGTCGAGTACCGAACGTGTGACCGACTGCGGGAGCGCTGCCGGAACGCAGCGCCGGAAGGATCGTCTACACGATCTTGAGATCGGGAAGAGTACGACTACATCACCCACGAGAATCTGCTCTCGTTAAACGCTTTGGAATCTTCGAGGGTAAGTTATTCCATCGACTCGTTGCTACAATCTAGTAGATAGATCTTGGCTTGTTTGTTTGTATGCGATAGAAATTTTTTGTTTTCCATGCTACGAACCCCTACAGTGGTATCAGAGCCGTGTCTATATGTAGATCTGTTGCACGAGTAGAACACAATGGTCATTGTGGGCGTTGATGCTTTTATTGTCGATTACTTCTTGTGTACATTGCATCTTGCGGTATGTTGGGATGAAGCGGCCCGGGCTAACCTTACATGACATCGTTCATGAGACTTGCTCCACGCTTGACATGCAACTTGTATTGCATAAGTGGCTTTGCGGGTGCCTGTTTCTCCTAGCATAGTTAAGATCCAATGTACAACGGGTGATCAACAATGCTAGTATCAATGTTGTGGTTCTTGTTCGTAAGTTAGAACGACACTTATTGAAAGCCCCAAACCACGTAAAATATGCAAAGAAAGCAGAGGCGTCTAACTTTGTTTTGCAGGGGTGTGCAGTGATGTGATATGGCCATGATTGTGATTATATTTGATGTATGCAATGTTCCTTATTGTAAGTTGGCAACCGGCAGGAGCCATATGGTTGTCTTTAATTTATGTTAAGACCCGCATGTCTATTCAAAGTAGTTGTAATAGTTGAAGCCGGTGGACGACAACCATGGAGAAGCGTCATTGACTTTGATGCAATGCCAGTGATGATGGAGATCATGTTCGTGCTTGAAGATGGAGATCGGAAGCACAAAGAAGAAAGGCCATATCATATCACATATATATTGAATTGCATGTGATGTTAATCCTTTATGCATCTTGTATTGCTTAGTAGACGACGGTAGCATTATAAGATGATCCCTCATGCACATCAATTTCAAGTCATAAAGTGTTCACCCTTAGTTAGCACCGTTGCTAAAGCTTGTTGTTTCGAAGCACCACGTGATGATCGGGTGTGTTAGATTCTGCAAGTGTATACAACGTGAGCAAGCCAGATTTGCTCATGCGGAAAATAAGGTTTGATCTTGACGAGCCTGGCATGTACAGACATGGTCTCGGAACACGGATCACCGAAAGGTAAAGCATGAATCATATAGTAGATATGATGAACATGTCGATTGTTCGCCATTGAAGCTATATCAACTCTCGTGATGATCGGTGTTGGTATGGTGGATTTGGTTCGTGTGATCACTAAAACAATGTGAGGGATATTGTTTTGAGTGGGAGTTCACCTAGTTTAATTTCATTAATTAATTTGAACTCAATTTGTCATAAACTTAGTCTAAACTATTGCAAATATGTTGTAGATCAATGGCAGCCCCTACCATCAATTTTAATGCGTTCCTAGAGAAAGAAAAGTTGAAAAACAATGGAAGCAACTTCGCGGATTGGTTCCGCAATTTGAGGATTGTCCTCACAGCTGGTAATTTGACCTATGTGCTGGATGCACCGCTGGGTGACCCACCTGCAGATGATGCTCCCGATGAAGTAAAGAATGTTTACCTCGCTCGGAAGAATCAGTACTCCATAGTTCAGTGTGCTATCTTGTATGGTTTGGAATCGGAGCTTCAGAAAAGGTTTGAGGATTCAGACCCATATGATATTGTCGAGGATCTCAAATTGATTTTTGAGACTCATGCGGCAATTGAAAGTTATGAAGCTTCTGAAAAATTCTTTAACTGCAAGATGGAAGAGGGCAGCTCCATCAGTGAGCATGTGCTTAAGATGTCTAGGCACGCAAACAAACTTCAAAGCTTGGGTATTGTGATTCCTAATGCTTTGGGGATTTACCGTGTCCTCCAATCACTACCACCAAGTTACAAGAACTTTGTGATGAACTACAACATGCAGAACATGAACAAGACGTTGCCAGAACTCTTTGCCATGTTGAAATCTGCAGAAGTGGAGATCAAGAAAGAGCACCAAGTGTTGTTGGTCAATAAGACCACCAAATTCAAGAAAGGCAAGTCTAAGCAAAAGGGACACTTCAAGAAGGGTGGTAAGAAAGTTACCACGCCGGCGAAGAAGACCAAGGCTGGACCCAAGCCTGATACTGAGTGCTTTTACTGCAAGGGAGAAGGTCACTGGAAGCGGAATTGCCCAAGGTACTTGGCGGATTTGAAGAACGGCAACATCAAGAAGAAAGGTATATCTGATATACATGTTATTGATGTGTATCTCACTAGTACTCGTAGTAGTGCCTGGGTATTTGATACTGGTTCGGTTGCTCATATTTGTAACTCGAAACAGGTGCTGCAGAATAAACGGAAGCTAGCGAAGAACGAGGTGACGATGCGCGTGGGAAACGGATCAAAGGTTGATGTGATCGCGGTCAGCACGCTACCCCTTCATCTACCATCGGGATTAGTTTTATACTTAAATAATTGTTATTTGGTGCCTGCGTTGAGCATGAACATTATATCGGGATCTTGTTTATTGCGAGACGGTTACTTGTTTAAGTCCGAGAATAATGGTTGTTCGATTTATATGAGTAACATGTTTTACGCACATGCACCTTTGATAGATGGTCTATTCTTATTGAATCTCGATAGTGGAAATACACATATCAACAACATTGAGGCTAAACGTTTGAAATCAAGCGATAATTCGACCTATATGTGGCACTGTCGTCTTGGTCACATTGGAGTGAAGAGTATGAAGAAACTCCATTCCGATGGACTTCTTGAATCACTTGATTTTGAATCACTTGAAAGATGCGAAGCATGTCTGATGGGAAAAATGACTAAGACTCCATTTTCTGGTATAATGGAGCGAGCTACGGACTTATTGGAAATCATACATACCGATGTGTGTGGTCCAATGAGTGTAGCATCGCGCGGTGGTTATCGTTATGTTCTTACCTTCACGGATGACTTGAGTAGATATGGGTATATCTATTTCATGAAACATAAGTCCGAAACTTTTGAGAAGTTTAAGGAGTTTCAAAGTGAGGTAGAGAATCAACGTAACAAGAAGATTAAATTTCTACGTTCTGATCGTGGAGGTGAATATCTAAGTTACGAGTTTGGCGAGCATTTGAAGAAATGCGGAATACTTTCACAATTGACACCGCCGGGAACACCACAGCGTAATGGTGTGTCCGAACGTCGTAATCGAACTCTCTTAGATATGGTTCGTTCTATGATGTCACTTACAGATTTACCGCTATCATTTTGGGGTTATGCATTAGAAACAGCCGCATTCACTTTAAATAGGGCACCGTCTAAATCCGTTGAAACGACACCGTATGAATTATGGTTTGGGAAGAAACCTAAATTGTCGTTCCTTAAAGTTTGGGGATGCGAAGCCTATGTAAAGAAGTTACAGCCGGACAAGCTTGAACCCAAAGCAGAAAAATGCGTCTTCATAGGATACCCGAAGGAAACTATTGGGTATACCTTCTATCATAGATCCGAAGGCAAAATCTTCGTTGCCAAGAATGGATCCTTTCTAGAGAAGGAATTTCTCTCGAAAGAAGTGACTGGAAGGAAAGTAGAACTCGACGAGGTTGTCGAACCTTCTCTCGAAATTGCGAGTAGCGCAGCACCGGAAGAAGTTCCTGTGGTGCCTGCACCAATTAGAGAGGGAGCTAATGATGGTGATCATGAAACTTTGGTTGAAGTTGCTACAGAGCCTCGGAGGTCAACGAGAAATCGTACCACTCCAGATTGGTATGATCCCGTTATGAGTGTCATGTTGGTGGACAACACCGATGACCCCGAGACATATGAGGAAGCGATGATGAGCCCAGATTCCAATAAATGGCAAGAAGCCATGAAATCCGAGATTGGATCCATGTACGAAAACCAAGTATGGACTTTGGTGGACTTACCGGATGGCCGAAAGGCTATCGAGAACAAATGGATTTTCAAGAAGAAAACAGATGCTGATGGTAATGTTACTGTCTATAAAGCTCGACTTGTCGCAAAAGGGTTTCGACAGATTCAAGGAGTTGACTACGATGAGACTTTCTCACCGGTAGCGAAGCTAAAGTCTGTGAGGATTATTTTAGCAATCGCTGCATATTATGATTATGAGATATGGCAGATGGATGTCAAAACAGCATTCCTCAATGGAGACATTGATGAAGAGTTGTATATGATGCAACCCAAAGGTTTTGTCGATCCTAAAGATGCTAACAAGGTATGCAAACTTCAACGGTCCATCTATGGATTGAAGCAAGCATCCCGAAGTTGGAATCAACGTTTTGATAAGGTAATCAAAAGTTTTGGTTTTATACAAACTTATGGAGAAGCTTGTATTTACAAGAAAGAGAGTGGGAGCTCTGTAGCATTCTTAATACTATATGTGGATGACATATTGTTGATTGGGAATGATGTAGACCTTCTTAATAGTGTCAAAGAATATTTGAATAATAGTTTTTCAATGAAGGATCTTGGCGAAGCAGCTTACATATTAGGCATAAAGATTTATAGAGATAGATCGAAACGCCAAATATCATTGTCACAGAGTACATATTTGGACAAAGTTCTAAAGAGGTTTGGAATGGAAGAAAGCAAGAAAGGGTTCTTGCCCATGTTGCCCAATACGACCTTGAGTAAAACTCAAAGTCCGACATCGGCAGAAGATAGAGAAAGGATGAGTAAGACTCCCTATGCATCAGCCATAGGATCTCTAATGTATGCCATGCTATGTACTAGACCCGACATTGCATATGCTGTTAGTCTAACTAGCAGATATCAAAGTGATCCAGGAGTGGATCATTGGACAGCGGTCAAAAACATCCTTAAGTACTTGAGAAGAACTAAGGATATGGTTCTTTCTTATGGAGGTGATGAACAACCCGTTGTTAATGGTTACACTGATGCTAGTTGGAACACCGATCCGGATGATTCTAAATCACAATCTGGATACGTATTTATTTTGAATGGTGCAGCAGTTAGCTGGAGGAGTGCAAAGCAAAGTGTTGTGGCGAGATCTTCAACTGAATCGGAATACATGGCTGCTTCGGAGGCTTCACAAGAAGCGATATGGATGAAAGAGTTCATTACAGAGCTGGGTGTGGTTCCTAGTGCGCTGGACCCAATGTCTATCTACTGTGATAACATGGGCGCCATAGCCAATGCGCAAGAACCAAGGTCACACAAGAAGCTGAAGCATATCAAGCTACGTTTTCACGCTATTCGAGAACATATCCAGGATGGGGATATAAAGATTTGCAAAGTACACACAGATCTGAATGTGGCGGATCCGTTGACTAAACCTCTCCCGAGGGCAAAACATGACCAACACCAAACTGCCATGGGTGTTCGGTATATTACCATGTAATCTAGATTAGATGACTCTAGTGCAAGTGGGAGACTGTTGGAGATATGCCCTAGAGGCAATAATAAATGTAGTTATTATTATATCTTTGTGTTTATGATAAATGTTTACATTCATGCTATAATAGTATTAACAGGGAAACATTAATACTTGTGTGATTTGTAAACTTAATTTGAAGTCCCTAGTATAGCCTCTATACTTCACTAGCTTGTTGGTTGATAAATGATTGTGGTTTCCCTATCATGAACATTGAGATGTTATCAACAACAAGATCATATCGTTAGGAGAATGATATGGTGGACATACTCCTATAGATAAGCGTAGCATAAAGATCAAGTCATTTCAATAGTTCAATTGCTATATGCTTTCTGATACATAGTAACCTAATTCCTTCGACCATGAGATCATGCATATCACCTTTACCGGATGGATGCTTTGATGACATCAAACACCACACCGTAACTGGGTGGCTATAAAGGTGGCATTGAGTGTTCGGAAAGTATTGGTTGAGACACATGGATCAAGAGTGGGATTTGTCCATCCATATGACGGATAGATATTCTCTGGGCCCTCTCGGTGAAATGTCATCCAATTAGCTTGCAAGCATGTGACTGGATCACAAGGGATCACATATCACGGGAACGAGAAAAGAGTACTTATCAGTAACGAGGTTGAACTAGGTATGCAGAGATACCGACGATCATAACCTCGGATAAGTAACATATCGTGAGACAAAGGGAAATTGGTATCGTATGTAAGTGGTTCATTCGATCGCAAAGTAATCGTAGAAATATGTGGGAGCCATATGAATTTCCAGATTCCTCTATTGGTTATTGTTCGGAGAAGTGTCTCGATCATGTCCGCATAATTCACGAACCGTAGGGAGACACACTTAAGGATTCGACGTTGTTTTGAGTAGTTATGGTATTATGAGAAAGAGACCGAATGTTGTTCGGAGTCTCGGATGGGATCCGGGATATCACGAGGTGATCCGGAATGGTCCGGAGAATAAGATTCATATAAAGAAAGTCCCGTTTCGGAGTTCGGATATGATTCCGGTGAATGTTCTAGAAGGTTCCGGAATGTCCGGCACTCCGGGAGGGGGGAGGGGTACATGAATGTGTCATTACATATTAGAATGATTGCATCATGTACTAAGTGTTCTTGCTGTCCCAAATAAAGGATTAAATTGAATCCTAAAACAGAAAAGTCAAATGTCCAGTTTGAAAGTCAAACGGCTAAAACAAGAAACTGTGGGAAACAAGCAAGAGGAGTTGGGAACCGACTTGAGGGAGGAGTCTCCTCCCCAAGCCGGCGCGCCACCCAAGGCCGACTTGGGGAGGGACTCCCCTCCCCTGGCCGCGCCTCCCCACCTATAAAAGGAGGGGCAGGGCCCCCTCCTCTAGACACACAAGTTTCTACCTCTAATCTCCGGTTTAGAGCCGTTTTGGTTTAGAGCTTCTAATTGCTTTAGCCTGCGGTTTAGAGCCTTCTAATTGGTGTGTCTAATCTCTAGAACACTAATAGACCTCTCTCATAATCCACCATACTCGCTCCGGCTTAAGGTGAAGCCCTGCGGGATCTCCCCTCTACTTCCGGTACCACGCCGTTGTGCTGCCGGAATCGCGAGGAGAGTGCTACAACCTCCGCTGCCTGCTGGAACAAGGGAGAGGAAGGTCTTCGTCGAGTACCGAACGTGTGACCGACTGCGGGAGCGCTGCCGGAACGCAGCGCCGGAAGGATCGTCTACACGATCTTGAGATCGGGAAGAGTACGACTACATCACCCACGAGAATCTGCTCTCGTTAAACGCTTTGGAATCTTCGAGGGTAAGTTATTCCATCGACTCGTTGCTACAATCTAGTAGATAGATCTTGGCTTGTTTGTTTGTATGCGATAGAAATTTTTTGTTTTCCATGCTACGAACCCCTACACCTCGAACTTTGGTACCTCTTTTACTTCATGCACAACTTTGCCCTTCTTGAAGTTCTTTCTATCTTCTCTGAACGAATGATTTCTTTTGAGGTACTGTCGATTCGTGTCAAACGCAACATATTTGCGACCCGAACTCAAGTCGGTGCCTGCACACTGGGCATGGCCACTTACCAGCTATACACCATCCGCACGTTAGGGCGTACCCAGGCATGTCATGCATAGTATATTGTAACCAAACTTTCATAAAAAAGTTTCTCTTTGATGCTCGGTCGTATGTTAACGTCCCGTGTATCCAAGAGTGGTTCAAATCATCCACAATCGGCTGCATGTAGACACTCAAGTTCTTCCCCGGATACTCAGGTCCTGGAATTATCAGCGACAAAAACATGGTCTTCCGTTGCATTAATACTCCGGGAGGGAGATTGAGCGGAATAACATACACCGGCCAGCAGCTGTACGAGGCCGTCGACATACCATATGGGTTGAAGCCATCTGTTGCTATCACAATTCTAACATTCCGAGCCTCTCCTGCCCACCGGGTTTTTTTTTCATCGAAGTTCTTCCATGCCTTACCATCAGATGGATGTCCCATCTTCTTCCGTCCGTGCCCGTCCTCGTATCTTTTCCCCTTCTTGTGCCACGTCATCTGTTTGGCAGTCTCCTCGCTCAAGTAAAGCCGCTGGATTCTTTTTATGAATGGGAGATACCGAAGTATCTTCTTAGCGACCTTCGACTGCCTCACCTGACCATCCTTCCCCTTTATCTCTTCATATCTAGAGGCCTTACAAATGGAGCAGTACTTGTCACCCTCAAACTGTTTCCAAAACAAAAGGCAGCCTTTTGGACAACAATCTATCTTTTCATAATCCATGTCGAGCTCCTTCATGAGTTTCTTCGTTTCGTGAAAGGTTTTAGGCAGACAATGCCCTTCGGGCAACATGTTACCACATGTTCTCAGATTAGCTTCAAAGTGAGAACGGGTGGCGGAGTACTGGCACTTGTCGGCTAGACACTGAGAGATGGCATCGAGCTGAGAAATCTTTGCACCCTCGTACAGAGGCCTCTTAGCCGCGGCCATCATATCAAGGAAGGCCTTCGCGGTTGGCTCCGGTTCCTCCGGTTCTAGCGGTTCCTCCGGTTCTGGTGATTCCTCCCGTGGAGGTGGCGAATTCGGCTGGTCGGCATCGATAAGATCATCTAGCATGTTTCTAATCCCATCGTGCTCATTGCCATTGAGCTGCTGACGCATCACCTCACCTCTGTCATGTTCGTACCGAGCAAAGTCGACTTGCGTGACATAGTTAGACATGTACCCATATTGCAGAAGGTGTTTGTACATGTCATCCTTTCCCTGACGATGACGCTTAGTGCAATGAGCGCAGGGACAAAGTGCCCGAACCATTGCCTTCGAACCACGCGCTAACTCATTCACTAACAAATGAGTGTTCCGTACCCAATCGTCTGTTTTATTAGTCGCACTAATACGACCACTGTACATCCACCCATTATCAGCCATCCTCTTCTGCTTTGTTGGGAGACAAACAACAAATATAACATTTTATATCAAACAGGAGATTAAATGCTTCATATTTTTACGCATTCATCAACCTACATGTCCAATAGGAAAAGAGGGTCCTAACCAGCCGCCGGATCCGTAGATTGGGTAAGTTCTCCCTGGTTCTACCCCGATCCAAGCAGAATTTTGGCAGCACCTCCCCGCTGCTCTCCCGATACACGTCTCGACAAAAAGCCAAGAGGATGTGCATCCGGAGAACAACGAGGAGGCGCCACCGAAATCCTGTCTCGAATCGAGGTAGAGCCAGGGAGAACCAAACCCAACTACGAATCCGCCGACTGCCCGATAAAAGCCATAAGCGTTACGGTCCAAAATATGCGAGACCACTAATGCATATTAAGTCGCGTAACGCTTACGGTCGGGATGACGCCTAGGTGACGCGACATACTTGTCGATCTAGACACGAAAATAAACCTAGGTACAAGAGAGGCGAATGGATTCTCACCCTCGAAGCGTGATCAAATCGTAGAAGATGATCCGGGACCAGTCGTCGAAACACTCCCCACGCTCACCCTCCGGTAACTACAAACAACATACCATATACAACATATATTTAGCAAATTTCATCTATTTTAGTAAACATGAACTATTATACATAAGAAAAACTACATACAAACTATAAACTACTGCTACAACCTACTACTAGATACTACAACCTACTACTGCAAATTTCATCTATTTCATCTAGATACTACAACCTACTACTACAAACTACTAGTACATAAGAAAAACTACATACTACAAACTATAAACTACTACTACAAACTACTACTTCAAACTACTATTACAAACTAAAACCACAAACTACAATTAGTACAAACTAAAACTAAAACTAAAACTACAAACTAAAATAAAAACAAGAACAAATTTTAAAAAAAACTAACCAATGGAGGGAGGGGTGGGGGAGGGGTACTGGGGGTGGTGGCCAGGCAATGGGGTTGGGGTGGGGAAGTGGGGGAGGGGTGGGGGAGGGGTACTGGGGGTGGTGGCGGCAGTGGGAAAGTGGGGGAGGGGTGGCGGCGGTGTACTGGGGGTGGTGGCGGCAGTGGGGAAGTGGGGGTGACGGCGGGGTGGTGGGGTGGGGAAGTGGGGGAGGGCCAGGGTGGGGGAGGGCCGGGGTGGGGCTAGCGGCGGCGGCCCCGAGCTCGGGGACCGGCGGCGGGGTGGTGGGGTGGTGGTGGCGGCGGGGTGGTGGGGTAGGGAAGTGGGGGAGGGCCGGGGTGGGGAAGTGGGGGAGGGCTCGCGGGAGGGAGAGAGGGGGGCTGGCGGCGGAGGCCCGAGCTCGGGGACCGGCGGCGGGTGGCGGCGGGTCGGGGCTGGCGGCGGGAGGGGGTTGGGAGGCAGGAGGTGGGGAGCGGGATGGGGAGGGATTGGTGATGGGAACGAGTGGCCCGGGGTGGGCCGCGGGTCAAAAAAAAACGGTGATGCTACGCCGACGGCCAGGCGTACGCCGAGGGCAGCCGTCGGCGTAGCTAGGGCAATTTTTTTTATTAAATGCACATATATGTAGAGACTAAAGCATATCAAAAAAATAATAAATTCATTTAGATACACATGTGTAGGACCTAATTTATAGATACATGTAAAATCTAGCCAAAAATTTCGACAGGGGTAGAGACTCGGATCGTCTACCCCCCTAGACGTTCCTCTGACAGGGGTAGCCCGGCGTAGCTCTCTCTTGTTTTGTGTTTGTTTAGGTCATATGGTGATGTCAAACCATGTTGGCTCACAAGTTGGGGCACTATCCTACCCGGTTTCACCTCGACGGGGAGATTCCACCCTTATACGGGCCCGGAACCTTCGCCCCTAGGTTAGAGCGCATGCATGCGAGGGGGGACACATGCAAGCACCTATATATACCAACCTCTAACCACACCCACACACACATATGCTAGGGGCACATGCAAGTTTTCATCTCATTCCGATGTTCTCGTGGTCTTCCTCCGGCGAAACCCTGATCTTTGTGCACACTCGGATCGTCTACCCCCCTAGACGTTCCTCTGACAGGGGTAGCCCGGCGTAGCTCTCTCTTGTTTTGTGTTTGTTTAGGTCATAGGGTGATGTTAAACCATGTTGGCTCACAAGTTGGGGCACTATCCTACCCGGTTTCACCTCGACGGGGAGATTCCACCCTTATACGGGCCCGGAACCTTCGCCTCTAGGTTAGAGCGCATGCATGCGAGGGGGGACACATGCAAGCACCTATATATACCAACCTCTAACCACACCCACACACACATATGCTAGGGGCACATGCAAGTTTTCATCTCATTCCGATGTTCTCGTGGTCTTCCTCCGGTGAAACCCTGATCTTTGTGCACACTCGGATCGTCTACCCCCCTAGACGTTCCTCTGACAGGGGTAGCCCGGCATAGCTCTCTCTTGTTTTGTGTTTGTTTAGGTCATAGGGTGATGTCAAACCATGTTGGCTCACAAGTTGGGGCACTATCCTACCCGGTTTCACCTCGACGGGGAGATTCCACCCTTATACGGGCCCGGAACCTTCGCCTCTAGGTTAGAGCGCATGCATGTGAGGGGGGACACATGCAAGCACCTATATATACCAACCTCTAACCACACCCACACACACATATGCTAGGGGCACATGCAAGTTTTCATCTCATTCCGATGTTCTCGTGGTCTTCCTCCGGCGAAACCCTGATCTCTGTGCACACTCGGATCGTCTACCCCCCTAGACGTTCCTCTGACAGGGGTAGCCCGGCATAGCTCTCTCTTGTTTTGTGTTTGTTTAGGTCATAGGGTGATGTCAAACCATGTTGGCTCACAAGTTGGGGCACTATCCTACCCGGTTTCACCTCGACGGGGAGATTCCACCCTTATACGGGCCCGGAACCTTCGCCTCTAGGTTAGAGCGCATGCATGCGAGGGGGGACACATGCAAGCACCTATATATACCAACCTCTAACCACACCCACACACATATGCTAGGGGCACATGCAAGTTTTCATCTCATTCCGATGTTCTCGTGGTCTTCCTCCGGCGAAACCCTGATCTCTGTGCACACTCGGATCGTCTACCCCCCTAGACGTTCCTCTGACAGGGGTAGCCCGGCGTAGCTCTCTCTTGTTTTGTGTTTGTTTAGGTCATAGGGTGATGTCAAACCATGTTGGCTCACAAGTTGGGGCACTATCCTACCCGGTTTCACCTCGACGGGGAGATTCCACCCTTATACGGGCCCGGAACCTTCGCCTCTAGGTTAGAGCGCATGCATGCGAGGGGGGACACATGCAAGCACCTATATATACCAACCTCTAACCACACCCACACACACATATGCTAGGGGCACATGCAAGTTTTCATCTCATTCCGATGTTCTCGTGGTCTTCCTCCGGCGAAACCCTGATCTCTGTGCACACTCGGATCGTCTACCCCCCTAGACGTTCCTCTGACAGGGGTAGCCCGGCGTAGCTCTCTCTTGTTTTGTGTTTGTTTAGGTCATAGGGTGATGTCAAACCATGTTGGCTCACAAGTTGGGGCACTATCCTACCCGGTTTCACCTCGACGGGGAGATTCCACCCTTATACAGGCCCGGAACCTTCGCCTCTAGGTTAGAGCGCATGCATGCGAGGGGGGACACATGCAAGCACCTATATATACCAACCTCTAACCACACCCACACACACATATGCTAGGGGCACATGCAAGTTTTCATCTCATTCCGATGTTCTCGTGGTCTTCCTCCGGCGAAACCCTGATCTCTGTGCACACTCGGATCGTCTACCCCCCTAGACGTTCCTCTGACAGGGGTAGCCCGGCGTAGCTCTCTCTTGTTTTGTGTTTGTTTAGGTCATAGGGTGATGTCAAACCATGTTGGCTCACAAGTTGGGGCACTATCCTACCCGGTTTCACCTCGACGGGGAGATTCCACCCTTATACGGGCCCGGAACCTTCGCCCCTAGGTTAGAGCGCATGCATGCGAGGGGGGACACATGCAAGCACCTATATATACCAACCTCTAACTACACCCACACACACATATGCTAGGGGCACATGCAAGTTTTCATCTCATTCCGATGTTCTCGTGGTCTTCCTCCGGCGAAACCCTGATCTCTGTGCACACTCGGATCGTCTACCCCCCTAGACGTTCCTCTGACAGGGGTAGCCCGGCGTAGCTCTCTCTTGTTTTGTGTTTGTTTAGGTCATAGGGTGATGTCAAACCATGTTGGCTCACAAGTTGGGGCACTATCCTACCCGGTTTCACCTCGACGGGGAGATTCCACCCTTATACGGGCCCGGAACCTTCGCCTCTAGGTTAGAGCGCATGCATGCGAGGGGGGACACATGCAAGCACCTATATATACCAACCTCTAACCACACCCACACACACATATGCTAGCGGCACATGCAAGTTTTCATCTCATTCCGATGTTCTCGTGGTCTTCCTCCGGCGAAACCCTGATCTCTGTGCACACTCGGATCGTCTACCCCCCTAGACGTTCCTCTGACAGGGGTAGCCCGGCGTAGCTCTCTCTTGTTTTGTGTTTGTTTAGGTCATAGGGTGATGTCAAACCATGTTGGCTCACAAGTTGGGGCACTATCCTACCCGGTTTCACCTCGACGGGGAGATTCCACCCTTATACGGGCCCGGAACCTTCGCCTCTAGGTTAGAGCGCATGCATGCGAGGGGGGACACATGCAAGCACCTATATATACCAACCTCTAACCACACCCACACACACATATGCTAGGGGCACATGCAAGTTTTCATCTCATTCTGATGTTCTCGTGGTCTTCCTCCGGCGAAACCCTGATCTCTGTGCACACTCGGATCGTCTACCCCCTAGACGTTCCTCTGACAGGGGTAGCCCGGCGTAGCTCTCTCTTGTTTTGTGTTTGTTTAGGTCATAGGGTGATGTCAAACCATGTTGGGTCACAAGTTGGGGCACTATCCTACCCGGTTTCACCTCGACGGGGAGATTCCACCCTTATACGGGCCCGGAACCTTCGCCTCTAGGTTAGAGCGCATGCATGCGAGGGGGGACACATGCAAGCACTTCATGTGGTCGTGGTGAGTGCTATTGAGTACCACATGCGATATAACACTTACAAACATATAGAAATTTCTCGGGGTGTGAGAAGATTCGCAACGACATTTCATGTGGACGTGTAGACTGCTATTCAGAGGGTACGAAATTATCCAATTAATAAAAAAATATATAAATAATTGATGCAAATACAAAATATATGAAAAATAGAGAAGGCTACGCCGAGGGTGACCGTCGGCGTACGTTTCTGGTACGCCGAGGGTGGCCGTCGGCGTATGCGATGCCGAGGGTCGCCGTCGGCCTAACCGACGGCACCGTTAGCGCGTCGTCCGTGCTGCCGGCATGTGCCACGCGTCCGCTAGCTACGCCGAGGGCCGCCACTACGCCGAGGGTGACCGTCGGTGTAGTGTATGCTACGCCGACGGCTTGGCTACGCCGAGGGCTGGCCTGTTGGGCTGGCCCGGTGCGGTGCTACGCCGACGGCCCCGACGTTTGGCCGTCGGCGTAGCAGACGGCCGTCGGCGCATCTGGCCATTCCTGTAGTGAAGAGGTAAACTTGGATTAAATTTCCCGTGGCTTTGGATCTGTTGAACTCTAGATTCTAGATTCTAGAAGTGCACCATCCATAATTACCGTACCTAATCTCCGATTATTAGGTATAGTCTGTACCTGCCCACTGGAGTGAACTTAGTTGTTTTCTTTTTCTTCAAACTGGCCACAGTTGAATGGTAGCAAAGAAGTCCCACTTCTAGGTGAGAGCTGCCATGAATCAGCCAAAGATGAGAGAGGATTCCTTTCGGAGGGCCAGGAATCGGCCAAAGGTGGGAGCTGCCATGTCAATTGGTGACCCCTCTACAGACCCACATCGCTCGGAGGGCTGGGCGTGCGAGACTTGGCCACCACAGGAACTGCGTTATGCCTGTGTTGGCAATGGCTCAGCAGAACAGACTCCACCAGGGCATGGAGCGGCCTGGACTTACAGCTCAGCGAGGAGGAACAGGGCATGTTCTTTGCTTCCACATACATGGAGTCGGGAGATGGTCTTTCGGCGTGCTTCTGGGAGGACAGATGGATCCAAGGTAGATCCATTTGCAAGATCACGCCCCAGCTATACGACTGTGTCCCTAAACGGCGACGCAAGATACGGACAGTTGCGGACGGCCTTGTAAACAATCATTGGGCACAATATATACAAGGCGTAATCGGAGTCCAGGAGGTGGGCTAATATCTACACATCTGGCAGCTCATCGCGCCCACAATTCTATCTTCTGTGCCAGACCGATTGATCTGGAAGTGGATGGCAGATGGCGAATATACTGCTAAATCAGTGTATCTTGCCTCCTTCCATGGATCAACCAGCTCCAAGTCTTGGAAGCTCATCTGGAAGTCCTGGGCGTCCAACCGCGTCAAATTCTTCCACTGGATCGCGGACATGGACCGGTGTTGGACTATGAAAAGACTGGAGCGGCGACACCTCCAACACCATCCCAGGTGCCTTCTCTGCGACCCAGGCTCAGGAGATCATGCTACACCTGACCATCACATGTCCATCTCTCGCCAAATCTGGCATGAGACCCTTGCGTGGTTGCGCGTGACCCGCAACCCGCCAGCTCAGGAGGCATCACCTTTTGACTGGTGGATTCAAGCTAAGCAAGACACACCGAAGGTCATGCACAAAGGGCTAGCTTCCGTGACATTGCTCGTCCCATGGATGATACGGAAACATCGAAATGACCGCGTCTTTTACAGAGCTCGGCCTTCCATCGTGGGCCTGATGGCGAGAATCAAAGATGAGGCGGCTGCATGGGTCATAGCAGGAGCAAAATGGCTTAGAGATGTAGTACCCACGACATGGGATTTGCATTAAGAATCTAGGAATGAAGCATGGTAAGAACCTCTTAGGAGGTGTGTAACAATATCTATGCAATGAAATGAATCACAAAGAGCCTTTTGTGTTTTCTCAAAAAAAAGAGTCCCCACTTCTAGTTCATTTGCTAAATTCTAGTTCAAATTTTGAGCAAAAAATTAAACCAAAATTTGACAAATAAATTAAAACCGGGACTTTGATGGGAATACCTTAGACTTAACGATACTTGGGACTGCGGATGCTGTAGTATAAGAAATCACTTAGTCTTTGATGTAATTTTTTTTTTGCCACAATCATATTTTTGAATGACTAGATGGCATTTATTATGTGCTCTCTTTCCCCAGACCCGTGTGCTTATTGATGATCTGCGAGAAGTTACTCAAGGGGGCAAGAGCAAATTGGTGCTGTCTTGGCTAAGCAACACGCCTTCTTCCACCAGCACGCCTCCTACCGCCGGCAAAAGAATGTCATTCATAGCCTGCACGTGGATGGTGCTGTCTTGGCTGAGCACGCTGACATGGCGGAGACATCCTTTAACTATTTCCAAGGATTGCTGGGCACAGAGCTGCCACGCCAATTCTCGATGGACCTGGACTTCCTGGGCTCGGCCTCGGAAGACCTGTCGGACTTGGACTCCCCCTTCTCGAAGGAGGAAGTCTGAGAGGTGATCAAACGGCTGCCCCGTGGGGAGGCGCCAAGGCCGGATGGTTTTACAGCGGAGTTCCTGCAGAGCTGTTGGGGTGTGGTCAAGGTGGACTTCATGGCTGCCTTCGCCAAGCTGTTCTCCATGAATGGGCGTGGGTTCCAGGGCCTAAACCAGGCTTTGGTCATTCTGCTGCCCAAGAACAGTGACGCGTCGGCCTCGGAGACTACAGACCCATTAGACTTATCCACATCTTTGCAAAACTGGCGGCGAAGGTGTTGGCTTCGAGGTTGGCCCCGAGGCTAGGGAGGCTGGTGGACCTGAACCAGTGCGCCTTCATAAAGAAGAGCTGCATACATGATAACTCCATGCTGGTTAAGCAGACGGTGTGTCTGCTTCATAGGCTGAAGGAACCACGGGTAATGCTGAAGCTCGATATAGCCAAAGCATTCAACTCCGTGTCCTGGGCGCTGCTTTTCCAGGTGCTTCGGAAGGTTGGACTGGACCCCAGATTCCGTGAGTTGGTTGTTATCCTCCTCTCGACAACTAGCTCCAGAGTGATGCTCAATGGCGATCCAGGCCCCCCGATCTGGCATAGACGAGGCCTGGTACAGGGCGACCCCCTGTCGCCGATGTTGTTCGTGCTGTTCATCAACACGTTGAATAGGGTGATGGTTAGAGCCATGGAGTTCGGGATCCTGGGGCGTGTGGCTTCTCGCGAGTTGGTAACGACGGTATCCCTCTATGCGGATGATGTCATGATCTTCTGTCACCCGGATGTTCAGGAGCTGCACACGATGTGTGCGCTACTGGCCCTCTTTGGGGAGGCATCAGGGCTGCACACCAACTTCGCCAAATGCTCGGTGTCACCTATCGCTTGTTCGGGCGAGGTCGCTGCTCTTGCGGCGACCGATATGGGATGCCAGCTGGCGCCATTCCCAGTGAGATACCTGGGGATCCCTCTGTCACTGCACCGGATTTCTGCGGCTGCGCTTCAGCCCCAGGTGGACAGTATTTCCAACAGATTGGCGACCTGGAAAGCTGCCATGATGGCGAAAGCAGGATGTCTGGCGCTAGTCAAGTCGGTCCTCATGGCGATCCTCCTCCACCAGATTATCGTGCTCGGCCTCAATAAGCAGACACTCAAACAAATACAGAAGATAGTGTGGAGCTTTCTCTGGGCAGGGAGAGCGGAGGACAATGGTGGCCATTGTCACGTTAACTAGGAGAAGGTCTCGCAACCGAAGTTCTATGGTGGGTTGGGGGGTCCCCGACATAGCCCGCACGGCGATAAGCCTCCGTGTACCCTGGATCTGGAGGATGCATACTGATCCTATGAGACCTTGGCGTGACTTTGACATTGCGTGACCCAGCATGCCACTGCATCTGTAGTACACTATAGTCGTTGACATGACGTTTATAGAACACCGTTCCGTAAATATCACATCCCTCAGAGTGGTACAACAGAAACATTGCGGGTCCATATTACAAACATACACGCATTTATTTTTATTACAATACCAAAAGTTTCAGACTTCGAAAAGATTCAACTTACAAACCAAAATATAAAGTGTTTCAGCGGAATTTAAAAGTAACAACTCCAACTAAGAGTTGAGCTCAACAACTTATTTTATAGGTTTATGCTGCTCGTCTCCGTCGGTTACTACTACCTAGAGCACTAGTTTGACTCATTGCCATCTACTCCATAGCGGATTTCATAATCCACTCCTTCAACACCTCCTGACAGGTCAGGCTCCTCGTAGAACACATCTTCTTGGCATTCAGCTGCATACATAGGTGTGTCTTCGGGATCTTCAGAGTCTAAGCAAGGGATCAAAGAAAAGGATGAGTAACAGCGTTACCCAGCAAGTTCATTATATGCAAGGTGGGAAGTTTGATGCTCTAACTACCACCTCAGACCATAAGTCCTTGGCACTATGCAGTTTTTGTAAATCTTTCTTTAAAGATTGATTTTATTATGAAAACCTATGACCATCAGCCTTCATAGGTTGACCAGAACTTTCATGGAGTTCCTTTCCTGCCGTGTTCGTAGCTCCTTCCCAGAACAGGTAGTAACAAGTTACAGTTTTAACACTCTGCAGAGGTGCGTTATTTTACCCATGAGAGATCAACTCCTTGTTGCACAATCGAGCGTACTTTCCCGTCCACAATTCCATGACGTGGCACCCAGTAGGTGATCCAAGCCAATCACAGCCCCCTTCGCGACCTCGCATGCCTCCTTGGTGTACACCATGCCCACACATTGAATTACGGCAATGGTTTGTACAGACCGTTAGATGCCAGAACTATCATGGGACGTTGAGGATTCCCACCCATATGCTGCATATCCTCTACGAATTACCAATTAATATGCACGCTACGAGTGATAACAGCCACGACCTACACATCCGGCTACATGCGAGAGGAAGAAGATACAACTGACTTCTTTGTCCCATTCCAAATCCCATGGTTAACGCGTAATATACGGCGCTAGAATCACTGATGTCATGGGTTATTAAGTCCCTAATTGATCATCATTGTTGCAAATAGAAACCTAAGTTCTATTGCTCCATTATATCATTGCTTAGGATGATACCTAAGATTTATTTATTTGAGAAAATAATATTTTTCTTCCTTTGGAGTATATATGATAACACACAATTTGCAAATATTTTGATAAAGACTCTTCAAAGGACATGAGCAAGTGATGAACTTGCCTTGTGATTGCAAGGTAGTGAAGTCGGATGCTTGCACTGGACCTTGAGCTTCTATGTCTACAGAACATCATTATTGCCCGGTAAGGACAATATTTAAAGAGGCAAAATGATTATGCAAAGTAATGTAATGCATTATTTATTTTTGTGTGTTCTACCCATTATTTTAGTTTCAAAAATTCCTTTAAGTAGTATAGGATTTATAAATATTATTTTTTAATATTTATTAAATATTATATTCTTTTATTTTATTTCATCTTATTTGAATTTTATTTCTCTTAATAATTCCTTTTAAGAATTATCATTTAAATACAAAGAATGATATTAAATATTTATTTAATATTTTTCTAAAATACTAAAATATTAATATATAATAAAAATGATTTTTATTTATTTTTATCATGTTTCTTTAATTTTATAAAATTCCATAAGGGATATATATATTATAAAATTCTTGGTAAAAATTACCTACATAAAAATTTATTTCTTCATTTATTTAGATAGATTGGTTTATTGTGAAACCAAAAATATTTTATTTATAATTTCTAGATTTTTATTTTATTTTCTAGAATTTACTTAAGTTCAGGGGTATTTTGGTCTTTTCTTAATTATTAAAACTTTCTTCAGGTCAATGGGCTGGCTTTATTAGGCTTATTGGGCTTATTGGGCTGTTTTGGCCCAAGTGGTTATGACCAAAAGGGCTCCCCGAAGGGGTCCTGGCCCTCTCAGCCCACTCCCTCTGTCTCTCTCTCTCTCGTTCTCATCTCCCTCTCCCTCGACCCCGTGGGGTGCTGGCGCCGCCGCTGAGCAATGCCCGCCGCCGTGGCCCTCCACGGTCGCTGCCGTGGTGCATGGCGAGGTTGTCGACTATGTTGGTTCATCTCCTCCGCTTCGATTTGATTTCGGAGCCCTCCTATGGCCAGGCTCGCCCCATTCCCGAACCCTAGGGTTTGGGGTTGGGTGCTGCCACCGCCTCTACGGACCCTCCTGTGGTGGTGTGCGGTGTTCGTGTGCTGCTGTGGCCGCCGCCATGGCTGGTGTGGGTTGCAGCGCCCTCTGGGTGCTCCCCGTGCCGCCGCGAGCATGTCGGCCCTTCTGCTTCCTCTTCAATTTGTCAGCGAGGACCCCGGGTGAGTTGTGCCTCTATGGATCCTAGTTCATCTTGTCACCTCGAATCCCTCTGTGTGTATCTAGTGGACAGTCTTAGTTTGTGCTTGTATTGCTACTAGGGTTCATATGTGGTGCTTGTCATATGTTCCTATGGTCTGTTCATGATGTTTAGTGAGGATTTGGGTGCTCTGCACCTCAGTGCTTGTGGTCACCCCTTTGATTATGTGTTGTTGTTGTTGGTTTGAGGCTAATGTTGGATCAAATGCTAGGGTTTAATAGTATTGCCTCTGGTTGGTACTCTAGTGACTTGATGTGTTTATCTATTGTCAGTATCTTGATACTGACAGTGATCCAATCAGTGATGATTCACTTCCCTAGTTATTGTTATCTTGCCAGATTATGCTTGGTCTGAATTTTATTCAATAGAATCAAATGATTCTTTGAAAATGAATAGATAAATAGGATATGATCCCTGTATCTGGTCTTAGGGAAATGATTTGATAATTGATTTGTGTAGATTGGACTATTTGATTGTAACATCCCAAAAATACCAAACTTAGATCAACAAACACTAATCATCAAGATTAGGGTTAACAAAAACTTTTCTAAATGAAATCATGAATGCATATATATGTGTATGCATGGATTTTGAATTTCTTTAAAAACCACCTTGTTTGTGTGATCCATTGCTTGTAAAATGTTTCTTAGGTGAAAAGAACATCATCTAAAACATTTCCCACACTTTTCCTAAAGACAAGTAAATCAAAACAAATATATTAAGTGAATGGTCATTTTGACCAATTTAACTCCCATGCCTACTTTGGCTATCTCAAACTTTCAAAACCTAACAGAAACTTTTCTGGATCTTTGCACCCCTTGAATGTACTCATAACAAGGTATCAAGGCCCACTTGGTGATCATCTAGAAACTTTCAAATGCATAGTTTAAATGACAATTCAAAATTGAATCTTCTTCATATGGGAAGATCCCACTTTTTCAAAACCCACTCAAACAAGCTCAACTTTCAAAACCCAAGCATCTGCAGACTCACCAGCACCAATCTAGCAAACCCACCAAAATTCATTTCAAAATTCAAAACTTGATTTCATGCGACCATTTCATCAAACAGGTTGCAGACACAAATCAAACAAAACATCAAACACTATAGTGTGCAGTGATTCTTGCCTAACTTGTTCCCTAGTTAGCTCACACACAACTCAATAGATCATCTAGAAAGATTAGCCCAACACTAGCACCCCTGTGAGCTTGCCATTGTCATTAATGGTGAACAGCCGAGCACCCCCATGTCACCCCATTATGGACAGCAAGCTAGGAGCAGCAGCAAGCCTAGCCAGCATGTCTGGGAGGCAGCCCACCGTCCACCGCCACTGCCTGTTTGTAACACCCTCAGAATCGAACCTATGCAAGTTTTAGCGAAACCCGCCAAACCCGCATAGAAACGATTCAAAGGTGCCCACCAGGCACTTGCGTGCGGGTGGAAAACGAAGTAATAACATTACACAACAGTCCTCGATGGGACCCACAGAACAGATATATAAACAACACGACTCCAAGAGTCAAGAATACAGATATAACATACAAAGATCCAAATCACCTTGGAAAAGATAGAGCGTCCGACTACGGACAAGATGCAAATGGGGCTAAGAGCCCTGAAGAATAACCAATGGCGTCCATAACCCTGCCCAGGCCAAGCCGGAAGGGTAACCCTGCTAACGACGTCGATCTCAAAACTTGCTTAAACAAAAGGGGTGCCGACAAAGGGCAAAGGAAAAAGAGGAGCGTCAGTACTGAGGCCAGTACACGGCGAGGCTAGAATTCGGCGGTCCTCGCCTACATAGGTATGGTGGACTGAAGCGGCAGCGGCAGCATGCACTAGACAGCCTATAGAGACTCGATACAACTGTCGGTTATCAGAGAGGGATAAGAATGACCTATCGGGATCCAACCTGAAGCTAACACCAAACAAACCCATCCTGGTGTTTCCCCCTCGAGACCAAACGAGGAAGTCAACCGAGGAACTCACACTGTTGGCAGTTTTATTTATTCAGTTATCGTTGCAGCAATTACTAGTTAGGTATAGATAATCATCCTGATAAAATAAGCAGTAGGCACTTTTAGTTAACCATTCCGTGATAGTGGCAACACTTACTAGTCAGATTCATTTAGCATGAGATAACCCAAAACCCAGCAGTTGTTGGCACTTTTATTTAGCCATTCCGTTGTAGTTGTCATACTTACTAGTCAGGTACAATGGTTGCAAGCGACACTCCAAACAAGCAATTGTGGGCAGTATTAATTAGCCATTCCATTATAGTGAAGCTGATTACTAGTCATTATAAAGTCAAATTTATAGCGATAAACTTTAGTTATGCTTGTCTATGGTCGAGATACTGTGCTCCAAGTCGTCCATAACCGCGGACACGGCTTTCAGAAAGTTTTACCCGGCCGGGGTGCACCAATAGCAACACACACTCGATCAACCTCGGAAAAACCAAATCAAAACCCAACGAGGCCTTCACGACAAAGCAATCACAGGATTCAGAAATATTTCAGGGGGCCACCCCATTGAGTAGACCCGCAACGAAGTAAGCTAGCTCCGAGACGGACTCAAGGTCTGCGTCAATGGCTGTAAACGACTGGGAACCCCAAACGGGGCTTGTCGATACCGCGAAAACATTCCGCTTACCTAAACAGTACAGTGTGCTCCTCGCACAATCGTAAATAAAGCAGTAAAGCATGGCATAAGTACAAGATCGTAAATAAAACCTCAAACTAGTTTGTGGCCCCAAGAAATAAGACTGAATCAAGCTCTGGCTAAGGGGGGTCCCATATACCTCCCGGATGTGGATAGCGCGATAAATCAAGGAACAGGTATCAAGTACTCGGGGTCCTACGGGACACAAGTGGGCGTTTGAAAACCAAATATTATCTATCACCCACCGATGCCTCTGCTTACTTCAATTTTAGTTGTTAAACAGGAATTAAAGTGAACGATAAGTAAAACTATGATCATCTCCAACATCAACATGCGACAATACATCAACAACTGTGGCACTTGACGACACGCAACCGCACTTGAGCAAGCGACTACGACGCGCAAGTCCAACTATCTACCAAACAACAGGTAATAGGATGTGTCCAAGGCAATATAAGGCTGCAAGGGATATCTCGGGTACGAAAACTAGAGCAACGCGACACAGATAGCAATAGATCAACAGGAGGGAATAAATACTATAAAAGTAAGATAGGTAGAAAGGGGGGAGATGCTCGCCTGAAAAACATTGCCGAAGGTTCAACCGAAGATCGGGGCGAAGCTCACATCAACTCAACGGTCCAATCCGCGAAGAAGCAAAACACTAGAAGAACACCGGATGCAATGTTTAATACTACGGCAAAAGATCGGCATGATGCATGTATGATGTATGGCATGGCAAGGATGCGATGCAATTAGGTCATATTAAGCGTAACCGGGGTCCCGACAATGAAATATATGGTTCCAGTTGTTTAGATCCCCCGCATTTTAAATGTTGTCTTAACATGGCAAAATTATATCACCGGTTCGCTACACAATTTAAATGGGGCCAATATAAGACTAGATTTGCCCGCATATGGGCCCCTTATTTAATTATGCAGTGTATCGGCATAGGGCCCCCAAACCAATGATATGCATGCGAGTATGACAATTCAATATGCAACAAGTTTATTATATTATAAAATAGGGTTTTCGGGAAGGGGTTCACACATTAGGGTTCTCGACGATCTTGGGGGTTCCGGGGTTCGGGGTCCGGTCTCAGGGTCCAGGGTTCGACGGAACGTTCTCGGGCTCCAGGATCGTTCGGTCTTCGGATCGGGGAAGGGAGACTTGGTTCGGCGTCGGGGCGCATCGGGTTCTTCCGGTCGGGGTCGTTCGTGTCGTTGCGAAGATCTTGTCGAATCCGCGGTCGTCGGGCCATGTCATCGGTCTTGTCGTTCGGGATGAAGACCTTAGCGTTCTCGAGGAAGTACTTGGCGTATCCGTGTCGACGTCCTTGGCATCCGGGTTCTCGGGCATCGCATCCGGGAAGGAGGACCTGTCGCATCCGGGGAGATCTTGATTCGGCTTCGGTCGAAGCGTTCGGAAGCAGATCTTGGTGTTTCGGGCATCCTCCGGTCGGGGTCTTGGCGTCCATGCAGAAGATCAAGATAAACTAGGAAGGAGATCTTGTCGGTCCCATGTCGAAGGCCTTGGCGCTCCGGATCGGTCTTCGGGTCCAAGAAGGCGATGTTCGGTACATGTCGTCGACACCTCTTGATCCTTCGATTTCGGACTTCGGCGGCCACATGACACAGTCGGGGTAGCCGAGCCGTGTCTTCGTCTCATCTATCTTGACCATCTCGAGGTCTCAAAACAAACATCCCTACATCACCAGATTGACATCCACCTGACCACACCGGGTAGCCCAGCTTGTAGCACTTGAGGTTGTGGCGGGGGTGACTATTCTCAAGCTTCAGCAACACAAACGGCAGAGCACAACCGGTGTTGGGCAGCAACACTGTACGGGATCAACAACAGCGCTACACGAGGACAGACAGAGAAAACTAACGGCAGCGAGCAGAGCGAGGAGGACAGAGAGGGGCCGGGGCTCGGGCTGGCGAGCTTGCGGACGAACGGCGGCGAGACGGAGTGAGCAGAGGCGCAGGTGGGGACGGCGCGGCCTCGGGAGAGGGAGGGAGGCGGGGAGGCGCGTCGGAACCGGAGTCCGGCGAGGAGATGACTGGCGGCGGCGAGACGGGCCGGGCCGGACGCGGGCGTAGGGAGGGCGCGGGGCGCGGAGGAGACGGCGGGAGCGTGGCGGCGGGGCGAGACGGAGGTAGAGAGGCGTCGCCGGAGCGGAGGTCTGGGCGGAGGGGCGCGGAGCGGCGGTGGAGACGAACGGCGGCGAAGGCGGCCGGGCTCTGACGGTGGCGGCGTGCGCGAGCCCGCGCGGAGGAAGGGGGAGCGAGGTGAGGTCGGCCGGCCGTCGCGGAGGCGGGGCGCGCGCGTCCAACGGGGCACGCCGGCGGCGGGGAGGAGCGGTAACGGCGGCGGGGAAGAGGGGTGTCGGCGAGGCGGAGGGGGACGGGTCCTGGCCGTGCTCCGGCAGCGCTGGCGGGCGGTGGGGAGCGTGTGGAGGAGAGGGAGAGCGGCGGGAGGAGGAAGATGGGTCGGGGGGCGTCGCGTGGGGAAACGCGGTCCAGGGATGGGGCCAGGTGGGGCCAAGGCGCGTCAGGGGTGGGGCCGGGGTTGGTTGGCTGCGTGTGTGTGGTGGGCTGTGTGGGCAGGTGGAGAGAGGGAGGAGAGAGGGCTGGGTGAGGTGTCAGCATGTGAGTGGTGGGGAGTTTGGGGAGGGTGAGGTGGCATCTGCTGATTGGCCAGGGTGATGTGGAGGCAAGGGTGGTTAGATAGGTTGGGTGTAAAAAGGGTTTATGGGTGGACCGTTTTATATTCTGGGGTGGTCGTTCGGGTCAATTCGGCCCGTTCGACTGCCCCACTAAAAAAATAATGCAATATTTTATTTATTTAAACGGATCGTTTGCAAAACATATTTAGTCAAAACAAAATATTCCGGCGACCCGGGTTTGCGTTTGAATAAAAGATGGGGCGTTTTAGAAACAATTTGGGTTTTCCGAAAATTAGTATTATACAAGCACATGCAAGATGATGACGATGCTCAAATGCAATGTGGCATGATGACATGAGCATGCGGTCATGACGATGCAACGCAAAAAAACAACGCGATTTTCTAGTAGTGGTTTTGCGGGATGCCACACTGTCCCAGCCGCGAGCGTTGCCAAGCCCTGGAACACGCGTACGAGACACGCCCAGACCATGCCGAGCGTGCGCCAGAGCGCCACCCTTGACCATCACCCACAGACCGCGCGCCGCCCTCACCGCGCGCACACACGATCACCATCGACCCAGGAGACCGCCAGACACCCCCGTTTGTCGCCCCGTGCCATACAGCCACCGCCCGCCGTCGAAGACGCCGCCTCTGCCGCGCAGAGCACCGCCCGTTCCAGACCAAACCACACCGCCCCATGCCTCGCGACCATGTCGTTGAGCATCGCCAGGAGACACAACACCGTCCCCTACCCTTGCCCATGCCATTATCCGCCTGTAACGTCGCCCCCGACGAGCTCACCTTGCGCCCCGACGGTCCCCTCGTTCGACTATAAATAGAGGCCGCCCCCGCACGATTTCTTCACACCATCTCACTCCCCTCTCCCCACTGACCGTGCCACACCATCCTCAGAGCAAGGCGAGCACCACCTCGCCGGAATTTCACCGGAGCCCGCCGCCTCTGGAGAAGAAAGGATCCAACGATTGGAGCCGCCCCAGGAGAAGCCACCGGTACCAGGAGGTTCGCCGTCGTCGACTTCGTCGTTCACCCGCCTCGCCGACCCTTGCCCGTACCCCGGTGAGCCCCCAGCACCCCTCACTGGCCGTGCTAGGTTTCGTTCTCGCCGGAGTTGTCTCGCATCGACGATGACCCTCAGCCGTTAGATTAGAACTAGATCTAACGATCCACGTTGCCCCATACCGCTTCGCCCAGCCCCGTGTCACTGACGAGTGGGGACACCCACTTAAGCAGCCTGCGGGAGCACTGCGCTTAGCAGGCCGGCCCGTTAGAATTTCCCGCGCAGCCCAGCAATTCAAATTAAACCTTTTCTTTTTAATTTCAAACACACTTCTGTACCCAACTTCAAAAATCAATCCAGATCGATTCAGTACACCAAATTGGATGAAACCAATTTTGTTAGAAAGGTCTATGAATGCTTAATCCAAGCCCGTTGGATTCAAGTCATTTGGATCTGTAGATCACCCATAGTAAAAATAACAAGGCAGAAGATTTTTTGCATTCAAACATTTTTTCAAATTCAAACCATAAAAGCTTTTGAGTTCATTCCAACTCTCAAAAATCACATTGAACCATACCTTTCAGAATATATAAAAATATATAGGTTTACTTGCAGAAATAATGTTCAAGTAATAAAAGAATGCTTCATAAGCATTTCTAGCCACTTTAATTAATTAAAATAAAAGGGTAAAACCTTATTAAATTGTGACACCACTTTAAATCACATTCCCATGGACTACAATATGTGGTGATGACATGTGTCAACATGATCCCATGTTTAGTTTGGAGAATATTAAATCTTAAGTAGTTTTTTTTCAATGAGTAGAAATTACTTCTCTAAAAATAAAAAGGATTTAAACCAAGCCTTAACCTTGTAATGTTAGAGATGATGCTAGATCATCTATAGGACCCTTGTGTGTGATGATTGCAAGTAGTTAAGTATTGTTTGGTGATTGTGTACCTCGTATTTATTCATAGACGCTAGTACCGACCAAGGATACGAGGAGGAAGGAGGATACTATGAAGATGAAACCGAGGAGAACTTCAACCACTGCTCTGCACAAGGCAAGCTGATACTATACCTATGCAAGCTTATAGTTACATTGATGCAAGCCTTACTAATCAAGTTGACCTATGCAAGCTAACACTTGCAAGATACCTTACTGATGCCACAAACCCATACTTGTGAGATGACTACTTTATGCCTTAAGCATATGTGATCATACCCACTTGCTAAACCAATCCTAGTTTTATGGCAAGCTTCTTACTTTATTTCTTTATCAAAGCTTACTTAGAGTCTACCTAAGAGTTTGGTAGATACTAGACAGTTGTGCTGAAGGTTGCATAAAGAGCATAAAATTTGGCCTAAGCTAGAAACCTTGATATCAGCCTAAGATATAAGGTTGGACTTAGTGAACTCCACCAGTTACCACCCCTCAGTATGACTACCCCCACCTGTAGATGCTAGTGCTAAGCATAAAACTTGATCAACTTTTAGATGGGAATACTTGGAGGAAAAATGGTTATGAAAACCTTGGAATGATGGATCATTCTATTGAAATGTTTTGGACATGTGTTTCCAAACACTTGATGATTTTGGTGATGAAAATGTTGAGGCATGAGCCTTAGCCCTTTATAAAACTGATGGTTGTCTGGATGCGATACCATTCCAATTTTAGCGTATAACCACAATACCCGAATATTGGGTAGGGCTTGACTGGAAACTTATATACCTTAGTGTTAGTTCCCTCACGGCCAAGGTCTGAGCTGAGGCTACCTTGTGAAGATTGTACACCTGTGCAGTACCCAAGATGACAGTGGTCATGGTTGGGAGGCCAAACTCACATGAGAGGTGCTTATACTAAGGAGTGTAATTGAAAGGTTAGGATTGATTATCCGCATACTGAGTATGGTGAATTCGGGATTTGTTCCTGACGAATGTATCGAATGTTGTGGTGAAAGTGTACAACCTCTGCAGAGTGTCAAACTATTCGAATAGCCGCGTCCGCGGTTATGGACAGTTGGAGTGGCCATACTGTTCCCCCGTCAGATTTTTTTTAAAAAGGACTTGTGAAATGAATTGAGACTTTGACTTGAACACAACAGAGTTGTGACCTGAATTACAAGATCCCACTTAGGAGTTATAAAATTGTGACTAGCTTTGGAACTTAGTAAAGATAAACCTGGCTTTTTGCAAAACAACCTTAGAGCCTAGTGTCCTATTATCCAAAAAACCCTTACCTGTTAGTATTAGTTTGCGAGTACTTAAAGAGTACTCATGGCTTTGTCCCTGGCTATTCCCATGGCCAGACTATGAAGAGGAGTACCTGGAAGATGGAACCCAGGAAGGTTACGACAACTAGGATCATCTCTCATCGTCAGCATTGCCTGTGACCCCGAAGATGGAGCTTCGCCTATGCTACCGTTATTATTACGTATTCCGCTGCTTGATGTTGTATTAAGAACTGGATCATGAGATCCCTATTTGTGTAAGAACTTATGTATCGTTTGTAATGGATGAAGTACTATGGTATCCAATTCTGTTATGTCTCGCAAAAATGGTAATCCTGGGATTGCGATGTATGGCATAACAGGCATCTAGGATTGAAAAATCCGGGTGTTGACAAGTTGGTATCAGAGCCATCCTGACCATAGGAGACCCTAGTTAGATTGGACGTTGAACCCAAAAACTTAGTTTCAAAACCAAAGAACACAAATATTTACGAAAACTTATTCTCATTCTTACCTCTTTAATTCTTTCATAAAACTTCATGTTCCTCCAAAAACTCTTGCAAAATAGATAAAATTTTGACACACTTGATCACTCTGCTAATCTACTCATCCTCTATTTTTATAGATGGACGTGAAGTACAACAAGTTTTACCAACTCGGAAATGGAGGAGACCTTATCTTTGAGAGGGATCTGGATCAGCTTTCGGAACTTCTGGAGCGTCCGCATCCCGAGTTCTTTGGAGCTCGGCTCAATGATCAAGGAGGAGAAGATTTGCAGTGGCTAATTGTTG
The DNA here is from genome assembly GCA_916181665.1 of Avena sativa. Classification (NCBI taxonomy): domain Eukaryota; kingdom Viridiplantae; phylum Streptophyta; class Magnoliopsida; order Poales; family Poaceae; genus Avena; species Avena sativa. The sequence goes on along the minus strand of OV702281.1, from coordinate 412,129,615 downwards.
CAAGTCTCCGAGGAAAGATTGAACCTCCCACTGCGGAGGGAATTCAGTTTACCTTGAGGGAAAACAACTGGCTCAATGGACTTGCCAGAGCAATGCAGGAAGCTCTTTCCCGTCTGTGTGGGCAGAGCATCAATCAAATCAAGGGTACTCGCTTTGAGTTTTGCCCAAGGTGTGATGCAAATGGACAACCACTGGAAGCCCCATACCACCCCGAGCTGAAGACTCAATTGGACCACCTTAGCTTCATGATGTATGATCGTCAGCAGGAGTTGGACAACTGCCGTGACTATTGCAACCACAAGTCTGCCATCATCAAGACGAAGGATCAGACCATCGCCATGCTAGCAAAGGATCGCAAGTCTCGCCGCCGTCAGCTCGACAAGAAGGAGCGCATTATTGCCCGTCTTCGCCATCACATCTCATCTCTGGAAGAGACCATCCACGAGAGAGACATGCAGTTAGAGGAAAGGGAGAATGCCAGAGAAGATCTTCGTGGAGACCCTTACTCCTATCTCAGCGATGATGATGATTTTCTGGGGGATCAGGCCATGGACTTCTTCACCGATGAGGATGATTTCGCCTTCATCGATGATGCGGAAGATGATGAAGCCACAGACTCCAAGCAGTAGTAGCACTGAGCACTATCGTAGTGAGTAGTAATTGGTCCCACTGTATCGTAGTTTCCAGAATGGTTCTTAAAACCATCTGTTTTTCCTTGTTGTGGTGTGTTGTACTGTGTGCTATGAGTGAATGAATGAAAAAGCAAGTTGCTAGAAAAGCTGAGTCAAACTCTTAAAACTTTTCAAAAACCCCAAAACCTTAGCAATTTCCCTCTTTTCTCATGATCTATATCAATCTTCAGATGCCACGTGGAGGAAGTGGTTCAGCCCCGGACCCGATGTTGCAGATTCTGCAAATGTTGACTTCTGACCGCAAAACTGAAAGAGTGGAACGTCAAGCCAACCTAGCCACTCTGCAATAGATAGCCCAGCTAGCCCATAACAACCAAGGCCATGGAAATCAGGACAACCACGGATCTAAGCTCAAGAATTTCCAGAATACCAACCCACCCGTTTTCACCAAGTCAGAAGAACCCCTAGACGCCGATGATTGGCTGCAAACCATGGAAAATAACTTAGAAGTAGCCGGAGTGGAAGCCAACGAGAAAGTCTTGTTCGCCACCCATTATCTAGCCGGAGATGCCAGGGCATGGTGGAACAGTGTTCGTGCAATGACCGGAGGCCAAATGATGACCTGGGAGGAATTCAAGGTCAAATTTAGCAGAACCCATGTGCCCCCAGGTTTGATCAAGAGAATGAGAGACGAGTTCAGGGAGTTGAAGCAAGGAAGGATGACTGTAGTGGAATACCGTGACAAATTTTTGTCATTAGCTAGGTATGCCCCGGACGAGATAGACACCGAAGCCAAGAAGAAAGAAAGATTCCTGAATGGTCTGCATGACGAGATGCAGACAGTGTTAGTCAATATCCCCTTTGCCGATATTGAAGCCCTTGTCGATTCAGCCATCCAGATGGAAGGAAAGATCAACCAAGCCAATGAGAACCGCAAGCGTCGCATGATGCATCAACCAGGAACCCATCAGACCCCAAAGTATCGCCCCAACCCATCTCCAGGATTTGCCCCAAGAACCAACAGACCCCCTATGTCCCGTCCGACCTACCCCAACCGTGGAAACCCTAGACCCGGAGGAAATCACAACAACCCCAGCAACTCTAGCAATTTCACCCGTGCCCCACCCAAGTTTAACACCAACAATGCTACCACCAACCCCAACACTGCCCCGAGGACTGGAAGCAATGTTGTGCCTGTCGCAACTAAGGACAAGTCACAAGTGACCTGTTATGACTGTGGAAATAAAGGCCACTATTCCAACGAGTGCCCCAACAAGAAGAATGCTACAGCCCCCAATGCCAATGTCCCAGCTCAGCAGCAGCGTCGTGTCCAGCCAAGGAGAAGATTTGCCCCAGGGAATTCACTCAACCGCAATGGCCGTCTTTTTCTCATGCATGCTGAAGAAGCTCAGGAAGCGCCAGACGTCGTGCTGGGTATGTTTTCTGTTAATTCAGTACTTGCAAGAGTGTTGTTTGATTCTGGTGCATCGCATTCATTTGTCACCGAAGAATTTGCCTGCACTAGTAAAATTCAACCAACCAAATTGAAGCATGTGATGATTGTACAAATTCCCGGATCGACCACCAAGGCTAGGCAAATTTGCAAAGCCATCCCTATCCGAATCCATGGCATAGATTTTTATGCTAATCTAATAGTACTCGGAACTAAAGGTTTGGAAGTAGTAATAGGAATGGATTGGATGTCCAAACATAAAGGATTGATTGACTGTGCCAAGAAAGCCATTACCATGACCAGTACCTCCGGAATATCAGTCGAGCATATCTCTGAAACCTTACCTCGTCAATTCAGGTGTAACAAGAGTATATCCCAACCTACCATTGACCAAGTTCGGATAGTCTGCGAATACCCCGATGTATTTCCAGATGTTTTGCCCGGTATGCCTCTAGATCGGGATATCGAGTTTATCATCGAACTAATCCCCGGAACAGGACCCATAGCCCAGAGACCCTATAGTATGAACCCGTCAGAACTAGAAGAACTGAAGAAGCAACTGGATTCCATGTTATAAATCGGATTGATTCAACCAAGTGCGTCCCCATGGAGGTCACCTGTCTTGTTTGTGGACAAGAAGGATGGAGGTAACCGTTTGTGTACGGATTATCGGAAATTGAATGATGTCACCATCAAGAACAAGTACCCCTTGCCTAAGATAGAAGATTTGTTTGATCAGTTGACCGGTGCCCAGGTGTTTTCTAAGATTGATCTTTAGGACTGGCTATCATCAAATCAAAATTCGTGCAGAGGATATTCCAAAGACTGCCTTTACCACCAGATATGGATTGTATGAGTATACAGTCATGTCTTTTGGATTAACCAATGCCCCCGTTTATTTCATGAACCTCATGAATAAGATTTTTATGGACTTCCTGGATAAGTTTGTCGTTGTTTTCATCGATGACATTCTGATTTATTCCAAATCAGAAGAAGAACATGAGCTACACCTAAGGACCATTCTTGGAACCCTTAGAGAGCATCAGTTATATGCAAAATTTAGCAAATGTGAATTCTGGTTACAGGAAGTAGGATTCCTTGGTCACATTGTATCAGCCGGAGGAATTGACGTTGACCCTGCCAAAGTGAAAGATGTAGAAGATTGGCAAGCCCCAACCACTCAAACCCAAGTTCGTGCTTTTCTCGGATTGGCGGGATATTACCGCAAATTCGTAGAAGGATTCTCCAGTATCGCCCGACCCATGACCCAATTGCTGAAGAAGGACAAGAAGTTTGAATGGACCGACAAATGTGAAGCGAGTTTTCAAGAACTCAAGAGGAGATTGATTTCAGCCCCAATCTTGATCATGCCGGATATCACGAAGCCCTTCGATGTGTATTGTGACACATCCAAGATTGGTCTCGGATGTGTGCTAATGCAAGAAGGCAAAGTTATATCTTATCTATCGTGACAATTGAAGCAACATGAACAAAATTACCCAACCCATGACCTCGAACTTGCAGCCGTAGTTCTTGCCCTAAAGACATGGAGACATTACATGATGGGAAACCGTTGTGAGATTTATTCGGATCACAAGAGCCTAAAGTATATATTCACTCAGAAGGACCTGAATATGAGGCAGAGAAGATGGATTGAGCTAATCAAGGATTACGACCTGGACATTCACTATCACCCTGGTAAAGCCAACGTGGTAGCCGATGCCCTTAGCAGATTTGCGTGCCGCTTGAACTCCATGATTTTGAAGGAGCAACCAAGTTTGCACAAAGAGATGGAAGATTTTCGAATGGAATTAGTAAGTGAAGGATTTTTGGCTAGCATAGAACTTCAGCCCACTTTGATCAGTCAGATTAAAGAGGCGCAGAAAGGAAATGCTAGTATCGACGGAATCAAGCGTCGTATCAGTACAGGCAAAGTACCCGGATTCACCGAGGATGAAGAAGGAGTTCTGTGGTACAAAGGACGCCTTTGTGTACCAGCAGATTCTGAGTTAAAAGAAGTTATCTTGAAGGAGGCTCATGATACTCTTTATTCTATCCATCCCGGAGGAACTAAGATGTATCAAGATTTGAAAGAGCAATTTTGGTGGCATAAGATGAAGAGAGAAATCGGAAGCTATATCACCAAGTGTGATATATGTCAGTGAGTCAAGGCAGGACATCAAAGACCCGCTGGATTGTTGCAACCTTTGCAAATTCCGGAATGGAAATGGGATTCTGTAGGAATGGACTTTATCACTGGACTACCTACTTCTAGTAGGGGAAATGACTCTATTTGGGTCATAGTGGCAGATTGTCCAAAGTAGCCCATTTCTTGCCCGTCAAAACCACCTATCAGAGTTCGAAGCTAGCAGAGTTGTACATCGCTAGAATCGTTAGTTTGCATGGAGTCCCCAAGAACATAGTATCGGATCGAGGAACTCAGTTTACCTCGAGATTTTGGAAGAAAGTCCAAGAAGGTTTAGGAACCCGCCTAGATATCAGTACCGCGTATCACCCTCAGACCGATGGACAAACGGAGCGAGTAAACCAAATACTCGAAGATATGCTTAGAGCATGTGTGCTAGAATATGGATCCAAGTGGGAAGACTGTCTGCCGTTTGCAGAATTTTCATACAACAATAGTTACCAAGCCAGTTTGCAAATGGCCCCATTTGAATTCATGTACGGAAGAAAGTGCCGCACCCCTTTGAATTGGTCAGAAGTAGGAGAGAGTCACATTTTCGGACCCGACATCCTACGAGAAGCAGAAGAGAAGGTTCACAAGATTCGTGAGCATCCCAAAAATACCAAACTTAGATCAACAAACACTAATCATCAAGATTAGGGTTAACAAAAACTTTTCTAAATGAAATCATGAATGCATGTATATGTGTATGCATGGATTTTGAATTTCTTTAAAAACCACCTTGTTTGTGTGATCCATTGCTTGTAAAATGTTTCTTAGGTGAAAAGAACATCATCTAAAAAATTTCCCACACTTTTCCTAAAGACAAGTAAATCAAAACAAATATATTAAGTGAATGGTCATTTTTACCAATTTAACTCCCATGCCTACTTTGGCTATCTCAAACTTTCAAAACCTAACAGAAACTTTTCTGGATCTTTGCACCCCTTGAATGTACTCATAACAAGGTATCAAGGCCCACTTGGTGATCATCCAGAAACTTTCAAATGCATAGTTTAAATGACAATTCAAAATTGAATCTTCTTCATATGGGAAGATCCCACTTTTTCAAAACCCACTCAAACAAGATCAACTTTCAAAACCCAAGCATCTGCAGACTCACCAGCACCAATCTAGCAAACCCACCAAAATTCATTTCAAAATTCAAAACTTGATTTCATGCGGCCATTTCATCAAACAGGTTGCAGACACAAATCAAACAAAACATCAAACACTATAGTGTGCAGTGATTCTTGCCTAACTTGTTCCCTAGTTAGCTCACACACAACTCAATAGATCATCTAGAAAGATTAGCCCAACACTAGCACCCCTGTGAGCTTGCCATTGTCATTAATGGTGAACAGCCGAGCACCCCCATGTCACCCCATTGTGGACAGCAAGCTAGGAGCAGCAGCAAGCCTAGCCAGCATGTTTGGGAGGCAGCCCACCGTCCACCGCCACTGCCTGTCCCAGCCGCGAGCGTTGCCAAGCCCTGGACCACGCGCATGAGACACGCCCAGACCATGCCGAGCGTGCGCCAGAGCGCCACCCTCGACCATCACCCACAGACCGCGCGCCGCCCTCACCGCGCGCACACACGATCACCACCGACCTAGGAGACCGCCAGAAACCCCTGTTTGCCGCCCCGTGCCATACAGCCACCGCCCGCCGTCGAAGACGCCGCCTCTGCCGCGCATAGCACCGCCCGTTCCAGACCAAACCACACCGCCCCATGCCTCGCGACCATGTCGTTGAGGATCGCCAGGAGACACAGCACCGTCCCCTACCCTTGCCCATGCCATTAGCCGCCTGTAACGTCGCCCCTGACGAGCTCACCTTGCGCCCCGATGGTCCCCTCGCTCGACTATAAATAGAGGCCTCCCCCGCACGATTTCTTCACACCATCTCACTCCCCTCTCCCCACTGACCGTGCCACACCATCCTCAGAGCAAGGCGAGCACCACCTCGCCGGAATTTCACCGGAGCCCGCCGCCTCTGGAGAAGAAAGGAGCCAGCGATTGGAGCTGCCCCAGGAGAAGCCACCGGTACCAGGAGGTTCGCCGTCGTCGACTTCGTCGTTCGCCCGCCTCGCCGACCCTCGCCCGTACCCCGGTGAGCCCCCAGCACCCCTCACTGGCCGCGCTAGGTTTCGTTCTCGCCGGAGTTGTCTCGCGTCGACGATGACCCTCAGAAGTTGGATTAGGACTAGATCTAACGATCCACGTTGCCCCATACCGCTTCGCCCAGCCCCGTGTCACTGACGAGTGGGGACACCCACTTAAGCAGCCCGCGGGAGCACTGCGCTTAGCAGGCCGGCCCGTTAGAATTTCCCGCGCAGCCCAACAATTCAAATTAAACCTTTTCTTTTTAATTTCAAACACACTTCTCTACCCAACTTCAAAAATCAATCTAGATCGATTCAGTACACCAAATTGGATGAAACCAATTTTGTTGGAAAGGTCTATGAATGCTTAATCCAAGCCCGTTGGATTCAAGTCATTTGGATCTGTAGATCACCCATAGTAAAAATAACAAGGCAGAATCTTTTCTGCATTCAAACATTTTTTCAAATTCAAACCATAGAAGCTTTTGAGTTGATTCCAACTCTCAAAAATCACATTTAACCATACCTTTCAGAATATATAAAAATATATAGGTTTACTTGCAGAAATAATGTTCAAGTAATAAAAGAATGCTTCATAAGCATTTCTAGCCACTTTAATTAATTAAAATAAAAGGGTAAAACCTTATTAAATTGTGACACCACTTTAAATCACATTCCCATGGACTACAATATGTGGTGATGACATGTGTCAACATGATCCCATGTTTAGTTTGGAGAATATTAAATCTTAAGTAGTTTTTTTTTCAATGAGTAGAAATTACTTTTACAAAAATAAAAAGGATTTAAACCAAGCCTTAACCTTGTAATGTTAGAGATGATGCTAGATCATCTATAGGACCCTTGTGTGTGATGATTGCAAGTAGTTAAGTATTGTTTGGTGATTGTGTACCTCGTATTTATTCATAGACGCTAGTACCGACCAAGGATACGAGGAGGAAGGAGGATACTACGAAGAGGAAACCGAGGAGAACTTCAACCACTTCTCTGCACAAGGCAAGCTGATACTATACCTATGCAAGCTTATAGTGACATTGATGCAAGCCTTACTAATCAAGTTGACCTATGCAAGCTAACACTTGCAAGGTACCTTACTGATGCCACAAACCCATACTTGTGAGATGACTACTTTATGCCTTAAGCATATGTGATCATACCCACTTGCTAAACCAATCCTAGTTTTATGGCAAGCTTCTTACTTTATTTCTCTATCAAAGCTTACTTAGAGTCTACCTAAGAGTTTGGTAGATACTAGACAGTTGTGCTGAAGGTTGCATAAAGAGCATAAAATTTGGCCTAAGCTAGAAACCTTGATATCAGCCTAAGATATAAGGTTGGACTTAGTGAACTCCACCAGTTACCACCCCTCATTATGACTACCCCCACCTATAAGGCATGAGATTGAACTTAGTTAAAACTCCACTAGTTTACCACGCCTCATTAGTGCTTACCCCCACTTGTAGATGCTAGTGCTAAGCATAAAACTTGATCAACTTTAGATGGGAATACTTGGTGGAAAAATGGTTATGAAAACCTTGGAATGATGGATCATTCTATTGAAATGTTTTGGACATGTGTTTCCGAACACCTGATGATTTTGGTGATGAAAATGTTGAGGCATGAGCCTTAGCCCTTTATAAAACTAATGGTTGTCTAGATGCGATACCATTCCAATTTTATCGTACAACCACAATACTCGAAGATTGGGTAGGTCTTGACTGGAAACTTATATACCTTAGTATTAGTTCCCTCACGGCCAAGGTCTGAGCTGAGGCTACCTTGTGAAGATTGTCCACCTGTGCAGTACCCAAGATGACAGTTGGTCATGGTTGGGAGGCTAAACTCACAGGAGAGGTGCTGATACTAGGGCGTGTAATTGAAAGGTTAGGATTGATTATCCGCATACTGAGTATGGTGAATTCAGGATTTGTTCCTGACGGATGTATTGAATGTTGTGGTGAAAGTGTACAATCTCTGCAGAGTGTCAAACTATTCGAATAGCCGTGTCCGCGGTTATGGACAGTTGGAGTGGCCATACTGTTCCCCCGTCAGATTTTTTTAAAAAAGGACTTGTGAAATGAATTGAGACTTTGACTTGAACACAACAGAGTTGTGACCTGAATTACAAGATCCCACTTAGGAGTTATAAAATTGTGACTAGCTTTGGAACTTAGTAAAGATAAACCTGGCTTTTTGCAAAACAACCTTAGAGCCTAGTGTCCTATTATCCAAAAAACCCTTACCTGTTAGTATTAGTTTGCGAGTACTTAAAGAGTACTCATGGCTTTGTCCCTGGCTATTCCCATGGCCAGACTATGAAGAGGAGTACCTGGAAGATGGAACCCAGGAAGGTTACGACAACTAGGATCATCTCTCATCGTCAGCATTGCATGTGACCCCGAAGATGGAGCTTCGCCTACGCTACCGTTATTATTACGTATTCCGTTGCTTGATGTTGTATTAAGAACTGGATCATGAGATCCCTATTTGTGTAAGAACTTATGTATCGTTTGTAATGGATGAAGTACTATGGTATCCAATTCTGTTATGTCTCGCAAAAATGGTAATCCTGGGATTGCGATGTATGGCATAACAGGCATCTAGGATTGAAAAATCCGGGTGTTGACATTGATTGTCTTAGTGATAAGATCAGTGCTTATGAAACCTTCTTAGAATGGTACATAAGTAGATCTTGTTGTTGACTTTACTTATGGTCATTTCTGGAATTTGATGGATGCTGATAGATAAGTTGGGAAGCTTATTATTTGATTAAGCCTATGATGCTGGTCTGAGGCTCTAGGATCTAGGTCCTATTTGGTTGAGTAAGTGGTTTGTTTATAGCTTATAATATCAAAGGTGCTACTCCCGCTGGGAGGTGTGCCCTGATCTGGTAAGAACAAATGAGGAATTGTTTAAGTTGCATGTGTTAACACCAAACTCTGTGAGGCTGGTCTGAGAAATTGGTGCTTTTGGCTAGGTTTGATTTTTGATCCTTATACTCAAAATCTCCAGGATAGATTCACCTCACAGGGTGATTATTGAGAGATTGTTTCATAAAACAACACATGCTTCTTTCTAGATAATATTAATAGATCATGTGATGGTTTTATGATACTCACCACAAAACTGATGATTGTTGTGTTTGGTGGTGATGTTGATCTAGCTGATTGGATCCTGTCCTTCACCTCTAATGCTGTTCTTGTTTTGCTCAGCTCGTGTGCTTGGCCTTGATCTAGCCTGCTCCTCCTAGCTCCTGTGGCTTGGCCTTGATATTCACCTGATCCACCCCTCCGTATGTCACCATCTTGGTGAGTACTGGGATGATCAAATGTGTGGTTGGTTTGGTCTGGTTTGGTTTGGCTGTGGCTAGACTGCTGGTGCTTGTTGTGTATGAGCAAGGAACTGGTATTGTGGTGCTTGCCCACGGCTGTGTTGATGTTGGGGAGATAACCCCGGATAGGGTGAAGACGAAAGGATGTTCCCCGTCTAGTTTCCGAGTTACAGTCTAAGTCGGCCGAATCATGTAGAAGTCGGCCAAGATAGGAAAGGGCAGGACCCTTATAGTAATGGCAAGGCATTACCCGGCCGAGATACTTCGTAAGTCGGCTGGGTTAGCCCGAGTAATCTTAGTGCAGATAAAGGACAAGACGAGCTACGGGAGGCAGGGCCAAATGATACGAAGCTTGCAGGAGAAGGAGAAGCCTGAAGTCAAACCCTAGCCACAGGCTAGGGAGAATCTGAGCGAAGCCAAGCACTACGGACAAAGACGCAGAGCGACAGAGAGGCATAAGGAGGTCACGAAGGTGACAGTCCTGAAGCCCGAGGCGCACAGGAGGGGCCCTCTGGAACCTTGCCGTCATTAGGGGAGCAACAGGGAAAGGGGGGCGCCGAACTACTATATTGGGAATAGCATATTCCTCGAATATGCTTGCCACATCAGCCCTAAAGGACCCAAGGCTCTCCTTTATAAGGAGAGGCTTGGACCCTGAAGAAGGGATCGGCTCATTTTAGTACCGTCAGGCTGGTAAAGTTCTTCCTTTCTCCTTGTATACAGCTCAAGGAGCACTTGTAGCCCAAGGAAGGAGAAATAAAGATCTTTGCCTTAGTCTTTTGTGTGTAGAATCAACTACATCTTCCCTCCCCAGATCCCACTAGCATCCATTGGCCCCAAACTTTAGCCTACCCATGGCATCTGCCGTGCCACCACCACGACAGTTGGCGCCCACCATGGGGCCAGCAGCGGTGCTAGCTGGAGCTATGATCCGGACGGGAAACTTCATCAGCACAGGCGAGCGCGTTGTTTCTGGCTTAGTCCAGAGGTTTGATCTATGTGACTACGTCAGCGACAATGTGGGCAGCTTCAGGGGAAAAACTCCCTCGCGCAACGATGTCTTCATCAGCCTGGGCGGGCACAGGGTCTACGTCGGCATCGACATCTCCGGCGTTTATCCTCACCAAGTTGTTGTTGCAGGAGAGCCACGTCTTAGCACTGCGAGCCGTCCGCGCGGAGCGCATCCTGTAGGCAGCGTCGAGGTGATGGTCGCGGCCGGAGTGCAAACTGGAGTAGCGGCTGCCGGGTCAACCAGAGAACCCGCCACTGGTGTACAGGGCGCGTCTAGGCAGACAGCACCTCTGCCAACCGAGGTAATCCCACCAGCGACCAACCTGACCGAGGTACAGGACACCACCCCAAAGGCACCAAGAGTAAGAGGGCCACCTCTGGAAAGGCCAGAGAACATTCTTCAGGCAACCATAGAGAACTTGACTACACTTGTAGCGCCGATACTTGATCCGGCAAATGCTCAGGCAGAGTTAGAAGAAACCAGGCAAAAGGTGCTGGTAGAGGCCAAAAAGGTGTCGGCCTTACGGGAGTCCTTAAACAGGACCCTGCGAGAATATGCCAAAGCTAATAAGCTTGACATCGCACCCGAATGGGTGGACGAACTAAGATTGAGGGGGAAAAACCTCATAGATGATATCAATAAAGAGCATGAAGCTCATAAGGCGGAATCAGTTGATTTGGGCTTGCCGATGTACAGTACCCCGGCAAAGAACCTAAGAGCAGCAAATGCCGCAGCATTGGAGTTAGAGGGGTTGACCGGTGAAGACCGGCAGAAACAACAAGAAAGAGTGAATGAGCTGGTGCGCATCGCGAACCAGCAAAACGAAGAAATGCTCAGGGCGGACCCGGCGAGGCCGGGGGCCTCACGAATGGTTCACTCGGCAGGAGCAGCACCTGCCTTGTCCGTGGCAGCGGCATCTTCACCCGAAAATAATGCACGAAAGGACAGAGCAGTAACCTCAGGAAAGAGAAACAAGCAAATCGTTCCGTATGATCCGGCAATAGCCGGGAAGGCAAATGAGAACAGATGCAATGGAAGCCGAGGTAACAGTGGGGAGAGGAATCCCGGCCGTATTGAGAAAGACGGCGGAAGCCGAGGCAATGGAGACCTCGGCAGAAGAGAACTCGAAAGAGGCAATCATGAGAACAATACCCCGGTCGAAGTAAGGAGAGAACTGCCACTCAACCCGCAACCAAGGCATGAACCCCGGCAGGAAAGAGAAACGAGGCCAGCTCGCCACAATCAGGTGAATGAAAGATACAATGATGGTTATGTGGCATCCCGCAAAACCACTACTAGAAAATCGCGTTGTTTTTGTGCATCGCATCATCATGACCGCATGCTCATGTCATCATGCCACATTGCATTTGAGCATCGTCATCATCATGCATATTATTTTTTCCTAAAAACTATTTGCGAAAGTCTATGGTTTTCTGAAAACTAGCCCTCCTTCTATTTCAAATCAAACCCCGGATGCTTTCGGATATTTTGTTGTCTAAAAACTATTTACAAAAATCTTATTGAAAATTAAATATAAGTTATATTATTTTAGGGGGCAGTCGAACGGGCCGATTCGACCCAGTCGACCACCCCCGTACAAAACAGATCGGTCCGCCTAAAACCCTTTTTATACCCAGACCTAAACTACCCACCCTGCCTCCACCTCACCCCAACCAGTAGCCTCTCACCACCTCACCCAGCCCCTCCCTTGGCCCAATCCCCATCTGCCACCTGGCCACTCTCTCTCACCCGCACCCCCACTCAGCACACTCACGCACGCCCCACAGCCCCCACCCCCTCCCTCTCTCACCCACCTCTTCCCTACCCTCTCCCCCTGTCCGCGGGACCCGCCCCCGGCCCCACCTACTGACCCCGCCCCTCTCCCCGTTTCTCTTCCCCCTTCTCCTCTTTTCCCCAACCTCCCCGCGTCCTCCTCTCCTCTGGCCACCCCGCCGCCGGCAGGCGTCCCTGCTGCGCCTCCCTGCCGCCCTGCTCTCCTTCCCCGTCCAGCGTGCGCCGCCTCCGCCTTCCTCGCCCGCGGCCTCCTTCCTCCGCTCTCCTTCCTCCGCCACCGGACGCCGCGCGGCCGTCTCCGCCTTGCCGTCCTCCCTCCGGTCCACCTCCACCTGGCGTCGCCCACCTTCCCGAGCCGCGCCGTGCCCCCTATCCCTCGTCTGCCCCTCCCCGCGACCGCCGCGCCGCCGGGCCGCCCCCGTCCTCCGCTCGCCCCGTCCTCCCCGAGCCCGCCTCCTCCACGTCCCCCGTCGCCGGCCCCGCCCCGTCGACCCCGCGCCCGTGCCTCCGACCTCGCCCAACCCCCGCCGACCGCTTGCTGCCGCCCTCCTCCGCGCGGCCTCGTCCCGCCAAGCCCGGCCGCGTCCCCGTCAGGCGCTCCCGCCGCGCCCTCGCCGCCGAGCTCCTCTGGCAGCGCCGCCCCGACCCGCCTCCTCCGCTGCAGCGAGCCCGTCGCTGCCGCCGACCCCGCGCCCGCCGCTCGCCCTGCAGCCTCGCCCCGCCGCGCCCCCGTCGTCGTCGCCCAGGAGTTCCCTGTCCTCGCCAACACCATGTCCGTCCTGCTCTGCACGCGAGCGCTGTTGACGCCTCCTGTTCCGGATCCCTCTCAAGCAGGTGCTCGTCTGTTGTGTTGATGCGGAGGGAAATCTGTGGGATAGTGTGGCGTTAATGATTTCCCGATGCCCTGTTGAACCTGCCTCACAACACCGCCCCATGCTCGCTGCCGGCATCCCTGTGCTACCGGTATCAAGACAACGCCAAGTGCTACCTCGACAAGTTGTACAAGTACCTCGCTAGGCAAGGACCGTCCGATGTCAAGCCCTCCTTCACGGAAACCACAAGATCTCCGTCCAGAATCCGACGAACCACCGTCAGTGGATCCGAGACCGTCGCCAACGCCATGACCTTCGGCAAGTACCCGACAAGATCGTCTACACAGACGTAAAGTTCTCCACCCCGAAGACCGATCCCCGAGACCGAACCCTCGACACGCCAAGATCTTCGCCTCGGAACGCCATGACCGTCTACACGGACCCCGAAGACCGAACCCGGCACGCATAGTTCTCCCTCTCGGATTCGAGGACGCCGAGACCCCGATGCGACAAGTACTTCATCCCGAACGCCATGACCGTCGACATGACTTGAAGACCACGGATGCGCCGCCAAGATCTACCCCGTTATCCGAGGACGCTTCCGCCGCGACCGAACCCCAGATCAGAACCCTGAGACCGACCCTGAACCCCGGAACCCCAAGTTCGCCGAGACCCCCTAATGTGTGAACCCTCTCCCGAGCCCCTATATTATAAATGCCATATAAAACCTGTTGCATATTAATTGCCATGCTTGCATGCATATTGTCATGTGGTTTGGGGGCCTTATGCTGATTCACCATATAATTAAATATGGGACCCATATGCGGGCAAATCTAGTCTCATATTGGCCTCATTTAAATTTGTGTAGCGAACCGGTAACTTATCTTGCCCTGTTATTACAACATTTAATTTGCGGGGTAGCTAAATAACTTGAACCGTTTAATTAATTATCGGAACCCCGGTTCCGCTTAACATGACCCAATTGCATCGCATCTTTGCCATGCCAAACATCATTCATGCATCATGCCCGATCTTTTGCCGTAGTATTAAATATTGCATCCGGTGTTTATTCTAGTGTTTTGCTTCTTCGCGGATTGGGCCATTGAGTTGATGTGAGCTTCGCCCCGATCTTCGGATGAACCGTCGGCAATGTTTTCAGGCGAGCATCTCCCCCTTTCTACCTATCTTACTTTTATAGTATTTATTCCCCCTGTTGGTCTATTGCTATCTGTGTTGCGATGCTCTAGTTTCCGTACCCGTGAAATCCCTTGCAGCCGTATATTGCCTTGGACACATCCTATTACCTGTTGTTTGGTAGATAGCTGGACTTGCGCGCCGTAGACGCTTGCTCAAGTGCTGTCGCGTGTCGTCAAGTACCACAGTTGTTGGAGAATTGTCGTCTATTGAATGCGGGGGATGATCATGGCTTTATTTATTGTTCACTTTAATTATTGTTTAACAACTAAAATTGAAGTAGGTAAGCAGAGGCACAGGTGGGCAATAGATGTTATTTGGTTGTTAACCGTCCACTTGTGTCCCGTAGGACCCCGAGTGCTTGATACCTGTTCCTTGATTTATCGCGCTATCCACATACGGGGAATTATGGGCCCCCCTAGCCAGAGCTTGATTCAGTCTTATTTCTTGGGGCCACAAACTAGTTTGAGGTTTTATTTACGATCCTGTACTTATGCCATGCTTTACTGCTTTATTTACGATTGTGCGAGGAGCACACTGTATTGTTTAGGATCGTGACCCGTTTTCGCGGTATCGACACCCCGAGTTTTTGGGTTCCCAGTCGTTTACAGCCGGCCCCACAAACCTCGGGTCCGTCTCGGAGCTAGCTTACTTTGTTGCGGGTGTACTCCAAGGGGTGGCCCCCTGAAATATTTCTGAATCCTGTGATTGCTTTGTCGTGAAAGCCTCGTTGGGTTTTGATTTGGTTTTTCCGAGGTTGATCGTGTGTGTGTTGCTATTTGTGCACCCCGGCTGGGTTAAAACTTTCTGAAAGCCGTGTCCGCGGTTATGGACGACTTGGAGCACAGTATCTCGATCATAGACAACTATAACTAAAGTAGTGCTATAAATTTGACTTTATAATGACTAGTAATCAGCTTCACTATAATGGAATGGCTACATAAAACTGCCCACAATTGCTTGTTGGTTTGCCGCTTGCGACGGTTGTATCTGACTAGTAAGTATTGCAACTACAACGGAATGGCTGAATAAAAGTACCAACAACTGCTGGGTTTTGGGTTATCTCATGCTAATTGTATCTGACTAGTAAGAGTTGCAACTACAACGGAATGGTTAACTAAAACGGCACACTGCTTATTTTATCAGGATGATTATCTATACCTGACTAGTAAATGCTGCAACGATAACTGAATAAATAAAACTGCCAACTGTGTGAGTTCCTCGGTTGACTTCCTCGTTTGGTCTCGAGGGGGAAACACCAGGATGGGTTTGTTGGTGTTAGCTTCAGGTTGGATCCGGATAGGTCATTCTTATCCCTCTCTGATAACCGCCAGTTGTATCGAGTCTCTATAGGTTGTTTAGTGCATGCTGCCGCTGCCGCTTCAGTCCACCATACCTTTGTAGGCGAGGACCGCCGAATTCTAGTCTCGCCGTGTACTGGCCTCAGTACTGACGCTCCTCTTTTTCCTTTGCCCTTTGTCGGCACCCCTTTTGTTTAAGCAGGTTTTGAGATCGACGCCATTAGCAGGGTTACCCTTCCGGCTTGGCCTGGGCAGGGTTATGGACGCCATTGGTTATTCTTCAGGGCTCTTAGCCCCATTTGCATCTTGTCCGTAGTCGGACGCTCTATCATTTTCAAGGTGATTTGGATCTTTGTATATTACATCTGTATTCTTGACTCATGGAGTCGCTGTTATATATATATCTGTTCTGTGGGTCCCATCGAGGACTGTTGTGTAATGTTATTACTTTGTTTTCCACCCGCACGAAAGTGCCTGGTGGGCACCTTTGAATCGTTTCTATGCGGGTTTTGGCGGGAAGCGCTGAAACTTGCATAGGTCCGATTCTGAGGGTGTTACAGAGTGGTATCAGAGCTCAGCAGTTGCGATACCCCACAAGTCCAGCCTGTAGGATAACCTAGCTAACGGCCGAAGTAGAGTGTCAAAACTATTTTTGCAAAATCGGTTGGATAGTTCTGATTAGGTCTGATTTTATTCCTTACCCCTCTGCTATTCCCTTTTACCTCTACGTGTTTTGAATCCGCTCTCTTCTCTCTCTTCGGGTCCAGGATTTCTCGTGGGTGGGTTCCGTCGTACCTTCAGGGTTTTGCTTCCTTCTCTGATAACGGTGTTCTACCATCCGGTGTTCAAGCTGCCTGATGAATCCGTCTACGGTGTTACCATTCTTTGTTCCTTGTCTGTGCCTTCCGGTGTTTTCCGACGCGACGACATCATCTACGCCAGATCCGATGCAGAGTCTGCATCACTCCTTTGTTTCCGAACCTCGCTTGTCGAGATCTTCAGTCTGAATTCCGAGAGTTGGTTGCATAATTCACCTATTCGGGTGCAGAGTAATGGTTTGGGTGCGCGATGGACTGATCACCATCCGACTACTCTTATCATTCGCTCTTGTACATCGAATCAGTGGATCCCGCATTTTACTCCGTCCACGGAAGCTAGAGGTGGCTTTATTTGTTGATACCTCTACCTTCGACCTTTTGTTTCCGGAGTGTTCCCCTCGACGATCACGGACAACGACCTCTTGTTAGTGGTGTCGCGAGGATCTACACGAAGCGAGAAGATGCAGATCACCGACCTTCCTTCCGGTACCATGAGGCGGATCTCGAGGGCGAGATCCATTGTTAGTGGTGTCGAATTATGGCATCCCGCAAAACCACTACTAGAAAATCGCGTTGTTTTTGTGCATCGCATCATCATGACCGCATGCTCATGTCATCATGCCACATTGCATTTGAGCATCGTCATCATCATGCATATTATTTTTGCCTAAAAACTATTTGCGAAAGTCTATGGTTTTCTGAAAACTAGCCCTCCTTCTATTTCAAATCAAACCCCGGATGCTTCCGGATATTTTGTTGTCTAAAAACTATTTACAAAAAGCTTATTGCAAATTAAATATAAGTTATATTATTTTAGGGGGCAGTCGAACGGGCCGATTCGACCCAGTCGACCACCCCCGTACAAAACAGATCGGTCCGCCTAAAACCCTTTTTATACCCAGACCTAAACTACCCACCCTGCCTCCACCTCACCCCAACCAGTAGCCTCTCGCCACCTCACCCAGCCCCTCCCTTGGCCCAATCCCCATCTGCCACCTGGCCACTCTCTCTCACCCCCACTCCCCACTCAGCACACTCACGCACGCCCCACAGCCCCCACCCCCTCCCTCTCTCACCCACCTCTTCCCTACCCTCTCCCCCTGTCCGCGGGACCCGCCCCCGGCCCCACCTACCGACCCCGCCCCTCTCCCTGTTTCTCTTCCCCCTTCTCCTCTTTTCCCCAACCTCCCCGCGTCCTCCTCTCCTCTGGCCACCCCGCCGCCGGCAGGCCTCCCTGCTGCGCCTCCCCGCCGCCCTGCTCTCCTTCCCCGTCCAGCGTGCGCCGCCTCCGCCTTCCTCGCCCGCGGCCTCCTTCCTCCGCTCTCCTTCCTCCGCCACCGGACGCCGCGCGGCCGTCTCCGCCTCGCCGTCCTCCCTCCGGTCCACCTCCACCTGGCGTCGCCCACCTTCCCGAGCCGCGTCGTGCCCCCTATCCCTCGTCTGCCCCTCCCCACGACCGCCGCGCCGACGGGCCGCCCCCGTCCTCCGCTCGCCCCGTCCTCCCCGAGCCCGCCTCCTCCACGTCCCCCGTCGCCGGCCCCGCCCCGTCGACCCCGCGCCCGTGCCTCCGACCTCGCCCAACCCCCGCCGACCGCCTGCTGCCGCCCTCCTCCGCGCGGCCTCGTCCCGCCAAGCCCGGCCGCGTCCCCGTCAGGCGCTCCCGCCGCGCCCTCGCCGCCGAGCTCCTCTGGCAGCGCCGCCCCGACCCGCCTCCTCCGCTGCAGCGAGCCCGTCGCTGCCGCCGACCCCGCGCCCGCCGCTCGCCCTGCAGCCTCGCCCCGCCGCGCCCCCCGTCGTCGTCGCCCAGGAGTTCCCTGTCCTCGCCAACACCATGTCCGTCCTGCTCTGCACGCGAGCGCTGTTGACGCCTCCTGTTCCGGATCCCTCTCAAGCAGGTGCTCGTCTGTTGTGTTGATGCGGAGGGAAATCTGTGGGATAGTGTGGCGTTAATGATTTCCCGATGCCCTGTTGAACCTGCCTCACAACACCGCCCCATGCTCGCTGCCGGCATCCCTGTGCTACCGGTATCAAGACAACGCCAAGTGCTACCTCGACAAGTTGTACAAGTCCCTCGCTAGGCAAGGACCGTCCGATGTCAAGCCCTCCTTCACGGAAACCACAAGATCTCCGTCCAGAATCCGACGAACCACCGGCAGTGGATCCGAGACCGTCGCCAACGCCATGACCTTCGGCAAGGACCCTACAAGATCGTCTACACAGACGTAAAGTTCTCCACCCCAAAGACCGATCCCCAAGACCGAACCCTCGACACGCCAAGATCTTCGCCTCGGAACGCCATGACCGTCTACACGGACCCCGAAGACCGAACCCGGCACGCATAGTTCTCCCTCTCGGATTCGAGGACGCCGAGACCCCGATGCGACAAGTACTTCATCCCGAATGCCATGACCGTCAACATGACCCGAAGACCACGGATGCGCCAAGATCTACCCCGTTATCCGAGGACGCTTCCGCCACGACCGAACCCCAGATCAGAACCCTGAGACCGACCCCGAACCCCGGAACCCCAAGTTCGCCGAGACCCCCTAATGTGTGAACCCTCTCCCGACACTACTAGGAAAACGGCTATAGGTAATCAACACATCCGTGGCTCACATGGTTGGATTGCCCCACGGCTAAAACAGGCGTGGCTCACCAGTGGGCAGTGCCCTACTAGTAACTAGAACAACCGTGGCGCACATGACTATAGTGCGCCACAGATGTGTGTGGGCCAGGGGCCTGTTGGCCGCACGCCAAACATCTGTAGCGCACTACGGTCATGTGCGCCACGGTTGTTAGTCTCATCTGTGGCGCACATAGGGGGGGTGCGCTACGCCTAAGCGCACGCTCCCTTCTGCTGTGAAACGGCCACACACTTCTGTGGCGCACTCGGCCTAGTGCGCCACTGGGAGTAGGAACATCTGTGGCGCATATGGCCCAGTGCGCCACAGTTGTTTCTACACCCTGTGGCGCACTACGGCCGTGTGCGCCACGGATGTGTCGATTTTTTTAGGACAGCACTTTATGTGTGACCACACATCACCACCCCACACTTCACTTTCCCCTTCTTCTTCCTCCTTAGATCTAGTCGGGATCTTCTCCTTCCCACCTCAATTTCTCCACCCATTCACCATTTTTAGCATGTAAAACTTGCTTTGGATGTTACATAAGTAATAGAGGAGGTCTCCGGTATCTCATCTCCTTCTCCGGTCGATGCGCGCACCTCTCCTTTCCATCTTTTTCTCGCGATCGGTCTCTCATCTCGGTAAGTTGTCCATGTAAGGATGTGTTCATGTGTATATGGATGATGCATGTGCTCATATGTATGTAGATGATCTATCGATGCTCATGATGTGTGTATGTGTGGAGAGGATCGATGGTCATATGTGTGTGTATATGGAGAGTATCGATGATGCTCATGCATGTGTGTATGGAGAGGATAATGATATGTTCATGTGTGTATGGATCGGTTTCTCTCTCTCTTGTGTTTGTATGTGAACTAGTTGCCTTTTGTTTTGCCAAAATGTTGATTCATTTCCATTTTGGCAAGACTTTGGCATTTCGCAAAGGTCCTAATTTTAGGATAGGTCATGCCGAAATTTTCTATCGACCATTGCATGCATGCATTCATTATGTGGTTCTAATAGACTTCAAAATTGTACCGTGTACATCGTGCAGGCAAAAATGGTCCGCATAATGAGCGAAGGCATTGTGGCTAGATTTTTGAAATGTGCGACGGCCGACATGATACGAAATAACAAGACAGATATAAGATGTCCGTGTAGAAGATGCAAACTCAACTGGGTGATCGACCCAGATTCCGGGAATCTGCAGGCGCACCTGCTCCGCCATGGTTTCATGGATGGATACACTCGTTGGATAAGCGATGGCGTAGATGATGGAGACGGTGAAGAAGGTGGCCAACATGACGATGATCGTCATCACGGCGAGAACGGGCGAGATGATGAAGAGTCTCCTGGAGATGGTGACGGTGCGGAAGCAGACCAGGATGATGATGATCTAGATGCCGGAGGAGCAGACGACGATGGAACAACGTCAGGCTGGGTGCGGGACCCTTATGTGCAAGAGCTGCTTCTCAAGCAGACGAGTAACGCCAGGGCTGCCGCTAGAGAGAAAGCCAAGCTTGCGCAACTTGAGAAAGACGCGGTTACTCCATTGTATGAAGGATGCAGGCCCGATGATACCCGGTTGAATGTAACGCTCAAGGCTATGGAGATGAAGGCAAAGCACAAATTGAGCGACGCAAGCTTCGACGATATGATGGCATTCTGGCACGATCGTCTCCCGGAGGGGAACACATGTCCAACTAGTATCGAGGATGCCAAGAAAATCGTCTGTCCTCTCGATCTACCGCACGTTAGATATCACGTATGCATCAACGATTGCATCATTTATCGGGGCGAGGACGCGGAGAAAACCACATGTCCGGTGTGCGGCGTGAGTCGATACAAGAAAGGGAAGAAAGCACCTTGAAAAGTGGTATGGTACTTTCCTATCACCCCTCGTCTGCAGCGCTATTTCGCGGACCCTAAGGAAGCGAAGCTCATGCGATGGCATGCGGAAAGGAAGAAGCCAGGAGATGATGATGACCCCGAAAAGGATGAGCTGCTGACGCACCCTTCAGATGCTAGCCAGTGGAAAGCATTGGACCTCGAATTCCCAGAATTCGGTGGAGATTCGAGGAACATCAGGCTTGGTGCGAGCACCGATGGACTCAATCCGTTCGGTAGCCAGAGCAGCACGCACAGCACTTGGCCTGTGTTTGTATGGATGTACAACCTCCCTCCATGGTTGTGCATGAAGAAGAAGTACATACAAATGAGTATGCTAATTCAAGGGCCGAAACAACCTGGTACCGACATCAATCTGTATCTCGGGCTGTTGAAAGAGGAGCTAGCCACGTTATGGGAATCTGGAGCCAATACTTACGACGCCGTCGCACAAGATTATTTCACTATGAGAGCCGCGTTGGTCACTACGGTGCAAGACTATCCAGGTTGCGGGTATATCTCGGGGCAGGTTATCCAAGGATTCTACGCATGCGTTAGGTGCATGGATAACACAAGCTATCTCCAACTAGAGAAAGATCCAGGGTCATCGAAAACCGTGTTCATGGCGCACCGGAGGTGGCTCGGCAAGAATGATCCATGGAGAAAACGTGGAGACCTGTTCGATGGCAAATCAGAGACCCGAGGAATCCCAGAGCGTAGGAGCAGCGAAGAAGTGGAAGAGTTGCTGAAAAACTGGAAAGATTGTCCTAAGCCTGGAAAGAAGCGAAAGAGGCAGCAACAAGACAAGCCGCTGATGAAGGTATGGAAAACAAGGTCTGTTTTCTGGGAGTTGCCATACTGGAAGTTTCTCCGCACGCCTCATAGCCTCGACATCATGCATATCACGAAAAACGTGTGCGAGAGTCTGGTCGCCACCATAATCAACATGCCAGATAGGACGAAAGATGGTCCGAAAGCAAGGCACGACCTGATATGCTTGGGTATCCGGAAGGAGCTTCACGGAGGACGCACTACTCCTGATGATCAGGAAGATGACGATGATCATGAGTCGGAGACGACACAAGGTCGTCGGAAGGGTAAAAAGTTCAAGAAGAACGAATATTACTGCCCTCCTTCTTGCTTCACTCTAAGCCAGGATGAGATCAAATAGTTTTTCAAGTGCCTTCTAGGAGTCAAATTTCCTTACGGCTACGCGGGCAAGATAAGCAGATACCTAGACGAGGCGAAGCAGAGGTTCAGTGGCATGAAGTCTCACGACTGTGCCGTGCTAATGACGCAGGTACTTCCGGTCGCACTAAGAGGGATAATGGACGAGCACGTCCGTGAAACGTTATTTGGCCTATGCAAGTTTTTCGACGTCATCTCTAGGAAGTCGATTGGCTTGAATCAGCTCGGAAGGCTACAGGAGGAGATCGTGGTGATACTATGTGAGCTTGAGGTCTACTTCCCACCCGTATTCTTCGACATTATGGTGCATCTGCTGGTCCATGTCGTGGAGGACATCGTACAACTCGGGCCGATGTTTCTCCGCAGCATGATGGCGTTCGAAAGGATGAACGGACACATCAAAGGATACGTTCGCAACAGGTCCCGTCCAGATGGAAGCATAGCCAAGGGCTTTCTGGCCGAAGAGTGCATCTCTTTCTGCACGAATTATCTAGACATCGAGAACCCTGTCGGTCTTCCCGTCAACAGACACCTTGGCAAGCTCGACGGATCTGGTCACCGAGAGGGTCGTCGCATACTGCATGCAGACTTCGATTTTCGACGCGCAGACTTTGATCGAGCAAACCTCGTCGCGCTACAGCATTTAGAACTGGTCGATCCTTGGGTACAGAAGCACAAAAGGTTAATCGAGAAGAAGTACAGTGACCGGGGCATACAGAGGACGCAGGGAGAAATAATCAAAGAGCACAACTCAGTTTTCACGCGTTGGTTTAGGCAGACGCTCCTTGATAATCCCCCGCGCTCGCATTCTTCTAACACGGAAAAGATCATATTCACCTTGTCGCAGGGACCGATGCAAAACCTGGTGTCCTATCAGGCGTATGATATCAACGGCTACACATTCTACACGGAGGAAAAGGACAACATGTATCCTTGGGTTTTAGTTGCTGCTGTGTATGCTCATATGTGTTATTTTCTTTTTTCAAGAGACCTAGCAGGCTTTAGTTATTTTCTTTCCATCATATGCTTGGTGCCTGGTGAATCCAGATGATAACTGTAAAAGCCCATTGCTTGATGTGGCTGGGCATGTTGATGCATTCTTAACCAATGTGTTTTATACCTAGATGTTTATGTGTTGGTTGTGTTGGCCAGATTATCCTATGTGACCAGATTATGTGCTGGCTGTGTTGGCCATTTATTGTGTGCTGGTTGTGCTGGCTATGATGGCCATTTATTGTGTGCTAGCTATGCTGGCCATATATATGCAGGTTCTTGTATGAAATGAGTCCCGATTTTTGCCGGAATGTTGATTAACTTCCGTTTCGGCAGAAATCGGGCACTCCTAGTTTAAGAAAATTAGCAAAGGTCATGCCGGATTTTTCCGTGCATTTAACCAATTATTTGTTTTTTATTAGTGCAAAGATGTGTGACAACGATGAGGCTGGATGTTCTAAGCGCATCAGCGCTGAAGGAGAACTCAGACCTCCGAATAAACAATTGACATTCTGGGAGGCGGCCCAGCGGCTAGAAGACGATGAAGAATACCATCCTTCGGAGAGCGAGGATGATGAGATGGAAGACGCGGAGGAAGAAGCCGAAGGAACGGCGGACGATGAAACCACTGATGGTGGCGAGGGCACAAGGAGTGGTAGCAACCCTCCTAAGAAGAAGAAGCCGAAGGACCGACGCCCGAACACGGTCGGCACGGTCAGGGAGGAAATTACCGAAGTGAGCCCAATAGGGGTTCCTTTGGAGCCCGCCCTTGTCGTCAAAGGGTACGGTGGGCAAGTGGCGGCGATCACCCGGACAACCATCTCGATCAACACCGAGAATCTCCAGCATAAAGATAATGGCCACTTGCGCACACTCCTCTTCGAGAAGCTGCACGCAAGATACAAGTTCCCCGCTAAGTATCAGAACACAAATTATCATGGGAACGAAGTAAACAAATCCGCCCTCACAAAGATGAGCACCGCCCTGGCCAGCTGGAGAACCCGGATAAAGAAGAAGATCTATAAAGAAGGCAAAAGTCTCGAGGAGATCCAGAAGATTGACCCGCAGATCACCGAAGATCAGTTCCGGGAGTTCAAGGAGAGGTGTGAATCCGAAAGAGCCCTGGCCAATAGTAATCGGGGAAAGGTGCTGCAGGCGATGAATATAGGTCATCACCATCTCGGATCTGGTGGATACAGAACCGCGGAGGCCAAATGGAATAAGGAGGACGAAGAGTATAGATCCAAGGGGATAGAAAACCCCTTTGCTAAATTCGAACCCGGGCAGGTTCGAAACTTCATCAGGGCCCGTTACCATGTGGACCCAAAAACCAAACAACTCACCGCGGATCCTGCGGTGAAGGAATTCGAGGAAATTGTGGTAAGTATAATCTAATTACCACGGATCAACACGATTGCAGTCTAATCGATGATCTAAATGATTCACTGTTATTTCTTCTGCAGGAGGAGGAAATTGTTGCTAGTCATGGATCCCAGGGTTCCTCATCCCAGGGGTCGACGGCGGCCACCCGGTGGGATAACCCTTTTAACAGGGCGATGAACCGGGCCAAGAAAATAGAGCCGGTTACGAAGAAGCCGTCGTCGGCTGGCCGTCTGGCCGGCCTCGGGGGTAAGAATTGGGTGGATCATTTTGGTCCACCGCCGAGGACGCATGTGGCGCCGTCGGGAAGGAGCGAGGAGGAAAACAGAGAGGTTCAAGAACTTAAGGCACAAGTGGCGCGGATCCCGCAGATCGTCCAAGACAACCTGGCAATCACCCTTACGTCCTTCCTGCCTACCTTGGTGGAGTCAATAGCGAACTGGAGTGCGGGTGGTCGAGTAGGGCCGTGCCCGATTCCAAGCATGGTCAGCAGCCACTCGAACAACGCGGCGCCGAGGAATCAGGCGAACTACGTGTTCGTGACTCCGCCCGCTAGCACCGCGGCGCCGCAAGTGTTGGTGACTCCCCCTGCCATCACCGCGGCGCCGGAGTACATGTTGGTGCCCCCCTGCCATTGTCGCGGCGGCACCGGAGCTCCAAGCACCCGTCGGTAGGGAGAATACACCGGCGGCCAGCACCGCGCCATCAAGCAGCCCTTCCGTCTCTTGCACGCCCGTCGCCGTATGCGGTGCGTCGACATTAGCCGATCTCGACGCCATCACGGTAAACAAATTGCTTTAATTACCGCCTTTCATGCCATCTATATATTACTCTTGTGGCATCTCGCTCTGACGACGCCGTACATGTTTTCCGCAGACGGATGTTCCTTGCACTCTCTTATGCTACGTGAACAACGAGCTGAGGGATGTTGCCAAGGGTACCATCGTTCAACCCTTGCAGCGCACGTTCCACTCAAAGCCGATGCTAGATAGCGTGCACATGGTTAAAATTAGTCGGGTGCTAAGGGGCTGCGACGACCTGGAACCTCCCATTCAACCCCCAGGAGCGGATGAAGAAGAGCCGTATGTCCTCAGAAGTTGCTTCGGCTTGTTCTTGCTATGGCCAAAGAGCATGATCCGTTTGGGGACGGCGGGGGCCATCACGCCACAGACAACAGCACCGCCTGTCGTGCCAGCGACAAGTGGTGGCAAGGCCCCCTTACCGCCCTCGCCGTCACCTCCACGTGGTGGGTCGGATGATCATGTTGATGATATGCACATGGCGCAGGATCCGGCCGAGGACTTCGAAGACTGGAATGATCACTTCTTCAGCACTCAGTTTGGCAACGAAGAAGACCTAGCTGGTGGCCCCACAGAGAAAGCCACTATCACCAAGCGTCTGTTTGGTTCTCAGGAGACGCCTCCAGCTTGCGCCTTTACAGAGCCAGCTGATACAACCAACCGGCCCTTTATTCTAAGCCCTGACACACTACATAGGGCGGCCGGTGCTCAGATTGCGGTGCCTGCCCGCTCTCCAAAAGGAAAAAAGGGCAGGAAAAGAAAATCTAGCAGCTCGAGCCAGCCGGTGGCGTCAACAACTGCGAATCCGATCAGGTTTCGGGACGGGCCACCAAGACCCGAGGGTATTATGTGGAGGATTCATGTGGCGGGTGAGCCCATGCTACCTAAGAATTTGCGGAAGCTCGCCAGTTCGGAACTGCAGAGTGTGCATGACGGCGTGCTGACGATAGAGAGACGCCTTCTATCGGAGAAAGATCCCTCGCACCCGGTATTCGTGGTTAAGGTGCCACCAGGCTTGGGCTTCGTCGACACTGCCCCCGCGGATCTGTTCTTCCTGCGGTTCGAAGACATCTTCAATATGTTCCACCTATACCCGCTGCACTATACCATGGTCCGTCTCTTTTCTCTCAGCCTGGCCATGCAGATCATTAGAGAGAACACACCGGGCATCGCTATAGTGGACCCCTACTACATGCGTGACGGCTGCTTGGGTTCCCCCGCCGAACGATGTATCGTGGCCTCGTACCTAAAAAGAATCCTCGTGGCGAACAAGACAAAGGAATACATTCTCGTGCCTTACTTTCTCGAGTAAGTCGTTATTCAGTCGCCACCGTCGATTGGCTTTATTAGATCATCATCATTCTTTTTTCAACACATTCCATTTGATTTTTTTGCGCAGAGATGAACACTGCACGCTCATCTCCTTATCGCCGAAGCATTCCCACGCCACGTATTTCGACTCGGGGAGTCTAGAAAAGAAGAAAAACTACGACAAGATCAAGGAAGTTCTGGATGATGCTCTCACTGGCTTTGCCTCGACGGAAGGCACCAGCTTCGTGCGTAAGAAGGTCAAGTTCGGCAGGCACGTCTTCAACCACGTAACAGAGTTCCCCTGCGTGAAGCAGCCAGAAAACAGTAAGAAGGAAGCCTACTACGCACTCCATCACATGAGGGCGTTCCTACTTGACCAGCAGAATTCTACGCTGCCAGATCATCTCAAACAGTGGGCCGAAGCAAAGGCCAAGATCAATGATTCGGATATTAGACAAGAGATGTATCGCATCCAGCAGCAGTTTGGGGCAATCATCTTTCGTGATGTCATGACTTCGGGGGGGATCTTCTACGGAGGAAATATCCCGAATAACCGTGACATAGAAGATCGCCTAGAGATGCAGGGTGACTATAGGAAGTTCATGACGAGGCAGGGCGTCCTCCCGTTCCGTAAGCCGAGCCAGAAGGCTTGATGTTGGTCTAGTTGTAGTTGCAAACTATAGATGACCTTCGTGTGTGTTTTTGCTTATTATTATTATATATCAATCAATGCTTGGTTTTTTTGCTTACTCTTTGGTTCTCGGACGACAAGTGTGAGTTATTTTTGTCTTTTTCGAGAATATGCCGATGATTGAAATGTCGTGGCACAATATATATGTGAATGTGCTATGACGGGATTGTCAGCCTTGTGATATGCACAAGTCCAGGAATTGTGCATCCTACTTGGCTGACAGTCCCGTCATAAGCAATTCCTGTGTCCAACGACCTAGCTAGTTATATATGAGGCATGCTTTTCGAGTTATTTTTGTCTTTTTCGAGAATATGCCGATGATTGAAATGTCGTGGCACAATATATATGTGAATGTGCTATGACGGGATTGTCAGCCTTGTGATATGCACAAGTCCAGGAATTGTGCATCCTACTTGGCTGACAGTCCCGTCATAAGCAATTCCTGTGTCCAACGACCTAGCTAGTTATATATGAGGCATGCTTTTCGAGTTATTTTTGTCTTTTTCGAGAATATGCCGATGATTGAAATGTCGTGGCACAATATATATGTGAATGTGCTATGACGGGATTGTTAGCCTTGTGATATGCACAAGTCCAGGAATTGTGCATCCTACTTGGCTAACAGTCCCGTCATAAGCAATTCCTGTGTCCAACGACCTAGCTAGTTATATATGAGGCATGCTTTTTGAGTTTGCTCTTTTTGATTTAAGAGTACTTTCTATAAGTGTATCTTCATATGCGACTTTAATTATACATGTTTTTTCAATCACCGGTTAGTTATTATTGTCAACTTGTAGATGACGTGGTACGTCGTGTACAAGGGACGGGTTCCCGGAGTCTACGATGATTGGGAAGACTGCCGGAGACAGGTGCACCGTTTCAGCGGCAATAGCTACAAAGGGTACAACACTATGGCGGAGGCGGAAGATAGATACACGCGCTATCTAGCGGGAGTTAGGACAAGGAACCGGATGAAGACCTACACCTTCGTCGCGGCGGTGATCATGCTTATCTTCTTTGGTTATTTATCCCGCGTTTGTGTCTAGCTAGCTAGTTTAGATGTCTAGGCGAGCTTCCGAGCTCTAACTTGTTCGATCGACACATGTATTCGCATGTCACCAACTACTACTTTGTAACATGATCAAAACAATGTAACTTGGACTATGTATTCATGTATGAGACTTATCTATATGTATTTGTTTCAATCTTGTTTTTCATATCGAGTATTTATATATATAATTGTATATCTTGTATCTGTGTGTGTATATCTGCTGTAATATTGTATATAATCTGTATTGCATATAATCTGGCTTGGAAATTAAAAAAAAAACAAAAAATACATCTGTGGCGCACATGTTCTACCTTCTGTGGCGCACTACACCTAAAGCGCACCATGGATGTTTAGTGGCGCACTGGGTAGTGCGCCACAGAAGATCCAAGGGGTAGCGCACCACGCCAAACTTCTGTGGCGCACTAGGTGGTGCGCTACGCCTATCTCTACACAACCGTGGCGCACTAGGCAGTGCGCCACGGCTGAGAGATAGCCGTAGCGCAAGGCCCGTGGCGCACTACAGGTGCGCCACGGATGGGCCTTTTAGGTGCGCCACAGACGACCATTTTCCTAGTAGTGCGAGCCCCTATATTATAAATGCCATATAAAACCTGTTGCATATTAATTGCCATGCTTGCATGCATATTGTCATGTGGTTTGGGGGCCTTATGCCGATTCACCATATAATTAAATATGGGACCCATATGCGGGCAAATCTAGTCTCATATTGGCCTCATTTAAATTTGTGTAGCGAACCGGTAACTTATCTTGCCCTGTTATTACAACATTTAATTTGCGGGGTAGCTAAATAACTTGAACCGTTTAATTAATTATCGGAACCCCGGTTCCGCTTAACATGACCCAATTGCATCGCATCTTTGCCATGCCAAACATCATTCATGCATCATGCCCGATCTTTTGCCGTAGTATTAAATATTGCATCCGGTGTTTATTCTAGTGTTTTGCTTCTTCGCGGATTGGGCCGTTGAGTTGATGTGAGCTTCGCCCCGATCTTCGGATGAACCGTCGGCAATGTTTTCAGGCGAGCATCTCCCTCTTTCTACCTATCTTACTTTTATAGTATTTATTCCCCCTGTTGGTCTATTGCTATCTGTGTTGCGATGCTCTAGTTTCCGTACCCGTGAAATCCCTTGCAGCCGTATATTGCCTTGGACACATCCTATTACCTGTTGTTTGGTAGATAGCTGGACTTGCGCGCCGTAGACGCTTGCTCAAGTGCTGTCGCGTGTCGTCAAGTACCACAGTTGTTGGAGAATTGCCGTCTGTTGAATGCGGGGGATGATCATGGCTTTATTTATTGTTCACTTTAATTATTGTTTAACAACTAAAATTGAAGTAGGTAAGCAGAGGCACAGGTGGGCAATAGATGTTATTTGGTTGTTAACCGTCCACTTGTGTCCCGTAGGACCCCGAGTGCTTGATACCTGTTCCTTGATTTATCGCGCTATCCACATACGGGGAATTATGGGCCCCCTTAGCCAGAGCTTGATTCAGTCTTATTTCTTGGGGCCACAAACTAGTTTGAGGTTTTATTTATGATCCTGTACGTATGCCATGCTTTACTGCTTTATTTACGATTGTGCGAGGAGCACACTGTACTGTTTAGGATCATGACCCGTTTTCGCGGTATCGACACCCCGAGTTTTCGGGTTCCCAGTCGTTTACAGCCGGCCCCACAAACCTCGGGTCCGTCTCGGAGCTAGCTTACTTCGTTGCGGGTGTACTCCAAGGGGTGGCCCCCTGAAATATTTCTGAATCCTGTGATTGCTTTGTCGTGAAAGCCTCGTTGGGTTTTGATTTGGTTTTTCCGAGGTTGATCGTGTGTGTGTTGCTATTTGTGCACCCCGGCCGGGTTAAAACTTTCTGAAAGCCGTGTCCGCGGTTATGGACGACTTGGAGCACAGTATCTCGATCATAGACAACTATAACTAAAGTAGTGCTATAAATTTGACTTTATAATGACTAGTAATCAGCTTCACTATAATGGAATGGCTACATAAAACTGCCCACAATTGCTTGTTGGTTTGCCGCTTGCGACGGTTGTATCTGACTAGTAAGTATTGCAACTACAACGGAATGGCTGAATAAAAGTACCAACAACTGCTGGGTTTTGGGTTATCTCATGCTAATTGTATCTGACTAGTAAGAGTTGCAACTACAACGGAATGGTTAACTAAAACGGCATACTGCTTATTTTATCAGGATGATTATCTATACCTGACTAGTAAATGCTGCAACGATAACTGAATAAATAAAACTGCCAACTGTGTGAGTTCCTCGGTTGACTTCCTCGTTTGGTCTCGAGGGGGAAACACCAGGATGGGTTTGTTGGTGTTAGCTTCAGGTTGGATCCGGATAGGTCATTCTTATCCCTCTCTGATAACCGCCAGTTGTATCGAGTCTCTATAGGTTGTTTAGTGCATGCTGCCGCTGCCGCTTCAGTCCACCATACCTTTGTAGGCGAGGACCGCCGAATTCTAGTCTCGCCGTGTACTGGCCTCAGTACTGACGCTCCTCTTTTTCCTTTGCCCTTTGTCGGCACCCCTTTTGTTTAAGCAGGTTTTGAGATCGACGCCGTTAGCAGGGTTACCCTTCTGGCTTGGCCTGGGCAGGGTTATGGACGCCATTGGTTATTCTTCAGGGCTCTTAGCCCCATTTGCATCTTGTCCGTAGTCGGACGCTCTATCATTTTCAAGGTGATTTGGATCTTTGTATATTACATCTGTATTCTTGACTCATGGAGTCGCTGTTATATATATCTGTTCTATGGGTCCCATCGAGGACTGTTGTGTAATGTTATTACTTCGTTTTCCACCCGCACGAAAGTGCCTGGTGGGCACCTTTGAATCGTTTCTATGCGGGTTTTGGCGGGAAGCGCTGAAACTTGCATAGGTCCGATTCTGAGGGTGTTACAGGTTATTCCGAGATGGAATATGCGATCCATGGAGGAAATAACCACTATGGAATACAAGACAGAGTTCTGTACAGAGATTTGCCATCAAATGATGCAAGAGTGAAGCTGGACCGGCTATACCGATCCGAGTTGTTGGAAGAACAGGGTCCGCCAGGTCCGACATGCTTTGGACCAAGGATCATGGGTGAACCACCTGTGCCAAACTTTCAGCTAGCAAGAGGCATGAAAACATATAATGGGAGTACCAAACCACAAGACTGGTTGATTGACTATGCCACTGCTGTGAAAATAGCGGGTGGAAACTTATGATGGGCGGTACGGTATGTCCCACAAATGCTGGAAGGACCAGCTAGGGTGTGGCTGAATAATCTACCAACCGGCAGTATCAATTGTTGGTTGGATTTTGAAGAAATGTTTGTCAGCAACTTTACCAGCACATACAAGAGGCCAAACAGGCCACAACAGCTAGCCATGTGCAAGCAAAGGCCGAATGAAACAGATAGAGAGTTTTTAACTCGATGGTGTAACCTGAGAAACTCATGTGAAGGAGTTATAGAGTCCCAAGCGATAGCTTGGTTCGCACAAGGATGCCGTTATGCCAGTGTATTATGGCAACGTCTGCAAAGAGATATGCCGACCACATTGGCAGAAACTATCAGAATAGCGGACTCCTACGCATTGGGAGATCCAACGCAACCAGAATTAATGTCGGCGGATCATCGGGAGCAACAGGACCATTATGCAAGAGATTTGGCCGGGTCATCCAGGCGCAGTGATTTCAGAGGAAGAAGAGAAGAAAGGCCGGATTATAGATATAATTCGGCCCAAGTGGCGGCAGTAGCGCAAGATCCGCCGAGTCACGGGGCAACTCAACGGCAAAAGAATGGTCCTCAGCAGTGGACACCAAGGAATGAAGGGAAAAGACAGTGGACCCCAGAACAAAATAAACAGTGGCAGGAGAGGCCGAAGTACACGTTCAAATCTATGTTAGATCAGCCGTGCAAATTTCACACGTCAAACCCATCCAGGCCAGCCAACCATACGACCCGCCAATGTGCATGGATGAAAAATGCAATGGGAAACCCAGTAGGTATTCAGCCACCCCATCAAGTACATTCACAGCATCAACCACAGTTGACTGGAGCAAATGCACAGCAACTGATGTTACCACCTCCTCCCCCGAGGTACGATAACTCGGATCGGAGAGATGCGGTACATCAAGTGATGAACCAAGTCCAGGATGGAAGGACAAACCCAGCGAATACTGGACGCAATGATTACAGAGAACGTCATCAGTCTTATTGCGTGTTCACAACGGAACAGCAAGACAAGCAGAGTGTGCAGCGCCGGCATATGGAAGTAAATGCAGTTATGCATGCAGTACCAAGATATGTGCCTTGGTCAGATCAGGAGGTAACTTGGAGCATAAAGGATCACCCCAAGATAATGCCGAATCCCGGATCATATGCACTCGTGTTGGATCCGACATTTGTTGGACCAAGCATCAATGTGAAATTCTCAAAAGTACTCATTGACAATGGAAGCAGTATCAACATCATGTACAAAGATACCATGCATAAACTCGGAATATCACAGAACATGTTGCAATCCACGAGAACCACTTTCCATGGGATAGTGCCAGGGCTTTCGTGTGAACCCATTGGTAAGGTCCGAGTGGATGTGTTATTCGGCACAAGAGAAAACTGCAGAGCAGAAAACTTAGAGTTTGAGGTGGTGGATCTAGAGAGTTGCTATCATGCTTTACTCGGACGGC
Organism: Avena sativa; assembly: GCA_916181665.1. NCBI lineage: Eukaryota > Viridiplantae > Streptophyta > Magnoliopsida > Poales > Poaceae > Avena > Avena sativa. The sequence continues at coordinate 412,096,327 of OV702281.1, read as the reverse complement.
CAGCGTTGGCCAAATTCATGGGCAGCTGCCATATAAGTTATCTGAAAATGAAGCTACCCGGACCACAAGGAGTGATAACAGTAGCATGGGATTACAAGAAGTCAATGGAGTGTGCTTCAGCCAGGTCGAATTTGGCCGAATCATTGGTTATAGCAAGAGAAAAAAGAAGGATTCAGGAGGTAGCAGCCCTCGCTCAGTCGGCACAGCTGAATATGCCGGCACTAGCCAATCCGCATGGAAGTGTCTCCTTTCATCCGACTAAAGAAACGAAGAAGTTTCAGATATATGAGCAATTCCCAGAGCGTACTGTTACTATTGGTGCAGGACTAGATGCTAAATAGGAAAGCGAGCTCACCAACTTCTTCCGTGAGAATCGGGACATATTTGCATGGTCAACTCGGGATCTGCAAGGTGTTCCGAGGGAGTTGGCTGAGCACTCTTTGAATGTAAGGCCAGGAGCAAGGCCGGTGAAGCAACCTCTCTGCCGCTTCGCCGAAGACAGGAGAAAAATAATAGGGGATGAAATAGCTCGGCTCCTCGCAGCCGGGTTCATCATGGAGGTGCTGTATCCGGATTGGATGTCGAATCCGGTGCTAGTAGAAAAGAAGAAAGATGATCCGAATGTAGCCATTGTATGGCAAATGTGTATCGATTACACGAACCTGAACAAGGCGTGTCCAAAAGATCCTTTTCCTTTACCTAGAATAGACCAGGTCATTGATTCGACCGCTGGTTGTGGGTTATTGTCATTTGTAGACCGGTATTCTGGTTTTCACCAGATACCGTTAAATCCGGCCGATCAAATAAAGACTGCGTTTATTACCCCATACGGGGCTTATTGCTATCGCACAATGACATTCGGCCTGCGAAACGCAGGAGCAACGTATTAGAGATGCATGCAAAAATGTCTACACGATCAAATAGGAAAAAATGTACAAGTATATGTAGATGACGTGGTCATCAAAACCAAAGAAAGCAAAACGCTATTGGATGATATACGACAGACTTTCGCGAACCTAAGAAGGTTTCGAATGAAGCTTAATCCGGAAAAGTGCACATTTGGCGTGCCGGCAGGAAAACTACTCGGCTTTCTCGTATCTAGCCGAGGTATAGAGGCCAACCCAACAAAGATAAAGGCGGTAGAAAGAATGGAGTTTCCAAGATGTCTAAATGACGTACAGAAGTTCACGGGATGTCTAGCTTCGCTCAGCCGGTTTGTATGTCCGCTGGGAGAAAAGGCACTACCACTCTATCAATTAATGAAGAAATCAGATAAGTTCATTTGGACTCCACAAGCAAACAGTGCATTTCATGAGTTGAAAAAGATGTTGGTCACAGCACCCATTTTGGCTTCTCCATTGTCAAAAGAGCCAATGTTACTCTATATAGCGGCTACCAACAGAGTAGTGAGTGCTGTAGTTGTCGTAGAACGACTCGAAGAGGATAAGTCGGTACAGAGGCCGGTGTATTATTTGAGCGAGGTGTTATCCGCTTCAAAGCAGAATTACCCGCATTATCAGAAGATGGCTTATGGAGTGTACATGTCGGCAAAGAAGCTTAAACATTACTTCGAAGAGCATCCCATCAAAGTAATCTGTGAGGCACCCATAGCCGACATATTGAGCAACAAGGATGCAAGTGGCCGAATAGCAAAATGGGCAATCGAGTTGTCACCATATGCTCCACAATTCGATAGGAGAGATGCAATCAAATCTCAGGCGGTTGCCGACTTCTTTGTAGATTGGGCCGAGGTGCAATATGAGCCGCCGCTGCCAGATCCAAATTATTGGACGATGCATTTCGATGGTTCCAAACTAAGAAATGGGCTGGGGGAAGGAATAGTGTTAACCTCACCCAAAAAGGATCAACTGAAGTATGTACTACAAATACATTTTGCTGCATCAAACAATGTAGCCGAATACGAAGCACTGGTCCATGGGTTGAAAGTAGCAAAAGAGATTGGCATACGCTGAATCTTATGCTATGGGGACTCGGATTTAGTAGTACAGCAAGTTTCAGGCAATTGGGATGCGTTAGATGATAATATGGCTTTGTATAGATTTCATGTGCAAAAGATCAGTGGATATTTTGAAGGGTGTGAATTTCACCACATACCTCGGGCAGAAAATGATGTCGCGGACACACTGTCAAAACTGGGATCGACCAGGCAGTCAATTCCACCAGGTATTGCCCTGGAACACCTCAGAAAACCATCGATAACCCCATCACCAGAATCCGAATCTATCTTTATTCCGGCAAGTTCAGCAGAAAATATTGTGCCGATGGAAGTAGATCAGCAATATAACTCGGAACTCTCCAAGAAAAGGACAGCAGAGGTAAGCTTAATTATGGAGAAAGCCGAGATATCTATGTCGGCAGAAAGCATGGAGATAGAGAGTGAGACCGCACCAGAAAAAATCACACCGATCTGGGCGCAACCCATATTCGTTTTCCTTAAAGATGCAATATTACCGAATAATGAAGTGTTAGCAAAACAGATTGTAAGAAGAGCAAAGGCTTATACAATCATAAACAATGAGCTATATAAAAGAAGCGTCACAAGTGTATTGCAAAGGTGTGTAAGTTCGGCGGAAGGCCAGGAGATCCTCTTAGATATACATCAAGGAGAATGTGGACACCATGCCTCATCCCGTGCCTTGGTAGCCAAAGCATTCAGGCATGGGTTTTATTGGCCAACGGCGTTGAAGGAAGCCAAAGAGCTGGTTGAAAAATGCAATGGTTGTCACAGCTATGCAACCAAGATACACATGCCGTCGTCCGAGTTAAAAACGATACCCATTACTTGGCCATTTGCTGTGTGGTGCCTAGATATGGTGGGACCATTTAAGCCGGCACGAGGGGGGATGACCCACATATTGGTCATGGTGGACAAATTCATAAAATGGATTGAGGTCAAACCAATAAAAAAATGTGACGGGTTCACAGCAGTGAAATTCTTCAAAGACATTATCTTAAGATATGGATACCCACACAGTGTTATTACAGACAATGGCACAAATTTTTCAGAAGGAGCTTTCGCTAGGTTTTGCCGAGAAAAACACATAAGGTTAGATGTTGCTTCTGTTGCTCATCCAGCATCTAATGGGTAGGTGGAAAGGTCTAATGGATTAGTGTTGTCCGGAATAAAACCGCGACTCGTTGAACCATTGCAAAGGTCGGCAGGATGTTGGATTGAAGAATTACCAGCAGTATTGTGGAGCCTCGGGACTACTCCGAATAGATCAATAGGTTATACACCGTTCTTTCTGGTATATGGGGCGGAGGCTATGCTTCCAGCTGACATTCTACATGACTCGCCAAGAGTTACTCAATATACAACTTCAGAGATAAATGAAATAGCTCGGCAAGATACTGTTGATCTACTAGAAGCCAGAGAACTGGCACTATCACGATCAGCTATTTATCAGCAGAACCTGAGACGATATCACAGCAAGAAGGTGAATCCAAGAGTATTCAAAGAAGGAGATTTAATCCTCTGACTGGTGCAGCGCACGGCCGGCATGCACAAGCTGTCACCTCCATGGGAGGGACCATTCATCGTGAGCAAAGCATTGCATAATGATGCCTATTATCTAATTGACGCTCAATCCCCCGGAAGAAACAAGGCAGACAAAGCTGGCGAAGAAACGAAGCGTCCATGGAATGTAACTTTACTTCGTCCATTTTATTCGTAGCATAGTATCTCAAGGTCAAGAACCAATGATATATTAAACCTCGGCATCCAGAGCAGTGACTTGGGGACTGCCATATGTTATTTCAATTTCATCTTATGTATTGAACCTCGGCATCCAGAGCAGTGACTCGGGGACTGCCATATGTTATTTCAATTTCATCTTATGTATTGAACCTCGGCATCCAGAGCAGTGACTCGGGGACTGCCATATGTTATTTCAATTTCATCTTATGTATTGAACCTCGGCATCCAGAGCAGCGACTCAGGGACTGCCATATGTTATTTCAATTTCATCTTATGTATTGAACCTCGGCATCCAGAGCAGCGACTCGGGGACTGCCATATGTTATTTCAATTTCATCTTATATATTGAACCTCGGCATCCAGAGCAGCGACTCGGGGACTGCCATATGTTATTTCAATTTCATCTTATGTATTGAACCTCGGCATCCAGAGCAGTGACTCGGGGACTTCCATATGTTATTTCAATTTCATCTTATGTATTGAACCTCGGCATCTAGAGCAGCAACTCGGGGACTGCCATATGTTGCCCCAGTTTTATGTTGAACACTAAAACTCGGCACCCTGAGCAGCGCTTCGCCAACGGTCCTATGTTATTTCTGTAATTTGGTTTACACACTAGACTTCGGCGCAATAGGCAGCGACTCGGGGACTGCCATGTATTGTTCCAAAGTAATAGTCAACCTTTGATACAAGGGAGGTATCACACTTCGACACTCAGAATAAGAGCAAATCAATCTCGTATGATATTAGGAGCTCACACCCAGATTACTCGACCAAACCACGAGAATACAAAGACAAAGATACATCCTAGAATCTGGAAATCACAGGTCACCAAAGCAAGAATTCGGACGAAAATCCACTTAAACAAGGTTATAACAACTATAGACATATATGTCGCAGCAGTACACGGCAAAAGTAATTCAGGTCATACAGAAGACGGACAAATGTTCCACGTACATCGTACGCCTGGCATACCAGGGAAAAGAAATAACTTAAACGTTTTCAGCTGCAGAGGCAATAGTTGGGTCAGGGGCTAGATGCTCCGAGATAGGCGGAGCCTCGGCCGAGGTTGCCTCGCCTTCCACAGAACCAGGTGCGACTTCGGCTGAAGTTTGACGCTGCTGAGGGGCATCAGTTTGCGCAGTTGAATGCCCAGTACCTTTGGAGGAGGATCGCGCGTCACCGTTGCCATCCGAGCTCGAACTGGAGTCACCAGAAGAAGCTGAATCATCTTCACCTTCGCCTTGCTCGGCCGAGTTATTGTCTGATGCATCCTCGACGGCAACCTCATCGTCCGAGTTCGGGAGGAAGCTCGGACCTTCATTCCAGGTATGCACGTCGGCATACTCAACGAGCTGAAAGGCGCGAGCTTGTTGAAGAGCAAAAAAAGTGGGATCCTCAACCCAACGGGAACCTGTGCGCAAATTTCTCAGGATATCAAGAGAAATGTCTTCATACCATGACATGATAACAGTGAGGGCCATATCAGCGCCAGCTCGCCCGGCTGATTCCCTCCAGAGACTTAGTTGCTTCTCAGATGCCATCAATCTTTTCACCAACAATTTCACCTCATTGATATCAGGAGTCCCAGAGGTATTCGGCCAGAGAACATGGTAGGCTCGGATAGCTGCCTGCACCAAGTCCCTGCCCATAATCTTCATCGGACCAACTGCAGCGCCGACAGCAACCAAGAAATCTTCCATCGAGTACTCCGAGTCAACGTCAACAGGGACACCTCTGCGCGCTCGAGCTGCAAGAACTGCTTTAGAACTCACAGGCTTAGCTTCTGGAAAATGACCTGCGCAAAACACGAATGCGTCAAGAGGCAGCAGGGACAAAGAGAAAAAACATAATCCGGCCGTGCTAAGAGACTTACAATGAATATAACTCATCATCATCTGAAGATCTTTAGCCCAGATAGTCTTGCTCTTTTCAAAGCCAGCGATCTCCTCGCTCATTCCACGAGTTTTCAGTTCGGCAGCCTCGAGGAGTTCTTTATTCTTCTACAGCTCTAGAGCTAGGCGATTCTTCTCCTCGGAGAATTCCTGATCGACCTTTTCTAGTTCAGATTTCTGAGAGAGCTTAAGGGCCTCCACCTCGGTGTGCAGGCGAGCTATTTCATCATCCTTTTCTTTCAGCTGCGCCAAGTGAGTAGCGCTTTGTTCTAAAAAATGCAGCATCACGTCAGGCATGGGCGTGCAATCTTGGTGAGATGCTGCAAAGGTTTGTAACTCGGCTTTACCAAAGCCAAACAAGATAAAAGAAGCTTAGCTCACATTTTCAAAAAGCGGAAGATGTAAGGTAAAAGGGAAACTAACCTTCCAGGCTCTTGACTTTCTTCGCAAGACGAATGTTGAGATTATTAATATTACCTGTTCACCAAAACAGTAAGCCGACATCTCGCATACAAAACAATAAAAATGTCGAAAATGACGAAGAGAACTATCAACTTACCAGTCTTTTTCACCACAGGGAGAACTTTCTCATATTTTTCTTCCAACTTTCGATGTGAGAAAAGCAATCTTTGAAATTCGGCAGTTCGCCGGTCATGTGCAACCTAAGCAATGGAGCAAACGATTATTGGATATTCGAAGCTAAAGCAGATCCGAGTTAAGCGAAACTTAACCCGGATCTAGGTGGTTGGATACTCGAAGCTAAAGCAGATCCGAGTTAAGCGAAACTTAACCCGGATCTAGGTGGCTGAGTATTCGAGGCTAAAGCAGATCCGAGTTGAGCGAAACTTAACCCAGATCTAGGTGGCTGAGTATTCAAAGCTAAAATAGATCCGAGTTGAGTGAAACTTAACCCGGATCTAGGTGGCTGGATATTCGAGGTTAAAGCAGATCCGAGTTAAGTGAAACTTAACCTGGATCTAGGTGGCTGGATATTCGAGGTTAAAGCAGATCCGAGTTAAGCGAAACTTAACCCAGATCTAGGTGGCTGAGTATTCAAAGCTAAAACAGATCCGAGTTGAGTGAAACTTAACCCGGATCTAGGTGTCTGGATATTCGAGGTTAAAGCAGATCCGAGTTGAGAGAAACTTAACCCGGATCCAGGTGGCTGGATACTCCAAGATCAACTAAACGAAAGTCAACCAAAGTTTAAGGCAGACCTAGTCGAATGAAGATTTGAACCCTACAGTTAACACTAGACTATGTGGAGCATTATTAAACTTCCAAGCAAATAACAAGTTATTTCCCTACAAGTTTCGGGGACTAGAATATATAGTAGCATCTGGAGGATTAATCAAAACTCCGCAAAACAGCACTTACCTCATTCATCTTGTTAGTATCAAGGATGATCTTGGCAGCTTGATCCAAGCGGCCGCCAATGTCGAAGAGCTGAAATGGCTGACTGATTGGATTACCCTCAAACTGATCGGCAACATTCCAATTATTGGCATATTCCACCAGCGAGCCGAGGCTGTTCCCACTAGCCGTCCGAGTTAGGACTTTACCCCGAACGTGTTGGGTAACCACCATGGCCGCAGGGCTTTTATGAAGAGCGAGCTGGGTACCGGTGGCCGAAGTAACGGAGGCTTTGGTGGGCGCAGTTCCTTTGCGCAGCACATCGGCAATACTCGGCTGAGAAGAGCCGACAAGACCTTTCTGGGAAGTGGAAGCCTTGGTGGCAACAGCTCCTCTTGCTTTAGAGGAGGCATCAGCGGGAGCCAATACCTCGGCAATGGGAACAGTGCTTTTAGGAGCCGGAGGGGTCACGGTCGCAGAGGGCGCCGAGATAATGATGTCCTCGGCCGGGGCTGGAGTTACAATAGAAACTGCAGGAGCAGAAAGATGCTCAGTAGAGACGCTCGGATCCACAGAGGAGACAACTGGTTCCATGGAAATCTCGGAAGGCCGAGTGGAGTCAACGTCAACAGGAGGAGTCTCAAGTACATCATGGTGAGGGGGCGATCGATTCGGAACTGGAGGAGATGCTGCACGAGCAGGACTTGGAACCCTGGTATCTTCGGCAGGCGGAGGAGACGGCTGTCGAGTCACACGGCTAGTCATGCTAGGACCGCCGGGCTTAACGGAAAGTGGGGCACTGTGGAAATAGGAAAGAGAGAGCGACAACAGGTTAAAAAACAGAAAGAGAGAAACAAGAAATACGAGCAAAAGGGAACTTACCCTGCAACTCCAGGCATGACCTTGCGTCGGGGAGGATTCGGTGCGGATTTCTTCGTTCGTTTCTTGGGAACCGCCTCTGAGGCATCAGCAGGAGCCCCACGTTTCCCAGAGGTAACAGGGGGCCGGGAAGCAATAGGCTCGGCGTCGTGAACCTGACCGGCCGGATTAGCTGGGAAAGTAGAAGCCGGAAATGCATAAGAAATAGGCACTGCGGCAACTACCTCAAGAACTTGGACCTCGTCCGAATCACCTTCCTTCTCATGGGCCGAGGTCTTGCCACGAGCGCGAGCAGGGGCAGGATCCGACTTAGGGACGAACTCTTCCGAGTCCGGCTCACCGGTGTCCGGGGTACTCCGGTCCGCAGGCCACGGAAGCAACAAAATTTCGGCATCTTCAATCTTCTGCTCTGCGAACCTCTGCAAGACAAGAATAAGGAAAATTAGCTAAAACCGTTACGAAAGCAATTGGATAGCAGAGCGTTATTGGTTAAGCTTACTTCGGGAGGAGGACGCTCGCGCGTGAACGGTTTCAACCCCCAAGCCCAGTCCTCAGGCATCTCCGTCTTGAAGATGGCTCGGACTCGCTTAAAGATGAGATAGTTGTCCAGCTCCACAGTCGAGACTCGGTTGGGATCGAGAGGACCGCTCATGTAGCAGAGTTTGTGCGTCCGTTTCTGGAATGGGCAGATTCGTCTACTGATAAAAGTAGCCATCAAATCCTCGCCGCATAACCCGGCGCGGATTAGCTCTTTGAGCCGAATCTCAAAAGCTTCGGCCAAGGCGTGACTCTTCCTCGGGTTGTAAGTCCAATTCACCTTGGAGGGCGGGCCAATGGAGAAGGCGGGGAGCCGAATCTTGTCCTCCGTCCCTCTGTTCTTGACATAAAAGAAGGATTTGTGCCACTTCTTGCACGACTCTAACCCGGTGACACGAGGAAATACGGATTTCCTCCGAGGTGTAATGGACGCTGCTCCACATTGAGTAATCAGTTTCTCGGAGGGGTGCAGAGACTTGTCAGGGACAACGTTAGAACGAATCTGGAAGAACTTCGACCAGACATGCACGGACGGCCATAGGCCGAAGTATCCCTCTGAGGCGGAGATAAAAGCGGAAAGAGAAGCGATGGCATTCACAGGAAGATGATGCGGCTGAAGGCCGAAGTAGTCGAGAAACTCTCTAGCAAAGTCTCTAAGAGGGAGACCAAAGCCACGCGAGAAATGCGACATAAAAACTACATACTCGCCATCCCTAAGATCCGGAGAGGACTCGCTGCCGGGTAAGCGACAGGAGACCTCGGCGGGAATTCTACGAGTTCGGATGAGCCACTCGATCTCGCGGCGTGTAACGGAGGAGCCCTGCCATGAGCCTCGCTCGGGCCCAGAGCCAGCATCGTCGTCCTCTATCAAGGCACCACTAAAGGAGCTAGACATGAGTTCGCCGGAAAGATCGACGGAGGAAAAACTAGCGGCGGAGGAAAGTTTAGAGCTATGAGGCCCCGTCGCGATTTTGCACAGGAACGGCGGCGGAGGAGCAAAGGAACCGCCGCACGAATACAAAATCGAGACAGAGAAATCTAGGACAAAGCTTAGGCAACGCGGCCGGAAAGAACTCACCGGCGACGACACCGAAGCTAGCGAACGCGGACCAGGAAGACGGAGCAACACAGTGGAGTCCTCGCCGTCGGAGGTTCTGATGAACGCACGGCGGCGGAGCTGCGAGCGGGCACGGAAGCTAGAGGAAGAAGAGGGGCGCTGGCGAACGAAAAGGGGAAAGTGAATCCTCCAGCGCCACACCCCACTTTATAACCTAGCCCCAAGCAAGGTAGTGGGATCGTGGGTGTGGCGGTTGGCAGCGAAGATCGTGTGCGCGGCACGAGCGCACGTCGTTGAGCGGAGCCACACCAAGGGCCACACCGTAGCAGAGAAGATCACGATCCCCAACGGAAACGGCGCACGAGGCGTCGCAGCGCCGGCGCGACAGGCGTAGTAATAAATGTAGCCTGTCAGTAAACACTGTAGAGGAACAAAAAACTAGAGAAATAATGATGGGGATGACACGTAGGACGAGGCGTACACAAGAAGATACGGTAATACCTCGAACAAAAAAGGAATAACTCGGAAACAATACAGGATGTGAATCATGAAGCTGATACGACCCGACCGAGGTTATCGGCGGGGCCATACCAGCTTCGGGGACTAATGTTGGGGAGATAACCCCGGATAGGGTGAAGACGGGGAAAGACGAAAGGATGTTCCCCGTCTAGTTTCCGAGTTACAGTCTCAGTCGGCCGAATCATGTAGAAGTCGGCCAAGATAGGAAAGGGCAGGACCCTTATAGTAATGGCAAGGCATTACCCGGCCGAGATACTTCGTAAGTCGGTTGGGTTAGCCCGAGTAATCTTAGTGCAGATAAAGGACAAGCCGAGCTACGGGAGGCAGGGCCGAATGATATGAAGATTGCAGGAGAAGGAGAAACCTGAAGTCAAACCCTAGCCGCAGGCTAGGGAGAATCTGAGCGAAGCCAAGCACTACGGACAAAGACGCAGAGCGACAGAGAGGCAGAAGGAGGTCACGGAGGTGACAATCCTGAAGCCCGAGGCGCGCAGGAGGGGCCCTCTGGAACCTTGCCGTCATTAGGGGAGCGACAGGGAAAGGGGGGGCGCCGAACTACTATATTGGGACAAGCATATTCCTTGAATATGCTTGCCACATCAGCCCTAAAGGACCCAAGGCTCTCCTTTATAAGGAGAGGCTTGGACCCTGAAGAAGGGATCGGCTCATTTTAGTACCGTCAGGCTGGTAAAGTTCTTCCTTTCTCCTTGTATACAGCTCAAGGAGCACTTGTAGCCCAAGGAAGGAGAAATAAAGATCTTTGCCTTAGTCTTTTGTGTGTAGAATCAACTACATCTTCCCTCCCCAGATCCCACTAGCATCCATTGGCCCCAAACTTTAGCCTACCCATGGCATCTGCCGTGCCACCACCACGACAGTTGAGTTGTTTTGATTGTGTACACAGTTGTGGCTGTGGTGACAACACACACCATGCATTTAGGTGTGTAAGCTATTTGTGTGTGTTGCATCCTTGTGGATATGCTCTGGAAAGGAAGTTACATTTTTATCTGTTTACCACTTATCTGCTTGGTGAAACTTTGCCCCTCTTACTGATTGAAATTATTTGACTTGTGGCTTATGGATTATGAAAGATTTAATTCTTTCATATTGGTGAAACTTTACCCTAAAGATTTACTCAATGATGTAAAGTGGAACAGTGCATCTCACTGTCACTACTGAGAGTAAAATTAACCTAACCTCTATTTTCTTTCTTTTTGTTTGTTTTTTGTTTTGCAGGTACAAGACTTGAAGATTCAACATTAGAATAGGCTTTCTTTTTTATAGAATAGTGCTATTGTAACCTTTATTTCATTCCTTAGTGTAACACCCTCAGAATCGACCCTATGCAAGTTTTAGCGAAACCCGCCAAACCCGCATAGAAACGATTCAAAGGTGCCCACCAGGCACTTTCGTGCGGGTGGAAAACAAAGTAATAACATTACACAACAGTCCTCGAAGGGACCCACAGAACAAACATATATACAACAGCGACTCGAAGAGTCAAGAATACAAATATAATATACAAAGATCCAAATCACCTTGAAAATGATAGAGCATCCAGCTACGGACAAGATGCAAATGGGGCTAAGAGCCCTGAAGAATAACCAATGGCGTCCATAACCCTGCCCAGGCCAAGCCGGAAGGGTAACCCTGCTAACGACGTCGATCTCAAAACCTGCTTAAACAAAAGGGGTGCCGACAAAGGGCAAAGGAAAAAGAGGAGCGTCAGTACTGAGGCCAGTACACGGCGAGACTAGAATTCGGCGGTCCTCGCCTACATAGGTATGGTGGACTGAAGCGGCAGCGGCAGCATGCACTAAACAACCTATAGAGACTCGATACAGCTGGCGGCTATTAGAGAGGGTAAGAAAGCCCTATTCGGAACCAACCTGATGCTACCATCAAACAAACCCATCCTGGTGTTTCCCCCTCGATACCAAACGAGGAAGTCAACCGAGGAACTCACACAGTTGGCAGTTTTATTTATTCAGTTCTCGTTGCGACAGTTACTAGTCAAATATAGATAGTCATCCCGATAAAATAAGCAGTGGGCAATTTTAGTTAACCATTCCGTGATAGTTGCGACACTTACTAGTCAAGATACAATTAGCATGAGATAACCCAAAACCCAGCAGTTGTTGGCACTTTTATTTAGCCATTCCGTTGTAGTTGTCATACTTACTAGTCAGGTACAATGGTCGCAAGCGACACTCCAAACAAGCAATTGTGGGCAGTATTAATTAGCCATTCCATTATAGTAAAGCTGATTACTAGTCATTATAAAGTCAAATTTATAGCAATAAACTTTAGTTATAGTTGTATATGATCGAGATACTGTGCTCCAAGTCGTCCATAACCGCGGACACGGCTTTCAGAAAGTTTTAACCCGGCCAGGGTGCACAAATAGCAACACACACACGATCAACCTCGGAAAAACCAAATCAAAACCCAACGAGGCTTTCACGACAAAGCAATCACAGGATTCAGAAATATTTCAGGGGGCCACCCCATTGAGTAGAACCGCAACGAAGTAAGCTAGCTCCGAGACGGACTCAAGGTTTGCGTCAATGGCTGTAAACGACTGGGAACCCCAAACGGGGCTTGTCGATACCGCGAAAACATTCCACTTACCTAAACAGTATAGTGTGCTATCCATCGCACAATCGTAAATAAAGCAGTAAAGCATGGCATAAGTACAGGATCGTAAATAAAACCTCAAACTAGTTTGTGGCCCCAAGAAATAAGAATGAATCAAGATCTGGCTAAGGGGGGCCCATAATACCCCATATGTGGATAGCGCGATAAATCAAGGAACAGGTATCAAGCACTCGGGGTCCTACGGGACACAAGTGGGCGGTCGGAAACCAAATATTATCTATCACCCACCGATGCCTCTGCTTACTTACTTCAATTTTAGTTGTTAAACAATAATTAAAGTGAACGATAATTAAAGCCAGTATCATCTCCAACATTGAACAGGCGGCATCACTCCAACAACTGTGGTACTTGACAACACGCAGCAGCACTTGAGCAAGCGACTACAGCGCGCAAGTCCAACTATCTACCAAACAACATGTAATAGGATGTGTCCAAGGCAATATACGGCTGCAAGGGATATCACGGGTACGAAACTAGAGCTTCGCAACACAGATAGCAATAGATCAACAGGAGGGAATAAATACTATAAAAGTAAGATAGGTAGAAAGGGGGAGATGCTCGCCTGAAAACATTGCCGAAGGTTCAAACGAAGATCGGGTCGACACTCGCATCAACTCAACGGCCTTATCCGCGAAGAAGCAAAACACTAGAATAAACACCGGATGCAATATTTAATACTACGGCAAAAGATCGGCATGGTGCATGTATGATGAATGACATGGCAAAGATGCGATGCAATTGGGCAAGATTAAGTGGAACCGGGGTCCCGACAATTAATAAGGTGGTTCATGTTGTTTAGCTACCCCGCAATTAAATGTTGTTTTAATATGGCAAAAGTTAGCACCGGTTCGCTACTCAATTTAAATGAGGCCAATATGAGACTAGATTTGCCCGCATATGGGCCCCATATTTAATTAGAGGTGAATCGGCATAAGGCCCCCAAACCACATGAATGTATGCATGCAAGACAATTATTATGCGACAAGTTATATTATGTTATAAAATAGGGTTTCGGGAAGGGGTTCACACATTAGGGTTCGGCGATCTTGGGGTTTCCGGGGTTCGGGGTCGGTCTCGGGGTCCAGGGTTCGACGGGATCGGGATCGGACTCCGGGGTTTAGGGTCTTCGGATCGGGGATGTAGATCTTGGCGTCCGGATAGACGAACTTGGCGTGGCGTCGGGGCGCATCGGATTCTTCCGGGTCGGTGCCGATCTTGTCGCATTCGTGGTCTTCGGGTCTGCGTAAACGGTCATGGCGTTCAAAGTGGAGAACTTGGCGTTCTGCGGCGAAGTGCTCGGTGTTCCGTGAGGTAGACCTTGTCGCGTCCGATCTTGAGGTTCAATTGGGGTTCGGTCTTCGGAAGCAGGGTCTCGACGCCTGGATCGGCCCTCGGTTCCTCGGGATTGGGGACGCCGGTCTTTCCGTGAAGGAGAACTTGGTGTTCTAGGAAGGAGATCTTGTCGATCCGGCATCTTCGGTTCCAACCGTCTTGCGGTCTGATGTCGGGGTCTTCTAGGACACCATGCACGTTCTTCAGCATCAAGCTGGTCTTGTTGATGGGATTTGGGCCTCGGCACGAGTTTCTTGTCCAACTCGTCAAACTTGTCGCATGGAGGATCCCAAACCGAATCAGCATCACCACAGTAGCTTCACATTGTTGGAATCGACGTCTTCGATTTAGCCTCGGGTAAACCCATACTTGGTTTCGCCCGCACGGGAGGAGGCCGGAGGACGGGCGCGGGGAAGGCGACACGGACGGCGCACGACGGTCATGGTGTAGGGCATCGTCGTGAGCGCGAGGTGGAAGGGGGCCGGCGGCAGCGCTGCTGGTCTTAGTGGTGGGGCGATGCGGTGCAGGGCAGAGGGCTTGGCCCACGGGCGACGGTGGACAGGGACGGACAACGGTGGACAGAGGCGGCCGGAGAGCACCGTCGGAGGAGACGGGGAAGGCGTAGGCCGCATTGCTCGGGTCGCTGCAGGGAGAGAGAAGGGGTAGGCCATGAAGATCCTGGAGGGAAGGCGCCAGAGGAAGGCCTGGCGGGCGCGCTCGCCGGCGCAAGGGGGCGGCAGCGGGGCTCCGAGGAGGACACGGACGACGGGGAGGCAGGGTTGCTTGGGCACGGTGGCGCTTGACCGCGACGCAGAGGCGGACCGGCGAGCTGAGCGGCGGGATCGGCGGAGGCCGGCGAACAGAGGGGGGAGGAGGTTGGGGACGCGAGGGACCGCGAGGCCGACGTGGCTCTGAGGCGAGGCAGAGGAGCTCTGGCGGCGCGCGTGAGGTGGCCGGAGGGGGAAGAAGGCCGAAGAGGGGCGGGCCGGCGGACGTCGGGGCGCGCGGAGGGTGGAGGCCGGGCAGAGGGTGGAGGGGGGAGGTTGGGGCACGGGGTCGACGCCGGCGGCGCGGCGACGCGTGCGGGACGGCTCGGTAGGGGCGCCGGCAGAGGGGGAACGAGGCGGAGGAGAGGTCGATCGGGAGGTAGGAGAGGAGGGGCTGCGTGGGAGAGAGGGCCAGGGAGGAAGAAGAGCATCGGGGTGGGGAGCGGTTGGTCGGGCCCACGCGGGGTGGGGCCCGGTGGCAGGGAGGGGGGTGTGCTGCGGCTGCTGTGTGTGCGTGGAGTGAGCTGCGTGCGTGTGCGGGTGGGATGTGGCTGGAGGGAGAGAGAGGAGAGAGAGGGGGGGCAGGTGGCAGATGGGGATAGGCTAGGGGGAAGGGTGAGGTGAGGTGGCGTCTCGTGATAGGAGGGGGTGAGGTGGAGGGGGTGTGTGGGTAGATAGGTTGGTAGCTGTAGGATTATGGGTGGGCCGTTTGTATTTTCTGGGGTGGTCGTTCGGGTCATTCGGCCCGTTCGACTGCCCCACTAAAATAATATAATTTTTATTTAACTTTTGCAATAAGCTTGTATAAATAGATTTTAGACAAACAAAAATATCCGGAAGCGTCCTGGGGTTTAATTTGAAATAGAAGGAGGGTAAATTTTAGAAAACGATTGTCTTTCGCAAATAGTTTTTAGGCAAATTAATATGCATGATGATGACGATGCTCAAATGCAATGTGGCCTGATGACATGAGCATGCGGTCATGATGATGCAATGCACAAAAACAACGCGATTTTCTAGTAGTGGTTTTGCGGGATGCCACAATTCGACACCACTAACAATGGATCTCGCCCTCGAGATCCGCCTCATGGTACCGGAAAGAAGGTCGGCGATCTGCGTCTTCTCGCTTCGTGTAGATCCTCGCGACACCACTAACAATGGTTCATCCTCCATCTTGAAATCGGCGACACCACCAACAATGGGTCGTTGTTCCTGATCGTCGAGGGAACACCCCGGAGAAACAAAGGACGAAGGTAGAGGTATCAAACGATAAGGCCACCTCTAACTTCCATGGACGGAGTAAAATCGCTGGATCCACTGATTCGATGTACAAGAGCGAATGATAAGAGTAGTCAGATGGTGATCAGTCCATCGCGCACCCAAACCATTACTCTGCACACGAATAGGCGAATTATGCAACCAACTCTCGGAATCAGACTAAAGATCTCGACAATCGAGGTTCGGAAACAAAGGAGTGATGCAGACTCTGCATCGGATCTGGCGTAGATGATGTCGTCGCGTCGGAAAACACCGGAAGGCACAACAAGGAATAAAGAATGGTAACACCGTAGACGGATTCATCAGGCAGCTTGAAAACCGGATGGTAGAACACCGTTATCAAAGTAGGAAGCGAAACCCTGAAGGTACGACGGAACCCAACCACGCGAAACCCTGGACTCGAAGAGAGAGAAGAGAGCGGATTTCAAAACACGCAGAGGTGAGAGGAGAGCAGCAGAGGGGTAAGGAGTAAAATCAGACCTAATCAGAACTATCCAACCGATTTTGCAAAATAGTTTTGACACTCTACTTCGGCCGTTAGCTAGGTTATCCTACAGGCTGGACTTGTGGGGTATCGCAACTGCTGAGCTCTGATACCACTCTGTAACACCCTCAGAATCGACCCTATGCAAGTTTTAGCGAAACCCGCCAAACCCGCATAGAAACGATTCAAAGGTGCCCACCAGGCACTTTCGTGCGGGTGGAAAACGAAGTAATAACATTACACAACAGTCCTCGAAGGGACCCACAGAACAAACATATATACAACAGCGACTCGAAGAGTCAAGAATACAAATATAATATACAAAGATCCAAATCACCTTGAAAATGATAGAGCGTCCAGCTACGGACAAGATGCAAATGGGGCTAAGAGCCCTGAAGAATAACCAATGGCGTCCATAACCCTGCCCAGGCCAAGCCGGAAGGGTAACCCTGCTAACGACGTCGATCTCAAAACCTGCTTAAACAAAAGGGGTGCCGACAAAGGGCAAAGGAAAAAGAGGAGCGTCAGTACTGAGGCCAGTACACGGCGAGACTAGAATTCGGCGGTCCTCGCCTACATAGGTATGGTGGACTGAAGCGGCAGCATGCACTAAACAACCTATAGAGACTCGATACAGCTGGCGGCTATTAGAGAGGGTAAGAAAGCCCTATTCGGAACCAACCTGATGCTACCATCAAACAAACCCATCCTGGTGTTTCCCCCTCGATACCAAACGAGGAAGTCAACCGAGGAACTCACACAGTTGGCAGTTTTATTTATTCAGTTCTCGTTGCGACAGTTACTAGTCAAATATAGATAGTCATCCTGATAAAATAAGCAGTGGGCAATTTTAGTTAACCATTCCGTGATAGTTGCGACACTTACTAGTCAAGATACAATTAGCATGAGATAACGCAAAACCCAGCAGTTGTTGGCACTTTTATTTAGCCATTCCATTGTAGTTGTCATACTTACTAGTCAGGTACAATGGTCGCAAGCGACACTCCAAACAAGCAATTGTGGGCAGTATTAATTAGCCATTCCATTATAGTGAAGCTGATTACTAGTCATTATAAAGTCAAATTTATAGCAATAAACTTTAGTTGTAGTTGTCTATGATCGAGATACTGTGCTCCAAGTCGTCCATAACCGCGGACACGGCTTTCAGAAAGTTTTAACCCGGCCGGGGTGCACAAATAGCAACACACACACGATCAACCTCGGAAAAACCAAATCAAAACCCAACGAGGCTTTCACGACAAAGCAATCACAGGATTCAGAAATATTTCAGGGGGCCACCCCATTGAGTAGAACCGCAACGAAGTAAGCTAGCTCCGAGACGGACTCAAGGTTTGCGTCAATGGCTGTAAACGACTGGGAACCCCAAACGGGGCTTGTCGATACCGCGAAAACATTCCACTTACCTAAACAGTACAGTGTGCTATCCATCGCACAATCGTAAATAAAGCAGTAAAGCATGGCATAAGTACATGATCGTAAATAAAACCTCAAACTAGTTTGTGGCCCCAAGAAATAAGAATGAATCAAGCTCTGGCTAAGGGGGGCCCATAATACCCCATATGTGGATAGCGCGATAAATCAAGGAACAGGTATCAAGCACTCGGGGTCCTACGGGACACAAGTGGGCGGTCGAAAACCAAATATTATCTATCACCCACCGATGCCTCTGCTTACTTACTTCAATTTTAGTTGTTAAACAATAATTAAAGTGAACGATAATTAAAGCCAGTATCATCTCCAACATTGAACAGGCGGCATCACTCCAACAACTGTGGTACTTGACAACACGCAGCAGCACTTGAGCAAGCGACTACAGCGCGCAAGTCCAACTATCTACCAAACAACAGGTAATAGGATGTGTCCAAGGCAATATACGGCTGCAAGGGATATCACGGGTACGAAACTAGAGCTTCGCAACACAGATAGCAATAGATCAACAGGAGGGAATAAATACTATAAAAGTAAGATAGGTAGAAAGGGGGAGATGCTCGCCTGAAAACATTGCCGAAGGTTCAAACGAAGATCGGGTCGACACTCGCATCAACTCAACGGCCTTATCCGCGAAGAAGCAAAACACTAGAATAAACACCGGATGCAATATTTAATACTACGGCAAAAGATCGGCATGGTGCATGTATGATGAATGACATGGCAAAGATGCGATGCAATTGGGCAAGATTAAGTGGAACCGGGGTCCCGACAATTAATAAGGTGGTTCATGTTGTTTAGCTACCCCGCAATTAAATGTTGTTTTAATATGGCAAAAGTTAGCACCGGTTCGCTACTCAATTTAAATGAGGCCAATATGAGACTAGATTTGCCCGCATATGGGCCCCATATTTAATTAGAGGTGAATCGGCATAAGGCCCCCAAACCACATGAATGTATGCATGCAAGACAATTATTATGCGACAAGTTATATTATGTTATAAAATAGGGTTTCGGGAAGGGGTTCACACATTAGGGTTTGGCGATCTTGGGGTTTCCGGGGTTCGGGGTCGGTCTCGGGGTCCAGGGTTCGACGGGATCGGGATCGGACTCCGGGGTTTAGGGTCTTCGGATCGGGGATGTAGATCTTGGCGTCCGGATAGACGAACTTGGCGTGGCGTCGGGGCGCATCGGATTCTTCCGGGTCGGTGCTGATCTTGTCGCATTCGTGGTCTTCGGGTCTGCGTAGACGGTCATGGCGTTCAAAGTGGAGAACTTGGCGTTCTGCGGCGAAGTGCTCGGTGTTCCGTGAGGTAGACCTTGTCGCTTCCGGGCAGAAGTACTTGTCGCAACAGGGTCTCGGTGTCCTCGGATCCGAGAGGAAGAACTTGGCGTGTCTCCCGAAGATCTTGGGGTTCCTCTTGGTTTGCCGATGTCGATCTTGAGGTTCAATTGGGGTTCGGTCTTCGGAAGCAGGGTCTCGACGCCTGGATCGGCCCTCGTTTCCTCGGGATTGGGGACTCCGGTCTTTCCGTGAAGGAGAACTTGGTGTTCTAGGAAGGAGATCTTGTCGATCCGGCATCTTCGGTTCCAACCATCTTGCGGTCTGATGTCGGGGTCTTCTAGGACACCATGCACGTTCTTCAGCATCAAGCTGGTCTTGTCGATGGGATTTGGGCCTCGGCACGAGTTTCTTGTCCAACTCGTCAAACTTGTCGCATGGAGGATCCCGAACCGAATCAGCATCACCACAGTAGCTTCACATTGTTGGAATCGACGTCTTCGATTTAGCCTCGGGTAAACCCATACTTGGTTTCGCCCGCACGGGAGGAGGCCGGAGGACGGGCGCGGGGAAGGCGACACGGACGGCGCACGACGGTCATGGTGTAGGGCATCGTCGTGAGCGCGAGGTGGAAGGGGGCCGGCGGCAGCGCTGCTGGTCTTAGTGGTGGGGCGATGCGGTGCAGGGCAGAGGGCTTGGCCTGCGGGCGACGGTGGACAGGGACGGACAACGGTGGACAGAGGCGGCCGGAGAGCACCGTCGTAGGAGACGGGGAAGGCGCAGGCCGCACTGCTCGGGTCGCTGCAGGGAGAGAGAAGGGGTAGGCCATGAAGATCCTGGAGGGAAGGCGCCAGAGGAAGGCCTGGCGGGCGCGCTCGCCGGCGCAAGGGGGCGGCAGCGGGGCTCCGAGGAGGACACGGACGACGGGGAGGCAGGGATGCTTGGGCGCGGTGGCGCTTGACCGCGACGCAGAGGCGGACCGACGAGCTGAGCGGCGGGATCGGCGGAGGCTGGCGAACAGAGGGGGAAGGAGGTTGGGGACGCGAGGGACCGCGAGGCCGACGCGGCTCTGAGGCGAGGCAGAGGAGCTCCGGCGGCGCGCGTGAGGCGGCCGGAGGGGGAAGAAGGCCGAAGAGGGGCGGGCCGGCGGACGTCGGGGCGCGCGGAGGGTGGAGGCCGGGCAGAGGGTGGAGGGGGGAGGTTGGGGCGCGGGGTCGACGCCGGCGGCGCGGCGACGCGTGCGGGACGGCTCGGTAGGGGCGCCGGCAGAGGGGGAACGAGGCGGAGGAGAGGTCGATCGGGAGGTAGGAGAGGAGGGGCTGCGTGGGAGAGAGGGCCAGGGAGGAAGAAGAGCATCGGGGTGGGGAGCGGTTGGTCGGGCCCACGCGGGGTGGGGCCCGGTGGCAGGGAGGGGGGTGTGCTGCGGCTGCTGTGTGTGCGTGGAGTGAGCTGCGTGCGTGTGCGGGTGGGATGTGGCTGGAGGGAGAGAGAGGAGAGAGAGGGGGCAGGTGGCAGATGGGGATAGGCTAGGGGGGAAGGGTGAGGTGAGGTGGCGTCTCGTGATAGGAGGGGGTGAGGTGGAGGGGGTGTGTGGGTAGATAGGTTGGTAGCTGTAGGATTATGGGTGGGCCGTTTGTATTTTCTGGGGTGGTCGTTCGGGTCATTCGGCCCGTTCGACTGCCCCACTAAAATAATATAATTTTTATTTAACTTTTGCAATAAGCTTGTATAAATAGATTTTAGACAAACAAAAATATCCGGAAGCGTCCGGGGGTTTAATTTGAAATAGAAGGAGGGTAAATTTTAGAAAACGATTGTCTTTCGCAAATAGTTTTTAGGCAAATTAATATGCATGATGATGACGATGCTCAAATGCAATGTGGCCTGATGACATGAGCATGCGGTCATGATGATGCAATGCACAAAAACAACGCGATTTTCTAGTAGTGGTTTTGCGGGATGCCACACTTAGTAAGAAAATGTATTAGTTAAATAATAATGTAATTTCCTCTTTTTGTAATTCCACTCTTGTAAAGATTCTTTCTTGATTTTGTAAGTTACATTTTGTAACTTATTGAAGAAATGTTATGTGAAATAAATATTTATTTATTTAATTGTCAACCTTCCATAGAGTTTTTGGTTACTATGTACTATTTATTTATCAACTTCATAAGTTATAATTTTGTAACTTCTTCATTTAGTAACTATATGGAATAAATATTCATTTACTTGATTGTGCTATGTTATTTAAAATTTGAGTTACTAAATATTATTTCTTGATTAAATAATATTTACTCAAACATAATCTTAATCTTTAAAAAAATATAAATCCAAATTTTAAGTTTGAATTTAAATTTCTTTCCCCAAAACACACTAATTCATTAAGATCATATCAAAGTTTATAACGATCATTCTCCAAGGCTATTCCTAAACTTAAAGAGTGAAAGAAACTTTGATCACTTTAAGTTTTTATTTGGCGAAAAATTTACCCGCATTTTTACAAATGAATGCATGCAATTACACAGATTCCTAAATCTACCCTTCGTTGGCTCCTAAATGCTGGGGTGTTACAAACTTCCCCCCTTAAATTAAACTTCGTCCCGAAGTTTGTTGAAATGTACCTAAACAGTTCTGGATGGGCTTTTCTTAAATCATCTTCTTTCTCCCAAGTGGCTTCTCTCTCAGGGTGATGTTCCCACTGTACCTTGCAGTACTTGATTGCCCTATTCCTCAACCTTTTCCAGTTTTCTTCCAAGATTTTACAAGGTTTTTCAACATAGGTTAAGTCTGCTTGTAATTCTATCTCTTGGTGTGTGATTGCATCATCAGGAACTTTCAGACATTTCCGGAGTTGTGACACATGGAAAACATTATGAACTTGAGCCAATCTTGCGGGTAACTCTAAAGCATAAGCTATAGTCCTGTTCTGACTCAGTATCTTAAATGGCCCGATATATCTTGGACTTAACTTTCCTTTAACTCCGAACCTTTTAACTCCTTTCATTGGACTTACTTTCAAATATACCATGTCTCCCACTTCAGGATGTCATGATCTTCGAGTTTGATCAGCATAACTTTTCTGCCTACTTTGAGCTATTTTCAATCTATCCTTGATTTTATCAATGATATCTTGTTTTTCTTTGATATAGTCTGGTGCAAATTCCTTGCTGCTTCCAGGCTCATACCAACATATTGGTGATCTACACTTTCTTCCATACAATACTTGATATGGAGCTGCCTTCAGACTACTCTGATAGCTATTATTGTAAGAAAATTCTGCCAACGGTAGATGATCTTCCCATGAACCTCCAAAATCTAATGCACAAGCCTTTAGCATGTCTTCTAGTATTTGATTGGTTCTTTCCGTTTGACCCCCTGTCTCTAGATGATAAGCTGTGCTAAAATCTAACTTTGAACCCAGTGCTTCATGTAATTACTTCCAAATGCGGAAGTAAACACTGATCCCCTGTCAGTTACGATCTTCCTGGGCACTCCGTGCTTACTTACTATATCTTTGATGTAAACTTCCACTAATTTCTCGGCATTATCCTTCTGATTTACCGGAATAAAATGTGCACTTTTAGTGAGTCTATCAATAATTACCCATATCATATCCTTCCATTTAGGTGTCATGGGCAATCCTGCGATGAAGTCCATACCAATTTCCTCCCATTTCCATTCAGGAATTTCCAAAGGTTGCAATGGTCTTGCTGGACTTTGATGTTCAACCTTCACCCTTTGGCAAGTATGGCATTCTGATACATACTTAGCAATGTCTCTTTTCATGTTATTCCACCAGAATAGTTCTTTCATATCCATGTACATCTTAGTACTTCCTGGATGTATAGAATATGGTGTTTCATGTGCTTCTCGGAGTATGACATCACGAATCTCAGTCACATATGGAACACATAGACGGTCTTGAAACCATAAGGACTCATAATCTCCAAGGTGAAAAAACTGATTTTTGCCCTTGAGATATCCTCCGAATTTCCTCAGCAATAAAAGGATCTTCTGCTTGATGTCTAAAAATCTCATGTTTAAGATCACTGTCCTGCTCTGCAACTACCTGCATAGTAGCTAATCCTCCAAGAACCTCTGTTCTAATGAATTGAATCTCTAATCTTTCCAAGTCCATTTGTAACTCTTTTGGTAGCTCCCGATTTCTAGGCTGAATATCTGCACTCTTTCTGCTTAAAGCATCTGCTACAACATTTGCTTTCCCGGAGTATAGTTGATTGTTAAATCATAATCCTTGATTAGTTCCAACTAACGCTTCTGCCTCATATTCAATTCCTTTTGAGTGAAGAAATATTTGAGACTTTTATGGTCAGTGTATAACTCACATCTGGCTCCATATAGAAAATGCCTCCATCCTTTTAGCGCAAAAACTATTGCCTCTAACTCTAAATCATGAGTTGGATAGTTGACTTCATGTGGTTTCAGTTGTCTTGAACCATAAGCAATGAATTTCCGATCTTGCATTAATACACAACCCAAACCTTCCTTAGATGCATCACAATATACTGTGAAGTCCTTTCCTGTTTCAGGAACTGCTAAGATTGGAGCTGTGGTTAAACTGGTCTTCAACTCCTGAAAACTTGCTTCACATTTCTCATCCCAATTGAATGGTGTATTCTTTCTTAGCAATTTGGTCATTGGTCCAGCTATTTTGGAGAAACCTTTAATGAATCTCCGATAATAACCAGCCATCCCCAAGAAACCTTGAATTTGTTTCACATTGGTTGGTGCAGTCCATTCTAGTACTGATTAAACTTTGGATGGATTTACAGCAATTCCATCTTTACTGATCACATGACCGAGGAATTCTACCTCATCTAACCAGAATTCACACTTACTGAACTTAGCATAAAGTTTATGTTCTCTCAAAGTCTGCAATGCTATTCTCAAATGATCTGCATGCTCTTCCTTATCCTTGGAATATATCAGAATATCATCAATGAAGACGATGACGAACTTATCCAAATATGGCATAAAGATTTTGTTCATCAGGTTCATGAATATAGCTGGTGCATTGTTCAATACAAATGGTACTACCAGATACTCATGGTGTCCATATCTTGAGACAAATGTTGTCTTTGGAACATCCTCTGGTTTGATTTTTATCTGATGGTATCTAGATCTTAGATCAATCTTAGAAAATACTCCAGCTCCCTTCACTTGATCAAACAGATCTTGAATCCTCGGTATGGGATACTTATTCTTTATGGTAACATTGTTCAGATTTCTGTAGTCCCCACACATTCTTCTTCCACCATCCCTTTTATCCATAGAGATCACCGGTGTTCCCCATGGAGATACACTTTCCTGAATAAATCCTTTTCTGGCTAACTCATCAATTTGCTCTTTGAGTTCTTTTAATTCTTTTGGTCTCATCTTATATGGTGCTTGAGCTATTGGGGTTGTACCTGGAATTAGATCAATAGTGAACTCTATTTCCCGATATGGTGGCATTCCAGGTAGCTCTGCTGGAAAAACATCTTGAAACTCATTTACTATAGGAATCTCTTCCAACTTGACCTCCTTCATTGAGTTTAACTGAAGATCCACCATGATATGACTGTGCCTATCTGCTTGACATACTATTCTTGCTCCACTTGGAGTTTTGATTGAGACAATTTTCTCCTCACAATTTATCTGAGCCCCATGTTCAGTCATCTAGTCCATCCCTAGCACTACCGCAATTCCCTTCAAAGGAATTACATAAAGGTCCGCAAAGTATGTACAACCACATATCAAAATAATGTAATCTTTTTTAATGTGGCGTACAGTCACATTTCCCCTACCGTAACTACGGTCATAGGATTTTCTAACGTTGCCCTTCTAATCCCGAATTTATCATAGAATTCTTCAGAAATGAATGAAGTAGTTGCACCAGTATCAAATAGAACTTTGTCGGGATTGGTAAGGATATTGAGCGTACCTATCACTGCATGCTCCGAGTTATCTACCTCCTCCAGGGTTGCGCAATTCAGCTTTCCGGTAGGTCTATTTCTCTTGCCATTGTGTTCTTAACATTATTTCCTCCTCGATTGGGATGTCCATTTCCTCCACTGGCTTGTCCTCCACCCTTGGTAGGCCAACCACCTGGTGGTTTACTCGGACAGTCGGGCTTGATATGACCCTTCTGGCCACAACCGTAACAGATAACTACTGGCTTTTTGCTTTCTCTCTGGAAATGCGCTGGAATTCCACAATTGTTACAGATAACATTCCTCTTGGGATTGGACTGATTTCCACCACTCCCCTTGTTATTATTATTGTTGCCATAGGCTTTGTTCCGAGGTTTGAACTCCAGATTGGGTTTAGGTTTACTTGCCTGAATCCTCTTGGTTTCCTTCTTGGCTCTTTTCCGCCTATCATCTTGGACATTCTTGTAGTCATCTTCGAAAGTGATAGCTGCATCCAGCAACTGCTGATAGGTTTGCTTATTAGCCAACCTTAACCGCATCCTCACAAATGGATTTAACCCTCGCGGGAAACGCTTCTTCCTCTTCTCTTCTGTGTTAACATCTTCCTCAGCGTAATGAGACAGTTGACTAAACTCCCGGATATACTTCATGACACTAGTATATACCTGCTGAAGCTCCTCAAATTCTCTCTGCTTCAACTCCATAACACTTTCCGGAACATTATATTCACAGAATCTCTGTTTGAACTCCTCCCAAGTGTACTCCCTTCCTGGTTGTTGCATGGCTATCTAATTTTCCCACCATGATGTTGCAGGTCCGGTTAGAAGATGAGTTGCATACCTCAGTTTCTCCTCATCATTACAACCTACAGTCTTTAATTTTCTTTCAATATATGCTAGCCAATCTTCTACATCCATTGGTTCAGGAGCTGATGCTAAAGGTAATGGCCTTGAATTCTGGAAGTCGGAAAGACTCACTCCTCCACCTTCAGGTACTCTCTGATTCCCATCTCGTCCCAGGAGCTCTTCCAAGAACTTGTTTTGGTTTTCTTGCATCATTTGCATACACTACATAAAGTTCTGCTCCATTAACGGCCTCATTGGTGGTGGTGGTAACGTTCCCTGATTTCCTGCATCTGCATCGGCTTTCTCATTGGCCTCACGTTACATTCGCTGCTGCTCAGATTCGGTTTCTACACCCGTGTCCATGACCCCCTAGTCCTGCAACATAAAGCGAATACTCATAATTACATCATG
Organism: Avena sativa; assembly: GCA_916181665.1. Classification (NCBI taxonomy): domain Eukaryota; kingdom Viridiplantae; phylum Streptophyta; class Magnoliopsida; order Poales; family Poaceae; genus Avena; species Avena sativa. The sequence continues at coordinate 412,069,930 of OV702281.1, read as the reverse complement.
CACATGTGTTCTGAGCTCGACTTTACGCACAGAACTAGTCACACAATGAAAATCCAAATATGCATTTCACATATTATACATTACAACATCTTAATAATACAAAGTCATTACAACATATACCATATAGGTATAATCACAACACTACCTTATTTATCTAACTACCTTATTTTCTCAGATTACAATACACAGTACCCGATACTTTCTAAATAGCCACCTGCTTCTAGTAACTACTACGCTCATCATACATGCCTAATGTCCAACTGTGATGACTTGACTTTCGTCGCATAGTTTGTGGAACAAATGTCCTTCCAGAAGGAACATACTCAGTATCTGAAGTGTCGGGACTTGAGTCATTACTCAACCTGAGCGCATTGACTCCCTCCAGCTCATCTGAAAAGTCATTAGAAACATAATCAACATTATCTCCCACTTGCATCTCCTGAGCTTCATTCCTTGAGTCGTCAACAGAATACGCAGATCTTGCTGCTCCCTAGGTGCTCCTTTGGGCAAGATAATTAAACACCGGATAATGTATATTCCCTGGGTTTTGAGATGGTGTTGATGATTCAAACACTCTCTCCTCGGGATCTTCTTCTTCATCCTGATTAATTATGAATATTGTACTTCTACTCCTGTTACTAAGGTTAATTCTTGCACCCATCCAACTAGATTGTCCAACATTTCGGTCAGAACTATCTATGGACATCTGGTGTTCCTGGGACCCTTCGGATGATCCCATTCTCCAACCATCAGAATTCTCAATAGGAAGTTCTGATTTAGAACCTTCCTCTAAACCTTGTGGTACTTGTCACATCCCAAGATTTTCCAAATCTTGTTATGTGAAAATAAATGAATAAAATAAAACTTTGTTGATTTTCAAGGCCAGAAGAAACTTTTTGAATTTAATTGGAACTTCAAATCAATTTGGATCAAATAAAATCCTAAAGGGATTCATAAAGTTAAACATTTATTAAAGGAAATTAAAATGTTTTGGAATTACTATTTTGGAATCTTTTAAAAAAAATTGGTTTTCAAAAGAAAAGGTGGATTCATAAATAAGGATTATTTTATAAAGCCAAATTAAACCTTGGCCAAGCTTTTGGATTAAAAACATTTGTGATAAAAATAGCAGAGGTTTATTTAAATAAATTAATAAGGATTTAATATCCAACTTTATTTAAATAAAGGGTTTTACCAATTTAATTGAAACATCAAAACTTATTAAATTATTTAAAATAAGTTTTTCCAAATATTTGATATTCACAAATAAAACCTACTAAAGTGTTTTGGCATTATTTTAGATTTAAAAATAAATATTCTAATAAAACAAATCTTATTTGAAGTAAATGAATAAGGCCCATTTTATTTAATAGTTAATGGACCTAAAATAAAAGGTTATTTTATTTTAAACAAGTATTTCAAGTATTCTATATTTCCCAAACAAAACCTACTGATTTGGTTTTGAAAGTATTTGGAGTTCAAATGAAGATTTTATTAAATAAATCAAACCCTATTTTATTAATAAACCATGGACCATTTTATTAAATAAATGGAACCTAAAAAAATTAAAATATTATTTTATTTTGGAAGTTGGTTTATGCTACTAAACAGAACCAAAATCTCATTATAATTGTTGAATTGTTTGAATTATTTGAATGCTTGAATAGTTGGATGAAATTCAAATCAGAAAATAGAAAATAGAAAAAAGATAAAACAAAGCAAACAGAAAAAAATAAAAGTAAAACAACCAGCCCAGCTAAAGCCCACCCCAGCCCAGTCCAGCCCATCTGCCCTTCGCCCCTGAACCGTTTTCCTCACCGCTGAAACAGCCCGCAAAGCCGCTGACTAGTGGACCTCCCCCTCTTCCCTTTTCCCACTGACGCAACGGCCCACTTGCCACTGTTCTTCCTCCCCACCCGCACGACCCTTCTCCCCCTCGCCGGCCGTTGCAGGTCTTGATTTCGCGGCATCAATTCTCCTTAACGCGGCCACCTTAACTCGCAGCGATCAAGCACCTTTAAACGCCAGCGCATCCTCTCTCATTCCCCTCTGTCTTCTCCCCAAAGCACGCCCCCAGGCCGCCTCAATTCATCCCCGAGCCCCTCTGTTCCGACGACCTTCCTCGTCGAATTCCGGCCAAGTGTCACCGCCCCTTGCCTCCCTGTGCAACCTAGCAGCCTCCCCACTCCCAGACCTTCCTCCCCGTACCACCCATTCGACCGCGGGCGCCCCAGAGCCTCGACTTCGACAAGCTCCCGACGCCGCCGCGTTTGTCTTCTTCACCGACGATGTCCACAGGTAGTATTCGACCACCCCGTGCCTCCTCCTTCACGCTCGCATCACCGCAATGACTTTGCGCGTCTAACGCACCCTCTACCTTGCTTCGGCACGCACTGCAGCCTCACCCTCGACCACGGCCACGCGCAACCGACGCCAGCTGGAACTCCGGCGAGCAATCTACCTCGCTCCCGTACGCCCCTCGACGAGATACTGACACGTTGAGCTTCCCCAGGCGTCTACGAGCATGGTGAGCCAGCCCACTCCTCCTCTAGCTCCCTGTATCACCGAAACCGTCGCGAGCAGAGCCGCGCCGCCGCGCAGCCGCCGTTAGCGCCGCCCGTTCCTGGCAAGCGCCTGGTAGCCGTAGGATCTTAATCGCGTGGCCACGATAGATTGACTGAACGAAGGGGTACGCGTTGATCTGAGCCGCACCTGCCCCTTTAATCCTGTGGTCTGTGTTACTCGATCCAGACGAACCGGTACCACCCAATGAATTCGTGCCGCGTGTCACCTGTCTGTTTAAAAACAGAAATGGAAAACAGATTTGTTTGTAATTTTCAAACCCTTGTAACTTTCAAACCACACGTCCAACAATTACAAATTTTATATCAATGGATTCAGGAGAGCAAGCCCTAGCCAACCATGGCCTTAGTTTAGCAAATAGTATCTGTTAGCTTGTTTGAATTTGCAGAAACATTTGTGTACTTGTTTAGATTAGAAAAAATTGTTTAAAAATGATTTTTTGGATTAAAACCTTTGCAAAATGGTTTGTTGTGACCTTACTGACCCTAGGAACCAACCCTTGGTGTTAAAAATGATTTTGGTAAAATTTAGGTTGAATTATTTGACTTAGCCAATTTCTAGCCAAATGAAATTATTGATTTTATTATGAAAATGTTTATAGAAAGAAAATTTTAAGAAAATGGTTTGATCAAATCCACTGACCCAAAACACCAAGTTTTGCAAATTAGCAACTCATCCGGTGAATAACTTAAGAGTTCTGCCTTGATAAAAACATTTCCACCACATGAAATCATGAATGGATTTAAAAATGGTTTATGGATAAAACCCATTTGCAAATGACTTTGCCACTTTGGTAAATGGCCAATTTGGATCTTACAAAGTTTAGAAGCCTAGTGGAGACCATCCTTGCAATAGAACCAACCTTTGCATACTGATGCATGACTTAGATTCCATTACTTTGTGTGTGAAAAATTGTTTGTTTGACTTTGGTTTGGAATGAGAATTGAATGTGTGTTTTCTTGATTGACTTGTAGTGAAGTGTGAGACTAGCAAGATCAAGGAGTGAACTACCATTCCCTACCAAAAAGGCAAGTGATGCTCCATACTTTTGTCCCATTATTTTCACTATGCATTAGTGATATTTCTAAGTAAGACCTGCATGAAATTTTTGCTAAGTATAAACCATGCTATGGGAAATCCTAGTAGATGAAACCTTAGTAGAAATTTCCTAAGTTAAGATTCCTACTACTATCAAGCTTAGCCTAGCTAATAGAAAACATGGGTGGAATATATATTCACACTATGGAAAAATATTCTAAGTCTGAGGACTTGAGTTTTGTTTAATAAAACAACTAAGTTAATGAATCACCTGGGTGGAATGGGACTTGCTTGGTGGTTTTTGGTTGAGTGGTTCACAAGGCCCATGTTTATGGTTTACCTTGTGTATCTCACTTGTGGATGGCCACCCAGGAACAAAGAGATTTGAGATGTCAAATGTTGAGAAGCTTCAAGTGTAACCACTTGGCAATATGGGCTCTGCCATGATCATATAGGTTGCAAGAACTTAGCCATATGGACAGTGGGTGGTAGTGTTTGATAGGTTGGAGCGCGTCCATTTTGGTCTAAGGGAAGGCTTCTGAAAGATCTTGTCTTGGGAAACCAAGTCTTGTGGGGAAAGTGCACCACCTCTGAAGAGTGTAAAACCTAAGTACTTAGCCATGTCCCTGGTAAAGGACAATTTGAGCATCAAGACATGGAAACAATCAAGAATCTCATCATTCAAATTTCTAAGTTAAAATCTTGTGGATTGAACAAGGGTTGTGTGAAATCTTCAATCTTTGATGGAGAGATGCCTTGAAAGGATCTTCAAATCTTTGATTGAGAAAAATGCTTTTTGCCAAGCAAAACTTAGTATTTTCAAATGTTAAGGAAAAATATATTTTGAGCAATGCAAGCCTCAACTCCACTTAGCCAAATGCATATAGAAGATAGACTCCACTATACTACCATAGTATCACTTGCCAATACAATTCAAATGTATTGACCCTTTGTGGCTGTAACTTGTATGTTGCAGGTTTGATTGATTTTAGTGAAGATTGTTTGATTAGGATTACAAAGTCTACAACCAACATCTGCCTGTGGCATTTTGAAGATGAAGGACCCATACTTATAGTTATTTCGCTGCAATGTAATGTAATAGCCAAATGAGCTATGTTTGATGTAATAAACTTATGTTATTCCTGGTTATAAAGTTATATTATGACCTTTGTTTCTTGATATTACATCTTAACTGTGGATGCTAGCTATTGATCCAGGGACTAGCATTGTAAGCACAGGAGGGATCAATCTTATTAAAGATTGGCACCCCTACAGTACTGCATACCTCATATCCAAAGTAGGCATATATAGGTTCAGACCTCGGTGAATAAGGATATGGTGTAAAAGATTCAGGATCTATAGGTATATCCTTAAAGTTGGGTTGTGTATTACTACTTGCTTCCTTTTCCAACTGGAATGCTAACCGCTTCCTCCTTTCAGGATCCGTTAGATCCTCTAACATGTCATTTTATCTTTGACAATAACTTGATGTGTATTATAAAAAGACGCAACAAGTTTTCGGTATCTGTCCATAAACTTGGAAGCTAACTTAGGATGCTTCTTAACCAGAGTAAGATGATCCGGTACAGGATCTGAGTCTATAGAATCATGAGGAATCATAGAAAATGTGCTACCTTCTAACTCCTGGGCTTTATGCTCCCGGATATTAGCTATCGCCTCCACAACAACAACATGATATGCTGCTAAGTGACTCCTACCTTCACATATAGGTAGATCGTGATATAATCCAAGCTTCTCTGGGAGTTGGATACTCACACGATACTTGGATAACATCCGACCATCATAATAGGTTATGGTATTTACTGGAATTCTAGTTGGACAACAAAAAAGCTTTAAGAGTTTACGAAGTTAGTCCGTGAATGATCCTTGATAATCATCAAGAGTCTCCTCTTTCCTTACCAAAGTCTGTTTTGGAAACTTTGGTGCCATAGCTCTGTATATGAGAAAAATATTTTTATTAGTAACCAATAATATATTGCATCATAACAAAGAATTATCGCACTAAAACATATAACGGAATATTCTCATTCGAATACCCATTATATTTCTTTTAGAGAATTCTTTATCGTTGCTACACACTCCTACATGTAATACCATTTACTAGGTTTCCAACCTAAGGTCAAAGCAATTTGCTCTGATACCAACTGCGGTGACCCAGCATACCACTACATGTGTAGTACACTATAGTCGTTGACATGACGTTCACAGAACACCGTTCCGTAAATATCACATCCCTCAGAGTGGTACAACAGAAACATTGCGGGTCCATATTACAAACATACACACATTTATTTTTATTACAATACCAAAAGTTTTAGACTTCAAAAAGACTCAACTTACAAAACAAAATATAAAGTGTTTCGGCGGAATTTAAAAGTAACAACTCCAACTAAGAGTTGAGCTCAACAACTTATTTTATAGGTTTATGCTGCTTGGCTCCGTCGGTTACTACTACCTAGAGCACTAGTTTGACTCATTGCCATCTACTCCATAACGGATTTCGTAATCCACTCCTTCAACACCTCCTAACAGGTCAGGCTCCTCGTAGAACACATCTTCTTGTCATTCAGCTGCATACATAGGTGTGTCTTCGGGATCTTCAGAGTCTAAGAAAGGGATCAAAGAAAAGGATGAGTAACAGCATTACCCAGAAAGTTCATTATATGAAAGGTGGGAAGTTTGATGCTCTAACTATCACCTCGGACCATAAGTCCTTGGCGCTATGCAGTTTTTGTAAATCTTTCTTTAAAGATTGATTTTATTATGAAAATCTATGACCATCAGCCTTCATAGGTTGACCAGAACTTTCATGGAGTTCCTTTCCTGCCGCATCCGTAGCTCCTTCCCAGAGCAGGGAGTAACAAGTTACAGTTTTAACACTCTGCAGAGGTGCGTTACTTTACCCATGAGAGATCAACTCCTTGTTGCACAATCGGGCGTACTTTCCTGTCCACAATTCCATGATGTGGGACCCAGTAGGTGATCCAAGCCAATCACTGCCCCCTTCGCGACCTCGCATGCCTCCTTGGTGTACACCATGCCCACACATTGAATTATGGCAATGGTTTGTACAGACCGTTAGATGCCAGAACTATCGTGGGACGTTGAGGATTCCCACCCATATGCTGCATATCCTCTACGAATTACCAATTAATATGCACGCTACGAGTGATAACAGCCACGACCTACACATCCGGCTACATGCGAGAGGAAGAAGATACAACTGACTTCTTTGTCCCATTCCAAATCCCATGGTTAACGCGTAATATACGGCGCTAGAATCACTGATGTCATGGGTTATTAAGTCCCTAATTGATCATCATTGTTGCAAATAGAAACCTAAGTTCTATTGCTCCATTATATCATCGCTTAGGATGATACCTAAGATTTATTTATTTGAGAAAATAATATTTTTCTTCCTTTGGATTATATATGATAACACACAATTTGCAAATATTTTGATAAAGACTCTTCAAAGGACATGAGCAAGTGATGAACTTGCCTTGTGATTGCAAGGTAGTGAAGTCGGATGCTTGCACTAGACCTTCAGCTTCTATGTCTACAAAACATCATTATTGCCTGGTAAGAACAATATTTAAAGAGGCAAAATGATTATGCAAAGTAGTGTAATGCATTATCTATTTTTGTGTGTTCTACCCATTATTTTAGGTTCAAAAATTCCTTTAAGTAGTATAGGACTAATAAATATTAATTTTTAATATTTATTAAATATTATATTCTTTTATTTTATTTCATCTTATTTGAATTTTATTTCTTTTAATAATTCTTTTAAGAATTATCATTTAAATACAAAGAATGATATTAAATATTTATTTAGTATTTTTCTAAAATACTACAATATTAATATATAATAAAAATGATTTTTATTTATTTTTATCATTTTTATTTAATTTTATAAAATTCCATAAGGAATATATATATTATAATATTCTTGGTAAAAATTACCTACATAAAAATTTATTTCTTAATTTATTTGGATAGATTGGTTTATTGTGAAACCAAAAATATTTTATTTATAATATCTAGATTTTTATTTTATTTTCTAGAATTTATTTAAGTTCAGGGGTATTTTGGTCTTTTCTTAATTATTAAAACTTTCTTCAGGTTAATGGGCTGGCTTTATTGGGCTTATTAGGCTTATTGGGCCGTTTTGGCCCAAGTGGTTATGACCAAAAGGGCTCCCCGAAGGGGTCCTGGCCCTCGAAGCCCACTCCCTCTGTCTCTCTCTCTCTCTCTCGTTCTCATCTCCCCTCTCCCTCGACCCCGTGGGGTGCTAGCGCCACCGCTGAGCGATGCCCACCGCCATGGCCCTCCCTGGTCGCTGCTATGGTGCAGGGCGAGGTTGTCGACTATGCTGGTTCATCTCCTCTGCTTCAATTTGATTTCGGAGCCCCCCTGTGGCCAGGCTCGCCCCGTTCCAGAACCCTAGGGTTTGGGGTTGGGTGCTGCCACCGCTTCTACGGGCCCTCTTGTGGTGGTGTGCGGTGTTCATGTGTTGTTGTGGCTGCTGCCGTGGCTGGTGCGTGTTGCAGCGCCCTCTGGGTGCTCACCGTGCCACCGCGAGCACATCGGCCCTTCTGCTTCCTCTTCAATTCGTCAGCGAGGACCCCGGGTGAGTTGTGCCTCTATGGATCCTAGTTCATCTTGTCACCTCGAATCCCTCTGTGTGTATCTAGTGGCCAGTATTAGTTTGTGCTTGTACTGCTACTAGGGTTCATCTGTGGTGCTTGTAAGATGTTCCTATGGTCTGGTCATGATGTTTAGTGAGGATTTGGGTGCTCTGCACCTCAGTGCTTGTGGTCACCCCTTTGATTATGTGGTGTTGTTGTTGGTTTGAGGCTAATGTTGGATCAAATGCTAGGGTTTAATAGTATTGCCTCTGGTTGGTACTCTGGTGACTTGATGTGTTTATCTGTTGTCAGTATCTTGATACTGACAGTGATCCAGTCAGTGATGATTCACTGCCCTAGTTATTGTTAGCTTGCCAAATTATGCTTGGTCTGAATTTTATTCAATAGAATCAAATGATTCTTTGAAAATGAATAGATAAATAGGATATGATCCCTGTATCTGGTCTTAGGGAAATGATTTGATAATTGATTTGTGTAGATTGGACTATTTGATTGTCTTAGTGATAAGATCAGTGCTTATGAAACCTTCTTATAATGGTACATAAGTAGATCTTGTTGCTGACTTTACTTATGGTCATTTCTGGAATTTGATGGATATTGATAGATAAGTTGGGAAGCTTATTATTTGATTAAGCCTATGATGCTGGTCTGAGGCTCTAGGATCTAGGTCCTAGTTGGTTAAGTAAGTGGTTTGTTTATAGCTTATAATATCAGAGGTGCTACTCCCTCTGGGAGGTGTTCCCTGATCTGGTAAGAACAAATGAGGAATTGTTTAAGTTGCATGTGTTAACACCAAACTCTGTGAGGCTGGTCTGAGAAATTGGTGCTTTTGGCTAGGTTTGATTTCTGATCCTTATACTCAAAATCTCCAGGATAGATTCACCTCACAGGGTGATTATTGAGAGATTGTTTCATAAAACAACACATGCTTCTTTCTAGATAATATGAATAGATCATGTGATGGTTTTATGATACTCACCACAAAACTGATGATTGTTGTGTTTGGTGGTGATGTTGATCTAGCTGATTGGATCATGTCCTTCACCTCTGATGTTGTTCTTGTTTTGCTCAGCTCGTGTGCTTGGCCTTGATCTAGCCTGCTCCTCCTAGCTCATGTGGCTTGGCCTTGCTATTCACCTGATCCACCCCCTCCTTATGTCACTATCTTGGTGAGTATTGGGATGATCAAATGTGTGGTTGGTTTGGTATGGTTTGGTTTGGCTGTGGCTAGACTGCTGGTGCTTGTTGTGTATGAGCAAGGAACTGGTACCGTGGTGCTTGCACACGGCTGTGTTGAGTTGTTTTGATTGTGTACACAGTTGTGGTTGTGGTGACAACACACACCATGCATTTAGGTGTGTAAGCTATTTTTGTGCCTGTTGCATCCTTGTGGATATGCTCTGGAAAGGAAGATACCTTTTTATCTGTTTACCACTTATCTGCCTGGTGAAACTTTGCCCCTATTACTGATTGAAATTATTTGACTTATTGCTTATGGATTATGAAAGATTTAATTCTTTCATATTGGTGAAACTTGCCCCTAAAGATTTACTCAATGATGTAAAGTGGAACAGTGCATCTCACTGTCACTAATGAGAGTAAAATTAACCTAACCTCTATTTTCTTTCTTTTTGTTTGTTCTTTGTTTTGTAGGTACAAGACTTGAAGATTCAACATTAGAATAGGATATTTTTATTGAATAGTGTTGTTGTAACCTTTATTTCATTCCTTAGTAAGAAAATGTAATTTCCTCTTTTTGTAATTCCACTCTTGTAAAGATTCTTTCTTGATTTTGTAAGTTACATTTTGTAACTTATTGAAGAAATGGTTATGTGAAATAAATATTTATTTATTTAATTGTCAACCTTCCACAGAGTTTTTGGCTACTATGTATTATTTCTTTATCAACTTCATAAGTTATAATTTTGTAACTTCTTCATTTAGTAACTATATGGAATAAATATTCATTTACTTGATTGTGCTATGTTATTTAAAATTTGAGTTACTAAATATTATTTCTTGATTAAATAATATTTACTCAAACATAATCTTAGTCTTTTAAAAAATCCAAATCTTAAATTTGAATTTAAATTCCTTTCCCCAAAACACACTAATTCATAAAGCTCATATCAAAGTTTATAACGATCATTCTCCAAGTCTATTCCTAAACTTAAAGAGTGAAAGAAACTTTGATCACTTTAAGTTTTTATTTGGCGAAAAATTTACCCACATTTTTACAAATGAATGCATGCAATTACACAGATTCCTAAATCTACCCTTCGTTGGCTCCTAAATGATGGGGTGTTACAGACATGCACTTCTCTCGGGCGAAACTTCAGGTGTTTGACGCCTCTACCTTGATGGATGTTGGGGATAGGGCGACGGCGAGGTTCTGGCTTGATTGCTGGCTCGATGGGAGGACCATCCAGGAGCTAGCACCTAAACTTTTCACGCTGATCCCCAAACGCGCTAGGAAGCGCCGGACAGTGAGAGAGGCGCTTTTGGAGCGTCGTTGGATTGCTGATATTCAGGGAGCACTTAGCCCGCTGGCCTTATGGCAGTATGTGCAACTCTGGATCCGGGTGCGAGATTTTGGGCTGACTGCTGAGCCGGATACACTACTCTGGAGGTGGACGCCGGATGCTCAGTACTCGGCCAAATCTTGCTACGAGTTCATGTTACATGGATCGATTGCTTCGAGATCTTGGTAGCTTATTTGGAGGACCTAGGCGCCACCCAGGGTTTAGTTCCTCATATGTCTGGCCTGCCAAGATCGTTGTTGGACAGCTGATCGCCTGGCGAGGAGGGGTTTGGCTCACCCTCCGCGCTGCCCGCTGTGTGACCAATCGGCTGAGTGCATGACTCACCTCATGGTGGGGTGCCCATTCTCCAAGGCCATTTGGCATGAAGTGCTATCTTGGGTGCGATCCACGACCACACCGCCGGATGGGAAGGGCGACTTTGTGGACTGGTGGCTGCGGACTTCATCCTCCACCCCTCGTGCCTTGCGTAAGGGGACTTCCTCGCTCGTCATGCTGACGGCTTGGTGGATCTGGAAGCAGCGCAATGCGGTCGTCTTCGACAATGTGTCGCCTAGCACGAGCAACCTCCTCAATACGATTCGATCTGAAGCTCGCTCTTGGGCTATAGCAGGAGCACGTGGCCTGAGTGCTCTGATCCCGACGGTCTCGTAGCGCTAGTGGGTTGAGTTGTATGAGGTAGCAGCTCGTTGCGGCTGATGTGTATATACTTTACAGTGACTCTCTTTTTCTATCAATGAATCTAAACGCAAAGCTTTTTGTGTTTTCGCGAAAAAAATGGGACAAAAGAAAATTGGGAGATGACTCCAAAACCCTGCTCAGGGTCGTGTGCCACAGAAATGATTCAGAGGCATCACATTATGTAAAGAAGCATTTCAAGATACCCAGTTCTGCCCCTCCGGGCTCGTGATCAAATGCAAATGAAAAATCTGAAAATGTGTTCGGAAGGTATATAGCGGATGGAACAATGGCCGGCCTTGTAACCTACTTCCTAGCCTACCAAAACATCTTATAATTTGGAATGGAGGTAGTACGAAGCATATCTTGCTCGTGCGTGGTTGTAATATTTGTGCATTATTAGCTGTAGGAGTTAGGGAAGCATACACTAGTTCTGATACATGGGCATTGTATTGATTGATTGTTTCTGCCCAGGAAGGACTTGGATGTTTTTTGTTTCTTTGGAGAGCGTGTAGGTGGATTTTGATGGTCTTACTTTTGGTGGATTTTGATCTTTATTTTGACAGAACTGATGGTTGACAATTGGTTGGGTGATTTTTCCTTGTGATACTAGCATGGGTACCATGTTTGTGATTTTGAGCAGTTTGTTGTGGTGTCTGATGTTAGCGCCAGGGTCGTGTAAAAGATTGGAACGTACAAATTTGTTTTCATGAACTAAACTTGATTCTGCAAGTTCATCTTGTAGATGTACTAACTACAAGAAATAAAACTCGAAGAAAGGAGTTTTGCATTACCATAGACAGTAGTGACATTACAGTACAAATGTTTTCTTTCGCCTGATCTTCTACAAAATAAAGATCGAACTAGTACTACTGTACATCGGAACGAAGAAAGACTAGTGGCGACTAAGCACTTGCTGCGGCATGACCTCTCAGACACAGTCAACTCCAGTGGCGGTAGCCTTCCCGCCATCTTCCAGCTTCCTCATCTTCGCGCGGTGATCGTCGGCGGCCGTCTCAGAGACGCTCGCCCGCGTCTTCCTCTTTGCCTCGTCGGCCGCGGCATCCGCGGCCGCCATTTCGAGCAGGCGCTGCACCATCTCCATCGCTGTGTCCAGCCCAGGGACTTGCTCCTTGATAACCTTGTTGCTCTCGAACGTGGCCGCCGCTTCCCGCAGCTGGTGCCTGGACAAGCCCGCCAGATACCGGGTGAGGGAGGAGATGACGGCGGGGCGCCCGGAGAAGTCGACGAGGGAGGCGGCGTGGATGGCGTCGTCCATGCCGACGGGGCAGTGGTCACCAAGGCGGCGCCTCCCGGCAGCGGCGCCGGCTCTGTCGGCGAGGCCGACGCGCAGCTCGCGGCCGCGCAGCGGGTGGCCGTGCAGGTTGCGGCAGGCGCTCTGCGCCGTGGCATCGTCGGCGTACTCGACGAAGGCGTAGCCCTTGCGCTTCCCCGTGGCGGCGTCGGCGGCGAGGCGGAAGGAGAGGACGGGGCCGATGAGCTCGCAGGCGTCGAGGACCTCCTTCTCGGCAGCGTGGAAGGCGATGTTGCCGACGTACACGACGCGGCTGCAGCGGCAGTTGGCGGCGGCCACGGCGACGCTGTCCATGATCGACGGAATCGATCGAGATGAGAGCTAGGGCGTGATCGCGTGAGGGTAGAAGGGGATCCAGATGGGATAGGGCTCGAGGGTGGAAGGCGATCAAGACGGGATGTCTGGACGAATACTTGGCTAGGTATATATGGAAGTGAATCATCGTTGTCGTTGATGACTCGGGATCGGAGTTCTTGTTTTTGGAAGCGCGTGCGGGCGTAAGTCTGTTTCGCTCGCGGCCGGACAGACTTGGCGTTGGCTGAACGCGGGAGAATACCCAACAGGCTTTCCGTTTAAAAACATGGGAACAGCGAGTTATAATCGACGGAAATCCTATTCGGCTCATGGATGCAAATAAACCTATTGTTTAAAAACATATTTTAAAATGTTAAAAAGGGTAAAATGATACACTACTCCAGTTGTCTGTCTCCTCCAGTTTTGCCACTCGCTGATCATGCAATTTGACAGATAACACTGTCAGAAAATGATATACTACTGTATAATATTCAACGCCAAAAAAAGTTAAAATGGTCTACACAGAACAAAACAGATGCCACCAAAACAACAGACTAGAAAATTTATGTCTCCTATACTGTAATACAAGTTTGCGGTCTCATTATGGATGCTGTCACCTTAGAGAATCTCTACCGCATATCCATTGGCCCGCAAAATTTTGGCACGATATGCGGTATCGCAGCCAAAAAATGGTCCAGATACCATAAAACGGCCCGTACCGTAAAATTTTTGCGGTTTCTGCATCGAGGCCCATCCATCCCGTATATATTCGGTGCGGGGGATGCTGGATGCGGGATATCACATCCATTTTCCCTTCTTCCCCTGCCCAGAAACCCTCGCCGCCGCCCGCATTCGTCTCCGATTCCGGCTGACTCTGCCGACGAAAAGCACATCGCCGTCGCCAACCTCCGTGTGCACCCTCCCTCTTGCCATGGCCGGACAATCGAGCAACGATTTGGGCGGATGCGACTGCCAGTGCTGCTGCCATCTGAGGAGGAGGAGGAGGAGCTCCGGGCTGCGAGCTCGCCTGTCGATGTCGTCAGTGGAGGGGAAGTGCGAGCGCGTCCCCGTGCAGGGACACAGCATTGGCGCCCGTGAGCGCACCCGGCCCCTGTTTCCGCCCGACGATGCCTCGGACGATGCCACGGACGAGGCAGAAGAGTTGCTGCTGGCGGATATGTGTGCCCTTCCGCCGGTCGTCTGTGAGCCTGTTGTCAACGACGAGCAGGAGGCGGTCTTGCTCACTGAGGCCAAGTACCACTCGTTGTGCACCGCGGTCATGCAGATTGTGCAGCGCCGAAAGCGCCACCACGACGCGCGCAGGGCGGAGAATCGCCTCCCTCCGCGAGTATGATGGCGCCCAACACTTGTCGTGGGACGCTTCGTTGGAAACTGATGTGGCTTACAACCACTTTTGTGGCCCGATCTTCATAGATTCGAGGGGATTTGGGGGAGGAGAGCGAAGAACACGATGAACACGAGAGGGAAATCGAAGATACAAACGCACACCACACCCAAATCGGTTTGCTCTCGTTGGCCCGAACCACCAACCCAATAGAATCACAAAGGGAGAGACCAAAGGTAGAATCCCTTGCGAGAGATTGGCAAGCTCTTGACAGAATCACACGTAGGGAGAGAGTAGCAACCAAGTAGAATCCCAAAGGGGAGAGACCTAGCACTACTAGAATCCATACATGGGAGAGATCAAGAACTAGAAGAGCGCCTTGACGACTTCAATTAAGAAGGCCTTGATACAACTCATAGATAATCTAATGAGAGGGGGTTCCCATCCAGGGTTTGGCCTAAGCCATGAGTCTCAACTCATCATCTATTCCATCCTAGGGTTTACATATGGGGGTGGGGGCATATATATAGGCCAGCCATGCACTAGGGGTAAAACAGGCATAAATAGGGATTTCTGGGCGTTACATGGGCCAGGCCCAACCTAAGGCGCGCAGGCCCGATACACTCGGTCCGGAGATTCCGGTGTAGAGGTCCGGAGACTCCGGTCAATCTCCGATGTCGTCTCCGGAGGGGCATACTGACTGTCTGTGGCACTGGTTCTGGGGTCGGTCCGGAGATGGACCGGAGACTCCGGTGTGGTAGACCGGAGACTCCGGTGTGCTGGGGCGGAGACTCCGGTCTGGCTACAGCATCTTCTTGCGTCTCCTCTTCCAGGCCGCATGCTTGGGGGTCTTGGCTCCTGGTTCATCCTCGTCGCATCCGCTTGGCATCACGGTCATGGACCTAGTCATACAATTGATAGTTGGCTCAAGTAGGATCCCATTCAAGTAATGACCAAGGGAAGGAAAAAGATGGAAGGAGTTCACCTTGATTGGGATGTTTGGCATATCATGATGTGGACCAATGGTGAACTCCATGTGTTGGGCGGCATCATCTCCCCCTCTTGAAAAAGAGTCGACCTCGACGATACTCCATCATCATCTTGTAAGGAAGGAGGTGTGCCCGTTATGTCTTGATGGATGCTCTCTAGAGCTCGTTTTGTCAACTCGTGCTCAATCGAGGTTAACATTGGAGTATGGGTACCTACACACACCATAGATAAACGGAAGAACGTGTGTGTGTGATAGATAAACACATCATCCATCATGATGCGTCTTCTCTTGTGCACATCACCATTAGCATGAAACAATATGTCATAGAAGGCATGGTGATTATGCAAGCAAAAGGTGGACATATACTTATCATGGCATGTATCAAAATCTTCAAAGGTTGAGAAAGCTATGGGGGCGATCTCAATATGAATCATATGAGCATTATTGAAATCAACAACGGAAGACAATGAAAAACATGAATGATCAAGCATTTCCAAAGTATGAGTATGGTTGCCTACAAACATAGGTAAAGAGCAATTGTTCATCAAGTTTGTCGCAACAATTCTGGGATAAAAGAAAGATTTGTAGCATGGCACATCTATGGCAATATCATCGCACTCAAATAATTCCACATGATCAACATTATGCAAAGGCAAAGCATCGCATGGGAATAAGAATGAAGCATATGAAATGTCACAAGTAGAGTCCATAACATGCATATCCTCACAATTCATCATGTCCACTAGTGGGATCGTGGCATCAACAACACCCGTATCTTTACCTTGGTTGTACCTCTCATTTGAAGTGGATGTTGTGATAGGGGTGGCCTCCATGTGGACGACTTCTTCATCATATATGGGGATGGCATCATCTTCATCCACCATGTACATCTTCTCGATAGGGGGACCATCCTCTCCAAGCTTGGCGTCTCTTGCTCCAAGGTACCTAACACATCATGAGAAAACACACTAGAGGTAGAGGGTAAGTTGTTAGAAATTGGGATGGCCTCACTTGCCCTATCAACTACCACTCTCACTTGCCCTATCAACTACCACTCTCAACTCACTCGGTGTATCACTCATGTCCTCAAAGTGGAAGCACACAATCTCACATATGGTGGAGTCACTCGTCTCACTTTTGCCCTCACTCAAGTGGGCTAAGTGGCTCTCAAACTCACATGGGATTGGTACCACGTCATCACTAAAGCATATGGGAATAGGCTCGGTTTCGTCAACTCCATGCGCCTCGTTTGGTGAAGGGAAAATCCCATGCTCACCATCCTCCACCTCGCAACCCTTGTCCAAGGTTTGGCACCATGTCTTGAAAGCGTAAACTTCATGAGAGGACATCTTGATTGGTTCATCCAACTTCGCGAAGTAGAGAGCCATAGCGTCCTTCTCATTTGTTGACGATCTTATAGCTTGTGTAGGGGGCTTCCTTGAAGAAGGTTTGTCGTGGAAGTTCTTGGCTTTGGAAGCTTCATGGCGAGAGTGACGGCTTGTTTGCTTGTTCGCCTTCTTTGTTCGTGAGGTAGAGCCAACGTCATATGAGGTCTTCTCTCTTGAGGGTCTTGGAACTTGTGTAGTAATCTTCCTCGGGGGAGAAGTTGTGTCGTAGATGTTCTTGTAGTTGGGCACCTCATGTCGAACTTGTTTTGTCGATGTAGCTTGGTGGCACGAACGGTATCTTTCTTTCTTGTTCTCGTGGCGGAGAGGACTTGTACGCCGTCTTGAGCTTGTAGCGCATATAGCATGGATGCTCTTGAGCTCTTGTTGTTGGAGACGCACTTGTCTTGGCTCATGTGTATTGGTACTTGTTGAGTTGTCGCGCCTTCTTGAGCTTGATGGGTATCTTGATGGACAACCCTCATGGTATGTAGTTCCTTTTGAAGGATGCGACTTGAAGAGCTTGTCCTTGTTGGC
The DNA here is from genome assembly GCA_916181665.1 of Avena sativa. NCBI lineage: Eukaryota > Viridiplantae > Streptophyta > Magnoliopsida > Poales > Poaceae > Avena > Avena sativa. Next base: position 412,052,551 of record OV702281.1, on the reverse strand, counting down.
CTCTTGGAGATGTGCCTTCGCTTGCATGGCATGGAAGTTCTTGGTCTCCATGTGGTGGACGGAGTCATTGTATCTCAAGAGGGAGTCGCCATCATAGTCGATGAAGTGTTCGATGTCTTACATGCTTGAGAAGTCGAAGTCCTCGTGGTGCTCCATGTGCTCCATGCTTGGGGAGTCGTCGTTGGTGTAGTACTCGAAGTCCTCCAAGCATGCGGAGCCAATGTCGGTGTAGTGCTCCATCATGTCACTGATGCTTGTGGATTCGTTGTTGTCGTGGCTCATCATGGATTCCTCTTCATCGGCTCCGGAGTCCCTATACATGTTGCTCACAAGACCAAGTGTGATATAGTGGAAGTTGGATTCAAGGATGCTACGCCTTGGCTCACCTTGTATATAGTATTGGATCAATGCTATGGACCAAGAGAAAACCAAATACAAAGGATAAGTGTCGTTGTATCAACAAACACAAGAAACACCAAACGCACACGACTTATGAGGAGCTTAGGTATGGAAAGTGGTAAGCAAATTGGAACAACTGGAAACCAAGATTTGTAAAGGCAAGTAACGAACCACTGTGATCACAAAGCAAACAAGTTGATCCACAAGATAGAAATTAAGATCAAGGAAACACACACAGTGGGATAAATGGGACTTGTGCGATGGAAAAAGCGAGCTAAGAACCAAATGAAGGCCTAGTGAAGACTATAAGCTCATGTCGCACAAGTATAAGGAGAGACGCTAGTTCGATTGCACAAAAATTGGAGGGCTACAAGATTTGCACAATAAGTACCACCTACAAGTTTGCCATCGAGCTTGCGCTTCCTATTCTTTTATGGCACATGTATCTTTCTTTTTTTTGTATTTTGTATTTTTCTCTATTATTATTATTTTTTTCACTTGCTTTTCCTTGTGCCAACAACTATAAAAGATAACTATATGAGATAGCGCTCACAAATTTTGCTCGGAATTCTACAAGGTATCAAATGTGCAAAGCCCAAGCAATCAAAGGAGGAACTAGTCTCAATAGGTGCTTGTTTTATCGCAAAGATGGTGTGGCTCACAAAGGAAAACAAGTAGGGGAGATCGCGGAAATGATATACCTTTCGTCGATGATCTTCACCCTTGCTCACAGATATTTGTTGCATGAACACATGGATGATGGTGTAGAGCTCCTTCTCCTCTTCGAAAGGAGCTAAAGAACACCAAAATCCAAGTTCGAATGCAAAAGTTATGCTCAAAACCGTGTTGTAGTTTTTCTATCTGCAGGGGGGGTGGAGACTCCGGTCTGGAGGTCCGGAGACTCCGGTCTGGAGCTCAAAAAGTCCGAAAACTCTGGTATAGGCCGGAGACTCCGGTCCGGGAGATTCCAGGACGTCCAGAACTCGAATGGGACGCGTTTTGGGCGGAAAAACTCGAACCAAAACCTCAGATTGATGGAGAAATCAAGGAATTGGGCTAAGGGAACGCAAAGGAAGGTAGATCAACGAGTATAGCAGCGGATCTATGGATCAAAACCTACCAAAACACTCTCAAAATCCAGATCGATCCAAATCACGAATATGGCTATTTTTGGTGGAAATTTTCAAATTTAGGCAAGAAAAATAAAATTGGTGGCTAGAAACTCAACACAAACTCGAATCCATGGCAACTAAAGGCTCTTGATACCATATGATGTGGCTTACAACCACTTTTGTGGCCTGATCTTCATAGATTCGAGGGGATTTGGGGGGGGGGGGGAGAGCGAAGAACACGATGAACACGAGAGGGGAATCGAAGATACAAACGCACACCACACCCAAATCGGTTTGCTCTCGTTGGCCCGAACCACCAACCCAATATAATCACAAAGGGAGAGACCAAAGGTAGAATCGCTTGCGAGAGATTGGCCAGCTCTTGATAGAATCACACGTAGGGAGAGAGTAGCAACCAAGTAGAATCCCAAAGGGGAGAGACCTAGCACTACTAGAATCCATACATGGGAGAGATCAAGAACTAGAAGAGCGCCTTGACGACTTCAATTAAGAAGGCCTTGATACAACTCATAGATAATCTAATGAGAGGGGGTTCCCATCCAGGGTTTGGCCTAAGCCATGAGTCTCAACTCATCATCTATTCCATCCTAGGGTTTACATATGGGGGTGGGGGCATATATATAGGCCAGCCATGCACTAGGGGTAAAACAGGCATAAATAGGGATTTCTGGGCGTTACATGGGCCAGGCCCAACCTAAGGCGCGCATGCCCGATACACTCGGTCCGGAGATTCCGGTGTAGAGATCCGAAGACTCCGGTCAATCTCCGGTGTCGTCTCCGGAGGGGCATACTGACTGTCCGTGGCGCTGGTTCTGGGGTCGGTCCAGAGATGGACCGGAGACTCCGGTGTAGTAGACCGGAGACTCCGGTGTGCTGGGGTGGAGACTCCGGTCTGGCTCCAGCATCTTCTTGCGTCTCCTCTTCCAGGCCGCATGCTTGGGGGTCTTGGCTCCTGGTTCATCCTTGTCGCATCCGCTTGGCATCACGGTCATGGACCTAGTCATACAATTGATAGTTGGCTCAAGTAGGATCCCATTCAAGTAATGACCAAGGGAAGGCAAAAGATGGAAGGAGTTCACCTTGATTGGGATGTTTGGCATATCATGATGTGGACCAATGGTGAACGCCATGTGTTGGGCGGCATCAGAACCCCCAAGAGCAAGGTATGAAGCAGCACAACAGCAAGTTTCCCTCAGTAAGAAACCAAGGTTATCGAACAAGTAGGAGGAAGGAAATGTCACACAGGTATTGCAAGCAACGCGGAGACCTGCACAACACAAACTCAAGACTTTGCCCCAACGAATCAGTGAGGTTGTCAAGCTTGCCGGTTTGCTGTAACAAAGAATTAAACGTATGGTGTGGAAGGCAATGGTTTGCAGCAAGTAACAAGTAACAGTGGAAGATGTATCAATGGTAAAGATTGGACCGGGGTCCATAGTTCACTAGAGGTGCTCTCCTTAGATAAACAACATGGCATGAAGGGTAAACAAATTACAGCAGGGCTATTGACAGGAACTGAACAAGGCATAACAATGCAATTACTAGTCACAAAGATCCTATGAGATTCGGTTGGGCAATACAACAAGATACATAGACCGCCATCCAACTGCATCTATGACTAGAAGTCTGATACGTTGGAAACGTATCTATAATTTTTGATGCTCCATGCTTGTTTAGTATCTACTTTGCTTTAGTTGTCCACACTTTGAGGTGCTTTTTACATGTTTCTGGTACTAACCTATTAACAAGTTGCAACAGTGCCAGATGCCTGTTTTCTGCTGTTTTGGTTTCAGAAAAGTTAGTAAAGAAATATTCTCGGAATTGTACGGGACAAAGGACAAAGTCAGTTACTTTCCGTGGGGAACAAGAAGTCCAGCGGAGAGCCGGAGGGGCCAGCAGGGGGGCCAGACCCACCCCAGGTGCAGGTGGGCCTAGCCCCGCGCCTGGCTAGGGTTTGGTGGCCCTGGCCGCCTCCTCGGTATCCCCCTTCGCCTATAAGAAGCCCCCGATGCAGAAACCCTGAGAACCTAATCAGAAACCCACGAAACCGTCCGTAGCCGCCGCCACCATCGTCCCTAGATATGGGGGATCTGAAGTTCTTCCCGGCACCCTGCCGTAGGGGAGATCATCCTGGAGGCCTTCTCTCCGGTATGATGCGTGAGTAGTTCCACCTTGGACTATAGGTCCATGTAGTAGCTAGATGGTTGTATATCCTCCTTTGTGCTTTCATGTATAGATCTTGTGAGCTCCGTTCATGATCAAGATCTAATCTATTTGTAATCATGCATGTTGTGTTTGCGGGGATCCGATGGATATTGAGATTGTTATGTTGGTTTGATTAATGGTTTTGTCTTTATGATTCTATCATGTCTGTGTTGTTTGTGATCTTGCATGCTCTCCGTTGTTAGTAGCTATCTTGGCCAAGTAGTTGCTAGTGACTCCAAGAGGGGGTATTTATGCTCAATAGTGGGTTCATGCCTCTAGTTTTCAAGGGAAGTGACAGAAATCTCTTCGGTTGTAGATGTGTTGTTGCTACTAGGGAGAAAACAACAGTCTCTTATTCATGGAACATGTGGACTGTTTACCTTACACACTTTGCTTAAAGTAGTTGTCTGTTGCTTGCAACTTAATACTGGAGGGGGTTCGGATGATAACGTGAAGGTGGACTTCTAGTCATAGATGAAGTTGGATGGCGGTATATGTATCTTGTTGTATTGCCCAATCAACCTCATAGGATCTTTCTGACTAGTAATTGCATTGTCATGCCTTGCTCATTTCCTGCCAATTGCCCTGCTGTAATTTGTTTACCCTTCATGCCATGTTGTTTATCTAAGGAGAGCACCTCTAGTGAACTATGGACCCCGGTCCAATCTTTACCATTGATACATCTTCCACTGTTACTTGTTTACTTGCTGCAAACCACCTTCTACACAATACGTTTAATCCTTTGTTACAGCAAATCTGTGAGCTTGACAACCTCACTGTTCGTTGGGGCAAAGTCTTGAGTTTGTGTTGTGCAGGTCTCTGCGTTGCTTGCAACACCTATGTGACGTTTCCTTACTCCTTCTGGTTCGATAACCTTTGTCTCAACTAAGGGAAAACTTGTTGCTTACTACTTCACACCTTGCTCTTGGGGTTCCCAATAGGCTGTGCGTAGAGAATCGTCAAGCTTTTCTGGCACCATTGCCGGGGTGGCCAAGGACGTCTTCACAAGGGGAGTCCTTCACTTCCTTTCTCTTTACTTTGTTTTTAGTTTGCTTTGTTTCTTTTGCTTGGTTTTGTTTGCCTCTTTTTCAAAAACACAAAAAAATTAGGTCCTGCTCTAGCTGCTGTTGCTGCTGTTTTTGGCTTGCCCGCCTTTGCCAAAATGAACTCTGTTGAGAACACCAAGTTGTGTGACTTCACTAGCACCAACAGCAATGATTTCCTAAGCACTCCTATTGCTCCACCTTCTCCTGATGCTACCTTTTATGAAAGAAAGCCTGCTTTGTTGAATCTTGTGATGAGAGAGCAATTTTCTGGTGCTAGTTCTGATGATCCTGCTGCCCATCTTAATAGCTTTGTTAAACTTTGTGAGATGCAAAAGTATAAGGATGTAGATGGAGATATTATTAAGCTCAAGCTTTTTCCTTTCTCCTTGAGGGGAAAAGCTAAAGAATGGTTGCTTTCTTTGCCTAAAAATAGTATTGATTCTTGGACTAAGTGCAATGATGCTTTTATTGGAAAGTACTATCCTCCTACTAAGATTATATCCATGAGAAGTGATATTATGAAATTTAAACAACTTGATAGTGAACATGTTGCTCCAGCTTGGGGAAGAATGAAATCTTTGGTTAAAAATTTCCCTACTCATGGACTCACTGCTTGGATGATTATCCAGACTTTGTATGCAGGTTTGAACTTCTCCTCAAGAAATCTATTGGATCCAGCTGCTGGAGGTACCTTTATGGGCCTCACTTTGGGTGCTGCAACAAGGCTCCCTGATAATATGATGGTTAACTACTCTGAATGGCATGTTGAGAGATCTCCACATTGTAAGAAGGTAAATTCTGTTGAGGAAACTTCCTCCTTGAGTGAAAAGATTGATGTTATTATGGCTATGATTGTTAATGGGAAAGCTCCTTTACATCCTAATAGTGTTCCCTTAGCCTCTTTTGTTGCTCAAGAAGAGCAAGTTGATGTGAACTTCATTAGAAACAACAATTTCAACAAAAATGCCTATATGAACAATTTTGGTAGCAACAACAATTATAGGCCTTATCCTCCTAATAATGGCAATTCCTATGGAAACTCTTACAATAATGCTAGAAGTGCCCCCTCTGAACTTGAAGTCATGATCAAGGACTTTATTAGTAAACAAACCACTTTAAATAAGACTATAGAGGAAAAGCTTTTAACTGTTGAGAAAAATATATCCTCTTTGTCTGAAGCTCAGTCCTCCTTGATTAATAAAATGGCTGCTAAACCTAAAACTATGGAAAACACCTTTGCCACTGCTTATGCTATACAAGTTACTATTGATGAAAATGTTAGGCTGTTAGCTCAACTTCATGCTAAGTGGGAAAGGGAAGCTGAAATTGATAGAAACAATAGTGTGTGCACCATCACCACTAAACCACAAGTAGACCCTATTCCTCCTCCTACTATGCCTAAGCCTATTGAGCCTACTACTAGTGATGCCAAATTTGATTTTTATATTGATGGTTGCAATATTTCTGAAGTCATTATGTTCTTGCAAAAGCTTGCTAGAAGTCCTGATGCTAGTAATATGCATGTTGCCTTTACCAAACATATTACAGATGCTCTTGTTAAGATTAAGGAAGAGAAGCTAAAACACAAAGCTCCTATTCCTAGGAAAGTAGCAGATAGTTGGGAACCCATTATTAATATACAAGTGAATGACTTTGACCTCAAAGCTTCATGTGATCTTGGTTCTAGTGTCTCTATTATGCCTAGGAAGATTTATGAAATGCTTGATTTGCCACCTTTGGAAGATTGTTAATTGGATGTCCCACTCAATGATAATGTTAAGAAGAAACTCATGGGGAGTATTAATGATGTTATCATCATGGTTAACAATGCTTATGTCCCAGTTGATTTCTATGTTTTGTATCTTGAATACAATGCTTCTTGTCCTATCACCTTGGGAAGACCTTTTCTTAGAACAGTTGGTGCCATCATTGATATGAAAGAAGACGCCATTAAATATCATTTTCCATTCAAGAAAGGTATTGAACACTTCCCTATGAGGAGAGAGAAGTTGATTTTTGCTCCTCCTTTGAAAGCAAGATTTGATGTTAATGCTTCTTCATTTGAAAATACTTGATTCTTCTTGCTTCTTGTGCCTAACTTAAAGGCGTTAAAGAAAAGTACTTGTTGGGAGATAACCCAAGAGTTTCCTTGAGTCTTGGAAGTTATTACTTCTGTAATGACCTCTCCTTATCCCTTTTGTTTGTTTTTTGTGTCAAGAATGACCTCTAATGAGAGGGAAGTAAGATTTGGGGAGTTGCTGTCCCGAAACAGATTTTTGTCCTCCACCAAAAAAATCGTGAGGAGGCTCTGTAACTCGGAATGAGCTCAATATTTACGAATAAATCCCCCAGTATGTTAGCTAACTTTCGTTAGTTCAAAACTTTTTTTAGCAACATAAGATGTTAGAAAAAATCAGTTTCTACCTGCTGGTCTGTTTTGACAGATTTCTGCCATTATTTGTATTTTCTTCTTATTGATTCCTTTTTGAGTTCTCTTCAGGTAAATTGAGCTTTTAGAAGGAGTTACTAAAGTAGCTCGTGTTTTTAGTGAAAAGCCTTTTTGTTCCAAAGCTTTGCCAGTGGTCTAATATCTTTTGAATACACTAATGTTGCTAATGAAGATTGTGTGAAGTTTTGTATGATGGAAAAATTTCAGGTGTAGAGAGAGAATGATGCAATGAGAAGAAGGATGGACAAAAGCTCAAGCTTGGGGATTCCACCATGGTGTCACCCCAAGAAACATCCAAGAGGTACAAGCGTCAAAGCTTGGGGATGCCCAAGGCATCCCCTTCTTCATCAATAAAAAGCTTAGTTCTGTCTAGACACTTCGTTTTTATTGTTTCATGCACAGTTGTGTTGTTTTTGGAGCGTCTTACTTTTGTTTGCTTAGCTTAGTTCGTTTAGTTTTCTTAAGTAGTTTGGACCCCTGTTCTCACTGTGTTGTTTTGCAAATAAGTTTGCTTGGTGTTTGGAAAGGAGTAGTAAGTTCTTGCTTGAAGTGCAAGAGGAGCTTGTATTAACTATGACTTAGACTTTAGCATGACATGCTAGGTGTTGTTTTAGCATTATGCTTAGTGATTATTGTTGTAGCATGTCTTGTTCCAAACAATTGGGATTTCTTAGTGTGCCTTGAAGAAATTATGCATTATTTTAGCATGCAAAAGCATAGTATTGTGGTATTCTCCTTTGATGTTTTGCTTGGGTTGACTTGGCACGTGCTCACACCATGTTATTACCATGACAAGTCACCATTAGCCTCTATGATCATTTAGTCCTTGACTTTTAGTACCACTCTTCGCTTTGATTAGTATGCTTTGTTGCACTGCATGGTTATGGCCATCATTGCTCTCTTATTTGGTTGCTCCCAGTCTTTTGCTAGCCTCCACTTGTATGAGTAAGTTCTACTCATGCCTCCAACTCCCAAGAAACCAAGTTATTACAAAGTGTCCACTATAAACTCCTATGCATGGTGTGTTACACCATTCCAAGTATATTCTTGTTTTCAACTATCTTCCAATTAAAAACTATTTTGTTATGTGAAAACTTAGTGATTAAAGTCCTCACGAACTTGATGGCACACTTTATTCTTTGCCCCTAATAAACTTGAACCATTGTGACAACTTTGTTGTATATGCTTGCACTTATAAGTTGGAATTAGCAGAACCGTGCTGTCATGGGGAACGATTTCAACATTGCACTTGTACCTTGTTGTACTCAGTTGATATCATGCTCTTTTGTCTATGGATGTCACCGGTGTGAAATAAAGAGGGAACTTGTAAGTCCATGGAGTTTGTATCCTGTGTTAGAGAAACGCCTAGGCCACTAGCCTAAGCCATTCCTAATCATGGTGGAAACTTGCAACATCACCATAATGAGCTATCTATGAAGCATCCTCAATAAAAAGCTATGCATATGGTAAATAAAAAGATTGCTGAGATGCTCATTGTCTGCTTGCCTTATCATTTTGGTTATGGGAAAGCTCATGTACCATGTGCAAGGGGTACCACGTTGGCGGTTCTCAATGATATGCAAATACTTACAGTGACAAGAACTTAATTGGACCCAAAGTTGAGTATGCATGAGGTGTGGCCCTTGTATTCAAGGGACTTGAGATTGCCAACTTATACTTTGTCAAGCATATACTCCAGCTTTGCCACTTTAACCTTAACCACTTCAAGATGCTTATGATAGGGGCAATGAGGGCTGAAAGCTAACAAGTACCATAATTTTTGGAAGCTCTTTTTGAAAGTTGTAATCCCTGCTTCCTTTACAAAAAAAGGTATTTCTTCCACCACAATTGAGTCTCCACCTTCTACCTTTAGGCACCATTAAGAGAGCATAGTTGTCATTCTGTGTGCAGTGTTCCAAAGCTTATTAATTGATGCATATTGTGATATTACTTGTTCTTGTGCTACTTGTTTCTAGTCACCCTTGTGAACTTTGCAGGTGTCCATGCATCTATTTGCTACTCTATGAGGGACAAGATGATTGCCACTATGCTATGTTTTCTGCATGTGAAACAAACAAACATTTTTCAATGCATGTTATTCATGATCTTTGTTTGTAGCTTGCCATGTTGCATGCATAGTTACTTTGTCCTATTCCTATAACTCCATCTTTCATGCACATGTTTAGAGTTCTTTGATCCCAGCTTTCAATTCTTGCAAATGGTTGGATCTTTATTGTGAGGGTGCATGTCACCTCAAAAATTATTCTGTTTATCACTTACCTACTCGAGGATGAGCATGAGTTAAGCTTGGGGATGTTGATACGTTGGAAACGTATCTATAATTTTTGATGCTCCATGCTTGTTTAGTATGTACTTTTCTTTACTTTTGTCCACACTTTGAGGTGAGTTTTACATATTTTCTGGTACTAACCTACTAACAAGTTGCAACAGTGCCAGATGCCTGTTTTCTGCTGTTTTTGGTTTCAGAAAAGTTAGTAAAGAAATATTCTCGGAATTGGACAGGACAAACGTCAAAGTCAATTACTTTCCATGGGGAACAAGAAGTCCAGAGGAGAGCTGGAGAGGCCAGCCAGGGGGGAAGACCCACCCCAGGCGCGGGTGGTCCTATCCCCGCGCCTGGCTAGGGTTTTCCACCGCTGGCCGCCTCCTCGGTCTCCCCATTCGCCTATAAGAAGCCCCCGATGCCGAAACCCTAAGCATCCAATCAAATATCCACGAAACCATTTGTAGTCGCCGCCACCATCGTCCCTAGATCAGGGGGATCTGAAGTTCTTCCCGGCACCCTGTCAGAGGGGAGATCATCCCGGAGGCCTTCTCTCCGGTATGATGCGTGAGTAGTTCACCTTGGACTATGGGTCCATGTAGTAGCTAGATGGTTGTATCTCCTCCTTTGTGCTTTCATGTATAGATCTTGTGATCTCCGTTCATGATCAAGATCTAATCTATTTATAATCATGCATGTTGTGTTTGCGGGGATCCGATGGATATTGAGATTGTTATGTTGGTTTGATTAATGGTTTTGTCTTTATGATTCTATCATGTATGTGTTGTTTGTGATCTTGCATGCTCTCCGTTGTTAGTAGCTATCTTGGCCAAATAGTTGCTAGTGACTCCAAGAGGGGGTATTTATGCTCGATAGTGAGTTCATGCCTCTAGTTTCCAAGGGAAGTGATAGAAATCTCTTCGGTTGTAGATGTGTTGTTGCTACTAGGGAGAAAACAACGGTATCTTGTTCATGGAACATGTGGACTGTTTACCTTACACACTTTGCTCAAAGCAGTTGTCTGTTGCTTGCAACTTAATACTGGAGGGGGATCGGATGATAACCTGGAGGTGGACTTTTAGTCATAGATGCAGTTGGATGACGGTCTATGTATCTTGTTGTATTGCCCAATCAACCTCATAGGAATTTTATGACTAGTAATTGCATTGTTATGCCTTGCTCAGTTCCTGTCAATTGCCCTGCTGTAATTTGTTTACCCTTCATGCCATGTTGTTTATCTAAGGAGAGCACCTCTAGTGAACTATGGACCCCGGTCCAATATTTACCATTGATACATCTTCCACTGTTACTTGTTTACTTGCTGCAAACCATTACCTTCCACACAATACGTTTAATCATTTGTTATAGTAAACCGGTGAGTTTCACAACCTCACTGTTCGTTGGGGCAAAGTCTTGAGTTTGTGTTGTGCAGGTCTCCGCGTTGTTTGCAACACCTGTGTGACGTTTCCTTCCTCCTTCTGGTTCGATAACCTCTGTCTCAACTGAGGGAAAACTTGCTGCTTGCTGCTTCACACCTTGCTCTTGGGGTTCCTAACAGGCTGTGCATAGACAGTCATCAAAGTCCACCTTCAGGTTATCATCCAAACCCCCTCCAGTATTAAGTTGCAAGCAACGGACAACTCCTTTAAGCAAAGTGTGTAAGGTAAACAGTCCACATGTTCCATGAACAAGAGACCGTTGTTTTCTACCTAGTAGAAACAACACATCTACAACCGAAGAGATTTCTGTCACTTCCCTTGGAAACTAGAGGCATGAACCCACTATCGAGCATAAATACCCCCTCTTGGAGTCACTAGCAACTACTTGGCCAAGATAGCTACTAACAACGGAGAGCATGCAAGATCACAAACAACACAGACATGATAGAATCATAAAGACAAAACCATTGATCAAACCAACATAATAATCTCAATATCCATCGGATCCCCACAAACACAACATGCATTATTAAAAATAGATTAGATCTTGATCATGAATGGAGCTCACAAGATCTATACATGAAAGCACAATGGAGAAGATACAACCATCTAGCTACTACGTGGACCCATAGTCCAAGGTGGAACTACTCACGCATCATACCGGAGAGAAGGCCTCTGGGATGATGTCACATACCAAAATTTTCCAAATTTTGACATGTGAAAACTAAATAAACTAAATAAATAATTGTTGAAATTTAGGGTGAAAAGAAACTTTTTGTTTTAAATGGAAACATCAAAACCCATCTTGAACAAACTTTGAATAAAATTTGAATCCAACTAAATTTCAATCAAGTGAAATACATTCATCAATGAAAGTATCTTGAAATTTAAACACTTGGAAAAGTTAAACAAGAACTCTAAAACCGTAATGGAAGAAAATCTTATTCAAGATCCCCAAAGTCTATGGATTTGATCCATATAAAAATTTATCAACAAGCATTTATAAATGATCAATGACAAATAGAAATATTATAAAATCATAGAAATTGATTCTATTCAATTTGGAACCATGGATAAAAACTTATGAATTTAATAAGTTGAAAGGAAATAATTTCCAAAGCTCCTATCTAAATCCATACCAAATTGTGAGCAAAATAATCCTAAAGAGATTTAAAAGGATAAGCCAATATAAAATAAAAATATACAAATTGGAATCACCAAGTTTGGATCTTTAAATAAAAAGATATGGATTTTATAAGATTAAGAAAGCAATAAGTAAATAAATAAATAAATAAATAAGGAATATTTAAAAGCCAAATCAAATCTTGGCCAAATCCATAAGCAAATGGAATAAAGATAATCCAAATAAAATAAAGGAATAATGAATATTCAAATAAAATAATATGGCCTTGGTCAAATTCAATTCTATTTGACTAAAGACAAAAATCCCTAATAGAAATGACTAATTAAATTATGGGTAAATAATAAAGTAGAATTTCCCAAGGTGGGTATAAAAGTTATTAAATTAAATTAAATGGAATCAAATAATCATCTAAATAAATTTCATGGAATTAAAACCATATTTGATTTCATTGGAATAAAGACAAATGCCCAAATTAAATGATTGATAAATCATAATAAAAATAATTCAAATAATTCAAAATGAATTATTTAACACCCCAATAAATAAATAAATAAATAAAACCTACTGAAAAGGTTTGGTGAAAATTGGATTTGAAATAAGGGTTTGAAAATTTAATTAATCTTATTTAATAAAGAAAAGTGCCCTTTTTAAATAAAATGTAAACCATAAATAAATAAAGGAATTATTCCTAAAAAGGACTTTAAATACATGTTTAAAACATATTAAAAACTTATTGAAAACTTTGGTAAAGATATGAATTCAAATGGTTGTTTCAAATGTTTAAACAAATTCAAAACAGAATATGAAAATGGAAAAAGAAAAAGGTTTCATAGAAGAAAAAAATAGGAAAGAGCCAGCCCAGCCCAACCTGGCCCAGCTAGCCCAGCAACCCACCTCTCTCCCTCTCGAATCGTTTTCCTTTTCTACCCAGACCCGCACCCGCGCAGTCACTGACCAGGGGACCCCACGCGGACCCTCTCTCCCTCGCTGACAAACAGACCCCACAGCCAGGTCGTCGTCTCCACCCCCGCGGACCCGTTCATCCCCAAATTTCGTCGTTGTTTACTGCCATGATTTCGCGTCCTTAATTCACAATAACTCCATGCTAATTCTTCCCGTCGACCCCGCCTACTTATTTCCCTCTGCCCCTCTCCGTTTCTCTTCAGACACCACGCCACGAACGCCACCAGGCTGCCTTGAATTGCGCCTGCACCACCACTGCCTCCGACGGCATTTCCGGCTGATTCCGGCGAAGCCATCCACCCCCACTGCCCCTGGAGCACACGAGCGTGCTCTCCAGCATCAAGAGTACCTGCCAGTAGCCGTAGCTCGCTCGCGCGCCCCCCCAGAAAGTCGCCTCCGACGACACCAACGCGCCACCGCCTCCTGCTCCAACTCCGGCGACATCTCCTGGTGAGCCCAGACCTCCCTTTTCCCTCTCTATGATGCTCACATGCTCACAACTATCATACGAACCTAATGGTGCACCCCGCTTGCCTTAGCGTGCCTCCAATCCTCGCCTCCGACGACGAACAGACGTGTCCGAGCCAGTTGGAAACTCCGGTGAGGAATCAGCGTTGAACCCGTGCGCCCCTCGACCTGCGACGACAACGACAAGCTTCCCCACGTCACGACGAACGCAGTAAGCACCTCCTCTACCTCTTTTGCTTCCTGGAATGCCAGATCGCCGTAGACAGAGCTCGTCATCGCCAGCGCCGCCCATCCGTGGTCACTCGCACGTTAACCGTTAGATCCTGATTCGCGTGGCTACGATAGAACTTAAACGAAGGGGTATCCTTTGATCTGTATCGTGCGTAGTCATTTAGATCTGACGGCCCAGAAAGATTGATCCAACCAAAGCGGTACCGTCCAATAAGATTGCTCCACGTGGCTCAGGATTTGTTTTAAAAACAGAATTAAAACTATTAGATGTTAGAATTTGCAAAATTCATAACTTTTGATCCACAAGTCCAAATTTTGCAAATTTTATATTAATGGAATCAGAAAAACAAGTACTTTCCAACCATGCACTTTGTTTAATGAATTGCTTCTGGAAAATTAGTTGTTTTTGCAGAAACTCGTGTAGGCATATTTTGTGTATAAAATTTATTCTAAAATTGTTTTTAGGATAAAATCTGTTGTAAATGGTTTCTTTTGAACCTACTGACCATAGAAACCAACTTTTGGATTTAAAAACATATTTTGTGAGGCTAAGGAATAAATCTTTGAATAAAAGCATTTCTAGCTAAATAAAAATATTGAATATGGTTTAAAAATGTTTTTTGAGTAAAACCTTTGGAAAATGATTTGATTTAAACTCTCTGACCCTAAACACCAAGTTTTAGGATTTAAAAATATATTTGGTGAATCCTATAAAATTATTACCTTGTTTAAAGGCATTTCCAACAAAATAAATTATGGCTTTGATTTAAAAATGGTTTATAGGTAAAACTGCAAATGGCTTTAATAATAAACACTTGACCATAAAACACTTGTGTTTAAAAATGTATTTGTCAAACACTAGAAAATAATACTTGATTTAAATCATTTCTAGCAAAACAAGAATGATTTAAATGGCCATTTTCACTAACTTAATATCAAATGGTTTTGCCACTTGTATAAATGACCAATAGATGTTTTAGAATGTTTATAGCCTAATATAAACCCCTTTTCTAAATAAAACAATCTTTGGCATGCTTGCATGCATTGCTTTGTTTTTATTATTCTATGTGATGAATTGCTTGAATGGTAGATTGAATTTGTGCCTTGATTGGATTGTAGTGAAATTTGAAGAGTGTGACTATTGCAAGATCAAGGAGTGAACTTATATTCTCTACCAAAAAGGCAAGTGATGCTTCATACTTTTGTCCCATTATTTTCACTATGCATTAGTGATGTTTTGAGTAGGACTTGCATGGAATTTTCTAAGTATAAACTAAGCCATGGGAAATCCTAGTAGATGAAACCTTAGTAGAATTTTCCCTAAGTTAAGATTCCTACTACTATCATGCTTAGCCTAGATAGTAGAAAACAAGGGTGGATTATATTCAGGCTATGGAATATTTCTAAGTCAAGTACTTGTGTTTTGTTTAATAAAACAACTATGTGAATGAATCACCTGGGTGGAATGGTATTGCTTGGATGGATTTTTGTTGAGTGGTTACACAGGGGCAGGGGACTGGTGAACCTTGTGTATCTCACTTGTGGAATTCCACCTAGGAACAAAGAGATTTGAGATGTCAAATGTTGAGAAGCTTCAAGTGCAACCACTTGGCATTATGGGCTCTGCCTGGATCATATAGGTTGTAATAACTTAGCCAAATGGACAGTTGGTGGTAGGAGATGTTAGGTTGGAACGCGTCCATTTTGGTCTAAGGGAAGGCTTCTGAAAGATCTTGTCTCGATGCATGTCGAGTCTTGTGGGGAAAGTGCACCACCTCTCGAGAGAGTAAAATCTAAGTACTTAGCCATGTCCCTAGCAATGGACAATTTGAGCATCAAGACATGGAAGCTATCAAGAATCTCCTCATCCCTATTTCTAAGTTAAAAACTTGTGGTTGAACAAGGGTTTAAGGATCACCAATTTCTATTGGGAGATGCCTTGGATGATTTTTGCCAAACAAAAACTTAGTGTTTTCAAATGATAAGGATAATATATTTTGAGCAAAGCAAGCCTAAGATCCACCTAGCCAAATGCATATAGATGATAGTTACCACTATACTACCATAGTATCACTTGCCAATACAATTCAAATGTATTGACCCTTGTGGCTGTAACTTATTATGTTACAGGTTTGTTTGATGTTAGTGAAGTGTGTTGATTAGGATTACAAGTCTACAACCAACATGATTGCCTGTGGCACTTTGAAGATGATGGACTCCATGCTATAGTTATTCCTGCTACATTGTAATGAGATAGCCAAATGAGCTATGTAAGATGTAATGAAATATTTTATTCCTGGTTATAAAGTTGTATTATGACCTTTGTTTCTTGATATTACATCTTAACTGTGTATGCTAGCTATTGATCCAGGGACTAGCATTGTAAACACAGGGATCTCTACCTTGCTAAAGGTTGGGACCTCTACAGATGATCTCCCCTCCGGCAGGGTGCCAGGAAGAACTTCAGATCCCCTCGATCTAGGGACAATGGTGGCGGCGACTACAGATGGTTTCGTGGATATTTGATCGGATGCTTAGGGTTTCTGCATGGGGGGCTTCTTATAGGCGAAGGGGGAGACCGAGGAGGCGGCCAGGGGTGGCAAACCCTAGCCAGGCGCGGGGATAGGACCACCCGCCCCTGGTGTGGGTCTAGCCCCCCTGGCTGGCCCCTCCGGCTCTCCTCTGGACTTCTTGTTCCCCACAGAAAGTAATTGACTTTGACGTTTGTCCCGTCCAATTCCGAGAATATTTCTTTACTAACTTTTCTAAAACCAAAAACAGCAGAAAACAGGCATCTGGCACTGTTGCAACTTGTTAGTAGGTTAGTACCAGAAAATATGTAAAAAGCACCTCAAAGTGTGGACAAGTAAAGCAAAGTAGATACTAAACAAGCATGGAGCATCAAAAATTATAGATACGTTTCCAATGTATCAACATCCCCAAGCTTAACTCCTGCTCATCCTCGAGTAGGTAAGTGATAAACAGAATAATTTTTGAGGTGACATGCACCCTTATAATAAAGATCCAACCATTTGCAAGCATTGAAAGCTGGGAACAAAGAACTCTAAACATTTCCATGAAATATGGAGTTCTAGCAATAGGAAAACGTAACTATGCATGCAACATGGCAAGCTACAAACAAAGATCATGAATAACATGCATTGAAAAATGTTTGTTTGTTTCACATGCAGAAAACATAGCATAGTGGCAATCAGCTTGTCCCTCATAGAGTAGCAAATAGATGCATATGACACCTGCAAAGTTCACAAGGGTGACTAGAAACAAATAGCACAAGAACAAGTAATAACACAATATGCATCAATTAATAAGCTTTGGAACACTACACACAGAATGACAACTATGCTCTCTTAATGGTGCCTAAAGGTAGAAGGTGGAGACTCAATAGTGGTGAAAGAAAGGCCTTTTTTGTAAAGGAAGTAGGGATTACAAGTTTCAAAAAGAGCTTCCAAAAATTATGGTTCTTGTTAGGTTTCAGCCCTCATTGCCCCTATCATAAGCATCTTGAAGTTGTTAAGGTTAAAGTGGCAAATCTGGAGTATATGCTTGACAAAGTATAAGTTGGCAATCTCAAGTCCCTTGAATACGAGGGCCATACCTCATGCATACTCAACTTTGGATCCAGGTAAGTTCTTGTCACTGTAAGTATTTGCATATCATTGAGAACCGCCAACGGGTTACCCCTTGCACATGGTACATGAGCTTTCCCATAACCAAAATGACAAGGCAAGCAGACAATGAGCATCTCAGCAATCTTTTTATTTACCATGGACTTACAAGTTCCCTCTTTATTTCACACCGGTGATATCCATAGACAAAAGAGCATGATATCAATTGAGTACAACAAGGTACAAGTGCAATGTTGAAAACGTTCTCCGTGACAGCACGGTTCTGCTAATTCCAACTTATAAGTGCAAGCATATACAACAAAGTTGTCACAATGGTTCAAGTTTATTAGGGGCAAAGAATAAAGTGTGCCATCAAGTTCGTGAGGACTTTAATCACTAAGTTTTCACATAACAAAATAGTTTTTAATTGGAAGATAGTTGAAAACAGGAATATACTTGGAATGGTGTAACACACCATGCATAGGAGTTTATAGTGGACACTTTGGAAAAACTTAGTTTCTTGGGAGTTGTAAGCATGAGTATAACTTACTCATACAAGTGGAGGCTAGCAAAAGACTGGGAGCAACCAACTAAGAGAGCAATAATGGCCATAATCATGCAGTGCAACAAAGCATACTAATCAAAGCAAAGAGTGGTACTGCAAGTCAAGGAATAAATGATCATAGAGGCTAATGGTGACTTTTGATAGTCATAACATGGTGTGATCATGTGCCAAGTCAACCCAAGCAAAGCATCAAAGGAGAATACCACAATACTATGCTTTTGCATGCTAAAACAACGCATAATTTCTTCAAGGCACACTAAGAAATCCCAATTGTTTGGAACAAGACATGCTACAACAATAATCACTAAGCATAATGCTAAAACAACACCTAGCATGTCATGCTAAAGTCTAAGTCACAGTCAATGCAAGCTCCTCTTGCACTTCAAGCAAGAACTTACTACTCCTTTCCAACACCAAGCAACTTATTTGCAAAACAACATAGCGAGAATGGGGATTCAAACTACTTTATTCAAGCAAACTAAACAACCTAAGCAAAGCAAACAAAAACTAAGATGCTCCAAGAACAACACAACTGTGCATGAAACAATAAAAATGAAGTGTCTAGACAGACTTGAGATTTTTATTGATGAAGAAGGGGATGCCTTGGGCATCCCCAAGCTTTGACACTTGTACCTCTTGAATATTTCTTGGGGTGACACCATGGTGGCATCCCCAAGCTTGAGCTTTTGTCCATCCTTTATCTCATTGCATCATTCTCTCTCTTCACCTAAAATTTTTCCTTCATACAAAACTTCACACAATCTTGATTAGCAACTCTTTTCACTAAAAACACAAGATACTGTAATAACTCCTTCAAAAATCTCAATTCACCTAAAGAGAACTCAAAAAGGAATCAATAATAAGCAAATGCAAATAATGGCAGAAATCTATCAAAACAGACCAGCAGGTAGAAACCGATTTTTTCGAACATGTTTTGTTGATCAAATCAAACAGTTTTGAACTAACGAAAGCTAGCTAACATACTGGGGAATTTATTCGTAAATTTGGAACTCAATACGAGTTATAGAGACTCCTCATGAATTTTTTTGGTGGAGGACAGAAATCTGTTTCTGGACAGCAAGTCCCCAAATCTTATTTCCCTCTCATTAGAGGTCATTCTTGGCACAAAAAGAAAACAAAAAGGATAAGGAGAGGTCATTACAGAAGTAACAACTTCCAAGACTCAAGGAAAATTTTGGGTTATCTCCCAACAAGTACTTTTCTTTAACGTCTTTAAGTTAGGCACAAGAAGCAAGAAGAATCAAGTATTTTCAAACGAAGAAGCATTAACATTCATACTTGCAAAATCTTCAACTATGAAAGGTATCTCATCCAAATGGGTTTTGGAGGATCCTTTCTCATCTCTCTTTGGTCTACTACCTTCATCAAAAAGATTTTCAGGGGCAATCCAATCAAAATTATTTTCAAAGGCTTCATGCATTCCAACAAGCTTAAAGGGTATGGGTATATTGAATTCCTCTCTAGGCTTAGTTTTATCAGAAATACCCACAACATCTACACTTGAACCTAGCATATTGAAACGTTCAAAAACCTTTTTGGCCTCCCTAGCAACATCATGAAATTCTTTTGATAAAGTTTCAAGGATGAATTCTCTCTTTTCAACATTCTTTTCTTCCTATAGTTTTAGGAACAAGAATTGTATGAAGGGGTTAAGGCTAACAAACCTAGCCTCCAACATATGAACTAAAGAAGATGCAGCAATATCATAATTAGGAGCAAGCTCTGCTATAGATTTATCCTTAATATCCTCATGCTTACTAACATAATCAAAGAATTCTTCAATATTATCTTTCTCAATTATGGAGCCACTACCTATTGCAAGATCTTTCAGGGCGAACTTGGGGAGCAACATGGTGAGCTAGAGCAAGGTGGCAACTAGAGCAGGAACTAATTTTTTGTGTTTTTTGAAAAGAGGCAAACAAAACCAAGCAAAAGAAACAAAACAAACTAAAAACAAAGTAAAGAGAAAGGAAGTGAAGGACTCCCCTAGTGAAGACGTCCTTGGCCTCCGCGGCAACGGCGCCAGAAAGAGCCTGATGGCGCCCAACACTTGTCATGGGACGCTTCGTTGAAAACCCCAAGAGCAAGGTATGAAGCAGCACAGCAGCAAGTTTCCCTCAGTAAGAAACCAAGGTTATCGAACCAGTAGGAGGAAGGAAACGTCACACAGGTTTTGCAAGCAACGCGGAGACCTGCACAACACAAACTCAAGACTTTGCTCCAACGAATCAGTGAGGTTGTCAAGCTCACCGGTTTGCTGTAACAAAGGAATACACATATGGTGTGGAAGGCAATGGTTTGTATCAAGTAACAAGTAACAGTGGAAGATGTATCAATGGTAAAGATTGGACCGGGGTCCATAGTTCACTAGAGGTGCTCTCCTTGGATAAACAACATGGCATGAAGGGTAAACAAATTACAACATGGCAATTGACAGGAACTAAGCAAGGCATAACAATGCAATTACTAGTCAGAAAGATCCTATGAGATTCGATTGGGTAATACAACAAGATACATAGACCGCCATCCAACTGCATCTATGACTAGAAGTCCACCTTCAGGTTATCACCCGAACCGCCTCCAGTATTAAGTTGCAAGCAATAGACAACTGCTTTAAGAAAAGTGTGTAAGGTAAACAGTCTACATGTTCCTTCAACAAGAGACCGTTGTTTTTCTCCCTAGTAGCAACAGCACATCTACAACCGAAGATATTTCTGTCACTTCCCTTGGAAACTAGAGGCATGAACCCACTATCGAGCATAAATACCCTCTCTTGGAGTCACTAGCAACTACTTGACCAAGATAGCTACTAACAATGGAGAGCATGCAAGATCACAAACAACACAGACATGATAGAATCATAAAGACAAAACCATTAATCAAACCAACATAATAATCTCAATATCCATCGGATCCCCGCAAACACAACATGCATGATTATAAATAGATTAGATCTTGATCATGAATGGAGCTCACGAGATCTATACATGAAAGCACAAAGGAGGAGATATAACCATCTAGCTACTACATTGACCCATAGTCCAAGGTGGAACTACTCACGCATCATACCGGAGAGAAGGCCTCCGGGATGATCTCCCCTCCGGCAGGGTGCCGGGAAGAACTTCTGATCCCCCGATCTAGGGACGATGGTGGCGGCGTCTACAGACGGTTTCGTGGATATTTGATCGGGTGCTTAGGGTTTCTGCATCGGGGACTTCTTATAGGCGAAGGGGGAGACCGAGGAGGCGGCCAGAGGTGGAAAACCCTATCCAGGCGCGGGGCTAGGCCCACCCACGCCTGGGGTGGGTCTGTCCCCTCCGGCTCTCCTCTGGACTTCTTGTTCCCCACGGAAAGTAATTGACTTTGACGTTTGTCCCGCCTAATTCTGAGAATATCTCTTTACTAACTTTTCTGAAACCAAAAACAGTAGAAAACAGGCATTTGGCACTGTTGCAACTTGTTAGTAGGTTAGTACCAGAAAACATGTAAAATGCACCTCAAAGTGTGGACAAGTAAAGCAAAGTAGATACTAAACACGCATGGAGCATAAAAAATTATAGATACGTTTCCAACGTATCAGAGTACATGGGGTGGATCGAGGACCAGGAATCCCACTTACCCGACGCGTGCTTCATGATGGACGACTTCGGCAACGCCGAAACCAACGAGGAGTAAGCGCACGCCACGGCCGCCATTGATGATTCGGTGAGTAGGTACTGCCGGCAAAGCTCCGTACATGCTACGTTAAGTCTGGATGCAGGGCGCGACATCGAATTCTGATAAACTTTCTATGTAGATCTAGATAATAAAAACCACCTCTATATAATCTGGCGCCAACGTGTGATGATTTTTAAATATGCAGTTTGGATTTAGTGCATCTGTTTCGTCCCATGTTTACCATCCGCCTTTTGTGGTACCGCGATATACGGTATCTGCTGGAGATGCTCTTTTCTGAGGCCCATGTTCATCTAACCTATCCTTCCAGACAAACAGTTCATCATTCACACAAGCATATTTAGCTGCAGTGATGGCCCTCAGAATCTGGAACATGATCCAACACTCCGTACAATAGTGTTAGAGTATATTATGGTTACGTTATATTTGGTAGTTTAAATATTGTAATCTAATTCTATCTCTAGTAGTCTTCTTGCCTTCCAAGTCTTTTAGTACTATATAAACAACCCAAGGGCTTACAATGTAATCACTTCTTGCAATATCAATACAATCTATACTTCTGCAATCTTTCATGGTATCAGAGCGGTTCGCTCCGCCTAGGGTTTAGCCACCGCTTCCGCCGCGCCACCCCGGGGAGATCGTTCTCCGCCGGGGGCCGTGCAATAGTAGATTAGATCTTACTTCGCCAAAATTTTCTCGTCGGCCGCTTGACCGACGTTTATTCTTCTTTCGCCGATCATAGATCGGATTGCGTCGTCCACAGCCGCATGTCGTCACGCGCCTCTACTTCAACCTTGGCGTCGATGCATATCTGGCTACATCGTCATCGACCGTGCCGGATCGTCTTCGCCAACATCAATCGGGACACACGTCCCAGGTATGCACCTCGCCGTCAACAAAGGGTTGCACCTTCATCACTCGTGGTCATCATCGCCGACAACCATCTACACCAACAACATCACCACATCGTCGCCGCCACCACCAATCGTGGTCATCGTCAACGCTAACAAGTTCTTCTACACGAGTGACACCGCGCTCATACAAGCGGAAAATACGGGTCTAATCCCTGAAATCGACTACCGCAACAACTCAATTGCCATCAATAACTACCACCATCGTCTTCGTCCACCACGACCTTGCCGCCAGAGTCGCGGTCTAATTTTTTATTTGCACAAGTTTGTGCTCAATTTTCTTCTTGTAGTCACTTTGTATACTCCGACACGGCGGACAACTTCTACACCGACTGCTTATGGAAAATTTTCTTTGCTCCTCAATCCGGCTCTAGCACGCATGGATCATGATGGTCCCCGTCTTCGCACGTCCGGTATCGGCAACACCGACGCGTGCCTTCGTCCCCGACACGCTCCCGAGTCTGGCAAGCTCGGCATTATGGGTCGAGATACTTCTCAAACTACGTCTAACTCAACCAATACGGCGAAATCTCCAGGCTCAATGACGACATCGACCACAACACAACATCATCAACATCATCAACTTCATCAATGGCGACAACTTCACCAACGGCACCATCGACCACCACTACAGTGCCTCACTTTCGGCTACATCAACATCCACCGACATCCTCTCCAGTCCGCGACTTCGGGTTATGCTCCAGTTAGACCGCAATCTTTCAAATAGGATCACGCCAATCACTTTGAGATATAGTCTTGAAAGGTTGCTCTTTCTCTGACTAGAGACTATGACTCCACTGAATTTCACATAGAAAGAGGAGAGCAAATCAGAGAATTGAGAAGAGTTCTTAACTCAAAATTCTCATATGCAATCATGAACGGATTATATGTCCTGTATGTGGCAAAATATAAGAACGAGTGGTAAATTTTTATGGGCAATTTTATAAATTTTGAACAAAAATCAAACTAAAACCCTAAACCTAGATCCAAAACTCATGAAAAATACAATAGTCAACGTCATCATGCCACTGTCATCGTTGTTGTTGGGCTACTAGAGGCGTCGATGGAGATACTCTAATGGCGTGTTTGCTAGCCTGAATCCCCGTTTCTCGCATGGGCCAAGAATAAATAAGGGTGTTTGTTTGCCCACGCGGTAGAAAATCTTTACACCACACGAGTTTTAAAGCAGCCCTCATCTTGGCCCTGGAGGAACGATGAAATTGGTTTCCACAGAGTCAACTTCTTCTCGCGCTAGGGAAGAAGAAGATGCACCAGCACGTGCAAGGGAGGGATGGTGGGAGCTCGGTCGTGGCACGGGAAATTCCGGCGGGAGAAATTGAGCTCACCATATACCGAATCTCACCGCCTATTTAGACAGCTCCGCCTCGCCTCCAATTTCCATGCCACCATTTCTCCCACATTTTGATCTTCCCTCCAAATCCTCTTCTTCTCCGAAGAGCAGGTAAGCGACACCTCCTACTTCAGTGGATTAAGCTCAACTCTGGCAAGTCTTCTTCCTTGGCTATGTTTGACATGTTGTCCTCGTCGTCCGATTTTGAGATCGCTGTAAGAGACACCTAACCCTAGATCTCGGAGTTTAGATCTATTACCATGTTAGCACTCATAGTTCATATGTTCACGTGTGCTTGCTCCTAGTAGATCTGGACCTTTTGTGGTACATTTTGGCACTCATTATTTTGTACTATGAGGATTGTCATGTGGTGTAGGTAGGATTAGTGCTACTAAGTATAGTTATTCCTCTTGAACTGAACACAATGCGTGTATCTCTGGTTTCATAGGAGAAGGTTGCGTCCCCTGATCTGTCGACATCCTCTGTGTTTCCTCTGCATTATACGCTGATGCCTGATTTGATATGCAAGATGAAGTTGCCCATTTCATGTCCAACATCTTTGTCCACCTTCATCTTGAATAGGGTCTGCCAGTTGATCCAGAGAGGAGGTTCGTTTTTTCGGGATTTAGAGAGGCATACATGCACATTATTGCAGATGATGTCTTCAGGTTCTGTGGTCATACAATCACTTTGAACCAGGTGTACAACCACATGAGGCACTGGAGAGTTAGGTGGATTCAAGTGCTGAGGATTAAAAGGCTTGAGAATGTGCGCTAGGTTGAGGGTACCTCTGCTATCATGATGGACGATGCCCATTACTATGCGCACATCAAGGTTCGATATATTTGCACTTGCATCAGTACCTTGCCTAGTTATAGAGCTCATGTTTTGAACTAACTGTTATTCTCATTCTCATGAAGGCTCATCTAAAGGACACCGAGTTGATCAACAAGCCAATTGAGAACTATGCTCATATGAAGATGGTCTTCGGTGCTCGTATTCCCGCTATGCCCGTTACTCCGACTATGTTACACCGTGCTCTTAGCCACCGGATGGAGCACAGCGGACAGACGACAAGGTATCTTGCCATGACCCATAATCGCGGAATGAGCTGGTTCATTTTGGTGAACCAACATACCATTGCATGATGTAGTACATTATAATCGTTGACATAATATCAATGAAACACCGTTCACTAGTATTACATCTCTCAGAGTGGTACAACAGAAACACAACAGGGCTAAGACATGACTATAGGTTACAACTCGACTCTTTACAAAAGATCCAGAGAACACTCTAGGTTAAAGAGAGAGAAAGAAACTTCTTACAAAGAAGAACCAGAAATAATCAACTCATAACTATCATGCTAAAAATATTAGCATCTAACTATTTGACTTGCATTGCTACTATTGCAATACTCTACAGAAGTAGGTTCTATATCTAGAGATTATAATCCTATCTAATTAGCAACTTAGTCTCCACTTTAGTTGATGTATATGTTGACTTCATTGACCTCATTGAAAAACTTGAGCTGTTGATGATAATTCCCTAGAGCATAAGTTGATGTAAACGTCGTATTATTGGCTTCAGAATCTAGCAAGAGTTAAGAAGATACGTTGAGTACGAGCATACTCATCAAGTCCATTAAAAAGGAGTGTTTGATGCACTAGATACAGCCATAGACCATAGGTCGTAAGCTATGAAGGTTTTCAAAAACATTTCTTCAAAGGTTTCTTTTATTCTGAAAAGCTATGTCCGTCAGCCTTCACGGGTTTACCAAAACTTTCGTGGAGTTCCTTTCCTTCCATGTTCGTATCTCCTTCTCGGAACCGGGAGTAACAAGTTATAATTCTTACACTCTGCAGAGGTGCGTTACTTTACCCATAAGAGATCTTAGCTTTGTTGCACATCCGAGCGGCCAACCCGTTCATACTTCCTTGGTATGAGGCCCAGTCTAAGATCCAAGCCAATCACTGCCCTTCTCCGCGACCCCGTATGTCTGCACGGTCCTTCGGGCCGAGCTACATCTCCGTTAAGCCCCCTTTTGGGCAAGCTATAACCCTGATGAGTTCCCGAAGACTCTATGAGACAGTTGTGCCCCTGGCAAGCTCCATAAAGGTCTGAGTATACCTCCATCATCCGCTCATAGATAATCTAGACATCAAAATCGTGGGGCCTAAGGGTGCCCACCCATATGCTAGACCCACACAAGAAATCACAGAGTCACGTTAAGGTTGTCTTGCCTAAATATGAAAGGAAAATGATCCAGCTGACTTATCCGTTCCAAATCTCATGGTTGACGCATAATATACAATGCAAGAATCACTGGCGACATTGGTTGTTAAGACCTAGATAATATGTTCCTTACCACTGGAACTTTCATAGTAGGTTATTACCTCTTGGTAAATAACCCATAATTATATTATTATGAAAATAGTGTTTTCTGACCTTTTTGAAATGCAGGTGCTTACAACACTGGATTTGTAAAATACTTGATAGAAAATAACCAAAGGACATGAGCAAGTGTGAACTTGCCTTTTGTGATTGCAAGATTATGCACTCACGGTCTTCGAGATAATAGAAGATCCAATATCTGAAAAAAACATCATTGGTCCGGTAAGTACTAATGTTTAAAGAAGCAAAATGCTATTATGCATACGTGCAAATTTATTCTCAAATTACCGATCGATTCCTCAAGACAGGACCAGGTCGGGCTGGTCGGTAGCGGGGCACCAAGAAGCGCTAGGAGGTCGCCTAAAGAAGGGTGGCCGGGCAGGCGGCGAGCAGGGAGCGGAGATGGCGCTGGTCTAGGAGCAGGGACTGGAGAAGCAGTGGCTGCTTGTGCTCTAGATGTTGCTGCGAGCATCGTCGCCGATGAAGGAGCCCGACGCCGGTGCTGCTGACGCATGGACAGTTGATAGTCAGGGAATCAGGTGCCTGGGGACGTGTTGGAGTGCGATTAATTCAGCAGACTGGCAAGTGTTGTGTCGGGGACTTGGGAGGTTCTCCATGGAGAACACGCCGCCAACGCATCTCTGTGTTTTTTTTTGAACTAACGCATCTGTGTGTAGGTTGGATTGGATTGAGCGATGGAACCGTCCAGCTTTTGACTTTGCGGTGGCGGGTCTTGTTAAATGTCCAAACATGTAGGGGCAAAACCGTGTCACGCTGCAAATTTTTCTGTCTGCCTGTATTTTTGACGTTTTTGACCCTGTCATTTGAAGCAAATTACCCTTGCCTCCGAGTCAAAGTGGATGGTTCGTTCGGTGCCCGATCCGATCATCTCCCGCGTTCTCTCGCTTACATCCCTTGACACCAAAGTTGTTTGGCCCGCCGATGCAGACGATGACCGGTAGCGCCGACGAGGAACATGCTCCCCTAGCCTCCGACCTCTCGGCCACCTGATCTCCCGGCCTCCCGACCTGCTCAACTGAGGCCTGGACAGGAGTTCGTTGTTTGCCTCCTGAACTCCCGATCTGGATAGGAGAACACTCATTCTATTTCCTCTCGATGCGGTCGACGTCTCCCATCTATCCTCGATCCTGATTCTGAGTCTATTTCTTTTGTTTTTTTCTCCACACCCTGAACAATCGTTCTTCCAATCCTCCCGAACATAACAGCCGCCCACATCCCGCCGCCATCCTCTCGATCTCCGTCCACCAGCGACCTCCACATCCTCTGTCCGGTGGAACGGGGCAGCGAGGGCCTTCTTTCCACTGCTTTCGTCCAGTTTTATTGCTCCTCCTCTCAACTTATTGTTCTTGTGAATACCGTATGTAGTAGTTCTTGTGAATATCAATCTAGGCTGGCTTGCAAGATTCGAATGCGCATCAAATTTTGTATTCTTTGTACTCCCTCCGTTCAGAAATATAAGATGTTTTAACTTTGTGAAATAAATGTATCTAGACGTGTTTTAGTGTATAGGTTCACATCTAAGAACCAATATACTAAAAGACGTCTAAATACATTCGATTCATAAAACTAAAACGTCTTATATTTCCGAACAGAGGGAGTAGTCGCTAATTTTGTTTTCTGTCCAGTATAATGTTATCAACTCAATTAAGTTGCGATAACATGACGATGATCAAAGTACTACCAAAATTCCGGTTTATCGTAGAGGATTGTTCCGCGGGAGGCACGCAACTTACCTCACACATGAAGGCCGCCCCAATCCGGTTTTTTCAGCGACTCGCGGAGGATGGACGGACGAAAAAAATTAGCGCACGTACCATAGTTGTCTACACAATTAATCTATTCAAAAATTTCGCTAAAAAATTAGCAAAAATTGTCAATCTTTTGGTTTTCTTATTTTGAAAATAATGTTTTAGCGAAAATGCGGAATCACAAACTTGTAAATTTATTTGGTATATCTATTTGCTTGAACGTGAAAAGCAAATGATGTGCCACATGTCGTTGAACCGTGTGAGAAAAAATGGAAAAGATACAGGGGTGCTCCGAACGTACGGGCTCATGGGCCCCACCTATCTAGATAAGGCATTGGCCTTCTTCCTCGCGATGCACAGGAGGCAAGAAAGGTCGATGTCTTAGTTTTTTCCCTGCGCCACCGCGGCCTCCCCTCCGTCGGAGCGCGCCACCCTGGTCTCTCCTGTTCTTCCTGCCGCCTCCGTCCTTCTCCAGTCCCGCTCCAGCCCCGTGGTTCCTTTCCCTAAAGAAATCCGGGATTCCGGGCAGAGATCAAGTCACCCGAGCTTTCTCTTGTATTGGCTCAAGACAGGGGTACGCCTTCTTCGGTCTCTTGCGGATGCATCGAAGAAGACGACGGGCAGCAGCTTCCGCCTCTCCCTCTACTCCCGTTCGTCTTGCTCCTCCCGTTACCAAATCGACCAGACTTGCGGGAGTTCACAAGAGAGGCGGTGCCTCGTCCTCGACGCACGCGGTCCCTGCGCTCCTGATACGGCTCCGCTCTGGACCGGTTCCGCGCGTTCACCCCCTTCTTCTACGGCCGCGGCGGCGCAGCAGGGCAGGCCAGGGGACGACCTCCTAGCCATGGAGGAGAGGGATGTTGGATTTCGCAAATCGGTTCCCCACCGAGGCGCAGCTCGGTCGCTGACCAGGGCCGTCTGTCCCTCCTCTCCTCTATCCGCTCCCCATCCGTCGCTCCGACCAGTGGCGGAGCTAGCCAAAACGTACAGCCCGGGCAGGGAATGAAGGGGTTCATCGAGGTTAGTTTTTGCCCACTAATCATCTCACTTAATCTCTATGTCTAGCTCAAATTCTAGTGGAGCTTCCACGGCTGAGCCCGGGCAGCTGCCCCGGGTCGCCGGGAGCTAGCTCCGCCACTGGCTCCGACTACTCTCCATCTCCGCATAGCCCAGCAACGGCCATACTCGACCACCCTGGCTGGCTCCTCGAAAGCGACGACGTCAACTGGATCGGGACGACACAGCCCGGCGCAGGACTGGATCGGGCAAGATCGGCAAGGCCCGCAGTCCTCCTCTCCATTGATTCCCCCACCGCCACGACTCTCCCCCTGGCTCGCCACGGTCTATTGACTTTGCGGTGGCAGGCATTGTAAATAGGCCGAACGCGCAGGGGCAAAAGCGTCTATAAAAAATCGGAACGAAAAAACTGTTGGACGAACCTATCTCTGTGTAAATTAGTAGATAGATATGGAGTAATGAAATTTCAGAATGTTTAATGATAGCCATAGGATTTATTTTTACATATTTCATCATATAACAACATATAGGGTGGTTTAAACTTCATGGATAATTTAGGCATGGTATATGTTAAAGCTTTATATAATATATATTTTAACTAAGCAATTGATAAGAATAATCTCACTTGATATACCGAAGCGAAATAATCTTAGCATTTAATGTAGTGACTCACCACCACTTTATGTGATTTAATCTTCGGATATGAATTTATCATATAAGGCTTTGTAGCAAGAATTACTTAAGTGATCAAGATGATTTAGTGTCATGTATTAAGCCAGGGTTTTGAGATACAAATACTTACCATAAGTGTTATGGGAGTTAATATACTTATCTTCTTTAATGAATATGGTTAAAGATCAAGGCTAAGGGCACATTGCCTCCAAGTTTGTGATAATGGATGAGATCTCAATCTATAGTAAGATGTAGGATTGTTTTCTGAAGTAACTTATGAGGAAGAGATAATAATTATTATTTCTAAGCACATATGATTTTGATGTTTTGAAGTGTCAAAGATGTGCTTAAGTGATTTGGTTATAGAAAAGTATCCTTAGACTCAATTATGAACCTGGATAGTTGACCAAGCATCTGTAATAGATATCAAACTTGATATTAAGCTATGGTTGAATGTTTCTCAACAACTCCTATTTTTTCATGCCTCATAAGTATTGACTTCTAATTAAGGAATTCCTTTCCTAGATATATTACTTCTGCACATATATCATCCTATCTTAGTATGGTAAACTTACTTCACATATATACCCCCACTAATAAATTATTTACTTAAATTCATCTACAATTCCAACGATCTTAACATAGAAGCTCAACATGATCTACTCATAGGTATAACTCCCACTTCTAGAATGCTTCTAATGAATCCAAGGACATTTGAATGATTACTCTCTTACTTCATAATTACTTTGTAATCTCACTTATAAATCTCAGAAGCTTGTCACCGAAGCTTTTCATAATCTTCTCATATCTACACTTGGTTATATCAAACTACTCTACTAATGATAACCTCCAATCTATTAAGTAGTTACTTCTAACTTCATTCATACTCTTCCTTTATCATCCATCACTAATATTACTCTAATAGGTGTATATGTAAATTACTACTTCACCTCAAGTGTTTACTATTCTCTAATAATACTACTTCTATAACTCAATGCTTCTCTAGTATGAGCTTGGTTATACTATCTTATCTTTAGTTACCTCAGTAACTCATACTCCAACTTCACGTTATATTAATGTGACTTGCCATGCTCAATCTTTAGATGATATAGCTAATCTAGGGTTTAATCATGTTCTCTCTACCAATGTCACTTATGCATCATGTAATCATTCACTCTTAGTGACTTAAGCATGATCATTATAATCCTTTGATCATTTATAGCTTAGGTTTCCAGTTGACTAGTCAAGGCTTCATCAATACAACATTACAATTGTATTGTCATTATCTTCTTAGTATCTCTATTTGACTAGGAGAGATTATTCAATGACTATGCTTACTTGATATAATAAGATTACTCATTGGTAACCATATCTCTAAAATTCATCCTTATAATCCACTTGTTACCACATATATCTTTATTTCAGATAACTCTTCTATCCATTTTGGAGTGAGTTATCTACACCAATTATCTTATTGAATTAATTCTCTTCAAACATTCTCATCCTATAAATGATATCTAAAACTAGCATAACTACTTAACTCTTCCTACTTCTTTCTCCAAAGGCTTTAAAGTGAATGCTATGATAAGGCATGAGTTAATAGACCAAGAATTGATAGGTTAAGAATTGATAGATCAATAGTTGATCACTCAACATTGATGTTCAACAGATATTAGGATAAGGTTCAAAAGATATGATAAGAATTGGGATGGCAAGAAAGGCACGTGGTGAATGGTCTTGACTTGATTTCCTTACTACTCAACATACCTAAAGAGTTAGGTTAAGTATTACCATGATGCTCATGGTAGAAATAGATAAGGATAAAATAGATCAAGATTTAGTTATTGAATTCTTGTTACTTGAGTTATATACTTAACTTGGTATCTAAGAGTTATTGTTATTAATACTATGATATGATCTCTAAAAGATCAGGTATCAATCATTGAGCAATATGTTGTGGTTATTTGATCTACCCTTAGATCAAATCATCTTTACCCAAAATAAGGTTTTAGCAAAGGTCATATTAAAACTTATCGCAGTCAACTTGATGATCTACTTCAATTCCATCAAGTTAAGAAAAGCTTCAATCACTTTGACAAGTTTTATTCAAAAGCGCGAAAATTATTCAGATTTTCTATGCATGAATGCAATACGCACATCCGAGTTCAGCTTATTTCTAAGTTCTAATGCTAGGATGTTACATTCATGGCCTTACTGAATACGAACTACCTCTAAGCAACAGACTGTGCTATTCGAGTAGGTACTGGTAGCGGTGTTGATGATGACCGTGATGTATATTTTGGAGTAGTTGGATTGATAAATTTTGGTTGTGGTGACCCCTAAACTTTGGTATGTATATTTTGGAAGATGGTATTCAATTATATCCCCTCCATTTGTGACGAACTTGTGTTGCACATAGGCAGTTGTTCGTGAACTCGTGGTGCAGCACACATGTCTTGGTCGATTATGTGGATTCATCTTAATCTAGGTGTTCTCTGAATTGCAATTGTCTCAACTTTGTAGTGTGATGCTGTTATTGTCATGGGTAAGCTCACCACACGAGTAAGGAGGTACAGATACCAGGAAGAATGCAACTAGCCGAACGAGTCCCGAATTAACAAAAACCAAGAAAACGTGTAAGCAAAGAGACATTGCTTTCCAAATCACAGAGAAACAAAAATGCACTAAACTAAACGAAGTGCCTATTAGGCACCAGAGGTTGTATTAGATCTTTCATAAAACCATGATCTTTAGGTGCGACTAAACTCCCTGAACAAGCAAACTCACCCTAAGCTTGTACTGGCAGACTATGGCAATGTCGGCAACCAAAAATGTCCTAGAGCTTGCATACATACTGTACAAAGGAAGCGAGCAACCAAATATGTCTTAAATGTAATCACTCAATTTTTGTGGACTAGTATGTTTTTGTTAGTAATAATACAGTTTCTAGAAATACCTAAGGCCTTTTACAATGGACCATTTTTAGTATAATGGGTTGTTTCTTAAGGTGTATCTAAAGGGTTCATGCATTTAATAATTTGGGCCTCATGCATGCATAGGATTGGGCTAGCCAATTTTTCTGCCTATGGTTGCGTGCAAGAGGTGTAGCTTAGCTAAGATACAACACCAATCTCTTTCATCGTTAACTAAGATGCCACATAAGCAAATTGCCTAGGATATAGAGCTAAGATACACCCATTATGAAAGGCCTAAGACCTTTTCTAATGGGTGTTTCTTAGCACGGTATCATAGCAAATTGCTTACGTGGCACTATATTTAATGAAGATAGAAGGTGAAGTTGTATCTTAGCTTAGGCCTTTCACAATGAGTGTTTCTTAGCGCAGTATCCTAGGTGCTTTGCCTATGTGGCATGTCATTTAATAAAGAAAGAGATATTGTTGTATCTTAGCTAAGCTACACCCCTTGCACGGTATCATATGCAAAAAACTTGGCTATACCAATCACACACATGCATGAGACTAAAATTATTAAATGCAACACCACTAAGAAACACCATCTAAGAAACAATGCATTGTCATTGTTGTTTCTTAAGTTTTAATTATTTCTATGAAAACTTGCTACTCCCTCCTTCACGGTTTGCAGGGCACCTAATCAAATTTGGATATTTCCAAAACTACAACGTTCCTAGGCGCATAAGAATTAATTATTGATTAATGTGGCAGCTTTCCTCCCAACTTCCTATGCATGCAACAGACTTCCACCAATGCATGTGCCTTAACCGCTCATTAATAGGCCTAATTTTCAGCCAATAAGTTTATGCCTAGGTCCGTGAGATTTTTGTAGAACGCCCTGCAAACCGTGAAGGAGGTAGTAAGAAACACCCCATTAGCTACAAACCTTGCACGGTATCATAGGCAAAAAACATGGTTAGTCCAATCAAATACATGCATGTACTCAAGATACAACTTTTAAGATACAATCCATTATACTCCCTCCGTCACGGTTTGGAGGGCATTTTAGAGAGATTGTTGGAACCTAGGTGAACGCTGATTGAGGCCAGATTTGTGTCAAAAGCATGTGCCCATTAATTATTCGGCGTCCTATTAAATATAATTACTCAATGAAAACGAGGAGTTTAGGCGCATGCATTGGTGGAGTTGCATGAAAGAATTAATTCCTTAGCTGCATGGAGTAGGAAGTGAGAAGGAAAAAGAGTGACGTTAATTATGTAATTAAGGCTAACGTATCTAGAAGGAGAGGAGTTTTGGAAACGCATGACTTTTGTAAAACGTCCTTCAAATCATAACGGAGGAAGTACTGGTTATTGCGTAGAATAACGATCTAAGATACCCTGCGTTGTGAAAGGCCTAAGAAAGAATTGAACACCTCGATTCTGTCGGAAAAAAGCAACTAATTGAACATCTCTGTGCTGTGAATGGGACACCTTTACGAACGGACGGTGATTCCAGGGCTCCGGTCCAGGCCCCACATTCGCATCTCCAGGTTTCAGCCGAACATCCCCGTTGGCTGGCACTCACCGGGATCGACCAAGGTCCCGGGAGCTTTCCAATCCAACAGGTGCTGCCTCCTCCAGTCAATTCTTCCTCCACCTCCATCCCCGTCTCCTCCGCCTCCGGTCGTGCTCCTCCCCTCCGCTTCAATCCTCGCAGGAACCCTAACCCTGGACCTCCCACCCGCCGGGAGATGCGCCGCCCGGTACCCCGAGCCGCGCGCTGATCCTCAGACGGCTGCAGCAAAGCTCCTCGTCTGCCGGCATGGGCCGCTACGGGCTCTCCCGCGGCACCGCCCACGGCGACCACGGTGGCTGCCTGCCGCTGCCGATTATCGCAGCTGAGACCGCGCTCGCTGTCATCGATGCTGCCATTGCTGCCGCTGCCTTCGTGCAGGTGGGTCGAGTCAATCTGGCCTCCCTTGTTGTTCTGTGCTTGTGGATTTGGGATTGATGGGGCAAGTGACGCGTCGATTTGTGATTGATAGGCAAATGAGGTAGCACTAGCTTCTGTGTACGGTAGTTTTGCTCGCTCATGTAGTCAATGAGATAAGCCAGCTGCATCACTTCTTGTGTTGCTATTTCGCTACATGCATCGGATCCACAAACATTATATAGTATAGCTTAACGACCAGCAGCTACGAAGCCAGAAATCTAGGATGCTGGGGTTCAAACATGCTACACAAGACACAACCAACCATGGAACTTGATAAGATGAAATGATCAATACAAACGAAATTCAGGCCATGCTTGAAGAGCTCCACTCCACCTTTTTTCACCTTTTCAGCTCCAGATCTTAACTCCATGCTTTTCCAGCACTACATGCGAACTCTGGAGCTATATGAAACTGTTTGGCTAACTTGTTAGCTCCAAATTCATTTCAAGGGTTGATGTTCTTTCTGGGCATTTCAAGGGTTGATTCGTTCAATTATGATGTCGAAGCATCTGATGCATCTGAGATTTTCCATATTGTTTTTACCTCGAAGGGATGGTTAGGACATAACCCAGGTACCATTGGCACCTATGGAAATGTCGATCTCCACTTTGATGTCCGCGTATGTAGTTGTGAAGCGCCAAGGTATCTGCAACAATCATTTTTGTGCTTGCCATCGGATAATTAGGATTCTTTAGCAAAATTTGCAACATCATCTTTAGCACACCAAACTAACATTACACACAAATGAATGCATTCTATTGAACTTTTCCTTTGGAGTAAATTGGCTTCACAACACTATGAAACACTCAGGAACATATCTCTCACCCTGGACGGTTAGGATAGATGTACATACCTCTCATGTACTCCCTCCGTTCCATAATATAAGCCTTTTTAGCAAGCTGTTTTAGTTTGCTAAAAAGGCTTATATTGTGGAACAGAGGTAGTACTTGATAATACTGGCCTTTAACACGAGGTAACTTAAGTCAATGATAAATGACCATTGAAGAGACGGAATCGTCCATATCTCAGAGTGACTTACCCTTTGGAGGCTGCGGTATAAGACATATGGTTCTACTCTCATAGCATGATACAACACTCCTGTGTCATGTATCGCCCCTGGCTGATCAATTGGTCCATATGTCTATGATGCAATGCCTGACTTCCCAATGTAGCTCACTTGTTGGTCACCAGGAACGAATGCCTGAATATGAGTACCATCTAGTGCATCAATGCAATCCTTGACGCGTGGATATGCCCTTGAATCACCTCTTATCCACTGATGGACACCATGAAATTTTGGATCCTTAGGTTTTAAATAATCAGTCAGCCTATTGACCATGCAATGAAGAAGCACATCAAACATCCTGCTAATAGTCTCACCAGAGTGTTTGAATCGATTTGCATTTTTCTGTTTGATTCACACCAACCATTGGTCGACAGAAAAATTGAAGCGATGCCAGGCCATACAAGATTGTTGTCTTGTCACCCTGTAGATGTATCCTGGAGTGGATAATGTCTCTTTTACTAACATCAATAGGCTATAGTGTACAAATAAGGTGTATAATTTTTGGATGGAATAGTGTAGAAATTTGGGATGGAGTTGCATGTAGAATATAGACTGGCGCCAGTTTCCTGTGCACTTTCCCCTAATTCTGTTATTCATATCTTGTATTCTAAATCCCGTTAACCAAGAATCACTGTGTTGATTATTTTGCAGTTAGCAAGAATTCACAGGCATAATCAACAACATGGATGGACACGGCAAAAGGTATGCAAAATAATTATGTGATTTGTGTTTATGCTGTCCAATTGCCTAATGTTCAGGACTTACGATTGCTCTAACTGTATTGATGGTTAATTGGTTATCATCAATAAGTACTTATTTGGCCTTGTATGACAAAAAATTCCTGCTGCAACATGCGGGGTCTTTGTCTAGTTGCTTTAGATTACCAAATAACTATTATTTAACAGCCCCTATTTATTTTGGAAGCAACAGTGACAAGGTTTCTTGCATAGTTGCATGTGATAAGTCGAATCACAAATCAATAATTGGGCAATTGGGTTTTCATACCAGAGCTCACTATGATGATTTAATTTGATGAACTAGTCTTTTGACTTTTATTTCAATTTGAGCTATGATCTCAGCTGCCAGATCTTTAACAATATATTAAATCTCTTGCAGATATTTCATTTTATGATTGGC
Organism: Avena sativa; assembly: GCA_916181665.1. Classification (NCBI taxonomy): domain Eukaryota; kingdom Viridiplantae; phylum Streptophyta; class Magnoliopsida; order Poales; family Poaceae; genus Avena; species Avena sativa. Next base: position 412,015,679 of record OV702281.1, on the reverse strand, counting down.
CTATGCAACATAGGTGAGACGACTCAGACGAGTATTAATACAATATATGTTTTAAACCATTTTGTACCTTTAGTCCTGATATTGTTTCCCATTGTTGTACATTGAAAATTCCTGCATTATGTAGTTTGTGCTTAATGAATCTCTCAAGCGTTCAATATGGTTGCGACCATTCAGTTTGTAATTCACGCTTAACTTCATTTGCTACTATTAAAACTTTGGTTATGTGCCCGATTGCTTTGTAGTACCAGTGACAATGAACCTAGATCGTTTTCTAATATCTATCCTTCTGATTGATTTTGATGCATGCATAATAATTTGATTGAGGATAGCTCTATTGATTACTGCCTAATTAATAATAATTTTCTTTAACTTCATAGGCAGAAAGAAATATTATTATGGTCAAGCTTTTGCTTCTCTATTAACCAGCATATGCTTTGTCACAAGTGGAGTTGTAATAGCTCCTGCACTTCAGAATGCTTTTCATATTAGTGCATAGTTAATTCTAAATTGACATGCAAGTTGCAATTTTAACAATATAAAGAACCATGCTGTTTTAGTTATTCTGTTACTTTGTTGTTGACCAGTATGTCCTTTTGTAGTCAACCGGTATGTCCTTCCTAAGTACAGTTGTCATAGTTCTTGTAAAATGCTTTTCATTATTGACGTATTTTCAGAATAAAAGTGCTTGTGGTTGCTCTAGTAATTAATCAGCATAACCATGTATACTTTCTTTTTGCTATTCATCGATGGTGTTGATTGCATATTTCGTGACCTGCATCGTTACGACTGACTTCCATTCTATCAATCACGTGGCAGTATTCCTTGTGTATTTCATATCTACGATCATCGCTACTTGTGAGAGATGGGTTTGTTGGGTGCATGGATGTGGATTTGTTCTTATGGGTATGTTGTCCTCGATGTTTAGCTTTTCTATTTTCCTTCCACTTTTATCCACTTGTGCTCTCTTATCTTGTTTTATAATCATCTGAGATTTTAAATTATCATTATTTTGCAGCTAGTCCACAGATATTGCTTCTCGCTTCTTTTCTACTACTACTGTCATTCTGGTGAGTCAGAGTAGTTTCTTTTGGTGTCTATAGGTGCATTACACATGGAGCTGCTGTACTCGTTCACGATTCGAATTAGAAGTGTTCCCTTTGAACTTTCCCTACGTTTTGTACTATGCTTGATATTATCTCTTTGAAAGAAAGGTCAACTGGAGCACTTAGCAGCTAACCAGGAAGAATGCATAGATACAAAAGAGTGTTGAGAAAACGGGATTATCATAATCCACCGCAATGCCAAATGCAGCCTAAGTCATCTTATACCCAATTGCTCTAACTGTACCAATGCCAAAAGACTTTGAACTTTCACACAACCAGCAGGTGGATTCCATTCCATAACCAATGAGGGGCTTTAATTCGCCTCTTATACCCAATTGGAGAAAAAGTGGACTTTTAGATGACCCCAGCCCATATATACCTCCCAGTATGGGACCTAGTCACAATCGCAAATTGGGCATGCTCACTATTGAATTTTTTTTCGAGAAAACGAAAAAGCGTTTGCGTTTCATTTCATTGAACAGGAAGACATAGGGGGTACAACCTCCAGAGGAGGGACACACACACACACACACGACCGTCCTCACCAAGCGACTACGACAGGGTGAGGATGTGCTCTCAACTTCAGAACGACAACATTAGGTCTCACACAGCCTTGCCTCCAGCCAAGAATGGCGAGGTACCGAGACTCGGAGCAACAGGGCAGCGTCATCGCCGTTGCCACACACCTCCAGGGACGATTGCAGCTCCAGGACTGCCCATGCCAACGTACCTCGCACCCATTATGCCTAGAGAGTTGGCAGGTGAAAAGGCAGGGCCGGCTGGAACTGGTGTAGCTTTCGTCAGGGAGATGCCGGCGCCGTTGTACGCTGCGCCTCGGAGGTCCGAGAAGATTGATCAATGTCGATCATAAGTATTGATTCAGTGAAAGGCATACATATAGGCAGAGTACAACGTGCAGGAGGTGGAGATAGAGAGGCCTAACGGCTGCCCACGCAGAGGCCCACGCAGGAGCGTGCGTGGCGACAGAACCGGACTACCCTAGCGACTAGGACAAGTATGTTACAGATATACGTTGATCAACAGCCCCCCGCAGTCGAAACGGGCCTGGGAGGACGTTGAGACTGGCACGAAATTCCTGAAAAACAGTAGAGGGCAGCCCTTTTGTGAAGATGTCCGCGTACTGTGAGCTTGTTGGAACATGCAGGACTCTGGCCTCTCCGAGTGCGACCCTGTCACGCACAAAATGCAGGTCAATCTCGACGTGCTTCGTCCGCTGATGCTGAACCGGATTGGTGGCAAGGTAGGTGGCACTGATGTTATCGCAGTATACGATGGTCGCTTTGGTGACCGGCTGGTGGAGCTCTGCGAGAAGTTGACGCAGCCAAACAGACTCAGCAACACAATTGGCGACAGCTCGGTATTCGGCTTCAGCACTAGAGCGGGAAACGGTCGGCTGTCGCTTGGAAGACCAGGAAATCAGGTTGCTGCCAAGGAAAACACAGAAACCCGATGTGGATTTTCGTGTGTCGGGGCACCCGGCCCAATCAGCATCAGAGTAAGCGACCAAATCAGTGGAGGGATCCACATGGAACTGCAGCCCAAGATGAGATGTGCCCTGGACATAACGGAGAATCCGCTTCACGAGCTGGAGGTGAGCGTCGCGTGGATCATGCATGAACAGGCAAGCTTGCTGTACCGCATGCGAGAGATCGGGCCTGGTGAGCGTCAAGTATTGGAGCGCGCCGGCAAGACTCCGATAGTGAGAGGGGTCAGACACAGGACGACCGGCCTGACACGACAGCTTGGATTTGGTGTCTATCGGTGTGGAGATGGAGCTGCAGGTTAACATGTTGGCCCGTTCCAAGAGCTCAAGGGCGTACTGATGTTGGGACAGGAAGAGACCGCGCGACGTACGGTGCACATTGACCCCCAAGAAGTGATGAAGAGGACCCAGATCACTCATGGCAAAACCTCGATGAAGTGACTCGATGATACTGTGGAGAAGGGAGGTGGTACTGGCAGTGAGGATTATATCATCCACATACAAGAGGAGGTAGGCGGTGGAGGTGGCAGTATGGAGTATAAAAAGGGAAGAGTCACTTTTGGAGGATGAAAAACCAAGAGTGCAAATAGGAGGTAAATTTGAGGAACCACGTGCGCGGCGCCTGCTTGAGCCCATAGAGAGATTTTTTGAGGAGGCACACGTGGTTGGGGCAGGTGGAATCAACGAAGCCGGATGGTTGGGTGCAATACACGGTTTCAGCAAGCTCACCATGGAGAAAGGCATTTTTCACATCCAATTGATGAATTGGCCAAGACTTGGACGTGGCAATGCCGAGGACAACTCGAATTGTAGCGGGCTTCACCACGGGGCTAAAGGTCTCTCCATAGTCGACGCCCTCTTGTTGTGTGAATCCACGAAGGACCCACCGAGCCTTGTAGCGTGCCAAGGAGCCATCGGGGTTCAGCTTGTGGCGAAAGATCCATTTGCCCGTCACGACATTAACACCTGCAGGACAAGGCACTAAAGACCAAGTGTCATTCCACATTAGAGCATCATATTCTTCACGCATAGCATCATGCCAACGGGTGTCTTTGAGAGCCGAACGGTACGAGGAGGGAATGGGTGAAAGATCAGTCGAAACAGATAAATCAAAGTGAGTTTTAGGCATGAAATAACCAGCCTTGCCGCGGGTGTGCATTGGGTGTATGTTTTGGGGTGCAGCTACTGGAATAGCTTTGGGCGGGAGGATAGGCTGATGTGGCGAAGTGTGGGTGGTGGGAGGTGTGGCCGGATCCACAGGAGGAGAGGGTGAAGCGTGTGGCACGCGGGTCGAGGTGGATACGGTGGGGCAGGGGGCGGCAGGTGAGCGTACGGCAGGTGGGGTGATAGGCGAGGGAGGCGAGGTCGGGCCAGGGGGCGGCAGGTGCCCGTGCGGGGGGGAGGGGGGCTGGGTGGTGGGAGGTGGCGTGGTGGGAGTGGTGTTCGGAGGGGCCGAGGTAGGTGGGATCGGAGGAGATGACGGCGCCCGGGGTGCGTGGTGGATCGGACCGGAGCTCGTGGGGATCAGCGCAGGGTGGTTGGGATCGGATGCGGCGTGGGAAGTTGGGGCGGTAGGTGTGGCCGACGCGAAGGGAAACACGTTTTCATCGAACGTTACGTGCCGCGAGATAATGACCGTGCGTTTGGAGAGATCGAAGCATCAGTATCCCTTGTGCTCCCGAGGATATCCAAGGAGGACACACCGGGTAGAGCGTGGCGAGAGTTTGTGGTCGAGTGTGGGGGCGAGGTTGGGATAGCATAGACACCCAAAGGTGCGTAGGTGGTCGTAGGTGGGATGGATTCCATGGAGAAGAAAGTAGGGAGTAAAATGGCCAACGGCACGGGAGGGACGAATGTTGAGTAAATGATTGGCGGTGTGGAGTGCTTCGACCCAAAAATGGGGTGGCATGTGTGCTTGAAAGAGAAGAGTGCGGACGACGTCGTTAGTGGTGCGAATCATGCGTTCGGCACGGCCGTTTTGGGGAGAGGTGTAGGGGCACGAGAGGCGGAGGGAGACACCGTGAGAGGAGAGGTAGGAACGGAGGGCGGTGGTGAGAAATTCGCCACCGTTGTCACATTGGAGGCAGCGGAGGGTGGTGTGGTATTGAGTTTGAATAAAGGTGAAGAATCGAAGGAGGACGGCACAAGTATCAGATTTTGCACGCAAGGGGAACACCTAGGAATAGTGAGAGAAATCGTCCAGAACAACAAGGTAATATTTATTGCCAGAACAACTAATAATGGGTGAGGTCCATAAGTCACAATGAATGAGATCAAACGGGCTCGACGCACGGGAATGAGAAATAGAAAAAGGCAATCTAGTGTGTTTCCCTAGTTGACAGGCATCACATAGGGAGGGAGAAACGGTGCTTTTATTACATTGAGAAAGAAAGTCTAAAGGTAAATAGGACATGGCCGAAGAGTTGGGGTGTCCGAGCCGCCGGTGCCAGAGGTCGCTGGTGATGGTAAAGGCAGATGAAGGAGATCCATGGTTGTCGCCGAAGAAGGGGTAGAGGTCGCCGGAGCTATTGGACCTCATGATGATTCTCCCAGTTGCTCGATCCTTCACAGAGAAGCCAAGTTCATCAAATTCAACGGAACAATGGTTGTCACGAGTGAAGCGGCGAGTACTAATGAGATTTTTGACTATGTGTGGTGAAACTAGAACATCGTTAAGGAGAAAGGGACGGGATGTGAGATGGGCAGTACCAGTGGCGACAACAGGGAGACGGGACCCGTCACCGACGATGATATGGTGAGAATTGAGTTCCAACGGGGAATGAGACGAGGCTAAAGTACCTGGGTTCCCGGTGACGTGCGACGAGGCGCCTGAATCCATCACCCAGCCGCCGAACGGAGGGAAGGCGGAGCCGTAGCTGGGCGCACTCTGGTACATAGCAGCGAGGTCCCATGACGGCGCCTGGTACTGGTGTGGGACTGGCGCCTGGTACTGGTACGGCGCCTGGTACTGGTACGGGATTGGTGGCGAAGGAGCGGCTGATGCAGAGCCCGGCGAGTGCATCACCGGGTAAGCCTGGTGCGGAGCGCCTGGCCGGGCACCGAGGATGCCCGAGGCGTTCGGTGGGATCCACGGCGATCGGGGCGGGAAGGGCGCGCCCAGCGGGGCGAAGTAGCCCCACCAGGGCTGTTGGCCGCTGATACCGCCGCCGCCGCGGCCACCTGAGGCGTCGTAGGAGCCGCGTCCGCCAGTGGAGGCGCCGTTGCCACGCCCACGGCCACCACTGCCAGATGGCGGCGCACCGTGCTGGGCGCCATTGTGGACGCCATGCTGGTACCCGGGGATCGGGTTCTTCCCGCGGTAATTGGGGCTGACGCCGGAAGGACGAGCAGGGGCGGTGTTGTGCGGTTGCCCACGACCGCCGCCATGGACGGCCATGACGTGCGCGTCGGCGTGTTGCTGCTCGTCCGCGTCTTGCTCGGCCAGTTGAAGGCGGGAGCAGACGTCGGCGAAGGATGGCAGGGGCACCGCATTCTTGAAGATCTCGGCCTGAAACTTGTATTTCTTACCGACGCCCGCGATGAACTGGAGGGTGAGGTCGGTGTCGTCGACCGGGCGGCCGATGGCGGCGAGGTCGTCGGCGATGCCCTGCAGCTTGCTGGCGTAGTCGTTGATGGAGAGGTCGCCACGGGGAGTGGTGCGGAAGGCCTTGCTGAGGGTGATGTACCGCGACGCCTGGTTGTCGTAGAAGAACCGGTGGAGACGTGTCCAGGTGGAGCAGGCACGTCCGTCGCGGCCCTGAACGAGGCGGTGCAGATCCGCGCTCAGCGTGGTGATGAACCACAGGCCGATGTGAAGGTCGACGGCGAGCCAGTCGTCGCTAGGATTGCGAGGGGCCGCGCCCTCGGTCACATGATCTAGCGCCTTGTGCATCTGCAGGAGAGAGATGACGATCTGCCGCCAGTGCGCGAAGTGTTCGCCTTTGGTTGTGACCTGAAATTTGACTATGTGGCAGAGATGAATGTCAAGAATTTTTTGACCAGATAGTGGGGAGGTTGTGAGTTTCGCCGGAGCGGCGGCAGTTGTCACCACGGGCAGAGATTCAGAGAGGCCATGGAGGGAAAGAGGATCAGTGTGTTGGGGTGTAGGTAGTGCCCGTGGCATGGGGAGTCTTTGGGTGAGGGGAGTTTGAGGATCGAGATCGAGGGAGGGATTTTGGGGAGCGCCGGTCACCGAGGTGGTCGGAGCTGAAGAGGAGGTTGCCATGGAAGGCTCTGATACCAAGAAGATTGATCAATGTCGATCATAAGTATTGATTCAGTGAAAGGCATACATATAGGCAGAGTACAACGTGCAGGAGGTGGAGATAGAGAGGCCTAACGGCTGCCCACGCAGAGGCCCACGCAGGAGCGTGCGTGGCGACAGAACCGGACTACCCTAGCGACTAGGACAAGTATGTTACAGATATACGTTGATCAACAGTCCGTGCACTGTGTAGCAGTCTACACTGAAGCAGCCCATCACCAACCTCCAGCTCCCGCATCAGGTACCCCACTTGCATTCAAGGCAGCGCCTTCAAGACAGGAACGACGCTGAGATGCCGCCGCTGCCCGGTACAGCAGGCTGGACCTAGGGTTTCCCCCGGTGCTTGAGGAGGAAGTCCGGACAGGGTCATGCCAATGCCTCCAGGAAGGTAACGACACCCTCAAGTGTCGCCGTTGACAGCACAGGCCATCGCCACGCAGGGATCTCGCCCCGACCCATGAACAATGACCTCCGAAGACCATTGATGCAATGGCAGACCGCTGGTGGTGAAGAAGGTCGCTGGGAAGACAAAACAGCTCAGGGAGGGAAGCCTAGGAACGTCGTCGAAGGAGTGCACCGACCAGCACAGTGCCAGATGCTCACTATTGAAATAGAAGACATCCTTATTCACTTTATCTAATCCTAAAAAAGACTCGTTTTAGTTACCTCATCTGGGTATACTCTCGTCCTTTTGTACAGGCCAAAGGCATATAAACACTACTTTTAACTCAACTGTATGTTATATCTTATCTCATCAATACAAAATATTCACTCACGATAAGACCCCCTCACCTTGAGGCCTCCCACACTGTATGTGCATAACTTTTTTGCTGTCAAGCTCTCTTTCCCTTAAATGGGCAGCACATCGGGCATTACTCTAATGGAATCCTCTCTAGTGCCAATGGGCAACCAAATGTCAGGATGACATCTCTCTATATGCATTGGGACGCGTGGGTACAACCGCTGCTTTATATTTTGATCCTTCTAGAAATCGTGCTCTTTTGCTTGCATTGTAACACAAATCCTTAGGCCTTGTTTGGTACTAGAGTTTTTGTGGGGATTAGAGGGGATAATCCCCACCAAACCCCAAATCCCCACTTGTTGCTAAAAGTATGTTTGGTTCTAGAGTATTGGACTAATTCAATCCCCACCTTTCCCCACTTTTCCCCAAATTTTAGTGTTTTTTTTCTAAAATCCAATACACTACCCCTACCTAGTGGATTGGGGATTGGGGTTCTATGGGGATTAGAGGGGTTTGGGTGAAGGTAGGGGTTTCACCCAATCCCATCTAATCCCCACAAAAACTCTAGTACCAAACAAGGCCTTATAGTTTCCTAACTCTCCCGTCGATACCTAGGTTTCATGTTGATGTGATGAAGTCTTATGTTGCACTTTCATGCTTCAGTTTTCTTCTTCACAATTGCAAATGCCTTTTTCTTTATTGTTTCTGAAAAGTAATGGTTTTACAGGGTTGACCTGTGTCATCAGACAAATGATGAAGATGAAGATGATGTAATGAGTCACCATGAAGCTTTATTAGACAAAACAAAAACCAAACCTGGCACCCGTCCTGCTATTATTCGTCGGAAATGTTTCTCAGGAATACAGCTTGGAAGCCGGCAAAAGTTTGTGATATTGGTAAAAGCTTGTTTCCATCATTAAACTCACTGGCTACTTCGCCATGACTTCCTTTTTTTTATCTCGGTCTCACACAGATCACATATGCTGAAGTATGTACCTTTTATACATTAGACACAGTGCTTGGGGATTTTTCATCTTATTTGTATAGGGCTTTTATGGTTTTACCATGAAATAATATCTGTTATGCAGCACCTTTTACTGGCCTAATATTGTTTCTTGCAGGTGCTCATCCTGTCATTTGCTGTTATGCTCACCTTTGCCATCCTCATCTGGCTTGGTAGGGGAGAGAATCCGATTGATTCATCAGTGCTGAAAAAGGTACGAGGAACAGCAACTTATTTATCCTGCTTTGGTTCTTTGATGCTGCATTTTTCTCTTACATAACGTACATTCTTAAAAACCAACTTTTCATGGTTTATCCCAAATATGTTGCAATACTGCACAAAAAGTGAGAAATGTTGAAGAGCCCTGTAAATGTAGTATACGGTGAGAACTTTGACCTCCACCCATGAGAACAAGTCCCATATCTAGTGGCAAAGGAAAAGAATGATAAGCTTGTAAAAACACCAGAAAGGTTACTTAGGAAAGGAAAACAAAAGATCATTCTTAGCAATCAATTTCCTTCCCTCTAGCATGCCCGGCACTTTACCTTCCTTGAGCTATTCTTCAAGCTATAAGATAGGCTCTAGTCTTGTGGTGGGTTGATTAGGCTGGCGCGCTGTACCCCTGGTAGCCACGTGTTTGGTTGCCTTCATGAGCTAGCGAGCCAGCTGGTCATCGGGCCGGCCAGGGACAGGCCCGATGGCTGTTTTGGCCTGGCGTTTGGTTGCTTGCTTGGTTTTGGGGTGTGATGCATGTTCCTGGTGTTTGGTTGCTTGCATATGCCCTGATGTGGTCACTTCCTGTTGGGGTGGTGAGGTTACCCGACACTTCATCATTCCACAAGACACGACATCACATCATACTACAACATAAGCACATAACCACGAAGCAACGTAAAAACTTAACCACAAAGCAACTAAAACACATTAACTAGTACCACCATTAAAGCAACAACACTACATAAGCAAGTTTACCCCAAAAGGACCAATATGGTTTACCACCGTCAGAACCACCGGTACATAAGCAAGGCCCTAGGTCACTTCTACCTCATACAAAGGGCAAGGGGGTGATATCCACACTTGATCACCTTCTCAGCCACTGAGTGATCAACCATGATCACCTTTAGGCCCCCGTTGATTCATAGGCTAGGAAAGCCAAAGGAATAGGAAATAGAAAGGAATGGAATGCCCTGCCCAACCGGACCTATGGGCACAGGAATCTTCCCGCCAGGATTTTTCCATGAGGCTAGACCTCGTGCTATTTTTCCTACGGAAATGCACTCGGGAGTTCCTACAGGAACGGTTTCTACAAGAAGCAATCCAGTGAATCAAACACGTTTGGAAGGAAAAAATCTGCAGGGACCTATTCCCACAGAAATCCTGAGGATATCCTACAAATCAAAGGAGGCCTTAGGACTGAATGCTAAACCAGCTTGAGCACCAGGAAATATTTTACTTTGAGTTCATGAGCAATGCCAAAGCATGCCCCTCCCCCAGCATCCATCACCACCTTTGCCATCATTGAGGTCCCTGATCTTTACCCACCAGGAACATCCGTTACTGGTCTTCATCTTGATGGTCCTATTGAGTGGACCACCCAACCATGGCAAGGAGGAAGTTCGGAAGGCAAGCATCCCTAAATCAGGTGCTACCAGCACCTTCGCGAAATTTTAGAGCCTTAGGGGTCACCTCCTCATGGAAGTGGCCAACCTTCAGTGGCCTCCCCCTCGTGGTAGCACTACTATCCACATGCTTCTTCCTAGCACCATTCTTCGCTGCTATATCAGCTGAGACTCTGAGAGGATCCATCCTCAAGCTTCAACTTCTTCCAGGATGAGCACTGCAAACAAGGGTCTTTATCATTTCTGCCACTATGACCAACCCTAAACTCAGTTTTGCCATTTGACCGATCGAAACTCTAATTTTGCCATTGCTCCATTACAATACTCCTCGGTTTTGCCATTCCATCACCTTTCACCGTTAGTCTGTGCCATACTAGGTCTCTCCATCATGTTATTACTTTGACAAATCCAAAGAAGTAGTTCACAACGCCGAGTGTCTCCAGCCGCCCGTAAAATGCCATGCCGTGATGTCTTGTTAGAATCCGTGCTGCTTTTCTTTACCATCCATATGTTCATGTGGTGATGTTGGAGTTATCGTGCGTGTTGCTACAAAACTAATAAATGTAACTTTTTGGCTAGTTCTCACAGAGCACATATTTCCAGGATGACACTATGGACGTGTTTGGTTCGCACTTTTTCGTCCGTAATCCGATTACATCGGTATCTCATACCGTTAATCGTGTTTGGTTCAGTTCTCCCGTAAATAGGTTCCGCTTAAACAAGTTCCAGCACAGCTCAAATCGGTTACCAGCCAGCCCCCACCGGAAACGAAAAGCGCTACTAGAGCTAGCGAAGTTGAGCCCGGCTTACCGCTGCCGATCTCGATCCTCCCGCCTGCTCTCCTCCTCGAGTCACGGTGACGGGGATGCAACCCGTGATTGATATTCCCCTCAACGTCCTCTACATCAGGAGCAGCGGCGCCAGCGCCAAGCGACCCTCTCCTCCGGATCCCCACCGATTTCACCGGAGTTCTCCCTGGCCAGCTCTCGATCTCAATTTTGCTAGTCCCGGCCCACCAGATCTCGTCTGATTTTGTTCTTGTGCAAGGGTCTGTTACTTGATACTTTTACTGCCGTGAAACAAACAAAATTGCAAATAGTCTGTTACACCTCTAATCCCACTGTAATCTCATTACATTACCGTTTATGTTACCAGTATGTAAACCAAACACCTTCTATATGTTTTTTGAATTATCAACCTATTTGGTTTTTTATTTCAATTAGATAAATTAATCAAACAATTTCGGTATGTTTGAAATATGGTTAAAGTTTTTTATCTCTTTATTTTCATTTTTTCGTTCATCGCTTATGAGGCTCTATTGCTTCTTGTAAGCTACTGACCAACGAAGTGACGAAAATTGTAATAAATAATAGTTCTAGAGACACCGTGGCGTGGGTTTTGCAGATGGCCGGAGACACTCGGCATTGTGAACTACATTTTTTTGGATTTGTCGAAGTAATAACATGATGGAGAACCTAGAATGGCAAAACTGATTATAGACTAACAGTAAAAGATAACGGAATGGCAAAACTGAGGAGTATTGTAACGGAACAATGGCAAAACTAGAGTTCTGATCGGCCAAATGGCAAAACTGAGTTTCGGGTTGGTCACAGTGGCAGAAATGCTACCCCCCTCCCCCCACCCACCCACCAAATAAAGAAGGCCTCATAAAGACCAATCACCCACTTTAAACACATTGTACGTAATCAAAGACATAGTAAAGTCAAGTGTGACATTTTTCTTATCAAGTGATAAGGGCATGTTTGGTTGCATGCAGAATGTGTTACAAAGGGTGCTGTTGATGATCTCATTATTGACCTCTGGATGAATGTAATAGCTGCCGCACAGAATCCATTTGGTGCTTCTATTTTGTGCATTATTATTCTTGTTTTCGATAACTGAGAAAAGCTAGCATATTTATCCAAATAAATATGAAAATTTAATGTATCAACACTGGGAATTCTAATGTCTAGTGTGCTACCCAAATTGCATCCACTCTATGTTGGGGTATGCCCAAATTGCATTGTTGCATCTTTGGACCAAATTCCTTTTGCCACCAGGATGCAATTTGTTAACTTGCCAACGCATGGTATTGATATTGATGTCGAATATGTGTATAGGGCTACAGTTGGACTTCAAATATGTGGAGGGTTAGGTGTTGGAGTCAAACACATGTAACCTGAGCCTGTTGTATAAAGGCACTGTGGAGTAGCCAAATAAGACTAGATGAACCTGGTAGGCTAGACACAAGAACACGAAGAGGGTGGTCCGTGCGCCCATTGGAGGGGTGACCAAACCGGCCATGGCATGATGGTCGAGGCACGTTTGATGGCCTCGGCGGTCGATCTGACCATTGCAGAAAGTAGACGAAGAGACAATATTTGTTTGTTTTTATTTCCCTTTTGAAACCAATGGTTGCAAGAATAGTGGGATACTTCACAAACCAAACGTGGAATATTGTTAGAGATGGTCCTAGTTTTTCTTCTTTTCCTTTGAGTATCAGAACCCGAGTGTTCTATTTATATTCTGTCTCAAGTCTCATGCTATAAATAGGAGAGTCTCTATTACAGCTCGTCCATTGTGTCGGTTTTGGAAAAACATTTTCTTGCATGTCTTCGTTTGTTTATCACACTTAATTCATATTTTGCCACTACCTTGATAAATTTAGGATTTCACCTATTCGAGCAATAGTTTTATAACCTCTTATTTAGTTAACATGATTGCTTTATAGATGTTAGCCAAACATTTTATTTTGCAGGTTTATTTGGATGTATTTTCAGTAGTTGTTCTAGTACTTGGTGGTGCTTTGGCATGTTATGGTAAGCATATAATATCGTCTAGATGTACAGCATGTCACAGTTCTGTCCTAGATGCCAATTCAGGATATTTTCAACCTAAGATTACCGTTCTTTTATTTTCCTGTATGCATTTCAGTAGATTAAGTTTTATAGTACAAGTTAGTTTCTGTTTTGTCCCTTGTTCATCTTGCTAAATTTTCTGGCATTCATTCGGTACTAGTAGTAGATGCTGTCATGTCATTATGGCTTATAGATTGTGAAGCTTCGGTGTTTTAACATGTTCTTGTCTTGCCTTTGCCATCTTGGTTTGATGATCTTCATCTTGTTAAGGTGCATTGTTATTCTCGAAGATGAGCAAAGTGCGTTCTGAAACTGTGTCAACTGAGAAATGGAAGGTATATTTCTCTCGAGATCACTCTACGTGTGGCATGCATTAACAGAATCGGATTGGAATACTTCACTGTATTAAGAAAATATAGAGAAACAAGCTGCACTTTTGAGCAACATGCTTTTCCATATCAAATTGTCAAGGATTGTTTCTCTGCAGGTTGCCAGTTTAGCTGCTGTCTCCCTGATTTGTTTCTCATCTTCCGCTATACTAGCACTTGTAACTAATGTTCCAGTAAGTTCAGTTACACTAAATTTTTTCACAATACATGAGCAGGCAGTTAAACTTTTAACTGATTTGCGATCTGCTATACTTGCCACTGCAGGTGCTTTTGTATTGGTACTCAACAGATGCGGACATCATCAAGGATGCTATCATACTGTTTTTATATTATTTAATAGGTACTGTTGTGTTGTTTTGTGCCTAGAATAACACTAGTAAATTGAATCATGGTATTTTGTTATATATTAGGACGGGGTTATTATTTGTATTTTTTGTTCACTTTGCCGTTACCCATCTGATATATTTGCATGCACCTGATAGTGCATGCATTCTTCTTTTGGCATGCTCCCACCTGGAAGCTTGCATGCGATTTAGGTTGTTAAGACTGGAAGTTAGTTAAAGGAGGAAATTATGGTACTGTGGTAGGAGTGGCTTAAGCATGCACACACCATATAGTCCCTCTGACCATCAACCCCCTCCAGCTTGTAGCTGGTCTTGATTTGATTCTTCCAGCCTTAGTATTAGATTCAAGTACTCAATCTCTGGATTGTGTTATCCTACTGGTGCACCCAACTTAGTACAGCTGTGGCCATAGTTGAATAATTTATGGGTGTTTGGTATTAGATTAATTATTTTAAAGAGAGTTTGTCATCCTTTTCCCTCTTTTATTTTTTTGAATGGTTTTCCCTCTTTTATGCTGTGTTCTTATTGCTAATTCTGCACTTCAGCTCCCTATACCTAGTGGATGTTGTGCTAATCAACTGTATATATAAAAAATCAAACATGCGCACAAATGTGAATACCTTTTAGAAACATAATTACTCATTCGGTGTATTTATCTCTAACAGTGGAAATAGGCACCATAAATGAACTCTGCATACCCTAGTGCTAGGAGAGAACCAAACATGGTGTGTCGTGGTTTTACCATCCATGTCTTCTTTTCCGTTGTTCTGTTTACTGTCCACTAATTGTTCCAATCACAGGAAGCACAAGACAGATACAGTTCATAGTTTTACCGAGTTCTAATGGAACTACTCTGCTAATGTAATTTGTACTGTAGGCTCGTCGGTGCCGTCAGGATTTGTTTTATGGGTCATGAGAGATATGCCACAACGGCCGATAGTAGAAAGGCCCACCCAATCAAGAGTGGTTAATTTGTTCAGGGACAGACCACCCACTACACAGGATCCACAGTGGAGAACTGCTGTTACATCCTCTAACAAGGTACTCCAACTGTTACATTCTCCGGGTAAAATTATTTGGAGGTAACTCGTGAATACTGACGATACTAGAGGAGCTGGATTTATTAAACATTTTCCAATCTTTAGGCCCTCAAGTCAAGCCCAATTTAACCTGAAGACAAACGATCGATGTGGAAACTTTTTCGGCCCGCTTAATGTGCTGGGACCAACACATCAGTGACACACTGCACACTGGCATCAACTAGCTTTCTGACAATTGGCCAGTGCAGGACGGATCTGTAATTCCTACTAGAAGGTAGCTCTAATGATGGAAACAATGGAATTACCTGTGGATGTAGCAAAGGTTCTCACCCATGTATTGTGCATTATGTATTTATCCATTAGGACAGAGTTTGTTTAAGGTTTGAAGCAGCAAGAAATGTAAATAGCCATAGAAATTACCTTTTTTTGTTGTTTGGCAGCGGACTGTTATCTCCTTTCAGTTTTCTATTTAATGATATAGTATTTGTTGGTTCCCCTAGGAGGCGAGCTTTGTCCTGGAAACTGAAAATTGGAGCGTCAAAAGATTTCTGCAATCTTGCTGCGGTGTGTGATTAGTGTAGAAATGTAAAGGTCAGTGCTAAAACCATTGTGTTCGTTTGATTCCTGCGGTGCTAGATGTTTGATCCCTGGGCTGAGTCTAGAGACGTCAGTGTGGTTTTGGGTGCAATTATGCAATATCGCTGCAGTGCTAAATGATGGATTAGATGTTTGATGAGAGAGGGAAGATGAATACAACTTCTGAAGGCCGCTACGGAGACCTTGGCTAAAGCCTAAAAGGGAGGATGGAAAGTAGCTGCCAGTTCATATGCCCTTCGGTTAGAAACTTCGAATTGCATCATTTGCGGAGCTGTTTAGCCATTTTTGGTCTGACATTATGGACCGATCTAGCTACCGAGCCCACGTGATTTGCCAGCCCATGTAGCTTTTAAGATCAGGACCTCCCCTCTGCTCTCATCAAGCTACGGCACAGCCACTTGTGTATGGCCTTGAAAATCATGCCTGATCAATTCATTGTTCGTTGAGCTTAGTTCACGGTGATTAGCCTACAGATTGATGTGGTATCCCAGAAAAATCCATCGTGGGGAATCCCAGACAAATGGATCGAGGATTTTGGGGTCATTTTTCTCTTTGTAGGCTCAAGCATCGACATTTGCTTTGAATAATGGTGTTGATCCACGGATTTGGCGCACCCAGCCCACGTGAATTGCCAGCTCGTGTAACTTTTAAGAGCAGGACCTTCGCTCTAATCAAGCTTCAACTGCTCAACTCAGTCCTGCCATGGAAAAGGAAAAAGAAAAAGAAACAAGTTTGCTCATTTCATAGGAAAAGTCCATGTCGTTGACTATCCTAAACTTCTTCCCGAAAATTTTGTTTGAAGGAAGAGAACAAATCATATGTATCTCGATTGATGAACACAGCCTTCAAATTTGGTCAAGATGGCGATAAAAGCATCGAAATCTAAAAATGGTCATGTAAAAAGAGAAATTTTAAATGACAAAATATTGAGAGACACCTAGGATCAAAATAGCGTGTAACCACTTCAATGTAGACCAAGATCATTCACATTTTCGGCTTTCTGCCCAAACTTATTCGAAAATATACAATTCAAAGGGAATATACCCAGCAATTTTTGAAAAGGCAGTGTCCTTGGATCTATGGCTCCTTGCTCCCTGCAAGACGCATGCTTGCATTCTCTGAAGTGAGTTTTAATTTTATGGTTCACTGCACAAAACTTATGGCCATCTCAGACAAACTATGATAATTTAAAACAATTTTGTACTTATTGAGAGGGGATTTTTTTACTACATGAAAAGACAAGTACTTGAGTTTAGATTTTAAGCTCATTTTTCTACCATATGAGAAGATGCCAACCAAATGGTGACATATTTACACAAAATAAAAATAAAAGACCTTTGGTACTTTAAAGCTCCACAAGAATCGTTCTTGCCTATCTATGTAACCACTAAACCACCACAAAATAAACTTCCCTGTCTAATAATAGCATGAGCCCGCATTGCATGCAACGACCACAAAATTAACCTCTCCCTCAGCACTCTCCCTCTACCACTTGTCTTCCCACGGCTTTTGCAAAAAAATGGCATCACTCCCTCGTCGCGCGACATGCTACTTACCCATATAACCGCCAGGAAATCCTCATTCCCCCCGATCTCACCACCACCCCTCCTCCCCTGTCTCCCCCGCGGTACGACAGCAGCACGCCATGGGCATGGGCGCCGCCACTGACCCGCCCCGCTCCATCAACCTGTCGGCCTGCGTGCCCTCCTCCCCCTCGTGGCCGCCGGCCGGCCGGCAGCGCGGCACCGCCGCCGTCGTGGTCCGGCGGCTGCAGCTCGCGGCGCGCGACGCCATCCCGGGCGTCGGCTGGTGCGGGCACCGCGCCTGGCGGAAGCTGCTCAGGCGGCTGGCGCAGGAGACCAGGTGCGTCTGCAGCTCCTCCCCGACGGGGGCGGCCTCCAGGTCTCGGCCCATCACCTTCGGCTACGACGCCGACAGCTACGCCAAGAACTTCGACGACGGGCGCCGCCCCGCGCCCTACGGCGCCGTCGTCGTCGCCAGTGCCGGCGATAAGTCGGCCGGCTGCTGATCCCCCCCTCCCCCCTTTTTTTTTGTTGATCTCGTGGTTGCTTAATTAGTGCCCGCCGATGCGCGCCCATTTTGTGGCGTAATTTGCTTCCTTTTTTTTCGTTTCCAGACACGTCATCGTTCGAACGATGATACTATCCGATCGGCGCTGTAATGCCGCACCAATGCCCAAGGCCCCCCTACGCTACGTATTTTTTGTAATTTGTACATAGAAGAATGGAGATAACACGAGCGGAGTTTTGCGAAATGCAGGCTCTGCATTTTTGGTTTATATATGTGTGACTTGTTACATCAACGGGTTTGTATTTGTTCTTTGGATGAATTTGTCAAGGTTATGTATATATGTAGAACACGGTATATATGTAGAACACGGTAAAATAGCACACCCAGATCTATAGTATCCAGATCGTGATAGAAATGGATCTCATGCACATGGAACTGTCTATATAATGCTTATTCCCTTGAACATTCCTCATTCTGATGGATATGGAGTTGAGTGTCAGCATTAATACAGAAAGGACATAATAAGAAAAAGAAAAGTAAAATGAGGCGGCAGATCAGCTGCTCGGGGAAAAGAATCTCATGCAATCATGAATTGGAGCATAAAGGAAAAGGGAAGAGATCATAAAGGGGACGGATATCACGAGTCATGTCTTACAGTACACAAAATCCATTCGATTCGGACCTTCCTTGGTTTCTCGAATCAAATAGTGGCTCTCTGGGTTAACTCGAGTGTCTTTAAATTGCTTCCTGCAAGAGCAATGCCATTATGCAATGGAAGGCTTCGTGCGCCGGTTGCCTCCTTCTGCCACGAAGGTAGAAACTTCCTTCCTAGAGGCTCCCGAGATCCGAAAAAAGGGTAGCTGCTCGGTTCTTCAGATCGATAGGTTGGTCTTTTCGTTGTTATTTAGAACCTGTAAGACTAGTTTTTGGTTTGTCTCTACCATTTGTTGTCATCCACATCAACGCTGGTGGCCGAGGAGAGGTGTTTCCACTAAAGCGTGCATATTGGTCCGGAGGTGGTTGATCTGTCGCACGGTTTCGTTGATGGGACGCGGCGAATTTTGGTTGAAGACAACACGAAGATGTTCCCGATCGACCTGCCATAATGGCATAAAGCCTTGTTGCCTATGGTGCCTTTCTGGATTTTGCACGGGTGAAGGCTCAACGTCTCTTCTGGCGTGCATCTTGGCAGCGCTGGAGCTAGGCGACGACTGCTGGCAGCGGTGGTTGCAGGAAACTCTAGACACTCGATCTATTTTGATTTTATCTACAAATTTAGAATAATTATTTTTTGTCTGGTTTTTAGTTTCCACGTATTTTGCTTCTTGTAACGTGATTTTTGATTAATGAACTACGCGGTTGCTCTCATTTTTTTCCCGAGGATCCTTCTAGATCGACCCTGCAAGGGGGTGTGGATCAGTGAATAGTGGAGGAGGAACTAACGTGTGACTAATACTATCTTTGTTTCGAAATGTAAGCTTTTAAGTAGTTTTGAACTAGTGGAAATGTTTCGGAGGGAGTAATTCATAATCGAACCTCACATGCAGCTTTGCGTGGGATGGACTCATGGCCATGGGCATGTACGTACGTGAGGCTAGTGCGTGGTCCGACCGCCAGGCGCCAGCGGCTCCTTCAATTAATGTCTCCTTAGCTTAGACCACTCGATCGATCGCAGGAAGCACGCATGTGCTCAGCAGCCGTGTATGATTAATGCGTACGTATCCACGAGCGAACGAGTAGTGGTGTGGAGTGATCGTGTTTTTTTAATAAATTTGTCTTATTTCGGAAACTAATTCAAGGTCCGACCCTTCCAGAAACTAATTTAGAAATTGACCCCTTAGCTCGACGTCATCTGGTACAACATCAAACTTGTACATGTCGTCGCCAGGAGATAATGGGGTCGAAGTACTCGGCCACGGGAATCCGACGTGCCAGCTCGTTCGGCACCAGCTTGGACCACACCGACCTTTAGTGTCAAACTGAATTCAATCCGCCTGTCGGTGCCAGGTGACACGGCGCCAAACCTCTAGGGTTCATAAGCTTCGTATCCTTACCTTACCCGATCTACAATGACTCTCACCCATTATATATCCTGATCCCGAGCCAACAGAGTCCACCGTCGCCGCGCGCCGTCATCTCTCTCTGATGATAAAGGGAGCCGCACCGCCACTTGTCGAGCCGCGTCTGCCCGTACCGCCGCCGCGTGGACTCAGCCTATCGGCTATCATCGGGCTCCTTTCCTCGCTGACATGTTCCTTCGAAGCTTCATGTCGTCGCCCACAGGTACATAGCTTGCTCCCTTCAAGCTGAACTCCCTCTTCTTACAATTTTTTTTAATTTGATGTGCCATTTAATATTGCAAGTATGTGTAGTATTGCTGCAATGAAGTTCTAGATATGCACGATTTTATCTGGTAGCCTCTAATTGTTCTAGTTATTATACTAGGAAATTTATACACATGTCAAGTTCATACTTTGTGAATGGATCTATAAGGGATCGAAGGTGATATCATTGATACATGAGTGAAGGGTACAATTGAGTATGTAGATAGTGTGATTGTTTGCGCATGAATGCCTATGGTGCGGTTATTTTAGGCCTCAATTGAGTATGTACTTTGCTAGTTAGGTTGGCTTGCCTATGTTATATTCTTTGTTTAGTAATATTGCTAGTTATTTTTATCGAATTTTGCCGGATAATGCATTCATTAATGGATGCATAATTTACCTATTGCTTATGAAAATAAATGGCTTATTCAAAAGTTCTTCATGTGCATCACGACAGAAGTGTTGTATCCTCGTGTTGGGGTATTGAGTTTGTGGACACGATGACTCAAGTTGTGTTCTTCCCGCATAGTCCTAGTCAGTAAGGTTGTTGTTAAGATCAAAGCGGTGCTTGGTTGGACTGATATAGGTGATGAAGTTGTTTTGGAAGGAAGATATGATGTTAGTGGCTCTAGGTCTTATACTCAGATGATACCTATCAATGGTGCTGAAGAGTGGGGTGTATAGAAAGATCTTGTGGAATCTTTGGTCGTTGTTGCTGCCAAGGTCACCGGTTGTCCTCATCTTCTCATCGACTTCAACAAGCGCCCCTCGGTTAACGAAAGATGCAATGATGATTTTTGTGAGGATGTGTACGATGCGGGTCCAAGCCAACCGCCTGTGTGGGAGATAGAAATGGTATAAGATGAGATTACTTGGAGGAGATTATGGAGGAGAAAGAAAGGGTTGCAACCCTAGGTAGTGAAGAGCCAAGGGCCATTCAAAGAGAAGCACAAGAGATCATCGAGGAGAAATTAAATGTTGGAAGCTTAGATGCGATTGAGAAAGAGTTTGAAGTTGTCTCCGAAATCAACATTCCATCATCGCCATGTGTAACTTTGGTGGCATCCTCTTTGCTTGAGAGTGATACATATACCTTTGAATATCCCAATGAAGAAGCCGAGGGATATGTAGTTGCTTATGTGGCGGACTCGGAAAATGATCGTTCGGTTCCCAAGTTTTCCGAGAAGGATATCAATGCATTTGTCAAGGTGTGGGGCAAAGATCCTAATATTCACGAGTTGAAAGGTTGTTAGGGAGGCTCACCTAGACGTGGAAGACTCGAACCTACGGGAATATGCCTAGAGCGTCCAAGGCCCCTCACCAAAGACGAAGCAAAGAGTCGACCTAGGGCATTACCTTTGATATACGAGGGTCTAAAATTCAAGGCTATATTGGACATGCAAATATGGATGCAGGAGTAAGCCGTAAGTCATCATCGAACCTACATAGTATTCAAGCTTGACCAGAGCGAAAGATATGTTATGATATGCGAGCATGAAGCTTATCCTTGGAAGGTTTGCGCAAGAAAGAAGAAACTAGAAGGTTTGTGGATATGTTGGGACACACAACTTCCGCAACTCCATTCTTGGGGGAAACAAGCATGATGGCTGCAAGTGCAGATCGTTTGTAGCTAGTTTCGAAGTTCATATATCGATCCCACAGAGATCCCAAAGGTAAAGGTTTATTGGTGAAGTCTCTGTCGCATCCGAAGTTGTCACAGGTCTTCGAGTGAATTGACTACAAGTCTTGGGAATAAGAGTAGAATTTGGATTTAAAAGAAAGTACTTAAATAAAACTAAAATGTAAAATTCAGAAATAAAGAGCATAAAAAGTAAAGAACGATTTGTTTGTTATTTTCTGCAGATGACGAAGTAGGCGCGGGGAGTTTCAGTTCATGGTGATAGTGAATGTGCCGAGTGAATAAGTGTAACAATTATAATCTTATAAGTATGTGTATAGGAGAGCAACCCATAATTAGCTGAAACTCCTCTTGATAGATTTCATCCCAACTTCAATAATTCTACTAGCCTATTTACCACAACCATGGTCAGTCACTAGACGATTAAGATCCTTCAGGTTGCTTAGCAATTAATTTCCTTGGATCGAACTAATGCAATAAGCTCGGTGGTTCCTCGTTATCCTCAAGTCAAACTAGTTTCCCATTGATATCCCTGTGACCCCAGGGTCGCCGGCCCGCTAGCAAACATGATTCTATCTATGTAGAACAAAGCATCATGTTGTCTAGGATCGGACAACACGCATTAAGCATCCCACAAATAGTCAAGCACACATAATATAGTAATTAGAATTAACCACAAACTTGATGGAAAATATATAGGCACATCACATCTCACCAATCCCCTACATCTCCCACACCCAAGGGAACTTACTCACACATGAGAGAAGAAAGCATCATCGATATAATTAAATAAAGGGAGTTCTTCTTGATATTACCGTGGAGATCCACAATAATAAATAGAAATAAATCAAACACAATTCAAGATAGGAAAAACAATCTCAAACCCTAATGTTGCAAGGTGGAGATCTCTGATCTCTCAAGTACAAGTTATGGCTTATGGAGGTGTGGTGGCTAGGAGATTGAAGATCGTGGAGCAAGATGAAGAATGTCTTCCCCTTCTTCTCCGGATCCCTTATTTCCCCTTCTGGATGGTATGGTGGCTCGTGTGTTCTGTTTTAGACCCTGGCCTCTTCATGAAAGTTGTCCCTTTTAATAAGACGAAGGAGATGAAAAATATACGGCAACGGCCCGTATAGTTGGTCGTTAAGATTGCAGTGAATTCTCCTCGATTGCTTCCAAAAAGGGACTTGCTTGTTTTCGCCTGAATATTGTGTTTTTCCTGTTAAATCCCTTTGTTGACGTTTAGAACCTGAAACACACATTAAAAACCAAGTTTTCTTCACTACCGAAGTATTAGCATTAGGTAAAGCTAGAAAACCATCAAATCCAAACGAAAACCATCGATAGAAACCATAAAAAATGTGTAGAATCTCACAGCTATCAACTCCCCCAATCTTAGATGTTGCTCGTCCTTGAGTGATAAGGAAATAAGAAAGGATAGCGGAGATTCGAAACTGAAATAAAAGAACTTACAAGCTTGAATTGGTGTCGAATTATTTCCTTCACATTTCCTGCAATCGTAAACATGATCATACAAATATTCATAAGATTGCACTGAGTTCACTTCCTAACCACGTGTATCTTGCTAGCAAATAAATCATATGCACAAGCGAGTGTCGAAAGTTTAGCTAGGAAAGTGAAACACATCTTTTTGGTCTCTCTCTTATTGAGAGATGAAAACTTTTTTCTCTTGTTCCTTTAATAAGTTAAGAGTACTCAAGTTTGCACCAAGAATATTTAATTTAAGAACAACTCATCTAATCCCACGTCAAAATTTTAAGACTCTCAAAGCACCTTTTTCCTTTCCTCTTTTTTCAAAAACTTCAACTCTTTCATAGAGAAATCATGCCACTATTTTTAACATATTAATTGGGGTTGTGTTGCGCACTCGTGATCATGCCAATAGATATTTGTTGAGCAATAGTGGGTCAGAGGAGTACTGCAACTTCACTTGGAACGTGAAACCACGAGAAGACTAAAAATTTTACATGTCATAGCATTGCAGCTATATAGGTTTACATAACTCAATAGCCGAAATCAAGTGGTTTCCCACATTTAGATCGTTCGTTGGCCAGCGGAGTTAATAGTTCCACATGGAGTACGGCAGTGTTTGTAGTGACACGCGTAAATCAATATCCTACTATAATTATTAGAAAAAAGCAGTGGCATAATCTCTTCTACTATGAAGTATCAATTTTATCAGACAATTTCATTCAAGGGTGCTATCGAGTCTATTTACATTAATCTCAATGGGCTTGAGTAATTTCTAAAATCAAAACTTTTGGGCTCAACATGGACTCAACTCATCTCTAGGATGCTTTTTCTTGTTGTAAATATGTCGGAAGTATTTTAACCAAATTCATTGCTCAATGTTTCAAAGCTAAAAGTGGACACTAGCAAGGGAATATAATTTATAGGATAACAAACTAGGTGGGGGAGTGACTCAAGTGCAAGCGAGTAAATAATTATAGGACCAATTTAATATTGCAAGAGAGGTGATTAAAGAAATGTGATACCTCCTCTTGCTTTCTTCGTTCTCGTACTTGAGTCGAATCCTCTCTATATTTCCCTATTGCCAAGTCGCCTGAAATTGAGCAATCTCCAAGAAAAACAAATAAAACAAATTGCAATTGGAAGTTACACTAATTTTTTGTGTTTTGGGTTTTTAATAATGCAAACTGAAAGTAAACATGTTATTCTTGGAAAAGAAAACAAATCAAAAGAAGAAATTAAAATATGAATGCAAGTTTGGAGGTTTTCAAAACCTCCCCCAAGCTTAGGTTGTTGTCGTGCTCAGTTGTTGCCATTGTTTGGTGGCGGCTGGTGGTGCTGCTGGTAGTATTCGGGGAAGTAGGTCATGAAGTTACCAAAGGTGTGAGTTAAAGCACTCACATCATCAGTAACTCCATGAAGAGTCTGGTCGATCTCCCCGACGCGTTGGTTGAGCTGCAGAAAATCCTGATAGAGGACATTGTTGAACCCCTGTTGCTGTTGTGGCTGATTGGGCCATTGGTCCCAAGGCTTCTCCTCCTATTGCTACTGTTGTCCCTCCCAAGCAGGATTGTACTCCTCCTCCTCCTGCTGCTCCTGCTCATCCCGCTGCCCTCCTTCTTCCTCTTCATCAAAGTCAGGATAGAGCTCCGCCACGAATTCAGCCACTTGATCGTTGGTGAGGATCCAGTTGTCCCTTACCCGAACCTCGAAGGCTTGCGGGTAAGGCAGTGGCATCTGAACCTCCTGCACATCATTAAGATAACCAAATTGATAGGCTCGGAGCCTCCTGTTAGCTCGGCAAACACCGAGGAATCCACAAGCAGTTATATATCTGACATCCATAAGTATGGAGCCATCAACAGGTTGAGCAATAGGAATTGCAATTTCAAGGGCTTGGATTAGGTGGGTTTCCATTCCACCGATACGAATATCAACTTTCTTTTTGTTGCTCTGGTGGCGGAGGTGCTCGAGAAATAGAGCTGCAGGAGCGGGACTCTGTGGCGCATTAGGGAAGAGCGCCTTGGTGATCATGGCCATGTCTGCATTGGCCATCTAGATGCTATCTCCTCTTCCTAACAAGGTGTTAGCAAGAAACATAGCAAAGTAACATATGGTTGTGTTCTGAATGGTGGACATCTTCTTCTGGTAGAAGTCCCTACCACCATTAACATAAACAACCTCCCAAGCATTTGCCCTCGAGACACTATACATGTTTGTAACAGTAGGTTCCCCTTCTCGAGGGAATCCATAAGCATCACAAAATTGTTGATAGGTAATTTGATATGGCCGTTGGTTAACGGTGAAATTTATCATGCATGCATTACCTTTCTCCCTATAGTCATCGTAGAAGGAGGCGAGGAACTCATGGGTGAGCCCTTCGCAAGTGTGGTGGCTGGCGTTGGCAAGGCCGACGAGCCCTGCATTTCCACACAGGTAGTCGAAGTCCCCCTTCAACTCTGCTGAGTTGAGGAAGCCATTATCGGCCCATCGTGTGGGCAACACCTTCCTTGCCAAAACCATGGCATACTTGTTGTCGAGCTCAACCCGGAGCCCCGAGCCCTCACCACGTTGGCACTTGCTCTTGCGAAAAAGGCTACCGATCTTGTTCATCTTGATGCACTGAGAAATTTCAACATAAAACCTTAGACATATAGTTTGTACATGATATGTGAGCGATTCTACGTGGAGGAATTAAATCCTAACATGAGAAATTAAAAGAGAAAATCAATCAAGCTTGAGTTCATTGATATGTCCAAAACGTATCTACTTTCCCGAACACTTTTGCTATTGTTTCTCCTCTAAACTTGTGTGGTTTGGATACAACTAGCACGGACTGACGCTGTTTTCAGCAGAATTACCTTGGTGTCTAGTTTTTGTGCAGAAAATCAACTATCAGGAAAAATTCCGGAAAATATGCCAAAAATCCTATTTCACCAGAAGACTCACGGAGCCAGAGTACGAGACGGGGGGAGGCCTGAGGGGCCCACACCTCCCTACCGCATGGGTGGGCCCAGGCCACGCCTGGAGGGGGTGTGGCTGCCCCAGGCACCCCCTCGGCCTCCCTCTTCGCCTATAAGATGCCTCTTGACCTAAAAACCGAGGGGGGTTTGACGTTTTTTCCAGAAAGAGTTCTGCTGCACCGCCACCACCAGAAACCACGATTCAGAACCAGAAACTCCGTCCTGGCACCCTGTCGGGACAGGGAATTTGGAGAGGATCATCGCCATCATCATCACCAACGCCTCTCCATCAACCATCTATGTTTCCCTCATCCATGAGTGAGTAATCCCCCGTTGTAGGCTATGGGGATGGTAGGGATTGGATGCGTTCTATCATTTAATCGAATACGATTGTTAGGGCTTGGTGCCTAGTATCTCTATTAGTGTTATTTGACTTTGTTGCAACTTGTTGTGCTTAATGCTTGTCACTAGGGCCTGAGTGCCATGATCGTAGATCTGAACTTATTATTGAATCATTATGATAGTACAAGTTGTGTACACATATGATTGTCTGGATCCAAAGGCCCCGAAGTGACAGAAATTGGGACAACCTGAGGGGATGACTGTGATGTGAGGATCACATGTGTTCATGAAGTGTTAATGCTTTGCTTCAGTGCTCTATTAAAAGGAGCACCTTAATTGCCAGTAGTTCCCTTGAGGCCCCGCTGCAACGGGCTAGCAGGACAAAAGATGTGCAAGTTCTCATTGCGAGCACGCATGACAATATATGGAGCACATGCCTATGATTGTTTAGTACTTGGATGCTTTATCTCATTTATCTGCAATTGCCCTAGATCTTGAAGTTACATGTTTAGACTCGTACATGCAACGCCTGTCCATCCATCCCTATGCCTATCGCGCTCATATCCTACTGTTTGCCACTACAGTTACTATTGCTCTTGTTTTACTCCTGTTGTTACTTTGCTATTGCTACTACAAACTGTTACTACTGATAAACTTCTGTGAGCAAGAACTATTTCCAGGTGCAGCTGAATTGACAACTTAGTTGTTAAGGCTTGCAAGTATTATTTGGCTCCCCTTGTGTTGAATCAATAAATTGGGTAATTCTACCCTCGAAGACTATTGCGATCCCCTATACTTGTGGGTCATCAAGACTATTTTCTGGCATCATTGTCGGGGATCATAGCTTTATTTGTAAGTTCACTTGGATCTATTATTGTTCACTACTATTCCTTTCATCATGGGGAAGTCTCGTGATGGAAAGTTTCCTATTTTACCATCCACTACAAGAAGTGGTACAATCCTAAACACCTCTGCTGCTCTTGATTCACTGTCTGTTATAAGTAAGCTTGTTACACCACCACCACATACTCATGCTACACACACTGCTACTACTACTGAATCTGAAACTGCTTCTGATACTCATGATGTTACTTCTACTGTGCTTGATGCGAGTGGTTCATTAGGTCCTTTCCTAGATGCTACTATGGCTAGTCTAGGAAACACTGAAACTCCTAGTGAAGACACTGTTACACCTGTTAGCTCTCCTGAGTCTAGAGAGAGATATGATATTAATGATGGTTACATTGAGTTGACTGATGATTTTTTTGAAGAGTGCCAAAACACACATGGTGCTAGTGCTATTAAGAGTCTCCTTGAGATACGTACCATTATTCCTAAACTATCTTCTGATCCTAAGTTTGCCACCTCTCCCATAGATATTAAAGATGAAGATTATGATTTCTTTCTTGATTTATCCTATTTAGACATTTTTGAGAAAGAACCTTTTTGTGGGACTGAAAATGAGAGTGTTGTAGCTCATATGAATGAGCTTTCCACTATGAGTGCTTTATTCTCTGATGATTTTAAGATGCGCAAGTACTTTGTTACTAAGATCTTCCCTTTTTCACTAAAAGGAGAAGCTAAGGCTTGGTTTAATAGATTACCTCCTGGATCCATTGATAGTCCTGATTGTTTGATTACTTCTTTCTTCCAGAAATATTTTACTTCTAGTGCTAGACATGCTGCTTTGTAGAGACTTTTTGATTTTAAACAGGGAGAAGAAGATAAATTGCCAGAGTCATGGACAAAGTTCTATGCCTTGATTCATGCACATCCTGGATGTCCATTACCTAAAAATGAGCTTCTTGATATTTATTATAATGGACTAACTGATGCTTCTAGGACATACCTAGATAGTTTTGCTGATTCTGTTTTCAGGAAAAGAACTCCTACAGATGCTGAAGAATTAATGGCTAAAATAAGCAAGAATTATGATGGTTGGACTTCAACTGAGCTAAATACACCTGAGCCTATTACTCCTGAACCAGTTGTGCCTGAACCAGTTCCAATACCAACACCAAAGAAGAGGGGAGTTATTGCATTAAATGATGAAGTGATGAAGGAAGCTAAGAAATGTCTCAAGGAGAAAGGAATTAGAGCTAAAGATGTGAAGAATCTACCTCCTATTGAAGAATTATGTAAGCCAATTCCCCACTCATCTACTATTGAGGTACACTCTCTCCACTTTGATGAAGGTGATATTCCCTATGGTAAGCCTCCTGATCAATGTTTAGAGGAACTTGACACTTTTATTGTTAAATAAGGTAATTTTAATAAACAAGTTCAGAATCATTTATTGGAAAACTCTAGAGCTATTAATGAGTTGAAATATATTGTGTAAAGAACTGCTAATGATATTAAAATGCTTTGTAAACACTTTCAAATGGTCAAACCCAAATTGATCAACTTTCTAAGGTACAAAAAGATATGCTAGTTAATGCCTCAGGAGATAAACATGCTTATGGAATTAGAACTAGGAGTGGTATAGCTACTCAAGATCCTTTATATCCTGAAGGACACCCTAAAAGAATTGAGCAGTACTCTCAACAAGGTGAAAGTAGCGGTATTCCTCGTAAGAGAAAGAAAAATAAACATAAAATAGTTAAGGAACCACTTGAACCTGCTGTAGATCCTAATAGTATATATGTCTCTGATGCTGAAATTGAGAGTGGTAATGATAAAAATGATGCTCCTAATAAAGAGGAAGTTGAGGAAGAACCTGAGAATCACACTAAGAACACTAGGTGCACTAAGGAAGATTTTATTGCTAAAAAACATGGTAGTGAGAGAGAACCTTGGGTGCAGAAACCTATGCCTTTTTCCAAATAAGAAACACAAGTCAAAGGAGGTAGAACACTATAACAAGTTTTGTGAGTGGATGAAACCATTATTTTTGCAAATTACTTTGATTGACGCTATTAAGTTGCCTCCTTATTCAAAGTATATGAAGGATATTGTCTCTAATAAAAGGAAGATTCCTAATGAGGAAATTTCTACTTTGCTTGCTAATTATTCCTTCAATGGTAAGGTTCCCAAGAAACTTGGTGATCCAGGTATACCAACTATTCCTTCCTATATTAAGAATAATTATGTTAGAATTTCTTTATGTGATTTGGGAGATGGAGTTAGTATTATGCCTTTTTATGTCTACAAGAGACTCCAGCTAGAAAAGTTGATACCAACTGATATATCTTTGCAAATGGCTGATAACTCAACTACTATTCCTATTGGTAGATGTGAGGATGTTTCTGTTCAAGTGGCTCTTAATTGCTTGTTTCTAACTGATTTTGTTGTGCTTGAAATGTCTGAAGATGATAATATGTCTATTATTCTTGGGAGACCTTTTCTTAATATTGTAGGTGCTTTCATCAATTGTGATCAAGAAAAAGTAACTTTTAAATTAATGACAAAGAGCATATTGTCTATTTCCCCAAGAAGGTTGCTAAGAGCTATTGCCTGAATTCCATTGAAAACATTGAGAGCATCAAAGTTGGAGAAATATATTGTCCCATTCCACATGAAAGTTTTGAAACTATTATGATTGGGACCATTGCTATCAAGTTTGAGGCAACATAATCACTTTGTGGAATGCAAAGTTTTGTTTCATATAAGATTTTTTTGGTAACAAGACTTGATCAACCTTGTTAACAAAAGGATTTTAATGAACAAAACAATGATTTCACAGTGGTTATACTTGCTCACTTTTACTTTTCTCCTTCCTAGTCTTTGCTTTTCCTCTGTTAGCTTTAGTTTTGCCATTTGTTTACTTGTTAGAGTGTCTTAGAACTTCTATAGTTTTGGTTTTTGGTTTGCTTTTGCTTATTCTAAAATCTGTTTCAGCGAGAAAATTAATTTTCATACCCTAAAAATTGGCCAAAAATAAAGTTTCCCAAAAAATTCCAGAAAATTCATATTAAATTTTTCCTCGAAAAAGGGGCAGAGGGACACCTAGAGTGGCCCAGGGGGACCCCCCAGGCCAGCACACCCCCTGGTGGCGCGGCCAGCCCCAGGGGCGCGCCTGGCATGGGTGGGACCCACCTGAGTCCCTCCAAGTTGTCTCCTCCCAGCCACTTCTTTCTCTCTCTCGAAAAACACCGGAAAACTTTCTCAAGCTCAATTTCCTGTTGTTCTTGCTCCCGATTTTTGATCTCCTTGCTCAACCCATCTTTGCTGCTGATTTTTGGAGGGATTGCTCCTTGGTATGTGCCTCCTCCGCTTGTCCAATTTGATTTGCGATTGGTAGATTGGATCTTGAGTATTTTGCTGCTATAGGTGTCTGGTTGTGTGAGCTTGCATGCTTGTTCTATGCTTAGAGATTTCATTTTTATGCATGTTTATCCCTCTAGCAAGTTCCTATAGTAGTTCCTCATCATTTATCAACTTGGAAATCACTTGGTTTGTTGTTTGTCTAAAAATTTCAGAAAAAAGGGTCATGGACAACCACACCTTTGGTGAAGTATTTGAGAGTGATGCACCTAGGAGGACAAGGACTTAAAGATCATCCTCCCGAGCTAGGCCCTCATACAATGATGATCTCATTACACCGCGATTTGGCGACGAGGGAGATGAGGGGGATACGCACCCTTCTACCTTTCCTTGTCCTACCTTTTTGCGGGCTGCAGGGATTCTCAATGATTTCCTAACCTTGGTTCGGAGGGTTAGATTAATGAGTTATATGCAGGATGAGAGTGTGCAATATGCTATGCTCACTAAAACTTTTGTGGAGAGTTTCTCTTTTTCTAACAGCCCTTTCAAGCCAGACGTGTCTTTCAAAATCTATAACAAACCTTTCTCCATGACACTGAAGAAATTTTGTGAATCTTGGTTATTGCCACGGCTGGAACGGTGAAGAATATTCCATCTCAACCTACTGATTTTTTGGAGCTCTGCCGAGGGATAACTAATGATGATGACCGTAGAGCCTAGCGTGGGAAGATAAGAAATATTCGACTCCCAGCTATCAGGTATTTTGCTTATTATCTTGCCACTAGTGTTCTTGGTAGGGATAACACTAGAAATATTTCCAACTATCATTTGACCTTCCTAGATGCTGCACTCAACAATGAAACCAGGTACAATCTTGGTTCTCTCATTGCTCGTCGCTTAGCTGCTAAGGGACCTATTTATGGGGGAATTATTGCTGCACGTGTTGTTGCTGCCTTAGACCTTTCTGTTGATCCAAATGATACAGTTTTGGCTCCTTAGAGGCTTTATCTTGCTGCCATGAAAGCACATCACTTTGTCACTGCTGGATCTACCCTTGAGAGTCTGGTTTATAGAATGTTGTTTACTAACAGGGAAGAGAGAGAGATTCCTCTGCCCCAAACCACTTTGTTCTGTATTTCCTAGGGACCTTGGTCACGCTCCAAGGAGGAGATGAACGAGCAGCTATGCATTCGTGGTTTCCATGGACACTATCAGGGGGACGTGCCCTCATACGACCCCTCTGTGCACTACACAGGGGAGTCCTCGAGCCCGTACCAGGACGAAGGGGCCTCCTCGTCATACTACGGAGGTGCACCTTCTTGGTCACCATGGAGTTGAGTCCCACTTAGGCCAAAATCCTAAGCTTGGGGGGAGGTACACCGACATCACACTCATCTATATATCATGTTTCGTCGGTTCTTTGTATATCCATTGTTTCGCTTTCTCTTTGGTTTTTATTTATGCTTTCTTAAAACACAAAAATACCAAAAATATTTTTGTTGTTTTTCTTGGTTTGTTTCTTTGCTTTTTAGCTTTGGTTTGCCTTAAAAGAAAAAATCTAAAAATATTTTGCCTGGTTTGCTTTTGCTTTGTTTGTTTTTGCTTTGTGTGCTTCCTTTAAAAAATCGAAAACACCAAAAATATTTGTTGTTCTTATTTGGTTTTGTGAAGTTCTTTGAAGGGTTCAGCAGTCCTCAATGGATTTTGGTTTCATGTTATTATTCAAGCCACACAAGTGAAGGGCAATAATGAAGATTAAGACAACTTGAGGTGTGGTAAGAGGCTGGTAACAAACTATACTTTTTTCATTTTTGTACTTATACTCATCATGGTGAGCATGCTTAGTATGTTCATGTAAGGTGTATGTTATTTATGGATGCTTAGTAGTTATTGCTTCCTTGTGATTAGCTCTAGCTTGCTAATAGTTTGTAGCATGCCATATGAATGTTTGCTTGCATTGTTTTATTCATAACTTGGTATGATATTGTGGTATCCTCCTATGAATGTTTCATGTGAATCGACTTGGCACATGCTCACGCATGCATATGGCTAAACAATAGTCAGTAAGCCTCGATGATTTATTTTGCCTTAGAGTTCTTGTATCACTTTCATGCCATAATTAGTCATGTTTTGTTGCAAGCATGATTATGTTAGTTATTGCTCTCTCGTTTGTCGCTCACTCTCTATTGCTAGCCTTCACTTGCACTGAGTTTGAGCTCTACGTGTGCATCCAACTCCCCAAAAACTAATATTGCCAATAATGTCCACCATACTTACCTACTAGCATCATTTTGTATTCCGTGCATATTCATTATGCCTTGTTTTATTCCAAATAAAATGTTTGACTGTTTTGAGAAAGTTAGTTAGTAAATCTCTCATGAACTTGATGACACACTTTATTTCTTGAACTTAATAAACCTGAACCATTGTGACTGTCCATGAAAGTTATATGCTTGCAAATTATAGGTTGGGAGTTAGCAGAATTGTGCTGTCACGGGGAATGCTTTCAACACTTATGAATACATATCCAGTTGATATCATGCTCTTTTGTTTGCGGATGTTGTCGGTGTGAAATAAAAGGGGATCTTGTGAGTTCATGGAGTTATATATATGTGTTAGAGAAACGCATGGGCCGCTAGCCTAATCTATCCCTAATCATGGTGGAAACTTGCAGCATAACCATAATGAGTAATCTATGAAGCATCCTCAATAAAAACCTATGCAAATAGCAAATAAAAAGATCGTTGAGATGCTCATTGTCTGCATGCCTTGTCATTTTGATCACGGGATAGCTCCTGTATCATGTGCAAGGGGTACCCGGTTGGCGGTTCTCTATGATACACATGTATTTACTATGAAAAGAACTTACCGGTAACTAAAGTTGAGTAGCATGAGGAGCGGCCCTCGTACTCAAGGGACATGAGATTTCCAGTTTATGGTCTGTCAAGCATATAACTCATATTGGACCTCACTTTCACCTTAACCATATAAATATGCCTATGATAGGGGCAATGAGAGTTCAAAGCTAATGAGTACCTTACTGTCAGCATTTGGAAGCCTTTCAAACTTTTCAAAACCTTTTCACTTCCTTGTTGAGTCACCACATATTCTATGATCACCTTCTTGAGAGAATAGTTGTCATTCTTAGTGTAATGTGCTTGTCTCAAAACTTGGTTAATTATGGCATGACTTTGATGCTTGTATCTCTGATATCTTTACTTCTAGTCTTCACTTGAATTCCAGAGGTGCCTTGGCATTTATTTTGTGCTCTACAAACAAAAGCAAGCGAGATACCACTCTATCATACCTTATTATAAGCATTGCAATGTTGCTTATGTTTATGTTTCATGCTACTTATTATTATTGAGTTGGAATCTCTTCATAGCTTGCAATAACTATTAAGTAGACTTAGTTGCATACTCTTTATTATGAATTGTCTAAGTATCTACTCTTGTGCTGAGAATATATACATCATATGAAGCAAATGTGTTCGTGAAAGTTCTTTTATCGCACTCAGTTTTCAACTAAATTGCTTGAGGACAAGCAATAAGCTAAGCTTGGGGGGAGTTGATACGTCTAAAACGTATCTACTTTCCCGAACACTTTTGCTATTGTTTCTCCTCTAAACTTGTGTGGTTTGGATACAACTAACACGGACTGACACTGTTTTCAGAAGAATTACCTTGGTGTCTAGTTTTTGTGCAGAAAATCAACTATCAAGAAAAATTCCGGAAAATATGCCAAAATCCTATTTCACCAGAAGACTCACGGAGCCAAAGTACGAGACGGAGGGGAGGCCTGAGGGTCCCACACCCCCTGCCGCGTGGGTGGGCCCAGACCGCACCTGGAGGGGGTGTGGCTGCCCCAGGCACCCCATCGGCTTCCCTCTTCGCCTATAAGATGCCTCTTGACCTAAAAACCAAGGGGGTTCGACGTTTTTTCGAGAAAGAGTTCCGCTGCGCCGCCACCACCAGAAACCACAATTCGGAACCAGAAACTCCGTTCTGGCACCCTGCCGGGACGGGGAATTTGGAGAGGATCATCGCCATCGTCATCACCAATGCCTCTCCATCAACCATCTATGTCTCCCTCATCCATGAGTGAGTAATCCCCCGTTGTAGGCTATGGGGATGGTAGGGATTGGATGAGTTCTATCATGTAATCTAATAAGATTGTTAGGGTTTGGTGCCTAGTATCTCTATTAGTGCTATTTGACTTTGTTGCAACTTGTTGTGCTTAATGCTTATCACTAGGGCCTGAGTGCCATGATCGCAGATCTGAACTTATTATTGAATCATTATGATAGTATTGTTTGTGATCTTATCTGCAAGTTGTGTACACATATCATTGTCCGGATCCAAAGGGCCCGAAGTGATAGAAATTGGGACAACCTGAGGGGATGGCTGTGATGTGAGGATCACATGTGTTCATGGAGTGTTAATGCTTTGCTCCGGTGCTCTATTAAAAGGAGCACCTTAATTTCCAGTAGTTCCCTTGAGGCCCCACTCCAACGGCTGGCAGGACAAAAGATGTTGTGCAAGTTCTCATTGCGAGCACACATGACTATATATGGAGCACATGCCTATGATTGTTTAGTACTTGGATGCTTTATCTCATTTATCTGCCATTTCCCTAGATCTTGAAGTTACATATTTAGACTTGTCCATGCAACGCCCGTCCATCCATCCATGTGCCTTCCGCGCTCATATCCTACTGTTTGCCACTACAGTTACTATTGCTCTTGTTTTACTGCTGCTGTTACTTTGCTATTGTTACTACAAACTGTTACTATTGATAAACTTCTGCGAGCAAGAACTATTTCCAGGTGCAGCTGAATTGATAACTCAGTTGTTAAGGCTTGCAAGTATTCTTTGGCTCCCCTTGTGTCGAATCAATAAATTGGCTAATACTACCCTCGAAGACTGTTGCGATCCCCTATACTTGTGGGTTATAATTCATCCAATAATTCAATGAGAAGATTTCAACCATGGAATTCTGAAAATAAAGAATGGATAGGGAGAGAAACATACTGATCTATTGATTCCCACACTCAAACGAACAAAATCCGTGAATAATTGAGAGTTCTTTAGAGGTTTTGAGAGTTTTGGAGAGAGGTTGAGAGAAATAATGAGGGGAGGAAGAAGCTTGCCCTACCCTGACCCGTTTAAGTGGTCGGGCCAAACTATACGGCGGGTACTATACGGCCGGGCCAGGTAGCTCCCAACATATAGTTGTGGTGGCGGCGAGGGTTAGGATTTCCCCTTGCCAGATCACAACAATATGGTCACAACTATACGACCGGACCAGATGGTCCCGCCGTATAGTTGGTCGTCAACCTTTCTGAATCTGAACCCCAACTTTTGAGAATTTTGTCGATAACTATACAGCCGCAACTATATGGCGGGAATTTTTATTTCGGCCGTATAGTTGGTCGTTAGACCTTTTGTAGCGTGCTTTTTCACCCAAATTTTCAGAGATGCAATTTTTAATTTGGACAATATTATTAAGCTAGTTTCTACAGATAAAACTCAAACTTTGTTTTCTACTCTAAATCTATGCTTGTTCAGTCGGTATTTCTACTACTTTTTGACAACTGCATATTTACGAGCGCTCTTCCGCAAAAATGTCCGTGAAAAAGTTTTAGTAATGCGATGAACAACTTTATTATTTAATTTTGATTTATTTTATCGATAGAATGGGTTGACTCCCATTAAGCATTTTATTGAGAATGGTTGAATATTTCAGCCTCTTCTATGTTCTCGAATTCTTACCTTCGGTTGCCCTTTATCAAAGTCACTTACCACATGAACTCGTTTTGCTAGTGGAACATACCTCTGTCCTGCTTCTAGTTTCTTTGGAAAATACAGGATTATTTTAGCATCATAAATGTTGAAGATTATTTTCCCTGTTGCACAATCAAGTGATGCTCCTGCAGTACTAAGAAAAGGTCTTCCAAGTATTATAGATAATCTTTCATCCTCCGGCATTTCGAGAATAATAAAATCAGTGGGAATAACATGCTCATATATTCTAAGTAGAACATCCTCAATCATACCAACATGTTGTTTAGTGGATTTGTCAGCCATCTGTAAAGTGATAGAAGTGGGGGAGTATTCCCCTAATCCTAGATTTTTATATAGGGAGTATGGCATTACACTAATTCCTGCACCTAAATCACATAAAGCATTAGGAATACCAGTTTTGCCTATTGAACATGAAATAGTTGGTATACCGAGATCTCCTCACTTAGACAATAATCTCCCATTAGCAGGGTAACTAGTCACCATGGCAATAGTTTCAGTTATCTCTTTCTTTCTATTAAGAATATCATGAAGAAATTTAGAATATTCGGGCACTTTTATTGCATCCACAAATGGAATTTCTAGACGAAGTTTATTAAGTGCCTTTGTGAAAGAATCATAAATTACTGGATCCGGTGCTTTCTTTTTGCGATCTAGAAATGGAAGTTTCTTACCTTTGTCTTTTACCTTATGTGGAGGATCAGGCTCTTTAGTAGATCTTTTTGGTTGTTGCTTATCATTTCTCTTCTTTTCTATTGCAACAACTTCATCTTCTTTGCTTGTGTCTTTTTCTTCTTCTGGATCAACAGTTTCTGTGCTAGAATTATAACTGTCATCCTGTGCATCATTTTTCTCCTCCAAGGTTTGAACTTGTGTGTCTTGAGCAGTCTCATCTTGAGGATCTACCAATGTATCATCTTCCTAACTTGCTTTAACTAAGGCTTTTTCCTTTCGATCTTTTTCAGCTTCATATTCCAGTGGTCCTAACGGTCCTTTTACAATTGCACATCTTCTTGTAACAACATTAGTAGAAACATGAATATTTATATCATCACTAAGAAATATTTGAGAACCAGATGCTATTTGTTCACATTGAGTTTCAATCATACTGAGGTACTTGTTAAATAATTTTATTTCTTGGCCAATTTCCTCATAATTTCCTATAAGTTTGGCCAAATTCTTTTTATGTCTTTGAAATTGCTTATGCAAGTTATTATAAGACTTTGCTTGTCCATGTTTCAATTCTTGAAACAAAATTCTAGTTTCATCCTATTTAGTAAGAACTTGTAACAAATCTACTTTGTTTTCCTTAACAAGTTCGGAAGGTATACCTTTTTCTTTCATGGTTTGGCGTATGTCAGGCATAAGATCATGATTTATACGAAGTATTCCCTTTTCTGGTTTTGTACCAAAATCAGTATTATATAAAGAATCATCCTTAGCCCTAGTATACATCAATTCCAAACATGCTTTAATAGTTAAAGTATTTATCGATCCTCCTGCTGATGAATCTAGTAACTCTCTGCATTGAGTATTAAGGACATGGTAAAATAAGTGGCAAACAGTTGACACAGAATATCCTTGATTAGGAATACTATTGATCATGCCAAAAAATCTTTCCCAGGCTTGTGGATAGTTTTCTCCCATGTTCTGAGTAAAATTGCCTACATTCTTTCTAAGTTATGTTACCTTTTCAAAAGGATTAAACCTATTTATGAATTTAACAATGCAGTTTTCCCAACATTTATTATAATGGCGAGGGAGAGAATATAACCAATCTAGAGCTTTACCTTTGAGAGAGACCAACAAAATAATTTTAGACGAGATAATTCTCTTGGCAAACCTTTTGGTCCTAGTGATGTCTCTAAGATGCCTTCGTGGGTCCTCATCTTCCCTTCACTGAAGGATTTTTCTCGCAAAATTTTAATAATTTCACCGTCAAATCGATATTCCCTAACTCCAGGATTAGGAAATTCTATTGGTTGTTTAAGGAATGCAGAGTTTGGAGCACTGATACATTGATGTCTACGCACTTCTATTCTTGTAGACAGTTGTTGGACCTCCAAGTGCAGAGGTTTGTAGAACAGCAGCAAGTTTCCCTGAAGTGGATTACCCAAGGTTTATCAAACTCAAGGAGGAAGTGGTCAAAGGTATCCCTCTCAAGCAACCCTACAATCAAGATACAAGAATTCTCTTGTGTCCCCAACACACCCAATACACTTGTCAGGTGTATAGGTGCACTATTTCGGCGAAGAGATAGTGAAATACAAGTGGTATGTATGATTATAAGACAACAGTGCCAGAAAAGAGCTTGACAGGGAGGTAGAGACTAAAGGCAATCTGAAACAAAGATGGAAGCAAGCAAACATGTAACAGATATAGTTGTAAACGGTGTTTCAATGCTTAGAAACAAGGCCTAGGGATCATACTTTCACTATTGAACACTCTCATATAAATATATTCTCTTATGATACTACTCTGAAATACTCTCCGGTTGGACAACTCTAATCCACGGTAGGGCTATAACAGCACACCTCAAAGTTCGCTTCCCCATCTAGATAACCCCACACTGTCACCTTGAGTGCTAGATGGTTCCGACAGACACCACAATTTCATAGAGACAACCAACTCAAAGTATAACTCCTGACAAGTATTTATGTAATCTATAGCCTAAGTGCCACCACGGTGTGCACGCTGTCACTTTCACACACGTGGGGAGAGCTAGAGATCTATTAAAGCACTTGAGTAGCAGAGTAGATCTACTTGATTACAAAGCTCATGATCTCAATAAGATCACGCATAGAGAGAGTGAGATATGAACACATAGCTACCGGTAGAGCCCTTAGCCTCGAGGAAGAACTACTCCCCCTCATCATGGGAATCATCAACGGCGATGGAGATGGTGGCCGAGATCGATGGAGATGGCTCCGGGGGCACTTACCTGTACCGGCAGGGTGCCAGAACAGATACTTCTGTCCCCCGAATCTCCCCTTCGGTGGCAGCGGCGCAGTGGAACTTTTCGTGGATGTATGCCTATTCATCTAGGGTTTTTGCTTCGGGGGCTTCTTATAGGCGGAAGGACAAGGTCGGTGGAGGCCTAGGGGGTCCACACACCCTGGAGGTGCCACCAGGGGCTACCTGCACCAACCAACTTATTGCAGCAAACCAAGAAAACAGAAACTAAAAACAAAAACAAAGACGCTACAATAACAACACAACGGTGCATGAAGCAATAAAGATGAAGTGTCTGGAAAGACCTGAGATTTTTATTGATGAAGAAGGGGATGCCTTGGGCATCCCCAAGAGTTGACGCTTGTACTTCTTGAATATTTTTTGGGGTGACACAGGGTGGAATCCCCAAGCTTGAGCTTTTGTTCATTCTTCATCTCATCACATCATTCTTTCCCTACACTTGAAAATTTTCTTCATACAAAACTTCACACAATTCTTCATTAGCAACATTAGTGTATTCAAGATAATAAGTCTCTGGGTTTAGTTTCAACACATCAAAACCTTCATTAAAAACACAAGCTACTGTAGCAATTCCCTCAAAAATATTAATTTCCCAAAGAGAACCCAAAAAGGAATCAATAAAGAGGCAAATGCAAATAATGGCAGAAATCTGTCAAAACAGACCAGCAGGTAAAAACCGATTTTTTTGAAGATCTTATTTTGCTCAAATAAAAAAGTGTTGAACTAACGAAAGTTAGCTTACAACCTGGGGGATTTATTCAGAAAATTACAGCTCAATTCGACATACAGAGATTTTTCACGAATTTTTATAGTGAAGCACAAAAATATGTTTCGGGACAGCAACTTCCCCAAATCTTACTTCTCTCTCATTAGAGGTTATTATTGGCACAAAAATAAAACAAAAAGGATAAGGAGAGGTTATTACAGAAGTAATAACTTCCAAGACTCAAGAAAACTATTGGGTTATCTCTCAAGAAGTACTTTTCTTTACCGCCTTTAAGTTAGGCTTGATAGTTTGAGAAGATGCTCACATAAGGAATATGAATTGAAGTAAAAGAGAGCATCAAGAAGCAAATTAAAAACACATTTAAGTCTAGCCCACTTCCTATGCATAGTAATCTTGTAAATAAACAAGTCATGAAAGCACAAATCAACAAGCATAGGAAAGCAAAACAAGTGCAACTTCAAAATTTTCAACAATAAGAGGGGAAACTTAATATTGTTGAGATGCATAAAACCATGTTTCCCTCTCTCATAATAAATTTCAGTAGAAACATGAATAAAATTAACAATATAAATATCACATAAAACATTCTTATCATGAGCCACATGCATATAATATTTATTACTCTCCACATAAGCATAGTCATTCTTATTTATTGTAGTGAGAGCAAATTCAACAAAATAGCTATCATTACTATTCTCATCACCATAATCATCAAATATAGGAGGCATATTGTAATCATAATTAATTTTCTCCTCAATAGTAGGTGGAATGAAAAGATCATATTCATCATTGTAATCATCATATATTGGAGGTAAAGTATCATCAAAAATAATTCTCCTCTAAAGCTGGGGAACTAAAAAGATCATTTTAATAAAAACTAGCTTCCCCAAGCTTAGACGTTTCCATAGCATTAGTAATAATGGTGTTCAAAGAATTCATACTAATAACATTGCTATTAGCATGCAAATAAAGTTCCATAGGTTTTTTAATTTTCTCTTCAAACACTTCATGTCCTAACTCAAGATAAATACTATAAAGCTCTCTAATTTTGTTGTTGTTTTCCATTAAGCCTAACTAGTGAAAACAAGAAACAAAAAGATAAAATTGCAGAATCTAAAGGAAATAACTTCGAGAACTCACACACTAGCAACAGTACTAGAAGATAGCTTAGTAGCCAGAGGATGTGAGTACCTTTTTGTAGCACCCCGGGTAAAACCACTACTAGAAAATCGCCTGTCTTATCTCTGTGCATCATCATGACATCAGCATGCATCTATCTGTCTGAAACTATTTTACTAAAAGCCCTATTTCATTTTCTACAAATATCCCTCTCTTTATTCAAATGAGAAACCTCGGTCTTTTCTGGATCTTGTATTTATCTAAAACTATCTTTTAAATGTTTTTTTTATAAAAATAATAAATAATTTTTTTATCAGGAGGTAGTCCAGCCAACCGGCCAGACCACCTACTAGCCAAAACAAAACCTAGCCTAACCCTAACCCTAGCAACCCAAACCCCAGATTACCAAGCCACCCATCTCCCCGCCGCCAGCAGCAAACCATCCACTCCCATCTCCTCCCTTCCGCGTACACCCCACGGTCAAACCGCGTCGCTGCCCACCCCGACCCTGCACTATGCCCGCTCCCTCTCTTGTCGCGATCCGCACGCCACCTCCCCTCACTGATCCTGATTCCTGAAACCGCCCTTGACCCCACTCCCCGCCGGCACCATCCACCACACCACGCACGCGACCCACACCCACCCCGCGTCAAACTCCCCTCCCCGGGATCTCCGCCCACGTGCCCAACCTCGTCGCCCCGATGCGGCCCTTACCTCGTCTGAGTCCCTCTGCGCGTGCTGGTCCGAGCTCTCCCCGCCGCCACCTCGGGTCCCCAACTCCGGCGAGCATCTCTCGTTTCCCCGGCCTCCCTCCTCTCCGGAAGGACCACCACCAGGAGGCCGTCGTTCGCACCGACCACCTCCTCTACGGCCAGGCCCCACCGCCGCGGTGCTGCTCTGTCCGCCTGCGTGCTGGCCGCCAGCGTCACCTCGCCGAGCCTGCGTCCCCCCCCCCCCCCGCCGTCCTCCGCGAGCGCCGCCGCCTGCTGCGAGCTCGGCCTCGCCCGGGATCTCCTTCGCCCGTCAGCAGGACCTCGCCTCCAGGCCGCCATCTCGTCGTGCCGGCCTCCGCCTCACTCTCCCTGTAGGTCTTTGACCCTGCGGCTCCCTCTGCAAACACCGATAGATGTCGTGGCCTCCGTGTCCCCTCTCGCCGCCGCCTCGAGCGCCTCCAGCACGCTCCTCTGGCCGTCCTCCTCCCCGCTGTGCCGTCGGTCACTGGCCAAGTCTGCTGCTCCTTTGTTTCTGATGTATGCAGGCTATGTGAACACCTGTTTGGCCCTCTCGTTGTATCCTGCCTGCTAGGCGTTTGAACGTATGCCCGAACTCTACAAGGCCTCTTGGAAACGTTCAAGTGCCCATGTTCTGCCTTGTGTCGTGTGGCCCAGGCACATGATGCTGCGGCCCGATGTGGTTGGGTGCATGAGATGCTCCACATCGCGGTGTCATATGTTTTCCTCGCCAAGATCTTCTCGTTGACAAGGCCGCCGGTGCCGAACCAAGTTCCTGCAAGCGACCGAATGAGGAACCCTAAGGAGATGCCACCGAGCTTAGAGACCTCTGTACCGTAACGCCAAGTCCTTCGGCTTGGATCCAACAAGATCTTCATTCCGGGCGCCAAGAACAACCACATGGAAATCGAAGCCCTATCCAAAGCTAGATTTGAAGACCGATCCGGAGATCCTTGAACCCCCTCTGAGCCCCCCAAGATCGCCGAGTTCCCCATGTGTGACCCTTTTCTTGAGACCTTTATTTTTATAATATATAATATATACTTGTTGCATATAAAATGTTCATGTTGCATACATGCTTGTGGTTTGGGGGCATTATGTCGATCCACCTCATAATTAAATATGGGGTCCATATGAGGGCAAATCTAGTCTTATATTGGCCCCATTTAAATTTGTGTAGCGAACCGGTGCTATCTTTTGCCTTGTAGCAACATTTAAATTTGGGGTATCTAAACAACATGAACCTATTAAATAATTTTTGGGACCCCGGTTCCGCTTAATATGGCCTAATTGCATCGCACCTTTGACATGTCATACATCATACATGCATCATGCCCGATCTTCTGCCGTAGTAGTAAATATTGTGTTTGTGCTAGTGCTTTGCTTCTTCACGGATTAGGCCGATGAGTTGATGCGAGTGTCGACCCGATATTCGGAGGAACCTTCAGCAATGTTTTCAGGCGAGCATTCTCCCTCTTTCTACCTATTTTACTTTATAGTCTTTATTTCCTCCTGTTGATCTATTGCTATCTGTGTTGCGATTCTCTAGTTTTCGTACCCGTGATATCCCTTGCAGCCTTATATTGCCTTGGACACATCCTATTACCTGTTGTTTGGTAGATAGTTGGACTTGCGTGTCGTAGTCGCTTGCTCAAGTGCGGTTGCGTGTCATAAAATACCACAGTTGTTGGAAGATTACCGCATATTTAATGTTGGAGATGATCATGGCTTTAATTACTGTTTAATAACTAAAATTGAAGTAGGTAAATAATGCAGAGGCACAGGTGGGCAATAGATGTTATTTGGTTTTTAACCGTCCACTTGTGTCCCGTAGGACCCCGAGTACTTGATACCTGTTCTTTGAATATTCGCACTATTCGCATGTGGGACCATGAATCCCCCTAGCCAGAGCTTGAGTCATATTTATTTCTTGGGGCCACAAAGTAGTTTGGAGCTTTATTACTATCCTGTACTTATGCGATGCCTTACTGCTTTATTTATGATTGCGCGTGGAGCGCCTGTACTGTTTAGGTAAGCGGAGTGTTTTCGCGGTATCGACAAGCCCAGTCACACTTTCGGGTTCCCAGTCGTTTACAGCCATTGACGCAAACCTCTGGGTCCGTTCCGGAGCCGGCCAACTTCGTCGCGGGTAGCTTGGTGGGGTGGCCCCCTGAAATTTATATGAATCTTGCAATTGCTCTGTCGTGATGCCTCGTTGGGTTTTCATTTGGTTTTTATCGAGGTTGATCGTGCGTGTGTTGCTATTTGTGCCCCCCTGCAGGGTAAAACTTTCTGAAAGCCGTGTCCGTGATTATGGACGACTTTGAGCACAGTATGTTGATCATAGACAACTATAACTAAAGTAGTGCTATAAATTTGACTTTATAATGACTAGTAATTAGCTTCACTATAATGGAATGGCTAAATAAAAGTGCCAACAACTGCTGGTTTGGATTGTCACCTGTTGCCGTTGTATCTGACTAGTAAGTATTGCAACTACAACAGAATGGCTAAATAAAAGTACCAACAACTGCTGGGTTTTGGGATGCCTCATGCTATATGTATCTGACTAGTAAGTACTACAACTACAACAGAATGGTTATTTAAAACTGCCCACTGCTTATTATATCAGGATGACTCATGCTATCTATATCTGGCTAGTAATTGCCGCAACTATAACGAAATGAATAAAACTGCCAACGGTGTGAGTTCCTCGGTTGAATTCCTCGGTTGGTATCGAGGGGGAATACCAGGATGGGTATGTTTGGTGTTACAATCAGGTTGGATCCGAGTAGGTCTTTCTTATCCCTATCTGATAG
This sequence comes from Avena sativa, assembly GCA_916181665.1. NCBI lineage: Eukaryota > Viridiplantae > Streptophyta > Magnoliopsida > Poales > Poaceae > Avena > Avena sativa. Next base: position 411,971,050 of record OV702281.1, on the reverse strand, counting down.
CCGCCAGTTGTATTGAGTCTCTATAGGTTGTTTAATGCATGCTGCGCTGCCGCTTTAGTCCACCATACCTATGTAGGCGAGGACCGCCGAATTCTAGTCTCGCCGTGTACTGGCCTCAGTACTGACCGCTCTCTTTTTCCTTTGCCCTTTGTCGGCACCCCTTTTGTTTAAGTAGGTTTTGAGATCGACGTCGTTAGCAGGGTTACCCTTCCGGCTTGGCCTGGGCAGGGTTATGGACGCCATTGGTTATTCTTCAGGGCTCTTAGCTCGATTTGCATCTTGTCCGTACTCGGACGCTGTATCGTTTTGAAGGTGATTTGGATCTTTGTATTGTATATCTGTATTCTTGACTCTTTGAGTCGCTGTTGTATATAACTGTTCTGTGGGTTCCATCGCGGACTATTGTGTAATGATATTACTTCGTTTTCCACCCGCACGAAAGTTCCTGGTGGGCACCTTTGAATCGTTTCTATGCGGGTTTGGCGGGGATCGCTGAAACTTGCATAGGGCCGATACTGAGGGTGTTACACTTTTACCTTACCTACCCGGCAACAGCGCCCAAAAAGAGCGTGATGTCTACGCACTTCTATTCTTGTAGACAATTGTTGGGCCTCCAAGTGCAGAGGTTTGTAGAACAACAACAAGTTTCTCTTAAGTGGATTACCCAGGGTTTATCAAACTCAGGGAGGAAGTGGTCAAAGGTATCCCTCTCAAGCAACCCTGCAATCAAGATACAAGAAGTCTCTTGTGTCCCCAACACACCCAATACACTTGTCAGGTGTATAGGTGCACTAATTCGGCGAAGACATAGTTAAATACAAGTCGTATGGATGATTATAAGACAACGGTGCCAAAAAATAGCTTGACAAGGAGGAAGAGACTAAAGGCAATCTAAAACAAAGATGGAAGCAAGTAAACATGTAACAGATCTAGTTGTAAATGGTGTTTCAATGCTTAGAAACAAGGCCTAGGGATCATACTTTCACTAGTGAACACTCTCATATAAATATCTTCTCTTCATGATACTACTTTGAACTACTCTCCGGTTGGACAACTCTAATCCACGGTAGGGCTATAACAGCACACCTCAAAGTTCGCTTCCCCATCTAGATAACGCCACACTATCTCCTTGAGCGCTAGATGGTTCCGACAAACACCACAATTTCACAGAGACAACCAACTCAAAATATAACTCATGACAATTATTTATGTAATCTATAGCCTAAGTGCCACCACGGTGTGCACGCTGTCACTTTCACACAGGTGGGGAGAGCCGAAGATCTATTAAAGCACTTGAGTAGTAGAGTAGATCTACTTGATTACAAAGCTCATGATCTCAATAAGATCACGCATAAAGAGAGAGATGAACACATAGCTACAAGTGGAGCCCTTAGCCTAGAGGAAGAGATACTCCCTCCTCATCTTGGGAATCAGCAACGACGATGGAGATGGTGGCGGAGATCGATGGATATGGCTCCGGGGGCACTTCCCCGTCTCGGCAGGGTGCCGGAACAGAGACTCCTATCCCCGGAATCTCCTCATCGGTGGCGGCGGCACTGTGGAACTTTTCGTGGATGTATGCCGATTCATCTAGGGTTTTTGCCTCGAGGGCTTCTTATAGGCCGAAGCGCAAGGTCGGTGGAGGCCCAGGGGGCCCACACCCCCTGGTGGCGCCACCAGAGGCTACCCGAGCCAGCATAGGGTGTGGCCGCCCTGGTTCCCCCTCCGTCTCTGCTTCGTGTTTCCGTATTGCTCTGAGAAAAATAGGCAGATTAGCTTTTGTCCCGTCCAATGCCGAGAATATTCATTTTTTAGCTTTTCTGAAACCAAAAACTGTAGAAAACAGGCAACTGGAACTGCAGCATCTTGTCAATAGGTTAGTTCTAGAAAGTGTATAAAAATACCTCAAAGTGTACACAAAACATAAGACAAATGATATAAAACAAGCATGGAGCATCAAAAATTATAGATACGTTTACGACGTATCATACGTCCAAAATGTATCTACTTTCCCGAACACTTTTGCTATTGTAACTCCTCTAATTTGTGTGATTTGGATACAACTAACACAGACTGACGTTGTTTTCAGCATAATTGCTTTGGTGTCTAGTTTTTGTGCAAGAAATCAACTTTCAAGAAAAATCCCGGAAAATATCGCAAAACTCCTATCTGACCAGAAGACTCACGGAGCCAGAAGATGGGACGGAGAAGGTCCACGAGGGGCCCACACACCCTGGCCACATGGGCCAGGCCAGGCCGCGCCTGGGGGTGGTGTGGCTACCTCGGGCACTCCCTCGGTATCCCCCTTCGCCTACATAAGTTCTCTGACCTAAAAACAGAGGGGTTTTGATGTTTTTCCAGATAGAGTTCCGCTGCGCCGCCACCACCAGAAACCATGATTCAGAACTAGAAACTCCGTTCTGGCACCCTGCCGGGTGATACGTCGGAAACGTATCTATAATTTTTGATGCTCCATGCTTGTTTAGTATCTACTTTACTTTGCTTTGTCTACACTTTGAGGTGCTTTTTACATGTTTTCTGGTACTAACCTATTAACAAGTTGCCACAGTGCCAGTTGCCTATTTTCTGCTGTTTTTGGTTCTAGAAAAGTTAGTAAGGAAATATTCTCGGAATTGGACAGGACAAAACGTCAAAGTCAATTACTTTCCGTGGGGAACAACAAGTCCATAGGGGAGACGGAGAGGCGTGCCAGGGCGCCTGCACCCCCCTAGGCATGGGTGGTCCCTATCCCGCGTCTAGGCAGGGTGTGGGGCCCCTGGCCATCGCCTCGGCCTCCCCCTTCGCCTATAAGAATCCCCCGATGCAGAAACCCTAAGGCCCCGATCAAATCTCCACGAAACCTTCTGTAGCCACCGCCACCGTCGTCCCTAGATCGGGGGGATCTAAAGTTCTTCCCGCCACCCTGCCGGAGGGGAGATCATCCCGGAGTCCTTCTCTCCGGTATGATGCGTGAGTAGTTCCACCTTGGACTATGTGTCCATGTAGTAGCTAGATGGTTGTATCTCCTCCTTGTGCTTTCATTTATAGATCTTGTGAGCGCCGTTCATGATCAAGATCTAATCTATTTGTAATCATGCATGTTGTGTTTGCGGGGATCCGATGGATATTGAGATTATTATGTTGGTTTGATTAATGGTTTTGTATTTATGATTCTATCATGTCTGTGTTGTTTGTGATCTTGCATGCTCTCCGTTGTTAGTAGCTATCTTGGCCAAGTAGTTGCTAGTGACTCCAAGAGGGGGTATTTATGCTCGATAATGGGTTCATGCCTCTAGTTTCCAAGGGCAGTGACAATAATCTCTTCGGTTGTAGATGTGTTGTTGCTACTAGGGAGATAACAATGGTCTCTTGTTCATGCAACATGTGGACTGTTTACCTTACACACTTTGCTTAAAGCAGTTGTCTGTTGCTTGCAACTTAATACTGGAGGGGGTTCGGATGATAACCTGATGGCAGACTTCTAGTCATAGATGCAGTTGGATGGCGGTCTATGTATCTTGTTGTATTGCCCAATCGAATCTCATAGGATCTTTCTGACTAGTAATTGCATTGGTATGCCTTGCTCAGTTCCTGCCAATTGCCCTGCTGTAATTTGTTTACCCTTCATGCCATGTTGTTTATCTAAGGAGAGCTCCTCTAGTTAACTATGGACCATGGTCCAATATTTACCATTGATACATCTTCCACTGTTACTTGTTAACTATGGACCACCATTACCTTCCGCACCATACGTTTAATCCTTTGTTACAGCAAACCGGTGAGTTTGACAACCTCACTGATTCATTGGGGAAAATCTTGATTTTGTGTTGTGTAGGTCTCCGCGTTGCTTGGAACTCCTGTATGATGTTTCCTTCCTCCTTATGGTTCGATAACCTCGGTCTCTACTAAGGGAAGACTTGCTGCTGTGCTCATCACACCTTTCTCTTGGGGTTTCCAATGAAGTGCTCCACGTCAAGCACCATCAACAAGTTTTCTGGCGCCGTTGCCGGGGAGGCTAAGGACGTCTTTACTAGGGGAGTCCTTCACTTCCTTTATCTTTACTTTGTTTTTAGTTTGCTTTGTTTCTTTTGCTTGGTTTTGTTTGCCTCTTTCCAACCCCCCACCCCCAAAATAGTCTAGTTTGGTTTGCTTTCTTTATTCAAAAACACACAAAAATTAGTTCCTGCTCTAGCTGCTGCTGCTGTTTTTGGCTTGACCACCTTTGCCAAAATGAACTCTATTGAGAACACAAAGTTGTGTGACTTTACTAGCACCAACAACAATGATTTCCCTAGAACACCTATTGCTCCACCTTCTCCCGATGCTACCTTTTATGAAATTAAGCCTGCTTTGTTGAATCTTGTGATGAGAGAGCAATTTTCTGGTGCTAGTTCTGATGATCCTGCTGCCCATCTCAATAGCTTTGTTGAACTTTGTGAGATGCAGAAGTATAAGGATGTATATGGATATATTATTAAGCTCAAGCTTTTTCCTTTCTCTTTGAGAGGAAAAGCTAAAGAATGGTTGCTATCCTTGCCTAAAAATAGTATTGATTCTTGGACTAAGTGTAAAGATGCTTTTATTGGACAGTACTATCCTCCTGCTAAGATTATATCTATTAGAAGTGACATTATGAAATTACAACTTGATAGTGAACATGTTGCTCCAGCTTGGGAAAGAATGAAATCTTTGGTTAAGAATTGCCCCACTCATGGACTCACTGCTTGGATGATTATCTAGATTTTTATGCAGGTTTGAACTTCTCCTCAAGAAATCTGTTGGATTCCGCTGCTGGAGCTAGCTTCATGGGCCTCACTTTGGGTGCTACAACAAGTCTCCTTGATAATATGATGGTTAACTACTCTGAATGGCATGTTGAGAGAGTTCCACATGGTAAGAAGGTAAATTATGTTGAGGAAACTTCCTCTTTGAGTGAAAAGATTGATGTTATTATGGCTATGCTTGTTAATGGGAAAGCTCCTCTAGATCCTAATAGTGTCCCCTTAGCCTCTTTGGTTGCTCAAGAAGAGCAAGTTGATGTGAACTTCATTAGAAACAACGATTTCAACAACAATGCTTATAGGAGTAATTTTGGTGGTGACAATTATAAGCCTTATCCTCCTAATAATGGCAATTCCTATGGAAACTCTTACAATAATGCTAGAAGTGCCCCCTCTGAACTTGAGGTCATGATCAAAGACTTTATTAGTAAACAAACCACTTTCAATAAGGCTATAGAGGAAAAGCTTTTAAATGTTGAGAAAAATATATCCTCTTTGTCTGAAGCTCAAACTTCCTTGGTTAATAAAATGGCTGCCAAACCTGAAACTATGGATAATACCTTTGATACTGCTCATGCCATACAAGTTACTATCGATGAAAATGTTAGGCTGTTAGCTCAACTTCATGCTAAGTGGGAAAGGGAAGCTGAAATTGATAGAAACAATAGTGTGTGCACCATCACCACTAAACCACAAGTTGTCCCTATTCCTCCTCCTACTATGCCTACTACTGGTGATGCTAAGTTTGACTTTGATATTGATGGTTGCAATATTTCTAAAGTGATTATGTTCCTACAAAAGCTTGCTATAAGTCCCGATGCTAGTGATATGCATGTTTCCTTCACCAAACACATTACAGATGCTCTTGTTAAGATTAAGGAAGAGAAGCTAAAACACAAATCTTCTATTCCTAGGAAAGTAGAAGATAGTTGGGAACCCATTATTAATATGCAAGTGAATGACTTTGGTCTCAAAGCTTCATGTGATCTTGGTTCTAGTATCTCTATTATGCCTAGGAAGATTTATGAAATGCTTGATTTGCCACCTTTGGAGGATTGTTATTTGGATGTCCCACTCAATGATAATGCTAAGAAGAAACTCATGGGGAGTATTAATGATGTTCTCATTATGGTTAACAATTATTATGTCCCTGTTGACTTCTATGTTTTGGATGTTGAATACAATGCTTCTTGTCCTATTACTTTGGGAAGACCTTTTCTTAGAACAGTTGGTGCCATCATTGATATCAAAGAAGGCACCATCAAATATTATTTTCCATTCAAGAAAGGTATTGAACACTTCCCTATGAGGATAGAGAAGTTGTTTTGTGCTCCTCCTTTGAAATCAAGGTTTGATGTTAATGCTTCTTCATTGGAAAATATTTGATTCTTCTTGCTTCTTGTGCCTAACTTAAAGACGTTAAAGAAAAGTACTTGTTGGGAGATAACCGAAGAGTTTCCTTGAGTCTTGGAAGTTATTACTTCAGTAATTACCTCTCCTTATCCTTTTTGTTTGCTTTTTGTGCCAAGAATGACGTCTAATGAGAGGGAAGTAAGATTTGGGGAGTTGCTGTCCGGAAACAGATTTCTGTCCTCCACCAAAAATTTCGTGAGGAGTCTCTATAACTCGGATTGAGCTCAAAATTTACGAATAAACCCCCCAGTATGTTAGCTAACTTTAATTAGTTTAACACTTTTTGATTTGAGCAACATAAGATGTTCGAAAAAATCGGTTTCTACCTGCTGGTCTGTTTTGACAGATTTCTGTCATTATTTGCATTTGCTTCTTATTGATTCATTTTTGAGTTCTCTTTAGGTGAATTGAGCTTTTTGAAGGAGTTAATATAGTAGCTTGTTTTTTTAGTGAAAAGCCTTGCTGTTCCAAAGCTTTGCCAGAGGTCTAATATCTTTTGAATACACTAATGTTGCTAATGAAGATTGTGTGAAGTTTTGTATGAAGGAAAAATTTCAGGTGTAGAGAGAGAATGATGCAATGAGATGAAGAATGGACAAAATCTCAAGCTTGGGGATGCCACCATGGTGTCACCCCAAGAAATATCCAAGAGGTACAAGCATCAAATCTTGGGGATGCCCAAGGCATCCCCTTCTTCATCAATAAAAAGCTCGGGTCTGTTTAGACACTTCGTTTTTATTGTTTCATGCACAGTTGTGTTGTTCTTGGAGTGTCTTAGTTTTTGTTTGCTTTGATTAGGTTGTTTAGTTTGCTTGAATAAAGTATTTTGGACCCCCATTCTCGCTGTGTTGTTTGCAAATAAGTTGCTTGGTGTTGGAAAGGAGTAGTAAGTTCTTGCTTGTAAGTGCAAGAGGAGCTTGCATTGACTGTGACTTAGACTTTAGCATGACATGCTAGGTGTTTTTTGACCTTATGCTTAGTGATTATTGCTGTAGCATGTCTTGTTCCAAACAATTGGGATTGCTTAGTGTGCCTTGAAGAAATTATGCGTTGTTTTAGCATGCAAAAGCATATTATTGTGGTATTCTCCTTTGATGCTTTGCTTGGGTTGACTTGGCACATGCTCACACCATTTTATGACTCTCACAAGTCACCATTAGCCTCTATGATCATTTAGTCCTTGACTTTTAGTACCACTCTTTGCTTTGATTAGTAATGCTTTGTTGCACTGCATGATTATGACCATTATTGCTCTCTTATTTGGTTGCTCCCAGTCCTTTGGTAGACTCCACTTGTGTGAGTAAGCTCTACTCATGCCTCCAACTCCCAAGAAACCAAGTTATTCCAAAGTGTACACTATAAACTCCTATGCATGGTGTGTTACACCATTCCAAGTATATTCTTGTTTTCAGCTATCTTCCAATTAAAAACTATTTTGTTATGTGAAAACTTAGTGATTAAAGCCCTCACAAACTTGATGGCACACTTTATATTCTTTGCCCCTAATAAACTTGAACCATTGTGTCTTCTATGTTGTATATGCCTGCACTTACACGTTGGAATTAGCAGAACCATGCTGTCAGGGGAACGTTTTCAACATTGCACTTGTACTTTGTACTCAGTTGATATCATGCTCTTTTGTCTATGGATGTCACCGGTGTGAAATAAAGAGGAAACTTGTCAGTCCATGGAGTTTGTATCCTGTGTTAGAGAAACTTCTGGGCTGCTAGCCTAAGCCATGTCTAATCATGGTGGAAACTTGCAGCATCACCATAGTGACATCTATGAAGCATTCTTCTTATAAAAAAAGATACACATTGAGAAAAGAGGAAAGAGAGAAAAAAGCACCATATTCCCATGGTAGATAAGAAGATTGCCGAGATGCTCATAGTCTGCTTGCCTTGTCATTTTGGTTATGGGAAAACTCCTGTACCATGTGCAAGGGGTACCCCGTTGGCGGTTCTCAATGATATGCAAATACTTACAATGACAAGAACTTACAGGTGACTAAAGTTGAGTAGCATGAGGTGTGGCCCTCATATTCAAGGGGCATGAGATTGCCAACTTATACTTCGTCAAGCATATACTCCAGCTTTGCCACTTTAACCTTAACCACTTCAAGATGCTTATGATAGGGGCAATGAGGGATGAAAGCTAACAAGTACCATAATTTTTGGAAGCTCTTTTTGAAACTTGTAATCACTGCTTCCTTTACAAAAAGGCCTTTCTTCCACCACTATTGAGTCTCCACCTTCTACCTTTAGGCACCATTAAGAGAGCATAGTTGTCATTCTGTGTGCAGTGTTTCAAGGATTATTAATTGATGCATATTGTGTTATTACTTGCTCTTGTGATACTTGTTTCTAGTCACCCTTGTGAACTTTGCAGGTGTCCTATGCATCTATATTGCTACTCTATGAGGGACAAGCTGATTGACATTATGCTATGTTTTCTGCATGTGAAACAAACAAACGTTTTTCAATGCATGTTATTCATGATCTTTGTTTCTAGCTCATCATGTTGCATTCATAGTTACTATGTCCTATTGTTAGAACTCCATCTTTCATGCACATGTTTAGAGTTCTTTGATTCCAGCTTTCAATGCTTGCAAATGGTTAGATCTTTATTGTGAAGGTGCATGTCACCTCAAAACTTATTCTTTTTATCACTTACCTACTCGAGGATGAGCAGGAGTTAAGCTTGGGGATGCTTAATACGTCGGAAACATATCTATAATTTTTGATGCTCCATGCTTGTTTAGTATCTACTTCGATTTGCTTTGTCTACACTTTGAGGTGCTTTTTACATGTTTTCTGGTACTAACCTATTAACAAGTTGCCACAGTGCCAGTTGCCCGTTTTCTGCTGTTTTTGGTTCTAGAAAAGGTAGTAAGGAAATATTCTCGGAATTGGACGGGACAAACGTCAAAGTCAATTACTTTCCGTGGGGAACAAGAAGTCCAGAAGGGAGACGGAGAGGCGTGCCAGGGCGCCCGCCCCCCCTAGGCATGGGTGGGCCCTGCCCCGCGCCTAGGCAGGGTGTGGGGCCCCTGGCCACCGCCTCGCCTCCCCCTTCGCCTATAAGAAGCCCCTGATGCAGAAACCCTAAGGACCCGATCAAATCTCCACGAAACATTTTGTAGCCGCCGCCACCGTCGTCCCTAGATCGGGGGGATCTGAAGTTCTTCCCGGCACCCTTCCGGAGGGGAGATCATCCCACAGGCTTTCTCTCCGGTATGATGCGCCAGTAGTTCTGTAGGGGTTCGTAGCATGGAAAACAAAAAAAATTCTACCGCATGCACACAAACAAGACAAGATCTATCTACTAGATTGTAGCAACAAGTTGATAGAAGAACTCACCCTCGAAGATTCCAAAGCGGTTAACGTGAGCAGATTCTCGTGGGTGATGTAGTCGTACTCTTGTCGATCTCAAGATCGCGTAGACGATCCTTCCGGCGCTGCGTTCCAGCAGCGCTTCCACAGTCGGTGACACGTTCGGTACTCGATGAAGACCTTCCTCTCCCTTGTTCCAGCAGGCAGCAGAGGTTGTAGCACTTTCCTCATGATTCTGGCAGCACGACGGCGTGGTGTCGGAAGTAGAGGGAAGATCCCGCAGGGCTTCGCCTAAGCTGGAGCGAGTATAGTGGAGTAAGAGAGGGGCCTTGGCGATCTACAGTTTAGAGGCACCAAGGGGAGGTGGTGTAGCCGGCGGCTAGGGTTTGGGAAAACCCTAGTCGGCGACTTGGAGGAGCCCTAGGAGGCGGCATCACTTGGGGTGGTGGCGCCTGGAGCTAGGGTTGTAGGTGTGAGGGGTAGGGGGCGCCCTACCCCTCCTTATATAAGTGGGGGGAGGCGGTTTGGGAGGAGGGAGTCCTCCTCCAACTCCTCCTCCTTGGCCGGCGGGTGGAGGGAGTGGGACTCCTACTCTAGGTAGGTTTCCTACTCTCCCTCCACCAAGCAATGTTCGGATTTGACTTTTTCAAATTGGCGTTTGACTTTCAAACTTGAATTCGATTTCTCTCTTCATATTGCCCAGCCAAGTGACCTAGTACATGATGCGACCATTCCACATTGTCATGACACATCCATGTACCCTTCCCCTTCCGGAGCGCCGGACCTTCCAGACCCTTCTAGAACATTCCTGGTGAAAACACCGAAATCATTTCCGAACTCCGAAACAGGACTTTCCTTATATGAATCTTATTCTCCGGACCATTCCGGATCTCCTCGTGATATCCCGGATCCCATTCGAGACTCCGAACAACATTCGGTCTCTTACTCATCATTCCATAACTACATAACAACATCGAATCCTTAAGTGTGTCTCCCTACGGTTCGTGAATTATGCGGACATGACCGAGACACTTATCCAATCAATAACCAATAGAGGAATCTGGAAATTCATATGGCTCCCACATATTTCTATGATTACTTTGCGATCGAATGAACCATTTATACGATACCAATTTCCCTTTGTCTCACGATAGTTTACTTATCCGAGGTTTTGATCGTCGGTATCTCTGCATACCTAGTTCAACCTCGTTACTGATAAGTACTCTTTTCTCGTTCCTGTGATATGTGATCCCTTATGAGCCAGTCACATGCTTGCAAGCTAATTGGATGACATTCCACCGAGAGGGCCCAGAGTATATCTATCTGTCATATGGATGGACAAATCCCACTCTTGATCCATGTGCCTCCACCCATACTTTCCGAACACTCAATTCCACCTTTATAGCCATCCAGTTACGGTGTGGTGTTTGATGTCATCAAAGCATCCTTCCGGTGATGGTGATTAGCATGATCTCATGGTCGAAGGAATTAGGTTACTATGTATCAGAAAGCTTATAGCAATTGAACTATTAAAATGACTTGATCTTTATGCTACGCTTATCTATAGGAGTATGTCCATCATACCATTATCCTAATGATATGATCTCGTTGTTAATAACATCTCAATGTTCATGATCGAGAAACCACGATCATCTATTAACCAACAAGCTAGTATTATTAAAGAGGCTTTACTAGGGACTCTAATTTAGTTTACAAATCACACAAGTATTAATGTTTCCTGTTAATACTATTATAACATGAATGTAAACATTTATCATAAACACAAAGATATAATAATAACTACATTTATTATTTCCTCTAGGGCATATCTCCAACAAGTTCTACCTGGACTATGGGTCCATGTAGTAGCTAGCTGGTTGTATCTCCTCCTTATTATTTCATGTATAGATCTTGTGAGCTCTGTTCATTATCAAGATCTAATCTATTTGTAATCATGCATGTTGTGTTTGCGGGGATCCGATGGATATTGAGATTATTATGTTGGTTTGATTAATGTTTTTGTCTTTATGATTCTATCATGTCTGTGTTGTTTGTGATCTTGCATGCTCTCTGTTGTTAGTAGCTATCTTGGCCAAGTAGTTCCTAGTGACTCCAAGAGGGGGTATTTATGCTCGATAGTGGGTTCATGCCTCTAGTTTCCAAGGGAAGTGACAATAATCTCTTCGGTTGTAGATGTGTTGTTAATACTAGGGAGAAAACAATGGTCTCGTTCATGGAATATGTGGACCGTTTACCTTACACACTTTGCTTAAAGCAGTTGTCTGTTGCTTGCAACTTGATACTGGAGGGGGTTCGGATGATAACCTGAAGGTGGAATTCTAGTCATAGATGCAGTTGGATGGTGGTCTATGTATCTTGTTGTATTGCCCAATCGAATCTCATAGGATCTTTCTAACTAGTAATTGCATTGTTATGCCTTGCTCAGTCCCTGTTAATTGCCCTACTGTAATTTGTTTACCCTTCATGCCATGTTGTTTATATAAGGAGAGCACCTCTAGTGAACTATGGACCCCGGTCCAATCTTGACCATTGATACATCTTCCATTGTTACTTGTTTACTTGCTGCAAACCACCATTACCTTCCACACCATACATTTAATCCTTTGTTACAGCAAACCGGTGAGCTTGCCAACCTCACTGATTCGTTGGGGCAGAGTCTTGAGTTTGTGTTGTGCAGGTCTCCGCGTTGCTTGCAACACCTGTGTGACGTTTCCTTCCTCCTTATGGTTCGATAACCTCGGTCTCTACTGAGGGAATACTTGGTGATGTGCTCATCACACCTTGCTATTGGGGTTTCCAACGAAGTGCTCCACGTCAAGCACCATCATCGGGACGAGGAATTGGAGGAGATAATCGTCATCATCATCACCGACGCTCTCCATCAACCATCCATGTTTCTCCCATCCATGAGTGAGTAATCCCCAGCTGTAGGCTATGGGGATGGTAGGGATTGGATGAGATCTATCATGTAATTGAATAAGATTGTTAGGGTATGGTGCCTAGTATCTTTGCTAGTGCTTTTTGACATTGTTGAAACTTGTTGTGCTTAATGCTTGTCACTAGGGCCCGAGTGCCATGATCTCGGATCTGAACTTGTTATTGATTCATGATGATAGTATTGTTTGTGATCTTATCTGCAAGTTGTTTACACATATCATTGTTCGGAACCAGAGGCCCCAAAGTGACATAAATTGGGATAACCGGAGGGGATGGCTATGATATGAGGATCACATGTGTTCATGGAGTGTTAATGCTTTTGTAACATCCCTAAAATCGTGATTTCAAAGTTTGCATATCATTCATGCATGCATATAGAATTGAGATCAATTTCAAAACTCATTTCAGAAAAACAAAGCACATAGTGCTATCATTTCATGTGAGCAAACTTAAATCAAATGGCCATCCCCATTTGAGAGTTTGAATGTTTTAAACCTAGATTGTTTTTATCCCTTGTTGAATGGTTTGAGTGTGGAATTTGAACCAAAGCCTTACAAATGGAAATGGTTTCAAAAAATCAATTTTGCAAACATTTGCAAATCAAGTGCAAAGCTCCTGTTATTTTGTTTCTCCAAAAGTGACCAAGCCTTTGCAAAGTAACCACATAGTTTTAGGCCTATATTTGAGACTATTGCACACTGCAAAAATCTCAAATTGTTTTGAATTCAAAAAGAGTTTGAATTCATTTGAAATCCATTCCTGAAAATCAAAACAGAAAAAGAAAAGAGTAAAAGAAAAGAAAAGGGCCAGGCGCTCCTAATCTAGCCCAGCAGCAGAACCGGCCCAGTTAGCCCACCCGGCCACTCGCTCGCTCGCTCGCACGCGCGGACACACCCACATAGATGCTGACACTCGGACCCCACCCCCTCTCCGTCTCACTCACTGACTGGTGGACCTCGCCAGCTCACCCTCGTCTTCCCCAAATCACGCCCGACCCTGTCGCCGGCCGTTTCCTCCGCCCTTCACTGCCGCGATTGATTCTCGCTTAATTGCCATTGATTCCACGCTTAATCGCCGCTCCTCTCTCGCCTACATAATCCCCTCTGCACCGCGGTCATTTCCCCCCACTCTCCTCGCTCACTCCGCCACCAGGCTGCGCGCATTTGCCCTCGAAACCCCGCAGTACCGACGACTAATTCCGGTGAGCCTCGACCGCCCCCCTCTCTGGTTCAAACAATCGTTCCCAGCTTGATCTTGCGCACCTGCTGATACCCTTCGTTTGCATTCTCATAACCCAGGTCGTCGTCCCCGTTCGTGCCTGCAACCAACTGCGCCGCCGCTTGACTCCGGTGATCAATTGAGGTAAAACCCGAGCGCCCCTTGCCCCCTCCTTCATATGAGAATGTTCGCCTTCGTCTTGTGCATCTCTTGACCCCTCTGGTTCGTGCTAGGGCGACGCCACACCTCGGCAACAACCTCGACTGCAAGTGACAGACGCCGCCCGCAACTCCGACGAGCCCCAGCGATCGTACCCGTGCGCCCCTTCCCAAGCCGTCGCCACCTTGAGCATCAGCAGCCTCCTGCGGTTCTGGTAAGCCACTTCCCCCACTCCCGCGCGACCTAGAACGCCAGCTCCGCCGCTGACAGACGCGCCGCCGCCAGTCGCCGCCGCTAGCGCCGCTCGTATTTGGTCAAAGCGGTTAGGATCGTTAGATGCAGATCCTGCAGCTGAAATTAGAACTTAAGCGAAGAGGTAAGCGCGCATCTGAGCCACCAGATCTGACTTAGATCCTACGGACCGCAGAGCTCGATCCGCCCGAACCGGTACGCGCCAGTAGCGTTAAGACACGTGGCTAGGATTTGAATCAAAAACAGATTTGAAAACAGATTTAGATTCAGTTTTGAATTGGCTATAACTTTTGATTTCCACGTTAGATTTTTGAAAATTTCATATCGTTGGAATCAGGGAGACAAGACCTTTCTGTTTATGCAATGTGTTTAGTGAAAATTTTCTGTTAAAATGACTTTTTATGCAGAAACTTGTTTAGGACTATTTTTGAGTATAGAATTTGTTTAGTAATTTGTTTTAGTGCTAAATAAGTTTGGTTTGACAAGTTTTCAACTTGGTATTTGGTTCAGTACTGTGCACTTGCTTGGTGAAGTTTTAAAAATCATCATTTAGCATTTTGCATGCATGCATATATTTATGTTTGTATATGAGTTGTGTGTAATTTTGTGCTACCAATTTTGTGTAGATTTTGGTGCTAGTGATTGTGATTGTGAAGAGTGCTACTCTCCCCATTACCAAGGCAAGTGGTACTTCATGAATATTTCCATCCCTATATTTTGTACAAGCATTAGAAATATTTTGCTAAGTCTTGCATGTTACTATTTTTGCCAAGTGCTATGTTGGGAATCCTAAGTAGTGTAGCATTGCTAGGAAATTTCCTAAGTTAAGTTACTATGCCATGCTTAGCCTAGCTAGTAGCAAACAAGGGTTGGTAAAGTATACACATGCTATGATGAAAATATTTCTAAGTCTTTGGACTTATGTTTTTCTTAATAAAACAACTAAGTCAATGAACCTCCTGGGTGGAAAGGGACTTGAATGGTGGTTTTTGGTTGAGTGGTTACACAAGGCCCATGGACATGGTTTACCTTGTGTATCTCACTTGTGGTATGCCACCCAGGCACAAAGGGATTTTAGAGGCCAAGTGTTGAGAAGCTTATAGTGCAGCCACTTGGCAATATGGGCTCTGCCTTGACCACATAGGTTGCTAGAACTTAGTCATTTGGACAGTTGGTGGTAGTGGGATGATAGGTTGGAACGCGTCCATTTGGCTAAGGGAAGGCTTCTGAAAGGTTCTGTCTTGGGAAACCAAGTCTGGTGGGGAAAGTGCACAACCTCTGCAGATGGAAAATCTAAGTACTTAGCCAAGTCCATGGCAATGGACAACTTGAGCATCAAGACATGGAAGCTATCAAGAATCTCATCACTCCAACTTCTAAGTAAAAATCTGTGGGTGAACAAGGGTGAAGGACCTCAATGTCTATTGATGGTTTCTTGGGAAGTTTTTGACAAAGAAAAACTTAGTGATTTCAACTAATAGGAAAAACCTATTTTGAGCAAAGCAAGCCAAGCTACACTTAGCCAAAATGCATATAGTAATATAGTCCACTTAAAATTTACTAAGGTATCACTTGCCAATACTACTCCAAAGTATTGACCCACTGTGGCTGTAACTTGTGATGTTGCAGGTTACTCCGATGATGATTAGGTGTCATGAGTCTACACTCAACATGCTTGCTTGTGGCACATGAAGATGAAGACTTATGTTTATTTACTTATTCCAAAAACTCTTGTATTAGGCCTGTGGCCTTGAGTTGTAAAAGACTATGTTTTATCTCTGGAATGGATGTAATAAATGACCTTTGTATCTGTGTACTTCATCTTAAACTGTGGATGCTAGCAATGATCCATGGACTAGCATTGCAATCACAGGGATCCTTTTCCTTTACAAAGGAGGGGTCTTACAGCTTTGCTCCGGTACTCTATTAAAAGGAGTATCTTTATTGCCAGTAGATTCCTTTGAGGCTCCGCTGCAACGGGCTGGCAGGACAAAAGATGTTATGCAAGTTCTCATTGCGAGCACCTATGACTATATACGGAACACATGCCTATGATTGTTTAGTACTTGCATGCATTATATTATTTATCTGCAATTGCCCTAGATCTTGATATTACATGAATAGTCTTGTCCATGCAACGCCCATCCATCCATCCCTATGTCTACCGCACTCAAATCCTGCTGTTTGCTACTATTGTTACTATTGCCTTTATTTACTACTGTTGTTACTGAAGGGTTTCGCGGCATAGTAAATCAAAATTTTCTACGGATGCGAACAGAGGGAAAGCCAAGATCTAATCTAGGAGATGCAAACAACGAGAGAGATTGGATTAGATCTTCATACCCTTGAAGATTCGCACAGCGGAACGTTCGTCGGAACGTGGGTGATGTAGTCGTACTCACTTCTCCTCCTCGCGATCCGATCCGATCTAGCACCACAAGTGGCGGTGCCTCCGTGAGATGCACACGTGCAGCACCTCGACGTCTCCTCCTTCCTCGGACCAGCAAGTATGGTGGAGAGATGGATTGGATCTACAACACGACGGCGTGGTGTATATGGTGGAGAATTTCTGCAGCAGGGCTTCGCCTACAAACAGTCGGGAGGGAGAGAGGAAGGGCAGCAGGGCGGCTAGGTTGGAGGGGAAGGTGTGAGGGGTTGGTGCGCCCCCACCCCTCTTTATATAGATGGGGGGCGCAGCCCTAGCCCCTCCCCCAAGCCCAAACCGGCGGCCCCAAAGGATAAGGAGTTGGGGGCAAGGAAACCCCCCCTTCTAGAAGGTCTATCTCGAGTTTAAACCTCTCTTGGCCGGCTGGGCCCTATGGGGCCTTGTGCCCCTGGCCCAATGCGGCCAGGGCACTCCCTCATAGGCCCATGCCCCCTCCCAGAAGGTGGGGCCACGTTGGTCCCCTTCCGGAAGGTTCTAGAAGCTTCCGGTACAATACCTATTAACTCGGAACAATTCCGAACTCCAAAAACTGCACTGCCTTATATGAATCTTATTCTCCGGACCACTCCGGAACCTCTCGTGATGTCCCGGATCCCATCCGAGACTCCGAACAAAAACTCATAAACCAATTATCCAATCTATCCTAGCGTCGAGACACATTAAGTTTGTGACCCTGCGGGTTCGAGAATATGCAGACATGATCTTCTATCAATAATCAACAGCGGGGTCTGGAAACCCATATTGACTCCCACACATTCATCGATGATCATATCGGATGAACCACGATGCCAGGATTCAATCAATCCCATATATATATTCCCTTCGTCTCGCGATATTTTACTTGCCCGAGATTCGATCGTCGGTACCGTCATACCTAGTTCAATCTCGTTCACAGCAAGTACTTTACTCGTTCCGTAATCCGATATCACTTTGTGATTAACTCTTTAACCACATGCTTGCAAGCGGTGTTGATATCGATTACCGAGTGGGCCCGAAGTATATCTCTCCGACTTGGGAGGGACAAATCCCATCTTGATACATACAACCCAACAGATACTTTCCGATCACCTGAGAGACACCTTTATGATCACCCTCTCATAGGATGACGTTTGATGACCTCAAAGCTTTCTTCCGATACCAGGGAGTTGTATTATCTCATGGTCTAAGGAATACAATATTTGACATAAGAAAAGCTTCGCAAAGACAAACACGATGACACGATCTAATTGCTTCGCTTAGTTTGGGTCTGTCCACCATATCATTCTCCCAATGATATGATCTCATTATTAATTGACAACTCATGTCCATGGTTAGGAAACCTTAACCATCATTAATCAATGAGCTAGTCCATAGAGGCGTACTAGGGACACGGTGTTGTTCACAAACCACACAAGTATTAAAGTTTCCGCTTAATACAATTCTAGCATGGAATATAAACATTATCATGAACAAGAATTATAATAATAACATCTTTATTATTGCCTCTAGGGCATAATTCCAACAGTTACTTTGCTATTGCTACTACAAAACTGTTGCTACTGATAAGCTACTGTGAGCAAGACTATTTCCAAGTGCAGCTAAATTGACAACTCATTTGTTAAGGCTTATAAGTATTCTTTGTCTCCCCTTGTGTCGAATCAATAAATTGGGTTATACTACCCTCGAAGACTGTTGCGATCCCCTATACTTGTGGGTCATCAAGACTATTTTCTGGTGCCATTGCCGAGGAGCATAGCTTTATTTATAAGTTCACTTGGATTTATTATTGTTCACTGCTATCCATTCATCATGGGGAAAACTCGTAATGGAAAATTTCCTATATTACCATCCACTAGAAGAAGAGGTACAGTTCTGAACACCTCTGTTGCTCTTGATTCACCATCTGTTATAAGTAAGCTTGTTACACCACCACCACATACACCTGCTACACACACTGCTACCTCTGCTGAATCTAAAATTGCTTCTGATGCTCATGTTGTTACTTCTACTGTGCTTCATGAAAGTGGACCATTAGGTCCTTTCCTAGATGCTACAATTGCTAGAACTATATTGGGAAACACCGAAACTCCTAGTGAAGACACTATTACGCCTGTTAGCTCACCTGAGTCTAGAGAGAGTTATGATATTAATGATGGTTACATTGAAATGACTGATGGATTTATTCAAGAATATCGAAACACACGTGGTGCTAGTGCTATTAAGAGTGTTCTTGAGAAACGTACTATTATACCTAAAATATTTCCTGATGCTAAGTTTGCCACATCTCCCATAAACATTAAAGATAAGGATTATGATTTCTCTCTTGATTTATCCTATATAAACATTGTTGAGAAAGAACCTTTTTGTGGGACTGAGAATGGAAGGGCTGTGGCACATATGACTGAGCTTTCTACTATGAGTGCCTTATTTTCTGATGATGTTAAGATGCGCACCTAATTTGTTGCTAAATTTTCCCCTTTTCACTAAAAGGAGAAGCTAAAGCTTGGTTTAATAATTTATCTCCTGGATCCATTGATAGCGTTGATTGCTTGATTGCTACTTTCTTTCAGAAATATTTCCCTCCTAGTGCTAGACATGCCGTTTTGCAGAAACTTTTTGATTTTAAACAGAGAGAAGAGGAGAAATTGCATGAGTCATGGACAAGGTTCCGTGCCTTGATTCATGCACATCCTGGATGTCCATTACCTAAAAATGAGCTTCTTGATATATATTATAATGGACTAAATGATGAATCTAGGACATACCTGGATAGTTTTGCTGATTGTGTTTTCAGGCAAAGAACTCCTGCGGAAGCTAAAGAATTAATGGATAAAATAAGCAAGAATTATGATGATTGGACTACAACTGAGCCAATTACACCTGAGCCAACTACACCTGAACCAATTGTTCCTGAACCAACCCCAACACCAACACCAAAGAAGAGAGGAGTGATTGAATTAAATAATGAAGTAATGAAAGAAGCTAATAAATGTATTAAGGAGAAGGGTATTAAATCTGAAGATGTGAAGAATTTACCTCCTATAGAAGAATTATGTAAGCCAATCTCCCAATCATCCACAATTGAGGTACACTCTCTCCAACACTTTGATGAAGGTGATATTCCTTATGGTAAACCTCCTGATCAATGCTTAGAGTAACTTGATAGTTTTATTGTTAAACAAGGTCTTTTTAATAAACAAGTTCAGAATCATTTATTGGAAAACTCTAGAGCTATTAATGAGTTGAAAGATATTGTGGAAAGAACCTCTAATGATGTTAAAATGCTTGTTAAACATTTCCAAATGGTTAAAACTCAAATTGATCAACTTGCTAAAGTGCAAAAATATATGCTAGTTAATGCTTCTGGAGATAAACATGCTTATGAAATTAGAACTAGGAGTGGTGCTACCACTCAGGATCCCTTATATCCTGAGGTACATCCTAAAAGAATTGAGCAAGATTCTCAACAAGCTGAAAATAGTGGTACTTATTCTAAGAGAAATAAACAGAAGCATAAAACAGTTGTAGAATCTTCTGGACCTACTATAGATCCTAATAGTATATTTGTCTCTGATGATGAAACTAAAAGTGGTAATGATAACAATGATGCTCCTGATAAGGAAGAAGTTGGAGAAGAACCTGAAAAGCACACTAAGAACACTAAGTACACTAAGGAAGATTTTATTGATAATAAAAATGGTAGTGAAAGAGAACCATGGGTGCAAAAACTGATGCATTTTCCTAATAAGAAACACAAGTCAAAGGAGGAAGAACACTATAACAAGTTTTGTGAATGGATGAAACCTTTATTTTTGCAAATTCCTTTGACTGATGCTATTAAGTTGCCTCTTTATTCAAATTATATGAAGGATATTGTCTCTAATAAAAGGAAGATTCCTAATGAGGAAATTTCCACTTTGCTTGCTAATTATTCCTTCAATGGTAAGGTTCCAAAGAAACTTGGGGATACAGGTATTCCAACTATTCCTTGCTCTATTAAAAATAATTATGTTAGAACTACTTTTTGTGATTTGGGAGATAGAGTTAGTGTTATGCCTTTTTTCTCTCTACAAGAGACTTCAACTAGAAAAATTGATACCAACTGATATATCTTTGCAAATGGCTGATAAGTCAACTACTATTCCTGTTGGTATATGTGAGGATGTTCCTGCTCAAGTGGCTCACAATTGCTTGGTATTAACTGATTTTGTTGTGCTTGAGATGCCTAAAGATGATAATATGTCTATTATCCTTGGGAGACCTTTTCTTAATACTGCAGGTGCTGTCATCAGTTGTAATCAAGGAAATGACAAAAAGCGTATTGTCTATTTTCCCAAGAAGATTGATAAGAGTTATGGCCTAGGTTCAATTGACTATATTGAGGGCATCAAAGTTGGAGAAATATATTGTCCCATTCCATAAGAAAATTTTGAAACTATTATGATTGGGACTATTGCTATCAAGATTGAGGTAACATAATCATTTTGTGAAATGCAAAGTTTTGTTTCATATAAAATTGTTTTGGTAAAAAGACTTGATTAACCTTGTTACAAAGGGATTTTAATGGACAAAACAATGCTTTCACAATGATTATCCTTGCTCACTTTTATTTTTCTCCATTCCAATCTTTGCTCTTCGTCTTGTTCGTCTTTGTTTTGTTAGTTGCTTGCTTTTTAGAGTGTCTTAGAACTTCTGTAGTTTTAGTTTTGTTTTGCTTTTGCGTTTTCCAAAAATCTTTTTCTACGAGAAAATCAATTTTCATAACCTAAAAATTGGCCAAAAATAAAGTTTTCCGAAAAATTCCAGAAAATTCATATTATTTTTTTTCTCGAAAAAAGGGGCAGAGTGGCACCTAGAGTGACCTAGGGGGACCCACCAGGCAGGCACACCCCCTGGTGGCGCGGCCAACCCAGGGGAGCGCCTGGCCCTCCACTTAGCCTCATTCTAGCCACTTCTTTCTCTCTCCCGAAAACACCAGAAAACTTCACATAGCTCGAGTTCTTGCTGTTCTTGCTCCCGATTTTCGATCTCCTTGCTCAGCCCATCTTTGTTGCTGATTTTTGGAGGGATTGCTCTCCGGTATGTGCCTCCTCCACTTTTCCAATTAGATTTTTGATTGGTGGATTGTATCTTGAGTGTTTTGCTACTGTAGGTGACAGGTCTTATGAGTTTGCATGCTTGTTATATGCTTAGAGATTTCATTTTGATGCATGTTTGGCCCTCTAACAAGTTCCTATAATAGTTCCACTTCATTTATTAACTTGGAAATCACTCGGTTTGGTGTTTGTCTAAAAAATTTAGAAAAGGGGCCATGGACAACCATACTTTTGGAGAATTGTTTGAAAGAGATGCACCTAGGAGGGAAAGGCCTTCGAGATCAGCCTCTCAAGCTAGGCCATCATACAATGAGGATCTTATTGCGTCGCGTTTTGACAATGAAGGAGATGAGGGGGATGCGCACCCTTCTACCTTCCCTTGTTTTGCCTTTTTGCAAGCTGCAGGGATCCTCGATGATTTCCTAACTCTTGTTCAGAGGGTTGTTATAACCAATTATATGCAGGATGAGAGTGAGCAATATGCTTTGCTCACCAAAAATTTTGTGGAGAGTTTCACTTTCACTAACACCTCTTATAGCTCAAAGATTTCATTCAAAACTTATGGTAGGTCTTTTACCATGACATTGGAAAGATTTTGCAACATTATATGTATTGGCATGGCTGGGATAGTGAAGAAGATTCAAGGTCGACCCGCTGATTTGTTGGAGCTCTACCATGGGGTAACAAATGATGATGACTGTATAGCCCATCGCGGGAAGATAAGAAATATTCAAATCCTAGCTCTCAGATATTTTGCTTATTATCTTGCCACTAGCATTCTTGATAGGGAGAACTGATACGTTGGAAACGTATCTATAATTTTTTATGCTCCATGCTTGTTTAGTATCTACTTTGCTTTACTTGTCCACACTTTGAGGTGCTTTTTACATGTTTTCTGGTACTAACCTATTAACAAGTTGCAACAGTGCCAGATGCCTATTTTTGTTTTGTTTTTGGTTTCAGAAAAGTTAGTAAATAAATATTCTCGGAATTGGACGGGACAAAGGACAAAGTCAATTACTTTCCATGGGGAGAGCCCAGGAGGCAAGCCAGGGGGCAGACCCTTCCCAGGTGCGGGTGGGGCCCACCCCGCGCCTGGCTAGGGTTTGGTGGCCCTGGCCGCCTCCTCGGTCTCCCCCTTCGCCTATAAGAAGCCCCCGATGCAGAAACCCTGAGTACCCGATCAGATATCCATGAAACCGTCTGTAGCCGCCGCCACCATTGTCCCTAGATCGGGGGAGCTGAAGTTCTTCCCGGCACCCTGCCGGAGGGGAGATCATCCC
Source organism: Avena sativa (assembly GCA_916181665.1). NCBI lineage: Eukaryota > Viridiplantae > Streptophyta > Magnoliopsida > Poales > Poaceae > Avena > Avena sativa. Next base: position 411,948,133 of record OV702281.1, on the reverse strand, counting down.
GGAGGCCTTCTCTCCGGTATGATGCGTGAGTAGTTCCACCTTGGACTATGGGTCCATGTAGTAGCTAGATGGTTGTATCTCCTCCTTTGTGCTTTCATGTATAGATCTTCTGAGCTCCGTTCATGATCAAGATCTAATCTAATTGTAACCATGCATGTTGTGTTTGCAGCGATCCGATGGATATTGAGATTCTTATGTTGGTTTGATTAATGGTTTTGTCTTTATGATTCTATCATGTCTGTGTTGTTTGTGATCTTGCATGCTCTCCGTTGTTAGTAGCTATCTTGGCCAAGTAGTTGCTAGTGACTCCAAGAGGGGCTATTTATGCTCGATAGTGGGTTCATGCCTCTAGTTTCCAAGGGAAGTGATAGAAATCTCTTCGGTTGTAGATGTGTTGTTGCTACTAGGGAGAAAACAACAATCTCTTGTTCATGGAACATGTGGACTGTTTACCTTACACACTTTGCTTAAAGCAGTTGTATGTTGCTTGCAACTTAATACTGGAGGGGGTTTGGATGATAACCTGAAGGTGGACTTCTATTCATAGATGCAGTTGGATGGTGGTCTATGTATATTTTTGTATTTCCCAATCAACCTCATAGGATCTTTCTGACTAGTAATTGCATTGTTATGCCTTGCTCAGTTCCTGTTAATTGCCCCGCTGTAATTTGTTTACCCTTCATGCCATGTTGTTTATCTAAGGAGAGCACCTCTAGTGAACTATGGACCCCGGTCCAATCTTTAACATTGATACATCTTCCATTGTTACTTGTTTACTTGCTGCAAACCATTACCTTCCACACCATACGTTTAATCCTTTGTTACAGCAAACCGGTGAGCTTGACAACCTCACTGATTCGTTGGGGCAAAGTCTTGAGTTTGTGTTGAGTAGATCTCCACGTTGCTTGCAACACCTGTGTGACGTTTCCTTCCTCCTTCGGGTTAGATAACCTCGGTCTCTACTGAGGGAAGACTTGTTGTTGTGCTCATCACACCTTGCTCTTGGGGTTTCCAACGAAGTTCTTCACCACCGCCAAGTTCTCTGGCACCATCAAGGAGTCACCAAGAACACTAGCAATATTTTCAACTATCATTTGGCTTTTCTAGCTGCTGCACTTAACAATGAAACCAGGTATAATATTGGTTCTCTCATTGCTCACCGCCTAGCTGCTAGAGGACCCATTTATGGGGGTATTATTGTTGCACGTGTAGTTGCTACCTTAGACCTTTATGTTGATCCAAATGATATAGTACTGGCACCATAGAGGCTTGATCTAGCTGCCATGAAAGTGCATCACTTTGTTACTGGTGGCTCTAGCCTTGAGAGTTTAGTTTACAGGATAATGTTTACTGACGGGGATGAGAGGCAAATTCCTTTGCCATAGTCTACTTTGTTCAGTTTTTGTAGGAGGCCTTGGTCGTGCTCCAAGGAGGAGATGTATGATCAGCTCCGCGTGCTTGGTTTCCACGGGCACTACCCGAGGGATGCGCCCTCTTATGACTATTATGCGCACTATACAGGGGCTTCCTCGAGCACGTACCAGGACGAAGGGGCCTCTTCATCACACTATGGAGGCACTCCTTGGCCAGGCTGGGATTGATATCCACTTAGGACAAAATCCTAAGATTGGTGGGAGGTATACCAACATCACACTCATCTACATATCATGTTCCATCGGTGCTTTGTATATCCATGTTTCGCTTTCTTTTTAGTTTTTGTTTTTGCTTTCCAAAACACAAAAAGACCAAAAATATTTTCGTTGTTTCTCTTTGTTTGTTTCTTTGCCTTTTAGATTCGGTTTGCTTTTCCTTCTTTTAGCTTTGGTTTGTTATAAGAAAAATACAAAAAGATTTTGCTTTATTTGCTTTTTCTTAGTGTGCTTGCTTTAAAAAAATCAAAAACCCAAAAATATTTGTTTTTCTTTTCTGGTTTTCTAAAGTTTGTTGCAGGGTTCAGCGGTCCTCAGTGACTCCTTTGGAGTTTGGTTTCATGTTATTATTCAAGCCACACAAGTGAAAGGCAATAATGATGATTTATGACAACTCGAGGTGTGGTAAGAGGCTAGTAATGAACTCTATTTGTCTTTATTTTTGTACATATACTCATCATTGTGGGCATTATTAGTTTGTTCATGTAAGGTGTATGTTATTTAATGGATTCTTAGTAGTTCTTGCTCTCTTATGATTAGCTCCAGCTTGCTAATAGTTTGTAGCATGTCACATGAATGTTTGCTTGCATTGTTCTATTCATAACTTGGTATAACATTGTGGTATCCTCCTCTGAATGTTTCATTTGAATTGACTTGGCACATGCTCACACATGCATATGACTAAACAGAAGTCAGTTAAGCCTCAATGATTTATTTTGCCTCATAGTTCTTGTATCACTTTTATGCCATAATTAATTTTGTTTTGTTGCAAGCATGATTATGACAGTTATTGCTCTCTTGTTTGTCGCTCCCTTCCTATTTCTAGCCTTCACTTGCACTGATTATGAGCTCTACTCGTGCTTCCAACTCCCCAAAACCAAAATTTTCAAAAAGTGTCCACCATATCTACCTACTAGCTGTTGGAGATATGCCCTATAGGCAATAATAAATGTAGTTATTATTATATCTTTGTGTTTATGATAAATGTTTACATTCATGCTATAATAGTATTGACCAGGAAACATTAATACTTGTGTGATTTATAAACTAAAATAGAGTCCCTAGTAAAGCCTCTTCATAATACTAGCTTGTTGGTTAATAGATGATTGTGGTTTCCCTATCATGAACATTGACATGTTATTAACAACAAGATCATATCATTAGGAGAATGGTATGATTGACATACTCCTATAGATAAGCGTAGCATAAAGATCAAGTCATTTTAATAGTTCAATTTCTATAAGCTTTCTGATACATAGTAACCTAATTCCTTCGACCATGAGATCATGCTTATCACCATCACCGGAAGGATGCTTTGATGACATCAAACACCACACCGTAACTGGGTGGCTATAAAGGTGGCATTGAGTGTTCGGAAAGTATGGGTTGAAACACATGGATCAAGAGTGAGATTTGTCCATCCATATGACGGATAGATATACTCTGGGCCCTCTCGGTGGAATGTCATCCAATTAGCTTGCAAGAATGTGACTGGCTCACAAGGGATCACATATCACGGGAACGAGAAAAGAGTACTTATCAGTAACGAGGTTGAACTAGGTATGCAGAGATACCGATGATCAAAACCTCGGATAAGTAAACTATCGTGAGACAAAGGGAAATTGGTATCGTATGTAAGTGGTTCATTCAATCGCAAAGTAATCATAGAAATATGTGGGAGCCATATGAATTTCCAGATTCCTCTATTGGTTATTAATCAAAGAAGTGTCTTGATCATGTCCGCATAATTCACGAACCGTAGGGAGACACACTTAAGGATTCGATGTTGTTGAGTAGTTATGGAATGATGAGTAAGAGACTGAATGTTGTTCGGAGTCTCAGATGGGATCCGGGATATCACGAGGAGATCCGGAATGGTCCGGAGAATAAGATTCATATAAGGAAAGTCATGTTTCGGAGTTGGGGAATGATTCCGGTGTTTTCATCGGGAATGTTCTAGAAGGTTCCGGAAGGTCCGGCACTCCGGAGGGGAAGGGTACATGAATGTGTCATGACAATGTGGAATGGTTGCATCATGTACTAGGTATCATGGCTGGGCAAAATAAAGGGAGAAATCAAATCCTAGTTTGAAAAGTCAAACGCCAATTTGAAAAGTCAAACGACAAGTTTGCTTGGTGGAGGGAGAGTAGGAAACCTACTTGGGGAGGAAGTCCTCCTCCCTCCACCCGCCGGCCAAGGAGGCCGAGTTAGGGGAGGACTCCCTCCTCCCAACCGGCGCCCTCCCACCTATAAAAGAAGGGGCAGGGGTGCCCCTCTTCCCTACACCCAACACCACCCAAACCCTAACCCTAGCCGCCGGCCTCCTGCAAGTCATCGCCGCCCCTAGGTTTTCTCCTAGCCGCCGACTTGGGCCTTCCCCAAGCCCTAGACGCCGGCCAAGCTCCGCCCCTTGGTGCCTTCTAAACCCTAGATCACCAAGGCCTCTCTCACATCCCAAATTTTTCCAAATTTTGAAATGTGAAAAAAAAATAAACAAATAAACAATTGTTGATTTAGGGTGAGAAGAAACTTTTTGATTCCAATTGGAAACATCAAAACCTATTTTTGATCAAACAAAATCCTAAAGGGATTTAAAAAGATAAACAAATAATAAATAAAGTTATAATAGTTGGAATCACCATTTTTGGATCTTTAAATAAAAAGATATGGTTTTTATAAGCAAAGGTAGAAATAATGAATAAGGACTATTTTTAAAAAGAGCCAAATTAATCTTGGCCAAGCATTTAAAATAAAATATTTTGTTTGATAAAAATAGTAAAGGTTTATTTAAATAAAACCATGAGGATTTATTTATATCCAAATTTCATTCAAGTATAGACATTTTCCTATTTTGAATGATCATTAAAAAAACTTATCAAAGTATTTTAAATTATATTTCAAAGTGTTATGTTTTTAATAAAACCTACTGAAAATATTTTTGTAGAAATTTAGATTTCAAACAGAGTTTTTAAAATATATTAAATCCTATTTGGATTAAAGACTAAGGTCTATTTATTTAATTAGTAATAGACCCTAAAAGATCCGAAATAGCTTGAAATAAATAATAATTGTTCCGAAGGAACCTTCCCTTCTACTGAGAGTTGGCCATTGATACATTGTATAAACATAACCTTAAATGTATTAACCGACTTCTTTTACTTATTTTAAAATTTTAAATAAAAATATAAAATTTGACCTCTTAGTGTTCTAAAGAAGACAAAACGGTCTCTCCAACGCATAAATGGTTGTGAGTTTACGTTTTCATCATCTTTGGTAAAATCAAGTCCACCACGTAGACACTCATAACACGCTCTACCGTAATTTTTTGCGGATAAAAAGAATAAAAGAATTATTTTATTTTGGACTTTGGAATATGTTGTTAAACAAAATTAAAATCAACACAAAGTTTGGTGGTGGTTTGATTTGAATTGGTGTTTGAATTGTTTGAATGAAAATCAAATCAGAATATTCAAACAGAAAAAGGAAAAACTTTCTGTATAAAAAAAGTGAATAAAACCCAACCCAGCCAACAGGCCCAACAAGCCCACTCGCAGCCCAACTATCCCACCTGCTCACCCCGCAGTGAAACTTTTTCACTGAGTAACACACCCACGCAGTCACAGACAAGTGGACCCAGTAAACATTCTCTCTCCCTCGCTGACGTCTGTCCCCCACTGCCACACAGTCATCGTCATCCCCACGACCGTTCCTCCCGAACGTTTCTGTGATGAATTTGCGGTGTTAAATTCGCGTTGATAGCTCAGTTAATCCCACCCGCGACCACGCTCGATTAATAGCCTGCTTCCCCTCTCCATTTCCCCCAATCAACGCCACCAGAGAGCCACCGGGCTGCCCCAATTTCCTTTTGCACCGCCGCGGCCTCCGACGAGCTTCGCGAGCGATTCCGACCACTCATCGCCGCGCCTTGCCCCCTCGACCACTCGAGCTCATTCCCCAGCCTAAGGCGCATCTATCGGTGGTCTTCACCTGCCCGCGCGAGCACCCTAGCCTCGGCTTCGTCATCACCTGAATACCGCCGCATCTGACGTTTCTCCGACGAGCTCCCCTGGTAAGCGCAGACCGTCCCGAGCCCTCCCTATGATGATCCTGTACTCCCCACGCTCGCCCGCATCTAACCATGCCTTTATTTTGCCTCGGCACGACCTGCAGCCTCGCCCCCGACGACCTCTAGAGACACCCGACGCCGCTGCACACTCCGGCGAGCAATCCCCTCCGTTCCTGAGCGCCCCTCGCCAAGCCGACCACACCTCGAGCTTCTCCACACTCCCACGAGCACGGTGAGCACCTCCGTTCCCCCTCTTGCTTCCTGGTTCGTCGGCAACGACGCTGACAGAGCGCTCCGCCGCCTGTCGCCGCCGCCAGCGCCGCCCACCTTTGGCCAGCACTTGTGCACCGTTAGATCTCGATCTGGCGGCTACGATAGATCAACTTAATGAAAGGGTATCGTGTGTTGTGTGCCGTGCGATTTCCATTAGATCTAACGGCCAGTATTAGTCGATCGTGTGAACCGTTTTCAGCCAGTAAGATTTAGACACATGGACAGAGTTTGAATTAAAACAGAAAAATGTTCTATTAGATGCTAGATTTTGTAAAATTCATAACTTTAGTTCTACACGTCCAAATTTTGCAAATTTTATATCAATGGAATCAGCAGAACAAGTAATTTGCAACCATGCACTTTGTTTAATGTTTTGCTTCTGAAAAAGTGGTTGAATTTGCAGAAACATGTGTAGGATTATTTTGAATATAAAAATTGTTCTAGGTATATTTTTAAGGTGAAATCTTTTCAAAATGGTTTGCTTTGAACCTACTGACCATAGTAACCAACTTATGGATTTAAAAATGTATTTTGTGAAGTTAGGGAATAAATAATTGAGTTAGAGCATTTCTAGTCAAATAAAAATATTGTTTATGGTTTAGAAATGATTTTTGAGTAAAATCTTTGGGAAATGATTTTAATTAGACTCTCTGACCCTAAACACCAAGTTTTGAGATTAAGAACATATTTGATGAACCATATAAATTTATTACTTTGCTAAAACATATTTTCAATACATAAAATATCACCTTAGCATAATATTTGGTTTATGAGATGAAACCTTTTGTAAATGGTTTTACCACTTTAGTAAGTGACCACTTTGAACTTTAAAATGTTTAGAGCCTAATAGAAACCACTTTTCTAAATAAAACCATCTTTTGCATGCTTGCATGCATGACCTTGTTTTTGTTATTTTATGTGTGAGAAATGGTTTGAATGCTAGTTGAATTTGTGTTTGCTTGATTGAATTGTAGTGAAGTTAGAAGAGTGTGATAATTGCAAGATCAAGAAGTGAACCATCATTCTATACTAAAAAGTCAAGTGACACTATCATCCATGTCCTACTATTTTCATTACATTTGGTGGATTTTGTAACATGCATGGAAAGGACTACTATATTTTATGCTGTGCTAAATCCTAATAGGATACCCTTATATCTTCCTTAGTGAAAACATTGTAGTTGTAGTATGCTTAGCCCTGCTATATATTTGGGATGGGATACATGATATGCTTATATGAAGTGTTGGAAAGATATATGTTTTATATAATAAAACAAGTACTCAATGAACCACCTGGGTGGACAAGGATACTCAAGATTGGACAAGGTGGCAACAAAGGGAACCATGTTTATATGGCTATCTTTTTGTATGTGCACTAGAAGAAAACCACCCAGGGACTTAGAGATTGAACATGTTTCTCGTACAGTGGCTTCCGTGTACAGCCACATGCTAAATGGGCTCTGGCTTAGTCAACTACATAGTGGAAGACCCATGCATTGGCATCTTCAGGTTAACTAGAATTGTGTAAGGGAAATTTATCCCTACATTGGTGCCTGGTAGACAAGCTAGCATTGTGTATTGGGAGGACTTCTATGGAAAGACTTTGTCACATTCTCGATCTGCCAGTACTCCATTTTGGTGAGTACTTATCCAGCGGCCACTGGTGGCATCAAGACGAGATTGTGTCATGTGGGTAAAGTGTACAACTTCTGCAGAAGAACAAATTCTAAGTACTTAGCCGTGTCCCCGATTATGGACAATTCTGAGCAACTAAGGCTTGAAGCTATGGAAGATCTCGACATTCCAATTTCTCAAAGTAAAACTTGATGGTGACAATAAGGGATTTGAAGCACTTGAAGTTTTCCAAGGAGTTCAGAAAGATTTGACAAAAGATCAAAAACTATTTTGACAAGATAGGATAAAACTATGTTGCTTTCTGCAAATGAGCCTAACCCCACTTAGCCAAATATGCATGTAATGATAGGATCCACTTAAATTCTACATAGTAGTAAAACTTACCAATACAATTCAAATGTATTGACCCTTGTGGCTGCAACTTATTATGTTGCAGGTTTGTTTGATGTTAGTGAAGTGTGTTGAATAGGATTACAAGTCTACAACCAACATGATTGCCTGTGGCACTTTGAAGATGAAGGACTCCATGCTTTATAGATATTCTGCTGCAATGTAATTAGATAGCCAAATGAGCTATGTAAGATGTAATGAATTATTTTATACCTGGTTATAAAGTTGTATTATGACCTTTGTTTCTTGATATTACATCTTAACTGTGGATGCTAGCTATTGATCCAGGGACTAGCATTGTAAACACAGGGATCTCTACCTTATTAAAGGTTGGGAACCTTACAGCCTCTCTTATAGTCCACCATACTCGCTCCGGCTTAAGGCGAAGCCCTGCGAGATCTCCCCTCTACTTCCGGTACCATGCCGTCGTGTGGCCGAAATCGCGAGGAGAGTGCTACAACCTCCGCTGCCTGCTGGAACAAGGGAGAGGAAGGTCTTCATCGAGTACCGAACGTGTGACCGACTGCGGAAGCGCTGCCGGAACACAGCGCCGGAAGGATTGTCTACGCGATCTTGAGATCGGCAAGAGTACGACTACATCACCCACGAGAATCTGCTCTCGTTAACCGCTTTGGAATCTTCGAGGGGGAGTTCCTCTATTGACTCGTTGCTACAATCTAGTAGATAGATCTTGGCTTGTTTTGTTTGCATGCGGTAGAAGTTTTTTGTTTCCCATGCTACGAACCCCTACACTAGCATCATTGCTATTCTGTGCATATTTATTATGCCTTGTTTTCTTCCAAATAAAATGTTTGCTTGTTATGAGAAATTTAATTAGTAAAGCTCTCATGAACTTGATGGCACGCTTTATTTTCTTGCACTTAATAAACTTGAACCATTGTGAATGTCCATGAAAGTTATATGCTTGCAAATGATAGGCTGGGAGTTAGCAGAACCGTGCTGTCACAGGGAACGCTTTCAACACCTGTAAATATTATCCAGATGATATCATGCTCTTTTGTTTGCGGATGTCGGTGGTGTGAAATAAAAGGGGAGCTTGTAAGTCCATGGAGTTATGTATATGTGTTAGAGAAAAGCCTGGGCCGCTAGTCTAAGCCATGCCTAATCATGGTGGAAACTTGCAGCATAACCATAGTGAGCAATCTATGAAGCATCCTCAGAGAAAAAAAAATATAGAAAAAAAGAGAATAGAAAAAAATATATGCACCATTCCCATGGTAAATAAAGGATTGCTGAGATGCTCACTGTCTGTTGCATTGTCATTTTGATATGGGATAGCTCCTGTATCATGGGGCAAGTGGTACCCCGCTGGCGGTTCTCTATGATACACATTTATTTACAATGACAAGAACTTACCTGTAACTAAAGTTGAGTAGCATGAGGAACGACCCTCGTACTCAAGGGACATGAGATTTTCAGTTTATGATCTGTCAAGCATATATCTCATATTGGACCTCACTTTAAACTTAACCATCTAAAGATGCTTATGATAGGGGCAATGAGAGCTAAAAACTATTGAGTACCATACTTTCAGCATTTGGAAGCCATTCAAACTTTTCAAAACCTTTTCACTTCTTTGTTGAGTCACCACTTATTCTATGAGCACCTTCTTGAGAGCATAGTTGTCATTTTTAGTGTAATGTGCTTGTCTCAAAACATGGTTAATTATGACATAACTTTGATGCTTGTATCATTGATATCTTTACTTCTAGTCTTCACTTGAACTTCAGAGGTTCCTTGGCATTTATTGTTTGCTCCACAATCAAAGGCAAGAAACATACCACTTTATCATACCTTTTTATGAGCATTACAATGTTGCTTATGCTTATGTTTCATGTTGCTTACTATTATTGTGTTGGAATCTCTTCATAGCTTGCATGACTATTGAGTAAACTTAGTTGCATACTCCTTATTATGAATTGTCTAAGTATTGATCATATGATGAGAATATTTACATTACATGAAGCAAATGTGTTCGTGAAAGTTTCTTTTATCGCACTCAGTTTTCAAATGAATTGCTTGAGGACAAGAAATAAGCTAATCTTGGGGGAGTTGATACGTCCAAAACGTATGTACTTTCCCGAACACTTTTGCTATTGTTTCTCCTCTAATTTGTGTGATTTGGATACAACTAACACGGATTGACGCTGTTTTCAACAGAATTTCTTTGGTGTCTAGTTTTTGTCTAGGAAATCAACTTGCAGGAAAAATCCCGGAAAATATCGCAAAACTCCTATCTTACCAAAGGACTCACGGAGCCAGAAGATGGGATGGAGAAGGGCCACGAGGGGCCCACACCCCTGGCTGCGCGGGCCAGGCCAGGACGCGCCTGGGGGTGGTGTGTCCACCTCGAGCACCCCCCCTCGGTCTCCCCCTTCGCCTACATAAGCTCTCAGACCTAAAAACAGAGGGGGGTTTGACGTTTTTCCAGATAGAGTTCTGTTGCGGTGCCACCACCAGAAACCGCGATTCAGAACCAGAAACTCCGTTCTGGCACCCTGCCGGGACGGGGAATTGGAGGAGATCATTGTCATCATTATCACCAACGCCTCTCCATCAACCATCCATGTTTCCCCCATCCATGAGTGAGTAATCCCCCGTTGTAGGCTATGGGGATGGTAGGGATTGGATGAGATTTATCATGTAATCGAATAAGATTGCTAGGGCATGGTGCATAGTATCTTTGATAGTGCTTTTTGACATTGTTGCAACTTGTTGTGCTTAATGCTTGTCACTAGGGCCCGAGTTCCAAGATCTCAGATCTGAACTTGTTATTGATTCATGATGATAGTATTGTTTGTAATCTTATCTGCAAGTTGTTTACACATATCATTGTCTGAAACCCGAGGCCCCGAAGTGACATAAATTGGGATAACCGGAGGGGATGGCTGTGATATGAGGATCACATGTGTTCATGGAGTGTTAATGCTTTGCTCTAGTACTCTATTAAAAGGAGTATCTTTATTACCAGTAGATTCCATTGAGGCCCCGCTGCAACAAGCTGGCAGGACAAAAGATGTTGTGCAAGTTCTCATTACAAGCATGTATGACTATATACAGAACACATGTCTATGATTGTTTAGTACTTTGATGCTTTATCTTATTTATCTGCAAATGCCCTAGATCTTGATATTACATGAATAGTATCGTCCATGCAACGCCCGTCCATCCATCCATATGCCTACCCCACTCAAATCCTGCTGTTTGCTACTATTGTTACTACTGCCTTTATTTTACTGTTGTTAATTTGCTATTTCTACTACAAAACTGTTACTGTTGATAAACTACTATGAGGAAGACTATTTCCAGGTGCAGCTAAGTTGTTAAGGCTTATAAGTATTCATTGGCTCCCCTTGTGTCGAATCAATAAATTGGGTTATACTACCATCGAAGACTGTTGCGATCCCTATACTTGTGGGTCATCAAGCACTATATTCTCTGAGAGTATTCTCAGGTTTCTTGGGGGTTGTGCTATGAATGGACATGATTTCCATGAAGTCGCTTAGATTGTCAACTTCAACTCTATTCGATCTCAATAGTTTTTCAATAATTTCCTTGCGCCTTTGAGTAGGTACGCGATCAAGATAATCTGGTAGATAAGCTCTACCAGAGCATGTAGACCCTTTGTCTCCTAGGGAGACCATCTTGTAATAGTAACACCTGAAATATCAAGAGAAAAAACACTCAGCGCTTAGCTCCCCGGTAACGGCGCCAGAAAATAGGTTGATGACTGCAAGTGCACAGATCGTTTGTAGCTAGTTTCAAAGTTCAGATATCGATCCCACAGGGAGCCCAAAAGGTAAATGTTTATTGGTGAAGTCTCTGTCGCACCCGAAGTTGTCACAGGTCTTCGAGTGAATTTACTGCAAGTCTTGGGAATAAGAGTAGAATATGGATTTAAAATTAAGTACTCTAACATCCCAGGATTAGCACCTGGAAATAGAGAGAACATATGTGTGTGCATTGCATTCATGCATAAGAAAATCCGGGGAATTTTTGCAAAACTAAAAGAGCTATAGAGGGATCGGGATCTCTCTTGTACTGAAGGAAACTTCGGAGCAAGTGCGATAGATTTCGACATGACCTGTGTAGAATTCTTTGTTTTGGGGAAATTTGTTCAAACATGTAATTGAATTTATAAAAATTCACAAATGAAAATTGGAAATATTTAATAACTTGAAATGAAATGATTACAGAAATGATATAAAAATAATTCATTATTAATATATATACATATAGTATTACATTGATCTTTTACAATAGATAAATAAAAGTAAAGTATCAGGAAACAAATAAGTAGAAAAACTAATTAAAATATTAAAATAAATGAAAGAATTCTTAATTACAACAAAATAAATATGACATTGTCTTTACAAAAGGATTGTAAAAGAAAAATGAAATAAGTAAACTTTATTGAATAAAATACAACAATACAATGTTTTTACAATATTCAAACAGAATATAAATTACAATATTTGATATTAAGAAATTCCTAAGATGTTGTTCTCCTATCCCTTCATCATCTGGCATTTTCTTTCTTCTTTTCATTTCCTGCAAACACAACAAAAATAAAAAGAAAACAAAACAAAAATAAAATAAAAGAATGATTAGTTGGTTAGTGTTTTGCTCTCAGGTTTGATATAGAAATGCTATGTTCAATTCATCATTGAGCTGAATTTTAGAAGGGCAAGTTTCACCAAATAAGTAGCATCTGTTCATATCAGTATTTTTTCCTCGGGACACCATCATTGGCTATCTAAGAATCCACTTGGCAACATCTAAAAATTTAGCTCAATCTTGGATAATACCAAACCAGCCGAGCACATCCATAGCAAAAGATCTCATAGATGGAACCTGGACAAGGGGGGTTCCAAGACCATACCAGGCACATTCACAAGAAGCACTATCACCACATGCAGTTGAGTGTTGTCATCACCACAGCAACCCAGGAAATCAGATAAGAAGGAAGCAACCGTAGCTAACCAGTACATGCCCACACTCCACAACACATCAGCACAACACTACCACCAGAGTTCCATACTACCACCTCTCTAGCTCTAGTTGCTTCCAGGAGCCATCCAGGATCTAGAATAAGGGGAAGACAGATCCAGGAGCACCAGCAGAAGGAAAAGCAGTAGCAAATTCAATAGGTCAAGTAAGGAGCACAAGGAGGAAGCCTAGGTGACGAGGAGAGTAGCAGCAGTAGATACCTCAGAAAAGGAAGGAAAGGATATACCAAACCAATAGTGGTTGATCAAGATCAACACCAGCCAGCAGCTGCAACAACTCAACAAATTAGAGGTTAACCACCAAACTCATACTATAGCACCTGTTCTTATTAAACTGCATCATCAGGCTCAAGTAGAAATACAGCTGTGATACAAACTCATCCAATTTCAACTTTCCTTCAACTAGAGTTTCATCTAGGAGGAGTGGTTAGGGTGATACTCTCAGTATTGCAAAGAAGTGCTTTGCCAAAATCATCATAGAGTTATTGAAAACCATTCAAGCCTCTATTCTTATATACAAACATAATCAAGCCTCAGACCATGCATAATTGGCATCCACACATGAGTTTCTTTTTAGCTAGTCAAGCAGTCAAAGCCAACAAATAGATCATGTCTAGAAATCAGACAACTAGTAACCACATCCTTCACAACTTTGGGTTGTGAGGAGAGATTTCTCTCAGATCCACATACTAATGCTATGTTGAGTCATCATAGAGAGTTTGGTAGACAAACTTTAGAATCTGATCATATATTGAATTTTGTCTCAGCCTAGTGCATCATGGGCAGATTTATGAAGCAAGTAAAGTATCTGACTTTATTTAACTTGGCTCACAAGATAGTAGTACACACAAGGAAATAGTACAAGAGTGTACAAGCAACCTAATCCAACTAATCATCCTCCAGATCTAGTCTAGGAGATTAGTAGGGGTCACTTTGCACATCTGCATACATTCCTATGTATGTAGTACATCAGATGGGTCAGCTATTTAGTGGATCATCTGATCTAGCAAATAAATCATAGGAAGAGAGGTTCCATTCAGTATAGCCAGCCAATTTAAAACAACTATAGCTTCAGACTTTTGCATCACTAGCTACAAGACTATTTCCCTATGTTACCACTCAGGTTCCATCATAGTAGCATTTTATCACAGCATATCATGCTATCTGATTATTACTGTGCACACTCATATTATAAGGCACCACAGTAACAACACAAAAATAGCAGAAGCCATTATTTACTTGATAGACCACATTCATTTCAAACAAATGTGATTTTCAAATCATTTTCCTAAGTATAAACATTAGGAATCACTCTAAAAGAATCACTGCCATATGGACCAGCCATAGATGATATACCATTTCATCCATAAACAATAACCAGTATAGAACACATCATTTTCTTAAGCATTCTACCCAGGAATCAGTTTAGAAGATTGCTAACTGTCAATATAGGACAGAGCATGATCAACCTCAACCTATACTGAACCAATTGGTCAGTATAAAACATAACTACAAATTCAGGAATTAAGCACATATGTACTCAATGCCCAAAATAACAGGAAGTCAGAGTATTATCCAAGTAATCATATTTATCACACAGCTGAGTACAACAGTGACAGCCCAGGCACAATTATACATGCTTGGTTTATCTACTAGTCAGAAGAGAGCATTCAAAGAGGACCCTTTGATTATCACATGATCTCTGTCTCATAAGCAATACCAGAAATCTAAACACAAGCATTTGACAATAGTGAATCATCATTGACACACTCTAAAGGATCTTACAGATCAAGGATAAGGGGGGTGACATCACATAAATATTAAGCAGATGATACTAGGGATCTAGAATCTTCAGTAGTAAGGGTAACAGTACCAGATATAGAGAGGGTAGAAGGAGCAACCTACCTGTGGCGAGTCCTAGCTCACCGAAGAGGAGGCAGAGGCCGTGAATGTAGCAGCACGGCGGCACGATGGGCACCGAGGCGCCTGCACCGCGCCGAGCCGTCCTAGCAACATTTGCAGCGCGGCGAGTGTTGTAGCCAAACAGCACCACTACCAGGGTCGACAACTGCTGTACCAGGGCGGAATTAGGGTTCGGCCAGATGCGTGCGAGGCCACGCTTAAACCAAATCGACTAGGAGGAAGGAAGAGGAGGCAGTGGCTAGCCAGCGCCAGCACACGACAGTAACTGGCGGCACAGGATTTGGCCGGCGTTGGTCACACGGGCGGCGGCAGCGTGTGCGGGTGAGGCAGAGAAACAAGAGGAGAGTGGGGATTGGGTCGCGTGTGTGCGTGGAGTGCCCTGGGTGTGTGGAGGAAGAGAGAAGGGCCAGGGGTGAGATGGTTGGACCCAACCCCAAACTGGGCCAACCTAATGGGCCAAACCAATTCGGTTTAGTTGGACCAAATCCATTTTTCACCAATTAGGCCACCACCCAATTAATTATCCATTATCAAACCATCTTCTTTTCAATTTAATAAATCTATAAAAGTATTTCCAAACAAAACAAAAGCATATAGAATCTTAAAAATTACAGATGATACATCAAAGTATTCAAATCTCTACCTAATAAAAATATAATCTTACTTATTTAAGTTAAATTAAATACAAATAAATATTAACATCATTAAATCCTTAGTGAAATTTCATAAAATAAGGAAAAATCCTAAAAAATGAATAAAAATCATTTTTGTGTATCAAAATAACTCTACTATTTTATAAAAATACTAACTTAGAGTTTTACAAATAAAACATAAAGCAAATATTTAAAGACACTTAATTCTTTGATGAATTTTATAAAAATAAAGATAATACATAAAAATAAATAAAATTCATTTTTAAGATCTTTAATAAGTATATTTCACTAGAAAAATACTATGTATATTATTCAAAAACATTTTAATAACCTAAGATAAATAAAATTCATTACTTATTTTACTAAAATGAAATAACCACTTTGTTAATTCTTAAAATTATTTCTTAAGTAAGAAATAATCACATTTTCTTATAAAACATTAAATCCTTTAAAGTTTAATTACTAAGTCTAAATCCATAATCATAATAAAATTTAAATATAACTATTATCCTTTAAATATTTTAAATCTTTAATTCAAATTAAACTCCTTTTAAATAAATATTATATATCACTCATGTATAAGATGGTGAATAATCTTCATCTCTTAGACACTCTTAAAATGACTCTAAACTCTAATAAATTTATAAGATCATCTAATTATGCTCCCATTAATAAGCTGCATGTTATTAAATTCATCTTTTAAATTAAAAGGGATCATCCTTAATCATATTTGTCAAAACCCTACAACTAGATGATATTCTAAAACTCACTATATCTTAAAATTCACTTCTATGTTTATAGTTAACTTTGGTCTAAACAATCATAAACATCTCATTTGAAGTTTATTCATGTTTTTAAAGTTAACTTTGGTCACTTGTAACATCAAGTAAAATATGATAACTCAACATCATTCATAACCATCTCAAACCCTAATATAAAACCTAATAACCCTCAAGACTGATTAACCTTAACTAAACACTAGTTTCTTCAAATGTTATTCTTTTTGCCACTTCAAACGACAAGTTTATAATAGTTCCTTCAACTCTTAACAACTCAACCCAAGGAATTTTATCCTAGTCACCAGATAACAACTAATCATAATCACATTACTTTATCCTTACTTGTATAATTGGATTGTTAACACTTAAGTTCCTTATTAATGCCATTACTTATGAAATAAATTTTAAAATAAACCCAATCTTAAAGAAGACACCTTAGATCAACTCATTTATAATGCTGAGGGTTTCACTTTGGGAATTATAAAATTGCATAGCATTATATATGCATAATGTCATCTTGCTTCTTTGAACATTAGTCCTTACCGGACCAAGGATGCTGATTTCAGATACTGGATCTTCTATTGTCTCGAAGACCGTGAGTGCATAATCTTGCAATCACAAAAGGCAAGTTCACACTTGCTCATGTCCTTTGATTATTTTCTATAAAGTATTTTGCAAATCCAGTGTTGTCATCACTTGCATTTGAAAAAGTTCAGAAAACACTATTTTCATAATAATATGATTATAGGTTATTTACCACGAGGTAATAACCTACTATGAAAGTTCCGGTGGTAAAGGAACATATTATCTAGGACTTAACAACCAATATCGCCAGTGATTCTTGCGTCGTATATTACGCGTTAACCATGAGATTTGGAATGGGACGGAGAAGTCAGCTGGATCGGCTCCCTCTCGCATGCATCGGACACTGTTCTGGGCCTTTGTAAGTTGCAGATCATGGGTATAGCTGTTTTATACGGTGGTCTACCGTGGATCTAGGCTTACAAAAGACAGACTTCTAGTGTTAATGGTTGTTGTGTGTATCCAACTAAGGTATAGCCGTTTTATACAGGGAAAAGTCTACCTTGATTGTGGACATACAACAATTGCGTTGTATGCGGGGTCGCAGAGAAGGACAGTGATTGGCTTGGATCTTAGGTTGGGCCTCAAACCAAGAAAGTTTGAACGGGGACATACTCCCGACCGTGCAACAAAGCTTAAGATCTCTCATGGGTAAAGTGACGCACCTCTGCAGAGTGTAAGAACTGTAACTTGTTACTCCCTGTTCCAGGAAGGAGCTACGAACGCGGCAGGAAAGGAACTCCATGAAAGTTCTGGTAAACTTGTGAAGGCTGACGGACATAGCTTTTCAGAATAAAAGCAACCTTTGAAGAAATGTTTTCGAAAACTTGCATTGCCTACGACTTATGGTCTGTGGATGTAGCTAGTGCATCATACACTCCTCTTTAGTGAACTTGCTGAGTACGCTCGTGCTCAACCGTATCTTCTTAACCCTTGCTAGATCTCGAAGAAACCAATAGAATTTCCAGGAAATAAGTACTTGAAGAGCTGAAGATATCTGATGGAGATCAACAGAGTCGAAGTCCTTACCGGAAGCTAAGGAAGTCAAGCCGAAGTGTAGAGTATAAATAAAACTCCTAGAATCTAGAACCTACTTCTGTAGAACTGTACTATAGTAGCACTTTCAAGCCTTATATATAGACTTATAAGTAGTACTCTTAAGGTAAACTCCGAGTGGATCTTTCTGGTTCTTTCTGTATAATATTCCTCATTGTTCGAGGAAGTTCTCTGGATCTTTTGTAATGTGTTATATGTAATCTAAAGTAATGTCTTGGACCCGCTGTGTTTCTGTTGTACCACTCTGAGGGATGTAATACTAGTGAACGGTGTTTCATTGGTGTTATGTCAACGGCTATTGTGTACTACATCATGCAGTGGTATGTTGGGTCACCGCATGTACTTAAATAAAACTAAAATGTAAACTTCAGAAATAAAGAGCATAAAAGTAAAGAACAATTTGTTTATTGTTTTCTGCAGATGACGAAGTAGGCGCGGGGAGTTTCAGTTCATGGTGATAGTGAATGTGCCAAGTGAATGAGTGATAAGTGTAACAATTATAATCTTATAAGTATGTGTGTAGGCGAGCAACCCATAATTAGCCGGAACTCCTCTTGGTAGATTTCATCCCAACTTCAATAATCCTACTAGCCTGTTTACCACAACCATGGTGAGTCACTAGACGATTCAGATCCTTTAGGTTGCTTAGCAATTAAGCTCCTTGGATCGGACTAATGCAATAATCTCGGTGGTTCCTCGTTATCCTCAATTCAAACTAGTTTCCTATTGATATCCCCGTGTCACTCGAGGGTTGTCGGTCTGCTAGCAAACATTATTCTATCTATGTAAAACAAAGCATCATGTTGTCTGGACCCTTAATTGAACAATAGACATTAAGCATCCCACAGATAGTCAAGCACACATAATATAGTAATGATAATTAACCACAAACTTTATGGAAAATATATAGGCCCATCACATCTCACCAATCCCCTACATATCCCACGCCCAAGGGAACTTACTCACACATGAGAGAAGAAAGCATCATCGATATAATTAAATAAAGGGAGTTCTTCTCGATATTACCATGGAGATCCACAATAAGAAATAGAAATAAATCCAACACAATTCAAGATGGGAAGAACAATCTCAAACCCTAATGTTGCAAGGTGGAGATCTCTCTCTCTCTCTCTCTCTCTCTCTCTCAAGTACAAGTGATGGCTTATGGAGGTGTGGTGGCTAGGAGATCGAAGATCGTCCAAGACCTATATTCTTCCATGAAGGAGTCGCAAAACTTCTGTTAGGTTCTCCGTTTCCTGTTCCCAAAGGGTGAGCGATATGAAGAACGCCTTCCCCTTCTTCTCTGGATCCCTTCTTTCTCCCTTCTAGATGGTATGGCGGCTCGTGTGTTCTGTTTTCGACCCTGGCCTCTTCACGAAAGTTGTCCCTTTTAATAATACTAAGGAAATGGAAACTATACGGCGCCAACTATACGGCGACGACCCGTATAGTTGGTCGTTAAGCTTGCAGTGAATGCCCCTCGATTGCTTCCAAAAAGGGACTTGCTTGTTTTTGCCTGAATATTGTGTTTTTGCTGTTAAATCCTTCTGATGATGTTGAGAACCTTAAACACACATTAAAAACCAAGTTTTCTTTGCTACCGAAGTATTAGCGTTAGGTAAAGCTAGAAAACCATAAAATTCAAACGAAAACCATCGATAGAAACCATAAAAAATGTGTAGAATCTCATATCTATCAAAGCACCACCGACATCTACCTTTATTGCACATCGGTGTGCCGATACCATCAAAGCTATGACTACCATAGTGACCTCTTTGGTCCAGTTTGTGAAACTCATATTTGACTATCATATCAATTATGACAAGGCGTGGAGGGCTAAGCAAATGGCTATGAATATGGTTTAAGGTGATTGGGAGGAAGCATATGGAAGGCTACCTAGATTGTTGGCAGCGATGGCACATCGCAACCCTAGAACGATGCATATTGTGCAGCCGCATCCAACTTATACCCGCACGATCGAAGGTGTGAAATATCGAGTGTTTGGTCAAGCATTTTGGTGGTTCCGCCCTTGTGTTGAAGCATTCAAGAATTGCCATCCATTTCTTCTTGTTGATGACACGTCCTTGACTGGGAAGTTTAAGGGTGAACTTCTTGTTGCGATCTCTTGTGACGTGAACATCGATTGATATCGCTTGCCTTTGCTCTTCTGGAAAACAAGGAGAACGTCTGCTGGATTTGGTTCATGTACTTAGTTAGGACTAAGGTAGTTGGCCCCAGAAGGGTAGTTGGCCATATTGAATGTCGTGAAGGCAAAAATACATGGGAATACCCTTGTGAAGGACAATTAGTTTGGACCAAATCTAAAAACGTTTGGCACCAGGATAAATGGAGCAATATGAACTTTTTTGGTGCCATACTCGTTGTAGCCAAAGGCAGCATAATCCTTGGGTAACTGCCTAGTTTTCGACGCCTCAATAGGAAGCACCGACATGAAGAATGACGCCGCCAATTGTAAGGTGCCCAAGTTTGGCGCCTTCAACCCTTTCGGTGCCAAACCAACACCATGTGCTCGTCCAGGGTTTAGATCAAATCCAAAGATGTTCGGCGTCAGGTTAACGGGGCCAAGATGTATTACTTTGATGCCATACTAACTGGTGTCGAAGGTTGCATAATCCTTGTTCGCTGCCTAGTTTTTGGCGCCTCAGCAGAAGACACCGACAACCACGACGTCAATTGCAAAGTTGCCAGAGTTCGGTGCCTTCAACCATGTTGGTACCAAACCAAGAATAGTGGCTCATCCAGGGTTGGAGAAAATCCAAAGAAGTTCACTTCCATTATAAGCGGAGTTGATTGGAACGTTTCAGCGCCATTCTATATGGAGCCAAAGTTTGGTCACCCCTCGGCGCCTTTCTTCTTGAGCTGACCTATAGTATCTCGGCACCATGAGGAGGAGACGATCTGAAGTCTCTTAATTAGTAGAAATATATTAAGGAGATATTGTCTGAAATATCTTAGCCGATAAATTATTTATATACAGGATGGGCTCGAAGTACGAGAAGCACACATATGAAAAAGATAATCAAGAAAAACCCACGGTTTGACACTTAAAATGTGAAGTGTCATCTCCACCCTCTCAATATCTGCATGATTGTTGTAAATCACAACTCTGGCTTCTGGAGGAAACTCCTCATCTTCATACTGACATAGGGCGAGTCTTTTACATAAACATAGTCATACATGAGTCTAAATACCAACAAACAGCGAAACAACGCCAAAATAAAGATTCGCGATTCATCGTCAAGGTCCTCATTACAACATAATATCGAACTGAACTTGGATATTCAACTTCAGTTGCTCATCATTTCCACAACTTCCACTTCTTGTTTTTCTTATTCAACCACTTCTTGCTATCATCAAACTCATTTTGTCTTCTTCTCTTCCTTTTCCCTTGCTTCTTGTTCTTTCTTCCTTTTAGCTTCCATCTCCTTTTTTTGGGTCTCCATCATTTCTTTGATGTCTTGTGTTCTCGCTTTTTCTTCACCATCCCCCTTCTTGAGCACATCATACCTTATGAAAAATTCTTGCTTTGTTTATTCATCGAATAACTTCCAAGAATCGTCCAAAGTGTCAAGCCTATAAAAGGGACTCCACCTTTTCATATTTGGACAATGCTCACAACAAACGAGTGGAGGAGCCTTGGGTGTGATTTCTTCTAATCTCCAAATCTTAGGTAGATAAGGAGGAGGGCGCCTGTTGTGTGTCCATGTCTCCAATGGTTTTGTCCCCAAAAGAATACCCATATATTCCGAAAGAAGATAGTTATCATAATACTCACGGCCATAGATCCGTTGGAAGAAGTAACAGCTTCAATATTGATGTCAAATAAGAATACCAATATATTACTAAATAAAAAGTTAATTGTGCATAAAGTAAGAATGAAATCATGTGATAAGCTAACAAAACTCATGCGGGGATTGCGACAATAGTATGACCACCCGTAGCGGGGTGACTAGGTTGCATGAATTCACAAGGCTTCCAACAACAACAGTTTGGTACCAAATATCTTGGTAGTATCAGAACATCTTTGCATTCTACACTGGGATACTTGCCTTTGGTACTTCCTGCAAACTTTATTTGACGTTCACATGTCCACTAAATCAAAGAAATAGAAGTTAATTAACATAGTAAGGCTAGACATTATCATCAACTATGACCATTCCTTATATATGTGCTTCACATACATACATAATGCATATAATACTTACACCAATCTAAATTGGGATGAATCTACACAGTGCATTCCTTATCACTAAATCTCGGATTTGCTTTTTTACCATCACCAAAGTTATCAAACCCCAAGACTAGCACAAATTCAGTGCACACATACATGTACTATCTCGTTTTCAAATTATCATTACATACAAATAAATCTAGACAACAATTCTAGGGTTCGACAAATGTGAGAAGAAATGAGATGAAATTTGGCATCGTAATTGGTGAAAAACTAGGATATTTTAGAGAGATTACCTCCAAGAAGACTTGTCAAGGCTCAGTTGAATAAAATGTAGAGTTTCTACTTAATTGAAAACATAGGGGAAAACAAGGAGAGCTTTTTGGGTGGCTGGGGGAGGAATAGCAGGTGCTAAGTGGAGAAGAAAACGTTTAGGGTTATGCTGTGAGTTTGACGCCATTTCGCTAAGGTAACAAACTAAACTGAGACATGTCTCCATCGAAGCTACGTCAGCTAGCGCCGAACGAGCTGACACGTCGGATTCCTGGGTCCCACGGTCAAGCACTTCGACGCTACTCCCTCTCGACACTGACATGCACAAGTGAGACGCTAAGCCAAAGCGCCGAGCCAAGGGGTCAAATTTCGAATTAATTTTTATGAGAGATCGTACCAAAATTAGTTTCCCAAATAAGGAGGATTTGTCAAAAGAACATGTGATCGAGCCGAGCAGAGCTGATGTACAGGCCATATTCGTGTGTGAGCGTGCAACCTTGTCATGGTCACTTCACATTTTAAGTCCCGTTGGCCCATGATCTGCACTTAATGGTTCAAATCTTCATATATACTGCAGTAGCACAACAATTATAAGATCTTCTATAGATAAGAACGGATGGCTAGTCCATCACGTACCGACTACCGTGTTGGCAGCAGCTGTACATGCAAAGAAAAGCAAAGTTGTCCTTCAAAAAAATGGAAAACGGAACGTTGTTAACCTGGATAACTAAAATAAATTCATCAACGACTCCGTGGCCCAATGGATAAGGCGCTGGTCTACGAAACCAGAGATTCTGGGTTCGATCCCCAGCGGAGTCGTTTTTTGCATAAGTTAACCAAATAGTTTATAGTCTTTAGAGTTGGAGTTATTTAAAATTTAACAATGACTCCGTGGCCCAATGGATAAGGCGCTGGTCTACGAAACCAGAGATTCTGGGTTCGATTTCCAGCGGAGTCAATTTTATTTCTTTTTCTCGTCTTTTTACATAATTCACACGGCGGGTTCTACTTCTTTTTTAGGGTACGGCGGATTCTACTTGGCTCCATTGAAGGAAGCAGGGGATTCATACTGATTGCACAGGTTTATTGTCGGAATTAACCGATTATTCTTTTGCATTTTGGGACCTTGCTCTCCACTTGTCATGCTACGGACCACATGAATAAGCCTCTGTACTGTTGGTCTTTGTGGGGCTGTGTTCTTTGTGGGTCCTTGTGGGGTTGTAGCAAGGACGGGCAGTTAGGAGCAGCAAGGATCAAGCATCCTTGACTGCTTTAGCAGCATCAGTTAGGAGCAGCAAAGGACCAAGCATCCTTGACTGCTTTTAGGCAGCATCTTAGACTAGTATCTTGGACTAGCATTTAGCATATTCTTGGCTGGCTAGCAGCCTATAAATATGTATCCCCAACCCCTGTGGTTGGCATGGCATTTGTGTGTGAGTTTGTGGAGAAATAAAACCAGAAAACTGCCCCAACTCCTAGTGTCATCCCCTCTCTTCAATGAGAGTAAATCTAGAGATCCTATCAAGTGGTATCAGAGCAAGGTTGTCTTGTAGGCTGAGTGTTTCCTGCTCATCCCCTTCACCGGGTGTGCAGCAGCCCCAGCGAGCAAGTGCAGCAGCTCAAGCTGTTGCTGGTGGCCTCTCCCCTTCCGCGCAGTCGAGCAGCAGCTCGTTAGCAGCAGCTCTCCCTCCACGCAACAGCCCCCCAGCGGCCAGCCATGTCCCAAGGTCGCTCTCAGCACTCGGCTACCTCGAGCGTGCGGCGTCGGCAGGAGGCCGAGCTCGCCGCGGCAGAGGAGCGTGAGCGGGCTGCAGCAGCAGCCGTTGTGGCGACAGCCAGGGCGTCAAGGCTGGCAGCGGCAGAACTGGCAGCAGCCAGAGCGGAGGCAGAGGCAGCAGCAGCGGTGGAGGCATCACATACAGCAGCGGCAGAGGCCCAGGCTCTGCGCGGCAGCATCAGCGGCTCCATTTCAGGCGGAAGCAGCGTCGACACAGCCCACGAGCGGACGGCGCGGTGGGCAGCCGAGCATGCCCAAGCACACGGCGGTGTCGCTCCAGGAGGCGGCGCGCACTGCGGTGACGCTCCAGGAGGCGGCGCGCACGGCGGTGGCGCTCCAGGAGGCGGCGCGCACGGCGGTGACGCTCCAGGAGGAGGCGCGCACGGCGGTGGCGCTCCAGGAGGAGGCGCGCACGGCGGCGGCGGCCGAAACGACCAAGACCGTGGCCTCTACGAGGTCCGGGCTGTGGTCAGGGACGTTGGTCCTGGTGCTGGGTGGCCTACCCTCACCAAAACCAACTACGTCGAGTGGGCCGCGGTCATGAAGGTCCGGCTCCAGGTGCGACACATGTGGGAGGCAGTCCAGGATGCCAACGTCGACCACCATGACGATCGACGGGCGCTGGACGCCCTCCTCGCCGCTGTCCCGCCCGAGATGCAGTTCTCGCTTTCCAACAAGCGGACTGCCAAGGAGGCCTGGGAGGCCATCGTTGCGTCGCGCATCGGCAGCGACCGTGCTCGCAAGGCCGCGTTGCAGGCACTCCGCAAGGAGTGGGACGACCTGGCTTTCAAGCCAGGTGAGGACATCGACGACTTTGCTCTCCGTCTCAACACTTTGCTGCAGAAGATGGAGCGGTTCGGCGACGCCACCTACAACGAGGAAAAAGCTGTCGAGAAGCTTTTTCGCTGCGTCCCCACGAAGTACAGGCAGATAGCTCGCTCGATCGAATCCCTGCTGGACCTCAGCACGATGTCGATCGAGGAGGCAATCGGTCGCCTCAAGGTCGTCGACTTCGACGAGCCAGAGCTTCCCTCAGGGTCCATCACCACTGCTGGGAAGCTGCTCCTCACTCGGGAGCGGTGGGACGCCGGCCACGGTGACAGGAAGAAGGGGGAGTCCTCTTCCGCATCAGGTGGCCGCAGGCGCGGCAAACCGCGCAAGGGGCGCAAAGACGGCCAGGTCAGGGTGCAAGGTGGCGCCCGCGGAGGTGCCCGGGGAGGCGCCGCCGGCAGGCCCCAGTTGGCCCAAGATGACGCCTGCCACAACTGTGGCCGGCTTGGCCATTGGGCCAAGGAGTGTCGACAGCCACGACGCGGCCAGGCCCACGTCGCACAGGCAGGAGAGGAGGAGCCGGCTTTGTTCATGGCTCATGCGAGCATCGAGCTACGCCCTGCGGCACCGACTGCAGCGGCTCCCCTCCACCTCGACGAGCCAAAGGCACACGCCCTTCTCGGCGATGGTTCCGGCACCGACAAGACTGGCGGGTGGTGCCTGGATACCGGCGCCACCCACCACATGACTGGTCGACGGGAGTTCTTCGCCGAGCTCGACTCCGACGTGCGAGGCTCCGTCAAGTTTGGAGATGCCTCCGCCGTGGAGATTCAGGGCGTCGGCTCCATCATCTTCGCCGCCAAGACCGGAGAGCACCGGATGCTCACCGGTGTCTACTACATCCCTGCGCTGAGGAACTCCATCATCATCTTGGGACAGCTGGATGAGAACGGCTCGCGCGTGCTGATCGAGCACGGGATCCTGCGCATCTGGGATCGCCATCGTCGCCTTCTTGCCAAGGTAACTAGAGGCGCAAATCGGCTCTATGTCCTTGATGTGCAGGTGGCACAGCCCCTCTGCCTCGCCGCCCGTCGGGACGACGAGGCGTGGCAGTGGCACGAGCGCTTCGGGCACCTTCACTTCGAGGCTCTGAAGCGGCTCAACAGCAAGGAGATGGTGCGAGGCATGCCGTGCCTCGAACACGTGGAGCAGTTCTGCGACGTCTGCGTGGTGACGAAGCAGAGGCGACTCCCCTTCCCCCAGCAGGCGAGCTTCAGAGCTAAGGAGAAGCTCGAGCTCGTGCACGGGGACTTGTGTGGACCGGTGACTCCGGCCACACCGGGAGGACGACGCTACTTCCTGCTGCTCGTCGATGACTTCTCCCGCTACATGCGGGTGGTGCTTCTCAGCAGCAAGGGAGAAGCAGCGGACGCCATCAGGCGTACGCAGGTTGCTGCAGAGGCGGAGTGCGGCTACAAGCTGCGCGTGCTGCGCACCGACAACGGCGGCGAATTCACAGCAACTGAATTCGCGTCGTACTGCGCTGATGAGGGCATTCAGCGCCACTACTCCGCCCCCTACAGCCCGCAGCAGAACGGCGTCGTCGAGCGGCGCAACCAGACGGTTGTGGGGATGGCCCGGGCCCTCCTCAAGCAGAGAGGGATGCCGGCTGTCTTCTGGGGGGAGGCGGTGCTGACAGCCGTCTACATCCTCAACCGCTCACCTACGAAGGCACTTGACGGCAAGACGCCGTACGAGGCTTGGCATGGGCGCAAGCCGGCGGTCTCCCACTTACGGGTCTTCGGCTGCCTCGCATTCGCCAAGGAGCTCGGCCACATCGGCAAGCTCGACGACAGGAGCACTCCAGGAGTGTTCATCGGCTACGCGGAGGGCTCGAAGGCCTACCGCATCCTCGACCCGAAGACACAGCGTGTGCGCACGGCGCGAGATGTTGTGTTCAACGAAGGGCGAGGGTGGACGTGGGACAAGGCGGTGGACGACGGCTCGACTCCGACGTATGACGACTTCATTGTCGAGTACGTCCATTTCGAGGGAGCCGGGGGAGCAGGCAGCTCCTCGCCGAGCGCGTCTACCTTAGTTCCCAAGTCTCCATCTGTCCCGGTGGCTGTCACACCGACGGCACCACAGCTGCCGATGCCACCGACGCCACGTGCTCCAGCACCAGCAGTCACACCTCCGGGCACGTCCACTCCGGCACCAGCAGTCACACCTCCGGGCGCGTCTACACCAGCACCAGCTCGCGTCGAGCGCAGCCCGGTGGAGTTCGCTTCCCCGCTCGCTCACGACGAGGAGCGCATCGACGCGTATTACGACGGCGAGACGTTGCGGTACCGTACGATGGAGGGTCTTCTCGGCGACCAGCCGGTGCCGGGACTGGTGCCACGCAACCTGGAGGCGCAACTGCAACTTGCATGTGACGACGGTGAGCCTCGGTCTTTTGCAGAAGCGGAGCAAGACGCGGCATGGCGAGCCGCGATGCAGTTGGAGATGGATGCGGTCGAGAAGAACCGCACCTGGGAGCTCGCTGATCTCCCTCGAGGTCACCGGGCGATCACCCTTAAGTGGGTGTTCAAGCTGAAGAGGGATGAAGCCGGCGCCATCGTCAAGCACAAGGCTCGCTTGGTGGCCCGAGGTTTCTTGCAGCAGGAGGGGGTCGACTTCGACGACGCCTTCGCTCCTGTGGCACGGATGGAGTCCGTGCGACTCCTCCTTGCGCTAGCCGCTCAGGAGGGCTGGCGCGTCCATCACATGGATGTCAAGTCTGCCTTCCTCAACGGCGACTTGAAGGAGGAGGTCTACGTGCAACAGCCGCCGGGATTTGCGATTCCTGGCCAGGAGGGCAAGGTACTTCGTCTACGCAAGGCTCTCTATGGCTTGCGGCAGGCACCAAGGGCATGGAACGCCAAGCTGGACTCCACGCTCAAGACGATGGGCTTCGGGCAAAGCCCGCACGAGGCGGCCGTCTACCGACGGGGCAATGGAGGAAATGCCCTGTTGGTAGGTGTCTACGTCGACGACTTGGTCATCACCGGCACCAAGGATGCAGAGGTGCCGGCGTTCAAGGAAGAAATGAAGGCCGCCTTCCAGATGAGTGATCTGGGGCTCCTCTCCTTCTACCTGGGGATCGAGGTGCACCAGGACCACTCTGGGATCACGCTTCGACAGACCGCCTACGCCAAGCGCGTCGTTGAGCTCGCCGGGCTCACCGATTGCAACCCAGCTCTCACCCCGATGGAGGAGAGGCTGAAACTGAGCCGCGACAGCACGACGGAGGAGGTGGACGCTACACAGTACCGGCGTCTTGTGGGGAGCCTTCGCTACCTCGCCCACACACGGCCGGACTTGGCATTCTCCGTCGGCTACGTTAGTCGGTTCATGCAGCGACCGACGACGGAACACCAGCAGGCTGTGAAGAGGATCGTCCGCTACGTTGCGGGGACTCTCGACCACGGCCTCTACTACCCTAGGTGCCCTGGGGCGGCACACTTCGTCGGGTACAGCGACAGCGACCACGCCGGCGACATCGACACCAGCAAGAGCACAAGCGGGATCCTCTTCTTCCTCGGCAAGTGCCTCGTGAGCTGGCAGTCCGTCAAGCAGCAGGTGGTGGCCATGTCCAGCTGCGAGGCCGAGTACATAGCGGCCTCCACTGCCTGCACTCAGGCCCTCTGGCTTGCTCGACTGCTTGGTGATCTCCTCGGTCGAGACACCAGCGCAGTGCAGCTCATGGTGGACAGCAAGTCCGCTCTGGCCCTGGCGAAGAACCCCGTATTCCACGAACGGAGCAAGCACATCCGAGTGAGGTACCACTTCATCCGGCGCTGTTTGGATGAAGGGAGCATCACGGCGAGCTACATCAACACCAAGGATCAGCTTGCAGACCTACTCACCAAGCCTCTTGGGCGGATCACGTTCCTTGGACTCTGCTCCAGGATTGGGATGGTCCAGCCTTCCCACAAGACAACGCACAAGACTTAGGGGGAGAATGATGAATAAGCCTCTGTACTGTTGGTCTTTGTGGGGCTGTGTCCTTTGTGGGTCCTTGTGGGGCTGTAGCAAGGACGGGCAGTTAGGAGCAGCAAGGATCAAGCATCCTTGACTGCTTTAGCAGCATCAGTTAGGAGCAGCAAAGGACCAAGCATCCTTGACTGCTTTTAGGCAGCATCTTAGACTAGCATCTTGGACTAGCATTTAGCATATTCTTGGCTGGCTAGCAGCCTATAAATATGTATCCCCAACCCTGTGGTTGGCATGGCATTTGTGTGTGAGTTTGTGGAGAAATAAAACCAGAAAATTGCCCCAACTCCTAGTGTCATCCCCTCTCTTCAATGAGAGTAAATCTAGAGATCCTATCAGTCGCAACATTTCAGTTCCGCAGAGGATCATGAAAATTGTAATGACTCTGAGTAACATATAAAGCTCATTGGTTAAATAAAGAGGATGGCTGAGTAATATATAAGCTTCTTGATTCGAAAAAAAAAACATGAATGTTACCCAATTGCTCAGATTTCAGCTCTGCAAGCTTTCATTCAAACCTGACAGTGGATGCACTTGCACATTGGCATTGGAGTATATTTTAGTTTTTGACTATAAAAGATACTAGTACTTGAATGTATTTATTAACCCATATATTATTATTACAAGTCTGTCTGATCACTACTTGACTCTATTGAATAATTCGATCATAGCCACAACGAAGCATCTCAAGTTGTAGGTGGTGTAAACCGATTAGAAAGAGCATTTCTAACGACCATCGAAACAGCCACTTCGGCCATCTCTATGACTTTGCAGTTGGTGGTACTGCTGCTGTCGCCGTGTATAGAGATTTCAGCTGCCTGTGTATAAGCTTGCTGTCAGAGACGGCTAGCAGCTCCATCCCATCTGACCACCATTGCTCCAGCCCATGCGCTTCCATAAACTTCTGCGGGCCTTTCGACGACGTAACAAAGAGCTTCGCGACCACATCGCCAGCAATCTCGCTAGCCTTGCGTTGCTGCTGCTGCTGCTGCTGCTCATCTGGTGCACCGTCGGGTCCGGTGGAAGAGGGAGCGTTGTAGTGACAGCAGATGTAGTCACTGTTGTTCACATACAAGTGTGGCATCCATTTCTTCTCTGCGCGTGGTCTCTTCTTGATGCTGCCCTCCTCTTTTGCACTGTCGAGCGATGCTTCTTCCTTTGATGGCAGACTTGCCTTTACTTTCTGCCACAGATAGCTGGCCTTCTCGCTCATGCTTCTTAGGCTCATGGCAAGTGAAACAGAAGGTGGATTGAACAGATGACAGTCAACGATGATTCCTTGCTTGGCAAGATCTTTGCACACCTGAAGGGCAAAACCAGCTCCCAACGAGTGCCCAGCGACAAAAACATTTGCGCTTCCAAACCTCTCAACTGCAGCCTTCAGTGCTTCCAAAGCGCCAGCGTATCTCACCGAACCTTTTAGGCTCTCCCAAACCAGGAAACGAAGATCGTCTTGCAGATCTCTCTTGATTGTAGGTTTCTGCAGCAATGTTCCTCGTAGAGCTAACACGGCCTTTGGTGCACTACTTGGTCTCATGAGGATAAGATCAGACAAAGCAGAAGCTCGATCCCATTCAAGGATGGCGCCGTATATAGAACCATCTCTCTCATCCACCAATGTCTGTGTGACCTTGTACTTGAAGGGCTTCCACCATTTTGGAGCAAGGCCATCCTCTTCTCCTTTCTCATCTTGCCTGTCTATTTCAAGAAGGTAGACTGCTTGAATGAAGCATGCCATCACCATCCTTTTGTAATTTGGATCCTTCCTGCAAATCAGGCATTAGAAGAATAAGATCGCATATACATCCTGTGGGTGTGTCAAAGTAAAGTTGGCGTTCAGAGTTCAGAGCACATTTTTTGAAGTAAAATAAAATTACGAGAAAAGGAACATAAATCATGTATTGAATGGGCACTTCAACATTGGTATCAGGAAATTCAAGCCTCACATGAGTTTCAGTTTACAATGATGATGTGTCCCCGATGCCTATTCCCCACAAGCTTCAGACTTGCCAATTTCTAATATAATTTCCCCCAAAAGTTCTGCAAGCTGGTGCCCCCTTCATGCCAACATATTCTTGGCAGGAATCTGCCAAGTATATTTTTCATGCTTATTATTTTACATGATTATGATGCCTCTTTTCCACCGATTAAGTTTAAATAACCAACAATAGTTCATTTTTCTATGCTCATCTACATGTTTATCTGGAAACAAACGACATATAACCGACAGGTGACACATGATGCAAACATCTCGTTGAGCTGTTTTAAATTGCATTAACATACTAGAACCATGATCCTCGAAGGCTCAGAGTTAACCAAAAAACTTGGGCTGCACAACACATAGACTTAATCTCAAAGCAAAGCCGAGTATGAAAACCAGAGCCATGCTGCTACACAAACAACGCGTGTTAACATGGAAACACAGCTCAGAACTAGGAAGGCACTCCTATATTGCTATAACAAAAAGGAAGGTACTTCTATATTCCCATCACGGGAGGATGCGTTGGTTTAAGGACTACTAAGGAAACTTAGCAAGCTGAGTTTCAAGTTCCCTCTAATAGCAAGACGCCGTCCCTAAGAAAAGGTTGCCCACGAAACAGAAAACAAAATGGAGGGCAGTCCTTTGTTTCTAGTCACGTAACCTTTACTTGGAGTCATGACAAGCACGCCAAATCGCCACACTATCCTGGCTGAAGGAATTTTGCATCGCCCCACTGTAGAAGGAATCAGACTGCAGCTTTTCGTTTCCCCAAATTTGTACATCATACCACGGGGTACTGCAAATTGGAACCTAGTACCACCTCCTACCAAACTTAGAGACCAATTAAATTGGCATTTAATCAAC
Organism: Avena sativa; assembly: GCA_916181665.1. NCBI lineage: Eukaryota > Viridiplantae > Streptophyta > Magnoliopsida > Poales > Poaceae > Avena > Avena sativa. Next base: position 411,916,202 of record OV702281.1, on the reverse strand, counting down.
CAAAGCCCGTGAATTTCATCTCGATCAGTAAACTCCCTTGGCAGGATGAACGAACATTGCAATTGGACGGCACTTCCTAATCCAATCTCCTTTAACATCTCGGCACAAACCAAGGGCTCGTTCTCCAAATCGGCAAACACGGAGCATGTCAAACTTACACATCAGACGGTCAGACCCGATACACCCCGTGGTTTTAATCCTACAGAGAGCAGAAGGAAACTGCAGGCGACGGAATTCATTACATTGCGAGAGGGCAGCAATTACCAGCTCGATCTGATGATCTCCCTCCAGTTGGGCTGCGGCAGGTTGCGCGGCCCGGAGACGTGGAAGGCGTAGGGGTGGCCCTCCACCTCCGCGTCCGCCGCCGCCACCACGACGGCCGCGCCGCCGCATCCTCCTCCGCCCCCCTCCACCACCACCATCACCTCCCCCTCTTCTTCCTCCTCCTTAACCGCCTCTGCCTTCACCACCTCCTCCTCCACCAGGTCCACCGCCATCGCGGCGCAGACCAGACCTCCTGGCCGGTCGTGCTCGGCGCTGCGCAGGGGCAGGCTTGGAGCGCGTGGGCGAATAATCGGCAACTGTCGAGCCGGCGTGGGCACGGGCGCGGAAGAGGACGAGAATGTCGTCGAGGCGAGGGAGGGGCGGTGCGCGAAGGCGAGGATTCGTGGGGACCGGGAGAGCGTCGTCTTCCTCGTGTGCGGGGCAAGTATATCTGGGATCTCAGGGGGGCAGCGCCCAACGGTCATGTTTGGAAAGGGTATCAGCAACTAGGGTGGGTTTAATGATGGGAGGTTATGTTCTTACGTGCGTGGCTTGGGCAAGTGGCGGATTGAAGTATGCTTTCCTTGTTCGTGGCTTTGTCTAGGCCTGGCCGTTCCCGTCTTGCTGCTTTCCGATCCGATCTCTTCGGTCTTCAGAAATTCAGCCTCTTGTTTTTTCCTACTCCGGTCTTCAGAAATTTCCGTCTTGCAGTTGTTGGGAAACCGGTTGATCTCTTCGTTCTTTTAGAAACTCGGCCACCCATTTTTTTCTTATTTGGTCTTTTGGTGTTTTGTGGTTCGACCACGATCAACACAGACCGATTGATGGGTGTTAGAGCATGTCTAACAGGCCCCGTATATTTTCGTCCCTTAAAACACGAGTAGAGGGTCTTGTATTCACTTTTCGCGCCGGCCGAAAACTCAGACGAGCTAGCAGAACCCGTATCCTACGGGGTGGGGATACGGGTTCTGCTAGCTCGTCCGAGTTTTCGACCTCTCAAAACAGGGTTTTAGACAATACTTTTTACAACAATTTCAGATCAAACATAGCACATCCAAAATATGTGATGCATAATTCATAGTTTTTAACATCATAACGCGATCATAGGCAATGTTCAAGCCACGGAAGTTCCCAAATGTGATCAACCATCAACGAGTCCATCGCCAGCGGCGCCACCACTCGCCGGAGACTCACCTTGAGCACTTGCAGCACGAGCTTCACGCGCAGCCTTCTTCCCCGCCATGATGTCCGCCTTGGTCTCCTTCCACCACGCCAGCTGATCCTCGTCCATGCCGTCGGTGCGCATCATCATGATATCCCTCTCCTCGGCCAAGAGCTCCTTCATGGCCTTGGCTTCTTTGAGTGCGATCATCCTCAAGTCAAGCTCGATGCCGGCGTCCAAATCCACCGCGGATCGATGCCAGCGTCCAAATCCACCGCGGATTCATTGAGAATGTCTATGTACGATGTTGTGGACTCAACATCGAACACCTTGTCTACGTCCATGGTGGGTGGCGGCGGCGCGGGCATCACATCGGACGGAACGGAGGGAGGAGGGGCCGTGTCCTTGGAAGACGGTGGAGGCGCGAGGCCGATGCGGCTGACCTGCTTTGTCTTCACCTTGGGCTGCGGAGCACCCCTCGGCCCTGCCGCCTTCGTCTTCATCCTGCCTCCTTTCTTGGCAGCCGGCGGGGCTGCGGCCGACGGAGCTGCGGTCGCCGAAGGGGCTTCAAAGAATTGCTTCGGAATCCTCTTCCTCTTCGACGGGATGGTGGCGGAGATCATGGCCGACACGTCGCCGGCGTTGGGCGGACCTCCGACGGGGACATCAACCACCGCGCCGTTGGAGATGCACCGCCGACGGTAGCCGGCCCTTGCGGAGGATCCATGGCAGCGGGATCCGGCCGCGACGTTGCCGGGAAGGGCGGGGCGGAGGAGATCGAGCGGCGGCGGCGGCGGTTGCGTTTCGCTGAAACCGTTCGCGCGCAGTGGCGGGGAGGATACTGTTTTGGCCCTCTATTTCCGCTCCCACCCCGCACAAGTAGGGGGCGAAGGCCCACCCGTAATCGAAAACAACAACAATTGGAGCGGGGGCCGTTTTTACGGGGTCTGCTAGACGGACGGATGAAGCTCAAACTCGTATTCCGACGGTTATTATACGGGTTTGGCCCTTTTAAGGGGTCTGTTAGACATGCTCTTATGGTTGGAGGTGTTGGAAAACTGGTCGTATGACATACTATGTTGTACGACGGTTGAGCAGGTTTGCATGTGCAAACCGGTCAACTGAGCGGCCAATATGCACGTCGAGCTACGCTCCACGTCATGAGTCGTGCGTCTCCTGCTGGTCATCCCAAGCGAGCACGGCGATATTTGCCTAGCTGGCCGTGTTGTCGCAAGCTCATAATGTACGTCGTCACCATTGCGCTGCTGCATCACGTGCGCCATGCCTCTCACCACGAGCCCTGCTGGCCGAGTCGCGCGCCATGCCTCTCGCCACGAGCCGTGCTGGTCGAGTCGCGCCTCGGTAGCCGCCCATCGCCATGAACATCGATGCGGACTCGAGCACACGCTTGTGCGCGGACGATCGGCGCCAACGCAAGCCGTCGCTCCTCCTCAATGTGATGCACGTGGCCAAATGTCGCGTGCTACTGCCTTCGGTCATGACCGCCGTCGTTGAGGCTGATGCCTCCAGTCGTACCCCGCCCTATCTTCACGGTAACGTTAACATTTAACAGAGTACCATCTAAACGGACGGATATAACTTTATCATTTTGAGGGTTTTGTCTAGAGACAGCAGCGTTTGCACTAAACAAAGTACCATACAAGTCGGTAAAAAAGATACGACATGAGACGAGGACGGTCATAAAGAACGCCTTGGCTTTTCTGAAGATTTAGGGATGTGAATCTTTTGTTGGGCGAAATCAGTCTGACAAGCTTAACCCCAAGTCAGATAAGATAGTCTTCGTAGGTTATCCTAGGGAAACCATGGGTTACTACAACAACAACCGTGAAAAGAGCGTATTGTTTATCTCTTGAAATGGGGTCTTCCTTGAGAAAAAAAATCTTGAGACTCAAAGAATTTCGGGAGTTTCTGCCTAAGGGCAAGCCAACAACCCTAGAGGTTGAGCCAGATATTACGCCTAAGCCGGTAAATGCACAAGAACCGCGAAGAAGAGCAAGATTATATGGTGACATACTTTTGCTAGATGGAGATGAGCCAACTACCTATCGGGCATGCTTTGAAGTACTAATTCTGAGCCATGGCTTGAAGCCATAAGATCCGACTTAAATTCTATGGATGACAATTAAGTTTGGAACTTAGTTAATCTTTATGTGTAGGGGTTCGTAGCATGGAAAACAAAAAAAATTCTACCGCATGAACACACACAAGCCAAGATCTATCTACTAGATTATAGCAACGAGTCGATAGAGTACTAACCCTCAAAGATCCAAAGCGGTTAACGAGAGCAGATTCTCATGGGTGATGTAGTCGTTCACTTGTCGATCTCAAGATCGCGTAGGCGATCCTTCCGGCGCCGCGTTCCGGCAGCGCTCCCGCAGTCGGTCACACGTACGGTACTCGATGAAGACCTTCCTCTCCCTTGTTCTAGCAGCCAGCGGAGGTTGTAGCTCTGTCCTCGCGATTCCGGTAGCACGACGGCGTGGTGTCGGAAGTAGAGGGGGGATCCCACAGGGCTTCTCCTAAGCCGGAGCGAGTATGGTGGAGTAGAGGAAGCCCCGGCGATCTAGGGTTTAGAGGGCCGAGGTTTAGAGGTAGCTAGCAACTAGAGTTTAGCTAGTCGGTAGCGGTTTAGAGGAGATCTAGATTGGTCGCAACTAGAGAGGGGGGCGGCGGCCAACCTAGGGTTTCTTGGGCGCCTAGGGCAAGGGGGATACCTTGGGGTGTGCCCCCACCCATCCTTATATAGGTGGGGGCGTCCAAGGGTGTTCCCAACCCAGGTGGAAACCCTTCCTAACTTAGAAACCCTCCCTAACTCGGAAACCATGTTGGGATTTGACTTTTTCAAACTGCCTTTTTGACTTCCAAATTAGAGTTTGATTTCTCTCTTCCAAGTGTCCAGCCAAGTGACCTAGGACATGATGCAACCATTACACTTTGTCATGACACATCCATGTACCCTTCCCCTTCCGGATCGGTGAACCTTCTAGACCCTTCTAGAACATTCCGGTGAAAACACCGGAATCATTGCCGAACTCCGAAATTGGACTTTCCTTATATGAATCTTATTCTCCAGACCATTCCGGATCTCCTCGTGATATCCCAGATCCCATCCGATACTCCGAACAACATTAGGTCTCTTTACTCACATTTCATATCTACTAAACAACATCGAATTCTTTAGTGTGTCTCCCTACGGTTCGTGAATTATGCAGACATGATCGAGACTCTTCTCTGATCAATAACCAATAGAGGAATCTGAAAATTCATATGGCTCCCACATATTTCTACGATTAATTTATGATCGAATGAACCATTTACATACGGAACCAATTTCCCTTTGTCTCGCGATATTTTACTTATCCGAGGTCTGATCGTCGGTATCTCTGCATACCTAGTTCAACCTCGTTACCGATAAGTATTCTTTTCTCGTTATCGTGATATGTGATCCCTTGTGAGCCATTCACATGCTTGCAAGATAATTGGATGACATTCCACCAAGAGGGCCCAGAATATATCTATATGTCATATGGATGGACAAATCTCACTCTTGATCCATGTGCCTCAACACATACTTTCCGAACACTCAATGCCACCTTTATAGCCACCCATTTACGGTGTGGTGTTTGATGTCATCAAAACATCCTTCTGGTGATGGTGATTATTATGATCTCATGGTCAAAGGAATTAGGTTACTACGTATCAGAAAACTTATAGCAAGTGAACTATTTGAATGACTTGATCTTATGCTACGCTTAACTATAGGAGTATGTCCATCACATCATTCTCCTAATGATATGACCTTATTGTTAATAACATCTCAATGTTCATGATCAGGAAACCATGATCATATATTAACCAACAAGCTAGTTTAACAAGAGACTTTACTAGAGACTCTTTTGTGTTTACAAATCACACAAGTATTAATGTTTCCGGTTAATACAATTATAGCATGGTATGTAAACATTTATCATAAGCATGAAGATATGATAATAACCTATTTATTATTGCCTCTTGGGCATATCTCCAACATTATGATGGCGCACGAGCCATCAAGAGCAGATGGGTCTTTAAGAAGAAATCGAATCAAAATGGAAATGTTTCTTTCTACAAAGCACGGCTTGTCGCAAAAGGGTTCCGACAAATTTAAGGAGTTGACTACGGCTCTTCTCGTTGGTAGGTTGGCAGCGACGCTTAAATCTATTAGGATTATGTTAGCTCTATCTGCATATTTTATTAGGACTAGTTGAATGCACGTGCGTTGCCACGGGAAAACAAAAAAATTATACACATCAATTAAGAAAATTGTTATAATTTCATAAATGTGTGACAAACTTGTTTTTTCATTCATATGATGATGAATATTGATTCACTCTGCCCCACTTTCCTCCTCGGCATTCATCTTGTATCTTTATATCAAAACAAAATCTTTCTCTCTTCCCCTCCACTTCCGTTTTGTTCATCCACCATTGTTGTAGCATCGTTGTCGCTTCAAGATTCTGTCATCTCTCCTTACCAGTTATTGCCTGCACACCATTTTACAAACAAAAAAAAACAAATATATGTAATTGTCCTCGAGTACCATCAGAGATGATGGTGTATTGTAATTTGCTTGTCACCCGTTGTAAGAGATGATGCCATATAAAATGTCTAAAATATGCACAATGTTTGTCCCTTCATATTCTTCTATGGCAACCAAGATTATACTTTTTAAACCTAAGAAACTTAAAAGAAACTAATATAGGGCATAGATTTCAAAATAAAAAAAGAACTCATCCTCAAACTTCAACCATTTCATTATGCACATTATTCCGCCATGAGCCAGTGACGATCGTTACCGTGGCCATAACAAATTAACAATAGCACACCTGCACACGGTTGATATGAACCTACCATCACAATCCTCACTTGCGTGAACTATGTTCCTTCACTGCACACCTCACATGTTATCCAATACGAGCTCAAACCTCATGGCGCCCCCCCCAATTGAGCTACTATCGCCAGTGAGGCCTTCTATTAGACTCAAACTTACAAAGTCGGCATCCTTCTCCCCTTCCTCGGTCGCCCCGGCGAGCCAATCCTCCTTGTCCCGCCGTCCTTCCTATTAGGAAAGAGTTTTCCTTCCCACCTTCCTTACCCATGAGGCTGTTGTAGCCCTCAAGCTCGAATGAATTATTTAGCCGTGAGAGTGTTCTGGACCCATTAACCCCTTGCTCATTTTAATTAGTGCATGCTCAATTGAAACCGAATACTGCATGCTCAATTGAAACCGAATACTGATGATTATTCCAGCTGGTATCAACAACTTTCTTTGAAGTAATATAAACAGGAAGAAAGATAAACATCCGATACACGATGATCTACATATGTCCACTCTCAGGTTATGAAGACGTGAGTAAACTCTTCGAGCTTTGAGTGTAAGAGCAATATTACCCCGACTACTATTAACCCACCAAATGAATATACTTAACTTATTGCATCCAATGGAACTCTTGCAACTTCAATAAAACTCTCCATCAGATGTGTTTATATTCAAAAATATGGTTTTGGTACAGGCAACTAAGTTCAGCAAATTCCTTTGCACCAGCTAGACGTGGCAACAATTCAAGATGAAGGAAATAGATCACGAAAGAGTTAACACCCACCAATTACCCTACTTCTAATGTTATTCTTTGCCTTCACCATAGGTTGTCTTTTATGATTCTTAGTCTTTGGTATGTCACCAGCTCATTACTTGTTCACACCTCTTCTTCGCTATCAGGATGAAACAATACAGTTAGCTAAACCACGATTATTTATGTAGAAGCGACAAAGAATTTTTTGCGACACAAGAGCAATACGGACCATTTTCAGCTTCCCGGCAACATTCCTGGAGCATACTATCTACTCCCTCCATCCCTAAATTCGAATCAACACAAATCCAAATCACTTATTTTGGGACGGAGTGAGTACTATTTTACCTGCTTAATCAGGCTATCTACTATTTTTCTTGCAGAAAATCTACCACACAATTTTAGGTTTAGCTATGCCAAGAAAAGATCAACACTCAAATAACAATAGGAATACTGAATAACAAGTGCAACAGGTCGGCAGTGCGAATTTCCTTTCACTAACTATCAGTAAGTTTCTGAAAATAGATGAGAACATGTAAAGTAGATAGAAATGAGCAACATTCCATTTTATTTTGTTGCCATGGCAGTATTCCGACAAATACATCAAAAATTCCTAACAACTGCATAAATAACCCCACCCCTGCGCACTTCTGGTCATGCCACCATTCAGTGTCGCTCACTCTTCTATAGTGTCTGTCACCTCAATCCTTAGAAAAAATGCATTGGGGAGAAATATTTTTTCCTTTATCTAATTCTCCAGAAACATGTGCGCATTGAGGGATTCTTCGCCAACATGTAAGGCTGAATTTTGATCACCATAAATACACAGACTTGGATTTTTATCATTCACAAAATGGATTGAACAGCCACAATGCAAATACAGAATCATCTCCTAAACCTATCTAGAACACGGAAGGTTCTGATATAAGAGAAAGGATAAACGAACATGATTTAATTTAGCTTGTTTATATACGATTTTCACCAAATCCAAATAACCAACTATTACTAAGGGACCGAGTAAGCATAAAATCAATTTAAGGTAAGCATAAAAGTACACCTATCAGCTGTAGGTAGTGGTGCTGCCGCCACCCAAGGGAACCTTTGACCCAGTGGGAATTTTGCTGCTGCAGAAGAATATAGTCAGGAAGACAAACGGCAGGTGAAAGCACAAAAAAGAGAAGACACCATCATAGTGCAGCTATTACACCAACACTGCTATTATTTACAGTCAATCTATCAAAATATCTAAGATCAGAAGGATTACGCTATGTACAACAACAAAACTGTGGAGGTTCACGCCAACATGCAATTAAATTATTGGTTAAAATAGCATATTCGTGATACCAAGAAAACAAAACAAAAATATTATGAATAGTCATTTCTTTGCTGGTCAAACAACAACAGACATCTTGCTTAGAAAAATTAACAAGAAACATAACTTCAATCTCTAATTTACAATGACATAGTGATTTCTCATACTATCATTTCTATTAAACTCCATTCTCAGCCTTACCTTTGTTTCACTGAAACCCCCTTTCTCTGAAAGAAGGAGAGTTCAGAGAAATTACAACACAAGCATAATAACGGATGTTAATAGCTTTCACAAAATTTCAGAAGCGTCTTCAGTTCAAGGGAAACTCTAGCTTTGTTACCAATCAGATGTTACAGGGTCATCATTTAGTCTTGAAATTGTTTTGAAGTGAAAGATACCCCTCCGATCATATACAGTATATGCTAGTTTCATCAACTACCAAAAACACGATTTTGGTGTGCAAGTGTGCCTATACGTACATGGCAATGTTAATAACATTTCTTGGAGGAAAAAATATAACAATTTGAGAAGATGGTAATAATTAGTTCTAATAATTACTTTAAGAGTATACGAACTCTGTCATTTTCGAACACCTGATGTATGTGCATTGACCAGCAACACTGAAGGAAAGCGACTTGTACTTGGATAATATATGTTTAAATGCAACCCAAGATGCCTGAAGTCACTGCCTCTGTGATTTGACATCATTCTTGCAAGCCCTGTGTGCACCCAAAGTCGATACCTCTGCTATTTCGCCATGGCATCGCTGCAGCCTTCCCCGTGTCTGCCTGGTCACCCACAGGCTCTCCCTCGCCATCCTTGTCCTCCATGGCAAAGGAATCGCCACCATATGTTTTGAACGACATGCGCGGTGGTTGTCTGCCATGGCAAATGTGAAGCCATTACAGAGTTTTAGAGGCACTATTTTGCCACCGAGATCAAATGCAATGAAAAAAGTAATGAAATTGAGGCAATATTGAAGGAATAATCCAGTGCTAACCTTCCACTAAACCTGTCATTTTTTCTAGCAATTGGAGCATAACCAAACCTCATTGTTGTCATCTTTTTGATAAACAATTGTCACCCTTGGACATAAAAAAGGCAACTTGTATGCCAATGAAAAATGACTCCTAAAATTTGGGGCAAGTTTTGTAAAATGGGAGGTTAGTATGACACAAGTCAGGATAGATAGAATCTGTTTAGATGTAAAGTGAATCAGCTACCATACAAAAGGATCAATGCCATGCCCACAAAGTGAATTAGCTACCATCAGTGCTAACCTGTCACTCAATCTGTCGGTTTTTCTAGCTAACACTGTTTGAGGTTTCAGTGGCTAAATTCGGTGATTAGCTATCATGTTTCTTGTCGTTGTCTATACCAATCAGAAACAACCAAGGTGTAGCCACAAAATAGGTTCACTTACATCAGACGTCTAGCTGCATCCAAACAGAATCCTCAATTTCTGTACATACAGTAAAGCAATGAATAGAGAAATCAAGAATTTAGATTTATGCATATATTGCAAGAAAGTAGTGAGCAAGATTAGGATTGGTGATGGAAAATTCCCACAATCGGAAATCTTACGAAATCAACTAAAAGTAAAGCAATGAATAGAGAAATCAATAATTTAGATTTGTGCATAAATTGCAAGAAAGTAGTGAGTAAGATCTCGTTGGTGATGAAAAATACGCACGATCACAAATCTTACGAAATCAACTATTCCACCCTTTGGGAGGCCATACAGGCGAGGACCGTGATCTCACTCCATGGCCGCCACACTCTTTCAAGCCCGTGTGTTCTATAGCCCCTCACCCCCGTGCCCGTAGATACCAGCCCACGCAGTATCAGGCCACCTCGTGACCTTAGCCGCCGATGCTCGTTTGACCAGAGAGTAAATAAACGTGATATAAAATAGAGAGGGCACACACGAGGAGAGCAAGAAAATGGGTTAACTTGGTCAGGCCACCTCCGTTGCCCGCCCGCCAGCCGTCGTTGTGGTTTCGCTAGGTCTGGCCACCGGCGAACTTCGATGTAGCCCTGTCACCACAGCAAGAGGGGAAGATAGGGTTTGAGGCCGAAAAATTGAGGTGGGCTTGGGCCAGCTTGGCCCACGTGTGCGCTCGCGGAGCGAAGCAAATGGGAAGTCAGATGAAACCACGAGCGAAACGCTCTTCCGCCAGGAAACAGAACCTACTGTTTTTAGGTAGTAGAGTTTCTAGAAGTAAGTAGTTGTATGTAGTTAACCAACTTTTATGTGTGTATATATTTGTTTGTTACCCAAAGCATCGTGTTGTACATTGAATAATTACACGTTTAGATTTCATAACTTCTCATTTAAATCAAGCCAACAGTTGTAAATACAATGGATTAAGCGAATAAATGGTAAGTTGATAGCATTGGAATTCTATAAGTCTTCTCATTTAGTACAAGCTGATAGCAATGGACATCACGCAAACAACTTCACACTTACATAGTTACACACATTGGGGCATCTATCATGCTAAGGAAGCATTTGTCAAGCATACTCCTTTCATTTGTTTGGTCAAAACAATATCAGATCTTGAGCTCCTATCCTCTCACTTCACTATCCATCTTCTCACCTACAAGGTGATTAGACAATCAGTACTGCTTAAAGTTCATGACAACCCTGACTATGATGGCAGCAAGCTTTATGATTACGACAATATAAGAAACTAAGAATAATGAAGTGATAAAAAGAATTTTGAAAATATAAGCAAAATCATGAACGTTGATCAGGCATTCAACCACACCAAACCAACCTGCAAGAAATCTTCAGCACCACTAATTGCAAAGCAAAGACAAACTATAATATTTTTCCAGCTATCTCTGCCAATACAAAATAAATAAAAGCAGGCACGCACCATAGTCATATTCATTGGATGGGCTATGCATCATTATGTAATCGTTCCACATCTGGTTGTTCCATATAAGAAGGGATGCACCCACATGAAACTGACACAAGGCTGGCCCATCATGGGATTTGGAGAAGACAACAAGATGAGGTCGCCTTGCACGTCCTTAGGTCCGTTCATCCTTTGGAACCCTTGCGCGCATGTAGACGCCAACCTTCGCAGCATCAGGCCACCCCATGCCCTTAGCGGCCGCCACACCTTTATCTCCTTTCTCGACCTCCTTCTTTATTTGGGACCTCAACCTGTGTTGCCGGATCTACTAAGGTGAAAGTCTAACTGTCAGCAGGATCAAAAGGTGGAATGTTCCAAACAGTCATTGATGCCTCTGAGATGGTCTTGAACTCTCCAAAGTCAAAGCTTGAATAAGCAAAAGGATCGTCCCTTTGTTCTTTTAATGGCCTCCATCATCCTGCAAGGACTACATGCATATCTTCAACTGAACTGAACCGAAGCATGTATGTATCGGAAAAGTGAAGTGCTAAGCATGTCAGCTCACTCTTAAGATGTGAAAAATGAGAAGAAATTGTAGTCCTATAACATCGCGAAAATGACTTATCTATGTAAAATAAAATGTTGTGGTTCATGAATGTAAGGACTAAGAAATCTGTAGAAGCATATTTTAACTTTACACCACTTGTACGCCACCTGTGAGCTTTGAAGACGGATCCTGGTCTGTTCCAACTTCTTCCTCTGCAAAAATCCCAGACACGCGGCCACCAATTCCGATTTCCCTTCAAATTTCTTTCATCTGCGGTTTCAGGCCAGAAGCGAAGGGAGGCAGGCTGTCGGGGCTGGGCGGAATCAGGGACAACGACATGGATGGAGGTGTCTTACTGGACGGTTGGTAGATGGTGCCGACCAGGGAGCAGAAGCCAACGGTGAGCCGCGTCGTGCACGCACCAGTTGAACACCGGCTCGCGGATGCCTGACGCGTCGCACTTGGGGCAGGGCGAGGAGCGCGTGGCGCCACCATTGGCAGAGCGCCGACGGTACATCGCGCTCCAGGAGGAGCAAAGGGGCTTGGGAATACGTAGTGGTCGTGGTCTCGAGGTACTACCAACGATGCCGTTAAGGCTCCCGAAGCTATGTTTCGTAGTCCCACACATCAACGCGGGGGACGCAACGCCACCGGCGCTGGACAGCAAATCCGTCGGTGGGAGGCGCGTCAGCATGGTCATCTCCGACGAAGGCGTCAGCCGCGACGGCTGACGAGGTTTGATCTCGTCAATGCCCATTGTTATGGACTTGGGTTTTGGAGAAGATGGGGATGCTGGAGATCGTGGCACGGTTAACAGACAAGCAACCAGGGGACACGAGATTTACCCAGGTTCAGGCCCCCGTAGGGAAAACCCTACTCCTGCTTGTCTGCTCTTTGATTACGGCGGAACCGAAGGTTACAGGGTGCGCAGATTCGATCTGGCGTGGATGCGTGTGCGAAAGTATGAGTTGAGTTGCCCTAGGACGTGCCCTCCTGACCTTTATATAGACTTAGGCAGGTCCCGGGCGTAGTCCTAGTCGGTTACAAGTTCTAGGGTTTTACCACTTTGAATTTCCTATCTCCTTTAGTCTTGCTCTCCAAGGATCCGAAGACGTCATGGGCCTTGGCCACCCGAAAATCTTTATGGGCCAGCATATGTCTGCCGTGGGCCTTCCTTAAGCTGGACCAGGTATGCTGAAGTTACGTACCCGTAGGGTATAACCATGTCAGTAACCCCCGAATGATCAGTCGAATCGTAGATTCGGCTGAGGACTCTTCCATTCTTCGGGAGCAGCTATATGTTAATAGTATATGTGTGTAGGGATTGTTGATGCGTGTGCCTGACTCACCCGACGGATCAGGGTCAGTTAACTGTCTTAGGACGAAACAACACGATCTTCTTCAGGTTCGGGTCCCTTAACCCGAGCCTGGAACATATGCTGGCGTAATTCAACTCAGGCCGCGGAGGACTTACAGAAGTGGAATTCTAGTGATTTTAATTGGTGTACCCAACGCGTCCGTCGGGATTTTTCATCGTACCTGCTGGTACGAATTCATACTAGCAGAGCGCAGTCAGGTGCGTTGCTAGGCCATCAGATGATATCTGTAGGTCTTATCTTTGCGTCGCAGACGCAGCATCCGAACATTTATCACCTCGGAGGTGCTTTGGGTGGCCAAGGAGATTGTCGCTCACTAAACGTTTTGTTGGGGCAGAGTTGCCAAAAAAGTTTTTGCGTGCTGATCCGAAAGATCGCAATCGAAGAATTCATAGGGTGCGCGACCAGCGCTCCCTATGGGAGTAGCCCCCAAGTGTCTGTTCGAGTCGTAGACTCGAACGGAGACTTTCAGTTCAAACATTGTTTCAATCATTAGGTCCGCAGGACTCGAAAATTTCGGATGCTTAAATCCATCCTCCCTATGGGAGTAGCCCCCGAGTCCGTAGTGGAGTCGTAGACTCGACGTAGGACTCAGAGAAGTAATTTTGTCTTCATTTGTCTGTCGGGTGCGCGGCCAGCGCTCCTGATAGGAGTAGCCCCCGAGTATTTAGTCGAATCATAGATTCGAGTGAGTACTCCTAGCTGTGGAGCCGAAGTGGTGCTAGTATAGCTTTTGATGACGTCAGTGCTTACGATCGATGACCTCAAGCGTTTGCTACGCCAGAGATGACTTGACTGGACGAAGCGTGGGTCCCACTTGTTGACTTTGAATTGGCCGGTCACGCGGGGCGTGGAGATAATTACGGCGTCTCCTCGATTTCCGCGCGTAGTGACGGCGTGGTAACGACGGTTCGTTGTGGTGTTGACACGTGTACGGCCAGATCTACCGTTGGCGTTAGGTCTTCTCGATGGACGGCCAACGTGCATCGTCTTCGCTGTTATAATCCTGGGTGAAATCGTGGTTTGTTTTTCACCGCACCAGTTCATCTGTTCGCTGCCTCCTTGTTCTTGAGCGATTCTTGCTGCGCGCTGAGCTTTCCTTCCACATTTCCTTCGGTCTTTCTGCGTTGTCATCGCCACCACCACTGCAGCGCCATGGGGAAAACAAAGAAGTCCTCATCTGCGGTTGGGACCAGCGCCGCCGGAGGCAAGAAGAGCACCGCCGCTGCTCGCGTCACCGATGGTGGCTGGCGGCGACCAGAGACGCGGGAGAGCGATCTCCGCAAACTGCGCGAGCGGGGCCTGATCCCGCAGGATACGACGTCCGTCAAACTCCCCGGCAATGAGGTAATCCCCCGTCCCCCATCTGGGTACCGGGTTATGTTTCTTGCCTTCGTCTTGCGTGGGTTTTCGTATCCAGTCCATGACTTCCTTCGTGGACTGCTCTTCTTCTATGGGGTTCAGTTGCATCATCTGTCTCCCAATTCTCTTCTCCACATTGCTTGTTTTGTCACCCTTTGTGAGTGCTGGCTGGGCATTGAGCCGCACTTTGGCCTCTTCCGGAAGCTTTATTCCGTGAAGAGGCAGTCTGGTTCGGATGGTGTGTATCCCATTGGGGGTTTCATCATCTCCCTCAGTCCCAATGTGCAATTCTTTTCCTTTTCCATGTCCGAATCTGTCCAGTACTGGCGGAGGAAATGGTTTTACATCCGTGACTCCGTACTGCCTGGGCAAGATTTTGGTCTCGTTCCTTTTGACCCCTCCCAATTGATAGAGAAGAAAAGATCCTGGAAAAACCAAATCTTAGATGGTGAGGTGGCGGAGATAGAGGCCCTGTACCGTCGAGTGGAGGATCTCCAACTGATTCCTGAGAAGGAGGTGAACGGTGTCGACGTCATCCGAACGTTTCTTGAGCGTCGGGTGCAGCCTCTCCAAGCGAGGGCGCATCCGATGTTTCTTTACTCTGGGCGCCGTGATCCGACGAGGGTTTCGAGTGAGAAAATCTCCGAGGTGGAACTTGACAAGGCTCTTCGCGCGCTGTTGAAGTTCAAGGCGGACGAAGAAATCCCGGGGAAGTCGCAGACTCCTCCCTTTTCTTCGACGTTGGTCGTACCGAAGGTGTAGATTTGCGCACGTAGTGCTCCCCTTTTGTTTTTGTCAGCTGTGTACTTTTTCCTTTGTTTGCTAACAAAGTTCCATTTCCTTTTGCAGAGCTTGCCGGGCATGGCGCCACCGTTGCCCGAAAGGTATCCGAATGCCCCGGATAATGAAGTGGTGGATTCCGTGTCCGAGCTACCGTCAGCGCGATCTCCAGCGGAGGATGCCGACGAGTCGAGTGAGGATCATTCGCGTAAGCGATCACGGAGCTCCAGCGAGTCTTCGGATTCCTCGACTCCTCCTACTCCCAGAAATCCTCTGGGACTTGAGCGTCATGATGATGTTCATGGGGGTTATTCCTCTCCTCTTCCTGCCATTCCTGTGCGAGCTGTTGCTCCGCACCCGCCAGCAAAGCGGAAGAAGGAAGAAAAAAAGGAGGACAAGAAGGAAGAAAACAAGGAAGAGAAGAGGGCCCGAAGGGCTTCTCCTATCTTCGACCTGAGCGCGTTGGGCTCGTAAGTTTTCTTGTTTCCATTGTTGTCCTTTTTCCTTGATGGTGTTTGCACCTGTGTTGATTGGATTTGTATGCAGGCAATCCTCCGACGGCTCTAGTGATGGTGGGCAGGAGATGATGGGGGAGTCGAACATTCCGTCGCCTCCTCCTCAGACTGTGGCGACTTCTGGTGACGTTGCGCCAGTTTCTCCTGTGCAGGAGAGGCTGGTGGTTGCGCCCCAGAATTTCGCAGGAGGGCCTGCGGGTTCGCCTTCGGAGCACGTAAGTTTTTCTGCTTGATGTTACGGGGGGAGCCCCCGAGTGTCTTCGAGTGCTGATGTTGTTTTTGCTTCTTTGTGTTGGGCGTAGCCCCCAAGTCCTGTTCTTACTGCGATTGCCTTTTTCTGCAGCCTTTTGTCCAAGAGGCCAAGCGGCTGGTGGAGGAGCGTCTGACGCTAGAGGCGAAACTGCGGCAGCTTCAAGGTATTCGTCTCCCTTGTAGTACTTCTCTTGCTTATCCTGGTCCTGTTCTTTGACACTTGCTTGTTGTAAATGCAGAGGAGCATAACGACTCTCTCCGTGAGGTCGATGCTCTGAAGAAGAGCCTTGGCCAATCGGAGCAGAAGGCCGAAGCTGCCGCTGGTGCGAGAGAGCGCCTTGAGCTGGAGCTGGCGAAGGCAGCCGAAGCGAAAGAGCGTCTGCAGCAGGAGGCCGCAGATCGTGAGGAGCAGCTGGCCACCGTTGCGGCTGCTCATGAAAAAGGGGTGGCGGATAAGCTCATGGCTGCTGCCAAGGCTATTTCGGGTGAGCGTTAGCTTTTGTACTTGCTTCTTTTTCGACGGATCTTCTTCTATGTTGCCTTTCTTCATGTTTTCTTCTTTTTTGTCTCAGATGCCGCAGGCATCGAGTTCGACCGCGGTGCTCTGGAGCACGGGAGTGCTCTAGATGATGCCACTGTAGCGGTCGAAGACCGCTGCAGCACCGTCGTCAACTCCCTTGCCAAGGCGAAAGAGGTCCTTGGTAGCTTCTACCAGGAGCTCTTCCCGAAGGGCGCATACCTTGAAGACGTGGATGCCCTGGCAGAGGCTCTGTCAGGCGAGGCGCCCGCAGCGTATAAGCGCAAGCAGAAGGGCATCGGTGTGTCCGTCGGGCTGGCGATGGCCATGGCGGCTGGGGCGGAGCTGGACCTGCCCCAGATCACTTCTCGGATGCCAACGGATGCGGATGGATCCGAGGTAGCCTTCGCCGCCTACTCCGCTCGCTGCAGACGATATGGGCCCAAGCTCATTGACTTGCTGTCTGAGTACGCACTGCGGCAGCAGGGCGAAGCCAAAGCTAGGCAGTCTGGTTCTGAGGCGACTCAGTGTCCTGCACCTTAGGCATAGTAGACGTAGGGTAGTTTGTAGTCTTCTTTTGTTGTAAATATCTGCTGTAGTACCATCCTTGTGCCACGTAGTGGCCTTATATATTTTAATGAATTCCTCCGACTTGTGCTCTATCCTTGGCTGAATGTCTGTGTGCCTTCTTTTTTCTGCTGCTATAGGTTCCTTCGGGTGCTGACCCAGTTGACACTTCATCCGAAAGGCCCTTGCGAGCATCATTGGATGATTCCTCGCAGCTCGCTTTTCTTCGAGATTGCGTGCGCAGCTTGGAGAGGGATTTGCTTGGGTTACGCGGTCGCGCTGACGTTTGGAAATCCAAAGCAGACCGTGGTGCAGCCAGAGAGGAGTATTTGATGGCGGAGCTGGGTCGACTGTCCGAGCAGCTGCAATGTAAGTTGATCTTTCTTTCGGGCTGTAGCTCAGTTCTTCGGGTGAGCCTGCTGGCCTTACTCTTGTTTTGTGCGGTTGTCGCAGGTGCCAATCTTGCTCCGAGGGAAGAAAAGGAGCGTATTGCTGTTCGAGTCAATTGCTTGACTCAACAGGACATGGAGGCCGGCGGATTCTTCTGGATGGATCGTGATCGCGCCATAGTTCTGGCGACGATGCAGGATCGCGTCTACCAGGTTTCGCGGGTGCTCCGCCAGGTGCAGACATCACTTTCCTCGGTGCTGCACGTCATGTTTCCATTGGACGCCGTGCCAGCGACCCTTGCAGGTCTTCTGACGAAGTTTCGGAGTGCCAGCAATGTCAAGGAGCTGGTGTGGCAGCAGCTCGTCACAGGGGTGAAGGCTGCCTTGTCTCTTGTGAGGGTGCACCGCCCTGACGTAGATTTGGATGTTGTGGTGACTGGGCCACCTCCTCGACCAGATGGTGGCGAGTGGGATATGCATCCGCATTACGCGGCTGTAAGGCAGTATGACAAACAGATTGTAGATTTGTTTGAGCAGCGTGCTCAGGTTATTCTTCAGAATAGGTAGGACCTGAAAATAAACAGATAGATGTAAAATTTGTATATTGCGGCTGGGCGTTTCTGTGCCCTTTGTTGTAAATGTTTGTGAGCACGCAGTGCTTTGATTGAGTACGTGCCCTTTTCGTTTGCCTGATGTAGTCAGCTACTTAGGTGTACATGTTTGGTCCTCAGTCAATGAAATCGTGAGGTGGGGGAGCCCCCGAGTGCGTTTGTAGCATGTAGTAAAGTTGCAGAAAAATAGTCAACCGAAAGTTTGGGGCGAGACACTTAGCTTTATTTATATCGTAATGGAGGAGGTACATGGTTCGGCTGAGTAGCCTTGGCTGAAAGCCTTATTGAAAGTAAAAGGGGGGTAGGTTGCTACGGGTAGAATCATCGCAGGTGCGAGATGTTCCATGGGTTGGAGTATGCGACTCCAGACTCCACGTGCTTGAGGCGATAGGCGCCACCTGGGATGACCTCGGTGATGGCGTAGGGTCCTTCCCATGGGGAATCGAGTTTGTTCGGTCGCTTTTGCTTGATTCGCAAGACGAGGTCTCCTTCGACGAAGGACCTTGGGCGCAGCCGGCGGCTGTGATAGTTGCGGAGACTTTGCTGGTACACCGCTGATCTAGCTGCTGCTATATCCCGTGCTTCGTCGAGTGTGTCGACGGCATCTTCGAGTGCAGCCGTGGATTCGGCTTCGCTGTAAGCGACGACTCGTGGAGCCTGGTGGCGTACTTCGGCTGGTAGCACGGCCTCAGCTCCGTGCACCATGAAGAACGGTGTGTAGCCGGTGGAGCTATTTGGCGTAGTCTGTAAGCTCCACAGGACGGACGGTAGCTCTTTCGTCCAGTTTCCAGCTTTGTGCTCGAGTGAGCTCATGAGGCGCTTCTTGATGCCGGCGCCGATTAGGCCGTTGGCCTTTTCCACTTGCCCGTTTGTTTGCGGGTGTGCCACTGAGGCATACGTGATATTGATCCCGAGGCCTTCGCAGAAGTCCTGGAATTCTTCGGAGATGAAGTTTGATCCGTTGTCGGTGATGATGCTGTGCGGTACGCCAAACCTGTAGACAATGGATTCGAAGAACTTGACGGCGGTTTTGCCCTTCTGGTTGGTGACTGGCATGGCCTCGATCCACTTGGTGAATTTGTCGACTGCGACCAGGAGGAAGACGTGTCCTCCCTTCGAGGATTTTGGCAGTTTGCCGATCATGTCAAGGCCCCATTGGGCAAAAGGCCAGGCTATGGGTATGGGTCGAAGTTCGGACCCAGGTGCGTGCGGTTTGTTGGCGAACCGTTGGCACCCGTTGCATCTTCGGACGATGTCCTTCGCGTCGCTCATGGCCGTTGGCCAGTAGAATCCTGCTCGCAGAGCCTTGGCGACAAGGGAGCGGCTGCCTGCGTGGTGGCCGCAGATGCCCTCATGGATATCTTGGAGTATGGCCTTGCCGTCGTCGATGGTGATGCACCGTTGTAGTACACCCGTAATGCTGCGTTTGTACAGCTCGCCGTTGATGATGGTGAAGGCTTTTGACCGACGAGATATGCGTCGGCATCTGTCGGGCTATCAGGCAATTCTCCGTTTATCAGGAACTGGAGGTATGGACGTGTCCAAGTTTCTTCGACTGCCATGACCTGCATCAGGTTGACCATGGCAACTTCGGTATCCAACTTTTCGGGTCCTTCATGACCGTCGGGTAGCGTAGCCCCCGAGTGTTCTGCTTCTTCGGGTGATCCCTTGGGGAATTTCCGCTTGATGCATGGCACGCAGATCTGTTCGAGGAACACACCTGGTGGTACCTTTGCACAAGTGGAGCCGATGTTGGCGAGTCTATCGGCCTCCTCGTTGCTCTCTCTTCCAACGTGCCAAAGTTCGCAGCCGTCGAATTCTCCTTCGAGTGCGTTGTATAGCGCGCGGTACGCGATCATGTTTTCGGCGTGTGCGTCGCACTCATTCATCGTCTGTTGTACGACAAGGTTGGAGTCACCGTAGATGACCAGGCGCATTGCGCCGCATATTTTTGCCATCTTCATGCCATGGATGAGGGCTTCGTATTCGGCCTCGTTGTTGGAGGCTCTAAATTTCATCCAAAGAACGTACTTCATCTTGTCACCTTGCGGGGAGGTCAGTATGACTCCTGCCCCTGCTCCGGCTTCACGCTTGGAGCCGTCGAAATGCATTGTCCAGGACTGCGACATGTCTGGGGTGTTAGGCAGCTGCAGCTCCATCCAGTGTACCAGGAAGTCCGGAAGGACTTGAGATTTGATTGTGTGTCGCTTCTCGTAGACGATGTCCAAAGGTGATAGTTCAATGCCCCACAGGGCCACACGTCCTGTGGCCTCTGGGTTATTCAGGATGTTGTTCAGGGGTGCCTCGTTGACGACCATCACCTGATGCTCCTGGAAGTAGTGGCTCAGTCGTCAAGCCGTCATGAACACGCCGTAGGCTAGCTTCTGGTAGTGCGGGTACCGCTGTTTTGTTGGAGTGAGTACCTCGCTGAGGTAGTAAATTGGGCGCTGGACCCCGTGGGTCTTGCCTTCTTCGGGTCGTTCGACCACGAGTACGGTGCTCACCACCTGGTGTGTGGCTGCTATGTACAGCAGCAGGGGCTCGCACTCCTTTGGCGTGACCAAAACGGGCGAGGTGGAGAGGAGCCGCTTGAGGCTTTCGAATGCGTCGTTGGCTTCTGGTGTCCACTTGAACTTGTCTGCCTTGTGCAGCAGCTGGTAAAATGGTAGGGCTTTCTCGCCCATGCGGCTGATGAACCTGCTTAGTGCCGATACTCGCCCTGCGAGCTACTGAACGCCCTTGAGGTTTTTCGGTTTCTCCATTGTCATGATAGCTTTGATTTTCTTCGGGTTCGCTTCGATCCCTCGTTGAGAGATGAAGTACCCGAGCAGCTGACCCGAGGGGACGCCGAAGGCGCACTTTTCTGGATTGAGCTTGATCCTGTAGCGATCGAGGTTGTCGAACGTCTCGCGGAGATCATCGATAAGTGTTCTTGCCTCCTTGGTTTTTATGACTATGTCGTCGACATAGACTTGGACGTTGCGACCAATCTGGTCCTTGAGGCAGGCCTGCATGCATCGCTGGTACGTGGCACCCGCGTTCTTTAGCCCGAAGGTCATTGTGTTGTAGCAGAATACTCCGAACGGTGTGATGAACGTCGTTTTATCTTGATCTTCGACCTTGAGTCGAATCTGGTTATAGCCTGAGTAGGCGTCGAGGAAGGAGAGCTTCTCACAACCTGCAGTCGAATCGATGATCTGGTCGATCCGAGGAAGAGGGAAGTGGTCCTTTGGGCAGTGTTTATTTAGTGACGTGAAGTCCACGCACATCCGCAGGATGTCCGTGTCCTTCTTTGGGACCATCACCGTATTTGCCAGCCACTCACTTTCCTTGATTTCCCGGATGAAGTCTGCTGCGAGTAATCTATTGATCTCCTTGCCGATAGCTTCGGCTCGTGGTTCCGACAGTCTTCGGATAGACTGCTTGACTGGCTTGGTGTCTGGGAAGACATTGAGTGCGTGCTCGGCGAATTCCCTGGGAACTCCTGGCATGTCCGCAGGACACCAGGCGAATATTTCCCAGCACTCACGGAGGAATTCGACGAGCGCGCCTTCCTATGCGGTGCTGAGGTCGTTGGCGATCAGCGCCGTCTTGGAGGCGTCTGTCGGATGGACCTGCACTTTCTTGGTGTTGACGGTGGAGTCGAAGGACATGTCGGGTGCGTTCTGCCTTGTGACTGGGGGTAGCCCATTGTCCGTCACCTCGCGGAGCCTTACGAGTTCGTCTTGCATGCCGAAGGACTGGGAGATTTTGTTGAAATCCCTGTCGCATTGGTCCAATCGGGTGAAGCTCCCGTGGACTGTGATGACGCCCCTTGGTCCTGGCATCTTGAGTAGTAGGTATGCGTAGTGTGGGACGGCCAGGAACCTTGCGAATGCTACACGTCCCAGTATGGCGTGGTATTGCGACGTCCAGTCCACCACTTCGAATTCTAGGCGCTCCTGCTGAAAGTTGTCCGGCTTCCCGAAGATGACGTCGAGCCCTATTTTGCCCAGGGGGAAGATGCCCTTCCCTGGGACAATGCCGTGGAACGTTGTGTCTGATTGTTCCAGGCTGCATTGCGGGATCCGCATAGCTGCTAGAGTGCTTGCGAACATTAGGTTGATGCCGCTGCCGCCGTCCATGAAGACACGACTCATCTCGAAGCCTCCGATCTGCGCCTCCAGCACCAGGGCAGCATGACCTGGGCGAGGGATCTGGCAAGGGTGATCCGCGCGAGTGAATGTGATGCAGGACTCCGATCCGCTGAGGTACTCAGGGATTGCAGGCGGAGTTGCCACGGCCAAGTTGATTTGTCGGGTGATTTTCTTCTGCACCCTGTTTGTTGGGCGTCCCTTCTGGATCATGTTTAGTGCTCCCTTTGGTGGGGGATATGGGACCCCGGTGTTGTTTTGTGCTGGTGCGACTGGTTGGTTTTGTAGGGGTTCGTAGCATGGAAAACAAAAAATTTCTATCGCATACAAACAAACAAGCCAAGATCTATCTACTAGATTGTAGCAATGAGTCGATGGAATAACTTACCCTCGAAGATTCCAAAGTGTTTAACGAGAGCGGATTCTCGTGGGTGATGTAGTCGTACTCTTTCCGATCTCAAGATCGTGTAGACGATCCTTCCGGCGCTGCGTTCCGGCAGCGCTCCCGCAGTCGGTCACACGTTCGGTACTCGACGAAGACCTTCCTCTCCCTTGTTCCAGCAGGCAGCGGAGGTTGTAGCACTCTCCTCGCGATTCCGGCAGCACAACGGCGTGGTACCGGAAGTAGAGGGGAGATCCCGCAGGGCTTCGCCTTAAGCCGGAGCGAGTATGGTGGATTATGAGAGAGGGCTATTAGTGGTCTAGAGATTAGACTCACCAATTAGAAGGCTCTAAACCGCAGGCTAAAGCAATTAGAAGCTCTAAACCAAACGGCTCTAAACCTGAGATTAGAGGTGGAAACTTGTGTGTCTCAAGGAGGAGCCCTGCCCCTCCTTTTATGGGTGGGGAGGCGCGGCCAGGGGAGGGGAGTCCCTCCCCAAGTCGGCCTTGGGCTGGGCGCCGGCTTGGAGGAGTGGGACTCCTCCTCCAAGTTGGTTCCAACTCCTCTTGCTTGTTTCCCACAGTTTCCTGTTTCCCACAGTTTCCT
Source organism: Avena sativa (assembly GCA_916181665.1). Taxonomy (NCBI): domain Eukaryota; kingdom Viridiplantae; phylum Streptophyta; class Magnoliopsida; order Poales; family Poaceae; genus Avena; species Avena sativa. The sequence goes on along the minus strand of OV702281.1, from coordinate 411,892,933 downwards.
GTTTTAGCCGTTTGACTTTCAAACTGGCAATTTGACTTTCATGTTTTTGGAACAGCAAGAACACTTAGTACATGATGCAATCATTCAATGACACACTCATGTACCCTCCCCCCCCCCCCCGGAGTGCCGGACAATCCGGAACCTTCTAGAACATTCCCGATGAAAACACCGGAATCATTCCCGAACTCCGAAACGGGACTTTCCTTATATGAATCTTATTCTCCGGACCATTCCGGATCACCTCGTGATATCCCGGATCCCATCCGAGACTCCGAACAACATTCGGTCTCTTTCTCATAATACCATAACTACTCAAAACAACGTCGAATCCTTAAGTGTGTCTCCCTACGGTTCGTGAATTATGCGGACATGATCGAGACACTTCTCTGAACAATAACCAATAGAGGAATCTGGAAATTCATATGGCTCCCACATATTTCTACGATTACTTTGCGATCGAATGAACCACTTACATACGATACCAATTTCCCTTTGTCTCACGATAGTTTACTTATCCGAGGTTATGATCGTCGGTATCTCTGCATACCTAGTTCAACCTCGTTACCGATAAGTACTCTTTTCTCGTTCCCGTGATATGTGATCCCTTGTGACCAAGTCACATGCTTGCAAGCCAATTGGATGACATTCCACCGAGAGGGCCCAGAGTATATCTATCCGTCATGTGGATGGACAAATCCCACTCTTGATCCATGTGTTTCAACCAATACTTTCCGAACACTTAATGCCACCTTTATAGCCACCCAGTTACGGTGTGGTGTTTGATGTCATCAAAGCATCCATCCGGTAAAGGTGATATGCATGATCTCATGGTCGAAGGAATTAGGTTACTATGTATCAGAAAGCATATAGCAATTGAACTATTGAAATGACTTGATCTTTATGCTACGCTTATCAATAGGAGTATGTCCACCATATCATTCTCCTAACGATATGATCTTGTTGTTGATAACATCTCAATGTTCATGATATGGAAACCACAATCATTTAATCAACCAACAAGCTAGTGAAGTATAGAGGCTATACTAGGGACTTCAATTTAAGTTTACAATTCACACAAGTATTAATGTTTCCTTGTTAATACTATTATAGCATGAATATAAACATTTATCATAAACACAAAGATATAATAATAACTATATTTATTATTGCCTCTAGGGCATATCTCCAACAGTCTCCCACTTGCACTAGAGTCATCTAATCTAGATTACATGGTAATATACCGAACACCCATGGCAGTTTGGTGTTGGTCATGTTTTGCCCTCGGGAGAGGTTTAGTCAACGGATCCGCCACATTCAGATCTGTGTGTACTTTGCAAATCTTTATATCCCCATCCTGGATATGTTCTCGAATAGCGTGAAAACGCAGTTTGATATGCTTCAGCTTCTTGTGTGACCTTGGTTCTTGCGCATTGGCTATGGCGCCCATGTTATCACAGTAGATAGACATTGGGTCCAGCGCACTTGGAACCACACCCAGCTCTGTAATGAACTCTTTCATCCATATTGCTTCTTATGAAGCCTCCGAAGCAGCCATGTATTCCGATTCAGTTGAAGATCTCGCCACAACGCTTTGCTTTGCACTCCTCCAGCTAACTGCTGCACCATTCAAAATAAATACGTACCCAGATTGTGATTTAGAATCATCTGGATCGGTGTTCCAACTAGCATCGGTGTAACCATTAACAACGAGCTGTTCATCACCTCCATAAGAAAGAACCATATCCTTAGTTCTTCTCAAGTACTTAAGGATGTTTTTGACCGCTGTCCAATGATCCACTCCTGGATCACTTTGATATCTGCTAGTTAAACTAACAGCATATGCAATGTCGGGTCTAGTACATAGCATGGCATACATTAGAGATCCTATGGCTGAGGCATAGGGAGTCTTACTCATCCTTTCTCTATCTTCTGCCGATGTTGGACTTTGAGTTTTACTCAAGGTCGTATTGGGCAACATGGGCAAGAACCCTTTCTTGATTTCTTCCATTCCAAACTTCTTTAGAACTTTGTCCAAATATGTACTCTGTGACAATGATATTTGGCGTTTCGATCTATCTCTATAAATCTTTATGCCTAATATGTAAGCTGCTTCGCCAAGATCCTTCATTGAAAAACTATTATTCAAATATTCCTTGACACTATTAAGAAGGTCTACATCATTCCCAATCAACAATATGTCATCCACATACATTATTAAGAATGCTACAGAGCTCCCACTCACTTTCTTGTAAATACAAGCTTCTCCATAAGTTTGTATAAAACCAAAACTTTTGATTACCTTATCAAAACGTTGATTCCAACTTCGGGATGCTTGCTTCAATCCATAGATGGACCGTTGAAGCTTGCATACCTTGTTAGCATCTTTAGGATCGACAAAACCTTTGGGTTGCATCATATACAACTCTTCATCAATGTCTCCATTGAGGAATGCTGTTTTGACATCCATCTGCCATATCTCATAATCATAATATGCAGCGATTGCTAACATAATCCTCACAGACTTTAGCTTCGCTACCGGTGAGAAAGTCTCATCGTAGTCAACTCCTTGAATTTGTCGAAACCCTTTTGCGACAAGTCAAGCTTTATAGACAGTAACATTACCATCAGCATCTGTTTTCTTCTTGAAAATCCATTTGTTCTCGACAGCCTTCCGGCCATCCGGTAAGTCCACCAAAGTCCATACTTGGTTTTCGTACATGGATCCAATCTCGGATTTCATGGCTTCTTGCCATTTATTGGAATCTGGGCTCATCATCGCTTCCTCATATGTCTCGGGGTCATCGGTGTTGTCCACCAACATGACACTCATAACGGAATCATACCAATCTGGAGTGGTACGAGTTCTCGTTGACCTCCGAGGCTCTGTAGCAACTTCAACCGAAGTTTCATGATCACCATCATTAGCTCCCTCTCTAATTGGTGCAGGCACCACAGGAACTTCTTCCGGTGCTGCGCTACTCGCAATTTCGAGAGAAGGTTCGACAACCTCGTCGAGTTCTACTTTCCTTCCAGTCACTTCTTTCGAGAGAAATTCCTTCTCTAGAAAGGATCCATTCTTGGCAACGAAGATTTTGCCTTCGGATCTATGATAGAAGGTATACCCAATAGTTTCCTTCGGGTATTGAAGACGCATTTTTCCGCTTTGGGTTCAAGCTTGTCCGGCTGTAACTTCTTTACATAGGCTTTGCATCCCCAAACTTTAAGGAACGACAATTTAGGTTTCTTCCCAAACCATAATTCATACGGTGTCGTTTCAACGGATTTAGACGGTGCCCTATTTAAAGTGAATGCGGTTGTTTCTAATGCATAACCCCAAAATGATAGCGGTAAATCTGTAAGTGACATCATAGAACGAACCATATCTAAGAGAGTTCGATTACGACGTTCGGACACACCATTACGCTGTGGTGTTCCCGGCGGTGTCAATTGTGAAAGTATTCCGCACTTCTTTAAATGCTCGCCAAACTCGTAACTTAGATATTCACCTCCACGATCAGAACGTAGAAACTTAATCTTCTTGTTACGTTGATTCTCTACCTCACTTTGAAACTCCTTAAACTTCTCAAAAGTTTCGGACTTATGTTTCATGAAATAGATATACCCATATCTACTCAAGTCATCTGTGAAGGTAAGAACATAACGATAACCACCGCGCGATGCTACACTCATTGGACCACATACATCGGTATGTATGATTTCCAATAAGTCCGTAGCTCGCTCCATCATACCAGAAAATGGAGTCTTAGTCATTTTGCCCATCAGACATGCTTCGCATCTATCAAGTGATTCAAAATCAAGTGATTCAAGAAGTCCATCGGAATGGAGTTTCTTCATACGCTTCACTCCAATGTGACCAAGACGACAGTGCCACATATAGGTCGAATTATCGCTTGATTTCAATTGTTTAGCTTCAATATTGTTGATATGTGTATTTCCACTATCGAGATTCAATAAGAATAGACCATCTATCAAAGGTGCATGTGCGTAAAACATATTACTCATATAAATCGAACAACCATTATTCTCTGACTTAAACAAGTAACCGTCTCGCAATAAACAAGATCCTGATATAATGTTCATGCTCAACGCAGGCACTAAATAACAATTATTTAAGTATAAAACTAATCCCGATGGTAGATGAAGAGGTAGCGTGCCGACCGCGATCACATCAACCTTTGATCCATTTCCCACGCGCATCGTCACCTCGTTCTTCGCTAGCTTCCGTTTATTCTGCAGCACCTGTTTCGAGTTACAAATATGAGCAACCGAACCAGTATCAAATACCCAGGCACTACTACGAATACTAGTGAGATACACATCAATAACATGTATATCAGATATACCTTTCTTCTTGATGTTGCCGTTCTTCAAATCCGCCAAGTACTTTGGGCAATTCCGCTTCCAGTGACCTTCTCCCTTGCAGTAAAAACACTCAGTTTCAGGCTTTGGTCCAGCCTTGGTTTTCTTCGTCGGCGTGGAAACTTTCTTACCACCCTTCTTGAAGTGTCCCTTTTGCTTAGACTTGCCTTTCTTGAATTTGGTGGTCTTATTGACCATCAACACTTGGTGCTCTTTCTTGATCTCCACTTCTGCAGATTTTAACATAGCAAATAGTTCTGGCAACTCTTTGTTCATGTTCTGCATGTTGTAGTTCATCACAAAGTTCCTGTAACTTGGTGGCAATGACTGGAGGACACGGTAAACCCCCAAAGCATTAGGAATCACTATACCCAAGCTTTGAAGTTTGTTTGCGTGCCCAGACATCTTAAGCACATGCTCACTGACGGAGCTGCCCTCTTCCATCTTGCAGTTAAAGAACTTTTCAGAAGCCTCATAGCTTTCAATTGCTGCATGAGTCTCAAAAATCAATTTGAGATCCTCGACAATATCATATGGGTCTGACTCTTCAAACCTTTTCTGAAGCTCCGATTCTAAACCATACAAGATAGCACACTGAACTATGGAGTACTGATTCTTCCGAGCGAGGTAAACATTCTTTACTTCATCGGGAGCATCAGCTGCAGGTGGGTCACCCAGCGGTGCATCCAGCACATAGGTCAAATTACCAGCTGTGAGGACAATCCTCAAATTGCGGAACCAATCCGCGAAGTTTCTTCCATTGTTTTTCAACTTTTCTTTCTCTAGGAACGCATTAAAATTGATGGTAGGGGCTGCCATTGATCTACAACATATTTGCAATAGTTTAGACTAAGTTTATGACAAATTGAGTTCAAATTAATTAATGAAATTAAACTAGGTGAACTCCCACTCAAAACAATATCCCTCACATTGTTTTAGTGAACACACGAACCAAATCCACTACATCAACACCGATCATCACGAGAGTTGATATAGTTTCAATGGCGAACAATCATCATGTTCATCATATCTACTATATGATTCATGCTTTACCTTTCGGTAATCCGTGTTCCTGAGACCATGTCTGTACATGCTAGGCTCGTCAAGATCAAACCTTAGCCACCGCATAAGCAAATCTGGCTTGCTTACGTTGTATACACTTGCGGAATCTAACACACCCGATCATCACGTGGTGCTTCGAAACAACAAGCTTTAGCAACGGTGCTAACTAAGGGCGAACACTTTATGATCTGAAATTCATGTGCATGAGGGATCATCTTATAATGCTACCGTCGTCTACTAAGCAATACAAGATGCATAAAGGATTAACATCACATGCAATTCATAATATGTGATATGATATGGCCTTTCTTCTTTGTGCTTCCGATCTCCATCTTCAAACACGAACATGATCTCCATCATCACCGGCATTGCATCAAGGTCAATGACGCTTCACCATGGTTGTCGTCCACCGGCTTCAACTATTACAACTACTTTGAATAGACACGCGGGTCTTAACATAAATTAAAGACAACCATATGGCTCTTGCCGGTTGCCAACTTACAATAAGGAACATTGCATACATCAAATATAATCACAATCATGGCCATATCACATCACTGCACACCCCTGCAAAACAAAGTTAGACGCTTCTACTTTCTTTGCATATTTTACGTAGTTTGGGGCTTTCAATAAGTGTCGTTCTAACTTACGAACAAGAACCACAACGTTGATACTAGCATTGTTGATTACCCGTTGTAAATTGGATCTTAACTATGCTAGGAGAAACAGGCACCCGCAAAGCCACTTTATGCAATACAAGTTGCATGTCAAGCGTGGAGCAAGTCTCATGAACGATGTCATGTAAGGTTAGCCCGGGCCGCTTCATCCCAACATACCGCAAGATGCAAAGTACACAAAAAGCAATCTACAATAAAAGCATCAACGCCCACAATGACCATTGTGTTCTACTCGTGCAACAGATCTACATATAGACACGGCTCTGATACCACTGTAGGGGTTCGTAGCATGGAAAACAAAAAATTTCTATCGCATACAAACAAACAAGCCAAGATCTATCTACTAGATTGTAGCAACGAGTCGATGGAATAACTTACCCTCGAAGATTCCAAAGTGTTTAATGAGAGCGGATTCTCGTGGGTGATGTAGTCGTACTCTTTCCGATCTCAAGATCGTGTAGACGATCCTTCCGGCGCTGCGTTCCGGCAGCGCTCCCGCGGTCGGTCACACGTTCGGTACTCGACGAAGACCTTCCTCTCCCTTGTTCCAGCAGGCAGCGGAGGTTGTAGCACTCTCCTCGCGATTCCGGCAGCACAACGGCGTGGTACCGGAAGTAGAGGGGAGATCCCGCAGGGCTTCGCCTTAAGCCGGAGCGAGTATGGTGGATTATGAGAGAGGGCTATTAGTGGTCTAGAGATTAGACTCACCAATTAGAAGGCTCTAAACCGCAGGCTAAAGCAATTAGAAGCTCTAAACCAAACGGCTCTAAACCTGAGATTAGAGGTGGAAACTTGTGTGTCTCAAGGAGGAGCCCTGCCCCGCCTTTTATGGGTGGGGAGGCACGGCCAGGGGAGGGGAGTCCCTCCCCAAGTCGGCCTTGGGCTGGGCGCCGGCTTGGAGGAGTGGGACTCCTCCTCCAAGTTGGTTCCAACTCCTCTTGCTTGTTTCCCACAGTTTCCTGTTTCCCACAGTTTCCTGTTTTAGCCGTTTGACTTTCAAACTGGCAATTTGACTTTCATGTTTTTGGAACAGCAAGAACACTTAGTACATGATGCAATCATTCAATGACACACTCATGTACCCTCCCCCCCCGGAGTGCCGGACAATCCGGAACCTTCTAGAACATTCCCGATGAAAACACCGGAATCATTCCCGAACTCCGAAACGGGACTTTCCTTATATGAATCTTATTCTCCGGACCATTCCGGATCACCTCGTGATATCCCGGATCCCATCCGAGACTCCGAACAACATTCGGTCTCTTTCTCATAATACCATAACTACTCAAAACAACGTCGAATCCTTAAGTGTGTCTCCCTATGGTTCGTGAATTATGCGGACATGATCGAGACACTTCTCTGAACAATAACCAATAGAGGAATCTGGAAATTCATATGGCTCCCACATATTTCTACGATTACTTTGCGATCGAATGAACCACTTACATACGATACCAATTTCCCTTTGTCTCACGATAGTTTACTTATCCGAGGTTATGATCGTCGGTATCTCTGCATACCTAGTTCAACCTCGTTACCGATAAGTACTCTTTTCTCGTTCCCGTGATATGTGATCCCTTGTGACCAAGTCACATGCTTGCAAGCCAATTGGATGACATTCCACCGAGAGGGCCCAGAGTATATCTATCCGTCATGTGGATGGACAAATCCCACTCTTGATCCATGTGTTTCAACCAATACTTTCCGAACACTTAATGCCACCTTTATAGCCACCCAGTTACGGTGTGGTGTTTGATGTCATCAAAGCATCCATCCGGTAAAGGTGATATGCATGATCTCATGGTCGAAGGAATTAGGTTACTATGTATCAGAAAGCATATAGCAATTGAACTATTGAAATGACTTGATCTTTATGCTACGCTTATCAATAGGAGTATGTCCACCATATCATTCTCCTAACGATATGATCTTGTTGTTGATAACATCTCAATGTTCATGATATGGAAACCACAATCATTTAATCAACCAACAAGATAGTGAAGTATAGAGGCTATACTAGGGACTTCAATTTAAGTTTACAATTCACACAAGTATTAATGTTTCCTTGTTAATACTATTATAGCATGAATATAAACATTTATCATAAACACAAAGATATAATAATAACTATATTTATTATTGCCTCTAGGGCATATCTCCAACAGGTTTTGGCCTCCAATAGGCGGCGGTGGAGGAGCTCCGTGTGCTATTTCACCTGGTGCAGGTGCGTTTCCGAACGCAGGAATTGGAGCTTGTTGCCTCATCTGCATCATGCCTTCGCTGAGTTTTTGGAACTCGCGACAGTCCTTGAGCATGTGGCTGGCTTTCTTCTTGCCATCCTGTTTGTCGATGTAGAAGTGGATGGTGCATGGACCCGAAAGTTTGTCGAATGCTGAGGGTCCGTTGTCGCGGTCGCGGCGTTGCCACGACTGCGTTGGTCGTCCGTTGTCGCGGAAGTTTCCGCTGCGGTATCTCCGCTGTTGCGGCTGTTGTCGTTGCGGCGGTCGGCGTAGCCGGCCGCGACCATGTCGGGTCCGTCGCGGTCCTCGTAGACGCGCGATCTCCTCTTGCTGCGGCGTTCGCGTCTTCGGCCGTAGTCGTCCTCTTAATTTGATTGCGGTCGCTGGATGCAATCTTCACCGTCTGCCCAACTGTTGGCGATTTCCATGAGGTGGTCGAGTGTCTTGGGCTTTACACGCCCAAGTTCCTCCTTGAAGTCTTGGCGCTTGACGCCGTCCCTGAAGGCGTCGATGGCCCTCTCTTCGGAGATGTGTGCTGCGGAGTTTTTGGTCGTAGACCAGCGTAGTATGTACGAGCGAATAGATTCACCCGTTCTTTGAGTGCAGGCTCGCAATTCTTCGATTGAGGCGGGCCTCTTGCTGGTGCCTTTGAAGTTTCGGATGAAACTGTAAGCGAGATCCTCCCAGCTTCGGATGGATCCTGATGATAGGCTGCTAAGCCAGACCCGCGATGCGCCTGTTAGCTGCAGCTGAAGGCATTGCATGGTGGTTTCTTTGTTGCCTCCGTGAAGCTTGACGGATGACAGATGGTCACTGAGCCAGGACTTTGGATCTTGCATGTCGTTGAACTTTGGAGTATCCGAAGGAAGCTTGAAGTTGCGTGGCATCTGCGTTCGCCGGACAGATCTGCTGAAGCATCGAGCTCCGCAGAGTTCTCCTTCGTCTTCGTCCATCTCAGATTTGGACGAGCATGCGCGTTTAGCGCGTGCCTTGTCGATCTTGCGCTGTGTAAGCTTGTCTCTGGCGTCGTAGTCGTGTTTATGGCAGTGCGAGCTCCTCTTTCTTTGAGGGAGATCGTGCTCCTCTTCCTCTTCGGATGAGGGGGTGGGGCTCCGGTCGCGCCTGGCCGGAGCTTTCTTCTTCGGCTCCGCAGGAGCGTCTTCGTGGAGCGCAGCTCCGATTAGTCCTAGTCCGGTGAGTGCGGACTTATGCATGGCCCTTTTCGGGTCCCCCTTCGGAGGTGGGTGAGCCGCGAGATACGCAGTGGCTGCCATGATCGCAGCTTGTGGCGTCTTCGGGATGATGTTGTCGTCAGCGTCCATATCCATGAACGATGTATGGAGAGTTCGGGTCACGTCACGCCGCTCCTTGGGGTCCATGTTTTCCACCCGAGAGCGGTGCTTGTTTCCCTGATTTCTGTTTGTGCTAGAGCCGGGTTCCATGGCGGAGAGCGCAGCTCGTCGCGCACTGGACTCAGAGGCTGCTTGCTTGCGTTTGTCGAGCGTCTTCTGCATCTCGACTTGTTTCTTGTGCTCCTCGATGAGGAGGTAGTGGTATGCCCTCAGCAGATCACGTGGGGAGTCCAGATGTAGGACTATTTCGCCCGCGATGGCGTGGCGTGCTTCGACCCATCCTTCTTTGCTAAGTTGGATGAGGTGGTCGTCGTTTTCCCCGTTATCGCCGTTTCTGTCCTGCGGGTTGGGGTTGGGCGGCGGGTTAGGCGCTTCCTCGTCGGTTTGGATGACTGCGGCGCACAGATAGCGCCTGCAGATTGGTTGGCTGCTGCCGCAGCTTTCGGATCCGGAACCGTAGGTCCCTTCATCCGAAGGTGGATCGCACAGATCGGAGTTGCAGCTGCTGCTGCTGTAGAACTCATCTGTTGATAGTGACGTGCGTAGCACGGGGTGTGTAGCCCATGAAGCGGGCCTGATTGACGGCACGGGCACCCGCTCAGGGAGGCGGAGGGTGCCAGTTTGTCCCACCTGGAAGCAGAAACTCCCGAACAAGATTTCGAGTCCGTCGCCTACGGGCTCGAAATCCTTCATGGTATCCGGCGAGTGGGCGGTGAAGTCAAAAGCGCCGAAGAGGAGGTGACTCTCCGTCGCCGCGGAGCTGTAGATCGATCGGGTCGGAACCGTCACGACCGCACAATCAGCAGCCCCAAATCCCACAGACGGCGCCAATTGACGAGGTTTGATCTCGTCAATGCCCATTGTTATGGACTTGGGTTTTGGAGAAGATGGGGATGCTGGAGATCGTGGCACGGTTAACAGACAAGCAACCAGGGGACACGAGATTTACCCAGGTTCAGGCCCCCGGAGGGAAAACCCTACTCCTGCTTGTCTGCTCTTTGATTACGGCGGAACCGAAGGTTACAGGGTGCGCAGATTCGATCTGGCATGGATGCGTGTGCGAAAGTATGAGTTGAGTTGCCCTAGGACGTGCCCTCCTGGCCTTTATATAGACTTAGGCAGGTCCCGGGCGTAGTCCTAGTCGGTTACAAGTTCTAGGGTTTTACCCCTTTGAATTTCCTATCTCCTCTAGTCTTGCTCTCCAAGGATCTGAAGACGTCATGGGCCTTGGCCACCCGAAAATCTTCATGGGCCAGCATATGTCTGCCGTGGGCCTTCCTTGGGCTGGACCAGGTATGCTGAAGTTACGTACCCGTAGGGTATAACCGTGTCAACGGCTGCTGCAGGTTAGGAGAGAGCGCGCCAGGCATCATGCCTTGCCTTTAGCGACCCCCAGGTCGACTGGTGGCGATAGCCACAAAAGGAAGGGCGGCGGTGGCAGGGACCACGACGGGAGTGCCGTCGGCGGCGGCTCGCTGTCCCAAGCCCAAGGGTCGATAGGTATCTCGATCTCGATCGGTGAGTGGATCAGGATGGGGGAGTGGGCGCCACCGGGATCGCGAGAGGAAGAGGGATCATGCGAGATCATTGGGACGTACCGTGGCCCGCATGTCGGCGCGCGTTTGAGCAAGGGTGGGCTGGGTGATTGACAACAGAGTGATGGGCAACGAAAGGGAACACGGGGGGGCGGCCGCGGGGGGAGGGAGGGGGGATGTGGGAGACGATGTGGTGGTTCGATAGAATGCGTGTAAATATTATGGAAGGGATTAGTGCAGCGTAATAAGCGGCGACAGGATTACTCGAAACGGTAAACTGCGTGGATGTTGGGAGTCGGACGAAAAACGCGACGTAGTGTTTCTGTGGCAGAAAACAGAACCACTTTGTATTTTTTAGATAGTAGAGATAGAGAAATATGACAGATGGATGTTAAATTGACTTTCCTTTACAAAAATTTAATCAAAGACGTGTATATGATAAAACCCGAGGATTTTGTTGATCCGTATAGCTCTAGCAAGGTTTGCAAGCTTTGAAAATCAATCCATGTGTTGAAGTAGGCAAATCGGAGTCAGAACTTTTTTTGAGGAAGTGGTCAAATCGTCACTGGGATCTCAATGGGAGCTCGATTTCATTTCTTCTACTATAGGTGGATGACATATTGTTAATCGGGAATGATGTTCGAATTTTGCAAGAAATCAAAGAATTCATTGGAAAGGTGTTTCGACATGAAGCACTTGAGTGAGACAACATTTATACTAGGAACCTGGATCTATAGAGATAGATAAGACGACTCATAGATTTGAGTCAGAGTACATATCTTGAGAAGATATTGAAGAGGTTCAATATGAATTCTGCTAAGGAAGGGTTCTTATCGATGTTGCATGGTGTTCGACTTAACAAGACTCATACCCTAGAGTTAGCTAATGAGCGAAGCCGGATGGAGTTAATCTCATATGTTTTGGCAATAGGATTGATCATAAATGTGATAATTTGTACTAGGTAAGATGTTTCCTATGTTATAAGCCCTAAAAACATATATCAATCGGATCCTCAAGAAAGCCACTGAACATTAGTAAAGAACATACTAACGTGTGTTCCTAGTCCATGGACATGCAACAGTGGTTTGGTCTCTGATGACCCACAAGTGTAGGGGGTGTATCGCAGTACTTTCGATAAATAGGAATGCCAATCCCAACGAGGAGCAGAAGGTATTGACTAGTGGTATGGAGAAGGAATTCTCTATAAATACTTAGCAAATGGATTTTTAGGGGTTTTCTGATAAAGCAACAAAACAAAGTGCAAGTAATAAAGACAATGAACAAACGCAGCAAGTGACCCAATCCTTTCTTAGCATAGGACAAGCCGGTGGAAATACTTATAAGGACCAAACGTTCTCGAGGACACATGGGAATTCTGTCAAGTGCTTTCGCTTCAAATAGCTAAGTACTCTTCTTTGGTGTTGTAAGTGTTGTGTGGGTGAACTTGTAATGTACCGACCTTACTTGGACTAATACATACTTGTGATTGAACCCCCTGCAAGCATCCGCAACTACAGGAAAGTAATTAAGATATAAACATAACCACAGCCTTAAACTCTGAGATCCTACGCTCCCTTATGCAATGGTGTCCTAACGGGGGGTCAGGTTTCTGTCACTCCGGCAACCCCACAATTAGTAGCCAAATACACAATGCATTCCCCTAGGCCCATAAATGGTAAAGTATCATGTAGTTGACGTTCACATGACACCACTAGAAGAATAGCACCACAACTTAAATACTAAACCATTGAATAATAACTCAACACAAATCCACTACTAACAACATGACTTCTCCCATGTCCTCAAGAACTAAACGAACTACTCACGAGACATCATATGGATCAAGATCAAAGATGATATGGTAATGGATAACAATCTGAACGTAAACAATAATCCAATGGTTCCACTCACAAGCATCAACTACAATAGTAATTAACACCGGGAAAGTTTCCCCTAGGAACTAAAGCAATATCCAACACAATTGTTACAACGGGATGGAGTGGTGATGATGGTGCAGGTGTAGCTGATGGTGTGTATGATGATGATGATCCTGATGAAGCCTAGCTTGATGACGGTGTTGATGGCGACGATCTCCCCTCTCCGGGAAGGGATTTCCTCGGCAGAAATCTATCTGCCGGAGAGATCTTTCTCTCTCGGTGTTTTCCGCCCCGCAGAGGCGGAAGAAATCTATATGTGGTTGCTCCCTTGGTGTTAGGGTTCCATGAGAAATATATAGGCGAGAGGGCGGAGTCAGAGGCCGAGCAGGTGGGCCACACCTGCCCTAGGCGCGGGGCAAGGTGGGCCCGCGCCTAGGGGTGTGGCCCCCCTGTGGCCCGGCTGCGCCTCCCCTTCTGGCTTCCTTCGTCTTCCGGGAAAATATAATTTTCCCATATTTTTCTGGTATTTTTATGATATTCGTGAAATTGCATCAAAACACCTCTTTTTCCATCAGAATCTAGACGCCGGCAGTCCATCCTCCAAAAATCATCCAACATGCAAAAACAGTGGAAAATACATAAGTAGTACCTCATAATAAGACATATATCAATGAATAGAGGCAAATTATGATATAGAATGGTGATGCAAATTGGACGTATCAACTCCCCCAAGCTTAGACCTTCGCTTGTCCCCAAGCGAAAACTGAGCTCAGTAAACATGTCCGCATGTTTATGGAGTGAAGTGTCGATAAAAGAATACGGACAAGAAGCATCACACTTACCATTACACAACTCATAGAAGAAAGCAACTCACCATTATATAACTTAGCTTGCAACAAGTACATGAGTCACAATAGAGATGCATAAAGATAAATCATAATTGGAATTGTCAAACTCTTGTTCCTGGTCAGAGAACAGATGACAAATAGTTTCTGACGAGGTTTGATCTCATCAATGCCCATTGTTATGGACTTGGGTTTTGGAGAAGATGGGGATGCTGGAGATCGTGGAACGGTTAGCAAACAAGCAACACGGGGACACAAGGTTTACCCAGGTACAGGCCCCCGGAGGGAAAACCCTACTCCTGCTTGTCTGCTCTTGATTACGGCGGAACCGAAGGTTACAGGGGTGCGCAGATGCAATCTGGCATGGAGGTGTGTATGCGAAAGTATGAGTCGAGAGATCTAGGTCGTGCCCTCCTGGCCTTTATATAGACTTAGGCAGGTCCCGGGCATAGACCTAGTCGGTTACAGGTTTTAGGGTTTTACCCCTTTGAATTTCCTATCTACTCTAGTCTTGCTCTCCAAGGATCCGAAGGCGTCATGGGCCTGGGCCACCAGAAAGTCTTCATGGGCCGGCGTATATTTGCTGTGGGCCTTCCTTGAGCTGGACCAGGTATGCTGAGATCATGCACCCGCGGGGTATAACCATGCCAGTAGCCCCGAGTGATCAGTCGAATCGTAGGTTCGGCTGAGGACTCTTCAATCTTTCGGGTGCAACTATGTATTTCAATAGTTCATGTGTAGGGATTGTTGATGCGTGTGCCTGACTCACCCAACGGATCAGGGTCAGTTAACTGTCTTAGGACGAAACTACACGATCTTCTTCAGGTTCGAGTCCCTCAACTCGAACCTGGAACATATGCTGGTTTAATTCGACTCGGGCCGCGGAGGACTTACAGGAGTGGAATTCCAGTGATTTTAATTGATGTACCCAACGCGTCCGTCGGGATTTTTCATCGCGCCTGTGGCAAGGGTTCATACTAGCAGAGCACAGTCGTGTGCGTTGCCAGGCCATCAGATGATATCTGTAGGTCTTATCTTTGTGTCGCAGACACAGCATCCGAATGTTTGTCACCGCGGAGGTGTTTCGGGTGGCCAAGGAGATCGTTGCTCACTCAGCTTTTGTTGGGGCAGAGTTGCCGAAAAGTTTTTTTTGCATGCTGATCCGAAAGATCGCAGTCGAAGATTTCATAGGGTGCGCGACCAGCGCTCCCTATGGGAGTAGCCCCCGAGTGTCTGTTCGAGTCGTAGACTCGAGCGGAGACTTTAGTTCAAACATTGTTCAGTTGTTAAGTCCGTAGGACACAAAAAAAAATCGGATGCTTAAATCCATCCTCCCTATGGGAGTAGCCCCCGAGTCCGTAGTGGAGTCGTAGACTCGACGTAGGACTCGAAGAAATAGTTCGTTTTTATTCATCTTTCGGGTGCGCGGCCAGTGCTCCTAATAGGAGTAGCCCCCGAGTATTTAGTCGAATTGTAGATTCGAGTGAGTACTCTTAGCTTTGAAGCCGGAGAATTTCTATTTGTTGCTAGTATAGCTTTTGATGACATCAGTGCTGTCGATCAATGACCTCAAGCGTCTGCTGCGCCAGAGATGACTTGACTGGACGAACGTGGGTCCCACTTGCTGACCTTGAATTGACCGGTCACGCGCGGCGTGGAGATAATTACGGTGTCTCCTCGATTTCCGCTTGTAATGGACGGCGTGGTAACGACGGTTCGTTGTGATGCTGACACGTGTATGGCCAGATCTGCCGTTGGCGTTAGGTCTTCTTGATGGACGGTTGCCGTGCATCGTCTTCGCCGTTATAATCATTGGGGAAAGCTGTAGTTTGTTTTCACCGCATCTACTCTTGTTCTCACTGCCTCCTTGTGCTCTAGCAGTTCTTGCTGCGCGCTGGAATATCCTTCCACATTTCCGTCTTCCCTTCTGCGCTCTCACCGCCGGCGCCGCCGTAGTGCGATGAGGAAACCGAAGAAGTCATCATCTGCGGTTGGTACCAGCGCCGCCGGAGGAAAGAAAGGCGCCACCGCTACCCGTGTCACCGACGGTGGTTGGCGGCGATCAGAGACGCGGGAGAGTGACCTCCGCAAACTTCGCGAGCGGGGTTTGATCCCGCAGGATAGGGAGGCCGTCAGACTCCCCGGCAACGAGGTAATCCCCCGTCCCCCCGCTAGGTATCGGGTTATGTTTCTTGCCTTCGTTATGCGTGGGTTTTCCTTCCCAGTCCACGACTTCCTTCACGGGCTGCTCTTTCTCTATGGCATCCAGCTGCATCATCTTTCGCCCAATTCTCTTCTTCATATTGCTTGTTTCATCACTTTCTGCGAGTGCTGGCTCGGCATCGAGCCGCATTTTGGCCTCTTCCGGAAACTTTATTCCGTGAAGAGGCAATCTGGTTCGGATGGTGTTTATCCCATTGGGGGTTGCATCATCTCCCTCAAGGCAAATATTCTTTTCTTTTCTTTCTCTATGTCTGAATCTGTCCAGTACTGGCGGAGGCGATGGTTTTACATTCGCGACTCCACAGTGGCTGGGCAGCATTTTGGTCTTGCTCCTTTCGACTCCTCCCAGATAATCGAGCCGAAAAGGTCCTGGAAAAACCAGATCTTGGATAGTGAGTCAGCTGAGATAGAGGCCCTTTACCGTCGGGTGGAGGATCTCCAGTTGATTCCGGAGAAGGAAGTGAACGGCGTGGATATTATCCGCACGTTTCTCGAGCGTCGGGTGCAGCCTCTCTAGGCTAGGGCGCACCCGATGTTTCTTTATTCTGGGCGCCGTGATCCGACGAGAGTTTCAGCTGAGAAAATCTCCGAGGGAGATCTTGACAGGGCCCTTCGCTTGCTGCTGAAGTTCAAGGCCGGAGAAAAAATCCCGGGGAAGTCGCTGACTCCTCCGTTTTCTTCGACGCTGGCCGTTCCACAGGTGTAGATTCGTGCGCGTAGCACTTTTTGTCGACTGTGTATTTATTTTCCTTTGTTTGCTAACAAAGTTCCTTCTTATTTGAAGAGCTTCAAGGTGCCGGGCATGGTGCCGCCATTGCCTGAATTATTTCCGGATGCTCCGGATAATGACGTGGTGGATTCCGTGTCCGAGCTGCCGTCGGCGCGATCTCCGGCGAAAGATGCCAACGAGTCGACCGAGGACCACACGCGCAAACGATCGCGGATCTCCAGCGAGTCTTTGGATGCCTCGACTCCTCCGACTCCTAGGAACCCTCTGTGCCTTGAGCGTCACAGTGACGGGCATGGAGGCTCTTCCTCCCCTCTTCATGCCATTCCTGTGCGGGCTGTAGCGCCGCACCCGCCAGCGAAGCGGAAGAAGGAAGAAAAGAAGGAAGAGAAGAAGGAAGAGAAAAAGGGGAGAAGAGAGCCCGAAGGACTCCTCCTGTCTTCGACCTGAGCTCACTGGACTCGTAAGTTTTTTTATACTGCTGTCCTGTTCCTGTTGACTTTTGTGCTTGTGCTAAATATTTCGTGTGCAGGCACTCCTCCCACGACTCCTCCAGCGATGGTGCTCGAGAGATGATGGGAGAGTCGAAGGTTGCGTCTCCTCCTCCTCAGATGGTGGCTACCTCTGAGGGTGTTGCGCCGGTCCCTTCTCCGTAGGAGGCTCAGGTGGTTGCGCCTCAGAAGGCTGCAAGCGGGCCGTCGGAGTCGCCATCGGAGCATGTAAGTACTTCTGCTTCCAGCTACGGAGGGAGCCCCCGAGCGTCTGAAAATTTTTGCTTGTCTTGTTCTTTCTTCGAGTCTTCGGGGGGAGCCCCCGAGCGTTTTCGTGTGCGAATTTTGCTTTTGTTCTTTTCCTTACTGGTAGTTCTTCTACCTGCAGCCTTTTGTACAGGATGCCAAGCGACTGGTGCAGGAGCACCTGGTGCTGGGGGTCAACCTCCGACAGCTTCAAGGTACCTGGATGCTTTGGTGCTTCTTTCTTTTTGCATTGTTATCTTGCTTTCTGACGCTTGTATGTTTTGAGTGCAGAGGAGCATAACACTTCCCTCCGTGAGATTGATGCTCTCAAGAAGATCCTTGGTCAAGCGGAGAAGAAGGCTGAGGACTCCGCTGGTGCGAAGGAGCACCTTGAGCTGGAGCTAGCCAAGGCAGCCGAAGCTAAGGAGCGTCTGCAGCAGGAGGCTACGGACCGCGAGGAGCAGCTTGCCATGGCTGCGACTACACGTGAAAGAGAGGTGGCGGGCAAGCTCATGGCTGCTGCCAAGGCTGTTTCAGGTGAGTACCTTATTTTTGCTCCTTTCTTTTTGTTTTCTTGTCTTCCTTCTGTGTTACTTTCTTCATTCCTTCTCTTTTTGTCTCAGATGCCGCAGGCATCGAGTTTGACCGCGGCGCTCTGGAGCACGGGAGTGCTCTAGATGATGCTACTGCAGCGGTCGAAGATCGCTGCAGTACCGTCGTCAACTCCCTTGCCAAGGTGAAGGAGGTCCTTGGCCGCTTCTACAAGGAGCTTGTCCCCAAGGGCGCGGCCCTTGATGATGTTGACGCCCTGGCGGAGGCTTTGTCAGCCGAAGCGCCTGCAGCGTACAAGCGCAAGCAGAAGGGCATCGGCGCGTCCGTCGGGCTGGCGATGGCCTTGGCGGCTGGAGCGGAGCTGGACCTTCCCCAGATCACCTCCCGGATGCCGACGACCGCGGATGGATCCGAGGTAGCCTTTGCTGCCTATTCTGCTCGCTGCAAGCGATATGGGCCAAAGCTCATTGATCTGCTGTCTGAGTATGCGCTGCGGCAGCAGGGGGAGGCCAAGGCGAGGCAATCCGGCTCCGAGGCTACTCAGGGTGCCGCGTCTTAGGCGTTGTAGCTGTAGGATAGTTTGTAGTCTTATTTTGCTGTAACTATGTTGAGGAACGAAATCATTGTGCCATGTAGTGGCCTTTATATGCTTAATGAATTCTTCTGAGTTGTGCTCTTTTCTGTTTGAATGTTTATGTCCTTTGCTTTTCTGCTGTTCTAGGTTCCTTCGGGTGCTGACCCCGTTGAGACCTCGCCTGCAGCGCAACTGCGGCCATCTTTGGATGATTCCTCACAACTCGCTTTTCTTTGGGACTGTGTTCGTAGTCTTGAGAGGGAGTTGCTTGGGGTGCGTGGTCACGCCGATGTTTGGAAGTCCAAGGCAGATCGCGGTGCGGCCAGGGAGGAGTACTTAATGGCGGAACTGCTTCGGTTGTCTGAGCAGCTTCAATGTAAGTTGTTCTTTGTTTCGAGATGCAGCTCAGATTTTCGGATGCGCCTGCTGGCCTTGCGTCTTATTTTCTGCGAGTGTCGCAGGTGCCAATCTTGCTCTGAGGGAGGATAAAGAGCGTGTCGCTGTTCGGGTCAATTGCTTGACTCAACAAGACATGGAGGCTGGCGGCTTCTTCTGGATGGATCGTGACCGTGCCATGGCTCTGGCGATGGTGCAGGATCGTGTGCACCAGGTTTCGCGGGTGCTTCGTCAGGTGCAGACGTTGCTTGCGCCGGTGTTGCATGTCATGTTTCCATTGGATGCCGTGCCAACAAGCCTTGCGGGTCTTCTGTCGAAGTTTCGGAGCGTGAATAATGTCAAGGAGCTGGTGCGGCAACAGCTCGTCGCAGGAGTGAAGGCTGCTTTGTCCCTTGTGAGGCTACACCGGCCTGATGTAGATTTGTCTGCTGTGGCGGCTGGGCCACCTCCTCGGCCGGATGGTGATGAGTGGGACATGCGTCCACATTATGCGGCTGTAAGGCAGTATGCCGAACAGGTCATAGATTTGTTTGAGCAGCGTGCTCAAGTTATTCTTCAGAGTAGGTAGTACCTGTAAAAGAGATAGATGTAAAATTTGTATATTTCGACTGGGCGTGTTGTGCCCTTTGTTATAAAGGTTTGTTTGTTGTAAGCACGCAGTGCTTTGTTTGAGTTCGTGTCCTTTTCGTTTGCCTGACGTTGTCAGCTACTCGGGTGTACACGCGTGATCCTCGGTCGATGAAATCGTGAGGTGGTGGGAGCCCCCGAGTGCGTTTGTAGCATAAAGTAAAGTTGCGAATAGCAAAACAAAAATTTGGGGCGAGACACTTTGCTTTATTTATATCGTAATGGAGGAAGTACATTGTTCGGCTGAATAGCCTTGGCTGAAAAGCCTTATTGAAAGTAAAGGGGTAGGTAGCTAGGGGTAGAATCGTCGCAAGTGCGCGATGTTCCATGGGTTGGAGTATGCGACTCCAGACTCCACGTGCTTGAGGCGATAGGCGCCACCTGGAATGACCTCGATGATGATGTAGGGTCCTTCCCATGGTGACTCGAATTTCTTCGGTCGCTCTTGCTTGAGTCGCAAGACGAGGTCTCCTTCGACGAAGGACCTTGGGCGCAGCCGACGGCTATGGTAGTTGCGGAGACTCTGCTGGTACACCGCTGATCGAGCTGCTGCTAAGTCTCTTGCTTCGTCGAGTGTGTCGACGGCGTCTTTGAGTGCGGCCGTGGATTCGGCTTCGCTGAAAGCAACGACCCGGGGGGCCTGGTGGCGTA
The DNA here is from genome assembly GCA_916181665.1 of Avena sativa. Classification (NCBI taxonomy): domain Eukaryota; kingdom Viridiplantae; phylum Streptophyta; class Magnoliopsida; order Poales; family Poaceae; genus Avena; species Avena sativa. The sequence continues at coordinate 411,872,478 of OV702281.1, read as the reverse complement.
CTTCGGCTGGTAGCACGGCTTCGGCTCCGTGCACCATGAAGAATGGTGTGTAGCCGGTGGAGCTGTTTGGCGTAGTACGCAAACTCCATAGGACGGATGGCAGCTCTTTCGTCCAGGCTTCGGCCTTTCGTTTGAGTGGGCTCATGAGGCGCTTCTTGATGCCAGCGCCGATTAGGCCGTTGGCCTTTTCGACCTGCCCGTTCGTTTGCGGGTGAGCCGCTGAGGCGTATGTGATGTTGATCCTGAGACCTTTGCAGAAGTCTTGGAATTCTTTGGAGATGAAGTTTGATCCATTGTCGGTGATGATGCTGTGTGGTACGCCGAACCTGTAGACAATGGACTCGAAGAACTTGACGGCGGTCTTGCCCTTTTGGTTAGTAACCGGCATGGCCTCGACCCATTTGGTGAATTTATCGACTGCTACCAAGAGGTAAACGTGCCCCCTTTCGAGGATTTTGGCAGTTTGCCGATCATGTCGAGGCCCCATTGGGCAAAGGGCCAGGCTATAGGTATGGGCCTAAGTTCTAACCCGGGTGCATGCGGTTTATCGGCGAACCGTTGGCACCCGTTGCATCTTCGGACGATGTCCTTTGCATCGCTCATGGCCGTTGTCCAGTAGAATCCAGCTCGTAGAGCTTTGGCGACAAGGGAGCGGCTGCCTGCATGATGGCCGCAGATGCCCTCGTGGATGTCTTGGAGGATGGATTTCCCGTCATCGATGGTGACGCACCTTTGTAGTACACCCGTAATACTGCGCTTGTACAACTCGCCATTGATGATGGTGAAGGCTTTTGACCGGCGAGATATGCGCCGTGCATCTGTCGGGCTGTCAGGCAGTTCTCTGTTTATCAAGAACTGGAGGTACGGGTAGCCAAGTTTCTTCGACTGCCATGACCTGCATCAGGTTGACCATAGCGACCTCTGTGTCCAGTTTCTCAGGTCCTTCGTGTCCTTCGGGCAGCTTAGCCCCCGAGTGTTCTGCTTCTTCGGGTGATCCCTTGGGGAATTTCTGCTTGATGGATGGCACGCAGATCTGTTCGAGGAAGACACCCGGTGGCACCTTTGCGTAGGTGGAGCCGATGTTGGCAAGTCTGTCGGCTTCCTCGTTGCTTTCTCTTCCAACGTGCTGAAGCTCGCAGCCGTCGAATTCTCCTTCGAGTGCGTTGTAGAGTGCGCGGTACGCGATCATGTTTTCGGCGTGTGCGTCGCACTCGTTCATCGTCTGCTGGACGACGAGGTTGGAGTCACCGTAGATGACCAGGCGCGTTGCGCCGCAGATCTTTGCCATTCTCATGCCATGGATGAGGGCTTCGTATTCGGCCTCGTTGTTGGAGGCTCGGAATTTCATCCGGAGGACGTACTTCATCTGGTCGCCCTGCGGGGAGGTCAGTATGACCCCGGCTCCTGCTCCAGCTTCACGCTTGGAGCCGTCGAAGTGCATTGTCCATGACTGCGACATGTCTGGGGTGTCTGGCAGCTGCAGCTCCATCCAATGTACGAGGAAGTCCGGGAGGACTTGAGATTTGATTGCGAGTCGCTTCTCGTAGATGATGTCCAGAGGTGAAAGCTCAATGCCCCACAGGGCCACGCGTCCTGTGGCCTCAGGGTTATTCAGGATGCTGTTCAGGGGTGCCTCGTTGACGACCATCACCTGGTGCTCCTGGAAGTAATGGCTCAGCCGTCGAGCCGTCATGAACACGCCGTAGGCGAGTTTATGGTAGTGAGGGTACCTCTGTTTTGTTGGCGTCAGTACCTCGCTGAGGTAGTAGATTGGGCGTTGGACCCCGTGGGTCTTGCCTTCTTCGGGTCGTTCGACCACTAGCACGGTGCTGACCACTTGGTGTGTGGCTGCTATGTACAGCAGCAGAGGCTCGCGCTCCTTAGGCGTGACCAGGACGGGCGAGGTGGAGAGTAGCCGTTTGAGGCTTTCGAACGCATCGTCGGCTTCGGGCGTCCACTCGAATTTATCTGAGAGATGAAGTAACCAAGCAGCTGACCCGATGGGACACCGAAGGCGCACTTTTCGGGGTTGAGTTTGATCCTGTAGCGATCGAGGTTGTCGAACGTATCGCGGAGATCGTCGATAAGTGTCCTCGCCTCCCTGGTTTTTATGACTATGTCGTCGACATAGACTTGAACGTTGCGACCGATCTGGTCCTTGAGGCATGCCTGCATGCATCGCTGGTACGTGGCACCTGCGTTCTTTAGCCCGAAGGGCATTGTGTTGTAGCAGAACACTCCGAACGGTGTGATAAACGCCGTTTTCTCCTGATCTTCGACCTTGAGTCGAATCTGATTGTAGCCTGAGTAGGCGTCGAGGAAGGAGAGTTTCTCGCAACCTGCAGTCGAATCGATGATCTGATCGATCCGAGGAAGAGGGAAGTGGTCCTTTGGGCAGTGCTTGTTTAGAGACGTGAAATCCACGCACATCCGCAGGATGTCCGTGTCCTTCTTTGGGACCATCACTGTATTTGCAAGCCACTCGCTTTCTTTGATTTCCCTGATGAAGTCTGCAGCGAGTAGTCTGTTGATTTCTTTGCCGATAGCTTCGGCTCGTGGCTCGGACAGTCTCCGGATGGACTGCTTGACGGGCTTGGTGTCTGGAAAGACGTTGAGTGCGTGCTCGGCGAATTTCCTGGGAACTCCTGGCATGTCCGCAGGACACCAAGCGAAGATTTCCCAGCGCTCACGGAGGAATTCGACGAGCGCGCCTTCCTATGCGGGGCTGAGGTCGTTGGCGATCAGCGCCGTCTTGGAGGCATCCGTCGGATGGACTTGCACCTTCTTTGTGTTGACGGTGGAGTCGAAAGACATGTCAGGTGCGTTTTGTCGTGCGACTGGGGGTGCCCCATTGTCAGTCACCTCGCGGAGCCTTAGGAGCTCCTCCTGCATGCCGAATGACTGGGAGATTCTGTTGAAATCTCTGTTGCATTGGTCTGATCGGGTGAAGCTCCCATGGATTGTGATGACGCCCTTTGGTCCTGGCATCTTGAGTAGCAGGTATGCATAGTGTGGGACATCCAAGAACCTTGCGAATGCTACACGCCCGAGGATGGTGTGGTACTGTGATGGCCAGTCCACCACTTCGAATTCGAGTCGCTCCAGCCGGAAGTTTTCCGGCTTGCCGAAGATGACGTCGAGCCATATTTTGCCCAGGGGGAATATGTCCTTCCCTGGAACGATGCCGTGGAACGTTGTGTCTGACTGTTCCAGGCTGCACTGCGGGATCCGCATTGCTGCTAGAGTGCTTGCGAACATCAGGTTGATGCCGCTGCCGCCGTCCATGAAGACGCGACTCATCTCGAAACCTCCGATCTGCGCCTCCAGCACCAGGGCAGCATGACCTGGGCGAGGGATCTGGCAAGGGTGATCCGAACGACTGAACGTGATGCAGGACTCCGATCCGCCGAGGTACTCAGGGATGGCGGGTGGAGTTGCCACGGCCAGGTTGATCTGTCGGGTGATTTTCTTCTGCACCCTATTCGTGGGGCGCCCCTTCTGGATCATCAGTGCTCCTTTCGGCTGGGGATACCCGTTCCCAGCGTTGTTTTGTGCTGGTGCGACTGGTTGGTTTGGGCCTCCAATGGGTGGCGGTGGAGGAGCTCCATGCGCTATTTCACCTGGCGCGGGTGCATTTCCGAACGCAGGGATTGGGGCTTGCTGCCTCATCTGCACCATGCTTTCGCTGAGTTTCTGGAACTCGCGGCAGTCCTTGAGCATGTGGCTGACCTTCTTTTTGCCATCCTACTTGTCGATGTAGAAGTGGATGGTGCATGGGCCCGAAAGCTTTTCGTATGCTGAGGGTCCGTTATCGCGGTCGCGGCGTTGCCACGACTGCACTGGCCGTCCTCCGTCGCGGAAGTTTCCTCCGCGGTATCCTCCGCTGTTGCGGTTGGCGTCGTTGCGGTGATCGGCGTAGCCGGCCGCGATCATGTCGGGTCCGTCGCGATCGTCGTAGACGCGCGATCTTCTCTTGCTACGGCGCTCTCGCCGTCGATGGTAGTCGTCTTCTTCTTCCGATTGTGCTCGGTGAATGGAATCTTCTCCGTCAGCCCACCTGTTGGCGATGTCCATGAGGTGGTCGAGTGTTTTGGGCTTGACGCGCCCAAGTTCCTCCTTGAAGTCTTGGCGCTTGACGCCGTCCCTAAAGGCGTCGATGGCCCTCTCTTCGGAGATGTGCGTTGTGGAGTTCTTTGTGTTGGACCAGCGTAGTATGTACGAGCGAATGGATTCGCCCGTTCGTTGAGTGCAGGCTCGCAACTCTTCGATTGAGGCGGGCCTCTTGCTAGTGCCTTTGATGTTTCGGATGAAGCTGTAAGCTAGCTCATCCCAGCTTCGGATGGACCCTGAAGATAGGCTGCTGAGCCAGATCCGGGCTGCGCCTGTCAGCTGCAGCTGAAGGCATTGCATGGCAGTCTCTTTGTTTCCACCGTGCAGTTTGACGGATGATAATTGGTCGCTGAGCCAAGCCTTTAGGTCTTGAGTGCCGTCGAACTTCGGAGTATCCGAAGGAAGCTTGAAATTTCACGGCATCCGCGTCCGCCGTACGGATCTGCTGAAGCATCGGGCTCCGCAGAGTTCTCCTTCATCTTCGTCCATCTCGGATTCAGACGAGCATGCGCGCTTGGATCGCGCTTTGTCGATTTTGCACTGTGTGAGCGCATCTCTGGCGTTGTAGTCGCGGTCACGGCGGCGCGAACTCTTCTTCCTTCGAGGAAGGTCATGTTCCTCTTCTTCAGATGAAGGGGTGGGGCTGCGGTCGAACCTGACCGGAGCTTTCTTCTTCGGCTCCGTGGGAGCTTCCTGGTGGAGCGCAGCTCCAACGAGTCCGAGTCCGGTGAGTGCGGACTTGTGCATGGCCCTCTTCGGGTCCCCCTCCGGCGGTGGGTGGGCCGCGAGGTACGCAGTGGCTGCCATGATCGCAGCCTGCGGCGTTTTCGGGATGACGTTTCCGTCGGTGTCCATCTCCATGAAGGATGTGTGGAGGGTTCGGGTCACCTCACAGCGCTCCTTGGGGTCCATGTTCTCCACCCGAGAGCGGTGCTTGTTGCCTTGGTTGGCGTTCGAGCTGGAGCCGATGCCCATGGCGGAGAGCGCAGCTCGTCGCGCGCTGGACTCTGAGGCTGCTTGCTTGCGCTTGTCGAGCACCTCCTGCATCTTGACCTGCTTCTTGTGCTCCTCGATCAGGAGCAGGTGGTAGGCCATCAGCATATCCCAGGAGGCGTCTGCAGGCAGTACTATGTTGCCTGCCACAGCGTTGCGGACCTGGGGCCATCCTTCTTTGCTAAGGCGGATCACATGGCCATTGTTTCCCCTTCGGGTGGGAGGGACTGGCTTCTTCTGTTCCTGTCGTTTCGTTCTGGCGGGTTGGGTGGCGGGTTGGGCGGCGGGTTGGGTGTTTGTTGATCCGCGTCGCTCTGGATGACTATGGCGCATTGGTAGCGCTCGTAGATTGGTCCGCTGCTGCTGCAGCTTTCATATCCGGAACCGTAGGTTCCTGCATCCGATGGCGGATCGCACAGATCGGAGTTGCAGCTGCTGCTGTCGTAGGAGTCATCTGTTGATGATGTTGTGCGTAGCACGGGGAGTGGGGTCCATGAAGCGGGCCTAATTGATGGCAGGGGCACCCGCTCAGGGAGGCGGAGGGTGCCAGTTTGCCCCACCTGGAAGCAGAAGCTCCTGAACAGGATTTCGAGTCCGTCGCCTACGGGCTCGAAGTCCTTCATGGTGGGCAGTGAGTGGGCGGTGAAGTCGAAAGCGCCGAAGAGGAGGTGACTCTCCGTCGCCATAGAGTTGTAGATCGATCGGGTTCGGACCGTCACGACCGCACAACCAGTTCCCACAGACAGCGCCAATTGACAAGGTTTGATCTCATCAATGCCCATTGTTATGGACTTGGGTTTTGGAGAAGATGGGGATGCTGGAGATCGTGGAACGGTTAGCAAACAAGCAACACGGGGACACAAGGTTTACCCAGGTTCAGTCCCCCGGAGGGAAAACCCTACTCCTGCTTGTCTGCTCTTGATTACGGCGAAACCGAAGGTTACAGGGGTGCGCAGATGCAATATGGAGTGGAGGTGTCTATGCGAAAGTATGAGTCGAGAGATCTAGGTCGTGCCCTCCTGGCCTTTATATAGACTTAGGCAGGTCCCGGGCATAGACCTAGTCGGTTACAGGTTCTAGGGTTTTACCCCTTTGAATTTCCTATCTACTCTAGTCTTGCTCTCCAAGGATCCGAAGGCGTCATGGGCCTGGGCCACCCGAAAGTCTTCATGGGCCGGCGTATATTTGCCGTGGGCCTTCCTTGAGCTGGACCAGGTATGCTGAGATCATGCACCCACGGGGTATAACCATGTCAGTTTCACAAAAAGCTTTTTGTAGAAGTTTTATAACAGGAGCACTCTTTGCTCAAAAAGGTTTTTCACAATGAAGGCTTTCAAAGTAATACTCAATAGATAAGAGTCTTGTACAAACAAGGAAGATAAAGAACATGATTGAATAAATCACCATATGAATGCTTGCAACACAACAACTCAAATGCTTGCTAGAGAAAGAGAGGAAGTAGGTTTACTGAGTCAACTTGGAAAATAGAAGAAAGGTCCCTTCATAGAGGGAAGCAAGGATTTCAAGTCATAAAGAGCTTCCAAAAGATTATGGTACTTACTAGATTTGAGCCCTCATTTCCCCTATCATAGGCATCTTGAGATGATTAAGGTTAAAGTGCACAAAGATGGAGTATATGCTTGACAAAATATAAGTAGCTATCCCATAACCAAAATGACAAGGCAAGCAGACAATGAGCATCTCAACGATCTTTTTATTTACTATGTGCATAGCTTTTTATTGAGGATGCTTCATAGAATGCTCACTATGGTGATGCTGCAAGTTTCCACCATGATTAGGCATGGCTTAGGCTAGCGGCCCAGGCGTTTCTCTAACACACATACGTCACTCCATAGACTTACAAGTTCCCCCTTCATTTCACACCATCGACATCTGTAAACAAAAGAGCATGATATCAACTGTGTACAACGTACAGGTGCAATGTTGAAAGTGTTCCCCGTGACAGCACGGTTCTGCTAATCCCAACGTATAGATGCAAGCATATACAACTTTGATGATACAATGGTTCAAGTCTATTAGGGGCAAGAAAATAAGGTGTGCCATCAAGTTTGTGAGAGCTTTACTAACTAGTTTTCACATAACAAAATAGTTTTTAATTCGAAAGATAGATGAAGCTTGATAGTTTGCTTGGAATAGCAATTGCTAATAGGTAGATATGGTGGACACAAATGGCAAAGGTTTTGGTTCAAAGGTATTGGAAACATGAGAAGTATGCCTTCTCAAAACAGGTTTTTGGCTAGCAACGCTAGGTAGCAAGCAAAAGAGTTGAAAGAAACAAGCAAACCTACAAGTGATAAAGCCAAACATGCAATCTTCCTTGAAGACACAAAAGATCTTAAATAAAGAATAATAAGCTTATGAGCCAACAAGAAAGAAAATAAATGATACAAAATACCTGTAAGCTTTTTCTCTTTTTCTTTCAAACCTCAAAAAGTGTTGCTACTGACCAGAACTTGGTTTGCCAAAACCAATTTATATTTACTTGATGCTCCCAAAGTGTCAACAAGATCCATCATATAATAGAGATTTCAAACTAAAATAAGAAGTGCAAAAAGTAAAAGATGAAACTTCTCATTAATATTCCATAAAGGCACTCACACCAAGGGATACATAGATAATCAACTAAAGAAGAGATACTTCCACATGCAAACCAAACTATAGGATAACCTCTCTACCAAAGATATGAATCCACTAAAAAGGTAAAAGATAAAAGATAATGGTTGTGATATCGCGACACTCCCCCAAGCTTGGAACAAGCCAATGGGATGCCAAACCTGATGACAAATTACTCCTTCGGTGGTGGTGGTGTTCTCTTGATAAGCTCCTCAATTAGTTTCCTCAAATCCTCAATCTCAAAGGACATGGTACAAATCAACTATGAATTCTGCTCAATGTGATTCATGATCATGTCGGGCTGAGAATTCCAGTCCTTGTTATTCTTTCCCCACTCTTCCTTCTTAGTATGTTCCTCCCCTGCATGGTTAGAACGAGGCATATCCCACATCGAGGGCAAGTTCCCTTTGGGCACATGTTGATATTGACACTCATGTATAAGAGTGTGGAAGGGTTTCTTGGTACTTGGAGGAGGTGACCATGGAGAGAGGGTATGACGTGGAGGTTTCCCTCATGTAGACATCTGTGTTGTCCTCCTAAGCTTGGTAGGTTTTACCACCACTCCAATGCTTGCGACGGTAGCGCATGTGTCCGGTTGCTTGTCCTCCTCCATGTCTTCTTCATCACCTACCAAAATCTCGTCCTCCTTGGGTTTGTGAGGATCATCTTCCTTGGGCTTCTTGCCTTTGTCGTTGGCGGAGACCATGGTGCTATAAACTTGAGAAGATTTTCTGGCAGAAACATATCAAAACGAAAACACGACGAGAACACGATGCACGAACCTCGAGGATCCAGGGGGTTATATAATACGAAGTTTCAATGTATAAGGAAGGTTTTGATACGAAAACGAGGCGGATTCGGAGTTCGGGGTGGTCTCACCCCCTCCAGGCGTGGCTAGCTAGGGCCCGTGCCTGGGCCACCCCGGCCTCCGGTTCCTCCTCTGTTCCGTATCGTAACTTCCCTTATGTAATAAAAACATCAAAAATATAAAAATATTGGGGTTTCACGAACCTTCTGTTTTCACCACTTTTACCAATTCAACGACGAACTCTGCAGACTCATTTTCTCCTTCTCCTGGAATTTCCTTTCCTACAAGGTCTCACACAAAACTCAATTGAAACATTAGTATAAGCAAAAACAATAAACCTTTAGGTTCACACTTCGACTGAAATCCATCAAAACAAAGACTTCTATAAGAGGCAAATGCAAATGATAACAGAAATCTGTCAAAACAGACCAGCGGGTGAATATTGATTTTTTCGAAAACCTTTTGTTGCTCAAATAAAAAAGTGCAAAACTAATGAAAGTTGGGTAACAACTTGTAGAACAAGCTCAGAAAAATACAGATCCATCCAACGTACTGATCTCCCTCATGAATTTTTACAATGCAGCACAAAAATCTGTCCCAGGATAGCCACTTTTCACAACTCCTCTACTTCTCAAAAGTAGTTGAACTTGACACAAAAACAAAAAAAAAGGATAAGGAGCGTTTATTACTAAAGTAATAACTTCCAAGACTCAACCAAACTCTTGGGTTATCTCCCAACAAGTACTTTTCTTTAATGCCTTTAATTTAGGCTTGAAACTTTCAAAGATGCTCACAAAGGAGATAAAAATTTGAAGTGAAAGAGAGCATAAAGAAGCAAATAACCAACACATTTGAGTCTAACCCACTTCCTATGCATAGGGGTATCATGAGAAAACAAATTGTTGAAATAAAAAACCACTAGCATAGGAAGGCAAAACAAATGCAACTTCAAAGCTTTCAACATAAAACGGGGAAACTTAACATTATTGAGATGCATAAAACCATATTTCCCTCTCTCATAATAACTTCCAGTAGCACTTTGAATAAAGTTGACAATATAACCATCAGGGGAAAACAACTCTATCATAATAATGAGCATACTTTCAGTCACCAAAAAGAGGTCCAAGGTCATAAACTGGATCAATAGAAGCAAGTTGTTCCATCCTGAAATCTTTAATAGGCAAGCTGTTTTCACAAGGGGCTTTAGAAAATTTGGAAAAGTTAAACTCATAAGAATCTCCATCAAACTTAGTTAAAATTGTTTCCTTCTTACAATCTATAATAGCTCCACAAGTGTTCAAGAAAGGTCTACAAAAAATGATAGGGCAAGTTTTGCTGGCTGCTAAATTAAGCACTAGAAATCAGCAGGATACTTAATCTTACCACAAAGAACCTCCACATATCTTACAATACCAATAGGGCAAATGGTTTCCTTATTAGCAAGGTGAATAACCACATCAATGTACTCAAGCTCACAAGGACCAATTTCATGCATAATTTCCCTATAAAGCTCATAAGGAATAGCACTAGAATTAGCACCAATATCACATAAACCATAATAGCAATGATCATCAATTTTAACAGAAAGCACATGAACACTAGCTTTTCTAGCTTTACTAGGATGATAGACAATATTAGAAGCGTCTTCACAGAAGACAATGTGCTCATCCTCTATATTTCTAGCGTCAAGATCTTTCACAATAGCTACCACAGGTTCAATATTCAATTGCTTATCAGGCTCCACAGTTTTCTTAGTACCTTCATTATCTACACTAATCATCATAGAATACTCCTTTACCTTAGCTAGAAAAGGTATTTTCTCAACATAAGGTTTAGGCACAATATGATTAGTAGTACAAACTTCAGTGCTTCTAACAGGAACATGACTAACAACATCTTTATAAGGTGCATGGTACTTATTCCACTTTTTTTTTAATTTCTATGTAAGAGGCAAATGCCTTAAAACAATTGGCAATACTTTGGGAATCAAGACCAAACTCATTACTAATATCACGGAAGTCATCAGTTCCCATAAAAGATTTAATGCATTCATAATCATAGTTTATACTTGACTTTCTTCCTTTGTCATTCTCCCAAGCTTCAGTGTTCTCTTGAATACGGTCTAGTAGATCCCATTTAGCTTATTCCTTCATGCGTGTGAATGATCTAGCACAAGAAGCATCTAGTAAATCTTTATCATGAAGAGAAAGCCTAGCATAAAAGTTATTGATAATAATATTGTTAGGGAGTTCATGAATAGGACATTTAAGCATTAGTAACTTCAATCTCCCCCAAGCTTGAGCTGTACTCTCTCCATCATGAGGCCAAAAGTTATATATCAGATTTCTATCCTTATGAATCTCACTGGGAGGATAGAATTTAGAATAAAAGAGAGAAGCCATTTCCTCCCATTCCATGGATTGCCCATTCTTTAGCAGCTTATACCATTCTCCATCTCTCTCTTTCAAGGATATAGAGAGTAACTTATTGTTCACCTGTTCAGTTGTGATACCTGCACACTTAAACAACCCGCATAATTCATGGATAAAAAGCAAATGATCACCAAGATGGACAGTTCCAACCCCAAAATAATAATTATCCATAACACGATTAACAATACTTGTAAGTATCTTAAAAGGATCTATCTCAACAGGAGGTGGTCCATCTACTACCCTAGCAGTGGTAGTAGTTTTCCCAAACAGAAAACCAAGTGGGTTATCCATATTGGAAACAGAGTAACAAGCAGTAACAAAAGGCAATACTCACAGTAGAAGTTTCCTTTACCAGTTCCACTCTTCAATAGCGCTTCACTCCCCGGCAACGATGCCAGAAAATAGTCTTGATGACCCACAAGTATAGGGGGTGTATCATAGTACTTTCGATAAATAGGAGCGTCGATCCCAACGAGGAGCAGAAGGTGTTGACTAGTGGTATGGAGAAGGAATTCTTTGTAAATACTTAGCAAACAGATTTTTTGGGGTTCTCTGATAAAGCAACAAAAAAAAGTGCAAGTAATAAAGACAACGAACAAACGCAGCAAGTGGCCCAATCCTTTCTTAGCAAAGGACAAGCCGGTGGAAATACTTATAAGGACCAAACGTTCTCGAGGACACATGGGAATTCTGTTAAGTGCTTTCACTTCAAATAGATAAGTACTCTTCTTTGGTGTTGTAAGTGTTGTGTGGGTGAACCTGTGCTAATGTACCGACCTTACTTGGACTGATACACACTTGTGATTAAACCCCCTGCAAGCATCCGCAACTACAGGAAAGTAATTAAGATATAAACCTAACCATAGCCTTAAACTCTGAGATCCTACGCTCCCTTATGCAATGGTGTCCTTACGGGGGTTCAGGTTTCTGTCACTCCGGCAACCCCATAATTATTAGCCAAATACACAATGCATTCCCCTAGGCACATAAATGGTGAAGTATCATGTAGTCGACGTTCACATGACACCACTAGAAGAATAGAACCACAACTTAAATACTAAACCATTGAATAATAACTTAACACAAATCCACTACTAACAACATGACTTCTCCCATGTCCTCAAGAACTAAACGAACTACTCACGAGACATCATATGGATCAAGATCAAAGATGATATGGTAATGGATAACAATATGAACATAAACAATAATCCAATGGTTCCACTCACAAGCATCAACTACAATAGTAATTAACACCAGGAAAGTTTCCCCTAAAAACTAAAGCAATATCCAACACAATTGTTACAACGGGATGGAGTGGTGATGATGGTGCTGGTGGAGATGATGGTGTGGATGATGATGATGATCCCGATGAAGCCTAGCTTGATGATGGTGTTGATGGTGACGATCTCCCCTCTCTGGGAAGGGATTTCCCCGATAGAAATCTGTCTGCCGGAGAGATCTTTCTCTCACGGTGTTTTCCGCCACGCAGAGGCGGCGGAAATCTATCTGTGGTCGCTCCCTTGGTGTTAGGGTTCCGTGAGGAAGATATAGGCGAGAGGGCGGAGTCGGAGGCCGAGCAGGTGGGCCACACCTGCCCTAGGCGTGGGGCAAGGTGGGCCCGCGCCTAGGGGGTGTAGGCCCCCTGTGGGCCGACTGCGCCTCCCCTTCTGGCTTCCTTCGTCTTCCGGGAAAATATAATTTTCCCATATTTTTCTGGTATTTTTCTGATATTCGCGAAATTGCATCAAAACACCTCGTTTTCCATCGGAATCCAGACTCCGGCAGTCCATCCTCCAAAAATTATCCAACATGCAAAAACAGTAGAAAAGACATAAGTAATACCTCATAATAAGATATATAACAATGAATAGAGCCAAATTATGATATAGAATGGTGATGCAAATTGGACTTATCAGTCTCTAAAGTTAAAAGGGAAGGAGGCAACTAGGAGCATTTAATTACAAATAATCTACTCCCTCCTAGTCTAGAAAACTATGTCGCAAATTTGTCTTGATCTATATGTATCTATATATTAAAATATGTTTTGAAACATGTGAATTTAGATAAATTTATGACATATTTTTTGGATAGTGGGAGTAGATCTTTTGATTGCCTACTGTAGGTGATTGGGAAATGGTAGTTAATTAGCTCATTATTCGTGCATCAATTCTCAACTTTTGGGTTTGTACCATTTTTGTGTGGTTGAACTTGTGTGACTTTAGATGCAAATCAGACGGTATGGATCTATATGGATAAATATTGAGTGTTGAACTACCTTTTCCATAATATTCATTATTTAAAAAAATAGTTCATCCTAGTTGGTCGTAATACTTGTTCAAATACTTCTAAAACATGTTCCTCTCAACCAAATCGAAAACTTATGTACTTTTATATTTTTATATTTTTTATGATGAGTCATACATTTCTTTAAAAAATGTTAGACGCATTGATTTTCATCTGTTACTAAAGGCATTTTGGTTCCCAAAACTTTTACTTACATGTAGGTATATTTAATTTTTCTTAGGAATGTGTAAATAGCTTTTCTTAGTGCAACGAAGCTAATAATCGCTAATTGTTGTTTTTTAGGCGGCATTGCTAGAACTTTTATATTTATAAAAAAAATGGCATGACTAGTTAATCAGCCTAGCTGGTTGATGTATGCTTCCATGAGCCAAAACATGTTGATTCCCTGTACTAATGCATTCAGTCAAATCTAGATTTGATTTGGAGGAAGTCTCATTTTTTTCTCCCTAACACCTCCCCCGTCTCTCCTCTCCCCTGGTTTGAGAGTCGCCTTCCTCTCCAGAGCCCTCCTTTTTCTCCTCTTCGGCGGCGCTGCCACTTGGGAAGGGGGGATGGAGGGGCTCGCTGTGTGCAGAGTAGGTCTAGGTCTCTTGACATGATGTTAGAGTTGGGCCTTTTGCCTTTAGTGTGCGGTGTAGTCTCTGATTTTTGCGGCCAGATCTAGAGCCAGTTAGGGTTCTTTCTCCAGATTCCTCTGCTCTGGTGGACGGAGCTGGCGAAGATGGAGATGGCCACCACCATTTCTAGTTCCTAGCATCTACTCTTGAGTTGCTTACTGCTGTGTTTTCTTCTGCGAGTCGACCATGGTGGCTAGGGAAAGGAGAAGTGCAGGGGAGGCGCTGATTGGTGTGTGTGCTAGAAGAGAGCCTCCGATCTGGTGCATCGGCATGGTGTTGAACGATCACTGCTAGGAGATACTGATGTGCTTCCTCGGTGGAAGAGATTGGCGTCCTCCCTTTAGGCCCTTGCTAGAATAAGTGATGTCGTCCTCTGCCTAGTGGTTCTGCATCTCGGTTCCTCCTCTTGGTCGGTCTCGGTGGTGAGGGATTCGAGGGTCATGATATTGTTGCTGCTAGGCGTTGGAGATGGTGTTCTGGGTTGGCAGAGCATGTGACCTTGGCAACAATATCCAAGCGGTGATGGGGCTTCGCCGCTGCTATCCCTGGCCACAGGAGTGGCCCTGTTGCACTCGATCTCGGCGGTGGCTCAAGCTCTTTCTTCCTCCTTCAGTGGAGGATCAACATGGACCTCGGCGCGGCGGCGTTCGCCGCTACTTCCCCAAGTGGCCCAGTCCCCGGCAGAAGCATGGGTGGGTGCATTTGGAGGTTCTCTCTCATCGGCGATGAGCAAGGCGACGAGTTATCTTTATGTGGGGTGCTTAGTGTAAAAGTGTTGGATCTGGTTGTATTTTTTGCTTTTCTTAGTGTCCTGTTTGTAAATGTAACTCCTCTGCCGATTGAATGTTAGATTCTATTTGATGAAAACAGGAGGTGAGAATTGAGAACTTTTAGATGCAAATTATCTAGTACTCGTGAAAGAGGAATGTCAGAATTGTGAGAATATTTGTTACATGTGGTGGGATAATTTATGAAAGGACCGCATGTAATCGTTGATTTATGGGTTTATTATGCTGATGTTTTGAGATCTTGCATTTTTCTTGATGCGGAACATGCGTGAGGTCCGGCACAAATCGACGTTCTAGATGTGTCCAATGATAAGCGTTGAGTTAGTGATCTATGGATATCAAAACCAATCAAATGTAATTAGAGAATTGGTAAACCAATATGTATTATTTGTGAAAGTTGTCTGCTACTCTACAGTCAAAATAGTGACCACGAGGTGACAACCATGACGATTCAAAGGTTATCCGGGAGAGACTACTAAGTATGCTCATGCACGATATCACCTCCGTCGCATGGACGAGATCGTTAGCATGGTGCAATTGTGCTCAGGAACAATATGTATGCATATTTTTCTCTCCTATTACAACGCACCAACGTATCTATATACTAGTAAAAAAAAGCAAAAAAAAAACATGAAAACAGAAAACAAAAAACTTACTGGGCCGCAGCCCAATAAGACACCTCAGGTGTGCGGCAGGCCAGGGCTGCTGCGTGGGGCTAGTGGAGCCTGGCCCACTGAGTCGTGTCATGGACGGCAATCTTGTACTCCCTCCGTTTAGAAGTAGATATATAAACACATATACACTAAAAGATGTCTAAATATATCTACTTCACAATATATACATTAAAAGATGTCTAAATATATCTACTTCACAAACCTAAAACATCTTATCTATACCTCTATACCTAATAATAAAGGAAGGAGTGTTTCTTGTAGTACCTACACTTTTCTGGACCTTTTTACCCCTTCAGTTTGGATATATTACATCATTTGCCACCTCCAAGTGGTTCAAACTTTTTTCTAGGCGAGTAAAAACCGAACTGTTCCTTCATGTTATCCTCCTCTCCTGATGAACAACACCCCGTCCCACAACGCCCCACGTCCTGGGCCTCCTCCGGCGGCTACACACGCTGTCCGGTTTCTCCGTGCCCGCCTCCGTCCGCCCTTCTTCCCTGGCCGCCTTCCTCGCAACTCCTCATCCGAATAAAAGGCGAAAGTAAGCGGCGACTACACGAGGCAGGTTCGATTTCCGGCTTCCCCAATTTCTTCTCCGTCGCCGGCCGGGCGCGTCGAGACCGTTCTGCGTGCCGTCCCCTACCACTGTCAGGTGCCTCGCGCCCGTACCGGCCTCCGTCGCCCTCATCCTCGCGTCGGCGTAGCGCGCCCAGCCTGGCCTCCGGCCCGTCTCCTAGCTCCGGCAGCCTCCGCGCGTCCAGACCGGCCTACGCCTCGTCGCCTACCTCCGGCAGGCCCTGCGCACCACATCCCCTCCCACATGACCACCCTGTCTATGCGGAACTCGGCAACGCCACCGCCGCCGTCCAGCGTGCTGGATTTCCAAAGCTGCACGCTAATGTCGATTGAATGTGGTCCTGCTGCGCCTCCCACTGGACTTCCGGTGAGGATCTCTCGTCCCGTCGTCGTGCTGGCTACTGGTGAGGATCTCTCGTCCCATCCTGCCGCTGTACTACAACACTGGTGTACTTACTTCTCCTGATGTCTGCCGGTCAGATTGATTTTGGTTCATCTAGCTTGGAGGTAACCGAAAACTGAAAACTGAGTGAAGAAATTTCAGTCTGAGTCGAGTGAACAGCCAGGGAAGATATTTACTATGCTCCTTTCATCATTATGTCGAGTGTATAGAGTACAGACTATGGTCCTATTTTGATAAGCTAACATTGATATTGTCCGAAGAGAACCACGAAATCGTGAGACTGTGAGAGCAGTCTGACCTTGAAGGGCTATTGGATTTACCTGAACCTAATTTCTCTTATGTTGTTTATTGCTACCGGTGTCATATATCTATGTTGGTTTATCTTGCCGTAGAATAGGCATCCAGAGAATTAAATTATAGCTTTTAGGGGTTCTGTTCATGTAGTATTTTTTCCACAAGCAATATTTTATTTACAGGCTTAATTTTAGTTCTTTGTTTGTTTTTGTATATCGAGTAGTTACAATGCAGATAAGCAATTTAGAAACGAAACGAGTCTGTTTGCCTCTGTAAATTTGTACCACATATCAAAGACACGCATGTAAATGACATTTTCTTTTTATAAGGGCCCAATCCTAATATGTTAGCAATATCACACTTTGTGCATTTGTTTCCAATTTATTCTTGGAACAATCTGATTATGGAGAGAGGAGTGGTAGACACCTATGCTCTACGTGCGGCTACAGATCCCCGGAGGTCCTCCTCCTGCCAGTACACATGTTGCAGACAACCTCTTCTCCTTCGTGGATTGCACGGTAACAGTATGGATCGAAGGGAGCCCCTACTAGACAAGTGGCGGAAGTTGTTCATCCAATGCGGAGAACCAGGATGGCGTTTACGAGCTGAGTGGGAAGGAGGAATTGACGTCGGTCGATTTGATGAAAATTACTCGGTGACTTAACGTCCGATGTTGGTGCGTAAGATCAAACGGCCGGTGAGGTCACAATGGTGGCACATGGCTCGGCTGGTGCTGGGGAATGTGAATCGGGTAACTTGGCTAAAGCAGTGGGGCGAAGGAGATAGAGGCGGCACACATGACCACGGTGTACACCTTTTATATGCTCAAAGCTGGTTGTTTTCTTCGACATGCCTATCGAAGAGAAAATGGTTCGTGCATATTTCCATCCAGTTGCAACGCACGGGCACGTTTCCTAGTATTTCTAAACGGAGGGAATACTTACATGGAAACTTGAGTCGACCTGTTTGTCCCCTTGTATTCCGATGGTTCCTCCAAGAAAAGAGGTAAATAATAAGGAAGGAATTCAGAAACTTGCGAGGCGCACAATAGAGCCCGGGGCCTCCAAGGTCCAACCGCCCTCCTGATCCAACCCGGATCCATCGAGAAGTCTCCTTCCTCCCCTCCGAGATGCCACGGGCACCCAAGGCCCGCGCCCCCGCCAAGCGCAAGCGCCGCCGCCGCCGCCCACGCTCCGGGGCCGGCGAGGGGCCCGACTGCTTCTCCAACCTCCCCGATGACGTCCTGCTCGCCATCACCAGCCGCCTCCCGACCCGCCTCGCCGTCTCGCTCTGCGTCCTCTCCCGCCGCTACCGGCACCTCCCCACCATATACCCCCGCCTCGACTCCCTCGCCATCTCCGATGCCGACTCCCTGATCCCGCTGCCCGCCACCCCGCCGCGACTCCTCCGCCGCCTCGACATCGCCCCGACCAAGCGCGCCAGGCCCTCCGCCTTCCGCCGCGTCATCGAGAGCGCCGCCGACCACGGCGTCTCCGAGATCGCCGTCCGTCTGCGCCGCCGCGTCTGCCTGCCCAAGAGCATCTTCTCCATCCGCTCCCTCACCGTGCTCTCCCTCAACACCTGCTCCGTGCCGCGCTTGTCCGCCGTCACGTGCTCCCGCCTCCGGACGCTCAAACTCCACCGCGTATTCCTCAACCAGGAGATCATTACCGCTACACTCTCCGCGGCGACTGGGTTGGAGACGCTGGAGATGGTGTTCTGCACGGGCTTGAGCGGCGGATGCACGGTGGAGTCGTCGACGGTGAGGACCTTCCTGTTTAAGCCGGCGCTGGAGCAGAAGGATGTCAGGCTGAGAGCGACGGGGCTGAGGACAGTCACGCTCTACACGCGACCGAGGACGCAGAAGGTGCAGCTGGCGCCTTCGCAGGATGTCAGGAAGGCATACCTGCACATCGCCAAGTTCCGGGACACTCTTTTCTTCAGAATGCGGCCCTTCTTCGATGCTGCCGCGCGCCTAGCTTGCCTCACCCTCAGAGGCTTTGCCACGACGGTGAGCTCTTTCTTGCACACATCGTTCGATTTACTTACCTGCTGCAGTTTATTTCTCGCAATGTTACTTTGTCTAGATCTGGAGGGGTTGATGTCCATGATTCATATACTGGTCAGTGGTCATAATATGTGCAAGAATATACTTAGTCATTAGATAGATACCATCCGATAAATGGAAGCCTCAACAAGGCTACATGCTCCTTGGTACTAACGTATTACAGATGTGTCATTGCCTTGTCACAAGCCAGTGATCCACGCAATTCAAACTGTGAAATCAGTCGAACACTATCAATTTGTATAAACTTCAGCGATGAAATTTTTACTCTAGGAAGGACATAGTAGTTCAACCCTAAACTATGTACTCCCTCCGACCCATATTAGTTGACTCCAATTTGGATGTATCTAGACAGGTTTTTATGATAGATACATCCAAATTGAAGTCAACTAATATGGGTCGGAGGGAGTAGTAGGATTGTCACATCAGATAATTTTATATACTTAGTGTGGAGCATTGATTCTTATCTGCTACTGATTATGGTAAAGATGTGTCACTGATTGTTTGATTCATATAAATATGGTAGAGACAACTTAAGTATTAAAGCTTATATAGCAATTTGTGGATTCCAGAAAAGCTTATGTAGATCTGGAGTAGGTTCCTGTCCATTATTCAAACACTGGTCTTAACATGTGGAAGAATTCCATTATTCAAACACTGTCTTAATATGTGGAAGAATATACGTAGTCATTAGATCGATTCCATCGATGAACTGAGGCATTAACAAGGCTACATCTTCCTTGGTAATGTAGTACAAAATGGGTGCTTGTCTTGTCACAAAGCCAATGTTCCATGTAGTTCAAACTGTGAAATCAAGCGAACACTACTAGTTACTATATACCTCAATTATAAACCTGACCTTAGGAAGGACATAGTAGTTTAACCTTAAACTATGGTGTAGGATTGTCACGTCTGATAATTTTATAGCTGCAATGGAGTTAATTATAATGCTTGGTATTGATGCAGTCATTCTTATGTTTAACTGATTCTGGTAAAAATGAGACATCGGTTCGTATAAATATGATAAAAGAGAACTTAAGTAGTATTAAGCTTATGTACCAATCTGTAGATTTCAGGACAACAATGAGCTATTTAAGTCAGAAAATAACAAGTGACTAAAGACACACATTACTTAACACTTCTGTTTTGACGTTGGTCTGGATCTAACCTACACAATAAACATGCATAACTTTATTTTATCCGATCTGCAGATTTTTCTATCTCATTTTTTATCTCATCTGTATGGTTGTACCTCATTGTTTGTAGTTGTTAGCTGCTGAATATGAAGATACTGCGAAGTTGCCAATTACATTCCAAGACTTGAGGACACTATCAGTAAGCTTGGATTTCTCGGTCGATTTAGAAGTTGTTTTCCTGCTGAAGCTGCTTGAGAGCTGTCCTAACCTACAACACTTGACTGTTTCGGTATGCATCTTACCAATTTGTGTGTTTCATCACGAGGTTTATTATTATTAACACACCTTTGTTCATGCTAGGCTGCTGAAAGCAAGAAGAAAGATGCGTGCCCAAGTATCCCTAATTTCAAGGGGATGCTGGCAAATGTATCGTGCATAACTGGGAGCCTGGCGCAGATCAACTTTCTTGGATTCAAGTCTGGACAATATCAGAAGGAACTCCTCGTTGCCCTACTAAATCGAACAAATAAGCTGAAGAAGATTGGGGTGCAGTTTCCAGAGAGTGAAGAAGTTGTTTTGAGGTGGGCTTTGAACCAGAGGAAAGCCCCAATCGAGAGAAGATCTTCTCTGTTTAACCTCTGCTACTTGGAGTTGGAGTATCCCTGATAGTTTACACATATATTTTGAAACGGAGGGAGTAGGTAGCAAGGTTTGCATGACACTACGCGTTTACGCTTCCCATGTACATAACATTTGTTTTCCCTTGACTTGTCTACATGACATGGATTGCAACCTTGAGTGGACGCATTCTTCACATATCTAGGTGAAAGTTAGAACACAGGAGAAATTGAGAAAAGGTACATTAGACATGAGATGTATGGAAAAAAAGCACAACAGAGGATTCATCTTCAGATAAGCGCATATGTGTGGCAGCAAAACCTCAGTTACTTTATAGCTTGTATAGTTCTCAACAGCTCGGTATAATCTTTACACACAGGTGGTACATGAGCAATCAAACAAGCATGCCATGCACCAAAACCGTCATGTCATGATCATAATCATAAAGGGGAGCTGCTGGGATACGTGCTGATTACTGTGAAGATTTTGCATAGACCGTGTGCTCGTATTTACCGCTCCACCTGTATATTGGTGACGTTGAAAGAGTAAATTATCTAGGCTAGATATCTAAAATTTCTTTGTGAGAAAGATTTGGCCTCGGTCACCTGTTGGAATCAGAGGATGGGACTTGGAGCTCATGTTCTGAGCTGAATTCTTTGAAAACACGGTCAATGTCTTCATTGTTCACCTCCTCAATGGTGGTAGGACTCCACTGTTGAGAATTGAGATAATAAAGCAATTCAGAACAAATGTGTTTATTTTGATACTCAGAGGGAGGGAGAGAGGCTGACCTTAGGGGCATTATCTTTGTCGATGCTCAGAGCTCTAATACCCTGTCACAGACCAAATAAAAATTGGCAAGATGCCATCACAGATTCATTCAAGTTCAGATAATTCTTGTTCATTTGTATGGTCGCAATACCTCGTAAACATCACCAGTAATGACAGACCGTAGGATGTTAATTGTTAGTCTGAATTCCTTCTTCAAACATTCAGGAAGACTCTGCTTCCGACCTTCTCTAACCTGCAAAATTGAAAAGAAACCATAAAAACGATGACCTGTATACCAACCACGACATTGTATAAATATACTCCAAAATACCGTACTTTGAACTACAGTTCACGAATTTTTAACCAAAATATATTGATTTGACTATCAATGGGAAGTGTCTACATTCCATAATAAAGCAAACTGTGAAAAGGTTGGTAATGTAAGCACATGCTATTTAATAAGAACCAAATATGAAGCCAACAAACAGTAAAAAAATGTCTGCAAATTATAGATGGTATGAGAATTTCTACCGAGCGTAGTGTGATCTTCAATGCAGTAGGAGATGATCTTCTCATACTCTTTAGGACTGGAGCTATCCATTGGTTTCCATCGATGCTGACTTCTGATTCCTACATCAATTAAAATACCGATTTAAGATGTGCAGATAAAAAAACAGTTCATCTCATTGTAAGGCAATGGCTTGTGGATGACTTAATTTTACAAGAATGATTGAGAATCGAGATGATTTGATCTTAGAGAAAAGAAGACTAGTAAGTATCAGGCTTCTTTGATTCATAGGATATGAAAAGCATAAGAATATGAAACGTATATGATTTGGATGTCATGTCTACTTGAGTCATATGGGGAAAGCAATTCTCTTTGATTGTGGTGAAGGAATTTTCCATGAGGTCTAACCTAATGCTTTTTTTCTATGAACTTTATACACTACGGGCTCCATTCATTCATAGGATTTTTAAAGGATTTGTATAGGATTTAGATCCTACGTAAATTTTCCTACAGAAGCTGTTTGATTCGTAGGATCATATCCCATAGGAAATAATCCTATAGGAATCTTGTAGTGTAAAGCTCATAGGAAAAAAGCATGAGGTGCACCTCACGAAAAAATCCTTCACCACAATCATCAAAGAGAATTTTTGTTACCGTAGGATTCAAGTAGATATGACATTCAAATCCTATACACTTCCTAATCCTACACTTTTTTTCCTATTCTCTGAATCAAAGGAGCCCTACAAGATTCCCGTAGGATCATTTTCTATGGGATATGATCCTATGAATCAAACGACTTCTATAGGAAATTTTCCATAGGATCTCAATCCTACACAAATCCTTTGAAAATCCCATGAACCAAAGGAGCCCCTATTGTTTCTGGCTTCCTGCTGTGTAGGTGAATCATAGAACCAGCATGATAATGATAAACCACTGAAAACATTCTTAGAGCTGAATGGCTGATACTGGCATCAATGTTATGTTAGGTGTCAAGTGAAATAAATTGAACTATCTTATATTGTTCAAAAATTGAAGTATCATATGAAGATGTGAAAGGCTGTAACACCAAAGCAGAAAGTCAGTGCTCCAAAAGGGATATTCTGATATGTACAGAACAAGCATGACTGATTGATAGCTACTGAATATCACAGCAAGAAAACTGACAGATTACATTAATCTAAGAGAAGCAAAATGTAAGATTTTGCAGGACAAGTGCTGAAGCCTTACAAGTGATTTCAAAATCTCCTCGACAGTCTCTGCTGAGAAACATTTGTCGATAGTCGAAAGCCTATCAAAGATCGACATCCCAGTGTCACTGTCAGTTTGTTTCCAATAAATTAAATTATCACTAATATATTGATCAAGGAGGCAGTTTCAAATGAGTAAACAGAGATTATGTTCAACAAATAACAGAATTGTTATGGTTTTCGAAGAAATAATTCTCCTTAACTTGTTTAAAATACTGTCTTGATCAATTTGAACATCCGTAGAAAATTCTGTAATGACAGCTCGGACTGCAGACTCATCGCCCGTGTTCAAATTCAGTAATTGTCTTTCTAGCTCTTCCAATTTCTGCCATACATATCACAATCTAGTCAAACTACGAACAAGCCAATATCAGCGAGTAATATTGATTAATCAGAATATCAGCTTTCTGTGCTTGCAATCAAGTACGGAATAATGCAAAAGGGCAATAGACTCATACATACAACAGTTAGAAGCCTTACTTCAGAAAGGACAAAATGAGTAGCAAGACCGGCAGCAATCATTTCTTTCGCATTCAGTCTAGCACCAGTCAGAGCCAAGTACTCCCCTAAAAGTGAAGAAAGAAGATAGTAATAAGCTGATGAAACTGATCTTCGTGTGTGTTAAGTGATGCATCATATCTCCATATTACCCTAAGGCCATGACCAATTTTTCTCATGCCTAAATTTATTCGTACAATTGTCCCAAAAGGACTATTGGGTTGTTTGGTTGGGCTTAAATATGGCTTTTGGATTTTGGCTCATAAGCCACAAAAGCATCTAAATAGGTGCTTTTGGCTTTTAACTGGACATAGTTGTATGCTATTATAAGCCAAAAGCTAAAATCAAAAGCACCTATTTAGGTGCTTTTTTGGCTTATAAGCCACAAATATGCCCAACCAAACATCCCCTATGCCCCTGTAAGTAAGCCACTCAAATTATTCACTCTGTGTATGGAAAATTCAATTCAAAGCTTACCTAAATATCCAGGCAGACGAGAATGGATATAAGAAAAACTGCAATCCGTATGTAGTCCAACACTTGCCTCCGGAGTGGCAAAAACCTACGCAAACAGAGATGATTATTAAAGCAACTCAAAGACAATAATTTACCACATTGGAGTAGAATTAAAGTAATCAATTGGAATTTTCAAAAAAAAGTAACCAATTGGATAATTGGATCTTATTTAAGAAATGCACAAGTACTATTTGTTATCCAATATTTACATGCTTTATAGGACCATAAGTTTTTAAAAAGCATCAAAGTTACTTTGATATATGATCACTAGAATATTATACCAAGGCAAAGTTTAAAAAAGTAATAAATGTAGACAAACTTTTGAGAAACTTATACCCGAAGTTATAAAAAACAGGCCATAAGTGTAGCATAAAAAAGTTGTGATAGTGTCTCATACTGTTTTCTCTGTGACAACTGCAAATTTCAGGGGAGCAACCAAGGCTGCCCCTCCACCCATCACAAGTCCATTAACAAGAGCCACCTGCATGGATGTACAACCGCGTATTTTCAGAATAGAACTTGCAAGCAATGCAAACAATATTCCTCGAACATGTTACGAGTTCATCACCGTGGTTTTCTTATATGTATGAATGTGATAGCAGAGCCAGTACATCCTATACACGACCTCGAGGCAGGAATCATCTGCAAAGGAGTCATATTAAAAACTCCAAACAACTATTCTCTCTTACATGCAAATGCAAATCCTCGATGATACAAATCAAGTATACAGCATGACAGAAAAAATGAATTTGAGTGCATGTTGTATAACTGCTATACTCTGACAACCGCACCTGATCTCCCTTCATAGAACATCTTTAGGTCCCCACCAGCAGAAAATGCGCGTCCAGCTCCCTGCTTATCATCAGACCACATTCAGACAATTTCTGAATATTAAAACAGTTACGTACCAAATTTCAACATCATATGCTTCCTGAACATTTAAACTTGCTGAATATAACATTTGCCTATGTGTTTCAATTAGCGGATATAATATAGTGTACACTGGCTGAACTGCAAACTTTTTTTCTTGCATTTTCCTCAAAACTCTCCTCCCATCGAAAATATGATACGGTCTGTCCTACTCCTAAATACCAGCCCTGGTTGCCAACTTACTATGGCAAGACATGATACTTTATACTCATAGACACCAGCCCTTATTACCATCCTAAAGCAGTATAAGGATAAAGCTTAAAACCGGCCGTGTACCATGCATTCATGCTGTGCCAGGTGTCAAGAGCTACTATCATGGAATGTTGGCAAGTCTGTTCAGGAACAGAGGATACGCACCTTGAAGATGACCAGCTTGGCATCATCATCTTTCTCCCATTTCTCCAACAACTGGGCTAGGATATAGACCTATAACAGAACAACCGAGCACAAACAAACAATCACAGCTCATTCTTAGCAGTCCACAGGCTGCAGAACCATTTGTACCCAAGCAGCTCCCGGGCCAAAAGAACTCGGGAACGGAAGAGAGCGCACCACTCTGTCGGAGATGCCGTTCAGCTGGCGCGGGCGGTTAAGGGTGACCACCCTAGCGGCGTTGATCTCCTGCCCGAGTACGACCTGCGCAAAGGGTCCGGTTCCCGCGTCCTCTCCGTCAGTCAGCTGATCAGATCGCGACTGAAAAGAGAAGCCAAGAATCGTACAGTACTAGAGCATTACCTCGTCGGGGTTCGCTTGTTCATGAGCCATGAGGAGTCGGGAGGTGGAGATCTCTCTGGTGCGTACTGGCTCGCGAGGTGAGAACGAAGCCCGATTGGGGTTGGTGAAGGGACCATGGGTGTGAGAGTGAAGAAGAAGGCTAGGGGAGTGGGCACGGTAGGTGCCGGGAAGGCGAGTCTCGCAGATCGGGGTAGGTGCGTTGTTGGTAATCTTTACTAGTACATCCTAGTAGTAGTATCCTACTAGCTCCGTTGATCACTTTTACTTTGATCATCTTGTTTAGCTTAAGTTACGGATGCACTTGGTTTTTTTAAGAATTATTGCACTTATTAAAATTTCTTATATAAATTTTATGTTTGAAAACTAAAATGCTCCCGCTTCTAGATCCTTCGACGGCGTAATGGATGTGGTCGCGGTTCTAGTCGCATGTTTCTTTTGCTGCAAGGAGCATTTGCTTGCCCCCGACAGTTTGTACCGTCGGGTTATATTAGGGTCTTTTCTTTTATTTCTGAAGAAAAAGAAAATGAAGAGCTCAAAATAGAAACAAAAACAGCATTTTACAAAAAAAAATGAAAACAAAATATTCTAAACAGATATGTGGAAGCCATTTCCAGCGGAAATGGAAACCGCATGGTAATTCACAAAAACTTTTAGAAATATAACCAACCAGGATCATCTATAAAATAGTATATTGCGTCAATGATTTCTTTGCTCTTGTCAAAATATATGCAGGATCAACATAGTACATGCAGGATCAACACAATATACTAATCACGTGAGTCTTAGCGTGCTCTTGTTGAGGTGTTGACTTATGCTTGTCAAGCTATTGAATTATGTGTATTACCTCCTCACAAAAAAAAAAATTTATGTGTATTACCTTATGTTCAGTTGTCACTTGTCAAAGTTGTAAGCTATTTCTTACTTATGTTCAATTGTCACTTGTCAGAGTTGTAAGCTATTTCTTATCTATTATACGTTCCTTTTGATGTACAAACTAAAATATTATAACACTATTACATTCCAACAAATGTTCACTGTTTCATCTGGGTGTCTGCGATGGATGGTATAAGGATAAGTTTTGGAAAATGCTTCCCTTCCCCCGGGGGATCACATCTTGCCATCCTCCCGGTCGACTAGCATACATGCGACACTGAGAGACAGCGGCAGTTATGGGCCCACCACGTGCTCGTTATCAATTCTCGATCATTCTCCTCCACACGTTGTGTTTCCCGTATATTCCTTGGTTTCTTCTCGTATCTCCCCCAGCCAACATCACTATCGTCCCTCCGTCGCTGCCCATGACGGCAACGCGAAGCACCCCAGGCTCGATCCCGAGCCTACCGCCTCCCTAAGCACGCATCGCACCCCCATATTTCTTCCCTCTCTTAGCTACAGTCACAAATTCCTCTCTATCTGTGGAAATCAAGTTCTCTTTTCCGGCGATGGCCATGGCGAGTAGCAGATGATGCTAATGTGAGCGGTGGGTGGCTCTGCCAGCTACGACCAGAGTTGCTGCAAGCGACGGGCCATGCCCAGCCGTGATGCATATAGATGATAACGTTGCTGCTAGCCGCAGTCCGATGTGCTACCGACAGCAGGCTGTGGTGCTACCTGACGTGGCCGGAGTTGCTACGAGTGGCAACCAAACGGGCTACCAGCAACGATCGGTAGTGCTACCGATGATGGCGGTGTTGCCTGCCACGGACGTAGTTGCTACCAGGGGCAACCGGATATGCTACCAGCTGCAGGCAATGTTGCTACCAACATTGGCGGACCTACAAGCCATGGCCATAGGTGCTGCTAGCGGCTACCCAAGTTGCTACCAATCTTAGACGATGCTGCTACACACGACAATCAATTGTGGGTGTTTTTTTGCTAGGCGTGGTCGGCAATGCTGCGAGCCAGCAAAAGCATCGCCGGAGCTCTGAGGTACAGGTGGCAGGCAAGCTATAGGCGACGTGCTTGAGCCGGAGGATGGATGCAAACTATCCCCCGGTTGACGCTTCAATGGTGTCCATAAGTTTTGCTCATTTTTCGCCTACATTCGTGGTTTACATGCATCCGTCCTAATTAATCATTTCAAATTTGTCTAAATACATATATATATATATATATATATATATATACCTAAGTCCACTTAAAAGTAATTGTCAAATCTCATTCATAAGGCCTCCTTTGATTCATAGGATTGTGAAAGGACTTTTGTAGGAATAAAATCCTATGAAATTTTTTCTATAATGGTTGTTTGATTCAAAGGATCATATCCTATAGGAAAAAATCCCATAGGAATCTGGTAGTGTAAAATCCATAGGAAAAAACATAAGGTTAGAGCTCATGGAAAATTCCTTTACCACAATCAAAGACAATTGTTCTTCCCATAGGATTCAACTAGTCATGACTTCTTAATCCTTTGAGTTTCCTATTCCTACATTTTTCCTATCCCATGAATCAAAGGAGCCCCTAACTATTATGTAAACATGTTGCCTGTACATAGTCCCAACCATTAAACACTTATGACTCAAAGAGACAGAAAATGATTGGTTGCTTCTCTCTCCACTTTGTTTTGCAAATATGCGAGCATATTTGAGCATCATAATATGAATATATTGAGTAAAAAGAATTCCAAGGATTCAACTTTTCATGAACACCTTTTAATATATATTTTTGAGTTAAACACCTTTTAATATTGGTTGCCTGATCTGCAGGATTGAGTCCGAGTTGACTTTTTCATAAGAATACCTTAACACTGCATTTCATTGGAATCTTTGCTCAAATCAGACAGAAATATCCTTCGGTTTATTTAAACTTCCAACAGCAATGCTCAGGGTTAAAATAACAACTAAATGTCATGAAAACACAATTTAATACACAATATTCACTTGTTCTCAACTAATACTGGAATTTTGCAGGTAAATTCGCTCAGACAGTACTCGTGCTTGCCTATTGTTTCAAATTAAGCCAGACGATATGAAGTATACAATATTACCGAATCACCACATGAACCTATACAATATTACCGAATCACCACATGAACCGCAATGCTACTACAGTATCTTACTGTAGCTAACTCATTGTTGTTTTACATCACATGAGAGTCCCCCATTCATTGCATTGCAGATTGACTTCAGTTTGACTTCAGTTAAATGCCAAGCCAAAAAGATAGCTGCAAGTGATCTTGTGGGCAGAAGTATTTACTACATTTAACGGCAGATTGACTTCAGTTTTTAGAAGACTCACAAACAAGTTAAACCAAAAAGATCAGTAACAAGAATAGGACAATGAAAATGAAAAGACAAAGGCAGGCATCTAATATATTCACGAAAATAAGATGTTGGCTAGCATGCCCACCATAACCTGAAGAAGGCCAAAGAGCTTGAGCATCCTGGCAACTAATGATGTAGGCAACAGGGAAAAAGAGGAAACCAAACTTCATGTTGGAAACCTCGGCAAAGTTGCCTCGAAACAAAGGGAACAAACGTAAGTAGCACTTTCATCCAACAAAAAAATGCTGCAGAACACCATAGGCTCTGGTCAAAGCTTGAAATGCTGGCAATGATGCCTTCCATTAACCAAATAAGGTAAATGAGCTCAAGCAACCATGACAGATGATATAGGCAACAGGGAAAAAGAGGAAACCAAAGTAAATATTGGTAACCTCGGCAAAGTTGCCTCACAAATTCCCAACAATGAGATCTAGTGACAAGCACACGAGCAGAAATCAAAATATACAAGAGTTTTGAACTATAAAACATATACTTGCAAGTACACAATGTTGGAAAGTATGCTTGCCATAAACCTAAGAAGGTCAATGAGCTTGTGCAAACAACCCACAAATGCTATAGGCAACAGGGAAAAAGAGGAAACCAAACTAAATATTGGTAACCTCGGCAAAGTTGCCTCACAAAATCTCAATGATGAGATCTGGTGACAAACCACATGGAAGAATTCAAATATGTAGGCAGAATTCAGAACCATAAGACACATATGTTGTCAAGCAGGCGTACATGAACCTAAGAAGGTCAATGAGGTTGAGCAAACAAATGACAAATACTATAGGCAACAGGGAAAAAGAGGAAACCAAACTACACCTTGGTAGCCTCGGCAAAGTTGCCCCACAAAGCAAAAGAACCATGAACTGTAATTTTTCAGGAGACTAAAACAGTGTAATATGAAGTTAGAAATGTTGGCAAGGACACTCATCCATTAAACCATAAGGTTAATGAAATTGTTAAACATCCAACAGCAAGCATGATATTGGCAACAGGGAAAAAGAGGGAACCAAATTAACTGTTGGCAACCTCGGCAAAGTTGCCGTCCTAACTACAGAACCTTTGGAATGATGTCCAGAGTTGACATCTCTTACAAAATTAACTCTAAACTTTCACCTTTAAGGTAAAGATAATAGAGATGAAGCATAAATCAATGAAACTAGCACATCTGGATGACAAAAACATTGTAGAAAATAATTCTGCTAGATTGTAGAAAATCAATAATTCTGCTAGATTGTTATTTGGTTGGCAAATAGCTAACCAAATAAAAAACAAGACACTTGGGTAAATCAATACTAAAGCAAAGACAAGTTGATATAAACCCATATCATGCATTCAGGTAACAATAAAAAGTACACAGATAAAGAAGGGTTGTCAGGTCTAGAAAGGCAACTGCATATGGAACCACTATCTAGAATTAAGAAAAGTATTGTTTCTTATAGATAATATTAATCTTAACTAGCAATACTTCATACTGGACACTCTTAGGGATTATGGACGGGTTGACTTAGATCACATGAATAAGTTTGGCTTTGTAGCCTTGAAGGTCGTCTTCAACTTTCTGGTTGGTGGCCGGACCTTCTGGTAGACTAGCGGGAACTTGATGTCTGACTTGTGAAACTGCTTAGTGTTATCACGCTTGCAGATGCTGAAGTGGACAGTGGCCGTCTTGATGATCTGGATGCAGGGAGATCTGACACGGTGGCGAGAAGCCATCTCTGTGTACATCTGCTCAACCGCACCGTTGAGGGTGGTGTCACGGTACTCCTTGTACATGTTGTGGTACCCGGTTCTGCTTTGGTAACGCAGCCAGATACCAAAGTTCTTGATTGTGGTGGGGTTCTTCTCAAAAATCTACAGACCAAAGATAGGTAACACTATGAGCCAAATGGATACTAAACCGCAAGTAGACAATAGAATACAGTATCAGCTAAAATAGTAAACATACCATTAAATATCTACAATCATAACCTAAAATGTAATTCAATAAAGATGAATAATCATGACATCAGAGATACCACCAGTACCATGACAACTAGGGACGTCAGACAGACCGCATAGATGCAGCTAGGTCATCACTTCCATAACAAACGAAAATCTAATGGCCCAAATCATAAAAAGTTGACTATGCTTCATCTAACATCAAACATGTTCCCAACAACAATTGACGTTATTGTATATCCAAACTAAACTGACCAATACTACACTTGTAAAGATAACACAAACGATTTATCTTTACAAGTGTAGTATTGGTTAGCAATACTCAATCACAGGGAGAAGAAGAGCCCACCTCGTTGAAGGCGAGCATCTGGCCGTTGCTCTTCTTAACCTTCTTCAGCTTTCGGAGGAAGTACCTGCACAGCAAAACAGGACATTCCAATCAGCCACGTCCCAGGATCTAATGCACATGTAAGCAAAGCAAGCTCGATTCGTGGGGCATTCTCGAGGAGCTTATAAGTACGATCTAATGCTCACCAGAACTTGGACTTGGCGCGGACCTCGTTGGTCGCCCAGAGCTTCATGCGGTAGATCTTGGGCTGCTCCTCGGTCGGCGTCGGCAGGCCCCTCCCGACCACCTGGTACTGGTGGAACTGCACGAACGCGAGCGACGAATGAAGCAGGCGTCAGTTCAGAGCCCACAGTGAGATGTAATAGCACTCGTGGTAAGTTGTGCATAGGAGGAGTAAGAGGAGCTCACCCTGAACGCTACCATCTTCGCTGGAGTTGCCGAGACC
The DNA here is from genome assembly GCA_916181665.1 of Avena sativa. NCBI lineage: Eukaryota > Viridiplantae > Streptophyta > Magnoliopsida > Poales > Poaceae > Avena > Avena sativa. The sequence continues at coordinate 411,840,814 of OV702281.1, read as the reverse complement.
GCTGTGCCGGAGGCGGTGGCGACGGGATTGCGGCGGTGTGATGCTCGGTGGCGGCGGCGGCAGGGAAAGGATTATGGGTTAAGGGGACTTTATAGATCGAGCAGAGTGTGATGGGGCCGGCAGTTGTTGTAAAACCCTAGAGGGACGGGAACAGCGTGGGCTGGGTTTACCATCGAAAGCCCAAAAGGCCCACCATATTACTTCCAATTTCACTTCTTTTGATTTGATGATCGATAGACAAGTTCCACAACAGCCCCGGCTTTAGCATGCTGAAAATATATACTTCCTCCGTTTCAAAATATAAGATGTTTTAGATTTGTGAAGAAAATGAATCTAGACTTATTTTAGTGTGTAGATTCACTCCAAACCTTAGTAAACCTACTTATTAAACAAGTCTAGATACATTTTTTTCACAAAGCTAAAACATCTTATATTTTAAAACAGAGGGAGTAGTTTCCATTAAAGCTAGAGCGCTGGCAGCCAAATCAGACTCGGGGAAGGACGCTAACATCTAAAAGATCAGTTCCTCAAAAAAGAACATCTAAAGGATCATATTCCCTGAACTTCAGAGCTTGCACGAGAGTTGAGGAATCAGACTCCAAAGTCCAAAATCACTCGATTTGTTCCAAGGTTTGCTGCTCCGTCAATGGCAGCCAGGCGCACAGTTGCTTCAGCATGCAGAGATCTTCGCAAGACGAATCTTGCCCGCTCCCGCGGCAAGAAATTCTCCATGATCAGATACGATCCGCAAAGCCCCAAGCACCAGTTTCCGCTGGTTTCAACGAAAGCCAACAGCCCCAGCTTTGATTGATTTGGTTACAGTGCCGCAAACATTATATCCAAGGAAAAGCATCATGTTATCAAAGATAGACAGATACATGGTACTAGTTACAGCAAGCGAACTAACGAGGATCTTCAGATTTTCCAGCTTACTAATTCAGTCACTTCGTCCCTAGCAGGTTCCTCCTTCAACAACAAGCACAGATGAAGCTTGATAGCCTACTTGATCTCGTCTGCCCAAAGGAGAAGTCACATTCAGCTAGATCATCAGTAGGGAAACAGCGCCATATCCCCTGTGTCGGCTGCGATTGCTACACCAGGCTCTGATTGCGAAAAAAACAGCCTCCACCCTCAGCACGCCACCTCCAAGAGAGAACACCAAACACAGTAAAGCTTAATATACATCCCAAGTGTTTATCTAGAGTTCTTTTCCTGTAAACCGGCAGGAAGGCTGGCGAAAAGATGAATGCGTGGACTCCAGCTCAAAAACATATTACTACATGGGATGCATCATCCTGGTCGAACATTAGGTAACAACTGATCTTGCTGGGAGCTGCCCGAGGGCAAAAAAAATCACAACTTTACTGGCCTAGTTTTAGAAACAGCAGATGCGCCGTTTAATTACGCATAGAGGCCCTGTAAATTCCTTCTTCCATCTCCCTGTTATCAATCGTCCTTAGTAGCTGAAAGCTTATACATGCACATCCAATCTCCAATTAAGTAGCTGCTTAGCTAACCTGAAATTAACACAATTCACTTGTTGAGTTCATTCTACTACCAAGAACATCATAATGAATTGGATAAGAAATCACTGTTCTGTGCTTGCAAGTTGCAACAGATTCTAACAAGATCAAACAGAGGTTTCCTACTGCTGCACTGTAAAGAAGTTGAAACTAGTTCCATTGATCCTAAGAGGGTGTTTGGATGAGGGGTATTTGTTTTAAGGCTATTATATTAGTGCAATACTTATAAAAATGACGAAAAATCGAATGAACATTTTGAATATGTTTAACATTCCATAGTTCTGAATGACAGCAAAGTCTCTACTGATAAATGAATCATCACTCAAATGCCAGAACATGTAAACCAACATAGCTGAATAACAACTCAATTCGTATATCAACTTTTTTAGCCTAGCTCACTTGGGTGGGGGAGTGGATATACAGTCCAAGCACTAGGGTCCAAACCTTCATTGGAGACTTTTTTTTTAGTTGAGGTTAGTTTTCATAGGTTTTTTGTTGTTTTGGGCACACGGTTGATGCTACTGGTGTAGTGGTGTGGTAGTACTTCGCACCTTGCATTCATCTTCTAATGTACAATGACATATATTTAAATGTGTGTCTGCTCGAGAAAAATATATGATACGGCAGATCCTACATGTTCCTTAATTTGTTCTATAAAAATTTAAGAAGGTTACAGTTTATTTTATTACAAAAAAAACTTTTTGAGAAGGGGCGCACTAATACAAAATTACAAATTGCAGGGACCAAAGCTTACTTACGTTTCAAAATATGTTGTCTCCTCCGTGTCCGAGTGTTCCTTCGAGCATAGCAGAAAACAAAAATACATACAACAAGACACAGTTCGATGACTGCAGCCATTCGTAATCCTGCAAACACCGCAATTGAAATCACATGAAAAAACATATTCTGTTCGAGAAACAGCTACATCTAAAAATATGGCATTCTGAAGAGGGAGTACCTCCTAGCTTCTGGATAAGGTCTTCTATGTCTAGTTTATGTTTACTAGTAATTACATTCGTCCCATCTAAATGTGCAACTGACAGCTCGCTCACACCATTGTTCGCCTCAGCAGTATCACGTCTGTTTCTACATGTGTTCATACAATGGACGCCACTTTCATACTCATCACTTCCATCACAACAATCTGTGAACATAGAAACACTGTAAACGTTTCCGCTGTTGAAAAATGGGGCAGTAAAACTAAATACAATAGTAGTTAAGGATATGAAAGCTATAGCCTCCTGGTATTGTCTTCATATAGTCTACAAAATCAGTAGCATACCACATATGTTATCATTCACAAACGAAGAGAACAGGAGACGAGGATCATCTCCAATATTTGTACAGTAAAATCTGCCTTCTGGACAAGCCGAAGTACCTGCATAGCGCAAATAATGTGAATTAAACATTACATTAGTGAGTATCTTGGTCATTGCTGTTAGTGAAAAGGGAAAAAATGCTTGCCAGGTTTGTAAAGTGAGCTATAATATCACGAACTAACATGTTTACTTCCATTGTGGGTAATGGATTTGGTTTCAAAGCCCTGCGTGCTCTGCGTCTAGAGGATCTACAAATCCCCCCTGCTTATACAAAAACTTTCCAAGGCCATGATGTGACTGTACATATCGTGGGCCATGTATGAGGGGTGTGTCCCCTCTCCTGTATCTTCCTGGCCTGTTTAGCAAAAGACTAATTCCAACGTTGGTTTCGGTCCCCTATCACGCGGCACACATTACTTAAGGAGAGAGACTGTATCCCTCACGAGACTAACGTTCTTGTGAGGATAAACCTGACACCAAAAATAGCGATCAAGCGGAGCGCTGAAATGGACCGGCGCCACTGCAGTGATGATGCTGGTCATAGGACATTGCAAGTGGTGTCTTGAAGGACATTCACCTACATGATTATCTTCTTCAAACCTGCACCAAGCCTACTCCAGGCAGGCACAGGACTGCACACTGACTCCAGCAATGGCAACTCCCGTTGCTCGTAAGCCCCTAAACCCCTCTGTTAATGATCAATTTGGTGTTCTAATTTCCTAGGCATACATTCTAATGAAGTTGATTCTAAAGTTAGTATGCAATAGCCACAAGCATTGTTGTTAGCACAAAAAACAACAGGCGTGGCAAAACACTTGTTTCCTGTGGCTAAATTTGGCACTGAGTTTATTAAAGTTCTGCGGTGGTGAAAAGGTTTAATATCTCATTTCGACCATTGGCCTGCATCCGGTAGTGTTAGTACATTTTTCTCTTTCACCTAGTTTGGTGAATTCCAGAGCTTCAGCTGGTGTAACCAAATCCGCCAGAGTAGTATCCAACCGCGATTTTTTTTCATCAGATCTAATCACAGTAATCAAATAGACCAGATCTACACAGTTCGGCACTTCGCAGCTTAGTTCGGGTAGATATCCAAGACAGAGATGTGAAAACCTGGCTCGTCGGTTCCATCGGCGCAATCGCAGTACCCGTCGTTGAGCCGGCTCTTGGGGAATGAGCCTGAGCCGTCCCTGCAGGCGATCACCTGCGGCGCGAAGTACGCCTCGTCTGCAGGAACGATCTGGTCATGAAGAGACAAGAAAAGACATGCGGGATCGAGGCGCATGCACGATTTCTCAGTTACCGTGGGGAGAAATGCCGACAAGCGGTGGTGCGGCAGCGGCAACGCCGGCGCCGGCGCCGGCAAGGAGGAGAAGGAGGAGAGTGCCGGGAGCGGCCGAGCAGACCAGGAGACGACTTTGTTGTGGAGGCATCTTCTGCCGTTGGATGCGACCGCCGGTGCGTTCGCTGGTCCGGATCTCGAGTTCGATCGGGTGCAGTTTTTCAGCATCATTTTTTTTAGTAAAATGCATCGATCAAGCGTCTCTAGCCGATACCGTATCTCGCCTCATATCGTAAAATAACCGCCAATTTGTGGTATAAGATGAAAGAAGTGGCCATTCCAGATATCCTATGTCATATCCTAAAATTTTGCAAATTTTGAAATATGAAAAAATAAACAAACAAAAGAAACGAATGTTGGAATGTATCTTGATTTTGAGCACTTGAAAAAGTTAAACCAAAAACCCTAAACCCTAATGAAAGAAATCATCTTCAAGATCACTCTAAGACTATGGATTTGTTCCATATAAAAAGTTAGCAACAAATATTTCTAAATGATCAAAATGGTAAACAAAAATATTATAAAACCATGGGAATTAATTTCACTCCATTTAAAGCCATGGATAAAAGCTTATGCTTTTAATAAGATAAAAGAAAGTATTCCCAAGGTTAATAAAGCTCCTAACAAAATTAGCACTAAATTGTGAGCAAGTAGTCCTAATTTTTTTAAAAAAAAATAAATATTAAATAAAATTGTACAAAGTGGAATCACCAAATCCTAAGGGGCTCTAAGACTAGTCACAATGGAGAGTATCATATAGTAGTATCATGCATATGATACTAGTATATGATACCATCTCCACAATGCATAGTATCGTATAGTAGTATTATAGTCTTGGTGTATTTATTGTTTCGTAGAATCTCAATGTAAAATTATGGACAAGATTTGTTTGAAACTAATTTTTCTAGTTTTATGTGTATGATACCGTATCTACCTATGATACCAACATACCTCTTTCATCATTAGTTGCTATGACACATAAGCATTTTATATGCATGTGGTGCATGCCTATGATACCCCCATTGAGGCTAGTCTAAGCTCCCTGGAATTGAGGCTCTCTAGGAGCTTCCGTTTTGAGTTTTGCTTATGAGATATCACGAAGGGGGTACGTATGTGCAAGATATAATTTTAGTTTGGATTCTAGAGTCGGTTTGTTGGGTCTTTGGGTCAACGTGTTGGGTTATCAAAAAAAAGTGTGGAGGTGAGGGCCTGCAAAGCAACCAACACCGACGCTAAGGAAGAATCGACCGTCCCGCTCCTCCTCCCGTCGAAGCGACGACGCGCGGGGGCTAGGACGAGCTGGCGGCGCGGGAGCTGCAGGAGGCCGCCATGGCCCTCACCATGTGTCGCGCCGATGGACGCACCATGGCTGCGCTGGATGGGACGACCACCACCTACAGGGCTTGGTCCCTTACCTCGACCCCGTCCCATGGCCGTCGTCGCCTCCTCGCCCCGCCCCGCGCCGTGGCCTCGGTCGCCTCCTTGCTGGCTTGCCATGCCCTGTCCCCGTGGCCGCCATGAGCCCATGACTAACTTGATGCCTAGGTAAGCTCTCCGCAATTCATCTAAAGGCAATCGCAGACCTAGAATCCCAGTTCCAAGCAGTGTTTACAAGTCGTGTGCTTATTTTTTTCTCTAAGTCCAATTGATTTTTTCTATATCTCCTACTGATTTTGTACTCCTTGGTATTTCATCTTGACACACACAAATACTAAAATACACCACGATTTCATCTTCAGATCCAACTATTTTATTGTGCTTATATTGTATATGAGGCACACAATTCCACATGAAGTTCTGAATCTGTTGATCTGCGTTTCACTTTCACACCATAGTAAGTGATTGTGATTGAGCAACTCAACTCAACTAAGTGACTATGGTTGACCAACTGAGCAAGACATATTGTATTTTTTTAGGGAAGATAGTGCTTCATTCATCACTAATAGAGGAGTGTACATAGTCATTTACAACCATGTGATACACACAAACTGTCGCTTAATCAAACTAGGTTTCAGTTATTCCCTGGTTCATGGCCATTTTAGCATGTTCATGAGCTAAACTGCCGCACTCTCTTCTAATCTTACAAATGGTAAATCATCAAACTGGGTCTTGCACAGATTGATCTCTTCATAGATGTGGCAGTTTCGGTCATGGTAGCATTTTTCATCTTTTATTAATCTCACCACCGTGTCATTATCACTCTACAAAAATAAGCACATTTATGAAGAGTGATAGCATTTTGTTACAAAAATTACCGATAGCTATCTTGGACAATAGCATTTTGTAACAAAATTACCGATAGTTGTTCCTTAGTTTTCAAGGTCTGAAGCCCCCAAAAGACAATCCCTAGCTGTGCCTTAGTTACGGGCAGCCTGCCGGGAGGCCGTCATGGCCAGAAACTTCGTGGTTCACTGCCTTGCCTATTGTCTCCACTGTCATATAGCCACGTAACTTAACCGCTGCAACTTCACAAGAGCCACCATGCTAGAATTTTCTACTGTCCATGTCAGAAATGATAATTCGATTACCCTTGAATTTGCAGTATATTTTAGTGTTATGATTGGTACGTACTCCATGTTCTGAAATCTTAGCTGAATAGCAGAAGGTACAAATCCCCTTAATCAAGGGCCACGGTGCCCGAGGCATATGCTACATCCATGTGTCGGAATGCTGGTCGACATTGACACCATGTGCTAGCTGGCAGCGGCCCAACGCTCGACCGCACAGTACCGGCTGTCTGCGAATGCTTGGTATTTTGCTTCTCACCCATTGATTTTTTCCTGTCTTTTTCCTTTTGTTTCACCATCTATCTTTTGGTTGTTTATATTGATGCTTGTGAGTTTTGTGGTGCGGTATCCAGGGCATCCGGTCGGGATGTTGTTGTTGCGTCGCTTATGAGGCGTTGTGTGTGTCCTCACGTTTCTGCTCCCCATGGTTTGGCTGGGAGTGCTTTTGCCGTTTTATTTGTCCTGTTGATGGGTTTGTTTTTGTTTGGGTTTCATATCTAGCCTACCCCAACTTTCTTGGGATAAAATACTTGGTTGTTGTTGTTGTTGAGTTTGTTCTTCTCCAATTTGTTATGTGCCAGTGTGGTTGATTGGCGGTGATCCTAGTGCATTTTCCAGCGTGTAGTCTGAATCGGTGGCATCGTTGCTTCGAGTCGGTGGACTATTGTCGCGTGGGGAGTCGGTCGTCTGGTTCCTTTTGACTGCTACGGTCGATAGATATCTTTCCTATTGTTGAGTCTAGGGAGAGGGAAAAGGAAAAGAGAGAGGATGCTAGGGTTTGGGCCTCCCATCGCTAGTGACAGACGCTGCCACCGCCGGCTCTACTGCCCCTCCGACGATGTAAAGGATTCCATCCAATCCTATTCAAGGTCTTCCCCGATTTCGCTCGCCATTGATAGTTGTGAAGCCACCGATGCTGCCATTCTTGCCTTCGTACGGCCACCGCCGGCCTCTCCCTGCTCTCTCTATCGTTCATCCCCAATTTTTTGACGAACCGGCCGGCTCCCTGATGACCCACAAGTGTAGGGGATCGCAACAGTCTTTATTGATTCGACACAAGAGGATACAAAGAATACTTGCAAGCCTTAACAATTAAGTTGTCAGTTCAGCTGCACCTGGAAATAGTTCTTGATCACAGAAGTTTATCAGTAGTAACAGTTTGTAGTAGCAACATCAAAGCATCAGCGGCAGTAACAGCAACAGCAAGAGCAACAGTGGAACAGTAGCAATAGTAACAGTAAATGTAACAGTAGGATTCGAGTACGTTAGGCATAGGGATGGATGGACGGGCGTTACATGGACGAGTCTAAACATGTAACTTCAAAGAACTAGGGCATTGCAGATAAATAATAATAAGCATCCAAGTACTAAACAATCCTAGGCATGTGCTCCAAATATAGTCATACATGCTCGCAATGAGAACTTGCACAACATCTTCTGTCCAGCCAGCCCGTGGCAGCGGGGCCTCTAGGGAATTACTAGCAATTAAGGTGCTCCTTTTAATAGAGCACCGGAGCAAAGCATTAACACTCCATGAACACATGTGATCCTCACACCACAACCATCCCCTCCGATTGTCTCAATTATTGTCACTTTGGGGCCTTTGGATCCGGGCAATGATATGTGTACACAACTTGCAGATAAGACCATAAATAATACTATCATAATGATTAAATAATAAGTTCAGATCTGAGATCATGGCACTCGGGCCCTAGTGACAAGCATTAAGCACAACAAGTTGTAACAAAGTCAAATAACACTAATAGAGATACTAGGCAATATGCCCCTAACAGATCTTAATCGATTACATAATAGAACTCATCCAATCCCTACCATCCCCAAACCTAAAGCGGGGGATTACTCACTCATGGATGAGGGAAACATCGGTGGTTGATGGAGAGGCGTTGGTGATGTCGATGGCGATGATCCTCTCCAAATTCCCCGTCCCGGCAGGGTGCCAGAACGGAGTTTCTGGATCCGAATCTTGGTTTCTCGTGGCGGCGGCAGAGCGGAACTCTTTCTAGAAAACTATCGAACCCCCCTCTATTTTTAGGTCAGAAGGCAACTTATAGACGCTGAGGGAGGCTGAGGAGCTTCCTGGGGTGGCCAGACCTTCCCCAGGCACGGGGTCAGTGGGCCCGCGCCTGGGGTGGGTCTGGGCCCCCCTAGGCCTCCCCTCTGTCTCCCCTTCTGGCTCCGTGGATCTTCTGGTGAAACATAATTTTTGGCATATTTTCCGGGATTTTTCCTGATAGTTCATTTTCTGCACAAAAACAAGACACCAAGGTAATTCTGCTGAAAACGGTGTCAGTCCGTGTTAGTTGTATCCAAATCACACAAGTATAGAGGAAAAACAATAGCAAAATGTTCGAGAAAGTAGATACGTTTTGGATGTATCAAATCCCCCCAAGCTTAGCTTATTGCTTGTCGTCAAGCAATTCAGTTGAAAACTAAGTGCGATAAAAGAACTTTCACGAACACTTTGCTTCATATGATGTAAATATTCTCAGCACAGGATTATATGCTTAGACAATCCATAATAAAGAGTATGCAACTAAGTCTACTCAATAGTCATTGCAAGCTATGAAGAGAAACCAACTCAATAATAATAAGTAGCATGAAACATAAACATAAGCAATATTGCAATACTCATAATACGGTATAATAGAGTGGTATCTCGCTTGCCTTTGTTTGAAGAGCACAATATAAATGCTGAGGCACCTCTGAAGTTCATATGAAGACTAGAGATAAAGATATCAGAGATACAAGCATCAAAGTCATGACATAATTAACCAAGTTTTGGAACAAACACAAGAATGACAACTATGCTCTCTAGAAGGTGCTCATAGGATAAGTGGTGACTCAACTAGGTTGTGAAAACGGTTTTGTGAAGGTTTGAAAGGCTTCCCAATGCTGAAAGGAAGGTACTTATTAGCTTTGAGCTCTCATTGCCCATATCATAGGCATCTTCATGTTGTTAAGGTGAAACTGAGGTCCACTCTGAATCATATGCTTGACAAACCATAGACTGGAAATCCCAAGTCCCTCGAGTACGAGGGCCGCTCCTGCATGCTACTCAACTTTGGTCACCTAAAAGTTCTTGTCATTGTAAATACATGCATATCATCGAGAACCGCCAACGGGGTACCCCTTGCACATGGTACAAGAGCTTTCCCATTACCAAAATGACAAGTCAAGCAGACAATGATCATCTCAACAATCTTTTTATTTACCATATGCATAGCTTTTTATTGAGGACGCTTCATAGATGCTCATTATGGTGTTGCTGCAAGTTTCCACCATGATTAAGCATGACTTAAGCTAGCGGCCCAGGCGTTTCTGTAACACAATGTCTAAACTCCATGAACTAACAACTTCCCCTTTTATTTCATATCGTCGACATCCGTAGACAAAAGAGCAAAGTATCAACTGAATGAGATATCCAAAAGGTGTTGAAAGCGTTCCCCGTGACAGCACAGTTCTGCTGACTCCCAGTATATAATAAGCAAGCATATAACTTTTATGGACTAGTCACAATGGTTCAAGATTATTAAGCGTAAAGAATAAAGTGTGACATCAAGTTCGTGAGAGCTTTACTAACTAACTTTCTCAAAACAGACAAACATTTTATTTTGTAAGAAAACACGGCATATGGAATATGCACGGAAATAGCAAATGATGCTAATAGGTAGGTATGGTGGACACAACTGGCAATATTGGTTTTGAGGAGTTGGAAACACAGGTAGAGCACGTACTCAGTGCAAGTGAAGGATAGCAATAGAGAGGAAGCGACAAACGAGAGAGCAATAACTGTCATAATCATGCTTGCAACAAAACAGGACTAACTATGGCATGAAAGTGATACAAGAACTCTGAGGCAAAATAAATCATCGAGGCTTACTGACTATTGATTAGTCATATGCATGCGTGAGCATGTGCCAAGTCGATTCACATGAACAGTTAGAGGAGGATACCACAATGTCATACCAAAGTATGAATAAAACAATGCAAGCAAACATTCATATGACATGCTACAAACTATTAGCAAGCTGTAGCTAATCATAGACAAGCAAGAACTACTAAGCATCCATAATGACATACACCTTACACAAACAGGCTAAGCATGCTCACAATAATGAGTATATGTACAAAAATAAAACAAATAGAGTTCGTTACCAGCCTCTTACCACACTCGAGTTGTCTTAATCTTTATTATTGCCCTTCACTTGTGTGACTCGAATAATTAACATGAAAACTAATATCCACTGAGGACGGCTGAACCCTGCGAAGAACTCACAAAACCAAAGAAGAACAACAATTTTTTTTGGTGTTTTCGATCTTTTAGAAACAAGCAAACAAAAGAAAAACCAAACAAAAACAAAGCAAACCAAACAAAGCAAAATCTTTTTGGATTTTTCTTTTAAGGCAAACCAAAGCAAAGAAACAAAGAAACAAACCAAGAGAAACAACGAAAATATTTTTGGTATTTTTGTGTTTTTGAGAAAGAAGCAACAAGAACCAAAAAGAAAGCAAAACAAATAGATATACAAAGAATCGACCAAACATGATATATGTGATGTCGATATACCTCCCCCCAAGCTTAGGCGTTTGGCCTAAGTGGGGCTCAATCCCATGGTGCCCAAGTAGATGCACCTTCGTAGTATGTTGAGGAAACTCCCTCGTCCTGGTACGAGCTCGAGGCCTCCCCTGTGTAGTGCACAACGGGGTCATATGCGGGCGCTTCCTCCTGATAGTGCCCGTGGAAGTTGAGAGAGCGCAGCTTGTCATCCATCTCCCCCTTCGTGCGTGACCAAGGTCCCTGAGAAATACTGAGCAAAGTGGTTTGGGGTAGAAGGATCTATCTCTCTTCCCCGTCAGTAAACAACATTCTATAGACTAAGTTCTCAAGAGTAGAGCTAGAGGTGACAAAGTGGTGCGCCTTCATGGCAGCAAGATCAAGTCTTTGGGGAGCCAAAACTGTATCATGGGGATCAACAACAATGTTCAAGGCAGCAGTGATGCGAGTAGCAATAATTCCCCCATAAATGGGTCCCCTAGCAGCTAAACGACGAGCAATGAGGGAACCAAGATTATACTTTTCCTCACCGTAGAGCGCAACAGCTAAGAAGGCCAATTGATTGTTGGATATATTACTAGTGTTCTCCCTACCAAGAACACTGGTGGTAAGATAGTAGGTGAAGTACCTGATGGCTGGAAGTTGAATGTTCTTTATCTTTCCTCGCTGAGCTCTGCGGTCATCATCATTAGTTATTCCTCGGTATAGTTCCAGCAAATCAGTGAGAAGAGCTGTAATCTTCTTTGATGACCCCTTTGTACCAAGTCCCAAGGCCTTGCAAAAATTCTTCAATGTCATAGAATGAGCCCTGCCATAAAGTCTGAAAGACATAGAAGAATTGAACAAACTATTGGTGAAGGAGAAACTCTCCACAAATGTTTTAGTAAGTGAAGCATATTGTGCACTCTCATCCTGCATGAAACTTGTTAGACCAGCCCTCTTAATCAAAGCCATGAAATCATTAAGAATCCCAGCAGCTCGCAAGAAAGTTTGACAAGGAAAGGTGGAGGGGTGCGCATCCCCTTCATCTCCCTCGTCACCAAACCGCGGAGTGATGAGATCCTCGTTGTATGAGGGTCTGGAGCTCGTAGATGACCTTGGGAGCCTTGCCCTTCTAGGTGCATCACTCTCAAAAATTTCACCAAAGGTGTGATGGTCCATGACTTCCCTTTGCTGAAATTTTAAACAACCATCAAACCAAGTGATTTCTAAGTTGATAATTGATGAGGAACTACTATAGGAACTTGCTAGAGGATTACACATGCATCAAAACAAAGTTTCTAAGCATAGAACAAGCATGCAAGCTCAAACAACCTGTCACCTACAGTAGCAAAATACTCAAGATACAATCTACCAATCACAAATCTAATTGGACAAGTGGAGGAGTGATACGTCCAAAACGTATCTACTTTCTCGAACACTTTGCTATTGTTTTTCCTCTATACTTGTGTTATTTGGATACAACTAACACGGACTGACGCTATTTTCAGCAGAATTACCTTGGTGTCTTATTTTTGTGCAGAAAATTAACTATCAGGAAAAATCCCGGAAAATATGCCAAAAATTATATTTCACCAGAAGATCCACGAAGCCAGAAGAGGAGACAGAGGGGAGGCATGGGGGGCCCAGACCCACCCTAGGCGCGGGCCCACTAACCCCGCGCCTAGGGGAGGTTTGGCCACCCCTGGCAGTTTCTCGGCCTACCTACGCGTCTATAAGTTGCCTTCTGACCTAAAAATAGAGGGGGGTTTGATAGTTTTCCAGAAAGAGTTCCGCTCCGCCGCTGACACGAGAAACCAAGATTCGGATCCAGAAACTCCGTTCTGGCACTCTGCTGGGACGGGGAATTTGGAGAGGATCATCGCCATCGACATCACCAACGCATCTCCATCAACCACCGATGTTTCCTTCATCCATGAGTGAGTAATCCCCCGCTGTAGGCTTGGGGATGGTAGGGATTGGATGAGTTCTATCATGTAATCGAATAAGATCTGTTAGGGGCATAGTGCCTAGTATCTCTATTAGTGCTATTTGACTTAGTTGCAACTTGTTGTGCTTAATGCTTGTCACTAGGGCCCGAGTGCCATGATCTCAGATCTGAACTTATTATTGAATCATTATGATAGTATTGTTTATGGTCTTATCTGCAAGTTGTGTACACATATCATTGTCTGGATCAAAAGGCCCCAAAGTGACAATAATTGGGACAACCGGAGGGGATGGCTGTGGTGTGAGGATCACATGTGTCCACGGAGTGTTAATGCTTTGCTCCGGTGCTCTATTGAAAGGAGAACCTTAATTGCTAGTAGTTCCCTAGAGGCCCCGCTGCCACGGGCTGACCGGACAGAAGATGTTGTGCAAGTTCTCATTGCGAGGACGTATGACTATATTTGGATCACATGCCTAGGATTGTTTAGTACTTGGATGCTTATTATTATTTATCTGCAATGCCCTAGTTCTTTGAAGTTACATGTTTAGACTCGTCCATGCAACGCCCGTCCATCCATCCCTATGCCTACCGCACTCGAATCTTACTGTTACCATTACTGTTACTATTGCTGATGTTTTACTGTTGTTGTTACTGTTGCTTTGATGTTGCTACTACAAACTGTTGCTACTGATAAAATTCCGTGAGCAAGAACTATTTCTAGGTGTAGCTGAACTGACAACTCAGTTGTTAAGGCTTGCAAGTATTCTTTGTCTCCCCTTGTGTCGAATCAATAAATTGGGTAATACTACCCACGAAGACTGTTGCGATCCCCTATACTTGTGGGTCATCAAGACTATTTTCTGGCGCCGTTGCTGGGGAGCATAGCTTTATTTGTAAGTTCACTTGGATCTATTATTGTTCACTGCTACTCCTTTCATCATGGGGAAGTCTCGTGATGGAAAGTTCCCTATTTTACCATCCACTACAAGAAGAGGTACAGTCCTAAACACCTCTGTTGCTCTTGATTCACCATCTGTTATAAGTAAGCTTGTCACACCACCACCACATACTCATGGTACACACACTGCTGGATCTGAAACTGCTTTTGATACTCATGATGTTACTTCTACTGTGCTTGATGCGAGTGGTTCATTAGGTCCTTTTCTATATGCTACTATGGCTAGTCTAGGAAATACCGAAACTCCTAGTGAAGACACTGTTACACCTGTTAGTTCACCTGAGTCTAGTGAGAGTTTTGATATTAATGATGGTTACATAGAGCTCACTAATGAATTTGTTGAAGAGTGCCGAAATACACATGATGCTAGTGTTATGAAGAGTCTCATTGCTAGACGTACTATTATGCCCAAGAAGTCTTATGATCCTAAGTTTGCCACCTCTCCCATAGATATTAAAGATAAAGATTATGATTTCTCTCTTGATTTAGCTTATTTGGATATTGTTGAGAAAGAACCGTTTTGTGGTACTGAAAATGATAGTGTTGTGGCTCATATGAATGAGCTTTCTACTATGAGTGCTTTGTTCTCTGATGATTTTAAAATGCGCAAGTACTTTGTTGCTAAGATCTTCCTCTTTTCACTAAAAGGAGAAGCTAGGGCTTGGTTTAATAGATTACCTCCTGGTTCCATTGATAGCCCTGATTGCTTGATTGCTTCTTTCTTCCATAAATAATTTCCTCCCAGTGCTAGACATGCTGCTTTGGAGAGACTTTTTGATTTTAAACAGGAAGGAGAAGAGAAATTGCCTGAGTCATGGAAAAGATTATATTCCTTGATTCATGCATATTCTGGATGTCCATTACCTAAGAATGAGTTGCTTGATATTTATTATAATGTACTAACTGATGATTCTAGGACCTACCTAGATAGCTTTGCTGATTGTGTTTTCAGGAAAAGGACTCCTACAGATGCTGAAGAATTAATGAACAAGATAAGCAAGAATTATGATGATTGGACTTCAACTGAGCTGAATACACCTGAGCCTATTACTCCTGAACCATTTATTCCTGAACCAGTTCCAACACCAACAACAAAGTTGAGGGGAGTTATTGCATTAAATGATGAAGTGATGAAGGAAGCTAAAAAGTGTCTAAAGGAGAAAGGTATTAGAACTGAAGATGTGAAGAATATACCTCCTATAGAAGAATTATGTAAGCCAATTCCCCACTCTTCTACTATTGAGGTACACTCTCTCCAACACTTTGATGAAGGTGATATTCCTTATGGTAAGCCTCCTGATCAATGCTTAGAGAAACTTGACATTTTTATTTTTAAACAAGGTCATTTTAATAAACAAGTTCAGAATCATTTATGGGAAAACTCTAGAGCTATTCATGAGTTTAAAGATATTGTAGAAATAACTTCCAATGATATTAAAATGCTTTGTAAACACTTTCAAATGGTTCAAACTCAACTTGATCAACTTGCTAAAGTACAAAAGGATATGATAGTTAATGCCTCAGGAGATAAACATGCTTATGGAATTAGAACTAGGAGTGGTGCAGCTACTCAAGATCCTTTATATCCTGAAGGACACCCTAAAAGAATAGAGCAGGATTCCCAACAAGTAGAAGATAGTGGTAGTCCTCGTAAGAGGAAGAAAAAGAAACATAAGAAAGTTGAGGAACCACTTGAACCTGCTGTAGATCCTAATAGTATATCTGTCTCTGATGCTGAAACTGAGAGTGGTAATATTGATGAGTCTCCTGATAAGGAGGAAGTGGAGGAAGAACCCGAGAAACACACTAAGAACACTAGGTACGTTAAGGAAGATTTTATTGCTAATAAACATGGTAAAGAGAGAGAACCTTGGGTGCAGAAACCTATGCCTTTTCCAGGTAAGAAACACAAGTCAAAGGAGGAGGAACACTACAACAAGTTTTGTGAGTGGATAAAACCTTTATTCTTGCAAATTCCTTTGACTGATTCTATTAAGTTGTCTCCTTATTCAAAGTATATGAAGGATATTATCTCTAATAAAAGGAAGATTCCTAATGAGGAGATTTCTACTTTGCTTGCTAATTACTCCTTCAATGGTAAGGTTCCAAAGAAACTTGGTGATCCAGATATACCAACTATTCCTTGCTCCATTAAGAATAATTATGTTAGAACTGCTTTATGTGATTTGGGAGCTGGAGTTAGTGTTATGCCTTTTTCTCTCTACAAGAGACTCTAGCTAGAGAAGTTGATACCAACTGATATATCTTTGCAAATGGATGATAAGTCAATTACTATTCCAGTTGGTATATGTGAGGATGTTCCTATTCAAGTTTCTCATAATTGCATGGTTTTAACTGATTTTGTTGTGCTTGAAATGCCTGAAGATGATAATATGTCTATTATTCTTGGGAGACCTTTTCTCAGTACTGTAGGTGCTGTCATCAATTGTAATTAAGGAAAAGTAACATTCAATATTAATGACAAGGAGCACACTGACTATTTCCCCAAGAAGGTTGTCAGAAGCTATTGCCTGAATTCTATTGAAAATATTGAAGGCATCAAGGTTGGAGAAATATATTGTCCCATTCCACAAGATAATTTTGAAACTATTATGATTGGGACCATTGATATCAAGTATGAGGTAACATAATCACCTTGTGGAATGCAAAGTTTTGAGTCATATAAGATTGTTTTGGTAACAATACCTAACCAACCTTGTTAACAAAAGGATTTAATGAACAAAACAATGTTTCTACTATGGTTATACTTGCTTTCTTTTTTCCTTTCTCCTTCCTAGTCTTTGCTTTAGCTTTAGTTTTGCTAGTTGTTTGCTTGTTTGAGTTTCTTAGAGATCCTGTAGTTTGGATTTTGGTTTGCTTTTGGTTTGCTTTTGCTTCTTCCGAAAAAACTGTTTCTGCGAGAAAATCATTTTTCATACCCTGAAAATTGGCCAAAAATAAAGGTGACTTGTCCAATTAGATTTGTAATTGGTAGATTGTTCGGTCAGTTCTTTGTATATCCATCGTTTCGCTTTCTTTTTGGTTCTTGTTGCTTCTTTCTCAAAAACACAAAAATACCAAAAATATTTTCGTTGTTTCTCTTGCTTTGTTTCTTTGCTTTGGTTTGCCTTAAAAGAAAAATCCAAAAAGATTTTGCTTTGTTTGCTTTGCTTTGTTTTTGTTTGGTTTTTATTTGTTTGCTTGTTTCTAAAAAAATCGAAAACACCAAAAATATTTGTTCTTCTTTGGTTTTGTGAGTTCTTCGCAGGATTCAGCCATCCTCAGTGGTATTGGTTTTCATGTTAATTATTCAAGTCACACAAGTGAAGGGTAATAATGAAGATTAAGACAACTCGAGGTGTGGTAAGAGGCTGGTAACGAACTCTATTTGTTTCATTTTTGTACATATACTCATCATTGTGAGCATGCTTAGCCTATTTGTGTAAGGTGTATGTCATTATGGATGCTTAGTAGTTCTTGCTTGTCTATGATTAGCTCCAGCTTGCTAATAGTTTGTAGTATGTCATATGCATGTTTGCTTGCATTGTTTTATTCATACTTTGGTATGACATTATGGTATCCTTCTCTGACTGTTCATGTGAATCGACTTGGCACATGCTCACGCATGCATATGACTAATCAATAGTCAGTAAGCCTCGATGATTTATTTTGCCTCAGAGTTCTTGTATCATTTTCATGCCATAATTAGTCCTGTTTTTTGCAAGCATGATTATGACAGTTATTGCTCTCTCGTTTGTTGCTCCCTCTCTATTGCAAGCCTTCACTTGCACCGAGTACATGTTCTACCTGTGTTTCCAACTCCCCAAAACCAATATTGCCAGCTGTGTCCATCATACCTACCTATTAGCATCATTTGCTATTTCAGTGCATATTCTATATGCCATGTTTTCTTCCAAAGTAAAATGTTTGTCTGTTTTGAGAAAGTTAGTAAAGCTCTCACGAACTTGATGGCACACTTTTGTCACATCCCAAATTTTTCCAAATTTTGAAGTGTGAAAAATAAATAAAAAAAATAAATATTTGTTGAAATTTAGGGTGAAAAGAAACTTTTTGATTCCAAATGGAAACATCAAAACCCAATTTGAACAAATAAAATCCTAAAGGATTTAAAAAGATAAACAAATAATAAATAAATTTATAATAGTTGGAATCACCATTTTTGGATCTTTAACTAAAAAGATATGGTTTTTTATAAGCAAAGGAAGAAATAATAAATATGGACTATTTTAAAGAGCCAAATTAAAACTTGGCCAAGCAAATAAAATAAAATATTTTTGTTTAATAAAAAGAGTAAAGGTTATTTAAATAAAATCATGAGGATTTATTATTATCCAATTTCATTTAGGTAAAGACATTTCCCATTTTAAATGAACATTAAAACATAATAAAGTATTTTAAATAATAATTCAAAGTGAATTATTTTCAAATAAAACCTACTGAAAAAGATTTGGTAAAATTTAGGTTTCAAATAGAGTTTGAAAACAAAAAAAAATCTTATTTGTATTAAGACAAGGGCCTATTTTAAATAATTAATATACCCTAAAAAGAATAAAAGAGATATTCTAAATTTGACTTTAGAATATGTTAATAAACAGAAGTAAAATAAACACAAAGTTTGGTAGAGGTTTGAATTCAAATAGTGTTTGAATTGTTTGAATAAAAATCAAAACAGAAATTCAAAATAGAAAAAGAAAAACATTCTGAATAAAAAAAAGGGAAACGAACCCTGCCCAGGAATCTGGCCCAGTCCAACCCAGCAAACGCAACCCACTCCTTCCCTCTCGCGAATCGTTTTCCACTCAGTAGCCTACCCGCGAAGTCACTGACGCTGCGACCCCACACCCACTCCCTCTCTCTCGCAGACAGCCAGGCCCCACGCTGTCAGTCTTCTCTCCCACCCGCGTCGACCGTTTCCCCCATCACTCGTCGTCGTTCTGCCGCGACTTAATTCTGTTAAATTCGAGTAAATGGCAGGGTTAATTTCTCCAGAGACCACGCTCAATTAAACGCCTTGCCCTCCTCTCTCTTTTCCCCCAGGCCCCATCTTCTCTCGGCCACCAGGCTACACGAATCGCAACCTCGAACCCCTCTGCTCCGACGAGCCACCGTGCAAATTCCGGCGAGCACGAACCTCCCCACTGCCCCCAGAGCACACGGGTGAGATCCCCATCGTCTCCTGCATCTCCCTGCACCAACCCCACACCCGCGCGTGCCCTAGATGTTGGAGATATGCCCTAGAGGCAATAATAAAAGTTGTTGTTATTATATGTTTGTGTTTATGATAAATGTTTACATTCATGCTATAATAGTATTAACAAGGAAACATTAATACTTGTGTGATTTGTAAACTTAATTTGAAGTCCCCGGTAAAGCCTCTATATAATACCAGCTTGTTGGTTAATAGATGATTGTGGTTTCCCTATCATGAACATTGAGATGTTATTAACAACAAGATCATATCGTTAGGAGAATGATATGATGGACATACTCCTATAGATAAGCGTAGCATAAAGATCAAGTCATTTTAATAGTTCAAATGCTATATGCTTTCTGATACATAGTAATCTAATTCCTTTGACCATGAGATCATGCATATCGCCTTTACCGGATGGATGCTTTGATGACATCAAACACCACACCGTAACTGGGTGGCTATAAAGGTGGCATTGAGTGTTCGGAAAGTATTGGTTGAGACACATGGATCAAGAGTGGGATTTGTCCA
Organism: Avena sativa; assembly: GCA_916181665.1. Taxonomy (NCBI): domain Eukaryota; kingdom Viridiplantae; phylum Streptophyta; class Magnoliopsida; order Poales; family Poaceae; genus Avena; species Avena sativa. Next base: position 411,820,919 of record OV702281.1, on the reverse strand, counting down.
TCCATATGACGGATAGATATACTCTGGGCCCTCTCGGTGGAATGTCATCCAATTAGCTTGCAAGCATGTGACTGGCTCACAAGGGATCACATATCACGGGAACGAGAAAAGAGTACTTATCGGTAACAAGGTTGAACTAGGTATGCAGAGATACCGACGATCATAACCTCGGATAAGTAACATATCGTGAGACAAAGGGAAATTGATATCATATGTAAGTGGTTCATTCGATCGCAAAGTAATCGTAGAAATATGTGGGAGCCATATGAATTTCCAGATTCCTCTATTGGTTATTGTTCGGAGAAGTGTCTCGATCATGTCCGCATAATTCACGAACCGTAGGGAGACACACTTAAGGATTCGACGTTGTTTGAGTAGTTATGGAATGATGAGAAAGAGACCGAATGTTGTTCGGAGTCTCGGATGGGATCCGGGATATCACGAGGAGATCCGTAATGGTCCGGAGAATAAGATTCATATAAGGAAAGTCCCGTTTCGGAGATGGGGAATGTTTCCGGTGTTTTCATCGGGAATGTTCTAGAATGTTCCGGAATGTCTGGCACTCCGGAGGGGAAGGGTACATGGATGTGTTGTATCAAGTTGGTATGATTGCATCATGTACTAAGTGTCATCGCTGTTCCAAATAAAGGATTAATTCAAATCCTAGTTTGAAAAGTCAAATAGCTAAATTGAAAAGTCAAACGGCTAAATTTGGAAAGAGGAAAAGAGGAGGAAGGTGAAACCGAGTTGGGGAGGGAGTGCCTCCTCCCCAAGCCGGCGCACCCTCCAAGCCGAGTTGGGGAGGGACTCCTCTCCCTCCCCCTTGGCCGGCCGGCCCCTCCACCTATATAAGGAGGGGCAGGGCTCCCTCCTAGGACACACAACTTCCACGCCTCAAACCCTAGCAGCTGCTGCCCACCATAGCCGCCGCCGCCCCCTAGGGTTTTTGCCCTAGCCGCCGACTTGGGGTGCCCCAAACCCTAGCCGCCGGCTCTAGCACCTCCTCCTTGGTGTGTCTAAAACCTAGATCGCCGAGGAGCTCTCTCATACTCCACCATACTCGCTCCGGCTTAAGGCGAAGCCCTACGAGATCTCCCCTCTACTTCCGGTACCACGCCGTTGTGCTGCCGGAATCGCGAGGAGAGTGCTACATCCTCCGCTGCCTGCTGGAACAAGGGAGAGGAAGGTCTTCGTCGAGTACCGAACGTGTGACCGACTGCGGGAGCGCTGCCGGAACGCAGCGCCGGAAGGATCGTCTACGCGATCTTGAGATCGGAAAGAGTACGACTACATCACCCACGAGAATCCGCTCTCGTTAAACACTTTGGAATCTTCGAGGGTAAGTTATTCCATCTACTCGTTGCTACAATCTAGTAGATAGATATTGGCTTGTTTGTTTGTATGCGGTAGAAATTTTTTGTTTTCCATGCTACGAAACCCTACAGTGGTATCAGAGCCGTGTCTATATGTAGATCTGTTGCACGAGTAGAACACAATGGTCATTGTGGGCGTTGATGCTTTTATTGTCGATTGCTTCTTGTGTACTTTGCATCTTGCGGGATGTTGGGATGAAGCGGCCCGGGCTAACCTTACATGACATCGTTCATGAGACTTGCTCCACGCTTGACATGCAACTTGTATTGCATAAGTGGCTTTGCGGGTGCCTGTTTCTCCTAGCATAGTTAAGATCCAATTTACAACGGGTGATTAACAATACTAGTATCAATGTTGTGGTTCTTGTTCGTAAGTTAGAACGACACTTATTGAAAGCCCCAAACCACGTAAAACATGCAAAGAAAGTAGAGGCGTCTAACTTTGTTTTGCAGGGGTGTGCTGTGATGTGATATGGCCATGATTGTGATTATATTTGATGTATGCAATGATTCTTATTGTAAGTTGGCAACCGGCAGGAGCCGTATGGTTGTCTTTAATTTATGTTAAGACCCGCGTGTCTATTCAAAGTAGTTGTAATAGTTGAAGCCGGTGGACGACAACCATGGAGAAGCGTCATTGACCTTGATGCAATGCCGGTGATGATGGAGATCATGTTCGTGCTTGAAGATGGAGATCGGAAGCACAAAGAAGAAAGGCCATATCATATCACATATTATGAATTGCATGTGATGTTAATCCTTTATGCATCTTGTATTGCCTAGTAGACGACGGTAGCATTATAAGATGATCCCTCATGCACATGAATTTCAAGTCATAAAGTGTTCACCCTTAGTTAGCGTCGTTGCTAAAGCTTGTTGTTTCGAAGCACCACGTGATGATCGGGTGTGTTAGATTCCGCAAGTGTATCCAACGTGAGCAAGCCAGATTTGCTCATGCAGAAACTAAGGTTTGATCTTGACGAGCCTAGCATGTACAGACATGGTCTCGGAACACGGATCGCCGAAAGGTAAAGCATGAATCATATAGTAGATATGATGAACATGTCGATTGTTCGCCATTGAAACTATATCAACTCTCGTGATGATCGGTGTTGATATGGTGGATTTGGTTCGTGTGATCACTAAAACAATGTGAGGGATATTGTTTTGAGTGGGAGTTCACCTAGATTAATTTTAATATTAATTTGAACTCAATTTGTCATAAACTTAGTCTAAACTATTGCAAATATGTTCTAGATCAATGGCAGCCCCTACCATCAATTTTAATGCGTTCCTAGAGAAAGAAAAGTTGAAAAACAATGGAAGCAACTTCGCGGATTGGTTCCGCAATTTGAGAATTGTCCTCACAGCTGGTAATTTGACCTATGTGCTGGATGCACCGCTGGGTGACCCACCTGCAGCTGATGCCTCCGATGAAGTAAAGAATATTTACCTCACTCGGAAGACTCAGTACTCCACAGTTCAGTGTGCTATCTTGTATGGTTTAGAATCGGAGCTTCAGAAAAGGTTTGAGAATTCAGACCCATATGATATTGTCGAGGATCTCAAATTGATCTTTGAGACTCATGCGGCAATTGAAAGCTATGAGGCTTCTGAAAAGTTCTTTAACTTCAAGATGGAAGAGGGCAGCTCCGTCAGTGAGCATGTGCTTAAGATGTCTGGGCACGCAAACAAACTTCAAAGCTTGGGTATAGTGATTCCTAATGCTTTGGGGATTTACCGTGTCCTCCAATCACTACCACCAAGTTACAAGAACTTTGTGATGAACTACAACATGCAGAACATGAACAAGACGTTGCCAGAACTCTTTGCCATGTTGAAATCTGCTGAAGTGGAGATCAAGAAAGAGCACCAAGTGTTGTTGGTCAATAAGACCACCAAATTCAAGAAAGGCAAGTCTAAGCAGAAGGGACACTTCAAGAAGGGTGGTAAGAAAGTTACCACGCCAACAAAGAAGACCAAGGCTGGACCTAAGCCTGATACTGAGTGCTTTTACTGCAAGGGATAAGGTCACTGGAAGCGGAATTGCCCAAAGTACTTGGCGGATTTGAAGAACGGCAACATCAAGAAGAAAAGTATATCTGATATACATGTTATTAATGTGTATCTCACTAGTACTCGTAGTAGTGCCTGGGTATTTGATACTGGTTCGGTTGCTCATATTTGTAACTCGAAACAGGTGCTGCAGAATAAACGGAAGCTAGCGAAGAACGAGGTGACGATGCGCGTGGGAAACGGATCAAAGGTTGATGTGATCGCGGTCGACACGCTACCCCTTCATCTACCATCGGGATTAGTTTTATACTTAAATAATTGTTATTTGGTGCCTGCGTTGAGCATGAACATTATATCGGGATCTTGTTTATTGCGAGACGGTTACTTGTTTAAATCCGAGAATAATGGTTGTTCGATTTATATGAGTAATATGTTTTATGCACATGCACCTTTGATAGATGGTCTATTCTTATTGAATCTCGATAGTGGAAATACACACATTAATAACATTGAGGCTAAACGGTTGAAATCGAGCGATAACGTGACCTATATGTGGCACTGTCGTCTTGGTCACATTGGAGTGAAGCGTATGAAGAAACTCCATTCCGATGGACTTCTTGAATCACTTGATTTCGAATCACTTGATAGATGCGAAGCATGTCTGATGGGTAAAATGACTAAGACTCCATTTTCTGGTATGATGGAGCGAGCTACTGACTTATTGGAAATCATACATACCGATGTGTGTGGTCCAATGAGTGTAGCATCGCGCGGTGGTTATCGTTATGTTCTTACCTTCACGGATGACTTGCGTAGATATGGGTATATCTATTTCATGAAACATAAGTCCGAAACTTTCGAGAAGTTTAAGGAATTTCAAAGTGAGGTAGAGAATCAACGTAACAAGAAGATTAAATTTCTACGTTCTGATCGTGGAGGTGAATATCTAAGTTACGAGTTTGGCGAGCATTTGAAGAAATGCGGAATACTTTCGCAGTTGACACCGCCGGGAACACCACAGCGTAATGGTGTGTCCGAACGTCGTAATAGAACTCACTTAGATATGGTTCGTTCTATGATGTCACTTACAGATTTACCGCTATCATTTTGGGGTTATGCATTAGAAACAACCGCATTCACTTTAAATAGGGCACCGTCTAAATCCGTTGAAACGACACCGTATGAATTATGGTTTGGGAAGAAACCTAGATTGTCGTTCCTTAAAGTTTGGGGATGCGAAGCCTATGTAAAGAAGTTACAGCCGGACAAGCTTGAACCCAAAGCGGAAAAATGCGTCTTCATAGGATACCCGAAGGAAACTATTGGGTATACCTTCTATCACAGATCCGAAGGCAAAATCTTCGTTGCTAAGAATGGATCCTTTCTAGAGAAGGAATTTCTCTCGAAAGAAGTGACTGGAAGGAAAGTAGAACTCGACGAGGTTGTCAAACCTTCTCTCGAAATTACGAGTAGCGCAGCACCGGAAGAAGTTCCTGTGGTGCCTGCACCAATAAGAGAGGAAGCTAATGATGATGATCATGAAACTTTGGTTGAAGTTGCTACAGAGCCTCGCAGGTCAACGAGAACTCGTACCACTCCATATTGGTATGATCCCGTTATGAGTGTCATGTTGGTGGACAACACCGATGACCCTGAGACATATGAGTAAGCGATGATGAGCCCAGATTCCAATAAATGGCAAGAAGCCATGAAATCCGAGATTGGATCCATGTACGAAAACCGAGTATGGACTTTGGTGGACTTACCGGATGGCCGGAAGGCTGTCGAGAATAAATGGATCTTCAAGAAGAAAACAGATGCTGATGGTAATGTTACTGTCTATAAAGCTCGACTTGTCGCAAAAGGGTTTCGACAAATTCAAGGAGTTGACTACGATGAGACATTCTCACCGGTAGCGAAGCTAAAGTCTGTGAGGATTATGTTAGCAATCGCTGCATATTACGATTATGAGATATGGCAGATGGATGTCAAAACAGCATTCCTCAATGGAGACATTGATGAAGAGTTGTATATGATGCAACCCAAAGGTTTTGTCGATCCTAAAGATGCTAACAAGGTATGCAAACTTCAACGGTCCATCTATGGATTGAAGCAAGCATCCCGAAGTTGGAATCAACGTTTTGATAAGGTGATCAAAAGTTTTGGTTTTATACAAACTTATGGAGAAGCTTGTATTTACAAGAAAGTGAGTGGGAGCTCTGTAGCATTCTTAATACTATATGTGGATGACATATTGTTGATTGGGAATGATGTAGACCTTCTTAATAGTGTCAAGGAATATTTGAATAATAGTTTTTCAATGAAGGATCTTGGCGAAGCAGCTTACATATTAGGCATAAAGATTTATAGAGATAGATCGAAACGCCAAATATCATTGTCACACAGTACATATTTGGACAAAGTTCTAAAGAGGTTTGGAATGGAAGATAGCAAGAAAGGGTTCTTGCCCATGTTGCCCAATACGACCTTGAGTAAAACTCAGAGTCCGACATCGGCAGAAGATAGAGAAAGGATGAGTAAGACTCCCTATGCCTCAGCCATAGGATCTCTAATGTATGCCATGCTATGTACTAGACCCGACATTGCATATGCTGTTAGTTTAACTAGCAGATATCAAAGTGATCCAAGAGTGGATCATTGGACAGCGGTCAAAAACATCCTTAAGTACTTGAGAAGAACTAAGGATATGGTTCTTTCTTATGGAGGTGATGAACAACTCGTTGTTAATGGTTACACCGATGCTAGTTGGAACACCGATCCGGATGATTCTAAATCACAATCTGGATACGTATTTATTTTGAATGGTGCAACAATTAGCTGGAGGAGTGCAAGGCAAAGCGTTGTGGCGAGATCTTCAACTGAATCAGAATACATGGCTGCTTCGGAGGCTTCACAAGAAGCGATATGGATGAAAGAGTTCATTACAGAGCTGGGTGTGGTTCCTAGTGCGCTGGACCCAATGTCTATCTACTGTGATAACATGGGCGCCATAGCCAATGCACAAGAACCAATGTCACACAAGAAGCTGAAGCATATCAAGCTACGTTTTCACGCTATTCGAGAACATATCCAGGATGGGGATATAAAGATTTGCAAAGTACACACAGATCTGAATGTGGCGGATCCGTTGACTAAACCTCTGCCAAGGGCAAAACATGACCAGCACCAAACTACCATGGGTGTTCGATATATTACCATGTAATCTAGATTAGATGACTCTAGTGCAAGTGGGAGACTGTTGGAGATATGCCCTAGAGGCAATAATAAAAGTTGTTGTTATTATATCTTTGTGTTTATGATAAATGTTTACATTCATGCTATAATAGTATTAACAAGGAAACATTAATACTTGTGTGATTTGTAAACTTAATTTGAAGTCCCTGGTAAAGCCTCTATATAATACCAGCTTGTTGGTTAATAGATGATTGTGGTTTCCCTATCATGAACATTGAGATGTTATTAACAACAAGATCATATCGTTAGGAGAATGATATGATGGACATACTCCTATAGATAAGCGTAGCATAAAGATCAAGTCATTTTAATAGTTCAAATGCTATATGCTTTCTGATACATAGTAATCTAATTCCTTTGACCATGAGATCATGCATATCGCCTTTACCGGATGGATGCTTTGATGACATCAAACACCACACCGTAACTGGGTGGCTATAAAGGTGGCATTGAGTGTTCGGAAAGTATTGGTTGAGACACATGGATCAAGAGTGGGATTTGTCCATCCATATGACGGATAGATATACTCTGGGCCCTCTCGGTGGAATGTCATCCAATTAGCTTGCAAGCATGTGACTGGCTCACAAGGGATCACATATCACGGGAACGAGAAAAGAGTACTTATCGGTAACAAGGTTGAACTAGGTATGCAGAGATACCGACGATCATAACCTCGGATAAGTAACATATCGTGAGACAAAGGGAAATTGATATCGTATGTAAGTGGTTCATTCGATCGCAAAGTAATCGTAGAAATATGTGGGAGCCATATGAATTTCCAGATTCCTCTATTGGTTATTGTTCGGAGAAGTGTCTCGATCATGTCCGCATAATTCACGAACCGTAGGGAGACACACTTAAGGATTCGACGTTGTTTGAGTAGTTATGGAATGATGAGAAAGAGACCGAATGTTGTTCGGAGTCTCGGATGGGATCCGGGATATCACGAGGAGATCCGGAATGGTCCGGAGAATAATATTCATATAAGGAAAGTCCCGTTTCGGAGATGGGGAATGTTTCCGGTGTTTTCATCGGGAATGTTCTAGAATGTTCCGGAATGTCCGGCACTCCGGAGGGGAAGGGTACATGGATGTGTTGTATCAAGTTGGTATGGTTGCATCCTATACTAAGTGTCATCACTGTTCCAAATAAAGGATTAATTCAAATCCTAGTTTGAAAAGTCAAATAGCTAAATTGAAAAGTCAAACGACTAAATTTGGAAAGAGGAAAAGAGGAGGAAGGTGAAACCGAGTTGGGGAGGGAGTCCCTCCTCCCCAAGCCGGCGCACCCTCCAAGCCGAGTTGGGGAGGGACTCCTCTCTCTCCCCCTTGGCCGGCCGGCCCCTCCACCTATATAAGGAGGGGCAGGGCTCCCTCCTAGGACACACAACTTCCACGCCTCAAACCCTAGCAGCTGCTGCCCACCATAGCCGCCGCCGTCCCTAGGGTTTTTGCCCTAGCCGCCGACTTGGGGTGCCCCAAACCCTAGCCGCCGGCTCTAGCACCTCCTCATTAGTGTGTCTAAAACCTAGATCGCCGAGGAGCTCTCTCATACTCCACCATACTCGCTCCGGCTTAAGGCGAAGCCCTGCGAGATCTCCCCTCTACTTCCGGTACCACGCCGTTGTGCTGCCGGAATCGCGAGGAGAGTGCTACATCCTCCGCTGCCTGCTGGAACAAGGGAGAGGAAGGTCTTCGTCGAGTACCGAACGTGTGACCGACTGCGGGAGCGCTGCCGGAACGCAGCGCCGGAAGGATCGTCTACGCGATCTTGAGATCGGAAAGAGTACGACTACATCACCCACGAGAATCCGCTCTCGTTAAACACTTTGGAATCTTCGAGGGTAAGTTATTCCATCGACTTGTTGCTACAATCTAGTAGATAGATCTTGGCTTGTTTGTTTGTATGCGGTAGAAATTTTTTGTTTTCCATGCTACGAAACCCTACACTAGAGGCTCGACAACTTTGACACCTGAGCGCCGCCGTGTCTGCCATCGCTCCGGCAAGATTCCCTGGTAAGCACAGACCGCCCCTGACCCTCTCGTTGATGCTCCCGTAATCGCCACACTCGCCCGCATCTAACACAACTTCCCTTTTTTCCTTCGGGTGGCCTGTAGCCCCGCCCCCGTCGATGAACAGAAGCACCTGGCGCCACCGCAAGCTCCGGCGAGCAATAACCACTGCTCCAGTGCGCCCCTCGATGAACCGACCCCACCTTGAGCTTCGCTGCAACCTCGCGAGCACGGTGAGCACCCTCTCCCTCTCCCGCGCGACCTAGTTCCTCGGCAACCTCCCCGTTTGAGCGCGCGCCGCCGTCCGCCGCCGCTAGCACCGCCCAATTTTGGTCAGGCTCCTGTACACCATTGGATCATAATCGCGTGGCTATGATAGAAACTTAAGCGAAGCGGTATCAGTCGATCTGTGCCGTGCGATTTAAATGAAATCCTGCGGCCTGCGCAGCTTGATCCAGCCAAAGCGGTATCGTCTAGTAAGAATGGGCCACGTGTCCAGAGTTTGATTTAAAACAGAAATTTTGATCTATTAGATATGCAAACTTGCAAAATTCATAACTTTTAATCCACACGTCCAAATTTTGCAAATTTTATATCATTGGAATCAGGAGAACAAAACCTTTCCAACCATGCACATTATTTAATGATTTGCTTCTACAAACTTAGTTGTTTTTGCAGAAACTTGTGTTGGCATAATTTGAATATAAAAATTATTCTAGAAATATTTTTATGGTAAAATCTTTGGCAAATGTATTTTTTGAACCTACTAACCATAAAAACCAACTTATGTATTTAAAAATGTATTTTTGTGAAGCCAGAGAATAAATCTTTGAATAAGAGCATTTCTAGTCAAATAAAAATATTATTTATGTGTTAAAAATACTTTTTGAGTAAAATCTTTGGAAAATGATTTGAATTAAACTCTCTGACCCTAAACACCAAGTTTTGAGATTTAAAAATATATTTGATGAACCCTATAAAATTATTACTTTGCAAAAAGGCATTTCCAACAACATAAAATATCACTTTGGTATAATATTTGGTTTATGGGGTGAAACCTTTTGCAAATGGTTTTAATATTAAACACTTGACCTTAAAACACTAACATGTTGTGTTTAAAAATATTTTACAAACTCTAGGGATTATCATTTTGATTTAAATCATTTCTAGCAAAACAAAATGATTTAAATGGCCATTTTCACCAACTTGAAGTTAAATGGTTTTACCACTTTTGTAAATGACCAATATGAGCTTTAAAATGTTTAGAGCCTACTAGAAACCACTTTTCCAAATAAAACAATCTTTTGCATGCTTGCATGCATTGCCTTGTTTTTATTATTTTATGTGGTAAATTGTTTGAATGCTAGTTGAATATGTGTTTGCTTGATTGAATTGTAGTGAAGTTAGAAGAGTGTGATATTTGCAAGATCAAGAAGTGAACCAATATTCTCTACTAAAAAGGCAAGTGACACTATCATCCATGTCCTACTATTTTCATTACACTTAGTGGATTTTTGTAACATGCATGATAGGACTACTATATTTCTATGCTATGCTATATACTATTAGGATATCCTTTATATCTTCCTTAGTGAAAACAATGTAGTTGTAGTATGCTTAGCCCTGCTATATATTTGGGATGGGATACATGATATGATTATATGAAGTGTTGGAAAATATATGTTTTATATAATAAAACAAGTACTCAATGAACCACCTGGGTGGAATGAGGATACTCAATTTTGGACAAGGTGGCAACAAAGGGAACCATGTTTATATGGCTATCTTTTTGTATGTGCACTAGAAGAAAACCACCCAGGGACTTAGAGATTGAACAAGTTTCTCGTACAGTGGCTTCCGTGTACAACCACATGCTAAATGGGCTCTGACTTAGTCAACTACATAGTGGAAGACCCATGCATTGGCATCTTCAAGTTAACTAGAATTGTGTATGGAAATATATCCCTACATTGGTGCCTGGTAGAAAAGCTAGCATTGTGTATTGGGAGGACTTCTATGGAAAGACTTTGTCACATTCTCGATCTGCCGGTACTCCATTTGGTGAGTACTTATCCAGCGGCCACTGGTGGCGTCAAGACGAGATTGTGTCATGTGGGTAAAGTGTACAACTTCTACAGAATATCAAAATTCTAAGTACTTAGCCGTGTCCCCGGTTACGGACAATTCTGAGCAACTAAGGCCTGAAGCTATGGAAGATCTCGACATTCCAATTTCTCAAAGTAAAACTTGATGGTGACAACAAGGGATTAGAAGCACTTGGAGTTTTCCAAGGAGTTCAGAAAGATTTGTCAAAAGATCAAAACTATTTTGAAAAGATAGGATAAAACTATATTGCTTTCTGCAAATGAGCCTAAACCCTACTTAACCAAATATGCGTGTAATGATAGGATCCACTTATTTCTACAAAGTAGTGAAACTTGCCAATACAATTCAAATGAATTGACCCTTGTGGCTGCAACTTATTATGTTGCAGGTTTGTTTGATGTTAGTGAAGTGTGTGTTGAATAGGATTACAAGTCTACAACCAACATGACTGCCTGTGGCACTTTGAAGATGAAGGACTCCATGCTATAGTTATTTCTGCTACATTGTAATGAGATAGCCAAAAGAGCTATGTAAGATGTAATGAATTATCTTATTCCTGGTTATAAAGTTGTATTATGACCTTTGTTTGGATCCTAGATTTTGATCCAGGGACTAGCATTGTAAACACAGGGATCTCTACCTTATTAAAGGTTGGACCTTTACAGATGGTATCAGAGCACTGTGTTGCCTGTAGGATTGTAACCCTAGGATTGGACAAAACTCCTTAAAAAATAGGAGTTGCATTTTTTCCAAAAACTTATTTACAAACAATCTTGTAAACACTTTCCTCAACCTTTTTGGTTTTGATTCTACATCTCTTCCTTTTCAACTTGATGGACAAAGCCTTCACCATGACCAATGACTTCAACTTTAGTTTCACCAAGGACTTCAACGTAGACATCACTAAGGACTACAAGTGAGAACCAAGAGACATTAGATTGCCTACCAACTATCTAAAACATAGGTATCATGTTAGTGTATGGATCATATTGACCTATGAGGTATGACTGTACTAAGTTAATTATTTCAAGAAAACTTGTTGTTTCCTTCAACTCATGAGATAAGCTCATAAGTTGTTAAGTGAATAGTTGCTTGTTGATTGTTTGATTGAACTTGATTGTTTTGGGTGGTGTGTTAGAACTTCTTTAGATCTATCTATCATTACTTATCTCTATCAAACCAACAAATGCCTCCCCGTCGTGCCAACCCCAACCAAAACAACAACAATAACGTCACTCCCGAGATGCAGCAGTTGATGACGGCTCAAGCTCAACTGATGCAGATGATGATGCAGTATGTGCAAAATCAGAATCAAAATAACAATAACAACAACAATCAGAATAATCCTCCAGCACATGACATGCTCACCAGATTTCTGAAACCGAGGCCTGCAAGGTTCTCTGGAACAACTGGCCCAATGGTAGCCAATGATTGGTTACGTTCGGTGAATAAGGACTTAGTGACTGTTGGCTGCACCGATGAGGAAAAAGTTAGGTTTGCAGCATATCTGCTCGAAGGACCAGCAGCAACATGGTGGGACAACTTTCAGATCACCACTCCCTTGAGGATGTGACTTGGGCTATTTTTGAGGATGGTTTCCGTACAGCTCACATCTCATCTAGAGTGATGAACTTGAATAAAAAGGAGTTTCACAATCTGAAACAGCATCACCTCAGTGTGGCTGAGTACATTGAAGAATTCAACAATCTGGCACGCTATGCACCGGATGAAGTTGATACTGTTGGAATTATGCCCTAGAGGCAATAATAAAGATGTTATTATTATAATTCTTGTTCATGATAATGTTTATATTCCATGCTAGAATTGTATTAAGCGGAAACTTTAATACTTGTGTGGTTTGTGAACACCACCGTGTCCCTAGTACACCTCTATGGACTAGCTCATTGATCAATGATGGTTAAGGTTTCCTAACCATAGACATGAGTTGTCAATTGATAATGAGATCATATCATTGGAGAATGATATGATGGACAGACCCAAACTAAGCGAAGCAATTAGATCGTGTCATCGTGTTCGTCTTTGCGAAGCTTTTCTTATGTCAAATATTGTATTCCTTAGACCATGAGATAATACAACTCCCTGGTATCGGAAGAAAGCTTTGAGGTCATCAAACGTCATCCTATGAAAGGGTGATCATAAAGGTGTCTCTCAGGTGATCGGAAAGTATCTGTTGGGTTGTATGTATCGAGATGGGATTTGTCCCTCCCAAGTTGGAGAGATATACTTCGGGCCCACTCGGTAATCGATATCAACACCGCTTGCAAGCATGTGGTTAAGGAGTTAATCACAAAGTGATATCGGATTACGGAACGAGTAAAGTACTTGCTGTGAACGAGATTGAACTAGGTATGACGGTACCGACGATCGAATCTCGGGCAAGTAAAATATCGCGAGACGAAGGGAATATATATATGGGATTGTTTGAATCCTAACATCATGGTTCATCCGATATGATCATCGATGAATGTGTGGGAGTCAATATGGGTGCCCAGACCCCGCTGTTGATTATTGATAGAAGATCATGTCTGCATATTCTCGAACCCGCAGGGTCACACACTTAACGTGTCTCGACGCTAGGATAGATTGGATAATTGGTTTATGAATTTTTGTTCGGAGCCTTGGATGGGATCCGGGACATCATGAGAGGTTCCGGAATGGTCCGGAGAATAAGATTCATATAAGGCAGTGCAGTTTTTGGAGTTCGGAATTGTTCCGGGTTAATCGGTATTGTACCGGAAGCTTCTAGAACCTTCCGGAAGGGGACCAACGTGGCCCCACCTTCCGGGAGGGGGCATGGGCCTATGAGGGAGTGTCCTGGCCGCATTGGGCCAGGGGCACAAGGCCCCATAGGGCCCAGCCGATCCTAGAGAGTTTAAATCGTTTAAACTAGAGATAGGGTTTCTAGAAGAGGGGAGAGTCCATGCCCCCCACTCCTTATCCTTTGGGCTTGGGGGAGGGGCTAGGGCTGCCCCCCCTCTATATAAAGAGGGGTGGGGGCGCACCAACCCCCCACACCTCTCCTCCAAACCCTAGCCGCCTTGCTAGCCTTCCTCTCCCCCTCCCGACTGTTTGTAGGCGAAGCCCTGCAGCAGAAATTCTCCACCATATACACCACGCCGTCGTGTTGTAGATCCAATCTATGTCTCCACCATGCTTGCTGGTCCGAGGAAGGAGGAGACGTCGAGGTGCTGCACGTGTGCATCTCACGGAGGCACCGCCACTTGTGGTGCTAGATCGGATCGGATCACGAGGAGGAGAAGCGAGTACGACTACATCACCCACGTTCCGACGAACGTTCCGCTGTGCGAATCTTCAAGGGTATGAAGATCTAATCCAATCTCTCTTGTTGTTTGCATCTCCTAGATTAGATCTTGGCTTTCCCTCTGTTCGTTCCGTAGAAAATTTTGATTTACTATGCCGCGAAACCCTTCAGTGGTATCAGAGCTAGATCTATGCGTAGATGTGATTCACGAGTAGAACGCAACATGGTTGTTGCGGGCGTTGATGTTTTCTGTTGCAAGCATCTTGTTTGTGTTCTTCTTATAACGCGGGATAGTGAGATTGAAGCGGTCCAGGCCAACCTTACGCGACGTCGTTCGCGAGACCGGCTCCGCACTTGACGTGTGGCTTGTTCCACACATGCGGCTGGTGGATGTCAGTTTCTCTCACTATAGTTGTCATGGGATTAACACCGGAGTTTGGCAACCATAATATCACCGTTGTGGCTTTCCGTAGGTAAGAATCGTTCTTAGCATCTACTCCCATAAGCCACGTAAAACATGCAACAACAAAGTAGAGGCGTCTAACTTGTTTTTGCAGGGAGTGTTTTCTGTGATATGGTATGGCCCAAGATGTGATGTGTATAATGTATGCGATGATCATGTTTTGTAATGTTTCACGACTTGCATGTCGATGAGTACACAACCGGCAGGAGCCATATGGTTGTCTTTATAATTTTGTATGACCTGTGTGTCAACTTCTTATACGCCATGTAATAGTTTCACATTATCGCTAAGTAGTTAGCAATAGTTGTAGTTTCTATTCGTGGTGGAGGCAATCATGGTGGAGTGATGGAGATCATGCCGGAATGCACAAGATGGAGATCATTGCGCGAGGATTGGCTATACCATGTCACATAAAGTTATATGCATGTGATGTTTATCCCTTTATGTATCTTATTATGCTTAGATCGCGACGGTAGCATTATAAGATGATTCCTCACTTAAAGATCAAGATAAAAACTGTGTTCTCCCCAAGTATGCACCGTTGCGAAAGTTCGTCGTGTCCAAGCATCACGTGATGATCGGGTGCTATAGACTCTACGCTCACATACAACGGGTGCAAGCCAGTTTTGCACACGCGGAAATACTTGGGTCTAGCTTGACGAGCCTAGCATGTACAGACATGGCCTCGGAACACAAGAACCGAAAGGTTAAGCATGAGTCATATGAATGATATGATCGACACTTTGTTGTCCACCATTGAAACCACATCTCTTCTCGTGATGATCGGATTAGGTGTGGTGAATTTGGATCGTGTTCACTAAACAACTTGAGGGATGTTGAATTTAGTGGGAGTTCATCTAGTAATTTGATTAAGTTGAACTATTTATCATGAACATAGTCTAAATTGTACTTGCCAATACTGTAGATCACATGGCCAAATCCAACTTCAACTTCAACGTTTTTGCTGAGAAGGAAAAGCTTAGAAACAATGGGTCTAACTTCACCAATTGGTTCCGCAATCTAAGAATCATTCTGTCTGGCGGACAAAAGGACTATGTCCTTGGGAAAGCGTTAGGTGACCCCCCTGCTGCAACTGCGCCGGCTGATGAGAAAGCTGTCTATCAGCCGCGTAAAGATGATTATGGTGTGATTAAGAGCACCATGTTGTTTGCTATGGAACCGGAACTTCAAAATCGTTTTGAAGAGTATCCCGGGCCCTTTGAGATTCTCGAGGAGCTGAAAACCATGTTTCAGACTCAGGCCCGTTCTGAGAGATAGGAGATCTCCGAGAAGTTCTTTAACTGCAAGATGGAGGAAGGGAGTTCCATTAGTGAGCACGCCATTAAGATGACGGGCTACACTCAACGGCTTGAGCAACTGGAATGCACGATTCTAGAGGAGCTCAAGATTGACAGGGTTCTGCAATCACTCCCTCCCAGCTACAAAAGTTTTGTAGTGACTCATAATCAGATTGGTTCCACTGATACGATCACCGAGCTCTTCGCAAAGCTGAAGGCTGCGGAGGTGGACATCAAGAAAGATAATCATGTGTTGATGGTCAACAAGCCCTCCTTTAAGAAAGGTAAGGGAGCAAAGAAGCCCTTCAAGAAGGGCGGCGGCAAGCGCGCCCCTGCTGAGAAGAAGCTCAAGTCTGGTCCTAAGCCGGACACTGAGTGCTTCTATTGCAAGGACAAGGGTCACTGGAAGCGCAACTGTCCGAAGTACTTAGTGGACAAGAAGGCTGGCACCATCAAAGGTATATTTGATATACATGTTATTGATGTTTTCCTTACTAGCCCTCGTTGTAGTGCCTGGGTATTTGATACCGGTTCAGTTGCTAATATTTGTAACTCGAAACAGGAGCTACGGAATAGACGGCGGCTTGCAAGGGATGAGGTGACGATGCGCGTTGGCAACGGATCAAGAGTTGATGTGATGGCCGTCGGCACGCTCTCCTTAGTTTTACCTTTGGGATTAGTTTTAAACCTTAATAAGTGTTATTATGTGCCTGCGTTGAGCATGAACATTATTTCTGGATCGTGTTTATTGCAAGACGGTTATTCATTTAAATCGGAGAATAATGGTTGTTCAATTTATATGAGTAACATCTTTTGTGGTCATGCACCTCTTGTGAATGGTTTATTTCTTCTAAATCTCGAAAGGGCTGAAACACACATCCATAACATTGAGGCTAAAAGATGCAAAGTAGATAGTGATAATACTACTTATTTGTGGCACTGTCGTCTAGGTCATATTGGTGTAAAGCGCATGAAGAAACTCCATTCTGATGGACTTTTGGAGTCTCTTGATTTCGAATCATTTGACACATGCGAACCATGCCTCATGGGCAAGATGATCAAAACACCGTTCTTCGGTATGATGGAGCGAGCAACGGACTTGTTGGAAATCATACATACCGATGTATGCGGACCGATGAGTATTTCGACGCGCGGTGGATATCGCTATTTCCTCACTTTTACCGATGACTTAAGTAGATATGGGTATATCTATTTAATGAAACATAAATCTGAAACATTTGAAAAGTTCAAGCAATTTCAGAATGAAGTGGAGAACCATCGTAACAGAAAGATTAAGTTTCTACGATCCGATCGTGGAGGTGAATATTTGAGTTATGATTTTCTCACGCATCTTAAAGCAAGTGGAATCGTTTCACAACTCACGCCACCCGGAACACCACAGCGCAATGGTGTGTCTGAACGCCGGAATCGAACCCTATTAGATATGGTCCGATCAATGATGTCTCTTACTGATTTGCCGTTATCATTTTGGGGTTATGCATTAGAAACCGCTGCATTCACTTTAAATAGGGCTCCATCTAAATCCGTTGAGACGACACCGTATGAACTGTGGTTTGGTGCTAAACCTAAGTTGTCGTTTCTTAAAGTTTGGGGATGCGAAGCTTACGTCAAGAAGTTGATGCCGGACAAGCTCGAACCCAAAGCGGAGAAATGCGTCTTCATAGGATACCCTAAGGAAACTATTGGGTATACCTTCTATCACAGAACCGAAGGCAAAGTGTTTGTCGCAAAGAACGGTTCCTTTCTTGAGAAGGAGTTTCTCTCGAAAGAAGTGAGTGGGAGGAAAGTAGAGCTAGACGAGGTTATTAAACCTTCTCTTGAGTTGGAGAGTAGCGCAGCACCTGAAATTGTTCCAGTGCCGCCTGCACCAACAATAGAGGAAGCTAATGACAAGGATCATGAAGCTTCGGACGATGCTGCTACTGAACGTCGCAGGTCGACAAGGTCGCGTGCCCCCCTGAGTGGTACGGCAACCCTATCTTGACTGTCTTGCTAGTAGAAGACAGTGAACCTACGAACTATGAGGAAGCGATGATGAGCCCAGACTTTGAGAAATGGCTAGAAGCCATGAAATCCGAATTGGGATCCATGAGCGAAAACCAAGTATGGACTTTGGTGGACCCTCCTAGCGACCGAAAGGCCGTTGAGTGCAAATGGATCTTCAAGAAGAAAACGGACGCGGATGGTAATGTTACCATCTATAAAGCACGGCTTGTCGCGAAAGGTTTTCGACAAGTTCAAGGTGTTGACTACGATGAGACTTTCTCTCCCGTAGCGATGTTTAAATCCATTCGGATTTTATTAGCAATTGCCGCGTTTCATGATTATGAAATATGGCAGATGGATGTCAAGACTGCTTTCCTCAATGGCAACATTGATGAAGAGTTGTATATGATGCAACCCGAAGGTTTTGTCGATCCTAAGGATGCTAGTAAAGTATGCAAACTTCAGCGTTCCATTTATGGACTGAAGCAAGCATCTCGGAGTTGGAACCTTCGTTTTGATCAAGTGATCAAGAGCTTTGGATTTGTTCCAAATTGCTACGAAGCTTGTATCTACAAGAAAGTGAGTGGGAGCTCGGTGACGTTTCTGGTACTATATGTGGATGACATATTGATTATCGGAAATGACATCAACATGCTTAACGATGTGAAGAGTTATTTGAACAAGTGTTTTTCAATGAAAGACCTAGGTGAAGCTGCTTATATATTGGGCATCAAAATCTATAGAGATAGACAAAGACGCCTGATAGCCTTAAGCCAGAGTACATACCTAGACAAAGTTCTGAAAAGGTTCAGAATGGATAAGGCAAAGAAAGGTTCAGTGCCTATGTTGTCAGGTAAGATATTGAGCAAGGCTCAGTGTCCAGCTACGGTAAATGATAGGGAAGCTATGAGCAAAGTGCCTTATGCCTCGGCCATAGGTTCCATCATGTATGCCATGCTGTGTACTAGACCAGATGTGTCCAATGCTCTTAGTTTGACGAGCAGATATCAAAGTGATCCAGGAGTGGAACACTGGACAGCCGTGAAGAACATCCTAAAGTACCTAAATAGGACTAAAGAAATGTTCTTAGTCTATGGGGGTGATGAACAGCTTGTCGTAAAAGGTTACGTCGACGCTAGTTTTGACACCGACAAGGATGATTCCAAATCTCAGACAGGATACGTTTATATTTTGAATGGAGGAGCTGTGAGCTGGAGAAGCTGCAAGCAAAGCGTGATCGCGGGATCTATAGTGGAAGCGGAATACATGGCTGCTGCAGAAGCGTCAAGTGAAGGAGTTTGGATAAGAAACTTCATCACTGAGCTTGGCGTGGTTCCAAGTGCATTGGACCCACTAGAGATATTGTGTGACAACACTGGCGCCATAGCACTCGCTAAGGAACCAAGATATCATCCAAAGACCAAGCATATCAACCGCAAGTTTCATATAATCCGAGATTATATAGCAGATGGAGATCTGAAGATTAGCAAAGTACATACAGATCTGAATGTCGCAGATCCATTGACTAAACCTCTTCCACGTGTAAAACATGATCAACACCTCAGTGCCATGGGTGTGAGATTGTTGCCAAATGTAAACTAGATTATTGACTCTAGTGCAAGTGGGAGACTGTTGGAATTATGCCTTAGAGGCAATAATAAAGATGTTATTATTATAATTCTTGTTCATGATAATGTTTATATTCCATGCTAGAATTGTATTAAGCAGAAACTTTAATACTTGTGTGGTTTGTGAACACCACCGTGTCCCTAGTACACCTCTATGGACTAGCTCATTGATCAATGATGGTTAAGGTTTCCTAACCATATACATGAGTTGTCAATTGATAATGAGATCATATCATTGGAGAATGATATGATGGACAGACCCAAACTAAGCGAAGCAATTAGATCGTGTCATCGTGTTCGTCTTTGCGAAGCTTTTCTTATGTCAAATATTGTATTCCTTAGACCATGAGATAATACAATTCCCTGGTATCGGAAGAAAGCTTTGAGGTCATCAAACGTCATCCTATGAAAGGGTGATCATAAAGGTGTCTCTCAGGTGATCGGAAAGTATCTGTTGGGTTGTATGTATCGAGATGGGATTTGTCCCTCCCAAGTTGGAGAGATATACTTCGGGCCCACTCGGTAATCGATATCAACACCGCTTGCAAGCATGTGGTTAAGGAGTTAATCACAAAGTGATATCGGATTACGGAACGAGTAAAGTACTTGCTGTGAACGAGATTGAACTAGGTATGATGGTACCGATGATCGAATCTCGGGCAAGTAAAATATCGCGAGACGAAGGGAATATATATATGGGATTGTTTGAATCCTGACATCGTGGTTCATCCGATATGATCATCGATGAATGTGTGGGAGTCAATATGGGTGCCCAGACCCCGCTGTTGATTATTGATAGAAGATCATGTCTGCATATTCTCGAACCCGCAGGGTCACACACTTAACGTGTCTCGACGCTAGGATAGATTGGATAATTGGTTTATGAATTTTTGTTCGGAGTCTCGGATGGGATCCGGGACATCACGAGAGGTTCCGGAATAGTCCGGAGAATAAGATTCATATAAGGCAGTGCAGTTTTTGGAGTTCGGAATTGTTCCGGGTTAATCGGTATTGTACCGAAAGCTTCTAGAACCTTCCGGAAGGGGACCAACGTGGCCCCACCTTCCGGGAGGGGGCATGGGCCTATGAGGGAGTGTCCTGGCCGCATTGGTCCAGGGGCACAAGGCCCCATAGGGCCCAGCCGATCCTAGAGAGTTTAAATCGTTTAAACTAGAGATAGGGTTTCTAGAAGAGGGGAGAGTCCATGCCCCCCACTCCTTATCCTTTGGGCTTGGGGGAGGGGCTAGGGCTGCGCCCCCCCTCTATATAAAGAGGGGTGTGGGCGCACCAACCCCCCACACCTCTCCTCCAAACCCTAGCCGCCTTGCTAGCCTTCCTCTCCCCCTCCCGACTGTTTGTAGGCGAAGCCCTGCAGCAGAAATTCTCCACCATATACACCACGCCGTCGTGTTGTAGATCCAATCTATCTCTCCACCATACTTGCTGGTCCGAGGAAGGAGGAGACGTCGAGGTGCTGCACGTCTGCATCTCACGGAGGCACCGCCACTTGTGGTGCTAGATCGGATCGGATCGCGAGGAGGAGAAGCGAGTACGACTACATCACCCACGTTCCGACGAACGTTCCGCTGTGCGAATCTTCAAGGGTATGAAGATCTAATCCAATCTCTCTCGTTGTTTGCATCTCCTAGATTAGATCTTGGCTTTCCCTCTGTTCGCTCCGTAGAAAATTTTGATTTACTATGCCGCGAAACCCTTCAGATACAGATGCTAAGAGGAAGGAGAAATTCCTCGAAGGACTTAATGATGAGTTGAACCGGCAGCTGTCTGTTGCCTATGTCCCAACTTATCAATCACAAAGCCACCGTCTTGGAAAACAAGATGAATCAAGTTGAGATCAGAAAGAGGAAGCATAAACTCAAGTATCACTCAGGATCATCACAAAGGAAGCGTTCATTCAAAAAGAGCAATGAAGATTCTGAACCACATCAGTACCACCACCACAACAATGGAAGTGATAATAATGGAAATGATACTGACAATGGAGATGACAATTCCAAGAAGAAGGACATTATCCAGTTGCAATGCTATAATTGTAAGGAACTTGGACACTATGCATCAGACTGTCCTGATAAGAAAAAGAAAAAGGATGTTGGAAACTCCAAGAAAATGACTCCAATGTGATCCAGAAAGGACATGTGCACCACATTGACATGAATGAGAACCTTGAAGAAATAGAAGATGTGGATGCCAGAAATTAGTAACTCAGTTGAGTCAAATAAGGATTCCTTGTCTAGATATCAAGTGTTGAACCCATAATCAAGTGAATCATCAATGTAACCCTATAAGACTTTCTTTTAAGGGTGGTAGTACCCTAGTTGTCTTGAAGCCAACTTGTAACCTCTGGCCTTCCCAAATCTCGGGACGAGATTTCTTTTAAGGGTGGTAGCCTGTCACATCCTTAAATTTTCCAACTTTTGAAGTGTGAAAAATAAATAAACAAAATAAATATTTGTTGAAATTTAGGGTGAAAAGAAACTTTTTTATTCCAAATGGAAACATCAAAACCCATTTTGAACAAATAAAATCCTAAAGGGATTTAAAAAGATAGACAAATAATAAATAAAGTTATAATAGTTAGAATCACCATTTTTGGATCTTTAACTAAAAAGATATGGTTTTTATAAGCAAAGGAAGAAATAATAAATATGGACTATTTTAAAGAGCCAAATTAAAACTTGGCCAAGCAAATAAAATAAAATATTTTTGTTTAATAAAAAGAGTAAAGGTTATTTAAATAAAATCATGAGGATTTATTATTATCCAATTTCATTTAGGTAAAGACATTTCCCATTTTAAATGAACATTAAAACATAATAAAGTATTTTAAATAATAATTCAAAGTGAATTATTTTCAAATAAAACGTTCTGAAAAAGATTTGGTAAAATTTAGGTTTCAAATAGAGTTTGAAAACAAAAAAAAATCTTATTTGAATTAATACAAGGGCCTATTTTAAATAATTAATATACCCTAAAAAGAATAAAAGAGATATTCTAAATTTGACTTTAGAATATGTTAATAAACGAAATTAAAATATACACAAAGTTTGGTAGAGGTTTGAATTCAAATAGTGTTTGAATTGTTTGAATAAAAATCAAAACCGAAATTCAAAATAGAAAAAGAAAAACATTCTGAATAAAAAAAAGGGAAACGAACCTAGCCCAGGAATCTGGCCCAGTCCAGCCCAACAAACATAGCCCACTCCTTCCCTCTCGCGAATTGTTTTCCACTCAGTAGCCTACCCGCGAAGTCACTGACGCTGCGACCCCACGCCCACTCTAACATGGTTATACCCTACGGGTACGTGACTTCAGCATACCTGGTCCAGCCCAAGGAAAGCCCACAGCAGATACACGCTGGACCATGAAGATTTTTGGGTGGCCAAGGCCCATGACGCCTTCGGATCCTTGGAGAGCAAGACTAGCATAGATAGGAAATTCAAAGGGGTAAAACCCTATAACTTGTAACCGACTAGGACTATGCCCGGGACCTGCCTAAGTCTATATAAAGGCCAGGAGGGCACGTGCTAGATCTCTCGACTCATACTCTCGCATACGCACCTGACGCCAGATTGAATCTGCGCACCCTGTAACCTTCGGTTCCGCCGTAATCAAGAGCAGACAAGCAGGAGTAGGGTTTTCCCTCCGGGGGCCTGAACCTGGGTAAATCTTGTGTCCCCTGGTTGCTTGTCTGTTAATCGTTCCACGATCTCCAGCATCCCCATCTTCTCCAAAACCCAAGTCCATAACAATGGGCATTGACGAGATTAAACCTCGTCAATTGGCGCCGTCCGTGGGAATCGGGGCTGCTGATTGTGCGATCGTGACGGTCCCGACCTGATCGATCTACAACTCCACGGCGACGGAGAATCACCTCCTCTTCGGCACTTTCGACTTCACCGCCCACTCGCTGGCCACCATGAAGGATTTCGAGCCCGTAGGCGACGGACTCGAAATTTTGTTTGGGAGCTTCTGCTTCCAGGTGGGACAAACCGGCACCCTCCGCCTTCCTGAGCGGGTGCCCGTGCCGTCGATCAGGCCCGCCTCATGGGCTCCACACCCCGTGCTGCGCACATCACCATCGACAGATGAGTTCTACGACAACAGCAGCTGCAACTCCGATCTGTGCGATCTCCCTTCGGATGAAGGGACCTACGGTTCCGGATCCGAAAGCTGCGGCAGCAGCAGACCGATCTACAAGCGCTACCAATGTGCCGCGGTCATCCAGGAGCAGCAAACGCCTAACCCGCCGCCCAACACGAACCCCAACCCGCAGGACAGAAACGGCGGGAACAGAAGAAGCCAGTCCCCCCACCCGAAGGGGAAAACAACGGCCACGTCATCCAACTTAGCAAAGAAGGATGGCTCCAGGCACGCCGTGCCGTCGCAGGCGACATAGTCCTGCCTGTGGACTCCCCACGTGACCTACTGATGGCATACCACTACCTCCTCATTGAGGAGCACAAGAAGCAAGTCAAGATGCAAGAGACGCTCGACAAACGCAAGCAAGCAGCCTCTGAGTCCAGCGCGCGACGAGCTGCGCTCTCAGCCATGGCACCCGGCTCTAGCACGAATGGAAACCAGGGAAACAAGCACCGCTCGCGGATGGAGAACATGGATCCCAAGGAGCGCCGTGATGTGACCCGAACTCTCCACACATCGTTCATGGATATGGATGCCGACGGCAACATCATCCCGAAGACACCACAAGCTGCGATCATGGCAGCCACTTCGTATCTCGCGGCCCACCAACCCCCAGAAGGGGACCCGAAAAGAGCCATGCATAAGTCCGCACTCACCAGACTCGGACTCGTCGGAGCTGCGCTCCACGAAGACGCTCCTGCGGAGCCGAAGAAGAAAGCTCCGGCCAGGCGCGACCGGAGCCCCACCCCTTCATCCGAAGAGGAGGAGGAGCACGACCTTCCGCAAAGGAAGAAGAGCTCGCATCGCCACAAACGCGACTACGACGCCAGAGACGCGCTTACACAGCGCAAAATCGACAAAGCACGAGCCAAACGCGCATGCTCATCCGAGTCCGAGATGGATGAAGATGAAGGAGAACTCTGCGGAGCTCGATGCTTCAGAAGATCTGTTCGGCGAACACAGATGCCACGCAATTTCAAGCTTCCTTCGGATACTCCGAAGTTCAACGGCACGCAAGATCCAAAATCTTGGCTCAGCGACCATCTGTGATCCGTCAAGCTGCACGGCGGTAACAAAGAAACCGCCATGCAATGCCTTCAGCTGCAGCTGACAGGCGCGGCGCGGGTCTGGCTCAGCAGCCTATCATCAGGATCCATCCGAAGTTGGGAGGAGCTAGCTTACAGCTTCATCCGAAATTTCAAGGGCACTAGCAAGAGGCCCGCCTCAATCGAAGAGTTGCGAGCCTGCACTCAGAGAACGGGCGAATCTATTCGCTCGTACATACTACGTTGGTCTACCACCAAGAACTCCGCTGCACATATCTCCGAGGAGAGGGCAATCGACGCCTTCAGAGACGGCGTCAAACGCCAAGATTTCAAGGAGGAACTTGGGCGCGTCAAGCCCAAGACACTCGACCACCTCATAGAAATTGCCAACAGTTGGGCGGACGGCGAAGATTGCATTCAGCGTGCGCAATCAGATGAAGAGGACGACTACGGCCGAAGGCGAGAACGCCGCAGCAAGAGGAGATCGCGTGTCTACGAGGACCGTGACAGACCCGACATGGTCGCGGCTGGCTACGCCGACCGCCGCAACGACAACAGCCGCAACAACGGAGGATACCGCGGAGGAAATTTCCGCGACAGCGGACGACCAGCACAATCGTGGCTACGCCGCGACCGCGACAACGGACCCTCAGCATTCGACAAACTTTCGGGTCCATGCACCATCCACTTCTACATCGACAAACAAGATGGCAAAAAGAAAGCCAGCCACATGCTCAAGGACTGCCGCGAGTTCCAGAAACTCAGCGAAAGCATGGTGCACATGAGGCAACAAGCCCCAACCCCTGCGTTCGAAAACGCACCCGCGCCAGGAGAAATAGCACACGGAGCTCCTCCACCGCCGCCTATTGGAGGCCCAAACCAACCAGTCGCACCAGCGCAAAACAACGCCGGGGTCGGGTACCCCCCACCAAAAGGAGCACTAAATATGATCCAGAAGGGACGCCCCACAAATAGGGTGCAGAAGAAAATCACCCGACAAATCAACTTGGCCGTGGCAACTCCGCCTGCAATCCCTGAGTACCTCAGCGGATCGGAGTCCTGCATCACTGTAACTACCTCGGTAAATTACGCTCCTAGTTACAAGCCTGGATGAGCGGAAATGGTTGAAATAGTACGGTGGGGCCCAAATGCCACTCACAGGTAGACCTTTCGGCCATCCCAACCATTTCCAAACATCGGGACAAGAACGGGCGTCATAATCGGCAGGCGAAGGGATCAACTACATACACAAATGAGTATGTATGCAAGCCACCATACAACAGTACATCAGAGCCATTCCATCTAAAAGAAATAGAAATATTGCAACGCCATACGACAAGATCCAAATATCCTAGATAGATATAATAGTTTAGGATATCTCCCCATACATCAAACATCAGAGTATCAGGCGGAAGCGGCAAACAAGATCCGAGTACGGATAAGAAGCAAATCGGCATAAATATGCCCCATAAATAAACACATCCCGCCCATAGATCTCACGGATCCCCGTTCCCGGAATCTCTACACCGAAAGATCGTTGCCCACATCGTCCGTCTCCTCCACCCAGTATCCATCTTGTGAGTGTACTTGTTCATCTGAATCAAATAATGTATCGTGTGAGACCCTAGGGGTACTCAGCAAGTCTTTATGCCTCTAAAGGGGACACAACCTGGGGTGACGCAATTGCAGCAAAAGATAAACCCTAACAGTTCTATAGAAACCCGCTAACCATCCGCCTAACCAAAGATAGACGGATGTCCGTGAATTAATGACAATAGTTATAACAGTAATATTAACAGATCCATCCTCCTCCTCGCTTACCAACGAGGAAGCGGACGAACAACCCCCCCCATCCGTGGGCAGTTTTATTATCCATTCCATGAGTGTTGCACTATTTACTAGTCAGTTACTTAGTCAAATTAAGAGCGGTACTTTAGTTATACTTGTCTATGATCGAGAAACTGTGCTCCAAGTCGTCCATAACCGTGACACGACTTTCAGAAAGTTTTACCCTGCAGGGGTGCACAAATAGCAACACACACTCGATCAACCTCGGAAAAACCAAATCAAAACCCAACGAGGCATTCACGACAAAGCAATCACCAGATTCAGAAATATTTCAGGGGGCCACCCCATTAAGCTACCCGCAACGAAGTTAGCTGACTTCGAGACAGACTCAAGGTTTGGGTGGACGGCTGTAAACGACTGGGAACCCGAAAGTGTGACTGGGCTTGTCGATACCACGAAAACGTGTCCCGATCCTAAACAGTACAGGTGCTCCTCGCACAATCGTAAATAAAGCAGTAAAGCATGGCATAAGTACATGATAGTAAATAAAACCTCAAACTAGTTTGTGGCCCCAAGAAATAAGAATGAATCAAGCTCTGGCTCAGGGGGGTCCCATAAGCCTCCCGGATGTGGATAGCGCGAATATTCAAGGAACAGGAATCAAGTACTCGGGGTCCTACGGGACACAAGTGAGCATGAAAAACCAAATAGCAGATATTGCTCACCGGTGCCACTTTCATTAGTTATCCCATTACTACTCAGGTTAAGTTGTTTAGGTACCTCGTTATCCGTCAGACACTCACATACCCTACACATGCTATTCTATGACTCGCATGGCTCAAACAACTCCTGTAGTAATGGCTCATGGGATGGAGGAGCAAGCTTTGGTGGGGTTTAAAAGTAAAGGCTATGCAATACTTGGGATTCAGTTTAATGCAATCGCGACTCAATGATGCAAGAATAAGATAGAGGCAATAGGTACTATATGTATGCAAGCATGTGGTAGTGCTTGCCTGGCAGCTCAGTTGAAGCGAGAGAAGGATCTGGGTAGTGCTCCTGGGTTTCTTGATATATCCCCTGCTCAGCGTCTATTCGA
Organism: Avena sativa; assembly: GCA_916181665.1. NCBI lineage: Eukaryota > Viridiplantae > Streptophyta > Magnoliopsida > Poales > Poaceae > Avena > Avena sativa. Next base: position 411,793,387 of record OV702281.1, on the reverse strand, counting down.
AGAAGAACCAAACAAACAAGGGCCAACATAAATAAAGTGCACAAGCATAAGAATAAAATGCGACAAGCAAACAATCATGCCATGATGAATGATGCACAATTTGCATGGCAATAAAGTAGCATGGCATGGGTGAGATGAGAAAACAAGAAGTAAACATTTTATTGAGTTTTGGCCACATTTTATCCTCATAAACAGTTCTGGTTTTGCAATATTTATGTGATGCATGCTTCAAAACAGAACAAGGAATGCATAAACAGAAAGGTCTCGTCGAGCTAATCATTTTAGACATATTATTTGTCAAATTTGGAGTTATAAAACAAAAGTTATTAATTAATTAAGGCGAAAGGGCATTTTGTTGTAATTTTAATCAACTCGAAATTAAAGTGTCCAAAATATATTTTGAAGGGCATATTTGAAATCCTCACATTTTTCTGATTTCAAAACATATATTATTTGGAATTATAATTTAAAAGTTATTTGAAAACAGATTTAAAATTTGAATTTAAATTAAATTTGAAAAGATTTGAATTAAAACAGATATCAGAAAACCTTTTTGTACTCAGGTTGAGCCAGCCACAGACGCTGACGGGTGGGCCACGCGCTGACTCAGCAACAGCCGACACGCGGGGACTGGTCCGGACTTTTTGCACCGCGAGCACACCCAGCCGCAACGGATGGCAGGTGGGCCTCCAGGCGGCGGGGCCACAGCGCGCGCGCGGCCAACGCGTGCTGGACACGTGGGCGATCCCAGGCGCGCGGGGGTACTGGTCCGTGCCGTCGGTTTCTCCTAGGGGTGTTTTTAGAAAAACCAAAGGCTGGCTGACTGGTGGGGCTTCCGGGGCTGCGGGTTGAGGCGGGAAAAAGGGCAGGGGCCTTTCTGCGAAAACGACAACGTCGCCGGACTGCTGCTGCGCGCCGATCTGCAGAGCACAGAGTAACCGCCGGAGTTTTGGACGGCGATGGCGACCAAACGACGGCGGATCTCGCCAGACCGCAAAAACGAAAAACGAAGAGTGAACTAGCACGGGGGTGGTCTACAGCGCGCGGGGCAGAGTGCGGAACATGGCGGCGGATGCTGCTGCTATCGGACAGAGTGCGGCGCACGGCGGTGCGCGGAGGCTGCTCGACGGAGCGCGGCGACGTTGCGGCGAGCTAGAGAGGAGAAGGGGATGTCTAGGGGATCGAGGTGCTCACCAGGAACTCGTCGGTGTGGTCGCTGGAGCTGGAGGTGGATCAGATCGGAGCAGAGGCAGAGGTCCCGAGAGCTTCGGATCCCGTGGCTGCGGCGCGTCCGGGAGGCTGCAGAGGGCTCTGGCGAGGCATGGCCGGCATAGGGTGAGGTAGAGGAGACAGAGGGAGGTCCTGGTGTGGCCAGGCGTGCTGCCACTCGCTGGATCGACGAAGGAGGTGGTAGACCGAGCTAGGTCTAGGGTTTGGGGCATGGTATTGTCCAGGGTGGTTGGCAAAAAGAGGAGGAGGGAGAGGGAGCCTGGGAGAGGGGTCTCGATCTGGGTTGGTGGAAAAGATGAAAGTTGGAGGGAGGAGCACGTGGGAGGATGGTAGCTTGGCAAAAAGGTGAAGAGGAGGGTGATCGGGCTAGGGTTTGGTTTCTATCCTCTCTCCTTGTTCTTTAGCTAGAGAAGGAAAGAGAGGGGACCAGGGGAGGCTCGGGTGGGGCCTGGTTGGCAGGGCAGGTAGGGCTCGGCTAGGTAGAGAGGAAGAGAGAGAGGGTTAGATGAGGGTTAGGTTTAGGGTTTGATTAGGTGATCCACTAAGATAAAGCAAGGGTGGAGGATGTGATGATGGATAAGGAGAGTGAGATGAGAGAAGAGGTGGTGTGAGGTTTAACATGATGCAAACACAAGATCAAGATGAGGGGGGGTTTAGAATAAGAGAGAAGGAAGCTCACAAGGAAAGGATCCACCCATAAATCAAAGAGAAACCAAAGGAGAAAGAATGGTGGTGTTTTGCATGGCCCATGCAAAAACATTAAATGCCATGTTCTAACCTTGTGAAAACAAAATAGTAAACATGGCATTATTCTTATGCATTCCCCAAAATTGTAATAAAGCCAAGCAAAAGAATTTAAAGGAAAGTTCCAGATGGAGTAGATGGATAGGATCACATTTGATTATAATTGGGACTTGCTAGTGTGTATATTCCACTAGATGTTTAATAGTCCCAAAATATCCCAACATGAGCATAAATCCATGATAATCCATATGAAAGCTAGGAAAAAGGAGCACTACTCATAAGGCATGCAAAGGTGGCTCCACATATCAATCATGTGAAAACAACATGATGCTAAGATGAGAGCATGTGGAAATAGAATTGGATCCATCCCAACCCACATGAGCTAGAGGTAAAACCCATAAAGTGCAAAGCTCATATTTAGTTGGATGGTGGAATTATGGGGTGATGACAAGAAAGGTGGTGGAGTTAAATAAAAGATATGCCCCCAACTCAACTTGGGCATTTAACAATATATCAACAACCAAATACAATATCAAGAGGCAAATACAATTAACAATGCATATGAGAGAAGAACCAAATCAAAAGGGTTTTAGATGATGCTCAAATGCAAGGTGGCATGATGACATGAGCATGATATAATTATGATGCAACAATTATATATAGGAAGTAGCATTTATATAGACTAGGCTAGTAGCATTGCAATTGTTAGAAAATTGGGATGCTACAATCACATTCACTCGCGCGGATCACCCTTGCCAGATCCCTCGCCCAGGTCATGCTGCCCTGGTGCTAGAGGCGCAGATCGGAGGCTTCGAGATGAGTCACGTCTTCATGGACGGCGGCAGCGGCATCAACCTAATGTTCGCAAGCACTCTAGCAGCTATGCGGATCCCGCAATGCAGCCTGGAACAATCAGACACAATGTTCCACGACATTGTCCCAGGAAAGGGCATATTACCCCTAGGCAAAATAGGGCTCGACGTCATCTTCGGGAAGTCGGACAACTTTTGGCAGGAGCGACTCGAATTTGAAGTGGTGGACTGGCCGTCGCAATACCATGCCATCCTGGGGCGTGTAGCATTCGCAAGGTTCCTGGCCGTCCCACACTACGCATACCTACTACTCAAGATGCCAGGACCAAGGGGCGTCATCACAGTCCACGGGAGCTTCACCCGTTCGGACCAATGCGACAGGGATTTCAACAAAATTTCCCAGTCTTTCGGCATGCAAGACGAGCTTGTAAGGCTCCGCGAGGTGACGGACAATGGGGTACCCCCAGTCACAAGGTAGAACGCACCTGACATGTCCTTCGACTCCACCATCAACACCAAGAAAGTACAGGTCCATCCGACGGATGCCTCCAAGACGGCCCTGATCGCCAACGACCTCATCTCCGCATAGGAAGGCGCGCTCGTCGAATTCCTCCGTGAGCGCTGGGAAATCTTCGCCTGGTGTCCTGCGGACATGCTAGGAGTTCCCAGGGAATTCGCCGAGCACGCACTCAATGTCTTTCTAGACACCAAGCCAGTCAAGCAGTCCATCCGAAGGCTGTCGGAGCCACGAGCCGAAGCTATCGGCAAGGAAATCAATAGACTGCTCGCTGCAGACTTTATCAGGGAAATCAAGGAAAGCGAGTGGCTTGCAAACACAGTGATGGTCCCAAAGAAGGACACGGACATCCTGTGGATGTGCGTGGACTTCACGTCACTAAACAAGCACTGCCCAAAAGACCACTTCCCTCTCCCTCGGATCGACCAGATCATCGATTCGACTGCAGGCTGCGAGAAACTCTCCTTCCTCGACGCCTACTCAGGCTCACTACAAGGAATCTGGCTATATATGACCCTCCATTTTCGTCACAAAATCGTCATAGTAGTCTGTTTATGACGATTTTATGACGATTTTGAGATCGTCGAAAGCTGAGCGTCGCAAATGAACTATAACGACGTTTTTGGTAAAATCGTCATAACCGTCTATGACGATATTGGATCGTCATAACATCTATGACGATCCAATATCGTCACGGGCCATCTAGCCTGGCCAAGTCAGATCCTACGTGGCCGATCCTACGTGGCAAAATTATGACGAAATTAAACTGTCTTAAATCGAATTCAGCCCAGTCCAGTTTGGTCGCTTATATGGGCTTAGCCCAGTAATTTTGGCAGTTTTTAATATTTCAGCCTTATTTATTTTCTAGGCCTTGGCCTTCTTACAATCCAATCATTTTCTAATTTCGGCCTTTTTATCAAATGGGTCTCAATTGTCAGTTTCCTGTAGAAATTGGGCTCTAGTTGTCAGATTCTTCATATAGCTAATTAATTAATATCCAATATAACAATCTAACGTGAGATAAAAGCATGACAATATTTAAATAAATATCAAAATCAATTCATTACAACAATATGACAGTCGAACAGATTGAACACGTGAAATTCCACTCTAGTTCACATCACTACTAGTTCAATCAAAAAATCTTGGACACCCCAAATCTACAAACAAAACTCTCATAAAGTATAAACGCTAGCTACTCTGATGATACTCTCGAACTTCTTCAGGAACTTCAGCTTGTGGCCTTGGTGTTGTGAAGACTAGCGAGCCTTATCCTGCAACTCAAACAGAATAGTAAGCAAAAGGTTAGGCATATAAATGAATACCATTATAAAAGAATAGTTTGGGCTCTGAACAAGCAAGCTTAAGAGCATGCAGACCTGATGCTACATTATAAAAAAATGTCGGACGAAAGACAAGGATCTGAAGCAAACTTTATGTTTCTCACTTCTCTTGCTACTTGGTAGAGGCTGCGAAAGGAAGCACTAGCTAGTCTAAACAACAGCAAGGGAGACAAGCCTCTATCTCCTGACAAGTTTCAGGGCAGATCTTTATATTTTAGATGTCTAAACTCTGCTAATAGAGTTTGTCTAAACTCAGATATAACATCAATGTGAACCGTGCCTGGGTGCATGCTACTCTTTGTAAAATATTATTAAATTAATAATATATATATCAATGCTTCAAGAAAGACTACTCCTGCTATTTATCCTCGCTACTCCTGCTGCTAGCAACCAGATATCTAATGGATATTCCACCTGAATTTGAATGCACACTAGATCAGATAAATGGTTATATACAACTAGAAATATACCTTGTAGCAGGAACCTTTATCTTCTTGCTCTTCGAATGATCATGTCAAACATGCAATTTTCCCTATCTTCTTTACACTGGAAATTAACAAAAAACAATTTTGTCAACAAAGATACACACATGTTCATAATTAAAATGAAAGATATGAAAGCATAAACCCTAAACAGAATAGAATGAAATGGGGCACAATTTCATTGCCCAATCTAACAAATAAAATGAGGCATGGAATGCATGCCATGGTGAAACATAATCTATCTACAGACTGAATTTGTTATCAACTTTACAAATCTAAGAAATATGCCTACGCACAAACTCAAGCTATGCTCCTCTATTCTCAAACAGAAAACTAATCCAGTTTCTCTACCATACTAGCACAAGGGACAACACGGGCAACAGCTAGAAGACACACTGTAACAGGGGCATATGGCATATCTGCAAAGCACATCAATATAATCAGCACCACCAGCACACAATAGCACGCAACAGCAAGAAAGCAACAGAGAGCAGCGGTAGCAGTACCAGATCTGGCGAGGCGCTTGAGGAGAAAGCTCGTGGTCGGGAGACGCTACAGATCTGGCGAGAAAAGGCGTGATTCCGTGTCCGGCGACGCGTTTCCCAGCCGGTGGCGCGAGAGTGAGCAGCCTACCGTTCCAAACCAAGTCGCCATGGCCGGTGATGATTCTCTGGACAATAGGGAACCAAATTTCGTGGTTAGCATATAGGGCGGTAGGAAATATGGACGCGAGACTACTGCAGGTTGGAGCCTCTAGGTTGGAGTACAACATGACCATGTAGAAGTAACTAATATGAACATGCTGATAGAGATGCGACAAGCTCTGGATAGTACTATTTGGTAATTGAATTTTATCAGCCCATGTTTAGCATATGAATTGAGAAGGAATTCAAGATCTTATTTTCATTGCTCAAGTGCTCATATAAGTATAACTGAGTAATCTAAATTGACCACTGCAAACAAAGTAACATACTTGAAACTCAAATGATTAGCTACAGCAAAGCCAACCAAGTAATGATAACTGATGTAGAAGTCGTCCTAGATGTACAAACAAACAGGGGATCCAATCATGATAATATCTAGGCATAGATCATGTTAGTTTTATAGTTTTAGTTTCAAGAACTATTGAATTGACATGATAATATTCAGACAAACATGGTAGAAACCACAACTAAGTTTCAAGTATATCTGCCTAGGATCATACCACTTTGCAAACCTGTGAGTAGCTTTCCTTAACTAGTTCTATGTACGCAACACAGAATGCAAGTAAATAGAACATAGTAAACCCATGTCTCACAAAGATGAGAAAAGTGAGGAACCGGGGACTTATCTACACCATGGAGATCATGAAGAAGATGGTTGTCATGGACCTAGAGCTCGTTCCTGTACAAAGAAACCATGGTTGTCATGGAGTAAGATTTTTAATTAATCTAACTAAGAAATATAATTTTCTCAATTTATAGTGTCTCAGTAATTCCAGAAGTGAACATTAATGTAATAATGATCAGAGGATTTACATGAAAGACCATGGAAAAACATACCGTCATCATAGATAGATGGAAAGTACCCCATCAGCGGCAGCATCAACAGTCAGATTTGCTGTGGGAAGTAAGCTGAGCACCATCAGCAGCAACATTAGCATGTATGTTTACAATAAGTAATGCACAGTCAGATTTGCTATCAGAAAAAAGCTGAGCATGGTCTGTCAAATCTAGTGGCGGCATTTTCCAACTATTGCTGATAGCAAATAAAAAACCAACAATGAATATTTCAAAACGCCACCGTCTTATTTCAGACCAAGGATGTCGTATTTTAGATTTTCTTAATTCCCCATGTTTGCTTGAAATTTGCAAACAGTGCTGAAGGGATGGTAATTTATTGTGCGATGACCTACTGATCATGACAGTAATACCAAGTTTTCCCTTTTTTAAGAAAGCAGGCCATGTTCTAACAGATCACTGCAAATAATCAATTTCTTAATGGTTATATGTGTTGTCAATCACGCCAATAACTAAATTTGCATTATGAAACCAGATTTAAACATCAAAGGGATGGCCACTTTCATGAGTGAAGTGAACTTAAATAGCAGCAACCCCAAATCAGTTCCACAAAGAAATACCTGATGCACACAAAAAGGTTTGAAATAAACAGGCAAAATGCGGGTTTGAGATCAGGAAGAAGTTTCATATGAGATTAGTTCTCTCAGAAATAACCAGTTTAGATGTAAAGGATATTAAGTAGAAAAGAAGAGCAAATTACCAGAAAAATACAGTGGCGTGGCATGGTTTTGCGAATGGTAACTCTAGTGAGCAGGGTGTGGCATACAAATAGCACAGGTACATACAAAACGGGGTAGTTGTGTAATGAAATAGTTTAGCGATATGAACCAAAATAAGCATGCATCTTCATTATCTCTCCATCTTCCATGGTTTACGTATAAGACTATGAATGTCAGACCTTCAATAGTATATAATTCAGATTATCATATGCATTGTAAAAGAACTATATGCAGAACAACTGTATTTGCAACCATAAACAAATATGTTGGAATAAACTCATGGCTCAACAACTTTACTAAAAAGTAATTGCTCTCAAGTAACAATTGCAAAGTATGATGCGGTTATAAGAATTCATACAGTAGTACCTAAAAAGCAGCTGAAACATGTTAGCGATGAGAAAATTAAGATGAGAAAATTGCGATGAGAAAATTTGATAATTTTTAATGTGTGTTCAGACTTTCTACAGAATGGGAAAGACAAGTTGTCACAGTAGCATGGTACCGTAAACTTTCTACAAAACAAATTGGAACAACATCAGCTCGATTCCAATAGGCATCAGCAGCAGCATCCCTGGGTCATCCTGCAACTAGGCTTAGCTGGGTCATACTTACGAAATGATGGAAATACTTGACGTTAATACAGGGGGGTTTGTGCTATCTAGGTTTAAGTGTCCTTGTGCAAAAAAGTCATGACAGAAATCAGAACATCTAGTGGTGGTAAGCATCTATGTCATCACAGCTACTGTCCAAGTTTCCAAGTTTCCCAAATATGAAACAAATGAACATTGACAGAGAAAATGACTTAATAATCCCTTCTAGATGTTACAGGAAACATGTGGTACCAAAATCACGGAATGGATCAAGCGGGAACAGGCACGGAAGGCACCTAGACGCATGGCAAAACAGGCATATGAGGCAGCAGCAAGATCGGGGCAAGAGGGAGAAGGCCGAGGGTTTACCTTGTCATTGATACCCTCGAGGCGGTTGAAGACGCTGGCCCGATGGCCTCCCTTGACGTTGTGGGCCCGATGGCCTCGCGTTGTCGCCGCTGTGAAGGCCTCGACGTCGAGAAGCATGACGTTGATGTCCCCAACGACGGCGAAGATGTCACCGACACCCACCTGCAAGAGCCACCGCGATAGAGTAAGGAGAAGGAAGGGGGATTAGGCGACGACGCAGGGATCTGGTTACGGAAGGAGGCGTGGGGGAGCACCGGCTTGCTGGCGTGCCGGCGTTGAGGAAGGAGGCGTGGGGGATCAGATCGGGGCGGGTCGAAGCCTGGCCGACGATTGACCGACGACGGAGTTCGGTGGCGCTCGCCCTCCTGCATGACGACGGCGCCATCTTCCCGCTCCTCCTCCATGATGACGACGGCGCCATCTTCCCGCTCCTCCTCCACGGAATCGGCAGGGATCTACCACCGCCTGACGGGATTGGGACGTATGGGGGAGTGGTGGTTGCGGTGGGACGGGAGGGGTGGTATAGGAGGGGGTGCTGGGAGCATCGGTGAGAGGGGCGAATCGGCGGAGCGGGGGGAGGCGATCCGGAGTGAGCGGCACGGGGGGAGGTGGCGCGGGGGGAGGCGATCCGGAGTTAGGGTTGGGGTCGTGGGTGCGGTGCGCACTGGCTAATACATGTGCTTCTTCAGGTGAGCAGTCAGGCGTTGGATCCGGACTAAACGGTCCGGATCATGGCCATAAGGATGATCTGTGGGAGGCAGTTTACTCTGTTTTGATTGGTTCATTCGCAAGACACAACCTCTCATTTTCTAATTTACACGATATGACGATTTAAAATCGTCATAGTGAGCTACCAATACCCCCCGAGATGCATTCACTAGGTTATGACGATTTGAGCTAAAAAAACATGACGTTTTTAAGCAAGATCGTCGTAATTTTCTAAGGTTTCGAACCTCCTGAATACCTTACGACCATCTAGTGCAAAATCGTCATAATTCTATGACGATTTTGTCCACGGTCACTATTAGAAGGTCATAGAATAACACATTTCTTGTAGTGGCTATAACCAGATTCGACTCAAGGTCGAAGATTAGGAGAAAACGGCGTTTATCACACCGTTCGGAGTATTCTGTTACAACACAATGCCCTTCGGGATAAATAACGCGGGCGCCACGTACCAACGATGCATGCAGGCCTGCCTCAAGGACCAGATCGGTCGCAACGTCCAAGTCTATGTCGACGACATGGTAATAAAAACCAGGGAGGCAAGGACACTTATCGACGATATCCGCGAGACGTTCGACAACCTTGATCGCTACAGGATCAAGCTCAATCCCGAAAAGTGCGCCTTCGGCGTCCCATCGGGTCAGCTGCTCGGGTACTTCATCTCTCAACGAGGGATCGAGGCGAACCCGAAGAAAATCAGAGCCATCATGACGATGGAGAAGCCGAAAAACCTCAAGGGCGTCCAGCAGCTCGCAGGACAAGTAGCGGCGCTAAGCAGGTTCATCAGCCGCATGGGCGAGAAGGCCCTACCATTCTACCAGCTGCTGCGCAAGGCAGAAAAGTTCGAGTGGACACCAGAAGCCAACGACGCATTCTAAAGCCTCAAGCGGCTCCTCTACACCTCGCCCGTTTTGGTCACGCCAAAGGAGCACGAGCCCCTGTTGCTGTACATAGCAGCCACACACCAGGTGGTCAGCACCGTACTCGTGGTCGAACGACCCGAACAAGGCAAGACCCACGGGGTCCAGCGCCCAATTTACTACCTCAGCGAGGTACTGACACCAACAAAGCAGAGGTACCCTCACTACCAGAAGCTAGCCTACGGCGTGTTCATGACGGCTCGACGGCTGAGCCATTACTTCCAGGAGCACCAAGTGATGGTCATCAACGAGGCACCCCTGAACAGCATCCTGAATAATCCAGAGGCCACAGGACGGGTGGCCCTGTGGGGCATCGAACTGTCACCCTTGGACATCGTCTACGAGAAGCGACACGCAATCAAATCTCAAGTCCTTCCGGACTTCCTGGTACATTGGATGGAGCTGCAGCTGCCAGACACCCCAGACATGTCGCAGTCATGGACAATGCACTTCGACGGCTCCAAGCATGAAGCCGGAGCAGGGGCAGGGGTCATACTAACCTCCCCGCAAGGCGACAAGATGAAGTACGTTCTTCGGATGAAATTCAGAGCCTCCAACAACGAGGCCGAATACGAAGCCCTCATCCATGGCATGAGGATGGCAAAGATATGCGGCGCAACGTGCCTGGTCATCTACGGTGACTCCAGCCTCGTCGTCCAGCAGACGATGAATGAGTGCGACGCACACGCCGAAAACATGATCGCGTACCGCGCGCTCTACAACGCACTCGAAGGATAATTCGACGGCTGCGAACTTCGGCATGTTGGAAGAGAGAGCAACGAGGAAGCCGATAGACTCGCCAACATCGGCTCCACTTGCGCAAAGGTGCTACCAGGTGTGTTCCTCGAACAAATCTGCGTGCCATCCATCAAGTGGAAATTCCCCAAGGGATCACCCGAAGAAGCAGAACACTCGGGAGCTACGCTACCCGAAGGACACGAAGGACCCGAAAAACTAGACACAGAGGTAGCCATGGTCAACCTAATGCAGGTCATGGCAGTCGAAGAAACTTGGACGCAACCATACCTCCAGTTCTTGATAAACGGAGAACTGCCTGACAGCCCAACAGACGCCCGGCGCATATCTCGCCGGTCAAAAGCCTTCACCATCATCAACGGCGAGCTGTACAAGCGCAGCATCACGGGTGTACTAAAACGGTGCGTCACCATCGACGACGGCAAGGCCATACTCCAAGACATCCATGAAGGCATCTGCGGCCACCACGCAGGCAGCCGCTCCCTTGTCGCCAAAGCTCTACGAGCAGGATTCTACTGGCCAACGGCCATGAGCGACGCAAAGGATATCGTCCGAAGATGCAACGGATGCCAACGGTTTGCCGACAAACCGCACGCACCTGGGTCCGAGCTCAGACCCATACCCATAGCCTGGCCTTTTGCTCAATGGGGCCTCGAAATGATCGGCAAACTGCCAAAATCCTTGAAAGGGGGACACGTCTTCCTCCTGGTTGCAGTCGACAAATTCACCAAGTGGATCGAGGCCATGCCGGTCACCAACCAGAAAGGCAAAACTGCCGTCAAGTTCTTCGAGTCCATTGTCTACAGGTTCGGCGTACCGCACAGCATCATCACCGACAACGGATCGAACTTCATCTCCGAAGAATTCTAGGACTTCTGCGAAGGCCTTGGGATCAACATCACATACGCCTCAGTGGCACACCCGCAAACGAACGGGCAAGTGGAAAAGGCCAACGGCCTAATCGGCGCCGGCATCAAGAAGCGCCTCATGAGCTCACTCGAACAAAAAGCTGGAAACTGGACGAAAGAGTTACCATCCGTCCTGTGGAGCTTACGGACTACGCCAAACAGCTCCATCGGCTACACACCGTTCTTCATGGTACACGGAGCCGAAGCCGTGCTACCGGCCGAAGTACGCCACCAGGCCCCACGGGTCGTCGCTTACAGCGAAGCCGAATCCACGGTTGCACTTGAAGACGCTGTCGACACACTCGACGAAGCACGGGATATAGCAGCAGCTCGATCAGCGGTGTACCAGCAGAGTCTCCGCAACTACCACAGCCGCCGGCTGCGCCCAAGGTCCTTCGTCGAAGGAGACCTCGTCTTACGACTCAAGCAAAAACGACCGAATAAATTCGAGTCACCATGGGAAGAACCCTACGTCATCACCAAAGTCATCCCAGGTGGCGCCTATCGCCTCAAGCACGTGGAGTCTGGAGTCGCATACTCCAACCCATGGAACATCTCGCACATGCGACGATTCTATCCATAGTTACCTACCCCTTTACTTTCAATAAGGCTTTCAGCCAAGGCTATTCAGTCGAACAATGTACCTCCTCCATTACGATATAAATAAAGCTAAGTGTCTCGCCCCAAATCTTCAGTTCACTACTTTTGCAACTTTACTACATGCTACAAACGCACTCGGGGGCTCCCCCCACCTCACGATTTCATCGACTGAGGATCAAACGTGTACACCTGAGTAGCTGACAACGTCAGGCAAACGAAAAGGACACGTACTCAATCAAAAGCACTGCGTGCTCACAACAAACAAACCTTTACAACAAAGGGCACAACACGCCCAGCCGAAATATACAAATTTTACATCTATCTCCTTTTACAGGTACTACCTATGTTGAAGAATAACCTGGGCACGCTGCTCAAACAAATCTACGACCTGTTCGGCATACTGCCTTACAGCTGCGTAATGCGGACGCATGTCCCACTCACCGCCATCAGGGCGAAGAGGTGGCCCAGCGGCCACAGCAGCCAAATCCACGTCAGGCCGGTGCAGCCTCACAAGAGACAATGCAGCCTTCACTCCTGCGACGAGCTGTTGCCGCACCAACTCCTTGACATTGCTCACGTTCCGAAACTTCGACAGAAGACCCGCAAGGGTCGTCAGTACGGCATCCAAAGGAAACATGACGTGCAGCACCGAGGAAAGCGATGTCTGCACTTGGCGGAGCACCCGCGAAACTTGATGAACACGATCCTGCACCGTCGCCAGAGCCATGGCGCGATCGCGATCCATCCAGAAGAAGCCGCCGACCTCCATGTACTGTTGAGTCAAGCAATTGACCCGAACAGCGACACGCTCCTTTTCTTCCCTCGGAGCAAGATTCGCACCTGCGACAATCGCACAAAACAAGAGTAAGGCCAGCAGGCTCATCCGAAGAACTGAGCTACATCTCGAACCAAAGAACAACTTACATTGCAGCTGCTCGGACAGCCGAACCAGCTCCGCCATCAAGTACTCCTCTCTAGCTGCACCACGATCCGCCTTGGACTTCCAAACGTCGGCATGACCGCGTAACCCGAGCAACTCCCTCTCCAGACTACGCACACGATCCCGAAGGAAAGTGAGCTGCGAGGAATCATCCAAGGATGGTCGCAACGGCATTGCGGACAGGGTGTCAACAGGGTCAGCACCCGAAGGAACCTAGAGCAGCAGAAAAAGAAAGGGACAAACACACTTCAGACAATGATAGAGCACAACTCAGAAGAATTCATTAAACATATAAGGCCACTACGTGGCACAAGGATGGTGTTCTTCAGGATATTTACAACAAAAGTAGACTACAAACTACCCTACGTCTACAAACGCCTAAGATGCGGCACCCTGAGTCGCCTCGGAGCCAGACTGCCTAGCTTTGGCCCCGCCCTGCTGCCGCAGTGCATACTCAGACAACAAATCAATGAGCTTGGGCCCATATCGCTTGCAGCGAGCAGAGTAGGTAGCAAAGGCTACCTCGGATCCATCCGCAGCCGTCGGCATCCGAGAGGTGATCTGGGGCAGATCCAGCTCTTCTCCAGCCGCCAAGGCCATCGCCAGCTCGACGGACGCGCCGATGCCCTTCTGCTTGCGCTTGTACGCCGCAGGCGCTTCGGCTGACAGAGCCTCCGCCAGAGCATCCACATCATCAAGGGCTGCGCCCTTCGGGACAAGCTCCTTGTAGAAGCGACCAAGGACCTCTTTCGCCTTGGCAAGGGAGCTGACGACGGTGCTGCAGCGGTCTTCGACCGCCACAGTGGCATCATCTAGAGCACTCCCGTGCTCTAGAGCACCGCGGTCGAACTCGATGCCTGCGGCATCTGAGACAAAAAATAAGAAGGAAAGCATGAAGAAAAGCAACACAGAAGAAGACCCGAAGAAAAAGAAACAAGTACAAAACTAGCACTCACCCGAAATAGCCTTGGCAGCAGCCATGAGCTTCGCCGCCACCTCTCTTTCACGAGCAGCCGCAACGGTGGCCAGCTGCTCCTCACGATCTGCGACCTCCTGCTGCAGACGCTCCTTCGCTTCGGCTGCCTTAGTCAGCTCTAGTTCGAGGCGTTCTTTCGCGCCAACGACGGCTTCGGCCTTCTGCTCCGATTGACCAAAGCTCTTTTTGAGAGCGTCGACCTCACAGAGGGAATTGTTATGCTCCTCTGCATTCAAGACAAGCAAGTGTCAAAGAACAGGAGCAGGATAAATAAGAGAGGCATTAAAAGGCAGATAGATACCTTGAAGCTGCCGAAGGTTCGCCTCCAGCGCCAGGCGCTCCTGCACCAGCCGCTTGGCCTCCTGCACAAAAGGCTGAAGAAAAAGAAATAGTAGTAAGAAAAGGGCTTGAGGGCTACGCCCAACACAAAGGAGTAAAAACAAAATTCGCACACGAAGACACTCGGGGGCTCCCCCCGTGACATGAAGCAGAAAAACTTACATGCTCTGATGGTGACTCCGAAGGACCGCCTGCGAAATTCTGAGGCGCAACCACCTGCACCTCCTGCAATGGAGGATCCGGAGCCGCGCCACCCGAAGTCGCCACCTCTGAGGAGGAGGAGACACAATTTTCGACTCCCCCATCATCTCCTGCGCACCACCACTGGAGGAATCGTGGGAGGAATGCCTGCATACGAACCAATCAGCACAAGCACAACAATCATGAAGGAAAAAGGACAATAGTACAGCAAGAAAATTACGAGCCCAGTGAGCTCAGGTCAAAGACAGGAGGAGTCCTTCGGGCTCTCTTCTCCTCCTTCTTTTCTTCCTTCTTCTCCTCCTTTTTCTCTTCCTTCTTCCGCTTTGCTGGCGGGGCGACGCTACAGCCCGCACAGGAATGGCAGGAATGGGAGAAGAAGAACCTCCATGACTGTCACTATGACGCTCAAGGCCCAGAGGGTTTCTGGGCGTCAGAGGATTCGAGGCATCCAAAGACTCGCTAGAGCTCCGTGACCGCTTTCGCGTATGGTCCTCACTCGACTCGTCGGCATCCTCCGCCGGAGATCGCGCCGACGGTAGCTCGGACACGGAATCAACCACTTCATTATCCGGGGCATTCAGATACCTTTCGGGCAACGGCGGTACCATGCCCGGCACTTTGAAGCTCTGCAAAATCAGAAGTAACTTTGTTAGCAAACAAAGGAAATAAAAACACAACCGACAAAAAGCACTACGTGCACAAATCTACACCTGCGGTACGGCCAACGTCGAAGAAAATGGAGGAGTTAGCGACTTCCCCGGGATTTCTTCTCCGGCTTTGAACTTCAGCAGCGCGCGAAGGGCCTTGTCAAGATCCCCCTCGGACATTTTCTCAGCCAAAACCCTCGCCGGATCACGGCGCCCAGAATAAAGAAACATCGGGTGCGCCCTCGCTTGGAGAGGCTGCACCCGACGCTCAAGAAAAGTCCGGATGATGTCCACGCCGTTCACCTCCTTCTCCGGAATCAACTGGAGATGCTCCACCCGACGGTAAAGGGCCTCTATCTCCGCCACCTCACCGTCCAAGATTTGGTTTTTCCAAGACCTTTTTCGCTCAATAATTTGGGAGGGGTCAAAGGGAACAAGACCAAAATCTTGCCCGGGCACTACGGAGTCGCGGATATAAAACCATCGCCTCCGCCAGTACTGGACAGATTTGGACATGGAAAAGGAAAAGAAGAGCAGATTGGGACTAAGGGAGATGATGAAACCCCCAATGGGATACACACCATCCGAACCAGATTGCCTCTTCACGGAATAGAGCTTCCGGAAGAGGCCAAAGTGCGGCTCAATGCCAAGCCGGCACTCGCAAAAAGTGATAAAACACGCAATGTGGAGAAGAGAATTGGGAGACAGATGATGAAGCTGAATCCCATAGAAGAAGAGCAGTCCACGGAGGAAGTCGTGGACCGGAAAAGAAAACCCACGCAAAACGAAGGCGAGAAACATAACCCGATACCCAGATGGGGGACGGGGGATTACCTCATTGCCGGGGAGTTTGGCGGCCTCCCTATCTTGCGGGATCAGGCCCCGCTCGCGAAGCTTGCGGAGATCGCTCTCCCGCGTCTCTGATCGCCGCCAGCCACCATCGGTGACGCGAGTAGCGGCGGTGCCCTTCTTTCCTCCGGCGGCGCTGGTCCCAACCGCAGATGAAGATTTCTTTGGTTTCCCCATTGCGCTACGGCGGCGCCGGCGGTGAAAACGCAGAAAGAACGACGGAAATGTGGAAGGAAATCCCAGCGCGAAGCAAGAATCGCTCGAGCACAAGGAGGCAGTGAACACAAGAACTGGTGCGGTGAAAACAAGCCGCGGTTTCCCCCAATGATTATAACAGCGAAGACGACGCACGGCAGCCGTCCATCCAGAAGACCTAACGCCAACGGCAGATCTGACCGTACACGTGTCAACATCACAACGAACCGTCGTTACCACGCCGTCCACTACGCGCGGAAATTGAGGAGACGCCGTAATTATCTCCACGCCGCGCGTGACCGGTCAATTCATAGTCAGCAAGTGGGACCCACGTTCGTCCAGTCAAGTCATCTCTGGCGTAGCAGACACTTGAGGTCATTGATCGTCAGCACTGATGTCATCAAAAGCTATACTAGCACCAACTACAATTCTTCGGATCCACAGCTAAGAGTACTCACTCGAATCATCGATTCGACTAAATACTCGGGGGCTACTCCTATCAGGAGCGCTGGCCGCGCAACCCGGAAGATGAAAAACGACAAAGTATTTCTTCGAGTCCTACGTCGAGTCTACGACTCCACTACGGACTCGGGGGCTACTCCCATAGGGAGGATGGATTTAAGCATCTAAAATTTTTTGAGTCCTATGGACTTAGCAACTGAACAATGCTTGAACTAAAGTCTCTGCTCGAGTCTACGACTCGAACAGACACTCGGGGGCTACTCCCATAGGGAGCGCTGGTCGCGCACCCTATCAATTCTTCGACTGTGATCTTTCGGATCAACACGCAAAACTTTTTGGCATCTCTGCCCCAACAAACGCTGAGTGAGCGACAATCTCCTTGGCCACCCGAAACACCTCCGCGGTGAAAAATGTTCGGATGCTGCGTCTGCGACGCAAAGATAAGACCTGCAGATATCATCTGACGGCCTGGCAACGTACATGACTGCGCTCTGCTAGTACAAATCCATGTCAACAGGCGTGATGAAAAATCCTGACGGATGCGTTGGGTACATTAATTAAAATCACTGGAATTCAACTCCTGTAAGTCCTCCGCGGCCTGAGTTGAATTACGCCAGCATATGTTCCAGGTCCGAGTTGAGGGACTCGAACTTGAAGAAGATCGTGTTGTTTCGTCCTAAGACAGTTAACTGACCCTGATCCGTCGGGTGAGTCAGGCACACGTGTCAACAATCCCTACACACATATACTATTAATACATAGTTGCACCCGAAAGATGGAAGAGTCCTCAGCCGAATCTACGATTCGACTGATCACTCGGGGGCTACTGACATGGTTATACCCTACGGGTACGTGACTTCAGCATACCTGGTCCAGCCCAAGGAAGGCCCACAGCAGATATACGCTGGCCCATGAAGATTTTCGGGTGGCCAAGGCCCATGACGCCTTCGGATCCTTGGAGAGCAAGACTAGCATAGATAGGAAATTCAAAGGGGTAAAACCCTAGAACTTGTAACCGACTAGGACTATGCCCGGGACCTGCCTAAGTCTATATAAAGGCCAGGAGGGCACGTACTATATCTTTCGACTCATACTCTCGCATACACACCTCACGCCATATTGAATCTGTGCACCCTGTAATCTTCGGTTCCGCCGTAATCAAGAGCAGACAAGCAGGAGTAAGGTTTTCCCTCCGGGGGCCTGAACCTGGGTAAATCTTGTGTCCCCTGGTTGCTTCTCTGTTAACCGTTCCACGATCTCCAGCATCCCCATCTTCTCCAAAACCCAAGTCCATAACAATGGGCATTGACGAGATTAAACCTCGTCACACTCTGATGGAGGGGTTAACCTCTTGGGTGGCCCGATCTTCACGGATCTCGTGGTCAAATCGATGGGAAAGCGAGGAGAAAGGAGAAGGTAGCGGAAGCGAACACACACCTCGCGAAGAACACGATGAACACACGCAAAACTCACACGATACAAGGCCGATTGCTCCCGAACGGCGGCCACCGGTCCGATAGAATCCTCGCAAGGAAAGATCGATCAACGTGCTCCCTCAAATCCACATCGGAGAGGGAAGAACACCTTGGGGAGGGTCTTGACAACTTGGAGACGAGACATCGAACTCCAAGGCCTTGTTCAACGATGGATGCGTGATGCAAAATCCAATCGAGGTCGGTGACGATAGTCGGTCCCCTTGGGTAAGGGGATGAGGCAAAACTAGAGATTCCACACAAGGGGGTTGTCTTTAGTCTATCATCTATGCCTAAGGGATACATGAAGGGGTGGGGGCTCTATTTATAGGCCAGCCACATAAACATGGGTAGTTTAGGGATAAAACTAGGGTTTGGACGAGCTAGAGGGGTACATGGGCCGAAGGCCCAGATGGCGGCGCGCAGGCGCATCGTGTAGGCCAGAGACTCCGGTGTAGGGTCCGAAGACTCCAGTGTCATCTCCGGAGTGGCGTACTGACTGTCCCCGGGTCGGTTGCTGGGGTCGGTCTGGAGGTCAGTCCGGAGACTCTGGTGCGCAGGACCGGAGACTCCGGTGTAGCAGGACCGGAGACTCCGGTGTAGGCTGGAGACTCCGGTGGTTCAGCCGTGGCTTCTTCTGTCTCCTCTTCCAAGCCTCCGTCTTGTCGGGCTTGATGTTCCAGGCTTCCTCCCTTTCCTCCGTACCTGTCGGTGTGAACCTATCATGCATATGTGACGGAGTATGAAGTAGCATACCATTCAATAGGGTAGGAAGTGGGCTCGCATAGAGGAACAGATTCACCTTTGGAGTCCATGACGACTTGGCATAAGTTGGAGACCATGATGTGGTAATGACCGTAGGTCGGGCTGCATCATCTCCCCCTTCAAAAAGATTCGTCCTCGACTCTCCATGTTCATCACGAAGTAGAAGAGAACGAAGGACATCCTTGATCCTGGGGTTCACCATATAGTCGTCCTCGGGAAGATTGAGTTGACAAAACTTCAATGTTCCTTCACCCTCCATGAAGCCTACAAAGCTCATGTCAAAAGCGAAGCAACACTCAAAGCGTAGCCAATTCATGAACATTATAGCATGAGTCCTCAAGTAGAAGGAAGTAACCTTAGCTTGTAGAGATAGCTCGATGAAGGGTAGCCATAGGTAACTCTCTTCGGTTCTTCTTGTCAACATATAGTCCATAGAGGTTGACGTGTATGCATTTATGACTTCGCACAACAAAGACCAAGCAAAATATTTTCGTGCGTGATAGAGGAGCATGTCAAATGTGGCATGTCCATTCTTGTTCACAACACTATTAGCACAATACAAGGATAGAAAATGGAATGCATATGCAAGGTCAAAGTGCATGGAAATCGTTTGAACATCATCCAAATGTGGAAACTCAAAAACTCCATATAACATAGTAGTGGGGAACTCAAAGCATTGGATCCAAATTTCAAACAACATCTTTGATGCAAGAATAGGAGAATTTGGCAAAAACACACAAGGAAGAATGTCCAAAGAAACATAATTATGTGTGCAAACTAACCATTGGAAAGAGAAATTGTTCAACATGTTGGATGTCACACACAAATCATCAAAAGCAAATTTCATGGGAGTATGGGTATCCCAAGTGGAAGCAAAAACGACATGTTTGCAAACAAACCAAATGAAAGAGCAAGTGGTCCTTATGTTTGTTGCAACAACAAGACGAGATTCTTGGAAGCTCTCATGACAATACATGCTCTTAATGGAATTGTGGTTGCACACAAAACATCGGAAAGAGAAAATGTTCAACATTTTTGTTGCAACACACAAAGCATCATTATCCAAAAGTGAAGAAACATGAATTGTTGGAGATATGCCCTAGAGGCAATAATAAATATAGTTATTATTATATCTTTGTGTTTATGATAAATGTTTACATTCATGCTATAATGGTATTAACAAGGAAACATTAATACTTGTGTGATTTGTAAACTAAAATAGAGTCCCTAGTAAAGCCTCTTTATAATACTAGCTTGTTGGTTAATAAATGATTGTGGTTTCCCTATCATGAACATTGAGATGTTATTAACAACAAGATCATATCGTTAGGAGAATGATATGGTGGGCATACTCCTATAGATAAGCGTAGCATAAAGATCAAGTCATTTTAATAGTTAAATTGCTATATGCTTTCTGATACATAGTAACCTAATTCCTTCGACCATGAGATCATGCATATCACCTTTACCGGATGGATGCTTTGATGACATCAAACACCACACCGTAACTGGGTGGCTATAAAGGTGGCATTGAGTGTTCGGAAAGTATTGGTTGAGACACATGGATCAAGATGGGATTTGTCCATCCATATGACGGATTGATATACTCTGGGCCCTCTCGGTGAAATGTCATCCAATTAGCTTGCAAGCATGTGACTGGCTCACAAGGGATCACATATCACGGGAACGAGAAAAGAGTACTTATCAGTAACGAGGTTGAACTAGGTATGCAGAGATACCGACGATCATAACCTCGGATAAGTAAACTATCGTGAGACAAAGGGAAATTGGTATCGTATGTAAGTGGTTCATTCGATCGCAAAGTAATCGTAGAAATATGTGGGAGCCATATGAATTCCAGATTCCTCTATTGGTTATTGTTCGGAGAAGTGTCTCGATCATGTCCGTATAATTCACGAACCGTAGGGAGACACACTTAAGGATTCGACGTTGTTTGAGTAGTTAAGGAATGATGAGAAAGAGACTGAATGTTGTTCGGAGTCTCGAATGGGATTCGGGATATCATGAGGAGATCTGGAAAGGTCCGGAGAATAAGATTCATATAAGGAAAGTCCTGTTTCGGAGTTGGGGAATGGTTCCGGTGTTTTCATCGGGAATGTTCTAGAAGGTTCCGGAATGTCCGGCACTCCGGAGGGAAGGGTACATGAATGTGTTATATCAAGTTGGTATGATTGCATCATGTAATAGGTGTCATCGCTGAACAAAATAAAGGGTTTAATCAAATCCTAGTTTGAAAAAGTCAAACGGCAATTTGAAAGTCAAACGGCTATTTTTGGGAAGTGGAGAGGGAGGTGGAAACCAAGTTGGGGAGGAGTTCCTCCCCTCCACCGTCGGCCCACCTCCAAGCCGAGTTGGGGAGGGACTCCTCTCCCCTTGGCCGGCCCCTCCACCTATAAAAGGAGGGGCAGGGCTCCCCTCCTAGACACACAAGTTCCTACCTCTAAACCCTAGCACCAAGCCGCCGCCGCCTCCATAGCCGCCGCCGGCCCTAGGGCAAACCGCCGCCGCCGCCTAGCTAACCCTAGCCGCCGGCCAAGCCTCCTCCTCGGCGTGTCTAAACCCTAGATCATCGAGGGCTCTCTCATACTCCACCATACTCGCTCCGGCTTAAGATGAAGCCCTGCAAGATCGCCCCTCTACTTCCGGTACCACGCCGTTGTGCTGCCGGAATCGCGAGGAGAGTGCTACAACCTCCGCTGCCTGCTGGAACAAGGGAGAGGAAGGTCTTCGTCGAGTACCGAACGTGTGACCGACTGCGGGAGCGCTGCCGGAACACAGCGCCGGAAGGATCTTCTACGCGATCTTGAGATCGGGAAGAGTACGACTACGTCACCCACGAGAATCCGCTCTCGTTAAACACTTTGGAATCTTCGAGGGTGAGTTATTCCATCGACTCGTTGCTACAATCTAGTAGATAGATTTTGGCTTGTTTGTTTGTATGCGATAGAAATTTTTTGTTTTCCATGCTACGAAACCCTACAGTGGTATCAGAGCCGTGTCTATATGTAGATCTGTTGCACGAGTAGAACACAATGGTCATTGTGGGCGTTGATGCTTTTATTGTCGATTGCTTCTTGTGTACTTTGCATCTTGCGAGATGTTGGGATGAAGCGGCCCGGGCTAACCTTACATGACATCGTTCATGAGACTTGCTCCACGCTTGACATGCAACTAGTATTGCATAAGTGGCTTTGCGGGTGCCTGTTTCTCCTAGTATAGTTAAGATCCAATTTACAACGGGTGATTAACAATACTAGTATCAATGTTGTGGTTCATGTTCGTAAGTTAGAACGACACTTATTGAAAGCCCCAAACCACGTAAAACATGCAAATAAAGTAGAGGCGTCTAACTTTGTTTTGCAGGGGTGTGCTGTGATGTGATATGGCCATGATTGTGATTATATTTGATGTATGCAATGATCCTTATTGTAAGTTGGAAACCGGCAGGAGCCATATGGTTGTTTTTAATTTATGTTAAGACCCGCGTGTCTATTCAAAGTAGTTGTAATAGTTGAAGCCGGTGGACGACAACCATGGAGAAGCGTCATTGACCTTGATGCAATGCCGGTGATGATGGAGATCATGTTCGTGCTTGAATATGGAGATCGGAAGCACAAAGAAGAAAGGCCATATCATATCACATATTATGAATTGCATGTGATGTTAATCCTTTATGCATCTTGTATTGCTTAGTTAACGACGGTAGCATTATAAGATGATCCCTCATGCACATGAATTTCAAGTCATAAAGTGTTCACCCTTAGTTAGCACCGTTGCTAAAGCTTGTTGTTTCGAAGCACCACGTGATGATCGGGTGTGTTAGATTCCGCAAGTGTATACAACGTGAGCAAGATAGATTTGCTCATGCGGAAACTAAGGTTTGATCTTGACTAGCCTAGCATGTATAGACATGGTCTCGGAACACGGATCACCGAAAGGTAAAGCATGAATCATATAGTAGATATGATGAACATGTCGATTGTTTGCCATTGAAACTATATCAACTCTCGTGATGATCGGTGTTGATGTGGTGGATTTGGTTCATGTGATCACTAAAACAATGTGAGGGATATTGTTTTGAGTGGGAGTTCACCTATATTAATTTAAATATTAATGAGAACTCAATTTGTCATAAACTTAGTCTAAACTATTGCAAATATGTTGTAGATCAATGGCGGCCCCTACCATCAATTTTAATGCGTTCCTAGAGAAAGAAAAGTTGAAAAACAATGGAAGCAACTTCGCGGATTGGTTCCGCAATTTGAGGATTGTCCTCGCAGCTGGTAATTTGACCTATGTGCTGGATGCACCGCTGGGTGACCCGCCTGCAGCTGATGCTGCCGACGAAGTAAAGAATGTTTACCTCGCTCGGAAGACTCAGTACTCCACAGTTCAGTGTACTTGTATGGTTTAGAATCGGAGCTTCAGAAAAGGTTTGAGAATTCAGACCCACATGATATTGTCCGTGATCTCAAATTGATCTTTCAGACTCACGCGACGATTGAGAGCTATGAGGCTTCTGAAAAGTTCTTTAACTGCAAGATGGAAGAGGGCAGCTCCGTTAGTGAGCATGTGCTTAAGATGTCTGGGCACGCAAATAAACTTCAAAGCTTGGGTATAGTGATTCCTAATGCTTTGGGGATTTACCGTGTCCTCCAATCACTACCACCAAGTTACAAGAACTTTGTGATGAACTACAATATGCAAAACATGAACAAGCAGTTGCCAGAACTGTTTGCTATGTTGAAATCTGCAGAAGTGGAGATCAAGAAAGAGCACCAAGTGTTGATGGTCAATAAGACCACCAAATTCAAGAAAGGCAAGTCTAAGCAGAAGGGACACTTCAAGAAGGGTGGTAAGAAAGTTACCGCGCCGACGAAGAAGACCAGGGCTGGACCTAAGCCTGATACTGTGTGCTTTTACTGCAAGGGAGAAGGTCACTGGAAGCGGAATTGCCCAAAGTACTTGGCGGATTTGAAGAACGCAACATCAGGAAGAAAGGTATATCTGATATACATGTTGTTGATGTGTATCTCACTAGTACTCGTAGTAGTGCCTGGGTATTTGATACTGGTTCGGTTGCTCATATTTGTAACTCGAAACAGGTGCTGCAGAATAAACGGAAGCTAGCGAAGAACAAGGTGACGATGCGCGTGGGAAACGGATCAAAGGTTGATGTGATCGCGGTCGGCACGCTACCCCTTCATCTACCATCGGGATTAGTTTTATACTTAAATAATTTTTATTTGGTGCCTGCGTTAAGCATGAACATTATATCGGGATCTTGTTTATTGCGAGACGGTTACTTGTTTAAATCCGAGAATAATGGTTGTTCGATTTATAGGAGTAATATGTTTTATGCACATGCACCTTTGATAGATGGTCTATTGTTATTGAATCTCGATAGTGGAAATACACATATTAATAACATTGAGGCTAAATGTTTGAAATCGAGCGATAACTCGACCTATATGTGGCACTGTCGTATTGGTCACATTGGAGTGAAGCGTATGAAGAAACTCCATTCCGATGGACTTCTTGAATCACTTGATTTCGAATCACTTGAAAGATGCGAAGCATGTCTGATGGGTAAAATGACTAAGACTCCATTTTCTGGTATGATGGAGCGAGCTACGGACTTATTGGAAATCATACATACCGATGTGTGTGGTCCAATGAGTGTAGCATCGCGCGGTGGTTATCGTTATGTTCTTACCTTCACGGATGACTTGAGTAGATATGGGTATATCTATTTCATGAAACATAAGTCCAAAACTTTCGAGAAGTTTAAGGAATTTCAAAGTGAGGTAGAGAATCAACGTAACAAGAAGATTAAATTTCTATGTTCTGATCGTGGAGGTGAATATCTAAGTTACGAGTTTGGCGAGCATTTGAAGAAATGCGGAATACTTTCACAATTGACACCGCCGGGAACACCACAGCGTAATGGTGTGTCCGAACGTCGTAATCGAACTCTCTTAGATATGGTTCGTTCTATGATGTCACTTACAGATTTACCGCTATCATTTTGGGGTTATGCATTAGAAACAGCCGCATTCACTTTAAATAGGGCACCATCTAAATACGTTGAAACGACACCGTATGAATTATGGTTTGGGAAGAAACCTAGATTGTCGTTCCTTAAAGTTTGGGGTTGCGAAGCCTATGTAAAGAAGTTACAGCCGGATAAGCTTGAACCCAAAGCGGAAAAATGCGTCTTCATAGGATACCCGAAGGAAACTATTGGGTATACCTTCTATCATAGATCCGAAGGCAAAATCTTCGTTGCTAAGAATGGATCCTTTCTAGAGAAGGAATTTCTCTCGAAAGAAGTGACAGGAAGGAAAGTAGAACTCGACGAGGTTGTCGAACCTTCTCTCGAAATTGCGAGTAGCGCAGCACCGGAAGAAGTTCCTGTGGTTCCTGCACCAATAAGAGAGGAAGCTAATGATGATGATCATGAAACTTTGGTTGTAGTTGCTACAGAGCCTCGCAGGTCAACGAGAACTCGTACCACTCCAGATTGGTATGATCCCGTTATGAGTGTCATGTTGGTGGACAACACCGATGACCCTGCAACATATGAGGAAGCAATGATGAGCCCATATTCCAATAAATGGCAAGAAGCCATGAAATCCGAGATTGGATCCATGTACGAAAACCAAGTATGGACTTTGGTGGACTTACCGGATGGCCAGAAGGTTGTCGAGAACAAATGGATTTTCAAGAAGAAAACAGATGCTGATGGTAATGTTACCGTCTATAAAGCTCGAATTGTCGCAAAAGGGTTTCGACAAATTCAAGGAGTTGACTACGATGAGACTTTCTCACCAGTAGCGAAGCTAAAGTCTGTGAGGATTATGTTAGCAATCGCTGCATATTATGATTATGAGATATGGCAGATGGATGTCAAAACAACATTCCTCAATGGAGACATTGATGAAGAGTTGTATATGATGCAACCCAAAGGTTTTGTCGATCCTAAAGATGCTAACAAGGTATGCAAACTTCAACGGTCCATCTATGGATTGAAGCAAGCATCCCGAAGTTGGAATCAACGTTTTGATAAGGTGATCAAAAGTTTTGGTTTTATAAAAACTTATGGAGAAGCTTGTATTTACAAGAAAGTGAGTGGGAGCTCTATAGCATTCTTAATACTATATGTAGATGACATATTATTGATTGGGAATGATGTAGACCTTCTTAATAGTGTCAAGGAATATTTGAATAATAGTTTTTCAATGAAGGATCTTGGCGAAGCAGCTTACATATTAGGCATAAAGATTTATAGAGATAGATCGAGACGCCTAATATCATTGTCACAAAGTACATATTTGGACAAAGTTCTAAAGAGGTTTGGAATGGAAGATAGCAAGAAAGGGTTCTTGCCCATGTTGCCCAATACGACCTTGAGTAAAACTCAAAGTCCGACATCGACAGAAGATAGAGAATGGATGAGTAAGACTCCCTATGCCTCAGCCATAGGATCTCTAATGTATGCCATGCTATGTACTAGACCCGACATTGCATATGTTGTTAGTTTAACTAGCAGATATCAAAGTGATCCAGGAGTGGATCATTGGACAGCGGTCAAAAACATCCTTAAGTACTTGAGAAGAACTAAGGATATGGTTCTTTCTTATGGAGGTGATGAACAACTCGTTGTTAATGGTTACACCGATGCTAGTTGGAACACCGATCCGGATGATTCTAAATCACAATCTGGATACGTATTTATTTTGAATGGTGCAGCAGTTAGCTGGAGGAGTGCAAAACAAAGCGTTGTGGCGAGATCTTCAACTGAATCGGAATACATGGCTGCTTCGGAGGCTTCACAAGAAGCGATATGGATGAAAGAGTTCATTGCAGAGCTGGGTGTGGTTCCTAGTGCGCTGGAACCAATGTCTATCTACTGTGATAACATGGGCGCCATAGCCAATGCGCAAGAACCAAGGTCACACAAGAAGATGAAGCACATCAAGCTACGTTTTCACGCTATTCGAGAACATGTCCAAGATGGGGACATAAAGATTTGCAAAGTACACACAGATCTGAATGTGGCGGATCCGTTGACTAAACCTCTCCCGAGGGCAAAACATGACCAGCACCAAACTGCCATGGGTGTTCGGTATATTACCATGTAATCTAGATTAGATGACTCTAGTGCAAGTGGGAGACTGTTGGAGATATGCCCTAGAGGCAATAATAACTATAGTTATTATTGTATCTTTGTGTTTATGATAAATGTTTACATTCATGCTATAATGGTATTAACAAGGAAACATTAATACTTGTGTGATTTGTAAACTAAAATAGAGTCCCTAGTAAAGCCTCTTTATAATACTAGCTTGTTGGTTAATAAATGATTGTGGTTTCCCTATCATGAACATTGAGATGTTATTAACAACAAGATCATATCTTTAGGAGAATGATATGGTGGACATACTCCTATAGATAAGCGTAGCATAAAGATCAAGTCATTTTAATAGTTCAATTGCTATATGCTTTCTGATACATAGTAACATAATTCCTTCAACCATGAGATCATGCATATCACCTTTACCGGATGGATGCTTTGATGACATCAAACACCACACCATAAATGGGTGGCTATAAAGGTGGCATTGAGTGTTCGGAAAGTATTGGTTGAGACACATGGATCAAGAGTGGGATTTGTCCATCCATATGACGGATTGATATACTCTGGGCCCTCTCGGTGAAATGTCATCCAATTAGCTTGCAAGCATGTGACTGGCTCACAAGGGATCACATATCACGGGAACGAGAAAAGAGTACTTATCAGTAACGAGGTTGAACGAGGTATGCAGAGATACCGACGATCATAACCTCGGATAAGTAAACTATCGTGAGACAAAGGGAAATTGGTATCGTATGTAAGTGGTTCATTCGATCACAAAGTAATCGTAGAAATATGTGGGAGCCATATGAATTTCCAGATTCCTCTATTGGTTATTGTTCGGAGAAGTGTCTCGATCATGTCCGCATAATTCACGAACCGTAGGGAGACACACTTAAGGATTCAACGTTGTTTGAGTAGTTATGGAATGATGAGAAAGAGAACGAATGTTGTTCGGAGTCTCGAATGGGATTCGGGATATCATGAGGAGATCCGGAATGGTCCGAAGAATAAGATTCATATAAGGAAAGTCCTGTTTCGGAGTTGGGGAATGGTTCCGGTGTTTTCATCGGGAATGTTCTAGAAGGTTCCGGAATGTCCGGCACTCCGGAGGGAAGGGTACATGAATGTGTTATATCAAGTTGGTATGATTGCATCATGTACTAGGTGTCATCGCTGAACAAAATAAAGGGTTTAATCAAATCCTAGTTTGAAAAAGTCAAACGGCAATTTGAAAGTCAAACGGCTATTTTTGGGAAGTGGAGAGGGAGGTGGAAACCGAGTTGGGGAGGAGTTCCTCCCCTCCACCGCCGGCCCACCTCCAAGCCGAGTTGGGGAGGGACTCCCCTCCCCTTGGCCGGCCCCTCCACCTATAAAAGGAGGGGCAGGGCTCCCCTCCTAGACACCCAACACCTCCACCTCTAAACCCTAGCCGCCGGCGCCGCCACCTCCACTGCCGCCGCCGCCCTAGGGCAAACCGCCGCCGCCGCCTATCTAACCCTAGCCGCCGGCTTGCCCCCTCCTCGGCGTTTCTAAACCCTAGATCGTCGAGGGCTCTCTCATAGTCCACCATACTCGCTCCGGCTTAAGGCGAAGCCCTGCGAGATCTCCCCTCTACTTCCGGTACCACGCCGTTGTGCTGCCAGAATCGCGAGGAGAGTGCTACAACCTCCGCTGCCTGCTGGAACAAGGGAGAGGAAGGTCTTCGTCGAGTAACGAACGTGTGACCGACTGCGGGAGCGCTGCCGGAACGCAGCGCCGGAAGGATCGTCTACGCGATCTTGAGATCGGGAAGAGTACGACTACATCACCCACGAGAATCCGCTCTCGTTAAACACTTTGGAATCTTCGAGGGTGAGTTATTCCATCGACTCGTTGCTACAATCTAGTAGATATATCTTGGCTTGTTTGTTTGTATGCGATAGAAAAGTTTTGTTTTCCATGCTACGAAACCCTACATGAATGTCACAAGGTGAGATAATACCATCAACATGCTTGCAATCAAACCATAGGAAAGAGTAATTTGCCAACATGAAAGATGCAAAGCATGCAAAAGGTATCAGAGCTGGGTTCGATCTTGAACTCACTTGTGGGATGCTCTCAAGAGCTCTTTTTGTCAACTCGTGCTCAACCGAGGTTGACATTCTTGTGCGGGTACCTACACACATCATATGTAAAAGGAAGAACGTGTGTGCATGGTAGAGATACACATCATCCATCATGACGTATCTCTTCTTGTGCACATCACCATTAATGTCAATCAAGTATGAAATAGGTGCATGGTGAGTATGCAAGTGGGGAACATGCTTATCATGGCAATCATCAAAATCTCCAAAAATTGAGAAAGCTATGGGGGCCATCTCATTATAACGCATATGATAAATATTGTTGCAACCTAAACAAGTGAAATAGCAAGCATTCATCTTATTGCAAGCAACGGGAGAAATTGAATGACTAGCATGACAACGCATGTCCGAAGCAATTGGAGGATACACACAAGATGCATAGCATGGCATGTTTATGGCAATGTTATTGCACTCAAACAATTCCACATGATCAATATTATGCAAGGGCAAAGCATCACATGGGAATATGAGTGAAGCATATGTAATGTCATAAGTATCATCCATAGCATGCATATCCTCACAACTCATCATGTCCACTAGTGGGATCATGGCATCATTAAGACCCTTATTGTTACCTTGGTCATACCTCTCATATGAAGTGGGTGTTGTGGAAGTAGTGGCCTCCTTGTGGACGACTTCGTTTTATTGATGTATCCATGGCGTAGCATCATCTTCGTGCACCATGTACATCTTCTATAATTGGGGCATCATTGCTTCATGGCTTGGCGCTTCTTCATCCATGGAACCTAGCACAACACAAGAGAACACACTAGAGGTAGAGGGTAAGTTGTTAGAAATCGAAATGGTCTCACTTGACCTATCAACTACCACTCTCAACTCACTAGGAGTATCGCTCATGCCCTCCAAGTGGAAGCACTCAATCTCACATAAGGTGGAGTCACTCATCTCACTCTTGTTCTCACTCAAGTGGGCTAAGTGGCTCTCATACTCACATGGGATTGGTACCACATCATCACTCAAGCATATGGGGATAGGCTCGGTTTCCTCAACTCCATGCGTCTCCTTTGGTGAAGGGAAAATCCCATGCTCACCATTCTTGACCTTGTCGCCTTCAAGGTTGGATGCCATAAGATGGGCATCATCGCTCTCCTCCATGGTCAAAGGTAAAATCCCATGCTCGACCGTCTTGTGGCCATCTCGTAGTAGTGGTGGGGGTAGGATCATGCTATCCAACTTGGCAAAGTAGAGGTCTACATTTTCCTCGTTGGCGAGGTCATGGAAGTCAAGCGTAGGCATTGAAACTTGATGGCGTGTAGGAAGGCTTGATCTTGCTGCCATTGTGGTGGTGGCACGAGTAGTTGAAGGTGCCCTATGATGGTGTCGATGGAGGTCATTGGCGTGTCTTGCCGATGGTTGATGTTGGTGAAGCACTTGGTCATCCACATGACGCTCGCGACGGTGATCATTTGCCTTGGCACTCTTCTTGTGCTTGTGGTGCCTTCTTGAGCTTGATTGAGCATTATGGTTGGTGCTCATCTTGAATTCTTCGTCTTGGTGGCGAAGATGCCTTTGACGATTTCTTGTATCCTCTATGGTGGCGATGCTCATGAGAGGATGTTTGTCGATGAAGATTCTTGGTTCTTGGCGCCTCTTGACGTATATGATGTTTGACGCCACTCTTGTTTGGACAGGATGTGGATCTTGGCGCCTTGGAGGTGATGGAGCTTGGCGCCTTGGAGATGGTGGAGCTTGACGCCATCTAGGTGGTGGCACTTGATGCCTCGTCGATGGTGGCGCTTGACGCCTTGGAGGTGGTAGCTGTTGTCGCCTTGGAGGTGGATCATCGAAGTAGGTTGTGCCCTTTGGTGTGGCACACTTGGCCTTGAAGGTCATGGATTCTTGATGATGCACCTCCTCTTGCTTGGCGTAGTAGGCTTCCATCTCCACGCGGTGGAGGAATTCTTCATGGCTCGTGGAGGAGCCATCAAACTCGATGAAGTTCTCCATGTCCTCCATGCTCGGCGAGGCATCGTCGATGTTGCACTCAAAGTCATCCATGCTTGGGGAGTAATTGTTGGTGTAGTACTCCATATCACCCAAGCATGTGGAGCCATTGTCGGTGTAGTGCTCCATAGGCTCCATGCATGAGGAGCCATTGTCGACGTAGAGCTCCATGTCTTCCATGCATGTGGAGTCGTCGTAGGTGTAGTGCTCCGAGTCCTCAAAGAATGCGGAGCCTTTGTCGGTGTTGTGCTCCGTCATGTCCTCTATACTTGTGGAGTCGTAGTCATGGTGACTCATCATGGATTCTTCATAGATATCATCCTCGGTTCCGGAGTCCCTAGACATGATGCACAAGACCAAGCGGTGTATATGGAAGTGGTAGTGGGAGTTAGGGATACAACGTCAGACCTTACTTTACCTTGGAAGATCATATCGTGCAAGTGGCCACACTTGAGAGCAATAAACCAAGCAAAGTGAAGTTCACGCGGAACACCAAAACCAACTACTAACCAAAAAATACACACACACAAGGCCTATGGTGGATAGGTATGAAAAGTGGCATGTCAAGAAACAATCCGAAATCAAGATGTTGTAATGGAAAGTAAAGAACCACAATGATCACAAATCAAAACAAGTCAATCCACAAGATAAGAAATATGTACAAGGAAACACACACGGTGGGATAAATGGGACTTGTGCGACGGAGAAAGTGAGCTAAGAACCAAATGATTACCTAGCGAAGACTATAAGCTCGTGTCACACAAGTACAAGGAGAGACGCTAGTCGATTGCAATTAATTGGTGGGCTACAAGATACGCACAATAAGTACCACCTATATGATGTTCATCGAGCTTGCGCTTCCTATTCTATGAGGCACATGTATATTTCTTTATTTTTTTCTTTTTATTTTTTATTTCCTTTTCTTTTTCACTTGTCTCTTCCTTGTGCCAACAACTATACAAGATAACTATATGAGATAGCGCTCTCAACGGTTGCTCAGAATCTACAAGGTATCAAATGTGCATAGCACAAGCAATCATAAGAGGAACTAGTCTCAATAGGTGTTTGTTGCTCGCAAAAATAGTGGGGTTCACAAAGGAATGCAAGTGGGGAAAAGTCGCGGAATGATATACCTTTCGTCAACGATCTTCACCCTTTATTGTTGGATTCCGCCTTTCTCACGGAATTTTGATGTAGTATATAGCATGAACAACTTGGATGATGATGTAGTGCTCCTTCTCCTCTTCGAAACGAGCTAAAGAACACCAAAATCCGAGTTGAAATGCAAAAGTTATGCTCAAAACCGTGCTGCAGTTTTTCTGTCTGCGGGGAGGGGCGGAGACTCCGGTCTGGGGGTCCGGAGACTCCGGTCTGGAGCTCAAAAAGTCCGGAGACTCCAGTCTAGGCCGGAGACTCCGGTCCAGGTGATTCCAGAACGTCCAGAAATCGAACGGGACGCGTTTTGGGCGGAAAAACTCGAACCAAAACCTCAGATTGATGGGGGAAATCAAGGAATTAGGCTATGGAAACGCAAAGGAAGGTAGATCAACAAGTTTTGCAAGTAATCCACGGATCAAAACCTACCAAAACGCACTCAAATGACAGATCGATCCAAAACATGAATTGGCTATTTTTGGTGGAATTTTCGAATTTATGTTGAAAAGACCAAATCAATGAGAAATCCGTGGCAACCAAAAGCTGCTGATACCAGATGATGGAGGGGTTAACCTCTTGGGTGGCCCGATCTTCACGGATCTCGTGGTCAAATCGATGGGAAAGCGACGGGAAAGGAGAAGGTAGCGGAAGCGAACACACACCTCGCGAAGAACACGATGAACACACGCAAAACTCACACGATACAACGCCGATTGCTCCCGAACGACGGCCACCGGTCCGATAGAATCCTCGCAAGGAAAGATCGGTCAACATGCTCCCTCAAATCCACATCGGAGAGGGAACAAAACCTTGGGGAGGGTCTTGACAACTTGGAGACGAGACACCGAACTCCAAGGCCTTGTTCAACGATGGATGCGTGATGCAAAGTCCAATCGAGGTTGGTGACGATAGTCGGTCCCCTTGGAAAAGGGGATGAGGCAAAACTAGAGATTCCACAATGGGGGTTGTCTTTAGTCTATCATCTATGCCTAAGGGATACATGAAGGGGTGGGGGCTCTATTTATAGGCCATCCACATAAACAGGGGTAGTTTAGGGATAAAACTAGGGTTTGGACGAGCTAGAGGGGTACATGGGCCGAAGGCCCAGCTGCGGTGCGCAGGCCCGTCGTGTAGGCCGGAGACTCCGGTGTAGGGTCCGGAGACTCCGGTGTAGGCGGGAGACTCCGGTGTCGTCTCCGGAGTGGCGTACTGACTGTCCCCGGGTCGGTTGCTGGGGTCGGTCCGGAGGTCGGTCCGGAGACTTCGGTGCGCAGGACCGGAGACTCCGGTGTAGGCAGGAGACTCTGGTGGTTCAGCCGTGGCTTCTTCCGTCTCCTCTTCCAAGCCTCCGTCGGGCTTGATGTTCCAGGCTTCCTCCCTTTCCTCCGTACTTGTCGGTGTGAACCTATCATGCATATGTGACGGAGTATGAAGTAGCATACCATTCAATAGGGTAGGAAGTGGGCTCGCATAGAGGAACGGATTCACCTTTGGAGTCCATGACGACTTGGCGTAAGTTGGAGACCATGATGTGGTAACGACCGTAGGTCGGGCTGCATCACACTCCCTCTCTCTCGCAGACAGCCAGGCCCCACGCTGTCAGTCTTCTCTCCCACCCGCGTCGACCGTTTCCCCCATCACTCGTCGCCGTTCTGCCGTGACTTAGGGGCTGTTTGGTTCGTGCCCATGCCGGCCACGCCAAATCAGGGGCGTGCCAATATTTTGGCTCAGAATTCGTCCGCCCCTGTTTCGCCGGCGCGTGGGCGCAAAATCTGAAGGAGCGACCGAAATTTTGGCGTGGTTTCGATGGCCGGGCTTCAATCCAAACGCTGGCCTATGATTTCAGTCAACGCCAATTTTTTGGTAAGGCAACTGCCGGCCACAATCCAAACAGACCCTTAATTCTATTAAATTCGAGTAAATGGCAGGGTTAATTCCTCCAGAGACCACGTTCGATTAAACACCTCGCCCTCCTCTCTCTTTTCCCCCAGGCCCCATCTTCTCTCGGCCACCAGGCTACACGAATCACAACCTCGAACCCCTCTGCTCTGACGAGCCACCGTGCAAATTCCGGCGAGCACGAACCTCCCCACTGCCCCCAGAGCACACGAGTGAGATCCCCATCGTCTCCTGCATCTCCCAGCACCAACCCCACACCCTCGTGTGCCCCAGAGGCTCGACAACTTTGACACCTGAGCGCCGTCGTGTCTGCCATCGCTCCGGCAAGCTTCCCTGGTAAGCACAGACCGCCCCTAACCCTCTCGTTGATGCTCCCGTAATCACGACACTCGCCCGCATCTAACGCAGCTTCCCTTTTTTCCTTCGGGTGTCCTGTAGCCCCGCCCTCGTCGACGAACAGAAGCACCTGGCGCCGCCGCAAGCTCCGGCGAGCAATAGCCACTGCTCCAGTGCGCCCCTCGACGAACTGACCCCACCTTGAGCTTCGCTGCAACCTCGCGAGCACGGTGAGCACCCTCTCCCTCTCCCGCGCGACCTAGTTCCTCGGCAACCTCCCCGTCTGAGCGCGCGCCGCTAGCCCCGCCCAGTTTTGGTCAGGCTCCTGTACACCGTTGGATCATAATCGCGTGGCTACGATACAAACTTAAGTGAAGCGGTATCAGTCGATCTGTGCCGTGCGATTTAAATGAAATCCTGCGGCCTGCGCAGCTCGATCCAGCAGAAGCGGTATCGTCCAGTAAGAATGGGCCACGTGTCCAGAGTTTGATTTAAAACAGAAATTTTGATCTATTAGATATGCAAACTTGCAAAATTCATAACTTTTAATCCACACGTCCAAATTTTGCAAATTTTATATCATTGGAATCAGGAGAACAAAACCTTTCCAACCATGCACCTTGTTTAATAATTTGCTTCTGGAAACTTAGTTGTTTCTGCAGAAACTTGTGTAGGCATAATTTGAATATAAAAATTATTCTAGAAATATTTTTATGGTAAAATCTTTGGCAAATGGATTATTTTGAACCTACTGACCATAGAAACCAACTTATGGATTTAAAAATGTATTTTGTGAAGCCAAATAATAAATCTTTGAATAAGAGCATTTCTAGTCAAATAAAAAAATTGTTTATGTGTTAAAAATACTTTTTGAGTAAAATCTTTGGAAAATGATTTGAATTAAAATCTCTGACCCTAAACACCAAGTTTTGAGATTTAAAAATATATTTGATGAACCCTATAAAATTATTACTTTGCAAAAAGGCATTTCCAACAACATAAAATATCACTTTGGTATAATATTTGGTTTATGGGGTGAAACCTTTTGCAAATGGTTTTAATATTAAACACTTGACCTTAAAACACTAACATGTTGTGTTTAAAAATATTTTACAAACTCTAGGGATTATCATTTTGATTTAAATCATTTCTAGCAAAACAAAATGATTTAAAATGGCCATTTTCACCAACTTGAAGTTAAATGGTTTTACCACTTTTGTAAATGACCAATATGAGCTTTAAAATGTTTAGAGCCTACTAGAAACCACTTTTACAAATAAAACAATCTTTTGCATGCTTGCATGCATTGCCTTGTTTTTATTATTTTATGTGGTAAATTGTTTGAATGCTAGTTGAATATGTGTTTGCTTGATTGAATTGTAGTGAAGTTAGAAGAGTGTGATATTTGCAAGATCAAGAAGTGAACCAATATTCTCTACTAAAAAAGGCAAGTGACACTATCATCCATGTCCTACTATTTTCATTACACTTAGTGGATTTTTGTAACATGCATGATAGGACTACTATATTTCTATGCTATGCTATATCCTATTAGGATATCCTTATATCTTCCTTAGTGAAAACAATGTAGTTGTAGTATGATTAGCCCTGCTATATATTTGGGATGGGATACATGATATGATTATATGAAGTGTTGGAAAAATATATGTTTTATATAATAAAACAAGTACTCAATGAACCACCTGGGTGGAATGAGGATACTCAATTTTGGACAAGGTGGCAACAAAGGGAGCCATGTTTATATGGCTATCTTTTTGTATGCGCACTAGAAGAAAACCACCCAGGGACTTAGAGATTGAACAAGTTTCTCGTACAGTGGCTTCCGTGTACAGCCACATGCTAAATGGGCTCTGACTTAGTCAACTACATAGTGGAAGACCCATGCATTGGCATCTTCAGGTTAACTAGAATTGTGTATGGAAATATATCCCTACATTGGTGCCTGGTAGACAAGCTAGCATTGTGTATTGGGAGGACTTCTATGGAAAGACTTTGTCACATTCTCGATCTGCCGGTACTCCATTTGGTGAGTACTTATCTAGCGGCCACTGGTGGCGTCAATAAGAGATTGTGTCATGTGGGTAAAGTGTACAACTTCTGCAGAAGATCAAAATTCTAAGTACTTAGCCGTGTCCCCGGTTACGGACAATTCTGAGCAACTAAGGCCTGAAGCTATGGAAGATCTCGACATTCCAATTTCTCAAAGTAAAACTTGATGGTGACAACAAGGGATTAGAAGCACTTGGAGTTTTCCAAGGAGTTCAGAAAGATTTGTCAAAAGATCAAAACTATTTTGAAAAGATAGGATAAAACTATATTGCTTTCTGCAAATGAGCCTAAACCCTACTTAACCAAATATGCGTGTAATGATAGGATCCACTTATTTCTACAAAGTAGTGAAACTTGCCAATACAATTCAAATGTATTGACCCTTGTGGCTGCAACTTATTATGTTGCAGGTTTGTTTGATGTTAGTGAAGTGTGTGTTGAATAGGATTACAAGTCTACAACCAACATGACTGCCTGTGGCACTTTGAAGATGAAGGACTCCATGCTATAGTTATTTCTGCTACATTGTAATGAGATAGCCAAATGAGCTATGTAAGATGTAATGAATTATCTTATTCCTGGTTATAAAGTTGTATTATGACCTTTGTTTCTTGATATTACATCTTAACTATGGATGCTAGCTTTTGATCCAGGGACTAGCATTGTAAACACAGGGATCTCTACCTTATTAAAGTTTGGGACCTTTACAACTTTATTCATTGCGCTTAATAATCTTGAACCATTGTGACTAGTCCATGAAAGTTATATGCTTGCTTATTATATATTGGGAGTCAGCAGAACCGTGCTGTCACGGGGAACACTTTCAACACTTTTTGGATATCTAATCCAGTTGATTCCTTGCTCTTTTGTTTATGGATGTCGACGATGTGAAATAAAAGGGGAAGTTGTTAGTTCATGGAGTTTATACATTGTGTTCGAGAAATGCCTGGGACGCTAGCCTAAGCCATGCTTAATCATGGTGGAAACTTGCAGCATCACTATAATAAGCATCTATGAAGCTTCCTCAATAAAAAGCTATGCATATGGTAAATAAAAAGATTGCTGAGATGCTCATTGTCTGCTTGCCTTGTCATTTTGGTTATGGGAAAGCTCCTGTACCATGTGCAAGGGGTACCCCGTTGGCGGTTCTCGATGAAATGCATGAATTTACAATGACAAGAACTTTCAGGTGACCAAACTTGAGTAGCATGCGGAGCGGCCCTCGTACTCAAGGGACTAGGGATTTTCAGTATATGGTCTGTCAAGCATATAATTCAGAGTGGACCTCACTTTCACCTTAACCACATGAAGATGCCTATGATAGGGGCAATGAGAGCTCAAAGCTAATGAGTACCTTCCTTTCAACATTGGGAAGCCTTTCAAACCTTCACAAAAACCGTTTTCACAACTTTTTTTTGAGTCACCACTTATTCTATGAGCACCTTCTTGAGAGCATAGTTTTCATTCTTGTGTTTGTTCCAAAACTTGGTTAATTATGTCATGACTTTGATGCATGTATCTCTTATATCTTTATCTCTAGTCTTCATGTGAACTTCAGAGGTGCCTCAACATTTATATTGTGCTCTTCAAACAAAGGCAAGCGATATACCACTCTATCATACCTTATTATGAGCATTGCAATGTTGCTTATGTTTATGTTTCATGCTACTTATTATTATTGAGTTGGTTTATCTTCATAGCTTGCAATGACTATTGAGTAGACTTAGTTGCATACACTTTATTATGAGTTGTCTAAGCATCTACTCCTTTGCTGAGAATATATACATCATATGAAGCAAAGTGTTCGTGAAAGTTCTTTTATCGCACTCAGTTTTCAACTGAATTGCTTGAGGACAAGCAATAAGCTAAGCTTGGGGGGAATTGATACGTCCAAAATGTATCTACTTTCTCGAACACTTTGCTATTGTTTTTCCTCTATACTTGTTGATTTGGATACAACTAACACAGACTAACGCTGTTTTCAGCAGAATTACCTTGGTGTCTTGTTTTTGTGCAGAAAATGAACTATCAGGAAAAATCCCGGAAAATATGCCAAAAATTATATTCACCAGAAGACC
Organism: Avena sativa; assembly: GCA_916181665.1. NCBI lineage: Eukaryota > Viridiplantae > Streptophyta > Magnoliopsida > Poales > Poaceae > Avena > Avena sativa. Next base: position 411,754,479 of record OV702281.1, on the reverse strand, counting down.
CACGGAGCCATAAGGGGAGACAGAGGGGAGGCCTGGGGGACCATACCCACCCCAGGCGCGGGCCCACTGACCCTGCGCCTGGGGGAGGTTTGGCCACCCTAGGCAGTTTCTCGGCCTCCCTCCGCGTCTATAAGTTGCCTTCTGACCTAAAAACTGGGGGGGGGGTCGATAGTTTTCCAGAAAGAGTTCCGCTCCACCGCCGCCACGAGAAACCAAGATTCGGATCCAAAAACTCCGTTCTGGCACCCTGCCGGGACGGGGAATTTGGAGAGGATCATCACCATCGTCATCACCAACGCATCTCCATCAACCACCGATGTTTCCCTCATCCATGAGTGAGTAATCCCCCGCAGTAGGCTTGGGGATGGTAGGGATTGGATGAGTTCTATCATGTAATCGAATAAGATCTGTTAGGGGCATAGTGCCTAGTATCTCTATTAGTGCTATTTGACTTTGTTGCAACTTGTTGTGCTTAATGATTGTCACTAGGGCCCGAGTGCCATGATCTCAGATCTGAACTTATTATTGAATCATTATGATAGTATTGTTTATGGTCTTATCTGCAAGTTGTGTACACATATCATTGTTCGGATCCAAAGGCCCCAAAGTGATAGAAATTGGGACAACCGGAGGGGATGGCTGTGGTGTGAGGATCACATGTGTTCACAGAGTGTTAATGCTTTGCTCCGGTGCTCTATTAAAAGGAGCACCTTAATTGCTAGTAGTTCCCTAGAGGCCCCGTTGCCACGGGCTGGCTGGACAGAAGATGTTGTGCAAGTTCTCATTGCGAGCACGTATGACTATATTTGGAGCACATGCCTAGGATTGTTTAGTACTTGGATGCTTATTATTATTTATCTGCAATGCCCTAGTTCTTTGAAGTTACATGTTTAGACTCATCCATGCAACGCTCGTCCATCCATCCCTATGCCTACCGCACTCGAATCCTACTGTTACCGTTGCTGTTACTATTGCTGCTGTTTCACTGTTGCTGTTGCTGTTACTGTTGCTACTACAAACTGTTGCGACTGATAAAGCAGTTCTAACATAATTATTCTTAATGGAGCAAGGAATAGTTGGTATACCTGGATCACCAAGTTTCTTTGGAACCTTACCATTGAAGGAGTAATTAGCAAGCAAAGTAGAAATCTCCTCATTAGGAATCCTCCTTTTATTAGAGACAATATCCTTCATATACTTTGAATAAGGAGGCAACTTAATAGCATCAGTCAAAGGAATTTGCAAAAATAAAGGTTTCATCCACTCACAAAACTTGTTGTAGTGTTCCTCCTCCTTTGACTTGTGTTTCTTACCTGGAAAAGGCATAGGTTTCTGCACCCAAGGTTCTCTCTCTTTACCATGTTTATTAGCAATAAAATCTTCCTTAGCGTACCTAGTGTTCTTAGTGTGTTTCTCAGGTTCTTCCTCAACTTCCTCCTTATCAGGAGACTCATCAATATTACCACTCTCAGTTTCAGCATCAGAGACAGATATACTATTAGGATCTACAGCAGGTTCAAGTGGTTCCTCAACTTTCTTATGTTTCTTTTTCTTCCTCTTACGAGGACTACCACTATCTTCTACTTGTTGGGAATCCTGCTCTATTCTTTTAGGGTGTCCTTCAGGATATAAAGGATCTTGAGTAGCTGCACCACTCCTAGTTCTAATTCCATAAACATGTTTATCTCCTGAGGCATTAACTAGCATATCCTTTTGTACTTTAGCAAGTTGATCAAGTTGAGTTTGAACCATTTGAAAGTGTTTACAAAGCATTTTAATATCATTGGAAGTTCCTTCTACAATATCTTTCAAATCATGAATAGCTCTAGAGTTTTCCCATAAATCATTCTGAACTTGTTTATTAAAATGACCTTGTTTAACAATAAAAATATCAAGTTCCTCTAAGCATTGATCAGGAGGCTTACCATAAGGAATATCACCTTCATCAAAGTGTTGGAGAGAGTGCACCTCAATAGTAGATGAGTGGGTAATTGGCTTACATAATTCTTCTATAGGAGGTAGATTCTTCACATCTTCAGCTCTAATACCTTTCTCATTTAGACACTTTTTAGATTCCTTCATCACTTCATCATTTAATGCAATAACTCCCCTCTTCTTTGTTGTTGGTGTTGGAACTGGTTCAGGAACCACTGGTTCAGGGGTAATAGGCTCAGGTGTATTTAGTTCAGTTGAAGTCCAATCATCATAATACTTGCTTATCTTGTTCATTAATTCTTCAGCATCTGTAGGAGTCCTTTTCTTGAAAACACAATCAGCAAAGCTATCTATATAGATCCTAGAATCATCAGTTAGTCCATTATAATAAATATCAAGCAACTCATTCTTAGGTAATGGACATCCAGGATATGCATGAATCAAGGAAAAAAATCTTTTCCATGACTCAGGCAATTTCTCTTCTTCTTCCTGTTTAAAATCAAAAAGTCTCTACAAAGCAGCATGTCTAGCACTGGGAGGAAAATATTTATGGAAGAAAGAAGCAATGAAGAAATCAGGGCTATCAATGGAACCAGGAGGTAATCTATTAAACAAAGCCCTAGCTTCTCCTTTTAGTGAAAAAAGGAACAAAGCACTCATAGTAGAAATCTCATTCATATGAGCCACAACACTCTCATTTTCGGTACCACAAAAAGTTTCTTTCTCAACAATATCTAAATAAGCTAAATCAAGAGAGAAATCATAATCTTTATCTTTAATATCTATGGGAGAGGTGGCAAACTTAGGATCATAGGACTTTTTGGGTATAATAGTACGTCTAGCAAGGAGACTCTTCATAGCACTAGCACCATGTGTGTTTCGACACTCTTCAACAAATTCATCAGTGAGCTCTATGTAACCATCAATAATATCAAAACTCTCACTAGATTCAGGTGAGCTAACAGGTGTAACAGTGTATTCACTAGGAGTTTCGGTATTTCCTAGACTAGTCATAGTAGCATCTAGAAAAGGACCTAATGAACCACTCGCATCAAGCATAGTAGAAGTAACATCATGAGTATCAAAAGCAGTTTCAGATTTAGTAGTAGTAGCAGTGTGTGTAGCATGAGTATGTGGTGGTGGTGTGACAAGCTTACTTATAACATACGGTGAATCAAGAGCAGCAGAGGTGTTTATGACTGTACGTCTTATTGTAGTGGATGGTAAAATAGGGAACTTTCCATCACGAGACTTCCCCATGATGAAAGAAGTAGCAGTGAACAATAATAGATCCAAGTGAAATTACAAATAAAGCTATGCTCCCCGGCAACAGCGCCAGAAAATATTCTTGATGACCCACAAGTGTAGGGGATCGCAACAGTCTTCGCGGGTAGTATTACCCAATTTATTGATTCGACACAAGGGGAGACAAAGAATACTTGCAAGCCTTAACAACTGAGTTGTCAGTTCAACTGCACCTGCAAATAGTTCTTGCTCATAGAAGTTTATCAGTAGTAACAATTTGTAGTAGCAACAGCAGCAGTAACAACAACAGTAAGAGCAAAAGTGGAACAATAGCAATAGTAACAGTAACGGTAATGGTAACAGTAGGATTCGAGTGCGGTAGGCATAGGGATGGATGGACGGGCGTTGCATGGACGAGTCTAAACATGTAACTTCAAAGAACTAGGGCATTGCAGATAAATAATAATAAGCATCCAAGTACTAAACAATCCTAGGCATGTGCTCCAAATATAGTCATACGTGCTCGCAATGAGAACTTGCACAACATCTTCTGTCCAGCCAGCCCGTGGCAGCGGGGCCTCTAGGGAGCTACTGGCAATTAAGGTGCTCCCTTTAATAGATAACCGGAGCAAAGCATTAACACTCCCTGAACACATGTGATCCTCACACCACAGCCATCCCCTCCGGTTGTCCCAATTATTGTCCCTTTGGGGCCTTTTGATCCAGACAATGATATGTGTACACAACTTGCAGATAAGACCATAAACAATACTATCATAATGATTCAATAATAAGTTCAGATCTGAGATCATGGCACTCGGGCCCTAGTGACAAGCATTAAGCACAACAAGTTGCAACAAAGTCAAATAGCATTAATAGAGATACTAGGCACTATGCCCCTAACAGATCTTATTCGATTGCATGATATAACTCATCCAATCCCTACCATCCCCAAGCCTACAGCGAGGGATTACTCACTCATGGATGAAGGAAACATCGGTGGTTGATGGAGATGCGTTGGTGATGTCGATGGCGATGATCCTCTCCAAATTCCTCGTCCCAGCAGAGTGCCAGAACGGAGTTTCTGGATCCGAATCTTGGTTTCTCGTGGCGGCGGCGGAGCGGAACTCTTTCTAGAAAACTATCAAACCCCCCTCTGTTTTTAGGTCAGAAGGCAACTTATAGACGCGGAGGTAGGCCGAGGAGCTGCCTGGGGTGGCCAGACCTCCCCCAGGCGCGGGATCAGTGGGCCCGCGCCTGGGGTGGGTCTGGGCCCCCCCGGCCTCCCCTCTGTCTCCCCTTTTGGCTCCGTGGATCTTCTGGTGAAATATAATTTTTGGCATATTTTCCGGGATTTTCCTGATAGTTCATTTTCTGCACAAAACAAGACACCAAGGTAATTCTGCTGAAAACGGCGAGAGTTTGTGTTAGTTGTATCCAAATCACACAAGTATAGAGGAAAAACAATAGCAAAGTGTTTGAGAATGTAGATACGTTTTGGATGTGTCGTGGTGGTGGCACGACAGATGCCATGGGTAGGCTAAAGTATGGGGCCAATGGATGCTAGTGGGATCTGGGGAGGGAAGATGCAGTTGATTCTACACACAAAAGACTAAGGCAAAGATCTTTATTTCTCCTTCCTTGGGCTACAAGTGCTCCTTGAGGTGCATACAGGGAGAAAGGAAGAACTTTACCAACCTAACGGTACTAAATGATGTTGGAGATATGCCCTAGAGGCAATAATAAATGTAGTTATTATTATATCTTTGTGTTTATGATAAATGTTTACATTCATGCTATAATAGTATTAACAAGGAAACATTAATACTTGTGTAATTTGTAAACTAAAATAAAAGTCCCTACTAAAGCCTCTTTATAATACTAGCTTGTTGGTTAATAGATGATTGTGGTTTCCCTATCATGAACATTGAGATGTTATTAACAACAAGATCATATCGTTAGGAGAATGATATGGTGGACATACTCCTATAGATAAGCATAGCATAAAGATCAAGTCATTTTAATAGTTCAATTGCTATATGCTTTCTGATACATAGTAACCTAATTCCTTCGACCATGAGATCATGCATATCACCTTTACCGGATGGATGCTTTGATGACATCAAACACCACACCGTAACTGGGTGGCTATAAAGGTGGCATTGAGTGTTCGGAAAGTATTGGTTGAGACACATGGATCAAGAGTGGGATTTGTCCATCCATATGACGGATAGATATACTCTGGGCCCTCTCGGTGGAATGTCATCCAATTAGCTTGCAAGCATGTGACTGGCTCACAAGGGATCACATATCACGGGAACGAGAAAAGAGTACTTATCGGTAACGATGTTGAACTAGGTATGCAGAGATACCGACGATCATAACCTCGGATAAGTAAACTATCGTGAGACAAAAGGAAATTGGTATCGTATGTAAGTGGTTCATTCGATCGCAAAGTAATCGTAGAAATATGTGGGAGCCATATGAATTTCTAGAGTCCTCTATTGGTTATTGTTCGGAGAAGTGTCTTGATCATGTCCGCATAATTCACGAACCGTAGGGAGACACACTTAAGGATTCAACGTTGTTTGAGTAGTTATGGAATGACGAGAAAGAGTCCGAATGTTGTTCGGAGTCTCAAATGGGATTCGGGATATCACGAGGAGATCCAGAATGGTCCGGAGAATAATATTCATATAAGGAAAGTCTCGTTTCGGAGTTGGAGAATGGTTCCGGTGTTTTCATCGGGAATGTTCTAGAAGGTTCCGGAATGTCCGACACTCCAGAAGGTAAGGGTACATGAATGTGTTATATCAAGTTGGTATGATTGCATCATGTAATCGGTGTCATCGCTGAACAAAATAGAGGGTTTATTCAAATCCTAGTTTGAAAAGTCAAACGCCAAGTTTGAAAGTCAAACGGCTAGTTTTGGGAAGTGGAGAGGGAGGTGGAAACCGACTTGGGGGAGGAGTTCCTCCTCCCACCGCCGGCGCACCACCAAGCCGAGTTGGGGAGGGACTCCCCTCCCCTTGGCCGGCCCCCTCCACCTATAAAAGGAGGGGCAGGGCTCCCCTCCTAGACACACAAGTTCCTACCTCTAAACCCTAGCACCAAGCCGCCGCCGCCTCCATAGCTGCCGCCGGCCCTAGGGCAAACCGCCGCCGCCTAGCTAACCCTAGCCGCCGGCCAAGCCTCCTCCTCGGCGTGTCTAAACCCTAGATCGTCGAGGGCACTCTCATACTCCACCATACTCGCTCCGGCTTAAGGCGAAGCCCTGCGAGATCTCCCCTCTACTTCCGGTACCACGCCGTTGTGCTGCCGGAATCTTGAGGAGAGTGCTACAACCTCCGCTGCCTGCTGGAACAAGGGAGAGGAAGGTCTTCGTCGAGTACCGAACATGTGACCGACTGCGGGAGCGCTGCCGGAACGCAGCGCCGGAAGGATCGTCTACGCGATCTTGAGATCGGAAGAGTACGACTACATCACCCACGAGAATCCACTCTCGTTAAACACTTTGGAATCTTCGAGGGTGAGTTATTCTATCGACTCGTTGCTACAATCTAGTAGATAGATCTTGGCTTGTTTGTTTGTATGCGGTAGAAATTTTTTGTTTTCCATGCTACGAAACCCTACAGTGGTATCAGAGCCGTGTCTATATGTAGATCTGTTGCACGAGTAGAACACAATGGTCATTGTGGGCGTTGATGCTTTTATTGTCGATTGCTTCTTGTGTACTTTGCATCTTGCAGGATGTTGGGATGAAGCGGCCCGGGCTAACCTTACATGACATCGTTCATGAGACTTGCTCCACGCTTGACATGCAACTTGTATTGCATAAGTGGCTTTGCGGGTGCCTGTTTCTCCTAGCATAGTTAAGATCCAATTTACAACGGGTGATTAACAATACTAGTATCAATGTTGTGGTTCATGTTCGTAAGTTAGAACGACACTTATTGAAAGCCCCAAACCACGTAAAACATGCAAAGAAAGTAGAGGCGTCTAACTTTGTTTTGCAGGGGTGTGAAGTGATGTGATATGGCCATGATTGTGACTATATTTTATGTATGCAATGTTCCTTATTGTAAGTTGGCAACCGGCAGGAGCCATATGGTTGTCTTTAATTTATGTTAAGACCCGCGTGTCTATTCAAAGTAGTTGTAATAGTTGAAGCCGGTGGACGACAACCATGGAGGAGCGTCATTGACCTTGATGCAATGCCGGTGATGATGGAGATCATGTTCGTGCTTGAAGATGGAGATCGGAAGCACAAAGAAGAAAGGCCATATCATATCACATATTATGAATTGCATGTGATGTTAATCCTTTATGCATCTTGTATTGCTTAGTAGACGACGGTAGCAATATAAGATGATCCCTCATGCACATGAATTTCATGTCATAAAGTGTTCACCCTTAGTTAGCACCGTTGCTAAAGCTTGTTGTTTCGAAGCACCACGTGATGATCGGGTGTGTTAGATTCCGCAAGTGTATACAATGTGAGCAAGCCAGATTTGCTCATGCGGAAACTAAGGTTTGATCTTGACGAGCCTAGCATGTACAGACATGGTCTCGGAACACGGATCACCGAAAGGTAAAGCATGAATCATATAGTAGATATGATGAACATGTCGATTGTTCGCCACTGAAACTATATCAACTCTCGTGATGATCGGTGTTGATATGGTGGATTTGGTTCTTGTGATCACTAAAACAATGTGAGGGATATTGTTTTGAGTGGGAGTTCACCTAGATTAATTTTATTATTAATTTGAACTCAATTTGTCATAAACTTAGTCTAAACTATTGCAAATATGTTGTAGATCAATGGCAGCCCCTACCATCAATTTTAATGCGTTCCTAGAGAAAGAAAAGTTGAAAAACAATGGAAGCAACTTCGCGGATTGGTTCCGCAATTTGAGGATTGTCCTCACAGCTGGTAATTTGACCTATGTGCTGGATGCACCGCTGGGTGACCCACCTGCAGCTGATGCTGCCGATGAAGTAAAGAACATTTACCTCACTCGGAAGACTCAGTACTCCACAGTTCAGTGTGCTATCTTGTATGGTTTAGAATCGGAGCTTCAGAAAAGGTTTGAGAATTTAGACCCATATGATATTGTCGAGGATCTCAAATTGATCTTTGAGACTCATGCGGCAATTGAAAGCTATGAGGCTTCTGAAAAGTTCTTTAACTGCAAGATGGAAGAGGGAAGCTCCGTCAGTGAGCATGTGCTTAAGATGTCTGGGCACGCAAACAAACTTCAAAGCTTGGGTATAGTGATTCCTAATGCTTTGGGGATTTACCGCGTCCTCCAATCACTACCACCAAGTTACAAGAACTTTGTGATGAACTACAACATGCAGAACATGAACAAGACGTTTCCAGAACTCTTTGCTATGTTGAAATCTGCAGAAGTGGAGATCAAGAAAGAGCACCAAGTGTTGTTGGTCAATAAGACCACCAAATTCAAGAAAGGAAAGTCTAAGCAGAAGGGACACTTCAAGAAGGGTGGTAAGAAAGTTACCACGCCAACGAAGAAGACCAAGGCTGGACCTAAGCCTGATACTGAGTGCTTTTACTGCAAGGGAGTGGGTCACTGGAAGCGGAATTGCCCAAAGTACTTGGCGGATTTGAAGAACGGCAACATCAAGAAGAAAGGTATATCCGATATACATGTTATTGATGTGTATCTCACTAGTACTCGTAGTAGTGCCTGGGTATTTGATACTGGTTCGGTTGCTCATATTTGTAACTCGAAACAGGTGCTGCAGAATAAACGGAAGCTAGCGAAGAACGAGGTGACGATGCGCGTGGGAAACGGATCAAAGGTTGATGTGATCGCGGTCGGCACGCTACCCCTTCATCTACCATCGGGATTAGTTTTATACTTAAATAATTGTTATTTGGTGCCTGTGTTAAGCATGAACATTATATCGGGATCTTGTTTATTGCGAGACGGTTACTTGTTTAAGTCCGAGAATAATGGTTGTTCGATTTATATGAGTAATATGTTTTATGCACATGCACCTTTGATAGATGGTCTATTCTTATTGAATCTCGATAGTGGAAATACACATATTAATAACATTGAGGCTAAACGTTTGAAATCGAGCGATAACTCGACCTATATGTGGCACTGTCGTCTTGGTCACATTGGAGTGAAGCGTATGAAGAAAATCCATTCCGATGGACTTCTTGAATCACTTGATTTCGAATCACTTGAAAGATGCGAAGCATGTCTGATGGGTAAAATGACTAAGACTCCATTTTCTGGTATGATGGAGCGAGCTACGGACTTTGGAAATCATACATACCGATGTGTGTGGTCCAATGAGTGTAGCATCGCGCGGTGGTTATCGTTATGTTCTTACCTTCACGGATGACTTGAGTAGATATGGGTATATCTATTTCATGAAACATAAGTCCGAAACTTTCGAGAAGTTTAAGGAATTTCAAAGTGAGGTAGAGAATCAACGTAACAAGAAGATTAAATTTCTACGTTCTGATCGTGGAGGTGAATATCTAAGTTACGAGTTTGGCGAGCATTTGAAGAAATGCGGAATACTTTCACAATTGACACCGCCAGGAACACCACAGCGTAATGGTGTGTCCGAACATCGTAATCGAACTCTCTTAGATATGGTTCGTTCTATGATGTCACTTATAGATTTACCGCTATCATTTTGGGGTTATGCATTAGAAACAGCCGCATTCACTTGAAATAGGGCACCGTCTAAATCCGTTGAACGACACCGTATGAATTATGGTTTGGGAAGAAACCTAGATTGTCGTTCCTTAAATTTTGGGGTTTCGAAGCCTATGTAAAGAAGTTACAACCGGACAAGCTTGAACCCAAAGCGGAAAAATGCGTCTTCATAGGATACCCAAAGGAAACTATTGGGTATACCTTCTATAATAGATCCGAAGGAAAAATCTTTGTTGCCAAGAATGGATCCTTTCTAGAGAAGGAATTTCTCTCAAAAGAAGTGACTGGAAGGAAAGTAGAACTCGACGAGGTTGTCGAACCTTCTCTCGAAATTGCGAGTAGCGCAGCACCAGAAGAAGTTCCTATGGTGCCTGCACCAATAAGAGAGGAAGCTAATGATGATGATCATGAAATTTCGGTTGAAGTTGCTACAGAGCCTCGCAGGTCAATGAGAACTCGTACCACTCCAGATTGGTATGATCCCGTTATGAGTGTCCTGTTGGTGGACAACACCGATGACCCTGATACATATGAGGAAGCGATGATGAGCCCAGATTCCAATAAATGGCAAGAAGCCATGAAATCCGAGATTGGATCCATGTACGAAAACCAAGTATCGACTTTGGTGGACTTACCGGACGGCCGGAAGGCTGTCGAGAACAAATGGATTTTCAAGAAGAAAACAGATGCTGATGGTAATGTTACTGTCTATAAAGCTCGACTTGTCGCAAAGGGGTTTCGACAAATTCAAGGAGTTGACTACGATGAGACTTTCTCACCAGTAGCGAAGCTAAAGTCTGTGAGGATTATGTTAGCAATCGCTGCATATTATGATTATGAGATATGGCAGATGGATGTCAAAACAGCATTCCTCAATGGAGACATTGATGAAGAGTTGTATATGATGCAACCCAAAGGTTTTGTCGATCCTAAAGATGCTAACAAGGTATGCAAAATTCAACGGTCCATCTATGGATTGAAGCAAGCATCCCGAAGTTGGAATCAACGTTTTGATAAGGTGATCAAAAGTTTTGGTTTTATACAAACTTATGGAGAAGCTTGTATTTACAAGAAAGTGAGTGGGAGCTCTGTAGCATTCTTAATACTATATGTAGATGACATATTGTTGATTGGGAATGATGTAGACCTTCTTAATAGTGTCAAGGAATATTTGAATAATAGTTTTTCAATGAAAGATCTTGGCGAAGCAGCTTACATATTAGGCATAAAGATTTATAGAGATAGATCAAGACGCCAAATATCATTGTCACAAAGTACATATTTGGACAAAGTTCTAAAGAGGTTTGGAATGGAAGATAGCAAGAAAGGGTTCTTGCCCATGTTGCCCAATACGGCCTTGAGTAAAACTCAAAGTCCGACATCGGCGGAAGATAGAGAAAGGATGAGTAAGACTCCCTATGCCTCAGCCATAGGATCTCTAATGTATGCCATGCTATGTACTAGACCCGACATTGCATATGCTGTTAGTTTAACTAGCAGATATCAAAGTGATCCAGGAGTGGATCATTGGACAGCGGTCAAAAACATCCTTAAGTACTTGAGAAGAACTAAGGATATGGTTCTATCTTATGGAGGTGATGAACAACTCGTTGTTAATGGTTACACCGATGCTAGTTGGAACACCGATCCGGATGATTCTAAATCACAATCTGGATAAGTATTTATTTTGAATGGTGCAGCAGTTAGCTGGAGGAGTGCAAAGCAAAGCGTTGTGGCGAGATCTTCAACTGAATCGGAATACATGGCTGCTTCCGAGGCTTCACAAGAAGCGATATGGATGAAAGAGTTCATTACAGAGCTGGGTGTGGTTCCTAGTGCGCTGGACCCAATGTCTATCTACTGTGATAACATGGGCGCCATAGCCAATGCGCAAGAACCAAGGTCACACAAGAAGCTGAAGCACATCAAGCTACGTTTTCACGCTATTCGAGAACATGTCCAAGATGGGGACATAAAGATTTGCAAAGTACACACAGATCTGAATGTGGCGGATCCGTTGACTAAACCTCTCCCGAGGGCAAAACATGACCAGCACCAAACTGCCATCGGTGTTCGGTATATTACCATGTAATCTAGATTAGATGACTCTAGTGCAAGTGGGAGACTGTTGGAGATATGCCCTAGAGGCAATAATAAATGTAGTTATTATTATATCTTTGTGTTTATGATAAATGTTTACATTCATGCTATAATAGTATTAACAAGGAAACATTAATACTTGTGTGATTTGTAAACTAAAATAAGAGTCCCTAGTAAAGCCTCTTTATAATACTAGCTTGTTGGTTAATAGATGATTGTGGTTTCCCTATCATGAACATTGAGATGTTATTAACAACAAGATCATATCGTTAGGAGAATTATATGGTGGACATACTCCTATAGATAAACGTAGCATAAAGATCAAGTCATTTTAATAGTTCAATTGCTATATGCTTTCTGATACATAGTAACCTAATTCCTTCGACCATGAGATCATGCATATCACCTTTACCGGATGGATGCTTTGATGACATCAAACACCACACCGTAACTGGGTGGCTATAAAGGTGGCATTGAGTGTTCGGAAAGTATTGGTTGAGACACATGGATCAAGAGTGGGATTTGTCCATCCATATGACGGATAGATATACTCTGGGCCCTCTCGGTGGAATGTCATCCAATTATCTTGCAAGCATGTGACTGGCTCACAAGGGATCACATATCACGGGAACTAGAAAATAGTATTTATCGGTAACGAGGTTGAACTAGGTATGTAGAGATACCGACGATCATAACCTCGGATAAGTAAACTATCGTGAGACAAAAGGAAATTGGTATCGTATGTAAGTGGTTCATTCGATCGCAAAGTAATCATAGAAATATGTGGGAGCCATATGAATTTCCAGATTCCTCTATTGGTTATTGTTCGGAGAAGTGTCTCGATCATGTCCGCATAATTCACGAACCGTAGGGAGACACACTTAAGGATTCAACGTTGTTTGAGTAGTTATGGAATGATGAGAAAGAGTCCGAATGTTGTTCGGAGTCTCGAATGGGATTCGGGATATCACGAGGAGATCCGGAATGGTCCGGACAATAATATTCATATAAGGAAAGTCTCGTTTCGGAGTTGGAGAATGGTTCCGGTGTTTTCATCGGGAATGTTCTAGAAGGTTCCGGAATATCCGGCACTCCAGAAGGGAAGGGTACATGAATCTGTTATATCAAGTTGGTATGATTGCATCATGTAATCGGTGTCATCGCTGAACGAAATAGAGGGTTTATTCAAATCCTAGTTTGAAAAGTCAAACGCCAAGTTTGAAAGTCAAACGGCTAGTTTTGGGAAGTGGAGAGGGAGGTGGAAACCGACTTGGGGGAGGAGTTCCTCCTCCCACCGCCGGCGCACCACCAAGCCGAGTTGGGGAGGGACTCCCCTCCCCTTGGCCGGCCCCCTCCACCTATAAAAGGAGAGGCAGGGCTCCCCTCCTAGACACACAAGTTCCTACCTATAAACTCTAGCACCAAGCCGCCGCCGCCTCCATAGCCGCCGGTGGCCCTAGGGCAAACCGCCGCCGCCACCTAGCTAACCCTAGCCGCCGGCCAAGCCTCCTCCTCGGCGTGTCTAAACCCTAGATCGTCGAGGGCTCTCTCATACTCCACCATACTCGCTCCGGCTTAAGGAGAAGCCCTGCGAGATCTCCCCTCTACTTCCGGTACCACGCCGTTGTGCTGCCAGAATCGCGAGGAGAGTGCTACAACCTCCGCTGCCTGCTGGAACAAGGGATAGGAAGGTATTCGTCGAGTATCGAACGTGTGACCGACTGTGGGAGCGCTGCCGGAACGCAGCGCCGGAAGGATCGTCTACGCGATCTTGAGATCGGAAGAGTACGACTACATCACCCACGAGAATCCGCTCTCGTTAAACACTTTGGAATCTTCGAGGGTGAGTTATTCTATTGACTCGTTGCTACAATCTAGTAGATAGATCTTGGCTTGTTTGTTTGTATGCGGTAGAAATTTTTTGTTTTCCATGCTACGAAACCCTACAAATGAGCCGATTCCCTCCTCAGGATCCAAGCCTCCCCTTATAAAGGAGAGCCTTGGGTTCCTTTAGGGCTGACGTGGCAAGCATATTCTAGGAATTTGCTTGTCCCAATATAGTAGTTCGATGGCCTCCTTTCCCTGTCGCTCCTCTAATGACGGCAAGGTTCCAGAGGGCCCCTCCTGCGCGCCTCGGGCTTCAGGACTGTCATCTCCATGACCTCCTTCTGCCCCTCTGTCGCTCTGCACCCTTGTCCCTAGTGCTTGGCTCTGCTCAGATTCTCCCTAGCCTATGACTAGAGTTTGACTTCAGGCTTCTCCTTCTTCTGCAAGCTTCGTATCATTCGGCCCCGCCTCGCGTAACTCGACTCGTCCTTCACCTGCATCAAGATTATTCGGGCTAACCCGGCCAACTCATACAGTAATCCGTCCGGGTAATGCCTTGCTATCATCATTGAGGTCCTGCCCCTTTCATTCCTCGGCCGACATCTACATGATTCGGCCGACTAAGACGGTAACTCGGAAACTGGACGGGGAACGTCCTTCCGTCTTTCCCCGTCTTTACCCTATCCGAGGTCACCTCCCCAACATTAGTCCCCGAAGCTGGTATGGCCCTGACGTTAACTTCGGCCGGGCCGTATCAGTTTCATGAGATTCCTTCTTCCTTGTTTCCGAGTTATCTTTTTCTCGTTCGAGGTATCTTCTCACGTACGCCTCGTCTTACATGTCATACTCATCATTGTTTGTCTAGTTTTTTGCTCCTCTACAGTATTTACTGACAAGCTACAGTAATCACTGCGCCTGCGACGGCGCTGTGACGCCTCGTGTGCCGTTTCCATCGGGGATCGTGGCCTTCCTTTCCACCGTGTGGTCGTTGGTGTGGTTCCACTTAGCGTCGTGCGTTGGTGCCACATTCACGACCTACACGGTCAACCGCCACTCACACGATCCCATTACCTTGCAGGTAGCGTGGTTATAAAGAGGGGCGCGGCGCTGGGGGATTCACTTTCCCCCTTCGCTCACCTGCGCCCTTCTTCTACCTCTCGCCTCTGCGCCCATTCGTCCTTCCGCCGCCGTGTGATCGTCTGAGTCCTTGACGGCAGGGATCCCGCCGTACTGCTCCGTCGCCTTCGTCCCTGCTCGCTCGCTCCGGCACCTTTGCCGGTGAGTTCCATCGGTCCAATCGCCTAGCTTTTCCTCTAGAGATCTCTGTTTTTCTTCTGTACTCGCGTGACAGTTCTTTCTCTGCTCCGCCGCCGTTTTTGGGTAGAACCACGACGGGGCCTTGCAGTTCTAGATTTTCCTCCGCCGCTATCTCCTCCTCCGTAAATTTCTCCGGCGATCTCATGTCGAGCTCGGTCAGCGGAGCGCTTGTTGAGGACGACGATACTACATCTGGCCCCAAACGGGGCTCGTGGCAGGGCTCCTCCGTCACTCGCCGCGAGGTCGAGTGGCTAATACGGACTCGTCGTATTCCTGCCGAGGTAGCTTGTCGCTTACCCGGCAGCGAGTCCTCTCCAGACCTTAGGGAAGGCGAGTATGTAGTTTTCATGTCGCATTTCGCACGCGGCTTTGGTCTCCCTCTCAGTGACTTTGCTAGGGAGTTTCTCGATTTTTTCGGCCTTCAGCCGCATCATCTTCCCGCCAACGCCATTGCCTCTCTCTGCCTTCATCTCTGCCTCGGAGGGATACTTCGGCCTATGGACGTCCGTGCATGTCTGGTCAAAGTTTTTCCAGATTCGTTCCAATGTCGTCCCAGACAAATCTCTGCACCCCTCCGAGAAGTTGCTCACCCAATGTGGAGCAGCGTCCATCACACCTCGGAGGAAATCCGAATTTCCTCGTGTAGCGGGGCTAGAATCATGTAAGAAGTGGCACAAGTCCTTTTATGTCAAGAACACGGGGAATGAGGATAAGATTCGGATCCCTGCCTTCTCCATTGGCCCTCCTTCCAAGAAGAACTGGACCTATAATCTGAGGAAGAGTCATGCTTTGGCCGAGGCTTTTGAGATTTGGCTGAAGGAATTGATCCGCTCCGGGCTACGCGGCGAGGATCTGATGACTACCTTCGTCAGCATCCGAATCTACCCATTCCAGAAATGCACACACAAACTCTGCTACATGAGCGGTCCCCTCGACCCCAACCGAGTCTCGACGGTGGAGCTGGACAACTACCTCATCTTCAAGCGTGTCCGGGCTATCTTTAAGACGGAGATGCCGGAGGATTGGGCTTGGGGACTGAAGCCGTTCACCCGCGAGCATCCCCCACCCGAAGTAAGCTTACTCATTAGTGTTTTGCTTCCTAATCGCGTTCGTAACTCTCTTTGTTAATTTTTCTCCTTCTTGTCCTGCAGAGGTTTGAGGAGCAGAAGGATGAGGACGCCGAGGTTTTGTCACTCCCGTGGCCTGCGGATTGGAATACTCCGGACAGTGGGGAGCCGGACTCAGAAGAGTTCGTTCCCAAGTCTGATCTCGCTCCGGCTCACGCTCGTGGCAAGATCCCAGCCCACGAGGAGGAAGGTGATTCGGACGAGGTCCAAGTTCTAGAGGTAGTTGCCGCAATGCCAATTTCTTATGCATTTCCGGCTTCTACTTTCTCAGCTAATCCGGTCGGTCAGGTTCACGACGCCGAGCCTCTTTCTCAGAAACGGCCCCCAAGAAGCGAATGAAGAAGTCAGCTCCGCATCCTCCCAGGCGCAAGACCATGCCCGGGGTCACTGGGTGAGTTGCTTTTGCTTGTATTTCTTGTTTTTCTCCTTCTGCTTTTTGACTTGACCTTTTTTGTTTTCGCAGTGCTCCACTTTCTGTTAAGCCCAGCGGTCCCAGCATGACGAGTCGTACGACTCGGCCTCCGTCTCCTCCGCCTACTGAAGATACCAGGATCCCGAGTCCTGCTCGCGCTGCATCTCCTCCAGCTCCGAATCAGACGCCACCTTGCCATGATGCGCCTGAGATTCCTCCCGTTGATGACGATACCACTCGGCCAACAGATATTTCTACCGAACCTGCTGCCTCCTCTGTGAACCCTAATGTCTCCACTGAGCCTCTTTCGACCCCCGCGGTCTCTATAGTGACTCCAACTCCGGCCGAGGACGTCAATATCTCGGCGCCCTCTGCAACCGTGATTCCTCCGGCTCCTAAAGACGCCGCTCCTAGTACCGAGGTATCAGCTCCTACTGATGCCTCTTCTAAAACAAGAAAGGTTGTCTTCATCAAGGCTTCCTCCTCTCAGAAAGGTCTTGCTGGCTGTAACACCCTCAGAATCGGACCTATGCAAGTTTTAGCGAAACTCGCCAAACCCGCATAGAAACGATTCAAAGGTGCCCACCAGGCACTTTCGTGCGGGTGGAAAACAAAGTAATAACATTACACAACAGTCCTCGATGGGACCCACAGAACAGATATATATACAGCACGACTCCAAGAGTCAAGAATACAGATATAATATACAAAGATCCAAATCACCTTGAAAACGATAGAGCGTCCGACTACGGACAAGATGCAAATGGGGCTAAGAGCCCTGAAGAATAACCAATGGCGTCCAGGGTAACCCTGCTAACGACGTCGATCTCAAACCTGCTTAAACAAAAGGGGTGCCGACAAAGGGCAAAGGAAAAAGAGGAGCGTCAGTACTGAGGCCAGTACACGGCGAGACTGGAATTCGGCGGTCCTCGCCTACAAAGGTATGGTGGACTGAAGCGGCAGCGGCAGCATGCACTAACAACCTATAGAGACTCGATACAACGGGCGGCTATCAGAGAGGGGTAAGAAAGACCTATTCGGATCCAACCTGATACTACCATCAAACAGACCCATCCTGGTGTTTCCCCCTCGAGACCAAACGAGGAAGTCAACCGAGGAACTCACACAGTTGGCAATTTTATTTATTCGGTTATCGTTGCAGCAATTACTAGTCAGGTATAGATAATCATCCTGATAAAATAAGCAGTGGGCACTTTTAGTTAATCATTCCGTGGTAGTTGCAATAATTACTAATCAGATACAGATAGCATGAGATAAACCCAAAACCCCGCAGTTGTTGATACTTTTATTCAGCCATTCCGTTGTAGTTGCAATACTTACTAGTCAGGTACAGTGGTCGCAAGCGACACTCCAACAAGCAATTGTGGGCAGTATTAATTAGCCATTCCATTATAGTGGAGCTGATTACTAGTCATTATAAAGTCAAATTTATAGCAATAAACTTTAGTTATGCTTGTCTATGGTCGAGATACTGTGCTCCGAGTCGTCCATAACCGCGGACACGGCTTTCAGAAAGTTTTACCCGGCCGGGGTGCACCAATAGCAACACACACTCGATCAACCTCGAAAAAACCAAATCAAAACCCAACGAGGCCTTCACGACAAAGCAATCACAGGATTTAGAAATATTTCAGGGGGCCACCCCATTGAGTAGACCCGCAACGAAGTAAGCTAGCTCCGAGACGGACTCAAGGTCTGCGACAATGGCTGTAAACGACTGGGAACCCCAAACAGGGCTTGTCGATACCGCGAAAACATTCCGCTTACCTAAACAGTACAGTGTGCTATCCATCGCACAATCGTAAATAAAGCAGTAATGCATGGCATAAGTACAGGATCGTAAATAAAACCTCAAACTAGTTTGTGGCCCCAAGAAATAAGACTGAATCAAGCTCTGGCTAAGGGGGGTCCCATATACCTCCCGGATGTGGATAGCGCGATAAATCAAGGAACAGGTATCAAGTACTCGGGGTCCTACGGGACACAAGTGGGCGTTCGGAAACCAAATATTTTCTATCACCCACTGATGCCTCTGCTTACTTCAATTTTAGTTGTTAAACAGGAATTAAAGTGAACGATAAGTAAAACCATGATCATATCCAACATCAACATGCGGCAAAACATCAACAACTGTGGCACTTGACGGCACGCAACTACATTTGAGCATGCGACTACGACGCGCAAGTCCATCTATCTACCAAACAACAGGTAATAGGATGTGTCCAAGGCAATATAAGGCTGCAAGTAATATCAAGGGCACGGAAACTAGAGCATCGCAACACAGATAGCAATAGATCAACAGGAGGGAATAAATACTACAAAAGTAAGATAGGTAGAAAGGGGGAGATGCTCGCCTGAAAACATTGTCGAAGGTGCAACCGAAGATCGGGGCGAAGCTCACATCAACTCAACGGCCTTATCCGCGAAGAAGCAAAACACTAGAACAAACACCGGATGCGCTATTTAATACAACGGCAGAAGATCGGCATGATGCATGTATGATGCATGGCATGGCAAAGATGCGATGCAATTAGATCAATATTAAGCGGAACCGGGGTCCCGACAATTAATTAGGTGGTTCAAGTTATTTAGAAGCCCCGCAATTTAGATGTTGTATTAACAAGGCAAGATGAGTTACCGGTTCGCTACACAAATTTAAATGAGGCCAATATGAGACTAGATTTGCCCGCATATGGGCCCCATATTTAATTATGAGGTGAATCGGCATAAGGCCCCCAAACCACATGATCATGCATGCAAGTGTGGCAATTAATATGCAACAAGTTGTTATTATGTTATAAAATAGGGTTTCGGGAAGGGGTGCACACTTTAGAGGGTTCTCGACGGACTTGAGGTTCCGGGGGGTTCGGGGTTCGGGGTCGGTCTCGGGGTCCAGGGTTCGACGAAAACGTTCTCGGATAACAGGGGTAGGTCTTGGCGTTCCTCGAGGAAGGGCTTGGTGGTCCTGACTTCACTTGTCGGTGCCGGACTCGGTTGCGGTAGATCTTGGCCATGTCGTAGTTCTTGCCGGAGGTTCGTCGAGGGTCACCGGTTCGGTACGGTCTTCATGTGGTAGATCTTGTCGAGTTCACTGCAGCGGCCTTGTGGTTCCGATGACGATCTTGGCGGTTATCTAGTGGCACCATGTACGCCCCTCGAGCCCATCGGCATTGAGCCGGTCTTGTCGTTGAGCATCCTTGTACGAAGGTCTGGGTGCTCCGGTTCCATGGACGATGGAGATCTTGATGTTCCGGGTTCTACGGCCGATGGGGGTTTTGGCATGAACCTTGGGGTTGCGGCACCGGATCGGGCTTCAGATCATCGGGGGTTCTTCGTGTTCCTTCGAGAACTTGTTCACACCAACATACAAGCAGATAACCTGCCTACAGCAGGAAAACGCCAGGACAGGGGCGGAGCAGTGGCCCGGGGTGGCGGCTCCTGAGGCGCCATGGCGAGGCCGCCGGTAGCCGGGCAGAGGCCCACGCGCTAGGGAGCCCGCAGGGAAAGGCAGCGGGGCCGGCTCGCGGGAGGCGCAGGCGCTGGCGACAGACGGCGGGCCCAGGGAGAGGACGCGGGGACGGCTCGACGGGCTCGTGCTTGGGGGTCGCAGGACGGCGAGGATGGACGCAGGGCCGGCCGGCGGCGGCGAGGCGGCTCTGGCGGGCGGGGGTGGCGGTGAACGGGGCCGAGGGGGGCGCGCCGGCGTGGGCAGAGCTCGGGCCGGGCTCGGCCACGCAGAGGAGGCGCGGGGCGGCGGAGCAGAGGCGGGTGAGCTCGGGGGCCGTGCGGCGAGGCGGAGGGGAGCGGCCCAGGCGGCGGGGACCGGTGAGGCAGGGCGGCGGTGGAGCGAGCCGGCGCGGGGCGGGGCCGCGGCGGCTGACGGGCGACGGCGGTTGGTGCGGAGGCGGCTTGCGCGGGCGGCGGCGGTTGGTGCGGAGGCGGCTTGCGCGGGCGGCGGAGGGGGAGGAGGCGAGGCCGCGGAGGGGGTCGAGCGGAGGGGGCCGGGACGAGCGGAGCACGCCGGAGAGGGAGGAGGGCAGACGCGCGCGTCGGACGCGAGGCAGAGGAGGGCAGGGGCTGCTCGCGTGGGGAGGAGATGAGGGAGGTGGGGACGACGGGGCGCTGGATGGTGGCGAGGCGGGGCTGCCGCGCGGGGGCGCGCCGGGCGCAGCGGGAGAAGGGGCAGAGGGAGGTTGGGGAGAGCGGCGGGCGGCATCGGGCGGAGGAAGAAGATGGCCAGGGGACGCGGGGGACCGGGGTTGGGGCGCGTGCCCAGGTGGTGGGCCAGGGGGGCTGAGTGGGGGAGGCGAGAGAGAGAGAGGGAGGGATTAGGTGGCAGGATAGGATTGGTTGGGGGATAGGGAGAGGGTGAGGTGGCACATGGTGATTGGCCAGGGTGAGGTGGAGGCTGGGTGTGGGTAGGGTTTTAGGTAGCTGTAGGATTTGTCTGGTGGACCGATTTAAAAATGGGGGTGGTCGTTCGGGTCGATTCGGCCCGTTCGACTGCCCCCGCTAAAACAATTAAACTTTTTATTTGTTTTAAACGGGCCGTATGCAAACCGATTGTGGCCAAAAATAATCCGGAGACCCGGGGTTTGATATTTGTTTAAAGATGGGGCGTTTTAGAAAACGAAAACAGGCTTGGCGAAAATAGTTTTATGCAAACAATGCATGATGAGGACGATGCAATGCACAAATTCAACGCGATTTTCTAGTAGTGGTTTTGCGGGATGCCACACTGGCTCTTCTCAGCCTAGTATTGCCGATGCGCTGCGCAAAGGGGTTGCTTCTGCCAAAGCCTCTGTTACGCTGGCCGCCAGCACCCAGCTCGCTCTTCACAAAAGCCATGCGGCAGCGGTGGCTACACAGCATGTCCGAGGTAAAGTCCTAACTCGCACAGAGAGTGGGAACAACCTCGGCTCGCTGGTTGAGTATGCCAATAATTGGAATGCTGCCGATCAGTTCGAGGGTAATCCAAGCAGCCAGCCGTTTCAACTATCCGACATCAGCAGCCGCCTGCATCAGGCTGCCAAGATCGTTCTTGAAAGTGACAAGATGAATGAGGTAATTGTTTTTTATGGAGTTTTGATTAGTTCTCTGGATACTATTATATATACTCTAGTCCCCGAAGCTTGCAAGCGAATAACTTGTTATTCGTTTGGAAGTTTTATGGTGCTTTACTTAGTTCAGTTTTATCTTAGAGTTCGAACCTCCATCCAACTAGATTTGCATTAAATTTTGCTTGATTTGGGTCTATCTGAACCTTGAATATCCAGCCACCTAGGTCCGAGTTAAGTTTTGCTTGACTCGGATCTGTTTTGGCCTCGAGTATCCAGCCACCTAGGTCTGGGTTAAGTTTTGCTTGACTTGGATCTGTTTTGGCTTCGAATATCCAGCCACCTAGATCCGGGTTAAGTTTCACTTGACTCGGATGTGTTTTGGCTTCGAATATCCAGCCACCTAGATCCGGGTTAAGTTTTTCTTTGACTCGGATCTGTTTTAGCTTCGAATATCCAGCCACCTAGATCCGGGTTAAGTTTTGCTTGACTCGGATCTGTTTTAGCTTCGAATATCCAGCCACCTAGATCCGGGTTAAGTTTCGCTTGACTCGGATTTGTCTTAGGCTTGAATACATATTTATTATGTGCTCTATTGCTTAGGTTGCGCATGACCGGTGGACCGCCGAATTTCAAAGGCTGCTTTTTGCGCATAGAAAATTGCAAGAAAAGTATGAGAAAGTTATTCCTATGGTGAAGAAAGCTGGTAAGTCGACAAACTTTTGCATCATCTCCGCCGCTCTTATTGTTTTGTACATGAGATGTTGGCTCACTTTGTTGGTAAACAGGGAATATCAATAATCTTAACATCCGTCTTGAGAAGAAGGTCAAGGCCCTGGAAGGTTAGTTACTCTTTTGCTTTATATACTCCCCTTTGAAATGTGCTCTAAGTTTCTTTTAACTCTTTTGGCTTTGGTAAAGCCGAGTTACAAACCTTTGCAGCGTCTCACCAAGATTGCATGCCCATGCCTGATGTGATGCTGCATTTTTTAGAACAAAGCGCTACTCACTCGGCGCAGCTGAAGGATAAAATGACGAGATAGCTCGCTTGCGTGCCGAGGTGGAGTCCCTTAAGCTCTCTCAGAAGTATGAATTAGAAAAGGTCGACCAGGAGTTCTCCGAGGAGAAAAATCGGCTAGCTCTGCAATTGCAGAAAAATAAAGAGCTCCTCGAGGCTGCCGAACTGAAGATACGGGGAATGAGCGAGGAGATCACTCGCTTTGAGAAAATCAAGATTGACTGGGCTAAAGATCTTCAGATAATGCTGAGCTATATCCATCGTAAGCTTCTGACCGCGGCCGAGTTACCTTTTTCCCTTTCTTACTGCTGACTGATGCAGTCGTGTTTTGCGCAGACCATTTTCCAGAAGCTAAGCCCGTGAGCTCTAAAGCGGTGATTAGTGCTCGTGTGCGCCGAGGTGTTCCTATTGATGCGGACTCGGAGTACTCGATGGAAGATTTCTTGGTTGCTGTTGGCGCTGCAGTTGGTCCGATGAAGATTATGGGCAGAGATTTGGTGCAGGCAGCTATCCGAGCCTACCATGTTCTCTGGCGGAATACTTCTGGGACTCCTAACATTGATGAGGTCAAATTGTTGGTGTAAAGATTAATGGCATCCGAGAGACATCTAAGTCTTTGGAGGGAATCGGCCGGACGAGCTGGTGCTGATATGGCTCTCACTGTCATCATGTCATGGTATGAAGATATTTCTCTTGATATTTTGAGAAATTTGCGCACTGGTTCCCGTTGGGTTGAGGACCCAGACTTTGTCGCTCTCCGGCAAGCTCGTGCCTTCCAGCTTGTTGAGTATGCTGACGTGCATACCTGGAACGAAGGTCCGAGTTTCCTTCCTAACCCAGAGGACGAGGTCGTAGTTGAGGATGCTTCGGATAACAACTCGGCTGAACAAGGAGAAGATGAGGGTGACTCGGCTACTTCTGGTGATTCCAGTTCGAGCTCAGATGGTAATGGCGACGCGCGATCCTCCTCCAAAGGTACTGGGCATTCTACTGCGCAAGCTGACCCTCAGCAACCTCGGGCTTCCTCTGAAGTCGCTCCTGGGTCTGTGGAGGGCGAGGTAACCTCGGCCGAAGTTCCCCCTACCTCGGAGTGCCCAGCCCCTGACCAAGTTATTGCCTCTCCAGCTAAAAACCTCTAAGTCATTTCTTACCCCTGGTATGCCGGGCG
Organism: Avena sativa; assembly: GCA_916181665.1. Classification (NCBI taxonomy): domain Eukaryota; kingdom Viridiplantae; phylum Streptophyta; class Magnoliopsida; order Poales; family Poaceae; genus Avena; species Avena sativa. The sequence goes on along the minus strand of OV702281.1, from coordinate 411,730,545 downwards.
TGAGATGTACGTGGAATATTTGTCCGTCTTTTGTACGGTATGAATTTCTTTTGCCGTGTGCCGCTGAGACATATATGGTTGTAATCGTTATTACTTTGTTTAACTGGTCTGGTTTGTCCGAATCCTTGCTTTGGCGGCCTTCAACTTCTTGAGTTTGGAGTATATATATTTGCCTTTGTGCTCCTGTAGTTCGGCGTGCAATATCTCCTGACTTTGATAAACTTTGCCACTTGACCACTGTGGTTTGGACTGTTAATCTGGGTGTAAAGCTTGAAGACCGTATTTGGGGGGAGCGAAATAATATCACTCTGGGAACCGAAGTTTGATACCCACTCTTGCGACAAAGGATAACCCATACTTAGGAATAACGTAGGGTAGTCCCCGGGCCACCACTCAAGGCAACGATGTTGAATATATAAACCAAACTTAGAAACAATATAGGACAGTCCCCGAGTCATTGCTCAAGGTGCCGAGGTTTAATATGTGTCAGTCTCCGAGCCACTGCTTTGGCGCCGAGGTTCAATACCTGAATCAAACTTAGAAACAATATGGGGTAGTCCCCGAGTCACTGCCCATGGTGCCGAGGTTTGATACATAACATGGAATTAAAAACAACATGCGGCAGTCCTCGAGTCACTGCTCTGGACGCCGAGGTTTGGTGCATAACATGAAATTAAAAATAACATGCGGCAGTCCCCGAGTCACTGCTCTGGACGCCGAGGTTGAATAGATAAACCATAGTTAATAATAACATAGTGCAATCCCCGAGCCATTGCTCAAGGTGCCAAGGTTTGATACATAACATGAAATTTAAAAACAACATATGGCAGTCCCCGAGTCACTGCTCTGGACGCCGAGGTTCAATACATAGCTGGTGCTCCCTCCGAAGCACCATTTTACAATATGTCATGGATGACCCCTACGAGTAAAATGGACGAAGTAAGGCTACGTTCCATGGTCTTTTCGATTCTTCGCCGGCTTTGTCTGCCCTGTTCTTTCCTGGTGATTGAGCATCGATTAGGTAATACACATCATTGTGCAATGCTTTGCTCACAATGAATGGTCCTTCCCATGGAGGTGACAGCTTGTGCATGCCGGCCGTGCGTTGCACCAGCCAGAGAACTAAATCTCCTTCTTTGAACACTCTTGGATTCACCTTCTTGCTGTGATATCGTCACAAGTCCTGCTGATAGATAGCTGATCTTGATAACGCCAGCTCTCTGGCTTCTTCTAGCAGATCGACATCATCTTGCCGAGCTACCTCATTTACTTCAGCGGTTGTATACTGGGTAACCCTTGGCGAGTCATGTATTATGTCAGTTGGAAGTACAGCTTCTGCCCCATACACTAGAAAAAATGGTGTATAACCTGTTGATCTGTTTGGGGTAGTCCTGAGGCTCCATAGTACTGCTGGTAGTTCCTCAATCCAACATCCTGCCGACCTTTGCAGTGGTTCGACGAGTCGTGGTTTTATCCCGGACAGTACCAGTCCATTAGACCTTTCCACTTGCCCATTGGATGCTGGGTGAGCCACAGAGGCGACGTCTAATCTTATGTGCTTTTCTTGACAGAATCTAGCAAAAGCTCCTTCTGCAAAGTTTGTGCCATTGTCTGTAATAACACTGTGTGGGTACCCATATCTTAAGATAATATCTTTGAGGAATTTCACTGCTGTGGGCCCGTCGCATTTCTTTATTGGTTTCACTTCAATCCATTTTGTGAATTTGTCCACCATTACTAATATGTGGGTCATCCCGCCTCGGGCCGGCTTAAATGGTTCCACCATATCTAAGCACCATACAGAAAATGGCCAAGTAATTGGTATTGTCTTTAATTCGGACGAAGGCACATGTATTTTGCTGGCATATCTTTGACAACCATTACATTTTTTGACCAGTTCTTTGGCTTCTTTTAACGCTGTTGGCCAAAAATCTTCCATGCCTGAACGCTTTGGCCACTAAGGCTCGGGATGAGGCATGATGTACACATTCTCCTTGATGTATATCTAGGAGGATCTCCTGGCCTTCTGCCGAGCTCACACATCTTTGTAATATACTTGTGACACTCCTTTTATACAGCTCATTGTTTATGATTGTATAAGCTTTAGCTCTTCTCACTGTCTGTCTTGCCAATATCTCGTTATTCGGCAAAATCGCATCTTTAAGGAAAGAGAATATGGGTTGCTCCCATATATGTGTGATTTTCTATGGTGTAGTCTCACTATCTATTTCCATATTTTCTGCCGACATAACTACCTCGGATTTCTCCATACTCACACTTGCATCAGCTGTCTTTATTTTTGGAAATTCCGGGTTACATTGCTTATCAATTTCCATCGGCACAATATCTTCTCTTGATTTTGCCGGAATAAAGATGGATTCGGACTCTGGTGACGGTGTTATTGATGGCTTCCTTAGGTGCTCTAGGGCGATACCTGGGGGAATTGACTGTCTAGTTGATCCGAGTTTTGACAATGTGTCTACGACGTCGTTTTCTGCCCGAGGTACATGATGAAATTCACATCCTTCGAAGTATCCACTGAGTTTTTGCACATGAAATCTATACAAAGCCATATTATCATCCAACGCATCCCAATTGCCTGAGACTTGCTGTACTACAAGATCTGAATCTCCATAGCATAAGATTCGGCGTATGCCAATCTCTTTTGCCACCTTCAATCCATGGACTAGTGCTTCATATTCGGCTACATTGTTTGACGCGGCAAAATGTATCTGCAGCACATATCTCAGCTGATCTCTTTTTGGCGAGGTTAATACTATTCCTGCCCCCAAACCGTTTCTTAGTTTGGAACCGTCAAAGTGCATCGTCCAATAATTCGGATCTGATAATGGTGGCTCATATTGTACCTCGGCCCAATCTACGAAGAAGTCGGCCACAGCCTGAGATTTGATTGCATCTCTCCTATCGAATTGCGGAGCATAAGGTGACAATTCAATTGCCCATTTTGCTATTCGGCCACTTGCATCTTTGTTGCTCAATATGTCGACTATGGGTGCTTCACAAATCACTTTGATGGGGTGCTCTTCGAAGTAATGTTTAAGTTTATTTTCTGACATGTACAATCCGTAAGACATCTTCTGATAATGTGGGTAATTTTGTTTTGAGGCTGATAGCACCTTGCTTAGGTAATACACCGGCCTTTGTACTGACATATCATATTCAATTCGTTCCACCACGATCACAGTGCTCACTACTCTGTTGGTGGCTGCTATGTAGAGTAACATAGGCTCTTTCGATAATGGAGAAGCTAAGACGGGCGCTGTGACCAACATCTTTTTCAATTCATGAAATGCACTGTCTGCTTGTGGAGTCCAAATGAACTTATCCGATTTTTTTATTAGCTGGTAAAGTGGTAGTGCTTTCTCTCCCAGCCGACATACAAATCGGCTGAGCGAGGCTAAACAACCTGTGAACTTTTGTACGTCATTTAGACATCTTGGCAATTCCATCCTTTCCACTGCTTTTATCTTAGTTGGGTTGGCCTCTATACCTCAGCTAGATACGAGAAAACCGAGCAATTTTCCCGCTGGCACACCAAATGTGCATTTTTCCGGGTTAAGCTTCATTCGGAACCTTCTCAGGTTCGCGAAAGTCTGCCGAATATCATCCAGTAGAGTTTTGCTTTCTTTGGTTTTGATAACCACATCATCGACATATACTTGTACATTTTTTCCTATTTGGTCATGTAGACATTTTTGCATGCATCTCTAATACGTCGCTCCTGCGTTGCGCAGGCCGAATGGCATGGTGCGATAGCAATAAGCCCCGTACGGGGTAATAAACGCAGTCTTTATTTGATCGGCCGGATTTAACAGTATCTGGTGAAAACCAGAATACGCGTCTACAAATGATAATAGTTCACAACCAGCAGTCGAATCAATGACTTGGTCTATTCTAGGTAAAGGAAAAGGATCTTTTGGACACGCCTTGTTCAGGTTCGTGTAATCGATACACATTCGCCATACAATGGCTACATTTGGATCATCCTTCTTCTTTTCTACTAGCACCGGGTTTGATAGCCAATCCAGATACAGCACATCCATGATGAACCCGGCCGCAAGGAGCCGAGCTATTTCATCCCCTATTATTTTTATCATGTCTTCGGCGAAGCGGCGGAGAGGTTGCTTCACCGGCCTTGCTCCTGGCCTTACATTCAGAGAGTGCTCAACCAACTCCCTCGGCACACCTTGCAGATCCTGAGTTGACCATGAAAAGATATCTCGATTCTCACGGAGGAAGTTGGTGAGCTCGCTTTCCTATTTAGCATCCAGGCCGGCACCAATAGTGACGGTGCGCTCTGGGAATTTCTCATCTATCTGGAACTTTTTTGTTTCTTTAGTCGGCTGAAAGGAGACACTTCCATGTGGGTTAGCTAATGCCGGCATATTCAGCTGTGCCGACTGAGCGAGGGCTGCTACCTCGTGAATCCTTCTTTTTTTCCCTTGCTATTACCAATGATTCGGCCAAATTTGACCCGGCTGAAGCACATTCCATTGACTTCCTGTAATCCCCTGCTACTGTTATCACCCCTTGTGGTCCGGGTAACTTCATTTTCAGGTAACTTACATGGCAGCTGCCCATGAATTTGGCCAATGCTGGCCGTCCGAGTAGAGCATGATAACAACTTTCTAGATCCACCACTTCAAACTCTAAGTTTTCTGCTCTGCAGTTATCTCTTGTACCGAATAACACATCCACTCGAACCTTACCAATGGGTTCGCATGAAAGCCCTGGTACTATCCCATGGAAAGTGGTCCTCGTGGATTGCAGCATGTTCTGCGACACTCCGAGTTTATGCATTGTATCTTTGTACATGATGTTGATACTGCTCCCATTGTCAATGAGAACTTTTGAAAATTTCACATTAATGCTTGGTCCGACAAATGTCGGATCTAACACGAGTGCATACGACCCCGGACTCGGCATTATCTTGGGGTGATCCTTTATGCTCCAAGTTACTTCTTGATCTGACCAAGGCACATATCTTGGTACTGCCGGCATAACCGCATTTACTTCCATATGCCGGCGCTGCACACTCTGCTTGTCTTGCTGTTCTGTTGTGAACACGCAATACGACTGATGATGTTCTCTATAATCATTGCGTCCATTATTTCCTGGATTCGTCCTTCCATCCTGACCTTGGTTCATCACTTGATGCACCGCATCCCTCCGGTCCGAGTTGTCATACCTCGGGGGAGGAGGTGGTAACATCAGTTGCTGTCCATTTGCTCCAGTCAACTGCGGCTGATGCTGCTGATGTGCCTGGAGAGGCGCTGCCTGTATGCCTGCGGGGTTTCCCATTGCATTTTTCATCCATGCACATTGGCGGGTCGTATGGTTGGCCGGCCTGGCTAGGTTTGATGTGTGAAATTTACACGGCTGGTCTAACATAGACTCGAACGTGTACTTCGGCCTCTCCTGCCATTGCTTCTTTTGTTCTGGTGTCCACTGTCTTTTTCCTTCATTTCTTGGTGTCCATTGCTGAGGACCATTCTTTTGTCGTTGAGTAGTTCCGTGACTCGGCTGATCTTGCACTACTGCTGCCACCTGGGCTGAACCATATCTATAATCCGGTCTCTCTTCTCTTCTTCTTCCTCTGAAGTCATTGCGCCTAGATGACCCGGCCACATCTCTTGCATATTGATCTTGATGCTCCCGATGATCTGCCGACATTAATTCTGGTTGCGTCGGATCTCCCAATGCATAGGAATCCGCTATTCTGATGGTTTCTGCCAATGTGGTTGGCATATCTCTTTGCAGTCGCTGCCATAACACACTGGCATAGCGGCATCCTTGAGCGAAACAAGCTATTGCTTGTGATTCTATAACTCCTTCACACGAGTTTCTCAGGTTACACCACCGAGTTAAAAACTCTCTGTCAGTCTCATTCGGCCTTTGTTTGCACATGGATAACTGCTGCGGCCTGTTTGGCCTCTTGTAAGTACTAGTAAAGTTGCTAACGGACATTTCTTCAAAATCCAACCAACAGTTGATGCTGCTTGCTGGCAGATTATTCAGCCATACTCTAGCTGGTCCTTCCAACATTTGCGGGACATACCGCACTGCCCATCGTAAGTTCCCACCTGCTATCTTCATAGCAGTGGCATAATCAATCAGCCAGTCTTGTGGTTTGGTGCTCCCATTATATGTTTTTGTGCCTCTTGCCAGCTGAAAGTTCGGCACAGGTGATTCGCCCATGATCCGTGGTCCGAAGCATGTCGGACCCGGTGGACCCTGTTCTTCTAGCAACTCGGATCGGTATAGCCGGTCTAGCTTTACTCTGGCATCATTTGATGGCAAATCTCTGTACAGAACTCTGGCTTGCATTCCATAGTGGTTGTTTCCACCATGGATCGCATATTCCATCTCGGAATAACCATCATTGTACCTTTCATGTACTTGATTGTGGCGAGCTGGTCTCGCTTCTCTTTCCTGCCGAGGTTCATGTCTCGGCTGCGGGTTGTGCGACGGTTCTCTCCTTCCTTTGACCGGGATATTGTTCTCGTGATTTCCTCTTTCGAGTTCTCCTCTGCCGAGATCTCCATTGCCTCGGCTTCCACCGCCTTTCTCAGCACGGCCGGGGTTCCTCTCGCCACTGTTACCTCGGCTTCCATTGCATCTGTTCTCGTTTGCTTTCCCGGCTATCGCCGGATCATATGGAACAATTTGCTTGTTTCTCTTTCCCGAAGTTACCGCTCTGTCTTTTCGTGCATTGTTCCCGGGTGAAGATGCTGCTGCCACAGACAAGGCAGGTGCTGCTCCAGCCGAGTGAACCATTCGCGATGCCCCTGGCCTCGCCGGGTCTGCCCTGAGCATTTCTTCATTCTGCTGGTTCGCAATGCGCACCAGCTCATTCACTCTTTCTTGCTGTTTCTGCCGGGCTTCGCCGGTCAATCCCTCTAACTCCAATGCTGTGGCATTTGCCGCTCTCAGGTTCTTTGCCGAGGTACTGTACCTCGGCAAGCCTAGATCAACTGATTCTGCCTTATGAGCATCATGCTCCTTGTTGATATCATCCATGAGGTTCTTTCCTCTTAATCTTAACTCGTCAACCCGCTCGGGAGCGACGTCAAGCTTGTTTGCTTTGGCATACTCTCGCAGGGTCCTGTGTAAGGACTCCCGCAAGGCCGACACCTTTTTTTTGCCTCTACCAGCACCTTTTGCCTGGTTTCTTCCAATTCTGCCTGAGCATTTGCCGGATCAAGTATCGGTGCTACAGGTGTAGTCAAGTTATCTATGGTTGCCTGAAGAATGTTTTCTGGTTTTTCCAGAGGTGGCCCTCTTACCCTTGGTGCCTTTGGGGTTGTTTCCTGCACCTCGGTCTGGTTGGTCGCTGAAGAGATTACCTCGGTGGGTTGTGGAGCTGTCTGCCTGGGCGCGACCTGCACACCAGCCGCCGGGTCTCTGCTGGATCCGGCGCCTGCTGCTCCCGCCTGCACCCCGGCCGCGACCATCACCTCAACGCTGCTGATTGGGCGCGCTCTGCGCGGACGGCTCGCGGCGCTAAGGGGAGGCTCTCCTGCAACAACAACCTGGTGAGGATAAACGCCGGAGATGTCGACGCCGACATAGACCTGGTGCATGCCCAAGTTGATGAAGACGCCGTTGCGTGGGGGAGTTTTTCCCTTGAAGCTGCCTGCGTTGTCGCTGACGTAGTCATAGAGATCAAGTCTCCGGACCAAGCCAGAGACAATGCGCTCGCCAGTGTTGATGAAGTTTCCCGTCCGGATCATGACTCCAGCTAGCACCGCTGCTGGCCCCACGGTGGGCGCCAACTGTTGTGGTGGTGGCACGGCAGATGCCATGGGTAGGCTAAAGTATGGGGCCAATGGATGCTAGTGGGATCTGGGGAGGGAAGATGCAGTTGATTCTACACACAAAATACTAAGGCAAAGATCTTTATTTCTCCTTCCTTGGGCTACAAGTGCTCCTTGAGCTGCATACAGGGAGAAAGGAAGAACTTTTCCAGCCTAACGGTACTAAATGAGCCGATGCCCTCCTCAGGATCCAAGCCTCCCCTTATAAAGGAGAGCCTTGGGTTCCTTTAGGGCTGACGTGGCAAGCATATTCTAGGAATATGCTTGTCCCAATATAGTAGTTCCGTGGCCTCCTTTCCCTGTCGCTCCTCTAATGACGGCAAGGTTCCAGAGGGCCCCTCCTGCGCGCCTCGGGCTTCTGGACTGTCATCTCCGTGACCTCCTTCTGCCCCTCTATCGCTCTGCACCCTTGTCCCTAGTGCTTGGCTCTGCTCAGATTCTCCCTAGCCTATGACTAGAGTTTGACTTCAGGCTTCTCCTTCTTCTGCAAGCTTCGTATCATTCGGCCCCGCCTCGCGTAACTCGACTCGTCCTTCACCTGCATCAAGATTATTCGGGCTAACCCGGCCGACTCATACAGTACTCCGGCCGGGTAATGCCTTGCTATCATCATTGAGGTCCTGCCCCTTTCATTCCTCGGACGACATCTACATGATTCGGCCGACTAAGACGGTAACTCGGAAACTGGACGGGGAACGTCCTTCCGTCTTTTCCCGTCTTTACCCTATCCGAGGTCACCTCCCCAACAGGATGTATCACTCCCCCAACGAGCTGCGGAAAATACTCCGGTGATGGCTTCAAGTTCTTGTGACTCCAAGAGTGAGGCCATCTCGCCTCCCCTTCTTTTCTTGTTCCATATAAAGAAGCTGGAGTGAAGCAAAAATTAAAGAGGTGGTTGAATTTGCATTTGAAATTTTCTCATCGGTCGATTTTGTTAGAATTCTTATTTTTCTCTGATTTAGACGACCTCCAACTTTCAAGCATAGACAGATCGAAGTAGTACACACACATCTTGGAGGAGACTAAGCTTATGTTGCCACTCACTGCAAGCTCGAGTCGTTGCTAGTGGTCGCCATCCAGGACGGCATGCCCATGCCGCTCGGCGCCACTACCTGCTCCAGATCATGGTAATTCTGTTGTTTCTGGCCTGCTCTTCCCCTAATGTTTAAATAATTGGGGAGGGTGACAGCCGTCGCCGCCACCGTCTCCTCATGTTTATCCCCAGTTTGGTTTCACTGCAGAATCACTGCCGAATATGCAACTGCATGAGTGTTTTGTTCTCATTGCACCTCTGTTTTAGCTTTCATATTGCAAGTTTCAGGTGTGCACACAAATTGTTTGAACAAATGCCTGATGAGAAAGATTGCACAAAATAAAGCATTGATATTGCCAGCAACTGTTGCTTCCCCATGTAAATCCAGTTGTTGTTCCTCCTATAGAGGTTCGGTTCTTGTGCAATTGTAGGTCTGGTTTTTTTACTGTCGTTTTCAGTGGCAACACAGGTTTGATTTATTTTTCTACTGTATTGTGTTGCAGACATCCTGGTTCATCACTTCTCTCAATTGAGTTGTTGATTACATGAAAATTCTCATCTAGCTTTTAGGCTTACATCATTTTCCCATTTGTTTATTATATCTATCATGTAACATTTTTAATAAAAGGTTTAGGTTCGAGGATGCAGTTTTTAAACTGAAACTCTTAGCATGACTATAGTGCATATTATAACATGTACCACTAATATTTCAAGATTGCATTCGCTTTAAAGTGAAACATCATGTGGTAGTGGTACTTATTTTATGGTGCTGGTCCGACATCAGATGTTCTCGTGCTTCTCCATATTTGAATTCTATTGGTTTATATAGACATGTTGTAACAAGACGGACCTGGCTTCTTCTAGGGCACTCAGGATTTATTGCCTAATTTTTCCAACAACAGTTAGTGCATCAACTTGAGATCATGCATGATAGTAAATCTGCTATAGTGCTATATAGAATGCAATACAATATATCTGCTTTAAGTAATGGTTGCCAGTTTATAATACTACATTAGTTAGTATCATGGATTCTGCTATATGCAGTTGACTTCTTTTATCATTTTCCTGATTATTGTCGATAAATAGATTGATTATTGGGTTAGCTTAAGTTACATTATTTCTTAACAGCAATGTACCTTGGATCGTGTTTACCAACCAATTATTAAAGATGGACGTTACTTCTTTAATTAAAAGATGGTTGGTATCTTTTTGGTTCATTACTTTCTTGAGAGTGAGATTTTGCTTCCTACATCGAAGCCTCATACTGTTGTTGTTCCTGTCTTGACCTACCGGGATGTGTAGATGTGCCTCAAATTTATGCTCTCTACATCTTCGATTGTTTGCCTGCCATATCTCATTTTATGCAGGTCAGCTATAGGCGTTTATTCTTTTACTACAGAAGCCGATTAGATGTGATTATTTACCATTAGGATTTAAGAAGGTAGGATCTAGAATTAGTCAATCTTTAGCGTTTGGTTATTATTTGTTTATAGATGATGGATTTCATGTCTTGCTAAATTCTTTATACTGTTCATGTATGAAAATGACCAATTAACATATTTTAGTTAATACCTACATGCAAACCCCATTTACGATACTTCTGAATCAAACTATGGGGCAAAAGGAGATGATGCTAAGAGGATCTCTTTTCTCTTAATAGCCCTCTTATATATCTGAAGAAGTTGCAACGTACATGGACAAGTCTAAACCAGGTATGTCCGATGAAGTGAGAGGAGCGGGTACTGAGAGCGAGCAAATTCCATCTCTTTTGAGTTTAACCATGTGTAGCTCGTATCACATAGTTTGTCCCTTTCAGTACATTTTTTTCTTTGGTATATTAGTGCGCATAGTGAGGTAGGCAACATTAATTTTTCGAGTCCTGGTTCACACTAGTGCAGAGCCCCCCCTTTAACTCCGGTTGGGAGGGCCCTCTAACAACGGTTCCCCAACCGCTGAACCGGTGTTAAAGGGTGGCGCACGTGGGGCTGCCGCAGGCCTCAGCCCCCCCCTTTAACACCGGTTCGTATCTGGAACCGGTGTTAAAGGTTCTTCTGCCGCGGCAGAGATTTAGGCCGTTTTCCTGCCGCGGCAGAGTTCTGCCGCGGCAGGAAAACGGCCTAAATCTCTGCCGCGGCAGACTTCTGCCTCTGCCCCGTTCTGGGCGTATTTCTGCGGGAGGGGGGGGGGAGCGAGGGGGAATCGATCGGGAGCGGTATACTTATAAATCGTCATCGGTACATACGAGTACATGAATAATTAAGCAACTATTATTATACACAAACATCGTCATCGGCACATACATCGTCATCGGCACATACATCGTCATCGTTCATTTTGGTGGATATCTAAAGAGTTCTCCGCCAGGCGTGACGACCTCATCAAGTATGAACCCCGCCAATTCCTCTTGAATGGCTCGTATGCGTTCAAATGGTAGGAGTTGGTCCCGCATCCGTTCGATCTGAATATATATGAAGAATGGGCCGTCAATATATATATAAGAATAAAACTCAACACAATTGATGGTAATAAAATAATGTTGTGGACTTTGTTTACTTACTCTAAGTTGTTCTAGTGCGGCTTGGCCCGTCGCACATATCGTGTTGCGAATGAATTCGCAAACATAGTACCCACATAAGTTATTGTCGTGTCCCTGATGCGCGCACTTTACGAGAATAGAGAGTTCAATCAAAATAATAATCAATAAAGCATGATATAATGGAATTGGAAGCTAGCTAGTATTACTTACATTTTGGTCTACAAATTTTAGTTCTTCTGACCATTCACCCACGGCCCTGCCCGTGAACCTTTTCCAAACCCTGTCCGACAAAGAAAATGGATAAAGGAGTAATTAATTACTTATTGTCACGAAAGTTGCCGATCTAGTGCGATAATATGATTGAAATTACCTCTGGAGCATCTCTCTAAAGTTTGCCCATATCTCTTTTTCTTTTCATAACGAGTCCATGACAAGGACTTTTCCTGAGTCGGGTTGAATGACTAGCAGAATAAAGTGGAACCTACGCACGCATAACTCATCATCAGTTACACTTAACATCGAGTAAGCTGAAATAGAATGTGTACAAGAGAGAGGGTAACAGTACTCACGAGAAGTTGTAAGGCAATAGTATTTCCCTTTTGGTTTGTTGTCTCAGTAAAGACGTTAGCAAGTAATCTTCTGTTTGCCCGGGTTTGGTTTCTACCACTTCTTCATGAACTCTATTTGGGTCAACGAACCCAATGTCAAAAGGGCCTCCTTTCCTGCATGCCATAACCTTTTTCTTGCATAATAGTATATACATATATGGTGAGCATATATATATATATACATGCAATTAATGAAGTGAATGAGATGAGATAAAAATTACAGAAATAGTACTTACACACAATAAAGGCTGATGGCAGATTTGTCGAGTTCCTTCTGATTGAATAGAAAATGCAAGTCTTGAATGTTGAAGTCAATCGCGTCATCTCCGCAGAAGAAAATATCATCTCTTATATGCGCCGTGATCCATTCTACCTTTCTCGTCTTGCAGAAATGAAGGTACCACTTGTGCAATTTTCGCATCTTTGTTGGTAGAGTCTTGAGCTCCTCTTTCTTGATGAGATTCTTCCCATACTTCCATGGCTGTATGGGGTTGGCATCGCATTTGGGCAAGTTGTCTCCCATGACGTTCAAGTATGCAATGTAAGTCATCCCCATCTCATTGGCCTTTCTTTGTAGCTCTGCCTCGTAATCATTTACGGGAGGAGCGTCTCGTGTGTCGAACATTTGGAGCGGGGCACATGATTGGTTTTCCTGCTCTCCGAGCATGGGAACTGTTTTCTGGGGTGCCTCACGACTGCTACTTTCAGTCTCCCTACGGCGCCTTGCATCCGCCTTCAAAATCTGGCGCTCGTAGTCCGGCACAAGTGGGGTTTCAGGTTTCAAAAGATTTTTGTAAAACTTCTCCACCACCGCCGGATCTATTTTCTCCTTTGGCTCGGCCCGTCTAGGTGCAAAGAATTTCTTGACCTGTTCTTCCGAGATCCTATTGGTCTCCTCGTCGCTGCGATTCCACGGTAAAACCGGCAATGGCTTGGCGGAAGGCTGCGGGACGTAGTTTTTTGAACTCTTTGGCGTACGGTTTCCTGCGGATTTCTTTGTGGCAGTGCTACTGATGCTCCTCGTGGCAGTGCTCTTCCGCTTACGCTGAGGAGATGGATGAAGCACCGGAGATGGCTGACGGGCCGGAGATGGCTGCCGCGCAGGAGATGGCTGACGGGCCGGAGATGGCTACCGCGCAGGAGATGGCTGACGGGCCGGAGATGGCTGCCGCGCCGGAGATGGCTGCCGCGCAGGAGATAGCTGAAGCGGCTCAGACTGCTGACGCTGCGGAGACAGCGGGGGTGCCAGTGACCTCCAATTTGGAAGCACAATGTGTTCCTTCTTCCAAAGAATGGTTGTTTTCACTGCAAATTTGAGTTGAGTTTCCCCTTCACCTGTAGCATGGTCAAGCTGTGCTTCCTCATATTCCTTCATAACCTCATCCACCCCGACAATAGCATAGCCATCTGGAATCGGTCGGCAGTGGTAAGTTCCACCAGCTACAGGAGGTAAGGCATAGCCGACAGCCACCTTAATGGATAAGCCCATTAATCTCACATGCAGCTCAGCGTGTTCGCTCTCCGTGATATCATCCACGGGGTATCGAGGACCCGTCATTTCAAGCGTGGGCTGCACGTTCTCCGTGGAAGCCACACTGCTTTTCCGCGCAGAGTCTGGGCCGCGGGCAGCTTCCAATGCAGGCTCTTCGTGCTGCTGAGATGGGCCGGTAGCTTGATGGCTCTGTTGTGCATTCACTTGCGCCTGCAGCGCCGCAAGTGCATGTTCTATCTGTGTCATCCACTCTATACGCTCTTTTTCTTTTCTGCCGCGCCATCTGTAAGAGTCGCTCCAGTCGGCAAACCCATCCTTCCACGTCATACCCCCTGTGCCTCGTGCATGTCCAGAGTGTTCTTTTTTACCGATGGCGCGTGTGAGCTGGTCATTCTCTCTGTCGGGATGGAAGGTCCTGGCGGCTGTTTCCTCGTATGCCGTGATGAGTTCAGTGACGGGTTTGGCAAGGAGTGTTGGGAAGATACACAATCCTGTTTCTGGGTCCAACCTTGCCCCGATTCCGTAGAACCAAGTCTTTGCACGTAGGTCCCACCCATCTGTCTGGGGTGTGATCCCTCTCTCGCGCAGGGCCCTCTCAGCTTCCTCCCACTTAGGCCTCTGAGATATGTAGCCACCTGACCCCGTCCTCTGGTGATATTCCTTCTTCAGGGCATTAAGCGTATTGGTTTCTGACCTCTTTTTAGCTATAGAACTTTTTTTATATGTCTCAAATTCGGGCCAGTGAGGTCTTATCTTCGCATAATATGCGTCTTCGAAATTTGGAGTCTCGCCAGATTTGATAAATTTGTTCAATTTTGTCTTCCAGTTGCGGAAAGCCTCGGCCATCTTCTTTAGAGTCCACTCTTTGACCTTTTCCTTTATAACCGGGTTGTTTTCATCCTCCTCTGGCGGAAGGGTGAAATTTACCAACAACGAATTCCAAAGCGTTTCTTTGGATCTGTCATCGACAAAGGTACCGTCGCCCTTCTTTGGCTTATTCCAATTTTCAATTGTGATTGGGATTTGGTCCCTAACAAGAACTCCAGCCTGACGTACAAATTTGTCTGCGGCCTTCTTGGGCTCCATCGGCCTTCCATCAACGCGGACTGCTTCGATCGTGAACTTTGCACGATCTTTCAACCGCTGGCTCGCGCCTCGCTTGCTCTTTTTCGTAGAAGAAGATGGTTGCGCGCTGGTCGATCCAGAGGGCTAAAAGAAGAAAGTAGCGTTAATTAATACATGTAGAAGAATATTGTTGGTGTAAGTCAGCAGAGACTTAATCAATGCATATACCTCGCCGGACTTTGTAACCATTAAATTGCGTTCACCGGAGTCTTCATCTTCTCCATGACTAGTACTTGAGTTGTCGTCATCATGTCCCTCCAAGTTCAGATATTGTGAGGTGTCCTCATCAATAATGTTCTCCATTATTTCTTCTTCTTCAAGGTTTCTACTAAGTGGATCCATACTAACTGGTTCTGCTCTTCGATGGCGTTGACTTCAGCTTCGGGTTCGGTTCCTATTCGCGAGAACCAATCACCGGAAAAGAGAAAACAACTCTCAACACATGGCATGTGCAATGTTCATACAATATGGATGATATGACAAGTTAAATGGTGTTGAATTGAATCCTAAAACATGCTTGATCACTTTAGAGGGGGTTCCGAGGATCCAAACCCTAAAACAGGGGAATCATCAGAATCACCTATGGGGTTCAATTGCTTCTTCTAATTAAACTTGATATCAAAGTTGATTAACAATGTATAATTATAGCTTAGTTAGATAGATTTCATTTTTCTAAACATTTTGGTATATTATTTGTATTTTTCTGATTTCAAATGAATTAGTTATGAATTTCCCAAATTTTAATTCATTTTAAACATTTTTGGAATATTTAAATTAATTTCCAAACTTGGGCCCACATGTCAGACTTTTATTATTTTCAGAAAATATTTACAGAATTGATTAAAACCCTGAAATGCATGGCCCACCTGTCATATTTAATATTTACTGAAATTATTTACAAAATAATTAATAAAAGAAAATGAGTTATTGCCTCATGCTGATGTCAGCATGACATCAGCAATGGAGCTCACCCTCGGATCGAGCAAGGATCCAATGATCCCGTGCTCGCCTGGATGCGCGGAGGGGCGAGATAGAGAGAGGGCGTCGCGGGGAGCCAGATAGTGGCGGCGCCTCCCTGGAATGGTCGTCGGAGCATGACACACGGCGGCGCGCGGCGGCTGGGCTTGCAGATGCTCGTGGCGCCAGCGACAGAGAGCGAGAGGAGGCGAGAGAGGAGTTCTGTGAGGACCGCAGGCTCACCACGGATGCAACGGAGGGGTCGGCGAGGCGAGGTGCGGTCGAGAAGCGTCGGATTCGTCGTCGGAGAGTGGCGGACGGCGTCGGAAGAGAAGAGGTCGATGGCGAGGATTCGAAGCACGCGGGGTCGATTCCTTCGGTGGAGATGATCTTCGCGATGAGGCGGTTCCAACGGCGGCGGACAGAGGTGGCGGCGCGGCGCTTCTCTCTGCTCCGATGGCGCGCGCGGTGGCGGTACGTACGGTGGCGGTGGCGATCTGGCTGCTCTGGGGGAAGAAAGGAGGGGAAGGTGAATTTAATACACCCCCCCCCCCTTTAACACCGGTTCGTGCCACGAACCGGTGTTAAAGGGGGCGAATTCGTTTCCCGCGCGCATTTATTACACCCCCCCTTTAACACCGGTTCCAGCCACGAACCGGTGTTAAAGGGGGGGGGGTGGGTGCGCGCGGGAAACGAATTAAATGCCCCCCCCTTTAACACCGGTTCCTGTCTTGAACCGGTGTTAAAGGGGGGGGCATTTATTTCATGCATTAAAGGGGATTTTTAATTCAAAAAATATGATATGAATTTAGAAAATTCATATCTTTTTCATTTCAACTCAGAAAAATATGAATAATATATCATAATTTTCAGAAAAATAATATCTATCCTTTCATGTAAATCATTTTATATTTACTTTACATGAAATGTTTTAAAAATAATTAAAACACTTACATATAAATTTTGATTATTCAATTCAAACAAAAATAAATTGTTAAATCCTAAAACTTTGAACATAAGAAATATTAAGCATCTAAAAAATTATTTTTATTAGATCAAATCATATTTTAATGCCGCATCTTTTGTATTAACATTTTTGAATTGATTGGATATTTAAATGTCGCATCTTTTGTATCTCACCAAGCCTCGCTCAACTTGCATTGATTTTTGATAAAATAGCATATTGTGAACCTAAAAATGTGTTGGTGGTTTTTGAATTAGCCATTTGGTGGTTGCTTCACAAAACCGTCCGTTTTTTATGCTCGGAAAATGGAAAATGCCTTTTTAGTGCGATAAAAAGGAAAACTCCTCTTGCAAACTATGCCTTGATTCTAGCCAAGAAACCTCGAATGAGATAGGTCATTTTGAGACAGTTACATAAAGCCGAACTGGAACTGAAAATTAAGATACATAAAAGAACTGAAAATTAAGATACATGGCCAGATTAAGTAACAATCGACCAAACTTGTTTCGGAATGTTGGAGTGATTCAGTCATGCTCCTGCCTACACCTGTAATACTCGCCATTGTAGTCGTCGTACTCGCCGCCGCCGTCATCGCTGTCGTCGTCGGGGTCGCCGTAATTGAACCTCTGGAGAGTACGCGTGGGCTAGACTTGAGGGTAGCGCGTGGGCTGGACTTGAGGGTAGCGCAGACGGGGGTTGTAGAGGTCCCAACCCAATAAGGTAGAGTCCTCCTGTGTTTTACAATGCTAGTCCCTGGATCAATAGCTAGCATCCATAGTTAAGATGTAATATCAAGAAACAAGGGTCATAATATAACTTTATAACCAGGATTAACATAAGTTTATTACATCAAACATAGCTCATATGGCTATTACATTACATTGCAGCGGAATAAATATAGTCATGGGTCCTTCATCTTCAAAGTGCCACAGGCAGATGTTGGTTGTAGACTTTGTAATCCTAAACAATCAATATTCACTAAAATCAATCAAACCTGCAACATACAAGTTACAGCCACAAAGGGTCAATACATTTGAATTGTATTGGCAAGTGATACTATGGTAGTATAGTGGAGTCTATCATCTATATGCATTTGGCTAGTGGAGTTGAGGCTTGCATTGCTCAAAATAGATTTTTCTTATCATTTTGAAAACACTAAGTTTTTGCTTGACAAAATCATTTTTCTCAATCAAAGATTTCAAGATCCTTGTACTAAGCCATCTCTCCATCAATGATTGAAGAATTCAAACAACCCTTGTTCAAACCACAAGATTTTAATTTAGAAATTTGAATGATGAGATTCTTGATTGCTTCCATGTCTTGATGCTCAAATTGTCCTTTACCAGGGACATGGCTAAGTACTTAGGTTTTAGACTCTGCAGAGGTGGTGCACTTTCCCCACAAGACTTGGTTTCCCAAGACAAGATCTTTCAGAAGCCTTCCCTTAGACCAAAATGGACGCGCTCCAACCTATCAAACACTACCACCCACTGTCCATATGGCTAAGTTCTTGCAACCTATATGATCATGGCAGAGCCCATATTGCCAAGTGGTTGCACTTGAAGCTTCTCAACATTTGACATCTCAAATCCCTTTGTTTCCTGGGTGGCCATCCACAAGTTAGATACACAATCCAAGTCTATGGCATTGTGAACCACTCAACCATTCTCCACCAAGCAAGCCCATTCCACCCAGGTGATTCATTAACTTAGTTGTTTTATTAAACAAAACTTAAGTCCTCAGACTTAGAATATTTTTCCATAGTGTGAATATATATTCCACCCATGTTTTCTATTAGCTAGGCTAAGCTTGGTAGTAGTAGGAATCTCTAACTTTAGGAAAATCCTGCTAAGGATTCATCTACTAGGTTTCCCTATAGCAAGATCTATACTTAGCAAAATCCATGCAAGTTTTACTTAGCAAAAATCACTAATGCATAGAAAAAGTAATGGGACAAAAAGTATGAAGCATCACTTGCCTTTTTGGTAGAGTATAGGTTCACTTCTTGATCCTTGCAACAATCACACTCTTCAAGTCACTACAAATCAATCAAGCAAGGCACAAACTCAATCTACCAATCAAGAAAAACAACACACATAAATAACAAAGTCAAAGAAATGCATGCAAGCATGCCAAGCTTTGTTTTGTTTGAAAAAGTGGTTCCTAGTGGGTCATAGTCATTTGGGTACATCTAATGGTCATTTCCTAAAGTGGCCAAGTCATTTGCAAAAGGTTTCACTTTAAAACCATTTTCAAAACAAAGTGTTATTTTATGTGGTGTAGAAATATTTTTTTTACTAAGGCATTAGCCTATAGGGTTCACCAAATGAG
This sequence comes from Avena sativa, assembly GCA_916181665.1. Classification (NCBI taxonomy): domain Eukaryota; kingdom Viridiplantae; phylum Streptophyta; class Magnoliopsida; order Poales; family Poaceae; genus Avena; species Avena sativa. Next base: position 411,711,661 of record OV702281.1, on the reverse strand, counting down.
TTGCTATTGCAAAACTTGGTGTTTTTGGGTCAGTAGGTTTGGTCCAAAACATTTCCTTGAAGTTTTCTTTTCATAAACATTTTTATAACAAAAACCATTCTTTTTATTTGGCTAGAAAATGACTAAGTCAAGTAATCTAACCTAAATCTTTACAAAAATCATTTCTAACACCAAGGGTTGGTTCCTAGGGTCAGTAAGATCACAACAAACCATTTTGCAAAGGTTCTAATCCAAAAATCATTTTTAAACAATTTTTCTAATCTAAACAAGTACACAAATGTTTCTGCAATTTCAAACAAGCTAACAGATACTATTTGTCAAACTAGGGCCATGGTTGGCTAGGGCTTGTTCTCCTGAATCCATTGATATAAAATTTGTCAAATTTGGACGTGTGGATCCAAAGATATAAGGGTTTGAAGTTTGCAAAAGTTTCTGTTTTCAAATTCTATTTTAAACCAAATAGGTGACACGCGGCGCTGTTTCATTGGTCGATACCGGTTCGGCCGGATCGGCTCTGTGGAACGTTAGATCTAAAGTGGATCGTGCGGCACATGTTCATCCTTACCCCTTCGGTTAGTCACTCTATCCAAGCCGGTGGATCTGCATCCTACGGTTCTTATCGCTTGGCCAAAAAGCAGCGGCGCTGGCAGCGGCGTCTGGTGGCGGAGCGGTCGGTCGTTGACGGTGCCGGAGATACAGGAAGCGGGAGAGGAAAAGGGGAGGCTAACAGTGATCGCAAGGTCGTGGGGAAGCTCGACGTGGTTTCGGGGAGGCGAGGGGCGCACTGGGGCGGTACTAATCGCTCGCCGGAGTTCCTGCTTCCGTCAGGCACGCTCGGTTGTTGTCGGGAACGAGGCTACAAGGCACGCCGGTGCATAACAGAGGGAGCGTTAGACACGTACGAGGAAGGGGAGTACGATAGTGTCATCTAGAGAGGAGGGGGCGGTCAGGGATTACCAGAGGAGCTCGTCGGAGTTGACCTAGCCGTCGGTGGCGCTTAGACGATGACGAAGGCGAGGCTGTGGGGCATGCGTGGGCGAACGGAGGCCATGGGCAGATGCGTGAGATGATGGGGATCAAGCTGGTGTGAGCTAGGAGGTAGGAGAGGGTCGGGGCTCGCCGGAATTTGACAGGGAACTCGTCGGTGGCAGTGAGGCTTCGAGCAAAATTGTGGACACCCTGGGGCTCTGGTGGTGTGATGACTGGAAGGAGAGGGAGAGGGGAGGGAGGCGAGTTTACGAGCATCATCACTGGGCGGAGTTAGTGCGTCATTTAGGTGAATTGAACACGAGCAATCGTCGCTGGAAACGGCCGGAGTGAGGGGAAGAATTGGTCGCGCGGTGAGGAGGATAAACAGTGGAGCGGGGTCCATCGTCAGTGGGAAAAGGAGGGAGAGGGAGGGTCCACCTGTCAGCTGCTCAGCGGGTTCTTTCTGCGGTGAAGAAAACGGTTCGGGCAAGGATAGGAGCTGGGCTGGACTGGGCTGCTGTTGGGCCACTTTGTTGGGCTGGTCTGTTTCCTCTATTTTTTTCTGTCTATTTGTTTTATTCTTTTCTAATTCTTTTTCTGTTTTGATTTCAAACAAACAATTCACACTCAATTCCATTCAAACAACCAACAAGCTTTGTAGCTATGAATTTGGTTCTGTTTATCATCATAATTCACATTCTAAAATAAAATATTATTTTAAATCTTTTTATGTTCCATTTATTAATTAAATAAATGGATCATTAGTTATTTAATAAATAAGGTTTGTTTTGATTTAATAAAATTTTCATTTAAAATCCAAATGTTTTCAAAACCCAATCAGTAGGTTTTATTTGGAAATAAAGAATATTTGGAAAACTTGTTTAAAATAATATAATCCTTTTACTTTAGGATCCATTAATAATTAAATAAAATGGACCTTAGTTATTAAATCAAATAGGGTTTGATTTTATTAATAAAATCTTTATTTGAACCTAAATATTTTCAAAATCAAATTAGTAGGTTTAATTTGGGAAGTATATAATATTTGGAAATTTATTTTAAAACAAAATAACCTTTTATTTTAAAGTCCATTATTTAAAAATAGACTTTCATTATTAAATCAACTAGGGTTTGTTTTATTGAGAATATTTATTTTAAAATCTAAAATAGAGCCAAAACACTTTAGTAGGTTTTATCTGAGAATATAAAGTACTTGGAAAACTTTATTAAAACAAATAAATAGGTTTTAGTGTTTAATTAAAATGGTAAAACCTTTTATTTAAATAAAATTTGGATATTAATTCCTTATTATTTTATTTAAATAAACCTTTACTATTTTTATTCAAAACAAAATGTTTTAATTCTGAAGCTTGGCCAAGGTTTAATTTGGGTTTTATAAAATAATCTTTATTTAAATCCATCTTTTCTTTTGAATACCAAATCTTTTATTTTAAAAGATCCAAAATAGTAATTCTAAAACATTTTTAATTTCCTTTATTAAATGTTTATCTTTATGAATCCCTTTAGGATTTTATTTAATTCAAAAGGGTTTGAGGTTCCAATTGAATTCAAAAAGTTTCTTCTGGCTCTGAAAATCAAACAAAGTTTTATTTTATTCATTTATTTTCACATTACAAGATTTGGAAAATCTTGGGATGTGACAGGCTACCACCCTTAAAATAAATCTCGTCCCGAGATTTGGGAAGGCTGGGGTTTACAAGCAAGTTCAAACAACTAGGGTACTACCACCCTTAAAAATTTTCAAACAGAAATTACATATTGGCCTTCTTGGGTCCTGGAAAACTTCTCTAAGCCAACTTTTGCTTTATTTCTACACTTGACTCATGGGCCAAGGTTGAGTTTCTCCATAGGCTTGTTCAACTTGTTTTTCATCCTTTCTGGACAGTTGCTTGCATAATGTCCTGGATTCTTGCAGTTGAAACAATGAATGTCCTTGAGTTCTTTGCGTTGCTCTTGTGGGCAAGTTGCTACATAGTGTCCTGGTTCTTTGCAGTTGTTGCACCACACTTGGTCAATCTCTTTATTCTTCTTGTTCTCTGGGCATCCACTGGAGTAGTGTCCCATTTCCTTACATTTACGACATTGCACAAGGCTCATGTCTTGCTTGGGCTTCTTGATTTTCTTTGATCCTTTGAATTGGGTTGTCTTGTTTGGATGTAGAAGTGGTCCTTTTCCTTTGGTAGACTTGGATCCTTCTTGTTTCCTTTGTTCCACCATGGCATAGATAGGACAAAGACCTGGAGTATGATCACTTCCTTCACACAGGTAGCAAGTAGCTTGAGAGGTAGGACATTGTCCAACAGGATGATCTTCTTCACAATTGGGGCATTGTCCTTCATGCTCCTTGGAAGTATGATCCTTGTCTCCACAAATAATGCAAGCTGGGGCTCCATCTAGAACAATATTCTTTTCATCCTTGTTATCATACATTCTCTTTGGATAGTTTTCTTCCATGCTAATCATTTGATTAGTCACCTTAAGCATCAGTTGGGATTGCTCTTCCAAAAACTTTTGTAGTGCTGGATCTTTATCACTATTGTTGACTATGAACTGAGCTGTCAGTTGGTTCAACTGGTGTTGGGTTGCTATGAGCTCTTTCATGCTATCAGCTTGGTTGGTGTTGGTGTCATCAACCTTGGAGTCCTTTGGAGTAGTCATCCGTTTGGGTTTGAAGGGAGTTTAGAATAGGCAAGATATTTCTAAGGAATTATTTCTAATCACACACATCACAATTCACACAAACAATGTGCATGCAATCTCAAACAATCATTTCACTCAAACAACAAAGTTCAAGCACATTTTTAGGCAACAAAATATTTTTGTTACACCACATAAGTTGGTGGTTTTGACTTAGCTAAAATATGGTGGTCCATCTATATGGTTCACTTGTGATCCTTCCTTCCTTCTTGTTTGATCCTTCTTGTATGAGATCATGGTTTCCTTGAGAAAAACTCTTGGTCACAATACTTCAAAGTTGTTGATGGCCTCTTCTTATTTTGCATTCCCCCAGTCTCTAAATCTTGAGCAAGATTTCCTTGTCTCACTTGTAGTCCTTAGTGGTTTCCAAGTTGGAAGTCCTTGGTGAACATGCTGAAGATGTTGAAGTCATTAGAGTTGAAGATGTTGAAGTCATTAGAGTTGAAGATGTTGAAGAAGTCCTTTGCATATGATGAAGTCTTTTGGTCATGGGGTAGGCTTTTCCATCAAGTTAAAATAAAAGAGATGTAGAGTTGAAACCAAAGTGATTGAGGAAAGAGTTTACAAGTGTTTTTGTAAATAAGTTTTTGGAACAAGTAAAACTCCTATTTTTCTAAGGGTTTTTGTCCAATCCTAGGTTTACAAATCCTACAGGCAACACAATGCTCTGATACCATCTGTAGAGGTCCCAACCCAATAAGGTAGAGTCCTCCTGTGTTTTACAATGCTAGTCCCTGGATCAATAGCTAGCATCCACAGTTAAGATGTAATATCAAGAAACAAGGGTCATAATATAACTTTATAACCAGGATTAACATAAGTTTATTACATCAAACATAGCTCATATGGCTATTACATTACATTGCAGCGGAATAAATATAGTCATGGGTCCTTCATCTTCAAAGTGCCACAGGCAGATGTTGGTTGTAGACTTTGTAATCCTAAACAATCAATCTTCACTAAAATCAATCAAACCTGCAACATACAAGTTACAGCCACAAAGGGTCAATACATTTGAATTGTATTGGCAAGTGATACTATGGTAGTATAGTGGAGTCTATCATCTATATGCATTTGGCTAGTGGAGTTGAGGCTTGCATTGCTCAAAATAGATTTTTCTTATCATTTTGAAAACACTAAGTTTTTGCTTGACAAAATCATTTTTCTCAATCAAAGATTTCAAGATCCTTGTACTAAGCCATCTCTCCATCAATGATTGAAGAATTCAAACAACCCTTGTTCAAACCACAAGATTTTAATTTAGAAATTTGAATGATGAGATTCTTGATTGCTTCCATGTCTTGATGCTCAAATTGTCCTTTACCAGGGACATGGCTAAGTACTTAGGTTTTAGACTCTGCAGAGGTGGTGCACTTTCCCCACAAGACTTGGTTTCCCAAGACAAGATCTTTCAGAAGCCTTCCCTTAGACCAAAATGGACGCGCTCCAACCTATCAAACACTACCACCCACTGTCCATATGGCTAAGTTCTTGCAACCTATATGATCATGGCAGAGCCCATATTGCCAAGTGGTTGCACTTGAAGCTTCTCAACATTTGACATCTCAAATCCCTTTGTTTCCTGGGTGGCCATCCACAAGTTAGATACACAATCCAAGTCTATGGCATTGTGAACCACTCAACCATTCTCCACCAAGCAAGCCCATTCCACCCAGGTGATTCATTAACTTAGTTGTTTTATTAAACAAAACTTAAGTCCTCAGACTTAGAATATTTTTCCATAGTGTGAATATATATTCCACCCATGTTTTCTATTAGCTAGGCTAAGCTTGGTAGTAGTAGGAATCTCTAACTTTAGGAAAATCCTGCTAAGGATTCATCTACTAGGTTTCCCTATAGCAAGATCTATACTTAGCAAAATCCATGCAAGTTTTACTTAGCAAAAATCACTAATGCATAGAAAAAGTAATGGGACAAAAAGTATGAAGCATCACTTGCCTTTTTGGTAGAGTATAGGTTCACTTCTTGATCCTTGCAACAATCACACTCTTCAAGTCACTACAAATCAATCAAGCAAGGCACAAACTCAATCTACCAATCAAGAAAAACAACACACATAAATAACAAAGTCAAAGAAATGCATGCAAGCATGCCAAGCTTTGTTTTGTTTGAAAAAGTGGTTCCTAGTGGGTCATAGTCATTTGGGTACATCTAATGGTCATTTCCTAAAGTGGCCAAGTCATTTGCAAAAGGTTTCACTTTAAAACCATTTTCAAAACAAAGTGTTATTTTATGTGGTGTAGAAATATTTTTTTTACTAAGGCATTAGCCTATAGGGTTCACCAAATGAGTTGCTATTGCAAAACTTGGTGTTTTTGGGTCAGTAGGTTTGGTCCAAAACATTTCCTTGAAGTTTTCTTTTCATAAACATTTTTATAACAAAAACCATTCTTTTTATTTGGCTAGAAAATGACTAAGTCAAGTAATCTAACCTAAATCTTTACAAAAATCATTTCTAACACCAAGGGTTGGTTCCTAGGGTCAGTAAGATCACAACAAACCATTTTGCAAAGGTTCTAATCCAAAAATCATTTTTAAACAATTTTTCTAATCTAAACAAGTACACAAATGTTTCTGCAATTTCAAACAAGCTAACAGATACTATTTGTCAAACTAGGGCCATGGTTGGCTAGGGCTTGTTCTCCTGAATCCATTGATATAAAATTTGTCAAATTTGGATGTGTGGATCCAAAGATATAAGGGTTTGAAGTTTGCAAAAGTTTCTGTTTTCAAATTCTGTTTTAAACCAAATAGGTGACACGCGGCGCTGTTTCATTGGTCGATACCGGTTCGGCCGGATCGGCTCTGTGGAACGTTAGATCTAAAGTGGATCGTGCGGCACAGGTTCATCCTTACCCCTTCGGTTAGTCACTCTATCCAAGCCGGTGGATCTGCATCCTACGGTTCTTATCGCTTGGCCAAAAAGCAGCGGCGCTGGCGGCGGCGTCTGGTGGCGGAGCGGTCGGTCGTTGACGGTGCCGGCGATACAGGAAGCGGGAGAGGAAAAGGGGAGGCTCACAGTGATCGCAAGGTCGTGGGGAAGCTCGACGTGGTTTCGGGGAGGCGAGGGGCGCACTGGGGCGGTACTAATCGCTCGCCAGAGTTCCTGCTTCCGTCAGGCACGCTCGGTTGTTGTCGGGAACGAGGCTACAAGGCACGCCGGTGCATAACAGAGGGAGCGTTAGACACGTACGAGGAAGGGGAGTACGATAGTGTCATCTAGAGAGGAGGGGGCGGTCAGGGATTACCAGAGGAGCTCGTCGGAGTTGACCTAGCCGTCGGTGGCGCTTAGACGATGACGAAGGCGAGGCTGTGGGGCATGCGTGGGCGAACGGAGGCCATGGGCAGATGCGTGAGATGATGGGGATCAAGCTGGTGTGAGCTAGGAGGTAGGAGAGGGTCGGGGCTCGCCGGAATTTGACAGGGAACTCGTCGGTGGCAGTGAGGCTTCGAGCAAAATTGTGGACACCCTGGGGCTCTGGTGGTGTGATGACTGGAAGGAGAGGGAGAGGGGAGGGAGGCGAGTTTACGAGCATCATCACTGGGCGGAGTTAGTGCGTCATTTAGGTGAATTGAACACGAGCAATCGTCGCTGGAAACAGCCGGAGTGAGGGGAAGAATTGGTCGCGCGGTGAGGAGGATAAACAGTGGAGCGGGGTCCATCGTCAGTGGGAAAAGGAGGGAGAGGGAGGGTCCACCTGTCAGCTGCTCAGCGGGTTCTTTCTGCGGTGAAGAAAACGGTTCGGGCAAGGATAGGAGCTGGACTGGGCTGCTGTTGGGCCACTTTATTGGGCTGGTCTGTTTCCTCTATTTTTTTCTGTCTATTTGTTTTATTCTTTTCTAATTCTTTTTCTGTTTTGATTTCAAACAAACAATTCACACTCAATTCCATTCAAACAACCAACAAGCTTTGTAGCTATGAATTTGGTTCTGTTTATCATCATAATTCACATTCTAAAATAAAATATTATTTTAAATCTTTTTATGTTCCATTTATTAATTAAATAAATGGATCATTAGTTATTTAATAAATAAGGTTTGTTTTGATTAATAAAATTTTCATTTAAAATCCAAATGTTTTCAAAACCCAATCAGTAGGTTTTATTTGGAAATAAAGAATATTTGGAAAACTTGTTTAAAATAATATAATCCTTTTACTTTAGGATCCATTAATAATTAAATAAAATGGACCTTAGTTATTAAATCAAATAGGGTTTGATTTTATTAATAAAATCTTTATTTGAACCTAAATATTTTCAAAATCAAATTAGTAGGTTTAATTTGGGAAGTATATAATATTTGGAAATTTATTTTAAAACAAAATAACCTTTTATTTTAAAGTCCATTATTTAAAAATAGACTTTCATTATTAAATCAACTAGGGTTTGTTTTATTGAGAATATTTATTTTAAAATCTAAAATAGAGCCAAAACACTTTAGTAGGTTTTATCTGAGAATATAAAGTACTTGTAAAACTTTATTAAAACAAATAAATAGGTTTTAGTGTTTAATTAAAATGGTAAAACCTTTTATTTAAATAAAATTTGGATATTAATTCCTTATTATTTTATTTAAATAAACCTTTACTATTTTTATTCAAAACAAAATGTTTTAATTCTGAAGCTTGGCCAAGGTTTAATTTGGGTTTTATAAAATAATCTTTATTTAAATCCATCTTTTCTTTTGAATACCAAATCTTTTATTTTAAAAGATCCAAAATAGTAATTCTAAAACATTTTTAATTTCCTTTATTAAATGTTTATCTTTATGAATCCCTTTAGGATTTTATTTAATTCAAAAGGGTTTGAGGTTCCAATTGAATTCAAAAAGTTTCTTCTGGCTCTGAAAATCAAACAAAGTTTTATTTTATTCATTTATTTTCACATAACAAGATTTGGAAAATCTTGGGATGTGACAGGGGTTAGAGTCGGCGGCAGTGTCATAGGCCATGACGCTCTGGAGAGTCCGACCGCGCCACCATAGCCGACGTCCGGCCTCGTTGAAGTTAGGAGGAGGTGGGCCGTCCTCCTCGTGCCTGGCGAGCGCCCTCTCATGCCGATCCACGAAGAAGGCTTCCCAAGTAGGGAAATAGTCGGGATGCCATCTGGGATTCCTCCGCTGCTCCGGCGTGAGCTCGAAGTAGTAGTGGTTCGTGATGGCCATCCGGCGCGCCACACCTAGAGGGACAGGAGGAATCGGCATGCCTCCGACGCTCAGCATCCAGCCGACGGGGACACAGTAGCCCGGCTGGCAGGGGTAGTTCGAGGCGCAAAGCGCCTCCGCCTCCCTGGGGGTTAGTGCTACGGTGGAAGCCATGGGAAAGAGTGATGAGGTTGCAGATATGAGTCTAGAGATGTGCAATGACAATGGAGGCCAACCCCCTACATATATATATATAGTGAACTAGCGAGAAGAACTGGAGGGAAGAAAAATGGCGGGAAAAAATGGCGGGATGAACCTTTAGTCCCGGTTGGAGACACCAACCGGGACAAAACACGAGTCAGCACTAATAATAGGGGTGAGTGCATGTCGACATTATGTCGTGCGGCGTGTACCTTGTCCCGGATGGTGTCACCAACCGGGACTAAAGATGAACCTTTAGTCCCAGTTGGAGACACCAACCGGGACTAAAGATGAACCTTTAGTCCCGGTTGTAGACACCATCCGGCACAAAACACGAGTCAGCACTAATAATAGGGGTGAGTGTCGACATTATTTTGTAAGTGTCAACACTATGTCGAGCTGCTTGTACTATAAATAGGCATCCTTGTGAGTCCAGTCCTCCAGCCAGTTTGAGGCAGGGACACCACTACAGCCAGTTTCAGGAAGATGCCGACGGAGCCCAGTCCTCCGGCATCTCCGAGAAACTGGTCATAGAGGCACTCCCTAATATGTGAAATTAGTTAGCTTCCTGGTGTATTGATCTAGTTAGAGAAGTTACAAAGCTGCAAGATGGTTTTCGAGAGCAGGGACACCACTACGGCCAGTTTCAGGGAGATGCCGACGGAGCCTAGTCCTCCGGCATCTCCAAGAAACTGGTCATAGAGGCACTCCCTAATATGTGACCGCGCGCGTTTGGAGATCAGATCTTAATGGTAAGTACGAATCGGGACAACTTCTTCTCATAGTCCCGGTCCATCCACAAAACATGACTAACACTCAAGACATGTATTAATATTAAAAACATGAACTAGAGTTACATAATATGAGCATGAACTTCTTGGCATATGCCCTTCCTTATGATCGCTTCAGACGTAACCATGGAGCATCTTCTTTACTTAACGGAATGCTTGGGTCAGTTTTCACTGTGAAGGGCGGAATTTCATCAAACTTATTATAATCTTCTGACATGTCTGTCTTGTCCTCGATTCCCACGATGTTTCTTTTCCCTGAAAGAACTATGTGACGCTTTGGCTCATCATATGATGTATTCGTTTGCATATTTTTTCTTTTTTTTGGTCTGGAGGACATGTCCTTCACATAGAAAACCTGAGCCACATCATTGGCTAGGACGAATGGTTCGTCTAAGTTCTTCATAAGATTGTTGAGATCCACCGTTGTCATTCCGTACTTCTTGTCTACCTCAACCCCTCCTCCTGTTAGCTTGACCCATTTGCATCGAAACAAGGGGACCTTAAAATTAGGTCCATAGTCAAGTTTCCATATCTCCTCTATGAAGCCATAATACGTGGTCTTTTGCCCATTGTCTTCTGCTGCATCGAAGCGGACACCACTGTTTTGGTTGGTGCTCTTTTTATCTTGGCCTATCGTGTAAAATGTATTCCCATTTATCTCGTACCCTTGGAAAGTACATACAGTCGAAGACGGTGTCCTGGCCAACAAGTACAGCTGATCCCCAACAGTGGTGTTATTCGTGAGAAGTCTTTGCAGCCAGCCGCCAAAACTCGCCATGTGTTCACTTATAATCCATTCATCAGACTGCCCCGGGTGTTTGAGGCGTATTAAATTCTTGTGTTCATTGATATACGGGGCAACCAAGATAGATCTTTGTAAAACCGTGTAGTGTGCTTGATTGAGAGAATGCCCGTCCCTACATATCATTGCTTTACATCCTAGGGTGCCTTTTCCACGCAGTCTCCCCTCATGTCGTGATTCTGGAACACCAATCGCCTTAAGGTCAGGAATAAAATCAACACAGAACTCAATGACCTCCTCTGTTACATAGCCCTTGGAGATGCTTCCTTCTGGCCTAGCACGGTTATGAACATATTTCTTTAAGACTCCCATGTACCTCTCAAAGGGGAACATATTGTGTAGAAATACAGGACCGAGAATGGCAATCTCTTCTACTAGGTGAACCAGGAGATGCGTCATAATATTGAAGAAGGATGGTGGGAACACCAACTCAAAGCTGACAATACATTGGGCCACATCTGTTTGTAACCCTGGTAGGCTTTCTGGATCGATTACCTTCTGAGATATTGCATTGAGGAATGCACATAGCTTCACAATGGGTACTCGAACATTTTCAGGTAGAAGCCCCCTCAATGCAATCGGAAGCAATTGTGTCATAATCACGTGGCAGTCATGAGACTTCAGGTTTTGGAATTTTTTCTCTGCCATATTTATTATTCCCTTTATATTCGACGAGAATCCAGACGGGACCTTGATACTGCTCAGACATTCAAAAAAGATTTCCTTCTCTGCTTTGGTAAGAGCGTAGCTGGCAGGAGTTAAGTGGCATCGTTTACCCTTCTCGTTCTCAGGATGCATAGGCTCTTCAGGGGCCTTCAGACGTTGCTGGTCCTGTCGTGCTTCCGGTGTATCTTTTGTCTTCCCATACACTCCTAGAAAGCCTAGCAGGTTCACGCAAACATTCTTCGTCACGTGCATCACGTCGATTGAAGAGCGGACCTCTAAGACTTTCCAATAGGGTAGGTCCCAAAATATAGATTGCTTCTTCCACATGGGCGCGTGTCCGGCATCGTCATTCGGAACAGATAGACTGCCAGGACCTTTTCCAAAGATTACTTCTAGGTCCTTGACCATACCAAATACCTCCTCACCGGTACGGAGGACAGGCTTCCTCCGGGGTTCTGCCAGACGTTTGAAATGCTTGCCTTTCTTTCTTACTGGATGCAGGTTCGGAAGAAATTGGCGATACCCTAGGTACACAACCTTCTTACATTTATCCAAATATACACTTTCAGTATCATCTAAACAGTGTGTGCATGCATTGTATCCCTTGTTTGTCTGCCCTGAAATGTTACTAAGAGCAGGCCAATCATTGATGGTTACGAAAAGCAATGCTCGTAGGTCAAATGGCTCCCCTTTGTGCTCATCCCACATACGTACACCTGGTTTGGCCCACAGCTGTAAAAGTTCTTCAACTAATGGCCTTAGGTACACATCAATGTCGTTGCCGGGTTGCCTCGGGCCTTGGATGAGCACTGGCATCATAATGAACTTCCTCTTCATACACAACCAAGGAGGAAGGTTATAGATACATAGGGTCACATGCCAGGTGCTGTGACTGCAGCTCTGCTCACCAAAAGGATTCATGCCGTCTGTACTTAGACCAAACCTTAAGTTCCTTGCGTCACGTGCGAAGTCCGGGTACTCTCGCTCGACTTTTCTCCACTGTGACCCATCAGCGGGGTGTCTCAACATCGCGTCTTTCTTACGGTCTTCCATGTGCCATCGCAATAACTTGGCATGCTCTTTATTTCTGAAGAGACGTTTTAACCATGGTATTATAGGAGCATACCACATAACCTTGGCGGGAACCTTCTTCCTAGGGGCCTCGCCCTCAACATCGCCAGGATCGTCTCGTCTGATCTTATACCGCAGTGCAGTGCATACCGGGCATGCATCCAAATTCTCGTACTTCTCACTGCGGTAGAGGATGCAGTCATTAATGCAGGCATGTATCTTCTGCACGTCTAATCCTAGAGGGCAGACAACCTTCTTTGCTTGGTATGTACTATCAGGCAACTCATTATTTCTTGGAAGAAGATTCTTCATTTTTACCAACAACTTTGAAAATGCGCTGTCGGTCACACCATTCTCTGCCTTCCATTGCAGCAAATCCAGTGTGGCACCTAGCTTTTTGTGGCCATCTTCGCAAGTTGGATACAACAATGTTTTGTGATCCTTTAACATCTGCTCCAGCTTCTCCTTCTCCTTTTCAGTTTCACATTCTTCCTTTGCATCAGTAATGGCCCGACCAAGATCGTCATCAGCGGGCCCATCTCCTCCCTCTTGATCTTCATTATCTACCTCCGTTGCATTATCATCATATTCAGGATACATATTATGATAGTTTTCATCATCCTCTTCTTCTTCGTTGTCTTCCATCACAACCCCTTTTTCTCCGTGCTTGGTCCAACAATTATAGCTGGGCATGAAACCGGATCGAAGCAGGTGGGCGTGAATGGTTCTGGTATTTGAGTAGTCTTTCTTGTTCTGACAGTGAACACACGGACAGCACATAAAACCATTGTGACCACGGTTTGCATTAGCCACAACGATGAAATTTTGGAGGCCCGTAATGTACTCGGAAGTGCGGCGGTCACCGTACATCCATTGCCGATTCATCTGCATTAATATGTAGTATATATCAAAAAATAATAGGGAGATGACCATTTATATATATAGTACATCAATGACACATGAAACTATAGTTGCCGACCTCGACCGAGACGGAAAGAGCAACAAGAAAGCTTATTTTGAGCTCTCGGGTATTTCACCGAACACCTCTAGTGCATATGAAAAAAACACAAACTAGCACTCTTCACACCCTCTTGCTAGGCTCCAAAATGTGAAAGAATGGAAGAGTGGGGTGTGTGTGGGCTGGGGTGGTGTCTTATATAGCCCCCCCTTTAACACCGGTTCATGCCACGAACCGGTGTTAAAGGGGGGGGGTGCGCGGGCCACTGCTGCAGGAACCTTTAACACCGGTTCGTGGCACGAACCGGTGTTAAAGGGGGGCTCCTTTAATGCCGCAGGGGCCACGCTGGTACGGCCCCCCCTTTAACACCGGTTCGTAGAAGAACCGGTGTTAAAGCCCCTTTTCGGGATCAACAAAAGACCTTGTTTCCACTAGTGTCAGGTTTTTAGTCTGCACGTGAGATACACTCTACATACAAGTGTATTCACTCAGTACTATGTTTGATTGTGCAGACAAATTGTAACATACACAAATTCATACAAGCAAGAATTTGCTCCAGTTTTTCATCAAATAAAATTTTCTTGGTCTTTTTAGATGTAATACACTGATTTATATGCTGTCCTGAAAAAGACGCATAACATGGCCTTCATGTCATCACATCATGTAAATTACCTGTGTTCATATAGCCATGTCGTGTTGTGAGTGTAAGTTAAGTGAAAGGTATGTGCGTGCTATTACTTGCCATCCATCTTTTGTTTATCTTCTGAGATTATAGTTTCATGCAGGTAAGCACATGAATTGGTTCGAGTGGTTTAGTTACAGGCTAAGTTATTCACAAAATTAGTGCAGAGTGTAGCAACATGGTCATTGCACCTCAGTTAGAGTCTTTAGTTGCAGAAGTTCAGTTTGGCCAATACATGTTACTTGAACAGTATAAATGGAATACGTGATGATGAACATTAATTTACTATGCTGGTTCTGGACTATGGAAACAGGTTCTGTATTTTCTGGGATATAATAGTTAATGGACCGAGTGACAAAAACTCAAGAGATTTGGCATCATTTATGCAGATGCTCATCTGACCACCAGGGCTAGATGTGGTGTTCAGGTTCACGTCGTTGCAGATGCTGACTGCTTTCGACGAGGCGACGATAGGCGAAAGGTGAAAGGAAATAAGAAATAGAGAAGGAAAGAGTTCCAATTTTGATCCTTTCCGATGTTGATTAAAAAGTTCTAGAAATGACTATGATTGAAGATGTCTTGGTAGGAAATGAGCCGGGCTATAGAATTATGCAAAGCACATGGTGATTGACTAACCAAAAACATAAAGAATCAGTTTCGGATTGATGCTCCATATGAGTCAGCAACTCGCATGATTCATGAAAAGAAAAGCCCCGATAGTAGCACTCAACGAAGAACCCAGATGAAGCCCAGTGCACACACACGTCAGTAGAAAGAGATAATAGCAACAAATGGCGCAACAACGCGCGCAAGGTCCTTCTAGTTTGAAACTATAAATAAAAAGATATAAATTTTATAATACAAATAAATAAATAAATAAATAAGAATTGTTTAAAAGACAATTTAAACCTTGGCCAAATCCATAAGCAAATGAAATAAAAGTATTTTTTTAAAATAAAATAAAATAATAAAGGTTTATTTAAATAAAATTATATGGGTTTATGAACCATATTCAATTTTATTTAAATAAAGACATAATGCCCCACTTAAATCATAAGAAAATATTTGAAATATTCCAAAGTGAACAAATTCATCAACTCATAATTGGTATAGAAACCTACTAAAATTTTGCAAAAGATTAGAAATCAAAAAAGAAGTTTAAATCAATTGATTCAAATAAAAACAGAAAATAGAAACAGAAAAAGGAAAAAGAATAAGAAAAAAAATAGAAAACGAACCCAACCTAGCTAACCTTCCCAGCCAGCCCAACACCCTAGGCCCAGCAGCAGCCCACCCGGGCCACTCTCCCTCTCTCCCCCGCCGATCTTTCTCACCGCGCACCACATCCACACCCTCCCTGACTGCTTGGACCCACCTGCCACCTCAGCGTCGTCAACCCTGCGCGCTGAACTCGCCCTTTCCCCCTCTGACCGTTCCCTCCGATTTAATTCGATTGAATTCTCTTAACAGCGCGAGTTAATCGCTCCCTCGACCTCGTCCTCTTAATCCTCTCCCCTCCTCTCTGTTTCCCCTCAAGATCCACACACCGAGAGCCCCCAGGCTGTTCCCAATTTGGCTTGCACCGCCGCTGTCTCCCGCGAACTCCGACGCCAATTCCAGCAAGCACAGACCCTCCCCTTGCCCCTATCTCACGCAGGCTTGCTCACCATCGTCGTGCGCACCTGCCAGCAGTCCCCATGTGCTCGCGCGTGCCCCGGACGCTCGACAACAACCTCCGAGCTTCGATGTCATAGTTAACCAAAATACTAGATGTAGCACCCTGAGTAAAACCACTATCAGACAATCGATTGTGTTTATTACTGTTTGCATCATCATAACGTCATGCATAGTATTATTAATTTGTCTATAAACCTATTTTTACTAAAACCTTATTTTTGTTTTGTAAAATATCCTTGTGGGTTAATTAAACTCATCTCCTCTTTTTATTATTTTAATAATTAAATAAAACAATATTTTCCTGGTCCGTTATGTGACCATAAAAGATTTTCTTATTCCACTAAAAATAAAATAAGGTAAAACGACCGTCTAAAATTTTTGCCCAAAACTAGCATCGTCTAGTCTACTTTAAACTATATAAATAATCTATTCCCCTTTTTTTTCCTCCCCCAAACCCTAACCCCAATATGAGATCTGATGTGAAACAACTCTTCTTCTAAGCCTGCCCTCTTTCTCTCTGCCGCGCGGGCGTGTCTCCTTTTTTTTTTTCTCAGCTGGCTATATTTCTTGTCTCCAAATCGATCAGGAAAGCCAAGTCATTGTTTTGTCCATGTGAGAAAACAACCGGATGCGATCTCCACAAATCAGCCCCAACTTCTTCCAATCCCATCACCTGATCTTTGATTTTTCTTTGCTCTCGTTTTGCGCCCATGTCCTTCTTCCCGTGCAGCTGCAGAGCATATCAGCGCCACCAAGCTGTGCTAGTGGTTGGCCATGTACTGCTGCCGACCGGCCTCATGCTGTGCTCGATTTTTCTTCATCCTGTACGCAAATCAGCAGCAGTAAACACGGTATGTCGCCTTGATTCCCTTTTAAACCTGTTGTTCTACCTTCAGATCCCAGCAAGCAAGCAGCGCCGAGCCGCCACGCCTCTCCTTGCGAGCGCGACTACGCCCCTTCCCTGAACCCAAGAGCCAGCCCTGGTTATCGCTCCAGCCCAACAAGCCACCACCCGACACAGATCCCAGGCCAGAATTGACCCTGGATACAGCTGCTTTTTCTGTCTCGTATGTCAACTGTTCGGCAAAATGCTCACAAGAGTTTTAGTGTGCATTTCTTTTACTCCAACATGCTCGGGTCTCCGCCGTATTATGGACATACTATTTTATCGACTTTGGCTACTAAATTCCCCAGCTTTAACCGCAATTCAAAGACAATTCTTTGTCTCTCCAATGCAAACCGTGAGATCTCTCCCCTCGATAATATTTTATACAATATGAAATATAACTTGTCGCATGTAATTATTCATGTGTTGCATCGCATATTTTCCATATAGTTTTAGAAAATAGTGATTCACCTAGCAATTAAATATGAAGACCATATGTGGGCTTTTCTAGTCTTATATTGACCCCATTTAAATTGTGTAGCGAACCGACGATATATTTTGCCTTGTTAATATAACATTTAAATTGTTGGGTATCTAACAACATGAACCATATAAGTAATTGTCAGGACCCGGTTCCGCTTAATATTGTCTAATTGCGTCGCACCTTTGCCATGTCATGCATCATGCCCGATCTTCTGCCGTAATCTTAAATAGTGTATTCGGTGTTTCTTTTAGTGTTTTGCTTTTTCACGGATTAGGCCGATGAGTTGATGTGAGTGTCGACCCGATCCCGGTGTACCTTCGGCAATATTTACCAGGCGAGCATTCTCCCTCTTTCTACCTATTTTATATTTCTAGTCTTTATTTCCTCCTGTTGATCTATTGCTATCTGTGTTGCGATGCTATAGATTCCGTACCCCTTTATACTTCCCTGCAACCTCTATATTGCCATGGACATCTCCTATTACCTGTTGATTGATAGACAATCGGCCTTGCGAGTCATAGTTGCTTGCTCAGGTGCTGCTTCGCGTCGTTGATGGATGGTTGACACATCATGCTTAATGGTGAAGATGATCATGGATTTAATTACTGTTTAATAACTAAAATTGAAAGTAGGTAAATAATGCAGAGGCACCGGTGCGTAATAGACAATATTTGGTTTTTAACCGTCCACTTGTGTCCCGTAGGACCCCGAGTTCTTGACACTTGTTTCGAGATCGAGCGCACTAACCACAGGTGGGGTGTGTGGGCACCCCCATCGATTTAGTATCCGATTTCAAAGTATTGTACTGGGGGCCACAACCTAGTTTGAGGCTTTATTACTATCTTGTATGTATGTCATGTTTTACTGCTTTATTTACTATTACACGTGGAGCGTCTGTACTGTTTAGGAACCCCGTGCCATGTTTTCGCTGTATCGACAAACCCAGTCACACTTTCGGATTTCCAGTCATTTACAGTCGTCGCCACACACCCTGGGTCCGTATCGGAGATGGCCGACTTCGTTGCGGGTAGCTTAGTGGGGTGGCCCCCATGTATTTGCTTTGGGTCTGGGAAACGTCGTGTCCGGAACCCTGTCGACATACCGTTGGGTGTATGTTTTGTGATCTTGTACCTACCTGATCTGACAACAAGGGTGTAGGTGCGTGTGGAAACTTTTGTGCACCCTTGTAGGGTTTAATCTTTTTGAGAAGCCATGTCCGCGGTTATGGACGACTTGGAGCACAGTTCTCGATCATAGAAAACTTTAACTAAATTTTATTGTTATAATTTGACTTGTATCTGATATGACTAGTAAGTTGGATAACCACCATAGAAAGAATGAATAAAACTGCCAACTGTGTGAGTTTTCACGGTATGACTTCCTCGTTTGGTATCGAGGGAAGAAATATCAGGATGGGTATGATTGGTGTTAGTATCAGGATGAATTCGAATATGTATTTCTTATCCCTCTCTAATAGCCGACAGTTGTATCGAGTCTCTATAGGTTATTTAGTGCATGCTGCGCTGCCGCTTCAGTCCACCATACCTATGTAGGCGAGGACCGCTGAATTCTAAGACTCGCCGTGTACTGGCCTCAGTACTGACTGCTCTTTTTTTCCTTTGCCCTTTGTCGGCACCCCTTTTGTTAAGCAGGTTTTGAGATCGACGTTGTTAGCAGGTGTAGCACCCCGGGTAAAACCACTACTAGAAAATCACTATTAATTTTATTATGTGCATCGTCATGCATTTGTTTGTTAAAAACTATTTTACAAAGGTCTATTTTGTTTTCCCAAGTACCCCTTAATTCAAATCAAAACCCCGGGCTTGTCCGGAGTATTTTGTTTGTCTAAAACTAATCGCAAAATGTTTTGTCTAAAATAAATAGTAATAATAATAAACGAGTTTATAAAAGTTTCCGATGAGGCAGCCCAGCCTTTCGGGCCAGGCCACCTACTACCCGGCCCAAAAGGAACCCTCGTCTAAACCTACCCAAAACAAAACCCTAACCCTATCTACCCCAAACCCTAGACCTCACCCATTTTCCCTCCCTGCCGCCGCCAGGTACCCAACACACACCGACACGCACGCCTCACCTACCCCGCGTACACCACACGCCACTCAACCCGCACACTACCCTGGCCGCCCGACACGATCCCCTGGAACCACCCTGCTCTTCCCTCCCTGATTTTTTCCCTCGACCCCACCCGCATGCTCCCCACTCCTCTCGTCTCTTCCCTCCTGCATCGCTCCTCTCCCCAAACCCCTGGCACCGCCGCCGCCGGATCCCAGGCACACCTCGACCTCGTCCCCCTACCTTCCTCTCCATCCCTCGCTCAGAGCCGCCGCTGCCTGGCCGCCCCTGCCGCTCGCCTCCTACCTCCTCCTGTAGAACCCGCGTCGTCGCCGGCCTCTCTTCCGCCGCCTGCAGGCCCCCGCGAGTGCCGCCAGGCCCTCGACTTCGCTGTACCTGCAAGCCTCGGGCGCCCCCGCTCCGTCCCTGTCGACGACCTCGCCTCCCGCGCATCCTCGCCGCCCCAGCGCCGGTGATCCTCTTCTCCGCCACCAGCAGACAACACCTGCCGTTCGCATCATGTCGGCTTCCTCCTCGTCGCGGAAACCCCTCCGACCCTGCGTGGCCCTCCCCGCTGCCGGCAGCAGCGCTGACACCGCCGCCTTGTCCCGTCCCTGGCTCCTCTGCTCGAGTCGGCTCGGCCTCCACATCATGTGGGTGCCCGACCCTGCTCGTGAACAACCTCACCGCGTGTACCGTCGTCGGCGCCTCCCTGTGCTGTGGCATGCGACCCCACGCGGGACACCTCATGTCTGCCTTGCAGCACCTCAGGGTGCCCTGGTGTTTTGCTCCTGTTGCTAGTGTGGTTACAGTGTTGTTGCGAAGCTGGAACCCGATGCAAGCTGCTGCCTTGTCTGTATTGAAGCACCAGGTGATTCTTTCATGAACACCGAAACCTTAAGATCTTCTCTGCCGATGTGTTTTGTCAAGACCTTCGCTCTGGTGTCGTGATCCTGTGGCCACCAAGTTCGGCTTTGCATGCCATGTCTGACACCGGCAAACCAAGATGGAACCACAAGACCGTCTACACGGATATGATTCGGAGACCTCGGACCGCAAGAACGTCCCCGGAGTCGAACCCCGAAGACCGATCCCGCCGTGACCGAGCCCGAACCCCAAGATCGCCGAGTTCCGCCAATGTGTGACCCCTATCCGAGCCCTATTTTATAAATGATATATAATTGTTGCATAATAAATTAATCATGCTTGCATATCATCATGTGGTTTGGGGGCTTTTGTCGATTCACTTAAATTAAATATGGAGATCATATGCGGGCGAATTTAGTCTAATATTGGTCTCATTTAAATCTGTGCATCAAACCGGTGAAATATTTTGCCTTGATAAGACAACATTTAAATTGCGGGGTATCTAAACAACTTGAACCATCTAAGTAAATGTCGGAACCCCGTTTCCGTTTAATATTGCCTAATGACATCGTATCTTTGACATCATACATCATACATGCATCATGCCCAATCTTCTGCCGTAGTATTAAAATAGTGCATCCGGTGGTTCTTTTAGTATTTTGCTTCTTCGTGGATAAGGCCGTTGAGTTGATGCGAGTGTCGACCCGATCTTTAGATGAATCTTCGACAATGTTTTCAGGCGAGCATTCTCCCCCTTTATACCTATTTTACATTTCTAGTCTTTACTTCCTCCTGTTGATCTATTGCTATCTGTGTTAGGATGCTATATATTTCGTACCCCTTTATACTTTCCTGCAGCCCATATATTGCCATGGACACATCCTATTTCCTGTTGTTTGGTAGACAGTCGGCCTTGCGAGTCGCAGTTGCTTGCTCAGGTGTTGTTTCGATGTCGTCAAGTACCACAATTGTTGGAGAAATGCCTTATGCTTTATGTTGGAGATGATCATGACTTTAGTTTAATAACTAAAATTGAAAGTATGTAAATAATACAGAGGCACAGGTGGGCAATAGATGTTATTTGGTTTTTAACCGTCCACTTGTGTCCCATAGGACCCCGAGTACTTGATACCTGTTCTTTGAATATTCGCACTATCCGCATGTGGGACCATGAATCCCCTTAGCCAGAGCTTGAGTCATATATTATTTCTTGGGGCCACAAAGTAGTTTGGGGCTTTATTACTATCCTGTATTTATGCCATGCTTTATTGCTTTATTTACTATTGCGCGTGGAGCGCCTGTACTGTTTTGGATCGCGGCACGATTTCGCGGTATTGACAAGCCTAGTCACACTTTCAGGTTCCTAGTCGTTTACAACCGTTCTCGCAAACCTCTGGGTCCGTCTCGAAGCCGGCCAACTTCGTCGCGGGTAGCTTGGTGGGGTGCCCCCCTGAAATATTATATTAATCTTGCAATTGCTCTGTCATGATGCCTCGTTGGGTTTTCATTTGTTTTTTTCCGAGGTTGATCGTGCGTGTGTTGTTATTTATGCCCCCTGCAGGGTAAAACTTTCTAAAAGCCGTGTCCGCGATTGTGGACGACTTGGAGCACAATATCTCGGTCATAGACAACTATAACTAAAGTAGTGCTATAAATTTGACTTTATAATGACTAGTAATCAACTTCACTACAACGGAATGGCTAAATAAAAGTACCAACAACTGCTAGTTTGGGATGCCTCATGCTATATGTATCTGACTAGTAAGTATTGCAACTACAACAGAATGGTTAACTAAAACTGCCCATTGTTTATAATATCAGGATGACTCATGCTATCTATATTTGACTAGTAATTGCCGCAACTATAACAGAATGAATAAAACTACCAACTGTGTGAGTTCCTTGGTTGACTTCCTCGTTTGGTCTCAAGGGGGAAATACCAGGATGGGTATGCTTGGTGATAGTTTCAGGTTGGATCCGAATAGGTCTTTCTTATCCCTATCTGATAGCCGCCAGTTGTATCGAGTCTCTGTCATGGGAATGACCACGACAGATGCTGCAATCGGCAGCGAGTAGTAGAACATGGGGCAAGGGTGGCCAGCCATCTGTGGTGCGAGATGTGGGCTGAGACAAAAGGGTTTACCCAGGTTCACCCCCTAGAGGGTAAAGGCTTACTCCTGCTAGATTTTATTATGGTGAGAGTACAATGGGACGAGCTCGGCGGCTAGGCGGCGAGTCGCTAGGGTGTATGATGGAACATATCCACTATGCATCCTCTAGGGAGGTTTATATAGACTCACCTCGCTAGGGTTTACAGATAACAACCGAATCAGTTAAGGACTCGGAGATTCTATGACCTAGTCTGACTGAGCCTAGCTACGCTTCTGGGCCTTCAGCTTCCAGTCGCTTGAGTCCACGCCAAGTCTTGATCCAGTCGCCGTCCTACAGGCCCACTCGCTGACGTTTGGGCCAGTAGGAAACGTCCTGCTGGGTATACCCCGGTAGGCATATCCCCATCAGTAGTCACCGAGGCCGTCGTTGATTTGTCGCAGGAGTTTGCTGGCAGTCGGAGTATGCGGGTCCAATGCGGACGTCCAGTCGAATCGGCGGAGGACTCCTGAACAAAGGGAAGAACTACTCATTTTATTCGCAATAACGGCGACCAATCGTGTCGCAGCTCGGCGAACGGGTCGGCTAATACTTAGTCACTGTTATAGTGATCGGGTCGGCGAGTCGTCGAGTCGCTGGGAGCGACGAGTCGAATGGAGGAAGTTGGACCATCAATTGGGGTCAAACTAGCCGTTGGGTAATCCAACGGTAACTTCGGCATAATTACCGCGTAGTAACGGCTCCCGAAATTGGCGGGTAGCAACCGCTATATAAGGAGAATGATAGGCGAACAGGGAAATGCTTCTTCTTTCTTCCTCCGATCTCGCTCATCTCCGTTTCCCCATTTCGCACAGCGATCTGAACAATCCAGAGAGCCCCGACCTCCACGAATCTCCAACCGATGGCCCCCTCCACCGAGCCATGGGGCAGATCCAAATGCACTAAGGCGCTACTGGCATCCTTCGAGGAGGCTGGGATTCTCCGCGCCGACAGATGGCGTATCCCCGCGGCCGGAGAAGTGACTCCGGATCCGCGCGAGGGAGAGTTCACCTGCTTCACCGGTTACCTGGAGCGGGAGATGGGCTTCCCAACTTCCCTCTTCTTCTGGCGTTTCTGCGCCTACTACAGAATCCAGCCATCGGATCTGGGTCCGCATATTATTGAGCATCTCGCCATCTTCGTGGCGTTCTGCGAGTGCTATCTGGGCTGCAGGCCCTACTTTCCCCTGTGGCAAGACTTGTTCCACGGGAGAATCAGCCGCGAGGAGTCAGGCAGCCCGATGCTAGCCGCGGGCGGCCTGACATTCCAGCTGAAGGCGAAGGCGTCGTTCTTCGATCTGATGCTGCCCGCCAAGGCGGCGAACGAGTGGAAAAAGTTCTGGTTCTACGTCACCGAGTCGACTCTAGACGATGAAGTGGCGCTTCCAAGATACTCTGCCGACCGGCCCGAGCCGCATCGGCTCCAGGTCGCCAAGCTCCCGCTGGACCAGCGGATGGTTGTTGACGAGATGCTGCAAACCATCCGTGGCCTGAAGAAGAAGGGCCTCCAGACCATCAACCTCTACAACTGCTGGCTCGGGCGGCGGATCGTGCCCTTGGCCAGCCGCGAGCACTATATGTACGAGTATACGGGTAAGAACAACTCGACGAAGTCCTGCCTTGTTGAGTGGAGACTCAACGACTACACCCTGGCCTTGAAGAAGATCACTCAGGCGGTGTACCTTGATGCGAAGGCCGGGGTCGCCCCTTATACTGCCAGGCGCCCAGCTCCAACAGCATGTTGTTATCCTGTTAACACTCGCAGTCGCAGCTTGTGCACTCTCGGTCGTGCTAAGTCCGTTTGTTGTTGTTGCAGTTGTTCCAAGTGGTGGAAGGGTGGCTTCCACCCGCGGATGATGAGAACTCGAGCTCGTCTGTCCAGGACGGAAGCGAGTCATCTCCCACCAAAGATGACGCCAACAGCGACGGGGATGACGACAACGGCGATTACAAAGACGAGCCCGTGGAAGTCGCTGCCTCCACAGTTCGCAAGACCCGCGGGCAACACCAGCGCGAGCTCGAAGCGAGTAGAAGTCTCAAGGGTCATGACGATGACGACGACGAGCTTCCCGAGCACACCTCACATCGTGAGGCCACGCCGTCGAAGAAGAAGAAGACGGCTCCGCCAAAGAAGAAGGCGAAGCCGGCAAAGCGGATATCTCCGCCCCGATCTGCGACCAGCTCCGACGCCACCAGCTCGGCCAGGGACGCAGCGGCACACGCGACCGTGGCGCCAGACGCTACCGCCCCCAGGGACGAGGCGCCACTGGCATCATTACCACCTCCATTCGCCTCGATCGCTGGTTTGGGGGCTGCTCCGACCGCAGGGGCCTCGCCTCCATGGGAGGCTCCCGCAACAATTATCACGGAGGCTCCTGCCGCAGCTTCATCCTCGAAGAAGCCGTCAGTGTCTTGGGCACACGATTTGTTCGAGACGGGCCTCACTCGGAAGTTGGGGCCCGAGATGGAAAAGCCGGCTAGCATCCGCACCGGTGTGCGGTTCATACCAGTCGCCAAGTGAGTGCTGTTCATCTGTTTGTTTTCGATTTAGTCAGACAGTCTTATTCATAACACTGCTTTGCAGGTCTGGTGTTAAAAAGATTGGCCATCCTTCGGTGGACAAGGTTCCGCCAGTTGCCACCGAGGCGGACTCCTCACGCAAGAGAAAAAGCGATGAAGTCGCTGCTCCCGCCGAAGGCGTTAAGAGGGCGAAGGGCGACGATGTCGTCACGGTCTCTAATGACCCGGTGGTTGCTCCAAGCGACCCTCCGACTGCAATGGAAGTGGTCTCGAAGACCAAGGAGGGTGTTGCCTCACCCGATGTGACCGAGTCGGCTCCGAGTGGCAGAGCGGCATCTGCGGCGACCTTCCCTCGCTTCATGGCGAAGGCGGCCGCAGCAACTGACCCGGTGCCGACGAGCTGGATGCCTGGGGTCGCCGGGGTGGAGATTGAGCAGCGTCGTGGCCATACACCGGCCGTGCTTGCGTCTGTGGACGCGCTGGAGCTTCACAGCATGCTAGGCGCTGCCATCCAGGTATGTCCAGTCCCCGAGGATCGGGCCACTGAATTTCAGTGATCGGATTCTTAATGTTTTTGTATCGTGCAGTCCCCGAGTGCCTAGTCGCCGAATCTCAGCGGGTGGGCACTTAGGATTTTCAATGTCCAGTCCCCGAGTGCCTAGTTGCTGAATCTCAGCGGGTGGGCACTTAGGATTTTCAATGTCCAGTCCCCGAGTGCGTAGTCGCTGAATTTCAGCGGGTGGGCACTTAGGAATTTCATTACCCAGTCCCCGAGTGCCTAGTCGCTGAATTTCAGCGGGTGGGCACTTAGGAATTTCATTACCCAATCCCCGAGTGCCTAGTCGCTGAATTTCAGCGGGTGGGCACTTAGGAATTTCATTGTTGTTGACGTTGCAGTGTGTGCGCAGGGCCTGCAGCGCGAGTCGGCCGATCGGCTTGCTACGAAATGTCGCTTGGAGAAGGAGCTCGTTGCCGCCCAGGGGACGAACAAGGGGCTTCAAGCAATTGCGGCCGAGGCGAAGGATGCCTGCCGAGGTCTTGTCCCGGTGGGTGACCTGACGGCGGCTCAGTCTGCTTTGAGCACGGCCAAAAAACGAATCGCTGACCTGGAGCGTGAGCTCAAGGAGGCGAAGGCGGAAGCGAGCTCGGCGGAAGGGCGAGCGAAAGCTGCTTTTACGTCTACCGCTGAAGAGCGGAAAGTGTCTGACGCACTCGTTGCTGGGCTGCAGAACGACTTCTCTTCTCTTCAAAGCTTCATCACGGGCCTCTGCCATCCGCTAATTGGTAAACCTTCCTTCCTCTTCCCTCTGCCTGCAACAACTGCGTTGTGAAGTCGTTGTTGTGCTCACTGCCCGCTTCTGTTCCACATGCCGGATTACTGATAACACGGAGGAGGCGCAGTCATACGACGCGCGACAATGTGTGACCACCCTGGTCGACTCGGCCACGTTGTCTGCGACTTGCATTCGAGCGTATCTTCAGGAGATATCGCCCACGGAAGTGATCCCCAGCGACCTCGTCGAGGTATGGCGCTACCTGGAGAAGGCTCCATCAGTCGTCGAATTCATGACGCGGTCGGCCTTCCGGCGCGGGGCGGCGACGGCGCTCAGCCTTGGGCTTGCTCATTTCCCGGAGGACTTCGACCTCGACGATGTTACGAGCGGCTACCCCTCGTCAACGGGCTCTGTGGAGATTGCCGAGGTGCTGAAGCTGACGGACCGGGCCGCGGTGTATTCCGATCGCGTTTGGGCGATGGGCGACCTCCTCCCCTATCAGGAGACGATTGTCGCCCCCAACGATCCCGAACCGAAGCATCGGGACTTCAAGGTCGAGCAGCCATTTCGTGCGGGGATGGCGGGCGAGTTGACAACGTACCCGTCGAACCCGTACGTGCCCTTTATCCGTAGTCGCAGGGACGGTGGCGCGCCTGCGTCAGAACCTGCTGAGTAGAAGTGTTTTGCCCTTGGGTGTTAGTGCAAGATAACTATTGAATGGTCGTTGTATTTTGGAACAACTTTGTGCTGTTATAAAGGAAACTCGTATCATTTTGTTATTCGCTTTGTGATTTTGGGTTTTGATTGAACGAGTCCCCGAGCGCATCCGCCCTTTTATGGGGTTTACCTCGTTGTTATATGTTTGTTTAACTTTTAATGAGTTGAGGTCGACTCGCCATGGCTCGGAAAGCCAGTCACAAGGCGACTCCCAGGGGTGCTCTTTACTTGACCGTTTTCCCGGGCGCGAACGGGGTCGGGTTGCCGAGTCCCCGAGCGTGGTACTTGGTGGTTCTAGTCGCAGCTCCAAGGTAGGTGAGGACTAAGCGCGTCTTTGTTAGCGCGTCTCTCCCGCCTGATCCGGAGGATCAGTCGCGTGGCGAGTCCTGGGCACGCTCTCATACTTGGCGTTTTTCCCTAGTCGCTCATATTTGGCTGGGTGTCAGTCCCCGAGCGAAGTACTTGGCCGTTCGGGTCGCTGTGCCGAGGATGCGGAGGACCTTGATCGCTGTGAGGAGCGAGTGCAGTTGTCTTCGCTCGTTGAGCCAGTCGGGCTAAGCGACTCCAATGGGGCTCCGGGTTGGCGTTTTTCGTGGACGTTACGAGGCCTGGAGTTCCCAGTGCCCTCGTACCGCACTACTTGGCCGCGCCGGTCGCTTTACCAGAGGTTGACTTCTGCGAATAGCATAACGCTATTATTACGAGTGCGAGTGGCACAAGACACGGAGAGTATATGCAATTTTCGGTAACCGATCTGCTCTATTTCATAGCGGGTGGAGAGTACATGTATGGAGTTCTAGGAGTAGAACTTCCGTAGGAGGTTTACATTCCATGGCTGCTTGACGTCGAGTTTCCCGTCCCCTCGTACATCTGTGAGGTAGTAGGCGTCGTTGCCTAGGACTCGCCCGATGGCGAATGGTCCCTCCCAAGGGGGGAGATCTTGTGCATGCCCTTCTTGTCCTGGATTAGGCGCAGTACCAGGTCGCCTTCCTGGAAAGTGCCAGTCCTTACTCGCCGGCTATGGTAGCGGTGGAGCCCTTGCTGGTAGATGGCAATGCGGGAGTAAGCTAGGTCGCGTGCTTCGTCGAGCTGGTCGACTCCGTCTTGGCGTGCGAGTTCGTTTGCAGCCTCCGTGTAGTTGACCACCCTTGGTGAATCGTGCTCGAGGTCGGTGGGCATGACTGCCTCGGCACTGTACACCAAGAAGAAGGGGGTGAATCCAGTCGACCTGTTGACGGAGGTACGGATGCCCCAGATGACGGAGGGTAGCTCCTCGACCCAGCACCCGGCGGTACGCTCCAGTGGGACTTAGAGCCGTGGAGGATGCTCTGATTGGCGCGTTCCGCCTGGCCATTGGACTCCGGGTGCGCAACTGAGGCGAGGTCTAGTCGGATGTGGTGTTCCTCGCAGAACTCGGCCATGGCTCCTTTGGCGAAGTTGGTGCCGTTGTCCGTGATGATGCTGTTGGGGAAGCCGTAGCGGTAGATGAGCTCGCAGAAGAACTTGGTGGCGGTTTTCCCGTCGCATTTGCGGACTGGCTTGGCCTCCACCCATTTTGTGAATTTGTCGACTGCGACTAGGAGGTGGGTGAAGCCGGAGGGGGCTTTCTTGAAGGGGCCTACCATGTCCATGCCCCATA
Source organism: Avena sativa (assembly GCA_916181665.1). NCBI lineage: Eukaryota > Viridiplantae > Streptophyta > Magnoliopsida > Poales > Poaceae > Avena > Avena sativa. The sequence goes on along the minus strand of OV702281.1, from coordinate 411,683,359 downwards.
CGGCGAATGGCCAGGTGATGGGGATTGTCTTGAGCGCTGAACTCGGCACATGGGTCTGGTTGGCGTATTTATGGCATCCGGCGCACCGCTGGACGATGTCAACCGCGTCTGCGTGTGCGGTGAGCCAGTAGAAGCCGTGTCGCATAGCCTTTGCGACCAGAGAGCGGGCGCCAGCGTGGTGGCCGCAGTCGCCGGAGTGAATGTCTTGGTGAATTTTGCGTCCTTCGGCGGGTTGAACGCAGCGTTGGAACATGCCGGTCACGCTGCGCTTGTGAAGCTCGTCGTTGATGATGACGAAGGACTTGCAGCGACGTGCTATCATCCGGGCGTCCGTTTCGTCCGCGGGCAGGGTGCCTCCCTCCAGGTAGGCAACGTATGGCGCGGTCCAGTCGTTTGGCTCGACGATTAGTGCGACCAGGGCTACTTCTGGTTGCAGCGGGATTCTGATGTCGATCTCCCTTGGGGGAGAGACGGAAGGCTTGGTGATGGTGTCGAGGAAGACGCCGGCGGGTGGTGCGAGTCGAGCCCAGCCGATGTGAGAGAGTGCGTCGGCCTCCTCGTTCTTCCGCCTGTCAATCCACTCGACGGAGTAGCCTGCGAAGTGTCCACCCAGCTTGTCCACTGCTTGGCGGTATGCCGCCATGGTGGGGGAGACGGCGTCGCAGGTGCCAGCGACTTGCCCGGCGACGAGGTCGGAGTCTCCGTAGCAGCGCAGGCGGTTGATGTTCATCTCCTTGGCAGCTCGCATGCCGTGGAGTATCGCCTCGTACTCGGCCATGTTATTGGTGCAGGGGGTGAAGTCGAGGTAGAGGACGTAGCAGAGCTTGTCGCCCTTCGGGGATGTTAACACGATCCCTGCCCCGGCGCTGTCCGCGTTCTTGGAGCCGTCGAAGTGTAGGTTCCAATAGTGGAGGTATGGCAGCTTCTCCGGCTGCTGGGCCTCCTCCCAATCAGCGAGGAAGTCTGCGAGAGCCTGTGATTTGATTGCCTTGCGCGGCTCGTACTTGATCTTGTGGACGCCGATCTCGACGGCCCACTTGGTGACTCGCCCGGTCGCCTCGCGGTTGCAGATGATGTCCTGCAACGGTGCTGAGGAGACGACCGTTATTGGGTGCTCCTGGAAGTAGTGCGGCAGTCGCCGCTGTGCTCTGAAGACCGCGTATACTAATTTCTGGTATTGCGGGTAGCGCTGACGCGACTCAGTGAGGACTTCGCTGATGTAGTACACTGGTCGCTGCACCGGGCGCTCCTTTCCTTCTTCTGGTCGTTCGACGACCATGACGGCGCTGACGACGCGTTCGGAAGCCGCGACATAGACCAGCATGGGTTCCTTGTCGACGGGGGCGGCGAGTAGCGGTGCTGCGAGAAGAACCTCCTTGAGGTCGTGGAGCGCGTCATATGCCTCCTTGTCCCATTGGAAGGTGGGGTTCTTGCGCATTAGGCGGTAGAGGGGCATCGCCTTTTCGCCCAACCGGGGGATGAAGCGACTGAGAGCCGCGACTCGCCCGGCCAGCTTCTAGACATCGCGCATGCACTCGGGTTTGCCGAGTCGAGCGATCGTGTTGATCTTGGCGGGGTTCGCTTCGATCCCGCGCTTGGAGACAACGTATCCCAGTAGCTGCCCAGCTGGCACACTGAAGGTGCATTTGCCTGGGTTTAGCTTTATCTTGTACTTCCGCAGGTTGGCGAATGTTTCCGCCAGGTCAGCGAGTAGGTCGTTCTGGCGAGCGGACTTCACCACCACGTCGTCGATGTAGACGTGGATATTGCGGCCAATTTGGCTCGCAAGGCACTCCTGCATGCACAGCTGGTAGGTCGCCCCGGCATTCTTGAGGCCGAAGGTCATGGCAGTGTAGCAAAAGGCTCCGAATGGCGTGATGAACACCGTCTTATCTTCATCCTCGACGGCCATTTTGATCTGGTTGTACCCAGAGTAAGCATCGAGGAAGCATAGCGACTCCGAGCCCGCGGTGGAATCGATGATTTGGTCGATCCGTGGGAGGACGAATTGCTCCTTCGGGCAGGCGCTGTTTAAGTTTGTGTAATCGATACACATCCTCCAGGTCCCGTTTTTCTTCTCGATCAGGACTGGGTTTGCCAGCCACTTGGAGTACTTGATTGGCCGGATGAAGCCTGCAACGAGTAGACGCTACACCTCCTCGGTGATGGCTCGGCGGCGCTCTTCATTGAAGGGCCGCAGCGACTGCTTGACAGGTCACACTTTGGGGTCGGCGTTGAGTTTGTGCTCAGCGAGTTCCCTCGGGACACCAGGCATGTCAGAGGGCTTCCACGCGAAGATGTCCCTATTCTCACAGAGGAACTCGATGAGCGCGCCTTCCTATGCTGGGCTCATGCCCGTCCCGATCGTCACCGTCTGGCTGGAGTCGCCTGGGACCAGCTCGACGGTGCGGGTATGCGTCGTTGCCTCGAAGGCGGTGGAGTTGCCGCCCTCCGATTTGGGCTTCTTGAGTATGGTGGGGTCGTCGTTGTTGACCCCGCTCGCGTACTTGGCGAGCTCCTCGGCGTGGTTGGCCTCTACCGCGATGACGGTGTCGGTGAGTTCGGCTCCTTTGGCCTCGCACTCGGCGGCCATGTCGGGGTCGCCGTGGTTGGTGATGACGCCGCACGGCCCGGGTAGCTTCATCGCGTTGTACGCGTAGTGGGGTGCTGCCATGAATTTGGCGAACGCCTGGCGCCCCAGGATGCAGTGGTAGGGGCTGTCGAAGGGCACCAGCTCGAAGAAGATCCGCTCGGTGCAGAAGTTTGCCACTGTGCCGAAGGTGACTGGTAGCATCACCTTGCCGATCGGGTACGCCTTCCGACCGGGGACAATGCCGTGGAACATGGTGTAGGTCATCTCTATCATCGACTGCGGGAGACGCAGTCGCCTGAAGGTGTCCAGGTACAGGATGTTGATGGAGTTGCCGCCGTCCGTCAATGTTTTGGGGAGCCAGTAGTCTCCCACCTTGGGCTTGACCACCAGGGCGACTCAGCCCGGATACTCGATCCGTGGCGAGTGGTTCGCGCGGCTCCAAGTGATTGGTTGCTCAGACCAGTTGAGGAACTGGGGGATATCTATCTGGGCCACCGCGTTGACAGCGACGGCGCGGGCGATGACCTTCTTCTCGTGCTTCGTGTTGAAGCCTGTGAAGGTGTGGAGTGAGCCGGCGACGCTGCCGAATTTTCAGCCGTTTGGCGTGTTGTTGTCGGGGCCTTCCCGCGCGTGTCATTCCTTCTCGATCTCCTTGAGAGAGTGGCAGTCAGCGGTCGTGTGCGTGGCGGGCTTTCCTTCCCTATTGTGAAATACACAAGGTTGGTTAAGAAGGGCCGCGGGGTCGAACCTCGGCTTCGCCTTGTAGTTTCCACCGTCGCGGCGTTGTCCCCCGTCGCAGCGGAAGCTCTTGGGCTCGCGCTGCGCGTATCCAGCGTTGGCGACGAAGTCGACTCGCCCGTCACTGCGGCGCTTGCCGGTGAGGCGAGTGTTGCTATAGCGTAAGTCGGGTCGTCTCCCGTTGTCGTGGCCGCTCGTGCGGCGGTGTCCTCCCGACTCGTAGTCGGTTTCTTGGTTTGGGTCCTCCTCCGCGTACCTTTTTGCGATCTCCAGGAGGTCCGGTATGTTGTCGAGTGTGCGGTACGCTCGTTTGAGCTTGGCGACCAGGGGCTCGTAGGGGCATGAGGTCTTGAAGAAGTGGATCACGGTGTCTGGGTGGATTCTGACCGCGTTGTACCACAAATCTTTCCACCGTTGGACCCAGCTGCGGGTCGACTCGCGGAGTCCCTGGACGCACCGTTCCAGGTCCTCGATGGTGGTGGCGCAGGTGTATGAACCCTCGAAGTGCCTGACGAAGGCCTCGCGCATCTCCTCCCAGGAGTCGATGCTATCCGCGGGAAGGGTGTTAATCCACTGCCTGCACGCCCCCTCCATCATCAGGGGGAGGTAGCGGGCGGCTAGTAGGTCGGTGTGGCCGGCGATCCCCATCGCCATGAGGTAGGTATCCAGCCACACGGAGGGATCGTACGAGGGGTCGTAGTTCTCTATTTCCTTCGGCGCTTTGAAGTTCGCTGGGTATCTTTCGCCTCGGATCATCGGTCCGAAGCACTGGGGCCCGATGCGGCTCAGCGATCCCCTCGGCTCACCGTCGCGGCGGTTGGTGAGGGTGTGCCACAGGTCGTCAGGCTGGCGTGCGCGCTAGCTCTGGTTGTTGATGATGTGGGTGCGGGCGTCGTCGGGTTGTCCGTTGGCGGCGACGAAGTTTATCACCGGCCTAGGGTCGTTGGTGGAGAGTGCCGCGTTCGCGGGTCGGTGTTGGAGCTGTAGGTGTTCGGGTGGCGGGCAGTTGAGAGTGTTCGCCGCCATGGGGCGGCCGCTTGAGGCTGCTCTACTGCTCGATGTACGCGAGTACATCCGACCCTGTGAGTCGACGCCTGCGTTTTGTTAAACGTTCGCTTTGGCGAGTAGAGCCCTGGCGTATTGGATCTGCAGGGCGCCTTCCCCAGTGGCTTCAATGTTGTCGACTGCTGCTCGGCCCACGACGAGGTTGTCCATTGGGGTTGAGAACAACGGGAGGCCGTTCGCGTCTTGCTCTCGTGAGGAGACCATGATCCTTGGCTGGTCCCTGGGGGGTGCGCGGTTGGGTGGTGGCGGGACGCCATTGGCCGTTGCTCCTAGTGGGGGCCGAGTGCTTCCTCCTGGCGGCGCGTTCTCGCAGATCGCGCGCTCGGCCACGCGGGCCGGGTCGTTCTCGTCGTTGAAATTCAGGGCGCGCCCCTTGACGATGGGGTTCAGGCGCGACCTGATTCGGAGTTGGTGGTAGCGCGACAGCTCCTGCGCTGTCACCTGCTCGAGGCGAAATTTTTCGCGCTCGGCTTGTTCCTTGTGGACTGCCTCCGCCAGTTTCAGGCGGAGTTCCTCGACCTCCGTCGCTGTCGCGTTTGGAGGGATCGACGTGGAGAATGGGTCTTCCGGTGGGTCGGCGCCAATCTTGTTGGGAACCCCAAGAGCAAGGTGTGAAACAACACATCAGCAAGTTTTCCCTCAGTAGAGACCGAGGTTATCTAACCAGAAGGAGGAAGGAAACGTCACAAAGGTGTTGCAAGCAACGCGGAGACCTGCACAACACAAACTCAAGACTTTGCCCCAACGAACAGTGAGGTTGTGAAGCTCACCGGTTTGCTGTAACAAAGGATTAAACGTATGGTGTGGAAGGTAATGGTTTGCAGCAAGTAAACAAGTAACAGTGGAAGATGTATCAATGGTAAAGATTGGACTAGGGTCCATAGTTCACTAGAGGTGCTTGTTGGGAATATGCCCTAGAGGCAATCATGTATGATGAGATTTCCCATTGTATTCATAAAGATATTAAGTAGTTCTTGTATAAACATCTGATGTGTATCATTGAATATGTGATTCGGTTGTGGAAGTATGCATTCATGTTGTTTGTACTAAACATCCTTGGTCATCGAAGTTGTGCTGGACACACAACTTAGACCAATGTGAAAGTTGGCTTGATGACTCGGTTCCACTTGTCATGAGCATGGAGATGCTATTCCAACTTACACAGATTCGGCTAAAGAGTTTAGCGAGTCGGATTGACCCGTATTGAGGTACAACGAACAAGTTGTCATTTGTATATCTCAATCAATGTAATCCTTAGACCTAAGGTTGTTGCATAGTCCGAGTTGAGGATCACCGACTTAGGTTCTGTCAAACGCTGATCCGTAACTGGGCAGTTATAAAGGCAGGGTTCGGGTCGACTGAGAATCAAGCTGCGTGATGTGAATAACCAAGATGGGATTTTGCCCCTCCACTTGGAGAGATATTCTCTGGGACCTCTCGTGAGATATGATTCGGAAAAGCATGGCCATGCACAACTCGATTAAGTGTTAACCGAGGCGATCGACTAAGAGTTAGTCGGGTGAATCACTTATCTTGGATCGAGAAGAGAGTCAGACTATTTAAGGTATGACAATTATTCGCCTATGGTCTGACAAGGTATATCGTGAGGCAAAAGGGACTCGGACGCAAGTCGCATTGGAAAGGCAATTCATCATGACTCTTTGGTTCTTGGGAGTCGGCACGTTCTGCTAGGAGCCGCTACCGACTGATTGATTGAGAGTCGGACTCCAATCGTGTCCAAGTAGCCATGAGCCTTCGGGGTCACACACTTAAGAGCGGGAGCATATTCGTATTGGATCTGAACCTGTAATCTGGTTGGGTTGGACCTAAACCGGATTAGGACTGAGTTAGTGAGTTGGACTCACGGTGACTAGTGTTATATGGGCTTTAGTGAATGGGTCGTGCGAGCAGAGCCCACGTTCACTCCCTATATATACTGGAGCACCGTAACCCAGAAAGGTTAATCGTTGTTCGGGTAGGTCATTCCATGTGTTGGAAACCCTAGCTCCACAGCAGTCCAGTCGTCATTTCGAACCTAGCAGTTCGCCGCCGGCGCTCCTCCTTGTACGTGTGGATACCAGCAGAGGTGTTGTGCGATCAGCACCAGGACGATCGGATCGCGAGGACTGCACTGCATCTGTTGGGATTCGTAGCATGGAAAACAAAAATTTTCTACCGCATACAAACAAACAAGCCAAGATCTATCTACTAGATTGTAGCAATGAGTCGATAGAATAACTCACCCTCGAAGATTCAAAGTGTTTAACGAGAGCGGATTCTCGTGGGTGATGTAGTCGTACTCTTGCCGATCTCAAGATCGCGTAGACGATCCTTCCGGCGCTGCGTTCCGGCAGCGCTACCGCAGTCGGTCACACATTCGGTACTCGACGAAGACCTTCCTCTCCCTTGTTCCAGCAGGCAGCGGAGGTTGTAGCACTCTCCTCGCGATTCTGGCAGCACAACGGCGTGGTACCGGAAGTAGAGGGGAGATCTCGCAGGGCTTCGCCTTAAGCCGGAGCGAGTATGGTGGAGTATGAGAGAGTCCCTCGACGATCTAGGGTTTAGACACGCCGAGGAAGAGGTGCTAGAGCCGGCGGCTAGGGCTTGGAGGTGCCCAAGTCGGAGGCTAGGGGAGAAACCCTAGGGGGCGGTGGCGGCTATGGTGGGCAGCAGCTGCTATGGTTTGAGGCGTGGAAGTTGTGTGTCAAGGAGGGGAGCCCTGCCCCTCCTTATATAGGTGGAGGGGGCCGGCCGGCCAAGGGGAGGGAGAGGAGTCCCTCCCCAACTCGGCTTGGGTGGTGCGCCGCCGGTTGGAGGAGGGAACTCCTCCCCAACTCGGTTTCCCACTCCTCCTCCTCTTTCCAAAAACTGCCGTTTGACTTTCAAACTAGCCGTTTGACTTTTCAAACTAGGATTTGAATAAACCCTCTATTTTGATCAGCGATGACACCGAGTACATGATGCAACCATACGAACTTGATATAACACATTCATGTACCCTTCCCCCCCGGAGTGCCGGACATTCCGGAACCTTCTAGAACATTCCCGATGAAAACACCGGAACCATTCTCCAACTCCGAAACGGGACTTTCCTTATATGAATCTTATTCTCCGGACCATTCCGGATCTCCTCGTGATATCCCGAATCCCATTCGAGACTCCAAACAACATTCGGTCTCTTTCTCATCATTCCATAACTACTCAAACAACGTCGAATCCTTAAGTGTGTCTCCCTACGGTTCGTGAATTATGCGGACATGATCGAGACACTTCTCCGAACAATAACCAATAGAGGAATCTGGAAATTCATATGGCTCCCACATATTTCTAAGATTACTTTGCGATCGAATGAACCACTTACATACGATATCAATTTCCCTTTGTCTCACGATAGTTTACTTATCCGAGGTTATGATCGTCGGTATCTCTGCATACCTAGTTCAACCCCGTTACCGATAAGTACTCTTTTCTCGTTCCCGTGATATGTGATCCCTTGTGAGCCAGTCACATGCTTGCAAGCTAATTGGATGACATTTCACCGAGAGGGCCCAGAGTATATCTATCCGTCATATGGATGGACAAATCCCACTCTTGATCCATGTGTTTCAACCAATACTTTCTGAACAATCAATGCCACCTTTATAGCCACCCAGTTACGGTGTGGTGTTTGATGTCATCAAATCATCCATCCGGTAAAGGTGATATGCATGATCTCATGGTCGAAGGAATTAGATTACTATGTATCAGAAAGCATATAGCAATTGAACTATTAAAATGACTTGATCTTTATGCTACGCTTATTTTTAGGAGTATGTCCACCATATCATTCTCCTAACGATATGATCTTGTTGTTAATAACATCTCAATGTTCATGATAGAGAAACCACAATCATCTATTAACCAACAAGCTAGTATTATATAGAGGCTTTACTAGGGACTTCAAATTAAGTTTACAAATCACACAAGTATTAATGTTTCCTTGTTAACACTATTATAGCATGAATGTAAACATTTATCATAAACACAAAGATATAATAATAACTACATTTATTATTGCCTCTAGGGCATATCTCCAACAGTCTCCCACTTGCACTAGAGTCATCTAATCTAGATTACATGGTAATATACCGAACACCCATGGCAGTTTGGTGCTGGTCATGTTTTGCCCTCGGGAGAGGTTTAGTCAACGGATCCGCCACATTCAGACCTGTGTGTACTTTGCAAATCTTTATATCTCCATCTTAGATATGTTCTCGAATAGCGTGAAAACGTAGCTTGATGTGCTTCAGCTTCTTGTGTGACCCTGGTTCTTGCGCATTGGCTATGGCGCCCATGTTATCACAATAGATAGACATTCGGTCCAGCGCACTAGGAACCACACCCAGCTCTGTAATGAACTCTTTCATCCATATCGCCTCTTGTGAAGCCTCCGAAGTAGCCATGTATTCCGATTCAGTTGAAGATCTCGCCACAACGCTTTGCTTTGCACTCCTCCAGCTAACTGCTGCACCATTCAAAATAAATACTTATCCATATTGTGATTTAGAATCATCCGGATCGGTGTTCCAACTAGCATCGGTGTAACCATTAACAACGAGTTGTTCATCACCTCCATAAGAAAGAACCATATCCTTAGTTCTTCTCAAGTACTTAAGGATGTTTTTGACCGCTGTCCAATGATCCACTCCTGGATCACTTTGATATCTGCTAGTTAAACTAACAGCATATGGAATGTCGGGTCTAGTACATAGCATGGCATACATTAGAGATCCTATGGCTGAGGCATAGGGAGTCTTACTCATCCTTTCTCTATCTTCCGCCGATGTCGGACTTTGAGTTTTACTCAAGGCCGTATTGGGCAACATGGGCAAGAACCCTTTCTTGCTATCTTCCATTCCAAACCTCTTTAGAACTTTGTCCAAATATGTACTTTGTGACAATGATATTTGGCGTCTTGATCTATCTCTATAAATCTTTATGCCTAATATGTAAGCTGCTTCGCCAAGATCTTTCATTGAAAAACTATTATTCAAATATTCCTTGGCACTATTAAGAAGGTCTACATCATTCCCAATCAACAATATGTCATCTACATATAGTATTAAGAATGCTACAGAGCTCCCACTCACTTTCTTGTAAATACAAGCTTCTCCATAAGTTTGTATAAATCCAAAACTTTTGATCACCTTATCAAAACGTTGATTCCAACTTCGGGATGCTTGCTTCTATCCATAGATGGACCGTTGAAGTTTACATACCTTGTTAGCATCTTTAGGATCGACAAAACCTTTGGGTTGCATCATATACAACTCTTCATCAATGTCTCCATTGAGGAATGTTGTTTTGACATCCATCTGCCATATCTCATAATCATAATATGCAACGATTGCTAACATAATCCTCACAGACTTTAGCTTCAATACTGGTGAGAAAGTCTCATCGTAGTCAACTCCTTGAATTTGTCGAAACCCTTTTGCGACAAGTCGAGCTTTATAGACAGTAACATTACCATCAGCATCTGTTTTCTTCTTGAAAATCCATTTGTTCTCGACAGCCTTCCGGCCATCCGGTAAGTCCACCAAAGTCCATACTTGGTTTTCGTACATGGATCCAATCTTGGATTTCATGGCTTCTTGCCATTTATTGGAATCTGGGCTCATCATCGCTTTCTCATATGTCTCAGGGTCATCGGTGTTGTCCACCAACATGACACTAATAACGGGATCATACCAATCTGGAGTGGTACGAGTTCTCGTTGACCTGCGAGGCTCTGTAGCAACTTCAACCGAAGTTTCATGATCATCATCATTAGCTTCCTCTCTTATTGGTGCAGGCACCACAGGAACTTCTTCCGGTGCTGCGCTACTCGCAATTTCGAGAGAAGGTTCGACAACCTCGTCAAGTTCTACTTTCCTTCCAGTCACTTCTTTCGAGAGAAATTTCTTCTCTAGAAAGGATCCATTCTTGGCAACGAAGATTTTGCCTTCGGATCTATGATAGAAGGTATACCCAATAGTTTCCTTCGGGTATCCTATGAAGACGCATTTTTCCGCTTTGGGTTCAAGCTTGTCCGGCTGTAACTTCTTTACATAGGCTTCGCATCCCCAAACTTTAAGGAACGACAATCTAGGTTTCTTCCCAAACCATAATTCATACGGTGTCGTTTCAACGGATTTAGACGGTGCCCTATTTAAAGTGAATGCGGCTATTTCTAATGCATAACCCCAAAATGATAGCGGTAAATCTGTAAGTGACGTCATAGAACGAACCATATCTAAGAGAGTTCGATTACGACGTTCGGACACACCATTACGCTGTGGTGTTCCCGGCGGTGTCAACTGCGAAAGTATTCCGCATTTCTTCAAATGCTCGCCAAACTCGTAACTTAGATATTCACCTCCACGATCAGAACGTAGAAATTTAATCTTCTTGTTACGTTGATTCTCTACCTCACTTTGAAATTCCTTAAACTTCTCGAAAGTTTCGGACTTATGTTTCATGAAATAGATATACCCATATCTACTCAAGTCATCCGTGAAGGTAAGAACATAACGTTAACCACCGCGCGATGCTACACTCATTGGACCACACACATCGGTATGTACGATTTCCAATAAGTCTGTAGCTCGCTCCATCATACCAGAAAATGGAGTCTTAGTCATTTTACCCATCAGACATGCTTCGCATTTTTCAAGTGATTCGAAATCAAGTGATTCAAGAAGTCCATCGGAATGGAGTTTCTTCATACGCTTCACTCCAATGTGACCAAGACGACAGTGCCACATATAGGTCGAGTTATCGCTCGATTTCAAACGTTTAGCCTCAATGTATTAATATGTGTATTTCCACTATCGAGATTCAGCAAGAATAGACCATCTATCAAAGGTGCATGGGCATAAAACATATTACTCATATAAATCGAACAACCATTATTCTCGGACTTAAACAAGTAACCGTCTCGCAATAAACAAGATCCCGATATAATGTTCATGCTTAACGCAGGCACCAAATAACAATTATTTAAGTATAAAACTAATCCCGATGGTAGATGAAGGGGTAGCGTGTCGATCGCGATCACATCAACCTTTGATCCGTTTCCCACGCGCATCGTCACCTCGTTCTTCGCTAGCTTCCGTTTATTCTGCAGCACCTGTTTCGAGTTACAAATATGAGCAACCGAACCAGTATCAAATACCCAGGCACTACTACGAGTACTAGTGAGATACACATCAATAACATTTATATCAGATATACCTTTCTTCTTGATGTTGCCGTTCTTCAAATCCGCCAAGTACTTTGGGCAATTCCGCTTCCAGTGACCTTCTCCCTTGCAGTAAAAGCACTCAGTATCAGGCTTAGGTCCAGCCTTGGTCTTCTTCGTCGGCGTGGTAACTTTCTTACCACCCTTCTTGAAGTGTCCCTTCTGCTTAGACTTGCCTTTCTTGAATTTGGTGGTCTTATTGACCAACAACACTTGGTGCTCTTTCTTGATCTCCACTTCTGCAGATTTCAACATGGCAAAGAGTTCTGGCAACGTCTTGTTCATGTTTTGCATGTTGTAGTTCATCACAAAGTTCTTGTAACTTGGTGGTAGTGATTGGAGGACACGGTAAATCCCCAAAGCATTAGGAATCACAATACCCAAGCTTTGAAGTTTGTTTGCATGCCCAGACATCTTAAGCACATGCTCACTGACGGAGCTGCCCTCTTCCATCTTGCAGTTAAAGAATTTTTCAGAAGCCTCATAGCTTTCAATTGCCGCATGAGTCTCAAAGATTAATTTGAGATCCTCGACAATATCATATGGGTATGAATTCTCAAACCTTTTCTGAAGCTCCGATTCGATAGCACACTGAACTGTGGAGTACTGAGTCTTCCGAGTGAGGTAAACATTCTTTACTTCATCGGCAGCATCAGCTGCAGGTGGGTCACCTAGCGGTGCATCCAGCACATAGGTCGAATTACCAGCTGTGAGGACAATCCTCAAATTGCGGAACCAATCCGCGAAGTTGCTTCCACTGTTTTTCAACTTTTCTTTCTCTAGGAACGCATTAAAATTGATGGTAGGGGCTGCCATTGATCTACAACATATTTGCAATAGTTTAGACTAAGTTTATGACAAATTGATTTCAAATTAATAATAAAATTAATCTAGGTGAACTCCCACTCAAAACAATATCCCTCACATTGTTTTAGTGATCACACGAACCAAATCCACCACATCAACACCGATCATCACGAGAGTTGATATAGTTTCAATGGCGAACAATCGATATGTTCATCATATCTACTATATGATTCGTGCTTTACCTTTCGGTGATCCGTGTTCCGAGACCATGTCTATACATGCTAGGCTCGTCAAGATCAAACCTCAGCTTCCGCATGAGCAAATCTGGCTTGCTCACGTTGTATACACTTGCGGAATCTAACACACCCGATCATCACGTGGTGCTTCGAAACAACAAGCTTTAGCAACGGTGCTAACTAAGGGTGAACACTTTATGACTTGAAATTCATGTGCATGAGGGATCATCTTATAATGCTATCGTCGTCTACTAAGCAATACAAGATGCATAAAGGATTAACATCACATGCAATTCATAATATGTGATATGATATGGCCTTTCTTCTTTGTGCTTCCGATCTCCATCTTCTAGAACGAACATGATCTCCATCATCACCGGCATTGCATCAAGGTCAATGACGCTTCTCCATGGTTGTCGTCCACCGGCTTCAACTATTACAACTACTTTGAATAGACACACGGGTCTTAACATAAATTAAAAACAACCATATGGCTCCTGCCGGTTGCCAACTTACAATAAGGAACATTGCATACATCAAATATAATCACAATCATGGCCATATCACATCACTGCACACCCCTGCAAAACAAAGTTAGACGCCTTTACTTTCTTTGCATATTTTACGTGGTTTGGGGCTTTCAATAAGTGTCGTTCTAACTTACGAACAAGAACCACAACATTGATACTAGTATTGTTAATCACCCGTTGTAAATTGGATCTTAACTATGCTAGGAGAAACAGGCACCCGCAAAGCCACTTATGCAATACAAGTTGCATGTCAAGCGTGGAGCAAGTCTCATGAACGATGTCATGTAAGGTTAGCCCGGGCCGCTTCATCCCAACATACCGCAAGATGCAAAGTACACAAGAAGCAATCGACAATAAAAGCATCAACGCCCACAATGACCATTGTGTTCTACTCGTGCAACAGATCTACATATAGACATGGCTCTGATACCACTGTAGGGATTCGTAGCATGGAAAACAAAAATTTTCTACCGCATACAAACAAACAAGCCCAGATCTATCTACTAGATTGTAGCAACGAGTCGATAGAATAACTCACCCTCGAAGATTCCAAAGTGTTTAACGAGAGCGGATTCTCGTGGGTGATGTAGTCGTACTCTTGCCGATCTCAAGATCGCGTAGACGATCCTTCCGGCGCTGCGTTCCGGCAGCACTCCCGCAGTCGGTCACACGTTCGGTACTCGATGAAGACCTTCCTCTCCCTTGTTCCAGCAGGCAGCGGAGGTTGTAGCACTCTCCTCGCGATTCCGGCAGCACAACGGCGTGGTACCGGAAGTAGAGGGGAGATCTCGCAGGGCTTCGCCTTAAGCCGGAGCGAGTATGGTGGAGTATGAGAGAGTCCCTCGATGATCTAGGGTTTAGACACGCCGAGGAAGAGGTGCTAGAGCCGGCGGCTAGGGCTTGGAGGTGCCCAAGTCGGCGGCTAGGGGAGAAACCCTAGGGGGCGGCGGAGGCTATGGTGGGCAGCAGCTGCTAGGGTTTGAGGCGTGGAAGTTATGTGTCAAGGAGGGGAGCCCTGCCCTCCTTATATAGGTGGAGGGGGCCGGCCGGCCAAGGGGAGGGAGAGGAGTCCCTCCCCAACTCGACTTGGGTGGTGCGCCACCGGTTGGAGGAGGGAACTCCTCCCCAACTCGGTTTCCCACTCCTCCTCCTCTTTCCAAAAACTGCCGTTTGACTTTCAAACTAGCCGTTTGACTTTTCAAACTAGGATTTGAATAAACCCTCTATTTTGATCTGCGATGACACCGAGTACATGATGCAACCATACCAACTTGATATAACACATTCATGTACCCTTCCCCCCCGGAGTGCCGGACATTCCGGAACCTTCTAGAACATTCCCGATGAAAACACCGGAACCATTCTCCAACTCTGAAACGGGACTTTCCTTATATGAATCTTATTCTCCGGACCATTCCGGATCTCCTCGTGATATCCCGAATCCCATTCGAGACTCCGAACAACATTCGGTCCCTTTCTCATCATTCCATAACTACTCAAACAACGTCGAATCCTTAAGTGTGTCTCCCTATGGTTCGTGAATTATGCGGACATGATCGAGACACTTCTCTGAACAATAACCAATAGAGGAATCTGGAAATTCATATGGCTCCCACATATTTCTACGATTACTTTGCGATCGAATGAACCACTTACATACGATATCAATTTCCCTTTGTCTCACGATAGTTTACTTATCCGAGGTTATGATCGTCGGTATCTCTGCATACCTAGTTCAACCCCGTTACCGATAAGTACTCTTTTCTCGTTCCCGTGATATGTGATCCCTTGTGAGCCAGTCACATGCTTGCAAGCTAATTGGATGACATTTCACCGAGAGGGCCCAGAGTATATCTATCCGTCATATGGATGGACAAATCCCACTCTTGATCCATGTGTTTCAACCAATACTTTCTGAACACTCAATGCCACCTTTATAGCCACCCAGTTACGGTGTGGTGTTTGATGTCATCAAAGCATCCATCCGGTAAAGGTGATATGCATGATCTCATGGTCGAAGGAATTAGATTACTATGTATCAGAAAGCATATAGCAATTGAACTATTAAAATGACTTGATCTTTATGCTATGCTTATTTATAGGAGTATGTCCACCATATCATTCTCCTAACGATATGATCTTGTTGTTAATAACATCTCAATGTTCATGATAGGGAAACCACAATCATCTATTAACCAACAAGCTAGTATTATATAGAGGCTTTACTAGGGACTTCAAATTAAGTTTACAAATCACACAAGTATTAATGTTTCCTTGTTAACACTATTATAGCATGAATGTAAACATTTATCATAAACACAAAGATATAATAATAACTACATTTATTATTGCCTCTAGGGCATATCTCCAACAGCATCAACTGACGCGCTTCATCAGTAATCCGCAACTACGCGTCTAGTGGTAAAACTCGTGGCCTTCTACCTCAGCTAGATCTTGGGATCACCATGTTAGAGGAAAAAGTTTTGTTTTATCTCTGCGTGGCCCAACAGTGGTATCAGAGCGATAGCTTCTGGTTTTAGGCTCGAGATCTCGCATATGTGATATGCGGTTGGCTGTAGATGAGATCTATGTGCTGTTTGGTGGTCGATCTATGAGATAGATCGGTTTTGTACGAAGTTGATTGGATCAACTGTGCTCGGGGAATGGTAGATCTGATATCCGTGATCATACTGCTGAGGTCATGGGACCGCCAGCTTCGCCCTGTCGTAGCGCCTTAGATATCGTTGTGAGTTTCACAACGCCGGTAGATATTGTATCTATGCATAACTTGTTTTTGCAGGAAGTTGTGAATGATATGGTTCATGTGCATGTGATGTATGTGTGTAATCCATACGTGATCTGCGAATCACGGTTTTTTGTCAGCCGGCTAGAGCCTAGGTGCTGTCATTTTATTGTATAACGACCTGCGTGTCGGATTCTCTATGTAATTTACTTTACTAAGCGAGTGTAGCTGTTTGGGGAACATGGAGTAAGACGGCATGCAAGGCGTTGTACATGTCGGCGACATGGAGTAAGACGGCAAGTGACATGAGTTGGCACGAGTCGGATTACAGGCTTTGTGGAGATGGAGATCGCCATGAAGAGAGCCATACCATTTCACATTATAATTGCTTTATTTTGTGTTATTGTTATGTCTCAGTTTTACCTCTATTAGATAGTCGGTAAAATTTAATCCCTTAAAGAAGGTCTAGTCGGTTTTCCCGCCAATGTTTGCACCATCACAAGTCGGACATTTTTGGTAGTGGGCTCATAAAATTGAGGTGCTGCCAATTCTTTCCGACTAGGTGGGTTCGAGTCGGACTCTTACTGCAGAAACACTCAGTAAGCTAGACGGGTCTATCACAACGGTTGTGGGGCTCGGGGAAAGGTCGGATGGGAGCCGGGGCATGTGATGCCACCCATCCAACAGGAGTCGTATGAGATACAATTAACAAGGAGTTGTGTACCTAGATCACTTGGTGGCTAGCGGTGATGCTAAAGCTCACTAGACGACTTGCTTATTTAGGATCCTGAATCACTAAGTAACCATCGGAGGGGTGTTGGTTCTAGTGGGAGCATAAAATATTAAAATGTTTAATATGCTTGCTATTTTATGAATACATGTCTTAAGTGTTTTGCATATTTTCTATTGTAGATCATGGCACCAAGTAGCAGTCACTCTCAGATATCCGGTTTTGCGTTGAGAACCATTCTTGAGAAAGATAAATTGAACGACACTAATTTTACCAATTGGTATCGAAATCTGAGAATTGTTCTCAAACAAGAAAAGAAGGACCATGTCCTAGACAACCCACTTCCAGATGAGCCGAATGAGAATGCGACTGTCGCTGCCACCAATGCCTACCGTTGGGCTAAGGATGAGTCCACGGATATTAGCTGTCTTATGCTTGCTCGAACCGGACTTGCAAAAGCAGTTCGAGCATGTTGAGGCCTACGATATGATCGAAAGCCTCAAAAGTATGTTCCAGGCTCAGGCGAAGACTGAGAGGTATCAAGTCTCTCAGGCTTTGCTGAGTTGCAAGCTTAAGGATGGTGATCCACTGAGTCCGCATGTGATCAAAATGGTTGGTTATGTGCAGTCTCTGGAGAGGCTTGGCTACCCCATTAGCGAAGAGTTTGCTACGGATATAATTCCGAACTCTCTTCCTAGTGCATATGGGCAGTTCATTTCGAACTACCACATGCATGGTATGGATAAGAAGCTCACTGAATTACATGGGATGCTCAAGCAGGCAGAGGCGGATCTCAAGAAGGGCGCCAGTCAAGTGTTGATGGTGCAGAATAAGGCTAAGTTCAAGAAGAGTTCTTGGACTAAGAAGAAGGCTAAGTCAGGAGGAAAGCAGGCTTAGGACCCGGTCCCAAGCGCTTCCTCAGGGACTAAACCATCTCCTTCAGCCGCATCCACTTGCTTCTACTGCAAGGCGGATGGCCACTGGAAGAGGAACTGCAACAAGTACTTGGCCGACAAAGCCAAGAGTGGAGGTATGACTTCCGACTTAGGTACACTTGTTTGCAATGTTATAGACATATATCTTGCTGATGCACCTAATAATTCTTGGGTATATGATACCGGATCAGTTATTCACATCTGCAACTCGTTGTAGGGACTAGTAAGAACTAGGAGCGTAGCAAGAGGCGAGGTTGATATTTGAGTCGGCAACAAAGCAAGAGTTGCTGCGTTGGAAGTCGACACGATGCAACTTCATTTACCTTCCGGATTCATTATGGAACTGAATAATTGTTATTATGTTCCAGTGCTCAGTCAAAACATTATTTCTGCTTCATGTTTGATGAGGCAAGGCTATGAGTCGAATATCAAGAATAATGGTTGTTCTTTGTATTTGAATGATATGTTTCACGGCTTTGCACCCGTCTAGGACGGGTTATTTATTTTGAATCTTGATGGTGAGTCGGTTTATAACATAAATGTTAAAAGGCTGAAACCAAATGATCTGAATATGACTTACTTTTGGCACTGTCGGCTTGGTCATATAAGTTGGAAACGCATGAAGAAGCTCCATGATGATGGACTCCTAACTTCGTTCGACTTGGAGTCATTCGAGACATGCGAATCTTACCTACTCGGCAAAATGACCAAGACACCTTTTGCAAAGAGTTGCGAAAGGGCGTCCGACTTGTTGGGACTAGTACATAGTGATGTATGTGGACCAATGAGCACGACAGCCAGGGGTGGTTATGAGTACTTCATTACCTTCAATGATGATTTGAGTAGGTATGGATATATCTACTTGACGAAACATAAGTCGGAAGCCTTTGAAAAGTTCAAAGAATTCTAGAATGGAGCACAGAATCAACTCGGCAAGAAAATAAAGTTTCTTCGGTCGGACCGAGGAGGCGAGTACATGAGCCATGAGTTTGATGACCATCTGAAAAGTTGTGGAATAGTTCCTCAACTTACTCCACCAGGAACGCCACAGACGAATGGTGTTTCGGAAAGGCGGAATCGAACCTTGTTGGACATGGTACGATCAATGATGAGTCGGACAGATCTGCCTTTATCATTTTGGGGTTATTGTCTAGAAACAACGGCGTTCACACTAAACAGAGTACCATCAAAATCGGTAGAGAAGACACCGCATGAGATGTTGACAGGCAAAAAGCCGAGTTTGTCTTTCCTTAAGATTTGGGGTTGTGAAGCATTTGTCAAGCGACTTCAGTCGGACAAGCTTACAGCCAAGTCGGATAAGTGTATTTTCGTGGGATATCCGAGGGAAACCTTGGGTTACTACTTCTACAACTGAGAAGAGCGCAAAGTGTTTGTCGCTCGGAACGGTGTATTCCTTGAGAAAGAGTTTCTCAGTCGGGGAGTAAGTGGGAGCACGGTGCAACTCGAAGAAATTCGAGAGGAACCGGCTAGTAGCGAGTCGGCAAAAACCTTGGAGGTTGAGCCGGTCGTGGCACCTGAACCGGCAGCAGCACCTGTACTACGAAGATCGGCAAGATTACGAAGTGTTCGTGATGTGTTACTGTTAGACAATGATGAGCCAGAAAATTATTCGGAAGCGATGATGGGATCTGATTCCGAGTCATGGCTTGGAGCCATGAGATCCGAGATAAAGTCCATGGATGAAAATCAAGTTTGGAACTTGGTTGATATGCCAGACGGTGCAAGATCCGTCGAGTGCAAATGGGTCTTTAAGAAGAAAACTGATATGGATGGAAATGTTTCAATCTATAAAGCACGCCTTGTCGCGAAGGGGTTCCGACAAGTTCAAGGAGTTGATTACGACGAGAATTTCTCACCCATAGCGATGCTTAAATCAGTTCGGATCATGTTAGCTATAGCGGCCTATTTTGACTACGAGATATGGCAGATGGATGTCAAAACGACTTTCCTTAACGGAAATTTAACCGAGGACGTGTATATGATACAGCCCGAGGGTTTTGTCGATCCGGCTAATGCTGACAAGGTGTGCAAACTTCGGAAATCCATTTATGGGTTGAAGCAAGCATCTCGGAGTTGGAATATTCGCTTTGATGAGGTAGTCAAATCGTTTGGCTTCATCAAGAGTGATCATGATTCTTGTTTGTACAAGAAGTTTAGTGGGAACAAAGTAAATTTTCTAATCTTATATGTGGATGACATATTACTGATTGGAAATGATGTACAGATGTTGCAAGAGACCAAGGAATCATTGGAAAGGAGTTGCTCAATGAAAGACTTGGGTGAGGCAACATACATCCTTGGAGTACGGATCTATAGAGATAGATCAAGGAGGCTCATTGGATTGAGTCAGAGTACTTATTTGGATAAAGTTTTGAAGAATTTCAACATGGAATCATCTAAGAAGGGGTTCTTACCGATGTCCCATGGTGTAAAACTTAGCAAGACTCAGTGTCCTTCGACAACTGATGAGCGAAGTCGGATGAGTGCGATTCCATATGCTTCTGCAGTCGGATCCATCATGTACGCCATGATTTGTACTAGGACAGATGTTTCCTATGCTCTAAGTGCTGTGAGCAGATACCAGGCTGATCCTAGAGAGATCCACTGGACAGCGGCTAAAAATATCCTAAAGTACTTGAGAAGGACTAAGGATATGTTCTTAGTTTATGGTGGTGACAATGAACTCAGTGTAAAGGGTTACACGGATGCGAGTTATCTTACCGACTCTGATGATTCTCGTTCGCAATCCGGATATGTGTTTATTATAAACGGAGGTGCTGTGAGCTGGAAGAGTTCCAAGCAAGAGACTGTGTCTGCATCTACAACAGAGGCTGAGTATATTGCCGCCTCGGAGGCAGCAAAGGAAGCTGTTTGGATGAGGAATTTCCTCATGGATCTTGGTGTGGTTCAGGGCTCGTCCAATCTGTTGGACGTGTATTATGACAACAATGGTGCTATTGCACAAGCCAAGGAACCTAGACAACACCAGAAGAACAAGCACATACTCATGCGGTACCACCTGATTTGCCAGTTCGTGGATCAGGGTGATATCAAGTTATTCAAGGTACACACGATGCAAATATTGCGGATCCATTGACAAAGCCGTTACCACAGCCGAAGCATGAGGCGCACCTGAGAGCCATGGGCATTAGATGCTTAGACATGTGATGTCAGAAGATTGACTCTAGTGCAAGTGGGATACTGTTGGGAATATGCCCTAGAGGCAATCATGTATGATGAGATTTCCCATTGTATTCATAAATATATTAAGTAGTCCTTGTATAAACATCTGATGTGTATCATTGAATATGTGATTCGGTTGTGGAACTATGCATTCATGTTGTTTGTACTAAACTGTAACACCGCGGTTCTGAAAAGACCGTGGCTTCTATGTGACATGCCAATCCCTGGATCGGTTCATTGGTCCACAATAGAATAAGATGAATAACATAACAAAATATCCGTGTATCATAAATAACGAAGATCCAGAGTACCATTATTACAATAAAAGCTTAGCCCAAGGCTAGCTCAAATTATTCAGGTAGCAACATAAATAAAGTAAATCCTCCATTCTTCAAATTGCCCACAAGTGAACAAGTGCCGAGTGGAGTACCATGGCCTATTTCCATTACTCAGAATCGGAATAACCTGCAACATGAAACGTAGCAGCCCCGAAGGGTCAATACATGGAATGTATGGCAAGTAGAGCTAGTAATGGACACAATAGTACTAACATCTACATGCATATTTGGCAATTGGAGCTGTGTCTGGCTTGCATTTGCAAATACATTTGTCCTACTTTCATAAACAGTTTTGATTTTCTTTTGAAAAGATCCCAATTAAGTTAACCCAACAATATTAAAACAATTATGAAGTTGGAATGAGCGAGAAACATGTCATGGAATCAATATCAAGCAACTCAGTTGTCCATAACCGGGAACACGGCTAATCGATTAGATTATACACCCTGCAGAGGTTAGTACACTTTACCCATGTGACTTGGACAACCCAGCTCGTACCATCACTCTCATTTTGGGTGATGATAGGGAGAAGTCCAAGAAGAGACTGTTCGGGAAGTAGCACCCCAATCCCGACACGCACCGGTCCAACCTACCAAAATTCTACATCTCTGGATACGCGGGTTCAGGTTACCACAACCTACTAAGTCCAACCAACCGCCCATTTCATTATTGGCACATGGTTGTTCACGTAAGCTACCAAATAAAGAAGCCAATCAATTTCTCTTGATACCTGGGTGCCTTTCCGCAATGAAACCACCAAAAATTATCAATACCATCACACCTAGGGGATTCATTGATTAAGTTGTTTTAGTTTTCACAAACCAATACTTTTAGAAACAAGTCTCAATGATGTAACCCAGCCCTCGTACAACATAGCATGGCTAAGCACATCTACCAACGGTGTTTCATCTACAAGGAGGGTCCTACCACATACTAGGACATAGCATAGTGATAGTATCATCCTACACATGCATCTACAAAATACACGACAATGCATTGAAAATAGTAGGACGATATCATGAACAAAGTAGCATCTACTTGCCTTGGTTGTAGCGGTCGGAAGAACAATCCAC
This sequence comes from Avena sativa, assembly GCA_916181665.1. Classification (NCBI taxonomy): domain Eukaryota; kingdom Viridiplantae; phylum Streptophyta; class Magnoliopsida; order Poales; family Poaceae; genus Avena; species Avena sativa. Next base: position 411,661,106 of record OV702281.1, on the reverse strand, counting down.
ACAGGAGCAAGCGTTGCACTCGTCACAATCTACACGATACAATTGCAATCATAAACAAACAATCCACAAGCATATGCAACAAAGATGATGCATGAAGGTATGCAAGACAAGTGGGGTGACGCTACAGCAACACCACATAATAGTATTCAGTAGAGGTACTGATTGCATGGATGGAAAATAGTTTTAGCGCAAGGAAAACTATTATGCAAAAAGTAATGCTCAAAACTAGAGCTGGAACTCAAATAATTCACTACCGGTAGTATACTGTTTGTAAAATCTTGGGAAAATTCTACAGTATGGGCATCGCTGATTAGAAACAGTACCAATTGGAATTACTCAAGAAGGAATTATAAAACTCCCGGAGTAATTAAAACACTGCAGAAAGCCACTAGACAGTTTCTGCAGAAGTTTTTACTGTAAGCCTATCTTTTTCATTCACGATGAGATTCCCCTCGTTCCGCTGAATCCAGGGACATATCATACGTGATTTTTGGAGCTACAGATCTTTTTCTACGAATTAATTACTCCAAAAAGGCCATTAATTCAATTGATTAAACTGTACTAAATCTTGCTGCAAAAGCCTAAACCAAAGGTACAGCAAGATTCTACACGACTTACTGAATCTACATATATTTTATTTGCAATTTTTGGCCCAGCGGTATAATTTCTACGCAATTTACAAGTTTCTACCGAAATCTGTCAACTAAAACGATTAAACTAATTACCCAGTCAACTGTGTCTGTTGACTGGTCAACGCGGCTGCTGACTGGGCGCTGACTGGGCGTCTGACTAGTCAACGCCTAGATACTGACCGATCAACGCCGATCTGGACCGTTGACCTGAGATCTAACGGTGGCTGTGGACTCACCGGGAACGAACGACGAAACGAACGACGGCGAGTTCCGGACGGTGGCGGCGATCGGTTCCGGCGTCGGAGTTCTTCCTGCGCAAGAGCGGAAACTGTCAGCGCGTAGTACGGGGCGGTCAACGCGATGACGCGGGGCGGCGACGAGCGGCACGCATCGCGAGGCGGCGACGCGGGACGCGTGCGGCGGCGCGGCTGCGCGCGTGCGAGGCGCGGGCTGCGCGCAGCAGCGGCGGCGGCGCGACTGCGTGGCGGCGGTGGCAGCGAGCAGGCGCGGCTGCGCGGTCGCGCGCGCGAGGGGCAGCAGGCGCAGGCGGCGCTGCAGGAGGCGGGTGCGGGGGCGCGCTGCGGGCGGCGCTGCGGGGCGAGGTGGCGCGGCAGGCGGCGGGGTCGGCGGCGCTGGCGGGTAGGCGGCGAGGCGACGGGGGCGTGGCGCTGGTGGCGGGGAAGAGAGAAGAGGAGGCGCGCGGCGGCGGTGTACCTGGGCGGCGACGCGGGCACGGAGGCCGAGGCGGCGGCGGGGCAGGCGCCGGCGGCGGCGATCCCGAGGCGGGTGGCGGCTCGGGCAGGGAAGCGGCGCGCGGGTGGAGACTCAGGGGCGCGGGGTGCGGAAACCGAGGCAGCCGGGTGCCTCTTATGTGGGGCCCCCTCGTGGGGTCCTACGCGAATACGGCGCGCAGTTAGAAAAGGACTCGGAAATCGGCCCGTTTTTCTATCTTTTCATAAAACGGCCGCAACTTTCCCGTACGAGCTCCGAATCGAGCGATTCTTGCTCCTACAGTTTTGTAAAATCGAGGAGAACAATCTAGGGTCAATGGTCGAGTGAAACCACTAGGCTAAAAGGGTGGCAACACTAGTTCTTCTAATGCCTCCTGCTGGAGCCTCGTAGAAGAATAGAAAAAAAAGGTTTTGAAAATAGCGTTTCGCCGATTCTTTTCGATCGACGGTTTTGTATGGAAAAGCATGATGCAATGATATGAATGATATGCAGAACCAAATCTAAAATTTGGGATGTGACAAGACTAACCCCCTTAAGATGAATCTCGTCCTCGAGATTCGGCGCGGCTAGCAAATAGGTGTGGGTAGTCCTCTCGGATGTCATCCTCACACTCCCAAGTGGCTTCCTCTTCGGTGTGGTGGCTCCACTGCACCTTGCAAAACCTGATTGTCTTGGTATGGGTAATCCTCTCCGCTGTCTCCAGAATCTTGACCGGTTTCTCCTCATAGGTCAAATCGTTCTCAAGCTGAACCTCCTCTAGCGGTACGGTGTCTCTCAATGGTGTATCCACCATCTCCGGATGGCACTTCTTCAGCTGGGATACGTGAAACACGTTATGAACAGCGGACAGAGCCTCTGGCAACTCCAACTGATAAGCAACTTCTCCTTTGCATGCTAAGACCCGATACGGTCCAATAAATCGAGGTGCCAGCTTGCCCCTGATTCCAAATCTCTTGATACCTCGAAGTGGCGATACTCTGAGGTATGCTCTATCACCTATCTCATACACCACTTCCTTGCGCTTGGCGTCAGCGTAGCTCTTCTGTCTTGATTGTGCTACCCTCAGCCGGTACCTAATCAAGGCTTCCTTCTCCTCAGCATCCTTGATCAAATCAGGCCCAAACAACTGGCGTTATCCTACTCCATCCCATAGCAATGGTGTTCGGCACCGTTTCCCATATAGTACATCGAACGGTGACGTCTTGATGCTAGTTTGATAGCTGTTGTTGTATGAAAACTCAGCGTATGGCAAATTCTCATCCCAACTAGAACCATGAGCCAAGGCGCAAGCTCTCAGCATGTCTTCCAAAATCTGATTCACCCTTTCGGTATGTCCATCAGTCTGCGGGTGAAACGCTGTGCTAAACTCCAATCTAGTACCAAGTGACTCGTGCAGCTGGCGCCAGAAGTGTGAGGTAAATTGGGTGCCTCTGTCAGATACAATGCTCTTGGCAACTCCATGTAGGCACACAATTCTGTCCATGTAAACCTTGGCCAACTTTGCACTCGTATAGGTCGTCTTCACCGGAATAAAGTGGGCTACCTTGGTCAAATGGTCGACCACTACCCAAATGGAGTCATATCCTGACCTGGTCCTGGGCAATCCCGTGATGAAATCCATTCCCACTCTATCCCACTTCCAATCCGGCACGGGCAATGGCTGTAGCAGTCCTACTGGCTTCTGGTGTTACGCCTTCACTCGGCTACATACATCACATAGGGCAATATGCTCTGCGATATCTCCCTTCATGTTGTTCCACCAGAATCTGTCCTTTAGGTCCATATACATCTTCGTATTGCCTGGATGTATGGAATACGGCGAGTCGTGAGCTTCCTGCAGAATCAACTTCCTTATCTCGGGATCGTTGGGGACGCACAAACGATCTCCATACCACAAGGTTCCTTGCCCATCCTTGCGGAACTCCCTCGCTCGATCCTCCTTCATCTTTTCCCTTATTTCATCTATCTCTTTGTCTCCCACTTGAGCCTTCCTGATTCTGTCCTGTAGCGTTGGTTGGACTTCCTTTGTTGCTAAGTATCCTTCAGATACTACCTCCAGTCTAAGGTCCTTGAATTGCTTGCACAAACCCTCAGGCAATTCACCAATTGTCAATCTGTTGGCATAAAACTTCCGGCTCAGAGCATCTGCTACGACATTGGCCTTTCCTGGGTGGTATTGTAGATTCATATCATAGTCCTTGATAAGCTCCAACCATCTCTTTTGCCTCATATTCAGTTCCTTCTGCGTAAATATGTACTTCAGGCTCTTGTGGTCGGTGTACACATCACAGTGTTTTCCCATTAAGTAATGCCTCCATACCTTGAGCGCATGAACCACTGACGCTAACTCCAAGTCGTGTGTGGGGTAATTCCGCTCATGGTGCTTAAGTTGTCGCGAGGCATATGACACTACTCTCCCATCTTGCATCAGCACACTCCCAAGTCCCTGTCGAGAAGCATCACAGTACACTTGGAAATCCTTCTGAAGATCTGGTAAACACAGAACGGGTGCGGTCACTAGTCGACGCTTCAGTTCCTGAAAGCTGGCTTCACATACGTCTGACCATTCAAACTTCCTCTCCTTCTTCAGAAGTTTAGTCATCGGCTTAGCAATCTTGGAAAAGTTTTCAATGAATCTCCTGTAATATCCAGCAAGTCCCAAAAAGCTTCGAATCTCTCCCGCATTCTTGGATGCTTCCCACTCAGTTACTGTAGTCACTTTGCTTGGATCAACAGCGACTCCTTCTCCTGACACTACGTTTCCAAGAAACCCAACGGTGTTAAGCCAGAATTCACACTTGCTGAATTTGGCATACAGCTTGTGTTCCCTCAGCTTCTCCATAATCAGTCGCAGATGTTTCTCATGCTCAGCATCATCCTTGGAATATAACAGTATGTCATCAATAAACACCACCACGAACTTGTCCAAATACTCCATAAATACCTTGTTCATCATGGTCATGAAAGATGCCAGGGCATTCGTTAGTCCAAAAGACATAACTGTATACTCATATAAACCATACCTAGTGGTGAAGGCGGTTTTTGGTACGACCTCCTCCCGGATCTTCAATTGGAAGTAGCCTGATCGCAGATCAATCTTGCTGAACACCTTTGCTCCTTCCAGCTGATCAAACAAATCATTTATGTTCGGCAGGGGGTATTTGTTCTTGATAGTCACTTCATTCAGCGAGCGATAGTCCTCCACTAATCTCTTGCTGCTATCTTTCTTCTCCACAAATAGAACAGGTGCTCCCCATGACGACGAACTAGGCTGAATGAATCCCTTTTCCAGCTGCTCTTTCAACTGCTTCTTCAATTCCTTCAGCTCATCCACATCCATCTTATATGGTTTCTTTGCTATTGGTCCTGTTCCCGGCATCAGGTCGATAAGAAACTCTACTTTCCTGTCAGGTGGCATCCCTGGCAGCTCTTCCGGAAACACGTCAGGATAATCCTTAATCACTGGCACAGTATCCATGCTAGCCCCCTTAAGAGAATTCAACTTACACCTTCTCGGTCGTGCAGCCGACTTGAATCTAATCCTCTTACCATCCGGGGTTTTGAGTGAAACAGCTCGCTGTGCACAATCTATGTGTCCCCCATGCATAGACATCCAATCCATACCCAGGATAACGTCTAATCCCTGTGATTCCAACACTACTAGATGTGCAATGAAGTTGTGTGTTCCAATCCTCACAGTCAAATCGCGGCATCCCGCGCTAGCTATCATATCTCCTCCAGGTGAACTCACTCTAATAGACCTTTTCATAGACTCAGTAGGTAACTTATACTTATCCACAAATGCCCTTGATATGAATGAATGCGATGCACCAGTATCGAAAAGTATAAGTGCAGGGTAAGTGTTGATTGGAAACTTACCAATCACAAGGTCAGGCTCATTTGGGATCTCGTCCACATTCATGTGGTTCACTGTGGCCTTCTCGTTGTTGGTTGGCTTCAGTCCTTTCCTCTCCGGACAGTTGTCAGCATAGTGTCCCTTCTGTTTACACTTGAAGCATGTCACCTCACTCAGATCCTTCTTCACAAAGTTGCAATCACGGTTGCGGTCATGTCCACCGTGTCCTCCAGAGTGGTGAGAGTGTCCTCCCTTGTGGCTGTGGTGGGTGCTCCTATGGTTGTCATGACGATGCCCATCGCCTCCATGGTGGTGGTGGTCATGGCTCCCATGGTCACTCCCTCCATGCTTGGAGTATCCATCATATGAAGTGCGAGACTTGTGGTGTGAACCAGAGTGGTGATTGTTGCTCTTTCTCTTGCGGTTCTCCACCTGTTTGTGCTTCCCTTCCAAGATCCTGGCCTTGTCCATAAGCTCCTGGAAAGTGGGGCAATAAACCACTAGTAGCTGTACTGAAAGCTCATCACTGAGGCCATCCAGAAATCTCTCCCTCCTTTTTGCATCAGTATCAACATCCTCAGGTGCATAACGGGACAGGTTGTTGAACTCCTCAATGTACTCAGCCACAGTGCGGTTGGTTTGGCGCAAGTTGCAGAACTCCTTCCTCTTTAGGCTCAGAACTCCTGAAGACACGTGGTTGGTCCTGAAACCTTCCTCAAACATTGCCCAAGTCACGGTGTCCAGCGGGTGGGTGATCTGAAAAGTGTCTCACCAAGAAGCGGCTGGTCCCTCCAGTAGGTGAGCGGCAAACCTCACCTTTTCAGCATTAGTGCATCCGACAGTTACCAGATCCTTGTTGACTGAACGCAACCAGTCGAGAGCAACCATTGGCTCCATTGCAGTAGAGAACTTAGCTGGCCTTAACCTCAGAAATCTGGTGAGAGCATCTCCCTGAGGCTGGTTGTTTCCATTGTTGTTGTTGTTGTTGTTGTTGTTGTTGTTGTTGTTGTTGTTGTTGTTGTTCTGAGCTGCCATGAACTGAGTCATTACTTGGGTAAGCTGTGCCTGAGCTGCCATGAGTTGCTCCAACTCAGTGGGTTGACGGCGGGGAGGCATTTGCGGTTCAGCACAGGTAAGCTTAGAAAGAATCAACTACGACAATAGGATTCTACCCATGCATATGATCAAACAACAACAAGCAATAGCAGACAATCACAAGCAAGCAACACATCAACAAACAAGTGATCCAGCAACATCCCAGGGGTTACCCTAGCAGTATATACCTACTGAAATAGTTTTACAAGAGTTGGCAATGGTTAACCAAACAGTTGATCAACTACACAACAAAAACAGCAATCTGCCAGAACAGTCCAGCAGCGTTCGCGATTTTTTCCGCCTGACTTAAACCCGTCAGAAAATTTAGCTGATTTTTGCACATACAGTACAGAGAGTTTCGCATCAGCCCAATTGTTTTCAGATTTTTCCCAGTTACCAGAAAAATATGAAAAATCGCGCAGTACTGCTGTATCAGCAGAAAACTGCAGCAAAAATAACATAGATGGTAACCAAACTTGCCATAACTCTTTCATAAAAATCGCACAAATAATTCCTGGGATATTGGAGTACGCAAATAAGCAACTAATCACTCTTAAACTAACACGAACTAAGCTTCACAACGATCGAGACTAATCCTAACGAATTTGCCTAACGTGGACTAATTGGTGGACTTCTATCTACTTCTTGAAGAGATTGCAGTAGGTCCTTGCTGTCATGCGTTGGCGCTTCGGTTCGCGGTACAACCATGGCGGCGGAGTGTACACTTCTCCTGAATCATCACTTGAGATCTCAAACTCCACCTCTTCTGGATCCTCCTCTTCTTCACTCTCGGCTGCAACTGCAACAGCTTCATCTCCTCCACCATCATCGTCTCCATCATCATCATCCTCGTCCTCATCATCATCATCGTCCCCATTATCATCATCATCTCCATTGTCATCATCAGAGGGTGGATTCAGCTGTGCTTGGAGGGCGGCAATCTGGGCTGTCATAGCTTCAATAGTTTGATCCCTTTCCTGGACGGTCCCTTGCAACTGTTGTATGTTCTGGGTGTTCTCCTGCACAGTACCATGAAGATGAGCTATGGTTGCATCTCTGGCTATCAGGGCATTCTCCAGAACTCCCATAGCTTCATGCAGGGTGTCAATTTCCTGTCCTTGGACCACCATACCATTGCTAGCAAAATCTGCAATCTCCTTTATCATCATCACTTTCTCAGCTAGAGCTCCATTCTCCCTTTCCATGTCCTCTATGTGCCTCCGACGGGGCGGCATGTTGTTCCTGTCGCCCGGGGTAACCACAATGTGCCCATCTTCATCACGCCTCCCATAGTCACGGTAGGGTGAATCTGCTGGCAGTAGGTGTCGGACACTATGGCACTGGCGAGACAGGGCTTCATGTATGGCCAAGTTGATTCCAAGCCCCTAGTTGCAGTATGTCTTGGTGTAGATCAAATGCACAGGGTTTGGCAAGACGGCATCCCTGAATATGAAGGTAGTGATCTCCCATGCATCCTCTCCATATCCGTAGGTGTACAGCCTTCTTCCCTTGAACATGGGCAGTGGCAATCCCAATGACTACGAGAGCTGAGCTAACTGCCTCGCAAAGGGCCTTGGTGACTCCATGGTTGCATACTCAGTCCTGACTTCTCCCATCTATCAAGTAAAAGAGGAAAGTGTGAGGATAGCATATGGTAAGAATTTACGAGGGTGAAAGGAATAAGAGGAAAGACAGAGTTAATATAGGCTTAATAATTCTATGGCTTCCTAATCCAATCCTAGGTCACGATCCTACAGTCGACACACGGGCTCTGATACCATCCTGTAACACCGCGGTTCTGAAAAGACCGTGGCTTCTATGTGACATGCCAATCCCTGGATCGGTTCATTGGCCCACAATAGAATAAGATGAATAACATAACAAAATATCCATGTATCATAAATAACGAAGATCCAGAGTACCATTATTACAATAAAAGCTTAGCCCAAGGCTAGCTCAAATTATTCAGGTAGCAACATAAATAAAGTAAATCCTCCATTCTTCAAATTGCCCACAAGTGAACAAGTGCCGAGTGGAGTACCGTGGCCTATTTCGATTACTCAGAATCGGAATAACCTGCAACATGAAACGTAGCAGCCCCGAAGGGTCAATACATGGAATGTATGGCAAGTAGAGCTAGTAATGGAGACAATAGTACTAACATCTACATGCATATTTGGCAATTGGAGCTGTGTCTGGCTTGCATTTGCAAATACATTTGTCCTACTTTCATAAACAGTTTTGATTTTCTTTTGAAAAGATCCCAATTAAGTTAACCCAACAATATTAAAACAATTATGAAGTTGGAATGAGCGAGAAACATGTCATGGAATAAATATCAAGCAACTCAGTTGTCCATAACCGGGGACACGACTAATCGATTAGATTATACACCCTGTAGAGGTTAGTACACTTTACCCATGTGACTTGGCCAGCCCAGCTCGTACCATCACTCTCATTTTGGGTGATGATAGGGAGAAGTCCAAGAAGAGACTGTTCGGGAAGTAGCACCCCAATCCCGACGCGCACCGGTCCAACCTACCAAAATTCTACATCTCTGGATACGCGGGTTCGGGTTACCACAACCTACTAAGTCCAACCAACCGCCCATTTCATTATTGGCACATGGTTGTACACGTAAGCTACCAAATAAAGAAGGCAATCAATTTCTCTCGATACATGGGTGCCTTTCCGCAATGAAACCACCAAAAATTATCAATACCATCACACCCAGGGGATTCATTGATTAAGTTGTTTTAGTTTTCACAAACCAATACTTTTAGAAACAAGTCTCAATGATGTAACCCAGCCCTCGTACAACATAGCATGGCTAAGCACATCTACCAACGGTGTTTCATCTACAAGGAGGGTCCTACCACATAATAGGACATAGCATAGCGATAGTATCATCCTACACATGCATCTACAAAATACACGACAATGCATTGAAAATAGTAGGACGATATCATGAACAAAGTAGCATCTACTTGCCTTGGTTGTAGCGGTCAGAATAACAATCCACACACGAGCAAGCGTTGCACTCGTCACAATCTACACGATACAATTGCAATCATAAACAAACAATCCACAAGCATATGCAACAAAGATGATGCATGAAGGTATGCAAGACAAGTGGGGTGACGCTACAGCAACACCACATAATAGTATTCAGTAGAGGTACTGATTGCATGCATGGAAAATAGTTTTAGCGCAAGGAAAACTATTACGCAAAAAGTAATGCTCAAAACTAGAGCTGGAACTCAAATAATTCACTACCGGTAGTATACTGTTTGTAAAATCTTGGGAAAATTCTACAGTATGGGCATCGCTGATTACAAACAGTACCAATTGGAATTACTCAAGAAGGAATTATAAAACTCCCGGAGTAATTAAAACACTACAGAAAGCCACTAGACAGTTTCTGTAGAAGTTTTTACTGTAAGCCTATCTTTTTAATTCACGATGAGATTCCCCTCATTCCGCTGAATCCAGGGACATATCATACGCGATTTTTGGAGCTACGGATCTTTTTCTATGAATTAATTACTCCAAAAAGGCCATTAACTCAATTGATTAAACTGTACTAAATCTTGCTGCAAAAGCCTGAACCAAAGGTACAACAAGATTCTACACGACTTACTGAATCTACATATATTTTATTTGCAATTTTTGGCCCAGCGGTATAATTTCTACGCAATTTACAAGTTTCTACCGAAATCTGTCAACTAAAACGATTAAACTAATTACCCAGTCAACTGTGTCTGTTGACTGGTCAACGCGGCTGCTGACTGGGCGCTGACTGGGCGTCTGACTAGTCAACGCCTGGATACTGACCGGTCAACGCCGATTTGGACCGTTGACCTGAGATCTGATGGTGGCTGCGGACTCACCGGGAACGAACGACGAAACGAACGGCGGCGAGTTCCGAACGGTGGCGGCGATCGGTTCCGGCGTCGGAGTTCTTCCTGCGCGAGAGGGGAAACTGTCAGAGCATAGTACGGGGCGGCCAACACGGCGACGCGGGCGGCGACGAGCGGCACGCATCACGAGGCGGCGACGCGGGACGCGTGCGGCGGCGCGGCTGCGCGCGTGCGAGGCGCGGGCTGCGCGCAGCGGCGGCGGCGGCGCGGCTGCGTGGCGGCGGTGGCAGTGAGCAGGCGCGGCTGCGCGGTCGCGCACGCGAGGGGCAGAAGGCGCAGGCGGCGTTGCAGGAGGCGGGTGCGGGGGCGCGCTGCGGGCGGTGCTGCGGGGCGAGGTGGCGCGGCAGGCGGCGGGGTCGGCGGCGCTGGCGGGTAGGCGGCGAGGCGACGGGTGCGTGGCGCCGGTGGCGGGGAAGAGAGGAGAGGAGGCGCACGGCGGCGGTGTACCTGGGCGGCGGCGCGGGCACGGAGGCCGAGGCGGCGGCGGGGCAGGCGCCGGCGGCGATCCCGAGGCGGGTGGCGGCTCGGGCAGGGAGGCGGCGCGCGGGTGGAGACTCGGGGGCGCGGGGTGCGGAAACCGAGGCAGCCGGGTGCCTCTTATGTGGGGCCCCCCTCGTGGGGTCCTACGCGAATACGGCGCGCAGTTAGAAAAGGACTCGGAAATCGGCCCGAAAATCGGCCCGTTTTTCTATCTTTTCATAAAACGGCCGCAACTTTCCCGTACGAGCTCCGAATCGAGCGATTCTTGCTCCTACGGTTTTGTAAAATCAAGGAGAACAATCTAGGGTCAAGGGTCGAGTGAAACCACTAGGCTACAAGGGTGGCAACACTAGTTCTTCTAATGCCTCCCGCTGGAGCCTCGTAGAAGAATAGAAAAAAAGGTTTTGAAAAAAGCGTTTCGCCGATTCTTTTCGATCGACGGTTTTGTATGGAAAAGCATGATGCAATGATATGAATGATATGCAGAATCAAATCTAAAATTTGAGTTGTGACATAAACATCCTTGGTCATCGAAGTTGTGCTGGACACACAACTTAGACCAATGTGAAAGTTGGCTTGATGACTCGGTTCCACTTGTCATGAGCATGGAGATGCTATTCCAACTTACACAGATTCGGCTAAAGAGTTTAGCGAGTCGGATTGACCCGTATTGAGGTACAACGAACAAGTTGTCATTTGTATATCTCAATCAATGTAATCCTTAGACCTGAGGTTATTGCATAGTCCGAGTTAAGGATCACCGACTTAGGTTCTGTCAAACGCTGATCCGTAACTGGGCAGTTATAAAGGCAGGGTTCGGGTCGACTGAGAATCAAGATGCATGATGTGAATAACCAAGATGGGATTTTGCCCCTCCACTCGGAGAGATATTCTCTGGGCCCTCTCGTGAGATATGATTCGGAAAGCATGGCCATGCACGACTCGGGGCGATCGACTAAGAGTTAGTCGGGTGAATCACTTATCTTGGATCGAGAAGAGAGTCGGATTATTTAAGGGATGACAATTATTCGCCTATAGTCTGACTAGGTATATCGTGAGGCAAAAGGGACTCGGATGTAAGTCGCATTGGAAAGGCAAGTCGTCATGACTCTTTGGTGCTTGGGAGTAGGCACGTTCTGCTAGGAGCCGCTACCGACTGATTGATTGAGAGTCGGACTCCAATCGTGTCCAAGTAGCCATGAGCCTGCGGGGTCACACACTTAAGAGCGGGAGCATGTTCGGATTGGATCTGAACCTGTAATCTGGTTGGGTTGGACCTAAACCGGATTAGGACTGAGTTAGTGAGTTGGACTCACGGTGACTAGTGTTATATGGGCTTTAGTGAATGGGTCGCGCGAGCAGAGCCCACGTTCACTCCCTATATATAGTGGAGCACCGTAACCCAGAAAGGTTAATCGTTGTTCGGTTAGGTCATTCCATGTGTTGGAAACCCTAGCTCCACAGCAGTCCAGCCGTCGTTTCGAACCTAGCAGTTTGCCGCCGGCGCTCCTCCTTGTACGTGTGGATACCAGCAGAGGTGTTATGCGATCAGCACCAGGACGATCGGATTGTGAGGACTGCACTGCATCAACTGACGCGCTTCATCAGTAATACGCAACTGCGCGTCTAGTGGTAAAACTCGTGGCCTTCTACCTCAGCTAGATCTTGGGATCACCACGTTAGAGGAAAAAGTTTTGTTTTATCTCTGCGTGGCCCAACAATGCTCTCCTTAGATAAACAACATGGCATGAATGGTAAACAAATTACAGTAGGGCAATTGACAGGAACTGAGCAAGGCATAATAATGCAATTACTAGTCAGAAAGATCCTATGAGATTCGATTGGGCAATACAACAAGATACATAGACCGCCATCCAACTACATCTATGACTAGAAGTCCACCTTCAGGTTATCATCTGAACCCCCTCCAGTATTAAGTTGCAAGCAACAGACAACTGCTTCAAGCAAAGTGTGTAAGGTAAACAGTCCACATGTTCCATGCACAAGAGATCGTTGTTTTCTCCCTAGTAGAAACAACACATCTACAACCGAAGAGATTATTGTCACTTCCCTTGGAAACTAGAGGCATGAACCCACTATCGAGCATAAATACCCCCTCTTGGAGTCACTAGCAACTACTTGGCCAAGATAGCTACTAACAACAGAGAGCATGCAAGATCACAAACAACAGACATGATAGAATCATAAATACAAAACCATTAATCAAACCAACATAATAATCTCAATATCCATCGGATCCCTGCAAACACAACATGCATGATTACAAATAAATTAGATCTTGATCATGAACGGAGCTCACAAGATCTATACATGAAAGCACAAAGGAGGAGATACAACCATCTAGCTACTACATGGACCCATAGTCCAAGGTGGAACTACTCACGCATCATACCGGAGAGAAGGCCTCCGGGATGATCTCCCCTCCGGCAGGGTGGCGGGAAGAACTTCAGATCCCCCCGATCTAAGGACGATGGTGGCGGCGGCTACAGACAGTTTCGTGGAGATTTGATGGGGTGCTTAGGGTTTCTGCATTGGGGGCTTCTTATAGGCAAAGGGGGAGGCCGAGGCGGTGGCCTGAGGCGCCAAACCCTAGCAAGGCGTGGGGTGGGGCCCACCCGTGCCTGCGGTGGGTCTGGCCACCCTGGCAGGCCCCTCCGGCTCTCCTCTGGACTTCTTGTTCCCCACGGAAAGTAATTGACTTTGAAGTTTGTCCCGTCCAATTCCGAGAATATTTCTTTACTAACTTTTCTGAACCCAAAAACAACAGAAAACAGGCATCTTGCACTGTTGCAACTTGTTAATAGGTTAGTACCAGAAAACATGTAAAAAGCACCTCAAAGTGTAGACAAGTAAAGCAAAGTAGATACTAAACAAGCATGGATCATAAAAAATTATAGATACGTTTCCAATGTATCAACATCCCTAAGCTTAACTCCTGCTCGTCCTCGAGTAGGTAAGTGATAAAAGGAATAATTTTTGAGGTGACATGCACCCTCACAATAAAGATCCAACCATTTGCAAGCATTGAAAGCTGGGTTCAAAGAACTCTAAACATGTGTATGAAAGATGGAGTTCTAACAATAGGACATAGCAACTATGCATGCAACATGACAAGCTACAAACAAATATCATGAATAACATGCATTGAAAAACGTTTTTTGTTTCAAATACAGAAAACATAGCATAGTGGCAATCAACTTGTCCCTCATAAAGTAGCAAATAGATGCATAGGACACCTTCAAAGTTCACAAGGGTGACTAGAAACAAGTAGCACAAGAACAAGTAATATCACAATATGCATCAATTAATAAGCTTTGGAACACTGCACACAAAATGACAACTATGCTCTCTTAGTGGTGCCTAAAGGTAGAAGGTGGAGACTCAAATAATGGTGGAAGAAGGGCCTTTTTGTAAAGGAAGCATGGATTACAAGTTTCAAAAAGAGCTTCCAAAAATTATGGTACTTGTTAGCTTTTAGCCCTCATTGCCCCTATCCTAAGCATCTTTAAGTGGTTAAGGTTAAAGTGGCAAAGGTGGAGTATATGCTTGACGAAGTATAAGTTGGCAATCTCAAGTCCCTTGAATATGAGGGCCACACATCATGCATACTCAATTTTGGGTCCAGGTAAGTTCTTGTCATTGTAAGTATTTGCATATCATTGAGAACCGCCAACGGGGTACCCCTTGCACATGGTACATGAGCTTTCCCACAACCAAAATGACAAGGCAAGCAGACAATGAGCATCTCAGCAATCTTTTTATTTACCATATGCATAGCTTTTTATTGAGGATGCTTCATAGATAGCTCATTATGGTGATGCTGCAAGTTTTCACCATGATTAGGCATGGATTAGGCTAGCGGCCCAGGCGTTTCTCTAACACAGGATACAAACTCCATGGGCTTACAAGTTCCCTCTTTATTTCACACCGATGACATCCATAGACAAAAGGGCATGATATCAACTGAGTACAAAGTACAAGTGCAATATTGAAAACGTTCCCCGTGATAGCACGGTTCTACGAATTCCAACTTATAAGTGCAAGCATATACAACAAAGTTGTAACAATGGTTCAAGTTTATTAGGGGCAAAGAATATAAAGTGTGCCATCAAGTTTGTGAGGGCTTTAATCACTAAGTTTTCACATAACAAAAATAGTTTTTAATTGGAAGATAGATGAAAACAAGAGTATACTTGGAATGGTGTAACACACCATGCATAGGAGTTTATAGTGGACACTTTGGAAAAACTTGGTTTCTTGGGAGTTGGAAGCATCAGTAGAACTTACTCATACAAGTGGAGGCTAGCAAAAGACTGGGAGCAACCAACTAAGAGAGCAATAATGGCCATAATCATGCAGTGCAACAAAGCATTACTAATCAAAGCAAAGAGTGGTACTACAAGTCAAGGACTAAATGATCATAGAGGCTAATTGTGACTTGTCATAGTCATAACATGGTGTGAGCATGTGCCAAGTTGTAACATCCCAAAAATACTAAGCTTGGATCATCAAATTCTAATCATCAAAATTAGGGTTAACAAAAACTTTTCTAAATAAAATTATGAATGCATGCATATGTGTATGCATGGACTTTGAATTCTTTTAAAACCACCTTGTTTGTTTGTTTCATTGCTTGTAAAATGTTTTTTAGGTGAAATAAACATCATCTAAAACATTTCCCACACTTTTCCTAAAGACAAGTAAATCAAAACACATATATGAAATGAATGGTCACTTTGACCAATTTAACTCTCATGCCTACTTTGGCTGTCTCAAACTTTCAGAACCTAATAGAAACTTTTCTGGATCTTTGCACCCCTTGAATGTACTCATAACAAGGTATCAAGGCCCACTTTGTGATCATCCAGAAACTTTCAAATGCATAGTTTAAATGACAATTCAAAATTGAATCTTTATCATATGGGAAGATCCCACTTTTTCAAAAACCACTCAAACAAGCTCAACTTTCAAAACCCAAGCATCTGCAGACTCACCAGCACCAATCTAGCAAACCCACCAAAAATCTTTTCAAAATTCAAAACTTGATTTCATGCGGCCATTTCATCAAACAGGTTGCAGACACAAATCAAACAAACATCAAACACTATAGTGAGCAGTGATTGAGGCCTAACTTGTTCCCTCTCTGGGCACCACTAGCCTTAGTAGATCATCTAACAACCTAAACTGACCCTTAGCATCACTGTAAGCTTGCCATTGCCATCAATGGTGAACAACCGAGAACACCATTGCCACCCCATAGTCGACAACAAGATAGGAGTAGCAGAAAGCCTAGCCAGCATGTCTGGGAGGCAGCCCACCGTCCACCGCCACTCACTGTCCCAGCCGCGAGCGTTGCCAAGACCTGGACCACACGCACGAACCATGCCAACCTCGCCAGCAACCATGCCGAGCGTGCGCCATAGCACCACCCTCGACCAGCGCCCACAGACCGCGCGCCGCCCTCACCGAGTGCACGCACGATTGCCACCGACCCAGGAGACCGCCAGACATCCCCGTTTGCCGCCGCGTGCCGCACAGCCACCGCCCGCCGTCGAAGACGCCGCCTCTGCCGCGCAGAGCATCACCCGTTCCAGACCAAGCCGCACTGCCCCATGCCTCAAACCCATGCCGTTGAGCATCGCCAGGAGACACTGCACCGTCCCCTACCCTTGCCCATGCCATTATCCGCCTGTAACATCGCCCCGACGAGCTCACCGTGCGCCCCGACGGTCCCCTCGCTCGACTATAAATAGAGGCCACCCTCGCTCGATTTCTTTACACCATCTCACTCCCCTCTCCTCACTGATCGTGCCACACCGTTCTCAGAGCAAGGCGAGCACCACCCCGCCAGAATTTCACCGGAGCCCGCCGCCTCTGGAGAAGAAGGGAGCCATCGATTTCGTCCACCCCAGGAGCTGCCGCGACCACCCCTGAGTTTGCCGTCGTCGACTTCGTCGTTCGCCCGCCTTGCCGACCCTTTCCCGTACCCCGGTGAGCCCCCAGCACACCTCACTGGCCACGCTAGGTTTCGTTCTCGCCGGCATTGTCTCGCGTCGACGATGACTCACAGCCGTTGGATTAGAACTAGATCGAACGATCCACGTTGCCCCATACCGCTTCACCCAGCCCCGTGTCACTGACGAGTGGGGACACCCACTTAAGCAGCCCGCGGGAGCACTACGCTTAGTAGGCCGGCCCGTTTACTTTTCCCGCGCAGCGCAGTTATTCAAATTAAACTTTTTCCATTTCAATTCAAACACACTTATGTACCCAACTTCAAAAAT
The DNA here is from genome assembly GCA_916181665.1 of Avena sativa. NCBI lineage: Eukaryota > Viridiplantae > Streptophyta > Magnoliopsida > Poales > Poaceae > Avena > Avena sativa. The sequence continues at coordinate 411,644,086 of OV702281.1, read as the reverse complement.
CAACCCAGATCGATTCAGTGCACCAAATTGAATGAAACCAATTTTGTTGGAAAGGTCTATGAATGCTGAATCCAAGCTCGTTGGATTCAAGTCATTTGGATCTATAGATCACCCATGGTAAAAATAACAAGACATAAACTTTTCTGCATTCAAACATTTTTCAAATTTAAACCATAATAGCTTTTGAGTTGATTCCAACTCTCAAAAATCACATTTAACCATACCTTTCAGAATATATAAAAATATATAGGTTTACTTGCAGAAATAATGTTCAAGTAATAAAAGAATGCCCCATAGGCATTACTAGCCACTTTAATTAATTAAAATAAAAGGGTAAAACCTTATTAAATTGTGACACCACCTTAAATCACATTCCCTTGGACTACAATATGTGGTTATGACATGTGTCAACATGATCCCATGTTTGGTTTGGAGAATATTAAATCTTAAGTAGTTTTTCAATGAGTAGAAATTACTTTTCTAAAAATAAAAGGAATTAAACCAAGCCTTAACATTGTAATGTTAGAGATGATGCTAGATCATCTATAGGACCCTTGTGTGTGATGAGTGCAAGTAGTTAAGTATTGTTTGGTGATTGTGTACCTCGTATTTATTCATAGACGATAGTACCGACCAAGGATACGAGGAGGAAGGAGGATTCTACGATGAAGAAGCCGAGGAGAACTTCAACCACTGCTCTGCACAAGGCAAGCTAACACTTGCAAGATACTTTACCTATGCAAGCTGATGCTATCCTATGCATGCTTATATTGACACTGATGCAAGCCTAATACTACTAGTGAATGTGCAAGCTAACCCTTGCAAGATACCCTACCGATGCGATAAACCCTTACCTGTTACCCTGCCTACTATATGCCATAAGCATATGTGATCATACCCACTTGATAAACCAATCCTAGTTTTACTTGCAAGATTCTTACTTTATTTTCTTTATCAAAGCTTACTTAGAGTTTACTTAAGAGATTGGTAGATACTAGAAAGACATGTGAAGGTTGCATAAAGAGCATAAAATTTGGCCTAAGTTAGAAACCTTGATATTAGCCTAAGATATAAGGTTGTACTTAGTTGAAACTCCACTAGTTTACCACCCCTCATTAGTACTACCACCACCTGTAGATGCTAGTGCTAAGCCTAAAACTTGATAAACTTTAGATGGGAATACTTGGTGGAAAAATGGTTATGAAAACCTTGGAATGATGGATCATTCTATTGAAATGTTTTGGACATGTGTTTCCAAACACTTGATGATTTTGGTGATGAAAATGTTGAGGCATGAGCCTTAGCCCTTTATAAAACTGATGGTTGTCTGGATGCGATACCATTCCAATTTTATCGTACAACCACAATACCCGAATATTGGGTAGGGCTTGACTGGAAACTTATATCCCTTAGTATTAGTTACCTCACGGCCAAGGTCTGAGCTGAGGCTACCTTGTGAAGATTGTCCACCTGTGCAGTACCCAGGATGATAGTTGGTCATGGTTGGGAGGCCAAACTCACAGGAGAGGTGATTATACTAGGGAGTGTAATTGAAAGGTTAGGATTGATTATCCGCATACTGAGTATGATGAATTCAGGATTTGTTCCTGACAGATGTATCGAATGTTGTGGTGAAAGTGTACAATCTCTGCAGAGTGTCAAACTATTCGAATAGCCGCGTCCGCGGTTATGGACAGTTGGAGTGGCCATACTGTTCCCCCATCAGACTTTTCAAAATGACCTGTGAAATGAAGTGAGACTTTGACTTGACCACAACAGAGTTGTGATATGAAATACAAGTTCCCACTTAGGACTTATAAAATTGTGACTAGCTTTGGAACCTAGTAGAGATAAATCTGGCTTTTGCAAAACAACCCTAGAGCCTAGTGTCCTATTATCCAAAAATCCCTTTACCTGTTAGTATTAGTTTGCGAGTACTTAAAGAGTACTCATGGCTTTGTCCCTGGCTATTACCATGGCCAGACTATGAAGAGGAGTACCTGGAAGATGGACCCCAGGAAGGTTACGACAACTAGGATCATCTCCCATCGTCAGCATTGCCTGTGACCCCGAAGATGGAGCTTCGCCTACGCTACCGTTATTATTACGTATTCCCCTGCTTGATGTTGTATTAAGAACTGGATCATGAGATCCCTATTTGTGTAAGAACTTATGTATCGTTTGTAATGGATGATGTACTATGGTATGCAATTCTGTTATGTATCGCAAAAATGGTAATCCTGGGATTGCGATGTATGGCATAATAGGCATCTAGGATTGAAAAATCCGGGTGTTGACAAGGTGGTATCAGAGCCATCCTGACCATAGGAGACCCTAGTTAGACTGGACGTTTGAACCCAAAAACTTAGTTTCAAAACCAAAGAAAACAAATATTTACAAAAACTTATTCTCATTCTTATCTCTTTAATTCTTTCCTAAGAATTCATGTTCCTCAAAAACTCTTGCAAAATACATTTAATTTGACACACTTGATCACCCTGCTAATCTACTCATCCTCTATTTTTATAGATGGACGTGAAGTACAACAAGTTTTACCAACTTGGGAATGGAGGATACCTTATCTTTGAGAGGGATCTGGACCGGCTTTCAGAACTTCTGGAGCGTCCGCACCCCGAGTTCTTCGGAGCTCAGCTCAATGATCAAGGAGGAGAAGACCTGCAGTGGCTAATTGTTGCAAGTCTCCGAGGAAAGATTGAACCTCCCACTGCGGAGGGAATTCAGTTTACCTTGAGGGAAAACAACTGGCTCGATGGACTTACCAGAGCAATGCAGGAAGCTCTTTCCCGTCTGTGTGGGCAGAGCATCAATCAGATCAAGGGTACTCGCTTTGAGTTTTGCCCAAGGCGTGATGCAAATGGACAACCACTGGAAGCCCCATACCACCCCGAGCTGAAGACCCAATTGGACCACCTTAGCTTCATGATGTATGATCGTCAGCAGGAGTTGCACAACTGCCGTGACTACTGCAACCACAAGTCTGCCATCATCAAGACAAAGGACCAGACCATCGCCATGCTAGCAAGGGATCGCAAGTATTGCCGCCGTCAGCTCGACAAGAAGGAGCGCATTATTGCCCGTCTTCGTCACCGCATCTCATCGTTGGAGGAGACCATCCACGAGAGAGACATGCAGTTGGAGGAAAGGGAGAATGCCGGAGAGGATCTTCGTGGAGACCCTTACTCCTATCTCAGCGATGACGATGATTTTCTGGAGGATCAGGCCATGGACTTCTTCAACGATGAGGATGATTTCGCCTTCATCGATGATGATGAAGATGATGAAGCCACAGACTCCGAGGAGTAGTAGCACTTGAGCACTAGCGTAGTGAGTAGTATTCGGTCCCACTGTATCGTAGTTCCCAGAATGGTTCTTAAAACCATCTGTTTTTCTTTGTTGTGGTGTGTGTTGTACTGTGTGCTATGAATGAATGAATGAAAAAGCAAGTTGCTAGAAAAACCTGAGTCAAACTTTAAAAACTTTTCAAAGACCCAAAACCTTAGAATTTTCCCTCTTTTCTCATTATCGATCTAAATCTTCAGATGCCACGTGGAGGAAGTGGTTCAGCCCCGGACCCGATGTTGCAGATTCTGCAAATGTTGACTTCTGACCGCGAAGCTGAAAGAGCGGAACGTCAAGCCAACCTAGCCACTCTGCAACAGATAGCCCAGCTAGCCCACAACAATCAAGGTCACGGAAATCAGGACAACCATGGATCTAAGCTCAAGAATTTCCAGAACACCAACCCACCTGTTTTCACTAAGTCAGAAGAACCCCTAGACGCCGATGATTGGCTGCAAACAATGGAAAATAACCTAGAAGTCGCCGGAGTGGAAGCCAACAAGAAAGTCCTGTTCGCCACCGATTATCTAGCCGGAGATGCCAGGGCATGGTGGAACAATGTTCGCGCAATTACCAGAGGCCAGATGATGACCTGGGAGGAATTCAAGGTCAAGTTTAGCAGAACCCATGTGCCACCAGGTTTGATCAAGAGAATGAGTGACGAGTTCAGAGAGCTGAAGCAAGGAAGGATGACTGTAGTGGAATACCGTGACAAATTTTTGTCATTAGCTAGGTATGCCCCGGAAGAGATAGACACCGAAGCCAAGAAGAAAGAAAGATTCTTGAATGGTCTGCATGACGAGATGCAGACGGTGTTAGTCAATATCCCCTTTGCGGATATTGAAGCCCTTGTCGACTCCGCTATCCAGATGGAGGGAAAGATCAACCAAGCCAATGAGAACCGCAAGCGTCGTATGATGCATCAGCCAGGAACCCATCAGATCCTAAAGTATCGCCCCAACCCATCTCCAGGATTTGCCCCAAGGACCAACAGACCCCCGATGAACCGCCCAACCTATCCCAACCGTGGACACCCTAGACCTGGAGGAAATCACAACAACCCCGGCAACTCTAGTAATTTCACCCGTGCCCCACCCAAGTTAAACACCAACAATGCTACCGCCAACACCAACACTGCCCCGAGGACTGGAAGCAATGTTGTGCCTATAGCGGCCAAGGACAAGTCGCAAGTGACTTGTTATGACTGTGGAAACAAAGGCCACTATTCCAATGAATGCCCCAACAAGAAGAATGCTACAGCCGCCAATGCCAATGCCCCAGCTCAACAGCAGCGTCGTGTTCAGCCCGGAAGAAGATTTTCCCTAGGGAATTCACCCAACCGCAATGGCCGTCTTTTTCTCATGCATGCTGAAGAAGCTCAGGAAGCGCCAGACGTCGTGCTGGGTATGTTTTCTGTTAATTCATTACTTGCAAGAGTGTTGTTTGATTCTGGTGCATCGCATTCATTTGTCACCGAAGAATTTGCATGCACTAGTAAAATTCAACCAACCAAATTGAAGCATGTGATGATTGTGCAAATCCCCGGAGCAACCACCAAGGCTAGGCAAATTTGCAAAGCCGTCCCTATCCAAATCCATGGCATAGATTTTTATGCTAATCTGATAGTACTCGGAACTAAAGGTTTGGAAGTAGTACTAGGAATGGATTGGATGTCCAAACATAAAGGATTGATTGACTGTGCCAAGAAAGCCATCACCATGACCAGTACAACCGGAATATCAGTCGAGCATATATCTGAAACCTTACCTCGTCAATTTAAATGCAACAAGAGTATAGCCCAACCTACCATTGACCAAGTCCGGATAGTCTGTGAATACCCCGATGTATTTCTAGATGTTTTGCCCGGTATGCCCCCAGATCGAGATATCGAGTTTATCATTGAACTAATCCCCGGAACCGGACCCATAGCCCAGAGACCCTATAGTATGAACCCGTCATAGCTCGTAGAACTGAAGAAGCAACTGGATTCCATGTTGGAAATCGGATTGATTCAACCAAGTGCGTCCCCATGGAGATCACCTGTCTTGTTTGTGGACAATAAGGATGGAGGTAACCGTTTGTGTACGGATTATCGGAAGTTGAATGATGTCACCATCAAGAACAAGTACCCCTTGCCCAAGATAGAAGATTTTTTTGATCAGTTGACCGGTGCCAAAGTGTTTTCTAAGATTGATCATAGAACTGGCTATCATCAACTCAAAATTCGTGCAGAGGATATTCCAAAGACTGCCTTTACCACCAGATATGGATTGTATGAGTATACCGTCATGTCTTTCGGATTAACCAATGCCCCCGCTTATTTCATGAACCTCATGAATAAGATTTTTATGGACTTCCTAGATAAGTTTGTCATTGTTTTCATCGATGACATTCTGATTTATTACAAATCAGAAGAAGAACATGAGATACACCTAAGGACCATTCTTGGAACCCTCAGAGAGCATCAGTTGTATGCCAAGTTTAGCAAATGTGAATTCTGGTTACAGGAGGTAGGATTCCTCGGTCACATTGTATCCGCCGGAGGAATTGCCGTTGACCCTGCAGAAGTGAAAGATGTAGAAGATTGGCAAGCCCCAGCCACTCAAACCCAAGTTCGTGCTTTTCTCGGATTGGCGGGATATTACCGCAAATTCATAGAAGGATTCTCGAGTATCGCCAGACCCATGACACAATTGCTGAAGAAGGACAAGAAGTTTGAATGGACCGACAAGTGTGAAGAGAGTTTTCAAGAACTCAAAAGGAGATTGATTTCAGCCCCAATCTTGATCATGCCGGATATCACGAAGCCCTTCGATGTGTATTGGGACGCATCCAAGATTGGTCTCGGATGTGTGCTAATGCAAGAAGGCAAAGTTATATCTTATCTATCCCGACAATTGAAGCAACATGAGCAAAACTACCCAACCCATGACCTCGAACTTGCAGCCGTAGTTCTAGCCCTGAAGACATGGAGACATTACCTGATGGGAAATCGTTGTGAGATTTATTTGGATCACAAGAGCCTAAAGTATATATTCACTCAGAAGGAGCTGAATATGAGGACGAGAAGATGGATTGAGCTAATCAAGGATTATGACCTGGACATTCACTATCACCCTGGTAAAGCCAACGTGGTAGCCGATGCCCTTAGCAGATTGCCGTGCCGCTTGAACTCCATGATTTTGAAGGAGCAACCAAGTTTGCACAAGGAGATGGAAGTTTTTCGAATGGAATTAGTAAGTGAAGGATTTTTGGCTAGCATAGAACTCCAGCCCACTTTGATCAGTCAGATTAAGGAGGCGCAGAAGGAAAATGCTAGTATCGACGGAATCAAGCATCGTATCGGTACAGGCAAAGTACCCGGATTCAACGAGGAAGAAGAAGGAGTGTTGTGGTACAAAGGACGCCTTTGTGTACCAGCAGATTCTGAGTTGAAAGAAGTTATCTTGAAGGAGGCTCATGATACTCTTTATTCTATCCATCCCAGAGGAACTAAGATGTATCAAGATTTAAAAGAGCAATTTTGGTGGCATAAGATGAACAGAGAAATAGGAAGCTATATCGCCAAGTGTGATATATGTCAACGAGTCAAGGCAGGACATCAAAGACCTGCTGGATTGTTGCAACCTTTGCAGATTCCGGAATGGAAATGGGATTCTGTAGGAATGGACTTTATCACTGGACTACCTACTTCTAGTAGGGGAAATGACTCTATCTGGGTCATAGTGGACAGATTGTCCAAAGTAGCCCATTTCTTGCCCGTCAAGACCACCTATCAGAGTTCGAAGCTAGCGTAGTTGTACATCGCTAGAATCGTTAGTTTGCATGGAGTCCCGAAGAACATAGTATCGGATCGAGGAACTCAGTTTACCTCGAGATTCTGGAAGAAAGTTCAAGAAGGTTTAGGAACCCTCCTGGATTTCAGTACCGCGTATCACCCTCAGACAGATGGACAAACGGAGCGAGTAAATCAAATACTCGAAGATATGCTGAGAGCATGCGTGTTAGAATATGGATCCAAGTGGGAAGATTGTCTGCCGTTCACAGAATTCTCTTACAACAATAGTTATCAGGCCAGTCTACAAATGGCCCCATTTGAATTCATGTATGGAAGAAAGTGTCGCACCCCTTTGAACTGGTCGGAAGTAGGAGAGAGTCAGATTTTCGGACCCGACATCCTACGAGAAGCAGAAGAGAAGGTTCACAAGATTCGTGAGCACCTCAAGACCGCCCAATCCCGACAGAAGAGTTACGCCAACAAGAGACGTAGAGACCTCGCCTTCAATATAGGAGATTTTGTTTATCTGAAAGTGTCGCCATTGAAGGGAATGCAGCGTTTCCAACTCAAAGGAAAGTTAGCCCCCAGATATATCGAACCTTTCAAAATTCTGAACCGTCGAGGAGAAGTATTGTATCAATTGGAACTACCCGAAGAGATGTCCGCAGTGCATAATGTGTTCCATATCTCGTTACTTCGCAAGTGTCTCGAAATCCCCGAAAAGACCGAAGTGTTCAAGAATATCGACCATCGGACCATAGAGATAAACGATGACCTGACCTATCCCGAAGTACCCATCCGTATTTTGGAAGAAGCTTTTCGAAGTACCTGAACCCGAAGCATCAAGTTTCTCAAGATTCAGTGGAGCAACCACACAAAAGAGGAAGCTACCTGGGAGCGCGAAGATCACATTAGGACGGATTTTCCCGATCTCTTCAAATCCTAGGTAATCTTTTCGTCCTTTTTCAAATCTCGAGACGAGATTTTGTTTAAGGGGGGAAGGTTTGTAACATCCCAAAAATACTAAGCTTGGATCATCAAATTCTAATCATCAAAATTAGGGTTAACAAAAACTTTTCTAAATAAAATTATGAATGCATGCATATGTGTATGCATGGATTTTGAATTCTTTTAAAACCACCTTGTTTGTTTGTTTCATTGCTTGTAAAATGTTTCTTAGGTGAAATAAACATCATCTAAAACATTTCCCACACTTTTCCTAAAGACAAGTAAATCAAAACACATATATGAAATGAATGGTCACTTTGACCAATTTAACTCTCATGCCTACTTTGGTTGTCTCAAACTTTCATAACCTAACAGAAACTTTTCTGGATCTTTGCACCCCTTGAATGTACTCATAACAAGGTATCAAGGCCCACTTTGTGATCATCCAGAAACTTTCAAATGCATAGTTTAAATGACAATTCAAAATTGAATCTTTATCATATGGGAAGATCCCACTTTTTCAAAAACCACTCAAACAAGCTCAACTTTCAAAACCCAAGCATCTACAGACTCACCAGCACCAATCTAGCAAACCCACCAAAAATCTTTTCAAAATTCAAAACTTGATTTCATGCGGCCATTTCATCAAACAGGTTGCAGACACAAATCAAACAAACATCAAACACTATAGTGAGCAGTGATTGATGCCTAACTTGTTCCCTCTCTGGGCACCACTAGCCTTAGTAGATCATCTAACAACCTAAACTAACCCTTAGCATCACTGTTAGCTTGCCATTGCCATCAATGGTGAACAACCGAGCACACCATTGCCACCCCATAGTTGATAGCAAGCTAGGAGCAGCAGCAAGCCTAGCCAGCATGTCTGGGAGGCAGCCCACCGTCCACCGCCACTCACTGTCCCAGCCGCGAGCGTTGCCAAGCCCTGGACCACACGCACGAACCATGCCAACCTCGCCAGCAACCATGCCGAGCGTGCGCCAGAGCACCACCCTCGACCAGCGCCCACAGACCGCGCGCCGCCCTCACCGAGTGCACACACGATCGCCACCGACCCAGGAGACTGCCAGACATCCCCGTTTGCCGCCCCGTGCCGCACAGCCACCGCCCGCCGTCGAAGACGCCGCCTCTGCCGCGCAGAGCATCACCCGTTCCAGACCAAGCCACACCGCCCCATGCCGTTGAGCATCGCCAGGAGACACCGCACCGTCCCCTACCCTTACCCATGCCATTAGCCGCCTATAACATCGCCCCCGACGAGCTCACCGTGCGCCCCGACGGTCCTCTCGCTCGACTATAAATAGAGGCCACCCCCGCTCGATTTCTTCACACCATCTCACTCCCCTCTCCTCACTGATCGTGCCACACCGTTCTCAGAGCAAGCGAGCACCACCCCGCCGGAATTTCACCGGAGCCCGCCGCCTCTGGAGAAGAAGGGAGCCATCGATTTCGTCCACCCCAGGAGCCGCCGAGACCACCCCTGAGTTCACCGTCGTCGACTTCGTCGTTCGCCCGCCTCGCCGACCCTCGCCCGTACCCCGGTGAGCCCCCAGCACACCTCACTGGCCGCGCTAGGTTTCGTTCTCGCCGGCGTTGTCTCGCGTCGTCGATGACTCACAACCGTTGGATTAGAACTAGATCGAACGATCCACGTTGCCCCATACCGCTTCGCCCAGCCCCGTGTCACTGACGAGTGGGGACACCCACTTAAGCATCCCGCCGGAGCACTGCGCTTAGCAGGCCGGCCCGTTTACTTTTCCCGCGCAGCCCAGTTATTCAAATTAAACTTTTTCCATTTCAATTCAAACACACTTCTGTACCCAACTTCAAAAATCAACCCAGATCAATTCAGTGCACCAAATTGAATGAAACCAATTTCGTTGGAAAGGTCTGTGAATTCTGAATCCAAGCCTGTTGGATTCAAGTCATTTGGATATATAGATCACCCATGGTAAAAATAACAAGACAGAAGCTTTTCTGTATTCAAACATTTTTCAAATTTAAACCATAATAGATTTTGAGTTGATTCCAACTCTCAAAAATCACATTTAACCATACCTTTCAGAATATATAAAAATATATAGGTTTACTTGCAGAAATAATGTTCAAGTAATAAAAGAATGCCCCATAGGCATTACTAGCCACTTTAATTAATTAAAATAAAAGGGTAAAACCTTATTAAATTGTGACACCACTTTAAATCACATTCCCTTGGACTACAATATGTGGTGATGACATGTGTCAACATGATCCCATGTTTGGTTTGGAGAATATTAAATCTTAAGTAGTTTTTCAATGAGTAGAAATTACTTTTATAAAAATAAAAGGAATTAAACCAAGCCTTTACCTTGTAATGTTAGAGATGATGCTAGATCATCTATAGGACCCTTGTGTGTGATGATTGCAAGTAGTTAAGTATTGTTTGGTGATTGTGTACCTCGTATTTATTCATAGACGATAGTACCGACCAAGGATACGAGGAGGAAGGAGGATTCTACGAAGAAGAAGCCGAGGAGAACTTCAACCACTGCTCTGCACAAGGCAAGCTAACACTTGCAAGATACTTTACCTATGCAAGCTGATGCTATCCTATGCGAGCTTATATTGACACTGATGCAAGCCTAATACTACTAGTGAATGTGCAAGATAACCCTTGCAAGATACCCTACCGATGCGACAAACCCTTAACTGTTACCCTGCCTACTATAAGCCATAAGCATATGTGATCATACCCACTTGATAAACCAATCCTAGTTTTACTTGCAAGATTCTTACTTTATTTTCTTTATCAAAGCTTACTTAGAGTTTACTTAAGAGATTGGTAGATACTAGAAAGACATGTGAAGGTTGCATAAAGAGCGTAAAATTTGGCCTAAGTTAGAAACCTTGATAATAGCCTAAGATATAAGGTTGTACTTAGTTGAAACTCCACTAGTTTACCACCCCTCATTAGTACTACCACCACCTATAGATGCTAGTGCTAAGCCTAAAACTTGATCAACTTTAGATGGGAATACTTGGTGGAAAAATGGTTATGAAAACCTTGGAATGATGGATCATTCTATTGAAATGTTTTGGACATGTGTTTACAAACACTTGATGATTTTGGTGATGAAAATGTTGAGGCATGAGCCTTAGCCCTTTATAAAACTGATGGTTGTCTGGATGCGATACCATTCCAATTTTATCGTACAACCACAATACCCGAATATTGGGTAGGGCTTGACTGGAAACTTATATCCCTTAGTATTAGTTACCTCACGGCCAAGGTCTGAGCTGAGGCTACCTTGTGAAGATTGTCCACCTGTGTAGTACCCAAGATGACAGTTGGTCATGGTTGGGAGGCCAAACTCACAGGAGAGGTGATTATACTAGGGAGTGTAATTGAAAGGTTAGGATTGATTATCCGCATACTGAGTATGATGAATTCAGGATTTGTTCCTGACGGATGTATCGAATGTTGTGGTGAAAGTGTACAATCTCTGCAGAGTGTCTAACTATTCGAATAGCCGCGTCCGCGGTTATGGACAGTTGGAGTGGCCATACTGTTCCCCCGTCAGACTTTTCAAAATGACCTGTGAAATGAAGTGAGACTTTGACTTGACCACAACAGAGTTGTGATATGAAATACAAGTTCCCACTTAGGAATTATAAAATTGTGACTAGCTTTGGAACCTAGTAGAGATAAATCTGGCTTTTGCAAAACAACCCTAGAGCCTATTGTCCTATTATCCAAAAACCCCTTTACTTGTTAGTATTAATTTGCGAGTACTTAAAGAGTACTCATGGCTTTTTCCCTGGCTATTCCGATGGCTAGACTATGAAGAGGAGTACTTGGAAGATGGACCCCAGGAAGGGTACGACAACTAGGATCATCTCCCATCGTCAGCATTTCCTGTGACCCCGAAGATGGAGCTTCGCCTACGCTACCGTTATTATTACGTATTCCGCTGCTTGGTGTTGTATTAAGAACTGGATCATGAGATCCCTATTTGTGTAAGAACTTATGTATCATTTGTAATGGATGATGTACTATGGTATCCAATTCTGTTATGTCTCGCAAAAATGGTAATCCTGGGATTGCGATGTATGTCATAACAGGCATCTAGGATTGAAAAATCCGGGTGTTGACACAAGTCAACCCAAGCAAAGCATCAAAGGAGAATACCAGAATACTATGCTTTTGCATGCTAAAACAACGCATAATTTCTTCAAAGCACACTAAGCAATCCCAATTGTTTGGAACAAGACATGGTACATCAATAATCACTAATCATAATGCTAAAACAACACCTAGCATGTCATGCTAAAGTCTAAGTCACAGTCAATGCAAGCTCCTCTTGCACTTCAAGCAAGAACTTACTACTCATTTCCAAACACCAAGCAAACTTATTTGCAAAACAACACAGCGAGAATGGGGGTCCAAACTAATCAAGAAAACTAAACAAACTAAGCAAAGCATACGAAAACTAAGACGCTCCAAGAACAACACAACTGTGTATAAAACAATAAAAACGAAGTGTCTAGACAAACCTGAGCTTTTTATTGATGAAGAAGGGGATGCCTTGAGCATCCCCAAGCTTTGACGCTTGTACCTCTTGGATATTTCTTGGGGTGACACCATGGTGGCATCCCCAATCTTGAGATTTTTTCCATTCTTCATCTCATTCCATCATTCTCTCTCTACACCTAAAATTTTTCCTTCATACAAAACTTCACACAACCTTCATTAGCAACATTAGTGTATTCAAAAGATATTAGACCTCTGGAAAAGCTTTGGAACAACAAGACTTTTCACTAAAAACACAAGCTACAGTAGTAACTCCTTCAAAAAGCTCAATTCACCTAAAGAGAACTCAAAAAGGAATTAATAAGAAGCAAATGCAAATAATGGCAGAAATCTGTCAAAACAGACCAGCAGGTAGAAACCTATTTTTTCGAACATCTTCTGTTGCTCGAATAAAAATGTGTTGAACTAAATAAAGTTAGCTAACATACTGGGGGATTTATTCGTAAATTTTCAGCTCAATCCGAGTTACAGAGACTCCTCACGATTTTTTTTGGTGGAGGACAGAAATCTTTTTCGGGGCAGCAACTCCCCAAATATCACTTCCCTCTCATTAGAGGTCATTCTTGTCACAAAAAGCAAACAAAAAGGATAAAGAGAGGTCATTATAGAAGTAATAACTTCCAATACTCAAGGAAACTCTTGGGTTATCTCCCAATAAATACTTTTCTTTAACGCCTTTAAGTTAGGCACAAGAAGCAAGAAGAATCAAGTATTTTCAAATGAGGAAGCATTAACATCCATACTTGCAAAGTCTTCAACTATGAAAGGTATCTCATCCAAATGGGTTTTGGAGGATCCCTTCTCATCTCTCTTTGGTCTACTACCTTCATCAAAAATATTTTCAGGAGCAATCCAATCAAAATTATTTTTAAAGGCTTCATGCATTCCAACAAGCTTAAAGAGTATGGGTGTCTTAAATTCTTATCTAGGCTTAGTTTTATCAGAAATACCCACAACATCTACACTTGAGCCTAGCATATTGAAACGCTCAAAGACCTTTTTGGCTTCCCTAGCAACATCATGGAATTCTTTTGATAAAGTGTCAAGGATGAATTCCATCTTTTCAACATTCTTCTCTTCTTTTAGTTTTAGGAACAAAAATTATATGAAGGGGTTAAGGCTAACAAACCTAGCCTCCAACATATGAACTAAAGAAGCTGCAACAATCTCATAATTATGAGCAAGCTCTTCTATAGATTTATCCTCAATATCCTCATGCTTTCTAACATAATTAAAGAATTCTTCAATATTATCTTTCCCAATTATGGAGCCACTACCTATTGCAAGATCTTTCATGGCGAACTTGGGGAGCAACATGGTGAGCTAGAGCAAGGTGGCAACTAGAGCAGAAACTATTTTTTTGTGTTTTTGAATAAAGCAAGCAAACCAAACTAGAATAATTTTTTGGGTTTTTTGGAAAGAGGCAAACAAAACCAAGCAAAAGAAACAAAGCAAACTAAAAAAAGTAAAGAGAAAGGAAGTGAATGAATCCCCTTGTGAAGACGTCCTTAGCCTCCCCGGCAGCAGCGCCAGAAAACTTGTTGGCGTGTTGTCGTGGGAGCTTCTTCTTCTTTAAGTCCCCGACAACGACGCCCGAAAACTTGTTGATGACTCCTTGGTGGCACCAGAGAACTTGGTGCTTGATGTGGAGTCTTGTTGGGAACCCCAAGAGCAAGGTGTGAAGCAACACATCAGCAAGTTTTCCCTCAGTAGAGACCGAGGTTATCGAACCAGAAGGAGGAAGGAAACGTCACATAGGTGTTGCAAGAAACGCGGAGACCTGCAGAACACAAACTCAAGACTTTGCCCCAACGAACAGTGAGGTTGTCAAGCTCACCGGTTTGCTGTAAAAAAGGATTAAACGTATGGTGTGGAAGGTAATGGTTTGCATCAAGTAAACAAGTAACAGTGGAAGATGTATCAATGGTAAAGATTGGACCGGGGTCCATAGTTCACTAGAGGTGCTCTCCTTAGATAAACAACATGGCATGAAGGGTAAAAAAATTACATCAGGGCAATTGACAGGAACTGAGCAAGGCATAATAATATAATTACTAGTCAGAAAGATCCTATGAGATTCTATTGGGCAATACAACAAGATACATAGACCTCCATCCAATTGCATCTATGACTAGAATTCCACCTTCAGGTTATCATCCAAACCCCCTCCAGTATTAAGTTGCAAGCAACAGACAACTGCTTTAAGCAAAGTGTGTAAGGTAAACAGTCCACATGTTCCATGAACAAGAGACCGTTGTTTTCTCCCTAGTAGCAACAACACATCTACAACCGAAGAGATTATTGTCACTTCCCTTGCAAACTAGAGGCATGGACCCACTATTGAGCATAAATACCCCCTCTTGGAGTCACTAGCAACTACTTGGCCAAGATAGCTACTAACAACGGAGAGAATGCAAGATCACAAACAACACAGACATGACAGAATCATAAAGACAAAACCATTAATCAAACCAACATAATAATCTCAATATCCATCGGATCCCCGCAAACACAACATGCATGATTACAAATAGATTAGATCTTGATCATGAACGGAGCTCATAAGATCTATACATGAAAGCACAAAGGAGGAGATACAACCATCTAGTATAAACTACATGGAACCATAGTCCAAGGTGGAACTACTCACGCATCATAACAGAGAGAAGGCCTTCGGGATGATCTCCCCTCCGGCAGGGTGCCGGGAAGAACTTCAGATCCCCCTGATCTAGGGATGATGGTGGCAGCGGCTACAGACGGTTTCGTGGAGATTTGATCGGGTGCTTAGGGTTTCTGCATCGAGGGCTTCTTATAGGCGAAGGGGGAGGCCGAGGCAGCGACCAGAGGCGCCAAACCCTAGCTAGGCGCGAGGTGGGGCCCTCCCCGCGACTGGGGTGGGTCTGGCCACCCTGACCGGTCCCTCCGGATCTCCTCTGGACTTCTTGTTCCCCACGTAAAGTAATTGACTTTGATGTTTGTCCCGTCCAATTCCGAGAATATTTCTTTACTAATTTTTTTGAAACCAAAAATAGCAGAAAACATGCATTTGGCACTGTTGCAACTTGTTAATAGGTTAGTACCAGAAAACATGTAAAAATCACCTCAAAGTGTAGACAAGTAAAGCAAAGTAGATACTAAACAAGCATGGAGCATAAAAATTATAGATACGTTTCCAACGTATCACCCGCCGCATACGAGATGGCTCATTGTAGAAGTCATCCCAAAAGCACTTCTGAGTGTCAGTCCAAAAGAGTCTGTCAGCAGCAAGATATGTGCAGTTAGGAAAGTGTTACGAATTCTGCCTCCTCAAGTCTCGCCACTCATTCACAGAGATATCCGAAGCAGTATTATTGTTGGGAGGATCCTCTTCTTCAGTAGGGCCAAGACTAGACTTTCCCTTGGGAGCGGATCTTACAGCATAGGCTTTCTTCTTAGAACCTATCTGTCCACTAGCAGAACCAGAACCCCCTGCGATTGCAGCTGCTTGTTGACGCTGAATGAGGCGAGGAGCAGGGGGAGGGGCCCAATGGACAACAAGCTTTATCTTTTTGCGGTGTCTTGCTCAAAATCGATGCGGTCAGACGCTGCACAAGGAGCACACAAGAACGCAAGGCAAAGAAAGCAAATGAGTGTGTATGCCATAAAGAACTCACAAGAACACATATTGATGTTTGGGAAAGCGCATGGATAAACAAAAAGGATAGGAGTTTTGGCGCCAGGTCCAGCAGAACCGACCTAGTCGCCAAAAGGATCGGCGACAGTTCTGGTGGACCGGAAGCTCGGCTGGAAATTCTAGAGAGCATTTCGGTCAATCGGAACGGTGATCGGAATTTTCGGCGACCGTATCGGCGGGACCGGGCCTAGGACCAAAATCTTAGAGCAATCGATTTTGAGACTGTCCATGACTTAGTACTTGCGCAAAAACAACATGTGGGAGAACCAGGGTGAAACTAGGATGGCACTAGCTTAGTTACTCGACTAGAGAGTAGAGAGAACCAAGGGAGCACAAGCTTGGCCATGAAAACTAGGGTTTCACTACCAACAAGAGGAAAAGGTAAGAAGGATATGATACCCTCGGATGCCGAAGAATAAGCCATGCCCCCCCCCCTTGCCAAAGATGGGCAAGAAGAAAGCACCACATGAGAAGGAGGGAGAGCACTCCCCGATCTCCCAATGCGGGCAAGGAGAGAGCGAAACCTTCGGTGAGAAGACTTGTAGAGGCCCGATCTACAACTTGGTGGAGTAGGGAGGGATTTGGGTGGAGGAAAGGGCCTATGGGGGGTGGGGAAGCTTGGGGCGGCGACCATAGAGGATGGGAGGGCGTGGGGAAGAAGGAAGAAAGAGATTGGAACTGCCCCACACGCGGGCTATAAATACCCAAAGAGAAGAAAAAAATCGGCAGTAAGTCCG
The DNA here is from genome assembly GCA_916181665.1 of Avena sativa. NCBI lineage: Eukaryota > Viridiplantae > Streptophyta > Magnoliopsida > Poales > Poaceae > Avena > Avena sativa. The sequence continues at coordinate 411,627,002 of OV702281.1, read as the reverse complement.
GTCGGACCGGCGCCCATGTCGGAATTTTCGGCGAGAGAGTCGGCGAACCGGACTAGTGGCCGATATTTTTGGCGGCGACCGGAATTTTCAGCAGAGAACCGAAACCGTGTTCTATAATGCTTTTCGGTCTGCTGCCAGAAATTCCGGCGGTCGCCGGAAATGTCGGTCGCCAGGCCGGCGAACCAGAAATTTTGCCGAAAATTTCCTGGAAACGATGTATGTGGGATTTTTCTGGAAACGATGTATTGTGAGAATTCATATGAGCATACACACAAGATCCAGATGAAAACCAGATTTAAGCAATGTCCATTTGAAAAAGTCATGAAGAAATACAACAAGCAAACATGGACAAGGAAGTTATCATTGAACAACAAGGCACCCAATACACAAATACAACCATTTGGCGGAGGATTTCTCCCCCTATGTTTAAGCATACATGTCATGGCGCCTCAAAGATATATGCTTGGACCCATATCGTGACATGAGATCAATTTATGTTACACACATAGGTATGCATAAAACCAAGACATGGTAAGATGACCATCCCTACATGTGCTGCACGACTAGGCTACATAGCACGTTAAGAGCAAGAATATAGTGCAAGAAGTAAACCAATCCAAGTTTTGAGGATCTAGGATACCGAGTTCTCGTCTCAACATGACAAACCGGTCTTCATCCAAAGGCTTCATGAAGATATCGGCCAATTGGAACATCGTACCCACATGAGTGAGATTGATATCACCATTTGCGACATGGTCACGTAGGAAGTGGTGGCGAATGTCAATATGTTTGGTGCAGCAATGTTGGACGGGGTTATTGGAGATCTTTATTGCGCTTTCATCACTACAAGGAATATGGCTATATATGACCCTCTATTTTCGTCACAAAATCGTCACAATAGTCAGTTTATGACGATTCTATGACGATTTTGAGATCGTCGAAAGCTGAGCGTCGCAAATGAACTATAACGACGATTTTAGTGAAATCGTCATAACCGTTATGACGATTTTGGATCGTCATAACCATTATGACGATCCGATATCGTCACGGGCAAACTGGCCTCGCCAGGTCAGATCCTACGTGGCTGAGCCTACGTGGCAAACAATCAGCCCGGTCCATTTGAAAAATTACATGGGCCGAGCCAACGATTCAGTCCATTAATATTTTTCTATCAATTCTCGTTGCTACTTGGGCCATGCCTAATATTTTAGCCTTTTTGTTTTTAGGCCCATGGCCTTTTTAATTTTGGGGCCGTGGCCTTTTTACCATTCAGCTCTTTTTATTTTCAACCATTTTTTCCAGGAATTGTAAATTTCTCCAGTCGCTATGGCCTTTTGAAAGCCCAAATAGAATTTGGATAAACAGACAAGCATTACACAAATAATATTTTAACCCAGGAATTGTCCACTGCCACAAAATTGTAACCTAGGAATGGTCCACTTCCACAAATAATACAATCAGGCATAATTCACATAAACCAGGAATAGAAAACATCTACAAAAGTACAGTGTAGTATATTACAAAGATTCCATAGTACAAATCACACACAGCCACAAAAATATGAATATCAACTCTTTGATAAGTATGAAGCCTTCAGTTCTTCCATCTTCGTCCTGTAGCTCATTTAAAAGAGAGGAAATGATGGTTATGGCTGCCAGTCAAAGAAAGAAATATCTTCTAAAATTAACATAGATAGATCAGGTAGAAAGAAAATAAACAGATGTGCATATCAATTCTGAAGCTATTAGCAAACATTATACTGGTGATACAAACCTACATCACTTTTAAGTAGCACTTAAATATACAGATGTACTAGTTAAGTAAATGCATGGCTTGGATAGTAAAAATACCAGAAAGGAACAACTAATGTACAACACACAAATTAGCTTACAATCAAACTTGAACATGTACCAGACAGAAACAACTGATGTACTGCACTTTGCGGCTCAGAGAAAGATGTAAATTTCAATGTCAAACATGTACAATGTTACTATAGTATATCTTTACTGATAAATTTCAATGTCAAATATGTACAAGTCACTTGCCTAAAAGACCCTCCTTGAAACTCATTAGGAGAAAGATTCCTAGATCGTGCCTTTTTGGCTAGCTTCTTAACCTACAATATTTTCAAAAGGGAGAAACATGAACCTTCAATAGCCATAGAAGTACTGAAATTAATCTATACCTATGTAAGAGAATTTTGTATTTTTAGTGCTTCCAAATGCACGGTTAATTCTGGTTTTGAATAAGAACTGCATGCCGACGACTTTGACATGCTGCCAATCAAACAAATGTTGCTGAAGAAATTATTCTTCAATAGAACTTTGTCATACCTCTGAGGATATTGCTGAGATGGTCGTTTGATCCGCTTTTCTTATCATAGGAGTCATCAAGCTATAGAATAGCAAAGACTGTCATTACAGACTGTTGTAGAAGGTTCTGCATTTTGCATAATATACATCAATACAATGGTACACAAAATAATTCTTGATATCATTGGTCTCTACATGAATAGACAGAAACCAAATAGTTCATAGAAAACCTAAAGGAAGGTAAACATTACTTGATCGGGAGAAATCTTGCCTAGAAACTCATTCATACACTTCTTGATAGCTCTCCTAACTAATTTGCTGAAGTACCACAACCAAACTAAAGCCACAAATTCAGTATCGTGGCTCGTATGCTCTAAACCAGATTTTGAATTTCAACAAAAAGCATATGCAAAGAACTACAATGCACAACCAACCTTTGAACTTGATCTTCTCTGGATTCTGCAAAGAACTATAGCTCAAGGGTGTTCCGCTGTAGCTCATCCTACACCAACCACAAACAAACAACCTAGATCAGCCGACAAATAGAAAGCATAGATCATCCAACAACCATTTAGTTTTTTAAAGTAAAGAGAAGCATGATCGAACTAGCAAAATATAAACTATTCCAACTATTCTGTAAATAATGTAGTAAACAGCAACTAAAAAACAATTCTCTCCCTTGGTTAATATACAGAAGGTCAGCAAGAAAGCAACAATTGTTCAGAACAAAAGATATAAGGCATACAAGCTGCCTCGGTATTTCCTTTGGCATTTCTAGCAGGTCCAATGAACACCATCAAGTATCAACTGCTAAGGGCCTAGTGTAAGCCAGATGTAATGCGCTGCAGAAGTGATCAAGATCTACCAAGTTGTGTACAATCTTTGTTTTTGAATATCTACTCTAATTTGGTTAGTACACAGACTATTCAAATAATAAAACATTCTATAAAGTAGCTATATAGGCAAGCTTGGCGTTGGCAGCACATATGAGCTTAACCAGACAATCATGTCCCGGAGCAAGCCTAAGAGTTATAACTGGGAAGTGATCAAAAATGTTATGGAGGAGGAGGCTCGCTCAGGACCAAGCATGCGACTACGAGACCGCTAACCTCATCAATCAATTTAAACATGCCAACTTAGACTCCTCCAAGACAATAACAAAGACCTCCTGTTCCTGAGATACAACAATAGACGTGCAATTACAGATACCAGCAACCACTAACAGTCTAATGTAACTTGCAAATAGAAAGTATGCGCTGCACTGGCAGTCCTACTATCTTTAGCAAATAGCTATTTCGATTAGTGGAGTGGACTGATAAGGAACCAGTAGGTACTAGATGAAACAAGAGCCTGTTGAAATTTGTCTAGACCATTACTGTTGCCTCCCTAAATACTTGTATTTAGACAAGCAACCCCAAGTTTATTGGGGAAGTTTGGATCAAGTAATCACCTCATACATCACGTGATGATCCTACAAAATTGGTGGGTGACCCAATCCCTCACTTTATACTAGGTGATGATGAACCAACCCATTCCATTCCTCAAACTAAATAAGGGAGCTAGGATTGCATGGTCAATTCACAACTGTGAAATAACCCTTTTTCATAGGCCCAACTTTATGTATCGTGGTAAGCAAAACGCATAGTGCATTAACTAAAAAAAGACTGCAATCTGTTTTGTTTCTAGCAGTAATAGCTGAAGCACAAAGTTGTTCTAGTGCAGATTCAACTTGCAGATTGGACATATCCAGTATGGAGCATCCAACAATGATAGCTAAAAGAACAAGACTCGAGTTCTACCCTCTTAAAGCAAATATCTAGTATCGCCCAGCTCTAGAAACTAGGAACGGGAGAGGGTGTTTCGATCATACATCACAGCCTGGTTCGAATAAGGAGCTTAGGAAGGAAGCACATTAGACCAATGAGATCAGGAAACTAGATTCTAATCAGGGCCACATAAGGTAATCATGCATGAAAAGGTAACACAAAAAATATCAATGAGCTACTAGAACATCTAAAAAACCAGCCTCACATCACAAGATCAGATATCAGCCACTAGAATTCCACGGCTACATGATCCCCATCAGAAAACATAGGAGCAGGAGCAGGTTCCTCACGATTGGAATCAACCTAGTGCAAAGCATACATCACTATATTTACCTGTGATTGACACCAACAACCATGATGATGCGTGATGGTTTTTCTTTCTAATCTCGCTGGCAGTCGGACCACAAGATTGGACATACCATGCTGCCCTCTTCAAAACCATGGGTGTCCGATGCGTATCAAGCTGGATACGTCCGACAGATGGAGATTAGTCAGACTCTTGCAGAAGTTTAGCGTGACCAACAACTTTGCCCTGAGACCTGTCGGACATTGAACGGGCCTTAATCAGTTTGCACAAGATTTAGAATTACCAAAGGCTACACTTATCAGTCTACGTACCAGGCAAACGAAAAGTAGGTAATAGTAAATTATATATTTTGTCAAAACGGCTTGGGCTTGCTCCCATCGTGCTGCACCACCAGATCCCATAGATGCAAGCCTCTAGGTACCACCAAAATTCTACTTATGAACTACTAGTCACAATCAACAATACTAACTACTAAAACAGCCAATAACTCAGCCATAATACCACAAAACGCTGGAAGAAAACCTAGGGAAACTTGCTATGGATCTTAAATCCCCTCCTGATGTTGTTTACCGGATCCGGGAAGTAGCCGTCAAGGACGTCCTTGGGATCAAGCAGGGACATGGTAACCTAGACGCGTGGCACCACCGCCACCACGTACTGCACCCGGTGCTAGCGATGTGAAGCCCACTGTTGCTCCACGCCTGAAACGAGGTGGAGACTAAGTTAGAGCACCATATGAAAAAAATATAGCAGAAAATTCGAGGCGATTCCATCAAATCGAACATACCATGCTGATGTCGCCAGTGTTGATGACGAACGAGCCGAGGAGGGGTCGATGGGAGATAAAATCGTTGGCGGAGGGAACCGGCACCTCGAAGAAAACAGTGGGGAGAAGTGGTCAACATTCAAGGAGCCACGGGGAGCACTGATTTTTCCATGGGAGGACGGATTTCACCGCCGCAAAGCTGTGCAGAAACCTCAAGGTCGAGGTGGAGAGGGTGAGATGAAGGCTAGATTTGGAGGGAACGGGTGCGGTGTGGGAACGGTGGCTGCGACGGGAGAGGGTTAGTTGTGCCAGGGAGAAGAGAAGATAGGGGTGGCGGCGGGGAGAGAAGAACAGAGGGGTTGCCGGCGGGGATAGAGGTGGGCGGCGGTACAGGGAAGAGAGAGGCGGCTGCTTGGATTTGATCTGAAGCGGAGATGAGCACGGCGTGGCGGTGGGGGAGAGATAAGGTTAGGGTTAGAGAAGAGTGTCAGGTGTGCGCGTGAAGGGTGCCATGTCATCGATCCACAATAGGTTTCCCAAATCATCATCTCATCCATCCATCTTGTTCACATCCAACGGTCGATATTGTTCTTCTCTTATATCTAGATTTTCCTAGCGATTATGACGATTTCATTCACAGAAATTACGACGTTTTTGAGTGACATCGTCATAATTTTATAAGATTTTGTCCCTCCCGAATGGCTTACGACTATCCGGTGCAAAATCGTCATAACTTTATGACGATTTTATCCATAGTCACTATCAAAAGGTCATAGATTGACACATTTCTTGTAGTGCATTGTCACATAGAAGAGGCACCGTACCAAGATACACACCATAGTCTTTCAAGGTTTGCCTCATCCATAATAATTGAGCACAACAAGATGTCGTGGATATGTATTTGGCTTCGGCGGTGGATAGGGCTGTGGAGTTTTATTTCTTCGAAGACCAACTCACCAATGACCGGCCAATGAATTGTCAAGCCCTGGAGGTTGATTTCCGGTCAACCTTATCACCTTCCCAATCGGCATCCGAATAGCCAACAAGCTCAAAGGTTGACCCCTTTGGATACCAAAGCCCGAGAGTAGGAGTGAGAACAAGGTACCTAAAAATCTGTTTGACCGCCATCAAGTGGCACTCCTTGGGAGCGGATTGAAAACGAGCACACATTCCAACACTTAACATGATATCCGGCCTAGAGGCACAAAGTTAGAGCAAGGAACCAATCATAGAACGATATACCTTTTGATCCACGTCCTTCTCACCAACTCCAAGGCCAAGTTGTCCATTTAGTGGCATGGGAGTCTTCATGGGATTAGCCTTGGCCATCTCGAACTTATTGAGCATGTCCTTAATGTACTTCTCTTGAGAGATGAAAGTGCCATGAGGAAGTTGCTTTATAATGAAGCCTAGAAAGAACTTCAACTCCCCCATCATGGACATCTTAAATTTCATAGTCATCAACTCGGCAAAAGCTTTGTTGTGAGATTCGTTAGTTCCACCAAAGATAATATCATCAACATAAATTTGAACAATGAATAAGCCACCCCCTTTAACTCATTTGGTGAAAAGGGTGGAATCGACCTTACCCACACTAAACCCATCCATGAGTAGAAAATCCCTAAGGTGCTCATACCAAGCACGGGGAGCTTGCTTTAGTAGAGAGCCTTATGGAGTAGATACACATGGTTGGGATAGCGTGTGTTTTCGAATCCCGGGGGTTGAGCCACATATGCAACCTATTTCAAGGGACCATTAAGAAATGCACTTTTCACATCCATTTGATAAAGCTTAAAGTTATGGAAAGATGCATAAGCAAGCAAGAGACGAATAGCTTCAAGACGAGCAACGGGCGCAAAGGTGTCCTCATAGTCAATACCTTCTATTTGGGCATACCCTTGCGCCACTAACCTTGCTTTGTTTCTTGTGACGACCCCATTTTCATCTTGCTTGTTCTTGAACACCCACTTGGTCCCAATGACATTGATGCGATGATCTTTAGGCCTCTCCACTAGAGACCAAACTTCATTTCGGGTGAAACACTCGAGTTCTTCTTGCATGGAAATAACCCAATCCGGATCCTCCAAAGCCTCATGAACCTTGAGGGGCTCAAAATTGGACACAAAAGCATGATGCCCACAAAAAGGTTGTGAGGTTCTTCTTCTTGGCACGGGTCTCGATCCCTCTTGATATGCTTCCAAGGATATTGTTGACTTGGAGTCCACTTTCAATGGAGGCGGCCTTGATCTTCCGAATTGTGCCTTCATGATCAACGAATTCATCTTTTTAGGGCCCTTGATCATTGACACCATCTTGAGATTGATCTTGGGATGGAGGAGATTGATCTTCTACTTAGTCTTGCTCAAAGGGTTGAGGGCTTGGTTCTTGTTCTTCGGTTTGCATGGCATCTTGAGTAAGATGTTGATCTTGTGGTGCATTTGATGGCTCAACTTGGGTAGAGCTTGGCTCTTCTTGAGTTGAGCTTGATCCTCCCCCATCATATTGTTGAACATGATTGTGAGACTCAGTGGGCAAGATATGCCCAATACTCATCGACTTGATGACTTGAGAGGAATCACCATCACCTACCTCACGTGAAGTAACTTGCCCCTCATGGGGGCCATTATTCTCCAAAAACTCCATGTCACAAGATACTTCAACACAACCATTGGTTTTGTTGTAGTATCTATAGGCATGAGAGTTTTCCGCATAACCAACAAAGATACCCTCTATAGTTCTAGTTTCGAATTTATCGAGCGTTTCCTTTTTGTTCTTAACGAGGCACTTGCATCCAAAGACACGAAAGTAGTTGACATTGGGCTTCTTACTTGTGAGAATCTCGTATGGAGTCATGACGAAGGGAGCTCGGAGGAAGAGCCAGTTAGTGTAGTGGACCGCGGTAGCAATGGCTTCTCCCCAAAAGTTGTGGGGGGACTTGAATTCACTCAACATTGTTCTTGCCATCTCAATGATTGTCTGGTTCTTCCTTTCAACAACACCATTTTGTTGAGGGGTATAGGGAGCTGAGAACTCATTTTGTCTGGTTCTTCAATGAACTCTTGCATGGTGTAGTTCTTGAACTCGGTGCCATTGTTGGTTCTAATGGTCTTGATCTCCACTCCATGAGTGCGTTGAGCTTGCTTGGCAAAGATCATGAATTCCTTGTAGGTCTCATCCTTTGACCTGAGAAGAAAGACCTAAGTATACCTTGAGTAATCATCAATAATGACAAGACCATATCTTCTTCCACCAAGAGAGTCATACGTTGAAGGCCCGAAGAGATCCAAATGGAGAAGCTCCAAGGGTCTTGATGTGCTTACCTTGGTTACGGAGGGATGATGCTTCCCAATTTTCTTTCTTGAAATGCAAGCACTACACACACGATCTTTCTCAAAGGAGACACCGGTTAGTCCAAAAATATGCTCACCCTTTAGGAGTTGATTGAGATTTCTCATGTTGACATTACCTAGGCGATGATGCCAAAGCCATCTCTTGTCAGCAAGTTGTGTACACATATCATTTTCTAGATCCAAAGGCCCCGAAGTGACAGAAATTGGGACAACCGGAGGGGATGGCTATAATGTGAGGATCACATGTGTTCATGGAGTGTTAATGCTTTACTCTGGTGCTCTATTAAAAGGAGCACCTTAATTGCCAGTAGTTCCCTTGAGGCCTCGCTGCAACGGGCTGGCAGGACAAAAGATGTTGTGCAAGTTCTCATTGCGAGCACGCATGACTATATATGGAGCACATGCCTAGGATTTTTTAGTACTTGGATGCTTATTCTTATTTATCTGCAATTTCCCTAGATCTTGAAGTTACATGTTTAGACTTGTCCATGCAACTCCCGTCCATCCATCCCTATGCCTACCACACTCGAATTCTACTGTTACTTTTATTATTGCTCTCGTTTTACTGCTGTTTTTAATACTACCAAACTGTTGTTACTGATAAACTTCCGTGAGCAAGAAGTATTTCTAGGTGTAGCTGAATTGACAACTCAGTTGTTAAGGCTTGCAAGTATTCTTTGGCTCCCCTTGTGTCGAATCAATAAATTGGGTAATACTACCCTCGAAGACTTTTGCGATCCCCTATACCTGTGGGTCATCAAGACTATTTTCTGGCACCGTTGCCAGGGAGCATAGCTTTATTTGTAAGTTCACTTGGATCTATTATTGTTCACTACTACTCCTTTCATCATGGGTAAGTCCCGTGATGAAAATTTTCCTATTGCTACTGATAAACTTCTGTGAGCAAGAACTATTTTGTCGTGGTGTGGAACATGGCAGTGCCATCGGGGATGGCTAAAGAGGAACACTCGGATGCAATCGATGGCTCACGCAACATGTTGGGCACGGTGAACTGCAAACACAACGATGTACCCAGGTTCGGGGCCCTCTCAGTGAGGTAACACCCCTATTCCTACAAGATGAACTATATGGGGGACGGGCATCCAGTACAGATGCTCCTTGAGCTGTTTCCTTAGCTACTATCGAGAGCTAGAGGAAGATGAAAACTAGAGGCTAGATATTCTACCATGAATCTTACTTACCTAGAACCCCAGCTCGGCCCGCCCTTATATACTGGTCGGGAGGGGGGGAGATTACAATTTGGACTCTAGGGTTTATTGTTTGGATACGGGTTTATAGGGTAGGGCCGGCTACAGGGCCCAGCCGGTGGGCCAGGACCCAGTATGCACTTCTTTTAGGGTCATCCTCTTCTTTAGTGGTCACCCGGGCTTCCTTTGGGGCATCATCCTTGCTTTAATGGTCACTCAGACCGTTTGACGGTCGGCCGACCACTTTGCTTTATCCTCGTCGGGTAGCGATGGTCATGATGGCACGCCAGCCTGCCCGATGATGAGGGAGCCAGAGGCGTACCCCACAAGGAGCATCTCCCCCTCTGTGCTCTTCATCGAATCCGAGGTAAGCCGGGTGGAAGCGGCCACCCGACCGGTTCTACTGGCTGCTGGGCTAGACGGGCCAGCCGGGAAAGCTTCGAGCCTAGCCGGGCAGTATTAGCCAAGCGGCTGGAGTTGTCCTGCTTGATGGCCAGTCGGCCTTCTAGAGCCAGCCTACTTGGGCCTGGCTTTCCCCACCCGGGGGTCATACCCCCGACACTAGTCCCCAAGCGTGGAAGGACTTGGCCAGTGGGTAAGGTCTTGCGTTCTCCCTTACATCTCGAAGTAGTTTGTTGACCGGACCTGGCTGCAGCTTTTGCTTTTGCTTTCCGGCTGGATTCAAGCGGCAGCGGAATCGATGTCCGCCCACTGGGTGTGAACAGCGAAGGCTGCGACCGGCTGGCGAAGCTAGAGACGAAGGGTCAGTTTGCTGATGTTGGTGATCTCGTCAGCCACGACTGTTGCTCTGGCACACGTCGCGTCAGTTGGACTTTTGCGTCGCTGCGCTAGTTTTTGGAAACTGCGCACGCCACTTGCCGCCGCAGTTTCTCGGCGCGGGAGTGCATGCCTCGTCCCATGGTAATGCCTGCAGATCTTCTGTGTTCAGTTGCGACGGTGCAAAGGATCGGAAAACCGTAGCGTCGTGTGGCCAGGGTGCCTCGTGTCCACGCGTCGTGCGAAAACTGAGGAGGCGATCGTGCCCCCCGCGGGGATAAATAGAGCCCTGGAGGAGAACGAGGATCGCACTTCCGCTTCCTCCAGCTCTTCCTTCCCTTGCCTCTCAGCGCACTTCGCACCTTGCGCCTCTTCTTTGTTGTCGGCGGAGCCACCACACACCATGTACCACAGCCACTCCTCCTGCCGAGATGCTGCCCGACCAGCGCGAGGGTTGGTGCGGGTCCTTCGTGACTGACGACCTTATGTACAAGTATCAACGGGGTAGGTTTATCCCTTCATCGATGCTGGTGAAGCATCGGCTCGCGCCGGAGGTGAACGGGTGCCTGACCCCCAGCCAGGCGAGCGCGTCGTCTTCCTAGCGCACTTCGCCCGCGGCTTTGGCCTTGTGGCATCCCGCAAAATCACTACTAGAAAATCGCGTTGTTTTTGTGCATTGCATCATCATGACCGCATGCTCATGTCATCATGCCACATTGCATTTGAGCATCGTCATCATCTTGCATCTGGTCGCATAAAACTATTTTGGAAAAGCCTGGTTTTGTTTTCTAAACGCCCCGTCTTTTAATTCAAAACCAAAACCGGGTCTCCGGAATATTTTGTTTTGGCTGCTATCGGTTTGCAAATGGCCCGTTTGAAACAAATAAAATGTTTAATTGTTTTTAGTGGGGCAGTCGAACGGGCCGAACCGACCCGAACGACCACCCCCAGAAAATACAAACGGTCCACCCTTTAATTCCTAAACATACCCAGTCCTATTCTACCCACAACCCCTCCACCTCACCCCACCCAATCGGCTCTCGCCACCTCACCCCTCCCCAAATCCCCACCAACCACCATCTGACACCTAGCCCACCCCACTCCCTCTCTCCCCACCCTGGACCGCAGCAGCCCCACCACTAACCCCACACACGCCACCTCCCTCCCTCACAACCACTCACCGCCCTGGGACCCCCTTCCCCACCGGGTCCCACCGGACCCACGCGCACAGCCCTCCACGCGGCCCTGGACCGCGTCCCCCACGCGACGCCCCCCTGACCCGTCTTCCTCCTCCTGCCGCAGCCTCCTCCCTCCTCACCCCGAGCGCGCCCCGCGTCTTCCCCTACCTCTCTCTCCCAGCCCCGGCGGCCACCCTCCCCTTCTCCACCCTCTGCCTCGAGCCCCGCCGGCTCGAGCTCGCCCGCTCCGGCCGCTTCCTCCGCTCGCCGCGTGCTTCCGCCGTCCGCCGCCGCCCGCGGTCGAGCCCGCGCCTCCCCGACCCCGTCGCTCGCCTCCGGCCCCGTCGGCCTCGCCTCTCCGGCCGCCGCCAGGCTCGCCAACCCACGGCCGTCCCTCCTCCTCTCGCCGCCCGCGCGGCCCCGTCTCCCCTTCCTCCACCGGCGCCGTCGCGACCTCCCTCTGACCCGACCTCCCCCGAGCTTCTCTGGCCGCCGCCCTGGAGCCGGCGCTGCCGCGTGGCCCCGCCACCGCCACCAGGTGCCCTTCTCCCGCGTCGAAGCCCGCCAAGCCGAGCTCGCCCCGCGTCGGTCTCCCCGAGCCCCTGCGCGCCCTCCGGCGAGCCGCCGGCGACCCGCAGCCTCCCTTCCCCGCCGCCGCATCGCCAGGGCCTCCTCGGCGACCGCCGTGCCGCTCTCGGGCCACCCTCCTGCGACCCAGGTTCCGCGCGCCGCCGTCCTCGAGGCCAACTCGTCCCCGACCCCGTCTGCGAGATGGCCGCCTGCAACCGTCTTTCGACCTCCAGCTCGTCTCGGCGAGGCCTTTAGATGATAACAAGACAGACCAAGGCCGACTCCGTCAGGTGCCCTGTCCCTGCAAGATATCCTAACGAGAACTACACCGAGAGCCCGCGGTACCGGGAGGACGACATCAAACCGAAGCGCCAAGTCGCCGAGACCCCGTCCCCGAAGGCCTCCGACGAGGAACCGACAAGATCTGCATCGCGGACGCCAAGATCGACTTGATGGCGCGGACCCGACAAGAGCTTCGCAACGACAAGCACGACACCGACCCGGGCGAGTCCGATGCCCCGACGCTAGACCAAGTGCTTCCCACGGACGCCAAGATCTACTCCACTATCCGAGACCGACCCCGTCAAACCCCGAACCCCAGATCCGGACCCCGAGACCGATCCTGAACCCCCGGATCCCCAAGATCGTCGAGAACCCTAAAGTGTGAACCCCTTCCCGAAACCCTATTTTATAACATAACAGCAAAATTGTTGCATATTTAATTGTCATCTCGCATGCATATCTGTGGTTTGGGGGCCTTATGCCGAATTCACCTCATAACTAAATATGGGGCCCATATGCAGGCAAATCTAGTCACATATCGGCCTCATTTAAATTTTTGTAGCGAACAGGTGCTATCTTCTGCCATGCTAAAACAACATTTAAATTGCGGGGGTTCTAAATAACTCGAACCATCTAATTAAATGTCGGGACCCCGGTTCCGCTTAATATGACCTAATTGCATCGCACCTTGCCATGCCATGCATCATACATCCATCATGCCGATCTTCTGCCGTCGTATTAAATATCGCATCCGGTGTTTCTTCTAGTGTTTTGCTTCTTCACGGATAAGGCCGTTGAGTTGATGTGAGCTTCGCCCCGATCTTCGGTTGAACCTTCGACAATGTTTTCAGGCGAGCATCTCCCCCTTTCTACCTATCTTACTTTTATAGTATTTATTCCCTCCTGTTGATCTATTGCTATCTGTGTCGCGATGCTCTAGTTTTCGTACCCGTGAAATCCCTTGCAGCCGTATATTGCCTTGGACACATCCTATTACCTGTTGTTTGGTAGATAGTTGGACCCGCGCGTCGTAGTCGCTTGCTCAAGTGTTGTTGCGTGTCGTCGAGTACCACAGTTGTTGGAGAAGTGCCGCATGTCCAATGTTGGAGATGTTCATGGTTTACTTATCGTTCACTTTAATTACTGTTTAACAACTAAAATTGAATTAAGCAGAGGCATCGGTGGGTGATAGGTAAGATTTGGTTTCCGACCGCCCACTTGTGTCCCGTAGGACCCGAGTTCTTGACACCTGTTCCGAGATCGAGCGCGCTAACGACAGGTGGGGAGATATGGGCCCCCCATTGATTATTACCTGATTTCAAAGTATTGTACTAGGGGCCACAAACTAGTTTGAGGTTTTATTTATTATCCTGTACTTATGCCATGTTTACTGCTTTATTACGTTTGTGCGAGGAGCACACTGTACTGTTTAGGATCGGGCCACGTTTCGCGGTGTCGACAGTCCCCGTTTGGGGATTTGCTGTCGTTCACAGCCGTTTGCCCAAACCCCAGTCCGTCTCGGAGACCGGTCGACTTCGTTGCGGGTGTCGACTTGGTGGGGTGGCCCCCACGTACTTGCTTTGGGTCTGGGAACGTCGTGACTTAGGCCCCGCCGACATACCGATGGGTGTATGTTAACTGATCTGGCAAAAAGGGTCGAAGTGCCTGTGGATACTTTGGTGCACCCCTGCAGGGTTAAATCTTTTCGAGAAGCCGTGTCCGCGGTTATGGACGACTTGGAGCACAGTGCTTGATCATAGACAACTATAACTAAAGTTTACTGTTATAAATTGATTTGGTATCCGATATGACTAGTAATCAGATTCACCACAACGGAATGGCTAAATAAAAGTACCAACAACTGCTGGGTTTTTGGGTTATCTCATGCTATCTATATTTGATTAGTAAGTGTTGCAACTATAACGGAATGGTTAACTAAAAGTACCCACTGCTTACTTTATCAGGATGATTATCTATACCTGACTAGTAATTGCCACAACTATAACTGAATAAGTAAAACTGCCAACTGCGTGAGTTCCTCGGTTGACTTCCTCGTTTGGTCTCGAGGGGGAATACCAGGATGGGATTGTTTGGTGTTAGTATCAGGCTGGTTCCGGATAGGTCTTTCTTACCCCTCTCTGATAATCGCCAGTTGTATCGAGTCTCTATAGGTTGTTTAGTGCATGCCGCCGCTGCCGCTCAGTCCACCATACCTATGTAGGCGAGGACCGCCGAATTCTAGTCTCGCCGTGTACTGGCCTCAGTACTGACACTCCTTCTTTTTCCTTTGCCCTTTGTCGGCACCCCTTTTGTTTAAGCAGGTTTGAGATCGACGTCGTTAGCAGGGTTACCCTTCCGCCTTGGCCTGGGCAGGGTTATGGACGCCATTGGTTATTCTTCAGGGCTCTTAGCCCCATTTGCATCTTGTCCGTAGCTGGACGCTATATCATTTTCAAGGTGATCTGGATCTTTGCATATTATATCTGTATTCTTGACTCTTTGAGTCGCTGTTGTATATATCTGTTCAGTGGGTCCCATCGAGGACTGTTGTGTAATGTTATTACTTTGTTTTCCACCCGCACGCAAGTGCCTGGTGGGCACCTTCGAATCGTTTCTATGCGGGTTTGGCGGGTTTCGCTAAAACTTGCATAGGGCCGATTCTGAGGGTGTTACAGAGTGGTATCAGAGCTCAGCAGTTACGATACCCCACAAGTCCAGCCTGTAGGATAACCTAGCTAACGGCCGAAGTAGAGTGTCAAAACTATTTTTGCAGACCGGTTGGATAGTTCTGATTAGGTCTGATTTTATTCCTTACCCCTCTGCTATTCTCCTCTTACCTCTACGTGTTTTGAATCCGCTCTCGTCTTTATCTTCGAGTCCAGGAATTCTCGTGGTTGGGTTTCCGTCGTACCTTTAGGGTTTCGCTTCCTCCTTTGGTAACGGTGTTGCTACATCTGATCTTCATGCGATCCGAGGAATCCTTCGTCTGTGGTACCATTCTTTGTTCCTTGTTGTGCCTTCCGGTGTTTTCCGACGCGACGACATCAGCTACACCAGAACCGATGCAGAGTCTGCATCACTCCTTTGTTCCGAACCTCGATTGTCGAGATCTTCAGTCTAATTCTGAGGGTTGGTTGCATAATCTGTCTATTCGTGTACATAGTAATGCTTTGAGTGCGGGATGGAGTCGCGACCATACCACTACTCTTATCATTTGCTTTTGTATATGGAATGGTGGATCAATGCAATTCTACTCCTTCCATGGAAGTTAGAGGTGGCCTTACCTTTAACTTCGTCCGTTGTTTATCCGGAGTGCTCCCTTGACGAACAGGATCAACGACATCTTGTTGGTGGTGTCGCCGATTTCAAGACGAAGAAAGCATCATTGTTAGTGGTGTCGCGAGGATCTACACGAAGCGAGAAGACGCAGATCGCCGACCATCCTTCCGGTACCATGAGGCGGATCTCGAGGGCGAGATCCATTGTTAGTGGTGTCGAATTGTGGCATCCCGCAAAATCACTACTAGAAAATCGCGTTGTTTTTGTGCATTGCATCATCATGACCGCGTGCTCATGTCATCATGCCACATTGCATTTGAGCATCGTCATCATCTTGCATCTGGTCGCATAAAACTATTTTGGAAAAGCCTGGTTTTGTTTTCTAAACGCCCCATCTTTTAATTCAAAACCAAAACCGGGTCTCCGGAATATTTTGTTTTGGCTGCTATCGGTTTGCAAATGGCCCGTTTGAAACAAATAAAATGTTTAATTGTTTTTAGTGGGGCATTCGAACGGGCCGAACCGACCCGAACGACCACCCCCAGAAAATACAAACGGTCCACCCTTTAATTCCTAAACATACCCAGTCCTATTCTACCCACAACCCCTCCACCTCACCCCACCCAATCGGCTCTCGCCACCTCACCCCTCCCCAAATCCCCACCAACCACGATCTGACACCTAGCCCACCCCACTCCCTCTCTCCCCACCCTGGACCGCAGCAGCCCCACCACTAACCCCACACACGCCACCTCCCTCCCTCACAACCACTCACCGCCCTGGGACCCCCTTCCCCACCGGGTCCCACCGGACCCACGCGCACAGCCCTCCACGCGGCCCTGGACCGCGTCCCCCACGCGACGCCCCCCTGACCCGTCTTCCTCCTCCTGCCGCAGCCTCCTCCCTCCTCACCCCGAGCGCGCCCTGCGTCTTCCCCTACCTCTCTCTCCCAGCCCCGGCGGCCACCCTCCCCTTCTCCACCCTCTTCCTCGAGCCCCGCCGGCTCGAGCTCGCCCGCTCCGGCCGCTTCCTCCGCTCGCCGCGTGCTTCCGCCGCCCGCGGTCGAGCCCGCGCCTCCCCGACCCCGTCGCTCGCCTCCGGCCCCGTCGGCCTCGCCTCTCCGTCCGCCGCCAGGCTCGCCAACCCGCGGCCGTCCCTCCTCCTCTCGCCGCCCGCGCGGCCCCGTCTCCCCTTCCTCCACCGGCGCCGTCGCGACCTCCCTCCGACCCGACCTCCCCCGAGCTTCTCTGGCCGCCGCCTTGGAGCCGGCGCCGCCGCGTGGCCCCGCCACCGCCACCAGGTGCCCCCCTCCCGCGTCGATGCCCGCCAAGCCGAGCTCGCCCCGCGTCGGTCTCCCCGAGCCCCTGCGCGCCCTCCGGCGAGCCGCCGGCGACCCGCATCCTCCCTTCCCCGCCGCCGCATCGCCAGGGCCTCCTCGGCGACCGCCGTGCCGCTCTCGGGCCACCCTCCTGCGACCCAGGTTCCGCGCGCCGCCGTCCTCGAGGCCAACTCGTCCCCGACCCCGTCTGCGAGATGGCCGCCTGCAACCGTCTTTCGACCTCCAGCTCGTCTCGGCGAGGCCTTTAGATGATAACAAGACAGACCAAGGCCGACTCCGTCAGGTGCCCTGTCCCTGCAAGATATCCTAACGAGAACTACACCGAGATCCCGCGGTGCCGGGAGGACGACATCAAACCGAAGCGCCAAGTCGCCGAGACCCCGTCCCCGAAGGCCTCCGACAGGGAACCGACAAGATCTGCATCGCGGACGCCAAGATCGACTCGATGGCGCGGACCCGACAAGAGCTTCGCAACGACAAGCACGACACCGACCCGGGCGAGTCCGATGCCCCGACGCCAGACCAAGTGCTTCCCCCGGACGCCAAGATCTACTCCGCTATCCGAGACCGACCCCGTCAAACCCCGAACCCCAGATCCGGACCCCGAGACCGACCCTGAACCCCCGGATCCCCAAGATTGTTGAGAACCCTAAAGTGTGAACCCCTTCCCGAAACCCTATTTTATAACATAACAACAAATTGTTGCATATTTAATTGTCATCTCGCATGCATATCTGTGGTTTGGGGGCCTTATGCCGAATTCACCTCATAACTAAATATGGGGCCCATATGCGGGCAAATCTAGTCACATATCGGCCTCATTTAAATTTGTGTAGCGAACCGGTGCTATCTTCTGCCATGCTAAAACAACATTTAAATTGCGGGGGTTCTAAATAACTCGAACCATCTAATTAAATGTCGGGACCCCGGTTCCGCTTAATATGACCTAATTGCATCGCACCTTGCCATGCCATGCATCATACATACATCATGCCGATCTTCTGCCGTCTTATTAAATATCGCATCCGGTGTTTCTTCTAGTGTTTTGCTTCTTCACGGATAAGGCCGTTGAGTTGATGTGAGCTTCGCCCCGATCTTCGGTTGAACCTTCGACAATGTTTTCAGGCGAGCATCTCCCCCTTTCTACCTATCTTACTTTTATAGTATTTATTCCCTCCTGTTGATCTATTGCTATCTGTGTCGCGATGCTCTAGTTTTCGTACCCGTGAAATCCCTTGCAGCCGTATATTGCCTTGGACACATCCTATTACCTGTTGTTTGGTAGATAGTTGGACCCGCGCGTCGTAGTCGCTTGCTCAAGTGTTGTTGCGTGTCGTCGAGTACCACAGTTGTTGGAGAAGTGCCGCATGTCCAATGTTGGAGATGTTCATGGTTTACTTATCGTTCACTTTAATTACTGTCTAACAACTAAAATTGAATTAAGCAGAGGCATCGGTGGGTGATAGGTAAGATTTGGTTTCCGACCGCCCACTTGTGTCCCGTAGGACCCGAGTTCTTGACACCTGTTCCGAGATCGAGCGCGCTAACCACAGGTGGGGAGATATGGCCCCCCATTGATTATTACCTGATTTCAAAGTATTGTACTGGGGGCCACAAACTAGTTTGAGGTTTTATTTATTATCCTGTACTTATGCCATGTTTACTGCTTTATTACGTTTGTGCGAGGAGCACACTGTACTGTTTAGGATCGGGCCACGTTTCGCGGTGTCGACAGTCCCCGTTTGGGGATTTGCTGTCGTTCACAGCCGTTTGCCCAAACCCCAGTCCGTCTCGGAGACCGGCCGACTTCGTTGCGGGTGTCGACTTGGTGGGGTGGCCCCCACGTACTTGCTTTGGGTCTGGGAACGTCGTGACTTAGGCCCCGCCGACATACCGATGGGTGTATGTTAACTGATCTGGCAAAAAGGGTCGAAGTGCCTGTGGATACTTTGGTGCACCCCTGCAGGGTTAAATCTTTTCGAGAAGCCGTGTCCGCGGTTATGGACGACTTGGAGCACAGTGCTTGATCATAGACAACTATAACTAAAGTTTACTGTTATAAATTGATTTGGTATCCGATATGACTAGTAATCAGATTCACCACAACGGAATGGCTAAATAAAAGTACCAACAACTGCTGGGTTTTTGGGTTATCTCATGCTATCTATATCTGATTAGTAAGTGTTGCAACTATAACGGAATGGTTAACTAAAAGTACCCACTGCTTACTTTATCAGGACGATTATCTATACCTGACTAGTAATTGCCGCAACTATAACTGAATAAGTAAAACTGCCAACTGCGTGAGTTCCTCGGTTGACTTCCTCGTTTGGTCTCGAGGGGGAATACCAGGATGGGATTGTTTGGTGTTAGTATCAGGCTGGTTCCGGATAGGTCTTTCTTACCCCTCTCTGATAGTCGCCAATTGTATCGAGTCTCTATAGGTTGTTTAGTGCATGCCGCCGCTGCCGCTCAGTCCACCATACCTACGTAGGCGAGGACCGCCGAATTCTAGTCTCGCCGTGTACTGGCCTCAGTACTGACGCTCCTTCTTTTTCCTTTGCCCTTTGTCGGCACCCCTTTTGTTTAAGCAGGTTTGAGATCGACGTCGTTAGCAGGGTTACCCTTCCGGCTTGGCCTGGGCAGGGTTATGGACGCCATTGGTTATTCTTCAGGGCTCTTAGCCCCATTTGCATCTTGTCTGTAGCTGGACGCTATATCATTTTCAAGGTGATTTGGATCTTTGCATATTATATCTGTATTCTTGACTCTTTGAGTCGCTGCTGTATATATCTGTTCTGTGGGTCCCATCGAGGACTGTTGTGTAATGTTATTACTTTGTTTTCCACCCGCACGCAAGTGCCTGGTGGGCACCTTCGAATCGTTTCTATGCGGGTTTGGCGGGTTTCGCTAAAACTTGCATAGGGCCGATTCTGAGGGTGTTACAGGCCTCCCCGTCAGCCCCTTTCTTCTTCAGCTCTTCGTCTTATTTGACCTCCAACTTCACCACCTCGGCGCGAATGCCACCACGCAGTTGTCGCATCACGCGACCTGCTGCGGATCGTACCTTGGGGTGTGGCCCAAGGTGGAGAACTTTCTCAAGTTCTCCCACTTCAAAGCCTAGAACACCGCCAAGGACGGCTCGCTAACAGAGACAGGCTGCTGCGCCATCTACCCACGGCCCTCTTCGCCGATGTCGCGGTTTGAGCTACCTAACACCGTCAAGATGTGGCAGCGCTCATATTTTTATGTGAGCAATGCCACTAAGGTGGACTTGATCTGCTTGCCGCCCTTTGTCAATGTGCCCTCGACACAGAAGGCCTAGACGACAAAGGGGATGGGGGCCCAGGCGGACATCGATCGGATGGCCGCCCGAGTGGAGGCGATGGTGGAGACGGAGCGGCTCACCGCCCGGGATATTGCGTTATCGTGGATGGAGCGTCATGTTCTTCCACTGCAGAAGTGGCCGCACAAGATGTGTCATATGTCGACCGCCGACGATCTAACGCGGACGTCGCAGAGGGACGTGCCGTACCAAGACCTTCGGAACTGGATCTCCATGATCTCCAAGTTCCGTGTGGAGGCGACCTAGGCGTACTTCTTCCTGCCGTACCACCATGGCCGCCTGCCGCCCCAGGTGAGTTGCTTTATGGTTTTCTTTACTTTTTGTTTCTCTTTCTTCATGGTAATTTTTCTTGGGTGCTTTATGCTCCCCTTTTGAGTAGTTGTTCGCGGCGTAGCTAGCTGAAGACGGCATGGGAGACTTCACGCTCCCCTCCTTCTTGACGGACAGGAAGCCGAAGAAGTACCCCCAGATAGAGCCCGATGGGTTTTCCGTCCGGTCGGACGACGGCCCCTCGAATCCTCATGGTAATTGCTGGGTGCAGCTTCTGCCTTTGTCCTGGCCCATGGAGTTGTGGCTGAGATTTGCTTTTGTTGTAGTCGATGCCGCCGACGATGAGGCCAGCCGGGAGAGGGCCGTGGTGAAAGTTCGAGGGAAGAGGGCGACACCCGTTGCTGTGTCGGCTCCGTTTGAGCAAAAAAGGACGCGCTGAGCGTGCCAGGTCATATTCGTGTCGTCCGTCGTCGGGTTAGTGTCTTCCCTGGCCCTGTTTTCCTTGTTTTTTCTTGCCGTTCTGCTGGGGTCTTTATTACTTATGTCCCGTGCAGTGAAGCAATGTCGCTTGGTGGGTCTAGTGCTGCCGTCATTGCTCCTCCCCTGCCTCCGGTGGTTGAGGAGGTGGCAAGGTCTCCGGCTGCACCTGCGCCGTCTGCGCCTGCCCCGCCGTCTCTGCCTGGGGCTCCTCAAGGTTCCCTGGCCGCGGGATTGCTGCACCAAGCACCCGCGTCTTCGCGGCCGCACAGGAACCCGCGACCCCCCCTCCTCTGTACTAGGGCTAGCGTAAACCCGGCCTGGAGCGATGCTCCAGCCAGTTCTGCCAGGCTCGTTATCACGGAAGTGATGGAGGAGGCTGCGGCGGTGCAGCCGGCTGCAGCGGGCGACAGCCAGCCGGGCGCCTCCGGCTCGGCGGGGAGGGAGTTGGTGGTGGCCGCGCCTTTGGGTGCGGCCGCTGACGATGATGAGGTCGTAGTTACCGGCTCGAGGCCAACTCTTACTATGCTGACGTCGGCTGCGATCCTCGCCCAGCTCTCGGGCGCGGCGCCCGTCGCACTCGACCAGGTTTGCCACCTGGTTGAGGGAATGGAAAAGGGCCTTGGCAAGGCCAAAAATTTGTTTGTTTTGATAGAGGTAGGTGTCTCTCCCCATTTTATTTTACCGCACTCGGTTTTTGCAGCCGCATTGCCGTTCCATTCCTTACTCGTTTTTCTTGCAGAAAGAGTTTTCGGAGTCCGTGAAGAACACGCGGGAGATAGGCCATAAGATTGCTTGTTCCGACCTGTCTTGGTGGTTGGTCCCCTTTTCCCGCTTTTTGTTGACCATTGGGTATCCTCCTATAGCCATGATCTTACACAAAGAGAGGGAAGTGGAGCGCCTCAAAGCTGAGGTTGCCCGGCTGGAGGAGTCGAACAGGACGCAGCAGGCACAGTTCAACCAACTGGCCGAGGCCAAGCACCGGCTTGAGGTCAGCATGGATAGGGGCAAAAAGGCGGCTGACATTCGGGCGGAGGCGCTGAAGAATTTTGAAGCGATCTCTTGCCAAAGGGAGGAGACGATCAAGACTCTCCATTCCCGGGATGAGGAGCTGACCCAGCAACTCCAGAGCATTTCTGAGATGGTCATTAGTAAGTTTTCTCCTCCTTGCCTCCTCTGTGTCATGGCTAGATGAACCGAACCTTGCCACTTACTCCTGCCTTCTGCTGCAGCTCATTACCCTGAGTCGACCGAGATGGCTCTCGAGAAGCTGCCAGCGGCAAAAGTTGGCCATGATCTGACCGCCTTGGATCTAGTTAAGGTGCTGGCGGAGGAGATAAATGATCTTCGTGCCGTTGCCAATGAATTCTTCTAGTACATCTGGCCAGAGACGGGCGAGCCACACGATATTGCCAGATTGGCTATTGCCTTGTATCGTGGTATCGATGTGCTGCAGATCCACAAGGAGTGGGTGGAGTGTGGCGGCGTAGAGATGGCTCTGGCCCTGGTGAAGTCCTGGTAGTCGGAGGCGTATCTGGGTGTGCTTACTCGTGGCTTCCGTCTTGGAACCAGCTACGAGGGCCTCCCTGACAGCGTTCCGACGATCAGGTCCTGCAGGGTGAATATCGGCACTTATGTGGATCTGGAGCGTGACTTCCGCGACCCCTCCGATCCAGTGCCGTTCCACTAGATCTCGGCTCCCAGGAACTTTGCCGATGTTGCCTCCACCAGCCAAGTGCCTACAGCCGATGCCAGTGCTCCTCTTGCCGGACCATCTCCTACTCTCACGGCTGATGCTCCTTCCGCCACTTTGGCTCCTATGCCTTGATCCATGGGATGCCAGGAGTATTTTTCAAACTTTTCTTTCGTTAGTGCTACCTATGGGTGAACCTTGATGTCAACCTTTGAATTCTGTGCGGAACCTTCATGTTCCTCTTATTAGCTTGATGCCCCTTTTGGCTTGAGCTTAATTTGTCTTTTTAGTCTTGGATGTCTTTGTCTCTGTGTCTTCATGCGGGTGTGTGTGTGTGTGTGTGGCCGCGCGATCATCAGTTGTAGTCCTTGAGATTCGGGCCGACTAGACTTGCTGTCAGCACCCGGATTTTTAATCCTGGATGCCTGTTATGCCATACATCGCAATCCCAGGATTACCATTTTTGCGAGACATAACAGAACTGGATACCACAGTACATCATCCATTACAAACCATACATAAGGTCTTACACAAATAAGGATCTCATGATCCAGTTCTTAATACAACTCAAGCAACAGAATACGTAATAATAAAGGTAGCATAGGCGAAGCTCCATCTTCGGGGTCACAGGCAATGCTGACGATGGGAGATGATCCTAGTTGTCGTAACCTTCCTGGGGTCCTTCCTCCTGATACTCCTCTTCATAGTCTGGCCATGGGAATAGCCAGGGACAAAGCCATGAGTACTCTTTAAGTACTCGCAAAATAATACTAACAAGTGAAGGGGGTTTTTGTAATAGGACACTAAGCTCGAGGGTTGTTTTGCAAAAATCCAGATTTACCTCTACTAAGTTCAGAAGCAAGAAAAGCTAGTTGAAATTTTATAACACCTAAGTGGGAACTTGTTATTCATATCACAACTCTGTTGTGGTTAAGTCAAAATCTCAATTCATTTCACAAGTCATTTTGAAAACATCTGACGGGGGAACAGTATGGCCACTCCAACTGTCCATAACCGCGGACACGGCTATTCGAATAGTTTGACACTCTGCAGAGATTATACACTTTCACCACAACATTCGATACATCCGTCAGGAACAAATCCTGAGTTCACCATACTTAGTATGCGGATAATCAATCCTAACCTTTCAATTACACGCCCTAGTATAAGCACCTCTCCTGTGAGTTTGGCCTCCCAACCATGACCAACTGTCATCTTGGGTACTGCACAGGTGGACAATCTTCACAAGGTAGCCTCAGCTCAAACCTTGGCCATGAGGGAACCAATACTAAGGTATATAAGTTTCCAGTCAAGGCCTACCCAATTCTCGGGTATTGTGGTTGTACGATAAAATTGGAATGGTATTGCATCCAGACAACCATCAGTTTTATAAAGGGCTAAGGCTCATGACTTAACATTTTCATCATCCAAATCATCTGGTGTTCGGAAACACATGTCAAAACATCTCAATAGAATGATCCATCATTCCAAGGTTTTCATAACCATTTTCCACCAAGTATTCCCATCTAAAGTTGAGAAAGTTTTATGCTTAGCACTAGCATCTACGAATGGGAGTGAGTACTAATGAGGGGTGGTAAACTAGTGGAGTTTTAGCTAAGTTAAATCTCATGCCTTAGGATGACATCAAGATTATCTAGCTTAGGCCAAATTTTATGCTCTTTATGCAACCTTCAATTATCTTTCTAGAATCTACAATTCACTCAAGTAAACTCTAAGTAAGAGCTTTGATAAAGAAATAAAGTAGAAGCTTGCAAGTAAAACTAGGATTGGGTATCATCAAATATGTCCAACCAAGCATGCTTAGTGCATTGCATAGGTTATATAACTTTCATAATTGCAAGTGTTAGCTTGCAAGGTTAATAGCTTGCAAGTATTGGCTTGCTCAATCAACTAGTAGTATTAGGCTTGCCTTGTGCAGAGCAGTGGTTGAAGTTACCGGCTCGAGGCCAACTCTTACTATGCTTAAGGCATCTAGTGGTGATGGTAACAAGCAAGTATTAGCTTGCATCAGTATCAGTATAGGCTTGCTAAAGTAGAGTAGCTTGCAAGTGTTAGCTTGCCTTGTGCAGAGCAGTAGTTGAAGTTCTCCTCGGCTTCTTCTTCGTAGTATCCTCCTTCCTCCTCGTATCCTTGGTCGGTACTAGCGTCTATGAATAAATACGAGGTACACAATCACCAAACAATACTTAATTACTTTCAATCATCACACAAAGGTGTTCTATAGATGATCTAGCATCATCACTAACATTACAAGATTAAAGCACTTGCATCATTTATTTATTTTTAGAAAAGTAATTTCTACTCATTGAAAAACTACTTAAGATTTAATATTCTCCAAACCAAACATGGGATCATGTTGACACATGTCATCACCACATATTTCAGTACATGGGAATGTGATTTAAAGTGGTGTCACAATTTTATAAGGTTTAACCTTTTTATTTTAAATAAAAAAAGTGACTAGAAATGCCTATGTGGCATTCTTTTATTACTTGGACATTATTTCTATAAGTAAACCCATATGTTTTTATATATTCTGAAAGGTATGATCAAATGTGATTTTTGAGAGTTGGAATCAACTCAAAAGCTATTATGGTTTAATTTTGAAAAATGTTTGAATGCAGAAATGCTTCTGCCTTGTTCTTTTTACCAAGGTTGATCTATAGATTCAAATGATTTGAATCCAATGGGCTTGGATTAAGCATTTCAATATCTTTCTAACAAAATTGGTTTCATTCAATTTGGTGCATTGAATCGAGCTGGGTTGATTTTTGAAACTAGGTACAGAACTATGTTTGAACTTTAAAAGAAAAAGCTAAATTCAAACGAGTGGGCTACGCGGGAAAGGTTAATGCGCCGGCCCAGTGTCACTCCGCAGTGAGGGGCGCAACTGACAGGGCGGGTCTACTGGTCAGCGACTCTTAACATGCAAAGCGGTACGGGGTGATGTGGTGCGTTGGATTAGAATGAAGATCGACGGCTGAGGGTCGTCGTCGACGATGAACTAGTCACCGGCGAGCTCGAACCCTAGCGGCTCAGTGGGGGTCATGGGAGGCTCACCGGGGCTCAGGCGAAGGTCGGCGATGCGGGCGAACGACGAAGTCGACGACGGCGAAATTAGGGGTGGTCGCGGCAGCTCGTAGGGTGGACGAAATCGACAGCGCCCTTCTTCTCGAGAGGCGGCCTGCTCCGGCGCAATCCGGCAATGTGCTGCTCGCCTTGCTCCGGCTAAGGGGGTGGAACAATCAGTGAGGTGAGGGGAGTGAGATGGTGTGCTTCAATCGTCTGGGGGTGGCCTCCTTTTATAGGCTCGACGGCGAGACCGAGAGGGATGGGCAGGCGACGGTGGCGACACGGCTACGGGCTGCTAGAGGCATGGCCGAGGTTGGCGATCGATCGGTGGTCTCCTGGCGATGCTCTAAGGTTTGAATGTGCTTGTAGGGGCGGTGGAAAATGGTCGGGAACGCTCGATGCTCTGCGAGGCAGAGGCGGTGAACTCTGCGGCGAGCGGTGGCTAAGGGGTACAGGCGGTGAAATGGGCATTTCTGGCGGTCTCCTGGGACGGTGGGGTGCATGCTGGCGGGCGGCGAGGGCTTGAGTTGGTCGGGTTGCGTGGGAACGGAGCGTGCTCTGCGGTGCGCGTTGGCATGGTCGACAGCGGCGCGGGCACGGCGTTCCTGGCGGTTCTGGTCACTGTCTGCGAGGCAGGGCTGGTCGAGAGGGGACGGTGAAGCATGGGCAACCTCCTAGACAAGGTTGGCACGACTAGTTCTCCCCCTAGCTTGCTATCCACACAGGGGTGACATGGGTGCTCTCGGGCTGTTCACCATTGATGACAATGGCCCGCTTACAGTAGTGCTAGTGATTAGTTAAGGTTGTTAGATGATCTACTAAGGCTAGTGGTGTCCAGAGAGGGAACAAGTTAGGCCCAAAACACTGCTCAACATAGTGTTTTGATTTTGTCTGATTTGTATGTGCAACCTGTTTGATGAAATGGCCGCATCAATTCAAGTTTTGAATTTTGAAATTATTTTTGGTGGGTGTGCTAGGCATGTGATGGTGATACTATGGATGCTTGGGTTTTGAAAATTGAGCTTATTTGAGTGGTTTTTGAAAAAGTGGGATCTTCCCATATGAAATAGATTCAATTTTAAACTGTCATTGAAACTAAGCATTTGAATGTTTCTGGATGATCACAAAGTGGGCCTTGGTACCTTGTTATGAGTACTATCAAGGGGTGCAAAGATCTATACATGTTTATCTTAAGTTCTGAAAGTTAGAGAAAGCCAAAATAGGCATGAGAGTTAAATTGGCCAAAGTGACCATTCACTTAATTTGTTTGTTTTGATTTGTTTGTCTTTGGGAAAAGTTTGGTGTCGTGGTATTGCCGACGAGTACGCCATGGAGGGGTCCTCACAGTGTGTGTTTAGAGACGTGGGGTAAGGCGGATGGTTGACGGGTATGAGGTTTACACAGCTTACCCAGGTTCAGATGCCACAACGGTGGCGGAATCCTACTCCTGCTATAAATCACTATAAGGGCAATACGCCTAGTTACAGAGATAGGTTCGCTGTGCGAGGCGTACGTAAAACGATACTAAATTGTGCCCTAAAGGCTCCCATAGGCCCGACTTATAAAGTCGCCAGGTCCTAGGGTTACAGGGAAAGTCCTAGCCGGACAGGTTACAGAGTTCTACACCGTCTATTACTAGTCTTGTGTATCTTGCACTCCAAGGCTCCGGGTACGCTGGCGACTCCACCGTAGCCTTCCTTTATCCGGCATGGGCCTCCCTTCTGGATCCACCTAACTGGGCCGCCCAGCAGGCCACATGCCATGCTACCGACTATGGGCCAACCGGGTTAGTCGGATAAGAGACATGCTATGAGGATACCCATATAGCATATCCCCAACAGTAGCCCCCGGAGAACTCCGAGATCTTGCGCCATTTTGCCTCTTCCCGTGGAATGCCCCGTCTAGATGGATGTCGGCAAATCATCAAGCAATATCTTGTAGTCCTCCCAAAGAACCCTGCAAAGGTTTCTCCGTCTTTTATGAGTAAGTCGGAGAAATGCTGAATCTTGCATCGTACGCTTCCGTTGTCGGATTAAGTCCGTCTATGCCAGAATCTTCGATGGAACGGCTCATCTACCATGTCAGTTATGACGACGTAGGCTGTAGGTCAGCGACGCCTCGTAACTCACACATGCAGAGAATGCAATCATATCTGATTTTCCCACGCGAGCGATGCGAACCGTTGGCGGCGGCGGTTGGAGACGTGGCGAAATTACCGCGCACGTTCACGAACACGTCGTCTACGCGGCAACCGTCCGATTAGCTGCACGAATCTTGATGCAGAGTAAGCTAAATAGTAACCGTGGGACACTTGCCACTTTTTCACCCCATTCTCTCGCGTCATCGTCTTCTTCCTCCAGCCGCACGCCTCCTTGAGCTCTCCGCAGAAAACCTCGAGAAACCCTAGCCTTTCTCTCTGCACCAGTCGCGTTCTCTCCCTCCTCCATGGCTAGCAGCAGCTCATCCCCGTCAATGGCGGCGTCGAGCGAAGCCACGGCGAAGCCGGCGAGCTCCATCGTCGTGCCCCCAGAGGGCCTGGTCATCCCCGCGTCGGCGGTGATCGAAACCACCGGCAGCGACCACAATCTTGCAGCTCTGGAGCCCCTGGAAGAGGAACCAGATTCGCACAAAGGCGACTGGCGCTTCTCGGACATCACCGACCGCGATATCCAAGAGATGGTCGCCGAAGGCTACCTTCCCGCGACGGAGGGGCTCGCCTGGCGGGCGGCGTCGGCCGGCGATGTGACGCCTTCTCCCCAAGCCGGAGAGAAAGTGTACCTCAAGGCGCAATTGGTACGCGGCGTTTCTCTGCCCATCTCCCACTTCTTTATATCCGTCTTGAATCACTTCAAGGTCCAACCCCATAACCTCTCCCCCAATAGTATCTTAGTGCTTAGCAACTTCGCGAAACTTTGTGAGGGTTACCTAGGGATTAGGCCTAGGTTAGATTTGTTCGTATACTTCTTCACCGTCAAACGTGAAGCCGGACACAGTAGGTAGGAGCTTAGGAACTGTGGCACCATAAGCTTCAAGATCCGACCTAGCCGGCGGTTCCCCGACATCGTCGGCCACGAGTCGTGCAAAAACTGGCAGCGGACGTACTTCTACGGCCCCGACATTTCTTTGGCGGGCCGAGAAGTAACGTACCCGGACTTCGTGGATGGAGCTGCCGCTGAAGTCTCCACATGGCGGTCCCATGCCTCCCTTCCCTCCGACCTCGACGCTTCTCGTGCAATAAGGCGGATCGAATGGTTCGTAGAGACGGGTCTAACCGGCTTGGACCTAGCCATGTGCTGGTTCACTAGGCGGATCCAACCTCTGTAGCACCGCACGAAGTATATGCATGAGTACACCGGCGACCGAAGGGATACCCTCCGGATCTCCGAGGACAACTTCTCGAGCGACTCCATCAAGTTCCGTCTCAAGGACATCGTCAAGGTGAAGGATAAGAAGCGTGGCTTCACCCTCACCTACGACATGTTCGTAGATGGAAAGTACCCAAAGGTAGATATTTACTTTCCGTGTATGGCATTGCTCCAGTTTTTCCGTCTTGCCAATACCATCTTGTCTAACACGAGGATTTCTCACTTAACAGCTTACCGATCTAGAGGAGGGCAACCTGGCTGCCCAAATCTACGATCCAAAGATGAAGGAAGTCACGGTCTTGTCCGACGATGATGCCCCGTTGGCGCGAAAGCGGAAGAGCTCCACCTCTGACGATGCCGACGGAGGTAAGAAGAAGAAGACGGAGGGTGGAGCCTCCAAAAAGAGTACTGCCGCCCTGGAGGCAGAAAAGAAGAAAGCCACCAGGATGTTTGCGAAAGCGCCCCCCTAGTGTAAGCCTCTTATTCTCCGACATTGTCTCATTTATCTGTCTTATTCCTATACTTATGCATTTTGCACGTTTCAGGAAGAAAACCACAACCAGCCTCAAGAAGTCCTCCAAGACTCTTGGGGCTTCTAGAAATATTAAAGATATGCTGCATCGCGACTCCTGTCCTGCCATTGCCCCTGCCACTCCTGCCGTCAAGCCCTCCTCCGCCCCGCAAGCTCTCAAGTCCAGGATGCACCAGGCCCTTCCGCCATGGAAGTGGACTCTAGTGCCTCAACCGAGCTTGCTGTTGTCGGCGAGCAGGCCACGCAGGAGAGTGATGCTCTCCAAATGGCTGAAGCTCCGGCTAAGGATGCCATCGGTAGCGGCAAGACGGTGGTGGGAGCTGGTACCTCTTCTGAAGGCGGCGCCCCTACTCCTCAGAAACGAGTTAATAGCATAAAACTACCACATTTCGGCCGAATGTTCGAATAACCACCACCTTACAAAAAAATCGCAAAAAACCACCACTTTTCGGCTGATTTTTTGCAATTCACGCTAAAACCCGATTTGCGGTCGATTGACAGCGTTTCTGACAAGGGGGCCCACCAGGATGATGACGTGGCAAGTGGTAGACGGCTCCTGGCGACGGCCGTTGCGCGCCGTTAACGGCTGCATGGGGCCCACACCGGCGCCGTGTCTAAAAGAGGGGATGGGTGGACTAGTTCGCCAGTTCGCCCCGCCCGCCCTAGCTCTCTCTTGCGCCCCCGCCCTCCGCCACCGCCACCGTCGTCGGGGCGTCCACGGAAGCAGCCCACCGTTCGTCATCGCCCTTCCCAGCTGGGACGACAGTGACTCGTCGAGCCACTCCCTCCTTGGGGTAAGTTCCCAAATTTCTAGGGTTCATGCTAGATCCAGTGATTTGGGATTTTACGGACCCTAAAATTATAGATATAACTGGTTTAGTCGATCTAAATCGATGAGGAACCCTAAAATCCCAAATCACTGGATCTAGCATGAACCCTAGAAATTTGGGAACTTACCCCAAGGAGGGAGTGGCTCGACGAGTCACTGTCGTCCTAGCTGGGCGTGGCGACGACGAACGGTGGGCTGCTTCCGTGGACGCCCCGACGACGGTGGCGGCGGCGGAGGGCGGGGGCGCAAGAGAGAGCTAGGGCGGGCGGGGCGAACTAGTCCACCCGTCCCCTCTTTCAGACACGGCGCCGGTGTGGGCCCCATGCAGCCGTTAACGGCGCGCAACGGCCGTCGCCAGGAGCCGTCTACCACTTGCAACGTCATCATCCTGGTGGGCCCCCCTATCAGAAACGCTGTCAATCGACCGCAAATCGGGTTTTAGCGTGAATTGCAAAAAATCTGCCGAAAAGTGGTGGTTTTTTGCGATTTTTTTGTAAGGTGGTGGTTATTCGAACATTCGGCCGAAATGTGGTAGTTTTATGCTATTAACTACCTCAGAAACCCTTCGAGTTCCCGAAGATTGTTTACCCGGCGCTCATGCCGAGTAACACAACTATGGTTCCTGGAGGAGTGCCATCATCTCCGACGTGCGGTCTTGAGGAGCTACTCCGTCAAGCAGACATCTTGCGAGGAAACAGCATTGCCTTTGGCAAGCTGCTGGCCGAGAGCGCTACAAGCCTCAAGATCATCGCACTTGTAAGTTTCACTTTACCCTTTGCATTTCGTATGATTATCCCACTGTAGCCCCCGAGGATGTAGACGGAAAACCATAGGTTTTGCATCTATATGCTCTAAGAGTGACTAAGTTAGAAAGAACTCTCACTATAGCCCCCAAGCATTTAGATGGAATAAATTGTTCCGACTAGATGCTTTACGAGTAGCATACATAGTGTTTATATTTTTCAGTGTTGTAGCCCCCAAGCCTCTAGTTGCAACTGAATTAGTTCCGACTAGATGCTTTAAAGAAAAGCTAAGCATTTTCCGAGTTAAAAACTTTATACTGTAGCCCCCAAGCCTGTAGTCGAGAACTGAATTAGCTCCGACTAGATGCTTAAAGAAAAGCTAAGCATATTGCTAAGTTAAAAACTCTCGCTGTAGCCCTCGAGCATCTAGGTGGAAAATCTCCGACTAGAAGCTCCAAGCAGACTAAACAACGACTGGAATTTGTATTTGTTTCCACAGAACGAGAATGCTCGGAGGGGCATGGCCAATGACAAGTACCAGAAGATGCGTGCAGACCTTGAAGCTGAAAAGGGTAAAACCACCATCTTGAAGGAACAGATCATCAAAAACAAGAGTCTGTTTTCTTTTTGCGCATTTCTGTCTTACTTTTGTGCCCATAATCTCCGAGTACTCAATGTGTACTTTGTTTTATCCGACTTGCAGAGCATGTCGCCAAGGCCAAGGACATTGTTGAGCAGTCCAAGCACATCCAGCAGCTGGACATCGAGAACAAGATCCTTAATAAGGAGAGGGAAGAAATGCTGAAGATGCACGAGGATTCCATGAAAGCCCTACAGGACTCCGCCTCCGAGGAGATCAATCGCTTGAAGGAGGAGCTTGCGATCCTAAAGGATCAGAAGCAAGCTGCCGATGAGCAAAACCTTCGCCATAGCGAGGCGTTTAAGCTCCTCCAACAAGAGAAGGAATCCTTGGCGGACGTCGTCTGGCAGGCTAAGGCCAGCATCTTCAGTAAGTATCCTCCGCCTTGTAGTTCTGTAGTCTGGATACTTAGAATTTATTGAACTCATGCAATTCTTGTCGGAATTTTCAGCGCCTATGGGTTTAACCCGCTCGCCTCCTTCGGACAAGGAATGCATGATTCTTGCCGACAACTTCATCAACACCGCCATCGCCCAAGCCAAGGAAATTGCCAAGCCCCTCCAAATCTATATCAAGGCCTCGGACTCTGTGGCGAAGTACTCGGAGATTCTACGCCGAGCCCCCGAGCATGTCGCAAGCTGGAAAGCTTCATGCGCACGGGCTGGCGCAAGGATGGCGTTGTCTATGGTGAAGGCACACTATGAAGATGCCGACATCGACACGGTGACCTCTGGCATCCCCGACGTAGATGATGACGGCAAGGAGATCGATCACGAAGCCATCCTGTCATCACTCGCGGGTTATGACACCAGGGTTGCCGAGTTGTTAGATGTTGACGTCTTCGTGCCTAGGAACTTTCTTGACAACGCCGACCCGGAATCCTCCGAGTCTCATCACAGCGCCGATGCTGAGGGTGATTCTCCGGCTGGTGATGATACGGCCTCCAAGTCTCCTGCACCCAAAGAGTGAAAAACACTTTGTAATTTCTGTTTCACCTCTGGAGTGTGCGCGGGAAAAACTTTGTTGATGTAATCTTAAGGCGGAAAACAATGGTTATCGTATCCGTCTACTTAAGAATTAAGTTTCAGCATGTATATTTTTTAAGCAAGTGCTGGCTTATCCATTGCTTTGGTTCTTATGATTGACTTTTCGTGAGTCGGAAGACTCGTTGTCGGAACCATGCGCTTAGGTGATGATGCCCAATGGCACCGTCAATAACCTGAGCACAAAATCGCCGACAACAAGTGCCAAAATTCACTACTCCAGAATCCACATAAAAACAACAAAGAACGTGTAGACCAGAAAACTTAAGCTAACGCCCGTAGGCGGAATTTTCACAAGTGCAATCGCAAGACTTGTGCATAAAAGTTTTATATGATCCAAAAATGAACACTAAAGGAGGTAGAAGACTCAGCAAAATGAGTGAACCAAAGAGCTTTATTTCATTGATCATATAAGAGGTACACAATTAGATAAAAATGCTAAGTGTAGAAAGGATGTAGCTGTGCTATGTTCCATGGCCGATCAAGCTCCGGGTAGTCATCATCCGGGTCACGTCGCTTACGCTTATGATCCTCGTTGGGTCTATCCTTGAGTTCACGATTGTCGACAAGGTAGTAAGACCCATTGAGGAGCGCCTTGCTTATGATGAACGGTCCTTCCGATGGCGGGGATAATTAGTGTGACCTCTTCTGCTTAAGTCGGAGCACCAAATCCCCCTCTGTCAACTCCCGGATTTTTCAATCCTAGATGCCTATTATGACATACATCGCAATCCCAGGATTACCATTTTTGCGAGACATAACAGAATTGGATACCATAGTACATCATCCATTACAAACGATACATAAGTTCTTACACAAATAGGGATCTCATGATCCAGTTCTTAATACAACATCAAGCAGCGGAATACGTAATAATAACGGTAGCGTAAGCGAAGATCCATCTTCGGGGTCACAGGCAATGCTGACGATGGGAGATGATCCTAGTTGTCGTAACCGTCCTGGGCTCCATCTTCCAGGTACTCCTCTTCATAGTCTGGCCATGGGAATAGCCAGGGACAAAGCCATGAGTACTCTTTAAGTACTCGCAAACTAATACTAACAGGTAAAGGGGTTTTTGGATAATAGGACACTAGGCTCTAGGGTTGTTTTGCAAAAGCCATATTTATCTCTACTAGGTTGCAAAGCTAGTCACAATTTTATAAGTCCTAAGTGGGAACTTGTATTTCATATCACAACTCTGTTGTGGTCAAGTCAAAGTCTCACTTCATTTCACAGGTCATTTTGAAAAGTCTGACGGGGGAACAGTATGGCCACTCCAACTATCCATAACCGCGGACGCGGCTATTCGAATAATTTGACACTCTGCAGAGATTGTACACTTTCACCACAACATTCGATACATCCGTCAGGAACAAATCCTGAATTCATCATACTCAGTATGCGGATAATCAATCCTAACCTTTCAATTACACTCCCTAGTATAATCACCTCTCCTGTGAGTTTGGCCTCCCAACCATGACCAACTGTCATCTTGGGTACTGCACAGGTGGACAATCTTCACAAGGTAGCCTCAGCTCAGACCTTGGCCGTGAGGTAACTAATACTAAGGGATATAAGTTTCCAGTCAAGCCCTACCCAATATTCGGGTATTGTGGTTGTATGATAAAATTGGAATGGTATCGCATCCAGACAACCATCAGTTTTATAAAGGGCTAAGGCTCATGCCTCAACATTTTCATCACCAAAATCATCAAGTGTTTGGAAACACATGTCCAAAACATTTCAATAGAATGATCCATCATTCCAAGGTTTTCATAACCATTTTTCCACCAAGTATTCCCATCTAAAGTTGATCAAGTTTTAGGCTTAGCACTAGCATCTACAGGTGGTGGTAGTACTAATGAGGGGTGGTAAACTAGTGGAGTTTCAACTAAGTACAACCTTATATCTTATGCTGATATCAAGGTTTCTAACTTAGGCCAAATTTTATGCTCTTTATGCAACCTTCACATGTCTTTCTAGTATCTACCAATCTCTTAAGTAAACTCTAAGTAAGCTTTGATAAAGAAAATAAAGTAAGAAGCTTGCTGTCACATCCCAAGATTTTCCAAATCTTGTAATGTGAAAATAAATGAATAAAATAAAACTTTGTTTGATTTTCAGGGCCAGAAGAAACTTTTTGAATTTAATTGGAACTTCAAACCAATTGGATTAAATAAAATCCTAAAGGGATTTAAAAAGATAAACATTTTAAATAAAGGAAAATAAAATATTTAGACTTACTATTTTGGATCTTTTAAATAAAAGGTTTTGGCTTTCAAAAGAAAAAGTGGATTTATAAATAAAGATTATTTTACAGAGCCAAATTAAAACTTGGCCAAGCTTTGGAATTAAAACATTTTGTTTTGAATAAAATAGCAAAGGATTTAATATCCAAATTTATCTAAATAAAAGGTTTTACCATTTTAATTAAAACATCAAAACTTATTAAATTATTTTAAATAAGTTTTCTAAGTATTTTCTTTTCTTAATTAAAACCTACTGAAGTGTTTTGGTTTTATTTTAGATTTTCAAAATAAAGATTTTAATAAAACAAATCCTATTTGATTTAATAACTAAGGTCCATTCTATTTAAATATTAATGGACCCTAAAATAAAAATGTTATTTTGTTTTAAACAAGTTTCCAAGTATTCTTTATTTCCAAATAAAACCTACTGATTTGGTTTGAAAATATTTGGATTTTAAATGAGGTTTTTATTAAATAAACCAAACCCTATTTTATTAATAAACCATGGTCCAATTTATTTAACTAATAAATGGAACCTAAAAAGATTTAAAATATTAATTTATTTTGGGAGTTGGTTTATGCTACTAAACAGAACCAAATTCTTAGTGCAAGGTTTGGTGATTATTTGATTTGATTTGGACATTGTTTGTTTGTTTGGAAATTCAAAACAGAAATTGGAAATGGAAAAAGAAAAGAGTTCAGCGCAGGAAAAATATAAAGAATAGGACAACCCAACCCAGCAGCCCAACAGGCCCAGAAACAGCCCAGTATTCCTCCCCGAAAGAAAACGATTCACACCTTGTTTCTGACCCGCACTGAGTATGACCAGTGGACCCTCTCCCTCGTATCTTTTTCCACTGACCGGTAGGCCCACTTTCCCTGTTCATCGTCCACACCCGCACGACCTCTTCTTCCCCCTCGTCGTTGTTTTCTGCCGATGATTTCGCAGACTTAATTCGCTTTAACGTGACCACCGTTACTCGATTTGATCACGCAGTCTTAAACGCCCATGTCTCCTCTATATTTCCCCTCTGACACACCGCGCTGGCACGCCCTAGACCTCCCCAATTTCCTCCCCGAGCTCCCTCTGTTCCGACGAAGTCCGGTGCCGATTCCGGCGACTCGACACCGCCCCGTGCCTCCCTGTGCAACCTAGCAGCTCCCCACTTCCAGACACGTCTCCCAGTACCTTTAGTTCGACCGCGGGCGCCCCAGAGCATCGGCTACGACAAGCTCTGAACGACGCCGCCGCCTGCAACTTCTCCGACGAGCCCCGCAGGTAATTTCCGGCCGCCCCTCTTCTTCTCGTTCACGCACACAGCATCTCCGTGATCTCCTACGCCTAACCATACATCTGGTTTGTCATCTCGTGAACCCCAGCACCATCCCCGACCATGTCCAGAGCCGTCTGTCGCTGTAGCAAGCTCCGGTGAGGAATTGCAGCAGAACCCGAGCGCCCCTTGACCCTAGGAGACCACGTCGAGCTTCCTCAGGCCTTTGCGAACGTGGTGAGCACTTTTCCCTCCTCCCTCGTTTCCTATTTCACCATCGCCGCCGTCGTCTGCCCGTCGCCGCCGCGCACAGCCGCGCAGCACCGCCAGTTAATGGCCATTTGTTTAGGTCCGTTAGATCTGGATCGGGCGAACAGGATTAGGTCACTTAAACGCCGAAGGGGTATGCTTCCAGAACCGTGCGATCAAGTTGGATCCTACGGTCCGCGTCTGTCAATCCGCACGAAGCGGTACCGTCCAATGAAACCCTGCCGCGTGGCACTAGATCTGTTTTAAGAGAAATTTGAATCAGATTTATTTGCAAACTTCAAACCCTTGTAACTTTGAATCCACACGTCCAAAAATTACAAATTTTATGTCGTTGGATTCAGGAGAGCAAGACCTAACCAACCATGGCCTTAGTTTAGAAAATAGTATCTGTTAGTTTACTTGATTTTGCAGATTCTTTTGTGAGCTTGTTTAGAGTAGAAAAATTGTTTAAAATTGATTTTAGGATTAAATCTTTTGCAGAATGGTTTGTAGTGACCTTACTGACCCTAGGAACCAACCCATGGCTTTGAAAATGGATTTGGAAGAATTTAGGAAGGATTAAATGAATTAGTCCATTTCTAGCCAAGTGAAAATAATGGTTGTATTATGAGAATGATTTTGGAATAAAAACCTTGGGAAAATATTTTGATTCAAAGCTACTGACCCCAAAACACCAAGTCTTGAGAGTTAGAAACTTTGGGTGAAGACTTAAAGGTTTTTTTTTAGAATTGATAAAACTAATTTCCACCACATAAAATGATGAATGGTTTTAAAAATGGTTTTGGGCAAAACCCTCTAACTAGTGACTTTGCCATTTTGGTAAATGACCAATTTGGACCTTACAAAGTTTAGAAACCTAGTGGAGACCAACCTTGCAATAGAACCATCCTTTGCATACTTATGCATGACTTAGAATCCATTGTTTTATGTGTGTGAAATGTTGGTTGATTATTGGTTTGGAATGCTACTTGATTGTTGGGGGGTGACCCCGGGTAGGTCAAAGACGGGGAAAGACAGAGGTACGATCCCCGTATGGTTTCCGAGTTACAGTCTAAGTCGGCCGAATCATGAAGAAGTCGGCCGACATACGGAGGCGAGAGGCCCGTATATGTATATTAAGACATTACCCGGCCGAGATACTGCGTGAGTCGGCCGGGTTAGCCTGAGTGATCTAGATGCAGGTAAAGGACAATCCGAGCTATGCAGGGGAGGGCCGAATGATATGAGGCTTGCAGGAGAAGGAGAAGCCTGAAGTCAAACCCTAGCTGCAAGCTAGGGAGAATCTAAGCAGTGCCAAGCGCTACGGACAAAGGCGCAGAGCGACAGAGAGGCAGGAGGAGGTCACGGAGGTGACAGTCCAGAAGACCGAGGCGCACAGGAGGGGCCCTCTGGAACCTTGCCATCGTTAGAGGGGTGACAGGGAAAGGGGGCGCCTAACTACTATATTAGGACATGCATATTCCTTGAATATGCTGGCCACGTCAGCCCTAAAGGAACCCAGGGCACTCCTTTATAAGGAGAGGCTTGGACTCAGAGAAAAGGATCGACTGAAGTTAGAGCCGTTAGGCTGGTAAAGTTCTTCCCTCCTTCCTGTATACAGCTCAAGGAGCACTTGTAGCCCAAGGAAGCAGAAATAAAGATCTTTTCCTTAGTCTTCTGTGTGTAGAATCAACTACATCTTCCCTCCCCAGATCCCTCTAGCATCCATTGGCCCCATACTTTAGCCTACCCATGGCATCTGTCGTGATACCACCACGACAGTTGGCGCCCACCGTGGGGCCAGCAGCGGTGCTAGCTGGAGTTATGATCCGGACGGGAAACTTCATCAAAACGGGCGAGCGCGTTGTTTCTGGCTTGGTCCAGAGATTTGGTCTCTGCGACTATGTCAGCGACAATGCAGGGAGCTTCAGGGGGAAAGCTCCCACGCGTAATGGTGTCTTCATCAGCCTGGGTGGGCACAAGGTTTACGTCGGCGTCGACATCACCGGCATTTATCCTCACCAAGTTGTTGTTGCAGGAGAGCCACCTCTTAACGCAGCAAGCCGTCCGTCCAGAGCACGTCCTGCAGGCAGCGTCGAGGTGATGGTCGCTGCCGGAGCGCAAGCTGGAGCAGCAGTAGCCGGGTCAAGCAGAGAACCCGCCACAGGCGTACAAGGAGCACCCAGGAAGACCGCGCCACAACCCACCGAGGTAATCCCACCAGTGACCAACCCGACCGAGCTGCAGGACACCACCCCAAAGGCACCAAGATTAAGAGGGCCACCTCTGGAAAGGCCAGAGAACATCCTTCAGGCGACCATAGAAAACTTGACTACACCTGTAGCGCCGATACTTGATCCGGCAAATGCTCAGGCAGAGTTAGAAGAAACCAGGCAAAAGGTGCTGGTAGAGGCCAAGAAAGTATCGGCCTTGCAGGAGTCCCTGAACAGGACCCTGAGAGAATATGCCAAAGCTAATAAGCTTGATATCGCACCCGAGCGGGTGGACGAATTAAGATTAAGGGGGAAGAACCTCATGGATGATATTAACAAAGAGCATGAAGCTCATAGGGCGGAATCAGGTGACTTGGGTTTGCCGAGGTACAGTACCCCGGCAAAGAACCTGAGAGCGGCAAACGCCGCAGCATTAGAATTAGAGGGGTTGACCGGGGAAGCCCGGCAGAAACAGCAAGAAAGAGTGAATGAGCTGGTGCGCATCGCGAACCAGCAAAACAAAGAAATACTCAGAACAAACCCGGCGAGGCCAGGGGCCTCGCGGATGGTTCACTCGGCAGGGGCAGCACCTGCCTTATCCGCGGCAGCAGCATCTTCACCCGGAAATAATGCACGAAGGGACAAAGCAGTAACCTCAGGAAAGAGGAACAAGCAAATTGTTCCATATGATCCGGCAATGGCTGGAAAGGCAAATGAGAACAGAGGCAATGCAACCCGAGGTAACAGTGGGGAGAGGAACCACGGCCGTGTGGAAAAAGACGGCGGAAGCCGAGGCAATGGAGATCTCGGCAGAAAAGAACCCGCGAGAGGTAATCATGAAAATGGGACCCCGGTCGAAGTAAGGAGAGAACTGTCGCTCAACCCGCAACCAAGGCATGAACCTCGGCAGGACAGAGAATCGAGTCCAGCTCGCCACAATCAAGTGAATGAAAGGTACAATGATGGTTATTCCGAGATGGAATATGCGATCCATGGTGGAAACGACCACTATGGAATGCAAGACAGAGTTCTGTACAGAGATTTGCCATCAAATGATGCCAGAGTAAAGCTAGACCGGCTATACCGATCCGAGTTGCTAGAAGAATAGGGTCCACCGGGTCCGACATGCTTCGGACCACGGATCATGGGCGAACCACCTGTGCCGAACTTTCAGCTGGCAAGAGGCACAAAAACATATAATGGGAGCACCAAACCACAAGACTGGCTGATTGATTATGCCACTGCTGTGAAGATAGCAGGTGGGAACTTACGATGGGTAGTGCGGTATGTCCCGCAAATGTTGGAAGGACCAGCTAGAGTATGGCTGAATAATCTGCCAGCAGGCAGCATCAACTGTTGGTTGGATTTTGAAGAAATGTTCGTTAGCAACTTTACTAGTACTTACAAGAGGCCAAACAGGCCGCAGCAGTTAGCCATGTGCAAACAAAGGCCAAATGAGACTGACAGAGAGTTTTTAACTCGGTGGTGTAACCTGAGAAACTCGTGTGAAGGAGTTATAGAATCACAAGCAATAGCTTGGTTCGCTCAAGGATGCCGCTATGCCAGTGTGTTATGGCAGCGACTGCAAAGAGATATGCCAACCACATTGGCAGAAACCATCAGAATAGCGGATTCCTATGCATTGGGAGATCCGACGCAACCAGAATTAATGTCGGCAGATCATCGGGAGCATCAAGATCAATATGCAAGAGATGTGGCCGGGTCATCTAGGCGCAATGACTTCAGAGGAAGAAGAAGAGAAGAGAGACCGGATTATAGATATGGTTCAGCCCAGGTGGCAGCAGTAGTGCAAGATCAGCCGAGTCACGGAACTACTCAACGGCAAAAGAATGGTCCTCAGCAATGGACACCAAGAAATGAAGGAAAAAGACAGTGGACTCCCAATGCATAGGAATCCGCTATTCTGATGCAAGAGTGAAGCTGGACCGGCTATACCGGTCCGAGTTGTTGGAAGAACAGGGTCCACCGGGTCCGACATGCTTTGGACCACGGATCATGGCCGAACCACCCGTGCCGAACTTTCAGCTAGAGAGAGGCACAAAAACATACAATGGGAGTACCAAGCCACAAGACTGGTTGATTGACTATGCCACTGCTGTGAAGATAGCGGGTGGGAACTTAAGATGGGCAGTACGGTACGTCCCACAAATGTTGGAAGGACCAGCTAGGGTATGGCTGAATAATCTACCAGCGGGCAGTATCAACTGTTGGTTAGATTTTGAAGAAATGTTCGTCAGCAACTTTACCAGCACATACAAGAGGCCAAACAGGCCGCAATAGTTAGCCATGTGCAAGCAAAGGCCGAATGAAACAGATAGAGAGTTTTTAACTCGATGGTGCAACCTGAGAAACTCATGTGAAGGGGTTATAGAATCGCAAGAAATAGCTTGGTTCGCGCAAGGCTGCCGTTATGGCAGCGTGTTGTGGCAACATCTGCAAAGAGATATGCCGACCACACTGGTAGAAACTATCAGAATAGCAGACTCCTATGCATTAGGGGACCCAACGCAGCTAGAATTAATGTCGGCGGATCATTGCGAGCAACATGACCATTATGCAAGAGATTTGGGCGGGTCATCCAGGCGTAGTGATTTCAGAGGAAGAAGAAGAGAGGAAAGGCCGGATTATAGATATAATTCGGCCCAAGTGGCGGCAGTAGCGCAAGATCAGCCGAGTCACGGAGCAACTCAACGGCAGAAGAATGGGCCTCAGCAGTGGACACCAAAGAATGAGGGAAAAAGGCAGTGGACCCCAGAACAAAAGAAGCAGTGGCAGGAGAGGCCGAAATACACATTCGAATCCATGTTAGATCAGCCGTGCAAATTTCACACGTCAAACCCATCCAGGCCAGCCAATCATACGACCCGCCAATGTGCATGGATGAAAAATGCAATGGGAAACCCCGTAGGCATTCAGGAAACGCCCCATCAAATACATCAACAGCATCAACCACAATTGACTGGAGCAAATGCACAGCAACTGATGTTACCGCCTCCTCCCCCGAGGTACGATAACTCGGATCGGAGGGATGCAGTACATCAAGTAATGAACCAAGTCCAGGATGGAAGGACAAATCCAGCAAATACTGGACGTAATGATTACAGAGAACATCATCAGTCTTATTGCGTGTTCACAACGGAACAGCAAGACAAGCAGAGTGTGCAGCGCCGGCATATGGAAGTAAATGCAGTTATGCCGACAGTACCAAGATATGTGCCATGGTCAGATCAGGAGGT
Organism: Avena sativa; assembly: GCA_916181665.1. Classification (NCBI taxonomy): domain Eukaryota; kingdom Viridiplantae; phylum Streptophyta; class Magnoliopsida; order Poales; family Poaceae; genus Avena; species Avena sativa. The sequence goes on along the minus strand of OV702281.1, from coordinate 411,584,538 downwards.
AACTTGGAGCATAAAGGATCACCCCAAAATAATGCCGAATCCAGGATCGTATGCACTCGTGTTGGATCCAACATTCGTTGGACCAAGCATCAATGTGAAATTTTCAAAAGTACTCATTGACAATGGAAGCAGTATCAACATCATGTACAAAGATACCCTGCATAAACTCGGAATATCGCAGAACATGCTGCAGTCCACGAGGACCACTTTCCATGGGATAGTGCCGGGACTTTCATGCGAGCCCATCGGTAAAGTCCGAGTGGATGTGTTATTCGGCACGAGAGATAACTGTAGAGCAGAAAACTTAGAATTTGAAGTGGTAGATCTGAAAAGTTGTTATCATGCTCTACTCGGACGGCCTGCGCTGGCCAAATTCATGAGCAGCTGTCATGTAAGTTATCTGAAGATGAAACTACCCAGACCACAAGGAGTGATAACAGTTGCAGGGGATTACAAGAAGTCAATGGAGTGTGCTTCAGCCGGGTCAAATTTGGACGAATCATTGGTTATAGCAAGAGAAAAGAGAAGGATTCAAGAGGTAGCAGCCCTCGCTCAGTCGGCACAGCTGAACATGCCGGCGCTGGCCAACCCACATGGCAGTGTCTCTTTTCAGCCGACTAAAGAAATGAAGAAATTTCAGATCGATGAGCAATTCCCAGAGCGTACTGTTACCATTGTTGCAGGCATGGACGCTAAATAGGAAAGCGAGCTCACCAACTTCCTCCGTGAGAATCGGGACATATTTGCATGGTCAACTCAGGATCTGCAAGGTGTTCCGAGGGAGTTGGCTGAGCACTCTTTGAACGTGAGGCCAGGAGCAAGGCCGGTGAAGCAACCTCTCCGCCGCTTCGCCGAAGACAGGAGAAAAATAATAGGAGATGAAATAGCTCGGCTCCTCGCGGCCGGGTTCATCATGGAAGTGCTATACCCGGATTGGTTGTCGAATCCGGTGCTAGTAGAAAAGAAGAAAGATGATCCCAATGTAGCCATTGTATGGCGAATGTGTATCGATTACACCAACCTGAACAAGGCGTGTCCAAAAGATCCTTTTCCATTGCCTAGAATAGACCAAGTCATTGACTCGACCGCTGGTTGTGAGTTATTATCATTTGTAGACGCGTATTCTGGTTTCCACCAGATACCGTTAAATCCAGCCGATCAAATAAAGACCGCGTTTATTACCCCGTACGGGGCTTATTGTTATCGCACAATGCCATTCGGCCTACGAAATGCAGGAGCGACATACCAGAGATGCATGCAAAAATGCCTACACGATCAAATAGGAAAAAATGTACAAGTATATGTAGATGATGTTGTCATCAAAAACAAGGAAAGCAAAACATTACTGGAAGATATACGGCAGACTTTTGCGAACCTGAGAAGGTTCCGAATGAAACTTAATCCAGAAAAATGCACATTTGGCGTGCCGGCAGGAAAATTACTCGGTTTTCTTGTGTCTAGCCGAGGTATAGAGGCCAACCCAACAAAGATAAAGGCAGTGGAAAGAATGGAATTTCCAAAATGTTTAAATGATGTACAAAAATTCACGGGTTGTCTGGCCTCGCTTAGCCGGTTCGTATGTCGGCTAGGAGAGAAGGCGCTACCACTCTATCAGCTGATGAAGAAATCAGATAAATTCATTTGGACTCCACAGGCGGACATCGCATTTCATGAATTGAAAAAGATGTTGGTTACATCACCCATTTTGGCTTCTCCATTGTCAAAAGAGCCTATGTTACTCTATGTAGCAGCTACCAACAGAGTAGTGAGTACTGTAGTCGTAGTGGAACGACTTGAAGATGGTAAGTCGGTTCAGAGGCCGGTGTACTATTTAAGTGAGGTATTATCCACTTCAAAGCAAAATTACCCACATTATCAGAAGATGGCTTATGGGGTATATATGTCGGCGAAAAAGCTTAAACATTACTTCGAAGAGCATCCCATCAAAGTGATATGTGAGGCACTCATAGCCGACATATTGAGCAACAAAGACGCAAGTGGCCGAATAGCAAAATGGGCAATCGAGTTGTCATCATACGCTCCACAATTTGATAGGAGAGATGCAATCAAATCTCAGGCGGTATCCGACTTTTTCGTAGACTGGGCCGAGGTGCAGTATGAGCCACCATTGCCAGACCCAAATTATTGGACTATGCATTTTGATGGTTCCAAGCTAAGGAATGGTTTGGGGGCAGGAATAGTGTTAACCTCGCCTAAAAGAGACCAACTGAAGTATGTGCTACAAATACATTTTGCTGCATCCAACAACGTGGCCGAATATGAAGCACTGGTCCATGGGTTGAAAGTAGCAAAAGAAATTGGCATACACCGAATCTTGTGCTATGGCGACTCGGATCTGGTAGTACAACAAGTCTCAGGCAATTGGGACGCATTAGATGCTAATATGGCTTTATACAGATTTCAAGTGCAAAAGATCAGTGGATACTTTGAAGGATGTGAATTTCACCACATACCTCGGGCAGAAAACGATGCCGCAGACACGTTGTCAAAACTAGGATCAACCCGGCAATCAATTCCTCCGGGTATTGCCCTGGAACACCTTAGGAAACCATCAATAATCCCATCACTAGAGTCCGAATCCATCTTTATCCCGGAAAATTCAGCAGAAGGTAACGCGCCAATGGAAGTAGATCAGGAATATAACTCGGAACCCCCCAAGAGGAGAACAGCCGAAGTAAGCACAATCATGGGGAAAGCCGAGATAGCTATGTCGGCAGAAAACATGGAAATAGACAGTGAGATCACACCAGAAAAAATCACACCGCTATGGGCGCAACCCATATTTTCCTACTTAAAAGACTCGACATTGCCGAGTAATGAGGTATTAGCTAGACAAACTGTAAGGAGAGCAAAAGCTTATACAATCATAAACAGTAAGCTATATAAAAGAAGCGTCACAAACGTGTTGCAGAAGTGTGTGAGTTCGGCAGATGGTCAAGAGATCCTCCTAGATATACACCAAGGAGAATGTGGGCACCATGCCTCATCTCGTGCCTTGGTAGCCAAAGCATTCAGGCATGGATTTTATTGGCCGACGGCATTGAAAGAAGCAAAAGAATTAGTTAAGAAATGCAACGGGTGTCAGAGATACGCAACCAAAATACACATGCCATCGGCCGAGTTAAAAACAATACCCATCACTTGGCCATTTTCTGTATGGGGTTTGGATATGGTAGGACCATTTAAGCCCGCACGAGGGGGAATGACCCACATATTGGTTATGGTGGACAAGTTCACAAAATGGATTGAAGTGAAACCAATAAAAAAGTGCGATGGGCCCACAGCAGTGAAATTTCTCAAGGATATTATCTTGAGATATGGGTATCCGCACAGTATTATCACAGATAATGGCACAAACTTTGCAGAAGGAGCTTTCGCCAGATTTTGCCGAGAGAAACACATAAGACTAGATATTGCCTCTGTGGCTCACCCAGCGTCCAATGGACAAGTGGAAAGGTCGAATGGACTGGTGCTATCAGGAATAAAACCACGACTTCTCGAACCATTGAAAAGGTCGGCAGGATGTTGGATTGAGGAACTCCCAGCCGTACTATGGAGCCTCAGGACTACTCCGAATAGATCAACAGGTTATACACCATTCTTTCTGGTATACGGGGCAGAGGCCGTACTTCCAGCCGACATACTATATGACTCTCCAAGAGTTACTCAGTATACAACCTCGGAGATAAACGAGATAGCTCGGCAAGATGCTGTAGACCTGCTGGAAGAAGCCAGAGAACTGACATTATCACGATCAGCTATTTATCAGCAGAACCTGCGACGATATCACAGCAAAAAGGTGAATCCAAGAGTGTTCAAAGAAGGAGATTTAGTCCTCCGACTGGTTCAACGTACGGCCGGCATGCACAAGTTGTCACCTCCATGGGAGGGACCATTCATTGTGAGCAAAGCATTGCATAATGATGCCTATTATCTAATCGACGCTCAGCCCCCCGGAGGGAACAAGGCAGACAAAGCTGGCGAAGAAACGAAGCGTCCATGGAATGTAGCTTTACTTCGACCATTTTACTCGTAGCATTGTATATCAAGGTCAAGAACCAATGATGTATTAAACCTCGGCACCCAGAGCGGTGACTCGGGGACTGCCATATGTTATTTCAATTGCATGTTATGTATTTAAACCTCGGCCCCAGAGCAGTGACTCGGGGACTGCCATATGTTATCTTAATTTCATGTTATGCATTTGAGCCTCGGTGCCCAGAGCAGTGACTCGGAGACTGCCATATGTTATCTCAATTTCATGTTATGTATTTGAGCCTCGGCGCCCAGAGCAGTGACTCGGGGACTGCCATATGTTATCTCAATATCATATTATGTATTTGAACCTCCGTACCCAGAGCAGTGACTCAGGGACTGCCATATATCATCTCAATTTCATGTTGTCTATTTAAACCTCGGCACCTAGAGCAGCGACTCGGGGAATGCCATATATTATTTTCATCTCATATTAAATATTTGAACCTCGGCATCCAAAACAGCGACTCGGGGACTGCCATGTGCTGCCTAAGTTTTATGTTGGGCACTACCCTGAGGAGCGCCTCCGTATTGGTCTTATATTATTTCTGAAATTTGGCGTACATATTGAAGTTCGGCGCGATAAACAGTAATTCAGGGATTGCCATATATTCTCCCAAGGTAGTAGTCAACCGCCGTTCAGAACACCACTCATGAAAAAACGAAGGCAAGGATACATCCTAAAATCAGGAAATTGCAGGCCACCAAAGCAAGAATTCAGACAAACACCCACTCAACCAAATGGTAACAGCTACAAGCGTATATGTCACAGCGGTACACGGCAAAAGAAATTCAAGTTATACAGAGAGCGGACAAATGTTTCGCGTACATCATACGCCCGGCATGCCAGGGATAAGAAATAACTCAAGCATTGTTCGCAGGGGAGGCAGCGGCTTGGTCAGGCGCTGGGCACTCCGACGTAGGAGGAACTTCGACCGAGGTTGCCTCACCCTCCATAGACCCAGGTGCAACTTCAGCGGAAGCTCGAGGCTGCTCAGAAGCATCCGTCTGTGCAGTTGAGTGCCCAGTACCTTTGGAGGAGGACCGCGCATCGCCGCCGCTATCCGAGCTTGAACTAGAGCTTTCAGATGTGGCCGAATTATCCTCACCCTCTCCTTGCTCAGCCGAATTGTCATCCGAGGCATCTTCAACTATGACCTCCTCATCCGGGTTTGCAAGAAAACTCGGCCCTTCATTCCAGGTATGTACGTCGGCATACTCGACGAGTTGGAAGGCGCGAGCTTGCCGAAGAGCGACGAAGGTGGGGTCTTCAACCCAGCGAGAACCAGTGCGCAGATTTCTCAGGATGTCTAGAGAGATGTCTTCGTACCATGACATGATGACAGTAAGGGCCATATCAGCGCCAGCGCGCCCGGCTGATTCCCTCCAGAGACTCAATTGCTTCTCAGATGCCATGAGTCTTTTTACTAGTAATTCGACCTCGTTAATATCAGGAGTCCTAGAAGTGTTCGGCCAAAGAACGTGGTAAGCTCGGATGGCTTCTTGCACCAAGTCCCGACCCATAATTTTCATTGGGCCAACTGCAGCACCAACAGCAACTAGGAAATCCTCCATTGAATACTCCGAGTCAGCGGCAACAGAAACACCTCGGCGCACACGAGCTGCAAGAACCGCTTTAGAACTCACAGGCTTGGCTTCGGGAAAATGATCTGCGCAAAGCATGAACGTGTCAGGTGGCAGCGGGAACAAAAAAGAAAAATATAATTCGGCTGTGCTAAGTAGCTTACGATGAATGTAACTCATCATTATCTGAAGGTCTTTGGCCCAATCGACCTTGCTCTTCTCAAAACGAGCAATTTCCTCGCTCAACCCATGGGTTTTCAGTTCGGCAGCCTCGAGGAGTTCTTTGTTCTTATGCAGCTCCAAAGCCAGCCGATTCTTCTCCTCGGAAAATTCTTGGTCGACCTTTTCTAGTTCGGATTTCTGAGAGAGCTTAAGGGTATCCACCTCGGCTCTCAGGCGAGCTATTTCATCATATTTTTCTTGTAATTGCGCCGAATGAATAGCGTTTTGCTCTAAAAAATGCAGCATCACGTCAGGCATGGGCATGCAATCTTGGTGCGACGCTGCAAAGGTTTGCAACTCGGCTTTACCAGAGCCAAACGCAATAAGGAAGCTTAGCACACATGTTAAAAGGGAAAAGGTGTAAGATAAAAGGGAAACTAACATTCCAAGCTCTTTACCTTCTTCTCAAGGCGAATGTTGAGGTTATTAATGTTACCTGTTCACCAAGAAAGTAAGCCGGCATCTCGCGGACGAATAAATAAGAACGTTGAAAATAACGAAAAGGAACTATCGACGTACCAGCCTTCTTTACCACTGGAAGGATTTTCTCGTACTTTTCTTCCAGCTTGCGGTGCGAAAAAAGCAACCTCTGGAATTCGGCAGTCCGCCGGTCATGTGCAACCTGAGCAATGGGGCAAAACGATAAACCGATATTCAAACCTAAAATCAGATCCGAGTCAAGCAAAACTTAACTCGGATCTAAGTGGCTGGATATTCAAAGCTAAATCAGATCCGAGTTAAGCAAAACTTAACTCGGATCTAGGTGGCTGGATATTCAAAGCTAAATCAGATCCGAGTCAAGCAAAACTTAACTCGGATCTAAGTGGCGGGATATTCAAAGCTAAATCAGATCCGAATCAAGCAAAACTTAATTCGGATCTAGGTGGCTAGATATTCAAAGCTAAAGCAGATCCGAATCAAGCAAAACTTAACTCGGATCTAGGTGGCTAGATATTCAAAGCTAAAGCAGATCCGAATCAAGCAAAACTTAACTCGGATCTAGATGGCCGGATATTCGAACCCTAGAAATAAACTTAAATTAAGTCGAAGATCATTAAACTTCCAAGCATATAACAAGTTATTTCCTTGCAAGTTTCGGGGACTAGAGCATATAGTAACATCTGGGAACTAATCTAAAACTCAGAGAAACAACAATTACCTCATTCATCTTGTTAGTGTCAAGGATGAACTTGGCAGCATGGTCGAAACGGCCGCTGATGTCGGAAAGCTGAAAGGGCTGGTTGATGGGAGACCCTCAAACTGATCAGCAGCATTCCAATTATTGGCGTACTCCACCAGCGCGCCGAGGCTGTTCCCACTAGCTGTCCGAGTTAAGACCTTACCCCAGACATGTTCTATAACCACTGCGGCCGCAGGGCTCTTATGAAGAGCAAGCTGGGTGCTGGCAGCCGAGGCAACGGAGGCTTTGGTAGGCGCAGTTCCCTTGCGCAGCATGTCGGCGATACTAGGCTGAGAGGAGCCGACAAGACACTTCTGGGAAGAGGAAGCCTTGGTGGCAACAGCTTTTCTCGCCTTAGAAGAGGCATCAGCAGGAAGTGACACCTCGGTAGTGGGGACGGCGTCTTCAGGAGCAGCAGGAGTTACGGTCGCAGAAGGCGCCGAGATAACGACCTCTTCGGCCGAAGCTGGAGTGGCTGTAGAAACTGCCGGGGTAGATAAAGGCTCAGTAGCGGCGCTGGGAACCATAGAAGGGGCAACGGGTTCGACGAAAACCTCGGAGGGCCGATTGGAATCAATGTCAACAGAAGGGGTTTCAGGCACGTTGCGACGAAGAGGCGACGGATTCGGAGCTAGAGGAGAGGCAGCACGAATAGGACTAGGAATCCTGGTATCATCGACGGGCGGAGGAGACGGCTGCCGAATCGGGCGGCTAGTCATGCTAGGACCGCCGGGCTTAACAGAAAGCGGAGCACTGCAAAAATAAGAAAGAAAAAAGTGTCAGTATGAAAAACAGAAAGAGAGAAACAAGAAATATAAGCAAAAGGAACTTACCCGGCGACCACAGGCATAGTCTTGCGCCTGGGAGGATTCGGAGCGGATTTCTTCGTTCGTTTCTTAGGGACGGCCTCCGAGGCACTAGCAGGAGCCCCGCGTTTCCCCAAGGTAACAGGGGGTCGAGAAGCAATAGGCTCAGCGTCGTGAACCTGACCGGCCGGATTAGCTGGGAAAGTAGAAGCCGGAAATGCATAAGAAATGGGCATTGCGGCAACTACCTCAAGAACTTGGACCTCGTCCGAATCACCTTCTTCCTCGTGCGCCGAGGTCTTGCCACGAGCTCGAGCCGGGGCAGGATCCGACTTAGGGACGAATTCTTCCGAATCCGGCTCACCAGTATCCTGGGTGCTCCGGTCCGCGGGCCACGGAAGCAACAAAACTTCGGCATCCTCATTCTTCTGCTCTGCAAACCTCTGCAAGACGAGGAAAAAGAAAGTTAGTGGAATTCGTTACGAAAACAATGGAATATCAGAGCGTTATTGATTAAGCTTACTTCGGGAGGCGGACGATCGCGGGTGAACGGTTTCAATCCCCAAGTCCAATCCTCAGGCATCTCCGTCTTAAAGATAGCTCGGACACGCTTATGGATAAGGTAATTATCCAGCTCCACGGTCGAGACTCGGTTAGGGTCAAGAGGACCGCTCATGTAGCACAGTTTGTGCGTCCGCTTCTGGAATGGGCAAATTCGGCTACTGATAAAGGTAGCCATCAGGTCCTCGCCGCGTAACCCGGCGCGGATCAACTCTTTGAGCCGAATCTCGAAAGCCTCGGCCAAGGCATGACTCTTCCTCGGATTGTAGGTCCAATTCACCTTAGAAGGCGGACCAATTGAGAAGGCAGGAAGCCGAATCTTGTCCTCTGTCCCTCTGTTCTTGACGTAAAAGAAGGATTTGTGCCACTTCTTGCACGACTCTAACCCGGTGACACGAGGAAATACGGATTTCCTCCGAGGTGTAATGGACGCTGCCCCACATTGAGTAAGCGATTTCTCGGAAGGGTGCAGAGATTTGTCAGGGACTACATTGGAACGAATCTGGAAGAACTTCGACCAGACGTGCACTGACGGCCACAGGCCGAAGTATCCCTCGGAAGCGGAGATAAAAGCAGAAAGAGAAGCGATGGCGTTCGCAGGAAGATGATGCGGCTGAAGGCCGAAGTAGTCGAGAAACTCTCTAGCAAAATCGCTAAGAGGGAGACCGAAGCCACGCGCGAAGGGCGACATAAAAACCACATACTCGCCCTCCCTAACATCCGGAGAGGACTCGCTGCTGGGTAAGCGACAGGAGACCTCGGCGGGAATCCTCCGAGTTCGGATAAGCCACTCAATCTCACGGCGTGTAACAGAAGAGCCCTGCCACGAGCCTCGCTCGGGCCCAGAGCCAGCGTCATCATCCTCTACCAGAGCGCCGCTAAACGAACTAGACATGGGTTCGCCGGAAAGATCGCCGCAAGAAGAGCTGGCGGCGGAGGAAAGTTTAGAGCTGCAAGGCCCGTCGTGATTTTGCACGATAACGGTGGCAAAGGAGCAGAGGAACCGCCGCACGAACACGAGATCGAAACGGAGAAATCTAGGGTAAAACCTAGGCAATGCGGCCGGAAAGGACTCACCGGCGACGGTGCCGAAGCTGGTGAGCGCAGGCGAGGCGGGCAGAACGGCGCGGCGGAGTCCTCGCCGTCGGAAGCTCTGATGAGCGCGCGGCGGCGGAGCTGCGAGAAGGCGCGCAAGCGAGAGGAAGGAGGAGGGCAGAGATGAACAAGAAGGGGAAAAGTAAATTCCCAGATACCGTGCGCCTCTTTATAGTCGAGCCACGAACAAGGTAGTGGGATTGTGGGTGTAGCAGTTGACCGTGTAGATCGTGGGTGAGGCACGAACGCACGACGATAAGTGGAGCCGCACCAACGGCCACACAGGAACGAAGAAGGTTGCGATCCCCCAGGGAAACAGCACGCGAGGCGTCGCAGCGGCGGCGCAGCAGGTACAAAGTTAACTGTAGCCTGTCAGTAAATACTGTAGAGGAACCAAAAAACTAGAAGAACAATGATGGGAGTGACACGTAGGACAAGGCGTACGAGAGAAGGAACAAGGGTACCCCGGACGAGAAAAAGATAACTCGGAAACAATACTGAAAAATGTGATGAAGCTGATACGACCCGGCCGAAGTTATCGACAGGGCCACACCAGCTTCGGGGACTAATGTTGGGGGGGTGACCCCGGGTAGGTCAAAGACGGGGAAAGACAGAGGTACGATCCCTGTCTGGTTTCCGAGTTACAGTCTAAGTCGGCCGAATCATGAAGAAGTCGGCCGACATACGGAGGCGAGAGGCCCGTATATGTATATTAAGACATTACCCGGCCGAGATACTGCGTGAGTCGGCCGGGTTAGCCTGAGTGATCTAGATGCAGGTAAAGGACAATCCGAGCTATGCAGGGGAGGGCCGAATGATATGAGGCTTGCAGGAGAAGGAGAAGCCTGAAGTCAAACCCTAGCTGCAAGCTAGGGAGAATCTAAGCAGTGCCAAGCGCTACGGACAAAGGCGCAGAGCGACAGAGAGGCAGGAGGAGGTCACGGAGGTGACAGTCCAGAAGACCGAGGCGCACAGGAGGGGCCCTCTGGAACCTTGCCGTCGTTAGAGGGGTGACAGGGAAAGGGGGGCACTGAACTACTATATTGGGACAGGCATATTCCTCGAATATGCTGGCCACGTCAGCCCTAAAGGAACCCAGGGCACTCCTTTATAAGGAGAGGCTTGGACTCAGAGAAAAGGATCGACTGAAGTTAGAGCCGTTAGGCTGGTAAAGTTCTTCCCTCCTTCCTGTATACAGCTCAAGGAGCACTTGTAGCCCAAGGAAGCAGAAATAAAGATCTTTTCCTTAGTCTTCTGTGTGTAGAATCAACTACATCTTCCCTCCCCAGATCCCTCTAGCATCCATTGGCCCCATACTTTAGCCTACCCATGGCATCTGCCGTGATACCACCACGACATTGATCCTATGCTTGCTTGATTGATTGTAGTGAGACTAGCAAACTGTGAGACTAGCAAGATCAAGGAGTGAACCACCATTCCCTTCCAAAAAGGCAAGTGACACTATCATCAAAATTCCTACTATTTTCATTATACTTAGTGGATTTTGAAACATGCATGGAAATACTTTTTGTACTTATGCTATGCTAAAATCCTAATAGGATTACCTATACATTCCTTAGAGCAAACAATGTAGTTGTTACATGCTTAGCCATGCTATATTTTGAAAAGAGATACATGTTGAGATTTTACAAAGGATGAGAAAAGGACTTGTGTTTTACATAATAAAACAAGGACTCAATGAACCACCTAGGTGGAGGATACTTTAAGTTTTGGAGAAGGTGGCAACAAAAGGAACCATGTTTATGGGTATCACTTTGTGTTGTGCTCCAAAAGAAAACCACCTAGGAAACTTAGAGATTGAACATGTTTCTCCAATTGTGGCTTTCGTGTGCAACCACATGCTATTATGGCTCTGGCTTAGTCAACTACATTGGGAAGACCCATGCACTGTCTTCAGTTAACTGGACATGGGGATCTGGAATGCTTCATGGGTGCTGAGGGCAAGCTAGCAATGGTGTATGGGAGGACCCTTTGGAAAGCCTTCGTCACATTCTCAATCTACCAGTACTCCATCTTGGTGAGCACTAATCCAGTAGGCCACTGGTGGCAAAAGGATGGAATTGTGACATGTGGGTAAAGTGTACTCCTTCTGCAGAAGTTAATAAAATCTAAGTACTTAGCCGTGTCCCCGGTTATGGACAATACTGAGCAACTAAAGTTTTAACTATGGGAGATCTCGACATTCCAACTTCGAATATAAAAACTTGATGCACTTGGGGGTACCAGGGAATTCAAAGAGATTTTGTTAAGCTTGTTGCACATGGGGTTACCAAGGTGCTCAAGAGATTTTTCTTAACACTTGATGTACTTGGGGTTACCAAGGAACTCATGAGATTTTATAAAACTTGTTGCACTTGGGGTTACCAAGTAGCTCAAGGGATTTTGACAAGGACTTGAAAACTTGAGTTTCTACCAAGGAGTTCAAGGAAGTTGGAAAAGAGATTTGACAAAGGACCAAACCCAATTTGAAAAGTTAGGATAAATATTGCTTTATGCAAATAAGCCTTAAACTCTACTTAGCCAAATGCATGTATTGATAGGATCCACACATATTATACATAGTAGTGAAACTTGCCAATACAATTCAAATGTATTGACCCTTGTGGCTGTAACTTGTAATGTTGCAGGTTTGAATTGATTTTAGTGAAGTTTGATTGACTAGGATTACAAAGTCTACAACCAGCATTTACCTGTGGCATTTTGATGATGAAGGATCCATGACTATAGTTATTCCGCTGCAATGTAATGTAATAGCCAAATGAGCTATGTATGATGTAATAAAATTATGTTATTCCTGGTTATAAAGTTATATTATGACCTTTGTTTCTTGATATTACATCTTAACTGTGGATGCTAGCTATTGATCCAGGGACTAGCATTATAAAACACAGGAGGAATCTACCTTATTAGGTTGAGACCTCTTACAGATGGTATCAGAGCATTGTGTTGCCTGTAGGATTTGTAAACCTAGGATTGGAAAAAAAACCTTAGAAGAATAGGAGTTGTATTTTGTTCCAAAAACTCATTTACAAAAACACTTGTAAACCCTTTCCTCAACCATTTTGGTTTCAACTCTACATCTCTTCTATTTCAACTTGATGGAAAAACCTACCCATAGCCAAGGACTGCACCATGTACAAAGGACTTCTTCAACACTTTCAACTCTAATGACTTCAACTTCTTCAACTCTAATGACTTCAACATCTTCAGCATATTTCCCAAGGACTTCCAACTTGGAAACTACTAAGGACCACAAGTGAAACAAGGAAATCTTGCTCAAGAATTAGAGGCTGAAGGAATGCAAAAGTTAGAAAGAGCCCCATCACTTGGAGATTTTGAGACCAAGAAATTCTCCTAAGGAAACCATGATCTCATGTAAGAAGAAGCAACCAAGAAGGATGGAAAGATCACAAGTGAACCATATAGATGGACCACCATATTATAGTTAAGTCAAACACACCAACCTGTGTGGTGTAACAAAAATATTTTTGTTGACTAAGTATGTGCTTGAACCTTGTTTGAGTGAAATGTTTGGTTTGTGATTGCATGCACATTGCTTGTGTGAATCGTGATGTGTGTGATTAGAATTAAGTCCTTAGAAATATCTTGCCTATTCTAATCTCCCTTCAACCCAAACAGATGACTACTCCAAAAGACTCCAAGGTTGATGACACCAACACCAACCAAGTTGACAGCATGAAAGAGCTCATAGCAACCCAACACCAGTTGAACCAACTGACAGCTCAGTTCATAGCCAACAATAGTGATAAAGATCCAGTACTGCAAAAGTTTTTGGAGGAACAATCCCAACTGATGCTTAAGGTGACTAATCAAATGATCAACATGGAAGAAATCTATCCCAAAAGGGTCTATGACAACAAGGATGACAGAAATATTGTTCTAGATGGAGCACCAGCTTGCATTATTTGTGGAGACAAGGATCATACTTCCAAGGAGCATGAAGGTCAATGCCCTAACTGTGAAGGAAATCATCCTGTTGGACAATGTCCTACCTCTCAAGCTACTTGCTACCTATGTGAAGGAAGCAATCATAGTCCTATCCAATGCCCCATCTACTCCATGGTAGAACAAAGGAAACAAGAAGGATCCAAGTATGCCAAGAATGTTGATGGCAAAGGAAAAGGACCACTTATACCTCCAAACAAGACAACCCAATTCAAAGGATCAAAGAAACCCAAGAAACCAAGACCAGACATGAACCTTGTGCAATGTCGTAAATGCAAGGAAATGGGACACTATTCCAGTGAGTGCCCAGAGAACAAGAAGAATAAAGAGATTGACCAAGTGTGGTGCACCAACTGCAAAGAGTTAGGCCACTATGTAGCAACTTGTCCACAAGAGCCACGCAAAGAACTCAAGGACATTCATTGTTTCAACTGCAAGAATCCAGGGCATTATGCAAGCAACTGTCCAGAAAAGATGAAGAACAAGTTGAACAAGCCTATGGAGAAACTCAACCTTGGCCCATGAGTCAAGAATGGAAACTAAGGGCACAATGCAAAAGTTTGCTTAGAGAAGTTTTTCCAGGATCCCAAGAAGGCCAATATGTAATTTTGTTTGAAAATTTTTAAGGGTGGTAGTACCCTAGTTGTTTTGAACATGCTTGTAACCCTAACCTTCCCAAATCTCGGGACGAGATTTATTTTAAGGGTGGTAGCCTGTCACATCCCAAGATTTTCCAAATCTTGTAATGTGAAAATAAATGAATAAAATAAAACTTTGTTTGATTTTCAGGGCCAGAAGAAACTTTTTGAATTTAATTGGAACTTCAAACCAATTGGATTAAATAAAATCCTAAAGGGATTTAAAAAGATAAACATTTTAAATAAAGGAAAATAAAATATTTAGACTTACTATTTTGGATCTTTTAAATAAAAGGTTTTGGCTTTCAAAAGAAAAAGTGGATTTATAAATAAAGATTATTTTACAGAGCCAAATTAAAACTTGGCCAAGCTTTGGAATTAAAACATTTTGTTTTGAATAAAATAGCAAAGGATTTCATATCCAAATTTATCTAAATAAAAGGTTTTACCATTTTAATTAAAACATCAAAACTTATTAAATTATTTTAAATAAGTTTTCTAAGTATTTTATTTTCTTAATTAAAACCTACTGAAGTGTTTTGGTTTTATTTTAGATTTTCAAAATAAATATTTTAATAAAACAAATCCTATTTGATTTAATAACTAAGGTCCATTCTATTTAAATATTAATGGACCCTAAAATAAAAATGTTATTTTGTTTTAAACAAGTTTCCAAGTATTCTTTATTTCCAAATAAAACCTACTGATTTGGTTTGAAAATATTTGGATTTTAAATGAGGTTTTTATTAAATAAACCAAACCCTATTTTATTAATAAACCATGGTCCAATTTATTTAATTAATAAATGGAACCTAAAAAGATTTAAAATATTAATTTATTTTGGGAGTTGGTTTATGCTACTAAACAGAACCAAATTCTTAGTGCAAGGTTTGGTGATTATTTGATTTGATTTGGACATTGTTTGTTTGTTTGGAAATTCAAAACAGAAATTGGAAATGGAAAAAGAAAAGAGTTCAGCGCAGGAAAAATATAAAGAATAGGACAACCCAACCCAGCAGCCCAACAGGCCCAGAAAAAGCCCAGTATTCCTCCCCGAAAGAAAACGATTCACACCTCGTTTCTGACCCGCACTAAGTATGACCAGTGGACCCTCTCCCTCGTATCTTTTTCCACTGAACGGTAGGCCCACTTTCCCTGTTCATCGTCCACACCCGCACGACCTCTTCTTCCCCCTCGTCGCTGTTTTCTGCCGATGATTTCGCAGACTTAATTCGCTTTAACGCGACCACCGTTACTCGATTTGATCACGCAGTCTTAAACGCCCATGTCTCCTCTATATTTCCCCTCTGACACACCGCGCTGGCACGCCCTAGACCTCCCCAATTTCCTCCCCGAGCTCCCTCTGTTCCGACGAAGTCCGGTGCCGATTCCGGCGACTCGACACCGCCCCGTGCCTCCCTGTGCAACCTAGCAGCTTCCCCACTTCCAGACACGTCTCCCAGCACCTTTAGTTCGACCGCGGGCGCCCCAGAGCATCGGCTACGACAAGCTCTGAACGACGCCGCCGCCTGCAACTTCTCCGACGAGCCCCGCAGGTAATTTCCGGCCGCCCCTCTTCTTCTCGTTCACGCACACAGCATCTCCGTGATCTCCTGCGCCTAACCATACATCTGGTTTGTCGTCTCGTGAACCCCAGCACCGTCCCCGACCACGTCCAGAGCCGTCTGTCGCTATAGCAAGCTCCAGTGAGGAATTGCAGCAGAACCCGAGCGCCCCTTGACCCTAGGAGACCACGTCGAGATTCCTCAGGCCTTTGCGAACATGGTGAGCACTTTTCCCTCCTCCCTCGTTTCCTATTTCACCATCGCCGCCACCGTCTGCCCGTCGCCGCCGCGCACAGCCGTGCAGCACCGCCAGTTAATGGCCATTTGTTTAGGTCCGTTAGATCTGGATCGGGCGAACAAGATTAGGTCACTTAAACGCCGAAGGGGTATGCTTCCAGAACCGTGCGATCAAGTTGGATCCTACGGTCTGCGTCTGTCAATCCGCACGAAGCGGTACCGTCCAATGAAACCCTGCCGCGTGGCACTAGATCTGTTTTAAGAGAAATTTGAATCAGATTTATTTGCAAACTTCAAACCCTTGTAACTTTGAATCCACACGTCCAAAAATTACAAATTTTATGTCGTTGGATTCAGGAGAGCAAGACCTAACCAACCATGGCCTTAGTTTAGAAAATAGTATCTGTTAGTTTGCTTGATTTTGCAGATTCTTTTGTGAGCTTGTTTAGAGTAGAAAAATTGTTTAAAATTGATTTTAGGATTAAATCTTTTGCAGAATGGTTTGTAGTGACCTTACTGACCCTAGGAACCAACCCATGTCTTTGAAAATGGATTTGGAAGAATTTAGGAAGGATTAAATGAATTAGTCCATTTCTAGCCAAGTGAAAATAATGGTTGTATTATGAGAATGATTTTGGAATAAAAACCTTGGGAAAATATTTTGATTCAAAGCTACTGACCCCAAAACACCAAGTCTTGAGAGTTAGAAACTTTGGGTGAAGACTTAAAGGTTTTTTTTTAGAATTGATAAAACTAATTTCCACCACATAAAATGATGAATGGTTTTAAAAATGGTTTTGGGCAAAACCCTCTAACTAGTGACTTTGCCATTTTGGTAAATGACCAGTTTGGACCTTACAAAGTTTAGAAACCTAGTGGAGACCAACCTTGCAATAGAACCATCCTTTGCATACTTATGCATGACTTAGAATCCATTGTTTTATGTGTGTGAAATGTTGGTTGATTATTGGTTTGGAATGCTACTTGATCGTATGCTTGCTTGATTGATTGTAGTGAGACTAGCAAAGTGTGAGACTAGCAAGATCAAGGAGTGAACCACCATTCCCTTCCAAAAAGGCAAGTGACACTATCATCAAAATTTCTACTATTTTCATTATACTTAGTGGATTTTCAAACATGCATGGAAATACTTTTTGTACTTATGCTATGCTAAAATCCTAATAGGATTCCCTATACATTCCTTAGAGAAAACAATGTAGTTGTTACATGCTTAGCCATGCTATATTTTGAAAAGAGATACATGTTGAGATTTTACAAAGGATGAGAAAAGGACTTGTGTTTTACATAATAAAACAAGGACTCAATGAACCACCTAGGTGGAGGATACTTTAAGTTTTGGAGAAGGTGGCAACAAAAGGAACCATGTTTATGGGTATCACTTTGTGTTGTGCTCCAAAAGAAAACCACCTAGGAAACTTAGAGATTGAACATGTTTCTCCAATTGTGGCTTTCGTGTGCAACCACATGCTATTATGGCTCTGGCTTAGTCAACTACATTGGGAAGACCCATGCACTATCTTCAGTTAAGTGGACATGGGGATCTGGAATGCTTCATGGGTGCTGAGGGAAAGCTAGCAATGGTGTATGGGAGGACCCTTTGGAAAGACTTCGTCACATTCTCAATCTACCAGTACTCCATCTTGGTGAGCACTAATCCAGTAGGCCACTGGTGGCAAAAGGAGGGGATTGTGACATGTGGGTAAAGTGTACTCCTTCTGCAGAAGTTAATAAAATCTAAGTACTTAGCCGTGTTCCCGGTTATGGACAATACTGAGCAACTAAAGTTTGAACTATGGGAGATCTCGACATTCCAACTTCTAATATAAAAACTTGATGCACTTGGGGGTACCAAGGAATTCAAAGAGATTTTGTTAATCTTGTTGCACTTGGGGTTACCAAGGTGCTCAAGAGATTTTGCTTAACACTTGATGTACTTGGGGTTACCAAGGAACTCATGAGATTTTATAAAACTTGTTGCACTTGGGGTTACCAAGTAGCTCAAGGGATTTTGACAAGGACTTGAACACTTGAGTTTCTACCAAGGAGTTCAAGGAACTTGGAAAAGAGATTTGACAAAGGACCAAACCCAATTTGAAAAGTTAGGATAAATATTGCTTTATGCAAATAAGCCTTAAACTCTACTTAGCCAAATATGCATGTATTGATAGGATCCACACATATTATACATAGTAGTGAAACTTGCCAATACAATTCAAATGTATTGACCCTTGTGGCTGTAACTTGTAATGTTGCAGGTTTGAATTGATTTTAGTGAAGTTTGATTGACTAGGATTACAAAGTCTACAACCAGCATTTGCCTGTGGCATTTTGAAGATGAAGGATCCATGACTATAGTTATTCCGCTGCAATGTAATGTAATAGCCAAATGAGCTATGTATGATGTAATAAAATTATGTTATTCCTGGTTATAAAGTTATATTATGACCTTTGTTTCTTGATATTACATCTTAACAGTGGATGCTAGCTATTGATCCAGGGACTAGCATTATAAAACATAGGAGTAATCTACCTTATTAGGTTGAGACCTCTTACACTTGCAAGTAAAACTAGGATTGGTTTATCAAGTGGGTATGATCACATATGCTTATGGCATATAGTAGGAAGGGTAACAGGTAAGGGTTTGTCGCATCGGTAGGGTATCTTGCAAGGGTTAGCTTGAACATTCACTAGTAGTATTAGGCTTGCATCAGTGTCAATATAAGCTTGCATAGGATAGCATCAGCTTGCATAGGTAAAGTATCTTGCAAGTGTTAGCTTGCCTTGTGCAGAGAAGTGGTTGAAGTTCTCCTCGGCTTCTTCTTCGTAGAATCCTCCTTACTCCTCGTATCCTTGGTCGGTACTATCGTCTATGAATAAATACGAGGTACACAATCACCAAACAATACTTAACTACTTGCAATCATCACACACAAGGGTCCTATAGATGATCTAGCATCATCTCTAACATTACAAGGTTAAGGCTTGGTTTAATTCCTTTTATTTTTAGAAAAGTAATTTCTACTCATCGAAAAACTACTTAAGATTTAATATTCTCCAAACCAAACATGGGATCATGTTGACACATGTCATCACCACATATTGTAGTCCAAGGGAATGTGATTTAAAGTGGTGTCACAATTTAATAAGGTTTTGCCCTTTTATTTTAATTAATTAAAGTGGCTAGTAATGCCTATGGGGCATTCTTTTATTACTTGAACATTATTTCTGCAAGTAAACCTATATATTTCTATATATTCTGAAAGGTATGGTTAAATGTGATTTTTGAGAGTTGGAATCAACTCAAAAGGTATTATGGTTTAAATTTGAAAAATGTTTGAATGCAGAAAAGCTTCTGTCTTGTTATTTTTACCATGGGTGATCTATAGCTAGCATCCAATTTGGTGCACTGAATTTCTATAGCTAGCATCCAACGGGCTTGGATTCAGCATTCACAGACCTTTCCAACAAAATTGGTTTCATTCAATTTGGTGCACTGAATCGATCTGGGTTGATTTTTGAAGTTGGGTACAGAAGTGTGTTTGAGTTGAAATGGAAAAAGTTTAATTTGAATAACTGGGCTGCGCGGGAAAAGTAAACGGGCCGTCCTGCTAAGAGCAGTGCTCCCGCGGGCTGCTTAAGTGGGTGTCCCCACTCGTCAGTGACACGGGGCTGGGCGAAGCGGTATGGGGCAACGTGGATCGTTCGATCTAGTTCTAATCCAACGGCTGTGAGTCATCGTCGATGCGAGACAACGCCGGCGAGAACAAAACCTAGCGCGGCCATTGAGGGGTGTTGGGGGCTCACCGGGGTACGGGCGAGGGTCGGCGAGGCGGGCGAACGACAAAGTCAACGACGGCGAACTCAGGGGTGGTCGCGACAGCTCCTGGGGTGGACTAAATCGATGGCTCTCTTCTTCTCCAGAGGCGGCGGGCTCCGGTGAAATTCCGGCGGGGTGGTGCTCGCCTTGCTCTGAGAACGGTGTGGCACGATCAATGAGGAGAGGGGAGTGAGATGGTGTGAAGAAATCGAGCGGGGGTGGCCTCTATTTATAGTCGAGCGAGGGGACCGTCGGGGCGCACGGTGAGCTCGTCGGGGGCGATGTTACAGGCGGCTAATGGCATGTGCAAGGGTAGGGGACGGTGCGGTATCTCCTGGTGATGCTCAACGGCATGGGTTTGAGGCATGGGGCGTTGCGGCTTGGTCTGGAACGGGTGATGCTCTGCGCGGCAGAGGCGGCGTCTTCGACGGCGGGCGGTGGCTGTGCGGCACGGGGCAGCAAACGGGGATGTCTGGCGGTCTCCTGGGTCGGTGGCGATCGTGTGTGCATGCGGTGAGGGCGGCGCGCGGTCTGTGGGCGCTGGTCGAGGGTGGTGCTCTGGCGCACGCTCGGCATGGTTGCTGGCGAGGTTGGCATGGTTCGTGCATGTGGTCCAGGGCTTGGCAACGCTCGCGGCTGGGACAGTGAGTGGCGGTGGACGGTGGGCTGCCTCCCAGACATGCTGGCTAGGCTTTCTGCTGCTCCTAGCTTGTTGTTGACTATGGGGTGGCAATGGTGTGCTCGGCTGTTCACCATTGATGGCAATGGCAAGCTTACAGTGATGCTAAGGGTTAGTTTAGGTTGTTATATGATCTACTAAGGCTAGTGGTGCCCAGAGAGGGAACAAGTTAGGCCTCAATCACTGCTCACTATAGTGTTTGATGTTTGTTTGATTTGTGTCTACAACCAGTTTGATGAAATGGCCGCATGAAATCAAGTTTTGAATTTTGAAAAGATTTTTGGTGGGTTTGCTATATTGGTGCTGGTGAGTCTACAGATGCTTGGGTTTTGAAAGTTGAGCTTGTTTGAGTGGTTTTTGAAGAAGTGGGATCTTGCCATATGATAAAGATTCAATTTTGAATTGTCATTTAAACTATGCATTTGAAAGTTTCTGGATGATCACAAAGTGGGCCTTGATACCTTGTTATGATTACATTCAAGGGGTGCAAAGATCCAGAAAAGTTTCTGTTAGGTTCTGAAAGTTTGAGACAGCCAAAGTAGGCATGAGAGTTAAATTGGTCAAAGTGACCATTCATTTCATATATGTGTTTTGATTTACTTGTCTTTCGGAAAAGTGTGGGAAATGTTTTAGATGGTGTTTATTTCACCTAAGAAACATTTTACAAGCAATGAAACA
Source organism: Avena sativa (assembly GCA_916181665.1). Classification (NCBI taxonomy): domain Eukaryota; kingdom Viridiplantae; phylum Streptophyta; class Magnoliopsida; order Poales; family Poaceae; genus Avena; species Avena sativa. Next base: position 411,563,412 of record OV702281.1, on the reverse strand, counting down.
AACAAACAAACAAGGTGGTTTTAAAAGAATTCAAAATCCATGCATACACATATGCATGCATTCATAATTTTATTTAGAAAAGTTTTTGTTAACCCTAATTTTGATGATTAGAATTTTATGATCCAAGCTTAGTATTTTTGGGATGTTACAAACCTTCCCCCCTTAAACAAAATCTCGTCCCGAGATTTGAAAAAGGACGAAAAGATTACCTAGGATTTGAAGAGATCGGGAAACTCCGTCCTGATGTGATCTTCGCGCTCCCAGGTAGCTTCCTCTTCTGTGTGGTTGCTCCACTGAATCTTGAGAAACTTGATGCTTCGGGTTTGGGTAGTTCAAAAAGCTTCTTCCAAAATACGGATGGGTACCTCGGGATAGGCCAGTTCATCGTTTATCTCTATGGTCCGATGGTCGATATTCTTGAACACTTCGGTCTTTTCGGTGACTTCGAGACACTTCCGAAGTAGCGAGATATGGAACACATTGTGCACTGTGGACATCTCTTCGGGTAGTTCCAATTGATACGATACTTCTCCTCGACGGTTTAGAATTTTGATAGGTACGATATATCTGGGGGCTAACTTTCCTTTGAGTTGGAAACACTGCATTCCCTTCAATGGCGACACTTTCAGATAAACGAAATCTCCTATATTGAAGGCGAGGTCTCTACGTCTCTTGTCGGCGTAACTCTTCTGTCGGGATTGGGAGGTCTTGAGGTGCTCACGAATCTTGTGAACCTTCTCTTCTGCTTCTCGTAGGATGTCGGGTCTGAAAATCTGACTCTCTCCTACTTCCGACCAGTTCAAAGGGGTGCGACACTTTCTTCCATACATGAATTCAAATGGGGCCATTTGCAGACTGGCCTGATAACTATTGTTGTAAGAGAATTCTGCGAACGGCAGACAATCTTCCCACTTGGATCCATATTCTAACACGCACGCTCTCAGCGTATCTTCGAGTATTTGATTTACTTGCTCCGTTTGTCCATCGGTCTGAGGGTGATACGTGGTACTGAAATCTAGGAGGGTTCCTAAACCTTCTTGAACTTTCTTCCAGAATCTCGAGGTAAACTGAGTTCCTCGATCCGATACTATGTTCTTGGGCACTCCATGCAAACTAACGATTCTAGCGATGTACAACTCCGCTAGCTTCGAACTCTGATAGGTGGTCTTGACGGGCAAGAAATGGGCTACTTTGGACAATCTGTCCACTATGACCCAGATAGAGTCATTTACCCTACTAGAAGTAGGTAGTCCAGTGATAAAGTCCATTCCTACAGAATCCCATTTCCATTCCGGAATATGCAAAGGTTGCAACAATCCAGCAGGTCTTTGATGTCCTGCCTTGACTCGTTGACATATATCACACTTGGCGATATAGATTCCTATTTCTCTCTTCATCTTATGCCACCAAAAATGCTCTTTTAAATCTTGATACATCTTAGTTCCTCCGGGATGGATAGAATAAAGAGTATCATGAGCCTCCTTCAAGATAACTTCTTTCAACTCAGAATCTGCTGGTACACAAAGGCGTCCTTTGTACCACAACACTCCTTCTTCGTCCTCGGTGAATCCGGGTACTTTGCCTGTACCGATACGACGCTTGATTCCGTCGATACTAGCATTTTACTTCTGCGCCTCCTTAATCTGACTGATCAAAGTGGGCTGGAGTTCTATGCTAGCCAAAAATCCTCCACTTACTAATTCCATTCGAAAATCTTCCATCTCCTTGTGCAAACTTGGTTGCTCCTTCAAAATCATGGAGTTCAAGCGGCACGCAAATCTGCTAAGGGCATCGGCCACCACGTTGGCTTTACCAGGGTGATAGTGAATGTCCAGGTCATAATCCTTGATTAGCTCAATCCATCTTCTCTGCCTCATATTTAGCTCCTTCTGAGTGAATATATACTTTAGGCTCTTGTGATCCGAATAAATCTCACAACGATTTCCCATCAGGTAATGTCTCTATGTCTTCAGGGCTAGAACTACGGCTGCGAGTTCGAGGTCATGGGTTGGGTAGTTTTGCTCATGTTGCTTCAATTGTCGGGATAGATAAGATATAACTTTGCCTTCTTGCATTAGAACACATCCGAGACCAATCTTGGATGCGTCACAATACACATCGAAGGGCTTCGTGATATCCGGCATGATCAAGATTGGGGCTGAAATCAATCTCCTTTTGAGTTCTTGAAAACTCGCTTCACACTTGTCGGTCCATTCAAACTTCTTGTCCTTCTTCAGCAATTGGGTCATGGGTCTGGCGATACTCGAGAATCCTTCTACGAATTTGCGGTAATATCCCGCCAATCCAAGAAAAGCACGAACTTGGGTTTGAGTGGCTGGGGCTTGCCAATCTTCTACATCTTTCACTTTTGCAGGGTCAACGGCAGTTCCTCCGGCGGATACAATGTGACCGAGGAATCCTACCTCCTGTAACCAGAATTCACATTTGCTAAACTTGGCATACAACTGATGCTCTCTAAGGGTTCCAAGAATGGTCCTTAGGTGTAGCTCATGTTCTTCTTCTGATTTGGAATAAATCAGAATGTCATCGATGAAAACAACGACAAACTTATCCAGGAAGTCCATAAAAATCTTATTCATGAGGTTCATGAAATAAGCGGGGGCATTGGTTAATCCAAAAGACATGACGGTATACTCATACAATCCATATCTGGTGGTAAAGGCAGTCTTTGGAATATCCTCTGCACGAATTTTGAGTTGATGATAGCCAGTTCTAAGATCAATCTTAGAAAACACTTTGGCACCGGTCAACTAATCAAACAAATCTTCTATCTGGGCAAGGGGTACTTGTTCTTGATGGTGACATCATTCAACTTCCGATAATCCGTACACAAACGGTTACCTCCATCCTTCTTGTCCACAAACAAGACAGGTGATCTCCATGGGGACGCACTTGGTTGAATCAATCCGATTTCCAACATGGAATCTAGTTGCTTCTTCCTTTCTACGAGCTCTGACGGGTTCATACTATAGGATCTCTGGGCTATGGGTCCGGTTCCGGGTACTAGTTCAATGATAAACTCGATATCCCGATCTGGGGGCATACTGGGCAAAACATCTGGAAATACATCGGGGTATTCACAGACTATCCGGACTTGGTCAATGGTAGGTTGGGCTATACTCTTGTTGCATTTAAATTGACGAGGTAAGGTTTCAGATATATGCTCGACTGATATTCCGGTTGTACTGGTCATGGTGATGGCTTTCTTGGCATAGTCAATCAATCCTTTATGTTTGGACATCCAATCCATTCCTAGTACTACTTCCAAACCTTTAGTTCCGATTACTATCAGATTAGCATAAAAATCTATGCCATGGATTCGGATAGGGACGGCTTTGCAAATTTGCCTAGCCTTGGTGGTTGATCCGGGGATTTGCACAATCATCACATGCTTCAATTTGGTTGGTTGAATTTTACTAGTGCATGCAAATTCTTCGGTGACAAATGAATGCGATGCACCAGAATCAAACAACACTCTTGCAAGTACTGAATTAACAGAAAACATACCCAGCACGACGTCTGGCGCTTCCTGAGCTTCTTCAGCATGCAAGAGAAAAAGACGGCCATTGCGGTTGAGTGAATTCCCTGGGGCAAATCTTCTTCCGGGCTGAACACGACGCTGCTGTTGAGCTGGGGCATTGGCATTGGGGGCTTTAACATTCTTCTTGTTGGGGCATTCGTTGGAATAGTGGCCTTTGTTTCCACAGTCGTAACAAGTCACTTGCGACTTGTCCTTGGCCGCTACAGGCACAAAATTGCTTCCAGTCCTTGGGGCAGTGTTGGTGTTGGCGGTAGCATTGTTGGTGTTGAACTTGGGTGGGGCACGGGTGAAATTGCTAGAGTTGCCGGGGTTGTTGTGATTTCCTCCGGGTCTAGGGTTTCCACGGTTGGGATAGGTTGGGCGGTTCATCGGGGGTCTGTTGGTCCTTGGGGCAAATCCTGGAGATGGGTTGGGGCGATGCTTTGGGATCTGATGGGTTCCTGGCTGATGCATCATACGACGCTTGCGGTTCTCATTGGCTTGGTTGATCTTTCCCTCCATCTGGATAGTGGAGTCGACAAGGGCTTCAATATCCGCAAAGGGGATATTGACTAACACTGTCTGCATCTCGTCATGCAGACCATTGAGGAATCTTTCTTTCTTCTTGGCTTCGGTGTCTATCTCGTCCGGGGCATACCTAGCTAATGACAAAAATTTGTCACGGTATTCCACTACAGTCATCCTTCCTTGCTTCAGCTCTCTGAACTCGTCTCTCATTCTCTTGATCAAACCTGGTGGCACATGGGTTCTGCTAAACTTGACCTTAAATTCCTCCCAGGTCATCATCTGGCCTCCGGTCATTGCGCGAACACTGTTCCACCATGCCCTGGCATCTCCGGCTAGATAATGGGTGGCGAACGGGACTTTCTCGTTGGCTTTCACTCCGGCAACTTCTAGGTTATTTTCCATTGTTTGCAGCCAATCATCAGCGTCTAGGGGTTCTTCTGACTTAGTGAAAACAGGTGGGTTGGTGTTCTGGAAATTCTTGAGCTTAGATCCATGGTTGTCCTGATTTCCGTGGCCTTGATTGTTGTGGGCTAGCTGGGCTATCTGTTGTAGAGTGGCTAGGTTGGCTTGACGTTCCGCTCTTTCAGTTTCGCGGTCAGAAGTCAACATTTGCAGAATCTGCAACATCGGGTCCGGGGCTGAACCACTTCCTCCACGTGGCATCTGAAGATTTAGATCGATAATGAGAAAAGAGGGAAATTTCTAAGGTTTTGGGTCTTTGAAAAGTTTTTAAAGTTTGACTCAGGTTTTTCTAGCAACTTGCCTTTTCATTTATTCATTCATAGCACACAGTACAACACACACCACAACAAAGAAAAACAGATGGTTTTAAGAACCATTCTGGGAACTACGATACAGTGGGACTGAATATTACTCACTACGCTAGTGCTCAAGTGCTACTACTCCTCGGAGTCTGTGGCTTCATCATCTTCATCATCATCGATGAAGGTGAAATCATCCTCATCGGTGAAGAAGTCCATGGCCTGATCCTCCAGAAAATCATCGTCATCGCTGAGATAGAAGTAAGGGTCTCCACGAAGATCCTCTCCGGCATTCTCCCTTTCCTCCAACTGCATGTCTCTCTCGTGGATGGTCTCCTCCAACGATGAGATGCGGTGACGAAGACGGGCAATAATGCGCTCCTTCTTGTCGAGCTGACGGTGGCGAGACTTGCAATCCCTTGCTAGCATGGCGATGGTCTGGTCCTTTGTCTTGATGATGGCAGACTTGTGGTTGCAGTAGTCACGGCAGTTGTCCAACTCCTGCTGACGATCATACATCATGAAGCTAAGGTGTTCCAATTGGGTCTTCAGCTCGGGGTGGTATGGGGCTTCCAGTGGTTGTCCATTTGCATCACGCCTTGGGCAAAACTCAAAGCGAGTACCCTTGATCTGATTGATGCTCTGCCCACACAGACGGGAAAGAGCTTCCTGCATTGCTCTGGCAAGTCCATCGAGCCAGTTGTTTTCCCTCAAGGTAAACTGAATTCCCTCCGCAGTGGGAGGTTCAATATTTCCTTGGAGACTTGCAACAATTATCCACTGCAGGTCTTCTCCTCCTTGATCATTGAGCTGAGCTCCGAAAAACTCGGGGTGCGGACGCTCCAGAAGTTCCGAAAGCTGGTCCAGATCCCTCTCAAAGATAAGGTATCCTCCATTCCCAAGTTGGTAAAACTTGCTGTACTTCACGTCCATCTATAAAAATAGAGGATGAGTAGATTAGCAGGGTGATCAAGTGTGTCAAATTTTATGTATTTTGCAAGAGTTTTTGAGGAACATGAATTTCTAGGAAAGAATTAAAGAGATAAGAATGAGAATAAGTTTTTGTAAATATTTGTTTTCTTTGGTTTTGAAACTAAGTTTTTGGGTTCAAACGTCCAGTCTAACTAGGGTCTCCTATGGTCAGGATGGCTCTGATACCAACTTGTCAACACCCGGATTTTTCAATCCTAGATGCCTGTTATGCCATACATCGCAATCCCAGGATTACCATTTTTGCGAGACATAACAGAATTGGATACCATAGTACATCATCCATTACAAACGATACATAAGTTCTTAAACAAATAGGGATCTCATGATCCAGTTCTTAATACAACATCAAGTAGCGGAATACGTAATAATAACGGTAGCGTAGGCGAAGCTCCATCTTCGGGGTCACAGGCAATGCTGACGATGGGAGATGATCCTAGTTGTCGTAACCTTCCTGGGGTCCATCTTCCAGGTACTCCTCTTCATAGTCTGGCCATGGGAATAGCCAGGGACAAAGCCATGAGTACTTTTTAAGTACTCGCAAACTAATACTAACAGGTAAAGGGGTTTTTGGATAATAGGACACTAGGCTCCAGGGTTGTTTTGCAAAAGCCAGATTTATCTCTACTAGGTTCCAAAGCTAGTCACAATTTTATAAGTCCTAAGTGGGAACTTGTATTTCATATCACAACTCTGTTGTGGTCAAGTCAAAGTCTCACTTCATTTCACAGGTCATTTTGAAAAGTCTGACGGGGGAACAGTATGGCCACTCCAACTATCCATAACCGCGGACGCGGCTATTCGAATAGTTTGACACTCTGCAGAGATTGTACACTTTCACCACAACATTCGATACATTCGTCAGGAACAAATCCTGAATTCATCATACTCAGTATGCGGATAATCAATCCTAAACTTTCAATTACACTCCCTAGTATAATCACCTCTCCTGTGAGTTTGGCCTCCCAACCATGACCAACTATCATCTTGGGTACTGCACAGGTGGGCAATCTTCACAAGGTAGCCTCAGATCAGACCTTGGCCGTGAGGTAACTAATACTAAGGGATATAAGTTTCCAGTCAAGCCCTACCCAATATTCGGGTATTGTGGTTGTACGATAAAATTGGAAAGGTATCGCATTGTCACATCCCAAGATTTTCCAAATCTTGTAATGTGAAAATAAATTAATAAAACAAAACTTTGTTTGATTTTTAGAGCCAGAAGAAACTTTTAGAATCCAATTGGAACCTCAAACCCATTTGAATTAAATAAAATCCTAAAGGGATTCATAAAGGTAAACATTAAATAAAGAATATTTTATAAAGCCAAATTAAACTTTGACCAAGCTTTTGAATTAAAACATTTTTATTTTAAATAAAATAGCAAAGGTTTAATTAAAAATAATAAAGGTTTGCTTAAATGAAATAATAAGGATTTAATATCCAAGTTTTTAAAAGTTCTGTCATTTATAAACCTTCAAAACTTATTTGTTTAATTTAAATAAGTTTTCCAAACATTTGTAATTCACAAATAAAATCTACTAAAATGTTTTGACTTTATTTTTTAGATTCAAAATAAATATCTCAATAAAATAAAACTTATTTGAATTAATAATGAAAGTCTATTATATTTAATTATTAATGGACTCTATAATAAAATGTTTTTCCAAGTATTTAATATTTCCAAATAAAACCTACTGATTTGATTTTGAAAAATATTTGGATTTCAAATGGGGATTTTATTAGTATCACACCTTATTCTAATATTAAACCATGATCCATTTTATTTAATTAATAAATGGAACCTAAAGAGATTTAAAATATTATTTTATTTTGGAAGTTGGTTTATGCTACTAAACAGAACCAAAAACTCACTACAAGTTTGAATTGTTTGAATAGTTTGCATTGTTAATTGAATCATTTGTTTGAATATCAAATCAGAAAATAGAAATAGAAAAGAATAAAACAAACAGGCAGGAAAAAAATATGGAAAAGGACAAACCCAGCCCAGGCAGCCCAACAAGCCCAGAAACAGCCCAGCTCCCTCACCCCGAAAGAAAACGATTCGCACGCGTTATCAAACCCACTGAGAGAATGACTGGTGGACCCTCCCCTCCTTTCTTTTTCCACTGACCAGCGGGCCCCACTTTCCCAGCCGTCTCCTTCCTCGCGACGACCACGCCGGCCATTTCTGCCGTTGATGTCGCGCCTTCAATTCGCAGTAATGCCACGCCTTAACCACGTTGCGACCACGGCCTATTAATCGCCAGCGTTTCCTCCTCCTTTCCCCTCACTCGCCACTCCCTCTCTGCCCCGAGGCTGCTGCAATTTGAGCTCGCACCGCCGCAGCTCCGACCACCGTCCTCCCTCGATTCCGGCCGAGCCACACCCCCTCCTGCCTCCACAAGCACACAAGCACACTCCCCACTACCTGACGCATCTCCCAGTACCCTCTGTTCAACCGCGGGCGCCCCAGAACTTCGCCTACGTCAAGCTTCCGACGCCGCCGTGTCTGTCTTCAATTCCGGCAAGAACTCAGGTAGATTCCGACCACCCCGCGCCTCCTCGTTCACACTCCCGCACTCGCCACACCTTTCTGCATCTAACCGCATCGTTGTTTTGCTTCGGGATGATCTACAGCGTCGCCCTCGACCGCGGACAGAACCACCCGACGCCGACCTCCACTACGGCGAGGAATTACTGCAGACCCTGAGCGCCCCGCGACCAACCGATCACGCCCTGAGCAACGCTTCGGCCTCGCGATCACGGTGAGCGTTCTCAGTTCGTACTTTGCTTCCTAGAACCACCGCGAACATCTCGCCTGACCGTCGCCGCCGTCCGTTGCTGCGCAGCGCCGCCAGCTTCTGGTCAAGCAAGCGAGAGCCGTTAGATCACCATCCTGCGGCGTAGACAGAACGATTTAAGTGAAACGGTATAGGAGCATCTGAGCCGCACGATTCACATTTGATCCAACGCACCGCAGCACGCGATCCAGACGAATCGGTACCGGCCAATCACGGCTCGACGCGTGGCCTGTATTAGATCTAAAACCAGTTTTGAAAACAGAATAAATTGCAAATTTCAAACCCTTGTAATTTTCAAACCACACGTCCAAAAATTACAAATTTTATATCAATGAAATCAGGAGAACAAGCCCTAACTAACCATGGCCTTAGTTTTGAAAATAGTATCTGTTATCTTGATTGAATGTGCAGAAACATTTGTGTACTTGTTTAGAGTATAAAAATTGTTTAAAATTGAATTTAATGACAAAACCTTTGCAAAATGATTTGTGTGACCTTACTGACCCTAGGAACCAACCTATGGTTTTGGAAATGAAAATTGCAAATATTAAGAATGGATTAATTAAATTAGCCTAATTCTAGCCAAATAAAGATAATGGTTTTATTATGAAAAAGATTTTGGAATAAAACTTTGAGAAAATATGTTGATTCAAAGCTACTGACCCAAAACAACAAATCTTGAGAGAGTTAGAAACTTTTGGTGAAAACTTAAAATGTTTTAGATTTAATAAAACTATTTTTCACCACATAAAATGTTGAATGGATTTTAAAATACATTTTGAGCAAAACTCTCTAACTAATGACTTTGCCATTTTGGTAAATGACCAATGTGGACCTTACAAAGTTTATAAACCTATTAGAGATCAACCTTGCAATAGAACCCTCTTCTGCATGAGATAGAATCCATACTTTGTGTGTGTGAAATGTTGTTTGTATAATGATTTGGAATGCTACTTGATACTATGATTACTTGATTGACTTGTAGTGAAATTAGCAAAGAGTGAGTCTAGCAAGATCAAGAAGTAAACTCCCATTCCCTACCAAAAGGCAAGTTACACTATCATACAAAAGTCCTACTATTTTTATTTATACTTAGTGGATTTTGAAAATATCCATGCAAAGATATTTCTGTACTTATGCTATGCTAAATCCTAATAGGATTCCCTAAACACTCCTTAGTGAAAATATTAAAGTTGTACATGCTTAGCCATGCTATAAGCTATAATTTGAAAAAGAGATACATGTTGAGATTTTACAAAGATTAAGAAAAGGACTTGTGTTTTACATAATAAAACAAGGACTCAATGAACCACCTAGGTGGAGGATACTTGAAGTTTTGGAGAAGGTGGCAACAAAAGGAACCATGACTATGGCAATCACTTTGTGTTGTTCTCCAAAAGAAAACCACCTAGGAAACTTAGAGATCAAACATGCTTCTCCAATTGTGGCTTTCGTGTGCAACCACATGCTATTATGGCTCTGGCTTAGTCAATTACATTAGGAAGACCCATACATTGTCTTTAGTTACTGGACATGGGGATCTGGAATGCTTCATGGGGGCTGAAGACAAAGCTAGCAATGATGTATGGGAGGACCTTTTGGAAAGACTTCGTCACATTCTCAATCTGCCAGTACTCCATCTTGGTGAGCACTAATCCAGTAGGCCACTGGTGGCAAAAGGATGGGATTGTGACATGTGGGTAAAGTGTACTCCTTCTGCAGAAGTAAATAAAATCTAAGTACTTAGCCGTGTCCCCGGTTATGGACAATACTGAGCAACTAAAGTTTGAACTATGGGAGATCTCGACATTCCAACTTCTAATATAAAAACTTGATGCCCTTGTGTGTCTACCAAGGAATTCAAAGAGATTTTGTAAAACTTGTTGCACTTGGGGTTACCAAGGTGCTCAAGAGCATGATGTACTTGGGGATACCAAGGAACTCATGAGTTTTGATAAAACTTGTTGCACTTGGGGTTACCAAGGTGCTCAAGAGACTTTGACAAGGATTTGAACACTTGAGTTTCTACCAAGGAGTTCAAGGAACTTGGAAAAGAAATTTTACAAAGGACTTTAAAACCCTTTTGAAAAGATAGGATAAAATATTGCTTTATGCAAATAAGCCTTAAACTCTACTTAGCCAAATATGCATATAAAGATAGGATCCACTCTTATTATATATAAAAGTGAAACTTGCCAATACAATTCAAAATGTATGGACCCTTGTGGCTGTAACTTGTAATGTTGCAGGTTGATTGTTTTAAAATGAAGATTGTTTGATTGACTAGGACTACAAAGTCTACAACCAACATCTGCCTGTGGCACTTTGAAGATGAAAGACCCATGATTTTATTTATTCCGCTGCAATGTATTGTAATAGCCAAATGAGCTATGTTTGATTTAATAAACTTATATTATTCCTGGTTATAAATTTATATTATGACCTTTGTATCTTGATATTACATCTTAACTGTGGATGCTAACTATTGATCCAGGGACTAGCATTGTAAACACAGGAGGGATCAATCTTATTAAAGGTTGGGGCCCCCCCTACACGCATCCAGAAAACCATCAGTTTTATAAAGGGCTAAGGCTCATGCCTCAACATTTTCATCACCAAAATCATCAAGTGTTTGGAAACACATGTCCAAAACATTTCAATAGAATGATCCATCATTCCAAGGTTTTCATAACCATTTTTCCACCAAGTATTCCCATCTAAAGTTGATCAAGTTTTAGGCTTAGCACTAGCATCTACAGGTGGTGGTAGTACTAATGAGGGGTGGTAAACTAGTGGAGTTTCAACTAAGTACAACCTTATATCTTAGGCTGATATCAAGGTTTCTAACTTAGGCCAAATTTTATGCTCTTTATGCAACCTTCACATGTCTTTCTAGTATCTACCAATAGCTTAAATAAACTCTAAGTAAGCTTTGATAAAGAAAATAAAGTAAGAAGCTTGCAAGTAAAACTAGGATTGGTTTATCAAGTGGGTATGATCACATATGCTTATGGCATATAGTAGGCAGGGTAACAGGTAAGGGTTTGTCGCATCGGTAGGGTATCTTGCAAGGGTTAGATTGCACATTCACTAGTAGTATTAGGCTTGCATCAGTGTCAATATAAGCTTGCATAGGATAGCACCAGCTTGCATAGGTAAAGTATCTTGCAAGTGTTAGCTTTCCTTGTGTAGAGCAGTGATTGAAGTTCTCCTCGGCTTCTTCTTCGTAGAATCCTCCTTCCTCCTCGTATCCTTGGTTGGTACTATCGTCTATGAATAAATACGAGGTACACAATCACCAAACAATACTTAACTACTTGCACTCATCACATACAAGGGTCCTATAGATGATCTAGCATCATCTCTAACATTACAAGGTTAAGGCTTGGTTTAATTCCTTTTATTTTTAGAAAAGTAATGTCTACTCATTGAAAAACTACTTAAGATTTAATATTCTCCAAACCAAACATGGGATCATGTTGACACATGTCATCACCACATATTGTAGTCCAAGGGAATGTGATTTAAAGTGGTGTCACAATTTAATAAGGTTTTACCCTTTTATTTTAATTAATTAAAGTGGCTAGTAATTCCTATGGGGCATTCTTTTATTACTTGAACATTATTTCTGCAAGTAAACCTATATATTTTTATATATTCTGAAAGGTATGGTTAAATGCGATTTTTGAGAGTTGGAATCAACTCAAAAGCTATTATGGTTTAAATTTGAAAAATGTTTGAATACAGAAAAGCTTCTGTCTTGTTATTTTTACCATGGGTGATCTATAGATCCAAATGACTTGAATCCAACGGGATTGGATTCAGAATTCACAGACCTTTCCAACAAAATTGGTTTCGTTCAATTTGGTGCACTGAATCGATCTGGGTTGATTTTTGAAGTTGGGTACAGAAGTGTGTTTGAGTTGAAATGGAAAAAGTTTATTTTGAATAACTAGGCTGCACGGGAAAAGTAAACGGGCCGGCCTGCTAAGCGCAGTGCTCCCGCGGGCTGCTTAAGTGGGTGTCCCCACTCGTCAACGACACGGGGCTGGGCGAAGCGGTATGGGGCAACGTGGATCGTTCGATCTAGTTCTAATTCAACGGCTGTGAGTCATCGTCGACGCGAGACAACGCCGGCTAGAACGAAACCTAGCGCGGCCAGTGAGGGGTGCTGGGGGCTCACCGGGGTACGGGCGAGGGTCGGCGAGGCGGGCGAACGAGGAAGTCGACGACGGCGAACTCAGGGGTGGTCGCGGCAGCTCCTGGGTGGACGAAATCGATGGCTCCCTTCTTCTCCAGAGGCGGCGGGCTCCGGTGAAATTCCGGCGGGGTGGTTCTCGCCTTGCTCTGAGAACGGTGTGGCACGATCAGTGAGGAGAGGGGAGTGAGATGGTGTGAAGAAATCGAGCGGGGGTGGCCTCTATTTATAGTCGAGCGAGGGGACCGTCGGGGCGCACGGTGAGCTCGTCGGGGGCGATGTTACAGGCGGCTAATGGCATGGGCAAGGGTAGGGAACGGTGCGGTGTCTCCTGGCGATGCTCAACGGCATGGGTTTGAGGCATGGGGCGGTGCGGCTTGGTCTGGAACGAGTGATGCTCTGCGCGGCAGAGGCGGCGTCTTCGACGGCGGGCGGTGGTTGTGCGGCACGGGGCGGCAAACAGGGATGTCTGGCGGTCTCCTGGGTCGATGGCGATCGTGTGTGCACGCGGTGAGGGCGTCGCTCGGTCTGTGGGTGCTGGTCGAGGGTGGTGCTCTGGCGCACACTCGGCATGGTTGCTGGCGAGGTTGGCATGGTTCGTGCGTGTGGTCCAGGGCTTGGCAACGCTCGCGGCTGGGACAGTGAGTGGCGGTGGACAGTGGGCTGCCTCCCAGAAATGCTGGCTAGGCTTGCTGCTGCTCCTAGCTTGCTGTCGACTATGGTGTGGCAATGGTGTGCTTGGCTGTTCACCATTGATGGCAATGGCAAGCTTACAGTGATGCTAAGGGTTAGTTTAGTTTGTTAGATGATCTACTAAGGCTAGTGGTGCCCAGAGAGGGAACAAGTTAGGCCTCAATCACTACTCACTATAGTGTTTGATGTTTGTTTGATTCAGAAAAGTTTCTGTTAGGTTCTGAAAGTTTGAGACTACCAAAGTAGGCATGAGAGTTAAATTGGTCAAAGTGACCATTCATTTCATATATGTGTTTTGATTTACTTGTCTTTAGGAAAAGTGTGGGAAATGTTTTAGATGATGTTTATTTCACCTAAGAAACATTTTACAAGGAATGAAACAAACAAACAAGGTGGTTTTAAAAGAATTCAAAATCCATGCATACACATATGCATGCATTCATAATTTTATTTAGAAAAGTTTTTGTTAACCCTAATTTTGATGATTAGAATTTGATGATCCAAGCTTAGTATTTTTGGGATGTTACACCCTCTTTAAAAGAGCGATGCCGAACGCGGCGACTATGGTAGCTGCGTAGCCTCTGCTGGTAGATGGCGGATCTTTGGCATGCCAAAACGCGCTCCTCCTCGAGAAGGTCCACATCTAGGCGTCTGGATTCTTCAGCGTCATCTTCGTCGTAGGCGGCAACTCTTGGTGCATCATGGAGGATGTCGAAAGGTAGGATGGCTTCTGCTCCATATACCATGAAGTAAGGGGTGTAGCCGGTGGATCTGTTGGGTGTAGTTCGTAAACTCCACAGCACAGATGGCAATTCTTCCGCCAAGGCTCCAGCTGCTCTATGTAGCGGTGCCTCAAGACGTGGCTTGATTCCCTCCAGAATTAATCCATTGGCTCGCTCAACTTGACTGTTGGATTGTGGATGTGCCACAGATGCAAGGTCAAGTCGGATGCCTTTGTCCCAGCAATAGGCCTCCACTTCTCTGAGTGACAAGTTGCTTCCATTGTCGGTGATGATGCTATGTGGGAGACCAAATCTCACCACTAGATCCCGGACAAATCTGAGGGCAGTTGCCCTATCAAGCTTTCTAATGGGTTTAGCTTCTATCCATTTGGTGAATTTGTCAACTGCTACAAGAAGATGCGTAAATCCACACGGTGCCGTTTGTAACGGCCCCACCATGTCTAGCCCCCAGACTGCTAACGGCCAAGTTATTGGTATTGTTCGCAATTCTTCAACAGGAACATGTGGTTGTCGGGCATAATACTAGCATCCTGTGCATGTATCGACCAGCTTGTCGGCGTCCGCCTTCGCGGTCATCTAGTAGAATCCTTGCCGAAAAGCTATCGCGACCAACGATCGAGGAGCGGCGTGATGCCCGCAATCTCCGAGATGGATTTCGCGTAGGATTTCCATACCTTCTAGCTGGGAAACACACTTTAGGTATACACCAGTAGTGCTCCTCTTGTCGAGTTGCCCATTGATTATGGTATAACCCTTTGCTCGTCGTACTATTTGCCGTCGTTCGTCGTCGGGCAAAGTTCCGTGTTCGAGATATTCCATGAACGGTTTTGTCCAAGCCGGAGGGATCTTTGTCACCATCTTGACGAAAGAGTCAGCTCTATCCAGGTTGTCGATGTCGGCGCCCTTCACGGATGGTGTGCATAGATGCTCTAGGAAAACTCCTGGCCGAATTTTCTTGCGCCCTGATCCAAGTTTAGCCAGTAGATCAGCCGCCTCGTTTTGCTCCCTAGGCACATACTTGACTTCGTAGCCCAAGAAGCTCTTGGCTATCTCGTCCACTTTGTCGCGATATGCCGCCATCATAGGGTTCCACGCATTCCAGGTGCCAGCCACCTGCTGGGCAACCAAGTCGGAATCTCCACAACAAACTATGCGCTTGATGCCAATATCCTTGGCTACACGCAATCCGTTAATGAGTGCTTCATACTCCGCCATGTTGTTTGTAGCTTCGAAGTGGATCTACAGAACGTAGTGTAGCTTGTCTCCTTTTGGTGACTGTAGCAATACACCAGCCCCCGAGCCGTTGAGCAGCTTTGATCCGTCAAAGTGCATCACCCAGTACTCTGGTGCTGGCAACGGAGTGGCATTTGGCATCTTCGTCCAATCTGCAATAAAATCCGCCAAGGCTTGTGACTTGATAGCATCGCGTCTCTTGTAGGTGATCTCGAAGGCGGCAAGTTCAATGCCCCACTTCGCGACCCTTCCAGTAGCGTCGCTATTGTTGATAATGTCGGACAGTGGAGTCTTGATCACTACTGTGATTGGGTGCTCCTGAAAGTAATGTCGCAGCTTCTGAGAAGCAAGGAATACTCCATAAGCTATCTTTTGGTAGTGCGGGTAACGCTGCTTGGACTCCGTCAAGACCTCGCTTACATAGTAAACTGGTCGTTGAACTCTGTGCTCGTAGCCTGGTTCCTTCCGATCTACCACGACGACGATGCTAATAACCCGGTTGGTTGCCGCCATGTAAATTAACAGGGGCTCTCCAGGCTCGGGTGCTGCAAGGATGGGCGCTGAGGAAAGAATCTCCTTGAGCTGCTTCAATGCTGCGTCTGCTTCTTCTGTCCATGTGAGTTTGTCCGCCTTCTTCAGCAACTTGTACAGTGGCAGAGCCTTCTCTCCAAGTCGGCTGACGAACCGGCTAACTGCTACAACACAACCTGTTTGCCGTTGGATGTCCTTTAGGCATGTCGGACGGTTTATGTTTAAGATGGCCTTGATTTTCTCCGGGTTGACCTCGATTCCGCGCTAGGAAATGATGAAGCCCAACAGTTTGCCGGCTGGAACCCCAAAGACGCACTTCTTAGGGTTGAGCATCATGTTGTATTTCCGGAGATTATCAAAGGTTTCTTTTAAGTCAGAGATTAAGTCGTTTGACTTTTTAGACATCACCGCGATATCGTCCACATAGGTCTGAACGTTCCGACCGATTTGGTCGTGAAGGCAACGTTGCATTGTCCGCTGGTAGGTAGCACCTGCTTTTTTCGGCCCAAAGGGCATCGTGACATAGCAAAATGTGCCGTAAGGGGTAGTGAACAAAGTGGCCAATTGGTCCGACTTCCTCATCTTGATCTGGTGGTATCCTGAGTATGCATCGAGAAAACACAAAAGTTCCGAGCCAGTCGTCGAGTCAATGACTTGGTCAATGCGAGGCAAAGAAAACGGATCTTTGGGACACGCTTTGTTCAAGCCGGTGTAATCAACGCACATTCTTAATTCAGTAGTTCCCTTTTTGGGGACAAGTATAGGATTGGCCACCCATCGGGTGTGAAGGACTTCTCGGATAAAACCAGACTTAAGTAACCTAGCTATCTCTTTGCCAATGTCGCGTCTCTTCTCATCTCCGAAGCGTCGTAGAGGTTGTTTCACTGGTTTACATTTTGGATCTATGTTTAAGATGTGATCGGCAAGTTCCCTAGGTACACCTTTCATGTCGGCAGGTTGCCAGGCAAAGATGTCCCTATTCTCACGGAGGAACTCGACGAGCGCGCTTTCCTATTTGGGGTCCAGGTTCGTCCCAATGGCGATGGTCTTGGAGGCATCGCCTACCACAAGTTCCACCGGCTTGGTCTCGATGGCGGCCTTGAACGCAGGAGCGGAGTCGGAGATCTGCTTCTTCGACGCGGGCATCTCTGAGTCATTGACCTTGCTCTGGATCTCCTTGAATTATTCGCTGTAGAGGACAGCTTCTGCAACGGCTGCTTCATTGATCTCGCAGTCCCTTGCCGTGGTAAAGCTTCCGGATACGGTGATGACACCGTTTCGTCCGGGTATCTTGAGTTTGTTGTAGACGAAGCATGGCTTGGCCATGAACGTGTGGAATATGTCGCGGCCGAATATGACGTGGTACACGCTCTTGAAGGGGACCACCTCAAAGGTCATGCGCTCTTGGCGGTAATTATTGACATCGCCAAAGGCTACCTGAAGTGTGATGAACCCAAGGGACTGAGCTTCCCAGCCAGTAACTACGCCATGGAATACGGTGTTGGTCCGCCTTAGGTTTTCCTCCGTCAAGTTCATCTTCTGCAGTGTATCCAGGTACATGATGTTGATGCTGCTTCCACTATCCACCATGCACTTGGTGAACTCTACGCCGTCAATCAATGGGTTGACGACCATGGCGTACTGGTTCTCCGTGGGCACAAGGTCTGGGTGGTCCGTCCTGTCCCAAGTGATTGGAACCTCCGACCAGCGTAGGTACTAGGGAACTGGGGGGAGAGTGGCCATCAGGATCCTTAGAGAGGTCTTCTGTTGTCGGACGGTGGGGGTGCCAAGGAAAGTGTGGTAGACTGGGGCTTTCTTTGCGAAGGGGTTCTTGCCTTTGTCGTCGCTCTTGGCGGCGTGCTTGGGGTCAACGTCCTCGTCCATGTCACTTGAATCCTTGGACTCCTCCTCCTTCTTCTTCCCCTTTCCCTTGCCTCGCGGTCTCTTCTTTCGACTTTGCTTATAGCCGGACTCCGGGTCTTCCTTGAGGTCGTTAACGAACTTGCAGTGTCGATTGGTATGGGTGGCCTTGCCGTTGGCGTCGAGGTGTACGAGGCACGACATATCGCGGTACTCTTCGTAGGTTTGGGGAACGCGGAGCGGCCGAGTTGGTTTCACTTCCTCTTTGCTTCCCGCGGCCTGCTCCCCTTCCTCGGCCACGTTGTCCGCCTTCTCCTCGTCCTGCAAAAGTCATTGCGACCATGTCGGTAGACTGCTTTTCTTCTGGAGCGGTTTTCCGCTTTGTACTGCTGTTCCTCCGAGCTTGAGTTGGAACGGCCGTTGCCGGCAAAGAGCCACGAGCATCGTCGGTGGTGGCTGCGAACTCACTAGCTAACTGAATCATCTGATTCAAGTCAAGCTGATGATTGTCCTGCAAGTGCTTCAGCTTATGTCGGAGCAACGTGCCCCTTTCCAACCCATCGATGAAGGCGGCCATGGCGGTCTGGGCGTGTACTCCTGCGCAAGAATTCTTCATATCCAGCCAACGGGAGAGGTAGGCGCGAGATGTCTCGTCTTTCTCCTGCACGCACCGCTGTAGATCGCCCACAGTGCAGGGACGCTTATATGTACCCTCAAAGTTCTTGGTGAATGCTTCTTGCATGTCCAACTAGTTGTAGATAGATCTCTCCGGCAAGTCGTCGATCCATTGACGGGCCGTGCCCGCCAACATTAACGGGAGGTACTTGACGGCGACGTTGGGGTTGCCTCCGGCAATCTCCACCACGTTGCCGTAGTCCTGCAACCATGTGGCGGGCTTGGCGGTGTCGTCATAGGGCTTGATGGTCTTGTCAATCCGGAAACCTTTGGGGTAAGTTGCGGACCGTATTGCAGGTCCAAAGCAACGTGGTCCCAGGTATGGTCCTTCCCGGGCCTCGTGGATCTTATCGATCCACGAACGTGCATCGTATGGCTCCGGGTTCTTCTTCTTGTTGTCAACAGGGGACGGGCTGCGTGAACGACGCGGGCCTCTTCCACCATGGTGACTGCTTGGCGGCGACAGAGGCGGAGGTGGCGGTGGGTTAGCCTTCTGGCTGTTACCCTCCTGCAACGCCCCACGCCTGTCGCGGTTGCTGGTCGGACGCGGGGGGTCGTGGTGTGACCTGCTCTTATGTCCTTGGTGGCACTCTTCATCATGACGGGTCTGTGCCGCGTTGTCGCGGATGACGATGCCGCACTGCTTTGGTGGAGGCATATCCGTGTGATGGTGAGCCTTGTAGTCTTCCTGACGTCGGGGGATCGGGGCGATGGCAATGGGCGGCGAGGTTGGGCTCTTTCTCCGTGGTCGGAGGATATGGGGATAGCATCCTTCCTATTGCGCGCATCCCTCCGTCTTCGTTCTGATGAACCCGTCTGTGATGCGGCATCTTGAGGAGATATGTCCCTTGGCGGTTTGTACTGGCTAGATCGGCAGAGTGCTGGGTCAGACTCAAGCCTCTGAGAGGTGGCCTTTTCCTGCTGTTTTACCGCCTTGGCCACTAGGTCATAGACCTGTTCTACTGCCTCAGGCGATCTATCCTGCTCCAGAAGGGTCTTGGCGACGGTGAGGTTAAGGAGTGGGGTGGGCATCACCTGCTTGACTTCACTATCAATGTATGTCTTGGCCTGTGCCGGCTTCGAGGGAGCCCATCCTAGGTTGCGCCGTACACCAGGATCATTGATGACGCGAGCCAGAGCCTTCTTAGCCTTCTGCTGCTGCAGTAGAGTCTTGTACTCGGCTTCCATTGCTCTAGCTTTCTCTATGGATTTCTGCGCATTGACCAGATCTCGATCTAGTTTAGAGCCTTGCTCCGCGATGGCTTGCGCCTCCTCCAGCAGCTGCTGTCGTTTCTCGTCCAGCTGAGTCACGTTTTGGATATGATCAACGGTTAGTGGCTCAACGAGGAGATTGCCGTACATCACTCTATCAGCTGGAGTAACATGGGCTGCTGCCGACGTAGATGCTGGAGGGGGCAAGTTTGCGGTGTTGTTGTTGCTTGGGCCGGTGCCGAGTTCCTGCGGCTGCTGCACTGGGTTAGGCGGAGGGGGCATGACTTATGCGTGATCATGTTCGGCAGCAATAAGTGGCCCCTTCCCTTTTTCCAGCGCCGTAGGCGGAGCTTGCCCGGGTTGATCTTCATCCATCGCCGTCCCAATGGTGACGAACACCCCTCGGGACATGACGGTATTATTAGCTTGCTCGTCGCGCGAATACTCCTCCTCCATCTCCTGCATAGCGGAGTCTAGCTCTTCTGGACTGAAGTCTATCTCCTCCGAGTCTGCACTGAAATCAGCATAAAGTGCGTCAATGACAGAGTCGGAGGGTGCCGGGACTTCCTCGATGACGGGCGGTGGAGGTGCAACAGCCTCGACGATGACTGGAGGTGGTGGTGCTGCTGCGACAATGGCGGCCGGAGGCGGTGGTGGTGGCTGAATCGGAGGGGCTTCGTCAATGAGCGCAAGCGCTGTCTGAGCTGCCGCTTCATCCTCCGCGTAGTTCTTGATGGTGTTCACCATGCCTTCGAAGGTAAGGCGTCCTGACGCCTGTTGCCGCCTTAGAGAATGTCGGAGAAGCGTGCCATGGTCCAGTCCTTCCACAAAGTGATAGATGGCATCATCATTGGGGTAATTGGCCAGGTCGGCCCGTATATGGAGCCACCTGGCGAGGTAGTCGCAGGGGTTTTTTCCCTCTCTCTGAATGAAGCGCGCCAGATCAAAGATGGTAACCACGCCGACGAACTTGGATCTCTGCTGTCCAGACGCACGGACAAAGCCGACAGATTTGCAGTGATCCTCCACCTTTATATCCTGCACAGGGGCGGTTTGGGTGGGTCTTGAATTTTTCTGATCTTTGCCGGAAAACTACGAGGAGAGATCCAACATCGATCCTTCCGCGAATGTATCCTGCTCGTAGGCGGTTCGTGCGGGTCTTGATGCTTTCCGATCTTTGTCGGCAAACTCCAAAGAGAGATCCGACATCGATCCTTCCGCGTACGTATCCTGCCCGTATGCGGTCCGTGCGGGTCTTGATGCTGCTCCGACTCCCAGGGAACTAGTGCCCGAGTCGGTTTCGCCGATGAAGAGGTGGATGTCTCTGATAGGAACGATCGAACACCGCGTAGGGTTCGTCTTCGCCAGGATCCAGAACTCGTGGGGGGGGGACGATCGGAACGTTGCCGGAGAAGAGAACACGACCGATGGCTACGGTTTCGTCGATTCCCGCGAAGATCTTGGTCCTCGCCCGCTAAAGATCCTGAAGCGCCTCTTGCCCCACGGTGGGCGCCAATTGTCGTGGTATTTCCGACGAGTACGCCATGGAGGGGTCCTCACAGTGCGTGTTTAGAGACGTGGGGTAAGGCGGACGGTTGACGGGTACAAGGTTTACACAGCTTACCCAAGTTCAGATCCCACAACGGTGGCGGAATCCTACTCCTGCTATAAATCACTATAAGGGCAATACGCCGAGTTACAGAGATAGGTTCGCTATGCGAGGTGTACGTAAAACGATACTAAATTGTGCCCTAAAGGCTCCCACAGGCCCGACTTATAAAGTCGCCAGGTCCTAGGGTTATAGGGAAAAGTCCTAGCCGGACAGGTTACAGAGTTCTACACCGTCTATTACTAGTCTTGTGTATCTTGCACTCCAAGGCTCCGGGTACGCTGGTGACTCCATCGTAGCTTTCCTTTATCCGGCATGGGACTCCCTTCTGGATCCACCTAATCGGGCCTCCCAACAGGCCACAGGCCATGCTACAGACTATGGGCCACTCGGGTTAGTCGGAGAAGAGACATGCTATGAGGATACCCATATAGCATATCCCCAACATTTGGGGATTGTTTAGATGATGTTTATTTCACCTAAGAATCATTTTACAAGCAAAGAAACACATAATCATGGCAACTCAAAATAATCCAAATTTTGATACATACACATATGAATGCTTTCATATTTTTAATTTGAAAAGTTTTTGTTAACCCTAAATTTGGTGATTAGAGTTTGATGATTCTAGTTTAATATTTTTGGGATGTTACAAACCTCCCCTTAAACAAAATCCCGTCCCGAGATTTGAAAAAGGACGAAAAGATTACCTAGGATTTGAAGAGATCGGGAAACTCTGTCCTGATGTGATCTTCGCGCTCCCAGGTAGCTTCCTCTTCTGTGTGGTTGCTCCACTGAATCTTGAGAAACTTGATGCCCCGGGTTCTGGTGGTTCTAAAAGCTTCTTCCAAAATATGGATGGGTAGTTTGGGATAGGTTAGGTCATCTTTGATTTCTATGGTCCGGTGATCAATATTCTTGAACACTTCCGTTTTCTCCGGAACTTCGAGATACTTGCGAAGTAATGAGATATGGAACACATTGTGCACGACTGACATCTCCTCGGGCAGTTCCAATTGATACGACACTTCTCCTCGACGGTTCAGAATTTTGAAGGGTCCGATATATCTGGGGGCTAACTTTCCTTTCAGCTGGAAACGCTGCATTCCCTTCAATGGCGACACTTTCAGATACACAAAATCTCCTATGTTGAAGGCGAGGTCTCGACGTCTCTTGTCGGTGTAACTCTTCTGTCTGGACTAGGATGTCTTGAGGTGCTCACGAATCTTGTGAACCTTCTCTTCTGCTTCTCGTAGGATATCAGGTCCGAAAATCTGACTCTCTCCTACTTCCGCCAGTTCAAAGGGGTGCGACACTTTCTTCCGTACATGAATTCAAATGGGGCCATTTGCAAACTAGCTTGATAACTATTGTTGTATGAAAATTCTGCAAACGGCAGACAGTCTTCCCATTTAGATCCATATTCTAATACACATGCTCTTAGCATATCTTCGAGTATTTGATTTACTCGCTCCGTTTGTCCATCGGTCCGAGGGTGATAAGCGGTGCTGAAATCAAGGCGGGTTCCTAAACCTTCTTGTACTTTCTTCCAGAATCTCGAGGTAAACTGAGTTCCTCGATCTGATATGATGTTCTTGGGGACTCCATGCAAACTGACGATTCTAGCGATGTATAACTCCGCTAGCTTCGAACTCTGATATGTGGTCTTAACGGGTAAGAAATAGGCGACTTTGGACAATCTGTCCAGTATGACCCAGATAGAGTCATTTCCCCTACTAGAAGTAGGCAATCCGGTGATAAAGTCCATTCCAACGGAATACCATTTCCATTTCGGAATCTGCAATGGTTGCAACAATCCAGCGGGTCTTTGATGTCCTGCCTTGACTTGATGACATATATCACACTTGGCAATATAGCATCCGATTTCTCTCTTCATCTTATGCCACCAAAATTGCTCCTTCAGATCTTGATACATCTTCGTTCCTCCGGGGTGGATAGAATAAAGAGTATCATGAGCTTCCTTCAGAATAACTTCTTTCAATTCCGAATCTGCTGGTACACAAAGGCGTCCTTTGTACCACAGAACTCCTTCTTCGTCTTCGGTGAATCCAGGTACTTTGCCTGTACCGATATGACGCTTGATTCCGTTGATACTAGCATTTCCTTTCTGCGCCTCTTTGATCTGGCTGATCAAAGTGGATTGAAGTTCTATGCTAGCCAAAAATCGTTCACTCACTAATTCCATTTGAAAATCTTCCATATCTTTGTGCAAGCTTGGTTGCTCCATCAAAATCATGGAGTTCAAGCGGCACGACAATCTGCTAAGGGCATCTGCTACCACATTGGCTTTACCAGGGTGATAGTGAATGTCCAGATCGTAATCCTTGAGGAGCTCAATCCATCTTCTTTGTCTCATATTCAGCTCCTTCTGAGTGAATATATACTTCACGCTCTTATGATCCGAATACATGTCACAACGATTTCCCATCAGGTAATGCCTCCATGTCTTCAGGGCTAGAACTACGGCTGCGAGTTCGAGGTCATGTGTTGGGTAATTTTGCTCATGTTGTTTCAGTTGTCGAGATAGATAAGATATAACTTTGCCTTCTTGCATTAGCACACATCCGAGACCGATCTTGGATGCGTCACAATACACGTCGAAAGGCTTCGTGATATCCGGCATGATTAAGATTGGGGCTGAAATCAATCTCCTCTTGAGTTCTTGAAAACTCGCTTCACATTTGTTGGTCCATTCAAACTTCTTGTCCTTCTTCAGCAATTGGGTCATGGGTCTGGCGATACTCGAGAATCCTTCTACGAACTTGCGGTAATATCCCGCCAATCCAAGAAATGCACGAACTTGGTTTTGAGTGGTTGGGGCTTGCCAATCTTCAACATATTTCACCTTTGCAGGGTCAACGGCAATTCCTCCGGCTGATACAATGTGACCAAGGAATCCTACTTCTTGTAACCAGAATTCACATTTGCTAAACTTGGCATACAACTGATGCTCTCTAAGGGTTCCAAGAATGGTCCTTAGGTGTAGCTCATGTTCTTCTTCTGATTTGGAATAAATCAGAATGTCATCGATGAAAACAACGACAAACTTATCCAGGAAGTCCATAAAAATCTTATTCATGAGATTCATGAAATAAGCGGGGGCATTGGTTAATCCAAAAGACATGATGGTATACTTGTATAATCCATATCTGGTGGTAAAGGCAGTCTTGGGGATATCCTCTGCGTGAATCTTGAGTTGATGATAGCCTGTTCTAAGATCAATCTTAGAAAACACTTTGGCACCAGTCAACTGATCAAACAAATCTTCTATCTTGGGCAATGGGTACTTGTTCCTTATGGTGACATCATTCAACTTCCGATAATCCGTACACAAACGGTTACCTCCATCCTTCTTGTGCACGAATAAGACAGGTGATATCCATGGTAACGCACTTGGTTGAATCAATCCAATTTCCAACATGGAATCCAGTTGCTTCTTCAGTTCTGCAAGCTCAGACGGGTTCATACTATATGGTCTCTGAGCTATGGGTCCTATTCTGGGGATTAGTTCAATGATAAACTCGATATCCCGATCTGGGGGCATACCGGGCAAAACATCTGGAAATACATCGGGGTATTCACAGACTATCCGGACTTGGTCAATGGTAGGTTGGACTATACTCTTGTTGCACTTGAATTGACGAGGTAAGGTTTCAGATATATGCTCGACTGATAGTCCGGCTGTACTGGTCATGGTTATGGCTTTCTTGGCACAGTCAATTAGGCCTTTATGTTTGGACATCCAATCCATTCCTAGTACTACTTCCAAACCTTTAGTTCCGAGTACTATCAGATTAGCATAAAAATCTATGCCATGGATTCGGATAGGGATGGCTTTGCAAATTTGCCTAGCTTTGGTGGTTGAACCGGGGATTTGAACAATCATTACATGCTTCAGTTTTGTTGGTTGAATCTTACTAGTGCATGCAAATTCTTCGGTGACAAATGAGTGCGATGCACCAGAATCAAACAACACTCGAGAAAGTACTGAATTAATAGAAAACATACCCAGCACGACGTCTGGCGCTTCCTGAGCTTCTTCAGCATGCATGAGAAAAAGACGGCCATTGCGGTTGAGCGAATTCCCTAGGGAAAACCTTCTTCCAGGCTAAACACGACACTGCTGCTGAGCTGGGGCATTTGCATTGGGGGCTGCGGTATTCTTCTTGTTGGGGCACTCGTTGGAGTAGTGACCCTTATTTCCACAGTCATAACAAGTCACTTGCGACTTGTCCTTTGCTGCAACAGGCACAACATTGCTTCCAGTCCTCGGGGCAGGGTTGGTGTTGGCGGTAGCATTGTAGTTGTTGAACTTGGGTGGTGCACGGTTCAAATTGCTAGAGTTGCCAGGGTTGTTGTGATTTCCTCCGGGCCTTGGGTTTCCACGGTTGGGATATGTCGAACGGTTCATCGGGGGTCTGTTGGTTCTCGGGGCAAATCCTGGAGATGGGTTAGGGCGATACTTTGGGGTCTGATGGGTTCCTGGCTGATGCATCATGCGACGCTTGCGGTTCTCATTGGCTTGGTTGATCTTTCCTTCCATCTGGATGGCAGAGTTGACCAGGGCTTCAATATCAGCAAAGGGGATATTGACCAACACAGTCTGCATCTCATCGTGCAAACCATTCAAGAATCTCTCTTTCTTCTTGGCTTCGGTGTCGATCTCATCTGGGGAATACCTAGCAATGACAAGAATTTGTCACGGTATTCCACTACGGTCATACGTTCTTGCTTCAGTTCTCTGAACTCATCTCTCATTCTCTTGATCAAACCCGGTGGCACATGGGTTCTGCTGAACTTGACTTTGAATTCCTCCCAGGTCATCATCTATCCTCCGATCATTGCACGGACGCTGTTCCACCATGCTCTTGCATCTCCGGCCAGATAATGGGTGGCGAACAGAACTTTCTCGTTAGCTTCCACTCCGGCGACTTCTAGGTTATTTTCCATGGTTTGCAGCCAATCATCGGCGTCTAGGGGCTCTTACAACTTAGTGAAAACAGGTGGGTTAGTATTCTAGAAATTTTTGAGCTTAGATCCATGGTTGTCCTGGTTTCCTTGGCCTTGATTGTTGTGGGATAGCTGAGCTATCTACTGAAGGGTGGCTAGGTTGGCTTGACGTTCGGCTCTTTCAGCTTCGCGGTCAGAAACCAACATTTGCAGGATCTGCAACATCAGGTCCAGGGATGAACCACTTCCTCCGTGTGGCATCTGAAGATTGAGATAGATCATGAGAAAAGAGGGAAATTTCTAAGGTTTAGGGACTTTGAAAAGTTTTTAAATTTTGACTCAGATTTTTTTTGCAACTTGCTTTTCATTCATGCATTCATAGCACACGATACAAACGCACACCACAACAAAGGTAAATAGATGGTTTTAAGAACCATTCTGGAAACTAAGATACAGTGGGACCGAATACAACTCACTATGCTAGTGCTCAAGTGCTACTACTCCTTGGAGTCGGTGTAGTCGTCATCCTCATCATCATCGTCGTCATTGATGAAGGCGAAGTCATCCTCATCGGTGAAGAAATCCATAGCCTGATCTTCCAAAAAAGCATCATCATCGCTGAGATAGGAGTAGGGGTCTCCACGAAGATCCTCTCCGGCATTCTCCCTTTCCTCCAACTGCATGTCTCTCTCATGGATGGTATTCTCCAAATCCGAGATACGGACGGTGGCGAAGACAGGCAATGATGCGCTCCTTCTTATCGAGCTGACGGCAGCGAGACTTGCGATCCTTCGCTAGCATGGCGATGGTCTGATCCTTCGTCTTGATGATGGCGGACTTGTGGTTGGAGTAGTCACGGCAATTGTCCAATTCCTGCTGACGATCATACATCATGAACCTAAGGTGGTCCAGTTGGGTCTTCAGCTCGTGGTGATATGGGGCTTCCAATGGCTGTCCATTAGCATCACGCCTTGGACAAAACTCAAAGCGGGTACCCTTGATTTGGTTGATACTCTGCCCACAAAGACAGGCAAGATCTTCCTGCATGGCCCTGGCAAGTCCATCGAGCCAGTTGTTCTCTCTTAAGGTGAACTGGATACCTAGGCAGTGGGAGGTTCAATCTTTCCTCTAAGACTTGCAACAATTAGCCACTGCAGATCCTCTCCTCCTTGATCATTGAGCTGAGCTCCGAAGAACTCGGGGTGTGGACGTTCCAGAAGTTCCGAAAGCTGGTCCAAATCCCGCTCAAAGATAAGGTCTCCTCCATTCCCCAACTGATAAAACTTGTTGTACTTCACGTCCATCTATAAGAATATAGGATGAGTAGATTAGTAGAGTGATCAAGTGTGTCAAATTTTAGGTATTTTGCAAGAGTTTTTGAGGAACATGAATTTTTATGAAAGAATCAAGGTGATAAGAATAGGAATAAGTTTTTGTAAATATTTGTTTCCTTTGGTTTTGAAACTAAGTTTTTGATTCAAACGTCCAGTCTAACTAGGGTCTCCTATGGTCAGCATGGCTCTGATACCAACTTGTCAACACCCGGATTTTTAATCCTGGATGCCTGTTATGTCATACATCGCAATCCCAGGATTACCATTTTTGCGAGACATAACAGAATTGGATACCATAATACATCATCCATTACAAACCATACATAAGGTCTTACACAGATAAGGATCTCATGATCCAGTTCTTAATACAACTCAAGCAGCGGAATACGTAATAATAAAGGTAGCGTAGGCGAAGCTCCATCTTCGGGGTCACAGGCAATGCTGACAATGGGAGATGATCCTAGTTGTCGTAACCTTCCTGGGGTCCTTCCTCCTGATACTCCTCTTCATAGTCTGGCCATGGTAATAGCCAGGGACAAAGCCATGAGTACTCTTTAAGTACTCGCAAACTAACACTAACAAGTGAAGGGGTTTTTTGTAATAGGACACTAAGCTCGAGGGTTGTTTTGCAAAAAGCCAGGTTTACATCTACTAAGTTCAGAAGCAAGAAAAGCTAGTTGAAATTTTATAACACCTAAGTGGGAACTTGTTATTTCATATCACAACTCTGTTGTGGTCAAGTAAAAATCTCAATTTATTTCACAAGTCATTTTGAAAACATCTGACGGGGGAACAGTATGGCCACTCCAACTGTCCATAACCACGGACGCGGCTATTCGAATAGTTTGACACTCTGCAGAGATTGTACACTTTCACCACAACATTCGATACATCTGTCAGGAACAAATCTTGAATTCACCATACTCAGTATGCAGATAATCAATCCTAACCTTTCAATTACACGCCCTAGTATAAGCACCTCTCCTGTGAGTTTGGCCTCCCAACCATGACCAACTGTCATCTTGGATACTGCACAGGTGGACAATCTTCACAAGGTAGCCTCAGCTCAAACCTTGGCCGTGAGGGAACCAATACTAAGGTATATAAGTTTCCAGTCAAGCCCTACCCAATTCTCGGGTATTGTGGATGTACGATAAAATTGGAATGGTATCGCATCCAGACAACCATCAGTTTTATAAAGGGCTAAGGCTCATGCCTTAACATTTTCATCATCCAAATCATCTGGTGTTCGGAAACACATGTCAAAACATCTCAATAGAATGATCCATCATTCCAAGGTTTTCATAAACATTTTCCACCAAGTATTCCCATCTAAAGTTGAGAAAGTTTTATGCTTAGCGGTAGCATCTACGAATGGGAGTGAGTACTAATGAGGGGTGGTAAACTAGTGGAGTTTTAGCTAAGTTAAATCTCATGCCTTAGGATGACATCAAGATTATCTAGCTTAGGCCAAATTTTATGCTCTTTATGCAACCTTCAATTATCTTTCTAGAATCTACAATTCACTCAAGTAAACTCTAAGTAAGAGCTTTGATAAAGAAATAAAGTAGAAGCTTGCAAGTAAAACTAGGATTGGGTATCATCAAATGTGTCCAACCAAGCATGCTTAGTGCATTGCATATGATATATAACTTTCATAATTGCAAGTGTTACCTTGCAAGGTTAATATCTTGCAAGTATTGGCTTGCTCAATCAACTAGTAGTATTAGGCTTGCCTTGTGCAGAGCAGTGGTTGAAGTTCTCCTCGGCTTCTTCTTCGTAGTATCCTCCTTCCTCCTTGTATCCTTGGTTGGTACTAGCGTCTATGAATAAATACGAGGTACACAATCACCAAACAATACTTAACTACTTTCAATCATCACACAAAGGTGTTCTATAGATGATCTAGCATCATCACTAACATTACAAGATTAAAGTACTTGCATTATTTATTTATTTTTAGAAAAGTAATTTCTACTCATTGAAAAACTACTTAAGATTTAATATTCTCCAAACCAAACATGGGATCATGTTGACACATGTCATCACCACATATTTCAGTACATGGGAATGTGATTTAAAGTGGTGTCACAAATTTAATAAGGTTTAACCTTTTTATTTTAAATAAATAAAGTGACTAGAAATGCCTATGTGGCATCCTTTTATTACTTGGACATTATTTCTGTAAGTAAACTCAAAAGCTATTATGGTATGATCAAATGTGATTTTTGAGAGTTGGAATCAACTCAAAAGCTATTATGGTTTAATTTTGAAAAATGTTTGAATGCAGAAAAGCTTCTGCCTTGAGGTTGATCTATAGATTCAAATGATTTGAATCCAACGGGATTGTATTAAGCATTTCAATATCTTTCTAACAAAATTGGTTTCATTCAATTTGGTGCATTGAATCGAGCTGGGTTGATTTTTGAAACTAGGTACAGAACTATGTTTGAACTTAAAAAGAAAAGGCTAAATTCAAACGAGTGGGATGCGCGGGAAAGGTTAACGGGCCGGCCCAGTGTCACTCCGCAGTGCGGGGTGCAACTGACAGGGCGGGTCTACTGGTCAACGACTCTTAACACGCGAAGCGGTACGGGGCGATGTGGTGCGTTGGATTAGAATGAAGATCGACGGCTGAGGGTCGTCGTCGATGATGAACTAGTCACTGGCGAGCTCGAACCATAGCGACTCAGTAGGGGTCGGGGGAGGCTCACCGAGGCTCAGGCAAAGGTTGGCGATGCGGGCGAACGACGAAGTCGACGACGGCGAACTCAGGGGTGCTCGCGGCAGCTCCTGGGGTGGATGAAATCGATGGCGCCCTTCTTCTCTAGAGGCGGCCTGCTCCGGCGCAATTCCGGCGATGCGCTGCTCGCCTTGCTCCGGCTAAGGGGGTGGAACGATCAGTGAGGTGATGGGAGTGAGATGGTGTGCTTCAATCGGCTGTGGGTGGCCTCCTTTTATAGGCTCGACGGCGAGACCGATAGGGATGGGCAGGCGACGGTGGCGACACGGCTACGGGCTGCTAGAGGCATGGCCGAGGTTGGCGATCGATCGGTGGTCTCCTAGCGATGCTCTAAGGTTTGAATGTGCTTGTAGGGGCGGTGGCAAATGGTCGGGAATGCTCGATGCTCTACGAGGCAGAGGCGGCGAACTCTGCGGCGAGCGGTGGCTACGGGGTACGGGCGGTGAAATGGGCATGCCTGGAAGTCTCCTGGGACGGTGGGGTGCATGTTGGCGGGCGGCGAGGGCTCGAGGTGGTCGGGTTGCGTGGGAACGGAGCGTGCTCTGCGGTGCGCGTCGGCATGGTTGACAGCGGCACGGGCGCGGTGTTCCTGGCAGTTTTGGTCGGGTTCTGCGAGGAAGGGCTGGTCGAGAGGGGCGGTGAAGCATGGGCTACCTCCCAGACAAGGTTGGCACGGCTAGTTCTTCCCCTAGCTTGTTGTCCACACTGGGGTGACATGGTTGCTCTCGGGCTGTTCACCATTGATGACAATGGCCCGCTTACAGTAGTGCTAGTGATTAGTTAAGGTTGTTAGATGATCTACTAAGGCTAGTGGTGTCCAGAGAGGGAACAAGTTAGGCCCAAAACACTGCTCAACATAGTGTTTTGATTTTGTCTGATTTGTATCTGCAACCTGTTTGATGAAATGGCCACATAAATTCAAGTTTTGAATTTTGAAATTATTTTTGGTGGGTGTGCTAGGCATGTGCTGGTGATACTGTGGATGCTTGGGTTTTGAAAATTGAGCTTGTTTGAGTGGTTTTTGAAAAAGTGGGATCTTCCCATATGAAATAGATTCAATTTTAAACTGTCATTTAAACTAAGCATTTGAATGTTTCTGGATGATCACAAAGTGGTCCTTGGTACCTTGTTATGAGTACTATCAAGGGGTGCAAAGATCTATACATGTTTCTGTTAAGTTCTGAAAGTTAGAGATAGCCAAAGTAGGCATGGGAGTTAAATTGGCCAAAGTGACCATTCACTTAATTTGTTTGTTTTGATTTGTTTGTCTTTGGGAAAAGTTTGGGGATTGTTTAGATGATGTTTATTTCACCTAAGAATCATTTTACAAGCAAAGAAACACATAATCATGGCAATTCAAAAGAATCCATATTTTGATACATACACATATGAATGCTTTCATATTTTAATTTGAAAAGTTTTTGTTAACCCTAAATTTGGTGATTAGAGTTTGATGATTATAGTTTAATATTTTTGGGATGTTACACTTGCCAGCCGGTTCGAAGCTCTTGGCCATCTTAGCTTGGGCTGATGGGTGCGCGGGAGCACGCCCACTGGGTGTAGTCCCCGAGGTTCAGGCCGGTTGGGGTAGCCAGCCGGGTCGAAGCTCTTTGCCGCCTTGGCTTGAGTTCATGGGTAAGCGGTAGCACGCCCACTAGGTGTAGTCCCTGAGGTTCGGGCCGGCTGGGGTAGCCATCCGGGTCGAAGCTCTTTGCCGCCTTGGCTTGAGTTGATGGGTGCGCAGGAGCGCGCCCACTGGGTGTAGTCCCCGAGGTATGGGACGGCTGGGGTAGCCAGCTGGGTCGAAGCTCTTTGCGACCTTATTTCCTGCCAAGTTGTGGATCGTGCTATACAAGACACAGCGTTGCTTGAGTTAGTTTCATTACGTGTGCGTTCATCTATAGATATGATAAAACAAAAAAAGGAATGGTGCCCCTTCGAGCTAGGTCGTTAGCAGCTCCCTTTTCTCAGCGAGCATTGGCCTTTCGAGCATGGACCTTGCCAGCTGCCAGCCGGTTTGCGGTCTGCAGCCGGAACCTAAGGGGTAGCTAAGTTGGCGTGCCTCGCGATACTTTGGTGTGTTGTTGTTGGCTTAGCTCGGACAGGTGCGGCCGGTTTGCCCAGGCGCCTTTGTTTTCTTCCTAGGCACTTTCCTGTAGGAAGTACTTCGAGCTTTTGCTCTTGCCGGGTCAACAGCCGGTGTCGTGGTATTGCCGACAAGTACACCATGGAGGGATCCTCACAGTGCATGTTTAGAGACGTGGGGTAAGGCGAACGGTTGACGGGTACGAGGTAACACAGCTTACCCAGGTTCAGATCCCACAACGGTGGCAGAATCCTACTCCTGCTATAAATCACTATAATGGCAATACGCCGAGTTACAGAGATTAGGTTCGCTGTCTCGAGGTGTGTGGAAAACGATGCCCTAAAGGCTCCCATAGGCCCGACTTATATAGTCGCCAGGTCCTAGGGTTACAGGGAAAAGTCCTAGCCGGACAGGTTACAGAGTTCTACACCGTCTATTACTAGTCTTGTGTATCTTGCACTCCAAGGCTCCGGGTACGCTGGTGACTCCACCGTAGCCTTCCTTTATCCGGCATGGGCCTCCCTTCTGGATCCACCTAACTGGGCCGCCCAGCAGGCCATAGGCCATGCTACCGACTATGGGCCACCCGGGTTAGTCGGATAAGAGACATGCTATGAGGATACCCATATAGCATATCCCCAACAGTAGCCCCCGGAGAAATCCGAGATCTTGCACCGTCTTGCCTCTTCCCGTGGAATGCTCCATCTAAATGGATGTCGGCAAATCGTCAAGCAATATCTTATAGTCCTCCCAAAGAACCCTGCAAAGGTTTTCTCCGTCTTCTATGAGTAAGTCGGAGAAATGCTGAATCTTCCATCGTACACTCCTGTTGTCGGATTAAATCCATCTATGCCAGAATCTTCGATGGGACGGCTCATCTACCATGTCAGTTAAGGCGAAGTAGGCTGTAGGTCAGCAACGCCTCGTAACTCACACATGCAGAGAACGTAATCATATCCGCTTTTCCCGCGCGAGCGATACGAAGCGTTGGCGGCGACGGTTGGAGACGTGGCAAAATTACCGCGCACGTTCACGAACACGTCGTCTACGCGGCAACCGTCTGATTAGCTGCACGAATATTGACGCAGAGTAAGATAAATAGCAACCGTGGGACACTTGCCACTTTTTCACCCCATTCTCCTGCGTCATCGTCTTCTTCCTCCAGCCGCGCGCCTCCTCGAGCTCTCCGCGAAAACCTCGAGAAACCCTAGCATCTCTCTGCACCAGTCGCGTCCTCTCCCTCCTCCATGGCTAGCAGCAGCTCATCCCCATCAATTGCGGCGTCGAGCGAAGCCGCGGCGAAGCCGGAGAGCTCCGTCGTCGTGCCCCCAGAGGGCCTGGTTATCCCCGCATCGGCGGTGATAGAAACCACCGGCGGCGACCATAATCTGGCGGCGCTGGAGCCCCTGGAAGAGGAGCCAGACTCGCACAAAGGCGACTGGCGCGGCTCGGACATCACCGGCCGCGACATCCAAGAGATGGTCGCTGAGGGTTACCTCCCCGCGACGGAGGGGCTCGCCTGGCGGGCGGCGCCGGCCAGCGAGGTGACCCCCTCTCCCCAAGCCGGAGAGAAAGTGTACCTCAAGGCACAATTGGTACGCGACGTTTCTCTGCCCATCTCCCACTTCTTCCTGTCCGTCTCGAATCACTTCAAGGTCCAACCCCACAACCTCTCCCCCAATAGTAATCTTAGTTCTTAGCAACTTCGCGACACTTTGTGAGGGTTACTTGGGGATTAGGCCTAGGTTAGATTTGTTTGTGTACTTTTTCACCGTCAAACGGGAAGCCGGACACAGTAGGGAGGAGCTTAGAAACTGCGGCACCATAAGCTTCAAGATCCGTCCTGGCCGGCGGTTCCCCGACATCGTCGGCCACAAGTCATGCAAAAATTGGCAGCGGACGTACTTCTACGGCCCCGACATTCCTTTGGCGGGCCGAGAAGTAACGTACCCGGACTTTGTGGACGGAGCCGCCGCCGAAGTCCCCACATGGCGGTCCCATGCCTCCCTTCCCTCCGACCTCAACGCTTCTCGCGCAATAAGGCGGATAGAGTGGTTTGTAGAGACTGGTCTGACCGGCTTGGACCTAGCCATGTGCTGTTTCATCAGGCGGATCCAACCTCTGCAGCACCATACGAAGCTTATGCACGAGTACACCGGTGACCGAAGGGATACCCTCCGGATCTCCGAGGACAACTTCTCGAGCGAATCCATCAAGTTCCGCCTTAAGGACATCGTCAAGGTGAAGGACATGAAGCGTGGCTTCACCCTCACCTACGACATGTTCGTAGACGGAAAGTGCCCAAAGGTAGGTATTTATTTTCCGTGTATGACATTGCTCCAGTTTTTCCGTCTTGCCAATATCATCTTGTCTAACACGATGATTTCTCACTTAACATCTTAGCGATCTAGAGGAGGGAAACCTGGCCGCCCAAATCTACGATCCCAAGATGAAGGAAGTCACGGTCGTGTCCGACGATGATGCCCCGTTGGCGCGAAAGCGGAAGAGCTCCACCTCTGACGATGCCGACGGAGGCAAGAAGAAGAAGACAGAGGGTTGAGCCTCCAAAAAGAGTACTGCTGCCCTGGAGGCGGAAAAGAAGAAAGCCACCGGGATGTTTGCCAAAGCGCCTCCCCTAGTGTAAGCTCCTTATTCTCCGACATTGTCTTATTTATCTATCTTATTCCTGTACTTATGCATTTTGCACGTTTCAGGAAGAAAGCCACAACCAGCCTCAAGAAGTCCTCCAAGACTATTGGGGCTTCTAGAAATATCGAAGATATGCTGCATCGAGACTCTTCCCCCGCCATTTCCCCTGCTACTCCTGCCGTCAAGCCCTCCTCCGCTCCGACAAGCTCCCAAGCCCAGGAGGCACCAGGCCCTTCCGCTATGGAAGTGGATTCTGGCGCCTCTACCGAACTCGCAGTTGTCGGCGAGCAGGCGACGCAGGAGAGCGCTGCTCTTCAAATGGCTGAAGCTCCGGCTAAGGATGCCATCGGTAGCGGCAAGGCAGTGGTGGGTGCTGGTACTTCTGCCGAAGGCGGCGCCTCTACTCCCCAGAAACCCTTTGAATTACCGAAGATTATTTACCCAGTGCTTACGCCGGGTAGCACAACTATGGTTCCTGGAGGAGTGCCTTCATCTCTGACGTGCGTTCTTGAGGAGCTACTCCGTCAAGCAGACATCTTGCGAAGTAACAGCGTTTCCTTTGGCAAGCTGTTGGCCGAGAGTGCTACAAACCTCAAGATCATCGCACTTGTAAGTTTGACTTTACCTTTTCTTTAAAGTAACAGTGAGTAAGTTAGAAAAAACTCTCACTGTAGCCCCCAAGCATTTAGATGGAATGAATTATTCCGACTAGATACTTGAAGAGTAGCATATGCAGTGTTTATAATTTTCAATACTGTAGCCCCCAAGCTTCTAGTTGTGACTGAATTTGTTCCGACTAGATGCTTAAAGAAAAGCTAAGCAGATTCCGAGTTAAAACTTTATACTG
The DNA here is from genome assembly GCA_916181665.1 of Avena sativa. Taxonomy (NCBI): domain Eukaryota; kingdom Viridiplantae; phylum Streptophyta; class Magnoliopsida; order Poales; family Poaceae; genus Avena; species Avena sativa. The sequence continues at coordinate 411,527,404 of OV702281.1, read as the reverse complement.
TAGCCCCCAAGCTTCTAGTTGAGAACTGAATTAGCTCCGACTAGATGCTTAAAGAAAAGCTAAGCATATTGCTAAGTTAAAAACTCTCGCCGTAGCCCCCGAGCATCTACGTGGAAAATTTCCGACTAGAGGCTCTAAGCGGACTAAACAACGACTTGACTTTGTGTTTGTTTCCACAGAACGAGAATGCTCGGAGGGGCATGGCCAACGATAAGTACCATAAGATGCGCGCGGACCTTGAAGCTGAAAAGGGTAAAACCGCCATCTTGAAGGAACTAATCATCAAAAACAAGAGTCTGTTTTCTTTTTGCGCACTTCCGTCTTACTTTTGTGCCTTCCGTTTTCGAGTACTCACTGTGTACTTTGTTTTCTCCGACTTGCAGAGCATGTCACCAAGGCCAAGGATATTGTCGAGCAGTCCAAGCACATTCAGCAGCTGGACAGCGAGAACAAGATCCTTAAGAAGGAGAGGGAAGAAATGCTGAAGATGCACGAGGATTCCATGAAAGCCCTGCAGGACTCCGCCTCCGCTGAGATCAATCGCTTGAAGGAGGAGCTTGCGATCCTAAAGGATCAGAAGCAAGCTGCCGATAAGCAAAACCTTCGCCATAGCGAGGCGTTTAAGCTCCTCCAACAAGAGAAGGAATCCCTGGCGGACGTCGTCTGGCAGGCTAAGGCCAGCATCTTCAGTAAGTGTTCTCCGCCTTGTAGCTCTGTAATCTGGATACTTTAGAATTTTACTGAACTCATGCGCTCCTTGTCGGAATTTTCAGCGCCTATGGGTTTAACCCGCTCGCCTCCTTCGGACAAGGCATGCATGATTCTTGCCGGCAACTTCATCAATACCGCCATCACCCAAGCCAAGGAGATTGCCAAGCCCCTCCAAATTTATATCAAGGCCTCCGACTCCGTGGTGAAGTACTCGGAGATTCTGCGCTGAGCCCCCGAGCGTGTCGCAAGCTGGAAAGCTTCATGTGCACGGGCTGGCGCAAGGATGGCATTGTCCATGGTGAAGGCGCACTATGAAGGTGCCGACATCGACACGGTGACATCTGGTATCCCCGACGTGGATGATGACGGCAAGGAGATCGATCACGAAGCCATCCTTTCATCACTCGCGGGTTATGACACCAGGGTTGCCGAGTTGGTGGACGTCGACGTCTTCGTGCCCAGGAAGTTTCTTGACAATGCCGACCCTAAATCCTCCGAGTCTCCTCACAGTGGCGACGTTGAGGGTGAATCTTTGGCTGGTGATGATGCAGCCTCCAAGTCCCCTGCACCCAAGGAGTGAAAAACACTTTGTAATTCTTGTTTCACCTTTGGAGTGTGCATTGAAAAAACTTGGCGATGTAATCTTAAGGCGCAAAATAGTGGTTGTCATATCCTGCTACTTAAGAATTAATGCCTAGTATGTATATATTTTTAAGCAAGTGCTGGCTTATCCATTACTTTGGTTTTTATGCTTGAGTTTTCGTGAGTCGGAAGACTCGTTGTCGGAACCATGCGCTTAGGTGATGATGCCCAATGGCACCGTCAATAACCTGAGCACAAAATCGCCGACAATAAGTGCCGAAAGTCACTACTCCGGAATCCACATAAAAACAACAAAGAACGTGTAGACCCGAAAACTTAAGCTAACGCTCGTTGGCGGAATTTTCACAAGTGCAATCGCAAATCTTGTGCATAAAGGTTTATATATATGATCCAAAAATGAACACTAAAGGAGGTAAAAGACTCAGCATATGAGTGAACCAAAGAGCTTTATTTCATTGATCATATAAGAGGTACACTATTAGATAAAAAATGCTAAGTGTAGAAAGGACGTAGCTGTGCTATGTTCCATGGCCAATCAAACTCCGGGTAGTCATCATCCGGGTCACGTGGCTTACGCTTATGATCCTCGTTGGGTCTATCCTTGAGCTCACGATTGTCGACAAGGTAGTAAGACCCATTGAGCAGCGCCTTGCTTATGATGAACGGTCCTTCCCATGGCGGGGATAATTTGTGTGACTTCTTCTGCTTAAGTCGGAGTACTAAATCCCCTTCTTTAAACGAGCGATGCCGAACGCGGCGACTATGGTAGCTGCATAGCTTCTACTGGTAGATGCGGAACTTTGGCATTGCCAAAACACGCTCTTCCTCGAGAAGGTCCACATCTAGGCGTCTGGATTCTTCAGCGTCATCTTTGTCATAGGCGATAACTCTTGGTGCATCGTGGAGGATGTAGGAAGGTAGGATGGCTTCTGCTCCATATACCATGAAGTAAGGGGTGTAGCCGGTGGATCTGTTGGGTGTAGTTCGTAAACTCCACAGCACAGATGGCAATTATTCCGCCCAGGCTCCAGCTGCTCTATGTAGCGGTGCCTCAAGATGTGGCTTGATTCCCTGTAGAATTAATCCATTGGCTCGCTCAACTTGACCATTGGATTGTGGGTGTGCCACAGACGCAAGGTCAAGTCGGATGCCTTTGTCCCAGCAGTAGGCCTCCACTTCCCGAGTGACAGGTTGCTGCCGTTGTCGGTGATGATGCTATGTGGGAGACCAAATCTCACCACTAGATCCCGGACAAACCTAAGGGCAGTTGCCCCATCAAGCTTTCTAATGGGTTTAGCTTCTATCCATTTGGTGAATTTGTCAACTGCTACTAGCAGATGCATAAATCCACACGGTGTCGTTTGTAGCGGTCCTACCATGTCTAGCCCCCAGACTGCAAACGGCCAAGTTATTGGTATTGTTCGCAATTCTTCAGCAGGAACATCTGGTTGTCAGGCATAATACTGGCATCCTGTGCATGTCTCAACCAGCTTGTTGGTGTCCGCCTTCGCGGTCAGCCAGTAGAATCCTTGCCGGAAGGCTTTCGTGACCAACGATCGAGGAGCGGTGTGATGCCCGCAATCTCCGAGATGGATTTCGCGTAGGATTTCCATACCTTCTAGCTGGGAAACACACTTTAGGTATACACCAGTAGTGCTCCTTTTGTAGAGTTGCCCATTGATTATGGTATAACCCTTTGCTCGTCGTACTATCTGTCGTCTTTCGACCTCGTCGTCGGGCAAAGTTTCGTGTTCGAGATATTCCATGAACGGTTTTGTCCAAGCCGGAGGGGTCTTTGTCACCATCTTGACGAAAGAATCAGCTCTATCCGGTTTTTCGATGTCGGCGCCCTTCACGGATGGTGTGCGTAGATGCTCTAGGAAAACTCCTGGCGGAATTTGCTTGCGCCCTGATCCAAGTTTAGACAATAGATCAGCCTCCTCGTTTTGCTCCCTAGGCACATACTTGACTTCGTAGCCCAAGAAGCTCTTGGCTATCTCGTCTACTTCGTCGCAATATGCTGCCATCATAGGGTTCCACGCATTCCAGGTGCCAGCCACCTGCTGGGCAACCAAGTCGGAATCTCCACAGCAAACTATGCGCTTGATGCCAATATCCTTGGCTACACGCAATCCGTGAATGAGTGCTTCATACTCTGCCATGTTGTTTGTAGCCTCGAAGTGGATTTGCAGAACGTAGTGTAGCTTGTCTCCTTTTGGTGACTGTAGCAATACACCAGCCCCCAAGCCGTTGAGCAGCTTTGATCCGTCTAAGTGCATCACCCAGTACTCTGGTTCCGGCAACGGAGTGGCATCCGCCATCTCCGTCCAATCTGCAATAAAATCCACCAAGGCTTGTGACTTGATAGCGTCGCGTTTTTTGTAGGTGATCTCGAAGGCGGCAAGTTCGATGCCCCAGTTCGCGACCCTTCCTGTAGCGTCGCTGTTGTTGATAATATCGGACAGTGGAGTCTTGCTCACTACTGTGATTGGGTGCTCCTGAAAGTAATGCCTCAGCTTCCGTGAAGCAAGGAATACTCCATAAGCTATCTTTTGGTAGTGCGGGCAACGATGCTTGGACTCCGTCAAGACCTCGCTTACATAGTAAACTGGTCGTTGCACTCCCTGCTCATAGCCTTGTTTCTTCCGCTCTACCACGACGACGATGCTAATAACCCGGTTGGTTGCCGCCATGTAAATTAACAGGGGCTCGCCAGGCTCGGGTGCTGCAAGGATAGGCGCTGAGGAAAGAATCTCCTTGAGCTGCTTCAATGCTGCATCTGCCTCGTCCGTCCACGTGAATTTGTCCGCCTTCTTTAGCAACTTGTACATCGGCAGAGCCTTTTCTCCAAGTCGGCTGATGAACCGACTAACTACTACAACACAACCTGTTAGTCGTTGGATGTCCTTTAGGCATGTCGGACGGTTTATGTTTAAGATGGCCTTGATTTTCTCCGGGTTGACCTAGATTCCGCGCTGGGAAACGATGAACCCCAACAGTTTGCCGGCTGGAACCCCGAAGACACACTTCTTAGGGTTGAGCATCATGTTGTATTTCCGGAGATTATCAAATGTTTCTTTTAAGTCGGAGATTATGTCATTTGACTTTTTAGACATCACCGCGATATCGTCCACATAGGCGTGAACGTTCCGAGCAATTTGGTCGTGAAGGCAACGTTGAATTGTCCGCTGGTAGGTAGCACCTGCGTTTTTCAACCCAAAGGGCATCGTGACATAGCAAGACATGTCGTACGGGGTAGTGAATGAAGTGGCCAATTGGTCCGACTTCCTCATCTTGATCTGGTGGTATCCTGAGTATGCATCGAGAAAACACAAAAGTTCCGAGCCAGCCGTCGAGTCAATGACTTGGTCAATGCGAGGCAAAGCGAACGGATCTTTGGGACATGCTTTGTTCAAGCCGGTGTAATCAACGCACATTCTTAATTCATTGGTTCCATTTTTGGGGACAAGTACAGGATTGGCCACCCATAGGGTGTGAAGGACTTCTCGGATAAACTCAGCTTAAGTAACCTAGCTATCTCTTTGCCAATGGCACGTCTCTTCTCATCTCCGAAGCGTCGTAGAGGTTGTTTCACTGGTTTACATTTTGGATCTATGTTTAAGATGTGCTCGGCAAGTTCCCTAGGTACACCCTTCATGTCGGCAGGTTGCCAGGCAAAGATGTCCCTATTCTCACGGAGGAACTCGACAAGCGCGCTTTCCTATTTGGGATCCAGGTTCGAACCAATGGCAATGGTCTTGGAGGCATCGCCTACCACAAGTTCCACCGGCTTGGTCTCGATGGCGGCCTTGAACGCAGGAGCGGAGTCGGAGATCTGCTTCTTCAACGCGGGCATCTCTGAGTCATTGACCTTGCTCTGGATCTCCTTGAATTCTTCGCTGTAGAGGACAGCTTCTGCAACGGCTGCTTCATTGATCTTGCAGTCCCTTGCCTTGGTAAAGCTTCCGGAGACGATGATGACACCGTTTGGTCCGGGTATCTTGAGCTTGTTGTAGACGAAGCATGGCTTGGCCATGAACGTGTGGAATATGTCGCGGCCGAATATGACGTGGTACACACTCTTGAAGGGGACCACCTCAAAGGTCATGCGCTCTTGGCGGTAATTATTAACGTCGCGAAAGGCCACCTGAAGCGTGATGCACCCAAGGGACCGAGCCTCCCGAACAAGAACTACGCCATGGAACACGGTGTTGGTCCGCCTTAGGTTTGCCTCCGTCAAGTTCATCTTCTGCAGTGTATCCAGGTACATGATGTTGATGCTGCTTCCACTATCCACCATGCACTTGGTGAACTCCACGCCGTCAATCAATGGGTTGATGACCATGGCGTACTGGTTCTCCGTGGGTACAAGATCTGGGTGGTCCTTCCTGTCCCAAGTGATTGGAACCTCCGACCAGCGCAGGTTTTGGGGAACTGGGGGGAGAGTAGCCATCAGGATCCTTAAAGAGGTCTTCTGTTGTCGGACGGTGGGGGTGCCAAGGATAGTGTGGTAGACTGGGGCCTTCTTTGCGAAGGGGTTCTTTCCCTTGTCGTCGCTCTTGGCGGCGTGCTTGGGGTCAACGTCCTCGTCCATGTCACTTGAATCCTTGGACTCATCCTCCTTCTTCCCCTTGCCCTTGCCTCGCGGTCTGTTCTTCCGACTTCGCTTATAGCCGGACTCCGGGTCTTCCATGAGGTCATTGACGAACTTACTGTGTAGATTGGTATGGGTGGCCTTTCCGTTGGCGTCGAGGTGTACGAGGCACGGCATATCGCGGTACTCTTCGTAGGTTTGGGGAACACGGAGCGGCGCCGAGTTGGTTTTACTTCCTCGCTGCTGCCCACAGCCTGCTCCCCTTCCTCGGCCACGTTGTCCGCCTTCGCCTCGTCCTGCAAAAGTCATGGCGACCATGTCGGTAGATTGCTTTTCTTCTGGAGCGGTTTTCCGCTTTGTACTGTTGTTCCTCCGATCTTGAGTTGGGACGGCCGTTCCCGGCAAAGAGCCACGAGCGTCGTCATCGGTAGCTGCGAACTCACTAGCCAACTGAATCATCTGATTCAAGTCAAGCTGATGATTGTCCTGCAAGCGCTTTAGCTTATGTCGGAGTAACGTGCCTCTTTCCAACCCATCGATGAAGGCGGCCATGGCGGTCTGGGCGTGCACTCCTGCGCAGGAATTCTTCATATCCAGCCAACGGGAGAGGTAGGCGCGAGATGTCTCGTCTTTCTCTTGCACGCACTGCTGTAGATCGCCCACCGTGCAGGGACGCTTGTATGTACCCTCAAAGTTCTTGGTGAATGCTTCTTGCATGTCTAGCCAGTTGTAGATAGATTTTTCCGGCAAGTCGTCGATCCATTGACGGGCCGTGCCCGCCAACATCCATCGTGTTGCCGTAGTCCTGCAACCATGTGGCAGGCTTGGTGGTGCCGTCATAGGGCTTGATGGTCTTGTCAATCCGGAAGCCGGAGGTACTTGACGGCGACGTTGGGGTTGCCTCCGACAATCTCCATCGTGTTGTCGTAGTCCTGCAACCATGTGGCAGGCTTGGTGGTGCCGTCATAGGGCTTGATGGTCTTGTCAATCCGGAAGCCTTTGGGGTAAGATGCGGACTGTATTGCAGGTCCAAAGCAACATGGTCCCAGGTATGATCCTTCCCGGGCCTCATGAATCTTATCGATCCGCGAACGTGCATCGTACGGCTCCGGGTTCTTCTTGTTTTTGTCAACAGGGGATGGGCTGCGCGAACGACGCGGGTCCCCTCCGCCATGATGACTGCTTGGCGGCGACGGAGGCGGAGGTGGCGGTGGATTAGCCTTCATGCTATTACCCTCCTGTGACGCTTCACGCCTGTCACGGTTGCTTGTCGCACGCGGAGGGTCATAGCGCGACCTGCTCTTATGTCCTTCGTTGTGCTTTCCGTCATGACGGGTCTGCTCCGCATTGTCGCGGATGACAATGCCACACTGCTTTGGTGGGGGCATATCCGTGCGATGGTGAGCCTTGTAGTCTTCCTGACGTCGGGGGGATCGGGGCGGTGGCGATGGGCGGCGAGGTTGGGCTCTTTCTCCGTGGTCGGAGGATATGGGGATAGCATCCTTCCTGTTGCGCGCATCCCTCCGTCTTTGTTCTGATGAACCCGTCCGCGATCCGACATCTCGAGGAGATCTGTCCCTTGGCGGTTTGTACTGGCTAGATCGGTAGAGCATTGGGTCAGACTCAAGCCTCTGAGAGGTGGCCTTTTCCTACTGCTTTACCGCCTTGGCCACTTGGTCATAGACCGGTTCCACTTCCTCAGGCGATCTATCCTGCTCCAGAAGGGTCTTGGCGATGGCGAGGTTAAGGAGTGGGGTGGGCATCACCTGCTTGCCTTCACTGTCAATGCATGGCTTGGCCTGTGTCGGCTTCGAGGGAGACCATCCTAGGTTGCGCCGTACACCAGGATCGTTGATGACGCGAGCCGGAGATTTCTTAGCCTTCTGTCGTTGCAGCAGAGTCTTGTACTCGGCCTCCATTGCTCTTGCTTTCTCTATGGACTTCTGCGCGTTGACCAGATCTCGATCTAGCTTAGCGCCTTGCTCCGCGATGGCTTGCGCCTCCTGCAGCAGATACTGGCGCTTCTCATCAAGCTGAGTCACGTTCCGGATATGATCAACGGTTAGAGGCTCAACGAGGAGATTGCCGTACATCACTCTATCAGCTGGAGTAACATGGGCTGCTGCCGACGTGGATGCTGGAGGCGGCAAGTTCACGGTGTTGTTGTTGCTCGGACCGGTGCCGAGTTCCTGCGGCTGCTGCACTGGGTTAGGCAGAGGCGGCATGACTTTTGCGCGATCAATGTCGTCAGCAATTAGTGGCCCCTTCCCCTTATCCAGTGTCGTAGGCGGAGCTTGCCCGGGCTGGTCTTCATCCATCGCTTTCCCAATGGTGACGAACACCCCTCGAGACATGACGGTGTTATTAGCTTGCTCGTCGCGCGAGAACTCCTCCTCCTCCATCTCCTGCATGGCGGAGTCTAGCTCTTCTGGACTGAAGTCTATTTCCTCTGAATCTGCACTGAAATCAGCATAAAGCGCGTCGATGACGGATTCGGAGGGTGCCAGGACTTCCTCTCTGACGGGCGGTGGAGGTGCAACGGCCTCGACGATGACTGGAAGTGGTGGTACTGCTGCGATGATGGCGGCCGGAGGCGGTGGTGGAGGTGGCTGAATTGGAGGGGCTCCGTCAATGAGCGTAAGTGCTGTCTGAGCTGCCGCTTCAGCCTCCGCGTAGTTGTTGACAGTGTTCACCATGCCTTAGAAGGTGAGGCGTCCTGACGCCTGTTGCCGTCTTAGAGAATGTCGGAGAAGTGTGCCATGGTCCAGTCCTTCCACAAAGTGATAGATGGCATCATCATTGGGGTAATTGGCCAGGTCGGCCCGTATACGGAGCCACCTGGCGAGGTAGTCGCGGGGTTTTTCGCCTTCTCTCTGAACGCAGCGCGCCAGATCGAAGATGGTAACCACGCCGACGAACTTGGATCTCTGTTGTCCAGACGCACGGGCGAAGCCGGCGGATTTGCAGTGATCTTCCACCTTTATATCCTGCACATGGGCGGTTTGGGTGGGTCTTGAATTTTTTCGATCTTTGCCAGCAAACTCCGAAGAGAGATCCGACATCGATCCTTCCGCAAACGTATCCTGCCCGTAGGCGGTCCGTGCGGGTCTTGATGCTCCTCCGACTCCCAGGGAACTAGAGCCCGAGTCGGTTTCGCCGATGAAGAGGTGGATGTCTTCGATAGGAACGATCGAACACCGCGTAGGGTTCGTCTTCGCTGGGATCTAGAACTCGTCGGGGGGGGGGGGGACGATCGGAACGTTGCCGGAGAAGAGAACGCGACCGATGGCTACGGTTTCGCCGATTCCCGCGAAGATCTTGGTCCTCGCCCGCTGAAGAGCCTGAAGCGCCTCTTGCCCCATGGTGGGCGCCAACTGTCGTGGTATTGCCGACGAGTACGCCATGGAGGGGTCCTCATAGTGCGTGTTTAGAGATGTGGGGTAAGGCGGACGGTTGACGGGTACGAGGTAACACAGCTTACCCAGGTTCAGATTCCACAACGGTGGCGGAATCCTACTCCTGCTATAAATCACTATAATGGCAATACGCCGAGTTACAGAGATTAGGTTCGCTGTGCGAGGTGTGTGTAAAACGATGCCTAAAGGCTCCCATAGGCCCGACTTATATAGTCGCCAGGTCCTAGGGTTACAGGGAAAAGTCCTAGCCGGACAGGTTACAGAGTTCTACACCGTCTATTACTAGTCTTGTGTATCTTGCACTCCAAGGCTCCGGGTACGCTGGTGACTCCACTGTAGCCTTCCTTTATCCGGCATGGGCCTCCCTTCTGGATCCACCTAACTGGGCCGCCCAGCAGGCCATAGGCCATGCTACCGACTATGGGCCACCCAGGTTAGTCGGATAAGAGACATGCTATGAGGATACCCATATAGCATATCCCCAACGGCCGGCTTGCGGTATGAAGCCGGAACCGAAGAGTTGGCTCTAGGCACCCCGTACAATACTCTGTCGCCTGTAGAAATCGCGGGCGTCCGGGCCAGCCGGTACGAAGACGTATGTGGTGCACGAATTCAGACAAAGTCCTCGGGGCTGTGTCGAGGCTTCCAAGCTTGTTCATTTATTACATAAAAAGGAAGGTACATACACTTCCGGTTCAAGTGTAAAATGGACGGAGTAAGCTCGTGTTCCATGGGCGTTCAGTTTCCTCGTCTGAGTGATCTGCCTTGTTCTTTGCCGGCTGCTGGGCGTCGATCAGGTAGTATGAGTTGTTTTTGTCAGGGGTCCCAACCTTAGATAAGATTGATCCCTCCTGTGTTTACAATGCTAGTCCCTGGATCAATAGCTAGCATCCACAGTAAGATGTAATATCAAGAAACAAAGGTCATAATATAACTTTATAACCAGGAATAACATATTTATATTACATCAAACATAGCTCATTAGGCTATTACATTACATTGCAGCGGAATAACTATAAGCATGGGGTCCTTCATCTTCAAAGTGTCACAGGCAGATGTTGGTTGTAGACTTTGTAATCCTATTCAATCAATCTTCACTAAAATCAATCAAACCTGCAACATACAAGTTACAGCCACAAAGGGTCAATACATTTGAATTGTATTGGCAAGTGATACTATGGTAGTATAGTGGAATCTATCATCTATATGCATTTGGCTAAGTGGAGTTGAGGCTTGCATTGCTCAAAGTAGATTTTTCTTATCATTTTGAAAATACTAAGTTTTTGTTTGACAAAATCATTTCCCTCAATCAAAGATTTCAAGATCCTTGTACCAAGCCATCTCTCCATCAATGATTGAAGAATTCAAACAATCCCTTGTTCAAACCACAAGATTTTAATTTATAAATTTGAATGATGAGATTCTCGATTGCTTCCATGTCTTGATGCTCAAATTGTCCTTTACCAGGGACATGGCTAAGTACTTAGATTTTACACTCTGCAGAGGTGGTGCACTTTACCCACAAGACTTGGTTTCCCAAGACAAAATCTTTAAGAAGCCTTCCCTTAGACCAATATGGACGCTCTCCAACCTATCAAACACTACCACCCACTGTCCATATGGCTAAGTTCTTGCAACCTATATGATCATGGCAGAGCCCATATTGCCAAGTGGTTGCACTTGAAGCTTCTCAACATTTGACATCTCAAATCTCTTTGTTTCCTGGGTGGCATTCCACAAGTGAGATACACAATCCAAGTCCATGGCATTGTGAACCACTCAACATAACCCAATCCTTCCATTTCCACCCAGGTGATACATTAACTTAGTTGTTTTATTAAACAAAATCACAAGTCCTTAGACTTAGAATATTTTTCCATAGTGTGAATATATATTCCACCCAGGTTTTCTATTAGCTAGGCTAAGCTTGGTAGCAATAGGAAACTTAACTTAGGAAAATCCTACTAAGGATTCATCTACTAGGTTTTCCTATAGCAAGATCTATACTTAGCAAAATCATGCAAGTTTTACTTAGCAAAACCACTAATGCATAGTGAAAGTAATAGGATAGAAAGTATGAAGCATCACTTGCCTTTTTGGTAGAGTATAGGTTCACTTCTTGATCTTTGCAACAATCACACTCTTCAAGTCACTACAAATCAATCAAGCAAGGCACAAACTCAATCTACCAATCAAACAAAATAACACACATAAATAACAAAGTCAAAGAAATGCATGCAAGCATGCCAAGCTTTGTTTTGTTTGAAAAAGTGGTTCTTAGTGGGTCATAGTCATTTGGGTACATCTAATGGTCATTTCCTAAAGTGGCCAAGTCATTTGCAAAAGGTTTCACTTTAAAACCATTTTCAAAACAAAGTGTTATTTTATGTGGTGTAGAGATATTTTTATTAAGGCATTAGCCTATAGGGTTCACCAAATGAGTTGCTATTGCAAAACTTGGTGTTTTTGGGTCAGTAGGTTTGGTCCAAAACATTTCCTTGAAGTTTTCTTTTCATAAACATTTTTATAACAAAAACCATTCTTTTTATTTGGCTAGAAAATGACTAAGTCAAGTAATTCAACCTAAATTTCACCAAAATCATTTTTAACACCAAAGGTTGGTTCCTAGGGTCAGTAAGGTCACAACAAACCAATTGGCAAAGGTTTGATCTCAAAATTCATTTTTAAATGATTTTTCTAATGTTAGCAAGCACACAAAAGAATCTGCAAAATCAAACAAGCTAACAGATACTATTTGTCAAACTAAGGACATGGCTGGCTAGGGTTTGTTCTCCTGAATCCATTTATATAAAATTTTCCAAATTTGGACATGTGGATCCAAAGATATAAGGGTTTGAAGTTTGCAAAAGTTTCTGTTTTTCAAATCTGTTTTAAATCCAATAGGTGACACGCGGCGTGTTTTAACTGGACGATACCGGTTCGGCCAGATCGGGCGACGCTGGCTGTTGGATTTAAATTAGATCGAGCGGCTCAGAGCTAGCGTACCCTTTCAGTTAAGTGGATCTATCGTGACGCTGCGATCTAGATCGGACGGTTCTCAGTGCCCCGACCATAAGCGGGCAGCGCTGGGCTCTGACGCGCGGCGGCGGCGGCTTGTCAGTGGTGTCGCCGGTGTTACAGGAAGCGAGAAGGAGGGAGAGGATGTTCACCGTGTTCGCAGATGCCTGGGGAAGCTCAAGGAGGCACTGGCTGGTGAAGGGGCGCACTATGCTGGCTTGAATCTCTCGCCGGAGTTCGTGTCCGCATCGGCTTCTCTGTTCTTCGTCGGAGGCGACGACACAAGTCACGGAAAAGCAAGATAACCATTGCGTTAGATGCGTACAGGGTTGGTGATCGTGTGTGCTTCAACGAGACAGAATGGGGTGGTCAGATATTACCTGGAGGACTCGCCGGAAAAGTAACAGACGACGGCGGCGTGTAGGTGGAGTTGCTGTCGACGTTTTGGAGCGCCCGCAGGTGAATGGGTGGTATGAACAGATGCGTCTGGATGCGTGGAGTATGTGTGCTAGGTCGACGAGGCAAGGGGCGGTGTGTGGCAGCCGGAATCGGTAGTGGAAGTCGTCGGAGACAGAGGAAGCTCTGGGTCGAATTGTGGCAGCCTCGGGGCGGAGAAGGAGTGGTGACAGAGGGGAATGGAGGAGAGGGCGTGGGCGATTAAGACAGCGTGACTGCAGCGAGGGATTAATGCTGCAATAAGGCGCATTCAATCGAGGAAGCAATGGCAGCAACGGTGGCGAGGGGAGGAAGAAACAGTCGCGGGGTGGAGAAGGAGAACAGTGGAAAGGGGTCCACTGGTCAGTGGGAAAAGAAAGAAGGGAGAGGTCCACTAGTCAGTCGCTCCGCGGGTTGTTTCAGCGGTGAGGAAAAACGGTTCGGGGAGAAGAGGAGGTGGGCTGGACTGGGCTACTGTTGGGCCACTTTTGTTGGGCTGGTCTGTTTCCTCTATTTTTTTCTGTCTATTTGTTTTATTCTTTTCTAATTCTTTTTCTGTTTTGATTTCAAACAAACAATTCACACTCAATTCCATTCAAACATCCAACAAACTTTGTAGCTATGAATTTGGTTCTGTTTATCATCATAATTCACATTCTAAAATAAAATATTATTTTAAATCTTTTTATGTTCCATTTATTAATTAAATAAATGGATCATTAGTTATTTAATAAAATAGGATTTGTTTTATTTAATAAAATCTTCATTTAAAATCCAAAATGCTTTCAAAACCAAATCAGTAGGTTTATTTGGAAATAAATTTCATTTGGAAATCTTGTTTAAAATAAAATAATCCTTTTACTTTAGGGTCATTAATAATTAATAAAATGGAACTTAGTTATTAAATCAAAATAGGGTTTGATTTTATTAATAAAATCTTTATTTGAAACCTAAATATTTTCAAAGTCAAATTAGTAGGTTTAATTTGGGAAGTATATAATATTTGGAAATTTGTTTTAAAACAAAATAACCTTTTATTTTAGTGTCCATTATTAATTAATATAATAGACTTTCATTATTAAATCCAATAGGATTTGTTTTATTGAGATATTTATTTTGAAATCTAAAATAAAGACAAAACACTATAGTAGGTTTTATTTGTGAGTATTAAACATTTGGAGAAACTTATTTTAAATAATTTAATAAGTTTTGAGGTTTCAATTAATTTGGTAAAAACCTTTTATTTAAATAAAGTTGGATATTAAATCCTTATTATTTTATTTAAACAATCCTTTATTATTTTTAATTAAACCTTTGCTATTTTATTTAAAATAAAATGTTTTAATTCAAAAAGCTTGGCCAAGGTTTAATTGGCTTTATAAAATAATCTTTATTTATAAATCCATCTTTTCTTTTGAATACCAAATCTTTTATTAAAAGATCCTGAATAGTATTTCCAAAAATATTTTATTTTTCCTTTATTTAAAATGTTTATCCTATTAAATCCCTTTAAGATTTTATTTGATTCAAATGGGTTTGAGGTTCCATTTATATTAAAAAAGTTTCTTCTGGCCTTGAAAATCAAACAAAGTTTTATTTTATTCATTTATTTTCACATTACAAGATTTGGAAAATCTTGGGATGTGACAGGCTACCACCCTTAAAATAAATCTCGTCCCGAGATTTGGGAAGGCTGGGGTTACAAGCAGGTTCAAACAACTAGGGTACTACCACCCTTAAAAATTTTCAAACAAAATTACACATTGGCCTTCTTGGGATCATGAGAAATACTTTCTCTAAGCAAATAGTTGCATTGAGTCCTTGATTTCCATTCTTGACTCATGGGCCAAGGTTGAGCTCCTTCATGGACTTGTTTAACTTGTTCTCCATTCTTTCTGGACAATTGTTTGCATAGTGGCCTAGTTCCTTGCATTTGAAACATGTGACAAGGTTGATATCCCTCATAGGCTTGTTTATCTTATGCTTCATCTTTTCTGGACAGTAGTTTGCATAATGCCCTAACTCTTTGCAGTAGTTGCACATCACTTGGCTGATATCTTTCTTTTCCTTTGGTATCATTGCTTTTTGTTTGTTTCTTTGGTTCTTCTTCTTTTCTGGGCATTCATTGGCATAGTGTCCCATCTCTTTGCAATTGTAACATTGCACTTGAGTAATGTCCTTCTCGTTAGGGTTGGGGCATTTCTTCTTCTTCTTGGGTCTCTCCAAAGCTAGGAGTTCTTCTAGTTCGTGTCCTTCATAGGTGGGAGATCTTTCTCTCTTCTTGGGGTATTGATCTTCATGTTCCTTGGATGCATAATCTTTGTCTCCAAAACTATTGTTGGCTTGGGTTCCTTCTAGAATAGCATCTTTGTCATCCTTGTTGTCATTAGCTCTTTGGGAAAAGTTTTCTCTCATGTTGATCATTTGAGTAACCAATCCTTGCAACAATTGGGATTGAAGTTTCAAAATCCTTTGTATGGCTGGGTCTAGTCCATTGTTGTTGGCTAAAAGCTGAGTTGTCTCTTGGCTCAACTGGTTTTGGGTTGCTATGAGTTCTCTCATGTTGTCCTCTTGGTTGTGGTTGTCATCAACCTTGATGTTGGAATTTCTTGGAGTAGTCATCTGTTTGGGTTTGAAGGGAGATTAGAATAGGCAAGATATTTCTAAGGAGTCAATTCTAATCACACACCTCACAATTCACATAAGCAATGTGCAAGCAATCACAAACAAACATTTCACTCAAACAAGGTTCAAGCACATACTTAGGCAACAAAATATTTTTGTTACACCACATAAGTTGGTGTGTTTTGATTCAACTACAATGTGGTGGTCCATCTACATGGTTCACTTGTGATCTTTCCTTCCTTCATGATTCTTCTTTTATGAGATCTTGGTTTCCTTGAGAAAACTCTTGGTCACAATACTTCAAATGATGTAGGCTCCTTCTAACTTTTTGCATTCCCTCAGTCTCTAAATCTTGAGCAAGCTTTCCTTGTCTTACTTGTAGTCCTTAGTGATATCCAAGTTGGATGTCCTTGGGGAATATGCTGAAGATGTTGAAGTCATTAGAGTTGAAGAAGTTGAAGTAGTCCTTTGCACATGATGTAGTCTTTGGCCATGGGGTAGGTTTTTCCATCAAGTTGAAGTAGAAGAGATGTAGAGTTGAAACCAAAATGATTGAGGAAAGAGTTTACAACTTTTTTTAAATAAGTTTTTGGGATCAAAATATAACTCCTATTTTTCTAAGGGTTTTTGTCCAATCCTAGGGTTTACAAATCCTACAGGCAACACAATGCTCTGATACCATCTGTCAGGGGTCCCAACCTTAGATAAGATTGATCCCTCCTGTGTTTACAATGCTAGTCCCTGGATCAATAGCTAGCATCCACAGTAAGATGTAATATCAAGAAACAAAGGTCATAATATAACTTTATAACCAGGAATAACATATTTATATTACATCAAACATAGCTCATTAGGCTATTACATTACATTGCAGCGGAATAACTATAAGCATGGGGTCCTTCATCTTCAAAGTGTCACAGGCAGATGTTGGTTGTAGACTTTGTAATCCTATTCAATCAATCTTCACTAAAATCAATCAAACCTGCAACATACAAGTTACAGCCACAAAGGGTCAATACATTTGAATTGTATTGGCAAGTGATACTATGGTAGTATAGTGGAATCTATCATCTATATGCATTTGGCTAAGTGGAGTTGAGGCTTGCATTGCTCAAAGTAGATTTTTCTTATCATTTTGAAAATACTAAGTTTTTGTTTGACAAAATCATTTCCCTCAATCAAAGATTTCAAGATCCTTGTACCAAGCCATCTCTCCATCAATGATTGAAGAATTCAAACAATCCCTTGTTCAAACCACAAGATTTTAATTTATAAATTTGAATGATGAGATTCTCGATTGCTTCCATGTCTTGATGCTCAAATTGTCCTTTACCAGGGACATGGCTAAGTACTTAGATTTTACACTCTGCAGAGGTGGTGCACTTTACCCACAAGACTTGGTTTCCCAAGACAAAATCTTTCAGAAGCCTTCCCTTAGACCAATATGGACGTGCTCCAACCTATCAAACACTACCACCCACTGTCCATATGGCTAAGTTCTTGCAACCTATATGATCATGGCAGAGCCCATATTTCCAAGTGGTTGCACTTGAAGCTTCTCAACATTTGACATCTCAAATCTCTTTGTTTCCTGGGTGGCATTCCACAAGTGAGATACACAATCCAAGTCCATGGCATTGTGAACCACTCA
The DNA here is from genome assembly GCA_916181665.1 of Avena sativa. NCBI lineage: Eukaryota > Viridiplantae > Streptophyta > Magnoliopsida > Poales > Poaceae > Avena > Avena sativa. The sequence goes on along the minus strand of OV702281.1, from coordinate 411,510,351 downwards.
ACATAACCCAATCCTTCCATTTCCACCCAGGTGATACATTAACTTAGTTGTTTTATTAAACAAAATCACAAGTCCTTAGACTTAGAATATTTTTCCATAGTGTGAATATATATTCCACCCAGGTTTTCTATTAGCTAGGCTAAGCTTGGTAGCAATAGGAAACTTAACTTAGGAAAATCCTACTAAGGATTCATCTACTAGGTTTTCCTATAGCAAGATCTATACTTAGCAAAATCATGCAAGTTTTACTTAGCAAAACCACTAATGCATAGTGAAAGTAATAGGATAGAAAGTATGAAGCATCACTTGCCTTTTTGGTAGAGTATAGGTTCACTTCTTGATCTTTGCAACAATCACACTCTTCAAGTCACTACAAATCAATCAAGCAAGGCACAAACTCAATCTACCAATCAAACAAAATAACACACATAAATAACAAAGTCAAAGAAATGCATGCAAGCATGCCAAGCTTTGTTTTGTTTGAAAAAGTGGTTCTTAGTGGGTCATAGTCATTTGGGTACATCTAATGGTCATTTCCTAAAGTGGCCAAGTCATTTGCAAAAGGTTTCACTTTAAAACCATTTTCAAAACAAAGTGTTATTTTATGTGGTGTAGAAATATTTTTATTAAGGCATTAGCCTATAGGGTTCACCAAATGAGTTGCTATTGCCAAACTTGGTGTTTTTGGGTCAGTAGGTTTGGTCCAAAACATTTCCTTGAAGTTTTCTTTTCATAAACATTTTTATAACAAAAACCATTCTTTTTATTTGGCTAGAAAATGACTAAGTCAAGTAATTCAACCTAAATTTCACCAAAATCATTTTTAACACCAAAGGTTGGTTCCTAGGGTCAGTAAGGTCACAACAAACCAATTGGCAAAGGTTTGATCTCAAAATTCATTTTTAAATGATTTTTCTAATGTTAGCAAGCACACAAAAGAATCTGCAAAATCAAACAAGCTAACAGATACTATTTGTCAAACTAAGGACATGGCTGGCTAGGGTTTGTTCTCCTGAATCCATTTATATAAAATTTTCCAAATTTGGACGTGTGGATCCAAAGATATAAGGGTTTGAAGTTTGCAAAAGTTTCTGTTTTTCAAATCTGTTTTAAATCCAATAGGTGACACGCTGCGTGTTTTAACTGGACGATACCGGTTCGGCCGGATCGGGCGACGCTGGCCGTTGGATTTAAATTAGATCGAGCGGCTCAGAGCTAGCGTACCCTTTCAGTTAAGTGGATCTATCGTGACGCTGCGATCTAGATCGGACGGTTCTCAGTGCCCCGACCATAAGCGGGCGGCGCTGGGCTCTGACGCGCGGCGGCGGCGGCTTGTCAGTGGTGTCGTCGGCGTTACAGGAAGCGAGAAGGAGGGAGAGGATGTTCACCGTGTTCGCAGATGCCTGGGGAAGCTCAAGGAGGCACTGGCTGGTGAAGGGGCGCACTATGCTGGCTTGAATCTCTCGCCGGAGTTCGTGTCCGCGTCGGCTTCTCTGTTCTTCGTCGGAGGCGACGACACAAGTCACGGAAAAGCAAGATAACCGTTGCGTTAGATGCGTACAGGGTTGGTGATCGTGTGTGCTTCAACGAGACAGAATGGGGTGGTCAGATATTACCTGGAGGACTCGCCGGAAAAGTAACAGACGACGGCGGCGTGTAGGTGGAGTTGATGTCGACGTTTTGGAGCGCCCGCAGGTGAATGGGTGGTATGAACAGATGCGTCTGGATGCGTGGAGTATGTGTGCTAGGTCGACGAGGCAAGGGGCGGCGTGTGGCAGCCGGAATCGGTAGTGGAAGTCGTCGGAGACAGAGGAAGCTCTGGGTCGAATTGTGGCAGCCTCGGGGCGGAGAAGGAGTAGTGACAGAGGGGAATGGAGGAGAGGGCGTGGGCGATTAAGACAACATGACTGCAGCGAGGGATTAATGCTGCAATAAGGCGCATTCAATCGAGGAAGCAATGGCAGCAACGGTGGCGAGGGGAGGAAGAAACAGTCGCGGGGTGGAGAAGGAGAACAGTGGAAAGGGGTCCACTGGTCAGTGGGAAAAGAAAGGAGGGAGAGGTCCACTAGTCAGTCGCTCCGCGGGTTGTTTCAGCGGTGAGGAAAAACGGTTCGGGGAGAAGAGGAGGTGGGCTGGACTGGGCTGCTGTTGGGCCACTTTTGTTGGGCTGGTCTGTTTCCTCTATTTTTTTCTGTCTATTTGTTTTATTCTTTTCTAATTCTTTTTCTGTTTTGATTTCAAACAAACAATTCACACTCAATTCCATTCAAACATCCAACAAACTTTGTAGCTATGAATTTGGTTCTGTTTATCATCATAATTCACATTCTAAAATAAAATATTATTTTAAATCTTTTTATGTTCCATTTATTAATTAAATAAATGGATCATTAGTTATTTAATAAAATAGGATTTGTTTTATTTAATAAAATCTTCATTTAAAATCCAAAATGCTTTCAAAACCAAATCAGTAGGTTTATTTAAAAATAAATTTCATTTGGAAATCTTGTTTAAAATAAAATAATCCTTTTACTTTAGGGTCATTAATAATTAATAAAATGGAACTTAGTTATTAAATCAAAATAGGGTTTGATTTTATTAATAAAATCTTTATTTGAAACCTAAATATTTTCAAAGTCAAATTAGTAGGTTTAATTTGGGAAGTATATAATATTTGGAAATTTGTTTTAAAACAAAATAACCTTTTATTTTAGTGTCCATTTTTAATTAATATAATAGACTTTCATTATTAAATCCAATAGGATTTGTTTTATTGAGATATTTATTTTGAAATCTAAAATAAAGACAAAACACTATAGTAGGTTTTATTTGTGAGTATTAAACATTTGGAGAAACTTATTTTAAATAATTTAATAAGTTTTGAGGTTTCAATTAATTTGGTAAAAACCTTTTATTTAAATAAAGTTGGATATTAAATCCTTATTATTTTATTTAAACAATCCTTTATTATTTTTAATTAAACCTTTGCTATTTTATTTAAAATAAAATGTTTTAATTCAAAAAGCTTGGCCAAGGTTTAATTGGCTTTATAAAATAATCTTTATTTATAAATCCATCTTTTCTTTTGAATACCAAATCTTTTATTAAAAGATCCTGAATAGTATTTCCAAAAATATTTTATTTTTCCTTTATTTAAAATCTTTATCCTATTAAATCCCTTTAAGATTTTATTTGATTCAAATGGGTTTGAGGTTCCATTTATATTAAAAAAGTTTCTTCTGGCCTTGAAAATCAAACAAAGTTTTATTTTATTCATTTATTTTCACATTACAAGATTTGGAAAATCTTGGGATGTGACAGTTTTGCAGTGCCCGACTGATGATGAATGGTCCTTCTCATGGCGGGGACAACTTGTGCATTCCTTTTGTGATCTGGACCATGCGCAACACCAGATCTCCCTCGCGAAAGGAGATGGGCCGGATCCGGCTGGCGTCGTAGCGGCGCAAATCTTGCTGATAGATTGCTGACCTGGACAGGGCCAGATCGCGTTCCTCCTCGAGTAGGTCCACACTATCCTCCCGTGCTTCCTTAGCTTCCAGCTCCGTGTAGAGTTGTTTGCGGGGTTGATACGTCGGAAACGTATCTATAATTTTTGATGTTCCATGCTTGTTTAGTATCTACTTTGCTTTTATTTGTCTACACTTTGAGGTGTTTTTATATCTTTTCTGGAACTAACCTATTAACAAGTTGCCACTGTGCCAGTTGCCTGTTTTCTTCCGTTTTTGGTTCCAGAAAGGCAGAAAATCAATATTCTCGGAATTGGATAGAACAAAAGCCAAAGTCAATATCTTTCCGTGGGGAACAAAAGGACAGAAGATGAGACGGAGAAGCGAACCAGGGCGTCCAAACCCCCTAGGCGCGGCCAGGGGTGGGCCCTCTCTTGGGCAGGGTGTGGCCCCCCTGGTCGCCTCCCGGCCTTGCCTCTTCGCTTATAAGAAGCCCCCGATGCCGAAACCCTAAGTACCCGATAAAAACTCCATGAAACCGTCTGTAGCCACCGCCACCATCGTCCCTAGATCGGGGGGGGGGGGTCTGAAGTTCTTCTCGGCACCCTGCCAGAGGGGAGATCATCCCGAAGGCCTTCTTCTCCGGTATGATGCGTGAGTAGTTCCACCTTGGACTATGGGTCCATGTAGTAGCTAGATGGTTGTATCTCCTCCTTATGCTTTCATGTATAGATCTTTGAGCTCTATTCATGATCAAGATCTAATCTATTTGTAATCATGCATGTTGTGTTTGCGGGTATCCGATGGATATTGAGATTATTATGTTAGTTTGGTTAATGGATTTGTCTTTATGATTCGATCATGTCTGTGTTGTTTGTGATCTTGCATGATCTCCGTTGTTAGTAGCCAGGGGCGGACCCACCATAGGGGCGAGCAGGGGCGGCCGCCCCAGGTCTCCCGGTGCAAGGAAGGTACCCCCTGTCAGCTTGTCTCATCCCCTATATTTTCTGTCCAACGAGTAGCGACATGAACTGACGTACTCACGTACAGAAGCTTGTTTCTCAATTTCTGTCGAAGGGGTATGTAGAGGAGGAAAAAGCTAAGTTGGGCCAAAGCTCTATTGGGCTTAAGTGGCATAGGAAAACTCCGTTTATTATTTTTTCAGCTGGCCAAACACGACCAGGTACTGCCATCGCGAACGAACCGATCGGTTTGATCGGCCCCGACTACCTTACCTCCCCTCCTAATTCCCAAATTTCTGCATCTTAATTTCTAAATCCCTAGTGATCCTGAGGCCCAAGCCAGTACCCCGACTCCGATTGTACTTGGCCGCCGCTGTCGATCAGTGCCGCTGCGGTTTCGTCCATGGATGCGGATGAGGAGAACCTGGAAGAGGAGGCCTACTTGATCGCATTGCAGCTAGAGGAAGAGGAGGCAGTGGCAGCAGCTGCGGCATCGGCGCCAGTGACGACAGGAGATGGTGCAGGCGAAATCAATCGCAAGCGGGCACACGATGACAATAACAACCAACAACAGGTATTCTTTCTTGTGTGCAATACTTCTTGTGTGTCAGTGTGTGAGATAGTGGCGTATGTTCACAAAGCACTCAATTTTGTAGGAAATTCCACAAACTGTTCCGGCTGTATTTAATCTAGCTGATGTGATTGCCGACCCGGGTACCCGGAGGAAAATTGAAGAGTATTCTACCCCGGAAATTAGAGATGAAATGAGGAGGGCGTATTTATCGAAAGGTCCATGTCGTTTAGCCGTTCATGTTTATCCACGCACAAAATTTGGGGCAGATTGGCGGGCATTCAAAGAAGCATGGTATAAAGAATATGATTGGTTAGAGTATAGTGTAGATAAAGATGCTGCATATTGTTTTTATTGTTTTCTCTTCAAGCCTCCAACCATTGGTCAAAAATTTGGGCATGATGTGTTAACGAAGAAGGGGTTTACAAATTGGAAGAAAGCGGTGGAATACTTCAGGACTCATTTAGGTAAACAAAACAACACTCACAACAATGCTAGAAGAAACTGTGAAGCTTTCCGAAATCAAAAGCAAAGTGTTTCATATGCAATCACTTGTCATGTTGAGAAATCACATGTTGAATATGAACAACACTTGAGGGCTGTTGTAGGTATTGCAAGATTTCTTGGTTCACAAGGCCTAGCATTTCGTGGGCATGACGAGACACACACTTCCTTGAATAAGGGTAATTTCCTTGAGATGGTGGATTGGTTTGCCGAAAGATGTATGGATGTAGCCAATGTGATGAATGAAAATGCTCCTGGCAATCTTAAGTTGACTTCTCCTAAAATCCAGAAACAAATAGTACAAGCATGTGCAGAAGAGACTATGCAAGTCATCAAGAATGAACTTGGCAAAGGTAAATTTTCTCTACTTGTTGATGAGTCTCAATATGCATCGGTTAAAGAGCAAATGGGCGTGATTGTGAGGTTAGTTATTTGGCATTACATCTGTAAAATTACTTACTCTCCTTCATATAATTATTCTAAGTTTATTTATTGTTGGTTGTAGATTTGTGAACCAAAAAAGGGAGGTGTTGGAAAGGTTGCTTGGTGTTGAGCATGTTGTTGATACTAAATCTGCTTCGTTGAAAAGATCTTTGGATAAAATGTTTGTTAAACATAATTTATCCATGTCAAGATTGAGGGGACAAGGAGATGATGGTGCATCAAATATGCGCGGAGAACTAAATGGGTTGAAGAAATTGGTGTTAGATGTCAACCCTCATGCTTATTATGTGCATTGTTTTGCCCACCAACTTCAATTGGTGGTTGTTGCTGTTGTGAAAGGAGTTCTTGCTGTTGGTGATTTCTTTGGGAATACAAATAAGATAGTCACCATGGTTAGTGTTCTTTTTTATGTTTGCAAGACTCTAGTATATTTTCTTCTGTTACAAAATTCTAAATGTGCATAATATTTTATGTAGGCGGGTGCCTCTTGTAGGAGGAAAGATGACTTATTGCAGAAGCATCATGACAAATTGGTAGCACAATTAGAGAATGGCAATATTGTGTCAGGAAGTGGTCATCAAGAGACAAGCTTGGCAAGACCCGGTGATACACACTTGGGTTCACACCATAAAACTCTAATTCGTTTACATAGTATGTGGGATTCTGTGGTTGAAGTGCTTGGAGGTATTGTTGAGGATGGAGATACAGAAAATAAAGGTGTGGCTTCAGGTTATCTCATAAACATGGAAACCTTTGAATTTGTTATTATCTTGCATTTGATGCTTCGAGTGCTTGGTTTAACAAATGATTTGTCACAAGCATTGCAACTAAAAGATCAGAACATAGTTAGTGCCATGAATATGATTGTCTCGGTGATAGATCTATTGCAGAAATTGAGAGATGATGGGTAGGAGCCTCTCTTGTTGGCTGCTACTAATTTTTGTGTTGGAAGAAATATCTTGGTGCCAAGTATGGATGATAACATTTATGCTAGAGGTTACCCAAGGAGCTCACGCAAGATTTTCACTAACTTCCATCACTACAAGGTACAAATATTCAATGAGGTGATTGACAGAAACATAGTTGAGATGAATCATCGATTTAGTGAAACTTCCACACGCTTGTTAAAGTGCATTGCATGCCTTGATCCTAGGGACTCATTTAGTAGCTTTGATCATGAGAAGCTACTTGGTCTTGCAAAGATTTACTCTGTTGATTTCTCTACACAAGATTGCTATCTTTTGATTGATCAACTCAACATATATATTCATGTGATGAGAAGAAGCCCAGATTTCTTGACTTGTAGTAGTCCTAGTGATCTTGCTCTCAAGTTGGTTAAATCTAGACAACATTTGGTCTTTCCATTGGTTTATCGCCTCATTAATCTTGCATTGACACTACCCGTGGCGACGACATCAGTTGAGAGGGTTTTATCAGCCATGAATATTGTAAAGACGGCCCTTCGAAATAAGATAGATGACGATTGGCTTAAAGATCTGATGATATGCTTTGTTGAGCGAGAGATATTTGCAAAGATATCGGACAAGCAGATTATGTTACGTTTTCATGCCTTGAAGTATCGTCGAGGCCATCTACCTCCACAAGTTCGAGCTCCTTCTAGTAATACAACTTAATGGTACAATGCAACCTTATCAACTTGTGTTTATTCACAAGATTTACACTCATATGTTTTGTTTATTCACATGTTGTAGGTTTCCGCTTGGACGTTGAGGGTACTATTTTGGCGGCCAATGTGTGTCTCAAGCAGCAAAAGTCCATTTTAGTAGGTTCCCATGTTTCTAGTAGTTGTATTTCATCGATCATGAAAATTGAGTATTTTGTGTACCATTTACCTTGTGATTTCTAGCTAGTAGAGTTGCATTTGTTCGTGAAATTTTTTTCCCCGAAAATGTTCGCCCCAGCTAAACAAAATTCTTGGGTCCGCCACTGTTAGTAGCTATCTTGGCCGAGTAGTTGGTAGTGACTCCAAGAGGGAGTATTTATGCTCGATAGTGGGTTCATGCCTCTAGTTTCCAAGGGAAGTGACAGAAATCTCTTCGGTTGTAGATGTGCTATTGCCACTAGGGAGAAAACAACAGTCTCTTGTTCATGGAACAAGTGGATTGTTTACCTTACACACTTTGCTTAAAGCAGTTGTTTGTTGCTTACAACTTAATACTGGAGGGGGTTCGGATGATAACCTAAAGGTGTACTTCTACTCATAGATGCAGTTGGATGGCGGTCTATGAATCTTGTTATATTTCCCAATCGAATCTCATAGGATCTTTTTGACTAGTATTGCATTGTTATGCCTTGCTCAGTTCCTGTCAATTGCCCTGCTGTTATTTGTTTACCCTTCATGCCATGTTGTTTATCTAAGGAGAGCACCTCTATTGAACTATGTACCCCGGTACAATATTTACCATTGATATATCTTCCACTGTTACTTGTTTACTTGCTACAAACCATCATCTTCCACACCATATGTTTAATCCTTTGTTACAGCAAACCGGTGAGCTTGACAACCTCACAGATTCGTTGGGGCAAAGTCTTGAGTTTGTGTTGTGCAAGTTTCCACGTTGCTTGCAACACCTTTGAGACGTTTCCTTCCTCCTACTGGTTCGATAACCTCGATTTCTTACTGAGGGAAAACTTGCTATTGTGCTCATCACACCTTCCTCTTGGGGTTTCCAACGAAGCGTCCCACGACAGTGCTGGGCGTCATCAAGCTGTTTTCTGGCGCCGTTGCCGGGGAGGCTAAGGACTTCTTCACAAGGGGAGTCCTACACTTCCTTTCTCTTTACTTTGTTTTTAGATTGCTTAGTTTCTTTTGCTTGGTTTTGTTTGCCTCTTTTCAAAAACTCCAAAAAAACTAGTTTAGTTTGGTTTGCTTTCTTTATTCAAAAACACAAAAAAATTAGTTCCTACTCTAGTTGCTGGTCTGTTAGTGCCTTTCTTTGTCATGCTTTCTATCAATGGATGGTTTCTTTTAAACTCGTTCTTATTGGCAAGGTGGGTTCACGGAAGAACAAAAGTGTTATTATAAGGAGCACCGTTTGTCACAAAAAGGTAAACACTTATGGGAACGAATTGATAAATTGAATACTATTGTTAGAGAGGTGTGCTCTACTTATAATGTTACTTATTGCTTTGATAAGTCTTGTTGCTGTAGGAGGTATAAACACCTACCTTTTCAATGTGAGTATAATGATAATGTTACCATATCTTCTTATGTTAAAGGAAACTATGATTTTTATGATGTGGAACAAATTGAAGAATTTATTGCTTTCAAGGGTGCATTTGAACTTGCCAGTTTCCTTGAAAATACTGATGATGCACCTTATGAACATGAGGTTTATGAGATACTTAAATTTTGCTATGATAGTTACAAGGAAGAAAATGGCTATATTCTTGAATATTTTAATAGGTGCTTTCCACAAATGGAAGAGACTAATGCCTTGCAGGATCCTATGGGAGAAGAAATTGCTGAAACCGAAAGCTCATTAGATGAAAAAGAGGAGGAGAGTGATGGTCAAGAGGAGAAAGAATGGATCTACCCATGTCGACCTTCTAATGAGAGTAAATCTTTACCTCTTACATTATTTGATTGTCAACCATGTTTACCAAAGGAGGATGAATGTTATGTGCCTGTGGATTCTTTTGAAATTTCTGCTATGGGTAAAACTTGTGATAATAGTTATGCTCCTGTTATTTATGATAATCCTATATTTGTGCCTAACTTAGAAATGCATGGTACTAAAGAGTTTTTCTTAGAAAATGTTTATGATAAAGCTCTAGATGATGGTCCTATACTGAATGATCAGTCTTCTTGTTATAAAATTATTAAAAGTGGGTTTGATCCCACTATTTTTGAGCTTGATAAAAATTATGTGTTTATAGATCATGAAAAGCATGCTTTATGTGATAGTTATATTGCTGATTTTATTCATGATGCTACTGAAAGTTAGTATGAGAAAGGGAAACATGGTCTTATGTATCTCAACAATATTAAGTTTCCCCTCTTTATGTTGAAAATCTTGAAGTTGCACTTGTTTTTCTTTCCTATGCTTGTTGCTTTGTGCTTTCATGACTTGTTTCTTTACAAGATCCTATGCATAGGAAGTGGGTTAGACTTAAATGTGTTTTGAATTTGCTTCTTGATGCTCTCTTTTACTTCAATTCATAATTCTTATGAGAGCATCTTCTCAAACTTTCTATGCCTAACTTAAAGGCGTTAAAGAAAATTACTTGTTGGGAGATAACCCAAGAGTTTCCTTGAGTCTTGGAAGTTATTACTTCAGTAATGACCTATCCTTATCCTTTGTGTTTGCTTTTTGTGCCAAGAATGACCTCTAATGAGAGGGAAGTAAGATTTGGGGAGTTGCTGTCCCGAAACACATTTCTGTCTTCCACCATAAAAATTCGTGAGGAGTCTGTCTAACTCGGATTGAGCTTATATTTTACGGATAAATACCCCAGTATGTTAGATAACTTTCGTTAGTTTAACACTTTTTGATTTGAGCAACATAAGATGTTCGAAAAAATCGGTTTCTACCTGCTGGTCTGTTTTGACAGATTTCTGTCATTATTTGCTTCTTATTGATTCCTTTTTGAGATCTCTTTTGGGGAGTTGAGCTTTTTTAAGGATTTGCTACAGTAACTTGTGTTTTTAGTGAAAAATTCTTTCTGTTCCAAAGCTTTGCCAGAGGTCTAATATCTTTTGAACATAATGTTGCTAATGAGGATTGTGTGAAGTTTTGTATGAAGGAAAAAATTTCAGGTGTAGAGAGAGAATGATGCAATGAGATGAGGAATGGACAAAAGATCAAGCTTGGGGATGCCACCATGGTGTCATACCAAGAAATATCCAAGAGGTACAAGCATCAAAGCTTGGGGATGCCCAAGGCATCCCCTTCTTTATCAATAAAAAGTTCAGGTCTGTCTAGACACTTCGTTTTTATTGTTTCATGCACAGTTGTGTTGTTCTTGGAGCGACTTAGTTTTTGTTTGCTTTTCTTAGGTTGTTTATTTTGCTTGAATAAAGTAGTTTGGAGATTGCATTGACTGTGACTTAGACTTTAGCATGACATGCTAGGTGTTGTTTTGACCTTATGCTTAGTTATTATTGTTGTAGCATGTCTTGTTCCAAACAATTGGGATTTCTTAGTGTGCCTTGAAGAAATTATGCGTTGTTTTAGCATGCAAAAGCATAATATTGTGGTATTCTCCTTTGATGCTTTGTTTGGGTTGACTTGGCACATGCTCACACCATGTTATGCCTATGAACAAGTCACCATAGCCTCTATGATCATTTATTCCTTGACTTGTATTACCACTCTATGCTTTGATTAGTAATGTTTTGTTGCTCTGCATGATTATGGCCAATATTGCTCTCTTAGTTGGTTGCTCCCAGTCTTTTACTAACATCCACTTGTATGAGTAAGATCTACTCATGCTTCCAACTCCCAAGAAACCAAGTTATTCCAAAGTGTCCACTATAAATTCCTATTCATGGTGTGTTACACCATTCCAAGTATATTCTTGTTTTCAGCTATCTTCCAATTAAAACTATTTTGTTATGTGAAAACTTAGTGATTAAAGCCCACACGAACTTGATGGCACACTTTATATTCTTTGCCCCTAATAAACTTGAACCATTGTGTCATCTATGTTGTATATGCTTGCACTTATACGTTGGAATTAGCAGAACCATGCTGTCATGGGGAACGTTTTCAACATTGCACTTGTACTTTGTACTCAGTTGATATCATGCTCTTTTGTTTATGGATGTCACCGGTGTGAAATAAAGAGGGAACTTGTAATCCATGGAGTATGTACTCTGTGTTAGAGAAACGTCTGGGCCGCTAGCCTAAGCCATGCCTAATCATGGTGGAAACTTGCAGCATCACCATAGTGAGCTATCTATGAAGCATCCTCAATAAAAAGCTATGCATATAGTAAATAAAAAGATCGCTGAGATGCTTATTGTCTGCTTGCCTTGTCATTTTGGTTATGGGATAGCTCTTGTACCATGTGCAAGGGGTACCCCATTGGCGGTTCTCTATGATACGCAAATACTTACAATGACAAGAACTTACAGGTGACTAAAGTTGAGTAGCATGAGGTGTGGCCCTCGTATTCAAGGGACTTGAGATTGCCAACTTATACTTTGTCAAGCATATACTCCATAGTTTGTTCACTTTAACCTTAATCACTTCAAGATGCTTATGATAGGGGCAATGAGGGCTGAAAGCTAAGAAGTACCATAATTTTTGGAAGCTTTTTTTTTTGAAACCTGAAATCCCTTCTTCCCTTATGAAGGGCCTTTCTTCCACTATTATTGAGTCTCCACCTTCTACCTTTAGGCACCATTAAGAGAGCACAGTTGCCATTTTTAGTTCTATGTGCAGTGTCCCAAAGCTTATTGATTGATGCATATTGTGATATTACTTGTTCTTGTGCTATTTGTTTCTAGTCACCCTTGTGAACTTTGAAGGTGTCCTATGCATCTATTTGCTACTCTATGAGGGGCAAGCTAATTGGCACTATGCCATGTTTTCTGTATGTGAAACAAACAAACGTTTTTCAATGCATGTTATTTATGATATTTGTTTGTAGCCTTTCATGTTGCATGCATAGTTACTTTGTCTTATTGTTAGAACTCCATCTTTCATGCACATGTTTATAGTTCTTTGATCCCAGCTTTTAATGCTTGCAAATGGTTTGATCTTGGTTTTGATGATGCATGTTGTTGGGGATATGCTATATGGGTATCCTCATAGCATGTCTCCTATCCGGATAACCCGGGTGACCCACAGTTGGTAGCATGGCCCATGGCCTGCTGGGCGGCCTAGTTAGATGTATCCATATGGGAGGCCCATGCCGGATAAAGGAAGGCTACGAAGGAGTCACCGACGTACCCGGAGCCTTGGAGTGCAAGACACGCTAGACTAGTTGTAAACAGTGTAGGACTCTGTAACCTGTCCGGCTAGGACTTTTCCCTGTAACCCTAGGACCTGGCGACTATATAAGTCGGTCCTATGGGAGCCTTTAGGGAACAATCTCAGACAACCAAGTAGCGATTAGCATACACCTCGCACAGCGAACCTATCCCTGTAACTCGGCGTATTGCCATTATAGTGATTTATAGCAGGAGTAGGATTCTGCCACCGTTGTGGGATCTGAACCTGGGTAAGCTATGTTACCTCATACCCGTCAACCGTCCGCCTTCCCCCCGGTCTCTAAACACGCACTGTGAGGACCCCACCATGGCGTACTCGTCGGCAATACCACGACAGTTAGCGCCCACCGTGGGGTAAGAGGCGCTTCAGCGGGCGAGGACCAAGATCTTCGCGGGAATCGGCGAAACCGTAGCCATCGGTCGTGTTTTCTTCTCCGGCAACATTCCGATCATCCATCCTGACGAGTGGATCCCGGCAAAGACAAATCCTATGCGGTGCTCGATCGTCCCCATGGAGATATCCACCTCTTCATCGGCGAAACCGACTCGGGCACTAGTTCCCTGGGAGTTGGAGGAGCATCAAGACCCGCACGGACCGCCTACGGGCAGGATACGTCCGCGAAAGGATCGATGTCGGATCTCTCCTCGGAGCTTGCCGACAAGGATCGAAAAAATTCAAGGCCCACCCAAACCGCCCATGTGCAGGATATAACGGTGGAAGATCACTGCAAGTCCGCAGGCTTCGTCCGCTCATCTAGACAGCAGAGATCCAAGTTCGTCGGCATGGTTACCATCTTTGATCTGGCGTGTTGCGTTCAGAGAGAGGGTGAAAACCCCCGCAATTACCTTGCCAGGTGGCTCCATATACGGGCCGACCTGGCGCATTACCCCAATGATGATGCGATGTATCACTTCGTGGAAGGACTGGACCAAAACGCTTCTCCGACACTCTCTAAGGCGACAGCAGGCTTCAGGACGCCTCACCTTCGAAAGCATGGTTAACACCGTCAACAACTACGCGGAGGCTGAGGAGGCAGCTCAGACAGCTCTTGCGCTCATCGACGGAGCGCCACCGCCTCCCGCCGCCATTGCCGCAGCTACGCCGCCACCTCCAGTCATCGTCGCTGCTGTTGCACCTCCACCCCCGCCCCCCCCCCCGTCATCGAGGAAGCCCCGGCACCCTCTGACTCCATGATTGACGTGCTCTACGCCGACTTCAGCGCAGATTCGGAGGAGATAGACTTCAGTCCGAAGGAGCTAGACTCTGCCATGTAGGAGATGAAGGAGGACTACAAGCGCGACGAGCAGGCCAACAACGCCGTCACGTCCCGAGAGGTATTCGTTACCATTGGGACAGCGATGGATGAAGATCAACCTGGAAGAACTCCGCCTAAAGCACTGGACAAGGGGAAGGGACCACCTGTTGCTGCTGACAGTGGTCGCGCAAAGGACATGCCCCCTCCACCTAACCCAGTGCAACAGCCGCAGGAACTCAGCACCGGCCCGAGCAACAACAACACCGCAAACCCGCCGCCTCTGGCATCTACGTCGGCTGCTGCCCAACTCACTCCAGCTGATAGAGTGATGTACGTCAATCTCCTCGTCGAGCCTATGACCGTATCTCATATTCGCAATGTAGTCTAGCTTGACGAGAAGGGCCAGCAACTGCTGGAGGAAGCGCATGCCATCGCGAAGCAAGGCGCAAAGCTAGATCGAGATCTGGCCAACACGCAGAAGTCAATAGAGAAAGCTAGAGCAATGGAGGCCGAGTACAAGACTCTGTTGCAGTAGCAGAAGGCCAAGAAAGCTCCGGCTCGCGTCATCAACGATCCTGGTGTACGGCGAAACCTAGGATGAGCTCCCTCGAAGCCGGCACAGGCCAAGCCGTACATTTACAGTGAAGGCAGGCAGGTGATGCCCACTCCTCTCCTCAACCTCGTTGTTGCCAAGACCCTTCTAGAGCAGGATAGATCACCCGAAGCGGTGAACCAGGTGTATGAATTGGTGGCCAAGGCGGTGAAACAGCAGGAAAAGGCCACCTCTCAATGGCTTGAGTCTGACCCAACGTTTTGCCAGTCTAGCCAGCATAAGCCGCCAAGGGACAGATCTCCTCTTGATATCGGGTCTCAGACGGGTTCGTCAGAACGAAGACGGAGGGATGCGCGCAACAGGAAGGATGCTATCCCCATATCCTCCGACCATGGAGGTAAGGCCCAACCTTGTCGCCCATCGCCACCGCCTCGCTCCCCTCGACATCACGAAGACACCAAGGCTCACCGTCGTATGGATATGCCCCCGCCAAGGCAGAGTGGCATCGTCATCCGCGACAACACGGAACAGACCCGTCATGATGGAGAGCGCAACCAAGGACATAAGAGCAGGTCGCGCCACGATCCTCCGCGTCCGACAAGCAATCGCGACAAGCGTGAGGCGTCGCAGGAGGTTAACAGCAAGAAGGCTAACCCATCGCCACCTCCGCCTCTGTCGCCACCCAGCAGCCACCATGGTGGAGGAGGTCCACGTCGTTCACGCAGCCCATCCCCTGATGGCAAGAAGAAAAAAATAAGCCCGGAGCCATACGATGCACGTTTGCGTCTAGACAAGATCCACGAGGCCCGCGAAGGACCATACCTGGGACCACGTTGCTTTGGACCTGTAATACGGTCCACAACTTACCCCAAAGGTTTCCAGATTGACAAGACCATCAATCCCTATGATGGCACCGCCAAGCCAGCTACATGGTTGCAGGACTACGGCAACGCGGTGGAGATCGCCGGGGGTAACCCCAACATCGCCGTCAAGTACCTCCCATTGATGTTGGCGGGCATGGCCCGTCAATGGATTGATGACTTGCCGGAAAGATCCATCTGCAATTGGTTGGACATGCAAGAAGCATTCACCAAGAACTTCGAGGGTACGTACAAACGTCATGCACTATTGGCGATCTACAGTGGTGCGTGCAATAGAAAGACGAGACATCTCGCGCCTACCACTCCCGCTGGCTGGATATGAAGAATTCCTGCGTAGGAGTGCACGCCCAGACCGCCATGGCCAACGATATGCCGTGCCTCGTACACCTCGACGCCAACAGCAAGGCCACCCACACCAATCACCACTGCAAGTTCGTCAACGACTTCAAGGAGGACCTGGAGTCCGGCTACAAGCGAAGTCGGAAGAACAGACTGCAAGGCAAGGGCAAGGGGAAGAAGAAGGAGGAGGAATCCAAGGATTCAAGTGACATGGACGAGGACGTTGACCCCAAGCACGCCGCCAAGAGCGACGGCAAAGGCAAGAACCCCTTCGATAAGAAGGAGGCAGTTTTCCACACTTTCCTTGGCGCCCCCACCATCCGACAACAGAAGACCTCCATGAGGATACTAATGGCCACTCTACCCCCAGTTCCCTAGTTCCTACGCTGGTCGGAGATTCCAATTACTTGGGACAGGAAGGATCACCCAGACCTCATTCCTACGGAGAACCAATACGCAATGGTCATCAACCCCCTGATTGACGGCAATGAGTTCACCAAATGTATGGTGGATAGTGGAAGCAGCATCAACATCATGTACCTGGATACATTGCAGAAGATGAACTTGATGGAGGCAAACCTAAGGCGGACCAACACCATCTTCCACGGCGTAGTTCCTGGTCGGGAGTCTCGGTCCCTTCGGTGCATCACACTTCAGGTCGCTTTTGGTGATGTTAATAATTACCGCCAAGAATGCATGACCTTTGAGGTGGTCCCCTTCAAGAGCGTGTACCACGTCATATTCGGCCGCAACATATTCCACACCTTCATGTCCAAGTCATGCTTCGTCTAAAACAAGCTCAAGATACCCGGACCAAACGGTGTCATCATCGTATCCGGAAGCTTTACCAAAGCAAGGGACTGCGAGATTGGAGAAGCAGCCTACGCAGAAGCTGTCCTCTACAACGAAGAATTCAAGGAGATCCAGAGCAAGGTCGATGCCTCGGAGATGCCCTCTTTGAAGAAACAGATTTCTGACTCCGCCCCATCATTCAATGCCGCCATCGAGACCAAGCCGGTGGAACTTGTGGTAGGTGATGCCTCCAATACCACCGCCATTGGGACGAACCTGGACCCTAAATAGGAAAGCGTTCTCGTCGAGTTCCTCTGTGAGAATAGGGACATCTTTGCCTGGCAACCTGTAGACATGAAAGGTGTACCTAGGGAACTCGCCGAGCACATCTTGAACATTGATCGAAAATCTAAACCAGTGAAACAACCTCTACGAGGCTTTGGAGATGAGAAGAGACGCGCCATAGGCAAAGAGATAGCTAGGTTACTTAAAGCTAGTTTTATCCGAGAAGTCCCTCACACCCAATGTGTTAGACCCCTCCTTTATAAAGGAAAGGATCCCTGTGATTGCAATGCTAGTCCCTGGATCAATGCTAGCATCCACAGTTTAAGATGAAGTACACAGATACAAAGGTCGTTTATTACATTCATTCCAGAGATAAAACATAGTCTTTTACAACTCAGGGCCATAGGCCTAATACAAGAGTTTAAGGAATAAGTAAATAAACATAAGTCTTCATCTTCATGTGCCACAGGCAAGCATGTTGAGTGTAGACTCATGACTCCTATTCATCATCGGAGTAACCTGCAACATCACAAGTTACAGCCACAGAGGGTCAATACTTTGGAATAGTATTGGCAAGTGATACCTTAGTATATTTTAGGTGGACTATACTACTATATGCATTTTGGCTAAGTGTAGCTTGGCTTGCTTTGCTTGAAAATAGGTTTTTCCTATTAGTTGAAATCACTAAGTTTTCTTTGTCAAAAAAAAACATTCCCAAGGAACCACCAATAGACATTGGGGTCCTTCACCCTTGTTCACCCATCAATTTTTATTTAGAAGTTAGAGTGATGAGATTCTTGTAGCTTCCATGTCTTGATGCTCAAAAGTGTCCATTTCCTTGGACAAGGCTAAGTACTTAGGTTTTCCATCTGCAGAGGTTGTGCACTTTCCCCACCAGACTTGGTTTCCCAAGACAGGACCTTTCAGAAGCTTTTCCTTAGTCAAAATGGACGCGCTCCAACCTATCAACCCAACTACCACCAACTGTCCAAGTGACTAAGTTCTAGCAACCTATATGATCATGGCAGAGCCCATATTGCCAAGTGGTTGCACTGTAAGCTTTCTCAACACTTGGCCTCCAAATCCCTTTGTGCCTGGGTGGCTTACCACAAGTGAGATACACAACCCAAGTCCATGGCCTTGTGTAACCACTCAACATAACCCATACTTTCCATTCCACCCAGGAGGTTCATTTGACTTAGTGGTTTTATTAGAAAAGTATAAGTCCCTTGACTTAGAAATATTTTCTTTATAGTAAGTGTAGTTTTTCACCAACCCTTGTTTTGCTATAAGCTAGGCTAAGCAAAGTATGGCAACATATCTTAGGGATAATTCCTTAGCAAATCCACTAGACAACATAGGATTTCCCCATCTTTTGCATTAGACAAAATAACATGCAACACTATAACAAAATATCTAATGCTAGTTCAAAATATAGGACAAATTTATTCATGTAAATATCACTTGCCTTGGTAGTGGGGAGAGTAGCACTCTTCACAATCATAATCACTAGCAAAATCTACACAAGAAATTAAAGCATACAATTACTCACAATTATATACAACCAAAAATAATATGAATGCATGCATGCAAGAATTTACTAAGTGGTGATTTTTGAAAATCCTACCAAGTATGCTCATGTCTACAGAAACTTAACATGTCACAAGTTTGCCAACTAAACTTATTTGGCCCCAATATAATTTACCAATTTAAATCTATATCTAAAATAGCCTTAAACTTGTTCTACAAATAAAATCATTTTTAACTATTACTATATGCTAAATAAATTGGATATTCAGAAAGGCCTTGTTTCACTGAATCCAACGGTATAAAATTTGCAAAAATCTAACGTGGCATTCAAAAGTTATAAGCATTTGAAGTTTGAATCTAAATCTGGTTTTAAATTCTGTTTTTAGTTTAAACCTTGCCACGCGTCGCATCCTTACTGGTGCGTACCGCTTCGCGCGGATCGCGCTCCGTGGACCGTACGATCTAAGTGGGATCTGGCGGCTCAGATGCGCGCTTACCCTTTCGTTTAATGTTCTATCCTAACCCTACGATGCAGATCCAATGGCTGCTATCGATCTGACCAAGAACTGGCGGCGGAGCGGTGGCTACCGGCGGCGGAACTGTCGGTCGACGACGGAGGCGGCACTACAGGGGGTAAGAGAGATCGAGGAGTAGCTCACCGGGCTCAGGGGGTCACGGCGAAGCTCGTCGTACTTGCGGTTGGTCAAGGGGCGCTTGGACACGGTTGCGATTGCTCGCCGGAGTGGAGGGCGGCGTCGGTGTGTCGGGTGGTCGTCGTGGACGTCGCTGTAAACCACCCCAAGGCAAGACGAGGACACGGTTAGATTCACAGAGTCAAGGCAGAGTCGTGTGCTTGAACTATAAGACGCGGGGCGGTCGGGGCTTACCACTAGAACTCGCCGGAGTTCGTGCAGAAGACGGTGGCGGTCCAGTCGTCGACGTTGCTGAAGCTATGGGTCATGCGAAGGCAAACGGAGAGTGTCAGAAGATGCACAGAGGTTCACTGAACAAGATAGCGTGAACGCGTGACCGAGGGGAACTCGAGACTCACCGGAATTCGCCGGCGCAGTCGTCGGAGACGGCGGGGTTGCAGAGAGAAATGCGCGCAGCCTGGGGGCGTTCTGTGCTTGGGGTTTGGGGGAAAAGAGAGAGGGGACAGAGGGGGTTTATATAGCCTGGTCAAGCGCGAGAATCACTCGGCCATTGATTCGAATTGACGCCGCGATTAACACACAGGAAACGGCCGCGTTGATTGGGGACGAACAGGTCGTGCGGGTGGAGACGATGCTGGCGTGGAGATGGCCCGCTTGTCAGCGAGGTGCGCGGAGTGCAGGTGGGGTCTGCTTGTCAGCGGCTCAGCGCGTGCGCTCGCGCGTGAGAGGAGAAATAAAATATCCCGGGTGGGCTTGCTGGGTTCGATTTGTTGCTGGGCCAGATTCTGGCCGCGCGGCCTTTTTCTTTTGTTTAAGTCTTTTCTTTTTCTATTTCTATTTTCTGGAATGATTTTTGATATGAATTCAAATCCTTTTGAATCCAAACTGTTTTGGGAATTTTTGCAGGGTTTTGTGGATTCAAAAACATTCATTTTAACTAAGTGGTTACCTAGCAAGACTTGGTCAAGCTTGGGTTTCAAAATAAACAGAGATTTGCTCTAGTTTGCAAATATTGGAAGAAAGGATTTTGAAACTATTTGTAAATTTGGAATCTTGGTTTAAAAGTTTCACCTAATCTTTCCATCAATGGAGGCAAGCAAACAAGTATTTAAACTTTCAAATTTCAAAGGGTGATGGTCATTTGGGATAAATTGCCCACATGAAATCATAGCTCCAACTTCTGTCTCTAAATGATTTTTAAGAAAACCCTAAATGGATGAATGATGCAAAGATGATATGAATAAGTTTTGAAACTATGATTTTTGGGATGTTGCAAATCTAACCCCCTTAAGATGAATCTCGCCCTCGAGATTCGGTTTGGCTAGCAAATAGGTGAGGGTGGTCTTTCCGAAGATCATCTTCTCTTTCCCATGTTGCTTCCTCTTCGGAGTGATGGTTCCATTGAACTTTACAAAGCTTGATAGTCTTGGTCCTGGTAACTCTTTCTGCGGTCTCTAAAATCTTGACAGGCTTTTCCTCATAAGTGAGATCACTTTCTAGCTGAACTTCTTCCAAAGGTATGGTATCCTTCAAAGAAGACTCTTCCATTTCTGGGTGACATTTCTTAAGCTGACTCACATGAAATACGTTATGGACTGCTGATAGAGATTCTGGCAATTCAACTTCATATGCAACTTCTCCCTTGCGACTTAGAATCTTGAATGGCCCAACATATCTTGGTGCCAACTTTCCTTTGACTCCAAATCTTTTCACTCCACGGAGTGGTGATACCCTGAGATAAGCTCTATCTCCAACTTTGTAGGTGACTTCTCTACGCTTAGAATCCGCGTAGCTTTTCTGTCGGGACTGTGCTATCTTCAATCTGTCCTTAACCAATTTGACTTTCTCTTCGGCGTCCTTGATAATATCAGGTCCAAATAAGCTTCTTTCTCCCACACCATTCCATAATAATGGGGTGGTACATTTCCTTCCGTAGAGTGACTCAAATGGTGCCATTCCAATACTAGATTGATGACTATTATTGTAAGAGAACTCCGCGTAAGGCAAACTTTCATCCCAACTTGCTCCATAATCTAAAGCACAGGCTCTCAACATGTCCTCAAGAATTTGGTTGGTCCTTTCTGTTTGTCCATCCGTTTGAGGATGAAAAGCAGTGCTAAACTCCAATCTCGTTCCTAAGGATTCATGAAGTTGTCTCCAAAAGTGAGATGTGAACTGGGTTCCTCTATCTGACACAATACTCTTTGGCACACCGTGAAGGCATACAATCCTGCTCATGTAAATTTTAGCTAACTTGGCACTTGTATAGGTTGTCTTCACTGGTATAAAATGAGCCACTTTAGTTAGGCGATCCACTACCACCCATATGGAATCATACCCTGACCTGGTCCTTGGTAATCCGGTAATGAAATCCATACCAATATTTTCCCACTTCCATTCAGGAATAGGCAGTGGTTGAAGCAAACCCGCTGGTTTCTGGTGCTCCGCTTTGACTCTGCTACACACATCACACAAAGCAATATGTTCGGCGATGTCCCTTTTGAGATTGTTCCACCAAAACCTTTCCTTCATGTCCATGTACATCTTGGTATTTCCCGGGTGAATAGAATACGGAGAGTTGTGTCCTTCCTGTAAGATCAGTTTCCGCAATTCCGGGTCTTGTGGTACACATATACGTTTCCCGTGCCATAAAGTACCCTGTTCGTCAAGACGAAAACTCTTAGCCTTCCCTAGACTAATATTTACTTTAATCTTTTCAATTTCCTCATCAGTCTTCTGGACTTCTCGGATCTTGTCCAATAGAGTGGGTTGAACATCTAAGGACATGAGATGTCCTTCTGGTACAATCTCCATTCTGAGTTCTTTGAATTGCTTACACAAGTCATCTGGCAATTCCCCTTTTGTAAGGCCATTTACAAATGTCTTACGACTTAGAGCATCCGCTACTACATTTGCTTTACCGGGATGGTATTGCAAACTTAAGTCGTAATCCTTGATAAGTTCTAGCCACCTTCTTTGTCTCATGTTGATTTCCTTCTGGGTGAAGATATACTTCAAACTCTTATGATCGGTGAACACTTCACAACGCTTTCCCAAAAGGTAATGTCTCCATGTTTTGAGTGCATGGACGACAGAGGCCAACTCCAAATCATGAGTAGGATAGTTTACTTCATGAGTTTTGAGTTGTCTCGAAGCATAGGCTACGACTTTACCGTCTTGCATAAGTACGGCACCCAAACCTTGATGAGAAGCATCACAATACACTTGGAAATCCTTTTCCAAATCTGGCAGACATAGAACTGGTGCTGTTACAAGTCTCTTCTTCAATTCTTGGAAACTGACTTCGCAACCTTCAGACCAAGCAAATTTCTTGTCCTTCTTTAGCAATTCTGTCATAGGCTTAGCAACTTTCGAGAAATTTTCAATGAACCTTCTGTAGTAACCTGCTAAGCCGAGGAAACTACGAACTTCTTTCACATTCTTGGGTGAATCCCATTCTGTCACAGCTGAAACCTTAGCAGGATCAACTGCCACACCATCTTTTGTCATCACATGACCAAGAAAACCAACTTCCTCTAACCAGAACTCACACTTGCTGAATTTGGCATATAGTTTATGTTCCCTCAGTTTCTCAAGTATCAAGCGTAAGTGTCTTTCATGCTCTTCCTTGCTCTTGGAGTAAACCAAGATGTCATCGATGAAAACGACAACGAACTTGTCAAGGAATTCCATGAACACCTTGTTCATCATATTCATGAAGTATGCCGGAGCGTTGGTTAATCCAAAAGGCATCACAGTATACTCATACAATCCATACCTTGTGGTGAATGTTGTTTTTGGTATGTCTTGCTCTCGTATCTTGAGTTGAAAATAACCTGACCGGAGATCAATCTTCGAGAATACACATGCTCCTTCTAGCTGATCAAATAAGTCGTTGATTCTTGGCAAAGGATATTTGTTCTTGATGGTAACCTCGTTGAGAGAACGGTAGTCAATACATAATCTTTGTGTTCTATCCTTCTTCTCCACGAACAATACCGGGGCTCCCCAAGATGAAGAACTTGGTTGAATAAACCCTTTCTGTAACTGTTCTCCTAGCTGTTTCTTGAGCTCTTTCAATTCATCAACAGACATTTTGTACGGTCTCTTGGCTATTGGTCCTGATCCTGGCACCAAATCTATCAGAAACTCCACATCTCTATCCGGTGGCATTCCTGGTAGCTCTTCCGGAAACACATCCGGATACTCACATACTATTGGTACACTGTCCATGCTAACCCCCTTAAGAGAATTCAGCTTACTTCCCTTGGATTCAAAGTTTGACTTGAATTTTATTCTTTTTCCTTCGGGGGTTGTGAGTGTAACTGTACGATTGGCACAATCTAATACTCCTTCATATTTAGCCATCCAATCCATTCCCAAAATTACGTCTAGTCCTTGGGAATCTAGGATTATCAGGCTTACTGGAAACTTATGCTTTCCAATCTCTATGATGAGATCCCGGCATCCAAGGCTTACTATCATATCTCCCCCCGGAGAACTAACCTTTATTGGACACCCAATGTTTTCTGATGCAAACCCATTTCTATCCACAAATGCCTTTGATATGAATGAATGAGATGCACCGGTATCAAAGAGTACGAATGCTGAAATTGAATTGAGTCTGAACTTACCAGCCACGGCATCAGGCTCCTCGTAGACCTCCTCCACATTGATATGGTTAACCTGTCCTTTCTGGAAAGGATTTGGCTTGTTAGGTCCTTCCACCTTCTTTTCGGGGCACTCATTTGCATAGTGTCCCATCTTCTTGCATTTGAAGCACTCAACCTGACTGATGTCCTTTTTAGGAGGTTGGCTTCCACTTCCACTACCATTTCCACTATAGTGGCTCTTATGTCCACCCTTGTGGTTCTTGTACTTTTCCTTGTCATGACTGCGATGATGCTTGTTGTCATGACGGTTGTGGTTGTGCTTGCTGAATTTCCCATGTTTATGGGATCCTGAGTTGCCACTGTCATCATAGTGAGATCGTTTGTGAGACGATCCCGAGCTGTGCTTGTCGGAGTGTTTCCTCTTTCTACTCTCGACTTGCTTCATTTTACTTTCCAAAATAGCAGCCTTGTCACACAACGACTGATAAGTTGGAACATATGCCACAGACAACTGTAGGTTCAGCTCATCATTCAAACCCTCCAAGAACTTTTCTTTTCTCTTGGCATCTGTATCAACCTCATCCGGTGCATAGCGCGCCAGATTGTTGAACTCTTCTATGTATTCTGCCACGCTACGGTGGTGCTGTTTCAGGTTGTGAAACTCCTTCTTTTTCAGACTCATTATCCCTGATGAGATATGAGCCGTGCGAAAACCATCTTCAAAGATAGCCCAAGTCACCTCATCAATAGGAGTGGTGATTTGGAAATTGTCCCACCATGTGGCGGCTGGTCCTTCCAACAGATGTGCTGCGAACCTGACTTTTTCAGCATCCGTGCAGCCCACGGTCACTAAGTCTTTGTTCACAGAGCGTAGCCAGTCATTGGCTATCATGGGATCAGTTGTTCCCGAAAACTTTGCTGGTCTCAGACGCAGAAATCTGGTGAGCATATGAAAACCCGGAGGGTTGTTGTTGTTATTGTTGTTGTTGTTGTTGTTGTTGTTGTTGTTGTTGTTGGGGTCGTTGTTGTTGTTGTTGTTGTTGTTGTTATTCTGGTTTTGGATGAATGTTGTCATCATTTGCATAATCTGTGTTTGCGCATTCATCATTTGTTGCATTTCCGGGGTGATGTTGTTGGGGTTGGGGTTTGCGCGACGGGGAGGCATCTGTGGTTTGTTCAAATAGATAAGAATGAGATACCCATAGATGTTTCATGCACATTACAACATAAGCAAACACATAACAAGCAACATAAGAACAAAGGTTCAACAACCACATAATGAGCTCATGAAGTAAAACACACAAGTGGCAAGCCATCCACATGTCGGATGGTCCAATAATAAGTTCACAATAACAAATATGAATATGAAAGGTAAACGAGTAGTCAAGTCTACTCATCAGCGTCAATCTCCTCTTCAACGAAGGTAAGACCTGCGTTCTCCATCGCGGTCTTGTTCTCCTCAATCGTAGTGGTCAAGGAATCGACCTTGGCCTTGAGAGCCCTCTTCTGGGAGCGAAGCCTCTCAATAACCATCTGATGCTGCTCTAGCTCGAAGTCCTTGGACTTCAGTTCCTCGGTCATGTCCCGGATTTTCTTGTTCCTATCCTGGACGCGTTTCTCCTGACTCTTGAACTTGCGATCCTGAGCCTCGAACTTCGTCTCCATTTCCTTGATCATCTCATCCTGCTGTGCGAAAAGCTTGTCCTTCTCGCGTAGCTGCACCTGAAGCTCGTCATTACCTAGCATGACGTTCGTCCTGTCCGTATCTACGTGCCTGAGAAGAGTCTCTAAGTCCTGAAGATAGAGACGTATCGGCTCTGCAGTGCTCCTCGAGTCGTCCTCAAAGTCGATGGAATCTCCATCAACATCACGCCTTCTAAAGGCGTGGAAGTGAGTGCCCCTAACCTGTCGGGAGTGACGGCCTAACAGTCGTCCTATCAGGTCCTGCATGACTACCTCCATGCCTCTCTCCCTGTCGTCGTGCATCAGCTTGAAGACGATGGCCTCCGTAGTAGGCTCAGTCTGGCGTCCGGGCTGGTTCACCTTGAAGCCCCAGAGGTCCTTCCTCTCGAACTTGGTGAGTGGGTACACCGTGATGGTGGGAAGAGGGAGATCGAGCAGAGTGGTAAGCTCAACGATACGGGGTCCGAAACGAGTAACCTGGAACTCCTCAACAGTGCTGACGGCAATAGGCATATATTTATAAAATTGAAAAGTTAGAACAACACTTATTTAAAATGAACACAAAACAACCATCTCATGCATAACCATGGAACACAATTTCACACAAGTCATGCTTACACAAATCCATTACATCAAACAAGATCCAACTTATTTAAGGTATCATTTTGGAAAATAAGGTGTTAAGTGGTGGTCCAACTAACGAAGTGTCCTTACAATCCAATCTCACGTGATCTATTATTAAACACAATGTTCCTAGAGGCAATCCACCAATCTTGTTCTCTTGACTCTATCACTAAGTCTATAACATCTCCTCTTATTTCTTGGTTGGTGTCTTCCAACTCTTGAGTAAGCTCCTTTTCTTTCTCTAAGTCCTTTTGGAGGTTGAGCATTCTGCACTTGACTCTAGCACTTAGTTCTTTGATAGTCCTCCAAGTTGCATCCCTGGCTGACTCAAAGAATGTGGTGTGCATTGTAATGTTGGTGTACATGCAGAATCCCCTTTCTTTGTGGTTGTCTTCCTTGTTTTTGTACAAGTGAAGTTGCACCCACCAATACTCCACTCCTTTATCCATCACTGGAAAGCCCTTGTACACGGCTTCACCATGTGCATCCATTGCCTCCATGAGATCCTTGAGAATATTGGGAAACTCAGTTTCACACTCCAAGGTCATGGTCATGAGTGGTCCCTTCTTCACGGCTTCGTTGATGGAGTTCATCTACAAAGGAAGTTGGAAGAGATTAGAAAAGTTTTACGAGAAGAATAGACAAGTGTAGAAGTAGTTGAAAAACTTTTTCCTTAGTGGTTTTCCAATCCTAGGGTCATAATCCTACAGGCAACACAGTGCTCTGATACCATCTGTTAGACCCCTCCTTTATAAAGGAAAGGATCCCTGTGATTGCAATGCTAGTCCCTGGATCAATGCTAGCATCCACAGTTTAAGATGAAGTACACAGATACAAAGGTCGTTTATTACATTCATTCCAGAGATAAAACATAGTCTTTTACAACTCAGGGCCATAGGCCTAATACAAGAGTTTAAGGAATAAGTAAATAAACATAAGTCTTCATCTTCATGTGCCACAGGCAAGCATGTTGAGTGTAGACTCATGACTCCTATTCATCATCGGAGTAACCTGCAACATCACAAGTTACAGCCACAGAGGGTCAATACTTTGGAATAGTATTGGCAAGTGATACCTTAGTATATTTTAGGTGGACTATACTACTATATGCATTTTGGCTAAGTGTAGCTTGGCTTGCTTTGCTTGAAAATAGGTTTTTCCTATTAGTTGAAATCACTAAGTTTTCTTTGTCAAAAAAAACATTCCCAAGGAACCACCAATAGACATTGGGGTCCTTCACCCTTGTTCACCCATCAATTTTTATTTAGAAGTTAGAGTGATGAGATTCTTGTAGCTTCCATGTCTTGATGCTCAAAAGTGTCCATTTCCTTGGACAAGGCTAAGTACTTAGGTTTTCCATCTGCAGAGGTTGTGCACTTTCCCCACCAGACTTGGTTTCCCAAGACAGGACCTTTCAGAAGCTTTTCCTTAGTCAAAATGGACGCGCTCCAACCTATCAACCCAACTACCACCAACTGTCCAAGTGACTAAGTTCTAGCAACCTATATGATCATGGCAGAGCCCATATTGCCAAGTGGTTGCACTGTAAGCTTTCTCAACACTTGGCCTCCAAATCCCTTTGTGCCTGGGTGGCTTACCACAAGTGAGATACACAACCCAAGTCCATGGCCTTGTGTAACCACTCAACATAACCCATACTTTCCATTCCACCCAGGAGGTTCATTTGACTTAGTGGTTTTATTAGAAAAGTATAAGTCCCTTGACTTAGAAATATTTTCTTTATAGTAAGTGTAGTTTTTCACCAACCCTTGTTTTGCTATAAGCTAGGCTAAGCAAAGTATGGCAACATATCTTAGGGATAATTCCTTAGCAAATCCACTAGACAACATAGGATTTCCCCATCTTTTGCATTAGACAAAATAACATGCAACACTATAACAAAATATCTAATGCTAGTTCAAAATATAGGACAAATTTATTCATGTAAATATCACTTGCCTTGGTAGTGGGGAGAGTAGCACTCTTCACAATCACAATCACTAGAAAAATCTACACAAGAAATTAAAGCATACAATTACTCACAATTATATACAACCAAAAATAATATGAATGCATGCATGCAAGAATTTACTAAGTGGTGATTTTTGAAAATCCTACCAAGTATGCTCATGTCTACAGAAACTTAACATGTCACAAGTTTGCCAACTAAACTTATTTGGCCCCAATATAATTTACCAATTTAAATCTATATCTAAAATAGCCTTAAACTTGTTCTACAAATAAAATCATTTTTAACTGTTACTATATGCTAAATAAATTGGATATTCAGAAAGGCCTTGTTTCACTGAATCCAACGGTATAAAATTTGCAAAAATCTAACGTGGCATTCAAAAGTTATAAGCATTTGAAGTTTGAATCTAAATCTGGTTTTAAATTCTGTTTTTAGTTTAAACCTTGCCACGCGTCGCATCCTTACTGGTGCGTACCGCTTCGCACGGATCGCGCTCCGTGGACCGTACGATCTAAGTGGGATCTGGCGGCTCAGATGCGCGCTTAACCTTTCGTTTAATGTTCTATCCTAACCCTACGATGCAGATCCAATGGCTGCTATCGATCTGACCAAGAACTGGCGGCGGAGCGGTGGCTACCGGCGGCGAAACTGTCGGTCGACGACGGAGCGGCACTACAGGGGGTAAGAGAGATCGAGGAGTAGCTCACCGGGCTCAGGGGGTCACGGCGAAGCTCGTCGTACTTGCGGTTGGTCAAGGGGCGCTCAGACACGGTTGCGATTGCTCGCCGGAGTGGAGGGCGGCGTCGGTGTGTCGGGTGGTCATCGTGGACGTCGCTGTGAACCACCCCAAGGCAAGACGAGGACACGGTTAGATTCACAGAGTCAAGGCAGAGTCGTGTGCTTGAACTAGAAGACGCGGGGCGGTCGGGGCTTACCACTAGAACTCGCCGGAGTTCGTGCAGAAGACGGTGGCGGTCCAGTCGTCGACGTTGCCGAAGCTATGGGTCATGCGAAGGCAAACGGAGAGTGTTAGAAGATGCACAGAGGTTCACTGAACAAGATAGCGTGAACGCGTGACCGAGGGGAACTCGAGACTCACCGGAATTCGCCGGCGCAGTCGTCGGAGATGGCGGGGTTGCAGAGAGAAATGCACGCAGCCTGGGGGCGTTCTGTGCTTGGGGTTTGGGGGAAAAGAGAGAGGGGACAGAGGGGGTTTATATAGCCTAGTCAAGCGCGAGAATCACTCGGCCATTGATTCGAATTGACGCCGCGATTAACACACAGGAAACGGCCGCGTTGATTGGGGACGAACAGGTCGTGCGGGTGGAGACGATGCTGGCGTGGAGATGGCCCGCTTGTCAGCGAGGTGCGCGGAGTGCAGGTGGGGTCTGCTTGTCAGCGGCTCAGCGCGTGCGCTCGCGCGTGAGAGGAGAAATAAAAGATCCCGGGTGGGCTTGCTGGGTTCGATTTGTTGCTGGGCCAGATTCTGGCCGCGCGGCCTTTTTCTTTTGTTTAAGTCTTTTCTTTTTCTATTTCTATTTTCTGGAATGATTTTTGATATGAATTCAAATCCTTTTGAATCCAAACTGTTTTGGGAATTTTTGCAGGGTTTTGTGGATTCAAAAACAGTCATTTTAACTAAGTGGTTACCTAGCAAGACTTGGTCAAGCTTGGGTTTCAAAATAAACAGAGATTTGCTCTAGTTTGCAAATATTGGAAGAAAGGATTTTGAAACTATTTCTAAATTTGGAATCTTGGTTTAAAAGTTTCACCTAATCTTTCCATCAATGGAGGCAAGCAAACAAGTATTTAAACTTTCAAATTTCAAAGGGTGATGGTCATTTGGGATAAATTGCCCACATGAAATCATAGCTCCAACTTCTGTCTCTAAATGATTTTTAAGAAAACCCTAAATGGATGAATGATGCAAAGATGATATGAATAAGTTTTGAAACTATGATTTTTGGGATGTTACACAATGGGTGGCCAATCCTGTACTTGTCCCCAAAAAGGGAACCAAAGAATTAAGAATGTGCATTGATTACACCGGCTTGAACAAAGCATGTCCCAAAGATCCATTTGCTTTGCCTTACATTGACCAAGACATTGACTCGACAACTGGCTCGGAGATTTTGTGTTTTCTCTATGCATACTCAGTATACCACCAAATCAAGATGAGGAAGTCGGACCAATTGGCCACTTCATTCACTACACCCTACGACATGTTTTGCTATGTCACGATGCCCTTTGGGCTGAAAAATGCAGGTGCTACATACCAGCGGACAATGCAACGTTGCCTACACGATCAGATTGGTAGGAACGTTCACGCCTATGTGGACGATATAGCGGTGATGTCTAAAAAATCAAATGCTTTAATCTTCAACTTAAAAGAAACCTTTGATAATCTCCGGAAATACAACATGATGCTTAACCCTAAGAAGTGCGCCTTCGGGGTTCCAGCCGGCAAATTGTTGGGCTTCATGGTTTCCTAGCGTGGAATCGAGGTCAACCCGGAGAAAATCAAAGCCATCTTAAACATAAACCGTCTGACATGCCTAAAAGACATACAACGACTAATAGGTTGTGTTGCAGCAGTTAGTCGGTTCGTCAGCCGACTTGGAGAGAAGGCTCTACCGCTGTACAAGTTGCTGAAGAAGGCGGACAAATTCACGTGGACAGGCGAGGAAGATGCAGCATTGAAGAAGCTCAAGGAGATACTTTTCTCAGCGCCTATCCTTGCAGCACCCGAGCCTGGGGAGCCCATGTTAATTTACATGGCGGCCACCAACCGGGTAATCAGCATCGTCGTTGTGGTAGAGCGGAAGGAACCAGGCTATGAGCACGGAGTTCAACGACCAGTTTACTATGTAAGCGGGGTCTTGCCAGAGTCCAAGCAGCGTTACCCGCAATACCAAAAGATAGCTTATGGAGTATTCCTCGCTTCTCGGAAGTCGAGGCACTATTTCCAGGAGCACCCTATCATAGTTGTGAGCAAGACTCCACTGTCCAACATCATCAACAATAGCGACGCTACAGGAAGGGTCGCGAAGTGGGGAATTGAACTTTCCGCCTTCGAGATCACCTACAAGAGACGCGACGCTATCAAGTCACAAGCCTTGGCGGATTTTATTACTGATAGGACGGAGATGACAGAATACTGGGTGATGCACTTTGACGGATCAAAGCTACTTAACAGCTCGGGGGCTGGTGTACTACTACAGTCACCAACTGGGGACAAGCTACACTACGTCCTGGAAATCCACTTCGAGGCTACGAACAACATGGTGGAGTATGAAGAACTCATTCATTGACTACGCGTAGCCAAGGATATTGGCATCAAGCACATAGTTTGCTGTGGAGATTCCGACTTGCTTGCCCAGCAGGTGGCTGGCACCTGGAACACGCGGAACCCTATGATGGCGACATATCGAGATGAAGTGGACGAGATAGCCAAGAGCTTCTTGGGCTACGAGGTCAAGTATGTACCTAGGGAGCAAAACGAGGCGGCTGATCTGCTGTCTAAGCTTGGATCAGGGCGCAAACGAATTCCGCCTGGCGTTTTCCTAGAGCATCTATGGACACCATCCGTGAAGGAAGCGGACATCAACAACCCGGACAGAGTGGACTCTTTCGTCCACATGGTGGCAAAGGTCCCTCCGTCTTGGACAAAACTGTTCATAGAATATCTCGAACACGAAACTTTGCCTGACGACGAGGTCGAAAGACGGCAAATAGTACATCGAGCAAAGGGATATACCATAATCAATGGACAGCTCTACAAAAGAAGCACTACTGGTGTATACCTTAAGTGTGTTTCCCAGCAAGAGGGTATTGAAATCCTACGCGAAATCCATCTCGGAGATTGCGGGCATCATTCCACTCCCCGATCGTTGGTCACTAAAGTTTTCCGGCAAGGATTCTACTGGCTGAACGCGAAGGCAGACGCCGACAAGCTGGTCGAGACATGCATGGGATGCCAGTACTATGCCCAACAACCACATGTTCCTGCTAAAGAATTGCGAACAATACCAATAACTTGGACGTTTGCAGTCTAGGGGCTAGACATGGTTGGTCCGTTGCAGATGGCACCATGTGGGTTTACGCATCTGCTAGTAGCAGTTGACAAATTCACCAAATAGATAGAAGCTAAACCCATTAGAAAGCTCGATGGGGCAACTGCCATTATGTTTGTTCGGGATCTAGTAGTGAGATTTGGTCTCCCACATAGCATAATCACTGACAACAGTAGAAACTTTTCACTCGGAGAAGTGGAGGCTTATTGTTGGGACAAGGTCATCCGACTTGATCTTGCATCTATGGCACATCCACAGTCCAATGGTCAGGTCGAGCGAGCCAATGGATTAATTCTACAGGGAATCAAGCCACGTCTTGAGGCACCGCTATATAGAGCAGCTGGAGCCTGGGTGCAAGAATTTCCATATGTGTTGTGGAGTTTACCTAACTACACCCAACAGATCCACCGGCTACACCCCTTACTTCATGGTATATGGAGCAGAAGCCATCCTGCCTTCCGACATCCTTCATGATGCACCAAGAGTTGCCGCCTACGACGAAGATGACGCTGAAGAATCCAGACGCCTAGATGTGGACTTTCTCGAGGAGGAGCGCATATTGGCATGCCAAAGATCTGCCATCTACGAGCAGAAGCTACACAGCTACCATAGTCGCCGCGTTCGGCATCGCTCGTTTAAAGAGGGGGATCCGGTGCTCTGACTTAAGCAGAAGAAGTCACACAAATTATCCCCGCCATGGGAAGGACCGTTCATCATAAGCAAAGAGCTTCTCAATGGGTCTTACTACCTCGTTGACAATCGTGAACTGAAGAATAGACCTAGCGAGGATCATAAGCGTAAGCGACGTGACCCGGATGATTACTACCCGGAGCTTGATCGGCCATGGAACATAGCACAGCTACGTCCTTTTT
The DNA here is from genome assembly GCA_916181665.1 of Avena sativa. Classification (NCBI taxonomy): domain Eukaryota; kingdom Viridiplantae; phylum Streptophyta; class Magnoliopsida; order Poales; family Poaceae; genus Avena; species Avena sativa. The sequence continues at coordinate 411,477,316 of OV702281.1, read as the reverse complement.
ACACTTAGCATTTTTTATCTATTGTGTACCTCTTGTATGATCAATGAAAAAAAGCTATCTGGTTCACTCATATTTCTGAGTCTTTTACCTCCTTTAGTGTTCATTTTTAGATCGTATAAAACCTATATGCACAAGCTTTGCGATTGCACTTGTGAAAATTCCGCCTATGGGCGTTATCTTAAGTTTTCTGGTCTACACGTTCTTTGTCGTTTTTATGTGGATTCTGGAGTAGTGACTTTCGGCACTTATTGTTGGCGATTTTGTGCTTTGGTTATTGATGGTGCCCTTGGGCATCATCACCTGAGCGCATAGTTCCAACAACGAGTCTTTCGACTCATGAAAAGTCAAGCATAAAAACCAGAGTAATGGATAACCCAACACTTGCTTAAAAAATATATACATGCTGGAACCAGTTCTTGAGTAGCAGGAAATAACAACCATTGTTTTCCGCCTTAAGTTAACAAGTAGTTTTTTTCGCATACAAATTCCAGAGGAAACAAATATTACATATTGTATTTTCATTCCTCTGGCGTAGGCGACTTGGATGAAGCATCATCAGCAACAGGAGAGTCATCCTCCTCGAAGTCGGCGGTGTTGAGGGGCTCGGAGGAGCTTTGGCTGCCGTCGTCAATGGTTTTCATGGGCACAAAGACGTTAGGATCAACCAACTCGACGACTCTGGTGTCAAAACCCGCGAGCGACACCAAGATAGCTTCGTGATCTAACTTTTGGCCTTCGTCGTCCACGTCGGGGATACCGGAGGTCACCGTGTGGATGTCGGCATTTTCCTAATGCGCCTTGACCATTGACAGCGCCATCCTCGTGCTGGCCCGAGTACATGAAGCTTTCCAGCTTGCGATATGCTCGGGGGCTCGGCGCAGGATCTCCGAGAACTTCGCCACGGAATCCACCACTTTGATGTTAATCTGGAGGGGCTTGGCTATCTCCTTGGTCTGCTTGATGGTGGTATTAATAAAGTTGCCGGCAAGGACCATACATTCCTTTGGCGGTGGAGGCGACTGGAGAATCACTTACTGAAGATACTAATCTCGGACTGTTGGAGAGTTTCCGCCATTGTCGGAGGATCTTGTATGCGTCAAGATTGCGCTAATTCTGCTCATCGGCAGCTTTCTTCTACTCTTTCAGCATTGCGATCTCCTCCTTCAAGCGGTTTATCTCTTCGTTGGCAGACTCTTGCAGGACTTTCATGGAGTCCTCATGCATCTTCAGCATATCCTTCCTCTCCTGCTTAAGAATCTTGTTTTCACTATCCAGCTGTTGAATATGCTTGGATTGTTCAACAATATCCTTAGCCTTGGAGATGGCTTCTGCAAGCCGGAGAAAGAACAGTGCCCAGTGAGTACTCAGAGAATGTTGGCACAAGACCAAGTCGGAATATGAAAAAGAAAGGAAAAACAGACGCTTCTCTTGGTGATTTGTTCCTTCAAGAAGGCAATTTTACCCTTTTCGGCTTCCAAGTCCGCACGCATATTCTGGTACTTCTCGTTGGCCACGCCTCTCCGAGCATTCTCATTCTGTGGAAAGAAAAATTAATGCTGCTTAGTCTACTTGGAGCATCTAGCCGGATAACTATCCACCTAGAGGCTTGGGGGCTACAGTGAGAGTTTTTAACTTAGCAATGTGCTTGGTCTTTAAGCATCTAGTCGGAACTAATTCAGTCACAACTAGAAGCTTGGGGGCTACAGTATCAAAAATTACAAACACTGAGTATGCTACTCTTAAAGCATCTAGTCGGAATAATTCATTCAAACTATATGCTTGGGGGCTACAGTGAGAAGTTTTCTAGCTTAGTCACTCTTAGAGCATTTAGATGCAAAGACCTATGGTTTTCCGTATAAATCCTCGGGGGCTATAGTGGGATACTCATGTGAAATGCGAAAGGCATATAAAACTTACAAGTGCAATGATCTTGAGGTTGGTATCACTCTCAACAAGCAACTTGCCAAAAGAAAGGTTGTTTACTTGCAAGATTTCTGCTTGCCAGAGAAGCTCCTCAAGACCGATGTTGGAGATGTCGGCGCTGCACCAGGAACCAAAGCGGAGCTACTCGGCGTAAGTGCCGGGTAGACTATCTTCGGGAATTCTATGGTTTTCCTGGGTGCGGAGGCGTCGCCTTCGGCAGACGTACCACTCTCCATCACTGCCTTACCGCTACCGATGGCATCCTTAGCCAGAGCTTCAGCCATTTGGGTTGCGGTACTTTCTTGCGTTGCCTATTTGCCGACAATGGCAAGCTCCACGGAGGGACCTGAGTCCACTTCCATGGCAGAAGGGCCAGATGCATCTTTGGCCTGTGAGCTTGTTGAAGCAGGTGTAGGCTGGACGCTGGGGGTAACAGGGGCGATGGAGGGAAATGCGTGGGGAGACATGTCACGATGCAACATATCCGTGATGTTTCTAGAATCCCCCAAATTTTTGGAGGTCTTCTTCAAACCAGTAGTGGCCTTCTTCCTGAAACATGCAAAGAGTATAAGTACAGGAATAAGACAACCAATGGACAATGTCGGAGAGAAAGAGTCTTACACAACAGGGGGTGCTTTGGCAAAGGGGATCCCGGTAACCTTTCTTTTATCCGCCTGCAGGGCGGCGGTAGTCTTCTTGGTGGCTCCACCCTCCGTCTTCTTATTCTTGCCTCCGCCGGCAGCGTCAGAGGTGGAGCTCTTCTGCTTTCGCACCAGCGGGACATCGTCGTCAGACACGATGGTGACTTCCTTCATCTTTGGGTCATAGATTTGGACAGCCATGCTATCCTCGTCTAGACTGCTAAGCTGTTAAGTGAAATCCCACAAGTGTTAGATGAGATGGTAATGGCTAGATGGAAGAACTGGAGTATATGTCATACACGGAAAATAAAATAGGTACCTTTGGGCACTTGCCCTCTTCGAACATGTCGTAGATGATGGTGAAGCCATGCTTCCTATCCTTCACCTTGACAATGTCCTTGAGGCGGAGCTTGACGGAGTCGCTGGAGAAGTTGTCCTCGGAGATGCGGAGGTTATCTTTCCTCTCCCTGGTATACTCGTGCATCAACTTCGAGCGGTGCTGCAAAGGCTAAATCCGCCTGACGAACCAACACATGGCCAGGTCCAATCCGGTCAGACCCATCTCTACGAACCACTCTATCCACCTTATAGCGCGGGAAGCATCAATGTCGGAGGGAAGGGAGGCCTTGGATCTCCATGTCGAGGCTTCGGCGGAAGCTCCATCGACGAAGTCCGGATACGTTGCTTCTCGGCCGGCCAGAGGGATGTCTGGGCCGTAGAAGTACGTCTGTTGCCAGTTCTTACAAGATTCATGGCCGACGATGTCGGGGAACCGCCGGCCAAGCCAGATCTTAAAACTAATCATGCCATAGTTCTTAAGCTCGTCCTTGCTGGCTCCGGCTTCCCGTTTGATGGTGAAAAAGTAAATAAAGAGATCTAGCCTACGCCTAATCCCTAAGTAACCCTCACAAAGCGCCGCATAGTTGCTAAGCGTGAGGATGCTATTGGGGGAGAGGTTCTGAGGCTGTACTCGGTAATGGTTGAGGACAACTAGGAAGAAATTGGAGATGGGAAGGGAAACACCACGTACCAGTTGGGCTATGAGGTACACCTTCTCTCCGGCTTAGGGATAAGGGGTGACCTCGCCGGTCGGCACCGCCCGCCAGGCGAGCCCCTCCATTGCGGGAAGGTAGCCCTCGACGAGCAGCTCCTTGATGTCGCGGTCCGTGATGTCTGAACCGCGCCAGTCCCCCATATGGGAGTCATTTTCCTCTAGCAACTCCAGCGCCGCTGGGTTATGGTCGCCGCTAGTGGATTCGACCACCGCGGACTTGGGGATCACCAGGCCCTCTGGGGGCACGAGGACGGTGCTCGTCGGCTTCGCCGCAGCATTGCCTGACGCCGCCATAGAGGGGGCAGAGCAGCTTCTAGCCATTGGGGAGATTGAGGTGGAGATTGCGAAGGTTGGAGGGCTAGGGTTTTTCGCAGAACACGTGGAGAGCTCGAGGAGGCGCTCGCTGGAGGAAGAAGACGACGCATGAGGAGAATGAGGTGAAAAGTAAAAAGTCCACCGCTGTTACAATTTATAACCTCTGGCGTCAAGATTCGTGCAAGATGATCGAATGGTTGACGCGTGGATGACGTGTGAGGGAGCGTGCACGGAAATTTCGCCATGTTACCAACCGTCGCCGCCAACGGTTCGTATCGCTCACACGGGAAAAATGGACATGATTGCGTTTTCTGCACGTGTGAGTTACGAGGCGTTGCTGACCTACGTCTGCGTCGCCCTAGCTGTCACTAGCAGATGAACCATCACATCGGAATATTCTGGCATGGACAGATCCAGTCCGGCTACAAAAGAGTACGATAGAAGATTCAGCAATTCTCAGAAGGGAGGGAGGCCTAGTTAGATGGATCCAGAAGGGAGGCCCATGCCGGATAAAGGAAGGCTACGGAGGAGTCACCGACATACCCGGAGCCTTGGAGTGCAAGACACGCTAGACTAGTTGTAAACAGTGTAGGACTCTGTAACCTATCCGACTAGGACTTTTCCCTGTAAATCCTAGGACCTGGCGACTATATAAGTCGGGCCTATGGGAGCCTTTAGGGCACAAATCTCAGACAACCTAGTGTCGACTACGACGCACCTCGCACAGCGAACCAATCCCTGTAACTTGGCGTATTGCCATTATAGTGATTTATAGCAGGAGTAAGCTGTGTTACCTCGTACCCGTCAATCGTCTGCCTTCCCCCACGTCTCTAAACACGCACGGTGAGGACCCCTCCATGGCATACTCGTCGGCAATACTACGACACATGTCACCTAAAAAATTATTCTTTTTATCACTTACCTACTCGGGGACGAGCAGGAGTTAAGCTCGGGGATGCTTGATACGTCGAAAACGTATCTATAATTTTTATGTTCCATGCTTGTTTAGTATCTACTTTGCTTTGTCTACACTTTGAGGTGTTTTTATATATTTTCTGGAACTAACCTATTAACAAGTTTCCACAGTGCCAGTTGCCTATTTTCTTCTGTTTTTTTTGGTTCCAAAAAGGCAGAAAATCAATATTCTCGGAATTGGACGGGACAAAAGCCAAAGTCAATATCTTTTTGTGGGTAACACAAAGACAGAAGACAAGACGGAGAAGCGAACCAGGACGGCCAAACCCCCCTAGGCGCGGCCAGGGGTGGGCCCGTGCTTGGGCTGGGTGTGGCCCCCCTAGTCACCTCCCGGCCTCGCCTCTTCGCCTATAAGAAGCCCCCGATGCCTAAACCCTAAGTGCCCAATCAAAACTCCACGAAACCGTCTGTAGCCACTGCCACCATCTTCCTTAGATCGGAGGGGGATCTGAAGTTCTTCTCGCCACCCTGCCGGAGGGGAGATCATCCCGGAGGCTTTCTTCTCTAGTATGATGCGTGAGTAGTTCCACCCTGGACTATGCGTCCATGTAGTAGCTAGATGGTTGTATCTCCTCCTTGTGCTTTCATGTATAGATCTTGTGAGATCCGTTCATGATCAAGATCTAATCTATTTGTAATCATGAATGTTGTGTTTGCGGGGATCCGATGGATATTGAGATTATTATGTCATTTTGGTTAATGGTTTTGTCTTTATGATTCCATCATGTCTGTGTTGTTTGTGATCTTGCATGATCTCCGTTGTTAGTAGCTATCTTGGCCGAGTAGTTGCTAGTGACTCCAAGAGGGAGTATTTATGCTCGATAGTGGGTTTATGCCTCTAGTTTCCAAGGGAAGTGATAGAAATCTCTTCGATTGTAGATGTGTTGCTGCCACTAGGGAGAAACCAACGGTCTCTTGTTCATGGAAAAAGTGGATTGTTTACCTTACACACATTGCTTAAAGCAGTTGTCTGTTGCTTGCAACTTAATACTAGAGGGGGTTCGGATGATAACCTAGAGGTGGACTTCTAGTCATAGATGCAGTTGGATGGCGGTCTATGTATCTTGTTGTATTGCCTAATCGAATCTCATAGGATCTTTTGACTAGTATTGCATTGTTATGCCTTGCTCAGTTCCTGTCAATTGCCCCGCTGTAATTTGTTTACCCTTCATGCCATGTTGTTTATCTAAGGAGAGCACCTCTAGTGAACTATGGACCCCGGTCCAATCTTTACCATTGATACATCTTCCACTGTTACTTGTTTACTTGCTGCAAACCATCATCTTCCACACCATACGTTTAATCCTTTGTTGCAGCAAACCGGTGAGCTTGACAACCTCACTGATTCATTGGGGCAAAGTCTTGAGTTTGTGTTGTGCAGGTTTTCACGTTGCTTGCAACACCTTTGAGACGTTTCCTTCCTTCTACAGGTTCGATAATCTCGGTTTCTTACTGAGGGAAAACTTGTTGTTGTGCTCATCACACCTTCCTCTTATGGTTTCTAACGAAGCGACCCACGACAGTGTTGGGCGTCATCTGGGGTGTGTCAAACTGGATGTCAGTGGGGAGAACTGCCTCTGCCCCATAGACGAGAAAGAACGGTGTGAAGCTGGTTGAACGGTTCTGGGTGGTGCGCAAGCTCCATAGCACAGATGGAAACTACTCTATCCAATATTCGGGTGATCTGATGAGTGGTTCGATCAGTCTTGGCTTGATTCCGGCTAGAACCAGGCCGTTAGCGCGCTCGCACTACCCATTCGACTGAGGGTTAGTGACCGAGGCTAGGTCCAGGTGGATGCCCTTGCCTCCACACAAGCGGGCAAAAGCCGCCTTGGCAAAATTGGTGCCGTTATCCATGATGATGCTGTGTGGGTAACCAAATTGGATGATGATGTCCGTAAAGAACTTGATCATCGTTGCTCCATCCACCTTCTTGATGGGCTTTGCCTCGATGCACTTGGTGAATTTGTCTATGGCTACCAGGTGCGTCATGCCGGATCGGGCTGTTTTAAACGGCCCAACCATATCTAGCCCCCAGACTGCGAACGACCAGGTAATTGGTATCGTCTTGAGTGCTGCGGACGGCGTGTGCTTCAGCTGGCTGAATTGCTGGCAACCGTTGCATTCTTTGACCAGTTCCTGAGCGTCCTTTAATGTTGTCGGCCAATAGAAACCATGGCGAAGAGCCTTGGCTTCTATTTCTCTTGAAGAAGCGTGGTGGTCGCATTCGCCCTGGTGTATGTCCATTAGGAGCTTGATTCCTTCCTCTTGGCTTACGCATATATGGTAGATGCCCCCGACGCTGCGCTTGTACAGCTCATTCTTGATGATGGTGTATGCGCTTGCCCTTCATCTCACTTGTCGTGCTGCCACTTCCTCCGTGGACAGCTCGTCCTTGGCCAAGAAGTTCATGAATGGCTTTGCCCAGTCGGGTATTTCCCGAATAGCGTGCACCATCTGTATGATAAGCCTGATCTCCTCATGGGCGGCTGGCTTCGGAGTGTCGGGAGGTTTACCGGGTGGAAGCTCGCTGGTAATGACCCCTGGCTACAATGGAGAAGTCCCCGGGTGCGAGGAGGCAGTCACCCGGTGCGACGAGGCAGTCCCCGGGTGCGGTGGAGCAGTCCCCGGGTGCGGCGAGGCAGACCCCGAGTGCGGTGGAGCAGTCCCCGGGTGCGGCGAGGTAGTCCCCGGGTGCGGTGGAGCAGCCCCCGAGTGCGACGCTCCGGCTGTTCCTGGGTCTGTGTTGAGTACTATGGAGTCGGACTCTGGTGACAGGGTGATGGAGGGCTTGTGTAGGTGCTCGAGGGAGACTCCAGGAGGTATGGCTTGTCTTGTTGAGCCTACTCTGGCCAGGGCATCGGCGGCCTTGTTGTTGGCCCTGGGTACGTGGTGGAACTCGCATCCTTCGAAGCAGGAGCACAACTGCTGAACAAAGAAATGGTAGAGGGCCATGTTGGCATCCCTCGCGTCCCATTCGCCGGAGACTTGCTGCACCACCAGGTCTGAGTCTCCGAAGCAGAGTATTCTCTGAATGCCTATCTGCTTGGCCATCTTGAGCCCGTGGATGAGCGCTTCGTATTCGGCGACATTGTTGGATGCCTTGAATTGGATATGGAGGCCGTACTCCAGCTGGTCGCCCTTGGGCGAGGATATCACAATTCTGGCTCCGATTCCTCCTCGCATCTTGGAACCGTCGAAGTGTAGCTTCCAATACGTTGAGTCGGGGACCGGTGGCATGTACTGTGTCTCTGCCCAATAGACGATGAAGTCGGCCAGTGCCTAGGATTTGATTGCCGTCCTTGGTTCATACTGGATGTTATGTGCAGCGAGCTCTATGGCCCACTTCGTCACACGTCCAGTGGCATCCTTGTTGCCAATTATATCTGCTAGCGGAGCCAATGCCACCACCCGAATGGAGTGTTCTTGGAAGTAATGCTTGAGCTTCTTGGCGGCCATGTACACGCCGTACACCAGCTTCTGGTAGTGGGGGTAGTTCTGTTTGGAGAGTGACAGTACTTCACTTAGGTAATACACGGGGCGCTGGACCGGCTGGGCCTTCCCCTCTTATGGCTTTTCCACCACCAGTACAACACTAACGAATCTATTCGTAGCTGCGATGTGCATCAGCATTGTCTCCTTTGCAGCCGGCGCCGCCAAGACAGGCGGTGAGGTGAGCATGCTCTTGAGGTCCCGGAAAGCTTCGTCCGCCTGAGCTGTCCAGACGAACTTGTCCGTCTTCTTCATGAGTTGGTACAGGGGGAGGGCCTTCTCACCCAGCCGGCTGACGAACTGGCCAAGGGAAGCCAGGAACCTAGCTTCAGCCATCTTCTTCGTCCAGCTGCACTGGAGCGTTGTGTGGTTCACGGGCTTGCTGCCGCCCTTGTGGAACTTGCATGGCCCATCGAGCATGGACTCCATGGTGTACTTGGGTCGTGGCGGCCTGTCATCTGGCCTCTGCCACCAGCTGCCGCCTGCAGTCGGGTCCTCGTGCACCACAGCTACTTGCTTGGCGCCGTACCTGCTGTCAAGTTGGTCGTATTTCCTCTTGCCATGATGGTTGTTGTGGCCGTGCTGCCTGGTGTGATGGTCACCCGGCTGGTGGCGCTCCGCCTGCTCGTCCGTTACGATTTGTCCTTGGTCGTCCACCATGATGGGCTTCTTCATAGCCGCGTCGGCGGTGGCGTACTTGTCCGTGATGGCCATGACCTAGGCAATGGTTTGCGGGTCTGCCCGTCTGAGCTTATGCTTCAACATGGTGCCGTCTCGGCAACCGTTGGTGAAGAATTCGATTGACTGGTGCTCACGCACCCCTTCACACGAGTTGTGCATGCTGGTCCACCGGGTGAGGTATGCGCGATCGGACTCATCTTTGCCTTGCACGTAGAGGGCAAGCACGCGAGGTCGACCCGGCCGCTTGTATGTTCCGGTGAACTTGCAAATGAACGCTTCTTAGAATTCCAGCCAGGCGTTGATGCTATTGTCAGGGAGGCTGTTGATCCATGTTCTTACCGAATCGATGAGCATAAGGGGGACGTAGCAGACGGCCAGGCAGAGGTTTCCGTTGGTGATTCCCACGGCGGTGGTGTAGTCCACCAGCCAATCCTCAGGCTTGACCATTCCGTTGTATTTTGGCATGTCCCTTGGAAGCAAAAAACCCTTTGGAAACGGCTTGTTCCGAATGCGTGGACCGAAGCATTTCGGTCCAGCCGGTCTTTTTCCTCCAGTGTGCGTGACTGCACCAAGAGGTCAATGCGCTCACGCACGTCAGCTGGTTCTCGGGGGCCGAGTCGGCCCTTCAGACACGATGCGGGCGGGTCCTTGTTCGCATCGGATCCTTCCTCCGGGGCGCGTGTCTTCTTTCCTTGGGAATCTCCTGTAGCCGGTGTTGGTTAGCGGCAACCTTGGTGGCTTCCTCCAAGAGATTCTGGCGCGTGGCCTCGAGCGCGGCCGTGGCGACTGCCGGGTCCGCCTCGGCGACGACTGGAGCGCGAAGGTGCTGGATGGAGGCGGTGAGCGGGTCCTGCTCTTGCTCGAGCGTGGAGCTTTCTCCTCCCGCCCGGCATTCCTGAGGTGGGCGGTGGTTTTCACAGGCATTTACCACCAATACCTCGGCGCAACTGTTCGTCGTGGTTGGGATGCGGGCGAAGCGGCTGGGCGGCACATCGATGACGGGGGTGACCACACTAGGAAAGATCTCGGCGACGGTAGCGACATAGACGCGGATGTCCCCGAAGTGCATGATGGAGCCATTGTCGGGGAAGGTGTTCCCGGCGAAGCACGCGGCGTTTTCGACGACGTAGTCGAAAGCGAGTGAGGATGAGGCCGGAAGCCACGCATTCACCGGCGATGAGCGAAAGTCCCGTGTGGAAGATGATCCCAGCCGAAGCGCTGTGCCCCATGGTGGGTGCCAACTGTCGTGGTGTGGAACACGGCAGTGCCATCGAGGATGGCTAACGAGGGACACTCGGATGCAATCGATGGCTCACGCAACGGGTTGGGCACGGTGAACTGCAAACACAGTGACGTACCCAGGTTCAGGGCCCTCTCAGCGAGGTAACACCCCTACTCCTGCAAGATGAACTATATGGGGGACGGGCGTCCAGTACACATGTTCCTTGAGCTATTTCTTAGCTACTATCGAGAGCTAAACGAAGATGAAAACTAGAGTCTAGCTCTTCTACCATGAATCTTACTTACCTAGAACCCCATCTCTGCCCTTGTCACATCCCAAAATTTTCCAAATTTTGTAATGTGAAAAATAAATAAACAAAATAAATAATTGTTGAAAATTTAGGGTGAAAAGAAACTTTTTGTTTCTAAATGGAAACTTAAAATCCCATCTTGAACAAACTTGAGTAATGGTTGAATCCAACTAAATTCAAATCAAGTGAAATGCATTCTTCATAAATGCATCTGGAAATTTAAACACTTGGGAAATAAACCCAAACCCTAAAAACCTAATGGAATAATCATAATCCAAAGTTCAAATGAGATAAATGGATAAATAATATTGAAATAAAATAATATGGCCTTAACCAAATTCTATTCCATTGGATTAGGACAAATTCCCTAATAAGAATGATAAATTAAATCATGGGAAAATAGAATTTGGAATTTACCCAAGTGGAATAAAAGTTATTTAATTAACTTAAATGAGATCAAAGAAATCTTCTAAATAAAATTTATGGAATTAAAACCATATTTGATTTCATTGGAATAAAGACAAATACCCAATTTAAATGATTAATAAATCATATTAAAAAAATATTCCAAATAATTCAAAATGAATTATTTGACACCCTAATAAATAAATAAAACCTACTGAAAAGATTTGGTAAAATTTAGATTTCAAATGGAGTTTGAAAACAATAATAAATCTTATTTGAATTAATGCAAGGGCCTATTTTAAATAATTAATATACCCTAAAAAGAATAAAATATTGTTCTAAATTTGACTTTAGAATGTATTAATAAACAATATTGGATTTTACACAAAGTTTGGTAGTAGTTTGAATTCAAATGAGTGTTTGAAATGATTAAACAAAATCAAAACAGAATAATAGAAACGGAAAAGGAAAAGTTTATGTATAAAAAAATGAAACAAAGCCAACCCAGCCCAGCAAGGCCCAACTGGCCCAGCAGCCCACTCCCACTCACTCTCCCCGAACCGTTTTCTCTTACTCGCAGTTGAACCCACTCAGCCGCTGACTACTGGACCCCACCTCACCTCACTCTCTCTCGCAGACAGCCAGGTCCCATGCTGTCAGTCTTCTCTCCTACCCACACGACGACCGCGCCCTCACCTTGCTGCCGTTTCTGGCCTGAATTCAAACGCGTTAATTCGCCTCAATTGCTGGAGTAAACCCCGCTCCGACCGCGCACACTTGAGCGCCTCGCTCTTCTCCTCCTTTCCCTTCAGACATCACTCCTTCTCGGCCACCAGGCTGTACCAATTGACCACTGCCAACCACCTGTTCCGACGAAACTCTCTAGCCAATTCCGGCGCTGTCCGACCACCCCTCGCCTCCCAATGCACGCGAGCCTGCTTCCTTTTCCCTGGTGCATCTCCCGGTGCCGCTCTCTTAGCCGCGCATGCACCAGAGCTTCGGCAAGGACATCACCCGAGCGCCACCATCGCCTGCCACTCCTCCGGCGAACTCCCCAGGTAGCCTCCGTCCACCCCTGACCCTCTCGTTGATGCTCCTGTAACCGCCACGCTCACCCGCATAAGAATGTACCTTCCTCTTGCCTTCTGGAGACCTACAAGCTCGCCCCCGACGACGAGCAGAAGCACCCAACGCCGCCGCTAGCTCCGGCGAGCAATAGCCGCTTCTCCCGTGTGCCCCTCGAGTATCTGACCCCACCTTGAGCTTCACTGCAGACACACGAGCACGGTAAGCATCTCTGCTCCTCCCCGCACGATCTAAATCGCTGGCAACCTCTCTGACAGAGCGTGCCGCCACCACTTGCCGCCTCCAGCGACGCCCGTCTTTGACCAGTTGCTAGGAACCGTAGGATTTAGATCGATCAGCTATGATAGATCCACTATACGAAGGGGTAAGTTTGATTCTGTACCGTGTGATGTACTTTAGATCTGACGGCTAGCATATGTCGATCCACACGAAACGGTACCGGCGAATAGAAAACAGCCACGTGGCCAGAGTCTGTTCTAAATTAGAAATTTTGATCTATTAGATGCTAGATTTTGTAAAATCTATAACTTTTGATCCATATGTCCAAATTTGGCAAATTTTATATCAATGGAATCAGCAAGACAAACTCTATCCAACCATGCACTTTGTTTAATGAATTGCTTCTGGTAAAATGGTTGTTTTTGCAGAAACTTGTGTAGGCATAATTTGAATATAAAATTCATTCTAAAATTATTTTTGTGATAAAAACCTTTGGCAAATGGATTGTTTTGAACCTACTGACCATATAAACCAACTTGTGGATTCAAAAACATATTTTGTGGGGCAAAAGAATAAATCTTTGATTTAGAACATTTCTAGTCAAATAAAAATGTTGTTTATATGCTAAAAATACTTTTTGGAGAAAAATATTTGGGAAATGATTTGGATTAAACTCTCTGACCCTAAACACAAAAGTTTATGATTTAAAAATATATTTTGTGAACCCTATAGAAATTATTACTTTGCTAAAGGCATTTTCAACAACATAAAATATTGATTTGGTATAAAAATGGTTTATAGATAAAACCTTTTGCAATGGTTTCAATACTAAACACTTGACCTTAAAACACTAACATTTGTGTTAAAAATATATTTGGTAAACACTATAAATATTATTTGGATTTAAATCCTTTCTAGCAAAACAAAAATGATTTAAAGTGGCCATTTTCCACTAACTTAATATCAAATGGTTTTACCACTTTTGCAAATGACCAATAGGTGTTTTCAAATGTTTATAACCTATTAGAAACCACTTTTCCAAATAAAACAATCTTTAGCATGCTTGCATGCATTGCTTTGTTTCTATTATTATTTTTTGTGATGTTTGCTTGAATGGTGGATTGAATATTGCTTGCTTGGTTGAATTGTAGTGGAAATTGAAGAGTGTGAATATTGCAAGATCAAGGAGTGAACTTATAATTATCTACCAAAAAGTCAAGTGATGCTTCATACTTTGTCCCATTATTTTCACTATGCATTAGTGATATTTCAAAGTAAGACTTGCATGGAATTTTTGCTAAGTATAAACTATGCCATGGGAAATCCTAGTAGATGAAACCTTAGTAGAATTTTCCTAAGTTAAGATTCCTACTACTATCATGCTTAGCTTAGCTAGTATAAAACCAGGGTGGATTATATTCATGCTATGGAATATTTCTAATTCAAGGACTTATGTTTTGCTTAATAAAACAACTAAGTGAATGAATCACCTGGGTGGAATGGAAGGAATGGTTTGTGTTGAGTGGTTACACAAGGCCCATTTCTATGGTTTACCTTCTGTATCTCACTTGTGGAATGCCACCCAGGAACAAAGAGATTTGAGATGTCAAATGTTGAGAAGCTTCAAGTGCAGCCACTTGGCATTATGGGCTCTGCCTGGATCATATAGGTTGCAATAACTTAGCCAAATGGACAGTTGGTGGTAGGGGAATGATAGGTTGGAGCGCGTTCATTTTGGTCTAAGGGAAGGCTTCTGAAAGATCTTGTCTTGGTGAAACCAAGTCTTGTGGGGAAAGTGCACCACCTCTGCAGAGTGAAAAATCTAAGTACCTAGCCATGTCCCTGGTAAAGGACAATTTGAGCATCAAGACATGGAAGCTATCAAGAATATCCTCATCCCAATTTTCTAAGTTAAAACTTGTGGTTGAACAAGGGTGAAGGTTCACCAATTTCTATTGGTGGTTCCTTGGGTGTTTTTGACAAGCAAAAACTTAGTGTTTTCAAATGATAAGGAAAATCTATTTTGAGCAAAGCAAGCCTAATCTCCACTTAGCCAAATGCATATAGATGATAGCTACCACTATACTACCATAGTATCACTTGCCAATACAATTCAAATGTATTGACCCTTGTGGCTGTAACTTATTATGTTGCAGGTTTGTATGATGTTAGTGAAGTATGTTGATTAGGATTACAAGTCTACAACCAACATGATTGCCTATGGAATTTTGAAGATGAAGGACCCCATGTTATAGTTATTTCTGCTGCATTGTAATGGGATAGCCAAATGATCTATGTAAGATGTAATGAATTATTTTATTCCTGGTTATAAAGTTGTATTATGACCTTTGTTTCTTGATATTACATCTTAACTGTGGATGCTAGCTATTGATCCAGGGACTAGCATTGTAAACATAGGGATCTCTACCTTATTAAAGGTTGGTACCACTACAGCCCTCCCTTATATACTGGTCAGGGGGGAAGATTACAATTTGGGCTCTAGGGTTTACTGTTTGGATACAGGTTTACATGGTAGGGCCGACTATAGGGCCCAGCCAGTGGGCCAGTACCCAGTCCGCCCTTCTTTTAGCATCATACTCTTCTTTAGTGGTCACCCGGGCTTCCTTTGGGGTGTCATGCTTGCTTTAACGGTCACTCGGACCGCTTTGACGGTCAGCCGACCACTTTGCTTTATCCTCGTCGGGTAGCGCTGGTCGTGACGGCACGCCAGCCTGCCTGATGACGAGGGGAGCCAGAGGCGTACCCCGCAAGGAGCATCTCCCCCTCTATGCTCTTCATCGAATCCGAGGTAAGCTGGGTGGAAGCAGCCACCCGGCCGGTTCTACTGGATGTCGGGCTAGACGGGCCAGCCGAGAAAGCTTCGAGCCCAGCCGAGCAGTATTAGCCAAGCGGCTCGAGTTGTCCTGCTTGATGGCCAGGCGGCCTGTGCCTTTTGGAGCCGGACTACTTGGTCGTGGCTTTCCCCACCTGGGGGTCATCCCCCCGACATATTTCCAGGTGCAGCTGAATTGATAACTCAGTTGTTAAGTCTTGCAAGTATTCTTTGGCTCCCCTTATGTCGAATCAATAAATTGGGTAATACTACCCTCGAAGACTGTTGCGATCCCCTATACTTGTGGGTCATCACTTTCCTTTAAAGTTGTCCCCAAAAGTGATGTTTGACGTTGAGTTGACATCGTGAATGAATTGGTCAAGCCCACTTCTACCTCCGGTCATATGATTGGTGCATCCACTATCAAACACCCATTTTGATCCACCGGAGATGTAGCCCTACAAAATCAATTCTTTGATTTAGGAACCCATTGAGTAATGGGTCCCTTAGCATTAGCAACAAGATCCTTTCGTACCCAAATTTAGTACCATCTATAAGCATTACCATTGCAAGGACCAACATATTTGGCATATACATCTCTTTGGGTGCTCTTACATAGCACAGAGTATGGATTAGACTTTCCCGCATACTTATAATTGGGATTGCCCCTCATGGATCCCCCATTCACAACATTCCTTTTGACTTGGTCAACCACCTAGTTGTAGGGGTTCGTAGCATGGAAAACAAAAATTTTCTATCGCATACAAACAAACAAGCCAAGATCTATCTACTAGATTGTAGCAACGAGTCGATGGAATAACTTACCCTCGAAGATTCCAAAGCGTTTAACGAGAGCGGATTCTCGTGGGTGATGTAGTCGTACTCTTCCCGATCTCAAGATCGTGTAGACGATTCTTCCGGCGCTGCGTTCCGGCAGCGCTCCCGCAGTCGGTCACACGTTCGGTACTCGACGAAGACCTTCCTCTCCCTTGTTCCAGCAGGCAGCGGAGGTTGTAGCACTCTCCTCGCGATTCCGGCAGCACAACGGCGTGGTACCGGAAGTAGAGGGGAGATCCCGCAGGGCTTCGCCTTAAGCCGGAGCGAGTATGGTGGATTATGAGAGAGGGCTATTAGTGGTCTAGAGATTAGACACACCAATTAGAAGGCTCTAAACCGCAGGCTAAAGCAATTAGAAGCTCTAAACCAAAACGGCTCTAAACCGGAGATTAGAGGTAGAAACTTGTGTGTCTAGAGGAGGGAGCCCTGCCCCTCCTTTTATAGGTGGGGAGGCGCGGCCAGGGGAGGGGAGTCCCTCCCCAAGTCGGCCTTGGGTGGCGCGCCGGCTTGGGGAGGAGACTCCTCCCTCAAGTCGGTTCCCAACTCCTCTTGCTTGTTTCCCACAGTTTCTTGTTTTAGCCGTTTGACTTTCAAACTGGACATTTGACTTTTCTGTTTTAGGATTCAATTTAATCCTTTATTTGGGACAGCAAGAACACTTAGTACATGATGCAATCATTCCAATATGTAATGACACATTCATGTACCCCTTCCCCCCCGGAGTGCCGGACAATCCGGAACCTTCTAGAACATTCCCGATGAAAACACCGGAATCATTCCCGAACTCCGAAACAGGACTTTCTTTATATGAATCTTATTCTCCGGACCATTCCGGATCACCTCGTGATATCCCGGATCCCATCCGAGACTCCGAACAACATTCGGTCTCTTTCTCATAATACCATAACTACTCAAAACAACGTCGAATCCTTAAGTGTGTCTCCCTACGGTTCGTGAATTATGCGGACATGATCGAGACACTTCTCCGAACAATAACCAATAGAGGAATCTGGAAATTCATATGGCTCCCACATATTTCTACGATTACTTTGCGATCGAATGAACCACTTACATACGATACCAATTTCCCTTTGTCTCACGATATGTTACTTATCCGAGGTTATGATCGTCGGTATCTCTGCATACCTAGTTCAACCTCGTTACTGATAAGTACTCTTTTCTCGTTCCCGTGATATGTGATCCCTTGTGAGCCAGTCACATGCTTGCAAGCTAATTGGATGACATTTCACCGAGAGGGCCCAGAGAATATCTATCCGTCATATGGATGGACAAATCCCACTCTTGATCCATGTGTCTCAACCAATACTTTCCGAACACTCAATGCCACCTTTATAGCCACCCAGTTACGGTGTGGTGTTTGATGTCATCAAAGCATCCATCTGGTAAAGGTGATATGCATGATCTCATGGTCGAAGGAATTAGGTTACTATGTATCAGAAAGCATATAGCAATTGAACTATTGAAATGACTTGATCTTTATGCTACGCTTATCTATAGGAGTATGTCCACCATATCATTCTCCTAATGATATGATCTTGTTGTTGATAACATCTCAATGTTCATAATAGGGAAACCACAATCATTTATCAACCAACAAGCTAGTGAAGTATAGAGGCTATACTAGGGACTTCAAATTAAGTTTACAAATCACACAAGTATTAATGTTTCCCTGTTAATACTATTATAGCATGAATGTAAACATTTATCATAAACACAAAGATATAATAATAACTACATTTATTATTGCCTCTAGGGCATATCTCCAACAGTCTCCCACTTGCACTAGAGTCATCTAATCTAGATTACATGGTAATATACCGAACACCCATGGCAGTTTGGTGTTGGTCATGTTTTGCCCTCGGGAGAGGTTTAGTCAACGGATCCGCCACATTCAGATCTGTGTGTACTTTGCAAATCTTTATATCCCCATCCTGGATATGTTCTCGAATAGCGTGAAAACGTAGCTTGATATGCTTCAGCTTCTTGTGTGACCTTGGTTCTTGCGCATTGGCTATGGCGCCCATGTTATCACAGTAGATAGACATTGGGTCCAGCGCACTAGGAACCACACCCAGCTCTGTAATGAACTCTTTCATCCATATCTCTTCTTGTGAAGCCTCCGAAGCAGCCATGTATTCCGATTCAGTTGAAGATCTCGCCACAACGCTTTGCTTTGCACTCCTCCAGCTAACTGCTGCACCATTCAAAATAAATACGTATCCAGATTGTGATTTAGAATCATCCGGATCGGTGTTCCAACTAGCATCGGTGTAACCATTAACAACGAGCTGTTCATCACCTCCATAAGAAAGAACCATATCCTTAGTTCTTCTCAAGTACTTAAGGATGTTTTTGACCGCTGTCCAATGATCCACTCCTGGATCACTTTGATATCTGCTAGTTAAACTAACAGCATATGCAATGTCGGGTCTAGTACATAGCATGGCATACATTAGAGATCCTATGGCTGAGGCATAGGGAGTCTTACTCATCCTTTCTCTATCTTCTGCCGATGTCGGACTTTGAGTTTTACTCAAGGTCGTATTGGGCAACATGGGCAAGAACCCTTTCTTGCTTTCTTCCATTCCAAACCTTTTTAGAACTTTGTCCAAATATGTACTCTGTGACAATGATATTTGGCGTTTCGATCTATCTCTATAAATCTTTATGCCTAATATGTAAGCTGCTTCGCCAAGATCCTTCATTGAAAAACTATTATTCAAATATTCCTTGACACTATTAAGAAGGTCTACATCATTCCCAATCAACAATATGTCATCCACATATAGTATTAGGAATGCTACAGAGCTCCCACTCACTTTCTTGTAAATACAAGCTTCTCCATAAGTTTGTATAAAACCAAAACTTTTGATTACCTTATGAAAACGTTGATTCCAACTTCGGGATGCTTGCTTCAATCCATAGATGGACCGTTGAAGTTTGCATACCTTGTTAGCATCTTTAGGATCGACAAAACCTTTGGGTTGCATCATATACAACTCTTCATCAATGTCTCCATTGAGGAATGCTGTTTTGACATCCATCTGCCATATCTCATAATCATAATATGCAGCGATTGCTAACATAATCCTCACAGACTTTAGCTTCGCTACTGGTGAGAAAGTCTCATCGTAGTCAACTCCTTGAATTTGTCGAAACCCTTTTGCGACAAGTCGAGCTTTATAGACAGTAACATTACCATCAGCATCTGTTTTCTTCTTGAAGATCCATTTGTTCTTGACAGCCTTTCGGCCATCCGGTAAGTCCACCAAAGTCCATACTTGGTTTTCGTACATGGATCCAATCTCGGATTTCATGGCTTCTTGCCATTTATTGGAATCTGGGCTCATCATCGCTTCCTCATATGTCTCGGGGTCATCGGTGTTGTCCACCAACATGACACTCATAACGGGATCATACCAATCTGGAGTGGTACGAGTTCTCGTTGACCTCCGAGGCTCTACAGCAACTTCAACCGAAGTTTCATGATCACCATCATTAGCTCCCTCTCTTATTGGTGCAGGCACCACAGGAACCTCTTCCGGTGCTGCGCTACTCGCAATTTCGAGAGAAGGTTCAACAACCTCGTCGAGTTCTACTTTCCTTCCAGTCACTTCTTTCAAGAGAAATTCCTTCTCTAGAAAGGATCCATTCTTGGCAACGAAGGTTTTGCCTTCGGATCTATGATAGAAGGTATACCCAATAGTTTCCTTTGGGTATCCTATGAAGACGCATTTTTCCACTTTGGGTTCTAGCTTGTCCGGCTGTAACTTCTTTACATAGGCTTCGCATCCCCAAACTTTAAGGAACGACAATTTAGGTTTCTTCCCAAACCATAATTCAAACGGTGTCGTTTCAACGGATTTAGATGGTGCCCTATTTAAAGTGAATGCGGCTGTTTCTAATGCATAACCCCAAAATGATAGCGGTAAATCTGTAAGTGACATCATAGAACGAACCATATCTAAGAGAGTTCGATTACGACGTTCGGACACACCATTACGCTGTGGTGTTCCCGGTGGTGTCAATTGTGAAAGTATTCCGCATTTCTTCAAATGCTCGCCAAACTCGTAACTTAGATATTCACCTCCACGATCAGAACGTAGAAATTTAATCTTCTTGTTACGTTGATTCTCTACCTCACTTTGAAACTCCTTAAACTTCTCGAAAGTTTCAGACTTATGTTTCATGAAATAGATATACCCATATCTACTCAAGTCATCCGTGAAGGTAAGAACATAACGATAACCACCGCGCGATGCTACACTCATTGGACCACACACACATCGGTATGTATGATTTCCAATAAGTCCGTAGCTCGCTCCATTATACCAGAAAATGGAGTCTTAGTCATTTTACTCATCAGACATGCTTCGCATCTTTCAAGTGATTCAAAATCAAGTGATTCAAGAAGTCCATCGGAATGGAGTTTCTTCATACGCTTCACTCCAATGTGACCAAGACGACAGTGCCACATATAGGTCGAATTATCGCTTGATTTCAAACGTTTAGCCTCAATGTTGTTGATATGTGTATTTCCACTATCGAGATTCAATAAGAATAGACCATCTATCAAAGGTGCATGTGCATAAAACATATTACTCATATAAATCGAACAACCATTATTCTCGGACTTAAACAAGTAACCGTCTCGCAATAAACAAGATCCTGATATAATGTTCATGCTCAACGCAGGCACCAAATAACAATTATTTAAGTATAAAACTAATCCCGATGGTAGATGAAGGGGTAGCGTGCCGACCGCGATCACATCAACCTTTGATCCGTTTCCCACGCGCATCGTCACCTCGTTCTTCGCTAGCTTTCATTTATTCTGCAGCACCTGTTTCGAGTTACAAATATGAGCAACCGAACCAGTATCAAATACCCAGGCACTACTACGAGTACTAGTGAGATACACATCAATAACATGTATATCAGATATACCTTTCTTCTTGATGTTGCCGTTCTTCAAATCCGCCAAGTACTTTGGGCAATTCCGCTTCCAGTGACCTTCTCCCTTGCAGTAAAAGCACTCAGTATCAGGCTTGGGTCCAGCCTTGGTCTTCTTCGCCGGCGTAGTAACTTTCTTACCACCCTTCTTGAAGTGTCCCTTTTGCTTAGACTTGCCTTTCTTGAATTTGGTGGTCTTATTGACCAACAACACTTGGTGCTCTTTCTTGATCTCCACTTCTGCAGATTTCAACATGGCAAAGAGTTCTGGCAACGTCTTGTTCATGTTCTGCATGTTGTAGTTCATCACAAAGTTCTTGTAACTTGGTGGAAGTGATTGGAGGACACGGTAAATCCCCAAAGCATTAGGAATCACAATACCCAAGCTTTGAAGTTTGTTTGCGTGCCCAGACATCTTAAGCACATGCTCACTGACGGAGCTGCCCTCTTCCATCTTGCAGTTAAAGAACTTTTCAGAAGCCTCATAGCTTTCAATTGCCGCATGAGTCTCAAAAATCAATTTGAGATCCTCGACAATATCATATGGGTCTGAATCCTCAAACCTTTTCTGAAGCTCCGATTCCAAACCATACAAGATAGCACACTGAACTATGGAGTACTGATTCTTCCGAGTGAGGTAAACATTCTTTACTTCATCGGGAGCATCAGCTGCAGGTGGGTCACCCAGCGGTGCATCCAGCACATAGGTCAAATTACCAGCTGTGAGGACAATCCTCAAATTGCGGAACCAATCCGCGAAGTTGCTTCCATTGTTTTTCAACTTTTCTTTCTCTAGGAACGCATTAAAATTGATGTTAGGGGCTGCCATTGATCTACAACATATTTGCAATAGTTTAGACTAAGTTTATGACAAATTGAGTTCAAATTAATAATAAAATTAAACTAGGTGAACTCCCACTCAAAACAATATCCCTCACATTGTTTTAGTGATCACACGAACCAAATCCACCATATCAACACCGATCATCACGAGAGTTGACATAGTTTCAATGGCGAACAATCGACATGTTCATCATATCTACTATATGATTCATGCTTTACCTTTCGGTGATCCATGTTCCGAGACCATGTCTGTACATGCTAGGCTCGTCAAGATCAAACCTTAGTTTCCGCATGAGCAAATCTGGCTTGCTCACGTTGTATACACTTGCAGAATCTATCACACCCGATCATCACGTGGTGCTTCGAAACAACAAGCTTTAGCAACGGTGCTAACTAAGGGTGAACACTTTATGACTTGAAATTGATGTGCATGAGGGATCATCTTATAATGCTACCGTCGTCTACTAAGCAATACAAGATGCATAAAGGATTAACATCACATGCAATTCAATATATATATGTGATATGATATGGCCTTTCTTCTTTGTGCTTCCGATCTCCATCTTCAAGCACGAACATGATCTCCATCATCACCGGCATTGCATCAAGGTCAATGACGCTTCTCCATGGTTGTCGTCCACCGGCTTAAACTATTACAACTACTTTGAATAGACACGCGGGTCTTAACATAAATTAAAGACAACCATATGGCTCCTGCCGGTTGCCAACTTACAAGAAGGACCATTGCATACATCAAATATAATCACAATCATGGCCATATCACATCACTGCACACCCCTGAAAAACAAAGTTAGACGCCTCTACTTTCTTTGCATATTTTACGTGGTTTGGGGCTTTCAATAAGTGTCGTTCTAACTTACGAACAAGAACCACAACATTGATACTAGCATTGTTGATCACCCGTTGTAAATTGGATCTTAACTATGCTAGGAGAAACAGGCACCCGCAAGGCCACTTATGCAATACAAGTTGCATGTCAAGCGTGGAGCAAGTCTCATGAACGATGTCATGTAAGGTTAGCCCGGGCCGCTTCATCCCAACATACCGCAAGATGCAAAGTACACAAGAAGTAATCGACAATAAAAGCATCAACGCCCACAATGACCATTGTGTTCTACTCGTGCAACAGATCTACATATAGACACGGCTCTGATACCACTGTAGGGGTTTGTAGCATGGAAAACAAAAAATTTCTATCGCATACAAACAAACAAGCCAAGATCTATCTACTTGTAGAGGTCTCAACCTAATAAGGTAGATTCCTCCTGTGTTTTACAATGCTAGTCCCTGGATCAATAGCTAGCATCCACAGTTTAGATGTAATATCAAGAAACAAGGGTCATATTATAACTTTATAACCAGGAATAACATAATTTTATTACATCAAACATAGCTCATTAGGCTATTACATTACATTGCAGCGGAATAAATATAGTCATGGGTCCTTCATCTTCAAAGTGCCATAGGCAGATGTTGGTTGTAGACTTTGTAGTCCTAGTCAATCAAACATTATTCATTTAAAAACAATCAACCTGCAACATTACAAGTTACAGCCACAAGGGTCAATACATTTGAATTGTATTGGCAAGCTTCACTTTTATGTATATAAGAGTGGATCCTATCATTACATGCATATTTGGCTAAGTAGAGTTTAAGGCTTATTTGCATAAAGCAATATTTTATCCTATCTTTTCAAAAGGGTTTTAAAGTCTTTTGTCAATTTCTTTTCCAAGTTCCTTGAACTCCTTGGTAGAAACTCAAGTGTTCAAATCCTTGTCAAAATATCTTGAGCACCTTGGTAACCCCAAGTGCAACAAGTTTTAATCAAAACTCATGAGTTCCTTGGTATCCCCAAGTACATCATGCTCCTGAGCACCTTGGTAACCCCAAGTGCAACAAGTTTTACAAATTCTCTTTGAATTCCTTGGTAGACACACAAGGGCATCAAGTTTTTATATTAGAAGTTGGAATGTCGAGATCTCCCATAGTTCAAACTTTAGTTGCTCAGTATTGTCCATAACCGAGGACACGGCTAAGTACTTAGATTTTATTTACTTCTACAGAAGGAGTACACTTTACCCACATGTCACAATCCCATCTTGTTGCCACCAGTGGCCTACTGGATTAGTGCTCACCAAGATGGAGTACTGGCAGATTGAGAATGTGACGAAGTCTTTCCAAAAGGTCCTCCCATACATCATTGCTAGCTTTGTCTTCAGCCCCCATGAAGCATTCCAGATCCCCATGTCCAGTAACTAAAGACAATGTATGGGTCTTCCTAATGTAGTTGACTAAGCTAGAGCCATAATAGCATGTGGTTGCACACGAAAGCCACAATTGGAGAAGCATGTTTGATCTCTAAGTTTCCTAGGTGGTTTTCTTTTGGAGCACAACACAAAGTGATTGCCATAGACATGGTTCCCTTTTGTTGCCACCTTCTCCAAAACTTAAAGTATCCTCCACCTAGGTGGTTCATTGAGTCCTTGTTTTATTATGTAAAATACAAGTTCTTTTCTCAATCTTTGTAAAATCTCAACATGTATCTCTTTTCAAAACATAGCATATAGCATGGCTAATCATGTACAACTTCAATATTTTCACTAAGGAGTGTTTAGGGAATCCTATTAGGATTTAGCATAGCATAAGTATACAATATCTTTTCATGCATGTTTTTCAAAATCCACTAAGTATAATAAAAATAGTAGGACTTTTGTATGATAGTGTAACTTGCCTTTTGGTAGGGAATGGGGTTCACTTCCTTGATCTTGCTAGTTTCACACTTTGCTAATTTCACTACAAGTCAATCAAGCAAATCACCAAATCAACTAACATCCCAAACCAAGGTTAAACAAACAATTTCACACACAAAGCAATGGAGTCTAAGTCATGCAAAGGTGGTTTCTTTTTGCAAGGTTGGTCTCTACTAGGTTTATAAACTTTGTATGGTCCAAATTGGTCATCTACCAAAATGGCAAAGTCATTTGTAATTGGGTTTTATCTTAAAACCATTTTAAAATTCATTCATCATTTTACGTGGTGAAAATTATTCTTATCAAAGCAAAACTTTAGGTTTTTCACCAAGTGAGTTGCCTTTGGCAAGGTTTGATGTTTTGGGTCAGTAAGTTTTGGTCCAAAACATTTTCCCAAAGTTTTCCTTGCAAAGACATTTCCATGATAAAATCAAGGGGTTTATTTGGTTAGAAAATGGCTAAGTTAGATAATTCAACTTATATTTTACCAAAATCATTTTTAACACCAAGGGTTGGTTCCTAGGGTCAGTATGGTCACTAAAAACCATTTTGCATAAGATTTAATCCTAAAATCAAATTTAAACAATTTTTATACTCTAAACAAGTACACAAAAGTTTCTGCAAATTTAATCAAGCTAACAGATACTATTTTCAAAACTAAGGCCAGGGTTAGCTAGGGCTTGTTCTCCTGATTTCATTGATATAAAATTTGCCAAATTTGGACGTGTGGATCCAAAGATATAAGGGTTTGAAGTTTGCAAAAGTTTCTGTTTTTCAAATCTGTTTTAAACCAAATAGGTGACACGCGGCGTATTCTTACTGGTCGATACCGGTTCGCTGGGATCGCTACTGGGGTGCGTTGGATCTAACTGAAAATGTGCGGTGCAGATCGACGCATACCCCTTCGGTAAGTGGTTCTATTATATCCATCCAATCGACATCGGACGGCTCCTGCTGTCTGGCCAAGGACTGGCGGCGCTAGGTCGACGGCGAGCGGCGGAACGGCTAGTTGGCGGCAGCGCTAGCAAAACAGGACGCGAAAAAGAGGGGAAGGATGCTCACCAGGCTCGTAATGCAACACTGATGCTCAACTTGCTTGCGGTTTGACAGGGGGCGCTCAGAGGCAGTCGCTATTTCTCGTCGAAGTTGCTGCGGGCGGCGGTGCTCTCGGGTTGCTGTCGAGGACGATGCTGGGATCACCAGGAGGTAAAGAAAACGCATAGTCAGGAGCGCAAGGACACGGCGAAGGTGTGTGCGTGAACGAGAAGGCGCGGGGCGGTCTGGTTCACCTGGGAGATGTCGCCGGAGAAGAAACAGATACGGCGGCGCTCTGTGCTTGACGATGGCGAGGATTGGGGGCGCCCTAAGACAAACGGGAAGTGTCGTTAGGTTCGTATGAGTTTGGAGATCATCATCGTGTTCTCGGGGAGGAGAGGGGTGACCGGAATCTACCTGCGGAGCTCGTCGGAAAAAGATGCAGACGGTGGTGACGGTGGTCGAGGTGGTTGTCGATGCTCTGGATCGCTCGGGGGCAAGCTGGTGCTACGGGGATGATCGCCAGGAGGTGTGGATCACGAGAGCATGGTCGAGGAGGCAAGGGGCGGTGAGGGGTTGCCGGAATTGCTGCGACAGCTCTTCGGAGACGGTGGCGGTGCGAGCTCAAATTGTAGCAGCCTCGGGGCAGAGAGGGAGTGGCGAGTGAGGGGAAAGGAGGAGGAAACGCTGGCGTTTAATAGGCCGTGGTCGCAGCGTGGTTAAGGCGTGGCATTACTGCGAATTGAAGCCGCGACATCAACGGCAGAAACGGCCGGCGTGGTCGTCGCGAGGAAGGAGACGGCTGGGAAAGTGGGGTCCGCTGGTCAGTGGGAAAAGAAAGGAGGGGAGGGTCCACCAGTCATTCTCTCAGTGGGTTTGATAACGCGTGTGAATCGTTTTCTTTCGGGGTGAGGGAGCTGGGCTGTTTCCTGGGCTTGTTGGGCTGCCTGGGCTAGGTTGGCCAATCTCCATTTTTTTTATTCTGTAACTTTTTCCTTTTCTTTTTCTGATTTCTGTTTTGAATTTCCAATCAAACAAACATCAACCAAATCAATTCAAACAACACTCAAACTTTGTAATATTGAAATTAGTTCTGTTTAGTAATATGGTCAAAAGCCCAAAATAAAATAATAATAACTTTATTAATCCATTCTTTAATTAAATAAAATGGAACTTTATTCATTTAACATGGTTTGTTTTATTTAATAAAAATTCTCATTTGAAAACACTTTTCAAATCTAAATCAGTAGGTTTATTTGGAAATAAAGAATATTTGGAAGATTTGTTTTAAAACAAAATAACCTCTTATTTTAGGGTCCATTAGTAATAAAATAAAATGGGCCTTAGTCATTAAATCAAATAGATTTTGACTCTATTAATAAAATCTTTATTTGAAACCTAAATATTTTCCAAACCAAATTAGTAGGTTTTATTTGGAAGTATTAAATACTTGGAAACTTGTTGTTAAAACAAAATAACATTTTATTTTAGAGTCCATTATAAATTAAATAACATAGACTTTTATTATTAAAACCACTTGGGTTTGTTTTATTGAGAATATTTATTTTAAAATCTAAAATAAAGCCAAAACACTTTAGTGTTGTTTTAACACTTTAGTAGTTTTTGATGGTTTATAATTGATATAACCTTTATTAATAAAACTTGGATATTAAATCCTTATTAATTTATTTTAAATAAACCTTTGCTAATTTTATTTAGAATAAAATGTTTTTAATTCCAAAGCTTAGCAAAGGTTTAATTTGGTTTTATAAAATAATCTTTATTTAAATCCATCTTTTCTTTTGAATACCAAATCTTTTATTTTAAAAGATCCAAAATACTATTTCTAAAATATTTTTAGTTTCCTTTATTAAAATGTTTATCTTTTTAAA
The DNA here is from genome assembly GCA_916181665.1 of Avena sativa. Classification (NCBI taxonomy): domain Eukaryota; kingdom Viridiplantae; phylum Streptophyta; class Magnoliopsida; order Poales; family Poaceae; genus Avena; species Avena sativa. The sequence continues at coordinate 411,449,808 of OV702281.1, read as the reverse complement.
TCCTTTTAGGATTTTATTTAATTCAAATGGGTTTGATGTTCCAATTGAATTCAGAAAGTTTCTTCTGGCTCTGAAAATCAAACAAGGTTTTATTTTATTCATTTATTTTCACATTACAAGATTTGGAAATCTTGGGATGTGACACTACTAGATTGTAGCAACGAGTCGATGGAATAACTTACCCTCGAAGATTCCAAAGCGTTTAACGAGAGCGGATTCTCGTGGGTGATGTAGTCGTACTCTTCCCGATCTCAAGATCGTGTAGACGATCCTTCCGGCGCTGCGTTCCGGCAGCGCTCCCGCAGTCGGTCACACATTCGGTACTCGACGAAGACCTTCCTCTCCCTTGTTCCAGCAGACAGCGGAGGTTGTAGCACTCTCCTTGCGATTCCGGCAGCACAACGGCGTGGTACCGGAAGTAGAGGGGAGATCCCGCAGGGCTTCGCCTTAAGCCGGAGCGAGTATGGTGGATTATGAGAGAGGGCTATTAGTGGTCTAGAGATTAGACACACCAATTAGAAGGCTCTAAACCGCAGGCTAAAGCAATTAGAAGCTCTAAACCAAAACGGCTCTAAACCGGAGATTAGAGGTAGAAACTTGTGTGTCTAGAGGAGGGAGCCCTGCCCCTCCTTTTATAGGTGGGGAGGCGCGGCCAGGGGAGGGGAGTCCCTCCCCAAGTCGGCCTTGGGTGGCACGCCGGCTTGGGGAGGAGACTCCTCCCTCAAGTCGGTTCCCAACTCCTCTTGCTTGTTTCCCACAGTTTCTTGTTTTAGCCGTTTGACTTTCAAACTGGACATTTGACTTTTCTGTTTTAGGATTCAATTTAATCCTTTATTTGGGACAGCAAGAACACTTAGTACATGATGCAATCATTCCAATATGTAATGACACATTCATGTACCACTTCCCCCCCGGAGTGCCGGACAATCCGGAACCTTCTAGAACATTCCCGATGAAAACACCGGAATCATTCCCGAACTCCGAAACGGGACTTTCTTTATATGAATCTTATTCTCCGGACCATTCCGGATCACCTCGTGATATCCCGGATCCCATCCGAGACTCCGAACAACATTCGGTCTCTTTCTCATAATACCATAACTACTCAAAACAACGTTGAATCCTTAAGTGTGTCTCCCTACGGTTCGTGAATTATGCGGACATGATCGAGACACTTCTCCGAACAATAACCAATAGAGGAATCTAGAAATTCATATGGCTCCCACATATTTCTACGATTACTTTGCGATCGAATGAACCACTTACATACGATACCAATTTCCCTTTGTCTCACGATATGTTACTTATCCGAGGTTATGATCGTCGGTATCTCTGCATACCTAGTTCAACCTCGTTACTGATAAGTACTCTTTTCTCGTTCCCGTGATATGTGATCCCTTGTGAGCCAGTCACATGCTTGCAAGCTAATTGGATGACATTTCACCGAGAGGGCCCAGAGAATATCTATCCGTCATATGGATGGACAAATCCCACTCTTGATCCATGTGTCTCAACCAATACTTTCCGAACACTCAATGCCACCTTTATAGCCACCCAGTTACGGTGTGGTGTTTGATGTCATCAAAGCATCCATCTGGTAAAGGTGATATGCATGATCTCATGGTCGAAGGAATTAGGTTACTATGTATCAGAAAGCATATAGCAATTGAACTATTGAAATGACTTGATCTTTATGCTACGCTTATCTATAGGAGTATGTCCACCATATCATTCTCCTAATGATATGATCTTGTTGTTGATAACATCTCAATGTTCATAATAGGGAAACCACAATCATTTATCAACCAACAAGCTAGTGAAGTATAGAGGCTATACTAGGGACTTCAAATTAAGTTTACAAATCACACAAGTATTAATGTTTCCCTGTTAATACTATTATAGCATGAATGTAAACATTTATCATAAACACAAAGATATAATAATAACTACATTTATTATTGCCTCTAGGACATATCTCCAACACTAGTCACCTTCTTTTACAAAGGTTATTTTCTTTGGTGGAATGGCATTGCTCTTGTTGATCTTTGGATCAAAACCGACACCTTCCTTGGAAACTCTCGTCTTTTGTCGGGATAAAATCTCATCTAGGATCTTTACCTTGGAGGTAGGTGCACGACGCTCTTTCTCAAGTTGCTCTTTCAACTTCTTATTTTCCTCAATGAGGAGAGTTTGATCAAAGGTAGAGTTAGAGGACAAGAATTATTATCAATAATAATTGGATCCTTCAATGTACCAAGAGCCTTCTCATAGGTCACCCAAAGTTGGTCATGGTTCTCTCCAAGTTTTATGAGCTCACACTTGACAAGCAAACTAGACTTTTCAAGGTGCTCAAGGTCCTTGGTAAGAGAAGCATGAGCAACCTCAAGCTCTTTATTTGAGGCATCAAGCTCTTGGGACAAAGAGTTAGCCCTGTCAATAGTGTCCATGTATTTTGCTTATCAAGTTCAAAATTTTCAATTTGTAGTTTAAGAAATGAATTGGTATTCTTTTCCTCACAAAGCTCTTGCTCAAGAAGATTGAATCTTCGTTTCTCATCATCAATATGAGATTCCAAGCTATCAATGGCCTCATCATGTGAGCTAACAAGTTCCATTAATTGCTTGACTCTAGCATGAGCAATGAGAGGAAGAGACTTCATGATAGCATACATTTATTTTATATATTGTTCACCAAATTCATCACTATCACTATCATTATCATCATCATGGTGACTCTCAAGATCATCCAAGACGCTAGATAGGGATGGAGGAGAGGATATTACCTTGGAGCTTCTTGCCATAAGACAAGAGCCGGTGATCTTGGGAATAGGAGAACTCTCGATGTAGTCCTTGGCGTAGTCGTAGGTGAGAGGTGATCCGAGTTCGACATATGCCAAACCGGTCACACCCACCACTTTCTCCTCATCCCCACATTCCATGTCGGACTCGTCCTTGGAGATCCTTGCCATGAGTCAAGTGGCGGTGACCTTGGGAGTATGATACGTCCAAAACGTATCTACTTTCTCGAACATTTTGCTATTTTTTCTTCTCTAAACTTGTGTGATTTGGATACAACTAACACGGACTGATGCTGTTTTCAGCAGAATTACCTTGGTGTCTTGTTTTTGTGCAGAAAATGAACTATCAGGAAAAATCCCGGAAAATATGCCAAAAATTATATTTCACCAGAAGATCAACGGAGCTAGAAGGGGAGCCAGAGGGGAGGCCTGGGGGGCCCAGACCCACCCCAGGCGCGAGCCCACTACCCCGGCACCTTGGGGAGGTCTGGCCACCCCAGGCAGCTCCTCGGCCTCCCTTCGTGCCTATAAGTTTCCTTCTGACCTAAAAACATAGGGGCGTTCGATAGTTTTCTAGAAAGAGTTCTGTTCCGCCGCCATGAGAAACCAAGATTTGGATCCAGAAACTCCGTTCTGTCACACTGCCAGGACGGGGAATTTGGAGAGGATCATCGCCATCGTCATCACCAATGCATCTCCATCAACCAACGATGTTTCCCTCATCCATGAGTAAGTAATCCCCCACTGTAGGCTTGGGGATGGTAAGTATTGGATGAGTTCTATCATGTAATCGAATAAGATCTGTTAGGGGCATAGTTCCTAGTATCTCTATTAGTGCTATTTGACTTTGTTGCAACTTGTTGTGCTTAATGCTTGTCACTAGGGCCTGAGTGCCATGATCTCAGATCTGAAATTATTATTGAATCATTATGATAGTATTGTTTATGATCTTATCTGCAAGTTGTGTACACATATCATTGTCCGGATCAAAAGGCCCCAAAGTGACAATAATTGGGACAACTGGAGGGGATGGCTGTGGTGTGAGGATCACATGTGTTCACAGAGTGTTAATGCTTTTCTCCGGTGCTCTATTAAAAGGAGCACCTTAATTGCCAATAGTTCCCTAGAGGCCTCGCTGCCATGGGCTGGCTGGACAGAATATGTTGTGCAAGTTCTCATTACGAGCACGTATGACTATATTTGGAGCACATGCCTAGGATTGTTTAGTACTTGGATGCTTGTTATTATTTATCTGCAATGCCCTAGTTCTTTGAAGTTACATGTTTAGACTCGTCCATGCAACGCCCGTCTATCCATCCCTTTGCCTACCGCACTCGAATCCTACTGTTACCGTTACTGTTACTATTGCTACTGTTTCACTGTTGCTGTTACTGCTTCTGTTGCTCTGTTGTTGCTACTACAAATTGTTACTACTGATAAACTTCTATGAGCAAGAACTATTTCCAGGTGCAGCTGAACTGACAACTCAGTTTTTAAGGCTTGCAAGTATTCTTTGGCTCCCCTTGTGTCGAATCAATTAATTGGGTAATACTACCCGCGAAGACTGCTATGATCCCCTACACTTGTGGGTCATCAAGACTATTTTCTGGCGCCGTTGCCGGGGAGCATAGCTTTATTTGTAAGTTCACTTGGATCTATTATTGTTCACTGCTACTCCTTTCATCATGGGGAAGTCTCGTGATGGAAAGTTCCCTATTTTACCATCCACTATAAGAAGAGGTACAGTCCTAAACACCTCTGCTACTCTTGATTCACCGTCTGTTATAAGTAAGCTTGTCACACCACCACCACATACTCATGCTACACACACTGCTACTACTACTGAATCTGAAACTTCTTTTGATACTCATGATGTTACTTCTACTGTGCTTGATGCGAGTGGTTCATTAGGTCCTTTTCTAGATGCCACTATGGCTAGTCTAGGAAATACCGAAACTCCTAGTGAAGACACTGTTACACCTGTTAGCTCACCTGAGTCTAGTGAGAGTTTTGATATTAATGATGGTTACATAGAGCTCACTGATGAATTTGTTGAAGAGTGCCGAAATACCCATGGTGCTAGTGCTATTAAGAGTCTCCTTGCTAGACATACTATTATACCCAAGAAGTCCTATGATCCTAAGTTTGCCACCTCTCCCATAGATATTAAAGATAAAGATTATGATTTCTCTCTTGATTTAGCTTATTTAGATATTGTTGAGAAAGAACCTTTTTGTGGTACTGAAAATGAGAGTGATGTGGCTCATATGAATGAGCTTTCTACTATGAGTGCTTTGTTCTCTGATGATTTTAAAATGCGCAAGTACTTTGTTGCTAAGATCTTCCCCTTTTCACTAAAAGGAGAAGCTAGGGCTTGGTTTAATAGATTACCTCCTGGTTCCATTGATAGCCCAGATTGCTTGATTGCTTCTTTCTTCCATAAATATTTTCCTCTCAGTGCTAGACATGTTGCTTTGCAAAGACTTTTTGATTTTAAACAGAAAGAAGAAGAGAAATTGCCTGAGTCATGGAAAATATTATGTTCCTTGATTCATGCATATCCTGGATGTCCATTACCTAAGAATGAGTTGCTTGATATTTATTATAATAGACTAACTGATGATTCTAGGACCTACCTAGATAGCTTTGCTGATTGTGTTTTCAGAAAAAGGACTCCTACAGATGCTGAAGAATAAATGAACAAGATAAGCAAGAATTATGATAATTGGACTTCAACTGAGCTGAATACACCTGAGCCTATTACTCCTGAACCAGTTGTTCCTAAACCAGTTCCAACACCAACAACAAAGAAGAGGGGAGTTATTGCATTAAATGATGAAGTGATGAAGGAAGCTAAAAAGTGTCTAAAGGAGAAAGGTATTATAGTTGAAGATGTCAAGAATCTACCTCCTATAGAAGAATTATGTAAGCCAATTCCCCACTCATATACTATTGAGGTACACTCTCTCCAACACTTTGATGAAGGTGATATTCCTTATGGTAAGCCTCCTGATCAATGATTAGAGGAACTTGACATTTTTATTGTTAAACAAGGTAATTTTAATAAACAAGTTCAGAATCATTTATTGGAAAACTCTAGAGCTACTCATGAGTTGAAAGATATTGTAGAAAGAACTTCCAATGATATTAAAATGCTTTGTAAACACTTTCAAATGGTTAAAACCCAACTTGATCAACTTGCTAAGGTACAAAAGGATATGCTAGTTAATGCCTCAGGAGATAAACATGCTTATGGAATTAAAACTAGGAGTGGTGCAGCTACTCAAGATTCTTTATATCCTGAAGGACACCCTAAAATATTAGAGCAGGATTCCCAACAAGTATAAGATAGTGGTAGTCCTCGTAAGAGGAAGAAAAAGAAACATAAGAAAGTTGAGGAACCACTTGAACCTGCTATAGATCCTAATAGTATATCTGTCGCTGATGCTGAAACTGAGAGTGGTAATATTGATGAGTCTCCTGATAAGGAGGAAATTGAGGAAGAACCTGAAAAACACACTAAGAACACTAGCTACACAAAGGAAGATTTTATTGCTAATAAACATGGTAAAGAGAGAGAACCTTGGGTGCAAAAACCTATGCCTTTTCTAGGTAAGAAACACAAGTCAAAGGAGGAAGAACACTACAACAAGTTTTGTGAGTGGATGAAACCTTTATTTTTGCAAATTCCTTTGACTGATGCAATTAAGTTGCCTCCTTATTTAAAGTATATGAAGGATATTGTCTCTAATAAAAGGAAGATTCCTAATGAGGATATTTCTACTCTGCTTGCTAATTATTCCTTCAATGGTAAGGTTCCAAAGAAACTTGGTGATCCAGGTATACCAACTATTCCTTGCTCCACTAAGAATAATTATGTTAGAACTGCTTTATGTGATTTGGGAGCTGGAGTTAGTGTTATGCCTTTTTATCTTTATAAGAGACTCCAGCTAGAAAAGTTGATACCAACTGATATTTCTTTGCAAATGGCTGAAAACTCAACTACTATTCATGTTGGTATATGTGAGGATGTTCCTGTTCAAGTTGCTCATAATTGCATGGTTTTAACTGATTTTGTTGTGCTTGAAATGCCTGAAGATGATAATATGTCTATTATTCTTGGGAGACCTTTTCTTAATACTGCAGGTGCTATCATCAATTGCAATCAAGGAAAAGTAACATTCAATATTAATGACAAAGAGCACACTGTCTATTTCCCCAAGAAGGTTGTTAGAAGATATTGCCTGAATTCTATTGAAAATATTGAAGGCATCAAGGTTGGAGAAATATATTGTCCCATTCCACAGGAAAATTTTGAAACTATTATGATTGGGACCATTGCTATCAAGTATGAGGTAACATAAATCACGTTGTGGAATGCAAAGTTTTGATTCATATAAAATTGTTTTGGTAACAAGACTTGATCAACCTTGTTAACAAAAGGATTTAATGAACAAAATAATGTTTTCACAGTGGTTATACTTGCTCATTTTTATTTTTTTCTCATTTCCAATCTTTGCTTTTCGCCGTGCCTAACTTAAAGGCGTTAAAGAAAAGTACTTTTTGGGAGATAACCCAAGAGTTTCCTTCAGTCTTGGAAGTTATTACTACTGTAATGACCTCTCCTTATCCTTTTTGTTTGATTTTTGTGCCAAGAATGACCTCTAATGAGAGGGAAGTAAGATTTGGGGAGTTGCTGTCCCGAAACAGATTTCTGTCCTCCACCAAAAAATTCGTGAGGAGGATCTGTAACTCGGATTGAGCTCGAAATTTATGAATAAATCCCCCAGTATGTTGTCTAAATTTCGTTAGTTCAACACTTATTGATTTGAGCAACAGGAGATGTTCGAAAAAATCGGTTTCTACCTGCTGGTCTGTTTTGACAGATTTCTGCCATTATTTGCATTTGCTTTTTATTAATTCCTTTTTGAGTTCTCTTTAGATGAATTGAGCTTTTTGAAGGAGTTGATACAGTAGCTGTTCCAAAGCTTGTGTTTTTAATGAAAAGGTTTGCTGTTCCAAAGCTTTGCCAGAGGTCTAATATCTTTTGAATAAACTAATGTTGCTAATGAAGATTGTGTGAAGTTTTGTATGAAAGAAAAATTTCAGGTGTAGAGAGAGGATGATGTAATGAGATGAAGAATGGACAAAAAGCTCAAGCTTGGGGGGAGCCACTCCGTGTCACCCCAAGAATTACTCAAGAGGTACAAGCGTCAAAGCTTGGGGGTGCCCAAGGCATCCCCTTCTTCATTAATAAAAATCTCAGGTCTTTCTAGACACTTCGTTTTTATTGTTTCATGCACAGTTGTGTTGTTCTTGGAGCGTCTTAGTTTTTTGTTTTTCGTTTTCTTTTTCTTCATTTGGTTTTGCGTTGGTTGCCTTCTAAAAAAATCGAAAACATCAAAAATCTTTGTTGTTTTTCTTTGGTTTTGTGAGTTCTTCGCAGGGTTCAGCCGTCCTCAGTGGATATTGGTTTTCATGTTAATTATCCAAGTCGCACAAGTGAAGGGCAATAATGAAGATTAAGACAACTCGAGGTGTGATAAGAGGCTGGTAACAAACTCGATTTGTTTCATTTTTGTACATATACTCATCATTGTGAGCATGCTTAGCCTGTTTGCATAAGGTGTAAGTCATTATGGATGCTTAGTAGTTCTTGCTTGTCTATGATTAGCTCCAGCTTGCTAATAGTTTGTAGCATGTCATATGAATGTTTGCTTGCATTATTTTATTCATATTTTGGTATGACATTGTGGTATCCTCCTCTGACTGTTCATGTGAATCGACTTGGCACATGCTCATGCATGCATATGACTAATCAATAGTCAGTAAGCCTCGATGATTTATTTTGCCTCAGAGTTGTTGTATCACTTTCATGCCATAATTAGTCCTATTTTGTTGCAAGCATGATTATGACAGTTATTGCTCTCTTGTTTGTCGCTCCCTCTCTATTGCTAGCCTTCACTTGCAATGAGTACGTGCTCGACCTATGCTTCCAACTCCCCAAAACCAATATTGCCAGCTGCGCCACCATACCTACCTATTAGCATCATTTGCTATTTCAGTGCATATTCCATACACGGTGTTTTCTTCCAAAATAAAATGTTTGTCTGTTTTGAGAAAGTTAGTTAGTAAAGCTCTCACGAACTTGATGGCACACTTTATTCCTTGCGCTTAATAATCTTGAACCATTGTGACTAGTCCATGAAAGTTATATGCTTGCTTATTATATGCTGGGAGTCAGTAGAACCGTGCTGACGCGGGGAACACTTTCAACACCTGTTGGATATATTATCCAGTTGATTCCCTGCTCTTTTGTTTATGGATGTCGACGATGTGAAATAAAAGGGGAAGTTGTTAGTTCATGGAGTTTATACATTGTGTTAGAGAAACGCCTGGGCCGCTAGCCTAAACCATGCTTAATCATGGTGGAAACTTGCAGCATCACTATAATGAGCATCTATGAAGCTTCCTCAATAAAAAACTATGCATATGGTAAATAAAAAGATTGATGAGATGATCATTGTCTGTTTGCCTTGTCATTTTGGTTATGGGAAATCTCATGTACCATGTGCAAGGGGTACCCCGTTGGCGGTTCTCGATGATATGCATGTATTTACAATGACAAGAACTTTCAGGTGACCAAAGTTGAGTAGCATGCAGAGCGGCCCTCGTACTCAAGGGACTTGGGATTTCCAGTCTATGGTCTGTCAAGCATATGATTCAGAGTGGACCTCACTTTCACCTTAACCACATGAAGATTCCTATGATAGGGGCAATGAGAGCTCAAAGCTAATGAGTACCTTCCTTTCAGCATTAGGAAGCCTTTCAAACCTTCACAAAACCGTTTTCACAAATTTTTTGAGTCACCACTTATTCGATGAGCACCTTCTTGAGAGCATAGTTGTCATTCTTGTGTTTGTTCCAAAACATGGTTAATTATGTCATGACTTTGATGCTTGTATCTCTGATATCTTTACTTCTAGTCTTCATGTGAACTTCAGAGGTGCCTTGGCATTTATTGTGCTCTTCAAACAAAGGCAAGCGAGATACCACTCTATCATACCTTATTATGAGCATTGCAATGTTGCTTATGTTTATGTTTCATGCTACTTATTATTATTGAGTTGGTTTCTCTTCATAGCTTGCAATGACTATTGAGTAGACTTAGTTACATACTCCTTATTATGAATTGTCTAAGCATCTACTCCTGTGCTGAGAATATTTACATCATATGAAGCAAAGTGCTCGTGAAAGTTCTTTTATCGCACTCAGTTTTCAACTTAATTGCTTGAGGACAAGCAATAAGCTAAGCTTGGGGGGAGTTGATACGTCCAAAACGTATCTACTTTCTCGAACACTTTGCTATTGTTTCTTCTCTAAACTTGTGTGATTTGGATACAACTAAAACGGACTGATGTTGTTTTCAGCAGAATTACCTTGGTGTATTGTTTTTGTGCAGAAAATGAACTATCAGGAAAAATCCCGGAAAATATGCCAAAAATTATATTTCGCCAGAAGATCCACGGAGCCAGAAGGGGAGACAGAGGGGAGGCCTGGGGGGGCCATACCCACCCCAGGCGCGGGCCCACTGACCCCGCGCCTAGGGGAGGTCTGGCCACCCCAGGCAGCTCCTCGGCCTCCCTTCGCACCTATAAGTTGCCTTCTGACCTAAAAACATAGGGGGGTTCGATAGTTTTCAAGAAAGAGTTCTGCTCCGCCACCGCCAGAAACCAAGATTCGGATCCAGAAACTCCGTTCTGGCACCCTACCGGGACGGGTAATTTGGAGAGGATCATCGCCGTCGTCATCACCAACGCATCTCCATCAACCACCGATGTTTCCCTCATCCATGAGTGAGTAATCCCCCGCTGTAGGCTTGGGGATTTTAGGGATTGGATGAGTTCTATCATGTAATCGAATAAGATCTGTTAGGGGCATAGTGCCTAGTATCTCTATTAGTGCTATTTGACTTTGTTGCAACTTGTTGTGCTTAATGCTTGTCACTAGGGCCCGAGTGCCATGATATCAGATCTATACTTATTATTGAATCATTATGATAGTATTTTTTATGATCTTATCTGCAAGTTGTGTACAAAGCATTGAATCATTATGATAGTATTTTTTATCATTGTCCGGATCCAAAGGCCCCAAAGTGACAATAATTGGGACAACCGGAGGGGATGGCTGTGGTGTGAGGATCACATGTGTTCACGGAGTATTAATGCTTTGCTCCGGTGCTCTATTAAAAGGAGCACCTTAATTGCCAGTAGTTCCCTAGAGGCCCCGTTGCCACGGGCTGGCTGGACAGAATATGTTGTCCAAGTTCTCATTACGAGCACGTATGACTATATTTGGAGCACATGCCTAGGAATGTTTAGTACTTGGATGCTTGTTATTAATTATCTGCAATGCCCTAGTTCTTTGAAGTTACATGTTTAGACTCGTCCATGCAACGCCTGTCCATCCATCCCTATGCCTACGGCACTCGAATCCTACTGTTACCATTACTGTTACTATTGCTACTGTTTCACGGTTGCTGTTATTGTTGTTGTTGCTTTGCTGTTGCTACTACAAATTGTTACTACTGATAAACTTCTGTGAGCAAGAACTATTTCCAGGTGTAGCTAAACTGACAACTCGGTTGTTAAGGCTTGCAAGTATTCTTTGGCTCCCCTTATGTCGAATCAATAAATTGGGTAATACTACCCGCGAAGACTATTGCGATCCCCTACACTTGTGGGTCATCAGAGCAGGAGAGTCGTCGGTGTAGTCCTTGGTGTAGTCGTAGGTGAAGAGAGACCCAGGTTCGGCGAAGGCCAAACCGGCCACTCTAACAACCTTCTCTTCATCCTCTTCCTCCTTGTCGGATATGTATTCTTGACCTAGGAAGCCCTTTCCATCACGCCTATTGTTCCTCTTGTATCTTTCATTGATGGGGTTGGGATTCAATCTTGGTTTGGCACCTTCTTCATACTTGGGCTTGTCAAGCCTCTTATCATATGGGCATTTATCGGCAAAGTGGCTCGACTCATCACAATTATAGCACGTCCTCTTCTTCTCACTTGATCCCATTGAACTTCTCCCTCTTCGGAACTTCATGTTCTTGGTGAAGAGAGAAAGTTGAGAGAGCATATCATCAACTCTATCAACATCTCTTTCTTCATCACTTGCAACATCTTCTTGCACATGCTTGGCCTTTAGTGCTAGAGAGTGGGAGGACCCAATAGCACGGTTGATCACCTTGATCTTTTGCCCTTCATCCTCCAAGTTATCCGTGGCAACAAGATAAGAGACTAGATCATCGGGAGTGAATTGATTAGCTCTATCAAGGAGTTACAAGTTCAAGGCAAGCTTCTTACCGGTGACCGTGATCATAGAGACAATCTTGGACTTGATGAGCTCATCATTCAAATTGAATCCATCATCATACTTTTCACATCCTAGGCCACCAATCTTCACGCAGAGGGCAACAAGTCTCTTGTATGATTCGACAATGGTCTCACCATCATGGTTCATGAACATGTTCATATCCGAATTGGCAGCTTCATACTTGGATTTTTGGATAAGAGACGTTCCCTCTTGGAGAATGACAATACTATCCCAAAGATCCTTTGCGGTGGGGATGTCGCTGACTTGATCATGGAGAGTACGGTGAATGGCACTCCTTATCTTGTCACAAGCCGGTGCATTTAGTTGACGGTCATAGTACTCTCTCGGAGTGAGGTTGTTGGGATATTGAGGGTGGAAACAGGTGCACACGATCTCCCAAAGCTCAACACTGCATCTGCGAAGATGAGCCAATATGTTGGCGTTGTTCCAAATACTGACCAAGTTTCGTGGGCTTGCCATTTTATTGGTACAGTATGTATTGGTTGTGATCCAAACGTGCCCTGGGTGCAGGAGCGTGGGACGGGGTGGGAGGCGTGTTGTGTGTGTTTCCTGGGTGCGTGCGTGTATAGCTTGGTCGTGTCGGGTGCGTGTGAGTGGTGCGTACCAGGATGGGTGGGTGTGTTGTGCCGGCGACGGGGTGGTGGTCTGGTGGTGTGGGTAGGGTGGTTTGGGTCTAGGGTAGATTGGGTAGTTTAGGGTTAGGGTTTTGGGGTTGTAGGTGGCCTGGTCAGGCCTCTGGCCGGCTAGGCTGCCTTCCCTAGGTGTTAAAATAGTCTTGTTAATTTTATTTAGTTTTAAATATTCTTTTGTAAAACAGTTTAGACAAATAGAAGATCTGGGCGGACCGAGAGTTTTAATTTGAAATAAAGACGGGGATCTTTAGAAAACAAAAGTAGACTTTTACAAAATAGTTTTAGGAAAACCATGCATGATGACATGACGATGCTCAAATGCAATGGGTCATGATGAAATGAGCATACAGTCGTGATGATGCACAAACAAAAACATCAAGCGATTTTCTAGTAGTGATTTTACCCGAGGTGCTACAGACTACATGCGCATGAGCGAGTCCACATGCCATGAGGCAATGTACCGGTTTTGCAGCGCGGTTATTATGGTGTTTGGCAAAGTTTACTTGAGAGAGACAAACACCAAAGACATTACCCGCCTTTTGTCCATCAACGAGAGAAGGGTGTTTCCTGGGATGCTTGGAAGCATCGACTTCATGCATTGGAAGTGGAAGAACTGTCCCTTTGGTTGGCAAGAACAGTTCAAAGGGCATGTGGCAGGGTGCACTATCATATTGGAGGCTGTTTGAAAGTGTAAGATGGTTAACCTAGAGGGGGGTGAATAGGTTTCTACAAAATTCTTTGTAATCTTTTGCAAGTTTTAGGCTTTGCGGAATATAAGTGAGCCTAAATGCAAACTAGGTGAGGCAACCTAGATGATGAAACAAGATACTTCAAGCTCGAAGGCTATCACAAGGTAACCAACACAAATAAGAGATCGGTTAAGGAATAACCGAAGCACGTAGAGACGAAGATGTATTCCCGTGTTCACCACCTTTGGGAAGGGGGATACGTCACGTTGGAGAGGTGTGAGGTTCCACGAAGGATTCCTCACGTGCCACAAAGGCTCACCTTCTTCTCCGATCCTATCTCACGAAGGAATAGCTCACTTACTCGTGGTAGACTTTAAGGTAGTCTCCAAACCCTCACAAACTTTCCATGGAGAAAATCACAAGCCGAATGCCTCCGGGCGACCCTAGCCGCCTAGGGTTTCCACAAACCCAAGAGTAACAAGCTAAATCGATGAACTCAAGGGGAAATGAACTTTGGCTTGGTGGAAACGTAGATCGGGACCTCCTCTTCCTTTCTATCAAAGGGATTTGGATTTGATTGGGTAGAATGGGAGATCCTCAAGCTTTTGTGTTTCAACAATGAGAGAGAGAGCTTCAAGAAATGAATGTTTGCTGAAATGCCTAACCTCTCAGTGGAGAAGAAAGGGGTATATATAGTATGGGGAGAAAAAGAGCCATTTGGGGATTCCTGCGACAGAACCGACAATAAGTCTGGTCGAACCGGGTTGCACGCCGAAAATTCCGGCGACAGCTCCGGCGGACCGGACCACACGCTGGAAGTTTTGGCGGCGACCGAAATTCTCGGCGAGCAACCGAAAGCGCTTGCAGTAAGACGTTTTGGTGCTCACCGAGAATTTCCGGCGGCGGCCGGCTGGCGAGAGCACGGGCGATGCTGGCACTTCTGCCGATTTCGCAGTAGCCCATTTGGGCTCATTTTTCATGGCTATTTTTTCTCTCTCTTTGAAAGGGTGTGTGGTGGTGGATTATGAGAAGTATATATGGTGTAGAACAACCCCAAAGAGCGCACCGAGATCACCCCTCTTAATAGTACGGTGTTTTCTATTTGACTCAAGAGTAAAATAAGAGAGAATAAGAAATAACACCATGGCTCTTCATATAGAAACGAATGGGGGGTCACACATAGCCTTTCACCAACAACTGCGGACTCTCACCTATAGAGTAGCTAGTAGAAACATTAGTCTGCTCTCTAGCTTAGATGTCACAGTTATCCAAAATACTAGATAAGGGCTATTTTCCTTTTCACTGTTGCATCACAAGATCTCTGGATTTGGCACTTCTTTTTTTTGGAATGGTTGGACCAAACAAGCATCAATGTGCTGCAATGGTCTCCGGTGTTTGCTAGGCTGGCAGAAGGCAATGCCCCACAGGATTTCTATCAGATCAATGACAATCCATATGATATGGGTTACTATCCAGCTGACGGTATCAGTCACTCCTAGGTCACCTTTGCGAAGATAATCCTTAACCCTATAGATGAGAAATGCAAGAGGTTTGCGAAAGAGCAAGAAGCCGCTAGGAAGGATGTGAAGTGAGCATTTAGTGTGCTTCAGTCAAGGTAGGCTATTTTTCAATACCCTGCTAGAACTTGGAGCACATATGGGATGTGGGATGTAATGACTGCTTATGTGATCATGCACAACAGTATCGTCGAGGAAGAGCGTGATGACGATATCTTGGACAAAGGCTGAGACTTTCAGGATTAGTTGGTTGAGCCAGAGCCATGTCTAGCGTCATGGAAAGATCTCAGGCGAGTGCATGAAAATTTGCGTCACAGACAGACCCATGATCGACTTCAATTAGATTTGGTTGAGAATATATGAGCTCATACGGAAAACCTAAATGGTTAATCCCTTAATTGTTTATTGTAATTTGAATGACGTTTGGTTATTTTCTATTAAACCATGTGAGCATAAACTATTTATATGTAAGCACTATTTTAATTAGATTATCTAATTTAGTCTATTTGCTTGTCATATATTTTGTGACAAAATATACAACCATATCAAAATTCTGGCCAACACGGACAAATAGATCACACGCTAAGCACGGTGGGCCAAACAGGTCAGATCCGACCGAAAAACGACATCGGCTTGACCCAAACGGACAGAAAATGCTAAGCTCCTTCAAAGACATGCGTGCTTCCGGTTTGATTTTCGCTTGTGAGATTGGACGATGCCACGAACAGGGCAACGTGTTCGGCTATGGGTCAAGCAATAAAGAGGACGCGTGGGGGTCATTCAAAACAAAAAAAACTCGCGTGAGGACGGTTTGAGAGGAAAGTCGCTATAGGTCGCCGCCGACCCATCAGCACAGCCGGCAAAAATACGGCGAGATGAGTGACGGCCGGCAGAAATACGGCCGCCGGGTGCACTCTGCCTCCTCAAATCAGCCCAATTCATCAGACGAGGTGGCAGATCAAGCTCACGCCCTCTGTCTTCGGCGTCGTCGCCGCGGCTGTTGATTCGCCATCAAAGGCAGCAAGGAGGAGCACACGCGGAAGTGGTGCAGAGTTGCACGGCACATGGGGACACCAGCCGGATCCGGTGGTCAACATCGCCGCCATCATCCGTTCTCCTTTCGGTGAGATCAACTCCATCGCTGGCCCTCCCTCTATCCTTTTTTCTCTCAGAAGAGGGAGATCACCGAGGTTCTAGGCGCATGTCAGCAGAGGCGGCCGTCCATCATTCCTCTGATAGTTCAGCACTAATAGTAGGATTCGAGGATGCACTCTTTGTCCTCCTCAGTAAGCCTTTATGGGGATAAGCAAGGATGACAATGGTGTCTAATGTCGGCTTGATCATATATTGGTATGTGCATGTCTACTCATGACTCATGTGCAAAATCACACCTTGATCGAGACGTGTGAATCGTTCTCTCTTTAACCTTTGCGTGTCTCAATACTCCCTCATACTAGGCTTACTAAAAATTAGAAAAATCTCAAGTGTTAGCCTTATAACTAGCACTAATTAATACGTACTTATAACCAATAGCCGGCCTCCTCTAATCATCTAAATCACATCACCATTTCTACCAAGATAATAAATCGAAAAGGAGGGAGTATCATAATTTATTAATACGGACGGGCGCGGCAAAGCGCGCTTTTATGGTCTAGTGCTTTACTAATGCTCATGAATTGTAATATCAAGTAGTCATATCTTACAATTTTCTTAGTTGTTAGCCATATAAATTCTTATATCAATAATCAAATTGTAGAAGATTATGTGTTATTTATCCTATAACAGCATGTAAATTCATGTAGAGTCTATATTATCCTATTTGTGTATTAGTAGCTTCGTTGTTATCATGTTGTTTTCTTTTCGCTGTCGACTTCTAGCCACAAATAACTTCTAGCCACAAATATATGTATACATAGTTGTCGTGTTTTCGTCATATGTCTTCCTCTGCATTTGTCTTCATTGCACTAGACTAAAATGAAAAATACACAAACCAAACATGTGAAAAACGCACGCAAGCAAAGCGCGTGAAGTCCTTCTAGTTCTAGTAACTAGTAAGAGTCAACAAGTAAGAGTCAACACTTCAACATGGATATTACACGACCACATTGCCTGTGAGGGTGGCAATGTAAAATAGACCCTGCACGCATTAGTTGGGAGTACCATCTCAATAGGATTGACATTTGAGTGCCGGAGTTCTACCTCGATTCAGGATTTCTCCCCCCTATATTAATATAGCAACCACATGGTACATGTAACATCCCAAAAATATTAATTAAGATTATCAAGTTCTAATCACCTAAGTTTAGGGGTAACAAAAACTAACATGAATGCTTGCCATGACTTGTTTAATTGCTATGAATGGCAATAATTGGTTTAAAGATGAAAACAACATCATCTAAATTATTTCCAAGCAGAATCAAATTAAGAGAAAATCAAAAATAAATAATATGAGCAAATGGTTATTTTTGTCAAACTTGTTCACTAGACCACTTTGAGTGTTTCTAGTCCAAGTTTTCTAACAGAAACACATCCAATTCTTTTCACCCCTTGCTAGAACAAGTACAAGTGAACCCAAGCGCACCTTGCAAACTAACAAAAATAGATTTCAAATCTATTCAAATCACAATTCAAAACTGAATCAAGTGTAGGTACTAAGATCACCATTTCTCAAAACCCAATCAAACCAGTTCACTTTGCCAAACCCAAGCAACCAGATACTACAAAGTATGTGATCAGTACACTAACCAAATTTCATCCAAAAATTCAAATATAAATTTCTTTTGGACATTTCATCAAACAGTTGGTGAACACAGTAAACACTACCTAACTTCTACTGTTTGTGATCAAAGCTTTATCCAATTCTTGTCTCCAATTCTCACCCTTGTCTCCCCCGGTGACTACCAGTGCATTAATCAACCTATCACCCCTACCCTTGCACCAGTGCCATGCCACCCGAGCTTCCCCTTGCCAGCCGACCATGGCTAGCTAGCAGGAGCCACCGTCGTGCCTAGCCACCATGTCTAGGAGGCAGCTGACCATCCACCGCCACCCCCTGTACAGCCCTCGCATGTAGCCAGGCCTTGGACCACCCCAGCACCTCTGCGCCCTTTTTCTCTGCGCCATGCCGAGAGCACGCCAGAGCGTCGCACCCGACACACACGTACACTCCATGCCTCGCCTTCGTCGTCTGTGCCCGCAATCACCGTGACACCAGGAACCTCCCAGATATCCCGTTCGCCGCCGCGTGACCCGTAGCCACTACGCGTCGTCAAAACCGCCGTTGGTGCCGCTCAGAGCACCAGCCCGTTCCGACCAACCTCGACAGCCCCTTTCTGTGCGATTAAGTCCTTGAGCATCGCCAGGAGACCGCGCACCGGCCTACACCCTCCGCCATGCCGTTAGCTTGCTGTACCATCGACCCTGTCGAGCTCTGCCCATGCCGCGCTGCCCCTCTCGCTCGGCTATAAAAGGAGGCCACCCCAGCCTCAATTCGCCACACCATCTCACTCCCCACCTCTCATAGAGCACCACTGACCCTTCCCTGGAGCAAGGCGAGCACCAGGTCGCCGGATTTTCACCGGAGTCTGCCGCGGAGGAGGAGGAGTGGAGCCATGGATTGGAGCTGCCCCAGGAGCCTTCGCGACCCCTGTTCGAACCGCCATCATTGACAACGTCGTTCGCCCCCAACGCCGACCCTAGCTGGAGCCCAGGTGAGCCTCACACGACCCCCACCGCAGCGTTAGGGTTCAGTCTCGCCGGCGCTGCCCGACGGAGACGACACACCCCAGCCGTTAGATCAGGTTCTAATCGCACGACCCACATTGCAAATTACCGCTTCACGTAGTTAGAGTCGCTGACCAGTGGGACATCTCTTTCAGTCGCCCTCTGCGTCGCGCTGTGTAGATTGGGCCGGTCCAGTTTAGTTCCCGCTCGTAGCCCAGGAATTCAAACAATCATTTTGCATTTTAGTTCAAATCTAGTTCAGTCAGTAGATTCAAGAATCGATTCAGAGATATTCACTGAACCAAATTGCATGAAACTATTTTTTTTATAAATGTATTGAAATTCTTAATCCAAACCCGGTGGATTCAAACCATTTGGAATTATAGACCCTCTATAGTAAAAATAACAAGGCAGAGACTTTTCTGTATTCAAACATTTTTCAAAAATCAACCATAAATTCTTTTAAGTTGATTCCAACTCTCAAAAATCACATTTGACAAGACCTTTCTGAATATATAAAAATATCTAGGTTTACTTGCAGTAATAATGGACAAGTATTAAAAGAATGCCCCATAAGCATTTCTAGTCACTTTAATTAATTAAAATAATAATGTTAAACCTTATTAAATTGTGACACCACTTTAAATCACATTCCCAAGTATTAAAATATGTGGTGATGACATATGTTAACATGATCCCATATTTTTGTTGGAGATATGCCCTAGAGGCAATAATAAATGTAGTTATTATTATATCTTTGTGTTTATGATAAATGTTTACATTCATGCTATAATAGTATTAACAAGGAAACATTAATACTTGTGTGATTTGTAAACTTAATTTGAAGTCCCTAGTATAGCCTCTATACTTCACTAGCTTGTTGGTTGATAAATGATTGTGGTTTCCCTATCATGAACATTGAGATGTTATCAACAACAAGATCATATCATTAGGAGAATGATATGGTGGACATACTCCTATAGATAAGCGTAGCATAAAGATCAAGTCATTTCAATAGTTCAATTGCTATATGCTTTCTGATACATAGTAACCTAATTCCTTCGACCATTAGATCATGCATATCACCTTTACCGGATGGATGCTTTGATGACATCAAACACCACACCGTAACTGGGTGGCTATAAAGGTGGCATTGAGTGTTCGGAAAGTATTGGTTGAGACACATGGATCAAGAGTGGGATTTGTCCATCCATATGACGGATAGATATTCTCTGGGCCCTCTCGGTGAAATGTCATCCAATTAGCTTGCAAGCATGTGACTGGCTCACAAGGGATCACATATCACGGGAACGAGAAAAGAGTACTTATCAGTAACGAGGTTGAACTAGGTATGCAGAGATACCGACGATCATAACCTCGGATAAGTAACATATCGTGAGACAAAGGGAAATTGGTATCGTATGTAAGTGGTTCATTCGATCGCAAAGTAATCGTAGAAGTATGTGGGAGCCATATGAATTTCCAGATTACTCTATTGGTTATTGTTCGGAGAAGTGTCTCGATCATGTCCGCATAATTCACGAACCGTAGGGAGACACACTTAAGGATTCGACGTTGTTTTGAGTAGTTATGGTATTATGAGAAAGAGACCGAATGTTGTTCGGAATCTCGGATGGGATCCGGGATATCACGAGGTGATCCGGAATGGTCCGGAGAATAAGATTCATATAAGGAAAGTCCCGTTTCGGAGTTCGGAAATGATTCCGGTGAATGTTCTAGAAGGTTCCGGAATGTCCGGCACTCCGGGAAGGGGGAGGGGTACATGAATGTGTCATTACATATTGGAATGATTGCATCATGTACTAAGTGTTCTTGCTGTTCCAAATAAAGGATTAAATTGAATCCTAAAACAGAAAAGTCAAATGTCCAGTTTGAAAGTCAAACGGCTAAAACAAGAAACTGTGGGAAACAAGCAAGAGGAGTTGGGAACCGACTTGGGGGAGGAGTCTCCTCCCCAAGCCGGCGCACCAACCAAGGCCGACTTGGGGAGGGACTCCCCTCCCCTTGGCCGCACCCTCCACCCATAAAAGGAGGGGCAGGGCCTCCTCCTCTAGACACACAAGTTCCTATCCTCTAATCTCCGGTTTAGAGCCGTTTTGGTTTAGAGCTTCTAATTGCCCTAGCCTTCGGTTTAGAGCCTTCTAATTGGTGTGTCTAATCCCTAGACCACTAATAGCCCTCTCTCATACTCCACCATACTCGCTCTGGCTTAAGGCGAAGCCCTGCGGGATCTCCCCTCTACTTCTGGTACCACGCCGTTGTGCTGCCGAAATCACGAGGAGAGTGCTACAACCTCCGCTGCCTGCTGGAACAAGGGAGAGGAAGGTCTTCGTCGAGTACCGAACGTGTGACCGACTGCGGGAGCACTGCCGGAACGCAGCGCCGGAAGGATCGTCTACACGATCTTGAGATCGGGAAGAGTACGACTACATCACCCACGAGAATCCGCTCTCGTTAAACACTTTGGAATCTTCGAGGGTAAGTTATTCCATCGACTCGTTGCTACAATCTAGTAGATAGATCTTGGCTTGTTTGTTTGTATGCGATAGAAAATTTTTGTTTTCCATGCTACGAACCCCTACAGTGGTATCAGAGCCAGGTTTATATGTAGATCTGTTGCACGAGTAGAACACAATGGTCATTGTGGGCGTTGATGCTTTTATTGTCGATTACTTCTTGTGTACTTTGCATCTTGCGGTATGTTGGGATGAAGCGGCCCGGGCTAACCTTACATGACATCGTTCATGAGACTTGCTTCACGCTTGACATGCAACTTGTATTGCATAAGTGGCTTTGCGGGTGCCTGTTTCTCCTAGCATAGTTAAGATCCAATTTACAACGGGTGATCAACAATGCTAGTATCAATGTTGTGGTTCTTGTTCGTAAGTTAGAACGACACTTATTGAAAGCCCCAAACCACGTAAAATATGCAAAGAAAGTAGAGGCGTCTAACTTTGTTTTGCAGGGGTGTGAAGTGATGTGATATGGCCATGATTGTGATTATATTTGATGTATGCAATGTTCCTTATTGTAAGTTGGCAACCGGCAGGAGCCATATGGTTGTCTTTAATTTATGTTAAGACCCGCGTGTCTATTCAAAGTAGTTGTAATAGTTGAAGCCAGTGGACGACAACCATGGAGAAGCGTCATTGACCTTGATGCAATGCCGGTGATGATGGAGATCATGTTCGTGCTTGAAGATGGAGATCGGAAGCACAAAGAAGAAAGGCCATATCATATCACATATTATGAATTGCATGTGATGTTAATCCTTTATGCATCTTGTATTGCTTAGTAGACGACGGTAGCATTATAAGATGATCCCTCATGCACATGAATTTCAAGTCATAAAGTGTTCACCCTTAGTTAGCATCGTTGCTAAAGCTTGTTGTTTCGAAGCACCACGTGATGATCGGGTGTGTTAGATTCTGCAAGTGTATACAACGTGAGCAAGCCAGATTTGCTCATGCGGAAACTAAGGTTTGATCTTGACGAGCCTAGCATGTACAGACATGGTCTCGGAACACGGATCACCGAAAGGTAAAGCATGAATCATATAGTAGATATGATGAACATGTCGATTGTTCGCCATTGAAACTATGTCAACTCTCGTGATGATCGGGGTTGATATGGTGGATTTGGTTCGTGTGATCACTAAAACAATGTGAGGGATGTTGTTTTGAGTGGGAGTTCACCTAGTTTAATTTCATTAATTAATTTGAACTCAATTTGTCATAAACTTAGTCTAAGCTATTGCAAATATGTTGTAGATCAATGGCAGCCCCTACCATCAATTTTAATGCGTTCCTAGAGAAAGAAAAGTTGAAAAACAATGGAAGCAACTTCGCGGATTGGTTCCGCAATTTGAGGATTTTCCTCACAGCTGGTAATTTGACCTATGTGCTGGATGCACCGCTGGGTGACCCACCTGCAGATGATGCTCCCGATGAAGTAAAGAATGTTTACCTCGCTCGGAAGAATCAGTACTCCATAGTTCAGTGTGCTATCTTGTATGGTTTGGAATCGGAGCTTCAGAAAAGGTTTGAGGATTCAGACCCATATGATATTGTCGAGGATCTCAAATTAATTTTTGAGACTCATGCGGCAATTGAAAGCTATGAGGCTTCTGAAAAGTTCTTTAACTTCAAGATGGAAGAGGGCAGCTCCGTCAGTGAGCATGTGCTTAAGATGTCTGGGCACGCAAACAAACTTCAAAGCTTGGGTATAGTGATTCCTAATGCTTTGGGGATTTACCGTGTCCTCCAATCACTACCACCAAGTTACAAGAACTTTGTGATGAACTACAACATGCAGAACATGAACAAGACGTTACCAGAACTCTTTGCCATGTTGAAATCTGCAGAAGTGGAGATCAAGAAAGAGCACCAAGTGTTGTTGGTCAATAAGACCACCAAATTCAAGAAAGGCAAGTCTAAGGGACACTTCAAGAAGGGTGGTAAGAAAGTTACCACACCGGCGAAGAAGACCAAGGCTGGACCTAAGCCTGATACTGAGTGCTTTTACTGCAAGAGAGAAGGTCACTGGAAGCGGAATTGCCCAAAGTACTTGGCGGATTTGAAGAACGGCAACATCAAGAAGAAAGGTATATCTGATATACATGTTATTGATGTGTATCTCACTAGTACTCGTAGTAGTGCCTGGGTATTTGATACTGGTTCGGTTGCTCATATTTGTAACTCGAAACAGGTGCTGCAGAATAAACGGAAGCTAGCGAAGAACGAGGTGACGATGCGCGTGGGAAACGGATCAAAGGTTGATGTGATCGCGGTCGGCACGTTACCCCTTCATCTACCATCGGGATTAGTTTTATACTTAAATAATTGTTATTTGGTGCCTGCGTTGAGCATGAACATTATATCGGGATCTTGTTTATTGCGAGACGGTTACTTATTTAAGTCCGAGAATAATGGTTGTTCGATTTATATGAGTAATATGTTTTACGCACATGCACCTTTGATAGATGGTCTATTCTTATTGAATCTCGATAGTGGAAATACACATATCAACAACATTGAGGCTAAACGTTTGAAATCAAGCGATAATTCGACCTATATGTGGCACTGTCGTCTTGGTCACATTGGAGTGAAGCATATGAAGAAACTCCATTCCGATGGACTTCTTGAATCACTTGATTTTGAATCACTTGAAAGATGCGAAGCATGTCTGATGGGAAAAATGACTAAGACTCCATTTTCTGGGATGATGGAGCGAGCTACGGACTTATTGGAAATCATACATACCGATGTGTGTGGTCCAATGAGTGTAGCATCGCGCGGTGGTTATCGTTATGTTCTTACCTTCACGGATGACTTGAGTAGATATGGGTATATCTATTTCATGAAACATAAGTCCGAAACTTTCGAGAAGTTTAAGGAGTTTCAAAGTGAGGTAGAGAATAAACGTAACAAGAAGATTAAATTTCTACGTTCTGATCGTGGAGGTGAATATCTAAGTTACGAGTTTTGCGAGCATTTGAAGAAATGCGGAATACTTTCACAATTGACCCCGCCAAGAACACCACAGCGTAATGGTGTGTCCGAACGTCGTAATCGAACTCTCTTAGATATGGTTCGTTCTATGATGTCACTTACAGATTTAACGCTATCATTTTGGGGTTATGCATTAGAAACAGCCGCATTCACTTTAAATAGGGCACCGTCTAAATCCGTTGAAACGACACCGTATGAATTATGGTTTGGGAAGAAACCTAAATTGTCGTTCCTTAAAGTTTGGGGATGCGAAGCCTATGTAAAGAAGTTACAGCCGGACAAGCTAGAACCCAAAGCGGAAAAATGCGTCTTCATAGGATACCCAAAGGAAACTATTGGGTATACCTTCTATCATAGATCCGAAGGCAAAACCTTCGTTGCCAAGAATGGATCCTTTCTAGAGAAGGAATTTCTCTCGAAAGAAGTGACTGGAAGGAAAGTAGAACTCGACGACGTTGTCGAACCTTCTCTCGAAATTGCGAGTAGCGCAGCACCGGAAGAAGTTCCTGTGGTGCCTGCACCAATAAGAGAGGGAGCTAATGATGGTGATCATGAAACTTCGGTTGAAGTTGCTACAGAGCCTCGGAGGTCAACGAGAACTCGTACCACTCCAGATTGGTATGATCCCGTTATGAGTGTCATGTTGGTGGACAACACCAATGACCCCGAGACATATGAGGAAGCGATGATGAGCCCAGATTCCAATAAATGGCAAGAAGCCATGAAATCCGAGATTGGATCCATGTACGAAAACCAAGTATGGACTATGGTGGACTTACCGGATGGCCGAAAGGCTGTCGAGAACAAATGGATTTTCAAGAAGAAAACAGATGCTGATGGTAATGTTACTGTCTATAAAGCTCGACTTGTCGCAAAAGGGTTTCGACAAATTCAAGGAGTTGACTACGATGAGACTTTCTCACCGGTAGCGAAGCTAAAGTCTGTGAGGATTATGTTAGCAATCGCTGCATATTATGATTATGAGATATGGCAGATGGATGTCAAAACAGCATTCCTCAATGGAGATATTGATGAAGAGTTGTATATGATGCAACCCAAAGGTTTTGTCGATCCTAAAGATGCTAACAAGGTATGCAAACTTCAACGGTCCATCTATGGATTGAAGCAAGCATCCCGAAGTTGGAATCAACGTTTTGATAAGGTAATCAAAAGTTTTGGTTTTATACAAACTTATGGAGAAGCTTGTATTTACAAGAAAGTGAGTGGGAGCTCTGTAGCATTCTTAATACTATATGTGGATGACATATTGTTGATTGGGAATGATGTAGACCTTCTTAATAGTGTCAAAGAATATTTGAATAATAGTTTTTCAATGAAGGATCTTGGCGAAGCAGCTTACATATTAGGCATAAAGATTTACAGAGATAGATCGAAACGCCAAATATCATTGTCACAGAGTACATATTTGGACAAAGTTCTAAAGAGGTTTGGAATGGAAGAAAGCAAGAAAGGGTTCTTGCCCATGTTGCCCAATACGATCTTGAGTAAAACTCAAAGTCCGACATCGGCAGAAGATAGAGAAAGGATGAGTAAGACTCCCTATGCATCAGCCATAGGATATCTAATGTATGCCATGCTATGTACTAGACCCGACATCGCATATGCTGTTAGTTTAACTTGCAGATATCAAAGTGATCCAGGAGTGGATCATTGGACAGCGGTCAAAAACATCCTTAAGTACTTGAGAAGAACTAAGGATATGGTTCTTTCTTATGGAGGTGATGAACAGCTCGTTGTTAATGGTTACACCGATGCTAGTTGGAACACCGATCCGGATGATTCTAAATCACAATATGGATACATATTTATTTTGAATGGTGCAGCAGTTAGCTAGAGGAGTGCAAAGCAAAGCGTTGTGGCGAGATCTTCAACTGAATCGGAATACATGGCTGCTTCGGAGGCTTCACAAGAAGCGATATGGATGAAAGAGTTCATTACAGAGCTGGGTGTGGTTCCTAGTGCGCTGGACCCAATGTCTATCTACTGTGATAACATGGGCGCCATAGCCAATGCGCAAGAACCAAGGTCACACAAGAAGCTGAAGCATATCAAGCTACGTTTTCACGCTATTCGAGAACATATCCAGGATGGGGATATAAAGATTTGCAAAGTACACACAGATCTGAATGTGGCGGATCCGTTGACTAAACCTCTCCCGAGGGCAAAACATGACCAACACCAAACTGCCATGGGTGTTCGGTATATTACCATGTAATCTAGATTAGATGACTCTAGTGCAAGTGGGAGACTGTTGGAGATATGCCCTAGAGGCAATAATAAATGTAGTTATTATTATATCTTTGTGTTTATGATAAATGTTTACATTCATGCTATAATAGTATTAACAAGGAAACATTAATACTTGTGTGATTTGTAAACTTAATTTGAAGTCCCTAGTATAGCCTCTATACTTCGCTAGCTTGTTGGTTGATAAATGATTGTGGTTTCCCTATCATGAACATTGAGATGTTATCAACAACAAGATCATATCATTAGGAGAATGATATGGTGGACATACTCCTATAGATAAGCGTAGCATAAAGATCAAGTCATTTCAATAGTTCAATTGCTATATGCTTTCTGATACATAGTAACCTAATTCCTTCGACCATGAGATCATGCATATCACCTTTACCGGATGGATGCTTTGATGACATCAAACACCACACCGTAACTGGGTGGCTATAAAGGTGGCATTGAGTGTTCGGAAAGTATTGGTTGAGACACATGGATCAAGAGTGGGATTTGTCCATCCATATGACGGATAGATATTCTCTGGGCCCTCTCGGTGAAATGTCATCCAATTAGCTTGCAAGCATGTGACTGGCTCACAAGGGATCACATATCACGGGAACGAGAAAAGAGTACTTATCAGTAACGAGGTTGAACTAGGTATGCAGAGATACCGACGATCATAACCTCGGATAAGTAACATATCGTGAGACAAAGGGAAATTGGTATCGTATGTAAGTGGTTCATTCGATCGCAAAGTAATCGTAGAAGTATGTGGGAGCCATATGAATTTCCAGATTCCTCTATTGGTTATTGTTCGGAGAAGTGTCTCGATCATGTCCGCATAATTCACGAACCGTAGGGAGACACACTTAAGGATTCGACGTTGTTTTGAGTAGTTATGGTATTATGAGAAAGAGACCGAATGTTGTTAGGAATCTCGGATGGGATCCGGGATATCACGAGGTGATCCGGAATGGTCCGGAGAATAAGATTCATATAAGGAAAGTCCCGTTTCGGAGTTCGGAAATGATTCCGGTGAATGTTCTAGAAGGTTCCGGAATGTCCGGCACTCCGGGAAGGGGGAGGGGTACATGAATGTGTCATTACATATTGGAATGATTTCATCATGTACTAAGTGTTCTTGATGTTCCAAATAAAGGATTAAATTGAATCCTAAAACAGAAAAGTCAAATGTCCAGTTTGAAAGTCAAACGGCTAAAACAAGAAACTGTGGGAAACAAGAAAGAGGAGTTGGGAACCGACTTGGGGGAGGAGTCTCCTCCCGAAGCCGGTGCACCAACCAAGGCCGACTTGGGGAGGGACTCCCCTCCCCTTGGCTGCACCCTCCACCCATAAAAGGAGGGGCAGGGCCTCCTCCTCTAGACACACAAGTTCCTATCCTCTAATCTCCGGTTTAGAGCCGTTTTGGTTTAGAGCTTCTAATTGCCCTAGCCTTCGGTTTAGAGCCTTCTAATTGGTGTGTCTAATCCCTAGACCACTAATAGCCCTCTCTCATACTCCACCATACTCGCTCCGGCTTAAGGCGAAGCCCTGCGGGATCTCCCCTCTACTTCCGGTACCACGCCGTTGTGCTGCCGAAATCACGAGGAGAGTGCTACAACCTCCGCTGCCTGCTGGAACAAGGGAGAGGAAGGTCTTCGTCGAGTACCGAACGTGTGACCGACTGCGGGAGCGCTGCCGGAACGCAGCGCCGGAAGGATCGTCTACACGTTCTTGAGATCGGGAAGAGTACGACTACATCACCCACGAGAATCCGCTCTCGTTAAACACTTTGGAATCTTCGAGGGTAAGTTATTCCATCGACTCGTTGCTACAATCTAGTAGATAGATCTTGGCTTGTTTGTTTGTATGCGATAGAAATTTTTTGTTTTCCATGCTATGAACCCCTACAATTTTAATTGGAGAATATTAAATCTTAAGTAGTTTTCAATGAGTAGAAATTACTTTTCTAAAATAAAATAAATAAGGCTAAGCCTTTAATTCATGTGATGATGCTAGATCATCTAGTGTGAACTTTTGTGTGCCAAATAGAAGTAATTAAGTATTTTTTGGTGATTGTGTACCTCGTATTTATTTATAGATGCTAGTACCGACCAAGGATACGAAGAGGAAGGAGACTACTACGAAGAAGAAGGAGAGGAAAACTTCAACCACTGCACTACTTAAGGCAAGCTAAAACTTGCAGTTATCTTACCTAGCAAGCTACTATTAGCCAGCTAACACTTGCAACTTTGCAAGCAAGATAACCTATGCAATGCATTAGGCATCCTTTGGTTCTACAACTTTATTATACCAAATCCCAGTTTTACTTGCAAGCTTTATTCTTTTATTTTCTTTATCAAAATTCTTTATTATGCTTACTTAGTGACTTGTGAATTTTGGAAAGATATAAGAGGTAGCATAAAGAGCATAAAATTTGGCCTAAGTGTAACACCCTCAGAATCGGACCTATGCAAGTTTTAGCGAAATCCGCCAAACCCGCATAGAAACGATTCAAAGGTGCCCACCAGGCACTTTCGTGCGGGTGGAAAACGAAGTAATAACATTACACAACAGTCCTCGATGGGACCCACAGAACAGATATATACAACAGCGACTCAACGAGTCAAGAATACATATATAATATACAAAGATTCAAATCACCTTGAAAACGTTAGAGCGTCTGACTACGGACAAGATGCAAATGGGGCTAAGAGCCCTGAAGAATAACCAATGGCGTCCATAACCCTGCCCAGGCCAAGCCGGAAGGGTAACCCTGCTAACGACGTCGATCTCAAAACCTGCTTAAACAAAAGGGGTGCCGACAAAGGGCAAAGGAAAAAGAGGAGCGTCAGTACTGAGGCCAGTACACGGCGAGACTAGAATTCGGCGGTCCTCGCCTACATAGGTATGGTGGACTGAAGCGGCAGCGGCAGCATGCACTAAACAACCTATAGAGACTCGGTACAACTAGCGGTTATCAGAGAAGGGGTAAGATAGACCTATTCGGAACCAACCTGATGCTACCATCAAACAAACCCATCCTGGTGTTTCCCCCTCGAGACCAAACGAGGAAGTCAGCCGAGGAACTCACACGGTTGGCAGTTTTATTTATTCAGTTATCGTTGCAGCAATTACTAGTCAGGTTTAGATAGTCATCCTGATAAATTAAACAGTGGGCACTTTTAGTTGGCCATTCCGTGATAGTTGCAACACTTACTAGTCAGATACAATTAGCATGAGATAACCCGCAAAAACCCAGCAGTTGTTGGTACTTCCATTTAGCCATTCCGTTATAGTGAAGCTGATTACTAGTCATATCGGATACAAGTCAATTTATAACAGTAAACTTTAGTTATAGTTGTCTATGATCAAGCACTGTGCTCCAAGTCGTCCATAACCGCGGACACGGCTTCTCGAAAAGATTTAACCCTGCAGGGGTGCACCAAAGTATCCACAGGCACTTCGACCCTTTTTGCCAGATCAGTTAACATACACCCATCGGTATGTCGGCGGGGCCTAAGTCACGACGTTCCCAGACCCAAAGCAAGTACGTGGGGGCCACCCCACCAAGTCGACACCCGCAACGAAGTCGGCCGGTCTCCGAGACGGACTGGAGTTTGGGCAAACGGCTGTGAACGACAGCAAATCCCCAAACGGGGACTGTCGACACCGCGAAACGTGGCCCGATCCTAAACAGTACAGTGTGCTCCTCGCACAAACGTAATAAAGCAGTAAACATGGCATAAGTACAGGATAGTAAATAAGACCTCAAACTAGTTTGTGGCCCCCAGTACAATACTTTGAAATCAGGTAATAATCAATGGGGGGCCCATATCTCCCCACCTGTGGTTAGCGCGCTCGATCTCGGAACAGGTGTCAAGAACTCGGGTCCTACGGGACACAAGTGGGCGGTCGGAAAACAAATCTTACCTATCACCCACCGATGCCTCTGCTTAATTCAATTTTAGTTGTTAAACAGTAACTATAGTGAACGATAAGTAAAGCCATGATCATCTCCAACGTCAACATGCGGCAATCCTCCAACCATTGTGGTACTTGACGACAAGCAAAACACTTGAGCAAGCGACTACGACACGCGGGTCCAACTATCTACCAAACACAGGTAATAGGATGTGTCCAAGGCTATATATGGCTGCAAGGGATATCACGGGTACGAAACTAGAGCATCGCAACACAGATAGCAAAGATCAATAGGAGGGAATAAATACTATAAAAGTAAGATAGGTAGAAAGAGGGGAGATGCTCGCCTGAAAACATTGTCGAAGGGTTCAACTGAAGATCGGGGCGACGCTCACATCAACTCAACGGCCTTATCCGCGAAGAAGCAAAACACTAGAATAAACACCGGATGCAATATTTAATACAACGGCAGAAGATCGGCATGATGCATGTATGTTGTATGACATGGCAAAAGTGCGATGCAATTAGGTCATATTAAGCGGAACCGGGGTCCGACAATTAATTAAATGGTTCATGTTCTTTATCTACCCCGCAATTAAATGTTGTATTAGCATGGCGAAAGATAGCACCGGTTCGCTACACAAGATTTAAATGAGGCCAATATGAGACTAGATTTGCCCGCATATGGTCCCCATTTTTAATTATCAGGTGAATCGGCATAAGGCCCCCAAACCACAGATATGCATGCGAGATGACAATTAAATATGCAACAATTCATACAGTTGACCATTTATAAAAATAGGGTTCTCGGAAAGGGGTTCACACATTAGGGTTCGGCGAACTTGGGGTTCCGGGGTTCGACAGGGTCCAGGGTTCGACGGAAGCGTTCTCGGATTACTGGGGTAGATCTTGTCGCATTCGCGGTCTCCGGGTCATGTTGTCGGTCATGGCGTTCGGGACGGGGTACTTGTCGTATCGGTGACGGTCTTGGCGTTCCGGGGATCTCCGAGTCGGGGATCTTGGATCTTGTCGGCCTTCTCCAGATCATGCATCGCCGCTCCGTGTGGAAGGCCCCGAGGGTCCGGTGACGGAGATCTTGACGGCCCGAGAGGAGAACTTGGTGCCCGCTCAAAGGTTGAGGAGGATCTTGTCGGTGATTCTTCTAGCGATCTCCGGGTTCGGTTCGCGGTTCCTCGTAGACGGTTCGGGGTCATGGTACCCGGAAGGAGATCTTGTCGATGAGACGACCTTGGCACTCGGGTTCAGTCTTCGGTTCCACTAAGAAGATCTTGTCGGTTCCCAACAATCTTGTCACTCGCGAGAGTCTCCAACAACCGAGCCAACACCACTGCATCTTATTGCAGCAAGAGCATCGTCACATCTTAACAACCGAAGCTGCAGAGGTGCGCGCGCGACCGGGACACGGATGAGCAGGAACGGCGACAGACGAAGACAACGTACTCGCAGAGCTTGGTGAGCCCGGGGCAGGGGCTAGGAGTTGGCCGGCCGGAGGTCGAGGCTCTGGGTGACGTTGGCTATGGCCGGTAGACGGGCTCGGGCGCGAGCGAGCAGGGCAGCCCCAAGCCGAGGAAGGGACCAAGGGTGGCGGCTGGCGGAGGGGGTCGAGCGGGGAGGAGGAGAGGCCGTGGAGGCGAGGCTCGCGGTCGCGGCGGCGGAGCGCCGCACGGGGAAGGCAGAGGCGGAGGAGCGGCGCGCGCTGGCGGGAGGCGAGCGCGTCGGGCGGTGGCGTCCGGGGCGGCGGGGTCGAGCGGAACCGGCGCCGGAGGAAGGAGAAAAGCGGCGGCCGGTGGCGAGAGGGAGGGAGAACGGGGGACGCGGCGGTCAAGGGAGGGTGGGCGTGAGCGGCGGCGGGGTGGGGAAGCCGGCAGCGGCGGGGACGCGGTTGGGAAGAGGGTTGGGCCAGGGGCTGCGCGCGTGTGTGCGTCGGGGAGGAGCCTGGGAGCGGCAGGCGCGGCTGGGAGAGAGAGGCGCGGGGAGAGAGAGGAGGGAGGAGGCGTGTCGGTGGTGGGGGTGGGACCGAGCGGTAGGTGGGTCCAGGGGGTGGTTCGGTTCCAGCGGGGTGGGGTGGGAGCGTGCGTGGGTGCGTGGGTCTGTGTGTGTTTGTGTGGGGTTGGGTTTAGAGGGAGAGGGAGTGGGGTGGCTAGGTGGCAAAGTTTGATAGGCTAGGGGGGAGGGGAGAGGTGACGTGGCGTCCAGCGATTGGTCCGGGTGAGGTGGAGGCTGGGTGTGGGTAGGTAGATTGGTAGCTGTAGGATTTAGAAGGGCGCGTTAGGTGGACCGATTTAATTTTCTGGGGTGGTCGTTCGGGTCTTTCGGCCCGTTCGACTGCCCCGCTAAAATAATGCAATAATTTATTTATTTAAACGGACCGTTTTGCAAAACCTATTTAATCAAAACAAAAATATTCCGGCGATCCGGGTTTGCGTTTGCAAACAAGACGGGCGTTTTAGAAAACAAAACATGCTTTGCGAAAATAGTTTTATGCAAACAATGCATGACGATGACGATGCAATGCACAAATTCAACGCGATTTTCTAGTAGTGGTTTTGCGGGATGCCACACTAAGTTAGATAAAACTAGATGTCATACTGATGCATGAGATCTAAATTTGGATAATTCATACTTGATTAGCACCCCTCATTAGTGATTACCCTCAACTTTAGTGGCTAGTGTTAAGCATAAAACTTGATCACTTTAGATGGGAATACTTGGTGAAAATGATTATGAAAACCTTAGAATGATGAGTCATTCTAATGAAATGTTTTGACACGTGTTATGAACACCAGATGATTGATGATGAAAATGTTGAGGCATGAGCCTTAGCCCTTTATAAAACTGATGGTTGGGTTCGGATGCGATACCATTCCAATTTTACCGTACAACCACAATACCCGAATTTGGGTAGGGCTTGACTGGAAGTTTATATATCTTAGTATGGGTTCCCTTGCGGAAGAGGTTTGAGCTGAGGCTACCTCGTGATGATTGTGTAGGGGTTCGTAGCATGGAAAACAAAAAAATTCTACCGCATGCACACAAACAAGCTAAGATCTATCTACTAGATTGTAGCAACGATTCGATAGAGGAACTCACCCTCGAAGATTCCAAAGCGGTTAACGAGATCAGATTCTCGTGGGTGATGTAGTCGTACACTTGTCAATCTCAAGATCACGTAGACGATGCTTCCAGCTCTGCGTTCTAGCAGCGCTTCCGCAGTCGGTCACACGTTCGGTACTCGATGAAGACCTTCCTCTCCCTTGTTCCAGCAGGCAGCGGAGGTTGTATCACTCTCCTCGTGAATCCGGCAGCACGAAGGCATGGTGTCGGAAGTAGAGGGACGTTCCCGCAGGGCTTCGCCTAAGCCGGAGCGAGTATGGTGGAGTATGAGAGAGGGGCTTGGCGATCTAGGGTTTAGAGGCACCAAGGGGAGAGGTGTAGCCGGCGGCTAGGGTTTGGGATACCCCAACTCGGCAACTTGGGAGGAGGCCCTGGCGGCGGCAACACTTGGAGGTGGTGGCGACAAGGGCTAGGGTTTGTCTTTAGTGTAAGGGGGCGCCCTACCCCTCCTTATATAGGTGGGAGGGAGGCGGTTGGGAGGAGGGAGTCCTCCTCCAACTCCTCCTCCTTGGCCGGCGGGTGGAGGGAGTAGGACTTCCTCCCTAAGTAGGTTTCCTACTCTCCCTCCACCAAAGCAAACTTCAGATTTGACTTTTTCAAATTGGCGTTTGACTTTCAAACTTGGATTTGATTTCTCTCATCATATTGCCCAGCCAAGTGACCTAGTACATGATGTAACCACTCCACATTGTCATGACACATCCATGTACCCTTCCCCTCCGGAGTGTCGGACCTTCCAGACCCTTCTAGAACATTCCTGGTGAAAACACCGGAATCATTCCCGAACTCCGAAACAGGACTTTCCTTACATGAATCTTATTCTCCGGACCATTCCGGATCTCCTCGTGATATCCCGGATCCCATCCAAGACTCCGAACAACATTCGGTCTCTTACTCATCATTCCATAACTACACAACAACATCGAATCCTTAAGTGTGTCTCCCTACGGTTCGTGAATTATGCAGACATGATCGAGACACTTCTCCGATCAATAACAAATAGTGGAATCTGGAAATTCATATGGCTCCCACATATTTCTACGATTACTTTGCG
Source organism: Avena sativa (assembly GCA_916181665.1). Classification (NCBI taxonomy): domain Eukaryota; kingdom Viridiplantae; phylum Streptophyta; class Magnoliopsida; order Poales; family Poaceae; genus Avena; species Avena sativa. The sequence continues at coordinate 411,415,157 of OV702281.1, read as the reverse complement.
ATCGAATGAACCACTTACATACGATACCAATTTCCCTTTGTCTCACGATAGTTTACTTATCCGAGGTTTTGATCGTCGCTATCTCTGCATACCTAGTTCAACCTCGTTACTGATAAGTACTCTTTTCTTGTTCCCGTGATATGTGATCCCTTGTGAACCAGTCACATGCTTGCAAGCCAATTGCATGACATTCCACCGAGAGGGCCCAGAGTATATCTATCCGTCATATGGATGGACAAATCCCACTCTTGATCCATGTGCCTCAACACATACTTTCCGAACACTCAATGCCACCTTTATAGCCACCCAGTTATGGTGTGGTGTTTGATGTCATCAAAGCATCCTTCCGGTGATGGTGATTAGCATGATCTCATGGTCGAAGGAATTAGGTTACTATGTATAGAAAGCTTATAGCAAATGAACTATATTAAATGACTTGACCTTTATGTTACGCTTAACTATAGGAGTATGTCCATCACATCATTCTCCTAATGATATGACCCTGTTGTTAATAACATTTGTATGTTCATGATCAGGAAACCATGATTATATATTAACCAACAAGCTAGTTTAACAAGAGGCTTTACTAGGGACTCTTTTATGTTTACAAATCACACAAGTATTAATGTTTCCTGTTAATACAATTATAGCATGGTATGTAAACATTTATCATAAGCATGAAGATATGATAATAACCACTTTATTATTGCCTCTTGGGCATATCTCCAACAGTCTCCCACTTGCACTAGAGTCAATAATCTAGTTTCAAACCTTTGTGTATTCAACACCTATGGCTTTCCAGTGTTGTATGTACACGATTGCTAGTGGTCAACTGATCTCCGGATCTGACACTTCAGGTCCGTGTGTAATTGCATGTCTTTGCGTCTCTACGCATCACTCATTCTCTAATGAGATGGCTTTGTATAAATTTGGTCCTTTGGTGAGACCTTTAGTTCTTTGGGGTTAAAATATGTTGATAATATTGTCGTATAATATATCTTCATAGTATTATCCCTGTTGTGAACTACACCTAGTTTGATAACAAACTACTTAACACAAATGCCATCTTTTGCTGCTATTATAGCAGTCATATACTTAGCCTTTTGTTGTAGTATCTGTCACAATGTCTGAACTTTGGAACTCATCCATATCCATTATGGAACTTAGTTTCCATTATATCGTGCCACCATTAGTTTAGATTGAGATAAATTTAATTTGTACTTTTGTGACAAAACTAGTATCAATGTAGTACTTTTACAATGAACTAACCATCTATTTGTCACTTCTACAAAATAATATATTCTTAGTTCTTCCAAAAGATCATAAGAATATCCTTACTATCGTCCAATGATCATCTTATGAATCATTCTGATATCTGCTCATAACATTTAGAGCATAGAACATATCTGGATTTGTACATATCACAGTATGATTGATATAAATACTCTTTGTGATTTCATACATCAAGTATCAATCTATACTTGAATCTTTGTTTCACTTACCAAGTGTCAATACACTTGAATATATCATCAATATTGAACTGATTCAATCCTTTCTGTGCGACAAGAACCTTTCTTGTAGTTTATATATTGAACTCATTCAATACATCATCTATGTACTTTCGGCACAACCATATTAGCGTCTATTGATGCCAAATATTTGGGTTTTGCCTAAGTCTTTCATCGGGATGAAATTCTTAATATGTGTTAATAAAAGATACATCATTTCCAATCTACAATATGTCTTCCACATAATGTATTAGAAATATGTCTTAGTGCTCCCACTTAATTTCTTGCAAATGCAAGCATCTGCATCGTCTCTGATGAATTTAAACTCTTTTAACAATTTCATCATGGTGAAGATTCCAACTCCACGATGCTCACTTCAACCATTGAAGTTTGCATATGCTTTTTAGCATCCTTTGAATTAACAAAACCCTTTGGACCGTGTTATGCACACTTCCTAGGTAAAAATTCTATTAGAAGAACTTGTTTTGTTTATTCAACTACCACATAACAAAATTATATGTAGTGGTTGCTACATTAATCCGTCTAGACTAAATATCGCTATGAAAGATCAAATCTTGTCATAGTCAACCTTTGAACATTGTTGTGAAATCTTTCCCAACATATCGACTATTTCATAGATGTGAAACATCCATGTCTATTTCTTTATAGATCCAAACACGACTGTAAGGTATTACACCTTTCTCGAGGATCCTTCAAGTTCAAAGCTTGATTTCTCGTGTATGGAACTACCACGGATTTTATGGCTTCAAGCCATTTTACGGAGTCAGGGCCCATCATCGCTTCTTTGCATGTAGTCCGTTCATTATTCTCAAATAATGATTCAACCCTCAAATCTTGGTATTTGATTGTTTACCCAACCTACTTGGTTCAATAGAAACTTTGATCTCCGTAACCATAACCTTTGAGGCACATGAGCCATGAGCATTGTTGCTGCCTCCGGAACACTTTTCGGTGCTACGCAACTTTGCACATATATCTTAAGGTTCTTTTAACCTTATCAAAGTTATATCGTCCTCCCATTTATCTTTTCACGAAAAATTCCTTCTCAAAGAAACTTGACGTTCTAAGCGACAAACACTTTTGTCTCCGATGTTATGGAGGAATAGTTATTCGAAATAACATACAAAGACAGGTTCATCCGACTTTGGTTGCAAACATCTTTCTTATGCATAGCATGCCAATGTTTAAGAAAGGATAACTTGGGTTGTATCCCACACCATAACTTTATATGGTGTCATTTCAGCGGATTATGATGGAGCTCTTTTTAGTGGAAAAACGGTAGTCTCTAAAGCTTTTAATCTTTTAAAATATAATGGCAGTTTTATGAATTACACCTTTGATCTTACCATGTCAAACAAGGTTTAATTACATATCTCGAACGCTCCATACTCTTATGGTGTTTCGGGAAATTCAAATCCACGGAACGATTCCTTAAATCTTAGGTATTATGCTAAAACTTGTAACTCAAATATCTTCCTTTATGGTCTTATCATAAACTATTTATATTCTTGTTACAATGATTTTGCACTTCATCTTGAAAGTCTTTGAACTTTTAAAATGTTTCATACTTCATCCTTATTAAGTAAATATTCATATATTCACTCAAATTTTCGGAGAAAGCATATGAAGTTGAAATCCATCGCTCTTGACTACACATAATGGACTTCATACAACAATATGTACAAGTTCCAATAAGCTAGTCATTCATTCCGTTTTGGCCTATGAACGAAGTTTTAATTATCTTTAGGAAAGTTTCACAAGCGTCATTTGATCAAAAATCAAAAGACTCCAAAATTCCATCCACATGGAGTTTCTTCATGTTTTCTTTCCAATATAATTTAAACGGCGATGTCAGTTCCTAAGTGATCTTTCAACATTTTTTAGCACTAGTTTTATGGATGTGATTTCTCCAACGAGATTTGTATATCATCCATCTTTTATGGATTACGGCAATTATTTGAACAACCCTTTTGTTCTCATAATACTTGATAAAACAAATCTTGAAGGCAAGCTTTGATGTTTAACGAGCAGCACAATAACCCTTTATTTGTTCTCGATGAACATCATCACATATTCTTTTGCTAGTTACTTAGGCCATTGCAGTTCATGAATTCTGTTGTTTCGTATTTATACCAACAAATTCAGTATCCAATACTTAAGAACTACATTATTTAACAAGCAAAGAATACAGCCATAACACGTATATCCTTTATATACCTAAGCTAAACAATTCTAGTCTTTTCTTTTCTGCCATATATTTATGAGATTCTCTTTCAGTATTTCTTTTCCTGTTTGAAAGAATCTATCATCATCAATAGTGGAGCCATATACATGACACATAGTACAAAGCATGTATAGTTAAATACCGATGTCTTTGGACTTGCACTTTGAAGTAGATCACCATCATCAAATGTTTGGTGTTCTTTCAAATTCCTTTCTTTAGTAATCTCTTGGTGTAGTAAACATTTTACCTACATCAAATATTCACCCTTATCATGGAATTATCCATGATCAAGCTACTTTTAGCTTATAACGGTGAATCGCGAGTACAATGTTGCTCTCCAAAACATTTTGGAGGATTTAGGACAACTAGTGTCTCCAACCTTTTGTAAATTCTCATCAAATATGAGAACACAAACTTTGCCATATTATACTCTATCATGTTGTAAACAAAATATTTTTTCAGATATCACAATATCACCCATACATGATGGTTTCTGAAACAACTCTTTCAACTCCTAGATTACCTTGATATTGAAACTATCTTTCGAATATCAAGAATCATGGAGATAAACATGATACTTATATACTAACATTGGAATTGTTACTCTTGATTTAATACCAATTATTAAACTTCACGAAGTAATCGAAACTTACTGAAAGTTTGCAATGGGACTTTTAAACTTTTAGATTAACACTTCAAAACAATACGATACCAGTTCGTAAAGTAACTAACCAGAATTCTATAGTTCTATCATCTCAATTATAACTAAGCACAAGGTGGTAAACGGATGTCAATGACTACAACAACTATGCAAATTCACTTTGATTTAATTTATGATAAATAGTGTTCAACTTTTAATCATATTTCTGTTGAACTCCTACTCAAAACAATATCCCTCACATTGCTTTAGTGATCACACGAACCAAATCCACCACATCAAAACCGATCATCACGAGAGTTGATGTAGCTTCAATGGCGAACAATCAACATGTTCATCATATCTACTATATGACTCATGCTTTACCTTTCGGTGATCCGTGTTCCGAGACCATGTCAGTACATGCTAGGCTCATCAAGATCAAACCTTAGCTTCCGCATGAGCAAATCTGGCTTGCTCACGTTGTATACACTCGCAGGATCTAACACACCCGATCATCACGTGATGCTTCAAAATAACGAGCTTTAGCAACGGTGCTTACTAAGGATGAACACTTTAAAACTTGAAATTTTGTTCTTGAGGGATCATCTTATAATGCTATCATCGTGAACTAAGCAATACAAGATGCATAAAAGGATTAACATCACATGCAATTCATAATATGTGATATGATATGGCCTTTCTTCTTGTGCTTCTGATCTCCATCTTAAAGCACGAACATGATCTCCATCATCACCGGTGTGGCGTCAAGGTTAATGGCGCCGCTTCATGGTTGTCTTCCACCAGCATCGACTATTACAACTACTTTGAATAATAGACACGCATGACTTAACGGAATCAAAAGACAACCATATGGCTCCTGTCGGTTGCCGACTTACAATAAGGAACATTGCATACATCAAATATAATCACAATCATGGCCATATCACATCACAGCACACCCCTGCAAAACAAAGTTAGATGCCTCTAATTTTATTTGCATATTTTATGTGGTTTGGGGCTTTCAATAAGTGTCGTTCTAACTTACGGACAAGAACCACAGCGTTGATACTAGTATTGTCAATCACCCGTTGTAAATTGAATCTTAACTATGTTGGGAGAAACAGACACCCGCAAAGCCACTTATGCAATACAAGTTGCATGCCAAGCGTGGAGCAAGTCTCATGAACGATGTCATGTAAGGTTAGCCCGAGCCGCTTCATCCCACCATCCCGCAAGATGCAAAGTACACAAGAAGAAATCGACAACAAAAGCATCAACGCCCACAATGACCATTGTGTTCTACTCGTGCAACAGATCTACATATAGACACGACTCTGATACCACTGTAGGGGTTCGTAGCATGGAAAACAAAAATTTCTACCGCATGCACACAAACAAGCCAAGATCTATCTACTAGATTGTAGCAACGAGTCGATAGAGGAACTCATCCTCGAAGATTCCAAAGCGGTTAACGAGAGCAGATTCTCGTGGGTGATGTAGTCGTACACTTGTCGATCTCAAGATCACGTAGACGATGCTTCTAGCGCTGCGTTCCGGAAGCGCTTCCGCAGTCGGTCACACGTTCGGTACTCGATGAAGACCTTTCTCTCCCTTGTTCCAGCAGGCATCAGAGGTTGTAGCACTCTCCTCATGAATCCGGCAGCACGACGGCGTGGTGTCGGAAGTAGAGGGGAGATTCCGCAGGGCTTCGCCTAAGCCGGAGCGAGTATGGTGGCGTATGAGAGAGGGCCTTGGCGATCTAGGGTTTAGAGGCACCAAGGGGAGAGGTGCAGCCGGCGGCTAGGGTTTGGGATACCCCAACTCGGCGACTTGGGAGGAGGCCCTGGCGGCGGCAACACTTGGAGGTGGTGGCGCCAAGGGCTAGGGTTTTTTTAGTGTAAGGGGAGGGGGCGCCCTACCCCTCCTTATATAGGTGGGAGGGAGGCGGTTGGGAGGAGGGAGTCCTCCTCCAACTCCTCCTCCTTGGCCGGCGGGTGGAGGGAGTAGGACTTCCTCCCTAAGTAGGTTTCCTACTCTCCCTCCACCAAAGCAAACTTCAGATTTGACTTTTTCAAATTGGCGTTTGACTTTCAAACTTGGATTTGATTTCTCTCATCATATTGCCCAGCCAAGTGACCTAGTACATGATGCAACCATTCCACATTGTCATGACACATCCATGTACCCTTCCCCTCCGGAGTGCCGGACGTTCTAGACCCTTCTAGAACATTCCTGGTGAAAACACCGGAATCATTCCTGAACTCCAAAACAGGACTTTCCTTATATGAATCTTATTCTCCGGACCATTCCGAATCTCCTCGTGATATCCCGGATCCCATCCAAGACTCCGAACAACATTCGGTCTCTTACTCATCATTCCATAACTACACAACAACATCGAATCCTTAAGTGTGTCTCCCTACAGTTCGTGAATTATGCAGACATGATCGAGACACTTCTCCGATCAATAACCAATAGAGGAATCTGGAAATTCATATGGCTTCCACATATTTCTATGATTACTTTGTGATCGAATGAACCACTTACATACGCTACCAATTTCCCTTTGTCTCACGATAGTTTACTTATCCGAGGTTTTGATCGTCGGTATCTCTGCATACCTAGTTCAACCTTGTTACTGATAAGTACTCTTTTCTCGTTCCCGTGATATGTGATCCCTTGTGAGCCAGTCACATGCTTGCAAGCCAATTGGATGACATTCCAACGAGAGGGCCCAGAGTATATCTATCCGTCATATGGATGGACAAATCCCACTCTTGATCCATGTTCCTCAACACATACTTTCCGAACACTCAATGCCACCTTTATAGCCACCCAGTTACGGTGTGGTGTTTGATGTCATCCAAGCATCCTTCCGGTGATGGTGATTAGCATGATCTCATGGTCAAAGGAATTAGGTTACTATGTATCAGAAAGCTTATAACAAATGAACTATATTAAATGACTTGATCTTTATGCTACGCTTAACTATATGAGTATGTCCATCACATCATTCTCCTAATGATATGACCCTGTTGTTAATAACATCTCTATGTTCATGATCAGGAAACCATGATCATATATTAACCAACAAGCTAGTTTAACAAGAGGCTTTACTAGGGACTCTTTTATGTTTACAAATCACACAAGTATTAATGTTTCCTGTTAATAGAATTATAGCATGGTATGTAAACATTTATCATAAGCATGAAGATATGATAATAACCACTTTATTATTGCCTCTTGGGCATATCTCCAACAGATTGTCCACCTTTGCAGTTCCCAAGATGATAGATGGTCATGGTGGGGAGGCCAAACTCATAGGGGAGGTGCCTATACTAGGGTGTGTAATTAAAAGGTTAGGATTGATTATCCGCATACTGAGTATGGTGATTCAGGATTGTTCCTGACGGATGTATCAAATGTTGTGGTGAAAGTGTACCACCTCTGCAGAGTGTCAAACTATTCGAATAGCCGCGTTCGCGGTTATGGACAGTTGGAGTGGCCATACTGTTCCGTCGTCTGATGTTTTCAGAATGACTTGTGAAATAAATCATGATTTTGACTTGACCACACCAGGGTTGTGAACATGAAAACTAAGTTTCCACTTAGGTGTTGTAAAACAGTAAACTAGTTTTCTTTACTTCTAAACTCAATTAGAGATAAACCTGGCTTTTTGCAAATAAACCTAGAGCTTAGATTCCTACTTAAACCACTTTACTTGTTAGTGATAGTTTGCGAGTACTTAAAGAGTACTCATGGCTTTGTCCCTGGCTATTCTTATGGCCAGACTATGAGGAGGACCACCAGGATGATGGACAACAGAAAGTCTATGACAACTAGGATCATCTCTCATCGTCAGCATTGCCTGTGGCCCTTAAGATGGAGCCGTGACCACGCTACTATTATTATTATTCCGCTACGTTGATTGTATTAAGACTGGATCATGAGATCCTTTATTTGTAAGACCTATATTATGGTTTGTAATGGATGATGTACTGTGATATCAATTCTGTTATGTCTCACAGAAATGGTAATTCTAGGATTGCGATGTATGGCATAACATGCATATGGGATTAAAAATCGGGTGTTGACAGCACAACGAGCATGCTGGGGCCACAACACGACCAAGCCCAACAGAAAAGAAAGAGAATAAAAGAGAAACAAATGCCAACATTGGAAGATCGATGAAACGAAGGCGTCCCTCTGCCGCTGTGACCTCCGGAAATGTCCCACCACGCTCCTGGAAATCCGAAACTACTATGTACCAAGCGACACCTCCAACAAGGAATGCGACGATGACGCTGCTGCCGCCTGAACTAATCCTAGGGTTTCTCCCGATACACGGAGGGGGTAGGGAGGGTATACCCGACGACCTTCAGGAAGAAGAGATGACACCTGCAGGCGTCATCGCGTAAGTGTCGGACGAGGCCGACAGGGATTTTGCCCACCCACAAGGAACCACCACCCCCGATGGCCCAAAGTGCTCCACCTAACTACCGCCAACCAACACGCGCCACCACGCGCCACCTTCATCATCTCTCTGCAGGTACCGATGTGAGGCCTCGAGATCCGAGCAAGGGGAAAATGTTACCGGGGGTAGTAGCATCGCAACCGCGCGGGAGGAAACTACCTCCACCGCCGTGGCAATAGCCGACCAGACGCGGCAACAGGGGCACACTAGGTCTCAGGCCCCGCCAGGCCTAAATGGGCCCACAAAACCCCCGTCGCCACGTTGTAGCAAGGCCAGTCGGGAGCACCGCCACCAACCCGGACCCTCTGTCGCTCCTCATCTTTCTCTAGGAAACACGCCACCGTACTCGGAGAAGAGGCCCATCCAAACCCAGACCGGGCCCAAAAGGCTCAGATCTGGGCCAAGCAAGCTCCGTCGGCCGCCGTACATCGCTCCACCTTCCAGCCAAGCAGCCGCACCACCGCGCCTGCAGAAGTCACACCACCAAGCTGGACCTCCGCCTCCGAGCAGCTCCGTCGCCGTCCAGGGCTGCCGCCCCCTTCCGCGTGCCGGGGAGAGACGTGCCCGCCGCTGCCAGCGCCACGCAGGCAAGACCTGGCGGACCACACCGACGGAGGCGGGAGGGGAGAGGGGGAGGGTGGCGCTGGGGTGTAGGCGGTGGAGGGCGCCGGCCCGTCGCCCACGAGGGGGGGGGGGGGAGGGAGGGGGTGTGTGGGAGGGGGGAGGGGGCGAGGGGCAGACGCGAGCGCGTGCGGTTTCTTTTCCCCCAAGATTGAGCGCCTTCCCTGCTGCCTAAACCGAACACCTAATCCTCAAAATTACTACTCCCTCCGTCCCAAAATAGATGTCTTAATTTTGACAAATCTAAGACATCTATTTTGTGACTAAGGGAGTATGATTGATTGCTAAACAACCGCAAAAGCAACCAGGAATAACGCTGAAGGGGGCAAACATAACAAGATACTGATATTACCTGATATGATCTTTTCTTTTTCATCCCAAACAATCTGACTACTTCAACTCGAACAGAAAGATTATAGTGATACAGATACTACGCTGGGACGTTGAAACAACACTACTGACTTCCGTGTCTGCTTCCTCAAACCTGATACAGATATAACGTGAAAATTCAAAATATCTTACAAACTGGATGTTGACGAGTTCCGACTGAAAATGACTAGGTAAGCCAAGCTTTTAGTCTGCTAGGAAGGAAGCAGTCCTGTGAGTAACTGAACTGGGCTAACAAGCCTACAGGACACCACAATTGAACTCCTGATCAATTCGAAAGAAAAAACTTAATTGGTTCTTGAATCGACGGGAGGGAATCAAACGGAAGATTCAGACATAAGTGGACAGAATGAAAAATCCATCTGGTTGCAGAAGGAGGATGGATCAGACGGCGAGGCAAACGCAGCGCTCTTGGCCATCTTCGTTGGAACGGAAGCAGCAGGAGACGTGGAAGCTCACAGAATCGAAGCCTTGTCGCCCAAATTTATTAGCTCCTGCATACATGTTTATAGTAGCTTAGTCGGATGTTACTGAAAGTAAAGAAAATTCATCCAGGTTTGTAAAATAGAACACATACTTCTAGTGCTAGGGAAATGCTGAAAGAATAGTACCTGCGTGCAGGATTTTGGTGATTCGAGCCCTCCACCTGAAATCGGCAAAAACAAGGAAGATAAATGCCAAACCCTTACTGAAAAAAATCCACTGAGCTCTTCATGTAAATAAAAATATATAACAGAGGTAGGCTGTGGACAAGTAGAAAACCTCATGACATGCAGCCTTGGCATCTTCGGGTCCGCCTGAAATTGAGGAAGAAACAGAGGGAAATGAGCATCTGGTAGGTACTTGGGGTTTGAGAGCACAAAAATGATAAATAGGCGAATGCCGCGTGGAGGAGTAGTACATGTACCTATTCTTATGGCTGTGCCAAAATTACCATATGCCAATATGAAGAATGGGATGGTTTGGATGGTTATCCCCTGCTACTACCAAGGCAGCCTCTGCTTCTCGTACCTCCCGATCGCTGGCTCCCTTACAGAAAAGGTTAACCCACACAATCTCCAGGGAAGGAAGGTGACCCAAATCCAAATCAAAGTCGGCACGGGCGATCCACATAGCTGGAAAGTCAAAGCGAAGGGTTTTAAGCCTTGGCGCAGCTCCTTGTGGAAATATAGATGGCACCACAGCAACATTATTGAAGTGGCACTCTGTCGCGCATGGAAATGCATCAGCAGTAACAACGGACATTTCCACCACATGCTCTCTTGTGAAATAGCCACCGTCCCATAGCTCGAGATAACGAAGAGCAGGCAGCATTCCAAGTAGCTGAATGTCTCTCGGTCGAACTACATCCACCCCTATGTACAGATAGGAGAGGAGAGGAAGCAATGAAGGAGTGATCCATGCCGGCAGTGTTAGGAACAAGCAGGTTGGTGAGAAAATCTTCAATATACGGAGTTGTGAAGAAGGCATCCAGGCTTCGGCCATGACATCGGCGTTTATGCTATCGAGAAAAATATGTAGAATTTCCAATTTGTCCAGATTACTTAGGGATTCCATCAAAGCTTTAAGCATGCTCTCATCATTACTTCCCAATGTAAACCGGAGCACCCTCAGCTTGGTAAGACAGCCCAGATCTTTCACGACATGGAGGTTTAACATGCCTAAAGACAAGTCTATGTCCTCATGTCCTTCTAGCACTTGTAGGGAAGTCAGGTTACCTATCCCCAACGGCAGCATCATATTAAGCGCCACATATAGGCACATCAGACGTCTAAGCCGAACAACACTTTGTGGCAGTTTTCTTATCCGAGTACTCCTTAGGTCCAGGGTTTGTAAAAGTTGTAGTTTCCCTATTTCCATTGGAAGCTCCTCAACCTTAGTATGTTTTAGTCCAAGGTACCTCAAATGTAATAACTTTCCCACATACCCAATTTCTGAGATATCACAACCTTCTAAATCCAACACACATAGAACTTGAAAACTCGAAATATTCAGCTCTTCTTCAGCATTATTACCATTTGAGAAAACGGTAAGAGATTTCACATGTGTCATCCAAGTGGTATCCACATCTACCTTGCTATTTTGGATGGATAGTCTACGGACCTTGGTCCACGTGTTAGGCATTTTTCTCTCGGTACTATCCAATATAGTGACAAAGTTTTCCTCACTCGATAGTGAACATATTAAATCAAGCACCATGTCATGTACACGACAAGCTTCTACCTTGTATTCATTATCAATGCCTACTGGCTGGATCAGGCTTCTATTTACTAGCTCATTAAAGTAGCTATCACCAAGCTCATATAAGCTAGCTTCATGTTTTTCACTATAAATAAATCCTTCGGATATCCAACTCCATATAAGCTTGGCTCGTATAATCTTGTGATCTTCTGGAAAAATGCTTAGATATAATAAACATGGCTTCAGATAAAAAGGTAGATCATAATAGCTGAATAACAATATTTTCTTCATATCCTCCATGTTGCGATCTTCTGTAAGACCCCGACCAATGGAATTGAGCAAAACATACCATTGGTCTATTGTTTTTAGCTGATGATTACTAGCCAGGAGACTTGCTATAGTAATAATTGCTAAGGGTATCCCACCACATTTTTGTAAGAAGCCTTCGGATGCTTGCACAAATTCTCGACGACAAGCTTTATCATGGGGAAATACTCTTTTATGGAAGAGCCTTCTTGATACATCAGGGGAAAGAGGTCTGATTCTATATATATCATCGCTCGAACAGCAACATGCATGAGAAACACTGACAATGCGGGTTGTCGTGATTATTCGACTGCCAGGACTATACTTTGAGAAAGCACACTTAATTAATCTCCATGTATTTTCATCCCATATGTCATCAATTACAATCAAGTACCTACATGATCTTGTAAATGTTAGTGACAACAATTTTTGTAAGCGGACCATTATTAAATGATGTATCATGTAGGCATGATACCATAACTAAATGATGATTTAATTTGTTAGGAGCACACTCTAGAAAATTATACTAACACGGTAAAGCACTAACGAAAGACCAAATAATATGAAATAAAAATGATATCATGATTTCAAAATACCAAACGAGTTGTTGATTGTAACAAGGAAAGTGGCATATGTACCTCTTGTTCGAAAGAAGATCAATAAGTACGTCGATGAATTGTCTTTCATCCATTGTTTCATGTGGAATGCTTGCATATTTCTTCTTGTCAAGTTCATAAAGAATATCCTTGAAAACTTTCTTCATATTGGGTTTTCGAGATATTGAGACAAAAGCATCACAATCAAATTGCACTTTAATCTTCTCATATGCCACTTTCGCAAGAGTTGTCTTTCCTAATCCACCAAATCCAACAATAGAGACTGTCTTCAATGGATGCTTTGACCAATCATCACCTTCAAGCAACATGTTGACCAACTCATCTCTTGTTTCTTCAATGCCGACGAGCTCTTTCTCATCTGTGTAGAGAGCCATCACTCGAGGGTCGATGCTAACACATGTGGGGTCGGTGCTAAGACCAGCGCCACCTGGGTATGGGTAGCGGATATCTTGGTCGTACCTTTGACGCAGCTCGGACAATTGTTTAGCTTGACCAACAACTTCTTCTAGAGCATCATAGATGCGATGGAGATGTTTTTCCTTCTTGAATAATTTGATGGTGCTCTTGACAAAGTCCTTTCCTCTGTTCTTCCATCCGGCAGGCTGGCCTCCATCATCCACATGCACCATGAAGGCATCAACGATGTCCTCCATATGGTAGGACAACTCCCTGACATTCCCCGCCCAGATCTTGACACCCTCGTCGAGCTGCTCATGTGGTACCTCCGCCACCTTACGAAGGGCAGCGTGCATCAATGTCAACTCGGTGAGGAGAGACTCGATGCCCTTCCTCACACGGTTCTCGAGGGTGAACTCACCGACGAGTAGGTCGCCGAGCTTCTTAAGGACAGGCTTGATAGCCACCACGGCGATCTCCATGGCTAGCTAGCTCAACCTCTCTGCACACACAGTTGTGGTTGTGTTTTGGCTGGAAGAACACTGGAAACACTACGGAGGCACTCTCGTCAATGAAGTGTATGCCTTCTTTCTTTCCTAGAAGAAAGCTCTGGGAAGAAACCAACGATGGGGTGTACAAGATAATAGCGCACTAGTTCAACAACCAACTATTGCCAGGTATACGAGTCATACATGTGCATAGACAGGCTGCCTTATGGGCCTTCCCACAACCTGGTCCTAGTTATCAGCCAGCTGTTGCAGTAATCGTTTTGGCAGTTAGTCTGACAAAGCTAAGATGTGCACTTGAGACTGGCCGGTTGGACCGCACTAGCGGGGTTAAATTATCCTTAAAAAATTAGGGAGATTCTTCCTCCTTTGGACCATGTGTGCGACAATAATTAACACCCATCTGGCTATGGTCATGAGCATTGGAACGTGTGGGATGCCGCTGTTTCAACTGCTCCCAGCCACAACGATGAGTGTGCAATACTACTTCTAGTATTCCTCCCATCTATATTATTCTATTTCAATAACAAATAATATAGATCAGAGGGAATAGTACTAATTAACATATCCATGGGCCATGGTTTAAGCGCCAGGATAAGCGTGGCCACCATGGCTTTGGAGCTTGCGAAATGATCTCAAGGCACGCCATGATGCGATCGATGCTTCTGGGCAGGAGCGTTAGTTTAGTTTAACAGCTCGGTTTGTATTGACTCGAGATCATAATTGTAGCTAAATTTATCGATTGGTATCACTTTATTTTTTTTTACCAAAATCTACCACTAAAATTGTTAATTGTCTTAAAAAACACAATTCGACGCTAAACTCGAATGACACAACTTTTGACCCGTCGAGCAAACTGACAGAGATGACGTCGCACCCCGCACATTGTTCCCGACACGGGTCGTTAACATAGGGCCCCACGAATCCATTGATAGCATAGAACCACCATTTTTATGCTTAAATTTTAAAAAAACCAGCACTTTTGAATACAAATTTAAATGGAAAAACTTTTAATATGAAAAGTGCTAAGATATGTTTGAATATTTTTAATATAAATTTTATTCACTATTGAAAATTCATAACTTCAATTATATAATCCCAAATAATATGTCTAAATTTATTAAAAACCTCAAGGAATCCATTTCTAACATCTCAGTCATAAATCATATATGTTCCTCTCAGGTATTACAAGAAAAAAAAAAGTGTTTGTGCATATGTGATACACGGTTACGACTATGTTCCAATCAAGGCTAAGTTTTATTTTGGCAATTTCGGGGAATAACCTTCGGTAGGGTCATAAGGGGTAAAACATTGACCAGCTTGGCTTATGCCGAGTAAAGAATAACTCTGGTCAGGATACAACGGCCGGGTAAGAAGGTCGTGTGCGGCTGACATAAGAATTATGTCGGCCCGTATAGGACAAGTTTGTTTGCCTTGCAGGAAACAACGAGCCGAGTCTCACGAGGAAAGACCGAGTCAGAAGGGACGCATGGCAGCGTTCCTAAGAATCAGGAGGGACCATGGTAAAGCATGGTCAAAAGAGAAGGACGATGCCGGATGGCATAAAAGGAGTCGGGTGATTCCTAAAGCGAGGGCTGGCGTACAAAGTCACTGTATGACGCCAAAAGAGTTGGAGGCTACGTACGAGAGGACCGTTAGTTGTATGGCTTTGTGGACCGGGTCACGGCTCAGGGCTAGCCCGTGACCTAGCCCGCACAGTAAGGACTAAGATCCAAACAGTAACCCTAGAACCCAAAGGGGTGTAGTCTAGCTGGCCATCGCCTATATAAGGAGGGGCATAGCTAGGGTTTGAGGAGGTTGGACCAAGTAGGAAACTAGTGCCCTGAGGCTATGCTCAAACCGCTCAAGGAGCACTTGTAAACTTCTAGGATTAATAAAAATTCTAAGTGTGGAGAGTTCATCTTGTTCTTCGTGTGCGGCTAGACCGTGCACACCTTTCCCGGTTACCACAAGCGTCCATTCGCCCCCAACTTAAGCCCTACCTATGGCATCTGCCGTGACACCACCACGACAGTTAGCGCCCACCGTGGGGCAGAAGCAGGCGCTTGCTGGAGTTTTCATCCAGACGGGAAATATCATCGCCAAGACCAGCGAGCGCGTCTATTCCGGCCTCAGCCAGAGGTTCGGGGCAGTCAACTTCGTTAACGACAACGCAGGCTGCTTCGGGACCAAGCCGTTCCCAAGGGGTGGTCGCTTCATCAAGTTTGGCGAGCACCAGGTCTACGTCACGGTGCGCGCGGAGCACGCATACCCGGAGCGCATCATCCTGGCGCCGGATCCACCTGCGGTTCCTGCTGCAGGGAAGCTTCATCAACTCGTCTTTGTCGAGGTAATGATGATAACTCCAAATCCCCCAACACCTCTAGTAGTCCCTGTGGTGAATGAGGATGCCGAGGGAGGAAATCCAGAAGAAACGCCAAGGGCGGAAAGAACTGCAAAAGCGCCACTAGAAAAGCCAGAGAATACAGCTAGGAGTAAGAGAGCTAAAGAATTGCAAGAAGCAATAGAGAAGTTGGCAGAGCCAGTAGCGCCAGCATCTGATCCGGTGCGTGTGCAGGCCGAGTTAGAGGAGGCCAAGATTAAAGTTTTGGAGAAGGCAAAGGAATTAGTGCAGTTACAACAAGATGTGGATATTACAATTCGAGAGCTCAACTCGGAAAATCGAGTCAAGGGCGCAAATACCCGGCTTGATGCAACAAGATTGAGAGGAAGAAACCTCAATGAAGAATTGGTGGACACAACGTCAAAGATCACACAAGAAAACAGTAACAAAACAGCCATGCAGCCGACATACAACACTGCAATAGCAAATCTGAGGGCTGTAGAGGCAGCAATGGCTGAGCTTCCTCATCTGACAGGTGAGGCAAAGAGAAAAAAAAGGAACGAGTAAATGAATTGGTGAGAGAAGCAGGAATGCGAACGAAGCGTACTACAAGGAAAATCCGGGTAAGCTGGGAGGTCACAGCTGGTTCACTCAGCAACTCCAATCCCGGCGAGGTCAGCAGGCCATACAGCCTCCTCACCAGGAGTGGCGCCAAGACAGAGAAAATAAAAGAGTGTGGATTCAGGAGTGGCGCTTATGATCCGGCAATGGTTCAAGGAAACCCGGACCGAGCGCAGTGAACAAGAAGAAATGTCGTTCAGGGAAATGAGAACTAGGAAAATGCTGGCCAAGAAAGGCAAGCATCACAGGTAAATGACAATGGGGGAAAAAACTTTGCACCTCAACCTAGGTGTGAGACTCACTCGGTAGGAAGAGGAAACCCAGCTCCGAACCCTCCGCCAGCTCAACCCGAGAAGAGACACCAAAGCGCGGGAAAAGAAGTGCAGCAACTTGCAAACCCGAATGCCAACAGATACAATGATGGTTACTTGGCAATGGTTAATGACGGGTATGAATTGCTGGATCATGTGTACCAAGCAATGGGAGCCAGACTCGGAGGCAGGAATCTTCAGCCGGATGATGCACGGCTAAAGCTCGATCGGATAAAGATGGCAGAGCTGATCGAATCGCAAGGTCCACAGGGTCCACCATGTTTTGGCCCAAGGATCATGTAAGAGCCGCCAGTGCCAAACTTTCAGCTGGCCAGAGGGACAAAGACCTACGATGGAAGCACCAAGACAGAAGACTAGCTCATAGATTATGGAACAGCAGTAAAAATCGCACAAGGAAATTTGAGATGGGCAGTGCGGTATGTGCCGTAAATGCTAGAAGGACCAGCAAGGGTGTGGCTGAATAATTTGCCACCTGGGAGCATCAACAGCTGGATTGACTTTCAGGAAGCTTTCGTGAGCAACTTCACGATCACGTACAAGAGGCCGAACAGCCCACAACAACTTGCTATGTGTAGGCAAAGGCCGAATGAAACAGACAGGGAATTCCTCACAAGGTGGTGCACAATGCGCAACTCTTGTGAAGGGGTAATCGAGTCTCAGGCCATTGCATGGTTTGCACAAGGGTGCAGACATGGAAGCGTACTGTGGCAAAGGTTACAGAAAGATATGCTGGCAAGTTTGGCAGAAACAATAAGAATTGCCGACTCATACGCGTTAGGAGATCCGAATCAACCTCTGCTTATGTTGGTAGACGGGATGACTGAGACTCAGATCTATGACGCGGCCGGGTCGCAAAGGCTCTAGGAAAGGGCCGAGTATAGAAGCAAAAGAAGGGATGAGAGACCAGACTATAGGTATGGTTCGACTCAAGTCGCAATAGTAAGTCAGGATCATCCAGATGCTGGAAGCAGCCAACATCTAAGGACAAATGGGCAACAACGATGGATACCAAAAAATGATGGCAAAAAGCCATATGAACAAAGAAAGCCATACCAATACAAGAAGAAATATACTTATGAGATGATGTTGGATCAGCCATGTAAGTTCCACACGCCAAGTTCGAGTAAGCCGGCAAATCACACAACTAGGCAATGCACTTGGTTTCAGAAGGGAGACAGAGTGGTTTCGCCAACTAAGCAGTTACCACCACCTCCCCCTCCACCGCTCATAGGAGGAAATGCTCAAGTTGTTGGAGCTGAGCATAGATATAAGAACAGGAAGACGAGATATCATAACCAAGAAAGAAGGGAGGCTATGCATCAGGTGCATAACCCAAGAGGTGACGACGCTCATGTCGGCCATGGGACCAGAAATGAGTACTGAGAGCATCACCAGAGCTATGCCATATTCGTTACAGATCCGAATGACAAGAAAAGTCAACAGAAACGGATGATGGAAGTGAATGCCACAATGTCGGCAATTCCAAAGTACATGCATTGGTCTAAACAGGAGATAACTTGGAGCATAAAGGATCACCCCAAGATCATGCCAACACCAGGAGGTTATGCTATTGTCCTGGATCCAACATTCATGGGCCCTGATATCAACGTGAAGTTCTCCAAGGTATTGATTGACGATGGCAGTAGCATTAACATCATGACAAGGATACCATGCTCAAGCTGGGCATCACTATGAACATGTTGGAGACGACTAAGACAACTTTCCATGGTATTGTGACGGGACTGTCCTGTGAGCCAATTGTCAAGATCTGGGTTGACGTCTTATTCGGAAACAGAGAAAACTATCGCACTGAAGCCATAGAGTTTGAGGTGGTTAACCTGGTCAGCTCATACCATGCCTTACTCGTCAGGCCGGCTATGGCAAAGTTTATGGCTACTCCTCACATTGCTTACTTAAAAATGAAGCTGTCAGGTCCGTGTGGAGTTATCACAGTTGAAGGAGATTACAAGAGATCTATTGCATGTGCCTCAGCCAGATCTTCGCTGGCCGAGTCACTGGTCATAGCACAGGAAAAGCACCAAATGATGGAGGTTGCAGCACTGGCCAAGGCAGCACCAATGTCTATGCCGACACTCACTAACCCGAATGGCATTGTATCTTTCCAAGCTACCAAGGAAACAATGAAGATACAGGTTGATGAGGTCTTCCTAGAGAACACAATTACCATTGGTGTTGGGCTGACTGACAAATAGGAAAGAGAGCTCACCAGCTTCCTCCGTGAGAATCGGGACATTTTTCCATGGTCCACACAAGACCTGCAAGGAGTTCCGAGGGACCTGGCTGAGCACTCTCTTCATGTAAGGCCAGATGCCAAGCCGGTGAAGCAACCCATCTGCCGCTTCGCCGAAGATAGGAGGAAAGTGATAGCCGCCGAGATAGCCAGACTCTTGGCTGTCGGGTTTATCATGGAAGTACTCCACCTAGATTGGTTGTCAAAACCAGTCTTGGTCGAATCTCAATAAGGCGTGTCCAAAAGATCCATTCCCCTTGCCACGGATCGATCAAGTCATTGACTCTACTGCCGGGTGTGAGTTGTTGTCATTTGTGGATGCGTACTCTGGTTTCCACCAGATACCACTGAATCCGAATGATCAAATAAAGACAGCTTTTATCACCCCGTATGGGGCTTATTGCTATCGTACTATGCCGTTTGGATTGAGAAATGCAGGTGCAACATACCAAAGATGCATGCAAAAATGCTTGCAAGATCAACTGGACAAAAATGTTCAGGTATATGTTGATGACGTGGTGATAAAAACCAAGCAAAGTCATACTCTAATTGAGGACTTGCGTCAAACATTCACAAACTTAAGAAGATTCCGGATGAAACTCAACCCGAAAAAAATGCACATTTGGTGTCCCAGCTGGAAAATTACTCGGATTTCTCGTGTCCAGCCGAGGAATTGAGGCTAACCTGACAAAGATCAGGGCCATCGAAAGAATGGAATTGCCGAAAACCCTCAACGATGTCCAGAAGTTTACAGGGTGCCTGGCCTTGTTGAGTAGGTTTATCAGTCGGCTAGGCGAAAAAGCCTTACCATTATATCAACTGATGAAAAAATTAGACAAATTCACATGGACACAGCAAGCTGATAGCGATTTCCATGAACTGGAAAGGATGTTGCCAATAGCACCAATATTAGCATCACCACTATCTAAAGATCCAATGCTGCTCTATGTCGCGGCAACCAACAGAGTTGTCAGTGCAATGATAGTGGTAGAGCGTGAAGAAGAGGGAAAATCATTCCAAAGGACAGTTTATTACTTGAGCGAAGTGCTCTCTATATGAAAGCAAAATTACCCCCATTACCAAAAAATGACATATGGGCTGTATATGGAAGCAAAGAAGCTGAAACACTATTTCCAAGAACACCCAATCCGGGTAATATGCGAGGCACCTATCTCGGATATATTGGGCAGCAAAGATGCCAGTGGCCGAGTGACAAAATGGGCCATAGAGCTAGCACCATACACTCCACAATATGACAGGCAAGATGCAATTAAATCTCAAGCCATGGCTGATTTCTTCGTGGATTGGATGGCAATGCAATATGAACCACCACTGCCAGATCCGAGTTACTGGAAGATGCACTTTGACGGATCCAAGACAAAAATGGGTCTGGGTGCCGGGATAGTACTCACTTCGACAAAGAAGGATCATCTCAAATATGTGTTGCAGATCCATTTCGCTGCATCCAATAATGTGGCCGAGTATGAAGCACTTGTCCATGGTATAAAGGTGGCCAAAGAAATTGGCATTAAAAGGATCATGTGTTTTGGTGACTCGGACTTGGTTATTCAGCAAGTACCTGGTCATTGGGACGCATTGGATGCCAACATGGAACTGTATCGCTTTCATGTGCAACAAATTTCAGGATACTTTGACAGGTGTGAATTTCATCACATACCCAGGGCAGAGAATGAAGCAGTTGACGTACTATCCAAGTTAGGCTCATCTCGGCAAGCAATCCCACTAGGAGTAGCATTGGAAAATCTTAGAAAACCATCAATCAAGCCGTCACCAGAGTCCGAGTCAATCAGGCTCATCTCTACAAACCAGGAGTCAGACGCTGTGCCAATGGAAATTGACTCAGGGCCAGGTTTATAACATCCCAACATTAGAGCTTAGAAGTAAGTTGAACCCAGATGTGTGCATTGCATTCATGCATAGAAAATCCAAATAATTTTCGCGCTTTTGAACAAAACTTTTCAAAGTGATTGAAGCTTCTCTCAACTTGATGAAATTGAAGTAGATCATCAAGTTAACTGCGATAAGTTTCAATATGACCTTTGCTAAAACCTTATTTTGGGTAAAGGAGATTTGATCTAAGGGTAGATCAAATGTAGTAGAAGTTTAACCTTAGTACATTACTTAATGATTTATATTTGATCCTTAAGTAATCATATCCTAGTATTCATTACACAACTCATGAATACCAAGTTATAAATATAACTTAAGTAATAGGAATGTAACAACTAAATCTTAATCTCATCTACTTATACCTTGAGTATCATGGTAATACCTAACCCTTAATTCTTTAGTGAGATTAGGTAGGAAGGAAACCAAGTCAAGACCATTCACCATATATTTTTCTTTCCATATCAATCTTTACTATCTCTATTGAATCATATTTTAATATCTGTTGTTCATCAATGTTGAGAAATCAACTATTGATTCACCAATTCTTAATCTATAAATACTTGATCTATCAACTCTTGTCCTTATCATAGCATGCATTTAAATTCCTTTAGAGAAAGAAGTAAGAAGAGGTAGATGGTAATGCTAGTTATAAATATCATCTATAGGATGGGGAGTGTTGGAAGTGAATAAGATCAATATGATAATTGATGGAGTTAACTCACTCCTGAAATGATAGAAGAGTTATCTGGAATATATATTTGTATGGTAACAAAGAAGATTATAGGGATGATTATTGAAGATAGTTACCAGGAGTAATCCTATTGGACTAAGTAGGTATAGTCCATGAATAACATTCCCTAATCCACTAGAGATATTAAGAAGATAATTTCAATACAACTGTAATGTTGTATTGATGAAGCCTTGACTAGCTAATTGGAAACCTAAACCATAAAGGATCAAAGGATTATAATGATCATGCTTTAGTCACCAAGATTGAATGCTTATATCCAGTATAAGTAACATTGGTGGGTAAAACAGGATTGAACTCTAATATAGGATATTGGAGTCAAGTAAAGATAAGATAGTATGATTAGGACGATATTAGAGCAGCATTGAATTATAGAGTTAGTATTTTCCTCTGGGAAAATAGTAAACACTTGAGGTGAAGTAGGATTTGATGTATATCTAATTATAAATACATCTACTGGAGTAATATTAGTGGTGGATGATTATGGAAGAGTATGAATGGAGTTAAAAGTAACTACTTGTTGGATTGGAGGTTATCAGCAGTAGAGTAGTTGATATAACCAAGCATGGATATGAGAAGATTATGAAAGCCTTAGTGTCAAGCTCATTGGATTTATAAATGGATTTAGAAGAATTGAAGGTGGATAAGAATATTATTGTGTAGCAAAGCTTATCATGATAGCACATGATGATGGATATGAAGAAGTAGTATATCTAGGAAAGGAATTCTTTAAAGCAGAAGTCAAGAATTCTGAATTAGGGAAGATAGGAAATCTTGGTAATCACTAAACCCTAAATCCATAATCAAGCTTAACATCCATCTCATCTGTTGGATAATTAATTTTATTTTCACAATGCTTTATAGGAATATTTCCTATAACAAATCACTTAAGCACATCTCTGTATTTCCAATTATCATAATCATATGTGCTTAGGAGTTATATCTATCAATTCTTTTCCATCAGACATTCCAAATAATAACTTTCTATTTTAAAGGGTGATATCATTAAAGATCACAAACAAAAGACAATATGCTTAGCCATAAACTTTTATTCACATCAACACAAGAAAATAGGTACATTAAGAACCCTAAACCCTAGGGTAAGCAATTACAATTCAAAACCTAACTCCTATATTAGTTATAATAAAATGTATATATTTAGTTACTTCCTAGATTTATGGGAGTAATACTAACCATATTAATTCTTTAGAATATCATGCATCAATTAATGATATAGGAGCATTGAATCAAATTTATCTCCAAACTATAATTCCTTAAAACCAAATTTTATAAATAAATAAGAAAATATTCCATAATAAAAGCCCTAACAGAATATTAATTAAAAAGGATTTCTATGAAAGGAAATAAAGAAAATATTTATCATAAAGGTTTACAAAATAAATCTCAATCAATCTCAATTATTGCTGCAAATATTCAGCAAATAAACTTTATAAAATAAAGTTCAAACCAAATGTTAAAATACAAATCTGGAAATAAAACAAAAAATAGAAAAGAGAAAAGGAAAGGAGAAAACAAGCAGTGCCAGCCCACGGCCCAGTTCCTCACCCCTCTATCTATCGCTAACTAGCCACAGCCAGCCTTTTCCGCTCGCTTCGTCATGGCCCAATAGAAGCCCAGGCCCAAATACCGTTTTGTCGGGTCTATCATCGTCGTCCACCTCGCGCTGCCGCCAAAGTAGCTGCATGGCGTGAGCGCCGTCGGTTGCCGGCGTCAAGATGCTTGTCGTCGTCTGCTGGGAGGATAAGAACGCCACTGCGAAGACCTCATCCTCATCCTCTCACTCGCGCATCTCCACTCCTCCTTATCCTCTCTGTTTAAGAAAAGGACCGAAACCCTAGCTCACCGGAGCCACTCCTTACCACCGGTAGAAACCACTTCAAGGGCCATGGGGTAGTCGAGGAGAAGCGTCTCGCTATTCTTGTCGCTAGAGAGGAAGTAGTGAAGCAAGGGGGGTTCGGAATCGTGAGGATTTCACTGTTCACTGCGCCGGTCATCGTCGGAGTTCATGAAAATTAGACCGTACTAGAGCACCATTGTCTTCACTGACCACTATACCAACATCAGGGTAAGCTTGCGCATCACTATACCCTAATTTCGCTTGCTGATTCTCGCTGTAGACCTAGTTTCGTTGAGCGCCGCCGTTGGCCGCCACAGAAGCTCGTCGCCGGTATATTTACGATGACCACTAAGTAGCGGTGTCACCACCAATAGGTTTGCCTTGGTCCCCTCTGTCCAACAACATCAGTCTTGCTCGCCGGAGCACAGTGGTTCGCCGCCGGTGACCATTCTCTGGTGGTGGAGGCCAAGCTGATGTCAGCATGACATCATGCTGGTGTCATTCTACCACCTCAACATGGTTTGACCCGGTCTTTGTCTCGCGTGGCAGGTGACGTGGCCCTGGTCCCATCTGTCATTGACTAAGAGTAAAATAGGCTCAGTAACAATTAAATTTACTAAAATGGGATATGGAATATGGCCATTGGCCCACCAGTCAGTGACTGTGTCTAGGTTTAGCTTGGTGTAAAAAGTATTTCCTGTTTAGAAATTAAACAAAACAATATACATTCAAACACAAATAAATTCCAGAAATTGAATGAAATGATTAAATCTTAGAAATTTAATAACTTTTGTTTTATAATTCAGAAAAAATATGTTTAATATATGAATTTTTTTAGAAAAATAAAATCTACAACCTAAAACTATTATCAAACATTATTATAATAGTTATTATTTGATAAAGATTTTATAAGTAATAAAACTTCGATAATCCATATTTTAATATTGATAAATATTAAAAATATAAATAAAATACCAAAAATCTTAGAAAAATAAAAAAACAATACTTTAAAACTATAAGCATACATTATTATTTCACTTAATTAAATATTTATTATTTATTAAGTATTTATAAAGTAATAAATCTTATAAAAATCATATCTTATTATTTATAGATCATAAAAATAAATGTAATCTACCAAAATCATCATAAAAATAATACCTACATGTTAAAAATATAATATTCCACTTTTAAGGTAAATAAAAATTTAAAAACACTTTAGCAACTTGAATTTAAACCTATTTCCTTGGTTATTAATCGATATAAAGATAAATAAAATTTGGTAATATTTCTAAAATTAGTCAATTGAGTCTAGTAAATAGTATTAGTCTTAAATATTGATAATATTAAGTCAAAATGGTTCAACACATTTTAAATACAATTTTATTGAATTATCCTTCAACCATATGTGTATTTTATTTTCTAAAAGAATCTTTAACCATTATAAAATCTTAAAGAATGATACTTTAACCAAATAAAATCTTTTACCATTGTTTCACTCACAACCTTATAATGGACTAAATCCTCATAAGTAGTCACTAATAATATTTTCTTATCCACAAGCTATAATCACACCTTTACAAGGAAATAAGTGATCCTGTTCCATTATAAAATTAAGAAACCACTATTTAAATAGAAGAATAACCATTCTTAAGTAACTTTAAGGAAACATTACATAGTACACAAGGTACAATTAACATAAGCAATATACCTTAAAACCATCTATGTTTTTAAAGTTAACTTTAGTCTACAAGACTTTAAATATAAAGCTAAAGACCTTGTTATGTATTTTATAGTTAACTTTGATCTGTTATAATTAAGTTATAAAGCATCCCAAATCCAAACTACCCAAGCAAGAATAAACAACATTAATCACATTCTATCAACCATACTCTAAAAACTACCAGGATTGTTTAAACCTTAATAAAGAAATCTTTTCTTCAAAAGTTATTCGTTTTGCCACTTCAGTCAACAGATGACAAATAATCGTAATCACATTACTTTATACTTTACTTGTATAACTTAGAATTATTAACACTTAAGTTACTTATAGATGTCAATACTTGTAAAGTAAGGTTTTGAGATAAGGTAATTCTTATATAAGTAGTCTTTGAGTAGCATTCCACTTTCGTATATCTTATTGTTGTATACCATTATAATGACATGTTATTTAACACACACTCACAAGCCTTAATAAGAAGCATGAGTATTAAACTTATCTAAAAGGACAACACATTCTAAAGAAACCAATTCCAGTTTCCAAACTCTAGATCAACATTATTCCGGGGATTCATGTTTATAAAATGCATTCCATTACTCATGCATAAAAGCATCCTACTTCTTTAAACATTAGTCCTTACCGGACCAATGATGCTGATTTCAGATATTGGATCTTATATTATCTCGAAGACCGTGAGTGCATAATCTTGCAATCACAATAGGCAAGTTCACACTTGCTCATGTACTTTGATTATTTTCTATAAAGTATTTTGCAAATCCAGTGTTGTCATCACCTGCATTTGAAAAAGGTCAAAACACTATTTTCATAATATTATGACTATAGGTTATTTACCATGAGGTAATAACCTACTATGAAAGTTCTGGTGGTAAAGGAACATATTATCTAGGACTTAACAACCAATGCCGCCAGTGATTCTTGCGCCGTATATGACGTGTTAACCATGAGATTTGGAATGGGACGAAGAAGTCAGCTGTATCCTTTTCCTCTCGCATGGAGGCAAGACGACCTTAACGTGACATAGTGATTCCTTGTGCGGATCCAACATATGGGTGGGCACCTTTACACCCCACACTTTTGGTGTCTAGATTATCTATGGATGGTGTTTAGGGATATAGTCCATTTAAATGGTACTCGTTCGGGCATCACCAGGTCGGGAACTCATCAGGGTTTTAGCCTGCCCGAAAGGGGGCTTAACGAAGGTGAGCCGGCCTCGAAGGATCGTGCAGACATATGAGGTCGCGGAGAGGGAAGTGATTGGCTTGGATCTTAGACTAGGCCCCATACCAAGGAAGTATGGACAAGGTCATGACTTGGTTGTGCAACAAGGCTAAGGTCTCTCATGGGTAAAGTAACACACATCTGCAGAGTGTAATAACTGTAACTTGTTACTCCCTGTTCCGGGAAGGAGCTGCGAACGCTGCGGGAAAGGAACTCCATGAAAGTTCTGGTAAACCCGTGAAGGCTGACGGACATAACTTTTCAGAATAAAAGCAACCTTTGAAGAAATGTTTACGAAAACCTGCATTGCCTAGGACCTATGGTCTGTGGCTGTAGATATAGTGCATCAAACACTCCTTTTCTAGTGGACTTGCTGAGTACGCTCGTACTCAACGTATCTTCTTAACCCTTGCTAGATTCGGAAGCCAGTACAGACAATAGCTACATTAAGTTATGCTCCAGGAATCATCATAAAAAGCTAAAGCTCTTCAATGGAGACAAGGAAGTCAACATATACATCAACTCAAGTGAAGACGAAGTTACTAATTAGGTAGGAATATACTCTCTGGCCAAAGAACCTATTTCTATAGTGTATTGCAATAGCAGGAATGCCAACCCCTTATTTAAAATACTAGTCTTAATAGTATAATAGTTTTTGCGTTGTTTATCTTTGATTCTTCTTTGTAAGAAGTTCTTTCTCTCTCTTTAACCTAGAGTGTTCTTTGGATCTTATGTAAATAGTTGAGTTGTAACCTTTAGCCATGTCTTGGACCCGCTGTGTTTCTGTTGTACCACTCTGAGGGATGTAATACTAGTGAACATGTGTTTCATTGGTGTTATGTCAACGACTATAGTGTACTATATCATGCAGTGGTATGCTGGGTCACCACAGTTGGTATCAGAGCATATACTTTGACCTTAGGTTGGAAACCTAGTAAATGGGTAGAACCTGTAGGACACATACCTGCAATAATTAAGAGTTCTCTAGTGATATGAGGGATATTCACTTGAGAATAATCCTGTCATGTTGCTAGTGCAATAATTCTTTAGTATGATTGCAATCCTGAACACTACCAAGAGTTTTAACTCAATGTGACTGATGATAATTTCTTATCTACATTCCTACATGGCACCTCGGTATCCACCCCAGAATGTTCAAGTGATGAACATGACGTTAAATGACTATGGAGGGGATTGGACAGATAATCTCCGACAACTTCTATGGAGTTTGGAATGTGAATCGAGACTTTTGGTCAAGATTTACAGTTACTATGATGGGAAGGTATTAGCTAAATACCGTTCCATGATCATGTTACCCAAGAAGTTAGGACTTCAGGGAGAAATGCCATCAGGAGAGGCAAGGTGCATGGCATCAACATATCAGATTGCCGTAGCGGCAGCCATAACCATGATCCGAGAACAGAAATCCCAAGCAATAGAAGGTATTACCCACACCATTATACCCCATGAAACATCAAACCCGAAGCATGAGTTATATCACTCTACTCTAGTCCAAACTGAACCTACTCTAGCCATAGAGTATATGGATCGTTATCGGTCTTTGCTAAACACTTATCATAATTCTCACCAAGTCTTAGTTCAGGATCTGGATACGGTCATTGAGGATTTTACTGATCCCGATAAGGCAATGGCACGTAGGAAGAAGTTAGATAAAGAAGCTAGGTGTAACATCCCAAAAATACTAAACTTGGATCATCAAACTCTAATCATCAAAATTAAGGTTAACAAAAACTTTTCCAATTAAAAATATGAAAGCATTCATATGTGTATGTATTAAAATTTGGATTCTTTTGAATTGCCATGGTTCTGTGTTTCTTTGCTTGTAAAATGATTCTTAGGTGAAATAAAGATCATCTAAACAATCCCCAAACTTTTCCCAAAGACAAACAAGTCAAAACAAACAAATTAAGTGAATGGTCACTTTGGCCAAATTAACTCCCATGCCTACTTTGGCTATCCCTAACTTTCAGAACTTAACAGAAACATGTATGGATCTTTGCACCCCTTTATAGTACTCATAACAAGGTACCAAGGCCCAATTTGTGATCATCCAAAAACATTTAAATGCTTAGTTTAAATGACAATTTAAAATTGAATCTATTTCATATGGGAAGATCCCACTATTTCAAAAACCACTCAAACAAGCTCAATTTTCAAAACCCAAGCATCCACAGAATCCTCAGCACATCCCTAGCACACCCACCAAAAATCTTTTCAAAATTCAAAACTCAAGTTCATGCGGCCATTTCATCAAACATGTTGCAGATTCAAATCAACCAAATCAAATTCACTGTTTTTAATAGTGTTTTGGGCCTAACTTGTTCCCTCTCTGGTTACAACTAGTCCTTAGTAGATCATCTAGCACTTTTAACTTGCCACCCCGTTGTCGCCGGCGAGCTAGAGGCCACACTAGCCTCGCCAACCTTGTCTGGGAGCTAGCCAGCACCCCACCGCCACTCCCTGTCCCAGCCTCGAGCAATGCCAGCTACTGGACCACACGCCCAACCCATGCCAAGCCTCTCTGCGAGCATGCCGAGAGTGCGCCCGTGCGCCACCCTCGATACACACCCACAGACCGTGCGCCGCCCTCGCCGCGTGCACGTGTGATCACCACCACCCCAGCAACCCCGCAGACACGCCCGTTCGCCGCCGCGCGGACCACGCGTGTTGTGCGCCATCAAAACCTCCGCCGGACCTGCTCAGAGCGCTGAAGCGTTCCGACCGATCAGCACTGCCCCATGCCTCGCCACCACGCCGTTGAGCTTCGCCAGGGAGCACAGCACCGCCCCCTACTGTCACCCACGCCGATAGCCCTCCGTGCCGTCAACCACGACGAGCTCAGCCCGCGCCCATCGGTCCCCTCTCGTCACTATAAATAGAGGCCTCCCCCGCTCAATTTCTTCACACCATTCCACTCCCCTCTCACCCAGAACCACCCCACCTCACTCCCGGAGTAAGGCGAGCAGCGCATCGCTGGAATTTCACCGGAGCACGCCGCTGCTGGAGAAGAAGGAAGCTATCGATTGGAGCCGCCCAGGAGGAGCTGCCGGTGCCAGGAGAATCTTCGTCGTCTACTTTGTCGTTTTCCCCCATCGCCGACCCTCCCCTGAGCCCCGGTGAGCCTCCCACGACCCCCACCTTCCACGTTAGGGTTCTGTCTCGCCGGCGCTGCCCGACGTGGACGATGAGCCGTAGCCGTTCGATTAGACTTAGATCGTGCGGCCGAGATCACCCCGTACCGCTTCGCGTGTTATGAGCCATTGACTGGTGGAACCCCCTGTCAGCTGAGCCTCGCGCTGCGGAGTGACACTGGGCCGGCCCATTAACCTTTCCCGCGTAGCCCACTCGTTTGAATTTAGCTTTTTCTATTTATATTTAAACTCAGTTCTGTACCTAGTTTAAAAAATCAACCCAGCTCGATTCAGTGAACTAAATTGAATGAAACTAATTTTGTTAGAAAGGTATTGAAATGCTTAATCCAAGCCCGTTGGATTCAAATCATTTGGATCTATAGATCAAGCTTGGTAAAAATAACAAGGCAGAAGCTTTTCTGCATTCAAACATTTTTCAAATTTCAACCATAATAGCTTTTGAATTGATTCCAACTCTCAAAAATCATATTTGACCATACCTTTCAGAATATATAAAAACATATGGGTTTACTTACAGAAATAATGTTCAAGTAATAAAAGAATGCCACATAGGCATTTCTAGTCACTTATTTTATTTAAAATAAAAGGTTAAATCTTATTAAATTGTGACACCACTTTAAATCACATTCTCATGTACTGAAATATGTGGTGATGACATGTGTCAACAAGATCCCATGTTTGGTTTGGAGAATATTAAATCTTAAGTAGTTTTTTAATGAGTAGAAATTACTTTTCTAAAATAAATAAATAAGACCAAAGCTTTAATCTTGTAATGTTAGTGATGATACTAGATCATCTATAGTGCACCTTTGTGTGATGATTGAAAATAGTTAAGTATTGCTTGGTGATTGTGTACCTCGTATTTATTTATAGACGCTAGTACCGACCAAGGATACGAGGAGGAAGGAGGATACTACGAAGAAGAAGCCGAGGAGAACTTCAACTACTGCTCTGCACAAGGCCAGCTAACACTTGCAAGCTACTCTACTTTAGCAAGCCTATACTGATACTGATGCAAGCTAATACTTGCTTGTTACCATCACCACTAGATACCTTAAGCATATGTGATCATACCCACTTGATACCCCCTCCTAGTTTTACTTGCAAGCCTTCTACTTTATTTCTTTATCAAAGCTATTACTTAGAGTCTACTTAAGTGACTTGTAGATTCTAGGAAGACAATTGAAGGTTGCATAAAGAGCATTAAATTTGGCCTAAGCTATATAATCTTGATGTCACCCTAAGGCATGAGATTGAACTTAGTTAAACTCCACTTGTTTACCACCCCTCATTAGTACTCACCCCCACTGGTAGATGCTAGTGCTAAGCATAAAACTTGATCAACTTTATATGGGAATACTTGGTGGAAAATGGTTATGAAAACCTTATAATGATGAGTCATTCTACTAAGATGTTTTGACATGTGTTTCCGAACACCAGATGATTTGGATGATGAAAATGTTAAGGCATGAGCCTTAGCTCTTTATAAAACTGATGGTTGTCTGGATGCGATACCATTCCAATTTTACCATACAACCACAATACCTGAAAATTGGGTAGGGCTTAACTAGAAATTTATATACCTTAGTATGGGTTCCCTCACGGCCAAGGTCTGAGCTGAGCTACCTTGTGAAGATTGTCCACCTATGCAGTGCCCAAGATGACAGTTGGTCATGGTTGGGAGGCCAAACTCATAGGAGAGGTGCCTATACTAGGGCTTGTAATTGAAAGGTTAGGATTGATTATCCGCATACTGAGTATCGTGAATTCGGGATTTGTTCCTGATGGATGTACAATCTCTGCATACTGAGTATACTAGGTCATGTTGTGGTGAAAGTGTACAATCTCTGCAGAGTGTCAAACTATTCGAATAGCCGCGTCCACGGTTATGGACAGTTGGAGTGGCCATACTGTTCCCCCGTCAGATGTTTTCAAATGACTTGTGAAATGAATTGAGAATTTGACTTGACCAGAACAGAGTTTTGATATGAAATTCAAGTTCCCACTTAGGTGTTATAAAATTTCAAATTGCTTTTCTTACTTCTAAACTTAGTAGAGGTAAATCGGGATTTTTTTTTGCAAAACAACCCTAGAGCTTAGTGTCCTACTACAAACACCCCTTCACTTGTTAGTATTAGTTTGCGAGTACTTAAAGAGTACTCATGGCTTTGTCCCTGGCTATTCCCATGGCCAGACTATGAAGAGGAGTACCAGGATGATGGACCCCAGGAAGGTTACGACAACTATGTATTCCCCATCGTCAGCATTGCCTGTGACCCCGAAGATGGAGCCTCGCCTAGGCTACCTTTATTATTATGTATTTCCGCTGCTTGAGTTGTATTAAGAACTGGATCATGAGATCCTTATTTGTGTAAGACCTTATGTATGGTTTGTAATGGATGATGTACTATGATATCCAAATCTGTTATGTCTCGCAAAAATGGTAATCCTGGGATTACGATGTATGGCATGACAGGCATCTGGGATTAAAAATCCGGGTGTTGACAAGTTGGTATCAGATCCATCCTGACCATAGGAGACCCTAGTTAGACTAGACGTTTGAATCAAAAACTTAGTTTCAAAAACCAAAGGAAGCAAATATTTACAAAAACTTATTCCCATTCTTATCACCTTGTTTCTTTCATAAAAATTCATGATCCTCAAACACTCTTCCAAAATACCTAAAATTCGACAGACTTGATCACTCTACTTACTTACTCATCCTATATTCTTATAGATGGACATGAAGTACATCAAGTTTTATCAGTTGGGGAATGGAGGATACCTTATCTTTGAGCGGGATTTGGACCAGCTTTTGGAACTTCTGGAGCGTCCGCACCCCGAGTTCTTCGGAGCTCAGCTCAATGATCAAGGAGGAGAAGATATGCAGTGGCTAATTGTTGCAAGTCTCCGAGGAAAGATTGAACCTCCCACTGCCGAGGGAATTCAGTTCACCATAAGAGAAAACAACTGGCTCGATGGACTTGTCAGGGCCATGCAGGAAGCTCTTGCCCGTCTGTGTGGGCAGTGTATCAACCAGATCAAGGGTACCCGCTTTGAGTTTTGTCCTAGGCGTGATGCAATGGGACAACCACTGGAAGCCACATAACACCACGAGCTGAAGACTCAGTTGGACCACCTTAGCTTCATGACGTACGATCATCAGCAGGAATTGGACAATTGCCGTGACTACTCCAACCACAAGTCCGCCATCATCAAGACGAAGGATCAGACCATCGCCATGCTAGCAAAGGATCGTAAGTCTCGCCGCCGTCAGCTAGACAAGAAGGAGCGCATCATTGCCCGTCTTCGCCACCGAATCTCGGATTTGGAGGAGACCATCCACGAGAGAGACATGCAGTTGGAGGAAAGAGAGAATGCCGGAGAGGATCTTCGTGGAGACCCCTACTCCTATCTCAACGATGATGATGATTTTCTGGAGGATCAGGCTATGGACTTCTTCACCGATGAGGATGATTTCGCCTTCATCTATGACGATGAGAATGATGAGGATGACGACTACACCGACTCCGAGGAGTAGTAGCACTTGAGCACTAGCGTAGTGAGTTGTATTCGGTCCCACTGTATCGTAGTTTCCAGAATGGTTCTTAAAACCATCTGTTTTTATTGATTTGTGGTGTGTGTTGTATCGTGTGCTATGAATGAATGAATGAAAAGCAAGTTGCAAAAAAAATCTGAGTCAAGCTTTAAAAACTTTTCAAAGTCCCTGAACCTTAGAAACGTCCCTCTTTTCTCATGATCTATCTCAATCTTCAGATGCCACACGGAGGAAGTGGTTCATCCCCGGACCCGATGTTGCAGATTCTGCAAATGTTGGTTTCTGACCGCGAAGCTGAAAGAGCTGAACGTCAAGCCAACCTAGCCACCCTTCAGTAGATAGCCCAGCTGGCCCACAACAATCAAAGCCAAGGAAATCAGGACAACCATGGATCTAAGCTTAAGAATTTCCAGAATACCAACCCACCTATTTTCACTAAGTCGGAAGAGCCCCTAGATGCAGACGATTGGCTGCAAACCATGGAAAACAACCTAGAAGTCACTGGAGTGGAAGCTAACGAGAAAGTTCTGTTCGCCACCCACTATCTAGCCGGAGATGCAAGGGCATGGTGGAACATCATTCGTGCAATGACCAGAGGACAGATGATGACCTGGGAGGAATTCAAGGTCAAGTTCAGCAGAACCCATGTGCCACCGGGTTTGATCAAGAGAATGAGAGATGAGTTCAGAGAACTGAAGCAAGGACGGATAACCGTAGTGTAATACCGTGACAAATTCTTGTCATTAGCTAGGTATGACCCGGATGTGATCGACACCGAAGCCAAGAAGAAAGATAGATTCTTGAATGGTCTGCACGATGAGATGCAGACTGTGTTGGTCAATATCCCCTTTGCTGATATTGAAGCCCTTGTCGACTCTTCCATCCAGATGGAAGGAAAGATCAACCAAGCCAATGAGAACCGCAAGCGTCGCATGATGCATCAGCCAGGAACCCATCAGACCCTAAAGTATCGCCCTAACCCATCTCCAGGATTTGCCCCGAGAACCAACAGACCCTCGATGAACCGTCCGACCTATCCCAACCGTGGATACCCGAGGCCCGGAGGAAATCACAATAACCCCGGCAACTCTAGCAATTTCAACCGTGCACCATCCAATTTCAACAACAACAATGCTACCGCCAACACCAACACTGCCCCGAGGACTGGAAGCAATGTTGTGCCTGTTGCAGCAAAGGACAAGTCGCAAGTAACTTGTTATGAATGTGGAAATAAGGGTCAATACTCCAATGAGTGCCCCAAGAAGAATGCCGCAGCCCCCAATGCAAATGCCCCAGATCAGCAGCAGCGTCGTGTTCAGCCAGGAAGAAGGTTTGCCCCAGGGAATTCACTCAACCGCAGCGGCCGTCTTTTTCTCATGCATGCTGAAGAAGCCCAGGAAGCGCCAGACGTCGTGCTGGGTATGTTTTCTGTTAATTCAGTACTCGCTATAGTGTTGTTTGATTCAGGTGCATCGCACTCATTTGTCATCGAAGAATTTGCATAAACTAGTAAGATTCAACCAACAAAACTGAAGCATGTTATGATTGTTCAAATCCCCGGTTCAACCACCAAAGCTAGGCATATTTGCAAAGCCGTCCCTATCCGAATCCATGGCACAGTTTTTAATGCTAATCTGATAGTACTCGGAACTAAAGGTTTGCAAGTAGTACTAGGAATGGATTAGATGTCCAAACATAAAGGACTGATTAACTATGCCAAGAAAGCCATAACCATGACCAGTACAGCTGGAATATCAGTCGAGCATGTATCTGAAACCTTACCTCATCAATTCAAGTGCAACAAGAGTATAGCCCAACCTACCATTGACCAAGTCCGGATAGTCTGTGAATACCCCGATGTATTTCCAGATGTTTTGCCCGGTATGCCCCCATATCATGATATCGAGTTTATCATTGAAATAATCCCCAGAACCGGACCCATAGCTCAGAGACCCTATAGTATGAACCCGTCTGAACTAGCAGAACTGAAGAAGCAACTTGATGCCATGTTGGAAATTGGATTGATTCAACCAAGTGCGTCACCATGGAGATCACCTGTCTTATTTGTGGACAAGAAGGATAAAGGTAACCATTTGTGTACGGATTATCGGAAGTTGAATGATGTCACTATCAAGAACAAATACCCATTGCCCAAGATAGAAGATTTGTTTGATTAGTTGACCGGTGCCAAAGTGTTTTCTAAGATTGATCTTAGAACAGGCTATCATCAACTCAAGATTCGTGTAGAGGATATTCCAAAGACTGCCTTTACCACCAGATATGGATTATACGAGTATACTGTCATGTCTTTTGTATTAACCAATGCCCCCGCTTATTTCATGAATCTCATGAATAAGATTTTTATGGACTTCCTGGATAAGTTTGTCGTTGTTTTCATCGATGACATTCTAATTTATTCCAAATCAGAAGAAGAACATGAGCTATACCTAAGGACCATTCTTGGAACCCTTAGAGAGCATCAGTTGTATGCCAAGTTTAGCAAATGTGAATTCTGGTTACAGGAGGTAGGATTCCTCGGCCACATTGTATCAGCCGGAGGAATTGCTGTTGACCCTGCAAAGGTGAAAGATGTCGAAGATTGGCAAGCCCCAACCACTCAAACCCAAGTTCGTGCATTTCTCGGATTGGCGGGATACTACTTCGTAGAAGGATTCTCGAGTATCGCCAGACCCATGACCCAATTGCTGAAGAAGGACAAGAAGTTTGAATGGACGGACAAATGTGAAGCAAGTTTTCAAGAACTCAAGAGGAGATTGATTTCAGCCCCAATCTTAATCATGCCGGATATCACGAAGCCCTTTGACGTGTATTGTGATGCATCCAAGATCGGTCTCGGATGTGTGCTAATGCAAGAAGGCAAAGTCATATCTTATCTATCTCGACAACTGAAACAACATGAGCAAAATTACCCAACCCATGACCTCGAACTCGCAGCCGTAGTTCTAGCCCTGAAGACATGGAGGCATTACCTGATGGGAAACCTTTGTGAGATTTATTCAGATCACAAGAGCCTGAAGTATATATTCACTCAGAAGGAGCTTAATATGAGACAGAGAAGATGGATTGAGCTAATCAAGGATTACGATCTGGACATTCACTATCACCCTGGTAAAGCCAACGTGGTAGCAGATGCCCTTAGCAGATTTCTGTGCCGCTTGAACTCCATGATTTTGAAGGAGCAACCAAGCTTGCACAAAGAGATGGAAGATTTACGAATGGAATTAGTAAGTGAAGGATTTTTGGCTAGCATAGAACTTCAACCCACTTTGATCAGCCAGATCAAAGAGGCGCAGAAAGGAAATGCTATTATCGACGGGATCAAGCGTCGTATCTGTACAGGCAAAGTACCCGGATTCACCGAAGACGAAGAAGGAGTTCTGTGGTACAAAGGACGCCTTTGTGTACCAGCAGATTTTGAGTTGAAAGAAGTTATTCTGAAGTAAGCTCATGATATCCTTTATTCTATCCACCTCGGAGGAACGAAGATGTATCAAGATTTGAAAGAGCAATTTTGGTGGCATAAGATGAAGAGAGAAATCGGAAGCTATATCGCCAAGTGTGATATATGTCAGCGAGTCAAGGCGGGACATCAAAGACCCGGAGGATTGTTGCAACCATTGCAGATTCCGGAATGGAAATGGTATTCCGTTGGAATGGACTTTATCACCGGATTGCCTACTTCTAGTAGGGGAAATGACTCTATCTGGGTCATAGTGGACAGATTGTCCAAAGTCACCCATTTCTTACCCGTCAAGACCACATATCAGAGTTCGAAGCTAGCGGAGTTATACATCGCTAGAATTGTCAGTTTGCACGGAGTCCCTAAGAACATCGTATCGGATCGAGGAACTCAGTTTACCTCGAGATTCTGGAAGAAAGTCTAAGAAGGTTTAGGAACCCGACTAGATTTCAGCACAGCCTATCACCCTCAGACCGATGGACAAACGGAGAGAGTAAATCAAATACTCGAAGATATGCTGAGAGCATGTGTGTTAGAGTATGGATCTAAGTGGGAAGTCTGTCTGCCATTTGTAGAATTTTCGTACAACAACAGTTATCAAGCCAGTTTGCAAATGGCCCCATTTGAATTCATGTATGGAAGGAAGTGTCGCACCCCTTTGAATTGGTCATAAGTAGGAGAGAGTCAGATTTTCGGACCCGATATCCTACGAGAAGCAGAAGAGAAGGTTCATAAGATCCGTGAGCACCCCAAGATAGCCCAGTCAAGGCAGAAGAGTTACGCCGACAAGAGACATCGAGACCTCGCCTTCAACATAGGAGATTTTGTGTATCTGAAAGTGTCGCCATTGAAGGGAATGCAGCGTTTCCAACTAAAAGGAAAGTTAGCCCCCAGATATATCGGCCCCTTCAAGATTCTGAACCGTCGAGGAGAAGTGTCATATCAGTTGGAACTACCCGAAGAGATGGCAGCCGTGCACAATGTGTTCCATATCTCATTACTTCGCAAGTGCCTCGAAGTTCTAGAGAAGACTGAAGTGTTCAAGAATATCGATCACCGGACCACATAAATCAATGATGACCTGACCTATCCTGAAGTACCCATCCGTATTTTGGAAGAAGCTTTCAGAACTACCAGAACCCAGAGCATCAAGTTTCTCAAGATTCAGTGGAGCAACCACACAGAAGAGGAAGCTACCTGGGAGCGCGAAGATCACACCGGGACGAAGTTTCCCGATCTCTTAAAATCCTAGGTAATCTTTTTCGTCCTTTTTCAAATCTCGGGACAAGATTTTGTTTAAGGGGGGAAGGTTTGTAACATCCCAAAAATACTAAACTTGGATCATCAAACTCTAATCATCAAAATTAGGGTTAACAAAAACTTTTCCAATTAAAAATATGAAAGCATTCATATGTGTATGTATTAAAATTTGGATTCTTTTGAATTGCCATGGTTCTGTGTTTCTTTGCTTGTAAAATGATTCTTAGGTGAAATAAACATCATCTCAACAATCCCCAAACTTTTCCCAAAGACAAACAAGTCAAAACAAACAAATTAAGTGAATGGTCACTTTGGCCAAATTAACTCCCATGCCTACTTTGGCTATCCCTAACTTTCAGAACTTAACAGAAACATGTATGGATCTTTGCACCCCTTTATAGTACTCATAACAAGGTACCAAGGCCCACTTTGTGATCATCCAAAAACATTTAAATGCTTAGTTTAAATGACAATTTAAAATTGAATCTATTTCATATGGGAAGATCCCACTATTTCAAAAACCACTCAAACAAGCTCAATTTTCAAAACCCAAGCATCCACAGAATCCTCAGCACATGCCTAGCACACCCACCAAAAATCTTTTCAAAATTCAAAACTCAAGTTCATGCGGCCATTTCATCAAACAGGTTGCAGATTCAAATCAACCAAATCAAATTCACTGTTTTTAATAGTGTTTTGGGCCTAACTTGTTCCCTCTCTAGTTACAACTAGTCCTTATTAGATCATCTAGCTCTTTTAACTATCCTTAGAACCACTATAAGCAAGCCTAGCCATCAATGGTGAGCAGGCCGAGAGCACACTTCCACCCCGTTGTCGCCAGCGAGCTAGAGGCCACACTAGCCTCGCCAACCTTGTCTGGGAGCTAGCCAGCACCCCACCACCACTCCCTGTCCCAGCCTCGAGCAATGCCAGCTACTGGACCACACGCCCAAGCCAGGCCAAGCCTCTCTGCGAGCATGCCGAGAGCGCGCCCGTGCGCCACCCTCGACACACGCCCACAGACCGTGCGCTTCCCTCGCCGCGTGCACGCATGATCACCACCACCCCAGCAACCCCGCAGACACGCCCGTTCGCCGCCGCGCGGACCACGCGCGTTCTGCGCCATCAAAACCTCCGTTGGACCCGCTCAGAGCGCCGAAGCGTTCCGACCGATCAGCACCGCCCCATGCCTCGTCACCACGCCGTTGAGCTTCGCCAGGGAGCACAGCACCGCCCCTACCATCGCCCACACGGATGTAAGATCCCTCCTTTAAAAAGGAAAAGGATCCCTGTGATTGCAATGCTAGTCCCTGGATCAATGCTAGCATCCAAAGTTTAAGATGAAGTACACAGAAACAAAGGTCATTATTACAGTCATTCCAGAGACAAACATAGTCTTTACAACTCCATGGCCACAGGCCTAGTACAAGAGTTTAAATAAGTAAATACATAACAAGTCTTCATCTTCATGTGCCACAGGCAAACATGTTGAGTGTAGACTCATGACTCCTAATCCTCATCAGAATAACCTGCAACATCACAAGTTACAGCCACAGTGGGTCAATACATTGGAATAGTATTGGCAAGTGATACCTCAGTATAATTTTGGTGGACTAGATACTATATGCAATTTGGCTAAGTGTAGCTTAGGCTTGCTTTGCTCAAAATAGGTTTTGCCTATTAGTTGAAATCACTAAGTTTTTTTTGTCAAAAACTTTTCCCAAGGAACCACCAATAGACATTGAGGTCCTTCACCCTTGTTCAACCACAAGTTTTACTTAGAAATTGGGAT
Source organism: Avena sativa (assembly GCA_916181665.1). Lineage (NCBI taxonomy): Eukaryota > Viridiplantae > Streptophyta > Magnoliopsida > Poales > Poaceae > Avena > Avena sativa. The sequence continues at coordinate 411,374,987 of OV702281.1, read as the reverse complement.
GAGGAGATTCTTGATAGCTTCCATGTCTTGATGCTCAAGTTGTCCAATACCAGGGACATGGCTAAGTACTTAGATTCTTCCATCTGCAGAGGTTGTGCACTTTCCCCACAAGCCTTGATTTTCACCAAGACAGGACCTTTCAGAAGCCTTCCCTTAGACCAAATGGACGCGCTCCAACCTATCATCCCACTACCACCAACTGTCCAAATGGCTAAGTTATTGCAACCTATATGATCCAGGCAGAGCCCATATTGCCAAGTGGCTGCACTAGAAGCTTCTTAACATTTGGCCTCTCAAATCCCTTTGTTCCTGGGTGGCTTTCCACAAGTGAGATACACAAGGTAAACCATACAAATGGGCCTTGTGTAACCACTCAACATAAACCATTCCTTCCATTCCACCCAGGTGTTTCATTTACTTAGTTGTTTTATTAAGCAAAACAAAAGTCCAAAGACTTAGAAATATTTTATCATAGCATGAATATTTCACAACCCTTGGTTGCTACCAGCTAGGCTAAGCATGGCATAGATAAGCATCTTAACTTAGAAATTTCTAGAAATTCTACAACTAAAAGGATTTCCCAAGCATAGCATATAAGCAAAATATAACCATGCAAGACTAGCAAAATATTTCTAATGCATAGTAGAAAACATAGGAATAAAAACATGAAGCACCACTTGCCTTGGTAGTTTGGAGAGTAGTTACAATCCTCACAACCACAATCACTATTTGCACCAAAATCTACACATAAAATCATAGCACCAAATCACATACAAAATAAATACAAGCAAAAATATATGGATGCATGCAATATGATATGTGATGATTTTTCTAAACTCAACAAGACAATTTCAAGGTACTGGTTCATAAACAAGTTCAAAACTTGCCAAACAACCTTTATTTAAACACTAAAACATTTCTCAAATAATTTATATACACATAATAGGCCTACACATGTTTCTGTAAATAAAACCATTTTAACAGAAACATATCATTAAACACATTACATATTTGGAAAGAGATTTCTCTCCTGATTCCATTGATATAAAATTCATCAATTTTGGACGTGGGAATCAAAAGTTATGACTAAAACAAAATCCAACATCTAATAGTTTCAAATTCTGATTTTAAATCTAACTAGCAGACACGCGTCATGTTCCTATTGGCTGGTACCGGTTCGGGCGGATCGATCAACAAGAGCCACACGATTTAAGTGAAGATGCACCGCCAGATCTAACGCGTACCTCTTTGTCACAGATCTAATCCTACTCGTTAGATCTAAATCCTACGGCCCTAATCTAATTGACCATAGACAAGCGACGCTAGCGGCGGTGACTGGCGGCGGCGTCTCTGTCAGAGCTGCTACCGGCGTTCTAGGTCGCGCGGGAGAGGGAGAAGGGGCTTACCAAGCTCGCCGTGTGTTGTTGATGCTCAAGGTGGCGATGGCTGGTCAAGGGGCGCGCTGTAGTGGCCGAGGGAGCTCGTCGGAGTTGCTGGCGGCGTCAGATGCTTGCTGTCGAAGACGAAGGCGACGCTCTGGGATGCGAGGATCCAAACGAAGGGTGTCAGCAGATGCGCTAGATGCAGGCGAACATGTTCGTGTGATTCAGAGACGGAGGGGAACACGAGGCTCACCGAATTTTGTCGTCGGAGTTGGAGACGTCGTCGGGAACTTGCAGTGCTTGATGAAATCGACGACCTGGGGCAGTATAGGATGAACCAAAGACATCAGGAGAAGCGCAAGGATGTTGCGAAGCAGTCTGCATGAACCAGAGAGGAAGGGGCGCACGGAGTTTACCAGGATTGGTCGCCGGAGAGGGTTCTGCCTGCGGCGGTGCAAGGGCGAATACGGGCAGCCTGGTGGCAGAGTGGTGGCGCTAGGTGAGGGGAAATGCTCGCGGTGCAGAGGGGTTTAAGTAGGCGGGAGGGGGGCGGCGATTACGCGCAGAATCAATGGCAATTAAGCTTGCAGTGACTGCGGCGAGGTAACGGCGGAGCGAGCGCCTCGGCCACGCGTGATTGATGACGACGACGACGTGGTCGCAGGGTCCACTTGCCAGCGAGTGAAACAGAGAGGAGGTGGGGTACTTGCGTCAGCGACTCTGTGGGTTTGTCTGCGAGTGAGAGAGGGAGAAGGGGGAACCCAGGTGGGCTTAGTGGGCTGATTCTGTTGTTGGGCTAGAAAGGTGGCGTCGACCCTTTTCTATTTCTTTTCTCCTTTTCTTTTTCTGTTTGCAATTTCAGGAATCAAATTCAAATGATTTCAAAAGCTGTTTGAATTCAAATCTTTTCAGGATTTTTGTAGAGTGCAACACTCACAAATATGGGCACAAAACCAAGTGGTCACTTTGAATTGGCCTGGTCACTTGGAATAAAATAAAATAAAATAAGCAGTGACATAGCACTAGTTTTTAAATAGGTTTAGAAATTGGTTTTCAAATCATATTTGTTTTGAAACTTTGGTTTAAATCCGAGCAATCTAGTAACACAATCTGAGAGCAATAAGACAACAAGATTTGGTTCAATGAACAACAATCTCTCATTGGAGAGTAGCATTTGCTTTAAATGCTGATCACATAAAATAATGAGCTCATATGCTCCTGTTTTTGAATTGATTTGTTTGAAATGAAATCCTAAATGATCATGGATGCATGGATGATATGCATGAGTTTGAAACATGATTTTAGGGATGTTACAAATCTAACCCCCTTAAGGTGAATCTCGCCCTCGAGATTCGGATTGGCTAGCAAATAGGTGAGGGTGGTCTTTCCGAAGATCATCTTCTCTTTCCCATGATGCTTCTTCTTCGGAATGATGGTTCCACTGCACTTTGCAGAACTTGATAGTCTTAGTCCGTGTGACTCTTTCTGCAGTCTCAAGAATCTTGATAGGTTTCTCCTCATAAGTGAGATCACTCTCCAATTGAACCTCTTCCAAAGGTATAGTATCCTTCAAAGAAGTTTCTTCCATTTCTGGATGACATTTCTTAAGCTGACTCACATGGAACACATTATGAACAGCTGACAAAGACTCTGGCAATTCAATCTCATATGCTACTTCTCCTTTGCGACTTAGAATCTTGAATGGCCCAACATATCTTGGGGCCAATTTACCTTTGACACCAAATCTCCTCACTCCACGAAGTGGTGACACTCTAAGATAAGCTCTATCACCGACTTCATAGGTGACTTCTCTACGCTTAGGATATGCGTAGCTTTTCTGTCGGGACTGTGCTATCTTTAATCTTTCCTTAACCAGCTTGACTTTCTCTTCAGCTTCTTTGATAAGTTCTGGTCCGAACAAACTTCTTTCTCCCACACCATTCCATAGCAATGGGGTGGTACATTTTCTCCCATAGAGAAACTCAAATGGTGCCATCTCAATACTGGCTTGATAGCTGTTGTTATAAGAAAATTCTGCGTAAGGCAGACTTTCATCCCAACTGGCTCCATAGTCTAGGGCACATGCCCTCAACATATCTTCAAGAATCTGATTAGTCCTTTCTGTTTGTCCATCAGTTTGAGGATGAAAAGCAGTGCTGAATTCCAACCTTGTTCCCAATGACTCATGTAGTTGTCTCCAAAAATGAGAAGTGAATTGGGTTCCTCTATCTGACACAATACTTTTGGGTACTCCATGTAGACACACAATTCTACTCATATAAATCTTGGCTAACCTAGCACTTGTGTAGGTTCTCTTCACGGGTATGAAATGAGCCACTTTAGTTAGGCGATCCACTACTACCCAAATAGAATCATACCCTGACCTGGTCCTTGGCAATCCGGTAATGAAATCCATAGCAATCTTGTCCCACTTCCAATCAGGAATAGGTAGTGGTTGAAGCAATCCTGCTAGTTTCTGATGTTCCGCTTTCACTCTACTACACACATCACACAAAGCAATATGTTCGGTGATGTCCTTCTTGAGATTATTCCACCAGAATCTTTCCTTCATATCCATGTACATTTTGGTGTTACCCGGATGAATGGAATAGGTGAGTTGTGTGCTTCTTGTAAAATCAGTTTCCGAAGCTCCGGATCTTGTGGAACACAGATACGTTTTCCATGCCATAAAGTACCCTGTTCGTCTTCATAGAATCCTTTGGCTTTTCCCTTGCCAATCTTTTCTTTAATTTCTTCAATTTCTTTATCAGTCTTCTGGGCTTCCTTGATTTTGTCCAACAAAGTAGGTTGAACATCCAAGGTCATGAGATGTCCTTCAGGCACAATCTCCAATCTGAGATCTCTAAACTGGGCACACAGATCATCTGGCAATTCTCCCTTAGTAAGGCCATTCACAAAAACTTTATGGCTTAGCGCATCCGCTACAACATTTGCTTTACCGGGGTGGTATTGCAAACTCAGGTCATAGTCCTTGATGAGTTCTAGCCATCTTCTTTGTCTCATATTAATTTATTTCTGGGTGAAGATATACTTCAAACTCTTGTGATCTGTGAACACTTCACATCGCTTTCCCAAAAGATAATGTCTCCATGTTTTGAGTGCATGGACAACAGAGGCTAACTCTCAATCATGAGTAGGATAGTTCACTTCATGAGTTTTGAGTTGTCTCGAGGCATAAGCTACAACTTTTCCTTCTTGCATAAGTACTGCACCTAAACCATGATGAGATGCATCACAATATACTTGGAAATCTTTTTCCAAATCGGGCAAACACAAGACTGGTGCTGTCACAAGTCTCTTCTTCAATTCTTGAAAGCTGAGTTCACAACCTTCATACCAAGCAAATTTCTTGTCTTTCTTTAGTAATTCTGTCATAGGTTTTGCCACCTTGGATAAATTCTCAATGAACCTTCTGTAGTAACCTGCTAAGCCAAGGAAACTACGAACTTCTTCCACTGACTTGGGAGATTCCCATTCAGTCACAGCTGAAACTTTAGCGGGATCAACTGCTACTCCATCTCCTGACACAACGTGTCCAAGAAATCCAACTTCATTCAACCAGAATTCACACTTGCTGAATTTGGCATACAGTTTATGCTCCCTAAGCTTCTCAAGTATCAAGCGCAAATGTCCTTCATGTTCTTCTTTGCTCTTGGAGTAGATCAAAATGTCATCGATGAAAATGACAACAAACTTATCAAGAAATTCCATGAACACCTTGTTCATCATATTCATGAAGTATGCTGGTGCATTAGTTAAACCAAATGGCATCACGGTATACTCATACAATCCATACCTTGTGGTAAAAGCTGTCTTAGGTATGTCTTGTTCTCTTATCTTGAGCTGGAAATAACCTGACCGGAGATCAATCTTTGAGAACACACAAGCTCCTTCTAGCTGATCAAACAAGTCATTTATTCTAGGCAAAGGGTATTTGTTTTTGATAGTCACTTCATTGAGTGAACGGTAATCTATGCATAACCTTTGACTTCTATCTTTCTTCTCCACAAACAAAACTGGTGCTCCCCAAGATGAAGAACTTGGTTGAATAAATCCTTTCTGCAACTGTTCTCCAAGTTGTTTCTTGAGTTCTTTCAGTTCATCAACTGACATCTTGTACGGTCTCTTTGTTATTGGTCCAGATCCTGGTAGCAAATCAATAAGAAACTCCACATATCTATCTGGTGGCATCCCTGGTAATTCTTCCGGGAACGCATCCGAATATTCACTCACAAATAGCACACTGTCTATGCTAACCCCCTTAAGAGAATTTAGCTTACTCCCTTTTGATTCAAAGTTAGACTTGAATCTAATCCGTTTCTTTTCCGGGGTTGTGAGTGCAACAGTACGATTAGCACAATCTAGTACTCCTTCATACTTAGCCATCCAATCCATTCCCAATATTACATCCAGTCCTTGAGAATCTAGGATTATCAGACTCACTGGAAACTTATGCTTCCCAAACTCTATCACTAGATCCCGACATCCAAGACTTACTATCATATCTCCACCTGAAGAACTAACTTTTATTGGACACCCAATGTTTTCAGTTGAAAACCCATTTCTATCAACAAATTCTTTTGATATGAATGAATGCGATGCTCCAATATCAAAAAGAACAAGTGCTGGAATAGAATTGAGTTTGAACTTACCAGCAACAGCATCTGGCTCTTCATAGATTTCCTCCACATTGATGTGGTTCACTTGTCCCTTCTGAAAAGGGTTGGGCTTGTTGGGTCCTTCAACCTTCTTTTCTGGGATTTCATTTGCATAATGCCCCATCTTCTTGCACTTGAAACACTCAACCTGACTAATATCCTTCTTGACAGGCTGGCTTCCACTGCCACTTCCACTACCACTGTGGTGGCTCTTATATCCACCCTTGTGGTTCTTGTACTTGTCATTGTCATGACTACGGTGATGCTTGTTGTCATGTTGACGGTTGTGGTTGTGGTGCTTGTTGAATTTCCCATGCTTGTGGGATCCTGAGCTTCCACTATCATCATAATGGGAACGTTTGTGAGACGATCCCGAGCTGTGCTTGTCAGAGTGCTCTCTCTTCCTACTCTCAACTTGCTTCATCTTGTTCTCCAAAATAGCAGCCTTATCACAAAGAGACTGATAAGTGGGAACATAGGCCACTGATAGCTGCAGGTTTAGTTCATCATTCAACCCTTCAAGGAACTTTTCCTTCCTCTTAGCATTAGTGTCAACTTCATCCGATGCATATGTAGAGGTCTCAACCTAATAAGGTAGATTCCTCCGGTGTTTTACAATGCTAGTCCCTGGATCAATAGCTAGCATCCACAGTTAAGATGTAATATCAAGATACAAAGGTCATAACATAACTTTATAACCAGGAATAACATAATTTTTATTACATCTTACATAGCTCATTTGGCTATTACATTACATTGCAGCGGAATAACTATAGTCATGGGTCCTTCATCTTCAAAGTGCCACAGGCAGATGTTGGTTGTAGACTTTGTAATCCTAATCAATCAATCTTCACTAAAATCAATCAAACCTGCAACATACAAGTTACAGCCACAAAGGTCAATACATTTGAATTGTATTGGCAAGTGATACTATGGTAGTATAGTGGAATCTATCATCTATATGCATTTGGCTAAGTGGAGTTGAGGCTTGCATTGCTCAAAATAGATTTTTCTTATCATTTTGCAAATACTAAGTTTTTGCTTGACAAAATCATTTTTCTCAATCAAAGATTTCAAGATCCTTGTACCAAGCCATCTCTCCATCAATGATTGAAGAATTCAAACAACCCTTGTTCAAACCACAAGATTTTAATTTAGAAACTTGAATGATGAGATTCTTGATTGCTTCCATGTCTTGATGCCCAAATTGTCCTTTACCAGGGACATGGCTAAGTACTTAGGTTTTACACTCTGCAGAGGTGGTGCACTTTCCCCACAAGACTTGGTTTCCCAAGACAAGATCTTTCAGAAGCTTTCCCTTAGACCAGAATGGACGCGCTCCAACCTATCAAACACTACCACCCACTTTCCATATGGCTAAGTTCTTGCAACCTATATGATCATGGCAGAGCCCATATTGCCAAGTGGTTGCACTTGAAGCTTCTCAACATTTGACATCTCAAATCCCTTTGTTCCTGGGTGGCATTCCACAAGTGAGATACACAATCCAAGTCTATGGCATTGTGAACCACTCAACCAATCTCCACCAAGCAAGCCCATTCCACCCAGGTGATTCATTAACTTAGTTGTTTTATTAAACAAAATCACAAGTCCTCAGACTTAGAATATTTTTCCATAGTGTGAATATATATTCCACCCATATTTTCTATTAGCTAGGCTAAGCTTGATTGTAATAGGAATCTTAACTTAAGAAAATCCTACTAAGGATTCATCTACTAGGTTTTACTATAGCATGATCTATACTTAGCAAAATCCATGCAAGTTTTACTTAGCAAAATCACTAATGCATAGAGAAAGTAATGGGATAGAAAGTATGAAGCATCACTTGCCTTTTTGGTAGGGAATGGTAGTTCACTCCTTGATCTTGTTAGTCTCACACTTCACTACAAGTCAAACAAGCAAACACTAATTCAATTTACATTCCAAACCAATAATCACTCAAACAATTTCACACACACAAGACAATGGAAACCAATTCATGCATGGGAGCATGCACAAGATAGTTTTATTTTGCAAAGGGGTCTCTATGGGGTTTCTAAACTTTGTAAGATCCACATTGGTCATTTACCAAAGTGGCCAAGTCATTAGTTAGAGGGTTTTGCCCAAAAACTATTTTTAAATCCATTCATCATTTCATGTGGTGAAAAATGTTTTATCAAGGCAAACTATTAAGTTGTTCATCAAATGAGTTGTTAATTTTCAAAACTTGGTGTTTTGGGTCAGTGGGTTTGATAAAACCATTTTCTTAAGGTTTTCTTTCCATAAAAATTTTTTTATAACAAAAACCATTCTTTTTATTTGACTAGAAAGTGACTAAGTCAAGTAATCCAACCTAAATCTTACAAAAATCATTCTTAATACCAAAGGTTGGTTCCTAGGGTCAGTAAGGTCACAACAAACCAATTTGCAAAGGTTTTAACCTTAAAAACATTTTTAAACAATTTTCCTAATGTTAGCAAGCACACAAAAGAATCTGCAAAATCAAACAAGCTAACAGATACTATTTGCTAAACTAAGGGCAGGGTTGGTTAGGGCTTGTCTTGCTGATTCCAACGACATAAAGTTTGTAATTTTTGGACGTGTGGATCCAAAGTTATGGAATTTACAAAATTGAACATCAATTAGATCAATTCTGTTTTAAATCCAACCAGCAGAGACACGTGTCTTAATCTAATTCGTCGGTACCGGTTCGCTGGGATCGAGCTACGTGAGCCACTGGATCTAAAGCAAATCCTACGACACAGATGCTTCCATACCCCTTCGATAAGTGACTCTATCCTAGCCAGTGGATCGAGATCGAACGGTTGCGGCAGGCTCGACCTAAAGTGGGCGGCGCTGCGGTGGCTAGCGGCGGCGGAGCGGTCGGTAGACGACGGAGGCGACGCTATAGGAGGTGGGGGAGAAGGAGGGGTTGCTCACCGGGCTCAGGGGGTCACGGCGAAGCTCAAGGTACTGACGGTTCGACAAGGGGCACTCTGGTTCAGCCGCGATTCCTCGCCGGAGTAGTGGACGGCGACGGACGGTTCTGTCCACGGTTGAAGACGAGGCTGTGGTCCACGAGAAGACAAACGGAGGACTGGGTTAGACGTAGGAGATCATGGCGGAGCTGTGAGCGTGAACGAGAATGGTTGGGGTAGTCTGATTTACCAGAGAGGTTCCGCCGGAGTTTGCAGACAGACGGTGGCGCTCAGGTTGACGACGGGTTGTCGCTGCAGATCACCCTAAGGCAAGACAGAAGCAAGTTCAGATGCGCAAGAGTAAGGCGATGCTGTGCGCATGATCTAGGAGGCGCGGGGTGGTCGGTGTTCACCTGGATTGCTTGACGGAGCAATGGCAGACGGCGGCGCTCGCTCGGTGTCGTCGTTGTCGACGCTCTGGGACGCTCGGGGACGAGCTGGGCTACGGAGATGATCGCCAGGAGGTGGGGATCACGAGAGCACGGTCGAGGAGGCAAGGGGCGGTCAGGTTTGGTCGGAATCGGAGATGGGAGCTCGTCGGAGCAGAGGGTGCTCGGGGAGGAATTGAGGGCGGTCTAAGGCGTGCCAGCGCGGGGTGTCAGAGGGGAATTATAGGGGAGACACGGGCGTTTACGTCTGCGTGATCAACTCGAGTAACGGCGGTCGCGTTAAGGCGAATTGAATCCGCGGTTTGAAGGCAGCAACGGCAGCGAGGGAGAGGGTGTGGTCGTCGCGCGGGGAAGAAGAAGGAGGTGGCGGTGGGGTCCTCTGGTCAGTGGGAAAGGGGAAGGGAACGGGGTCCACTTGTCAGCCTCAGTGCGGGTTTCTTTTGCGGTGCAGAAAAACGGTTCGGGAGAGGAATAAGAGGAGGTGGGGTCGTCTCGTCAGCGAGTGAGTGAGAGGGAGAAGTGGGTCCTGGTTTTCATTGACTCAGTGGGTCAGTATCTGGGTGTAAAATGTTTTCCTTCGGGGAGGGAGTACTGGGCTGGACTGGGCCTAATGGGCTGCCTGGGTTGGGTTGCTGTTTTTTTTTGTACAGAAACATTTTCCTTTTCCCTTTCTATTTACTGATTTGAAATTCACTTCACAATTCAAACAATCATTCAAATAATTCAAACAATCACCACACTTGTAATAAGTTTTTGGTTCTGTTTATCAATCATAAACTAAAGTCCAAACTGAAATAATATTTTTAAATCTTTTTAGATTCCATTTATTAACTAAATAAAATGGACCATGGTTTATTAATCAAATAGGGTTTGATATAATTAATAAAATCTCCAATTAAAATCCAAATATTTTTCAAACCAAATCAGTAGGTTTATTTGTAAATAAAGAATACTTGGAAACTTGTTTAAATTAAAATAACATTTTATTTTAGGGTCTATTATTAATTATATACAATAGGCTTTCCTTATTTAATTCAAATAGGACTTATTTATTGAGGTGTTTATTTTGAAATCTAGAATAAGGTCAAAGAATTTTAGTAGGTTTTATTTGTGAATATCAATTATTTGGAAAACTTATTTTAAATAATTAAATAAGTTTTGATGTTTCAATTAAATTGATAAAATCTTTTTAAAAAATTTGGATGTAAATTCCTTATTATTTTATTTAAATACACCTTTGCCAATTTTATTTAAATAAATTGTTTTAATTCTCAAAGCTTGGCCAAGTTTTAATTTGGCTTTATAAAATAATCTTTATTTATAAATCCACCTTTTCTTTTGAAAACCAATCTTTTATTAAAGGATCCAATAATAGTAATTCCAAAACATTTTTAATTTCCTTTATTAAATGTTTATCTTTATGAATCCCTTTAGGATTTTATTTAATTCAAATGGTTTTGAAGTTCCAATTGAATTCAAAAAAAAAAAGTTTCTTCTGGCTCTGAAAATCAAACAAAGTTTTATTTTTATTCATTTATTTTCACATTACAAGATTTGGAAAATCTTGGGATGTGACAGGCTACCACCCTTAAAATAAATCTCGTCCCGAGATTTGGGAAGGCTGGGGTTACAAGCAAGTTCAAAACAACTAGGGTACTACCACCCTTAAAATTTTCAAACAAAATTACATATTGTTCTTCTTGGGATCCTGGGGAAACTTCTCTAAGTAGCTTTTGCATTGTCCTTGGTTTCCATTCTTGACTCATGGGCCAAGGTTGAGTTTCTCCATAGGCTTGTTCAACTTGTTCTTCATCTTTTCTGGACAGTTGCTTGCATAATGTCCTGGTTCCTTGCAGTTGAAACAATGAATGTCCTTGAGTTCTTTACGTGCCTCTTGTGGGCAAGTTGCTACATAGTGGCCTGGTTCTTTGCAGTTGTTGCACCATACTTGGTCAATCTCTTTATTCTTCTTGTTCTCTGGGCATCCACTGGAGTAGTGTCCCATTTCCTTACATTTACGACATTGTGCAAGGCTCATGTCTTGCTTGGGTTTCTTGGTTTTCTTTGATCCTTTGAATTGAGTTGTCTTGTTTGGAGGTATAAGTGGTCCTTTTCCTTTGGTAGACTTGGATCCTTCTTGTTTCCTTTGTTCCACCATGGAGTAAATAGGACATTGGTTAGGAGTATGATCACTTCCTTCACATAGGTAGCAAGTGGCTTGAGAGGTAGGGCATTGTCCAATAGGATGTTCTTCTTCACAATTGGGGCATTGTCCTTCATGCTCCTTGGAAGTATGATCCTTGTCTCCACAAATAAAGCAAGCTGGGGCTCCATCTAGAACAACATTCTTGTCATCCTTGTTATGATAAACTCTTTTGGGATAGTTTTCTTCCATACTGATCATTTGATTAGTCACCTTAAGCATCAGTTGGGATTGCTCCTCCAGAAACTTTTGTAGTGCTGGATCTTTATCACTATTGTTGACTATGAACTGAGCTGTCAGTTGGTTCAACTGGTGTTGGGTTGCTATGAGCTCTTTTATGCAGTCAGCTTGGTTGGTGTTGGTGTCATCAACCTTGGAATCCTTTGGGGTAGTCATCTGTTTGGGTTGAAGGGAGGTTAGAATAGGCAAGATTTTTCTAAGGAATTATTTCTAATCACACACATCACAATTCACACAAGCAATGTACATGCAATCACAAACCAAACATTTCACTCAAACAACAAAGTTCATGCACATACTTAGGCAACAAAATATTTTTGTTACACCACATAAGTTGGTGTGTTTTGATTTATCTAAAATATGGTGGTCCATCTATATGGTTCACTTGTGATCTTTCCATCATTCTTGGTTGCTTCTTCTTACTTGAGATCATGGTTTCCTTGAGAAAACTCTTGGTCACAATTCTTCAAAGTTGTTGATGGTTCCTTCTTATTTTGCATTCCCTCAGTCTCTAAATCTTGAGTAGGATTTCCTTGTTTCACTTGTAATCCTTAGTGGTATCCAAGTTGGAAGACCTTGGTGAATATGCTGAAGATGTTGAAGTCATTAGAGTTGAAGATGTTGAAGTCATTAGAGTTGAAGATGTTGAAGTCATTAGAGTTGAAGATGTTGAAGTAGTCTTTTGCACATGGTGTAGTCTTTGGTCATGGGGTAGGCATTTCCATTAAGTTGAAAATAGAAGAGAAGTAGAGTTGAAACCAAAATGGTTGAGGAAAGAGTTTACAAGTGTTTTTGTAAATAAGTTTTGGAACAAATACAACTCCTATTTTTCTAAGGGTTTTTGTCCAATCCTAGGTTTACAAATCCTACAGGCAACACAATGCTCTGATACCATCTGTAGAGGTCTCAACCTAATAAGGTAGATTCCTCCTGTGTTTTACAATGCTAGTCCCTGGATCAATAGCTAGCATCCACAGTTAAGATGTAATATCAAGATACAAAGGTCATAACATAACTTTATAACCAGGAATAACATAATTTTTATTACATCTTACATAGCTCATTTGGCTATTACATTACATTGCAGCGGAATAACTATAGTCATGGGTCCTTCATCTTCAAAGTGCCACAGGCAGATGTTTGTTGTAGACTTTGTAATCCTAATCAATCAATCTTCACTAAAATCAATCAAACCTGCAACATACAAGTTACAACCACAAAGGTCAATACATTTGAATTGTATTGGCAAGTGATACTATGGTAGTATAGTGGAATCTATCATCTATATGCATTTGGCTAAGTGGAGTTGAGGCTTGCATTGCTCAAAATAGATTTTTCTTATCATTTTGAAAATACTAAGTTTTTGCTTGACAAAATCATTTTTCTCAATCAAAGATTTCAAGATCCTTGTACCAAGCCATCTCTCCATCAATGATTGAAGAATTCAAACAACCCTTGTTCAAACCACAAGATTTTAATTTAGAAATTTGAATGATGAGATTCTTGATTGCTTCCATGTCTTGATGCTCAAATTGTCCTTTACCAGGGACATGGCTAAGTACTTAGGTTTTACACTCTGCAGAGGTGGTGCACTTTCCCCACAAGACTTGGTTTCCCAAGACAAGATCTTTCAGAAGCTTTCCCTTAGACCAAAATGGACGCGCTCCAACCTATCAAACACTACCACCCACTGTCCATATGGCTAAGTTCTTGCAACCTATATGATCATGGCAGAGCCCATATTGCCAAGTGGTTGCACTTGAAGCTTCTCAACATTTGACATCTCAAATCCCTTTGTTCCTAGGTGGCATTCCACAAGTGAGATACACAATCCAAGTCTATGGCATTGTGAACCACTCAACCAATCTCCACCAAGCAAGCCCATTCCACCCAGGTGATTCATTAACTTAGTTGTTTTATTAAACAAAATCACAAGTCCTCAGACTTAGAATATTTTTCCATAGTGTGAATATATATTCCACCCATGTTTTCTATTAGCTAGGCTAAGCTTGATTGTAATAGGAATCTTAACTTAAGAAAATCCTACTAAGGATTCATCTCCTAGGTTTTATTATAGCATGATCTATACTTAGCAAAATCCATGCAAGTTTTACTTAGCAAAATCACTAATGCATAGAGAAAGTAATGGGATAGAAAGTATGAAGCATCACTTGCCTTTTTGGTAGGGAATGGTAGTTCACTCCTTGATCTTGTTAGTCTCACACTTCACTACAAGTCAAACAAGCAAACACTAATTCAATTTACATTCCAAACCAATAATCACTCAAACAATTTCACACACACAAGACAATGGAAACCAATTCATGCATGGGAGCATGCACAAGATAGTTTTATTTTGCAAAGGGGTCTCTATGGGGTTTCTAAACTTTGTAAGATCCACATTGGTCATTTACCAAAGTGTCCAAGTCATTAGTTAGAGGGTTTTGCCCAAAAACTATTTTTAAATCCATTCATCATTTCATGTGGTGAAAAATGTTTTATCAAGGCAAACTATTAAGTTGTTCATCAAATGAGTTGTTAATTTTCAAAACTTGGTGTTTTGGGTCAGTGGGTTTGATAAAACCATTTTCTTAAGGTTTTCTTTCCATAAACATTTTTTTATAACAAAAACCATTCTTTTTTATTTGACTAGAAAGTGACTAAGTCAAGTAATCCAACCTAAATCTTACAAAAATCATTCTTAATACCAAAGGTTGGTTCCTAGGGTCAGTAAGGTCACAACAAACCAATTTGCAAAGGTTTTAACCTTAAAAACATTTTTAAACAATTTTCCTAATGTTAGCAAGCACACAAAAGAATCTGCCAAATCAAACAAGCTAACAGATACTATTTGCTAAACTAAGGGCAGGGTTGGTTAGGGCTTGTCTTGCTGATTCCAACGACATAAAGTTTGTAATTTTTGGACGTATGGATCCAAAGTTATGGAATTTACAAAATTGAACATCAATTAGATCAATTCTGTTTTAAATCCAACCAGCAGAGACACGTGTCTTAATCTAATTCGTCGGTACCGGTTCGCTGGGATCGAGCTACGTGAGCCACTGGATCTAAAGCAAATCCTACGACGCAGATGCTTCTATACCCCTTCGATAAGTGACTCTATCCTAGCCAGTGGATCGAGATCGAACGGTTGCGGCAGGCTCGACCTAAAGTGGGCGGCGCTGCGGTGGCTAGCGGCGGCGGAGCGGTCGGTAGACGACGGAGGCGACGCTATAGGAGGTGGGGGAGAAGGAGGGGTTGCTCACCGGGCTCAGGGGGTCACGGCGAAGCTCAAGGTACTGACGGTTCGACGAGGGGCACTCTGGTTCAGCCGCGATTCCTCGCCGGAGTAGTGGACGGCGACGGACGGTTCTGTCCACGGTCGAAGACGAGGCTGTGGTCCACGAGAAGACAAACGGAGGACTGGGTTAGACGTAGGAGATCATGGCGGAGCTGTGAGCGTGAACGAGAATGGTTGGGGTAGTCTGATTTACCAGAGAGGTTCCGCCGGAGTTTGCCGAAAGACGGTGGCGCTCAGGTTGACGACGGGTTGTCGCTGCAGATCGCCCTAAGACATGACAGAAGCAAGTTCAGATGCGCAAGAGTAAGGCGATGCTGTGCGCGTGATCTAGGAGGCGCGGGGTGGTCGGTGTTCACCTGGATTGCTTGACGGAGCAATGGCAGACGGCGGCGCTCGCTCGGTGTCGTCGTTGTCGATGCTCTGGGACGCTCGGGGACGAGCTGGGCTATGGAGATGATCGCCAGGAGGTGGGGATCACGAGAGCACGGTCGAGGAGGCAAGGGGCGGTCAGGTTTGGTCGGAATCGGAGATGGGATCTCGTCGGAGCAGAGGGTGCTCGGGGAGGAATTGAGGGAGGTCTAAGGCGTGCCAGCGCGGGGTGTCAGAGGGGAATTATAGGGGAGACACGGGCGTTTACGTCTGCGTGATCAACTCGAGTAACGGCGGTCGCGTTAAGGCGAATTGAATCCGCGGTTTGAAGGCAGCAACGGCAGCGAGGGAGAGGGCGTGGTCGTCGCGCGGGGAAGAAGAAGGAGGTGGCGGTGGGGTCCTCTGGTCAGTGGGAAAGGGGAAGGGAACGGGGTCCACTTGTCAGCCTCAGTGCGGGTTTCTTTTGCGGTGCAGAAAAACGGTTCGGGAGAGGAATAAGAGGAGGTGGGGTCGTCTCGTCAGCGAGTGAGTGAGAGGGAGAAGTGGGTCCTGGTTTTCATTGACTCAGTGGGTCAGTATCTGGGTGTAAAATGTTTTCCTTCGGGGAGGGAGTACTGGGCTGGACTGGGCCTAATGGGCTGCCTGGGTTGGGTTGCTGTTTTTTTTTTTTGTACAGAAACATTTTCCTTTTCCCTTTCTATTTACTGATTTGAAATTCACTTCACAATTCAAACAATCATTCAAATAATTCAAACAATCACCACACTTGTAATAAGTTTTTGGTTCTGTTTATCAATCATAAACTAAAGTCCAAACTGAAATAATATTTTTAAATCTTTTTAGATTCCATTTATTAACTAAATAAAATGGACCATGGTTTATTAATCAAATAGGGTTTGATATAATTAATAAAATCTCCAATTAAAATCCAAATATTTTTCAAACCAAATCAGTAGGTTTATTTGTAAATAAAGAATACTTGGAAACTTGTTTAAATTAAAATAACATTTTATTTTAGGGTCTATTATTAATTATATACAATAGGCTTTCCTTATTTAATTCAAATAGGACTTATTTATTGAGGTGTTTATTTTGAAATCTAGAATAAGGTCAAAGCATTTTAGTAGGTTTTATTTGTGAATATCAATTATTTGGAAAACTTATTTTAAATAATTAAATAAGTTTTGATGTTTCAATTAAATTGATAAAATCTTTTTAAAAAATTTGGATGTAAATTCCTTATTATTTTATTTAAATACACCTTTGCCAATTTTATTTAAATAAATTGTTTTAATTCTCAAAGCTTGGCCAAGTTTTAATTTGGCTTTATAAAATAATATTTATTTATAAATCCACCTTTTCTTTTGAAAACCAATCTTTTATTAAAGGATCCAATAATAGTAATTCCAAAACATTTTTAATTTCCTTTATTAAATGTTTATCTTTATGAATCCCTTTAGGATTTTATTTAATTCAAATGGGTTTGAAGTTCCAATTGAATTAAAAAAAAAAGTTTCTTCTGGCTCTGAAAATCAAACAAAGTTTTACTTTTATTCATTTATTTTCACATTACAAGATTTGGAAAATCTTGGGATGTGACAGGCTACCACCCTTAAAATAAATCTCGTCCCGAGATTTGGGAAGGCTGGGGTTACAAGCAAGTTCAAAACAACTAGGGTACTACCACCCTTAAAAATTTCAAACAAAATTACATATTGTTCTTCTTGGGATCCTGCGGAAACTTCTCTAAGTAGCTTTTGCATTGTCCTTGGTTTCCATTCTTGACTCATGGGCCAAGGTTGAGTTTCTCCATAGGCTTGTTCAACTTGTTCTTCATCTTTTCTGGACAGTTGCTTGCATAATGTCCTGGTTCCTTGCAGTTGAAACAATGAATGTCCTTGAGTTCTTTACGTGGCTCTTGTGGGCAAGTTGCTACATAGTGGCCTGGTTCTTTGCAGTTGTTGCACCATACTTGGTCAATCTCTTTATTCTTCTTGTTCTCTGGGCATCCACTGGAGTAGTGTCCCATTTCCTTACATTTACGACATTGTGCAAGGCTCATGTCTTGCTTGGGTTTCTTGGTTTTCTTTGATCCTTTGAATTGAGTTGTCTTGTTTGGAGGTATAAGTGGTCCTTTTCCTTTGGTAGACTTGGATCCTTCTTGTTTCCTTTGTTCCACCATGGAGTAAATAGGACATTGGTTAGGAGTATGATCACTTCCTTCACATAGGTAGCAAGTGGCTTGAGAGGTAGGGCATTGTCCAATAGGATGTTCTTCTTCACAATTGGGGCATTGTCCTTCATGCTCCTTGGAAGTATGATCCTTGTCTCCACAAATAAAGCAAGCTGGGGCTCCATCTAGAACAACATTCTTGTCATCCTTGTTATCATAAACTCTTTTGGGATAGTTTTCTTCCATACTGATCATTTGATTAGTCACCTTAAGCATCAGTTGGGATTGCTCCTCCAGAAACTTTTGTAGTGCTGGATCTTTATCACTATTGTTGACTATGAACTGAGCTGTCAGTTGGTTCAACTGGTGTTGGGTTGCTATGAGCTCTTTTATGCAGTCAGCTTGGTTGGTGTTGGTGTCATCAACCTTGGAATCCTTTGGGGTAGTCATCTGTTTGGGTTGAAGGGAGGTTAGAATAGGCAAGATTTTTCTAAGGAATTATTTCTAATCACACACATCACAATTCACACAAGCAATGTACATGCAATCACAAACCAAACATTTCACTCAAACAACAAAGTTCATGCACATACTTAGGCAACAAAATATTTTTGTTACACCACATAAGTTGGTGTTGTTGTTGTTGTTGTTGTTGTTGTTGTTGTTGTTGTTGTTGTTGTTGTTGTTGTTGTTGTTGTTGTTGTTGTTGTTGTTGTTGTTGTTGTTGTTGTTGTTGTTGTTGTTGTTGTTGTTGTTGTTGTTGTTGTTCTGGTTCTAGATGAACGTAGTCATCATTTGCATCAGCTGAGTCTGAGATGTCATCATTTGCTGCATCTCAGGGGTGATGTTGTTGTTGTTGGGGTTGGGATTGGCACGACGGGGAGGCATCTGTGGTTTGTTCAATAGAGATAAGAATGAGATACCCATATATGCTATCATGCACAATACATCACATAAACAATCACCAAGCATGCATCACAATAATAAAAGTTCAACAACAAGATAACAAGTTTGCAAAGTAAACACACCAATAGCAAGCCATCCACATGTTGGATGGTCATTGCGACTCAAATAAAGCATGGTAAATAAATGATAAATGAGTAGTCAACACTACTCGGCATCAACCTCCTCCTCAACAAAGGTAAGACCTGCATTCTCCATAGAGGTCTTGTATTCCTCGACATTGGTGGTCAAGGTCTCTACTTTGGCTTTGAGAGCCCTCTTCTGAGAACGAAGCCTCTCAATCACAGTCTGCTGATGCTCGATCTCTAAGTCCTTGTTCTCTAGTTCTGCAGTCATGTCTCGAATCCTCTTGTTCCTATCTTGCACTCGCTTCTCTTGACTCTTGAAATTTCTGTCCTGACTCTCGAACTTTTCCTCCATCTCCTTGACCAACTCATCTTGCTCCGCGAAGAGCTTGTCCTTCTCACGAAGCTTCACCTGGAGTTCGTCATTGCTGAGCATGACGTTGGTCCTATCAGTGTCCACGTGCCTAAGAAGAACCTCTAAGTCCTGGAGGTATAGACGAATCGGCTCTGCTGTCTGCCTCGAAGTGTCCTCGAAGTAGATGGCCTCTCCATCCTCATCACGTCTACCTAAGGCGTGGAAGTGAGTACCTCTAACCTGTCGAGAGTGTCTCCCTAACAGACGTCCAATCAAGTCCTGCATGACTACCTCTAGGCCTCTCTCCTTGTCATCGTGCATGAGCTTGAAGATGATTGTCTCCGTGGTAGGCTCAGTCTGGCGTCCGGGCTGATTGACCTTGAAGCCCCAAAGGTCTTCCCTCTCAAACTTGGTGAGGGGAAGCACCATGATGGTAGGAAGAGGGAGATTGAGCAAGGTAGTGAGCTCAATAATACGAGGACCAAAATAGTGCTGATGGTAACATTAGGCATCTATTTAATAAGATAGAAAAGTTAGAATCAGCACAATTTAAGACAAGTCACAAGACAAGACATCACATGCATAACTTTGGAATTCAAAACACACAAGTCATGGCATACATGAAACCATTACAAAACATCCAAGGTTCAACTTATTTCAAGCAACATTTGGAAATTAAGGTGATAAGTGTGGTGGTCCATCTAACGAAGTACGCTTACAATCCTATCTCACTTGCCAAGTTGGCTAACACAATATTTCTAGAAGCAATCAGTCTATCTTGAGCACATGACTCCATTACTAAGTCTATAATGTCTCCTCTTAAGGTTTGGTTGGTAGCCTCCAACTCTTGGATATGTTTCTTTTCTTCCTTAAGATCATTCTGAATGTTGATCATTCTGCACTTGACTCTATCACCAAGTTCTTTGATGGCTTTCCAAGCCGCATCCCTTGCTGAATCAAAGAATGTAGTGTGCACCACTGAATAGGTGACCATGCAGAATCCTGATTCTTTGTGGTTGTATTCCTTGTTTTTATACAAGTGAAGTTGCACCCACCAGTACTCAACTCCTTCATCCATCACAGGAAAACCTTTGTACACAGCTACACCATGTATTCCCATTGCAACCATGAGGTCCTTAAGAGCCTTGGGGAACTCTGTCACACATTCCAGAGTCATAGTCATGAGTGGTCCTTTCCTTACGGCTTCGTTGATGGAGTTCATCCACAAATAGAGATGAGAAGGAAGATTAGAAAAGTTTACTAGAAGAATAGACAAGTGTGGAAGTTGTTGAATTTTTTTTCCTTAGTGGTTTCCAATCCTAGGGTCATAATCCTACAGGCAACACAGTGCTCTGATACCATCTGTAAGATCCCTCCTTTATAAAGGAAAAGGATCCTTGTGATTGCAATGCTAGTCCCTGGATCAATGCTAGCATCCACAGTTTAAGATGAAGTACATAGAAACAAAGGTCATTATTACAGTCATTCCAGAGACAAACATAGTCTTTAAAACTCCATGGCCACAGGCCTAGTACAAGAGTTTAAATAAGTAAATAGATAACAAGTCTTCATCTTCATGTGCCACAGGCAAACATGTTGAGTGTAGACTCATGACTCCTAATCCTCATCAGAATAACCTGCAACATCACAAGTTACAGCCACAGTGGGTCAATACATTGGAATAGTATTGGCAAGTGATACCTCAGTATAATTTTGGTGGAATATATACTATATGCAATTTGGCTAAGTGTAGCTTAGGCTTGCTTTGCTCAAAATAGGTTTTGCCTATTAGTTGAAATCACTAAGTTTTTCTTTGTCAAAAACTTTTCCCAAGGAACCACCAATAGACATTGAGGTCCTTCACCCTTGTTCAACCACAAGTTTTACTTAGAAATTGGGATGAGGAGATTCTTGATAGCTTCCATGTCTTGATGCTCAAGTTGTCCAATACCAGGGACATGGCTAAGTATTTAGATTCTTCCATCTGCAGAGGTTGTGCTCTTTCCCCACAAGCCTTGATTTTCACCAAGAGAGGACCTTTCAGAAGCCTTCCCTTAGACCAACTGGACGCGCTCCAACCTATCATCCCACTACCACCAACTGTCCAAATGGCTAAGTTATTGCAACCTATATGATCCAGGCAGAGCCCATATTGCCAAGTGGATGCACTATAAGCTTCTTAACATTTGGCCTCTCAAATCCCTTTGTTCCTGGGTGGCTTTGCACAAGTGAGATACACAAGGTAAACCATATAAATGGGCCTTGTGTAACCACTCAACATAAACCATTCCTTCCATTCCACCCAGGTGTTTCATTCACTTAGTTGTCTTATTAAGCAAAACAAAAGTCCAAAGACTTAGAAATATTTTATCATAGCATGAATATTTCACCACCCTTGGTTGCTACTAGCTAGGATAAGCATGGCATAGATAAGCATCTTAACTTAGAAATTTCTAGAAATTCTACAACTACTAGGATTTCCCAAGCATAGCATATAAGCAAAATATAACCATGCAAGACTAGCAAAATATTTCTAATGCATAGTATAAAACATAGGAATAAAAACATGAAGCACCACTTGCCTTGGTAGTTTGGAGAGTAGTTACAATCCTCACAATCACAATCACTATTTGCACCAAAATCTACACATAAAATCATAGCACCAAATCACATACAAAATAAATACAAGCAAAAATATATGGATGCATGCAATATGATATGTGATGATTTTTCTAAACTCAACAAGACAATTGCAAGGTACTGGTTCATAAAAAAGTTCAAAACTTGCCAAACAACCTTTATTTAAACACTAAAACATTTCTCAAATAATTTATATACACATATTAGGCCTACACATGTTTCTGTAAATAAAACCATTTTAACAGAAACATATCATTAAACATATTACATATTTGGAAAGAGCTTTCTCTCCTGATTCCATTGATATAAAATTCATCAATTTTGGACGTGGGAATCAAAAGTTTTGACTAAAACAAAATCCAACATCTAATAGTTTCAAATTCTGATTTTAAATCTAACTAGCAGACACGCGTCATGTTCCTATTGGCTGGTACCGGTTCGGGCGGATCGATCAACGAGAGCCACACGATTTAAGTGAAGATGCACGGCCAGATCTAACACGTACCTCTTCATCACAGATCTAATCCTACTCGTTAGATCTAAATCCTACGGCTCTAATCTAATTGACAACAGACAGGCGGCGCTAGTGGCGGAGACTGGCGGCGGCGTCTCTGTCAGAGCTGCTACCGGCGTTCTAGGTCGCGCGGGAGAGGGAGAAGGGGCTTACCAAGATCGCCGTGTGTTTCTGATGCTTAAGGTGGCGATGGTTGGTCAAGGGGCGCGCTGTAGTGGCCGAGGGAGCTCGTCGGAGTTGCTGGCGGCGTCAGATGCTTGCTGTCGAAGACGAATGCGACGCTCTAGGACGCGAGGATCCAAACGAAGGGTGTCAGCAGATGCGCTAGATGAAGGCGAACATGTTCGTGTGATTCAGAGACGGAGGGGAACACAAGGCTCACCGAATTTTGTCGCCGAAGTTGGAGACGTCGTCGGGAACTTGCAGTGCTTGATGAAATCGATGACCTGGGGCAGTATAGGATGAACCAAAGACAACAGGAGAAGTGCAAGGATGTTGCGAAGCAGTCTGCATGAACCAGAGAGGAAGGGGCGCACGGAGTTTACCAGGATTGGTCACCGGAGAGGGTTCTGCCTGCGGCGGTGCAAGGGCGAATACGGGCAGCCTGGTGGCAGAGTGGTGGCGCTAGGTGAGGGGAAATGCTCACAGTGCAGAGGGGTTTAAGTAGGCGGGAGGGGGGCGGCGATTACGCGCAGAATCAATGGCAATTAAGCTCGCAGTGACTGCGGCGAGGTAACGGCGGAGCGAGCGCCTCGGCCGCGCGTGATTGACGACGACGACGACGTGGTCGCAGGGTCCACTTGCCAGCGAGTGAAACAGAGAGGAGGTGGGGTCCTTGCGTCAGCGACTCTGTGGGTTTGTCTGTGAGTGAGAGAGGGAGAAGGGGGAACCCGGGTGGGCTTAGTGCGCTGATTCTGTTGTTGGGCTATAAAGGTGGCGCCGGCCCTTTTCTATTTCTTTTCTCCTTTTCTTTTTCTGTTTGCAATTTCAGGAATCAAATTCAAATGATTTCAAAAGCTATTTGAATTCAAATCTTTTCAGGAGTTTTGTAGAGTGCAACACTCACAAATATGGGCAAAAAACCAAGTGGTCACTTTGAACTGGCCTGGTCACTTGGAATAAAATAAAATAAGCAGTGACATAGCACTAGTTTTTAAATAGGTTTAGAAATTGGTTTTCAAATCATATTTGTTTTGAAACTTTGGTTTAAATCCTAGCAATCTAGCAACACAATCTGAGAGCAATAAGACAACAAGGTTTGGTTCAATGAACAACAATCTCTCATTGGAGAGTAGCATTTGCTTTAAATGATGATCACATAAAATAATGAGCTCATATGCTCCTGTTTTTGAATTGATTTGTTTGAAATGAAATCCTAAATGATCATGGATGCATGGATGATATGCATGAGTTTGAAACATGATTTTAGGGATGTTACAACGGATAGCCCTCTATGCCGTCAACCATGACGAGCTTAGCCCGCGCCCGTCGGTCCCCTCTCGCCACTATAAATAGAGGCCTCCCCCGCTTGATTTCTTCACACCATTCCACTCCCCTCTCACCCAGAACCACCCTACCTCACTCCCGGAGCAAGGCGAGAAGTGCATCACCGGAATTACACCGGAGCCTGCCGCTGCTGGAGAAGAAGGAAGCCATCGATTGGAGCCGCCCAGGAGGAGCTGCCAGTGCCAGGAGAATCACCGTCGTCGACTTTGTCGTTTGCCCCCATCGCCGACCCTCGCCTGAGCCCCAGTGAGCCTCCCACGACCCCCACCTGCCGCGTTAGGGTTCTGTCTCGTCGGCGCTGCCCGACGTGGACGATGAGCCGTAGCCGTTCGATTAGACTTAGATCGTGCGGCCGAGATCGCCCCGTACCGCTTCGCGTGTTATGAGCCACTGACTGGTGGAACACCCCCTGTCAGCTGAGCCTCGCGCTGCAGAGTGACACTGGGCCGGCCCATTAACCTTTCCCGGGCAGCCCACTCGTTTGAATTTAGCTTTTTCTATTTATATTCAAACTCAGTTATGTACCTAGTTTCAAAAATTAACCCAGCTCGATTCAATGAACCAAATTGAATGAAACCAATTTTGTCAGAAAGGTATTGAAATGCTTAATCCAAGCCCGTTGGATTCAAATCATTTGGATCTATAGATCAACCTTGGTAAAAATAACAAGGCAGAAGCTTTTCTGCATTCAAACATTTTTAAAATTTCAACCATAATAGCTTTTGAATTGATTCCAACTCTCCAAAATCATATTTGACCATACCTTTCAGAATATATAAAAACATATGGGTTTACTTACAGAAATAATGTTCAAGTAATAAAAGAATGCCACATAGGAATTTCTAGTCACTTATTTTATTTAAAATAAAAGGTTAAATCTTATTAAATTGTGACACCACTTTAAATCACATTCTCATGTACTGAAATATGTGGTGATGACATGTGTCAACATGATCCCATGTTTGGTTTGGAGAATATTAAATCTTAAGTAGTTTTTCAATGAGTAGAAATTACTTTTCTAAAATAAATAAATAAGACCAAAGCTTTAATCTTGTAATGTTAGTGATGATACTAGATCATCTATAGTGCACCTTTGTGTGATGATTGAAAATAGTTATGTATTTCTTGGTGATTGTGTACCTCGTATTTATTCATAGACGCTAGTACCGACCAAGGATACGAGGAGGAAGGAGGATACTACGAAGAAGAAGCCGAGGAGAACTTCAACCACTGCTCTGCACAAGGCAAGCTAACACTTGCAAGCTACTCTACTTTAGCAAGCCTATACTGATACTGATGCAAGCTAATACTTGCTTGTTACCATGACCACTAGATGCCTTAAGCATATGTGATCATACCCACTTGATACCCCCTCCTAGTTTTACTTGCAAGCCTTCTACTTTATTACTTTATCAAAGATATTACTTAGAGTCTACTTAAGTGACTTGTAGATTCTAGGAAGACAATTGAAGGTTGCATAAAGAGCATTAAATTTGTCCTAAGCTAGATAATCTTGATGTCACCCGAAGGCATGAGATTGAACTTAGTTAAACTCCACTTGTTTACCACCCCTCATTAGTACTCACCCCCACTGGTAGATGCTAGTGCTAAGCATAAAACTTGATCAACTTTAGATGGGAATACTTGGTGGAAAATGGTTATGAAAACCTTAGAATGATGAGTCATTCTACCGAGATGTTTTGACATGTGTTTCCGAACACCAGATGATTTGGATGATGAAAATGTTAAGGCATGAGCCTTAGCCCTTTATAAAACTGATGGTTGTCTGGATGCGATACCATTCCAATTTTACCGTACAACCACAATACCCGAAAATTGGGTAGGGCTTGACTGGAAACTTATATACCTTAGTATGGGTTCCCTCACGGCCAAGGTCTGAGCTGAGTCTACCTTGTGAAGATTGTCCACCTGTGCAGTGCCCTAGATGACAATTGGTCATGGTTGGGAGGCCAAACTCACAGGAGAGGTGCCTATACTAGGGCTTGTAATTGAAAGGTTAGGATTGATTATCCGCATACTGAGTATGGTGAATAAAGGATTTGTTCCTGACGGATGTATCGAATGTTGTGGTGAAAGTGTACAATCTCTGCAGAGTGTCAAACTATTCGAATAGCCGCGTCCGCGGTTATGGACAGTTGGAGTGGCCATACTGTTCTCCCGTCAGATGTTTTCAAAATGACTTGTGAAATGAATTGAGAATTTGACTTGACCACAACAGAGTTGTGATATGAAATTCAAGTTCCCACTTAGGTGTTATAAAATTTCAACTAGCTTTTCTTGCTTCTGAACTTAGTAGAGGTAAATCGGGCTTTTTTTGCAAAACAACCCTAGAGCTTAGTGTCCTACTACAAACACCCCTTCACATGTTAGTATTAGTTTGCGAGTACTTAAAGAGTACTCATGGCTTTGTCCCTAGCTATTACCATGGCCAGACTATGAAGAGGAGTACTAGGATGATGGACCCCAGGAAGGTTATGACAACTAGGATCATCTCCCATCATCAACATTGCCCGTGACCCCGAAGATGGAGCCTCGCCTACGCTACCTTTATTATTACGTATTTCCGCTAGTTGTATTAAGAACTGGATCATGAGATCCTTATTTGTGTAAGACCTTGTGTATGGTTTGTAATGGATGATGTACTGTGATATCCAAATTTGTTATGTCTCGCAAAAATGGTAATCCTGGGATTGCGATGTATGGCATGACAGGCATCTGGGATTAAAACTTCGGGTGTTGATACTAGGCATCCCAAATACATACCTTCAGGAGAAGTGTATGAGGAAACTGAGTTTGATGACTCACGCTCAGAAAACTATGCCTACTACCAAAATAAACCCTAGCCACCTGATGATCTATGGACCAAGTATATCTCCAAAGAAAAGGAATGGGCGGGAGCTATTCCAGATAACCCTGAGCAAAACCAGTATGAATGGGGAGTAGAATCTCAAGGTGGAACCATAGGAAATCCTATACCTTGTGATACAGGTATCGGAGAAGAGATCCTATAATCATAGAGAGCCTTATGGACCATATGGAGGTAATACCAATCCAATCGACTTAGGAGAGTATTCCGGTAGTTACTATACCAATATGTACGAATGGATCCAAGAAAAGGTTAAGGAGCCATCTTACTTTGAGGAAGCATTGCCGGAAAACCAGGAATATCTTGTAGAAGATTACGCCAAATCTAGTCATTTTTCAATGACTAATCTCAGTCTCGGTACTTCTAATCAAGAATACGCACCTCCTGGATGCTCTTACGCTCCAGAAGGCAGTCGTAGGACTTTACGTCATCATTGACGGAACTTCAGGAAGCACTAGAGGAAGATAAAAGTAAGAAAGGAATTAAATCCCAAGGGATGAGTGTTTTAATAATATACATAGAGGGTAATGCGTATTACAGTTTGAAGGGTTTGCTGAAATAAGTGAGGATATACTCATAGAACAAGAAGTTCTTGTAAGATAGTTGTGTGATGTCTATGTGAGGCAAATCATTGGAACGGTCAGTTCGTCTATAAATTATTTAAAACCTATGTATAATACATGGTATATGTTGGTTGTTTATCGACTCTTGGATTTTCTTGAATATTCTTTATTGACTAGATCTGTACATGATGTTTGACTTGGTGTGCAAATGCATGATGTAACACCAAGTTATTACTTGATGCTATAGACCTAGATAGGAATGGGAATCCGTGTAAGGGAGTGACGAATTCCGTATACCAAGGAGGTTTACATGAAGAAGAAAGCAACAAGAAGCAGTAAAATTAAGTTCATAAGAAATGGGGGATGTTGCTAAAAATTTAATGAAGTAGTAGTACCTAGTTCATGGAAGCATCATGAATTAGTACCAAGAAGAAGCTTTGGAACATAATGGTATTCAAGCTCTGACAATATAGAGAGAATGCTGGTAGTATGTCGGGAACCGTAGGATAATCCATACACCCTAGGATGGTCCATAGTCGGTAACTTGTCCGCAACAGGTATCGATTAAAATAGTTAACCAGATCATGTTAAAAGTTGCATAAAGAGCATAAAATTTGGCCTAAGTTAAGGAAGACATAAAGAAGTATAAATATTAAAGCGACCGTCTTTTGAGGCGCTTCGCGAAGTCAGACCTATCAAAGCGAAAATGCCCAAATAGTAAGTAAGACTAATATGATGAAAGATTCACTTCGGAGATCCACAATTGTGTGGATACACTGTACAATCTTTTATGAGACCTAACTAGGTAGAAAATAAGCTAGATAAAGACCTACATTCTAGTTATCAAGTCAATGATTACTATATAGGCAGTTTAGAGACCATTAGTAAACCCTAAGGGGGAGAGTAAACAGTACATAAGTACTGTTATCCGAATTCCAAAGTAAAGGTTGGAGAAGAGGTACTAGCCCATAACCACATTAAGTATTATTTTCATAAGGTCAAAAGAATCCATCATTATTAAAGTACTTTCGGAAACATGTCTGGATGGAAGATTGAAGTTAAACTAATGTAGTAGGACTCAAAACTTAAGGCAATTAATATAAGCAAGTAGAAGAAGTACTCAAGGTAATAACAAGAGATTATCTAAAGCCTGATAAGGTAAATATTTGTAGGAGATAAAATAGATTAATCTTAATAGACTATTCTAGAGAAACGGCTCTTGAGTGATTTATAAGAGAGAATTAAGCACAACCAATTAGGCAAGGGTAAAGAAACGAGAAATTCCAATGGCTATGGATTAAGTGAAAGAGTTGGATTAGGATATCTAATCGGAATAAGAAAAGGATTCGAATATGGAATACTATTATTCTCATTTGAGGTTACTATGGAAGTTGAAAAATGCCGTAACCAACTCAAGTCAATTCCTTACTCCGAAACATAAGTGTTTGCGAACTTCGGGGACGAAGTTTATTTTAAGGGGGAGAGTCTATAACGTCCCAGCATTAGAGTTAGAAGTAAGTTGAACCCAAATGTGTGCATTGCATTCATGCATAGAAAATCCGAATAATTTTCGCGCTTTTGAACAAAACTTGTCAAAGTGATTGAATCTTCTCTCAACTTGATGAAATTGAAGTAGATCATCAAGTTAACTGCGATAAGTTTCAATATGACCTTTGCTAAAACCTTATTTTGGGTAAAGGAGATTTGATCTAAGGGTAGATCAAATGTACTAGAAGTTTAACCTTAGTACATTACTTAATGATTTATATTTGATCCTTAAGTAATCATATCCTAGTATTCATTACACAAATCATGAATACCAAGTTATAAATATAACTTAAGTAATAGGAATGTAACAACTAAATATTAATCTCATCTACTTATACCATGAGTATCATGGTAATACCTAACCTTAATTCTTTAGTGAGATTGGGTAGGAAGGAAACCAAGTCAAGACCATTCACCATATATTTTTATTTCCATATCAATATTTACTATCTCTATTGAATCATATTTTAATATCTGTTGTTCATCAATGTTGAGAAATCAACTATTGATTCACCAACTCTTAATCTATCAATACTTGATCTATCAACTCTTGTCCTTATCATAACATCCATTTAAAGTCCTTTAGAGAAAGAAGTAAGAAGAGGTAGATGGTAATGCTAGTTATAAATATCATCTATAGGATGGGGAGTGTTGGAAGTGAATAAGATCAATATGATAATTGATGGAGTTAACTCACTCCTGAAATGATAGAAGAGTTATCTGGAATATATATTTGTATGGTAACAAAGAAGATTATAAGGATGATTATTGAAGATAGTTACCAGGAGTAATCCTATTGGACTAAGTAGGTATAGTCCATGAATAACATTCCCTAATCCACTAGAGATATTAAGAAGATAATTTCAATACAACTGTAATGTTGTATTGATGAAGCCTTGACTAGCTAATTGGAAACCTAAACCATAAAGGATCAAAGGGTTATAATGATCATGATTTAGTCACCAAGATTGAATGCTTATATCGAGTATAAGTAACATTGGTGGGTAAAACAGGATTGAACTCTAATATAGGATATTGGAGTCAAGTAAAGATAAGATAGTATGACTAGGACGATATTAGAGCAGCATTGAATTATAGAGTTAGTATTTTCCTCTGGGAAAATAGTAAACACTTGAGGTGAAGTAGGATTTGATGTATATCTAATTATAAATACATCTACTGGAGTAATATTAGTGGTAGATGATTATGGAAGAGTATGAATGGAGTTAAAAGTAACTACTTGTTGGATTGGAGGTTATCAGCAGTAGAGTAGTTGATATACCAAGCATGGATATGAGAAGATTATGAAAGCCTTAGTGTCAAGCTCATTGGATTTATAAATGGATTTGGAAGAATTAAAGGTGGATAAGAATATTATTGTGTAGCAAAGCTTATCATGATAGCACATGATGATGGATATGAAGAAGTAGTATATCTAGGAAAGGAATTATTTAAAGCAGAAGTCAAGAATTCTGAATTAGGGAAGATAGGAAATCTTGGTAATCACTAAACCCTAAATCTATAATCAAGCTTAACATCCATCTCATCTGTTGGATAAATAATTTTATTTTCACAATGCTTTATAGGAATATTTCCTATAGCAAATCACTTAAGCACATATCTGTATTTCCAATTATCATAATCATATGTGCTTAGGAGTTATTTCTTTTTCAATTCTTTTCCATCAGGCATTCCAAATAATAACTTTCTATTTTAAAGGGTGATATCATTAAATATCACAAACAAAAGATAATATGCTTAGCCATAAACTTTTATTCACATCAACAAAAGAAAATAGGTACATTAAGAACCCTAAACCCTAGGGTAAGCAATTACAATTCAAAACCTAACTCCTATATTAGTTATAATAAAATGTATATATTTAGTTACTTCCTAGATTTATGGGAGTAATACTAACCATATTAATTCTTTAGAATATCATGCATCAATTAATGATATAGGATCATTGAATCAGATTTATCTCCAAACTATAATTCCTTAAAACCAAATTTTATAAATAAATAAGAAAATATTCCATAATAAAAGCCCTAATAGAATATTAATTAAAAACGGATTTCTATGAAAGGAAATAAAGAAAATATTTATCATAAAGGTTTACAAAATAAATCTCAATCAATCTCAATTGTTGCTGCAAGTATTCAGCAAATAAACTTTATAAAATAAAGTTCAAACCAAATGTTAAAATACAAATCTGAAAATAAAACAAAAAATATAAAAGAGAAAAGGAAAGGAGAAAACAAGCAGTGCCAGCCCACGGCCTAGTTCCTCACCCCTCTATCTATCGCTCACTAGTCGCAGCCATCCTTTTCCGGTCGCTTCGTCACGGCCCAATAGAAGCCCAGGCCCAAATACCATTTTGTCGGGTCTATCGTCGTCGTCCACCTCGCGCTGCCGCCGAAGCAGCTGCGTGGATCGCTCGCCGGCGTCAAGATGCTCGTCGTCGTCTGCTGGGAGGATAAGAACGCCACTGCGAAGCCCTCATCCTCATCCTCTCACTCGCGCATCTCCACTCCTTATCCTCTCTGTTGAAGAAAAGGGCCTAAACCCTAGCTCACCGGAGCCACTCCTTGTCACCGGTAGAAATGACTTTCAAGGGCCATGGGGTAGTCGAGGAGAAGCGTCTCGCCATTCTTGTCGCTAGAGAGGAAGCAGTGACGCAAGGGGGGTTCGGAATCGTGAGGATGTCG
The DNA here is from genome assembly GCA_916181665.1 of Avena sativa. Taxonomy (NCBI): domain Eukaryota; kingdom Viridiplantae; phylum Streptophyta; class Magnoliopsida; order Poales; family Poaceae; genus Avena; species Avena sativa. The sequence continues at coordinate 411,343,524 of OV702281.1, read as the reverse complement.
CCGTTCCCTGCCACCGGTCATCGTCGGAGTTCGTGAAAATTAGACCGTACCGGAGCACCATCGTCTTCACCGACCACTATACCAACATCAGGGTAAGCTTGCGCATCTCTAGACCCTAATTTTGTTGGAGATATGCCCTAGAGGCAATAATAAAAGTGGTTATTATTATATCTTTGTGTTTATGATAAATGTTTGCATCCATGCTATAACAGTATTAACCGGAAACATTAATACTTGTGTGATTTGTAAACTAAATTACAGTCCCTAGTAAAGCCTCTTTGTAATACTAGCTTATTGGTTAATAGATTATCATGGTTTCCTGATCATGAACATTGAGATGTTGTTAACAACAAGATCATATCATTAGGAGAATGGTATGATGGACATACTCCTATAGATAAGCATAGCATTAAAGATCAAGTCATTTCAATAGTTCATTTGCTATAAGCTTTCTGATACATAGTAACCTAATTCCTTCGACCATGATATCATGCTAATCACCATCACCAGAAGGATGCTTTGATGACATCAAACACCACACCATAACTGGGTGGATATAAAGGTGGCATTGAGTGTTCGGAAAATATGTGTGTTGAGGCACATGGATCAAGAGTGGGATTTGTCCATCCATATGATGGATAGATATACTCTAGGCCCTCTCGGTGGAATGTCATCCAATTGTCTTGCAAGCATGTGACTGGCTCACAAGTTATCACATATCACGGGAACGAGAAAATACTACTTATCGGTAATGAGGTTGAACTAGGTATGCAGAGATACCGACGATCAAACCTTGGATAAGTAAACTATCGCGAGACAAAGGGAAATTGGTATCGTATGTAAGTGGTTCATTCGATCGCAAAGTAATCGTAGAAATATTTGGGAGCCATATGAATTTCTAGATTCCTCTATTGGTTATTGATTGGAGAAGTGTCTCAGTCATGTCCGCATAATTCACGAACCGTAGGGAGACACACTTAAGGATTCGATGTTGTTTAGTAGATATGGAATGTAAGTAGGGATACCAAATGTTGTTCGAACTTGTAAGATCCCTCCTTTATAAAGGAAAAGGATCCCTGTGATTGCAATGCTAGTCCCTGGATCATGGCTAGCATCCACAGTTTAAGATGAAGTACACAGATACAAAGGTCATTATTACAGGCATTCCAGAGACAAACATAGTCTTTACAACTCCAAGGCCACAGGCCTAGTACGAGAGTTTGAATAAGTAAATAAATAAAAGTCTTCATCTTCATGTGCCACAGGCAAACATGTTGAGTGTAGACTCATGATTCCTAATCCTCATAAGAGTAACCTGCAACATCACAAGTTACAGCCACAGTGGGTGAATACATTGGAATAGTGTTGGCAAGTGATACCTTAGTATAATTTAGGTGGACTATATTTCTATATGCAATTTGGCTAAGTGTAGCTTGGCTTGCTTTGCTCAAATTAGGTTTTGCCTATTAGTTGAAATCACTAAGTTTTTCTTTGACAAAACTTTTCCCAAGGAGCCACCAATAGACATTGAGGTCCTTCACCCTTGTTCACCCACAAGTTTTACTTAGAAGTTGGGATGAGGAGATTCTTGATAGCTTCCATGTCTTGATGCTCAAGTTGTCCTTTTCCAGGGACATGGCTAAGTACTTAGATTTTTCCATCTGCAGAGGTTGTGCACTTTCCCCACCAGACTTGATTTTCACCAAGACAGGACCTTTCAGAAGCCTTCCCTTAGACCAAATGGACGCGTTCCAACCTATCATCCCACTACCACCAACTATCCAAATGGCTAAGTTCTAGCAACCTATGTGATCCAGGCAGAGCCCATATTGCCAAGTGGCTGCACTAGAAGCTTCTCAACACTTGGCCTCTAAAATCTCTTTGTTCCTGGGTGGCTTTCCACAAGTGAGATACACAAGGTTCACCAGTCCTCTGGCCTTGTGTAACCACTCAACACAAACCATTCCTTCCATTCCACCCAGGTGTTTCATTTACTTAGTTGTTTTATTAGGCAAAACACAAGTCCAAAGACTTAGAAATATTTTCATCATAGCATGTATATTTCACCAACCCTTGGTTGCTACTAGCTAGGCTAAGCATGGCATAGATAAGCATCTTAACTTAGAAATTTCCTAGCAATTCTACAACTACTAGGATTTCCCAACATGGCATATAAGCAAAATATAGCATGCAAGACTAACAAAATATTTCTAATGCTTAGTAGAAAACACATGAACAAAATATTCATGAAGTACCACTTGCCTTGGTAGTTTGGAGAGTAGCTACACTCCTCACAATCACAATCACTAGAACCAAAATCTACACAAAGAATCATAGCCACAAATCACATACAAAACATATACAATCAAAAATATATGCATGCATGCAAAATGATATGTGATGATTTTTAAAAATCAACTAGGCAAGTATACAGTACTGATTCATAAACAAGTTAAAAACTTGCCAAACAACATTTAGATAAACCCTAAAACAATTCTTATACAATTCATATACTCAAATTAGCCCTACACAAGTTTCTGCAAATAAAGTCATTTTAACAGAAGCAAAACATTAAACACATTGCATTTTTAGAAAGATCTTGCTCTCCTGATTCCAACGGTATAAAATTTGTCAAATTCTAACGTGGGGATCAAAAGTTATAGCCAAAACAAATTTAAACATCTAATAGATTCAAATTCTGTTTTTAAACTCTAACAGATGCCACACGTCTTATTCTCATTGGCCCGTACCGCTTCGCGTAGGATCACGCTTCTGAGCCGTTAGATCTACTTAAACCGCACGGCTCAGATCTACTCGTACCGATTCGTTAAGTGATCTAATCCCGCACGCTGGATCCAGATTTGACAACCCTGGATCAAACGACCAAAGCTGGGCGACGCTGGCGGTGGTTACTGGCGGCGGCGAGCTCGGCCTACGGCGGCGCGGCGCTACAGGTGGTCCTAGGGTCGTCGGAGGGGCTTACCAGAACCGTGGCGACGCACTGATGCTCAACCTGGCGGCGGCTTGGCAAGGGGCGCACGGAGTGGGTTGCTGGAGCTCGTCGAAGTTGCGGGCGGTGTCGGGCTTGGGTGGACGGCGACGTTGGCGACGCTCCTGGTCTCCCTAGCACGAACAAGCGGCATCAGGTGATGCACAAGACAGTGGCGAACAACATCGTGTGAGTCAGAGGCGAAGGGGAACAAAGGGCTTACGGAATTTGGTCGCCGGAGTTGAGGGTGTCGTCGGGAGCTTGCGGTGTTGAACGGAATCGACGACCTGGGGCAGTATAAAAGGAACCAGCGGTGTCAGTAGATGTGCAAGAAAGTGGCGAGGCTGTCTGCAAGAACCAGAGGGAGAGGGGCGCACGGGGCTCACCGGAATTGGTCGCCGGAGGGCTCTCTGTCTGCGGCGGTGCGAGGATGAATGCGGGCAGCCTGGGGGCGCTCTGGGCTCGAAGTTTGGGGGGAAATGGAGAGGGGGCAGAGGGGGTTTAAGTAGGCAAGGCGGGGGCGTGAATTACTCCTGCAATCAACGCGAATTGACGAGCGAATCAACCAGGTAACGCACGACGTGATTTGGGGAAGAACACGTCGCGGTGGGGGTGGAGACGACGACGCCGTGTGGGCCTTGGCTATCAGCGAGAGAAACAGAGGGGGAGTAGGTCCTGCCTGTCAGTCACTCAGCGGGTGCGGGGGCGAGTGAAGTAAAACGGTTCGCGGGGTGGGGGTGCTGGGCTTAGCTGGGCCAGTTGGGCCAGATTCTACTGAAGGCTTATTTTTTTTCTCTTTTAAGCTTTTTCTTTTTCTGTTTGATTTTCTGAAATGGTTTTCAAACTTCAATTCAAATCTGTTTGATTCCAAAACTTTTCAGTATTTTTGTACAATAAATCTTGTACTCAAATAAGTGTCAATCACATCTGTTCACTCAAACACACTTGGGTCTTTTGAAAATAAAATAAAACCATGCCTTTATGAGGTGTGATAATAGGCATAGAATTGGTTTTTATTTCATATTTTGTTTTGAGACTTTGCTCAAGTTTTTGAAATCACTTGAGTTTGGATTCTAAACCATACTGAATGATTAACAATACCTTTCTCAAAAACAAGTAGCACAAGGGCTTGAGTAAACTTACATAAAATATTGAGCATCAAAGTTTCTGTTTTGAAATGTTTTGTTTGAAATGAAACTCATATGATCATGGATGCATGGATGATATGCATGAGTTTGAAACATGATTTTAGGGATGTTACAAATCTAACCCCCTTAAGGTGAATCTCGCCCTCGAGATTCGGGTTGGCTAGCAAATAGGTGAGGGTGGTCTTTCCGAAGATCATCTTCTCTCTCCCATGTTGCTTCCTCTTCGGAATGGTTGTTCCACTGAACTTTGCAAAACTTGATAGTCTTGGTCCGTGTGACTCTTTCTGCAGTCTCAAGAATCTTGATAGGCTTCTCCTCATAAGTGAGGTCACTCTCCAACTGAACCTCTTCCAAAGGTATAGTATCCTTCAAAGAAGTTTCTTCCATTTCTGGATGACATTTCTTAAGCTGACTCACGTGAAACACATTATGGACAGCTGACAAGGACTTTGGCAATTCAATTTCATAAGCAACTTCTCGTTTGCGACTTAGAATATTGAATGGCCCAACATATCTTGGGGCCAACTTTCCTTTGACTCCAAACCTCTTCACTCCACGATGTGGTGACACTCTAAGATAGGCTCTATCACCCACATCATAGGTGACTTCCCTACGCTTAGGATCTGCGTAGCTTTTCTGTCGGGACTGTGCTATCTTCAATCTGTCTTTAACCAACTTGACTTTCTCTTCGGCTTCTTTGATAAGTTCCGGTCCGAACAAACTTCTTTCTCCCACACCATTCCATAACAACGGGGTGGTACACTTTCTCCCGTAGAGAAACTCAAATGGTGCCATCTCAATGCTGGCTTGATAGCTGTTGTTATAAGAAAATTCTGCGTAAGGCAGACTTTCATCCCAACTGGCTCCATAGTCTAGGGCACATGCCCTCAACATGTCTACCAGAATTTTATTAGTCCTTTCTGTTTGTCCATCAGTTTGAGGATGAAAAGCAGTGCCGAATTCCAACCTCGTTCCCAACGACTCATGTAGCTGTCTCCAAAAATGGGAGGTGAATTGAGTTCCCCTATCAGACACAATACTCTTGGGCACTCCATGTAGACATACAATTCTACTCATGTAGATCTTGGCCAACTTAGCACTTGTATAAGTTGTCTTCACGGGTATGAAATGAGCCACTTTAGTTAGGCGATCCACTACTACCCAAATAGAATCATATCCCGATCTGGTCCTTGGTAATCCGGTAATGAAGTCCATACCAATCTTGTCCCACTTCCAATCAGGAATAGGTAGTGGTTGAAGCAAACCAGCTGGTTTCTGATGTTCCGCTTTCACTCTACTACACACATCACACAAGGCAATATGTTCGGCGATGTCCTTCTTGAGGTTATTCTACCAAAATCTTTCCTTCATGTCCATGTACATTTTGGTGTTACCCGGATGAATGGAATACGGTGAGTTGTGTGCTTCTTGCAAAATCAGTTTCCGAAGCTTCGGATCTTGTGGAATACAGATACGTTTCCCATGCCATAAAGTACCCTGTTCGTCTTCACGGAACCCTTTGGCTTTTCCTTTGCCAATCTTTTCTTTAATCTCTTCGATTTCCTTATCAATCTTCTGGGCTTCTTTGATCTTGTCCAACAAAGTGGGTTGAACATCCAAAGACATGAGATGTCCTTCGGGCACAATCTCCAATCTGAGATCTCTAAATTGGGCACACAAATCATCTGGCAATTCTCCATTTGTAAGGCCATTCACAAAAACCTTATGGCTTAAAGCATCTGCTACAACATTTGCTTTATCGGGATGGTATTGCAAACTCAAGTCGTAGTCCTTGATGAGTTCTAGCCATCTTCTTTGTCTCATATTAATTTCCTTCTGGGTGAAGATATACTTCAAACTCTTGTGATCTGTGAACACTTCACAACGTTACCCAAAAGGTAGTGTCTCCATGTTTTGAGGGCATGGACAACAGAGGCTAACTCCAAATCATGAGTAGGATAGTTCACTTCATGAGTTTTGAGTTGTCTCGAGGCATATGCCACAACTTTTCCTTCTTGCATAAGTACTTCTCCCAAACCATGATAGATGCATCACAATATACTTGGAAATATTTTTCCAAGTCTGGCAAACACAAGACTGGTGCTGTCACAAGTCTCTTCTTCAATTCCTGAAAGCTGAGTTCACAACCTTCAGACCAAGCAAATTTCTTGTCTTTCTTTAGCAATTCTGTCATAGGCTTAGCTACCTTGGAGAAATTATCAATGAACCTTCTGTAGTAACCTGCTAAGCCAAGGAAACTACGAAATTCTTTCACTGACTTGGGGGATTCCCATTCAGTTACAGCTGAAACTTTAGCAGGATCAACTGCTACACCATCTTTTGTCATAACATGACCAAGAAATCCAACTTCATTTAACCAGAATTCACACTTGCTGAATTTGGCATACAGTTTATGTTCTCTAAGCTTCTCAAGTATCAATCGCAAATGTCCTTCATGTTCTTCTTTGCTCTTGGAGTAGATTAAAATGTCATCGATGAAAACGACAACAAATTTATCAAGGAATTCCATGAACACCTTGTTCATCATATTCATGAAGTATGCTGGAGCATTGGTCAAACCAAATGGCATCACGGTATACTCATACAATCCATACCTTGTAGTGAAAGCTGTTTTAGGTATATCTTGCTCCCTTATCTTGAGTTGAAAATAGCCTGACCGGAGATCAATCTTTGAGAACACACAAGCTCCTTCTAGCTGATCAAACAAGTCATTGATTCTAGGCAAAGGGTATTTGTTCTTGATAGTCACCTCATTGAGTGAACGGTAATCAATGCATAACCTTTGACTTCTATCTTTCTTCTCCACAAAAAAAACTGGGGCTCCCCAAGATGAAGAACCTTGGTTGAATAAATCCTTTCTGCAACTGCTCCCCGAGTTGTTTCTTGAGTTCTTTCAGTTCATCAACTGACATCTTGTACGGTCTCTTTGCTATTGGTCCAGATCCTGGTAGCAAATCAATAAGGAACTCCACATCTCTATCTGGTGGCATTCCCAATAATTCTTCCGGAAACACATCCGGATACTCACTCACAATTGGCACACTGTCTATGCTAACCCCTTAAGAGAATTTAGCATACTCCTTCTTGCTTCAAAGTTGGTCTTGAATCTGATCCTTTTATTTTTAGGAGTTGTGAGTGAGACAGTATGGTTGGCACAATCTATCACTCCCTTGTGCTTAGTCATCCAGTCCATTCCCAAAATGACATCCAATCCTTGGGAATTTAGGATTATCAAGTTAACGGGAAACTTATACTTCCCAAACTCTATATCTAGATCATGACATCCTGAATTCACTATCATTTCTCCGCCAGGAGAACTTACTTTTATAGGACACGCAATAGTTTCTACTGTCAGTTCATTTCTTTCAACAAATGCTCTTGATATGAATGAATGAGATGCACCAGTATCAAAGAGAACAAATGCTGGAACAGAATTGAGTTTGAACTTACCAGCAACAGCATCAAGCTCCTCATAGATTTCCTCCACATTGATGTGGTTAACTTGTCCCTTCTGAAAAGGGTTGGGCTTGTTGGGTCCTTCAACTTTCTTTTCTGGGCATTCATTTGCATAATGTCCCATCTTCTTGCACTTGAAGCATTCAACCTGACTGATGTCCTTCTTGACAGGCTGGCTTCCACTGCCACTTCCATTTCCACTGTGGTGGCTCTTATATCCACCCTTGTGGTTCTTGTACTTGTCATTGTCATGACTACGGTGATGCTTGTTGGCATGATGGTTGTGGTAGTGGTGCTTGTTGAATTTCCCATGCTTGTGGGATCCTGAGCTTCCACTGTCATCATAATGGGAACGTTTGTGAGACGATCCCGAGCTGTGCTTGTCCGAGTGCTTTCTCTTCCTGCTCTCAACTTGCTTCATTTTGTTCTCCAAAATAGCAGCCTTATCACATAGCGACTGGTATGTGGGAACATATGCCACAGCCAACTGCAGGTTCAGCTCATCATTCAAGCCTTCAAGAAATTTTTCCTTTCTCTTAGCATCGGTGTCAACCTCATCTGGTGCATAACGCGCCAGATTTTTGAACTCCTCAATATATTCGGCCATGCTGCGGTGGCGCTGCTTCAGATTATGGAACTCTTTCTTTTTCAGACTCATCACTCCAGATGAGATATGAGTAGTGCGAAAGCCATCCTCAAAGATAGCCCATGTCACATCTTCTATGGGAGTGGTGATCTGGAAGTTATCCAACCAAGTGGCGGCTGGTCCTTCCAGCAAATGTGCTGCAAATCTGACCTTTTCTGCATCAGTACAGCCCACAGTTACCAAGTCCTTGTTTACAAAGCGTAGCCAATCATTGGCCACCATGGGATCAGTCGTTCCTGAGAACTTTGCTGGCCTCAATCTCAAGAACCTGGTAAGCATGTCAAAACCTGGTGGGTTGTTGTTGTTGTTATTGTTGTTATTGTTGTTATTGTTGTTGTTGTTGTTGTTGTTGTTGTTGTTGTTGTTGTTGTTTTGGTTCTGGATGAGCGTCGTCATCATTTGCATCAGCTGAGTTTGAGCGGTCATCATTTGCTGCATTTCTGGAGTGATGTTGTTGTTGTTATTGGGGTTGGGGTTTGCACGACGGGGAGGCATCTGTGGTTTGTTCAATAGAGATAAGAATGAGATACCCATAGATGCTTTCATGCACAATACATCACATAAATAATCACAAAGCATGCAACATAACGATAAAGATTCAACAACCAGATAACAAGTTCGCAAAGTAAAACACACACAAATAACAATCCATCCACATGTTGTATGGTCAATAACAAGTTCTCAACGACAAGTACAATTTTATGTTGGGTTTGATAAGAACCCTTTTTGCTTTCTTGATAAATAATCAACAAAAAAAAGCGTTTTTTCTTTTTTATATAACCTGCTTGTTTTATTATAACAAGTCCTATAGGGAAATGCCCACTAAAGAGAAAATCTATCTCATTCTCTCTCGGCCAATATCAATTTTTAGAAAGAAAAAACAACAATTTTCTTCTTTTTTTATTAACATTAAGAAAAAAGAATATAACTAAAATGGAATTGGCAATATAATTTTTATATACTTTTGAAAGAAAAAAAAGGTTTTTTGCAATCATTATTTCTTGTCTCTATCTGATAAATGAGTAGTCAAATATACTCCTCGGCATCAACCTCCTCCTCGACAAAGGTAAGACCTGCGTTCTCCATCGCGGTCTTGTATTCCTCGACACTAGTGGTCAAGGTCTCTATCTTGGCTTTGAGAGCCCTCTTCTGGGAACGAAGCCTCTCAATTACCGTCTGCTGATGCTCGAGCTCGAAGTCCTTGGCCTGGAGTTCTTCAGTCATGTCCCGGATCTTCTTGTTCCTATCCTGGACTCGCTTCTCCTGACTCTTGAACTTTCTGTCCTGGCTCTCGAACTTCGCCTCCATCTCCTTAACTATCTCATCTTGCTCCGCGAAGAGTTTGTCCTTCTCGCGAAGCTGCACCTGGAGTTCGTCATTGCTGAGCATGACGTTGGTCCTATCGGAGTCCACGTGCCTAATGAGAGCCTCTAAGTCCTGGAGGTATAGACGAATCGGCTCGGCTGTATCCCTCGCAGTGTCCTCGAAGTCTATGGACTCTCCATCCTCATCACGTCTACCGAAGACGTGGAAGTGAGTACCTCTAACCTGTCGGGAGTGTCTCCCCAGCAGACGTCCTATCAGATCATGCATGACTACCTCAAGGCCTCTCTCCTTGTCATCGTGCATGAGCTTGAAGACGATGGCCTCCGTGGTAGGCTCAGTCTGGCGTCCGGGCCGGTTGACCTTGAAACCCCAGAGGTCTTTCCTCTCAAACTTGGTGAGGGGAAGCACCATGATGGTAGGAAGAGGGAGATTGAGCAAAGTAGTAAGCTCAACAATACGAGGACCAAAGCGAGTTCCCTGGAACTCCTCAATAGTGTTGATGGTAACAGTAGGCATCTATTTATAAGATAGAAAAGTTAGAACAACACAATTCAAGATAAAACAAAAGACAAAACATCACATACATATCCTTGGAAATCAAAACACACAAGTCATGGCATACATGGATCCATTACAACAACCAAGGTTCAACTTATTTTAAAGCAACATTTTGGAAAATAAGGTGATAAGTGGTGGTCCAACTAACGAAGTACGTTTACAATCCTATCTCACTGGATCTGTTGGCTAACATAATGTTTCTAGAAGCAAGCAGTCTATCTTGCTCACATGACTCCATCACTAAGTCTATAATGTCTCCTCTTAAAGTTTGGTTGGTAGCTTCTAACTCTTGGGTATGTTTCTTATCTTCTTCTAAGCTATTTTGGATGTTGAACATTCTGCACTTGACTCTTTCACCAAGTTCTTTGATGGTCTTCCAAGCTGCATCCCTTGCTGAGTCAAAGAATGTAGGGTGCATCACTGAATTGGTGAACATGCAGAATCCTGAGTCCTTGTGGCTGTCTTCCTTGTTTTTATACAAGTGAAGTTGCACCCACCAGTACTCAACTCCTTCATCCATCACAGGAAAACCTTTGTACAAAGCTGCACCATGTATTTCCATTGCAACCATGAGGTCCTTGAGAGCCTTGGGGAATTCTGTCTCACACTCCAAGGACATTGTCATGAGTGGTCATTTCCTCACGGCTTCGTTGATGGAGTTCATCTACAATTGGAGATGAGAAAGAAGATTAGAAAAGTTTACGAGAAGAATAGACAAGTGTAGAAGTTGTTGAAAATTTTTCCTTAGTGGTTTCCAATCCTAGGGTCATAATCCTACAGGCAACACAGTGCTCTGATACCATCTTTAAGATCCCTCCTTTATAAAGGAAAAGGATCCATGTGATTGCAATGCTAGTCCCTAGATCATGGCTAGCATCCACAGTTTAAGATGAAGTACACAGATACAAAGGTCATTATTACAGGCATTCCAGAGACAAACATAGTCTTTACAACTCCAAGGCCACAGGCCTAGTACAAGAGTTTGAATAAGTAAATAAATAGAAGTCTTCATCTTCATGTGCCACAGGCAAACATGTTGAGTGTAGACTCATGACTCCTAATCCTCATCAAAGTAACCTGCAACATCACAAGTTACAGCCACAGTGGGTCAATACATTGGAATAGTATTGGCAAGTGATACCTTAGTATAATTTAGGTGGACTATATTTCTATATGCAATTTGGCTAAGTGTAGCTTGGCTTGCTTTGCTCAAAATAGGTTTTGCCTATTAGATGAAATCACTAAGTTTTTCTTTGACAAAACTTTTCCCAAGGAGCCACCAATAGACATTGAGGTCCTTCACCCTTGTTTACCCACAAGTTTTACTTAGAAGTTGGGATGAGGAGATTCTTGATAGCTTCCATGTCTTGATGCTCAAGTTGTCCTTTTCCAGGGACATGGCTAAGTACTTAGATTTTTCCATCTGTAGAGGTTGTGCACTTTCCCCACCATACTTGATTTTCACCAAGACAGGACCTTTCAGAAGCCTTCCCTTAGACCAAATGGACGCGTTCCAACCTATCATCCCACTACCACCAACTGTCCAAATGGCTAAGTTCAGCAACCTATGTGATCCAGGCAGAGCCCATATTGCCAAGTGGCTGCACTATAAGCTTCTCAACACTTGGCCTCTAAAATCTCTTTGTTTCTGGGTGGCTTTCCACAAGTGAGATACACAAGGTTCACCAGTCCTCTGGCCTTGTGTAACCACTCAACACAAACCATTCCTTCCATTCCACCCAGGTGTTTCATTTACTTAGTTGTTTTATTAGGCAAAACACAAGTCCAAAGACTTAGAAATATTTTCATCATAGCATGTATATTTCACCAACCCTTGGTTGCTACTAGCTAGGCTAAGCATGGCATAGATAAGCATCTTAACTTAGAAATTTCCTAGCAATTCTACAACTACTAGGATTTCCCAACATGGCATATAAGCAAAATATAGCATGCAAGACTAACAAAATATTTCTAATGCTTAGTAGAAAACATAGGAACAAAATATTCATGAAGTACCACTTGCCTTGGTAGTTTGGAGAGTAGATACACTCCTCACAATCACAATCACTAGCACCAAAATCTACACAAAGAATCATAGCCACAAATCACATGCAAAACATATACAATCAAAAATATATGCATGCATGCAAAATGATATGTGATGATTTTTAAAACTCAACTAGGCAAGTATACAGTACTAATTCATAAACAAGTTAAAAACTTGCCAAACAACATTTAGATAAACCCTAAAACAATTCTTAAACAATTCATATACTCAAATTAGCCCTACACAAGTTTCTGCAAATAAAGTCATTTTAATAGAAGCAAAACATTAAACACATTGCATTTTTAGAAAGAGCTTGCTCTCCTGATTCGAACGGTATAAAATTTGTCAAATTCTAACGTGGGGATCAAAAGTTATAGCCAAAACAAATTTAAACATCTAATAGATTCAAATTCTGTTTTTAAACTCTAACAGATGCCACGCGTCTTATTCTAATTGGCCCGTACCGCTTCGCGTAGGATCACGCTTCTGAGCCGTTAGATCTACTTAAACTGCACGGCTCAGATCTACTCGTACCGATTCGTTAAGTGATCTAATCCTGCACGCTAGATCCAGATCTGACGACCCTGGATCAAACGACCAAAGCTGGGCGGCGCTGGCGGTGGTTACTGGCGGCGGCGAGCTCGGCCTACGGCAGCTCGGTGCTACAGGTGGTCCTAGGCTCGTCGGAGGGGCTTACCAGAACCGTGGCGATGCACTGATGCTCAACCTGGCGGCGGCTTGGCAAGGGGCGCACGGAGTGGGTTGCTGGAGCTCGTTGACGTCGCGGGCGGCGTCGGGCTTGGGTGGACGGCGACGTTGGCGACGCTCCTGGTCTCCCTAGCACGAACAAGCGGCATCAGGTGATGCACAAGACAGTGGCGAACAACATCGTGTGAGTCAGAGGCGAAGGGGAACAAAGGGCTTACAGAATTTGGTCGCCGGAGTTGAGGGTGTCGTCGGGAGCTTGCGGTGTTGAACGGAATCGACGACCTGGGGCAGTATAAAAGGAACCAGCGGTGTCAGTAGATGCGCAAGAAAGTTGCGAGGCTGTCTTCAATTGGACTTAGCCATTTGGTGAAGTTAGACCCATTGTTTCTAAGCTTTTCCTTCTCAGCAAAAACGTTGAAGTTGAAGTTGGACTTAGCCATTTGATCTACAGTATTTGCAAGTACAAATTAGACTATGTTCATGATAACTAGTTCAACTTTTAATCAAATTACTAGATGAACTCCCACTAAATTCAACATCCCTCAAGTTGTTTAGTGAACACGATCCAAATTCACCACACCCAATCCGATCTTCACGAGAAGAGATGTGGTTTCAATGGTGGACAACGAAGTGTCGATCATGTCATTCATATGACTCATGCTTAACCTTTCGGTTCATGTGTTCCGAGGCCATGTCTGTACATGATAGGCTCGTCAAGTTAGACCCAAGTATTTTCGCGTGTGCAAAACTGGCTTGCACCCGTTGTATGTGAGCGTAGAGTCTATAGCACCCGATCATCACGTGATGCTTGGACACGACGAACTTTCGCAACGGTGCATACTTGGGGAGAACACAGTTTTTATCTTGATCTTTAAGTGAGGAATCATCTTATAATGCTACCGTCGCGATCTAAGCATAATAAGATACATAAAAGGATACACATCACATGCATATAACTTTATGTGACATGGTATAGCCAATCTTCGCGCAATGATCTCCATCTTGTGCGTTCCGGCATGATCTCCATCACTCCACCATGATTGCCTCCACCACGAATAGCAACTACAACTATTGCTAACTACTTAGAGATAAAGTGAAACTATTACATGGCGTATAAGAAGTTGACACACAGGTCATACACAATTATAAAGACAACCATATGGCTCCTGCCGGTTGTGTACTCATCGACATGCAAGTCGTGAAACATTACAAAACATGATCATCGCATACATTATACATATCACATCTTGGGCCATACCATATCACAGAAAACACTCCCTGCAAAAACAAGTTAGACGCCTCTACTTTGTTGTTGCATGTTTTACGTGGCTTATGGGAGTAGATGCTAAGAACGATTCTTACCTACGGAAAGCCACAACGGTGATATTATGGTTGCCAAACTCCGGTGTTAATCCCATGACAACTATAGTGAGAGAAACTGACATCCACCAGCCGCATGTGCGGAACAAGCCACACGTCAAGTGAGGAGCCGGTCTCGCGAACGACGTCGCGTAAGGTTGGCCTGGACCGCTTCAATCTCACTATCCCGCGTCATAAGAAGAACACAAACAAGAGGCTTGCAACAGAAAACATCAACGCCCGCAACAATCATGTTGCGTTCTACTCGTGAAACACATCTACGCATAGATCTAGCTCTGATACCACTGAAGGGTTTCGCGGCATAGTAAATCAAAATTTTCTACGGATGCGAATAGAGGGAAAGCCAAGATCTAATCTAGGAGATGCAAACAACGAGAGATATTGGATTAGATCTTCATACCCTTGAAGATTCGCACAGCGGAACGTTCGTCGGAACGTGGGTGATGTAGTCGTACTCGCTTCTCCTCCTCGCGATCCGATCCGATCTAGCACCACAAGTGGCGGTGCCTCCGTGAGATGCACACGTGCAGCACCTCGACGTCTCCTCCTTCCTCGGTCCAGCAAGTATGGTGGAGAGACAGATTGGATCTACAACACGACGGCGTGGTGTATATGGTGGAGAATTTCTGCAGCAGGGCTTCACCTACAAACAGTCGGGAGGGAGAGAGGAAGGGCAGCAGGGCGGCTAGGGTTGGAGGGGAAGGTGTGAGGGGGTGGTGCGCCCCCAGCCCTCTTTATATAGAGGGGTGGGCGGCTGCAACCCTAGCCCCCTCCCCCAAGCCAAACCGGCGGCCCCAAGGAGAAGGAGTGGGGGGCAAGGAAACCCCCCCTTCTAGAAGGTCTATCTCGAGTTTAAAACCCCCTTGGCCGGCTGGGCCCTATGGGGCCTTGTGCCCCTGGCCCAATGCGGCCAGGGCACTCCCTCATAGTCCCATGTCCCCTCCCGGAAGGTGGGGCCACGTTGGTCCCCTTCCGGAAGGTTCTAGAAGCTTCCGGTACAATACCGATTAACCCGGAACAATTCCGAACTCCAAAAACTGCACTGCCTTATATGAATCTTATTCTCCGGACCACTCCGGAACCTCTCGTGATGTCCCGGATCCCATCCGAGACTCCGAACAAAAAATCATAAACCAATTATCCAATCTATCCTAGCGTCGAGACACGTTAAGTGTGTGACCCTGCGGGTTCGAGAATATGCAGACATGATCTTCTATCAATAATCAACAGCGGGGTCTGGGCACCCATATTGACTCCCACACATTCATCGATGATCATATCGGATGAACCACGATGCCAGGATTCAATCAATCCCATATATATATATTCCCTTCGTCTCGCGATATTTTACTTGCCCGAGATTCGATCGTCGGTACCGTCATACCTAGTTCAATCTCGTTCACAGCAAGTACTTTACTCGTTCCGTAATCCGATATCACTTTGTGATTAACTCCTTAACCACATGCTTGCAAGCGGTGTTGATATCGATTACCGAGTGGGCCCGAAGTATATCTCTCCGACTTGGGAGGGACAAATCCCATCTCGATACATACAACCCAACAGATACTTTCCGATCACCTGAGAGACACCTTTATGATCACCCTCTCATAGGATGAAGTTTGATGACCTCAAAGCTTTCTTCCGATACCAGGGAGTTGTATTATCTCATGGTCTAAGGAATACAATATTTGACATAAGAAAAGCTTCGCAAAGACGAACACGATGACACGATCTAATTGCTTCGCTTAGTTTGGGTCTGTCCACCATATCATTCTCCCAATGATATGATCTCATTATTAATTGACAACTCATGTCCATGGTTAGGAAACCTTAACCATCATTAATCAATGAGCTAGTCCTTAGAGGCGTACTAGGGACACGGTGTTGTTCACAAACCACACAAGTATTAAAGTTTCCGCTTAATACAAATCTAGCATGGAATATAAACATTATCATGAACAAGAATTATAATAATGACATCTTTATTATTGCCTCTAGGGCATAATTCCAACACAAGAACCAGAGGGAGAGGGGCGCACGGGGCTCACCGGAATTGGTCGCCGGAGGGCTCTCTGTCTGCGGCGGTGCAAGGATGAATGCGGCCAGCCTGGGGGCGCTCTGGGCTCGGAGTTTGGGGGGAAATGGAGAGGGGGCAGTGTAACACCCTCAGAATCGGACCTATGCAAGTTTTAGCGAAACCCGCCAAACCCGCATAGAAACGATTCAAAGGTGCCCACCAGACACTTTCGTGCGGGTGGAAAACGAAGTAATATCATTACACAATAGTCCATGATGGGACCCACAGAACAAATATATACAACGGCGACTCAAAGAGTCAAGAATACAGATATACAGTACAAAGATCCAAATCACCTTGAAAACGATACAGCGTCCGAGTACGGACAAGATGCAAATTGAGCTAAGAGCCCTGAAGAATAACCACTAGCGTCCATAACCCTGCCCAGGCCAAGCCGGAAGGGTAACCCTGCTAACGACGTCGATCTCAAAACCTGCTTAAACAAAAGGGGTGCCGACAAAGGGCAAAGGAAAAAGAGAGAGCGGTCAGTACTGAGGCCAGTACACGGCGAGGCTAGAATTCGGCGGTCCTCGCCTACATAGGTATGGTGGACTGAAGCGGCAGCGCAGCATGCACTAAACAACCTATAGAGACTCGATATAACTGACGGCTATCAGAGAGGGGTAAGAAAGACCTATCCGGAACCAACCTGATACTACCACCAAACATACCCATCCTGGTGTTTTCCCCTCGAGACCAAACGAGGAAGTCAACCGAGGAACTCACACCGTTGGCAGTTTTATTTATTCAGTTATCGTTGCAGCAATTACTTGTCAGGTATAGATAGTCATCCTGATATAATAGACAGTGGGCACTTTTAGTTAACCATTCCATTGTAGTTGCACTCTTACTAGTCAGATACAGTTAGCATGAGATATCCCCAAAACCCAGCAGTTGTTGGTACTTTTATTTAGCCATTCCGTTATAGTTACAATACTTACTAGTCAGGTACAATGGTAGCAAGCGACAACCCAAACAAGCAATTATTGGCAATTTTATTTAGCCATTCCATTATAGTGAAGCTGATTACTAGTCATTATAAAGTCAAATTTATAGCACTACTTTAGTTATAGTTGTCTATGATCGAGATACTGTGCTCCAAGTCGTCCATAACCGCGGACACGGCTTTCAGAAATTTTTACCCTGCAGGGGTGCACAAATAGCAACACACACTCGATCAACCTCGGAAAAACCAAATCAAAACCCAACGAGGCCTTCACGACAAAGCAATCACCAGATTCAGAAATATTTCAGGGGGCCATCCCATTAAGTATACCCGCAACGAAGCTGGCCGGCTCCGAGACGGACTCAAGGTTTGTGGGGACGGCTGTAAACGACTGGGAACCCAAAAATGTGACTGGGCTTGTCGATACAGCGAAAACGTGTCACGATCCTAAACAGTACAGGTGCTCCTCGCACAATCATAAATAAAGCAGTAAAGCATGGCATAAGTACAGGATAGTAAATAAAACCTCAAACTAGTTTGTGGCCCCAAGAAATAAGAATGAATCAAGCTCTGGCTCAGGGGGGGTCCCATAATCCTCCCGGATGTGGATAGCGCGAATATTCAAGGAACAGGTATCAAGTACTCGGGGTCCTACGAGACACAAGTGGACGGTTAACAACCAAATAACATCTATTGCCCACCTGTGCCTCTGCATTTACCTACTTCAATTTTAGTTGTTAAACAGTAATTAAAGTCTTGATCATCTCCAACAATAAACACACGGCAATACTCCAACAACTGTGGTACTTGACGACACGCAACAGCACTTGAGCAAGCGACTACGACGCACAGGTCCAACTATCTACCAAACAACAGGTAATAGGAGGTGTCCAAGGCAATATAAGGCTGCAAGGGATAACACGGGTACGAAAACTAGAGCATCGCAACACAGATAGCAATAGATCAATAGGAGGGAATAAATCTATAAAAGTAAGATAGGTAGAAAGGGGGAGATGCTCGCCTGAAAACATTGTTGAAGGTTCATCCGAAGATCGGGTCGACACTCGCATCAACTCATCGGCCTAGTCCGTGAAGAAGCAAAACACTAGCACAAACACCGGATGCACTATTTAATACTACGGTAGAAAATCGGGCATGATGCATGTATGGTGTATGACATGGCAAGATGCGATACAATTAGGCAATATTAAGTGGAACCGGGGTCCCGACAACCAATTAATAGGTTCAAGTTATTTATCTACCCCGCAAATTAAATGTTGGATTAGCAAGACAAAACATGGCTTCGGTTCGCTATGCCAATTTAAATGGAGTCCGGAATAAGACAAAGATATCCCGCATATAGACTCCATATTCAATTTAGGTGAATCGCCTAAATACCCCCAACAACCACATTATGTATGCGAGTATGACAATTAAATATGCAACAGTTTGATATTACATTTATAAAAATAGGGCTCGAGAAAGGGGTCACACATTAGGGTCGAAGATCTTGGTTCCGGGGGGTTCGGGGTTGGGTCTCGGGGTCCGGATCTGGGGTTCGGTCTCGGCGGGAGCGTTCTCGGATAACAGAGTAGATCTTGGCGTTCCGCGAAGAAGGACTTGGTTCGGCGTCGGGGCGCATCAGATTCGTCCTGGTCGGTGTCTATCTTGTCGTTGCGAAGATCTTGTCGGGTCCGCGCCATCGAGTCGGCCTTGGCATTCGGGGTGAAGAACTTGGCATCTTCGGGGAAGTACTTGGCGAATCCGTGTCGACGACCTTGGCGTCCGGGTTCTCGGGCATCAGATCCGGGAAGAGGTACTTGTCGCATCCGTGGTCTTCAGGTCCGTGTAGACGGTCATGGCGTTCCGAGGAGAAGGTCTTGGCGTGCCGAGGGTTCGGTCTCGGGGATCGGTCTTCGGATTCCCGAGAAGTAGATCTTGATGTTTCCGTGACGGAGGTCTTGGCGTGCCGATGGATCATTGACGGACTTGGTTTCCACACAAGTGGTTTGCGGTTTGAGGTTTCCCTTGGCGACACGCGAAGCTCGGGGATCTACACACTACAAGAAATGTGTTAACTTGTGACCTTCTCATAGTGACGGGAAATGAAATCGTCATAGATCTATGATGATTTGGCACAAGATGGTCATAGGCTGCTTGGAGAGGTCAAAATCCTATAAAATTACGACGTTTTGTGACAAAATCGTCACAATTTCAGCATATGAAATCGTCATAACCTTCGAGATACAGCTTAGAGCCTTATTTATACTCATTATGACCAATTTAAATCGTCATATCGTCTAAAACATGATATATTGAATTGACTAGTTGGCCACGTCAGCAATAATGCCTACGTGGCATGTCTATATGTCGTTTTTTGTATATATGTATATCCATGTGTCTAGTAACATGCCTATGTGTCAGTTTTTTTTCCTATGTGTCATATTCTTGCACAGTCTTGACCAGCCAATAAAACATAGTCGATCCTTGCATAGTCTTGACCAGCCAATCAAAACAGAGGAAAAGGGCTACCCACGGATCACCCACCGAAGTAGGTCTCAGCCGTCCACTACTGCTAGATCCAACACTCCAGAATTCAATGCTTACCCATTGAAAATTTTGGCAAAAACTGGTCTCGGCGCTCGATTTTAGGCCGCGGGAGCGGGATACCAATATTTGGCCCGAAAATCATCTAGGTCAGGCCGCATCCAACCCCACCTACCCCCCGTCGCGCAGAACCCTTCCTCAGTTCCTCCTCTCCTCAGATCCACCCGCGGGCGCCGCCTCCATCCTGATACCATCTCCTCCTTCCTGGCACCACGTCGCCGGCCACCCCAAACCACCGGCACCCCTCCGCACCACCACTGCCCCCTCACCCTCGGCCCCCATATCTGCTCACGGGATTTCTCCCATACGCCTGACCTGATCCAGATCGAGGGAGCACCTGCGCTGTCCTGCCTCCCCTCGCTGGTGGCCAGACATCGACATGGAAAGTGTAGGGAAGGGCGCCGGATGGGTGCATGTTCTTGCCGGTGGCGCATGAATCGCCGGAGCCCCCGTCCTTTCACTCTCCCCCCATAGCCGGAACCTCGCCGATGCAAGACACGATTCAGGACCACTCGGACTCCGTCGACATCGCCATGACCATGGAGGTGTGCATCAAGGACGTCGTCACCCCCCTCTAGATGCTCGGATACCGTTAGCCTCTCTCGCCCATACTCTCATCGGTCTGTCCTTGCTGATCCATGTTTTGCGTGGGGATGGGATTTGATTTTGGCCATAGGTCCCTTCTCCCAGAGGGTGCTACTCATGGTGGATGAGAAGAATGTGCCCTGCGATAAGAAGCTCATCGACGTCATCAACAATCCCCATTGGTTTGTTCCTACATCCCTATCTGATCCTCCCCTCATCCTAAAATAGTCCACTCACGAAAGTACAAAACCACTTGACGAGTAAGTGCTAGATAGATTACTAGTCAGTCATGTTGGTCATGCCTTCGGTGAAGTCATGTTGGTGCTTCCTTTGGTGAAGTACGAACTGAATTGCGAGGCTGTCAATTTTTAGCAGGCCCGATCATTCCTGTTGGTGCTTACTTAGATGATTCGGGGATTAAAACAGGACAGTTAAATACTCGTCCTTGAATTTCTTCTAGTTGCAGATACATGCCATGATCAAAGTAATAATAGATAATCTGACATCTCCTTGTGTGGAAGAACAAATACCAACTCTGTTTCAGCTGTTCGAGTACTATATGATTGATATATTTCTTTGTCCGTAATCTCTACTATTTAAAAAGAACGAACCTGTTCCGTTTTCTGCCTCCGCATCACTACGTCGTACCCTTTCGTCGTGCTCCTCTTCGCGTGTCCCGCTGTGCCCAAATGGGCCAAGCCTAACTAATAGTATCGCTGCCTCCCTATTCTTCCTGGTGTGAGAGTAACTCCGTAACCCTGTCCATCGAGACGAACCCAGAACCCTAGATCACCGCCACGACTCTCCCATCCCTCCCTGCATGCCAGTCGAGCTCTGCCTCTGTCCGCTGCCCTGCACCCGCCATCGGCCGCCATGGTCTCAAGTACCGCCGACTACCTATTCTGCTGTCGTCGTCGCCCCAGAAAATCCTTGCGAGGATCGGGTTCGAATCACTTCCGCTGGAGTCTGTGCTCATTGCGAAGGGGATGGCTGGCCGGCTGGGTGTTGGCCACTAGATCTCGCGCCCACTCGCGCCCACTGCATGGACGAAGGGGGCGTGCATGTCTGGGTGTTCGCGACACCGCCGCCAACATCTTGACCGTGTCGCGCTAGCAGGTTAAGGAACTCGATTGGGTTAATGGCGTCCTCGATGAGCATGTTAAAACGGACGCGGCAGTGCGTCGACATGACCAATTCATGATGCGTGTGCAGGTGCTGATCAACTGAATCCATGTATATAATGGCGTTTGCATCCCTTTCCTATTACCAAAACAGACAGAATACGATCACGAATATGAATCCACCAAATATGTTCTCATATGTATATCCAGTTTATTTTTGTCAATTATTTTACTGCGGTTACTGATTTTCTCTCTATTTCAGGTTGAGAAATGTTGTAGTTTAAATCCATGGATTTTGAATATGGATGAATATCTATATGGCAGATATTTTGAGGGATCACAATCCTTTGATGGTACTCACTGTTTGCTTCCCTCTTGTATTTTTTTCTTAGGTACCGATTGTTGCTGCTCTCTTGTATTTTTTCGTAGGTGTTATCAAGTATATGGATGAATAAGTGATGCAAGCACGCAGGGATCCAGGTACTGATTGTTGCTGCTCTCTTGTATTTTTTTCTTAGGTGCTATAAAATATATTCAGTTCAGAAGTTAGCAAAGGAGTTATCCAGTATATCCCTTCAATGATAACTCTATTTCCAAGGACATGTGCTCATAAAATTAAGTTTGCGTTGCCCTTCACTTATCAGGATTTCATACCGTGCTTCTTTAAATCTCTAAGAAATTATTCTCTATGGCGGGCAGTGTCAGTCCCATGAACAATAATCCAGAATTCAGTATTATATACTACCTTGGGGTTGCTGGCACTGCAGCACATGGGAACTACTACTCAGGTCAAATACTCAAATCTCATGTAATTTAACATCTTAGTTTGTTGGGTACCTTTTCCTCATTCCATTTTCATGGTGTTTATTGTGTGTTCCTTCATTTGAGTATGTGGATGCCAAAGGATCAACAAAATTTGTTGTTTATCTGTAATAAATGACACCTACAATATTATAGTCCAGTACACGTGGAAGGATGGGATGTTGTTTAGATCGCCATCTTCATTCAAATAAGATTTATTGGTTGTCATTATTGATCTGCTAGAAGTAAGATATTTGTTTTTTTGCTTAGATTTACTGATAGAGAAGTGCATAACTTTCAGAGAACTACTACCATGTATCCAAACATCCATCCATCCTACTTCAACGAATATCTTGTTCCAGATATGTACAGGAGCAAAGAGTGAACAATAGTCCAAGCTTGCAGTAAGAAAGGTATGACATGGCTAGCTTCCATTTCGTCTACGCTGGCTCAGAGTTTTCGTAAGTCTAACACAAAAATGTTGTTCCCAGTATGCTCGTATTATTCAGAAACTTGTCTTTTCTGGTTAAATTCAAGTTAACTATTTCAGGTTTGTACAGTTTTCATGAGCACTTGCACTCTGAACAAATTCATTTGTGGGGCATTACTGACTTCTGTGCTATATCAGGACTTAGATTCAGAACATCGTTGCCTCTTGTGATGTCAAATTTCCAATTGGACTTGTGGGCCTTGCATATTCTCATGGTGTTTCTCATGTGTAAGTTGAATGATTCTATGTTTCTGTGAGAATCTGTGTGTGCATTTTTCTGTTATTCTTGAGCCTAAGTTGAATGATGTGTACCTTTTGTTTTACAATATGAACCAGAACTTTTCCTGGCTTGATCTGTCGAATGAAACAACCAAAGATTGTTCTTCTGATTTTTTTTCAGGCAAGCTTGTCTTTATCGGAGCAAAGGTAGCAGTCTTTTATTGTATGTACTTCTGTTGGCTATTCTTTTTGTACACCTAAAGACTGAAACTATTTTCTTTCTGGTGAGAGAAGATACATACGCTGGCTTTGAAAACATATATCATGTGCTCATAGAGTTTAGAAAAGTTCAGCAATGGTATACACTATACTTTTCTTTCTTTCTGATTATGTAAGTCTGCAGTGTGCTAGAAATTTTGTCTAAATAGGGAATTTTTTGGACAATTGATAAAGTGTGAGCGTATGGTCAATAGTTAGACCTAATATCTGCATGTGCATATAGCAGCGAGGAACTTGTTCTTTTAGTATACAACAATTTTAAATATGCAGTTCTTGAATACTATTACTGGTTAGTCATTTAATGTGTCAGCTTTAATGTCAAGCACACGCTCATGCTTTTATGAGGACTCATGTTTTCTGGGAATTGAGGTTGCTGAGTAGTAGTTCATCTTGGTGAAAGTCGACTTTCATGTAAATATGAATACTGTCCGCTTGGTTGATTTATGGCTACCTTTTTTTCCCACCTTTACAGGTTCTGGCTACATTATCTTTTAAGATTTTAAATTAGCTACTTAGAAGAATAAAACTAATTATATGTTACCAACCTAGTAATAGCTTCATTGCACAATACTATTGTTCCTTTTGCTCATTTTTGTTAGCAGAAGCTGGGCAATCTTGTTTCACCAAGTCTAATTCTGCATGTTCTTCCTTTTTACGATAGTCATCAGTATACATTGTTTTCAGAATGTTTCTAAAGTTTCGGAAGGAGGTTTGGTTTAGTTTATCTGTTCCTAATTTTAGTATGAAAAGTGATTTTTTTCTTCAAATTACAGTGTGTTTATCTAAATATCTCATCGATGCCTCATTGCCTTTTTGTTGGACTATAGGTACATGCCGAATAAGTTAGAGAAATAGGAAGCATGAAGTTCCGAAATATCAAAAAATTGCTATCTTGTATACTTTCTGAATGTTTTATTGTATTTTGGTAATCCACCTGATGTAAACTGTGTGTGATTGTAATGTGCTGATGTTATCCGAAATATTATTTGTGAATGTCACCTGTTTGAATCAAAGTAATTCGTTTATTCTGTTGGTCTTGATTAAATTATTAGCTGTTTAATTATTGTGAAAATGTGAGAAAATGGACACTAACAAGTGGAACCATATAAATTGTATGAACTGACAACTGGGACCCTGTTACTAGTGGGACCAGCCTAAAATAAGAAGACTGAAAGTAAGATCTGTCCATATAAAAGGCCAATGCAAAGAAAATAAAAATTCCAGGATGCTGGGCTTGGCCCATGTAGCTGACCAGATTTAATATGAAAAACAATCCAGAATAGTTGGGCCGAGCCCATGTGGAACCTAGAAATGGACTGAGCTGATTTCGATTTAAGACGATTTAATTTCGTCACAATTTTGCCACGTAGGATCAGCCACGTAGGATCTGACATGGAATGGCTAGATGGTCCGTGACGATATTGAATCGTCATAGACGTTATGACGATCCAATATCGTCATAGACGGTTATGACGATTTTACCAAAAACATCGTTATAGTTCATTTGCGACGCCCAGCTTTCGACGATCTTAAAATCGTCATAGAATCGTCATAAACAGACTACTATGACGATTTTGTGACGAAAATGGAGGGTCATATATTGCCAGATTCCTTGTAGTGACATCGGCACTCATTCCACCCGTACTCAACAATCTTCGTATTCAGTTTGGGCATCACTCCACACTGCTGCACGATTGCCTCAGACACAAACGTAGCGGAGCAGCGAGACGGGCTCGGCGACGGAGCAGGGCAACGACCGACGACACGCAGAGGGGTAGCCTGCGTAGGCTCTAGCCGTGAGGCGATGCGGATGGGATGGAGCCGGGCGGCACCAGGTCGCGTTCGCGGGCAGGCAGCAAGGCGGAGGTCGAGGCGGCCTTGGACGGAGCCATGGAGGTCAGCCACCGGAGGCACGCAGAGGGAGAGGAGGCGGGCGCAGGCGGCGGATTGAGCAGGGGAGGTTGCTTGTCACATCCCAAGATTTTCCAAATCTTGTAATGTGAAAAATAAATGAATAAAATAAAACTTTGTTTGATTTTCAGGGCCAGAAGAAACTTTTTGAATCCAATTGGAAACCTTCAAAACCTATTTGGATCAAATGAAATCCTAAAGGGATTTAAAAAGTTAAATAAACAATAAACTTCAAAATATTTAGACTTACTATTTTGGATCTTTTAAATAAAAGGTTTTGGCTTTCAAAAGAAAAAGTGGATTTATAAATAAAGATTATTTTACAGAGCGAAATTAAACCTTGGCCCAGTATTTAAAAATAAAATGTTTTGTTTTGATTAAAAATAGTAAAGGTTTATTTAAATAAAGTAATAAGGATTTAATATCCAAGATTTTATTAATAAAGGTTTTATTATTTCTAAACCATCAAAACTTGTTTATTTATTTAAAATAAGTTTCCAAGTATTTTATATTTCCAAATAAAACCTACTGAAGTGTTTTGGTTTTATTTTAGATTTCAAAATAAATATTCAAATAAAACAAATCCTATTTGAATTAATAACTAAGGCCCACTTTATTTAATTATTAATGGACCCTATAATAAAATGTTATTTTATTTTAAACAAGTATTTCAAGTATCTTAGATTTTCAAATAAAACCTACTGATTTTGGTTTTGAAAATATTTGGATTTCAAATGGGGATTTTATTAATTAAACCAAACCCTATTTTATTAATAACCCATAGTCCATTTTATTTAATTAATAAATGGAACCTAAAAAGATTTAAAATATTATTTTATTTTGGAGGTTGGTTATACTACTAAACAGAACCAAAAACTCATTACAATAGTTTGAATTGTTTGAATGGTTTGAATGTTTGAAATGTTGATTGAAAATCAAATCAGCAAATAGAAATAGAAAAGGAAAATGTTTCTGTACAAAAAAAAAGGGAAACAACAGCAGCCCAACTCAGCCCAACCGAGCCCACTTCCCTCTCTCAGCGAAGTGAATCGTTTTTCACCGCAAAACAAACCCACGCAGTGTATGATAACTGGAGCCCACCTGAAGCTTTCCTCACTCGCTGACAAGCAGGCCCCACATCCCCAGCCATCGTCTTCAACGAGACACTGTCGCCCTGACCGTTGCAGAGAGAATTACTCCGGCGATTGATTGCACATGAAGGAGGCTTTGATTTCTTGTAATGACCACGCCCCTTTAAACGCCAGACACTCCACTATGTTTCCCCTCTGTTTTCTCCCCCGAGCACGCCTCCAGGCCGCCACAATCTCTCCTCGACTGCCTCGGCTCCGACCACCGTCTCCGGCCAATTCAGGCCAGTACACGCCACCCCCTGCCTTCTCGAGCACCCTAGCAGCTTCCCCACTCCCAAAAGCTTCTCCCTGTGTCCTTCACTCGACCGCGGACGCCCCAGAACCTTGGCTTGGACTAGCTCTGAGCGCCGCCGCGTCTGTCTTCTTCTCCGGCGAGCTTCCCAGGTAAAATCCGGCCGCCCCTTTGCTTCTCGATCATGCTAGCATCTTCGCCTTGGACTTGCGCACCTAATCGTGTCCTCCGTTTGGCTTCTCGTGATCGACAGCGTCGCCTCCGACCGCAACCAGGACCACCTGACACTGTTCGCAACTCCGACGAGGAATTACAGCAACCCGAGTGCGCCCCTTGACCAACCGCAAGTACCTTGAGCTTCGCCGTGTCCTCCTGAGCCTGGTGAGCATCTTCTTACCCTTTCTTGCTTCCTGCCTCGCCAGCGCCGCCGCCAACTGGTCGCTCCGCCGCTCGCCGTTGTCATCGCGCCGCCAGTCCTTGGCCAGGCAGCAGCAACCGTCCGATCTTGATCCAGCAGCTAGGAAAGAAAGTGAGCGAAGGGGTATGCGTCGATCTGCGCCGCACGTTTCCAGTTAGATCCTGCGGTTCACGATGCCGATCCGGCCGAACCGGTATCAACCAGTAGAATAACGCCGCGTGTCACCTGCTCGGTTTAAAAACAGATTTGAAATCTGATTATGTTATGATGTTCAAACCCTTGTAACTTTCAAACCACACGTCCAAATTTGGCAAATTTTATATCAATGGATTCAGGAGAGCAAGACCTAAACAACCATGGCCTTAGTTTAGAAAATAGTATCTGTTTGTTTTCTTGTTTTTGCAGATTCATATGTGAGCTTATTTAGAGTAGGAAAATTATTTAAAATTGATTTTAGGGTTAAATCTTTTGCAAATTGGTATGTTGTGACCTTACTGACCCTAGGAACCAACCCTTGGTATTAAAAATGATTTTTGTAAGATTTAGGTTGGATTACTTGACTTAGTCATTTTCTAGCCAAATAAAAAGAATGGTTTTTGTTATAAAAATGTTTATGGAAAGAAAACTTTAAGGAAATGTTTTGGACCAAACCTACTGACCTAAAACACCAAGTTTTGCAAATTAGCAACTCATTTGATGAACAACCTAAGAGTTTTGCCTTAATAAAAACATTTTTCACCACATAAAATGATGAATGGATTTAAAAATGGTTTTTGGGCAAAACCCTCTAACTAATGACTTTGCCACTTTGGTAAATGACCAATTTGGAACTTACAAAGTTTAGAAACCCAATAGAAGCCCTCCTTGCAAAATAAAACTATCTTGTGCATGCTCCCATGCATGACTTAGATTCCATTACTTTGTGTGTGTGAAGAATTGTTTGTTTGACTTTGGTTTTGAATGTGAATTGAATTTGTGTTCGCTTGATTGATTTGTAGTGAAGTGTGAGACTAGAAAGATCAAGGAGTGAACCACCATTCCCTACCAAAAAGGCAAGTGATGCTTCATACTTTTTGTCCCATTACTTTCACTATGCATTAGTGATTTTGCTAAGTAAACTTGCATAGATTTTTCTAAGTATAGATCTTGCTATAGGAAAACCTAGTAGATGAATCCTTAGTAGGATTTCCTAAGTTAAGTTTCCTATTACTACCAAGCTTAGCCTAGCTAATAGAAAACATGGGTGGAATATATATTCACACTATGGAAAAATATTATAAGTCTGAGGACTTAAGTTTTGTTTAATAAAACAACTAAGTTAATGAATCACCTGGGTGGAATGGGCTTGCTTGGTGGAGATTGGTTGAGTGGTTCACAATGCCATGGACTTGGATTGTGTATCTCACTTGTGGTATGCCACCCAGGAAACAAAGAGATTTGAGATGTCAAATGTTGAGAAGCTTCAAGTGCAACCACTTGGCAATATGGGCTCTGCCATGATCATATAGGTTGCAAGAACTTAGCCATATGGACAGTGGGTGGTAGTGTTTGATAGGTTGGAGCGCGTCCATTTTGGTCTAAGGGAAAGCTTCTGAAAGATCTTGTCTTGGGAAACCAAGTCTTGTGGGGAAAGTGCACCACCTCTGTAGAGTGTAAAACCTAAGTACTTAGCCATGTCCCTGGTAAAGGACAAATTGAGCATCAAGACATGGAAGCAATCAAGAATCTCATCATTCAAATTTCTAAATTAAAACTTGTGGATTGAACAAGGGTTGTTTGAACTCTTCAATCATTGATGGAGAGATGGCTTGGTACAAGGATCTTGAAATCTTTGATTGAGAAAAATGATTTTGTCAAGCAAAAACCTAGTATTTTCAAAATGATAAGAAAAATCTATTTTGAGCAATGCAAGCCTCAACTCCACTTAGCCAAATGCATATAGATGATAGACTCCACTATGCTACCATAGTATCACTTGCCAATACAATTCAAATGTATTGACCCTTTGTGGCTGTAACTTGTATGTTGCAGGTTTGATTGTTTAGTGAAGATTCATTGTTTAGGATTACAAAGTCTACAACCAACATCTGCCCGTGGCACTTTGAAGATGAAGGACCCCATGATTATAATTATTCCGCTGCAATGTAATGTAATAGCCAAATGAGCTATGTATTGATGTAATAAAATTATGTTATTCCTGGTTATAAAGTTATAATATGACCTTTGTTTCTTGATATTACATCTAAACTGTGGATGCTAGCTATTGATCCAGGGACTAGCATTGTAAAACACAGGAGGCTCTATCTTATTAAAGGTTGGGACCTCTACATTGCTCGGCGACGAACTGGACGCGGGCGATGGTGACAGGGAAGCGGGGGAGCGTCGGGGTGGCGACCGAAGGTTGCAGGACCGCGGCGGCGGCGTGCCGGAGGCCGACGCGGCGTATGCGGCCGACGAGGAGGGAGGTGGCACGCGGACGAGGTCGCAGAGCCGCGGGGAGAGGGCGATGGGGAGAAGGTCCCTGGCGGCGCCTGGGCCCAGGGGACCGAGGAGGACGGCGGGCGACGACGGAGCGAACAGACGGCGGCGGGGCAGACCTTGGCGGTGGCGCCTGCAGAGACGAGGAGGAGGTCACAAGGAGGTCCAGGCGTAGGGAAACGGCGGAGGGCCTGGCGTCGGAGCTGCAGGGTGCGCCGCCCCTGGAGGACGAAGCCGGCGAGGCGGGGAGCCATGGCCGGGGCGAGCTCGTGAGGCTCCGGTGGGGCAGAGAGAAGGCGGGCAAGGTGCAGGACGACGGGGTCCCGCGATGGCGGCGCGCATGGTGGAGGGACGAGGGCGCCGGGCTCGACCGGACCGGGGAGGAGGCGGAGAAGGGGCGCCAGAGGAGGCCGGCGACGGCGGCCGGTGCCTGGTAGAGAGGAGGCGAGCAGAGGGTTGGTTTGGTGGTTGGTGGGGAACGGGGCAGAGGAGAGACGTGCGGGAGTGGGGTGGGCCTGCTCGCTGCGGGTGGGGCCAGGGAAGGGCACCAGGGTGTGGCGTGCGCGTGTGTGGCGTGTTGGTGTGGGGTGGGTGGAGAGGAGGTGGGGGTGAGGTGGCGGCGGGTGATTGGTGGGGTTTGGTCCAGGGGTGAGGTGGCGGGATAGGATAGGTTGGGGTGAGGTGGAGGGGCTGGGTAGGGAAAATAGGGTAGGGTTTTTGGTAGAAAAGGTTAGGGTAGATTAGGGATGAGACAGGCTGGTTTTTGTACTGGGGGTGGCCGACTGGGTCGGATCGGCCCGGTACGGCTGCCCCCTAAAAATAATTAAACATTTTATTTACTTTAAACGAGGCTTTTGCAAACCGTTGGTAGACAAAACAAAATAATCCGGAGACCCGGGTTTTAATTTGAATAAAGACGGGAATATTTAGAAAACAAAACTAGGCGTTTCAAAAATAGTTTAGACAAAAACCATGCAGGATGATGACGATGCGCAATTGCAATGTGGCATGATGACATGAGCATGAGGTCATGATGATGCAATGCACAAAAACAACGCGATTTTCTAGTAGTGGTTTTGCGGGGCGCCACAATTCGACACCACTAACAATGGATCTCGCCCTCGAGTTCCGCCTCATGGTACAGGGAAGAAGGCCGACGATCTGATCCTTCGCGCTTCGTGTAGATCCTCGCGACACCACTAACAAGGGTCCTTTCTCAGCTGGAAAATGGCGACACCACCAACAATGATTGTTCCCCATTCGTCGAGAGAACACTCCGGAGAAACAAAGATGAAGGTAAAGGTCTCAAAAGGGTAAAGCCACCTCTAACTTTCGCGGAAGGATTATAACTGCAATGATTCACCATTCAATGTGCAAGAGCGAATGATAAGAGTAGTCAGATGGTGATCAGTCCATCGCGCACCCAAAGCATTACTCTGCACATGAATAGGAAATTATGCAACCAACTCTCAGAATTTAGACTGAAGATCTTGTCAATCGAGATTCAGAAACAAAAGGCGTGATGCAGACTCTGCATCGGATCTGGCGTAGGTGATGTCGTCGCGTCGGAAAACACTGGAAGGCACAAACAAGGAACAAAGAATGGTACCACAGTAGACGGATTCCTCAGACTGCATGAACACTGGATGTAGCAACACCGTTACCAAAGGAGGAAGCGAAACCCTGAAGGTACGATGGAACCCAACCACGAGAAATCCTGGACTCGAAGAGAGAGAAGAGAGCGGATTCAAAACACGCAGAGGTGAGAGGAGAGCAGCAGAGGGGTAAGGAGTAAAATCAGACCTAATCAGAACTATCCAACCGATTTTGCAAAAATAGTTTTGACACTCTACTTCGGCTGTTAGCTAGGTTATCCTACAGGCTGGACTTGTGGGGTATCGCAACTGCTGAGCTCTGATACCACTCTGTAACACCCTCAGAATCGGCCCTATGCAAGTTTTAGCGAAACCCGCCAAACCCGCATAGAAACGATTCAAAGGTGCCCACCAGGCACTTTCGTGCGGGTGGAAAACGAAGTAATATCATTACACAATAGTCCACGATGGGACCCACAGAACAGATATATACAACGGCGACTCAAAGAGTCAAGAATACAGATATACAGTACAAAGATCCAAATCACCTTGAAAACGATACAGCGTCCGAGTACGGACAATATGCAAATTGAGCTAAGAGCCCTGAAGAATAACCACTGGCGTCCATAACCCTGCCCAGGCCAAGCCGGAAGGGTAACCCTGCTAACGACGTCGATCTCAAAACCTGCTTAAACAAAAGGGGTGCTGACAAAGGGCAAAGGAAAAAGAGAGAGCGGTCAGTACTAAGGCCAGTACACGGCGAGCTAGAATTCGGCGGTCCTCGCCTACATAGGGATGGTGGACTGAAGCGGCAGCGCAGCATGCACTAAACAACCTATAGAGACTCGATATAACTGACGGCTATCAGAGAGGGGTAAGAAAGACCTATCCGGAACCAACCTGATACTACCACCAAACATACCCATCCTGGTGTTTTCCCCTCGAGACCAAACGAGGAAGTCAACCGAGTAACTCACACCGTTGGCAGTTTTATTTATTCAGTTATCGTTGCAGCAATTACTAGTCAGGTATAGATAGTCATCCTGATATAATAGACAGTGGGCACTTTTAGTTAACCATTCCATTGTAGTTGCACTCTTACTAGTCAGATACAGTTAGCATGAGATATCCCCAAAACCCAGCAGTTGTTGGTACTTTTATTTAGCCATTCCGTTATAGTTGCAATACTTACTAGTCAGGTACAATGGTAGCAAGCGACAACCCAAACAAGCAATTATTGGCAATTTTATTTAGCCATTCCATTATAGTGAAGCTGATTACTAGTCATTATAAAGTCAAATTTATAGCACTACTTTAGTTATAGTTGTCTATGATCGAGATACTGTGCTCCAAGTCGTCCATAACCGCGGACACGGCTTTCAGAAAGTTTTACCCTGCAGGGGTGCACAAATAGCAACACACACTCGATCAACCTCGGAAAAACCAAATCAAAACCCAACGAGGCCTTCACGACAAAGCAATCACCAGATTCAAAAATATTTCAGGGGGCCACCCCATTAAGTATACCCGCAACGAAGCTGGCCGGCTCCGAGACGGACTCAAGGTTTGTGGGGACGGCTGTAAACGACTGGGAACCCGAAAATGTGACTGGGCTTGTCGATACAGCGAAAACGTGTCACGATCCTAAACAGTACAGGTGCTCCTCGCACAATCGTAAATAAAGCAGTAAAGCATGGCATAAGTACAGGATAGTAAATAAAACCTCAAACTAGTTTGTGGCCCCAAGAAATAAGAATGAATCAAGCTCTGGCTCAGGGGGGTCCCATAATCCTCCCGGATGTGGATAGCGCGAATATTCAAGGAATAGGTATCAAGTACTCGGGGTCCTACGGGACACAAGTGGACGGTTAACAACCAAATAACATCTATTGCCCACCTGTGCCTCTGCATTTACCTACTTCAATTTTAGTTGTTAAACAGTAATTAAAGTCTTGATCATCTCCAACAATAAACACACGGCAATACTCCAACAACTGTGGTACTTGACGACACGCAACAGCACTTGAGCAAGCGACTACAACGCGCAGGTCCAACTATCTACCAAACAACAGGTAATAGGAGGTGTCCAAGGCAATATAAGGCTGCAAGGGATAACACGGGTACGAAAACTAGAGCATCGCAACACAGATAGCAATAGACCAACAGGAGGGAATAAATACTATAAAAGTAAGATAGGTAGAAAGGGGGAGATGCTCGCCTGAAAACATTGTTGAAGGTTCATCCGAAGATCGGGTCGACACTCGCATCAACTCATCGGCCTAGTCCGTGAAGAAGCAAAACACTAGCACAAACACCGGATGCACTATTTAATACTACGGTAGAAAATCGGGCATGATGCATGTATGGTGTATGACATGGCAAGATGCGATGCAATTAGGCAATATTAAGTGGAACCGGGGTCCCGACAACCAATTAATAGGTTCAAGTTATTTATATACCCCGCAAATTAAATGTTGGATTAGCAAGGCAAAACATGGCTTCGGTTCACTATGCCAATTTAAATGGAGTCCGGAATAAGACAAAGATATCCTGCATATAGACTCCATATTCAATTTAGGTGAATCGCCTAAATACCCCCAACAACCACATTATGTATGCGAGTATGACAATTAAATATGCAACAGTTTGATATTACATTTATAAAAATAGGGCTCGAGAAAGGGGTCACACATTAGGGTCGAAGATCTTGGTTCCGGGGGGTTCGGGGTTAGGTCTCGGGGTCCGGATCTGGGGTTCGGTCTCGGCGGGAGCGTTCTCGGATAACAGAGTAGATCTTGGCGTTCCGCGAAGAAGGACTTGGTTCGGCGTCGGGGCGCATCGGATTCGTCCTGGTCGGCGTCGATCTTGTCGTTGCGAAGATCTTGTTGGGTCCGCGCCATCGAGTCGGCCTTGGCATTCGGGGTGAAGAACTTGGCATCCTCGGGGAAGTACTTGGCGAATCCGTGTCGACGACCTTGGCGTCCGGGTTCTCGGGCATCAGATCCGGGAAGAGGTACTTGTCGCATCCGTGGTCTTCAGGTCCGTGTAGACGGTCATGGCGTTCCGAGGAGAAGGTCTTGGCGTGCCGAGGGTTCGGTCTCGGGGATCGGTCTTCGGATTCCCGAGAAGTAGATCTTGATGTTTCCGTGACGGAGGTCTTGGCGTGCTGATGGATCGTTGACGGACTTGGTTTCCACACAAGTGGTTTGCGGTTTGAGGTTTCCCTTGGCGACACGCGAAGCTCGGGGATCTACATCGGCACTCATTCCACCCGTACTCAACAATCTTCGTCTTCAGTTTGGGCATCACTCCACACTGCTGCACGATTGCCTCAGACACAAATGTAGCGGAGCAGCGAGACGGGCTCTTCGACGGAGTAGGGCAACGACCGACGACAGGCAGAGGGGGTTTAAGTAGGCAAGGCGGGGCGTGAATTACTCCTGCAATCAACGCGAATTGACGAGCGAATAAACCAGGTAACGCACGACGTGATTTGGGGAAGAACACGTCGCGGTGGGGGTGGAGACGACGACGCCGTGTGGGCCTTGGCTGTCAGCGAGAGAAACAGAGGGGGAGTAGGTCCTGCCTGTCAGTCACTCAGCGGGTGCGGGGGCGAGTGAAGGAAAACGGTTCATGGGGTGGGGGTGCTGGGCTTAGCTGGGCCAGTTGGGCCAGATTCGACTGAAGGCTTATTTTTTTCTCTTTTAAGCCTTTTCTTTTTCTGTTTGATTTTCTGAAATGGTTTTCAAACTTCAATTCAAATCTGTTTGATTCCAAAACTTTTCAGGATTTTTGTACAATAAATCTTGTACTCAAATAAGTGTCAATCACATCTGTTCACTCAAACACACTTGGGTCTTTTGAAAATAAAATAAAACCATGCCTTTATGAGGTGTGATAATAGGCATAGAATTGGTTTTTACTTCATATTTTGCTTTGAAACTTTGCTCAAGTTTTTGAAATCACTTGAGTTTGGATTGTAAACCATACTGAATGATTAACAGTACCTTTCTCAAAAACAAGTAGCACAAGGGCTTGAGTAAACTTACATAAAATATTGAGCATCAAAGTTTCTGTTTTGAAATGTTTTGTTTGAAATGAAACTCATATGATCATGGATGCATGGATGATATGCATGAGTTTGAAACATGATTTAAGGGATGTTACAGGACTCTCGGATGGGATCCGGGATATCACGAGGAGATCCAGAATGGCCCGGAGAATAAGATTCATATAAGGAAAGTCCGATTCCGGACTTCGGGAAAGATTCCGATGTTTTCATTGGAGAGGTTCTAGAATGTTCTAGAAGGTTCACCGGACTGGAAGGGGAATGGTCCATGAATGTGTCATGGGTAAGTGGAATGATTGGATCATATCCTAGGTCACTTGGTTTGGGCATTTGCGAGAGAGAATTAAAGCTCTAAATTGAAAGTCAAACGGGAGGTTTGAAAAGTCAAACTGGAACAATGGTTTCCTAGTGGAAGAAGGAAAGAGTCCCTCCTTCTATCCAACTTGGGTTTGGGTTTGGATTCAAACTCTCCCCTCCCAAGGCTGCCCCTCCCTCTCATAAATAGAGGGGGAGGGCTACCCCAAACAACACAAGAGCCAGCCCTCCCCACCCAGTGTGCCGCCGCCGCACGCCGCCTCATCACTGTCGCCCTAGCCGCTGCCGACACCTCCTCCTCCTTCCGGTCTTCTAAACCTAGATCGCCGGAAAACCCTAGATCCACCATAAATCGCACCGGCTTAGGTGAAGCCCTGCGGGATCTTCCCTCTACTTCCGACACCACGTCGTCGTGCTGCCGGAATCACGAGGGGAGAACTACAACCTCCGCTGCCTACTGGAACAAGGGAGAGGAAGGTCTTCATCGAGTACCGAACGTGTGACCGACTGCGGAAGCGCTGCCGGAACGCAGCGCCGGGAGGATTGTCTACATGATCTTGAGCTCGGCAAGTGTACGACTACATCACCCACGAGAATATTCTCTCGTTAACCGCTTTGGTATCTTCGAGGGTGAGTACTCTAATCGGCTCGTTGCTACAATCTAGTAGATAGATCTTGGCTTGTTTGTGTGCATGTGGTAGAATTTTTTTGTTTTCCATGCTACGCACCCCTACAAATTTCGCTTTCTGATTCTCACTGTAGACCTAGTTTCGTTGAGCGCCACCGTTGGCCGCCATAGAAGCTCGTCGCCGGTGCATTTCCGGTGACCACTAAGTAGCGGTGTCACCACCAATAGGTTCGCCTTGGTCCCCTCTATCCAACAACATCAGTATTGCTCGCTGGAGCACAGTGGTTCGCCGCCGGCAACCATTCTCTGTGGTGGATGCCAAGCTGATGTCAGCATGACATCATGCTGGTGTCATTCTGCCACCTCAGCGTGGTTTGACCTGGTCTTTGTCTCGCGTGGCAGGTGACGTGGCCCTGGTCCCATCTGTCATTGACTAAGAGTAAAAATAGGCTCATAACAATTAAATTTACTAAAATGGGATATGGAATATGGCCATTGGCCACTAGTCAGTGACTGTGTCTAGGTTTAGCTTGGTGTAAAAATTATTTCCTGTTTAGAAATTAAATAAAACAATATACATTCAAACACAAATAAATTCTAGAAATTGAATGAAATGATTAAATCTTAGAAATTTAATAACTTTTGTTTTATAATTCAGAAAAATATGTTTAATATATGAAAATTTGCATAAAAATACAATCTACAACTAAAACTATTATCAAACATTATTCTAATAGTTATTTAAATTGTTATTATTTGATAAAGATTTTATAAGTAATAAAACTTTGATAATCCATATTTTAATATTGATAAATATTAAAAATGTAAATAAAATACTAAAAATCTTAGAAAAAAACAATACTTTAAAACTATAAGCATACATTATTATTTCAATTAATTAAATATTTATTATTTATTAAGTATTTATAAAGTAATAAATCTTATAAAAATCATATCTATTATTTATAGATCAAAAAAATAAATGTAATCTACCAAAATAATCATAAAAATAATAGGTACATGTTAAAAATATAATATTACACTTTTAAGGTAGATAAAAATTATAAAACACTTTAGCAACCTTAATTTAAACCTATTTCCTTAGTTATTAATTCATATAATGATAAATAAAATTTGTTAATATTTCTAAAATTAGTCAATTGAGTCTAATAAATAGTATTAGTCTTAAATATTGATAATATTAAGTCAAAATGGTTCAACATATTTTAAATACAATTTTATTGAATTATCCTTCAACCATATGTGTAGTTTATTTTCTAAAAGAATCTTTAACCATTATAAAATCTTCAAGAATGATACTTTAACCAAATAAAATATTTTACCATTGTTTCACTCACAACTTTATAATGGACTAAATCCAAAGATAATTCATAAGTAGTCACTAATACTATTTACTTATCCACAAAATATAATCACACCTTTATAAGGAAATAAGTGATCATGTTCATTATAAAATTAATAAACCACTACTTAAATAGAAGAATAACCGTTCTTAAGTAACTTTAAGGAAACATTACATAGTACACAAGGTACAATTAACATAAGCAATATACTTTAAAACCATCTATGTTTTTAAAGTTAACTTTAGTCTACAAGACTTTAAATATAAAGCTAAAGACCTTGTTATGTATTTTATAGTTAACTTTGATCTGTTATAATTAAGTTATAAAGCATCCCAAATCCTAACTACCCAAGAAAGAATAAACAACATTAATCACATTATATTAACCATACTCTAAAAACTCTCAGGATTGTTTAAACCTTAATAAAGAAATATGTTCTTCAAAAGTTATTCGTTTTGCCACTTCAGTCAACATATGACAAATAATCGTAATCACATTACTTTATACTTTACTTGTATAACTTAGAATTATTAACACTTAAGTTACTTATAGATGTCAATACTTGTAAAGTAAGGTTTTGAGATAAGGCAATTCTTATATAAGTAGTCTTTGAGTAGCATTCCACTTTCGTATATATTATTGTTGTATACCATTATAATTACATGTTATTTCACACACACTCACAAGCCTTAATAAGAAGCACGAGTATTAAACTTATCTAAAAGGACAACGCATTCTAAAGAAACCAATTCCAGTTTCCAAACTCTAGATCAACGTTATTCCTGGGATTCATGTTTATAAAATGCATTCCATTACTCATGCATAACAGCATCCTGCTTCTTTAAAAATTAGTCCTTACCGGACCAATGATGTCGATTTCACATATTGGATCTTATATTATCTCGAAGACCGTGAGTGCGTAATCTTGCAATCACAACAGGCAAGTTTACACTTGCTCATGTCCTTTGATTATTTTCTGTAAAGTATTTTGCAAATCTAGTGTCGTCATCACCTGCATTTGAAAAAGGTCAGGAAACACTATTTTCATAATATTATGACTATAGGTTATTTACCATGAGGTAATAACCTACTATGAAAGTTCCGGTGGTAAAGGAACATATTATCTAGGACTTAACAACCTATGTCGCCAGTGATTCTTGCGCCGTATATCACGCGTTAACCATGAGATTTGGAATGGGACGGAGAAGTCAGCTGTATCCTTTTCCTCTCGTATGGAGGCAAGACGACCTTAACGTGACGTTGTGATTCCTTGTGCGGATCCAACATATGGGTGGGAACCCTTACGCCCCACACCTTTGGTGTCTAGATTATCTATGGATGGTGTTTAGGGATATAGTCCATTTAAATGGTACTCTTCCGGGCATCACCAGGTCATAGATTCTTCGAGAACTCATCAGGATTTTAGCCTACCCGAAAGGGACTTAACGGAGGTGAGCCGGCCCCGAAGGATCGTACAGACATATGAGGTCACGGAGAGGGCAGTGATTGGCTTGGATCTTAGACT
Source organism: Avena sativa (assembly GCA_916181665.1). Classification (NCBI taxonomy): domain Eukaryota; kingdom Viridiplantae; phylum Streptophyta; class Magnoliopsida; order Poales; family Poaceae; genus Avena; species Avena sativa. Next base: position 411,304,434 of record OV702281.1, on the reverse strand, counting down.
AGGCCCCATACCAAGGAAGTATGGATAAGGTCATGACTTGGTTGTGCAACAAGGCTAAGGTCTCTCATGGGTAAAGTAACGCACCTCTGCAGAGTGTAATAACTATAAGTTGTTACTCCCTGTTCCGGGAAGGAGCTGTGAACGCTACGGGAAAGGAACTCCATGAAAGTTCTGGTAAACCCGTGAAGGCTGACGGACATAGCTTTTCATAATAAAAGCAACCTTTGAAAAAATGTTTGCGAAAACCTGCATTGCCTAGGACCTATGGTCTGTGGCTCTAGATATAGTGCATCAAACACTCCTTTTCTAGTGGACATGCTGAGTACGCTCGTACTCAACGTATCTTCTTAACCCTTTCTAGATTCTGAAGCCAGTACAGACAACATCTATATTAAGTTATGCTCCAGGAATCATCATACAAAGCTAAAGCTCTTCAATGGAGACAAGGAAGTCAACATATACATCAACTCAAGTGAAGACGAAGTTACTGATTAGATAGGAATATACTCTCTGACCAAAGAACCTATTTCTGTAGTGTATTGCAATAGCAGCGATGCCAACCCCTTAGTTAAAATACTAGTCTTAATAGTATAATAGTTTTTGTGTTGTTTATCTTTGATTCTTCTATGTAAGAAGTTCTTTCTCTCTCTTTAACCTAGAGTGCTCTTTGGATCTTATGTAAATAGTTGAGTTGTAACCTTTATCCATGTCTTGGACCCGCTGTGTTTCTGTTGTACCACTCCGAGGGATGTAATACTAGTGAACAGGTGTTTCATTGGTTTTATGTCAACGACTATAGTGTACTACATCATGCAGTGGTATGCTGGGTGACCGCATGGTTCGAGTAACTCGGGGACTGTTCCGCTCACCTCAGAGGTTGTCGAATCACACTCGGGGACTCCTCAGGTTATGTCGGCAGAACACATGTCGGCTGAGCCAATGGGAATTGATGAAGGGACAGATCCGGCACCGCTCATACCAGCTTGGGCGCAACCAATATTCAACTACTTGAAAGATGGAACTTTGCCAGATGATGAGGTACTGGCAAGGCAAATAGAAAGAAGAGCAAAGGCATACACAATAATCAACAAGCAATTATACAAAAGAAGTGTAACAAATGTACTGCAGCGATGCATAAGTCCAGAGAAAGGCCAAGAAATACTGTTGGACATTCACCAAGGAGAATGTGGGCACCACGCATCGTCAAGAGCATTGGTAGCCAAGGCATTCCGACATGGATTCTATTGGCCAAGTGCACTAGAAGAGGCACAGAAGATAGTAAGAAAATGCAACGGTTGCCAGCGCTACGCGTCAAAGTCACACTTACCAGTGTCCGAGTTAAAAACTATACCAATCACTTGGCCATTCGCAGTATGGTGCCTGGATATGGTAGGCCCATTCAAACCAGCGAAAGGTGGCATGACTGCCATACTAGTAATGGTTGATAAGTTCACCAAATGGATAGAAGTAAAGCCCATCAAGAAATTGGATGGAAAAACAGTTGTCACCTTCTTAAAGGACATAATCCTGAGATATGGTCACCCGCACAATGTGATCATAGATAATGGCACAAACTTTGCCGAAGGAGCTTTCACTCACTTCTGTGGGAAAAACCGAATAGGACTTGACGTAGCGTCAGTCGCTCATCCAGAATCGAATGGACAAGTTGAACGAGCTAACGGCTTAGTTCTATCCGGGATAAAACCCCGCCTAATGGAACCACTCCAGAGATCACGTGGTTGCTGGATTGAGGAACTGCCCTCAATATTGTGGAGTTTAAGGACAACTCCGAATCAATCAACAGGTTGTACGCCATTCTTCCTTGTATATGGGGCAAAAGCAGTTTTGCCTGCCGACATAGAGTATGACTCGCCAAAAGTAAGGCAATACTTGGAATCCAAGGTAAAAGAGGCCCGATAGGATGGAGTTGACTTACTCGAAGAAGCAAGGGAATTGGCATTGTACAGATCCGCCATATACCAACAAAGTCTCCGACGCTATCATAGCCGGAAAGTTAAACCTCGTGTTTTCCGAGAAGGGGATATGGTGCTCAGACTAGTGCAACGCACAAATGGGATGCATAAACTATCACCCCCATGGGAAGGACCATTCATTGTAAGCAAAGCATTGCACAATGACTCATATTATCTAATAGATGCTCGTGAAGCACAAAAGAACAAGGCAGACAGATCAGGTGATGAGACCAAAAGGCTGTGGAATGTGGCATTGCTCCGTCCTTTCTACACTTAGGAGAAGCAGTGTATGTATCTCTCAAACTCTCATATGTCGGATGTTCATGTCGGCTATGTTCTGATAATAAAATGGTATGACTCGAAAAACTGACTCGGGGACCGCCCCTTATGTTTATTCTTGGAAATTCTATGTCGGCTGGCGTTTATACTTAAACTTATCACGGAATAAGTAATGTTTACTCGTATAGAATCAACTCTTCAAATATGCTGTTGTCTGAAAACACGGCTTCATGGCAAGCATGAGGAAAAGATCAATGACGAGTAAACACGAACACCGGATAAGTAAAGAGAGAAACGCGAGTCGGCTCTATGTATATTTCTATCTAACCCATTGCAGGATAAATTGGTTTGTATGTCGAATGATCCTAGGTCAAGTGGTCTAGTTTAATATCTGCGAACCCAATCCTTAGAACTTTGAGACTCTAATGTCGAATGCCAAAAAAGGTAGACAAGAGCCAAATTCAAGGAAAAAGGGAAACGACAAATGAAACTCGGGGACTTGCCCCTGGATGATTGGCATTCAGAGAAAATTATAAGTTTAAGCCTTAACAAAAGGCGAGCATACCCAAAATAAGTGCACTTTATATTACATTTGCACCCGGCATACCGGGGGTATCATCAAAGTTAAGTGTTTTTTGAAACAACCAGCTTAAGAAGCAGCTGGACTCGGAGGAGCGTCTTTGGGGCTAGAGCTGGGAGCATCATCTGGAGTGTCTGCCGAGTTAGGTGCATGAGTGGTCGAGTCTACAGGACCATCTAACTCGGTGGCCTCGCTGTCAGCACCATCATCATCGATCGTCTCGGTGAGCGGATCACCAAGGTCGAGGAAGCTGGGCCCATCGCACCACGCGTGCACCAGCGCGTACTCCACCATGGCGTAGGCTCGCTCCTAGAATTTCTTGATGAGATCAGGATGGTGGATCCACTTGCCTTCGGTCCTCATGTGCTGAAGAACATCAAGGTTGATGTCCTCATACCAAGAGAGCAAAAAGGCAAAGGCCTTGTCCGCTGCAGCTCGACCAGCCGACTCACGCCACTGGTCTAGCCTGTCCTCAGTCTGGAGAAACTTGGCAGCCAAAGGCTCAATGAGCGTGGCGCATCCTCATCCGGCCAGAGCATCCTAAACGCATGGATCACCGACTTAAGAAAGTCGACGCCACATGACTTAAGAGTGGTTGCGCGCTCTGACAGCACTACAAGATGCTCGTCGATGTTGACCTCGCCGTCAGCGGGAGCCCCAGACTCGGCTCGAACCTTCTTCATGGCCCCTATCACGAACATCTCAGCCTCGGGGAAATTCTCTACTGTAACATCCCAAAAATCATAGTTTCAAAACTCATTCATATCATCTTTGCATCATTCATCCATTTAGGATTTTCTCAAAAATCATTTAGAGACAGAAGTTGGAGCTATGATTTCATGTGGGCAATTTATCCCAAATGACCATCACCCTTTGAAATTTGAAAGTTTAATTACTTGTTCACTTGCCTCCATTGTAGGAAAGATTAGGTGAAACTTTTAACCAAGATCCCAAATTTAGAAATAGTTTCAAAATCCTTTTACAAATATTTGCAAACTAGAGCAAATCTCTGTTTATTTTGAAAACCAAACTTGACCAAGCCTTGCAAAGTAACCACTGGTTTAAAAAGACTGTTTTTGAATCCACAAAACCCTGCAAAAATTCCCAAGGCAGTTGAATTCAAAAGGATTTGAAATTCATATCAAATTCAAACCAGAAAATGAATTTAGAAAAAGAAAAAGGCTTGAACAATGGAAAAGGGCCGCGCGGCCAGAATCTAGCCCAGCAGCGGATCAAGCCCAGCAAGCCCACCCGGGGATCTCCCTTTTCTTCTCACACGCGCAAGCGCACGCACTGAGCCGCTGACAAGCAGACCCCACCTGCACTCCGCGCACCTCGCTGACAAGCGGGCCTTCTCCACGTCGGCGTCGTCTCCACCCGCACGACCCGTTCGTCCCCAAATCAACGCGGGCGTTTCTGGTTTTAAATCGCGGCGTCAATTCGAGTTATTGGCAGAGTGATTCTCGCTCACGACCAGGCTATAAGAAACCCCTCTGTCCCCTCTCTCTTTTCCCCCAAACCCCAAGCACAGAATGCCCCCAGGCTGCGCGCATTTCTCTCTGCAACCCCGCCGTCTCCGACGACTGCGCCGGCGAATTCCGGTGAGTCTCGAGTTCCCCTCGGTCTCGCGTTCACGCTATCTTGATCAGCGAACCTCTGTGCATCATCTGACACTTTCCGTTTGCCTTCGCATGACCCACAGCGTCGGCAACGTCGACGACTGGACCGCCACCGTCTTCTGCACGAACTCCGGCGAGTTCTTGTGGTAAGCCCCGACCGCCCCGTGACTTCTAGTTCAAACACACGACCCTGCCTTGACCCCGTGAATCTAACCGTGTCCTCGTCATGCCTTGGGGTGGTTCACAGCGACGTCCACGACGACCACCTGACGCACCGACGCCGTCCTACCACTCCGGCGAGCAATCACAACCGTGTCCGAGCGCCCCTCCGCAAGCCAGTACCACGACGAGCTTCAGCAGCCTCCGGCGAACCTGGTAATGCTCCTCTCCCTCTCGCGGACGATGTAGAACGCCGGCGCCGCCGTAGTCAGACGCGCCGCCGCCAGTTAGCACCGCCAGCGCCGCCCGTTTCTGGCTTGAGGATATGGACCATTGGATCTGCATCGCAGCACTAGGATAGATTCACTTAAACCGAAGAGGTACGCGATCTGAGCCGCCAGATTTCATTTAGATCCTACGGCTGTGGAGCTCGATCCAGTGCGAAACGGTATGGGCGAATAAAAACATGACGCGTGGCAAGGTTTAAACTAAAAACAGAATTTAAAACCAGATTTAGATTCAAACTTCAAATGCTTATAACTTTTGAATGCCACGTTAGATTTTTGCAAATTTTATACCGTTGGATTCAGTGAAACAAGGCCTTCCTGAATATCCAATTTATTTAGCATATAGTAACAGTTAAAAAGATTTTATTTGTGGAACAAGTTTTAGGCTATTTTAGATATAGATTTAATTTGGTAAATTATATTGGGGCCAAAAAAAGTTTAGTTGGCAAACTTGTGACATGTTAAGTTTCTGTACTCATGAACACTTGGTATAATTTTCAAAAATCACCACCTAGTAGATTCTTGCAAGCATGCATTCATATTATTTTTGGTTGTATTTAATTGTGTGTAATTGTATGTTTTAATTTCTTGTGTAGATTTTGCTAGTGATTGTGATTGTGAAGAGTGCTACTCTCCACACTACCAAGGCAAGTGATATTTTCATGAATCTTCTATCCTAAGTTTTGTACTTGCATTAGATATTTTTGCTAAAGTATTTGCATGATATTTTGCTTAGTGCTAAGATGGGAAATCCGAAGTAGAGTGAAATAGTAGAATTGCTAGGGAAATTTTCCTAAGATAAGTTACCATACTTTGCTTAGCCTAGCTTATAGTAAACAAGGGTGGTGAACATCTATTTAGTTTATGATAAAAATATTCTAAGTCAAGAGACTTATATTTTCTTAATAAAACAACTAAGGCAAATGAACCTCCTGGGTGGAATGGAAAGATTGGGTTATGTTGAGTGGTTACACAAGGCCATGGACTTGGGTTGTGTATCTCACTTGTGGTATGCCACCCAGGAACAAAGGGATTTGGAGGCCAAGTGTTGAGAAAGCTTACAGTGCAACCACTTGGCAATATGGGCTCTGCCATGATCATATAGGTTGCTAGAACTTAGTCACTTGGACAGTTGGTGGTAGATGGGTTGATAGGTTGGAGCGCGTCCATTTGACTAAGGAAAGGCTTCTGAAAGGTCCTGTCTTGGGAAACCAAGTCTGGTGGGGAAAGTGCACAACCTCTGCAGATGGAAAACCTAAGTACTTAGCCTTGTCCAAGGAAATGGACACTTTGAGCATCAAGACATGGAAGCTACAAGAATCTCATCACTCCAACTTCTAAATAAAAATTGGTGGGTGAACAAGGGTGAAGGACCTCAATGTCTATTGGTGGTTCCTTGGGAATGTTTTTGACAAAGAAAAACTTAGTGATTTCAACTAATAGGAAAAACCTATTTTCAAGCAAAGCAAGCCAAGCTACACTTAGCCAAAATGCATATAGTAGTATAGTCCACCTAAAATATACTAAGGTATCACTTGCCAATACTATTCCAAAGTATTGACCCACTGTGGCTGTAACTTGTGATGTTGCAGGTTACTCTGATGATGAATAGGAGTCATGAGTCTACACTCAACATGCTTGCCTGTGGCACATGAAGATGAAGACTTATGTTTATTTACTTGTTCCTTAAAACTCTTGTATTAGGCCTGTGGCCATGAGTTGTAAAAGACTATGTTTTATCTCTGGAATGAATGTAATAAACGACCTTTGTATCTGTGTACTTCATCTTAAACTGTGGATGCTAGCATTGATCCAGGGACTAGCATTGCAATCACAGGGATCCTTTCCTTTATAAAGGAGGGGTCTAACAGATGGTATAAGAGCACTGTGTTGCCTGTAGGATTATGACCCTAGGATTGGAAAACCACTAAGGAAAAAGTTTTTCAACTACTTCTACACTTGTCTATTCTTCTCGTAAAACTTTTCTAATCTCTTCCAACTTCCTTTGTAGATGAACTCCATCAACGAAGCCGTGAAGAAGGGACCACTCATGACCATGACCTTGGAGTGTGAAACCGAGTTTCCCAATATTCTCAAGGATCTCATGGAGGCAATGGATGCACATGGTGAAGCCGTGTACAAGGGCTTTCCAGTGATGGATAAAGGAGTGGAGTATTGGTGGGTGCAACTTCACTTGTACAAAAACAAGGAAGACAACCACAAAGAAAGGGGATTCTGCATGTACACCAACACTACAATGCACACCACATTCTTTGAGTCAGCCAGGGATGCAGCTTGGAGGACTATCAAAGAACTAAGTGCTAGAGTCAAGTGCAGAATGCTCAACCTCCAAAAGGACTTAGAGAAAGAAAAGGAGCTTACTCAAGAATTGGAAGACACCAACCAAGAGATAAGGGGAGATGTTATAGACCTAGTGATAGAGTCAAGAGAGCAAGATTGGTGGATTGCCTCTAGGAACATAGTGTTTAATAATAGATCCCATGAGATTGGATTGTAAGGACACTTCGTTAGTTGGACCACCACTTATCACCTTATTTTCCAAAATGATACCTTAAATAAGTTGGACCTTGGTTGATGTAATGGATTTGTGTATGCATGACATATGTGGTATTTGTGTTCCATGGTTATGTATGAGATGGTTGTTTTTGTGTTCATCTTAAATAGTGTTGTTCTAACTTTTCAATTTTATAAATAGATGCCTATTGCCGTCAGCACTGTTGAGGAGTTCCAGGTTACTCGTTTCGGACCCCGTATCGTTGAGCTTACCACTCTGCTTGATCTCCCTCTTCCCACCATCACGGTATACCCACTCACCAAGTTCGAGAGGAAGGACCTCTGGGGCTTCAAGGTGAACCAGCCCGGACGCCAGACTGATCCTACTACGGAGGCCATCGTCTTCAAGCTGATGCACGACGACAGGGAGAGAGGCATGGAGGTAGTCATGCAGGACCTGATAGGACGATTGTTAGGCCGTCACTCCCGACAGGTTAGGGGCACTCACTTCCACGCCTTCGGAAGGCGTGATGTTGATGGAGATTCCATCGACTTTGAGGACGACTCGAGGAGCACTGCAGAGCCGATACGTCTCTATCTTCAGGACTTAGAGACTCTTCTCAGGCACGTGGACACGGATAGGACGAACATCATGCTTGGCAATGACGAGCTTCAGGTGCAGCTACGCGAGAAGGACAAGCTTTTTGCGCAGCAGGATGAGATGATCAAGGAAATGGAGACAAAGTTCGAGGCCCAGGACCGCAAGTTCAAGAGTCAGGAGAAACGCGTCCAGGATAGGAACAAGAAGATCCGGGACATGACCGAGGAACTGAAGTCCAAGGACTTCGAGCTTGAGCAGCAGCAGATGGTTATTGAGAGACTTCGCTCCCAGAAGAGGGCTCTCAAGGCCAAGGTCGATTCCTTGACCACTACGATTGAGGAGAACAAGACCGCGATGGAGAACGCAGGTCTTACCTTCGTTGAGGAGGAGATTGACGCTGATGAGTAGACCTGACTACTCGTTTACCTTTCATATTCATACTTGTTATTGTGAACTTATTATTGGACCATCCGACATGTGGATGGCTTGCCACTTGTGTGTTTTACTTCATGAGCTTATTATGTGGTTGTTGAACCTTTGTTTTTATATTTCTTGTTATGTGTTTGCTTTTGATGTATTGTGCATGAAACATCTATGGGTATCTCATTCTTATCTATTTTAACAAACCACAGATGCCTCCCCGTCGCGCAAACCCCAACCCCAACAACATCACCCCGGAAATGCAACAAATGATGAATGCGCAAACACAGCTTATGCAAATGATGACAACATTCATCCAAAACCAGAATAACAACAACAACAACAACAACAACGACCCCAACAACAATAACAACAACAACAACAACAACAACAACAACAACAACAACAACAACAACAACAACAACAACAACAACAACCCTCCGGGTTTTGATATGCTCACCAGATTTCTGCGCCTGAGGCCAGCAAAGTTTTCGGGAACAACTGATCCCATGGTAGCCAATGACTGGTTACGTTCTGTGAACAAAGACTTAGTGACCGTGGGCTGCACGGATGCTGAAAAGGTCAGGTTTGCAGCACATCTGTTGGAAGGACCAGCCGCCACATGGTGGGACAACTTCCAAATCACCACTCCTATTGATGAGGTGACTTGGGCTATCTTTGAAGATGGTTTTCGCACAGCTCATATCTCATCAGGGATAATGAGTCTGAAAAAGAAAGAGTTTCACAACCTGAAACAGCGCCACCGCAGCGTGGCAGAATACATAGAAGAGTTCAACAATCTGGCGCGCTATGCATCGGATGAGGTTGATACAGATGCCAAGAGAAAGGAAAAGTTCTTGGAGGGTTTGAATGATGAGCTGAACCTACAGTTGTCTGTGGCATATGTTCCAACTTATCAGTCGTTGTGTGACAAGGCTGCTATTTTGGAAAGTAAAATGAAGCAAGTCGAGAGTAGAAAGAGGAAACACTCCGACAAGCACAGCTCGGGATCGTCTCACAAACGATCTCACTATGATGACAATGGCAGCTCAGGATCCCATAAACATGGGAAATTCAGCAAGCACAACCACAACCGTCATGACAACAAGCATCATCGCAGTCATGACAAGGACAAGTACAAGAACCACAAGGGTGGACATAAGAGTCACTATAGTGGAAATGGTAGTGTAAGTGGAGGCCAACCTCCTAAAAAGGACACCAGTCAGGTTTAATGCTTCAAATGCAAGAAGATGGGACACTATGCAAATGAGTGCCCCGAAAAGAAGGTGGAAGGACCTAACAAGCCGAATCCTTTCCAGAAAGGACAGGTTAACCACATCAATGTGGAGGAGGTCTATGAGGAACCTGATGCCGTGGCTGGTAAGTTCAGACTCAATTCAATTTCAGCATTTGTACTCTTTGATACCGGTGCATCTCATTCATTCATATCAAAGGCATTTGTGGATAGAAATGGGTTTGCATCAGAAAACATTGGGTGTCCAATAAAGGTTAGTTCTCCGGGGGGAGATATGATAGTAAGCCTTGGATGCCGGGATCTCATGATAGAGTTTGGTAAACATAAGTTTCCTGTAAGCCTGATAATCCTAGATTCCCAAGGACTAGATGTAATTTTGGGAATGGATTGGATGGCTAAGCATGAAGGAGTACTAGATTGTGCCAATCGTACAGTTACACTCACAACCCCAGAAGGGAAAAGAATAAAATTCAAGTCAAACTTTGAATCCAAAGGAAGTAAACTAAATTCTCTTAAGGGGGTTAGCTTGGACAGTGTACCAATAGTATGTGAGTATCCGGATGTGTTTCCGGAGGAGCTACCTGGAATGCCACCGGATAGAGATGTGGAGTTTCTGATAGATTTGGTGCCAGGATCAGGACCAATAGCTAAGAGACCATACAAAATGTCTGTTGATGAATTGAAAGAGCTCAAGAAACAGCTAGGAGAACAGTTACAGAAAGGGTTTATTCAACCAAGTTCTTCATCTTGGGGAGCCCCGGTATTGTTCGTGGAGAAGAAGGATAGAACACAAAGATTATGTATTGACTATCGTTCTCTCAACGAGGTGACCATCAAGAATAAATTTCCTTTGCCAAGAATCAACGACTTGTTTGATCAGTTAGAAGGAGCATGTGTATTCTCGAAGATTGATCTCCGGTCAGGTTATTTTCAGCTCAAAATAAGAGAACAAGATATACCAAAGACAGCATTCACCACAAGGTATGGATTGTATGAATACACTGTGATGCCTTTTGGTTTAACCAACGCTCCAGCATACTTCATGAATATGATGAACAAGGTGTTCATGGAATTTCTTAACAAATTTGTGGTCGTTTTCATCGATGATATCCTAGTCTACTCCAAGAGCAAGGAAGAGCATGAAAGACACTTACGTTTGATACTTGAGAAACTGAGGGAACATAAATTATATGCCAAATTCAGCAAGTGTGAGTTCTGGTTAGAGGAAGTTGGTTTTCTTGGTCATGTTATGACAAAGGATGGTGTGGCAGTTGATCCTGCAAAAGTTTCAGCTGTGACAGAATGGGAATCACCCAAGAATGTGAAAGAAGTTCGTAGTTTCCTCGGCTTAGCAGGTTACTACAGAAGGTTCATTGAAAATTTCTCGAAAGTTGCTAAGCCTATGACAGAATTGCTAAAGAAGGACAATAAGTTTGCTTGGTCGGAAGGTTGCGAAGTCAGTTTCCAAGAATTGAAGAAGAGACTTGTAACAGCACCAGTTCTATGTCTGCCAGATTTGGAAAAGGATTTCTAAGTGTATTGTGATGCTTCTCATCAAGGATTGGGTGCCGTACTTATGCAAGATGGTAAAGTCGTAGCCTATGCTTGAAGACAACTCAAAACTCATGAAGTAAACTATCCTACTCATGATTTGGAGTTAGCCTCTGTCGTCCATGCACTCAAAACATGGAGACATTACCGTTTGGGAAAGCGTTGTGAAGTGTTCACCGATCATAAGAGTTTGAAGTATATCTTCACCCAGAAGGAAATCAACATGAGGCAAAGAAGATGGCTAGAACTTATCAAGGATTAGGACTTAAGTTTGCAATACCATCCCGGTAAAGCAAATGTAGTAGCGGATGCTCTAAGTCGTAAGACGTTTGTAAATGGCCTTACTAAAGGGGAACTGCCAGATGACTTGTGTAAGCAATTCAAAGAACTCAGATTGGAGATTGTACCAGAAGGGCATCTCATGTCCTTAGATGTTCAACCCACTCTATTGGACAAGATCCGAGAAGTCCAGAAGACTGATGAGGAAATTGAAAAGATTAAGGTAAATATTAGTCTAGGGAAGGCTAAGAGTTTTCGTGTTGACGAACAGGGTACTTTATGGCACGGGAAACGTATATGTGTTCCACAAGACCCAGAATTGCCGAAACTGATCTTACAGGAAGGTCACAACTCTCCGTATTCTATTCACCCGGGAAATACCAAGATGTACATGGACATGAAGGAAAGGTTTTGGTGGAACAATCTCAAAAGGGACATCGCCGAACATATTGCTTTGTGTGATGTGTGTAGCAGAGTCAAAGCGGAGCACCAGAAACCAGCAGGTTTGCTTCAACCACTACCTATTCCTGAATGGAAGTGGGAGAATATTGGTATGGATTTCATTACTGGATTACCAAGGACCAGATCAGGGTATGATTCCATATGGGTAGTAGTGGATCGCCTAACAAAAGTGGCTCATTTTATACCCGTGAAGACAACTTATACAAGTGCCAAGTTAGCTAAAATTTACATGAGCAGGATTGTATGCCTTCACGGTGTGCCAAAGAGTATTGTGTCAGATAGAGGAACCTAGTTCACATCTCACTTTTGGAGACAACTTCATGAATCCTTAGGAACGAGATTGGAGTTTAGCACTGCTTTTCATCCTCAAACGGATGGACAAACAGAAAGGACCAACCAAATTCTTGAGGACATGTTGAGGGCATGTGCCCTAGACTATGGAGCAAGTTGGGATGAAAGTTTGCCTTACGCAGAGTTCTCTTACAACAATAGTCATCAATCTAGTATTGGAATGGCACCATTTGAGTTACTCTACGGAAGGAAATGTACCACCCCATTATTATGGAATGGTGTGGGAGAAAGAAGCTTATTTGGACCTGATCTTATCAAAGACGCCGAAGAGAAAGTCAAATTGGTTAAGGACAGATTGAAGATAGCACAGTCCCGACAGAAAAGCTACGCGGATTCTAAGCGTAGAGAAGTCACCTACGAAGTTGGGGATAGAGCTTATCTCAAGGTATCACCACTCCGTGGAGTGAAAAGATTTGGAGTCAAAGGAAAGTTGGCACCAAGATATGTTGGGCCATTCAAGATTCTAAGTCGCAAGGGAGAAGTTGCATATGAAGTTGAATTGCCAGAATCTCTATCAGCAGTCCATAACATATTTCATGTGAGTCAGCTTAAGAAATGTCACCCAGAAATGGAAGAGTCTTCTTTGAAGGATACCATACCTTTGGAAGAAGTTCAGCTAGAAAGTGATCTCACTTATGAGGAAAAGCCTGTCAAGATTCTAGAGACCGCAGAAAGAGTTACCAGGACCAAGACTATCAAGTTTTGTAAAGTGCAATGGAACCATCACTCCGAAGAGGAAGCAACATGGGAAAGAAAAGATGATCTTCAGAAAGACCACCCTCACCTATTTGCTAGCCAAACCGAATCTCGAGGGCGAGATTCATCTTAAGGGGGTTAGATTTGTAACATCCCAAAAATCATAGTTTCAAAACTCATTCATATCATCTTTGCATCATTCATCCATTTAGGATTTTCTCAAAAATCATTTAGAGACAGAAGTTGGAGCTATGATTTCATGTGGGCAATTTATCCCAAATGACCATCACCCTTTGAAATTTGAAAGTTTAATTACTTGTTCACTTGCCTCCATTGTAGGAAAGATTAGGTGAAACTTTTAACCAAGATCCCAAATTTAGAAATAGTTTCAAAATCCTTTTACAAATATTTGCAAACTATAGCAAATCTCTGTTTATTTTGAAAACCAAACTTGACCAAGCCTTGCAAAGTAACCACTGGTTTAAAAAGATTGTTTTTGAATCCACAAAACCCTGCAAAAATTCCCAAGGCAGTTTAATTCAAAAGGATTTGAAATTCATATCAAATTCAAACCAGAAAATGAATTTAGAAAAAGAAAAAGGCTTGAACAATGGAAAACGGCCGCGCGGCCAGAATCTAGCCCAGCAGCGGATCAAGCCCAGCAAGCCCACCCGGGGATCTCCCTTTTCTTCTCACACACGCGAGCGCACGCACTGAGCCGCTGACAAGCAGACCCCACCTGCACTCCGCGCACCTCGCTGACAAGCGGGCCTTCTCCACGTCGGCGTCGTCTCCACCCGCACGACCCGTTCGTCCCCAAATCAACGCGGGCGTTTCTGGTTTTAAATCGCGGCGTCAATTCGAGTTATTGGCAGAGTGATTCTCGCTCGCGACCAGGCTATAAGAAACCCCTCTGTCCCCTCTCTCTTTTCCCCCAAACCCCAAGCACAGAACGCCCCCAGGCTGTGCGCATTTCTCTCTGCAACCCCGCCGTCTCCGACGACTGCGCCGGCGAATTCCGGTGAGTCTCGAGTTCCCCTCGGTCTCGCGTTCACGCTATCTTGATCAGCGAACCTCTGTGCATCATCTGACACTTTCCGTTTGCCTTCGCATGACCCACAGCGTCGGCAACGTCGACGACTGGACCGCCACCGTCTTCTGCACGAACTCCGGCGAGTTCTTGTGGTAAGCCCCGACCACCCCGTGACTTCTAGTTCAAACACACGACCCTGCCTTGACCCCGTGAATCTAACCGTGTCCTCGTCATGCCTTGGGGTGGTTCACAGCGACGTCCACGACGACCACCTGACGCACCGACGCCGTCCTACCACTCCGGCGAGCAATCACAACCGTGTCCGAGCGCCCCTCCGCAAGCCAGTACCACGACGAGCTTCAGCAGCCTCCGGCGAACCTGGTAATGCTCCTCTCCCTCTCGCGGACGATGTAGAACGCCGGCGCCGCCGTAGTCAGACGCGCCGCCGCCAGTTAGCACCGCCAGCGCCGCCCGTTTCTGGCTTGAGGATATGGACCATTGGATCTGCATCGCAGCGCTAGGATAGATTCACTTAAACCGAAGAGGTACGCGATCTGAGCCGCCAGATTTCATTTAGATCCTACGGCTGTGGAGCTCGATCCAGTGCGAAACGGTATGGGCGAATAAAAACATGACGCGTGGCAAGGTTTAAACTAAAAACAGAATTTAAAACCAGATTTAGATTCAAACTTCAAATGCTTATAACTTTTGAATGCCACGTTAGATTTTTGCAAATTTTATACCGTTGGATTCAGTGAAACAAGGCCTTCCTGAATATCCAATTTATTTAGCATATAGTAACAGTTAAAAAGATTTTATTTGTGGAACAAGTTTTAGGCTATTTTAGATATAGATTTAATTTGGTAAATTATATTGGGGCCAAATAAAGTTTAGTTGGCAAACTTGTGACATGTTAAGTTTCTGTACTCATGAACACTTGGTATAATTTTCAAAAATCACCACCTAGTAGATTCTTGCAAGCATGCATTCATATTATTTTTGGTTGTATTTAATTGTGTGTAATTGTATGTTTTAATTTCTTGTGTAGATTTTGCTAGTGATTGTGATTGTGAAGAGTGCTACTCTCCACACTACCAAGGCAAGTGATATTTTCATGAATCTTCTATCCTAAGTTTTGTACTTGCATTAGATATTTTTGCTAAAGTATTTGCATGATATTTTGCTTAGTGCTAAGATGGGAAATCCTAAGTAGAGTGAAATAGTAGAATTGCTAGGGAAATTTTCCTAAGATAAGTTACCATACTTTGCTTAGCCTAGCTTATAGTAAACAAGGGTGGTGAACATCTATTTAGTTTATGATAAAAATATTCTAAGTCAAGAGACTTATATTTTCTTAATAAAACAACTAAGGCAAATGAACCTCCTGGGTGGAATGGAAAGATTGGGTTATGTTGAGTGGTTACACAAGGCCATGGACTTGGGTTGTGTATCTCACTTGTGGTATGCCACCCAGGCACAAAGGGATTTGGAGGCCAAGTGTTGAGAAAGCTTACAGTGCAACCACTTGGCAATATGGGCTCTGCCATGATCATATAGGTTGCTAGAACTTAGTCACTTGGACAGTTGGTGGTAGATGGGTTGATAGGTTGGAGCGCGTCCATTTGACTAAGGAAAGGCTTCTGAAAGGTCCTGTCTTGGGAAACCAAGTCTGGTGGGGAAAGTGCACAACCTCTGCAGATGGAAAACCTAAGTACTTAGCCTTGTCCAAGGAAATGGACACTTTGAGCATCAAGACATGGAAGCTACAAGAATCTCATCACTCCAACTTCTAAATAAAGATTGGTGGGTGAACAAGGGTGAAGGACCTCAATGTCTATTGGTGGTTCCTTGGGAATGTTTTTGACAAAGAAAAACTTAGTGATTTCAACTAATAGGAAAAACCTATTTTCAAGCAAAGCAAGCCAAGCTACACTTAGCCAAAATGCATATAGTAGTATAGTCCACCTAAAATATACTAAGGTATCACTTGCCAATACTATTCCAAAGTATTGACCCACTGTGGCTGTAACTTGTGATGTTGCAGGTACTCTGATGATGAATAGGAGTCATGAGTCTACACTCAACATGCTTGCCTGTGGCACATGAAGATGAAGACTTATGTTTATTTACTTGTTCCTTAAAACTCTTGTATTAGGCCTATGGCCATGAGTTGTAAAAGACTATGTTTTATCTCTGGAATGAATGTAATAAACGACCTTTGTATCTGTGTACTTCATCTTAAACTGTGGATGCTAGCATTGATCCAGGGACTAGCATTGCAATCACAGGGATCCTTTCCTTTATAAAGGAGGGGTCTAACATCTACAAACATGGAAGAACGTTAACAAACGATGGAAGAGGGGCAAAGAGCAAGAATAGAAGTACAGTGAAAAAGAGTAAGAACTCACTACCGAGGAATGAGTTGATCACACCGAGTCTGCTCTTCCAGATCTTGGCCTTGGCCTGAAGAGCTTCCAGGTCCTGGTACACAGACTGAATGGCCACCTCGGCCTCTTTGAGCAGCTGGTTGGTCTTTTAGGCACTGGCAGCATGCTGGCCATCCTTCTCGGCAAGCTCCTCGCGCAAGACCTTCAGCTCCGATTGATTTTTCTACTCCATATCAGCCATTCGCTGCGTCAGCCGAGTCACCTCGTCTCGCTCCTTTTGGAGCTTGATCTGTTGCTTCTCTGCTTATTCGGAGCATGTGACTCGTCAGCAACAACAAAATATATTGTTTTGGCAGAGATAGAAATGGAAAAGAAATAAGCATAAGCACTTACTTTCAGCTTCGCTGATCTGTGAGTGCAGCGCGTCAATGGTAGATTGGGCGGAAGCTGTGGAAAGACAACGAGAAAAAATCAAGGAAATGAAACAAAGATGGTGTGCCGAATAAAAGCAGGACGAGTAAGAAAATTACCTTGGCCCTGAGTCTCGGCTTGCAGATTTTGGTGAGCGAGCTCAAGCTTGCGATACTCCCAGAGGAGAGCCTGATGCACCTTAGTGCGCTCGTTGTGCGTAAGCTTATAGACAACTAAGTTCCTTAGTCGGCAGTAACCTCGGGGGCTAGGGATAGAAAATCTGACAGGCAAGTTTGGAAGATAAAAGTTGGATTCTATCTCAGAGCTTACAACCAAATAAGTGCCTTACTCGGCAGTAACCTCGGGGAATAGGGATCATGTATAACAAAAAGATACTCAGTACACAAAAGAGTAAGGAAGTTACATACCTCGTTCACTTCATCTGCTCTAGCCATCAAGGCGATGGCCTGCTGGGTCATATCTGAAACGGCCTTGGGGCCCAGCTTCATCTTTTTGCCAGTACCAGAACTCACTTCTTGCTCGCCGGTCGCGTTCCAAGCAACGACGAAGCGCTCCGTAGAACCAAGGCCGTGCCCACTAAGCGTCCGGGTCAGGACTTGCCCTTTATTCGGGGTAGTTCCCACCCCAGCGCGGGTAGCAGCAGCGTTGGCATGCAAGGCACCAACCCTGGAAGCGCTGCCAGATCCGGCAGCTACAGACTCGCCCAACTGACCCGCCGAAGCGGGTGCCTTTGTTGTTGGTGTGGGCCGAATCTGTGGAGCGATGCCGGGGGCATGGACCAAGGTCAACTTCTTGGTCACAGATGGCTTGCCGGATGTGGAGCGAGCATGGCCTGGAGCAACAGGCCGAGTCTGATATTTAGACAGAGGAGTAGAGTGAGCAGATCTAGGACTAGAAGAGACAGGAGCCGAATGAGCAGGCTCAACAACGTTTTAAGGGGCAACAACTGGGTCAATGGGTACACTAGAAATTGGAGAGCTAATGACAGGGGTTTGCTCGGTGTCGATATTGCTGGCGCCAGGATCAAGGGTCTGTTCTGGTAAAACAACTGGGAAGGTAGGTCGCGTCTCCTCCGACGGGCGCGCCGCCGGGTTGGCCTCACTGTGAGACGCATGAGTCTCAGCAGTGGGGGCAGTGACCCGGACGGGGCTCTGCACGGCGGTATCGGCATGAGGAGGAGAAGCAGGCCTTAATGGCGAAGAAGCCATGCTGGGTGTAGCTTGGCTAGCAGAAATGGCAGCGCTGGAAATAAGAACAGAAGCTTGTAAGAAAACAATCACAGAACAACAGTAGGAAAATGAAAGGTAATGAACAGATAAACTTACCCGGATACGGTCGGGTCGCGTGAGGTGCAATGAGTGACCCGACGCCTAGCGGTCTTGCGGGTCTAGGATAGTGTGGCAGCAGGGGGAGCGGCAGGATCAACTCGACACTTCTTTGTAGGCTGAGTGCTGGAGGAGGCCCCGTGCCGCTTAGTCGACTTGGTGGTAGGGATCTTATCGAATCCGCCCATAGAGAGAGGGGGAACCTCATGTACCTGGCCAGCTGCATAAGTAAATGACGAGCTCATTCGGATAAGTCAGAGAGTTAAGGTCAAAGGACAAGTATCTCCAGGACCTCACAGTCCACATCATCGTCATCAGACCAATCTCGCAAGGGGTTTCGAGTAGAGGTCTTACCCGGAGTAGGGGCAACAGCAGTGTGTGGGATTGGCATGAAGCACTCTAGGTCGAACTCCACATTGTCAGTGTCGGAGCAATCTTCATAGTAGGCCCCAGGAGGGACGGTACTATCATCAACCTGGTGAACGAGATTCTGCGGAAGACAAATAGAATAAAATCAATAAATAGACAGAATAGCGAGTGAACAAAGAAAAGTTATGTCGACAGCAAAAGAATGACTCGGATGCTTACCCAAGGTACATGCCTATCCCGGCTGGAAGGGGGGCAGCTCCAGGCCTAGTTTTCCGCCAAGGTCATCTTGAAGATCGAGCTGACCCGGCAGGCCACAGAGTCGTTAGTGAGCTCCAACATGGAGTGCCAGGTAGGATCTCACGGGCCGCTCATGAAGAACATCTTATGGCTTCTGGCTTGGATGGGGCTGACCCGGCGTGTGATAAAAGCGCACATGAGATCCTCCTCAGAAAGGTGGAAGTTCTCATCCCACGAGAGCAGACTCTCGAGAATCCCGTGAGCGTCGTTCACCGCGGCATTCTTGTCACTTGGGTCAAGCTTCCAAAAATCCTTGCTGGGAACCTCGTCCTTGAAGGGGGAAGCCATATGTAGTCGTTGGACCTGCTGTTCTTGACATAGAAAAAAGTTCTATGCCATTTCTTGCAAGAATCTATGCTGGTGACCCGAGGAAAGATCGACTCTTTCCTGGGCGTGATACTGACGACACCGTGCCTAGTGGGCCTTTTATCACCACGGGGAACGTCGGGATCAGGCAATACTTGTACCCTAAAATTGAAGTACTTGGCCCAAAGAAGAATGGTATGCCAAATACCGAGATAGCCCTCACATGTAGAAATGAAGCAAGACAGGGAGCCAATTGCGTTGGCAGGCGAATGGTGGGTTTGCAGATGGAAGGTGGAAAGGAAAGAAACACTCAAAGTGCGAGAGTAAAACTACCCTCTCGTTAGCCTCAGGCTTAGGGACAATTTCACCTGAAGGGAGGCGGCAGTCAACTTCGAGCGGGATGCGCCTGGTGGAGCGCAGCCACTCTAGTTCCTCCGCTGAAACCTCTGAGCCCTCGACCTCGTGCTCCTCCGCCTCTTTGTCGGCACCGCGAGCATCCATGATCTCGCTTGATTCTGGCTCTTCCTCTGTTGGAAAAGGCCTAGAGGCGCGAGGACCCTTAGTGGAATTGGAAGGGGAAGAAGAGAATAGCTGCAAAAAAGGAACAGAGGAGAAGAACCGCTAGGAGGCAGTTAGGATTTTGGGGGCGCGAGGAAGAAGAAGAAGGCAAGGGGGAAACTGAACAGGCAAAGGAAGTTAAATCCCCCCACCCCTACTTAAGGAAAGTAAAAACCCCAGGCATGGGATCCTACCGCGCCGTGTGGCCACCCTATGGCCGTGTATCTGGCCGAGTGAGCGTATCAGCAAGCGCCATGTGTAGGCAATACACGGAAAATCCACAGCCACGTCACGCTGCGCAGGACACGAGGCACAGAGCGATGGGACTGCCATGACGGGGAGTTACTGCGCCGCCGTCACTGTGCGGTCAGGATTTGGGACAAAATTTGAGGCAAGTCATCATGATTACAAGATGTTAGTGACCTAGCTCAATTGCCCATTTTGCTATTCGGTCACTTGCATCTTTGTTGCCCATTATCTCGGTAATTGGTGATTCACATATCACCTTTATAGGGTGTTCTTCAAAATAATGCTTTAGCTTTCTTGCCGACATATAGACCCCGTATTGCCATTTTTTGATAATGGGGATAGTTCTATTTTAAAGCTGAGAGTACCTCGCTTAGGTAATATACTAGCCTCTGGACCGACTTACCCTCTTAATCTCGCTCAACCACTATCATGGCACTTACGACTCAGTTTGTCGATTTCACATAGCGCAACATTGGCTCTTTAGATAGTGGAGAGGCTAACATTTTTTTTAATTCATGAAAGGCATTATCAGCCTGGGTGTCCAGATAAATTTATCCGACTTTTTCATCAATTGATATAAGGGCAATGTCGTTTCTCCAATCCGACTTACAAACCAACTCAACTATGCCAGGCAACCTGTGAACTTATGGACATTGTTGAGGCACTTCGGCATTTGTTGGGGATATGTTGAATGGGTACCACCATTGCATGTCTCTAATCCGGATAACCAGGGTGGCCCATAGTTGGTAGCAAGGCCTATGGCTTGTTGGGCGTCCCAGTTAGACATATCCATAAGGTAGGCCCATGCCGGATAAAGGAAGGCTATGATGGAATCACCGACATACCCGGAGCCTTGGAGTGCAAGACACCTTAGACTAGTTAGTACTCGTGTAGGAATCTGTGACCTGTCCGGCAAGGAGTTTCCCTGTAACCCTAGGATCTGGCGTATTTATAAGTCGGACCTAGAGGAGCCTTTAGGGAAGAACAACTCATATCATCGTGCACAGCGAATCGATCCCTGTAACTCAGCGTATTGCCATTATAGTGATTTATAGCAGGAGTAGAATTCCGCCCACCGTCGTGGGATCTAAACCTGAGTAAGCTGTGTTACCTCGTACCCGCCAACTCGCCGTCTTCCCCCACATCTCTAAACATGCTCTGTGAGGACCCCTCCATGGCATACTCGTCGGCAATAGCACGATAGTTGGCGCCCACTGTGGGGCAAGAAGCGCTTCGAGCTCTACAACGGGCAAGGTCAAAACTCTTCGCGGGAATCGGAAAAACCATAGCCATTGGCTGTGATCTCTTCTCCAGCAATATTACGATCATCCCTCCCGATGAGTTCTGGATCCCGGCAAAGACGAACCCCACCTACTGCTCGATCGTTCCAATTGGGGACATCCACCTCTTCATCAGCGAAACCGACTCAGGTGCTAGTTCCCTGGAAGTTAGAGGATCGTCAAGGACCGCATGGACCACCTACGGGAATAATACGTTTGCGAAAGGATCGAAGTCGGATCTCTCTTTGGAGTTTGTCGTCTTAGATCGAAAAAATTAGAGGCCCACCCAAACCTCCCCTGTGCAGGAGATGGTGTAAGATCACTACAAATCCGCCGGATTCGCCCATAGATGGCGCGTGGTAGCGCTTCGTTAGAAGACCCCAAGAGCAAGGTGTGATGAGCACAACAACAAGTCTTCCCTCAGTAAGAAACCGAGGTTATCGAACCAGTAGGAGGAAGGAAACGGCTCAAAGGTGTTGCTAGCAACTTGGAGACGTGCACAACACAAACTCAAGACTTTGCCCCAACAAACAGTGAGGTTGTCAATCTCACCGGTTGCTGTAAACAAAGGATTAACTGTATGGTGTGGAAGATAATAGTGGTTTGCAGAAAGTAAACAGTAATAGTGGAAGATCTATCAATGGTAAAGATTGGACCGGGGTTCATAGTTCACTAGAGGTGTTCTCCTTAATATAAACAAACATGGCATGCTGGGTAAACATATTATAGCCGGGCAATTGACAGGACTGAGCAAGGCATAACAATGCAATACTAGACATTCATGATCCTATGAGATTCTATTAGGCAATACAACAAGATACATAGACCGCTATCCAACTGCATCTATGACTAGTAATACACCTTCAGGTTACCATCCGAACCACCTCCAGTATTAAGTTGCAAGCAACAGATCACTGCTTTAAGCAAAGTGTGTAAGGTAGACAATCTACTTGTTCCATGAACAAGAGACCATTGTTTTATCCCTAGTGGCAACAACACATCTACAACCTTAGAGATTTCTGTCACTTCCCTTAGATTAAATAGAGGCATGAACCCACTATCGAGCATAAATACCCCCTCTTGGAGTCACTAGCATCTACTCGGACAAGATATCTACTAGAAACAGAGAGCATGAAAGATCACAAACAACACAGACATGATAAAATCAATAAGACAAAACCATTAATCAATCTGACATAGTAATCTCAATATCCATCGGATACCCGCAAACACAACATGCATGATTACAAATAGATGATCTTGATCATGAACGGAGCTCGCAAGATCTAAACATGGTAACACAAAGGAGGAGATACAACCATCTAGCTACTACATGGACCCGTAGTCCAAGGTGGAACTACTCACACTTCATACCGGAGGCTAGCATGATGAATAAGAAGTCCTCCAGGATGATCTCCCCTTCGGCAGAGTGCCAGAAAGAGCTTCAGATCCCCCCGATCTAGGGACATTGGTGGCAGCGACTACAGATGGTTTCGTGGAATATTGATCGGGTACTTAGGGTTTTGGCATCGGAGGGTCTTTATAGGTGAAGAGGCGAGGCAGGGGAAGCCAGGGTGGTCACACCCCCAGGCGCGGCTAGCCCTAGCCCGCGCCGCCAGGGGGTGTGTCCCCCTGGTGCCTCCCCTCCGTCTTGTACTCTGGCTCCGTGTTCCCCACGGTAAAATATTGACTTTGGCTTTTGGCCTGCCCAATTCCGAGAATATTGATTTTCTGCCTTTCTGGAACCAAAAACAGAAGAAAACAGGCAACTGGCATTGTGGCATATTGTTAATAGGTTAGTACCAGAAAACATATAAAAACACCTCAAAGTGTAGACAAATAAAAGCAAAGTAGATACTAAACAAGCATGGAACATCAAGAATTATAGATCGTTTCTGACGTATCACCCGTGCGTCTGGAAAGCAGCGATCACACTTCGTCGGCGTGGTAACTATCTTTGATCTGGCGTGTTGCGTCTAGAGAGAGGGTGAAAGCCCCCATGATTAGCTCGCCAGATGGCTCCGTATATGAGCCAATCTAGAGAATTACCCAGATGGTGACGCTGTTTACACTTCGTCGAAGGGCTGGATCGTGGCACACTTCTCTAGCATACGCTAAGGCAGCAGCATGCCGCGGGTCTCCTCACTTTTGAGCGGATGATCGGCACCATCAGCAGTCTCAGCGCTGCTGACGGAGTCTTCGAGGCACCGCCTATCGCCATACCCGGCCTGCCACCGCCACCGCCGCCTCCAGCCAATGGCCCCGCTGCCTCAGCATCTTCCTCCATCATCGAGGAAGCCCCCGCACCCTCCGACTCTGTTCTAGATGCGCTCTATGCCGACATCAGCATGGACTCGGAGGAGATGGATATCAAGCTAGAGGAACTCAACTCAGCCATGCAAGAGATGGAGGAGGACATCAATCGTGAGGAGCAGGCCGACAAGGCCATCACATCCCGATAGGTATTTGTCGCCATTGGGAGTGTGATGGAAGAAGACCAAACCGGAAAAGCTCCGCCTAAGCCACAGGATAACGGGAAGGGACCAGCCGAGGACGCCGACAATGGCCGTGGGAAGGACATGGCCCCTCCGGCTAACCCAGCATAGCAGCCACAGGAACTCCCTACGGTCCGAGTATGTAGAGGGAGTGTCCCAACCTTTAATCAATATAAGGTGGAGTCCCCTGTGTTTATGTAACATCCCAAAAATCATAGTTTCAAAACTTATTCATATCATCTTTGCATCATTCATCCATTTAGGGTTTTCTTAAAAATCATTTAGAGACAGAAGTTGGATCTATGATTCCATGTGGGCAATTTATCCCAAATGACCATCACCCTTTGAAATTTGAAAGTTTAAATACTTGTTTGCTTGCCTCCATTGATGGAAAGATTAGGTGAAACTTTTAAACCAAGATTCCAAATTTAGAAATAGTTTCAAAATCCTTTCTTCAAATATTTGCATACTAGAGCAAATCTCTGTTTATTTTGAAACCCAAGCTTGACCAAGTCTTGCTAGGTAACCACTTAGTTAAAATGACTGTTTTTGAATCCACAAAACCCTGCAAAAATTCCCAAAACAGTTTGGATTCAAAAGGATTTGAATTCATATCAAAAATCATTCCAGAAAATAGAAATAGAAAAAGAAAAGACTTAAACAAAAGAAAAAGGCCGCGCGGCCAGAATCTGGCCCAGCAACAAATCGAACCCAGTAAGCCCACCCGGGATCTTTTATTTCTCCTCTCACGCGCGAGCGCACGCGCTGAGCCGCTGACAAGCAGACCCCACCTGCACTCCGCGCACCTCGCTGACAAGCGGGCCATCTCCACGCCAGCATCGTCTCCACCCGCACGACCTGTTCGTCCCCAATCAACGCGGCCGTTTCCTGTGTGTTAATCGCGGCGTCAATTCGAATCAATGGCCGAGTGATTCTCGCGCTTGACCAGGCTATATAAACCCCCTCTGTCCCCTCTCTCTTTTCCCCCAAACCCCAAGCACAGAACGCCCCCAGGCTGCGCGCATTTCTCTCTACAACCCCGCCGTCTCCGACGACTGCGCCGGCGAATTCCGGTGAGTCTTGAGTTCCCCTCGGTCTCGCGTTCACGCTATCTTGTTCAGTGAACCTCTGTGCATCTTCTGACACTCTCCGTTTGCCTTCGCATGACCCATAGCTTCGGCAACGTCGACGACTGGACCGCCACCGTCTTCTGCACGAACTCCGGCGAGTTCTAGTGGTAAGCCCCGACCGCCCCGCGTCTTCTAGTTCAAGCACACGACACTGGCTTGACTCTGTGAATCTAACCGTGTCCTCGTCTTGCCTTGGGGTGGTTCACAGCGACGTCCACGACGACCACCCGACACACCGACGCCGCCCTCCACTCCGGCGAGCAATCGCAACCGTGTCCGAGCGCCCCTTGACCAACCGCAAGTACGACGAGCTTCGCCGTGACCCCCTGAGCCCGGTGAGCTACTCCTCGATCTCTCTTACCCCCTGTATTGCCGCCTCCGTCGTCGACCGACAGTTCCGCCGCCGGTAGCCACCGCTCCGCCGCCAGTTCTTGGTCAGATCGATAGCAGCCATTGGATCTGCATCGTAGGGTTAGGATAGAACATTAAACGAAAGGGTAAGCGCGCATCTGAGCCGCCAGATCCCACTTAGATCGTACGGTCCACGGAGCGCGATCCGCGCGAAGCGGTACGCACCAGTAAGGATGCGACTCGTGGCAAGGTTTAAACTAAAAACAGAATTTAAAACTAGATTTAGATTCAAACTTCAAATGCTTATAACTTTTGAATGCCACGTTGGTTTTTTGCAAATTTTATACCGTTGGATTCAGTGAAACAAGGCCTTTCTGAATATCCAATTTATTTAGCATATAGTAACATTTAAAAATGATTTTATTTGTAGAACAAGTTTAAGGCTATTTTAGATATAGATTTAATTTGGTAAATTATATTGGGGCCAAATAAGTTTAGTTGGCAAACTTGTGACATGTTAAGTTTCTGTAGACATGAGCATACTTGGTAGGATTTTCAAAAATCACCACTTAGTAAATTCTTGCATGCATGCATTCATATTATTTTTGGTTGTATATAATTGTGAATGCTTTAATTTCTTGTGTAGATTTTGCTAGTGATTGTGATTGTGAAGAGTGCTACTCTCCCCACTACCAAGGCAAGTGATATTTACATGAATAAATTTGTCCTATGTTTTGAACTAGCATTAGATATTTTGTTATAGTATTGCATGTTATTTTGTCTAATGCAAAAGATGGGGAAATCCTATGTAGTCTAGTAGATTTGCTAAGGAATTATCCCTAAGATAGGTTGCCATACTTTGCTTAGCCTAGCTTATAGCAAAACTAGGGTTGGTGAAAAACTACACTTACTACAAAGAAAATATTACTAAGTCAAGAGACTTATACTTTTCTAATAAAACCACTAAGTCAAATGAACCTCCTGGGTGGAATGGAAAGTATGGGTTATGTTGAGTGGTTACACAAGGCCATGGACTTGGGTTGTGTATCTCACTTGTGGTAAGCCACCCAGGCACAAAGGGATTTGGAGGCCAAGTGTTGAGAAAGCTTACAGTGCAACCACTTGGCAATATGGGCTCTGCCATGATCATATAGGTTGCTAGAACTTAGTCACTTGGACAGTTGGTGGTAGATGGGATGATAGGATGGAACGCGTCCATTTGACTAAGGAAAAGCTTCTGAAGGGTCCTGTCTTGGGAAACCAAGTCTGGTGGGGAAAGTGCACAACCTCTGCACATGGAAAACCTAAGTACTTAGCCTTGTCCAAGGAAATGGACACTTTGAGCATCAAGACATGGAAGCTACAAGAATCTCATCACTCCAACTTCTAAATAAAAATTGATGGGTGAACAAGGGTGAAGGACCCCAATGTCTATTGGTGGTTCCTTGGGAATGTTTTTTTTTGACAAAGAAAAACTTAGTGATTTCAACTAATAGGAAAAACCTATTTTCAAGCAAAGCAAGCCAAGCTACACTTAGCCAAAATGCATATAGTAGTATAGTCCACCTAAAATATACTAAGGTATCACTTGCCAATACTATTCCAAAGTATTGACCCTCTGTGGCTGTAACTTGTGATGTTGCAGGTTACTCCGATGATGACTAGGAGTCATGAGTCTACACTCAACATGCTTGCCTGTGGCACATGAAGATGAAGACTTATGTTTATTTACTTATTCCTTAAACTCTTGTATTAGGCCTATGGCCCTGAGTTGTAAAAGACCATGTTTTATCTCTGGAATGAATGTAATAAACGACCTTTGTATCTGTGTACTTCATCTTAAACTGTGGATGCTAGCATTGATCCAGGGACTAGCATTGCAATCACAGGGATCCTTTCCTTTATAAAGGATGGATCTAACAGATGGTATCAGAGCACTGTGTTGCCTGTAGGATTATGACCCTAGGATTGGAAAACCACTAAGGAAAAAGTTTTTCAACTACTTCTACACTTGTCTATTCTTCTCGTAAAACTTTTCTAATCTCTTCCAACTTCCTTTGTAGATGAACTCCATCAACGAAGCCGTGAAGAAGGGACCACTCATGACCATGACCTTGGAGTGTGAAACTGAGTTTCCCAATATTCTCAAGGATCTCATGGAGGCAATGGATGCACATGGTGAAGCCGTGTACAAGGGATTTCCAGTGATGGATAAAGGAGTGGAGTATTGGTGGGTGCAACTTCACTTGTACAAAAACAAGGAAGACAACCACAAAGAAAGGGGATTCTGCATGTACACCAACATTACAATGCACACCACATTCTTTGAGTCAGCCAGGGATGCAGCTTGGAGGACTATCAAAGAACTAAGTGCTAGAGTCAAGTGCAGAATGCTCAACCTCCAAAAGGACTTAGAGAAAGAAAAGGAGCTTACTCAAGAGTTGGAAGACACCAACCAAGAAATAAGAGGAGATGTTATAGACTTAGTGATAGAGTCAAGAGAACAAGACTGGTGGATTGCCTCTAGGAACATTGTGTTTAATAATAGATCACGTGAGATTGGATTGTAAGGACACTTCGTTAGTTGGACCACCACTTAACACCTTATTTTCCAAAATGATACCTTAAATAAGTTGGATCTTGTTTGATGTAATGGATTTGTGTAAGCATGACTTGTGTGAAATTGTGTTCCATGGTTATGTATGAGATGGTTGTTTTGTGTTCATTTTAAATAAGTGTTGTTCTAACTTTTCAATTTTATAAATAGATGCCTATTGCCGTCAGCACTGTTGAGGAGTTCCAGGTTACTCGTTTCGGACCCCGTATCGTTGAGCTTACCACTCTGCTCGATCTCCCTCTTCCCACCATCACGGTGTACCCACTCACCAAGTTCGAGAGGAAGGACCTCTGGGGCTTCAAGGTGAACCAGCCCGGACGCCAGACTGAGCCTACTACGGAGGCCATCGTCTTCAAGCTGATGCACGACGACAGGGAGAGAGGCATGGAGGTAGTCATGCAGGACCTGATAGGACGACTGTTAGGCCGTCACTCCCGACAGGTTAGGGGCACTCACTTCCACGCCTTCGGAAGGCGTGATGTTGATGGAGATTCCATCGACTTTGAGGACGACTCGAGGAGCACTGCAGAGCCGATACGTCTCTATCTTCAGGACTTAGAGACTCTTCTCAGGCACGTAGATATGGACAGGACGAACGTCATGCTAGGTAATGACGAGCTTCAGGTGCAGCTACGCGAGAAGGACAAGCTTTTCGCACAGCAGGATGAGATGATCAAGGAAATGGAGACGAAGTTCGAGGCTCAGGATCGTAAGTTCAAGAGTCAGGAGAAACGCGTCCAGGATAGGAACAAGAAAATCCGGGACATGACCGAGGAACTGAAGTCCAAGGACTTCGAGCTTGAGCAGCAGCAGATGGTTATTGAGAGGCTTCGCTCCCAGAAGAGGGCTCTCAAGGCCAAGGTCGATTCCTTGACCACTACGATTGAGGAGAACAAGACCGCGATGGAGAACGCAGGTCTTACCTTCGTTGAGGAGGAGATTGACGCTGATGAGTAGACTTGACTACTCGTTTACCTTTCATATTCATATTTGTTATTGTGAACTTATTATTGGACCATCCGACATGTGGATGGCTTGCCACTTGTGTGTTTTACTTCATGAGCTCATTATGTGGTTGTTGAACCTTTGTTCTTATGTTGCTTGTTATGTGTTTGCTTATGTTGTAATGTGCATGAAACATCTATGGGTATCTCATTCTTATCTATTTGAACAAACCACAGATGCCTCCCCGTCGCGCAAACCCCAACCCCAACAACATCACCCCGGAAATGCAACAAATGATGAATGCGCAAACACAGCTTATGCAAATGATGACAACATTCATCCAAAACCAGAATAACAACAACAACAACAACAACGACCCCAACAACAACAACAACAACAACAACGACAATAACAACAACAACCCTCCGGGTTTTGATATGCTCACCAGATTTCTGCGTCTGAGGCTAGCAAAGTTTTCGGGAACAACTGATCCCATGATAGCCAATGACTGGCTACGCTCTGTGAACAAAGACTTAGTGACCGTGGGCTGCACGGATGCTGAAAAAGTCAGGTTCGCAGCACATCTGTTGGAAGGACCAGCCGCCACATGGTGGGACAATTTCCAAATCACCACTCCTATTGATGAGGTGACTTGGGCTATCTTTGAAGATGGTTTTCGCACGGCTCATATCTCATCGGGGATAATGAGTCTGAAAAAGAAGGAGTTTCACAACCTGAAACAGCGCCACCGCAGCGTGGCAGAATACATAGAAGAGTTCAACAATCTGGCGCGCTATGCACCGGATGAGGTTGATACAGATGCCAAGAGAAAAGAAAAGTTCTTGGAGGGTTTGAATGATGAGCTGAACCTACAGTTGTCTGTGGCATATGTTCCAACTTATCAGTCGTTGTGTGACAAGGCTGCTATTTTGGAAAGTAAAATGAAGCAAGTCGAGAGTAGAAAGAGGAAACACTCCGACAAGCACAGCTCGGGATCGTCTCACAAACGATCTCACTATGATGACAGTGACAACTCAGGATCCCATAAACATGGGAAATTCAGCAAGCACAACCACAACCGTCATGACAACAAGCATCATCGCAGTCATGACAAGGACAAGTACAAGAACCACAAGGGTGGACATAAGAGCCACTATGGTGGAAATGGTAGTGGAAGTGGAGGCCAACCTCCTAAAAAGGACATCAGTCAGGTTGAATGCTTCAAATGCAAGAAGATAGGACACTATGCAAATGAGTGCCCCGAAAAGAAGGTGGAAGGACCTAACAAGCTGAATCCTTTCCAGAAAGGACAGGTTAACCACATCAATGTGGAGGAGGTCTATGAGGAGCCTGATGCCGTGGCTGGTAAGTTCAGACTCAATTCAATTTCAGCATTTGTACTCTTTGATACCGGTGCATCCCATTCATTCATATCAAAGGCATTTGTTGAAAGAAATGAACTGCCGGTAGAAACCATTGGGTGTCCTATAAGAGTAAGTTCTCCGGGGGGAGAAATGATAGTAAACTCAGGTTGTCATGACTTAGTCATAGATTTTGGAAAATATAAGTTTCCAGTGAACCTAATAATTCTGGATTCCCAAGGACTGGATGTGATTTTGGGAATGGATTGGATGGCTAAGTATGAAGGAGTATTAGATTGTGCCAACCGTTCAGTTACCCTCACAACCCCCGAAGGTAAAAGAATAAAATTCAAGTCAAACTTTGAATCCAAAGGAAGTAAGTTAAATTCTCTTAAGGGGGTTAGCATGGACAGTGTACCAATAGTATGTGAGTATCCGGACGTGTTTCCGGAAGAGCTACCAGGAATGCCACCGGATAGAGATGTGGAGTTTCTGATAGATTTGGTGCCAGGATCAGGACCAATAGCCAAGAGACCGTACAAAATGTCTGTTGATGAATTGAAAGAGCTCAAGAAACAGCTAGGAGAACAGTTACAGAAAGGGTTTATTCAACCAAGTTCTTCATCTTGGGGAGCCCCGGTATTGTTCGTGGAGAAGAAGGATAGAACACAAAGATTATGTATTGACTATCGTTCTCTCAACGAGGTGACCATCAAGAATAAATATCCTTTGCCAAGAATCAACGACTTGTTTGATCAGTTAGAAGGAGCATGTGTATTCTCGAAGATTGATCTCCGGTCAGGTTATTTTCAGCTCAAAATAAGAGAACAAGATATACCAAAAACAGCATTCACCACAAGGTATGGATTGTATGAATACACTGTGATGCCTTTTGGTTTAACCAACGCTCCAGCATACTTCATGAATATGATGAACAAGGTGTTCATGGAATTTCTTGACAAGTTTGTTGTCGTTTTCATCGATGACATCTTAGTCTACTCCAAAAGCAAGGAAGAGCATGAAAGACACTTACGCTTGATACTTGAGAAACTGAGGGAACATAAATTATATGCCAAATTCAGCAAGTGTGTGTTCTGGTTAGAGGAAGTTGGTTTTCTTGGTCATGTGATGACAAAAGATGGTGTGTCAGTTGATCCTGCTAAGGTTTCAGCTGTGACAGAATGGGAATCACCCAAGAATGTGAAAGAAGTTCGTAGTTTCCTCGGCTTAGCAGGTTACTACAGAAGGTTCATTGAAAATTTCTCGAAAGTTGCTAAGCCTATGACAGAATTGCTAAAGAAGGACAAGAAATTTGCTTGGTCTGAAGGTTGCGAAGTCAGTTTCCAAGAATTGAAGAAGAGACTTGTAACAACACCAGTTCTATGTCTGCCAGATTTGGAAAAGGATTTCCAAGTGTATTGTGATGCTTCTCATCAAGGTTTGGGTGCCGTACTTATGCAAGATGGTAAAGTCGTGGCCTATGCTTCAAGACAACTCAAAACTCATGAAGTAAAGTATCCTACTCATGATTTGGAGTTAGCCTCTGTCGTCCATGCACTCAAAACATGGAGACATTACCTTTTGGGAAAGCGTTGTGAAGTGTTCACCGATCATAAGAGTTTGAAGTATATCTTCACCCAGAAGGAAATCAACATGAGACAAAGGAGATGGTTAGAACTTATCAAAGATTACGACTTAAGTTTGCAATACCACCCCGGTAAAGCGAACGTAGTAGCCGATGCTCTAAGTCGTAAGACGTTTGTAAATGGCCTTACCAAAGGAGAATTGCCAGATGACTTGTGTAAGCAATTCAAAGAACTCAGATTGGAGATTGTACCAGAAGGACATCTCATGTCCTTAGATGTTCAACCCACTTTATTGGACAAGATCCGAGAAGTCCAGAAGACCGATAAAGAAATTGAAAAGATTAAGGAAAATATTAGTCTAGGGAAGGCTAAGAGTTTCCATATAGATGAACAAGGTACTTTATGGCACGGGAAACGTATATGTGTTCCACAAGACCCGGAGTTATGGAAACTGATCTTACAAGAAGGTCACAACTCTCCATATTCTATTCACCCGGGAAATACCAAAATGTACATGGACATGAAGGAAAGGTTTTGGTGGAACAATCTCAAAAGAGACATCGCCGAACATATTGCTTTGTGTGATGTGTGTAGCAGAGTCAAAGCGGAGCACCAGAAACCAGCAGGTTTGCTTCAACCACTACCTATTCCTGAATGGAAGTGGGAGAATATTGGTATGGATTTCATTACCGGATTACCAAGGACCAGATCAGGGTATGATTCCATATGGGTAGTAGTGGATCGCCTAACAAAAGTGGCTCATTTTATACCCGTGAAGACAACTTATACAAGTGCCAAGTTAGCTAAAATTTACATGAGCAGGATTGTATGCCTTCACGGTGTGCCAAAGAGTATTGTGTCAGATAGAGGAACCCAGTTCACATCTCACTTTTGGAGACAGCTTCTTGAATCCTTAGGAACGAGATTGGAATTTAGCACTGCTTTTCATCCTCAAACGGATGGACAAACAGAAAGGACCAACCAAATTCTTGAGTACATGTTGAGAGCCTGTGCTTTAGATTATGGAGCAAGTTGGGATGAAAGTTTGCCTTACGCAGAGTTCTCTTACAATAATAGTCATCAATCTAGTATTGGAATGGCACCATTTGAGTTACTCTACGTAAGGAAATGTACCACCCCATTATTATGGAATGGTGTGGGAGAAAGAAGCTTATTTGGACCTGATCTTATCAAGGACGCCGAAGAGAAAGTCAAATTGGTTAAGGACAGATTGAAGATAGCACAGTCCCGACAGAAAAGCTACGCAGATTCTAAGCGTAGAGAAGTCACCTACGAAGTTGGGGATAGAGCTTATCTCAGGGTATCACCACTCCGTGGAGTGAAAAGATTTGGAGTCAAAGGAAAGTTGGCACCAAGATATGTTGGGCCATTCAAGATTCTAAGTCGCAAGGGAGAAGTTGCATATGAAGTTGAATTGCCAGAATCTCTATCAGCAGTCCATAACGTATTTCATGTGAGTCAGCTTAAGAAATGTCACCCAGAAATGGAAGAGTCTTCTTTGAAGGATGCCATACCTTTGGAAGAAGTTCAGCTAGAAAGTGATCTCACTTATGAGGAAAAGCCTGTCAAGATTTTAGAGACCGCAGAAAGAGTTACCAGGACCAAGACTATCAAGTTTTGTAAAGTGCAATGGAACCATCACTCCGAAGAGGAAGCAACATGGGAAAGAGAAGATGATCTTTGGAAAGACCACCCTCACCTATTTGCTAGCCAAACCGAATCTCGAGGGCGAGATTCATCTTAAGGGGGTTAGATTTGTAACATCCCAAACATCATAGTTTCAAAACTTATTCATATCATCTTTGCATCATTCATCCATTTAGGGTTTTCTTAAAAATCATTTAGAGACAGAAGTTGGAGCTATGATTC
Organism: Avena sativa; assembly: GCA_916181665.1. Taxonomy (NCBI): domain Eukaryota; kingdom Viridiplantae; phylum Streptophyta; class Magnoliopsida; order Poales; family Poaceae; genus Avena; species Avena sativa. The sequence continues at coordinate 411,270,797 of OV702281.1, read as the reverse complement.
CATGTGGGCAATTTATCCCAAATGACCATCACCCTTTGAAATTTGAAAGTTTAAATAATTGTTTTCTTGCCTCCATTGATGGAAATATTAGGTGAAACTTTTAAACCAAGATTCCAAATTTAGAAATAGTTTCAAAATCCTTTCTTCAAATATTTGCATACTAGAGCAAATCTCTGTTTATTTTGAAACCCAAGCTTGACCAAGTCTTGCTAGGTAACCACTTAGTTAAAATGACTGTTTTTGAATCCAAAAAACCCTGCAAAAATTCCCAAAACAGTTTGGATTCAAAAGGATTTGAATTCATATCAAAAATCATTCCAGAAAATAGAAATAGAAAAAGAAAAGACTTAAACAAAAGAAAAAGGCCGCGCGGCCAGAATCTGGCCCAGCAACAAATCGAACCCAGTAAGCCCACCCGGGATCTTTTATTTCTCCTCTCACGCGCGAGCGCACGCGCTGAGCCGCTGACAAGCAAACCCCACCTGCACTCCGCGCACCTCGCTGACAAGCGGGCCATCTCCACGCCAGCATCGTCTCCACCCGCACGACCTGTTCGTCCCCAATCAACGCGGCCGTTTCCTGTGTGTTAATCGCGGCGTCAATTCGAATCAATGGCCGAGTGAGTCTCGCGCTTGACCAGGCTATATAAACCCCCTCTGTCCCCTCTCTCTTTTCCCCCAAACCCCAAGCACAGAACGCCCCCAGGCTGCGTGCATTTCTCTCTGCAACCCCGCCGTCTCCGACGACTGCGCCGGCGAATTCCGGTGAGTCTCGAGTTCCCCTCGGTCTCGCGTTCACGCTATCTTGTTCAGTGAACCTCTGTGCATCTTCTGACACTCTCCGTTTGCCTTCGCATGACCCATAGCTTCGGCAACGTCGACGACTGGACCGCCACCGTCTTCTGCACGAACTCCGGCGAGTTCTAGTGGTAAGCCCCGACCGCCCCGCGTCTTCTAGTTCAAGCACACGACTCTGCCTTGACTCTGTGAATCTAACCGTGTCCTCGTCTTGCCTTGGGGTGGTTCACAGCGACGTCCACGACGACCACCCGACACACCGACGCCGCCCTCCACTCCGGCGAGCAATCGCAACCGTGTCCGAGCGCCCCTTGACCAACCGCAAGTACGACGAGCTTCGCCGTGACCCCCTGAGCCCGGTGAGCTACTCCTCGATCTCTCTTACCCCCTGTAGTGCCGCCTCCATCGTCGACCGACAGTTCCGCCGCCGGTAGCCACCGCTCCGCCGCCAGTTCTTGGTCAGATCGATAGCAGCCATTGGATCTGCATCGTAGGGTTAGGATAGAACATTAAACGAAAGGGTAAGCGCGCATCTGAGCCGCCAGATCCCACTTAGATCGTACGGTCCATGGAGCGCGATCCGCGCGAGGCGGTACGCACCAGTAAGGATGCGACGCGTGGCAAGGTTTAAACTAAAAACAGAATTTAAAACCAGATTTAGATTCAAACTTCAAATGCTTATAACTTTTGAATGCCACGTTGGTTTTTTGTAAATTTTATACCGTTGGATTCAGTGAAACAAGGCCTTTCTGAATATCCAATTTATTTAGCATATAGTAACAGTTAAAAATGATTTTATTTGTAGAACAAGTTTAAGGCTATTTTAGATATAGATTTAATTTGGTAAATTATATTGGGGCCAAATAAGTTTAGTTGGCAAACTTGTGACATGTTAAGTTTCTGTAGACATGAGCATACTTGGTAGGATTTTCAAAAATCACCACTTAGTAAATTCTTGCATGCATGCATTCATATTATTTTTGGTTGTATATAATTGTGAATGCTTTAATTTCTTGTGTAGATTTTGCTAGTGATTGTGATTGTGAAGAGTGCTACTCTCCCCACTACCAAGGCAAGTGATATTTACATGAATAAATTTGTCCTATGTTTTGAACTAGCATTAGATATTTTGTTATAGTATTGCATGTTATTTTGTCTAATGCAAAAGATGGGGAAATCCTATGTAGTCTAGTAGATTTTCTAAGGAATTATCCCTTAGATAGGTTGCCATACTTTGCTTAGCCTAGCTTATAGCAAAACTAGGGTTGGTGAAAAACTACACTTACTACAAAGAAAATATTACTAAGTCAAGAGACTTATACTTTTCTAATAAAACCACTAAGTCAAATGAACCTCCTGGGTGGAATGGAAAGTATGGGTTATGTTGAGTGGTTACACAAGGCCATGGACTTGGGTTGTGTATCTCACTTGTGGTAAGCCACCCAGGCACAAAGGGATTTGGAGGCCAAGTGTTGAGAAAGCTTACAGTGCAACCACTTGGCAATATGGGCTCTGCCATGATCATATAGGTTGCTAGAACTTAGTCACTTGGACAGTTGGTGGTAGATGGGATGATAGGATGGAACGCGTCCATTTGACTAAGGAAAAGCTTCTGAAGGGTCCTGTCTTGGGAAACCAAGTCTAGTGGGGAAAGTGCACAACCTCTGCAGATGGAAAACCTAAGTACTTAGCCTTGTCCAAGGAAATGGACACTTTGAGCATCAAGACATGGAAGCTACAAGAATCTCATCACTCCAACTTCTAAATAAAAATTGATGGGTGAACAAGGGTGAAGGACCCCAATGTCTATTGGTGGTTCCTTGGGAATGTTTTTTTTTTGACAAAGAAAAACTTAGTGATTTCAACTAATAGGAAAAACCTATTTTCAAGCAAAGCAAGCCAAGCTACACTTAGCCAAAATGCATATAGTAGTATAGTCCACCTAAAATATACTAAGGTATCACTTGCCAATACTATTCCAAAGTATTGACCCTCTGTGGCTGTAACTTGTGATGTTGCAGGTTACTCCGATGATGACTAGGAGTCATGAGTCTACACTCAACATGCTTGCCTGTGGCACATGAAGATGAAGACTTATGTTTATTTACTTATTCCTTAAACTCTTGTATTAGGCCTATGGCCCTGAGTTGTAAAAGACCATGTTTTATCTCTGGAATGAATGTAATAAACGACCTTTGTATCTGTGTACTTCATCTTAAACTGTGGATGCTAGCATTGATCCAGGGACTAGCATTGCAATCACAGGGATCCTTTCCTTTATAAAGGATGGATCTAACAGTTTACAATGCTAGTCCCTGGATCAATAGCTAGCATCCACAGTTAAGATGTAATATCAAGAATCAAAGGTCATAACATAACTTTATAACCAGGAAAACATAATTTTATTACATCATACATAGCTCATATGGCTATTACATTACATTGCAGCGAAATAACTATAAGCATGGGGTCCTTCATCTTCAAAGTGCCACAGGCAGATGTTGGTTGTAGACTTTGTAATCCTAATCAATCAATCTTCACTAAAATCAATCAAACCTGCAACATACAAGTTACAGCCACAAAGGGTCAATACAATTGAATTGTATTGGCAAGTGATACTATGGTAGTATAGTGGAGTCTATCTTCTATATGCATTTGGCTAAGTGGAGTTGAGGCTTGCATTGCTCAAAATGGATTTCTCCTTAACATTTTGAAAATACTAAGTTTTTGTTTTGACAAAATCTTTTTCCAAAGCTTCTCTCAATCAAAGATTGAAGATTTCAAACAACCCTTGTTCAAACCACAAGTTTTATCTTAGAAATTTGAATGATGAGATTCTTGATTGCTTCCATGTCTTGATGCTCAAATTGTCCTTTACCAGGGACATGGCTAAGTACTTAGATTTTACACTCTGCAGAGGTGGTGCACTTTCCCCAGAAGACTTGGTTTCCCAAGACAAGATCTTTCAGAAGCCTTCCCTTAGACCAAAATGGACGCGCTCCAACCTATCAAACACTACCACCAACTGTCCATATGGCTAAGTTCTTGCAACCTATATGATCATGGCAGAGCCCATATTGCCAAGTGGTTGCACTTGAAGCTTCTCAACATTTGACATCTCAAATCTCTTTGTTCCTGGGTGGCCATCCACAAGTGAGATACACAAGGTAAACCATAGACATGGGCCTTGTGAACCACTCAACCAAAATCCACCAAGCAATTACCATTCCACCCAGATGATTCATTAACTTAGTTGTTTTATTAAACAAAAACACAAGTCCTCAGACATAGAAATTTTCCATAGTGTGAATATATTTCCACCCTTGTTTTCTATTAGCTAGGCTAAGCTTGATAGTAGTAGGAGTCTTAACTAGGAAAAATCGTACTAAGGATTCATCTACTAGGTTTTCTTATAGCAAGGTTTATACTTAGCAAAATCCATGCAAGTTTTACTTAGCAAAATCACTAGTGCATAGTGAAAGTAATGGGATAGAAAGTATGAAGCATCACTTGCCTTTTTGGTAGAGGGTATAGGTTCACTCCTTGTCCTTGCAACAATCACACTCTTCAAGTCACTACAATTCAATCAAGCAAGGCACAAGCTCAATCTACCAATCAAGCAAAACAACACATAAAATAACAAAGTCAAAGTAATGCATGCAAGCATGCCAAGCTTTGTTTTGTTTGAAAAATTGGTTCCTAATGGGTCATAAACTTTTTGAAAACACCTAATGGTCATTTTGTTAAGTGGCAATGTCATTTTACAAAAGATTTCACTTCAAAACCATTTTCAAAACAAAGTATCATTTTATGTGGTGTAGAAATATTTTTTACTAAGGCATTAATCTATAGGGTTCACCAAATATGTTTTCAAACTATAAAACTTGGTGTTTGGGGTCATAGAGTTTAAAACAAAACATTTCCCAAAGGTTTTCCTTCAAAATCATTTGTAATAAATAAACCACATTTCTATTTGACTAGAAAGGGTTTTAAATCAAAGAATCTTTATTTTGTTTTACTAAATACATTTTTGAGTCCACAAAGTGTTTCCTATGGTCAGTAGGTTCAAAGCAATCCAATTGCAAAATATTTTAACCCCAAATTCATTTTTAAACAATTTTTACATCCTTAACAAGCATACAAATGTTTCTGCAAAAACAAACACTCTAACAGATACTATTTGCTAAACCAAGGGCATGGTTGGCTAGGGTTTGTTCTACTGATTCCAATGATACCAAATTTTCAATTTTTGGACGTGTGGTTTAAAAGTTACAGTGGTTTCAAAATGGCACTTAAATCTGATTTCAAAATCTGTTTTAAACAGAACAGGGGACACGCGGCGCTTCGCTATTCGCGGGTACCGCTTCAGTGTGGATCACGCTGCAGACCATTGGATTAAAAAGGATCTGTGCGGCTCTGATCAACGAATACCCTTTCGCTTACTTTCTATCCTATCCGCCAGATCGAGATCTAACGGCTCTCAGTGCCCCGACCATAAGCTGGCGGCGCTGGACTCTGACGCGCGGCGGCGGCGGCTTGTCAGTGGCGTCGCCGGTGTTACAGGAAGCGAGAAGGAGGGAGAGGGTGCTCACCGAGATCGCAGGAGGCTGGGGAAGCTCTTCGTGTGGTCGTCGGGGCAAGGGGCGCAAGAGGGCAGGAGGAATTCCTCGCCGGAGTTCGGTCTGGCGACGGTTGGCTCTGGTCGAGGTCGAAGACGAAGCTGTCGGTCACCAGGAGGCAAACAAAGGACGTGATCAGATGCAGGAGACCACGGAGATGACGTGTGCGTGAACGAGAGGGGAAGAGGCGGTCTGTTCTTACCAGTAGGCTTCGCCAGAGAAGAAGGCAAACGCGGCGGCGTTCGGGAGCTTGTCGTAGTCGACGCTCTGGGGCGCCCGCAGTCGAATGAAGGGCACAAGCAGATGCGTCAGGAGGTGGGGAAGGTGCGAGCTAGGTCGAGGAGGCACGGGGTGGCGCTGGGTCACCGGAATTTGCACCGGAGCATCGTCGGAGTCAGTGATGGTTTGGGGATGATTCAAGCAGCCTGGGGGCGTGTCGAGGTGGGGCGACAGAGGGAAAGTGAAGAGGAGGGACAGGCGTCTTAACGTGCATGGTCAAGGTGAGTGATGGTGGCCGCGTTAACACGGATTAAGGCCGCGGAATCTCTGCAGGTAACGGCGACGGGGGAGGGAGAAGAGGTCGTGCGGGTGAGGAGGATGAACAGGAGAGTGGGGTCCAGTCGTCAGTGGGAAAAGGAGTGAGGGAGAGGTCCACCAGTCAGTCACACTGCGGGTTAAAGATTAAGTGCAAAACGTTTCCTTCGGGAGAGGAAAGCTGGGCTGGTTGCTAGGCTTATTGGGCTGGCTGGCTGGGCTGGTTTGTTTTCATATTTTTTTTCTTCCTGGAACCTTTTTCCTTTTCTAATTCTTTTTCTGTTTTTGAAATTCAAACAATCAAACAACATTCAAACAATTCAAACTAACACCACACTTTGAAACTTTGAAATTGGTTCTGTTCAGTAACATAAACCAAAATTCCAAAATAAAATAATATTTAAATCTTTTTAGGATCCATTCATTAATTAAATATAATGGACCTTTATTTATTTAATAAAATAGGGTTTTATTTAATTAATAAAATTTCCATTTGAAATCCAAATATTTTCAAAACCAAATCAGTAGGTTTTATTTGGAAATAAGGAATATTTGGAAACTTGTTTAAAACAAAATAACCTTTTATTTTAGGGTCCATTAATAATTAAATACAATGGACCTTAGTTTTTAAATCAAATAGGATTTGTTTTATTAGAATATTTATTTTGAAATCTAAAATAAAACGAAAACACTTCAGTAGGTTTTAATTAAGAAAATAAAATACTTAGAAAACTTATTTAAAATAATTTAATAAGTTTTGATGTTTTAATTAAAATGGTAAAACCTTTTATTTAAGTAAAATTTGGATATTAATTCCTTATTATTTTATTTAAATAAACCTTTACTATTTTTTATCAAAACAAAATGTTTTATTTCAAAGGCTTGGCCAAGGTTTAATTTGGCTTTATAAAATAATCCTTATTTATAAATCCTCCTTTCTTTTGAAAACCAAATCCTTTTATTAAAAGATCCAAAATAGTAATTTCAAAATATTTTTAGCTTTATTGTTTATTTAACTTTTTAAATCCCTTTATTTGATCCAAATAGGTTTTGAAAGTTTCAAATTGGATTCAAAAGTTTCTTCTCACTCTGAAAATCAAACAAAGTTTTATTTTATTCATTTATTTTTCACATTACAAGATTTGGAAAATCTTGGGATGTGACAGGCTACCAACCTTAAAATAAATCTCGTCCCGAGATTTGGGAAGGCTAGGGTTACAAGCAGGCTCAAAACAACTAGGGTACTACCACCCTTGAAAATTTTCATACAAAAATTACATATTGTCCTTCTTGGGATCCTGGGGAAACTTCTCTAAACAAACATTTGCATTGTGTCCTTTGTTTCCGTACTTGACTCATGGGCCAAGGTTGAGTTACTCCATAGGCTTGTTCAACTTGTTCTTCATCTTTTCTGGACAGTTGCTTGCATAATGTCCTGGGTTCTTGCAGTTGAAACAATGGATGTCCTTGAGTTCTTTACGTGGCTCTTGTGGACAAGTTTCTACATAATGGCCTAGCTCTTTGCAGTTGTTGCACACCACTTGGCCAATCTCTTTATTCTTCGGGTTCTCTGGGCATTCACCAGAATAGTGTCCCATTTTCTTACATTTATAACATTGCACATGGCTTTTGTCTATCTTTTGCTTCTTGGGTTTCTTTGATCCTTTGAATTGGGTTGTTTTGTTTGGAGGTATAAGTGGTCCTTTTCCTTTGCCCTCAACCTTCTTGGTATACTTGGATCCTTCTTGTTTCCTTTGTTCCACCATGGAATAGATGGGGCATTGGATAGGAACATGGTTGTTTCCCTCACATAGGTAGCAAGTGGCTTGAGAAGTGGGACATTGTCCAACAGGATGTTTCTCTTCACAGTTGGGGCATTGATCTCCATGCTCCTTGGAAGTATGATCCTTGTCTCCACAAATAATGCAAGCTGGGGCTCCATCTAGGATAACATTTCTGTCATCCTTGTTGTCAAAGACTCTTTTGGGATAGCTTTCTTCCATTTTGATCATTTGATCAGTCACCTTAAGCATCAATTGGCCTTGAGTTTCCAAAAATCCATGTAGTATTGGATCTTCTCCACTGGTGTTGGCTATGAATTGAGCTGTCACTTGGTTCAACTGGTTTTGGGTTGCTATGAGCTCTTTCATGCTGTCTTCTTGGTTGGTGTTGGTGTCATCAACCTTGATGTTGGAGTCTCTTGGAGTAGTCATCTGTTTGGGTTGATTGGGACTTAGGTTAGACAAAATATTTCTAAGGAAATAGTTCTAATCACACACATCATAATTCACACAAGCAATGTGCAAGCAAACACAAACCAACACTTCACTCAAACACAAAATTCAAGCACATACTTAGGCAACCAAAAATATTTTTGTTACACCACATAAGTTGGTGGTTTTGTCTTAACTAAAATATGGTGGTCCATCTATATGGTTCACTTGTGATCTTTCCAACCTTCTTGGTTGCTTCTTCTTACTTGAGATCATGGTTTCCTTGAGAAAACTCTTGGTCATATAACTTCAAAGTTGATGATGGCTCCTTCTTATTTTGAATTCCCTTAGTCTCCAAACCTTGAGCAAGATTTTCTTGTCTCACTTGTAGTCCTTAGTGGTATCCAAGTTGGAAGTCCTTGGGGAATATGCTGAAGATGTTGAAGTCATTAGAGTTGAAGAAGTTGAAGTCATTATAGTTGAAGAAGTTGAAGAATTCCTTTGCACATGGTGAAGTCTTTGGTCATGGGGTAGGTTTTTCCATCAAGTTGAAATAGAAGAGAAGTAGAGTTGAAACCAAAATGGTTGAGGAAAGAGTTTACAAGTGTTTTTGTAAATAAGTTTTTGGAACAAGTACAACTCCTATTTTTCTAAGGGTTTTTGTCCAATCCTAGGTTTACAAATCCTACAGGCAACACAATGCTCTGATACCATCTGTAGAGGGAGTGTCCCAACCTTTAATCAATATAAGGTGGAGTCCCCTGTGTTTACAATGCTAGTCCCTGGATCAATAGCTAGCATCCACAGTTAAGATGTAATATCAAGAATCAAAGGTCATAACATAACTTTATAACCAGGAAAACATAATTTTATTACATCATACATAGCTCATATGGCTATTACATTACATTGCAGCGAAATAACTATAAGCATGGGGTCCTTCATCTTCAAAGTGCCACAGGCAGATGTTGGTTGTAGACTTTGTAATCCTAATCAATCAATCTTCACTAAAATCAATCAAACCTGCAACATACAAGTTACAGCCACAAAGGGTCAATACAATTGAATTGTATTGGCAAGTGATACTATGGTAGTATAGTGGAGTCTATCTTCTATATGCATTTGGCTAAGTGGAGTTGAGGCTTGCATTGCTCAAAATGGATTTCTCCTTAACATTTTGAAAATACTAAGTTTTTGTTTTGACAAAATCTTTTTCCAAAGCTTCTCTCAATCAAAGATTGAAGATTTCAAACAACCCTTGTTCAAACCACAAGTTTTATCTTAGAAATTTGAATGATGAGATTCTTGATTGCTTCCATGTCTTGATGCTCAAATTGTCCTTTACCAGGGACATGGCTAAGTACTTAGATTTTACACTCTGCAGAGGTGGTGCACTTTCCCCAGAAGACTTGGTTTCCCAAGACAAGATCTTTCAGAAGCCTTCCCTTAGACCAAAATGGACGCGCTCCAACCTATCAAACACTACCACCAACTGTCCATATGGCTAAGTTCTTGCAACCTATATGATCATGGCAGAGCCCATATTGCCAAGTGGTTGCACTTGAAGCTTCTCAACATTTGACATCTCAAATCTCTTTGTTCCTGGGTGGCCATCCACAAGTGAGATACACAAGGTAAACCATAGACATGGGCCTTGTGAACCACTCAACCAAAATCCACCAAGCAATTACCATTCCACCCAGGTGATTCATTAACTTAGTTGTTTTATTAAACAAAAACACAAGTCCTCAGACTTAGAAATTTTCCATAGTGTGAATATATTTCCACCCTTGTTTTATATTAGCTAGGCTAAGCTTGATAGTAGTAGGAGCCTTAACTAGGAAAAATCCTACTAAGGATTCATCTACTAGGTTTTCTTATAGCAAGGTTTATACTTAGCAAAATCCATGCAAGTTTTACTTAGCAAAATCACTAGTGCATAGTGAAAGTAATGGGATAGAAAGTATGAAGCATCACTTGCCTTTTTGGTAGAGGGTATAGGTTCACTCCTTGTCCTTGCAACAATCACACTCTTCAAGTCACTACAATTCAATCAAGCAAGGCACAAGCTCAATCTACCAATCAAGCAAAACAACACATAAAATAACAAAGTCAAAGTAATGCATGCAAGCATGCCAAGCTTTGTTTTGTTTGAAAAATTGGTTCCTAATGGGTCATAAACTTTTTGAAAACACCTAATGGTCATTTTGTTAAGTGGCAAGGTCATTTTACAAAAGATTTCACTTCAAAACCATTTTCAAAACAAAGTATCATTTTATGTGGTGTAGAAATATTTTTTACTAAGGCATTAATCTATAGGGTTCACCAAATATGTTTTCAAACTATAAAACTTGGTGTTTGGGGTCAGAGAGTTTAAAACAAAACATTTCCCAAAGGTTTTCCTTCAAAATCATTTGTAATAAATAAACCACATTTCTATTTGACTAGAAAGGGTTTTAAATCAAAGAATCTTTATTTTGTTTTACTAAATACATTTTTGAGTCCACAAAGTGTTTCCTATGGTCAGTAGGTTCAAAGCAATCCAATTGCAAAAGATTTTAACCCCAAATTCATTTTTAAACAATTTTTACATCCTTAACAAGCATACAAATGTTTCTGCAAAAACAAACACTCTAACAGATACTATTTGCTAAACCAAGGGCATGGTTGGCTAAGGTTTGTTCTACTGATTCCAATGATACCAAATTTGCAATTTTTGGACATGTGGTTTAAAAGTTACAGTGGTTTCAAAATGGCACTTAAATCTGATTTCAAAATCTGTTTTAAACAGAACAGGGGACACGCGGCGCTTCGCTATTCGCGGGTACCGCTTCAGTGTGGATCACGCTGCAGACCATTGGATTAAAAAGGATCTGTGCGGCTCTGATCAATGAATACCCTTTCGCTTACTTTCTATCCTATCCGCCAGATCGAGATCTAACGGCTCTCAGTGCCCCGACCATAAGCTGGCGGCGCTGGACTCTGACGCGCGGCGGCGGCGGCTTGTCAGTGGCGTCGCCGGCGTTACAGGAAGCGAGAAGGAGGGAGAGGGTGCTCACCGAGATCGCAGGAGGCTGGGGAAGCTCTTCGTGTGGTCGTCGGGGCAAGGGGCGCAAGAGGGCAGGAGGAATTCCTCGCCGGAGTTCGGTCTGGCGACGGTTGGCTCTGGTCGAGGTCGAAGACGAAGCTGTCGGTCACCAGGAGGCAAACAATGGACGTGATCAGATGAAGGAGACCACGGAGATGACGTGTGCGTGAACGAGAGGGGAAGAGGCGGTCTGTTCTTACCAGTAGGCTTCGCCGGAGAAGAAGGCAAACGCGGCAGCGTTCGGGAGCTTGTCGTAGTCGACGCTCTGGGGCGCCCGCAGTCGAATGAAGGGCACAGGCAGATGCGTTAGGAGGTGGCGAAGGTGCGAGCTAGGTCGAGGAGGCACGGGGTGGCGCTGGGTCACCGGAATTTTCACCGGAGCATCGTCGGAATCAGTGATGGTTTGGGGATGATTCAAGCAGCCTGGGGGCGTGTCGAGGTGGGGCGACAGAGGGAAAGTGAAGAGGAGGGATAGGCGTCTTAACGTGCATGGTCAAGGTGAGTGATGGTGGCCGCGTTAAGACGAATTAAGGCCGCGGAATCTCTGCAGGTAACGGCGACGGGGGAGGGAGAAGAGGTCGCGCGGGTGAGGAGGATGAACAGGAGAGTGGGGTCCAGTCGTCAGTGGGAAAAGGAGTGAGGGAGAGGTCCGCCAGTCAGTCACACTGCGGGTTAAAGATTAAGTGCAAAACGTTTCCTTCGGGAGAGGAAAGCTGGGCTGGTTGCTGGGCTTATTGGGCTGGCTGGCTGGGCTGGTTTGTTTTCATATTTTTTTTCTTCCTAGAACCTGTTTCCTTTTCTAATTCTTTTTCTGTTTTTGAAATTCAAACAATCAAACAACATTCAAACAATTCAAACTAACACCACACTTTGAAACTTTGAAATTGGTTCTGTTCAGTAACATAAACCAAAATTCCAAAATAAAATAATATTTAAATCTTTTTAGGATCCATTCATTAATTAAATAAAATGGACCTTTATTTATTTAATAAAATAGGGTTTGATTTAATTAATAAAATTTCCATTTGAAATCCAAATATTTTCAAAACCAAATCAGTAGGTTTTATTTGGAAATAAGGAATATTTGGAAACTTGTTTAAAACAAAATAACCTTTTATTTTAGGGTCCATTAATAATTAAATACAATGGACCTTAGTTTTTAAATGAAATAGGATTTGTTTTATTAGAATATTTATTTTGAAATCTAAAATAAAACCAAAACACTTCAGTAGGTTTTAATTAAGAAAATAAAATACTTAGAAAACTTATTTAAAATAATTTAATAAGTTTTGATGTTTTAATTAAAATGGTAAAACCTTTTATTTAAATAAAATTTGGATATTAATTCCTTATTATTTTATTTAAATAAACCTTTACTATTTTTTATCAAAACAAAATGTTTTATTTCAAAGGCTTGGCCAAGGTTTAATTTGGCTTTATAAAATAATCCTTATTTATAAATCCTCCTTTTCTTTTGAAAACCAAATCCTTTTATTAAAAGATCCAAAATAGTAATTTCAAAATATTTTTAGCTTTATTGTTTATTTAACTTTTTAAATCCCTTTATTTGATCCAAATAGGTTTTGAAAGTTTCAAATTGGATTCAAAAGTTTCTTCTCACTCTGAAAATCAAACAAAGTTTTATTTTATTCATTTATTTTTCACATTACAAGATTTGGAAAATCTTGGGATGTGACAGAGTAACGCCAGCACCGCAAATCCGCTGCCACCAGCATCTACGTCTGCGGCTGCCAAAATCACTCCAGCTGATAGAGTGATGTACGGCAATCTACTCATCGATCCTATGACCGTGGCCCATATACGGAACATGGTCCAGCTTGATAAGAAGCGCCAGCGGCTACTAGAGGAAGCATAGGCCATCGCGGAGCAAGGCGCAAAGTTAGATCGAGATCTGGTCAAAGCATGGAAATCGATTGAGACGGCTAAAGCACTGAAGGCCGAGTACAAGACTCTGCTCAAGCATCAGAAGGCTAGGAAATCTCTGGATCATGTCGTCAACGACCCTGGTGTACGGTGCAACTTGGTGTGGGCTCCTTGTTGGGATTATGCCCTAGAGGCAATCATGTATGATGATATTTCCCATTGTATTCATAAAGATATTAAGTTGTGCTTGTATGAGCATCTGATGTATATCATTGAATATGTGATTCGGTTGTGAAACTATACATTCATGTTGTTTGTACTAAATATCCTTGCTCATCGAGTTTGTGTTGGACACACAACTTAGACCAATGTGAAAGTCGGCTTGATGATTCGGTTCCACTTGTCATGGGCATGGATATGCTATTCCGACTTACAAAAATTCGGCTAAAGAGTTTAGCGATTCAGATTGACCCATATTGAGGTACAACGAACAAGTTGTCATTTGTATATCTCAATCAATGTAATCCTTAGACCTGACGTTGTTGCATAGTCCGAGTTGAGGATCACCGACTTAGGTTCTATCAAATGCTGATCCGTAACTGGGCAGTTATAAAGGCAGAGTTTGGGTCGACTAAGAATCAAGCCGCGTGATGTGAATGACCAAGATGGGATTTTTACCCTCCAATTGGAGAGATATTCTTTGGGCCCTCCCGGATGATATGATTCGGAAAGCATGGCCATACACGACTCGGTTAAGTGTTAACCGAGGTGATCGACTAAGAGTTAGTCGGGTGAATCACTTATCTCGGATCGAGAAGAGAGTCGGGCTATTTAAGGGATGACAAATATTCGCCTATAGTCTGACAAGGTACATCGTGTGGAAAAAGGGACTTGGACCTAAGTCGCATTGGAAAGGCAAGTCATCATGACTATTTGGTACTTGGGAGTCGGCATGTTCTGCTAGGAGCCGCTACCGACTGATCGATTGAGAGTCGGACTCCAATCGTATCTAAGTAGGCAAGAGCCTGCGGGGTCACACACTTAAGAGCGGGAGCAAGTTCCCGGAAATCTGGTTGGGTTGGACCCAAGCCGGATTTGGACTGAGTTAGTGAGTCGGACTCACGGTGACTGGTGTTATATGGCTTTAGTGAATGTGCCACGTGAGTGGAGCCCACATCACTCCCTATATATAGTGGATCGCAGTAACCTAGAAGGGTTAATGGTTGATCGGTTAGGTCATTCCATGTGTTGGAAACCTAGCTCCACAACAGTCCTGTCGTCGTAACGAACCTAGCAGTTCGCCGCTGGTGCTCCCCCTTGTACGTGTGGATTCTAGCAGAGGTGATGTACGATCAGCACCAGGATGATCGGATCGTAAAGGACTGCACTGCATCAACTAACGTGCTATATCAGTAATCCGCAACCGCGCGTCTAGTGGTAAACCTCGTGGCCTTCTACCTCACCTAGATCTTGGGATCACTGCGTTAGAGGGAAAATGTTTTGTTTTATATCTACATGGCCCAACAGTGGTATCAGAGCGATAGCTTTTGGTTTTAGGCTCGAGATCTCGCATATGTGATATGCGGTTGGCTATAGATGAGATCTATATGCTGTTTTGGTGGTCAATCTATGAGATAGATCGGTTTTGTATGAGGTTGATTGGATCAACTGTACTCGGGGAATGGTAAATCTGATTTCCGTGATCATACTGCTGAGGTCGTGGAACGACATACCCCTACCGGTCGGTTTCCGCCATCGGGGTAGATTGTGACGCGTAAATCCAGAAGCGGTGATCGAAGATCAAAGAGCTTGATCGAGTCGGAATTATGGTCAGAATCCATGTCCGGATAGTAGATGAGATCTATGTTTTCGGACCGCCAGCTTTGCCCTGTCGTAGCGCGTTAGACGTTGTTGCGAGTTTCACAACACCGGTAGATAGCATATCTATGCATAACTTGTTTTTTCAGGAAGTTGTGAATGGTATGGTTCATGTGCATGTGATGTATGCGTGTAATCCATACGTGATCTGCGAATCACAGTTTTTTGTCAGCCGACTGGAGCCTAAGTGTTGTCATTTTATTGTATAACGACCCGCGTGTCGGATTCTCCATGTAATTTACTTTACTAAGCTAGAGTAGTTGTTTGGAGAACCCGGATGGCATGCAAGGCGATATACATGCCGGCGACATGGAGTAAGACGACAAGTGACAAGATTTGGCACGAGTTGTATTACAGGCTTTGTGTAGATGGAGATCGCTATGAAGAGAGTGATACGTTGGAAACGTATCTATAATTGTTGATGTTCCATGCTTGTTTAGTATCTACTTTGCTTTACTTGTCCACACTTTGAGGTGATTTTTACATGTTTTCTGGTACTAACCTATTTACAAGTTGCAACAGTGCCAGATGCCTGTTTTCTGCTGTTTTTGGTTTCAAAATAGTTAGTAAAAAATATTCTCGGAATTGGACGGGACAAACGTCAAAGTCAATTACTTTCCATGGGGAACAAGAAGTCCAGAGGAGAGCCGGAGGGGCCGGGCAGGGGGGCAGACCCACCCCAGGCGCGGGGGTAGGTGGGCCCGCGCCTAGCTAGGGTTTGGTGGCCCTGGCTGCCTCCTGGCCTCGCCCCTTCGCCTATAAGAAGCCCCTGATGCAGAAACCCTGAGTACCCAATCAGAAATCCATGAAACCGTCTGTAGCGGGGGGATCTGAAGTTCTTCCCGGCACCCTGCCGAAGGGGAGATCATCTCGGAGGCCTTCTCTCCGGTATGATTCGTGAGTAGTTCCACCTTGGACTATGGGTCCATGTAGTAGCTAGATGGTTGTATCTCCTCCTTTGTGCTTTCATGTATAGATCTTGTGAGCTCCGTTCATGATCAAGATCTAATCTAATTGTAATCATGCATGTTGTGTTTCCGGGGATCCGATGGATATTGAGATTATTATGTTGGTTTGATTAATGGTTTTATCGTTATGATTCTATCATGTCTGTGTTGTTTGTGATCTTGCATGCTCTCCATTGCTAGTGGTTATCTTCGCCAAGTAGTTGCTAGTGACTCCAAGAGGGGGTATTTATGCTCGATAGTGGGTTCATGCCTCTAGTTTCCAAGGGAAGTGACATAAATATCTTCGGTTTTAGATGTGCTCTTGCTACTAGGGAGAAAACAACGGTCTCTTGTTCATGGAACATGTGGACTGTTTACCTTACACACTTTGCTTAAATCAGTTTTCTGTTGCTTGCAACTTAATACTGGAGGGGGTTCGGATGATAACCTGAAGGTGGACTTCTAGTCATAGATGCAGTTGGATGACGGTCTATGTATATTGTTGTATTGCCCAATCAACCTCATAGGATATTTCTAGCTAGTAATTGCATTGTTATGCCTTGCTCAGTTCCTGTCAATTGCCCCGCTGTAATTTGTTTACCCTTCATTCCATGTTGTTTATCTAAATAGAGCACCTCTAGTGAACTATGGACCCCGGTCCAATCTTTACCATTGATACATATTCCACTGTTACCTGTTTACTTGCTGCAAACCATCATCTTCCACACCATACATTTAATCATTTGTTACAGCAAAATGGTGAGCTTGACAACCTCACTGATTCGTTGGGGCAAAGTCTTGAGTTTGTGTTGTGTAGGTTTCCGCGTTGCTAGCAACACCTATGTGACGTTTCATTCCTCCTACTAGTTCGATAACCTCGGTTTATTACTGAGGGAAACTTGCTGCTGTGCTGCTTCATACCTTGCTCTTGGGGTTTCCAACGAAGCGTCCCACGAAAAGTGGTGGGCGCCATCAAGCTATTTTCTGGCGCCGTTGCCGGGGAGGCTAAGGACGTCTTCACTAGGGGAGTACTTCACTTCCTTTCTCTTTACTTTGTTTTTAGTTTGCTTTGTTTCTTTTGCTTGGTTTTGTTTGCCTCCTTTCAAAAACAAAACCCCCAAAAAATTAGTCTAGCTTGGTTTGCTTTCTTTATCCAAAAACACAAAAAAAATTAGTTCCTGCTCTAGCTGCTGCTGCTGTTTTTGGCTTTCCCACCTTTGCCAAAATGAACTCTGCTGAGAACACCAAGTTGTGTGACTTCACTAGCACCAACAACAATGATTTCCTAAGCACTCCTATTGCTCCACCTGCTCCTGATGCTACCTTTTATGAAATTAAGCCTGCTTTGTTGAATCTTGTGATGAGAGAGCACTTTTCTGGTGCTGGTTCTGATGATCCTGCTGCCCATCTTAATAGATTTGTTGAAATTTGTGATATGCAAAAGTATAAGGATGTAGATGGAGATATTATTAAGCTCAGGCTTTTTCCTTTCTCCTTGAGGGGAAAAGCTAAAGAATGGTTGCTATCTTTGCCTAAAAATAGTATTGATTCTTGGACTAAGTGCAAAGATGCTTTTATTGGAAAGTACTATCCTGCTGCTAAGATTATTGCTATGAGAAGTGACATTATGAAATTTAAACAACTTGATAGTGAACATGTTGCTCCTTCTTGGGAAAGAATGAAATCTTTGGTTAAAAAATGCCCTACTCATGGACTCACTGCTTGGATGATAATCCAGACTTTTTATGCAGGTTTGAACTTCTCCTCAAGAAACCTGCTGGATTCTGCTGCTGGAGGTACCTTCATGGGCCTCACTTTGGGTGCTGCAACAAGGCTCCTTGATAATATGATGGTTAACTACTCTGAATGGCATGTTGAGAGAGCTCCACATGGTAAGAAGGCAAATTCTATTGAGGAAACTTCCTCTTTGAGTGAAAAGATTGATGTTATTATGGCTATGCTTGTTAATGGGAAAGCTCCTCTAGATCCTAATAGTGCTCCCTTAGCCTCTTTGGTTGCTCAAGAAGAGCAAGTTGACGTGAACTTCATTAGAAACAACAATTTCAACAATAATGCCTATAGGCCTTATCCTCCTAATAATGGAAACTCTTATGGAAGCTCTTACAATAATGCTAGAAGTGCCCCCTCTGAACTTGAAGTAATGCTCAAGGACTTTATTAGTAAACAAACCACTTTCAATAAGACTATAGAGGAAAAGCTTTTAACTGTTGAGAAAAATATATCCTCTTTTTCTGAAGCTCAAATTTCCTTGGTTAATAAAATGGCTGCTAAACCTAAAACTATGGAAAACACCTTTGCTACTGCTCATTCCATACAAGTTACTATTGATGAAAATGTTAGGGTGTTAGCTCAACTTCATGCTAAGTGGGAAAGGGAAGCTGAAATTGATAGAAACAATAGTGTGTGCACTATCACCACTAAACCACAAGTAGCCTCTATTTCTCCTCCTACTATGCCTACCACTAGTGATGCTAAGTTTGACTTTGATATTGATGGTTGCAATATTTCTGAAGTGATTATGTTCTTGCAAAAGCTTGCTAGAAGTCCTGATGCTAGTGATATGCATGTTGCCTTTACCAAACACATTACAGATGCTCTTGTTAAGATTAAGGAAGAGAAGCTAAAACACAAAGCTTCTATTCCTAGGAAAGTAGAAGATAGTTGGGAACCCATTATTAATATGCAAGTGAATGACTTTGATCTCAAAGCTTCATGTGATCTTGGTTCTAGTGTCTCTATTATGCCTAGGAAGATTTATGAAATGCTTGATTTGCCACCATTAGAAGATTGTTATTTGGATGTCCCACTCAATGATAATGCTAAGAAGAAACTCATGGGGAGTATTAATGTTGTTCTCATTATGGTTAACAATGCTTATGTCCCTGTTGATTTCTATGTTTTCGATGTTGAATACAATGCTTCTTGTCCTATAACTTTGTGAAGACCTTTTCTTAGAACAGTTGGTGCCATCATTGATATGAAATAAGGCATCATGCACTTTACTCCCCCGGTAAGCAATCATATCTTCCCTAAGAAGAAAAATAAAGATAATAAAAGAAGGAACAAGAGGGGCAATTATTCATTTGAAAATACGTGATTCTTCTTGCTTCTTGTGCCTAACTTAAAGGCGTTAAAAAAGTACTTGTTGGGAGATAACCCAAGAGTTTCCTTGAGTCACGGAAGTTATTACTTCTGTAATAACCTCTCCTTATCCTTTTTGTTTGCTTTTGTGCCAAAAATGACCTCTAATGAGAGGGAAGTAAGATTTGGGGAGTTGCTGTCTGTCCTCCACCAAAAAAATTGTGATGAGGCTCTGTAACTCGGATTGAGCTAAACATTTATGATTAAATCCCCCAGTATGTTAGCTAACTTTCGTTAGTTCAACACTTTTTGATTTGAGCAACATAAGATGTTCGAAAAAATTGGTTTCTACCTGCTGGTCTGTTTTGACAAATTTCTGCCATTATTTGCATTTGCTTCTTATTGATTCCTTTTTGAGTTCTCTTCAGGTAAATTGAGATTTTTGAAGGAGTTACTACATTATCTTGTGTTTTTAGTGAAAAGTCTTGCTGTTCCAAAGCTTTGCCAGAGGTCTAATATCTTTTGAATACACTAATGTTGCTAATAAAGATTGTGTGAATTTTTGTATGAAGGAAAAATTTTAGGTGTAGAGAGAGAATGCTGTAATGAGATGAAGAATGGACAAAAGCTCATTGTTGGGGATTCCACCATGGTGTCACCCAAGAAATATCCAATAGGTACAAGCATCAAAGCTTGGGGATGCCCAAGGCATCCCCTTCTTCATCAATAAAAAGCTCAGGTCTGTCTAGACACTTCGTTTTTATTGTTTCATGCACAGTTGTGTTGTTCTTGGAGAGTCTTAGTTTTTGTTTGCTTTGCTTAGTTTGTTTATTTTGGTTTAGTAGTTTGGACCCCCGTTCTCGTCGTGTTGTTCTGCAAATAAGTTTTGCTTGGTGTTTGGAAAGGAGTAGTAAGTTCTTGCTTAAAGTGCAAGAGGAGCTCGCATTGACTGTGACTTAGACTTTAGCATGACATGCTAGGTGTTGTTTTAGCATTATGCTTAGTGATTATTGTTGTAGCATGTCTTGTTCCAAACAATTGGGATTACTTAGTGCGCCTTGAAGAAATTATGCGTTGTTTTAGCATGCAAAAGCATAGTATTGTGGTATTCTCCTTTGATGTTTTGCTTGGGTTGACTTGGCACATGCTCACACCATTTTATGACTATGACAAGTCACCATTAGCCTCTATGATCATTTAGTCCTTGACTTGTAGTACCACTCTTTGCTTTGATTAGTTTGCTTTGTTGCATTGCATAATTATGGTCATTATTGCTCTCTTAGTTGGTTGCTCCCAGTCTTTTGCTAGCCTCCACTTATATGAGTAAATTCTACTCATGCTTCCAACTTCCAAGAAACCAAGTTATTCCAAAGTGCCAACTATAAACTCCTATTCATGGTGTGTTACACCATTCCAAAGTATATTCTTGTTTTCATCTATCTTCCAATTTAAAACTATTTTGTTATGTGAAAACTTAGTGATTAAAGCCCTCACGAACTTGATGGCACACTTTATTATTTGCCCCTAATAAACTTGAACCATTGTGACAACTTTGTTGTATATGCTTGCACTTATAAGTTGGAATTAGCAGAACCGTGTTGTCACGGGGAACGTTTTCAACATTGCACTTGTACCTTGTTGTACTCAGTTGTTATCATGTTCTTTTGTCTATGGATGTCACCGGTGTGAAATAAAGAGGGAACTTGTAAGTCCATGGAGTTTGTATCCTGTGTTAGAGAAACGCCTGGGCCGCTAGCCTAAGCCATGCCTAATCATGGTGGAAACTTGCAGCATCACCATAGTGACATCTATGAAGCATTCTTCTTATAAAAAAAGAGAGACATATTGAGAAAAGAGGAAAGAGAGAAAAAAGCACCATATTCCCATGATACATAAGAAGAATTGCTGAGATGTTCATTGTCTACTTGCCTTGTGATTTTGGTTATGGGAAATCACCTGTACCATGTGCATATACTCCATCTTTGCCACTTTAACCTTAACCACTTCAAGATGCTTATGATAGGGGCAACGAGAGATGAAAGCTAACTAGTACCATAATTTTTGGAAGCTCTTTTTGAAACTTGTAATCCCTGCTTCCTTTAAAAAAAGGCCTTTCTTCCACCATTATTGAGTATCCACCTTCTACCTTTAGGCAGCATTAAGAGATCATAGTTGTCATTCTGTGTGCAATGTTCCAAAGCTTATTAATTGATGCATATTGTGTTATAACTTGTTCTTGTGCTATTTTTTTCTAGTCACCCTTGTGAACTTTGCAGGTGTCCTATGCATTATATTGCTACTATATGGGGGACAAGCTGATTGTCACTATGCTATGTTTTCTGCATGTGAAACAAACAAATTTTTTTCAATGCATATTATTCGTGATCTTTGTTTGTAGCTGTAAGATCCCTCCTTTATAAAGGAAAAGGATCCCTGTGATTGCAATGCTAGTCCCTGGATCAATATTGCTAGCATCCACAGTTTAAGATGAAGTACACAAAAACAAAGGTCATTATTACAGGCATTCCAGAGACAAACATAGTATTTACAACTCCAAGGCCACAGGCCTAGTACAAGAGTTTGAATAAGTAAATAAATAAAAGTCTCCATCTTCATGTGCCACAGGCAAACATGTTGAGTGTAGACTCATGACTCCTAATCCTCATCAGAGTATCCTACAACATCACAAGTTACAGCCACAGTGGGGTAATACATTGTAATAGTATTGGCAAGTGATACCTTAGTATAATTTAGGTGGACTATATCACTATATGCAATTTGGCTAAGTGTAGCTTGGCTTGCTTTGCTCAAAATAGGTTTTGCCTATTAGTTGAAATCACTAAGTTCTTCTTTGTCAAAACTTTTCCCAAGGAACCACCAATAGACATTGAGGTCCTTCACCCTTGTTCACCCACAAGTTTTACTTATAAATTTGGGATGAGGAGATTCTTGATAGCTTCCATGTCTTGATGCTCAAGTTGTCCTTTTCCAGGGACATGGCTAAGTACTTAGGTTTTTCCATCTGCAGAGGTTGTGCACTTTCCCCACCAGACTTGATTTTCACCAAGAGAGGACCTTTCAGAAGCCTTCCCTTAGACCAAATGGACGCGTTCCAACCTATCATCCCACTACCACCAACTGTCCAAATGACTAAGTTCTAGCAACTTATGTGATCCAGGCAGAGCCCATATTGCCAAGTGGCTGCACTAGAAGCTTCTCAACACTTGGCCTCTAAAATCTCTTTGTTCCTGGGTGGCTTTCCACAAGTGAGATACACAAGGTTCACCAGTCCCCTGGCCTTGTGTAACCACTCAACACAAACCATTCCTTCCATTCCACCCAGGTGTTTCATTTACTTAGTTGTTTTATTAAGCAAAACACAAGTCAAAAAGACTTAGAAATATTTTCATCATAGCATGTATATATTTCACCAACCCTTGGTTGCTACTAGCTAGGCTAAGCATGGCATAGATAGTATCTTAACTTAGAAATTTCTAGCAATTCTACATCTACTAGGATTTCCCAACATGGAATATAAGCAAAATATAACATGCAAGTCTAACAAAATATTTATAATGCTTAGTAGAAATCATAGGGATAAAAATATTCATGAAGCACCACTTGCCTTGGTAGTTTGGAGAGTAGCTACACTCCTCACAATCACAATCACTAGCACTAAAATCTACACAAAGAATTATAGCAACAATCATATACAAAACATTTACAATCAAAAATATATGCATGCATGCAAAATGATATGTGATGATTTTTAAAACTCAACCAGGCAAGTATACAGTACTGGTTCATAAACAAGTTAAAAACTTGCCAAACAATATTTAGATAAACCCTAAAACAATTCTTAAACAATTCATATACTCAAATTAACCCTACACAAGTTTCTGCAAATAAAACCATTTTAACAGAAGCAAAACATTAAACACATTGAATATTTAGAAATAGCTTGCTCTCCTGATTCCAACGGTATAAAATTTGTCAAATTCTAACGTGGGGATCAAAAGTTATAGCCAAAACAACTTTAAACATCTAATAGATTCAAATCCTGTTTTTAAACTCTAACAGATGCCACGCGTCTTAATCTCATTGGCGCGTACCGGTTCGCGTTGGATCACGCTTCTGAGCCACTGGATCTGACTTAATCGCACGGCTCAGATCTAAACTTAATGCTTCGCTTGCGTTCTATCCTACCCGCAAGATCTAGATCTAACGGCGCACAGCACTCTGACCATCCAGTGGCGGCGCTGGCGGCGGCTACTGGTGGCGGCGAGCTCTGCCTACGGCGGCGCGGCGCTACAGATGGCTAGGGGGTCGTCGGAGACGCTTACCAGAAACGCGACGACGTGCTGATGCTCAACCTGGCGACGGCTTGGCAAGGGGCGCACGGACACAGCCGCTGGAGCTCGTCGGAGTTGCGGGCGGCGTCTGTTGCTTTATGTCGAGGTCGTTGCCAAGGCTCTGCGTCGACCTAGAACAAGCCAGAGGGTTTAGGAGATGCGCAAGGGTCTGGCGAACAGGACAGTACCAAAGGGGAGGCAAGGGGCGCACGATTCTTACCGCTATTGCTCGTCGGAGTCGAGCGGCGGCTCTGGTGGTTGCAGGCGTGAACGAAGATGGCGTCCTGGGTCACGAGCAGGCAAACCAGGAGTGTTAGCAGTTGCGCAAGGACGTGGCGGTCACGCTCGTTTGAACTAGAGGCAGAGGGGCGGTCGGGGCTTACCGAGATTCGTCGCCGGAGCTGTTCTGTCTGCGGCGGCGCAAAGGCAATTGCGGGCAGCCTGGGGGCATGGAGGTGGCGCTAGGTGAGGGGAAATGGCCGCGGTGTAGAGGGGATCTTATAGCCAGAGCGGGGGCGAGGATCGCGCGGCGTATCAATGGCAATTAAGCGCGTAGTAACAGCGGAGAGGTAACGGCAGAGCGAGTGGCGCTGGCGCGCGTGATTGACGATGAAGGCAACGTGGTCGCAGGGTCCACTCGTCAGCGAGTTAAGCAGCAAGGGGGTGGGGTCGTGCAGTCAGTGACCTGGGGGGTGTGTCTGCGGGTGAGCGATTGAGAGAGAGACCCCGGGTGGGCTTAGTGGGCTGGATTAGCAGCTGGGCTCAATTGCTGGCGCTGGCCTTTTTCTATTTCTTATCTCTTTTTCTTTTTCTGTTTTGATTTTCTGGAATGAATTTCAATTCTAAATCAAAGGCTTTTGAATTTCAAATCTTTCTGAATTTTGTAAAGTGTAACCCTCATGCTTTTGGGCATAAAACCATGTGGTCCCTCTGTACTTGCTTGGTCCCTTTGAATAAACAAAAATAAACAGTGCTATAGCACTTGATTTGAAAATGTTTTGAAGATGGTTTTGAAACCATATTTGTTTTGTAAATTTTTGTCCAAACTCTTCATTCAATCCACACAACAAGGAAGCAAACAAAACTTAGTTTAAAACACTTATGCTCTCAATTGAGAGTAGTACTTGATCAATGTTTGTTCACATAAAATAATAGCACTAAGTGCTTCTGTTTTCTTGAAATGAGTTTGGAAAATGATCCCTAAATTATATGCATGCATGTGTGATAGGCAATCTTTGGAATCATGATTTTAGGGATGTTAAAGTAGCTTACCATGTTGCAAGCATAGTTACTATGTCCTATTGTTAGAACTCCATCTTTCATGCACATGTTTAGAGTTCTTTGATCCCAGCTTTCAATGTTTGCAAATGGTTGGATCTTTATTGTGAGGGTGCATGTCACCTCAAAAATTATTATGTTTATCACTTACCTACTCGAGGACGAGCAGGAGTTAAGCTTGGGGATGCTGATACGTTGGAAACATATCTATAATTTTTGATGTTCCATGCTTGTTTAGTATCTACTTTGCTTTACTTGTCCACACTTTGAGGTGCTTTTTACATGTTTTCTGGTACTAACCTATTAACAAGTTGCAACAGTGCCAGATGCCTGTTTTCTGCTGTTTTTGGTTTCAGAAAAGTTCGTAAAGAAATATTCTCGGAATTCGATGGGACAAACGTCAAAGTCAATTACTTCCCGTGGGGAACAAAGAAGTCCAGAGGAGAGCCGGAGGGGCCGGCCAAGGGGCCAGACCCACCCCAGGCGCGGGGGCAGGTGGGACCGCGCCTGGCTAGGGTTTGGTGGCCCTGGCCGCCTCCCGTTCTCGCCCCTTCGCCTATAAGAAGCCCCCGATGTAGAAACCCTGAGTACCCGATCAGAAATCCACGAAATCGTCTGTAGCCGCCGCCACCATCGTCCCTAGATCGGGGGGTCTAATGTTCTTCCCGGCACCCTGCCGGAGGGGAGATCATCCCGGAGGCCTTGTCTCCGGTATGATTCGTGAGTAGTTCCACCTTGGACTATGGGTCCATGTAGTAGCTAGATGGTTGTTTCTCCTCCTTTGTGCTTTCATGTATAGATCTTGTGAGCTCCGTTCATGACCAAGATCTAATCTATTTGTAATCATGCATGTTGTGTTTACAGGGATCCGATGGATATTGATATTATTATGTTGGTTTGATTAATGGTTTTATCTTTATGATTCTATCATGTCTGTGTTGTTTGTGATCTTGCATGCTCTCTGTTTCTAGTGGTTATCTTGGCCAAGTAGTTGCTAGTGACTCCAAGAGGGGGTATTTATGCTCGATAGTGGGTTCATGCCTCTAGTTTCCAAGGGAAGTGACAGAAATCTCTTCGGTCGTAGATGTGATGTTGCTACTAGGGAGAAAACAATAGTCTCTTGTTCATGGAACATGTGGACTGTTTACCTTACACACTTTGCTTAAAGTAGTTGTCTGTTGCTTGCAACTTAATACTGGAGGGGGTTCAGATAATAACCTGAAGGTGGACTTCTATTCATAGATGCAGTTGGATGACGGTCTACGTATATTGTTGTATTGCCCAATCAACCTCATAGGATCTTTCTGGCTAGTAATTGCATTGTTATGCATTGCTCAGTTCCTATCAATTGCACCGCTGTAATTTGTTTACCCTTCATGCCATTTTGTTTATCTAAGGAGAGCACCTCTAGTGAACTATGGACCCGGTCCAATCTTTACCATTGATACATCTTCCACTGTTACCTGTTTACTTGCTGCAAACCATTATCTTCCACACCATACGTTTAATCCTTTATTACAGCAAACCGGTGAGCTTGACAACCTCACTGATTTTTTGGGGCAAAGTCTTGAGTTTGTGTTGTGAAGGTCTCCGCGTTGCTAGCAACACATGTGTGACGTTTCCTTCCTCCTACTGGTTCGATAACCTTGGTTTCTTACTGAGGGAAACTTGTTGTTGTGATACTTCATACCTTGCTCTTGGGGTTTCCAACGAAGAGTCCCACGACAAGTGGTGGGCGCCATCAGAGAGACATACCATTTCACATTATAATTGCTTTATTTTGTGTTATTGTTATGTCTCTGTTTACCTCTATTAGATAGTCAGTAAAATCTAATCCCTCAAAGAAGGTCTAGTCGGTTTTCCCGCCAGTGTTTGCACCATCACAAGTCGGAAATTTTTGGTAGTGGGCTCATAAAATTGAGGTGTTGCCATTTATTTTTGACTAGGTGGGTTCGAGTTGGACTCATATTGCGGAAACACTCGGTAAGCTAGACGGGTCTATCACAACGGTTGTGGGGCTCGGGGAAAGTTCGGATGGGAGCCAGGGCATGTGATGCCACCCGTCCAACAGGAGTCGTATGAGATACGATTGACAAGGAGTTTTTTTACCTAGATCACTTGGCGGCTAGCGGTGATGCTAAATATCACTAGCCGACTTGCTTATTTAGGATCCTGAATCACTAAGAAACCATCGGAGGGGTGTTGGTTCTAGTGGGAGCATAAAATATTAAAGTATTTAATATGCTTGCTCTTTTATGAATACATGTCTTAAGTGTTTTGCATATTTATGTTGTAGATCATGGCATCAAGTAGCAGTCACTCTTAGATATCCGGTTTTGCGTTGAGAACCATTCTTGAGAAAGATAAACTAAATGACACTAATTTTACCAACTAGTATCCAAATCTGAGAATTGTTCTCAAACCAGAAAAGAAGGACCATGTCCTAGACAACCCACTTCCACATGAGCCGAATGAGAATGCGACTGTCGCTGCCACCAATGCCTACCGTCGGGCTAAGGATGAGTCCACGGATATTAGCTGCCTTATGCTTGCTCACATGGAACCGGTCTTGCAAAAGCAGTTCGAGAATGTTGATGCCTACGATATGATCGAAAGCCTCAAAAGTATGTTCCAGGCTCGGGCGAAGACTAAGAGGTATCAAGTCTCTTAGGCTTCGCTGAGTTGCAAACTTAAGGATGGTGATCCACTGAGTCCGCATGTGATCAAAATGGTTGGTTACGTGCAGTCTTTGGATAGGCTTGGCTACCCCATTAGCAAAGAGTTCGCTACAGATATAATTCTGCACTCCCTTCCTAGTGCATATGGGCAGTTCATCTCGAACTACCACATGCATGGTATGGATAAGAATCTCACTGAATTGCATGGGATGCTCAAGCAGGCATAGGCGGACCTCAAGAAGGGCGCCAGTCAAGTGTTGATGGTGCAGAATAAGGCTAAGTTCAAGAAGAGTTCTTGGACTAAGAAGAAAACTAAGTCGGGAGGAAAGCAGGCTTAGGACCCGGTCCCAAGCGCTTCCTCAGGGACTAAGCCATCTCCTTCAGCCGGATCCACTTGCTTCTACTACAAGGCGGATGGCCACTAGAAGAGGAATTGCAGCAAGTACTTGGCTGATGAAGCAAGGAGGGGAGGTATGACTTCCGACTCAGGTACACTT
Organism: Avena sativa; assembly: GCA_916181665.1. Classification (NCBI taxonomy): domain Eukaryota; kingdom Viridiplantae; phylum Streptophyta; class Magnoliopsida; order Poales; family Poaceae; genus Avena; species Avena sativa. Next base: position 411,242,930 of record OV702281.1, on the reverse strand, counting down.
GTTTGCAATGTTATAGACATATATCTTGCTGATGCACCTAATAGTTCTTGGGTATATGATATCGGATCAGTTATTCACATCTGCAACTCGTTGTAGGGACTTGTAAGAACTAGGAGCGTAGTAATAGGCGAGGTTGATATTCGAGTCGGCAACAAAGCAAGAGTTGCTGCGTTGGAAGTCGGCATTCATTATGGAACTGAATAATTGTTATTATGTTCCAGTGCTCAGTCAAAACATTATTTCCGCTTCATGTTTGATGAGGCAAGGCTATGAGTCGAATATCAAGAATAATGGTTGTTCTTTGTATTTGGATGATATGTTTCACGGCTTTGCACCTGTCCAGGACGGGTTATTTATTTTGAATATTGATGGTGAGTCGGTTTATAACATAAATGTTAAAAGGTTGAAACCAAATGATCTGAATATGACTTACTTTTGGCACTGTCGGCTTGGTCATATAAGTTGGAAACGCATGAAGAAGCTCCATGATGATGGACTCCTAACTTCGTTCGACTTGGAGTCGTTCGAGACATGCGAATCTTGCCTACTCGGCAAAATGACCAAAACACCTTTTGTAAAGAGTTGCGAAAGGGCGTCTGACTTGTTGGGACTAGTACATAGTGATGTATGTGGACTAATGAGCACGACAGCCAGAGGTGGTTATGAGTAGTTCATTACCTTCACTGATGATTTGAGTAGGTATGGATATATCTACTTGATGAAACATAAGTCGGAAGCCTTTGAAAAGTTCAAAGAATTCCAGAATGAAGCATAGAATCAACTTGGCAAGAAAATAAAGTTTCTTCTGTCGGACCGAGGAGGCGAGTACATGAGCCATGAGTTTGATGACCATCTGAAAAGTTGCGGAATAGTTCCTCAACTTACTCCGCCAGGAACGCCGCAAAGGAATGGTGTTTCGGAAAGGCGGAATCAGACCTTGTTGGACATGGTACGATCAATGATGAGTCGGACAGATCTGCCTTTTGGGGATATTGTCTAGAAACAACGGTGTTCACACTAAACAGAGTACTATCAAAGTCGGTAGAGAAGACACCGCATGAGATGTGGACATGCAAAAAGCCGAGTTTGTATTTTCTTAAGATTTGGGGTTGTGAAGCATTTGTCAAGCAACTTTAGTCGGACAAGCTTACGGCCAAGTCGGATAAGTGTATTTTCATGGGGTATCTGAGGGAAACCTTTGGTTACTACTTCTACAACCGAGAAGAGGGCAAAGTGTTTGTCGCTCGGAACGGTGTCTTCCTTGAGAAAGAGTTTCTCAGTCGGGGAGTCAGTGGGAGTACGGTGCAGCTCGAAGAAATTCGAGAGGAACCGGCTAGTAGCAAGTCAGCAAAAACCGTGGAGGTTGAGCCGGTCGTGGTAGCTGAGCCGGCAGCAGCACCTATACTACGAAGATCGGCGAGATTACGAAGTGTTCATGATGTGTTACTGATAGACAGTGATGAGCCGACAAATTATTCATAAGCGATGGTGGGATCTGATTCCGAGTCATGGCTTGGAGCCATGAGATCCGAGTTAAAGTACATGGATGAAAATCAAGTTTGGAACTTGGTTGATCTGCTAGACGGTGAAAGACCCGTCGACTGTAAATGGGTCTTTAAGAATAAAACTGATATGGATGGAAATGTTTCCATCTATAAAGCACGCCTTGTCGCGAAGGGGTTCCAACAAGTTCAAGGAGTTGATTACGACGAGACTTTCTCACCCGTAGCGATGCTTAAATCAGTTCGGATCATGTTAGCGATAGCAGCCTATTTCGACTATGAGATATGGAAAATGGATGTCAAAACGGCTTTCCTTAACGGAAATTTAACCGAGGACGTGTATATGATACAGCCCGAGGGTTTTGTCGATCCGGCTAATGATGACAAAGTGTGCAAACTTCAGAAATCCATTTATGGGTTGAAGCAAGAATCTCGGAGTTGGAATATTCACTTTGATGAGGTAGTCAAATCGTTTGGCTTCATCAAGAGTGATCATGATTCTTGTTTATATAAGAAGTTCAGTGGGAGCAAAGTAAACTTTCTAATCTTATATGTGGATGACATATTATTGATTGGAAATGATGTCCAGATGTTGCAAGAAACCAAGGAATCATTGGAAAGGAGTTTCTCGATGAAAGACTTGGGTGAGGCAACATATATTATCGGAATCTGGATCTATAGAGATAGATCAAGACAGCTCATTGGATTGAGTCAGAGTAATTATTTGGACAAAGTGTTGAAGAAGTTTAACATGGAATCGTCTAAGAAGGGGTTCTTACCGATGTCCCATGGTGTAAAACTTAGCAAGACTCAGTGTCCTTCGACAACTGATGAGCGAAGTCAGATGAGTGCGATTCCGTATGCTTCTGCAGTCGGATCCATCATGTATGCCATGATTTGTACTAGGCCGGATGTCTCATATGCTCTAAGTGTTGTGAGCAGATACCAGGCTGATCCTGGAGAAATCCACTGGACAGCAGCTAAAAATATCCTAAAGTACTTGAGAAGGAACAAGGATATGTTTCTGGTTTATGGTGGTGAAGATGAACTCAGTGTAAAGGGTTACACGAATGCGAGTTATCTTACCGACTCTGATTATTCTCGTTCGCAATCTGGATATGTGTTTATTATAAACGAAGGCGCTGTGTGATGGAAGAGTTCCAAGCAAGAGACTATGTCTGCATCTACAACAGAGTTGAGTATATTGCCGCCTCGGAGGCAACAAAGGAAGGTGTTTGGATGAGGAATGTCCTCATGGATCTTGGTGTGGTTCAGGGCTCATCCAATCCGTTAGACGTGTATTGTGACAACAATGGTGCTATTGCACAAGCCAAGGAACCTAGACAACACCAGAATAACAAGCACATACTCATGCGGTACCACCTGATTCGCCAGTTCGTGGATCAGGGTGATATCAAGTTATGCAAGGTACACACGGATGCAAATATTGCGGATCCGTTGACAAAGCCGTTACCACAGCCGAAGCATAAGGCGCATATGAGAGCCATGGGCATTAGATGCCTAGACATGTGATGTCGGAAGATTGACTCTAGTGCAAGTGGGAGACTATTGGGATTATGCCCTAGAGGCAATCATGTATGATGATATTTCCCATTGTATTCATAAATATATTAAGTTGTCCTTGTATGAGCATCTGATGTATATCATTGAATATGTGATTCGGTTGTGGAACTATAAATTCATGTTGTTTGTACTAAATATCCTTGGTCATCGAGGTTGTGCTGGACACACAACTTAGACCAATGTGAAAGTCGGCTTGATGACTCGATTCCACTTGTCATGGGCATGGAGATGCTATTCCGACTGACATAGATTCGTCTAAAGAGTTTAGCGATTTGGATTGACCCATATTGAGGTACAACGAATAAGTTGTCATTTGTATATCTCAATCAATGTAATCCTTAGACCTGAGGTTGTTGCATAGTCCGAGTTGAGGATCACCGACTTAGGTTCTGTCAAACGCTGATCCATAACTGGGCAGTTATAAAGGCAAAGTTTGGGTCGACTGAGAATCAAGCTGCGTGATATGAATAACCAAGATGGGATTTTGCCCCTCCAGTTGGAGAGATATTCTCTAGGCCCTCTCGGATGATATGATTCGGAAAGAATGTCCATGCACGACTCAGTTAAGTGTTAACTGAGGCGATCGACTAAGAGTTAGTCGGGTGAATCACTTATCTTGGATCGAGAAGAGAGTCAGACTATTTAAGGTATGACAATTATTCGCCTATAGTCTGACAAGGTATATCGTGAGGCAAAAGGGACTCGAACGTAAGTCGCATTGGAAAGGCAAGTCGTCATGACTCTTTGGTTCTTGGGAGTCGGCACGTTCTGCTAGGAGCCGCTACCGACTGATTGATTGAGAGTCGGACTCCAATCGTGTCCAAGTAGCCATGAGCCTGCGGGGTCACACACTTAAGAGCGGGAGCATGTTCGGATTGGATCTGAACCTGTAATCTGGTTGGGTTGGACCTAAACCGGATTAGGACTGAGTTAGTGAGTTGGACTCACGGTGACTAGTGTTATATGGGCTTTAGTGAATGGGTCGCGCGAGCAGAGCCCACGTTCACTTCCTATATATTTTGGAGCACCGTAACCCAGAAAGGTTAATCGTTGTTCGGTTAGGTCATTCCATGTGTTGGAAACCCTAGCTCCACAACAGTCCAGCCGTCATTTCGAACCTACCAGTTCGCTGCCGGCGCTCCTCCTTGTACGTGTGGATACCAGCAGTGGTGTTGTGCGATCAGCACCAGGACGATCGGATCGTGAGGACTGCACTGCATCAACTGACGCGCTTCATCAGTAATCCACAACCGCGCGTCTAGTGGTAAACCTCGTGGCCTTCTACCTCAGCTAGATCTTGGGATCACCGCGTTAGAGGGAAAAAGTTTTGTTTTATCTCTACATGGCCCAACACTCCTTCGTAGCCGACACAAGGAAAGCCATACATCGACAAGGATGGAAAGCAAGTAATGCCCACGCCAATAATCCTCAACTTGGTCGTCGCCAAGACTCTATTGGAGCAGGATAGACCACCCTCACATGTGGAGCAGGTCTATGACCTCATCGCCAAGGCTGTCAAACAGCAGGGAAAGGCCACCTCTCAGAGGCTTGAGTCTGACCCGACATATTGCCAGTCTAGCAATCCAAAATAGCAGAGGTCAAGATCTCCTTCACGATGTCGGGTCCCAAATGGGTTCATCATAACGAAGACACGGGGACGCACGCAACAGTGAGGAGGCTATCCCCATATACTCCAACCATGGATTTAAAGATCACCCTCGTTGCTCGTTGCCACCGCACCGAACTTCCCGACATAACGAAGACCCAAAGGCTCACCACCGTACGAGCATGCTTCCGCCTATATGACCCCAAGGCAGCATCGTCATTCATGACAACGCGGAATAGCCTCGTCATGGCGGGGAGCACAGTGGCAATCACGGACACAAGAGCAGGTCGCACCATGACCCTTCGCGTTCAACAAGCAACTGCGACAGGCGTGAGGAGTCGCAGGAGGGAAACAGTAAGAAGACTAACCCACCACCACCTCCGCCTCCATCGCCCCCTAGTGTAACATCCCAAATTTCATCAAATTCAAAAGATCATGATTGCATTCATAACATCATGACATGTTTACTTTGCACAAAAGTTTTCAAAGATAAAACCCTATTTTATACCCCTTTTATATTACATGTATGGGGCATGGTTTTATTTTTATTTTTATGACCCCAAAATTATTGGAGTGATTTGTTGTGTTTGACACACTTTTAAACACTAGGGTCACCTCACAAAATTGTGGTGAAAATTTGATTAGATTTGGAATTGATTTTCTTATTCAAATCTCATTTGGAATTTCAAATCAGAAAAAGAAAAAGACAAAGAATAAAAAAATACAACCCAACCATCTAACCTGGCCAGGCCCAACTAGCAGCCCACGAGCCCACCCAGGAACCCCCCTCTCCCCTCTGTTTTTCACCCCGCGTGCGCGCACCCTTTCGCTGACAAGTGGGACCCACTGCCACATATTCTCATCATCTTCAATCATGCGCTGGAGACCCACGGCGCTGCCGTTTCCTCCTGATTCAAACCCGAATAAAATCGTGTTGATTTCGATTGATTGCCAGCGTAATTCTCTCCCCGCTCTGGCTACTTAACACCCTCCCCCTCCGCAGCATTTCCCCCCACACCGCAAGCACTAAGCGCCGCTAGGCTACTCATATTACGCTTTGCACCGCCGCGGTACCGACGAGCTCTGGCGAGCTATCACTGTGAGTCTCGTGATCCCCTTAGCCTCTGGTTCACGCGATTGTGTTCGCCATGTCCTTGCGCACCTACTAATTCCTACCACTTGTCCCCTTGTGCCCTAGGTCATCGTCCCCGTCTTCAACTGCGAGCACCTGACGATGGGACGAACTCCGACGAGCGATTCTGTTCGTGTCTGTGCGCCCCCGCCCCATCCAAGACCACGTTGAGCTTCACCTCGATGTCGCGACCTTGGTAATCCCTAGAACCCCCTCTCCTGCACCCTAGCCTTGTTGGCGCATCACCGTCAGTAGCATCGCCGCCGTAGTGGCCATTTGCGCCGCTGGCTTTTGGTTAGAGCAACATGACCCACTGGATCCAGATCCAGTGGTCTAGATTAGATCTGGTAGCGAACAGGTACGGGTAGATCTGGACCGTAGGATGCAACTTATATCCAGCGGCTCGCGTGCATGATCCGCACGAAGCAGTATCGTCCAATCAGAACATGCTGTGTGTCTGTAGTTTTGATTTAAAATCCAGATTTTTATCTATTAGTTGTTTAAACTTGTAAATTGCATAATTTTTGTTCTGTAAATCCAAAACCTGCAAATTAGGTGTCTACGGATTCATAAAAAATGATACATTTGCATCTATGGCCTTGTTTTGGCCATTTGCTTCTGAAAAATTAGGATTTTATGCAGAATCATTTGTAGGCTTATTTTGACTATAAAAATTATTTATAATATTATTTTAAAGTGGCTTTTGTTTTATTTAGACTTTAGATTGTATTCTTTGTCTTCAGTACTGTAGAGTTTGATTTAAAAAGTGTGGCAAAACATCTCATTGCATTTTTGCATGCATTCATAATTATTTTTGTGTGTATATTGATTTGTGAATATTTGTTGTATAAATTTGTGTGTAGATTTTGTGGATTGTGGAGAGTGTGATTGTGAGGATTGTACCTATTCTCCTAGCTACCAAGGAAAGTTATACTTTATCTTTTTGTCCTATTATTTTATCTATTGCACTAGTGATATTTTGGTAGGACTTGCATGGTAATTTTTTCCAAGTATATGCTATGCTATTGGTAGATCCTATAGATGATATATTGGTAGTATTTTCCCTATGTTAATAGACATGATATGCTAGTATGCTTGGCCTAGCTATTAGAATTCAAGGGTGAAAAATTCATGTTATGATATTATGGAAAGATTATGCCTATATGTTTTTGACTAAGAACACAACTTGTTAATGAAACACCTGGGTGGAATGGACTAGTATGGTTTTTGTTGAGTGGTTACACAGGGCCAATGTCTATGGTTTACCCTGTGTATCACACTTGTGGATGGCCACCTAGGAACAAAGGGATTTGAGATGTTTAGTGTTGAAAAGATTCCAGTGCAACCACATGGCATATGGGCTCTGCCTTGACCAATTAGATTGCAAGAACTCAGCCAGATGGACAGATGGTGGTAGGGTTGGTAGGATGGAACGCGTACATGGTGGTCTGAGGGTTTGCTTCTAAAAAGTCTCATCTCGATGCATGTCGAGTCTTGTGGGTAAAGTGCACCACCTCTCGAGAGGGTAAAACCTAAGTACTTAGCTGTGTCCCCGGTTATGGACAATTTGAGCATCAAACATATTGAAATGATAAAGAATCTCCTCATACCAATTTCTCTATGTTAAAAATGATGGGTGAACAAGGGTAGAGGTTCACCAATGTCTATTGGTGGTACCTTAGTGTTTTTGTAAAGAAAAACTTAGTGTTTTCAACTAGTAGGACAAAACTACTTTGTGCAAAGCCAGCCTAAAACCACACTTAGCCAAATTCATGTAGTTGATAGTCTCTACTATATAACTATGATATCACTTGCCAATACAATTCCAAATGTGTTGACCCCTTGTGGTTGTAACTTATTATGTTGCAGGTTACTCTGATGGTGAGTAGGGTTACGAGTCTACACTCAACATGTTTGCCTGTGGCACATGAAGATGAAGACTTTATTTATTTGTTATGTGTTGAGAACTCTATGTGTTAGCCTTGAGTTAATGAGTTGTAAGAACAATTGTACTCCTGGAATTATGATGTAATAATGACCTTTGTATCTGTGTACTTCATCTTAAACTATGGGTGCTAGCAATTTGATCCAGGGACTAGCACTGCAATCACAGGGATCTCTGCCTTATTTGGTGAGATCTTACAGATGGTATCAGAGCCTTGTGTTGCCTGTAGGTTTGTGACCCTAAGATGGATTAGACTAAGGAAACCACTAGGAAAATGAAAACTCCTTTACAAATTTTCACACTTGTCTCTTTTCATCTCGTAAAACCTCTCATCTTCTTTCTCATCTCTATTTGTAGATGGCCGCCATCAACGAAGCCGTCATGAAGGGACCACTGATGACCATTACCTTAGAATGTGAGATGGAGTTTCCCAAGGCACTCAAGAACCTTATGATTAGCTTGGGGATAAAGGGTGAAGCCGTGTACAAGGGATTCCCAGTGATGGATGAAGGAGAAGAATATTGGTGTGTGCAACTCCACTTGTGAGGACAACCACAATGAGTTGGGATTCTGCATGTACACCAACTCTGAAATGCATATGTCATTCTTTGACTCTCCAAGGAATGCAGCATGGAATGCCATCAAAGATCTTGGAGAAAGACTCAAGTGTAGAATGTTCAACACTTAGAATGTTTTGTTGAATGTTATTGGCTTTTGTCTTACTACTTTGTGATCTTCTCTTTACTTGTGTTGTTTCTAATTTTTCTCTATCCTATGCAATAGATGCCTATCTTTGCTTTCAGCACCGCCGAGGAGTTCAAGGGAACTCGTTTTGGATCCCATATTATGGAGCTCGTCAGTGTGCTCGGGCTTCCTATCCCTAACATTAAGGGACTTCAGCTCATGAAGTTTGAGAGGAAGGTCTTATGGGGATTTAGAGTCTCTCAGCTAGGATGCCAGTCAGAGCCTCTCACCGAGGACATTGCCTTCAAGATACTCCATGATGACAAGGAGAAGGGCCTCGACGTTGCCATGCAGGAGCTGCTTTGACGCCTATGTGGACGTCACTCCGCCGAGCTCAAGGGGCTCTACTTCCATCCCTTTGAGAGACGTGACGAGGAGGGAGAGGCTATAGTGTTGGATGAGGCCACTATAGAGACCATTGAGCTCGGGCATCTCTATCTCCAGGACCTAAAGAGTCTTCTTAGGCACCTTGATACTGATAGGACCAACGTCATGCTTAGCAATGACGAGCTATGTGTCTAGTTAAGGGAGAAGGACAAGGCCTTCGAGGAGGAGGAGGAGGAGAGCATCAAGGATATGGAGACTAGGTTCGAGACGCAAGACAAGAGGTTCAAGAACCAAGAGAAGAGAGTCCAGGATAGGAACAAGAAGATCAATGAGATGAAGGCTGAGATGGAGCTCAAGGATCTTGAGCTAGAGACACAGCAGGAGGTGATAGAGAGGCTGCCCTCGCAGAAGAGAGATCTTCAGGCGAAGGTCGATGCTTTGACCACCATCGTGGAGGAGTACAAGGCAGGTTTCAACGCAGCAGGACTTGCTATAGTGGGGGAGGAAGTCGATATGGAGGAGTAGTGTTGACTACTTGGCTATTTATCCATTTATCATCATTTTATTCATCGAGTCGCATTGAGCATCCAACATGTGGATGACTATGCTAGTGTGTTTACTTTGCAAACTTGTTGTTCGTTTCGAATCCTAAAGTTTATCATGTGCTTGCATGTTTGTGATTATTGCTATATTGTATTGTGCATGTTAGGATCTATGGGTTATATCTCATTACTTATCCTCATTGAAACCACAAATGCCTCCCCGTCGTGCCAATCCCAACAATAACAACAATGACAATGAGATGCAGCAGCTGATGACAGCCTAGACTTAGTTGATGCAAATGATGACCCAGTTTATGGCCAATCAGAACAACAACAACAACAACAACAACAACAACAACAACAACAACAACAACAACAACAACAGCAACAACAACAGCAACAACAACAACAACAACAACAACAACAACAACAACAACAACAACAACAACAACAACAACAACAACAACAACAACAACAACAACAACAGCAACAACAGCAACAACAGCAACAACAGCAACAACAGCAACAACAGCAACAACAGCAACAACAACAGCAACAACAACAACAACAACAACAACCAAAACAACCCACTAGCTTTTGATATGCTTACAAGGTTTCTAAGATTGAGGTCTGCTAAGTTTTCTGGTACAACTAATCCTATGGTAGCAAATGATTGGCTATGTTCTGTGAACAAGGACTTGGTCATAGTTGTTTGCACTAATGAGGAGAAGGTCAGATTTGCAGCACACCTGCTAGAAGGACCAGCAACTACTTGGGGGGATAACTTCCAAATCACTACCCCTATTAAAGAAGTGACTTGGGCAATATTTGAGGATGGATTCCACACTGATCATATCTCTTTAGGAGTGATGGGGTTGAAGAAGAAGGAATTTCACAACCTTGAGCAACGCCATCGCAGTGTTGCAGAATATATTGAAGAGTTCAACAATCTGGCACGCTATGCACCGGATGATGTTGACACTGATGCAAAGAGGAAGGAGAAGTTACTTGAAGGGATAAATGATGATATGTGCATGCAACGATCTGTTGTTCCAACTTATCAGTCTTTGTGTGATAAAGCTACCATATTGGAAAGTAAGATGAAGCAGGTTGAGAACAGGAAGAGGAAGCATCACTTTGATAAGCATGGATCAGGATCTCTCACAAGCATTCTTTTGGTGAAGGAAGTGGAGGTTCTCGATCCCACAAACACGGGAATCATAACAACCACCACAATAGTAATCGTCACCACAATAGGAATAAACATCATGGACACAATAATGGTGATTACTGTAACAACAAGAGTGGGTACAAGAGTCACCATGGTGGAAATGACAATGGAAGTCAGCCAACAAAGAGTGACATCAGTCAGGTTGAATGCTTCAAGTGCAAGAAAACTGGGCACTATGCAAATGAATGCCCAAAAAATAATACTGATGGAGCCAACAAGCCAAACCCTTTTCAGAAGGGCCATGTGAACCACATCAATGTGGAGGAAATCCATGATGAGCCTGATGCTGTGATGGGTAAGTTCAAGATTAATTCCTTTCCAGCACTTATCCTTTTTTTATACCGGCGCATCGCATTCATTCATTTCAAGAGCATTTGTAGACCAAAATATACTTCCAACTGAAACTATTGGATGTCCCATTAAAGTAAGCTCCCCAGGAGGAGAGATGATAGTAAATTTTGGATGCCATGATCTAGTCTTAGAATTTGGAAAGAACAAGTTTCCAGTTAGTCTAATAATCCTAGAATCCCAAGGATTGGATGTAATACTGGGCATGGATTGGATTACTAGATACGAGGGAGTAATAGATTGTGCCAATCGTACTATTACACTCATGTAACATCCCAAAAATACTAAACTTGGATCATCAAACTCTAATCATCAAAATTAGGGTTAACAAAAACTTTTCCAATTAAAAATATGAAAGCATTCATATGTGTGTGCATTAAAATTTGGATCTTTTGAATTGCCATGGTTATGTGTTTCTTTGCTTGTAAAATGATTCTTAGGTGAAATAAACATCATCTAAACAATCCTCAAACTTTTCCCAAAGACAAACAAGTCAAAACAAACAAATTAAGTGAATGGTCACTTTGGCCAAATTAACTCCCATGCCTACTTTGGCTATCTCTAACTTTCAGAACTTAACAGAAACATGTATGGATCTTTACACCCCTTGATAGTACTCATAAAAAGGTACCAAGGCCCACTTTGTGATCATCCAAAAACATTTAAATGCTTAGTTTAAATGACAGTTTATAATTGAATCTATTTCATATGGGAAGATCCCACTATTTCAAAAACCACTCAAACAACCTCAATTTTCAAAACCCAAGCATCCACAGAACCCTCAACACATGCCTAGCACACCCACCAAAAATCTTTTCAAAATTCAAAACTTAAGTTCATGCGGCCATTTCATCAAACAGGTTGCAGATTCAAATCAACAAAATCAAAACACTATGTTGAGCAGTGTTTTGGCCAACCTTGTCCCCTCTCTGGTTACAACTAGCCTTAGTAGATCATCTAGCAACCTTAACTAACATCTAGCACCACTATGAGCTTGCCAATGCCATCAATGGTGACCAGGCCGAGAGCACCCATGTCACCCCAGTGTGGACAGCACACTAGGAGAAGAACTAGTCGTGCCAACCTTGTCTGGGAGGTAGCCCATGCCTCACCGCCCCCTCTCGACCAGCCCTAGCTCGAAGACAACGACCAGAACCGCCAGGAACGTCGCGCCCGCGCCGCTGTCGACCAAGCTGACGTGCACCGCAGAGCACGCGCCGTTCCCATGCAACCCGACCACCTCGAGCCCTCGCCGCCCGCCAGCATGCACCCCACCGTCCCAGGAGACCACCAGACATGCTCGTTTCACCGCCCGTACCCCGTAGCCACCGCTCGCCGTCGAAGACGCCGCCTCTGCAGCGCAGAGCACCGCACGTTCCTGATCATTTGCCACCGCCCCTACACGCGCATTTAAACCTTAGAGCATCGCCACGAGACCGCCCGTCGATCGCCAATCTCGGCCATGCCTCTAGCCGCCCGTAGCCGTGTCGCCACCGTCGTCTGCCCATCCCTCTCGGTCTCGCCGTCGAGCCTATAAAAGGAGACGACCCCCGCTCGATTTCTTCACACCATCTCACTCCCCTCACCTCACTGATCCTTCCACCCCTTAGCCGGAGCACGAGGAGCAGCAGCTCGCCGGAATTGCGCCGGAGCAGGCTGCCTTTGGAGAAGAAGGGAGCCGTTGATTTCGTCCACCCTCGGAGCTGCCGCGACCACCCCTGAGTTCGTTTGCCCGCCTCACTGTAACATCCCAAAAATACTAAACTTGGATCATCAAATTTAGGGTTAACAAAAACTTTGCTAAATAAAAATATGAAAGCATGCATGTGAGTATGCATTTCATTTTTGAAGTCTTTTGAACCAACTTGTTTGTGTGTTCCTTTGCTTGTAAATGGATGCTTAGGTGAAATAAACATCATCTAAACAATTCCCAAAGTTTTCTCAAAGACAAGTAAATCAAAACAAATAAAATAAGGGAATGGTCATTTTGACCAATTTAACTCCCATGCCTACTTTGGCTGTCTCAAACTTTCAGAACTTAAAAGAAACTTTTCTGGATCTTTGCACCCCTTGATTGTACTCATAACAAAGTATCAAGGCCCACTTTGTGATCATCCAGAAACATTCAAATGCATAGTTTAAAGGATAGTTCAAAATTGAATCTTTATCATATGGGAAGATCCCACTTTTTTAGAAACCACTCAAACAAGCTCAACTTTCAAAACCCAAGAATCTGCAGACTCACCAGCACCAACCTAGCACACCCACCAAAACTCTTTTCAAAATTCAAAACTTGAATTCTTACGGCCATTTCATCAAACACATTGCAGACACAAATCATCAAAATCTTAAACACTATTGTGAGCAGTGATTGAAGCCTAACTTGTTCCCTCTCTAGCTCACAACCATCTCAGTAGATCACCTAGTAAGTTAAACCAAGCACTAGACTCACTGTAAGCTGGGCAATGACATCAATGGTGAACAGCCGAAGCTCACCATGCCACCCCAGTGGAGACAGCAAGCTAGGAGGAGATTTATCCGTGCCAACCTTGTCTAGGAGGCAGCCCACCGTCCACCGCCACTCCCTGTCCTAGCTGCGAGCGTTGCCAAACCCTGGACCACACGCACGAACCGCGCCCAGCTCGCCGGCAACCATGCCGAGCATGCTCCAGAGCGCCACACTCGACCGACGCCCACAGACCACCAAGCGATCGCCACCGTCGGCCATGCCTCTAGCCGCCTGTAGCCATGTCGCCACCGTCGCCTGCCCATCCCGTTCGGTCTCGTCGTCGCGACTATAAATAGAGGCCACCCCCATCCGAATTGAGCACACCATCTCACTCCCCTCTCCTCACTGATCGTGCCACCCCGTTCCCGGAGCAAGGCGAGCAACACTTTGCTGGAATTTCACCGGAGTCTGTCGCTGCTGGAGAAGAAGGGGGCCAGCGATTGGAACCGCCCCAGGAGAAGCTGCCGGTACCAGGAGGTTCGCTGTCGTCGACTTCGTCGTTCGCCCGCCTCGCCGACCCTCGCCTGAACCCCGGTGAGCCCCCAACAACCCCCACTAGCCGCGCTAGGTTTCTGTCTCGCCGGTGTTGCCCAACGTCGACGATGACCCTCAGCCGTTGGATTAGAACCAGATCCAACGCACCACATCGCCCCATACCACTTCGCACCCCCTTGTCTCACTGACGCGTGGGGACAGCCACTTAACCAGCCCGCGTAAGCACTGTGCTTAGCAGGCCGGCCCAGTATCACTTCCCGCGCAGACCAGTTATTTGAATTTGACCTTTTCCATTTTATTTCAAACACACTTCTGTACCCAGTTTCAAAAATCAACCCTGGTCGATTCAGTGAACCAAATTGAATGAAACCAATTTTGTTAGAAAGGTCTGGGAATGCTGAATCCAAGCCCGTTGGATTCAAGTCATTTGGATCTGTATATCATCCTTGGTAAAAATAACAAGGCAGAAGCTTTTCTGCATTCGAACATTTTTCAAATTAAAACCATAATAGCTTTTGAGTTGATTCCAACTCTCAAAAATCACATTTAACCATGCCTTTCAAAATATATAAAAATATATAGGTTTACTTACATAAATAATGTTCAAGTAATAAAAGAATGCTACATAGGCATTTCTAGTCACTTTATTTAGTTAAAAATAAAAGATTAAACCTTATTAAATTGTGACACCACTTTAAATCACATTCCCATGGACTAAAATATGTGGTGATGACATGTGTCAACATGACACCATGTTTGGTTTGGAGAATATTAAATCTTAAGTAGTTTTTCAATGAGTAGAAATTACTTTTCTAAAAATAAAAGGAATTAAACCAAGCTTTAATCTTGTAATGTTAGTGATGATGCTAGATCATCTATAGGACCCTTTTGTGTGATGATTGCAAGTAGTTAAGTATTGTTTGGTGATTGTGTACATCGTATTTATTTATAGACGCTATTACCGACCAAGGATACGAGGAGGAAGGAGGATTCTACGAAGAAGAAGCTGAGGATAACTTCAACCACTGCTCTGCACAAGGCAAGCCTTACTAATCAAGTTGATCTATGCAAGCTAACACTTGCAATTTAGCAAGCTTATACTGATACTGTGCAAGCCAATACTTGCTTGTCACCATGCCAACTATATGCCTTAAACATAGATGATCCTACCCACTTGATAAACCAATCCTAGTTTTTACTTACAAGCTTATTACTTTATTTCTTTATCAAAGCTATTACTTAGAGTTTACTTCAGTGAATTGTAGATACTAGAAAGATATTTGAAGGTTGTATAAAGAGCATAAAATTTGGCCTAAGCTAGATAATCTTGATGTCATCCTAAGGCATGAGATTGAACTTAGTTGAAACTCCACTAGTTTACCACCCCTCATTAGTACTTACCCCCACTTGTATATGCTAGTGCTAAGCATAAAACTTAATCAAATTTAGTTGGGAATACTTGGTAAAAATGGTTATGAAAACCTTAGAATGATGAGTCATTCTACTGAGATGTTTTGACATGTGTTTCCAAACACCAGATGATTTTGGTGATGAAAATGTTAAGGCATGAGCCTTAGCCCTATATAAAACTGATGGTTGTCTGGATGCGATACCATTCCAATTTTTACCGTACAACCACAATACCCGAAGATTGGGTAGGGCTTGACTGGAAACTTATATACCTTAGTATTAGTTCCCTCGCGGCCAAGGTCTAAGATGAGGCTACCTTGTGAAGATTGACCACCTGTGCAGTACCCAAGATGACAGTTGGTCATGGTTGGGAGGCCAAACTCACAGGAGAGGTGCTTATACTAGGGCGTGTAATTGAAAGGTTAGGATTGATTATCCGCATACTGAGTATGGTGAATTCAGGATTTGTTCCCAAAGGATGTATCGAATGTTGTGGTGAAAGTGTACAATCTCTGCAGAGTGTTAAACTATTCGAATAGCCGCGTCCGCGGTTATGGATAGTTGGAGTGGCCATACTGTTCCCCCGTCAGACTTTTCAAAATGATTTGTGAAAGGAAGTGAGACTTTGACTTGACCACAACAGAGTTGTGACATGAGTTACAAGATCCCATTTAGGTGTTATAAAAATGTGACTAGCTTCTCTTATTTCTGAACTTAGTAGAGGTAAATCTGGCTTCTTGCAAAACAACCCTAGAGCCTAGTGTCCTATTATCAAAAACCCCTTCCACTTGTTAGTATTAGTTTGCGAGTACTTAAAGAGTACTCATGGCTTTGTCCCTGGCTATTCCCGTGGCCAGACTATGAAGAGGAGTACCTGGAGGATGGACCCCAGGAAGGTTACGACAACTAGGATCATCTCCCATCGTCAGCATTGCCTGTGACCCCGAAGATGGAGCTTCACCTATGCTACCGTTATTATTACGTATCCCGCTGCTTGAAGTTGTATTAAGAACTGGATCATGAGATCCCTATTTGTGTAAGAACTTATGTACGGTTTGTAATGGATGATGTACTATGGTATCCAATTCTGTTATGTCTTGCAAAAATGGTAATCCTGGGATTGCGATGTATGGCATAACAGGCATCTGAGATTAAAAATCCGGGTGTTGACAAGTTGGTATCAGAGCCATCCTGACCATAGGAGACCCTAGTTAGACTGGACGTTTGAATCAAAACTTAGTTTCAAAACCAAGGGAAGCAAATATTTACAAAATTTATTCCCATTCTTATCACCTTGATTCTTTCATAAAAATTCATGTTCCTTAAAAACTCTTGCAAAATACCTAAAATTTGACACACTTGATCACTCTACTAACTTACTCATCCTATCTTCTTATAGATGGACGTGAAGTACAGCAAGTTTTATCAGTTGGGGAATGGAGGAGACCTTATCTTTGAGAGGGATTTGGACCAGCTTTCGAAACTTCTGGAGCTTCCACATCCCGAGTTCTTCGGAGCTCAACACAATGATCAAGGAGGAGAAGATCTGCAGTGGCTAATTGTTGCAAGTATCCGAGGAAAGATTGATCCTCCCACTACTGAGGGAATTCAGTTTACCTTAAGAGAGAACAACTGGCTCGACGGACTTGCCAGGGCCATGCAGGAAGCTCTATCCCGTCTATGTGGGCAAAGTATCAACCAGATCAAGGGTACTCGCTTTGAGTTTTGCCCAAGGCATGATGCTAATGGACAACCACTGGAAGCCCCATACCACCCCGAGCTGAAGACCCAGTTGGACCACCTCAGCTTCATGATGTACGATCGTCAGCAGGAGTTGGATAACTGCCGTGACTACTCCAACCACAAGTCTGCCATCATCAAGATGAAGGACCAAACCATCGCCATGCTGGCAAAAGATCGCAAGTCTCGCTGCCGTCAGCTCGACAAGAAGGAGCACATTATTGCCCATATTTTCCACCGTATCTCATCTTTGGAGGAGACCATCCACGAGAGAGACATGCAGTTGGAGGAAAGGGAGAATGCCGGAGAGGATCTTCGTGGAGACCCCTACTCCTATCTCAGCGATGACGATGATTTTCTGGAGGATCAGGCTATGGACTTCTTCACTGATGAGGATGATTTCGCCTTCATCGATGATGATGAGGATGATGAAGCCACAGATTCCAAGGAGTAGTACCACTTGAGCACTAGCGTAGTGAGTATTCGGTCCCACTATATCGTAGTTTTCAGAATGGTTCTTAAAACCATTTGTTTTTCTTTGTTGTGGTGTGTGTTTTATCGTCTGCTATGAATGAATGAATGAAAAGAAAGTTACTTGAAAATCTAAGTCAAACTTTGAAAACTTTTCAAAATCAAAGAACCTTAGAAATTTCCCTCTTTTCTCATGATCTATCTCAATCTTCAGATGTGTAACTACCTCGGTGAATTACGCTCCTAGTTACAAGCCTGGATGAGCGGAAATGGTTAAAATAGTACGGTGGGGCCAAAATGCCACTCACAGGTAGACCTTTCGGCCGTCCTAACCATTTCCAAACATCGGGACAAGAACGGGCGGCGTAATCGGCAGGCGAATGGATCAACTACATACACAAATGAGTATGTATGCAAGCCACCATACAACAGTTCTCAGAGCCATTCCATCTAAAAGAAATAGAAATATTGCAACGCCATACGGCAAGATCCAAAAGTCCTAGATAGATATAGTAGTTTAGGATATCTCCTCATACATCAAACATCAGAGTATCAGGCGGAAGCGGCAACAAGATCCGAGTACGGATAAGAAGCAAATTGGCATAAGATGCCCCATAAAATAAACACATCCCGCCCACAAATCTCACGGATCCCCGTTCCCGGAATCTCTACACCGAATGATCGTTGTCCACATCGTCCGTCTCCTCCACCCAGTATCCATCTTGTGAGTGTACCTGTTCATCTGAATCAAATAATTTATCATGTGAGACCCTAGGGGTACTCAGCAAGTCTTTATGCCTCTAAAGGGGACACAACCTGGGGTGACGCAATTGCAGCAAAAGATAATACCTAACAGTTCTATAGATACTCGCTAACCATCCGCTAACCAAAGATAGACGGATGTCCGTGAATTAATAACAGCAGTTATAACAGTAATATTAACAGATCCATCCTCCTCCTTGCTTACCAACGAGGAAGCGGACGAACAACCCCCCATCCGTTGGCAGTTTTATTACCCATTCCATGAGTATTGCACTATTTACTAGTCAGTTACTTAGTCAAATTAAAAGCGGTACTTTAGTTATACTTGTCTATGATCAAGAAACTGTGCTCCAAGTCGTCCATAACCGCGGACACGGCTTTCAGAAAGTTTTACCCTGCAGGGGTGCACAAATAGCAACACACACTCGATCAACCTCGGAAAAACCAAATCAAAACCCAACGAGGCATTCACGACAAAGCAATCACCAGATTCCGAAATATTTCAGGGGGCCACCCCATTAAGCTACCCGCAACGAAGTTAGCTGACTTCGAGACGGACTCAAGGTTTGTGGGGACAGCTGTAAACGACTGGGAACCCGAAAGTGTGACTGGGCTTGTCGATACAGCGAAAACGTGTCACGACCCTAAACAGTACAGGTGCAGTACATCGCACAATTTAAATAAAGCAGTAAAGCATGGCATAAGTACAGGATAGTAAATAAAACCTCAAACTAGTTTGTGGCCCCAAGAAATAAGAATGAATCAAGCTCTGGCTCAGGGGGGTCCCATAAGCCTCCCGGATGTGGATAGCACGAATATTCAAGGAACAGGAATCAAGTACTCGGGGTCCTACGGGACACAAGTGAGCATGAAAAACCAAATAGCAGATATTGCTCACCGGTGCCACTTTCATTAGTTATCCCATTACTACTCAGGTTAAGTTGTACAGGTGCCTCGTTATCCATCAGACACTCACATACCCTACACATGTTGTTCTACGACTCGCATGGCTCAAACAACTCCTGTAGTAATGGCTCATGGGATGGAGGAACAAGCTTCGGTGGGGTTTAAAAGTAAAGGCTATGCAATACTTGGGATTCAGATTAATGCAATCGCGACTCAATGATGCAAGAATAAGATAGAGGCAATAGGTACTATATGTATGCAAGCATGTGGTAGTGCTTGCCTGGCAGCTCAGTTGAAGCGAGAGAAGGATCCGGGTAGTGCTCCTGGGTTTCTTGATATATCCCCTGCTCAGCGTCTATTCGAAGAAGAACCAAACAAACAAGGGACAACATAAATAAAGTGCACAAGCATATGAATCAAATGCGACAAGCAAATAACCATGCCATGATGAATTATGCACAATTTGCATGGCAATAAAGTAGCATGGCATGGGTGAGGTGTAGAATACAAGAAATAAACATTTTATGGAGTTTTAGTCACATTTTATCCTCAGATAAGTTGCTGATTACATTATATTTATATGATGCATGCTGCAAAACAGAACAAGGAATGCATAAACAGAAAGGTCTCGTCGAGCTAATCATTTTAGACATATCATTTGTCAAATTTGGAGTTATAAAACAAAAGTTATTAATTAATTAAGGCAAAAGGGCATTTTTTTTGTAATTTTAAACAACTTGAAATTTTAAGTGTTCAAAATATATTTTGGATAGCAGATTTTAAGTGTTCAAAGTTATTTGAAAACAGATTTAAAATTTGAATTTGAATTAATTTTGAAAAAGATTTAAATTCAAACAGACAGACAGAAATACTTTTTCTACTCAGATTTAGCTAGCCACAGACAATGACCAGTGGGTCCAGCGCTGACTGGACGCCACAGCGCGCAGAAAGTTTCTGTCACCGCGAGTTGAGCTAGACCTAGAGGCCGACAGGTGGGGCCACGGCAGCCTCAGGGCCACACGCGGGCGCGCCAGCGGGGACGCGACACGTGGGAGATCCGGGGTAGCGCGGGTTTAGGGGTTGGAAAGCTGGGGGGTGTTTCTGCAAAACTAACTAGGAGGCTGACTAGCGGGCCACGCTGTACCGCGGGTTAAGCAGAAAAAGATGCAGGGAGCTTTCTGCAAAACGAGCGCGCGCACTGTGCTTCTTCTCTGAACTTACTGACGACAAAACGGTGCTCGACAGCGGCAGAGCGCGGCGCGCAGGGCTCAAACACGCGACCTGGGCGTGCGCGCGGAGGCGGCCACCGCTGGGCTAGGGCGGGGTAGTTGTTAGGGGGCGGACGGGGCCTAGATAGGGTTTTATGCGGTGCGGGAGCGAGCAGACAGCAGCGAGCGGCGGTGCACCGAGGGCGCTCGACGGAAGGGCCGGCGGATCTAGGGCGGCACGGCGAGGCGGACCATGTCAGGGAGGTCAGGGTGGACGGATCGAGCAGAGGAGCAGACGATCGTCGACGAGGCAGAGGCCGGGCGGAGCTAGGGTTTGGCTCGGTGTCGATGACGCGCAGATCAACCTGGGGCTCCTCCTTCACGTCTGCGGTTACAGGGGTGGTGCAGGTGGTCGTCTAGGTCTTCCCCAACGCCCAGACTCCTCGCCCTCCTTCTGCTACGGTGGTGGTAGGGTGATGCCACGGTGACCGGCTATGGGGTAGCTGGCGGCGGTGGAGAAGAAGGGAGGAAGGCCAGGGCGCCTCGGCCAGATCTGGAGAAGGCAGCAGGCGAGAGAGAGGGAGTGGAAAAGCAGAGAGGGAGAGGGGGTGCCGTGGGGGAGTGGGTAGGGTTAAAGGTGGCTCGGGTGCCACCTTTCCCTCTCCTTCACGTGCTCGAGCGGGGAGGCTAGGCAGGCACGGGCAGGGGCTTCCAGGTGGGGCAGGGTGAGGCTAAGGAAGCTGGCTCGATGGTGGGGCACGCCAGGCAGAGAGAAGAGAGGAAGAGAGGAGAGGAGAGGCTCGGGCTAGGTAGGGTGGCCTCGGGTAGGGTTTGAGTTAGGGTTGGTGAGAAGAGAGGTGAGGTGAGAGGGAGATGGGTGTAACTAGGGTTAGATTAGATGAGGTGTTAGGTTTAGGGATGGTTTGGTTTAGCCAAACCAAAGGGTAGGTTTATATTATGGTTTAAGAGATTCAAAAACAAAGAAACATCTAGTTTGAATTAAAAGCAAGGCTCCAACCAAGATAAAACAAAACTAAGAGAAGAAGGCCAAGGGTTATGATTGCATGGCCCATGCATGAACATTAATGCTAGGTTTCATCTTGTGAAAACAAAATAAATATCCATAGCATTTATACATATGCATTCCAAAAATATGGAATAAGCCAAGCTAAAAGAAGTGAAAGGATGCCCCATGTGGAGTAGATGGAGATGACCATATTTGACTAAAATGGGACATGCTAGTGTGTATATTCCACTAGATGTTTAATAGTCCCAAGAATATCCCAACATGAGCATAAATCCATGATAATCCATATGAAAGCTAGGAAAAAGGAGCACTACTCATAATGCATGCAAAGGTGGCTCCACATATTATTAATGTGAAAACAACATGATGCTAAGATGAGAGCATGTGGAAATAGACTTGGATCCATCCCAACCCACATGAGCTAGAGGTAAAAACAAATAAGTTGCAATGCTCATATATGGTGGAAGGGTGGAATGATGGGATGATGACAAGAAGGTGGTGGAGTCAATAGAAGATATGCCCCCAACTCAACTTGGGCATTTAAACAATATATCAAGAACCAAATACAATATCAAGAGGCAAATACAATTTACAATGCATATGAGAGAAGAACCAAATCAAAAGGGTTTTATATGATGCTCAAATGCAAGGTGGCATGATGGCATGAGCATGATATAATTATGATGCAACAATTATATATAGGAAGTAGCATTATATAGACTAGGCTAGTAGCATTGCAATTGTTAGACAATTGGGATGCTACAACTCTCCCCCACTAAACAAGAATCTCGCCCCGAGATTCCTAGGAAAAAGAAAACAACACAAGGAGAGGCGGGTGTTCGAACGAAGGTGACCCTCACGTTCCCAAGTTGATGAACAACGGAATGGTGCGACCACTACACCTTGCAAAACTTGCTAGACTTGTTGTGAGTCTTGCGTTTTGCTTGAGAAACAACGGGTTAGAAGAGTTGAAGGATTGTCGTGAGACAAGAAGGATAGGATGGGCATAGCTCCGGTTTTCCCAAGAATCATGATAAAAGAATATAACCACTTGTGAAAGAAAAGGAGAAGATGATGTATCATGGATAAAGAAAGACACACCATTAAGATTAAAGATTTACCGATACGAGAGAGGATGAATCTTTGTCTCGCCGGAAGAAAGGAGCTAGATTGGAGAGGTTTGAACCACTATTACAATAGCATCGTATCTTCTCTCGGATTTGAGAAAAGAAGTTCGGAAACAATATTGCCTTCAAACAATAGAGTCCCTTGATCACAACAAAAGATTTAGTTAGACATCGTCGGATTAGATTCTTGTTGCGTCGGTAAGAACCAAGGATCACGCAATTTAGGTGCACCGATATAACTTCCAGAGATGGATGTGAAGCCAGATCATGGTGGAATCCCGAGAAGCAAAGAATATGGAGGATCTGGAGTTTATTCTAGAGATACTTTTTGCTTTCTTTAGCCTTGAGGCTAACGCAATAGATTTGCGGCTGATGGCATCAACCATAATTGGCTTTACCACAGAAAAAGAATTGATGAAACAAAGAGAGAGATAGTTTCCTTTAATCTTGTTTGGGGATATCGAGCATCGGTAGAAAGACGAGGATAGAAAAAGGTTTGCGTTTGTTTACACCAGATAATTGAGGATTTTGCTCCGTGTAGAAAGGGTGAGATCACCAACAAGAGATTATTGATTACTTTCTTCGAAAGAGCACTCCGGAAAAACAAGGACGGAAGTAAAAGTATCAAGGAATAAAGGCCACTTCTAACTTCCGTGGAATGAGTGAAATCACATTAATTCACCAATTCAATGTACAAGAGCGAATGATAAGAGTAGTGGTTTGGTAGCTACTCCATCCCGCACTCAAAGCATTACTCCGCACATGAATAAGAAAATCATGCAACCCAACTACCGAAACAGACTGAAGGTGTTGGCAAAAACTCATAGAACTCCGTTAGAAAACAAGGATAGATGCAAACGATTCGCTGGATTCATAGATAGATAAAGATGATGATGTTGTCGTCATGTCGGAAGTACCAAGCCACCGGAAAGATATAAAGGAAGATCACGAAGACAACTGTAAAATTTCACAGATATAGAAAAAGATAGCACCACTTGAACAGAAGGAATACAAGATCTGGAAGGTCTTCATGGCCTCCGGTGGATTGAGCATAGACGATAGAGCGAGAGGGTTTCAAGAGATTACTTAACGAGATTGAGGTGAAAGAACTCCATGTTCTTCTTGAAATGGTTGAGAGAGATTTAGCAGCCTTGAGGAAATCTTCAGCGGAACGACGATGATAACTTGCCAACAAGGAACAACTCCGGATTGGTTGAAGATGGAGGATGTAATTAACAATGCGCTTGATGATTCCAGAATTGAAGTGATGTATTTAGCAGAAGGACGTGGCCGAGATAGGTGACTTCAAAAAGTCAGAATTCTCACTTTAAGACTTTGCACACAGGCAGTGCTCACGAAGCTCGAGAGAAAGAGACACAGATGATCTTCCATGTCCTTCCATTGATATCGCATAGGCAAGCATATTATCAACATATACCACCATGGATTAACAAGATATTCCCAGAATACCAAGTTCAAGAGGCGGGAGATCGAACAAATGCTCGAAACACTTTCTGAGCTCAATGCTCTCTGAAAGATCAACGTTACGAGTAAGGATTCCTATTGAAGAAGATGCGCTGACAGAATAGGTTAACTGGTCCTTCGGAAGAAAAAGAGATGTCACCTGGTTCACATTGTCGATCGGATCACCGGTTACAAAGATAAAGAGATCTTGGATAAGAACCGATGTTAGCTCATACCTTAAGCAAAGCTATCAGAGACGAAAAGATGCAATTCCCTCGTATCCAGGAGAATTGTGCAGATATGGGGTTCAAAAGGATGTGCAGCATGATGGACAGATGATAGACCGCCGTAGTGCTTGGAGAAACTCTGGATTGCCAAAGATGCTTGAATATGCATAGATATGATCGCGGTGTACTCAAAATCACAGGAGATAACCGTCACCATTTGGAGGATAGTGTTGATAGCATTTTCCATATTCCACTCAAGATAAGTGTCATATAGCTATGCCGAGAACCAATTACAATCACCAGCATCGGATCGACACATGTTATGTAATTAGCCCAAGAGAATTGGAGATGAAAAGAAACTCTAGGATTAAGCGCCGGTGACAGAAGAATGAGTTAGCATGGACATGCTGATAAAAGGGAGATAGATAATGTTTCACACACGACTAAAAAGGAGTGTGGAAGCACAGATGTATCAAAGAAATTTTTTCCGCATTTTTCGGCATTAAAATACCAATAGATGCGCAAAAACACTTATCAGGTAGAGATTAGCAACTGATGGTTTCACAGAACGTGGAGTTGCTAGAAGGAAGGACACCCTTAAGAAGATGGCACCGGTTAACAAGGAGTCAGATAGATCGCGCCGGTATTCAAAAGCCTGTCAGTATGGAATGTACCAACAGTTGATAACCAAAGGCAGATAAAGATAACATGTTGGATACAACAGATAGACAAGGAATTACACACACACACACACACTCAACCTATGGTACTACAGAAACCCAGAACACGTGAATCCTAGTTTGAATTCTAAGAAGAGGATTGAAAACGTTACACTTCCTTACCAGAAAAGAGTGGTGGGTGGGTAAGAAGAAAAGTGGAAGCAGTCCTACTCTCACGTTTTGTTTTTCCCTAGTATACATAGCTACCAAAAATATTTGCTAGACTGACAACGACCATTTGGCTGAGACCCTGAAGGGCGGGATGGCTCTGATACCAATTGTAACTACCTCGGTGAATTACGCTCCTAGTTACAAGCCTGGATGAGCGGAAATGGTTAAAATAGTACGGTGGGGCCCAAATGCCACTCACAGGTAGACCTTTCGGCCGTCCTAACCATTTCCAAACATCGGGACAAGAACGGGCGGCGTAATCGGCAGGCGAAGGGATCAACTACATACACAAATGAGTATGTATGCAAGCCACCATACAACAGTTCTCAGAGCCATTCCATCTAAAAGAAATAGAAATATTGCAACGCCATACGGCAAGATCCAAAAGTCCTAGATAGATATAGTAGTTTAGGATATCTCCTCATACATCAAACATCAGAGTATCAGGCGGAAGCGGCAACAAGATCCGAGTACGGATAAGAAGCAAATTGGCATAAGATGCCCCATAAAATAAACACATCCCGCCCACAGATCTCACGGATCCCCGTTCCCGGAATCTCTACACCGAATGATCGTTGTCCACATCGTCCGTCTCCTCCACCCAGTATCCATCTTGTGAGTGTACCTGTTCATCTGAATCAAATAATTTATCGTGTGAGACCCTAGGGGTACTCAGCAAGTCTTTATGCCTCTAAAGGGGACACAACCTGGGGTGACGCAATTGCAGCAAAAGATAATTCCTAACAGTTCTATAGATACTCGCTAACCATCCGCTAACCAAAGATAGACGGATGTCCGTGAATTAATAACAGCAGTTATAACAGTAATATTAACAGATCCATCCTCCTCCTCGCTTACCAATGAGGAAGCGGACGAACAACCCCCCATCCGTTGGCAGTTTTATTACCCATTCCATGAGTATTGCACTATTTACTAGTCAGTTACTTAGTCAAATTAAAAGCGGTACTTTAGTTATACTTGTCTATGATCAAGAAACTGTGCTCCAAGTCGTCCATAACCGCGGACACGGCTTTCAGAAAGTTTTACCCTGCAGGGGTGCACAAATAGCAACACACACTCGATCAACCTCGGAAAAACCAAATCAAAACCCAACGAGGCATTCACGACAAAGCAATCACCAGATTCCGAAATATTTCAGGGGGCCACCCCATTAAGCTACCCGCAACGAAGTTAGCTGACTTCGAGACGGACTCAAGGTTTGTGGGGACAGCTGTAAACGACTGGGAACCCGAAAGTGTGATTGGGTTTGTCGATACAGCGAAAACGTGTCACGACCCTAAACAGTACAGGTGCAGTACATCGCACAATTTAAATAAAGCAGTAAAGCATGGCATAAGTACAGGATAGTAAATAAAACCTCAAACTAGTTTGTGGCCCCAAGAAATAAGAATGAATCAAGCTCTGGCTCAGGGGGGTCCCATAAGCCTCCCGGATGTGGATAGCGGGAATATTCAAGGAACAGGAATCAAGTACTCGGGGTCCTACGGGACACAAGTGAGCATGAAAAACCAAATAGCAGATATTGCTCACCGGTGCCACTTTCATTGGTTATCCCATTACTACTCAGGTTAAGTTGTATAGGTGCCTCGTTATCCATCAAACACTCACATACCCTACACATGCTGTTCTACGACTCGCATGGCTCAAACAACTCCTGTAGTAATGGCTCATGGGATGGAGGAACAAGCTTCGATGGGGTTTAAAAGTAAAGGCTATGCAATACTTGGGATTCAGATTAATGCAATCGCGACTCAATGATGCAAGAATAAGATAGGGGAAATAGGTACTATATGTATGCAAGCATGTGGTAGTGCTTGCCTGGCAGCTCAGTTGAAGCGAGAGAAGGATCCGGGTAGTGCTCTTGGGTTTCTTGATATATCCCCTGCTCAGCGTCTATTCGAAGAAGAACCAAACAAACAAGGGCCAATATAAATAAAGTGCACAAGCATATGAATCAAATGCGACAAGCAAACAACCATGCCATGATGAATGATGCACAATTTGCATGGCAATAAGGTAGCATGGCATGGGTGAGGTGTAGAATACAAGAAATAAACATTTTATGGAGTTTTAGTCACATTTTATCCTCAGATAAGTTGCTGATTACATTATATTTATATGATGCATGCTGCAAAACAGAATAAGGAATGCATAAACAGAAAGGTCTCGTCGAGCTAATCATTTTAGACATATCATTTGTCAAATTTGGAGTTATAAAACAAAAGTTATTAATTAATTAAGGCAAAAGGGCATTTTGTTGTAATTTTAAACAACTTGAAATTTTAAGTGTTCAAAATATATTTTGGATAGCATATTTGAATTCCTCACATTTTTCTGATTTCAAAACATATATTATTTGTATTATTTGGAATAATAATTTAAAAGTTATTTGAAAACAGATTTAAAATTTGAATTTGAATTAACTTTGAAAAAGATTTAAATTCAAACAGACAGACAAAAATACTTTTTCTACTCAGGTTTAGCTAGCCACAGACAATGACCAGTGGGTCCAGCGCTGACTGGACGCCACAGCGCGCAGAAAGTTTCTGTCACCGCGAGTTGAGCTAGACCTAGAGGCCGACAGGTGGGGCCACGGCAGCCTCAGGGCCACACGCGGGCGCGCCAGCGGGGACGCGACACGTGGGAGATCCGGGGTAGCGCGGGTTTAGGGGTTGGAAAGCTGGGGGGTGTTTCTGCAAAACTAACTGGGACGCTGACTAGCGGGCCACGCTGTACCGCGGGTTAAGCAGAAAAAGATGCAGGGAGCTTTCTGCAAAACGAGCGCGCGCACTGTGCTTCTTCTCTGAACTTACTGACGACAAAACGGTGCTCGACAGCGGCAGAGCGCGGCGCGCGGGGCTCGAACACGCGACCTGGGCGTGCGCGCGGAGGCGGCCACCGCTGGGCTAGGGCGGGGTAGTTGTTAGGGGGGCGGACGGGGCCTAGATAGGGTTTTATGCGGTGCGGGAGCGAGCAGATAGCAGCGAGCGGCGGTGCACCGAGGGCGCTCGACGGAAGGGCCGGCGGATCTAGGGCGGCACGGCGAGGCGGACCATGTCAGGGAGGTCAGGGAGCTCACCGTGGTTAGGTCGGTGTGGACGGATCGAGCAGAGGAGCAGACGATCGTCGACGAGGCAGAGGCCGGGCGGAGCTAGGGTTTGGCTCGGTGTCGACGACACGCAGATCAACCTAGGGCTCCTCCTTCACGTCTGCTGTTACAGGGGTGGTGCAGGTGGTCGTCTAGGTCTTCCCCAACGCCCAGACTCCTCGCCCTCCTTCTGCTACGGTGGTGGTAGGGTGATGCCGACGGTGACCGGCTATGGGGTAGCTGGCAGCGGTGGAGAAGAAGGGAGGAAGGCCAGGGCGCCTCGGCCAGATCTAGAGAAGGCAGCAGGAGAGAGAGAGGGAGTGGAAAAGCAGAGAGGGAGAGGGGGTGCCGTGGGGGAGTGGGTAGGGTTAAAGGTGGCTCGGGTGCCACCTTTCCCTCTCCTTCACGTGCTCGAGCGGGGAGGCCAGGCAGGCACGGGCAGGGGCTTCCAGGTGGGGCAGGGTGAGGTTAAGGAGGGTGGCTCGGTGGTGGGGCACGCCAGGCAGAGAGAAGAGAGGAAGAGAGGAGAGGAGAGGCTCGGGCTAGGTAGGGTGGCCTCGGGTAGGGTTTGAGTTAGGGTTGGTGAGAAGAGAGGTGAGATGAGAGGGAGATGGGTGTAACTAGGGTTAGATTAGATGAGGTGTTAGGTTTAGGGATGGTTTGGTTTAGCCAAACCAAAGGGTAGGTTTATATTATGGTTTAAGAGATTCAAAAACAAAGAAACATCTAGTTTGAATTAAAAGCAAGGCTCCAACCAAGATAAAACAAAACTAAGAGAAGAAGGCCAAGGGTTATGATTGCATGGCCCATGCATGAACATTAATGCTAGGTTTCATCTTGTGAAAACAAAATAAATATCCATAGCATTTATACATATGCATTCCAAAAATATGGAATAAGCCAAGCTAAAAGAAGTGAAAGGATGCCCCATGTGGAGTAGATGGAGATGACCATATTTGACTAAAATGGGACATGCTAGTGTGTATATTCCACTAGATGTTTAATAGCCCCAAGAATATCCCAACATGAGCATAAATCCATGATAATCCATATGAAAGCTAGGAAAAAGGAGCACTACTCATAATGCATGCAAAGGTGGCTCCACATATTATTAATGTGAAAACAACATGATGCTAAGATGAGAGCATGTGGAAATAGACTTGGATCCATCCCAACCCACATGAGCTAGAGGTAAAAACAAATAAGTTGCAATGCTCATATATGGTGGAAGGGTGGAATGATGGGATGATGACAAGAAGGTGGTGGAGTCAATAGAAGATATGCCCCCAACTCAACTTGGGCATTTAAACAATATATCAAGAACCAAATACAATATCAAGAGGCAAATACAATTTACAATGCATATGAGAGAAGAACCAAATCAAAAGGGTCTTATATGATGCTCAAATGCAAGGTGGCATGATGGCATGAGCATGATATAATTATGATGCAACAATTATATATAGGAAGTAGCATTATATAGACTAGGCTAGTAGCATTGCAATTGTTAGACAATTGGGATGCTACAAGATGTCACGCGGAGGAAGTGGTTCATCCCCGGACCCGATGTTGCAGATCCTGCAAATGTTGACTTCTGACCGCGAAGCTGAAAGAGCGGAACGTCAAGCCAACCTAGCCACCCTGCAATAGATAGCTCAACTAGCCCACAACAGCCAAGGCCACGGAAATCAGGACAACCATGGATCTAAGCTCAAGAACTTCTAGAATACCAACCCACCTGTTTTCACTAAGTCAGAAGAAACCCTATACGCCGATGATTGGCTGTAGACCATGGAAAATAACCTAGAAGTCGCTGAAGTGGAAGCCAACGAGAAAGTTCTGTTCGCCACCCACTATCTAGTCGGAGATGCCAGGGCATGGCGGAACAGTGTTCGCGCAATGACCGGAGGCCAGGTGATGACCTGGGAGGAATTCAAGGTCAAGTTCAGCAGAACCCATGTGCCACCGGGTTTGATTAAGAGGATGAGAGACGAGTTCAGAGAACTGAAGCAAGGAAGGATAACCGTAGTGGAATACCGTGACAAATTTTTGTCATTAGCTAGGTATGCCCTGGATGAGATCGACACCGAAGACAAGAAGAAAGAAAGATTCCTGAATGGTCTGCATGATGAGATGCAGACGGTGTTAGTCAATATCCCCTTTGCTGATATTGAAGCCCTTGTCGACTCTGCCATCCAGATGGAAGGAAAGATCAACCAAGCCAATGAGAACCGCAAGTGTCGCATGATGCATCAGCTAGGAACCCATCAGACCCCAAAGTATCGCCCTAACCCATCTCCAGGATTTGCCCCAAGAACCAACAGACCCCCGATGAACCGTCCGACCTATCCCAACCGTGGAAACCCTAGGCCCGGAGGAAATCACAACAACCCCGGCAACTCTAGCAATTTCAACCGTGCCCCACCCAAGTTCAACAACAACAATGCTACTACCAATAGCAACACTGCCCCGAGGACTGGAAGCAATGTTGTGCCTGTAGCAGCAAAGGACAAGTCGCAGGTGACTTGTTATGACTGTGGAAATAAGGGTCACTACTCCAACGAGTGCCCCAACAAAAAAATGCCGCAGAACCCAATGCCAATGTCCCAGCTCAGCAACAGCGTCGTGTTCAGCCAGGAAGAAGGTTTGCCCCAGGGAATTCTCTCAACCGCAATGGCCGTCTTTTTCTCATGCATGCTGAAGAAGCTCAGGAAGCGCCAGACGTCGTGCTGGGTATGTTTTCTGTTAATTCAGTACTTGCAAGAGTGTTGTTTGATTCTCGTGCATCGCACTCATTTGTCACCGAAGAATTTGCATGCACTAGTAAAATTCAACCAACCAAACTGAAGCATGTTATGATTGTTCAAATTCCCGGATCAACCACCAAGGCTAGGCAAATTTGCAAAGCCGTCCCTATCCGAATCCATGGCATAGATTTTTAGGCAAATCTGATAGTACTCGGAACTAAAGGTTTGGAAGTAGTACTAGGAATGGATTGGATGTCCAAACATAAAGGATTGATTGACTGTGCCAAGAAAGCCATAATCATGACCAGTACAGCTGGAATATTAGTCGAGCATATATCTGAAACCTTACCTCGTCAATTCAAGTGCAACAAGAGTATAGCCCAACCTACCATTGACCAAGTCCGGATAGTCTATGAATACCCCGATGTATTTCCAGATTTTTGCCCGGTATGCCCCCAGATCGGGATATCGAGTTTATCATCGAACTAATCCCCGGAACCGGACCCATAGCCCAAAGACCATATAGTATGAACCCGTCTGAGCTAGCAGAACTGAAGAAGCAACTGGATGCCATGCTGGAAATTGGATTGATTCAACCAAGTGCATCACCATGGAGATCACTTGTCTTGTTGGTGGACAAGAAAGATGGAGGTAACTGTTTGTGTACGGATTATCGAAAGTTGAATGATGTCACAATCAAGAACAAATACCCCTTGCCCAAGATAGAAGATTTGTTTGATCAGTTGACCGGTGCCAAAGTGTTTTCTAAGATTGATCTTAGAACTAGGTATCATCAACTCAAAATTTGTGCAGAGGATATTCCAAAGACTGCCTTTACCACCAGATATGGATTGTACGAGTATACAGTCATGCCTTTTGGATTAACCAATGCCCCCGCTTATTTCATGAATCTCATGAATAAGATTTTTATGGACTTCCTGGATAAGTTTGTCGTTGTTTTCATTGATGACATTCTGATTTATTCCAAATCGAAAGAAGAACATGAGCTACACCTAAGGACCATTCTTGGAACCCTTAGAGAGCATCAGCTATATGCAAAGTTTAGCAAATGTGAATTCTGGTTACAGGAGGTAGGATTACTCGGTCACATTGTATCAGCTGGAGGAATTGTCGTTGACCCTGCAAAGGTGAAAGATGTCGAAGATTGGCAAGCCCCAACCACTCAAACCCAAGTTCGTGCATTTCTCGGATTGGCGGGATATTACCGCAAGTTCGTAGAAGGATTCTCGAGTATCGCCAGACCCATGACCCAATTGCTGAAGAAGGACAAGAAGTTTGAATGGACCGACAAATGTGAAGCGAGTTTTCAAGAACTCAAGAGGAGATTTATTTCAGCCCCAATCTTGATCATGCTGGATATCACGAAGCCCTTCGATGTGTATTGTGATGCATCCAAGATCGGTCTCGGATGTGTGCTAATGCAAGAAGGCAAAGTTATATCTTATCTATCTCGACAACTGAAGAAACATGAGCAAAATTACCCAACCCATGACCTCAAACTCGCAACCGTAGTTCTAGCCCTGAAGACATGGAGGCATTACCTGATGGGAAACCGTTGTGAGATTTATTCGGATCACAAGAGCCTGAAGTATATATTCAGTTAGAAGGAGCTGAATATGAGACAGAGAAGGTGGATTGAGCTAATCAAGGATTACGACCTGGACATTCACTATCACCCTGGTAAAGCCAATGTGGTAGCCGATGCCCTTAGCAGATTGCCCTGCCGCTTGAACTCCATGATTTTAAACGAGCAACCAAGCTTGCACAAAGAGATGGAAGATTTTCGAATGGAATTAGTAAGTGAAGGATTTTTGGCTAGCATAGAACTCCAGCCCACTTTGATCAGTCAGATTAAAGAGGCGCAGAAGGGAAATGCTAGTATCGATGGAATCAAGCGTCGTATTGGTACAGGCAAAGTACCCGGATTCACCGAAGACGAAGGAGGAATTCTGTGGTACAAAGGACGCCTTTGTGTACCATCAGATTCTGAGTTGAAAGAAGTTATTTTGAAGGAGGCTCATGATACTCTTTATTCTATCCATCCCGGAGGAACTAAGATGTATCAAGATTTGAAAGAGCAATTTTGGTGGCATAAGATGAAGAGAGAAATCGGAAGCTATATCGCCAAGTGTGATATATGTCAGCGAGTCAAGGCAGGACATCAAAGACCCGCTGGATTGTTGCAACCCTTGAAGATTCCGAAATGGAAATGGGATTCCATTGGAATGGACTTTATCACCGGATTGCCTACTTCTAGTAGGGGAAATGACTCTATCTGGGTCATAGTGGACCGATTGTCCAAAGTCGCCCATTTCTTGCCCGTCAAGACCACATATCAGAGTTCGAAGCTAGCGGAGTTGTACATCGCTAGAATAGTTAGTTTGCATGGAGTCCCCAAGAACATCGTATCGGATCGAGGAACTCAGTTTACCTCGAGATTCTAGAAGAAAGTCCAAGAAGGTTTAGGAACCTGCCTAGATTTCAGCACCGCGTATCACCCTCAGACCGATGGACAAACGGAGCGAGTAAACCAAATACTCGAAGATATGCTGAGAGCATGTGTGCTAGAATATGGATCCAAGTGGGAAGACTATCTGCCTTTTGCAGAATTCTCATACAATAACAGTTATCAAGCCAGTTTGCAAATGGCCCCATTTGAATTCATGTACGGAAGTAAGTGTCGCACCCCTTTGAACTGGTCGGAAGTAGGAGAGAGTCAGATTTTCAGACCCGACATCCTACGAGAAGCAGAAGAGAAGGTTCACAAGATTTGTGAGCACCTCAAGACCGCCTAGTCCAGATAGAAGAGTTACGCCGACAAGAGACGTCGTGACCTCGCCTTCAACATAGGAGATTTTGTGTATCTGAAGGTGTCGCCATTGAAGGGAATGCAGCGTTTCCAATTCAAGGGAAAGTTAGCCCCCAGATATATTGGACCCTTCAAGATTTTGAACCGTCGAGGAGAAGTGTCGTATCAATTGGAACTACCCAAAGAGATGTCAGCTGTGCACAATGTGTTCCACATCGCATTACTTCGCAAGTGTCTCGAAGTCCCAGAGAAGACCGAAGTGTTCAAGAATATCGATCACCAGACCATAGAGATCAACGATGACCTAACCTATCCCGAAGTACCCATCCGTATTTTGGAAGAATCTTTCAGAACTACCCGAACCCGAAGCATCAAGTTTCTCAAGATTCAGTGGAGCAACCACACAGAAGAGGAAGCTACCTGGGAGCGCGAAGATCACATCAGGACGGAGTTTCCCAATCTCTTCAAATCCTAGGTAATCTTTTCCGTCCTTTTTAAAATCTCGGGACGAGATTTTTTTAAGGGGGGAAGGTTTGTAACATCCCAAAAATACTAAACTTGGATCATCAAACTCTAATCATCAAATTTAGGGTTAACAAAAACTTTGCTAAATAAAAATATGAAAGCATGCATCTGAGTATGCATTTCATTTTGAAGTCTTTTGAACCAACTTGTTTGTGTGTTCCTTTGCTTGTAAATGGATGCTTAGGTGAAATAAACATCATCTAAAAAATTCCCAAACTCTTCTCAAAGACAAGTAAATCAAAACAAATAAAATAAGGGAATGGTCATTTTGACCAATTTAACTCCCATGCCTACTTTGGCTGTCTCAAACTTTTAGAACTTAACAGAAACTTTTCTGGATCTTTGCACCCCTTGATTGTACTCATAACAAAGTATCAAGGCCCACTTTGTGAGCACCCAGAAACATTCAAATGCATAGTTTAAAGGATAGTTCAAAATTGAATCTTTATCATATGGGAAGATCCCACTTTTTCAAAAACCACTCAAACAAGCTCAACTTTCAAAACCCAAGCATCTGCAGACTCACCAGCACCAACCTAGCACACCCACCAAAAATCTTTTCAAAATTCAAAACTTGAATTCTTGCAGCCATTTCATCAAACACATTACAGACACAAATCATCAAAATCTTAAACACTATTGTGAGCAGTGATTGAAGCCTAACTTGTTCCCTCTCTAGCTCACAACCATCTCAGTAGATCACCTAGCAAGTTAAACCAAGCACTAGACTCACTGTAAGCTGGGCAATGACATCAATGGTGAACAGCCGAAGCTCACCATGCCACCCCAGTGGAGACAACAAGCTAGGAGGAGATTTAGTCGTGCCAACCATGTCTAGGAGGCATCCCACCGTCCACCGCCACTCCCTGTCCTAGCCGCGAGCGTTGCCAAACCCTGGACCACACGCATGAACTGCGCCCAGCTCGCCAGCAACCATGCCGAGCATGCGCCAGAGCGCCACACTTGACCGACGCCCACAGACCACCAAGCGATCGCCACCGCCGGCCATGCCTCTAGCCGCCCGTAGCCATGTCACCACCGTCGCCTGCCCATCCCGTTCGGTCTCGTCGTCGCGACTATAAATAGAGGCCACCCCCAGCCGAATTGAGCACACCATCTCACTCCCCTCTCCTCACTGATCGTGCCACCCCGTTCCCGAAGCAAGGCGAGCAGCACTTCGCCAGAATTTCACCGGAGTCTGCCGCTGCTGGAGAAGAAGGGGGCCAGCGATTGGAGCCGCCCAGGAGAAGCTGCCGGTACCAGGAGGTTCGCCGTCGTCGACTTCGTCGTTCGCCCGCCTTGCCGACCCTCGCTTGAACCCCGGTGAGCCCCCAATAACCCCCACTAGCCGCGCTAGGTTTCTGTCTCGCCGGCGTTGCCCAACGTCGACGATGACCCTTAGCTGTTGGATTAGACCAGATCCAACGCACCACATCGCCCCATACCGCTTCGCACCCCCTCGTCTCACTGACGCGTGGGGACAGCCACTTAACCAGCCCGCGTAAGCACTGTGCTTAGCAGGCCGGCCCAGTATCACTTCCCGCGCAGCCCAGTTATTTGAATTTGACCTTTTCCATTTTATTTCAAACACACTTCTGTACCCAGTTTCAAAAATCAACCCAGGTCGATTCAGTGAACCAAATTGAATGAAACCAATTTTGTTAGAAAGGTCTAGGAATGCTGAATCCAAGCCCGTTGGATTCAAGTCATTAGGATCTGTAGATCATCCTTAGTAAAAATAACAGGCAGAAGCTTTTTTCTGCATTCAAACATTTTTCAAATTAAAACCATAATAGCTTTTGAGTTGATTCCAACTCTCAAAAATCACATTTAATCATACCTTTCAGAATATATAAAAATATATAGGTTTAATTACATAAATAATGTTCAAGTAATAAAAGAATGCTACATAGGCATTTCTAGTCACTTTATTTAATTAAAAATAAAAGATTAAACCTTATTAAATTGTGACACCACTTTAAATCACATTCCCATGGACTAAAATATGTGGTGATGACATGTGTCAACATGACACCATGTTTGGTTTGGATAATATTAAATCTTAAGTAGTTTTTCAATGAGTAGAAATTACTTTTCTAAAAATAAAAGGAATTAAACCAAGCTTTAATCTTGTAATGTTAGTGATGATGCTAGATCATCTATAGGACCCTTTTGTGTAATGATTGCAAGTAGTTAAGTATTGTTTGGTGATTGTGTACATCGTTTATTTATAGACGCTAGTATCGACCAAGGATACGAGGAGGAAGGAGGATTCTACGAAGAAGAAGCCGAGGATAACTTCAACCACTGCTCTGCACAAGGCAAGCCTTACTAATCAAGTTGACCTACGAAAGCTAACACTTGCAATTTAGCAAGCTTATACTAATATTGTGCAAGCCAATACTTGCTTGTCACCATGCCAATTATATGCCTTAAACATAGATGATCCTACCCACTTGATAAACCAATCCTAGTTTTTTCTTATAAGCTTATTACTTTATTTCTTTTCAAAGCTATTACTTAGAGTTTACTTCAGTGAATTGTAGATACTAGAAAGATATTTGAAGGTTGTATAAAGAGCATAAAATTTGGCCTAAGCTAGATAATCTTTATGTCATCCTAAGGCATGAGATTGAACTTAGTTGAAACTCCACTAGTTTACCACCCCTCATTAGTACTTACCCCCACTTGTAGATGCTAGTGCTAAGCATAAAACTTAATCAACTTTAGTTGGGAATACTTGGTAAAAATGGTTATGAAAACCTTAGAATGATGAGTCATTGTAACATCCTCAAAATCATGTTTTAAACTTATGCATAGCGTCCATGCATCCATGAGCATATGATTTTCATTTCAAACAAATCAATTCAAAACAGAAGCATTTGTGCTTTTTTTTATGTAAAGTTTACTCAAGGCTTGTGCTACTTGTTTTGAGAAAAGTATTGTTAACCATTCAGTATTGTTTAGAATCCAAACATAAATGATTTCAAAAACTTGAGCAAAGTCTCAAAGCAAAATATGAAATAAAACCAAATCTATGCCTATTATCACACCTCTTAAAGGCATGGTTTTACTTTTATTTTCAAAAGACCCAAGTGTGTTTGAGTGAACACATGTGTTTGACACTTATTTGAGCACAAGTGTGTCTGTACAAAAGTCCTGAAAAGCTTTGGATTCAAACAGATTTGATTTGAGGTTTGAAAACCATTTCAGAAAAACAAACAGAAAAAGAGAAAGCTTAAAGAGAGAAAAAAATATCACTCAGCCGAATCTGGCCCAACCAGCCCAGCTAAGCCCAACACCCCACCCCACGAACCGTTTTCTTTCACTCACCTCCGCACCCGCTGAGAGACTGACAGGCAGGACCCACTCCCTCTCCTTTCCTCTCGCTGACAGCCACGGCCCACACGACCATCGTCGTCTCCACCCAGCGACTGGTTCGTCCCCAAATCACGCAGGCATTCCCTGTATTGATTCGCGGCGTCAATTCACGTTGAATGCTGGAATAAATCTCGCTCGCGACCATGCTACTTAAACCCCCTCTGCCCCCTCTCCGTTTCCCCCCAAACTCCGAGCACAAAGCGCCCCCAGGCTGCTCGCATTCAACCTCGCACCGCCGCAGTCAGAGAGCACTCCGGCGACCGATTCCGGTGAGTCCCGTGCGCCCCTCGCCCTCTGGTTCTTGCAGACAGCCTCGCCACTTTCTTGCGCAACTACTGACACCGCTGGTTCCCTTTATACTGCCCCAGTTCATCGATTCCGTTCAACACCGCAAGCTCCCGACGACAACCTCGACTCCGGCGACCAAATTCCGTAAGCCCTTTGCGCCCCTTCGCCTCTGACTCACACGAAGTTGTTCGCCGCTGTCTTATGCATCATCTGGTGCCGCTTGTTTGTGATAGGGAGACCAGGAGCGTCGCCGTCTACTCGAACC
This sequence comes from Avena sativa, assembly GCA_916181665.1. NCBI lineage: Eukaryota > Viridiplantae > Streptophyta > Magnoliopsida > Poales > Poaceae > Avena > Avena sativa. Next base: position 411,204,588 of record OV702281.1, on the reverse strand, counting down.
CGACGCCACCCGCAACTCCGACGAGCTCCAGCAGCCCACTCCGTGCGCCCCTTGCCAAGCCGCCGCCAGGTTGAGCATCAGCACATCGCCACGGTTCTGGTAAGCCCCTCCGACGACCCTAGGAAGACCTGTAGCGCCGCGCCGCCGTAGGCAGAGCTCGCCGCCGCCAGTAGCCGCCGCTAGCTCCGCTCAGTTTTGGTCGCTTGATTCGTAGCCGTCAGATCTAGATCCAGCGCGTAGAATTAGATCACTTAACGAATCGTTATGAGTAGATCTGAGCCGTGCAGGTTAAGTAGATCCAACGGCCCAGAAGCGCGATCCAACGCGAAACGGTATGGGCCAATTAGAAACAGACGTGTGGCTGGAGTTTAGATTTAAAACAGGATTTAAATCTGATTGATGTTCAAATTTGTTTTGGCTATAACTTTTGATCCCCACATTAGAATTTGACAAATTTTATACAGTTGGAATCAGGATAGCAAGCTCTTTCTAAATATGCAATGTGTTTAATGTTTTACTTCTGTTAAAAAGGTTTTATTTGCAGAAACTTGTGTAGGACTAATTTGAGTATATGAAATGTTTAGGAAATGATTTAGGGTTTAAATAAATGTTGTTTGGCAAGTTTTTAACTTGTTAATACACCAGTACTGTTTACTTGCTTGGTTGAGTTTTAAAAATCATCACATACCATCTTGCATGCATGTATATATTTTTGATTGTATATGTTTTGTGTGTAATTTTTTGCTACAATTCTTTGTGTAGATTTTGGTGCTTTGATTGTGATTGTGAAGAGTGTAACTACTCTCCAAACTACCAAGGCAAGTGGTACTTCATGAATATTATCATTCCTATGTTTTCTACTAAGCATTAGAAATATTTTGCTAAGGCTTGCATGTTATTATTTTGCTTATATGCCATGTTGGGAAATCCTAGTAGTTGTAGAATTGCTAAGGAATCTCTAAGTTAAGTTACTATATATGCCATGCTTAGCCTAGCTAGTAGCAAACAAGGGTTGGTGAAATATACATGCTATGATGAAAATATTTCTAAGTCTTTGGACTTGTGTTTTGCCTAATAAAACAACTAAGTTAATGAAACACCTGGGTGGAATGGAAGGAATGGTTTATGTTGAGTGGTTACACAAGGCCCATTTCTATGGTTTACCTTGTGTATCTCACTTGTGGTAAGCCACCCAGGAACAAAGAGATTTTAGAGGCCAAGTGTTAAGAAGCTTCTAGTGCAGCCACTTGGCAATATGGGCTCTGCCAGGATCATATAGTTTGCTAGAACTTAGCCATTTGGACAGTTGGTGGTAGTGGGAATGATAGGTTGGAGCGCGTCCATTTGGTCTAAGGGAAGGCTTCTGAAAGGTCCTGTCTTGGTGAAACCAAGTCTGGTGGGGAAAGTGCACAACCTCTGCAGATGGAAAAATCTAAGTACTTAGCCATGTCCCTGGAAAAGGACAACTTGAGCATCAAGACATGGAAGCTACCAAGGATCTCCTCATCCCAATTTATAAGTAAAAAACTTGTGGGTGAACAAGGGTGAAGGACCTCAATGTCTATTGGTGGTTCCTTGGGAAAAGTTTTGTCAAAGAAAAACTTAGTGATTTTAACTAATAGGCAAAACCTATTGTGAGCAAAGCAAGCCAAGCTACACTTAGCCAAATTGCATATAGTAATATAGTCCACCTAAATTATACTAAGGTATCACTTGCCAATACTATTCCAAAGTATTGACCCACTGTGGCTGTAACTTGTGATGTTGCAGGTTACTCTGATGAGGATTAGGTGTCATGAGTCTACACTCAACATGTTTGCCTGTGGCACATGAAGATGAAGACTTTTATTTATTTACTTATTCAAACTCTTGTACTAGGCCTGTGGCCTTGGAGTTGTAAAGACTATGTTTATCTCTGGAATGGCTGTAATAAAAGACCTTTGTATCTGTGTACTTCATCTTAAACTGTGGATGCTAGCATTGATCCAGGGACTAGCATTGCAATCACAGGGATCCTTTTTCCTTTATAAAGGAGGGATCTTACAGTCATTCTACTGAGATGTTTTGACATGTGTTTCCAAACACCAGATGATTTTGGTGATGAAAATGTTGAGGCATGAGCCTTAGCCCTTTATAAAACTGATGGTTGTCTGGATGCGATACCATTCCAATTTTTACCATACAACCACAATACCCGAAGATTGGGTAGGGCTTGACTGGAAACTTATATACCTTAGTATTAGTTCCCTCACGACCAAGGTCTGAGCTGAGGCTACCTTGTGAAGATTGTCCACCTGTGTAGTACCCAAGATGACAGTGGGTCATGGTTGGGAGGCCAAACTCACAGGAGAGGTGCTTATACTAGGGCGTGTAATTGAAAGGTTAGGATTGATTATCCGCATACTGAGTATGGTGAATTCAGGATTTGTTCCTGACGGATGTATCGAATGTTGTGGTGAAAGTGTACAATCTCTGCAGAGTGTCAAACTATTCGAATAGCCGCGTCCGCGGTTATGGACAGTTGGAGTGGCCATACTGTTCCCCCGTCAGACTTTTCAAAATGATTTGTGAAAGGAAGTGAGACTTTGACTTGACCACAACAGAGTTGTGACATGAGTTACAAGATCCCATTTAGGTGTTATAAAAATGTGACTAGCTTCTCTTATTTCTGAACTTAGTAGAGGTAAATCTGGCTTCTTGCAAAAGAACCCTAGAGCCTAGTGTCCTATTATCAAAAACCCCTTCCACTTGTTAGTATTAGTTTGCGAGTACTTAAAGAGTACTCATGGCTTTGTCCCTGGCTATTCCCGTGGCTAGACTATGAAGAGGAGTACCTGGAGGATGGACCCCAGGAAGCTTACGACAACTAGGATCATCTCCCATCGTCAGCATTGCCTGTGACCCCGAAGATGGAGCTTTGCCTACGCTACCGTTATTATTACGTATCCCGCTGCTTGAAGTTGTATTAAGAACTGGATCATGAGATCCCTATTTGTGTAAGAACTTATGTACGGTTTGTAATGGATGATATACTATGGTATCCAATTCTGTTATGTCTCGCAAAAATGGTAATCCTGGGATTGCGATGTATGGCATAACAGGCATCTGAGATTAAAAATCCGGGTGTTGACACTCTCCGTCGTCACTGGAGCCCCGGTATGCCCCCTATGCACCCCCACTGAGCCGCTAGGGTTCGAGCTCGCCGGTGACCTGTTTTTCGTCGACGACGACCCTCAGCCGTCGATCTTCATTCTAATCCAACGCACCACATCGCCTCGTACCGCTTCGCGTTTAATGAGCCACTGACCAGTAGACCCCCCTGTCAGCTGCGCCCCGCGTTGCGGAGTGACACTGGGTCGGCCCAATAACCCTTCCCACGCAGGCCACTCGTTTGAATTTAGCTTTTTCTATTTATATTCAAACTCAGTTCTATACCTAGTTTCAAAAATCAACCCAGCTCGATTCAGTGAACCAAATTTCATGAAAACAATTTTGTTAGAAAGATATTGAAATGCTGAATCCAAGCTCATTGGATTCAAATCATTTGGATCTATAGATCAACCTTGGTAAAAATAACAAGGCAGAAGCTTTTCTAAATTCAAACATTTTTCAAATTTAAACCATAATAGCTTTTGAGTTGATTCCAACTCTCAAAAATCATAATTGATCATACCTTCCAGAATATATAAAAATATATGGGTTTACTTACATAAATAATGTTCAAGTAATAAAAGAATGCCACATAGGCATTTCTAGCCACTTTAATGATTTAAAATAAAAAGGTTAAACCTTATTAAATTGTGACACCACTTTAAATCACATTCTCATGTACTGAAATATGTGGTGATGACATGTGTCAACATGATCCCATGTTTGAGTTGGAGAATATTAAATCTTAAGTAGTTTTTCAATTAGTAGAAATTACTTTTCTAAAAATAAAATAAATAAGACAAAGGCTTTAATCTTGAATGTTAGTGATGATGCTAGATCATATATAGAACCCTTTTGTGTGATGATTGAAAGTAGTTAAATATTGTTTGGTGATTATGTATCTCGTATTTATTCATAGACGCTAGTACCGACCAAGGATACGAGGAGGAAAGAGGATACTACGAAGAAGAAGCCGAGGAGAACTTCAACCACTGCTCTGCACAAGGCAAGCTTATACTGATACTGATGCAGCCTAATACTACTAGTTGATTGAGCAATCTAACACTTGCAATTATGAAAGTTAGATAACCCATGCAATGCACTAAGCATGGTTGGTTAGACACATTTGATGATACCCCATCCTAGTTTTACTTGCAAGCTTTATACTTTATTTCTTTATCAAAGCTTTATCTTAGAGTTTACTTAAGTAAATTGTAGATACTAGAAAGATAATTGAAGGTTGCATAAAGAGCATTAAATTTGGCCTAAGCTAGATAATCTTGATGTCATCCTAAGGCATGAGATTGAACTTAGTTAAACTCCACTTGTTTATCACTACTAGGAAAACGGCTATAGCTAATCCACACTTCTCTGGCGCACTTTCTAGTGGTGCCCCACGGGTAAAATAGGCGTGGCGCACTGCCCACAGGTGCCCTACGGCTAACTATCGTAAGCGTGGCGCACATGGGGGTGGTGCGCCACGGCTATGTGTGGGCCAGGGCACATGTGGCCACAGCACACATACCCGTAGCGCACTAGGTCAAGGTGCGCTACGGATGTGTCACTTATCCGTAGGGCACCTTGACCTAGTGCGCTACGGGCATGTGTGTTGCAGCAGCTGGGTCAACTTATCCGTAGGGCACTCTGCCCTAGTGTCCTATGGCTAAGTGGCATGCACCAACTCCCCCCCCCCCCCCCCCCCCGTGGATCGCCTTTTTAGGTTTTGCAAAAAATAAAAGAAAATAATAAACACTTCAAAAAATAAAATCCTTTCATCTTTAGGTAGGTAATGTGGTATAGTTTCTAGAAAAATTAACAACCATGAGTTTCCACTTTTTCTGCAAAAAAAGTCATGCCACGGTAAAATGGCCGTAACTTTTGCATACGATATCGAAAAAAATCGTATAATATACCAAAATGACGAGAACGAGATTTCGCATCCGCTCGCAACGACCTTTGGTCGTTTAGCAATTTTTTAGATTTTCAAAATTCGAAAAGAGTAAAAAGTTACGGTTAAATGACAGTTTTTCCTGCAAAAAAAATAAATAGAGGGCAACTTACTCGTAGCGCACCACCACCTAGTGCGCTACGAGTAAGTTGGGCAGGATTCAAAATTTTGAATCCCCACCCCGCCCACTGCACCTACCCCTTTTCTTTTCCCTCCCCTTCTATCCTTTTCCTTTTCCTCCCTTTTACTTTTCCTCCCTTCTCCTTTCCTCCTCCTTCTTCCTATCCTCCTCCTTCTCCTTCTCCTTCTCATTTTTCTCCTCCTCCTCCTTCTCTTTCTCCTTCTACTTCTCCTTCTCCTCCTCTTCCTTCCTCCTCCTTGTAGTGAAGATAGTGACAGCGGCCTCCTCCTTCCAGTGACGACGACGATGGCGGCTTCCTTCTTCTTCTCCTCCTCTTCTCCTCCTTCTCCTTATAGTTCTGACGAATATGAGGCCTCTCCGATAAGGTGACGACGACGAGGCGACGACGACGACGAGGCGACGACGAAGCGACGAGGTGACAATGACGACCTGCACCGATGAGCGACGTCACTGACGGCGAGATCCAGATCTGCCTTTTTTTGAATTTTGAAATTTGTATCCGTGGCGCACATCACGTAGTGCGCCACGGTTATCATTTCATATGCGTGGCTCACCTGGACTACCTTCTGTGGCGCACTGGCATGTGTGCCACGCCTATCTCGACACAACCGTGGCGCACCAGGCAGTGCGCCACGGCTAGGAGATAGCCGTAGCGCGAGGCTCGTGGCGCACTGCTAGTGCGCCATGGATGGCCTTTTCAGGTGCGCCACGAACAGGCGTTTTCCTAGTAGTGTATCACCCCTCATTAGTACTCATCCTAACTTGTAGATGCTAGTGCTAATCATAAAACTTGATCAACTTTAGATGGGAATACTTGATGGAAAATGGTTATGAAAACCTTAGAATGATGAGTCATTCTACTGAGATGTTTTGACATGTGTTTCCGAACACCAAATGATTTGGATGATGAAAATGTTAAGGCATGAGCCTTAGCCCTTTATAAAACTGATGGTTGTCTGGATGCGATACCATTCCAATTTTACCATACAACCACAATACCCGAAGATTGGGTAGGGCTTGACTAGAAAATTATATACCTTAGTATGTGTTCCCTCATGGCCAAGGTCTGAGCTGAGGCTACCTTGTGAAGATTTTCCACCTGTGCAGTACCCAAGATGATAGTTGGTCATGGTTGGGAGGCCAAACTCACAGGAGAGGTGCCTATACTAGGGCGTGTAATTGAAAGGTTAGGATTGATTATCCGCATACTGAGTATGGTGAATTCAGTATTTGCTCCTGACGGATGTATCGAATGTTGTGGTGAAAGTTTACAATCTCTGCAGAGTGTCAAACTATTCGAATAGCCGCGTCCGCGGTTATGGACAGTTGGAGTGGCCATACCGTTCCCCGTCAGATGTTTTCAAAATGACTTGTGAAATAAATTGAGATTTTGACTTGACCACAACAGAGTTGTGATATGAAATACAAGTTCCCACTTAGGTGTTATAAAATTTCAACTAGCTTTTCTTGCTTCTGAACTTAGTAGAGGTAAATCTGGCTTTTTGCAAAACAACCCTAGAGCTTAGTATCCTATTACAAAAACCCCCTTCAGTTGTTAGTATTAGTTTGCGAGTACTTAAAGAGTACTAATGGCTTTGTCACTGGCTATTCCCATGGCCAAACGATGAAGAGGAGTACCAGGACGAAGGACCCCAGGAAGGTTACGACAACTAGGATCATCTGCCATCGTCAGCATTGCCTGTGACCCCGGAGATGGAGCTTCGCCTACGCCACCTTTATTATTACGTATTTCCGCTGCCTGAGTTGTATTAAGAACTGGATCATGAGATCCTTATTTGTGTAAGACCTTATGTATGGTTTGTAATGGATGATGTACTGTGGTATCCAATTCTGTTATGTCTCGCAAAAATGGTAATCCTGGGATTGCGATGTATGGCATAACAGGCATCTGAGATTAAAAATCCGGGTGTTGACAACTCACAACCCCGGATAAGAAACGGATTAGGTTCAAGTCTAACTTTGAACCCAAAGGGAGTAAGCTAAATTCTCTTAAGGGTGTTAGCATAGATAGTGTACCAGTAGTGAAAGTGTATCCGGATGTGTTTCCGGAAGAATTACCAGGGATGCCACCAGATAGGGATGTGGAGTTTTTGATTGACTTATTGCAGGGTCTGGACGCATACCAAAGAGACCTTACAAGATGTTAGTGGATGAGTTAAAGGAACTCAAGAAACATCTTGGAGAACAGTTGAAGAAAGGATTTATCCAACTGAGTTCTTCGTCTTGGGGTGCACCAGTTCTGTTTGTTGAGAAGAAAGACAGAAGTCAGAGGCTATGCATAGATTATCGATCACTCAACGAAGTAACCATAAAGAACAAGTACCCTTTACCTAGAATCAATGATCTTTTTGATCAGCTAGAAGGAGCTCAAGTGTTCTAAAAAATTGATCTCCGATCAGGCTACTTTCAGCTAAAGATTAGAGAACAAGACATACCTAAGAATGTTTTTACCACTAGATATGGATTGTATGAGTATACAGCAATGCCATTTGGACTAACAAATGCACCAGCTTATTTCATGAACATGATGAACAAGGTGTTCATGGAGTTTCTTGAGAAGTTTGTTGTGGTATTCATCGATGACATATTGATTTATTCCAAGAGCAACAAAGAACATGAAGAACATTTTCTTTTGATTCTTGAGAAGCTCGGAGAGCACAAGTTGTATGCCAAGTTTAGCAAATGTGAGTTTTGGCTGAATGAAGTTGGTTTTCTTGGACATGTTGTGTATAGGAATGGTATAGCTATCGATACCGCAAAGGTATCAGCTGTAACTGAGTGGGAATCTCCCAAGTCAGTTAAAGAAGTTCGTAGTTTCCTAGGCTTGGCCGGGTACTATAGAAGGTTCATTGAGAATTTCTCGAAAGTAGATAAGCCAATGACGGAGCTTCTTAAGAAAGAGAAGAAGTTTGATTGGACAGAAGGGTGTGAAACCAGTTTCCAAGAGTTGAAGAAAAGACTAGTGTCAGCACCAGTTTTGTGTTTACCAGATCTAGAGAAAGACTTCCAAGTCTATTGTGATGCATCTCACCAAGAATTGGGTGGAGTATTGATGCAAGAAGGAAAGGTTGTGGCCTATGCCTCAAGACAACTCAAGACAACTCAAGACTCATGAAGTAAACTATCCTACATATGACTTAGAGTTGGCCTCTGTTGTCCATGTTCTCAAAACATGGAGACACTATCTTTTGGGAAAGAGTTGTAAAGTGTTCACAGATCACAAGAGTTTGAAATATATTTTCACCTAGAAAGAACTCAATATGAGACAAAGAAGGTGGCTAGAACTCATCAAGGATTACGACTTGAGTTTGCAATACCATCCCGGTAAAGCGAATGTCGTAGCTGATGCATTAAGTCGCAAAGTTTATGTGAATGGCCTCACCAAAGAAGAATTGCCGGATGATTTGTGTGCCCAATTCAAAGAGCTAAGATTGGAGATAGTGCCTGAAGGATATCTCATGTCATTGGAAGTTCAACCAACACTGTTGGATAAAATCAAATAAGCTTAAAAGTTGGACAAGGAAATAGAGGATATTAAGAGTAAAATTGGTAAAGGAAAGGCGAAAGGATTCCATGAAGATGAACAAGGAACTTTATGGTATGGAAAGCGTATCTGCATTCCACAAGTCCTGGAACTTTGGAAATTGATTCTGCAAGAAGCACACAATTCACCATATTCTATCCATCCGGGCAACACCAAGATGTACATGGATGTGAAGGAGAGATTTTGGTGGAACAATCTCAAGAAAGATATCGCAGAACATATTTCCTTGTGTGATGTGTGTAGTCGAGTAAAGGAGGAACATCAGAAACCGGCAGGGTTATTGTAACCACTACCAATACCTGATTGGAAGTGGGATAATATTGGTACGGATTTTATCACCGAACTGCCAAGGACCAGATCTGGATACGATTCTATATGGGTTGTTGTGGATCGCCTAACTAAAGTGGCTCATTTCATACCCGTGAAGACTACCTATACCAGTGCTAAGTTAGCCAAGATCTATATGAACAGAATCATGTGTTTATATGGAGTACCTAAGAGTATTGTGTCTGATAGAGGAACTCAGTTAACTTCACATTTTTAGCGACAATTGCATGAATCATTGGGAACAAGACTAGAATTTAGCACAACATTTCATCCCCAGACTGATGGGCAGACAGAAAGAACCAATCAGATTTTGGAAGATATGTTGAGAGCTTGTGCGCTAGACTATGGATCTAGTTGGTATGAAAGTCTGCCATACGCAGAATTTTCTTACAATAACAGCTATCAATCAAGCATAGAGATGGCTCCGTTTGAATTCCTTTATGGAAGGAAGTGTACTACACCATTACTATGGAGTGGAGTAGGAGAAAGAAATTTATTTGGACTAGAACTGATCAAGGAAGCCGAACAGAAAGTCGGAATGGTAAATGACAGATTGAAGATAGCCTAATCTCGACAAAAGAGCTATGCAGATCCAAAACGTAGGGAAGTCACCTATGAAGTGGGTGATAGAGCCTATCTCAGAGTCTCACCACTTTGTGGTGTGAAGATATTTGGAGTCAAAGGGAAATTGGCACCTCCATATGTAGGACCCTTCAAGATTTTGAGCCGCAAAGGAGAAGTGTCCTATCAGTTAGAACTACCAGAATCACTATCAGTAGTTCACAATGTGTTTCATGTGAGCCAGTTGAAAAAGTGTCATCCAGAGATGGAAGAATCTTCGTTGAAGGACATTATACCATTGGAAGAAGTTCAGTTGGAGAGTGATCTCACTTACGAAGAGAAACCTATCAAGATTCTCAAGACAGTAGAAAGAGTTACTCGTACTAAGACAATCAAATTTTGCAATGTACAGTGGAATCATCATACCGAGGAAGAAGCAACTTGGGAAAGAGCAGATGATCTTCAGGAAGATCACCCTCACCTATTTGCTAGCCAATCCGAATCTCGAGGGCGAGATTCATCTTAAGGGGGTTAGATTTGTAACATCCCAAGGCATAATAATGCAATACTAGTCAAAAAGATCCTATGAGATTCGATTGGGCAATACAACAAGATACATAGACCGCCATCCAACTGCATCTATGACTAGAAGTCCACCTTTGGGTTATCATCCGAACCCCCTCAAGTATTAAGTTGCAAGCAACAGATAACTGCTTTAAGCAAAGTGTGTAAGGTAAACAGTCCACATGTTCCATGAACAAGAGACCGTTGTTTTCTCCCTAGTGGCAACAGCACATCTTCAACCGAAGAGATTTCTGTCACTTCCCTTAAAAACTAGAGGCATGAACCCAATATCGAGCATAAATACCCCCTCTTGGAGTCACTAGCAACTACTCGGCCAAGATAGCTACTAACAACGGGGAGCATGCAAGATCACAAACAACACAGACATGATAGAATCATAAAGACAAAATCATTAATCAGTCCAACATAATAATCTCAATATCCATCGGATCCCCACAAACACAACATGCATGATTACAAATAGATTAGATCTTGATCATGAATGGAGCTCACAAGATCTATACATGAAAGCACAAGAAGGATATACAACCATCTAGCTACTACATTGTAACACCCTCAGAATCGACCCTATGCAAGTTTTAGCGAAACCCGCCAAACCCGCATAGAAACGATTCAAAGGTGCCCACCAGGCACTTTCATGCGGGTGGAAAACGAAGTAATAACATTGCACAACAGTCCTCGATGGGACCCACAGAACAGATATAAACAACAGCGACTAAAAGAGTCAAGAATACAGATATAATATACAAAGATCCAAATCACCTTGAAAATGATAGAGCGTCCAGCTACGGACAAGATGCAAATGGGGCTAAGAGCCCTGAAGAATAACCAATGGCGTCCATAACCCTGCCCAGGCCAAGCCGGAAGGGTAACCCTGCTAACGACGTCGATCTCAAAACCTGCTTAAACAAAAGGGGTGCCGACAAAGGGCAAAGGAAAAAGAGGAGCGTCAGTACTGAGGCCAGTACACGGCGAGACTAGAATTCGGCGGTCCTCGCCTACAAAGGTATGGTGGACTGAAGCGGCAGCGGCAGCATGCACTAAACAACCTATAGAGACTCGATACAACTGTCGGCGATCAGAGAGGGATAAGAAAGACCTATTCGGAACCAACCTGACATTACCACCAAACAAACCCATCCTGGTGTTTCCCCCTCGAGACCACCCGAGGAAGTCAACCGAGGAACTCACACAGTTGGCAGTTTTATCTATTCCGTTATCGTTGCAGCAATTACTAGTCAATTATAGATAATCATCCTGATAAAATAAGCAGTGGGCACTTTTAGTTAACCTTTCCGTTATAGTTGCAACACTTACTAGTCAGATACAAATAGCATGAGATAACCCAAAACCCAGCAGTTGTTGGTACTTTTATTTAGCCATTCTGTTGTAGTTGCAGTACTTACTAGTCAGGTACAATGGTCGCAAGCGACAACCCAAACAAGCAATTGTGGGCAGTTTTATTTAGCCATTCCGTTATAGTGAAGCTGATTACTAGTCATTATAAAGTCAAGTTTATAGCACTACTTTAGTTATAGTTGTCTATGATCGAGATACTGTGCTCCAAGTCGTCCATAACCGCGGACACGGCTTTCAGAAAGTTTTAAGCCGGCCGGGGTGCACAAATAGCAACACACACACGATCAACCTCGGAAAAACCAAATCAAAACCCAACGAGGCTTTCACGACAAAGCAATCACAGGATTCAGAAATATTTCAGGGGGCCACCCCTTAAAGTAGACCCGCAACGAAGCCGGCCGGCTCCGAGACGGACTCAAGGTTGTGGGGACGGCTGTGAACGACTGGGAACCCAAAACTGGGCTTGTCGACACCGCGAAATCGTGCCACTATCCTAAACAGTACAGTGTGCTCCTCGCACAATCGTAAATAAAGCAGTAAAGCATGGCATAAGTACAGGATCGTAAATAAAACCTCAAACTAGTTTGTGGCCCCAAGAAATAAGAATGAATCAAGCTCTGGCTAAGGGGGGTCCCATAATTCCCCGTATGTGGATAGCGCGATAAATCAAGGAACAGGTATCAAGCACTCGGGGTCCTACGGGACACAAGTGGGCGGTCGGAAACCAAATATTATCTATCACCCACTGATGCCTCTGCTTACTTACTTCAATTTTAGTTGTTAAACAGGAATTAAAGTGAACGATAAATAAAGTCGAGATCATCTCCAACATCAAACATGTGGCCATACTCCAACAACTGTGGTACTTGACGACACGCAACAGCACTTGAGCGAGCGACTACGACACGCAAGTCCAACTATCTACCAATCAACCGGTAATAGGATGTGTCCAAGGCAATATAAGGCTGCAGGGGATATCACGGGTACGGAAACTAGAGCATCGCAACACAGATAGCAATAGATCAACAGCAGGAAATAAAGACTAGAAAAGTAAGATAGGTAGAAAGGGGGAGATGCTCGCCTGAAAACATTGTCGAAGGTTCAACCAAAGATCGGGTCGACAGTCGCATCAACTCAACGTCCTTATCCGCGAAGAAGCAAAACACTAGAAGAAACACCGGATGCACTATTTAATACTACGGCAGAAGATCGGGCATGATGCATGCATGATGTATGGCATGGCAAAGGTGCGATGCAATTAGGCAAGATTAAGCGGAACCGGGGGTCCCGACATTTAATTAGGTGATTCATGTTGTTTAGCTACCCCGCAAATTAAATGTTGTATTAACAAGGCAAGATAAGTTACCGGTTCGCTACACAAATTTAAATGAGGCCGATATAAGACTAGATTTGCCCGCATATGGGCCCCATATTTAATTATATCGTGAATCGGCATAAGGCCCCCAAACCACAGACAAGGATGCATGCATGAACAATTAAGATGCGACAAGTTGTATTATATTATAAAATAGGGTTTCGGGAAAGGGTTCACACATTAGGGTTTGGCAGATCTTGGGGGTTCCGGGGTTCGGGGTTCGGTCTCAGGGTTCGACGGGGATCGACGGAATCTAAGTTCGGACTCCGGGATCGGTCTTCGGATCTCAACATGGCCGGTCTTGGTGACGATCTTGTCCGATGGGGATCTTGGTTCAACATCATCGCGGTCTTCGGGTCCGAGGGTTAGACCTTGGCGTCCGAGGGAAGTTTATGTCGTATCCGTGTCGACGACCTTGGCGTTGAGGGGGCGTTCACGGTGTCCCGAGGAGAAGATCTTGGCGTCCGAGGGTTACTCCGCGTCCGTGTGGTAGATCTTGGGGTACCGGCGTCATTGGGTTCCACCTCGCGCATTGGTCGGCGAAACCCGTAATGATGCAGATCTTGGTGTAGGGACGGCCCTTGTCGGCGAGTCTTCGGGTCCGACACCGGGGTCTTCCGGGTTCCATGAGGTAGTGCTTGATGTTCCATGATGAAGATCTTGACATCCAAACGGCCGCATCGGGGATTCTTCGGGCATCTCTGGTACTGTTCGGTCTTAGGGCGGCCTTATGCCCGGCACAGTTCTTTGGACCACACCAACCACATGGGTGCTCTAGCCGACGGAAGCAGCAGAGCATTGAGGCGGCTAACGCGGTGAAGACCAAAACGGTCGACCGGCTCGCGGACGAAGGCGCAAACGACAGGGGAAACCACCGAGCTACAGGGCCAAACATGGAGGAGGGGCGAGGCCGGCGACACAGCGGAGGCCGGCGGCGTCGGGAACCTTGCGGAGCTGCGGAAGGCGACCGAGGCGACGGCAACTGGAGGCAGGGAGGCGCTGGGGCGGAGGAGGCCAGGGCTCGGGCGGCCGGAGAGGAGGAAGAGCACGGCGGGCGCGGGCCGGCGAGCGGCGGCCGCGGCTGGCGGAGACGGCCGGAGGAGGGGCCGACGGCGGAACGGGCCGAGCGGGGCGGAAGCAGGCGCGGCAGAGGCGGCTGCAGGGGCGGCGGGGCCTGGGGGGTTGGTGGCCGCCGGCGACGCGGCGTCGCGGAGGGGGAAACGACGCCGAGGGGAGGCGAGGTGGTGGCGAGGGTGGCAGAGGGGAGGACGCGCGGGGCCGCGTCGGGAGGAGGCGCTGCGGTGGAGGCGAGCGGGCTGGCACGGAAGACGGCGAGCGCCGGGCGCGGCCGGAGCCGAGGAAGAAGGCGGGGCCGGGGATGGTGGGGAGAGCCGACAGAGGGGGAAGAGGATGAAGGAGACGCGACGGAGCAAGCGCGGTGAGGAGAGGAGGGGAACGGCGTCGGGGTCGCCGGCGAGGTGGCGGCGAAGCTATGCGGCGGGGCCGGCGGGACGCTGCCGGAGGAGGGGAAGGAGAGAGAGGCAGAGGAGGAAGAAGGAGGGTGGGGGTTGGGGACGCGTCGGGGAGAGAGAAAGGGAGCGACAGGGACGGGCGGGTGTCGTGGTGGGACGCGGGGTGGGGCCTGACGCGGGGTCGGTGGGGGTCTGCAGGTGGGCCAGGGCGCGGGACAGGGAGAGAGGGTACGGTGGCAGCGGTGGGTGTGTGGACAGGGAGGGGGCGCGTGGTGTGCGTGTGTTGGGTGTGTGCTGGGTGGGTCCGGGCTGGAGAGAGAGGGGGAGAGGAGAAGGGAGAGTTGGGTGGTGAGGTGGCTTTGTTTGATTGGGTGGGAAAATGGGGCAGGGTGACGTGTCGACCAGGGATTGGAGGGGGTGAGGTGGAGAGGGGCTGGGTAGGTTAGGTTGGGTAGAAAAAGGTTTCTAGGTTGGACCGTTTTTGTTCTGGGGGTGGTCGTCCGGGTCGATTCGGCCCGTTCGACTGCCCCACTAAAAATTAATTAAATGTTTTATTTATTTCAAACAAGCCTTTTGCAAACCGATAGCAGACAAAATAAAATAATCCGGAGACCCGGGTTTTGCGTTTGAATAAAGACGGGGCGTTTATAAAACAAAAACAGGTTTTCCGCAAATAGTTTTATGCAAGAAAATACAAGACGATGACGATGCTTAATTGCAATGTGGCATGATTACATGAGCATGCGGTCACGATGATGCAATGCACAAAAACAACGCGATTTTCTAGTAGTGGTTTTTGCGGGATGCCACAATTCGACACCACTAACAATGGATCTCGCCCTCGAGATCCGCCTCATGGTACCGGGAAGAAGGCCGGCGGTCTGAATCTTCTCGCATCGTGTAGATCCTCGCGACACCACTAACAAGAGGTCGTTGTCCGTGATCGTCGAGAGAACACTCAGGGGAACAAAAGGTCGAAGGTAGAGGTATCAACAAATAAAGCCACCTCTAGCTTCGATGGAAAGAGGGAACCGATGCATTCTCATCCACTTCAATGTACAAAAGCGAATAGAAGGGGTAGTCGGCATGGGGGCCAATCCATCACGCACCCAAACTATTACTCCGCACAATCGGTGGAAAAACGTGCAACCATTCTCGGAATCAGACTGAAGATCTCGACAAGCGAGGTTCGGAAACAAGGAGTGATGCAGATTCTGCATCGGATCCGGCGTGGATGATGTCGTCGCGTCGAAAAACACCGGAAGGCACGAGAAGGAACAAAGAGAAGTCCACCAGACGAAGGGTTCCTCGGATAGCATGAAGACCAGATGTAGCAACACCGTTACCAAAGGAGGAAGCAAAACCCTGAAGGTTCGATGGAACCCAACCACGAGAAATCCTGGACTCGAAGAGAGAGAAGAGAGCGGATTCAAAACACGCAGAGGTGAGAGGAGAGCAGCAGACGGGTAAGGAGTAAAATCAGACCTAATCAGAACTATCCAACCGATTTTGCAAAAATAGTTTTGACACTCTACTTCGGCCGTTAGCTAGGTTATCCTACAGGCTGGACTTGTGGGGTATCGCAACTGCTGAGCTCTGATACCACTCTGTAACACCCTCAGAATCGACCCTATGCAAGTTTTAGCGAAACCCGCCAAACCCGCATAGAAACGATTCAAAGGTGCCCACCAGGCACTTTCGTGCGGGTGGAAACCGAAGTAATAACATTGCACAACAGTCCTCGATGGGACCCACAGAACAGATATAAACAACAGCGACTAAAAGAGTCAAGAATACAGATATAATATACAAAGATCCAAATCACCTTGAAAATGATAGAGCGTCCAGCTACGGACAAGATGCAAATGGGGCTAAGAGCCTTGAAGAATAACCAATGGCGTCCATAACCCTGCCCAGGCCAAGCCGGAAGGGTAACCCTGCTAACGACGTCGATCTCAAAACCTGCTTAAACAAAAGGGGTGCCGACAAAGGGAAAAGGAAAAAGAGGAGCGTCCGTACTGAGGCCAGTACACGGCGAGACTAGAATTCGGCAGTCCTCGCCTACAAAGGTATGGTGGACTGAAGCGGCAGCGGCAGCATGCACTAAACAACCTATAGAGACTCGATACAACTGTCGGCGATCAGAGAGGGATAAGAAAGACCTATTCGGAACCAACCTGACATTACCACCAAACAAACCAATCCTGGTGTTTCCCCCTCGAGACCACCCGAGGAAGTCAACCGAGGAACTCACACAGTTGGCAGTTTTATCTATTCCGTTATCGTTGCAGCAATTACTAGTCAATTATAGATAATCATCCTGATAAAATAAGCAGTGGGCACTTTTAGTTAACCTTTCCGTTATAGTTGCAACACTTACTAGTCAGATACAAATAGCATGAGATAACCCAAAACCCAGCAGTTGTTGGTACTTTTATTTAGCCATTCTGTTGTAGTTGCAGTACTTACTAGTCAGGTACAATGGTCGCAAGCGACAACCCAAACAAGCAATTGTGGGCAGTTTTATTTAGCCATTCTGTTATAGTGAAGCTGATTACTAGTCATTATAAAGTCAAGTTTATAGCACTACTTTAGTTATAGTTGTCTATGATCGAGATACTGTGCTCCAAGTCGTCCATAACCGCGGACACGGCTTTCAGAAAGTTTTAAGCCGGCCGGGGTGCACAAATAGCAACACACACACGATCAACCTCGGAAAAACCAAATCAAAACCCAACGAGGCTTTCACGACAAAGCAATCACAGGATTCAGAAATATTTCAGGGGGCCACCCCTTAAAGTAGACCCGCAACGAAGCCGGCCGGCTCCGAGACGGACTCAAGGTTGTGGGGACGGCTGTGAACGACTGGGAACCCAAAACTGGGCTTGTCGACACCGCGAAATCGTGTCACTATCCTAAACAGTACAGTGTGCTCCTCGCACAATCGTAAATAAAGCAGTAAAGCATGGCATAAGTACAGGATCGTAAATAAAACCTCAAACTAGTTTGTGGCCCCAAGAAATAAGAATGAATCAAGCTCTGGCTAAGGGGGGTCCCATAATTCCCCGTATGTGGATAGCGCGATAAATCAAGGAACATGTATCAAGCACTCAGGGTCCTACGGGACTCAAGTGGGCGGTCGGAAACCAAATATTATCTATCACCCACCGATGCCTCTGCTTACTTACTTCAATTTTAGTTGTTAAACAGGAATTAAAGTGAACGATAAATAAAGCCGAGATCATCTCCAACATCAAACATGTGGCCATACTCCAACAACTGTGGTACTTGACGACACGCAACAGCACTTGAGCGAGCGACTACGACACGCAAGTCCAACTATCTACCAATCAACCGGTAATAGGATGTGTCCAAGGCAATATAAGGCTGCAGGGGATATCACGGGTACGGAAACTAGAGCATCGCAACACAGATAGCAATAGATCAACAGGAGGAAATAAAGACTAGAAAAGTAAGATAGGTAGAAAGGGGGAGATGCTCGCCTGAAAACATTGTCGAAGGTTCAACCGAAGATCGGGTCGACACTCGCATCAACTCAACGGCCTTATCCGCGAAGAAGCAAAACACTAGAAGAAACACCGGATGCACTATTTAATACTACGGCAGAAGATCGGGCATGATGCATGCATGATGTATGGCATGGCAAAGGTGCGATGCAATTAGGCAAGATTAAGCGGAACCGGGGTCCCGACATTTAATTAGGTGATTCATGTTGTTTAGCTACCCCGCAAATTAAATGTTGTATTAACAAGGCAAGATAAGTTACCGGTTCGCTACACAAATTTAAATGAGGCCGATATAAGACTAGATTTGCCCGCATATGGGCCCCATATTTAATTGTATGGTGAATCGGCATAAGGCCCCCAAACCACAGACAAGGATGCATGCATGAACAATTAAGATGCGACAAGTTGTATTATATTATAAAATAGGGTTTCGGGAAAGGGTTCACACATTAGGGTTCGGCAGATCTTGGGGGTTCCGGGGTTCGGGGTTCGGTCTCAGGGTTCGACGGGGATCGACGGAATCGAAGTTCGGACTCCGGGATCGGTCTTCGGATCTCAACATGGCCGGTCTTGGTGACGATCTTGTCCGATGGGGATCTTGGTTCAACATCATCGCGGTCTTCGGGTCCGAGGGTTAGACCTTGGCGTCTGAGGGAAGTTCATGTCGTATCCGTGTCGACGACCTTGGCGTTCAGGGGGCGTTCCCGGTGTCCCGAGGAGAAGATCTTGGCGTCCGAGGGTTACTCCGCGTCCGTGTGGTAGATCTTGGGGTACCGGCGTCATTGGGTTCCACCTCGCGCATTGGTCGGCGAAACCCGTAACGATGCAGATCTTGGTGTAGGGACGGCCCTTGTCGGCGAGTCTTCGGGTCCGACACCGGGGTCTTCCGGGTTCCATGAGGTAGTGCTTGATGTTCCATGATGAAGATCTTGACATCCAAACGGCCGCATCGGGGATTCTTCGGGCATCTCTGGTACTGTCCGGTCTTAGGGCGGCCTTATGCCCGGCACAGTTCTTTGGACCACACCAACCACATGGGTGCTCTAGCCGACGGAAGCAGCAGAGCATTGAGGCGGCTAACGCGGTGAAGACCAAAACGGTCGACCGTCTCGCGGACGAAGGCGCAAACGACAGGGGAAACCACCGAGCTACAGGGCCAAACATGGAGGAGGGGCGAGGCCGGCGACACAGCGGAGGCCGGCGGCGTCGGGAACCTTGCGGAGCTGCGGAAGGCGACCGGGGCGACGGCAACTGGAGGCAGGGAGGCGCTGGGGCGGAGGAGGCCGAGGCTCGGGCGGCCGGAGAGGAGGAAGAGCACGGCGGGCGCGGGCCGGCGAGCAGCGGCCGCGGCTGGCGGAGACGGCCGGAGGAGGGGCCGACGGCGGAACGGGCCGAGCGGGGCGGAAGCAGGCGCGGCAGAGGCGGCTGCAGGGGCGGCGGGGCCTGGGGGGTTGGTGGCCGCTGGCGACGCGGCGTCGCGGAGGGGGAAACGGCGCCAAGGGGAGGCGAGGTGGTGGCGAGGGTGGCAGAGGGGAGGACGCGCGGGGCCGCGGCGGGAGGAGGCGCTGCGGTGGAGGCGAGCGGGCCGGCGCGGAAGACGGCGAGCGCCGGGCGTGGCCGGAGCCGAGGAAGAAGGCGGGGCCGGGGATGGTGGGGAGAGCCGGCAGAGGGGGAAGAGGATGAAGGAGACGCGGCGGAGCGAGCGCGGTGAGGAGAGGAGGGGAACGGCGTCGGGGTCGCCGGCGAGGGGGCGGCGAAGCTATGCGGCGGGGCCGGCGGGACGCTGCCGGAGGAGGAGAAGGAGAGAGAGGCAGAGGAGGAAGAAGGAGGGTGGGGGTTGGGGACGCGTCGGGGAGAGAGAAAGGGAGCGACGGGGACGGGCGGGTGTCGTGGTGGGACGCGGGGTCGGTGGGGGTCTGCAGGTGGGCCAGGGCGCGGGACAGGGAGAGAGGGTCCGGTGGCAGCGGTGGGTGTGTGGACAGGGAGGGGGGCGCGTGGTGTGCGTGTGTTGGGTGTGTGCTGGGTGGGTCCGGGCTGGAGAGAGAGGGGGAGAGGAGAAGGGAGAGTTGGGTGGTGAGGTGGCTTTGTTTGATTGGGTGGGAAAATGGGGCAGGGTGACGTGTCGACCAGGGATTGGAGGGGGTGAGGTGGAGAGGGGCTGGGTAGGTTAGGTTGGGTAGAAAAAGGTTTCTAGGTTGGACCGTTTTTGTTCTGGGGGTGGTCGTCCGGATCGATTCGGCCCGTTCGACTGCCCCACTAAAAATTAATTAAATGTTTTATTTATTTCAAACAAGCCTTTTGCAAACCGATAGCAGACAAAATAAAATAATCCGGAGACCCGGGTTTTGCGTTTGAATAAAGACGGGGCGTTTATAAAACAAAAACAGGTTTTCCGCAAATAGTTTTATGCAAGAAAATACAAGACGATGACGATGCTCAATTGCAATGTGGCATGATGACATGAGCATGCGGTCACGATGATGCAATGCACAAAAACAACGCGATTTTCTAGTAGTGGTTTTTGCGGGATGCCACATACATGGACCTATAGTCCAAGATGGAACTACTCACGCATCATACTGGAGAAAAAGGCCTCCGGGATTATCTCCCCTCCGGCAGGGTGCCGGGAAAAACTTCAGATCCCCCCCCTCCGATCTAGGGATGATGGTGGCGGCGGCTACAGACGGTTTCATGGAGATTTGATCGGGTACTTAGGGTTTAGGCATCGGGGGCTTCTTATAGACGAAGGGGGAGGCCGAGGAGGCGACCAGGGGGCCCACACCCTGCCAAGGCGCGGGCCCACCCCTGGCCGCGCCTAGGGGGTGTGGCATCCCGCAAAACCACTACTAGAAAATCGCGTTGAATTTGTGCATTGCATCGTCATCATCATATGTTGTTTGTCAAAAACTATTTTCGGAAAACCCGTTTTGTTTTCTAAAACGCCCCACCTTAATTATCGCGCAAACCCGGGTCACCGGAGTATTTTGTTTTGTCCGTTGTTAGTTTGCAAAAACGCTGGTTGAGATAAATAATTTAATTAATTGTTTTAGTGGGGCAGTCGAACGGGCCGAATCCGACCCGAACGACCACCCCAGAAAATACAATCGGTCCGCCCCTAATTCCTAAACCTACCAGCTAACCTACCCAACCAACCAAGCCACCTCACCCTGGCCAATAACCTGCTGCCACCTCACCTATCTCCCTCTACCCTCCAACCAGCAGCCGCCACTTGGCCACCCCCACCTCTCTCTCCCTCTCAACCTGCCACACAAGCACACACAGCCGCACCCTCTCCTCCCTGGGACCCACCTCCTGGCCCACCTAGCAGACCCACACACCGACGCACGCCTGCCCGCGTCCGGTCAACCCTCCCCCAGACCAACCTCCCTTGCCTCCCCTGGCCCGCGACCCGGCCCCACCACCATCTTCCTCCTCCCCATCGCGTTTTCCCTGGCCCTCCTCTCTGCAGCGCGCTGCCTCCCCGCTCCGGCTCGCACCACCGCCTCCCGTTCCTCTCCTCTCCCGGGTCCCCCCCTGGCTCCATCTTCCCCAAGCTCTCTCCTCCCGCCGCCGTGCCCGGCGCCGCCTCGGCCCCTCCGCGCCCCCCTCTGCATCGAGTCCGTCCCCGAGACCGCCGCTCTTCCTCGCCGGAGCCGCTCCCCTCTGCCTCGCCGCGTCCCCGCCCGAGTTCAACCTCACCGGCGTGGCCCCGTTTCCTGCCGGCCCCGAGCTCGCCTCCGCCCCTCCCCTCGGCTCGCCTCCGGGCTCCGCCTTGTCCTCCGGCAGCGGCCGAGCCGGCCGTCGCCCCCGCGTCCACCTCCCTTCCCCGCCGGCGCCCCTCTGCCTCGAGGCCACCGCTCCCCTGCAGCTCCTCGCCGCCCCGCCTCGTTGTTCGCCTTCCCGACGAGTTCTGCGCCGCCGGCCGCCTCCGTCGTCCGGGCCTCCACCTTCCCGCGAGCCAAGCCCCGCCTCTCCGGCCGTTCTCCCTGTCCGCGGCGCCGCCCCAGCACGCTCTTCCCCCGTGGCTCCTCGACGCCGGTCGACCTCGCCGTCCCCTCTGCAGAACCGCGTCCCCGAGCCTTCCCCTGGCCGTGCCTGCCTCGCCTGTCGCCGTCATCGCCGGCGGGTCCCGCTTCGTCGGCCTCCTCTGGTCCCGCTGGCCTCAGCCCCATGTCCAGCACACCCCGTCGCTTCCACCAAGCGCCGCGCGAGCCGACCGCCGGTTTCTCTCTGAAGCCTCCTGTGCGTGTGTGTGAGAAGTTGCAGGTGCCCGTGTAAGTGTCTGTCTTGTCCAGTTTGGTGCCAATCCAAGCCACTGCCCAAGGAACGGAGCAATCACCACAACGCCAACAACCGGGAACCGAACAAGTTCTTCGTCACGGAACGCCGAGTTCTGCCACCTGTACCCGCGGATCTTCTAAGGGGAATCATCAAGTGGGCCACCGAACCCGAACCCGAGTTCTTCTACGCAACGACAAGATCTCCTTCATGGAAAACGAAGCCGAACCGGAGACCTCCGTCATGGATCGTCGAGCACTTCTACACGGACCCACGGAGTGACATGTTCTTCGCCCAAGGGCGACAAGGTTCTCTTCACGGATTTCGAGACCCTGACATCGAAACGACAAGATCATCGTCATAGAACCCGAAGGCCACATGAGCGACAAGTACTTCCTCGAGGACGCCGAGTGCTTCACCCTGGATGCGACAAGACCTACCTCCGATATCCGAGAACCGCACCCGAATCTGAAGCACGACAGGATCTGCCCCGTTGTTCGAGAACGTTCCCGCCGAGACCGACCCGTCGAACCCTGGACCTTGAGACCGACCCTGAACCCCGGAACCCCCAAGATCGTCGAGAACCCCCCTAATGTGTGAACCCCTTCCCGAAACCCTATTTTATAATATATAATACAACTGTTGCATCTTAAATTGTCATGCTCGCATCATATCATTGGTTTGGGGGCCTTATGCCGATTCACCTAATAATTAAATATGGGGCCCATATGCGGGCAAATCTAGCCTTATATTGGCCTCATTTAAATTTGTGTAGCGAACCGGTGCTATCTCTTGTCTTGATAAAACAACATTTAATTTGCGGGGTGGGTAAACAACTAGAACCATATATTTAATTGTCGGGACCCCGGTTCCGCTTAATATGACCTAAATGCATCGCATCTTGCCATGTCATACATCATACATGCATCATGCCGATCTTCTACCGTCGTATTAAATATTGCATCCGGTGTTTATTCTAGTGGTTTGCTTCTTCGCGGATAAGGCCGTTGAGTTGATGTGAGGTTCGCCCCGATCTTCGGTTGAACCTTTCGACAATATTTTCAGGCGAGCATCTCCCCCCTTTCTACCTATCTTACTTTTATAGTATTTACTCCCCTCCTGTTGATCTATTGCTATCTGTGTTGCGATGCTTTAGTTTCCGTACCTGTGATATCCCGTGCAGCCCTAGATTGCCTTGGACACATCCTATTACCTGTTGTTTGGTAGATAGTTGGACTTGCGCGTCGTAGTTGCTTGCTCAAGTGCTGATGTGTGTCGTCATATGCCACAGTTGCTGATGTATTGCCGCATGTTGATGTTGGAGATGATTCTAGTTTTACTTATCGTCACTTTAATTCTTGTTTAACAACTAAAATTGAAATAAGCAGAGGCATCGGTGGGTGATAGATAATATTTGGTTTCCGAACGCCCACTTGTGTCCCGTAGGACCCCGAGTACTTGATACCTGTTCCTTGATTTATCGCGCTATCCACATCCGGGAGGTATATGGGACCCCCCTGAGCCAGAGCTTGATTCCGTCTTATTTCTTGGGGCCACAAACTAGTTTGAAGTTTTATTTACTATCCTGTACTTATGCCATGCTACTGCTTTATTTACGATTGTGCGAGGAGCACACTGTACTGTTTAGGAATTGTGACCCGTTTACGTGGTATCGACAGTCCCCGTTTGGGGATCTGCTGTCGTTTACCGCCGGCCCCACAAACCTTGGGTCCGTCTCGGAGCTAGCTTACTTCGTTGCGGGTGTACTACAAGGGGTGGCCCCCTGAAATATTTCTGAATCCTGTGATTGTTCAGTCGTGAAAGCCTCGTTGGGTTTTGATTTGGTTTTTCCGAGGTTGATCGAGCGTGTGTTGCTATTGGTGCACCCCGGCCGGGTAAAACTTTCTGAAAGCCGTGTCCGCGGTTATGGACGACTTGGAGCACAGTATCTCGACCATAGACAAGCATAACTAAAGTTTATTGCTATAAATTTGACTTTATAATGATTAGTAATCAGCTTCACTATAATGGAATGGCTAATTAATACTGCCCACAATTGCTTGTTTGGAGTGTCGCTTGCGACCATTGTACCTGACTAGTAAGTATTGCAACTACAACGGAATGGCTGAATAAAAGTACCAACAACTGCTGGGTTTTGGGTTATCTCATGCTATCTGTATCTGATTAGTAATTGTTGCAACTACAATGGAAGAATTAACTAAAAGTGCCCACTGCCTAATTTATCAGGACGATTATCTATACCTGACTAGTAATTGCTGCAACGATAACTGAATAAATAAAAATGCCAACTGTGTGAGTTCCTCGGTTGACTTCCTCGATCGGTGTCGAGGGGGAAACGCCAGGATGGGTTTGATTGGTGTTAGTACCAGGTTGGATCCGAATAGGACTTCCTTATCCCTCTCTGATAACCGCCAGTTGTATCGAGTCTCTATAGGTTGTTTAGCGCATGCTGCCGCTGCCGCTTCAGTCCACCATACCTATGTAGGCGAGGACCGCCGAATTCTAGCCTCGCCGTGTACTGGCCTCAGTACTGACGCTCCTTCTTTTTCCCTTTGCCCTTTGTCGGCACCCCTTTTGTTTAAGCAGGTTTGAGATCGACGTCGTTAGCAGGGTTACCCTTCCGGCTTGGCCTGGGCAGGGTTATGGACGCCATTGGTTATTCTTCAGGGCTCTTAGCCCCATTTGCATCTTGTCTGTAGCTGGACGCTCTATCGTTTTCAAGGTGATTTGGTTCTTTGTACCGTATATTTGTATTCTTGACTCATGGAGTCGCCGCTATATACATATCTGTTCTGTGGGTCCCATCGAGGACTGTTGTGTAATGTTATTACTTCGTTTTCCACCCGCACGAAAGTGCCTGGTGGGCACCTTTGAATCGTTTCTATGCGGGTTTGGCGGGTTTCGCTAAAACTTGCATAGGTCCGATTCTGAGGGTGTTACAGAGTGGTATCAGAGCTCAGCAGTTGCGATACCCCACAAGTCCAGCATGTAGGATAACCTAGCTAACGGCCGAAGTAGAGTGTCAAAACTATTTTTGAAAATCGGTTGGATAGTTCTGATTAGGTCTGATTTTACTCCTTACCCCTCTGCTATTCTCCTCTTATATCGACGTGTTTTGAACCTACTCTCTTATCTTTTCTTCGAGTCCAGGATTTCTCGTGGTTGGGTTTCCGTCGTACCTTCAGGGTTTCGCTTTCTTCCTTGGGTAACGGAGGTGCTACGATCATCAATCTGCAACTTGTCTGCTGTACCCTTCCTCCAATCTTTTGTTCTTGAGCTCTTTATCCATATGTGTTCCTTGCTGGACATCAGTGTCGTGGAAAAACATATGAGAAGGACGAGCATTGGTGAAGTTGGAGTATACCTTGAGCATGTGTTGTTCATGCCAATGGAACCATTGCGGAACCTAATCATTGTGTCTTTCATACGATTCTGCTGGCATCATCCCTTTGTTCCGGATACCACCTAAGAAGATCTTCAGTCTAAATCTCGAGAGTTGAGTTGCCTGATTCTCCTACCCATGTATAGAGCTGATAGTTGGGTCCGGAATGGACTGATCACCCTACCCGGCTCTTACTGTTCGCTCTGTACATCGAACTGGTGGATCAATGTAACTTTTCCCTCTTCTAATGGAAGTTAGAGGTGGCCTTATCGTTTGATACTTCTATCTTCGTCCTTTGTTTCTCCGGAGTGTTCTCTCGACGATCAGGAGCAACGACCCTTTGTTGGCGGTGTCGCCGTTTTCTAGATGAAGAAGGAACCCTCGTTAGTGGTGTCGCGAAGATCTACACGAAGTGAGAAGACGCAGATCGCCGACCCTTCCTTCCGGTACCATGAGGCGGATCTCGAGGGCGAGATCCCTTGTTAGTGGTGTCGAATTGTGGCATCCCGCAAAACCACTACTAGAAAATCGCGTTGAATTTGTGCATTGCATCGTCATCATCATATGTTGTTTGTCAAAAACTATTTTCGGAAAACCCGTTTTGTTTTCTAAAACGCCCCACCTTAATTATCGCGCAAACCCGGGTCACCGGAGTATTTTGTTTTGTCCGTTGTTAGTTTGCAAAAACGCTGGTTGAGATAAATAATTTAATTAATTGTTTTAGTGGGGCAGTCGAACGGGCCGAATCCGATCCGAACGACCACCCCAGAAAATACAATCGGTCCGCCCCTAATTCCTAAACCTACCAGCTAACCTACCCAACCAACCAAGCCACCTCACCCTGGCCAATAACCTGCTGCCACCTCACCTATCTCCCTCTACCCTCCAACCAGCAGCCGCCACTTGGCCACCCCCACCTCTCTCTCCCTCTCAACCTGCCACACAAGCACACACAGCCGCACCCTCTCCTCCCTGGGACCCACCTCCTGGCCCACCTAGCAGACCCACACACCGACGCACGCCTGCCCGCGTCCGGTCAACCCTCCCCCAGACCAACCTCCCTTGCCTCCCCTGGCCCGCGACCCGGCCCCACCACCATCTTCCTCCTCCCCATCGCGTTTTCCCTGGCCCTCCTCTCTGCAGCGCGCTGCCTCCCCGCTCCGGCTCGCACCACCGCCTCCCGTTCCTCTCCTCTCCCGGGTCCCCCCTGGCTCCATCTTCCCCAAGCTCTCTCCTCCCGCTGCCGTGCCCGGCGCCGCCTCGGCCCCTCCGCGCCCCCCTCTGCATCGAGTCCGTCCCCGAGACCGCCGCTCTTCCTTGCCGGAGCCGCTCCCCTCTGCCTCGCCGCGTCCCCGCCCGAGTTCAACCTCACCGGCGTGGCCCCGTTTCCTGCCGGCCCCGAGCTCGCCTCCGCCCCTCCCCTCGGCTCGCCTCCGGGCTCCGCCTTGTCCTCCGGCAGCGGCCGAGCCGGCCGTCGCCCCCGCGTCCACCTCCCTTCCCCGCCGGCGCCCCTCTGCCTCGAGGCCGCCGCTCCCCTGCAGCTCCTCGCCGCCCCGCCTCGCTGTTCGCCTTCCCGACGAGTTCTGCGCCGCCGGCCGCCTCCGTCGTCCGGGCCTCCACCTTCCCGCGAGCCAAGCCCCGCCTCTCCGGCCGTTCTCCCTGTCCGCGGCGCCGCCCCAGCACGCTCTTCCCCCGTGGCTCCTCGACGCCGGTCGACCTCGCCGTCCCCTCTGCAGAACCGCGTCCCCGAGCCTTCCCCTGGCCGTGCCTGCCTCGCCTGTCGCCGTCATCGCCGGCGGGTCCCGCTTCGTCGGCCTCCTCTGGTCCCGCTGGCCTCAGCCCCATGTCCAGCACACCCCGTCGCTTCCACCAAGCGCCGCGCGAGCCGACCGCCGGTTTCTCTCTGAAGCCTCCTGTGCGTGTGTGTGAGAAGTTGCAGGTGCCCGTGTAAGTGTCTGTCTTGTCCAGTTTGGTGCCAATCCAAGCCACTGCCCAAGGAACGGAGCAATCACCACAACGCCAACAACCGGGAACCGAACAAGTTCTTCGTCACGGAACGCCGAGTTCTGCCACCTGTACCCGCGGATCTTCTAAGGGGAATCATCAAGTGGGCCACCGAACCCGAACCCGAGTTCTTCTACGCAACGACAAGATCTCCTTCATGGAAAACGAAGCCGAACCGGAGACCTCCGTCATGGATCGTCGAGCACTTCTACACGGACCCACGGAGTGACATGTTATTCGCCCAAGGGCGACAAGGTTCTCTTCACGGATTTCGAGACCCTGACATCGAAACGACAAGATCATCGTCATAGAACCCGAAGGCCACATGAGCGACAAGTACTTCCTCGAGGACGCCGAGTGCTTCACCCTGGATGCGACAAGACCTACCTCCGATATCCGAGAACCGCACCCGAATCTGAAGCACGACAGGATCTGCCCCGTTGTTCGAGAACGTTCCCGCCGAGACCGACCCGTCGAACCCTGGACCTTGAGACCGACCCTGAACCCCGGAACCCCCAAGATCGTCGAGAACCCCCCTAATGTGTGAACCCCTTCCCGAAACCCTATTTTATAATATATAATACAACTGTTGCATCTTAAATTGTCATGCTCGCATCATATCATTGGTTTGGGGGCCTTATGCCGATTCACCTAATAATTAAATATGGGGCCCATATGCGGGCAAATCTAGCCTTATATTGGCCTCATTTAAATTTGTGTAGCGAACCGGTGCTATCTCTTGTCTTGATAAAACAACATTTAATTTGCGGGGTGGGTAAACAACTAGAACCATATATTTAATTGTCGGGACCCCGGTTCCGCTTAATATGACCTAAATGCATCGCATCTTGCCATGTCATACATCATACATGCATCATGCCGATCTTCTACCGTCGTATTAAATATTGCATCCGGTGTTTATTCTAGTGGTTTGCTTCTTCGCGGATAAGGCCGTTGAGTTGATGTGAGGTTCGCCCCGATCTTCGGTTGAACCTTTCGACAATATTTTCAGGCGAGCATCTCCCCCCTTTCTACCTATCTTACTTTTATAGTATTTACTCCCCTCCTGTTGATCTATTGCTATCTGTGTTGCGATGCTTTAGTTTCCGTACCTGTGATATCCCGTGCAGCGCTAGATTGCCTTGGACACATCCTATTACCTGTTGTTTGGTAGATAGTTGGACTTGCGCGTCGTAGTTGCTTGCTCAAGTGCTGATGTGTGTCGTCATATGCCACAGTTGCTGATGTATTGCCGCATGTTGATGTTGGAGATGATTCTAGTTTTACTTATCGTCACTTTAATTCTTGTTTAACAACTAAAATTGAAATAAGCAGAGGCATCGGTGGGTGATAGATAATATTTGGTTTCCGAACGCCCACTTGTGTCCCGTAGGACCCCGAGTACTTGATACCTGTTCCTTGATTTATCGCGCTATCCACATCCGGGAGGTATATGGGACCCCCCTGAGCCAGAGCTTGATTCCGTCTTATTTCTTGGGGCCACAAACTAGTTTGAAGTTTTATTTACTATCCTGTACTTATGCCATGCTACTGCTTTATTTACGATTGTGCGAGGAGCACACTGTACTGTTTAGGAATTGTGACCCGTTTACGTGGTATCGACAGTCCCCGTTTGGGGATCTGCTGTCGTTTACCGCCGGCCCCACAAACCTTGGGTCCGTCTCGGAGCTAGCTTACTTCGTTGCGGGTGTACTACAAGGGGTGGCCCCCTGAAATATTTCTGAATCCTGTGATTGTTCAGTCGTGAAAGCCTCGTTGGGTTTTGATTTGGTTTTTCCGAGGTTGATCGAGCGTGTGTTGCTATTGGTGCACCCCGGCCGGGTAAAACTTTCTGAAAGCCGTGTCCGCGGTTATGGACGACTTGGAGCACAGTATCTCGACCATAGACAAGCATAACTAAAGTTTATTGCTATAAATTTGACTTTATAATGATTAGTAATCAGCTTCACTATAATGGAATGGCTAATTAATACTGCCCACAATTGCTTGTTTGGAGTGTCGCTTGCGACCATTGTACCTGACTAGTAAGTATTGCAACTACAACGGAATGGCTGAATAAAAGTACCAACAACTGCTGGGTTTTGGGTTATCTCATGCTATCTGTATCTGATTAGTAATTTTTGCAACTACAATGGAAGAATTAACTAAAAGTGCCCACTGCCTAATTTATCAGGACGATTATCTATACCTGACTAGTAATTGCTGCAACGATAACTGAATAAATAAAAATGCCAACTGTGTGAGTTTCTCGGTTGACTTCCTCGATCGGTGTCGAGGGGGAAACGCCAGGATGGGTTTGATTGGTGTTAGTACCAGGTTGGATCCGAATAGGACTTCCTTATCCCTCTCTGATAACCGCCAGTTGTATCGAGTCTCTATAGGTTGTTTAGCGCATGCTGCCGCTGCCGCTTCAGTCCACCATACCTATGTAGGCGAGGACCGCCGAATTCTAGCCTCGCCGTGTACTGGCCTCAGTACTGACGCTCCTTCTTTTTCCCTTTGCCCTTTGTCGGCACCCCTTTTGTTTAAGCAGGTTTGAGATCGACGTCGTTAGCAGGGTTACCCTTCCGGCTTGGCCTAGGCAGGGTTATGGACGCCATTGGTTATTCTTCAGGGCTCTTAGCCCCATTTGCATCTTGTCTGTAGCTGGACGCTCTATCGTTTTCAAGGTGATTTGGTTCTTTGTACCGTATATTTGTATTCTTGACTCATGGAGTCGCCGCTATATACATATCTGTTCTGTGGGTCCCATCGAGGACTGTTGTGTAATGTTATTACTTCGTTTTCCACCCGCACGAAAGTGCCTGGTGGGCACCTTTGAATCGTTTCTATGCGGGTTTGGCGGGTTTCGCTAAAACTTGCATAGGTCCGATTCTGAGGGTGTTACAGGTGTGGCCGCCCTGGCCGTCCTGGATGCTTCATAGATAGCTCACTATGGTGATGCTGCAAGTTTCCACCATGATTAGGCATGGCTTAGGCTAGCGGCCCATGGGGTGGGATGGATGCGGAGCGCCAGATCATGGTTGGAGAAGATCCTCCAGAGTGGCTCGCCGGCCAGGAGGAAGGAAAAGCCCAAGCACACAAAGCAGCCAGGTGCGAAGTGGTCTCGCACAAGACCAAAGATAAAGGCAGTGGGACATGGCCGTCATTGAAAAACTCTGCCAGAAAAAGCTGCAGCCTCACGAAACTCCCTTCTCCATCGTCCAGCTCCAGCAGAAGTGGAGTCATCCCCTTCCTCTCCCCCGCCACCATGGCCGGCCAAGAGGACAAACATGTCGTAGATGCTGCAGGGCACACGATGGTAGCGCTTATTTGGTGAACCCGGTCCAAACCACCTCTCTTCCTCCTCCCTCCTCGGAAGCATGGCAGAGAGGGTCGGGAACGACCAGCTGGTACCGCGCCAAGGCACTAGTAGGCATAAGCTCGACGACACAACCTTATTGGCGGAGATCCCTGCGGCCAGCTTCTCCACCGGCAACCACGCTCGCCACCAGCGCAGTACGACAAAGAAGAACACACACAGTACGCACCAGATCTGGTTGTGAGGACTTGGTACTCTACTCCTAGATGGCACTTGGGACCAAACAAACCTACTATGAACATTACCTGAGCTGGCGCCTCGCCTCCATCACTCAACGACGGAAGAGCCGCCGGTGAGGGCTTTGGTTCGCCCGGGATTAGGAGAGGAGCTCTCAAGCTACTCACTCCAATCCATATTACTTATTATTAAAATGGATGTATCTAGCACTAAAACATGTCTACATACATTCATTTTAGTGACAAGTAGTATGAATCGGAGGGAGTATCTATAGAAAGGGAAGTGAGAAAAAATAGGAAAAAAACATGTAGAAATCAAAAAATGTAGGAATAGGTGACATAAATTGTTTGATTGGACCGTAAGAAAACCCCAGAAAAGTTGTATGGAAATTAGGTACATGTAATGTATAGACACTTATGAAATTTTCTGGGAGGACTAGCCTCTTGTTAGAAATTACCCGCAAAAAAAAATTATATGAAATTGTAGTGTAGGAACAAATTACGTTGGAATTGGAGAGTTAATTGGCCTCTATAGTAGGAAAAATACTATGGAACGGGGTTCTACAAATTTCCTTCCAAAATCTTTTGAACCAAAGAGGCTCGGAAAAGGAAGAACAAATTGTGAATGTATATGTAGCAATAAAAAAGCTCATGCCATATTGTGTATAGGAGTGTATTTCAAGGAAGTTTGTATATTTAGTGCAAATGTCACAAAATACCTCGATTGCATTGATGTGATTACTATTAAATCAGTGATCCTCTCGTTTTATAGGAGTTCAAAATTACTTATGACGTATATTTCATATAAAGCTCTAGACATACTTCAACTTTTAAAAAAATAAGTAATTTTGGACTTATGTGCAGTGAAATTCACGTTATCCTCTTTAAAAGACGAGAGTAATAATTTCATGTCCACTCTTTAGGCTAGTTGGGATAGGAGTGTATATTGGCGAAGATTTGTATTTTAGTTCAAATTTGATTAAAAGATAACCAGTTTTACTAAGAAATCTTGTTGCTCCAAACAAGTCTTATATTTAAAATTGTCCGGGCTTCGCAAATGTCATCTTGTCAATGGAGTATCATTTAGCCCTTTATGTTAAAGCCACACTCCTTGAGACCAAGGCGGTGCCTTACAAAGTTAAGAATCGGTGCGTACTCGCTAGACTTAATTTTTGGAACCTGTGTACATTTTATCTCCTTTTCTCAAACTTAGTAAGAACCATTTGTTTGAAAATTTGAAAAGGTTGTAAAAAAACATGCAGATGCGTATCGTCTTAAATTTTCACAAAAATGCATATAAGCTCTATCATGAGTTCAGTGTATATATGATGTAATTTAACATCACAAAAAAACTACTCTATGCTAAGATGTTTGGTTCAATTTGACCACCCGTCAACACATGATAATAGTGTCCTTGAATAGATATATTAGTCTAACCATAATACTTTCATTTGCCTAGTACTCTAGCTTTCTACTAGGAAGTTCATTACTTAACCATTACCTTTACAAACAAAAACCCTAGCCGCCGCCTCCTCCCCGGCCGGTGATCGACGGGTCCTCGCCTCCTTTGCTTCCACTCACGCGGGCGGGAGGGGGTGGGGACCCAGGACCTACGCTCAGCGTTCATCAAGGTCCCTAAAGTTAGCGTTTTTGTGGTGTCGTGGTGGCGCAACTCAGATGGCGTGGATGCGCTACATCGAATAAAGGTACCCCGGCTTCAACCCCATCTCGGCGACGTTTACGGCATCGAGAAGCACCTGTGGGATATGGTTTTCGTCGGGCGTGTGCTCCGGCTTTGTGTGGTGTTGATCTCGTCGTCGATCTGGTCCGGGCGGCCTTGGAGTGCGGCGGTGCAGATTGCTGCTGGTTTGTGGTGGATGGTGGAGGATCCAGATGCTTGATAGGCGGGGTGGCGTTGGCCCTGGATCCGGCGAAGATGCTCGGAGGGCTCCATCGGCCGATGTTTCTTAGCAGCATGCTAGATCTAGTCTTACGGGTCTGGTGGTTACTGCGACTCATTAAAGCCTCATGGCTAGGGGTTTCTTCAGTGCCAAAGTGTGGACCAGCTGTTGGTAATCTTCTTCTTTCCTGTCGACGGCAAAGGTTTTTGTTTCTTAGTAGTTGCGGCGAGGATGGTTTGCAGCCGTCCAACCGTTTATTTTCTCCTTTTTTTTTGCTTGTATGTGTACCATCTTTGTATTGCTATAGTCATAATTACAAGTAATGTATGCCCATAGGCCTACATAGTCAAAAAAAATTAAAATTCCTTAATTAAATAACAAAAATCTAATGACAAGCCAATACAGTACTCTGCATCACGTGAAACATGCTATATTAGTAGAATGGCACGCTTGTGAGCAGATGCGATGGCCCATATTAATTGATGGGATATATTCGTGCTTCTTCGCTGGCTCAACTTTGTTCATACTGCAGGGCTTCACATTGGCGTGTGTCAGTTGATAATGTTATTGCTGATATGTCAATATTTTCCCTGATGTTCTTTGATTTTTTGAACTTTTTTATTTTCATCGTGTTAAACATTATTGTTGTCCAAAAATTTTCTTTTGGTATTTCCATATTTTAAAAAATCCAACTACAATGAAAATAAATTAACTAGATATATTAGCGATCAGATATAACCTAAGAGTACGGCGAGCAAAAGAATTGACTAAGGAGAATAAAATTTCAAAATTACCCAAAACTAGTAAAAAGTTTAAAAAAAAAGTACATCCTCTGTTCGTTTTTCAAAACATACTACTACTATCTTATGGAACAAAAGGAGTAGTAAGTACAGTAGTAAATATCAATTTTATTTGTAAAGAAATATATATGAGTGCAACCAGAATCACAAGTGCATGCATCTGCATCGGATACAACTGGAACATGGCTGACCGAATCATTATTGTATACAATGACCATATTATTCGTCCCCATGAACTAATAGCAGATCCGAGTCAACCGGGATCAGTACACCGACTTGTCTGACTCGGATTAAATTAGTCGGCGAGCGAAGTTCATCATTTTTCATCAAGTAGTGCTCTGAAGATAATAGGCGCTGTAAACTGCGGCGGACCGTAGAAGAAGGCGGTGGCAGCCAGATTAGCCGCATGCTCCGTGATATAACCCTTGTCATCCCAGTACCAGTGTTGCGCGGGGTTGTCACAGTGTGGCGAATCATCCGTCGGCTGCTCGGTGCTGCCGTATTGGCTACACGCGGACTGGATGTCCTCAAATCCTGCACGGTTAATTAACGAGGCACTAGTTCAGCTCTGAAACTGGGCGGCCATGGATGAAGTCGTACGACTCACCGTAAGCTGATGGATTGGCGAAGACGGTCTCGGTGAAGCTGTACATGTCTGCGATGGAGTACCGAAGGCCAGGCAGGGTTCTGGCGAGGCCGCCCAGGAGGAGCTTGAGCCCGTCGTTGAACTCGGCGGCGTGCCTGTTCATGTCCGCGGGGTCGTACCCGCCGCCGACGTTCGGCGCGTTCCCGATGAGCCCGACGTTTATCAGCCCGAACCTCCTCGCTCCCATGTCGTACAGGGATCTGATCTTGTCTCCGTACAGGCCGAGGAAGTCCAGGACCTCCGTTCGGCCGTAGGGGTAGGGCAAGATATGCGTGAGGTCCACGCCGCCGACCTCGACCAAGAAGAAGGATTTGGCGAGGAGGTCCCTCGCCCGCTGGGCACCCAGCTTCGCCTCCATTTGGGCCCTCGTTGCCGCGAATTGCTGCACTTGCTTTGACATCGGGATCGTCAACCACCCATCCATCTGCATACATGAATGGATTCAGAATGTGTGTCTTCATTGATCCTTGGATTGGCTGGAAAAAAGAATTGTATGCATGTCCACTTACATTAGGATCCAAGTCCCGAAGCCCAGCGCCTCCGCAGGCATAGTTGATTCCGGTGAAACCCTGATCGACGTGGATAGGCCTGGGCATCGTCAGGTAAGCTGGGGGGCTCCCCTGAAATCCCATGAATTTTGCTGTATACATAATATGATGGATCGATCAATTGTGATCACTCAGTGAACATTTAAGATCGATACTGGTAGATACGTACCGATGAACTGAGCCGTGTTGTCCCCATCGGTCCCGGCCCACTGAGCATCTAACGTCTGCTGTTCGTCATGGGGTACGTCGTAGTCGCCCATAGACAGCACGTTGCTATTGCCGATGTCCAGCTGCCCGTCGCCAAATACGAACATCGCAGGCGGCCGCACCGGCTGCTTCGACGTCGAGCGTACCTGGTCGGGTCCTGCAGCGATTAATTAGGTAGCAGTTGGGGATGAGAAAACTCCGTTCATGCCGCATGAGAGTACCTAGGAGAACTTACGGCAGAATGTCCGACAGCCGGGGCAGAAAACGAGACAGTGTTCGGGGCAGTCGGCCGGGCAAGTGCCCGTGCACCCTTTCCGCTTCCCATCTACGTCCTTGCACGCGACGTTGCTGCCGACAGCGGGTGCCGATGATGCGCTGGAATTGCTCGACGGTGACGGAGAATTGTCACTTCCAGCCCATACCAGGGTCGTCGCAAGAAGGCACACGAGGCTCGCCCTGAGCACAGTGCCAATGGCCATGTATGTGGATGGCTGCTCACTGATGGAAGCTGATCAGGCCGTGTGGGTATGATTGGCTTGGGTAGATGTTGCAACCTGCCAAATCAGGGCTTGTACTATATAGGTAGCAAGTTCGGCTAGCTGCTGGGTTTTGTTTCCTATTTTTGAAAGGGGGGCAACTTCAATAATGGGCAATGGCGCGCGTTGACTTGGAGTGCTTGATCAGCATTGCAGCTAACTTTTCTGATCAATGAAGCTAACAAGGTATCACTTCGAAGTGAAACTATATATAGGAAGACTATGTGCAACTGGGATTCATTAATAGGGGCTAGAAATTCTAGAAGACCGAATGGCATGTAAATCCCAAACTACCAATTGAACCCATTAGGACGACCGAATGATCAGCACTGCCGGCCGCTAGCTTTTCTGATCAACGAAGCTAACAAGGTATCACTTCCAGGTGACACTATAGGAAGACTATGTGCAATTTATATTTATTAATATGGACTAGAAATTGTAGATGACCAAATATGCAATAATGCATGTTAGTCTCAAACTAACAATTGAACCCATAAGTACGACTGGAGGGTCTAAAGAAAATAAATCACTACGATCGATATATAGCAATAACACTAAAAATGGGGGCGGGATGTATACGCTAGGAGATCGTGTGGCTTTGACTTTCTTGCATCCTAGACTTAATAATCCTAATGTATGCTTGGTAATCTTGAGAGCTCTGGGTATGGGATGTGATGCATTCTGTTTAGTCTAAATCCATTGTATCAATACTATGATAAAAAAAACTAATGTATCCATATTGGTATTCAGATCAAAATCCCTATCAACGGTCATTTCTATCTCCTTTGCTTAGATTAACCTAGTAAACATAATCATTAGATATGCTACTTGTGAACTTAAAATATGGCAAACTAGTATGATAGCGTGCACAATTGCACCATGTCGTCTTTACAAACTATAGAACTTCCTAGTAGAACATCTAACCTTTAAATCTAAAATATTTTGTGTCCCTTAATTTAAAACGGTTTTTATTGATTTTGGGAATTTTAAAGTTAAATATGTAGATCATCGTGGCGTATGTATTATGCACTTTTGAAGAAAAAGAGTACATGAAAACAATAAGTATGGCGACAACAACAAATAAAAACCTCTACCCAGTTAAGTTGTCACTCATGCATAATTTTGGAAATGATCCACAAACATAAAGACATAAATATAACATATATGAGGTATAATATATCAGTAGGGATTTTTATTTTGTTTTTTAAAACATAGGTTAAAAGCAAAATGGGTTTTTAAATTTTAGTCATATGAATTCCAGCAGAAGTTGATAGCATTTTGAGTGAATTTTTTGATTGAGGTTATAATTGTACACAACTGGTTGTTTTCCAATTTGGAAAACATAGAATCATCATTGGGCAAGACAATAGAGTGAAAATATCATATATGGCAAACAAAAGTTATTTGTTGCGTTCCGAAAACCGAAACATGGTGCCTTCATCTTTGCAGTAATTTTTATTAATTCTTCAACTAGTTATGAAATAGTATATGTATATCAACATAGTTGCAAATAAACAACATAATATTTCAGCATTTATGGGCATTCCAAATATGTAAATTGTATAATATATGAGCACAAATTTTTGTTTTGTTTTTAAAACACGTGTAAAATAAGAAATGCATTTTTACATTATGATCATATGAATCTCTATAGAAATTGAGATGATTTTGAGTGAATAATTCCTAATTCAAGCATTAATTCTACAAAATTGGTTATATTCTCATGCGCAACAAAGAGAATCATCATTGGGTACAAACTGAAAATATTGATATATGGTAAACACAATTTTCTATTGCATCCCCCAAACTGAAATATGATGCCTTCTTAGTTGCAGTGATATTTATTAATACTTCAACTGAAAAATAGTTACGAGTTAGTGTATCTCTATCAGCAGAGTTGCACATAATCTAAAATAACATTTCAACACTTATTTTGTACCAAATCATGTTAACTTGTCGTCGTTTCACACTACTAGGAAAATGGTCGTCTGTGGCGCACCTAAAAGGACCATCCGTGGCGCACCTGTAGTGCGCCACGGGCCTTGCGCTACGGCTATCTCTCAGCCGTGGCGCACTGCCTAGTGCGCCACGGTTGTGTAGAGATAGGCGTAGCGCACCTACTAGTGCGCCACAGAAGTTTCGCGTGGTGCGCTACCCCTTGGATCTTCTGTGGCGCACTACCTAGTGCGCCACTAAACATCCATGGTGCGCTTTAGGTGTAGTGCGCCACAGAAGGTAGACCATGTGCGCCACAGATGTATTTTTTGTTTTTTTTTTAATTTCCAAGCCAGATTATATGCAATACAGATTATATACAATATTACAGCAGATATACACACACAGATACAAGATATACAATTATATATAAATACTCAATATGAAAAACAAGATTGAAACAAATACATATAGATAAGTCTCATACATGAATACATAGTCCAAGTTACATTGTTTTGATCATGTTACAAAGTAGTAGTTGGTGACATGCGAATACACGTGTCGATCGAACAAGTTAGAGCTCGGAAGCTCGCCTAGACATCTAAACTAGCTAGCTAGACACAAACGCGGGATAAATAACCAAAGAAGATAAGCATGATCACCGCCGCGACGAAGGTGTAGGTCTTCATCCGGTTCCTTGTCCTAACTCCCGCTAGATAGCGCGTGTATCTATCTTCCGCCTCCGCCATAGTGTTGTACCCTTTGTAGCTATTGCCGCTGAAACGGTGCACCTGTCTCCGGCAGTCTTCCCAATCATCGTAGACTCCGGAAACCCGTCCCTTGTACACGACGTACCACGTCATCTACAAGTTGACAATAATAACTAACCGGTGATTGAAAAAACATGTATAATTAAAGTCGCATATGAAGATACACTTATAGAAAGTACTCTTAAATCAAAAAGAGCAAACTCAAAAAGCATGCCTCATATATAACTAGCTAGGTCGTTGGACACAGGAATATGCTTATGACGGGACTGTTAGCCAAGTAGGATGCACAATTCCTGGACTTGTGCATATCACAAGGCTAACAATCCCGTCATAGCACATTCACATATATATTGTGCCACGACATTTCAATCATCGGCATATTCTCGAAAAAGACAAAAATAACTCGAAAAGCATGCCTCATATATAACTAGGTTGTTGGACACAGGAATATGCTTATGACGGGACTGTTAGCCAAGTAGGATGCACAATTCCTGGACTTGTGCATATCACAAGGCTAACAATCCCGTCATAGCACATTCACATATATATTGTGCCACGACATTTCAATCATCGGCATATTCTCAAAAAAGACAAAAATAACTCGAAAAGAATGCCTCATATATAACTAGCTAGGTCGTTGGACACAGGAATATGCTTATGACGGGACTGTTAGCCAAGTAGGATGCACAATTCCTGGACTTGTGCATATCACAAGGCTAACAATCCCGTCATAGCACATTCACATATATATTGTGCCACGACATTTCAATCATCGGCATATTCTCGAAAAAGACAAAAATAACTCACACTTGTCGTCCGAGAACCAAAGAGTAAGCAAAAAAACCAAAGAGTAAGCAAAAAAACCAAGCATTGATTGATATATAATAATAATAAGCAAAATAAGTAAGCGGTGATTCATAAACCTAATAAGATAAGTACACTTGTCGTCCACACACACACAAAGGTCATCTATAGTTTGCAACTACAACTAGGCCAACATCAAGCCTTCTGGCTCGGCTTAGGGAACGGGAGGACGCCCTGCCTCGTCATGAACTTCCTATAGTCACCCTGCATCTCTAGGCGATCTTCTATGTCACGGTTATTCGGGATATTTCCTCCGTAGAAGATCCCCCCCGAAGTCATGACATCACGAAAGATGATTGCTCCAAACTGCTGCTGGATGCGATACATCTCTTGTCTAATATCCGAATCATTGATCTTGGCCTTTGCTTCGGCCCACTGTTTGAGATGATCTGGCAGCGTAGAATTCTGCTGGTCAAGTAGGAACGCCCTCATGTGATGGAGTGCGTAGTAGGCTTCCTTCTTACTGTTTTCCGGCTGCTTCACGTAGGGGAACTCTGTTACGTGGTTGAAGACGTGCCTGCCGAACTTGACCTTCTTACGCACGAAGCTGGTGCCTTCCGTCGAGGCAAAGCCAGTGAGAGCATCATCCAGAACTTCCTTGATCTTGTCGTAGTTTTTCTTCTTTTCTAGACTCCCCGAGTCGAAATACGTGGCGTGGGAATGCTTCGGCGATAAGGAGATGAGCGTGCAGTGTTCATCTCTGCGCAAAAAATTCAAATGGAATGTGTTGAAAAAATAATGATGATGATCTAATAAAGCCAATCGACGGTGGCGACTGAATAACGACTTATTCGGGAAAGTAAGGCACGAGAATGTATTCCTTTGTCTTGTTCGCCACGAGGATTCTTTTTAGGTACGAGGCCACGATACGTCGTTCGGCGGGGGAACCCAAGCAGCCGTCACGCATGTAGTAGGGGTCCACTATAGCGATGCCCGGTGTGTTCTCTCTAATGATCTGCGTGGCCAGGCTGAGAGAAAAGAGACGGACCATGGTATAGTGCAGCGGGTATAGGTGGAACATATTGAAGATGTCCTCGAACCGCAGGAAGAACAGATCCGCGGGGGCAGTGTCGACGAAGCCCAAGCCTGGTGGCACCTTAACCACGAATACCGGGTGCGAGGGATCTTTCTCCGATAGAAGGCGTCTCTCTATCGTCAGCATGCCGTCATGCACACTCTGCAGTTCCGAACTGGCGAGCTTCCGCAAATTCTTAGGTAGCATGGGCTCACCCGCCACATGAATCCTCCACATAATACCCTCGGGTCTTGGTGGCCCGTCCCGAAACCTGATCGGATTCGCAGTTGTTGACGCCACCGGCTGGCTCGAGCTGCTAGATTTTCTTTTCCTGCCCTTTTTTCCTTTTGGAGAGCGGGCAGGCACCGCAATCTGAGCACCGGCCGCCCTATGTAGTGTGTCAGGGCTTAGAATAAAGGGCCGGTTGGTTGTATCAGCTGGCTCTGTAAAGGCGCAAGCTGGAGGCGTCTCCTGAGAACCAAACAGACGCTTGGTGATAGTGGCTTTCTCTGTGGGGCCACCAGCTAGGTCTTCTTCGTTGCCAAACTGAGTGCTGAAGAAGTGATCATTCCAGTCTTCGAAGTCCTCGGCCGGATCCTGCGCCATGTGCATATCATCAACATGATCATCCGACCCACCGCGTGGAGGTGACGGCGAGGGCGGTAAGGGGGCCTTGCCACCGCTTGTCGCTGGCACGACAGGCGGTGCTGTTGTCTGTGGCGTGATGGCCCCCGCCGTCCCCAAACGGATCATGCTATTTGGCCATAGCAAGAACAAGCCGAAGCAACTTCTGAGGACAGACGACTCTTCTTCATCCGCTCCTGGGGGTTGAATGGGAGGTTCCAGGTCGTCGCAGCCCCTTAGCACCCGACTAATTTTAACCCTGTGCACGCTATCTGGCATCGGTTTTGAGTGGAACGTGCGCTGCAAGGGTTGAACGATGGTACCCTTGGCAACATCCCTCAGCTCGTTGTTCACGTAGCATAAGAGAGTGCAAGGAACATCCGTCTGCAGAAAACATGTACGGCGTCGTCAGAGCGAGATGCCACAAGAGTAATATATAGATGGCATGAAAGGCGGTAATTAAAGCAATTTGTTTACCGTGATGGCGTCGAGATCGGCTAATGTTGACGCACCGCATACGGCGACGGGCGTGCAAGAGACGGAAGGGCTGCTTGATGGCGCGGTGCTGGCCGCCGGTGTATTCTCCCTACCGACGGGTGCTTGGAGCTCCGGTGCCGCCGCGACGATGGCAGGGGGGGCACCAACATGTACTCCGGCGCCACGGTGATGGCAGGGGGAGTCACCAACACTTGCGGCGCCGCGGTGCTAGCGGGCGGAGTCACGAACACGTAGTTCGCCTGATTCGTCGGCGCCGTGTTGTTCGAGTGGCTGCTGACCATGCTTGGAATCGGGCACGGCCCTACTCGACCACCCGCACTCCAGTTCGCTATTGACTCCACCAAGGTAGGCAGGAAGGACGTAAGGGTGATTGCCAGGTTGTCTTGGACGATCTGCGGGATCCGCGCCACTTGTGCCTTAAGTTCTTGAACCTCTCTGTTTTCCTCCTCGCTCCTTCCCGACGGCGCCACATGCGTCCTCGGCGGTGGACCAAAATGATCCACCCAATTCTTACCCCCGAGGCCGGCCAGACGGCCAGCCGACGACGGCTTCTTCGTAACCGGCTCTATTTTCTTGGCCCGGTTCATCGCCCTGTTAAAAGGGTTATCCCACCGGGTGGCCGCCGTCGACCCCTGGGATGAGGAACCCTGGGATCCATGACTAGCAACAATTTCCTCCTCCTGCAGAAGAAGTAACAGTGAATCATTTAGATCATCGATTAGATTGCAATCGTGTTGATCCGCGGTAATTAGATTATACTTACCACAATTTCCTCGAATTCCTTCACCGCAGGATCCGCGGTGAGTTGTTTGGTTTTTGGGTCCACATGGTAACGGGCCCTGATGAAGTTTCGAACCTGCCCGGGTTCGAATTTAGCGAAGGGGTTTTCTATCCCCTTGGATCTATACTCTTCGTCCTCCTTATTCCATTTGGCCTCCGCGGTTCTGTATCCACCAGATCCGAGATGGTGATGACCTATATTCATCGCCTGCAGCACCTTTCCCCGATTACTATTGGCCAGGGCTCTTTCGGATTCACACCTCTCCTTGAACTCCCGGAACTGATCTTCGGTGATCTGCGGGTCAATCTTCTGGATCTCCTCGAGACTTTTGCCTTCTTTATAGATCTTCTTCTTTATCCGGGTTCTCCAGCTGGCCAGGGCGGTGCTCATCTTTGTGAGGGCGGATTTGTTTACTTCGTTCCCATGATAATTTGTGTTCTGATACTTAGCGGGGAACTTGTATCTTGCGTGCAGCTTCTCGAAGAGGAGTGTGCGCAAGTGGCCATTATCTTTATGCCGGAGATTCTCGGTGTTGATCGAGATGGTTGTCCGGGTGATCGCCGCCACTTGCCCACCGTACCGTTTGACGACAAGGGCGGGCTCCAAAGGAACCCCTAATGGGCTCACTTCGGTAATTTCCTCCCTGACCGTGCCGACCGTGTTCGGGCGCCGGTCCTTCGGCTTCTTCTTCTTAGGAGGGTTGCTACCACTCCCTGTGCCCTCGCCGCCATCAGTGGTTTCATCGTCCGCCGTTCCTTCGGCTTCTTCCTCCGCGTCTTCCATCTCATCATCCTCGCTCTCCGAAGGATGGTATTCTTCATCGTCTTCTAGACGCTGGGCCGCCTCCCAGAATGTCAATTGTTTATTTGGAGGTCTGAGTTCTCCTTCAGCGCTGATGCGCTTAGAACATCCAGCCTCGTCGTTGTCACACATCTTTGCACTAATAAAAAACAAATAATTGGTTAAATGCACGGAAAAATCCGGCATGACCTTTGCTAATTTTCTTAAACTAGGAGTGCCCGATTTCTGCCGAAACGGAAGTTAATCAACATTCCGGAAAAAATCGGGACTCATTTCATACAAGAACCTGCATACACGACATAATAAAGTGCTTCATATAGAAGCACAAGCACAATTTCTAGTTCTACAATTATATTACCACAGATCAGTACTACTAGACCATCTCCAGCAAGCAAACCAGTACTAAAACCATCACCAGGATCAGTACTAACACCATACAACATAACTAGGATTTCAGCATGAGCATTTCATCAGTATATACATCATAACTAGGATTTCAGCAGGAGCATTTCATCATTATATACACATTGTTTCATCATAACTAGCATTGTAGTAACAATATAAGATGCACTGCATCCCAGTGGCAGTGCTTGACAATGTCTCTGTTTGGTAGAGTCTTGACACTCTGTTAGGTGGAGGAGTAGTAGTACTGGTACTCTGGTAGGGTTATTACTAGGGTCTGTAGTATATATTGTTCAGGTGTTTGTTTAGGAGATGTTAGCTGGCTGGAACAGGACACTTGAACAAAATAAGGGGCTTGCAAAAGCAAGTACCAGCTCAACATCAACACCATAACATGTCTCTATCAGCTGTTCAGAAGCAGCTGGCTCTGCATAAGATTAACAACTGGAGCCATCACTTGAACAAATGGAGCCATCACTTGAACAAATGGAGCCATCAGCATCAGATTAACAACTCATTTGACAGCAAACTTTATTTATACAAGGGAGACCTCTGGCTCTGCATACATGGCGAGGATGCCATATTCCAAGATGACATGTGATGTTGTTTATTGGATTGATTGATGCTCACATGGAGACATAATATTGGAGTTCTTAATATGAAAGTGCCAACATG
Source organism: Avena sativa (assembly GCA_916181665.1). Classification (NCBI taxonomy): domain Eukaryota; kingdom Viridiplantae; phylum Streptophyta; class Magnoliopsida; order Poales; family Poaceae; genus Avena; species Avena sativa. The sequence goes on along the minus strand of OV702281.1, from coordinate 411,160,331 downwards.
CTCAACTCATTTATCCAGTCCATTTCAAGCCAAAAATAGAATCTATAGGAAAACTACTGCACTGGTTTAACTAGCCCATTTCAAGCCAAAAATAGAAGTGACATGATTGACTGATTTATTAACAGAACATGGAGAGGTCCAGTGTAGTGAAATTGTGGTACCCTAACCCATTTTTGTCTAACATTCTGCAAGCACTAGCACATTTTTGTCTACCATTCTGCAAACACCAAAGTACAATAGCCTAACCCTAACCAGATGCAATGGATTCAGGAAGAAAATAGCCTAACCCTAACCAGATGCAGAGGAGGAGAAGGATAGATGGGAGGGGCAGAGCTCACCTCTGAGATTGCTCGAGGAGAGAGGGGGAGATGACGACGACGAGGGCTGGCGGACGACTCTGCAGGAACCTCCTCCTCCTGGCACGGGCAAGGCGGCCTCCTCCTCCTCCTAGCGTGGAGGCCTCCTCCTCCTGGCGTGGCGTGGCGGCCTCCTCCTCCTGGCGTGGCGTGGCGGCCTCCTCCTCCTGGCGTGGCGTGGCGGCCTCCTCCTCCTCTTGGCGTGGCGTGGCGGCCTCCTCCTGGCGTGGCGGCGGCGGCGCCTCGATGCGGGGATGGGGATGGGGATGGACGATGTGTCTGATGAGGACGACGATGGGAGGGCTGGCTCACGCGCGCAGTTGACTAGTCCAACCCACACACGCGTAGCGCACCCTGGCCAAGTGCGCTACGGATAACCGTAGCGCACTTGGCCAGGGTGCGCTACGCGTGTGTGGGTTGGACTATCAGATAAGTACTTGGCCGTCCCACTAGTTAACACTAGTACTGTCTTACCCCACTGGTTCTGCCCTTAGCTCTATTCTAAACGATGAGCACCCAGGTTCGAATCCTGGTGCTCCACTTTTTAATTTTTACTTTAAAAATACTTTAAAATGTTCCAAAAAATACTTTAAAATGTTCCAAAAGTGGTGATACATGCCATACAAATTTTGTTTTGTTTTTAAAATACTTTTAAATATTCCAAAAAATGCCCAAAAGTGGTGATATATGCCATAGAAGTTTTATTTTGATTTTAAAATACTTTTAAATATTCCAGAAATGCCCAAAAGTAATAATATTCCAAAAATGCCCAAAAATATGATTTAAAGTATAACTAAATTTCATAATACTTTGTTCATGAATATTACAATCTTTTTTGACCAGGCGTTTACAATATTTTTTGAGCTAGCGTTTTACAATTTTTTTTCCCTTCTTTGTCGCGGTTGAATAATTTAGCCCCGGCACTTTAATGTTTCTTCTTTCGAACGGGCTACCTTTTTTGGGTAGGGTTGTCCTTTTTCTTCTTGTGATGTATGTTGCTGCATCGTAGTCGTCGTCATCTTCAATCTTTGGATCGCCGTACTGGTCGAAGTCTTGCTCGTTGGCGACTCCATCCATTCCGATGATGTTTCTTTTTCCTCTCCTCACGACAACACGGCTAGGCTTTGTCGGGTCGGTAATGAAAAAACATTGGTCCACTTTGGTAGCCAGTACCCACGGTTCATTTTTCGCGGCCACGTTTGCACCGGCGGCCTTGGATTTGGCTGCTTCGGGTATAACCATGGTTGTGAAATATCGGTCTTCTCTTTCGACGCTCTTTGCCCATCTGACACGGAACATCGGCACCTTTTCTCCACAGTAGTCGAGCTCCCAGATCTCCTCGATTCTTCCGTAGAATCTTTCCTTCACGTTGTCATCGGTGTAGAATTCCGACGTTACGCCTGAGTTCTGATAATCACACTTGTTGTCCTTTTCCTCCGTGTAGAATGTGTAGTCGTTGATATCATACGCCTGATAGGTCACCAGGTTTTGCATCGGTCCCTGCGACAAGGTGAATATGATCTTTTCCGTGTCAGAAGAATGCGAGCGCGGGGGATTATCAATGAGCGTCTGCCTAAACCAACGCGTGAAATCTGAGTTGTGCTCTTTGATTATTTCTCCCTGCGTCCTCTGTATGCCCCGGTCACTGTACTTCTTCTCGATTAACCTTTTGTGCTTCTGTACCCAAGGATCGACCAGTTCTAAATGCTGTAGCGCGACGAGGTTTGCTCGATCAAAGTCTGCGCGTCGAAAATCGAAGTCTGCATGCAGTATGCGACGACCCTCTCGGTGACCAGATCCGTCGAGCTTGCAAAGGTGTCTGTTGACGGGAAGACCGACAGGGTTCTCGATGTCTAGATAATTCGTGCAGAAAGAGATGCACTCTTCGGCCAGAAAGCCCTTGGCTATGCTTCCATCTGGACAGGACCTGTTGCGAACGTATCCTTTGATGTGTCCGTTCATCCTTTCGAACACCATCATGCTGCGGAGAAACATCGGCCCGAGTTGTACGATGTCCTCCACGACATGGACCAGCAGATGCACCATAATGTTGAAGAATGCGGGTGGGAAGTAGACCTCAAGCTCACATAGTATCACCACGATCTCCTCCTGTAGCCTTCCGAGCTGATTCAAGCCAATCGACTTCCTAGAGATGACGTCGAAAAACTTGCATAGGCCAAATAACGTTTCACGGACGTGCTCGTCCATTATCCCTCTTAGTGCGACCGGAAGTACCTACGTCATTAGCACGGCACAGTCGTGAGACTTCATGCCACTGAACCTCTGCTTCTCCTCGTCTAGGTATCTGCTTATCTTGCCCGCGTAGCCGTAAGGAAATTTGACTCCTAGAAGGCACTTGAAAAACTGTTTGATCTCATCCTGGCTTAGAGTGAAGCAAGAAGGAGGGCAGTAATATTCGTTCTTCTTGAACTTTTTACCCTTCCGACGACCTTGTGTCGTCTCCGACTCATGATCATCGTCATCTTCCTGATCATCAGGAGTAGTGCGTCCTCCGTGAAGCTCCTTCCGGATACCCAAGCATATCAGGTCGTGCCTTGCTTTCGGACCATCTTTCGTCCTATCTGGCATGTTGATTATGGTGGCGACCAGACTCTCGCACACGTTTTTCGTGATATGCATGATGTCGAGGCTATGAGGCGTGCGGAGAAACTTCCAGTATGGCAACTCCCAGAAAACAGACCTTGTTTTCCATACCTTCATCAGCGGCTTGTCTTGTTGCTGCCTCTTTCGCTTCTTTCCAGGCTTAGGACAATCTTTCCAGTTTTTCAGCAACTCTTCCACTTCTTCGCTGCTCCTACGCTCTGGGATTCCTCGGGTCTCTGATTTGCCATCGAACAGGTCTCCACGTTTTCTCCATGGATCATTCTTGCCGAGCCACCTCCGGTGCGCCATGAACACGGTTTTCGATGACCCTGGATCTTTCTCTAGTTGGAGATAGCTTGTGTTATCCATGCACCTAACGCATGCGCAGAATCCTTGGATAACCTGCCCCGAGATATACCCGCAACCTGGATAGTCTTGCACCGTAGTGACCAACGCGGCTCTCATAGTGAAATAATCTTCTGCGACGGCGTCGTAAGTATTGGCTACAGATTCCCATAACGTGGCTAGCTCCTCTTTCAACAGCCCGAGATACAGATTGATGTCGGTACCAGGTTGTTTCGGCCCTTGAATTAGCATACTCATTTGTATGTACTTCTTCTTCATGCACAACCATGGAGGGAGGTTGTACATCCATACAAACATGGGCCAAGTGCTGTGCGTGCTGCTCTGGCTACCGAACTGATTGAGTCCATCGGTGCTCGCACCAAGCCTGATGTTCCTCGAATCTCCACTGAATTCTGGGAATTCGAGGTCCAATTCTTTCCACTGGCTAGCATCTGAAGGGTGCGTCAGCAGCTCATCCTTTTCGGGGTCATCATCATCTCCTGGCTTCTTCCTTTCCGCATGCCATCGCATGAGCTTCGCTTCCTTAGGGTCCGCGAAATAGCGCTGCAGACGAGGGGTGATAGGAAAGTACCATACCACTTTTCGAGGTGCTTTCTTCCCTTTCTTGTATCGACTCACGCCGCACACCGGACATGTGGTTTTCTCCGCGTCCTCGCCCCGATAAATGATGCAATCCTTGATGCATATGTGATATCTAACGTGCGGTAGATCGAGAGGACAGACGATTTTCTTGGCATCCTCGATACTAGTTGGACATGTGTTCCCCTCCGGGAGACGATCGTGCCAGAATGCCATCATATCGTCGAAGCTTGCGTCGCTCAATTTGTGCTTTGCCTTCATCTCCATAGCCTTGAGCGTTACATTCAACCGGGTATCATCGGGTCTGCATCCTTCATACAATGGAGTAACCGCGTCTTTCTCAAGTTGCGCAAGCTTGGCTTTCTCTCTAGCGGCAGCCCTGGCGTTACTCGTCTGCTTGAGAAGCAGCTCTTGCACATAAGGGTCCCGCACCCAGCCTGACGTTGTTCCATCGTCGTCTGCTCCTCCGGCATCTAGATCATCATCATCCCGGTCTGCTTCCGCACCTTCACCATCTCCAGGAGCCTCTTCATCATCTCGCCCGTTCTCGCCGTGATGATGATCATCGTCATGTTGGCCACCTTCTTCACCGTCTCCATCATCTACGCCATCGCTTATCCAACGAGTGTATCCATCCATGAAACCATGGCGGAGCAGGTGCGCCTGCAGATTCCCGGAATCTGGGTCGATCACCCAGTTGAGTTTGCATCTTCTGCACGGACATCTTATATCTGTCTTGTTATTTCGTATCATGTTGGCCGTCGCACATTTCAAAAATCTAGCCACAATGCCTTCGCTCATTATGCGGACCATTTTTGCCTGCACGATGTACACGGTACAATTTTGAAGTCTATTAGAACCACATAATGAATGCATGCATGCAATGGTCGATAGAAAATTTCGGCATGACCTATCCTAAAATTAGGACCTTTGCGAAATGCCAAAGTCTTGCCAAAATGGAAATGAATCAACATTTTGGCAAAACAAATGGCAACTTGTTCACATACAAACACAAGAGAGAGAGAGACCGATCCATACACACATGAACATATCATTATCCTCTCCATACACACATGCATGAGCATCATCGATACTCTCCATATACACACACATATGACCATCGATCCTCTCCACACATACACACATCATGAGCATCGATCATCTACATACATATGAGCACATGCATCATCCATATACACATGAACACATCCTTACATGGACAACTTACCGAGATGAGAGACCGATCGCGAGAAAGATGGAAAGGAGAGGTGCGCGCGTCGACCGGAGACGGATAGATGAGAGACCGGAGACCTCCTCTATTACTTATGTAACATCCAAAGCAAGTTTTACATGCTAAAAATGGTGAATGTATGGAGAAATTGAGGTGGGAAGGAGAAGATCCCGACTAGATCTAAGGAGGAAGAAGAAGGGGAAAGTGAAGTGTGGGTGGTGGATGTGTGGGCACACATGTGCACATAAAGTGCTGTCCTAACAGAATCGAAACATCCGTGGCGCACACGGCCCCAGTGCGCCACAGGGAGTACAAACTTCTGTGGCGCACTAGGCCGAGTGCGCCACAGATGCTCCTAGTCCCTGTGGCGCACTAGGCCGAGTGCGCCACAGAAGTTTGTGGCCGTTTCAGAGCAGAGGTGGGCATGCGCTTAGTCGTAGCGCACCATGCACACGTGCGCCACAGATGACCCTAACAACCGTGGCGCACATGACTGTAGTGCGCTACAGAAGTTTGGCGTGTGGCCAACAGGGCCCTGGCCCACACACATCTGTGGCGCACTATGGTCATGTACGCCACGGTTGTTCTAGTTATTAGTAGGGCACTGCCCACAGGTGAGCCACGCCTGTTTTAGCCGTGGGGCATTTCAACCATGTGAGCCACGGATGTGCTGATTACCTATAGCCGTTTTCCTAGTAGTGTCAAGGCCAGTGCGACATCAAATCATAAGTGCTAAAATCTTCTAAGTCTATTGCATATTTATACCGTTGATTTCATACAGAATTCATCACTTTGCCTTCAGTAGCCTTTTTTAGCTATGTTACTTTGTTAGGACTACAAAATTTATATATTGAAGCGCGAGAAGTTTCGCAGCATACACCTTCCCGAAATATACTAGTTAGAAGAGAAGGAACAGTGAATCAAGAAGCAAACTATACAGTCTCATATTATACTAGTATATATACATGTGCAATGCACATCTTAAGATTGTAGACAATTTTGGCAGAAGAAAAATAAGTCATCGAGTGTTTGGCCAAATGATCAAGACAGATGAACATTGTGGATGCATGAACGTATGGGCCATCCATTTATTGCTGATGAGAATTGGAACAATAATAAACAAAGATACTAAGCCAACCATGTCAAAAGAAATGTATCTCATGGGACCTGCACTTAGTTAATTATTAATTAACTTCTGCTTTCTTCATCCGTTTGGAGACTTGCTGCAGCTCAAAAGGTAGGTGGCACTGCCCCTTTTTTCGAGGCATAATAGAGTCTCTTTGTTTCATAGCATGGAAAAATCAAATGAATAGGAAAGGGGCAGGAAGAGGAAGGATGGCTTGTGTAAAACTTTTCTCATTCCTTGTGCATAGGATTCAAAGAATGAGGTTTGAGTGAATGTTTCGTTTCTTCTACGTTTTGCCTTGAAAATGATATCTGAAGGAAAATTTCTTCTAGTTTTCCCTTGGGTCATTCCTTTAAATCAAAGGAGATATAAAGATTGGGGGCTTGTTTGATTCAAAGGATTCTCATAGGAATTTTGGAGGTTTTTGATTTTTAGAATTTTTTTCTATGTGCATCGTTTGACTTGTAGGATTAGATTCCTAGGAATTTTTCCCATAGTTTTAGAGGGAAAATCCATCTACCCAAACTCCATGTTACAAGTTTTTTGCTTTTCCTCTGATTCAAACACTCCTTCAAGAAAACTCATGTAGGCTCCAAATCATGTAGAATTCAATATGACATGGCACTCTAATCCTGCGTTTTTTCTATTCCTGTATTTTTCCTATCCTGCGAATCAAACATGCATTGGATTGTTCTAGAACACGGTGGAGGCCATAGATAGTGTTTTTTGTGTCAAATTATGATACCAAAGGGTAGGATTGATGTTGCGAGTTGGATTAAAAATGGTACACTATATTGAAGTATAGATATGAGAATCCTAAGCCTTTGAACTTTGTTGCTGCTAAACCAAAGCAAGTAGGAACAGCTAAAAAAAGCTAGTAGCATCGGAGTGGAGATTTGGCGCACATGGGCATCATTCTCTTTCTTTTGAAGAAATAAAAATGGTAAATTTGAGTTTAATATGCGAAATTTCAGTAAAAATTGTTTTATTTTTAGGATACAGTAAAAAACAAAATTTTGGCCGTGAATAAGACTAGAAATACGTACTTTTGTCAGATAATTCTCCTTTTTGTGTAGCTCAAAATACAACATATTTTTACACGAAATTTCTGGCATACATTCTGAAAGTATGGATCTAGCTTTATATTTATTTTCAGAATTTTGGAAAAGATACAAGTTTCAATTTAAAAAAACAGGAGCACTGGTGTACATGTGACAAAGACACTTTCCGATAGAGACACTGTTATTCTATTCGAAATGTGATTTTTTTTTGGCAGGGACGGGGTACTTCTTGTCCGTGTTGATTTATTCAATCCTTGATCAAAAGCATAATGGAGAAATTGCATTACTCTTTTCTACGTAGAGCTAAGCATCCTGACCAGAAATAGTTGCCATGCTACCTGATCGTGTGAGTATATCATGTGGACTTTTGACTTCATATTTGTGCATCAAGTTGAGGTCTCATGTCTGAGCTAGCATTCCCACGTACACGTGCACCATCCTAGATACTTCTATAACTAAACCCCGACATCTATTACGGATCGGAGAGAATTTTTCTTTTTCTAAAAGGCAACAGATCTATGAATCAAACCAGCAGTACGTACACCACTGAAACATAAAGAAAATACATTGAGATCTCTAAGGGGTTGATTGTCCTCTTCCTCCCAAATGGGCCAGTAGGCCGTTCCTGATGCCTCTCCATCGTGTGTTGAAGAAAATACAGGGGAGGGCGGTTGTGGCTTCGACCCATCCCAAGTGGATACCTCCTCGAGAGGGTTTCACAAAGATCAATGTTGACGCGACGGTGCCGCGGGCGGCTGACGGCAGTGCTGCCCTGGGAGTGATATATCATGCTGCGGATGGTTCTTTCCTTGGGGCTGCAATGCTGGCAGTCGCTGGTATCTCTGATCCTGCTGTCCTGGAGGCCATGGCTTGCAGGGAAGCCTTGGCGCTAGCGAGAGATCTTAATCTCCAGAGTTCCTTGGCGGCAACAGACTGCTTGGAGGTCATCAATAATATTTCAACGGCGGTTGGGTTTCGCACGAGAGATAGCGCGCGCTAGACGGCATGCAACAAATTTGCTGCGCCGTGGAGTGCAAATTGCCGTGCGCAGAATTTTTTTAAGCGCACACGCAACTATGCAGCGCCTGCTGAGGAGAAAAAACGGTCGCACACTATATCGGCGGTTATTTTTAGCACGCGGTGTATTGCAGTCTCCGTTGGAGTTGCTCTAACAAAAGTTGGCGAGAGATTTTTATTAGGGATCGAAGGAAGGTAAAAGGAAAACACACTAGCGGGCTTGGGAAAAATTGTAGGGCCCTAAATAACATAGATATACCCTACGTGTGCATAACATTGGTATATACCTGGTCCAGCCCAAGGAAGACCCACATAAGGATACACAGCCCATGAAGATTTTGGATGGCCCAAGCCTGTGGCGATTTTGACTCCTTGGAGGACAAGTCTACATTAGATAGAATTTTAAAGGGTATCAACCCTAATTTTTAACCGACTCGACCTATCCGGGACCTAGCCTATCTATATAAAGGCCATAAGGGTACGGCGAGAAGGATCCTCAACTCACCCCATACACACCTCCACCAGATTGCATCTGCGCATCCCTGTAACCTTTGGTTCCGCCGTAATCAAGAGCAGACAAGCAGGAGTAGGATTTTCCCTCCGGGGGCCTAAATCTGGGTAAATCTCGTGTCCCTGTGTTGCTTGTCTATTAACCGTTCCGCGACTTCCAGCATCCCCATCTTCTCCAAAACCCAAGTCCATAACAATGGGCATTGACAAGTCGAACCTTCGTCAATTAGCGCCGTCTGTGGGAAGCGGGGACGCTGATCGTGCGGTCGTGACGGTTCTATCCGGAGTGATCTATGATTTATCGGCAACGGAGAGTCACCTCCTCTTCGGCGCTTTAGACTTCATCGCCCATTCACCGGCCACCCTAAAGGATTTCGAGTCCGTTGGCGACGGGCTCAAGATGTTGTTCGGGAGCTTTTGCTTTCAGGTGGGACAGACCGGCACCCTCCGCCTCTCAGAGCGGGTGCCACTTCCATCCATCAGTCCCGCTTCGTGAGCCCCACCCATCGACGCCCTGTGCACATCGACGATGACGGGCGATTCGGATGACAATAGCAGCTGCAACTCCGATCTGTGCGGTCCTCCTTCGTGTTGGGCCACGCGGAGATAAAACAAAAAATTTCCTCTAACGTGGTGATCCCAAGATCCAGCTGAGGTAGAAGGCCACGAGGTTTACCACTAGACGCGCAGTTGCGGATTACTGATGAAGCACGTCAGTTGATGCAGTGCAGTCCTTTGCGATCCGATCGTCCTGGTGCTGATCGTACAACACCTCTGCTGGTATCCACACGTGCAAGGAGGAGAACCGGTGGCGAACTGCTAGGTTCGGTACGACGGCAGGACTGTTGTGGAGCTAGGGTTTCCAACACATGGAATGACCTAACTGATCAACGATTAACCTTTCTGGGTTACGGTGCTCCACTATATTTAGGGAGTGAACGTGAGCTCTGCTCGCGCGGCCCATTCACTAAAGCCCTATAATATTACTCCATGTGAGTCCGACTCACTGACTCAGTCCAAATCAGGCTCGGGTCCAACCCAACCAGATTTCCAGTTCAGATCAAATCTGATCTTGCTCCCGCTTTAAGTGTGTGACCCGGAAGGCTCATGGCTACTCGGACACGATTGGAGTTCGACTCACAATTGATTAGTCGGCAGCAACTCCTAGCAGAACGTGACGACTCCCAAGTACCAAAGAATCATGACGATTTGCCTTTCCAATGTGACTTGCGTCCGAGTCCCTTTTGCCTCACGATATACCTTGTCAGACTATAGGAAAATATATGTCATCCCTTAAATAGTCCGACTCTCTTCTCGATCCGAGATAAGTGATTCACCCAACTAACTCTTAGTCGATCGCCTCGGTTAACACTTAACCGGGTCGTGCATGGCCATGCTTTCCGAATAATATCTCAAGAGAGGGCCTAGAGAATATCTCTCCAAGTGGATGGGCAAAATCCCATCTTGGTTATTCACATCACGCAGCTTGATTCTCAGTCGACCCAAACTCTTCCTTTATAACTGCCCAGTTACGGATCAGCATTTGACAGAACCTAAGTCGGTGATCCTCAACTCGGATTATGCAATAACCTCAGGTCTAAGGATTACATTGATTGAGATATACAAATGACAACTTGTTCGCTGTACCTCACTATGGGTCAATCCGACTTGCTAAACTCTTTAGCCGAATCTGTGTAAGTTGGAATAGCATCTCCATGCCCATGACAAGTGGAACCGAGTCATCAAGCCAACTTTCACATTGGTCTAAGTTGTGTGTCCAGCACAACCTCAATGACCAAGGATATTTAGTACAAACAACATGAATGCATAGTTCCACAACCGAATCGCATATTCAGTGATACACATCAGATGTTTATACAAGGACTACTTAATATCTTTATGAATATAATGGGAAATATCATCATACATGATTACCTCTAGGGCATATTCCCAACACTTCGGATGAAGGAACCTACGGTTCCGGATCTGAGAGCTGCGGCAGCAGCGACCCACCCTGTGAGCGCTACATGTGCGCCACCATCCACGATGGCAATGTCAACAACGGAGCGGACCCACCGCTGGGTTCAAGTGCCATACCTCCCAATCCCCCTCCCAACACGCAGGTTGAGGACGAGGGAAATAGGGGAAACCTGACCAATAGAGCCACTGAGGGCACCAATCGCACCTACGACAAGATCAACCTCAACGAGGAAGGCTAGTGCCAAGCACGCGAAGCCATGCAAGGCAACAAAATCCTACCCGTGGATGCCTCCCGGGACCTGCTGATGGCCTACCACCTCCTCTTGATCGATGAGCACAATCGGCAGGTAAAGCTGATGGAGGAGATCGAAAAGCGTAAGCAGGCAGCTGCGGAGTCCAGCGCGTGGCGAGCTGCGCTCTCTGCCGCAGGCGGCTCCACTTCACATGACAAGAACGCCAATAACTACCGCTCCCGCATGGAGCGTATGGACCCCTCCGCGCGACGCGAGGTCACCAGGTCCCTCAACACGTCCTTCATGACGATGGACACGCACGACAACGTCATGACGAAAATGCCGCATGATGCGATCATGGCGTCCACCACCTATCTCGCGTCCAATCCGCCTCCGGCGAGTGACCCGAAGAACGCAATGCATAAGTCTGCACTAGCAGGCCTCGGACTCGTCGGAGCTGCGCTCCATGACAAAACTCCTGCGGAGCCAAAGAAAAAAGTTGCGGTCAAGTTCACTCGAAGCCACACACCTCATCTGACGAGGAGGAGCACGACCTGCCCTAGCGCCGCCGGAGCCCACAGAGCCGCAGCAGCAACTACGATGCTCGCAGCGAGCTCACCCAAAGAAAGATCGAGAAATCGCGTGCTAACTGCGCATGCTCAACCGAGTCCGAAGAGGAGGATGACGGAGAGTTGTGCGGAGCCAGATGCTTTAGCAGATCCGTTTGGCAATCACGGATGCCGAAAAATTTCAAGCTCCCTTCGGACAATCCGAAGGTCGACAACACGCAGTAGCCAAAGGCTTGGCTTGACGATCACCTGTCGTCGGTCAAGCTCCATGGCATAAACAAGAACACCGCCTTATAGTTCCTTCAGCTACAACTGACAGGCGTAGCAGTGTCTCGCTCAGCAGCCTATCCTCTGGCTCCATTCGAAGATGGGAAGAGCTGGCATACAGCTTCATCCGCAACTTCAAGGGAACCAACAAGAGGCCAACCTAAATCAAAGAGCTTCGGGCTTGCACCCAGTGGACCAACGATTCCATCCGCTCATACATACTACGTTGGTCCCACATCAAGAATTCTGCCGCACACATCTCCGAAGAAAGAGCAATTGACGGCTTCAAGGACGGTGCTAGGCGCCCAGATTTCAAGGAGGAGCTCAGGCGCGTCAAGAACAAAACCCTTGACCACCTCATGGACATCGCCGACCGATGGGCATATGGCGAGGATTCCATTAACCGGACGCATTCAGATGACGAAGACGACTTCAGCCGCAGGCGCGAATGCCGCAGCAAAAGAAGATCGCGCGTCTACAATGATCGCGACGGAGTCGACATAGTTGCGGCTGGATACGCCGATCGACGCGATGACGGCAACCGCAATAGAGGAGCAGCAGCTACCGCGGCGGCGGACGACCCACACAAATGTGGCAACATCGCAACCGCGACGATGAGCCATCGGCATACGATAAACTGTCTGGCCCATGCACCATCCACTTCTACATCGACAAGCAAGATGGTAAGAAGAAGGCCAACCACATGCTCAAGGACTGCCGAGAGTTCCAGAAGCTCAGCAAGGGCCTCACCCAAATGCGGCGCCAGACGATGAACCCTAGATTCACACATGCTCCAGGTGCCATCGCCCACGGAGCTCCTCCACCACCACCTGGCGGGCCGTCGCAGCCACCGGTTGCACCAGCACCAAATAACGGTGTAGATGGGTACCCCCCCACCGAAAGGAGCCCTGATGATCCAGAAGGGGCGCCCAACCAATAGGGTGCAGAAGAAGATCACCCGCCAAGTCAGCCTGGCCGTGACCTCTCCACCAGCCATACCTGAGTGCCTTAGTGGCTCAAAGTCCTGCATCACAATCGACTGTTCGAATCACCCACGCCAGATCCCTCGCCCAGGTCACTCTGCCCTGGTGCTCGAGGCCCAGATCGGGGGATTCGAGATGAGCCGTGTCTTCATGGATGGTGGCAGCGGCATTAACCTAATGTTTGCCAGCACACTCGCAGCGATGTGGATCCCGCTGTATAGCCTGGAGCAATCGTACACGACGTTCCACGACATAGGCATATACCCCCTGGGCAAGATATGGATCGACGTCATCTTCGGCAAGCCCGATAACTTTAGGCGTGAGCGTCTAGAGTTCGAAGCGGTGGACTGGCCATCACAATACCACGCCATCCTCGGGCGTGTGGCATTCACAAGATTCTTTGCAGTACCGCACTATGCGTACCTGCTATTGAAGATGCCAGGACCTAGGGGCGTCATTACCGTCCCAGGAAACTTCACTAGATCCGACATCTGCAACAGAGACTTGAACATAATATCTGAGTCCTTCGGCATGCAGGAGGAGCTCACAAGACTCAGAGAGGTGACAGACAACGGGGCACCCCCAGTCACCAGGCAAAACACACCTGACATGTCGTTCGACTCCACAGTCACCACAAAGAAGGTGCAGGTCCACCCGACGAACGCCTCCAAGACGGCGTTGATCGCCAATGACCTGAGTCCCGCATAGGAAAGCGTGCTCATCGAATTCCGCCATGAGCACTGAGAAATTTTCGCCTAGTGTCCTGCGGACATGCCAGGAGTTCCTAGGGAATTCGCTGATCACGCACTCAATGTGTTTCCAGATGCGAAGCTAGTCAAGCAGTCGATGTGTCGTCTGCCCGAGCCAAGATCCGAAGCCGTTGGAATTGAAGTCAATAGACTACTCGATGCCAAATTCATCAGGGAAATCAAAGAAAGCGAGTGGCTGGCCAACACCGTGCTGGTCACCAAAAAGACACGGACATCCTACGGATGTGCGTGGACTTCACATCGCTAAACAAGCACTGTCCCAAGGACCACTTCCCTCTACCAAGGTTCGATCAAATCATCGACTCCACCGCAGGTTGCGAGAAGCTCTCCTTCCTCGATGCCTACTTAGGCTACAACCAAATTCGCCGAAGGTCGAAGATCAGGAGAAAATGGCGTTCATCACACCGTTCGGGGTATTCTGCTACAACACCATGCCCTTCGGGCTGAAGAACGCATGTGCCACATACCAGAGGTGCATGCAAGCATGTCTGAAGGACTAGATTGGCCGCAACATCCAGGTCTATATCAACGACATAGTAATCAAGACCAGGGAGGCCAAGACGCTCATCAACGATCTCCGCGAGACATTCTATAACCCTAATCGCTACAAGATCAAGCTAAACTCAGACAAGTGCGCCTTCGGCGTCCCGTCTGGCTAGTTACTCGGGTACTTTATCTCCCAATGGGGCATCGAGGCGAACCCGGAGAAAATCAGGGCCATACTGGCCATGGAGAATCCAAAGAACCTCAAGGGAGTCCATCAGCTAGCTGGGCGAATCGCGGCGCTAAGTAGATTCATCAGCCGAATGGGTGAGAAGGCCCTCCCCTTTTATTAGCTGCTGCGCAAGACGAACAAATTCGAGTGGACACCCAAAGCAAACGATGCGTTCGAAGACCTCAAGCGGCTACTCTCGACATCACCTGTCCTGGTCATGCCGAAGGAACGGGAACCTTTGCTGCTATACATCGCATCCACACATCAGGTGGTCGGCACCGTACTCGTGGTCGAGCGACCCGAAGATGGCAAGACCCACGGGGTCAAACGCCCAATCTACTGCCTCAACGAGGTACTGACCCCGACAAAGCAGAGGTACCCTCACTACCATAAGCTCGCCTATGGCGTATTCATGACGGTGCGTCAGCTGAGCCACTACTTCCAGGAGCACCAGATCGTGGTCGTCAATGATGCCCCGCTGTCAAACATCCTAAAGAACCCTGAAGCCATGGGGCGCGTGGCCCTGTGGGGTATCGAGCTGTCTCCTCTGGACATCATCTACGAGAGGCGCACCGCCATCAAATCCCAGATCCTCCCTGACTTCATCATCCACTGGATGGAGCTCCAGCTGCCGGACACTCCGGACATGTCGTAGTCCTGGACGATGCACTTTGACGGATCCAAGCGCGAGGCTAGAGCAAGGGCCGGCATCATACTGGCGTCCCCTCAAGGCGACAAGATGAAGCATGTCCTTCGGATGAAATTCCGTGCCCCCAACAATGAGGCCGAATACGAGGCCCTCATCCACGGTATGATGATGGCTAAGGTGTGCGGCGCAACACGCCTCTTCATCTACGGCGATTCGAACCTCATCGTCCAGCAGACGATGAACGAGTGCAACACTCACAACACCAACATGATTGCATACCGCGCGCTCTACAACTCACTCGAAGGGGACTTTGACGGCTGCGAGATTCGGCACGTCGACAGAGAAAGCAACGAGGAGGCTGACAAGCTTGCCAACATTGGCTCCACCTGCGCTTAGGTGCCACCAGTAGTGTTCGTCGAACAAATCTGCGTACCCTCCATCAAGAGAAAAATCCCAAAAGGCTCCGCCGAGGAAGCAGAGCACTCGGGCGCTATGCTACCCGAAGGACAAGAAGTACCCGAAAAGCTCGACATAGAGGTCGAGTTGGTTAGCCTGATGCAGGTCATGGCAGTTGAAGAAACGTGGACGCAATCGTAGCTTCGGTACCTGCTTAATAATCAGATGCCTGAGGAACCGGCAGATGCCCGGCGCATATCTCGCCTGTCAAAGGCTTTCACCATCATCAATGGCGAGCTGTACAAGCACAACATTTTGGGTGTGCTCCAGCGATGCGTCATCATCGGTGATGGCAAAAACATCCTCAAAGACATCCATGAGGGTATCCACGGCCATCACGCAGGCAGCCGCGCCCTAGTCGCCAAAGCTCTACGAGTTGGGTTCTACTGGACAACCGCAATGAACGACGCCAAGGACACAGTCCAGAGGTGCAATGCCTGCCAGAGGTACGCGGACAAGCCACACGCGCCAGGATCCGAGCTGAGGCCTATACCAGTGGCCTAGCCATTCGCCCAATGGGGCCTCGACATGATCGACAAACTGCCAAAGTCCTCACCAGGAAGCCACGTCTTCCTCCTGGTCGCAGTTGACAAATTCTCCCAGTGCATTGAAGCCATGCCCATCACCAACCAAAGCGGCAAAACTGCTGTCAAATTTTTTGAGTCCATTGTCTACAGGTTCGGCGTGCCCCATAGCATCATAACGGACAAGAACTCAAACTTCATCTCAAAAGAATTCCAAGACTTCTGCGGGAACCTCGGCATCAACATATCATACACCTCTGTGGCAAACCCGCAGACCAACGGATAGGTCGAAAAGGCCACTGGCCTCATAGGCAGCGGCATCAAGAAGCGCCTACTTTTCCCACTCGAAAGGCTTGCGAGAGCCTAGGCAGATGAGCTACCCTCCGTCCTCTGGAGCCTGCACACAACGCCAAATAGCTCAACTGGCTATATGCCATTCTTCATGGAGCACGGAGCCGAAGTCATGCTACCCACTGAGGTACGCCACAAGGCCCCACGGGTCATTGCTTACAGCGAGGCCTAATCATCGGCCGCACTCGAAGACGCCGTCGACACACTCGACGAAGAACGTGACATCGCCGCAGCCCGCTCAGCGGTGTACCAGCAGAGCCTCCGCAACTACCACAGCCGTCGGCTGCGCCCAATGTCCTTCGTCGAAGGAGACCTCATCCCGCAACTCAAGCAAGGACACAAGAAGCTCGAGTCACCCTGGGAAGGACCCTACATCGTCACCGAAGTCATCCCAGGTGGCGCCTACCGCCTCAAGAACGTCAAATCAGGAGTCAAATACTCCAACCCTTGGAACGTCGCACGACTGCTACGCTTCTACCCCTAGTTACCCTTTAATTTCAATAAGGCTACTCAGCCAAACAATGTACCTCCTCATTTGCAATGAATAAAAGCCAAGTTCCATGGCCCAAAAAATCTTTTCCTTTACATTACTTATCACAAAACATGCTCGGGTGCTGCGCCTCTCCTTACGACTTCGTCGATTGATAAACAAACGCATACAACTTGAGTAGCTGACCACGTCAGGCTAACAAAAAGGATATGCACATGCAATGCACTACGTGCCAATACATACAAACTTTACAAAGGGCATTACAAGCCCACTCGAATAAATACAAACTTTACATTATCTTGTTTTCTTTACAGGACCTAATTGTTCTCGAGCATAGCATTCATCTTCTCCTCAAATAAATCTATAATCTCTTCGTCATACTGTGCTATAGCTACATAATGAGGGCGCATATCCCATACATTGCCACCTGGAGGAGGAGGCGGTCCAGCCTCTATCTCTGCAAGATTGACATCGCATCAATGCAGCCAAACAAGAGAAAGGGCTGCCTTCACCCCCGCAATCAGCTGATGGCGTACCAACTCCTTGACGTGGCCTACATCCCGAAACTTCCCAAGAAGACCCAAAAAGCTAGAAGGAGCAACGTCCAGGGGAAACATGGTGGCCCAGACGGCCGCAAGTGACGACCTCGCCTCCTTCAGCACCCGAAGAATCTGGTGTACGCGATCTTGCACCGTCACAAGGATGAAAGCTCGATCGCGGTCCATGTAGAAAAAGCCACCGGCCTCCAGTTCTTGTTGCGTCACGCAGTTCATGTGAATTGGGACGCGCTCCTTCTCTTCCTTCGGAATCAAATTCACAACTGCACAAACATTGGGTGAGCCAACATAAAATATGACGCACTTGAAAAAGCGTCGGTTCATGAGGACTCACATTGGAGTTGCTCACGCATCTGCTAAAATTCTCCAAGCAATAACTCCTCCCTGGTAGTGGCTCGCTCAGCCTTCGACTTCCACACATCCGCATGACCGCGGATGCCGAGAATGTCTTTCTCCAAACTTTGGACACGATCACGCAGGAAGGGCAACTGCGACGCCTCATCCAATGATGGGCGAGGATCAGGCGCAGGAAGAGTGATCACTGGCGCCTCACCCGAAGGACCCTAAGGGTAAAAGGAAGGAAAAAATGAAACATCACAAACACTTTCGACAACAGTTGAAAGACAGGTTCATACATATACATAAATAAGGCCATTTCATGGCAAATTGATACTTGTTCATCAAAAAGGTGTTACAAGCAAAAGGTAGAACGCTATACTACATACAAGACAAAAGGGCCTAAGAGCTAGCACCCGGAGCAGCCTCGGAGCCAGAGTGCCTACTCTTGGCCGCTCGCTTCTGCTCTGTCGCATAGTCGGCCATGAGGTCGATGAGCTTAGGCTCGAAATGCTTGCAGCGGGAGGCAAAAGTTGTAAAAGCTACCTTAGAGGCATCCGCCACCGTCGGCATCCGGGACGTGACCTGGGCCAGGTCCAGCTCGGCTCTGGACGCCATTGCCATGGCCAACCTCATGGAGGCACCAATGCCCTTCTGCTTTCGTTTCTACTCCGGGTACCTCATGCTTGCCTTCACTTGGGGTGTCCAGCGAGTCGATTCCCTCGAGGGCAATATCCTTGGGGTTGACCTCCTTGTAGAAGCTTGTAAGCACCTTCTTGGACTTGTCCAGGGAGCTCACAACAGAAGAGCAGTGATCCTTGATTGCTGTGGCAACATCTGCCATGAAATCCCCATGCTCCAGCATGCTGCGATCAAATGCGACGCCAGAAGCATCTGTCACAAATAGTAGAAGAATAAATTCGAGTGAGAAAAGGTAAAAAAGCACCCCAAGATACGAAAGACACAAGAAAGGAGATAAGAGCAGCTTACCAGAGATAGCCTTGGCAGCAGCCATGAGCTTGTCAGCCATGGCCTTCTATCGAGCAGCTGCAACGGCCACGAGCTGCTACTCACGGTCTTCGGCCTCCTTTCCCTAGTGTTGGAGGGCCTTAGTAGCATCAGTTGCCTTCTTCTCCACCTGGCCGAGGCTCTTTTCGAGAGCGTTCAGCCTACGGAGGGCTGCATTGTTCTCATCCGCAGCATGGAGAAATACTGGATGAATACAACAACAAACTTGAAGAACTCGAAAAATAGTAAAGAATAAAACAACGCACCTCGGAGCTGCTTCAGCTCATCCTCCAACGCCAGATGCTGCTGGATAAGATGATTGGCACTACGGACAAAAGGCTACAAGGAAGCAAGAAAAGCCTGATGAGTAAAGCGCTCGGGGGCTCCCCCAGGCAAGGGAAAAACATCACTTATGTGTTGTTGAGTGGACTCCGAAGGTTTGCATATTGTCTTCCGAGTCACGAGTGCACAAGCTTCTCGCCTCGCGGAGCTCGAGGCATCGTCCTCAGAGTTGGCCACCACCTTGGGAAACAAAGCCATCGGCTTCGATTCCGTGATCACTTCTTCGGTGTCTCCATCAAGAGTCCCCTCTGAAGGATTACTGCTAGCACTTATCAGATCAATAACAAGCTAATACTTAGCACATGAATAAGGTAACAAAGCTCAAGCAGAACAACTTACGACTAGATATCTGATAAGTTGAAGACAGGAGGCTCCTTGTCCTTCTTCTTATTGGTCGGTGGTTGTGGGGCAACCGTCCGAAAGGGCACAGCAGGAAAAGATGCAGACGATGCACCCTCATCCTCACCGTGCTGCTCGAGGAAGGACGGACCCCTTGGTGTTGGTGGTGTCGCCCCATCCGAAGATTCACTCCGGGAGTGTTTTCGGGTCTACCCTTTGCTCGGCTCGGGGGCTTCCGTGGTAGGAGACTACGCTGGGGGAATCTCGGAATCGGACTTCGCCGCTTCATTATCTGGTGCATCCATGAATTTCTCAAGTAGACGGGGCATCATCCCTGCTACCTTGAGATCCTGCAAATCGAAGACAAGAAGATGAACAAATTGTCAGTATGAATATCAAACAGCTAGCATTTGAAGTAGAGCTACGTGCAACTACAAGTTTCTGCACCTGTGGAACCACTTTCTTGGCACTGAACGGGGAGGTCAAGGATTTCCCCGGGAGGTCCTCATCGGCCTTGAACTTTAGCAAAGGCCAAAGATCTCTACCAAGCTTGCCCAAAGATAACTCCTCCGGCGAAACCCTTGTTGGATCACCGCGGCCAGCATACATAAACTTCGGGTGCGCCCTTGCTTGGAGCGGCTGCACCCAACGCTTGAGGAAGGTGCGGATGATGTCAACACCATTGACCTCCTTGCCGGCGACCAGATGGAGAGCCTCCACCCGCTGGTAGAGCTTCTCCGCCTCTGCAGATTCACCCTTCAAGACGTTGTTTCCCCACGACCTCTTTCGGATGATCTCTTGGTCGGAGTTGAAGGGAGCAAGACCATAATGCTGACCGTCCAGTTTGACGTCGCGGATGTAAAACCACTTCCTGCGCCAGTACTGGACGGACTCACAAATGGAGAAGGAGAAGAATGGAACGGTGGAACGGATAGAGATGATGCAGTCGCCGAGCGGATAAACACCGCCGGTGCCAGATTGCCTTTTCACGAAGTAGAGTCTCCGGAAAATGCCAAAGTGTGGCTTGATACCGAGCCAACACTCGCATAGAGTGATGAAACAAGCAATATGAAGAAGAGAGTTGGGAGACAGATGATGCAACTGAATCCCGTAGAAAAAAAGGAGTCCATGCACGAAGGAATTCATGGACGGTCAAAGAAAGGCCTCGGAGAACGAAGGCATAAAACATCACCCGAAACCCTTCTGGTGGGCGAGGAATTACCTCTTGGCTCGGGAGGATGGCGTCCTCCTTGTCCTTGGAGATCAACCCAGCATCGCACAATTTGCACAAATCTGAGTCGCGCATCTCCCTGCGCCGCCACCCGCCATCGGTGGTGCGGGTTGGAGTGGCGGCCTTCTTGTCAGCGCCGGCGGCACTGGTCCCAGCTACAGCAAATGACGTCTTCTTCGACTTGCCCATTCTGGCACGGCGAGTGTGTCGATGCGACCGGAGGAAAGATGGAAAGGTGCGAAGAATGTCCAGTGCGCAACGCAAAGCAAAGAGCTCACGGAAATGGTGGCAATGGAGATGAGGCAGGAGCAAATGGCGAAGAGTAAAACCACTATTTTTCCCTGCAGTATAAAAGGACGAAGACGATGCACTGGAGCCATTGATCGAGAAGCCCTAGCATGCACCTCAGATCTCACCATACACGTGTCACCATCAAACTGAACCATCGCCAACATTCCGTTCACTATGCGTGGAAATCGAGGAGACGCCATAACTTCCGCCATGCCTACACGTGACTATTCAACGTCAAGTCAGATAGTGGGACCCACGATCGTCCCTTCGCATCGTCTCTGCTGCCGCAGACAGTTGAGCTCACATTTGTCAGCAATGACGTCATCAAAGCAAAGGCTAGCAACGGCTCGCAGATTTCTATTGATCATAATAAGTACTTAGTCGTCTCTACGACTGAACCAACTACTCGGGGGCTGCTCCTATCAGGAGCACTGGCCGCGCACCTTAGAAATTGCAAAGGTAACGTCACCTCGAATTTATCTTCGAGTCCTACGTTGAGTCTATGACTCCACTACAGACTCGGGGGTACTCACATAGGGAGCACTGATCGTGCATCCGAAAAATGTGTCCTCCGGACTAATATTGAGAATGACTGAACTAAAGTCTCTGCTCGAGTCTACGACTCGAACAGACACTCGGGGGCTAATCTAATAGGGATCGCTGGTCGCGCACCCTATGAATGATTCGAGTGAGATCTTTCAGATCAAATACGACAAAAATCTTTTGGCAACTCTGCCCAAATTAACGCTAAGCGAGAATCAGTCTCCTTGGTCACCCGAAACACCTCCACGGTGATAACATTTCGGATGCTGTGTCCGCGACGCAAAGATAGGCCCTACAGATACCATCTAATGGCCTGGTAACGCACCCGACTGCGCTCTGCCAGTACAATCCCGTGTTAACAGACACGATGAAAATCCCGATGAATGCGTTGGGTACATCATTTGAAAAAACACTGGGATTCGACTCCTGTAAGACCACAATAGCCTAAGTCAAATCACGCCAGCAATTGTTCCGAATTCGAGTCCGGGGACTCGAGTTTGATGAAGATAGTGTTGTTTTGTCCTATGACAGTTAACTAGCCCTAATCCGTCGGGTGAGCCAGGCACACGCATCAACAATCCCTATGAACTAACATTTCTCCTTGTAAAAACAGGCTCAACTACAAAACACCCGAAAGATTGAAGAGTCTCCAGCCGAATCTACGATTCGACTGAACACTCAGGGGCTACTGACATGGATATACCCTACGGGTGCACGACATTGGTATACCTGGTTCAGCCCAAGGAAGGCCCACGTAAGGACACACAACCCATGAACATTTCGGGTGGCCCAATCCCGTGGAGATTTTGACTCCTTGGAGGACAAGTCTAGATTAGATAGAATTTCAAAGGGTATCAACCCTAATTTGTAACTGACTCGATCTATCCCGGGACCTGGCCTATCTATATAAAGGTCGGGAGGGTATGACGAGAAGGATCCTCAACTCACCCCATACACACCTCCACGCCAGATTGCATCTGCGCACCCCTGTAACCTTCGGTTCCGCCATAATCAAGAGCAGACAAGCAGGAGTAGGGTTTTCCTTTTGGGGGCCTGAACCTGGGTAAATCTCGTGTCCCTGTGTTGCTTGTCAGTTAACCGTTCCGCGACTTCAAGCATCCCCATCTTCTCCAAAACCCAAGGCCATAACAATTGGCATTAACGAGTCGAACCCTCGTCACTAAACAACAAGGTAGTCTCGGTTTTCGTGATTTTCATGCTTTCAACCAAGCTCTTTTAGCTCGTCCGACATGGATACTAATTGTCAGGTCAGGTACACTATGAACCCGCGTGTTGAAAGCAAAGTATTATCCTAATGGCAGGTTGGAGGACACGGTTTTTACAGGAAATGCTTCATCTACGTGGCAGGCTATCTCCTATGGACTCGAACTGTTAAAGAAAGGTCTTATATGGAGTGTTCGAAATGTAGGTAGCATCCAAATATGGAGGGTTCCCTGGATCCTAAGACCAACGACCTATAGACCTATTTCGGCAAAGAGAAGGTGTAGGCTCAGGTTTGTCTCGGAGCTTATTGATCAGTTCGGTTCATGGAGAATCGATTTACTGCCACAATATTTTATGCAAGTAGACATTGCAGAGATTCTGAAGATAGTGCCTTCGGCTAGACTGGTTGATGATCAACTTGTTTGGGCACTCGTAAAACATGGACTTTTTACTTTCCGGACAACATACATGCTAGCAATTAATGAGTGTTGGACGGAAACAACTGAATCATCTAGTGCTTCACCCGATGGTATGAGGAGATTATGGGATTTAATATGGAAATCGGATGTGCCACCAAAGGTCCAACACTTTGCTTGGCGTGTAGCTACCGATTCTCTTCCGACATGGAGAAACAAAAACATCTGTGCTCTTGAGACTACTGATTTGTGCCCTATTTGTGGGTTAGAGGCTGAAGATAACTTCCACCTCTTCTTTAAATTTCCACTTGAAGTACACTTGTGGAATTTTATGGGTGAGAAGTGGCATCTGCCTCCACTAAATTCAATAGTACATTCATGTACTAAATGGCTTTTTGTTGGGCCACATAGAGATAAAACAAACTTTTTCCTCTAACATGGTGATCCCAAGATCAAGCTGAGGTAGAAGGCCACAAGGTTTACAAATAGACGCGCAGTTGCGGATTACTGATGTAGCACGTCTATCGATGCAGTGCAGTCCTTATGATCCGATCGTCCTGGTGCTGATCGTACAACACCTCTGCTGGTATCCACACGTACAAGGAGGAGCACCGGCGGCGAACTGCTAGGTTTGGTACGTCGGCAGGACTGCTGTGGAGCTAGGGTTTCCAACTCATGGAATTACCTAACTGATCAACGATTAACCCTTCTGGGTTACTGTGCTCCACTATATATAGGGAGTGAACGTGGGCTCCACTCACGTGGACCATTCACTAAAGCCCATATAATATTATTCACCGTGAGTCCGACTCACTGACTCAGTCCAAATCCGGCTTGGGTCCAACCCAACCAGATTTCTGGTTCAGATCCAATCCGAACTTGCTCCCACTCTTTAGTGTGTGACCCCGCAGGCTCATGGCTACTTGGACACGATTAGAGTCCGACTCTCAATCGATCAGTTGCTAGCGGCTCCTAGCAGAACATGCCGACTCCCAAGTACCAAATAGTCATGACGACTTGCCTTTCCAATGCGACTTATGTCCGAGTCCCTTTTGCCTCACGATATACCTTGTCAGACTATAGGAGAATATATGTCATCCCTTAAATTGTCCGACTCTCTTCTCGATCCGAGATAAGTGATTCATCCGACTAACTCATAGTCGATTCCATTGGTTAACACTTAACCGAGTCGTGCATGGCCATGCTTTCTGAATCATATCATCCGAGAGGGCCCAGAGAATATCTCTCCAAGTGGAGAGGCAAAATCCCATCTTGGTTATTTACATCACGCAGCTTGATTCTCAGTCGACCCAAACTCTGCCATTATAACTGCCCAGTTACCGATCAGCGTTTGATAGAACCTAAGTCGGTGATCCTCAACTCGAACTATGCAACAACCTTAGGTCTAAAGATTAAATTGATTTAGATATACAAATGACAACTTGTTCGTTGTACCTCAATATGGGTCAATATGACTCGCTAAACTCTTTAGCCGAATCTGTGTAAGTCGGAATAACATCTCCATGCCCATGACAAGTGGAACCGAGTCATCAAGCCGACTTTCACATTGGTCTAAGTTGTGTGTCCAGCATAACCTCAGTGACCAAGGACATTTAGTACAAACAACATGAATGTATAGTTCCACAACCGAATCACATATTCAATGATACACATCAGATGTTTATACAATGACAACTTTATATCTTTATGAATACAATGGGAAATCTCATCATCCATGATTGCCTCTAGGGCATATTCCCAATAGTCTCCCACTTACACTAGAGTCAATCTTCCGACATCACATGTCTAGACATCTAATGCCCATAGCTCTTAGGTATGACTCATGCTTCGGCTGTGGTAATGGCTTTGTCAAAGGATCCGCAATATTTGCATCCATGTGTACCTTGCATAACTTGATATCACCCTGATCCACGAACTAGCGAATTAGGTGGTACCGCATGAGTATGTGCTTGTTCTTCTGGTGGTTTCTAGGTTCCTTAGCTTGTGCAATAGCATCATTGTTGTCACAATACACATCTAACGGATATGACGAGCCATGAATCATACCAAGGTCCATGAGGAAATTCCTCATCCAAACATCTTCCTTTGCTGCCTTCGAGGCAGCAATATACTCAGCATCTGTTATAGATGCAGCCATAGTCTCTTGCTTGGAACTCTTCCAGCTCACAACACCTCTGTTTATAATAAACACGTATCCTTAGTCGGTAAGATAACGAGAATCATTAGAGTCGGTAAGATAACTCGCATCCGTGTAACCCTTTACACTGAGTTCATCTTCACCACCATAAACCAAAAACATATCCTTAGTCCTTCTCAAGTACTTTAGGATATTTTTAGCCGTTGTCTATTGGATCTCTCCAGGATTAGCCTGGTATCTACTCACAACACTTAGAGCATATGAAACATCCGGCCTATTACAAATAATGGCATACATGATGGATCCGACTGCATAAGCATACATAATTGCACTCATCCGACTTCGCTCATCAGTCGTCGAAGGACCCCGAGTCTTGCTAAGTTTTACACCATGGGACATCGGTAAGAACCCCTTCTTAGACGATTCCATGTTGAACTTCTTCAACTCTTTTTTCCAAATAAGTACTCTGACTCAATCCAATGAGCCGTCTTGATCTATAACTATAGATACGGATTCCGAGAATATATGTTGGAAGGATCGTATGGGCACCTAGAGGGGGGGGGGTGAATAGGTGCTACTTCAAATTTTCTTCCTTTTCAAATTAGGGTTTGACAATAAGGTAAATTCTCTAGATAATGCAACTAAGGTGAATTTACCTATATGACAAACAAGCACTAGGTAACACAACACTAAGCAAGAACAAGTAAGTAAAGTGCGGTAAAGGATAGAAGTAACCAAAGTGGTGGACGCGGAGACACAAGGATTTCGTGTAGTGTAACACCCTCAGAATCGACCCTATGCCATTTTCAGCGATTCCCGCCAAACCCGCATAGAAACGATTCAAAGGTGCCCACCAGGCACTTTCGTGCGGGTGGAAAACGAAGTAATACCATTACACAATAGTCCACGATGGAACCCACAGAACAGATATATACACACTGACTCAAAGAGTCAAGAATACAGATATACAATACAAAGATCCAAATCACCTTGAAACAATACAACGTCCGACTACGGACAAGATGAAAATGGGGCTAAGAGCCCTGAAGAATAACCAATGGCATCCATAACCCTGCCCAGGCCAAGCCGGAAGGGTAACCCTTCTAACGACGTCCATCTCAAAACCTGCTTAAACAAAAGGGGTGCCTACAAAGGGCAAAGGAAAAAAGAGAGCGGTCAGTACTGAGGCCAGTACACAGCGAGACTAGAATTCGGCGGTCCTCGCCTACATAGGTATGGTGGACTGAAGCGGCAGCGCAACATGCACTAAACAACCTATAGAGACTCAATACAACTGGTGGCTATTAGATAGGGTTAAGAAAGACCTATTCGGTACCAACCTGAAACTATAACCAAGCATACCCATCCTGGTATTTCCCCCTCGAGACCAAACGAGGAAGTCAAACCGAGGAACTCACACAGTTGGCAGTTTTATTTATTCAGTTATCGTTGCAGCAATTACTAGTCAGGTATAGATAGCAAGAGTCATCCTAGTATAATAAGCAGTGGGCAGTTTTAGTTAACCATTCTGTTGTAGTTGTAGTATTTACTAGTCAGATACATATAACATGAGGCATCCCAAAACCCAGCAGTTGTTGGTACTTTTAATTAGCCATTCCATTGTAGTTGCAATACTTACTAGTCAGATACAATGGTAACAGGTGACAATCCAAACAAGCAATTGTTGGCACTTTTATTTAGCCATTCCATTATAGTGAAGCTGATTACTAGTCATTATAAAGTCAAATTTATAGCACTACTTTAGTTATAGTTGTCTATGATCGAGATATTGTGCTCCAAGTCGTCCATAACCGCGGACACGGCTTTCCGAAAGTTTTACCCTGCAGGGGGCAAAAATAGCAACACACGCATGATCAACCTCGAGAAAAACCAAATAAAAACCCAACGAGGCATCACGACAGAGCAATTGCAAGATTCATATAAATTTCAGGGTGCCACCCCACCAAGCTACCCGCGATGAAGTTGGCCGGCTCCGAAACGGACCCAGAGGTTTGCGTCAATGGCTGTAAACGACTGGGAACCCGGAAGTGTGACCGGTCTTATCGATACCGCGAAAACACTCCGCTTACCTAAACAGTACAGGCGCTCCACGCGCAATCGTAAATAAAGCAGTAAAGCATGGCATAAGTACGGGATAGTAATAAAGCCCCAAACTACTTTGTGGCCCCAAGAAATAAATATGACTCAAGCTCTGGCTAAGGGGATTCATGGTCCCACATGCGGATAGTGCGAATATTGAAAGAACAGGTATCAAGTACTCGGGGTCCTACGGGACACAAGTGGACGGTTAAAAACCAAACAACATCTATTGCCCACCTGTTCCTCTTCATTATTTACCTACGTCAATTTTAGTTATTAAACGGTAATTAAAGTTATAATCATCTTCAACATAAAGCATATGGCAATCTTCCAACAACTGTGGTGCTTGACGACACGCAACAACACTTGAGCAAGCAACTACGACACGCAAGTCCAACTATCTACCAAACAACAGGTAATAGGATATGTCCAAGGCAATATAAGGCTGCAAAGGATATCGCGGGTACGAAAACTAGAGCATCGTAACACAGATAGCAATAGATCAACAGGAGGAAATAAAGACTAGAAATGTAAAATAGGTAGAAAGGGGGAGAATGCTCGCCTGAAAACATTGCCGAAGTTTCATAACCAAAGAACTTGTCGAAGCTCACAACATCTCATCGTCCTATCCGGGAAGAAGCAAAACACTAAAAGTAACAAGCGATGCAATAATTATAACTAATGCGGAAGAATCAGCATGATCAGGATATGATGCATGACATGGCAAGTTAATGATGCAAACTATGTCGAAAAGGTATTAGAGGCATAGCACATTGCTGATATAGCATTTGTGAGGCATTATTAACAAGAAGCAATTAGTTCCCAGTTTTGTTTATCATGGTTTACTTGCATAAACAGTACTGATTATAAAACTGCTCTTGATGCATGATGCAAAAGATAACATGGATATCATGGTTGGAGAGGTCTCGTCGCGCTGATCGATTTGGACATATTATTTACCGAATTCGGATTTACGGATTTAAAGTTATGAATTTATTAAGAAAAGGCATTTATTAACAATTAAATTATTTCAAAATTTTAAATTGTTCAAATGATATTATAAATAGCATAAACAGATTCCTCACATTTTTCTTATTCAAAAACATATTATTTACATGATTTGAATTAAGATTTGAATTAGCATTCAAAATTGATTAATACTTCATATGGAGAGTTTCTGCAAATTCAAATTCATTTGAAAGATATAAACTAAATTAGATATATTCAATTTCTGGAATTTTTATTCAGTTAGGAAAATACCCCGAGACTTTTTGCACCAGGGGCAAGCTAGCCACGGTCACTAACGCACGGGACCACGGTGCTGACTTGGCGCTGAGCTAGCGCGGCATGAGGGGTGACAAGTGGCGGTGTGAGGGACTGCGGGTTGACTGTTTGAAAAGAGTAGGGGCCTTTTTACAAAAGCGTCTGGACGGTGCTGAAATCTGAATCTCAGATCTGGCTCGTTCGAATGAAATCGTCCCGATTTCCGAAGAATATGGAGACCAAACGGTGGAGAATTTGGATGTACCTCAAAAATGAAAGTTGTAGAGGAACACTAGGGCTACAACTCGTATCAAGGAACCTTCTTTGTAAATGGAATATAGTTGAGGGAAATGTGGCATGAACAGGGAGAGTTCAGTTGGTTAAACTGACGAACTACAACACAGATCTGCAGTGACGAATAGCCGAATTCGGGAGAAGATTACGAGCGATGTAGGGATCCGTTTGATGTGTGGTTTTCTCAGGATGAAAGTGGGTACTTAGGAGAATATGTAGAGGTGGATTATAACATAGGAAAGTCACTATGGAGGAATATATCTCGATGGGAATGGGGGCTGCTAGCGCTTCTTTTCAGACTGCGCTGTCGCGCGCGCGGCGAGCGGCACGGCTACGAGCGGAAGAACGGCGGCTCTCCAGTGAGCAACTGGGACGGGGAACACACCTAAGAGGTCCATAAGGTCTAGGCACAACTCATGGACATGGAAAAACGAGGACGACGACGCCCGGAACAGCGAGCATCTGCAAGGCAGGAGGCGACGGCGGCGCGTGCAAGACGTTCGACGAAACAATCTAGTGTGAGAGGAAACAAAGTAGGTCGGGATGATGTCTAGGAGTCTAGAGTGCTCACCAGGAGGTTCTCAAGCTAGCCCAATAAGCTGGAACCGGCCAGATCGTCGGCGAGGCTTGGGCACGACGAGGTCGGGTCCTACGGGTTCATGGCAGCGGCGAGCTCGCTCCGGCAAGCTCCGGCATCGATCTCCGGTACTGGTCTAAGAAGAAGAGGTAGTGGCACCTTCCTAGGCGTCCGGGACACCTACTAGCACAGCTCCAACCGCCTCCTTTGGGTCTTGGCCGAGGTGGGATCTAGTAGAGGCATGGAGATGGCCATGGCCATGGTTTTTCTTGGGGAAAGGAGGACGGAGGGAGGGGATCTTCTGGTTGATCTTGATCTGGTCATGGCGTGGAGGAGGGGTAGATAAGGAGAGGGTCAGGGCTTGCACATGGGGCTTGTTTCACTTTTTGTAAAAAGGTAGGAGGGAGGCATCGGGTAGGTTTCCCTTCCCTCCTTTGTTCTTTAGCCAAGGGGAGAGAGGGAGGGACCAGCTCAAGGTGGTTTGGTCAAACAGATTACATAGATGGCCATGCAAAATTGGTGCTAGCTAGTATAGATTAGAGAGAGATATTTAATGTGTGTCACATATACATGTAGTATTTAGATAGATTAGATATAGGTGGGTGGTTGTAGATAGGTTTGACTCAATTATAACCAAACCAAAATATTGAAACGCTTTTAGGGAATTAACACCAACAAGAACTAGAAGGAAACATAGGAGAAGAAAATAGGGTGTCATGATTTTATGTGAGGTTTAGTTGATGGAAACCCAAAACTCACATGCATAATCTTGTCCAAAGAAAAGGGAAGTAGACATGCACTTGGCACATAATGATTGGTAACATTGGCCATGTGAAGAGGTAAAAGGGTCCATATCATGTATATATGAGCTTCATTTGAAAATACCAAAAGAATACAATGCTCACATATATAAGTATGGTTGGATGTTAGATAGATGGTATCAACAGAAATATGATGTAGTCAAGTAAGTTGGTGGAAGGATTTCAAGAGAGATGCCCACAACTCAAATTGGGCATGAAACATTTTATCAATGCTCCAAATACAATATATCAAGAGGCAAATACAAGTAATACAATATAATTGCATATGGGATAAGAACCAACAAAAAGGGTCTTATATGATGCTCAAATGCAATGTGACATGATGACATGAACATGATCTAATGATGATGCACAAAACAAAAACACCAAGTGATTTTCTAGTAGTGGTTTTACCCGGGGTGCTAAAATTCGACACCACTAACAATGGATCTCGCCCTCGATATCCGCCTCCTGGTACGGGGAATAAGGCCGGCGATCTGAATCTTCTATCTTCATATAGATCCTCACGACACCACTAACAAAGACTCTTGCTCCATGTTGAAATCAGCAACACCACCAACAAGGGATCGTGGTTCACGTTCATCGAGAGAACACTCCGGATAAACAAAGGCGAAGGTAAAGGTATCAAAAGATAAGGACACCCCTAACTTCGTGGAAGGAGTAAAATTGCATCGACCCACCATTCAATGTACAAAAGCGGATGATAAGAGTAGTCGGATGGTGATCAGTCCATCGCGCACCCAAAGCATTACTCTGCACATGAATAGAAGGATTATGCAACCAACTCTCAGGATCAGACTGAAGATCGCGACAATCAGGTTTTGGAAACAAAAGAATGATGTAAGTTCTTCATCATACATGATGCAGATAAGGTCGTCGCATTGAAAAACACCGGAAGATGCAAAGAAAAAAAATTAGTGGTTTTTTTGGGTCCACTAGAAGGTACAACAGATGAAACATTACTCGGATAGCATGAAGGCCAAATGTCAAAGCACCGTTACAAGAGGAGGAAGTGAAACCCTAAAGGTACAACGAAAACCCAACCACGAGAATTCCTGGACTCGAAGAGAAGATAAGATCAAAGGTTCAAAGCACGCAGAGGTAAGAGGAGAATAGCAGAGGGGTAAGGAGTAAAAGCAGACCTAATCAGATCTATCCAACCGAGTTTGCAAAATAGTTTTGACACTCTACAACGTCCGTTAGCTAGGTTATCCTACAGGCTGGACCAGTGGGGTATCGTAACTGCTGAGCTCTGATACCACTCTGTAACACCCTCAGAATCGGCCCTATGCCATTTTCAGCGATTCCCGCCAAACCCGCATAGAAACGATTCAAAGGTGCCCACCAGGCACTTTCGTGCGGGTGGAAAACGAAGTAATACCATTACACAATAGTCCACGATGGAACCCACAGAACATATATATACACACTGACTCAAAGAGTCAAGAATACAGATATACAATAAAAAGATCCAAATCACCTTGAAACAATACAATGTACGACTACGGACAAGATGCAAATGGGGCTAAGAGCCCTGAAGAATAACCAATGGCGTCCATAACCCTGCCCAGGCCAAGCCGGAAGGGTAACCCTGCTAACGACGTCGATCTCAAAACCTGCTTAAA
This sequence comes from Avena sativa, assembly GCA_916181665.1. Taxonomy (NCBI): domain Eukaryota; kingdom Viridiplantae; phylum Streptophyta; class Magnoliopsida; order Poales; family Poaceae; genus Avena; species Avena sativa. The sequence goes on along the minus strand of OV702281.1, from coordinate 411,128,369 downwards.
CAAAAGGGGTGCCGACAAAGGGCAAAGGAAAAAAGAGAGCGGTCAGTACTGAGGCCAGTACACGGCGAGACTAGAATTCGGCGGTCCTCGCCTACATAGGTATGGTGGACTGAAGCGGCAGCGCAACATGCACTAAACAACCTATAGAGACTCAATACAACTGGCGGCTATTAGATAGGGTTAAGAAAGACCTATTCGGTACCAACCTGAAACTATCACCAAGCATACCCATCCTGGTATTTCCCCCTCGAGACCAAACGAGGAAGTCAAACCGAGGAACTCACACAGTTGGCAGTATTTCAGTTATCGTTGCAGTAATTACTAGTCAGGTATAGATAGCAAGAGGCATCCTAGTATAATAAGCAGTGGGCAGTTTTAGTTAACCATTCTGTTTTAGTTGTAGTATTTACTAGTCAGATACATATAACATGAGGCATCCCAAAACCCAGCAGTTGTTGGTACTTTTAATTAGCCATTCCATTGTAGTTGCAATACTTACTAGTCAGATACAATGGTAACAGGTGACAATCCAAACAAGCAATTGTTGGCACTTTTATTTAGCCATTCCATTATAGTGAAGCTGATTACTAGTCATTATAAAGTCAAATTTATAGCACTACTTTAGTTATAGTTGTCTATGATCGAGATACTGTGCTCCAAGTCGTCCATAACCGCGGACACGGCTTTCAGAAAGTTTTACCCTGCAGGGGGCACAAATAGCAACACACGCACGATCAACCTCGAGAAAAACCAAATAAAAACCCAACGAGGCATCACGACAGAGCAATTGCAAGATTCATATAAATTTCAGGGGGCCACCCCACCAAGCTACCCGCGACGAAGTTGGCCGGCTCCGAAACGGACCCAGAGGTTTGCGTCAATGGCTGTAAACGACTGGGAACCCGAAAGTGTGACCGGGCTTGTCGATACCGCGAAAACACTCCGCTTACCTAAACAGTATAGGCGCTCCACGCGCAATCGTAAATAAAGCAGTAAAGCATGGCATAAGTACGGGATAGTAATAAAGCTTCAAACTACTTTGTGGCCCCAAGAAATAAATATGACTCAAGCACTGGCTAGGGAGATTCATGGTCCCACATGCAGATAGTGTGAATATTCAAAGAACAGGTAGCAAGTACTCGGGGTCCGACGGGACACAAGTGGACGGTTAAAAACCAAACAACATCTATTGCCCACTTGTGCCTCTACATTATTTACCTACGTCAATTTTAGTTATTAAACGGTAATTAAAGTTATAATCATCTTCAACATAAAGCATATGGCAATCTTCCAACAACTGTGGTGCTTGACGACACGCAACAACACTTGAGCAAGCAACTACGACACGCAAGTCCAACTATCTACCAAACAACAGGTAATAGGATGTGTCCAAGGCAATATAAGGCTGCAAAGGATATCGCGGGTACGAAAACTAGAGCATCGTAACACAGATAGCAATAGATCAACAGGAGGAAATAAAGACTAGAAATGTAAAATAGGTAGAAAGGGGGAGAATGCTCGCCTAAAAACATTGCCAAAGTTTCATAACCAAAGAACTTGTCGAAGCTCACAACATCTCATCGTCCTTGTCGTGGGAATGGTCACGGCAGATGCTGCAGTCGGCAGCGAGTAGTAGAACGAGGGGCAAGGGCGGCCAACCATCTGCGGTGCGAGATGAGGGCAAAGACACAGGGTTTTACCCAGGTTCGTCCCCCCGGAGGGTAAAGACCTACTCCTGCTAGATTGTATTATGGAGGTGGTACAATGGGCGAGCTCGACGGCTAGGCGGCGAGTCGCTTGGGTGTATGATGGAACGTATCTCTACTCACCCTATAGGGAGGTTTATATAGGCTCACCTCCCCTAGGGTTTACATATCTCAATCGATTCAGTTAAAGCTTCGGTACTCGTTTAACCTAATCCGACTAGGCCTATCTACTCGCCTGGGCCTTCAGCTTCCAGTCGCTCGGTTCCTCGCTGGGCTTCAATCCAGTCGCCGTCTTGCAGGCCCACTCGCCAGTTCCTGGGCCAGTCAGAAACGTCCTGCTGGGTATACCCCGGTAGGCATATCGCCATTAGTAGTCCCCGAGGCCGCCGTCGATTAGGCGTAGGTGGCTGCTGGCAGTCGGAGTATACGGCTTCAGAGTGGACATCCAGTCGAATCATCGGCGGGCTCCCGTATAAAGGAGAAACCAATCATCCAGGTCGCAGCTTTGGCGTGTCGAATCGGCAAAACACTGTCATAGTGAGAGGGTCGGCGAGTCGAGTGGCTGAAGTTGGACCGTTAACCGTGGTTAAACTAGCCGTTGGGGTAATCCAACGGTAACTTTTGGCGTAATCACCGCGTAGTAACGGCTCCCTGATTTGGCGGGTAACAACCGCTATATAAGAGGAATGGCAGGCGATCAGAGAACCACCTTCTCACCATTTCCTCCGACTGCGCGCACCTTTCGCCTCCCTTCGTATCGCGATCCAGCCGACCTGAAATCCCCCGACCCCCAGCAAATCTCTCTGCCATGGCCCTCTACACCGAGCCGTGGGGTAGATCTAAATGCACGAGGGCGCAACTGGCTTCCTTCGAGGAGGCCGGGATCTTGCGAGCCGGCTGTTGGCGCATTCCCGCAGCCGGAGAGACGACCCTGAATCCGCGAGAGAGGGAGTTCATCTGCTTCACCAGCCATCTTGAACGGGGGCGAGGGTTCCCCACGTCCCTATTCTTCCGGCGCTTCTGCGCCTACTACGGGATCTAGCCTTCGGATCTGGGTCCCCACAGCATCGAGCAGCTCGCCATCTTTGTGGCGTTCTGCGAGTGCTACTTGGGCTGCCAGCCCTACTTCCCCCTATGGCAAGATCTGTTCCACGGACGGATCAGCCGCGAGGAAGCGGGCGGCCCAATGCTAGCCGCTGGCGGCCTAACCTTCCAGCTCAAGTCGAAGGCTTCATTCTTCGACCTGATGCTGTCCGCCAAGGCAGCGAGCGACTGGAAGAAATCGTGGTTTTACGTAGCCGAGGCGACCCCGGAGGGCGAGGCGGCGATCCCGCGGTACTCCGCCAATCGGTCCGAGCCGCGCCGTCTCCAAGTCGGCAAGCTCCCCAACGACCAGCGGATGGTCGTTGACGAGATGCTCCAGACCATCCGCGGTCTGAAGAAGAAGGGCCTCCAGACGATAAACCTGTACAACTGCTGGCTCGGGCGGCGGCTCGTCCCGCTCGCTCGGCGCGAGCACTACATGTACCAGTACACGGGCCGGGAAGACTCGACGAAGGCCTGCCTCGACGAGTGGAAGCTAGAGGACTACATCCCAGCACTGAAGAAAATCACCCAGGCGGTGTACCTGGACGCACAGGCTGGGGTCGCCCCCTATACCGCAAAGCGTCCAGCCCCAACGGTAATCGCTTCACTTCGCTCGCAGTCGCAGTTTATGCAGTCGTGGTAATTCTAACTTCATCTTGTATTCATTGCAGCTATTCCAAGTGGTGGAAGGATGGCTCCCACCTTCGGATGATGAGAACTCGAGCTCGTCCGTCCAGGACGTGGGCGAGTCGCCTCCCGCCAAGGGCTATGCCGGGAGCGACGAGGGCGACAGCGACGACGAATCCGAAGAGGAAGTCGCCCCACTTCTCCGCAAGACCCGTGGGCAGCGTCAACGAGAGCTTGAGGCAAGTAAAAGCCTCGAGCATCATGATGACGATGACGAGCTTCCAGAAACCACCTCGCGCCGCCAGGCGACTCCATCGAAAAAGAAGAAGAAGGAAAAGGAGGTGAAGGCGCCTCCGAGGAAGACGAAGACCAAACCGACGAGGCCGGCCTCGCCGCCACATTCAGCGAGCAGTTCTGACGCCCCCAGCCCGGCCAAGGACGAGGCGCCGCCAACGACAGCCGCGTTGGACACGGCCACCATCGAGGTGCCCCTGGCGTCGATGCCTCCGCCATTCGCCCCAGTCTCTGGGCTGGGGGACGCCTCGGTCGCAGCGGCTTCAACAACGAAGACGTTCCGGAGGCTCCGGTTGCTGCCTCAACAACGAAGAAACCGTCCGTGTCTTGGGCACGTGACGTTCTGGAAATGGGGCTCAGCCGCCGACTGGGCCCCGAACTAGAGAAGCCAGTCGTCCTCCGTACGGGACTGCGCTTCATTCCAGTCGCCAAGTGAGTACACTCTCCCTCCTTTGTCTTCCATAGCAGCTCGAATTTTATTGCTTACATAATTGTTGAACAGGACCGGGGTGAAGAGGATGGGCCACCCAACCGTGGCTAAGGTGCCACCCGTCGTTAGCGAGGAGGATCCTTCCCGCAAGAGGAAGGCGGACGAGGTCGTCGTCTCTGCGGATGGCAGCAAGAAGGCCAAGGGTGACGACGTCGTCACGATTTCTGACGACACGGCGGTCGCGCCAGCTGGACCCGTAAAGGAGGCAGCCGCGTCTACGAAGGAGGGCGCTCCCTTGCCTGGAACGGCCGAACCGACCTCCTTTGGGGCGGGTGCCTCTATTGCCACCTTCCCGCGCTTCATCACCAAGGCGGCCGCGGTGAGTGGAACTTCACCCTCGAGCCACGCTCCTGGGACCGCCGATGCTGAAGTCGACCAACGTCGTGGGCATACGCCGGCTCTCCTCGCGTCCGTGGACGCGATACAACTCCACGGCATGCTTGGCGCAGCCATCCAGGTACCTCCAATGCCCGAGGATCAGGTCGGTGCTTTGCAACGGCCTGATTCTTTTAATGTCTTATCTTTATTTTTCGCATCCAGTCCCCGAGTGCGCACGCGCTGAATTTCAGCGGGTGGGCACTTAGGAATTTCTTTGAGTACCAGTCCCCGAGTGCGCACTCGCTGAATCTCAGCGGGTGGGCACTTAGGAATTTCTTGATTGCCAGTCCCCGAGTGCGCATTCGCTGAATTTCAGCGGGTGGGCACTTAGGAATTTTGCTTTGATTAACCTTTTTGGTGATGTGCAGGGTCTACAGCTTGAATCGGCTGACCGATTGGCCGCGAAGCAGCGCGCGGAGAAGGAACTGGCCATCGTCCAGGAGGCGAACAAAGGGCTTCAGGCTGTTGCCGCTAAGGCAGAGGAAGCTCGCCAGGGGCTTGTCCCCGCTGGTGACTTGGCGGCGGCGCAATCGGCTTTGAGTGCGGCTGAACAGAGGATCGCCGACCTCGAGCGCGAGCTGCAGGAGGCGAAGGAAGAAGCGAGCTCGGCTGATGGGCGAGCCAAGGCCGCCATTGCAGCCGCCGAAGAGGATCGCAAAGTGTCGGATGCCCTTGTTGCTGGGCTTCAGGACGACCATACGTCGCTTCAATGCTTCATCACGGATCTCGCCCGCCCGTTGATTGGTAAGTGCGTCTGCCTCTTCCAGTAGTTGTGCCTTTTGTGGTGTCCGTCGTATTCATTATTGTCTTCTACTCGCAGGTCGCATCATCGATAGCGCGGAAGAGGCGAGCTCGTTCGACGCGTGGCAGTGTGTAAGCATGCTTGTCGACTCGGCAACATTGTCGGCGACGTGCATCCGTGCCTATCTCCAAGAGATATCGCCCACGGAAGTAATTCCCAGCGACCTCGTTGAGGTGTGGAGGTATTTGGAGAAGGCGCCCGCGGTCGTTGAGTTCATGACGCGGTCGGCGTTTCGGCGCGGAGCAGCGACGGCACTTAGTCTTGGACTTGCCCACTTCCCCGAGGACTTCGACATCGACGATGTGATGAGTGGTTACCCATCGTCGACTGGCGCGGTGGAGCTTTCCGAAGTCCTCAAGTTGCAGGATCGCGCCGCCGCATACTCGGAGCGTGTATGGGCGATGGGCGACCTCCTTCCGTACCAGGAAACGGTTGTCGTGCCGAACGACCCCGAGCCGCCGCATCGTGATTTCAAGGTCGAACAGCCCTTCCGCGCGGCGATGGCGGGTGAACTAACGACGTATCCGTCGAACCCGTACACGCCGTTCATCCGCAATCGCCGGGGTGTTGGCGAGTCGTCGTCTAAGCCTGTAGAATAGGATAGTTTGCCTTGTGGCGTTAGCAGCAGGTCTGCCATGCGGGCATATTTTGTAATATGAGACAATGCAACATGCTATCAAATGAGACATCGTGTGTATTTTGGTATTTGTCATGTGTTTGTGATTGATGTTTGAACGAGTCCCCGAGCGCGTCCGCCCTTTTGTGGGGTTTACCTCGTATGTGATATGTTTGTTGTGTTTTGTTATTGTGGTCGACTCACCCAGACTCGAAGAGCCAGTCGCTAGGCGACTCCCTTGAATGCTCTGTACTTCGCCGTTTTCCCTTGCGCGAACGAGGTCGGGTGGCCGAGTCCCCGAGCGTGGTACTTGGCTATTCCAGGCGCGACTCGAGGGTGAGTGAGGACTTGGCGCATTAGTTTGAGCGCATCACTCCTGCCTGGCCCGTGGGGTCAGTCGCGTGGCGAGTCCTGGGCATGCTCTCCTACTTGGCGTTTTTCCCGGACCGCTCGCGTTGAACTGTTCTGCAGTCCCCGAGCGTGGTACTTAGCCGTTCGAGTCGCTATGTCAAGGATGCGGAGGACCATGGTCGCTGTAAGGAGCGAAGGCAGTTGTCTTGGTTCGTAGAACCAGTCGGGCTAGGCGACTCCAATGGGGCTCCGGGTAGGCGTTTTTTATGGACGGTGCAAGACCTGAGGTGACTCAGTGCTCTTGCACCGCACTACTTAGCCGTGCCGATCGCTGTACCAAAGGTTGACTTCTCCGGTTAGCGTAACGCTGTTATTACGAGTGCGAGTGGCACAAGACATGGAGAGTAGGCGCAATTTGCGGTAACCGTTTCTTTTTATTTCATAGCGACTGGAGAGTACATGTGTGGGGTTCTAGGAGTAGAACTTCCGTAGGAGGTTTACATTCCATGGTCGCTTGACGTCGAGTTTGCCGTCCCCGCGGACGTCGATGAGGTAGTAGGCGTCGTTGCCGAGTACTCGCCCGATGGCGAATGGCCCTTCCCACGGAGGGGAGAGCTTATGCATGCCCTTCTTGTCCTGGATGAGGCGTAACACCAGGTCGCCCTCTTGGAAGGTGCGAGTCGTCACCCGCCGGCTGCGGTAGCGGCGGAGTCCCTGCTGGTAGATAGCAGTGCGTGACCGAGCGAGGTCACGTGCCTCGTCGAGTTGATCAACCCCGTCTTGGCTGGCAAGCTCGTTTGCGGCCTCCGTGTAGTGGACGACCCGCAGCGAGTCGTGCTCAAGGTCGGTGGGCATGACTGCCTCGGCGCCGTAGACAATGAAGAAGGGGGTGAACCCTGTCGACCTGTTGACTGAGGTGCGGATCCCCCAGATGACAGAGGGCAGCTCCTCGACCCAGCACCCGGCGGTGCGCTCGAGTGGTACTTGGAGTCGCGGCTTCAGGCCGTGGAGGATGCTTTGGTTGGCCCGTTCTGCCTGGCCGTTGGATTCCGGGTGGGCGACCGACGCGAGGTCGAGCCGGATGTGGTGCTCTTCGCAGAATTCAGCCATGGCTCCTTTGGTGAAGTTGGTGCCATTGTCCGTGATGATGCTGTTTGGGAACCCGTAGCGATATATGAGCTCGCGTAGGAATTTGGTGGCGGTCTTCCCGTCGCATTTCCAAACTGGCTTGGCCTCCACCCACTTTGTGAATTTGTCGACCGCGACTAGCAGGTGGGTGTAGCCGGAGGGGGCCTTCTTGAAGGGGCCTACCATATCCATGCCCCACACAGCGAATGGCCAGGTGATGGGGATTGTTTTGAGCGCTGAGCCCGGCACGTGCGTCTGGTTGGCGTACTTCTGGCACCCGGCGCACCGTTGGACAATGTCGACAGCGTCGGCGTGTGCGGTGGGCCAATAGAAGCCATGTCGCATAGCCTTGGCGACGAGAGAGCGGGCGCCGGCGTGGTGGCCGCAGTCACCGGAGTGGATGTCGTGGAGGATCTTGCGTCCTTCGGCGGGTTGGACGCAGCGTTGGAACACGCCGGTGACACTGCGCTTGTGGAGCTCGCCGTCGATGATGGCGTAAGACTTGCATCGACGAGCGATCATCCGAGCTTCCGTCTCGTCTGCCGGCAAGGTGCCGGCTTCCAGGTAGGCGATGTAGGGCTTGGTCCAGTCGTCTGGCTCGTTGACGAGTGCGACCAGGGCTGCCTCTGGTTGGAGCGGGACTCCGATGTCGATCTCCCTCGGGAGAGAGACTGATGGCTTGGTGATCGTGTCGAGGAAGACGCTGGCGGGTGGTGCGAGTCGAGCCGACCCGATGCGAGAGAGTGCGTCGGCCTCCTCGTTCTTCCGCCTGTCGATCCACTCGACGGAGTAGCCGGTGAAGTGTCCGCCCAACTTGTCCACTGCTTGGCGGTACGCCTCCATGGTGGGGGAGACAGCGTCGCAGGTGCCGGCGACTTGCCCGCGACAAGGTCGGAATCTCTGTAGCAGCGTAGGCGGTTGACATTCATCTCCTTGGCAGCTCGCATGCCATGGAGTAGGGCCTCGTACTCGGCCATGTTGTTGGTGCAGGGTGTGAAGTCGAGGCAGAGGATGTAGCGGAGCTTGTCGCCCTTTGGTGAAGTTAGCATGATCCCTGCGCCTGCGCCGTCCGCGTTCTTGGAGCCGTCGAAGTGCAGGCTCCAGTAATGGAGGTATGGTAGCTTCTCTGGCTGCTGGGCCTCTTCCCATTCGGCGATGAAGTCTGCCAGTGCCTGCGACTTGATCGCTTTTCGTGGCTCGTATTTGATGTTGTGGACGCCGATCTCGACGGCCCACTTGGCGACCCGCCCGGTCGCCTCGCGGTTGCGGATTATATCTTGCAGTGGTGCTGAGGAGACGACCGTGATCGGGTGCTCCTGGAAGTAGTGCGGCAGGCGCCGCTGAGCTCTGAAGACCGCGTATACCAGCTTTTGGTACTGTGGGTACCACTGGCGCGACTCGGTGAGGACCTCGCTGATGTAGTACACCGGCCGCTATACTGGGCGCTCCTTTCCTTCCTCCGGTCGCTCGACGACCATCACGGCGCTGACGACACGCTCGGAAGCCGCGACGTAAACCAGCATGGGTTCTTTGTCGGCGGGGGCGGCGAGTAGCACCTTTTTGAGATCACGGAGCGCGTCGTCCGCCTCCTTGTCCCACTGGAAGGTGGGGTTCTTGCGCATCAGGCGGTATAGGGGCATCGCCTTTTCGCCCAGGCGGGGGATGAAGCGGCTGAGAGCCGCTACTCGCCCGGCCAGTTTCTGGACGTCGCGCAGGCACTCGGGTTTGCCGAGGCGGGCGATCGTGTCGATCTTCATGGGGTTCCCCTCAATCCCTCGTTTGGAGACGACGTACCCCAGTAGTTGTCCTGCAGGTACACCAAAGGTGCATTTGCCTGGGTTGAGCTTTATCTTGTATTTTCGCAGGTTGGCGAATGTTTCCGCCAGGTCGGCGAGTAGGTCGCCCTGAAGCGGACTTTACGACCACGTCATCGATGTAGACGTGGATGTTGCGGCCAATTTGGCTCGCGAGGCATTCTTGCATGCACCGCTGGTAGGTCACCCCGGCTTTCTTGAGGCCGAAGGTCATGGCGGTGTAGAAGAAGGCTCCGAATGGCGTGATGAACGCCGTCTTCTCCTCGTCTTCGACACCCATTTTGATCTGGTTGTACCCAGAGTAGGCGTCGAGGAAACATAGCGACTCCGAGCCCGCGGTTGAATCGATTATCTGGTCGATCCGCGGGAGGACGAACTGCTCCTTTGGGCAGGCGCTGTTCAGGTTTGTGTAGTCGATACACATCCTCCAGGTCCCGTTCTTCTTCTCGACCAGGACTGGGTTTGCCAACCACTTGGAGTATTTGATTGGCCGGATGAAGCCTGCAGCGAGTAGACGCTGCACCTCCTCGGCGATTGCTCGGCGGCGCTCTTCATTGAAGGGCCGCAGCGACTGCTTGACAGGTCGCACTTTGGGGTTGGCGTTTAGCTTGTGCTCAGCGAGCTCCCTAGGGACACCGGGCATGTCAGAGGGCTTCCATGCGAAGATGTCCCTGTTCTCACGGAGGAACTCGATGAGCGCTCCTTCCTATGCTGGGCTCATGCCCGTCCCGATCGTCACCGTCTGGCTGGAGTCGCCTGGGACCAGCTCGATGGTGCGGGTGTGCGTCGTGGCCTCAAAGGTTGAGGTGTTTGCGCCCTCTGAGTTGGGCTTCTTGAGTATGGTGGGGTCGTCGTTGTTGACCCCGCTTGCGTACTTGGCGAGCTCATCAGCGTGGTTGGTCTCCGCCGCGATGACGGCGTCAGCGAGCTCGGCTCCTTTGGCCTCGCACTCGGCGGCCATGTCGGGTTCGCCGTTGATGGTGATGACACCGCACGGCCCGGGGAGCTTCATCGCGTTGTACGCGTAGTGGGGCGCTGCCATGAACTTGGCGAACACCTGGCGCCCCAGGACGCAATGGTAGGGGTTGTCGAAGGGCACCAGCTCGAAGACGATCCGCTCGGTGCGGAAGTTTGCTGGTGTGCCGAAGGTGACTGGCAGCGTGACCTTACCGATCAGGTACGCCTTCCGACCGGGGACGATGCCGTGGAACGTGGTGTGGGTCGTCTCGATCATCGACTGCGGGAGCCGCAACCGCCTGAAGGTGTCCAGGTACAGGATGTTGATGGAGCTGCCGCCGTCCATCAATGTCTTGGGGAGCCAGTAGTCGCCGACCTTAGGCTTGACCACCAGGGCAACTCGACCTGGATACTCGATGCGTGGCAAGTGATCTTGTCGGCTCCAGGTGATGGACTGCTCCGACCAGTTGAGGAACTGGGGAACGTCCACTTGGGCCACCGCATTGACGGCGACGGCGCGGACGATGACCTTCTTCTCGCGCTTCGTGTTGAAGCCCGTGAAGGTATGGAGCGAGCCGACCACTTTGCCGAATTTTCCGCCGTTTGGCGGGTCGTTGTCGGGGTCCTCCCGTGCTCGCCGTGCCTTCTCGATCTCCCTGAGGGTGTGGCAGTCGGCGGTGGTATGCATTGCGGGCTTCCCTTCCCTGCTATGAAACGCACATGGTTGGTTAAGGAGAGCCGCGGGGTCGAACCTTGGCTTGGCCTTGTTGTTGCCGCCGTCGCGGCGTTGTCCTCCGTCGCGGCGGAAGCTCTTGGGCTCCCGTTGCGCGTGCCCGGCGTTGGCGACGAAGTCGACTCGCCCGTCACTGCGGCGCTTGCCGGTGAGGCGAGTGTTGCTGTAGCGTAGGTCGGACCGTCGTCCGCTGTCGTTGCCGCTCGTGCGGCGTTGACCTCCTGTATCGTCGTCAGTTTCCTGGTTTGGGTCTTCCTCCGTGTACTGTTTGGCGATCTCGAGGAGGTCGGGGATGTTGTCGAGTGTGCGAGAGTGTCGCTTGAGCTTGGCGACCAGGGGCTCGTAGCGGCACGAGGTCTTGAAGCAATGGATCGCGGTGTCCGGGTGGATGCCGACCGTGTTGTACCAGAGTTCTTGCCACCGTTGGACCCAGTTGCGGGTCGACTCGCGGGGTCCCTGGACGCATCGCTCCAAGTCCTTGATGGTGGTGGCGCGGGTGTAGGAGCACTCGAAGTGCCTGACGAAGGTATCGCGCATCTCCTCCCAGGAGTCGATACTGTCCTGGGGGAGGGTGTTGATCCACTGCCTGCACGTCCCCTCCATCATCCGGAGAAGGTAATGGGCGGCTAGCAGGTCGGTGTGGCCTGCGATCCCCATCGCCATGAGGTATGTGTCGAGCCAGACGGCGGGGTCGTACGAGGAGTCGTACTTTTCTATCTCCTTCGGCGCCTTGAAGTTTGGCGGGTACTTCTCGCCTCAGATCATTGGTCCGAAGCACTTGGGGCCGAGTCGACTGAGCGACCCCATGGGCTCGCCGTCGTGGCGATTGGTTAGGGTATGTCACAGGTCGTCAGGCTGGCGTGCGCGCCAGCTTTGGTTGTTGATGATGTGGGTGCGGGCGTCGATGGGTTGCCCGTTGGTGGCGACGAAGTTGGTCGCCGGCCTGGGGTCGTTGGTGGAGAGTGCCGCGTTCGCGGGTCGGTGTTGGAGCTGTAGTGGCTCTGGTGGCGGGCAGTTGAGGTTGTTTGCCGCCGCTGGGCGGCCGCTGGAGGCCGCTCTGCTTCCCGACGAACGCGAGTATACTCGACCCTGCGAGTCGGCGCCCGCGTTTTGCTGCTCGACGGCCTTTGCGAGCAGGGCCCTGACGTACTGGATCTGTAGGGCGCCGTCTCCCGTGGCCGTGATGTTGTCGGCTGCTGCTCGGCCCGCCACGAGGTTGTCCATCGGGGTGGAGAACAGTGGGAGGTCGTTTGCGTCTCTCTCCCGTGAAGAGACTACTATCCGCGGCTGGTCCCTGGGAGGTGTGCGGTTGGGTGGAGGTGGGGCGCCCATCGCCGTTGATCCTGGTGGGGGCCGGGCGCTTCCTCCTGGTGGCGCGTTCTCGCAGATCGCGCGCTCGGCCACGCGGGCCGGGTCGTTTTCGTCGTCGAAGTTCAGGGCGCGCCCCTGAACGGTGGGGTTCAGACGCGACCTGATCCGCTGCTGGTGGTAGCGCGATAGTTCCTGCGCCGTCACCTGCTCGAGGTGAAATTTTTCGCGCTCGGCTTGCTCCTTGCGCACCGCCTCCGCCAGTTTCAGGCGGAGTTCCTCGACCTCCGTTGCCGTGGAGTTAGGAGGGATTGGGGTGGAGAATGGATCCTCCGGCGGATCGGTGCCGGTCGCCATGTAGTTCGCGGCGTGGCGACCGGTTCCGTCGCGGAGGTCGGCGGAGTTCTCCGACCCGGAGTCGAATTCGAAGATCCCGAGGATGGAGGGGTCCTTGAAGTCTCCCACGTTGGAGACCTGGGTGATGGAGCCCGCGGGTGAAGCCGCGGTGATGGACCCGGCGAGTGACGCCGGGGTCACCGAGTCGGCGTCGTCGTTGAGGGCCGCGTCTTCTGCGGCCGCTGAGTTTTCGGCCACGTCGTTGGGGCCGAATTGTACTCGGAGGCGAGGCGATGGATCGTGCGGATCTGGCTCTCGGAGAGCCGATCGCGTGGCGGCGACTCGCGGATGCGAGCCGAATCCTCCGAGACGATGACGTCGGTGAGGCCGACGAAGAGGCTGATCGTGCCGATCGGCAGGATCACGCTGTGCGTGACGGGTCGCGCCGCCGGGACGTAGCTGCTCGGCAAGATTTGGAGCATCTCGCCGATCGCTATCATGCGGCCGGTGGCGACCGTCTCGTTGATGGGCAGATTGGATCTCGCCGCAGAACACTGGCCAGACCGGCCAGGCCCCATGGTGGGCTCCACTGTCGTGGGAATGGTCACGGCAGATGCTGGAATCGGCAGCGAGTAGTAGAACGAGGGGCAAGGGCGGCCAACCATCTGCGGTGCGAGATGAGGGCAAAGACACAGGGTTTTACCCAGGTTCGGCCCCCCGGAGGGTAAAGACCTACTCCTGCTAGATTGTATTGTGGAGGTGGTACAATGGGCGAGCTCGGCGGCTAGGCGGCGAGTCGCTTGGGTGTATGATGGAACGTATCTCTACTCACCCTATAGGGAGGTTTATATATGCTCAGCTCCCCTAGGGTTTACAGATCTCAACCGATTCAGTTAAAGCTTCGGTACTCGTTTAACCTAATCCGCCTGGGCCTATCTACTCGCCTGGGCCTTCAGCTTCCAGTCGCTCGGTTCCTCGCTGGGCTTCAATCCAGTCGCCGTCTTGCAGGCCCACTCGCCAGTTCCTGGGCCAGTCGGAAACGTCCTGCTGGGTATACCCCGGTAGGCATATCCCCATCAGTCCTATCCGGGAAGAAGCAAAACACTAAAAGGAACAAGCGATGCAATAATTATAACTAATGCGGAAGAATCGGCATGATCAGGATATGATGCATGACATGGCAAGTTAATGATGCAAACTATGTCGAAAAGGTATTAGAGCATAGCACATTGCTGATATAGCATTTGTGAGGCATTATTAACAAGAAGCAATTAGTTCCTAGTTTTGTTTATCATGGTTTACTTGCATAAACAGTACTGATTATAAAACTGCTCTTGATGCATGATGCAAAAGATAACATGGATATCATGGTTGGAGAGGTCTCGTCGCGCTGATCGATTTGGACATATTATTTACCAAATTCGGATTTACGGATTTAAAGTTATGAATTTATTAAGAAAAGGCATTTATTAACAATTAAATTATTTCGAAATTTTAAATTGTTCAAATGATATTATAAATAGCATAAACAGATTCCTCACATTTTTCTTATTCAAAAACATATTATTTACATGATTTGAATTAAGATTTGAATTAGCATTCAAAATTGATTAATACTTCATATGGAGAGTTTCTGCAAATTCAAATTCATTTGAAAGATATAAACTAAATTAGATATATTCAATTTCTGGAATTTTTATTCAGTTAGGAAAATACCTCGAGACTTTTTGCACCAGGGGCAAGCTAGCCACGGTCACTAACGCACGGGACCACGGTGCTGACTTGGCGCTGAGCTAGCGCGGCATGAGGGGGTGACAAGTGGCGGTGTGAGGGACTGCGGGTTGACTGTTTGAAAAGAGTAGGGGCCTTTTTACAAAAGCGTCTGGACGGTGCTGAAATCTGAATCTCAGATCTGGCTCGTTCGAATGAAATCGTCCCGATTTCCGAAGAATATGGAGACCAAACGGTGGAGAATTTGGATGTACCTCAAAAATGAAAGTTGTAGAGGAACACTAGGGCTACAACTCGTATCAAGGAACCTTCTTTGTAAATGGAATATAGTTGAGGGAAATGTGGCATGAACAGGGAGAGTTCAGTTGGTTAAATTGACGAACGACAACACAGATCTGCAGTGACGAATAGCCGAATTCGGGAGAAGATTACGAGCGATGTAGGGATCCGTTTGATGTGTGGTTTTCTCCGGATGAAAGAGGGTACTTAGGAGAATATGTAGAGGTGGATTATAACATAGGAAAGTCACTATGGAGGAATATATCTCGATGGGAATGGGGGCTGCTAGCGCTTCTTTTCAGACTGCGCTGTCGCGCGCGCGGCGAGCGGCACGGCTACGAGCGGAAGAACGGCGGCTCTCCAGTGAGCAACTGGGACGGGGAACACACCTAAGAGGTCCATAAGGTCTAGGCACAACTCATGGACATGGAAAAACGAGGACGACGACGCCGGGAACAGCGAGCATCTGCAAGGCAGGAGGCGACGGCGGCGCGTGCAAGACGTTCGACGAAACAATCTAGTGTGAGAGGAAACAAAGTAGGTCGGGATGATGTCTAGGAGTCTAGAGTGCTCACCAGGAGGTTCTCAAGCTAGCCCAACAAGCTGGAACCGGCCAGATCATCGGCGAGGCTTGGGCACGACGAGGTCGGGTCCTACGGGTTCATGGCAGCGGCGAGCTCGCTCCGGCAAGCTCCGGCATCGATCTCCGGTACTGGTTTAAGAAGAAGAGGTAGTGGCACCTTCCTAGGCGTCCGGGACACCTACTAGCACAGCTCCAACCGCCTCCTTTGGGTCTTGGCCGAGGTGGGATCTAGTAGAGGCATGGAGATGGCCATGGCCATGGTTTTTCTTGGGTAAAGGAGGACGGAGGGAGGGGATCTTCTGGTTGATCTTGATCTGGTCATGGCGTGGAGGAGGGGTAGATAAGGAGAGGGTCAGGGCTTGCACATGGGGCTTGTTTCACTTTTTGTAAAAAGGTAGGAGGGAGGCAACGGGTAGGTTTCCCTTCCCTCCTTTGTTCTTTAGCCAAGGGGAGAGAGGGAGGGACCAGCTCAAGGTGGTTTGGTCAAACAGATTACATAGATGGCCATGCAAAAGTGGTGCTAGCTAGTATAGATTAGAGAGAGATATTTAATGTGTGTCACATATACATGTAGTATTTAGATAGATTAGATATAGGTGGGTGGTTGTAGATAGGTTTGACTAAATTATAACCAAACCAAAATATTGAAACGCTTTTACGGAATTAACACCAACAAGAACTAGAAGGAAACATAGGAGAAGAAAATAGGGTGTCATGATTTTATGTGAGGTTTAGTTGATGGAAACCCAAAACTCACATGCATAATCTTGTCCAAAGAAAAGGGAAGTAGACATGCACTTGGCACATAATGATTGGTAACATTGGCCATGTGAAGAGGTAAAAGGATCCATATCATGTATATATGAGCTTCATTTGAAAATACCAAAAGAATACAATGCTCAGATATATAAGTATGGTTGGATGTTAGATAGACGGTATCAACAGAAATATGATGTAGTCAAGTAAGTTGGTGGAAGGATTTCAAGAGAGATGCCCACAACTCAAATTGGGCATGAAACATTTTATCAATGCTCCAAATACAATATATCAAGAGGCAAATACAAGTAATACAATATAATTGCATATGGGATAAGAACCAACAAAAAGGGTTTTATATGATGCTCAAATGCAATGTGACATGATGACATGAACATGATCTAATGATGATGCACAAAACAAAAACACCAAGCGATTTTCTAGTAGTGGTTTTACCCGGGGTGCTACATGTAGTTCCTTATTTTTGAGGGGAAGTACGTCTACGTTTGGAGAGCGGGTGGTATCAAACCACCTATGCCACGAAAGGCCTCCCTTGTTCTCCGATGAACCTCACCCCAACGGGATCGGTCCACCTTCCACTATATCGGCAACCTTCAAGGTGGAAGCCGACACCTTTACAAGTTTGGGGCACACATCCACAACTTAATTGGAGGCTTCCAAATACAAGCAAGTTGTCAAGACAATCAAAGACAAGCTTGTAAGAACCAAATCTAGAACTAGGGTTTCCAAGAAAACACTTTAGCAAGGGGCCCTCAAGTGAATGAGGGGGAAATGAAGATCTCTTTTGTTGAAGTAGTAGATCAAGGCCTCCTCCTTCGATTCTCCAAAGATCAAAGACTTTGGATGGTGGAGTGAAGAGATCTTGGCGATTTGGTGGCTCAAATGGAGGGAGTAGTCTTCAATGCAAACGAGCAGCTTGTCCCAAGGTAGGTGGAGGGGTATTTATACCCCCTGAAGAAATCTGGCCGTTGGAGCATTAAATGAACCGGTACTCAAGTGGTAGTACCGGTTGCAAGCGGTACTACAGATCCAGTACCGAACCAAGTACCGGAGGTGGCATCACTTGGTCGACCCAGCGTCAGACATGCCCGGTACAGCCTTGCAGTAGTCCCCCCAAGCGGTAGTACTGGTCAGTAGACGCGGTACTACCAGTCAGGGCGGTAGTACCGTTCCAAGTACCGGTTGGTACTGAGCGAGAGGGGAAGGGATGGTCCTTCCTCAGGGTTGCCCGGTATAGCTGGGACTAAGAAAATACTAGACCTTCCCACCTTGCTCGGATGTAACCGGTACTAGGTGCGGTAGTACCGGTGACAAGCAGTAGTACCGGTCGTTTTTCCGGAATTACCGGTTGGCACAGAGACTTTGGCAAGGGCAAATGTGGGCAAGGCAATATTTGTGCCACAATCTAGAAAACCTGGGATACACTTAGCGGACGATTAAAACGATAAGTGTGTTGTTATCAAACATCAAAATCATAAGGATAGGAAATGCTCTTTCCATCTCCCTCTTTTTGGTGTTTGATGACAACACACCTTTGCAAGATGATTTTATGAAGATACTCATGGCATTTGTAAAATATAGACGGGGCTCCCCCTGGATGAGTAGAATCAAACCTCCCCCACTATTTTACAAACCCAACACAAGTGCACAAATATAGATACTAGCATTTGAAACCATACCTTTGCATAATAACTTGTGATGAGAAATATATTGAAAATGGATAACGCATATCATCACAAGATGGATCCATGACATAACCCACATAGTCTCAACAATCTTAGCACAAGTGGTTCGCAAATAGTTAGTACATAGAGTTCACACATAAAATAGAAGTTCACACATAAATAGGAGGAAATCAAAGTTCACAAGAAATAAAAAGATCAAAGTAAGAACAAGCCCGTGCCTAAGGTGCAACTTCTCCCCCTTTGGCATCAAGACGCCAAAAAGGGACAAGTGCAAGACTAACGTCCCGACAGTCAATCCTCCTCCTCATCATCAAAGTCCTCATAGGGGGGTGGAGCACGGTGCGAGGAAGAGACATCATCATCCCAATGGCCGTGCTGGGAGATCCATTGTTCTTCAGGGGTGATGTTGGTCTCGGACCCCTCGGAGACGGTCAATCCTTGAGTTGCCATAATGTCCTTCTGCCAAGCACAAGCTTTCCTGGCATACACATGAGCCTCATACATGCGCTTTTGATTGTCAACTTGGAAGAAAAAAATCCTTTTGAGCTTGGCTTCCATCCTCTTGACCCAAGATGGCTTGGCATTCTTGCGACATGAGACAACATAATCTGTGTCACGACCACTGTCAGCATCCTCAGAATCATCCTAAATCACATTCCCTTCTTCATCCACCTCCTGACCCTGCACATTGCGAGGTTTGGAATGTTTCTTGAGCTTGAGTGCCTTGGGCCTATGCACAATGAGAGGACGAGTGGAGAGGGTCCTGGCAATGGGAGGGCACTTGGCAACAATGAGTGCCATAATGTAGGGAGCAAATGGCGGGACCCTCCAAGAGAGAGCAGCAACAACCATCTCATTCCATATATAATCCATCACATCAAGAGCAGAGCCAGAGTCACGGTTGAGGAAGGTGTTGAACAACAAATCAATAGAAAAACCGTGAATCTCATCCTTGTTGCCAGCCCTAGGAGCAACGGTCTCACGGAAGATGCGGTGGAGAATATCATATGTGGGGAGAAGATCCTTGATCTTGCCCGGAATACCGTGGCCTTGGATATATAGAGGTGCAAGAACATCCTTCTTAGTGGGGTTCTCGCGCAAGTGACAGCGTAAACCACAAGGAGTGTCACGACCACGATCTTCATACCCTAGAATTGCAGCAAATTCCGCAAGGGTGGCCTCCTTGATTGCACCTTGAGTCATCCAAGTGATTTTCTGAGTGCAGCCAGTGGAGAAATGAGCAGTGGCATAAAACTGGGCAATGAGAAGAGGCTCATAGTCATGCTGAAGTTCCATGATGGGGAACAAGCCAAGGTTAGAGCAGATTTCCTTAGCTTCAGCAAAATAATCAAGGTTCTTGTTGATGTGTTCCATATCAATCCATAGCTGAGGCACAACCATCTGGATATTTTTCATAAGGACCTCATGATAGACGCGATCTTGGAAGTCATTGTAAAACAGATTGTCTTCCTTGCTCTCATCATGGTTGCGGGCATACGCATTGTCAATCCTCAGAGAGCGGAACTCAGAATCAAAAATGTCAGACAGTTTCCTTGGCCTTGATGGCCCTGAGCTGCAACTCTTGGTGTGCCCCGAGGAGGGGGGCGAGGAGAAGGAGCGCTGCCACGGCAAGCAGAGCGCTTGGTGACCCCGTCACGACCCCCACGGCCACCTCGAATAGTAGGCAACTTTGAACGACGTCTAGGCCGAGGCAAAACTTCTTCCTCGGACTCCGTCTCTTCCTCAAAAATCTCATGGCTTGCTTTGGAGCGCTTACGCGCACCCCTAGCACCACCTGCATCTGTGATAGCAAGAGGGAGAACAGCAAGAGGGGTAAGGGCACAAGAACCACTAATGAACAAAGAAGAATCCATGATTTATTAAACATGTTAAGGACAGTTGGGACCAATACTACCGGACCTGGCAACTGGTAGTACCGCTTACGAGCGGTAGTACCGGAAATTTTTTCCGGTACTACTGATCTGTAACACCCTAGTATTAGTTAAACTTATATTAGGGTTTGTTTTGAATCATAAGCATCATACCTTAAAAATGCATGCATTAAGAATTAAGGCAAAACGCTAAACCCTAATCCTTTCCTCTCTATTTGAAATCAATTCAAATGGTTTTGAGTTTGAAAACTACCAAAATTATTGAAGCCCAAATGTACTAAGAGGGCCCAAAAATATTTTTACTGGTTTTATAAAAGCTTCTGGTATTTTTGAAATATTTCAAAACAGATTACAAATTGAAATTACAAAGAGAAAATCAAAAGAGAAATAGAAAAACAGATTCTGGAAATAAAAATAGCAGCCAATACTCTCTGGGCCGAGCCCAGCTTGCCCTCTCTCTTCTCTCCCCTCTTCCTGCCGCTCGCGTGCAACACTCGTAGCCAGCCGCGGCCCAGGTTGGCCCATGTGCAG
Source organism: Avena sativa (assembly GCA_916181665.1). Lineage (NCBI taxonomy): Eukaryota > Viridiplantae > Streptophyta > Magnoliopsida > Poales > Poaceae > Avena > Avena sativa. The sequence goes on along the minus strand of OV702281.1, from coordinate 411,108,265 downwards.
CCCACCCGCGGCCCGGTACCCCTTCGCCCATGTTTCGTCGTCTTCCTCACGGAGACAAGCTCCTCTGTGTCGCCGCCGACACCGTCCGCCGTCGCCAGGATGCGTGCGTGCGCCATGATGCCCGCCCCCGCCCCCGGACCCCTACAAGACCCCTTGGCCGCCGCTGGAGAACCCTAGGCCCTCACTTTCTCCTCTCCCTTGCTCTATCTCAAGTGCTCCCAAAACCCTAGCTCTGACCGCCGACGAGCCCCGCCGTTCTCAAGCTCCCCTTGACCAGCTGAGATCGCCACCGGCTCCGTCTCGACACACTGAATCCACTCCTCGAAGGAATCGAGTTGGGGTGCTCTGAGTCGAGCTCCACGACATCGTCTTCTTCCTCACCGACGGAGCTCGCCACCACCGATTCGCCTCCGTCCGACCTCATCTCGCCTCCCCAACCCCTCCATCACGGCCGTGGTGAGCCGCTGATCACGCCAGCACCTTCCTTTGCTCCTCTTTATTCCTGGTTTGGCCTCCTGCCGTGCGCCACCGAGCGCCGCCGCAGATGTTTGTCGGAAACACTGTTTCGGCGACCACTCGAGGGCGGCGCCGCCTCCAGCTCGCTCCTCTCGATGCCCCGAATCAAACGCACGCACTCACACGTTCCCGCTCGCCTCCTGTGCCGTTCCTCGCCGCCGTCTGGCCCGTTGGCCGGCGAGCCAATGTGGCGCCCGTGTGGCGTCCACGTGGTGCCTGCGTGGCCCCGGTCCCACCAGTCAGCCTCTAGGGCTAGGCTCTGCCCCGGTAACAAATGCCCCTGAGCCCAATTCGTGTGTGTGGCTACTGAGGTGGCCACGGGCCCATCGGTCAGTCACTGTGGCTAGTCCAGCCCTCGGTTTAAAAAGGGTTTTAGTTTTATTTAAATTAAGAAAATGGTTTAATAATTTTAGAAATTGTTTTGATTATTGTAAATTCAATAACTTTTAATCTATAATTCAGAAAATTACAAATAATATATCAAAATGTTCAGAAAAATGAGAACTATCTAATTAACCTATAATCATGCATTGTTCAACAACTTAAATGACAAGTTTAATTATAACACCCTAGTAACCCTAATAGGTGATTCCGTAGTTTTTCCCGAGTTAGGGTTTTCACCCCTCGGAACCCCGATTAAGTTGTCGAGCATGCTTTAGGGTTACATTTCAATGCAAATTAACTTGTCATATCATCATACTTTCTTGAGCATTGCATCGATGCCATGTTTTGATTGTTTCCCTTTCTATCCGGTGTTTGGTTCTTCGCGGTAGAATACGATATCGAGATCGAGATCGAAGCCCGAGGTCAACACCGTCAAAGATCGAATATTGAAGAACAATACTTGACCAACTATAATCAAGTCAAGTACAAGGCTCCTGAAGATCTGCTTATCTGTTATCAACTGGCAAAGGCAAGCATAGCCCCACCATGATATAACCCTATGATTTCGAAAGCATTTCAATTCTGCCATGTTGCATACGACTCTACTGTTGTATTTTATCGATAGATAAAGTATCCTATCTATTGAATTACTCTCTTTGAGCTTATATTACCTGATCACTGCTCCTAGCATAACTAGGTTTGGCTTGTGCGCACTACTAGAGCTTATATCTGCGTCCTGCTTAGCCATGCATAGCGTTGGGGAGGTGACCCCGGATAGGGTCAAGACAGGGGAAAGACGAAAGGAGTCTCCCTTGTCATGAGCCGAGTTACTGTTTATATCGGCCGAGTCATGTAAGAGTCGGCCGAGATAAGCAAGGCCATGACAGCTACAGAAGGAGAAACACCTTATCCGGCCGACATATGAGTTAAGTCGGACGAGTAAGTCTGACTAACTTGAATACAGGTGAAGGCCGAGCCGAGTTATGCGAGACAAGGCCGAGTAACACGAAGCTTGCAGGAGAAGGAGGTGCCTATAGTCAAACCCTAGTCGCTAGCTAGGGAGAATCTGAACAGAGCCAAGCATAAGGGACAAGGAGCAGAGCAGCATAAGGGCAGAAGAAGGTCACGGAGGTGACAGTCAGGGAGCCCGAGGCACACATGTGGGGCTCTCTGGAACATTGCCGTCGATAGAAGGGGGACACGGAAAGGAGGTCGCCGAGTTACCATATTGGGACAAGCATAATCCTCGAATATGCTTGCCACGTCAGCCCTAGGAGGAACCAAGGAACCCCTTTATAAGGGGAGACGCGGGCTCCTGAGAGGGGACCGATTCATTCTACGCCGTAAGGCTCGTGTAGTATCTCCCTTCTTCCTGCAAACAGCTCAAGGAGCACTTGTAGTCCTTAAGAGGAGAAATAAAGATCTGCATGTTAGTCATTTGAGTGTAGAAATCACTACATCTTCCCTCCCCGGATCCCTCTAGCATCCATTGGCCCCATACTTTAGCCTACCCATGGCATCTGCCGTGCCACCACCACGACAGTTGGCGCCCACCGTGGGGCCAGCAGCGGTGCTAGCTGGAGTCAAGATCCGGACGGGAAACCTCATCCACACCGGCGAGCGTGTTTTCTCTAGCTTAGTCCAGAGATTTGATCTCTGGGACTATGTCAAAGATAACGCAGGCAGCTTCAGGAGGAAAGCGCCTCCGTGCAACATCGTCTTCATCAACTTGGGCACGCACAAGGTCTACGTCGGCGTCGACACCCCCTGCGTTTATCCTCACCAAGTTGTTGATGCAGGAGAGCCTCCCCTCAGTACCGCTACGGTCCGCGTGGAGCACGCCACGTCGGCAGCGTCGAGGTGATGGTCACTGCCGCGGTACAGGCGGCAGGAGCAGGCGCCGGATCAAGCAAGGACCCGGCGGCAGGGGGGCAGGTGACCACGAAGCAAGCAGCTCCACAGCCCACCGAGGTAGATCCGTTAGCATCCAAGTCAGCCGAGGTGCAGGAGACAACCCCAAAGGCAGCAAGGGTAAGATGGCCACCTCTGGAAAGACCAGAAAATATTCTCCAGGCAACTATAGATAATCTGACCACGCCTGTGGCGCCGATACTTGATCCGGCTAATGCTCAGGCTGAGTTAGAAAAGACTAGGCAGAAAATACTGGTAGAGGCAAAAAAGGTGTCGGCCTTGCGGGAGTCCTTGAACAGGACCCTGCGAGAGTATGCCAAGGCAAATAAACTAGATGTTGCCCCCGAGCGGGTAGATGAATTAAGATTGAGAGGAAAAAACCTCATGAATGATATCAACAAAGAGCATGAGACTCATAAGGCAGATTCAGTTGATCTAGGCTTGCCGAGGTATAGCACCCCGGCAAAGAACCTAAAGGTGGCAAATGCCGCTGCATTGGAATTAGAAGGATTAACCGGCGAAGCCCGGCAGAAACAGCAAGAAAGAGTGAATGATCTGGTACACATTAAGAAACAGTAGAATGAAGAAATGCTTAGGGCTGACCCGGCAAGACCGGGAGCCTCGCGTATGGTTCATTCGGCTGGAGCAGCGCCCGCACTATCAGTGGCAGCAACATCCTCACCCGGAAACAACGCACGAAAAGAAAGAGCAATAACTTCAGGAAAAAGAAATAAGCAAATTGTTCCATATGATCCGGCAGTAGCCGGAAAGGTAAATGAGAACAGAGGCAATGGAGTCCGAGGTAACGGTGGCAAAAGAAACCCCGGCCGTGCCAGCAAAGGCAACGGAAGCCGAGGTAATGGAGACCTCGAAAGAGGAAATCATGAGAACAATAACCCGACAGAGGGAAGGAGAGACCCGCCGCCCGATCCTCAGCCGAGGTATGAGCCTCGACAAGAGCGAGAAGTAAGACCTGCTCACCACAATCAGGCGAACGAGAGGTACAATGATGGTTACTCGGATATGGAGTATGCAGGACATGGTGGAAATAACCATTATGGAATCCAGGAGAGAATCATTTACAGAAACTTACCATCAAATGATGCAAGATTAAAATTATACAGGTTGTATCGGTCCGAGTTGTTAGAGGAACAGGGTCCGCCTTGTCCGGTGTGTTTCGGACCTCGGATCGTGGGCGAGCCACCAGTGCCTAACTTTCAACTGGCTAGGGGCACGAAAACATACAATGGGAGCACAAAACCACATGATTGGTTGATTGACTATGCCAATGTAGTGAAAATAGCTAGTGGAAACTTGCGATGGGCGGTGAGATATGTCCCGCAAATGCTGGAAGGACCAGCCAGAGTATGGCTGAACAATCTGCCAGCAGGCAATATCAATTGTTGGCTAGATTTTGAAGAGATGTTTTTCAGCAACTTCACCAGTACCTACAAAAGGCCAAATAGGCAACAGCAGCTTGCTATGTGCAAGCAGAGGCCGAATGAGACAGATAGAAAATTCTTGACTCGGTGGTGCAACCTTAGAAACTCATGTGAAGGGGTAATAGAATCTCAAGCGATAGCTTGGTTTGCTCAAGGCTGCCGATACGCTAGTGTATTGTGGCAGAGGCTGCAAAGAGATATGCCAACCACCTTGGCAGAAACCATCAGGATAGCAGATTCGTATGCTTTGGGGGATCCGACACAACCAGAACTAATGTCGGCAGAACATCGGGAGCATCAAGATCAATATGCAAGAGATGCAGCCGGATCATCGAGGCGCAACGAGTTCAGAGGTAGAAGAAGAGAGGAAAGACCGGAGTACAGATATGCATCCAATCAGGTGGCAGCGGTAGTGCAAGATCAGCCGATTCATGGAAACAGTGTACACCGAGGAACGAAGGGAAGAGAAAGTGGACACCAGAACAAAACAAGCAGTGGCAGGAAAGGCCGAAATACACGTTTGAGTCCATGTTGGATCAACCGTGTAAGTTCCATACTCCAAATCCGGCCAAGCTGGCTAATCATACGACTCGGCAGTGTGCTTGGATGAAAAACGCAATGGGGAACCCGACGAGCATGCAAGTGCCTCCTCATCAAGCGCATCAACTGCAGCAGCCACAGTTAACCGGAGCAAATGCGCAGTAGTTAATCTTACCCCCACCTCCTCCGAGGTATGATAACTCGGACCGGAGAGATGTAGTGCATCAAGTGATAAATCAAGGTCAGGATGGAAGGGCAAACCCCGAAAATAATGGACGTAATGATTACAAGGAGCATCATCAATCATATTGTGTGTTCACAACAGAACAACAAGACATGCAAAGTGTACAACGCCGGCATATGGAGGTAAATGCGGTTATGCCGGTGGTACCAAGATATGTGCCTTGGTCAGATCAGGAAATAACCTGGAGCATAAAGGATCACCCGAAAATAATGCCGAATCTAGGGTCGTACGCACTTGTACTAGATCCGACATTTGTCGGGCCCATCATTAATGTGAAATTTTCAAAAGTACTTATTGACAATGGGAGCAGTATCAATATCATGTACAAAGATACGATGCATAAACTCGGAATAGCGCAGAATATGCTGCAATCCACAAGAACCACATTCCATGGAATAGTGCCGGGACTTTCGTGCGAACCCATTGGGAAAGTCCGAGTAGATGTATTATTCGGCACGAGGGAGAATTGCAGAGCGGAAAATTTGGAGTTTGAAGTGGTGGACCTAGAAAGTTGCTATCATGCTTTACTCGGACGGCCAGCGTTGTCCAAATTCATGAGCAGCTGCCACATTACTTACTTGAAAATGAAATTAACCAGACCACAAGGGGTGATAACAGTAGCCGGAGATTACATGAAGTCGATGGAACATGCTTCGTCCGGATCAAACCTGGCCGAGTCATTGGTGATTGCAAGAGAAAAAAGAAGGATTCAGCAGGTAGCGGCTCTCGCTCAGTCATCACAGCTGAATATCCGGCATTAGCCAACCCGCATGGAAGTGTTTCTTTCCAGCCGACTAAAGAGACAAAAAAGATCCAGATAGATGAGCAGTTCCCAGAGCGCACCATCACGATTGGTGCCGGCCTAGATGCCAAATAGGAAGGCGAGCTCACCAACTTCCTCCGTGAGAATCGGGATATCTTTGCATGGTCAACTCAAGATCTGCAAGGTGTGCCGAGGGAGTTGGCTGAGCACTCTTTGCATGTAAGGCCAGGAGCAAGACCGGTGAAGCAACCTCTCCGCCGCTTCACCGAAGACAGGAGAAAAATAATAGGGGATGAGATAGCTTGGCTCCTTGCGGCCGGGTTCATCATGGAAGTGCTTCATCCGGATTGGTTATCAAATCCTATGTTTGTAGAAAAGAAAAAGGATGACCCGAATGTAGCCGTCGTATGGCGAATGTGTATCGATTACACAAACCTAAACAAGGCGTGTCCCAAAGATCCTTTTCCTTTACCTAGGATAGACCAAGTCATTGATTCGACCACTGGTTGTGAGCTGTTGTCATTTGTAGACGCGTATTCTGGTTTCCACCAGATATCGTTAAATCTGGCCGATCAAATAAAGACTATGTTTATTACCCCGTACGGGGCTTATTGCTATCGCACCATGCCATTCGGCCTGCGTAATGCAGGAGAAACATACCAGAGATGCATGCAAAAGTGTCTACATGACCAGATAGGGAAAAATGTACAAGTATATGTAGACGATGTGGTTATAAAAACCAAAGAGAGCAAAACCCTCCTGGATGATATTCGGCAGACGTTCGCAAACCTGAGAAGGTTCCGAATGAAGCTTAACCCGGAAAAATGTACCTTCGGTGTGCCGGCTTGGAAATTACTCGTTTTTCTCGTATCCAGCCGAGGTATAGAGGCAAATCCAACTAAAATACGAGCAGTTGAAAAAATGGAATTGCCGAGGTGTCTAAATGATGTACAAAAATTCACGGGCTGCCTGGTCTCGCTTAGTCGATTTGTATGTCGGCCGGGGGAAAAGGCATTACCTCTATATCAACTGATGAAAAAGTCTGATAAGTTCATTTGGACACCGCAAGCAGATAACGCATTTCATGAATTAAAAAAGATGTTGGTCAAGCCACCAATCCTGGCCTCTCCACTATCAAAAGAGCCTATGTTACTTTATGTAGCTGCCACTAACAGAGTGGTAAGTGCGGTGGTTGTTGTGGAACGGAATGAAGGTGATAAGTAAATACAAAGGCCGGTATATTACCTAAGCGAGGTACTATCAGCCTCAAAATAGAACTACCCGCACTACCAAAAGATGGCTTATGGAGTCTACATGTCGGTGGAAAAACTTAAACATTACTTCGAGGAACATCCGATAAAAGTGATTTGTGAAGCAACCATAGCCGAGATATTGAGCAATAAATATGCCAGTGGCTGAATAGCAAAATGGGCAATCGAGTTATCACCTTATGCTCTGCAGTTCGATAGGCGAGACGCAATCAAGTCTCAGGGAGTGGCCGACTTCTTTGTGGATTGGGCCGAGGTTCAATTGTAGGGGTTCGTAGCATGGAAAACAAAAATTTTCTATCGCATACAAACAAACAAGCCAAGATCTATCTACTAAATTGTAGCAACGAGTCGATGGTATAACTTACCCTCGAAGATTCCAAAGCGTTTAACGAGAGCGGATTCTCGTGGGTGATGTAGTCGTACTCTTTCCGATCTCAAGATCGTGTAGACGATCCTTCCAGCGCCACGTTCCGGCAGCGCTCCTGCAGTCGGTCACACGTTCGGTACTCGACGAAGACCTTCCTCTCCCTTGTTCCAGCAGGCAGCGGAGGTTGTAGCACTCTCCTCGTGATTCCGGCAGCACAACGGCGTGGTACCGGAAGTAGAGGGGAAATCCCGCAGGGCTTCGCCTTAAGCCGGTGCGAGTATGGTGGAGCTTATGAGAGAGGCTATTAGTGGTCTAGTAATTAGACACACCAATTAGAAGGCTCTAAACCAACTAGAAGGCTCTAAACCGCTGGCTAAAGCAATTAGAAGCTCTAAACCAAAACGGCTCTAAACCGGAGGTAGAAGATAGGAACTTGTGTGTTCTAGGAGGGGAGCCCTGCCCCTCCTTTTATGGGTGGGGAGGCGCGGCCAGGGGAGGGGAGTCCCTCCCCAAGTCGGCCTTGGGCTGGGCGCCGGCTTGGAGGAGTGGGACTCCTCCTCCAAGTTGGTTCCAACTCCTCTTGCTTGTTTCCCACAGTTTCCTGTTTCCCACAGTTTCCTGTTTTAGCCGTTTGACTTTCAAACTGGCAATTTGACTTTCATGTTTTTGGAACAGCAAGAACACTTAGTACATGATGCAATCATTCAATGACACACTCATGTACCCTTCCCCCCTGGAGTGCCGGACAATCCGGAACCTTCTAGAACATTCCCGATGAAAACACCGGAATCATTCCCGAACTCCGAAACGGGACTTTCCTTATATGAATCTTATTCTCCGGACCATTCCGGATCACCTCGTGATATCCCGAATCCCATCCGAGACTCCGAACAACATTCAGTCTCTTTCTCATAATACCATAACTACTCAAACAACGTCGAATCCTTAAGTGTGTCTCCCTACGGTTCGTGAATTATGCGGACATGATCGAGACACTTCTCTGAACAATAACCAATAGAGGAATCTGGAAATTCATATGGCTCCCACATATTTCTACGATTACTTTGCGATCGAATGAACCACTTACATACGATACCAATTTCCCTTTGTCTCACGATAGTTTACTTATCCGAGGTTATGATCGTCGGTATCTCTGCATACCTAGTTCAACCTCGTTACCGATAAGTACTCTTTTCTCGTTCCCGTGATATGTGATCCCTTGTGACCAAGTCACATGCTTGCAAGCCAATTGGATGACATTCCACCGAGAGGGCCCAGAGTATATCTATCCGTCATGTGGATGGACAAATCCCACTCTTGATCCATGTGTTTCAACCAATACTTTCCGAACACTTAATGCCACCTTTATAGCCACCCAGTTACGGTGTGGTGTTTGATGTTATCAAAGCATCCATCCGGTAAAGGTGATATGCATGATCTCATGGTCGAAGGAATTAGGTTACTATGTATCAGAAAGCATATAGCAATTGAACTATTGAAATGACTTGATCTTTATGCTACGCTTATCAATAGGAGTATGTCCACCATATCATTCTCCTAACGATATGATCTTGTTGTCGATAACATCTCAATGTTCATGATATGGAAACCACAATCATTTAATCAACCAACAAGCTAGTGAAGTATAGAGGCTATACTAGGGACTTCAATTTAAGTTTACAATTCACACAAGTATTAATGTTTCCTTGTTAATACTATTATAGCATGAATATAAACATTTATCATAAACACAAAGATATAATAATAACTATATTTATTATTGCCTCTAGGGCATATCTCCAACAGTCTCCCACTTGCACTAGAGTCATCTAATCTAGATTACATGGTAATATACCGAACACCTATGGCAGTTTGGTGTTGGTCATGTTTTGCCCTCGGGAGAGGTTTAGTCAACGGATCCGCCACATTCAGATCTGTGTGTACTTTGCAAATCTTTATATCCCCATCCTGGATATGTTCTCGAATAGCGTGAAAACGCAGCTTGATATGCTTCAGCTTCTTGTGTGACCTTGGTTCTTGCGCATTGGCTATGGCGCCCATGTTATCACAGTAGATAGACATTGGGTCCAGCGCACTTGGAACCACACCCAGCTCTGTAATGAACTCTTTCATCCATATCGCTTCTTGTGAAGCCTCCGAAGCAGCCATGTATTCCGATTCAGTTGAAGATTTCGCCACAACGCTTTGCTTTGCACTCCTCCAGCTAACTGCTGCACCATTCAAAATAAATACGTATCCAGATTGTGATTTAGAATCATCCAGATCGGTGTTCCAACTAGCATCGGTGTAACCATTAACAACGAGCTGTTCATCACCTCCATAAGAAAGAACCATATCCTTAGTTCTTCTCAAGTACTTAAGGATGTTTTTGACCGCTGTCCAATGATCCACTCCTGGATCACTTTGATATCTGCTAGTTAGACTAACAGCATATGCGATGTCGGGTCTAGTACATAGCATGGCATACATTAGAGATCCTATGGCTGAGGCATAGGGAGTCTTACTCATCCTTTCTCTATCTTCTGCCGATGTTGGACTTTGAGTTTTACTCAAGGTCGTATTGGGCAACATGGGCAAGAACCCTTTCTTGCTTTCTTCCATTCCAAACTTCTTTAGAACTTTGTCCAAATATGTACTCTGTGACAATGATATTTGGCGTTTCGATCTATCTCTATAAATCTTTATGCCTAATATGTAAGCTGCTTCGCCAAGATCCTTCATTGAAAAACTATTATTCAAATATTCCTTGACACTATTAAGAAGGTCTACATCATTCCCAATCAACAATATGTCATCCACATACAGTATTAAGAATGCTACAGAGCTCCCACTCACTTTCTTGTAAATACAAGCTTCTCCATAAGTTTGTATAAAACCAAAACTTTTGATTACCTTATCAAAACGTTGATTCCAACTTCGGGATGCTTGCTTCAATCCATAGATGGACCGTTGAAGCTTGCATACCTTGTTAGCATCTTTAGGATCGACAAAACCTTTGGGTTGCATCATATACAACTCTTCATCAATGTCTCCATTGAGGAATGCTGTTTTGACATCCATCTGCCATATCTCATAATCATAATATGCAGCGATTGCTAACATAATCCTCACAGACTTTAGCTTCGCTACCGGTGAGAAAGTCTCATCGTAGTCAACTCCTTGAATTTGTCGAAACCCTTTTGCGACAAGTCGAGCTTTATAGACAGTAACATTACCATCAGCATCTGTTTTCTTCTTGAAAATCCATTTGTTCTCGACAGCCTTCTGGCCATCCGGTAAGTCCACCAAAGTCCATACTTGGTTTTCGTACATGGATCCAATCTCGGATTTCATGGCTTCTTGCCATTTATTGAAATCTGGGCTCATCATCGCTTCCTCATATGTCTCGGGGTCATCGGTGTTGTCCACCAACATGACACTCATAACGGAATCATAGCAATCTGGAGTGATACGAGTTCTCGTTGACCTCCGAGGCTCTGTAGCAACTTCAACCGAAGTTTCATGATCACCATCATTAGCTCCCTCTCTAATTGGTGCAGGCACCACAGGAACTTCTTCCGGTGCTGCGCTACTCGCAATTTCGAGAGAAGGTTCAACAACCTCGTCGAGTTCTACTTTCCTTCCAGTCACTTCTTTCGAGAGAAATTCCTTCTCTAGAAAGGATCCATTCTTGGCAACGAAGATTTTGCCTTCGGATCTATGATAGAAGGTATACCCAATAGTTTCCTTCGGGTATCCTATGAAGACGCATTTTTCCGCTTTGGGTTCAAGCTTGTCCGGCTGTAACTTCTTTACATAGGCTTCGCATCCCCAAACTTTAAGGAACGACAATTTAGGTTTCTTCCCAAACCATAATTCATACGGTGTCGTTTCAACGGATTTAGATGGTGCCCTATTTAAAGTGAATGCGGCTGTTTCTAATGCATAACCCCAAAATGATAGCGGTAAATCTGTAAGTGACATCATAGAACGAACCATATCTAAGAGAGTTCGATTACGACGTTCGGACACACCATTACGCTGTGGTGTTCCCGGCGGTGTCAATTGTGAAAGTATTCCGCACTTCTTTAAATGCTCGCCAAACTCGTAACTTAGATATTCACCTCCACGATCAGAACGTAGAAACTTAATCTTCTTGTTACGTTGATTCTCTACCTCACTTTGAAACTCCTTAAACTTCTCGAAAGTTTCGGACTTATGTTTCATGAAATAGATATACCCATATCTACTCAAGTCATCTGTGAAGGTAAGAACATAACGATAACCACCGCGCGATGCTACACTCATTGGACCACATACATCGGTATGTATGATTTCCAATAAGTCCGTAGCTCGCTCCATCATACCAGAAAATGGAGTCTTAGTCATTTTGCCCATCAGACATGCTTCGCATCTATCAAGTGATTCAAAATCAAGTGATTCAAGAAGTCCATCGGAATGGAGTTTCTTCATACGCTTCACTCCAATGTGACCAAGACGACAGTGCCACATATTGGTCGAATTATCACTTGATTTTAAACGTTTAGCTTCAATATTGTTGATATGTGTATTTCCACTATCGAGATTCAATAAGAATAGACCATCTATCAAAGGTGCATGTGCGTAAAACATATTACTCATATAAATCGAACAACCATTATTCTCTGACTTAAACAAGTAACCGTCTCGCAATAAACAAGATCCTGATATAATGTTCATGCTCAACGCAGGCACTAAATAACAATTATTTAAGTATAAAACTAATCCCGATGGTAGATGAAGAGGTAGCGTGCCGACCGCGATCACATCAACCTTTGATCCGTTTCCCACGCGCATCGTCACCTCGTTCTTCGCTAGCTTCCGTTTATTCTGCAGCACCTGTTTTGAGTTACAAATATGAGCAACCGAACCAGTATCAAATACCCAGGCACTACTACGAATACTAGTGAGATACACATCAATAACATGTATATCAGATATACCTTTCTTCTTGATGTTGCCGTTCTTCAAATCCGCCAAGTACTTTGGGCAATTCCGCTTCCAGTGACCTTCTCCCTTGCAGTAAAAGCACTCAGTTTCAGGCTTTGGTCCAGCCTTGGTTTTCTTCGTCGACGTGGCAACTTTCTTACCACCCTTCTTGAAATGTCCCTTTTGCTTAGACTTGCCTTTCTTGAATTTGGTGGTCTTATTGACCATCAACACTTGGTGCTCTTTCTTGATCTCCACTTCTGCAGATTTTAACATAGCAAATAGTTCTGGCAACTCTTTGTTCATGTTCTGCATGTTGTAGTTCATCACAAAGTTCCTGTAACTTGGTGGCAATGACTGGAGGACGCGGTAAACCCCCAAAGCATTAGGAATCACTATACCCAAGCTTTGAAGTTTGTTTGCGTGCCCAGACATCTTAAGCACATGCTCACTGACGGAGCTGCCCTCTTCCATCTTGCAGTTAAAGAACTTTTCAGAAGCCTCATAGCTTTCAATTGCCGCATGAGTCTCAAAAATCAATTTGAGATCCTCGACAATATCATATGGGTCTGACTCTTCAAACCTTTTCTGAAGCTCCGATTCTAAACCATACAAGATAGCACACTGAACTATGGAGTACTGATTCTTCCGAGCGAGGTAAACATTCTTTACTTCATCGGGAGCATCAGCTGCAGGTGGGTCACCCAGCGGTGCATCCAGCACATAGGTCAAATTACCAGCTGTGAGGACAATCCTCAAATTGCGGAACCAATCCGCGAAGTTGCTTCCATTGTTTTTCAACTTTTCTTTCTCTAGGAACGCATTAAAATTGATGGTAGGGGCTGCCATTGATCTACAACATATTTGCAATAGTTTAGACTAAGTTTATGACAAATTGAGTTCAAATTAATTAAATTAAACTAGGTGAACTCCCACTCAAAACAACATCCCTCACATTGTTTTAGTGATCACACGAACCAAATCCACTACATCAACACCGATCATCACGAGAGTTGATATAGTTTCAATGGCGAACAATCATCATGTTCATCATATCTACTATATGATTCATGCTTTACCTTTCGGTAATCCGTGTTCCTGAGACCATGTCTGTACATGCTAGGCTCGTCAAGATCAAACCTTAGCCACCGCATAAGCAAATCTGGCTTGCTTACGTTGTATACACTTGCGGAATCTAACACACCCGATCATCACGTGGTGCTTCGAAACAACAAGCTTTAGCAACGGTGCTAACTAAGGGCGAACACTTTATGATTTGAAATTCATGTGCATGAGGGATCATCTTATAATGCTACCGTCGTCTACTAAGCAATACAAGATGCATAAAGGATTAACATCACATGCAATTCATAATATGTGATATGATATGGCCTTTCTTCTTTGTGCTTCCGATCTCCATCTTCAAACACGAACATGATCTCTATCATCTCCGGCATTGCATCAAGGTCAATGACGCTTCACCATGGTTGTCGTCCACCGGCTTCAACTATTACAACTACTTTGAATAGACACGCGGGTCTTTAACATAAATTAAAGACAACCATATGGCTCCTGCCGGTTGCCAACTTACAATAAGGAACATTGCATACATCAAATATAATCACAATCATGGCCATATCACATCACTGCACACCCCTGCAAAACAAAGTTAGACGCCTCTACTTTCTTTGCATATTTTACGTGGTTTGGGGCCTTCAATAAGTGTCGTTCTAACTTACGAACAAGAACCACAACATTGATACTAGCATTGTTGATTACCCGTTGTAAATTGGATCTTAACTATGCTAGGAGAAACAGGCACCCGCAAAGCCACTTATGCAATACAAGTTGCATGTCAAGCGTGGAGCAAGTCTCATGAACGATGTCATGTAAGGTTAGCCCGGGCCGATTCATCCCAACATACCGCAAGATGCAAAGTACACAAAAAGCAATCTACAATAAAAGCATCAACGCCCACAATGACCATTGTGTTCTACTCGTGCAACAGATCTACATATAGACACGGCTCTGATACCACTGTAGGGGTTCGTAGCATGGAAAACAAAAAATTTCTATCGCATACAAACAAACAAGCCAAGATCTATCTACTAAATTGTAGCAACGAGTCGATGGTATAACTTACCCTCGAAGATTCCAAAGCGTTTAACGAGAGCGGATTCTCGTGGGTGATGTAGTCGTACTCTTTCCGATCTCAAGATCGTGTAGACGATCCTTCCGGCACCACGTTCCGGCAGCGCTCCCGCAGTCGGTCACACGTTCGGTACTCGACGAAGACCTTCCTCTCCCTTGTTCCAGTAGGCAGCGGAGGTTGTAGCACTCTCCTCGCGATTCCGGCAGCACAACGGCGTGGTACCGGAAGTAGAGGGGAAATCCCGCAGGGCTTCGCCTTAAGCCGGTGCGAGTATGGTGGAGCTTATGAGAGAGGCTATTAGTGGTCTAGTAATTAGACACACCAATTAGAAGGCTCTAAACCAACTAGAAGGCTCTAAACCGCTGGCTAAAGCAATTAGAAGCTCTAAACCAAAACGGCTCTAAACCGGAGGTAGAAGATAGGAACTTGTGTGTTCTAGGAGGGGAGCCCTGCCCCTCCTTTTATGGGTGGGGAGGCGCGGCCAGGGGAGGGGAGTCCCTCCCCAAGTCGGCCTTGGGCTGGGCGCCGGCTTGGAGGAGTGGGACTCCTCCTCCAAGTTGGTTCCAACTCCTCTTGCTTGTTTCCCACAGTTTCCTGTTTCCCACAGTTTCCTGTTTTAGCCGTTTGACTTTCAAACTGGCAATTTGACTTTCATGTTTTTGGAACAGCAAGAACACTTAGTACATGATGCAATCATTCAATGACACACTCATGTACCCTTCCCCCCCGGAGTGCCGGACAATCCGGAACCTTCTAGAACATTCCCGATGAAAACACCGGAATCATTCCCGAACTCCGAAACGGGACTTTCCTTATATGAATCTTATTCTCCGGACCATTCCGGATCACCTCGTGATATCCCGGATCCCATCCGAGACTCCGAACAACATTCGGTCTCTTTCTCATAATACCATAACTACTCAAACAACGTCGAATCCTTAAGTGTGTCTCCCTACGGTTCGTGAATTATGCGGACATGATCGAGACACTTCTCTGAACAATAACCAATAGAGGAATCTGGAAATTCATATGGCTCCCACATATTTCTACGATTACTTTGCGATCGAATGAACCACTTACATACGATACCAATTTCCCTTTGTCTCACGATAGTTTACTTATCCGAGGTTATGATCGTCGGTATCTCTGCATACCTAGTTCAACCTCGTTACCGATAAGTACTCTTTTCTCGTTCCCGTGATATGTGATCCCTTGTGACCAAGTCACATGCTTGCAAGCCAATTGGATGACATTCCACCGAGAGGGCCCAGAGTATATCTATCCGTCATGTGGATGGACAAATCCCACTCTTGATCCATGTGTTTCAACCAATACTTTCCGAACACTTAATGCCACCTTTATAGCCACCCAGTTACGGTGTGGTGTTTGATGTTATCAAAGCATCCATCCGGTAAAGGTGATATGCATGATCTCATGGTCGAAGGAATTAGGTTACTATGTATCAGAAAGCATATAGCAATTGAACTATTGAAATGACTTGATCTTTATGCTACGCTTATCAATAGGAGTATGTCCACCATATCATTCTCCTAACGATATGATCTTGTTGTTGATAACATCTCAATGTTCATGATATGGAAACCACAATCATTTAATCAACCAACAAGCTAGTGAAGTATAGAGGCTATACTAGGGACTTCAATTTAAGTTTACAATTCACACAAGTATTAATGTTTCCTTGTTAATACTATTATAGCATGAATATAAACATTTATCATAAACACAAAGATATAATAATAACTATATTTATTATTGCCTCTAGGGCATATCTCCAACAACAATATGAATCACCATTACCAGATCTGAATTATTGGATAATGAATTTTGACGGGTCCAAGCTGAGAAATGGCTTGGGGGCAGGGATAGTGTTGACTTCACCGAAAAAAGATCAGCTGAAATATGCGCTGCAAATACATTTTGCCGCATCAAACAATGTAGCCGAGTATGAAGGGCTCGTCCATGGATTAAAAGTGGCAAAAGAGATTGGTATACGTCGGATCCTATGCTACGGGGATTCAGATCTAGTAGTATAGCAAGTATCAGGCAATTGGGACGCATTAGATGCGAATATGGCCCTATATAGATTCCATGTGCAAAAAATCAGCGGGTACTTTGATGGATGCGAGTTTCATCATATACCTCGAGCAGAAAATGACGCTGCGGACACACTGTCAAAACTCGGATCAACTAGGTAGTCAATTCCCCCAGGTATCACCCTAGAGCACCTGAGAAAACCATCGATTACACCATCGCCAGAGTCCGAGTCAATTCATATCTCGGCAGAATTGAAAGAAGGAAGTGTGCCAATGGAAATCGACAAAGAATGCAACCCAGGCTTTCTGAAAATGAAGCCGGCTATTACACGAATGAATATGGAAAAATAGGAAGCTGTTATGTCGGCAGAAAATATGGAAATCGATAGTGAAATTGTCCCAGAGAAAATCACGCCGACATGGGCACAATCCATATTCTTATTCCTCAAGGACGCAATCTTGCCGAGTAATGAGGTACTGGCTAGACAGACAATAAGAAGAGCGAAAGCTTGCACAATCATAAACAATGAGTTGTATAAGCGAAGCATCACAAGCGTGCTGCAAAGATGTGTTGACTCGGCAGAAGGCCAGGAAATACTCCTAGATATACATCAGGGAGAATGCGGGCATCACGCCTCGTCCAGAGCTTTAGTAGCCAAAGCATTCAGGCATGGATTTTATTGGCCGACGATGTTTGATGGGGATATGCCTACCGGGGTATACCCAGCAGGACGTTTCCGACTGGCCCAGGAACTGGCGAGTGGGCCTGCAAGACGGCGACTGGATCAAGACCTGGCGTGGATCCAAGCGACTGGAAGCTGAAGGCCCAGGAGAGTAGATAGGCCCAGTCGGATTAGGTTAAACGAGTACCGAAACCTTAACTGATTCGGTTGAGATATGTAAACCCTAGGGGAGGGTGAGTCTATATAAACCTCCCTACAGGGCGTGTAAAATCACGTTCCATCATCCACCCAAGAGACTCGCCGCCTAGCCGACGAGCTTGCCCCATTGTACCTCCATCATAATACAATCTAGCAGGAGTAGGTATTTACCCTCCGGGGGGCCGAACCTGGGTAAAACCCTGTGTCTCCGCCCTCATCTCGCACCGCATATGGCTGGCCGCCCTTTCCCTTCGTTCTACTACTCGTTGCCGATTGCAGCATCTGCCGTGGTCATTCCCACGACAGTGGCGCCCACTATGGGGCCTGGCTGGTCTGGCCGGTGTTCTGCGGCGAGATCCAATCTGCCCATCAACGAGTCGGTCGCCACCGGCCGCATGATAGCGATCGGCGAGATGCTCCAGATCTTGCCGAGCAGCTACGTCCCAGCAGCGCGACCCATCACGCACAGCATGATCTTGCCAGTCGGCACGATCCGCCTCTTCGTCGGCTTCACCGACGTCATCGTCTCGGAGGACTCGGCTCGCATCCGCGAGTCCCCGCCACGCGACCGGCTCTCCGAGAGCCAGGTCCGCACGATCCATCGCCTCGCCTCCGAGTACATCTCGGCACACAGCAACGTGGCCGAAAACTCCGCGGCCGCGGAAGACGTGGCCCTCAACAACGACGCCGACTCGGCGACCCCGGCGTTACTCGCCGGATCCATCACCGCGGCTTCGCCCGCAGGCTCCATCACCCAGGTCTCCAACGTGGGAGACTTTGAGGATCCCTCCATCCTTGGGATCTGTGACTTCGACTCCGGATCGGGAAACTCCGCCGATCTCCGCGACGGGACCGGTCGCCACGCCGCGACCTACATGGCGACTGGCACCGATCCGCCGGAGGACCCCTTCTTCACCCCGATCCCTCCCAATGCAACGGCAACGGAGGTCGAGGAACTCTGCCTGAAGCTGGCGGAAGCAGTCCGCAAAGAGCAAGCCGAGCGCGAAAAATTTCGCCTCGAGCAGGTGACAGCGCAGGAGCTGTCGCGCTACCACGAGCAACGAATCAGGTCGAGCCTGAACCCCACCGTCCAGGGGCGCGCCCTGAACTTCGACGACGAGAACGACCCGGCCCGCGTGGCCGAGCGCGTGATCTGCGAGAACGCGCCACCAGGAGGAAGCGCCCGGCCCCTACCAGGGTCGACGGCGATGGGCGCCCCACCTCCACCCAACCGCGCACCCCCAGGGACCAGCCGCGGATAGTAGTCTCCTCACGGGAGCGAGACGCGAACGGCCTACCACTGTTCTCCACACCGATGGAAAACCTCGTGGCAGGCCGAGCAGCGGCCGACAACATCATGGCCACCGGTGACGGCGCCCTACAGATCCAGTACGTCAAGGCCCTGCTCGCAAAGGCGGTCGAGCAACAAAACGCAGGCGTCCACTCACAGGGCCGGATGTACTCGCGTTCATCGGGTAGCAGAGCGGCCTCGAGCGGTCGTCCATTGGCGGCAAACACCTTTAACTGCCCGCCACCCGAACCACTGCAGCTCCAACACTGACCCGCGAACGCGGCACTCTCCACCAACGACCCCAGGCCAGCGACCAACTTCGTCGCCGCCAACGGTCAGCCCGTCGACGCCTGCACCCACATCATCAACAACCAAAGCTGGCGCGCACGCTAGTCCGACGACCTGCGACACACCCTAACCAATCGCCGCGACGGCGAGCCAATGGGCTCGCTAAGCCGACTCAGGCCCAGGTGCTTCGGACCGATGATCCGAGGCGAAAAATACCCGGCGAACTTCAAAGCGCCGAAGGAAATAGAGAAGTACGACCCTTTGTACGACCCCTCCGTGTGGCTGGACACATACCTCATGGCGATGGGGATCGCTGGCCACACCGACCTGCTAGCCGCCCGCTACCACCCCCTGATGATGGAGGGAACGTGCAGGCAGTGGATCAACACCCTTCCCCAGGATAGCATCGACTCCTGGGAAGAGATGCGAGATGCCTTCGTCAGGCACTTCGAGTGCTCCTACACCCGCACCACCACCATCGAGGACCTGGAACGATGCGTCCAGGGACCCCGCGAGTCGACCCGCAGCTGGGTCCAGCGGTGGCAAGAACTATGGTACAACGCGGTCGGCATCCACCCGGACACCGCGATCCACTGCTACAAGACCTCGTGCCGCTACGAGCCCTTGGTCGCCAAGCTCAAACGACATTCCCGCACACTCGACAACATACCGAACCTCCTTGAGATCGCCAAAAGATACGCGGAGGAAGACCCAAACCAGGAAACCAACGACGCGTCGGGAGGCCAACGCCGCACGAGCGGCAACGACAACGGACGACGGTCCGACCTACGCTACAACAACACTCGCCTCACCGGCAAACGCCGCAGTGACGGGCGAGTCGACTTCGTCGCCAACGCCGGGCACGCGCAGCGCGAGCCCAAGAGCTTCCGCCGCGACGGAGGGCAATGCCGCGATGGCGGCAACTACAAGGCGAAACCAAGGTTCGACCCCGCGGCCCTCATTAACCAGCCTTGTGCGTTTCACAGCAGGGAAGGGAAGCCCGCCACGCACACGACCGCCGACTGCCACTCTCTCAAGGAGATCGAGAAGGCACGGCGAGCACGGCAGGACCCCGACAACAACCCGCCAAACGTCGGAAAATTCGGCAGTGTGGCCGGCTCGCTCCACACCTTCACAGGCTTCAACACGAAGCGCGAGAAGAAGGTCATCTCCCGCGCCGTCGCCATCAACGCGGTGGCCCAGGTGGACGTTCCCCAGTTCCTGAACTGGTCGGAGCAGCCCATCACCTGGAGCCGCCAGGACCACTCGCCACGCATCGAGTACCCAGGCCGAGTCGCCCTAGTGGTCAAGCCTAAGGTGGGAGACTACTGGCTCCCCAATACATTGATGGACGGTGGCAGCTCCATCAACATCCTATACCTGGACACCTTCAGGCGACTGCGGCTCCCGCAGTCGTTGGTCGAGACGACCTACACCATGTTCCACGGCATCGTCCCCGGTCGGAAGGCGTACCCGATCGGCAAGGTCACGCTGCCAGTCACCTTTGGCACACAAGCAAACTTCCACACCGACGGGATCGTCTTCGAGCTGGTACCCTTCGACAGCCCCTACCACTGCGTCCTGGGGCGCCAGGCGTTCGCCAAGTTCATGGCAGCGCCCCACTACGCGTACAACACGATGAAGCTGTAGGGTTCGCAGCATAGAAAACAAAAAATTTCCTACGATGTGAACTATATACCAAGATCTATCTACTAGATACAAACAACGGGCGGATGTATATCCGTAGAGAACATACCCTTGAAGACCAACAAAGCTTAACGAGTTCAACTCGTGCTTGATGTAGACGATCTCTTGCCGATCTCAAGATCGAGAGGAAGTCCTAGCGCCGCAAATCATCAGCGCATCCGTGCTCGCACACACGTTCGAGGCACCGAGCAACCTCCGCCTCCTCGCTCCAGCGATGCAGCGGAAGCACAACTCTTTCTTGCCGAATAGCCACCGGGAACATGTATCTCGCTAGTCTGAGACCATGGGGGATAAATTCTAGAGGGGGAGAGAGATCCTTCACGAGGAGGTGTGAGAGACAAGTGAGGAGGGGGGCTCCTTTTATAGGAGGAGGGGGGGCACCCAAGGGGGTGGCCGCCGGCCATGGGGGCTGCCCCCTCCCCTCCTTCATTCATGTGGGTGGACACTCCACTCACAAAATGCCCTTTAAAATCCCTCCACTCAAAAGTCCACTCAAATTCCCATTAAATTTCCACCAAATTTAATGCAAACTCTCATTAAATAAAACTCTTTTATTTTATTCAGAATTTTGTCAATTACTTTAATGAAAAACATTCACAAATAACCCCTTGCTAGAATTCTATTTCACATGCATAACCACTTTATGCAATTTCACCCGAAAACCTGTTTCGGTATCTAGTGAAATAAATTCCTGCGCTTGTTCATTCTTTCGGCATGAAACATTTGCTCCAATTGGATGTCGGTGTCTCTTAAGTGTGTCACCCTACGGTTCGTGAATAATGCGGACATGATCGAGACCCCTCTCGGATCAATAATCAGAAGCGGGATCTGGAGACCCATACTGACTCCCACACATTCAACGATGACTTTCTTGTGATCGTAGGAACCTTTTACGCTAGTATCTTAATCCCTTTGTTTCACGATATATTACATGTCCGAGATTCGATCATCGGTATCTCCATACCTAGTTTGATCTCGTTACCGACATGCACTCTTTTCTCGTTCCTGTGATATAAAATTCTAGTGATCAAATCACTTGCTTGCAAGCTAATCAATGTGATATCACCGAGAGGGCCCAGAGTATATCTATCCGTCATCGGGATGAACAAATTCCACTCTCGATCCATGAGCCTCAACATAACACTTTATTAGTTCTGAATCCATCTTTATAATCACCCTGTTACGGTGTGACGTTTGATGTTATCAAGAAACTCTTCCGGTGTTAGTGATTGACATGATCTCATGGTCTAAGGATTAGGATCACTTCGTAAGTTGTTATAGCAATATAAACTCAATGACTTTGATCGTAATGCTATACTTCGGATGAATGTTCATCACACCATTACACTAATGTTGTGATCCTGTTATTAACAACATCCAATGTCCATGATCAGGAAACCTTGATCATCTTGTTAATCAACGAGCTAGTTTATGAGAGAGGCATAACTAGGAACTTTCTGTTTGTTTATTAAACACACATGTATTAACGTTTCCGTATTAATACAATTATAGCATGCAAAATAAACATCTATCATATACTTGGAATACACATAATAAACACTTTATTATTGCCTCTCAGGGCATATTCCCTTCAGTCTCCCACTTGCACTAGAGACAATAATCTAGTTACATAGTGATAAATATAACACCCATTGAGTTCTGGTGTTGATCATGTTTTGATCTAGGGAGAGTTTTAGTCAACGGATCTGCTACATTGAGATCCGTATGTACTTTACAAATCTTTATATCTCCATCCTTGACATGCTCGCAGATGGAGTGAAACCGGCGCTTAATATGCTTGGAATGCTTGTGAGACCTTGGCTCTTTGGCATTGGAAATGGCACCATTGTTGTCACAATAGATCACCATTGGGTCCAACGCGTTTGCCACCACTCCTAGTTCGGATATGAACTCCTTCATCCAAACTGCTTCCTGAGCCGCTTCTGAACAGCAACATATTCGGCCTCCGTTGTTGATCCCGCTACCACAGGTTGTTTGGAGCTCCTCCAACTAACCGCTCCGCCATTCATGAGAAATACGTATCCGGATTGAGACTTAGAGTCATTCGGATCGGTGTCAAAGCTAGCGTCGACATAACACTTAGCGACGAGCTCTTCTTCACCTCCGTATACAAGAAACATATCCTTAGTTCTTCATAAGTACTTAAGGATATTCTTGACCGTTATCCAGTGTTCCGAACCTGGATCCGATTGGTACCTACTAGTCAAACTAATAGCATGTGCCACATCCGGTCTTGTACATAGCATGGCGTACATTATAGAGCCTATGGCTGAAGCATAGGGGACTTTGTCCATTATCTCTCTTTCTTCCGCCGAAGCCGGACTTTGAGTCTTACTCAATGTCTTGCCTTGAAACATAGGTAAGAACCCCTTCTTACTTCCGTCCATTTTAAACTTCTTTAAAATCTTATCAAGGTATGTACTTTGCGATAGCCCTATTAGGCGCCTAGATCTATCTCTATAGATCTTTATGCCTAATATGTATGACGCTTCACCTAGGTCCTTCATTGAAAATTTGCTGTTTAGATAACTTTTAACACTGTTTAAAAGATCTATATCATTTCCGATCAATAATATGTCATCCACATATAATATCAGAAATGCCACATTGCTCCCACTCACTTTCTTGTAAATACAAGCTTCTCCATAAGTTTGGACAAATCCAAACTCTTTGATCACCTCATCAAAGCGGAGATTCCAACTTCGTGATGCTTGCTTCAATCCATAGATGGATCGCTGAAGCTTGCACACCTTGTTAGCATCCTTAGGATCGACAAAACCCTTTGGTTGTATCATATACAACTCTTCTTCAATATTACCATTGAGAAACGCGGTTTTGACATCCATCTACCATATCTCATAATCGAAATATGCAGCAATTGCTAACATAATCCTAACTGACTTTAGCATCGCTACGGGAGAGAAAGTCTCATCGTAGTCAACTCCTTGAATTTGTCGAAACCCCTTTGCGACAAGTCGAGCTTTATAGACGGTCACATTACCATCAGCATCAGTTTTCCTTTTGAAAATCCATTTGTTCTCCACGGCCTTTCGGTCGTGAGGTAATTCCACCAAGTTCCAAACTTGATTTTCATACATGGATTCCATCTAGGATTTCATGGCTTCTAACCATTTGTTGGAATCCGGGCTCATCATCGCTTCTTCATACGTCGCAGGGTCATCATTTTCATCAACCATGAAATTCATGATAGGATTTCCGTACAGCTCGGGAGCTGCACGCGTCCTGTTTGACCTGCGAGGTTCGGTAGTACTCTCTTTCGGAGTTTCATGATCATTATCATTAGTTCCCTCTTCAACAGGTGGAGCCAACTCCGGAACAACTTCCGGCGCTGCGCTACTCGCCATACTTTGAAGAGAAGGTTCCACAACCTCTTCGAGTTCTACCTTCCGACTACTCACACCTTTCACGAGAAACTCTTTCTCTAGAAAGGATCCATTCTTGGCAACAAAAACCTTGCCCTCGGATCTGTGATAGAAGGAATACCCAATAGTTTCTTTAGGGTATCCTATGAAGACGCATTTTTCCGCTTTGGGTTCGATTTTATCCGGTTGAAGTTTCTTCACATAAACATCGCATCCCCAAACTTTAAGAAATGACAGCTTAGGTTTGTTTCCAAACCACAATTCATACGGTGTCTTTTCAACGGATTTAGATGGTGCCCGATTTAAAGTGAATGCAGTAGTTTCTAGTGCATAACCCCAAAATGACAACGGCAAGTCCGTCAGAGACATCATAGATCGAACCATATCTAATAAAGTACGATTACGACGTTCCGACACACCATTTCGCTGTGGTGTTCCGGCAGGTGTGAGTTGTGAAACAATTCCACACTCTTTCATGTGAGTGCTAAACTCCTAACTTAGATACTCACCTCCACGGTCGGACCGTAGAAATTTGATCTTTCTATTATGATGATTTTCCACTTCATTCTGAAATTCCTTGAACTTTTCAAAAGTTTCAGACTTGTGTTTCATCAAGTAGATATAACCGTATCTACTCAAATCATCCGTGAAAGTAACAAAATAACGATATCCACCTCGCGTCGACACACTCATTGGACCACATACATTAGAATGTATGATTTCCAATAAATCTGTCGCCCGTTCCATTGAACCGGAAAACGGCGTTCTAGTCATCTTGCCCATAAGGCATGGCTCACATGTATCAAATGATTCATAATCAAGTGATTCCAAAAGTCCATCCGAATGGAGCTTCTTCATGCGTTTAACGCCAATATGACCTAGACGGCAGTGCCACATATATGCGGATATATCATCATTAAGTTTAATCCTTTTAGCATCAACATTATGAATATGTGTAACATTATCATCGAGATCTAATAGAAATAAACCATTCATCATCGGTGCATGACCATAAAAGATTTCATTCATATAAATGGAACAACCATTGTTCTCGGATTTAAATGAATAACCACTTCGCATCAAACATGATCCAGATACAATGTTCATGCTCAGTGCAGGCACCAGATAACATTTATTCAAGTTTATAACTAATCCCGACGGTAAGTGGAGAGGCAGCGTTCCGACGGCGATCACATCAACGCTTGATCCATTGCCGACATGCATCTTGACCTCACCCCTTGCTAGCGGTCTCTTGTTCCGCAGCCCCTGATTCGAGTTACAAATATTAGCAACTGAACCGGTATCAAATACCCAGGTGCTACTGCGAGCACTAGTCAAGTACACATCAATAACATGTATATCATATATACCTTTGTTTGCCTTGCCGGCCTTCTTGTCTGCCAGATACTTGGGGCAGTTGCGCTTCCAGTGGCCAGTCCCCTTACATTAGTAGCACTCGGAATCAGACTTAGGTCCAACTCGGGGTTTCTTTTCAGGCGCGGCAACAGGCTTGACGCCCTTACTTCCCTTTCGTTTTCCCTTCTTGTCTTTCTTGAAACCAGTGTTCCTATTGATCATCAACACTTGATGTTCCTTTTTGATCTCCACTTCTGCAGTTTTAAGCATTGACAGAAGCTCGGGGAGAGACTTCTTCATGCCTTGCATATTATAGTTCATCACGAAGCTCTTATAGCTAGGTGGCAGAGACTGCAGAACACGATGGATGCCTAAGTCAATGGGAATCGATATTCCCAAGGACACAAGCTTATCGGCGTAACCCGACATCTTGAGTACAGGCTCACTAACGGAGCTGTGCTCTTCCATCATGCAGCTAAAGAACTTTTCTGAAGCGTTGTAGCTCTCTACAGCAGCATGTGTGTCGAAAATCATTTTCAACTCACCCATTGTATCAAATGCATTTCCGTTTTCGAAACGCTTTCGAAGTTCCGGCTCTAGCCCATACAATATGCCGCAATGAACTAAGTTGTGGTCCTCCTGACGAGTCTGATAGACATTCTTCTCCTCGTCAGGGGCATCATCTAAAGGTGGGGGGCCTAACGGCGCTTCTAGCACATATTGCTTTTGTGCAGCAGAGAGGAGAACCCTCAAATTCATGGCCCATTCAGTAAAGTTGCTACCGTTCGTTGCTAGTTTCTCTTTCTCCATGAACACATTGAAATTAAAAGCAGGTGGTGCCATCTACAACAGAATTTGTAAAGTTTAGACTAAGTGTATGATAGATTGAGTTCAACTAATCTATATTACGAATGAACTCCCACTCAAAAACGACATCCCTCATGCCTTTTTGGTGATTACATGAACCAAATCCACTATACCATGTCCGATCATCACGTGAGTCGGTATAGCTTCAAAGGCGAGCATCAAATGGGCATCATATCAACTATATGACTCATGCTTAACCTTTTGGTCCGTGTTCCGAGGCCATGTTTGTACATGCTAGGCTCGCCAAGTTAGAACCTTAGTATTCGCGTCTGTAACTGTTTTACACCCGAAATATGGTCGTGGATCCAAGAACACCCGATCATCACGTGATGTCTTGGAGCGACGAAAACATAGTCGGTGCATACTAAAGGAAGAACACATTCTTATCTTGATATTTAAATGAGGGATCATCTTATTATGCTAACAAAGCGCTAAAAAAGCAATATAAGATGCTATCAAACATCATATGTTTATTAGTGAAATTATATGGTTCCCGCAGATGATCTCTATCATGTGCATCGTGGTATGATCACTATCATACCTATATGTGTAAATCCAAGGTCTATGGATTTTACACGCTATGTGTGTTGTAAGAGTATCATCTCATACTTCTACTTACAACACTACCATATCATAACACTAGCCCAGCAACAATCTAAACTAGACGCCTCTAATTTATCCATTGCAAGTTTTACGTGGCTTAGGGCTTTCGAGATAGAACCGTTCTTACCTACGAACATGAACCACAACGAGGATAATAAAATTGTTGACAACTCGCTTGCAAAATAGATATTGACTATAGTAGGAGAGACAGACACCCGCTAGCCACTTATGCAAACTAGTTGCATGTCAAGCGTGGAACAGGTCTCATGTGCGAGGACATGTAAAGTTTGTCCGGGCCGCTTCATCCCACTATGCCACCAATATCCAAAATTACAACAAAGGAGCAACAACATGATCATCATCGCCCACATACTCATATGTGTACTACCCGTGTAAAGTATCTACGCATAGATCCGGCTCTGATACCACTGTAGGGTTCGCAGCATAGAAAACAAAAATTTTCCTACGATGTGAACTATATACCAAGATCTATCTACTAGATACAAACAACGGGCGGATGTATATCCGTAGAGAACATACCCTTGAAGACCGACAAAGCTTAACGAGTTCAACTCGTGGTTGATGTAGACGATCTCTTGCCGATCTCAAGATCGAGAGGAAGTCCTAGCGCCGCAAATCAGCAGCGCATCCGTGCTCGCACACACGTTCGAGGCACCGAGCAACCTCCGCCTCCTCGCTCCAGCGATGCAGCGGAAGCACAACTCTTTCTTGCTGAATAGCCACCGGGAACATGTATCTCGCTAGTCCGAGACCATGGGGGATAAATTCTAGAGGGGGAGAGAGATCCTTCACGAGGAGGTGTGAGAGACAAGTGAGGAGGGGGGCTCCTTTATAGGAGGAGGGGGGGCACCCAAGGGGGTGGCCGCCGGCCATGGGGGCTGCCCCCTCCCCTCCTTCATTCATGTGGGTGGACACTCCACTCACAAAATGCCATTTAAAATCCCTCCACTCAAAAGTCCACTCAAATTCCCATTAAATTTCCACCAAATTTAATGCAAACTCTCATTAAATAAAACTCTTTTATTTTATTCAGAATTTTGTCAATTACTTTAATGACAAACATTCACAAATAACCCCTTGCTAGAATTCTATTTCACATGCATAACCACTTTATGCAATTTCACCCGAAAACCTATTTCGGTATCTAGTGAAATAAATTCCTGCGCTTGTTCATTCTTTCGGCATGAAACATTTGCTCCAATTGGATGTCGGTGTCTCTTAAGTGTGTCACCCTACGGTTCGTGAATAATGCGGACATGATCGAGACCCCTCTCGGATCAATAATCAGAAGCGGGATCTGGAGACCCATACTGACTCCCACACATTCAACGATGACTTTCTTGTGATCGTCGGAACCTTTTACGCTAGTATCTTAATCCCTTTGTTTCACGATATATTACATGTCCGAGATTCGATCATCGGTATCTCCATACCTAGTTTGATCTCGTTACCGACATGCACTCTTTTCTCGTTCCTGTGATATAACATTCTAGTGATCAAATCACTTGCTTGCAAGCTAATCAATGTGATATCACCGAGAGGGCCCAGAGTATATCTATCCGTCATCGGGATGAACAAATTCCACTCTCGATCAATGAGCCTCAACATAACACTTTATTAGTTCTGAATCCATCTTTATAATCACCCTGTTACGGTGTGACGTTTGATGTTATCAAGAAACTCTTCCGGTGTTAGTGATTGACATGATCTCATGGTCTAAGGATTAGGATCACTTCGTAAGTTGTTATAGCAATATAAACTCAATGACTTTGATTAATGCTATACTTCGGATGAATGTTCATCACACCATTACACTAATGTTGTGATCCCGTTATTAACAACATCCAATGTCCATGATCAGGAAACCTTGATCATCTTGTTAATCAACGAGCTAGTTTATGAGAGAGGCATAACTAGGAACTTTCTGTTTGTTTATTAAACACACATGTATTAACGTTTCCGTATTAATACAATTATAGCATGCAAAATAAACATCTATCATATACTTGGAATACACATAATAAACACTTTATTATTGCCTCTCAGGGCATATTCCCTTCAGAAGCTCCCCGGGCCGCGCGGCGTCATCACCATCAACGGCGACCCCGACATGGCCGCCGAGTGCGAGGCCAAAGGAGCCAAACTCGCCGACGCCGTCATCGCGGCAGAGGCCAACCACGCCGACGAGCTCGCCAAGTACGCGAGCGGGGTCAACAACGACAACCCCACCATACTCAAGAAGCCCAATTCGGAGGGCACCAACACCTCAGCCTTCGAGGCAACGACGGACACCCGCACCGTCGAGCTGTTCCCAGGCTACTCCAGCCAGACGGTGACGATCGGGACATGTATGAGCCCATCATAGGAAGGCGCGCTCATCGAGTTCCTCCGTGAGAACAGGGACATCTTCGCATGGAATCCCTCTGACATGCCTGGTGTCCCTAGGGAACTCGCTGAGCACAAACTCAACGCCGACCCCAAAGTGCGACCCGTCAAGCAGTCGCTGCGGCCCTTCAATGAAGAGCGCCCCCGAGCCATCGCCGAGGAGGTGCAGCGTCTACTCGCTGCAGGCTTGATCTGGCCAATCAAATACTCCAAGTGGCTGGCAAACCCAGTCCTGTTCGAGAAGAAAAATGGGACCTGGAGGATGTGTATCGACTACACAAACTTAAACAGCGCCTGCCCGAAGGAGCAATTCGTCCTCCCGCGGATCAACCAAACAATCGGCTCCACCGCGGGATCGGAGTCGCTGTGCTTCCTCGACGCCTACTCTGGGTACAACCAGATCAATATGGCTGTCGAGGACGAGGAAAAGACGGCGTTCATCACGCCATTTGGAGATTTCTGCTACACCGCCATGACCTTCGGCCTCAAGAACGCCGGTGCGACCTACCAGCGGTGCATGCAGGAATGCCTTGCGAGCCAAATTGGCCGCAATATCCACGTCTACATCGACGACGTGGTAGTGAAGTCCGCTCGCCAGGGCGATCTACTCGCCGACCTGTCGGAAACATTCGCCAATCTGCGGAAATACAAGATAAAGCTAAACCCAGGAAAATGCACCTTCGGTGTACCAGCAGGGCAACTACTGGGGTACGTCGTCTCCAAGCGCAGGATCGAGGCAAACCCCACCAAGATCGACACGATCGCTCGACTCGGCAAACCCAAGTGCCTGCGCGACGTCCAGAAGCTGGCCGGGCGAGTCACGGCTCTCAGCCGCTTCATCCCCCGATTGGGAGAAAAGGCGATGCCCCTATACCGCCTGATGCGAAAGAACCCCACCTTCCAGTGGGACAAGGAGGCAGACGACGCACTCCGCGACCTCAAGAAGGTGCTACTCGAAGCACCGCTACTCGCCGCCCCCGTCGACAAAGAAGCCATGCTGGTCTACGTCGCAGATTCCGAGCGCGTCGTCAGCGCCGTCATGGTCGTCGAGTGGCTGGAGGAAGGAAAGGAGCGCCCGATACAACGACCGGTGTACTATATCAGGGAGGTCCTCACCGAGTCGCGCCAGCGGTACCCGCAATACCAGAAACTGGTATATGCAGTCTTCAGAGCACACCGGCGACTGCCGCACTACTTCCAGGAGCACCCGATCACGGTCGTGTCCTCAGCACCGTTGCAGGACATCATCCGCAACCGTGAGGCGACCGGGCGAGTCGCCAAGTGGGCCGTCGAAATCGGAGTCCACAACATCAAGTATGAGCCACAAAAAGCGATCAAGTCACAAGATCTCACGGACTTCATCGCCGACTGGGAAGAGGCCCAGCAGCCGAAAAAGCTGCCATACCTCCACTACTGGAGCCTGCACTTCGATGGCTCCAAAAACGCGGACGGTGCAGGAGCAGGGATCGTGTTGACTTCCTCGAAGGGCGACAAGCTCCACTACGTCCTCTGCCTCGACTTCACCCCCTGTACCAACAACATGGCCGAGTACGAGGCATTACTCCATGGCATGCGAGCTGCCAAGGAGATGAATGTCAACCGCCTACGTTGCTACTTGCGACGCCATCTCTCCCACCATGGCGGCATACCGCCAAGAAGTAGACAAGCTGGGTGGAACTTCGCAGGCTACTCCGTCGAGTGGATCGACAGGCGGAAGAACGAGGAGGCCGACGCACTCTCTCGCATCGGGTCAGCTCGACTCGCACCACCCGTCGGCGTATTCCTCGACACGATCACCAAGCCATCAGTCTCTCCCCCAAGGGAGATCGACATCGGAGTCCCGCTGCAACCAGAGGCAGCCCTGGTCGCACTCATCGCCGAGCCAGACGACTGGACCAAGCCATACATCGCCTACCTGGAGGCTGGCACCTTGCCGGCAGACGAGACAGACGCCCGGATGGTTGCACGTCGATGCAAATCCTTCACCATCATCGACGGCGAGCTCCACAAGCGCAGCGTGACCGGCGTGTTCCAACGCTGCGTCCAACCCGCAGAAGGACGCAAGATCCTCCACGACATCCACTCCGGCGACTGCGGCCACCACGCCGGAGCCCGCTCTCTGGTCGCAAAGGCTATGCGGCATGGCTTCTAC
Source organism: Avena sativa (assembly GCA_916181665.1). Lineage (NCBI taxonomy): Eukaryota > Viridiplantae > Streptophyta > Magnoliopsida > Poales > Poaceae > Avena > Avena sativa. The sequence continues at coordinate 411,076,698 of OV702281.1, read as the reverse complement.
TGGCCCACCGCACACGCCGATGCTGTCGACATTGTCCAGCGGTGCGCCGGGTGCCAGAAGTACGCCAACCAGACACACGTGCCAAGCTCAGCGCTCAAGACAATCCCCATCACCTGGCCATTCGCCGTGTGGGGTATGGACATGGTAGGCCCTTTCAAAAAGGCCCCCTCCGGCTTCACCCACCTCCTGGTCGTGGTCGACAAATTCACAAAGTGGGTGGAGGCCAAGCCAGTCCGGAAATGCGACGGGAAGACCGCCACGAAATTCCTACGCGAGCTCATATATCGCTACGGGTTCCCAAACAGCATCATCACGGACAACGGCACCAACTTCACCAAAGGAGCCATGGCCGAGTTCTGCGAGGAACATCACATCCGGCTCGACCTCGTGTCAGTCGCCCACCCGGAGTCCAACGGCCAGGCGGAATGGGCCAACCAGAGCATCCTCCAAGGCCTGAAGCCGCGGCTCCAAGTACCACTCGAGCGCACCGCCGGGTGCTGGGTCGAGGAGCTACCCTCCGTCATCTGGGGTATCCGCACCTCGGTCAACAGGTCGACAGGGTTCACCCCCTTCTTTATGGTGTACGGCGCCGAAGCAGTCATGCCCACCGACCTCGAGCACGACTCGCCAAGGGTCGTCCACTACACGGAGGCTGCGAACGAACTCGCACGTCAGGACGGAGTTGATTAACTCGACGAGGCACGCGACCTAGCTCGCTCTCACACTGCCATCTACCAGCAAGGACTCCGCCGCTACCATAGCCGGCGGGTGAAAACTCGCACCTTCCAGGAAGGCGACCTGGTGCTACGCCTCATCCAGGACAAGAAAGGCATGCACAAGCTCTCCCCCCCGTGGGAGGGACCATTCGCCATCGGGCGAGTACTCGGTAACGACGCCTACTACCTCACCGACGTTCGCGGAGACGGAAAACTCGACGTCAAGCGACCATGGAATGTAAACCTCCTACGGAAGTTCTACTCCTAGAACTCCACATATGTATCCTCCAGTCGCTATGAAATAAAACATATTGGTTACCACAAACTGTGTCTACTCTCCGTGTCTTGTGCCACTCGCACTCGTAATAACAGCACCAAGCTAACTGCAGGAGTCAACCTTTGGTACAGCGATCGGCACGGGCAAGTAGTGTGCTACGAGGGCACTGGGTTACACCAGGCCTCGCAACGTCCACGAAAAACGCCTAGCCGGAGCCCCATTAGAATCGCCTAGCTCGACTGGCTTAACGAGCCCAGACAACTGCCTTCGCTCCTCACAGCGACCATGATCCTCTGCATCCTCGACACAGCGACTCGAACGGCCAAGTACCACGCTCGGGGACTGACGATCAGTTTAGTGCGAGCGACTAGGGAAAACGCCAAGTATGAGAGCATGCCCAGGACTCGCCATGCGACTGACCCGACGGGCCAGGCAGGAGTGATGCGCTTACTCTGATGCACCCAGTCCTCACCCACCCTAGAGTCGCGCCTAGAACAACCAAGTACCACGCTCGGGGACTCGGCTACCCGACCTCGTTCGCGCAAGGGAAAACGGTGAAGTACAGAGCACTCATGGGAGTCGCCTTGCGACTGGCTTTCCAAGCTCGGGCGAGTCGACCTCAATAACAAAACGTTCAAAACCAAAAACACATGCCAAACGAGGTAAACCCCATAAAAAGGGCGGACGCACTCGGGGACTCGTTCAACCCTCAATCACACACACACGACAATTCACAAAATAACACGATATCCCATTATAGCAGATCATAGTTGTTACAAAGTACAAGGTGCGCCCAATGGCCGAACTGCTACTAACGCCCCAGGGCACAATGTCTTATTCCGCAGGCTTCGATGTCGACTCGCCGCCACCCTTGCGGTTGCGAATGAAGGGAGTGTACGGGTTCGACGGGTACGTCGTCAGCTCACCCGCCATTGCTGCACGGAAGGGCTGCTCGATCTTGAAGGCCCGGTGCTGCGGCTCGGGGTCGTTGGGTGCGACGATCGTCTCTTGATAAGGAAGGAGGTCGCCCATCGCCCAGACGCGATCGGAGTATACCGCGGCGCGGTCCGTCAGCTTCAGCACCTCGGCGATCTCCACCGAGCCAGTCGACGATGGGTAGCCACTCGTCACGTCATCCAGATCGAAATCCTCCGGGAAGTGGGCGAGCCCAAGGCTAAGCGCCGTCGCCGCCCCGCGCCGGAACGCCGACCGCGTCATGAACTCGACGACTGATGGCGCCTTCTCCAAGTACCGCCACACTTCGACGAGGTCGCTGGGAATCACTTCTGTGAGCGACATCTCCTGAAGATACGCCCGAATACAAGTCGCGGACAACGTGGCCGAGTCGACCAGAGTGGCCACACACTGCCGCGCGTCGAACGACTGCGCCTCTTCTGCGCTGTCGATGATCCGACCTGTGGACAGAGGGGGGGTAGTGAGTACATCAAAGATCACACAATGAAAATATTACAGGCAGAGGTAGGCACACTTACCAATCAAAGGACGGGAGAGATCCGTGATGAAGCTTTGAAGAGAGGAGTAGTCGTCTTGAAGCCCAGCAACAAGGGCGTCAGAAACCTTACGCTCCTCAGCGGCGGCCGTAACAGCAGCCTTGGCTCGCCCATCCGCCGAGCTCGCCTCCTCCTTCGCGTCCTTAAGCTCGTGCTCAAGGTCGGCGATCCACTTCTCAGCCAAACTCAACGCAGATTGAGCCGCCGTCAGCTCACTCGCCGGGACAAGGCCCTGGCGAACCTCCTCTGCCTTCGCAGCAATCGCCTGGAGTCCCTTGTTCGCCTCTTGGACGGTGACAAGTTCCTTCTCCGCGCGACACTTTGCAGCAAGCCGGTCGGCTGATTCACATTGCAAACCCTGTACAAAAGTCAAACAGTTAACAAAAACGGAATCCTAAGTGCCCACCCGCTGAAATTCAGCGACTGGACACTCGGGGACTGGAGATCAAAAATCCTAAGTGTCCACCCGCTGAAATTCAGCGACTGGACACTCGGGGACCGGAGATCAAAAATCCTAAGTGCCCACCCGCTGAAATTCACCGACTAGACACTCAAGGACTGGAGATCAAAAATCCTAAGCGCCCACCCGCTGAAATTCAGCGAATGCGCACTCGGGGACTGGGCGCGAGAAATAAAAGGAAACACCAAAAAAATCTGACCACTGCAATTCAGTGGCCCGATCCTCGGGGACTGGACATACCTGGATGGCTGCGCCAAGCATGCCATGAAGCTGTAGTGCGTCCACGGATGCGAGAAGAGCCGGAGTGTGCCCGCGATGCTGCTCGACCTCCGTCTCGGCGACCCCAGGTGCGCGGCTCGATGGCGTGGTACCACTCGCCGTAGCCGCTATGGCCATGAAGCAGGGGAAGGTCGCGATGGATGCGCCGGCACCAAAAGAGGCCGGTTCGGCCATCCCAGGCGAGGAAGCACCCTACTTGATCGCCGAGGCCGCCCACGCCACAGGATCACTCGGAGCAATCGTCGTGTCGTTAGACACCGTGACGACTTCGTCGCTCTTGGACTTCTTGGCACTGTCTGTGGGGGCAGCGACCTCATCAGCCTTCCTCTTCCAAGAGGGGTCCTCCTCGGCGACGACTGGCGGCACTTTGGCCATGGACGGATGGCCTATCTTTTTAACTCCAGTCCTGCAAATTGATTACATTAGCAAAGTGGTCCGAGTACAGCGAAAAGCAAGGCAAGTGAATAAAACTCACTTGGCGACGGGTATGAACCGCAACCCCGTGCGGATGCTAGGCGGCTTCTCCAGTTCGGGGCCCAGTTTCCAACTGAGGCCCATCTCCAGGACATCATGCGCCCAAGACACGGACGACCCCTTCGTTTACGAGGCCGCGACAGGAGCCTCCACCACGTTTTCGGCGGGAGCTTTCCTGGGAGGCGAAGCTTCCGCGACCGGAGCAGCCCCCGACCCAGAGACTGGGGCGAACGGGAGGGGGAATCGAGGCCAGAGGTACCTCACTAAGGGCGGCGGTGGCATCCGGTGCTGCCGTCGTCTGTGGCGCGTCGTCCTTGGCCAGGCTGGTGGCGTCGGAGATACTCGCCGAACGAGGCGGAGATGCCTGTTTCGCCGGCTTCGTCTTCCTCTTCGGAGGGGCCTTCACTTCCTTCTTCTTCTTCTTTTTTGAAGGAGTAGCCTCGTGACGCGAGGTGTGCTCGGGAATCTCGTCGTCATCGTCATCATGGCGTTCAAGGCTTCTACTCGCCTCGAGTTCGCGTTGACGCTGCCCGCGAGTCTTGCGAACCAGTGGGACGGCTTCTTCCTCAGACTCGTTGTCGTCGTCGCTCCTGTCGCTCTCGATACCGCCCCTGGCAGGAGGCGATTCGCCCCCGCCTGGACGGACGAGCTCGAATTCTCGTCGTCTGCGGGCGGAAGCCACCCTTCCACCACTTGAAATAATTGCAATAGGCATGAGACAGTATTAGTATAACCGCGACAACATCAACTGCGACTGCGAATGATAGAAAAACGACTTACCTTCGGGGCTGGATGCTTCGCGGTATAGGGGGAGACCCCAGCCTTCGCGTCCAGGTACACCGCCTGTGTTATCTTCTTCAACGTCGGGATGTAGTCCTCGAGTTTCCACTCGGCGAGGCAGGATTTCGTCGAATCTTCCCGGCCCGTGTACTCGTACATGTAATGGTCACGATGGGCCAGGGGAACGAGTCGCCGCCCGAGCCAGCAGTTGTACAAGTTGATGGTCTGAAGACCCTTCTTCTTCAGGCCGCGGATGGTTTGAAGCATCTCATCCACGACCATCCGCTGGTCTGTTGGAAGCTTGCCGACTTGGAAGTAGGGACTGCAGCCCAGGTAGCACTCGCAGAACGCCACGAAAATGGCGAGCTGCTCGATGCTGTGCGGGCCCAGGTCCGATGGCTCGATCCCGTAGAAGGCGCAGAAGCGCCGGAAGAAGAGAGATGTGGGGAATCCCAGCCCCCGTTCCAGGTGGCTGGTGAAGCAGACGAATTCTCCCTCGCGTGGGTCCGGAGTCACCTCTCCGGCCGCGGGGATGCGCCACCTGCCGGCGCGTAGGATCTCGGCCTCCTCGAAAGACGCCAGTAGCGCTCTCGTACACTTGGACCTGCCCCATGGTTCGGTGGAGAGGGCCATTGGCGGAAAGGTTCGTGGAGGTCGGAGGATTTTGGATCGGCTGGATCGCGATGCGGAGGAAAACGGAGGTGCGCGCAATCGGATGAAATGACGAGGGGGTGGTTCTCCGATCACCTACCATTCCTTTTATATAGAGGTTATTACCCGCCAAATCAGGAAGCCGTTACTACGCGGTGATTACGCCAAAAGTTACCGTTGGATTACCCCAACGGCTAGTTTTGACTGCGTTTGACGGTCCAACTTCAGCCACTCGGCTCGCTGACCCGACCACTACAACAGTGACTAAATATTTCGCCGACCCGTTCGCCAAGCTGTGACCAGAATGACTAGGTTTTTCCTTTATTCAGGAGCCCGCCACCGATTCGAATGGATGTCCGCATTGGACCCGTATGCTCTGACTTCCAGCAACCACCTGCGCCCAATCGACGACGGCCTCGGGGACTACTTATGGGGATATGCCTACCGGGGTATACCCAGCAGGACGTTTCCGACTGGCCCAGGAACTGGCGAGTGGGCCTGCAAGACGGCGACTGGATCAAGACCTGGCGTGGATCCAAGCGACTGGAAGCTGAAGGCCCAGGAGAGTAGATAGGCCCAGTCGGATTAGGTTAAACGAGTACCGAAACCTTAACTGATTCGGTTGAGATATGTAAACCCTAGGGGAGGGTGAGTCTATATAAACCTCCCTACAGGGCGTGTAAATGCACGTTCCATCATCCACCCAAGCGACTCGCCGCCTAGCCGACGAGCTCGCCCCATTGTACCTCCATCATAATACAATCTAGCGGGAGTAGGTCTTTACCCTTCGGGGGGCCGAACCTGGGTAAAACCCTGTGTCTCCGCCCTCATCTCGCACCGCAGATGGCTGGCCGCCCTTGCCCTTCGTTCTACTACTCGCTGCCGATTGCAGCATCTGCCGTGGTCATTCCCACAACAACGTTGAAGGAGGCAAAAGAGTTAGTAGAAAAATGTAATGGTTGCCAGAGATACGCCAGCAACATACATATGGCCTCGTCCGAATTAAAGACAATACCAATTACTTGGCCATTTTCTGTATGGTGCTTGGATATGGTAGGTCCGTTCAAGCCAGTACGGGGCGGTATGACCCACATTCTAGTCATGCTGGATAAATTCACAAAGTGGATCGAAGTAAAACCAATAAGAAAATGTGATGGACCAACAACACTAAAATTCCTCAAAGATATTATCTTAAGATACGGTTATCCACACAGTGTTATTACAGACAATGGCACAAATTTTGCTGAAGGAGCCTTTGCTAGATTCTTCCAAGAGAAACACATAAGACTAGATGTTGCCTCGGTGGCTCACCCAGCATCAAACAGGCAAGTAGAGAGATCAAATGGGCTGGTATTATCCGAAATAAAACCCCGGCTTGTCGAACCTTTGCAAAGGTCGGCAGGATGCTGGATTGAGGAACTACCAGCAGTACTGTGGAGCCTCAGGACTACACCAAACAGGTCGACAGGATATACCCCATTTTTTCTGGTATATGGGGAAGAAGCCGTGCTTCCAGCCGGCATAATGCATGATTCGCCACGAGTGACCCAGTACACAACTGCCGAGGTAAATGAGGTAGCTCGGCAAGACGATGTCGATTTACTAGAAGAGGCCAGGGAATTGGCACTATCAAGATCAGCTATTTATCAGCAAGACCTACGATGATATCACAGCAAGAAATTCAATCCAAGAGTTTTTAAAGAAGGAGATTTGGTTCTTCGGCTAGTGCAGTGCGCAACCGGCATGCACAAACTATCACCCCCATGGGAAGGACCATTCATCGTGAGTAAAGCATTGCACAATGATGCATATTACCTAATCGATGCTCAGTCACCAGAAAAGAACAAGGCAAACAAAGCTGGCGACGAAACAAAAAAATCGTGGAACATAGATTTACTTCGCCCATTCTACACTTAGGAGCTATATGTTGTACGTCTTAATATGATGCATCAAGTTGGAGTATCAAGCGTGAATTGAACCTCGGCACCTCGAGCAGCGACTCGGGAACTGCACAATGTTGTTTCTATTTTTTAAGACTATGTAGTAAACCTCAGCATCTCGAGCAGTAGCTCGGGGACTGCACTATGTTATTTCTTATTTTGAATCATGTGTTAAACCTCGGCACCTCGAGCAGTGACTTGGGGACTGTACCGTGTATTTCTTATTCCTAAATTATGTGTTAAGTCTCAGCACCTCGAGCAGTGACTCGGGGACTGTATCGTATTATCCCTTATTTCGAATTATGCATTAAAACCTCGATACCTTGAGAATCGGGGACTGCCCCATGATGGTTTCTTGTTCTAAAAAAGCGTATTAAACTTCGGCACCTTGAGTGATGACTCGGGGACTACCCCATAATATTCTCTGCGTTAACCCATGAATTATATTTCGGCAACCCAGTTCGTAACTCGGGGGCTGCCGCATGATCCGAGGTAAGTCTTTGAGCACACGCAAGAACTCGATGACCCGAGTGATAACTCGGGGACTAACTTGTATTACCCACTGTTTGTCGCCAGACACATAAAAGCTCCATAGCTTAGCTACAGACTCGGGGACTCCCCAAAGTTGATGATCATAATTTACAAGATATGATATAAACTTGTCTCAATAATCAGAGGAATAGCAAAGCAAAAACAAATAAAGATTTCTAAGGATAATGCAAAAAAGAATAACAAACCCAGCAAACTGAAGTATGATAAGGGATGCAACCTATTGTATCACTTTACCAGATATGGGCTTCGGGCTTTGTACTTCAGATAGAAGTTGAAAACACAACAGCTACGCTATCAAGTTTATAAAGGGAAGGCAAGATAAATGCCGAACTAAGGTCAGCCACATGGAAAAATACAATCCGAACCTACGAAATAAAAGTTCGCGAAAGCAAAGATGTAAAGCAATAAGACTGGTTTAAACAAAGTAATAATAATTACCATCACCCATGCCTCAGCGGCGAAAGGCAAAAAGATTCGCACCACACCAAAAGCCGGACAATTGTTCCACAAACATCATACGCCCGGCATACCGGGGACTGAAAATAACTTAAGAGTTTTTGAACCTAAATAGCGAAAAGGGCCAAAGCACCCTTAAGGGGCAGCAGCATGATCAGGAGCATCGAGAATGGCTATCTCGGATGATGGCGGGGCGACCTCGGTCTCCTGCGCAGAGGAATTTTCAGGAACTGCGCACTCCGAGGTAGACGGCACCTTAGCCGAAGTTACTTCGCCTTCAACAGAAGTAATAGTAGCCTCGGGAGAAAGCCTCGGCTGTTGAGAAACATTAGCTTGAGCTCGAGAATGCTCAGTCCCTTTAGACGAAGATCGCGCGTCGCCACCCTCATCCGAGCTTGCATTGGAGTCACGGGAGTTGTCCGAGTCACCCTCTACCTCATCCTGATCAGTCGAGTCATCATCAGAGGCATCTTCAACTTCGACATCATACGCTGGATTAGGAAGAAAACTCGGCCCTTCAATCCAATTATGTATGTCAACATACTCAACAAGCTGGAAGGCACGATCTTGGCAGCGAACGACGAACTCTGGATCCTCAACCCAACGAGAGCCAGTGCGCAAATTCATCAAAGTGTCGAGCGAGATGTCCTCGTACCAAGACAGAACGGCTGTAAGTGCCATATCGACACCAGCCCTCCCAGCAGATTCCCTCCAGAGGTTTAACTGGGTCTGAGATGCCATTAATCTCTCCACAAGTATTTTTACCTCGTCAATATCAGGAGTTCCAGAAGTATTCGGCCAAAGAACATGGTAGGCCCGAATGGCTTCTTGCACCAGATCCCTGCCCATAATCTTCATTGGTCCAATAGCAGCGCCGACGGCAATCAAGAAGTCTTCCATTGAGTATTCTGGACTTGAATCTGTGGGGACACCTCGGCGCTAACGAGCAGAAATCACTACCTTAGAGCTCACTGGTCTAGCTTCCGGAAAATGATCTACGTGAAAGGAAAACATATCAGTTAAAAATAACAAAGAGAAAAAGATAACTTGGCCACGGTCGGAAACTTACGATGAATATAATTCAACATTTTCTAGAGATCCTGGGTCCAGTCGGCCTTATTCCTCTCAAAGCGAGTGATTTCCTCGCCCATCATGTGGTTCTTCAGCTCGGCAGCATCGAGGAGTTCTTTGTCTTTCTGCAATTGCAGACTTAGTCGATTCTTTTCTTCAGAGAACTCCTGATCAACTTTTTCCAATTCGGATTTCTGCGAGAGCTTGAGAGACTCAACCTCGGCACGTAACAGGGTTATCTCATCATCCTTTTCTTTAAGCTGCGTCGAATGAGTGGCGGCTTGTTCTAAAAAATGCAGCATCATATCAGGCAGGGATATGCATTCTTGATGCAACGCTGCAAGTGTTTGTAACTCGGCTATACCAAAGCTAGAAGGTTATAAGAAACCTAGGATTAGTCTCGAACGAAAAACAATAGACGAGAGTAATAACTAACCTTCCAGAGCTTTGACCTTCTTGGTAAGGCGGATATTAAGATTATTGATATTAGCTGCATACCAGCAAAGAATGAATTAGCACATCAAGTCGAAAATATTAAGAACTTAAGGAACAATACAAAGATTTATTAAATTACCAGTTTTTTTCACCACGGGGAGAACTTTCTCATATTTCTCTTCCAATTTCTTGTGTGCAAAGAGCAATCTTTGAAATTCGGCTGTCCGCCGATCATGGGCAACCTAAGTACCAAAATGAATTACACAGCTGGATATTCAAAGCTAAGATAGATCCGAATCAAGCAAAACTTAACTCGGATCTAGGTGGCTGAATATTCAAAGCTAAGACAGATCCGAATCAAGCAAAACTTAACTATATTCAAAGCTAAGACAGATCCGAATCAAGCAAAACTTAACTCAGATCTAGGTGGCTGAATATTCAAAGCTAAGATAGATCCGAATCAAGCAAAACTTAACTCAGATCTAGGTGGTTGGATATTCAAAGCTAAGACAGATCCGAATCAAGCAAAACTTAACTCGGATCTAGGTGGCTGGATATTCAAAGCTAAGAGAGATCCGAATCAAGCAAGATTGATGTAATGGTTGACACACTTAGCCGGAAAGACCTTTTGTTATATTATCTTGATTCAGCAATGACAACCACTCTTCATAAGGCCTCTTCTATAAATTAATTATAGGAGTTGTGCTCACGGTTTCCTTTGTATCCGAAGTCCGACCTTTACTTGATGTCTCGTGTCTCGAACATCAAGGAGAACATTTAAAGTAGTGTTGCTAAATGTCTCTCGGTCGATCCTCCAGACCCTTTATTATTGGCAATCATTTTGGTTGTGCCAAATAATTGAAGTCTGAGAATGAAGTTTCTTTATTCTCGTGTCATTAGGAATCTTCTTAACTATTCATCTTAGTGGTGTAAAGTGATATCATGATCTTGGCAAAGATTTTGATAAATCTGGATGAATAAAGAGTTTCCTTCGTTATCTTAATCATGTTTTAAGAGTGACTATGATTTTGGTAATCAGGAGTTTCTCTCATTACATGTTTCTTGTAACTTTTACGAGTCCTCCCCACCAAAACAACTTTCTATCTTGGCCTTCTGTTGAATGAAGGAGTGAACCTTCTGTGTCAAAAGTAGTTCAACAGCTTGGTTTTGTTGATCCATATCTCTGCAACCTGAAATCTCTACTTAAGCCATTTAGTAGAGGTTCCCTATCGAAGTTCGTGTTTCATGTTTGTCATCTCAGAGTTGTCTTTGAACACCCCATCCATGAGTTTACCATGAGATGCTCGGTTTGTTGTTTAGTGTGTTCCCTCTTATCATTAGAATGACCCTGTTTCTTTCTCTCTTCGTCTCTTTTCCTACCTTTGGAATCTCGGGTCGAGATTCTCGTAAGGGGGATAGAGCTGTAACACCCCATTATTAGTTAAACTTATATTAGGGTTTGTTTTGCATCATAAGCATCATACCTTAAAAATGCATGCATTGAGAATTAAGGCAAAACCCTAAACCCTAATCCTTTCCTTTCTATTTGAAATCAATTCAAATGGTTTTGATTTTGAAAACTACCAAAATTAATGAAGCCCAAATGGACTAACAGGGCCCCAAAATATTTTTACTAGTTTTATAGAAGCTTTTGGTATTTTTGAAATATTTCAAAACAGATTACAAATTGAAATTACAAAGAGAAAAGCAAAAGAGAAATAGAAAAACAGATTCTGGAAATAAAAATAGCAGCCAGCACTCTCTGGGCCGAGCCCAGCTTGCCCTCTATCTTCTCTCCCCTCTTCCTGCCGCTCGCGTGCAACACTCGCAGCCAGCCGCGGCCCAGCTGGGCCCATGCGCATCCCACCCGCGGCCCGGTACCCCTTCGCCCATGTTTCATCGTCTTCCTCGCGGAGACAAGCTCCTCCGTGTCGCCGCCGACGCCGTCCTCCGTCGCTAGGATGCGCGCGTACGCCACGATGCCCGCCGCCGCCCCCGGACCCCTACAAGACCCCTTGGCCGCCGCTGGAGAACCCTAGGCCCTCACTTTCCCCTCTCCCTTGCTCTGTCTCCAGTGTGCCCGAAACCCTAGCTCTTACCGCCGACGAGCCCCGCTGTTCTCAAGCTCCCCTTGACCAGCTGAGATCTCCACCGGCTCCGCCTCGACACACTGAATACACTCCCTGAAGGAATCGAGCTGGGGTGCTCTGAGTCGAGCTCCACGACGTCGTCTTTCCTCACCGACGGATCTCGCCGCCACTGATTCGCCTTCGTCCGGCCTCGTCTCGCCACCCTAACCCCTCCATCATGACCGTGGTGAGCTGCTGATCATGCCAACACCTTCCTTTGCTCCTCTTGATTCCTGGTTTGGCCTCCCGCCGTGCGCCACCGAGCGTCGCCGCGGATGTTCGTCGGGAACACTGTTCCGGCGACCATTCGAGGGCGGCGCCGCCTCCAGCTCGCTCGTCTCGATGCCGCGGATCAAACACACGCATGCACACGTTCCCGCTCGCCTCCTGTGCCGTTCCCCTCCGTCGTCTGGCCGGTTGGCCGGCGAGCCGACGTGGCGCCCGTGTGGTGTCCACGTGGTGCCTGCGTGGCCCCGGTCCCACCAGTCAGCCTCTAGGCTCTGCCCCGGTAACAAATGCCCCTGAGCCTATTTCGCGTGTGTGGCTGCTGAGGTGGCCACGGGCCCATCGGTCAGTCACTGTGGCTAGCCCAGCGCTCGGTGTAAAAAGGTTTTCAGTTTTATTTAAATTAATAAAAGGGTTTAATAATTTTAGAAATTGTTTTGATTATTGTAAATTCAATAACTTTTAATATGTAATTCAGAAAATTACAAATAATATATCAAAATGTTCAGAAAAATGAGAACTATCTAATTAACCTATAATCATGCATTGTTCAACAACTTAAATGACAAGTTTAATTAGAACACCCTAGTAACCCTAATAGGTGATTCCGGAGTTTTTCCCGAGTTAGGGTTTTCACCCCTCGGAACCCCGATTAAGTTGTCGAGCATGCTTTAGGGTTACATTTCAATGCAAATTAACTTTTCATATCATCATACTTGCTTGAGCATTGCATCGATGCCATGTTTTGATTGTTTCCCTTTCTTTCCGGTGTTTGGTTCTTCGCGGTAGAATACGATATCGAGATCGAGATCGAAGCCCGAGGTCAACACCGTCGAAGATCGAAGATTGAAGAACAATACTTGACCAACTATAATCAAGTCAAGTACAAGGCTCCTGAAGATCTGCTTATCTGTTATCAACTGGCAAAGGCAAGCATAGCCCCACCATGATATAACCCTATGATTTCGAAAGCATTTCAATTCTGCCATGTTGCATACGATTCTACTGTGGTCTTTTATCGATAGATAAAGTATCCTATCTATTTCATTACTCTCTTTGAGCTTATATTACCTGATACACTGCTCCTAGCATAACTAGGTTTGGCTTGTGTGCACTGCTAGAGCTTATATCTACGTCCTACTTAGCCATGCATAGCTGTTGAGTCTGGTCCATGTATCAGATGCAGAGAATCTAGTATGGCAGGAGAACGTGATGTGATGAGATCAGTGATATGAGATTAAACATGCTAAGGCTTGTATGGGAGGCCACAGTGGGATGTGGTATTTCTAGTCCCATGCTCGCCACCACTAGGACCTGAGTTCTTGCCTTTGGAACCAAGATGAGCGTACAGCCACACGGGGCTTGGGAACCCCTCGCCTGATTAACTTGCCTAGTAGATTCCATGAGTCACATAGTTCAGGCGTTCCATTCGACATATGCATAGAAAATCTTTTGAAAGATTTGCCGGGTGAAGTTGGTGCATTCATAACAGGTAGGTAAACGTAGACCGGGTTGCTTGGGGTCGATGGAGCCCCTGTTAACCAACCTCGCCTCACATCTTTTAGTACCGGCTTCGGGATTTGACCCGTCACGGCGGAACCATACTTATTGCGTGACTCATGGTCTCAGCGAAAGCAAGGTAAAGGTCGTGGCCAACCACCCTTTGCCAGCCTTCCAAGGAAGAGGGCTAATAGTTTGGCATTAAAAGTCGGTTGGTACATGTGGGTAAAGTTGTACACCCCTGCAGGGTAATAATATTTTCGAAAAGTCGTGTTCACGGTTATGAATGCTTGGTGACCAGATTCTAAGATCATAGAGAACTTGAATCTAATTGTAAAACTTGGCAGATCAATGTGTGCTTAAGGATGCTTCCTCATGGGTACGAGGGGGTGATCCTAGTTGGTAGATGTTGATGATTCGATGGATATCAAAAGATGATGATCAATATTTTCGGAGATGTCGCTCTCTTATCCCCTTTTAAAATACTCTAATTAGACGAGCTTCTTCTCTCTCTTGATTTATAAACAAAGATGGCTTTATGCAAAACAACTCCACCAGCCATAAGTCTTGCGGAGTACACCCTGTACTCACCCTTGCTTTGTTGATACTTTTGGCAGAGTAAGTGTTCCTTGAAGATCAGTTTGGTACTACATCGACATCGACGAGTAGCTTGGGGTTCCCGGCCGGCAGCCTGGAATATATGGGCTGGGACGTCATCATTATGCTTCAGGCCTCTTAGGACATTTATTAAGTTTGCTATACTTAATAGCATAATTTGCCTTCCGTTGTTTGATTTTTGTGGTCAGTGACCACTGCTTGTAATAATTTGGTTCTCTGCTTAGTTATGAGCTTGCTGTAATAAATTTTGTGTCGTAGGGTCACTGTTGTGTTACCGATTCTTCACTGGATATTCTCGAGCTCAAGGTTAAACTTATGTTAGATGGAGGTCTGGGATTTGTTTAGCCCTGATCCCGGGGGTGTCACATGATCGAGCGGTACAGGCACATCAACGGTAGAGTACGGTCCAAAAGTGGCCTCAACAATCTATAAAACATCGATTCTACTAAGTAACAAGGAATGTATGGCAGTACAACCTCACAAAACGTCAATTTCTTCACAAATCTAAGCAAGATCTAGATCCAATGAGTAGATTGAAGTGAGAGAGAGGGGGGCGGTTGTACCGGGATCCATGGTGGTGGAGAAGGAGTGGGAGCCTGTAAGGAGTCCGAATCCAAGGAAGATCCGGAGAGAGAGGGACGTGGCAGGGCTCCGGCGGCGTCACGGGCTCCGGTGGCGGCGATGGTATGCGTGGAGGGTGGGGAGAAGAATAGGGCACTGAAGGGTGCCTTTCCACGCGCGACCATTATATATTAGAAAAACGCCGACCGGTAGAACCGGTTCATCAAACGGTAGTACCGGTTGACAAACCGGTAGTACCGGTTGACAAACCGGTAGTACCGGTGACCGGTAGTACCGGGCATACGGGCGGTAGTACCGCGCCTAGAGTAGCTTCCATGAAATGACCTGGGAACCACCTAGGTCCGGTAGTACCGCCCCTAATCCGGTAGTACCAGTCCCACCTGATTCCGTAGCCTAGGTTCAAGGAAGGGTTCTTGTGCGGAATGGATGAGGGTTTTTCGAGGGAGTAGATAGGCTTGGGTTGAGATAGTCAAACTGTGTGAAGCACATGCACTCTAAAATAAGGGAAAAACATATGAAGAGCCAACCGAGAGTGCACGTCTTTAGAACCAACGACAACTTGAAGATGACAAACATGAGTAAGCACCAACCTCTCGAGTGAGAGAGGGCGGTGGACTAGGCCACCATATTTGAGTATACTCGGCTTGGCACCACGAATATATATCTTGGGTCCATAACCGAAACTGATCATTTAAGGTCACATATCACAAAATGATATTAAGAGGAATGATTTTAATTTCTTTGGGCATAATGGGGGAGGGATAGTCCAATCAATTAGGACCGCACTCCACCTATATCTATGCCTACACCTAAACCAAATATGGGTCAAATCATAGGTGAGAATGCAAGATAATCAAGTCAAGCTCCTTGAATCTACGATATTTCGTTCATTCCTCAAGTAGCAAAACCTTGCTTCATCAAGTGGCTTCGTGAAGATGTCGGCAAGTTGGTCTTTGATTGACACATATTGTAACATCCCAAAAATCATGATTTCAAAGTTTGCATATCATTCATGCATTCATAATCATTTTAGGATCATTTGTCAAAAACAAAAGCATTTTTGGTCTATTATTTTATGTAAGCAAGGCAATGGGCTTATTGCTACCTTCTAATAAGAAAATACTTGCTTTAATCAATAAAGGTTTGAACATGGGTTTGTTTGATATTTATAAAGCTTGGTCAAACTTTTCAAAACAAAAATATGAATTCAAACCATTCATATGCCTATTAAAGTAATTAATTAAGGCATGTTTTATTTTTAAAATTCAATGGGCCAATATAATCTTGAGAGAACAGCAGTGTTTCACACTCAAATTTGTGCAAGTTTTACTTTACAAAAATCCAGAATAAAGTTTGGATACAAACTCATTTGAAATCATTTGAAAAACATTCCTGAAAATCAATTAGAAAAGGAAAAGGGAAAAGAAAAAAATAAAAACAAGCGTTGCACTTTGAGCCCAGCACCAGAACCGGCCCAAAAGCCCACCCAGGCCATTTCCCCCTCTGCCCCCTCTCTCACCCGCGTGAACCTTACCCCGCAGCCACTAACGCTGGGCCCTGCACCACGTCAGCATCATCTCCCCCAAACCTCGTGCGCAGACGCCGTCGCCGCCTGTTTCCTCCTCCTTCACTGCCGTGATTTAAGCTGCTTAATTCCCATTGATTCACCGAGTGAATGTCGCCCCTGCTCTGGTTACTTAACCACCTCCCCACCCCGTTCCTTTCCCCTCACACAGCACCACCAGAGCGCCGCCAGGCTCCACGAATTTCGCTCTACACCGCCGCAGCACCGAAGAACTCCGGCGAGCTATAGCGGTGAGTCTCAAGCGCGCCTTGCCCTCTGGTTCACACGAGCCGCTTCG
The DNA here is from genome assembly GCA_916181665.1 of Avena sativa. Lineage (NCBI taxonomy): Eukaryota > Viridiplantae > Streptophyta > Magnoliopsida > Poales > Poaceae > Avena > Avena sativa. The sequence continues at coordinate 411,060,180 of OV702281.1, read as the reverse complement.
TCATCGCCTTGCTCACCTTCTCATGTTTTCCATTTGTCCTGAATCACCCCAGGTCGTCGCCTTCGTCAACATCTGCAAGCGCCCGAAGCTAAGCTCGACTCCGACGAGCCATTCCGATGAGCCCCACGTCCCCCTCTGTCTCTGGTTCACGCAGCTGTGTTCGCCAGTGTCTTGCGCATCTGTTAACGCTTGTCGTTTGGTCATCGTCTTCAACTACGATAATGAGTACCCGACGCGCAGACGAACTCCGACGAGGTCCTGCTGCTGGTTCCGTGCGCCCCGACCCTGCCCGTCTGCACGTTGAGCATCTCCACGTCCTCGCAATATCGGTAAGCACTAGCACGTTCCCCCTTCCCCTCTGGCCTTGCCGGCATTTCACCGCCAGAGGTGTTGCCACCGTAAGCGCCATTCGCGCCACTGGTTCTTGGTCAGATGGATCTGATCCATTGGATCTAAATCCAAAGGCCTCGATTAGATCTGTTAGCGAAACGGTACGATTAGATCTGGGCCATGTAACGTTAGTTAGATCCTACGGCTCGCAAGCGTGATCCGGCCGAACCGGTACCGTCCGATCAGAAGCTGCCGCGTGGCTAGGGTTTAGATTTAAAATCTGAATTTAGATCTATTAGATGTTCAAACTTGCAAAATTCATAACTTTTGATCCACATGTCCAAATTTTGCAAATTTTATATCAATGGAATCAGGAAAAAGAATTATATCCAACCATGTACTTTGTTTAATGAATTGATTCTGTAAAATATTTGTTTTTGCAGAGACATTTGTAGGCTTATTTTGTGTATAAAAATTATTTGGAAAATGTTTTAAAGGCCAAATAAAGTTTATTTGAGGTATAAATGTTTAGTTTATTTACCAGTAATGTTTTACTTGTCTTGTTTGGTTTAGAAAAAAATCATCACATGGCATTTGCATGCATCCATGTATTTTTGCTTGTTTATTTTGATATGTGAATTTGGTGCTATCATTTTATGTGTAGATTTTGGTGCTAGTGGTGATTGTGACTGTGAGGATTGTTGTTACTCCCACAACTACCAAGGCAAGTGGTGCTTCATACTTTTTTCCCAATATTTTGACTTTGCATTAGAAATATTTTGTATAGGGCTTGCATGATAATATTTTTACTAAGTATCTATATGCTATGCTTGGGAAATCCTAGTAGTTGTAGAATTGTTAGAATTTCCTCTAAGTTAAGATACTTGCTATTTCCATGATTATCCTAGCTAGTAGCAACCAAGGGTGGAATATATTCATGCTATGGAAAAATTATTGCTAAGTCTTTGACTTATGTCTTTGCTTAATAAAACAACTAAGTGAATGAAACACCTGGGTGGAATAGTAATTGCTTGGTGGTTTTTGGTTGAGTGGTTACACAAGGCCCATTTCTATGGTTTACCTCGTGTATCACACTTGTGGATTGCCACCTAGGAACAAAGGCATTTGAGATGGCAAATGTTAAGAAGCTTCTAGTGTAGCCACATGGCATTATGGGCTCTGCCTGGATCATATAGGTTGCAATAACTTAGCCATTTGGACAGTTGGTGGTAGAACGCGTCCATTTGGTCTAAGGGAAGGCTTCTGAAAGGTCCTATCTTGGTGAAAATCAAGTCTTGTGGGGAAAGTGCACCACCTCTGCAGAAGGAAGAAACTAAGTACTTAGCCGTGTCCCCGGTAATGGACAATTTGAGCATCAAGACATGGAAGCTATCAAGAATCTCCTCATCCCAGTTTTCTAAGTTAAAACTTGTGGTTGAACAAGGGTGAAGGTTTATCAATTTATATTGGTGGTTCCTTGGGAGTTTTTGCCAAACAAAAACTTAGTGTTTTCAACTGATAGGTAAAACCTATTTTGAGCAAAGCAAGCCTAAGCTACACTTAGCCAAATTCATGTTGAAGTTAGATACTATATTTCTTCTAAGGTATCACTTGCCAATACTATTCCAATGTATTGACCCACTGTGGCTGTAACTTGTGATGTTGCAGGTTACTCTCATGACGATTAGGGTTATGAGTCTACACTCAACATGCTTGCCTGTGGCACATGAAGATGAAGACTTTTATTTATATTGTTATGATAAACTCTTGTACTAGCCTATGGCTATGGAGTTGTAAAAGACTTTGTTATCTCTGGAATGACGATGTAATAATGACCTTTGTTTCTATGTACTTCATCTTAGACCGTGGATGCTAGCAATTGATCCAGGGACTAGCCTTGCAATCACAGGGACCTTTACCTTTATAAAGGTGGGGTCTTACAGATGGTATCAGAGCACTGTGTTGCTTGTAGGATTATGACCCTAGGATTGGATTAGAAACCACTAAGGAAAAAAATTCAACATTTTCCACACTTTTCTTTTTCTTCTTGTAAACTTTACTAATCTTCTTTATCATCTCTATTTGTAGATGAACTCCATCAACGAAGTTGTGAGGAAGGGACCACTCATGACCATGACTTTGGAGTGTGAGACTGAATTTCCCAAGGCCCTCAAGAACCTTATGGTTACCATGGGGATACATGGTGCAGCTATGTACAAAGGATTCCCTGTGATGGATGAAGGAGAAGAGTACTGGTGGGTGCAACTTCACTTGTACAAAAACAAGGAAGAAAACCACAAGGAGTTAGGATTCTGCATGGTCACCAACTCAGAAATGCACACAACATTCTTTGACTCTACAAGAAATGCAGCTGGGAATGCTATCAAGGATCTTGGTGATAAACTCAAGTGCAGAATGCTCAACACTCAAAATGACCTTAGAGAAGAAAAGAAGCGTACCCAGGACTTAGAGGCTGGTAACCAACGTCTAAGAGAAGACATCATAGATTTAGCAATGGAATCATGTGATCAAGATCAACAGATTGCCTCTAGGGATGCCCTGATAGCTAACCTGGCAAGTGAGTGGGGATTGTAATGTACTCCGTTAGTTGGACCACCACACTTATCGTTTTTACTTCCAAAAATTTATCTAAGTTATGTTGAACCTTTGATGCTTGCAATGGATTTGTGTATGCCATGACTTGTGTGTTTGTTGGATGGTTTGAAGCATCTCATCCACGACCATCCGCTGGTCTGTTGGAAGCTTGCCGACTTGGAGTCGGCGCGGTTCAGGCTGGTCGGCGGAGTATCTTGGAATCGCCACCTTGCCGTCTGGAGTCGCCTCGGTGACATAAAACCAAGACTTCTTCCACTCGCTCGCCGCCTTGGCAGGTAGCATCAGGTCAAAAAAGGAGGCCTTCGACTTCAACTGAAACGTCAGGCCGCCCGCATCGAGCATTGGGCTGCCTTCTTCTTCGCGACTGATCCTCCCGTGGAACAGATCTTGCCACAGGGGGAAGTAGGGCCTGCAGCCCAGGTAGCACTCGCAGAACGCCACGAAAATGGCGAGTTGCTCGATGCTGTGCAGGCCCAAGTCCGATGGCTGGATCCCGTAGAAGGCGCAGAAGCGCCGGAATAAGAGAGATGTGGGGAATCCCAGCCCCCGTTCCAGGTGGCTGGTGAAGCAGACGAATTCTCCCTCGCGTGGGTCCGGAGTCACCTCTCCGGCCGCGGGGATGCGCCACCTGCCGGCGCGTAGGATCTCGGCCTCCTCGAAAGACGCCAGTAGCGCTCTCGTACACTTGGACCTGCCCCATGGTTCGGCGGAGGGGGCCATTGGCGGAAAGGTTCGTGGAGGTCGGAGGATTTTGGATCGGCTGGATCACGATGCGGAGGAAAACGGAGGTGCGCACAATCGGAGGAAATGACGAGGGGGTGGTTCTCCGATCGCCTACCATTCCTTTTATATAGCGGTTGTTACCCGCCAAATCAGGAATCCGTTACTACGCGGTGATTACGCCAAAAGTTACCATTGGATTACCCCAACGGCTAGTTTTGACTGTGTTTGACGGTCCAACTTCAGCCACTCGGCTCGCCGACCCGACCACTACAACAGTGACTAAATATTTCGCCGAACCGTTCGCCAAGCTGCGACCAGAATGACTAGTTTTTTCCTTTATTCAGGAGCCCGCCACCGATTCGAATGGATGTCCTCATTGGAGCCGTATGCTCCGACTGCCAGCAACCACCTGCGCCCAATCGACGATGGCCTCGGGGACTACTGATGGGGACATGCCTACCGGGGTATACCCAGCAGGACGTTTCCGACTGGCCCAGGAACTGGCGAGTGGGCCTGCAAGACGGCGACTGGATCAAGACCTGGCGTGGATCCAAGCGACTGGAAGCTGAAGGCCCAGGAGAGTAGATAGGCCCAGTCGGATTAGGTTAAACGAGTACCGAAACCTTAACTGATTCGGTTGAGATATGTAAACCCTAGGGGAGGGTGAGTCTATATAAACCTCCCTACAGGGCGTAAATGCATGTTCCATCATCCACCCAAGCGACTCGCCGCCTAGCCGACGAGCTCGCCCCATTGTACCTCCATCATAATACAATCTAGCAGGAGTAGGTCTTTACCCTCCGGGGGCCGAACCTGGGTAAAACCCTGTGTCTTCGCCCTCATCTCGCACCGCAGATGGCTGGCCGCCCTTGCCCTTCGTTCTACTACTCGCTGCCGATTGCAGCATCTGCCGTGGTCATTCCCACGACAACGTTGAAGGAGGCAAAAGAGTTAGTAGAAAAATGTAACGGTTTCCAGAGATACGCCAGCAAGATACATATGCCCTCGTCCGAATTAAAGACAATACCAATTACTTGGCCATTTTCTGTATGGTGCTTGGATATGGTCGGTCCGTTCAAGCCAGCACAGGGCGGTATGACCCACATTCTAGTCATGGTGGATAAATTCACAAAGTGGATCGAAGTAAAACCAATAAGAAAATGTGATGGACCAACAGTAGTAAAATTCCTCAAAGATATTATCTTAAGATACGGTTATCCACACAGTGTTATTACAGACAATGGCGCAAATTTTGCTGAAAGAGCCTTTGCTAGATTCTTCCAAGAGAAACACATAAGACTAGATGTTGCCTCGGTGGCTCACCCAGCATCAAACGGGCAAGTAGAGAGATCAAATGGGCTGGTATTATCCGGAATAAAACCCCGGCTTGTCGAACCTTTGCAAAGGTCGGCAGGATGCTGGATTGAGGAACTACCAGCAGTACTGTGGAGCCTCAGGACTACACCAAACAGGTCGACAGGATATACCCCATTTTTTCTGGTATATGGGGAAGAAGTCATGCTTCCAGCCGACATAATGCATGATTCGCCACGAGTGACCCAGTACACAACTGCCGAGGTAAATGAGGTAGCTCGGCAAGACGATGTCGATTTACTAGAAGAGGCCAGGGAATTGGCACTATCAAGATCAGCTATTTATCAGCAAGACCTACGACGATATCACAGCAAGAAAGTCAATCCAAGAGTTTTTAAAGAAGGAGATTTGGTTCTTCGGCTAGTGCAGCGCGCAACAGGCATGCACAAACTATCACCCCCATGGGAAGGACCATTCATCGTGAGTAAAGCATTGCACAATGATGCATATTACCTAATCGATGCTCAGTCACCAGAAAAGAACAAGGCAAACAAAGCTGGCGACGAAGCAAAAAAATCGTGGAACATAGATTTACTTCGCCCATTCTACACTTAGGAGCTATATGTTGTACGTCGTAATATGATGCATCAAGTTGGAGTATCAAGCGTGAATTGAACCTTGGCACCTCGAGCAGCGACTCGGGAACTGCACAATGTTGTTTCTATTTTTTAAGACTATGTAGTAAACCTCAGCATCTCGAGCAGTAGCTCGGGGACTGCACTATGTTATTTATTATTTTGAATCATGTGTTAAACCTCGGCACCTCGAGCAGTGACTCGGGGACTGTACCGTGTATTTCTTATTCCTAAATTATGTGTTAAGTCTCAGCACCTCGAGCAGTGACTCGGGGACTGTATCGTATTATCCCTTATTTCGAATTATGCATTAAAACCTCGATACCTTGAGCATTTAATCGGGGACTGCCCCATGATGGTTTCTTGTTCTAAAAATGCGTATTAAACTTCGGCACCTTGAGTGATGACTCGGGGACTACCCCGTAATATTCTCTGCGTTAACCCATGAATTATATTTCGGCAACCCAGTTCGTAACTCGGGGGCTACCGCATGATCCGAGGTAAGTCTTTGAGCACACGCAAGAACTCGATGACCCGAGTGATAACTCGGGTACTAACTTGTATTACCCACTGTTTGTCGCCAGACACATAAAAGCTCCATAGCTCAGCTACAGACTCGGGGACTCCCCAAAGTTGATGATCATAATTTACAAGATATGATATAAACTTGTCTCAATAATCAGAGGAATAGCAAAGAGAAAACAAATAAAGATTTCTAAGGATAATGCAAAAAAGAATAACAAACCCAGCAAACCGAAGTATGATAAGGGATGCAACCTATTGTATCACTTTACCAGATATGGGCTTCGGGCTTTGTACTTCAGATAGAAGTTGAAAACACAACAGCTACGCTATCAAGTTTATAAAGGGAAGGCAAGATAAATGCCGAACTAAGGTCAGCCACATGGAAAAATACAATCCGAACCTACGAAATAAAAGTTCGCCAAAGCAAAGATCTAAAGCAATAAGACTGGTTTAAACAAAGTAATAATAATTACCATCACCCATGCCTCAGCGGCGAAAGGCAAAAAGGTTCACACCACACCAAAAGCCGGACAATTGTTCCACAGACATCATACGCCCGGCATACCGGGGACTGAAAATAACTTAAGAGTTTTTGAACCTAAATAGCGAAAAGGGCCAGAGCACCCTTAAGGGGCAGCAGCATGATCAGGAGCATCGAGAATGGCTATCTCGGATGATGGCGGGGCGACCTCGGTCTCCTGCGCAGAGGAATTTTCAGGAAATGCGCGCTCTGAGGTAGACGGCACCTCAGCCGAAGTTACTTCGCCTTCAACAGAAGTAATAGTAGCCTCGGGAGAAAGCCTCGGCTGTTGAGAAACATTAGCTTGAGCTCAAGAATGCTCAGTCCCTTTAGACGAAGATCGCGCGTCGCCACCCTCATCCGAGCTTGCATTGGAGTCACGGGAGTTGTCCGAGTCACCCTTTGCCTCATCCTGATCAGTCGAGTCATCACCAGAGGCATATTCAACTTCGACATCATCCACTGGATTAGGAAGAAAACTCGGCCCTTCAATCCAATTATGTATGTCAACATACTCAACAAGCTGGAAGGCACGATCTTGGCAGCGAGCGATGAACTCTGGATCCTCAACCCAACGAGAGCCAGTGCGCAAATTCATCAAAGTGTCGAGCGAGATGTCCTCGTACCAAGACAGAACGGCTGTAAGTGCCATATCGACACCAGCCCTCCTAGCAGATTCCCTCCAGAGGTTTAACTGGGTCTGAGATGCCATTAATCTCTCCACAAGTATTTTTACCTCGTCAATATCAGGAGTTCCAGAAGTATTCGGCCAAAGAACATGGTAGGCCCGAATGGATTCTTGCACCAGATCCCTACCCATAATCTTCATTGGTCCAATAGCAGCGCCGACGGCAATCAAGAAGTTTTCCATTGAGTATTCTAGACTTGAATCTGTGGGGACACCTTGGCGCTGACGAGCAGAAATCACTGCCTTAGATCTCACTGGTCTAGCTTCCGGAAAATGATCTACGCGAAAGGAAAACATATCAGTTAAAAATAAGAAAGAGAAAAAGATAACTCCGCCACGGTCGGAAACTTACGATGAATATAATTCAACCTTTTCTAGAGATCCTGGGTCCAGTCGGCCTTATTCTTCTCAAAGCGAGTGATTTCCTCGCCCATCATGCGGTTCTTCAGCTCGGCAGCATCGAGGAGTTCTTTGTCTTTCTGCAATTGCAGACTTAGTCGATTCTTTTCTTCAGAGAACTCCTGATCAACTTTTTCCAATTCGGATTTCTGCGAGAGCTTGAGAGACTCAACCTCGGCACGTAACAGGGTTATCTCATCATCCTTTTCTTTAAGCTGCGTCGAATGAGTGGCGGCTTGTTCTAAAAAATGCAGCATCATATAAGGCAGGGATATGCATTCTTGATGCAACGCTGCAAGTGTTTGTAACTCGGCTATACCAAAGCCAGAAGGTTATAAGAAACCTAGGATTAGTCTCGAACGAAAAACAATAGACGAGAGTAATAACTAACCTTCCAGAGCTTTGACCTTCTTGGTAAGGCGGATATTAAGATTATTGATATTAGCTGCATACCAGCAAAGAATGAATTAGCACATCAAGTCGAAAATATTAAGAACTTAAGGAACAATACAAAGATTTATTAAATTACCAGTTTTCTTCACCACGGGGAGAACTGTCTCATATTTCTCTTCCAATTTCTTGTGTGCAAAGAGCAACCTTTGAAATTCGGCTGTCCGCCGATCATGGGCAACCTAAGTACCAAAATGAATTACACAGCTGGATATTCAAAGCTAAGACAGATCCGAATCAAGCAAAACTTAACTCGGATCTAGGTGGCTGAATATTCAAAGCTAAGACAGATCCGGATCAAGCAAAACTTAACTCGGATCTAGGTGGCTGGATATTCAAAGCTAAGACAGATCCGAATCAAGCAAAACTTAACTCGGATCTAGGTGGCTGAATATTCAAAGCTAAGATAGATCCGAATCAAGCAAAACTTAACTCGGATCTAGGTGGCTGGATATTCAAAGCTAAGACAGATCCGAATCAAGCAAAACTTAACTCGGATCTAGGTGGCTAGATATTCAAAGCTAAGACAGATCCGAATCAAGCAAAACTTAACTCGGATCTAGGTGGATGGATATTCAAAGCTAAGACAGAACCGAATCAAGCAAAACTTAACTCCGATCTAGGTGGCTGGATATTCAAAGCTAAGACAGATCCGAATCAAGCAAAACTTAACTCGGATCTAGGTGGATGGATATTCAGAACTAGAACAGAGCCGAATCTAGTAAAACTTAACTCGGATCTTAGTGGCTGGATAATCAAAGCCGAAATAGATCCGGATTAAGCAACGCTTAATTCTAAATATGGATGAACCACGATCAATCCAAGGTATACAAGAAATTAACTTAGCAAATAACGCATTTGAAGCCTAACAAAGCTTCCAAACGAACAACAAGTTATTCGGTTGCAAGCTTCGGGGACTAGTGTATATATACTATCATTTGAATAACAGACAAAATATCAACAGAAGTGCGTACCTCATTCATCTTATCACTTTCAAGAACAATTTTAGCAGCCATATGCAAACGACTGCTGATGTCGGAAAGCTGAAATGGCTGGTTACTCGGATTGCCCTCAAGCTGATCGGCGGCGTTCCAATTGTTGGCATATTCCACCAGAGAGCTGAAGCTGTTCCCACTGTCAGTACGGGTTAGCACTTTACCTCGGACCCGTTGGGTAACTACCGCCGCCGCGGGACTCTTGTGGAGAGTAAGCTGAGTATCAGCGGCCAGGGTGACAACGGGCTTATCAGAGGAAGCCCCTTTGCGGAGTGCATCAGCTATGTTGGGCTGAGAGGAGCTGGCCGGCCCCTTCTGAGATGCTGAAGGTTTGCTGACAACAACCTTCCTAGTCTTATAAGAAGTTTCGGCAGGGGCAGCAACCTCGGCACTAGGAGTGGCATCCTTGGATGCAGGAGGAACTATGGTTTCCAAGGGGGCCGAGATGATGATATCCTCGGCTGGAGTTGGGGTAGTAGATGGAGTTGTGGTGGTCAAAGGAATATCGGGGGAAATCTCAGTGGTCATAGCAGGCGCAACAGGTTCAGTAGGATGATCTACTGGCGGAGTTATGTCGGCATTAACGGTGGGAGCTGTGGGTACATATCGCCGAGGCGATGTCTGAGTCGGCACAGGAGGAGAGTCAACACGAGAGGGACTAGGAGCCCGAGTATCTTCCGGGGGCAGAGGAGAAGGCTGCCGAGTTGTATGGCTTGTCATACTCAGACCACTTGGCTTGGCAGAGAGAGGAGCTCTGCAAAGGACAAAAGATCGAATCAAAAGATAAAAAGAGAGAAACAAGAAATACGAATGAAAATAAACTCACCCAGTAACCCCAAGCATGGTCTTACGCCTCGGAATATGCTGGGAAGACTTCTTCACTCGCTTCTTGGGAGCAGCGTCGGAGGGACCTGCCAGAGCGGTGCGCTTCTTCGAGGCAGCAGGAGCTCGAGAAGCAAGAGGCTCGGTGTCGTGCACCTGACCGGATGGATTAGCTGGGAAAGTAGGAGCCGGAAATGCGTAAGAGATAGGCATCGCGGCAACTACCTCAAGAATTTGGACGTCGTCCGAGTCACCTTCATCCCCGTGGGCCGAGGTCTTGCCACGGGCGCGAGCCGGAGCAACATCTGACTTAAGGACAAACTCTTCCGAGTCAGGTTCCCCGCTATCCGGGGTATTTCGATCCGCAGTCCACGGAATATCCAGAACCTCGGCATACTCGACCTTTTGCTCCGTAAACCTCTGCAAGAGACGAAACAAAGTAGAATTAGCAAAAGAACAGTCACAAACGCGACTTGGAAACAAACAACAATGCGTAAATTTACCTGAGGAGGGGGATTCCCGCGAGTGAACGGCTTCAATCCCCATGCCCAATCCTCCGGCATATCAGTCTTGAAGATAACTCGGACACGCTTGTAAATATGATAGTCGTCGAGCTCAACCGTCGAAACTCAGTTGGGATCGAGAGGGCCACTCATGTAACAAAGTTTGTGAGTGCAAAGCTGGAAAGGGAAAATTCGGCTGCTGACGAATGTGGTCATCAGATCCTCGCCCCGGAGCCCGGCGCGAATGAACTCCTTGAGCCGAATCTCAAATTCCTCGGCCAGAGCATGGACCTTCCTAGGATTGAAGTTCCAATTCTTCTTGGAAGGGGTGCCAATAGAAAAGGCGGGGAGCCGAATCTTGTCTTCCTTTCCAGTGTTTTTGACATAGAAAAATGATCTATGCCATTTCTTGCAAGACTCGAGGCCAGCAACACGAGGGAACTCGGAGTTTCTCTGAGGAGTAATGGACGTGGCCCCACACTGGGTAAGGGACTTTTCGGAAGGTTGAAGATATTTGTCCGGTACGACATTAGATCGGATCTGGAAGAATTTAGACCAAACAGGCACGGAGGGCCAGAGGCCGAAGTACCCCTCCGAGGCCGAGATAGAAGCTGACAAGGAAGCGATAGCATTGGCAGGAAGGTGATGCGGCTGAAGGCCGAAGTAATCGAGGAACTCCCTGGCGAAATCGCTAAGGGGGAGGCCGAATCCGTGAGCAAAATGGGACATGAAGACTACATATTCTCCCTCCTTGAGCACTTGAGAGGATTCGTTGCCGGGCAAGCGACAGCTTACCTCGGCAGGGATTCAGCGCGTCTTGATTAGCCACTCTACCTCACGGCGAGTGACGGTGGAACCCTGCCAAGAACCTCGTTCTGGACCGGATGCGAAATCCTCCTCCTCGACGAGAGCTCTGCTGGCAGAACTAGACATGGGCTCGCTGGAGGAATCAACGGAGGAGAGACTAGCGGCGGAGGGAGGCCTAGAAGCGCAGGGGCCCGTCATGATTCTAACGAACGCGGCGGCGCAACGAAGGAAAACCACCGTGAGGAATCTGAGAAACCGAAGGATAGCCTAGGGACGAAATCTAGCAGCAACGATGTAGAATAACTCACCCGCGAAGGCGGCGAAGGAGCGCACGGCGGTGAGGGCGTCGGAGCAGAAGAACTGCAACGTCGCCGTCGAGGAGATCGACAATGGCGCAGACACCAGCGCACGAACATAGGCACGGACGCGAGAAGGAAGAAGAAGAATGATGAGCGAAGGGGGAAAGTAAATCCTCTAGCCCCGGACCCTCCTTATAACCGCGCAGTCCTGGCGGTAGTGGGATCATGGGTGCGCACGCTAACCGTGTAAATCACGTGTGCGGCGGAACCGCTCGCATTTGAGTGGAGCCACACCAAAGGCCACACGACGCAGGAGAGGATCGGGCCTCCTGACCGATGCGGTGCACGAGGCATCACTACGCCGACGCGACGGGCGCAGTAATCACTGTAGCTTGTCAGTGGGCACTGTAGAGGAACAAAAAACTAGAAGAATAATGATGAGTGGTACACGTAGGACAAGGCGTGCTCAGGAAGCTGCGCGGATACCTCGAACGGGAAAAAGTAACTGGGAAATAAGGAGAGATGTATGTTGGGAAACTGATGTGGCCCGGCCGAGGTTATAGGCAGGACCACACCGGCTTCGGGGACTAATGTTGGGAAGGTGACCCCGGATAGGTTCAAGACAGGGGAAAGACAAAAGGAGTCTCCCTTGTCATGAGCCGAGTTACTGATTATATCGGCCGAGTCATGTAAGAGTCGGCCGAGATAAGCAAGGCCATGACAGCTACAGAAGGAGAAACACCTTATCCGGCCGACATATGAGTTAAGTTGGCCGAGTAAGTCTGACTAATTTGAATACAGGTGAAGGCCGAGCCGAGTTATGCGAGACAAGGACGAGTAACACGAAGCTTGCAGGAGAAGGAGGTGCCTATAGTCAAACCCTAGTCGCTAGCTAGGGAGAATCTGAATAGAGCCAAGCATAAGGGACAAGGAGCAGAGCAACAGAAGGGCAGAAGAAGGTCACGGAGGTGACAGTCAGGGAGCCCGAGGCACACATGTGGGGCTCTCTGGAACATTGCTGTCGATAGAAGGGGGACACGGAAAGGAGTTCACCGAGTTACCATATTGGGACAAGCATATTCCTCGAATATGCTTGCCACTTCAGCCCTAGGAGGAACCAAGGCACCCCTTTATAAGGGGAGACGCGGTCTCCTGAGAGGGGATCGATTCATTCTACGCCGTAAGGCTCGTGTAGTAGCTCCCTTATTCCTGCAAACAGCTCAAGGAGCACTTGTAGTCCTTAAGAGGAGAAATAAAGATATGCATGTTAGTCATTTGAGTGTAGAAATCACTACACCTTCCCTCCCCGGATCCCTCTAGCATCCATTGGCCCCATACTTTAGCCTACCCATGGCATCTGCCGTGCCACCACCATGACACATAGCTGTTGAGTCTGGTCCATCCAGATGATGTATCAGATGCAGAGAATCTAGTATGGCAGGAGAAAGTGACGAGATGAGATCAGTGATATGAGATTAAACATGCTAAGGCTTGTATGGGAGGCCACAGTGGGATGTGGTATTTCTAGTCCCATGCTCGCCACCACTAGGACCTGAGTTCTTGCCTTTGGAACCAAGATGAGCGTACAGCCACACGGGGCTTCGGAAGCCCTCGCCTGATTAACTTGCCTAGTAGATTCCATGAGTCACATAGTTCGGGCGTTCCATTCAACATATGCATAGAAAATATTTTGAAATATTTGCCGGGTGAAGTTGGTGCATTCATAACAGGTAGGTAAGCATGGACCGGGGTTCTTAGGGTCGATGGATCCCCTGTTAACCAACCTCGCCTCACATATTTAAGTACCGGCTTCGGTATTTGACCCATTATGGCGGAACCATACTTATTGCGTGACTCATGGTCTCGGCGAAAGCAAGGTAAAGGTCGTGGCAAAACCACCCTCTGCCATCCTTCCAAGGAAGAGGGCTAATAGCTTGGCATTAAGAGTCGGTTGGTACGTGTGGGTAAAGTTGTACACCCCTACAGGGTAATAATATTTTCGAAAAGCCGTGTTCACGGTTATGAACGCTTGGTGACCAGATTCTAAGATCATAGAGAACTTGAATCTAATTGTAAAACTTGGCAGATCAACGTGTGCTTAAGGATGCTTCCTCATGGGTACGAGGGGGTGATCCTAGTTGGTAGATGTTGATGATTCAGTGGATATCAAAAGATAATGATCAATATTTTCGGAGATGTCTCTCTCTTATCCCCTTTTAAAATACTCTGATTAGACGAGCTTCTTCTCTCTCTTGATTTATAAACAAAGATGGCTTTATGCAAAACAACTCCACCAGCCATAAGTCTTGCGGAGTACACCATGTACTCACCCTTTCTTTGTTGATACTTTTGGCAGAGTAAGTGTTCCCTGAAGATCAGTTTGATACTACATCGACATCGACGAGTAGCTTGGGGTTCCCGGTCGGCAGCCTGGAATCTATGGGCTGGGACGTCATCGTTATGCTTCAGGCCTCTTAGGCCATTTGTTAAGTTTGCTATACTTAATAGCATAATTTTCATTCCGTTGTTTGATATTTGTGGTCAGTGACCTCTTCTTGTAATAATTTGGTTCTCTGCTCAGTTATGAGCTTGCTGTAATAAATTTTGTGTCGTAGGGTCACTGTTGTGTTACCGCTTCTTCACTAGATATTCTTGAGCTCAAGGTTAAGCTTATGTCAGACGGAGGTCTGGGATTTGTTTAGCCCAGATCCCGGGGGTGTCATAGGTTTTGGTATCAGAGTAGTACCGACCGTAGGAAAACCTTGCTATTGGTCGATGTTGAGTCTAGTGCTTGTGAAAACTATTTTAAAAGATGAAAAGTATTTGCGAAAACTCTAATATGCTTCTTTTTCTCCTTATCCAGTTTCGCTCTAACTCTAGGTCATCTTATCTTGTGTTGACTTTGGAAAAGTTTTGATATCTCTTCTAGTCTTTAAAAGCTTAGGTGCCTTCTTGGCATGCCATTTCCAACCAGTTGACCTAGTGTTGAGTTCTCTAGAGTTGTGTGTGTTGTGAATTCCTTATTCCCCTTTCTCTTTTTCATATGAGAGATTCCTTTCCATCATGATCTCTCTATCTTTTGGACCCACAATATTATATTGTTGGATCTTCAGTGTTCTGTTCTAGGCTTCGAGGTTTCCTTTCACCTCGTGTGCCTCCTTTCTCTATTTGTTTGGGTACTTCAAAAGTTGTATCTTCTTTTGGAAGCTACCTTGTGGTTACTACCTTGTAGTGTACACTATGTCACTCAAGTAGTAGTTACTCCTTTCTTTGGGTTTTAACCCTTGGACTTGAACTTAAGATCCCCGATTGTGCTGGATTTTGGGGTCGTGAATCTTGTACATGAAGTTGACCTTTAACCCAAGATCCATTCCTTTGACCCCTGTTGCTAATGTTGACACGTTACATCAGTATGGTTGGTACTATAATTCTAGCCTTCAAGCTTGTGGTTATTGTCGCGATCAAATCGTTACAATTAAGGACTTCCCCTACCACATGCTATGGCAGATGTTCTTTAATGGAACCAAATAGATCACGACAAGAGTACTCCTCGAGAGTCTCGCATTTATACTCGTGACTCTGCCACACCTTACCCCTTATTTGCATTGGTTTTCAGAAGATTGTTGACTTATGCATCCACATCTTGGTATTCTATCCTAAGCATGTTCCTTTTCCCTTGTTGTTTTCTGACCTTTGTCTACCAATTGGTAGCCAAGTAGTAACTTGCATTGGTGTCTTTCGATGTAAGATACTCTTGTGGTCCGTCATGACAAACCATTTTGGGATGTCAGGAGAAACAAACTCCATTACCTCGTCATATCTAGGACCAGGTCAAAGTGTTGTAAACCGTAGATCAAGAGGCATTAATTAGCTTCTATCTGTCCTACCTTAAAGTATCACACTCTTTTATACTAAGAGGTCGTGCTGAGTTTCCTGACCCCTTAATGAAGTGATGCTCTTACACATATTTACCCACCCTTCCTCGAGTTTTCACGCTCGTGAGTAATGCGTGTGCGTAATAATGTGGCTATCTGAGGTTCTTAGCAATTATTATTGATTTGAACTCTAAGGACGTTTGAGTCATTCTTAGCGTGATTGGTTAACCCTATGACCAAGCGAAGTTTGACTGTTCTACCAAGTCGGCTATTCTGGTGCACTCTCTTTATTCAAGAGTTAGGCTCGTGCCGAAGCTCTAAGACTATGTCCGCTTGCCTTACCAAGCAAGTTTCCTCTCGAACTAAGTGACATGTCGGTGGTTTGTGATATTCTAGTTGTCTTCCTAGAAGTATCTCCATGTTGCCACATGACCGTGTTGTCAAGTTCTTGAGCAAGCAAGTTCTCCGAATTGCTCTTTTCTCCAAGGATCTGTACTGGATACCCCTGAACTAGTTGGTTGAGCTTAAACAACAACTTGGAGAGTTATAAGACAAAAGTTATATCCAACTCAGTTCCTTCTAAAAGGGATGTCTAGTTTTGTTCGTGTGGAAGAAAGGTAGTATTTACTATGTGGATATATTATTTTCCCCACCTTTGATTTGATTTGGGTTATAGTCAAATTGAACTTAGTTCCAAGGACTATCTTGATGATGTTGCTACTTGTGATGTTTCACTTGAGTACATCTTCATGTCTTTTGGTCTGACCAATATGTTTGCCTCGTTCAAGCAACATATGAGTCCATATTCTTGGAGTGTTTTGGTAATTTTGTTATTGAACCCATCGATGACATCCTTATCTTCTCCATGTTAGATTTGATTCATATGGAACATTTGGCATTAATGTTGGAAACTTTCAAGAACCTTCTTTGGATCATTTCGAAGTATGAATTCTGGATGTTAGAAGTGACCTTCTCTAGTTCACGTGCAATCATTGAAAGATGTCGCCATGGATTCGAGAAGATTTATCTCCCTTTCTCTAAGGATACATGTGTATTTTATTGCAAGTACCCCAATGTAGGCGTAGTTGTCTCTCGACAAGTTGCTAAATACATGGGTCTATCAATTAGCTCATTCTTTTGGAGCTTTACATTGTAGTCCATATCTTGAGAATCTAGTAACTTTACCTCTGTGTAAATGTTGCACCCTTTTCTATTCGGACATGCTGAGTCTGAAGTATCAATTCACCTAACCAAAGCTGAATCTCAAGCATCAATGATGGTTGGTGTTCCTCAAGGTTTTGACATAGGTCTCTGTAAAATCTGGCAAGATTGATGTAATGGTTGACACACTTAGCCGGAAAGACCTTTTGTTATATTCTCTTGATTCAGCAATGACAACCACTCTTCATAAGGCCTCTTCTATAAATTAATTATAGGAGTTGTGCTCACGGTTTCCTTTGTATCCGAAGTCCGACCTTTACTTGATGTCTCGTGTCTCGAACATCAAGGAGAACATTTAAAGTAGTGTTGCTAAATGTCTCTCGGTCGATCCTCCAGACCCTTTATTATTGGCAATCATTTTGGTTGTGCCAAATAATTGAAGTCTAAGAATGAAGTTTCTTTCTTCTCGTGTCATTAGGAATCTTCTTAACTATTCATCTTAGTGGTGTAAAGTGATATCATGATCTTGGCAAAGATTTTGATAAATCTGGATGAATAAAGAGTTTCCTTCGTTATCTTAATCATGTTTTAAGAGTGACTATGATTTTGGTAATCAGGAGTTTCTCTCATTACATGTTTCTTGTGACTTTTACGAGTCCTCCCCACCAAAACAACTTTCTATCTTGGCCTTCTGTTGAATGAAGGAGTGAACCTTCTGTGTCAAAAGTAGTTCAACAGCTTGGTTTTGTTGATCCATATCTCTGCAACCTGAAATCTCTACTTAAGCCATTTAGTAGAGGTTCCCTATCGAAGTTCGTGTTTCATGTTTGTCATCTCAGAGTTGTCTTTGAACACCCCATCCATGAGTTGACCATGAGATGCTCGGTTTGTTGTTTAGTGTGTTCCCTCTTATCCTTAGAATGACCCTGTTTCTTTCTCTCTCCGTCTCTTTTCCTACCTTTGGAATCTCGGGTCGAGATTCTCGTAAGGGGGATAGAGTTGTAACACCCCATTATTAGTTAAACTTATATTAGGGTTTGTTTTGCATCATAAGCATCATACCTTAAAAATGCATGCATTGAGAATTAAGGCAAAACCCTAAACCCTAATCCTTTCCCCTCTATTTGAAATCAATTCAAATGGTTTTGATTTTGAAAACTACCAAAATTATTGAAGCCCAAATGGACTAACAGGGCCCCAAAATATTTTTACTAGTTTTATAGAAGCTTTTGGTATTTTTGAAATATTTCAAAACAGATTACAAATTGAAATTACAAAGAGAAAATCAAAAGAGAAATAGAAAAACAGATTCTGGAAATAAAAAATAGAAGCCAGCACTCTCTGGGCCGAGCCCAGCTTGCCCTCTCTCTTCTCTCCCCTCTTCCTGCCACTCGTGTGCAACACTCGCAGCCAGCCGCGGCCCAGCTTGGCCCATGCGCAGCCCACCCGCGGCCCGGTACCCCTTCGCCCATGTTTCATCGTCTTCCTCGTGGAGACAAGCTCCTCCGTGTCGCCGCCGACGCCGTCCGCCGTCGCTAGGATGCGCGCGTGCGCCACGATGCCCGACGCCACCCCCGGACCCCTACAAGACCCCTTGGCCGCCGCTGGAGAACCCTAGGCCCTCACTTTCCCCTCTCCCTTGCTCTGTCTCCAGTGCGCCCGAAACCCTAGCTCTGACCGCCGACGAGCCCCGCCGTTCTCAAGCTCCCCTTGACCAGCTGAGATCGCCACCGGCTCCTCCTCGACACACTAAATCCACTCCCTGAAGGAATCGAGCTGGGGTGCTCTGAGTCGAGCTCCACGACGTCGTCTTTCCTCACCAACGGAGCTCGCCGCCACCGATTCGCCTTCATCCGGCCTCGTCTCGCCCCCCCTAACCCCTCCATCGTGACCGTGGTGAGCTGCTGATCACGCCAACACCTTCCTTTGCTCCTCTTGATTCCTAGTTTGGCCTCCCGCCGTGCGCCACCGAGCGTCGCCGCAGATGTTCGTCGGGAACACTATTCCGGCGACCATTCGAGGGCGGCGCCGCCTCCAGCTCGCTCGTCTCGATGCCCCGGATCAAACACACGCATGCACACGTTCCCGCTCACCTCCTATGCCATTCCCCTCCGTTGTCTGGCCCGTTGGCCGGCGAGCCGACGTGGCGCCCGTGTGGCGTCCACGTGGTGCCTGCGTGGCCCCGGTCCCACCAGTCAGCCTCTAGGCTCTGCCCCGGTAACAAATGCCCCTGAGCCCATTTCGCGTGTGTGGCTGCTGAGGTGGCCACAGGCCCATCGGTCAGTCACTGTGGCTAGCACAGCGCTCGGTGTAAAAAGGTTTTCAGTTTTATTTAAATTAATAAAAGGGTTTAATAATTTTAGAAATTGTTTTGATTATTGTAAATTCAATAACTTTTAATCTGTAATTCAGAAAATTACAAATAATATATCAAAATGTTCAGAAAAATGAGAACTATCTAATTAACCTATAATCATGCATTGTTCAACAACTTAAATGACAAGTTTAATTAGAACACCCTAGTAACCCTAATAGGTGATTCCGGAGTTTTTCCCGAGTTAGGGTTTTCACCCCTCGAAACCCCGATTAAGTTGTCGAGCATGCTTTAGGGTTACATTTTAATGCAAATTAACTTTTCATATCATCATACTTGCTTGAGCATTGCATCGATGCCATGTTTTGATTGTTTCCCTTTCTTTCTGGTGTTTGGTTCTTCGCGGTAGAATACGATATCGAGATCGAGATCGAAGCCTGAGGTCAACACCGTCGAAGATCGAAGATTGAAGAACAATACTTGACCAACTATAATCAAGTCAAGTACAAGGCTCCTGAAGATCTGCTTATCTGTTATCAACTGGCAAAGGCAAGCATAGCCCCACCATGATATAACCCTATGATTTCGAAAGCATTTCAATTCTGCCATGTTGCAAACGATTCTACTGTGTTCTTTTATCGATAGATAAAGTATCCTATCTATTGCATTACTCTCTTTGAGCTTATATTACCTGATCCACTGCTCCTAGCATAACTAGGTTTGGCTTGTGCGCACTGCTAGAGCTTATATCTGCGTCCTACTTAGCCATGCATAGCTGTTGAGTCTGGTCCATCCAAATGATGTATCAGATGCATAGAATCTAGTATGGCAGGAGAACGTGATGTGATGAGATCAGTGATATGAGATTAAACATGCTAAGGCTTGTATGGGAGGCCACAGTGGGATGTGGTATTTCTAGTCCCATGCTCGCCACCACTAGGACCTGAGTTCTTGCCTTTGGAACCAAGATGAGCGTACAGCCACACGGGGCTTGGGAACCCCTCGCCTGATTAACTTGCCTAGTAGATTCCATGAGTCACATAGTTCAGGCGTTCCATTCGACATATGCATAGAAAATATTTTGAAAGATTTGTCGGGTGAAGTTGGTGCATTCATAACAGGTAGGTAAGCGTGGACCGGGTTGCTTGGGGTCGATGGAGCCCCTGTTAACCAACCTCGCCTCACATCTTTTAGTACCGGCTTCGGGATTTGACCCTTCACGGCGGAACCATACTTATTGCGTGACTCATGGTCTCGGCGAAAGCAAGGTAAAGTTCGTGGCCAACCACCCTTTGCCAGCCTTCCAAGGAAGAGGGCTAATAGTTTGGCATTAAAAGTTGGTTGGTACATGTGGGTAAAGGTGTACACCCCTGCAGGGTAATAATCTTTTCTAAAAGTCGTGTTCACAGTTATGAATGCTTGGTGACCAGATTCTAAGATCATAGAGAACTTGAATCTAATTGTAAAACTTGGCAGATCAATGTGTGCTTAAGGATGCTTCCTCATGGGTACGAGGGGGTGATCCTAGTTGGTAGATGTTGATGATTCGATGGATATCAGAAGATGATGATCAATATTTTCGGAGATGTCGCTCTCTTATCCCCTTTTAAAATACTCTAATTAGACGAGCTTCTTCTCTCTCTTGATTTATAAACAAAGATGGCTTTATGCAAAACAACTCCACCAGCCATAAGTCTTGCGGAGTACACCCTGTACTCACCCTTGCTTTGTTGATACTTTTGGCAGAGTAAGTGTTCCTTGAAGATCAGTTTGGTACTACATCGACATCGACGAGTAGCTTGGGGTTCCCGGCCGGCAGCCTGGAATATATGGGTTGGGACGTCATCATTATGCTTCGGGCCTCTTAGGACATTTATTAAGTTTGCTATACTTAATAGCATAATTTGCCTTCCGTTGTTTGATGTTTGTGGTCAGTGACCACTGCTTGTAATAATTTGGTTCTCTGCTTAGTTATGAGCTTGCTGTAATAAATTTTGTGTCGTAGGGTCACTGTTGTGTTACCGATTCTTCACTGGATATTCTCGAGCTCAAGGTTAAACTTATGTTAGATGGAGGTCTGGGATTTGTTTAGCCCTGATCCCGGGGGTGTCACATGATCGAGCGGTACAGGCACATCAACGGTAGAGTACGGTCCAAAAGTGGCCTCAACAATCTATAAAACATCGATTCTACTAAGTAACAAGGAATGTATGGCAGTACAACCTCACAAAACGTCAATTTCTTCACAAATCTAAGCAAGATCTAGATCCAATGAGTAAATTGAAGTGAGAGAGAGGGGGGCGGTTGTACCGGGATCCATGGTGGTGGAGAAGGAGTGGGAGCCTGTAAGGAGTCCGAATCCAAGGAAGATCCGGAGAGAGAGGGACGTGGCAGGGCTCCGGCGGCGTCACGGGCTCCGATGGCGGCGATGGTATGCGTGGAGGGTTGGGAGAAGAATAGGGCATTGAAGGGTGCCTTCCCACGCGCGACCATTATATACCAGAAAAACGCCGACCGGTAGAACCGGTTCATCAAGCGGTAGTACCGGTTGAAAAACCGGTAGTACCGGTGACCGGTAGTACCGGGCATACGTGCGGTAGTACCGTGCCTAGAGTAGTTTCCAGGAAATGACATGGGAACCACCCAGGTCCGGTAGTACCGCCCCTAATCCGGTAGTACCAGTCCCACCTGATTCCGTAGCCTAGGTTCAAGGAAGGGTTCTTGTGCGGAATGGATGAGGGTTTTTCGAGGGAGTAGATAGGCTTGGGTTGAGATAGTCAAACTGTGTGAAGCACATGCACTCTAAAATAAGGGAAAAACATATGAAGATCCAACCGAGAGTGCACGTCTTTAGAACCAACGACAACTTGAAGATGACAAACATGAGTAAGCACCAACCTCTCGAGTGAGAGAGGGCGATGGCCTAGGCCACCATATTTGAGTATACTCGGCTTGGCACCACGAATATATATCTTGGGTCCATAACCGAAACTCATCATTTAAGGTCACATATCACAAAATGATATTAAGAGGAATGATTTTGATTGCTTTGGGCATAATGGGGGAGGGATAGTCCAATCAATTAGGACCGCACTCCCCCTATATCCATGCCTACACCTAAACCAAATACGAGTCAAATCATAGGTGAGAATGCAAGATAATCAAGTCAAGCTCCTTGAATCTACGATATTTCGTTCATTCCTCAAGTAGCAAAACCTTGCTTCATCAAGTGGCTTCGTGAAGATGTCGGCAAGTTGGTCTTTGGTTGACACATATTGTAACATCCCAAAAATCATGATTTCAAAGTTTGCATATCATTCATGCATTCATAATCATTTTAGGATCATTTGTCAAAAACAAAAGCATTTGTGGTCTATTATTTTATGTAAGCAAGGCAATGGCCTTATTGCTACCTTCTAATAAGAAAATACTTGCTTTAATCAGTAAAGGTTTGAACATGGGTTTGTTTGATATTTATAAAGCTTGGTCAAAGTTTTCAAAACAAAAATATGAATTCAAACCATTCATATGCCTATTAAAATAATTAATTAAGGCATGTTTTATTTTTAAAATTCAATGGGCCAATATAATCTTGAGAGAACAGCAGTGTTTCACACTCAAATTTGTGCAAGTTTTACTTTACAAAAATCCAGAATAAAGTTTGGATACAAACTCATTTGAAGAAAAACATTCCTGAAAATCAATTAGAAAAGGAAAAGGGAAAAGAAAAAATAAAAACAAGCGTTGCACTTTGAGCCCAGCACCAGAACCTGCCCAAAACCCACCCGGGCCATTTCCCCCTCTGCCCCCTCTCTCACCCGCGCGAACCTTACCCGCAGCCACTGACGCTGGGCCCTGCACCACGTCAGCATCATCTCCCCCAAACCTCGTGCGCAGACGCCGTCGCCGCCTGTTTCCTCCTTCTTCACTGCCGTGATTTAAGCTGCTTAATTCCCATTGATTCACGAGTGAATGCCGCCCCTGCTCTGGTTACTTAACCACCTCCCCACCCCGCTCCTTTCCCCTCACACAGCACCACCAGAGCGCCGCCAGGCTCCACGAATTTCGCTCTACACCACCGCAGCACCGAAGAACTCCGGCGAGCTATAGCGGTGAGTCTCGAGCGCGCCTTGCCCTATGGTTCACACGAGCCGCTTCGTCATCGCCTTGCTCACCTTCTCATGTTTTCCATTTGTCTTGAATCACCCCAGGTCGTCTCCTTCGTCAACATCTGCAAGCGCCCGAAGCTAAGCTCGACTCCGACGAGCCATTCCGGTGAGCCCCGCGTCCCCCTCTGTCTCTGGTTCATGCAGCTGTGTTCGCCAGTGTCTTGCACATCTGTTAATGCTTGCCGTTGGTCCCTTGCGCCCTAGGTCGTCGTCTTCAACTACGATAGTGAGTACCCGACGCGCAGACGAACTCCGACGAGGTCCTGCTGCTGTGTCCGTGCGCCCCGACCCTGCCCGTCTGCACGTTGAGCATCTCCACGTCCTCGCGATCTCGGTAAGCACTAGCACGTTCCCCCTTCCCCTCTGGCCTTGCCGGTGTTTCACCGCCAGAGGCGTCGCCACCGTAAGCGCCATTCGCGCCGCTGGTTCTTGGTCAGATGGATCTGATCCATTGGATCTAAATCCAAAGGCCTCGATTAGATCTGTTAGCGAAACGGTACGATTAGATCTGGGCCATGTAACGTTAGTTAGATCCTACGGCTCGCAAGCGTGATCCGGCCGAACCGGTACCGTCCAATCAGAAGCTTCCGCGTGGCTAGGGTTTAGATTTAAAATCTGAATTTAGATATATTAGATGTTCAAACTTGCAAAATTCATAACTTTTGATCCACATGTCCAAATTTTGCAAATTTTATATCAATGGAATCAGGAAAAAGAATTATATCCAACCATGTACTTTGTTTAATGAATTGATTCGGTAAAATTATTTGTTTTTGCAGAGACATTTGTAGGCTTATTTTGTGTATAAAAATTATTTGGAAAATGTTTTAAAGGCCAAATAAAGTTTATTTGAGGTATAAATGTTTAGTTTATTTACCAGTAATGTTTTACTTGTCTTGTTTGGTTTAGAAAAAAATCATCACATGGCATTTGCATGCATCCATGTATTTTTGCTTGTTTATTTTGATATGTGAATTTGGTGCTATCATTTTATGTGTAGATTTTGGTGCTAGTGGTGATTGTGACTGTGAGGATTGTTGTTACTCCCACAACTACCAAGGCAAGTGGTGCTTCATACTTTTGTCCCAATATTTTGACTTTGCATTAGAAATATTTTGTATAGGGCTTGCATGATAATATTTTTACTAAGTATCTATATGCTATGCTTGGGAAATCCTAGTAGTTGTAGAATTGTTATAATTTCCTCTAAGTTAAGATACTTGCTATTGCCATGATTAGCCTAGCTAGTAGCAACCAAGGGTGGAATATATTCATGCTATGGAAAAATTATTGCTAAGTCTTTGACTTACGTTTTTGCTTCATAAAACAACTAAGTGAATGAAACACCTGGGTGGAATAGTAATTGCTTGGTGGTTTTTGGTTGAGTGGTTACACAAGGCCCATTTCTATGGTTTACCTCGTGTATCACACTTGTGGATTGCCACCTAGGAACAAAGGGATTTGAGATGCCAAATGTTAAGAAGCTTCTAGTGTAGCCACATGGCATTATGGGCTCTGCCTGGATCATATAGGTTGCAATAACTTAGCCATTTGGACAGTTGGTGGTAGAACGCGTCCATTTGGTCTAAGGGAAGGCTTCTAAAAGGTCCTATCTTGGTGAAAATCAAGTCTTGTGGGGAAATTGCACCACCTCTGCAGAAGGAAGAAACTAAGTACTTAGCCGTGTCCCCGGTAATGGACAATTTGAGCATCAAGACATGGAAGCTATCAAGAATCTCCTCATCCCAATTTTCTAAGTTAAAACTTGTGGTTGAACAAGGGTGAAGGTTTATCAATTTCTATTGGTGGTTCCTTGGGAGTTTTTGCCAAACAAAAACTTAGTGTTTTCAACTGATAGGTAAAACCTATTTTGAGCAAAGCAAGCCTAAGCTACACTTAGCCAAATTCATGTAGAAGTTAGATACTATATTTCTTCTAAGGTATCACTTGCCAATACTATTCCAATGTATTGACCCACTGTGGCTGTAACTTGTGATGTTGCAGGTTACTCTGATGAGGATTAGGGTTATGAGTCTACACTCAACATGCTTGCCTGTGGCACATGAAGATGAAGACTTTTATTTATATTGTTATGATAAACTCTTGTACTAGCCTATGGCTATGGAGTTGTAAAAGACTTTGTTATCTCTGGAATGACGATATAATAATGACCTTTGTTTCTATGTACTTCATCTTAGACTGTGGATGCTAGCAATTGATCCAGGGACTAGCCTTGCAATCACAGGGACCTTTACCTTTATAAAGGTGGGGTCTTACAGATGGTATCAGAGCACTGTGTTGCTTGTAGGATTATGACCCTAGGATTGGATTAGAAACCACTAAGGAAAAAATTTCAACATTTTCCACACTTGTCTTTTTCTTCTTGTAAACTTTTCTAATCTTCTTTATCATCTCTATTTGTAGATGAACTCCATCAACGAAGTTGTGAGGAAGGGACCACTCATGACCATGACTTTGGAGTGTGAGACTGAATTTCCCAAGGCCCTCAAGAACCTTATGGTTACCATGGGGATACATGGTGCAGCTGTGTACAAAGGATTCCCTGTGATGGATGAAGGAGAAGAGTACTGGTGGGTGCAACTTCACTTGTACAAAAACAAGGAAGAAAACCACAAGGAGTTAGGATTCTGCATGGTCACCAACTCAGAAATGCACACAACATTCTTTGACTCTGCAAGAAATGCAGCTTGGAATGCTATCAAGGATCTTGGTGATAGACTCAAGTGCAGAATGCTCAACACTCAAAATGACCTTAGAGAAGAAAAGAAGCGTACCCAGGACTTAGAGGCTGCTAACCAACGTCTAAGAGAAGACATCATAGATTTAGCAATGGAATCATGTGATCAAGATCGACAGATTGCCTCTAGGGATGCCCTGATAGCTAACCTGGCAAGTGAGTGGGGATTGTAATGTACTCCGTTAGTTGGACCACCACACTTATCGTTTTTACTTCCAAAATTTTATCTAAGTTATGTTGAACCTTTGATGCTTGCAATGGATTTGTGTATGCCATGACTTGTGTGTTTGTTGCAAAAGATATACTTGTGATATTATGTCTTGTGATTTTTCTCTATTTGATGTTGATTCTAACTTTTCTCTATCTTATAAAAAATAGATGCCTAATGTTATTATCAACACGGCCGAGGAGTTCAAGGGAACTCGTTTTGGTACTCGTCTCATTGAGCTCACTAGTGTGCTCAACCTTCCACTTCCTAGCATCATGACACTTCCACTCACCAAGTTTGAGAGGAAGGACCTTTGGGGCTTCAGAGTCACTCAGCCGGGATGCCAGACAGAGCCAACCATGGAGACCATCACTTTCAAGCTGATGCATGACGACAAGGAGAAAGGCTTAGATGTATTCATGCTGTAGTTACTTGGGCGCCTGGTAGGAAGACACTCCACCGAGCTTAGAGGTCTTTACTTTCACCCCTTCGGGAGACGCAACGAGGAGGGTGAAGCCACAGAGTACGTGGATGCTGCTAGAGAGACGATGGAGCCGATTCGTCTGTACCTCCAGGACCTAGAGGGTCTTATTAGACACCTACATACTGATAGGACCAATGTCATGCTTAGCAATGACGAGCTCCAGGTTCAGCTTCGTGAGAAGGACAAGCTCTTCGCGGAGCAAGACGGGATAGTCAAGGAAATGGAGGCCAAGTTTGAAAGCCAGGACAAGAAGTTCAAGAGCCAGGAGAAAAGAGTCCAAGACATGAACAAGAAGATCCGGGAGATGAAGGAAGAGCTAGAGGCCAAGGACTTTGAGCTTGAGCATCAGCAGGGAGTGATCGAGAGGCTTTGCTCATAGAAGAGGGCTCTTAGGGCCAAGATAGAGGCCTTGACTACTAGTGTTGATGAGTACAAGACCGCCATGGAGAATGCGGGTATTAGCCTCGTTGACATAGAGATTGATGTGGAGGAGTAGTGTGGACTAATCAATTATCTTTCATCTACCCTACTTTTGTTTATTGAGTCGCAATGACCATCCAACATGTGGGTGGCTTGCTATGGTGTGTTTGCATTTCCAAACTTGTTGTTTATGTCATTCAAACTTTATGTTATTTTGATGCTTGGTTATTGTGATTGAGTATGTCATGTATTGTGCATGTTAAGCATCTATGGGTATCTCATTCTTATCTTTATGAAAACCACAGATGCCTCCTCGACGTGTGTAGAAGGAGTGTCCCAACCTTACAACAATATAAGTTGGAGTCCCCTGTGTTTACAATGCTAGTCCCTGGATCAATAGCTAGCATCCACAGTTTTAGATGTAATACCAAGAAACAAAGGTCATAATATAACTTTATAACCAGGAAGAACATAATTTTATTACATCATACATAGCTCATTTGTCTTTTACATTACATTGCAGCGAAATAACTATAGTCATGGGTCCTTCATCTTCAAAGTGCCACAGGCAGATGTTGGTTGTAGACTTTGTAATCCTAATCAAACAATCTTCACTAAAAATCAATCAAACCTGCAACATTACAAGTTACAGCCACAAGGGTCAATACATTTGAATTGTATTGGCAAGTTCCACTACTTTGTATAATATGAGTGGATCCTATCTTTACATGCATATTTGGCTAAGTAGAGTTTTAGGCTCATTTGCATAAAGCAAAATTTATCCTATCTTTCCAAAATGGTTTTGGTCCGTTGTCAAATCTCCTTTTCAAAATCCCTTGAACTCCTTGGTAACCCCAAGTGTTCAAGTCTTTGTCAAAAATCCCTTGAGCTACTTGGTAACCCCAAGTGCATCAAGTCTTATAAAATCTCATGAGTTCCTTGGTAACCCCAAGTGTTCATGTTTTCAACAAAAACTCCTGAGTTCCTTGGTAACCCCAAGTACATCAAGTTTTGTCAAAGTCTCTTGAGCCCCTTGGTAACCCCAAGTGCATCAAGTTTTTTAAAAGTTTTCTTTTAGAAATTAGAATGTCGAGATCTCCCATAGCTTCAAACTTTAGTTGCTCAGTATTGTCCATAACCGGGGACATGGCTAAGTACTTAGATTTTATTATCTTCTGCAGAAGGAGTACACTTTACCCACATGTCACAATCCCATCCTTTTGCCACCAGTGGCCACTGGATTAGCACTCACCAAGATGGAGTACTGGCAGATTGAGAATGTGACGAAGTCTTTCCAAAGGTCCTCCCATACACCATTGCTAGCTTGTTTTCAGCACCCATGAAGCATTCCAGATCCCCATGTCCAGTAAACTGAAGACAATGTATGGGTCTTCCCAATGTAGTTGACTAAGCCCGAGCCATAATAGCATGTGGTTGCACACGAAAGCCACAATTGGAGAAACATGTTCAATCTCTAAGTTTCCTAGGTGGTTTTCTTTTGGAGCACAACACAAAGGGATTGCCATAGACATGGTTCCTTTTGTTGCCACCTTCTCCAAAACTTAAAGTATCCTCCACCTAGGTGGTTCATTGAGTCCTTGTTTTATTATGTAAAACACAAGTCCTTTTCTCAACCTTTGTAAAATCTCAACATGTATCTCTTTTTCAAAATATAGCATGGCTAAGCATGTAACCACTACATTGTTTTTACTAAGGACTGTATAGGGAATCCTATTAGGATTTAGCATAGCATAAGTATAAAAATATCTTTTCATGCATGTTTCAAAATCCACTAAGTATAATGAAAAATAGTAGGACTTTAGATGATAGTGTCACTTGCCTTTTTGGTAGGGAATGATGGTTCACTCCTTGATATTGCTAGTCTCACACTTTGCTAATTTCACTACAATCAATCAAGTAGACACAAAATCAACTAGCATTCCAAGCCAATAAATCAATCAAACAACTTCACACACATAAAACAATGGGATCTAAGTCATGCATGTAAGCATGTAAGAGATGGTCCTATTTGCAAAGATGGTCTCCACTAGGCTTCTAAACTTGGTAGGGTCCAAGGTGGTCATTTTTCTAAGTGGCAAAGTCATTAGCAAAAGGGTTTTGTCCATAAACCATTTTTAAATCCATTCATCATTTTATGTGGTGAAAAATATTTTTATCAAGCAACAACTTTAAGTTGTTCACCAAATAAGTTGTTGTTTCCCAAAACTTGGTGTTTAGGGTCAGTAGGTTTGATCAAAACATTTTCCAAAGTTTTCTTTATAAAAACATTTTCACAACCAAAATCTTTATTTTCATTTGGCTAGAAATGGACTAAATCAATTAATCTATCATAAATTTCACCAAATCCATTTTCCAAACTATGGGTTGATTCCTAGGGTCAGTAAGTTCACCACAAACCAACTTGCAAAGGTTTTAACCTAAAAAACATTTTTAAACAATTTTTCTAATCTAAACAAGCAATCAAATGTTTCTACAAAAACGAACAAGCTAACAGATACTATTTGCTAAACAAATTCCATGGTTGGCTAGGGCTTGTTCCACTGATTCCAACGGTATCAAATTTGTAAATTTTGGACGTGTGGATCGAAAGTTACAAAGGTTTGAAATTGCAACTTAAATCTGATTTCCAAATTCTGTTTTAAACAAACTTGGCCACGCGTCGCAATCTCATTGGACGGTACCGGTTCGGCCGGATCGATAACGCGGTGCTTTGGATCTAAGCATATCGTGTGGTTCAGAAAACGTACCCCTTCGTGGCTTAAGTGATCTATTGCAGGCGTTGGATCGAGATCCTACGGTGCTAGCGTGCTCGACCATTTGTGAGCGGCGCCAGCGGTGGCTAGCGGCGGCGACGGTCAGACAGTGGCGGCGCTGGCGAAACAGGAAGCGAGAGAGAGAGAGGGAGTAGGCTCACCGAGATCGCAGGAGGCTGGGGAAGCTCAACGTGTGGTCGACGGGGCAAGGGGCGCACGGGGTCGGCTGTAATTCCTCGCCGGAGTTTGCATCGGCGTCTGGCGGCTCTGGTTCTGGTCGGAGGAGGTGTTGTGGTTCACCCCGAGACAAAACGGAGACGTGGTTAGATGCACAGGATCCAGGCAAAGCTGTGTGCGTGAACTAGAGGGCGCGGGGCGGTCTGGACTTACCGGAGGAGCTCGACGGAGACGAGACAGACGGCGGCGCTTCAGAACTTTGTCGAAGACGGCTCCCTGGGGCGCCCGCGGTCAAACGAGGGGCACGGACAGATGCGTCAGGAGGTGGGGAATCTCCTAGTGTGCTCAGGGAGGCAGGAGGTGGCTGTGGTTTGTCGGATTTCACCGGAGAGGCCCGCCGGAACAGCGGCGGTGCAGGGCTAATTCGAGGCAGCCCGGTGGCGATGTGGCGTTGGCGTTTGAGGGAAATGACAGAGGGAGGAGAGATGCTTTTGTACGCATGGTCGGGGGCGAGATTAACGCAGCCATTATTCGTGAATTGAACGCGGCTTTGAATGACAGCAACGGCAGCGAGGTTTGGGGGAAGGAGGTCGCGCGGGTGAGGAGGATGAACAAGAGAATGGGGTCCAGTCGTCAGTGGGAAAAGGAGTGAGCGAAGGGTCCACTGGTCAGCTTCTCTGTGGGTTTAAAATCGAGTGCAAAATGTTTTTCTTCGGGGAGGAAAAGCTGGGCTGGTTCTGGGCTTTGTTGGGCTTTATCGACTGGGCTGGTTCTGGGCTTTGTTGGGCTTTGTCGACTGGGCTGGTCCAAACTCTATTTTTTTCTGTCTGCTGGCTTTTTCTTTTTCTATTTTACAATTCTGTTTTGAAATTTCAAACAACCAAACAATGTCCAAATCAAATCAAACAATCACCAAACCTTGCACTAAGAATTTGGTTCTATTTAGTAGCATAAACCAAATTCCAAAACCAAAATAATAATTTTATTTTGGATCCATTATTAATTAAAGAAATAGACCATTGTTATTAAAAATAGAATTTGATGTTTATTTTAAAACTCCATTTTGAAATCTAATTATTTTCAAAACCAAATCAGTAGGTTTTATTTGTGAATATAAAATACTTGGAAAACTTATTTTTAAATAAATAAATAAGTTTTGTTATTTTGGAAATAGTAAAACCTTTATTAATAAAACTTGGATATTAAATCCTTATTAATTTATTTTAAATAACCTTTACTATTTTTATCAAAAACAAAATGTTTTATTTCAAAAGCTTGGCCAAGGTTTAATTTGGCTCTATAAAGTAATCTTTATTCATAAACTTCTATTTCTTTTGAAAACCAAATCTTTTTATTTTAAAGATCCAAAAATAGTATTTCCAAAATATTTTATTTTCCTTTATTTAATGTTTATTTTTATGAATCCCTTTAGGATTTATTTGATCCACATTGGTTTGAAGTTCCAATTGAATTCAAAATGTTTCTTCTGGCCCTGAAAATCAAACAAAGTTTTATTCTATTCATTTATTTTCACATTACAAGATTTGGGAAATCTTGGGACGTGACAGGCTACCACCCTTAAAATAAATCTCGTCCCGAGATTTTGGGGAGGCTAGGTTACAAGCGGGTTCAAAACAACTAGGGTACTACCACCCTTAAATTTTTCAAACAAAAATTACATATTGTCCTTCTTGGGATCCTAGGGAAACTTCTCTAAACAACATTTGCATTGTGTCCTTTGTTTCCGCACTTGACTCATGGGCCAAGGTTGAGTTTCTCCATAGGCTTGTTCAACTTGTTTTTCATCTTTTCTGGACAGTTGCTTGCATAGTGTCCGGGGTTCTTGCAGTTGAAACAGTGGATGTCCTTGAGTTCTTTACGTGGTTCTTGTGGACAAGTTGCTACATAGTGGCCTAGCTCTTTGCAGTTGTTGCACACTACTTGACCAATCTCTTTATTCTTCGGGTTCTCTGGGCAATCACCAGAATAGTGTCCCATTTCCTTACATTTATAACATTGCACATGGCTTTTGTCTATCTTTTGCTTCTTGGGTTTCTTTGATCCTTTGAATTGGGTTGTTTTGTTTGGAGGTATAAGTGATCCTTTTCCTTTGCCATCAACATTCTTGGCATACTTGGATCCTTCTTGTTTCCTTTGTTCAACAATGGCATAGATGGGGCATTGGATAGGAACATGGTTGTTTCCTTCACACAAATAACAAGTGGCTTGAGAGATGGGGCATTGTCCAACAGGATGTTTCTCTTCACAGTTGGGGCATTGATCTCCATGCTCCTTGGAAGTATGATCCTTGTCTCCACAAATAATGCAAGCTGGGGCTCCATCTAGAATAATATTTCTGTCATCCTTGTTGTCAAAAACTCTTTTGGGATAGCTTTCTTCCATTTTGATCATTTGATCAGTCACCTTAAGCATCAATTGGCCTTGAGTTTCCAAGAATCCTTGTAGCTTTGGATCTTCTCCACTAGTGTTGGCTATGAACCGAGCTGTCACTTGGTTTAACTGATTTTGGGTTGCTATGAGCTCTTTCATGCTGTCCTCTTGGTCGGTGTTGATGTCATCAACCTTGGAGTCTTTTGGAGTAGTCATCTGTTTGGGTTGAATGAGGATTAGAATAGGCAAGATATTTCTAAGGAAATATTTCTAATCACACACATCACAATTCACACAAACAATGTGCATGCAATCACAAGTCAAACACTTCACTCAAACAACAAGGTTCAAGCACATACTTAGGCAACAAAATATTTTTGTTACACCACATATGTTGGTGTGTTTTGACTTAACTAACATATGGTGGTCCATCTATATGGTTCACTTGTGACCTTTCCATCATTTTTGGTTGCTTCTTCTTACTTGAGATCATGGTTTCCTTGAGAAAACTCTTGGTTGCAAGACTTCAAAGTTGTTGATGGCTCCTTCTTACTTTTGCATTCCCTTAGTCTCTAATTCTTGAGCAAGATTTCCTTGTCTCACTTGTAGTCCTTAGTGATATCCAAGTTGGAAGTCCAAGGTGAACATGCTGAAGATGTTGAAGTCATTAGAGTTGAAGAAGTTGAAGTCATTAGAGTTGAAGGTGTTGAGGTAGTCCTTTGCACATGGTGTAGTCTTTGGCCATGGGGTAGGTTTTCCATCAAGTTGAAATAGAAGAGAAGTAGAGTTGAAACCAAAATGGTTGAGGAAAGAGTTTACAAGTGTTTTTGTAAATAGTTTTTGGAACAAAATACAACTCCTATTTTTCTAAGGGTTTTTGTCCAATCCTAGGTTTACAAATCCTACAGGCAACACAATGCTCTGATACCATCTGTAGAAGGAGTGTCCCAACCTTACAACAATATAAGTTGGAGTCCCCTGTGTTTACAATGCTAGTCCCTGGATCAATAGCTAGCATCCACAGTTTTAGATGTAATACCAAGAAACAAAGGTCATAATATAACTTTATAACCAGGAAGAACATAATTTTATTACATCATACATAGCTCATTTGTCTTTTACATTACATTGCAGCGGAATAACTATAGTCATGGGTCCTTCATCTTCAAAGTGCCACAGGCAGATGTTGGTTGTAGACTTTGTAATCCTAATCAAACAATCTTCACTAAAAATCAATCAAACCTGCAACATTACAAGTTACAGCCACAAGGGTCAATACATTTGAATTGTATTGGCAAGTTCCACTAATTTGTATAATATGAGTTGATCCTATCTTTACATGCATATTTGGCTAAGTGGCGACGGTCAGACAGTGGCGGCGCTGGCGAAACAGGAAGCGAGAGAGAGAGGGAGTAGGCTCACCGAGATCGCAGGAGGCTGGGGAAGCTCAACGTGTGGTCGACGGGGCAAGGGGCGCACGGGGTCGGCTGTAATTCCTCGCCGGAGTTTGCATCGGCGTCTGGTGGCTCTGGTTGTGGTCGGAGGTGGTGCTGTGGTTCACCCCGAGACAAAACGGAGACGTGGTTAGATGCACAGGATCCAGGCAAAGCTGTGTGCGTGAACTAGAGGGCACGGGGCGGTCTGGACTTACCGGAGGAGCTCGACGGAGACGAGACAGACGGCGGCGCTTCAGAACTTTGTCGAAGACGGCTCCCTGGGGCGCCCGCGGTCAAACGAGGGGCACGGACAGATGCGTCAGGGGGTGGGGAATCTCCTAGTGTGCTCAGGGAGGCAGGAGGTGGCTGTGGTTTGTCGGATTTCACCGGAGAAGCCCGCCGGAACAGCGGCGGTGCAGGGCTAATTCGAGGCAGCCCGGCGGCGATGTGGCGTTGGCGTTTGAGGGAAATGACAGAGGGAGGATAGATGCTTTTGTACTAATGGTCGGGGGCGAGATTAACGCAGCCATTATTCGTGAATTGAATGCGGCTTTGAATGGCAGCAACGGCAGCAAGGTTTGGGGGAAGGAGGTCGCGCGGGTGAGGAGGATGAACAGGAGAGTGGGGTCCAGTCGTCAGTGGGAAAAGGAGTGAGCGAAGGGTCCACTGGTCAGCTTCTCTGTGGGTTTAAAATCGAGTGTGAAACGTTTTTCTTCGGGGAGGAAAAGCTGGGCTGGTTCTGGGCTTTGTTGGGCTTTGTCGACTGGGCTGGTCCAAACTCTATTTTTTTCTGTCTGCTGGCTTTTTCTTTTTCTATTTTCCAATTCTGTTTTGAAATTTCAAACAACCAAACAATGTCCAAATCAAATCAAACAATCACCAAACCTTGCACTAAGAATTTGGTTCTGTTTAGTAGCATAAACCAAATTCCAAAACCAAAATAATAATTTTATTTTGGGTCCATTATTAATTAAAGAAATAGACCATTGTTATTAAAAATAGAATTTGATGTTTATTTTAAAACTCCATTTTAAAATCTAATTATTTTCAAAACCAAATCAGTAGGTTTTATTTGTGAATATAAAATACTTGGAAAACTTATTTTTAAATAAATAAATAAGTTTTGTTATTTTGGAAATAGTAAAACCTTTATTAATAAAACTTGGATATTAAATCCTTATTAATTTATTTTAAATAACCTTTACTATTTTTATCAAAAACAAAATGTTTTATTTCAAAAGCTTGGCCAAGGTTTAATTTGGCTCTATAAAGTAATCTTTATTCATAAACTTCTATTTCTTTTGAAAACCAAATCTTTTTATTTTAAAGATCCAAAAATAGTATTTCCAAAATATTTTATTTTCCTTTATTTAATATTTATTTTTATAAATCCCTTTAGGATTTATTTGATCCAAATTGGTTTGAAGTTCCAATTGAATTCAAAAAGTTTCTTCTGGAACCTGAAAATCAAACAAAGTTTTATTTTATTCATTTATTTTCACATTACAAGATTTGGAAAATCTTGGGATGTGACAACGTGCCAACCCCAACCCAAACAACAACAACAACAATGTCACTCCCGAGATGCAGCAGTTGATGACAGCACAGGCACAACTGATGCAGATGATGACCACTTTCATGCAGAACCAGAATCAGAATAACAACAATAACAATAACAACAACAACAACCAGAATAATCCGCCAGGATTTGACATGCTCACCAGATTTCTAAGACTGAGGCTGCAAAGTTCTCAGGAACCACTAATCCAATGGTGGCCAATGATTGGCTACGTTCTATGAACAAGGATTTAGTGACTGTCGGCTGCACCGTCGAAGAGAAGGTTAGGTTTGCAGCACATCTGCTGGGAGGGCCAGCAGCAACCTGGTGGGACAATTTTCAGATCACCACTCCCATTGAGGATGTGACATGGGCTATCTTTGAGGATGGATTCCGTACAGGTCACATCTCATCCGGAGTGATGAATTTGAAGAAGAAGGAGTTCCAAAACCTGAAACAGCGTCACCGCAGCGTGGCCGAGTATATTGAGGAGTTCAACAATCTGGCGCGTTATGCACCGAATGAAGGTGATACTGATGCCAAGAGGAAGGAGAAATTCCTCGAAGGACTGAATGATGAACTGAATCTGCAGCTGTCTGTTGCCTATGTCCCAACCTACCAATCACTTTGTGACAAGGCTACCATCTTGGAGGACAAGATGAAACATGTTGAGAGTAGGATGAGGAAGCATAGACTTGATAAGCACAGCTCGGGATCGTCTCACAAGCGTTCCCATCATGATGATAGTGGGAGTTCTAGATCCCACAAACATGGAAAGTACAACAACCACCACGGCCACAACCGCCATCATGACAACAAGCATCACCGTAGTCATGATAATGATAAGTACAAGAACCACAAGAGTGGACACAAGAGTCACCACAGTGGAGGTGGAATTGGGAGTGGAAGTCAGCCTACAAAGAGAGATATCAGTCAGGTTGAGTGCTTCAAGTGTAAGAAGATGGGACACTATGCAAACGAGTGCCCAGAGAAGAAGGTTGAAGGAACCACCAAGCCCAACCCTTTCCAGAAGGGACAAGTCAACCACATTAATGTGGAAGAGATATATGAGGAACCTGATGCTGTGGCTGGTAAGTTCAAACTCAATTCTGTTCCAGCACTTGTTCTTTTTGATACTGGCGCATCACATTCATTCATATCAAGAGCATTTGTTAATAGAAATGGACTTCCAGTTGAAACTATTGGGTGTCCTATAAAAGTATGTTCTCCTGGTGGAGAAATGATAGTGAACTCGGGATGTCATGACCTAGTGATAGAATTTGGGAAGTATAAGTTTCCCGTTAACTTGATAATCCTAAGTTCCCAAGGATTGGATGTCATTTTGGGAATGGATTGGTTGACTAAGTACAAGGGAGTGCTGGATTGTGCAAATCATACTGTCACACTCACCACCCCGGATAATAAAAGGATTAGATTCAAGACTAACTTTGAATAAAAAGGGAGTAAGCTAAATTCTCTTAAGGGGGTTAGCATAGACAATGTGCTAATTGTGAGAGAATATCCAGATGTGTTTCTGGAGGAATTTCCGGGAATGCCACCAGATAGAGATGTGGAGTTTCTGATTGACTTGCTACCAGGATCAGGACCAATAGCCAAGAGACCTTACAAGATGTCGGTTGATGAGTTGAAGGAACTCAAGAAACAACTTGGAGAACAGTTACAGAAAGGATTTATACAACCAAGTTCTTCATCTTGGGGAGCACCATTTTTGTTTGTGGAAAAGAAAGATAGAAGTCAAAGGTTATGCATAGACTATCGTTAACTCAATGAGGTAACTATCAAGAACAAATATCCTTTGCCTAGAATCAATGACTTGTTTGAACAGTTAGAAGAAGCCCGTGTGTTCTCAAAGACTGATCTCCGGTTAGGCTATTTTCAGCTTAAGATAAGGGAACAAGACATACCTAAGACTGCTTTCACCACTAGGTATGGATTGTATGAGTACACCGTGATGCCATTTTGGTTGACCAATGCACCAGCCTACTTCATGAATATGATGAACAAAGTGTTCATGGAGTTTCTTGACAAGTTTATTGTCGTTTTCATCGATGACATTTTGATCTAATCCAAGAGCAATGAAGAGCATGAAGGACATTTGCGTTTGATACTTGAGAAGCTTAGAGAGCATAAGCTGTATGCCAAATTCAGCAAGTGTGAATTCTGGTTGAATGAAGTTGGATTCCTTGGACACATTGTGTCACGAGATGGTGTAGCAGTTGATCCCGCAAAAGTGTCGGCTTTAACTGAGTGGGAATCTCCTAATTCAGTGAAAGAAGTTCGTAGTTTCCTTGGTTTGGCATGATACTATAGAAGATTCATTGAGAATTTCTCTAAGGTAGCTAAGCCAATGACGGAGTTACTCAAGAAAGACAAGAAATTTGATTGGACTGAAGGATGCGAACTCAGTTTCCAAGAGTTAAAGAAGAGACTAGTAACAGCACCAGTCTTATGCCTGCCAGATTTGGAGAAGGATTTCCAAGTTTATTGTGATGCATCTCACCAAGGATTGGGTGCAGTTCTGATGCAAGAAGGGAAAGTTGTGGCTTATGCCTCAAGACAACTCAAAACTCATGAAGTGAATTATCCTACTCATGATTTAGAGTTAGCCTCCGTTGTCCATGCACTCAAAACATGGAGACATTATCTTTTGGGAAAGCGATGTGAAGTGGTCACATATCACAAAAGTTTAAAGTATATCTTGACTCAGAAATAAATCAACATGAGACAAAGAAGATGGCTAGAACTCATCAAGGACTATGACTTGAGTTTGCAATACCACCCCGATAAAGCAAATGTTGTAGCGTATGCACTAAGCCGTAAGGTATATGTGAATGGCCTTACTAAGGGAGATTTGCCAGATGATCTGTGTGCACAATTCAAAGATCTCAGATTGGAGATTGTGCCTGAAGGACATCTCATGTCATTGGATGTTCAACCCACCTTGTTGGACAAAATCAAGGAAGCCCAAAAGACGGACAAGGAAATTGAATGAGATTAAGGAAAAGATTGGTAAAGGAAAATACAAAGGATTCCATGAAGACGAACAAGGTACTTTATGGTATGGAAAACGTATCTGCATTCCGCAAGATCTGGAGCTTCGGAAACTGATTTTACAAGAAGCACACAAATCACCATATTCCATTCATCTGGGTAACACTAACATGTACATGGATGTGAAGGAAAGATTTTGGTGGAATAATCTCAAGAAGGACATCGCCGAACATATTGCTTTATGTGATGTATGTAGTAGAGTGAAAGCGGAACACCCGAAACCAGCAGGATTGTTACAACCACTACCTATTCCTGATTGGAAGTGGGATAAGATTGGCATGGATTTCATCACTGGATTGCCAAGGACTAGATCAGGATATGATTCTATTTGGGTCGTAGTGGATCGCCTAACTAAAGTGGCTCAATTCATACCCGTGATGACAACCTATACAAGTGCTAAGTTAGCCAAGATCTATATGAATAGGATTATGTGTCTGCATGGAGTACCCAAGAGTATTGTGTCTGATAGGGGAACTCAATTCACTTCCCATTTTTGGAGGCAACTGCATGAGTCATTGGGAACGAGATTGGAATTCAGTACCGCTTTTCATCCCCAGACTGATGGACAGACAGAAAGGACCAACCAGATTTTAGAGGATATGTTGAGGGCATGTGCCCTAGATTATGGAGCTAGTTGAGATGAAAGTTTGCCTTACGCAGAATTCTCTTATAACAACAGCTATCAAGCCAGTATTGAGATGGCACCGTTTGAGTTTCTCTATGGGAGAAAGTGTACTACACCATTGCTATGGAATGGTGTTGGAGAAAGAAACTTGTTCGGGCCAGAACTAATCAAGGAAGCTAAAGAGAAAGTCAAGTTAGTAAAGGACATATTGAAGATAGCACAGTCCCGACAAAAGATCTACGCAGATCCTAAACGTAGAGAAGTCACCTATGAGGTAGGTGATAGAGCTTATCTTAGAGTATCACCACTACGTGGAGTGAAGAGATTTGGAGTCAAAGGAAAATTGACCCCAAGATATGTTGGACCATTCAAGATTCTGAGCCGTAAGGGAGAAGTAGCATATGAGATTGAATTGCCTGAATCATTGCCTGCCGTTCACAATGTGTTTCACGTGAGTCAGCTAAAGAAATGCCATCCGGAGATGGAGGAGACTTCTTTGAAGGATACTATACCTTTGGAGGAGGTCCAGTTGGAGAGTGATCTCACTTATGAGGAAAAACCTATCAAGATTCTTGAGACTGCAGAAAGAGTTACTCGGACAAAGACTATCAAATTCTTCAAAGTTCAGTGGAACCATCATTCCGAAGAAGAAGCAACATGGGAAAGAGAAGATGATCTTCGGAAAGACCACCCTCACCTATTTGCTAGCCAATCCGAATCTCGAGGGCGAGATTCACCTTAAGGGGGTTAGATTTGTAACATCCCAAAAATCATGATTTCAAAGTTTGCATATCATTCATGCATTCATAATCATTTTAGGATCATTTGTCAAAAAGAAAAGCATTTGTGGTCTATTATTTTATGTAAGCAAGGCAATGGCCTTATTGCTACCTTCTAATAAGAAAATACTTGCTTTAAGCAGTAAAGGTTTGAACATGGGTTTGTTTGATATTTATAAAGCTTGGTCAAAGTTTTCAAAACAAAAATATGAATTCAAACCATTCATATGCCTATTAAAATAATTAATTAAGGCATGTTTATTTTTAAAATTCAACGGGCCAATATAATCTTGAGAGAACAGCAGTGTTTCACACTCAAATTTGTGCAAGTTTTAATTTACAAAAATCCAGAATAAAGTTTGGATACAAACTCATTTGAAATCATTTGAAAAACATTCCTGAAAATCAATTAGAAAAGGAAAAGGGAAAAGAAAAAAATAAAAACAAGCGCTGCACTTTGATCCCAACACCAAAACCGGCCCAAAAGCCCACCCGGGCCATTTCCCCCTCTGCCCCCTCTCTCACCCGCGCGAACCTTACCCCACAGCCACTAACGCTGGGCCCTGCACCACGTCAGCATCATCTCCCCCAAACCTCGCGCGCAGACGCCGTCGCCGCCCGTTTCCTCCTCCTTCACTGCCATGATTTAAGCTGCTTAATTCCCATTGATTCACCGAGTGAATGCCGCCCCTGCTCTAGCTACTTAACCACCTCCCCACCCCGCTCCTTTCCCCTCACACAGCACCACCAGAGCGCCGCCAGGCTCCACGAATTTCGCTCTACACCGCCGCAGCACCGAAGAACTCCGGTGAGCTATAGCGGTGAGTCTCGAGCGCGCCTTGCCCTCTGGTTCACACGGGCCGCTTCATCATCGCCTTGCGCACCTTCTCATGTTTTCCATTTGTCCTGAATCACCCCAGGTCGACGCCTTCGTCAACATCTGCAAGCGCCCGAAGCTAAGCTCGACTCCGACGAGCCATTCCGATGAGCCCCGTGTCCCCCTCTGTCTCTGGTTCACGCAGCTGTGTTCGCCAGCGTCTTGCGCATCTTTTAACACTTGCCGTTTGGTCCCTTTCGCCCTAGGTCGTCGTCTTCAACTACGATAGCAGACGAACTCCGACGAGGTCCTGCTGCTGTGTCCGTGCGCCCCGAGCCTGCCCGTCTGCACGTTGAGCATCTCCACGTTCTCGCGATCTCGGTAAGCACTAGCACGTTCCCCCTGCCCCTATGGCCTCGCCGGCGTGTCACCGCCAGAGGCATCGCCGCCGCAAGCGCCATTCGCGCCGCTGGTTCTTGGTCAGATGGATCTGATCCATTGGATCTAAATCCAAAGGCCTCGATTAGATCTGTTAGCGAAACGGTATGATTAGATCTGGGCCGTGCAACGTTAGTTAGATCCTACGGCTCACAAGCGTGATCCAGCCGAACCGGTACCGTCCAATCAGAAGCTGCCGCGTGGCTAGGGTTTAAATTTAAAATCTAAATTTAGATCTATTAGATGTTCAAACTTGCAAATTCATAACTTTTGATGTTCAATGGAATCAGGAAAAAGAATTATATCCAACCATTTACTTTGTTTAATGAATTGATTCTGTAAAATTAGTTGTTTTTGCAGAGACATTTGTAGGCTTATTTTGTGTATAAAAATTAATTGGAAAATGTTTTAAAGGCCAAATAAAGTTTCTTTGAGGTATAAATGTTTAGTTTATTGACCAGTAATGTTTTACTTGTCTTGTTTGGTTTAGAAAAATCATCACATGGCATTTGCATGCATCCATGTATTTTTTCTTGTTTATTTTGATATGTGAATTTGGTGCTATCATTTTATGTGTAGATTTTGGTGCTAGTGGTGATTGTGACTATGAGGATTGTTGTTACTCCCCCAACTACCAAGTAAAGTGGTGCTTAATACTTTTGTCCCAATATTTTGACTTTGCATTAGAAATATTTTGTATAGGGCTTGCATGATAATATTTTTACTAAGTATCTATATGCTATGCTTGGGAAATCCTAGTAGTTGTAGAATTGTTAGAATTTCCTCTAAGTTAAGATACTTGCTATTGCCATGCTTAGCCTAGCTAGTAGAAACCAAGGGTGGAATATATTCATGCTATGGAAAAATTATTGCTAAGTCTTTGACTTACGTTTTTGCTTAATAAAACAACTAAGTGAATGAAACACCTGGGTGGAATGGTATATGCTTGGTGGTTTTTGGTTGAGTGGTTACACAAGGACCATTTCTATGGTTTACCTTGTGTATCACACTTGTGGATTGTCACCCAGGAACAAAGGGATTTGAGATGTCAAATGTTAAGAAGCTTCTAGTGCATCCACATGGCATTATGGGCTCCGCCTGGATCATATAGGTTGCAATAACTTAGCCATTTGGACAGTTGGTGGTAGTGGGTGATAGGTTGGAACGCGTCCATTTGGTCTAAGGGAAGGCTTCTGAAAGGTCCTATCTTGGTGAAAATCAAGTCTTGTGGGGAAAGTGCACCACCTCTGCAGAAGGAAGAAACTAAGTACTTAGCCGTGTCCCCGGTAATGGACAATTTGAGCATCAAGACATGGAAGCTATCAAAAATATCCTCATGCCAATTTTCTAAGTTAAAACTTGTGGTTGAACAAGGGTGAAGGTTCACCAATTTATATTGGTGGTTCCTTGGGAGTTTTTGCCAAACAAAAACTTAGTGTTTTCAACTGATAGGTAAAACCTATTTTGAGCAAAGCAAGCCTAAGCTACACTTAGCCAAATTCATGTAGAAGTTAGATACTATATTTCTTCTAAGGTATCACTTGACAATACTATTCCAATGTATTGACCCACTGTGGCTGTAACTTGTGATGTTGCAGGTTACTCTGATGACGATTAGGGTTATGAGTCTACACTCAACATGCTTGCCTGTGGCACATGAAGATGAAGACTTTTATTTATATTGTTATGATAAACTCTTGTACTAGCCTATGGCTATGGAGTTTTAAAAGACTTTGTTATCTCTGGAATGACGATGTAATAATGACCTTTGTTTCTGTGTACTTCACCTTAAATTGTGGATGCTATCAATTGATCCAGTGACTAGCATTGCAATCACAGGGACCTTTACCTTTATAAAGGTGGGGTCTTACATATATGATAGATCAATATCACCTCGAGCAACATGATCTCTAATGAAGTGATGGCGAATCTCAATATGCTTTGTCCTTGTGTGATCCACCGGATTGTAGGCAATCTTGATGGCACTTTCATTGTCACATAGAAGAGGCACTTTGTCACAATGGACACCATATTACTTTAAAGTTTGCCTCATCCATAGCAATTGGGTGCAAGCACTAGCAGCTGCCACATACTCGGCTTCGGCGGTGGAGAAAGATATACAATTTTGCTTCTTAGAAGACCAACATACCAAGGACCTACCAAGGAATTGGTAAGCCCCGGATGTTGATTTTCTATCATCCTTATCACCCGCCCAATCCGAATCCGTGTATCCACAAAGAGCAAATGTTGACCCTCGAGGATACCAAAGACCATAAAATGGGGGTATGAACTAAATATCGAAAGATTCTCTTGACCGCCATCAAATGGATTTCTTTAGGAGCCACTTGATATCTTGCACACACACCTACACTCAACACAATATCGGGTCTATATGCACAAAGGTAAAGCAAAGAACCAATCATAGACCGATATACCTTTTGATCCACATCTTTACCATTTGGATTTTGTTCTAGATGAGTCTTTGTAGCCATGGGAGTAGGAGCTCCATTTAAATCTTGCATTTTGAATATCTTGAGCATATATTGAGTATACTTGGCTTGATTGAAGAATGTCCCTCCTCTAACTTGCTTGATCTCAAAACCAAGAAATACTCTCAACTCCCCCATCAAAGACATCCGGAACCTACTAGTCATAAGCTTTGAGAATTCATCATTAAAAGCTTTGTTAGATGAGCCAAAGATAATATCATCAACATATATTTGGCATACAAAAAGCTCCCCATTGACCTTCTTAGTAAAAAGAGTGGTATCCATTTTCCCAACCTCAAAGCCACGGTCAACCAACAACTCTCTAAGGTGCTCATACCACGTGCGTGGGGCTTGCTTGATCCCATAGAGCGCCTTATAAAGTTTGTAGACATGGTTTGGGAAGTTGGGATCCTCAAATCCCGGGGGTTGCTTTACATATACCAATTCATTTAATGGACCATAAAGAAATGCACTTTCTACATCCATTTGTTGCAACTTAAAGTTATGATGTGCCACATAAGCAAGAAAGATACGGATGGACTCAAGGCGAGCCACGGGTGCATAAGTCTCTCCATAGTCAATGCCTTCAATTTGATATAACCCTTGTGCAACCAATCTAGCCTTGTTACTTACTATAATTCCATGCTCATCTTGCTTGTTCTTGAATATCCACTTCGTGCCAATAACATTGCAGCAATCCTTTGCCTTCTCAACTAACTTACATACTTTGTTTCTCTCAAAGTTGTTGAGCACTTTGTGCATAGCTTACAACCAATCCGAATCTTCAAGAGCTTCCCACACTTTCTTTGGTTCAATCATGGAGATGTGTGCTTGGTGTTCACTGAACCTCTTCAATTGTGCTCTTGTGTAAATGCCTTTCCTTAGATCACCAACCACATTTTGTAGAGAGTGGTCTCTTAATTCCAACATTCTCTCCTTTCTAGCTTCACGACGAGTGTGGATCTCCGCATTGTTTCTTGGGGGACCCTCTTCATCATTTTGGTCCTCGTCTTGACCATCAACTTGACCTTGATCATCACCAGAATCATTCTCTTCATTAAGAGGCAAAGATTGACCTTGGTCTTGATCAAGCACTCTTCTAGCATCGATTTGAGCTTGTCTCAAGGCAGTTTGTACGGATCTTCCTTGAACAATTGACTTGGCACCACTTGACATCCTAGAGAATGAATCAAGCTCCTCTTGAATAGAGTTGTCACTTTGATCAACATGTTGAGGGTCCACATCTTTTATTTGGCTTAAGTCATTGCCCTCCTCAGTGGATGGAGCTTGTTGATGTTGTGAATATGAGGGCTCCACTTGAGTGGAGCATAGTTCTTCTCGATCCGCCATAAGGGATTC
This sequence comes from Avena sativa, assembly GCA_916181665.1. Taxonomy (NCBI): domain Eukaryota; kingdom Viridiplantae; phylum Streptophyta; class Magnoliopsida; order Poales; family Poaceae; genus Avena; species Avena sativa. The sequence goes on along the minus strand of OV702281.1, from coordinate 411,015,250 downwards.
CTCAACGGGGCGGATATATCCCACACCCATTCTTCCTATGGCATCCTGAGGCATTTCATCATCTGCATCACAAGCATCAACACGCCCCCTTGGAGACTATCATATTCTTCGAAGGTCACACTACAAGATTCTATGATGGCTCCGTAGGGCTTATCATAGATTCTATAAGTGTGAGATTCGAGACCATAGCCAACAAAAATACCCGCTAATGCTTTAGACTCGAATTTAGACAAACGAACACCTTTTATGAGATAGAAACACTTACAACCGAACACCTGGATGTAAGATATGTTGGGCTTGTTACCGGTAAGTATTTTATATGGAGTCTTGTTGCTTTCTTTGCGGAGGTAGAGCCGGTTTGATGCATGGCAAGCGGTGGAGATGGCTTCGGCCCAAAAGTTGTATGGAGATTTAAACTCCGCCAACATGGTCCTAACCATCTCAATAAGAGTCCGGTTCTTCCCCTCGGCCACATCATTTTGTTGAGGGGTATATGCAGCGGAATATTGGTGTTTTATCCCCTCATCACTAAGGAAATCATTCAAGGTGTAGTTCTTGAACTCGGTGCCATTATCACTTCTTATAATCAACACAGGAAGATTGTATTGACGTTGAACCATGTTGATGAAGTCGATGAAGGTCTTTTGGGTCTCACTTATTAACTTGAAGAAATATACCCACGAGTATCTTGAAAAGTCATCAACAATCACCAAACAATATTTATTCCCACCAAGACTTGCATGAGATGGAGGACCAAAGAGATCCACATGAAGGAGCTCCAAGATCTTGGTGGACTTGATGCGGTTCTTTGGCTTGTGGGGAGCATCATGCATTTTTCCTAGAACACAAGCCCTGCAAACACGATCTTTGGAAAAGGAAACATTTTCTTTTAGTCCAACAACATGACCCTCCTTGTGGAGACTTTGCAAAGTTCTCATATTAACATGGGCTAGTCGGCGATGCCATAACCAACCCACATCGGCCTTTCCGAATAAGCACATCGCACTTGTAGTGGTTTGCCCCGAAAAGTCCACCACATACAAGTCATGCTCGACGTACCCAACGAAAGCGACCTTGAGAGACTTGCTCCACAAGAGTACCACAATATCATCATCAATAGACAGCAAATCCCATATTTCCAAGAGCACAGACTGAAAGTAAATTGTATCCAAGGGTCTCAACAAGCATGACGTTCATGAGTGTAATGTCGTGAGCAACCACTACCTTGCCTAAACCCAACCTTAGATTTTGACTTGTCGGCATATGTCACGGTGATTTGCTCATCATTTGGCCTTAAGACCTTGACAATAGACGAGCTTCCGGTCATATGACTTGTGCAACCACTATCAAGCACCCACTTTGACCCTCCGGAAGCATAAGTCTACAAAAGATCAAACTAATTTTTAGGTACCCATTTTTCAATGGGTCCTATTTTGTTAGCAATAAGGGTCTTGGGAACCCAAATAGACCAAGCAATATAACCATCATATGGGCCAACATATTGTGCATACACATCACCGTAATAATCACGCATTAGAACATAGTGAGGGTTAGCACTTCCCGCAAAGTCATCATGAGACATAGTTTTACCACTTGTGGTCTTACTATCCACAATGGCCTTGTTGGTCTCTTGTGCGGGCTTGGCCATCTTCTTCTTGTTGTTCTTCTTCTTAGTTTTGGAGACAAAACCAATGCCCCCTTTTTCACCACTAGGCCTTTGCTTACTCAAAAGATCATCAATGGACTTGTTTCCTTGTGGAAATGTGGCCTTGGATAGCTTCCCATTCAACCTAGCATTTTCTTCAAGAATAGTTGTACTACTAGATGGAATGAAGTTACTAGGTGAGGGAATATTAGCCAATTGAGTTTGAAGCATTTCATGGGACTTTGTGAGAGACAAGAGTTCACTTTCCAAAGCCTTGTGAGCCTTATCAAGCAAATTAAAGTCCTCGGCAAGTTTTTCATGAACCACACCAAACTCAATCTTGTCCTTTTTAGATCTTTTGCATTTAGCAATAGCATGATCACGTTCTTTGATGAGTCTATTAACAATAATGCCATTGGCCTCATCAAGCCCCTCAAGTTTTAATTCAAGTGACATCCTAGTCTCTTGTTCTTCTTCTAGAGCATTGTTTAAGGCCTCTAGCTCAATCATGTGTTCATGTCCAAGTTTACACCTTACATCTAGAAGTTCTTGTGTGTGGGAAAGTTGATCTAAGATGTTCCCAAAATGTATCTTAGCATCCCCTTGTAGGTTATTCATAAATTCATCAAAAGCAATTAATTCCTTTTTTACATCAAGAGACATTTCATCATCACTTTCATCATGAGCTAAGGGAGTGGAGTGAGGTGATGAGGATACCTCCATTCCTCTTGCCATAAGGCAAGTGACGTTCTTGATGGGAGAATTCTCATTTGGAGAATCGAAGAGTGAGAATGTCGGAGTAGAAGTAGTGGCTAGAGCCGCCACACCATTAGAAGTTTCCTCTTCCTCATCTTCATCATCTTCATTGTCGGAGGAGTATTCTTCATGAGTGATCAAGACAATTTCTCCCAACTTCTTGTTGATGGGATTCTTCTTGATGAAGGGTTTCTTGTAAGGTGCTTTGAGAGTCTTCTTCAACACAAGCTTACCCCCATGATCTTTTCTCTTCTCATAGGGACAACTCGCCAGAAAGTGATAGCGGTCACCACAATTGAAGCAAGTTCTCAATCTAGTGGTATTTTCTCTTTTCCCATTTGGGTTGCTTCTTCGTTGCATTTCCATCTTGGCCTTGGCGGGGTTCTTCCAAAAGTTCTTTGCGTATAAGGCCATATATTGACTATGAGCAATCTTGACTTCATCGTGGTGGTCCATGGAGAGGCCTTCATCACTATCATCTTCATTCCCATGATCCAAAACTTTGGCCTTCAAAGCAACATTGACAACATTGCTCATACCAAGGGCACAAGCACGGGCATCTTTGGCATTCTTGGCGGCAACCTTGAAAGAGGCCATCTCTTGCATAACTTCATTGGAGGTCATGAGGTGGTATTTGTGTCTTCCTTGTAGGCTCTTCAAGTCGGTGGGCTCAAAGGGAATGAGTGTACTCACATATTTCCTTTTTATCCAAGCATCATCCACATGTGAGGCACCCACATTTCTAAAAGCGGTGGCGGTGGTCTTGAGCCTACGGTACATGTCTTCATGATTTTCACCTTCCATCATGTATAAGCCTTCGGCTTCATTGCTTAGTGCATCATACCGGTTCCTCATCATGCTCTCATTCCCAACAAACAACACCGTGAGAGCATCCCAAGCTTCCTTGGCAATGTTGAGGTGCTCAATGTGTGGGTAATCCTTTGTACCCAATCCTTGTTGAATCATGTGCAAGATAGTGGCATTGAGTTGACTATTGACAACTTCTCTTCTTGTCAAGTTGTTTGGATCCCCAATAAAGATTCCATGCTCGATGATGTTCCATAGTTCAATGCAAGAGCTGCGCACATGAGTTTTTGTTAGAGATTGCCATTGAGCAAAAGTAGTAGATGCTTCAAGCTTAGGTGGGTCACCTCTATTGTATACATGAGGGTGAGGGATTGGAGGGTCGGGAGAGTACCATGAATCACGGTGCTCACCCTTCTCACCATCATTTTGTGTGGAGGAATTAGTGTTGTCTTGTTTACCCCCCACCATCATACCCTCGGGGTATATCGAAGCATTCCCTTTCGGCAAAATGGATGGAGGTTCCTCTTGAGGAGAGGGGGATGATGAGCCATGTTTGTCTTTAAGAAGTTGCTCAAGCATTTTCTTGACTTTGTTGACCAAGGAAGAGCTCAATCTTGTTTCCAAGTTTTTGAGATCTTCCATGGTCACCGTGGTGTGCTCACCATCACCATCCCCATCGTGGCTACCCATATTTTCTTAGGCGGTAAAGCCCAAATAAAGAGTCGAGGCTCTGATACCAATTGAAAGGATCATATGGGCACATAGAGGGGGGTTGAATAGGTGCTACTTCAAATTTTCTTCTTTTTCAAATTAGGGTTTGACAATAAGGTAAATTCTCTATGTAATGCAACTAAGGTGAATTTACCTATATGACAAACAAGCACTAGCTAACACAACACTAAGCAAGAACAAGTAAGTAAAGGATAGAAGTAACCAAAGTGGTGGACGCAGAGACACGGGGATTTGTTTCCCGTAGTTCCTTCCTTTTGAGGGGAAGTACGTCTACGTTTCGAGAGGGGTGGTATCAAACCACCTATGCCACATAGAGGGGGGTGAATAGGCAATTTCAAAACTATTACGGTTTTGGCTTGATAGAATGCGGAATTAAACTAACATTTATTTTACAAGCACAAAACCTAAATACACTAGGCTCAACTAAGTGCACCAACAACAAATTAAGCTAAGCAAGATAGCACAAGATAAGTATACCACAAGTGATAAGCAAGATATAAGTACTTCAAGCTCGATGGCTATCACAAGGAAAGTAAGCTCGGATATAGAGATAACCGAGGCACGCGGAGACGAAGATGTATTCCCGTGTTCACCACCTTTGGGAAGGGGGCTACGTCACGTTGGAGAGGTGTGAGGTTCCACGAAGGATTCCTCACGCGCCATAAAGGCTCACCTTCTTCTCCGAGTCTATCCCACGAAGGAATAGGCCCTTTCCTTATGGCTAGATTTTCCTCCACTCCGGAGATGGCAAGCTCCACAACCACTTCACAAGCTCCACGAAGGAGAATCCCGGGTCTCTTCACAATCTTCCACGAAGAGAACACCGCGGCACCAACCGCCAAGCCAACTAGGAGGTCACCCTCCAAGAGTAACAAGCTCACGGTCTCTCACTCGAACAAATCGTAATGGAGAGCTCAACACTTATGCAAGAATGCAAAGCAAGACCACCAAGGGTGCTCAAATCCTTCACTCTCAAATCCCACCAAAGAAACAAGTGCTAGGGAGGAATTAGAGAGGAAGAACAATGGTGGAAGTCAACCAATGACTCCAAGATCTAGATCCAATGGGTTCCCCTCGCTTAGAGGAGGAATTGATTGGTGGGGATTGTAGATCTAGATCTCCTCTTCCAAATCCCTCAAAAAGATGCAAGAATCATATGAGGGAAGGGGGAGGAAGCAAGCTCAAGAGGTTCAACAATGGAGGTCAATTTCGTGGTCAAGAACTCTCTAAAACGTTGGGAGAAGAACCCCTTTTATAGTGGAAAGCAAATATGGCCGTTGGGAGAAAACTGTGCGAATCCGGTTGAAAGTTCGGTTGGACCGGCTCCAGAACCGGATGGTTCGGTTCCTGGACCGAAAAACCGGATGTCAACCGGGATAAGGGTCAGTACACAGTCTCGGATAGACTCGGTATAGAAAAACCGAAAATCCCGGTTGAATCTCGGTTGAAACCCGGTTGAATCTCGGTTTTCCGGTGCTGGCACCGGACCACCCGGTCTGGGAGCCAGTTGAACCGGATCCACAACCGGGATGAAACTGACTTTACGGAAAACGCAATAACTTTTGCATCCGGACTCCGATTTCGATGATCTTGGGATTGTTTTGACGAGGACAACAAGCCCTACAAGATTGTACAGAGAAACATCATAGCCCATGTAAGGTTCCCAACCTTTAATAAGGTAGAGTCCCCTGTGTTTACAATGCTAGTCCCTGGATCAATAGCTAGCATCCACAGTTAAGATGTAATATCAAGAAACAAAGGTCGTAATACAACTTTATAACCAGGAATAAAATAATTTATTACATCTTTTATAGCTCATTTGGCTATTACATTACATTTCATCAGAATAACTATAAGCATGGGGTCCTTCATCTTCAAAGTCCACAGGTAGACATGTTGGTTGTAGACTTGTAATCCTAATCATTAAACTTCACTAATATCAATCAAACCTGCAACATAACAAGTTACAGCCACAAGGGTCAATACATTTGAATTGTATTGGCAAGTGATACTATGGTAGTATAGTGGAGTCTATCATCTATATGCATTTGGCTAAGTGGAGCTTACGCTTGCTTTGCTCAAAATAGATTTTCCTTATCATTTGAAAACACTAAGTTTTTGTTTGGCAAAAATCACCCAAGGCATCTACCAATCAAAGATTGAAGATCCTTTAACCCTTGTTCAACCACAAGTTTTTAACTTAGAAATTTGGATGATGAGATTCTTGATAGCTTCCATGTCTTGATGCTCAAATTGTCCTTTACTAGGGACATGGCTAAGTACTTAGATTTTACCCTCTGCAGAGGTGGTGCACTTTCCCCACAAGACTTGGTTTCACCAAGACAAGATCTTTCAGAAGCCTTTCCTTAGACCAAATGGACGCGTTCCAACCTATCATTCCCACTACCACCAACTGTCCAATTGGCTAAGTTATAGCAACCTATATGATCCAGGGAGAGCCCATAATGCCAAGTGGCTGCACTTGAAGCTTCTCAACATTTGACATCTCAAATCTCTTTGTTCCTGGGTGGCCATCCACAAGTGAGATACACAAGGTAAACCATAAAAATGGGCCTTGTGAACCACTCAACACAAACCATTCCTTCCATTCCACCCAGGTGATTCATTCTCTTAGTTGTTTTATTAAACAAAACACAAGTCCTCAGACTTAGAAATTTTTCCATAGTGTGAATATATTTCCACCCTTGTTTTCTATTAGCTAAGCTAAGCATGATAGTAGTAGTAATCTTAAATTAGGAAATTTCTACTAAGGTTTCATCTACTAGGATTTCCCATAGCATGGTTTATACTTAGCAAAAATTCCATGCAAGTTTTACTTAGAAAAATCACTAATGCATAGTGAAAGTAATGGGACAAAAGTATGAAGCATCACTTGCCTTTTTGGTAGAGAGTATAAGTCCACTCCTTGTCCTTGCAACAATCACACTCTTCAAGTCACTACAATTCAATCAAGCAAGGCACAATCTCAATCTACCAATCAAGCAAAACATCACATAAAATAATAAACAAAACAATACATGCAAGCATGCAAAAGGGTTGTTTTATTTGTCAAAGTGGTTTCTAATGGGTCATAAACATTTGAAAACACCTAATGGTCATTTTATAAAGTGGCAAAGTCATTTGCAAAAGATTTCACTTTATAAACCATTTTCTAAACCAAGTCATTATTTTATGTGGTTTGAAAATGTCTTTAGTAAAGTAGTAGTTCTATAGGGTTCACCAAATACATTTTCAAATCATAAAACTTGGTGTTTGGGGTCAGAGAGTTTGAAACAAAACATTTCCCAAAGGTTTTCTTCCAAAACCATTTTTTAATAAATAAACCATATTTTCATTTGACTAGAATTGGTTTTAAATCCAAGATTCATTCTTTGCATCACCAAATATATTTTTGAAACCACAAAGTGATTCCTATGTCAGTGTCACATCCCAATATTTTCCAAATCTTGTAATGTGAAAAATAAATGAATAAAATAAAACTTTGTTGATTTTCAGGGTGAGAAGAAACTTTTTGATTCCAATTGGAAACTTTCAAAACCTATTTGGATCAAATAAAATCCTAAAGGAATTTAAAAAGATAAATAAACAATAAACTTAAAAATATTTAAAATTACTATTTTTGGATCTTTTAATGAAAAGGTTTGGTTATCAAATAAAAAGGTAGAAATATAAATAAGGATTATTTTATACGCCAAATTAAAACTTGGCCAAGCCTTTGAAATAAAAATATTTCTATTTGATAAAATAGTAAAGGTTATTTAAATAAAATAATGAGGGTTTATTAATAAACCAATTTTATTAAAATAAAGGGTTTTACCATTTTAATTAAAACATCAAAACTTGTTAAACTATTTTAAACAAGTTTTCCAAGTATTTTATATTCTCAAATAAAACCTACTGATTTGGTTTTGATAATATTTAGATTTCAAATGGAGATTTTAAATAAAACAAATCCTATTTTAATGATTAAGGTCTATTTTATTTAATTATTAAATAGATCCTAAAAATAATAAAAAATATTATTTTGTTTTGGACTTTATTTTGTGTTGTTAAACAGAACCAAAATTCAATACAAAGTTTGGTAGAAGTTGTTTTGATTTGGTTGTTTGATTTGTTGTTTGAATTTCAAAACAGAATTGAATTGGATAAAGGAAAAAGATTCAGTACAAAAAAAGGGAAATCGAACTCAGTCCAACCCAATAGGCCCAGTCGCAGCCCAGTTTCCCCCCCCCCCCTCTCTCTGCGAAACATTTTCCACCGAAAAGCTAACTCGCGCAGTCACTGACCGGTGGACCTCACTCCCTCTTTCCCTCTCTCGCAGACAGCGCGGCCCCACGCCAGCTCAGCGTCGTCTTCCCCGCGACGACCGCGCCGACCGTTTTCTGCCGTTGATTGCTCGAATCAATACACGTAAATGACTCAATGAATCCTCACCGTGACCACGCCCATTTAATCGCCTCAGTCTCCTCTAACTTTCCCCTCAAACACCAACTCCTCATCACCACCAGGCTGCTCGAATCACAAGCCCGAACCCTACTGTCTCCGACGAGCTCACATTCAAATTCCGGCCACCACCGCCAGCCCTACTGCTTCCAGAGCACACGAGCTCACTCGCCATCATCCCCTGCACCTGCCAGTGCCTTACCCTCACTCGCGCGTGCCCCCTAGCATCAACAACGTCAACACTAGGACACCACCGCCTCCTGCTCCAACTCCGGCGAAGCTTCTGGTAAGAACCTGACCGCACCTCTCATTCTCCTTCACACACTCATCATCGACAAGACCGTGCGCATCTGACCCTGTATCCCATTTGTCCTAGCGTGCGCTGTAGCAACGTCCTCGACGACGCCCGAGCATACCCGTCGCCAGGAGCAACTCCGGCGAGCCATTGTCCTCACCCCCGTGCGCCCCTGACCTTGTGAAGACTACGTTGAGCATCAGCACGAACCAGCGAACCCGGTGAGCTTATTCCCCATCCACCTTGCTTCCTATATCGCCGGCAACATCGCCGCCAGAGCGCCGCCGCCGCACATTCGCCGCCAGCGCCGCTGCTATTTGGTCAAAGCGATAGGAACCGTTAGATCTGCATCTGATGGCTTGAATAGGTTGACTAACCGAAGGGGTAAGGATGAACCTGCGCCGTGCGATATCAGTTAGATCCAACGGCCTACAGCGCGTGATCCAGACGAAGCGGTATCAGCGAGTAAGAACTCGACACGTGGCTCAGACCCCGTTTTAAAAACAGAAACTTTCCTATTAGAAGTTCAAATTTGAAAAATCCATAACATTCAAACCACACGTCCAAATTTTGCAAATTTTATATCAATGGATTCAGAAAAACAAGCCCTAGCCAACCATGCCATTTGTTTAGCAAAAAGCTTCTGTTAAAATGTTTGTTTTTGCAGAAACTTATGTATGCTTGTTTAGGATATAAAAATTATTCTAAAATGATTTTGGGGTTAAAATCTTTGGCAAATGGTGTGTTTTGAACCTACTGACCATAGGAAACACTTTGTGATTTCAAAAATGTATTTGTTGAAGAAAAAGAATGATTCTTGGATTTAAAACCAATTCTAGTCAAATAAAAATATGGTTAATTTATTAAAAGTGATTTTGGAAGAAAACCTTTGAGAAATGTTTTGGAAATAAACTCTCTGACCCTAAACACAAAGTTTTATGGTTTGAAAACATATTTTGTGAACCCTATAGATTAATGCCTTAGTAAAAACATTTCTACACCACATAAAATGATACCTTGTTTTGAAAATGGTATATGAAGTGAAACCTTTTGCAAATGACTTTGCCACTTTATAAAATGACCATTAGGTGTCTTCAAATGTTTGTGAACCTTTAGAAACCACTTCTCCAAATAAAACAATCCTTTAGCATGCTTGCATGCATTGTTTTGTTATTGTTATTTTATGTGATGAATTGATTGAATGGTAGATTGAAATGTTGTTTGCTTGATTGAATTGTAGTGACTTGAAGTGTGTGAACATTGCAAAGATCAAGGAGTGAACTTATACCCTCTACCAAAAAGGCAAGTGATGCTTCATACTTTGTCCCATTATTTTCACTATGCATTAGTGTTATTTCTAATTAAGACTTGCATGGAATTTCACTAAGTATAAACCTTGCTATGGGAAATCCTAGTAGATGAAACCTTAGTAGAAATTTCCTGTTAAGATTCCTACTACTATCATGCTTAGCTTAGCTAATAGAAAACAAGGGTGGAATATATATTCACACTATGGAAAAATTTCTAAGTCTGAGGACTTGTGTTTTGTTTAATAAAACAACTAAGTGAATGAATCACCTGGGTGGAAAGGGACTTGCTTGGTGGTTTTTGGTTGAGTGGTTACACAAGGCCCATTTTTATGGTTTACCTTGTGTATCACACTTGTGGATTGCCACCCAGGAACAAAGAGATTTGAGATGTCAAATGTTGAGAAGCTTCAAGTGCAGCCACTTGGCATTATGGGCTCTGCCTGGATCATATAGGTTGCAATAACTTAGGCAAATGGACAGTTGGTGGTAGGGGTTTGATAGGTTGGAGCGCGTCCATTTTGGTCTAAGGGAAGGCTTCTAAAAGATCTTGTCTTGGGAAACCAAGTCTTGTGGGGAAAGTGCACCACCTCTGTAGAGTGTAAAATCTAAGTACTTAGCCATGTCCCTGGTAAAGGACAATTTGAGCATCAAGACATGGAAGCTATCAAGAATCTCATCATCCAAATTTCTAAGTTAAAAACTTGTGGTTGAACAAGGGTTAAAGGATCTTCAATATTTGATTGGTAGATGCCTTGGATGATTTTTGTCAAGCAAAAACTTAGTGTTTTCAAATGATAAGGAAAAATCTATTTTTGAGCAATGCAAGCCTCAACTCCACTTAGCCAAAAGCATATTGATGATAGATTTCACTATACTACCATAGTATCACTTGCCAATACAATTCAAATGTATTGACCCTTGTGGCTGTAACTTGTTATGTTGCAGGTTTGATTGATTTAGTAAAGTTTGATGATTAGGATTACAAAGTCTACAACCAACATGTCTGCCTTTGGCACTTTGAAGATGAAGGACCCCATGCTTATTGATATTCTGCTGCAATGTAATGTAATAGCCATATGAGCTATGTAAGATGTAATAAATTATGTTATTCCTGGTTATAAAGTTGTATTATGACCTTTGTTTCTTGATATTACATCTTAACTATGGATGCTAGCTATTGATCCAGGGAATAGCATTGTAAACACAGGGGACTCTACCTTAATAAAGGTTGGGAACCTTACAGATGGTATCAGAGCATTGTGTTGCCTGTAGGATTGTAACCCTAGGATTGGACAAAACCCCTTAGAAAAATAGGAGTTGAAATTGTTCCAAAACTTATTTACAAACAATCTTGTAAACTCTTTCCTCAACCATTTTGGTTTTGATTCTACATCTCCTCTATTTCAAACTTGATGGAAAAACCTACCCCATGGCCAAAGACTTCACCATGTGCAAAGGACTCATCAACTCTAATGACTTCAACATCTTCAACTCTAATGACTTCGACATCTTCATCATTTTCACCAAGGACTTCAACCTTGGATGTCACTAAGGACTACAAGTGAGACAAGAAATCTTGCCCAAGACTTGAAGACTAAGGAAATACAACTTAAAAGGAACCATCATCACCTTGAAGTTTTGAGACCAAGATGCAAGAAATTCGCTAAGGATACAAAGATCTTGTTCATGAAGAATCAACTAAGGAGGATGGAAAGATTTCAAGTGAACCATATAGATGGACCACCATATCTTGTTTAAGTCAAACACACCAACTTATGTGGTATAACAAAAATATTTTTGGTTGCCTAAAAATATGCTTGAAACTTGTTGTTTGAGTGACATGTTTGGCTTGTGATTGCTTGCACATTGCTTGAGTGAATTGTGATGTGTGTGATTAGAATTATTCCCTTAGAAATATTTTTGCCTATTCTAATCCCAATTCAACCCAAACAGATGACTTCTCCAAGAGACTCCAACATCAAGGATGGTGAAACCAACAACAACCAAGAGGACAACATGAGAGAACTTATAGCAATCCAAAACCAGTTGAGCCAAATGACAACTCAGCTTTTAGCCAACAACAATGGACTAGACCTAGCCATACAAAGGATTTTGAAACTTCAATCCCAATTGTTGCAAGGATTGGTTACTCAAATGATCAACATGGGAGAAAACTTTTCCCAAAGAGCTAATGACAACAAGGATGAAAAAGATGTTATTCTAGAAGGAACCCAATCATGCAATATTTGTAGAGACAAGGACCATACATCCAAGGAGCATGAAGATCAATGCCCCAAGAAGAGAGAAAGATTTCCCACCTTTGAGGTGAGGTATGAAGAGCATGAACTAGAAGAACTTCTAGCTTTGGAGAGACCCAAAAAGAAGAAGGACAAAAGCCAGCTGCAATGTTACAATTGCAAAGAGACGGGACACTATGCCAGTGAATGTCCAGAAAAGAAGAAGAGCCAAGAAGACAAACAAAAGCTAGTGAAACCCAATATGAGGAAGGATATTAGCCAAGTGATGTGCAACCACTGCAAAGAGTTAGGACATTATGCATCATATTGTTCAAAGAAGCCACCTCAAGACCTCAACCTTATCACAAGTTTCAAATGCAAGGAACTAGGCCACTATGCAAACTTCTGTCCAGGAAAGTTACATCAAGATCCCAAGTAAGACAAGATGTAATTTAGTTGGAAATTTTCAAGGGTGGTAGTACCCTAGTTGTTTTGAACCAAATTGTAACCCCTAGCCTCCCCAAATCTCGGGACGAGATTTATTTTAAGGGTGGTAGCCTGTCACATCCCAAGATTTTCCAAATCTTGTAATGTCAAAAATAAATGAATAAAATAAAACTTTGTTGATTTTCAGGGTGAGAAGAAACTTTTTGATTCCAATTGGAAACTTTCAAAACCTATTTGGATCAAATAAAATCCTAAAGGGATTTAAAAAGATAAATAAACAATAAACTTAAAAATATTTAAAATTACTATTTCTGGATCTTTTAATGAAAAGGTTTGGTTATCAAATAAAAAGGTAGAAATATAAATAAGGATTATTTTATAAGCCAAATTAAAACTTGGCCAAGCCTTTGAAATAAAAATATTTCTATTTGATAAAATAGTAAAGGTTATTTAAATAAAATAATGAGGGTTTATTAATAAACCAATTTTATTAAAATAAAGGGTTTTACCATTTTAATTAAAACATCAAAACTTGTTAAACTATTTTAAACAAGTTTTCCAAGTATTTTATATTCTCAAATAAAACCTACTGATTTGGTTTTGATAATATTTAGATTTCAAATGGAGATTTTAAATAAAACAAATCCTATTTTAATGATTAAGGTCTATTTTATTTAATTATTAAAAAGATCCTAAAAAGAATAAAAAATATTATTTTGTTTTGGACTTTATTTTGTGTTGCTAAACAGAACCAAAATTCAATACAAAGTTTGGTGGAAGTTGTTTTGATTTGGTTGTTTGATTTTTTGTTTGAATTTCAAAACAGAAATTGAATTGGATAAAGGAAAAAGATTCAGTACAAAAAAAAGGGAAATCGAACTCAGTCCAACCCAATAGGCCCAGTCGCAGCCCAGTTCCCCCCCCCTCTCTCTCTGCGAAACGTTTTCCACCGAAAATCTAACTCGCGCAGTCACTGACCGGTGGACCTCACTCCCTCTTTCCCTCTCTCGCGGACAGCGCGGCCCCACGCCAGCTCAGCGTCGTCTTCCCCACGACGACCGCGCCGGCCGTTTTCTGCCGTTGATTGCTCGAATCAATACGCGTAAATGACTAAATGTATCCTCACCGTGACCACGCCCATTTAATCGCCTCAGTCTCCTCTACCTTTCCCCTCAAACGCCAACTCCTCATCGCCACCAGGCTGCTCGAATCACAAGCCCGAACCCCACTTTCTCCGGCGAGCTCACATTCAAATTCCGGCCACCACCGCCAGCCCCTCTACTTCCAGAGCACACGAGCTCACTCGCCATCATCCCCTGCACCTGCCAGTGCCTTCCCCTCACTCGTGCGTGCCCCCTAGCGTCGGCAACGTCAACACCAGGACACCACCGCCTCCTGCTCCAACTCCGGCGAAGCTTCTGGTAAGAACCTGACCGCACCTCTCATTCTCCTTCACACACTCATCATCGACAAGACCGTGCGCATCTGACCCTGTCTCCCATTTGTCCTAGCGTGCGCTGTAGCAACGTCCTCGACGACGCTCGAGCATACCCGTCGCCAGGAGCAACTCCGGCGAGCCATTGTCCTCACCCCCGTGCGCCCCTGACCTTGTGAAGACTACGTTGAGCATCAGCACGAACCAGCGAACCCGGTGAGCTTATTCCCCATCCACCTTGCTTCCTGTATCACCGGCAACATCGCCGCCAGAGCGCCGCCGCCGCACAGTCGCCGCCAGCGCCGCTGCTATTTGGTCAAAGCGATAGGAACCGTTATATCTGCATCTGATGGCTTGGATAGGTTGACTAACCGAAGGGGTAAGGATGAACCTGCGCCGTGCAATATCAGTTAGATCCAACGGCCTACAACGCGTGATCCAGACGAAGCGGTATCAGCGAGTAAGAACTCGACACGTGGCTCAGACCCCGTTTTAAAAACAGAAACTTTCCTATTAGAAGTTCAAATTTGAAAAATCCATAACTTTCAAACCACACGTCCAAATTTTGCAAATTTTATATCAATGGATTTAGAAAAACAATCCCTAGCCAACCATGCCATTTGGTTAGCAAAAAGCTTCTGTTAAAATGTTTGTTTTTGCAGAAACTTATGTATGCTTGTTTAGGATATAAAAATTATTCTAAAAATATTTTGGGGTTAAAATCTTTGGCAAATGGTGTGTTTTGAACCTACTGACCATAGGAAACACTTTGTGATTTCAAAAATGTATTTGTTGAAGAAAAAGAATGATTCTTGGATTTAAAACCAATTCTAGTCAAATAAAAATATGGTTAATTTATTAAAAGTGATTTTGGAAGAAAACCTTTGAGAAATGTTTTGGAAATAAACTCTCTGACCCTAAACACAAAGTTTTATGGTTTGAAAACATATTTTGTGAACCCTATAGATTAATGCCTTAGTAAAAACATTTCTACACCACATAAAATGATACCTTGTTTTGAAAATGGTATATGAAGTGAAACCTTTTGCAAATGACTTTGCCACTTTATCAAATGACCATTAGGTGTCTTCAAATGTTTGTGAACCTTTAGAAACCACTTCTCCAAATAAAACAATCCTTTAGCATGCTTGCATGCGTTGTTTTGTTATTGTTATTTTATGTGATGAATTGCTTGAATGGTAGATTGAAATGTTGTTTGCTTGATTGAATTGTAGTGACTTGAAGTGTGTGAACATTGCAAAGATCAATGAGTGAACTTATACCCTCTACCAAAAAGGCAAGTGATGCTTCATACTTTGTCCCATTATTTTCACTATGCATTAGTGTTATTTCTAATTAAGACTTGCATGGAATTTTACTAAGTATAAACCTTGCTATGGGAAATCCTAGTAGATGAAACCTTAGTAGAAATTTCCTAAGTTAAGATTCCTACTACTATCATGCTTAGCTTAGCTAATAGAAAACAAGGGTGGAATATATATTCACACTATGGAAAAATTTCTAAGTCTGAGTACTTGTGTTTTGTTTAATAAAACAACTAAGTGAATGAATCACCTGGGTGGAAAGGGACTTGCTTGGTGGTTTTTGGTTGAGTGGTTACACAAGGCCCATTTTTATGGTTTACCTTGTGTATCACACTTGTGGATTGCCACCCAGGAACAAAGAGATTTGAGATGTCAAATGTTGAGAAGCTTCAAGTGCAGCCACTTGGCATTATGGGCTCTGCCTGGATCATATAGGTTGCAATAACTTAGCCAAATGGACAGTTGGTGGTAGGGGTTTGATAGGTTGGAGCGCGTCCATTTTGGTCTAAGGGAAGGCTTCTGAAAGATCTTGTCTTGGGAAACCAAGTCTTGTGGGGAAAGTGCACCACCTCTCTAGAGTGTAAAATCTAAGTACTTAGCCATGTCCCTGGTAAAGGAAAATTTGAGCATCAAGACATGGAACCTATCAAGAATCTCATCATCCAAATTTCTAAGTTAAAAACTTGTGGTTGAACAAGGGTTAAAGGATCTTCAATCTTTGATTGGTAGATGCCTTGGATGATTTTTGTCAAGCAAAAACTTAGTGTTTTCAAATGATAAGGAAAAATCTATTTTTGAGCAATGCAAGCCTCAACTCCACTTAGCCAAAAGCATATTGATGATAGACTTCACTATACTACCATTGTATCACTTGCCAATACAATTAAAATGTATTGACCCTTGTGGCTGTAACTTGTTATGTTGCAGGTTTGATTGATTTAGTAAAGTTTGATGATTAGGATTACAAAGTCTACAACAAACATGTCTGCCTGTGGCACTTTGAAGATGAAGGACCCCATGCTTATAGATATTCTGCTGCAATGTAATGTAATAGTCATATGAGCTATGTAAGATGTAATAAATTATGTTATTCCTGGTTATAAAGTTGTATTATGACCTTTGTTTCTTGATATTACATCTTAACTGTGGATGCTAGCTATTGATCCAGGGACTAGCATTGTAAACACAGGGGACTCTACCTTAATAAAGTTTGGGAACCTTACAGTCAGTAGGTTCAAACACACCATTTGCAAAAGATTTTATCCCCAAAATCATTTTTGAACAATTTTTATATCCTAAACAAGCATACACAAGTTTCTGCAAAAACAAACATTTTAACAGAAGCTTTTTACTAAACAAAGTGCATGGTTGGCTAGGGCTTGTTCCACTGATTCCATTGATATAAAGTTTGCAAAATTTGGACGTGTGGTTTGAAAGTTATGGAATTTACAAAATCACATTGTAATCAGATTCAAAATTCTGTTTTAATTCAACACACTAGCCACGTGTCTTATTCTGATTCGTCCATACCGTTTTGTTCGGATCAGCTACTCTGGCACGTTGGATCTAAAGTAAATCGTGTGGCTCAGAAGCAAACATACCCCTTCGCTTAAGTTTCTTTCCTATCCACTAGATCGAGATCGGACGGCTATCCTCTGCTTGCCACTAACTGGCGGCGCAAGGTCAACGGCGAGCGGTGGCGCGCTCGGACGAGGGTGGTACTGGCGATGCAAGGAGCTAGAGGAGGAGTGGGGTATCTCACCGAGTTCGCGGGGCTGCGCTGATTCTCGACGTGGTCGCCATAGGGATAGGGGCGCGCGGTGTTCACGGCTATTGCTCACCGGAGTTCTTGTCCGCGTCGGGTGTGCTCGGACGACGTTGGAGGTGAGGCTACGGTTCACGAGGAGACATACGGGAAGCACAGTTAGACGCGCAAGGTCATCGCGATGATGCGTGCTTGAAGGAGAAGGAGAGGGGCGGTCAGGTGCTTACCAGAAGAGTCGTCGGAGTTGAGCTAGCCGTCGGTGGCGAGATGGCGTTGTCGGAGGCGACGTTCTAAGGCGCGCGCGGACTAGCTAGGACCACTTGGGGGTGTGCAAGGTACTGGAGAGTGATCTCGCGTGCACAAGGGGGCAGGGTATGGTCAGGCGTCGCCAGAATTTGCACGGGACCTCGTCGGAGCCAGTGGGTTTGCCACGAGCAATTCGAGCAGCCCTGGGGCGGAGAGGAGCTGGCGACTGAGGGGAAACGAGGAGGAGGGCAAGGCGATTAAGAAGGCGTGATCGCACGGGAGATTAACTGCTGCGTTAACGCGAATTGATGCTGGCAAATTTCGCCAGAAACGGTCTAGGAGGGAGGCGCGGTCACCGCGGGTGAGGACGACGACGAAGTGGTAGTGGGGTCCTCTGGCAGCGAGAGAGGGAGAGAGGGAGTAGGGTCCACCTGTCATTGGCTCTGCGGGTGCGGGTGTGGGTGAAAATGTTTCGCGCGTGGGGGTACGCCGGGTGGGATGGAATGGGCTGCTGGGCCTGCTTAGTTGGGTAGAGTCCTATAGTATTTTTTTTTGTACTGAAACTTTTTCCTTTTCCCATTTGATTTTCTGTTTTGAAATTCAATCAAACAATTCAAACAACACATGAATTCAAACCTTTGTCAAAGATTGTGTAGTTTTTAATTCTGTTTAACAACAGAAACCAATGTCCCAAAATAAAATAAAATAATATTTTTTTATTCTTTTTAGGATCCATTAATGATTAAATAAAATGGACCTTAGTTATTAAATCAAATGGGTTTTGATTTATTTAAAATCTCCATTTGAAATCTAATTAAAACCACAAACACTTCAGTAGGTTTTATTTGAGGATATAAAATACTTGGAAAACTTGTTTAAAATAGTTTAACAAGTTTTGATGTTTAATTAAAATGGTAAAACCCTTTATTTTAATAAAATTGGTTTATTAATAAACCCACATTATTTTATTTAAATAAACCTTTACTCTTTTTATCAAAATAGGAATATTTTAATTCAAAAGTTTGGCCAAGTTTTTAATTTGGCTTATAAAATAATCCTTATTCTATTTCTACTTTTGCTTTATAAAAACCAAATCTTTTTATTAAAAGATCCAAAATAGTAATCCTATTTATTTAAAATTTTCTTTATTAAATGTTTATCTTTTCAAATCCCTTTAGGATTTGCTTGATCAATAGGTTTGAAGGTTTCCAATTGGAATCAAAAAGTTTCTTCTCACCCTGAAAATCAACAAAGTTTTATTTTATTCATTTATTTTTCACATAACAAGATTTCGAAAATCTTGGGATGTGACAGGCTACCACGCTTAAAATAAATCTCGTCCCGAGATTTGGGAAGGCTAGGGTTACAAGTAGGCTCAAGCATCTAGGGTACTACCACCCTTAAAATATTTTCCAACTAATTTACATCTTGGCTTGCTTGGGATCTTGATGTAACTTTCCTGGACATAGGTTTGCATAGTGGCCTAGCTCCTTGCATTTGAAACATGTGACAAGGCTGAGATCCTTCATAGGCTTGTTTATCTTGTGCTTCATCTTTTCTGGACAGTTGCTTGCATAATGTCCTAGATCTTTGCAGTTGTTGCACCACACTTGGCTAATATCTTTCTTTTCCTTTGGTATCATTTCCTCTTGTTTGTTTCCTTGATTCTTCTTCTTTTCTAGGCATTCATTGGCATAGTGTCCCACCTCTTTGCAAGTGTAACATTGCACATGGCTTTTGTCCTTCTTCTTCTTTTTGGGTCTCTCCAAAGCTAGGAGTTCTTCTAGTTCATGCTCTTCATACCTCACCTCAAAGGTGGGAAATCTTTCTCTCTTCTTGGGGCAGTTACTAGAGATATGACCTTCTTCTTTGCAATTAGGGCATTGATCTTCATGCTCCTTGCATGTATGATCCTTGTCTCTACAAATATTGCATGCTTGGGTTCCTTCTAGAATAACATCTTTGTCATCCTTGTTGGCATTAGCTCTTTGGGAAAAGTTTTCTCCCATGTTGATCATTTGAGTAACCAATCCTTGCAACAATTGGGATTGAAGTTTCAAAATCCTTTGTATGGCTGGGTCTAGTCCATTGTTGTTGGCTAAAAGCTGAGTTGTCATTTGGCTCAACTGGTTTTGGGTTGCTATAAGTTCTCTCATGTTGTCCTCTTGGTTGTTGTTGGTGTCATCAACCTTGATGTTGGAGTCTCTTGGAGTAGTCATCTGTTTGGGTTGAGTTGGGATTAGAATAGGCAAAAATATTTCTAAGGGAATAATTCTAATCACACACAACACAATTCACACAAGCAATGTGCAAGCAATCACAAACAAACATTTCACTCAAACAACAAAGTTTCCTAGCATATTCTTAGGCAACCAAAAATATCTTTGTTACACCACATAAGTTGGTGGGTTTGGCTTAAACTAAATATGGTGGTCCATCTATATGGTTCACTTGTGATCTTTCCATCCTTCTTGGTTGATTCTTCTTGCATGAGATCATGATTTCTTTGGGAAGAATTCTTGGTCACAAAACTTCAAAGGTGATGATGGCTCCTTCTAATTTGTGTTTCCTTAGTCTCCAAATCTTGAGCAAGATTTCTTGTCTCACTTGTCCTTAGTGATACCAAGGTTGAAGTCCATGGTGAAAATGCTGAAGATGTTGAAGTCATTAGAGTTGAAGATGTTGAAGTCATTAGAGTTGAAGAAGTTGAAGTCATTAGAATTGAAGATGTTGAAGTCATTAGAGTTGAAGAAGTCCTTTGCACATGGTGAAGTCTTTGGCCATGGGGTAGGTTTTTCCATCAAGTTTGAAATAGAAGAGATGTGGAGTTGAAACCAAAATGGTTGAGGAAAGAGTTTACAAGATTGTTTGTAAATAAGTTTTGGAACAAATACAACTCCTATTTTTCTAAGGGTTTTTGTCCAATCCTAGGTTTACAAATCCTACAGGCAACACAATGCTCTGATACCATCTATAAGGTTCCCAACCTTTAATAAGGTAGAGTCCCCTGTGTTTACAATGCTAGTCACTGGATCAATAGCTAGCATCCACAGTTAAGATGTAATATCAAGAAACAAAGGTCGTAATACAACTTTATAACCAGGAATAAAATAATTTATTACATCTTTTATAGCTCATTTGGCTATTACATTACATTGCAATAGAATAACTATAAGCATGGGGTCCTTCATCTTCAAAGTGCCACAGGCAGACATGTTGGTTGTAGACTTGTAATCCTAATCATTAAACTTCACTAATATCAATCAAACCTGCAACATAACAAGTTACAGCCACAAGGGTCAATACATTTGAATTGTATTGGCAAGTGATACTATGGTAGTATAGTGGAGCCTATCATCTATATGCATTTGGCTAAGTGGATCTTAGGCTTGCTTTGCTCAAAATAGATTTTCCTTATCATTTGAAAACAATAAGTTTTTGTTTGGCAAAAATCACCCAAGGCATCTACCAATCAAAGATTGAAGATCGTTTAACCCTTGTTCAACCACAAGTTTTTAACTTAGAAATTTGGATGATGAGATTCTTGATAGCTTCCATGTCTTGATGCTCAAATTGTCCTTTACCAGGGACATGGCTAAGTACTTAGATTTTACCCTCTGCAGAGGTGGTGCACTTTCCCCACAAGACTTGGTTTCACCAAGACAAGATCTTTCAGAAGCCTTTCCTTAGACCAAATGGACGCGTTCCAACCTATCATTCCCACTACCACCAACTGTCCAATTGGCTAAGTTATAGCAACCTATATGATCCAGGCAGAGCCCATAATGCCAAGTGGCTGCACTTGAAGCTTCTCAACATTTGACATCTCAAATCTCTTTGTTCCTGGGTGGCCATCCACAAGTGAGATACACAAGGTAAACCATAAAAATGGGCCTTGTGAACCACTCAACACAAACCATTCCTTCCATTCCACCCAGGTGATTCATTCTCTTAGTTGTTTTATTAAACAAAACACAAGTCCTCAGACTTAGAAATTTTTCCATAGTGTGAATATATTTCCACCCTTGTTTTCTATTAGCTAACCTAAGCATGATAGTAGTAGGAATCTTAACTTAGGAAATTTCTACTAAGGTTTCATCTACTAGGATTTCACATAGCATGGTTTATACTTAGCAAAAATTCCATGCAAGTTTTACTTAGAAAAATCACTAATGCATAGTGAAAGTAATGGGACAAAAGTATGAAGCATCACTTGCCTTTTTGGTAGAGAGTATAAGTCCACTCCTTGTCCTTGCAACAATCACACTCTTCAAGTCACTACAATTCAATCAAGCAAGGCACAATCTCAATCTACCAATCAAGCAAAACATCACATAAAATAATAAACAAAACAATACATGCAAGCATGCAAAAGGGTTGTTTTATTTGTAAAAGTGGTTTCTAATGGGTCATAAACATTTGAAAACACCTAATGGTCATTTCATAAAGTGGCAAAGTCATTTGTAAAAGATTTCACTTTATAAACCATTTTCTAAACCAAGTCATTATTTTATGTGGTTTGAAAATGTCTTTAGTAAAGTAGTAGTTCTATAGGGTTCACCAAATACATTTTCAAATCATAAAACTTGGTGTTTGGGGTCAGAGAGTTTGAAACAAAACATTTCCCAAAGGTTTTCTTCCAAAACCATTTTTTAATAAATAAACCATATTTTCATTTGACTAGAATTGGTTTTAAATCCAAGATTCATTCTTTTGCATCACCAAATATATTTTTGAAACCACAAAGTGATTCCTAGGTCAGTAGGTTCAAAACACACCATTTGCAAAAGGTTTTATCCCCAAAATCATTTTTGAACAATTTTTATATCCTAAACAAGCATACACAAGTTTCTGCAAAAACAAACATTTTAACAGAAGTTTTTTACTAAACAAAGTGCATGGTTGGCTAGGGCTTGTTCCACTGATTCCATTGATATAAAGTTTGCAAAATTTGGACGTGTGGTTTGAAAGTTATGGAATTTACAAAATCACATTCTAATCAGATTCAAAATTCTGTTTTAATTCAACACACTAGCCACGCGTCTTATTCTGATTCGTCCATACCGTTTCGTCCGGATCAGCTACTCTGGCGCGTTGGATCTAAAGTAAATCGTGTGGCTCAGAAGCGAACATACCCCTTCGCTTAAGTTTCTTTCCTATACACTAGATCGAGATCGGACGGCTATCCTCTGCTTGCCACTAACTGGCGGCGCAAGGTCAACGGCGAGCGGCGGCGCTCTCGGGCGAGGGTGGTACTGGCGATGCAGGGAGCTAGTGTCACATCCCAAGATTTTCCAAATCTTGTTATGTGAAAAATAAATGAATAAAATAAAACTTTGTTGATTTTCAGGGTGAGAAGAAACTTTTGATTCCAATTGGAAACCTTCAAACCTATTTGATCAAATAAAATCCTAAAGGGATTTAACAAGATAAATAAACAATAAATTTAAAAATATTTGGAATTACTATTTTGGATCTTTTAATAAAAGGATTTGGTTTTCACATGAAAAGGTAGAAATATAAATAAAGATTATTTTATAGAGCCAAATTAAACCTTGTCCAAGCTTTTGAAATAAAATGTTTTGTTTTTATTAAAAGAGTAAAGGTTTGTTTAAATAAAATAATGAGAGTTTATTAATAAACCAATTTTATTAAAATAATGGTTTTACTATTTTAATTAAACATCAAAACTTGTTAATTTATTTTAAACAAGTTTTCCAAGTATTTTATATTTTCAAATAAAACCTACTGATTTTGTTTTGATAATATTTAGATTTCAAATGGAGATTTTATTAAATAAATCAAAACCTATTTGAATTAATAATTAAGGTCCATTTTATTTAATTATTAAATAGATCCTAAAAAGAATAAAATTATTATTTTATTTTGGACTTTAGTTTTGTGTTGTTAAACATAACTAAAACTCAATACAAAGTGTGGTAGAAATTTGATTGATTTGAATGTTTGAATTCGTTGATTGAATTTCAAAACCGAAAAAGAAAGAGAAAAAGAAAAACAATCAGAACAGAAAAAAATATGAAAACGGACTCTACCCAACTAAGCAGGCCCAGCAGCCCATTCCAGCCCACCCGGCGTACCCCCCACGCGCGAAACGTTTTCACCCACACCCGCACCCGCAGAGCCAATGACAGGTGGACCCTACTCCCTCTCTCCCTCTCTCACTGCCAGAGGACCCCACTACCACTTCGTCGTCGTCCTCACCCGCGGTGACCGCGCCTCCCCTCCTCGACCGTTTCTGGCGAAATTTGCCAGCATCAATTCGCGTTAACGCAGCATTTAATCTCCCCTGCGACCACGCATTCTGAAACGCCTCGCCCTCCTCCTCATTTCCCCTCAGTCGCCAGCTCCTCTCCGCCCCAGGGCTGCTCGAATTGCTCGTGGCAAACCCACTGGCTCCGACGAGGTCCCGTGCAAACTCCGGCGACGCCTGACCATACCCTGCCCCCTTGTGCACGCGAGCTCACTCTCCAGTACCTTGCACACCCACCAGTGGCCCCAGCTAGTCCGCGCGCGCCTTAGAACGTCGCCTCCGACAAATCCATCTCGCCACCGACGGCTAGCTCAACTCCGGCGACTCTTCTGGTAAGCACCTGACCGCCCCTCTCCTTCTCCTTCAAGCACGCATCATCGCTGTGACCTTGCGCGTCTAACTGTGCTTCCCGTATGTCTCCTCGTGAACCGTAGCCTCGCCTCCAACGACGCCCGAGCGTACCCGTCGCCAGGAGCAACTCCGGCGAGCCATTGTCCTCACCCCCGTGCGCCCCTCGACGAGATACTGCCACGTTGAGCACCAGCGAAGCACGAAGATCTCGGTGAGCCCCTCCCCTGTCTCTTTTGCTTCCTGCATCACCAGCGCCACCCTCGTCTGAGCACGCCGCCGCTCGCCGCCGCGCCAGCGCTGCCCATCTGAGGTCGAGCTGCTGTGAGCCAGTGGATCCAGATCCGAGCGTCACGATAGAATCTTAGCCGAAGGGGTATCGATCGATATGCGTCGTGCGATGTTAGTTTAATCCTACGGTCTGAATTGCTGATCCAACCGAATCGGTACCGGCGAATAGAAACACGCCACGTGTCTCTGTTGAGTTGAATTAGAACAGAATTGATCTATTAGATATGTGATTTTGTAAATTGCATAACTTTCAAACCACACGTCCAAATTTTGCAAACTTTATATCAATGGAATCAGCAAGACAAGCCCTAGCCAACCATGCCATTTGTTTAGTAAAAAGTTTCTGTTAAATTGCTTGTTTTTTCAGAAACTTGTGTATGCTTGTTTAGGTTATAAAAATTATTCCAAAATGATTTTGTGGATAAAATCTTTTGCAAATGGAGTGTTTTGAACCTATTAACCATAGGAAACACTTTGTGGATTCAAAAATGTATTTGGAGAAACAAAAGAATGAATCTTGGATTTAAAACCAATTCTAGTCAAATAAAAATATGGTTTATTTATTAAAAATGGTTTTGGAAGAAAACCTTTGGGAAATGCTTTGTTTTAAATTCTCTGACCCTAAACACAAAGTTTTATGGTTTGAAAACATATTTTGTGAACCCTATAGATTAATGCCTTAGTAAAAACATTTCTACACCACATAAAATGATACCTTATTTTGAAAATGGTTTATGAAGTGAAACCTTTTGCAAATGACTTTGCCACTTTCTAAAATGACCATTAGGTGTTTTCAAATGTTTATGACCCATTAGGAACCAATTTTCAAACAAAACAAAGCTTGGCATGCTTCCATGCATTACTTTGACTTTATCATTTTATGTGATGTTTTGCTTGATTGGTAGATTGAAATATTGTTTGCTTGATTGAATTGTAGTGACTTGAAGTGTGTGAACATTGCAAAGATCAAGGGTGAACTTATACTCTCTACAAAAAAGGCAAGTGATGCTTCATACTTTTGTCCCATTACTTTCACTATGCATTAGTGATTTTTCTAAGTAAAACTTGCATGGAATTTTTGCTAAGTATAGACCATGCTATGGGAAATCCTAGTAGATGAAACCTTAGTAGAAAATTTCCTAAGTTAAGATTCCTACTACTATAAAGATTAGCTTAGCTAATAGAAAACAAGGGTGGAATATACATTCATAATATGGAAAAATTTCTAAGTCTGAGGACTTGTGTTTTTGTTTTAATAAAACAACTAAGTTAATGAATCACCTGGGTGGAATGGTAATTGCATGGTGGTTTTTGGTTGAGTGGTTACACAAGGCCCATGGCTATGGTTTACCTTGTGTATCACACTTGTGGATTGCCACCCAGGAACAAAGAGATTTGACATGTCAAATGTTGAGAAGCTTCAAGTGCAACCACTTGGCATTATGGGCTCTGCCTGGATCATATAGGTTGCAAGAACTTAGCCAAATGGACAGTTGGTGGTAGGGTTTGATAGGTTGGAGCGCGTCCATTTTGGTCTAAGGGAAGGCTTCTGAAAGATCTTGTCTTGGTGAAACCAAGTCTTGTGGGGAAAGTGCACCACCTCTGCAGAGTGTAAAATCTAAGTACTTAGCCATGTCCCTGGAAAAGGACAATTTGAGCATCAAGACATGGAAGCAATCAAGAATCTCATCATCCAAATTTCTAAGTTAAAAACTTGTGGTTGAACAAGGGTTAAAGGAACTTCAATCTTTGATTGGGAGATGTCATGGGAAAGATTTTTGTCAAGCAAAAACTTAGAGTTTTCAAATGATAAGGAAAATCTATTTTTGAGCAATGCAAGCCTCAACTCCACTTTGCCAAATGCATATAGATGATAGACTCCACTATACTACCATAGTATCACTTGCCAATACAATTCAAATGTATTGACCCTTGTGGCTGTAACTTGTTATGTTGCAGGTTTGATTGATATTAGTGAAGTTTAAGTGATTAGGATTACAAGTCTACAACCAACATGTCTGCCTGTGGCACTTTGAAGATGAAGGACCCCATGCTTATAGATATTCTGCTGCAATGTAATGTAATAGCCAAATGATCTATGTAAGATGTAATAAAATTATGTTATTCCTGGTTATAAAGTTGTATTATGACCTTTGTTTCTTGATGTTACATCTTAACTGTTATGCTAGCTATTGATCCAGGACTAGCATTGTAAACACAGGGGACTCTACCTTATTAAAGGTTGGGAACCTTACAGCTAGAGGAGGAGTGGGGTATCTCACCGAGTTCGCGGGGCTGCGCTGGTTCTCGACGTGGTCGCCACAGGGACAGGGGCGCGCGGTGTTCACGGCTATTGCTCACCGGAGTTCTTGTCCGCGTCGGGTGTGCTCGAACGACGTTGGAGGCGAGGCTACGGTTCACGAGGAGACATACGGGAAGCACAGTTAGACGCGCAAGGTCATCGCGGTGATGCGTGCTTGAAGGAGAAGGAGAGGGACGGTCAGGTGCTTACCAGAAGAGTCGCCGGAGTTGAGCTAGCCGTCGGTGGCGAGATGGCATTGTCGGAGGCGACGTTCTAAGGCGCGCGTGGACTAGCTGGGGCCACTGGGGGGTGTGCAAGGTACTGGAGAGTGAGCTCACGTGCACAAGGGGACAGGGTATGGTCAGGCGTCGCCGGAATTTGCACGGGACCTCGTCGGAGCCAGTGGGTTTGCCACGAGCAATTCGAGCAGCCCTGGGGCGGAGAGGAGCTGGCGACTGAGGGGAAACGAGGAGCAGGGCGAGGCGATTAAGAAGGCGTGATCGCAGGGGAGATTAACTGCTGCGTTAACGCGAATTGATGCTGGCAAATTTCGCCAGAAACGGTCGAGGAGGGGAGGCGCGGTCACCGCGGGTGAGGACGACGACGAAGTGGTAGTGGGGTCCTCTGGCAGCGAGAGAGGGAGAGAGGGAGTAGGGTCCACCTGTCATTGGCTCTGCGGGTGCGGGTGTGGGTGAAAATGTTTCGCGCGTGGGGGTACGCCGGGTGGGCTGGAATGGGCTGCTGGGCCTGCTTAGTTGGGTAGAGTCCTATAGTATTTTTTTTGTACTGAAACTTTTTCCTTTTCCCATTTGATTTTCTGTTTTGAAATTCAATCAAACAATTCAAACAACACATGAATTCAAACCTTTGTCAAAGATTGTTTAGTTTTTAATTCTGTTTAACAACAGAAACCAATGTCCCAAAATAAAATAAAATAATATTTTTTTATTCTTTTTAGGATCCATTAATGATTAAATAAAATGGACCTTAGTTATTAAATCAAATGGGTTTTGATTTATTTAAAATCTCCATTTGAAATCTAATTAAAACCACAAACACTTCAGTAGGTTTTATTTGAGGATATAAAATACTTGGAAAACTTGTTTAAAATAGTTTAACAAGTTTTGATGTTTAATTAAAATGGTAAAACCCTTTATTTTAATAAAATTAGTTTATTAATAAACCCTCATTATTTTATTTAAATAAACCTTTACTCTTTTTATCAAAATAGGAATATTTTCATTCAAAAGTTTGGCCAAGTTTTTAATTTGGCTTATAAAATAATCCTTATTCTATTTCTACTTTTGCTTTATGAAAACCAAATCTTTTTATTAAAAGATCCAAAATAGTAATCCTATTTATTTAAAATTTTCTTTATTAAATGTTTATCTTTTCAAATCCCTTTAGGATTTGCTTGATCAATAGGTTTGAAGGTTTCCAATTGGAATCAAAAAGTTTCTTCTCACCCTGAAAATCAACAAAGTTTTATTTTATTCATTTATTTTTCACATAACAAGATTTGGAAAATCTTGGGATGTGACAGCCCAACAAAGGAGGATAGAACCAAATGAAGAAAGGTAAGAAGCGTCCCTAAATAAGAACCGATAAAACCTTCAAACTCGAAAACGCCATAGAAGATGCATACAAATTCCGTTTTCGATGAACTTGGGCTTGTTGAAGAGATAGCAACAAGCTCAAGAACATCACATGGAGAAACACCAAGAATCGACAAAATAGGAAGATTCAAAGTATGCAAACGATTGAGCTCCCTAGGACGATGTGATCAAGTTACACAACCGAGAGCCCCTCTTGATAGTGCGGCTATCTATCCTATAACCCGGTCTCCCAACAACCACCTTGAGACCAGTAAAAGGAAAACCTAGCAAGGCCATACCTTTGCCTTGTGCATCCTGCTTGATCTTGATGACAACGCTTCAAGCTCCACCCAAGCCAGAATGCAACACTTGATCATTTTTGCTTCGTGAAGACTCCTAATTTGCTCCCCATACACCACTATGGGATAGCTTCATTAATACATGTCTTCACATGTACAGTATCACCAATATGGACGGGAAGTTTCAAGAAAATGATCTTCTCGAGATGCTTATCTTGAACTTGCCCTTCTCAACCTTGATGACGATCACCACTTGATGTCATCCTCTCATGGGCTATATAATATCTTCATTTTTGAAGCATGCCCATGGAAAGATACATGTCCCATATAGAAAACGCAAAGGCAAATATATAATGGGTTAGTTCATGATGCATAATTGACAAGGCTTACCATACCACAAGACCATGTGGTACATTCTTTATGCTTCATGTGTTGACCAACTTGAAATCACTCTTCACTCTTTGTATTGGTCAACCAAGTATCTTCTCGCTCTCCATCTTAATATCTTGAGGTACATAAGAAACTCTTCATTTGATTACATGCTCTAAATCTTAGTCAACCATAGCTCAACTAATGAGGCTATCATGACACCGACTTAGAGCCATATCTTGAATTCTTCTATTGAGATCACACTCTCAAGATCTTGATCATATCATATTCTTCTTTTCAACTCGATGATTTTGATGCCAATACTCAAGGTATATCTTTATCTTCATGGCATCCATACTTGAATCCAACACATGGACTACAAGCATGACCTATGGAATATACCTTCATATAAAACTCAGTGAAAACATTAGTCCATAGGGATTTTCATTAATCACCAAAACCACACATAGGGGCAATTACCCTTTCAATCTCCCCCATTTTGGTAATTGATGACAATCACAACAAGAGGGTTTATATAATGAATATTAGAAACAAGTACGCAACTTATCGTAGAATAAGTTGTATACAAGAGGTTGTATTTGATATGGTTAAGTAACACAAAGATACTAGCCCATATCAAAACCGATTCTACTCACATAAACTACAACTAATGTAGGAGATGTGAGTAGAACCAACATATATAGAGCAAACTCCCCCACAATATATGCACACATGATGATGTTGAATTTCATTGCATACATTGTCAAGCATAACCTTTGGGAGAGTTTCCACTATATGTACAACCATGCAAAACATAATAAAGATGGAATGCATGAAAGGCAAACACTTAAGAACAAACCAATCTTAAGTAGAAAACCATTTCCCTTAAAACCCTCTAAACTTCTCCCCCATTGACAACAAGTGCCAAAATGGATAACAAGGTTAGAAGGACAATATAGTATGAGTTCCTACATAAGGTGTGCATTACTCGTAATATGAGTGAAATCACATGCACATATCCAATGACGAACACTTGGAGTAAATCAAACTATATTGAGGATCAAGGATTGCTAAAAGGATAACAAGGTGAAGGAACTTCAATGGATGAAGCAAGCAATCAAAAGATCCAAATAATCAAATGGACAAATAGTGCTCTAAGTGGAATAAGGAAGCTCCCCAAGGTTCGTGCATAAATTAGTTGTTTCATTCGAATACAATATGCACAAACATGGAATCCTCACTCCCTCTATATTATTTAGAACACAACCAAGATACAAGTATTAGATATAAACCAATACACTTGTCAAGACAATCTTAAGTCCAAGAGAAACCAAATATGAGATATGAGTGCATGAAGATGAAATAAAAGTAAACCAAGCACTCATAAATCAAGACCATACCAAAACCATTAAAAATCAAGAGGATAAGAGTGATGGTCAGAAAAGAGCGAGCATATCAAGGGGAGATAATAATACTCTTGTGTATATAAGTTTCTAAGGGGAAAACATGAGAATAATCCACAAAGAAACATCCACAGATAAGAGGTTAATAAAAAGAATACATGTTATCCAAGCAGAAGTCATGAGATATACCAAAAAGTATACTTTGCTTAAGTGCATATATAGCCCATGGCTCTATTTTATCTTATGGTATATCAATGAACTTCACCAAAGAATAAACAAAAAATCTCAAAACCATCACAACTAACACTAAGGGAATTAATGCTAGTTGGGATACTTTGAGAAAGGCAAAAAGTATCAAAAGGAATGATTCAATGCAATTTCAACAATATTGCACATGAGAGTACCTTGAGGTGTTGATATGCAACAAATTGCTAGAAGGCATATTTGGAATTGGTGAATCATGAACATGATTTTATATACTCCCCATTATATGCATCATCTCAAATTACTCACATAAGCAATAAGGATACAGAAGTCTTTCAAAGATAATTGCAAGAATCGAACATTTACAACCAAATAAATTCATGCCAAGATGCAACCTATAAGAGATTGGATGGAAGAATAGTATACATGAATAAGATACTTGTTACCAAGATAGCAATGGTATGATGTAATAGATAAGAATTTTTATATCATCCTAGCTTGGCTCCAATTATCATGTGGTGACAAATTTCTTTATAGACGAGACAACCATCCATTGCATCTTCAATGTACCTAAAACAACATTCAAGTACATCTTGGTCCCCAAAATTATTGGGTCCAAAGTGGTTAGAATAACCACAACACATAGGATAAACTCCATAAAAATATGTGCATATTTAGAGATGAAATTTTAATTTCATGCACATCTTAGACGTTTAAGGATTTGATGGAGTATACCCTATATATTGGATCAAAGAAAGCAAAACATGACATAAGATATACATTTATTAAACATGCATGCACGAGAATTTCAAGATCCAACGAAGATATACTTTGGACAAATCACCAAAAATATTCAAGAAGGCATACAAGGTGTGACAAAACACATTTGTTTTCCAAACTATATCAAAGAATCAAATCAACACAATATTTGTTCAACAAAGTTCAACAAATGAACCGAGAAAAAACTATTAAGCATGAAAGATGAATTAAAAACACAAATGCCCAAAGATTTATCTCATTCAAGAAAATAAAATAGAGAATAAAGAATGAGATAACAAACTCGCAAAAGAGCAAGGTTTCAACAATTAAACCAAACCCTTAACACTTTTCACAATGGCACAAGGTTCCGAGAAGAAAAGGTTTTTCTTCCACTAAAACACATTTGACAATAATCAAAAACATCATCAAAGATATGTTCAAAAGCCAAGGAAGACAATGGGAGCCACACTTTTTTTGGAAAGAAAGTAATGCAATAAGAGGTTAACTCCAAAGTGAAGATGATCCACAAATGCTACCACACACAAGTATATCAATTGTCAAAGACAATGATTGTATTGGAATAGATTTTCGATGGTATATTGCACGGATATTAAAGATAAATCTTCACAATAAAAAGCATAGGATAGAAATAAAAATATTAAGCACTATGCAAAAATAGAGATTCTTGATAGCTTCAACTAGTCACACAATCATGCAAAACAATGATTAGAATAACTTGAAGCAAATGGTATCCCAAATAAGATATAGAGATATGTATTTGAGAAAGACAGCACCAAGAATTTCTTACTCAAACAAAGACCGAAAAGACGAGCAATAATAGCTTCTAACAAAAATAGGACCATGTTTGAGCCAACATGCCACCTAGAAACAAGATAATCAACAATATCGACCCTAAGTGGCACTACCTCATATGTTCACATTTCCTAGGATTGTGATATGCAAAAGAAGCATAGCACTCCCCCATAATGTGATATTCATTTTTTTAAGAAGAGGCAAAACAACCTCAACTAGAGATAATTAATGGACATTTAGAATTTGAATTTCTCATGAGTATGATACACCACATAGTGACTAGATAAGCTTGCAATATCAATACTAAGTGGTAGTACTCATGTACACATATTTTAAGGTTTGAGATATGCACGAGGCATGTCACTCCCCCAAAATGGAATGTTCCATTAACCACTCCAAAAGAGACAAATAAGATATCATCAAGATGCATTAGAGGCTCAAAATAAAACACACGAGTAAATGATGTGCCAAACACCTATACATACTTGAATGCACAAAATAATCAAGCATGAGGCACACCAAATACAAACACATACTTGGTACAAAACCAAAACATGTAAAGGGGCAAGTAACTTACAATATAAATGAGTTAAGTACAAGTTACCGCGAAGAGGCACATTGGATATAAGATAGGGAAATAATAATCCAAAGGACTTGTCTTGATCAAATACATATGAAGATCCCTTAATTCTTCATGAGTTAGCCAAGTCACCAATGCCCTCCATAAACACCTATTGATAAATTTGAGCTAGTTGGTACCCAACCAAGTTGGGTCCTAAGAGGTTAGTCACAATAGGCTTGGCAACCCAAATGGTTCTTTTCTTGACACCACTTTGAGTTCCAACAAACTTGGCAAACACATTTCCATCCTTATCCTTCCTAAGATAATAATCATCATCAACAATGATAGGGTTAGATAAGGTACCGTTTGAACATGATGAGGCAAAGTGCCCCTTCACACGACATATGTAGCGACAAGTTCTCCCCTTTCTCTTCTTCATTGATTTCTTGGCTTGGGGAGCATTATCTTGATTTTTCTTCGGAAGTGGCTTAACTTCAACTTGGGCTTGAACATGAACTTGTGGCCGCTTCCCTTGTTGCTTCTCACTCAAGTGCTTTTTCTTCAATGGACAAGATCTTACATGATGTCCTTCAACCTAGCACTTGAAGCAAATAATCTTGGCCGGATTCTTGATTTGATTTTGGCCCTTCTTCTTGTTTATATTGGACTTGTTCTTGTTATTGGAGTTGAATCCAAGTCCACTTTTATCATTAGGGTATTTTTTCACACTCAAGATATTATCGAGTGTGGATTTCCCTTCATGACTCTTTTCCAAGTCATTCCTCAAGGAAGTGACTTGAGCCTTGAGCTCTTTGATTTCCTCTACATGGTTAGTATAAATACAAGTACTAGAGGAAGTAGAAGCTTCATTGTTAGAGCAACAAGGCAAAGCAATTAATCCAACACAAGGTTTATCAATACTATGGCTAGATGAATTACTAGGACTAGCACATGGCAAAATAGCATTTTGAGTAGAATTTGTGCTAATGTCCAAAAGAGGCTCACAAGATGTTACCTTAGTAATACTTGCCTCATGAGCTAATTTTATCCCATCATAAGAGATTAGAAGATCATTATGAGATCCCGAGAGCTTTTCATGACTTTCTTACAATTTCCTATACTTGTTAGTTAGCAACTCAAGTTGAGCCCTTAGCTCAACATTCTCCTTTAGGATAGATGCTTCACAAGAAGTAGAGTTAGTAGCACAAGCATCATTAATGGAATTTTCCTTTTCATGCTCATAAGATTCAATTTTTTGTGTGAGGAGACAATTAGTGTGCTTCTCCTTGGCAAGCTCTTGCTTAAGGAGATTGAATCTCTGACTCACATCATCAAGTTGGAAATCCAACTCCTCTATGGTTCCCGTTTGTTTAGTTATGGTGTCCATAACGTGTTTGAGACAAGTAACAGCCTTATTATTACCACGAAGAGAGGTACACAAAAAAGTCAACTCAAGCAAGAGAGCACTAGTATCCTCATCAATGTCATCATCACTATCATCATTATCATTGCTATTATCTTTACAAGATATAATGGGATCCAAAGTAGGAGATACCTTTGATCCTCTTTCCATAAGGCACATGTGAGCATGGGAGAATGAAGATGAGGATATTCTTGAATCTTCATTCATGATAATGTCTTGCTTCATAGAATGTTTGATTTCCTCTACATTGTTAGATAAACAACTAGAGGAAATAGAAGCATTTTGTTCATGGTAACAAGGCAAATCAAGCGTATCATCTACACTAGTACTCAAATAATTTCTAGATGATATACAAGGACTAGCAACACAAGGGGATATAGCATTATTGTTGCAACAAGTGCTTAAGTCCAAAGAAGAAACATTGCAATGGGATAGAGATGAAGGATCATCATTAGAGAGCACAATATCAACATTGCAATTCCCAACACCACTCACCATATCTTTACCTTGTGTCTTGCCACACATTGGTGAAGTGGGTGAAGATGAGAACTCATCGTGGCCGGAGGTGGAAGCAACTTGGATCTCTTCATGATGTGAAGGAAAAGAGATCTCCTCGGAGAAACCACCGACAATATTAGAAATGGAACCACCAAATATTTCTTTATGCTTGGTCCACTTCTCATGAGACGACTTGCGCTTTACAATCTTCAAGAACAAATTAACTGTGGGGCTCAAAGAGAAAATAAGCTCATTAGATACTTGAGCTTCGAGATGTAAATTTTTCTCATCCTCTAAAGATAGATTTTGAGTATCCATAGGAGGATAAAAACCTACATCTAGAAATCGCTCAATATTTGGACACAAGGTCCGAAGATTACAAAGCAAGAAATTTCTCCACAAAGCATAATTTGTGCCATCAAAGATAATTGTGTCATTGTGCACTATACTACTAGCCGACATCTTTACACTCTAGGCGGTGAAGCCTAAACAAGGAGAGACCTTGCTCTGATACCAATTGAAAGGATAGAGATGTCGCCTAGAGGGGGGTGAATAGGCAATTTCAGAACTATTACGGTTTTGGCTTGATAGAATGCGGAATTAAACTAACGTTTATTTTACAAGCACAAAACCGAAATACACTAGGCTCAACTAAGTGCACCAACAACAAATTAAGCTAAGCAAGATAGCACAAGATAAATATACCACAAGTGATAAGCAAGATATAAGAACTTCAAGCTCGATGGCTATCACAAGGAAAGTAAGCTCGGATATAGAGATAACCGAGGCACGCGGAGATGAAGATGTATTCCCGTGTTCACCACCTTTGGGAAGGGGGCTACGTCACGTTGGAGAGGTGTGAGGTTCCACGAAGGATTCCTCACGCGCCACAAAGGCTCACCTTCTTCTCCGAGTCTATCCCACGAAGGAATAGGCCCTTTCCTTATGGCTAGCTTTTCCTCCACTCCGGAGATGGCAAGCTCCACAACCACTTCACAAGCTCCACGAAGGAGAATCCCGGGTCTCTTCACAATCTTCCACGAAGAGAACACCGCAGCACCAACCGCCAAGCCAACTAGGAGGTCACCCTCCAAGAGTAACAAGCTCACGGTCTCTCACTCGAACAAATCGTAATGGAGAGCTCAACACTTATGCAAGAATGCAAAGCAAGACCACCAAGGGTGCTCAAATCCTTCACTCTCAAATCCCACCAAAGAAACAAGTGCTAGGGAGGAATTAGAGAGGAAGAACAATGGTGTAAGTCAACCAATGACTCCAAGATCTAGATCCAATGGGTTCCCCTCACTTAGAGGAGGAATTGATTGGTGGGGATTGTAGATCTAGATCTCCTCTTCCAAATCCCTCAAAAATATGCAAGAATCATAGGAGGGAAGGGGGAGGAAGCAAGCTCAAGAGGTTCAACAATGGAGGTCAATTTCGTGGTCAAGAACTCTCTAAAACGTTGGGAGAAGAACCCTCTTTTATAGTGGAAAGCAAATATGTCCGTTGGGAGAAAACTGTGCGAATCCGGTTGAAAGTTCGGTTGGACCGGCTCCAGAACCGGATGGTTCGGTTCCTGGACCGGAAAACCGGATCTCAACCGGGATAAGGGTCAGTACACAGTCTCGGATAGACTCGGTATAGAAAAACCGAAAATCCCGTTGAATCTCGGTTTTCCGGTGCTGGCACCGAACCACCCGGTCTGGGAGCCGGTTGAACCGGATCCACAACCGGGATGAAACTGACTTTACGGAAAACGCAATAACTTTTGCATCCGGACTCCGATTTCGATGATCTTGGGCTTGTTTTGACGAGGACAACAAGCCCTAAAAGATTGTACAGAGAAAAATCATATCCCAACAAAGGAGGATAGAACCAAATGAATAAAGGTAAGAAGCCTCCCTAAATAAGAGCCGATAAAACCTTCAAACTCGAAAACGCCATAGAAGATGCATACAAATTCCGTTTTAGATGAACTTGGGCTTGTTGAAGAGATAGCAACAAGCTCAAGAACATCACATGGAGAAACACCAAGAATCAACAAAATAGGAAGATGCAAAGTATGCAAACGATTGAGCTCCCTAGGACGATGTGATCAAGTTACACAACCGAGAGCCCCTCTTGATAGTGCGGCTATCTATCCTATAACCCGGTCTCCCAACAACCACCTTGAGACCAGTAAAAGGAAAACCTAGCAAGGCCATACCTTTGCCTTGTGCATCCTGCTTGATCTTGATGACAACGCTTCAAGCTCCACCCAAGCCAGAATGCAACACTTGATCATTTTTGCTTCGTGAAGACTCCTAATTTGCTCCCCATACACCACTATGGGATAGCTTCATTAATACATGTCTTCACATGTACATTATCACCAATATGGACGGCAAGTTTCAAGCAAATGATCTTCTCGAGATGCTTATCTTGAACTTGCCCTTCTCAACCTTGATGACGATCACCACTTGATGTCATCCTCTCATGGGCTATATAATATCTTCATTTTTGAAGCATGCCCATGGAAAGATACATGTCCCATATAGAAAACGCAAAGGCAAATATATAATGGGTTAGTTCATGATGCATAATTGACAAGGCTTACCATACCACAAGACCATGTGGTACATTCTTTATGCTTCATGTGTTGACCAACTTGAAATCACTCTTCACTCTTTGTATTGGTCAACCAAGTATCTTCTCGCGCTCCATCTTAATATCTTGAGGTACATAAGAAACTCTTCATTTGATTACATGCTCTAAATCTTAGTCAACCATAGCTCAACTAATGAGGCTATCATGACACCGACTTAGAGCCATATCTTGAATTCTTCTATTGAGATCACACTCTCAAGATCTTGATCATATCATATTCTTCTTTTCAACTCGATGATTTTGATGCCAATACTCAAGGTATATCTTTATCTTCATGGCATCCATACTTGAATCCAACACATGGACTACAAGCATGACCTATGGAATATACCTTCATATAAAACTCAGTGAAAACATTAGTCCATAGGGATTGTCATTAATCACCAAAACCATACATAGGGGCAATTACCCTTTCATTGGGGCAAACATCCACAACTTAATTGGAGGCTCCCAAATACAAGCAAGCTGTCAAGACAATCAAAGACAAGCTTGTAAGAACCAAATCTAGAACTAGGGTTTCCAAGAAAACACTAGAGCAAGGGGCCCTCAATTGAATGAGGGGGAAATGAATATCTCTTTTGTTGAAGTAGTAGATCAAGGCCCCCTCCTTCGATTCTCCAAAGATCAAAGACTTTGGATGGTGGAATGAAGAGATCTTGGCGATTTGGTGGCTCAAATGGAGGGAGTAGTCTTCAATGCAAATGAGCAGCTTGTCCCAAGGTAGGTGGAGGGGTATTTATACCCCCTGAAGAAACCTGGCCGTTGGAGCATTAAATGAACCGGTACTACCGGTACTCAAGCGGTAGTACCGGTTGCAAGCGGTACTACCGGTCCAGTACCGGACCAAGTACCGGAGGTGGCATCACTTGGTCGACCCAGCGCTAGACATGCCCGGTACAGCCTTGCGGTAGTACCCCCAAGTGGTAGTACCGGTCAATAGACGCAGTACTACCGGTCAGGGCGGTAGTACCGGTCCCAAGTACCGTTTGGTACTGAGCGAGAGGGGAAGGGCCGGTCCTTCCTCAGGGCTGCTCGGTACAGCCGAGCGGTACTAGGTGGGACTGAGAAAATACTAGACCTTCCCACCTTGCTCGGATGCAACCGGTACTAGGTGCGGTAGTACCGGTGACAAGCGGTAGTACCGGTGACAAGCGGTAGTACCGGTCGTTTTTCCGGTACTACCGGTTGGCACAGAGACTTTGGCAAGGGCAAATGTGGGCAAGGCAATATTTGTGCTACAATCTAGAAAACCTGGGATACACTTAGCGCACGATTAAAACGATAAGTGTGTTGTTATCAAACATCAAAATCACAAGGATAGGAAATGCTCTTTCATATGTTGCCTCACCCAACTATTTCATTGAGAAACTCCTTTCCAATGATTCATTGGTTTCTTGCAACATCTGGACATCATCTCCAATCAATAATATGTCATCCACATATAAGATTAGAAAGTTTACTTTGCTCCCACTAAACTTCTTGTATAAACAAGAATCATGATCACTCTTGATGAAGCCAAACGATTTGACTACCTCATCAAAGTGAATATTCCAACTCCGAGATGCTTGCTTCAACCCATAAATGGATTTCTGAAGTTTGCACACCTTGTATGTGTTAGCCGGATCGACAAAACCCTCAGGTTGTATCATATACACGTCCTCGGTTAATTTTCCGTTAAGGAAAGCCATTTTGACATCCATATACCATATCTCATAGTCGAAATAGGTCGTTATAGCTAACATGATCCGAACTGATTGAAGCATCGCTACGGGCGAGAAAGTCTCATCGTAATCAACTCCTTGAACTTGTCGGAACCCCTTCGCGACAAGACGTGCTTTATAGACGAAAAAATTTCCATACATATCAGTTTTCCTCTTAAAATCCCATTTGCACTCGACGGGTCTTGCACCGTCTAGCGGATCAACCAAGTTCCAAACTTTATTTTCATCCATGGACTTTAACTCGGATCTCATGGCTCCAAGCCATGACTCGGAATCACATCCCACCATCGCTTCCGAATAATTTGTCGGCTCATCACTGTCTAACAGTAATATATCACGAACACTTCCTAATCTTGCCGATCTTCGTAGTGTAGGTGCTGCTACCGGCTCAGATACCACGACCGCCTCAAACTCCAAGGTTTTTGTCGACTTTCTACTAGCCGGTTTCTCTCGAATTTCTTCGAGCTGCACCGTACTCCCACTAACTCCTCGACTGAGAAACTCTTTCTCTAGGAAGACACCGTTCCGAGCGACAAACACTTTTACCTCTTATCGGTTGTAGAAGTAGTAACCCAAGGTTTCCCTCGGATACCCCATGAAAATACACTTATCTGACTTGGCCGTAAGCTTGTCTGACTGAAGTCGCTTGACAAATGCTTCACAACCCCAAATCTTAAGAAAAGACAGACTCGGCTTTTTGCCTGTCCACATCTCATGCGGTGTCTTCTCTACCGACTTTGATGGTACTCTGTTTAGTGTGAACGCCGCTGTTTCTAGACAATAACCTCAAAATGATAAAGGCAGATCTGTCCGACTCAACATTGATCATACCATGTCCAACAAGGTCTGATTTCGCCTTTCTAAAACATCGTTCCTTTGCAGCGTTCCTAGCGGAGTAAGTTGAGGAACTATTCCGCAACTTTTCAGATGGTCATCAAACTCATGGCTCATGTACTCGCCTCCTCGGTCCAACCGAAGAAACTTTATTTTCTTGCCGAGTTGATTCTATGCTTCATTCTAGAATTCTTTGAACTTTTCAAAGTCTTCTAACTTATGTTTCATCAAGTAGATATATCCATACCTACTCAAATCATCAGTGAAGGTAATTAAGTACTCATAACACCCCTGCTTGTCGTGCTCATTGGTCCACATACATCACTATGTACTAGTCCCAACAAGTCGGACGCCCTTTCACAACTCTTTGCAAAAGGTGTCTTGGTCATTTTGTCGAGTAGGCAAGATTCGCATGTCTCGAACGACTCCAAGTAGAACGAAGTTAGGAGTCCATCATCATGGAGCTTCTTCATGCGTTTCCAACTTATATGACCAAGCCGACAGTGCCAAAAGTAAGTCATATTTAGATCATTTGGTTTCAACCTTTTAACATTTATGTTATAAACCATCAAGATTCAAAATAAATAACTCGTCCTGGACGGGTGCAAAGCCGTGAAGCATGTCATTCAAATACAGAGAACAACCATTATTCTTGATATTCGACTCATAGCCTTGCCTCATCAAACATGAAGCAGAAATAATGTTTCGACTGAGCACTATGTTGGGGATATGCTATATGGGTATCCTCATAGCATGTCCTCTATCCGGATAACCCAGGTGGCCCATAGTTGGTAGCATGGCCCATGGCCTGCTGGGCGGCCCAGTTAGATGGATCCAGAAGGGAGGCCCATGCCGGATGAAGGAAGGCTACGGTGGAGTCACCAGCGTACCCGGAGCCTTGGAGTGCAAGACAACCTAGACTAGTTATAGTCAGTGTAGGACTCTGTAACCTGTCTGGCTAGGACTTTTCCCTGTAACCCTAGGACCTGGCGACTCTATAAGTCGGGCCTATGGGAGCCTTTAGGGCACAACTTTAGACATTAACTTAGACTTTCCAGTCACCTCGCACAACGAACCAATCCCTGTAACTCGGCGTATTGCCATTATAGTGATTTATAGCAGGAGTAGGATTCCGCCACCGTCGTGGGATCTGAACCTGGGTAAGCTGTGTTACCTCGTACCCGTCAACCGTCCGCCTTCCCCCACATCTCGAAACACGCACTATGAGGACCCCTCCATGGCGTACTCGTCGGCAATACCACGACAGTTGGCGCCCACCATGGGGCAAGAGGCGCTTCAGGCTCTTCAGCGGGCGAGGTCCAAGATCTTCGCGGGAATCGCCAAAACCGTAGCCATCGGTCGCGTTCTTTTCTCTAGCAACGTTCCAAACGTCCCTCCCGATGAGTTCTGAATCCCGGCGAAGACGAACCCTACGCGATGCTCGATCGTCCCCATCGGAGACATCCACCTCTTCATCGGTGAAACCGACTCGGGCACTAGTTCCCTCAGAGTCGGAGGAGCATCAAGACCCGCACGAACCGCCTATGGGCAGGATACGTTCACGGAAGGATCGATGTCGGATCTCTCCTCGGAGTTTGTCGGCAAAGATCGGAAAAATTCAAGGCCCACCCAAACCACCCCTGTGCTAGATATTGTAGGGTTCGCAGCATAGAAAACAAAAAATTTCCTACAATATGAACTATGTACCAAGATCTATCTATTAGATACAAACAACGGGCGGATGTATATCCATAGATAACATACCCTTGAAGACTGACAAATCTTAACGAGTTCAACTCGTGGTTGATGTAGACGATCTCTTGCCGATCTCAAGATCGAGAAGAAGTCCTAGCGCCGCAAATCAGCAGCGCATCCGTGCTCGCACACACGTTCGAGGCACCGAGCAACCTCCGCCTCCTCTCTCCAGCGATGCAGCGTAAGCACAACTCTTTCTTACCGAATAGCTACCGGGAACATGTATCTCACTAGTCCGAGACCATGGGGGATAAATTCTAGAGGGGGAGAGAGATCCTTCACGAGGAGGTGTGAGTGAGAAGCGAGGAGAGGGGTGCCTTTTATAGGAGGAGGGGGGAACCCCAAGGGGGTGGCCGGCGCATGGGGGCTTCCCCCTTGCCCTCCCCTCTTCATGTGGGTGGACACTCCACTCACAAAATTCCTTTAAATTCCCTCCACTCAAAATCCCACTCAAACATGCCATTAAATTTCCACCAAATTTAATGCAAACTCTCATTAAATAAAACTCTTTTATTTTATTCAGAATTTTGTCAATTACTTTAATGACAAGCATTCACAAATAACCCCTTGCTAGAATTCTATTTCACATGCATAACCACTTTATGCAATTTCACCCGAAAACCTGTTTCGGTATCTAGTAAAATAAATTCCTGCGCTTGTTCATTCTTTCGGCATGAAACTTTTGCTCCAATTGGATGTCGGTGTCTCTTGAG
Organism: Avena sativa; assembly: GCA_916181665.1. NCBI lineage: Eukaryota > Viridiplantae > Streptophyta > Magnoliopsida > Poales > Poaceae > Avena > Avena sativa. The sequence goes on along the minus strand of OV702281.1, from coordinate 410,972,980 downwards.
TGTGTCACCCTACGGTTCGTGAATAATGCGGACATGATCGAGACCCCTCTCGGATCAATAATCAGAAGCGGGATCTGGAGACCCATACTGACTCCCACACATTCAACGATGACTTTCTTGTGATCGTCGGAACCTTTTACGCTAGTATCTTAATCCCTTTGTTTCACAATATATTACATGTCCGAGATTCGATCATCGGTATATCCATACCTAGTTTGATCCCGTTACTGACATGCACTCTTTTCTCGTTCCCGTGATATAACATTCTAGTGATCAAATCACTTGCTTGCAAGCTAATCAATGTTATATCACCGAGAGGGCCCAGAGTATATCTATCCGTCATCGGGATGAACAAATTCCACTCTCGATCCATGAGCCTCAACATAACACTTTATTAGTTCTGAATCCATCTTTATAATCACCCTGTTACGGTGTGACGTTTGATGTTATCAAGAAACTCTTCCGGTGTTAGTGATTGACATGATCTCATGGTCTAAGGATTAGGATCACTTCGTAAGTTGTTATAGCAATATAAACTCAATGAATTTTATCGTAATGCTATACTTAGGATGAATGTTCATCACACCATTACACTAATGTTGTGATCCCGTTATTAACAACATCCAATGTCCATGATCAGGAAACCTTGATCATCTTGTTAATCAACGAGCTAGTTTATGAGAGAGGCATAACTAGGAACTTTATGTTTGTTTATTAAACACACATGTATTAACGTTTCCGTATTAATACAATTATAGCATGCAAAATAAACATCTATCATATACTTGGAATACACATAATAAACACATTATTATTGCCTCTCAGGGCATATTCCCTTCAGTCTCCCAGTTGCACTAGAGACAATAATCTAGTTACATAGTGATAAATCTAACACCCATTTAGTTCTAGTGTTGATCATGTTTTGCTCTAGGGAGAGTTTTAGTCAATGGATCTGCTACATTGAGATCCGTATGTACTTTACAAATCTTTATGTCTCCATCCTTGACATGCTCGCGGATGGAGTGAAACCGGCGCTTAATATGCTTGGAATGCTTGTGAGACCTTGGCTCTTTGGCATTGGCAATGGCACCATTGTTGTCACAATAGATCACCATTGGGTCCAACGCGTTTGCAACCACTCCTAGTTCGGATATGAACTCCTTCATCCAAACTGCTTCCTGAGCCGCTTCTGAAGAAGCAACATATTCGGCCTCCGTTGTTGATCCCGCTACCACAGGTTGTTTGGAGCTCCTCCAACTAACCGCTCCGCCATTCATGAGAAATACGTATCCGGATTGAGACTTAGAGTCATCCGGATCGGTGTCAAAGCTAGCATCAACATAACACTTAGCGACAAGCTCTTCTTCACCTCCGTATACAAGAAACATATCCTTAGTTCTTCGTAAGTACTTAAGGATATTCTTGACCGCTATCCAGTGTTCCGAACCTGGATCCGATTGGTACCTACTAGTCAAACTAATAGCATGTGCCACATCCGGTCTTGTACATAGCATGGCGTACATTATAGAGCCTATGGCTGAAGCATAGGGGACTTTGTCCATTATCTCTCTTTCTTCCGCCGAAGCCGGACTTTGAGTGTTACTCAATGTCTTGCCTTGCAACATAGGTAAGAACCCCTTCTTACTTCCGTCCATTTTAAACTTCTTTAAAATCTTATCAAGGTATGTACTTTGCGATAGCCCTATTAGGCGCCTAGATCTATCTCTATAGATCTTTATGCCTAATATGTATGACGCTTCACCTAGGTCCTTCATTGAAAATTTGTTGTTTAGATAACTTTTAACACTGTTTAAAAGATCTATATCATTTCCGATCAATAATATGTCATCCACATATAATATCAGAAATGCCACATTGCTCCCACTCACTTTCTTGTAAATACAAGCTTCTCCATAAGTTTGGACAAATCCAAACTCTTTGATCACCTCATCAAAGCGGAGATTCCAACTTCGTGATGCTTGCTTCAATCCATAGATGGATCGCTGAAGCTTGCACACCTTGTTAGCATCCTTAGGATCGACAAAACCCTTTGGTTGTATCATATACAACTCTTCTTCAATATTACCATTGAGAAACGCGGTTTTGACATCCATCTGCCATATCTCATAATCGAAATATGCAGCAATTGCTAACATAATCCTAACTGACTTTAGCATCGCTATGGGAGAGAATGTCTCATCGTAGTCAACTCCTTGAATTTGTCGAAACCCCTTTGCGACAAGTCGAGCTTTATAGACGGTCATATTACCATCAGCATCAGTTTTCCTTTTGAAAATCCATTTGTTCTCCACGGCCTTTCGGTCGTGAGGTAATTCCACCAAGTTCCAAACTTGATTTTCATACATGGATTCCATCTCGGATTTCATGGCTTCTAACCATTTGTTGGAATCCGGGCTCATCATCGCTTCTTCATACGTCGCAGGGTCATCATTTTCATCAACCATGAAATTCATGACAGGATTTCCGTACAGCTCAGGAGCTGCACGCGTCCTGCTTGACCTGCGAGGTTTGGTAGTACTCTCTTTTGGAGTTTCATGATCATTATCATTAGTTCCCTCTTCAACAGGTGGAGCCAACTCCGGAACAACTTCTGGCGCTGCGCTACTCGCCATACTTTGAAGAGAAGGTACAATAACCTCTTCGAGTTCTACCTTCCGACTACTCACACCTTTTGCGAGAAACTCTTTCTCTAGAAAGGATCCATTCTTGGCAACAAAAACCTTGCCCTCGGATCTATGATAGAAGGAATACCCAATAGTTTCCTTAGGGTATCCTACGAAGACACATTTTTCCGCTTTGGGTTCGAGTTTATCCGGTTGAAGTTTCTTCACATAAACATCACAACCCCAAACTTTAAGAAATGACAGCTTAGGTTTGTTTCCAAACCACAATTCATACGGTGTCTTTTCAACGGATTTAGATGGTGCCCGATTTAAAGTGAATTCAGCAGTTTCTAGTGCATAACCCCAAAATGACAATGGCAAGTCCGTCAGAGACATCATAGATCGAACCATATCTAATAAAGTACGATTACGACGTTCCGACACACCATTTCGTTGTGGTGTTCCGGCAGGCGTGAGTTGTGAAACAATTCCACACTCTTTCATGTGAGTGCTAAACTCGTAACTTAGATACTCACCTCCACGGTCGGACCGTAGAAATTTGATCTTTCTATTACGATGATTTTCCACTTCATTCTGAAATTCCTTGAACTTTTCAAAGGTTTCAGACTTGTGTTTTATCAAGTAGATATAACCATACCTACTCAAATCATCTGTGAAAGTAACAAAATAACGATATCCACCTCGCGCCGACACACTCATTGGACCACATACATCAGAATGTATGATTTCCAATAAATCTGTCGCCCGTTCCATTGAACTGGAAAACGGCATTCTAGTCATCTTGCCTATAAGGCATGGCTCACATGTATCAAATGATTCAAAATCAAGTGATTCCAAAAGTCCATCCGAATGGATCTTCTTCATGCGTTTAACGTCAATATGACCTAGACGACAGTGCCACATATATGCGGATATATCATCATTAAGTTTAATCCTTTTAGCATCAACATTATGAATATGTGTAACATTATCATCGAGATCTAATAGAAATAAACCATTCAACATCGGTGCATGACCATAAAAGATTTCATTCATATAAATGGAACAACCATTGTTCTCGGATTTAAATGAATAACCACTTCGCATCAAACACGATCCAGATACAATGTTCATGCTCAGTGCAGGCACCAGATAACAATTATTCAAGTTTATAACTAATCCCGACGGCAAGTGGAGAGGCAGCGTTCCGACGACGATCACATCAACACTTGATCCATTGCCGACACGCATCTTGACCTCACCCCTTGCTAGTGGCCGCTTGTTCCGCAGCCCCTGATTCGAGTTACAAATATTAGCAACTGAACCGGTATCAAATACCCAGGTGCTACTGCGAGCACTAGTCAAGTACACATAAATAACATGTATATCATATATACCTTTGTTTGCCTTACTGGCCTTCTTGTCTGCCAAATACTTGGGGCAGTTGTGCTTCCAGTGGCCAGTCCCCTTACAATAGTAGCACTCGGTATCAGACTTAGGTCCAACTCGGGGTTTCTTTTCAGGCACGGCAACAGGCTTGCCGCCCTTACTTCCCTTCCGTTTTCCCTTCTTGTCTTTCTTGAAACCAGTGTTCCTATTGATCATCAACACTTGATGTTCCTTTTTGATCTCCACTTCTGCAGTTTTAAGCATTGACAGAAGCTCGAGGAGAGACTTCTTCATGCCTTGCATATTATAGTTCATCACATAGCTCTTATAGCTAGGTGGCAGAGACTGTAGAACACGATGGATGCCTAAGTCAATGGGAATCGTTATTCCCAAGGACACAAGCTTATCGGCGTAACCCGACATCTTGATTACATGCTCACTAATGGAGTTGTGCTCTTCCATCATGCAGCTAAAGAACTTTTCTGAAGCGTTGTAGCTCTCTACAGCAGCATGTGTGTCGAAAATCATTTTCAACTCACCCATTGTATCAAATGCATTGCCGTTTTCGAAACGCTTTCAAAGTTCTGGCTCTAGCCCATACAATATGCCGCAATGAACTAAGTTGTGGTCCTCCTGACGAGTCTGATAGACATTCTTCTCCTCGTCAGGGGCATCCTCAAAAGGTGGGGGGCCTAGTGGCGCTTCTAGCACGTATTGCTTTTGTGCAGCAGAGAGGAGAATCCTCAAATTCATGGCCCATTCGGTAAAGTTGCTACCGTTCGTTGCTAGTTTCTCTTTCTCCATGAACACATCGAAATTAAAAGCAGGTGGTGCCATCTACAACAGAATTTGTAAAGTTTAGACTAAGTGTATGATAGATTGAGTTCAGCTAATTCATATTACGAATGAACTCCCACTCAAAAACGACATCCCTCGTGCCTTTTTGGTGATTACATGAACCAAATCCACTATACCAAGTCCGATCAACACGTGAGTCGGTATAGCTTCAAAGGCGAGCATCAAATGGGCATCATATCAACTATATGACTCATGCTTAACCTTTCGATCCGTGTTCCGAGGCCATGTCTGTACATTCTAGGCTCGCCAAGTTAGAACCTTAGTATTCGCATGTTTAACTATTTTACACCCGAAATATGGTCGTGGATCCAAGAACACCCGATCATCACGTGATGTCTTGGAGCGACGAAACATAATCGGTGCATACTAAAGTAAGAACACATTCTTATCTTGATATTTAAATGAGGGATCATCTTATTATGCTAACAAAGCGCTAAACAAGCAATATAAGATACTATCAAACATCACATGTTTATTAGTGAAATGTTATGTTTCCCGCAGATGATCCCTATCATGTGCATCGTGGTATGATCACTATCATACCTATATATGTAAATCCAAGGTATATGGAGTTTACACGCTATGTGTGTTGTAAGAGTATCATCTCATACTTCTACTTACAACACTACCATATCATAACACTAGCCCAGCAAAAATCTAAACTAGACGCCTCTAATTTATCCATTGCAAGTTTTACGTAGCTTAGGGCTTTCGAGATAGAACCGTTCTTACCTACAAACATGAACCACAATGAGGATAACCAAATTGTTGACAACTCGTTGCAAAATAGATATTGACTATAGTAGGAGAGACAGACACCCGCTAGCCACTTATGCAAACTAGTTGCATGTCAAGCGTGGAACAGGTCTCATGTGCGAGGACATGTAAAGTTTGTCCGGGCCGCTTCATCCCACTATGCCACCAATATCCAAAATTACAACAAAGGAGCAACAACATGATCATCATCGCCCACATACTCATATGTGTACTACCCGTGTAAAGCATCTACGCATAGATCCGGCTCTGATACCACTGTAGGGTTCGCAGCATAGAAAACAAAAAATTTCCTACGATGTGAACTATGTACTAAGATCTATCTATTAGATACAAACAACGGGCGGATGTATATCCGTAGAGAACATACCCTTGAAGACCGACAAAGCTTAACGAGTTCAATTCGTGGTTGATGTAGACGATCTCTTGCCGATCTCAAGATCGAGAGGAAGTCCTAGCGCCGCAAATCAGCAGCGCATCCGTGATCGCACACACGTTCGAGGCACCGAGCAACCTCCGCCTCCTCGCTCCAGCGATGCAGCGGAAGCACAACTCTTTCTTGCCGAATAGCCACCGGGAACATGTATCTCGCTAGTCCGAGACCATGGGGGATAAATTCTAGAGGGGGAGAGAGATCCTTCACGAGGAGGTGTGAGTGAGAAGTGAGGAGAGGGGTGCCTTTTATAGGAGGAGGGGGGACCCCAAGGGGGTGGCCGGCGCATGGGGGCTGCCCCCTTGCCCTCCCCTCTTCATGTGAGTGGACACTCCACTCACAAAATTCCTTTAAATTCCCTCCACTCAAAATCCCACTCAAACATGCCATTAAATTTCTACCAAATTTAATGCAAACTCTCATTAAATAAAACTCTTTTATTTTATTCAGAATTTTGTCAATTACTTTAATGACAAGCATTCACAAATAACCCCTTGCTAGAATTCTATTTCACATGCATAACCACTTTATGCAATTTCACCCGAAAACCTGTTTCGGTATCTAGTGAAATAAATTCCTGCGCTTGTTCATTCTTTCGGCATGAAACTTTTGCTCCAGTTGGATGTCGGTGTCTCTTAAGTGTGTCACCCTATGGTTCGTGAATAATGCGGACATGATCGAGACCCCTCTCGGATCAATAATCAGAAGCGGTATCTCCATACCTAGTTTGATCTCGTTACCGACATGCACTCTTTTCTCGTTCCTGTGATATAACATTCTAGTGATCAAATCACTTGCTTGCAAGCTAATCAATGTGATATCACCGAGAGGGCCCAGAGTATATCTATCCGTCATCGGGATGAACAAATTCCACTCTCGATCCATGAGCCTCAACATAACACTTTATTAGTTATGAATCCATCTTTATAATCACCCTGTTACGGTGTGACGTTTGATGTTATCAAGAAACTCTTATGTTGTTAGTGATTGACATGATCTCATGGTCTAAGGATTAGGATCACTTCGTAAGTTGTTATAGCAATATAAACTCAATGACTTTTATCGTAATGCTATACTTCGGATGAATGTTCATCACACCATTACACTAATGTTGTGATCCCGTTATTAACAACATCCAATGTCCATGATCAGGAAACCTTGATCATCTTGTTAATCAACGAGCTAGTTTATGAGACAGGCATAACTAGGAACTTTCTGTTTGTTTATTAAACACACATGTATTAACGTTTCCGTATTAATACAATTATAGCATGAAAAATAAACATCTATCATATACTTGGAATACACATAATAAACACTTTATTATTGCCTCTCAGGGCATATTCCCTTCAAATATAACGGTGGAAGATCACTGCAAGTCCGCCGGCTTCGTCCGTGCGTCTGGACAGCAGAGATCCAAGTTCATCAGCGTGGTTACCATCTTCGATCTGGCACGTTGTTTTCAGAGAGAGGGCAAAAAACCCCGCGATTACCTTGCCAGGTGGCTCCGTATACGAGCCAACCTGGCACATTACCCCAATGATGATGCTATGTATCACTTTGTGGAAGGACTAGACCAGGGAACGCTTCTCTGGCATTCTCAAAGGCGGCAGCAGGTTTCAGGACGCCTCACCTTCGAAAGCATGGTGAACACCGTCAACAGCTACGCAGAGGCGGAGGGAGCAGCTCAGTCGCTCATTGACGGAGCGCCACCGGCTCAGCCACCGACACCACCGCCTACGGCCGCCATTGCCGCAGCAGCGCCACCACCTCCAGTCATCGTCGCACCCGTAGCACCTCCACCCCCCCCCCCCCCGTCATCGAGGAAGCCCCGGCACCCTCCGACTCTGTGATTGACGCGCTCTACGCCGACTTCAGTGCAGATTCAGAAGAGATAGATTTCAACCCGGAGGAGCTAGACTCTGCCATGCAGGAGATGGACGAGGATTACTAGCGCGACGAGCAAGCCAACAATGTCGTCGCATCCCGAGAGGTGTTCGTCACCATTGGGACAGCGATGGATGAAGATCAGCCCGGAAGAGCTCCGCCTATAGTGTTGTACAAGGGGAAGGGACCACCTATTGCTGCCGACAATGATCACGCAAAGGACATGCCCCCTCCACCTAACCTAGTGCAGCAGCCGCAGGAACTCGGCACTGGCCCGAGTAATAACAACACCGCAAACTTGCCTCCTCCGGAATCTACGTCTGCTGCTGCCCAAGTCACTCCAGCTGATAGAGTGATGTACGGAAATCTCCTCGTCGAGCCTATGACCATAGCTCATATTCGCAATGTAGTCCAGCTCGACGAGAAACGCCAGCAGCTGCTAGAGGAAGCGCAGGCCATCGCGGAGCAAGGCGCAAAGCTAGATCGAGATTTGGCCAATGCGCAGAAGTCAATAGAGAAAGCTAGAGCAATGGAGGCCGAGTACAAGACTCTGCTGCAGCAGCAGAAGGCCAAGAAAGCTCCGGCTCGCATAATCAACGATCCTGGTGTGCGGCGAAACCTAGTATGGGCTCCCCAAAGCCAGCACAAGCCAAGCCATACATTGACAGTGAAGGCAGGCAGGTGATGCCCACCCCTCTCCTCAACCTCGCCGTCGCCAAGACCCTTCTGGAGAAGGATAGATCACCCGAAGTGGTGGACCAGGTCTACGACCTAGTGGCCAAGGCGGTGAAACAGCAGGAAAAGGCCACCTCTCAGAGGCTTGAGTCGGACCCAGTGTTTTGCCGGTCTAGCCAACATAAGCCGCCAAGGGACAAATCTCCTCTTGATGCCGGGTCTCAGACGGGTTCATCAGAATGAAGACGGAGGGATGCACGCAACAGGAAGGATGCTATCCCCATATCCTCCGACAATGGAGGTAAGGCCCAACCTCGTCACCCATCGCCACCGTCCCGCTCGCCCCGACATCGCGAAGACCCCAAGGCTCACCGTCGTACGGATATGCCTCCGCCAAGGCAAAGCGGCATCGTCATCCGCGATAACACGGAGCAGACCCATCATGATGGAGAGCGCAACCAAGGACACAAGAGCAGGTCGTGCCATGACCCTTCGCGTCCGACAAGCAACCGCGACAAGCGTGAGGCATCGCAGGAGGGTAACAGCAAGAAGGCTAACCCGCCGCCACCTCCGCCTCTGTCTCCACCCAGCAGCCACCATAGCGGAGGAGGCCCGCGTCGTTCATGTAGCCCGTCCCCTGATAGCAAGAAGAAAAGAAGCCCTGAGCCATACGACGCACGTTCGCGGATAGACAAGATCCACGAGGCCCGGGAACGACCATACCTGGGACCACGTTGCTTTGGACCTGTAATACGGTCCGCAACTTACCCCAAAGGTTTCCGGAGTGACAAGACCATCAAGCCCTATGACGGCACCTCCAAGCCAGCTACATGGTTGCAGGACTACGGCAACACGGTGGAAATCACCGGGGGTAGCCCCAACGTTGCCGTCAAGTACCTCCCATTAATGTTGGCAGGCACGGCCCGTCAATGGATTGACGACTTGCCGGAGAGATACATCTGCAATTGGTTGGACATGCAAGAAGCGTTCACCAAGAACTTCGAGGGTACGTATAAGCATCCCTGCACTGTTGGCGATCTACAGCGGTGCATGCAAGAGAAAGACGAGACATCTCGCGCCTACCTATCCCGCTGGCTGGATATGAAGAATTCCTGCGTAGGAGTGCATGCCCAGACCGCCATGGTCGCCTTCATCGATGGGTTGGAAAGGGGCACGTTGCTCCGACATAAGTTGAAGCGCTTACAGAACAATCATCAGCTTGACTTGAACCAGATGATTCAGTTGGCTAGTGAGTTCGCAGCTACCGATGACGATGCTCGTGGCTCCCTGCCGGCAACGGCCGTTCCAACACAAGCTCGGGGGAACAGCAGCACCAAGCGGAAAACTGCACCAGAAGAAAAGCAAACTCCCGACATGGTCGCCATGACTTTCGCAGGACGAGGTGATGGTGGACAACGTGGCCGAGGACGGGGAGCTGGTCGTGGGCAGCAGCGAGGAAGTGAAACTGCCATGGCAGCGCTCCGTGTTCCCCAAACTTACGAAGAGTACTGTGATATGCCGTACCTCGTACACCTCGATGCCAATGACAAAGCTACCCACACCAATTGCTACTGCAAGTTCGTCAACAACCTCAAGAAGGACCCGAAGTCCGGCTACAAGCAAAGTCGGAAGAACAGACCGCGAGGCAAGGGCAAGAGGAAGAAGAAGGAGGAGGAGTCCAAGGATTCAAGTGACATGGACGAAGACATTGACCCCAAGCACGCCGCCAAGAGCGACGACAAAGGCAAGAACCCCTTCGATAATAAGGCGGCAATTTTCCACACTTTCCTTGGCACCCCCACCGACCGACAACAGAAGACCTCCATGAGGATCCTGATGGCTACTCTACCCCCAGTTCCCCAGTACCTACGCTGGTCGGAGATTCTAATTATTTGGGACAGGAAGGATCACCTAGACCTCATCCCTACGGAGAACCAATATGCCATGGTCATCAACCCCCTGATTGACGGCAATGAGTTCACCAAATGTATGGTGGATAGTGGAAGCAGCATCAACATCATGTACTTGGATACACTGCAGAAGATGAACTTGACGGAGGCAAATCTAAGGTGGGCCAACACCATCTTCCACGGTGTAGTTCCTGGTCGGGAAGCTCGGTCCCTTGGATGCATCACACTTTAGGTCGCCTTTGATGATGTCAATAATTACCTCCAAGAGCGCATGACCTTTGAGGTGGTTCCCTTCAAGAGCGTGTACCATGTCATATTCGGCCGCGACATATTCCACACCTTCATGGCCAAGCCATGCTTCGTCTACAACAAACTCAAGATACCTGGACTAAACGGTGTCATCACCGTATCCGGAAGCTTTGCAAAAGCTAGGGACTGCGAAATTGGAGAAGCAGCCTACATGGAAGCTATCCTCTACAATGAAGAATTCAAGGAGATCCAGAGCAAGGTCGATGACTCAGAGATGCCCGCGTCGAAGAAACAAATTTATGACTCTGCCCCAGCATTCAAGGCCGCCATCGAGACCAAGTCAGTGGAACTTGTGGTAGGCGATGCCTCCAAGACCACCGCCATTGGGACGAACCTGGACCCCAAATAGGAAAGCGCGCTCGTCGAGTTCCTCCGTGAGAATAGGGACATCTTTGCCTGGCAACCTGCCGACATGAAAGGTGTACCTAGGGAACTTTCCGAGCACAGCTTGAACATTGATCCAAAATGCAAACAAGTGAAGCAGCCTCTATGACACTTTGGAGATGAAAAGAGACGCGCCATAGGCAAAGAGATAGCTAGGTTACTTAAGGCTAGTTTTATCCGAGAAGTCATTCACACCCAATGGGTGTCCAATCCTGTACTTGTCCCCAAAAAGGGAACCAAAGAATTAAGAATGTGCGCTGATTACACCGGCTTGAACAAAGCATGACCCAAAGATCCGTTTGCTTTGCCTCGCATTGACCAAGTCATTGACTAGACGACTGGCTCGGAACTTTTGTGTTTTCTTGATGCATACTTAGGATACCACCAGATCAAGATGAGGAAGTCGGACCAATTGGCCACTTCGTTCACTACACCCTATGGCATGTTTTGCTATGTCACGATGTCGTTTGGGCTGAAAAACGTAGGTGCTACGTACTAGCGGACAATGCAGTGTTGCCTACATGATCAAATTGGTCGGAACGTTCACGCCTATGTGGACGATATAGCGGTGATGTCTAAAAAATCAAATGACTTAATCTCTGACTTAAAAGAAACCTTTGATAATCTCCAAAAATACAACATGATGCTTAACCCTAAGAAGTGCGTCTTTGGGGTTCCATCCGGCAAATTGTTGGGCTTCATTGTTTCCCTACGTGGAATCGAGGTCAACCCGGAGAAAATCAAGGCCATCTTAAACATAAACCGTCCGACATGCCTAAAGTACATACAACGACTAACAGGTTGTGTTGCAGTAGTTAGTCGGTTCGTCAGCCGACTTGGAGAGAAGGCTCTGGCGATGTACAAGTTGCTGAAGAAGGCGGACAAATTCACGTGGACGGACGAAGCAGATGCAGCATTGAAGCAGCTCAAGGAGATTCTTTCCTCAGCGCCTATCCTTGCAGCACCCGAGCCTGGAGAGCCCATGTTAATTTACATGGCAACCACCAATCAGGTAATCAGCGTCGTCTTCGTGGTAGAGCGGAAGGAACCAGGATATGAGCACGGAGTTCAACGACCAGTTTACTATGTAAGCGAGGTCTTGACGGAGTCCAAGCAGCGTTACCCGCACTACCAAAAGATAGCTTATGGAGTATTCCTTGCTTCTCGGAAGCTGAGGCACTATTTCCAGGAGAACCCAATCACAGTGGTGAGCAAGACTCCACTATCCGACATTATCAACAACAGTGACGCTACAGGAAGGGACGCGAAGTGGGGCATTGAACTTTCCGCCTTCGAGATCACCTACAAGAGACGCGACGCTATCAAGTCACAAGCCTTGGCGGATTTTATCGCAGATTGGACGGAGATGCCAGATGCTACCCCATTGCCGGAGCCAGAATACTGGGTGATGCACTTTGACGGATCAAAGCTGCTCAACGGCTCGGGGGATGGTGTACTGCTACAGTCACCAACTAGGGACAAGCTACACTATGTTCTGCAGATCCACTTCGAGGCTACAAACAACATGGTGGAGTATGAAGCACTCATTCACGAACTGCGCGTAGCCAAGGATATTGGCATCAAGCGCATAGTTTGCTGTGGAGATTCTGACTTGGTTGCCCAGCAGGTGGCTGGCACCTAGAATGCGCGAAACCCTATGATGGCGGCATATCGAGACGAAGTGGACGAGATAGCCAAAAGCTTCTTTGGCTATGAAGTCAAGTATGTGCCTAGGGAACAAAATGAGGCGGCGGGTCTACTATCTAAGCTTGGGTCAGGTCGCAAACGAATTCCGCCTGGAATTTTCCTGGAGCATCTACGGACACCATCCGTGAAGAGAGCAGACATCGACAACCCGGATAGAGTTGACTCTTTCGTCCACATGGTGGCAAAGATCCCTCCGGCTTGGACAAAACTGTTCATGGAGTATCTCGAACACGGAAATTTGCCCGACGACAAAGTCGAAAGACGGCAAATAGTACGTTGAGAAAAGGGCCATACCATAATCAATAGACATCTCTACAAAAGAAGCACTACTGGTGTATACCTTAAGTGTGTTTCCCAGCAAGAAGGTATTGAAATCCTACGCGAAATCCATCTCGAAGATTGCGGGCATCATGCCGCTCCCCGATCAATGGTCGCGAAAGCCTTCCGTCAAGGATTCTACTGGTTGACTGTGAAGGCGGACGCCGACAAGCTGGTTGAGACATGCATGGGATGCCAGTATTATGCCCGACAACCACATGTTCCGGCTAAAGAATTGCGAACAATACCAATAACTTGGCCGTTCGCAGTCTGGGGGCTGGACATGGTTGGTCCACTACAGACGGCACCATGTGGGTTTACGCATCTGCTAGTAGCAGTTGATAAATTCACCAAATGGATAGAAGCTAAACCCATTAGAAATCTCGATGAGGCAACTGCCCTTAGGTTTGTCCGGGATCTAGTGGTGAGATTTGGTCTCCCACATAGCATTATCACCGACAACGGCAGCAACTTGTCACTCGGAGAAGTGGAGACTTATTGTTGGGACAAAGGCATCCGACTTGACCTTGCATCTGTGGCACACCCACAGTCCAATGGTAAGGTTGTGCAAGCCAATGGATTAATTCTGCAGGGAATCAATCCACGTCTCGAGGCACCGCTACATAGAGCAGCTAGAGCCTGGGCGGAAGAATTGCCATCTGTACTGTGGAGTTTACGAACTACACCCAACAGATCCACCGGCTACACCCCTTACTTCATGGTATATGGATCTGAAGCTATCTTACCTTCCGACATACTTCACGATGCACCAAGAGTTGCTGCCTACGAAGAAGATGACGCTGAAGAATCCAGACGCCTAGATGTGGACCTTCTCGAGAAGGAGCGTGTTTTGGCATGCCAAAGGTCCGCCATCTACCAGCAGAAGCTATGCAGCTACCATAGTCGCCGCGTTCGGCATCGCTCATTTAAAGAGGGTGACCTGGTGCTCCGACTTAAGCAGAAGAAGTCACACAAACTATCCCCGCCATGGGAAGGACCGTTCATCATAAGCAAGGCGCTGCTCAATGGGTCTTACTACCTCGTTGACAATCGTGAACTGAAGGATAGACCCAACAAGGATCATAAGCGTAAGCGAAGTGACCCGGATGATGACTACCCGGAGCTTGATCGGCCATGAAACATAGCACAGCTACGTCCTTTCTATACTTAGCATTTTTTATCTATTGTGTACCTCTTATATGCTCAATGAAATAAATCTCTTTGGTTCACTCATATTTCTGAGTCTTTTACCTCCTTTAGTGTTCATTTTTGGATCGTATAAAACCTTTATGCACAAGTTTTGCAATTGCACTTGTGAAAATTCCGCCTACGGGCGTTAGCTTAAGTTTTCTGGTCTACACGTTCTTTGTTGTTTTTATGTGGATTCTGGAGTAGTGACTTTTGGCACTTATTGTCGGCGATTTTGTGCTTAGGTTATTGACGGTGCCATTGGGCATCATCGCCTGAGCGCATGGTTCCGACAACGAGTCTTCCGACTCACGAAAAGTCAAGCATAAAAACCAAAGTAATGGATAAGCCAGCACTTGCTTAAAAATATATACATGCTGGAACCAATTCTTGAGTAGCAGGAAATAATAACCATTGTTTTCCACCTTAAGTTAAAACATAGTTTTTTCCGCATAACAAATTATAGAGGAAACAAATATTAGAAGTTGTTTTTATTCCTCTGGCGCATGCGACTTGGAAGCAACATCGTCGGCAGCAGGAGAGTCACCTTCCTCGAAGTCGGCAGTATTGAGGGACTCGGAGGAGCTTTGGCTTACCAGAACCGTGGCGACGTGCTGATGCGCAACCTGGCGGCGGCTTGGCAAGGGGCGCACGGAGTGGGCTGCTGGAGCTCGTCGGAGTCATGCATGGCGTCGGGTGGTTGCAGACGAAGTTGTTGCCGACGCTCTGGATCTTCCTAGTACCAACCAGAGGCATCAGTAGCTGCGCAAGGACAAGGCGAACCTAGTCGTATGCGAGAGAGGTCAAGGGGCGCTCAGTGCTTACCGCAATTGATCACCGGAGAAGAAGAAAGCGTCAGGCACTTGCGGTCGTTGTCGTTGGCGAGTCTCCAGACGGTCCTAGCATGCACCAATAGGGTGAGAAGATGCGCATGGTTGTCGTGATCATTCTGGCAAACTTAGATAGCAAGGGGCGATGGGGTCTTACCGGAATACCTCGCCGGAGTTGGCTCTGACTGCGGCGGTGCAATACGAATTAGAGGCAGCCTGGTGGCGAGAAGAGTGTGCAGTGTGGGTGGAAATGACCGCGGCGGGGTGTGGTTTAAGTAGGCCGAAGCGTGACAGGAAACGCTCGCAGAATCAAGGCTAATTACACCGCGCCATTATCGGCATCAACGGCAGCGACGACGTGGTATGCGGGCGAGATTTGGGGAAGACGACGGTGACGTGGACGGGGCCCAGTTGTCTGAGAGAGAAACAGAGGGGGGTGGGGTCCTGGCGTCAGTCACTTGCTGGGTGCGTCTGCGAGTGAGAGAGGGAGAGAGGGAACTCGGGTGGGCTTAGTGGGATGCTTTCTCAGTTGGTCCAGAATCCTGGCGCTGGCCCTTTTCTATTTCCTTTCTCTTTTTCTTTTTCTGTTTTGAATTTCTGGAATCACTTTCAAATGGTTTCAAAAGCTTTTTGAATTCAAACTTTTTTTAGGATTTTGTAGGGTGCAACATTCACACTTCTGGGCATAAAATCAAGTGGTCACTTTGAATTAGCTTGGTCATTTAGAATAAAATAAAAATAAACAGTGACATAGCACTTGATTTGGAAATGTTTTGAAAATGGTTTTGAAACCACATTTGTTCTATGAATTTTTATCCAAACTCCACTTTCAATCTAATCAACAAGGAAGCCAACAAAACTTGGTTTAAACACTTATGCTCTCAATTGAGGATAGTCATTTGATTTATGTTTGCTCACATAAAATAATAGCACTATGTGCTTCTGTTTTCTTGAAAGAGTTGGAAAATGATCTCAAAATATATATGCATGCATGAATGATATGCAATCTTTGAAATCATGATTTTAGGGATGTTACAAATCTAACCCCCTTAAGGTGAATCTCGCCCTCGAGATTCGGATTGGCTAGCAAATAGGTGAGGGTGGTCTTTCCGAAGATCATCTTCTCTTTCCCATGTTGCTTCCTCTTCGGAATGATGATTCCACTGCACTTTGCATAACTTGATAGTCTTAGTCCGTGTGACTCTTTCTGCAGTCTCAAGAATCTTGATAGGTTTCTCTTCATAAGTGAGATCACTTTCCAGTTGAACCTCCTCCAAAGGTATAGTATCCTTCAAAGAATTTTCTTCCATTTCTGGATGACATTTCTTAAGTTGACTCACGTGAAACACATTATGGACAGCTGACAGAGTTTTTGGCAGTTCAATTTCATAGGCAACTTCTCCTTTACGACTCAGAATCTTAAATGGTCCAACATATCTGGGGGCCAACTTTCCTTTGACTCTGAACCTCTTTACTCCACGAAGTGGTGACACTCTAAGATAGGCTCTATCACCAACTTCGTAGGTGACTTCTCTACGCTTAGGATCTGCATAGCTTTTCTGTCGGGACTGTGCTATCTTCAATCTGTCCTTAACCAGCTTGACCTTCTCTTCGGCTTCTTTGATAAGATCTGGTCCGAATAAACTTCTTTCTCCCACACCATTCCATAACAATGGGGTGGTACACTTTCTTCCGTAGAGAAACTCAAATGGTGCCATCTCAATGCTGGCTTGATAGCTGTTGTTATAAGAAAATTCTGCGTAAGGCAGACTTTCATCCCAACTGGCTCCATAGTCTAGGGCACATGCCCTCAACATGTCTTCAAGGATCTGATTAGTCCTTTCGGTTTGTCCATCGGTTTGAGGATGAAAGGCACTACAGAATTCCAACCACGTTCCCAATGACTCATGTAACTGTCTCCAAAAATGGGAAGTGAATTGAGTTCCCTTATCAGACACAATACTCTTGGGCACTCCATGTAGATATACAATTCTACTCATGTAGATTTTGGCTAAATTAGCACTTGTATAGGTTGTCTTCACGGGTATGAAATGAGCCACTTTAGTTAGGCGATCCACTACTACCCATATAGAATCATATCCTGACCTGGTCCTTGGTAATCCGGTAATGAAATCCATACCAATCTTGTCCCACTTCCAATCAGGAATAGGTAGTGGTTGAAGCAAACCTGCTGGTTTCTGATGTTCCGCTTTCACTCTACTACACACATCACACAAAGCAATATGTTCGGCGATGTCCTTCTTGAGATTATTCCACCAAAACCTTTCCTTCATGTCCATGTACATTTTGGTGTTACCCGGATGAATGGAATACGGTGACTTGTGTGCTTCTTGCAAAATCAGTTTCCGCAGCTCCGGATCTTGTGGACCACAGATATGTTTCCCATGCCATAAAGTACCTTGTTCGTCTTCATGGAACCCTTTGGCTTTTCCTTTGCCAATCTTTTCTTTAATATCTTCGATTTCTTTATCAATCTTCTGGGCTTCTTTGATCTTGTCCAACAAAGTGGGTTGAACATCCAAAGTCATGAGATGTCCTTCAGGCACAATCTCCAATCTGAGTTTTCTAAATTGGGTACACAGATCATCTGGCAATTCTCCTTTGGTAAGGCCATTCACAAAAACCTTACGACTTAGAGCATCTGCTACAACATTTGCTTTACCGGGGTGGTATTGCAAACTTAAGTCATAGTCCTTGATAAGTTCTAGCCATCTTCTTTGTCTCATATTAATTTCCTTCTGGGTGAAGATATACTTCAAACTTTTGTGATCTGTGAACACTTCACAACGCTTTCCCAAAAGATAGTGTCTCCAAGTTTTGAGTGCATGGACAACAGAGGCTAACTCTAAATCATGAGTAGGATAGTTCACTTCATGAGTTTTGAGTTGTCTCGAGGCATACGCCACAACTTTTCCTTCTTGCATAAGTACTGCCCCCAAACCCTGATGAGATGCATCACAATATACTTGGAAATCTTTTTCCAAATCTGGCAGACACAAGACTGGTGCTGTCACAAGTCTCTTCTTCAATTCCTGAAAGTTGAGTTCACAACCTTCCGTCCAAGAAAATTTCTTGTCTTTCTTTAACAATTCAGTCATAGGCTTAGCTACCTTGGAGAAATTTTCAATGAACCTTCTGTAGTAACCTGCTAAGCCAAGTAAACTACGAACTTCCTTTACTGACTTGGGAGATTCCCATTCTGTCACAGCTGATACTTTAGCAGGATCAACTGCTACACCATCCTTTGTCATAACATGTCCAAGAAATCCAACTTCATTCAACCAGAATTCACACTTGCTGAATTTGGCATAAAGTTTATGCTCTCTTAACTTCTCAAGTATCAAACGCAAATGTCCTTCATGCTCTTCTTTGATCTTGGAGTAGACTAAAATGTCATCGATGAAAACGACAACAAACTTGTCAAGGAATTCCATGAACACCTTGTTCATCATATTCATGAAGTATGCTGGAGCATTGGTCAAACCAAATGGCATCACGGTATACTCATATAATCCATACCTTGTGGTGAAAGTTGTCTTAGGTATGTCTTGTTCTCTTATTTTGAGTTGAAAATAACCTGACCGGAGATCAATCTTTGAGAACACACAATCTCCTTCTAGCTGATCAAACAAGTCATTGATTCTAGGCAAAGGGTATTTGTTCTTGATAGTCACCTCATTGAGTGAACGGTAATCTATGCATAACCTTTGACTTCTATCTTTCTTCTCCATGAACAGAACTGGGGCTCCCCAAGATGAATAACTTGGTTGAATAAATCCTTTCTGCAACTGTTCTCCAAGTTGCTTCTTGAGTTATTTCAGTTCATCAACTGACATCTTATATGGTCTCTTTGCTATTGGTCCAGATCCTGGTACCAAATCTATAAGAAACTCCACATCTCTATCTGGTGGCATTCCCGGCAATTCTTCCGAAAACACATCCGGATACTCATTCACAATTGTCACACTGTCTATGCTAACCCCCTTAAGAGAATTTAGCATACTCCTTCTTGCTTCAAAGTTGGTCTTGAATCTGATCCTTTTATTTTCTGGAGTTGTGAGTGAGACAGTATGGTTGGCACAATCTATCACTCCCTTTTGCTTAGTCATCCAGTCCATTCCCAAAATGACATCCAATCCTTGGGAGTTTAGAATTATCAGGTTAACGGGAAACTTATACTTCCCAAATTCTATGACTAGATCATGACATCCTGAATTCACTATCATTTCTCCACCAGGAGAACTTACTTTTATAGGACACCCAATAGTTTCTACCGGCAGTTCATTTCTTTCAACAAATGCTCTTGATATGAATGAATGAGATGCACCAGTATCAAAGAGAACAGATGCTGGAACGGAATTGAGTTTGAACTTACCAGCAACAGCATCAGGC
Organism: Avena sativa; assembly: GCA_916181665.1. Classification (NCBI taxonomy): domain Eukaryota; kingdom Viridiplantae; phylum Streptophyta; class Magnoliopsida; order Poales; family Poaceae; genus Avena; species Avena sativa. The sequence goes on along the minus strand of OV702281.1, from coordinate 410,953,281 downwards.
TCCTCAAAGATTTCTTCCACATTGATGTGGTTCACCTGTCCCTTCTGAAAAGGATTGGGCTTGTTGGGTCCTTCAACTTTCTTTTCTGGGCATTCATTTGCATAATGCCCCATCTTCTTGCACTTGAAGCATTCAACCTGACTAATGTCCTTCTTGACAGGCTGACTTCCACTTCCATTACCACTGTGGTGGCTCTTGTATCCACCCTTGTGGTTCTTGTACTTGTCATTGTCATGACTACGGTGATGCTTGTTGTCATGACGGTTGTGGTTGTGGTGCTTGTTGAATTTCCCATGCTTGTGGGATCCTGAGCTTCCACTGTCATCATAATGGGAACGTTTGTGTGACGATACCGAGCTGTGCTTGTCTGAGTGCTTTCTCTTCCTGCTCTCAACTTGTTTCATTTTGTTCTCCAAAATAGCAGCCTTATCACAAAGAGACTGGTATGTGGGAACATATGCTACAGCCAACTGCAGGTTCAGCTCATCATTCAAGCCTTCAAGAAATTTTTCCTTTCTCTTAGCATCGGTGTTAACTTCATCCGGTGCATAACGCGCCAGATTGTTGAACTCATCAATATATTCAGCCACGCTGCGGTGGCGCTGCTTCAGATTATGGAACTCTTTCTTTTTCAGACTCATCACTCGAGATGAGATATGAGCAGTGCGAAAGCCATCCTCAAAGATAGCCCATGTCACATCTTCTATGGGAGTGGTGATCTGGAAGTTATCCCACCAAGTGGCGGCTGGTCCTTCCAGCAAATGTGCTGCACATCTGACCTTTTCGGCATCAGTACAGCCCACGGTTACCAAGTCCTTGTTCACAGAACGTAGCCAATCATTGGCCACCATGGGATCAGTCGTCCCTGAGAACTTTGCTGGCCTCAATCTCAAGAACCTGGTAAGCATATAAAAACTCGGTGGGTTGTTGTTGTTGTTATTGTTGTTGTTATTGTTGTTGTTTTGGTTCTGGATGAACGTCGTCATCATCTGCATCAGCTGAGTTTGAGTGTTCATCATTTGCTGCATTTCTGGAGTGATGTTGTTGTTGTTGGGGTTGGGGTTTGCACGACGGGGAGGCATCTGTGGTTTGTTCAATAGAGATAAGAATGAGATACCCATAGATGCTTTCATGCACATTACATCACAAGCAAACACAAAGCATGCAACACAATGATAAAGGTTCAACAACAATATAACAAGTTCGCAAAGAAAAACACACAAGTAGCAAGCCATCCACATGTCGGATGGTCAAAATAACAAGTTCTCAAACAACAAGTACGATAATAAATGATAAATGAGTAGTCAAATCTACTCCTCGGCATCAACCTCCTCCTCGACAAAGGTAAGACCTGCGTTCTCCATTGCGGTCTTGTATTCCTCGACGCTAGTGGTCAAGGTCTCTATCTTGGCTTTGAGAGCCCTCTTTTGAGAACGAAGCCTCTCAATCACCGTCTGTTGATGCTCGAGCTCAAAGTCCTTGGCCTGCAGTTCTTCAGTCATGTCCCGGATCTTCTTGTTCCTATCCTGGACTCGCTTCTCCTGACTCTTGAACTTCCTGTCCTGGCTCTCGTACTTCGCCTCCATCTCCTTGACTATCTCATCTTGCTCCACGAAGATCTTGTCCTTCTCGCGAAGCTGCACCTGGAGTTCGTCATTGTTGAGCATGACATTGGTCCTATCAGTGTCCACGTGCCTAATGAGAGACTCTAAGTCCTGGAGGTATAGACGAATCGGCTCTGTTGTGCCCCTCGAATCGTCCTCGAAGTCAATGGACTCTCCATCCTCATCACGTCTACCAAAGACGTGGAAGTGAGTACCTCTAACCTGTCAAGAGTGTCTCCCTATCAGACGTACTATCAGATCCTGCATGACTACCTCAAGGCCTCTCTCCTTGTCATCATGCATGAGCTTGAAGACGATGGCCTCCGTGGTAGGCTCTGTCTGGCGTCCGGGCTGGTTGACCTTGAAGCCCCAGAGGTCCTTCCTCTCAAACTTGGTGAGGGGAAGCACCATGATGGTAGGAAGAGGAAGATTGAGCAAAGTGGTAAGCTCAACAATACGAGGACCAAAGCGAGTAACCTGGAACTCCTCAACAGTGCTGATGGTAACAGTAGGCATCTATTTATAAGATAGAAAAGTTAGAACAACACAATTCAAGATAAAACAAAAGACAAAACATCACATACATATCCTTAGAAATCAAAACACACAAGTCATGGCATACATGGATCCATTACAACAACCAAGGTTCAACTTATTTTAAAGTCACATTTTGGAAAATAAGGTGATAAGTGGTGGTCCAACTAACGTAGCACGTTTACAATCCTATCTCACTGGACATGTTGGCTAACACAATGTTTCTAGAAGCAATCAGCCTATCCTGCTCACATGACTCCATCACTAAGTCTATAATGTCTCCTCTTAAGGTATGGTTGGTAGCTTCCAACTCTTGGGTATGTTCCTTCTCTTCCTTTAGATCATTTTGGAGGTTGAGCATTCTGCACTTGAATCTATCACCAAGTTCTTTGATGGTCTTCCAAGCTGCATCCCTTGCTGATTCAAAGAATGTAGTGTGCACCACTGAATTGGTGAACATGCAGAATCCTTTTTCCTGGTGGTTGTCTTCCTTGTTTTTATACAAGTGAAGTTGCACCCACCAGTATTCCACTCCTTCATCCATCACAGGAAAACCTTTGTACACGGCTGCACCTTGTATCTCTAATGCAACCATGAGGTCCTTGAGAGCCTTGGGGAATTCTGTCTCACACTCCAAAGTCATTGTCATGAGTGGTCCTTTCCTTACGGCTTCGTTGATGGAGTTCATCTACAAATAGAGATGGGGAAGAAGATTAGAAAAGTTTACGAGAAGAATATACAAGTGTAGAAGTTGCTGAAATTTTTTCCTTAGTGGTTTCCAATCCTAGGGTCATAATCCTACAGGAAACAACCTGGCTCTGATACCATCTGTAAGATCCCTCCTTTATAAAGGAAAAGGATCCCTGTGATTTCAATGCTAGTCCCTGGATCAATGCTAGCATCCACAGTTTAAGATGAAGTACACAGATACAAAGGTCATTTATTACAGCCATTCTAGAGATAAACATAGTCTTTACAACTCCAAGGCCACAGGCCTAATACAAGAGTTTGAATAAGTAAATAAATAAAAGTCTTCATCTTCATCTGCCACAGGCAAACATGTTGAGTGTAGACTCATGACACCTAATCCTCATCAGAGTAACCTGCAACATCACAAGTTACAGCCACAGTGGGTCAATACTTTGGAATAGTATTGGCAAGTGATACCTTAGTAAAATTTTAAGTGGACTAGATACTATATGCAATTTTGGCTAAGTGTAGCTTGGCTTGCTTTGCTCAAAATAGGTTTTTCCTATTAGTTGAAATCACTAAGTTTTTCTCTGTCAAAACTTTTCCCAAGGAACCACCAATAGACATTGAGGTCCTTCACCCTTGTTCACCCTCAAATTTTACTTAGAAATTGGGATGAGGAGATTCTTGATAGCTTCCATGTCTTGATGCTCAAGTTGTCCATTGCCATGGACTTGGCTAAGTACTTAGGTTTTTCCATCTGCAGAGGTTGTGCACTTTCCCCACCAGACTTGGTTTCACCAAGACAGGACCTTTCAGAAGCCTTCCCTTAGACCAAATGGACGCGTTCCAACCTATCATCCCACTACCACCATCTGTCCAAATGGCTAAGTTCTAGCAACCTATGTGATCCAGGCAGAGCCCATATTGCCAAGTGGCTACACTAGAAGCTTCTTAACACTTGGCCTCTAAAATCTCTTTGTTCCTGGGTGGCTTACCACAAGTGAGATACACAAGGTAAACCATATAAATGGGCCTTGTGTAACCACTCAACATAAACCAAACCTTCCATTCCACCCAGGTGTTTCATTAACTTAGTTGTTTTATTAAGTAAAACACAAGTCCAAAGACTTAGAAATATTTTCATCATAGCATGTATATTTCAACAACCCTTGTTTGCTACTAGCTAGGCTAAGCATGGCATAGATAGTAACTTAACTTAGAAATTCCCTAGCATTTCTACAACTACTAGGATTTCCCAACATGGCATATAAGCAAAATAATATCATGCAAGACTTAGCAAAATATTTCTAATGCTTAGTATAAAACATGGGATAAAAATATTCATGAAGTACCACTTGCCTTGGTAGTTTGGAAAGTAGCACTCCTCACAATCACAATCACTAGCACCAAAATCTACACAAGGAATTGTAGCAACAAATTACACCCAAAACATACACAACCAAAAATATATGCATGCATGCAAAATGGTATATGATGATTTTTAAAATTCAACCAAGCAAGTAAACAGTACTGATTCACTAACAAGTTAAGAACTTGCCAAACAACCAATATTTATACCCTAAATTATTTCCTAAACATTTCATAAACTCTAATTATCCCTACACAAGTTTCTGAAAATAAAACCTTTTTAACAGAAACTAAACATTAAACACATTGCATATTTAGAAAGAGCTTGCTCTCCTAATTCCAACGGTATAAAATTTGTCAAATTCTAACGTGGGGATCAAAAGTTATGGCCAAAACAAATTCAAACATTAATCAGATTCAAATTCTGTTTTAAATCTAAACCCTAGCCACGCGTCTGTTTCTAATTGGCCCGTACCGGTTCGGGCGGATCGATCAACGAGAGCCGCGCGATTTAACTAAAGATGCATGGCCAGATCTAACGCGTAATGGTTCGTCAAGTGAACTAATCCTACGCGCTGGATCTAGATCTGACGGCTACGAATCAATCGACCAAAACTGAGCGGCGCTGGCGGCGGCTACTGGCGGCGGCAAGCTCTGCCTACGGCGGCACGGCGCTACAGGTCGTCCTAGGGTCGTCGGAGGGGCTTACCAGAACCGTGGCGACGTGTTGATTCTCAACCTGGCGGCGGCTTGGCAAGGGGCGCACGGAGTGGGCTGCTGGAGCTCGTCGGAGTCGTGCACGGCGTCGGGTGGTTGCAGACGAAGTTGTTGCCGACGCTCTGGATCTTCCTAGTACCAACCAGAGGCATCAGTAGCTGCGCAAGGACAAGGCGAACCTAGTCGTATGCGAGAGAGGTCAAGGGGCGCTCAGTGCTTACCGCAATTGACCGCCGGAGAAGAAGAAAGCGTCAGGCACTTGCGGTCGTCGTCGTTGGCGAGTTTCCAGACGGTCCTAGCATGCACCAATAGGGTGAGAAGATGCGCATGGTTGTCGTGATCATTCTGGCAAACTTAGACAGCAAGGGGCGACGGGGTCTTACCGGAATACCTCGCCGGAGTTGGCTCTGACTGCGGCGGTGCAATACGAATTAGAGGCAGCCTGGTGGCGAGAAGAGTGTGCAGTGTGGGGGAAATGACCGCGGCGGGGTGTGGCTTAAGTAGGCCGAAGCGCGACAGGAAACGCTCGCAGAATCAAGGCTAATTACGCCGCGCCATTATCGGCATCAACGGCAGCGACGACGTGGTCTGCGGGCGAGATTTGGGGAAGACGACGGTGACGTGGACGGGGCCCAGTTGTCTGCGAGAGAAACAGAGGGGGGTGGGGACCTGGCGTCAGTCACTTGCTGGGTGCGTCTGCGAGTGAGAGAGGGAGAGAGGGAATCCGGGTGGGCTTAGTGGGCTGCTTTCTCAGTTGGGCAGAATCCTGGCGCTGGCCCTTTTCTATTTCCTTTCTCTTTTTCTTTTTCTGTTTTGAATTTCTGGAATGAATTTCAAATGGTTTCAAAAGCTTTTTGAATTCAAACTTTTTTCAGGATTTTGTAGGGTGCAACATTCACACTTCTGGGCATAAAATCAAGTGGTCACTTTGAATTAGCTTGGTCATTTAGAATAAAATAAAAATAAGCAGTGACATAGCACTTGATTTGGAAATGTTTTGAAAATGGTTTTGAAACCACATTTGTTCTATGAATTTTTATCCAAACTCCACTTTCAATCCAGTCAACAAGGAATCCAACAAAACTTGGTTTAAACACTTATGCTCTCAATTGAGGATATTCATTTGATTTATGTTTGCTCACATAAAATAATAGCACTATGTGCTTCTGTTTTCTTGAAAGAGTTGGAAAATGATCTCAAAATATATATGCATGCATGAATGATATGCAATCTTTGAAATCATGATTTTAGGGATGTTACACAAGCATCCCCAAGATTAACTCCTGCTCGGTTCGAGTAGGTAAGTGATAAAAAGAATAATTTTTGAGGTGACATGCACCATCAAAACAAAGATCAAACCATTTGCAAGTATTGAAAGCTGGGATAAAAGAACTCTAAACATGTGCATGAAAGATGGAGTTCTAACAATAGGACATAGTAACTATGCAAGCAACATGTCAAGCTACGAACAAAGATCATGAATAACATGCATTGAAAAACGTTTGTTTGTTTCACATACAGAAAACATGGCATAGTGGCAATCAGCTTGTCCCTCATAGAGTAGCAAATAGATGCATAGGACACCTTCAAAGTTCACAAGGGTGACTAGAAACAAATAACACAAGAACAAGTAATATCACAATATGCATCAATCAATAAGATGTGGAACACTGCACACAGAATGACAACTATGCTCTCTTGATGGTGCCTAAAGGTAGAAGGTGGAGACTCAATAGTGGTGGAAGAAAGACCTTTTATAAAGGAAGCAGGGATTTCAAGTTTCAAAAGGAGCTTCCAAAAATTATGGTACTTGTTAGCTTTCAGCCCTCATTGCCCCAATCATAAGCATCTTGAAGTGATTAAGGTTAAAGTGAACAAAGATGGAGTATATTCTTGACGAAGTATAAGTTAGCAATCTCAAGTCCCTTGAATACGAGGGCCACACCTCATGATACTCAGCTTTGGTCACGTTAAGTTCTTGTTATTGTAAGTATTTGCATATCATAGAGAACCGCCAACGAAGTACCCCTTGCACATGGTACAGGAGCTATCCCATAACCAAAATGACAAGGCAAGCAGACAATGAGCATCTCAGCATTGTTCTTGTTTACCATGGGAATATGGTGCATTTTTCTCTCTTTTCTCTTTTCTCAATGTGTCTCTTTTTTTATAAGAAGAATGCTTCATAGATGTCACTATGGTGATGCTGCAAGTTTCCACCATGATTAGGCATGGCTTAGGCTAGCGGCCTAGGCGTTTATCTAACACAAAATATAAACTCCATGGACTTACAAGTTCCCTCTTTATTTCACACCGGTGACATCCATAGACAAAAGAGCATGATATCTACTGAGTACAAAGTACAAGTGCAATGTTGGAAACGTTCCCCGTGACAGCACGGTTCTGCTAATTCCAACGTATAAGTGCAAGCATATACAACATAGAAGACACAATGGTTCAAGTTTATTAGGGGCAAAATATAAAGTGTGCCATCAAGTTTGTGACGACTTTAATCACTAAGTTTTCACATAACAAAATACTTTTTTAATTGGAAGATAGATGAAACAAGAATATACATGGAATGGTGTAACACACCATGCATAGGAATTTATAGTGGACACTTTGGAATAAATTGGTTTCTTGGGAGTTGGATGCATGAGTAGAGATTACTCAGTACAAATGGAGGATAGCAAAAGACTAGGAGCAACCAACTAAGAGATCAATAATGGCCATAATCATGAAGTGCAACAAAGCATTACTAATCAAAGCAAAGAGTGGTACTACAATTCAAGGACTAAATGATCATAGAGGCTAATGGTGACTTGTGAGAGTCATAACATGGTGTGATCATGTGCCAAGTCAACCCAAGCAAAACATCAAAGGAGAATACCACTATACTATGCTTTTGTATGCTAAAACAACGCATGATTCCTTCAAGGCACATTAAGCAATCCTAATTTTTTGGAACAAGTAATGCTACGGCAATAATCACTAAGCATAAGGTCAAAACAACACCTAGAATGTCATGCTAAGGTCTAAGTCACAGTCAATGCAAGCTCCTCTTGCACTTATCAAGCAAGAACTTCCTACTCCTTTCTAACACCAAGCAACTTATTTGCAAACAACACACAAAGATAATAATCAATAAAGATCGGTGAGCTTGTCTCACAAATCCACAAAGAAGAACTAAAAAGTTCTAAGCTGAAAGCACAAGAAAACTAAGGCTGAACGAGGTGCTAGCAAAAGAGAACACTTTCGCAGAACAATAAGAGTGAAAACTAGAGTGTTCTAGGCAATGAAAACATAGTGTGTCTCTCTCCAAAAAGGTGTGTTGTGACCAACCAACTTTATTCAGGCAAACTAAGCAAAAAAACAAAAACTAAGACACTCCAACAACAACACAACTGTGCATGAAACAATAAAAACGAAGTGTCTAGAAAGACCTGAGATTTTTGTTGATGAGGAAGGGGTGCCTTGGGCATCCCCAAGCTTTTACGCTTGTACCTCTTGGATATTTCTTGGGGTGACACCGGGGTGGCATCCCCAAGCTTGAGCTTTTGTCCATTATTCATCTTATTACATCATTATCTCTCTACACCTGAAATTTTTCCTTCATACAAAACTTCACACAGTCTTCATTAGCAACATTAGTGTATTCAAAAGATATTAGACCTCTGGCAAAGCTTTGGAACAGCAAGGATTTTCATTAAAAACACAAGCTACTGTAGTAACTCCTTCAAAAATCTCAATTCACCTAAAGAGAACTCAAAAAGGAATCAATAAGAAGCAAATGCAAATAATGGCAGAAATCTGTCAAAACAGACCAGCAGGTAGAAACCGATTTTTTTGAATATATTTTGTTTCTCAAATAAAAAAGTGTTGAACTAACATAAGTTATATAACATACTGGGAGATTTATTCGTAAATTTTCAGCTCAATCCGAGTTACAGAGACTCCTCACGAAATTTTATGGTGGAGGACAGAAATCTATTTCGGGACAGCAACTCCCCAAATCTTACTTCCCTCTCATTAGAGGTCATTCTTGACACAAAAAACAAACAAAAAAAGATAAGGAGATGTCATTACAGAAGTAATAACTTCAAGACTCAAGAAAACTCTTGGGTTATCTCCCAACAAGTACTTTTCTTTAACGCCTTTAAGTTAGGATTTATAGCTTGAGAAGATGCTCACATAAGAAATATGAATTGAAATGAAAGAGAGCATCAAGAAGCAAATTCAAAACACATTTAAGTCTAACCCACTTCCTATGCATAGGAATCTTGTAAAGAAACAAGTCATGAAAGCACAAAGCAACAAGCATAGGAAAGCAAAACAAGTGCAACTTCAAGATTTTCAACATAAAGAGGGGAAACTTAATATTATTGAGATGCATAAAACCATGTTTCCCTCTATCATAATAACTTTCAGTAGCAACATGAACGAAATTAACAATATAACTATCACAAGAAACATTCATATCATGAGCCACATGCATAAAATAATTATTACTCTCCACATAATCATAGTCATTCTTATTAATCATAGTGGGAGCAAATTCAACAAAATAGCTATCATTACTATTCTCATCACCATAGTCATCAAATATAGGAGGCATATTGTAATCACAAATAATTTTCTCCTCAATATTAGGTGGACTGAAAATATCATACTCATCATTGTAATCATCATAAATTGGAGGTTTGGTATCATCATAAGCAATAGAATAGCTATCTTCCAAACCCGGGGACTAAAAAGATCATTTTCGTCAAAACTAGCTTCCCCAAGCTTAGACTTTTCCATAGCATTAGCAACAATGGTGTCCAAAGAATTCATACTAATAACATTGCTATTAGCATGCAAATAAAGTTCCATAGGTTTTTTAATTTTCTCTTCAAACACTTCATGTCCTAACTCAAGGTAAACACTATAAAGCTCTCTATTTTTTTTATTTTCCATTAAGCCTAACTAGTGAAAACAAGAAATAAAAAGACAAAATTGCAGAATCTAAAGGAAATAACTTCGAGCACTCACACCGGAGGATGTGAGTACCTTTTACCTTACCTCCCCGGCAACGGCGCCAAAAAATAGCTTGATGTCTACGCACTTCTATTCTTGTAGACAGTTGTTGGGCCTCCAAGTGCAGAGGTTTGTAGAACAGCAGCAAGTTTCCCTTAAGTGGATCACCCAAGGTTTATCGAACTCAGGGAGGAAGTGGTCAAAGTTATTCCCTCTCAAGCAACCCTGCAATCAAGATACAAGAAGTCTCTTGTGTCCCCAACACACCTAATACACTTGTCAGGTGTATAGATGCACTAGTTCGGCGAAGAGATAGTGAAATACAAGCGGTAACGGAGCCATAAAATAGATTGACGGTGAGGTAAAGACTAAAGCAAGCAAACATGCCATAGATCTAGATGCAAACGGTGTTTCAATGTTTAGAAACAAGGCCTAGGGATCATACTTTCACTGGTGAACACTCTCTCATATAAATATCCTCTCTTCATGATACTACTCTTAACTACTCTCCGGTTGGAGTCTCTAATCATCGGTAGGGCTATAACAGCACTCCTCAAAGTCCGCCTTCCCCGATCTAGATAACCCCACACTGTCACCTTGAGCGCTAGATGGTTCCAACAAACACCACAATTTCATAGAGACATCCAACTCCAAATATAACTCATAACAAATATTCAATCTAGCCAAAGTACCACACACGGTATGCACGCTGTCACTTTCACACACGTGGGGAAAAGCATAGATCTATTAAAGCACAAAGAGTATTTATGTAGACTCAAACCTAAGTGCCACCATGGCGTGCACGCTTTCACTTTCACACACATGGGGAGAGCAGAGATCTATTGAAGCACTTGAGTAGCAAAGTAGATCTACTTGATTACAAAGCTCATGACCACAACAAGATCATGCATAGAGAGAGATGAACACATAGCTACCGGTATAGCCCTTAGCCTCGAGGAAGAACTACTCCCTCCTTATCATGGGAATCAACAACGATGATGAAGATGGCGATGGAGATCAATGGAGATGGCTCCGGTGGCACTTCCCCGTCCCGGCAGGGTGCCAAACAGAGATTTTCTGTCCCCTGAATCTCCCTTTCGGTAGCGGCGGTGCTACGGAGGTTTTCGTGGAAGTATGATGGATGACCTAGGGTTTTTGGGTCGAAGGATTCTAATAGGCGCAGGAATCAAGGTCAGTGGGTGTCCAGGGGGCCCACACCCCCTGTGGGCGCCTCCAGGGCTTGCCCGTGCCTAGGGGGTGCGGCCACCCTGTGGCCCCCCTCCGGCTCTGATTCGTGGTTCCGTGTTGCTCCGGGAAAAATAATGACTTTGGCTTTTGTCCCGTCCAATTCCGAGAATATTGATTTTCTGCCTTTCTGGAACCAAAAACAGAAGAAAACATGCAACTGGCACTGTGGCATCTTGTTAATAGGTTAGTTCTAGAAAATATATAAAAACACCTCAAAGTATAGACAAAGCAAAGCAAAGTAGATACAAAACAAGCATGGAGCATCAAAAATTATAGATACTTTTCCGACATATCAAGCATCCCCAAGCTTAACTCCTGCTCGTCCTCGAGTAGGTAAGTGATAAAAAGAATAATTTTTGAGGTGACATGCACCATCAAAACCAAGATCAAACCATTTGCAAGTATTGAAAGCTGGGATCAAAGAACTCTAAACATGTGCATGAAAGATGGAGTTCTAACAGTAGTACATAGTAACTATGCAAGCAACATGTCAAGCTACAAACAAAGATCATAAATAACATGCATTGAAAAATGTTTGTTTGTTTCACATACATAAAACATGGCATAGTGGCAATCATCTTGTCCCTCATAGAGTAGCAAATAGATGCATAGGACACCTTCAAAGTTCACAAGGGTGACTAGAAACAAATAGCACAAGAACAAGTAATATCACAATATGCATCAATCAATAGGCTTTGGAACACTGCACACAGAATGACAACTATGCTTTCTTAATGGTGCCTAAAGGTTTAAGGTGGAGACTCAATAGTGGTGGAAGAAAGATGTTTTATAAAGGAAGCAGGGATTTCAAGTTTCAAAAGGAGCTTCCAAAAATTATGGTACTTGTTATCTTTCAGCCCTCATTGCCCCTAACATAAGCATCTTGAAGTGATTAAGGTTAAAGTGAACAAAGATGGAGTATATGCTTGACGAAGTATAAGTTGGCAATCTCAAGTCCCTTGAATACGAGGGCCACACCTCATGATACTCAGCTTTGGTCACGTTAAGTTCTTGTTATTGTAAGTATTTGCATATCATAGAGAACCGCCAACGAAGTACCCCTTGCACATGGTACAGGAGCTATCCCATAACCAAAATGACAAGGCAAGCAGACAATGAGCATCTCAGCATTGTTCTTGTTTACCATGGGAATATGGTGCATTTTTCTCTCTTTTCTCTTTTCTCAATGTGTCTCTTTTTTTATAAGAAGAATGCTTCATAGATGTCACTATGGTGATGCTGCAAGTTTCCACCATGATTAGGCATGGCTTAGGCTAGCGGCCTAGGCGTTTATCTAACACAAAATATAAACTCCATGGACTTACAAGTTCCCTCTTTATTTCACACCGGTGACATCCATAGACAAAAGAGCATGATATCTACTGAGTACAAAGTACAAGTGCAATGTTGGAAACGTTCCCCGTGACAGCACGGTTCTGCTAATTCCAACGTATAAGTGCAAGCATATACAACATAGAAGACACAATGGTTCAAGTTTATTAGGGGCAAAATATAAAGTGTGCCATCAAGTTTGTGACGACTTTAATCACTAAGTTTTCACATAACAAAATACTTTTTTAATTGGAAGATAGATGAAACAAGAATATACATGGAATGGTGTAACACACCATGCATAGGAATTTATAGTGGACACTTTGGAATAAATTGGTTTCTTGGGAGTTGGATGCATGAGTAGAGATTACTCAGTACAAATGGAGGATAGCAAAAGACTAGGAGCAACCAACTAAGAGATCAATAATGGCCATAATCATGAAGTGCAACAAAGCATTACTAATCAAAGCAAAGAGTGGTACTACAATTCAAGGAGTAAATGATCATAGAGGCTAATGGTGACTTGTGAGAGTCATAACATGGTGTGATCATGTGCCAAGTCAACCCAAGCAAAACATCAAAGGAGAATACCACTATACTATGCTTTTGTATGCTAAAACAACGCATGATTCCTTCAAGGCACATTAAGCAATCCTAATTTTTTGGAACAAGTAATGCTACGGCAATAATCACTAAGCATAAGGTCAAAACAACACCTAGAATGTCATGCTAAGGTCTAAGTCACAGTCAATGCAAGCTCCTCTTGCACTTATCAAGCAAGAACTTCCTACTCCTTTCTAACACCAAGCAACTTATTTGCAAACAACACACAAAGATAATAATCAATAAAGATCGGTGAGCTTGTCTCACAAATCCACAAAGAAGAACTAAAAAGTTCTAAGCTGAAAGCACAAGAAAACTAAGGCTGAACGAGGTGCTAGCAAAAGAGAACACTTTCGCAGAACAATAAGAGTGAAAACTAGAGTGTTCTAGGCAATGAAAACATAGTGTGTCTCTCTCCAAAAAGGTGTGTTGTGACCAACCAACTTTATTCAGGCAAACTAAGCAAAAAAACAAAAACTAAGACACTCCAACAACAACACAACTGTGCATGAAACAATAAAAACGAAGTGTCTAGAAAGACCTGAGATTTTTGTTGATGAGGAAGGGGTGCCTTGGGCATCCCCAAGCTTTTACGCTTGTACCTCTTGGATATTTCTTGGGGTGACACCGGGGTGGCATCCCCAAGCTTGAGCTTTTGTCCATTATTCATCTTATTACATCATTATCTCTCTACACCTGAAATTTTTCCTTCATACAAAACTTCACACAGTCTTCATTAGCAACATTAGTGTATTCAAAAGATATTAGACCTCTGGCAAAGCTTTGGAACAGCAAGGATTTTCATTAAAAACACAAGCTACTGTAGTAACTCCTTCAAAAATCTCAATTCACCTAAAGAGAACTCAAAAAGGAATCAATAAGAAGCAAATGCAAATAATGGCAGAAATCTGTCAAAACAGACCAGCAGGTAGAAACCGATTTTTTTGAATATATTTTGTTTCTCAAATAAAAAAGTGTTGAACTAACATAAGTTATATAACATACTGGGAGATTTATTCGTAAATTTTCAGCTCAATCCGAGTTACAGAGACTCCTCACGAAATTTTATGGTGGAGGACAGAAATCTATTTCGGGACAGCAACTCCCCAAATCTTACTTCCCTCTCATTAGAGGTCATTCTTGACACAAAAAACAAACAAAAAAAGATAAGGAGATGTCATTACAGAAGTAATAACTTCAAGACTCAAGAAAACTCTTGGGTTATCTCCCAACAAGTACTTTTCTTTAACGCCTTTAAGTTAGGATTTATAGCTTGAGAAGATGCTCACATAAGAAATATGAATTGAAATGAAAGAGAGCATCAAGAAGCAAATTCAAAACACATTTAAGTCTAACCCACTTCCTATGCATAGGAATCTTGTAAAGAAACAAGTCATGAAAGCACAAAGCAACAAGCATAGGAAAGCAAAACAAGTGCAACTTCAAGATTTTCAACATAAAGAGGGGAAACTTAATATTATTGAGATGCATAAAACCATGTTTCCCTCTATCATAATAACTTTCAGTAGCAACATGAACGAAATTAACAATATAACTATCACAAGAAACATTCATATCATGAGCCACATGCATAAAATAATTATTACTCTCCACATAATCATAGTCATTCTTATTAATCATAGTGGGAGCAAATTCAACAAAATAGCTATCATTACTATTCTCATCACCATAGTCATCAAATATAGGAGGCATATTGTAATCACAAATAATTTTCTCCTCAATATTAGGTGGACTGAAAATATCATACTCATCATTGTAATCATCATAAATTGGAGGTTTGGTATCATCATAAGCAATAGAATAGCTATCTTCCAAACCCGGGGACTAAAAAGATCATTTTCGTCAAAACTAGCTTCCCCAAGCTTAGACTTTTCCATAGCATTAGCAACAATGGTGTCCAAAGAATTCATACTAATAACATTGCTATTAGCATGCAAATAAAGTTCCATAGGTTTTTTAATTTTCTCTTCAAACACTTCATGTCCTAACTCAAGGTAAACACTATAAAGCTCTCTATTTTTTTTATTTTCCATTAAGCCTAACTAGTGAAAACAAGAAATAAAAAGACAAAATTGCAGAATCTAAAGGAAATAACTTCGAGCACTCACACCGGAGGATGTGAGTACCTTTTACCTTACCTCCCCGGCAACGGCGCCAAAAAATAGCTTGATGTCTACGCACTTCTATTCTTGTAGACAGTTGTTGGGCCTCCAAGTGCAGAGGTTTGTAGAACAGCAGCAAGTTTCCCTTAAGTGGATCACCCAAGGTTTATCGAACTCAGGGAGGAAGTGGTCAAAGTTATTCCCTCTCAAGCAACCCTGCAATCAAGATACAAGAAGTCTCTTGTGTCCCCAACACACCTAATACACTTGTCAGGTGTATAGATGCACTAGTTCGGCGAAGAGATAGTGAAATACAAGCGGTAACGGAGCCATAAAATAGATTGACGGTGAGGTAAAGACTAAAGCAAGCAAACATGCCACAGATCTAGATGCAAACGGTGTTTCAATGTTTAGAAACAAGGCCTAGGGATCATACTTTCACTGGTGAACACTCTCTCATATAAATATCCTCTCTTCATGATACTACTCTTAACTACTCTCCGGTTGGAGTCTCTAATCATCGGTAGGGCTATAACAGCACTCCTCAAAGTCCGCCTTCCCCGATCTAGATAACCCCACACTGTCACCTTGAGCGCTAGATGGTTCCAACAAACACCACAATTTCATAGAGACATCCAACTCCAAATATAACTCATAACAAATATTCAATCTAGCCAAAGTACCACACACGGTATGCACGCTGTCACTTTCACACACGTGGGGAAAAGCATAGATCTATTAAAGCACAAAGAGTATTTATGTAGACTCAAACCTAAGTGCCACCATGGCGTGCACGCTTTCACTTTCACACACATGGGGAGAGCAGAGATCTATTGAAGCACTTGAGTAGCAAAGTAGATCTACTTGATTACAAAGCTCATGACCACAACAAGATCATGCATAGAGAGAGATGAACACATAGCTACCGGTATAGCCCTTAGCCTCGAGGAAGAACTACTCCCTCCTTATCATGGGAATCAACAACGATGATGAAGATGGCGATGGAGATCAATGGAGATGGCTCCGGTGGCACTTCCCCGTCCCGGCAGGGTGCCAAACAGAGATTTTCTGTCCCCTGAATCTCCCTTTCGGTAGCGGCGGTGCTACGGAGGTTTTCGTGGAAGTATGATGGATGACCTAGGGTTTTTGGGTCGAAGGATTCTAATAGGCGCAGGAATCAAGGTCAGTGGGTGTCCAGGGGGCCCACACCCCCTGTGGGCGCCTCCAGGGCTTGCCCGTGCCTAGGGGGTGCGGCCACCCTGTGGCCCCCCTCCGGCTCTGATTCGTGGTTCCGTGTTGCTCCGGGAAAAATAATGACTTTGGCTTTTGTCCCGTCCAATTCCGAGAATATTGATTTTCTGCCTTTCTGGAACCAAAAACAGAAGAAAACATGCAACTGGCACTGTGGCATCTTGTTAATAGGTTAGTTCTAGAAAATATATAAAAACACCTCAAAGTATAGACAAAGCAAAGCAAAGTAGATACAAAACAAGCATGGAGCATCAAAAATTATAGATACTTTTCCGACATATCAAGCATCCCCAAGCTTAACTCCTGCTCGTCCTCGAGTAGGTAAGTGATAAAAAGAATAATTTTTGAGGTGACATGCACCATCAAAACCAAGATCAAACCATTTGCAAGTATTGAAAGCTGGGATCAAAGAACTCTAAACATGTGCATGAAAGATGGAGTTCTAACAGTAGTACATAGTAACTATGCAAGCAACATGTCAAGCTACAAACAAAGATCATAAATAACATGCATTGAAAAATGTTTGTTTGTTTCACATACATAAAACATGGCATAGTGGCAATCATCTTGTCCCTCATAGAGTAGCAAATAGATGCATAGGACACCTTCAAAGTTCACAAGGGTGACTAGAAACAAATAGCACAAGAACAAGTAATATCACAATATGCATCAATCAATAGGCTTTGGAACACTGCACACAGAATGACAACTATGCTTTCTTAATGGTGCCTAAAGGTTTAAGGTGGAGACTCAATAGTGGTGGAAGAAAGATGTTTTATAAAGGAAGCAGGGATTTCAAGTTTCAAAAGGAGCTTCCAAAAATTATGGTACTTGTTATCTTTCAGCCCTCATTGCCCCTAACATAAGCATCTTGAAGTGATTAAGGTTAAAGTGAACAAAGATGGAGTATATGCTTGACGAAGTATAAGTTGGCAATCTCAAGTCCCTTGAATACGAGGGCCACACCTCATGATACTCAGCTTTGGTCACCTGTAAGTTCTTGTCATTGTAAGTATTTGCATATCATAGAGAACCGCCAACGAGGTACCCCTTGCACATGGTACAGGAGATATCCCATAACCAAAATGACAAGGCAAGCAGACAATGAGCATCTTAGCATTCTTCTTATTTACCATGGGAATATGGTGCATTTTTCTCTTTTCTCAATGTGTCTCTTTTTTTATAAGAAGAATGCTTCATAGATGTCACTATGGTGATGCTGCAAGTTTCCACCATGATTAGGCATGGCTTAGGCTAGCGGCCCAGGCGTTTCTCTAACACAAAATACAAACTCCATGGACTTACAAGTTCCCTCTTTATTTCACACCGGTGACATCCATAGACAAAAGAGAATAATATCAACTGAGTACAAAGTGCAAGTGCAATGTTGAAAACGTTCCCCGTGATAGCACGGTTCTGCTAATTCCAACGTATAAGTGCAAGGATATACTAAAGGGTTTCGCAACATAGTAAATCAAAATTTTCTACGGATGCGAACGGGAAAGGCCAAGATCTAATCTAGGAGATGCAAACAATGAGAGGGATAGATGAGATCTTCATACCCTTGAAGAAATCGCACAGCGGAACGTTCAACAGAACGTGGTTGATGTAGTCGTACTAGCCTTCTCCTCCTCGCGATCCGATCCGATCCAACGCCGCAAGTGGCGACGCCTCCGAGAGATACACACGTACGGCACTGCGACCTCTCCTCCTTCCTCGGTCCAGCAAGTGGGGTGGAGAGATAGATTGGATCTACAGCACGATGGCGTGGTGCAAAGGTGGAGAGTTTCTGCGGCAGGGCTTCGCCTACGCGCAGTCGGGAGAGAGAGAGAGATCTTGAGGGCAGCAGGTAGGCGGCTAGGGTTCAAGGAGTTGGGGGGAGGGCTGCGCCCTTCCCTCTATATATAGGGGGCTGGCTGGCCCCCTGGGCCCCTCCTCCAAGCCCTAGGGCGGCAGCCCCAAGGGTTGTAGTGGGGGCAAGTTTTCCCCCTCCTTCTAGAAGGTTTCCCTAGGGTTTCCCCTAGGGTTTGGCCGGCTGGGCCTATGGGGCCTTGTGCCCCTCGCCCAATGCGGCCAGGGCACTCCCTCATAGGCCCACGCACCCCTCCGACAAGTGGGGCCACGTTGGTCCCACTCCGGAAGCTTCTAGAACCTTCCGGTACAATACCGAACATTCCGAAACAATTTCGAAACCCAAAAACTGCTTTCCTTTATATGAATCTTATTCTCCGGACCATTTCGGAACCTCTTGTGATGTCCTGGGTCTCATCCGAGACTCCGAACAAAAACTCATAAACCAATTATCCATTCTATCCTAGCGTCGAGGCACGTTAAGTGTGTGACCCTACGGGTTCGAGAATATGCAGGCATGATCTTCTATCAATAATCAACAGCGGGATCTGGAAACCCATATTGACTCCCACATATTCATCGATGATCATATCGGATGAACCACGATGCCGGGATTCAATTAATCCCATATATATTCCCTTCGTCACGCGATATTTTACTTGCCCGAGATTCGATCGTTGGTATCGGCATACCTAGTTCAATCTCGTTCACAGCAAGTACTTTACTCGTTCCGTAATCTGATATCACTTTGTGATTAACTCCTTAACCACTTGCTTGCAAGCGGCGTTGATATTGTTACCAAGTGGGCACGAAGTATATCTCTCCGACTTGGGAGGGACAAATCCCATCTCAATACATACAACCTAACAAGTACTTTCCGATCACCTAAGAGACACCTTTATGATCACCCTCTCATAGGATGACGTTTGATGACCTCAAAGCTTTCTTCCGATACCAGGGAGTTTCATTATCTCATGGTCTAAGGAATACAATATTTGACATCGAAAAAGCTTCGCAAAGATGAACACGATGACACGATCTAATTGCTCTGCTTGATTTGGGTCTGTCCATCATATCATTCTCCCAATGACATGATCTCATTATTAATTGACAACTCATGTCTATGGTTAGGAAACCTTAACCATCATTAATCAATGAGCTAGTCCATAGAGGCGTACTAGGGACACGGTGTTGTTCATAAACCACACAAGTATCAAAGTTTCCGCTTAATACAATTCTAGCATGGAATATAAACTTTATCATGAACAAGAATTATAATAATAACATCTTTATTATTGCCTCTAGGGCATAATTCCAACAGTCTCCCACTTGCACTAGAGTCAATAATCTAGTTTACATCTAGCAACAATCTAACACCCATGGCATTGAGGTGCTGATCATGTTTTGCTCGTGGAAGAGGTTTAGTCAACGGATCTGCGACATTCAGATCCGTATGTACTTTGCTAATCTTCAGATCTCCATCTGTTATATAATCTCGAATTATATGAAATCGGCGGTTGATGTGCTTGGTCTTTGGATGATATCTTGGTTCCTTAGCCAGTGCTATGGCGCTAGTGTTGTCACACAATATCTCATGTGGGTCCAAGGCACTTGGAACCACACCAAGCTCAGTGATGAAGTTCCTGATCCAAACTCCTTCACTTGACGCTTCTGCAGCAGCCATGTATTCCGATTCTACTATAGATCTCGCGATCACGCTTTGCTTGCAGCTTCTCCAGATCACAGCTCCTCCATTCAAAATATAAACGTATCCTGTCTGAGATTTAGAATCATCCGGGTCGGTGTCGAAACTAGCGTCGACGTAACCTTTTACGACGAGCTGCTCATCACCACCATAGACCAAGAACATTTCTTTAGTCCTATTTAAATACTTTAGGATGTTCTTTACGGCTGTCCAGTGTTCCACTCCTAGATCACTTTGGTATCTGCTCGTCAAACTAAGAGCATTGGACACATCCGGTCTAGTACACAGCATGGCATACATGATAGAACCTATGGACGAGGCATAAGGCACTTTACTCATGGTTTCTCTATCGTTTACCGTAGCTGGACACTGAGCCTTGCTCAATATCTTACCTGACAACATGGGCACTGAACCTTTCTTTGCCTTATCCATTCTGAACCTCTTCAGAACTTTGTCTAGGTATGTACTTTGGCTTAATGCTATTAGGCGTCTTTGTCTATCTCTATAGATTTTGATGCCTAATATATAAGCAGCTTCTCCTAGGTCTTTCATTGAAAAACATTTGTTCAAATAACTCTTCACGTCGTTAAGCATATCAATGTCATTTCCAATAATCAATATGTCATCCACATATAGTACTAAAAATGTCACTGAGCTCCCACTCACTTTCTTGTAGATACAAGCTTCGTAGCAATTTGGAACAAATCCAAAGCTCTTGATCACTTGATCAAAACGAAGGTTCCAACTCCGAGATGCTTGCTTCAGTCCATAAATGGAACGCTGAAGTTTGCACACCTTATCAGCATCCTTAGTATCGACAAAACCTTCGGGCTGCATCATATACAACTCTTCATCAATGTTGCCATTGAGGAACGCAGTCTTGACATCCCTCTGCCATATTTCATAATCATGAAACGCAGCAATTGCTAATAAAATCCGAATGGACTTAAACATCGCTACGGGAGAGAAAGTCTCATCGTAGTCAACACCTTGAACTTATCGAAAACCTTTTGCGACAAGTCGAGCTTTATAGACAGTAACATTACCATCCGCGTCCGTTTTCTTCTTGAAAATCCATTTACACTCAACGGCCTTACGGTCGCTAGGAGGGTCCACCAAAGTCCATACTTGGTTTTCGCTCATGGATCCCAATTCGGATTTCATGGCCTCTAGCCATTTCTCAGAGTCTGGGCTCATCATTGCTTCCTCATAGTTCGTAGGTTCACTGTTGTCTACCAACAAGAAAGTTAAGACAGGGTTACCGTACCACTAAGGAGGGGCACGTGACCTTGTCGACCTGCGACGTTCAGTAGTAGCATCGTCCGAAGCTTCATGATCCTCGTCATTAGCTTCCTCTCTTGTTGGTGCAGACGGCACTGGAACAATTTCAGGTGCTGCGCTACTCTCCAACTCAAGAGAAGGTTCAATAACCTCGTCTAACTCTACTTTCCTCCCACTCACTTCTTTCGAGAGAAACTCCTTCTCAAGAATCTGTGGTAGAAGGTATACCCAATCGTTTCCTTAGGGTATCCTATGAAGACACATTTCTCCGCTTTGGGTTCGAGCTTGTCCGGCATCAACTTCTTGACGTAAGCTTCGCATCCCCAAACTTTAAGAAACGACAACTTAGGTTTAGCACCAAACCGCAGTTCATACGGTGTCGTCTCAACGGATTTAGATGGTGCCCTATTTAAAGTGAATGCAGCGGTTTCTAATGCATAACCCCAAAATGATAACGACAAATCTGTAAGAGACATCATCGATCGCACCATATCTAATAGAGTTCGATTCCGGCGTTCAGACACACCATTGCGCTGTGGTGTTCCGGGTGGCGTGAGTTGCGAAACGATTCCGCTTGATTTAAGATGCGTGAGAAAATCGTAACTCAAATATTCACCTCCACGATCGGATCATAGAAATTTAATTTTCCTGTTATGATGGTTTTCTACTTCGTTCTGAAATTCTTTGAACTTTTCAAACGTTTCAGATTTATGTTTCATTAAATAGATATACCCATATATACTTAAATCATCTGTAAAAGTGAGAAAATAGCGATATGCACCGCGCGTCGAAACACTCATTGGTCTGCATACATCGGTATGTATGATTTCCAACAAGTCTGTTGCTTGCTCCATTATTCCCGAGAACGGGGTTTTGATCATCTTGCCCATGAGGCACGGTTCGCACGTGTCAAATGATTCAAAATCAAGAGACTCCAAAAGTCCATCAGAATGGAGTTTCTTCATGCGTTTTACACCAATATGACCTAGACGGCAGTGCCACAAATAAGTTGAATTATCACTATCTACTTTGCATCTCTTAGCCTCAATGTTATGGATGTGTGTTTCATTGCTTTCGAGATTCAGAAAAAATAAACCATTCATAGCAGGTGCACGACCATAAAATATGTTACTCATATAAATAGAACAACCATTATTCTCCGATTTAAATGAATAACCGTCTTGCAATAAACACGATCCAGATATAATGTTCATGCTCAACGCAGGCACATAATAACACTTATTAAGGTTTAAAACTAATCCCGAAGGTAAAACTAAGGAGAGCGTGCCGACGGCCATCACATCAACTCTTGATCCGTTGCCAACGCGCATCGTCACCTCATCCCTTGCTAGCCGTCGTCTATTCCGTAGCTCCTGTTTTGAGTTACAAATATTAGCAACTGAACCAGTATCAAATACCCAGGCACTACAACGAGCGCTAGTAAGGTAAACATCAATAACATGTATATCAAATATACCTTTAATGGTGCCAGCCTTCTTGTCCGCTAAGTACTTCGGACAGTTGTGCTTCCAGTGACCCTTGTCCTTGCAATAGAAGCACTCAGTGTCCGGCTTAGGTCCAGACTTGAGCTTCTTCTCAGCAGGGGCAACGCGCTTGCCGCTGCCTTTCTTGAAGGACTTCTTTGCACCCTTACATTTCTTAAAGCTAGGGGGCTTGTTGACCATCAACACATGATTATCTTTCTTGATATACACCTCCGCAGCTTTCAACTTAGCGAAGAGCTCAGTGATCGTATCAGTGGAACCAATCTGATTGTGAGTAACCACAAAACCTTTGTAGCTAGGAGGGAGTGATTGCAGAACTCTGTCAATCTTGAGCTCTTCTGGAATCTTGCAGTCCAGTTGCTCAAGACGTTGAGTGTAGCCCGACATCTTAATGGCGTGCTCACTAACGAAACTCCCTTCCTCCATCTCGCAGTTAAAGAATTTCTCAGAGATCTCATATCTCTCAGAACGGGCCTAAGTCTGAAACATGGTTTTCAGTTCCTCAAGAATCTCAAAGGTCCCGGCGAACTCCTCAAAACGATTTTGAAGGTCCGATTCCATAGAAAACAACATGGTGCTCTTAATCACACCATAATCATCTTTGCGCGACTGATAAACAGGTTTTTCATCAGCCGGTGCATCTACAGCAGGGGCGTCACCTAGCGCTTTCTCAAGGACATAGTCCTTTTGTTCGCCAGCGAGAATGATTCTCAAATTGCGGAACCAGTTGGTGAAGTTAGACCCATTGTTCTTAAGCTTTTCTTTCTCAGCAAAAACGTTGAAGTTAAAGTTGGACTTAGCCATTTGATCTACAAAATTTGCAAGTACAACTTAGACTATGTTCATGATAACTAGTTCACCTTAATCAAATTACTAGATGAACTCCCACTAAATTCATGTAACATCCCAAAAATCATGTTTCAAAACTCATGCATATCATCCATGCATCCATGATCATTTAGGGTTCCATTTCAAAACCATTTCAAAAACAGGAGCATCTGATGCTCATTATTTTATGTGAGCAACTATTAAACTAAAGCCACTCTCAATTGAAGAGTTTATTTGTTTTAAACCAAGCCTTGCTTTCTATCTTGTTACTTTGTTTGATTGTTGGATTTTGGTGAAAATTTACAAAACAAATATGATTCAAAAACCATTTCCAAAACTTATTCAAATCATGTGCTATAGCACTGTTTATTTTGTTTAATCAAAGGACCAAGCTAGTACAGAGAGACTACATGTTTTTATGCCCAGAAATATGAGTGTTTCACTCTACAAAAATCCAGAAAAGATTTGAATTCATTTGGCTTTTGAAATCATTTGAAAAAGGTTCCTAGAAAATTCAAACAGAAAAAGAAAAAGACTAAAGAAATAAGAAAAGGCCGGCGCCAGATTTTTAGCCCATCAGCGAAACCAGCCCACTAAGTCCACCCGGGGTTCCCCTCCTCTCCTCTGTTTCTCACCCGCACGAACACACTCCTCTCACTGACGCCCGGACCCACTTGCCCCATCAGCGTCGTCCCCAAATCCCGCCCGCAGACCACGTCGCCGCTAACGTTGATGCCGATAATGGCGCGGCGTAATTAGCCTTGATTCCGCGAGCGTTTCCTGTCGCGCTGCTGCCTACTTAAAACCCTCCCCCTCACGACCATTTCCCCCAACAAAGCTAGCCAGGAGCGCCACCAGGCTGCCAGTATTTGTCCTCACACCGCCGCAGTACCGACAGACTCCGGCGTGCGATTCCGGTAAGCTCTCGTCGCCCCTTGCCGTCTAAGTTTGCCAGACTGATCGCAGCATCCTTGCGCATCTTCTCATCCCATTGGTGCATGCTAGGACCATCTGGAGTCTCGCCAATGACGATGACCGCAAGTGCCCGACGCTTTCCTCCTCTCCGGTGAGAAATCACGGTACGAATCGAGCGCCCCTTGCTCCCTCCTTGAAACTATATTGCTCGCAGTGACTTTGCGCACCCCCTGATGCGTTTATTTCGTGCAAGGACGGCACAGAGCCTCGGCAATGTTGACGTCTGCAACCACCCGACGCCGTGCACGACTCCGACGAGCTCCAGCGACCACCTCTGCGTGCCCCTTCGCCATCGAAGCCCACCTTGAGCATCAGCAGCACACGGCGAGCACAGTAAGCCCCTTCTCCCTCTCCCGCGCAACCTAGAACGTCGGCAACGACTCTGACAGAGCCGCCGCCGCAAGTTGCCGCCGCTAGCGCCGCCCGTCCGTGGTCGATAGATCTGTGGCCGTAGGATCTAAATCCAGTGGGTGAGATTAGAAGCTAGGCGAAGAGGTACGGGCAGATCTGAACCGCGCGATTTAGTTAGATCTGACGGTGCGCAAGCACGATCCGGTGCGCAAGCGGTACCAGCCAACCAGAAGCTGCCGCGTGGCATGTTCTTCGTTGTAAAATTCTGAATTAAATCTATTAGATGTTTAAACTTGTTTAATTCATAACTTTTGATTCCCATGTCCAAATTTGACAAATTTTATATCAATGGAATCATGAGAGAAATCCCTTTACATTTATGCAATGTGTTTAATGTTTTGCTTATGTTAAAATGGGTGTTTTTGCAGAAACATTTGTAGGCATAATTTGGGTATAATAATTATTTTAAAAATGTTTTAATGTTCAAATAAAGTTTATTTAGCTTGTTTTGTACTTGTTTATGATTCAGTACCATGCACTTGTCTTGTTTGGTGTAGAAAATTATCACATGGCATTATGCATGCATCCATATATTTTTGCTTGTATTTATTTTGTATGTGATTTTGGTGCTATTATTTTATGTGTAGATTTTGGTGCAAATAGTGATTGTGATTGTGAGGACTGTAGCTACTCTCCAAACTACCAAGGCAAGTGGTGCTTCATGATTTTATTCCTATGTTTTTCAAATATGCATTATAAATATTTTGCTAGTCTTGCATGGATATTTTTTATCTATATGCTATGCTTGGGAAATCCTAGTAGTTGTAGAATTGATAGAAATATTTCTAAGTATTATCAATTCCATGCTTAGCCTAGCTAGTAGCAACCAAGGGTGGTTATATTCATGCTATGAATAAATATTTCTAAGTCTTTGGACTATGTTTTTGTTTAATAAAACAACTAAGTGAATGAAACACCTGGGTGGAATGGAAAGAATGGGTTATGTTGAGTGGTTACACAAGGCCCATTTCTATGGTTTACCTTGTGTATCTCACTTGTGGAAAGCCACCCAGGAACAAAGGGATTTGAGAGGCCAAATGTTAAGAAGCTTCTAGTGCAGCCACTTGGCAATATGGGCTCTGCCTGGATCACATAGGTTGCAATAACTTAGCCATTTGGACAGTTGATGGTAGTGGGATGATAGGTTGGAACGCGTACATTTGGTCTAAGGGAAGGCTTCTGAAAGGTCCTGTCTTGGTGAAAATCAAGTCTTGTGGTGAAAGTGCACAACCTCTGCAGATGGAAGAACCTAAGTACTTAGCCATGTCCCTGGTATTGGACAATTTGAGCATCAAGACATGGAAGCTATCAAGAATCTCCTCATCCCAATTTCTAAGTAAAAACTTGTGGTTGAACAAGGGTGAAGGACCCTAATGTCTATTGGTGGTTTCTTGGGAAAGATTTTGACAAAGAAAAACTTAGTGTTTTCAACTAATAGGCAAAACCTATTTTGTGCAAAGCAAGCCTAAGCTACACTTAGCCAAAATGCATATAGTATCTAGTCCACCAATATTCTACTAAGGTATCACTTGCCAATACTATTCCAATGTATTGACCCAATGTGGCTGTAACTTGTGATGTTGCAGGATATTCTGATGATGATTAGGAGTCATGAGTCTACACTCAACATGCTTGCCTGTGGCACATGAAGATGAAGACTTATTTATATTATTACATATTTGAACTCTTGTACTAGGCCTGTGGCCATGGAGTTTGTAAAAGACTATGTTTGTCTCTGGAATGACTTGTAATAATGACCTTTGTTTCTATGTACTTCATCTTAAACTGTGGATGCTAGCATTGATCTAGGGACTAGCATTGCAATCACAGGGATCCTTTCCTTTACAAAGGAGGGATCTTACAATTCAACATCCCTCAAGTTGTTTAGTGAACATGATCCAAATTCACCACACCTAATCCGATCTTCACGAGAAGAGATGTGGTTTCAATGGTGGACAACGAAGTGTCGATCATATCATTCATATGACTCATGCTTAACCTTTCGGTTCGTGTGTTCCGAGGCCATGTATGTACATGCTAGGCTCGTCAAGTCAAACCCAAGTATTTCCGCGTGTGCAAAACTGGCTTGCACCCGCTGTATGTGAACGTAGAGTTTATAGCACCCGATCATCACGTAGTGCTTGAACACGACAAACTTTCGCAACGGTGCATACATGGGGAGAACACAGTTTTATCTTGATCTTTAAGTGAGGAATCATCTTATAATGCTACCGTCGCGATCTAAGCATAATAATATACATAAAAGGATAAACATCACATGCATATAATTTTATGTGACATGGTATAGCCAATCTCCGCGCAATGATCTCCATCTTGTGCGTGCCAGCATGATCTCCATCACTCCACCATGATTGCCTCCACCACGAATAGCAACTACAACTATTGCTAACTACTTAGCGATAAAGTAAAGCTATTACATGGCATATAAGAAGTTGACACACAGGTCATACACAATTATAAAGACAACCATATGGCTCCTGCCGGTTGTGTACTCATCGACATGCAAGTCGTGAAATATTACAAAACATGATCATTGCATACAACATACACATCACATCTTGGGCCATACCATATCACAGAAACACTCCCTGCAAAAACAAGTTAGACGCCTATACTTTGTTGTTGCATGTTTTACGTGGCTTATGGGAGTAACAAGATAAGAACGATTCTTACCTACGGAAAGCCATAACGGTGATATTATGGTTGCCAACATCCGGTGTAAATCCCATGACAACTATAGTGAGAGAAACTGGCATCCACCAGCCGCATGTGTGGAACAAGCCACGCGTCAAGTGCGGATCCGGTCTCGCGAACGAGGTCGCGTAAAGTTGGCCTGGACCGCTTCGATCTCACTATCCCGCGTCATAAGAAGTACACAACAAGAGGCTTGCAACAGAAAACATCAACGCCCGCAACAAGCATGTTGTGTTCTACTCGTGAAACACATCTACGCATAGATCTAGCTCTGATACCACTGAAGGGTTTCGCAGCATAGTAAATCAAAATTTTCTACGGATGCGAACGGGAAAGGCCAAGATCTAATCTAGGAGATGCAAACAACGAGAGGGATAGATGAGATCTTCATACCCTTGAATAAATCGCACAGCGGAACGTTCAACAGAACGTGGTTGATGTAGTCGTACTAGCCTTCTCCTCCTCGCGATCCGATCCGATCCAACGCCGCAAGTGGCGACGCCTTCGAGAGATGCACATGTACGGCACCGCGACGTATCCTCCTTCCTTGGTCCAGCAAGTGGGGTGGAGAGATAGATTGGATCTACAGCATGACGGCGTGGTGCAAAGGTGGAGAGTTTCTGCGGCAAGGCTTCGCCTATGCGCAGTCGGAAGAGAGAGAGAGATCTGGAGGGCAGCAGGTAGGAGGCTAGGGTTCAAGGAGTGGGGGGAGGGCTAAGCCCCTGCCCTCTATATATAGGGGGCTGGCTGGCCCCCTTGGCCCCTCCTCCAAGCCCTAGGGCGGCAGCCCCAAGGGTTGGAGTGGGGGCAAGTTTTCCCCCTCCTTCTAGAAGGTTTCCCTAGGGTTTCCCCTAGGGTTTGGCCGGCTGGGCCTATGGGGCCTTGTGCCCCTGGCCCAATGCGGCCAGGGAACTCCCTCGTAGGCCCACGCACCCCTCCGACAAGTGGGGCCACGTTGGTCCCACTCCGGAAGCTTCTAGAACCTTCCGGTACAATACCGAACATTTCGAAACAATTCGAAACCCAAAAACTACTTTCCTTTATATGAATCTTATTCTCCGGACCATTTTGGAACCTCTCGTGATGTCCTGGATCTCATCTGAGACTCCGAACAAAAACTTATAAACCAATTATCATTCTATCCTAGCGTCGAGGCACGTTAAGTGTGTGACCCTACGGGTTCGAGAATATGCAGGCATGATCTTCTATCAATAATCAACAGCGGGATCTGGAAACCCATATTGACTCCCACATATTCATCGATGATCATATCAGATGAACCACGATGCCAGGATTCAATTAATCCCATATATATATTCCCTTCGTCACGCGATATTTTACTTGCCCGAGATTCGATCATTGGTATCGGCATACCTAGTTCAATCTCGTTCACAGCAAGTACTTTACTCGTTCCGTAATCCGATATCACTTTGTGATTAACTCCTTAACCACTTGCTTGCAAGCGGTGTTGATATCGATTACCGAGTGGGCTCGAAGTATATCTCTCCGACTTGGGAGGGACAAATCCCATCTCGATACATACAACCCAACAAGTACTTTCTGATCACCTGAGAGACACCTTTATGATCACCCTCTCATAGGATGACGGTTGATGACCTCAAAGCTTTCTTCCGATACCAGGGAGTTGCATTATCTCATGGTCTAAGGAATACAATATTTGACATCGAAAAAGCTTCGCAAAGATGAACACGATGACACGATCTAATTGCTCTGCTTGATTTGGGTCTGACCATCATATCATTCTCCCAATGACATGATCTCATTATTAATTGACAACTCATGTATATGGTTAGGAAACCTTAACCATCATTAATCAATGAGCTAGTCCATAGAGGCGTACTAGGGACACGGTGTTGTTCATAAACCACACAAGTATCAAAGTTTCCGCTTGATACAATTCTAGCATGGAATATAAACTTTATCATGAACAAGAATTATAATAATAACATCTTTATTATTGCCTCTAGGGCATAATTCCAACATATACATCATAGAAGACACAATGGTTGAAGTTTATTAGGGGCAAAGAATATAAAGTGTGCCATCAAGTTTCTGAGGGCTTTAATCACTAAGTTTTAACATAACAAAATACTTTTTAAATTGGAAGATAGATGAAACAAGAATATACTTGGAATGGTGTAATACACCATGCATAGGAATTTATAGTGGACACTTTGGAATAACTTGGTTTCTTGGGAGTTGGATGCATGAGTAGAGCTTACTCAATACAAATGGAGGCTAGCAAAAGACTAGGAGCAACCAACTAAGAGAGCAATAATGGCCATAATCATGAAGTGCAACAAAGCATTACTAATCAAAGCAAAGAGTGGTACTACAAGTCAAGGACTAAATGATCATAGAGGCTAATGGTGACTTGTTAGAGTCATAACATGGTGTGAGCATGTGCCAAGTCAACCCAAGCAAAACATCAAAGGAGAATACCACTATACTATGCTTTTGTATGCTAAAAAAACGCATGATTCCTTCAAGGCACATTAAGAAATCCTAATTGTTTGGAACAAGTAATGCTACAACAATAATCACTAAGCATAAGGTCAAAAAAACACCTAGAATTTCATGCTAAGGTCTAAGTCACAGTCAATGCAAGCTCCTCTTGCACTTATCAAGCAAGAACTTCCTACTCCTTTCCAACACCAAGCAACGTATTTGCAAACAACACACAAAGATAATAATCAATAAATATCAGTGAGCTTGTCTCACAAATACAAAAAGAAGAACTAAAAAGTTCTAAGCTGAAAGCACAAGAAAACTAAGGTTGAACGTGGTGGTAGCAAAAGAGAACACTCATAGAACAATAAGAGTGAAAACTAGAGTGTTCTAGGCAATGAAAACAGAGTGTGTCTCTCTCCAAAAAGGTGTGTTGTTATCAACCAACTTTATTTAGTCAAACTAAGCAAACAAAAACCAAAAACGAAAACTAAGACGCTCCAAGAACAACACAACTGTGCATGAAACAATAAAAACGAAGTGTCTAGAAAGACTTGAGATGTTTGTTGATGAGGAAGGGGATACCTTGGGCATCTCCAAGCTTTGACGCTTGTACCTCTTGGATATTTGTTGGGGTGACACCGGGGTGGCATCCCCAAGCTTGATCTTTTGTCCATTCGTCATCTTATTACATCATTCTCTCTCTACACCTGAAAATTTTCCTTCATACAAAACTTCACACAATCTTCATTAGCAACATTAGTGTATTCAAAAGATATTAGACCTCTGGCAAAGCTTTGGAACAGCAAGGCTTTTTCACTAAAAACACAAGCTATTGTAGTACCTCCTTCAAAAATCTCAATTCACCTAAAGAGAACTCAAAAAGGAATCAATAAGAAGCAAATGCAAATAATGGCAGAAATCTGTCAAAATAGACCAGCAGGTAGAAACCGATTTTTTCGAATATCTTTTGTTGCTCACATCAAAAAGTGTTGAACTAACGAAAGTTAGATAACATACTGGGAGATTTATTCGTAAATTTTCAGCTCAATCCGAGTTACGGAGATTCGTCACAAATTTTTATGGTGGAGGACAGAAATCTGTTTCGAGACAGCAACTCCCCAAATCTTACTTTCCTCTCATTAGAGATCATTCTTGGCACAAAAAACAAACAAAAAGGATAAGGAGAGGTCATTACATAAGTAATAACTTTTAAGACTCAAGAAAACTCTTGGGTTATCTCCCAACAAGTACTTTTCTTTAACGCCTTTAAGTTAGGCTTTATAGCTTGAGAAGATGCTCACATAAGAAATATGAATTGAAATGAAAGAGAGCATCAAGAAGAAAATTCAAAACACATTTAAGTCTAACCCACTTCCTATGCATAGGAATCTTGTAAAGAAACAAGTCATGAAAGCACAAAGCAATAAGCATACGAAAGCAAAACAAGTGCAACTTCAAGATTTTCAACATAAAGAGGGGAAACTTAATATTATTGAGATGCATAAAACCATGTTTCCCTCTCTCATAATAACTTTCAGTAGCAACATGAAAAAAATTAACAATATAACTATCACAATAAACATTCTTATCATGAGCCACATGCATAAAATAATTATTACTCTCCACATAAGCATAGTCATTCTTATTAATCATAGTGGGAGCAAATTCAACAAAATAGCTATCATTACTATTCTCATCACCATAGTCATCAAATATAGGAGGCATATTGTAATCACAATTAATTTTCTCCTCAATAGTAGGTGGAATGAAAATATCATACTCATCATTGTAATCATCATAAATTGGAGGTTTGGTATCATCATAAGCAATATAATAGCTATCTTCCAAAGCTGGGGAGCTAAAAAGATCATTTTCGTCAAAACTAGCTTCCTCAAGCTTAGACTTTTCCATAGTATTAGCAACAATGGTGTCCAAAGAATTCATACTAATAACATTGCTATTAGCATGCAAATAAAGTTTCATAGGTTTTTTAATTTTCTCTTCAAACACTCCATGTCCTAACTCAAGGTAAACACTATAAAGCTCTCTATTTTTTTTGTTTTCCATTAAGCCTAACTAGTGAAAACAAGAAACAAAAATACAAAATTGCAGAATCTAAAGGAAATAACTTCGAGCACTCACACCGGAGGATGTGAGTACCTTTTACCTTACATCCCCGGCAACGACGCTAAAAAATAGCTTGATGTATACGCACTTCTATTCTTGTAGACAGTTGTTGGGCCTCAAGTGGAGAGGTTTGTATAACAACAGCAAGTTTCCCTTAAGTGGATCACCCAAGATTTATCGAACTCAGGGAGGAAGTGGTCAAAGGTATTCCCTCTCAAGCAACCCTGCAATCAAGATACAAGAAGTCTATTTTGTCCCCAACACACCTAATACACTTGCCAGGTGTATAGGTGCACTAGTTCTGCGAAGATATAGTGAAATACAAGCGGTAACGGAGCCAGAAAATAGATTGACGGTGAGGTAAAGACTAAAGCAAGCAAACATGTAGCAGATCTAGATGCAAATGGTGTTTCAATGTTTAGAAATAAGGCCTAGGGATCATACTTTCACTAGTGAACACTCTCTCATATAAATATCCTCTCTTCATGATACTACTCTTAACTACTCTCCGGTTGGAGTCTCTAATCATCGGTAGGGCTATAACAGCACTCCTCAAAGTCCGCCTTCCCCAATCTAGATAACCCCACACTGTCACCTTGATCGCTAGATGGTTCCAACAAACACCACAATTTCATAGAGACGTCCAACTCCAAATATAACTCATAACAAATATTCAATCTAGCCAAAGTGCCACACACGGTATGCATGCTCTCACTTTCACACACGTGGGGAAAAGCATAGATCTATTAAAGCACAAAGAGTATTTATGTAGACTCAAACCTAAGTGCCACCATGGTGTGCACCCTGTCACTTTCACACACATGGGGAGAGCAGAGATCTATTGAAGCACTTGAGTAGCAAGGTAGATCTACTTGATTACAAAGCTCATGACCACAACAAGATCATGCATAGAGAGAGATGAACACATAGCTACCGGTATAGCCCTTAGCCTCGAGGAAGAACTACTCCCTCCTTATCATGGGAATCAACAACGATGATGAAGATGGCGATGGAGATCAATGGAGATGGCTCCGGTGGCACTTCCCCGTCCCGGCAGGGTGCCAAACAGAGACTTTCTGTCCCCTGAATCTCCCTTTCGATGGCGGCGGTGCTACGGAGGTTTTCGTGGAAGTATGATGGATGCCCTAGGGTTTTTGGGTCGGAGGCTTCTTATAGGCGCAGGAATCAAGGTCGGTGGGGGGTCCAGGGGGCCCACACCCCATGTGGGCGCCTCTAGGGCTTGCCCGCGCCTAGGGGGTGCGGCCACCCTGTGTCCCCCCTCCGGCTCTGTTTCGTGGTTCCGTGTTGCTCCGGAACAAATAATGACTTTGGCTTTTGTCCCGTCCAATTCCGAGAATATTGATTTTCTGCCTTTCTGGAACCAAAAACAGAAGAAAACAGGCAATTGGCACTGTGGCATCTTGTTAATAGGTTAGTTATAGAAAAGATATAAAAACACCTCAAAGTATAGACAAAGAAAAGCAAAGTAGATACAAAACAAGCATGGAGCATCCAAAATTATAGATACGTTTCCGACGTATCACATCGCTTCTGGATTTACGTGTCACAGTATATCCCGATGGCAGAAACCGACCGGTAGGGGTATGTCATTCCACAATCTCAACAGTATAATCACCGATCTATCTCATAGATCGACCACCAAAACATCACATAGATCCAATCTACAGTCAGTCGCATATCACATATGCGAGATCTCGAGCCTAAAACCAAAAGCTATCGCTCTGATACCACTGTTGGGCCACGTAGAGATAAAAAAAACCTTTTCCTATAACGTGGTGATCCCAAGATCTAGCTGAGGTAGAAGGCCACGAGGTTTACCACTAGACGCGTAGTTGCGGATTACTGATGTAGCACGTC
Source organism: Avena sativa (assembly GCA_916181665.1). Classification (NCBI taxonomy): domain Eukaryota; kingdom Viridiplantae; phylum Streptophyta; class Magnoliopsida; order Poales; family Poaceae; genus Avena; species Avena sativa. The sequence goes on along the minus strand of OV702281.1, from coordinate 410,919,044 downwards.
TGTTGATGCAGTGCAGTCCATTATGATCCGATTGTCCTGGTGCTGATCGTACATCACCTCTGCCGGTACCCACATGTACAAGGGGGAGCACTGGCGGCGAACTGCTAGGTTCGATACGTCGGCAGGACTGATGTGGAGCTAGGGTTTCCAACTCATGGAATGATCTAACCGATCAACGATTAACCCTTCTAGGTTACTGTGCTCCACTATATATAGGGAGTGAACGTGGGCTCCACTCACGTGGCCCATTCACTAAAGCCCGTATAATATTAGTCACCGTGAGTCTGACTCACTGACTTAGTCCAAATCCGACTTGGATCTAACCCAACCAAATTTCCGGTTCAGATTCAATCCGAACTTGCTCCCGCTCTTAAGTGTGTGACCCCGCAGGCTCATGGCTACTTGGAAACCATTGGAGTCTGACTCTCAATCGATCAGTCGGTAGCGGTTCCTAGCAGAACATGCCGACTCCCAAGTACCAAAGAGTCATGACGACTTGCCTTTCCAATGTGACTTATGTCCGAGTCCCTTTTGCCTCACGATATACCTTATCAGACTATAGGCGAATATCTGTCATCCCTTAAATAGTCTGACTCTCTTCTCGATTCGAGATAAGTGATTCATCTGACTAACTCTTAGTCGATCGCCACTTAACCGAGTCATGCATGGACATGCTTTTCGAATCATATCATCCGAGAGGGCCCAGAGAATATCTCTCCAAGTGGGGCAAAATTCCATCTTGGTTATTCACATCACGCAGTTTGATTCTCAGTCGACCCGAACTCTGCCTTTATAACTGCCCAGTTACGGATCAGCGTTTGACAGAACCTAAGTCGGTGATCCTCGACTCGGACTATGCAACAACCTTAGGTCTAAAGATTACATTAATTGAGATATACAAATAACAACTTGTTCGTTGTATCTCAATATGGGTCAATCCGACTCGCTAAACTCTTTAGCCGAATCTGTGTAAGTCGGAATAGCATCTCCATGCCCATGACAAGTGAACGAGTCATCAAGCCGACTTTCATATTGGTCTAAGTTGTGTGTCCAGCACAACCTCAATGACCAAGGACATTTAGTACAAACAACATGAATGTATAGTTCCACAACCGAATCACATATTCAATGATACAAATCAGATGTTTATACAAGGACAACTTTATATCTTTACGAATACAATGGAAAATCTCATCATCCATGATTGCCTCTAGGGCATATTCCCAACACTTTTTAACCTTCTTTCAAATGTGCGATGCAAAATATTAATGGTTCTTTGGAGATCTTGGCATGTATGGAATGAAATTGTTTATGATAAAATACCACCGCATCTGGAGGTATCAAGGCGCTTTTTGATCAGTTATTGGAGTCTTTATTACAAAACAAATATCATTCGGAGCATGATGTAGTTAAGGGCAAGTTTATCCTAGACGTGGAGGAGAAGTTTCACACTGTCAAGGAAAATGTTTTAACACATGTTCGTCTATGGTCTCCGCCTCCGATTGGTTGGTGTAAATTAAACACCGATGGATCGTTTGATTCAAATGGAGATGTTGATGCAGGTATGCTCGTCAGGGATGAGAATGGAGATATCATCCTATCCTCATGTTGCCAGTTATTATCCTGCAGAGATGCTCTAGATGCCGAGCTTAAAGCTATTATGGAGGGTTTATCGTTAGCGCTACGCTGGTGCAATAAACCCTCAGATCATTGAGACCAACTGCGTGGAGGCTATCAAGCTACTTAGCAACAAGGAGAGAGATCGTTTAGCTCATACGTCGACGATAGAAGATATAAAAAATATTGCTAAAGCTTCGTCGGAATTATATTGCTCATGTTTATAGATGTCAGAACATTAATAGTCATTTTATGAAAAAATTACACTAGAACAAATGCTCGTACCGCAGTGTGGGCTTTTCTCATGTCCTGAGGGTTTGTTAAGCACTTGTGGGACTGGTTGTAATATCTGATATCTTTGAGTAATACAAGTATATGATTCGCAAAAAAAAACACGGTGGACTTGTGATACACCTATATGCGAGATTGCGGGTTGTCCACTTCGCAACCTACCGAAAGTATGAGATTTTGGAAAGCTAAAGCTATGGGGTGCGTTTCAGGGAGCACAAGTGTTCAACCGAAAGAACACCCCCTCGGTCCAAATGTCTGCGACGTACCCCTTCACCCTTGACCGATCGTGGACGGAGCAGGCAACAAGTCCACCACGACGGTTGGCCTGTCCCTTGGAGAACAGCACGAGTTCTCGACCGCGTCCCTTTCCGAAGGTTCTACCTCCGGGCCAGGCCCGCAGCTGCCCGCCCGATGCATCGCTTGCCATGCCACTGCTCGGACGATTTGAATCAAGGGAGACCTGCCAAATTCCACCACGGCTCTGCTTCCCAGCTCACTTACTTTGGCCTCGTGTGCGCTTGCTTTGTCTTTCTTTCTCCCCAAGAATTGAGGCCCCGTGCCTGTGCGGCCTAGGAACTGCCCACGCGGTCCTCGCTCCGTCAGCGCTCCGCCAGAAAACCACACTGTCTTGTCTTGCCGGGGAAGCCTTCTCCGGCTAAATAACGCATACCCGCCCCGGGCGTACCTAGCAAGCCACCCTCCCCTCACCAGCTCACCTCACCTGCAAAAAGCAGAGACATGTTCCACTCGCTCGGCGCCGACCACCTTGCCACGCCCACGCCTCCCTCCGGCGCTCAAGCGGGCGCGGGCATGGACGCGTCGGTCACGCTGGCCGCCCACGCCCAGCAGTACCTCCCCCTCAACGAGAACGACTCCCTCGACATGGTCCTCTTCGACGTCCTCCGCGAGGCCTCCGCCGTGGCCTCGCCTCCCCCACCGAAGACGGAGCGGGGCGTCGTCGCCGACACCGCCACGAGCATTGGCAAGGGCGGCAAGGCAGGCACGGCCGGGAGGGCCGCGGCGGAGCGGCACTACCGCGGCGTGAGGCGGCGGCCGTGGGGCAAGTACGCGGCGGAGATCAGGGACCCGTCGCGGCACGGCGCGCGCATCTGGCTCGGCACGTTCGGCACGGCCGAGGAGGCGGCCGCCGCGTACGACAGCGCCGCGTTCCGCTTCCGGGGCTCCAAGGCGCTGCTCAACTTCCCGCCAGCCCTCGCCGCGGACGGGGCGCATGGCGGCGGCGGCGCTGCGACCAAATAGGCGGGAGACAGACAAGCACGGTGGGGGCGAGGCGAATCAAATGCGTGACGAGACGAATCGTGCCATGCCATCCCGTGCGCGCGTTTGCTCAATCAGCGGTAGTTTCTTTAGCTGTGTGTTGCCGCGTTCCCCTTTCTTAGTTAGGCATCGAGAGATTGAAATCATGTAGCCGTTCAAAGTTGCGAGATTCCGTTCCTATCATCGAATGTACAGTAATCAGAATGATGATTCTATCTTCTTCTTTTTTTTGAAAGGGATGATTCTATCTAAATTCAGAGAGTTCAAAACGAAAACTGGAAAGTGTGTGCACCGGTGTAACCGAGGACAGTATCTATCCCTACGACCTTGAACTCTTTTTTTTTTTTTTTTTTTTGACCTGACGACCTTGAATTCACATAACTGGTTCAGAAGTTCTGGACAGACTCTTCACCGTTCATCTAGAACAGCTCCTGAAGGACCGTTAGCTCGTGAAGGAATCGAATGAACTGAACTCGTGTCCACACGGCATGACGATGAAAGATTGAAAGTCATCATAAGGCACCGAGCAACTTGTACACCAAAAGTACACATTTCGATACGTATATTTTCCATGGAAGATTCGCCGCCTCCTGGCCCGCAGTCTAGATGAGCTCAGCGGTGACATGCTTCCGTCGCTGGCCCAGGATCCTCTACGGACAGAGTGTTCTCCAGCTGTTCTGCGAACGGAGCTGGCGTGTGAAGTACAATACCCAGGATACACTATACTTCATCAATTACAAACATCACGAAACCTTCCCAAGGAGCAGTATCAGTGAAATGATCAAAATGGCAAGATATAGAGTTGCAGAACCTGAAGAAACACATACTAACAGATATATTGTGTTTACCCAGCGTTCTAGGCATGGAAGAAGTCCCTTCTTTCTACCAAATATTCAAACCGACGACTAAGACCCACCGGGGCACATGTGTTTCCAGTTTCTACAGTGATAGTACGATGCTGACCAGACCCCTGCAGCAGCTCAGCACTGGAAGTCTTACCTAAACATTTGCTTTATTTGCCCCGCCCATTGTGGATTAATCAATCATAAATCGCAGCCAATACAATCTGCCAAAAAACTACTTTTCGATGTAGACAATAGATGGAGAAGAAAATGCAGGCGACAGCGACCACCCTCTTTCATCAGATGAAAACATTTATCCGACACTGAGAAAGTCCGCCCAAAGCCGAATCACTTCTCTGCCACCGAGAAAAAGCCCACTCAGTTCTGCACCATCCGCCGATTTTTCTCCGTATAAAGCACTGTTAGCGCTGCAATTGTGCTGGGGGAGTAGACATTTGTTGATAAGCTCGAGCCGCCCACCTCCTCCACAAATAAATTGCCTCGTTGCTTGATTGGTTCGTAGAGAACCTGGAGCACCCGTTCAGCTGATCCAACTTGCAGCTGACGGACTTCCTCGTTAAAAATGACCTCGCTGGACCGGTCAAAAGGAGATAACATATGATGAGGTCCAATACACAATGTAAAATTGCTTAAAAAATCAAAATACATGTAGCACATCCTCCGGAAAAGCCGAAAAGCAAGAGAAACCATTTTAGTAGCAATAAACTAGCAGGGAAGCCAAGCCACATGAATTTATACTGTTGCTGCGCCTACAGTCTATTGATAGTTTGATACTATCCTTGAATTACTGTATCCATACAGGAGAACTGATCAGTTATTGGGATTCTGTTAGATCTAACACTTCCATGCCACAAGTATACCACTAATAAACAGGAAAACTGTGAACATTTGTGAAGCAAAGCCTCAACCAGGCAAAGCGGACACAGGTGGTATGGAACATAAACATCCACCAGGCACGACATTGTGTTACAAACATATACCATAGACACACAAATAGGAAATGGGAACACACTCACCTCCATTGGAGTTTTCAAGCCAGGGGCAACTGGGCAAATGTGTAAAATACCTACTTATATATGGTTGTGCACATGAACTAAATCAGCTCAGTACTGGCTGCTATCAAATGTGCATCTGTCTACGTGTACAACTAATACTATGTCGATAAAGTTATATTGGCCTAAACGAGCTGGTACTGGTTAGAACCTGGAGTGATGTCACCAGGATATCGTCTGGCTGCAACACCAGCTCTTGAACTGTCAGAACTTCTTTACTCTCTCAAAAAAAAAAATTCTTTACTCAGTAAAATATGTCTAGTCACTATTGCATATGTAGACCAGTTAGAACGTTCTCGGCAAGTTCAGTAGCTAAAATAAAATTTTAATTTGGGTCTTAATCAAGAATATTTTGCATAACTAGAAGCTCGTATTGTACTACTAAAAAGGAATAGATTAAACAGAAGTTACCTTAGTTTTGCAGCTAGTTTTTTATCTGTACAAGCTCGAAAAAGGATCTCAGGTACAATGGGAGAGTTCAAAAGAATGTTGGGCAGAGAAATAAAGTTTATCTTTTTCCTCAGGTGGATGAAGCACTCAGTGATGAAATGAGCTTGGTAGGCCACTACACATGGTAGCTTTGCTAGCATTAGTTCCATGACAGCTGTTCCCGAAGTACATAGTGCTGCTTTACTAGCCTGCCAGAAAAGAAGCAACACTTTCTTAGTTCAGCTCACAGAATACTGAATATACAATCAAATTGGCGCAGGCCTGCAGCACCTAGCAAGTAACTAGATCAACAACGATGTGCCCTGTTGACTATTAGCACAATCAGACTTCACTGCTTTAAGTTTCACCTAGTAATAATTAATCAAAAAAAATGTTACCACCGGGGGAATGATCCCTCCAGTGGCTATACGTTGTTAGATAGATGAGACTCTCCAGCGAATTACGGCTATGGATGATAGCCCGTTTAGTCTGAGACCCTCCAGCGAATAAACGCTATGGAGGGGACTCGAACCCCCCAGGTGGGCTTGGCTCCACACCCAGAGCACAGGCCACCAAGCTAGTACTTGGTTCTCAGTAATAGTTAATCAAGACAATCCATTTCTCATTTTTAGCTCTCTTGGTTGGTAAACTTTGCTACAAAGGTGTAACAGGGGAGCCTTAAATTTACCAAGCATATAATAAATATATATGTTCTCTCTCTCGAAGGGGAGCCTTGGCGCAGTGATACAGCTGCTGCCTTGTGACCATGAGGTCACGGGTTCAAGTCCTAAAAACAGCCTCTTGTAGAAATGCAGGGAAAGGCTGCGTACAAAAGACCCAAAGTGGCCGGACCCGTGCAAGCGGGAGCTACATGCACCGGGCTACCCTTTAGATGTTCTCTCTCGAAAACAAAGAATCAACACCTAAAAAAACTTATTTGGGTACAACAAATCTAATTGTCAATAGATCAGGCAGAATCATCTGAACTTCATTAAAAAAAATAAACAACATTGGGCGGAATATAATGCGGGACTATAACACTATAGCCTGAAAAGACTAAGCTTCTATGCACTATGCCAATCCCTGGATCGGTTCATTGGGGCATATAAAATAGATGAATAACAAAGTAATATCCGTGCATCATAAATAAAGCGTAATGATCCAGAATATTCAATTATTACAAAGTTGCTTAGCTCTTTTAGCTTGGAGGCTAGCTCAAATTATTAAATTATCAAATAGCATATATAAATAAATCATTCATCTTCAAATTGTGCCACAGACGAACAAGTGTCGAATGGAGTACCACGATCTAAATGATCACTCAAAATCGGAATAACCTGCAACATGAAACGTTGCAGCCACAAATAGTCAATACATTAATGTATGGCAAGTAGGACTAAATAAAGAAACATAAGACCTAGCAACTACATGCTTATTTGGCTAGGTGGAGCTTTGGCTAATTTGCAAGCATTACAAATACTTTTATCCTACTTTTAACAAATAGTTTGGTCCTGAAGCAGATGAGACATGATTGGTCCTGAAGCCTTCCTCAAACATAGCCCAAGTGACCATGTCCAATGGATGAGTGATCTAAAATGTGTCCCACCATGAAACAGCTTGTCCTTCCAGCAACTAAGCAGCAAACCTTACTTTTTCAGCATCACCACAGCCCATAGTGATCAGATCCTTGTTCATAGAGCGCAGTCAATCGAGTGTGATCATTGGCTCAGGAGCGCTTAAGAACTTAGCAGGCCTCAACCTCAGGAACCTAGTGAGAGCATCTCGTTGTGGTGGGTTGTTCCCGTTGTTCTGATTATTGTTCTAGTTGGCCATGAACTACGTCATCACTTGCGCCAACTAGGCTTTTGTTGCTATCAACTGAGCCATCTAATCGGGTTGGCGACGGGGCGACATCTGTTAGGATAGCATAGACGAGTTATAGATAGAAAGACTAGAGAAAAATACTACTACCCATAACTATATGAAGCAATCAATGTTATACATAAGCAAACAATCAACACACAAGCCAAAATAAATTTGTTTATAAGTTCTAGAATTTTTGTTTTAGTGGTATACCATCCACAAAATAGTTTGCAATTGATAGAAAAAACTTTTGGGTGTGAACCTACAATCTTTATGTAATAGACAGAATCTGTCTCAAAACTACAGCAGTGTTCACGAATTTTATTAGGCATCTTAAACTTGTCGAAAAACTTTGCTGATTTTTGTGTATGTAGATCATTAAGTTGCGAACCAGATCCTAAAATATGTGATCAATCTGAGTTACCAAAAAAATGAAAAATCGGGCGGTGAAACGCGATAGGCGGAAAACTGCAGCTAAACAATTCACAAATTTTAATCCAAAACCTTTATTAATGTATTATAAAATCTCAACAAAAATTTCTAGAACTTTAGGGTATCTAATAGTGCAACATAAACATAATAAACCAACTATTACACAAGTTTTTGTTATGATCGAAAGCTAGATCTAAATGAGGTCCTATCAAAAGACTATATGGTTGACAATACTATCTACTTGAATCATTGGAGGTAGTTCGACGCATCCTTGTACTTGCTTCCTCTTATTTCCGTTAGTACTCTTGCTAATTGGGTACTCCTCCCCTGAATCCTCATCGGTTGTGGTGTCGAAGACCCTTTCCTAGGGTTCCTCCTCTTCTCCTTCCTGCATGCGAGTTTCGGCTTCGTCTCCACCAGCGTCATCATCATCACCTTCATTGTCATCATTATTGGGAGGTGGGTTGAGTTGGGCTTGGAGAGCATCAATAATGGCATCCTTCTCCCTTATAACGGCCTTGGATTTATAGTACTCCCCCGTTATCTTGTGCAGTGACTCCTCCATTTGGACAGCTTTAATCTCCAAGTCCTCAACTTGCTTCTGGAAGAACCTCATGTCATTTGTATCACCAAAAGTAACTATTGGCTCTCCCGTTTCATTGCACTTTCCAAACTCATGGAAGACGGAGCCTTGATGTAGCTTCCATTGGTCTCGCATGTGCAATCTTCACCAGCAAAAGTTGCATTAAGACTCCATCTTCCATGAGTTTGGAAAGTGCAATGGACCGGGAGAGCCAATAGTCACTCTTGATGATAGGAATGACATGAGGTTCTTCCAGAAGTAAGTTGATGACTTGGATATTCAAGTTGTCCAAATGGAGGAGTCGCTGCACAAGATGGCGGGAGAGTATTACAAATCCAAGGTCATCAATATGTAGAAGGATGTCATTATTGCTGCTCTCCAATCCCAAATGAACCCACCTCCCAATAATGATGATGAGGAGGACGATGACAATGGAGGTGATGATGATGGCAATGGAGCTGATGATGATGACGATGGTGGAGACGAAGCCGAAGGTCGCATGCAGAAAGGAGAAGAGAAGGAACCCAGGAAAGGTTCTTCGACGCCACAAGTGATGAGGATTCAGGGGAGGAGTACACAACAATGAGCAAAAGTACTAGCGGAAATAAGAGGAAGCGCAGGTACAAGGAGGCATCGAACTACCTCTAACGATTCAAATACATAGTATTATCCACCATATAGTCTTTGATAGGACCTCGTTTAGATCTAGCTTTCGATCATAGCAAAACTTGTGCAATAGTTGGTTTATAAAATTTAGGTTGCACTATTAGATACCCTAAAGTTCCAGGAATTTTCGTTGAGATTTTATAATACATTAATATAGGTTTTGGATTAAAATTCGTGATTTTTTTTAGCTGCAGTTTTCTGCTTGTCACGTTTCACCGCGCGATTTTTCATATTTATTTGGTAACTCGGATTGAGCTCATATTTTAGGATCTGGTTCGCAACTTAATAATCTACATGCACAAAAACCAGCAAAGCTTTCCGACAAGTTTAAGATGCCTAATAAAATTCGTGAACACTGATATAGTTTTGAGACAGATTATGTCTATTACATTAAACATTGTAGGTTCACACCCAAAAAAAATTTCTATCAATTGCAAACTATTTTGTGGATGGTATACCACTAAAAAAAACTTCTGGAACTTATAAACAAAATTATTTTGGCTTGTGTGTTGATTGTTGATGACTGTTTGCTTGTGTGTAACATTAATTGATTCATACAGTTATGAGTAGTAATATTTTTCTCTAGTCCTATCTATAACTCATCTATGTTATCCCAACAGATGTCACTCCGTCGCCAACCCGATGAGATGGCTCAGCCGATAGTAACACAAGCACAGTTGGCACAAGTGATGACGTAGTTAATGGCCAACCAGAACAACAATCAAAACAACGGGAACCCACCACAAGGAGATGCTCTCACCAGGTTCCTGAGGTTGAGGCCTGCTAAGTTCTCAAGCACTACTGAGCCAATGATCGCACTCGATTAGCTGCACTCTATGAACAAGGATCTGATCATTGTGGGCTGTGGTGATGCTAAGAAAGTGAGGTTTGCTGCTCATTTGCTAGAAGGACAAGCTGCTTCATGGTGGGATACATTTCAGATCACTCATCCACTGGACGCTGTCACTTGGACTATGTTTCAGGAAGGCTTCAGGACCAATAATGTCCCATCTGGTGTTCTGAGCCTGAAGTGGAAGGAATTCCGCAACCTGCGTCCAATAAATCGGACGGTGTCGGAATACATCGAAGAATCCAACAACCTATCTCGCTATGCTCCTGAAGATGTGGATACTTATACCAATAGGAGGGAGAGGTTCTTGGATGGCCTGAGTGATGAGCTCTCTTCAGCCGTAAGTGGTCTACTGTCCTAATTCCAGGATCTGATGGACAAGGCCAGGATTCTTGAAGGCAAGCAGAAGCAAGTGGAGAACCTTAAAAGTAAGTATAGCAACAGTCACCAGTCAGGATCACACCACAGGGTCTGTACTTCTTATGATGGACATTTTGGGCATCCCAGGCATGGAGGCAACGGACATAACTAGCGTGGTGGTAATGATCACCAGCATCACGGGGGAATGGACATTGCCATGATGGTCACAGAGACAACAACCACAACCATAGGGTGTCTAATCTAAGTACTTAGCCGTGTCCCCGGTTATGGACAAATTGAGTTACTAGATTTAGAGGTTATGACATATTTCTCGCTCATCCCAACTTCATAATTTCTTAAAATTTGATAGGTTAACTTAATTGGGTTTGTAAAGAGCAAAACTATTTGTTAAAAGTAGGATAAAAGTATTTGTAATGCTTGCAAATTAGCCAAAGCTCCACCTAGCCAAATAAGCATGTAGTTGCTAGGTTTTATGTCTCTTTACTTAGCCCTACTTGGCATACATTCAATCTATTGACCATTTATGGCTGCAACGTTTCATGTTGCAGGTTATTCCGATTCTGAGTGATCGTTTAGGACGCGATACTCCAGTCCAGACTTGTTCGTCTGTGGCACAGTTTGAAGAAGCAGGATTTATTTATTTATGCTATTTGATACTTGAATAATTTGAGCTAGCCTCCGAGCTAAGCAACTTTGTAATAATTAAATATTCTAGATCATTAGGCTTTATTTATGAACCGATCCAGGGATTGGCATAGTGCACATAAGCTCAATCTTTTCAGGCTGTAGTGTTAAAGGGACCACCACTGCATAAAGTAATAGAGATTTTGATCCTATATAGCCCAACGGCAAGATGAAAATGCTAATGATAACTTAACCAGTCATATTTTGGGGCTATGGGGCACAAGACAGTTGTAAAGAAACACACTAATGCGAATCCTTTTTCCCCACACACAAAATATGAATCAATTTGGAACAAATTGCAATGCATGATTTACATGTTAGCACGGTATGGTGCTTTGAAAGGTATTCAATCTTCACATACGCTAAATAAGTGAAAATATCTGCACTCCAAAATGGTGATATCCAAAGGAAATTTGATGCATGCGAATTAGAGTCGTGTAACTTAAAAAGAGAAGTGAGCTTACATTGAATGCACCATATCTTTTTTCCAGGGACCCTCCGGGTATCAGTACCACCGGAAATGGCACTGACTGAGCTACATTTTCAACATAGGTCTTCACGTCCCGATGTGGAGCAACTGGGATGACTAGTGACAGTTCATTTAATGTATGACTTAGATGTTGCACAGTTCGCAAGAAGATTGGAAGCATACGAGCTACTTCCTGCATCCTGCTTCCAGGCAGCATGGTTAAGATTGTGGAATCTATCAAAAGAGTATTTCTCGTTAGGAAATAGACACATGCATTAATAGCATAATAATCACATGCATATAAAAATTTACCCTATTGAGAAATCTTGGGACAGTTACAGAGAGGTGCATCAAATGATGGTCTTCATTACGTGAAAAACAAATAAAATGTGGATTGTATCAATCATAAAAGGATAGAAGAGTTGGCCATATCATCATCTCCTAGTTCTATGTAGTTTCCCTTTTACATTACTTATATGTTCCTTCTTTCACCAGGTCGCAAATTGTAGGTCAAAATTATAAATGCCATCACAAGATAAGGATAGCTGCTAAGACATTTGGCCATCCATTTGCTTTGCATCTCATGCTAAACAGATCAGACTATATAATAACTTAGCTGGCAGTGGCAGTTGGTACTTAAGGATTGATATTGTGCAAGTGTGCCCACATTCCATTGTATAAGTTAATAAATGCCAGAGTGGTCTGCACATTTGAAGTTGCTCTACTGGTAAACATGGACCTTGGTGTTAGTATTTGGAAAATAGTACGCGGTTCTTTGTTATTCCCAGATCCATATGAAAGAGCATGCCTTCCCAAAAGTTATGGGAAACTGAACTATAATAATTTCCATGTTGTATGTTTCCTTGATGATAATTCATAGGAATGCATCGATCAACATATTTAATACCATGTGATTAAATAATTACAATAATCAACACATACAGTACACAAATCTGATAAATACATGAAAAAAACCAGAAAAATGAAAATGATTGTTTGCATTGACAATCTAGAATTGTGTTCATAACGAGTGACACATCTAATTACCTGGTGACAGTCCATACTCCAGTCGAAAAGCTTCAGCACTTCGTTGATGCGTGGACTTGTCAGAAGATAACTCCGGGTCCTAGGAAATTTGGTAGACATAAGGTATAAAAATTTGAAATGACTAGTCTTAGTGATTCATTTACATGATATCAGAGATTTCAGTAGATCGGATCAAAATGCAAATGCTTAGTTTGATAAATGGAACATTTTAGTCAGTTGTAGAAGTCAAGACAACCTTTAGTAGTTACTCCATGTCAGCAGCATCTCAGCATAGAAAATTTTGATGCAAAATCTCAAAAGAATGCAAGGGAACACCACTCTCTCACAACCCTCTCGAACCTTTTTCTTATGCAAAAATCTAGGGCTAAGCATGATCTAGCCTCTATCCCTCTTGTGTGCCCCTAATTACTATCATGCTTGAATGAGATTTTGGCTTGTTGGATTTCTATGTCCACGCTAAGGTTTGTGGTCTCCCACCTGTCCCCTTTTAAAGTGAGTATGATTCCTCAGCAGGGTTACTATAATAATTCTTTCTCCAAGCCCAAATGGATATGAGTCACCTTTGTTGGCAAAAGAGATAGGCTTTATTATCCATCAATGACAGTGACAAGTGAACTTAGAAAATTTGACAAGATCTTGCCTTGACATTACTCCTATGAAGTGGTACTACAAATTAGATAGCTAACAGATATTAGTTTATGCAGATATATTTGACCATGTTGTCATTCATATGACTGCAGATGTAACATTCACTGTAGTAAGTAGAAGGTCATTATGCAACAGATGTTAATGAGACATCTGGCGAGAAGACAAACAGAAAGTAAGTACATATGTTTGGGTACACAGATGGGTGGAATGGGTTGAGTTTTGGACAGAAAAATCTTCAGTTCAGTATCAGTTTGATGGCATTGATGTTAAAGCAAAGCCACACAATTCCAACAATATTTTCCCTTTAAGTACAGTACCTACCACATTTAAGCCAGCGGCATCGTCCAATAAGGGATGACCAACATATGTGGCAGGCAATCCATTTAATCTGCAAATTTCCTCCTCAAATGGAAGGATACACAACATATGGTCCACAAAATTACGCAACTTCGAGAGCCTGCTTTCACCACCTTTCCAGGCCCAGAATGACGGTGCAACATAATGGACATGCAGAGGGCTGTCAATGTTTTGATTGTATCTACCTGGACAACAGAGATACTTTACCATGTTTTCTCATAAAAAAATGTAAATTTGATTGTTTGAATGAAATTATGGTATGGTAATAAAATGCTTTCACTGAAAGATTACATTTTAATTGCTGCAGAAGGCGAAACGAGAACCCCTTTGAATCAACGGTAACTACAGCATGAGGCCGAAATAGTATAGCAGCATCTACAGTATCCGCGATCTTCCTCTGCAAAACTAAAATGGGTATAACCAACATTTAAGTACATACAAACAGGAAGCAAAGCACGAGACACACCAGAGATGCACCTTGATCTTATATATGTGTGGCAGCAGTTCCCACAAACCCATTATGGCAATCTCTTCCATTGGAAAAAGTGATCGCAAGCCTTCCTTGCACATTAATTCCCTAATCGACAAAAATATATTTAATGAGTAAGTAAATGAACAATCAAGCTTGCAACAAATGTGTGATCCAACTTGGTATTGGGTTTGGATCAAATCATATATGGAAAATCAAATGATGCAACAATAGTGCTGAACTGATTAACGCACAGATATGTTGACACACAAAAATTAACTCACTTCGCGTCTGTACAGATATAACACAAAGAAAGAGATGGATGCAAACATCAACCCATTGGCATTTGATCAACAAGTATGTGCATACATTAACGAGATCAAACATCTGTCTGCAGTGATAACTCCACAAAAATTGATCCTCCGTTTTGTTTTCTTCTGATGAAGATAAAAGAAGGATTAAAAAATAAAGCAACTCTGATGTCATATTTGCTGTATACACATGTGCTGATCCGTCTTCATTCCATCCTATTTTGAAGAGAAGAAGAGAACAATTGTGTTTTTTGTCTTCTCAATTGTGTCAGACGAACATTTGTTCCCCAATTTTCTTTCTCTGCCCTAAATCCTCTCCAATGTTGACATATCACCTTGAAAACAGAAAGAGTGCGACATCGTCCTTAATTCTTCTGGAACCGATGAACCAATTGCCTAAAGGATAACCAAAAACTAGTATACAGGAATTAAAAAGACAGAATTCCCTGCTCCTGTCACTCTGATGAAAAAATTGGAATCCTAGCAAAATACTCACTAGAACTGTACTTCCTCCTCCCTGCATACTAGAACTACAGATGGAACCTAATCCTATGACCAGTACATAATCTGAAAATTTGAACACTTCTTGACCGGAATAAATGCAATCCAGAGCTAAATCCCCCCTCCTATTTTCCCTCGATTCCAATTAGCCGTTGTATGAAGCACTTCTTGCATAACAGCAACCATAAAATTTTCTGTGAAACGAAGATTTGTAACTGTACAATGCACCGATGGATATTGGCATGGAAGAATAACATAAAGCTCAGTGTTCTCACAGCTATTTATTAGATGTTCAGCGGGGTCAAAACGCCATAATATTTTGCTAGGATAAAAAGTGAATCGAAAAAAATGTAGGAACAGGAGTTAAACCAGACCCGCCAACGCCAGCGAAACGGACGGGTACGGGGGAGAGCTCCCTGAGGGACGCCATGAGGCGCGAAGCGAGCGAATCGCCGGAGACCTCACCGGCGACAACGAACAGCCGAAGCTCGCCGTCCCGGGCCGCTGCGTCGAACACCCTCCCGTGGGAATAAGCGCGTGAGCGCAGCCTGGCCAGCATCCCTAGCTGGCGCCCGGCGGCAGGCATCCATCGTGACAGCATCACACACAGCGGAGGAGAGCGGCGACGGCGGGATGGGAAACAGGGGAGAGGCAAGCAAAGGGGTTGATATATGCTGTGTTTGGTTGCCTGTTGCTTTTGGTCCTAAGATCATGGCTCTATGAAAGTTACGCACGTCAATGCAACCTCCGGTACCAAAAGGATCTTTGGTTTGGTTTTATGTATTTTTATTTTTATAGGGGTTGAGAAGCCAAGGCAGTTGTTTGATTTCATGCATTTCAGTTTTTTAGCAAATTAGTACTTGTTTGACTAGCTATATTGTCTCTTCTAGCCTTACTTCCTGGCTGGTGAGGTAAGCTTATCCAACACAGCAAGACGGAAAACAAAGTTTAGAAATTACAATTTAGAGAACTACTAGATTATATTAATACTGATTCGACATAATTATTCATGGTGTGCGTGCTGCAGCACGAGTTCACGAGCAACTGTCTATAATGCAACACTAGTTCGTCACATACGGAAGGGTTATAACTGAATACCACCTCATAAAACATACAGACCAAAATTCAGGGTTCACCGCAACACAGTTCATCAGCCTAGCTACTCCAAAATATACATCGCATCCATCATCATCAACACCGCTATTAGCACCTCCTCGAACAGCTCAATTCGTTGCTCAGAGGTAGTTGCTTTTTTAGGAAGGTCATGAACCAGGTCAACCTGCGCTCAGAGGTCATGGCAAGATACCTAGTCGCCTGGCTGATGTGCTCGACCAGGTGGGTAAAAGCACAATGTATCGCCATCACAGATACAGGGCACAACGGAAATGCGAGGACTAGATTATATTCATCTGAGCATAGTTGTCAATGGGCTTGTCGATCAACTCGGTGTCCGACGGCTGAGCCTACATGAGAATCATAGTTAGTTCATGACATGTAGTTCATATGTATGCAAGTGCAAATATATCATACCTTGATGTGCATATAGTAATCTTTATCGTCCATCATGATAGCAGAGGTCTCCTCAACACATCGCACGTTCTCAAGCCTCTTGATCCTCAGCACCCAAATCTAGCGCAATCTTCAGTGCCTCATGTGGTTATACACCTGGTTCGAAGTGAATGTCAGGCCATAGAACTTGAAGACATCTTCTGCAATCAAGCGCATGTCCGTCTGTCTGAATTCCCAAACTACTGAACCCCCTTTCTCGATCAATTGGATGACCAGATTCAGAACGAAGGTGAACAGAGATGCTAGCCATGACATGGCCAACTTCTTCGTGGCCACCGCATCAGGCATCGGCACATAACGCGGAGGCAGCACAGAGGTTGCGGACAGATCAACGAACGCAATCTTTTCCTATGGCACCATATATAATGTGTTCAGTTCTAGGGGAAGAACTAAACTTATAGCACTAATCCTACGTACAACACATGGCAATCCTCATAGGACAGCATGAATACTGACTGCCAAAATGCTCAGATCCAGATCTAGAACACCAGCTCACGGCTTAGAACTATGAGCTTGAACATGACAACAGATCTAAGTTGCAAGAGCTAGGGTTAGGTTTTTCTTACCATGATCTCAATATCGCCTGACGAGGACGACATGTCGGACATAGCCGAGGAGGAAGACTTGCCGGAGATGAGCTAGACCCACCGGAGTAGGAGGCGCCGCTTACCTTCTTGTCGGTGAGGAAGAGGATTTGGAGGGAGAGCTCAAAATTGGGAGAAATGGTGGCGGGGATTTTGGAGCCGGGGGGTGTAAATAGCCGCCGCGAATCGGCGGGAGGTAACCCCAATTTATCTCGCCAGAATTTGCGAGTTCCCGCCATCCCTCCCTTGAACGAGCGCGTTCACCTTCTTCCCCGCGAGCGCGAGAAGAACTTGGCTTCGTGGAAACGCCTGATTTGGGCATTCCTCTTGGGCCAGGCCAAGGGGAGCTTTAAAACTTGTGCGATGGAAAGATTTCTTCCGCCGCGCGGAACCAAACGCCCTTATTTCTTTCCACCCCATGCGAGAAACGGGGAAACAAGCAACCAAACACGCCCCTAACCGTTAACTATAAATAGACATAAACTCTTAAAAGTCGTGTGAGTTTGAGTTTATCACAATTTGTTCCAACTAGCGAGACTTTACGGTTTGTTTTTTTTTTTCAGGCAAAAGGAAACTTTTTACTTTTCAATCAAGCTCAAGGAACTAAACAACGTCGTTAGGCCCCGAACCTAACCATATGATAGTACGGCGATCCGTTCTTGTCAAATTAGCAAGACAGTGACTAACCCTAATCTAAGATTGTTCCACCTTTACAAACTTATAGTCTCTACTTTGAGAAGACAAATATTTAATGCTAATTAAATGCATAAAAGTAGATCTATCCTATGTCGAGGCCCCGAGAACCCTATCCCGTGGCCAGTACATGTAGCTCTCTGAGGGGCGGTTACAGTTCAAAACTTTACTTTCTCCACCGCTCATATCCGTCGGCCGTCGACCATACAAGTGAAGGAGATATGCTCTAGAGTAAAATAATAAATAAGATTTTATTGGCATAACTTATTAGTTTATAATAGTTTTAGGCCTTTCAAAATAAAGTGTATCTTAGCACGTTATCATAGAAGTTATAAATACATAAGAGACAACCTCTCTAATACATTGTATCTTAGAGGTTGTATCTTAATTTAATTTTTTATCTTATCATGTATTTGATTGGACTATCAAATATTTTTATCTATGATTAGGTGCAAGATGTGTGTTATGTAAGATACAATAACCTCTCTTTCTTCTTTAAGTCACATGGCACATCAACACTTTGCCTAGGATGTCGTGCTAAGAGACTCCCACTGTGAAGGTATTATACCATGCTATAACTGTATCAATCAAAAACATTGGTACTAGTATCCTCTAGAAGACTAGTTCATTGAGCAGCTGATGATCTAGGTTTCCCGATCATGGACTGACTAAAACGTCAACTGACAACGAGGTCACCTCATTAGATAAATGATGTGATGGGCAATGCCCGACTATAGTATTGCAATTTGATCCAGTCACATAGTTCAACATGCAATATCTAGCAGAGCATAGTGATTTAGTCTTTCGACCGTGAAATTATATTAATCATTGTCTTTCGAGGTTGCTTTGATCACATCAAATGTTATGTCCGTAACTGGATGACAATAAAGGTGTGTATTGGGTATTCTAGAGGAACTTTTGAGGCATATGTATCAAGATCGAGATTTTCCCATCTAAGTGACAAATAGATACCCAAGGCTCACCCGGTGAGATTATATCTACAAGTTCGAACATGTGACACGGGGATGTAATATCACGGGAACGAGTAAATGTGTTTGTCGGGAACAAGATCGAACTAGGTATAATGATACCGGAGATCAGGTCTTGGAGAGATCAGGTATCGTAGAGTAAAGGGAATGAGACTCAACGTTCAAGGTTCAAGCGATCAAGTTATTCATCAAATGCATGGGGGCATCATGAGTTTCCAGACACTAGACACTGTTGTTGGTCATTGATCTGAGAGTGTCTCTATCATGTTTGTGTATTCCCGAACTGTAGGGTGTCCCTCTTAAGGGTAGAGACGCTTAAATGTTGATCCAAAATTTAGGAGAAAAAAGATAAAACTTTGGAATTGTTTCGAGGAGATACCAAAAGTGTTTTGGGGATATCCGATGATGATCGGAGTGGTCCAAAAGATGTTTCAGAGTGATAGGTATTAAATAATATGTATTTAATATTAATTAAATGAATTAATCCTAAAAATATATTTTTAAAATGGATTTATGGGGCAGCCCACCTAATTGGTCCTCACTAGAGGGGTTGCATGCCCTAGGGAAGGCCAAGTTGGCTGCCGGCCCTAATGGGCCCTCCGACCACGTGGGGCCCATTGTGGGGGCTGGTCACCGCCTCCTCCCTCTTGTTTAGTCCCACCCCGGGATTTTGAGGGAGGTGGTGTCTCCCTTTCACCTATATAAAGAGGGGCACCCCTCACCCCAAATCCATCCCATCAATTGGCTTTGTCTATTCTCTCTTCCCTCTCTCTCTCATGTGTGATTCCCAAGTTTGGAACTGTATACGGAGATATGGATTTATCCACCATACGCACGTTGTCGTGCTGCTAGACTCGGTCCGGATCAATATTCTTCTGATGCTTTGCTGGACTAGGGCCCGAGATACGTCTCTAAACCGAATGCGTGTAAATCCATGAGGCACCACCACTTGTGGTGCTATTCTTTTGGATCTTGGAGCTTGGGCATCAACACGACTTTGAGTCATGTACGTCGCACAAGGACCAAGGATGACTTGCGAGAAGCTTTGTGAACTTGAGGTCGGGTGAGTACGACTACATCACCCATGTTCCTCGTGAAACGTTAACCGCTTTCGGTTGTAAAAGGTATGAACATCGAATCCCCCTCATTACCTTACATTTGCATAGAAAGATCTTGGCTAGGAGTGCTCGCGTTGCTAGGGAAAAATTTATTTTCTATCACGAAACCCCTTCAACAACAGCCTCCATCCATGGATTCCTCTCTCCTTTGTCAAAACTAGTAATCAAGCACATGCAATGCACGAGTTTAACATAAACTTTTTAAAACCATACTGACTAAAGTATTGTTCTTCATAAAAAAACATATTAAGAAATGTTCTAGTTTTGAAAATATATTATCCAAGATATATTATAAGAGTACATAATATTGTTAGCATAACTTCAAAGATCTGAACCAAAATAATGTTGGAAATATAAGCAATAATCTATATGATTTAATCTGAATAATAAACTAATAAAACATGATCATTCAAACAGTAGTAAAACCAATCATGCAGATCAACAAAGTAGATGAATATATTACATCTATACAAGACAAACCTATCACATCTACGCCAAACTCTAGCATAATCCGAAAGAGAGAGATTGAGATGACATACGATGCAGTTGCGGCAGTAGCCGCGGTGGTAGCAGCAGTGGAGTTGTCGCCCATGTTGAGGTTGCCGACGAGGTCGCTGACGTCTGGGAAGAAGTCGTCGTTCGGAAACTCATCGTCGGACGATGTCGTGGTTGCCAGTAGTCGCGCTTGAGCGCTCTCCAAAAAACTAATCGCCCCTCACCCATACAGGTTCACAAGAGGCGGGGTTCCGGAGGCCTACTGTCCCGATCTGTGGTGCACGCCGCAAGCCGGGATGGGGAAGACGAAAGCGGCGGTGTAAGGTTCTGGAGGTAGGCGTGTGTGTGGATTGATTAGTTGTCGATTAGGTTTAGCGCAGACGCTTATATAGTGCAGGTCAGGGAGATCCTGGGGCTCACCCACGTCCAAGTCGGTAACATCCCACGTCCATAAAAACTGGAAACGGATGTATTAGCGCGCTCGTTAATGACTCATAAATAATTTTCCCAACCAGCAAAATAAAGCTCGGCTCAGCGAGATTCCCGCAACCCGCGGCGCGCGCGCGTCCTGACGAGGCGAGGCTAGGCGTGGCAAGGCGAGGTGGGCAGCGTCGGAGGAGGAGTGCGCGAGGGCTTCTCTCCTTGTCACACCTTAGTGAGTGGTGTAACACTCTACTATATAAGGTGGTCCAACTCCCCTTCAACTAGCAATGTGGGACTAAACTTTAGCACCACTAGCACAGCCATATGCTGTCATATACAAGTGGGCCAAAGAGAATTTCAGAATTTTTCTAATGGGCCAACAACCCAAAACTCACCAAATTCCAACAATCCCCCACAAAGTCTCATTGGCACATCACATCACTTTTCTTCTAGAACATTGTTTTATATATCGGTGTGTAGTGGAGACTGTTAAGTTGAACTTCCACGTTAAACTTCATATTACACTAGCTAGCAACTTGAATAGTGGACTATGCCTTGAACTACAAGTTTTCTGCGCTAGTTTCACACAAAATCTAGACCAGTACAGGGCTATCGTTGGCTTCCCCGCGTTTTGGAGCTTATGCGTCATACTCCAGGGCCTTTCATGAGTTTATTAAAGCGCACCCAACTCTCATGGACTGCGACGTTTAACAGCCAGACTCATATAGGTGTGTTCCTCAAGAGATGTTCTGTAGGACAACATCTCTGCTTATAAAAGCCACTTGGAACACATTAAGATAAATATCAACCTGCCATGCAGATTAAGAGAGTATCGCATCTTTATGGAGATGTAAATATAATATGGGGGTACTCTCCTCTCAGGTGACCAACAGCTTGTCTCCCAGCTCTAATTCACGGGATCTCCGATCACATAGAGTGGGTTGCCACTGGGATCAACTCACAACGTGGGTCTCAAGCCCATCTCCCTCGATGCATTATCTATCACATTGCATGATAAACCCTTTGTGAAGGGATCTGCCAGATTTTTAGATGTTTGGATATAATCCAACGCAATAACTCCGGAGTTTCTCAGTTTCCTGACAGATTTCAATCTCCTCTTCGCATGCCTTGATGACTAAATATATTCCTTAGAACTGTTTACTTTGACGATCACAGTTTGATTATCATAGTTCATCGGGATGGCGGGTATTGGTTTTTCAACCATAGGTAAGTCCATCAAGAGCTCACGAAGCCACTCTGCTTCAATAGTGGTTGTGTCTAATGCTGCGAGTTCTACTTACATTGTTGACCTCGTTAAGATGGTCTGCTTGCAAGACTTCCAGGAAACAACGTCACCACCAAGTGTAAACAAATAACCACTTGTGGCCTTAATCTCATCAGCATCAGATATCCAGTTTGAGTCACTATAACCCTCAAGTAGCCGTGGATACCCAGTATAGTGAATATCATAACTCGCACTGCCTTTCAAATAGCACAAAACTCTTTCAAGAGCATGCCAATGATCATCTCCATGATTTGACACAAATCGACTCAGTTTGCTTACAACAAAGGAGATGTCAGGTCTAGTAATGCTGGCTAAATACATGAGCAAGCCAATAATTTGAGAACATCTCAATTGATCTTTAGCAAACCTTTGATTCTTTACTAACTTACACACCTTTCGTTCTTGGCCATCTACTACAAATCCGTTAGGCTGCTCCATATAAATTTCCTCATCGAGCTCTCCATTTAGAAAAGATGTCTTAACGTCCATTTGATGAACGAGAAGACCATGTGAGACTGCCAAGGAAAGTAGTACTCGAATAGTGTTTAATCTGCTACAGGTGAGTAGGTATCGAAGAAGTCTTCACCTTCCTTTTGGGTATAACCCTTAGCCACAAGACATGCCTTGTACTTTTCAATAGTACCATCAGGTCTAAGCTTTTTCTTGAACACCCACTTACATCCTACCGGTTTGCACTCATAGGGACGATCAGTGATTTCCCAAGTACCATTAGCTAAGATGGAGTCCATCTCGCTTCAGATAGCTTCCTTCTAGTAGTCAGCATCTTGAGATGCATAGGCTTCTGAAATAGAAGTGGGAGTATCATCCACAAGGTACACAATGAAATCATCACCAAATGACTTTGTAGTCCTTTGTCTCTTGCTCCTTTTGGGAGCTTCATTGTCGTCCTCCATAGGATCATCAGAGTGTTCTATCGGCATAGTGGGTTCAGGAATTATAGCAAATTCCTGACTAGATGAACTAGTCATCTCCTGATTTGATGAGCTAGACATACCTTTCATAGGAAAGATGTCCTCAAAGAAATTCGCATCATTCGACTCCATAATTGTACCGACATGCATGTCAGATACCTCAGATTTTAGTATCAAAAATCTATAACCGATGCTATGAAAAGCATATCCCAGAAAAACGCAATCAACGGTTTTTGGTCCAAGCTTTTGCTTCTTGGGTATTGGAATATTGACTTTCGCCAAACAATCCCAAGTTCGTAAGTAAGAGAGTTTAAGCCTTTTCTTTTCCCATTCCTAAAATGGAGTCATGGTTTTATCCTTTACAGGAACACGGTTTAGGACATGACACGCAGTCATTAGCGCCTCCTCCCACCATTCCTTGGAAAGACCCAATGTATCTAACATGGCGTTAACCAAATCAGTTAGAGTGCGGTTCTTACTTTCGGCCACCCCATTTGACTGAGGTGAGTAGGGAGGCGTCCTCTCATGTATAATACCATGTTCCATACAGAATAAATCAAATTCGTTTGAAAAGTACTCTCCACCACGATTCGACCTTAGCCGCTTGATTTTAAGATCAAGTTGGTTTTCTGCCTCGGCTTTATAGATTTTGAAGTAGTTCAAAGCTTCATCTTTAGATTTCACAAGATAAACATAGCAGTATCTAGTGGAGTCATCAATCAACGTCATAAAGTATCTTTTTCCACCTTTTGTCAACACACCATTCATCTCACAAAGATCTGAATGTATAAGTTCTAGCGGTGCTAAGTTTCTCGGTTCCGCAGCCGTATGAGACTTGCGAGGTTGCTTTGCTTGCACACAAACTTGGCACTTAGAACCTTTGACAGTGGTAAATTTCGTAATTAAACTCATATTGGCTAGCCGCGTCATGCAACCAAAGTTAATATGACAGAGTCGTGAATGCCAAACATTGGACTCATTATCATTGCAAACATGATTAATAACTTTAGTACATGAGCCTGACAAAGACAAGCATAACAGACCTCCGCACTCATAACCCTTTCCAACAAATTTTACATACTTGGAAATTACAGCTTTATTGGACTCAAAAACCAACTTAAAACCATCTCGGCATAAAAGCGATCCGCTGACGAGATTCTTATTGATGGAGGGAACATGTTGCACATTCTTCAGCTGTACGATCTTCCCCGAAGTGAACTTCAGATTTACCGTACCAACACCATGAACAGAAGCACGTGAGCCGTTTCCCATCAGCACGGAAGAAGTCCTTGAGACCTGATAAGAGGAAAACATGGAAATATCAGAACATACATGTGTATTAGCACCCGTGCCTATCCACCAATCAGGAGAATGACATACTGAAAGGATAGTAGGGTAAATACCGTGCCCAACATCCTTCATCTCAGTATCGCTAATAACAACATTAGAGGCCTTGCCGCTGTTCCCATGTTGACGCTTGTCAAAGCGATTAGGGCATCTTGGAGCCCAATGATCAGGATCACCAGACGTGGCAAGAGCCTTTCCTCTTATCATTTTTCTTCTTGAAGTAGGTTGAGTGCGTGGCCTTGTTCTTGCCATCAAACTTCCCCTTTCCTTCAGTTTTGTTCTTATTCCTGAACTTGTGGGATTGGAAGTTTTTCCTCTGCACTAAATTGGCAGTAGAACCTCCCTCAAATCCTCGAGCAGTTTTGTCCTTTCCTCTCGCCTTCTCTTCCACATGAAGAGAACCAATGAGATCCGTAACGGAAAACTCTTGTCTCTTATGTTTCAGAGAAGTAGCAAAGTTCCTCCATGAGGGAGGAAGCTTCGCAATAATGCCACCAGCCACAAATTTGTCCAGTAAGGAACACTTGAACTGCTCAAGTTCTTTGGCAAGTGATTGTATCTCATGAGCCTGCTCAACGACGGAGCGCTCATCAACCATCTTGTAGTCATAGAATTGCTCCATGACATACAACTCAGTGCCAGCGTCCGAGACCCCAAACTTGGCCTCGAGCGCTTCCCACGCATCCTTGCCATTATCAAATGACATATACGGGTCAACAATGTTGTCCCCAAGAACACTGAACAAAGCCGCCATAAACATGGTATCGGCTTTCTTAAAGGCCGCTTCCTGCTCAGTAGAAAGATCTCCTTCAGGATTGCCAAGAGTGGCGCTATAGCAGTTTAGGTTTTCAAACCAGAGAACTGCTCTCTTGCACCATCTCTTATAGTGCATGCCATCAAAAGGAGGCGGCCTAGTAGCCGCGGCTACACCAGTGAGATTCAGTTGCCTATAATCAGGTTTTTGGATTGTTGGAAATATAAGCAATAATCCATATGATTTAATCCGAATGATAAACTGATAAAGCATGATCATACAAACAGTAGTAAAACCAATCATGCAGATCAACAGAGTAGATGAATAGATTACATCTATACAAGACAAACCTATCACATCTACGCCAAACTCTAGCATAATCCGAAAGAGAGAGATTGAGATCACATACGATGCAGTTGCGGTAGTAGCCGCGGCGGTAGCAGCAGCGGAGTTGTCGCCCATGTTGAGGTTGCCTAAGAGGTCGCTGACGTCCGGGAAGAAGTC
Organism: Avena sativa; assembly: GCA_916181665.1. Classification (NCBI taxonomy): domain Eukaryota; kingdom Viridiplantae; phylum Streptophyta; class Magnoliopsida; order Poales; family Poaceae; genus Avena; species Avena sativa. Next base: position 410,893,560 of record OV702281.1, on the reverse strand, counting down.
GTCGTTCGGTAACTCGTCGTCGGACGACGTCGTGGTTACCAGTAGTCGCGCTCCCCAAAAACCTGATCGCCCCTCACCCGTACAGGTTCACGAGAGGCGGGGTTCCGGAGGCCTATTGTCCCGATCTGCGGTGCACGCCGCAAGCTGAGATGGGGAAGACGAAAGCGGCGGCGCAAGGTTCTGGAGGTAGGCGCGTGTGTGGATTGATTAGTCGTCGATTAGATTTAGCGCAGACGCTTATATAGTGCAGGTCAGGGAGATCGTGGGGCTCAGCCCACGTCCGAGTCGGTAACAGCCATGTCCATAAAAACTGGAAACAGCTGTATTAACGCATCCGTTAATGACTCATAGATAATTTCCCCAACCAGTAAAATAAAGCTCGGCTCGGCGAGATTCCCGCAACCCGCGGCGCGCGCGCGTCCTGACGAGGCGAGGCGTGGCGAGGCGAGGCGAGGCGGGGCAAGGTGGGCGGCGTCAGAGGATGAGTGCACGAGGGCTTCTCTCCTTGTCACACCTTAGTGAGTGGTGCAACACTCTACTATATAAGGTGGTCCAACTCCCGTTCAACTAGCAATGTGGGACTAAACTTTAGCACCACTAGCACAGCCATATGCTGCGATATACAAGTGGTCCAAAGAGAATTTCAGAATTTGTCTAATGGGCAAACAGCCCAAACTCACCAAATTCCAACAATCCCCCACAAAGTATCATTGGCACATCACATCACTTTTCTTCCAGAACATTGTTTTATATACCGGTGTGTAGTGGAGTCTGTTAAGTTGAACTTCCACGTTAAACTTCATATTACACTAGCTAGCAACTTGAATAGTGGACTATGCCTTGAACTACAAGTTTTCTGCGCGCTAGTTTCACACAGAACGGTACAGGGATACCGTCGGCTTCCCCGCGGTTTGGAGCTTATGCGTCATACTCCAGGGCCTTTCATGAGTTTATTAAAGAGCACCCAACTCTCATGGACTGCGACGTTTAACAGTCAGACTCATATAGATGTGTTCCTTAAGATATGTTCTGCAGGACAACATATCTACTTATAAAAGCCACTTGGAACACATTAAGATAAATATCAACCTGCCATGCAGATTAAGAGAGTATCGCATCTTTATGGAGATGTAAATATATTATGGGGATACTCTCCTCTCAGCTAACCAACATTTTGTCTCCCAGCTCTAATTCACGGGATCTCCGATCAGAAAGAGTGGGTTGCCACTGGGATCAATTCATAGCGTGGGTCTCAAGCCCATCTCCCTCGATGCATTATCTATCACACTACGTGATAAACCCTTTGTGAAGGGATCTGCCAGATTTTTAGATGATATAATCCAACACAATAACTCCTGAGTTTCTCAGTTTCCTGACAGATTTCAATCTCCTCTTCACATGCCTTGATGACTTCATATTATCCTTAGAACTGTTTACTTTGATGATCACAGTTTGATTATCACAGTTCATCGGGATGGCGGGTATTGGTTTTTCAACCACATGTAAGTCCATCAAGAGCTCAGGAAGCCACTCTGCTTCAACAGTGGCTGTGTCTAATGTTGTGAGTTCTGCTTCCATTGTTGACCTCGTTAAGATGGTCTGCTTGCAAGACATTTAGGAAACAACGTCACCACCAAGTGTAAACAAATAACCACTTGTGGCCTTAATCTCATCAGCATCAGATATCCAGTTTGAATCACTATAACCCTCAAGTACCCATGGATACCCAGTATAGTGAATACCATAACTCGCAGTGCCTTTCAAATAGCTCAAACTCTTTCAAGAGCATGCCAATGATCATCTCCATGATTTGACACAAATCGACTTAGTTTGCTTACAGCAAAGGAGATGTCAGGTCTAGTAACCCTGGCTAAATACATGAGCGAGCCAATAATTTGAGAATATCTCAATTGATCTTTAGCAAACCTTCGATTCTTTCGAAGTAGCACACTCGGATCATAAGGCATTGGAGAAGAATTGCGGTCGCTATACCCGAAGGGACTCAATATCTTTTCCACATAGTGAGACTGAAGCAGTGTAATCCCACCATTGTCATCCTTAAGTAGCTTGATGTTTAATATTACATCAGCCACTCCCAGGTCCTTCATCTCAAAGCAGTGAGATAGGAACTCTTTGACCTCCTCGATAACAGCAAGGTTGGTCCCGAATATCAATATGTCATCGACATAGAGACACATAATAACTCCCGCGCGCCACCATGGCGATAGTACACACATTTGTCAGCTTCATTTACAACAAAGCCTTCAGCAGTTAAAGTTCTTTCAAACTTCTCGTGCCACTTCTTAGGAGCTTGCTTAAGGACATACAAAGACTTTACTAACTTACACACCTTTCGTTCTTGACCATCTACTACAAATCCGTCAAGCTGCTCCATATAAATTTCCTCATCTAGCTCTCCATTTAGAAAAGATGTCTTAACGTCCATTTGATGAACGAGAAGACCATGTGAGACAGTCAAGGAAAGTAGTACTCGAATAGTGGTTAATCTGGCTACATGTGAGTAGGTATCGAAGAAGTCTTGACGTTTCTTTTGGGTATAACCCTTAGCCACAAGACGTGCCTTGTACTTTTCAATAGTACCATCAGGTCTAAGCTTTTTCTTGAACACCCACTTACATCCTACAGGTTTGCACTCATAAGGACAATCAGTGATTTCCCAAGTACCATTAGCTAAGATGGAGTCCATCTCTCTTCGGACAGCTTCCTTCTAGTAGTCAGCATCTTGAGATGCATAGGCTTCTGAAATAGAAGTGGGAGTATCATCCACAAGGTACACAATGAAATCATCACCAAATGACTTTGTAGTCCTTTGTCTCTTGCTCCTTTTGGGAGCTTCATTGTCGTCCTCCACAGGATCATCAGAGCGTTCTATCGGCATAGTGGGTTCAGGAATTATAGCAAATTTCTGACTAGATGAACTAGTCATCTCCTGATTTGATGAGCTAGACATACCTTTCATAGGAAAGATGTCCTCAAAGAAAGTCGCATCATTCGACTCCATAATTGTACCGACATGCATGTCAGATACCTCAGATTTTAGTATCAAAAATCTATAACCGATGCTATGAAAAGCATATCCCAGAAAAACGCAATCAACGGTTTTTGGTCCAAGCTTTCGCTTCTAGGTATTGGAATATTGACTTTCGCCAAACAACCCCAAGTTCGTAAGTAAGAGAGTTTAAGCCTTTTCTTTTCCCATTTCTAAAATGGAGTCATGGTTTTATCCTTTACAGGAACACGGTTTAGGACATGACACGCAGTCATTAGCGCCTGCCCCCACCATTCCTTGGAAAGACTCAATGTATCTAACATGGCGTTAACCAAATCAGTTAGAGTGCGGTTCTTCCTTTCGGCCACCCCCATTTGACTGAGGTGAGTAGGGAGGCGTCCTCTCATGTATAATACCATGTTCCATACAGAATAAATCAAATTCGTTTGAAAAGTACTCTCCACCACGATCCGACCTTAGACGCTTGATTTTAAGATCAAGTTGGTTTTCTGCCTCGGCTTTATAGATTTTGAAGTAGTTCAAAGCTTCATCTTTAGATTTCACAAAATAAACATAGCAGTATCTAGTGGAGTCATCAATCAACGTCATAAAGTATATTTTTCCACCTTTTGTTAACACACCATTCATCTCACAAAGATCTGAATGTATAAGTTCTAACGGTGCTAAGTTTCTCGGTTCCGCAGTCGTATGAGACTTGCGGGGTTGCTTTGCTTGCACACAAACTTGGCACTTAGAACCTTTGATAGTGGTAAATTTCAGAATTAAACTCATATTGGCTACCCGCGTCATGCAACCAAAGTTAATATGACAGAGTCGTGAATGCCAAACATTGGACTCATTATCATTGCATACATGATTAATAACTTTAGTACATGAGTCTAACAAAGACAAGTGGAACAGACCTCCGCACTCATAACCCTTTCCAACAAATTTTACATACTTAGAAATTACAACTTTATTAAACTCAAAAACCAACTTAAAGTCATCTCGACATAAAAGCGATCCGCTGACGAGATTCTTATTGATGGAGGGAACGTGCTGCACATTCTTCGGCTGTACGGTCTTCCCCGAAATAAACTTTAGATTTACCGTACCAACACCATGAACAGAAGCACGTGAGACGTTTCCCATCAGCACGGAAGAAGTCCTTGAGACCTAATAAGAGGAAAACATGGAAATATCAGAACATACATGTGTATTAGCACCCGTGTCTATCCACCAATCAGTACAATGACATACTGGAAGGATAGTAGGTAAAATACCGTGCCCATCATTCTTCATCTTAGTATCGCTAATAACAACATTAGCGGCCTTGGCGCTGTTCCCATGTTGACGCTTGTCAAAGCGATTATGCTAGCTAGGAGCCCAATGATTAGGATGACCACAGACGTGGCAAGAGCCTTTCCTCTTATTATTTTTCTTCTTGAAGTAGGTTGAGTGCGTGGCCTTGTTCTTGCCATCAAACTTTCTCTTTCCTTCAGTTTTGTTCTTATTCTTGAACTTGTGGGATTGGAAGTTTTTCCTCTCCACTAAATTGGCAGTAGAACCTCCCTCAAATCCTCGAGCAGTTTTGTCCTTTGCTCTCGCCTTCTCTTCCACATGAAGAGAACCAATGAGATTCGTAACGGAAAACTCTTCTCTCTTATGTTTTAGATAAGTAGCAAAGTTCCTCCACGAGGGAGGAAGCTTGGAAATAATGCCACCAGCCGCAAATTTGTCCGGTAAGGAACACTTGAACTACTCAAGTTCTTTGGCAAGTGATTGTATCTCATGAGCCTGCTCAACGATGGAGCGCCATCAACCATCTTATAGTCATGGAATTGCTCCATGACATACAACTCAGTGGCTCCGATGGAGGTTGAAACCCAAAGCTGCCATTCGACCAGAACAGGCAGCAGTCTCGCGGCAACACTACCAAAAGACCACTGCGAGGAAGAACCAGAGGGTGTAGCTTCACCAGGCTTCAGCTTCGTCTTCCACATCGACGCGTCCTCCCTTCTATCCCTCGCCACCACGGTAGGACGAGAGGAGGAGAGGAAGCTCGACGTCTTGTACGCCGCCGAGAAGCAAATGAGCTTTATGCCCGAACCGCCGCAACTCCTGCAAGCCTTCTCCACTCCTACCACAGGAGTAGAGAGGGGGAGGGAGCCGGGCAACCTTCTGATGCCACTCAACAGCCACCAGAAGTAGCTCGGAGACCCTAGAACCACAGACCGAAGGTCGCCTCCACCTTCTCCCTCGCCTCCACGGCCGACCGAGATCAGGAGAGAACCTTCGAGGCCATGGACCCCAGGTCGAAGAAGGTGCTTATTGGGGGATGGACCATCGGAGTACCATCCGCTCGCTTCCACCTTGGAAGCAGAGCGATAGACTCCATGGTCGCCCGTCCAGCATCACACCAGAGCACCGGAAGAGCGGAGCATCCCTGCATACCTCCAGATCTTGCCGTCGTCAAGCTCCCCTCCTCATCTCCCCTCGCCTCCATGGCCGGCCAGGAAAAGGAGAAGCAGCACCAGCACGCACCGGATCAATAGGGAGCAGCAACATGCCTTATTTGAGGAGATCCTCGAGGTGGAAGACGTCGCCGCCCGCTCCATCCAACAGAGTAGAAAACCACCGCATCCTCGACTCGAGTTGCTCAAGATCTGGCCAGGAGATCCCGAAGCCCTACTCCTAACTACCGGCATCACGCCAAACCATCTACTCCTACGCCTATAGCCTACTCCGGCGCCTTTCCTCCGCCATCCCCGGCCGGCAACGCCGCCAGGGAGGGCTCGGGATCGGCCCGGCCACTCATGCCATGTGGGGACTCTCAACGAGAAAGAAGGGGGAACACGGGTGGAAGAGGGGTTGGGTGTTTTTTTCCCACCCTGCTCTAGTCATGCTACCCAATCAACGGAACAACAACAAATCGCCAGATTTGACGCTCGCCTCAAGAACTGAGCCGCAACAAATTGAATCAGGGGATGGCGGAGCGGCGTCGCTGCGAATCGCGGGGTGGGATGCGCTGCGGAGGGCGTCGGGCTGGTGTGGCGTGCGCCCGCTGGCGCCGTGGACGGTGCAGCGGCATCAGTGCTAGCGTGGAGGCCACCGATGCTGGTGACGTCGGCTATAGATGAACGTGCTAGGCTTGTACTCTCTGAAGTAATTAGTTGATTAGATTGGTGTGTTGCAGGATAGCAGCGACAAGATTTTCCTATTTATTGTTGGCGTGATTAGTGTGTGGGGCCACATCAAGAGCACGAGACATGCAACGGGAGCACGGAACCGGTCTCATAGGATTTATTTCCCATGCGATGGACCATGTTTTACCAGAAAACTAGGGGGCTCGCGTGCGCCATCGGGTATTTGTTAGACGGTTGGGATCTGTTGGGTCTGCCTCCTTCTAGGCTTTTTTATATTGGTATATGTGTTGCAGGATAGCAGCGACAAGATTTGCCTATCGATTGTCGGCGTGATTAGCGTGCGGGGCCGCAACGGGAGCACGGGACGTGCGACAGACCATGTTTTATCGGAAAACTCGGGGCTCGTGTGCGCCATTGGATATTCGTCAGACGGTTGGGATCTGTTGGATCTGCTCCCTTCTGGGCTTTTTTATATTGGTATAGATCGTGCACTGTCGATCGAATATCCTGACCCCCAACTTCGATTATGACCAAGTATGTGCAATTTCTGGCGAATTCGGGCCAATTCCGGCGTGAAGGACGGAACTGGCGGGGAGGGAGAAGGGCGTCATGGTGCCTAAGTCGAGCGGGGTGGCGCCAGCGAGCTCGCGGGGCGGCAGAGGTTGCATGGCGTCCCCTTGCTTGCGCGTGATGGCCATGCGATCTCGCGAGGCACGGCGGCGACCGGTGCAGTGGCGGGCGCGTCGGCGGTACGGGGAGCGGTGGGTGGCGCGGGAGGCGGCTAGGGGCGAGCTCACGCGTAGGAGGTAGAAGAAATGGAAAAGGGGAAAAATGGTGGGCCAGAGGTTGGCCCATGAATACATGTCCGATTTAGAGTGTCTAGTCTTTTCGGGTGGGTTTCAGACCATAAAACCAGTTTTCCACGAATCATAAACGTGTTTTATAGTTTGTGCATTTACATGTACCATTAGAGATGCTCTAACAGATCCGTAAAAACGTAGAGCCCTTAAAATTCTGACCCTTTTTCAGTTTGCGAGCAAAATAGGGATCTGAACATAAACCAATCTTCGAACCAGGCCTATAAAAATAGTTCGGTGCACCGCAAATTGGCCCGTGCACGCTATATATCTACAACATGAGAGGAGGATCCGGGTCAAAATCTGGTTGGAACCCTTGCCCTCTCCGCCCACTCCACTCCCTCGTTGGCATCAAATCCACCACGCTTCGGTGACCTAAAGCCACCGTTGGCCGCAGATACTTCCAATCAGCGACGTGTCGGGGTTGGGGTTGGACGGGTGGTCCAGTATGCACCCGCGTGGTACCGTAGAACCGCTGCTGCCACGAGCTCTGATAAGGAGGAGTCGCAAGCTCGTGTGGCATCGCTAGGCGCGAAGAAATGTGTGTTGATGAAGTGGATGAACAAGGGTGCGATGTCGCTAGCCTCTCTCCACTGGTGGAACTTCACCGGTAACGATGGGGAGGCGGGGAGCTCACGGAGAGGAGCGCGACGGGCACCCACCCCGCAGACATTCTAGGAGGAGGAGTCCTATATGGAGAAGAACACCATGGAGGAGGAGGACCATGGCGGTCACGGCGTGGTCCCGGCCAACTTCGTTGACGATGACAGCTCACTGGAGGCCACCACAAGCATCATGCTCAAGGCGTCGCCCGCGGGAGGCGAAGAAGACTGCGCAGCGCGAGGCGGAGGAGACGCACACAACCATCCAAGAGGTAGCAACGTTGTAGGAGAAGGAGCAGGAGGCGACGTCACGCCAGATCAAGGTCGAGCTCGTCACATGGGAGATTGATGGCTCAGATATGTAGAGCTCGTTGGGAACCCCAAGAGGAAGGTATGATGAGCACAACAGCAAGTTTCCCTCAGTTATGAAACCAATGTTATCGAACCAGTAGGAGTAAGGAAACAACTCCAAGGTGTTGCTGGCAACTTGGAACCTGCACAACACAAACCCAATACTTTGCCCCAACTTACAGTGAGGTTGTCAATTGATGAGTGCAGCAACACTTTGTTGGGAGACCCCAAGAGGAAGGTATGATGGGCACATCATCAAGTTTTCCCTCAGTTAGAAACCAAGGTTATCGAACTAGTAGGAGGAAGGAAATGACTCAAAGGTGTTGCTAGCAACATGGAGACTTGCATAACACAAACTCAAGACTTTGCCCCAACGAATTAGTGAGGTTGTCAATCTCACTGGTTTGCTGTAACAAAGGATTAACTGTATGGCGTGGAAGGTAATAGTGGTTTGCAACAAGTAAACGGTAAATAGTGGAAGATGTATCACTGGTAAATATTGGACCGGGGTCCATAGTTCACTAGTGGTGTTCTCCTTAGATAAACAAACATGGCATGCTAGGTAAACAAATTACAACAGGGCAATTGACAGGACTGAGCAAGGCATAACAATGCAATACTAGACATCATGATCCTATGAGATTCGATTGGACAATACAACAAGATACATAGACCGCCATCCAACTACATCTATGGCTAGAAAACCACCTTTGGATATCATCTGAACCCCCTCCAGTATTAAGTTGTAAGCAACAGACAACTGCTTTAAGCAAAGTATGTAAAGTAAACAATCCACTTGTTTCATGAACACGAGACCGTTGTTTTCTCCCTAGTGGCAACAGCACATCTACAACCTTAAAGATTTCTGTCACTTCCCTTAGATTAAATAGAGGCATGAACCCACTATCTAGCATAAATACTTCATCTTGGAGTCACTAGCAACTACTTGGCCAAGATAGCTACTAACAACGAAGAGCATGTAAGATAACAAACAACACATACACGATAGAATCAAATAGATAAAACCATTAATCAATCTAACATAGTAATCTCAATATCTGATACGTCGGAAACGTATCTATAATTTTTTATGTTCCATGCTTGTTTAGTATCTACTTTGCTTTGCTTTGTCCACACTTTGAGGTGTTTTTATATGTTTTTTGGTACTAACCTATTAACAAGTTGCCATAGTGTCAGTTGTCTGTTTTCTTCTGTTTTTGGTTCCAGAAAGGCAGAAAATCAATATTCTCGGAATTGGACGGGACAAAAGCCAAAGTCAATATTTTGCGGCGGGGAACACGAAGCCGGAATACAAGACGGAGAGGACTCACCAGGGGGCCACACCCCCTGGCCGCGCGGGTGGGCCCACCCCGCGCCTAGGGGGTGCAGACGCCCCTGGTTGCCCCTGCCTTGCCTCTTCGCCTACAAGAAGCCCCCGATGCAAAAACCCTAGGCACCCGATCAATATTCAAAACCGACTTTCAGAGGTTGGAAGGCCGGCTTTGTCTATGATATTACTATGCTTCTTCATAGGCTAAGGGATAAGCATAACGATTTACTGTCATTATGGTTTGACAGTCTGTCCTAGTTTTTTTTTCTTTTTTTTATGTACATATGTTTGTAAGTAAAACTCTGGACTGTTTTTGATGAATAAAGGACTGTGGGGGACTCCCATGCAGTAGAAAATTTCAAAAAAAAAAATCCACGAAACCGCCTATAGCCGCCGCCACCATCGTCCCTAGATCGGGGGGATCTGAAGCTCTTCCCAGCACCCTGCTGGAGGGGAGATCATCCCGGAGGCCTTCTTCTTCATCATGCCAGCCTCCGGTATGAAGCGTGAGTAGTTCCACCTTGGACTACAGGTCCATGTAGTATCTAGATGGTTGTATCTCCTCCGTGTGCTTTCATGTCTAGATCTTGTGAGCTCCATTCATGATCAAGATCTAATCTATTTGTAATCATGCATGTTGTGTTTGCAGGGATCCGATGGATATTGAGATTACTATGTCAGACTGATTAATGGTTTTGTCTATTTGATTCTATCATGTCTGTGTTGTTTGTGATCTTGCATGCTCTCCGTTGTTAGTAGCTATCTTGGCCAAGTAGTTGCTAGTGACTCCAAGAGGGGGTATTTATGCTAGATAGTGGGTTGATGCCTCTACTTAATCAAGGGAAGTGACAGGAATCTCTACGGTTGTAGATGTGCCGTTTCCACTAGGGAGAAAACAACGGTCACTTGTTCATGGAACAAGTGCATTGTTTACCTTACACATTTTTATTAAAGCAGTTGTCTGTTGCTTGCAACTTAATACTAGAGGGGGTTCAGATGATAACCCAAAGATGGACTTCTAATCATAGATGTAGTTGGATGGCGGCCTATGTATATTGTTGTATTGCCCAATCGAATCTCATAGGATCTTTTTGTCTAGTATTGTATTGTTATGCCTTGCTCAGTCCTGTCAATTCCCTGCTGTAATTTGTTTACCCAGCATGCCATGTTTGTTCTAAGGAGAACACCTCTAGTGAACTATGGACCCTGGTCAAATCTTTACCATTGATACATCTTCCACTATTACTGTTTACTTGCTGCAAACCATCATCATCTTCCACACCATACGGTTAATCCTTTGTTACAGCAACCAGTGAGATTGACAACCTCACTAATCATTGGGGCAAAGTCTTGAGTTTGTGTTGTGCAGGTTTCCACGTTGCTTGCACACCTTTGAGACGTTTCCTTCCTCATACTGGTTCTATAACCTCGGTTTCTTACTGAGGGAAAACTTGCTGCTGTGCTGCATCATACCTTGCTCTTGGGGTTTCCCGACGAAGCGCTCCCACATTGACGCAGCACCAACAAGCTTTTTCTGGCGCCGTTGCCGGAGAGGCTAAGGACGTCTTCACAAGGGGAGTCCTCCTCAACCTTTCTCTTTTATTTGTTTTTAGTTTTCTTAGTTTCTTTTGCTTGTTTTTTTGCCTCTTTTTATCAAAAACTTAAAAAAAAGTTTAGTTTGCTTTGCTTTGTTTTATCAAAAACACACAAAAAATAGTTCCTGCCCTAGTTGCTATCATGTCTGGTTTTGGTCCAATCTCTATGACACCTATGGAAGAGATCTTTGATTTCAAGCAAAAAGGTGAAGAGAGATTGAAAGAAGCTTGGTCTAGAATATTTGCTTTACAAAGAGAAACTGAGCCTAAGATGAGTCTTAGCTTGGTTATTAATAGTTTCTACCACGGTATTGCTCTTTGTTATAGATATGCTTTGGATGTTGTGGCTGAGAAGGATATTTTTCGATGTACTAAGGATGAATCTTTTGATGCCATAAAGAAATTGATTATGATTTATAAAACCCCTGGCAAGTCTAATTCCTCTTTTTTAGACATTTTTGCTAGGTTGAACACTCTTGAGTCTAGTACTGCTGCTTTGAACAGTTGCTATCACACACTTAGGGCGTACCATGATTATGTTCCAATAAATTATGAGCCTTCAAATGGTTTCCCACAATCAAAGTTTCTATAAATAGTGCCACTTTTGATGCTTGCTGTGATATCATGTCTGAATTTTGCCTTATGCCTAAAGATATTTACGAGTCTTTGAGTCTTTGGGGACTTTCTAAAGGAGGAGAAGAAATATCACTTACCAATAATGCAACTTTATTGCCCATTGGAATAGTTGAAGGTGTGTTTACAAAAATCTCAGAGAAAATGGTGTCTACTGATTATCTTGTTATTGAATGTGTAGACAAAGGACAAATTACACTTGGAAGATCCCTGCTGAAACACCTTGGAGCAATAATAGATGTGGGAAAAGGCATTATGCATTTTGCTCCTCCAATAAGCAATCATATTTTACCTAAATAGAATAATAAAGGTAAGAAAGGTAGGAGCAAAAAAGTTGATGTTAATGCTTTTTCATTTGAAAATACTTGATTTCTTGCTTCTTGTGCCTAACTTAAAGGCGTTAAAGAAAAGTACTTGTTGGGAGATAACCCAAGAGTTTCCTTGAGTCTTGGAAGTTATTACTTCAGTAATGACCTCTCCTTATCCTTTTTGTTTGCTTTTTGTGCCAAGAATAACCTCTAATGAGAGGAAGGTAAGATTTGGGGAGTTTCTGTCCCAAAACAGATTTCTATACTCCACCATAAAAATTCGTGAAGAGTCTCTGTAAGTTGTATTGAGCTTAAAATTTACGAATAAATCCCCCAGTATGTTAGCTAACTTTCATTAGTTCAACACTTTTTTATTTGAGCAACAACAGGTTTTCGAAAAAATCGGTTTCTACCTGATGGTCTGTTTTGATAGATTTCTGCCATTATTTGCATTTGCTTCTTTCTGATTCCTTTTTGGGTTCTTCTTGGGGAAATTGACCTTTTTGAAGGAGTTGTTATAGTAGTTTGTGTTTTTAGTGAAAAGTTTTGTTGTTCTAATGCTAAGCCTAAAGGTCTATTATCTTTTTAATACACTAATGTTGCTAATGAAGATTGTGTGAAGTTTTGTATGAAGGAAAAAATTCAGGTGTAGAGAGAGAATGATGTAATGAGATGAAGAATGGACAAAAGCTTAAGCTCGGGGATGCCACCCCGGTGTCGCCCCAAAAATATCCAAGAAGTACAAGCGTCAAATCTTGGGGATGCCCAAGGCATCCCCTTCTTCATCAATAAAAAGCTCAGGTCTTTCTAGACACTTCATTTTTATTGTTTCATGCACTGTTGTGTTGTTCTTGGAGCGTCTTAGTTTTTGTTTGCTTTGTTTGCTTGAGTAAAGTAGTTTGGACCCCCGTTCTCACTGTGTTGTTTCAAATAAGTTGATTGGTGTTGCAAAGGAGTAGAAAGTTCTTGCTTGAAAGTGCAAGAGGAGCTTGCATTGACTGTGACTTAGACTTTAGCATGTCATGCTTGGTGTTGTTTTGACCTTATGCTTAGTGATTATTGCTGTAGCATGACTTGTTCCAAACAATTGGGATTGCTTAGTGTGCCTTGAAGGAATCATGCGTTGTTTTAGCATGCAAAAGCATAGTATTGTGGTATTCTCCTTTGATGTTTTGTTTGGGTTGACTTGGCACATGCTCACACCATGTTATGACTATGAACAAGTCACCGTAGCCTCTATGATCATTTAGTACTTGACTTGTAGTAACACTTTATGCTTTGATTAGTAATGTTTTGTCGCTCTGCATGATTATGGCCATTATTGCTCTCTTAGTTGGTTGCTCCCAGTCTTTTGCTAGCCTCCACCTGTATGAGTAGCTCTACTCATGCTTCCAACTCCCAACAAACCAAGTTATTCCAAAGTATCCACTATAAATTCCTATGCATGGTGTGTTACACCATTCCAAGTATATTCTTGTTTTCATCTATCTTCCAATAAAAAAGTATTTTGTTATGTGAGAACTTAGTGATTAAAGCCCTCACAAACTTGATGGCACACTTTATATTCCTTGCCCCTAATAAAATTGAACCATTGTGTCATCTATGTTGTATATGCTTGCACTTATACGTTGGAATTAGTAGAACCATGCTGTCATGGGTAACGTTTTCAACATTGCACTTGTATTTTGTACACAGTTGATATCATGCTCTTTTGTCTATGGTTGTCGCCGGTGTGAAATAAAAAGGGAGCTTGTAAGTCCATGGAGTTATGTATTTTGTGTTAGAGAAACGCCTGAGCCGCTATCCTAAGCCATGCCTAATCATGGTGGAAACTTGCAACATCACCATAATGAGCAATCTATGAAGCATCCTCAATAAAAACCTATGCAAATAGCAAATAAAAAGATCGCTGGGATGCTCATTGTCTGCTTGCCTTGTCATTTTGGTTATGGGATAGCTCATGTACCATGTGTAAGGGGTACCCCGTTAGCGGTTCTCTATGATACACATGTACTTACAATGACAAGAACTTACAGGTGACTAAAGTTGAGTAGCATGAGGTGCGACCCTCGTATTCAAGGGACATGAGATTGCCAACGTATACTTTGTCAAGCATATACTCCATAGTTTGTTCACTTTAACCTAATCACTTCAAGATGCTTATGATAGGGGCAATGAGGGCCGAAAGCTAACAAGTACCATAATTTTTGGAAGCTCTTTTTGAAACTTGAAATCCCTGCTTCCCTTTATGAAGGGCCTTTCTTCCACCATTATTGAGTCTCCACTTTCTACCTTTAGGCACAAGTTAAGAGAGCATAGTTGTCATTCTTAGTTCTATGTGCAGTGTCCCAAAACTTATAGATTGATGCATATTGTTGATATTGCCTGTTCTTGTGCTACTTGTATCTAGTCACTCTTATGAACTTTGAAGGTGTCCTATGCATCTATTTGCTGCTCTATGAGGGACAAGCTGAATGCCACTATGCCATGTTTTCTGTATGTGAAACAAACAAACGTTTTTCAATGCATGTTATTCATGATCTTTGTTTATAGCCTTTCATGTTGTATGCATAGTTACTTTGTCTTACTGTTAGAAATCCATCTTTCATGCTCATGTTTAGAGTTCTTTGATACCAGCTTTCAATGCTTGGAAATGGTTTGATCTTGGTTTTGATGGTGCATATCACCTCAAAAATTATTCTTTTATCACATACCTACTCGAGGATGAGCAGGAGTTAAGTTTGGGGATGCTTGATATGTCGGAAACGTATCTATAATTTTTTATGTTCCATGCTTGTTTAGTATCTACTTTGCTTTGCTTTGTCCACACTTTGAGGTGTTTTTATATGTTTTATGGTACTAACCTATTAACAAGTTGCCATAGTGTCAGTTGCATGTTTTCTTCTGTTTTTAGTTCCAGAAAGGCAGAAAATCAATATTATCGGAATTGGACGGGACAAAAGCCAAAGTCAATATTTTGCCGTGGGGAACACGAAGCCGGAATACGAGACGGGGAGGACTCACCAGGGGGGCACACCCCCTGGCCGCGCGGGTGGGCCCACCTCGCGCCTGGGGGTGCAACCGCCCTGGTGGCCCCCCTGCCTCGCCTCTTCGCCTATAAGAAGCCCCCGATGCGGAAACCCTAGGCACCCGATCAATATTCCACGAAACCATATGTAGCCGCTGCCACCAACGTCCCTAGATCGGGGGGATCTGAAGCTCTTCCCGGCACCCTGCTGGAGGGGAGATCATCCCGGAGGCCTTCTTCTTCATCATGCCAGCCTACGGTATGAAGCGTGAGTAGTTCCACCTTGGACTACGAGTCCATGTAGTATCTAGATGGTTGTATCTCCTCCTTGTGCTTTCATGTCTAGATCTTGTGAGCTCCGTTCATGATCAAGATTTAATCTATTTGTAATCATGCATGTTGTGTTTGCGGGGATCCGATGGATATTGAGATTACTATGTCAGATTGATTAATGGTTTTGTTTATTTGATTCTATCATGTCCATGTTGTTTGTGATCTTGCATGCTCTCCGTTGTTAGTAGCTATCTTGGCCAAGTAGTTGCTAGTGACTCCAAGAGGGTGTATTTACGCTAGATAGTGGGTTCATGCCTCTACTTAATCAAGGGAAGTGACAAAAATCTCTACGGTTGTAGATGTGCTTTTTCCACTAGGGAGAAAACAACGGTCTTGTAACTACCTCGGTGAATTACGCTCCTAGTTACAAGCCTGGATGAGCGGAAATGGTTAAAATAGTATGGTGGGGCTCAAATGCCACTCACAGGTAGACCTTTCGACCGTCCTAACCATTTCCAAACATCGGGACAAGAACGGGCGGCGTAATCGGCAGGCGAAGGGATCAACTACATACACAAATGAGTATGTATGCAAGCCACCATACAATGGTTCTCAGAGTCATTCCATCTAAAAGAAATAGAAATATTGCAACGCCATACGGCAAGATCCAAATATCCTAGATAGATATAATAGTGTAGGATATTTCCTCATACATCAAACATCAGAGTATCAGGCGGAAGCGGCAAACAAGATCCGAGTACGGATAAGAAGCAAATCGGCATAAGATGCCCCATAATAAACACATCCCGCCCACAGATCTCACGGATCCCCGTTCCCGGAATCTCTACACCGAATGATCGTTGTCCACATCGTCCGTCTCCTCCACCCAGTATCCATCTTGTGAGTGCACCTGTTCATCTGAATCAAATAATTTATCGTGTGAGACCCTAGGGGTACTCAGCAAGTCTTTATGCCTCTAAAGGGGACACAACCTGGGTGACGCAATTGCAGCAAAAGATAATACCTAACAATTCTATGGATACTCGCTAACCATCCGCCTAACCATAGATAGACGGATGTTCGTGAATTAATAACAACAGTTATAGCAGTAATATTAACAGATCCATCCTCCTCCTCGCTTACCAACGAGGAAGCGGACGAACACCCCCCATCCGTTGGCAGTTTTATTATCCATTCCATGAGTGTTGCACTATTTACTAGTCAGTTACTTAGTCAAATTTAAAAGCGGTACTTTAGTTATACTTGTCTATGATCGAGAAACTGTGCTCCAAGTCGTCCATAACCGCGGACACGGCTTTCAGAAAGTTTTACCCTGCAGGGGTGCACAAATAGCAACACACACTCGATCAACCTCGGAAAAACCAAATCAAAACCCAACGAGGCATTCACGACAAAGCGATCACAGGATTCAGAATTATTTCAGGGGGCCACCCCATTAAGCTACCCGCAACGAAACTGGCCGGCTCCGAGACGGAATCAAGGTTTGTGTGGACGGCTGTAAACGACTGGGAACCCGAAAGTGTGACTGGGCTTGTCGATACAGCGAAAACGTGTCACGATCCTAAACAGTACAGGTGCTCCTCGCACAATCGTAAATAAAGCAGTAAAGCATGGCATAAGTACAGGATAGTAATAAAGCCCCAAACTACTTTGTGGCCCCAAGAAATAAGAATGAATCAAGCTCTGGCTCAGGGGGGTCCCATAAGCCTCCCGGATGTGGATAGCGCGAATATTCAAGGAACAGGAATCAAGTACTTGGGGTCCTACGGGACACAAGTGAGCATGAAAAACCAAATAGCAGATATTGCTTACCGGTGCCACTTTCATTAGTTATCCCATTACTACTCAGGTTAAGTTGTATAGGTACCTCGTTATCCATCAGACACTCACATACCCTACACATGCTGTTCTACGACCCGCATGGCTCAAACAACTCCTGTAGTAATGGCTCATGGGATGGAGGAACAAGCTTCGGTGGGGTTTAAAAGTAAAGGCTATGCAGTACTTGGGATTCAGTTTAATGCGATCGCGACTCAATGATGCAAGAATAAGATAGAGGCAATAGGTACTATATGTATGCAAGCATGTGGTAGTGCTTTCCTGGCAGCTCAGTTGAAGCGAGAGAAGGATCTGGGTAGTGCTCCTGGTTTTCTTGATATATCCCCTGCTCAGCGTCTATTCGAAGAAGAACCAAACAAACAAGGGCCAACATAAATAAAGTGCACAAGCATATAAATAAAATGCGACAAGCAAACAATCATGCCATGATGAATGATGCACAATTTGCATGGCAATAAAGTAGCATGGCATGGGTGAGATGTGGAATACAAGAATAAAGCCTTTTATTGAGTTTTGGTCACATTTTAACCTCATATAAGTTGCTGTATGCTTTATATTTATATGATGCATGCTGCAAGACAGAACATGGAATGCATAAACAGAAAGGTCTCGTCGAGCTGATCGATCTAGACATATTATTTGTCAAATTTGGAGTTATAAAACAAAAGTTATTAATTAATTAAGGGAAAAGGGCATTTTATTGTAATTTTAATCAACTCGAAATTTAAAGTGTTCAAACATTATTTTGAAGGGCATATTTGAATTCCTCACATTTTTCTGATTTCAAAACATATATTACATGTTTAATTTGGATTTATAATTTAAAAGATATATTAAAACAGATTTGAAATTTGAATTTAAATTAATTTTGAAAAGGTTTAAATTTAACAGACAGACGGAAAAACTTTTGCTACTCACCCAGGTCTAGCCACAGCCACAGACGAGTGGGGCCAGGCTGACTGGGTGCCACCGCGCGCAGATAAAGGTTTCTTACCGCGGCTTTATCCAGCCACAGCAAATGACAGGTGGGGCCACGGCAGCCCCAGGGCCACACGCGGGCGCGCCAGCGAGGACGCGACACGTGGGAGATCCAGGTAGCGCGTGTTAAGGGCATTTATCAGCGGGGGTGTTTTTTCAAAATGAACAGAGAGGCTGACGGTGAGCTCGGTGTACCGCGGGTTTGGCCGAAAAAGATGCAGGGGGTTTTATGCAAAAAGGCGACGCGGCACTGTGCTTCTTCTCTGCGCCTGACGATCGATCGGTGCGCGACAGCGGACGGCGCGGCGCGCAGGGTTCGAACCTGGGTCGCGGGTGCGTGCGCTGCGGGGGCTAGCCAGCGCGGTGGGCTGGGGTTGTTGTCAGGGAGGCAGCACACAGCTAGGTGAGGCTCTACGCGGCGCAGAGAACGTGCAGACAACGCGAGCGGCGGCGCACGCTGGGCGTTCGACGAAACGAACGGCGCAAACGGGAAGCAGCGCTGGACAGGGACATGTCTAGGGTGGTCAGTGGCTTACCGTGGGGCTGTCGGTGGCGTCGGATCGGACAGAGGAGCCGACGATCGGCGGTGATGCAGGCGGCCGGAGGATCTAGGGTTTGGCTTCGGGCGTCGCTGGTTCTGGTGGCCTGGTCCGCCTCCTCCTCGTGGCCGTGTACAGGGCGACGCAGAAGACGGCTGAGGTCTTCCCCGACACCCGCGTCTGCACGCCCGCCTCCTTGTTCTGCAGATGGACGGCGACACCGAGAGCGACGGCCGGGGTTGGAGAAGGAGGGACGGGGTAGCTGGAGAGGAGAGGGGGAGGAAGGTTACCCCGGGTTGGATCTGGACGGGAGCGAGGAGACGTGGGGAAAAGGGTAAAGGCTAGGGGAAGAGGGGAGGATGCCGCGGGGTAGACGGTGGAAAAGGTGGCTCGGCCACCTTTTCTCCTCCTCCTTCACGTGCTCGGGTAGGGCTCGGTGGGGCTGGTCCAGGCAGGTAGGGCAGGGCAGGGATGGCCGGCCAGGCTCGGGTGGGGCCGAGCTGCAGCGAGAGAGAAGGGAGAGAGATAGAGGGGGGACGCTCGGGTTGGAGCTAGGTTAGAGGAATGGGGTGGCTCGGGTCAGGGCTTGGTCTTAGGTTAGGGAGGGGTAGGTAGCTGGGGTGTGGGCCAGGGATAGAGGGTGGCCAGGTGGGTCCAGCATGGGGAGGCTCGGCATAGGTGAAGGGAGAGGGTGAGGTAGGTTTAGGGTTTATCTTAGGTGTAAGATGGTGGTAGAGGTGTAGGTGATTAGGGTAGGATCCTAGATAGAGGATTTGGAGAGAGGGGGTTTAGATGAGGGTGATAGGGTTTTAGCAAGATCAAACAAGACCAAGCCAAAAGGAGGGAGAGATGGAGAGATGATGATCCACTCCAAGATTCAAATAAAAACCAAAGACCACTCCAAGATTCAAATAAAAACCAAAGACTAGAATGTGGTGGTGCTTGCATGGCCCATGCAAAATATTTAATGCCATGTTTATTCTTGTGAGAACAATAATATTAACATGGCATTATTATTATGCATTCCCAAAATTGGAATAAAATCCAAGCAAAAAGAATTAAAAGGATGCCCCATGTGGAGTAGATGGAGATGACCATATTTGAATATAAATGGGACTTGCTAATGTGTATGTGCCACTAGGTATTTAGTAAGCCCAAAAATATCTCAACATGATAATAACCCCAAAACAACCCATATGGAAGCTAGGAAAAGGTTCCACTCACAAGGCATGCAAAGGTGGCCATGTGGCTCTCATAAACCAATAATGTGGAACAATATGGTGCATATATGAGAGCATGTGGAGATAGAATTGGATCCATTCCAACCCACATGAGCTAGAGGTAAAACCAAATAAGTTGCTATGCTCATATATGGTGGAATGGTGGAATGATGGGGTGATGACAAGAAAGGTGGTGGAGTTAATAAAAGATATGCCCCCAACTCAACTTGGGCATTTAAACAGTATATCAAGAACCAAATACAATATCAAGAGGCAAAAACAATTTACAATGCATATGAGAGAAGAACCAAAACAAAAAGGGTTTTATATGATGCTCAAATGCAAGGTGGCATGATGACATGAGCATGATATAATTATGATGCAACAATTATATATAGGAAGTAGCATTTATATAGACTAGGCTAGTAGCATTGCAATTGTTAGACAATTGGGATGCTACAGGTCTCTTGTTCATGGAACATGTGGATTGTTTACCTGACACACTTTGCTTAAAGCAGTTGTCTGTTGCTTGCAACTTAATACTAGAGGGGGTTCAGATGATAACCAAAGGTGGTTTTCTAGCCATAGATGTAGTTGGATGGCGGTCTATGTATCTTGTTGTATTGCCCAATCGAATCTCATAGGATCATGATGTCTAGTATTGCATTGTTATGCCTTGCTCGGTCCTGTTAATTGCCCTGCTGTAATTTGTTTACCTAGCATGCCATGTTTGTTTATCTAAGGAGAACACCACTAGTGAACTATGGACCCCGGTCCAATATTTACCATTGATACATCTTCCACTATTTACCGTTTAATTGTTGCAAACCACTATTACCTTCCACACCATACAGTTAATCCTTTGTTACAGCAAACCAGTGAGATTGACAACCTCACTGATTTGTTGGGGCAAAGTCTTGAGTTTGTGTTATGCAAGTCTCCATGTTGCTAGCAACACCTTTGAGTCGTTTCCTTCCTCCTACTGGTTCGATAACCTCGGTTTCTTACTGAGGGAAAACTTGCTGCTATGCTGCATCATACCTTGCTCTTGGGGTTTCCCGACGAAGTGCTCCCACGTTGACGCAGCGCCAACAATATCACACAACATGCATGATTACAAATAGATGAGATCTTGATCATGAACGGAGCTCACAAGATCTAGACATGAAATCACAAAGGAGGAGATACAACCATCTAGCTACTACATGGACCCGTAGTCCAAGGTGGAACTACTCACGCTTCATACGGAGGCTGGCATGATGAATAAGAAGGCCTCCGGGATGATCTCCCCTCCGGCAGGGTGCCGGGCAGAGCTTCAGATCCCCCCGATCTAGGGACAATGGTGGTGGTGGCTACAGACAGTTTCGTGGAATATTGATCGGGTACTTAGGGTTTAGGCATCGAGGCCTTCTTATAGGCGAAGAGGCGAGGCAGGAGGGCCACCAGGGCGGCTGCACCCCCTAGGCGCGGGGTGGGACCACCCGCGAGGCCAGGGGGTGTGGCCCCTGGTGGGTCTCCTTCGTCTTGTATTCATCTTCGTGTTCCCCACGGTAAATATTGACTTTGGCTTTTGTCCCGTCCAATTCCGAGAATATTGATTTTCTGCCTTTCTGGAACCAAAAACAGAAGACAACAGGTAACTAGCACTATGGCAACTTGTTAATAGGTTAGTACCATAAAACATATAAAAACACCTCAAAGTGTGGACAAAGCAAGGCAAAGTAGATACTAAACAAGCATGGAACATCAAAAATTATAGATATGTTTCCGACGTATCATCAATCTCACCGGTTTACTGAAAACAAAGGATTAAACGTATAGTGTGGAAGATAGTGATTTGCTTGTAGAAAGTAAACGATAAACAATAGATGGTATATCAATGATAAAGGAATGGACCGGGGTCCACAGTTCACTATAGGTGTTCTCCATAAGATAGATAGCATGTTGGGTGAACAAATTACAGCGGGGCAATTGACAGATTGAGAAAGGAAAGCAATACATATACTAGACATCTTGACTCCGACGTGATTTGTTTGGGCATTACAACATAATACATAGACTGTAATCCAACTGCATCTACGACTAATAATCCATCTTCAGGTTATCATCCGAACCCCTTCTAGTATTAAGTTGCAAGCAACAGATAATTACATTAAGTAATGGTGTAAATTAAACATACAATTGCCCTTGGACAAAGGATTGTTGTTTTCTCCCTAGTAGCAACATCACATCTACAACCTTAGAGATTTCTGTCACTTCCCCAGATTACTAGAGGCATGAGCCTACTATCGAGCATAAATACTCCCTCTTGGAGTTGCAAGCATCTACTTGTCCAAAGCATCTACCAACAACGGAGAGCATGCAAGATCACAAATAACATAGACATGATAGAATCAATAATCAATCTGACATAGTATCTCAATATCCATCGGATCCCCGCAAACACAACATGTATAATTACAAATAGATGATCTTGATCATGAACGGAGCTCACAAGATCTAAACATGATAGCACAAAGGAGGAGAAACAACCATCTAGCTACTGTATGGACCCATAGTCCAAGGGTGAACTACTCACGCATCACTCCGGAGGCTGGCATGGTGATGAAGAAGGCCTCCGAGATTATCTCTCCCCTCCGGCAGGGTGCCGGGAAGAGCTTCAGATCCCCCCGATCTAGGGACGATGGTGGTGGTGGCTACGGATAGTTTCGTGGAGATTTGATCGGGTACTTAGGGTTTCTACATCGAGGTGATTTTATAGGCGTAGGGGCAAGGTCGGTGGGCGCCCGAGGGGCCCACACCTGGTGGCGGCGCGCCCTTGGCCGCGCCAGCCCTAGGTGTGGCCACCTTGTGGCCCCACTTTGGCTGCCCTTTTGACTCCGTCTACGCTCTAGTAAAATATTGACTTTTGCTTTTGTCCCGTCCAATTCCGAGAATATTTCCTTACTAGATTTTCTGAAACCAAAACAGCAGAAAACAGGCAACTGGCACTAGGGCATATTATCAATAGGTTAGTTCCGGAAAATGTATAAAAATACCTCAAAGTATAGACAAAACATAACAAAATTTATACTAAACAAGCATGGAGCATAAAAAATTATAGATACGTTTACGACGTATCAGCCTCTTACCACACCTCGAGTTGTCATAAATCATGATTGCCATTCACTTGTGTGACTTGAATAATAATATGAAACCAAACTCTAAAGGAGTCACTAAGGACCGCTGAACCCTGCAACGAACTTTACAAAACCAGATAAGAACAACAAATATTTTTGGGTTTTCGATATTTAAAGCAAGAACTGAAGGCAAAACAAACAAAGCAAAATCTTTTTGGATTTTTCTTATAGCAAACCAAAGATAAAAAAGGGTGAAACAAACAAAAGCTAAAAGGTAAAGAAGCAAACAAAGAGAAACAACAATTTTTTTTGGTCTTTTTGTGTTTTGGAAAGAAAAAACAAAGCGAGAACAAAAACTAAAAAGAAAGCGAAACATGGATATGCAAAGTACCGACGGAACATGATATGTAGGTGAGTGTGATGTCGGTATACCTCCCCCCAAGATTAGGCTTTTGGCCTAAGTGGAGATCAATCGAAACGCGGGCAGGAGCTCCAAGTCGGTGGGTCATCATAAGAATGATCATAATCAGGCCCTCGTGAAGAAGAAGAAGAAGAAGCGCCCCAATCATAAGTGGGTTGCTGGTACGAAGACTCCCCCATGTTGGAGGGACTGACCGAATTATCCACGGCCTCCCTTCCAGCATTCTGCTCTTACTGGGAGAGCTCCTCCACGTATGTGTTGAGCTCTTCCTCCGTGAGTGACCATCCTTGCCTGACATCAAAGTTAAACAAAGCAGGTGCGGGCAAAAGGACCGTTTGCTCATACTTACCTCCTCTCCATCCTCTCTTGATAAAGGTTATTTCATAAGATAATTTTTTTAAATTAGCCCACAATGAAACAAATTTATGTTGTATCATGGAAGATCAACCCTCTCTATGGGAAACTATAAGTCTGAATGATGAGGCGCTAAACCATGCACAACTAATAAACAAGATGCAATGAGGCCTCCATAAATTCCACCTTTCTCACGGTTAGCAGCAAGACGGAAAGCTATCAAAGCACCCAAGTTATAGGTCTTATCCCGATTCAAAGCAGCTGAGATAAAATCTAGATCATATGAATATAATTTACTAGCAGTCTTCCTAGCAAGAACACACTTGTCAATGAAATAGGAAAAATATCGAATAGATGGGAGATGAATATTCCAAATTTTACCACTCTCCTTTGAGAAGCTGCTTCCTTGGCAAGTCTCTACATATACGTTCATGAGTGGTGTAGTCCTCTCTCTAATCCTCTCGCACGAACCCCACTATGGCACCTTAATAGCTGCACAAAAATCATCAAAAGGGAGATCGATAACTACATTGTAAATTTTGTAATGAACCATGGGGTTAGGCAAGGTCCAACTAAATCGAAAATCCTGCACCATAGACATAGTCAGTTTCACATATTGGTAAGGTTCATCTCCAACAAAATGCTCCAACCCTGCATTAGAAACTAGAGTCTAGAAATCTTGAAATATCCCTGCATCTTTCATGAATTCGGAGCATGGATAAATAGAAGGGAAAACTTCCTCCTCGCGGTGGACTTTCATAATCTCAGGTACCCTTAATTCATGTTGATTCAGCTAGTATTCACTCATCTTCTTTTCTAAAAATTTTAGACAAACATCAAACCAAGTGATTTCAAAGCTAATAAGTGATGGGGAACTACTATAGGGACTTGTAAGAGGGAAAAACATGCATCAAAATGATTTCCCAAAGAATAGAACAAGCATGCAAACTCACATAAACTGTCACCTACAGTAGCAAAATACTCAAGATATAATCCACCAATCAAAAATCTACTTGGACAAGCGGAGGAGGCACATACCAAAGAGCAAACCCTCCAAAAATCAGCAGCTAAGATGGGCTGAGCAAGGAGATCGAAAATCGGGAGCAATAACAGCAAGAACTTGAGCTTTGAGAAATTTTCTGGTGTTTTTTGGGAGAGAGAGAGAGGTGGTAGGAAGGAGAATAAGTGGAGGGCAACGGGTGGCACACACCATGGCGAGGCGCGCCCCTGGTCTGGTCGCGCCACCAGGTGGTGTGCCTGCCTGGTGGGCTCCCCTAGGTCACTCCATGTACCTATCTTCCCCTTTTTTGGCGTATAAATTTAATATGAATTTTTTGGAAATTTTCGGGAAACTTTATTTTTGAGAAATTTTCAGGTATTGATAAATGATTTTCTCGCAGAAAAAGGATTTTGGGAAGATGCAAAAACAAACCAAAACTATAACTACAGAAGTTCTAAGACACTCTAATATGCAAACATCTAGCAATGCAAAGATGAACAAGATGAAGAGCAAAGATTGGAAATGAGAAAGTAAAAATGAGCAAGGATAATCATAGCGAAAACATTGTTTTGTTCATCCAAAATCCCTTTGTTAACAAGGTTGATCAACTATTGTTACCAAAACAATTTTATATGAAAAAAACTTTGCATTTCACTAAATCATTATGTTACCTCAATCTTGATAGCAATATTCCCAATCATAATAGTTTCGTAATTTTCTTGTGGTATGGGACAATATATTTCTCCAACTTTGATGCCCTCAATATTTTCAATTGAATTTAGGCCATAATTCATGTCAATCTTCTTGGGGAAATAAACAGTATGCTCCTTGTAATTAATATTAAAAGTTACTTTTCCTTGATTACAATTAATGACAACACCTACAGTATTAAAAAAGGTCTCCCGAGAATAATAGACATATTATCATCTTCAAGCATTTCAAACAGAACAAAATCAGTTAATACCAAACAATTATGAGCCACTTGAATAGGAACATCCTCACATATACCAACAGGAATAGTAGTAGACTTATCAGCCATTTGCAAAGATATATCGGTTGGTATCAATTTTTCCAGTTGAAGTCTCTTGTAGAGAGAAAAAGGCATATACTAACTCCTGCTCCCAAATCACACAAAGCGGTTCTAACATAATTATTTTTAATAGAGCAAGGAATAGTTGGAATCCCTGGATCCCCAAGCTTCTTTGGAACCTTACCATTGAAGGAATAATTAGCAAGCAAGGTGGAAATTTCCTCATTAGGAATCTTCCTTTTATTAGAGACAATATCCTTCATATACTTTGAATAAGGACCTAATTTAATAGCATCAGTCAAAGGAATTTGCAAAAATAAAGGTTTCATCCACTCACAAAACTTGTTATAGTGTTATTCTTCCTTTGACTTGTGTTTCTTATCAGGGAAATGCATTGGTTTTTGAACCCAAGGCTCTCTTTCACTATCATGTTTATTAGCAACAAAATCTTCCTTAGTGTACTTAGTATTCTTAGTGTGCCTTTCAGGTTCCTCTTTAATTTCTTCCTTATCAGGAGCATCATTTTTATCATTACCACTTTCAGTTTCAGCATTAGAGACAAATATACTATTAGGATCTATAGCAGGTTCAGAAGATTCTACAACTGCTTTATGTTTATTTTTCTTTCTCTTAGAAGAAGTACCAATATTTTTAGCTTGTTGAGAATCCTGCTCAATCCTTTTAGGATGTCCCTCAGGATATAAAGGATCTTGAGTGGAAGCACCACTCCTAGTTCTAATTTCATAAGCATGTTTTTCTCCAGAAGCATTAACTAGCAAATCTTTTTGAACTTTAGTAAGCTGATCAATTTGAGTTTGAACCATTTGGAAATGTTTAACAAGCATTTTAACATCATTGGATGTTATTTACACAATATATTTCAACTCATTAATAGCTCTAGAGTTTTCCATTAAATGATTCTGCACTCTCTTATTAAAATTATCTTTCTTAACAATAAAAATATCAAATACTTATAAGCATTGATCAAGAGGTTTAGAATAAGGAATATCACATTCATCAAAATGTTGGAGAGAGTGTACCTCAATAGTGGATGAGTGGGATATTGGCTTACATAATTCTTCTATAGGAGGTAAATTCTTCACATCTTCAGATTTAATACCCTTCTCCTTAAGACATTTCTTAGCTTCTTTCATCACTTCATCATTTAATTCAATCACTTCTCTCTTCTTTGGTGTTGGAGTTGGGGTTGGCTCAAGCACAGTTGGTTCAGGTGTAGTTGGTTTAGATGTAGTTGACTCAGATGTAGTCCAATCATCATAATTATTGCTTATTTTAGCCATTAATTCCTCAACTTCTTCGGGAGTTCTTTTCCTGAAAACATAATCAACACAACTATCCAGGTATGTCCTAGATTCATCAGTTATTCCATTATAGTATATATCAAGAAGCTCATTTTTAGGTAATGGACATCCAGGATGTGTGTGAATTAAAGCACAAAACCTTGCCCATGATTCAGGCAATTTCTCCTTTTCTCCCTGTTTAAAATAAAAAAATCTGCAAAATGGCATGTCGAGCACTGATACATCGTAAACGTATTTATAATTTTTTATGTTCCATGCTTGTTTAGTATCAACTTTGTTATGCTTTGTCTACATTTTGAGGTATTTTTAAACATTTTATGGGACTAACCTATTAACAAGATACCACAGTGTCAGTTGCCTGTTTTCTACTATTTTTGGTTTCAGAAAAGCTAGTAAGGAAATATTCTCGGAATTGGACGGGACAAAATCCAAAGTCAATATTTTACCGGAACGAACACAGAGACCAAAGGACAGCCGGATGGGCGCCACAGGGCGGCCACACACACCCCTAGGCGTGGGCCCACCCTAGGTCATGCCAGGGCAGGGTGTGGGCCCCCTTACAGCCCTACTGCCTCGCCTCTTCGCCTATAAAAGCCCCCCGATACAGAAACCCTAAGTACCCGATATGAAACAGTATATAGCCGCCGCCATCGTCCCTAGATTGGGGGGATCTGAAGCTCTTCTCGGCACCCTACCGGAGGGGAGAGATCATCTCGGAGGCCTTCTTCATCACCATGCCAGCCTCCAGTATGATGAGTGAGTAGTTCACCCTTGGACTATGGGTCCATACAGTACGTAGATGGTGATGGCACTGCGTCAACGTGTAGTGCTTCGTCGGGAAACCCCAAGAGCAAGGTGTGATGCAGCACAGCAGCAAGTTTTCCCTCAATAAGAAACTGAGGTTATCGAACCAGTAGGAGGAAGGAAATGTCACACAGGTGTTGCAAGCAACGTGAAAACCTACACAACACAAACTCAAGACTTTGCCCCAACGAATCAGTGAGGTTGTCAAGCTCATCGGTTTGCTGTAACAAAGGATTAAACATATGGTGTGGAAGGTGATGATGGTTTGCAGCAAGTAAACAAGTAACAGTGGAAGATGTATCAATGGTAAAGATTGGACTGGGGTCCATAGTTCACCAGAGGTGCTCTCCTTAGATAAACAACATGGCATGAAGGGTAAAGAAATCATAGCAGGGCAATTGACAGGAACTGAGCAAGGCATAACAATGCAATACCAGACAAAAAGATCCCATGAGGTTCGATTGGGCAATACAACAATATACATAGACCTCCATCCAACTGCATCTATGACTAGAAGTCCACATTCAGGTTATCATCCGAACCCCCTCCAGTATTAAGTTGCAAGCAACAGACAACTACTTTAAGCAAAGTGTGTAAGGTAAACAATCCACTTGTTCCATGAACAAGAGACCGTTGTTTTCTCCCTAGTGGCAACAACACATCTATAACCGAAGATATTTATGTCACTTCCCTTGGAAACTAGAGGCATGAACCCACTATCGAGTATAAATACCCCCTCTTGGAGTCACTAGGAACTACTTGGCCAAGATAGCTACTAACAACGGAGAGCATGCAAGATCACAAACAACACAGACATGATAGTATCAAAAAGACAAAACCATTAATCAATCCGACATGGTAATCTCAATATCCATCGGATCCCCGCAAACACAACATGCACGATTACAAATAGATTAGATTTCGATCATGAACGGAGCTCACAAGATCTATACATGAAAGCACAAGGAGGAGATACAACCATCTAGCTACTACATGGACCCGTAGTCCAAGGTCGAACTACTCACGCTTCATACCGGAGAAGAAGGCCTCCGGGATGATCTTCCCTCCGGCAGGGTGCCGGGAAGAGCTTCTGATCCCCTCGATCTAGGGACGATGGTGGCGGGGGCTACAGAAGGTTTCATGGAGTTTTGATTGGGTGCCTAGGGTTTCTGCATTGGGGGCTTCTTATAGGCGAAGAGGCGAGGCTAGGAGGCGGCCGGAGGGACCACACCCTACCCAGGCACGGGGTGGGCCCACCCGCGCCTAGGGGGTGGCGGCCCTGGCTCGCCTCTCCGTCTCTCCTTTGGACTTCGTGTCGCCAACGGTAAAATATTGACTTTGGCATTTGTCCCATCCAATTCCGAGAATATTGATTTGCTGCCTTTGTGGAACCAAAAACAGAAGAAAACAGGCAACTGGCATTGTGGCAACTTGTTAATAGGTTAGTTCCAGAAAAGATATAAAAACACCTCAAAGTGTAGACAAAGCAAAGCAAAGTAGATACTAAACAAGCATGGAGCATCAAAAATTATAGATACGTTTCCGACGTATCAAGCATACCCAAGCTTAACTCCTGCTCGTCCTCGAGTAGGTAAGTGACAAAATAATAATTTTTGAGGAGACATGCACCGCCAAAACCAAGATCAAACCATTTGCAAGCATTGAAAGCTGGATCAAAGAACTCTAAACATGTGCATGAAAGATGGAGTTCTAACAATAGGACAAAGTAACTATGCATGCAACATGAAAGGCTACAAACAAAGATCATGAATAACATGCATTGAAAAACGTTTGTTTGTTTGTTTCACATACAGAAAACATGGCATAGTGGCATTCAACTTGTCCCTCATAGAGTAGCAAGTAGATGCATAAGACACCTTCAAAGTTCATAAGAGTGACTAGATACAAATAGCACAAGAACAATTAATATCACAATATGCATCAATCAATAAGTTTTGGGACACTGCACACAGAATGACAACTATGCTCTCTTAATGGTGCCTAAAGGTAGAAGGTGGAGACTCAATAGTGGTGGAAGAAAGGCCTTTTTATAAAGGAAGCAGGGATGACAAGTTTCAAAAAGAGTTTCCAAAAATTATGGTACTTGTTAGCTTTCAGCCGTCATTGCCCCTATCATAAGCATCTTGAAGTTATTAAGGTTAAAGTGAACAAACTATGGAGTATATGCTTGACAAAGTATAAGTTGGCAATCTCAAGTCCCTTGAATACAAGGGCCACACCTCATGCTTCACCTGTAAGATCTTGTCATAGTAAGTACATGCGTATCATGGAGAACCGCCAACGGGGTACCCCTTGCACATGGTACATGAGCTATCCCATAACCAAAATGACAAGGCAAGCAGACAATGAGCATCTCAGCGATCTTTTTATTTACTATGTGCATAGCTTTTTTATTGAGGATGCTTCACAGATAGCTCATTATGGTGATGATGCAAGTTTCCACCATGATTAGGCATGGCTTAGGCTAGCATCCCAGGCGTTTCTCTAACACAAAATACATAACACCATGGACTTACAAACTCCCATTATGAATCAGGATGGACATTTAATCATCACAAATTCAAACAATCAACTTAACTAATTATTTTCCTGTTAACACAAGAATCATAACTAGGATATTCCTATGATACACTTCACTGTTTGAGATCTAGTTCTAAGCCAACAACACCAGGATAATGATTTCCTCATGTCATAATCATGATCATAAACCCAGAGATGACAGTGAAAACTTATCAAGTCACTGACTTAATTAAGCATGATTCCCAAGCAACTATATCATCTGAATCTGATGCAATCCAAGCATCAAATCATCTAGTAAGCCACCAGAAACATCATAGATCATTTCAAGCAACAAGCCTCAGGCCAATAATCATTTAGCATGTGTACATACCATCCAAACATCATTCAATTCATCCAGTACATGATCAATCACATAGCAGGAACCCTAAATGGATAATCATCCTAATCTGAATCAGACAGTAACAAGAGAGGACATTGCCAGCATCTACCATCGAATTAGCAAGTAGAGAGCACCGGGGGAGAGGAATCAAACTCACCGTAGGTCCTCGCTGAAGAATAGAAGAGGAAGCAGAGGGGCCGGCGACCATGGCGGCACGGGGAGCACCCTAGAGGGGGCGCTGCAACCCGCACGGCACCACGACAGCGACCCTGATCATGCCTGGAGGTGCAGAGCATCACCTCGACGCACGACGACCACGACAGCACCTGAATCCGTGCCAATCCCCAAACCCTAGGGGTCGGGACGGCATCGATTCATGGCAGGAGAGCCCCAGGCTCGAATCCAATTGGATAGAATGAACGGGTGTCGCTGACAACCCCCTGTTGCACCACGGCGGCGGGAATCGCCGGTGGCGGCATCGCCGACCACAGGGTCAGGGTCAGAGGAGGAAAGGATGAACTGGAGAGAGAGAGGGAAAGAGAGAGAGAGAGAGGCAGTGAGGAGTGAACCGAGCTGGGCCAAACCCTTCGGGGTGGTCCTTTTGTCTAGAACTAATGGGCCACTCGGGCCCAATAAGTATAACTAGCCCAGAAACCTTTTCAGGCATGTTTTAATAAAAAGGAAAATACCAAAATACCCCTGGACTTAATAAAATTCTAGAAAATAAAATAAAAGTCCAAAAATTATAAATAAAATATATTTGGATTCACAATAATCCATACTATTCAAATAAAATAAAATATAAAATTTTAGACATTTAAAATTTTATAAGAATTTTGTAATTTATATATTCCTTATGGAATTTTACAAAATTATTGAAAGATGATAAAAATAAATAAAAATCACTTTCACTATATATTAATATTATAGTATTTTTGAAAAATACTAATTAAATATTTAATAACAATTTTTAATGTATAATTGATAATTCCTAAAAAGAATTATTAAATCAATGAAAGTCAAATAAAAAAAGAAATAAAATAAAATAATTCAATATTTGCTATAAATATTAAAAGGTAATATTTATAAATGCTTTATTAATATTAAAAGGCACCTTATATAGGGAAAATGCATATAGAGTTAAAATAATGCATTACATTACGTGCATAATCATTTTGCTTCTTTAAATATTTTCCTTACCGGGAAATAATGATGTTTTTGTAGACATAGAAGCTCAAGGTCCAGTGCAAGCATCAGACTTCACTACCTTGCCATCACAAGGCAAGTTCATCACTTGCTCATGTCCTTTGAAGAGTATTTATCAAAGTATTTGCAAATTGTGTGTTATCATATATGCTATAAAAGAAAGAAAATATTATTTTCGCAAATAAATAAATTATAGATATCATCCTAAGTGATGATAGAATGGAGCAATGGAACTTAGGGTTCTAGTTGCAAACAATGATGATCAAGTAGGGACTGAATAACCCCTGACATCAGTGATTCTAGCGCCGTATATTATGCGTTATGTCACATCCTAAATTTTAGATTGGGTTTTGCATATCATTCATGTCATTGCATCATGATCATCATTCACTTGCATTGACTTTCTGCATCCATGAAAATATTCGAGTTCCAAAACACTACTTTCAAAGCCCTATTTTGAATTGCTAAAATGCCCCTACAAGGGATCATACTAGGTTTGTATTTCCACCCTTTTTGTAAGCTAGTGGTGTTGATACAAATGATCCTATGATGATCCTCTGGTTTTTACAAAAATTTAGAGACAAGAATCACTCAATTCGGAGTTCGTACGAAAAAGATACGCTGGTTTTACTAAAACAGAAATTGGAGAAGAATTAGAACAAAAAAAGAGCAAACAGGCGCGCAGTCAGCCTGCTGGGCCGCGCCGGCCCAGCCGCGCCAGCTCGCGCAGCGCCCGTGCGGCACGCACTACGCGCCGCCTGCCAGCCCGCGTCGCGCGCCCGCAGCCGCTGACAGGCGGGGCCCGCCTGTCATCCCCGCCCCGCCGTGACCGGCGCGGACTCCGCCACCGCCGCCGCGTTTTCCGCCCGTATCGACCCCGAACTGCCTCGCCCCCTCCCCAAACTCTCGGGCCTCATAAACGACGCTGCCGCCACTCTTTCCCCCCTCGCACGCCCTACATCGCCCCCAACCTCCGGCAATTTCTCGCCGGAGTTGACACCGCCGCTGCCCCCGCCGCTCGCGGTAAGTGCTGCCATTGCCGCCTCTCTCTCTCCCGCGCCACCCTGCGAGCTCGTCGCCGCCACTGACCGTCCCCCTTCTTCTCTTCCCCACAGGGACCACCGACACCGCCACTCGCGGTCGACCTCGCCGCCGCCGACGCTCCCGAGCTCGCCCGAGGCCGCCTCCGCGCCGAGAAGCTTTGCCGCCACTTTCCCGACGCCGTGCGCCACTCCGCCGCCGCTAGGGACCGCCGACGCCGCTGCTCAGGTGAGCCACCCCGCCGCCGGCCACCCCTGCCCTCTGATCGGCGATGGACGGCCCAGATCGGGCCGTGGACTAGTCAGCCCGAGCGCTGACTGGTCAAACCGCCACGTCAGCGCCACGTAGGCACAATCAACAGTCAGAGTTGACTGTTTAATTTTAATTCGATATATTTGACAGATTTTAGGTAAAACTTGTAAAATTCGTAGAAAATAATCTACTGGGCCAAAAATTGCAAATAAAATAGATGTAGATTCAGTAACTCGTGTAGAATCTTGCTGTACCATTGTTTTACACTTTTACAGCAAGATTTTGTCCAGAATAATTAATTGAGTTAATGGCCTTTTTAGAGTAATTAATTCGTAGAAAAAGATCTGTAACTCCAAAAATTGCAAATAATATGTCCCTGGATTCAGTAGAACAAGGGGAATCTCAAAGTAAATTAAAAAGTTAGGCTTACAGTGATAAATTTTGCAGAATCTATTTAATGGCTTTCTACAGTATTTTAATTACTCAGGGAGTTATATAATTTCTTTTTGAGAAATTCC
Source organism: Avena sativa (assembly GCA_916181665.1). Lineage (NCBI taxonomy): Eukaryota > Viridiplantae > Streptophyta > Magnoliopsida > Poales > Poaceae > Avena > Avena sativa. The sequence goes on along the minus strand of OV702281.1, from coordinate 410,859,843 downwards.
AATTGGCACTGTTCCTATTTAGTAATGCCTACACAGTAGAATTTTTCCAGGATTTTGCAAACAGTAAGTTAACAGTAGTGAATTATTTGGGTTCTAGATCTAGTATTGAGCATTATAAATTGCATACTAGTTTTCCTTGCGCTAAAAATATTTTCCATGCTTGCATACAGTAGCTTTACTGAATAAGATTATGTGGTGCTGCTGTAGCATCAATCCACTTGTCATGCATGCATCTTGCATCATCTTTGTTTGCATATGCTTGTGGATGGTTTGTTTATGATTGCAATTGTATCGTGTAGATTGTGACGAGTGCAACGCTTGCTCGTGTGTGGATTGTTCTTCCGACCGCTACAAACAAGGCAAATAGATGCTACTTTTTTCATGATGTTATCCTACTATTTTCATTGCATTGTCGTGTATTTTGTAGATGCATGTGTAGGATAATACTATCGCTATGCTATGTCCTATTATGTGGTAGGGCTTTCCTTGTAGATGAACCACCGTTGGTAGATGTGCTTAGCCATGCTATGATGAACGAGGGCTGGGTTACATCACTGAAAGTTGTTCTAAATGTGTTGGTTTGCGAAAAACTAAAACAACTTAATCAATGAATCTCCTGGGTGTGATGGGATTGATAATTTTTGGTGGTATCATTGAGGAAAGGCACCCAGGTATCAAGAGAAAATGATTGGCTTCTTTATTTTGTAGCTTATGTGTACAACCATGTGCCAATAATGAAATGGGTGGTTGGTTGGACTTAGTAGGTTGTGGTAACTCGAACCCGCGTATCAAAAGATGTAGAATTTTGGTAGGTTGGACCGGTGCGCGTCGGGATTGAGGAGCTACTTACCGAACGGTCTCTTCTTGGACTTCTCCCTATCATCACCCAAAATGAGAGTGATGGTACGAACTGGGCTGGCCAAGTCACATGGGTAAAGTGTACTAACCCCTGCAGGGTGTATAATCTAATCGATTAGCCGTGTCCCCGGTTATGGACATCTGAGTTGCTTGGTATTGATTCCATGACATGTTTCTCGCTCATTCTAATTTCATAATTGCTTTAATGTTGTTGGGTTAACTTAACTGGGATCTTTTTCAAAGAAAATCAAAAACTGTTTATGAAAGTAGGACAAAGGTATTTGCAAATGCAAGCTAGCCACAGCTCCACCTGCCAAATATGCATGTAGTTGTTAGCACTATTGTCTCCTTTAATAGCTCTACTTGCCATACATTCCATGTATTGACCCTTCGGGGCTGCTACATTTCATGTTGCAGGATATTCCGATTCTGAGTAATCGATATAGGCCACGGTACTCCACTCGGCACTTGTTCACTTGTGGGCAATTTGAAGAATGGAGGATTTGCTTTATTTATGTTGCTACCTGAATAATTTGAGCTAGCCTTGAGCTAAGCATTTATTGTAATAATGGTACTCTGGATCATCATTATTTATGATACACGGATATTTGGCTATGTTATTCATCTTATTCTATTGTGGGCCAATGAACCGATCCAGGGATTGGCATGTCACATAGAAGCTATGGTCTTTTCAGAACCGTGGTGTTACAAGATGGTATCAGAGCCTGTGTGTCGACTGTAGGATCGTGACCTAGGTTTGTAATAGGAAGCCATAGAATTATTGAAGCTTATATTAACTCTGTCTTTCATCTTATGCCTTTCACTCTCGTAAATTCTTACCATATGCTATTCTCACACTTTCCTCTTTAATTGATAGATGGGAGAAGTCAGGACTGAGTATGCAACCATGGAGTCACCAAGGCCCTTTGCAAGACAGTTAGCACAGCTCTCGCAGTCATTGGGATTGCCACTGCCCATGTTCAAGGGAAGAAGGCTGTACACCTATGGATATGGCGAGTATGCATGGGAGATCACCACTTTCATCTTCAGGGATGCCGCCTTGCCAAACCCTGTGCATCTGATCTACACCAAGACATACTGCAACTGGGGACTTGGAATAAACTTGGCCATGCATGAAGCCCTGTCTCGCCAGTGCCATCTTGTTCGACACCTACTGCCAGCAGATTCACCCTACCATGACTATGGGAGGCGTGATGAAGATGGGAACATTGCGGTTACCCCGGGCGACAGGAACAACATTCCGCCCCGTCGGAGGCACATAGAGGACATGGAAAGGGAGAATGGAGCTCTAGCTGAGAAAGTGATGATGGTAAAGGAGATTGCAGACTTTGCCAGCAATGGTATGGTGGTCCAAGGACAGGAGATAGACACCTTGCATGAAGCTGTGGGAGTTCTGGAGAATGCCCTGATAGGCATGGATGCAACCATAGCTCAGCTTAATGGGACTGTGCAGGATAACACCCAGACCATACAACAGTTGCAAGGGACCGTCCAGGAAAGGGATCAAACTATTGAGGGTATGGCAGCCCAGATTGCCGCTCTCCAAGCACAGCTAAATCCACCCTCTGATGATGACAATGGAGATGATGGCAACAATGATGATGATGATGACAGTGGGAACGATGATGATGATGAGGACGAGGATGATGATGATGATGGAGACGATGATGGTGGAGGAGATGAAGCTGTTGCAGTTGCAGTAGAGAATGAAGAAGAAGAAGAAGAAGAAGAAGAAGAGGATCCAGAAGAGGTGGAGTTTGAGATTTCAAGTGATGACTCAGGAGAGGTGTACACTCCGCCACCATGGTTGGATCGTGGACAGAAGCGCCAACGCATGAGTGCAAGGACCTACCGCAACCTCTTCAAGAAATAGATAGAAGTCCACCAATTAGTCTTCGTTAGGAAAAATCATTAGGACTAGTCTCGATCGATGTAAAACTTAATTAATGTTAGTTTAAGGCCCAGTTCTTTTGGCGGCTTCTCCGAGAAGCCGCCCTACCCCCAGCTTCCTGGGGAAGCCGGTTCAAAAAAATTAGAAGGCTTCCAAAGTGGTTAAGGCTAAACTAACTTGGAAGCCTCATAAAATTTTGGAACCGGCTTCCCCAGGAAGCTGGGGGTAGGGCGGCTTCTCGGAGAAGCCGCCAAAAGAACTGGGCCTAAGAGTGTTTAGTTGCTTATTTGTGTACTCCAGTATCCCAGGATTATTTGTGCGAATTTTATGGAAGAGTTATGGCAAGTATGGTCAAAATCTGAGTTATTCCTGTTGCAGTTTTCTGCTGATACATCAGTACTGTACGATTTTTCATATTTTACTGTGTATCTGGGAAAAATCTGAAAAAAATAGGGATGGTTCGAAACTCTCTGTACTGTATGCACAAAAATAAGCTAAAATTCCTGACGAGTTTAAATCCAGTAGAAAAATTCGTGAACACTGCTGGACTGTTCTGGCAGATTGTTGTTTTTAATGCTTTGTTGATCAACTGTGTAGATAACCATTGCCAACTCTTCTAAAAACTATTTCAGTAGATATATACTGCTAGGATAACCCCTGGGATGTTGCTGGTCACTTGTTTGTTGATGTGTTGCTTGCTTGAGATTGTCTGCTATTGTTTGATGTTGTTTGATCATAATGCATGGGTAGAATCCTGTTTTCGTAGTTGATTATTTCTAAGCTTACCTGTGCTGAACCGCAGATACCTCCCCGCCATCAACCCACTGAGTTGGAGCAGCTCATGGCAGCTCAGGCACAGCTGACCCAAGTTATGACCCAGTTCATGGAAGCTCAGAACAACAACAACAACAACAACAACAACAACAGCAACAACAACAACAACAATAACAACAACAACAACAACAACAACAACAACAATGGGAACAACCAGCCTCAGGGAGATGCTCTCACCAGGTTTCTGAGGCTAAGGCCAGCTAAGTTCTCTACAGCAACGGAACCAATGGTTGCTCTTGACTGGTTGCATTCAGTCAACAAGGATCTGGTGACTGTTGGGTGCACTGATGCTGAGAAGGTGAGGTTTGCCGCTCACCTACTGGAGGGACCAGCCGCTTCTTGGTGGGACACTTTTCAGATCACCCACCCGCTGGACACTGTGACTTGGGCAATGTTTGAGGAAGGTTTCAAGACCAACCACATATCTTCAGGAGTTCTGAGCCTGAAAAGGAAGGCGTTCCGCAACTTGCGCCAAACCAATCGCACCGTGGCTGAGTACATTGAGGAGTTCAACAACCTGTCCCGTTATGCACCTGAGGATGTTGACACTGATGCAAAAAGGAGGGAGAGATTCCTGGATGGCCTCAGTGATGAGCTTTCAGTGCAACTGCTGGTGGTTTATTGTCCCACTTTCCAGGAGCTTATGGACAAGGCCAGGATCTTGGAAGGGAAGCACAAGCAGGTGGAAAACCGCAAGAGAAAGAGCAGCAATCACCACTCTGGTTCTCACCACAAGTCTCGCACTTCTTATGATGGATACTCCAAGCATGGAGGGAGTGACCATGGGAGCCATGACCGCCACAACCATGGAGGCGATGGACATCGCCATGATAGCCACAAGAGCAACCGCCACAACCACAAGGGAGGACACACCCACCACTCTGGAGGACATAGTGGACACGACCGCAACCATGATCGCAGCTTTGTGAAGAAGGATCTGAGTGAGGTGACATGCTTCAAGTGAAGGGTTTCACGGCATAGTAAATCAAAATTTTCTACGGATGCGAACAGAGGGAAAGCCAAGATCTAATCTAGGAGATGCAAACAACGAGAGAGATTGGATTAGATCTTCACACCCTTGAAGATTCGCACAGCGGAACGTTCGTCGGAACGTGGGTGATGTAGTCGTACTCGCTTCTCCTCCTCGCGATCCGATCCGATCTAGCACCACAAGTGGCGGTGCCTCCGTGAGATGCACACGTGCAGCACCTCGACGTCTCCTCCTTCCTCGGACCAGCAAGTATGGTGGAGAGACGGATTGGATCTACAACACGACGGCGTGGTGTATATGGTGGAGAATTTCTGCAGCAGGGCTTCGCCTACAAACAGTCGGGAGGGAGAGAGGAGGGCAGCAGGACATCTAGCTCTTGGAGGGGAAGGTGTGGGGGGTGGTGCGCCCCCAGACCTCTTTATATAGAGGGGTGGGGCGGCAACCCTAGCCCCCTCCCCCAAGCCAAGGCCGGCGGCCAAGGAGGAGGAGTGGGGGGCAAGGAAACCCCCCCTTCTAGAAGCTCTATCTAGAGTTTAAACCCTCTTGGCCGGCTGGGCCCTATGGGGCCTTGTGCCCCTGGACCAATGCGGCCAGGGCACTCCCTCATAGGCCCATGCCCCCTCCCGGAAGGTGGGGCCACGTTGGTCCCCTTCTGGAAGGTTCTAGAAGCTTCCGGTACAATACCGATTAACCCGGAACAATTCCGAACTCCAAAAACTGCACTGCCTTATATGAATCTTATTCTCCGGACCACTCCGGAACCTCTCGTGATGTCCCGGATCCCATCCGAGACTCCGAACGAAAACTCATAAACCATTTATCCAATCTATCCTAGCGTCGAGACACGTTAAGTGTGTGACCCTGCGGGTTCGAGAATATGCAGACATGATCTTCTATCAATAATCAACAGCGGGGTCTGGAAACCCATATTGACTCCCACACATTCATCGATGATCATATCGGATGAACCACGATGCCAGGATTCAATCAATCCCATATATATATTCCCTTCGTCTCGCGATATTTTACTTGCCCGAGATTCGATCGTCGGTACCGTCATACCTAGTTCAATCTCGTTCACAGCAAGTACTTTACTCGTTCCATAATCCGATATCACTTTGTGATTAACTCCTTAACCACATGCTTGCAAGTGGTGTTGATATCTATTACCGAGTGGGCCCGAAGTATATCTCTCCGACTTGGGAGGGACAAATCCCATCTCGATACATACAACCCAACAGATACTTTCCGATCACCTGAGAGACACCTTTATGATCACCCTCTCATAGGATGACGTTTGATGACCTTAAAGCTTTCTTCCGATACCAGGGAGTTGTATTATCTCATGGTCTAAGGAATACAATATTTGACATAAGAAAAGCTTCGCAAAGACGAACACGATGACAAGATCTAATTGCTTCGCTTAGTTTGGGTTTGTCCATCATATCATTCTCCAAATGATATGATCTCATTATTAATTGACAACTCATGTCCATGGTTAGGAAACCTTAACCATCATTAATCAATGAGCTAGTCCATAGAGGCGTACTAGGGACACGGTGTTGTTCACAAACCACACAAGTATTAAAGTTTCCGCTTAATACAATTCTAGCATGGAATATAAACATTATCATGAACAAGAATTATAATAATAACATCTTTATTATTGCCTCTAGGGCATAATTCCAACAGTCTCCCACTTGCACTAGAGTCAATAATCTAGTTTACATCTGGCAACAATCTCACACCCATGGCACTGAGGTGCTGATCATGTTTTACATGTGGAAGAGGTTTAGTCAATGGATCTGCGACATTCAGATCTGTATGTACTTTGCTAATCTTCAGATCTCCATCTGCTATATAATCTCGGATTATATGAAACTTGCGGTTGATATGCTTGGTCTTTGGATGATATATTGGTTCCTTAGCGAGTGCTATGGCGCCAGTGTTGTCACACAATATCTCCAGTGGGTCCAATGCACTTGGAACCACGCCAAGCTCAGTGATGAAGTTCCTGATCCAAACTCCTTCACTTGACGCTTCTGCAGCAGCCATGTATTTCGCTTCTACTGTAGATCTCGCGATCACGCTTTGCTTGCAGCTTCTCCAGCTCACAGCTCCTCCATTCAAAATATACACGTATCCTGTCTGAGATTTAGAATCATCCTTGTCGGTGTCGAAACTAGCGTCGACGTAACCTTTTACGACGAGCTGTTCATCACCCCCATAGACTAAGAACATTTCTTTAGTTCTATTTAGGTACTTTAGGATGTTCTTCACGGTTGTCCAGTGTTCCACTCCTGGATCACTTTGATACCTGCTCGTCAAACTAAGAGCATTGGACACATCCGGTCTAGTACACAGCATGGCATACATGATCGAACCTATGGCCGAGGCATAAGGCACTTTGCTCATAGCTTCCCTATCATTTACCGTAGCTGGACACTGAGCCTTGCTCAATATCTTACCTGACAACATAGGCACTGAACCTTTCTTTGCCTTATCCATTCTGAACCTTTTCAGAACTTTGTCTAGGTATGTACTCTGGCTTAAAGCTATCAGGCGTCTTTGCCTATCTCTATAGATTTTGATGCCCAATATATAAGCAGCTTCACCTAGGTCTTTCATTGAAAAACACTTGTTCAAATAACTCTTCACATCGTTAAGCATGTTGATGTCATTTCCAATAATCAATATGTCATCCACATATAGTACCAGAAACGTCACCGAGCTCCCACTCACTTTCTTGTAGATACAAGCTTCATAGCAATTTGGAACAAATCCAAAGCTCTTGATCACTTGATCAAAACGAAGGTTCCAACTCCGAGATGCTTGCTTCAGTCCATAAATGGAACGCTGAAGTTTGCATACTTTACTAGCATTCTTAGGATCGACAAAACCTTCGGGTTGCATCATATACAACTCTTCATCTATGTTGCCATCGAGGAAAGCAGTCTTGACATCCATCTGCCATATTTCATAATCATGAAACGCAGCAATCGCTAATAAAATCCGAATGGACTTAAACAACGCTACGGGAGAGAAAGTCTCATCGTAGTCAACACCTTGAACTTGTCGAAAACCTTTCGCGACAAGCCGTGCTTTATAGACGGTAACATTACCATCCGCGTCCGTTTTCTTCTTGAAGATCCATTTGCACTCAACGGCCTTTCGGTCGCTAGGAGGGTCCACCAAAGTCCATACTTGGTTTTCGCTCATGGATCCCAATAAGGATTTCATGGCTTCTAGCCATTTCTCAGAGTCTGGGCTCATCATCGCTTCCTCATAGCTCGTAGGTTCACTGTCTTCTACTAGCAAGACAGTCAAGACAGGGTTGCCGTACCACTCAGGAGGGGCACGCGACCTTGTCGACCTGCGACGTTCAGTAGCAGCATCGTCCAAAGCTTCATGATCCTTGTCATTAGCTTCCTCCATTGTTGGTGCAGGTGGCACTGGAACAATTTCAGGTGCTGCGCTACTCTCCAATTCAAGAGAAGGTTCAATAACCTCGTCTAGCTCTACTTTCCTCCCACTCACTTCTTTCGAGAGAAACTCCTTCTCAAGAAACGAACCGTTCTTTGCGACAAACACTTTTCCTTCGGTTCTGTGATAGAAGGTATACCCAATAGTTTCCTTAGGGTATCCTATGAAGACACATTTCTCCGCTTTGGGTTCGAGCTTGTCCGGCATCAACTTCTTGACGTAAGCTTCGCATCCCCAAACTTTAAGAAACGACAACTTAGGTTTAGCACCAAACCACAGTTCATACGGTGTCGTCTCAACGGATTTAGATGGAGCCCTATTTAAAGTGAATGCAGCGGTTTCTAATGCATAACCCCAAAATGATAACGGCAAATCAGTAAGAGACATCATTGATCGGATCATATCTAATAGGGTTCGATTCCGGCGTTTAGACACACCATTGCGCTGTGGTGTTCCGGGTGGCGTGAGTTGCGAAACGATTCCGCTTGCTTTAAGATGCGTGAGAAAATCATAACTCAAATATTCACCTCCACGATCGGATCATAGAAACTTAATCTTTCTGTTATGATGGTTCTCCACTTCATTCTGAAATTCTTTGAACTTTTCAAACATTTCAGATTTATGTTTCATTAAATAGATATACCCATATCTACTTAAGTCATCGGTAAAAGTGAGAAAATAGCGATATCCACCGCGCGTCGAAACACTCATCGGTCCGCATACATCGGTATGTATGATTTCCAACAAGTCCGTTGCTCGCTCCATCATACCGGAGAACGGGGTTTTGATCATCTTGCCCATGAGGCATGGTTCGCATGTGTCAAATGATTCAAAATCAAGAGACTCCAAAAGTCCATCAGAATGGAGTTTCTTCATGCGATTTACACCAATAAGACCTAGACGACAGTGCCACAAATAAGTAGTATTATCACTATCTACTTTGCATCTCTTAGCCTCAATTTTATGGATGTGTGTTTCATCCCTTTCGAGATTTAGAAGAAATAAACCATTCACAAGAGGTGCATGACCATAAAAGATGTTACTCATATAAATAGAACAACCATTATTCTCCGATTTAAATGAATAACCGTCTTGCAATAAACACGGTCCAGAAATAATGTTCATGCTCAACTCAGGCACATAATAACATTTATTAAGGTTTAAAACTAATCCCGAAGGTAAAACTAAGGAGAGCGTGCCAACGGCCATCACATAAACTCTTGATCCGTTGCCAACGCGCATCGTCACCTCATCCCTCGCAAGCCGCCGTCTATTCCGTAGCTCCTGTTTCGAGTTACAAATATTAGCAACTGAACCAGTATCAAATACCCAGGCACTACAACGAGGGCTAGTAAGGAAAACATCAATAACATGTATATCAAATATACCTTTGATGGTGCCAGCCTTCTTGTCCGCTAAGTACTTTGGACAGTTGCGCTTCCAGTGACCCTTGTCCTTGCAATAGAAGCACTCAGTGTCCGGCTTAGGACCAGACTTGAGCTTCTTCTCAGCAGGGGCAGTGCGCTTGCCGCCGCCCTTCTTGAAGGGCTTCTTTGCTCCCTTACCTTTCTTAAAGGTGGGCTTGTTGACCATTACACATGATTATCCTTTTTGATTGTCCACTTCCGTGGCCTTCAGCTTTGCGAAGAGCTTGGTGATCATATCAGTGGAACCAATCTGATTATGAGTCACTACAAAACTTTTGTAGCTGGGAGGGAGTGATTACAGAACCCTGTCAATCTTGAGCTCCTCTGGAATCGTGCATTCCAGTTGCTCAAGGCGTTGAGTGTAGCCCGTCATCTTAATGGCGTGCTCACTAACGGAACTCCCTTCCTCCATCTTGCAGTTAAAGAACTTCTCAGAGATCTCATATCTCTCAGAACGGGCCTGAGTCTGAAACATGGTTTTCAGCTCTTCGAGAATCTCAAAGGGGCCGGGATAGTCTTCAAAACGATTTTGAAGTTCCGGTTCCATAGAAAACAACATGGTGCTCTTAATCACACCATAATCATCTTTGCGCGACTGATAGACAGCTTTCTCATCAGCCGGCGCAGTTGCAGCAGGGGGGTCACCTAACGCTTTCCCAAGGACATAGTCCTTTTGACCGCCAGAGAGAATGATTCTTAGATTGCAGAACCAATTGGTGAAGTTAGACCCATTGTTTCTAAGCTTTTCCTTCTCAGCAAAAACGTTGAAGTTGAAGTTGGACTTAGCCATTTGATCTACAATATTTGCAAGTACAAATTAGACTATGTTCATGATAACTAGTTCAACTTTTAATCAAATTACTAGATGAACTCCCACTAAATTCAACATCCCTCAAGTTGTTTAGTGAACACGATCCAAATTCACCACACCTAATCCGATCTTCACGAGAAGAGATGTGGTTTCAATGGTGGACAACGAAGTGTCGATCATATCATTCATATGACTCATGCTTAACCTTTCGGTTCATGTGTTCCGAGGCCATGTATGTACATGCTAGGCTCGTCAAGTTAGACCCAAGTATTTCCGCGTGTGCAAAACTGGCTTGCACCCGTTGTATGTGAGCGTAGAGTCTATAGCACCCGATCATCACGTGATGCTTGGACACAACGAACTTTCGCAACGGTGCATACTCGGGGAGAACACAGTTTTTATCTTGATCTTTAAGTGAGGAATCATCTTATAATGCTACCGTCGCGATCTAAGCATAATAAGATACATAAAAGGATAAACATCACATGCATATAACTTTAATGTGACATGGTATAGCCAATCTTCGCGCAATGATCTCCATCTTGTGCGCTCCGGCATGATCTCCATCACTCCACCATGATTGCCTCCACCACGAATAGCAACTACAACTATTGCTAACTACTTAGCGATAAAGTGAAACTATTACATGGCGCATAAGAAGTTGACACACAGGTCATACACAATTATAAAGACAACCATATGGCTCCTGCCGGTTGTGTACTCATCGACATGCAAGTCGTGAAACATTACAAAACATGATCATCGCATACATTATACACATCACATCTTGGGCCATACCATATCACAGAAAACACTCCCTGCAAAAACAAGTTAGACGCCTCTACTTTGTTGTTGCATGTTTTACGTGGCTTATGGGAGTAGATGCTAAGAACGATTCTTACCTACGAAAAGCCACAACGGTGATATTATGGTTGCCAAACTCCGGTGGTAATCCCATGACAACTATAGTGAGAGAAACTTACATCCACCAGCCGCATGTGTGGAACAAGCCACACGTCAAGTGCGGAGCCGGTCTCGCGAACGACGTCGCGTAAGGTTGGCCTGGACCGCTTCAATCTCACTATCCCGCGTCATAAGAAGAACACAAACAAGAGGCTTGCAACAGAAAACATCAACGCCCGCAACAACCATGTTGCGTTCTACTCGTGAAACACATCTACGCATAGATCTAGCTCTGATACCACTGAAGGGTTTCGCGACATAGTAAATCAAAATTTTCTACGGAAGCGAACAGAGGGAAAGCCAAGATCTAATCTAGGAGATGCAAACAACAAGAGAGATTGGATTAGATCTTCATACCCTTGAAGATTCGCACAGCGGAACGTTCGTCGGAACGTGGGTGATGTAGTCGTACTCGCTTCTCCTCCTCGCGATCCGATCCGATCTAGCACCACAAGTGGCGGTGCCTCCGTGAGATGCACACGTGCAGCACCTCGACGTCTCCTCCTTCCTCGGACCAGCAAGTATGGTGGAGAGACGGATTGGATCTACAACACGACGGCGTGGTGTATATGGTGGAGAATTTCTGCAGCACGGCTTCGCCTACAAACAGTCAGGAGGGAGAGAGGAGGGCAGCAGGACGGCTAGCTCTTGGAGGGGAAGGTGTGGGGGGTGGTGCGCCCCCAGCCCTCATTATATAGAGGGGTGGGGCGGCAACCCTAGCCCCCTCCCCCAAGCCAAGGCCGGCGGCCAAGGAGGAGGAGTGGGGGGCAAGGAAACCCCCCCCTTCTAGAAGCTCTATCTAGAGTTTAAACCCTCTTGGCCAGCTGGGCCCTATGGGGACTTGTGTCCCTGGCCCAATGCGGCCAGGTCACTCCCTCATAGGCCCATGCCCCCTCCCAGAAGGTGGGGCCACGTTGGTCTCCTTCCGGAAGGTTCTAGAAGCTTCCGGTACAATACCGATTAACTCGGAACAATTCCGAACTCCAAAAACTGCACTGCCTTATATGAATCTTATTCTCTGGACCACTCCGGAACCTCTCGTGATGTCCCGGATCCCATCCGAGACTCCGAAAAAAAACTCATAAACCAATTATCCAATCTATCCTAGGGTCGAGACACGTTAAGTGTGTGACCCTGCGGGTTCGAGAATATGCAGACATGATCTTCTATCAATAATCAACAGCGGGGTCTAGAAACCCATATTGACTCCCACACATTCATCGATGATCATATCGGATGAACCACGATGCCAGGATTCAATCAATCCCATATATATATTCCCTTCGTCTCGCGATATTTTACTTGCCCGAGATTCGATCGTCGGTACCGTCATACCTAGTTCAATCTCGTTCACAGCAAGTACTTTACTCGTTCTGTAATCCGATATCACTTTGTGATTAACTCCTTAACCACATGCTTGCAAGTGGTGTTGATATCGATTACCGAGTGGGCCCGAAGTATATCTCTCCGACTTGGGAGGGACAAATCCCATCTCGATACATACAACCCAACAGATACTTTCCGATCACCTGAGAGACACCTTTATGATCACCCTCTCATAGGATGACGTTTGATGACCTCAAAGCTTTCTTCCGATACCAGGGAGTTGTATTATCTGATGGTCTAAGGAATACAATATTTGACATAAGAAAAGCTTCGCAAAGACGAACACGATGACATGATCTAATTGCTTCGCTTAGTTTGGGTCTGTCCATCATATCATTCTCCCAATGATATGATCTCATTATTAATTGACAACTCATGTCCATGGTTAGGAAACCTTAACCATCATTAATCAATGAGCTAGTCCATAGAGGCGTACTAGGGACACAGTGTTGTTCACAAACCACACAAGTATTAAAGTTTCTGCTTAATACAATTCTAGCATGGAATATAAACATTATCATGAACAAGAATTATAATAATAACATCTTTATTATTGCCTCTAGGGCATAATTCCAACATCAAGTGTGGTCAGAAGGGACATTATGCGGACAACTGTTCGGAGAAGAAGGTGCTGAAACCAACCAACAACCAGAAGGCCACAGTGAACCACATGAATGTGGATGAGATCCCAGATGAGCCTGACCTTGTGATTGGTAAGTTTCCAATCAACACTCACCCTGCACTTATACTTTTCGATGCTGGTGCATCGCATTCATTCATATCAAGGGCATTTGTGGATAAGTATAAGTTACCTACTGAGTCTATGAAAGAGTCTATTAGAGTGAGTTCACCTGGAGGGGATATGATAGCTAGCGCGGGATGCCGCGACTTAACTGTGAGGATTGGAGCACATAATTTCATTGCACATCTGGTAGTGTTGGAATCACAAGGGTTAGATGTTATTCTGGGTATGGATTGGATGTCTATGCATGGGGGACACATAGATTGTGCACAGCGAGCTGTTTCACTCAAAACCCCGGATGGTAAGAGAATTAGGTTCAAGTCGGCTGTGCGACCGGGAAGGTGTAAGCTGAATTCTCTTAAGGGGTTAGCATGGATACTGTGCATGTGATTAAGGATTACCCCGACGTGTTTCCGGAAGAGCTGCCAGGGATGCCACCTGACAGTGAAGTGGAGTTTCTCATCGATCTGATGTCGGGAACAGGACCTATAGCAAAGAGACCATATAAGATGGATGTGGATGAGCTGAAAGAATTGAAGAAACAGCTAAAGGAGCAGTTGGACAAGGGATTCATTCAGCCTAGTTCGTCGTCATGGGGTGCACCTGTTCTGTTAGTGGAGAAGAAAGACAGCAGCAAGAGATTAGTGGTGGACTATCGCTCGCTGAATGAGGTGACCATCAAGAACAAATACCCCTTGCCGAACATAAATGATTTGTTTGATCAACTGGAAGGAGCAAAGGTGTTTAGCAAAATTGAACTGCGATCGGGCTACTTCCAATTGAAGATCCGGGAGGAGGACATACCAAAAACCGCTTTCACTACTAGGTATGGTTTATATGAGTATACAGTTATGTCTTTTGGACTAACGAATGCCCCGGCATATTTCATGACCATGATGAACAAGGTATTTATGGAGTACTTGGACAAGTTCGTGCTGGTGTTTATTGATGACATAGTGATATATTCCAAGGATGATGCTGAGCATGGGAAACATCTGCGGCTGATTATGGAGAAGCTGAGGGAACACAAGCTGTATGCCAAATTCAGCAAGTGTGAATTCTGGCTTAACGCTGTTGGATTTCTTGGACACGTGGTGTCAGGAGAAGGAGTCGTTGTTGATCCAAGCAAAGTCACTGGAGTAACTGAGTGGGAAGCGCCCAAGAATGTGGGAGATATTCGAAGCTTTTTGGGACTTGCTGGATATTACAGGAGGTTCATTGAAAACTTCTCCAAGATTGCTAAGCCAATGACAGAACTTCTGAAGAAGGAGAGAAAGTTTGAATGGACGGATGCGTGTGAAGCCAGCTTTCAGGAACTGAAGCGTCGACTAGTGACCGCACATGTTCTGTGTTTGCTAGATCTTCAGAAGGATTTCCAAGTGTACTGTGATGCTTCTCGACAGGGACTTGGTAGTGTGCTGATGCAAGATGGGAGAGTGGCGTCATATGCCTCGCGGCAACTTAAACACCATGAGAGAAATTATCCACACATGATTTGGAATTAGCATCGGTTGTTCATGCACTCAAAGTATGGAGGCACTACTTAATGGGAAAACACTGTGATGTGTACACCGACCACAAGAGCCTGAAGTACATATTTACACAGAAGGAACTGAATATGAGGCAAAGGAGATGGTTGGAACTTATCAAAGATTATGATATGAATCTGCAATACCACCCAGGAAAGGCTAATGTAGTAGCAGATGCTCTAAGCTGGAAGGTCTATGTCAATGGATTGACCGTTGGGGAGTTGCCCGTGGATTTGTGCAAGAAATTCAAGGACCTTAGGCTGGAGGTAGTGTCTGAAGGATATTTGGCAGCAATGGAAGTCTAACCAACGCTACATGATAGAATCAGGAAGGCTCAAGTGGGAGACAAAGAGATTGATGAAGTAAAGGAAAAGATGAAGGAGGATCGAGCAAAAGAATTCCGCAAGGATGAGCAAGGAACCTTGTGGTATGGAGATCGTTTGTGCGTCCCCAACGATCCGGAGATAAGGAAGTTGATTCTGCAGGAAGCTCATGACTCGCCGTATTCCATACATCCGGGCAATACGAAGATGTATATAGACCTAAAGGACAGATTCTGGTGGAACAATATGAAGGGAGACATCGCTCAGCATATTGCCTTATGCGATGTATGTAGCCGAGTGAAGGCGGAACACCAGAAGCCAGCAGGACTACTACAGCCATTGCCCGTGCCGGATTGGAAGTGGGATAGAGTGGGGATGGATTTTATCACGGGATTGCCCAGGACCAGGTCAGGTTATGACTCCATTTGGGTAGTGGTCGACCATTTGACCAAGGTAGCTCACTTTATACCGGTAAAGACGACCTATACGAGTGCAAAGTTGGCCAAGATTTATATGGACAGGATTGTGTGCCTACATGGAGTTCCCAAGAGTATTGTATCTGATAGAGGCACCCAATTTACCTCACACTTTTGGCACCAGCTGCACGAGTCATTGGGGACTAGATTGGAGTTTAGCACAGCATTCCATCCACAGACTGATGGACATACCGAGAGGGTAAATCAGATTTTGGAGGATATTGCTGAGAGCATGCGCTTTGGCTCATGGTTCTAGTTGGGATGAGAATTTGCCGTATGCTGAGTTTTCCTACAACAACAGTTATCAAACCAGCATCAAGACGTCACCGTTCGATGTGCTATATGGGAAACGGTGCCGGACACCATTGCTATGGGATGGAGTAGGAGAACGTCAGTTGTTTGGACTTGATCTGATCAAGGACGCTGAGGAGAAGGTCGCCTTGATTAGGGACAGGCTGAAGGTAGCACAATCAAGGCAGAAGAGCTACGATGACGCCAAGCGCAAGGAAGTGGTGTACGAGGTAGGTGATAGAGCATATCTCAGAGTGTCGCCACTTCGTGGAATCAAGAGATTTGGAATCAAGGGTAAGCTGGCACCTCGGTTTATTGGACCATATCGGGTCTTAGCACGCAAAGGAGAAGTTGCTTATCGGTTGGAGTTGCCAGAAGCTCTGCCCGCTGTCCACAATGTGTTCCACGTATCCCAGCTGAAGAAGTGCCATCCGGAGATGGTGGATACGCCGTTGAGAGACACTGTGCCATTAGAGGAGGTTCAGCTTGAGAATGACTTGACCTATGAGGATAAGCCAGTCAAGATTCTCGAGACAGCAGAGAGGATTACCCGTACCAAGACGATCAGGTTTTGCAAGGTGCAATGGAGCCACCACACCGAAGAGGAAGCCACTTGGGAGCGTGAGCATGACATCCGAGAGGACTACCCACACCTATTTGCTAGCCGCGCCGAATCTCGGGGACGAGATTCATCTTAACGGGGTTAGTCTTGTCACATCCCAAATTTTAGATTGGGTTCTGCATATCATTCATGTCATTGCATCATGATCATCATTCACTTGCATTGACTTTCTACATCCATGAAAATATTCAAGTTCCAAAACACTACTTTCAAAGCCCTATTTTGAATTGCTAAAATGCCCCTACAAGGGATCATACTAGGTTTGTATTTCCACCCTTTTGGAAGCTAGTGGTGTTGATACAAATGATCCTATGATGATCCTCTGGTTTTTACAAAAATTTAGAGACAAGAATCACTCAATTCGGAGTTCGTACGAAAAAGATACGATGGTTTTACTAAAACAGAAATTGGAAAAGAATTAGAACAAAAAAAAGAGCAAACAGGCGCGCAACCAGCCTGCTAGGCCGCGCCGGCCCAGCTGCGCCAGTCCGCGCGGCACGCACTACGCGTCGCCTGCCAGCCCGCGCCGCGCGCCCGCAGCCGCTGACAGGCGGGGCCCGCCTGTCATCCCCGCCCCGCCGTGACCGGCGCGGACTCCGCCACCGCCGCCGCGTTTTTCGCCCGTATCTACCCCGAACCGCCTCGCCCCCTCCCCAAACTCTTGGGCCTCATAAACGACGCCGCCGCCACTCTCCCCCCTCGCACGCCCTACATCGCCCCCAACCTCCGGCAATTTATCGCCGGAGTTGACACTGCCGCCGCCGCTCGCGGTAAGCGTTGCCGTCGTCGCCTCTCTCTCTCCCGCGTCACCCTCCGAGCTCGCCGCCGCCACTGACCGCCCCCTTCTTCTCTTCCCCGCAGGGACCGCCGACACCGCCGCCCGCGGTCGACCTCGCCGCCGCCGCTTCGGCCGGCCGTCGCCGACGCTCCCGAGCTCGCCCGAGGCCGCCTCCGTGCCGAGAAGCTTCGCCGCCACTTCCCCAACGCCGTGCGCTGCTCCGCCGCCGCCAGGGACCGCCGCCGCCCGACCCTCGTCGCCGCGCTCAGGTGAGCCACCCCGCCGCCGGCCACCCCTGCCCTCCGATCAGCGATGGACGGCCCAGATAGGGCCATGGACTAGTCAGCCCGGGCGCTGACTGGTCAAACCGCCACGTCAGCGCCACGTAGGCACAGTCAACAGTCAGAGTTGACTGTTTAATTTTAATTTGATATATTTGACAGATTTTAGGTAAAACTTGTAAAATTCGTAGAAAATAATCCACTGGGCCAAAAATTGCAAATAAAATAGGTGTAGATTCAGTAACTCGTGTAGAATCTTGCTATACCATTGTTTTACACTTTTACAGCAAGATTTTGTCCAGAATAATTAATTGAGTTAATGGCCTTTTTAGAGTAATTAATTCGTAGAAAAAGATCTATAACTCCAAAAATTGCAAATAATATGTCCCTGGATTCAGTAGAACAAGGAGAATATCAAAGTGAATTAAAAAGTTAGGCTTACAGTGATAAATTTTGCATAATCTATTTAATGGCTTTCTAAAGTATTTTAATTACTCAGGGAGTTATATAATTCCTTTTTGAGAAATTCCAATTGGTACTGTTCCTATTTAGTAATACCTACACAGTAGAATTTTTCCAAGATTTTCCAAACAGTAAGTTAACAGTAGTGAATTATTTGGGTTCTAGCTCTAGTATTGAGCATTATAAATTGCATACTAGTTTTCCTTGCGCTAAAAATATTTTCCATGCTTGCATACAGTAGCTTTACTGAATAAAATTATGTGGTGCTGCTGTAGCATCAATCCACTTGTCATGCATGCATCTTGCATCATCTTTGTTTGCATATGCTTGTGGATGGTTTGTTTATGATTGCAATTGTATCGTGTAGATTGTGCCGAGTGCAACGCTTGCTCGTGTGTGGATTGTTCTTCCGACCGCTACAACCAAGGCAAGTAGATGCTACTTTGTTCCTGATGTTATCCTACTATTTTCATTGCATTGTCGTGTATTTTCATGCTATGATGAACGAGGGCTGGGTTACATCACTGAAAGTTGTTCTAAATGTGTTGGTTTGCGAAAAACTAAAACAACTTAATCAATGAATCTCCTGGGTGTGATGGGATTGATAATTTTTGGTGGTATCATTGAGGAAAGGCACCCAGGTATCAAGAGAAAATGATTGGCTTCTTTATTTTGTAGCTTATGTGTACAACCATGTGCCAATAATGAAATGGGTGGTTGGTTGGACTTAGTAGGTTGTGGTAACTCGAACCCGCGTATCAAGAGATGTAGAATTTTGGTAGGTTGGACCGGTGCGCGTCGGGATTGAGGAGCTACTTACCGAACGGTCTCTTCTTGGACTTCTCCCTATCATCACCCAAAATGAGAGTGATGGTACGAACTGGGCTGGCCAAGTCACATGGGTAAAGTGTACTAACCCCTGCAGGGTGTATAATCTAATCGATTAGCCGTGTCTCCGGTTATGGACATCTGAGTTGCTTGGTATTGATTCCATGACATGTTTCTCGCTCATTCTAATTTCATAATTGCTTTAATGTTGTTGGGTTAACTTAACTGGGATCTTTTTCAAAGAAAATCAAAAACTGTTTATGAAAGTAGGACAAAGGTATTTGCAAATGCAAGCTAGCCACAGCTCCACCTGCCAAATATGCATGTAGTTGTTAGCACTATTATCTCCTTTAATAGCTCTACTTGCCATACATTCCATGTATTGACCCTTCGGGGCTGCTACGTTTCATGTTGCAGGATATTCCGATTCTGATTAATCGATATAGGCCACGATACTCCACTCGTCACTTGTTCACTTGTGGGCAATTTGAAGAATGGAGGATTTGCTTTATTTATGTTGCTACCTGAATAATTTGAGCTAGCCTTGAGCTAAGCTTTTATTGTAATAATGGTACTCTAGATCATCGTTATTTATGATACACGGATATTTTGCTATGTTATTCATCTTATTCTATTGTGGGCTAATGAACCGATCCAGGGATTGGCATGTCACATAGAAGCTACGATCTTTTCAGAACCGTGGTGTTACACGTTAGCCATAAGATTTGGAATGGGACAGAGAAGTCAGCTGTATCTTCTTCCTCTTGCATGAAGCCGGATGTGCAGGTTGTGGCTGTTATCCTCGTAGCATGCATCTTAATTAGTAATTCGTAGAGGATATGCAGCATATGGGTGGGAACCCTCATCGTCCCGCGATAGTTCTGGAATCTAACAGTTTGTACAAACCATTGCCGTAATTCATTATGTGGGCATGGTGTACACCAAGGAGGCATGCGGGGTCACGAAGGGGGCAGTGATTGGCTTGGACCAACTACTGGGCCCCACATCATGGAATTGTGGACGGGAAAGTACGCCCGATTGTGCAACAAGGAGTTGATCTCTCATGGGTAAAGTAACGCACCTCTGCAGAGTGTAAGAATTGTAACTTGTTACTCCCTGTTCCGGGAAGGAGCTATGAACGCGGTAGGAAAGGAACTCCATGAAAGTTCTGGTCAACCTGTGAAGACTGATGGTCATAGATTTTCAGAATAAAATCAATCTTTGAAGAAAGATTTACAAAAATTGCATAGTACCAAGGATTTATAATCCGAGGTGGTAGTTAGAGCATCAAACTTCCCACCTTGCATAAAATGAACTTGTTGGGTAACGTTGTTACTCATTCTTTCCTTTGATCCCTTGCTTAGACTCTGAGGACCCCGAAGACGTGCAAATGTATGCAGCCGAATGTCAAGAAGATGTGTTCTATGAGGAACCTGATCTATCCGGAGGTGTTGAAGGAGTGGATTACGAGATCCGCTACGGTGTCGATGATAACGAGTCCAACTAAGTACTCCTAGTTAGTAGGGACCAATGGAGCCGAGCAGCATGAACTCTATAGAATAAGCTGCTGAGCTCAACTCCTAGACGGAGTTACTACTTTTAAATTCTGCTGAACACTTTATATTTCGGTTTGTAAGTTGGATGTTTTGAAAGTCTTGAACTTTTGGTATTGTAATAATAATGTGTGTACTTTTGTAATATGGACCCGCAATGTTTCTGTTGTACCACTCTGAGGGATGTGATATTTACAGAACGGTGTTCTGTGGATGTCATGTCAACGACTATAGTGTACTACACATGAAGTGGTATGCTAGGTCACCGCAGTTGGAATCAGATCAAATTGCTTTGACCTTAGGTTGGAAACCTAGTAAAGGGTATTACTGTAGGAAAATTTAGCAACAATAAAGAATTCTCTAAAAGTAATATAATGGGTATTCAAATGAGAATATTCTGTTATATATTTTAGTGTGATAATTCTTTGTAATGATGCAATATATTATTGGATACTAATCAAAAATATTTTTCTGATATACAGAGTTATGGCACCAAAGTTTCCAAAACAGACTTTGGTAAGGAAAGAGGAGACTCTTGATGATTATCAAGGATCATTCACAGACCAGCTTTGTCAACTTTTAAAGCTTTTTAGTTGTCCAACTAGAATTCTAGTGAACACTATCACTTACTTTGATGGCCGGATGTTATCCAAGTATCGTGTGAGTATCCAACTTCTAGAGAAGCTTGGATTATATCATGATCTACCTATAGGAGAAGGTAGGAGTCATTTAGCAGCATATCATGTTGCTATTGTGGAGGCGATAGCTAATATCCGGGAGCAGAAAACCAAGGAGTTAGAAGGTAGCACCTTCTCTGTGATACCTCATGATTCTATAGACTCAGAGCCTATACCGGATCATCTTACTTTGGTTAAGAAGCATCCTGAGTTAGCTTCCAAGTTTATGGATAGATACCTAACACTCGTTGCGTCTTTTTATAAGACCCATCAAGTGATTGTTGAAGACAAAAATGACATGTTAGAGGATCTAACTGATCCGGAAAGGAGGAAGCAGTTAGCATTCCAGTTAGAGAAAGAAGCAAGTAATAGTGCAACACCTGTCTTTAAGGACATACCTATAGATCCTGAATCTTTTATACCATATCCTTATTCACCAAGACCTGAACCTATACATGATCCTACTATGGATATGCGGTATGCAGTACCACAGGACTCAGAGGATGGTTCTGACTCAAAACTTCCTATTGAGAATTCAGATGGTTGGAGAATGGGATCATATGATGTATCTCATGAACACCATATGTCCACAGATGGTTCTGACATAAATGTTGGACAATCTAGTTGGATGGGTGCAAGAATGAACCCTAACAATAGAAGTAGAAATACCATGTCAATAGATAATCAAGATGAAGAAGAAGATCCTGAGGAGAGAGTGTTTGAATCATTAACATCTTCTCAAAACCCAGGGAATATACATTATCCAGTGTTTAACTATCTTGCCCACGAGAGCACCTGGGAAGCAGCAGGATCTGCGTATCCTGTTGACAACTCAAGAAATGAAGCTCAGGAGATGCAGGTTGGAGATAATGTTGAATATGTTTCTGAAGACTTTTCAGCTAAGCTGGAGGGAGTCAATGCGCTCAGGTTGAGTAATGACTCAAGTCCTGACACTTCAGATACAAAGTATATTCCTTCTGGAAGCCCATATGTTCCACAAATTGTGCAACGAACAACACGTCATCACAGTTGGACATCATGCATGTACGATGAGCGTAGTTACTATTAGAAGGAGACAATTAGTTAGTAGTATCAAGTACTATGTATTGTACCCCAAGTAATAAGGTAGTTTTGTGATTATACCTATATGGTATATGTTGTAATGACTTTGTATCATTATGATATTATGTAAAATATGTGAAATGCATATTTGGATTTTATTTGGATCTTCATTGTGTGACTAGTTCTGTGCGTAAAGTCGAGCTCAGAACACATGTGCATGATGTAATTATGAGTATTCGCTTTATGTTTGCGGACTAGAGGGTCATGGATACGGGTGTAGGAATGGAAACTGAGCAGCAGCGGATGGAGCGAGAGGCCAAGGAAAAAGCCGATGCAGATACAACAAACCAAGAAGCATTACCACCACCAATGAGGCTGTTAATGGAGCAGAATTTTATGCAATGCATGCAAATGATGCAAGAAACCCAGAACAAGTTCATGGAAGAGTTGCTCGGGCGAGCAAATCAGAGGGCACCTGAAGGTGGAGGAGTGAGTCTATCTGATTTCCAGAATGCAAGGCTGTTACCTTTTGCATCGGCTCCTGAACCAATGGATGCAGAAGACTGGCTAGCAGATACTGAAAGGAAGCTGGAAATTGTAGGTTGCAATGATGAGGAGAAACTGAGATATGCAACTCATCTACTGACTGGACCTGCAACATCATGGTGGGAAAATCAGTTGGCCATGCAACCACCAGGAAGGGAGTTTACCTAGGAAGAGTTCAAGCAGAGATTCCGTGAATATCATGTTCCGGAAAGTGTCATGAAGTTGAAGCAGAGAGAATTTGAGGAGATTCAGCAAGGATATATGAGTGTCATGAAGTACATACGGGAGTTTAGCCAACTGTCTCGCTATGCTGAGGAGGATGTCAACACTGACGAGAAGCGGAAGAAGCGTTTCCTGCATGGATTAAATCCATTTGTGAGGATGCAATTAAGGTTAGCCAATAAGCAAACTTATCAGCAGTTGTTGGATGCAGTCATTACTTTTGAAGATGACTACAAGAATTGTTGGAATTATGCCCTAGAGGCAATAATAAAGATGTTATTATTATAATTCTTTTTCATGATAAAGTTTATATTCCATGCTAGAATTGTATTAAGCGGAAACTTTAATACTTGTGTGGTTTGTGAACAACACCGTGTCCCTAGTACGCATCTATGGACTAGATCATTGATCAATGATGGTTAAGGTTTCCTAACCATAGACATGAGTTGTCAATTGATAATGAGATCATATCATTGGGAGAATTATATGATGGACATACCCAAACTAAGCGAAGCAATTAGATCGTTTCATCGTGTTCATCTTTGCGAAGCTTTTCCTATGTCAAATATTGTATTCCTTAGACCATGAGATAATGCAACTCCCTGGTACCAGAAGAAAGCTTTGAGGTCATCAAACGTCATCCTATGAGAGGGTGATCATAAAGGTGTCTCTCAGGTGATCGGAAAGTATCTGTTGGGTTGTATGTATCGAGATGGAATTTGTCCCTCCCAAGTCGGAGAGATATACTTCGGGCCCACTCGGTAATCGATATCAACACCGCTTGCAAGCATGTGGTTAAGGAGTTAATCACAAAGTGATATCGGATTACGGAACGAGTAAAGTACTTGCTGTGAACGAGATTGAACTAGGTATGACGGTACCGACGATCGAATCTCGGGCAAGTAAAATATCGCGAGACGAAGGGAATATATATATGGGATTGATTGAATCCTAGCATCGTGGTTCATCCGATATGATCATCGATGAATGTGTGGGAGTCAATATGGGTGCCCAGACCCCGCTGTTGATTATTGATAGAAGATCATGTCTGCATATTCTCGAACCCGCAGGGTCACACACTTAACGTGTCTTGACGCTAGGATAGATTGGATAATTGGTTTATGAATTTTTGTTTGGAGTCTCGGATGGGATCCGGGACATCACGAGAGGTTCCGGAATGGTCCGGAGAATAAGATTCATATAAGGCAGTGCAGTTTTTGGAGTTCGGAATTGTTCCGGGTTAATCGGTATTGTACCGGAAGCTTCTAGAACCTTCCGGAAGGGGACCAACGTGGCCCCACCTTCCGGGAAGGGGCATGGGCCTATGAGGGAGTGTCCTGGCCGCATTGGGCCAGGGGCACAAGGCCCCATAGGGCCCAGCCGATCCTAGAGAGTTTAAATCGTTTAAACTAGAGATAGGGTTTCTAGAAGAGGGGAGAGTCCATGCCCCCCACTCCTTATCCTTTGGGCTTGGGGGAGGGGCTAGGGCTGCGCCCCCCTCTATATAAAGAGGGGTGGGGGCGCACCAACCCCCCACACCTTCCCCTCCAACCCCAGCCGCCCTGCTGCCCTTCCTCTCTCCCTCCCGACTGCTTGTAGGCGAAGCCCTGCTGCAGAAATTCTCCACCATATACACCACGCCGTCGTGTTGTAGATCCAATCCATCTCTCCACCATACTTGCTGGTCCGAGGAAGGAGGAGACGTCGAGGTGCTGCACGTGTGCATCTCACGGAGGCACCGCCACTTGTGGTGCTAGATCGGATCGGATCGCGAGGAGGAGAAGCGAGTACGACTACATCACCCACGTTCCGACGAACGTTCCGCTGTGCGAATCTTCAAGGGTATGAAGATCTAATCCAATCTCTCTCGTTGATTGCATCTCCTAGATTAGATCTTGGCTTTCCCTCTGTTCGCATCCGTAGAAAATTTTGATTTACTATGCCGCGAAACCCTCCAAGAATGTCCAGGAGGACCGGAGGAAGAGAGCCAAGAAGGAAACCAAGAGGATTCAGGCAAGCAAACCTAAACCTAACCTGGAATTCAAACCTCGGAATAGGAATTATGGCATCAATAACAATAACAATAACAAGGGCAGTGGTGGAAATCAATCCAATCTGAGAAGGAATGTTATTTGAATTCCAGGGCATTTCCAGAGGGAATGCAAAAATCTTGTGGTGATCTGTTACGATTGTGGTCAGAAGGGGCATATCAAGCCAGATTGTCCGAGCAAGCCACTTGGAGGATGGCCTACCAATGGAGGAGGAAAAGCTAGTGTAGGAAATGGATATCCCAATAAAGGAGGGAATAATGGCAAGAACAACAATGGCAAGAGGAACCGACCTACCGGCAAACTGAAATGTGTAACCCTCGAGGAGGTGGATAATTCGGAGCATGCAGTGATAGGTACGCTCCATATCCTTACCAATCCCGGCAAAGTTCTATTTGATACTGGTGCAACTACTTTATTCATTTCTGAAGAATTTTGCGATAAGTTCAGGATTAGAAGGGAAACGTTAGAAAGTCCTATGACCGTAGTTACGGCAGGAGGGAATGTGATTGTACGCCACATAAAACAAGATCAGGTTATCTCGATCTGTGGTTGTACATATTTCGCAGACCTTTATGTGATTCCTTTGAAGGTAATTGCAGTAGTGCTGGGGATGGATTGTGTGGCGCCCCGCAAAAACCACTACTAGAAAATCGCGTTGTTTTTGTGCATTGCATCATCATGACCGCGTGCTCATGTCATCATGCCACATTGCATTTGAGCATCGTCATCATCATGCATTTGTTTGTCTGAAACTATTTTCGAAAAGCATATTTTGTTTTCTAAATACCCCGCCTTCATTTCAAATCCAAAACCCGGGTCTCGGCATTATTTTGTTTTGTCTGCCAACGGGTTTTAAAAGCTCCGTTTTAAATAAATAAAATGTTTAATTATTTTTAGGGGGCAGCCGTACCGGGCCGATCCGACCCAGTCGGCCACCCCCAGTACAAAACCAGCCTTTCCTAAACCCTTTTTCCTACCCTATCCTAATCTACCCAAACCCCCTCCACCTCACCCCAGCCAATCACCGGTCGCCACCTCACCCTGGCCCTATCCTCCCTCCAACCCTTGTGCGCCACCTCACCGCATCCCGCCCACCTCGCTACCGACAACCCCCCCTCGCCCCTGGTCCCACCCATGCCCTCGATCCTATCTCCCCGCACCCTGGCCCCTCGCACGCTCCCTCTCTCCCCTCTGGCCCCACCACCCGACCTGGTCAACCACCAACCGCCCCACCTCCTCGATGCCCCGGGCCACGCGACCCCGCCCCGCATCTCCCTCCTCTCCGGCCGTCCTCCTCCTCCGCAGCATGGGACGCCCCCGTCCCCATTCTCCTCACCTCCCTCTCCCCTATGAGGCTCCCTCCCGCTCACCTCCCCAAGCTCCTCAACACCAAGCCCCGCCGCCGCGACCTCTCCCCCACTCCAGCTCGCTCCACCCGCCGGCCTCGCCTCTTTCCTCTGGCCGACCCCCGTCCTGGCCTCTGCCCTCGCCTGGGTCCCCTTTTTCCCCACCGTCGCGCGACCCCCTCCCCGCTGTCTCCTCTCTGGGCCGTCTCCGGCCGCCCAGCGACCTTGTCCGCCCAGCCGCTCGAGCGTCGTGCCTCGTCACCGCCTTCCCCTCGCCACCAGCGAGCCACGAGCTCCGCCGTTGGTCTCTTCCCCCGCCTCGCCGGTCCTGCCTCCCGTCCGCCGCCGCCCCGGTGCTTCCCCGGCGTCGAACCGCTTCGCCCCTGCGGGACCGCGTCGGCCTTGACCTCCTGCCCCGTGGCACACCGTCCGTGCGGCAATCCTCCGCCGTTCTCCTCTCCTGCGTCACGCGCCTCTCGTCGAGCCCGAGCCGGCCACCGTTCTTCCGTCACCTCGCCACGTCCCCTCCTGCCCCGCATATTGAGCCACCGCTGCCTCTGTGCTCGCCT
This sequence comes from Avena sativa, assembly GCA_916181665.1. NCBI lineage: Eukaryota > Viridiplantae > Streptophyta > Magnoliopsida > Poales > Poaceae > Avena > Avena sativa. The sequence goes on along the minus strand of OV702281.1, from coordinate 410,832,820 downwards.
CCGGCCACCGGGCCAGCGGCCCCCGCTTCGCCAGTCTCCCTCCACCGTCGAGCCACTGCTCTGCGCGGTACCTCGCCCCGCAGCCACCCCTACAGCGACTCGCCTTCGGCCACATCCGCATGGGTGCTCCGTCCAACCGTGCGACTCGGCTGTTTCGACACGTCTCCGCGACAAGGCCAACATGTGGATGGGTTCACCCCTGACAACCGAGCCAAAACCCGTCAATGAGAGGAACCGAATACTGATCGTGTCAAACCCGGAAGCCCGATCCCTCGTCGAACCCCGAAGACCGAACCCTGGCGCGTCAAGTTCTCCTTCCCGGATTCAAGGACTCCGACATGGTGCGACAAGTACTTCTACCCGAGCATAAGACCGGTCGAAAACGCCAAGATCTCCAATCGGAACCCAAGGACACCGAGACCCCGGTACGACAAGAACTCCTTTCCGCACCGATGCCCGAGGACCGGACGCCAAGGTCGCCTACACAGAACGCCAAGTTCTCCCCCTTGAACGCCATGACCGTCTACACGACCCGACGACCGCGGATGCGACAAGATCGTCTCTCGGACGCCAAGTTCTTCGACCCCGGAGACCGATCCATCGGGACGTCAAGACCTCCTTCCGAACCCAAGTTCTCCGTCGCGACACGACAAGTTCTCCATCATGTATCCGAAACTCGTCGTCCCCGTCAAACCCTGAGACCGAACCCCGAACCCCCTGAACCAAGATCTTCCGAACCCGATGTGTGACCTCTTTTTCCGAGACCCCTATATTTTTGTAATATATATAATATACTGATGCATATTAAATTGTTCATGCATGCATACTTGTCATGTGGTTTGGAGGCATTATGCTGATTCACCTTATAATTAAATATGGGGCCATATGCGGGCGAATCTAGTCCAATATTGGTCCCATTTAAACTTGCGCATTGAACCGGTGACATATTTTGCCTTGTTAAGACAACATTTAAATGGCGGGTACCTAAACAACATGAACCTTCTAAATAAATGTCGGGACCCCGGTTCCGCTTAATATGATCTAATTGCACTGCACCTTTGCCATGTCATACATCATACATGCATCATGCCCGATCTTTTGCCGTAGTATTAAATAGTGCATCCGGTGTTTCTTCTAGTGCTTTGCTTCTTCGCGGATTAGGCCGATGAGTTGATGCGAGTATCGACCCGACCTTCGGATGAACCTTCGGCAATGTTTTCAGGCGAGCATCTCCCCCTTTCTACCTATCTTACTTTTATAGTATTTATTCCCTCCTGTTGATATATTGCTATCTGTGTTGCGATGCTCTAGTTTTCGTGCCCGTGATATCCCTTTCAGCCTTATATCGCCTTGGACACATCCTATTACCTGTTGTTTGGTAGATAGTTGGACTTGCGCGTCGTAGTCGCTTGCTCAAGTGTTGTTGCGTGTCGTCAAGTACCTCAGTTGTTGGAGTATTGCCGCATGTTTAATGTTGGAGATGATCAAGACTTTAATTACTGTTTAACAACTAAAATTGAAGTAGGTAAATGCAGAGGCACAGGTGGGCAATAGATGTTATTTGGTTGTTAACCGTCCACTTGTGTCCCGTAGGACCCCGAGTACTTGATACCTGTTCCTTGAATATTCGCGCTATCCACATCCGGGAGGATTATGGGACCCCCCTGAGCCAGAGCTTGATTCATTCTTATTTCTTGGGGCCACAAACTAGTTTGAGGTTTTATTTACTATCCTGTACTTATGCCATGCTTCACTGCTTTATTTACGATTGTGCGAGGAGCACCTGTACTGTTTAGGATCGTGACACGTTTTCGCTGTATCGACAAGCCCAGTCACACTTTCGGGTTCCAAGTCGTTTACAGTTGTCCCCACAAACCTTGAGTCCGTCTCGGAGCCGGCCAGCTTTGTTGCGGGTATACTTAATGGGGTGGCCCCCTGAAATATTTTTGAATCTTGTGATTGCTTTGTCGTGAAAGCCTCGTTGGGTTTTGATTTGGTTTTTCCGAGATTGATCGAGTGTGTGTTGCTATTTGTGCACCCCTGCAGGGTAAAACTTTCTGAAAGCCATGTCCGCGGTTATGGACGACTTGGAGCACAGTTTCTCGATCATAGACAACTATAACTAAAGTAGTGCTATAAATTTGACTTTATAATGACTAGTAATCAGCTTCACTATAATGGAATGGCTAAATAAAACTGCCAACAATTGCTTGTTTGGGTTGTCGCTTGCTACCATTGTATCTGACTAGTAAGGATTGCAACTATAACGGAATGGCTAAATAAAAGTGCCAACAACTGCTGGGTTTTGGGATATCTCATGCTAATTGTATCTGACTAGTAAGTGTTGCAACTACAACGGAATGGTTAACTAAAAGTGCCCACTGCTTATTATATCAGGATAACTATCTATACCCGACTAGTAATTGCTGCAACGATAACTGAATAAATAAAACTGCCAACTGTGTGAGTTCCTCGGTTGACTTCCTCGGTTGGTCTCGAGGGGGAAATACCAGGATGGGTATGTTTGGTGGTAGCAACAGGTTGGTTCCGAATAGGTCTTTCTTATTCCCCCTCTGATAGCCGACAGTTATATCGAGTCTCTATAGGTTGCTTAGTGCATGCTGCGCTGCCGCTTCAGTCCACCATACCTATGTAGGCGAGGACCGCCGAATTCTAGCCTCGCCGTGTACTGGCCTCAGTACTGACCGCTCTCTCTTTTTCCTTTGCCCTTTGTCGGCACCCCTTTTGTTTAAGCAGGTTTTGAGATCGACGTTGTTAGCAGGGTTACCCTTCCGGCTTGGCCTGGGCAGGGTTATGGACGCCAGTGGTTATTCTTCAGGGCTCTTAGCTCAATTTGCATCTTGTCCGTACTCGGACGCTATATCGTTTTAAAGGTGATTTGGATCTTTGTATTGTACCTCTGTATTCTTGACTCATTGAGTCGTTGTTGGATATATGTTTTGTGGGTTCCATCGAGGACTATTGTGTAATGATATTACTTCGTTTTCCACCCGCACGAAAGTGCCTGGTGGGCACCTTTGAATCGTTTCTATGCGGATTTGGCGGGAAGCGCTAAAACTTGCATAGGGCCGATTCTGAGGGTGTTACAGATTGGATGATGGAACACGAAGCTCAGATAATTTGTGAGGAGAAAACTGTCTCAATCAAAACTCCAAGTGGAGCAAGGATAGTTTATCAAGCAGATAAGCACAGTCATATCATGGTGGATCTGTAGTTGAATTCAATGTAAGAATTTAAATTGGAAGAGATTCCTATAGTTAATGAATTCCAAGATGTTTTTCCAACAGAGCTATCGGGAATGCCACCAGACCGGGAGATAGAGTTCACCATTGACCTAATACCTGGTACAACACCAATAGCTCAGGCACCATACAAAATGGGACCCAAAGAGTTGAAAGAACTCAAGGAGAAAATTGATGAGTTAGCCCGAAAAGTATTTATACAGGAAAGTGTATCCCCATGGGGAACACCAGTAATCTTTGTGGATAAGAGATATGGTGGAAGACGGATCTGTGGTGATTATAGAAATCTGAACAACGTGACCATCAAGAATAAGTATCCTTTACCAAGAATTCAAGATTTATTTGATCAGGTGAAAGGGGTTGTAGTATTTTCAAAGATCGGTTTAAGGTCTGGATACCATCAAATAAAAATCAAGCCGGAAGATGTTCCAAAAACAGCATTTGTCTCAATATATGGACACCATGAGTATTTGGTAGTACCATTTGGTTTGACCAATGCACCGACAATATTCATGAATCTGATGAACAAGATCTTCATGCCATATTTGGATAAGTTTTTCATAGTCTTTATTGATGATATTCTGATATATTCCAAGGATAAGGAAGAGCATGCTGATCATTTGAGAATAGCATTGTAGACTTTAAGAGAACATAAGATGTATGCTAAGTTCAGTAAATGTGAATTTTGGCTTGATAAGGTAGAATTCCTCGGTCATGTGATCAGTAAGGATGGAATTGCGGTGAATCCATCTAAAGTTTAGTCGGTACTAGAGTGGACTGCACCGACCAATGTGAAGCAAATTCGAGGTTTCTTAGGAATGGCTGGTTATTATCGGAGATTCATTGAAGGTTTCTCCAAAATAGCCGGACCAATGACCAAATTATTAAGGAAGAATACACCATTCAAGTGGGATGAGAAATGTGAAGCAAGTTTCCAAGAGTTGAAGACTAGATTAACCACATCTCCAATCTTATCGGTTCCGGAAACAGGGAAGGACTTCACCGTATACTGTGATGCGTCTAAAGAAGGTTTGGGTTGTGTATTAATGCAAGATCGGAAAGTGATTGCTTATGGTTCAAGACAACTGAAACCACATGAAGTCAATTATCCAACTCATGATTTAGAGTTAGCAGCAGTAGTTTTTGCACTAAAAGGATGGAGGCATTTTCTTTATGGAGCCAGATGTGAGTTATACACTGACCATAAAAGTCTCAAATATTTCTTCACTCAAAAGGAATTGAACATGAGACAGAAGCGTTGGTTGGAACTAATCAAGGATTATGATTTAACAATCAACTACACCCCAGGAAAAGCAAATGTTGTAGCAGATGCCTTAAGCAGAAAGAGTGATATTCAGCCAAGCAATAGGGAGTTACCAAAAGAGTTACAAATGGACTTGGAAAGATTAGAGCTTGAATTTATTAGAACAGAGGTTCTTGGAGGATTAGCTACTATGCAGGTAGATGCAGAGCATGACAGTGATCTTAAGCAAGAAATTTTAGACATCAAGAAGAAGATCCTTTTATTGCTGAGGAAATTCGAAGGATATCTCAAGGGCAAAATTCAGTTTTTTGCCTGGAGATTATGGGTCTTTATGGTTTCAAGACCGTCTTTGTGTTCCAGATGTGACAGAGATTAGAAATGTCATACTCAAAGAAGCACATGATACACCATATTCTATACATCCAAGGAGTATTAAGATGTATATGGATCTGAAAGAACTATTCTGGTGGAATAACATGAAAAGAGATATTGCCAAATATGTATCCGAATGCCATACTTGTCAAAGGGTAAAGCTGAACATCAAAGTCCAGCAGGACCATTACAACCCTTAGAAATTCCTGAATGGAAACGGGAGGAAATAGGTATGGACTTCATTACAGGATTGCCTGTGACACCAAAAAGGAAAGATATGATATGGGTAATTATGGACAGACTCACTAAGAGTGCACATTTTATTCCGGTGAATCAAAAGGATAATGCCGAGAAGTTAGTTGAAGTATATGTCAAAGAGATAGTAAATAAGCATGGAGTACCCAAAAAGATCGTAACGGGTAGGGGATCAGTGTTTACTTCAGCATTTTGGAAGCAATTACATGAAGCACTTGGTTCAAAGTTAGATTTCAGCACGGCATATCATCCTGAGACAGGAGGTCAAACTGAAAGAACAAATCAAAAACTAGAGGACATGTTAAGAGCTTGTGCACTAGATTTTGGAGGAGCATGGGAAGATCACCTACCATTGGCAGAGTTTTCTTATAATAATAGCTATCAGAGTAGTCTGAAGGCAGCTCCATATCAGGTTCTGTATGGAAGGAAGTGTAGATCACCAATATGTTGGTATGAGCCTGGAAGCAGCAAAGAATTTACGTCAAATTATATCAAAGAAAAACAAGATATCATTGATAAGATCAGGGATAGACTGAAAATAGACCAAAGTAGGCAGAAAAGTTATGAGGATCAAAGTCGAAGATCATGGCATCCAGAAGTGGGAGATATGGTATATTTGAAAGTAAGTACAATGAAGGGGGTGAAAAGATTTGGAGTTAGAGGGAAATTGAGTCAAAGATACATCAGACCATTCAAGATACTGAGTCAAAACAGAACTATAGCTTATGCTTTAGAGTTACCATCAAGATTGGCTCAAGTGCATAATGTTTTCCATGTGTCACAACTTCGCAAATGTTTAAAAGTTCCAGATGATGCAGTCACACTTCAAGAGATAGAACTACAAGCAGACCTGACCTATATTGAAAAGCCTTATAAGATTTTGGAAGAAAACTGGAAAATATTAAGGAACAGAGCAATCAAATATTGCAAGGTACAGTGGGAACATCACCCCAAAAGGGAAGCCACCTGGGAGAAAGAAGAGGATTTAAGAAAAGCCTGTCCAGAACTATTCAGGTACATCTCCACAAACTTCGGGACGAAGTTTAATTTAAGGGGGGAAGTCTGTAACATCCCAGCATTTAGGAACTAACGAAGGGTAGATTTAGGAATATAGAATGTTGCATGCATCTTTGTGAAAATGTGGGTAATTTTTTTGCCAAATAAAAACCTTAAGTGATCAATGTTTCTTTCATACTTGAGATTAAGTTTAGTCTTAAAGGATTATTGTTATAAACTTTGATATGATCTTTAAGGAATTATATGTTTTTAAAATGAATTTGAATTTTAAACTTGAGTGTTTGAATTACAATTCAAGTAAGTTAAGAATAAGTTCTGAATCTTAATTTAATTAAGAGATAAATATTACAACTTAAATTCTATCCAAAGAAAAACAATAATGAATATGAAACTTATTTCTTAGCATCAATATATATAATCAAGTTATAAAATTATAACTTATTGAAATCATCCACACAATTCACAAAAGCAAATATACAAAGAATAAGAATATTCTTTATTAATAATAATATAATCTTTATTACAACTGAATAAAATAAAGATTACAAAAAATACAAAAGTATGAAGAAGATTACATTGGACTATTTACTAACTATTCTAGAACTAAACCTAAACTAAATCTTCATCCATATATCTGTACCTGCAAGACAAAGACTAAATAAAAACAAAAGAAGGTTAGTGTTAGTATTATTTCTCTCAGACATGTCAGTGAAGTGCACTAGACAAATTCATCATTGAGAAGTTTATAAAAAAGGGGCAAGTTTCACCAATATGAAAGAATCCATCTTTCATAAATTCAAAGCCAGAAGTCAAATGACAGCCAAGAGGGACCTCATAGAACAGCCCAATCTCACAAATCCACAAGCACAGCCGTGGAGAGGCACCAGTGCATTACTCCACTACACAAGAACAGCCAGCCTAGACAGCAGATTACCAAGCACATCAGCCAAACCAAACCACCAAGGATCAACCAAACATCACCAGGATGGTGACATAAGGAGGGGGATAGATCAGGTGGACAGCAAGATCAAGCCCAGGAGCTAGGAGGAGCAGGCTAGCTCAAGAGCAAGCACAGGAGTCCAGCAAAACAAGATCAAGATCATCACCAACTTACTCCACAAACAGCAAGATTCTGTGGTGAGTTTCATAAAACCTTCACATGATCTAATCATATCATCCAGAGAGAAGCATGTGTTGTTTTATAAAACAAACCCTCAGAAAGCACCCAAGTGGGGTGATTCCATCATAGGGATTTTTAAACTCTAAAAGCAAACAACAAAGTACCTGGATCCAGCCAGAGCTCAGAGCAACATCATTGCTCTGGATTAGGCTATATATTACAATTCAGGCCTAAATATATCTATGATCTATTCCTAGGCACATCCCTAAAGGAAGGGTAGCACCTTAGGAACAAATATTTGGATCCATAAAATGATCAAGCTCACTATCATTTTTCCAAGCTTTGATTCAAAAACAATAGTTGGTACCACTACCAGGACTATCTATATGAATCAACTAGATAAGATCTGAATCCCTAAGCCTCAGACCAACATCATTGGTCTTAGGGAATTCAGAAAAGAACATCTATGTTATCCCTCAAAGCCGAGTTTGTCATTAAGCATAAAACAACCCAATCCATGTGTTGGAATCACGCTTGTGTGACATACCATGATGGTGTCACAAGAACAATCCATTATGAATCAGGATGGACATTTAATCATCACAAATTCAAACAATCAACTTAACTAATCATTTTCCTGTTAACACAGGAATCATACCTAGGATATTCCTATGATACAGTTCACTATTTGAGATCATGATGATCTCAAACCATACACTAGTTCTAAGCCAACAGCACCAGGACAATGATTTCCTCATTTCATAATCATGATCATAAACCCAGAGATGACAATGAAAACTTATCAAGTCACTGACTTAATTAAGCATGATTCCCAAGCAACTATATCACATGAATCTGATGCAATCCAAGCATCAAATTATCTAGTAAGCCACCAGAAACATCATAGATCATTTCAAGCAATAAGCCTCAGGCCAATAATCATTTAGCATGTGTACAGACCATCCAAACATCATTTAATTCATCCAGTACATGATCAATCACATAGCAGGAACCCTAAATGGATAATCATCCTAATCTGAATCAGATAGTAACAAGAGAGTACACTGCCAACATCTAGCATCGAATTAGCAAGCAGAGAGCACCGGGGGAGAGGAATCAAACTCACCGTAGGTCCTCGCTGAAGAATAGAAGAGGAAGCAGAGGGGCCGACGACCACGGCGTCACGGGGAGCACCCTAGAGGGGGCGCTGCAACCCGCACGACGCAACGGCAGCGACCCTGATCACGCCTGGAGGTGCAGAGCATCACCTTGATGCACGACGACCACGACAACACCTGAATCCATGCCAATCCCCAAACCCTAGGGGTCGGGACGACATCGATTCATGGCAGGAGAGCCCCAGGCTCGAATCCAATTGGATAGAACGAACGGGCGTCGTTGACAACCCCCTGTTGCACCACGGCGGCGACCAGAACGGCCTACGGCGGCGGGAATCGCCGGTGGCGGCATCGCCGACCACGGGGTCGGGGTCAGAGGAGGAGAGGATGAACGAGAGAGAGAGAGAGGCAGTGAGGAGTGGACCGAGCTAGGCCAAACCCTTCGGGGTGGTCCTTTTGTCTAGAACTAATGGGCCACTCGGGCCCAATAATTATAACTAGCCCAGAAACCTTTTCAGGACTGTTTTAATAAAAAAGGAAAAGACCAAAATACCCCTGGACTTAATAAAATTCTAGAAAATAAAATAAAAGTCCAATAAACATAAATAAAATATTTTTGGATTCATAATAATCCATATTATTCAAATAAAATAAAATATAAAATTTTACACATTTAAAATTTTATAAGAATTTTGTAATTTATAAATTCCTTATGGAATTTTACAAAATTATTGAAAGATGATAAAAATAAATAAAAATCACTTTCACTATATATTAATATTATAGTATTTTTGAAAAATACTAATTAAATATTTAATAACAATTTTTAATGTATAATTGATAATTCCTAAAAATAATTATTAAATCAATGAAAGTCAAATAAAAAAGAAATAAATAAAATAATTCAATATCTGCTATAAATATTAAAAGGTAATATTTATAAATGCTTTATTAATATTAAAAGGCACCTTATATAGGGAAAATGCATATAGAGTTAAAATAATGCATTACATTACGTGCATAATCATTTTGCTTCTTTAAATATTGTCCTTACCGGGCAATAATGATGTTTTTGTAGACATAGAAGCTCAAGGTCCAGTGGAAGCATCAGACTTCACTACCTTGCCATCACAAGGCAAGTTCATCACTTGCTCATGTCCTATGAAGAGTCTTTATCAAAGTATTTGCAAATTGTGTGTTATCATATATGCTATAAAAGAAAGAAAATATTATTTCCGCAAATAAAGAAATCATAGATATCATCCTAAGTGATGATAGAATGGAGCAATGGAACTTAGGGTTCTAGTTGCGAACAATGATGGTCAAGTAGGGACTTAATAACCCCTAACATCAGTGATTCTAGCGTCGTATATTACGCGTTAGCCATGGGATTTGGAATGGGATAGAGAAGTCAGTTGTATCTTCTTCCTCTCGCATGAAGTCGGATGTGCAGGTCGTGGCTGTTATCCTTGTAGCATGCATATTAATTAGTAATTCGTAGAGGATATGCAACATATGGGTGGGAACCCTCATCGTCCCACGATAGTTCTGGCATCTAACGGTTTGTACAAACCATTGTCGTAATTCATTATGTGGGCATGGTGTACACCAAGGAGGCATGCGGGGTCGCGAAGGGGGCAGTGATTGGCTTGGACCAACTACTAGGCCCCACATCATGGAATTGTGGACGGGAAAGTACGCTCGACTGTGCAACAAGGAGTTGATCTCTCATGGGTAAAGTAACACACCTCTGCAGAGTGTAAGAATTGTAACTTGTTACTCCCTGTTCCGGGAAGGAGCTATGAACGCGGTAGGAAAGGAACTCCATGAAAGTTCTGGTCAACCTGTGAAGACTGATGGTCATAGATTTTCAGAATAAAATCAATCTTTTAAGAAAGATTTACAAAAATTGCATAGTACCAAGGATTTATAATCCGAGGTGGTAGTTAGAGCATCAAACTTCCCACCTTGCATAAAATGAACTTGTTGGGTAACGCTGTTACTCATTCTTTCCTTTGATCCCTTGCTTAGACTCTGAGGATCCCGAAGACATGCCATTGTATGCAGCCGAATGTCAAGAAAATGTGTTCTATGAGGAACCTGATCTATCCGGAGGTGTTGAAGGAGTGGATTACGAGATCCGCTACGGTGTCGATGATAACGAGTCCAACTAAGTACTCCTAGTTAGTAGTGACCAATGGAGCCGAGCAGCATGAACTCTATAGAATAAGCTGCTGAGCTCAACTCCTAGACGGAGTTGCTACTTTTAAATTCTGCTGAACACTTTATATTTTGGTTTGTAAGTTGGATCTTTTGGAAGTCTTGAACTTCCGGTATTGTAATAATAATGTGTGTACTTATGTAATATGGACCCGCAATGTTTCTGTTGTACCACTCTGAGGGATGTGATATTTACGAAACTGTGTTTTGTGGATGTCATGTCAACGACTATAGTGTACTACACATGCAGTGGTATGCTGGGTCACCGCACTTGTGATTAGCTCCAGCTTGCTAATAGTTTGTAGCATGTCATATGAATGTTTGCTTGCATTGTTTTATTCATAACTTGGTACGATATTGTGGTATACTCCTCTGAAGTTCATGTGAATCGACTTGGCATATGCTCACGCATGCATATGACTAAACAATAGTCAGTAAGCCTCGATGATTTATTTTTTCTTAGAGTTCTTGTATCACTTTCATGCCATAATTAGTCCTGTTTTGTTGCAAGCATGATTATGACAGTTATTGCTCTCTCGTTTGTCGCTCCCTCTCTATTGCTAGCCTTCACCTGCACTGAGTATGAGCTCTACTTGTGCATCCAACTCCCTAAAACCATTATTGCCAATAGTGTCCACCATACCTACCTATTAGAATCATTTGCTATTCAGTGCATATTCATTATGTCTTGTTTTCTTCCAAATAAAATGTTTGAATATTTTGATAAAGTTAGTTAGTAAAGCTCTCACGAACTTGATGGCACACTTTATTCCTTGCACTTAATAAACCTGGACCATTGTGACTGTCCATGAAAGTTATATGCTTGCAAATTATAGGCTGGGAGTTAGCAGAGCCGTGCTGTCATGGGGAACGCTTTCAACACTCATGGATATATATATCTAGTTGATACCATGCTCTATTGTTTGCGGATGTCGTTGGTGTGAAATAAAAGGGGAGCTTGTGAGTTCATGGATTTATATATATGTGTTAGATAAACGCCTGGGCCGCTAGCCTAAGCCATGCCTAATCATGGTGGAAACTTGCAGCATCACCATAATGAGCATATGTGAAGCATCCTCGATAAAAACCTATGCAAATAGAAAATAAAAAGATCGCTGAGATGCTCATTGTCTGCTTGCCTTGTCATTTTGATTATGGGATAGCTCCTGTATCATGTGCAAGGGGTACCCCGTTGGCGGTTCTCTGTGATATGTATATACAATGACAAGAACTTACAGGTAACTAAAGTTGAGTAGCACGAGGAGCGGCCCTCGTACTCAAGGGACTTGGGATATCCAGTTTATGGTTTTTCAAGCATATAACTCATATTGGACCTCACTTTCACCATTAACCACATGAATATGCCTATGATAAGGGCAATGAGAGCTCAAAGCTAATGAGTACTTTAATTTCATCATTTGGAAGCCTTTCAAACTTTTCAAAACTTTTTTCACTTCCTTGTTGAGTCACCACTTATTCTATGAGCACCCTCTTGAGAGCATAGTTGTCATTCTTGTATTTGTCTCAAAACTTGGTTAATTATGTCATAACTTTGATGCTTGTCCCTCTGATATCTTTACTTCTAGTCTTCACTTGAACTTCAGAGGTGCCTTGGCATTTATATTGTGCTCTTCAAACAAAGGCAAGCGAGATACCACTCTATCATACCTTATTATGAGCATTGCAATGTTGCTTATGTTTATGTTGAAGCGTTTCGCGGCATAGTAAATCAAAATTTTCTACGGAAGTGAACAGAGGGAAAGCCAAGATCTAATCTAGGAGATGCAAACAACGAGAGAGATTGGATTAGATCTTCATACCCTTGAAGATTCGCACAGCGGAACGTTCGTCGGAACGTGGGTGATGTAGTCGTACTCGCTTCTCCTCCTCGCGATCCGATCCGATCTAGCACCACAAGTGGTGGTGCCTCCGTGAGATGCACACGTGCAGCACCTTGACGTCTCCTCCTTCCTTGGTCCAGCAAGTATGGTGGAGAGACAGATTGGATCTACAACACGACGGCGTGGTGTATATGGTGGAGAATTTCTGCAGCAGGGCTTCGCCTACAAACAGTCGGGAGGGAGAGAGGAGGGCAGCAGGGCGGCTAGGGTTGGAGGGGAATGTGTAGGGGGTTGGTGCGCCCCGGCCCTCTATATATAGAGGGGTGGGCGCAGCCCTAGCCCCTCCCCCAAGCCAAGGCCGGCGGCCCCAAGGAGGAAGAGTGGGGGGCAAGGAAACCCCCCCTTCTAGAAACTCTATCTCGAGTTTAAACCTCTCTAGGCCGGCTGGGCCCTATGGGGCCTTGTGCCCCTGGCCCAATGCGGCCAGGGCACTCCCTCATAGGCCCATGCCCCCTCCCGAAAGGTGGGGCCACGTTGGTCCCCTTCCGGAAGGTTCTAGAAGCTTCCGGTACAATACCAATTAACCCGGAACAATTCCGAACTCCAAAAACTGCACTGCCTTATATGAATCTTATTCTCCGGACCACTCCGGAACCTCTCGTGATGTCCCGGATCCTATCCGAGACTCCGAACAAAAACTCATAAACCAATTATCCAATCTATCCTAACGTCGAGACACGTTAAGTGCGTGACCCTGCGGGTTCGAGAATATGCAGACATGATCTTCTATCAATAATCAACAGCGGGGTCTGGAAACCCATATTGACTCCCACACATTCATCGATGATCATATCGGATGAACCACGATGCCAGGATTCAATCAATCCCATATATATATTCCCTTCGTCTCGCGATATTTTACTTGCCCGAGATTTGATCGTCGGTACCGTCATACCTAGTTCAATCTCGTTCACAACAAGTACTTTACTCGTTTCGTAATCCGATATCACTTTGTGATTAACTCCTCAACCACATGCTTGCAAGCGGTGTTGATATCGATTACCGAGTGGGCCCGAAGTATATCTCTCCGACTTGGGAGGGACAAATCCCATCTCGATACATACAACCCAACAGATACTTTCTGATCACCTGAGAGACACCTTTATGATCACCCTCTCATAGGATGACGTTTGATGACCTCAAAGCTTTCTTCCGATACCAGGGAGTTGTATTATCTCATGGTCTAAGGAATACAATATTTGACATAAGAAAAGCTTCACAAAGACGAACACGATGACACGATCTAATTGCTTCGCTTAGTTTGGGTCTATCCACCATATCATTCCCCAATGATATGATCTCATTATTAATTGACAACTCATGTCCATGGTTTGGAAACCTTAACCATCATTAATCAATGAGCTAGTCCATAGAGGCGTACTAGGGACACAGTGTTGTTCACAAACCACACAAGTATTAAAGTTTCCGCTTAATACAATTCTAGCATGGAATATAAACACTATCATGAACAAGAATTATAATAATAACATCTTTATTATTGCCTCTAGGGCATAATTCCAACAGTCTCCCACTTGCACTAGAGTCAATAATCTAGTTTACATTTGGCAACAATCTCACACCCATGGCACTGAGGTGCTGATCATGTTTTACACGTGGAAGAGGTTTAGTCAATGGATCTGCGACATTCAGATATGTATGTACTTTGCTAATCTTCAGATCTCCATCTGCTATATAATCTCGGATTATATGAAACTTGCGGTTGATATGCTTGGTCTTTGGATGATATCTTGGTTCCTTAGCGAGTGCTATGGCGCCAGTGTTGTCACACAATATCTCCAGTGGGTCCAATGCACTTGGAACCACTCCAAGCTCAGTGATGAAGTTTCTGATCCAAACTCCTTCACTTGACGCTTCTGCAGCAGCCATGTATTCCGCTTCTACTGTAGATCCCGCGATCACGCTTTGCTTGCAGCTTCTCCAGCTCACAGCTCCTCCATTCAAAATATAAACGTATTCTGTCTAAGATTTAGAATCATCCTTGTCGGTGTCAAAACTAGCATCGACGTAACCTTTTACGACGAGCTGTTCATCACCCCCATAGACTAAGAACATTTCTTTAGTTCTATTTAGGTACTTTAGGATGTTCTTCACGGCTGTCCAGTGTTCCACTCCTGGATCACTTTGATATTTGCTCGTCAAACTAAGAGCATTGGACACATCCGGTCTAGTACACACCATGGCATACATGATAGAACCTATGGCCGAGGCATAAGGCACTTTACTCATAGCTTCCCTATCATTTACCGTAGCTGGACACTGAGCCTTGCTCAATATCTTACCTGACAACATAGGCACTGAACCTTTCTTTGCCTTATCCATTCTAAACCTTTTCAGAACTTTGTCTAGGTATGTACTCTGGCTTAAAGCTATCAGGCATCCTTGTCTATCTCTATAGATCTTGATGCCCAATATATAAGCAGCTTCACCTAGGTCTTTCATTGAAAAACACTTGTCCAAATAACTCTTCACATCGTTAAGCATGTTGATGTCATTTCCAATAATCAATATGTCATCCACATATAGTACCGGAAATGTCACCGAGCTCACACTCACTTTCTTGTAGATGCAAGCTTCGTAGCAATTTGGAACAAATCCAAAGCTCTTGATCACTTGATCAAAATGAAGGTTCCAACTCCGAGATGCTTGCTTCAGTCCATAAATGGAACGCTGAAGTTTGCACACTTTATCAGCATCCTTAGGATCGACAAAACCTTCGGGTTGCATCATATACAACTCTTCATCAATGTTGCCATTGAGGAAAGCAGTCTTGACATCCATCTGCCATATTTCATAATCATGAAACGCAGCAATTGCTAATAAAATCCGAATGGACTTAAACATCGCTATAGGAGAGAAAGTCTCATCGTAGTCAACACCTTGAACTTGTCGAAAACCTTTCGCAACAAGCCGTGCTGTATAGACGGTAACATTACCATCCACGTCCGTTTTCTTCTTGAAGATCCATTTGCACTCAACGGCCTTTCGGTCGCTAGGAGGGTCCACCAAAGTCCATACTTGGTTTTCGCTCATGGATCCCAATTCGGATTTCATGGCTTACAGCCATTTCTCAGAGTCTGGGCTCATCATCGCTTCCTCATAGCTCGTAGGTTCACTGTCTTCTACTAACAAGACAGTCAAGACAGGGTTGCCGTACCACTCAGGAGGGGCACATGACCTTGTCGACCTGCGACGTTCAGTAGCAGCATCGTCCGAAGCTTCATGATCCTTGTCATTAGCTTCCTCTATTGTTGGTGCAGGCGGCACTGGAACAATTTCAGGTGCTGCGCTACTTTCCAATTCAAGAGAAGGTTCAATAACCTCGTCTAGCTCTACTTTCCTCCCACTCACTTCTTTCGAGAGAAACTCCTTCTCAAGAAAGGAACCGTTCTTTGCGACAAACACTTTGCCTTCGGTTCTGTGATAGAAGGTATACCCAATAGTTTCCTTAGGGTATCCTATGAAGACGCATTTCTCCGCTTTGGGTTCGAGCTTGTCCGGCATCAACTTCTTGACGTAAGCTTCGCATCCCCAAACTTTAAGAAACGACAACTTAGGTTTAGCACCAAACCACAGTTCATACGGTGTCGTCTCAACGGATTTAGATGGTGCCCTATTTAAAGTGAATGCAGCGGTTTCTAATGCATAACCCCAAAATGATAACGGCAAATCAGTAAGAGACATCATTGATCGGACCATATCTAATAGGGTTCGATTCCGGCGTTCAGACACACCATTGCGCTGTGGTGTTCCGGGTGGCGTGAGTTGTGAAACGATTCCACTTGCTTTAAGATGCGTGAGAAAATCATAACTCAAATATTCACCTCCACGATCGGATCGTAGAAACTTAATCTTTCTGTTACGATGGTTCTCCACTTCATTCTGAAATTCTTTGAACTTTTCAAACGTTTCAGATTTATGTTTCATTAAATAGATATACCCATATCTACTTAAGTCATCGGTAAAAGTGAGAAAATAGCGATATCCACCGCGCGTCGAAACAATCATCGGTCCGCATACATCGGTATGTATGATTTCCAACAAGTCCGTTGCTCGCTCCATCATACCGGAGAACGGGGTTTTGATCATCTTGCCCATGAGGCATGGTTCGCATGTGTCAAATGATTCAAAATCAAGAGACTCCAAAAGTCCATCAGAATGGAGTTTCTTCATGCGCTTTACACCAATATGACCTAGACGACAGTGCCACAAATAAGTAGTATTATCACTATCTACTTTGCATCTCTTAGCCTCAATGTTATGGATGTGTGTTTCATCCCTTTCAAGATTTAGAAGAAATAAACCATTCACAAGAGGTGCATGACCATAAAAGATGTTACTCATATAAATAGAACAACCATTATTCTTCGATTTAAATGAATAACCGTCTTGCAATAAACACGATCCAGAAATAATGTTCATGCTCAACGCAGGCACATAATAACATTTATTAAGGTTTAAAACTAATCCCGAAGGTAAAACTAAGGAGAGCGTGCCGACGGCCATCACATCAACTCTTGATCCGTTGCCAACGCGCATCGTCACCTCATCCCTCGCAAGCCGCCGTCTATTCCGTAGCTCCTGTTTCGAGTTACAAATATTAGCAACTGAACCGGTATCAAATACCTAGGCACTACAACGAGGGCTAGTAAGGAAAGCATCAATAACATGTATATCAAATATACCTTTGATGGTGCCAGCCTTCTTGTCCGCTAAGTACTTCGGACAGTTGCGCTTCCAGTGACCCTTGTCCTTGCAATAGAAGCACTCAGTGTCCGGCTTAGGACCAGACTTGAGCTTCTTCTCAGCAGGGGCAGTGCGCTTGCCGCCGCCCTTCTTGAAGGGCTTCTTTGCACCCTTACCTTTCTTGAAGGTGGGGGGCTTGTTGACCATCAACATATGATTATTCTTTTTGATGTCCACCTCCGCTACTTTCATCTTAGCGAAGAGCTCAGTGATCATATCAGTGGAACCAATTTGATTGTGAGCAACTACAAAACTTTTGTAGCTAGGAGTGTCAATATTGAGCTCTTCTGGAATCTTGCAGTCCAGTTTCTCAAGGCGTTGAGTGTAGCCCGACATCTTAATGGCGTGCTCACTAACGGAACTCCCTTCCTCCATCTTGTAGTTAAAGAATTTCTTAGAGATCTCATATCTCTCAGAACGGGCTTGAGTCTGAAACATGTTTTTCAGCTCCTCGAGAATCTCAAAGGGCCCGGCGAACTCCTCAAAATGATTTTGAAGATCTGATTCCATAACACACAACATGGCGATCTTAATCAAATCATAATCATCCTTGCGCGACTGATAAACAACTTTCTCATCAGCCGGTGCATCTATAGCAGGGGCGTCACCTAGCGCTTTCTCAAGGACATAGTCCTTTTGTCCACCAGCTAGAATGATTCTTAGAATGCGGAACCATTTGGTGAAGTTAGACCCATTGTTTCTAAGCTTTTCTATCTCAGCAAAAACGTTGAAGTTGAAGTCGGACTTGGCCATGTGATCTACAGTATTTGCAAGTACAATTTAGACTATGTTCATGATAAATAGTTCAACTTAGTCAAATTACTAGATGAACTCCCACTAAATTCAACATCCCTCAAGTTGTTTAGTGAACACGATCCAAATTCACCACACCTAATCCGATCATCACGAGAAGAGATGTGGTTTCAATGGTGGACAACGAAGTGTCGATCATATCATTCATATGACTCATGCTTAACCTTTCGGTTCTTGTGTTCCGAGGCCATGTCTGTACATGCTAGGCTCGTCAAGTTAGACCCAAGTATTTCCGCGTGTGCAAAAACTGGCTTGCACCCGTTGTATGTGAACGTAGAGTCTATAGCACCCGATCATCACGTGATGCTTGGACACGACAAACTTTCGCAACGGTGCATACTCGGGGAGAACACAGTTTTATCTTGATCTTTAAGTGAGGAATCATCTTATAATGCTACCGTCGCGATCTAAGCATAATAAGATACATAAAAGGATAAACATCACATGCATATAACTTTATGTGACATGGTATAGCCAATCTTCGCTCAATGATCTCCATCTTGTGCGTTCCGGCATGATCTCCATCACTCCACCATGATTGCCTCCACCACGAATAGCAACTACAACTATTGCTAACTACTTAGCGATAAAGTGAAACTATTACATGGCGCATAAGAAGTTGACACACAGGTCATACACAATTATAAAGACAACCATGTGGCTCCTGCCGGTTGTGTACTCATCGATATGCAAGTCGTGAAACATTACAAAACATGATCATCGCATACATTATACACATCACATCTTGGGCCATACCATATCACAGAAAACACTCCCTGCAAAAACAAGTTAGACGCCTCTACTTTGTTGTTGCATGTTTTACGTGGCTTATGGGAGTAGATGCTAAGAACGATTCTTACCTACGGAAAGCCACAACGGTGATATTATGGTTGCCAAAATCCGGTGTTAATCCCATGACAACTATAGTGAGAGAAACTGACATCCACCAGCCGCATGTGTGGAACAAGCCACACGTCAAGTGCAGAGCCGGTCTCGCGAACGACGTCGCGTAAGGTTGGTCTGGACCGCTTCAATCTCACTATCCCGCGTCATAAGAAGAACACAAACAAGAGGCTTGCAATAGAAAACATCAACACCCGCAACAACCATGTTGCGTTCTACTCGTGAAACACATCTACGCATAGATCTAGCTCTGATACCACTGAAGGGTTTCGCGACATAGTAAATCAAAATTTTCTACGAAAGCAAACAGAGGGAAAGCCAAGATCTAATCTAGGAGATGCAAACAACGAGAGAGATTGGATTAGATCTTCATACCCTTGAAGATTCGCACAGCGGAACGTTCGTCGGAACGTGGGTGATGTAGTCGTACTCGCTTCTCCTCCTCGCGATCCGATCCGATCTAGCACAACAAGTGGCGGTGCCTCCATGAGATGCACACGTGCAGCACCTCGATGTCTCCTCCTTCCTTGGTCCAGCAAGTATGGTGGAGAGACGGATTGGATCTACAACACGACGGCGTGGTGTATATGGTGGAGAATTTCTGCAGCAGGGCTTCGCCTACAAACAGTCGGGAGGGAGAGAGGAGGGCAGCAGGGCGGCTAGGGTTGGAGGGGAAGGTGTAGGGGGTTGGTGCGCCCACGGCCCTCTATATATAGAGGGGTGGGCGCAGCCCTAGCCCCTCCCCCAAGCCAAGGCCGGCGGCCCCAAGGAGGAAGAGTGGGGGGCAAGGAAACCCCCCTTCTAGAAACTCTATCTCGAGTTTAAACCTCTCTAGGCCGGCTGGGCCCTATGGGGCCTTGTGCCCCTGGCCCAATGCGGCCAGGGCACTCCCTCATAGGCCCATGCCCCCTCCCGGAAGGTGGGGCCACGTTGGTCCCCTTCTGGAAGGTTCTAGAAGCTTCCGGTACAATACCAATTAACCCGGAACAATTCCGAACTCCAAAAACTGCACTGCCTTATATGAATCTTATTCTCCGGACCACTCCGGAACCTCTCGTGATGTCCCGGATCCTATCCGAGACTCCGAACAAAAACTCATAAACCAATTATCCAATCTATCCTAGCGTCGAGACACGTTAAGTGCGTGACCCTGCGGGTTCGAGAATATGCAGACATGATCTTCTATCAATAATCAACAGCGGGGTCTGGAAACCCATATTGACTCCCACACATTCATCGATGATCATATCGGATGAACCACGATGCCAGGATTCAATCAATCCCATATATATATTCCCTTCGTCTCGCGATATTTTACTTGCCCGAGATTTGATCGTCGGTACCGTCATACCTAGTTCAATCTCGTTCACAGCAAGTACTTTACTCGTTTCGTAATCCGATATCACTTTGTGATTAACTCCTTAACCACATGCTTGCAAGCGGTGTTGATATCGATTACCGAGTGGGCCCGAAGTATATCTCTCCGACTTGGGAGGGACAAATCCCATCTCGATACATACAACCCAACAGATACTTTCCGATCACCTGAGAGACACCTTTATGATCACCCTCTCATAGGATGACGTTTGATGACCTCAAAGCTTTCTTCCGATACCAGGGAGTTGTATTATCTCATGGTCTAAGGAATACAATATTTGACATAAGAAAAGCTTCGCAAAGACGAACACGATGACACAATCTAATTGCTTTGCTTAGTTTGGGTCTGTCCACCATATCATTCCCCAATGATATGATCTCATTATTAATTGACAACTCATGTCCATGGTTAGGAAACCTTAACCATCATTAATCAATGAGCTAGTCCATAGAGGCGTACTAGGGACACGGTGTTGTTCACAAACCATACAAGTATTAAAGTTTCCGCTTAATACAATTCTAGCATGGAATATAAACATTATCATGAACAAGAATTATAATAATAACATCTTTATTATTGCCTCTAGGGCATAATTCCAACATGTGTTTCATGCTACTTATTATTATTGAGTTGGTTTCTCTTCACAGCTTGCAATGACTATTGAGTAGACTTAGTTGCATACTTCTTATTATGAATGGTTTAATTATCTACTCTTGTGCTGAGAATATACACATCGTATGAAGCAAATGTGTTCGTGAAAGTTCTTTTATCGCACTCAGTTTTCAACTGAATTGCTTGAAGACAAGCAATAAGCTAAGCCTGGGGGGAGTTGATACGTCCAAAACGTATCTACTTTCCCGAACACTTTTGCTATTGTTTCTCCTCTAAGCTTGTGTGATTTGGATACAACTAACACGGTCTGACGCTGTTTTCAGCAGATTTATCTTGGTGTCTAGTTTTTGTGCAGAAATCAACTATCAGGAAAAATCCCGGAAAATATGCCAAAAATCCTATTTCACCAGAAGATCCACGAAGCCAGAGTACGAGACGGAGGGGAGCCCTGGGTGGCCCACACCCCCTGCCGCGCGTGTGGGCCCACCCCGCGCCTAGGAAGGGTGTGGCCAGCCCAGGCACCCCCTCGGCCTCTCTATTCGCCTATAAGATGCCTTCTGACCTGAAAACTCAGGGGGTCAACGTTTTTCCAGAAAGAGTTCCGCTCCACCGGCACCACCTAAAACCGCGATTCGTATCCAGAAACTCCGTTCTCGCACCCTGCCAGGACGGGGAATTTGGGGAGGATTATCGCCATCGTCATCACCAATGCCTCTCCATCAACCATCAATGTTCCCCTCATCCAAGAGTGAGTAATCCCTGGCTGTAGACTATGGGGATGGTAGGGATTGGATGATTTCTATCATGTAATCGAATAAGATCGTTAGGGCATGGTGCCTTGTATCTCTATTAGTGCTATTTGACTTTATTGAACCTTGTCGTGCTTAATGCTTATCAATAGGGACCGAGTGCCATGATCTCAGATCTGAACTTATTATTGATTCATTATGATAGTATTGTTTGTGATCTTATCTGCAAGTTGTGTACACATATCATTGTCCGAATCCAAAGGCCCCAAAGTGACAGAAATTGGGACAACCGGAGGGGATGGCTGTGATGTGAGGATCACATGTGTTCACGGAGTGTTAATGCTTTGCTCCGATGCTCTATTAAAAGGAGCACCTTAATTGCCAGTAGTTCCCTTGAGGCCCCGTTGTAGCGGGCTGACAGGACAAAAGATGTTGTGCAAGTTCTCATTGCGAGCACGTATGACTATATATGGAGCACATGCCTATGGTTGTTTAGTACTTGGATGCTAATTCTTATTTATCTGCAATTTCCCTAGATCTTGAAGTTACATGTTTAGTCTCATCCATGCAACGCCCGTCCATCCATCCCTATGCCTACCGCGCTCATATCCTAATGTTGCTACTACTGTTACTATTGCTCTTGTTTTGCTGTTGCTGTTACTTTGCTATTGCTACTACAAAACTATTGCTACTGATAAACTTCTGTGAACAAGAACTATTTCCAGCTGCAGCTGAATTGACAACTCAGTTGTTAAGGCTTGCAAGTATTCTTTGGCTCTCCTTGTGTCGAATCAATAAATTAGGTAATACTACCCTCGAAGACTGTTGCGATCCCCTATACTTGTGGGTCATCACCCCACCAGGTGGTGTGGGCCCCTCGTGGCCCTTCTCCGTCTCGTCTTGTGGCTCCATTAGTCTTCTGGTAAAATAGGAGTTTTGCGATATTTTCCGAGATTTTTCCTAAAAGTTGATTTCCTGCACAAAAACGAGACACCAAAGCAATTCTGCGGAAAACAGCGTCAGTCCGTGTTAGTTGTATCCAAATCACACAAATTAGAGGATAAAGAATAGCAAAAGTGTTCTGGAAAGTAGATACGTTTTGGACGTATCAGTAACTACTAGCAACGGAGAGCATGCAAGATCACAAATAACATAGACATGGTAGAATCAATAATCAATCTTACCGTAGTACTCAATATCCATCGAATCCCAACAAACACAACATGTAAGATTACAAATAGATGATCTTGATCATGATAGGCAGCTCACAAGGTCTAAACATGATAGCACAAAGAGGAGAAACAACCATCTAGCTATTGTTATGGACCCATAGTCCAAGGATGAACTACTCACGCATCACTCCGGAGGCTGGCATGGTGATGAAGAAGGCCTCCGGGATGATCTCACCTCTCCGACAGGGTGACGGAAAGAGCTTCAGATCCCTCCCGATCTAGGGACAATGGTGGCAGCGGCTACGGACTTTTTCGTGGATTTCTGATCGGTACTTAGGGTTTTCTCCTCGGGGGGTTTATATAGGCGAAGGGGCAAGGTCGGTAGAGGTCCAGGGGGCCACACCATAGGGCGGCGCCCCCTGCCTGCGTCTGGGCTAGGTGTGGCCGCCCTAGGGTGCGCCTCCCTCTGGCCTCTGGACTCCGTCTTCGCCTTTGAAAAATAGGAAGTTCGGCTTTTGTTTCGTCCAATTCCGAGAATATTTCTTTACTAGCTTTTCTGAAACCAAAAACAACAGAAAACATGAACTGGCACCATGGTATCTTGTTAATAGGTTAGTTCCATAAAATGTAAAAAATGCCTCAAAGTGTAGACAAAACATAGGATAGTTGGTACGAAACAAGCATGGAGCATCAAAAATTATAAATACGTTTATGATGTATCAAGCATCCCCAAGATTAACTCTTGCTCGTCCTCGAGTAGGTAAGTGATAAAAAGAATAATTTTTTAGGTGACATGTACCATCACAATCTTGATCAAGGTATTGTAAAGCATTGATAGTTGGGATCAAAGTACTCTAACACAAGCATGGAAGATATATTTCTAATAACAAGATATAGCAACTATGTTGCAACACGAAAGGCAACACAAACAAAGGATCATGAATAATAATGCATTGAAAGACATTTGTTTGTTTCACATGTAGAAAACATAGCAAGAGTGGTAATCAACTTGTCCTTCATGGAATATCAAAACATAAATGCATAGGACACCTTCAAAGTTCATAAGGTTGACTAGATATAAATAATTTAAGAACAAGCAATACCAAAATTATGAATCAATCAACAAGTTTTGGGACAATGCACATTGAACTAAGAATGACAACTATGCTCTTTTAATTGATGCATAGAGATAGAAGATGTAGACTCAACAAAAAGTAAAAAGACAGGCCCTTCACAAAGGGAAGTAGGGATTAAATGGTTTTATAAAGCTTCCAAAAATCATGGTACTTATTAGCTTTGAGCTTCCATTTCCCCTATCATAAGCATCTTGAAGTGATTAAGGTTAAAGTGAGTGCAAATATGAGTATATGCTTGACAAATCACAAGTTGAAAATCTCATGCCCCTTACGTACGAGTACCAAGCCTCATGCTACTCAACTTTGGTCACAAGCAAGTTCTTGTCATTGTAAGTATATGTGTATCATAGAGAACCGCCAACGGGGTACCCCTTGCCCTATGACACAAGATCTATCCCATATCAAAATAACATGGCAACAAACAGTGAGCATCTCAGTGATAATTTTTATTTGCTATTTGCATAGTTTTTATTGAGGATGCTTTATAGAATGCCATTATGGTTTCGCTGTAAGTTTTCACCATGATTAGGCATGGATTAGGCTAACCACCTAGGCGTTTCTCTAACAAATATACATACTCCATGAACTTACAAGCTCTCATTTTATTTCACACCACCGGGATCCATAAACAAAAGAACATGATATCAACTAAATAGAATAAGTGCAATGTCGAAAGCGTTCCCCATGATAGCATGGTTCTGCTAATTCCCAACTTATAATTTGTAAGCATATAAGCATCATAAGATAGTCACAATGGTTCAAGTTTATTAACTGCAAGAAATAAAACGTGCCTTCAAGTTTATGAGAGCTTTAATCACTAATTTTCACATAACAAAAATTCAATTTGGAAGATAAACAAACACATGAATATACTTGGAATAATGTAACACACCATGCATAGGAATTTATAGTGGACTCTTTATAATAACTTAGTTTCTTGGGAGTTGGATGCACGAGTAGAGCTCATACTTAGTACAGGTGGAGGCTAGCAAAAGACTGGGAGCGACCAACTAAGAGAGCAATAATGGCCATAATCATGCAGAGCAACAAAATATTATTAATTAAAGCATAAAGTGGTATCACAAGTCAAAAACTAAATGATGATAGAGACTAAGGTGACTGGTTCATAGTCATAACATGGTGTAATCATGTGCCAAGTCAACCCAAATAAAGCATCAAAGGAGAATACCACGATATTATGCTTTGTATGCTAAAACAATGCATGCTTCTTTCATGGCACATTAAGCAATCTCAATTGTTTGGAATAAGTCATGCTACAACAATAATCACTAAGCATATGGTCAAAGCAATATCTAACATGACATGATAAAGTCTAAGCCACTGTCAAAACAAGCTTCTTTTTGTACCACCATAAGCATGGAGCATTCTCTCATTTCCAACACCAGTCAACTTATTTGAAACA
This sequence comes from Avena sativa, assembly GCA_916181665.1. Taxonomy (NCBI): domain Eukaryota; kingdom Viridiplantae; phylum Streptophyta; class Magnoliopsida; order Poales; family Poaceae; genus Avena; species Avena sativa. The sequence goes on along the minus strand of OV702281.1, from coordinate 410,807,340 downwards.
ACTCATAAAGATAATAATCAATAAAGATAAGAGACCTTGTATCACCTAACTACAAATAAGAACTAAAAAGTTTTAAGCAAAAAGAATAAGAAAACTAAAGCTAAACGCAATGCTAGCAAAAGAGAACACTCACAGAACATAAGAGTGAAAACTGAAGTGTTCTAGACAATGAAGAACTAGGTGTGACTTCTCCAAAATAGGTGTGTTGGGGTACAACCAATTTATTACAGCAAACAAAACAAAAGAAAACTACAAACAAAAAAAAGACGCTCCAAGAACAACATATAGTGCATGAAGCAATTAGAATAAAGTGTCTTGAAAGAAGACATAGGATTTTTATTGATGAAGAAGGGGAGGCATCCCCAAGCTTTAACGCTTGTACTTCTTGAATATTTCTTGGGGTGACACGGGTGGCATCCCCAAGCTCGAGATTTTTTCCATACTCCATCTCATCACATCATTCTTTCCCTACACTTGAAAACTTCCTCCATACAGAACCTCACACAATCTTCATTAGCAATATTAGTGTATTCAAGATAATAAGCCTTTGGGTTCGGTTTCAACTAAAGTAAAACATCCATTAAAACATAAGCTACCGTAGCAACTCCTTTTAAAAGCTCAAGTGATCAAAGAGAACTCAAAAATAAATAAACCGATTAAGAGGCAAATGCAAATAATGGCAGAAATCTGTCAAACATACCAGCAGGTGAAAAGCATTTTTTTTGAAAATCTTCTGTTGCGCAAATCGAAAAGTGCAAAACTAACAAAAGTTGGGTAAATACCAGGGGCATGCACACAAAAAATTATAGCTCAGTCCAACTCTGGGATTTTTCACGATTTTTTACAGTGAAGAACAAAAATCTGTTTCAGGACAGAAACTTTCCCATATCTTACTTCCCTCTCATTAGAGGTTATTCTTGGCACAAAAACCACACAAAAAGGATAATGAGAGGTTATTACAGAGGCAATAACTTCCAAGACTCAACAAAAGAAAAACTTACTGAAATAAAAATTGGGTTATATCCCGAGAGTGCTTTTCTTTAACGCCTTTCAGCTAGGCACAGAAAGCAAGAATCAAGTATTTTCAAATGAAGAAGCATCAACATCTTACTTTAAAACATGGTTTTTTCTCAATAGGTACCTTAGGTGAATATGATTCAACAAGTTAATCACTCTTAGTTGCACTAAAAGTTTTATCCATTTTAAGCACATTAAGGGGTTTTGGTGTAGGCATCTTTGGAACATACGCAAATTTTTGCTCTTTTCCTACAAAAGATTTCTCTCTTTTAAACTTAAGGGACGGAAAAGTTGAACTTAGAGTTTCCATAGCCTCTTCCAGTTTACCAATTCTAAGATTTTGATCACAAATAATGCTAGCCTCTAAAATAGTGATTATTTTATTGATACTTTCCATTGATTCATTAACTTGGCTAGTGTTATAAAGGAGATTTGGCAAACTTTTCTCTAAGAGCTCAATTTTATTATAACTTCTTCCAAAGTGATTTCAGTTTTAACAACATTAATATGTGGTATTCCTACTAAACTTTCAATTAAATTGCATGCTTCCAAAGTAGGAGTACCCATAAAATTGTGAGAGTATCCGGAACATACCTATTCCAACTAGATATGCCAACATAAAAATTTCTAAGAAGGATTGTGGTAGAATATTTTTTAGTATATCTATGATGAGCATTACTTATTCTATACCAAGCATCTTTCAGACATTCTCCTCCTTGTTGCTTAAAAGAACGAACCTCTACTTCAGGAATACTCATTTTTTTAGGATTAAAGTGAACCAACAAGAATAGCAACTAAAGTAGGAACTATTTTTTTTTGTGTTTTTGATAAAAATAAGCAAACCAAACAAAACTAAAGAAACAAAGCAAAACAAAAAAAAAGTAAAGAGATTGGTTGTGAGAGACTCTCCTTGCAGAAACTGTCCTATATATCTCCGGCAACGGCGCCAGAAAATCTTGATGTGGCTCGGTTACTGTAGAGCCTGTTGGAAAACCCCAAGAGCAAGGTATGATGAGCACAACCGCAAGTTTTCTCTCAGTTGTGAAACCAAGGTTATCGAACCAGTAAGAGAAAGGAAATAGCTCCCAAGGTGTTGTTAGCAACATGGAACCTGCACAACACAACCAAAATACTTTGCTCCAACTTACAGTGAGGTTGTCAAGCTCACCGGTTTTGCTGGAAACAAATGATTAAACATATAGTGTGAAAGAAAGTAATTGCTTGTAGTAATTGCAGAAAGTAAACAGTAGATAGTAGATTGAATATCAGTGGGAAGGAATTGACCGGGGTCCACAGTTTACTAGAGGTGTTTCTCTATGAGATAAATAGCATGTTAGGTGAACAAATTACAGTTGGGCAATTGACATATAGAGAATGCATAACAATGCATGTACATGGCATGATGATCACTATGAGATTCATTTGAGCATTACAACATAATACATAGACCGTAATCCAACTGCATCTATGACTAATAATCCACCTCCGAGATATCATCCGAACAACCCTCGGATATTAAATTGCAAGCAACCGATAATTGCATTAAGCAAAGTGTGTTAAGTAAACAATATAATTGCCCTTGTACAAAGGATTGTTGTTTTCTCCCTAGTAGCAACATCACATCTACAACCTTAGAGGTTTTTGTCACTCCCCCAGATTACTAGAGGCATAAACCTACTATCGAGCATAAATACTCCCTCTTGGAGTCACAAGCAAATACTTGACCAAAGTAACTACTAGCAACGAAGAGCATGCAAGATCACAAATAACATAAACATGATAGAATTAATAATCAATCTTGACGTAGTACTCAATATCCATTGGATCCCAACTAACACAACATGTAAGATTACAAATAGATGATCTTGATCATGATAGGCAGCTCACAAGATCTAAACATGATAGCATAAAAGGGAGAAACAACCGTATAGCTACTGCTATGGACCCATAGTCCAAGGATGACCTACTCACGCATCACTCCGGAGGCTGGCATGGTGATAAAGAAGGCCTCCGGGATGATCTCCCCTCTTCGGCAGGGTGCTGGGAAGAGCTTCAGATCCCTTCCGATCTAGGGACGATGATGGCGGTGGCTACAGACTTTTTCATGGAATTCTGATCGGGTACGTAGAGTTTTCTCCTCGGGGGGTTTATATAGGCGAAGGAGCAAGGTCGGTAGAAGTCCAGGGGAGCCACACCATAGGGCCGCGCCCCCTGACCGCGCCTGGGCCAGGTGTGGCCGCCCTAGGGTGCGCCTCCCTCTGGCCTGTGGACTCCTTCGCCTCTGAAAAATAGAAAGTTTGGATTTTGTTTCGTCTAATTCCAAGAATATTTCTTTATTAATTTTTCTGAAACCAAAAACAGCAGAAAACAGGAACTGACACTGGAGCATCTTGTTAATAGGTTACTTTCAAAAAATGTATAAAAATGCCTCAAAATATAGACAAAATATAAGATAGTTTGTACAAAACAAGCATGTGACATCAAAAATTATAGATACGTTTACGACGTATCACTCCCCAAACATGTGTGATAATGGGCCATAGAGCAAAGAGTTGGCTAATGTATAAAGCTTGACATGGTATCAGAACAGGAGGTCTTAGGATCAAATCCTGGGCAATACAAGAATTAAAAATAAATATTGCGGCTCCCCAAATATGCCTCACAATAGGCCAAAGAGCAAAGACGTAGGGTGAATATTGAAATAAATTGTCTATCTATTTCCATCAGTTCAGACTGTTTGTTGCGATAGCTAGTGTATGCAATTCAATAGATACATACATTTCGAATGTTGACCAAAATATCAGAAAAAAGACTGGCGGATATGAGAAGTGTTTTGAACCTTCTTACAACACCGAGCTAAAGAAAGTTATTAGAGGCAGGGAGGTAAGAACTTTCACAATGGATAGTTTCTTGGCACATTTAGAGAAATTAAAATTTAAGAGACAACTACCTCAATGCATTGTCTTATAATGATTTTTTTGCGGGGCCATTGTCTTATAGCATTGTTTTAAGAATGTTGCATTTAATGATTTTAGGCTTATATAGTTGTGTAGAAACTTAGCAAAAACATATCTTTTAGCTCTTGAAAACATGAAAAGAAAATGTACGCGTAAAATTGATACTCCTTTTGTTCCATATAAACTTTAGAGTCGTGCAAAAATCACGATATGTTCGCTCACTTTAAGCCGTGTAATTTACATGTAGTTTATTTTGTAGTAATTATGTGCTATTCTGCGTGCCTTGAGAATTGTAATTATACCAAAATCTATGAGTATAAATTCTCATCATTCATCTACCTCTGTGATTTTTCATTATTTCATGCTTTATAGTGATATATTTCACTAAATAATATTTGTGCATGTAAAATTATAAACATAATATGTCCAAAAAAGATCCATTTCACATGCCAATAAATCATGAAGTGCAAGTACATTTTTTCAATAGAATTGTTCACTTTTTTCTAATTTAATATTGCATAAATAATCTGATAAGATATACCACTTCTCTGAGACATATCACTTTAAATCATCCATCTCATGTTTCTTAATTTTCTTGTTTAGATATTACAGGTGTGTATGGAGAATGTTATATGCATGCATGATTTTTTTGAATCAAGTCTACCTTCTCAAAACGGATTATATCGTGTGCAAATCATAGCAACTACAATTTAGTAAAAGTTCTATCAACGTCAAATGATTTACGCTTATTTGTACAGGATAATATTGCGGTTTCTGAAATTTAATTCACCGAATTTAGAAAACGACTCACAAACATGTTTTTTAGTCATTAGTCAAATAATAAGTAAGTAAACATTTTTGCCAAAAAATGTAAACAATTTTTTTTGGGACGTCATCAAACTCAACCAAAATGTGAGTGGCACCACGTCAAAAAAAAGTGAGTGGCACATCGCAAAAATGTAAATAATTTTTTTTGGGACGTCATCAAACTCAACCAAAATGTGAGTGGCACCACGTCAAAAAAAAGTGAGTGGCACATCACTACACAACATTTTGGACTTTCATGGTGTGCCAGGGCAACGCGTACACGCCTACACGGTACACGGGCCCGTCAGCCCGTCAGACCCGAGCAAAACCCTCGAGTGGCTGCGTCTACCTCTGCGGCGCGTGCTTCGACCTGACCGCGCAAAATCTCGCATCACCCTCCCCCCGCCGCCACGAACGCCATGGCCGCAGCGCTTCTGCTCCGCGGCCTCCGCTCGTCGGCGAGCCGGGCACGCCATGCCTTTCCCTCAACGGCATCGACTCCGTCGCTGTTCGCCTCCTCCCTCCCCCACCGCCTATACTCCTCCGCGGCTGCATCCGCGGCCACCTCGCCCGCGTTTTCACTGGGAGGTGTCACAGACCCGACCCGCATCCGCAACGTGGCGGTGATTGCCCACGTCGACCACGGGAAGACGACGCTGATGGACCGGATCCTCCGGCAGTGCGGTGCCGACATCCCCCACGAGCGCGCCATGGACAACATCAGCCTCGAGCGCGAGCGCGGCATCACTATCTCCTCCAAGGTAACCCTCACTTATTCGCATAGCTCGTGCCTGCGTGGCTACTGGAGTCGAGCGTGAGGATTCCTGCTGAGCATTTCGTTGATCAATTTGTGTGCATACATAGGGGAAGGACTAAGATCTGGTTCAAAGGCCATTCTCAGTTCGAGATTTTGCTGCCCCCCCCCCCCCCTCCCCTAGGCTGGCGTGCATTCCTGAAGGATACCTTGTGTGCATGTCTATGAATTCGAATTAGTGGTTCAACGACTGGCTAGAACTCATAGTCTGTGCTCAGTGACCTACTGATTACTCTCTGGCGTTCTACGAACTGCTTTCTGCAAGCCTGCAACTAGCAGAACTGCAGAAGTAGCATTTTAGCTCAATAACTTGTTCTCAGTCTTACCCGTGCATTTCTTTTCTGTGCCATTTTATCAGACACTGGTGCATATCTTCAAGTCTTTGTGTTATTGTTGTGTTAATATAGACGGGAACGAGACCAACAATAGAGTTGTTCAGTTTTTTGGATGATCACTTCCGGGAAGGCTACCTTTTGTCAGTTGTTGTGGACTACCATCAGGGAGTCCAAGTTGAGGGAGATGAGGAGTTCTATACTACTCTCTCCGTTTCAAAATATAAGATGTTTTAGGTTTGTGAAGAAGATGAATCTAGACTTGTTTTAGTATTTAGGTTCACTCAACTTTGGGATGAATCTACACACTAAAAGAAGTCTAGATTCATTTTCTTCACAAACCTAAAACATCTTATATTTTGAAACGGAGGGAGTAGTATTGTATTAGGAAATCTGGGATGGAAGGAGTTTATTAATAAGCCCTAACTCCTAAGCATCTATTATCCAAGGATGTCATGATCTATGTTTGAGGAAGCTAAGAAAAAATCAATCCATTCTCTCCCTAGTTACTCTCTCTGTGTGTCAACCTATGTATACCCAGTCACTCGCAGCCACACCACACGGCTCTCTTCAGCATGGTTTTATCCTGTTGTGGATCTAGGTTCACAACATCGGGAGCAAAATTGAACTATCAATATGACATCTAGCCACATCCTAGAAACAAAACTCACAAGTCAGTTTTCCAGTGTACAAATAAACTTTTAAAATACTGGTAATTGCCTACTGGAAACTATGCTACCATACATATGGTAGATTTTAGGGGTGCCTAGATTTTTTGTGTAAGTTAGCTCTTGTTCACCTATTCCTATTCTAAGACCAAACACTGACTTATATTACCTCTGATCCAAACTGTATATCCTTTTAGAGTTGGGCAAACTAAGCATCTATAGCAGAAGCTCTATATTTTTGGCCTCTAAAATCGATTTACAGGCTCCTGTTAACAGTTTCAGACAGTTTTACAGACTCTGCAACCTGCTGGCAACAAATTTCCTTCTCGAGAGCATTTCTTTTGATCTTCTTCATCTTCAGCCTAGCTGCATCTGCCTTGATTTTGTGTTTGTGGATGCTATCAGCTAAATGCAGCTCAATTTGCATCTTGTTCAAATCTCTTTTTCCTTCCTCGATCTTCTACATTGCTTCCTACATATTCTGGGTTGCTTCGTGTGCTAGCTCTATTGTGTCTTCAGCCTTATTTTCTTCATCCGATTTCTTCTTCTTGCCGATTATGAAGTTCAAAATTTCCAATATAAGCGTTTTTTTCTTCCGAGACTATGTTTAAACTCGGCTTTCAAACCCGCAATACCACATCCACACGTCGATTCCTGTACTTTCTACAAAACAAATCGAATCGGCAAAATTTCACAAAATTCCCCATCGAGCAAACCCTAGAAAATTGTACCTCATTGGACGTCTGTGGGGTCAGTCTAAAGACCCTAGAGCTTCCAGGAGTAGCTGCTGACAGCCCGGGAGTGGCCAGGGTGTTATATTTGGTATTAGAGTCGACCCTCACGGTTAATCGGACTTGTGCAGGTCAGATGTGCGGACATTTGCCGGCACTGGATGCATGGATGTGTGCCAAGAGATGTTCTGGGTTGGGTGGACATAGGTCTTCTAGGGTGGGGGTGGGGTTGCAGCGGTGTATGTGACATCCTGGCCTAGGGCTTAATAGGATAAATATGCTTCTCATCCTAACAAGATGCATCTTCTTTTTCGGAAGTTCATCTCCATAGAACCTCTCGGTTAAGCGTGCATTGCCGGTAGAATTATTGGAATGGGTGACCTCTCGGGAAGTTTGCCAGGGTGCACATGAGTGAGGACAAAGTGTGCTGGGAAGACCTGTGTTGGTCTATGGGGCCAGTCTAAAGATCCTAGAGAGGAGTAACTACTGTCTTCCCTGGAGATCCGGGAGTTGCTGGGGTGTTACATTGGGGGATGTTGACGAGGCCATGGTGAGCCAACAAATGGCTTGCCGGTCAGTGGTTGAGTGATTGCAGTATACCATTTTACTGCGGTATGTATACTAGATTTTATTTATCTTTTCTTTATACATACTGTTTTCTTGGTCTATGGGTGGAGTGTTCTACATAGAGGTGATGGAGTATTCTCTTAGTTGTATGACCATGCAATAAATTACTCAGATTTTGATAGCTGAATTTGGACTTTTGATTGCCATGTATTTTTTAACGCATTTTGATTACAATGCTTGTAGAGCTAAAATCTGTTGACATAAGTTTGGATATGTCGTCTGCAACTTTGTTGCAAACTATAGTTAGAAAGGGCCCTATATAGCCAAAATAGCGTAACAATATTTATCTACCATCTGGTTATGTAGTCTAGGATTTAATAACTAATAAGCACACCTAGATTGTGGGGGGCACATAATTTGCTATCTGCAAGTACAAACCATGCATCGATGAGCTTGAGGAGCTTTATTGACACTTTAACAATCATAAAGCTATGCATATAAAAAATCAGAAAGAATACCTTTTGCGACTTGTAAGGTACGTCTGGTGTAACGTTCCTGTAAGATTTAACTGAATAAAATTACAATAATAATAATTTTTCTTATAAACTGTAGCATTAGGCCCATTTATTGTAATTATCAGCGCAGATCTTGAGAAACATTTTCCCCTATAGATTGTACGGCAACATACGTGACATTGCTTGTTTCCTTTGGCTATATGTTTAGGTCACTTCTGTCGCCTGGAAGGAGAATGAGCTCAACATGGTCGATACGCCTGGCCACGCTGATTTTGGTGGTGAAGTAAGCACTCATATACTGATGAAATCACGATTTTGAGTTGGTGTTTGAGATGGCTGTTGCCTTTTTTATAGGTTGAACGAGTTGTTGGAATGGTGGAAGGGGCGGTCTTGGTTGTTGATGCTGGGGAGGGACCTTTAGCACAAACCAAATTTGTGCTTTCGAAGGCTCTGAAGTATGGTTTGCGCCCAATCCTCCTCCTCAACAAGGTTGATAGGCCTTCAGGTCTGCTTGTTATCAGAAGTTCTGTCCATTAAACAGTATTCCTCGACTCGTGAATGCAATGGATGAGTTTGGACACAATAACTAAAGTAATCAATTTATTTATAAAGAGCAGAACCATTGGGTTCTTCAGCATATATGCTGTACTAGTTTGTCCAATTAAACTAGATACCGTATGAACATGTCCATAGGTTGAGTTGCTATAATACAGATAAATGCATGTTAGGTGCATGCGAAGTCAACTTAGAGTGGCTGTAATTTAGTGAAGGCATCTACACAGATATATACAGTAGTTCCCCCTACACTCCACCCCAAAAGTGCTGATTACTGGCTAGTTAGTCACCAATCAACTGTAAAATGAGGCTACAAAATCATGACTTTTCCTATGTTAACAAACTCCACATCATTGGAACCTAGAAGACCCAGTCACAACTTTTTCATACAACTAAGAAAGCTGGCATATGTTGTCAATCCTTTTTTTTGTCAATCCTTTTGTTCTGCTAGCAAAGTATTCTTTCTCCATAAGGTAAAAATGCCAATTGCAGATGGGATGCACATGCATTATTTTTTGTCATATATATGTTCATTGTATTTCTCTCTTGTGACTAATTAATGCCACTACAACAGTTTCTGAAGAAACCTGCGACGAAGTTCAGAGCTTGGTCTTTGATCTTTTTGCAAATCTGGGTGCTACAGGTGCATTTCTAGCAATTCAAATTGGTTTTCCCTAAACCTTATTTTTCTTTGATAGTGACATTGTTTTGTTTGCATGTTACAGAAGAACAATTAGATTTCCCAGTTCTTTATGCATCAGCTAAAGAAGGGTGGGCTTCCTTGGAATTCACCAAGTGCCCTCCTGATAGTGCAAAAAATATGTCTGCATTGCTTGATTCCATTGTACAACATGTTCGCTCCCCAAAAGCTGACCTTGAGGCTCCGTTCCAAATGTTGGTGAGTATACTGAGCAAAATCAGAACAAGATTTTTGTTTTACACGAGGGCACATTTTATATTTCATTGTTATTCCTCAATCCATGTTTTTAAGGCATATAATTGAATGACAGACTATTAAGGGGATTGCATTTATTTTCCATATGAAACATCCATGTGAATTAGCAACTACAACATGATTTCTACCTTCATTTTTGGATAATATACAGTTTTGGCTTTGGAAAACTAGCATCACTTGGTTTGCCTTGCTAACAAAGCAGAAGTATGAGCCTGTGTGGTTTGTACTTTATTAATTCTGGTTTCATATGACAGCCGCATGACTTGGTGCCAAATACAAGGCATGACTCGTATGGTTTCTTTTATGAATTTTGGTTCTTTTAGTTGTACCATGTTGTAAAGTAGTTTTGCATCTTAATTAGACCTGAGCGAGATCATAACAAGCTAAATTATAGTACATCTTGAAAAGATCCAAACTAGATAGCCTCCCACTCAGTTCAAACCAATACACCGGGTTAATCAAGGCAAGCCTGGATGGATAAGTTAATTATTGTTTGCCAGCCCGTCTGCTACAGCCTTGAAAAGTGTTGATTTTTCTCGAGTCAGCTCCATGGGGTGATACAGGTTAGCCTGTATGCTAACCTCGACATGGCTTAGGTAAAATCACTAGGCATGCTGCAGCAGCCATGATAAGGTTGATGTGCACATTTACCTTCCTCTCAGCAACGATGATAATGTTGATGTGCACATTCACCTTCCTTTCAGTAAAATTGCAAGAGAGATATCTCCTAATATTTCTTGGTTATAGAAATGAATATGCTGAAGACGTCAATACAAAAGGTGCTTGATATGTACTTGTTTATTCCTTTTCTGTTTGGTCCTTGCTTTGTTCAAGTACCAAAAAATTTTTCTTGGATGATACAACATTAACAATGGACTGCTGAGTAGTCAACCTGAGAATGGTGCGGGTTGTTCTGCGGCTTCAATTTGTTTGGGCTGAAATGGTTTCAACAGCTTAGTGGATTGGAGAGGTGCGGGCTTCACAGGAAAGTGGATTGGAGCAGTGTGGCTCGGGCTCAGAAAAAAGAAAGAGAAACGGGGTGAACCCGTGGGTTCAACCCACACCACACATTTGGGGGCGACAACTTCATGCCTCGAGCCCTGATCCCCCTCCTTCCTTCCTTCGTCTCCATGGCCAGCGTGTTGGTGTCCCAGCGACCAGCGTACGTCGCTAATGAAGCATGCAATAAAGACCCGGCTGAACCCGCGGGTTCAGTCCGCATTGGCATGCGGTGCGGTGTGGGTGAGGTTTAAAATTTCTCACGGTGTGGTGCAGTGTGGATTAGTGATGTATTTTTTCGGGTTGGACTGGGTTGATTAATTACGTATTAATATTTGGTGTGGACTGGGTTCAGGGTGGATTCTACCCCATTCTCACCTTGATTGAGTAGTAGTTGAAATGGTGCAGTTAACTTATTGTCCATGCTTCGTGTTGATAGTTTAGTCTCTTAAGATGATTTATGGATTTAGTCATTGTTAAGGAATGTGTATCAGTTTGTTTCATTACTTTTTTGCAGTACGATATTGACTTTCAGTCTTTCACATGTTCATATTTTGGATTTCTACATATCTCATGATTTCTTGTGCTCAGTTCATATTTTCATTATTACTTGTAAAGATTCGGTGTTTGTTCCATGATCATAATAGCATGGCTCAAGCTGTCATGTATGTGATTTCATCTTTATTTGATATACTTGTTTGCCATGGTAGCCATGATAAAACCACACATAATGGTAGATGTATGGTAGCTGTGCATGTCGTAGGTGTGTAGGTGTTAGTGACTACTCTGCTGTTGCCTTGTACATGTATATAACACTATGATAATATGTGATAAGTTCCAGTGTTCTAAAGTATGTCTGGAAGAGCACTATGTTGCTAATGTGTATACCAGATACAGAACACTGTCCTAACTTCTAACAACCCTAGTTGCTTGCATACTCTGAGACAATAGTAATTGCCAACAATTAAACCATCTGGCACAATTTTCAGTGAAATCGCATATGCATTGTTCTCCAAGAAGTAGTCAAGTATTTTAATTCGTAATTGCAGAAATTGTTCTTTTCCTTCCCCATTGGTAAGACATTTCCACAATATAAGTCTGTGTGAATCTTTTCTTGTTTTCAATATGCCATTTTACGTTCTACAGACAGTTCCTTTATATCCTTACACCAGTTATTTTTCTATAGTGCTCCACCAAGCATGTATCTTGCTTCTTTTGAAACAATGGGATTAAAATAGGCTGCACCATCTAGCATTTATCTCTGTTTTGAATTTACAAATTCAAATACTCACCTTTTAGCCTTTTTCAAAAATGCATGTATCTAGAAGCGTTTTAGGGTGTAGGTTCACTCATTTTGGTCCATATCTAGTCCACTTTGAAATATCTAAAATGTCTTACATTAGTGAACAGAGGAAGTAACTTTGTAATAGTCACTCTGAAGCAGAGGTATTCATGGTCTTCTACAGGTTTCCATGATGGAGAAGGATTTTTACCTAGGAAGAATACTCACTGGGCGTGTAACCTCTGGAGTTATCCGTGTTGGCGACAAAGTTAATGGTCTGCGCAACTCGGATGAAGGGGTTCAGAAGATTGAGGATGGAAAGGTTTGGCCGAACTTACTGCACATTTTCTCTTTGGTGCCAAACCCATTCTTTATCATTCAATATGTGTTAGCTATTGGATTTGTTCAAAGCCTCAATGACCTTTGTATATTGCAAAATAAATTTAGGTTGTCAAGCTCATGAAAAAGAAAGGCACAAGCATGGTAGTAATAGAGGCTGCAGGAGCTGGAGATATAATTTCAATGGCTGGATTGTCTGGTCCAGCAATTGGACACACCGTGGCAAATCCGGAGGTAGTGATAACTCTATGCTTTCATTGGGCTACTTGTTGCTGAAGCTGAACACATTTTCATTTTCAATTGTCGGCAATTTCTTAGTTTTCACATGTGAATGTGATTGTTATTTGTAGGTTTTGACTGCGCTGCCTGCAGTTGAGTTGGACCCTCCCACAATATCTATGACTTTCGGTGTGAATGATTCACCACTGGCTGGCCGTGATGGCACTCATGTAAGTACCAATCAACTGGTCTTTACATCAGTAAATGAGTTGCTTTTACTTGATTCTCTTTCTTTTTGAGCGAACCTGAGTGACCCTTCTATTTGACTGACTAAACAAAAAAAGAGGGTACAAGATCAGAAATAAACCTACTGGTTCTGTCTACATTACTAAATGAGCTCCTCTTGGTCTTCTTTCTGAGCAAATCAGAGTGACTCTTTCTATTTGACATGTCACAACAGTGGCATTTGGCTGAAAATAAACCAGATTTGAAAATTTTGTATAACACATGCACTAATATTATAAAATGGCAACAAGAAATAATAGCTGAAAGCTGATGGTGTGAAATATGTCATGCCCAAACATGTACGGCCATTAGTCCTCTGAATGAACGTCTAAATTGGTAGGTGTGAGTAGGGGGATAGTACCATTGATACTTATATACAGATAGAGAGACACATTTTTTCTTTTGCCAATGCATTTTTTTTGTTTATAATGCGCACTACAATATATTTGTAAAGTTCCTTGGCATTTGTTGATGTCTGGCATAACAAACTTACAGCAACACCCCTTTTATGTCATCATGTGTGAAATTTTACGAGGACTTGATGATCTCATTGTTGCCATTAACATCACTTGTGACAATCTCATTTGTTAAATGACATAGATCCATAGATCCAATATTACCTCTATAGATCAGCTTCACATGTTGCTGGTGCAAACTAAAATGAACTGGAGGGAGCATAATCTATCAATTTGTAGGGTGACATTTTAATGTATAATTTGCAAATTTTGAACTAGGCATATTAATATGTACTGAATGATTTTGCACATCACTAACTTCTCACTTGGCTTGAATTTTAAAACTATGTAGGTAACTGGAGCAAAAATTGGGAACCGTTTGATGGCAGAGGCAGAAACAAACTTGGCAATTAATGTTCTGCCTGGACAATTGTCAGAATCTTTTGAAGTTCAAGGAAGGGGAGAACTTCAGTTAGGTGTGAAACATTGACAAAATCCCTCATGTTCTTTTGGAAGATACCGGCTAACTGAAATTTTATTCAACTCACTTGAAACTGCCCCATGTCAATCTTCTGTCGATACAATGAGAAATTTAGTCATCAGTATCATACAATGATCTGTGTAACTTCCAGGAATCTTAATTGAGAACATGCGGCGTGAAGGATTTGAGCTTTCAGTTTCACCCCCAAGAGTAATGTGAGTTCCATTTATTCACACATATCTCTCGTTCTGCATGCGAGCACTTTTCTTTCCAAGCTAACTGTCTCTACTCTTTATCTAGATGTCTAGTATCGTATTGGTTCTTAAGCGATTTCACTCTTTCCTTTCTAAGACGTGGAACATCGAGCAATTTGACTGCACTGTGTTCACTTTGAGATTGACCAGTTCTCTTCATGGAAATTAGGTATAAAACAGAGCGTGGGGAAAGGCTAGAGCCTATTGAAGAAGTAACTGTTGAGGTAGACATCAGGAAAGCTATTTTTGAGCGACTTTATCTTCACATGTTCTGATTTACATTTTCAATTAATGAATTGGATGTTGTAGGTGGACGAGGAGCATGTCGGATTTGTGATGACAACCCTAAACAACAGGAAGGGTGAAGTGGTGGACATGGGCCCTGTCCCTGGGACAATGGGAAGAACTCGTATCTTCCTGACCTGTCCATCTAGGTTAGTAGGGACCTCCATTCTCCCAATTATTAATCGCATCACTTGTTATCTTGCAAAGCATGAAATACTTGATGGTTGCATAATCATTTGTACTACTCCCTTTGTCAAGAAATAACTGACTTTTATTTATCTAGATTCGTATGTATCTACACACTAAAACGTGTCTAGATACATCTGAGTCTAGCCAAATCCAAGTCGGTTATTTCCGTACGGAGGGGGTAGAATATAATACGTCTACAGTTATGTATTTCACCTCTTAGTTTTATCCTCTAGCAAATTGTGTTTGTCTTTGTATGTCAAATATCTCCCACGGTAGGATATACTGTAATCAAAAAAAATCTGACAATATTGGAATCTGCTGATTACTTTGACCGATATAATATGCATTTACTAGTTTTGGTCCTGATAATATCAAATGATTTTCTATGGACGCAGGGGTTTGGTGGGTCTCAAAGGAATTTTCAACAGCCATACACGTGGAACTGGATTTATGCATCGCGCTTTCCAGGGTATGATGCTAATTATAATTCAGTGTCACATAATGGTTTAACTTGTACATGTTATCTGTAGGTGGACATTAAATTGCATAGTTAGGTTATGGACTTCTAGACTTGAAGTGCATAGATAATGTTTAAAACGTGAATTCTTGTCTTGCTAGAGTGGAGAAAAATTATGATGTGCAGACTTTGCTCGACTTGTAGGTTCCAAATATATGTCAGTGCTGTTAGCCTCCATGTCCAGTGGATTGCACAAGTTAAAGATCACAGCCAGTTCTGAAAGTGTTATTACCACCCAGTCTTAGCTAGATGTTAATGATCCTCCTATTTTTAGGCTATGGATTTGCACACGTTTTCCACAGACCATCAAAATGTAAATTTTGCATGACGCTAGAAAAAATTAGTGCGTAGCTGCATTGGAATGCAGTTGTTTGTTTGCCTTGCATGCCCTAGCTAGATTTCATGAATATTCGACATATGATTACCCAATGAATGCAGCATATGATAAATACATGTTACTAGCTTCATTGTTATTTGACCGATGGTTTCTCTATGAATGCAGCATATGCTAAATACAAAGGTCAACTAGGAACTGTTAGAAAAGGAGTTCTGGTAATTCCAATTTCATCACCTTCATATTCTTATATTTTTATGGTACTCTGTGTTATTTGCTTATTTGTAAAATATATACTCCCTATGTTCCCTAATTCCTGTCGTGGTTATTGAACGGAAGGAATATTTGTAATCATATACTATTACTGAGATCTGTTTCAGCAAAGAAGTAAGCACAATTCAACTAAAATGGGTTATGTTTAATAGAATAAGATTTCTGAACAGTAGCTATGTCATGGTCAACTCTACGAGCAGAAATTAATTGTTCCCGTGTTCATATACAGGTATCTGTTGGCAAGGGATCTATCACTTCACATGCACTCATGAGTTTAGAAGCTCGTGGTACACTTTTTGTCTCTCCTGGGATGGAGGTATAGGTACATCACTCCATTTCTTATAGTGCCTTCTAGGTGTGGAAGATTACCTTAACCCTCTTCCTTTCTTGTTGGCAGACATACGAAGGAATGATAGTTGGCGAGCATTCGCGCGATAGTGATCTTGAGGTAAGTTGAGTATTTACTATGCATGAATCAGTTCCTGTCTGTTAATACATGAAATTAATGTTGTTGGGCAGATCAATCCTGTGAGAACTAAAGAACTTACAAACATCCGAGCCCCAGGAAAGGATGAAAATATTCGCCTGTCTCCACCTCGCTTGGTATGTCCTTTGCTCAGTTATGAAGACATCTGCACATTTTTGTGCATAGGATATAGACACACCATACGGCAAGACCTAATTGACAACCATAGTGGCCGTACTTTCCCTTGATTTTCAGAGCTGGGGTCTGATACCTTTAGATAGACCCTTATGTACAGAAAAGTGTAGCTTTCCTTCCTTATTTAGGTCCAGTTCTTTTGGCGGCTTCTGGGACTCTTGAAATGCTCATCTAACCAAACACCGTTGTTGACCATGCAGATGACTTTGGAAGAGGCAATTGGATATGTTGCTGCAGATGAACTGATTGAGGCAAGTTTTGTGTTCTGCAATTCTTCAAACATTTTTAGTGCAAAATTTCTACTCCGTACTTGATTCCGTTTTGTGAGGATTGGGGAGTGTGGCCAATGGAGATAAACAATTGATTCTTCTAGACTATGAATCATTATTCCAATTCCTATATCATTGAAGTTCGATAAGTACCTGTTATATTGGGTTTGGACGATTTAATGAGGACTTGGGTCAAAAATAAAATGTCGATACTTCTGAGATAACTCTATGGTCTGACAAACAATGATCCTGCTGGCTGATGGCATGCGATATTACTTCTATCAGATAACAGTAAGGCCATCAGTCATGTTACAGTTAATAGTGATAGTATAAACAATACTGAAGGTAAAGAAACAGTCAACAATCACTTATCATGCAGTTCGGTATTAGTAAGTAGAGGAGCATGCTTTATAAAAAAAATTATCTGAATGAGGGAAGTGTACTTTGTGTATTTAAAAAGGTAAGAATACAACCTACAGGAATATATTTTACTCCCAGGTCCTAAAAAGGGTGTCTTAGACTTGTTAAAATTTGGATGTATCTACACACTAAAATGTGTCTAGATTCATTCAAATTTAGAAGAATCTGTGACATCCTTTTTAGTACTGAGGGAGTATATGCTATACAGTGTTGGTGAGTCAGTGCGCATTCAGATCCAAAATCTCTATCCTACCTGTTGCTTGCTTTTGTGATGCGTTGGGGTGCAAATTAGTCCAAACAAAAAATGTGGTGAAGGAGTTCTCGTCTAAGTGGATATACATTTGCCCAAACTCATATTCCAGTTTCATTCTGTTAGCAAGTTCTTGTATTATGCTGCTTTTTATTGAGTTGCTGACATTTGAATCTGATCAGGTTACTCCCAAGGTCATACGGCTTCGGAAGAAATACCTGGATGCCAACAAACGCAAGATGATGAAAAACAAAATTGAGAAATGAAGCCCAGTGGCTCCATTTATCACATTAGTACTGCTAACACCACTAGTATTACGCCATCTTCCAAAATGCAATTCCTATTTTTGCACACAAAGCCCATCCAGGGTCCACACACAACAGCGTGATGTTCTGTGGAACAACAACGAATAAGCCGGAGGTTGGAGCTGCTATTGTATTGTATCAAAACTGAGTGGGTTTGAGTTAGGATTACCTCGTGAAGGTGATTATAGCTTATCTATAGCTTTTCTTTAGAAAATTTTGGGAACATAAATGTTGCCCTAGAAGGGTATAGTGTTCTTCAGTAGTTAGAGAAAAACAAGTCAAAAGAGCTGCTTTTGACACATTTACGAGCATGTCTTGTGAGAAAATTAAAGCAAATAAATTTTACACATGCTAAATATAGCATTTGATATAACCGAAGGTCACTGTTGGCATATATTTGTTGGTCCCATTTGTCATGGTGATGGATTATGATTAAGCTTGTGCCTATTTGTTGGCATATATTTGTTGGTCGCATGTCTTGTGCCTTTTTATTCTTTATTCACTTTTTTATTCATGACTCCTTTTTAGAGCAGATTATAAAATACGAGTCAATCACTGATCTGAAAGCTCAAAAATCGAGACACTTCAACAAAAAATCTCCAGTCCAAATTAAGTTTCAATAGAGTTGTCACAAAATATACATTTGTATACATTTGTATTCCGTATTTGATGTTGTAGATATTAGTGTACTTTTCTGTAGATTTGATCAAATATAAATGAGCGTGACTTCAGCCAAATCTTGATTTGGAAATAGTTTTTTTTTTACAATTGATTTGGAAATAGGTAGTCTGGCAGGACATTCGGCATTGGCTATATTTCATGCAATCACCACAACCTACAATTTGAATGTAATTTGTACTGGAATGATATATTTTTTTCAAAACGATGGCATACATATGCCATCCCTCCATCCATAACAACCCACAGAGCATGCAATGACGAGGCCAAAGTCTAGGTTGCCATCATGACTAACAGCACCCGTAAAACTCCGGCGCGGGTCGAATTCCGGCAGGTTTACGGGTGCTGGGCCGAGTCGCGCATCGATCAATACCTGTACTTGGGCTGGCCTGTAAAATAAATTCACGGGCCACCTTACTTGGCCCGCCCCAACCTCTACAAGTAGGGGCAACTACGGCGGAGACGGGTCGAACCCGCACTCCCTCCGTCGCAAACCCTAGCCGCCACATCTAACTCCGGCGAGCAATCGAAGTGACACCCGGCTCGGAATCCATGGCCTGCAGCGGAGGAAGCTTCGGCCTCGGCGGCGGCCGTTCCGGTGGAGGAGGAGGAGGCCGCGGGGGTGGCCGTGGGCCACCGGGCGGCGGCGACGACGAGGAGCGGCGGCGCGTCCGCTCCATCGGCGCGAAGAAGCGTGCCTGCCGCCGCTGGACCAACTGGGGGATGCCCCCGCCGCCGTCGCTTGCCCCATACGCGGCCGGCGCGCGCTCAGCTCCTCCCCGCACTCGCTCCGGTCCTCTTCTCCGTGAGCGGCGGCCCTCGGCATGGGAGTACGGGGAGGGCTCCTCTGCCTCCTCGGCCTCCTCTGCCCCCGCCGTCATAGTCCGCCCCCGTCGCGGTGATTTGGAGGAGGCCGCGCAGCTCGCCGCGGCCATCGCGACGTCCGCTGCCGAAGCGGCGACGAAGGCGCGACAGGAGGAGCTCACAGCAGCCATCGCGGCTGTCGAGCTCCTCAAGTCGCAGCAGCAGCTGGAGGAGGAGGCCGCGGCCAAGCGCGTCGGGGCGGTGGAGGACAGCGAGGTCGACGACGACATGGACGTCGACCTCATCGTCATCGACTAGAACGGTGGCCGGCGACGACTAGGACTACAGAAGCTCGCATTTTGGGCATCTGGACGCGGCGGCGTCCTCAGCCGAGCTTTTCCCCATCTAATTTTAGTTTCTTTTAGTGTAATTTTACTGTAAATATGAACTGCTACTCCTATGTATGAACCTAATTGACGAACGCGCGAAGCTGTTTCCCGGAAAATTTCGAATCTTGCGAGTAGGGGCTAGGGTTTACAGTTGTTGTTCTGCGCCACCGCCGTTCAGCCTGTAAATCACGAGTACAGGAGCCTGTACTCGCGATTTACAGGCCGCCCATATAAGGGCGTTGTTAGTCATGCTCTAAGCTTAGGACCTCAGAGCAGCAATTTTCAACAATTCTTTTTCATATCAACTTGACTGAAAGCAAAACTCGCATAAGCTGATGTCGCTACATTTTGTGCCATGTCAAGCTCAAGTTCACAACAATCCACACCGCAGGACTACTTAACATTTTCTCAATGCATGATTTTATGGAAATATAGATTGAATTGAGACCCGAGTTTAAATATACTAGATGCATAAAAATAAATATCCAGCCAACACAGCTCAGCTCATGCCTCCACAATCTTCGCAGTTACTTGCGTGCTTCAGTCTTCCTCTGTTCTTTAGCTGCAAAAAAGACATGATTCAAGTACATACTTGTAATCTTCACAAACTAAAGAATAGCATACTTGTTTGTAAACTCTTAGAGATGAATATGCCAACACTTTGTTCAGACAAAATGATGTTAGTGCAAAGTACATATATTGTCACAAAAATGTTGGCAAGTTTAGAACTATAAAATAGGTGCTCACGTGCCCTTTAGTGCAAAAAAGTACTCCCTCCCTCTCGAATTAGATGTTGGAGATTTGTCTAGATTCACATGTAACTAGACACGTTTTAGTGTATAGATACATGCGAAATTAAACAAATCTCCGACATCTAATTCGAGATGGAGGGAGTATCAAGATACAAAGTACTCCAGCACTGAACTAATGAAACAGGTGGATGTAGGGCAACAATGTTTGAATCTTAACGCAAGAACATCAAGACCATGAAGCAATACAAATGTCATGGGACATACCAGCTTTCTCCTCTTCGCGTTTCTTTGCAGCATCTGCTCTCTGCTGTCTGATTAAAGCAAGACGCTCTGCATTTACAAAACAATAGTTACATCAACCTGCAGCTTCCATGTAATGATTCAACATTGAATGAGGCAGGAGAGCATCACATTCTAGCTATAAAATCTAGTAATTATTGGAAGGCTAAATGTGAAAGACATTATTCTGTGAGCTATAAAACCAATATATAATTGAAAGCTAAACGTGGAAGAGTGCATTAAGCAGTAGATGTGCATCTAAGCATTTCGGAATTGTGTTCTCGTTAAACAAAAGGTTAGAGTTTAAGTGACTAAGTGAGCACACTGCACTGTTGCAAAACATCTAAGTTGCGTAAGACTAAGAGGAATACATTAATCCATTTTCAAGTTAAGTTAAGCATGAGAGCAGCAAGCATCATCACCCAGACTACTGACGGAAGTTCCACGCTGGAAAATAGAAGTTCATTGTAGGATCATCAGTATATAAACTAGTACAATAGTAAATTGCGCTGCAAGCACGGAACCAAAACCAGTTGATGTTCAAATACTATTGGGCAACAGACATGAGTTATTTAGTGCTGCTGATACTAATACTAGGTTCACCGCCCTTATTCACAAAAGGCTACACTATGCTGAGGTGTCTGTTTCTATGTAGACTGAACCTGATCATGTAGCAATACGTCTATATAAGGAATACATGCATAACCACGGTCAAGAGTCACCGAGAGAAAATAGAGGAAAGTGCAACAAAGAAAAACACTCACCCAAATCTTTCTTTGCCTGATCTGTTTTGCCTTGCTCCTGAAGCTTCATATAGCGTTCATGAGATTTTTGTTTCTCAATCTCCTCTCTAGAAATAAACATGCCAGCAGTGTGAAACTATTTTTTTACATCAATGCATGAGGACATGTCAGGAGAACAGGTATGATGCAAGGCAGATTCTTTTGACAGACCTATTCCCTATTATACGATATATCACGAAGACCATGCATATGGAAAGGGTGGCATACTGACTAGACACCATACAAAATCTGAGATGTGCTATCTACTGCAGCTCATGATAGCCTGTAACACCAGTTGACCCAGTTGGAATGATGTAACATAAAACGGTTAACAAGTCGATGACTACTATATACCGTCATGTAGGTGTTATTTATCTACTGATTTACTATATTACTATTTTTCCATAGAGACAGGTTATAAATAAATGCTTCCCTTGCAGCAAGATATGACACAAAAACAACGCATAAGTACAAAATAACCATAGCATTGCACAAATAAGAAAATGGCACAAGCTGATATAAGAAAAAGTACCTCTCACGCCTTGAGAGTTCAGTTGTCTTTGAAAGCTGCACAGTGCAATCATAGTTAGTTGGAGATATGCATGAATTCTGATGGTATCGATGAATAGAAGGATCTAAATAAGGCTAATAAAGAGTTCTCCACTTCACTTTTCCTGAATGAAAATAGCTGGGAAAATCCATTTGTATAATGCCATAGTATAAAAATAGAGTGAAAAACGAGGAAACTTAATACTGCACCAATATGCAATAGCACTTTTAAGATATTTAGCTACCAACAGTAAAGAAACAGAAGTTACTGGTTGTAACCCACTTACATCAACTTCCTTGGCTTTTATATTCTTTGCTTTCACCAGGTTTGGATTTTCAATTTGAATAACACCTTCAGTTCCTTTATGTTTCTGTAATATTATGAACCGAATCAGATTGACCAGTGATGAATCATGCACATGGCATACACTTCCAAAAGAAAAAGTGCATACAACCTTCTCTTCGCCTTCGTCTTCGGATTCTTCCTCTTCGGATTCTTCTATTTCTTCCTCTTCCTCTTCTGCTTCAGCTACATTCTGTTTTAAAAATATAGATATATAAATCAATCTTCAGAAGATAATATGCCATAATCTCATTTGTGTTAAACATAAGTCATGAATAACTAGTTGATAATACGCACTTTAAACTCCTAATATTCCTAAAATAACTAGCTGTTTATGTAATAGAGTGACTGATGATTGCAAAAGAAGAAGAAAGACTGCACAACCAGATTGGAAAATGTAGCACCTCAATTGTTTTGCATTATAATTAGTAATTCAGAATACAAACACAGCTAAAGCAGAGAAGCCCAATATTATGTTGATAAAGTTGATTCAGTATGTAACAGAATGTGCAAACCTTCTTAAACGAGCGTGGGCGCCCTGAAGTTCCAGCAGCTGCATTTATTTGAGTGGAGAAGTCAAAATTATACACAGGGTATATAAGAAAAAACCTAGTACGTCATACAAATGCTTCAATAGTATAGATAAAACAGAACCAACACATCATTTTTAGACTAATTCAAATGTAGCATCTCCCACGTATACATACTGCCTCAGAAAAGCTTATCTGTGTGAGACTAGATATATACAGGGTGCTATTGATTTCTCACTGCGTTTAAACTTCACAAGAAACTTTTCTGCGAAGCTCTGATAAGAGTGAACATGAGCGAAAAATTGTGACCGAATCTCAAGTTGTCCTATCATGGGATGGACGAAGCATCTTATGATCTTAACCTTCAGAAAAGGACATCCAAACCAAACAAAAACTTTAACAAAGGACAGCCGTAATAGATCAACGAGCACCAGGTCATCAACGACCTAGAGCACCATGCAATCATATCGATGTAGTATGTTAACCCATGCCTTCTAGTAAAACGAGGCATGTTGACGTCACCACGAGGCGCCCTTATCTTACTGGAACACCGCAAAGAGGCCAAAGAAAAATAAATCATACCAACTAGCCCCTATAAGACGGCGGCAAACCAAGCTGCCGAGTTCGCACTGAATTCCAGTGTAACAGAACCGAAATCGAAGAGGAGTGAGGGTTAAGTCGCTTACCGATCTCCTCCGGGGTGGAGAAGTTGCGACGGCCGGTGGGCTTGCCCTTGAACTTGCCCCTGCCCATGGTTGCGGCGGCGGCGGCGGCGGAGGAGGAGGAGAGAGGGGACGAAACGAGTCGTGTGGAAGGGAGAGCTAAGAGGAGAAGGGTTCGCCTAAGCTGTACGCGGGATGGGAATCGGGAAACCCTACTGTCACGACCGCCTTTTTACAGTGGTGGGCTGGTGGGGGAACGAGATTCAGTGGCCAAATTGGGGAATTCGGGAGATGGGATGGGAACCGGGTGCGAGTTGCGACCGCACCACGGCACCATGCGAAAAAGCAATTAGAGCAACTCCTAAAGCTATAAAAGCCTTAGCGATGAAAATTGTTATGCAGCGCACGATTCAGTTTTAGCGCGTGTTTTGTGTATCTTTTTTAACGAAAGTGTTAAAAGCGGTGCGCAAAATAAAGTAAAAAATGCTTTCCAGCGGACGCGGCAAAATACAGCGCACGGCGCCAGTGCAAACAGCTTTCACAACGCATAAATACATCAACAAAATCAAACAAATTAAAATAAATAGAACAAAAAATGGCTCAACAATCACCAATTTTACACAATCAAGTTTAACACTAGAATCAACTAACACATGCATCGTTATCTTCTTGTCAAATCATCGAGCACTTGGCATGCGCTTGGCGGTGGCGGCGGCCGGGGAGCTTGCGCTGGCGCATGTGCACGCGCCGCTGCAGGAGGGTGTTTGCGCTGGCGCGTGGCCACCTTCTTGGCCGGCTTTTGGGCGCCGGGCGCTTGCCGATGTTCCCCTTTCTTGCTGTCGCAGCCGCGGCCGGCGGAGGCGGGGCGGTGCCAGTCGAGTTCGGGCGCGGGGTATGAAAAGGAGATGGCGCACGCTAGAGCTCGCGGCGGCAGAGGTAGGGCTAGGGTTTGCGGCGGCGGCGGTGTCGGCGGCGGCGGTGGTGTCGGGGATCGAGTACTCCTGCGGTGAGGACGACTCCATCGCTGGAATGTCGCGGGGGCGGTGTGTGCGGACGCGAGGTGGGAATGGCGGCGCATGCGTGGGAAAAGTTTCAGGTTGGCAGCGAGAGAGATAGCACGCTGGTGGCCGGGCAACAAATTTAGGGTATGCGCGGGGGCTATCTGACGCGCGCAGGAATTTTTCCGCTAGTCCAAAATTATTGCGCGCCTGTTGGAGACGGAAAAACATCCGCATGCGCGCTATATTGACGGTTATTTTTTGCGCGTGGTTTTCTAGCTTCTGTTGGAGTTGCTCTTACTGCTTACAAAATATCCTAACTTCGAGTGGAGATTCGGTGCATGTGGGTGTGATCATTTTTCTTAAAACAAAATCAATTTTTTAAGTTAAAAGTTAAAATAAAATTAACATGCAAACTATCAATTGAAAATAATTTGTATTTTTAAGCCGCACAAAAATAACAAAAATGCGGATATGAGTTCTCACATTTTCAAATCTAAAGAGAACAACAAATTTTGTCATCTTTATGTAGCTCATAATAAAAAGAATATCGTGTTGCCATTTTGCATGCTTGTAGCATATATCATTGACAATGTCCAGAACTATTATCTTTTTTAAAAACTTATAAATATGATTTTGATTATTTTTTAATATAGAGGGAACACTAGATCTCGGGAGCCAAATATACTTTACGCTGAATTTCTTTGTTTTTTTAGATTATAACCTCTATGTTTTTTATTACTATAATAACTCGGCCCACTCCGTGACCAACAAGTTCATAATTCGACAGGGCAGTGAAATCTTACATCACCTATTACCGCAGATTTTTGATTCTTTTAATATGGAGCTCATGTGCTAGGATAACTTTTGGCATTGTAATGACATGCATTGAACTTATGGAGATAAAAAGGTATAGTATGATCTTGTGTCGTACCATACTTAGAAACACGGTATCCTTCTTAACGTTTTCATGAAATCGGTGCAGCTTTAAATATACATTATACATTAATACTATACGATTAGAGCAAGATAATAGTAGAGTCGGGTTTTTTTTTTGAGAAACATAGACAATGCGTACATACACTCGTCCCTATGAACACATGTACGCACATCCTATTCCTATGAGCATCTCTAAGAGACTGAGCCGACGGGTCTTGAGATTGACGAAGTCATCGCAGACGTCTCGCTATCGACAGGAACATCGTCTCCCACTGAAAAAATATTTTGCTTTTATAACACACCAAAGCGTCAAACATGTGGTTTGAACTCTGGTGGGCTGGGGATACCACTGTCCTCCTAACTATCCAACCACAGATTGGTTCTTAGTAGAGTCGGTTGTTGGATATAAGCAATGTCCACGTTACTTATAGTCAAACTAATAGCTAGTTTATACAATAGATAAGCCTATATTATATGATTTATT
The DNA here is from genome assembly GCA_916181665.1 of Avena sativa. NCBI lineage: Eukaryota > Viridiplantae > Streptophyta > Magnoliopsida > Poales > Poaceae > Avena > Avena sativa. The sequence goes on along the minus strand of OV702281.1, from coordinate 410,781,416 downwards.
AGTATCTTGTCCCACTTTTTACTCTCATATAGTGTCTAGGAGCACGCTCTACAGCCAACTCTTAGCCAAAAGCCCACTTATTTTCTCTCTCCTCTTCTCTTTCCTCCAACTAGATAAGAATATATTATTTAATTTCTTATAGCCCGCTTACATCAGCTTATTGTAATTAGTCTTACACCTATATTCAGCAATTTGTTCCTGAGTTCGGAAGGATTTCTAAATACAGTAGGTGACACTTTGGCCTCGGAGTGTCGTAATGCTTGCACCATTATAGCTGTAACACCACCAGTAAGCTATAACTCATCCCTCCCATGCATTGAATTTATTTGTAATTGTACAACCACATACCAGCGACGATTATGATTTAACTGGATGTGTAGTTCAAAATTTAGTACTTCTGTTTCTTTATGGATCAGTTTAGCATTGGTAGTGGAAGGTCGGGCCAAAATTGCTTTCCAGGCCAGTAAATGTTGGACCTTCCTGGTTTGAACCATATATATTGTGGGTCTTTTTCTCTACAGAAGTTCACTTGTAGCTATATCCTCCCATTTAATTCTCTTTATGTGTTACATATTCCGTAGGTACTAAAAAACAACCTTTTATTCAGATTTTAGAATTCATGCTTTTACACTTTATGAACAATGAAACAGAGCAGTAAGAGAAGAACTATATGAATATTGCAGATACTAAAAAGTTTACCTTTGAATTAGTTCATCTTTTAGATGTAAAATTGTAAATATTGCAGATACCAAAAAGTTTACCTTTGAATCAGTTCATCTTTTAGATGTAAAATTGTAAATATTGCAGATACAGATTGAGTTGTGAATATGAGCATCTTATATTGCATCTACTAAACTATCATGTGACTATTCCTACGAGCCATACACTAGATAGTCACCATTGGTCTTGGTTTTCACGTGGAATTTACATGGAAAGAAGCTCTGCGGTTTATTTATGTAAGAGAAGCAAGGTTGGTCAGGTGCTCATTTTGAACATTTGAATTCTAGATCCTACTTCCATACAGTTTATTTTAGCATGTATTCCCGAGTGATGCCATGGACAACACTGTCATTTCCCTCTATTCTCTTTGTTTTATGACTTGCCGATTTATCCAACTAACCACAATTGCTTTGTATTTTGTAATGGAGGGAGTAATTAATAAGTTAGAATACAAACGTCAGAGATATTCAGCTAGCACCTACACTACAGTACTATAATTTTTGTTTTAGTGTCTTGGCAGAAGAAAGCGATCTGCCATTATGGCTGAAGCCGTGGATGACCTTAATTTGTCGTGGACATAGCACATAGAACAATAAAATGTCAAATATGTCAATATTGTTCAGTAATATTACATGGACTTCAATACATTTCTTTGAGATGTGATTTCTGTAAAACGACTATACTTTGGCATTTAGTATTTTCATGGAGTTGCATGCGGGGCTTAAACTACAAAAAAGAGATAATTTTCTTATTAATCCGTCCATCTTTCTGTTCAGGCGGAAGAGGCTAGAATTGCCCAGGAAATCTAGAAGAAACGAGAGAAAGATGGAAGGTACATAGAACTGGATAAACACAAAATGATGGTGAGTTAATTCCTTCTGACCCCTTGTATTTCTGATGACACTTAGATAGCTTCCCCGATTATCTCCGTTCATATCGTTCTTTACCTCAATTACTGTAGGACAGGGATACCAGTAATTCGAGAGATTATGGTGATTCACTTGGCTCTGCTTTAAATAACGCTGATGTCAATGCTGAAAAGAGAAGGAACTAGACTCGAGGCATAACTAAAGAACAAAGAGCCCGTTAGTTATTAACTTCTTTCATTACCTTATACTCCTATTTAATGCATGCCACCAGATCAATGTTTGCTGGAAGTATTATTATTCAGCAGCAAGTGGATGTCTAAGACTTCTCATGACATTGATGAAAGAGCATGTGTGCCCCCATATATGGTTTTGGTAATTAATGAAAATCTCTATGGACTAATATTTGCATTGAGTTACACTTGTAGGAATTGTCCATTAACATCGCTTGGATCATGTGTTGGTTTCGGGGTAGAAGAAATGAAGAAGAAGCATCATACAAGGGCTTTGGGCTTATTAGAATCATGTAGAAGAAGAAGAATAAACAAAATAAGATCAATAGCGTGTTGAATAAGAAGATAGAGTTTCTCATGTGTATCTTTAAGACATCATCCTAATAGAGTTAGAAGAAATGAAGTGCAAGATCAAGATACTCCGTCTCTAGGAGATCACATGCTTAAAGCTTGCCATCCTCGCTGATCATGGATTGATGAAGACAAGTTCAAAGAACTGGTTTTCCCATGGTCTATGGGGGAGCAATTCGAAGTCTTCATCAAGCAAGCGCGAGCAAGAGCAATCAAGAAAGAAGTTCCATCTTGAGGAGGACAAGATCATATACATCAAGCTCAAGTGGAATGCTCAAGGCAAAGGTATGATCTTGATAGGTTTTACCTTTTTCCGGTCTCATGTGGTTAGTTGGGAGACCGGTTTATATGATAGATAACTGTACTATCAAGGGTGTCTCTTAGTGAGTAACTTGGTCATATCCATCAAAGAGAGATCAAACCTTTGCATACCTGGCATCATATTTCTTGGTTCTTATTTGGTTCTTATCCATGAGGGAATTTATATCTTGTTTTAATCTCCATGACAATCTTAACTTCATCTAAAACGGATTGCATATGCATTATCTATTGCGTTTTCGATGTTGGAGGTTTTACCGGTTTATCTTTTATAGATAGGTTAAACCTTTCATAATTTGGTTATCTTCACTTGCTTTACTATGATGGTTACTTGCATAATATTTTAGAGCTCGTTGCTATCTTCAAAATGAGCCCAAGATCATCAAAATTGGAGTCCGGATGCAAAAGTTATGATCGTTTTTGTATTGGTGTTTCTACCAATTTTCAGAGGGGCAGAGACTCCGGGGTTCGCACCCCGGAGACTCTGAGAGGATGGAGACTCTGGGCCTGACTCCGGGGTTTCTTCAGAAGCTTCTATTAATGTCTCCCCTCGACCGGTATGTTCTAGAGGGCTAAAGATTCTGGGGTCAAACCCCGGAGACTCTGGGATAAGTGTTTTGCAACGGATAGTTGAGTGGCGGACCTATAGAAGGCCCCATTTTTACTCCTTGGGTTGGTTTCTTTCTCTCCCTATCTCCTCTATTGTTTCTACCTTTAAGAGCTAGCAAATACTCTCAATCCTCCCATATTTTTTGAATCTTTTGGGGGATTTGAAAGGGGAGATCTAGATCTACAACTCCACCAATCCATCTATCCTCTATGTGAGGGGAACATCTTGGGATCTAGACCTTGGGGTTTCTTTTGTGGATTTCCTCTTGTGTTCTTCCTCTCTTATCCCCCCAATAGCTTTTATAGCTTTGGTAGAATTTGAGAGTGAAAGACTTGATATTGCATTAGGTGCATTGGTTTGAGTTCTCTTTGGAGGATTTGGTTGGTAAAATCAAGAAGTTTATTACTCTTGGGTTCTTGGAACCCTAGATGGTGCAGTGGTCTTTGTGGTGAGTTCTTGGGGACTCCAATTAATTAGTGGATCTCTCCCAAAGTTAGTGACCTTGGTCATGATTATTGGGAGCCTCCAATTAAGTTGTGGAGATTGCCTCAATCGTGTACGGGTTTGGTGACCGCCCTCAAGTGTCCCATAGTGGATCAGGTGCTTTCTGTGCGACGGGCTCTCGAATAAGGTGAGGCCTCTTGTGGCAGTGGTGGTTTTAGTATTTCCCACCCATCCAATGGAGATGTACTTCACCTCAAAAGGAAGGAACTTCGGGATACATCTTCGCCTCCGTGTGCCTTGGTTATCTCTATACCCGAGCCCTTTACTTATGCACTCTACATTCTAATAGCCATCATGCTTGAAGTATTCTCTTGCTATCACCTTGTTGCTTGTCTTGCTTAGCATAAATTGTTGGTGCACATAGGTGAACCATAGTTTATATAGGTTTTGTGTTTGACAAAGTAAACGCTAGTTTTATTCCTCTTTTTTGTCTCATCTGGTAAAAGTTTTAAACCGCCTATTCACCTCCCTCTAGACGGCATATGTGTCCTTTCAATTGGTATCAGAGCAAGGTCTCTCGCTTTTAGGCTTCACCGCCTTGAGAGTAAATATGTCGACTATGGGATTAGTGCATGATTCCTTTTATATATTCGATGGCACAAATTATGATGTTTATAAATTTCGCGTGCTTGATTATTTCTGGGGCATACCCCCAACTATTGAGGGAATTTTATATATGGGTTTTCTACTCCTATGGATCCCCAAAATCAATCTTTAGAGGAGAAGATAAACTCTTATATAGATTCTCAAGCTACTAAAGTGCTTTTAATTGTTGTGAGCAATGTAGTTATTTATTCAATCATGCCTTATCGGTGTCTAGCATTATTTAGGATGATTGTTTTCCCTCCACCTCTGGCCATGATAAGTTCTCATCTTCTACCACTTCACCAACATGTGATTTTTCACAAGGTAATGATATGGTGAGTGGCAATAGAAATTGCAATGTGGATAGTGAGCTTACTATTGGTAATCCATCATTTTGTCTCTTTGCAATGTTCTATCTTTGGACCTTAATGCTTCTAGCACTCAAAACTCCTTACATGCTTATGTTGATAGTCCCTGCATATCATGTAGAAATGGCTTGAATAAATCCCATGATGATATGCGTGCTTTTTCTTATTACCATGATAAAAATGCTTCTATTTCCTCTAGTACTTGTGTTGCTAACCATGTAAAGGAAACCGGAGAATCTATGGACCAAGACAAGGTTTTGTATGTATCTTCAAGTAATCTCTCATCATCGCCTCCTTACGGTTCTCACATATGACTTATGGCTAGGGGAACAAAAGTAACCTGTTTGGATCCCATTGTATCTAATGATGGTGATGATCATCTTGTTGATTTTGATATAGCCTATATTCAAGAGAAGGGAGAGATTGTCTTTCCCGCTCTTCATAAAAATAAAATTGCTCGCTCCAACTTTATTGAAATTATGACTTGTGCTATTGAGAGCAAGAAACTTATTTAGGAGCAAGAAAATATAATTTTCAAAAGAATGAACACGAGCGTGAGTATGCACTCGAGATTGCTTATGTAAAGATCTCCCTTGAAGAATAAAAAACCGCCAAGGAATCTCTTGAGCAGACTTTTGCTCTAGAATTGTCTAGAGTAAAGGAAAACCATGATAAAGAACTTATGGTGGCAAAAAATTTCAAAACTAAAAATGATGAACTTGTAGTTGCCCATGCTAAACTTGCTGAGGATTTTAAGCACCTCGAAAATGGCTCTCGGGTCATTAAGGACGATCTCATAAAACACACCTAGTCGCATGAGCAACTTAAAGCTTCATATTCAAAAGAGCTCGCCAAGTTGACCTCATCTCTTGTAGTTAATGATTATGCTTGTGCTACTAACTCTATTTATTGTGAAGCATCTATTTTGAAGGAGAATGTTGAGCTAAAGGCTCAACTTTCTTTGCTAGCTAGCAACTATGGGAAGTTGGAAGAAAGTCATGTTAAGCTCTCAATCTCTAATGATAATCTTCTAGTCTCCCATGGTAGGCTAAAGTTGGCTCATGGGGCTATTGTGTCAAAGGTAACATCTAATGAGCCTCATGTGGAAATTAGCATTTTATCCACTCCAAATGTCATATTGTCATGTGGTAGTCCTAGTAATTCATCAACTCATGTTATTGCTACATCTTGTGATGAATTACATTCATTGCCTTAGGGCCTGTTTGTTTGGGTTGTGGCTGGCTGGCTGTGCTGCTGTGCAAGAAAAGCTGCTGTGTAGAGAAAGCTACTTCTCTAAGTTTGGCTGTTTGGCAATTTGACTGACTGGCTGGATGTAAATCACTGAATTTTTAAAATACCCTAAGAGTTTTGAGTATATTTTTGCTAATTTATGTACTCCCTCTTATCCAAATTAGATTTGTCTAAATTCAGATGTATCTAACATTTAAATATGTCTAGTTATATTTAAATCTAGGCAAATCCGAGTTTATTAATTTAAATCAGTAGCAAAAATATTTGGTTGCGTGTACATATACTACTAAACGATAGTCAGGCCGAATGGTGTACTTTGTGACAACTTTCCGCGTCTACTACTTCTGCGTGTCACAACGAATGGAAGATGGAACCGTCGACGAATGAAAAAAAATGAGAGCAACAGAAATCAATCGATCCTCTAACAATTTTCTGTGTCTACTACGTTTTCTTTTTAACGGACGTCTACTTGAGCTAGTACTAGTAGCAAAACACTACACGAACGACAGGTTGGATTCTGAACCGCAGCTTCGTGGAGAAGGACTCGGTGGCAGTTTTTTGTAAATAGCCAAACCAATAAGGGCAATGCAATGTATCGTTTCGGTTTTAAGTGGCAAAGCCGCGGGAAGCATCCCCAGGTGCTTTGCTCGCGCTATGTATTTCTCGCTTCCGCTTCGGCGAAGCCCGCAGCCAACGCATGCCGTTTGGCTGGATTAGACCGCTTTTTTTAGTGGAAAGCCAGAATAAGCCCAAATAAACACCCCCTTATTACTGTAAAAAATGAAGCATCTACTTCCTCTAGTATTGTTATTGATACTAACCATGTAGAGGAAATCAAAGAGCTCAAGGCTCAAGTCACCTATTTGAAGAAAGACTTGAAAAGGGGTCATAAAGAGAAGGCCACACTCAACAACATCTTGAGTGTGCAAAAATCCCCAATGACAAGAGTGGACTTGGATTCAACTCCAATATCAAGAACAAGTCCACTATTGTGTTGAAGTACAAGAGCAAGAAGGCCAAAAACAAGTCAAGAACCCGGCCAATATTATTGGCTTCAAGTGCAAGGAAAAAGGGCATCATGTTAGATCTTTCCCATTGAAGAAGAAGCCCCTTAGTGAGAAACAACAAGGGAAGCATCCTCAATCTCTACCTCTAGTTAGAGATGGGCCTCATCTCAAGAAGACTCAAGCTCTTACTCATTTTTTTGCTTCACCTAAAAACAAAGATATTAAGAGAATAACTTGCTACATATGTAGGATAAGGGGCATATTTCTTCCTCATGCACATTTGGTAACTCCTCATCCCATCCTATCTTGATTGATGATGCTTTTTCTCTTTGCAAGGATGAGGTTTGAAATGTGTGCCGAATTTGTTGTGTTGGAGATATGCCCAAGAGGCAATAATAAAGTGGTTATTATTATATCTTTGTGTTTTTGATAAATGTTTACATCCCATGCTATAATTGTATTAACTGGAAACATTAATACTTGTGTGTTTTGTAAACATGAAAGAGTCCCTAGTAAGCCTCTTGTTGAAACTAGCTTGTTGATTAATAGATGATCATGGTTTCCTGATCATGGACATTGGATGTTGTTAATAAAAAGATCATATCATTAGGAGAATGATGTGATGGAAACACACCCATAGTAAGCATAGCATAAGAACAAGCCACTAAGTTCGTTTTGCTACAAGCTTTCATATACATAGTAACCTAATCCTTCTACCATGAGATCATGTTAATCACCTTCACCAGATGAGTACTTTGATGACATCAAACACCACTCCCGTAACTAGGTGGTTATAAAGGTGGCATTAGGTATTCTGAAAGTATGTGTTGAAGCACATGGATCAAGAGTGGGATTTTTTCATCCATATGACGAATAGATATACTATGGGCCCTCTCGGTGGAATGTCATCCAATTGTATTGCAAGCATGTGACTAGGTCACAAGGGATGTCATATCACGGAACGATTAAAGAGTACTTATCGGTAACAAGGTTGAATTAGGTATAGATATACCGACGACCAGACCTCAGATAAGTAAAGTATCACGTGACAAAGGGAATCAGTATCATATGTGAATGGTTCATTCGATCACGAAGTAATCGTTCAATATGTGGGAGATAATATGGATCTCCATATCCCGCTATTGGTTATTGACCGGAGAGGTGTCTCGATCATGTTTGCATAGTTCGCGGACGTAGGGTGACACACTTAAGGTTCGACGTTGTTTAAGTAGATATGGAATATGAGTTGGAGACCGAATGTTGTTTAGAGTCTCGGATTGGATCCAGGACATCACGAGGAGATCATGAATGGTCCGGAGAATAAGATTCATATAAGAAAAGTCATTTTCTAGGGTTCGGAAATGTTTTCAGTATTTTGACTGGAAGCTTCTAGAATGTTCTAGAGGGGCCACCAATGGGCCCACCACCTGGGCTAAGGCATGCCGCAATGGAGCACTAGGTCCTGCCGCACCAAATCCCAAGGGGAAAATTCGGCCACCAAAGGATTTGGGGACAAACCCAAGTTTGTCAAACCCTAAATAAGGAAAGGGGGAAGTTTCCCACCTCTTCCCTTGGCTGAGTTGGGGAAGGAGTGGGTCGAGGGCTGGAAACCCTTGGCCGTACTCCCCCTCCATAAAAGGAGGGTTGGGAGGGGGCGCACCACCCCTTTTCCCTTGCCCTTGGCTCTAAACCCTAGTCGCCACCTCTCTCCCTCCTCTGTCTTCCTGCTCCGGCTTAGGTGAAGCCCTACAGGGATTCTCCTCCACCACCACTACACTGTCGTGCTGCTGGGATCCCGGGGGATCTACTACCTCCGCTGCCCGCTGGAACAGGGAGAGGAAGGTCTTCATCGATTCCATACGTGCGACCGAGTGCAGAAGTGCTGCCGGAACACAACACCAGAAGGATCATCTATGTGATCTTTAGATCGGTAAGTGATCGAATACATCAACCACGAGAATATGATCTTGTTTAATGCTTTGTATCTATGAGGGTCGGTTCTCTTCAATCTTGTTGCACTGATCTCGTGGATAAGATCTTGGCTTTGCCATATATTGGATCTTGGTTTTATGTGTTCTTGCGATAGAATTTTTTTGTTTTCCATGCAACGAACCCTACATTTTGGTACTCAAAGTGGTGTAAAAAAGAACCATCTGGGTTGGCAAGCCTATTGTGACTAACTTCTTAGAACCCAACTTTGTTGGGAACTAACAAGCCAAAACTTTATCAATAGGTGTTAGTGGAGGGCATTGGAGACTTGGCTATATTATGAAGAATTGGCGGATCTTCATCTATTATATTTACTCAAGCCAAGTCATTTGGAATATCATATCATATATTATATCCAATGTTCCTTTTTGCGACAACTTGTGCTCAACTTATTTACATTGAAAGTTACTTGCCCCTTGTGCATGCATTGGTTTTGTACCCTTGCATGTATTTGTATATGTCGTGCTTACACTTACTTACCTTGAGTTATCAATTATATTTGTGTATGTTAGTTGGAACACCATGTATTTGTGTTCTTGTGCTTGAGCCATTATTGAATATATTTGGTATCTTATTTGGCTCTTGTGACGGATTAATGGACTATCCCATTTTTGGGGAGTGTTATGCTTGGGCATTCCACAATCCTAAAAATGCGTGTACATGAGAAATACCACATAGTATTGATATTGCAACATTATCTTGTCTCTATGCGGTATGTCATTCTCATAAGAAATTCAAGTTCTATAATGTCTACTAATTATCTCTACTTGGATCTTTTTGCCTCTTGTTGAGAATTTATGGCTTATCAAATTATAGGGAATTCATATTATTTGTGCATATTACAAGCCTAGAAAATATGAAAATTCGAGGTAGTGCCACTTAGAATTGATATTGATAATTATCTAGCTCCTATGTGGTACATTTGCTCAAACATGTTCAATTTTGCTTGATTATTTTATTTGTCATCTTTTGGATCTTGTTTGTGAGAGTTTTTCTTTCTATGTGTTTCCTCATATTTGGACCTATATATCTTCCATGGAAACCATTTTCTCCAAGTTGATCTAATCATAAATGATTGTGTTACTATTTGCATCTATCAAGAAGCTCTATCTAAGCATCAAGCTTATTTTTTATATGTTGGCATATGATTATGTTTTGAATATGAACTTGGATATCCTTGCCAGCTACCTTTGAAAAATTATCCCTAGTACTTATTGCCTTGTACAATTGATACTCTATATAAGGTATAATTTTTTGATCATATTCACTTTGGCCTTTGTTTATTTTTGTCCTATATTTGGCCAAGAAAATGTTTTATGTTGCTCCCAAGTTTTCCTTGCCTCTTTTGGATTATTTTATTTTATTTTCTCTTGTGTTTTATTTAATGTAGGTAGCAGTGATGATTCCATTTGTGTGTGTTTTTCATTAAAAAGCAAAATCCTACATAATGCACTATTCATAGGGGATACCTCTTATATTATTTAGAGCACTATTTTTTATGCTTCTTGTTTTGGTCCATATCATGTTTTATGTGCTTGGAAGATCAATCTTTTAATTTTGGTACTTTGTGACATTGTAAAAAGTGTGGATAGTTTGGTTTTTTTGTTGGAACCTTGCTTGTTTGGGGAGTTGGTTTTGTCTCATTACTTATTTCTTGTTTTAACCTTTAAGAATGAGATAAATACTTGAGCATCTGTGTTCTTGTCTATCTTTTGCTCTTTGGCTCTTGTCTAGTTCAATTGTTTAACTTGTGATCTTTCATGTGTTGATTTGGTTCTTTGATATAATTTGGACACCTCATGCCGTGTCACACTCGTGTGTGTCGTATTGGTTTACTTGGTGTTTTTTATTCAAATTTTATTTCCTTTTCTGTTCTCGAAGTCTTGTGCATGCATATTTACTACATGTTTATACTATGACATGCTTATTTTCTTTGATCCAATATATAGGGAAACTCCACCAAATCCTATCGTCTAAGATGTGCATGAAATTCAATTTCATACCAATATGCACATATCTATGTGGAGCTTATCCTATGTATTATAGTTTCTCTAACTACTTTGGACCCAATAAGTTTGGGGACCATTGTGTACTTAATGTTGTTTTAGGTACATTGGAGATATATTAGATGCTTCTCTCATCAATTAGGAAGAAATGGTGTCTACAATATAGTTGGAAGCAACCTAGAATGATCTATGAACTCATATCTACTACATCCTACCAATGATATCTCAGTAACAAGGGTTTACTTGGTGTTTTTTATTCAAATTGTATTTCCTTTTTTGTTCTCGAAAGTCTTGTGCATGCATATTTACTACATGTTTATACTATGACATGCTTATTTTCTTTGATCCAATATATAGGGAAACTCCACCAAATCCTATCGGCTAAGATGTCCATGAAATTCAATTTCATACCAATATGCACATATCTATGTGGAGCTTATCCTATGTATTATAGTTTCTCTAACTACTTTGGACCCAATAAGTTTGGGGACCATTGTGTACTTAATGTTGTTTTAGGTACATTGGAGATATATTAGATGCTTCTCTCATCAATTAGGAAGAAATGGTGTCTACAAGATAGTTGGAGGCAACCTAGAATGATCTATGAACTCATATCTACTACATCCTACCAATGATATCTCAGTAACAAGCATCTCTTTGTCATGAATATATATCTTGCTTTCAACCTATTATAGGTTACATCTTGGCATGAATTATTGTTTTTTTGCAACTGTTGTGGTTCTTGCTTTGGTTTTAAAGAGAACTCCTTATTGCAAATGTGAGTAAGTTGATATGAGTGCATATAATATGAACTATACAAAATCATGTTTATGATTAATCATCCCAAATATGTCAATCTAGCAATCTTATTGTCTATCTTTTACTCAATTTCTCACATGTGCAATAGTGAGAATTTGCAAGTTGATTCTTCCTTTGTGACACTTGTTGCGTTTCTCTATATATTCCAACTATATCCTTTTCCCTAGGTGATAGTTGTAATATATGCGATGTGTTGGTGTTTTGATGGCTCAGTTGACGTGGAGCCTGTTGGGAACCCCAAGAGCAAAGTGTGAAGAAGCATAGCAGCAAGTCTTCCCTCAGTAAGAAACCGAGGTTATCGAACCAGTAGGAGGAAGGAAACGTCACACAGGTGTTGCAAGCAACGCAGAGACCTGCACAACACAAACTCAAGACTTTGCCCCAACTAACAGTGAGGTTGTCAATCTCACCGGTTGTTGTAACAAAGGATTAAACGTATGGTGTGGAAGGTAATGGTTTGCAGCAAGTAAACAAGTAACAGTGGAAGATGTATCAATGGTAAAGATTGGACCAGAGTCCATAGTTCACTAGAGGTGCTCTCCTTAGATAAACAACATGGCATGAAGGGTAAAAAAATTACAATAGGGCAATTGACAGGAACTGAGCAAGGCATAACAATGCAATTACTAGTCAGAAAGATCCTATGATATTCGATTGGGAAATACAACAATATACATAGACCGCCATCCAACTGCATCTATGACTAGAAGTCCACCTCCAAGTTATCATCCGAACCCCCTCTAGTATTAAGTTGCAAGCAACAGACAACTGCTTTGAGCAAAGTGTGTAAGGTAAACAGCCCACATGTTCCATGAACAATAGACCGTTGTTTTCTCCCTAGTAGCAACAACACATCTACAACCGAAGATATTTCTGTCACTTCCCTTGGAAACTAGAGGCATGAACCCACTATCGAGCATAAATACCCCCTCTTGGAGTCACTAGCAACTACTTGGCCAAGATAGCTACTAACAACGGAGAGCATGCAAGATCACAAAAAACACATACATGATAGAATCATAAAGACAAAACCATTAATCAAACCAACATAATAATCTCAATATCCATCGGATCCCCGCAAACAACAACATGCATTATTACAAATAGATTAGATCTTGATCATGAACGGAGCTCACAAGATCTATACATGAAAGCACAAAGGAGGAGATACAACCATATAGCTACTACATGGACCCATAGTCCAAGGTGGAACTATTCACGCATCATATCAGAGAGAAGGCCTCCGGGATGATCTCCCTTCCGGCAGGGTGTCGGGAAGAACTTCAGATCTATAGGGGTTCGTAGCATGGAAAACAAAAAAATTATACCGCATGCACACAAACAAGCCAAAATCTATATACTAGATTATAGCAACGAGTCGATTAGAGTACTCACCCTCGAAGATTCCAAAGCGGTTAACGAGAGCACATTCTCGTGGGTGATGTAGTCGTACACTTGTCGATCTCAAGATCGCGTAGACGATCCTTCCGGTGCTGTGTTCCGGCAGCGCTTCCGCAGTCGGTCACACGTTCGGTACTCGATGAAAACCTTCCTATCCCTTGTTCCAGCAGGTAACGGAGGTTGTAGTTCTCCCCTCGCGATTCCGGCAGCACGGCGGCGTGGTGTCGGAAGTAGAGGGAAAATCCTGCAGGGCTTCCCCTAAGCCGGAGCAGGTTATGGTGGATCTAGGGTTTCCGAAAATCTAGGTTTAGAGGGTCGGAGAGGAGGAGGAGGTGTCGGCGGTGGCTAGGTCAACGGCGACGGGCCGGCGGCGGTGGCGCAAGGTGGGAAGGGCTGGTTGTTGTATCTTGGGGCAGCCCCTCCCCTCTATTTATGAGAGGGAGGGCAAATTGGGAGAGGGGAGTTTGAATCCTTCCCCAACTCTCTCTTTTTTTTGGAAGGAAAGAAGGACTCTTTCTTTCTTCCACTAGAAAACTATTGTTCCAGTTGGACTTTTTAAACCTGCCTTTTGACATGCAATTTGGAGCTTAATTACTCTCTTGCAAATGCCCAACCAAGTGACCTAGGATATGATCTAATCATTCCACTTAACCATGACACATTCATGAATCATTCCCCTTCCGGTCTGGTGAACCTTCTAGACCCTTCTAGAACCTCTGCAATGAAAACATCGAAATCATTTCCGAACTCTGGAATTGAACTTTCCTTATATGAATCTTATTCTCCGGACCATTCTGGATCTCCTCGTGATATCCCGGATCCCATCCGAGACTCCGAACAACATTCGGTCTCCCTATTTACATTCCATATCTACTAAACAACATCGAATCCTTAAGTGTGTCTCCCTACGGTTCGTGAATTATGCGGACATGACCGAGACACTTCTCCGATCAATAACCAATAGAGGAATCTGTAAATTCATATGGCTCCCACATATTTCAACAATTACTTTGCGATCGAATGAACCACTTACATACGATACCAATTTCCCTTTGTCTCGCGATAGTTTACTTATCCGAGGTTTGATCGTCGGTATCTCTGCATACCTAGTTCAACCTCGTTACCGATAAGTACTCTTTTCTCGTTCCCGTGATATGTGATCCCTTGTGAGCCAGTCACATGCTTGCAAGCTAATTGGATGACATTCCACCGAGAGGGCCCAGAGTATATCTATCCGTCGTATGGATGGACAAATCCCACTCTTGATCCATGTGCCTCAACACATACTTTCTGAAAACTCAATGCCACCTTTATAGCTACCCAGTTACGGTGTGGTGTTTGATGTCATCAAAGTATCCTTCCGGTAATGGTGATTAGCATGATCTCATGGTCGAAGGTATTAGGTTACTATGTATCAGAAAGCTTATAGCAAACGAACTATTGAAATGACTTGATCTTTATGCTACGCTTATCTATATGAGTATGTCCATCATACCATTCTCCTAATGATATGATCTTGTTGTTAATAACATCTCAATGTTCATGATCGGGAAACCACGATCATCTTATTAACCAACAAGCTAGTATTACAAAGAGGCTTTACCAGGGACTCTAATTTAGTTTACAAATCACACAAGTATTAATGTTTCTGGTTAATACCATTATAGCATGAATGTAAACATTTATCATAAACACAAAGATATAATAATAACCACTTTTATTATTTCCTCTAGGGCATATCTCCAACAGTCTCCCACTTGCACTAGAGTCAACTAATCTAGATTACATGGTAATATACCGAACACCCATGGCGGTTCGGTGCTGGTCATGTTTTGCCCTCGGGAGAGGTTTAGTCAACGGATCCGCCACATTCAGATATGTGTGTACTTTGCAAATCTTTATGTCACCATCTTGGACATGCTCTCGAATAGCGTGAAAACGCTGCTTGATATGCTTTAGCTTCTTGTGTGACCTTGGTTCTTGCGCATTGGCTATGGCGCCCATATTATCACAGTAGATAGACACTGGGTCCAGCGCACTTGGAACCACACCGAGCTCTGCAATGAACTCCTTCATCCATATCGCCTCTTGTGAAGCCTCTAAAGCAGCTATGTATTCCGATTTAGTTGAAGATCTCGCCACAATGCCTTGCTTTGCACTCCTCCAGCTAACTGTTGCACCATTCAAAGTAAATACGTATCCAGATTGAGATTTAGAATCATCCGGATCGGTGTTCCAACTAGCATCGGTGTAACCATTAACAACGAGATGTTCATCTCTCCATAAGACAGAACCATATCCTTAGTCCTTCTCAAGTACTTAAGGATGTTTTTGACCGCTGTCCAATGATCCACTCCTGGATCACTTTGATATCTGCTAGTCAAACTAATAACATATGCAATGTCGGTTCTAGTACATAGCATGGCATACATGATAGATCCTATGGCTGAGGCATAAGGAGTCTTACTCATCCTTTCTCTGTCTTCTGTTGTTGCAGGACTTTGAGTTTTACTGAAGGTCGTATTGGGCAACATGGGCAAGAACCCTTTCTTGCTATCTTCCATTCCAAACCTCTTTAAAACTTTGTCCAAATATGTACTCTGTGACAATGATATTAGGCGTCTTGATCTATATCTATAAATCTTTATGCCTAATATATAAGCTGCTTCGCCAAGATCTTTCATTGAAAAACTATTATTCAAATAATCCTTGACACTATTAAGAAGGTCTACATCATTCCCAGTCAACAATATGTCATCTACATATAGTATTAGGACTGCTAGAGAGCTCCCATTCACTTTCTTGTAAATACAAGCTTCTCCATAAGTTTGTATAAAACCAAAGCTTCGGATTACCTTATCAAAACGTTGATTCCAACTTCGAGATGCTTAATTCAATCCATAAATGGACTGTTGAAGTTTGCATACCTTGTTAGCATATTTCGGATCGACAAAAGCTTTGGGTTGTACCATATACAACTCTTCATCAATGTCTCCATTGAGGAACACCGTTTTGACATCCATCTGCCATATCTCATAATCATAATATGCAGCGATTGCTAACAAAATCCTCACAGACTTTAGCTTCGCTACCGGTGAGAAAATCTCATCATAGTCAACTCCTTGAATTTGTCGAAACCCTTTTGCGACAACTTGAGCTTTATAGACAATAACATTACCATCAGCATATGTTTTCTTCTTGAAAATACATTTATTCTTGACAGCCTTCCGGCCATCCGGTAAGTCCACCAAAGTCCATACTTGGTTTTCGTACATGGATCCAATCTCGGATTTCATGGCTTCTTGCCATTTATTGGAATCTGGGCTCATCATTGCTTCCTCATATGTCGCAAGGTCATCGGTGTTGTCCACCAACATGACACTCATAACGGGATCATACCAATCAGGAGTGGTACGAGTTCTCGTTGACCTGCGAGATTCGATAGTAACTTCAACCGAAGTTTTATGATCAACATCATTAGCTTCCTCTCTTATTGGTGTAGGCGCCACAGAAACCACTTTCGGTGCTGCGCTACTCTCAAGTCCGAGAGAAGGTTCGACAACCTCATCGAGTTCTACTTTTCTTCTAGTCACTTCTTTCGAGAGAAACTCCTTCTCTAAAAAGGATCCATTCTTGGCAACGAAGATTTTGCCCTGAGATCTATGATAGAAGGTATACCCAATAGTTTCCTTCTGGTATCCTATGAAGACGCATTTTTCCGCTTTGGGTTCAAGCTTGTCGGGATGTAACTTCTTTACATAAGCTTCACAACCCCAAAATTTAAGGAACGACAATTTAGGTTTCTTCCCAAACCATAATTCATACGGTGTCGTTTCAACGGATTTAGATGGTGCCCTATTTAAAGTGAATGCGGCTGTTTCTAATGTATAACCCCAAAACGATAGCGGTAAATCTATAAGTGACATCATAGAACGAACCATATCTAAGAGAGTTCGATTATGACGTTCGGACACACCATTACGCTGTGGTGTTCCCGGTGGTGTCAATTGTGAAAGTATTTCGTATTCTTTAAATGCTCGCCAAACTCGTAACTTAGATATTCACCTCCACGATCAGATCATAGAAACTTAATCTTCTTGTTACGTTGATTCTCTACTTCACATTGAAATTCCTTAAACTTCTCGAAAGTGTCGTCGGCGGCTAGGGCGACAGCGACGGGCCGACGGCGGCTTGGGCGGCGCTGGGCGGCGGCGGTGGCACAAGGTGGGGAGGGCTGGTTGTTGTCTCTTGGGGCAGCCCCTCCCCTCTATTTATGAGTGGGAGGGCAGCTTGGGAGAGGGGAGTTTGAATCCTTCCCCAACTTCCTCTTTTTGTTGGAAGGAAAGAAGAACGCTTTCCTTTTTCCACTAGGAAACTATTGTTCCAGTTTGAATTTTCAAACATGCCTTTTGACTTGCAATTTGGAGCTTAATTCTTCTCTTGTAAATGCCCAACCAAGTGACCTAGTGAAAGGATAGAGATGTCGCCTAGAGGGGGCTGAATAGGCAATTTCAAAACTATTACGGTTTTGGCTTGATAGAATGCGGAAATAAACTAACGTTTATTTTACAAGCACAAAACCTAAATACACTAGGCTCAACTAAGTGCGCCAACAACAAATTAAGATAAGCAAGATAGCACAAGATAAATATACCACAAGTGATAAGCAAGATATAAGTGCTTCAAGCTCGATGGCTATCACAAGGAAAGTAAGCTCGGATATAGAGACAACCGAGGCACGCGGAGACGAAGATATATTCCCGTGTTCACCACCTTTGGGAAGGGGGCTACGTCACGTTGGAGAGGTGTGAGGTTCCATGAAGTATTCCTCACGCGCCGCAAAGGCTCACCTTCTTCTCCGAGTCTATCCCGCGAAGGAATATACCCTTTCCTTATGGCTACCTTTTCCTCCACTCCGGAGATGGCAAGCTCCACAACCACTTCACAAGCTCCACGAAGGAGAAGCCCGGGTCTCTTCACAATCTTCCACGAAGAGAACACCACGGCACCAGCCTCCAAGCCAACTAGGAGGTCACCCTCCAAGAGTAACAAGCTCACGGTCTCTCACGCGAACAAATCGAAATGGAGAGCTCTACACTTATGCAAGAATGCAAAGCAAGAACACCAATGGTGCTCAAATCCCACCAAAGAAACAAGTGCTAGGGAGGAAGAACAATGGTGAAAATCAACAAATGACTCCAAGATCTAGATCCAATGGGTTCCCCTCACTTAGAGGAGGAATTGATTGGTGGGGATTGTAGATCTAGATCTCCTCTTCCAAAGCCCTTAAAAAGATGCAAGAATCATAGGAGGGAAGGGAGAGGAAGCAAGCTCAAAGGGGTCAACAATGGTGGTAAAAAACGTGCTCAAAAGCCTTAGAAATTTGGGGAAGAAGCCCCCCTTTTATACCCCTTCAAGGGGGATGATAGTTGGAGGCAAAATATGCTTGACGGATACGTTCCGGTGGCGAAACCGGCGCCGCCGGATCAGCCGCCGGAATTTCGGTCAAAACCGGAAGTTCCGGCAAAAACCGAAACAACATACTGGACGTTTTTCGGTGATTTGCCGGAAATTTCCGGCGTTCGCCGGAAATTGCGGCCACAGGCCCGGTCCCGCCGGAACAAAACAGGGCATACGAAAACGACGATAACTTTTGCGTCCGGACTCTGATTTCGATGATCTTGGGCTTGTTTTGATGAGGACAACAAGCCCTACAAGATGATGCAGATAAACATCATAGTCCAGCAAAGAAGGATAGAACCAAATATAGAAAGGTAAGAAGCCTCCCTACACGAAGAACCGATAAAACCTTCAAACTCGAAAACGCCATAGAAGATGCATACGAATTCCGTTTTCGATGAACTTGGGCTTGTTGAAGAGCTATAAACAAGATCAAGAACCTCACATGGAGAAAAACCAAGAAGAAACAAAATAGGAAGATGCAAAGTATGCAAAGGATTGAGCTCCCTATGACGATGTGATCAAGTTACCCAACCGAAGCCCCTCTTAATAGTGCGGCTATATATATCCTATAACCCGATATCCCAACAACCACCTTGAGACCGGTAAAAGGAAAACCTAGCAAGGACATACCTTTGCCTTGCGCATCCCGCTTGATCTTGATGACAACACTTCAATCTCCATCCAAGCCGGAATGCATCACTTGATCATTGTTGCTTCGTGAAGGCTCCTAATTTGCTCTCCCATACACTATTATTGGATAGCTTCATTAATACATGTCTTCACATGTCCATTATCACCAATATGGATGGCAAGCTTCAAGCAAATGATCTTCTCGAGATGCTTATCTTGAACTTGCCCTTCTCAACCTTGATGACGATCACCACTTGATGTCATCCTCTCATGTGCTATATAAGATCTTCACTTTTGAAGCATGCCCATGGAAAGATACTTATCCCATATAGAAAATGCAAAGGCACATATATAATGGGTTAGTTCATGATGCATAATTGACAAGTCTTACCATACCACAAGATCCATGTGGTACATTCTTTATGCTTCATGTGTTTACCAACTTGAAATCACTCTTCACTCTTTGTATAGGTCAACCATGTATCTTCTCATGCTCCATCTCAATATCTTGAGGTACATAAAGAAACATTAATTTGATTGCATACTCTAAATCTTAGTCAATCATAGCTCAACTAATGAGGCTATCATGACACCGTCTTAGAGCCATATCTCGAATTCTTCTATTGAGATCACACTCTCAAGATATTGATCATATCATATTCTTATCTTCAACTCGATGATCTTGATGCCAATACTCAAGGTATATCTTTATCTTCATGGCATCCATACTTAAATCCAACACATAGAATACAAGCATGACCTATGGAATATTCCTTCATATAAAACTCAGTGAAAACATTAGTCCATAGGGATTGTCATTAATCACCAAAACCACACATAGGGGCAATTACTCTTTCACCTAGGATATGATCTAATCATTCCACTTAACCATGACACATTCATGAACCATTCCCCTTCTGGTCCGGTGAACCTTCTAGACCATTGTAGAACCTCTCCGATGAAAACATCGAAATCATTCCCGAACTCTGGAATTGAACTTTCCTTATATGAATCTTATTCTCCGGACCATTCTGGATCTCCTCGTGATATCCCGGATCCCATCCGAGACTTCGAACAACATTCGGTCTCCCTATTTACATTCCATATCTACTAAACAACATCAAATCCTTAAGTGTGTCTCCCTACGGTTCGTGAATTATGCGGACATGACCGAGACACTTTTCCGATCAATAACAAATAGAGGAATCTAGAAATTCATATGGCTCCCACATATTTCAATGATTAATTTGCGATCGAATGAACCACTTACATACGATACCAATTTCCCTTTGTCTTGCGATAGTTTACTTATCCGAGGTTTGATCGTCGGTATCTCTACATACCTAGTTCAACCTCGTTACCGATAAGTATTATTTTCTCATTCCCATGATATGTGATCCCTTGTGATCTAGTCACATGCTTGCAAGCTAATTGGATGACATTCCATCGAGAGGGCCCAGAGTATATCTATCCGTCTTATGGATGGACAAATCTCACTCTTGATCCATGTGCCTCAACACATACTTTCTGAACACTCAATGCCACCTTTATAGCCACCTAGTTATGGTGTGGTGTTTGATGTCACCAAAGTATCCTTCCGGTGATGGTGATTAGCATGATCTCATGGTCGAAGGAATTAGGTTACTATGTATCAGAAAGCTTATAGCAAACGAACTATTGAAATGACTTGATCTTTATGCTACGCTTATCTATAGGAGTATGTCCATCATACCATTCTCCTAATGATATAATCTTGTTGTTAATAACATCTCAATGTTCATGATCGGGAAACCACGATCATCTTATTAACCAACAAGCTAGTATTACAAAGAGGCTTTATCAGGGACTCTAATTTAGTTTACAAATTACACAAGTATTAATGTTTTCGGTTAATACTATTATAGCATGAATGTAAACATTTATCATAAACACAAAAATATAATAATAACCACTTTTATTATTTCCTCTAGGGCATATCTCCAACAAGATCCCCCTGATCTAGGGACGATGGTGGCGGCGGCTACAGAAGGTTTCGTGGAATATTGATCGGGTCCTTTGGGTTTCTGCATCGGGGGCTTCTTATAGGCAAAGGGGGAGGCCGAGGCGGTGGCCAGGGGCCCCACACCCTGTCTAGGCACGGGGCAGGGCCCACCCGCGCATAGGGGGTGTGGCTGCCCTGGCACGCCTCTCCGTCTCCCCTCTGGACTTCTTGTTTCCCATGGAAAGTAATTGACTTTGACGTTTGTCCCGTCCAATTCCGAGAATATTTCTTTACTAGATTTTCTGGAACCAAAAACAACAAAAAACAGGCAACTTGCACTGTGGCAACTTGTTAATAGGTTAGTACCAGAAAACATGTAAAAAGCACCTCAAAGTGTAGACAAAGCAAAGTAGATACTAAACAAGCATGGAGCACCAAAAATTATAGATACGTTTCCGACGTATCAAGCATCCCCAAGCTTAACTCCTACTCGTCCTCGAGTAGGTAAGTGATAAAAAGAATAATTTTTTACGTGACATGCACCCTCACAATGAAGATCTAACCATTTGCAAGCATTGAAAGCTAGGGTCAAAGAACTCTAAACATGTGCATGAAAGATGGAGTTCTAACAATTGGACATAGTAACTATGCATTCAACATGAAAGGCTACATTCAATGATCATGAATAACATGCATTGAAAAATGTTTGTTTGTTTCACATACAGAAAACATGACATAGTGGCAATCAACTTGTCCCTCATAGAGTAGCAAATAGATTCATAAGACACCTTCAAAGTTCACAAGGGTGACTAGAAACATGTAGCACAAGAACAAGTAATATCACAATATGCATCAATCAATAAGCTTTGGAACACTGCACACAGAATGACAACTATGCTCTCTTAATGGTGCCTAAAGGTAGAAGGTGGAGACTCAATATAATGGTGGAAGAAAAGCCTTTTATAAAGGAAACAGGGATTTCAAGTTTCAAAAAGAGCTTCCCAAAATTATGGTACTTGTTAGCTTTCAGCCCTCATTGCCCCTATCATAAGAATCTTGAAGTGATTAAGGTTAAAGTGAACAAAGATGGAGTATATGCTTGATGAAGTATAAGTTGGCAATCTCAAGTCCCTTGAATACGAGGGCCACACCTCATGCTACTCAACTTCAGTCACCTGTAAGTTCTTGTCATTGTAAGTATTTGCATATCATAGAGAACCGCCAACGAGGTACCCCTTGCACATGGTACAGGAGCTATCCCATAACCAAAATGACAAGGCAAGCAGACAATGAGCATCTTAGCAATCTTCTTATTTACCATGAGAATATGGTGCTTTTTTTTCTCTCTTTACTCTTTTCTCAATGTGTCTCTTTTTTATAAGAAGAATGCTTCATAGATGTCACTATGGTGATGCTGCAAGTTTCCACCATGATTAGGCATGGCTTAGGCTAGCGGCCCAGGCATTTCTCTAACACAGAATACCAACTCCATGGACTTACAAGTTCCCTTTTTATTTCACACATGTGACATCCATAGACAAAAGAGCATGATATCAACTGAGTACAAAGTACAAGTGCAATGTTGAAAACGTTCCCCATGACAACATGGTTCTGCTAATTCCAACGTATAAGTGCAAGCATATACAACATAGAAGACACAATGGTTCAAGTTTATTAGGTTCAAAGAATATAAAGTGTGCCATCAAGTTTGTGAGGGATTTAATCACTAAGTTTTTATATAACAAAATAGTTTTTAATTGGAAGATAACTGAAAACAAGAATATACTTTGGAATGGTGTAACACACCATGCATAGGAGTTTATAGTGGACACTTTGGAATAACTTGATTTATTGGGAGTTGGAAGCATGAGTAGAGCTTACTCATACAAGTGGAGGCTAGCAAAAGACTGGGAGCAACCAACTAAGAGAGCAATAATGACCATAATCATGAAGTGCAATAAAGCATTACTAATCAAAGCAAAGGGTGGTACTAAAAGTCAAGGACTAAATGATCATAGAGGCTAATGGTGACTTGTGAGAGTCATAACATGGTGTGAGCATGTGCCAAGTCAACCCAAGCAAAGCATCAAAGGAGAATACCACAATACTATGCTTTTTGCATGCTAAAACAACGCATAATTTCTTCAAGGCACACTAAGCAATCCCAATTGTTTGGAACAATACATGCTACATCAATAATCACTAAGCATAAGATCAAAACATCACCTAGCATTGTTGGAGATATGCCCTAGAGGCAATAATAAATATAGTTATTATTATATCTTTGTGTTTATGATAAATGTTTGCATTCATGCTATAATAGTATTAACAAGGAAACCATTAATACTTGTGTGAATTGTAAACTTAATTTGAAGTCCCTAGTATAGCCTCTATACTTCACTAGCTTGTTGGTTGATTGATGATGTGGTTTCTTTGTCATGAACATTGAGATGTTATCAACAACAAGATCATATCGTTAGGAGAATGATATGGTGGACATACTCCTATAGATAAGCGTAGCATAAAGATCAAGTCATTTCAATAGTTCAATTGCTATATGCTTTCTGATACATAGTAACCTAATTCCTTCGACCATGAGATCATGCATATCACCTTTACTGGATGGATGCTTTGATGTCATCAAACACCACACCGTAACAGGGTGGCTATAAAGGTGGTATTGAGTGTTCGGAAAGTATTGGTTGAAACACATGGATCAAGAGTGGGATTTGTCCATCCACATGACGGATAGATATTCTCTGGGCCCTCTCGGTGAAATGTCATCCAATTAGCTTGCAAGCATGTGACTGGGTCACAAGGGATCACATATCACGGGAACGAGAAAAGAGTACTTATCAGTAACGAGGTTGAACTAGGTATGCAGAGATACCGAAGATCATAACCTCGGATAAGTAACATATCGTGAGACAAAGGGAAATTGGTATCGTATGTAAGTGGTTCATTCGATCGCAAAGTAATCGTAGAAATATGTGGGAGCCATATGAATTTCCAGATTCCTCTATTGGTTATTGTTCGGAGAAGTGTCTCGATCATGTCTGCATAATTCACGAACCGTAGGGAGACACACTTAAGGATTCGACGTTGTTTGAGTAGTTATGGTATTATGAGAAAGAGACCGAATGTTGTTCGGAGTCTCGGATGGGATCCGGGATATCACGAGGTGATCCGGAATGGTCCGGAGAATAAGATTCATATAAGGAAAGTCCCGTTTCGGAGTTCGGGAATGATTCCGGTGTTTTCATCGGGAACATTCTAGAAGGTCCCGGAATGTCCGGCACTCCGGGAGGGAAGGGGTACATGAATGTGTCATTGCATGTTGGAATGATTGCATCATGTACTAAGTGTTCTCGCTGTCCGAAATAAAGGGTTAATTCAAATCCTAATTGAAAAAGTCAAACTGCCAGTTTTCGGTCAAACTGCCAGTTTTCGGAAAGAGGAGAAAGAGGAGGAGAGGTGGAGGCCGAGTTGGAGGAGGGTTCCTCCCCTTGGCCGGCGCACCTCCCAAGGCCGAGTTGGGGAGGAACTCCTCCCCTTGGCCGCCGGCCCTCCCACCTATAAAGGGAGGGGCAGGGCTCCCCTCTCTACACAACACTACTAGTTCCTACCCTCTAAACTAAACCCTAGATCTAAAACCCCGGTTTAGAGCTATTTTGGTTTAGAGCCTCCTAATTGGTTTAGAGCCCTCTAATTGGTGTGTCTAATTACTAGACCACTAATAGCCTCTCTCATAAGCTCCACCATACTCGCACCGGCTTAAGGCGAAGCCCTGCGGGATCTCCCCTCTACTTCCGGTACCACGCCGTTGTGCTGCCGGAATCGCGAGGAGAGTGCTACAACCTCCGCTGCCTGCTGGAACAAGGGAGAGGAAGGTCTTCGTCGAGTACCGAACGTGTGACCGACTGCGGGGGCGCTGCTGGAACGTGGCGCCGGAAGGATCGTCTACACGATCTTGAGATCGGAAAGAGTACGACTACATCACCCACGAGAATCTGCTCTCGTTAAACACTTTGGAATCTTCGAGGGTGAGTTATTCCATCGACTCGTTGCTACAATCTAGTAGATAGATCTTGGCTTGTTTGTTTGTATGCGATAGAAAATTTTTGTTTTCCATGCTACGAACCCCTACAGTGGTATCAGAGCCGTGTCTATATGTAGATCTGTTGCACGAGTAGAACACAATGGTCATTGTGGGCGTTGATGCTTTTATTGTAGATTGCTTTTTGTGTACTTTGCATCTTGCGGTATGTTGGGATGAAGCGGCCCGGGCTAACCTTACATGACATCGTTCATGAGACTTGCTCCACGCTTAACATGCAACTTGTATTGCATAAGTGGCTTTGCGGGTGCCTGTTTCTCCTAGCATAGTAAAGATCCAATTTACAACGGGTAATCAACAATGCTAGTATCAATGTTGTGGTTCTTGTTCGTAGGTTAGAACGACACTTATGGAAAGCCCCAAACCACGTAAAATATGCAAAGAAAGTAGAAGCGTCTAACTTTGTTTTGCAGGGGTGTGCAGTGATGTGATATGGCCATGATTGTGATTATATTTGATGTATGCAATGTTCCTTATTGTAAGTTGGCAACCGGCAGGAGCCATATGGTTGTCTTTAATTTCTGTTAAGACCTGCGTGTCTATTCAAAATAGTTGTAATAGTTGAAGCTGGTGGACGACAACCATGAAGAAGCGTCATTGACCTTGATGCTATGCCGGTGATGATGGAGATCATATTCGTGCTTGAAGATGGAGATCGGAAGCACAAAGAAGAAAGGCCATATCATATCACATATTATGAATTGCATGTGATGTTAATCCTTTATGCATCTTGTATTGCTTAGTAGACGACGGTAGCATTATAAGATGATCCCTCATGCACATAAATTTCAAGTTCTGAAGTGTTCACCCTTAGTATGCACCGTTGCCAAAGCTTGTTGCTTCGAAGCACCACGTGATGATCGGGTGTCTTTGATTCCGCGGGTGAATACAACGTAAGCAAGCCAGATTTGCTTATGCGGTAACTAAGGTTTGATCTTGACGAGCCTAGCATGTACAGACATGGCCTCAGGAACACGGATCGCCGAAAGGCAAAGCATGAATCATATAGTAGATATGATGAACATGATGATTGTTCGCCATTAAAACTATATCGGCTCTCGTGATGATCGGTGTTGATATAGTAGTTTTGGTTCGTGTGATCACTAAAACAATGTGAGGGATGTTGTTTTGAGTGGGAGTTCACCTAGTTTAATTTCATTAATTAATTTGAGCTCAATTTGTCATAAACTTAGTCTAAACTATTGCAAATATGTTGTAGATCAATGGCAGCCCCTACCATCAATTTTAATGCGTTCCTAGAGAAAGAAAAGTTGAAAAACAATGGAAGCAACTTCGCGGATTGGTTCCGCAATTTGAGGATTGTCCTCACAGCTGGTAATTTGACCTATGTGCTGGATGCACCGCTAGGTGACCCACCTGCAGCTGATGCTACCGATGAAGTAAAGAATGTTTACCTCGCTCGGAAGAATCAGTACTCCATAGTTCAGTGTGCTATCTTGTATGGTTTAGAATCGGAGCTTCAGAAAAGGTTTGAAGAGTCAGATCCATATGATATTGTCGAGGATCTCAAATTAATTTTTGAGACTCATGCGGCAATTGAAAGTTATGAAGCTTCTGAAAAGTTCTTTAACTGCAAGATGGAAGAGGGTAGCTCCGTCAGTGAGCATGTGCTTAAGATGTCTGGGCACGCAAATAAACTTCAAAGTTTGGGTATAGTGATTCCTAATACTTTGGGAGTTTACCGCATCCTCCAATCACTACCACCAAGTTACAAGAACTTTGTGATGAACTACAACATGCAGAACATGAACAAAGAGTTGCCAGAACTATTTGCTATGTTAAAATCTGCAGAAGTGGAGATCAAGAAAGAGCACCAAGTGTTGATGGTCAATAAGACCACCAAATTCAAGAAAGGCAAGTCTAAGCAAAAGGGACACTTCAAGAAGGGTGGTAAGAAAGTTACCATGCCAACGAAGAAGACCAAGGCTGGACCTAAGCCTGAAACTGAGTGCTTTTACTGCAAGGGAGAAGGTCACTGGAAGCGGAATTGCCCAAAGTACTTGGCGGATTTGAAGAACGGCAACATCAAGAAGAAAGGTATATTTGATATACATGTTATTGATGTGTATCTCACTAGTATTCGTAGTAGTGCCTGGGTATTTGATACTGGTTCGGTTGCTCATATTTGTAACTCGAAACAGGAGCTGCAGAATAAACGGAAGCTAGCGAAGAACGAGGTGTCGATGCGTGTGGGAAACGGATCAAAGGTTGATGTGATCGCGGTCGGCACGCTACCTCTTCATCTACCATCGGGATTAGTTTTATACTTAAATAATTGTTATTTGGTGCCTGCGTTGAGCATGAACATTATATCGGGATCTTGTTTATTGCGAGACGGTTACTTGTTTAAATCAGAGAATAATGGTTGTTCGATTTATATGAGTAATATGTTTTACGCACATGCACCTTTGATAGATGGTCTATTCTTATTGAATCTCGATAGTAGAAATACACATCTTAATAACATTGAAGCTAAACGTTTGAAATCAAGCGATAATTCGACCTATATGTGGCACTGTCGTCTTGGTCACATTGGAGTGAAACGTATGAAGAAACTCCATTCCGATGGACTTCTTGAATCACTTGATTTTGAATCACTTGAAAGATGCGAAGCATGTCTGATGGGTAAAATGACTAAGACTCCATTTTCTGGTATAATGGAGCGAGCTACGGACTTATTGGAAATCATACATACCGATGTGTGTGGTCCAATGAGTGTAGCATCGCGCGGTGGTTATCGTTATGTTCTTACCTTCACGGATGATTTGAGTAGATATGGGTATATCTATTTCATGAAACATAAGTCCGAAACTTTCGAGAAGTTTAAGGAGTTTCAAAGTGAGGTAGAGAATCAACGTAACAAGAAGATTAAATTTCTACGTTCTGATCGTGGAGGTGAATATCTAAGTTACGAGTTTGGCGAGCATTTAAAGAAGTGCGGAATACTTTCACAATTGACACCGCCGGGAACACCACAGCGTAATGGTGTGTCCGAACGTCGTAATCGAACTCTCTTAGATATGGTTCGTTCTATGATGTCACTTACAGATTTACCGCTATCATTTTGGGGTTATGCATTAGAAACAGCCGCATTCACTTTAAATAGGGCACCATCTAAATCCGTTGAAACGACACCGTATGAATTATGGTTTGGGAAGAAACCTAAATTGTCGTTCCTTAAAGTTTGGGGATGCGAAGCCTATGTAAAGAAGTTACAGCCGGACAAGCTTGAACCCAAAGCGGAAAAATACGTCTTCATAGGATACCCAAAGGAAACTATTGGGTATACCTTCTATCATAGATCCGAAGGCAAAATCTTCGTTGCCAAGAATGGATCCTTTCTAGAGAAGGAATTTCTCTCGAAAGAAGTGACTGGAAGGAAAGTAGAACTCGACGAGGTTGTCGAACCTTCTCTCGAAATTGCGAGTAGCGCAGCACCGGAAGAAGTTCCTGTGGTGCCTGCACCAATAAGAGAGGAAGCTAATGATGATGATCATGAAACTTCGGTTGAAGTTGCTACAGAGCCTCGGAGGTCAACGAGAACTCGTACCACTCCAGATTGGTATGATTCCGTTATGAATGTCATGTTGGTGGACAACACCGATGACCCCGAGACATATGAGGAAGCGATGATGAGCCCAGATTCCAATAAATGGCAAGAAGCCATGAAATCCGAGATTGGATCCATGTACGAAAACCAAGTATGGACTTTGGTGGACTTACCGGATGGCCGGAAGGCTGTCGAGAACAAATGGATTTTCAAGAAGAAAACAGATGCTGATGGTAATGTTACTGTCTATAAAGCTCGACTTGTCGCAAAAGGGTTTCGACAAATTCAAGGAGTTGACTACGATGAGACTTTCTCACCAGTAGCGAAGCTAAAGTCTGTGAGGATTATGTTAGCAATCGCTGCATATTATGATTATGAGATATGGCAGATGGATGTCAAAACAGCATTCCTCAATGGAGACATTGATGAAGAGTTGTATATGATGCAACCCAAAGGTTTTGTCGATCCTAAAGATGCTAACAAGGTATGCAAGCTTCAACGGTCCATCTATGGATTGAAGCAAGCATCCCGAAGTTGGAATCAACGTTTTGATAAGGTAATCAAAAGTTTTGGTTTTATACAAACTTATGGAGAAGCTTGTATTTACAAGAAAATGAGTGGGAGCTCTGTAGCATTCTTAATACTGTATGTGGATGACATATTGTTGATTGGGAATGATGTAGACCTTCTTAATAGTGTCAAGGAATATTTGAATAATAGTTTTTCAATGAAGGATCTTGGCGAAGCAGCTTACATATTAGGCATAAAGATTTATAGAGATAGATCGAAACGCCAAATATCATTGTCACAAAGTACATATTTGGACAAAGTTCTAAAGAGGTTTGGAATGGAAGATAGCAAGAAAGGGTTCTTGCCCATGTTGCCCAATACGACCTTGAGTAAAACTCAAAGTCCGACATCGGCAGAAGATAGAGAAAGGATGAGTAAGACTCCCTATGCCTCAGCCATAGGATCTCTAATGTATGCCATGCTATGTACTAGACCCGACATTGCATATGCTGTTAGTTTAACTAGCAGATATCAAAGTGATCCAGGAGTGGATCATTGGACAGCGGTCAAAAACATCCTTAAGTACTTGAGAAGAACTAAGGATATGGTTCTTTCTTATGGAGGTGATGAACAGCTCGTTGTTAATGGTTACACCGATGCTAGTTGGAACACTGATCCGGATGATTCTAAATCACAATCTGGATACGTATTTATTTTGAATGGTGCAGCAGTTAGCTGGAGGAGTGCAAAGCAAAGCGTTGTGGCGAGATCTTCAACTGAATCGGAATACATGGCTGCTTCGGAGGCTTCACAAGAAGCGATATGGATGAAAGAGTTCATTACAGAGCTGGGTGTGGTTCCTAGTGCGCTGGACCCAATGTCTATCTACTGTGATAACATGGGCGCCATAGCCAATGCGCAAGAACCAAGGTCACACAAGAAGCTGAAGCATATCAAGCTACGTTTTCACGCTATTCGAGAACATATCCAGGATGGGGATATAAAGATTTGCAAAGTACACACAGATCTGAATGTGGCGGATCCGTTGACTAAACCTCTCCCGAGGGCAAAACATGACCAACACCAAACTGCCATGGGTGTTCGGTATATTACCATGTAATCTAGATTAGATGACTCTAGTGCAAGTGGGAGACTGTTGGAGATATGCCCTAGAGGCAATAATAAATATAGTTATTATTATATCTTTGTGTTTATGATAAATGTTTGCATTCATGCTATAATAGTATTAACAAGGAAACCATTAATACTTGTGTGAATTGTAAACTTAATTTGAAGTCCCTAGTATAGCCTCTATACTTCACTAGCTTGTTGGTTGATTGATGATGTGGTTTCTTTGTCATGAACATTGAGATGTTATCAACAACAAGATCATATCGTTAGGAGAATGATATGGTGGACATACTCCTATAGATAAGCGTAGCATAAAGATCAAGTCATTTCAATAGTTCAATTGCTATATGCTTTCTGATACATAGTAACCTAATTCCTTCGACCATGAGATCATGCATATCACCTTTACTGGATGGATGCTTTGATGTCATCAAACACCACACCGTAACAGGGTGGCTATAAAGGTGGTATTGAGTGTTCGGAAAGTATTGGTTGAAACACATGGATCAAGAGTGGGATTTGTCCATCCACATGACGGATAGATATTCTCTGGGCCCTCTCGGTGAAATGTCATCCAATTAGCTTGCAAGCATGTGACTGGGTCACAAGGGATCACATATCACGGGAACGAGAAAAGAGTACTTATCAGTAACGAGGTTGAACTAGGTATGCAGAGATACCGAAGATCATAACCTCGGATAAGTAACATATCGTGAGACAAAGGGAAATTGGTATCGTATGTAAGTGGTTCATTCGATCGCAAAGTAATCGTAGAAATATGTGGGAGCCATATGAATTTCCAGATTCCTCTATTGGTTATTGTTCGGAGAAGTGTCTCGATCATGTCTGCATAATTCACGAACCGTAGGGAGACACACTTAAGGATTCGACGTTGTTTGAGTAGTTATGGTATTATGAGAAAGAGACCGAATGTTGTTCGGAGTCTCGGATGGGATCCGGGATATCACGAGGTGATCCGGAATGGTCCGGAGAATAAGATTCATATAAGGAAAGTCCCGTTTCGGAGTTCGGGAATGATTCCGGTGTTTTCATCGGGAACATTCTAGAAGGTCCCGGAATGTCCGGCACTCCGGGAGGGAAGGGGTACATGAATGTGTCATTGCATGTTGGAATGATTGCATCATGTACTAAGTGTTCTCGCTGTCCGAAATAAAGGGTTAATTCAAATCCTAATTGAAAAAGTCAAACTGCCAGTTTTCGGTCAAACTGCCAGTTTTCGGAAAGAGGAGAAAGAGGAGGAGAGGTGGAGGCCGAGTTGGAGGAGGGTTCCTCCCCTTGGCCGGCGCACCTCCCAAGGCCGAGTTGGGGAGGAACTCCTCCCCTTGGCCGCCGGCCCTCCCACCTATAAAGGGAGGGGCAGGGCTCCCCTCTCTACACAACACTACTAGTTCCTACCCTCTAAACTAAACCCTAGATCTAAAACCCCGGTTTAGAGCTATTTTGGTTTAGAGCCTTCTAATTGGTTTAGAGCCCTCTAATTGGTGTGTCTAATTACTAGACCACTAATAGCCTCTCTCATAAGCTCCACCATACTCGCACCGGCTTAAGGCGAAGCCCTGCGGGATCTCCCCTCTACTTCCGGTACCACGCCGTTGTGCTGCCGGAATCGCGAGGAGAGTGCTACAACCTCCGCTGCCTGCTGGAACAAGGGAGAGGAAGGTCTTCGTCGAGTACCGAACGTGTGACCGACTGCGGGGGCGCTGCTGGAACGTGGCGCCGGAAGGATCGTCTACACGATCTTGAGATCGGAAAGAGTACGACTACATCACCCACGAGAATCTGCTCTCGTTAAACACTTTGGAATCTTCGAGGGTGAGTTATTCCATCGACTCGTTGCTACAATCTAGTAGATAGATCTTGGCTTGTTTGTTTGTATGCGATAGAAAATTTTTGTTTTCCATGCTACGAACCCCTACAAGCATGTCATGCTAAAGTCTAAGTCACAGTCAATGCAAGCTCCTCTTGCACTTACAAGCAAGAACTTACTACTCCTTTCCAACACCAAGCAACTTATTTGCAAAACAACATAGCGAGAGCGCAGGTCCAAACTACTTAAGCAAACTAAGCAAAGCAAATGAAAACTAAGATGCTCCAAGAACAATACAACTATGCATGAAACAATAAAAACGAAGTGTCTAGACAGACCTAAACTTTTTACTGATGAAGAAGGGATGCCTTGGGCATCCCCAAGCTTTGACGCTTGTACCTCTTGGATATTTCTTGGGGGGACACCATGGTGGAATCCCCAAGCTTGAGCTTTTGTCCATTCTTCATCTCATTGCATCATTCTCTCTCTACACCTGAAATTTTTTCTTCACACAATCTTCATTAGCAACATTAGCTTATTCAAAAGATATTAGACCTCTGGCAAAGCTTTGGAACAGCAAGGCTTTTCACTAGAAACACAAGCTACTGTAGTAACTCCTTAAAAAAGCTCAATTCACCTAAAGAGAACTTAAAAAGGAATCAATAAGAAGCAAATGCAAATAATGGCAGAAATTTGTCAAAACAGACCAGCAGGTAGAAACCGATTTTTTAGAACATCTTCTGTTGCTCAAATCCAAAAGTTTTTAACTAAAGAAAGTTATATAACATACTGGGGGATGTATTCGTAAATTTTCATCTCAATCCGAGTTACAGAGACTCCACACGAATTGTTTTGGTATAGGAAAGAAATCTGTTTCGGGATAGCAACTCCCCAAATCTTACTTCCCTCTCATTAGAGGTCATTCTTGGCACAAAAAGCAAACGAAAAGGATAAGGAGAGGTCATTACTAAAGTAATAACTTCCAAGACTCAAGGAAACTCTTGGGTTATCTCCCAAAAAGTACTTTTCTTTAACGCCTTTAAGTTAGGCACAAGAAGCAAGAAGAATCAAGTATTTTCAAATGAAGAATTACCCCTCTTGTTCTTTCCTTTCTTACCTTTCTTCTTCTTCTTCTCTTTAGGGAAGATATAATTGCTTACCGGAGGATCAAAGTTCATAATGCCTTTTCCCACATCTATTACCTCTCCAAGGTGTTTCAGTAGGGATCTTCCAAGTGTAATATCTCCTTTGCCTACACATTCAATAACAAGATAATCAGTAGACACCATTTTCCCTGAGATTTTGTAAACACACCTTCAGCTATTCCAATGGGTAATAAGGTGGAATTATTAGTATGAGAGATTTCCTCTCCTCCTTTAGAAATCCCCCAAAGACTCAAAGACTCATAAATATCTTTAGGCATGAGACAAAATTCAGACATGATATCACATCGAGCATCAAAAAGTGTAGTATTTATAGAGACTTTGATTGTGGGAAACCACTTTGAAGGCTCAGAATTTATGGGGACATAATCATGGTAATCCCTAAGCGTGTGATAGCAACTATTCATAGCAGCAATACTAGTCTCAAGAGTGTTCAACCTATCAAAAATATTTGTGAAAGAGGAATCAGACTTGCCAGGTGTACCATAGATTATAATCAGTTTTTTATGGCATCAAAAGCTTCATCCTCAGTACATAGCAAAATATCTTTCTCATCCACAACATCCAAAGCATATCTATAACGAAGAGCAATACCGTGGTAGAAACTATCAATAACCAAGCCAAGACTCATCTTAGGCTCGGTTTCCCTCTATAAAGCAGAGATTCTAGACCAAGCTTCTTTAAAACTTTCTTCACCGTTTTGCTTAAAAGTGGAGATCTATTCCATAGGTGAAATAAATATTGGTCAAAAACCATACATGGTAACAACTAGGGTAGGAACTATTTTTTTGTGTTTTTGAATAAAGAAAGCAAACCAAACTAGACTATTTTTTTTGAAAAGAGGCAAACAAAACCAAGCAAAAGAAACAAAGCAAACTAAAAACAAAGTAAAGAGAAAGGAAGTGAAGGACTCCCCTAGTGAAGACGTCCTTAGTCTTCCCGGCAATGGCGCCAGAAAACTTGTTGATGGCTCAGTTGATGTGGAGCCTGTTGGGAACCCCAAGAGCAAGGTGTGAAGCAGCACAACAACAAGTCTTCCCTCAGTAAGAAACCGAGGTTATCGAACCAGTAGGAGGAAGGAAACGTCACACAAGTGTTGCAAGCAACGCAGAGACCTGCATAACACAAACTCAAGACTTTGCCCCAACTAGCAGTGAGGTTGTCAATCTCACCGATTGTTGTAACAAAGGATTAAACGTATGGTGTGGAAGGTAATGGTTTGCAGCAAGTAAACAAGTAACAGTGGAAGATGTATCAATGGTAAAGATTGGACCAGGGTCCATAGTTCACTAGAGGTGCTCTCCTTAGATAAACAAAATCGCATGAAGGGCAAACAAATTACAATAGGGCAATTGACAGGAACTAAGCAAGGCATAACAATGCAATTACTAGTCAGAAAGATCCTATGAGATTCGATTGGGCAATACAACAAAATACATAGACCGCCATCCAACTGCATCTATGGCTAAAAGTCCACCTTGAGGTTATCATCCGAACCCCCTCCAGTATTAAGTTGCAAGCAACAGACAACTGCTTTAAGCAAAGTGTGTAAGGTAAACAGTCCACATGTTCCATGAACAAGAGACCGTTGTTTTCTCCCTTGTAGCAACAACACATCTACAACCGAAGATATTTCTGTCACTTCCCTTGAAAACTAGAGGCATGAACCCACTATCGAGCATAAATACCCCCTCTTGGAGTCACTAGCAACTACTTGGCCAAGATAGCTACTAACAACAGAGAGCATGCAAGATCACAAACAACACAGACACGATAGAATCATAAAGACAAAACCATTAATCAAACCAACATAATAATCTCAATATCCATCGGATCCTCGCAAACACAACATGCATGATTACAAATAGATTAGATCTTAATCATGAACGGAGCTCACAAGATCTATACATGAAAGCACAAAGGAGGAGATACAACCATCTAGCTACTACATGGACCCATAGTCCAAGGTGGAACTACTCACGCATCATACCGGAGAGAAGGTATCCGGGATGATCTCCCCTCCGGCAGGGTGCCGGGAAGAACTTCAGATCCCCTTGATCTAGGGACGACGGTGGCGGCGGCTACAGAAGGTTTCGTGGAATATTGATCGGATCCTTAGGGTTTCTGCATCGGGGGCTTCTTATAGACGAAGGGGGAGGCCAAGGCGGTGGCCAGGGGCTTCACACCCTGCCTAGGCGCAAGGCAGGGCCCACCCGCGCCTAGGGGGGGTGTGGCTGCCCTAACACGCCTCTCCGTCTCCCCTCTGGACTTCTTGTTCCCCATGGAAAGTAATTGACTTTGATGTTTGTCCCGTCCAATTCCGAGAATATTTCTTTACTAGCTTTTTTGGAACAAAAACAGCAGAAAACAAGCAACTGGCACTGTGGCAACTTATTAATAGGTTAGTACCAGAAAACATGTAAAACACATCTCAAAGTGTAGACAAAGCAAAGCAAAGTAGATACTAAACAAGCATGGAGCATCAGAAATTATAGATACGTTTCCGACGTATCATGTTTGAAGTTTATTAATGTACAAAAGGATAAAATTATGCATTTGGCCATGCTCTCAAGCAAAAATCTTATTGGTATATTCTATAATTTCATCTTGCTTTTTATGTGCTTCATTGTGTATTTATTTTGTGTGTGCATGTATCTTAGTGGGCATATGTCTTTGTGATTTTATCCACCTAAAAACTTATATCGCATAAGAAAATATATATCTTTAGATGACTTTGTTTTCTTAGAGACCGCCTTTTTATTTATTTTTGATTCTTTGGTGATTTTCAGTTTTATTTGCCAATGAGTGCCTGTCCCATCTTCAGGCACTCATATTTTATCACCCATTCCTTGTATTGTTAAATGAGTTTGGAGGAATGAGGATTTCATGGTTGTGCACCTTATTTTTAAATGCATTTATTATAATTGGTGCATAATCTTTGGAGAGCTTCTCTAATTCACTTAATAGTGCTTATGTGCCTTCTTGCTCACCCTTTTGTGTCTTAAATGTTTATGGGGGAGTGATAATTCTATATTTATGCATGTTGTATTCCAAATTGGTGGTGTTGAGGCGAGATTTTATCACCTAACACCACTTGTTGGGGTCTTTTTTTGCAGAACCACAACCTTTGTATTTTGTTTCACAAAACGCCAACTTTTGATGTGATCTTTTGCATAGAATACATAAAACGTTATTAGCTAGTTTGATAACTAATTAGCTTGCTAGGCCTACATGTCAGAAAAGATTTTATCACTTGACAGTTTGACACCACATGTTGGGGTCTTTTTATCACAAAACTACAACCTTAGTATTTTTTTCACAAAACACTAACAATTGGATAGTGATTTGCAAAGAACACATAAAACGTTATTAGCTCAGTTTGATAGTTGATTAGCTTGTTGGACCTACCTCTCAGAACGCCACCTTGACGGCATAGCTGCGGCTTGTCAATCTTGTTGTCTGTGTTCCTAAAAAGAGGACGCAGCATCTCTGTTTTGTTGTACAGATAAAAGAACCTTTCTCCGTGACCGTGTTCATGTGGTTGCAGATGATCTAACCATCGTAAGTAAAGTACAAGCTGAGCATCGACCGCTCAGTCAGTGATAGTAACGGACACTACAAGCAAAGCGATCCACAACCCGGCTAAATACCAGTGTGCCTTTTCTCTCCTACATGTTGTAATCCCAGCTAAAAGACGACAAACATATTAATGAAATATGTGAATACACCAGCAGGTTAATTCCTTGAAAGGCTACCAACGTCCCACTCAAGATTCAGACATTGGCACGCCTAGAGCCATCAGATGGCTGGTAGATATAACCAAACGGTTTGCATCTATCAAATCTGCCAATTTATCGCCCATTATACGTTGTGCACCAATGAGATGCTAATGTCAGGACACTAGACTATAGGGGTATATGACACTGACGCAGTTTGAAGGGCAGATGAATCCCTTGACTCAAAGAGATGTTTCCTGTAGATTTGGCCATTACAATTAGAATGATGGGGGGTGAATCGCCAATAAAGCAGACCCCTTAATTACAACTGGTACCGTTAGAACTTGAGGGCGAAAATATGCCACAAGTTGAAAATGTTTATCATGCCCCGTCGTTCGGGTTCCAATAGAAGTCGCTTCTTCCTGCTGAGTAACCATATGGAAGATGAGGTCCATAAACAACATTGCCATTCAAAAATGTCATCTGGTCCACTTGTGACATTGCCTGATAAGCGTTCGGAACATTAGCTTGAACTGTATTGTTTTGAACTGAGTAGATGTTTGTATCAACATCGTTTGTCCTGGCACGGGCAGTCCGCTTGTTTTCCACAGGACTGTCTGCACTCAGTCTACCCATTTGCTGCTGGATTTCATTCAGTGGTATACATGCTAATTTTGACTTAGCACTCTTCTTTGCATCTGAAGACTTGAATTCAAGCCGGTACAAGGCAAAAGCGTCACAATCATTGATCTCATATTCATAGAGGTGCCATTCATAGTTGCTGGATGGTTGTGGATCCATGTAATAGGATCTCTTCAGACCCCCAAACTCTTTCATCACCTGCTTCCTGGATTCATGCCAACCACGACCGTTATAATCTGGCAATGACCTTTGCTTCCGGTTGCCACTGTGAAATGCTGTCCTTGGTTTGTCAAAGAAAAGCCATTCTCTAATAGATTCACCTTCAAAAATGTAAAGATCGAAAAGTTCTGCAATGATACAATAAACTAACAGTTAGAACATATTTATCAGTATAAATGCAGTGTAAAAACGTGAGTTATGCAGAAACAGCTTACCAGGTGCATTCCAAGGGGACTTTGTAGTTGCAGCCCCTTCACATACAGGAATACCGACATGCTTTCCTTGGGTTTTTGCACCAAGAGCAGCAAACAAAGGGCCGTCCTTTAGATCAATACCTCTTGGACGGATCACAGGCATTGTGCCAGGAGGGCCCTCTTCCTTCACAGCCAATTCAGCATGATACACGCTGCAATAATCTTGCCACCTTTCCGATCCTTGAGCAGGCCGCGGGCAGTCCCAGAGAGCGCATTTTGGCCTGAGGAATGCAGCAGGTTCTGGAGACATTGTTGTGAGCAGGTCAGACATGTGAAGGTAAACATCTCCAGCACTCTGCCCATAGTTGTTCATATCAAGATACGCATTAGGGGCTAACTCTTGTTGAAAATTGAACTGCAGATATTCCTGGTGACATATTCCTTCCAGGTTATTGATGATGTCTGGATTGGATCCAGGGAGGTTTATCTTATAATCATCATCGTACAGAAAATCCTCAACGGTAAGTTCCTGGTTCACATAGTACATCTGGAAGGACATGGAAGAAACTCTTTAAATTAGCTCAATCTATCAGAGGTAAAACTGAAGAAACGGAAGTGACAGAAAGATAAAGTTGACAAGCAACATTCATGGACATGGTCAGCCTCTAGAATGACCATTCGTTGCACGGCAAAGCCCGCAAGAATCTGGCCCCAAGCCTACACAAGACTTAACATAGAAAGCATAGAATAGTGGCAGCTGTTCTCAATGAAGCAAGATCGATTGATGATCTTAGCACTGAGATGGCCCTTTCTCCAGGAACCTACTATCCTATGTCCCAGGGTAGCACACACATGACTAATTCTGGAGCTTAGGGACGAGATTGTGTGGCTCCTCACCCTGTGCAGCAAGTACAAAACAAAATCAATGTATAGGATGAACTTTCTTTTGTTCAATTCAAGCAAAACCAAAACCACATCAGGAGGCCATAGACACCCTTAAAGGGGTGTTTCTACATTTGGTAGCTCGTGCAAAGAAGGATCCTGACATCTGATATTTTTTTTGCACAAAAGTGTCCCAATAAGTACTTTTGTCCGCTGTGTCACGGAATTCTAGAAACTGCCACCGTTTTCGAGTGAAGCTTGGTAATACAAGATTGCCAGTGGGGCTTTATGGTCAAGGTCACCGGGTTTCAGTCTGGACATCTGAGATTGGGAGAATGCTGATGTGATCCTCTTGCAGCTCATGAATAGCAGATAGAGGAGGTCTGGAAAGGGAAAGTATGGTGACCTTACAATCCAGGATATTTGGACGGAAAGAAGCTGAAGAGTTCTTCAAAATAAGGAACCCTATGTGCAAGTTCTTCCAGCGTGCATAAGACAGGAGACAGAAAGTTGGAATCCTGCGGGCACCTTTACCTTTGAAATGTAGCCTTCGGTGATTCAATTTGATCAGCTACTACAGGCAGTAACTGCAGGTCCAACGTTGCTCAAGGGCTGAGGCTGTTCCTTGTCCATGAAGACCTTCTCCTTGCTTTTGGTTTGCAGGTATTTTTTCCTAACCGTAACAAACTAAGTAGCTACTGCTACTTCTACAAAACTTTGACATGTGCTTATTGCGTGCGCTCTGATGCTGAAATTTAGCATAAAGCAGTAGGCATCAAAAGAAGAAAACATTAGCAGGAGCATTCACAATATTAAGGAGGCCAGAAACTGGCAGAAAAAGGAAACCAAAATAGATTATATATCCAACTTAAAAAGGAAAACAAAAGTATCCGTACATCATAAATTGAAGGCCCACGTCTTTTCCTCCAAACACACTAAAAATCATCTGAACAAAACTAAACATTCCGATCCCAACAATACATGCACCAATAATTGTCTTAATTAAACCCGATGCAAGAAGCAATCATGAACAATTTCAGGTAACTCCATGGCTACGCTATTCGAATAAGAAAGCAAAGTATTCATGTGCACCATCGGAAAGCTTTGTTTTCTTCTCCATGTGTCTTTGCACACTAAAGTACATTATGAATCAGATTAACTAACCAGCATCTAGATTCCAACTACAAAAGCAACATTCGGCATATCATGTTTTAATCGTAGTTTCTTAAAGCCGAGCCACTGGTCTGGCTATGCGTGGATCATAGGATCAGACCTACAGCTCAGTGGCTCTGCGGTATGCATGAATTTATTAAATCATGAACACCTGTGAAAACTGGGATAATTACTGGAAACCAATAATGTTGAACCTATCTTTCCTGGAGGACATCCCGTTAGCACCTTTGGCAACAAATGGAAATGAAACAAGGCAAATTAGTTCACGCACCTCAAAACATGTGCATTGAACTTATCTAAATATATGTCAACCGATATCTTCCAAACTTTTATTGAAAAGATAAACGCACACACGTACTGTTAGCAATAACCTTCTGTTTGATGATTTTTTTTTGAATCATCAGATGCATAACAAAGGAAATAAAAGTCTATAACTTGAACTCAAGGTTCCAACGATACAAACATTGTACTGGTGCCTCCCATTATTCCTACTCCCTCCGTTCCAAAATATAAGATGTTTTAGCTTTTGTGAAACGAATGTATCTAGACGCCTTTTAGTGTGATAATGGCTGGGTGGATGTTTCACTGCCAGCCTGTCCAGCAGCCAATACTATTTGGCCCAGACCACAACCATGGTAACTCCTCTCCCAATGTTCTTGGCCAGACTAATGATCCCTCAAGAGATCCTCCAATACAGCTCTTTCATGCTCATGTATTTCCGAAGTGTAAAAAATGGTGGAGTTTAGTTCTTTGCTATGTTTACCCTCAGTTCAAAAGTAAAAAAGTATTGCCAAATAACCTGAAATTTAATCTTAAGCTATGAATGTGACGACAGAAGCCTAAAACGCTTGTACAAACCTGATTTTTTTAGCTGATCTTGATTTAACTGATGCATCGAAGATGAAGACTAATTAAACAAACATGAGTTGGACAAAGGAAAGGATAATCGGAAATATGTAACTCCTGAAGCGGGCATATTGTCCATTATGGTTGGAAAGCACAGATTTCTACCTTAACATAAAGTGTGCCAACTAGATAAGAAATAATAGGACTGGTCTATCAGTATCACTGCAATGAAATTAGCTACATGAGCCAAACAGAAAAGGCACTGGCAGAAAAAGGTGACATAAGTAGCACAAGCCTCGATGAAGCGATTTCGCCATTTCGGTGTTGCCTCACACACCTTGACTCAACTTGCGACATTTCTTAAATCATATAGAAACTTGTAATTTTATCTCCAAACTGAAATGCACCTAGCTAGATCGATATGCACACCCACAACAGATCTCTATATCAATCGAAACTTGTAGTATGTTTCTTAATCTGATCAACTGGTCAGGAAGGGAAGTTGGTAGCAGCTCACAGCATATACAACTAAAAGCGCACAAAATACTAGAGACATCTAACGATCACACAGTCACACTGAACCACAAAGACGCCTTAACTACTTGGAGCTATAGCAGACACCTTGGTGGCCTAACAAATAAACAACCTCAGGTTTGGTCGCAAGATGGATTCACTCAACCATTCTGCCAAGTCAAAATGGAGACAGGGATTTCCTTGAGCAAACTATTGGTAACAACTTGTGCTACCTGATCATGGAACACGGCAGTAGCAGCAGGCAGCACCCCTCCACCAGTCGCGATAACTCCCTGCGCCAGCGAGGGCGGCTGCTGCGCCACCGTCACGGGATCCGCAACCGGTTCCTCGTTCGGCTCCGGCTTCATGTCCTGGCCTCCCTGCTCGTGCTTGAGGGCCTCATTAGCGGGGGCTGGGGGCTGCTGCTGCTCCACGAGCTTGCTGGTGGCGTCGTCCTCCTCCTCGGCCTTGGCCAGCTGCAGCTGCCGCGGCGTCTCGGACGGCGGATCCGACGGCTCCCGGTTGTTCCCCTGCCGTCCACCACAGCCACCGATCAAACACCAACTTAACAACACGGTGCTGTACTACTACCAACAAAAAAAACTGAAGCGGATGAAGGGGAGGGAAAAGGTAACCTGAAGGGAGGAGGCGGGCGACGGGACGCTGAGCTCGGCGCGCCACTCGCGGAGCATCTGGTGGAG
Source organism: Avena sativa (assembly GCA_916181665.1). NCBI lineage: Eukaryota > Viridiplantae > Streptophyta > Magnoliopsida > Poales > Poaceae > Avena > Avena sativa. The sequence continues at coordinate 410,739,108 of OV702281.1, read as the reverse complement.
CTGGGCCTCGAGGACGACGGCGTCGGTGGATCGGGCCTCCTTGCGGGCGTACTGGAGGCCGGAGAACATGTCCTGCAGGTCGTCGACGCGGGTCTTGGCGCGGGCGCGGAACTGCTGGTGCCGCACCGCCCCCGACCGCGACGACCCCTTCCGCATCGCCGCCGCCCCCCTCCCGATCGATCGGCGCGGTGGACGACTGGAGTGGACGGGAGTCGTGCGGGCGGGGTGGGTGGGTTGGTCTCTCCCTCTTCGCTCCTCCCACCTTTGCGCCAGGAGAGATGCTCGTATATTTTCCGGCGTGCTGTTTTTCACTTGGTATGGCTGCCACTTTTGCCGGGTCGGCTCGGAAAGAAAAGCGACGGCCGCGGCAAAAAGGGGGCGGCGGGGGCGGGTGGGCGGGGGAATGGGGTGGGGCCCATCCGGAGTAGATAGGCAGGAATCCACGACTCGTCAAAGACGAAAGCGTCGTCAGCTCTTCGGTTCGCATTTGGTTAATTTAAGCTCGTCTTCGTGTGTTCATACACACCGTCTCCTCGACTCTCGTCGTGTCTTGTCGATCAGATTCCTCTCCTCTCGTCGCGGTCTATCGACATCACAATGATCAATGAATGGTTACTCTTTTCTCTCGTCCGGTGGCTTTGTCGAAAGATCGGAGACGATGGAGGTAGGCACTTCAAGGTTCTTGTCGGGTCAGATCATCCAGCTCCGTCGTTTGGACTATATGGCGCTGTCGAAGCCTTCGTGGCGTTACATAAGTGTTACTAGATGATATTTGTAGATAATAACGGGAAAAAAGAAAAAGGAATCGATGATATTTGGGTGGTATCACATGATCATGAAATAAAGTTCTTATTGATGTTCCTTTTGTTGTTGTTGTTGCCGTTGTGTGTTAGACATCGACGATTGTGGTGTTGTACCCATTTGATTTGAGATGTTCCACAGCCTAACAACATGACCTTGTTCTAATTGCAAAGTTAGAACCTTTTGGGTTGGGGAATTAGAGAATATATGAATAAAAACACGATCAAAACGGCATGTATTGCGCATTGCTAATTTTATTTTAGAAAAAACTAAAAAATATAAATCTTACATTTAGACAGTGCACAAATAAACACATGAACTACAAAAAAACACATGAATTACGAAGCATTGGAGAAGGGGGAGGGGAGTTATGAGAGACAAAATGGGGCATTATTTTAGCACGAGTTGAATTTCCTATGAAATCGAGTTAATAGATATACATTACAAAGAAGCTTGGATACTCCAATTATATGATAAAATAGATGCATAGGAAAATTCCTGGAAGAGTTGCATACTTTTTATTCGGCGACGAAACAATATGAATACTTTAAGGCCTACTTTGACTCATAGGACTTTAAAGGGGGAAATGTAGGGTTCTTATTCCTATAGAATTTGCATTGTAGCAGCATTTGATTCATCTGAAGGGATTTTCCCTTTGCAAGAATTATTCACAAGCCAAACATGGGCTACTATTTGATCGAATAAAATATATTAATATACAAGACTCAACACATTCATATAAATTTTTATGATGCCATTTTATGCAAAATGTCTCAAGATATGCGAGGGCCTCCAAAACTTAATGGAGTGAGTAAGACGTCTTAGATGGATTGCGTAATAATTTTGGATGTGTTTAGATTATGACCAAACTATACATTACCAACTTATTTGATATGACAAAAAAATGGTTGATGCATGTTTGGGTAATTGGTAAGTATTTAGCAAGGAAATGCTCCACTGCCATCTATACTTCATTTTTCTACACAATTCATGGGCAAGCAAATTTCAATGAATGATTTGGTTAGCCAAGTTAGTAAACCACTCGGTCATAATTTTTTTCCCGTGCCTTTACTTGGCTCCTAGTTCTTTAAAATTACACGTCTAGGCCCTAAATATTCATAATTGAGTCAAGCGAGATCCTAAACTGGTTTGACCTACGTTGACCGGTGTCACTCGGCAAAAAGACGAAAGCGTTGTCACCTCTTTGGTTAATTTAAGCTCGTCTTCGTGTGTTTAGACACATCGTCTCCTCGACTCTTGTCGTGTCTCGTCGATCAGATTCCTCTCCTCTCGTCGCGGTCCATCGACATCACAATGAATGGTTACTCTTTTTTCTCGTCCGGTGGCTTTGTCGAAAGATCGGAGACGATGGAGGTAGGCACTTCAAGATTCTTGTCGGGTCAAATCATCTAGCTCCGTCATTTGGACTATATGGCCGTGTCGAACCCTTCACGGCGTTACATAAGTGTTACTAGATGATATTTGTAGATAATAACGGGAAAAAGGAAAAGGAATCGATGATATTTGGGCGGTGTCACATGATCATGAAATAAAGTTCTTATTGATGTTCTTTTTGTTGTTGTTGCCATTGTGCGTTAGACATCAACGGTTGTGGTGTTGCACCCATTTGATTTGAGATGTTTCATAGCCTAACACCATGACATTGTTCTACACTAAATTGCAAAGTTAGAACTTTTTGGATTGGGGGAATTAGAGAATATATTATGAATAAAAACACTGTTAAAACATCACTTACCATGCATTGCTATTTTTTTAATAAAAAGATAAACATTATAGATCTCGCATTTAGACTGCACATAAATAAACACATGAATTTGGAGGGAAAACAGGGCAATATTTGAGAACGAGTTGAATTTCCTAAGAAATCGAGTCAATAGATATACAATTCAAGGAAGCTTGATTTTTCCAATTATTATATGATAAAGGGGACCTGCCGTTTTGAAAGGAATATGACTGGGAGGGCGTTTTCACAAATATACACATCTGGCCAAGCCCTCTCGTCGACATGGCGCTGGTCAAAGAGGTTTAGGACCTTGCATGACTTAGTTTTAAAATATTTAGGTTTTAAACATGCAATTTCAAAGGACTAGGATCTAAGTGAAAGCATGAAAAAATAATTAGAACTATTCATACGGTTTACTAGCCTCGCAAACAACTATGAATAATGGTGTAGTATATAACCCTTCCTCTAGTAACATTCAACCTTTTGGAGAAAATCACCATATAGCAAGTTAGCAACGTGTCTGGAGATCGAGAATCAACCTATGTCATTGGATGATTAGAAGGACATTGGTATCCCAATCTACAGTCTAAGGGCATCTACTATGTTGTCCATAAGGATGTCTACAAGCAAAAAGTGCACCTTATGGACTTCTACATACATAGTGGAACCTATCTACAAGCTATCCACAAGCTCAAAACCTTGTGGGTAACCTACAAGCTTGTGGACTACCATAAGGAATATAAAAATACTTCTTTTAGAGCTGCTCTATCTACTATTGGCTATAAGGTTCACTTTTTGACTACTTTTTCTCACATGTGGAGCCCATCTTATGGTATGCTTGTGTAACATACATAGTAGAGTACTCCCTTTGCCATAAGACTACCCAGTGGGCCCTAGCTTGTGGTTTGGTTTGGCAACAAACATAGGTGATGCCTTAAGATAGTCTAAACATTAGGTTTGACGTTTTGATGTCTCATAAAACACGAAATTATATTCAGTAGAAAACGATGTTATCCTCGATAGCGGACGTCTGAGTTTAAAATAAAATAAAACGTGCTCCCGAATCAGCCATGGTATGAATTTTACGTGTTCAGGGACTACTAAAAACAAGCCTACAGGCTACAGCCGTGGAAGTACCGATCGACGGACGAGATTCCTCCTTTTTCCGCCACGGCCACCCCTGGCTGTGAGGCGGACACATCGCGCCTACCTCGCCCGTTCGTCCCGCGTCGCGGCGTGCTCGCAGCCCCGTCGAGCCACGTCTGCTCGCATCACGACACGTTAAGCCTCACTCGCGCTGTCCCCACATGTCATACTCATCAAATATACTTAACCCTCTCCATACCTCCTTCGTCTCCTTCTCAATCTCCGGTCTCCCTACCGAGGAGGGCGTCGCCATTGTCAGCTCTCAGTCACGAGCCGCATCCGCATCATTAGGGCTTAGGATCTCGCGTGACCTCGCCGCGATGTGGTGGAGGGCGGTGGCCAGGTATCGCCGGCGGATCGCGGGGACGCGGCTGGTGTCCACGGCGGAGGGGGCAGAGAAGAGCAGCCGCGCCGTGGTCGTGCCGCGGTTCGGCGGGCCGGAGGTGCTGGAGTTGAGGCAGGGGGTGCCCGTGCCCGATCTGAAGCCGGGGGAGGTGCTCGTGCGCGCGCGCGCCGTCTCCATCAACCCCCTGGACTTGCGAGTGAGCACTCCATTTTGGACATCCCCCTCCTCCCTTGGGATTTAGTGGAATTGTCATGTGAAATATTTTCTTTCACAATATCTTTTGTTTCTGACATGTTGGCGATTGTGATTAGCTTTGGAGGGGGCCTGGAGCTCATTAATTCGAAAAAGAAAGAGATTAACTTGGACCGTAGGGCGTCTGTTTACCTGAACCTATCACTAATTCGTCATGGCATCTTCTACTGAACAGTGTGAGGATTATTGCGACGTGAATGAAAGATCACTATAGTTAACAGTAGAGTTATATAACTTTTAGTCCCAGATGACATATATATTGTGTGTTCTGTCTATCAGAAAATGCCATGTTATAGGCCTGGAATTAAGCAAAATGCAAATAACTTAAACAATCAGATAGACTGGTGCTGAAATAATCTTAGTTATACTGCAAATGCGATGTGTTATTCTGTTCTCATAATAATGAATCTGCTTTCATTATATTATTCTATCCTGTTGCTAATTGTTGGAGTGTTTATTTGCTAAAAAGTATTATCTACCTGCAGATACGTTCCGGTTATGGACGTTGCTTATTTGAGCCACTCCTACCTCTGATCATTGGCCGGGACATCAGTGGTGAAGTTGCAGCTACAGGGACCTCTGTGTCGTCATTTTCTATTGGGCAAGAAGTTTATGGTGCATTGCATCCAACAGCTACGAGAGGGACATGTGCTGATTATGCAATTCTTTCGCAGGATGAGCTTACTCCTAAACCATCTACACTTACTCACGTGGTATGAATTCTTGGATTAATTTCCACTGCATTCTTCTATGCCTTAAGACGTCAAATTTTAGGAATATTTTCAGTTTGCCCACCTAAATTACTCAACATTTGACTATGGAAAAAAATTCTAGAATTGGGCATACTTTCTTACCAGTTTTAAATATATACAAGTTATCAGTTTTAAGTATGTAGATCTGATAGTTCAAGCAAAAAATCGCTGAATGTTTTCTGTCTTAAGTTTATGACTGAAGGCTTTATTTCTAGTTTGTGTTGCTTGCTTGTTTCAGAATGCTCCTAACAAGTTACTAGGACTTTTTTATTATTCAGGAGGCTAGTGCAATTCCCTTTGCTGCTTTGACTGCGTGGCGTGCTTTACATGGTACTGCTGGAATTTCTGAAGGGTATGTCTTTCTACACACCCCAGTTTGATAAGCAAGTAGCAAGCTGCCTTTGTTGCTGTTTCCTATAGCTTGGTTGCACATTGGTTGATTTACTGAACATCCAGAATTGGCTTTGGCAATTATATTTGTAATTTATGAAATAAATTGGCTAGGCACATTCACAATTTGTATGCAATAGGTTGATTTATTATTTACGCTGAAATTGGTTCTGGCAGTTACATTTTGCTCCTCCCGTTTTGCATATTCAGCAGCCAGCCAGAAGCATGTTACTTTCAGAAGTTAATTCATGGAAGTTTTAGGAAAGTTTGTTACATTTTGCATTACACTTCCTTTTGGCTTCTACTTCAGCAACTCGGCAGGAAGCCAGGATCGTTGAAGTTCCTTTTGATCGTTCTGAAAATCAGTCTGTTAGTTAGACCAACTGCATGCAGTCAAGCTTGTCATTGTCAGCATTACCATATATGTCTGATTAAGTGCATGCATTTGAAACTTATTTTGTCCATTCGTTTAAACTGAATGCAATCAATTTCTGTTTTAGACAAAGAGTACTTGTGATAGGTGGAGGAGGAGCGGTTGGGCTATCTGCTGTTCAGCTTGCGGTCGCTGCAGGGTGTAGTGTTTCTGCTACCTGTGGAGCCCAAAGTATTGAGCAAATTTTGGCGGCTGGTGCTGAAAAAGCTATTGACTACACCAGTGAGGTAAAAATCCTTCAGAAATTAGAAATCTTGACCTTATATTTATTTACCATGATGATGTAGTGAAGTTCTTGATCTTCAGTATTTTGACCTGAAGACATATAGGAAGTAATTTGTGTCCTTGTTTTGTCTAGATATCTCACAGAACATACAATTATCATTCCTTCTTAGCAAAATAGTGGGCATGGTTATGTATTAGTATGGTACTCAAGGCGCCGCGTTTCATTCTGTTGCTTTTATCTTCCGCTGTTGTTTTATTGTTGTATGAGCTGATAAGTTCATGCATAAATGGAGAAAAGGAAACCCAGAATCACCCATTTTCCCTTCCATTTGCTCTGTGCTGAACACAAAGAAGTGCATGTTGTTATGTATCATCATCTTTTTTCTTTGTACACTTGCAACTTAGCAGGATGTGGCTGAAACAGAGTGCTGGTCTGGCGTTACTGCTATTTCTTTCCTTGCATTAAAATAAACTGGAGGAGGACAGTATTTACAGATTTATCGGGCCATCCTCTTGGTACCCAGTAATTCTGTTGTAGTCTTGTGCTATTGTCAACTCTGACTTTCAATGTGATCTGATATATAAATCTACAGAAGATTAGGAAATCCTTAGTTATTCTCCATACCTGAGAAAGCAATTAGGAATTTTGTTTCATTGGCAAAAATCTTGTCGGCAGTTTGATGAAATAGTTAAGCCGGTTTTCTTTTCAACAAAATTCCTAGCCTTGAATACATTTTCTCCAGAGTGTTCATATCTTACGTTGTACATTACAGGATACTGAATCAGCAGTTACCGGAAAGTTTGATGCTGTGTTAGATACTATAGGAGTATCTGAAACTGAAAGAATCGGCATTAATCTTCTGAGGAGAGGTGGACACTATATGACCCTTCAGGTAATCAATCTGGATTGTTGAATTTTTCTGTGCTTTTCTTTTGTTTGTCCTTTCTTGATTGTGTTTCTATTTACGTGATTAGGGAGAAGCAGCTGCACTAGCAGACAGATATGGATTATTTGTGGGACTTCCTGCTGCTACTGCTACTTTACTAAACAAAAAGATGCAGTATCGTTGTTCTCATGGAATAGGTAAAGAACTTCATTGCCATGCATATTTTGATCTATTCGAATAGTGGCATTTGCAGAATTTGCTATGTCTGAAGAATTAGGGCCCCTACTTACTATATATTGTGAGGGTAACTGCTCATAAACCATCGAGACCCTCAAGTCGAATCAATAAGCTGTATGACTTTCTATGCATGTGACCTTCGTTTGAAAATTGACGGATGGGTGGCCCTTTTCAAGATTCACGTGTTTCTCTTTTATTAGTACAATACTTTAGAGAAGCCTTAGGTAGCATATTCCATAATTTATATAATATATGTTCTTAACTCATGTTGTTCCCATCCAACTTAATTTCAGAGTATTCGTGGACATACATGAGAGCTGATCCTGAAGGTCTTCATGAGATCCAGAAGCTGTCTGGAGCTGGAAAATTAAAGATACCCGTGGAGAAGACTTTTCCTATCAGTGAAGTAAGAGAAGCACATGAGGCCAAGGAGAAAAGGCTGGTGCCTGGCAAGGTGGTTCTAGAATTTGACTAGTGTTAACAGGATGTTGCCGAAAGGCATGGGAGGACTGAACGTTTCTTAATAATATGAAGTTTTTTTTTCTTCAAAATTTGAGCCGCTTTGTTGATTGTTCTCTAGATACAGGTTATTATCGTATCAGGATTTAGTGTAAAGGCAGTAAATAATGATATGCAATACGGAAAGACTTTTTTCAAAGAATTTCAGGAAGCTAGTTTCCAGCTGCATTTTTTTTTCTTCAGCCAGAATACGTTTGAACTTCAGATATGAAGGTGGCATATATATGTGTGAACCAGAAAACGTTAGTTCCGTGGTTAGAACATAAAGTAAATGAGATAAAATCAGGGGAATGGGGAAGGAGGCCCCATCACCTCTTGTGCTAAAATATTGAGCTGTAGCATTTTTCTGGATGCAATTTAGATGCCAGTTGTGGATTTTTGGATCTGCGTTCAGTCCCATCTCTTCGCAGTTTATATTATTCAGCGAGAAACTAGCTTCCTGACAAACTTCCATTATTTATTCAGCTAGTATGCCAATACCAGAGCATTACCACGTTACACCATGAAAAACACTTCCATGACACAAACATTACGTGTTCATGCAGGGAGAAACTACCACTTGAGTTAGCTAACTAGATAGAGCCATGTTTAGTTGATCTGTAAAATACCAGAGCTCCGAACACGAAGCGACTACAATTCCAGGCATCTTACCATGACCAGGAACCTCATCCTCTATCCAACAGCTCCAAAGTCAGACCAAATCTCTCCAGACCTCTCGGGACACTATCCACAGCAACGCGCTACAAAAGGTCTCAGCCGTTCATCCGTTAAACCAACACGATCGAGTCATGTAAGTAGCTAACTACAGAGCAAGGCAATCTGCGTATGGCATTTCGTTGCCATGGCAGCTAAGCAGCTGTGGGTTGCTGAGTACCACCGGGCTGTGCTGCTGCTGCTGCTGCTTCTGGCTGCGCAATGCTGAAGTTGAGGAGCCTTGGAAAAACCCACCCCGAACCCCCTGTTCGCATCTCCATCTCAGCAACCCTCTGCATCATCGTCTGCTTTTCCATGTCGAGTTCGTCCAACCTTTTCCTTATCGCCTGCCATTTCGAAACACAAACACATGATCATCTTTGCCGAGTTCTTGAGAATATTATAGGGCATGATCCAAATTAACTATACCACCTAGTTTGCTTTATCTCTTATAGATGGGAGTATAATTTATACCGTTTGTGTTGGTCACAGCCTGGCTGTGGTCATGTGAAAACAGGATAAAGGAACTGAACAGGTGTGTATACATCTGAATTCAGAGACTAGAGTCCCCAAACAGACTACTACTTTCTTAAGAAGATTTGCTCGTGAAATTATCCTTAAAATCTCATGGCCAACATTTAAAACATGCAAGTGCGATAACATTGATTTCTCCATGACAACAATTCGATTGTTTCAGACAAATAGAAAACAAGAACAATGGAACCAACCATCTTACCTCCATTTCCTGCTTACGGACCTCTTCTTTTCTGGCTTCTGACCTAGCACTTCTTTGCACCTCATAGATTATGGCAGCACAAGCGGCCTAAAGTATCATGTTAGAACTCGTGTTAGTTGTAATCATCTGCTATCACACAATCAAGTATTTATAAGGTCTGAAGAATAAGGATAAATAATACAGAATGAAGCAAACTTTACAGTTGTTGGATTTGAAGCTGTTCCATATGCATTACATGGTACTGCTAAATAAATTTCTATGAACATCGATCTCATTCAGAGCATGAAGACCAAGAATGCTTACAGAGAAAACGAACAGTTCACCAAGAAGATCTGCGGCCGATTGAATAGCTTTCTCCTCATTCAGGGGCCGAATGTGAATGTCAAGTGCACGTCCATGAAGTCGCCTCTGCATATTTGTTGCTAAACGATGGTTTGCCTGAAATAGTATGCCACACACCTTGTCAGCACAAGAACCACATAGCATATGATCCAAACTGAACTGAAGAACTGTTCACTACTCCGAAGAAGAGAACCGGGACGCATCCATATTGTATAATTCTCTGACCACAACAGTGAACGGAAAAGAACAACAAACTTGCCGCAAGAATATGACAAAACTGTTAGTCATAAACTGTATAGGTAAATCTGCACCATAGAAAATTCAGAAGCCGTTTCAAGTTCAGATTCATGATGAAACAACGCGGCATTTTAATGGTGATATCTGATAACGAACATTGGAACATATTGCTAGCAGCACATAGTGTTGCAGAATGCACATCAACAATCATTCTAAACTGCTGTAAGACTATAAGCATCATTTGAATGTGTGATCTGCCATTGCTTAAATATTCCTGTTGTGAAATTAACATCACAAGCTCAAAGAACTACTGCTATTACTGTACATTTAACTATTTTTCCCACATCAAAAGAACTCTCGTCATCAGATCAGGTTGCAGCAACAATCCAGATCAATGTACATCTGCAGTCACAGGAATCAAATTTTGCGAGACGGAGTTGCAAGCGATGGACACAAATTGAAGCATCTGTGCACAAAAAAATATCTATCGGAGAATTATTGAAATTGGTCAAAAAAGCACCATAGTCTATTCCTTCCGCAACATCCCCCATGGCCTGGGCCCTCATCATAGAGCACGGAGAAGTAAATCGCCAATTCCACACATATCAGACCAATGCTACATATCAGCAACAAATCAACAAGAACATAACCCAGACCCTCATGCTTTTCTGTTAAACATTTCATCATGCACATCATCTGCTTTAAATCATAAACAAAGATGTCCAAAAAGCACGGAGGAAACGTCCGCTCCAACCTCCCGAATCGTACTGAATAGAAACTACGAAGCAGCCCCAACCTGGGGACAACAACAGAAACCAGCCGGGAGAACCCTCTGCGAGGCGATCCAAACAGGGCGCTCGCAAAGGAACAGGGGAAGTACGGACGATTTGATAGGCGGACGAAGTAACGGCGGAGGTGGAGGGGTCACCTGCGCGAGGCCGATGATGAATCCGCGGAACTTGGGGTGGACGCCGGCGTGGTGCTTGAGGCGGCCGGCGATGGGCTTGCTCAGCGTCCGGAACGCGAGCGAGCCGAGCTTCACCAACGGCAGCACCATGGCGTCGTCCTCCTGTCGGGCCGCCTCCTTTGCCGATGCTCGCGAAGGGGGAAGATACGGCGGGGATAGGGCTATGCGGCCGCAGGCGCGTGGCGGAGTTTGTTGCTGGCTCTACTTTTCTTGGAGAGGAAGGAGAGGGAACTCCAGTCTCCAAGGAAGGGGGTGTGGGAGCAGTCGTTCGCTTATTGTACAAGTTGGTCGCTAATTTCCTCGTGTTCAATGTTAACGCCTAATGTACTCCGTAGACAAAACAAAATAGAGCTTTAAACCACTTCTGTTCAGCGAGAGGGGTATTGAAGTATGGAGCCTCTCTTATTCTTATAAAAGCGGTTATGAACAACGCTAACTTTCTTGTAGCGAGTGTTGGATATTTATTGTGCAAATTCGAGCATCTATTTCTCCCCAAATACAAATGCCTTAGTTAAAGCAAAAATATGGCAAACTCTTCATATAGACACTGAGACCCTTTCTGATAAGTATCTTGGCCTCCCAGCATTGGTGGGTGCGGACAAAAGTGATTGCTTTGTTCACTTTGTTGAACGCATTATTCAAAGAATTAATGGATGGAAGGAGAAATTTTTATCCATAGGAGGTAAAGAAACTCTTTCAAAAGCGGTGGCACAAACTATTCCGATTTATGCTATATCAATGTTCCAATTACCCGTTGGGGTTTGCAAAAGGATGACCGATGCCATATCTCACTTCTGGTGGGGTGGGGTTTGGGGGGGGGGGGGGGGGACGAGAATAGTAAGAAGATGCATTGGCTGACATGGTGGAAACTTTGCTACCCCAAAGTAGAAGGCGGCATGGGATTTCGTAAGTTTGGAGACTTATATCGGATCCTGAATCCCTATGTGCTAAAGTTCTCCGTGCAAAATATTTTCCACATGGCGATATCCTGAAAGCTGGTCCTAAGGCTGGTTCTTCTTTTACTTGGCAAAGCATAATGGCGGGGCTGTCAACATTCAAACGTGGTTATATCTGCAGGGTCGGCAAGGGCGACACTATCAACATTTATACTGATCCATGGATTCCGTCCAGTGCAGATAGGAAGATCATCACGCCAAGGGGAAACTCAATGTATACCAAAGTCTCAATAATTTCCATGATCAACACAGTCTACATTGGAGAACATGTTGTGTTTTTTTTATCATAGATCGTTAGTTTGAGATCCAATGGTTTATGTTTTGACACTCTGGTCTATTCGGCCTAATGGTGAGTGACGGTGGTGGTGGTGTTAATGGTTCTCATGTTCTATAGTTGTGCTCGCAAACTTTTCTTGTAGTAGATAGAACGACGATGGATGAACGGTTTGACAGTCTACCTAACAAGGGGTGCCCCCACCACAATGTGCTCAGCTGCATCTTCAGAGGGATCTGGCTAGAGAGAAACAATTGCATCTTCAAGAACAAGAGTTCCTCAATGGGAAAGGTAGTGGAGATGCTAAAGAACAATCTTCATCAGTGGAAGTTGGCGGAGTTGAGTGGAATAGCGAGAGTAGTCCCTTAGTTGTATTAGGGTAGAGTGGGTTTCGAAACAGGGGCCTCGTAGGCACCTAAATCTTGTAAATTGGCACTTTCTATCTTAATATATTGACATGCAGAACTCATGTGATGTCCTAAAAAAAGTGCTCAACGATATAAGGTTCTCACCTATTGGGATGGGTGACTCGAGTGGCTACTCAAAACCTCTGAGGTCACTCCATCTTGTGCATGTTTGGTCTTCTACATTTTTTTTTCACCAAAGTTTTGGAAGATTGTTAAGATGACAAATTTAGAGTTAGAGACGACAAGTTTGGAGATCTTCAATGTAACTTTTAGTTTCATTAAGGATCTTCTTAGTTCAAGTATCCAGTTTGATGTATTCATTAATTAACCAACAAATTCAAATTGTTTGCTAATAAAACTTTATTAAGTTTCGCCACATTCTATCAAAGTTGATCAAAGTATGCTACAATTTGTCAAGTTTGATAAAGTTCTACCACATTGGAGTCACAATTTAGAAAAAATCAACACAAACTGATAATTTCATACAAAATGTACACATTGTCAGCTAAATGAGTTGTACCGACTACGCCACATCAAACATGCCCATGGGTTTGAGTTGTCTAACATGTGGGTCTGGCTCGACATTCGCAAAATAATACTCCATTCGTTACGAAATACATATCATTTTAATAATTTAGAAAAAATCAAAACTCACTAATGAATAAATACTTAGAAATTATTAACTTTCAACTAAATTTACAAGCCATGTATTTCAATACTGAGTGAGTAATAAAATAAGACAGAAACTGTTACATTGTCAATTGAGGAGTAAAATGCAGCATTTTTGCAAAATGTGGTAAAAGCTACCAAGAAGACACAACCAGAGGGTAAAAATGTTTAATAAAACCATTTTCTTATTTTAGGTGACCATTAATATTTATCAGGTTGGCTTTTAGACTCTCTTTGTCATTGTGACTGCTTCTAGACAGCATCAATCTCATTCTTATTTTCTTATCGATAGATGAAAATATTTATATGTTTTTTTCATATGTACAAGAAACTAAATTAGCCAGAGTGAAAGAGCACGGGTGCCGCCTAGAGTGCGCGCGGGGTGGTGGTGGTGGTGTGTGTGTGGGGGGGGGTAAATAGACGGTTAATGTTTTTTACGAGATGGGCTTAACAATGGCGGAATAAAAGTAGTATTTTCTTTTGTCAAGCACAAAGTGAAGGAAGTATGCCCTAGAGGCAATCATAGAGATGATTATATTTCATATGTATCCATGAGTTATTGTAACGTTCCTTGAATATTCATATCAGGCAACTTGTGTTGATTGGCAATTATGTGAATTGTTTGTGAAACTCTTTACTTGTATGATTATTTAATAGTTGTCCCTAGTCGGAGTTCATGTGAGGACACACGTGGATATTAGACTAGCACATCGATTGGTTGATGACTATGTTTCGCAAGTCATAGACATGGAGATGTTAAACCAATGATGTGGACACATGTTATGAACATGGGGTTGGGCTGACCCAACCTAAGACTGGCCATTAGTTGCAGCTCTCTCTCTACACATCGTGTACGTTTTGTCCTTAGACGTGAGATTGTCGCATGTACTTGAGATGTGGATCGACCTACTTTGGGGCTATCAAACGTGCACCATAACAGGGTAGTTATAAAGGTAGCTTTCGGGTTTGTCCTGAAGCATGCTGCAAGACATGGTCAATCAAGATGGGATTTACCCCTCTCTACTTGAGAGAGATGTCTCTGGGCCCCTCGAGTGATCGGATCCAGAAATGCATGGTCGTGCTACATATGGTTAAGAGTTAACCTAGTAAAGGGATTCCGAATCACAGTATCGAGAAAGGGAGGTCAGCTTGGAGCTAGACCAAATATTGTGAGGCAAAGGGAAAGACATGTACTAAACCTTGTGATGGTTAGTCCGATATGATCTTTGTATGCGTTTAGGAGTTGGCACGTCTTGCTAGAGGCCACTACCAACTACTGACAGAATAAGTGTATTCGTGTCATGCCTATACGCATATGAACTTATAGGGTCACACACTTAAGGGGCTGAAATCCTAATGAGGATTGAATCCGAATTAAACCAGGCTTAGGCTACTAATGGGCTGCTAATGTAGAAGCCCACTAGGGACGCCTATATAAGAGTGTTGGAATTATGCCCTAGAGGCAATAATAAAGATGTTATTATTATAATTCTTGTTCATGATAAAGTTTATATTCCATGCTAGAATTGTATTAAGCGGAAACATTAATACTTGTGTGGTTTGTGAACAACACCGTGTCCGGTACGCCTCTAAGGACTAGCTCATTGATCAATGATGGTTAAGGTTTCCTAACCATAGACATGAGTTGTCAATTGATAATGAGATCATAACATTGGAGAATGATATGATGGACAGACCCAAACTAAGCGAAGCAATTAGATCGTATCATCGTGTTCATCTTTGCGTAGTTTTTCCTATGTCAAATATTGTATTCCTTAGACCATGAGATAATACAACTCCCTGGTATCGGAAGAAAGCTTTGAGGTCATCAAACGCCATCCTATGAGAGGGTGATCATAAAGATGTCTCTCAGGTGATCGGAAAGTATCTGTTGGGTTGTATGTATCGAGATGGAATTTGTCCCTCCCAAGTCGGAGAGATATACTTCGGGCCCACTCGGTAATCGATATCAACACCGCTTGCAAGCATGTGGTTAAGGAGTTAATCACAAAGTGATATCGGATTACGGAACGAGTAAAGTACTTGCTGTGAACGAGATTGAACTAGGTATGACGGTACCGACGATCGAATCTCGGGCAAGTAAAATATCGCGAGACGAAGGGAATATATATATGGGATTTTTTGAATCCTGACATCGTGGTTCATCCGATATGATCATCGATGAATGTGTGGGAGTCAATATGGGTGCCCAGACCCCGCTATTGATTATTGATAGAAGATCATGTCTGCATATTCTCGAACCCGCAGGGTCACACACTTAACGTGTCTTGACGCTAGGATAGATTGGATAATTGGTTTATGAATTTTTGTTCGGAGTCTCAGATGGGATCCGGGACATCACGAGAGGTTCCGGAATGGTCCGGAGAATAAGATTCATATAAGGCAGTGCAGTTTTTGGAGTTCGGAATTGTTCCGGGTTAATCGGTATTGTACCGGAAGCTTCTAGAACCTTCCGGAAGGGGACCAACGTGGCCCCACCTTCCGGGAGGGGGCATGGGCCTATGAGGGAGTGTCCTGGCCGCATTGGGCCAGGGGCACAAGGCCCCATAGGGCCCAGCCAATCCTAGAGAGTTTAAATCGTTTAAACTAGAGATAGGGTTTCTAGAAGAGGGGAGAGTCCATGCCCCCCACTCCTTATCCTTTGGGCTTGGGGGAGGGGCTAGGGCTGCGCCCCCCTCTATATAAAGAGGGGTGGGGGCGCACCAACCCCACACACCTCTCCTCCAAACCCTAGCCGCCTTGCTAGCTTTCCTCTCTCCCTCCCGACTGTTTGTAGGCGAAGCCCTGCTGCAGAAATTCTCCACCATATACACCACGCCGTCGTGTTGTAGATCCAATCTATCTCTCCACCATACTTGCTGGTCCGAGGAAGGAGGAGACGTCGAGGTGCTGCACGTGTGCATCTCACGGAGGCACCGCCACTTGTGGTGCTAGATCGGATCGGATCGCGAGGAGGAGAAGCGAGTACGACTACATCACCCACGTTCCGACGAACGTTCCGCTGTGCGAATCTTCAAGGGTATGAAGATCTAATCCAATCTCTCTCGTTGATTGCATCTCCTAGATTAGATCTTGGCTTTCCCTCTGTTCGCATCCATAGAAAATTTTGATTTACTATGCCGCGAAACCCTTCAGTGGTATCAGAGCTAGATCTATGCGTAGATGTGTTTCACGAGTAGAACGCAACATGGTTGTTGCGGGCGTTGATGTTTTCTGTTGCAAGCCTCTTGTTTGTGTTCTTCTTATGACGCAGGATAGTGAGATTGAAGCGGTCCAGGCCAACCTTACGCGACGTCGTTCGCGAGACCGGCTCCGCACTTGACGTGTGGCTTGTTCCACACATGCGGCTGGTGGATGTCAGTTTCTCTCACTATAGTTGTCATGGGATTAACACCGGAGTTTGGCAACCATAATATCACCGTTGTGCCTTTCCGTAGGTAAGAATCGTTCTTAGCATCTACTCCCATAAGCCACGTAAAACATGCAACAACAAAGTAGAGGCGTCTAACTTGTTTTTGCAGGGAGTGTTTTCTGTGATATGGTATGGCCCAAGATGTGATGTGTATATTGTATGCGATGATCATATTTTGTAATGTTTCACGACTTGCATGTCGATGAGTACACAACCGGCAGGAGCCATATGGTTGTCTTTATAATTGTGTATGACCTGCGAGTCAACTTCTTATACGCCATGTAATAGCTTTACTTTATCGCTAAGTAGTTAGCAATAGTTGTAGTTGCTATTCGTGGTGGAGGCAATCATGGTGGAGTGATGGAGATCATGCCGGAACGCACAAGATGGAGATCATTGCGCGAGGATTGGCTATACCATGTCACATAAAGTTATATGCATGTGATGTTTATCCCTTTATGTATCTTATTATGCTTAGATCGCGACGGTAGCATTATAAGATGATTCCTCACTTAAAGATCAAGATAAAAACTGTGTTCTCCCCAAGTATGCACCGTTGCGAAAGTTCGTCGTGTCCAAGCATCACGTGATGATCGGGTGCTATAGACTCTACGCTCACATACAACGGGTGCAAGCCAGTTTTGCACACGCAGAAATACTTGGGTCTAGCTTGACGAGCCTAGCATGTACAGACATGGCCTCGGAACACAAGAACCGAAAGGTTAAGCATGAGTCATATGAGTGATATGATCGACACTTTGTTGTCCACCATTGAAACCACATCTCTTCTCGTGATGATCGGATTAGGTGTGGTGAATTTGGATCGTGTTCACTAAACAACTTGAGGGATGTTGAATTTAGTGGGAGTTCATCTAGTAATTTGATTAAATTGAACTATTTATCATGAACATAGTCTAAATTGTACTTGCAAATACTGTAGATCACATGGCCAAGTCCAACTTCAACTTCAACGTTTTTGCTGAGAAGGAAAAGCTTAGAAACAATGGGTCTGACTTCACCAATTGGTTCTGCAATCTAAGAATCATTCTGTCTGGCGGACAAAAGGACTATGTCCTTGGGAAAGCGTTAGGTGACCCCCCTGCTGCAACTGCGCCGGCTGATGAGAAAGTTGTCTATCAGTCGCGCAAAGATGATTATGGTGTGATTAAGAGCACCATGTTGTTTGCTATGGAACCGGAGCTTCAAAATCGTTTTGAAGAGTATCCCGGGCCCTTCGAGATTCTCGAGGAGCTGAAAACCATGTTTCAGACTCAGGCCCGTTCTGAGAGATATGAGATCTCCGAGAAGTTCTTTAACTGCAAGATGGAGGAAGGGAGTTCCGTTAGTGAGCACGCCATAAAGATGTCGGGCTACACTCAACGCCTTGAGCAACTGGAATGCATGATTCCAGAGTTCTGCAATCACTCCCTCCCAGCTACAAAAGTTTTGTAGTGACTCATAATCAGATTGGTTCCACTGATACGATCACCGAGCTCTTCGCAAAGCTGAAGGCTGCAGAGGTGGACATCAAGAAGGATAATCATGTGTTGATGGTCAACAAGCCCTCCTTTAAGAAAGGTAAGGGAGCAAAGAAACCCTTCAAGAAGGGCGGCGGCAAGCGCAATGCCCCTGCTGAGAAGATGCTCAAGTCTGGTCCTAAGCCCGACACTGAGTGCTTCTATTGCAAGGACAAGGGTCACTGGAAGCGCAATTGTCCGAAGTACTTAGCGGACAAGAAGGCTGGCACCATCAAAGGTATATTTGATATACATGTTATTGATGTTTTCCTTACTAGCCCTCGTTGTAGTGCCTGGGTATTTGATACCGGTTCAGTTGCTAATATTTGTAACTCGAAACAGGAGCTACGGAATAGACGGCGGCTTGCGAGGGATGAGGTGACGATGCGCGTTGGCAACGGATCAAGAGTTGGTGTGATGGCCGTCGACACGCTCTCCTTAGTTTTACCTTCGGGATTAGTTTTAAACCTTAATAAGTGTTATTATGTGCCTGCGTTGAGCATGAACATTATTTCTGGATCGTGTTTATTGCAAGACGGTTATTCATTTAAATCGGAGAATAATGGTTGTTCTATTTATATGAGTAACATCTTTTATGGTCATGCACCTCTTGTGAATGGTTTATTTCTTCTAAATCTCGAAAGGGATGAAACACACATCCATAACATTGAGGCTAAGAGATGCAAAGTAGATAGTGATAATACTACTTATTTGTGGCACTGTCGTCTAGGTCATATTGGTGTAAAGCGCATGAAGAAACTCCATTCTGATGGACTTTTGGAGTCTCTTGATTTTGAATCATTTGACACATGCGAACCATGCCTCATGGGCAAGATGATCAAAACCCCGTTCTCTGGTATGATGGAGCGAGCAACGGACTTGTTGGAAATCATACATACCGATGTATGCGGACCGATGAGTGTTTCGACGCGCAGTGGATATCGCTATTTCCTCACTTTTACCGATGACTTAAGTAGATATGGGTATATCTATTTAATGAAACATAAATCTGAAACATTTGAAAAGTTCAAGGAATTTCAGAATGAAGTGGAGAACCATCGTAACAGAAAGATTAAGTTTCTACGATCCGATCGTGGAGGTGAATATTTGAGTTATGATTTTCTCACGCATCTTAAAGCAAGTGGAATCGTTTCACAACTCACGCCACCCGGAACACCACAACGCAATGGTGTGTCTGAACGCCGGAATCGAACCCTATTAGATATGGTCCGATCAATGATGTCTCTTACTGATTTGCCGTTATCATTTTGGGGTTATGCATTAGAAACCGCTGCATTCACTTTAAATAGGGCTCCATCTAAATCCGTTGAGACGACACCGTATGAACTGTGGTTTGGTGCTAAACCTAAGTTGTCGTTTCTTAAAGTTTGGGGATGCGAAGCTTACGTCAAGAAGTTGATGCCGGACAAGCTCGAACCTAAAGCGGAGAAATGCATCTTCATAGGATACCCTAAGGAAACTATTGGGTATACCTTCTATCACAGAACCGAAGGCAAAGTGTTTGTCGCAAAGAACGGTTCCTTTCTTGAGAAGGAGTTTCTCTCGAAAGAAGTGAGTGGGAGGAAAGTAGAGCTAGACGAGGTTATTGAACCTTCTCTTGAATTGGAGAGTAGCGCAGCACCTGAAATTGTTCCAGTGCCGCCTGCACCAACAATAGAGGAAGCTAATGACAAGGATCATGAAGCTTCGGACGATGCTGCTATTGAACGTCGCAGGTCGACAAGGTCGCGTGCCCCTCCTGAGTGGTACGGCAACCCTGTCTTGACTGTCTTGTTAGTAGAAGACAGTGAACCTACGAACTATGAGGAAGCGATGATGAGCCCAGACTCTGAGAAATGGCTGGAAGCCATGAAATCCGAATTGGGATCCATGAGCGAAAACCAAGTATGGACTTTGGTGGATCCTCCTAGCGACCGAAAGGCCGTTGAGTGCAAATGGATATTCAAGAAGAAAACGGACGCGGATGGTAATGTTACCGTCTATAAAGCACGGCTTGTCGCAAAAGGTTTTCGACAAGTTCAAGGTGTTGACTACGATGAGACTTTCTCTCCCGTAGTGATGTTTAAGTCCATTCGGATTTTATTAGCAATTGCTGCGTTTCATGATTATGAAATATGGCAGATGGATGTCAAGACTGCTTTCCTCAATGGGAACATTGATGAAGAGTTGTATATGATGCAACCCGAAGGTTTTGTCGATCCTAAGGATGCTAGTAAAGTATGCAAACTTCAGCGTTCCATTTATGGACTGAAGCAAGCATCTCGGAGTTGGAACCTTCGTTTTGATCAAGTGATCAAGAGCTTTGGATTTGTTCCAAATTGCTACGAAGCTTGTATCTACAAGAAAGTGAGTGGGAGCTCGGTGACGTTTCTGGTACTGTATGTGGATGACATATTGATTATCGGAAATGACATCAACATGCTTAACGATGTGAAGAGTTATTTGAACAAGTGTTTTTCAATGAAAGACCTAGGTGAAGCTGCTTATATATTGGGCATCAAAATCTATAGAGATAGACAAAGACGCCTGATAGCTTTAAGCCAGAGTACATACCTAGACAAAGTTCTGAAAAGGTTTAGAATGGATAAGTCAAAGAAAGGTTCAGTGCCTATGTTGTCAGGTAAGATATTGAGCAAGGCTCAGTGTCCAGCTACGGTAAATGATAGGGAAGCTATGAGCAAAGTGCCTTATGCCTCGGCCATAGGTTCCATCATGTATGCCATGCTATGTACTAGACCGGATGTGTCCAATGCTCTTAGTTTGACGAGCAGATATCAAAGTGATCCAGGAGTGGAACACTGGACAGCCGTGAAGAACATCCTAAAGTACCTAAATAGGACTAAAGAAATGTTCTTAGTCTATGGGGGTGATGAACAGCTTGTCGTAAAAGGTTACGTCGACGCTAGTTTTGACACCGACAAGGATGATTCCAAATCTCAGACAGGATACGTTTATATTTTGAATGGAGGAGCTGTGAGCTGGAGAAGCTGCAAGCAAAGCGTGATCGCGGGATCTACAGTGGAAGCGGAATACATGGCTGCTGCAGAAGCGTCAAGTGAAGGAGTTTGGATCAGAAACTTCATCACTGAGCTTGGCGTGGTTCCAAGTGCATTGGACCCACTGGAGATATTGTGTGACAACACTGGCGCCATAGCACTCGCTAAGGAACCAAGATATCATCCAAAGACCAAGCATATCAACCGCAAGTTTCATATAATCCGAGATTATATAGCAGATGGAGATCTGAAGATTAGCAAAGTACATACAGATCTGAATGTCGCAGATCCATTGACTAAACCTCTTCCACGTGTAAAACATGATCAACACCTCAGTGCCATGGGTGTGAGATTGTTGCCAGATGTAAACTAGATTATTGACTCTAGTGCAAGTGGGAGACTGTTGGAATTATGCCCTAGAGGCAATAATAAAGATGTTATTATTATAATTCTTGTTCATGATAAAGTTTATATTCCATGCTAGAATTGTATTAAGCGGAAACATTAATACTTGTGTGGTTTGTGAACAACACCGTGTCCCTAGTACGCCTCTAAGGACTAGCTCATTGATCAATGATGGTTAAGGTTTCCTAACCATAGACATGAGTTGTCAATTGATAATGAGATCATAACATTGGAGAATGATATGATGGACAGACCCAAACTAAGCGAAGCAATTAGATCGTATCATCGTGTTCATCTTTGCGTAGTTTTTCCTATGTCAAATATTGTATTCCTTAGACCATGAGATAATACAACTCCCTGGTATCGGAAGAAAGCTTTGAGGTCATCAAACGTCATCCTATGAGAGGGTGATCATAAAGGTGTCTCTCAGGTGATCGGAAAGTATCTGTTGGGTTGTATGTATCGAGATGGAATTTGTCCCTCCCAAGTCGGAGAGATATACTTCGGGCCCACTCGGTAATCGATATCAACACCGCTTGCAAGCATGTGGTTAAGGAGTTAATCACAAAGTGATATGGGATTACGGAACGAGTAAAGTACTTGCTGTGAACGAGATTGAACTAGGTATGACGATACCGACGATCGAATCTCGGGCAAGTAAAATATCGCGAGACGAAGGGAATATATATATGGGATTTTTTGAATCCTGACATCGTGGTTCATCCTATATGATCATCGATGAATGTGTGGGAGTCAATATGGGTGCCCAGACCCCGCTATTGATTATTGATAGAAGATCATGTCTGCATATTCTCGAACCCGCAGGGTCACACACTTAACGTGTCTTGACGCTAGGATAGATTGGATAATTGGTTTATGAATTTTTGTTCGGAGTCTCGGATGGGATCCGGGACATCACGAGAGGTTCCGGAATGGTCCGGAGAATAAGATTCATATAAGGCAGTGCAGTTTTTGGAGTTCGGAATTATTCCGGGTTAATCGGTATTGTACCGGAAGCTTCTAGAACCTTCCGGAAGGGGACCAACGTGGCCCCACCTTCCGGGAGGGGGCATGGGCCTATGAGGGAGTGTCCTGGCCGCATTGGGCCAGGGGCACAAGGCCCCATAGGGCCCAGCCGATCCTAGAGAGTTTAAATCGTTTAAACTAGAGATAGGGTTTCTAGAAGAGGGGAGAGTCCATGCCCCCCACTCCTTATCCTTTGGGCTTGGGGGAGGGGCTAGGGCTGCGCCCCCCCTCTATATAAAGAGGGGTGGGGGCGCACCAACCACACACACCTCTCCTCCAAACCCTAGCCGCCTTGCTAGCTTTCCTCTCTCCCTCCCGACTGTTTGTAGGCGAAGCCCTGCTGCAAAAATTCTCCACCATATACACCACGCCGTCGTGTTGTAGATCCAATCTATCTCTCCACCATACTTGCTGGTCCGAGGAAGGAGGAGACGTCGAGGTCCTGCACGTGTGCATCTCACGGAGGCACCACCACTTGTGGTGCTAGATCGGATCGGATCGCGAGGAGGAGAAGCGAGTACGACTACATCACCCACGTTCTGACGAACGTTCCGCTGTGCGAATCTTCAAGGGTATGAAGATCTAATCCAATCTCTCTCGTTGATTGCATCTCCTAGATTAGATCTTGGCTTTCCCTCTGTTCGCATCCGTAGAAAATTTTGATTTACTATGCCGCGAAACCCTTCAAAGAGAGGGTGGGGCGAGATGACCAAGGTTAGACCTGAGACCATTCCACCTAGCCGCCACAGCTCACGCATGTGTTACACGTGCGGACCTAGCAGTCCGGCGTCTGACGCTTCCACCCTACACGCGTGGATACCTTGGAGGTGTTGCATCTGTGGCACTTGGACAAGTCGCGCAAGGGGAGATTCTCGTGGGACGAGGACAAGTAGGAGACGTGGAACGTCTGCACTGCCTCGACGCGCTTCATCAATTCCGCAACTACGCGTCTAGTGGTAATCCTGTAATCTATGACAATAGTAATCCTGGTTTATGCGGTAGAAAATTTTGATTTGCGCTAGTGTAGCCTACCCGTATCCCTACAGTGGTATCAGAGCCGATGTTGTTCAGTTATAGGTTCGGGATGTTTGCATATGGTGATATGCAGATTGATATGAATGATGTGATCGTTTATATTGCGGTGGTTCAGGATTGATCTATGATCTTGCTTTCCATCATCGTGATTCTAAGGTTGTCGAACGACTTACCCCTACCGGTCGGTTTCCACCATCGGGGAAGACAGTGACACATAAATCCTGTTGAATCACGCGAAGATCAATATGATTGATCGAATCGGAACCTAGATCTAAAATAGATGTACCATGATCAAATGAGTTTGATTGAATCGGGACAGGAGTCGGTTTATAGTAAATTTGATTTGCCGATCAAAATCCTTAAAGATACCGCGAGGGGCGCTGCCCCTTCGAACCCCGCAGGGGGAGACCCCCTAGACCCCCCTTAATCGTAGCCCCTTTTGTATCTCGTTAAGGTAACTAGGTGTTGCGATGTCACATGATCCAGTAGAATGCGATTCTATGCATAACTTGTTTTTGCAGGATGTATGTGATCAGTATGGCCCATATATGTATGTGATGCATGTATGAAAATTTTCATGACCTGCGTGTCGTGAGTAGGGCAACACGGCTGGAGCCATATGTGTTGTCAATTATTGTAATGGCTTGCGTGCCAACTTGTGATTATCCCAATACTATGTAATTTTGATTACTAGCTGTTAGGAGTAATAGCTTGTATTAGTTCTTGGAGGACTCATCACCTGGAAGATGGCTCACATGGAACATGAAGATGGAGATCATCATGGTGGACAGGTTCTATGTCGATGGAAATCACCATGAGAAAATGGGCCATACTGTGTCACATCTATGTGAATGCTATTCTTATGTGTTTTACTACTATGCATGCTTAGATGATAGAAGTAGAACGATCCCTCAGAAAGTTTAAGTTAAACCATGCCCTCCCAACCAAACCTTGCACCATCCTATGCACTGTACAATCGTTGGTGGGCCTATGAAATTAGGGTGCCGCGATTTTCTTGGCTGGATGGGTTTGTATCGGATACCTACACGCATAAGGGTTGGTGAACTTGACAAGGTCATCTTAACAGTTAAGGACCTTGGGGCATAAAGGTTGGGCGCCTAGTTTTGACATAGAGATGTCACCCAACAACAAGAGTCATATGTGATATGACTAGCAAGTGCTGCTTACCGATTTACCTTGTCTTCTAGCAGTGATGCTAAAGCTCACTAGTCGACTTGTTAATTGTGGATCTTGAATCACTTAGTATCAATAGAGGGATATTGATTTAAGTGGGAGTATATGCTATTAAATTGTTTAATATGTTTTACTCTTTCATGGTTACATGGCTTAGTATTTTGCATGTTTTCTGTTGTAGATCAATGGCACCGAACACTACATCACCTTTTTCTTTGCGTTCGATTCTTGATAAAGATAAACTAAATGGAACAAACTATTCAGACTGGGTCCGTAACCTGAGAATTGTTCTCAGGTCTGATAAAAAGGAAACGGTTCTGGATACCCCAATCCCCGATGAACCTGCTGATAATGCATTTGCTGCCCTCAAGAATGCCTACAAGAGAGCATGTGATGATTCTCTTGAGGTTAGTTGTCTTATGCTTGCATGCATGGAACCTGAACTCCAAAAGAAGTTTGAGGATCAGGAAGCGTACGATATGATCGTCGCGCTTAAGGACATGTTCCAAGATCAAGCAAGGACTGAGAGGTACAATGTTGCCAAGTCCTTTGTCGAATGCAAGCTGGCGGAGGGAGCAGCTGTAGGCCCCCATGTGATCAAAATGGTTGGTTACAGTCAGACTTTGGAAAAGCTTGGTTTTCCACTAGGCCAAGAGTTGTCTACTGACTTCATTTTGGCGTCTCTTCCATCCAGCTATGGGCAGTTCATTTAGAACTACCATATGCATGGGGTGGAGAAGGGCCTTAATGAATTATGTGGGATGCTTAAAACAACAGAAAGTGACATGAAGAAGTGTGCAGGGCATAACCATGTGATGGCTGTGCAGAACAAGCCTAGCTTCAAGAAAAAGGGTACTTCTTGGAAGAAGAAGGGCAAGGCTAAGGATACGATCCCTAAGTCTGCACCCAAGCAAAAGGCTGGACCTGCAGATGACACTGAGTGCTTCTTCTGTAATGAACATGGCCACTGGAAGAGGAACTGCAACAAGTACCAGGCTTCTTTGAAGAAGAGTGGAAGTAAGAGTACTTCCCACTCAGGTACGCTTATTGTAAATGTTGTGGACATTCTTCTCGCTGATTCCGGTGTTAACTCTTGGGTATTTGATACCGGATCGGTTGCTCATATTTGCAATTTGATGCAGGGGCTAATAAGGACTAGAGAAGTGCAGAAAGGCGAAGTGGATTTTCGCGTCGGAAATAAAGCAAGGGTTGCTGCATTGTTCGTCGGCATCATGCAACTTCACCTTCCGTCAGGATTTATTATGGAGTTGAATAATTGTTATTACATTCCTAGTATGGGTCGAAACATTTTATCACCTTCATGTTTGATGAGGGATGGTTATTCATTCGCGAGTGCAAACAATGGTTGTGTAATCTGTAAGAATGCTATGTTTATGGCTAATGCTCCCATTGTGAATGGGTTATTTATTTTAAATCTTGATGATGCATCTGTTTACAATGTTAGTGCTAAAAGGCTTCGTCCTAATGATTTGATTCCTACCTATTTATGGCATTGTCGTTTGGGGCATATAAGTGAAAATCGCATGAAGAAGCTCCATGGTGATGGTCTTCTAACTTCGTTTGATTTTGAATCATACGAGACATGTCAAGCTTGTTTACTTGGAAAGATGACCAAGTCGCCTTTTTCGGGTTTACCCGAGAGAGCGACAGACTTGTTGGAACTCATACATACTGATGTATGTGGACCAATGAGCACGACAACCAGAGGAGGATATCACTACTTCATTACTTTTACTGATGATTTCAATAGATATGGTTATGTCTACTTGATGAGGCATAAGTCTGAAACTTTTGAAAAGTTCAAGGAGTTTTAGACTAAAGTAGAGAATCAACGTGGCAAGAAAATAAAGGCCTTGTGATCTGATCGTGGAGGTGAATATTTAAGTCACGAATTTAGCGATCATCTTAAGAGTTGCGGAATTGTTCCACAACTTACGCCGCCCGGAACGCCTCAAAGAAACGAGGTCTCCGAACGGTGTAATCGAACTTTGTTGGACATGGTTTGATCGATGATGAGCCAGTCGGATTTACCATTATCATTTTGGGGTTATGCTCTAGAAATGGCAGCTTTCACACTTAATAGGGTACCATCTAAATCCGTAGTTAAGACACCATATGAGATGTGGACTGGAAAGAATCCCAGTTTGTCGTTTCTAAAGATTTGGGGTTGTGATGCATTTGTCAAGCGACTTCAGTCGGATAAGATAACACCCAAATTGGATAAGTGCATTTTCGTGGGATATCCGAGGGAAACCTTAGGGTATTACTTTTACAACCGAGAGGAGGGCAAAGTGTTTGTCGCTCGTAGTGGTGTTTTCCTAGAGAAAGAGTTTCTCACAAAGGGAACACGTGGAAGGTCGGTGCGACTTGAAGAAGTTCAAGATGAGCCAGTTGGGGATGCTTCTACGAGTGATGCTATTGTAGCAGAACAAGTTGAGGAACCCGTGGCAATAGAAGCACCACAACCACGAAGGTCGGCGGGGCTCCACGAAGAGCGGGAATTATTATTGTTAGACAATGATGAGCCTGCGACCTATGCAGAAGCGATGGTGGACCCAGACTTTGAGAAATAGTTGATCGCCATGAGATCCGAGATAGAGTCTATGGGAGACAATCAAGTTTGGAACTTGGTTGACCTTCCTAATAGTTTTAAAGCCATCGAGTGCAAATGGATCTATAAGAAGAAGATTGATATGGATGGAAATGTTCACATCCATAAAGCTCGACTTGTTGCAAAAGGTTTTCGACAAGTTCAAGGAGTTGACTACGGCGAGACTTTCTCGCCCGTAGCGATGCTTAAATCTATACGGATAATTCTAGCCATTGCTGCACATTTCGACTATGAAATATGGCAGATGGATGTCAAGACGGCTTTCCTAAATGGAATCCTAACTGAGGACGTGTATATGATGCAGCCCAAAGGTTTTGTCGATCCAAACAATGCTGGAAAGGTATGCAAACTTCTAAAGTCCGTTTATGGGCTGAAGCAAGCATCTCGGAGTTGGAACATTCGATTTGATGAAGTTGTAAAGGAGTTTGGCTTCATCAAAAACGAACAAGAACCTTGTGTTTACAAGAAGGAAAGTGGGAGAGTGCTGGTATTTCTAATCTTATATGTAGATGACATATTACTGATTGGAAATGACATTCCTATGCTCGAGTCTGTTAAGACCTCATTGAAAAATAGTTTTTCGATGAAGGACTTGGGAGAAGCGGCATATATTCTGGGTATCAAGATCTATAGAGATAAATCAAGAAGGCTAATTGGATTAAGCCAGAGTACATACATTGACAAAGTGTTGAAACGGTTCAGCATGGAAGAGGCTAAGAAGGGGTTCTTGCCCATGTCTCACGGCATTAAACTCAGCAAGACTCAGTGTCCTTCGACTACTGATGAGCGTGAGCGCATGAGCAGGGTTCCATATGCTTCGGCTATTGGATCCATCATGTATGCAATGATATGTACTTGTGTATGTAGTTGATCCCTTCGCCTGCCGATTACGCCGCCCGTTCTTGTTCCGATGTTTGGAAATGGTTGGGACGGCCGAAAGGTCTACCTGTGAGTGGCATTTGGGCCCCACCGTACTATTTCAACCATTTCCGCTCATCCAGGCTTGTAACTAGGAGCGTAATTCACCGAGGTAGTTACAATTGGTATCAGAGCCATCCCGCCTTCAGGGTCTCAGCCAAATGGTCGTTGTCAGTCTAGCAAATATTTTTGGTAGCTATGTATACTAGGGAAAAACAAAACGCGAGAGTAGGACTGCTTCCACTTTTCTTCTTACCCACCCACCACCCTTTTCTGGTAAGGAAGTGTAACGTTTTCAATCCTCTTCTTAAAATTCAAACTAGGATTCACGTGTTCTGGGTTTCCGTAGTACCATAGAATGTGTGTGTGTGTGTGTGTAATTCCTTGTCTATCTGTTGCATCCAAGTTGTTATCACAATCTGCCTTTGGTTATCAACTGTTGGTACATTCCCTACTGACAGGCTTTTGAATACCGGCGCGATCTATCTGACTCCTTGTTAACCGGTGCCATCTTCTTAAGGGTGTCCTTCCTTCTAGCAACTCCACATTCTGTGAAACCATCAGTTGCTAATCGCTAACTGATAAGTGTTTTTGTGCATCTATTGGTATTTTAATGCCGAAAAATGCGGAAAAATTTTCTTTGATACATCTGTGCTTCCACACTCCTTTTCAGTCGTGTGTGAAACATTATCTATCTCCCTTTTATCAGCATGTCCATGCTAACTCATTCTTTTGTCACCGGCGCGTAATCCTAGAGTTTCATTTCATCTCCAATTCTCTTGGGCTAATTACATAACATGTGTCAATCCGATGCTGGTGATTGTAATTTGGTTCTCGGCCTAGCTATATTCCACTCATGATAAGTGTCATATAGATCTGAATGATGGAGTGGAATATGGAAAATGCTATCAACTCTATCCTCCAAATGGTGACGGTTATCTCCTGTGATTTTGAGTATACCGCGATCATATCTATGCATATTCAAGCATCTTTGGCAATCCAGAGTTTCTCCAAGCACTACGGCGGTCTATCATCTGTCCATCATGCTGCACATCCTTTTGAACCCCATATCTGCACAATTCTCCTGGATACGAGGGAATTGCATCTTTTCGTCTCTGATAGCTTTACGTAAGGTATGAGCTATCATCGGTTCTTATCCAAGATCTCTTTATCTTTGTAACCGGTGATCCGATCGACAATGTGAACCCGGTGACATCTCTTTTTCTTCTGAAGGACCAGATAATCTATTCTTCCAGTGCATCTTCTTCAACACGAACCCGTGCTCGTAACGTTGATCTTTCAAAAGAGCGTTGAGCTCAGAAAGTGTTTCGAGAATTTGTTCGTTCTCCCGCCTTTTCGAACTTGGTATTATGGGAATATCTTGTAAATCCATGGTGGTATATGTTGATAATATGCTTGCCTATTCGATATCTATGGAAGGACATGGAAGTTCATCTGTGTCTCTTTCTCTCGAGCTTCGTGAGCACTGCCTGTGTGCAAAGTCTCAAAGTGAGAATTCTGACTTTTTGAAGTCACATATCTCGACCACGTCCTTCTGCTAAATACATTACTTCAACTCTGGAATCAGCAAGTCCATTGTTAATTCCTTCTTCCATCTTCAACCAATCCGGAGTTGTTCCTTGTTGGCAAGTTATCATTGTCGTTCCGCTGAAGATTTCCTCAAGGCTGCTAAATCTCTCTCAATCATTTCAAGAAGAACATGGAGTTCTTTCACCTCAATCTCGTTAAGTAATCTCTTGAACCCTCTCGCCCTATCGTCTATGCTCAATCCACCAGAGGCCATGAAGACCTTCCAGATCTTGTATTCCTTCTGTTCAAGTGGTGCTATCTTTTTCTATATCTGTGAAATTTTGCAGTTGTCTCCGTGATCTTCCTTTATATATTTCCGGTGGCTTGGTACTTCCGACATGACGACAACATCATCATCTTTATCTATCTATGAATCCGGCGAATCGTTTGCATCTATCCTTGTTTTCTAACGGAGTTCTATGAGTTTTTGCCAACACCTTCAGTCTGTTTCGGTAGTTGGGTTGCATGATTTTCTTATTCATGTGCGGAGTAATGCTTTGAGTGCGGGATGGAGTAGCTACCATACCACTACTCTTATCATTCGCTCTTGTACATTGAATTGGTGGATTAATGTGATTTCACTCATTCCACGGAAGTTAGAAGTGGCCTTTATCCCTCGATACTTTTACTTCCGTTCTTGTTTTTCCGGAGTGCTCTTTCGAAGAAAGTAACCAATAATCTCTTGTTGGTGATCTCACCCTTTCTACACGGAGCAAAATCCTCAATTATCTGGTGGAAACAAACGCAAACCTTTTTTTTATCCTCGTCTTTCTACCGATGCCCGATATCCCCAAACAAGATGAAAGGAAACTATCTCTCTCTTTGTTTCAACAAATCTTTTCCTGTGGTAAAGCCAATTATGGTTGATGCCATCAGCCGCAAATCTATTGCGTTAGCCTCAAGGCTAAAGAAAGCAATAAGTATCTCCACAATAAACTCCAGATCCTCCATATTATTCGCTTCTCGGGATTCCACCATGATCTGGCTTCACATCCATCTCTGGAAGTTGTATCTGCGCACCTAAATTGCGTGATCCTTGGTTCTTACCGGCGCAACAAGAATCTAATCCGACGATGTCTAACTAAATCTTTCTGTTGTTATCAAGGGACTCTATTGTTTGAAGGCAATATTGTTTCCGAACTTCTTTTCTCAAATCCGAGAGAAGATACGATGCTATTGTAATAGTGGTTCAAAACCTCTCCAATCTAGCTCCTTTCTTCCGGCGAGACAAAGATTCATCCTCTCTCGTCTCAGTAAATCTTTAATCTTAATGGTGTGCCTTTATTTATCCATGATACATCATCTTCTCCTTTTCTTTCACAAGTGGTTATATTCTTTTATCATGATTCTTGAGAAAACCGGAGCTATGCCCATCCTATCCTTCTTGTCTCACGACAATCCTTCAACTCGTCTAACCCGTTGTTTCTCAAGCAAAACGCAAGACTCGCAACAAGTCTAGCAAGTTTTGCAAGGTGTAGTGGTCGCACCATTCCGTTGTTCATCAACTTGGGAACGTGAGGGTCACCTTCGTTCGAACACCCGCCTCTCCTTGTGTTGTTTTCTTTTCCTAGGAATCTCGGGGCGAGATTCTTGTTTAGTGGGGGAGAGTTGTAGCATCCCAATTGTCTAACAATTGCAATGCTACTAGCCTAGTCTATATAAATTCTACTTCCTATATATAATTGTTGCATCATAATTATATCATGCTCATGTCATCATGCCACCTTGCATTTGAGCATCATATAAAACCCATTTCATTTGGTTATTCTCCTCATATTGCATTTGCCTCATTAGTTGTATTTTGGTTCTTGATATATTGTATTTGGCTTTTGATATAATGTTATATGCCCAATATGAGTTGAGGGCATCTCTCTTGTAAATCCTTCTATCTCACTTCTTGATAAGGTCAACTTCCTTGACGATACCATCTATCTACAAAACCAACCATGCATATATATGTGGCAAAGGAAAACTCTTTGTGTTTTTTAATCAAGCCATATATATTAGTATGAACCTTCATCTTTCTTCTACTCATGGTCATATTGGTTTGATCCAATCAAATTCAAAATGCCATATGAGCTTAGCCTTTCTCAAACCCTTGTTTTATTTATGTATCTATTTATTCTCCTTCCACATCTTTCTTTTGGTAACCTCTTTGGCTCACATACATGTGATATATTTTGCTTCACAAAATATGCACACATGCATGGCGCATGAAACATCAAGCCTCCCTCTAATCACATGAGTACTTGACCACTTGTGTGACCTTCTATGCTTATTCATGTATAGTCGATTTGTTGGTTCCTTTGAATTTGATTCAACTCACCCCTCTTTGATCTTGTTTGGTTAATCCTTATTAAGTCCATAAGCTCTCTAATCTAAACCCTAGCTTGCATCCCTACTAACCTATCTCCCTTTAACCAAACCCTCTAACTAGCTAACTATACCATGCCTAAGCTAAACCATCGCCAACCTCCCTGGCGCCACCCCTGCTACCTCATGTTGCAACCAGACCAGCGAGCGGAGCCCCTGTTCCTCTTACCGGATGGCGAGCATGTGCCCCTGCCGTACCTCGCTCACGCCCGGATCGTGCCCTCCTCGCTTTGCAAAAAGCAAGGCAGTAGCGCAGCACAACCACGTGAGCCTCGTCTCTCTTATCTTCCCAGGCTCCCAGATCGAGATCCAGTTCTCTCCCTCCTTCCTTTCTTCCTCAAGTTCCAATCATGGCCAAACCCTGACCAAACACGCCCCACCCCTCTCCTTCTCCCCTCTTGACAAAACCCTAGCCGCCGCGCCATCATGCCCTGAAGGTGCGCCTGGACCTGCTGTACCAACCTCAAGCCTCTGGACACGATGGAATACGCCCTGGACAGCATCGCTGTGCGGTGCCGTTGTAGTACCACGCCGACCATGTCGCTCGCCGCCGACATCCACAACCCCTGGTGAGCCCCGTTCCACTCCCTCTCCCTCTGCATCCCCTCGTCCCTTCGTTCGTCGTTGCCGTGGTCGAGTCCGTCGCCACGCGCATGCCTCTGCCGCAGCTCATGCACCGCGCCCGCTGTTCGCCGCCGGCCGAAGCCAGCTAGCCCTGTGCTCCCCGTATTCCGGCGTACCTATCAGTTCTTACCCTTTTCCACATCCCACACCGGAGTTCACTCGCCGACGACGTCCGCGCCGCTCACCGTTCACTGGAAGAGTGTGTGCGTACTGCAGCAGACTGCCGCTATTTTTTTCCTCTGTTCCTCATCATGTTCTAGCTGTGCCAATTCTGATCCGGAGCAGATTCTCGCGAATAATGGATCTCGGCACTCCCCTCTTTCCATCGAGACCGAGCTTGACCCTAACGGAGCACTACAGCGGCCGCCACCATCTTCAGAAGCTCGCGGCATCTCGCGAAAACCTGACGAAATTCCACCAGACACGCCTCCTGTTTCTGTCCTAAGCCATCAGGTTCGTCTACATTCACACCAATAAAAACTGCCCTAGATCTACTCCTTCCAGCCAGTTTTTCGAGTTTGTGCAATTAACAAAGTTGAAGCTATTCGTCCCCTCTCCATTTTTTTTCCTTTACCGCGTTGCCCAATTCCCAACGGAGCCCTCTCGATCTTCCGTCCAATATCGTTTCAGCTAGCACATTTGGGTACCAGATTACCCGATCGTTCTGATAAGATCTTGCCAATCTTCACTTAGGACCCTCTTCTTCGCCGGTCTCAACCCCCAGCCCCCAGCCTGGCCACTTGTCATCACCAGTTGGCCGCGCGCCTTGTGGCCCCTTCTGCCTCTGTCCCCACCAGTCGGTGGCAGTGGGTACCTCTCACCAGAGTAACAAAGTTTGCCAGAACATTTTTTATAATCAAATAAAATTTCAGTAAATGGTTCATATTAAATAAATTCTTATCTATCTAAATATTTTGAATTTGAAGAAACCTCCAAAATAAAATGTAAATGTTTTTCAAATGTGAATTCATATCTAAACTCAAACTTGACTAGGGTTGACTCTATGTAGTCAAACCTTTGACTTTGACCCCTTTTTAATATAATTGACTTAATATTGTTTTAAAATCATAGATCCAAATAATTTAAGTAATACATGTTTTCGAATCAGAAAAACATGAGGAATCTGTTTATGCTATTTACAATACCTTTTGAACAATTTAAAATTTCGAAATAATTTAATTGTTAATAAATGTCTTTTCTTAATAAATTTAAAACTTTAAATCCGTAAATCCGAATTCGGTAGATAATATGTCCAAATCGATTAGCTCGACGAGACCTTTCTGTTTATGCATTCCATGTTCTGAATTGCAGCATGCATCATATAAATATAAAGATTACAGCAACTTAATTGAGTATAAAACATGATTAAAAACTCAATAAAAGGCTTTAATCTTGTATTCCACATCTCACCCATGCCATGCTACTTCATTGCCATTCAAATTGTGCATCATTCATCATGGCATGATTGTTTGCTTGTCGCATTTTATTCATATGCTTGTGCACTTTATTTATGTTGGCCCTTGTTTGTTTGGTTCTTCTTCGAATAGACGCTGAGCAGGGGATATACCAAGAGACCCAGGAGCACTACCCAGATCCTTCTCTCGCTTCAACTGAGCTGCCAGGCAAGCACTACCACATGCTTGCATACATATAGTACCTATTGCCTCTATCTTATTCTTGCATCATTGAGTCGCGATTGCATTAAACTGAATCCCAAGTATTGCATAGCCTTACTTTTAAACCCCACCAAAGCTTGTTCCTCCATCCCATGAGCCATTACTACAGGAGTTGTTTGAGCCATGCGAGTCGTAGAACAGCATGTGTAGGGTATGTGAGTGTCTGATGGATAACGAGGTACCTAAACAACTTAACCTGAGTAGTAATGGGATAACTAATGAAAGTGGCACCGGTGAGCAATATCTGCTATTTGGTTTTTCATGCTCACTTGTGTCCCGTAGGACCCCGAGTACTTGATTCCTGTTCCTTGATTATTCGCGCTATCCACATCCGGGAGGCTTATGGGACCCCCCTGAGCCAGAGCTTGATTCATTCTTATTTCTTGGGGCCACAAACTAGTTTGAGGTTTTATTTACTATCCTGTACTTATGCCATGCTTTACTGCTTTATTTACGATTGTGCGAGGAGCACCTGTACTGTTTAGGATCGTGACCCGTTTTCGCGGTATCGACAAGCCCAGTCACACTTTCGGGTTCCCAGTCGTTTACAGCCGGCCCCACAAACCTTGAGTCCGTCTCAAAGTCAGCTAACTTCGTTGCGGGTATACTTAATGGGGTGGCCCCCTGAAATATTTCTGAATCTTGTGATTGCTTTGTCGTGAATGCCTCGTTGGGTTTTGATTTGGTTTTTCCGAGGTTGATCGAGTGTGTGTTGCTATTTGTGCACCCCTGCAGGGTAAAACTTTCTGAAAGTCGTGTCCGCGGTTATGGACGACTTGGAGCACAGTTTCTCGATCATAGACAAGCATAACTAAAGTACCGCTTTTAAATTTGACTAAGTAACTGACTAGTAAATAGTGCAACACTCATGGAATGGATATAAAACTGCCAATGGATGGGGGGGGGGTTGTTCGTCCGCTTCCTCGCGAGGAGGAGGATGGATCTGTTGATATTACTGTTATAACTGTTGTCATTAATTCACGGACATCCGTCTATCTTTGGTTAGGCGGATGGTTAGCGAGTATCTATAGAATTGTTAGGGTTTATCTTTTGCTGCAATTGCGTCACCCCAGGTTGTGTCCCCTTTAGAGGCATAAAGACTTGCTGAGTACCCCTAGGGTCTCACACGATAAATTGTTTGATTTAGATGAACAGGTACACTCACAAGATGGATACTGGGTGGAGGAGGCGGACGATGTGGGCAACGATCGTTCGGTGTAGAGATTCCGGGAACAGGGATCCGTGAGATCTGTGGACGGGATGTGTTTATTTATGGGGCATCTTATGCCGATTTGCTTCTTATCCGTACTCGGATCTTGTTTGCCGCTTCCGCCTGATACTCTGATGTTTGATGTATGAGGAGATATCCTAAACTATTATATCTATCTAGGACATTTGAATCTTGCCGTATGGCGTTGCTATATTTCCTTTCTTTTAGATGGAATGGCTCTGATGTACTGTTGTATGGTGGCTTGCATACATACTCACTTGTGTATGTAGTTGATCCCTTCGCCTGCCGATTACGCCGCCCGTTCTTGTTCCGATGTTTGGAAATGGTTGGGACGGCCGAAAGGTCTACCTGTGAGTGGCATTTGGGCCCCACCGTACTATTTCAACCATTTCCGCTCATCCAGGCTTGTAACTAGGAGCGTAATTCACCGAGGTAGTTACAATTGGTATCAGAGCCATCCCGCCCTTCAGGGTCTCAGCCAAATGGCCGTTGTCAGTCTAGCAAATATTTTTGGTAGCTATGTATACTAGGGAAAAACAAAACGCGAGAGTAGGACTGCTTCCACTTTTCTTCTTACCCACCCACCACCCTTTTCTGGTAAGGAAGTGTAACGTTTTCAATCCTCTTCTTAAAATTCAAACTAGGATTCACGTGTTCTGGGTTTCCGTAGTACCATAGAATGTGTGTGTGTGTGTAATTCCTTGTCTATCTGTTGCATCCAAGTTGTTATCACAATCTTCCTTTGGTTATCAACTGTTGGTACATTCCCTACTGACAGGCTTTTGAATACCGGCGCGATCTATCTGACTCCTTGTTAACCGGTGCCATCTTCTTAATGGTGTCCTTCCTTCTAGCAACTCCACATTCTGTGAAACCATCAGTTGCTAATCGCTAACTGATAAGTGTTTTTGTGCATCTATTGGTATTTTAATGCCGAAAAATGCGGAAAAATTTTCTTTGATACATTTGTGCTTCCACACTCCTTTTCAGTCGTGTGTGAAACATTATCTATCTCCCTTTTATCAGCATGTCCATGCTAACTCATTCTTTTGTCACCGGCGCGTAATCCTAGAGTTTCATTTCATCTCCAATTCTCTTGGGCTAATTACATAACATGTGTCGATCCGATGCTGGTGATTGTAATTTGGTTCTCGGCCTAGCTATATTCCACTCATGATAAGTGTCATATAGATCTGAATGATGGAGTGGAATATGGAAAATGCTATCAACTCTATCCTCCAAATGGTGACGGTTATCTCCTGTGATTTTGAGTATACCGCGATCATATCTATGCATATTCAAGCATCTTTGGCAATCCAGAGTTTCTCCAAGCACTACGGCGGTCTATCATCTGTCCATCATGCTGCACATCCTTTTGAACCCCATATCTGCACAATTCTCCTGGATACGAGGGAATTGCATCTTTTCGTCTCTAATAGCTTTACGTAAGGTATGAGCTATCATCGGTTCTTATCCAAGATCTCTTTATCTTTGTAACCGGTGATCCGATCGACAATGTGAACCCGGTGACATCTCTTTTTCTTCCGAAGGACCAGATAATCTATTCTTCCAGTGCATCTTCTTCAACACGAACCCTTGCTCGTAACGTTGATCTTTCAAAGAGCGTTGAGCTCAGAAAGTGTTTCGAGCATTTGTTCGTTCTCCCGCCTTTTCGAACTTGGTATTCTGGGAATATCTTGTAAATCCATGGTGGTATATGTTGATAATATGCTTGCCTATTCGATATCTATGGAAGGACATGGAAGTTCATCTGTGTCTCTTTCTCTCGAGCTTCGTGAGCACTGCCTGTGTGCAAAGTCTCAAAGTGAGAATTCTGACTTTTTGAAGTCACATATCTCGACCACGTCCTTCTGCTAAATACATTACTTCAACTCTGGAATCAGAAAGTCCATTGTTAATTCCTTCTTCCATCTTCAACCAATCCGGAGTTGTTCCTTGTTGGCAAGTTATCATTGTCGTTCCGCTGAAGATTTCCTCAAGGCTGCTAAATCTCTCTCAATCATTTCAAGAAGAACATGGAGTTCTTTCACCTCAATTGTAGGGGTTCGTAGCATGGAAAACAAAATTTTTCTATCGCATACAAACAAACAAGCCAAGATCTATCTACTAGATTGTAGCAACGAGTCGATGGAATAACTTACCCTCGAAGATTCCAAAGCGGTTAACGAGAGCAGATTCTCGTGGGTGATGTAGTCGTACACTTCCGATCTCAAGATCGCGTAGACGATCCTTCCGGCGCTGCGTTCCGGCAGCGCTCCCGTAGTCGGTCACACGTTCGGTACTCGACGAAGACCTTTCTCTCCCTTGTTCCAGCAGGCAGCGGAGGTTGTAGTACTCTCCTCGCGATCCCGGCAGCACAACGGCGTGGTACCGGAAGTAGAGGGGAGATCTCGCAGGGCTTCGCCTTAAGCCGGAGCGAGTATGGTGGATTATGAGAGAGGGCTATTAGTGGTCTAGAGATTAGACACACCAATTAGAAGGCTCTAAACCGCAGGCTAAAGCAATTAGAAGCTCTAAACCAAACGGCTCTAAACCGGAGATTAGAGGTAGAAACTTGTGTGTCTCAAGGAGGAGCCCTGCCCCTCCTTTTATAGGTGGAGGGGCTAGGCGCGCCAGGGAGGGAGGGAGTCCCTCCCCAACTCGGCCTAGGGCTGGGCGCCGGCCAAGGAGGAGAGGAACTCCTCCTCCAAGTTGGTTTCAACCTCCTCTTGCTTGTTTCCCACAGTTTCCTGTTTCCCACAGTTTCCTGTTTTCCACAGTTTCCTGTTTTAGCCGTTTGACTTTCAAACTGGCAATTTGACTTTCATGTTTTTGGAACAGCAAGAACACTTAGTACATGATGCAATCATTCAATGACACACTCATGTACCCTCCCCCCCCGGAGTGCCGGACAATCCGGACCCTTCTAGAACATTCCCGATGAAAACACCGGAATCATTCCCGAACTCCGAAACGGGACTTTCCTTATATGAATCTTATTCTCCGGACCATTCCGGATCACCTCGTGATATTCCGGATCCCATCCGAGACTCCGAACAACATTCGGTCTCTTTCTCATAATACCATAACTACTCAAACAACGTCGAATCCTTAAGTGTGTCTCCCTACGGTTCGTGAATTATGCGGACATGATCGAGACACTTCTCCGAACAATAACCAATAGAGGAATCTGGAAATTCATATGGCTCCCACATATTTCTACGATTACTTTGCGATCGAATGAACCACTTACATACGATACCAATTTCCCTTTGTCTCACGATAGTTTACTTATCCGAGGTTATGATCGTCGGTATGTCTGCATACCTAGTTCAACCTCGTTACCAATAAGTACTCTTTTCTCGTTCCCGTGATATGTGATCCCTTGTGACCTAGTCACATGCTTGCAAGCTAATTGGATGACATTCCACCGAGAGGGCCCAGAGTATATCTATCCGTCATATGGATGGACAAATCCCACTCTTGATCCATGTGTTTCAACCAATACTTTCCGAACACTCAATGCCACCTTTATAGCCACCCAGTTACGGTGTGGTGTTTGATGTCATCAAAGCATCCATCCGGTAAAGGTGATATGCATGATCTCATGGTCGAAGGAATTAGGTTACTATGTATTAGAAAGCATATAGCAATTGAACTATTTAAATGACTTGATCTTTATGCTACGCTTATCTATAGGAGTATGTCCATCACATCATTCTCCTAATGATATGATCCTGTTGTTAATAACATCTCTATGTTCATGATCAGGAAACCATGATCATATATTAACCAACAAGCTAGTTTAACAAGAGGCTTTACTAGGGACTCTTATTTTAGTTTACAAATCACACAAGTATTAATGTTTCCGGTTAATACAATTATAGCATGGTATGTAAACATTTATCATAAGTGTGAAGATATGATAATAACCACTTTATTATTGCCTCTTGGGCATATCTCCAACAGTCTCCCACTTGCACTAGAGTCAATAATCTAGTTTCGAACCTTTGTGTATATAACACCTATGGCTTTCCGGTGTTGTATGTACACGATTGCTAGTGGTCAACTGATCTCCGGATCTGACACTTCCAGGTCCGTGTGTAATTGCATGTCTTTGCGTCTCTACGCATCACTCATTCTCTAATGAGATGGCTTTGTACAAATTTGGTCTTTCGGTGTGACCTTTAGCTCTTTGGGGTTAAAAATGTTGATAATATTGTCGCACAATATATCTTCATAGTATTATCCCACTGTGAACTACACCTAGTTTGATAACAAACTTCTTGACACAAATGCCCTCTTTTGCTGCTATAATAGCAGTCATATACTTAGCCTTTTGTTGTAGTATCTGTCACAATGTCTTAACTTTGGAAATCATCCAAATCCATTATGGAACTCACTTTCCATTATATTGTGCCACCCTTAGTTTAGATTGAGATAAACTTAATTTGTACTTTGTGACAAAGCTAGTATCAATGTAGTACTTTTACAATGAACTAACCATCTATTTGTCACTTCTACAAATATTATACTCTTAGTTCTTCCAAAAGATCATAAGAATATCCTTACTATTGTCCAATGATCATCTTACGAATCATTCTGGTATATGCTCACAACATTTAGAGCATAGGACATATCTGGATTTGTACATATCACAGTATGATTGATATAAATACTCTTTGTGATTTCATACATCAAGTATCAATCTATACTTGATTATTTGTTTCACTTTACCAAATTTCAATACACTTGAATATATCATCAACATTGAACTCATTCAATCCTTTCTGTGCGACAAGAACCTCTCTTGTAGTTTCTATATTGAACTCATTCAATATCTTGTCTATGTACTTCTGGCACAACCATATTAGCGTCTATTGATGCCAAATATTTGGGTTTTGCCTAAGTCTTTCATCGGGATGAAATTCTTAATATGTGTTAATAAAAGATACATTATTTCCAATCAACAATATGTCTTCCACATAATGTATTAGAAACATGTCTTAGCGCTCCCACTTAATTTCTTGCAAATGCAAGCATCTTCATCGTCTGTAATGAACTTTTAAACTCCTTTAACAGTTTCATCACAGTGAAGATTCCAACTCCGCGATGCTCACTTTAACCATTGAAGTTTGCATATACTTTTAGCATCCTTTTGAATTAACAAAACCCTATGGACCGTGTTATGCACATGTCCTAGGTAACGATTCTATTAGAAGAACTTGTTTTGTTTATTCAACTACCATATAACAAATTATATGTAGTGGTTGCTACATTAATCCATCTAGACTAAATATCACTATGAAAGATCAAATCTTGTCATAGTCAACCTTTGAACATTGTTGTGAACTCTTTCCCAACATGTTGACTACTTCATAGATGTGAAACACCCATGTCTATTTCTTTATAAATCCAGACACAACTGTAAGGTCTTACACCTTTCTCGAGGGTCCTTCAAGTTCAAAACTTGATTTCTCGTGTATGGAACTATCACGGATTTTATGGCTTCAAGCCATTTTACGGAGTCAGGGCCCATCATCGCTTCTTTGCATGTAGTCGGTTCATTATTCTCAAATAATGATTCAACCCTCAAATCTTGGTATTTGATTGTTTACCCGATCTACTTGTTTCAATAGGAACTTAGATCTCCGTGACCACAACCTTTGAGGCACGTGAGCCATGAGCATTGTTGCTGCCTCCGGAACACTTTTCGGCGCTGCGCAACTTTGCACATACAGCTAAGGTTCTTTTAACCTTATCAAAGTTCTATTGTCCTCCCACTTAACTTTTCACGAAAAATTCCTTCTCAAAGAAACTTGACGTTTTAAGTGACAAACACTTTTGTCTCCGATGTTATGGAGGATTACTTAACAGTTATTCGAAATAACATACAAAGACAGGTTCATCCGACTTTGGTTGCAAACATCTTTCTTATGCATAGCATACCAATGTTTAAGAAAGGACAACTTGGGTTTTATCCCAAACCATAACTTTATATGGTGTCATTTCAACGGATTATGATGGAGCTCTTTTCAGTGGAAAAACGGTAATCTCTAAAGCTTTTAATCTTTAAAATACAATGGCATTTTTATGAATTATACCTTCGATCTTACCATGTCAAACAAGGTTTAATTACATATCTCGAACGCTCCATACTCTTATGGTGTTTCGGGAAAATGCAAATCCACAGAATGATTCCTTAAATCTTAGGTATTATGCTAAACTTGTAACTCAAATATCTTCCTTTATGATCTTATCATAAACTATTTATATTCTTGTTACAATGATTTTGCACTTCATCTTGAAAGTCTTTGAACTTTTCAAATGTTTCATACTTTATCCTTATTAAGTAAATATTCATATATTCACTCAAATTCTCGGAGAAAGCATATGAAGTTGAAATCCATCGCTTTTGACTACACATGATGTACTTTGTACAACAATATGTACAAGTTCAAATAAGCTAGTCATTCGTTCCCTTTTGGCCTATGAACGAAGTTTCAATTATCTCTAGGAAAGTTTCACAAGTGTCATTTGATCAAAATCAAAAGACTCCAAAATTCCATCCACATGGAGTTTCTTCATGTTTTCTTTCCAATATAATTTAAACGGCGATGTCACTTCCGAAGCGATCTTTCAATCAATTTGTCTTTCGACATTTTTAGCACTAGTTTTATGGATGTGATTTCTCCAACGAGATTTGTGAATCCATCTTTTATGGATTACTGCAATTATTTGAACAACCCTTTTGTTCTCATAATACCTGATAAAACAAATCTTGAAGGCAAGCTTTGATGTTTAACGAGCAACACAATAACCCTTTATTTGTTCTCGATGAACATCATCACATATTCTTTTGCTAGTTACTTAGGCCATTGTAGTTCATGAATTGTGTTGTTTCGTATGACGATTCACACCAACAAATTCAGTATCAAATACTTGAGAACCACATTGTTTAATAAGCAAAGAATATAGCCATAACATGTATATCATCTATATACTTAAACTGAACAATTCTAGTCTTTTCTTTTCTGCCATATATTTATGAGATTCTCTTTCAGTATTTCCTTTTCTGTTTGAAAGAATCTATCAACATCAATAGTGGAGTCATACATATGACACATAGTCCAAAACATGTATAGTTAAATACCAATGTCTTTGGACTTGCACTTTGAAGTAGATCACCATCATCAAATGTTTGGTGTTCTTTGAAATTCCTTTATTTAGTAATCTCTTGGTGTAGTAAACATTTTACCTACATCAAATATTCATCCTTATCATGGAATCGTCCATGATCAAACTACCTTTAGCTTATAACGATGAATTACGAGTATAATGTTGCTATCCAAAACCTTTTGGAGGATTATGACAACAAGTGTCTCCAACCTTTTTGCAAATTCTCATCAAATATGAGAACATGACTTTAGCCATATTATACTCTATCATGTTGCAACCAAAACTTCGTTTCAGATATCACAATATCTTCCACACATCATGGTTTCTGAAACAACTCTTTCAGATCCTAGATAACCTTGATATTAAGAGAATCCTTTGAATATCAAGAATCATGGATACAAACATGATACTTATATACTAACACTTGGAATTGTTACTCTTGATTTAATACTAATTATTAAACTTCATGGAGTAACCGGAACTTACTGAAAGTTTGCAATAGGACTTTTAAACTTTAGATTAACACTTCAAAACAATACGATACCAGTTCGTAAAGTAACTAACCAGAATTCTATAGTTCTAACATCTCAATTATAACTAAGCGCAAGGTGGTAAACGGATGCCAATGACTACAACAACTATGCAAATTCACTTTGATTTAGTTTATGATAAATTGAGTTCTAATTAATAATTAAATTAATCTAGGTGAACTCCCACTCAAAACAATATCCCTCACATTGTTTTAGTGATCACACGAACCAAATCCACCACATCAAAACCGATCATCACGAGAGTTGATGTAGCTTCAATGGCGGACAATCAACATGTTCATCATATCTACTATATGACTCATGCTCTACCTTTCGGTAATCCGTGTTCCTGAGGCCATGTCTGTACATGCTAGGCTCGTCAAGATCAAACCTTAGTTTCTGCATGAGCAAATCTGGCTTGCTCACGTTGTATACACTTGTAGAATCTAACACACCCGATCATCACGTGGTGCTTCGAAACAACAAGCTTTAGCAACGGTGCTAACTAAGGGTGAACACTTTATGACTTGAAATTCATGTGCATGAGGGATCATCTTATAATGCTACCGTCGTCTACTAAGCAATACAAGATGCATAAAGGATTAACATCACATGCAATTCAATAATATGTGATATGATATGGCCTTTCTTCTTTGTGCTTCCGATCTCCATCTTCTAGCACGAACATGATCTCCATCATCACCGACATTGCATCAAGGTCAATGATGCTTCTCCATGGTC
The DNA here is from genome assembly GCA_916181665.1 of Avena sativa. Classification (NCBI taxonomy): domain Eukaryota; kingdom Viridiplantae; phylum Streptophyta; class Magnoliopsida; order Poales; family Poaceae; genus Avena; species Avena sativa. Next base: position 410,694,974 of record OV702281.1, on the reverse strand, counting down.
GTCGTCCACCGGCTTCAACTATTACAACTACTTTGAATAGACACGCGGGTCTTAACAGAAATTAAAGACAACCATATGGCTCCTGCCGGTTGCCGACTTACAATAAGGAACATTGCATACATCATATATAATCACAATCATGGCCATATCACATCACTGCACACCCCTGCAAAACAAAGTTAGACGTCTCTACTTTCTTTGCATATTTTACGTGGTTTGGGGCTTTCAATAAGTGTCGTTCTAACTTACTAACAAGAACCATAACATTGATACTAGTATTGTTAATCACCCGTTGTAAATTGGATCTTAACTATGCTAGGAGAAACATGCACCCGCAAAGCCACTTATGTAATACAAGTTGCATGTCAAGCGTGGAGCAAGTCTCATGAACGATGTCATGTAAGGTTAGCCCGGGCCGCTTCATCCCAACATACCGCAAGATGCAAAGTACACAAAAAGCAATCGACAATAAAAGCATCAACGCCCACAATGACCATTGTGTTCTACTCGTGCAACAGATCTACATATAGACACGGCTCTGATACCACTGTAGGGGTTCGTAGCATGGAAAACAAAAATTTTCTATCGCATACAAACAAACAAGCCAAGATCTATCTACTATATTGTAGCAACGAGTCGATGGAATAACTTACCCTCGAAGATTCCAAAGCGGTTAACGAGAGCAGATTCTCGTGGGTGATGTAGTCGTACACTTCCGATCTCAAGATCGCGTAGACGATCCTTCCGGCGCTGCGTTCCGGCAGCGCTCCCGTAGTCGGTCACACGTTCGGTACTCGACGAAGACCTTTCTCTCCCTTGTTCCAGCAGGCAGCGGAGGTTGTAGTACTCTCCTCGCGATCCCGGCAGCACAACGGCGTGGTACCGGAAGTAGAGGGGAGATCTCGCAGGGCTTCGCCTTAAGCCGGAGCGAGTATGGTGGATTATGAGAGAGGGCTATTAGTGGTCTAGAGATTAGACACACCAATTAGAAGGCTCTAAACCGCAGGCTAAAGCAATTAGAATCTCTAAACCAAACGGCTCTAAACCGGAGATTAGAGGTAGAAACTTGTGTGTCTCAAGGAGGAGCCCTGCCCCTCCTTTTATAGGTGGAGGGGCTAGGCGCGCCAGGGAGGGAGGGAGTCCCTCCCCAAATCGGCCTAGGGCTGGGCGCCGGCCAAGGAGGAGAGGAACTCCTCCTCCAAGTTGGTTTCAACCTCCTCTTGCTTGTTTCCCACAGTTTCCTGTTTCCCACAGTTTCCTGTTTTCCACAGTTTCCTGTTTTAGCCGTTTGACTTTCAAACTGGCAATTTGACTTTCATGTTTTTGGAACAGCAAGAACACTTAGTACATGATGCAATCATTCAATGACACACTCATGTACCCTCCCCCCCGGAGTGCCGGACAATCCGGACCCTTCTAGAACATTCCCGATGAAAACACCGGAATCATTCCTGAACTCCGAAACGGGACTTTCCTTATATGAATCTTATTCTCCGGACCATTCCGGATCACCTCGTGATATTTCGGATCCCATCTGAGACTCCGAACAACATTTGGTCTCTTTCTCATAATACCATAACTACTCAAACAACGTCGAATCCTTAAGTGTGTCTCCCTACGGTTCGTGAATTATCCGGACATGATCGAGACACTTCTCCGAACAATAACCAATAGAGGAATCTAGAAATTCATATGGCTCCCACATATTTCTACGATTACTTTGCGATCGAATGAACCACTTACATACGATACCAATTTCCCTTTGTCTCACGATAGTTTACTTATCCGAGGTTATGATCGTCGGTATCTCTGCATACCTAGTTCAACCTCGTTACCGATAAGTACTCTTTTCTCGTTCCCGTGATATGTGATCCCTTGTGACCTAGTCACATGCTTGCAAGCTAATTGGATGACATTCCACCGAGAGGGCCCAGAGTATATCTATCCGTCATATGGATGGACAAATCCCACTCTTGATCCATGTGTTTCAACCAATACTTTCCGAACACTCAATGCCACCTTTATAGCCACCCAGTTACGGTGTGGTGTTTGATGTCATCAAAGCATCCATCCGGTAAAGGTGATATGCATGATCTCATGGTCGAAGGAATTAGGTTACTATGTATCAGAAAGCATATAGCAATTGAACTATTTAAATGACTTGATCTTTATGCTACGCTTATCTATAGGAGTATGTCCATCACATCATTCTCCTAATGATATGATCCTGTTGTTAATAACATCTCTATGTTCATGATCAGGAAACCATGATCATATATTAACCAACAAGCTAGTTTAACAAGAGGCTTTACTAGGGACTCTTATTTTAGTTTACAAATCACACAAGTATTAATGTTTCCGGTTAATACAATTATAGCATGGTATGTAAACATTTATCATAAGTGTGAAGATATGATAATAACCACTTTATTATTGCCTCTTGGGCATATCTCCAACATCAATCTCGTTAAGTAATCTCTTGAACCCTCTCGCCCTATCGTCTATGCTCAATCCACCGGAGGCCATGAAGACCTTCCAGATCTTGTATTCCTTCTGTTCAAGTGGTGCTATCTTTTTCTATATCTGTGAAATTTTGCAGTTGTCTCCGTGATCTTCCTTTATATCTTTCCGGTGGCTTGGTACTTCCGACATGACGACAACATCATCATCTTTATCTATCTATGAATCCGGCGAATCGTTTGCATCTATCCTTGTTTTCTAACGGAGTTCTATGAGTTTTTACCAACACCTTCAGTCTGTTTCGGTAGTTGGGTTGCATGATTTTCTTATTCATGTGCGGAGTAATGCTTTGAGTGCGGGATGGAGTAGCTACCATACCACTACTCTTATCATTCGCTCTTGTACATTGAATTGGTGGATTAATGTGATTTCACTCATTCCACGGAAGTTAGAAGTGGCCTTTATCCCTCGATACTTTTACTTCCGTTCTTGTTTTTCCGGAGTGCTCTTTCGAAGAAAGTAACCAATAATCTCTTGTTGGTGATCTCACCCTTTCTACACGGAGCAAAATCCTCAATTATCTGGTGGAAACAAACGCAAACCTTTTTTTTATCCTCGTCTTTCTACCGATGCCCGATATCCCCAAACAAGATGAAAGGAAACTATCTCTCTCTTTGTTTCAACAAATCTTTTCCTGTGGTAAAGCCAATTATGGTTGATGCCATCAGCCGCAAATCTATTGCGTTAGCCTCAAGGCTAAAGAAAGCAATAAGTATCTCCACAATAAACTCCAGATCCTCCATATTATTCGCTTCTCGGGATTCCACCATGATCTGGCTTCACATCCATCTCTGGAAGTTGTATCTGCGCACCTAAATTGCGTGATCCTTGGTTCTTACCGGCGCAACAAGAATCTAATCCGACGATGTCTAACTAAATCTTTCTGTTGTTATCAAGGGACTCTATTGTTTGAAGGCAATATTGTTTCCGAACTTCTTTTCTCAAATCCGAGAGAAGATACGATGCTATTGTAATAGTGGTTCAAAACCTCTCCAATCTAGCTCCTTTCTTCCGGCGAGACAAAGATTCATCCTCTCTCGTCTCAGTAAATCTTTAATCTTAATGGTGTGCCTTTATTTATCCATGATACATCATCTTCTCCTTTTCTTTCACAAGTGGTTATATTCTTTTATCATGATTCTTGAGAAAACCGGAGCTATGCCCATCCTATCCTTCTTGTCTCACGACAATCCTTCAACTCGTCTAACCCGTTGTTTCTCAAGCAAAACGCAAGACTCGCAACAAGTCTAGCAAGTTTTGCAAGGTGTAGTGGTCGCACCATTCCGTTGTTCATCAACTTGGGAACGTGAGGGTCACCTTCGTTCGAACACCCGCCTCTCCTTGTGTTGTTTTCTTTTCCTAGGAATCTCGGGGCGAGATTCTTGTTTAGTGGGGGAGAGTTGTAGCATCCCAATTGTCTAACAATTGCAATGCTACTAGCCTAGTCTATATAAATGCTACTTCATATATATAATTGTTGCATCATAATTATATCATGCTCATGTCATCATGCCACCTTGCATTTGAGCATCATATAAAACCCATTTCATTTGGTTATTCTCCTCATATTGCATTTGCCTCATTAGTTGTATTTTGGTTCTTGATATATTGTATTTGGCTTTTGATATAATGTTATATGCCCAATATGAGTTGAGGGCATCTCTCTTGTAAATCCTTCTATCTCACTTCTTGATAAGGTCAACTTCCTTGACGATACCATCTATCTACAAAACCAACCATGCATATATATGTGGCAAAGGAAAACTCTTTGTGTTTTTTAATCAAGCCATATATATTAGTATGAACCTTCATCTTTCTTCTACTCATGGTCATATTGGTTTGATCCAATCAAATTCAAAATGCCATATGAGCTTAGCCTTTCTCAAACCCTTGTTTTATTTATGTATCTATTTATTCTCCTTCCACATCTTTCTTTTGGTAACCTCTTTGGCTCACATACATGTGATATATTTTGCTTCACAAAATATGCACACATGCATGGCGCATGCAACATCAAGCCTCCCTCTAATCACATGAGTACTTGACCACTTGTGTGACCTTCTATGCTTATTCATGTATAGTTGATTTGTTGGTTCCTTTGAATTTGATTCAACTCATCCCTCTTTGATCTTGTTTGGTTAATCCTTATTAAGTCCATAAGCTCTCTAATCTAAACCCTAGCTTGCATCCCTACTAACCTATCTCCCTTTAACCAAACCCTCTAACTAGCTAACTATACCATGCCTAAGCTAAACCATCGCCAACCTCCCTGGCGCCACCCCTGCTACCTCATGTTGCAACCAGACCAGCGAGCGGAGCCCCTGTTCCTCTTACCGGATGGCGAGCACGTGCCCCTGCCATACCTCGCTCACGCCCGGATCGTGCCCTCCTCGCTTTGCAAAAAGCAAGGCAGTAGCGCAGCACAACCACGTGAGCCTCGTCTCTCTTATCTTCCCAGGCTCCCAGATCGAGATCCAGTTCTCTCCCTCCTTCCTTTCTTCCTCAAGTTCCAATCATGGCCAAACCCTGACCAAACACGCCCCACCCTCTCCTTCTCCCCTCTTGACAAAACCCTAGCCGCCGCGCCATCATGCCCTGAAGGTGCGCCTGGACCTGCTGTACCAACCTCAAGCCTCTGGACACGATGGAGTACGCCCTGGACAGCGTCGCTGTGCGGTGCCGTTGTAGTACCACGCCGACCATGTCGCTCGCCGCCGACATCCACAACCCCTGGTGAGCCCCGTTCCACTCCCTCTCCCTCTGCATCCCCTCGTCCCTTCGTTCGTCGTTGCCGTGGTCGAGTCCGTCGCCACGCGCATGCCTCTGCCGCAGCTCATGCACCGCGCCCGCTGTTCGCCGCCGGCCGAAGCCAGCTAGCCCTGTGCTCCCCGTTCCGGCGTACCTATCAGTTCTTACCCTTTTCCACATCCCACACCGGAGTTCACTCGCCGACGACGTCCGCGCCGCTCACCGTTCACTGGAAGAGTGTGTGCGTACTGCAGCAGACTGCCGCTATTTTTTTCCTCTGTTCCTCATCATGTTCTAGCTGTGCCAATTCTGATCCGGAGCAGATTCTCGCGAATAATGGATCTCGGCACTCCCCTCTTTCCATCGAGACCGAGCTTGACCCTAACGGAGCACTACAGCGGCCGCCACCATCTTCAGAAGCTCGTGGAATCTCGCGAAAACCTGACGAAATTCCACCAGACACGCCTCCTGTTTCTGTCCTAAGCCATCAGGTTCGTCTACATTCACACCAATAAAAACTGCCCTAGATCTACTCCTTCCAGCCAGTTTTTCGAGTTTGTGCAATTAACAAAGTTGAAGCTATTCGTCCCCTCTCCATTTTTTTTCCTTTACCGCGTTGCCCAATTCCCAACGGAGCCCTCTCGATCTTCCGTCCAATATCGTTTCAGCTAGCACATTTGGGTACCAGATTACCCGATCGTTCTGATCAGATCTTGCCAATCTTCACTTAGGCCCCTCTTCTTCGCCGGTCTCAACCCCCAGCCCCCAGCCTGGCCACTTGTCATCACCAGCTGGCCGCGCGCCTTGTGGCCCCTTCTGCCTCTGTCCCCACAAGTCGGTGGCAGTGGGTACCTCTCACGAGAGTAACAAAGTTTGCCAGAACATTTTTTATAATCAAATAAAATTTCAGTAAATGGTTCATATTAAATAAATTCTTATCTATCTAAATATTTTGAATTTGAAGAAACCTCCAAAATAAAATGTAAATGTTTTTCAAATGTGAATTCATATCTAAACTCAAACTTGACTAGGGTTGACTCTATGTAGTCAAACCTTTGACTTTGACCCCTTTTTAATATAATTGACTTTAATATTGTTTTAAAATCATAGATCCAAATAATTTAAGTAATACATGTTTTCGAATCAGAAAAACATGAGGAATCTGTTTATGCTATTTACAATACCTTTTGAACAATTTAAAATTTCGAAATAATTTAATTGTTAATAAATGTCTTTTCTTAATAAATTTAAAACTTTAAATCCGTAAATCCGAATTCGGTAGATAATATGTCCAAATCGATTAGCTCGACGAGACCTTTCTGTTTATGCATTCCATGTTCTGAATTGCAGCATGCATCATATAAATATAAAGATTACAGCAACTTAATTGAGTATAAAACATGATTAAAACTCAATAAAAGGCTTTAATCTTGTATTCCACATCTCACCCATACCATGCTACTTTATTGCCATGCAAATTGTGCATCATTCATCATGGCATGATTGTTTGCTTCTCGCATTTTATTCATATGCTTGTGCACTTTATTTATGTTGGCCCTTGTTTGTTTGGTTCTTCTTCGAATAGACGCTGAGCAGGGGATATACCAAGAGACCCAGGAGCACTACCCAGATCCTTCTCTCGCTTCAACTGAGCTGCCAGGCAAGCACTACCACATGCTTGCATACATATAGTACCTATTGCCTCTATCTTATTCTTGCATCATTGAGTCGCGATTGCATTAAACTGAATCCCAAGTATTGCATAGCCTTACTTTTAAACCCCACCAAAGCTTGTTCCTCCATCCCATGAGCCATTACTACAGGAGTTGTTTGAGCCATGCGAGTCGTAGAACAGCATGTGTAGGGTATGTGAGTGTCTGATGGATAACGAGGTACCTAAACAACTTAACCTGAGTAGTAATGGGATAACTAATGAAAGTGGCACCGGTGAGCAATATCTGCTATTTGGTTTTTCATGCTCACTTGTGTCCCGTAGGACCCCGAGTACTTGATTCCTGTTCCTTGATTATTCGCGCTATCCACATCCGGGAGGCTTATGGGACCCCCCTGAGCCAGAGCTTGATTCATTCTTATTTCTTGGGGCCACAAACTAGTTTGAGGTTTTATTTACTATCCTGTACTTATGCCATGCTTTACTGCTTTATTTACGATTGTGCGAGGAGCACCTGTACTGTTTAGGATCGTGACCCGTTTTCGCGGTATCGACAAGCCCAGTCACACTTTCGGGTTCCCAGTCGTTTACAGCCGGCCCCACAAACCTTGAGTCCGTCTCAAAGTCAGCTAACTTCGTTGCGGGTATACTTAATGGGGTGGCCCCCTGAAATATTTCTGAATCTTGTGATTGCTTTGTCGTGAATGCCTCGTTGGGTTTTGATTTGGTTTTTCCGAGGTTGATCGAGTGTGTGTTGCTATTTGTGCACCCCTGCAGGGTAAAACTTTCTGAAAGCCGTGTCCGCGGTTATGGACGACTTGGAGCACAGTTTCTCGATCATAGATAAGCATAACTAAAGTACCGCTTTTAAATTTGACTAAGTAACTGACTAGTAAATAGTGCAACACTCATGGAATGGATAATAAAACTGTCAACGGATGGGGGGGGGGGGGTTGTTCGTCCGCTTCCTCGTTGGTAAGCGAGGAGGAGGATGGATCTGTTGATATTACTGTTATAACTGTTGTCATTAATTCACGGACATCCGTCTATCTTTGGTTAGGCGGATGGTTAGCGAGTATCTATAGAATTGTTAGGGTTTATCTTTTGCTGCAATTGCGTCACCCCAGGTTGTGTCCCCTTTAGAGGCATAAAGACTTGCTGAGTACCCCTAGGGTCTCACACGATAAATTGTTTGATTCAGATGAACAGGTACACTCGCAAGATGGATACTGGGTGGAGGAGGCGGACGATGTGGGCAACGATCGTTCGGTGTAGAGATTCCGGGAACGGGTATCCGTGAGATCTGTGGACGGGATGTGTTTATTTATGGGGCATCTTATGCCGATTTGCTTCTTATCCGTACTCGGATCTTGTTTGCCGCTTCCGCCTGATACTCTGATGTTTGATGTATGAGGAGATATCCTAAACTATTATATCTATCTAGGACATTTGAATCTTGCCGTATGGCGTTGCTATATTTCCTTTCTTTTTAGATGGAATGGCTCTGATGTACTGTTGTATGGTGGCTTGCATACATACTCACTTGTGTATGTAGTTGATCCCTTCGCCTGCCGATTACGCCGCCCGTTCTTGTCCCGATGTTTGGAAATGGTTGGGACGGCCGAAAGGTCTACCTGTGAGTGGCATTTGGGCCCCACCGTACTATTTCAACCATTTCCGCTCATCTAGGCTTGTAACTAGGAGCGTAATTCACCGAGGTAGTTACACACATCGATTGGTTGATGACTATGTTTCGCAAGTCATAGACATGGAGATGTCAAACCAATGATATGGACACATGTTATGAACATGGGGTTGGACTGACCCAACCTGAGACTGGCAATTAGTTGCAGCTCTCTCTCTACACATCGTGTACGTTTTGTCCTTAGACGTGAGATTGTCGCATGTACTTGAGATGTGGATCGACCTACTTTGGGGCTATCAAACGCTACACCGTAACAGGGTAGTTATAAAGGTAGCTTTCGGGTTTGTCCTGAAACATGCTGCAAGGCATTGTCAATCAAGATGGGATTTGCCCCTCTCTACTTGAGAGAGATATCTCTGGGCACCTCGAGTGATCGGATCCAGAAATGCATGGCCGTGCTACATATGGTTAAGAGTTAACCTAGTAAAGGGATTCCGAATCACAGTATCGAGAAAGGGAGGTCAGCTTGGAGCTAGACCAAATATCGTGAGGCAAAGGGAAAGACATGTACTAAACCTTGTGATGGTTCGTCCGATATGATCTTTGTATGCGTTTAGGAGTCGGCACGTCTTGCTAGAGGCCACTGCCAACTATTGACAGAATAAGTGTATTCGTGTCATGTCTATACGCATATGAACCTATAGGGTCACACACTTAAGGGGCTGGAAGCCTAATGAGGATTGAATCCGAATTAGACCAGACTTAGGCTACTAATGGGCTCCTAATGTAGAAGCCCACTAGGGACTCCTATATAAGAGAGGATGGGGCGATATTACCAAGGTTAGACCTGAGACCATTCCACCCAGCCGCCACACCTCACGCCTGTGTTGCACGCGCGGACCTAGCAGTTCGACGCCTGACGCTTCCATCCCGCACGTGTGGATACCTCAGAGGTGCTGCATCTGTGGCACTTGGACGAGCCGCGCAAGGGGAGCTTCTCGTGGGACGAGGATAAGGAGGAGACGTGAAACGTCTGCACTGCCTCGACGCGCTTCATCAATTCCGCAACTGCGCATCTAGTGGTAATCCCATGATCTATGACAACAGTAATCCTGGTTTACGCGGTAGAAAATTTTGATTTGCGCTAGTGTAGCCTGCCCGTATCCCTACACAAAGGCTATATAAACTACGGTTCACCTATATGCACCAACAACTTAAACTAAGCAAGAAAAGCAACAAAGTGATAGAAAGATGGATTACTTCAAGTACGAAGTCTATCACAATGTAAAGTGTATACCTCGGGTATAGAGATAACCGAGGCACGCATGGACGACAATGTTTTATCGAGTTCCTCCCTACAAGGGAGTATGTCTCGTTGGAGGGGTGGGTGGTACTAAGACCACCAACGCCATAAAATGCTCACCCTATTCTCCCGAGCACCTAACACACTTCAAGCACCCGATCCACTATGGGACACTTGAGGACGGTCACCAAACCCGTACAAGATTGGGACAATCTTCATAACTTAATTAGAGGCTCCTAATAATCACCGCCAAGGCCACTAACTTGAGGATAACTCCACAACTTAATTGGAGGCCCTAAGAACACATCATAAAGGCCACACACCGTCTAGGGTTTCAAGAACCCAAGAGAAACAAGCTTCTTGATTTCACCAACCAAATCCTCCAGGGAGAACTCAAACCGATGTACCTAATGCAAATGACAAGAACACCACAAAGATGCTCCAATCCTTCGCTCTCAAATTACAACAAAGCTACTAAAGCTATTGGGGAATAAGAGAGTAAGAACAAAAGGAGAACACCAAATCCTTTAAGATCTAGATCCCAAAGATTCACTCACAAAGAGATGATATGGTTTGGTCAAAATGTAGATCTAGATCTCTATAATCTTTCTCTCAAATATATGCAAGAATCATTGGAGGGGGAGAAATAAATCAAGCTCAAGAGGGGTCAAAGCAATGGGGAAAAGCTTAAGAGGAAAAAGGAGAAGCTTAGAGAGAGAGAGAAAGGGCTTAAATAGTGGCCCAAACGAATCTGCCCGTTGGGTGGGGGCCAGATCCCGCCGCCAGATCCCGCCTGGGCCGGTAGTATCGCAGTGGTCTAGTAGTACCGGTCCGAGCAAGCAGCGCTAGGAAGCAAAGCGGCAGTCGCTAGCGACAAGCGAGCAGCGAGAGAGAGAGTAGGTGGGCAGAAAAGGGGATCAAGGGAGCGCTAGCGAGCACGCGGGAGAGGGAAGGCCGGGAGTGAGCGGGATCGGGAGCAGCGAGGCGTGCTTGCGCGAGGAAGGGCCAGAAGCGAGCGGCTAGGTAGGAGATCGAGAGGAGGTGGGCCGGCCCAGTAGTACCGGCCTGGTCGTGGTAGTACCACACTGGGCCGATACAACCGGACCTGGGCCTGAATCGCTACCGGGCAGGACATGGAGAGGCGCGCTGCTCAAGTGCGGCCGGTAGCAGCAACCGGTAGTACCGCCGCCCGGTCAAGTTAGCAGAAACCCCTTTTCTTTTCTTTTCTTTTCTTTTTTAAATCAAATAAAAGGCAAATGTCAAAGAGCAATAACTTGAGTTTCGAAACTCCGATCGATTTGTTGGAAAGAGGACGAAAATATTGGATACCATCAAGTGAGAATATTTCATGTATTATAATGTGAGATAACTCCCTTGGTGAGAAACCGAAAAAACTCCAAGATAAAAAACACAATAAGATATAAAGGGGCAATCTGTTTTCGATGAACTGGAGCTTGTAATGAAGATTACCACATGTTTTAGAACGTCACATGGATAAGATCTTAATAACAACCAAAAAAGGATGATACTAAGTATGCAAAGGTTTAAACTCTCTCCAAAATATATGATCGAGTTACTCACTCGAGTGTCCCTCATGGTAGTACGGCTATCTATCCTAAACCCGGTCTCCCAACTAACAACATGACACCGGCAAAAAGGAAAACCTATTAAGATTATACCTTTGTCTCGAGCAATCCACTTGAGCGCGATGTAGGCGATCTTGTCCTTCTTAAAATGAAACACCTTTCTTAATTGCTCTTTCTTGCGCTTGCTTGGTGAAGACTTGCAACTTGCTCCCCAAACACCATAGGTAAACCTCTTTTTTGACCTTGTCTTCATTGAACCATGATTACCGAGAATGACAAGCATCAAACATAAAATCTTCTAGAGATGACGCATTTTAAGCTTGCAAACATCTCTTCTAACTTTATTTGGATGATATCTTGAAGAAAAACATGAGGAACTCCATTTTCTTCTTCAGGACACACTTGATCTTTTTTTCTTTATTCTTCTTCATTTCTTCTACCTTAAAACCAACACATGCTTCAAGCAATGCCAGAATAATTCCTACAAGTGCAACTTAATACAAACATTAGTCCATAAAAATTATTATTAATTACCAAAATCACACATGTGAACCCACATGCTCTTTCACATAGCAGATCCAAGGAAAAGTTTTATTATGTCTACCTCAAAACAAAATAATGTCAACAGGTGAATGAAAAAAAATGGTTGCTAGGTTGGAACCGATACATAAGGCCAGAACAAAATGCTCACTACTTGGACTGGGCACGAGGAAGTCGGGGACGCTATGATATCGGCAGATGCACTCTAATTTGAAACCTTGCTTCTACAACAACTCTGCAAACTAGCGTAACAGTCCAATGTGACCTACATGCATTATCTCATTTTTAAACTATATATGAAATACCATTCTAAAAAAAACTATACATGAAATTCTATTATACTCTTACCGGAGTTTATCACATATAAGCATGAGAAGCAAATCCACGAGCAACATGAGGCGGTGAACACATGCGTCCTCTAGACGAGGCACCACCAAATGTCATAAACGAGAACTTTTTTCAAGCACACGCCATTTGGATTAGAAGAAAACCCCAAGGATAATGGAAAACTACAGGGCGGCCGTCGGCAACGCCGACTCAACAAGCAGAGGAAAAGCTCAAACTAACTAACCTCCTGACAAACGAAGACAACAAAGCTAGAAGCGAATGCAGAAACTTGATAAACGAAAGCTGGTAGCACCTGATGCACAAAAAGCGAACAGCCAGAGCTAATGACAAATTGCCAATTCCGGCACTCTGAATCTTGCATAACACAACATTGGTCGTACCAATCAAAACATTTGATGGCACATATGCACAGTTCACAGCAAGAATCATGACAAATAGAGTTATCATCAAGTAGCTTGGCCAAAGAATATGACAATTCCTTCAGGCATGTCAAGTCCATGGCCATATCACCCCATAAACACCCCGATGGTTATCGAATGTAAAACTCAAATAGCATGCCCATATCACCCCATAAACACCCCCGATGGTTATCGAATGTAAAACTCACAAAATTCATCTGAGAACTTAACCATACTTCCAAAGACTCTTAAGACGACGCAGGCCAATGATACATAACACTATAACAGACACAACCCCATATAAGTATACAGGAGTTGCTATAAAATCTCAACATCTTGCATGCTTTTCTAGTTTTATGTGCAAAATTCCATGCCAAATCACCAGAAGGCCATCGCATTTCATTCTTCAATGTGTGAAGCATGATGGACACAAATGTACCATATGCCATCAACCTTCTCAAAGATGTTCGTGGCGATTTGCTTTCCCCAAGTTCTTCCTTTGGTCTTAACCAACTCCAAGCATGTAACATAAGCAAGGTCACCACGCACATGAACCTCGATGTTCTTAAGATCAATGTTCAGAGGGAACTCATAATCCGCATTGCATACCATCTCCCAGCTTTGCAAGACCACATCGTAACCGGATATCCGACCTGCCGCGGGGTGGACAACATACACGTGGTCTCCTTTAGCCCAGATAGAGTACATTGCGGTAAGGTCCCCATTCTTGAAAGAGTTGTAGAACCTTGCATTTGCTGCAAGGACGGAAGCTTCAGTGTCCTCATGGAGGATGCGCAGATCGTCCCTAATTTTGGCAGCACGCGCATAATCTTCTTCCTGGATAGCTATGTCCAGATTACGCTGAAGGGTTTCTTCATCAGCTACCATATCTTCTTCAGTTGTTGGATAGCCATCAGCCTCCCCACTTTTAACATGGCAAATTTTGCATCTGTTCAAGTTGGAGGCTGCAATTTGAAGCCCTGCACTGAATATTTGGCATTCTGAGAATAGCACACGGCTGAGTTTCTACTCAATTTCTATAGAAAATACTTATTTATTGTATCAGCAATGGCCATTTTGTGGTAGATTTAAATATCAGCAAATGCTTCATTTAAAATTACAATTAAGAAGAAATTCAGACTTATGCAGAAAATTATTACTACCCCATAACACAAGTGGCGCATACTACCCTTGTAGGTTCGCAACTGGAGCTATCACACATAAGAAACTGACGTTATCTTCTAGTAGTAAATCTCCTCTTTGCTTAAATCCATGTGACTCTTATCCTAGGTTTTTGGTAAGTTAGGCAAGTTACATGACAGTGGAAATATGCTACATATTCAGTAAACAAACAAGTAGTTGCACAATTCAATTCCATATCCATATGCTCGTGGCCTCGTGCCTAAGAATTCACATCTAACAGTAACACACCCAGAACTGCTGAAACCTGAAAGGGGCAACCGAGAACGGAGAGGAGGGACGGAGGGGGAGGGGGGACGAAGCCGAATGATTCGAGCTAGAACCAGGGAATTGTTGCGTGAGATTTTGCAATCAGCACAGAAATCATGAAAATTAGGCAAGAAAGGGTCCTCACAAGGTTTTCTCCGCACCGCGTCGTCCGAAGCAGAGCCACCCCGGAGCGGGGTTGTTATTGTCCGTGAAGAAGAACGCCGCTTTTTTGAGCCGCCTAGTCCCGGACGGCCGCATGAGGGCGCCCGCAGCCTGCGCCGCCGACATCGCTGGGAAAATAAGTCGTCGCAGCCACGACGGCAGGCTTTCCTCCGGCTTCTCGTGGTTATCTTCGAGTTGTTGACTCTTCTCTCTCGACTCCGTTGTTATTTTAGAAAATTATAAAATCGCCCCTGTAGACTCGTAGTTTTGCACTTTCCTGTAAAGCATCTGCCCAAATACACATTTTCAAGTATAGCTTTCCTGTAAAACATCTGCCTAAATAAACATTTTCAAGTATGGTGAGGAAACAGTAGCTATCGTACGTTGTTAACACACGACTTCCCGAAGATTTTCTTTTAAAATTATAACACATGCATTTCGGATTTTATCCAAATATCGAATGCATTTAGTCTAGTACATAGATTGATTAGTAGACGTAGATTCCCGGTAGGATCTTGATATATATGAGGAGGTCTATATCTCGGGTTCGACCCCCTCTCGCCTCCCGCGCTCGTCCCCACGGACGATGCAGGGCGACAACCTAAAACCACCTCATTGATCCCTTTTCTCTCTCATCCCCTTGGTTGTCGCTGCCAGAAGCCACCGGGCAAAGCCCGGGAGGTGTCGTTGGCCTTCCTTTACCCATGAGCGTGGAGGTCTTCGTGGGAAAGACCGTGGGCGACAGTGCGAAGACGGCGAGCAAGAGCCAGACGACGGTTAGCGCGTGGCCAATGGTGCAGGCGGCCAAAGGTGGTGACGCCGGTTGGGCAGGGAGCCGGCCTAGCAGCGCGGATCTGTAGGCCTAGATCTAGGCCTCACGGGCCAGATCTGGGTCGGGACGGGATGGAGGGTGGCTTGTCCTGGCTTTCGCCTTAGGCTGATGACTGCCTAGCGGCAGCCTAACAGTGGATTTCCAACGGTGATAGTAAGGGTGGGTACGGCAAGGACATGCAGGTGGATGGAGACGACGGACACGGCGCTGCAGCACGGTGGCGGGGCTAGTCGAGCTTTCTTGGTCTGACGGTTCATACATGCTATGTCCAGATTGACAATTCGCCTCTGGCGGTGGATGATGGTTTTCGTCCGAGTGACCACGCTGCAACCTGAGGTCGGATCCAAGCCTTTTGGGTCCAGATCGATGGCTACAAAGTGTGAATGGTGCGTGACAGTGGCTGTCTGTTGATTACACTTCTGCCGACCACACACGTCTAACACCGGCTTTACCATGCATGAATCGTTAGATCTGTGTCTGAGCCATCTGTCACTTCCTGGTCTCGAGCTTGAGGACGCCGGGTCGGTGGCCTCAAAAGGTGGACCGCGCGAGGTGTCTATGAGGAGCTACGTGATGGTGGTGATGGCCTTGCTCTTTGGTTGTTTGGATGGCGAGGAGCAGGTGGCGGAAGTCCATGGAGTTGGCGGCGCTTTGACAAAGGCATTTACCAGATTGCGTTAGGGGTGCCTGACTTAAAGACAGTGGACGGTCCGAGCTATCGGTGCCGCTATGAAAGTTTTTTGACGAAAGCTCAGCTTTTCGATGCCAACAACGACGATGCCTGCAGATCGTTGTTACTCTCTTTGGGACGTTACTGTAAGTACCTTTTCTTTGTTAGCGCTTCGATCAAAACCCTTAACCTTGGACTTGATGACGGCGGCACGTTGCTTCGTTACCCTCTTAGGATGACTTTTCATGTACCTTTTCTTTTTAGCTTTAATCTATTTTAAAAAAAAAGGTGTCTCATTGATCGTAGTAGATTTTATTTATAAAACGGGCCAAAAAGTCAAGAATCTTAGCACATACGGAGTACACAACACCGGGGGTCATTTATTATAATCAGCAATTGCTTTCGAATCTGCGAGCTCGTAGTTCCCACTTCTGACTTCTCCGAACGAATACTCCCCTTCCTCTTTTCTAATCAAGTTTCAGACATCAGCGTGCAATTTTAGGAATCTTCGAAGCAATCCAACGCAACTAGCGTAAAAACTAAGCAAACGGCCGGTAGTATTTCATAAGAAGGTGATCGCGGCATCGCGCCTCTAAACTAACCAAACGCTTAGCTCTCCCAAGTCCCAACACCAAGCAGGTTGCCATGGACGCTGACCGTGACCCCAGCCTCGCCACCGACGACGAGCTCCTCAGAGCTCAGGCCGAGCTATGGAGCCATGTCTTCGCGTACACCAAGTCCATGGCCCTCCGGTGCGCCGTCGAGCTCGGTATCCCCGACGCCGTTCACCGCTGCGGCGGCTCCGCCACGGTGCCCGACCTCGTCGCCGAACTCTCCCTGCCACCGTCCAGGGCGCCCTACCTGCGCCGCCTCTTGCGTCTGCTCGCACACGCCGGTTTTTTCGACGCCGCCGGGTCAGAGGAGCCAGAAGACACCTACGGGCTCACCCTGCTCTCGCCCCTCCTCGTCTCGGCGCCAGGCGCGGGGCAGGGCCTCTCGCCGTTCGCGCTCGCCATGCTGCACCCCGTCATCGTGTCTCCGTCCGTGTCGCTGGCGTCGTGGTTCCGCGCGGTCGACGGCTCGGCGCGCGTGCCGTTCGCGGCCGTGCACGGCGGGCGCGAGCTCTGGGCCGTGGCGAAGGACGACGCTGGGTTCGGCGCGGCGTTCAACGACGCCATGGCGTGCGACGGGCGGTTCGTGATGGACCTGATCGTGCGCGGGAACGGGCGGGACCTGTTCCGGGAGCTCGCCTCGCTGGTGGACGTCGGCGGTGGATCCGGTGGCGCGGCCAAGGCCATCGCCGCGGCGTTCCCCCACGTCAAGTGCAGCGTCCTGGAGCTGCCGCACGTCGTCGCGAGCGTCCCGGCAGGCGACGGCGGCGTGGAGTTCGTCGCCGGGGACATGTTCGAGCACGTCCCGAAGGCCGACGCCGTCCTCCTCAAGGTCAGTCGCCGGTTCACCTTTAGAAACTTAATCGGTACTCAACTGATCGGTCAGGTTGCAGTTACTTTGGGATTTGTTTTTGCTTGCAGTGGATTTTGCACGGGTGGGGAGACGGGGAGTGCGCGAAGATACTGCGGCGGTGCAAGGAGGCGGTGCCGGCCGGCGGAAGAGTGATCGTGATGGACCTGGTGGTGGGGTCGAGTCCGGGGGACGCGAGGGCAACGGAGACGCAGCTGCTGTGGGACGTGATGATGATGGGAGTGGTAGGGAGCCCGGAGCGTGACGAGCGCGAATGGAGCAAGATATTCCACGACGCGGGCTTCAGCGGATACAAGATCCTGTCTATTCTCGGGATCCGGTCAGTCATGGAGGTGTACCCGTAGATTTCGTTTCTCACTCCTATTGTGCTCACCATGTCCGGCAAAACCGTTAAATCTGTGCACCCAATACACCCACGTTAAAATAAAAGGTACTCCCTTCGTTTAGAAATATAAGATGTTTTAGATTTGTGAAGGGAGTATATATGTACTTAGTCTCACAACTTGCACCATCAAAACGTTTTAGTTCTACATCTTGCAAAGTAAGGAAGATTAGTCTCACAGCTTGCACCCAAGAAGCATATTAGTCTAGTTCAGTTGTATTTTTTATGATTTTGATTGAATTCGTACACCAGTTTTTACAAAATGACCCCTGAGAGGCGGGTCTCACCTGTTAGTGGTGGTACAATTAATAAAAAAAAGCTGCAATTTATTGATTCGAACTCAAGACTCGTGCTGCAAAAGAAATTTTAGCTTGCCACTACAATACGTGAGGAGACATGATAATCTGAAGAACGTTTTCTTAATATACATTACTTTGAGGCCGATACGTCCTTGCTCAGGTGCAAGTGTGATTCATTGGAAGTCCTAACTGCTTGTCTCCACGCACACACACTGACATGAAAGATAGAGTTACGTATCAGTCACGCACGAGATTATGCTGATACTGGAGGTGAGCATGTGCGTGTGTGCGTCTAGATTATATAAAACATTTACGTCCTCTAATGTAACTAATAGCATAGTTTGACGTAGTGATTTGCGCCGGTAGTAGGTGGGCTAGTCCGTATCTAGGACACAAGTGCCGGAGAAAAAAATATGAAGGGGTCATTTTGAAAAAAATTGTAACGTCATAGATTAACGAATTTTGTTAAAATTGGTCAAATTCGATTAAATTATACTAAAATGCTTCTGGGATGGTTGTGAGACTACTCTTACTCATTTTGCAAGATGTAGGACTAAACCGCTCTAGTGGTGTAAGATATGAGACTAAAAGTGTATATACTTTTTTTTTTTAAATACACAGGTAACTGTGTTTTAAAATACGTCATAGCTAACTCGTCCGTCGTCAGATTGCCTCCGCAGATTAACTAAAGATGGTTAGGTGTTGTGTGGCATCGTTTGTTCAGCGTTGCGATCTTGTTTTGATCAGGTTGCCGTGTTGTTGTTTGGGCTGTTACACGAGCCTTTTCAACTGGTCGTTGATTTTAATTATTCGTACGTCTGTGGGCTAGTCTGCACCTAAGACACAAGTGCCGGAGAAAAATTATGAAGGGGTCATTTTGAAAAAAAATGGCACGCCATAGGTTAACGAATTTGGTCAAAATCGGTCAAATTCAATTAAATTATACTAAAATGCTTCTGGGATGGTTATGGGACTACTGTTACTCATTTTGCAAGATATGGAAATAAAACGCTCCAAGGGTGCAAGATATGGAACTAAAAGTGTATATACCTTTTTGAAATACACAGGTAACTGTATTTTTAAATACATCACAACTAACTCGTCCATCATCAGATTGCCTCCGCATATTAACTAAAGCTGGTTATGTGTTGTGTGGCATCGTTTGTTCAGCGTTGCGGTCTTGTTTTGATCAGGTTGTCGTGTTGTTGTTTGGGTTGTTACACGAGACTTTTCAACTGGTTGTTGATTTGTTTTTGCTCGGGCTTTGATCCAGTTCGTTGTTGTGGGCTAGGTCAAAAACGCGCACACGGCTGCTTTTTATAGCAGCATGCAACAATAACATTTTATTGGTCTTTTCCCTAATATGGATATAAAATGGTTTTATTTGGATGGGTACTAGATTTTTATAGGCGCTAAAAATGGCCACGGATTTGTTTTTTAAAAGTTTTCCAACATGAAAACATTTTCCTAGTTCGCTTTTCTCCATAGTTGACATTTTTTTCTTTTTTCTTTTGTTATTTTTCTTATTTATGTTTTATAGTAGGGATGTGTTTCGTGAGTATATATATTTTGTATCATCAACCAGATTGATTAGATAAAATTATTGTTCCATTATCCTCATGCGCTAATTTTGTGTTCCACATGTATTCGTGATTTGTTTCGCGATCAGTAATGTTTTGTTCCATATAATCTAAATTTTGTTCCCGAAGAGGACCCGTCTCGCGTGTTGACGCAATGACGCGACCCGCGTTTATCCCGGACTCCCCTTTTTTGGAATGTTGCATGGTGTTTATGTTGGCCGTGTACTGTAGTTGGACCATGTTGTCCCGTGTCTTTTTCTTTTTTCCCTTTTGTCTAGCTTTGTTTGATGTCCGCGGTCCGTGTTTGTTCCGGTCGTGTGCAGATTTGCTAGTTGAGTGGCAAACAACAGGCTGCTGTATAGACGGTGTGAATGTGGCTCTTTTGAATTTGTTTAGCGTCATTTTTTTTCATAGTTGACTTTTCTCTTTTTTCATGTTGTTCCTACGAAGACACGCTCCATCATTCTCTTGTTTACGTTATGCATTCTTGCATTTTTAGAGTGAGATAGAGAAGGGTTGGGAAAGGTATGTATATTTTTAGATGCGACAGAGGTTTTTGTGGTCCCTTCCATCATAAGTAAGATTTTTTCTAGTACACGTTGATTGCAGCGAAGTATTTTCTCAGTTCATATTAACTATCGCAAATTTGTCCAGACACACATGCATTTAGACATGTTTTATCTGTCATGTGAATCTAGACAAATCCACAACAGTTAATATGAAACTAGGGTAGTAGTTGTAAATAGGTCGCATCTATTTTTTCTAGTTGAGAATTATCAAAATTGTTTCATAATTTCTTTGAAGCTGGAGCGATGATTTTGACTTTACGCCCTTCCAAAGAAAAGAATGCAGATCTATGTAAATATTAGTATAGAATTGAAAGCAGCAAACCAAGTGATTAGAAACGGTATGTATTAAATGTTATACCCATGCATATCACACACACTCTCTACCGTAGAAGCTGGTATAGGGGGAGTCAAGGGTAGCCGACCACGTGCGCTTGTTACAACGACTACGTACATACGTACACCGCATGACAGACTCTTTACAAGCAGAGTCAAATAAACAACATATAACTCGACTAGGGACGAAGCTATCCTTTGGACAAGGCGAGGCATTCGTGCTACCTTAACTTTTGGCAAAGAAATCACATATATAGGCATTTCTCTGTATACATATAAGTTTCTGCAATTCCGTTCGGGTTCTGAAGAAAAACAAAAGGATAAAAACCAAATGGGCCAAGCTGGGAGCAGTTTCTGCTAAACTGGCCTGCTGCATTGTTAGGGCGCGTGCTGATAAGAGGAAATCCCCGACTGGTGTGTCTGCTACTCAGCTGCTCCCGATCCTGGCGGTCCTCGTCAACATGGAAAACAATGTTGTGCCGTCGGAACATTGATTCAGAGGACGGGCTTGAATGTTTCAAAAAAAATGATTCAGAGAACGGCCGAGTTAGTTGATTGTGACATATCTTATCACTCAGCTAAGCGTTAGAGATTCCCTAAAATTAAGTTTGCATCTGTCAGGAATATGCAACAATATATAGTACATGTACATGTGTGAATATGCAGAAAGTCCCCTAATATATGGAGAAACTATAATATACAAATATATACATCTAATACACCCCCCCTCCCCTCAAACTCATGGTGGATCCACAACACTGAGTTTGGAGAGTAAGAAATTATGCTGCGCTCTGGTCTGTGTCTTCGTGAAGAAATCCGCCAACTGTAAACCTGAAGACACATACTGAAGCGCAACAACTTGAGCCTGCACCTGAGCACGTGTATAGAAAGCATCAACACCAATATGCTTGGTAAGCTCATGCTTGACCGGATCACGTGCAACACTAATAGCACCTGTACTGTCAGACAAAACCAGAGTGAGTGTGGTAATAGAGACCCCAAAATCTGCAAGTAACCACCGTAACCAGGTCACCTCAGCAGTCAACAAGGCTATAGCACGCAACTCAGCCTCAACACTCGAACGGGAAACCGCTGTCTGTTTCTTCGTCTTCCAAGCAATGAGCGAACCACCAAGAAACATACAGTAAGCAGAAAGTGAACGGTGATCCAAAGGATCACTCGCCCACATAGCGTCAGAATAGCACTGAAGCTGGAGGGAGCTAGAACGAGGTAAGAAAAGGCGACGAGTGATCGTACCACGAAGATAACGAAGAACACGGAGAAGATGACTATAGTGAACAGTGGTAGGAGCAGAAACAAACTGACTCAGAATATGAACAGGATAAGAGATGTCAGGACGAGTGACAACAAGATAAACAAGACTCCCAACAAGATGACGATAACGCGTCGGATCAGAAAGAGGATCACCATCAGTAGGTTGAAGCTTAACATTAAGCTCCATAGGGGTCTCAACAATGCGCTCATTCCCAAGAGCAGCACGAGTAAGAAGATCCTGAATATACTTTTCCTGGGATATGTAAAAGCCATCAGAAGTGGAGGAAACCTCAATTCCAAGAAAGTATCGAAGAGGACCAAGATCAGTCATAAGGAACTGATCACGAAGACGAGCCTTAACAAAGCCGATATACTCAGAATCATCACCAGTAATGATCATATCATCAACATAGAGAAGAAGAAGAGTGCGTCCACGAGGAGAAGTGTGAACAAACAGCGCTGGATCATGAGCACTAGGGGAGAAACCAGCAGCAGTCACTACAGAAGCAAAGCGCCCAAACCAGGCACGAGGGGCCTGTTTGAGGCCATAAAGAGAACGTTGAAGACGACAAACCATCCCCTCGGGAACAGAATACCCAAGAGGAGGCTGCATATAAACCTCCTCACTTAACTCACCATTGACAAAGGCGTTCTGAACATCAAGCTGGGACACAGACCAGTGACGAACAGAAGCAACAACAAGAAGAGTACGCACAGTGATCATATGAGCCACATGAGCAAAGGTCTCATCATAGTCACGACCATGCTCCTGCTGAAAACCACGAGCCACAAGACGCGCTTTATAGAGCTCAAGAGATCCATCAGAGCGGGTCTTAATCTTATAGACCCACTTACACGTGATAGGACGAACACCGGGAGGGGGAGAAACAAGATCCCAGGTGCGAGTGCGCTCAAGCGCAGCAATCTCCTCAGCCATGGCCAGTTGTCATTCAGGATGATGCTCAGCATCCCGATAAGAAGTCGGCTTGGAGGCAACAGAAAGACCATATTGACTAGGAGAGTAACGGTTGGGGGCACAACGCTGACGAACAGGACGAGTAGAGGGAAGCTCATTAGAGGAAGACGAATCAGGAGACGACGATGGAAACGGAAGGAAAACGAAGCCAGTCTAACTCCCAAAGTCCTGAAGAGTCACGGCTACGAAGGCCAGCTCCAACCAGGGCATGTGTACGATGGTCCTGGACAACACAAGAATCAACATCAAGAATAACGAGATAACCAGAGTCAGTAAGCTGGCTAGCAGAGAACAGATTCATCTTAAGAAGACGGACATGAGAAATATCAGGAACAGAAAAAGAAAAAGTAGAAAGGGTGCCCCGACTAGAAACAGGAAGAGAGGTACCATCAGCCGTGAAAACACGAACAGGAGAAGGGAGAGAACGAAGAGAGGATAGAAAAGAAGACTCGGAGGTCATATGAAAGGAAGCTCCAGAATCCAGATACCACGGGGACGTACCTGACTGTGTAGAAGGTGGTGGCCGCGCAGTGCCTGAAGAATCAGTCACAGAACCAGTAGTGTCTGTCGAAGAAGAGCCTGTAGCAGCAAGCAGACCGCGAAGACTCCTGATAATGTCCTGATCGGAGAGAGCAACTGCTGAAGATCCGGAAGGAGCCGACTGCCCACGAGCCTAGTGCTGCTGACGTAAACCGGGATCCCGTGTATAACAGGTGGCCCAAGTGTGACCATCCTTGTTACAGTAAGAGCAGTGATGAAGAGAACCACGGCGACCCTGACCACGAGCCTGCTGGTGCTGACTCTGGCCCCGAAACTGCTGGTGCTGACTCTGACCCTGAAACTGCTGGTGCTGACTTTGACCCTGACCTGGAGGAGTGGGTAGTATCAGCGGCAGCACAAAGGACCGCGACTGAGTCGAGGGAGCAGACGACATAGGAGGACCACGAGTAGCAAGCACAGATGGAACCGCAAGAAGACCAGCACCACGGAGACGGGTCTCCTCAGCCCTAAGCTCAGACAACACCTCAGAGAGCGTAACACGACCACGAGCATTCAGCTGAGCACGCCGGGGCTCAAACTCTTGGCGGATCCGAGACAGAAACTCATAGATGCGGTGAAACTCCAAATCCGGGCGCACAATCTGGCAGCCCGAGCATGTGCCACAAACAACAGTACAGAGAGAATCAAGCTGACGCCAGATAGCAGCACTCTGAGTATAGAACTCATCAATAGTAGAATCACCCTGATAGAGAGCATGCTCCTAGCGAACCACAAACAGGTAAAGAGCATCCCCAGACGGCTGATAACGCTGACGAAGATGGGCCCACTGAGCGGCAACAATAGGGAGACTCATGAACTCAGCAGCATACTGGGGCAGAACACTGGAGGTGAGAACATCAGCAGCACGATCATCCTCATCAACCCACTGAGTGTAGGCAGTCAGAGCGTGGCGATAGTCCTCGAGATCAGAAGAGTACTGCTTGGACTTCAGGTCATAAGCAGCAACAACACGATCATCAGCACTCTGAGTAGCATCCTTGGCCTCCTGAGAAGCATCAGCACCGAGAACAATCGGTGTCGGCGGAAGAGGAGCCACAGGAGCAGGGGGCACGGCGGACAGGAGACCTCACCGGAGAGCACACCCCAAAGACAGAGACCGCGCATGTGAACGCGCATAAAGGCAGCGAAATCAGGGTAATTCTGAAGGGATTCACATCATAGTAAATCAAAAAAATTCTACGAATGCAAATAAGAAAGCCAAGATCTAATCCAGGAGATGCAATCAACGAGAGAGATAAATGAGATTTTCATACCCTTGAAGAAATCGCACAGCGGAAACGTTCAACAGAACGTGGTTGATGTAGTCGTACTAGCCGTCTCCTCCTCGCGATCCGATCCGATCCTACGCCGCAAGTGGCGGCGCCTCCGAGAGATGCACACGTACGGTGCCGCGACGTCTCCTCCCTCCTTGGTCCAGCAAGAATGGTGGAGAGATAGATTGGATCTGCAGCACGACGGCGTGGTGCTTATGGTGGAGAATTTCAGCAGCAGGGCTTCGCCTACACGCAGTCGGGAGAGAGAGAGGAGGAAGGGGCAGCAGTTGGTGGCTAGGGTTGGAGGAGTAGGAGGGCGAGGGTGCGCCCCTGCCCATCTTATATAGGGGGCTGGCCGGCCCCCTTGGACCCTCCTCCAAGAGCTAGGGCGGCGGCCCCAAGGGTGGAGTGGGGGGCAAGTTTTCCCCCTTCCTTCTAGAAGGGTTCCCTAGGGTTTGGCCGGCTGGGCCTATGGGGCCTTGTGCCCCTGGCCCAAAGCGGCCAGGGCACTCCCCTTTAGGCCCACGCAGCCCTTCGACAAGTGGGCCCACGTTGGTCCCACTCTGGAACCTTCTAGAACCTTCCAGTACAATACCGAATACTCCGAAACGATTCCGAAATCCAAAACTGCTTACCTTTATATGAATCTTATTCTCCGGACCATTCCGGAACCTCTCGTGATGTCCTGGATCTCATCTGAGACTTTGAACAAAAACTCATAAACCAATTATCCATTCTATCCTAGCGTCGAGGCACGTTAAGTGTGTGACCCTACGGGTTCGAGAATATGCATACATGATCTTCTATCAATAATCAACAAAGGGATCTGGAAACCCATATTGACTCCCACATATTTATCGATGATAATATCGGATGAACCACGATGCCAGGATTCAATTAATCCCATATATGTATTCCCTTCGTCACGCGATATTTTATTTGCCCGAGATTCGATCGTTGGTATCGACATACCTAGTTCAATCTCGTTCACAGCAAGTATTTTACTCGTTCCGTAAACCGATATCACTTTGTGATTAACTCCTTAACTACGTGCTTGCAAGCGGTGTTGATATCGATTACCGAGTGGGCCTGAAGTATATCTCTCCAACTCGGGAGGGACCAATTCCATCTCGATACATACAAACCAACAAGTACTTTCCGATCACCTGAGAGACACCTTTATGATCACCCTCACATAGGATGACGTTTGATGACCTCAAAGCTTTCTTCCGATACCAGGGAGTTGTATTATCTCATGGTCTAAGGAATACAATACTTGACATAGGAAAAAGCTTCACAAAGATGAACACGATGACACGATCTAATTGCTCTGCTTAATTTGGGTATGTCCATCATATCATTCTCCTAATGACATGATCTCATTATTAATCGACAACTCATGTCTATGGTTAGGAAACCTTAACCATTATTAATCAATGAGCTAGTCCATAGAGGCGTACTAGGGACACGGTGTTGTTCATAAACAACACAAGTATCAAAGTTTCCTCTTAATACAATTCTAGCATGGAATATAAACTTTATCATGAACAAGAATTATAATAATAACATCTTTATTATTGCCTCTAGGGCATAATTCCAATAAATTCGCGCCATCGAAGATCACCGGGCAGCGAGGGATCGCAACATAACCCGATGAAGAAGACATCTCTCTCTCTCTCTCTCTCTCTCTCTCTCTCTCTCTCTCTCTCTCTCTCTCTCTCTCTCTCTCTCTCTTTTCCGAACTCAGACGCAGATCAGATCTGGATCTGGCCGGGCCTGATGCAGGCCGACGAGATGGGGGAGGAATCTGGCGAGGTCCGACGGTGGGGCTGGGGCCAGCGAGGTGGAGGGCCGGCAGCAGGCCAGACGGGGCGTGGAGGGCCAGCGGCGGGGCGTTGCAGATCCGGCGAGGTGGAGGGACAGGACGGGGCGCGCCGATAGCAGGCTAGACGACGGTGGGGCGAGCAGATCCAACGAGGTAGAGGGCCGGGACGGGGCGCACCGGCAGCAGGCCAGACGACGGCGGGGCGGGCAGCAGCGCCGACGGGAGAAGGCGGCGGCCTGCAGGCGGCGGTGGACGGGGGCCAGCAGGCGGCGGCGGACGTGGGCGACGGGCGGACAGGCGACGTCTGTGGCCGGCAATGGGCACACGACCCGCAGCAGGCAGAGGCGAACGGCCGGTGAAAGAGCATTTTCCTATCCCTCTGATTTTGATGTTTGATAACAACACACTTATCGGTTTAATCGTGTGCTAAGTGTATCACAGGTTTGATAAGAGAGTGGCACAAAGGTTGGCATATCAATTACCTTTGTGAAAAACCATTGTGCCAACCGGTAGTACCGGAACTATGACCGGTACTACCGCTTGACACCGGTACTACCGGTTGGTACCATGCAAAACTGAGGAGGGTGTGTGCTAGTCAGTACCACCCGGTACTACGGAGCGGCACTACCGGTCCAACCGGTAGTACCGCTTGACACGGTCATACCGCTCGGCAGTACCGGGCCGTTCTGAAGAACATCCACTCCTCTCCGTTTTGGTCAGTACCAAGCGGTACTGTAACACCCTCAGAATCGGACCTATGCAAGTTTTAGCGAAACCCGCCAAACCCGCATAGAAACGATTCAAAGGTGCCCACCAGGCACTTTCGTGCGGGTGAAAAACGAAGTAATAACATTACACAACAGTCCTCGATGGGACCCACAGAACCGATATATATAACGGCGACTCACATGAGTCAAGAATATAGATATAATATACAAAGATCCAAAACACCTTGAAAACGATAGAGCGTCCGACTACGGACAAGAGGCAAATGGGGCTAAGAGCCCTGAAGAATAACCAATGGCGTCCATAACCCTGCCCAGGCCAAGCCGGAAGGGTAACCCTGCTAACGGCGTCGATCTCAAAACCTGCTTAAACAAAAGGGGTGCCGACAAAGGGCAAAGGAAAAAGAGGAGCGTCAGTACTAAGGCCAGTACACGGCGAGACTAGAATTCGGCGGTCCTCGCCTACATAGGTGTGGTGGACTGAGCGGCAGCGGCAGCATGCACTAAACAACCTATAGAGACTCGATACAACTGGCGGCAATCAGAGAGGGGTAAGAAAGACCTATTCGGATCCAACCTGATTCTACCATCAAACAAACCCATCCTGGTGTTTCCCCCTCGAGACCAATCGAGGAAGTCAACCGAGGAACTCACACAGTTGGCAGTTTTAATTATTCAGTTATAGTTGCGGCACTTTACTAGTCAGGTTTAGATAATCATCCTGATAAAGTAAGCAGTGGGCACTTTTAGTTAACCATTCCGTTATAGTGGCAACACTTACTAGTCAGATACAATTAGCATGAGATAACCCCAAAACCCAGCAGTTGTTGGTACTTTTATTTACCATTCCGTTGTAGTTGCCATACTTACTAGTCAGATTCAATGGTCGCAAGCGACATCTCAAACAAGCAATTGTGGGCAGTATTATTTAGCCATTCCATTATAGTGAAGCTGATTACTAGTCATTATAAAGTCAAATTTATAGCAATAAACTTTAGTTATGCTTGTCTATGGTCGAGATACTGTGCTCCAAGTCATCCATAACCGCGGACATGGCTTTCAGAAAGTTTTACCCGGCCGGGGTGCACCAATAGCAACACACACTCGATCAACCTCGGAAAAACCAAATCAAAACCCAACGAGGCTTTCACGACAAAGCAATCACAGGATTCAGAAATATTTCAGGGGGCCACCCCATTGAGTAGACCCGCAACGAAGTAAGCAAGCTCCGAGACAGACTCAAGGTTTGGGTAGACGGCTGTGAACGACTGGGAACCCAAAACTGGGCTTGTCGACACCGCGGAATCGTGTCCCGCTCCTAAACAGTACAGTGTGCTATCCATCGCACAATTTAAATAAAGCAGTAAAGCATGGCATAAGTACAGGATCATAATTAAAACCTCAAACTAGTTTGTGGCCCCAAGAAATAAGACTGAATCAAGCTCTGGCTCAGGGGGGTCCCATATACCTCCCGGATGTGGATAGCGCGATAAAATCAAGGAACAGGTATCAAGTACTCGGGGTCCTACGGGACACAAGTGGGCGTTCGGAAACCAAATATTTTCTATCACCCACCGATGCCTCTGCTTATTTCAATTTTAGTTGTTAAACAGGAATTAAAGTGAACAATAAGTAAAACCATGATCATATCCAACATCAACATGCGGCAATACTCCAACAACTGTGGAACTTGACAACACGCAACAACATTTGAGCAAGCGACTACGACGCGCAAGTCCAACTATCTACCAAACAACAGGTAATAGGATGTGTCCGAGGCAATATGGCTGCAAGGGGATATCACGGGTACGGAAACTAGAGCATCGCAACACAGATAGCAATAGATCAACAGGAGGGAAGTAAATACTATAAAAGTAAGATAGGTAGAAAGGAGGGAGATGCTCGCCTGAAAACATTGTCGAAGGGTTCAACCGAAGATCGGGTCGACACTCGCATCAACTCAACGGCCCAATCCGCGAAGAAGCAAAAGCTAGAAGAAACACCGGATGCACTATTTAATACAACGGCAGAAGATCGGCATGATGCATGTATGATGTATGTCATGGCGAAGGTGCGATGCAATTAGGTCAATATTAAGTGGAACCGGGGTCCCGACAATTAGTTAGATGGTTCAAGTTATTTAGAAAACCCCCGCAATTTACATGTTGCATTATCAAGACAAAAGATAGCACCGGTTCGCTACACAAGTTTAAATGAGGCCAATATGAGACTAGATTTGCCCGCATATGGACCCCATATTTAATTATTAGGTGATTCGGCATAAGGCCCCCAAACCACACAATATGCATGCGAGTATGACAATTCAATATGCGACAAGTTGTTATTATATTATAAAATAGGGTTCTCGGATAAGAGGTTCACACATTGAGGGGGCTCGACGATCTTGGGGTTCCGGGGTTCGGGGTCGGTCTCAGGGTTCAGGGTCTTCGGATCGGGGTAGATCTGGCGTTCCGGGAAGAAGGACTTGGTTCGGCGTCGGGCGCATCGGGTTCTTCCGGGTCGGTGCCGTTCTTGTCGTCGCGAAGGTCTTGTCGGGTCCGCGCCATCGAGCCGGTGTTAGCGTCCGGGAGGAAGAACTTGGCGTTCCGCGGCGATCTTGGCGTCAGGGTTCTCGGTCATCGGTAGATCTTGTCATCGCTCTGTTGTTGATCTCGACACCTACGATGGAGATCTTGGGGTTCGAACTTGATTATCGGAGGCGAACTTGGGGCTCGACACCGGGGTCTTCAGGGTTCCCCGAGTTCCGGCAGAAGATCTTGGGGTCCATGCCGCGGTTACTAGCGGACCGTGCTGGAGATTAAAATGGTTGTCTTCCTCCCATGGCAAGCTTGGCAGATGGTCTTTACCATTCCAGGATCGACCTTGTTCAACCAAACAATCTTGGCGTACCCCTGTTGGAGATCACGGTGCAGAGGACGCCTCAAGAGGAGAGCCGGAGGAGGGTGGCCGCTGGGTCGAGTCCGTGCGTTAGGGGCGGCCTGCCCATGTCGGTGCTACAGCAGAGGGACGTGCGGCGGCGCGAGGAAGAACTTGGGCCGGCGCACAGAGACGGAGGCCGACGCGAGATGCAGGCGGTTGGAGCCGGGCGTTGACGCTGAACAGGGACGGTGGCCGCGGGACGCAGCGGCCAGCAGGGAGGTCGCCGTCGAGCTCGATGGACATGGTGGCGGCCGGTCTGGATGGGAGGGGATCCCGAGGAGGCAGACGGCGAGGACGGGGCCGACGGCGCAGGCGAGACTGCCGGGGGCGACGGCGACTCGTCGGAGGCGGCGCAGGCAGAGGTGCCGAGGAGCTAGGGCGACAGGGGCGGCTCGAGGAGGGCGCCGGCGCGGCCGGGGCCGGCGCTGGAGGCGGCGGGCGCAGGCGAGCTGGGGGGAGCGGTGGAGGGGCGCAGCGGCGAGAGGCAGACGGGGCGGAGGGTGTGCCGTGGCCGGAGGCGGCGGGGACCGGGGATGACGAGGGGAGGAGCGCGGTGGTCCGGCGAGGCGAGGTCAGAAGGCCGGCGGCCGCAGAGGGGGACGCGGAGAGGGGAGAGATGGGGCAGAGGCTGCGGGGCGCCGGCGAGCGCGTCGGGGACGAGGAGGCTCCGGCGGGGGTCGGAGCGGGGCGAGGTCGCGAGCGGGGTGGGGAGGAAGGGGCCAGGCGGGGTGCGGTGCTATGGGGCCAGAGAGGATGCGGGCGGGCCGGGCGGCGCCGCGGTGAGGGGAGAGGTGGGGGAGCGCCCGCGGGCGGAAGGAGGGAGACGCGGTGGGAAGAACGCGTCCGCGTGGAAGACGCGTCCGCGTGGGAGACGCGGTGGGGAGGCTGCAGGTGGGTCCGGGGCAGGGGAGGACCGGGTCCAAGGGAACGTGGGGCCAAGGGGGAAAGAGGGGGCGCGGCCTGGCAGGTGGGGACTGGGTGGGGTCGGGCCCAGCGACCAGGGAGGATGGCGCGTGGGTGGGGTGGTGGCTGGGTGAGTGTTGGGGTGGCCAGGGCGCGGGTGGGGCCAGGGGAAAGGTGGAAGAGGGAGTGGGGCTGGGGAGAGAGAGAGGGAGTGGCTGGGCCAAGTGGCAGCACATGGTTGGCTGGGGGAAAGGGAGAGGGGAGGTGGCAAGTTGCTATTGGGTGGGGTGATGTGGAGGCTGGGTTGGGGTAGATAGGTTGGTAGAAAAGGGTATGGGGTGGACCGATTTGAAAATGGGGGTGGTCGTTCGGGTCGAATCGGCCCGTTCGACTGCCCCCACTAAAAATAATTTAACATTTTATTTATTTTAAAAGCACCGTTTGCAAACCGATAGCAGACAAACAAAATAATCCGGAGACCCGGGGTTTTGTGTTTGAATAAAGATGGGGCGTTTAGAAAACAAAACCAGACTTTTCAAAAATAGTTTTATGCAAACAGATGCAAGATGATGACGATGCTCAAATGCAATGTGGCATGATGACATGAGCATGCGGTCATGATGATGCAATGCACAAAAACAACGCGATTTTCTAGTAGTGGTTTTGCGGGATGCCACAGGTACTTGGGACCGGTACTACCGCCCAGACCGGTAGTACCGCGTCATACGACCGGTACTACCGCTTGGGGGTAGTACCGCAAGGGCGATACCGCCTAGACCTGAAGATGGCTAGACGAACTAAAGCATCTCCGGTACCTGGTCCGGTACCTGACCGGTAGTACCGCTTGCGGTAGTACCGCTTGAGTACCGGTACTACCGGTACATTAAAGACTCCAACGGCCATATTTCGTGGAGGGGTATAAATACCCCTCCACCTACCTTGGGACAAATTGCTCAGCTCATTTAAGTCAAAGACCACCATTGGAGTCCATTAGAGCCACCCAATCTTCAAGATTTCCTCATTCCACCACCCAAAGTCCTTGATCTTTGGGGGATCGAAGGAGGAGGCCCCGATCTACTACTTCACCAAAAGAGATCTTCATTTCCCCCTCATTTCATTGAGGGCCCCTTTGCTCTAGTGTTTTCTTGGAAACCCTAGTTCTTATTTTGGTTCTTACAAGCTTGTCTTTGATTGCTTTGACAGCTTGCTTGTATTTGAGAGCCTCCGATTAAGTTGTGGATGTGTGCCCCAAACTTGTAACGGTGCCGGCTTCCACCTTGAAGGTTGCTGATATAGTGGAAGGTGAATCGATCCTGTTGGGGTGAGATTCATCGGAGAACAAGGGAGGCCTCTCGTGGCGTTGGTGGTTTGAAACCACCCCCTCTCCAAACGTAGACGTACTTCCCCTCAAAAGGAAGGAACTACGGGAAACAAATCCTTGTGTCTCCGCGTCCACTTTTCGGTTACTTCTATCCTTTACCACACCTTACTTACTTGTTACTACTTTGTGTTGTGGTAGCTCTTGCATAACTGTCATATAGGTAAATTCACCGTAGTTGCATTATCTAGAGAATTTACCTTATTGTCCAACCTTAATTTGAAAAAGAAGAAAATTTGAAGTAGCACCTATTCACCCCCCCTCTAGGTGCCCATACGATCCTTTCAATTGGTATCAGAGCCTCGGCTCTTTATTCGGGCTTTACCACCTAAGAGAATATGGGTAGCAACGAAGGGGATGGTGGTAGTGAGCCGATACCGGTGACCATGGAAGACCTCAAAAACTTGGAAACAAGATTGAGCTCTTCCTTGGTCAACGAAGTCAAGAAGATGCTCGAGCAACTTCTTAAAGACAACGAAAGCTCATCACCCCCATCTCCTCAAGAGGATCAACCATCCATTTTACCTAAAGGGAATACATCGGTATCCCCCGAGGGTATGGTGGTGGTGGGTAAACTTGACAACGTTAATTCCTCCACACACAATGATGGTGGGAAGGGTGAGCACCGTGACTCATGGTACTCTCCCGACCCTCCAATCCCTCACCCTCATGTATACAATAGAGGTGACCCACCTAAGCTTGAAGAATCTGCTACTTTTGCTCAATGGCAATCACTAATGAGGACTCATATGCGCAGCTCTTGCATTGAACTATGGAACATCATTGAGCATGGACTCTTTATTGGGGATCCAAACAACTTGACAAGAAGAGAGATTGTTAATAGTCAACTCAATGCCACTGCTCTGCATATGATTCAACAAGGTTTGGGGACAAAGGATTATCCACACATTGAGCACTTTAGCATTGCCAAGGAAGCTTGGGATGCTCTCACTGTGTTGTTTATTGGAAATGAGAGTATGAGGAGGAACCGATATGATGCTCTAAGCAATGAAGCCGAAGGCTTCTACATGAAAGAAGGTGAATATCACGAAGACATGTACCGAAGGCTCAAGACCACCGCCACTGCTTTTAGGAATGTGGGTGCCTCACATGTGGATGATGCATGGATAAAAAGGAAATATGTGAGTGCACTCATGCCTTTTGAGCCCACCGACTTGAAGAGCCTACAAGGAAGACACAACTACCATCTCATGACCTCAAATGAAGTTATGCAAGAGATGGCTGCTTTCAAGGTTGCCGCCAAGAATGCCAAAGATGCCCGTGCTCGTGTCCTTGGTATGAGCAATGTTGTCAATGTTGCTTTGAAGGCCAAAGTTGTGGACCATGGGGATGAAGATGGTAGTGATGAAGGGCTTTCCATGGACCATCCCGATGAAGTCAAGATTGCTCATGGTCAATATATGGCTTTCTATGCAAAGAACTTTTGGAAGAACCCCGCCAAGGCCAAGATGGAAATGGAATGGAGAAGCAATCCAGATGGGAAAAGAGAGAATACCACAAGGTTGAGAACTTGCTTCAATTGTGGTGACCGCTACCACTTTGTGGCTAGTTGCCCCTATGAGAAGAGAGAAGATCATGGTGGTAAGCTTGTGTTGAAGAAGACTCTCAAGGGACCGTACAAGAAACCTTTCATAAAAAATAATCCCATCAAAAAGAAGCCGAGAGAAATTGTCTTGATCACTCATGAAGAGTACTCCTCCGACAATGAAGATGATGAAGATGACGAGGAGGAACTTCTCATGGTGTGGCTGCTCTTGCCACCACCTCCACTCCGACATTATCACTCTTCGATTCTCCAAATGAGAACTCTTCCACCAAGAACGTCACTTGCCTTATGTCAAGAGGAACGGAGGTATCTTCATCATCCGGCTTTACTCACTTAGATAATGATGAAATTGATGATGAGATGTCTCTTGATGTTAAAAAGGAATTAATTGCCTTTGATGAGTTTATGACTAACCTAGAAGGTGATGCTAAGCTACATTTTGGAAACATCTTAGATCAACTATCACATACTCAAGAGCTTCTAGATGTAAGATGTAAACTTGGGCATGAACATATGATTGAGCTAGAGGCTTTAAACAATGCTCTAGAAGAAGAACAAGAAACTAGGTTGTCACTTGAATTAAAACTTGAAGGGCTTGATGAGGCAAATGACACTATTGTTAACAAACTCATCAAAGAGCGTGATCATGCTATTACTAAATACAAAAGGGCTAAAAAGGACAAAGTTGAGTTTGGTGTGGTTCATGAAAAACTTGCCGAGGACTTCAGTTTGCTTAACAAGGCTCACAAGGCCCTGGAGAGTGAACTCTTGTCACTCACAAAGTCCCATGAAACACTTCAAACTCAATTGGCCAGTATTCCTTCACCTAGTAACTTCATTCCATCTAGTAGCACAACTATTCTTGAAGAGAATGCTAGGTTGAAGGGGGAGCTTGCTAAGGCCACATTTCCACAAGGCAACAATTCCATTGATGATCTTTTGAGCAAGCAAAGGCGTAGTGGTTATAAAGGGGGCATTGGTTTTGTTTCCAAAACCAAGAAGAAGAACAATAAGAAGAAGAAGGACAAGCCCAAACAAGAGACCAACAAGACCATTGTGGAGAGTAAGACCACAGGTGGTAAAACTATGTCACATGATGACTTTGCGGGAAGTGCTAACCCTCACTATGTTCTAATGCGTGATTACTATGGTGATGTGTATGCACAATATGTTGGTACTTATGATGGTTATATTACTTGGTCTATTTGGGTTCCCAAGACCCTTGTTGCTAACAAAAGAGGACCCATTGAAAAATGGGTACCTAAAAATTAGCTTGATCTCTTGTAGACTTATGCTTCCGGAGGGTCAAAGTGGGTGCTTGATATTGGTTGCACAAGTCATATGACCGGAAGCTCGTCTATTGTCAAGGAGTTAAAGCCTAATGATGATCAAATTACCGTGACATATGCCGACAAATCAAAGTCTAAGGTAATGGGTTTCGGCAAGGTTGTGGTTGCTCACGACATTACACTCGTGAACGTCATGCTTGTTGAGACCCTTGGATACAATTTACTCTCTGTCCTTGCTCTTGGTAAGATGGGCTTTGCCGTCTTCATTGATGTAGATATTGTGGTATTCTTGTGGAGCAAGTCTCTAAAGGTCGCTTTCGTTGGGCACGTCGAACATGACTTGTATGTGGTGGACTTCTCGGAGCAAACCACTACAGGTCCAATGTGCTTATTCGGAAAGGCCGATGTGGGTTGGTTATGGCATCGCCGACTAGCCCATGTCAATATGAGAACTTTGCAAAGTCTCCATAAAGAGGGCCATATAGTTGGACTAAAAGAAAATGTTTCCTTTGCTAAAGATCGTGTTTGCAGGGCATGTGTTCTAGGGAAGATGCATGACGCTCCTCACAAGCCCACGAACCAAATCAAGTCTAACAAGATCTTGGAACTCCTCCATGTGGACCTATTTGGTCCTCCATCTCATGCAAGTCTTGGAGGGAAGAAATATTGTTTGGTGATTGTTGACGACTTTTCAAGATACTCTTGGGTTTATTTCTTCAAGTTGAAGAGTGAAACTCAAAAGAATTTTATCGACTTCATCAACTTGGTTCAACGGCAACACAATGTTCCCGTGTTGATTATAAGAAGTGACAACGGCACCGAGTTCAAGAACTACACCTTGAATGATTTCCTTAGTGATGAGGGGATTAAACATCAATATTCCGCTGCATACACCCCTCAACAAAATGGTGTGGCCGAAAGGAAGAACCGGACTCTTATTGAGATGGCTAGGACCATGTTGGCGGAGTTTAAATCTCCATAAAACTTTTGGGCCGAAGCCATCTCCACCGCTTGCCATGCTTCAAACCGACTCTACCTCCGCAAGAAAATCAACAAGACTCCATATGAGATACTTACCGGTAACAAGCCCAACATATCTTATTTCCGGGTGTTTGGTTGTAAGTGTTTCTATCTCATCAAAGGTGTTCGTTTCTCTAAATTCGAGTCTAAAGCATTAGAGGGTATTTTTGTTGGATATGGTCTCGAATCTCACACTTATAGAATCTATGATAAGCTCTCTGGAGCCGTCATATAATCTTGTAGTGCAACCTTCGAAGAATATGATGGTCCCCAAGGGGGGCGTGTTGATGCTTGTGATGCAGATGATGAAATGCCTCAGGATGCCATAGGAAGAATGGGTGTGGGATATATCCGCCCCGTTGAGGAACCCCTGATGGAGGATCGAGAAGAACTATGCTACACTCGAGTGGAGCCCTCATCTTCACAACCTCAACATGCTCCATCTACCGAAGACGACATTGACTCAAGCCAAAGACAAGATGTGGACCCTCAACATAGTGATCAATGTGTGAACTCTAGTCAAAGGGAGCTTGGTCCATTCGATGGGTTGTCAAGTGGTGCCAAGTCAATTTGTCAAGGAAGATCCATCCAAACTGTTTTGAGACAAGCTCAAATTGATGCTAGAAGAGCACTTGATCAAGACCAAGGTCAATCCTTGCCTCCCAATGTAGAGGATGACTCCAGTGATGATCAAGGTCAAGTTGATGGTCAAGACGAGGATCAAAATGATGAAGAGGGTCCTCCAAGAAACAAAACGGAGATCCACGCTCGTCGCGAAGCTAGAAAGGAAAGAATGTTGGAACTAAGAGATCACACTCTCCAAAATGTTGTTGGAGATCTAAGGAAAGGTATTTCCACAAGAGCACAATTGAAGAGGTTCAGTGAACACCAAGCACACATCTCCATGATTGAACCAAAGAAAGTGTGGGAAGCTCTTGAAGATTCGGATTGGTTAGAAGCTATGCACAAAGAGCTCAACAACTTTGAGAGAAACAAAGTGTGGAAGTTAGTTGAGAAGCCAAAGGATTGCCGCAATGTTATTGGAACAAAGTGGATATTCAAGAACAAGCAAGATGAGCATGGAATTATAGTAAGGAACAAGGCTAGATTGGTTGCACAAGGGTATTCTCAAATTGAAGGCATTGATTATGGAGAGACTTATGCACCCGTGGCTCGCCTTGAGTCCATCCGTATCCTTCTTGCTTATGCGGCACATCATAACTTTAAGTTGCAACAAATGGATGTAGAAAGTGCATTCCTTTATGGTCCTTTAAATGAATTGGTATATGTTAAGCAACCCCCGGGATTTGAGGACCCCAACTTCCCAAACCGTGTCTACAAGCTTGATAAGGCACTCTATGGACTCAAGCAAGCCCCACGCACGTGGTATGAGCACCTTAGAGAGTTATTGTTTGACCGTGGCTTTGAGGTTGGGAAAATTGATCCCACTCTTTTTACTAAGAGGGTCAATGGGGAGCTTTTTGTATGCCAAATATATGTTGATGATATTATCTTTGGCTCATCTAACAAAGATTTTAATGATGAATTCTCAAAGCTTATGACTAGTAGGTTCCGGATGTCTTTGATGGGGGAGTTGAAAGTATTTCTTGGCTTTGAGATCAAGCAAGTTAGAGGAGGAACATTCTTCAACCAAGCCAAGTATACTCAAGATATGCTCAAGAGATTCAAAATGCAAGATTTGAATGGAGCTCCTACTCCCATGGCTACAAAGACTCATCTAGAACAAAATCCAAATGGTAAAGATGTGGATCAAAAGGTATACCGGTCTATGATTGGTTATTTGCTTTACCTTTGTGCATCTAGACCCGATATTGTGTTGAGTGTAGGTGTGTGTGCAATATATCAAGCGGCTCCTAAGGAAAGCCATTTAATGGCGGTCAAGAGAATCTTTCGATATTTAGTTCATACCCCATTTTATGGTCTTTGGTATCCTCAAGGCTCAACATTTGCTCTTTGTGGATACACGGATTTGGATTGGGCGGGGGACAAGGATGATAGAAAATCAACATCCGGGGCTTGCCAATTCCTTGGTAGGTCCTTGGTATGTTGGTCTTCTAAGAAGCAAAATTGTATATCTCTCTCCACCTCCGAAGCCGAGTATGTTGCTGCCGCTAGTGCTTGCACTCAATTGCTATGGATGAGGCAAACTTTAAAGGAATACGGTGTCCATTGTGACAAAGTGCCTCTTCTATGTGACAATGAAAGTGCCATCAAAATTGCATACAACCCGGTAAATCACACAAGGACAAAACATATTGAGATTCGTCACCACTTCATTAGAGATCATGTTGCTCGAGGTGATATTGATCTATCCTATGTTTCTACCAAAGATCAACTTGCCGATATCTTCACGAAGCCACTTGATGAAGCAAGGTTTTGCTACTTGAGGAATGAACTAAATATCGTAGATTCAAGGAGCTTGACTTGATTATCTTGCACTCTCACCTAATACTCAACCCATATTTAGTTTAGGTGTAGGCATGGACATAGGGGGAGTGCGGTCCTAATTGATTGGACCATCCCTCCCCCATTATGCGCAAAGTAAACAAAATCATTCCTCTTAATATAATTTTGTGATATGTGAGCTTAATGATGAGTTTCGGTAATGGACCCAAGATATATCTTCGTGGTGCCAAGCCGAGTATACTCAAATATGGTGACCTAGGCCACCGCCCCCTCTCAATAGAGAGGTTGATGCGCGTACTCGTGTTTGTCATCTTTGATTTGATTTTTACTCATGATTGTCATCTTGTGAATTGCCTTCATCGTTCTTAGTCTCATGCACTCTAGTTTGGTTTTGAACCTCTTTTTCTTCGATTTTTAGAGTGCATGTGCTTCCCAGCTCACTTGTCTTAACCCAAGCCTCCTTACTCCATCACGAAAACCCTCTCTCTATCTGCACAAGAATCACCTTTGTTTCCTGGCATTTGGAATCAGATGGGACCGGTATTACCGGATGTGGGAGCGGTACTACCGGACCTGGGTAGTTCCCAGGTCATATCCAGGAACGGTACTACCGCCCACATGTTCGGTACTACCGGTCACCAGTACTACAGGTTGGGGAACCGGTACTACCGCTTACGAGCGGTACTACCGCTTCAGCAACCGGTACTACCGGTCGGCGTTTTCCTGGTATATATTGGACACGCGTGGGGAGGCACCCCTTAGTGCCTCATTCATCCCCACGCCCCCCACTCATACCCGCGCCGCCGCCAGAGACCTTGAAGCCGTCGGAGCCCTGCCATGCCCTCCTCTCCCCGGATCCCCCTTGGATTCGGCCTCTTGGCGGGCTCCCACCTCTTTCCACCGCCATGGATCCCGGTACAACCGCCCTTTCTCTCTTCGTTTTATTTTCTCCTTAGATCTAGGTTTTGGCTTAGATTTGTGGAGAAACTGACATATTGAAAGGTTGTACTGCCATATGCTTCCCTTGTTACCAAGTAGAATCATCTATTTACAGTTTAATGCTGTCAATTTAGTCCGTTTCCATCAGATCTGACGAACTTGTGCCGCTCAACCGGTAGTACCAGAACTTTTTCCGGTACTACCGCTTGCAAACAGTACCACCGGTCGTCAGGCCCGGTAGTACCGGCCTAAACTGACCGCCTTTTTCTGCTTCATATTTGACTCTCTCGTTTGCTCCTTGATTCTTGTGCCCTTACCCCCTTGCTATCCTCCCTCGTGCTTTCACAGATGCAGGTGGTTCTCGGGGTGCACGCAAGCGTTCCAAGACTAGCCGTGAGATTGTTGAGGAAGAGACGGAGTCTGAGGAAGAGGTTATGCCACAGCCAAGACACCGTTCCAAGTTGCCTGCCACTCGAGGTGGTCGTGGGGGTCGTGAAGGGGTTACCAAGCACTCTGCTGGGCGTGGCAGCGCCCCTCCCTCTCGCCCCTTCCTCTGGGCGTACCAAAAGTCTCATCTCTGGGCCATCTGGGCCAAGGAAACTGTCAGACATCTCTGAGTCAGAGTTTAGGGCTCTCCGGATTGACAATGCATACTCCCACGACCGGAGCGAGGCCAGGGAAGACAGTCTCTTCTATGATGATTTCCAAGAGCGTGTTTATCATGAGGTTCTTTTGACCAATATCCAGATGGTGGTGCCTCAGCAGTGGATTGACATGGGGCACATTGACAAGAATCTTGACTACTTTGCTGAAGCTAAGGAAATCTGCTCTCACCTTGGCTTGTTCCCCATTATGGAGTTCCAGTATGACTATGATCCCCTCCTTATTTGCCAGTTTTATGCCACTGCACATTTCCACACTGGCCGCACTCGGAAGATTACCTGGATGACTCAAGGTGTTGTCAAGGAAGCTACACTTGCGGAGTTTGCTGCAATATTGGGGTATGAAGATCGCGGTCGGGACGTTCCTTGTGGTTTTCGCCATCACATGCGGGATCACCCCTCCAATAAGGATGTCCTTACACCTCTGTATATCCGGGGCCGTGGGATTGCTGGCAAGATCAAGGTTCTTCTCCCCACATATGACATTCTCCATCGCATTTTCCGTGAGACTGTTGCTCCTCGTGTGGGCAACAAGGATGAGATACATGGGTTCTCTTTTGACTTGCTATTCAACACCTTCCTCAACCGAGACTCAGGCACTCCTCTTGATGTGTCAGACTTCATATGGAATGAGATGGTTGCTGCTGCACACTCTCGGAGGGTTCCCCCATTTGCTCCTTATATTATGGCCCTCATTGTGTCAAAGTGCCCCGTCATTGCTAGGACACTCTCCACTCGCTCTCTCATTGTGCACATGCCAAAGGCACTCAAGATCAAGACACATGCTAAACCTCGTGTTGCGGCGGGTGAGGAAGAAGAGGATGACTCTGAGGATGCTGACAGTGGGCATGACACTGACTATGTTGCCTCCCGTCGCAAGAATGCTAAGACCTCTTGGGCCAAAAGGATGGAGGTCAAGCTCAAGAAGATCTTTTGCTTCCAGGTTGACAACCAGAAGCGCATGTATGAGGCGCATGTGTATGCCAAGAAAGCCAGTGCTCGGCAGAAGTACATGATGGCTGCTCAGGGTTTGACCGTCTCCGAGGGGTCCGAGACCAACATCACTCCAGAAGATCAGTGGATCTCTCAGCACAACATTTGGGACGATGATGTCTCTTCCTTGCACCGCGCCCCACCCCCTTACGAGGAGGACCTTGAGGATGAGGAGGAGGAGGATGAGTGACCGTTGGGATGGTAGTCTTGCACTTGTCCCTTTTTGGTGTCTTGATGCCAAAGGGGGAGAAGTTGCACTTTAGGCACGGGTGTTGCATGGGAAGTCACAGGCTCGTTCTTATCTTGATCCTTTTATTGCTTGTGAACTTCGATTTCCCTCTAGTTATGTATGAGACTATGTTTTTATGTGTGAAATTATGTAGTGGTTATTTCATGGATCCATCTTATGAGACTATGTGGTTTATTTCATTGGATCCATCTTGTGATGATATGCATTATCTATTGTCTATATATTTCTCATCACATGCTATTATGCAAAGGTATGATTTCAAATGCTAGTATCAATATTCGTGTATCCATGTTGGGTTTGTAAAATAGAGGGGGAGGTTCGTTTCTACAAATCTAGGGGGAGCCCCATTTCTATTTTACAAATTCCATATGCTCCCTATTAAAATCATCTTGCAAAAGTGTATTGTCATCAAACACCAAAAAGGGGGAGATTGAAAGAGCATTTTCCTATCCCTCTGATTTTGATGTTTGATAACAACACACTTATCGGTTTAATCGTGTGCTAAGTGTATCACAGGTTTGATAAGAGAGTGGCACAAAGGTTGGCATATCAATTCCCTTTGCGAAAAACCATTGTGCCAACCGGTAATACCGGAACTACGACCGGTACTACCGCTTGACACCGGTACTACCGGTTCCAGTACCGGTTGGTACCGTGCAAAACTGAGGAGGGTGTGTGCTAGTCAGTACCACCCGGTACTATGGAGCGGCACTACCGGTCCAACCGGTAGTACCTCTTGAGACAAGCGGTACTACAGCTTGACACGGTCGTACCGCTC
This sequence comes from Avena sativa, assembly GCA_916181665.1. Classification (NCBI taxonomy): domain Eukaryota; kingdom Viridiplantae; phylum Streptophyta; class Magnoliopsida; order Poales; family Poaceae; genus Avena; species Avena sativa. The sequence goes on along the minus strand of OV702281.1, from coordinate 410,652,695 downwards.
GGCAGTACCGGGCCGTTCTAAAGAACATCCACTCCTCTCCGTTTTGGTCAGTACCAAGCGGTACTTGGGACCGGTACTACCGCCCAGACCGGTAGTATCGCGTCATACGACCGGTACTACCGCTTGGGGGTAGTACCGCAAGGGCGATACCGACCAGACCTGAAGATGGCTAGACGAACTAAAGCATCTCCGGTACCTGGTCCGGTACCTGACCGGTAGTACCGCTTGCAAGCGGTACTACCGGTACCTTAAAGACTCCAACGGCCATATTTCGTGGAGGGGTATAAATACCCCTCCACCTTCCTTGGGACAAATTGCTCAGCTCATTTAAGTCAAAGACCACCATTGGAGTCCATTGGAGCCACCCAATCTTCAAGATCTCTTCATTCCACCACCCAAAGTCCTTGATCTTTGGGGAATCGAAGGAGGAGGCCCCGATCTACTACTTCACCAAAAGAGATCTTCATTTCCCCCTCATTTCATTGAGGGCCCCTTTGCTCTAGTGTTTTCTTGGAAACCCTAGTTCTTGTTTTGGTTCTTACAATCTTGTATTTGATTGCTTTGACAGCTTGCTTATATTTGGGAGCCTCCGATTAAGTTGTGGATGTGTGCCCCAAACTTCTAACGGTGCCGGCTTCCACCTTGAAGGTTGCCGATATAGTGGAAGGTGAACCAATCCCGTTGGGGTGAGATTCATCGGAGAACAAGGGAGGCCTCTCGTGGCGTTGGTGGTTTGAAACCACCCCCTCTCCAAACGTAGACGTACTTCCCCTCAAAAGGAAGGAACTACGGGAAACAAATCCTTATGTCTCCGCGTCCACTTTTCGGTTACTTCTATCCTTTACCGCACCTTACTTACTTGTTACTACTTTGTGTTATGGTAGCTCTTGCATAATTGTCATATAGGTAAATTCACCGTAGTTGCATTATCTAGAGAATTTACCTTATTGTCCAACCTTAATTTGAAAAGGAAGAAAATTTGAAGTAGCACCTATTCACCCCCCCTCTAGGTGCCCATAAGATCCTTTCAGCCGAAGAGATGGCCGGAGACAGCGGCAAGCCGGCGGCAGCGACGTCGAAAAAACGACGACGACAGGGACGGTGGCGGCTGTGACGATGTTGCAGAAAAAACAGTCTAACCTAGCTCTGATATCATGTCAGGAATATGCAACATGTATTCCTCTGGGGGCCAAAGGCCACAATATATAGTACAGGTACATGTGTGAATATGCGGAAAGCCCCCTAACATATAGGGAAACTACAATATACAAATATATACATCTAACAACATCAAGTTATATTTACATAACGTATTGTGGGTTGATTTTTATGTAATCCAATACTCTTTGTACAAAAATTTTAGTCTACATCTCATTCATTGTTGTTTCATTCAAAGGCTTAGAAAACACCGGTTCATGGATACACGGGTTCTCTATAAACTTTCAGGGCACTGTGGGTGTATATGATTGCACGCTACTCATTTAAGTTTCATCCAGCCAAAAACCACCATGGCGTTTTGATATTTCTGCCATCACCGAGAAAATTAACCCTTTTCACCTCTGACATGCAAGCACGAATTGATATGCAATGCCACCATTGTATCCCTAAGAATATGATATGATAAGGGGTATATTTTAAATATGTGCATTTTCATTGCATGCATTTGTGAACATGAAAATTTCAAACTTTTATTTCAAAGTGATAAAACCATTAGAATTGAACTCTCGTGTTTAATTGGACTTAGGTCAACACTAGGATTTGAATTCAGATTTCAATATGATCTTTGTATTTTCAAAATTTGGAAATTCAAAGTTAATGAAAACATATAAAAGAGTTAGGGACACATATTCACTTATACATAATAAATTGATTCTTAAACAAACTAGAATCCGTACAAGTGTTTGAATTCAAAATGAAGGTTTGGATTATTCAAACTTGAGTTCAAATTCAATAATTCACGATAACTACCAATATAGGCAGAATAATACAAGACAAGTTTTGTATTGATCGTAAGAATATTCTTTACAACAAGAGTATTTTTTACAAGATTTATTATAGATGAATCAAAGAAGAAGAATTCTAAGAAGAGGAAACCCTAGTACAAACTAAGTAAAATTAGAAGAAAATTCTATCTAGTTTCTATCTACATTCTTGATCTTCTTCTCTTCCACTTGACATGCACAACAAAACTAAATGGAAACCACTTTGCAATACTTAAAATGTTAGTTCCACCCATATGGTTTGGATCATGATCAGATGATCATCGATAAGTAACAACAATAGATGAACCTCGGGAAGTACCAACATGACCATAACCAAAATCATAAGTAGAAGTGTGTTCTAAGCTAAGAAATCACAGTAGAATAACGAGCACCTCAAACCATTAGATTCCTTAGAAAAAATCAAACAGTAATGACCTTGATGAACACTTTATGGTTCATTCGATCATCTCAAGTTAAATCATAAGTAAACAAGTCTTGTGCAGCAGTAACAAGCTCACCAGAATTATAAATAGAGGACTAAACCAGCACTCCAACTCACAAATATCAGATAAAAACTCATAAGAAACAAACTCTGGGAAGAGGCTGAGTGAGATATGCAAACCACATTTACACACACTCACTAAGAGAGAGAGAGAGAGAGAGAGAGAGAGAGAGAGAGAGATGAGTAGAAGAAAGAACAGGAGGAGAAGAAACAATGAACTACACCACATCTTCAACATCCACACTTTGGAAAGTATAATGGTTGTTAGCTAGAAACCTAAGAATAGAGATAATAGTAGACAGGGATCATCTGGATACAAAGAGGGTGAATAAGGTAGCTATACCTAGCATTGTCACTGATTAGATAACAACCAATGCATATTCCCTAAGGAAGCACCACATATGACAAGCTCATTCAGGAGCACTAGCACAACATTTAAGATTAGGAAAGTTACCCGAACAAAGAATTAAGAACAAGAACTATACTATTATCACCTATCCCCACTTTCTCAGACATTAAGATAATTGCCCGAGGAAGATAAGGTGGCGGTAATGAGCAGAACTCGTACTTGAGGCAACATTATTACAAGAATACCTAAGAAATCTATTTTAGATGCTTAATAATAAACTTACACTAAACTAAACTCAAAAGTTCTAGAGCCAAGAACACATTAGATAACACTCACTAACAATGAAGAACTTCAGTGTAATACTTAAAACATAACCGAGTTGTGGATTTTGATGTCAACATTAACATCCTCAACCGCAAACAAGAAATCTACATTAGTACATGCTCAATTAACCACTAACAACAACACTACCTTGTTAACTATCGGAACTAACAGTGAAATTCACTAGCACATAAAATTTTGATCATGTCAACCTAAAACTAGTGTTTAGATATTCTAACAACTGCCTATAACCAATTGGACACCTAAACCAGCTTAATTAAGCAACTAAAACCACCAGTTCATAATCACTTGTGCAATGATGAATACACAGTGCAAATTGTAACATCCCAAAATTTTCCAAATTTTGGAATGTGAGATTTATCAAGTAGGATAATTGAATTTCTTGGATTGGTTGAAACTTCATAAGAAACAGAACTTTTAGGGAATCATATTATCATCCATGAGAATGCCATCATCCATTCATGGTTTTGGAATAATGTGCACTCCAAAAACCCTATACCCTAATGGGAATTTATTTCTATATTAGATTTAAACACCTAAACATGGAAACTATTTCTACAAAATTATGTTTTTATGAAAATAGACCAAATGTACATAATAACCCTAATTTTTTGTTTGAGGGTTCTTTTGATTTTAGAAATGATTTTTTTGAGCTAATTTGAGGCCAAGGGAAATAAAATAGAAAAGAGAAGTAAGAAAAAAAAGGAAAACTAACCTATTAGGCTATCCTAGTCAATCTTCCCCATCCTTCTTTTTCTCTCGGCCCACGATAATTGGTCTTGAGATTGCTATTGATGTGGAGCCGACGGAAGACGCCGACGTTGCAATTAGTGTTGAGATTGCTACCGACAAACTCGAACAAATCAGATTCAAGAGGCAAAGAGTGCCCAGTGAATAGATGTGAAAGTTGAAACCTCCAATCGTCAGACCTATCCTCTGGTGGAGGTTGTCAAAAGCCGAAAGAAGGGTGGGCGGGTGTGGAAGTAATTCGAGGGAACCTAAACGGATCTAACCACTCTCGATCATCGAGTTTATTGCTTGGTGAAGAGGGAGCCACCAAATTCATGCCTCCGATGCCTAGATATCCCACAGACGGAGTCAATTGACGAGGGGTAACCTCCGCAATGTCCATTGTTATGGACTTGGGTTTCAAGGAAAAGGGGTGCATTGGTGATTTTGTCGGCTTATCAGACAAACAAGGGAGGCGAGATTTACCCAGGTTCGGGCCCTCATAGAGGAAACCCTACTTTCTGCTTGTCTGATCTTTATTGATGGAGAGTACAATGTCATCGGGTTGCTAGATGCGATCTAGCTTACAGCGTATTGCTATGAGTAGATTCATGTGCCCTCCCCGTTGGCTCGTCCTAGCCTTTATATGAGAGGTTAGGCCTTAGAGTCCAATCTGGGTCGATTACAGAATAAATGGTAACCTTATGACTACGTCGGCTATATCTTGGGCTTTGCCTTGATTGTTACGTCTGGTTCCTGGGCTTCGGGTGCTTCTAGCACCTTTGACTCCTTATGGGCCTTGTCCTAGATTCGTACCAGGTATGTCAATAACAGAGACCGACATGTCATACCCATGTCACTAATGTTCCTGTACCAATAGACTTGTATTGCCGAGTGGGTAAGATCAATTGTATCGTGGTGCCAAGACCAGTAGAACGTGACCGGAATGTCTGTGTAGGCGTTCGACATGCCTAGAACGGCCGCGTTAGGGCTTGCGAGGGCTCGGGAATAAACTTTATTGAGCATTCTTTCAACGCTGATAATGTGGCTAAGTGATGGGTCCCGTAGGTCATGATGTTCCATCAAGTTCATTCAACAAACACGTAAAATATAGTGCTCACATTCGATATAAACTGAGATCAAATTGGTTTCTTTCCATGGATCTAGTGTTTCTGTATCAATAGACGGTTTGCTGCCAAGTGGATAAAATCAATCATATCGTGGAGTCGACATTAGCAGAACGTGACAAACATGGATGTTTAGCCGTTCGGCATGCCCAGAGCGGCCACGTCAGGGCTTGCGAGGGCTCGGGTATAGACTCCGTTGACCTTTTCGCCTGCTGCTGACGGGACTAACTGATGGGTCTCATACATAAGAAGGAATACAAATCTAATTGTTTTTTACTCTGTGGTGGGTCGTGTTCTAGGTCCTACATGTCGGCGCTTGTAAAGTTGTTATAGAATCGAGGTATATACGTATCGATGCAGGCCGTATGCAATGGAAGTTTTTTATTTGCAAAATCTAGTAGGCAAAAATAATGTGTTCTTTCTGATTCTTTTTCTCGAATATTTTTTCCTGGTTGTTTAAGTTTGTATATACAAAACTCGTTTCCTATGTCCTACTTAATCTACAAATGAATCTCCAACGCATGATTCATGAATATGGTTGAATAACCTGTGCTACCAGTATATGTAGGCATGTAGCAACAATATTCTACTCACAATGGCTAGCTAACTGTGTGCATCCAGGTATGCAAAGCAAATGCCGGTTTAACCTTTCTTTTCGAACAAAATCAGAACTGTACAGTCGATTGTCTGCAACTGTGCAAGTCGTTTCCCCGCTAGGCTGCTCGATAGCCAGCGAAGTTAGTGCCACAGGATATCCATTGGCACCGTTGGTCTCGAAAAATGAAGCAGCATAGCAAGGTCGGTCACCCAATCATACCTAGTACTGAAGCTACGGAGGTAGATTTGCCGAAGAGAATGGAGCTGCAGCTTCTGGTTACGCCAGTCCAGCGGAGACTTGCACCAGCACATTGTTGCGTTCGTGCACGCATAGTATTCATTCTCTCTCCTCTGGAATCACAAATTTATACAGAGAGAGGTTAGTCCAGACCAGTGACCGTGTTTGCTAACCTTTTTTTTTTTTGACTAAGCTAGTTATATAAGACTTCGCGACAAACTTACGGTGTTTCTTACAACGATGGTAAGCATCTCCACGTAGTTGCACCTAGAGAGTAGCTTTGCTATACTGGCTCCGTACTCGTGATGGTCCAAGAGGGTGGTCACGGTCAAGTCAGTAACATTGCTAAGCATGGGTACCGCTACCATCAGATCATCGTACTCTGCCAACACCGCCTCGTCAAGTATACTAAGAACCTGCGTGGGCTGTAGAAAAGGCATTAACACTAACAAATGAGTTTGTTTTGATAAAAGGAATACATTAATATCAAAGATTATACCAATTGCGCCGCCCTGCACCAACACGATATCGAGATCTAGTCAAGACAATGCACATTACAAAAATAAAATAAAAAAGGTATCAACAAAACGATTGCACCAGGGTAACACGAGTGGTAACATGAGTGATGCTCTAATATTGGTTTCATTTTCAATGAAATCGGAGGTTTGTCCTATCAAGTCGAAAAAAAAGTGATGCTCAATGCACGACATCACCGTTGTTGGATCCCACCATGAAGGTGAGATCATGAGTTTTCATCCGAAGAGAAGTCCAAGTAAACTTCAGGCAATGCCTTCAACAAGGGAACGTGGTTCAACCAATAAAGTCACTTATGCCTAGTTCTGGCTTTGCCAATTAGATTTATAAATCTGACGATCCAATAATAGCGGTTGGAATGTGTTTGTGGAGGGTACTTACTGCGGGGGCTGAATTCCAGAGTGAGACTTCAAGGCAGCGGACGCCGGTGCAGTGTTGAAGAAGCCATCCGGCGAGTTTGTTGTGGTAGCAGTAGGTATGGAGCACCGAAGCGTGGGTTATGAGACTGACGTCAAGGTGGCGAACCGTGGCCAAGCTGTCCGCGAACTCGACCCTGCTTGGGTGCAGAGTTGAGCTGCAAGGCCAGCTGAGGTACTCGAGTCGTGGAGCACGCAAGCTGGCCACCTTGCTGCCATCGTGCACTTCATTGGGTCTAACCGCCGACGAGAAGATGTTGGCGATGGATAGGCGGCGAAGGTTGCGGGACGACACCTGCAGCTGCCGGAGGCCGCCGCCTGGGACGAACTGCAGAAAGAGATCCTCCAGGGCGTCGTTGGAGAGCTTGAGGTAGTCCATGTCGCCGAAGGTGTGGACGTGGAGCTTCTTAAGGTGAGGGCAGCACGAGGACACAAAATCCGAGAAGCTGCTGCCGTCGAGCCGCACGAGCTTCAGCTCCAGCTCCGTCAGCGAGCTGCTGGACCCCGCAGCGGATGCCGGCGACGGCGACACTCTGAGGGTTCCGATACCAGCTACGGAGAAGCTGAGCGACAAAGCCTGTGCCCTTCCGCCGCACGGCAAGTCCAGCACGATCGGGGCCGCCGAAGAACGATCGTCGTTGGACGGGAAGACGATGCTGATGCTCCCACGCACACGCTCCACGGCCCGCTGAAGCCACACGTTTGCGCGGGACATGTGCAGAGGATGCCTGATGGATATCTCGAGGGCATCGACGTGGTAGCTTCGCGCGACGAGCACCTTGTCCACCGAGTCGGCGAACCCTGCTGTCGATCGCGCGTCGGCGTCCGAGAAAGCGTAGGTCGGGAGCCCGATCCAGACGTGCCGCCACCGCCGCGAGAGCGCGCTCGTGCGGACCGCATACTGGGAGGGGACGAAGCTCAAGATGTGGTGGAGCAGGTGGTCGGGGAGGTTGCTGATCCAGTCCTCGCCGAGGCTGACGCCGGGACCGGCGTCGTGTATCGAGATTTTGGAGCCCATCGCATCGTTCCCCTTGTGGCGAGGGTCGATCGGCCGAGAGGCGAGTTTTCTATAGTACGGAATTGGTTTCGGATCTTGTACCCTTTTGTAATCCTCAGTCGTTTTTTTTTTGGGTCCGCCTGTTCATATTTCGCTCGTTCGTTGTAACGTTCCAGAAACTAGTTCTCGTTGACTTGGGCTAGCTAGTAGGTTCAGCTCCTGGGCTGGGCTGGGCTGGATGAGGTGCCAGGCTTCAAGAATATATCAACATTAACATGTTAGGCTCAGCCGAGGCTAATTGGTTTCTTCACCTGTCTAAAAAAAATACTAACTCAGTTCCAAAGCTTTAAGTCTTATAATCAGCTGCATAAATGGGACAAAACGATCTTGCAGAAATCGAAAAGCAAAATAAGAGAAGACCAAAGATTTGTCAAAGGTGGTCGCTGGTCCACTTACTAATGAGAGTATTCTGCAACAGCGTGGGCTTGCTAAGGATATTGAATCAATGCTTGAGCAAGAGGAACTTCACTGGGTGGTGGAGAAGAGGAAGGATCGGTTTGTCATTTGTCTTTTTTCAAAGAGGTCTTTTCTACCTTTATCAAGGACCTATGTGTTTACTCTTATTTAATGGGGTCCTTTGTAATCTTTTGTAACTTCCACCGCTTGAAATATACGTGAAGCCTCTAGTCCCTTCGGGGACACTCCTTGTTAAAAAAAAAAGAGGAACTTCACTGGGCCCAACGGAGCATTCTGAACCGGTTGTAGTTTGGCGATAAAAATACTTCTTATTTTCATAATTTTGCGAATGAGAGGAGGAGGAGAAATATGATCAAGAAACTCAGGGATGGTAATGGTGTCTCGCGAGAAGGATGTCCATCTCTTAACCCAATGATATCGCAATACTTTGTTGGTCTTTTCTCAGTAGAAATTGATGAGTCGGACCCGGATCTTCTCGCCAAAGTCACAGCAAAATTGACTAGTCTGATGAATGAACAGCAGATGAAACCATATTCTGCAGAATAGGTAAAGAAAGCCCTCTTCTCAATTGGGGACACGAAGGCCCCCCGGGGTGATGGTTTACACGTTGTGTTTTTAAAAAAATGCTGGAATATTCTGGGAGAAGCAATATCATCTGAAGTTCTTGAGGTGACCAATAATAAAATTATATCTCCGGGATGGAATGACACGGTTATTATCCGTATCCCAAAGGTTGAAGCCCCGGAGCTTACTACCCAATATAGGGCAATCAGTCTTTGCAACGTCTTGTATAAGGTAATTTCTAAGATGATTGCTTTTAGGCTTAAACATGTTCTCGATGATTTCATATCGCCTGTCCAAAGTGACTTTGTTCCAGGAAGATTGATTACCGATAATGTCCTACTAGCTTATGAGAGCCTTCACAAAAGAAAGAATAAGAAAAAAAGGAAAGTGGGGATATTGTTTGGTTAAATTGGACATGCATAAACCTTATGGCTGAGTGAAATAGAATTTTTTGAAAAATATGATGATTCGGCTAGGCTTCCATAATGACTTTGTGGCTTTATTAATGGGCGGTGTTAGATCAGTGACTTATGTAACTACCTCGGTGAATTACGCTCCTAGATACAAGCCTGGATGAGCGGAAATGGTTGAAATAGTACGGTGGGGCCAAATGCCACTCACAGGTAGACCTTTCGGCCGTCCCAACCATTTCCAATCATCGGGACAAGTACGGGCGGCGTAATCGACAGGCGAAGGGATCAACTACATACACAAATGAGTATGTATGCAAGCCACCATACAATAGTACATCAGAGCCATACCAACTAAAAAGAAAGGAAATATAGCAACGCCATACGGCAAGATTCAAATGACCTAGATAGATATAATAGTTTAGGATATCTCCTCATACATCACACATCAGAGTATCAGGCGGAATCTGCAAACAAGATCCGAGTACGGATAAGAAGCAAATCGGCATAAGATGCCCCTTAAATAAGCACATCCCGCCCACAGATCTCACGGATCCCCGTTCCCGGAATCTCTACACCGAACGATCGTTGCCCACGTCATCGGCCTCCTCCACCCAGTATCCATCTTGCGAGGGTACCTGTTCATCTGAACCAATAATTTATCGTGTGAGACCCTAGGGGTACTCAGCAAGTCTTTATGCCTCTAAAGGGGACACAACCCGGGGTGACGCAATTGCAGCAAAAGATAAACCCTAACAGTTCTATAGATACTCGCTAACTATCCGCCTAACCAAAGATAGACGGATGTCCGTGAATTAATGACAACAGTTATAACAGTAATATCCACAGATCCATCCTCCTCCTCGCTTACCGACGAGGAAGCGGACGAACAACCCCCCAGCCGTTGGCAATTTTATTAACCATTCCATGAGTGTTGCACTAATTACTAGTCAGTTACTTAGTCCAATTAAAAGCGGTACTTTAGTTATGCTTGTCTATGATCGAGAAACTGTGCTCCAAGTCGTCCATAACCGCGGACACGGCTTTCAGAAAGTTTTACCCTGCAGGGGTGCACAAATAGCAACACACACTCGATCAACCTCGGAAAAACCAAATCAAAACCCAACGAGGCTTTCACGACAAAGCAATCACAGGATTCAGAATTATTTCAGGGGTCCACCCCATTGAGTAGACCCGCAACTAAGTTAGCTGACTCCGAGACGGACTCAAGGTTTGCGACAATGGCTGTAAACGACCGGGAACCCGAAATTGTGACTGGGCTTGTCGATACCGCGAAAATATTCCGCTTACCTAAACAGTACAGTGTGCTCCTCGCACAATCGTAATAAAGCAGTAAAGCATGGCATAAGTACAGGATAGTAAATAAAACCTCAAACTAGTTTGTGGCCCCAAGAAATAAGACTGAATCAAGCTCTGGCTCAGGGGGGTCCCATAAGCCTCCCGGATGTGGATAGCGCGAATATTCAAGGAACAGGTTTCAAGTACTCGGGGTCCTACGGGACACAAGTGAGCAGGAAAAACCAAATAGCAGATATTGCTCACCGGTGCCACTTTCTTTAGTTATCCCATTACTACTCAGGTTAAGTTGTTTAGGTACCTCGTCATCCATCAGACTCTCACATACCCTACACATGCTGTTCTACGACTCGCATGGCTCAAACAACTCCTGTAGTAATGGCTCATGGGATGGGGGAACAAGCTTGGTGGGGTTTAAAAGTAAAGGCTATGCAATACTTGGGATTCAGTTTAATGCAATCGCGACTCAATGATGCAAGAATAAGATAGAGGCAATAGGTACTGTATGTATGCAAGCATGTGGTAGTGCTTGCCTGGCAACTCAGTTGAAGCAAGGGATGGATCTGGGTAGTGCTCCTGGTTCTCTTGATATATCCCCTGCTCAGTGTCTATTCGAAGAAGAACCAAACAGACAAGGGCCAACATAAATAAAGTGCTCAAGCATATGAATAAAATGCGACAAGCAAACAATCATGACATGATGAATGATGCACAATTTGCATGGCATTAAAGTAGCATGGCATGGGTGAGGTGTGGAATACAAGAAATAAGCATTTTATTGAGTTTTGGTCACATTTTATTCCTGAATAAGTTGCTGTCCACTTTATATTTATATGATGCATGCTGCAATTTAAGTCATAGATAGCATAAACAGAAAGGTCTCGTCGAGCTAATCATTTTAGACATATCATTTGTTAAATTTGGAGTTATAAAACAAAAGTTATCAATTTATTAAGGTCCAGGGGCATTTTGATGTAATTTAAATCAACTTGAAATTTAAAGTGTTCAAAATATATTTTGGATGGCATATTTGAAATCCTCACATTTTTCTGATTCAAAAACATATATTATTTGTATTATTTGGAATTATGAATTTAAATTTATTTTAAGTCAAAATAATTAAAAGGGGTCAAAGTCAAAGGTTTGACTAGATAGAGTCAAAGGTTTGACTAGATAGAGTCAAACTTGGTCAAATTCGAAAACATGGTTGAATTCATATTTGGAAAATATTTACTTTTCATTTTGAAAGTTTTTACCAATTCGAATTATTTCAAAAGATATGAATTTAATGAGATTTAAACATTTCTTGAATTTTATTTGATTTCAGAAAACTCGGGCGACTTTTCTCACTCAGGGACATTCTACCCTCCGTCATTGACATGTGGGCCAGAGGGCGAGAAGGGGCCACCGCGCGCGGGACCGAGCGATGTCTGACACGTGTGCGAGGCGGGGAGTGCGGGTTGAGGAAGGCAAAAGTGCGGGTGCCTTTTTACAAAAAGGGGGAGAAGGAGGGACCGCGGGTTAGATTGAAGGGAAGGTCAGGGGCTTCTTTGCAAAACGTCTACGAGCTGTCGCTGACGAAACTAAAGAACTGAATCGACCGAACTGCTAGCTGACCCGATCTTCGGAAGACGATGGCGAGCAACCTGTTGCGAATTAGGGAAATCCACAAAAACATAAAATGTAGAGATTAGTTAGAGCTACATCTTTCGTGTAGGACTTTTTCCCGGGGGAGGCCTTAAGCGACGGAAAAGCTGCGACGATGTGGCATCCCGCAAAACCACTACTAGAAAATCGCGTTGAATTTGTGCATTGCATCGTCATCATCATGCATTGTTTGTTTAAAACTAGTTTCGCAAAGTCTGTTTGTTTTCTAAAACGCCCCGTCTTGTTTTCAAATTCAAAACCGGGTCACCGGATTATTTTTGTTTGTCTGCTATCGGTTTGCCAACGCCGTGTTTGAAACAAATAAAATGTTTAAGTTATTTTAGTGGGGCAGTCGAACGGGCCGAATCCGACCGAACGACCACCCCAGAAATTAAAACGGCCCACCCCAAAATCCCTAGTCTACCCAGTCCTATCCTACCCAACCCCTCTCCACCTCACCCCAGCCTATCATCTCTCGCCACCTCACCCTCTCTCCCTCCCTCCTCCACTCCCTAGCTGACACATCACCACCCACTCCCCACTCAAACCGCACCCTCTCTCCTCCCTGTCCCTGGCTGGCCCCACTCCCACCCAAACACACCCACCGCACGCACGCAGCCCCCCTCGTTCCCACCTCCCCCAGACCCACACCCCCCCAGACCGAGTCACCCCCTGGCCCGCGTGACCCCACCCCTCCACCGACACCTCCCTCTCTCTCCCGCAGCACGCGTCCCCGACGCGCCCCCAACCTCCCAACCTTCTTCCTCTCTCCCGGACCCCCTGTCCGCCGTCGAGCCCGATGCTCCGGCCGTGGCCGCGCCGCCGCCGGGCCTCGACACCCTCCGCGCCGCCGCTCGCCCCGCGACCGCCGCTCCTCTGGCCGGAGCTCGGCCAACCGCCTCCTCGTCCCCGTCCTCCGCGCGACTCCCCCGCCGCCGGCCACGAGCGCCCCGCCGCCAGCAGCCCTCCCCTTCTCCGGCCGTCGCTGCACCCTCTCCGGTCGCCGGCCACGAGGCCCCCCTTCCTCACCTCGGCAGCACCCCGCCCCGCCGCCGGCTGGTCCTCCCGTCGGCCGCCTCTCCGCCCTCCTCCCCTCCGCAGGGCGCCACCGCCAGGGAACCGGCCGCCACCGCGTCGGGTTCCTCTCCGCCCGCGTCTACCTCGCCCGTCCAGGTCGCACCGCCGGACCTCCCCTCGTCGGAGCCCCCTTTTTTCCCCCGTCAGCGTCGCGGGAGTCCGCCTCTTCCTCTGCCTCTGAGCCTGCCGCGCTGCTCGGGAACCGGCTCACCTCCCTCGTCGCTGTGGCCGTCCCTGGCGCCGTCCTGGACCTATCCTCATCAGCCCGAGCGGTCCCCTCTTCTCGTTCGGCCCCGACCAGTACCCCCTGTCGCCATATCCATCGCGTGTAACCTGCTGCAGAGCCGGCCACTACATCTTCGGTGCTTTTACATTCCTGCCCGTATGGTTGTGCTGATGCCCATGTGACCAAGATCCTTCGAAGTCCCCAAGTGATCGACGCCAAGTGAAGTTTGGTACCGATGTGCATACGCGGGCCCGAGTGCCACGACAAGTACCTCTTCAGCAAACAAAGATAAAAACCCCAAGATCTTCGACAAGAAACAACATGTTCTCCTTCTCGGAACCCGAAGACGACGCAACTCAAGCCCTCCTTCATGGAATCCGAAGACCGACTCGATGGCGCGGATCCGACAAGGTCTTCACGACGACAAGGACGGCACCGATGCATAACGCCAAGCACTGCACCCCGGACGCCATGACCTCCTTCAAGAATCCGATGGCCGAGACCCTGAAGACCGATCTAGAGCGCCAAGGCCTTCGCATGGAGTCGGCAAGATCACCCGGAAACACCAAGATCAACTGCGCGGCCCGACAAGTTCGACACCGTATAGGGCGAGACCGATGCGCCCCGACGCCACGCCAAGTCCGTCTACCCGAACGCCGAGATCTACTCTGCCATCCGAGAACGATCCCGCCGAGCCCATCGAACCCCGAACCCAGATCTAGACCCTGAGACCGACCCCGAACCCGGAACCAAGATCGCCGAACCCCAATGTGTGACCCCTCTCCTCGAGCCCTATTTTATAAATGAACTATAAACTTGTTGCATTAATCATTCATCTCGCATGCATATTTGTGTGGGTTGGGGGCCTTACGCCGATTCACCTTATAATTAAATATGGGGCCCATATGCGGGCAAATCTAGTCTCATATTGGCCTCATTTAAATTTGTGTAGCGAACCGGTAACTTATTTTGCCATGTTAAAACAACCTTTAAATTGCGGGGTAGCTAATTCACTTGAACCGTTTAATTAAGTGTCGGGACCCCGGTTCCGCTTAATATGACATAATTGCATTGCACCTTTGCCATGCCATACATCATACCTGCATCATGCCGATCTTCTGCCGTTGTATTAAATATTGCATCCGGTGTTTCTTCTAGTGTTTTGCTTCTTCGCGGATAAGGCCGTTGAGTTGATGTGAGCTTCGCCCCGATCTTCGGATGAACCTTCGACAATGTTTTCAGGCGAGCATCTCCCCCCTTTCTACCTATCTTACATTTATAGTATTTATTCCCTCCTGTTGATCTATTGCTATCTGTGTTGCGATGCTTTAGTTTCCGTACCTGTGATATACCGTGCAGCCCTATATTGCCTTGGACACATCCTATTACCTGTTGTTTGGTAGATAGTTGGACTTGCGCGTCGTAGTCGCTTGCTCAAGTGCGGTTGCGTGTCGTCCAGTGCCACAGTTGTTGATGTATTGCCGCATGTTGATGTTGGAGATGATCATAGTTTTACTTATCGCTCACTTTAATTCCTGTTTAACAACTAAAATTGAAGTAAGCAGAGGCATCGGTGGGTGATAGAAAATATTTGGTTTCCGAACGCCCACTTGTGTCCCGTAGGACCCCGAGTACTTGATACCTGTTCCTTGATTTATCGCGCTATCCACATCCGGGAGGTATATGGGACCCCCCTTAGCCAGAGCTTGATTCAGTCTTATTTCTTGGGGCCACAAACTAGTTTGAGGTTTTATTTACGATCCTGTACTTATGCCATGCTACTGCTTTATTTACGATTGTGCGAGGAGCACACTGTACTGTTTAGGTAAGCGGAATGTTTTCGCGGTATCGACAAGCCCAGCCACACTTTCGGGTTCCCAGTCGTTTACAGCCATTGTCGCAAACCTTGAGTCCGTCTCGGAGCTTGCTTACTTCGTTGCGGTTCTACTCAATGGGGTGTCCCCCTGAAATATTTCTGAATCTTGTGATTGCTTTGTCGTGAAGGCCTCGTTGGGTTTTGATTTGGTTTTTCCGAGGTTGATCGAGTGTGTGTTGCTATTGGTGCACCCCGGCCAGGGAAAACTTTCTGAAAGCCGTGTCCGCGGTTATGGACGACTTGGAGCACAGTATCTCGACCATAGACAAGCATAACTAAAGTTTATTGCTATAAATTTGACTTTATAATGACTAGTAATCAGTTTCACTATAATGGAATGGCTAATTAATACTGCCCACAATTGCTTGTTTGGAGTGTCGCTTGCGACCATTGTATCTGACTAGTAAGTATTACAACTACAACGGAATGGCTAAATAAAAGTACCAACAACTGCTGGGTTTTTGGGTTATCTCATGCTATTTGTATCTGATTAGTAAGCGATGCAACTATAACGGAATGGTTAACTAAAAGTGCCCACTGCTTATTTTATCAGGATGATTATCCAAATCTGACTAGTAATTGCTGCAACGATAACTGAATAAATAAAACTGCCAACTGTGTGAGTTCCTCGGTTGACTTCCTCGTTTGGTCTCGAGGGGGAAACGCCAGGATGGGTTTGTTTGTTGATGGTATCAGGTTGGATCCGAATAGGTCTTCCTCACCCCTCTCTGATAGCCGCCAGTAGTATCGAGTCTCTATAGGTTGTTTAGTGCTTTCTGCTGCTGCCGCTTCAGTCCACCATACCTATGTAGGCGAGGACCGCCGAATTCTAGCCTCGCCGTGTACTGGCCTCAGTACCGACGCTCCTCTTTTTCCTTTGCCCTTTGTCGGCACCCCTTTTGTTTAAGCAGGTTTTGAGATCGACGTCGTTAGCAGGGTTACCCTTCCGGCTTGGCCTGGGCAGGGTTATGGACGCCATTGGTTATTCTTCAGGGCTCTTAGCCCCATTTGCATCTTGTCCGTAGCTGGACGTTCTATCATTTTCAAGGTGATTTGGATCTTTGTATATTATACCTGTATTCTTGACTCTTTGAGTCGCTGTTGTATATATCTGTTCTGTGGGTCCCATCGAGGACTGTTGTGTAATGTTACTACTTCGTTTTCCACCCGCACGAAAGTGCCTGGTGGGCACCTTTGAATCGTTTCTATGCGGGTTTGGCGGGTTTTCGCTAAAACTTGCATAGGTCCGATTCTGAGGGTGTTACAGACGAACAGAGGCAAACTTCATGGCGTAGACTGACGGATGAAAAACGTGCAGAGGCGCCAGGATCTGAACGAACTTTGGAGGAAGATGGCGAGCAAAAGGATGCGAATTTCGAAAAACCGTAAAAACCAAAGATGAAGAGGGATCTACAGGCTACAAGTTTCGTCAAGGGGTCATCGCCGGATCTTGGCTGCAGCGGTGGGGAAACGGTGATGAACAGAAGCCGAGCTGTCGAACGTTATCTGACGGACGAACTGCCGGCGAGTGCGCGGGCGACGCAGCGAGCTTAGAATCGACCGAGGCGAGGCTACGGTGCACAACATCAAAGGAGGAGGAGGGGAATTGGAAAGGGGGCTTACCACGAGGCCGGCGGTGGTCTCGGAGGGCTCGGGGGTGGACCAGAACGGTGGCGACAGTGATGCCTAGGGCGGTGCTGCTCCTGTTTTCCGGCGGAAGAGGAGGACGAAGTAGCTCCTGGGATCGTACAGCTCCTCTTGAGGGACCCCAACACAACAGCGCAGCAGAGGGGAGTGATCCCCGGCTTCAGCGGTGCTCACCGGCTACCAAGGCGACAGAGCGGTCCTGCTCGGCTTGCCGCTGCTCGCGGGAGGAGGAAGGACATGGGGAAAAGGAGGGGTGGCGGCGACACAGAGAGGGAGGAGCTAGGGTTCCTGGGGGAGGGAACTCCACGGATTGGGGATAAGAAGAGGGGCAGGTGGGGGATAGCTCACGTGCTCTCGTGCGTGCTGACGAGGAAAACGGCGCGGGACGGCCACCTGCTCTGCTCCGTCACAAGCCGAGAGAGGGGAGGGCGACGGCACAACGACGGTGAACAGGAGGGGAGCGAAGGGGTACCATGCCGCTGGTGGCAAGCTACGGGCCGGCCCAAGAGGGAGGGAGAGGAAACGGGCCAGGGGGTGGCTGCTGCTCTCTCTCTCTCTCACTATTTTCTTCTCCTCTTTATATATTGGTTTTGTTTGTTTTTATTCTATTACAAATTCAGACCAGCTTCTAATTTCAAATTCTTTTGAACTTTTTCCCAGGGAATTTTGAACAGAGGATTTGACCATGAGGAAAGGCAAAAGAGAAAAAGATACATAAGGAGAGAGAATGCCCACATACATAAAGTGTATGTGTCAAATTGGCATCTTACCAGATTAGGGTTTTAGATACTAGGCTAGGAGAGAAAGAGAGAAGAAAGAATAGCCTCATATGATCAAGCCTAAAAAGAGGTAGAGAGATAGATGGGAGATTATCCACTCAAGAATTCAAATAAAACTCAAAGAGGTCAAAGAATGGTTATGGTTGCATGGCCCATGCAAGGGTATTAAATGCCATGTATTAATCTTGTGAAAACAAAATAATGAGCATGGCATTATTCCTATGCATCCCCAAATGTGGAGTAAAGGCCAAGCAAAAGAATTTGAAATAGATCCATCCTATCTCCCATGAGCTAGATTAAAACCCAAAAGAAAATAATTACAAGCTCATGGATAATGGGATGGTGGAATTGTAAGGTGGTGAAAGAAAGGTGGTGGAGTTGATTAAAAGATATGCCCCCAACTCAACTTGGGCATTTAAGCAATATATCAAGAACCAAATACAATATCAAGAGGCAAATACAAATAATAATGCATATGAGATAAGAACCAAAACACAAAGGGTTTTATATGATGATCAAATGCAAGGTGGCATGATGACATGAGCATGATAACATGATGAGGCAACAATTATATGTAGGAAGTATCCATTTTATTACTAGACCAAGTAGCATTACAGTTGTTAGACAAATGGGATGCTACAACTCTCCCCCACTAAACAGGAATCTCTCCCCGAGATTCTAGGAAGAAGAAGAAGACTCGAAGAGGGTAGGATAGTTGGCACGGAGTTCATATTCACGCTCCCAAGTGGCTTCATCAATGGAATGGTGCGACCACTGCACCTTGCAGAACTTGATGGACTTGTTGCGAGTCCTTCTTTCTGCGACTTCCAGGATTTTTGTGGGGTGTTCTTGATAAGACAGGTCTTCTTGGAGATTGATTAGCTCATGATCCACGGTCCTGCCAGGATCCATGAAGCACTTCTTGAGTTGAGAGATGTGGAAAACATCATGAACCTTGAGTTTTTCCGGGAGCTCAAGAGCATAAGCAACTTCTCCTCTTCTACCACGAATTTTGAAAGGACCGATGTATCTAGGAGCCAGCTTTCCTTTGATACCAAAACGGTGTGTGCCTTTCATGGGAGTGACACGAAGGTAAACGAGATCACCAGGGACATACACCATGTCCGTGTGCTTCCTGTCATAATTGCTCTTCTGACGACTTTGAGCAATCTTCAGGTTCTCAAGAATGATATGCACCTTCTCCTCCGCTTGAGTTACAATGTCAGGGCCAAACCAAATTCTTTCTCCTGCACCTGACCAACCAATCGGAGTTCTGCACTTGCGGCCATAGAGAGCCTCAAATGGTGCCATCTTCAGACTTTTCTGGAAGCTGTTGTTGTAAGAGAATTCAGCATAAGGAAGACATTCTTCCCACTTCATGCCAAAAGAGATAACGCAAGCACGAAGCATATCCTCCAGAATCTGATTGATCCTTTCAACTTGTCCTTGCGACTGAGGGTGGTAAGCTGTGCTGAAGTTCAACTTTGTTCCCAAAGCATTTTGGAAACTTTCCCAGAACTTGGAAGTGAAGATGCTCCCACGGTCTGAACTGATCTCAAGCGGAACCCCATACAGAGAGACAATTCTATTGATATAGAGCTCAGCCAACTGAATCCCAGAAATTGTTTCCTTGACGGGGAAGAAATGAGCCACTTTAGAAAGCCTGTCGATGACAACAAAGATTGCATTGTTGCCCTTCTGCGACCTTGGAAAACCAGTGATGAAGTCCATCTCTACTTTCTCCCATTTCCATTCCGGGGGTTTCAATGGCTGTAGAAGACCGAAAGGTTTCTGATGGACAGCTTTCACTCTGCGGCAGACATCACACTCCGAGACATACTTGGCACAATATCGTTTCAAACCCGGCCACCAATATTGTGTTTTCAAGTCCATGTACATCTTTGTGCTGCCAGGGTGGATAGACAGGACAGAATCATGCGCCTCCTTGAGAACTTGCTCTCTCAAACCCGGGTAGTTCGGAACAAACATCCGGTGTTCAAAGAAAAGCGTGCCTTGATCATCGACGTGGAAGGACTCATACTTCGGAAGCTGAAGTTTGGAGGTGATCTTTCTGGTGTGCGGATCACCAAGCTGACGAAAGCGAATCTTTTCTTCCAAGAGAGGAGTAGCCAGAAGGTTCAGGAGATGCCCTTGTTCCACAACTTCAAGGTTGAGCTGACGGAATTCCTCGCACAAGAGAGGTTGCTGCTCTTCCATCATGAGGTTGTTGACATAAGCTTTGCGGCTGAGAGCATCGGCCATGACATTAGCTTTGCCCGGTGTGTAGTTGATGGTCAAATCAAAATCATTGATTGCTTCAATCCATCTCCTCTGCCAAAGGTTGAGATCAGGCTGAGTGAAGATATACTTCAAACTCTTGTGGTCAGAAAAGATCTCACAACGGTTGCCAAGCAAGTAGTGCCTCCATAGCTTCAAAGCAAAGACAACTGCTGCGAGCTCGAGGTCATGTGTGGGATAGTTGATCTCATGCGTCTTCAACTGTCGAGAGGCATAAGCAACCACTTGTTTTTCTTGCATAAGGACCGCACCCAATCCTTGCAAAGAGGCGTCACAGAATATCTGGAAAGGCTTAGATGTATCCGGAGGAACCAAGATTGGTGTGGAAGTGAGCTTCTCTTTGAGTGTCTCAAAACTTGCTTGACATGCAGGAGTCCAAAGGTATTTCTTGCCTTTCTTGAGGAGGTCGGTAAGAGGCTTCGCTATCTTCTAAAAGTTCTGAACGAAGCGACGGCAATAACTAGCCAAACCAAGGAAGCTCCGCACTTCTTTGACATTAACAGGAGGAAGCCATTCAACAATTGTCTTCACAGTTTCCGGGTTGACTGCAATGCCCTTGGCAGAGATGACGTGACCAAGATAGGTTACTTGAGGCAGCCAAAACTCACACTTTGAGAACTTTGCATACAAGCGGTTCTCGCGAAGCTTGTTTAGGACACACCGAAGGTGTTCTTCATGCTCTTCCTTTGACTTGGAATAGACTAGGATGTCATCCAGATAGACCACAACGAACTTATCAAGGTACTCCATGAAAACCGAGTTCATAAGTCTCGAGAAGGTAGCAGGTGCGTTGGTGAGACCGAAAGACATGACCGTGTACTCATACAGGCCATAGCGGGTGGTGAAAGCTGTTTTAGGCACATCTTCCTTGCGAATCTTGATTTGGTGATAACCACTTCTCAAGTCAAGCTTAGAGAACACCACAGCTCCAGCTAGCTGATCGAAGAGATCATTAATCCGCGGAAGGGGATATTTATTCTTGATGGTTTTAGCATTGAGAGCCCGATAGTCAACACAAAGTCTATCAGTCCTGTCACGCTTCTTCACAAAGATTGTTGGGCTACCCCAAGAAGAAGTACTGTGTTGAATGAAACCCAACTTCTCTTGTTCATCAAGTTGACGTTTGAGTTCAGCCAACTCAGCAGGACCCATTTTATAAGGCCGCTTGGAGATAGGAGCCGTTCCAGGTTCAAGCTCAATTACAAACTCAACCTCACGATCCGGAGGCATACCCGACAACTCTTCAGGAAAGACATCTGGGAACTCACAGACCACCGGAACACTCTGAATAGCTTCCATAGCATCATCATTCAGAGTTGCCAAAGAGAAAAGCTGTACAGCAGGAGTCAGACTTGGAGAAAAGACTATATGGCCTTCAGGAATCTTCAGAGAAACCGAGCGTTCAGCACAATCAATCACAGTTGCATTTGCCGTCAACCAATCCATGCCCAAGATGACATCAATGTCAGAATTGCCCAGAACAATTAAGGATGCTGAGAACGAAGAGCCACCAATCTCAATTTGATTGCCATGGCTGACTTTAGAAGCTACCATATTTGCTCCAGGAGAAAGGACCATTAACCGCTTAAGAAGAGGATCCGCCGCTAACCCATTGTCACTTGCAAACTTGATAGAAACAAAAGAATGCGATGCACCAGAATCAAACAAAACTCGTGCAGGGACTGAGTTAACGGATAGCATACCCATCACAACTCCAGGTGCATGCTCAGCTTGAGCGGCGTTGACACAGTTGGCACGAGCAACAGTAGACCCGGGCTTGGTGTTGATGTTGAGAGCCCGAGGTGGTGGTGCACGAACCAAAGGAGAGCTTGCCGCAGATCTTGGAGGTGGTGGCGGAAGAGCTTTGTTTTTCAACGGACAGTTCCAGTTTAGATGTCCAGAGTCTCCACACGTGAAGCAAGCACCAGGTGGACGTGGAGCAACGTAACCAGGGACTCCGCCAGGCGCTCCAGGGTAGTTGTGGGTGTAGCCCCTGGGAGCAGCAGTGATGAAGTTTGGTGGCCTTGCCGCGAAGCTTGAAGGTCTTGGTGAAGCCGGGAGCGACGGTGGGGTGTTAGGAACCCAGACACGCCGTTTAGAAGGAGCTGACATAGCTGAAGAGCTTGGTGCATCACGGTTGTATTTCTTTGACTCCTCAAACACTTGCCTACTTGCTTCCTCCTGCATAGCTGTATGCTGAAGTTCCAGAAAAGATGCCGGCCTTGCATGTGTGGTTGCATATTTAATCGATGCATTGAGCCCTTGCCTGAACCTCTTTTGCTTCTTCTTGTCATCAGAGATCTCATCGCCA
The DNA here is from genome assembly GCA_916181665.1 of Avena sativa. Lineage (NCBI taxonomy): Eukaryota > Viridiplantae > Streptophyta > Magnoliopsida > Poales > Poaceae > Avena > Avena sativa. Next base: position 410,630,253 of record OV702281.1, on the reverse strand, counting down.
CCATAACGAGAAAGATTCATGAAGTTCCTGATGTAGGTGTGGACATTATCATTTCCCTGCTTGAGATTGAGAAACGCTTCCTTCATCCTCTCCATGACAATTTCTGACAGATACTTCTCTTTGAACGCTCCAGTGAACTGTCCCCAAGTAGGCTGAAAACCAGTACAGTTTGCCTTCAGGTAATTCTCCCACCAGAGAGCTGCATCTCCCTTCAGAAGGTGAGTAGCACACTTTACCCACTCTTGCTCAGGAACATCAGCAGTCTCGAGTAGCCTTGACATCTCACGCAACCAATCATCCGCATCCAGTGGTCGATCAGAAACATCAAATTGGCGAGGGTTGAACTTCAGGAAGCTTTTGATGTCTCCTCGCTTGGGAGGTGGAGGTAGTGGAGCAAACTCATTCCTCCGAACACTTTCCTCAAAGCGCTGCTGGTTCTGCTGCATTGCTGCCAAGGCATTGGCGATGTTTGACAACGCGGATCCCAGTTCAGGTGGTATGTCCTCATCAGAACGGCGCGGTGGAGCCATCCTGTGATTGATATAAAACACAAGTCAGTACTATAATGGAGAATAATAATAATCCAAAATAGTACCAAGATGGAATTAACCAAGATTAAAGGATACAATTTACTAAGATGATATTAAAATATCAACAAAGTTCAAAGCACCTAGAAGATATTAAGCATATCGCACACGACTGAAAAGGAGTGTGGTACACAAATATATCAAAGAAAAAATTTCCACAAATTTCGGCATTAAAATACCAATAGATGCGCAAAATTACTTAACGAATCAAGATTAATGACTCTACCAATTCAATATACAAAAGCGAATGATAAGAGTAGTGGTATGGTCGCGACTCCATCCCGCACTCAAATCATTACTCAGCACATGAACAAGTGGAACAAATATCCTAACCCCTTCTTCTCACGTTGAACCTAAAGATTAGTAACTACGGAAACGAACACCCCAAACAAGATAACGTCGGATAACAAAGAGTAAGACAGATCGCGTCGGTTTGCAAAAGCCTGTCGGTATGGAATGTACCAACAGTTGATAACCAAAAGGCTGATTAGATAACAACTTGGATGCAACAGATAGACAAGGAATTACACACACTCACACACACAACCTATGGTACTACGGAAACCCAGAACACGTGAATACTAGTTTGAACTTTAGGAAGAGGATTGAAAACGTTACACTTCCTTACCAGAAAAGGGTGGGTGGGTGGGTAAGAAGAAAAAATGGAAGCAGTCCTACTCTCACGTTTTGTTTTTCCCTAGTATACTTAACTACCAAAAATATTTGCTAGACTGACAACGACCATTTGGCTGAGACCCTGAAGGGCGGGATGGCTCTGATACCAATTGTAACTACCTCGGTGAATTACGCTCCTAGATACAAGCCTGGATGAGCGGAAATGGTTGAAATAGTACGGTGGGGCCAAATGCCACTCACAGGTAGACCTTTCGGCCGTCCCAACCATTTCCAATCATCGGGACAAGTACGGGCGGCGTAATCGACAGGCGAAGGGATCAACTACATACACAAATGAGTATGTATGCAAGCCACCATACAATAGTACATCAGAGCCATACCAACTAAAAAGAAAGGAAATATAGCAACGCCATACGGCAAGATTCAAATGACCTAGATAGATATAATAGTTTAGGATATCTCCTCATACATCACACATCAGAGTATCAGGCGGAAGCGGCAAACAAGATCCGAGTACGGATAAGAAGCAAATCGGCATAAGATGCCCCTTAAATAAGCACATCCCGCCCACAGATCTCACGGATCCCCGTTCCCGGAATCTCTACACCGAACGATCGTTGCCCACGTCATCGGCCTCCTCCACCCAGTATCCATCTTGCGAGGGTACCTGTTCATCTGAACCAATAATTTATCGTGTGAGACCCTAGGGGTACTCAGCAAGTCTTTATGCCTCTAAAGGGGACACAACCTGGGGTGACGCAATTGCAGCAAAAGATAAATCCTAACAGTTCTATAGATACTCGCTAACCATCCGCCTAACCAAAGATAGACGGGTGTCCGTGAATTAATGACAACAGTTATAACAGTAATATCCACAGATCCATCCTCCTCCTCGCTTACCGACGAGGAAGCGAACGAACAACCCCCCAGCCGTTGGCAATTTTATTAACCATTCCATGAGTGTTGCACTAATTACTAGTCAGTTACTTAGTCCAATTAAAAGCGGTACTTTAGTTATGCTTGTCTATGATCGAGAAACTGTGCTCCAAGTCGTCCATAACCGCGGACACGGCTTTCAGAAAGTTTTACCCTGCAGGGGTGCACAAATAGCAACACACACTCGATCAACCTCGGAAAAACCAAATCAAAACCCAACGAGGCTTTCACGACAAAGCAATCACAGGATTCAGAATTATTTCAGGGGGCCACCCCATTGAGTAGACCCGCAACAAAGTTAGCTGACTCCGAGACGGACTCAAGGTTTGCGACAATGGCTGTAAACGACCGGGAACCCGAAAGTGTGACTGGGCTTGTCGATACCGCGAAAACATTCCGCTTACCTAAACAGTACAGTGTGCTCCTCGCACAATCGTAATAAAGCAGTAAAGCATGGCATAAGTACAGGATAGTAAATAAAACCTCAAACTAGTTTGTGGCCCCAAGAAATAAGACTGAATCAAGCTCTGGCTCAGGGGGGTCCCATAAGCCTCCCGGATGTGGATAGCGCGAATATTCAAGGAACAGGTTTCAAGTACTCGGGGTCCTACGGGACACAAGTGAGCAGGAAAAACCAAATAGCAGATATTGCTCACCGGTGCCACTTTTTTTAGTTATCCCATTACTACTCAGGTTAAGTTGTTTAGGTACCTCGTCATCCATCAGACTCTCACATACCCTACACATGCTGTTCTACGACTCGCATGGCTCAAACAACTCCTGTAGTAATGGCTCATGGGATGGAGGAACAAGCTTGGTGGGGTTTAAAAGTAAAGGCTATGCAATACTTGGGATTCAGTTTAATGCAATCGCGACTCAATGATGCAAGAATAAGATAGAGGCAATAGGTACTGTATGTATGCAAGCATGTGGTAGTGCTTGCCTGGCAACTCAGTTGAAGCAAGGGATGGATCTGGGTAGTGCTCCTGGTTCTCTTGATATATCCCCTGCTCAGTGTCTATTCGAAGAAGAACCAAACAGACAAGGGCCAACATAAATAAAGTGCTCAAGCATATGAATAAAATGCGACAAGCAAACAATCATTACATGATGAATGATGCACAATTTGCATGGCATTAAAGTAGCATGGCATGGGTGAGGTGTGGAATACAAGAAATAAGCATTTTATTGAGTTTTGGTCACATTTTATTCCCGAATAAGTTGCTGTCCACTTTATATTTATATGATGCATGCTGCAATTTAAGTCATAGATAGCATAAACAGAAAGGTCTCGTCGAGCTAATCATTTTAGACATATCATTTGTTAAATTTGGAGTTATAAAACAAAAGTTATCAATTTATTAAGGTCCAGGGGCATTTTGATGTAATTTAAATCAACTTGAAATTTAAAGTGTTCAAAATATATTTTGGATGGCATATTTGAAATCCTCACATTTTTCTGATTCAAAAACATATATTATTTGTATTATTTGGAATTATGAATTTAAATTTATTTTAAGTCAAAATAATTAAAAGGGGTCAAAGTCAAAGGTTTGACTAGATAGAGTCAAACTTGGTCAAATTCGAAAACATGGTTGAATTCATATTTGGAAAACATTTACTTTTCATTTTGAAAGTTTTTACCAATTCGAATTATTTCAAAAGATATGAATTTAATTAGATTTAAACATTTCCTGAATTTTATTTGATTTCAGAAAACTCGGGCGACTTTTCTCACTCAGGGACATTCTACCCTCCGTCATTGACATGTGGGCCAGAGGGCGAGAAGGGGCCACCGCGCGCGGGACCGAGCGATGTCTGACACGTGTGCGAGGCGGGGAGTGCGGGTTGAGGAAGGCAAAAGTGCGGGTGCCTTTTTACAAAAAGGGGGAGAGGGAGGGACCGCGGGTTAGATAGAAGGGAAGGTCAGGGGCTTCTTTGCAAAACGTCTACGAGCTGTCGCTGACGAAACTGAAGAACTGAATCGACCGAACTGCTAGCTGACCCGATTTTCGGAAGACGATGGCGAGCAACCTGTTGCGAATTAGGGAAATCCACAAAAACATAAAATGTAGAGATTAGTTAGAGCTACATCTTTCGTGTAGGACTTTTTCCCGGGGGAGGCCTTAAGCGACGGAAAAGCTGCGACGAACAGAGGCAAACTTCATGGCGTAGACTGACGGATGAAAAACGTGCAGAGGCGCCAGGATTTGAACGAACTTTGGAGGAAGATGGCGAGCAAAAGGATGCGAATTTCGAAAAACCATAAAAACCAAAGATGAAGAGGGATCTACAGGCTACAAGTTTCGTCAAGGGGTCATCGCCGGATCTTGGCTGCAGCGGTGGGGAAACGGTGATGAACAGAAGCCGAGCTGTCGAACGTTATCTGACGGACGAACTGCCGGCGAGTGCGCGGGCGACGCGGCGAGCTTGGAATCGACCGAGGCGAGGCTACGATGCACAACATCAAAGGAGGAGGAGCGGAATTGGAAAGGGGGCTTACCACGAGGCCGGCGGTGGTCTCGGAGGGCTCGGGGGTGGACCAGAACGGTGGCGACAGTGATGCCTAGGGCGGTGCTGCTCCTATTTTCCGGCGGAAGAGGAGGACGAAGTAGCTCCTGGGATCGTACAGCTCCTCTTGAGGGACCCCAACACAACAGCGCAGCAGAGGGGAGTGATCCCCGGCTTCAGCGGTGCTCACCGGCTACCAAGGCGACAGAGCGGTCCTGCTCGGCTTGCCGCTGCTCGCGGGAGGAGGAAGGACAGGGGGAAAAGGAGGGGTGGCGGCGACACAGAGAGGGAGGAGCTAGGGTTCCTGGGGGAGGGAACTCCGCGGCTTGGGGATAAGAAGAGGGGCAGGTGGGGGATAGCTCACGTGCTCTCGTGCGTGCTGACGAGGAAAACGGCACGGGACGGCCACCTGCTCTGCTCCGTCACAAGCCGAGAGAGGGAAGGGCGACGGCAGGACGACGGTGAACAGGAGGGGAGCGAAGGGGTACCAGGCCGCTGGTGGCAAGCTACGGGCCGGCCCAAGAGGGAGGGAGAGGAAACGGGCCAGGGGGTGGCTGCTGCTCTCTCTCTCTCTCACTATTTTCTTCTCCTCTTTATATATTGGTTTTGTTTGTTTTTATTCTATTACAAATTCAGACCAGCTTCTAATTTCAAATTCTTTTGAACTTTTCCCAGGGAATTTTGAACAGAGGATTTGACCATGAGGAAAGGCAAAAGAGAAAAAGATACATAAGGAGAGAGAATGCCCACATACATAAAGTGTATGTGTCAAATTGGCATCTTACCAGATTAGGGTTTTAGATACTAGGCTAGGAGAGAAAGAGAGAAGAAAGAATAGCCTCATATGATCAAGCCTAAAAAGAGGTAGAGAGATAGATGGGAGATTATCCACTCAAGAATTCAAATAAAACTCAAAGAGGTCAAAGAATGGTTATGGTTGCATGGCCCATGCAAGGGTATTAAATGCCATGTATTAATCTTGTGAAAACAAAATAATGAGCATGGCATTATTCCTATGCATCCCCAAATGTGGAGTAAAGGCCAAGCAAAAGAATTTGAAATAGATCCATCCTATCTCCCATGAGCTAGATTAAAACCCAAAAGAAAATAATTACAAGCTCATGGATAATGGGATGGTGGAATTGTAAGGTGGTGAAAGAAAGGTGGTGGAGTTGATTAAAAGATATGCCCCCAACTCAACTTGGGCATTTAAGCAATATATCAAGAACCAAATACAATATCAAGAGGCAAATACAAATAATAATGCATATGAGATAAGAACCAAAACACAAAGGGTTTTATATGATGCTCAAATGCAAGGTGGCATGATGACATGAGCATGATAACATGATGAGGCAACAATTATATGTAGGAAGTATCCATTTTATTACTAGACCAAGTAGCATTGTAGTTGTTAGACAAATGGGATGCTACAACTTATAAGATCAGATTCAATGATCAAGAAACTGTACTTTATCCCTAGTAGGGGTATACGTCAGGGGGATACACTATCCCCATAGTTGTTCATGCTTTGTGTAGAAGGATTATCAAGTCTTTTGGCTCATAGAGAGGAGATTCGTGGTATGGAAAGATGTCAGGGTCTGCAGAAATGCCCCATTAGTCTCGTATTTCCTATTTGCTGATAATTTCCTTATCCTTATGAAAGCTAATATGACTAATGCAACCTCGTTGAGACAGATTCTTGATCAATATTGTGCAAGTTCTGGACAATTGGTGAGCTAGGCAAAGTGTAGCATTTTCTTTAGCCCCAATGTGGATCCTGATATACGAGAAGAAGTTTGTACTGAGCTTAATATTATGACAGAGGCGATATCTAATAAATATCATGGTCTTCCTGCATTGGCTGGAGCAAGACACAATGAGAGTTTTGTTTACTTGCTAGAAATAATTATTAAGAGATTGGAGGGTTGGAAAGAGATACTATTGAAAGCACTTATTCAGGCCATACCAGTATATGTTATGTTTGTTTTTAAGATCCCAATAAACTTGTGTAAGGAGATAACATATGCTATAGCAGGTTTTTGGTGGGGTGACACTGAGGAAAAACACCATATGCAATGGATGGCTTGGTGGAAGATGTGTATACCAAAGAAACTCGGAGGGATGGGCTTTAGAAACATTCATGCTTTTAACCTTGCGATGTTGGGCAAACAAAGCTAGAGACTTATAACTAATTTAGATTCTTTATGTGCACAAGTTCTAAAAGCTAAATATTATCCATATGGGAAACTATTGAAGGCGGGGCCAAAGCGAGGTTCCTCGTTCACTTGGCAAAGTATCATTGCAGGCCTTGCAACTTTCAGCAGAGGGCATATTTGGAGAGTGGGTTCGGGAGAAAATATTAATGTTTGGAAAGATCACTAGATTCCTACTAGTCCAGATCGAATAATTCAAACTCCAAAAGGCAATGTAACTTTGAGAACGCTTAATTAGCTTATCAACTCAGATTCATACAGTTGGGACGAGGATTTTATTGCATGGCACTTTACAAAATCATACTCTTTCTCGATTCGCTCAGCATACTACATTGAGTGGAATCATTGTCATGGCAATAGACCGTCAAGAAGTAGCAAAACGGATTCTTCTTTTAGCAATCCTGTTTGGGAAATTCTTTGGAAGTGAATGTACCAAGCAAAATTAAAATCTTTGCCTGGAAGGCGCTGCATGGTATAATTCTTGGCTTTTCGATCCTAGTTAATATACACATCCCGGTCTCTGGTCAATTTCTGGTTTGTTTACAGGGTGCGAAAGACATTAGACACTGGATGTTTACTTGTGCATGAGCTAGAGAAGTTTGGTTTGCTTTGGGCCTCTTTAATGTGATTGATTCAGCCTTAGTTGTTGATCGATCTGGTTCAGTAGTCTTGGAGGAAATTCTCAGTAGCAAAGTACTCGCCAGTGTAGATCATGATGGACTGGAAAATATTGGTATGAAGGAATCAATCTTGATTGGAGCTTGATACATTTGGTGGCAACCACAAAAATTTGTAAAAGGTGATAAAATTGCAACGCCAGCCTTGTCGGCCTTCTCAATTCAGGCTCTGGCTATCAATTACCAAGATGCTAGTTCTAAAAATGCGATCCAGAAGGTTAAGTGGAGTAGACCCCTGCAAATACATACAAACTAAACATAGATGTTAGCTACTTTCCAAATGGTTTTGGAGCCACGAGCGGCATTCTTCGTAATTCAAAAGGGCACGTGGTTGCTAGTTGTAGTGAAGTTCTAGAGCACCTCCTTGATGCTACTACTGCGGAGACAATAACACTCCTGAAGGGCCTACAAATGATTGATAATCTAGGGTGCTTACCGGTCATCGTGGAAACCGACTCTCTTAAACTTGCACAAGCTTATAATGGTATTATTGAGATCTGGAGTCCATACATGGCGATTTTGGCGGAGTGCTTTGTTATTGCTTATCATATTGGCCAGATTACGGTGCATCACCGTTTTTGGGAGGCAAATACTTTGGCACACTTCTTAGCTAAACATACTTTTGAGTCAAAGGCTGCTGTTTTTGGGATCATGATCCCCCTAGTTTTATTAAACTTCATGTAATAAACGATGTAATTATTTTCTAAGAGACTGCAAGTGTTAGACGCACTCTTTTTCCTTATCAAGGTATTTAAGGGGACTGAAAGGTTTTAATGAGGCGGCTTTCAGACCTAATATATGACGTTTCAAAAAAAGTTTTAAGTCTTATATTTTTTTAGAAAAGTCAATCTACGGAAAGTTTGATCATTTAAAAAAACTATTAAGAACTATGATATTATGTAGATACTAGGTATGTGAAAATATGTTTCATGATGTATCACAGAGTATGGATTTCGTATTATAAGTATTAATATTTTTTCTAAAAACTTGGCCAAATTTTATGTAGTTTTACTTTTGGAAAAATAAATCTTAAGCTTTGAAACGGAGATAGTATGTTTTTTGATGGCCCAACATACAAGCATAACTATTAGCAATTCTCAAAAAAAAAAATCAATTCATTTTAAAAAAAATACATAGAAACACATTAGCTACACTTTCATGTGTGTGGTAGTTGCTCTTTTTTTTTTTCGGAGGAGCAGTTGCTCGTTTCTACAAAGTGTAATTATCTTCTGTACTAAAAGTGGAACCTATAAATGACCAAATAAAGAAAATGAAAAGTAAATATAGAACCATGGTTATGGTTGCACAATGCACTTCTCTCGTTGAGTTATTTGCTCAATTTCAAAAGTTCTTTTTTATGAACTATACCACTACGATAGACCATAGTATCGGAAACCTCATTTGACTGATCGAATACTTGGAAGCATCATTCCTCCATTAGTCCTACAATCAGTTCTTTTCATTCCTTCATTTCTCCATGGTTAGTCTATAATCAATTTTTTTTTTCATTTGCGAGAGTTTATGGATATCTGGACTGAATTTTGGCTGGATGTATGCCAAAACTTCTCGATTTTGAACCATACATGGAAAAAAAATAAAAGGTACCCAACCCAAAACACAGAAGACTTATATGAACGGTTCTTTGCCTCGGCCTTACATTAGAACCGTACATGGACAGAAATAAAAGGTACCCAACCCAGAACACAGAATACTTACATGAACGGTTCTTTGCCTCGGCCTTACATGAGTAACTACTAAAGAAATGGTTAGTCTATAATCAGTTTTTTTTCATTTGCGAGAGTTTATGGATATCTGGACTGAATTTTGGCTGGATGTATGCCAAAACTTCTCGATTTTGAACAGCAGATGGACAGAAATAAAAGGTACCCAACCCAGAACACAGAAGACTTACATGAACGGTTCTTTGCCTCGGCCTTACATGAGTAAGTACTAAAGAAATGTTTTGCTGCCTCCCCCACCACACACACACACAAAAAGTAAAGAAATATTTTGAATGAATGTTCAAGTTCCTACAAAATTCAGCACCGAAGTTAAATCGCCAAGATAATTACTACCTCTGTGAAACGGAGGGAGTAGGTAGCAACATTCCTTTGATTTAAAGACAACCACTCCCTGAGATATATTTTTAACGGAACCAATGGGTACGTGAGGTGGCGCCCAGGACACGCGATTGGAAGGTGGTAGAGTCAGGAAATCTATCCAAGGTTTTGTCCCTTTCTTTCGCCGGTAATGTTGGCCGTCCGCTCCGTCTCCGGTGCCTTGAGGGTAGCGGATCACGCCATCTCGCTGGCGGGAGGATTTCGTTCTTTGTTTTATCTTTTTTTTCAATGTCTTCCTCAAGATGTTGAGTCGATGACCACCTCTTGAAGTTATAATAAGGTATTTTCCGACATATCCTCGCTCTGATGGTGCATCTAACATCAACGGAGGACATGTGGAGTCGTTTGTTTAGTGGATCTCTTGCGATCCAAGTGTTTTTTGTATTTTTTGATGTGGTTTGAGGTTAATCTCTTCTAATTTACGGTTATCATATTTGGTGACAGTTGCTGGTCTGGTCTGCTGGTCCTTTAAAACTTAGCACACAAACTTTCCGTTTGTCTACTATAACAAACTCTATTATGACAAGCTTTATCTGTTTCCGGTGATGGAGGGGCGACACTGGCTGGTTGAAGGATTTATTTGTAATATTTATTATTTTTAGAACAACTACTCCCTTAGTTCATAATTACTTCGTGTTATTTATTTTAGTCAAAGTCACAATTGGTAAAAGTTTGAACAAATATTTAAGAAAAAACTGACTAAAATCAATTGTATTAGAACCATTGTAAAGCATATATTTATATTACTAGCACAAAACCCGTGCGTTGCTACGGTGGCACATCAAATCAAATGAACATCATTTCATATGTTTAAATCCATATTTCGATTGAACGAAATGGTATGGATGATTTAGTTGACTTGTCTTTTCTGCCGTGTTTTAGTAAAAAACGCAGAACATCAATTTAGAACATTTAATATTTTTAATTTCAATACAAAGTGTTATTAGTTTAAGAGTTCTTTGAGTGAATCGTGCGTCTAAGGCACAACCAAATAATTCAAACTATTTATTCACATATTTTTCTACTCAAGGAGATATATCCATTAAATTATTTAAATTCCTAAGAAACCACACTTTCTATATGCACTGATGTTTATAACTAACCTCATTGAGTCACTGTTCTAACCGGACTACAATATTCCAATTACCATTACATGTAGAAAATTCAGTTTCATTAGTCACAAAGTGCGATGCCATTATGTGATCATAGTTCATAAACATTGCTAGATCGAGTGCACCTTTCAATGGATTAACTACAGAAGAAACACATCGCGAAGGGCAACAGTTATACCTTGTTGTTCTCCTGGTCAACCCTCTAGGACCTAAACAACTCCCTTTTCGCCCATGAACAGTTTGTGTCAATGGATTCGTTTGATCAAAAACTTGAGATAACGGATATGTACCAAAAAAGGTCTCATAATTAGTTATTAATAAAATCAAAGTTGAAGTTAGAGTTACCAAAGTTTGGGGAGTCGGTTTCTATTGGCGTATGAATACAATTGTTGACCCAGAGCACCATTGGGGTGGCAATTAACGCCGCGCCTGCCAGCTGCCCGCTCCAACCAAGCTGCACACTTTGCTTTGTCCGGCCGGCCGGCCCTCCTTCCGCCTTCCCGCTCTGCTCGTTGCGGAAGGAAACAACAACTACAACTGTCAGGGAGATCGCACGTAGCCAGAATTTTGGGGTCAGGGGTGTGGTTCGGTGGCAGATGGTTGTGTTCCTTCCATAGAATGAGAGAGGCGCCGAAGCAGGCCAGAGATGGATTGCACATCGGTAACTGACAACCGCGTATGTGGAGAGGCCGCGAGAGTGCACGCACTGGCCGGAGATCCTGCCTCCTGTGCTGCATCAGTAATCGTTGGAATTGACCGATACTCTAAGAAAGGATGCATCTTGGTGCATCTGCGCTGCAGCAGCGGTGCAAAGGAGCCTCTGCATAGGTAGAAACATTGATCTTCGGCAGTGTGCATCACTTGTGCATAGGTTCACGAGAGGCGGGGGTTGCGGGAATCTCGTGAACCTGTACGGGTGAGGGGCGATCAGGTTTTTGGGGAGCGCTCAAGCGCGACTACTGGCAACCACGACGTCGTCCGACGGCGAGTTCCCGAACGACGACTTCTTCCCGGACGTCAGCGACCTCTTCGACAACCACAACATGGACGACGCTGCTGCGACCGCTGCGGCTGCTATTCAGCCTACTCTGTACGTGATACTCAACTGTCTTTTTCTGATTATGCTAGAGTACTTTATTCTAGCGTTTGGTATAGATGTAATATGTCCATCTACTTTGTTGATCTGCATGATTGGTTTTACTACTATCTGTATGATCATGATTTATAAGTTTATTATTCGGATTAAATCATATGGATTATTGCTTATATTTCCAACAATCCAAAAACCTGATTATAGGCAATTGAATTCCACTGGTGTAGCCGCGGCTACTAGGCCGCCTCCTTTTGATGGCATGCACTATAAGAGATGGCGCAAGAGAGCAGTTCTCTGGTTTGAAAACCTAAACTGTTATAGCGCCACTCTTGGCAAGCCTGAAGGAGATCTTTTTGCTGAGCAGGAAGCGAACTTTAAGAAAGCCGATACCATGTTTATGGCGGCTTTGTTCAGTGTTCTTGGGGACAACATAGTTGACCCTTATATGTCATAAGGGCGAGGCGAGGCGAGGCGAGGCGGGCGGCGTCGGAGGAGGAGTGCGCGAGGGCTACTCTTCTTGTCACACCTTAGTGAGTGGTGCAACACTCTACTATATAAGGTGGTTCAACTCCCCTTCAACTAGCAATGTGGGACTAAACTTTAGCACCACTAGCACAGCCATATGCTGCCATATACAAGTGGGCCAAAGAGAATTTTAGAATTTGTCTAATGGACCAATAGCCCAATATACACCAAATTCCAACACCATGAAGCTGCCCAAGGCGGACTCCATGGTCCGCAGCTCCTGCGACCTCATCGCCAGCGCCACGAAGCTCGTGGCCACCAACGTCCTTCCTCGAAGAACACATCCAAACTTGCGCTTGAAGTCAGCAGCCTCCCTCCTGTCCTCTCGATTGGCGCTCCTCTATGTCAGAGTCGATGGGAAATTCCGCCGATAGAGAGGAATATAGCAAGGGGAATCGCAGGCGACAGGAGGATGATTGCATCCGTGCAGCTTTTACTGAAGCGATCAAGGTGCGGGGATAGACTTCGTGGCTTCAAATTGGTAATTGGTACTATCAGTCACGATCCGTACAGAGCGGCCAGGAAGCACAGAAGCTCAATTTCGAACATGAATTCTGGTGAGCTTGTGCGATAGGTTTGGTAGGAATATTTTTAGGGTTTCTACTGAAACTAGCTAAATGCCCCGTGCGTTGCTACGGTTTGGTAAATTATTTTTTTGGTCTTAAACGTCACGCGCATAAATTTAAGTGGGTAAAATGAAAAGATATGACATGCCGTGGTCAATCATAGTTTAATTAATTAAATTTTATTTCTATAAATACACATAATTTTTCAAACCATAACAATTAGCCTTCCAATAGCATAATTTGCAAAAATAACAGCGGCACGCTGATGTACACTGCAATTGAAGTACTCCCTCCGATCTAAATTTATTGACTTGGATTTGTCTAAATTTAAATATATTTAGTACTAAATCATGTCTAAATACATTTAAATCTAAATCAATTAATTTAAATCAGAGGAAGTAATTTCTTTGCAATCTAACATCAACATGGCTATGATTATTCTCACAAAGAGTCGCTCTTCTACTTGCTCACCTCCTCCATCTCCACACTTAAGAGCTTGAGAGCATGCCCAGCATATTCTCTAACCGTTCAACTGTTATGAGTTCTCTATTTTCTAAAGAGTTGTGTATTAATTAACACAAGAATCTGTACTTATAATCTTGCAAGAGTTGTGTATTAATTAACACAAGAAGTTGTACTTATAATCTTGCAAGATAAGTTCAGACAAACAGTCAGGACCATCACCTTACATTACACCTCCGCACAACTCTAGGCAACGTTAGGGGCTACCCCATTAACCAATGTACTAACATGCATTAATTTAATTATCCTCTTCTTTAATTTTAGCAAGTGAAACTCTTTCGCTATGAAATTCGCGGGTGATCTGTCCATAAACCAGGATTGAAAATCTTCAATAGAGAATTAAAATCAATTTCAAACATCAGATCACCACGAGTGAACATAACAATAAGTTTCAGGTTTTCAAGGCATGCAATGGCTTCACTCATTTCTGCCGATTGACATTGAGTGATGACGTCCCAGGCTGAAAATATAACATATCCGTTTTGTCCATCCTTGCTATGGTCTCTTCCAGGTCTAAACAGTCAGCTTTGCTGCATTGTTTTCTGTGCTTGCATGGATCTTATACATATGCCCTTTGCATTTTCTATCAATGTTCGGCATACCACCTTTTTGCGTCTGCATACAAATAGAATAATTATTGACGAACCTTAACAAATGTGTAATGCTGGCTTTTGCAGTGTCGCAAATTATATTATTCCGGTTATGCTAAGACCTTCACCAGATAAACATAATCTTGTTTTTCAAATCGTCATGAAGTTTGTACAGTAAAGTCATGCATCACCAAATATTCCCTGCAAGAAAAAAGCTTAGAATAGAAACTGAATTCATGTAGATGTTAAGGAGGAAAACACAGAAAAATTGAGAGCTAGACAGCACACAGAGGAAACATTAGCAAATATTAGAGCGGCAGAGCAATCAATCTGTTTTTTAGGTTTAAATATAAAGGAATAGGTGACTAACTATAATGACTCAATTGTCGTTGTCCAACACCATGTGATGCTGTCATAGGCCTCGTCATGCTGTTGCCGGCTGCTAGACGTCCCCACCTCCTTGTTGTAATTCTTCACGCACTTTGTCCTCTCCGTGAGTTCCCATCCTCTCACACTTTCACTTGCACTTTTTCCCCTTTCCCTCCCCATTTTTGTCAACTGATCCACAAAACTGGACCCAACAAACCATTAGATTGCTTGCCTACCGACTTTCCATTTACTGTACTGATCAGGTTAGATGTACATCGAAATTCAGATGAGCATAATGCTGAATATCAATTGAAGATTATGGTTGATCCGTCAGATAAATCGGTGTTCACTACTGAATGTTGGCAAACTAACAGCCACACATTCATCATCTGCTAATTCGTAGATAACCATGAATGCATATACACCTCAGGCGCGCATGGCCCCATTTGCATATCCGCACATCATCAAGCAATGTCAACGGGCAACAACCCAGATGTGTAGATTGGGTCACGATCTGGACGTATTTGCAAACAGAACAAAACAATCTGCAATCACTAATTGAGTATAATTGAGGGGACAAATAGACTGAAGCGGTCAATGAGTGATGCGTACCTCCAAGCCAATCTGATGAATAGGTCACGGAATCAGCCTTATTTTGCGCCTCCATTGTTCGAGGCATGCCTCCGCCTCCCTGAGCACGCCGGAGGTTCATCGCTCGCCTCCTTGCTATCGGCCTCTCGGCAAGCGGAAGGGGTCCTTCCGCCTCCCCTGCAGGACCAGCGGCGGCGCCAGATTAAACTCGCAAGGTGCCGTCCTCAGTCCCACAGGTGGGACTGCTGCGGATGCGCCCGGTCGCCAAGATGGTTTGGTGGCGGTCGATTTATTGGGGCGGCGAGCTGGAGAAGCTTGGCCCTGCCGTCGGGGGACCTCACCGAGTGAGCCGAGAGATAACCAGAGGGAGGGGACTGGAGGAAAGATGGGGGAGAAGGGAAGCTCGCGGAGGTGGGATGGACTCATGGAGGGATTGTGGAAGGCGGCTTCTCGTCTCTCCGTTCCCGTTCCTCCCACCATAGGAGGGCGGCGGCGGCGGCGGTCACCGGGTTGGAGGCTTTTAGCGGGCGTAGGGGTCGGAAAAGGGGGCAGGCTGGGGCAGTCGCACGGGTGGTTTTTTCTCATCGAACCCGTAGGTTCCACTCGGCGGTGGCAGTACTTGTAATATGTCTGAAAAGTCAGGGGCAAAAGAGTCTTTTCAAGGCAGACGGAAATTCTGGAGGGTGACGAACGGTCCCAATCTTTTTAATAGTATAGATCAGGCGTGGAGGAGAGGCACTATATATGGGCTGATTTTTCGTGAGCGAGGGGCAAAAAATTAAAAGGAAATCGAGAAAGATTGCAGATGAATCGTGTTCCATAGGAACTTGTTCTATTTTTTTAAGAAGAAACTCGTTCCGCTGGTTGGATAGGCCTGGGGCACCGCATAACGGTTATTTTCAACGACGATTTTTTCCGGGGAAGGGGTACTTACCGATGGTAGCGGTGGGTAGTTTTCATCAAATTACGGGGACAAATTAGACCAAAAAGTGTTGGACCGTTTTCCGTGGAAGGGGTACTTACCGATGGTAGCGGTGGGTAGTTTTCATCAAATAACGGGGCCAAATTGGATAAAAAAGTGTTGGACCGGGAGAAACATTTCGTGCTTTATTATTACTAGCAAAACGCCCGCGCGTTGCTGCGAAAGAGCAAGGTTGTTGACCTTCTAGGTTCTTTTCCACGGATATAGAGTACGGTGTTTGATTACACAATTTGCATAGGAAACGTGCATGTGCATAGAACAACACCTTCGCGAAGAAATTAATGCCGAGACACCCTGACCTTATTCCTCTCACCACACACGCACACACAACCCTACCACCACGCGTGACAGCATGTGGTTCCCTGTCGCTGTTGCTTCCGCCGATAGCTCTGCTTCCAGTCAAAGCCACATGCCCGCGCTCCGCTGTCCATCGACATCTTGGCCGACCTTGCTCTACCCTAGCCGCTCGCAACCCCCTCATCCATGCTTTACCGACCGAGTCACCGCTGCTCTGTCGGCCGACGCCAACCATCGCCGGCTCATGTATTCCCCATCGCCCCTCCCCAATCGGGGGTAAGTGGCATTTAGTTTAGCATATTGAGAAGAAATACTCCCTCCGCTCCGGTATAAAAGGCCCCTTACGTTTTCTTAGCTGTTCCGAATTATAAAGGAAATAAGGCCGGAAAAATTTAATTACTGATTAATGTCCTCCTAAAAACGCTCTGGTCCTCTCATTCTCTCATGCATGCACCGTCGTTTTGGTAACCCACCGCATGCAAAACTCCCATTATTCTGAACGTGGCCCTGAAACGAGTCCGCTGATTGGCCCTGTCATTGATCTCCTGCCGATCTATATGCCCAATCGCTTTACGCCTTGGTTCCGCTGCAAATTGTTAGAGGCCCTTTATACCGGAGCGGAGGGAGTAGTCTGCTTGGTAGTAATATACATGTGTATTTACTTCAGTTGTGATAAAAAGTCTCATCTCATGTTTGATCCAACATAAATCCACCAATGGATAATACTCCACGTATCAACATGCCAATTAGCAAAAGTAGCAATTGATTGAGAACAACGACTAACTCAGGATGCTTAATTAGAAAAATGCATTAAATCAATTAGGCTGACATAAGAAAATATTAGATTCGATTAAGAAGGCGTAGTCGGCTTTGTTTGCAAATAATATATCACGATGCATACATAAAAGCGATGTATCAAGGGACTCGATTTATATGTTATGGATTTTTAAGTAATTCTAAACCTAGCCACTTTTTGAAGAAAAAAAATTCTCTCAAGAGAAGATTAATTCGAGAAGATTAAAGATATCGTTCATAGGATTAACCTTTAATTAGTTTGAAGCGTTGGATGCCGGAAAGTCTTGGGCTCGTCCATGACACATCTGCGAATTAATTGTTATTCCTCATCTTTACCCGGCTGGTTCTCTAGAAAAAAGCATAGCTTCTTGCATCTAAGCTCTTTAATCTGGAAACCACCGTTTTGATCCAGCACGAGCGATCTGTATAATTCAGTACACATGCATAGCCTCTGCCTCTTTGTGACCTCCCAACATACATAGTGCTGATTGTTCACCGGCCGGAAACGACGGCCGAAGTCCAAATACATCAAACGTATTATGCAAGGTCTCGTTGCATCTGGCTGCCAGCCGTCTCTGGCTTCCATGGATGAGCTGTGTGCGTGGCCGTCTCTGGCTTCCATGGATGAGCTGTGTGCGTGGCGTACCCAAGACGGAGATGGAGCTAGGGGTTTTGTACCGGTTCTTTTTCCATGTTTTTTTACACTGATTCGGTCGAGAGTCTATAAGAAAATCAAAACGTTTTTTTACTTAATGGTGATAATGGTGGGTAATTTAGTATTTGGTGGGAGGGTAAAACAGTCTAAAAAGGTGTTGGACCGGGAGAAACATTTCGTGCTTTATTATTAGGTATAGATAGGTATAGATATAGATATAGATGTATAGATATATAGATATAGATATATATTTGATGTTATAATTGTTGATATTCTTATATAGTATACTTTCGGTCAGACTATACAATGCTCGACTTTGACTACTTTCAAACAATGTATAATAGCAGAACCGATACGTACAGCCCCAACCTCCAAGAAAGGCCACCGAGAGAAGAAAATCAACTTAGAATTTTGCACCCCTCGCTAGCGACATTGTCGGTTCGTAACGCATCAGGTGGCCTAAGGGACTCTAAGGTGTGACGTGTGACGGGCATGGCCTCTCGTAGACGAGAGGTTTTTCGTTTTGTTTAGCCTATTTTTAGTGTGTTCTTCGGGAAGTTGAGGCGAC
The DNA here is from genome assembly GCA_916181665.1 of Avena sativa. Classification (NCBI taxonomy): domain Eukaryota; kingdom Viridiplantae; phylum Streptophyta; class Magnoliopsida; order Poales; family Poaceae; genus Avena; species Avena sativa. Next base: position 410,611,905 of record OV702281.1, on the reverse strand, counting down.
GACTATGCACCGAAGTCAAAATAAGGTTCTCACACTCTATTCTCGTTCTGGTGGTGCATCTAGTCAAAATAATCTATGGAGGGAGCGTATAGTCGTTTGTCCGGCGGATCTCCTGGGTTTTGTCTATTTTTTTGTCTTTGTTAGTTTGTTTCAAGTCATTCTTTTTTGATTTACGGTTGTAATCATTACGATGGTTTTTTTTGGGTGCTGGTCTTTTATGACCTTAGCATGTTGACTTTCCGTCTGTCTACTATAACAAGCTCTACTAAGACAAGTTTTGCCTATTACAATGATAGAGGTGCGAGAACGACGGCGTGCCTTGACTCGCTCTAGTGTTTGTAGTCGTCGCTAGACAATCTAATAACCTATTTATAATTTATATTATTTTTATGCCTCTTTCTACTGTTGTTGATAATTATTATTAGATCGGTGGACTTTTGTAAAAATAAAACTAATTTCAAAGAGTAAAATAAACAAGAACGATGAGCGTATAAGAGAAAAAAAAAATAGTTTCTCCGATTCGAATTTGTAAGATCCGGGTGATGGGGGAGGAACTAATAACTTCTACATGAAAGAAATGCTCGCGCTGTGTGACGAGTCACTTCCAAAGCCCATCTAGCCATCCTGCCGATCGATCTCACGCTACACCGCTCCACTGTTGTAGTACTACACTTTGGTTCTTTTGGGCGCACGTGAACCCGCGATTCCTAGACAGGCCAAGACGACCAGGTCCACCGGGACCTACGCGTGCAGGACCTGATTTGACGCCAAAGGGATCCGAAGAAAAAGGAGAGCGAACAGCCGGCGCGACGTAGCCAAGACGACGACGAACACAACGCAAGCAGATGAATCCTACCGGGAAAGTCGACGGAACTGCCTGGGGGTCCCCGCAGAAAAAGCAGAACGGCTCTACGTCTCGTCGCCCCGACGTGCCGTGCCATGCCATGCCAATGCCACCCCGTGCATTAATCACGGAAAGGGAGAGCCCCCCAGCCGGCAGCGAAGCCAAAGCCAAGCAAGCTCACTTCACTCGCTGCGAAAGGAGAAAGGCGCCCCCACACCCGCCCGCCTCTGCCTCCCTGCCTCCCTCCCTTCCCGTTTCAAAAGACGAGATAGATAGAGGGGCGTGGTGTGACGTGCTGTCAGTGTACAAGTAGAGACTGATTTGAGACTTGAGAGCGGAGCGCGAGCGCCCCCCGGGATAGCTGCTGCCGCGGCAGAGCGGCCATGGCCCGCGCCAGACACCGAGGAAATAGTAAAAGGCGGTGGGTGAAAGAGAGCATAGCAGCCACATTACACGTACGGGCGGCACGGGAGGACGTTGGGCTCGCTGCTTCTCAGTGCGGGAGAGCTGGCTCGCTCCTGCTGCACGCCCTGTCATGCTCAAAAGAGGAACTTCACTGCCTCGCGGAATCGCAGTTATTGGCGTCTCATTTTACCGCAGCTAGGGGGCTCTCGGGCGGCAGATATGTGTGATCACGGGATGCGTTGGCAAGAGCGTCAATGACATGTACAGAAGTGGCTGATGCAAGCTCGGTGATGCAATGAAAACGTGGTCGATTCAATTCAAGCACCTAGTAGTAGGAGCAATTGTTGTTATCCGACATGCATGTCAAAGTCACAATGCCCATGTTCATATGTACCGTTCCGTGTTGCATGGACAAAGTTACAAAGGTTAGGGTTACAATGGCATGTACTGTCTACATAAATAGTTTTAATAAATTCTAAGACACTCACTTGATCAGTACGTAGCATGGGACAATGGCATGTACTCCCTCCGTTTCTTCACAATATAAGATGTTTTAGTTTTTTGTAAAAAGAGTGTATCTAGACTTCTTTTAGTGTCTGGTTTACTCATGTTTACTTCGAACCAATATATACTAAAAAGGGTCTAGATACACTCCCTTACAAAACGTGAAATATCTTATGGCATGTTTAATTCAAAGGATTTCCAAAGGAATTCTATAAGAATCCAATCTATAGGAATTTTTTCAATAGGGTGAGCTTTGTTTCAAAAGAATCCTACAAAACTTCTATGCACTGCTTTCCTACACTACAATCCTATATGATTTCTAACAAAATATGAGACCTCTTAGAAAAAAAATTATGTGTCTATGACAACTATAACATGTACCTAAGCTTATAAAATGTTTCGCGGTTTTCCTACGGTGCAATCAAATGGCTTATCTTACCGATTCATGCATTCCTCATTCATGTAGGATTCTAAGTGTCATGCCATTCTATTCCTGTACTTTTCCTATTCCTATATTTTATAAATCCTTTGAATCAAACGAGCCCTTATATTTTAAAATGGAGGAAGTATTATGTTGACCCTACATATGTTTTATGATCCGACAAGTCACAAGAGAAAGGGAATCACTAACGTTAAGTACTATTTTGTACATGGGCCTGATTAGTTATACTTTTGGAAAGTTTACATATTTGTTTATCTGAAATTTTCTTACCATTTTTGTTTGTGTCGAAAATGGCTCTTTCGTTTTTCTTTTCTATTTCTGTTTAGAATATTCTATTTCCTTTTTTTCAGCAAAATGCCCACTCCGTTTCAGGTCTTAGCTCTCTATTTTGATGTTCTTCATAACCGAACGAAAAGTTTCCTTACCATTTTCAACCCTAGATTTAGCGGGCAAATGAAATGCTGGTTCGTAGCTAACTTAATTTTTAGGATTATTACAAAGCCAGGGCGCAACCCAGATGGACCAAGACTATATGTTCTGATATGACGACCGAATAGGAGGACAGTTGAAAAACGTCCCAACAGTGCGATTCAAATGGACTGACCAGGTGTGAGTGTTCCCGCGCGTCTATAGAGGTTACTCTATGGCCCTAACCGCAGAAAAACGTGGTCGATTCAATTCAAGCACCTAGTAGTAGGAGCAATTGTTGTTATCCGACATGCATGTCAAAGTCACAATGCCCATGTCCATATGTACCGTTCCGTGTTGCATGGGCAAAGTTACAAAGGTTAGGGTTACAATGGCATGTACTGTCTACATAAATAGTTTTAATAAATTCTAAGACACTCACTTGATCAGTATGTAGCATGGGGCAATGACATGTACTCCCTCCGTTTCACAATATAAGATGTTTTAGTTTTTTTGTAAAAAGAGTGTGTCTAGACTTCTTTTAGTGTCTGGTTTACTCATGTTTACTTCGAACCAATATATACTAAAAAGGGTCTAGATACACTCCCTTACAAAACGTGAAATATCTTATGGCATGTTTAATTCAAAGGATTTCCAAAGGAATTCTATAAGAATCCAATCTATAGGAATTTTTTCAATAGGGTGAGCTTTGTTTCAAAAGAATCCTACAAAACTTCTATGCATTGCTTTCCTACACTACAATCCTATATGATTTCTAACAAAATATGAGACCTCTTAGAAAAAAAATTATGTGTCTATGACAACTATGACATGTACCTAAGCTTATAAAATGTTTCGCGGTTTTCCTACGGTGCAATCGAATGGCTTATCTTACCGATTCATGCATTCTTTATTCATGTAGGATTCTAAGTGTCATGCCATTCTATTCCTGTACTTTTCATATTCCTATATTTTATAAATCCTTTAAATCAAACGAGCCCTTATATTTTAAAATGGAGGAAGTATTATGTTGACCCTACATATGTTTTATGATCCGACAAGTCACGAGAGAAAGGGAATCACTAACATTAAGTACTATTTTGTACATGGGCCTGATTGGTTATATTTTTGGAAAGTTTACATATTTGTTTATCTGAAATTTTCTTACCGTTTTAGTTTGTGTCGAAAATGGCTCTTTCGTTTTCCTTTTCCATTTCTGTTTAGAATATTCTATTTCTTTTTTTTCCGCAAAATGCCCACTCCGTTTCAGGTCTTAGCTCTCTATTTTGATTTTTTTCAGAACCGAACGAAAAGTTTCCTTACCATTTTCAACCCTAGGTTTAGCGGGCAAATGAAATGCTGGTTCGTAGCTAACTTAATTTTTAGGATTATTACAAAGCCAGGGCGCAACCCAGATGGACCAAGACTGTATGTTCAGAAGTGACGACCGAATAGGAGGACAGTTGAAAAACGTCCCAACAGTGCGATTCAAATGGACTGACCAGCCGCACAGTGTGAGTGTTCCCGCGCGTCTATAGAGGTTACTCTATCGCCCCAACCGCAGAAAAACGTGGTCGATTCAATTCAAGCACCTAGTAGTAGGAGCAATTGTTGTTATCCGACATGCATGTCAAAGTCACAATGCCCATGTCCATATGTACCGTTCCGTGTTGCATGGGCAAAGTTACAAAGGTTAGGGTTACAATGGCATGTACTGTCTACATAAATAGTTTTAATAAATTTTAAGACACTCACTTGATCAGTATGTAGCATGGGGCAATGACATGTACTCCCTCCGTTTTACAATATAAGATGTTTTAGTTTTTTTGTAAAAAAAGTGTATCTAAACCTTTAGTGTTTGGTTCACTCATGTTCACTTTGAACCTATATATACTAAAAAGGGTTTAAATACACTCCCTTACAAAACGTACAATATATTATGGCATGTTTAATTCAAAGGATTTCCAAAGATATTTTATAAGAATCCAATCTATAGGAATTTTTCCAATAGGGTGCGTTTGTTTCAAAGAAATGAATCCTACAAAACTTGTACGCATTGATTTCCTGCACTACAATTCTATATGATCTCTAACAAAAAGTGAAACCTCTTGAAAAAAATCTTATATGTCTATGACAACTATGACATGTACCTAAGCCTTATAAAATTTTCCGTGGTTTTTCTGCGGTGCAATCAAACGGCTTATCTTACCGATTCCTGTATTCTTTATTTATGTAGGATTCTAAGTGTCATGCCATTCTATTCTGCACTTTTCATATTCCTATGTTTTATAAATCATTTGAATCAAACAAGCCCTTATATTTTAAAATGGATGAAGTATTATGTAGACCCTATATATGTTCTATGATCCGACAAGTCACAAGATAAAGGGAATCACTAACGTGAAGTACTATTTCATACATGGGTCTGATTGGTTATATTTTTTGAAAGTTTATATATTTGATTATCCGAAATTTTCTTACCGTTTTTGTTTGAGTCGAAAATGGCTCTTCCATTTTCCTTTTCCATTTCTGTTTAGATTATTCTATTTCCGTTTCTTTTCCGCAAAATGCCCTCTCCATTTCAGGTCTTAGCTCTCTATTTCGATTTTCTTCAGAACCGGACAAAAAGTTTCCTTACCATTTTTAACCCTAGGTTTAGCGGGCAAATAAAATGCTGGTTCGTAGCTAACTTATTTTTTAGGATTATTATAAAGCGCAACCCAAATGGACCAAGACTGTCTCTTCTGGTATGACCGAATAGGAGGACAGTTGAAAAGCGTCCCAACGGTGCGATTCAAATGGACTGACCAGCGCAGACCGGTCGGTTACGAGCCGGACAGTACAAATGTTCCCGCGCGTATATAGAGGTTACTCTACGACCCCAACCGGCAGTGTCACAGATACCACTTCGACTCCCCCCACTTACGTATGAATTTCGTCGACATTGTCGTCCAAGCCCTAGCCAGCTGGCGAATAAAGGGCACCGCCACCACCAAAGGAGATGATAAAGACAACGCGAGCAAACGACACCAAGAAACACGCCGTCTGGAGAGAAGCGGCCGGGGCATGGGTAGCTGAAGCCAAGACCGTCGCCGAACAGAGAAGAGAGCAAAGGCCGAGATCATCCTTTGCCTTCAGGAAAAGGCAAACGCCGATGCCATCGCCTCATAAGCCGCCGCCTAGGCTTTTATCATGTTAAAGCAAGAGGCGCTCACCACCGCCCAAACCCGTAAGAGCGACAACTGTAGGGGTTCGTAGCATGGAAAACAAAAAATTTCTATCGCATACAAACAAACAAGCCAAGATCTATCTACTAGATTGTAGCAACGAGTCGATAGAATAACTTACCCTCGAAGATTCCAAAGCGTTTAACGAGAGCGGATTCTCGTGGGTGATGTAGTCGTACTCTTCCCGATCTCAAGATCGTGTAGACGATCCTTCCGGCGCTGCGTTCCGGCAGCGCTCCCGCAGTCGGTCACACGTTCGGTACTCGACGAAGACCTTCCTCTCCCTTGTTCCAGCAGGCAGCGGAGGTTGTAGCACTCTCCTCGTGATTCCGGCAGCACAACGGCGTGGTACCGGAAGTAGAGGGGAAATCCCGCAGGGCTTCGCCTTAAGCCGGAGCGAGTATGGTGGATTATGAGAGAGGGCTATTAGTGGTCTAGAGATTAGACACACCAATTAGAAGGCTCTAAACCGCAGGCTAAAGCAATTAGAAGCTCTAAACCAAAACGGCTCAAAACCGGAGATTAGAGGTAGAAACTTGTGTGTCTCAAGGAGGAGGCCCTGCCCCTCCTTTTATAGGTGGAGGGGCTAGGCGCGCCAGGGAGGGAGGGGAGTCCCTCCCCAACTCGGCCTAGGGCTGTCCGCCGGCTTGGAGGAGAGGAACTCCTCCTCCAAGTTGGTTTCAACCTCCTCTTGCTTGTTTCCCACAGTTTCTTGTTTTAGCCGTTTGACTTTCAAACTGGACATTTGACTTTTCTGTTTTAGGATTCAATTTAATCCTTTATTTGGAACAGCAAGAACACTTAGTACATGATGCAATCATTCCAATATGTAATGACACATTCATGTACCCCTCCCCCCTCCCGGAGTGCCGGACATTCCGGAACCTTCTAGAACATTCACCGGAATCATTTCCGAACTCCGAAACGGGACTTTCTTTATATGAATCTTATTCTCCGGACCATTCCGGATCACCTCGTGATATCCCGGATCCCATCCGAGACTCCGAACAACATTCGGTCTCTTTCTCATAATACCATAACTACTCAAAACAACGTCGAATCCTTAAGTGTGTCTCCCTACGGTTCGTGAATTATGCGGACATGATCGAGACACTTCTCCGAACAATAACCAATAGAGGAATCTGGAAATTCATATGGTTCCCACATATTTCTACGATTACTTTGCGATCGAATGAACCACTTACATACGATACCAATTTCCCTTTGTCTCACGATATGTTACTTATCCGAGGTTATGATCGTCGGTATCTCTGCATACCTAGTTCAACCTCGTTACTGATAAGTACTCTTTTCTCGTTCCCGTGATATGTGATCCCTTGTGAGCCAGTCACATGCTTGCAAGCTAATTGGATGACATTTCACCGAGAGGGCCCAGAGAATATCTATCCGTCATATGGATGGACAAATCCCACTCTTGATCCATGTGTCTCAACCAATACTTTCCGAACACTCAATGCCACCTTTATAGCCACCCAGTTACGGTGTGGTGTTTGATGTCATCAAAGCATCCATCCGGTAAAGGTGATATGCATGATCTCATGGTCGAAGGAATTAGGTTACTATGTATCAGAAAGCATATAGCAATTGAACTATTGAAATGACTTGATCTTTATGCTACGCTTATCTATAGGAGTATGTCCACCATATCATTCTCCTAATGATATGATCTTGTTGTTGATAACATCTCAATGTTCATGATAGGGAAACCACAATCATTTATCAACCAACAAGCTAGTGAAGTATAGAGGCTATACTAGGGACTTCAAATTAAGTTTACAAATCACACAAGTATTAATGTTTCCTTGTTAATACTATTATAGCATGAATGTAAACATTTATCATAAATACAAAGATATAATAATAACTACATTTATTATTGCCTCTAGGGCATATCTCCAACAACAACATCATCGCCAACGCCTCATTCTCGGGCTTGCTGTGATCCGCAAGTGGGCGGCCTCCCATTAGCCGATGGTCAGCATCCACAACGACAGAGGTGCCATGCACTCCCATTACGCATGTCTCCATTCGCCCCTAGCTTAGCGCCTCCCGTTCCACGTCGTTAGAGAACTCGTCCATGCTGACAATATATGTCCTGAACCTCAACAACACTCCTAGGACTAACGAGGTGGCGCTGGAGACTGGCAAGAGGCCACGGGTGATCCTATCCGCGAACATGTCCATGCCTCGCAACCTGTTAGATGGAGACCCGCCGATGTAGGTTGTCTCGGTAAGCTCGCAACTTATCTCTACACCGTTTATTGTCATGTCATACCGTCTTGTAATGTCCAATTTCCAGTAGAAATCCGAGATCGCAATGTGTGATCTTGTTGGATCATCGTATTTTGTGTATTTCGTATGAAACTCGCGTTTGCACTTTGCTTTGGTACTTTGGTTTGTGAACTCCATGCTTTATTTGGTAGAAAATTCATTTTTTTCTATTTGTATTCATAAATGTCAATTTAGGTGAAATGGCGAAATCTAGGCAAAATTGCCCAGCCCGTGGACCAAATGGGTCGCCCCGAATCACGGGAGGACAACGGCCTATTTCATGTTCACATCCCGATCCAAAAGGACCAAAATAGACACGAATGTGTCTGAAATTGGTCTACTCTCTCGAGATGGCCTAAGCTGAACATTTTTTGGACGCGAAGAGGGGTTTCGAAGGACCCCTGATACTACATTCATATTATCATCGGTGGAGAAGAAATTACAAGGAGGACCTTTAGAGACAAGAAAATTACATGGCCTGGAATTTCCACTGATGACCCTATAAAAATTTGGAAACTGTGATCCAGACCAGGCCTTCTTCCAACTCCATCTCCACTGAAATCTTGACGAATCTTCAGAGCATGGTCGACCATAGCGCCTCGGGGGACATGTGAAAGAACATGTGGGCCCCCATGTGTGGTTTTGGTAATTAATGATAATCTTTATGGACTAATGTGTGTATTAAGTTGCACTTGTAGGATTTGTCCATTGGCATCGCTTGGAGCATGTGTTGGCTTCAAGGTCGATGAAATGAGAAGAAGATGTGTTGTGCAAGCTCAAAATGCGCCATCTAGTAGATCTCATGTTTGATGCTTGCCATCCTCGGAATCATGGATCGATGATGAGGAATCAAGAAAGGCGCTCCATCTTGAGAAGGTAAAGTTCATATACATCAAGCTCAAGTGGAATTCTCAAGGCAAAGGTATAATCTTGATAGGTTTTCCCTTTTTCCGGTCTCACGTTGTTAGTGGGAGACCGGTTTATAAGATAGACAATCGTACTATCAAGAGGGCTCTAAAGTGAGTAACTCGATCATATCTTTCAAAGAGAGCTCAAACCTTTGCATACTCAGCATCATCCTTTCTTGGTTTTTATTTGGATCTTATCCATGTAAGGTTCTAGAGCTTGTGGTAATATTCATAACAAGCTCTAGTTCATCAAAAACGGATTTCCCTTTTATATCTTATTGCGTTTTGATATTGGAGGTTTTACCGGTTTGTATTTTAGAGATAGGTAAAACCATACATTATTTGGTTCTTACTCATGTGAGGATTTAGAGCTTGTGTTAATCTCCATGACAAGCTCTAGTTCATCGAAAATGGATTTCATATGCATTTTCTATTACGTTTTCGATGTTGGAGGTTTTATCAGTTCGTCTTTTTGAGAGAGGTTAAACCTTTCATCATTTGGATCTATCCTCCCTTGCTTGAATATGATGTTTCTTTGCATGATCTTGTATAGCTTTTTGTCCTCTTCGAAACGATCCCAAGATCATCAAAATCGGAGTCCAGATGCAAAAGTTATGGCCGTTTTCATTCACGGATGACCGGTAGTACCGGACCAGGGTCCGGTAGTACCGGAGGTCCGGTAGTACCGCCCCTTAGTACCGGTTGGTACTGAATAAGGTGCGTTTGGCATCCTGAGATCCCTAGGGAATGTCCGGTAGTACCGGAAGTGTCCGGTAGTACCGGGAAAAAGTCTGGTAGTACCGGGATTCGCGTTTTTGGGCTTCAACGGTTGGATTTTGGGGGGACCTATTTTAGGGGCCTTCTTCCCCAATGGTTCGCCAACCATTCTTACAAGTTTTCCCCTCCATTGTTGACCTTCTTGAGCTTGCTTCCCCTCTTCCCATCCGATAATTCTTGCCCATATTTGAGTGGAAGAGAGAGGAGATCTAGATCCATGTTTTGACCAAACCAAAACATCTCTTTGTGAGTGTATCTTTGGGGATCTAGATTTTGGGGGATTTTGTGTCCCTCTTTGATTCCTCCTCTCTTGTTACCCCAATAGCTTTAGTACCTTTGTGGTGTTCTTTCCATTTGCATTCGGTGCATCGGTTTGAGTTCTCCCCGGAGGATTTGGTAAGTGAAAGTTGAGAAGCTTTTTACTCTTGGGTTCTTGGAACCCTAGACAGTTTGTTGTGTTACAGGTTGAGGCCTTGGTGGCGTTTGTTGGGATCCTCCAATGAAGTTGTGGAGAAGTGCCCCAACCTTGTGGCCTTTGTGGCGTTTGTTGGGAGCCTCTAATTACGTTGTCGAGAAGTCCCCAACCTTGTGAGAGGTTCCGGTTTCCACCGACAAGTGCACGGATAGTGGAAGTGTGAATCAATCCCGTTGGGGTGAGATTCACCAGAGAATAAGGGAGGCCTTTTGTGGCGTAGGTGGTTAGATATCACCCCCTCTCCAAACGAGACGTACTCCATTTTGGGAGAAACTCGGTAAAATATCGTCGTCCCCGCGTGCCTCGGTTATCTCTATACCCGAGATCTTACTTATGCACTTTACTTTGTGATAGCCTTCGTGCTTGAAGTATATATCTTGCTATCACATAGTTGTTTGTCTTGCTTAGCATAATTTGTTGGTGCACATAGGTGAACCCTAGATTGTTCTAGGTTTTGTGCTTAACAAAGTAAACATTAGTTTTATTACGCCTTTGTTGAGCCCCTCTCGGAAAAGTTTTAATCGCCTATTCACCCCCCTCTAGGCGACATCTGTATCCTTTCAACATGGCCACTCGGGGAGTTGCAACGGAAGCACGCCACGGCAAAGACGTAGGGCCTCCATAAAGGCATAAAAGTCGGGAGGTTGAACAACACCTTTTCCTGACGAATAGGGATCATATCACGCTCACCAAAAGCCGGCAACCAGCGCAGGGGTAGCCACCTTTCGTCCATCAAAGTCGATGGTTGAAGCTGAACCATCGGGGAATCTCTCCCAAGATCGGTGAGGAGCGTGTTGGAATTATGCCCTAGAGGCAATAATAAAGATGTTATTATTATAATTCTTGTTCATGATAATGTTTATATTCCATGCTAGAATTGTATTAAGCAGAAACTTTAATACTTGTGTGGTTTGTGAACAACACCGTGTCCCTAGTACGCCTATATGGACTAGCTCATTGATTAATGATGGTTAAGGTTTCCTAACCATGGACATGAGTTGTCGATTAATAATGAGATCATATCATTGGGAGAATGATATGATGGACAGACCCAAACTAAGCGAAGCAATTAGATCGTGTCATTGTGTTCGTCTTTGCGAAGCTTTTCTTATGTCAAATATTGTATTCCTTAGACCATGAGATAATAAAACTCCCTGGTATCGGAAGAAAGCTTTGAGGTCATCAAACGTCATCCTACGAGAGGGTGATCATAAAGGTGTCTCTCAGGTGATCGGAAAGTACCTGTTGGGTTGTATGTATCGAGATGGGATTTGTCCCTCCCAAGTCGGAGAGATATACTTCGGGCCCACTCGGTAATTGATATCAACACCGCTTGCAAGCATGTGGTTAAGGAGTTAATCACAAAGTGATATCGGATTACGGAACGAGTAAAGTACTTGCTGTGAACGAGATTGAACTAGGTATGACGGTACCGACGATCGAATTTCGGGCAAGTAAAATATCGCGAGACGAAGGGAATATATATATGGGATTGATTGAATCCTGGCATCGTGGTTCATCCAATATGATCATCGATGAATGTGTGGGAGTCAATATGGGTTTCCAGACCCCGCTGTTGATTATTGATAGAAGATCATGTCTGCATATTCTCGAACCCGAAGGGTCACACACTTAACGTGTCTCGACGCTAGGATAGATTGGATAATTGGTTTATGAGTTTTTGTTCGGAGTCTCGGATGGGATCCGGGACATCACGAGAGGTTCCGGAATGATCCGGAGAATAAGATTCATATAAGGCAGTGCAGTTTTTGGAGTTCGGAATTGTTCCGGGTTAATCGGTATTGTACCGGAAGTTTCTAGAACCTTCCGGAAGGGGGCCAACATGGTCCCACCTTCCGGGAGGGGGCATGGGCCTATGAGGGAGTGCCCTGGCCGCATTGGGCCAGGGGCACAAGGCCCCATAGGGCCCAGCCGGCCAAACAAGGGATAAACCCTAATTGGACCTTCTAGAAGGGGGGGGGTTCCTTGCCCCCCACTCCTCCCTCCTTTGGCCGCCGGCCTAGGGCTTGGGGGAGGGGTTAGGGCTGGCGCCCACCCCTCTATATATAGTGGTCTGGGGCGCACCCCCCCACACACACACTTTCCCCTCAAGCCTAGTCGCCCTGCTGCCCTCCTCTCTCTCTCTCCCTCCCGACTGCGTGTAGGCGAAGCCCTGCTGCAGAAACTCTCCACCAATTGCACCGCGCTGTCGCGTTGTAGATCCAACCCATCTCTCCACCATACTTGCTGGACCAAGGAAGGAGGATACGTCGAGGTGCTGCACGTGTGCATCTCACGGAGGCATCGCCACTTGTGGTGCTAGATCGGATCGGATCGCGAGGAGGAGAAGCGAGTACGACTACATCACCCACGTTCCGACGAACGTTCCGCTGTGCGAATCTTCAAGGGTATGAAGATCTAATCCAATCTCTCTCGTTGTTTGCATCTCCTAGATAAGATCTTGGCTTCCCTCTGTTCGCATCCGTAGAAAATTTTGATTTACTATGCCGCGAAACCCTTCAGTGGTATCAGAGCTAGATCTATGCGTAGATGTATTTGACGAGTAGAACACAACATGGTTGTTGCGGGTGTTGATGTTTTCTGTTGCAAGCCTCTTGTTTGTGTTCTTCTTATGATGCGGGATAGTGAGATTGAAGCGGTCCAGGCCAACCTTACGCGACGTCGTTCGCGAGACCGGCTCCGCACTTGACGTGTGGCTTGTTCCACACATGCGGCTGGTGGATGCCAGTTTCTCTCACTATAGTTGTCATGTGATTTACACCGGAGTTTGGCAACCATAATATCACCGTTGTGGCTTTCCATAGGTAAGAATCGTTCTTAGCATGCTACTCCCACAAGCCACGTAAAACATGCAACAACAAAGTAGAGGCGTCTAACTTGTTTTTGCAGGGAGTGTTTTCTGTGATATGGTATGGCCCAAGATGTGATGTGTATAATATATGCGATGATCATGTTTTGTAATGTTTCACGACTTGCATGTCGATGAGTACACAACCGGCAGGAGCCATATGGTTGTCTTTATAATTGTGTATGACCCGTGTGTCAACTTCTTATACGCCATGTAATAGTTTCACTTTATCGCTAAGATTGGCTATACCATGTCACATAAAGTTATATGCATGTGATATTTATCCTTTTATGTATCTTATTATGCTTAGATCGCGACGGTAGCATTATAAGATGATCCCTCACTTAAAGATCAAGATGAAAACTGTGTTCTCCCCAAGTATGCACCGTTGCGAAAGTTCGTCGTGTCCAAGCATCACGTGATGATCGGGTGCTATAGACTCTACGTTCACATAAAACGGGTGCAAGCCAGTTTTGCACACGCGGAAATACTTGGGTCTAACTTGACGAGCCTAGCATGTACAGACATGGCCTCGGAACACATGAACCGAAAGGTTAAACATGAGTCATATGAATGATATGATCGACACTTAGTTGTCCACCATTGAAACCACATATCTTCTCGTGAAGATCGTATTAGGTGTGGTGAATTTGGATCGTGTTCACTAAACAACTTGAGGGATGTTGAATTTAGTGGGAGTTCATCTAGTAATTTGATTAAAAGTTGAACTAGTTATCATGAACATAGTCTAATTTGTACTTGCAAATATTGTAGATCAAATGGCTAAGTCCAACTTCAACTTCAACATTTTTGCTAAGAAGGAAAAGCTTAAAAACAATGGGTCTAACTTCACCAACTGGTTCCGCAATCTGAGAATCATTCTCTCTGGCGGTCAAAAGGACTATGTCCTTGAGAATGCGTTAGGTGACGCCCGTGCTGTTACTACACCGGCTGATGAGAAAGCTGTCTATCAGTCGTGCAAAGATGATTATGGTGTGATTAAGAGCACCATGTTGTTTGCTATGGAATCGGACCTTCAAAATCGTTTTGAAGACTATCCCGGGCCCTTTGAGATTCTCGAGGAGCTGAAAACCATGTTTCAGACTCAAGCCCGTTCTGAGAGATATGAGATCTCTGAGAAGTTCTTTAACTGCAAGATGGAGGAAGGGAGTTCCGTTAGTGAGCATGCCATTAAGATGTCGGGCTACACTCAACGCCTTGAGCAACTGGACTGCAAGATTCCAGAGGAGCTCAAGATTGACAGGGTTCTGCAATCACTCCCTCCTAGCTACAAAAGTTTTGTAGTGACTCACAATCAGATTGGTTCCACTGATACGATCACCGAGCTCTTCGCAAAGCTGAAGGTTGCGGAAGTGGACATAAAAAAGGATAATCATGTGTTGATGGTCAACAAGCCCCCCACCTTCAAGAAAGGTAAGGGTGCAAAGAAGCCCTTCAAGAAAGGCGGCGACAAGCGCGTTGCTCCTGCTGAGAAGAAGCTCAGGTCTGGTCCTAAGCCGGACACTGAGTGCTTCTATTGCAAGGACAAGGGTCACTGGAAGCGCAACTGTCCGAAGTACTTAGCGGACAAGAAGGCTGGCACCATCAAAGGTATATTTGATATACATGTTATTGATGTTTTCCTTACTAGCCCTCGTTGTAGTGCCTGGGTATTTGATACTGGTTCAGTTGCTAATATTTGTAACTCGAAACAGGAGCTACGGAATATACGGCGGCTTGCGAGGGATGAGGTGACGATGCACGTTGGCAACGGATCAAGAGTTGATGTGATGGCCGTCGACACGCTCTCCTTATTTTTACCTTCGGGATTAGTTTTAAACCTTAATAAGTGTTATTATGTGCCTGCGTTGAGCATGAACATTATTTCTGGATCTTGTTTATTGCAAGACGGTTATTCATTTAAATCAGAGAATAATGGTTGTTCTATTTATATGAGTAACATCTTTTATGGTCATGCACCTATTGTGAATGGTTTATTTCTTCTAAATCTCGAAAGGGATGAAACACACATCCATAACATTGAGGCTAAGAGATGCAAAGTAGATAGTGATAATACTACTTATTTGTGGCACTGTCGTCTAGGTCATATTGGTGTAAAACGCATGAAGAAACTCCATTCTGATGGACTTTTGGAGTCTCTTGATTTTGAATCATTTGACACATGCGAACAAT
This sequence comes from Avena sativa, assembly GCA_916181665.1. Classification (NCBI taxonomy): domain Eukaryota; kingdom Viridiplantae; phylum Streptophyta; class Magnoliopsida; order Poales; family Poaceae; genus Avena; species Avena sativa. Next base: position 410,596,561 of record OV702281.1, on the reverse strand, counting down.
GCCTCATCGGCAAGATGATCAAAACCCCGTTCTCCGGTATGATGGAGCGAGCAACGGACTTGTTGGAAATCATACATACCGATGTATGCAGACCGATGAGTGTTTCTACGCGCGGTGGATATCGCTATTTTCTCACTTTTACCGATGACTTAAGTAGATATGGGTATATCTATTTCATGAAACATAAATCTGAAACATTTGAAAAGTTCAAGGAATTTCAGAATGAAGTGGAGAACCATCGTAATAGAAAGATTAAGTTTCTACGATCCGATCGTGGAGGTGAATATTTGAGTTATGATTTTCTCACGCATCTTAAAGCAAGCGGAATCGTTTCGCAACTCACGCCACCCGGAACACCACAGTGCAATGGTGTGTATGAACGCCGGAATCGAACCTTATTAGATATGGTCTGATCAATGATGTCTCTTACTGATTTGCCGTTATCATTTTGGGGTTATGCATTAGAAACCGCTGCATTCACTTTAAATAGGGCTCCATCTAAATCCGTTGAGACGACACCGTATGAACTGTGGTTTGGTGCTAAACCTAAGTTGTCGTTTCTTAAAGTTTGGGGATGTGAAGCTTACGTCAAGAAGTTGATGCCGGACAAGCTCGAACCCAAAGCGGAGAAATGCGTCTTCATAGGATACCCTAAGGAAACTATTGGGTATACCTTCTATCACAGAACCGAAGGCAAAGTGTTTGTCGCAAAGAACGGTTCCTTTCTTGAGAAGGAGTTTCTCTCGAAAGAAGTGAGTGGGAGGAAAGTAGAGCTAGACGAGGTTATTGAACCTTCTCTTGAATTGGAGAGTAGCGCAGCACCTGAAATTGTTCTAGTGCCACCTGCACCAACGATAGAGGAAGCTAATGACAAGGATCATGAAGCTTCGGATGATGCTGCTACTGAACGTCGCAGGTCGACAAGGTCGCGTGCCCCTCCTGAGTGGTACGGCAACCCTGTCTTGACTGTCTTGTTGGTAGAAGACAGTGAACCTACGAACTATGAGGAAGCGATGATGAGCCCAGACTCTGAGAAATGGCTAGAAGCCATGAAATCCGAACTGGGATCCATGAGCAAAAACCAAGTATGGACTTTGGTGGACCCTCCTAGCGACCGAAAGGCCGTTGAGTGCAAATGGATCTTCAAGAAGAAAACGGACGCGGATGGTAATGTTACCGTCTATAAAGCACGGCTTGTCGCGAAAGGTTTTCGATAAGTTCAAGGTGTTGACTACGATGAGACTTTCTCTCCTGTAGCGATGTTTAAGTCCATTCGGATTTTATTAGCAATTGCTGCATTTCATGATTATGAAATATGGCAGATGGATGTCAAGACTGCTTTCCTCAATGGCAACATTGATGAAGAGTTGTATATGATGCAACCCGAAGGTTTTGTCGATCCTAAGGATGCTGATAAAGTATGCAAACTTCAGCGTTCCATTTATGGACTGAAGCAAGCATCTCGGAGCTGGAACCTTCGTTTTGATCAAGTGATCAAGAGCTTTGGATTTGTTCCAAATTGCTACGAAGCTTGTATCTACAAGAAAGTGAGTGGGAGCTCGGTGACACTTCTGGTACTATATGTGGATGACATATTGATTATTGGAAATGACATTAACATGCTTAACGATGTGAAGGGTTATTTGAACAAGTGTTTTTCAATGAAAGACCTAGGTGAAGCTGCTTATATATTGGGCATCAAAATCTATAGAGATAGACAAAGACGCCTGATAGCTTTAAGCCAGAGTACATACCTAGACAAAGTTCTGAAAAGGTTCAAAATGGACAAGGCACAAAAAGGTTCAGTGCCTATGTTGTCAGGTAAGATATTGAGCAAGGCTCAGTGTCCAGCTACGGTAAATGATAGGGAAGCTATGAGCAAAGTGCCTTATGCCTCGGCCATAGATTCTATCATGTATGCCATGCTGTGTACTAGACCAGATGTGTCCAATGCTCTTAGTTTGACGAGCAGATATCAAAGTGATCCAGGAGTGGAACACTGGACAGCCGTGAAGAACATCCTAAAGTACCTAAATAGGACTAAAGAAATGTTCTTAGTCTATGGGGGTGATGAACAACTCGTCGTAAAAGGTTACGTCGACGCTAGTTTCGACACCGACAAGGATGATTCTAAATCTCAGACAGGATAAATGTATATTTTGAATGGAGGAGCTGTGAGCTGGAGAAGCTGCAAGCAAAGCGTGATCGCGGGATCTACAGTAGAAGCGGAATACATGGCTGCTGCAGAAGCGTTAAGTGAAGGAGTTTGGATCAGGAACTTCATCACTGAGCTTGGCGTGGTTCCAAGTGCATTGGACCCACTGGAGATATTGTGTGACAACACTGGCGCCATATCACTCGCTAAGGAACCAAGATATCATCCAAAGACCAAGCATATCAACCACAAGTTTCATAGTCCGAGATTATATAGCAGATGGAGATCTTAAGATTAGCAAAGTACATACAGATCTGAATGTCGCAGATCCATTGACTAAACCTCTTCCACGTGTAAAACATGATCAGCACCTCAGTGCCATGGGTGTGAGATTGTTGCCAAATGTAAACTAGATTATTGACTCTAGTGCAAGTGGGAGACTGTTGGAATTATGCCCTAGAGGCAATAATAAAGATGTTATTATTATAATTCTTGTTCATGATAATGTTTATATTCCATGCTAGAATTGTATTAAGCGGAAACTTTAATACTTGTGTGGTTTGTGAACAACACCGTGTCCCTAGTACGCCTCTATGGACTAGCTCATTGATTAATGATGGTTAAGGTTTCCTAACCATGGACATGAGTTGTCGATTAATAATGAGATCATATCATTGGGAGAATGATATGATGGACAGACCCAAACTAAACGAAGCAATTAGATCGTGTCATTGTGTTCGTCTTTGCGAAGCTTTTCTTATGTCAAATATTGTATTCCTTAGACCATGAGATAATACAACTCCCTGGTATCGGAAGAAAGCTTTGAGGTCATCAAACGTCATCCTATGAGAGGGTGATCATAAAGGTGTCTCTCAGGTGATCGGAAAGTACCTGTTGGGTTGTATGTATCGAGATGGGATTTGTCCCTCCCAAGTCGGAGAGATATACTTCGGGCCCACTCGGTAATCGATATCAACACCGCTTGCAAGCATGTGGTTAAGGAGTTAATCACAAAGTGATATCGGATTACGGAACGAGTAAAGTATTTGCTGTGAACGAGATTGAACTAGGTATGATGGTACCGACGATCGAATCTCGGACAAGTAAAATATCGCGAGACGAAGGGAATATATATATGGGATTGATTGAATCCTGGCATCGTGGTTCATCCGATATGATCATCGATGAATGTGTGGGAGTCAATATGGGTTTCCAGACCCCGCTGTTGATTATTGATAGAAGATCATGTCTGCATATTCTCGAACCAGAAGGGTCACACACTTAACGTGTCTCGACGCTAGGATAGATTGGATAATTGGTTTATGAGTTTTTGTTCGGAGTCTCGGATGGGATCCGGGACATCACGAGAGGTTTCGGAATGATCCGGAGAATAAGATTCATATAAGGCAGTGCAGTTTTTGGAGTTCGGAATTGTTCCGGGTTAATCGGTATTGTACCGGAAGCTTCTAGAACCTTTCGGAAGGGGGCCAACGTGGTCCCACCTTCTGGGAGGGGGCATGGGCCTATGAGGGAGTGCCCTGGCCGCATTGGGCCAGGGGCACAAGGCCCCATAGGGCCCAGCCGACCAAACAAGGGATAAACCCTAATTGGACCTTCTAGAAGGGGGGGGTTCCTTGCCCCCCACTCCTCCCTCATTTGGCCGCCGGCCTAGGGCTTGGGGGAGGGTTAGGGCTGGCGCCCACCCCTCTATATATAGAGGGCTGGGGCGCACCACCCCACCCAAACTTTCCCCTCAAGCCTAGTCGCCCTGCTGCCCTCCTCTCTCTCTCCCTCCCGACTGCGTGTAGGCGAAGCCTTGCTGCAGAAACTCTCCACCAATTGCACCGCGCCATCGCGTTGTAGATCCAACCCATCTCTCCACCATACTTGCTGGACCAAGGAAGGAGGAGACGTCGAGGTGCTGCACGTGTGCATCTCACGGAGGCATCGCCACTTGTGATGCTAGATCGGATCGGATCGCGAGGAGGAGAAGCGAGTACGACTACATCACCCACGTTCCGACGAACGTTCCGCTGTGCAAATCTTCAAGGGTATGAATATCTAATCCAATCTCTCTCGTTGTTTGCATCTCCTAGATTAGATCTTGGCTTCCCTCTCTTCGCATCCGTAGAAATTTTTGATTTACTATGCCGCGAAACCCTTCAGAGCGGACGTGTCATTGGCCCAAGATCACAACAATTATGTGCATGAACTCCACCCTGCATCCCACATGTGCAGAAAGAACCTTCCCCTCCATATTCCTGTTGTAGAGCAAGACACACCTGTCGCATCCTCCCCTTGCTACCAAGGCAGACCAGAGCATGCCCGACGACGTCACAACTCCACATCAAGTCATGGCACCTGACCGCGGCCTTATTGTAGGTAACGGTGTCCCTCCCCTACACATTTAGCTTCGACAAGAGAAACAATAAGGCAAGAAGGAAGGACTCTAAGGGTGTGTTTGTTTGGGCTGCAACTTTTGAAAATCAGCTGTGAAGAATTAGCTGTAGGAAGCAGATGTTGGAATCCGAGATTTGGTGTTTGGAAAAAGTATTGTTGATAGATGCTGTGTCTGATCTTGAAACTAAAATATCTGAAATGACCCTGGGTGTAGAAAATGTTACATAACTGTTGTTTACTGGTAAGCCAATCAATAGAGGTGAGCAATTAGGTAAAAAAATAGAGGTGAGCAATTGACCACACACGGCCTTTTTTTCCAGAATTTCTCTAGATCCCTGAGCTTACGAAAAGATGAGCGTCACCGAATTTATTTGCGTCTCTGAATTTCTACCGCCATCGCCTACACTGCCTGAGCTAGATTGATCTCTTTATTCTTCTTTTCTTTTCTCCTTTTCACAGGGACCAACTGGAATCGATCCATCTTGTTAACAAATCAATTTTCACAGGGACCAACTGGAATCGCGGGCTCCTCCAAGACGACATCCTTCTTCCAAAGCGGTGAGGAGGGGATCGAACTCCGGCCAGATCGGCCTCCGGCCGGTCGCCGGTGGGGGAGCATCATACAACGAACAAATCAGACTCCGGCAAGAGAAGATGCAGGCCTCACACGTGGTGCTAGCCTGGCCGATTCGTCGGGGACGGCGGCGGACGGGAACCGATCTCCGGCGGCGAACGGGGAACCGATCTTCGGCAGACGGGGAACCGCGAGCTCCTCCTGCGGCAGGTGTGGGGATCGCTGTGTCGGATCTAATAAAGGTGGTTGTCCTTTGATTTCCTTCACATGAAGACGAAGATCTGCTTGATGTCTGCCCTCTTTGATCTGGTCTGGAGAGGCGGGTTCCGGAAGGCTCTGCCGGCGAACTCCCATGGGCGTATCATGCCTGAAGATTGCTGGATCGGAAGGTATTCGGTCGCGCGCACCTTGTTTTTCTGGCCGTTTGGTTTCAGCGGGAGCGTTGCGAAGCTCTGTTGTTTGTTCCCACCTAGTGCCATGTAGAGCCATGGTGATGTCAGATGCGGAGAAGGTCAGAAAAGCGGAAATTTGAGGGTAGCAATGGAGAGTTTTGTTCTTGTGGCGACAATAGATCTGGCTGCGTGATCTGGACTCGTTGAAGCGACTGTTGGTGCGAAAAGACAACACAGGGGAGTTCCCAGTCTTATGTTACAGGATGAAAATCCAAGGTCTGACCTTAGCTGGTTGTGCCTGGCAATGACCTTGCTGAAGGCATTGTTTTGTGAGTAAGGACTTTCTTCAGGGTGAAAACCTATGGGGCAACGACGGCGCTTGGACACTGTTTCCTTCTTAAAGGCGTTGTTATTGGAGTGGAGGATTACTGGTGTTGTTCTGATGGTGTCACTGTCGTTTCTTTGAGGATTAGTTCTCTGTAGCGGGACTTTTTTTTGTAATTTCTCTTTTTTTTTTCTGAGTTGTGTGCATCCATAGAGCCACTAGGGCATGCGTTGTTGCAGAGGCTGGGTGTAATTGGTGTCCTTGTGATATTAATATATACTCTTTTCCAAAAAAAAAAGGTGCAGGGAGGGGAAAAAGGTGTGGGAGAGAGGGATGAATCGGGCAGACATGGGGAACAGTTCGCGTGGAGGGGTGCGGTGGCAGGTGGCTTGTAATTTTTCGGAAGTCTGGAGGGCAGTTTTGTCCGTAGCAACTCGGGAAGGTGTGGAAGCGCCCCCCGGCCCGCTTTTGGCTGTCCGCGCTGCATAGTTCATTTTCTCGGTCCGCCTCTCGCCAGCACGGTTGAAAATCTGGGTGTTTGTTTCATCTACCGATTCTTCACCCCAAAAGCCACCGCTGAAGCTGAAACAAACGGGACCTAATGCTCCAGATCTGACCGCCAAGACCCAACTACAGCCATAAAATCCTAAAACTAGCATGCATACTTCTACTACTACTATGAACAGGCCGAGCAGCCCATCCTTCTTTCATTCGAACGGCAGCATATGGTCGGATTTGAGTGGGAGGCGAGCTCGCGAGAGAAAGACCACTCTCAAGATGGCCTAAATTGAACCTCAATATTTTGTATGTCCACCATTTGCTTCCACAGTAGTGACGCAATCAACCGCACTATCATCTATTCTGGCCAATTTATTCAGTTTGTCAAAGCTGTGCAACTTACTTGTCACCTTTTTTGTCGCTTGCCTCAGCTCTCAGAGAAAAGAGTGGCAAAATCCAGCTAAGAACTGCCATACCATGTTGATGAATGTCGGACACGGTGGCTCCCATGAGTAGTATATGCTCATCCAACACGCACGTCTCTCGTTCGCATAAAACGAAGGAAACGGTCGGGAAGAAACGGATGAGCTCATCCAGGACGTACTGTACTACTGTAGCATGGGCTCCCCCAGACCAGTATGGTAGTGGCAGCCGCAGCAGGGAGATGGGCACGGCACGGCCTGTTCCAGTTTGACCGCGCCGGTCCCTGGCAAACCCTGCCCCGTTGCCTCGAGCTGGCCGGACCGGGTTCCAGTCGTTCGCAGTTCCCTGTCTTCCGCGGAGGCGGAGATGAAACGTGCAGGCTGGCAGCGCGCCCAGAGCGAGCCGAGAGCAATCACTGCGTGCTCATCCGTTATTGATTGAGATTGCAGCAGCAGAGTCGGCCAGTCAGTCAGATCCGTCGACTGCAACGCTTGGGCATTGAATTGGGTCGGCGATATATACATGTAGGTAGCCACGCATTGATACGTGCGCGACAGCAGCGACGAGATAGATAGGAGTAGGAGTAGTAGTAGTAGGAACCATTTCTCGTGCCGGACCCATGGCCATAAAACGCACTTACGTTTCGTCACCTACAGCCGTCCTACATCACATGCACATGCACGTAGCCGCATCTGTCTGTCCATCGACGAGCAAACAAACCTATACACCTCGGTCACCAAACAACTGGGTTGCTAAAATGCGGCGAGTATTATATCTGAATTTAGATAAATTTGCGACATCCTTTTTAAAACCATGGACTAGTAATCTTTCTTTCTTACTGTTGGTAATAAAAGTGCGACCAGAGGGTGTACCCAGAGGCTGCCGTTTGTGAGGGACGGGGTGCTGTGCGCTCTCTGCTCGAGGCGCTGACGGTGGCTCCTGGTGGGGGAACAGTGGTTCCGAAAGCGGCAGCTGCTGCGGCCGCGAGCAGTAGCCAGTGAACGGCCGGCAGCAGCAGCAGCAACAGCGGCAGCCAGCCAGCGCCGTGCCACTAAAGTTTTAAAGAACCCAACGCCCAAGGCCAAAAGCCAGAAAAGCCCCCGTCCAATCCGTCCGTCGCCTCTCGCCCGCTCCCTCGGCCTCACCCTCACCCTCACCTGCTCATCAGGCTCACGCTAGCTCTCGCTCGCGCCCGTGTCATAAAAGCGTGGGCGTCTCAGGCTTGGCCACAGCGACGGGGCAGCAAGCAGCAGCAGCAGCAACAGCGACCCTTGTGTACGCGCCGCGCGCGGCAGACGAGGAGGAGATCGAGGACGACGCAGAGGAGCAGGGGGGCATGGGGGGCTAGAAGAAGAAGAAGGAGATGGCTGGAGAGCGACGCGCTCGGAGGCAATAATGGGGTCCTCCTCCTGCCCCTGCCACTGCTCCTGCTGCTGCACCCACATCCTCCTCGCGGCCGCGGTTGATTCCTCCCCCGCTTTTTAACCCCGCCCCCCTTGTCTCGAGGGGGACGCAAGCCCTCAGTACTGGTGTGTTTCTTCTTCTGTGGGCGGGCGCCATCCATGGGCATCGATCTCAACGAGGTGGGCGAGGCCAAGGGCGCGCTCCCGCCCCCGGCGGTGTGCCGGGACCTGTGGAACGCGTGCGCGGGGCCGGTCGTGGCGCTGCCGCGGCGGGGCAGCGCGGTCGTCTACCTGCCGCAGGCACACCTCGCGGCCGCCGGCTGCGCAGCAGGGGAGGTGCCGGTGGCCCTGCCGCCGCACGTGGCGTGCCGCGTCGTCGACGTCGAGCTATGCGTGAGTGGAGAGGCGCTAACACTTTTGCTCGTTTCATCTGCTGCTATTGGTTTCTGACCGTGCCCATCTCATGTTTTGGGTCTCGTCTCGTGTCTCTGTGCTGCAGGCGGATCCGGCCACGGACGAGGTGTACGCGCGGCTGGCTCTGGTGGCAGAGGGCGAGGTAAAAAATGCTGCTCGAATCGCTTGATTCGATTCACGTGCCCCCATGATTGAATGGGATTTTGGTGGCACGAGGTTTCCGCAATGGTGTAATCGTGCGGTGTAATGTGTGCGTGCGAGCTCGATTTTCCGTTATTTAGCTACTACTCCATATTGGACTAGCTGGATTTACTGCATGCGTCTGTCTACACGGACGACCTTTCTTGGCACAATGTGTATTGATTAAGCATGCATAGGCCTATTATGGTACTAATTGATTGATCACTCTGGTAGACTAGTCCTACTATTAAGTTTTGTTTGTGAAGTTGTATTGTTCCTATTAAGCATGCATAGGCCTGTTATTTAGTCTTGTTTGTGAAGTTTGATTGTTCCTATGAAGCATGCCTAGGCCCCCTGTTATGGTAACTGATTGATCACTCTGGAAGACTAGTCATAGTATTAAGTTTTGCTTGTGAAGTTTTATTGTTCCTATTAAGCATGCGTAGGCCTGTTATTTAGTTTTGTTTATGAAGTTTGGTTGTTCCTGTGGACACTTCGGATGCGTCAGAACTGCACATTTTCGGTTGGTTCAGGTCTTTGAGAGGAACATGGGAGGTGGTAGAATTGAAGGGGAAGATGACACGGAGGATGGTGATGGAGAAAGGAAGTCGCGGATGCTGCATATGTTCTGCAAGACACTAACGGCCTCTGACACAAGCACGCACGGGGGATTCTCCGTTCCTCGGCGTGCTGCTGAGGACTGCTTCCCTCCACTGGTGTGTTTGTAGATTTGATTTGGGCCTTTTGGCTCTCGAACTGATTCCTTGGTCTGGTCTCATGGTTTGTGTTGCAGAGCTAATCACTTCTGATTACTTTGTTCCGTCTCAGGATTACCAGCAGGTCAGGCCTTCTCAAGAGCTTGTTGCCAAGGATTTGCATGGCGCAAAGTGGAGGTTCCGCCATATCTATAGAGGTTAGTTCAGTGCTGATGCAGTGCTTTGTCTTCAGTATGCAATGCCCTTCTTGCATTATGTATGCATTTTGTTGTTGGTGAGCGTTCCACTTGTTGCGTGTGTTTGGAAATTAGGCATCACATTTCGATCTCATGTTAGATCTCGGAGGCAAGTAAATTCAACTGCATAAAGCTCTGACGCTGCTTTTTAGCTTTCAGACACACACATACCTAGTGTCAATCTTTGAGAACTATTTTTGTGAACATTATTGAGTAAATGGAAGATGTGGCTTCAATCTCTGAAATTTCCAATTTCAGCTCACAAGTAGTTTTTTCTGTATGGTTTGGTGACCTTTTCCAATAGCATTCTATGCTTCATAGTAAGCAGGGTTTATCTGCATTTCCCAGACATGTCTAATATGAATTGGGTTAGGTATTTGAACTGAAACTATTTGTTACATTTATTGTGCTATTACATATCCATGAATTGGTGTATGAGCTGTGAAAATTCATTAACACCAGTGGCTTACAAAAATAGTACCTTAAAATGAAAAGCTGCTCTCTGTTCTATCATCCATTCTGATTTTGAATGAAATATATCAGTTATCCTATAGTTCTAGCATGGTGTTATATGCGATGTTATGAGATACTTCTTTGTCTTCCAGGTCAACCACGTAGGCATCTTTTAACAACTGGATGGAGCTCATTTGTCAACAAAAAGAAACTCGTCTCAGGTGATGCAGTTTTATTTCTACGGTAAGCGCGTTAACAATGTGATGAACTTAACAGCTTTTTGGCTTTATTTCTTTTATTCAGAAAGTGTATTTTCCCTTTATAGAGGTGATGATGGCGAACTTAAACTTGGTGTAAGGAGAGCTATTCAGCTTAAAAATGAGGCCCTTTTCAAAGCTTTCAGTACCAACAGCTCAAAGATGCACACACTGTCTTCTGTCGCGAATTCCTTGAAACATAGAAGTGTTTTTCATATCTGTTACAATCCAAGGTTTGTTAATTATTAATATACTTTTCATTTGTAAGTACGTATAAGATTGCCCAAAAAAAATGGAAATATGATTCTGGATCATAATTATGATGCAGACTCGGTGGTTATTGTTCATTGAAGTAGCAGTATGATACAACTCTGGTCCCAGGATATATTTTTACATTTTCAATTTGAGCACAAAAAATGACATTCTTCATCGAGAGAATAGATTATAGTTATATATCAACAGAATAATGAGCAAAAACTACAGTAAACTGATTCCTTTTTGGTTCGACGAGCATAAAATAGGTTCTTACCGGTTTGAATCTGGATTCTCGGACTCTCTACAGGACTGCTGCATCTGAATTTGTTGTTCCATATTGGAAGTTCCTGAAGAGCTTGGACCATCCATTTTGTGTTGGAATGAGGTTTAAGATTCAGTACGGGAGTGAAGATGTTAATGAGAGGTTTGTTCCTTTCAGCTGAACTATAACTTTGTTTTCAACAATAAGCACTGAGTTTGAGTTTCTGTTTTTTGTAGGCGATCTGGAATGATTACAGGTATTAATGAAGTTGACCCGATTAGATGGACTGGCTCTAAATGGAGAAGCCTGCTGGTATGCATGCATTTCAGTTGATTGTATTAAGCATATAAGCCCTAGCAACTCGGAATGCCATTATTTCAAGTCTGCCTTGATATCTCTTAGAGAAGTATATTTTAATTTTCTGGACTTGTTTGCTTATGCTGCTCATCTGACTGTTAAATCTAGCTCAAAATGCTCTTGATGACGATTGAAAGTTGCAGTGTGTTAAGACCTGCACCTTCACATTCAGGTTTATTTAACTTACAAAATACCACATAATTTTTGTGAATAGATTTTACAATCCACCTTACCAAAACATGTTTCTGCAGAGCATGGTATCTAGAATGCAATTTCTTCGATATACAACCTTTGGCTAGGGGTCCTTGTCAAAAATAGCATGTTGATTAAAATGCCTTCCATGTAGAAAATGAATCGATAACGAGTTCTAGTTTGCTCTGGATGTAGAGAATCACTAAAAGATGTGTTAGGAGTTGAGCCTTTTACTTAGCATGAATTTATGGCAATTTGGTTCGCTGATATCTATAAATTTTAATGATGCCCTTTTGTACAGGTAAGATGGGAGGATGCAACTGACTGTAATAGCCAACACAGATTATCTCCATGGGAGATTGAGATAGTCGGCGGTTCAGTCTCTGTTGCTCAGTCTCTGTCAGCATCAAGTTCTAAACGAACTAAGTTGTGCCCTCAGGGCAATTTGGACGTCCCATCTCTGTGTAAGTTCCCACTTCCTACTGTGCAATGCTGACATTTATCTGCTATTCTAATGTTCTCAATATGTGTTAATTGACTTGTCCAGATGGAAATGGTCGTCCAGACTCCGTGGTAGCTGATAAGCTCCCCAGGGTCTTGCAAGGTCAAGAATTGATGAGTTCTGGAACTCATCGTGTTACGTGTTCTCCTCAGCCAGCTGGGGCCACAGAACTTAGACGTTCTGATGGCAGGCTTCCACCTCGAAACTCCTATTTTACCTACCCATCTGTAGGCTTCGGTGAATCTGTTGGGTTCCCGCAGGTCTTGCAAGGTCAAGAAATTTCTCAGACAGTTCCTCTGTTCCAAGGAATGGTGTCTGGTGCATGCTCGGCAAAAGGAGGATACGGGTTATACAATTATATGCGCGACTCAGCTGCCATGAATGGTGGGTTAGCATCTGCAACTCAAGGACATGCTCTCTCCCTATCTACTCCGCCACCAGCAGAAGTGGCTTCGCCCTCGTCCACACTGGTTCCTCAGCTTTGGCTGGCAAGCAAGAACAACGAAGAAGGTGCAAATGACAGTCAGCCTAACCCAATAGGAACTCGTAAGGCTCCTGGAGATGGTGCTAAGCTTGGGTCTGATGGAAGGAAGGTTGCAAGGACTAGTTGCATGCTTTTTGGTTTTCCCTTAACTGAGAAGATTCTGCAAACAGAAGAAGATTGTATCAAGGAAGGGAATCATGAAACCGATCGCCAGAACCCGAGGATGCTAGATTTGTTTGGATACAGCCATGCTACTCCCGGTGCTCTTCACGCCCTCTGCGCTGCTCCCCTAGGAATATGATGCTACTCCAGTATGATCCATGTACTTTGCAGTGCTCTTTAAGAAACTTCAATAATCAGTTTTTGCGTTTCTTGGGTGAGTATGCAGGTGCAACTCCTTGCCTCACCCCAGGTATTGTCAGCTTTTTCATGTGTCGTTCTAGTCCATCACGGTGTTCCTGATGCACTGCTTGTCGTTCTAGTCGCTCACCGTGTTCCTGATGCACTGCTTGTCGTTCTAGTCCCATGCCTGGAAAGCTAAATTGTTTTCGTAGCTGTACCAGGAATGACGAGCCTTTGTTGGACTCTACATGTACCCTGCTTGCGGCTTCAGAGCAATGGGAATCAGGGGCAGGTGACCAGTGGCATCAGCGTTAGCGTTCCATTATATATGTATCATGTATTTCAGATGGTTTCGCATGTATTGCTTCTGTATCTGTATCACGAACCTTATTTGCTACTCGTTGCTCGTGACTATGTTTCTAAGGGACCTATTCCGTGCTTTGCCGTTGGATGTTTGGTGAGTCGCTTGGTACTACTGTATTAACAGCTTAGAGCGGGGTGCTTTGCGCCTTTGCCTTGGCTGTTTGGTGAAGAGTAAAATACATCTTTGGTCATTGAATTTGTTCACTAAGCCGCCCCAGTGCCTCCTTGCTATTCTCCCTTGCTACCGCTGGAGGGTGCTTTTTCCGGCCCGGTTGGTGCTTTGCGCCTTTGCCTTGGCTGTTTGATGAAGAGTAAAATACATCTTTGGTCATTGAATTTGTTCACTAAGCCGCCCCAGTGCCTCCTTGCTATTCTCCCTTGCTACCGCTGGAGGGTGCTTTTTCCGGCCCGGTTGACGGAGGCGCCAGGGCTGTCTCCTCGCGCAATGGCTTCTTCCTTGGGTCCTGGACGGCGCGTTAACCCTGGGAGTTGGTGGTGATCTTCCCATGGCGGATGGCGGCGTGGGTTGTGTGCCCGGTTGACGGCGGCGTGGGTATGAGATCTACATCTGTTCTTTTTAGTGTTTTCATGGTTAGATCTTGGTTGTTCATGTATGGTAAATTTTTTTTTGCATGTGTGAACACCAATAAAGGTGTCCATAGAGGATTTTGTCGTGGAGGGTGGGTATGAAAGAACAAGCCCGATTTATGGAGAAAACGTTAATGTTCATGGACACTAATGGCATGTACGAGAAGCAACATGCTTATGTGGAGCTTTGTCGTGATCAAGTATTGGCGAAGAAACAAATGATGACAACCTTCGGAGGAGGGTTTATGAATGCAATGGGAGGCATGGGAGGTAGCTACATGGGCACCATGAACAATGCTATGGGAGGTTTCAGCAAAGGGTTCATGGGTGCTATGAGAGGTAGCATGGCCGGCAGCTATGGTGGACTATGGGAGGTGGTGGCATGGTCGGTGTCTTGGGTGGAGCTATGGAAGGTGGTGGCATGGACGGCGGCAACAACTCCCATTGACTGATAACACCAATGTTGCCAATGACATGGAGCAGCACGGATATGCCAACAATGTCAATGATGCAAGCGAGTTATTCGTTTGTGTTCAACTATGTGGAGTCATCCTAGTTTATGCTATGCTTTGAACTATGCATTTCATTTGTGTTTGTCGTGAACTATGTCGATGGTGAACTAGTATGGTATACTATTTGGATTTGAATTATTTTAATGTGCGTGTCATGATCTTGTGATAATTTTAGTTCCTTTTGTTGTTCATATGCTTGTGGTGATCATAGTTTAATTTAAATTTTGGAGGAGAGATTAAAATACGCCCTATTATACATCATCTGGAAAAGAAGAAAGTGAACGGGTGGCGTAAGACATACATTTTGGTGATGCATAATTTTTATATCACCTGTTTTGGGTGTCCTATTATACATCATCTGTTATAGATGCTCTAATCCTCATGCTCATGACTTAGCATATAGCTCTCTAGATTTGATGCTAGGACACAGACCGTGGCTCCTGCTATCTCCATACCAAAAACTATTGCACCCATGTTTATTGATTAATAAAGAGACTTTTACCCAAGAAAACAATACCAGCAAAAATCTACGCGTAAAATCAAAAGGTGGAGAGAGCACATTTTCCATAATTTTTTAAAGAGAAAAAACATGACACTGCAGCTAAGCCAACATATTAGGCCTTTCATAGTGAAATATATTTTAGCACTTTTTCATAGGAGCAACTAAAATTAAAGAAACACAATGGAGTACTCCCTATGTCCGCGAATAAGTGTACTTCTAGCCTTTTGCCTAAGTCAAATTTTGTTAAATTTGACCAACCTTATAGAAAAATATAGCAACATATATTATATGAAATTATCATATTGTGAAACTAAATTAGAAAATAAATCTAGTGATACCAATTTAGTGTCATAAATATTGCTACGTTTTCCTATAAAAAGTTAGTCAAACTTTACTAAGTTTGACTTAAGACAAACGTAGAAGTATACTTATTTGCGGACGGAGATAGTATTTCTTAGTTATAGATCTTAGAGAAGTTGCATTTAATGATTTTAGTCTTACGAATGAGTATGATAACATGTGATACAACAACTCTCTTTCTCTTCGATAAATAATATACCACGTAAGCAAAATACCTACGATACGAAACACCTACTGTAAAAAGCCTTAGTACGTTGTTGTTGTAGCGTTTCCTACGCAACAACACTACTCTTCCTGTGTGGACGATCACGTCGACTGAGATTCCACGAGCATTTAAGATCTCACGCAGACGCAGCCATGGAATCGGTGAAAAATACTCACGCAGCCAAAGTGCTCGAGCTGGGCGAACCTCATCGCTCGCCCTGGTCCTTTGTGTTCGTAGCTCATGACTTCCATCAATGCGAGACTTGCGCAGATGTCTCGTTGGATCTCACACGCAGCGCGCAGTCGCGCACCCAATTCCTCCATCATGCGCACTGCGCCAAGCACTCACGCTCTCCGTCCCGGCCGCCGCAGTCCGCGCATCGATCGTCGCAGGGCCCTTCCCGATCTATCCCGCGTAATTGTTTCCCATTACCAAGCGGTCCAATCATCCCCACGCCGATATAGCCAGTGGTCACATATCGGCACGGCTATATATACGGGTGGGAGGGCGCGCACGGAGACAAACAAACGCACACGGTACGCGCTGTGCAGCGTTGCCTTGTACTGCCACCGACGATCGACTACTCTTCCTTCCTTCCATGGCTTCCTCTTCATCCCGCCTCGTCCTTCTCGCCTTCGCGTTCCTCCTCGCCGTGGCCGTGCCCAGCGTGGACGCGTGGGGCGGCCGCCTCTTCTTCAGCAAGATGACGCGCCCCGAAGCCGTGGTCGAGGCAGACAAGGCGGCGGACACCACCACTGCGGGCACGTCCACGGAAGCGTTCGACGCCAACGGCGCGCCGGCGTTCCCGTCGCGTCCGTCAAGCGGGAACGGCAACCGCGGGTACGGCCTCTACGGCCGGCCGGAGGAGAGCGAGAAGTACCCGCCGGCCTACTTCCGCCGCGGCGTGCACCACGACGCCGAGAAGCGCACGACCACCAACGTCGTCGTGCCAGAGGCCGCGGCGCGAGAGGACGCTGCCGCGGCGGGGTTCATGGCGGAAGAGGAGGAAGCATCAATGGGCGAGAAGGAGGAGGAGCCGTCGTTCCCCGAGAACGGCAGCGGCAGGGGGCGACCGCTGTCGTACATGCGCCACCACGGCGGCAAGCACGACGGCGACTACGGGATGAGCGACACGAGGCTGTACCAGAACGGCCGCTACTACTACGACGTGGAGACCGACAAGTACGGCTACGGCTCCGAGTCCAACCCGGTCCACCAGACGCGCGCCGAGCCCGAGGAGGACAACGGCTCCGGGTACGGGCGCGCCGGCGGCGACAGGCGGCGGGAGAGGTACGGCGACGACGGGGCTGTGGAGAAGCAGAACAACGACGACGGCTTCCAGGAAAACCAGAACGGGCAGTACAATCCGTGAGCGAGACGAGGCATGTCAGTGTGTCTCTGCTTGCGATCACACTATATCACGTATACATTGTGCGGTAATATCGTTCGTTAAGAACCGTACGTACTTAATTGCATGCGCTGCTCCTTGTGGTGTGTACAACGTCGTTACTACTTACTGTGCTACTACTGCTTAAGGTTGAGCTACCTAGCTGCCAATGTGGAATCGTGATGAATTGCCTGTCTGAGTACGTAATGGAGTGTCTACTGTTATTAACAGATGCTTTTTTTTTCTACAGTACCATACTGTTCGTTTTGTCGGTGCACGTACGTACACGGGCCCAGATCGTGTGCTAGAATGGAAAATAATGTGTAATAATAATCAAGTCTCATCCGTCGATGTATGATTGATCACTCCGATATTTTGTGTTCCGCTGGGTCTAAGATTCCCATATCGCACGAACATTGAATCCTGTCTGTTCCGAGGGGTGTACCTACATTGTGAAGTTAATTTACTCTCCTCACGTCGACGAATCGCATGCATGCATAGATCGCTGGTGGATCACGGAGAGGGGGCGCGGCCTCAATAATTCGAGCAGACAAGCTCAATCAACACGTAGGCCAAAATCTGTCCTCTCAGCAAGGACAAGGCGCATGGCGCGAAGCTGTGCTTGCATCTCGGATGCTGGTGGCACCTACCAAACAACGACCTATAGGCCATCAATCGGGCCATGACCGAGTGTGTGTACCTACAGCTGGGGAGGAACTGTAGTACCACTTTTGTTCGGTACAGCGAGTCGTTCGGTTCATTAAACCGGGCCTCGAAAGCTTAGATGCTTTTTTGGTCGGAAGTTGATGCGCAGTGAACCGCATGGTGCCACCATGGTCCATGGTAAAGGGTTGGCGCCACACACCCACGGTTTTCCGTAGCCTAACAGCCCGTAGGTAGGATTTCCGGCGACAGACCCACGGTCGCTAGCTGCCTCGTTTCTTTGTAGCCGTTTGCTTTAAAAAAACTAATCTGGTCTTTGACTTTTGTCTAGATTTGAATATATCTAGTACTAAAACACGTCTAAATACATCTAAATCTAAATAAATTTGAATCAAGTAATTTAGATCATGATACTGTTGTAGCTGAACCCACGGACATAGAAAGAACCCTAAACAAAGCGAAAATCACAGCCATGAGAATAAGGCTAGGTCTTGTGTGGATCATGTTGCCACGGCCTCCCAACAATGAGTAAAATATTATTGGATATGCTAACTTCGATAAAAATACCAGTTACCCACTAGTGGAGAAGGCCCCTCTAGTTTCGGCCCATAAGGGTCTCTAATCCTGTTTTTAAAACCGGGACTGGACAAGCGGGACTAGAGACCCGAGTATTAGTCCTGGTCTATTTACCTGTTGGGACGAATAGTCCTCCACGTGGCCACTGCGGCGTGTGCGGAGTGCACCTCCATTTGTGTCGGTTGGTGTTACTGTTGGGGATATGCTATATGGGTATCCTCATAGCATGTCTCCTATCCGGATAACCCAGGTGGCCCATAGTTGGTAGCATGACCCATGGCCTGTCAGACGACCCAATTAGATGGATCCAGAAGGGAGGCCCATGCCGGATAAAGGAAGGCTACGAAGGAGTCACCGACGTACCCGGAGCCTTGGAGTACAAGACACGTTAGACTAGTTGTATACCGTGTAGGACTCTGTAACCTATCCGGCTAGGACTTTTCCCTGTAACCCTAGGACCTGGCGACTATATAAGTCGGGCCTATGGAAGCCTTTAGGGCATAACCTCAGACGATTCAACATACACCTCGCACAGCGAACCGATCCCTGTAACTCGGCGTATTGCCATTATATTGATTTATAGCAGGAGTAGGATTCCACCACCGTTGTGGGATCTGAACCTGGGTAAGCTGTGTTACCTCGTACCCGTCAACTGTTCGCCTTCCCCCACGTCTCTAAACACGCACTGTGAGGACCCCTCCATGGCGTACTCGTCGGCAATACCACGACAGTTGGCGCCCACCGTGGGGCAAGAGGCGCTTTAGGCTCTTCAGCGGGCGAGGACCAAGATCTTCGCGGGAATCGGTGAAACCATAGCCATCGGTCGTGTTCTCTTCTCTGGCAATGTTCCAATCGTCCCCCCCGACGAGTTCTGGATCCCGGCGAAGACGAACCCTACGCGATGCTTGATCGTCCCCATCGGAGACATCCACCTCTTCATCGACGAAACCGACTCGGGCACTAGTTCCCTGGAAGTCAGAGGAGCGTCAAGACCCGCATGGACAGCCTACGGGTAGGATACGTTCGCGAAAGGATCGATGTCGGATCTCTCTTCAGAGTTTGTCAACAAAGATCGGAAAAATTCAAGGCCCACCCAAACCGCCCATGTGCAGGATATAACGGTGGAAGATCGCTACAAGTCCGCCGGCTTCGCCCGTGCGTCTGGACATCAGAGATCCAAGTTCGTCGGCGTGGTTACTATCTTTGATCTGGCGCATTGCGTTCAGAGAGAGGGAGAAAACCCCCGCGATTACCCTGCCAGGTGGCTCCGTATACAGGCCAACTTGGCACAATACCCCAATGATGATGCCATGTATCACTTTGTGGAAGGACTGGACCAAGGAACACTCAGTAAGGCGATAGCAGGCTTCAGGACGCCTCACCTTCGAAGGCATGATGAACACCGTCAACAACTACGTGAAGGCTGAGGATTCAGCCCAGACAGCGCTTGCGCTCATAGACGGTGCAGCTCCGCATCAGCCACCGCCTCCGATCGTCGTTGCTGCAGCTGCACCACCACCACTTCTAGTCGTCATCATTGCTGTTGCACCACCACCGCCCATCATCGAGGAAGCCCCGGCACCCTCCGACTCCGTGCTTGGCGCGCTCTATGCCGACATCAGCGCTGACTCGGAGGAGATAGACTTCAGCCCGGAGGAGCTAGACTCTGCCATGCAGGAGATGGAGGAGGATTTCCAACGCAACGAGCAGGCCAACAACGTCGTCACGTCCCGAGAGGTGTTCGTCGCCATTGGGACCGTGATGGAAGAAGACCAACCCGGACAAGCTCCGCCTAAAGCGCTGGACAAGGGGAAGGGACCACCTGTTGCTGCCGACAAGGATCGTGCAAAGGTCATGCCTCCTCCGCCTAACCCAGTGCAGCAGCCGCAGGAACTCAACATCGGTCCGAGTAACAATAGCACCGCAAACCCGCCGCCTCCGGCATCTACGTCTGCTGCTGTCCAAATTACTCCGGCTGATAGAGTGATGTACGGCAACCTGTTCGTTGATCCCATGATTGTAGCTCATATCCGGAGCGTAGTCCAGCTTGACGAGAAGCGCCAGCAGCTACTGGAGGAAGCGTAGGCCATCGCGGAGCAAGGCGCAAAGCTGGATCGAGATCTGGCCAACGCGCAGAAGTCAATAGAGAAAGCTAGAGCCATGGAGGCCGAGTACAAGACTCTGCTCCAGCAACAGAAGGCTAATAAAGCTCCGGCTCGCGTCATCAACGATCCTGGTGTATGGAGGAACCTAGGATGGGCCCCCTCGAAGCCGCCACAAGCAAAGCCATACATTGACAGTGAAGGCAGGCAGGTGATGCCCACTCCTCTTAATCTCGCTGTCACCAAGACCCTTCTGGAGCAGGATAGATCACCCACGGCAGTGGAGCAGGTCTATTATCTTGTGGCCAAGGCGGTGAAACAGCAGGAAAAGGCCACCTCTCAGAGGCTTGAGTCTGACCCAGCGTTTTGTCAGTCTAGTCAGCATAAGCCGCCAAGGGATCGATCTCCTCAGGATGTCGGGTCCCAGACGGGTTCATCAGAACGAAGATGGAGGGATGCGCGCAACATGAAGGATCCTATCCCCATATCCTCCGAACACGGAGGAAAGGCTCATCCTTGTCGCCCATCTTCGCCGCCCCGATCTCCCCGACATCGCGAAGACACCAAGGCTCGCCATCGCACGGATATGCCTCCGCCAAGGCAGCACGACATCGTCATCCGCGACAACGCGGAGCAGGCCCTTCATGATGGAGATCGCAACAAAGGACACAAGAGCAGGTCGCACCATGACCCTCCGCATCCGACAACCAACCGCGACAAGTGTGAGGCGTCGTAGGAGGGTAACAGCAAGAAGGCTAACCCACTGCCACCTAAGCCTCCGTCGCCCCCTAGAAGCCACCATGGCGGAGGACACCCGCGTTGTTCACGCAGCCCATCCCCTGATGGCAAGAAGAAGAAAAGAACCCCAGAGCCATACGATGCACATTCACGTCTGGACAAAATCCATGAGGCTCGGCAAGGACCATACCTGGGACCACGTTGTTTTGGACCTGTGATACGGTCCGCAACTTACCCTAAAGGTTTCCGGATTGACAAGACCATCAAGCCCTATGAAGGCACCGCAAAGCCAGCTGCATGGTTGTAGGTGCGGTGACCCAGCATACCACTGCATGATGTAGTATACTATAGTCGTTGACATAACACCAATGAAACACCGTTCACTAGTATTACATCCCTCAGAATGGCACAACAGAAACACAGCGGGTCCAATACATGGCTAAAGGTTACAACTCACTCTTTACACAAGATCCGGAGAACACTCTAGGTTAAAGAGAGAGAGAAAGAACTTCTTACGAAGAAGAATCAAAGATAAATAACGCAAGAACGATTATACTATTACGTCTAGTATTTTGGCTAAGAGGTTAGTATTGCTGCTATTGCAACGCACTACAGAAATAGGTTCTTTGGCTAGAGATTATATTTCAATCTAATCAGTAACTTCGTCTTCAATTGAGTTGATGTATAGGTTGACTTCCTTGACTTTATTGAAGAACTTTAGCTTTTCATGATAAGTCCTGGAGCATAACTTGATGTGGTTGTTGTCTCTTCCAACTTCAGAATCTAGCAAGGGTTAAGAAGATACTTTGAGTACGAGCGTACTCAGCAAATTCACTAGAAAAGGAGTGTTTGATGCACTATAACTACAGCCACAGACCGTAAGTCGTAGGCAATGCAAGTTTTCATAAACATTTCTTCAAGGGTTGCTTTTATTCTGAAAAGCTATGTCCGTCAGCCTTCACGGGTTTACTAGAACTTTCATGGAGTTCCTTTCTCGCCGCGTTCGCAGATCCTTCCCGGAACAGGGAGTAACAAGTTACAGTTCTTACACTCTACAGAGGTGCGTCACTTTACCCATGAGAGATCAACTCTTTGTTGCACAACTAGGCAGCTTATTCCCGTCCACAATTCCATGATGTGGGGCCCAGAAGATGATCCAAGCCAATCACTGCCCCTTCGCGACCTCGCATGCCTCCTTGGTGTACACCATGCCCACATAAAGAATTACAGCAATGGTTTGTACAAACCGTTAGATGTCAGAACTATCGTGGGACGATGAGGGTTCCCACCCATATGCTGCATATCCTCTACGAATTACCAAATAATATGCATGCTTCGAGGATAACAGCCACGACCTACACATCCGGCTTCATGCGAGAGGAAGAAGATACAGCTGACTTCTCCGTCCCATTCCAAAACTCATGGTCAATGCGTAATATACGGCGCAAGAATCACTGGCGACATTGGTTGTTAAGTCCTAGGTGATATAGTTCTGAACAGTGGTATTCCAACTATCAGATTTAATAGATTAACTGATCACCCTCGATCAGTAACCAATAGTTCATATTATTATCAAAAATAGTGTTTTAAGACCTTTTTCAAATGCAGGTGATAACAACACTGGATTTGTAAAATACCTTACAGAAAATAAACAAAGGACATGAGCAAGTGTGACCTTGCCTTTTGTGATTGCAAGATTATGCACTCACGACCTTCGAGTCAGTATAAGATCCAAAATCTGAAATCAACATCATTGGTCCGGTAAGGACTAATGTTTAAAGAAGCAATATGCTTTTATGCATATGTAATGTGATGCACGTTCTAAACGCATATTCCAGGGGATAACGTTGTCCTAGGGTTTGGATTTCGTAAATGGTTACTTTAGAATGTGTTGTCCTTTTTAGATAAGTTTCACACTTGTGCTTCTTATTATGGCTTGTGAGTGTGTGTGAACAACACATATTTAGAAATGAAATATATACTTATGAAATACTATTCAAAATTGCTTATATAGGAGTTCTTGTTTGAAGTGGCAAAAAGAATAACCTTCAAAGAAAAGGTTTCTCTTCTAAGGTCTAATCAGGCTTTGTGGTTCATTAGTGGTGGTTGACATATTTGCGTTTGCTCAAATGGTTTGGCTTAAGTTTCTCTACAACTTTAATTACTTCAGACCAAAGTTAACTATAAATTATATAGTAATGTTTATTGTATTATATTTAGATTCTTGGAGACTAAAGTTAACTTTAAAATATAGATAGTTTTGAAAGTATCATACTTATACATTTGTATCTTGTGTATCTGAATTGTTTTCTTTAAGTTACTTAAGAATGGTTATTATTTTACTTGGTGTAATGGTTTCTTGATTCTATAATGGAGTAATATCATTTACTTTTTATCGATAAGTGAGTATAGTTTATAAACCAAGATATATTGTCACTTAACTACTTTTGAACTTTCTATAGTGTTGTGGTAGTTTTTGTAATTTGGGGGTTAACATAAATAGAAAAGGTTTGGTGTATTCATAAGTTGTTCTTTAAGGTTTTTATTATAAATGGAATCATTTTAGAATATAATCTTCATTTAAGGTTGAAGATAATTTAATAAAAAGGTATTTATAATGTTTTAAACCCTTATGGATTTATATTATTAATATTTAAGACTAAGACTATTTATTAAACTTATTTGACTCATTTAAGGAATATTAATAAATTTTATTTATCCTTCTATGAATTATTAATGAAGTAAATAAATTTAAATTTGAGTTATTAAAATATTTGAATTTTTATTTAACTCAAAAGTAGAATATTAGTTTTTTAACATTTAAATATTATTTTTGTGATCATTTTGGTATATTACATTTATTTTTATGATTTATAAATAATAAGATATGAATTTTTACATTTCTTATTACTTTATAATTACTTAATAATTAATAAATATTTACTTAAGTGAAATAATAATACATGATTTTTGGTATTTTATTTATATTTTTTAAATTTTATCATTATTAAAATATGATTTATCAAAGTTTTATTATTTATAAATCCTTTATGAAATAATATTTATTTAAATGATCATCATAACAATATTGGATAATAAGTTTAAGTTGTAGATTTTATTTTTCTACAAATTTTCATATATTATACATATTTTTTTGAATTGTAAATCAAAAGTTATTAATTAAACAATATTTAATCATTTATTTGATTTCTAGAATATTATTAATGGGGTTTATAACATTTTGTTTATTTCTTAAATAGGAAATACTTTTTACACCGCACTCAAAGCTAACCTCAGTCACTGACCCGTGGGCCATTGTCCACCTCAGCTCTCAGGTTTAAAAAATGTATTTGTTACTAACCCTCTCTCTACTCTCAGTCGGTGACACATGAGCCCAAGGCCATGTCATCAGCCACGCTAGACAAAGATCAGTCAAACGAGCTGACGTGGTTCATGGTGGTGTCGGCATGACGTAGCGATGGCGTCAGCACCACCACCGCCGTCAGTGGTTGGTCGCCGGCGAGGATCTACTGCGTCCCAGCAAGCGAAATAAGCCTAGTTCGAATCAGTGTTTCATGCTGAGTCCTAAAGTGGCGGCACCGCTCGGAAATGGTCATCGGAGCCTCAGCTCCGACGAGCTCCGACGGTGGCCGACGGTGGCACACGGTGAGACGACGATTTACATCGAGATCCGACGATTTAAGGATATGGGAAGGTCCGGGAACTCACCCCGATGATGATAGAGAGGTCGGCGAGGACAGGCGCGGTCGGAGGCGAGCTCTCTGACAAGATTTCCGACGAACTTCCGCGAAGAAGAACGACCAAATTCGTCCACTCCAATGCTCCCCTTGATGCAAGATTTCTCTCAGAGGATCTACGGAGGACGGCGCTTGTCCATGGATGCTTGGAAGGGTTTGGGGAGATGTGGTTCGACGGCGAGGGGTGGCTCCGGTGAGCTAGGGTTTCGGTCCCATTCGCATCTGAGAGGATAAGGAGTAATTGGGGGTAGGGATTGAGGCAGGGCGTCGCGGTGGCCTTCTTATCCTCCTCTGGAACGACGACGAGCATCTTGGCGCACGGCTGACGACGACGACGGCATCGGGCGACGGCGAGCTCCTCCAGCGAGTTGTTTGTGTGCGTGACAATGACGACGACATAACTTTTGCGGATAACCCCCTAGCGATTCTTTCAGCTCAACCCGCGGTCCTCCCTTGGTCCCACTTGTCAGTCACTGATGGAAACGAGTTGGGCTGGTTGGTGGGCTATTGTGGGATGCACAGGGGCGTTAGTTAAGCAGGTAGGGTTGGGATACGGCCAGGTTTGGTTTTTTCTTTGTTTTACCTTTTCCTATTTTATGTTTTCCTTTTCAGATTTGAATTTGATTTATAGTTTGAACTTTTCTTGGTAGGATTTATTTGCTGGATATTTGCAATAGTACTAAAATATATTTGGTATCATTTGTGAACTTTTATTATGCAATCTTTTTATATTTCTTTTATTTGCTCTATATGAACCCCTTTTAATAATTTGTAGAAACTTTTCTTATTATTTTACTCTTCTCCTTTAGTTATGGATTTGTAAATGATATATTTTCTTATTTGTTTATAAACTTAACTCTAGTTGGCTCATAGTTTGAATAGAAACCTTTATAGGTATAATGATACTATACCACTATTTGATGCATGAAATATAAAAGACATTGATATGGTTATTACGACTTCCATTAATTTGGAAAATGGCAATGTATATATTCTATTGTGATAAACAAAGAAGCTTAAGGTTTTGAATTGTGAGTATTTACTCTAGGGTTTAGGTTTTTAATATACTTGGATTTCTTTATGGATATGAGTAAGGAATTAATAACTAAGCAGATTGTCTTCTGTTTGTGATATTTGATGGCATCACCTTTTATAATAGAAAGTTATAATTAGAATTTTTATAGAAAGGAATTGGTAAATATATGCTTATAGGGTTTGCTATAGAAAAATATTCCTATGAAGTGATATGGACATAAGATGATAGATCAATAACATGAAATAGATATTCTACTGGGTTTAGGATTTAGAATTGATTGTTTACCAAGAAATAATACAAGAGTAATTTATAACATATAATCATATTTTACAATCTTGGATTTCTGATTAAGGAATTCCTTTTATAGATATAATACTTCTTCCTATCCATCATCATGGTGAGCTTTACTCATTAAAATCTTCTTATTCATATATCATTCTTCTAGACTCATGGATGAATCCAATGAGTTTGATATTAAAGCATTTCATAGTTTTCTTATATCCTTGCTTGATTATATCCACCATTCTACTATTGAAAATTTTCAATCCAACAAGTAGTTCTTTCAAACTCCACTCCTAACCTTCCTTAATCATCCATCACTAATATATCTCTAATAGTTGTATGCATCCAACTACCTTTCTCTAAAGTTGACTATCCTTTAAGATGAATAACTCTACTTCTATAACTCTATGCTATACTAGCTTTAACTGAATAATATCATCTTAGATTCACTTTACTCCAATAACTCTCACTCCAATCCTAAATCATATTTATGTGGTTTGTAATGACTACTCTAGGATAACTTATCTCTTCTAGGGTTTCAATCATGTTTTATCTACCAATACCACTTATGCATGACATAAGTACCCAATCTTGGTGAATAAGGCTTGATCATTATAATCTTGTAATCCTTTATGGTTTAGGTTTCCAGTTGGCTAATTAAGGCTTCCATCCATACAACATTGTAGTTGTATGTTAATTATCTTCTATTTAGTTCTATTGGATTAAGGGATATAATTCATTGACTATACTTACTTGATCCAATAGGACTACTCCTGGTAACTATATTTAGTATTCATCCTTGTACTCTTCTTTACTACCATAGGATTAGATAATATAAATAGTTCTTGTATTTATCTAGGAGGAATTTAACTTCATCAATTATCCTGTTGATTAGATTATTTTCAATCTTCCCATCCTATAGATGATTTCTAAAGCTAACATCACTATTTGCCTCTTCTTTAATTGTTTCTATATAGGCACTTTAAGTGTAAACTATGATATGGTCAAGAGTTGATAAATTGCGATCTGGTGAATCATTAGTTGATTCCTCAACATTAATGAACAACGGATATTGAAATATAACTCAATAGGGATGATAAGGATTGATATGGAAAGAAAGGTATAGGTGCATGATCTAAACTTAGTTTCTTTCCTACCCAATATTACTTAAGAAGTAGGGTTAGATATTACCATGATACTCAGGGTACATGCAGATGGGATTAAGATATAGTTGTTAAATTCATATTTGGTGTTATATCCTCTAACTTGGTATTCATGAGTGATTATAATGAATACTATAATATGATCACCTAATGATCAAGTATAATTCACAATGTATTAAGGTTTAATCTTTTAGTACATTTGATCTACCCTTAGATCAAATCTCCCTTATCCAAAATAAGGTTTTAGCAAAGGTCTTATTGAAACTTATCGCAATCAACTTGATGATCTACTTCAATTCCATCAAGCTAAGAGAAGCTTCATTCAATTTAACCAGTTCTTGTTTTAAAAGCGCGAAAATTATTCAGATTTTCTATGCATGAATGCAATGCACACATCTGGCTTCAGGTTATTTTTAAGCTCTAATGCTGGGATGTTACAGCAGGATTATGGCAACGCGGTAGAGATTGCCAAAGGTAACCCCAACATCGCTGTCAAGTACCTCCCATTGATGTTGACGGGCACGGCCCGCCAATGGATTGATGACTTGCTGGATAAATCCATATGCAATTGGTTGGACATGCAAGAAGCGTTCACCAAGAACTTCGAGGGTACGTACAAACGTCCATGTACTATTGGCGATCTACAGGGGTGCGTGCAGGAGAAAGACGAGACATCTCACGCCTACCTCTCTCGCTGGCTGGATATGAAAAATTCCTGTGCAGGAGTGCACGCCCAGACCGACATGGCCTCCTTCGTCGATGGTTTGGAAAGGGGCACGTTGCTCCGACATAAGTTGAATCGCCTGCAGGACAATCAATAGCTAGATCGCAATCAGATGATCCAGTTGGCTAGTGAGTTCGGGGTTGCCGACGACGATGCTCGCGACTCCATGCTGGCAACGGCCGTTCCAACTCAAGCTCGGAGGAATAGCAGCACCAAGCGGAAGAACCCGCCAAAAGAAAAGCAAAACTCCGACATGGTCGCCATGACTTTTGCAGGACGAGGTGATGGCGGACAACATGGCCGAGGACGGGGGATGGTCGTGGGCAGCAGCGAGGTAGTGAAACTAACTCGACAGCGCTCCGCATTCCCCAAACCTACGAGGAGTACCACGATATGCCATGCCTCGTACACCTCGACGCTAATGGCAAAGCCTCTCACACCAATCTCCATTGCAAGTTCGTCAACGACCTCAAGGAAGACCCAGAGTCCAGCTACAAGCGAAGTCGGCAGAACAAACCGCGAGGCAAGGGCAAGGGAAAGAAGAAGGATGAGGAGTCCAAGGATTCAAGTGATATGGATGAGGATGTTGACCCCAAGCACGCCGCCAAGAGCGATGGCAAGGGCAAGAACCCCTTCTAGAAGAAGGCGGCTGTCTTCCACACTTTCCTTGGCACCACTGTCCGGCAACAGAAAACCTCTATGAGGATACTGATGGCTAATCTACCCCCTGTTCCCCAGTACCTGCGATGGTCGGAGATTCCAATTACTTGGGACAGGAAGGATCACCCATACCTCATCCCTATGGAGAACCAGTACGCCATGGTCAGCAACCCCTTGATTGACGGCAATGAGTTCACCAAATGTATGGTGGATAGTGGAAGCAACATCAACATCATGTACTTGGATACACTGCACAAGATGAACTTGACGGAGGAAAACCTAAGGCGCACCAGCACCACCTTCCACGGCGTAGTTCCTGATCGGGAAGCTCGGTCCCTTGGGTGCATCACACTTCAGGTCGCTTTTGGCGATGTCAATAATTACCGCCAAGAACGCATGATCTTCGAGGTGGTCCCCTTCAAGAGCGTGTACCACGTCATATTCGGACGCGACACCTTTCACGCCTTCATGGCCAAGCCATGCTTCGTCTACAACAAGCTCAAGATACCTGGACCAAACAGTGTCATCGCTTTATCCGGAAGCTTTACCAAGGCAAGGGACTACGAGATTGGAGAAGCAGCCTTTGCGGAAGCTGTCCTCTACAGCAAAGAATTCAAGGAGATCCAGAGCAAGGTGGATGCCTCGGAGATGCCGGCATTGAAGAAGCAGATTTCTGACTCCGCCCCAGCATTCAAGGCCGCCATCGATACCAAGGCGGTGGAACTTGTGGTAGGCGATGCCTCCAAGACCACCGCCATTGGGACGAACCTGGACCCTAAATAGGAAAGCGCGCTCATCGAGTTCCTCCATGAGAATAGGGACATATTTGCCTGGCAACCTGCCGACATGAAAGGTGTACCTAGGGAACTTGCCGAGCACAACTTGAATATTGATCCAAAATGTAAACTAGTGAAACAACCTCTATGACGCTTCGGAGACGAGAAGAGACACGCCATTGGCAAGGAGATAGCCAGGTTACTTAAGGATAGTTTTATCCGAGAAGTCCTTCACACCCGATGGGTGGCCAATCTTGTACTTGTCCCCAAAAAGGGAACCAAAGAATTAAGAATTTGCGTTGATTACACCGGCTTGAAAAAAGCATGTCCGAAAGATCCGTTTGCCTCGCATTGACCAATTCATTGACTCGACGGCTGGCTCAGAGCTTTTGTGTTTTCTCGATGCATACTCAGGATACCACCAGATCAAGATGAGGAAGTCGGAACAATTGACCACTTCGTTGACTACACCCTGTGGCATGTTTTTCTATGTCACGATGCCTTTTGGGCTGAAAAACGTGGGTGCTACGTATCAGCGGACAATGCAACGTTGCCTACACGATCAAATTGGTTAGAACGTTCACGCCTATGTGGACGATATAGCGGTTATATCTAAAAATTCAAACGACTTAATCTACGACTTAAAAGAAACCTTTGATAATCTCCGGAAATACAACATGATGCTTAACCCTAAGAAGTGCGTCTTCGGGGCTCTAGCCGGCAAATTGTTGGGATTCATCATTTCCTATCGTGGAATCGAGGTCAACCCGGAGAAAATCAAGGCCATCCTGAACATAAACCGTCTGACATGCCTGAAGGACATACAACGGCTAACAGGCCGTGTTGCAGCAGTTAGTCGGTTCGTTAGCCGACTTGGAGAGAAGGCTCTGCCGCTATACAAATTGCTGAAGAAGGCGGACAAATTTACTTGGACGAACGAAGCAGCTGCAGCATTGAAGAAGATAAAGGAGATACTTTCCTCGACGCCTATCCTTGCAACACCCGAGCCTATGGAGCCTATGTTAGTTTACATGGCGGACACCAATTGGTTAATCAGCACCGTCGTCGTGGTAGAGCAAAAGGAACCAGGGCATGAGTACGGAGTTCAAAGACTAGTTTACTATGTAAGCGAGGTCTTGACGGAGTCCAAGCAGCATTACCTGATACCAGAAGCTAGCTTATGGAGTGTTCCTCGCTTCTCGGAAGCTGAGGCACTACTTTCAGGAGCACCCCATCACAGTTGTGAGCAAAGCTACACTGTCCGACATCATCAACAACAGCGACGCTACAGGAAGGGTCGCAAAGTGGGGCATTGAACTTACCGCCTTCAAAATCACCTACAAGAGACGCGACGCTATCAAGTCACAAGCCTTGGCGGATTTTATCGCAGGTCAGACGGAGATGCCAGATGCTACCCCTATACCAGAGCTAGAATACTAGGTGATGCACTTTGACGGATCAAAGCTACTCAATGGCTCGGGGGCTGGTGTGCTGTTGCAATCACCAACCAGGGAAAAGCTACACTACGTTCCGCAAATCCACTTCGAGGCTACGAACAACATGGCGGAGTATGAAGCACTCATTCACAGACTACGCATAGCCAAGGATATTGGCATCAAGCGCATAGTTTGCTGTGGAGATTCCGACTTGGTTGTCCAGCAGGTGGCTGGCACCTGGAACGTGCGGAACCCTATGATGGCGGCATATCGTGACGAAGTGGACGAGATAGCCAAGAGCTTCTTGGGCTATGAGGTCAAGTATGTACCTAGGGAGCAAAATGAGGCGGATGATCTATTGTCAAAGCTTGGATCAGGGCGCAAGAAAATTCCGATTAGCGTTTTCCTGGAGCATCTACGGACACCATCCGTGAAGGGAGCAGACATCGACAACCCAGACAGAGTTGACTCTTTCGTTCACACAGTGACAAAGGTCCCTCCGGCTTGGACAAAACCGTTCATGGAATATCTCGTACACGGAACTTTGCCAGACGACAAAGTCGAAAGACGGAAAATAGTACGTCGAGCAAAGGACTATACCATAATCAATGGACAACTCTACAAAAGAAGCACCACTGGTGTTTACCTCAAGTGTGTTTCCCAGCAAGATGGTATTGAAATCCTACATGAGATCCATCTCGGAGATTGCGGGCATCACGCCACTCCTCGATCGTTGGTCTCCAAAGCCTTTCAGCAAGGATTTTACTGGCCGACCGCGAAGGCGGACGCCGACAAGCTGGTTGAGATGTGCTTAGGATGCCAGTTCTATGCCCGACAACCACATGTTCGAGCCGAAGAATTGCGAACAATACCAATAACTTGGCCGTTTGCAGTCTGGGGGCTAGATATGATTGGTCCCTTGCAGACGGCACCATGTGGGTTTATGCATCTACTAGTAGTAGTTGATAAATTCACCAAATGGATAGAAGCTAAACGCATTAGAAAGATTGATGGGCAACTTCCCTTAGGTTTGTCCGGGATCTAGTGGTGAGATTTGGTCTCCCACATAGCATCATCACCGACAACGGCAGCAACTTGTCACTCGGAGAAGTGGAAGCTTATTGTTGGGAGAAGGGCATCTGACTTGACCTTGCATCTGTGGCACATCCACAATCCAATGGTCAGGTTGAGCGAGCCAATGGGTTAATTTTGCAGGGAATCAAGTCACGTCTGGAAGCACGTTGCATAGAGCAGCTGGTGCCGGGCGGAGGAATTACCATCTGTCATGTGGAGTTTATGAACTACACCCAACAAATCTACCGGCTATACCCCTTACTTCATGGTATATGGAGCAGAAGCCATCCAGCCTTTCGACATCCTTCACGATTCACCGAGAGTTGCCGCCTACGATGAAGATGACGCTAAAGAATCCAGACGCCTAGATGTGGACCTTCTTAAGGAGGAGTGCATTTTGGCATGCCAAAGATCCGCCATCTACCAGCAAAATCTACGCAGGTACCATAGTCGCCGCATTCAGCATCGCTCGTTTAAGGAGGGGGATCTGGTGCTCCGACTTAAGCAGAAGAATTCACACAAATTATCCCCGCCATGGGAAGGACAGTTCATCATAAGCAAGGTGCTAATCAATGGGTCTTACCACCTCGCTGACAATCGTGAACTTGAGGATAGACCTAACAAGGATCATAAGCGTAAGCGACGTGACCCGGATGATGACTACCCGGAGCTTGATCGGCCAAGGAACATAGCACAGCTTCGTCCTTTCTACACTTAGCACTTTTTATCTATTGTGTATCTCGTATATGATCAATGAAATAAAGCTCTCTGGTTCACTCATATTTCTGAGTCTTTTATCTCCTTTAGTATTCATTTTTGGATCGTATAAAACTTTTATGCACAAGCTTTGCGTTTGCACTTGTGAAAATTCCGCCTACGAGCGTTAGCTTAAGTTTTCTGGTCTACACGTTCATTGTTGTTTTTATGTAGATTCTGGAGTAGTGACTTTTGGCACTTGGATTTTGTGCTTATGTTTTTTATGGTGCCATTGGGTATCATCGCCTAAGCGCATGGTTCCGACAACGAGTCTTCCGACTCACGAAAGGTCTGATACGTCCAAAACATATCTACTTTCTCGAACACTTTGCTATTGTTTCTCCTCTAAACTTATGTGATTTGGATACAACTAACACGGACTCACGCTGTTTTTAGCAGAATTACCTTAGTGTCCTGTTTTTGTGCAGAAAATGAACTATCAGGAAAAATCCCGGAAAATATGCCAAAAATTATATTTCACCAGAAGATCCACGTAGCCAGAAGAAGAGACGGAGGGGAGGCCTGGGGGGCCAGACCCACCCCAGGCGCGGGCCCACCTGACCCCGCGCCTGGTGGGGGTGTGGCCACCCCAGGCAGCTCCTCGACCTCCCTCTGCGCCTATAAGTTGCCTTTCGACCAAAAACCGACAAGGGGGTTCGATAGTTTTCCAGAAAGAGTTCCGATCCGCCGCCACCACCAGAAACCAAGATTCGGATCCAGAAACTCTGTTCTGGCACCCTGCCGGGACAGGGAATTTGGATAGGATCATCGCCATCATCATCACCAACGCATCTCCATCAACCACCGATGTTTCCCTCGTCCATGAGTGAGTAATCCCCTGTTGTAGGCTTGGGGATGGTAGGGATTGGATGAGTTCTATCATGTAATCAAATAAGATTGTTAGGGCATAGTGCCTAGTATCCCTTGTGCTATTTGACTTTGTTGCAACTTGGTGTGCTTAGTGCTTGTCACTAGGGCCCGAGTGCCATAATCTCAGATCTGAACTTATTATTGAATCATTATGATAGTATTGTTTGTGATCTTATCTACAAGTTGTGTACACATATCATTGTCCGGATCCAAAGGCCCCAAAGTGACAATAATTGGGACAACCAGAGGGGATGGTTGTGGTGTGAGGATCACATGTGTTCATAGAGTGTTAATGCTTTGCTTCGGTGCTCTATTAAAAGGAGCACCTTAATTGCCAGTAGTCCCCTAGAGGCCCCGCTGCCACGGGCTGGCTGGACAGAAGATGTTGTGCAAGTTCTCATTGCGAGCACGTATGACTATATTGGAGCACATGCCTAGGATTGTTTAGTACTTGGATTCTTGTTATTATTTATCTGCTGAAAGAACATTTCATAATCCCTAGTGTTTTGTGTGTTAGATAACAATATCAAGGATTATTTAATGTGTGTTGAAGTGCTGCAGTTCTCTCTAAGGAAAAAGGAAAAGGAATCTACCTTTGGGAGGAGGATAATCCGCCCCGCCCTTTTCCCAGATAGGCGCAACCCCCAGAGATGGGGCGGAGTTCCGGCTGGATTTTCCGGCCCCGCCGGATAATCTGCTCCTCAAGGGGCCCGGATAATCCGCCCCGCATGCTCAACTTGAAGTTTGCCAAGGCGCAAGCCCCAGAGGGGGCGGAGTTTCGGCGGGATTTTCTGGCCCCGCCGGATAATCTGCCCCTGGAGGGGGCCGGATAATCCGCCCCCCAATACCTTCATCAAGTTCGTCAAGGCGCCATCCCCAGAGAGGGGGCGGATTTTCACCCCGGAGTATCCGCCCTGGGGGCGGAGTATTCCCCGGGGCGGATAGTCCGCCCCTAGTGGGGGGCGGATAATCCGCCCCCAAACTTGTTCAACGGCCAGATCTGGGCAGGGGTATTTAAGCCAGCCTTCCCCCTCCTGCCAGACCTCTTGGTTCATTCAAAAAGTCAAGATCTGATCTGCAACCTTCATCCAAGAGAGCTCCGCCTAGATCCACCCAAAGGCCCCGTCCCTTTGGGAATCGAAGGAGGAGGACTCGGTCGTCAACAACTACAATCAAGCGCTTCACCTCCTCTCCATTCGTTTGGAGAATCTCCGATCTAGTATTTCTTGCGAATATATAGATCCTTGCTTTTTGATTATATTGATAATCCTTGTTCTTGTGGCAGCTTGTTGTCATTACGGGAGCCCCCAATTCAGTTGTGGGTGTGTGCCCCGGTAGAGTTGTAAAGGCACCGATTCCCGCCTCTAAGGTGGATCAGGCCTTTCGTGGTGAGATCCATCAAAGAATAGGGTGAGGCTTATTGTGGTGTGGTGGTCTTAGAACCGCCCACCCCTCCAACGCAGATGTACTTCCCTTAACAAGGAAGGAACTACGGTAAAACAAATCCATGTGTCTTCGCGTGCTCCACTATGGTTTCCTCTCTCCTCTCTTTACGTGCTTAGTATCTAGGGTTGCATATAGGGAAATTTTCATAGTTGCATATCTAGAGAATTTACTTTATGCCAAGCCTAAAATTGAAAAAGAACTAAAAATTTAGTAGCACCTATTCACCCCCCCTCTAGGTTCCCATACGATCCATTTCAATTGGTATCAGAGCCCCGGCTTTTAATTCGGGCTTAACCGCCTAAGAGAAGTATGGGTTCCAAGGGAGATGGGAGTGATGCTCCGGAGGTAGTCACCATGAGCAATATCAAGACGATGGAAACAACCTTGGTTAGTTCTATGGAGGCTAAGATGGAAGAGGTGCGTCAATTGATATTGCGTCTCTCCACATCCACAGCATCACCTCCATCTACTTCAAAGGCTACCACTCCGTAATCCAAGGAAACGGGTAAAACCGATTCCAAAGATAACAAAGTGGTTGGTGGTGGCACTAGCAAGAGCTCCGCCTCGAAAAAGGATAGTGGTAAGGAAGGATACAATGAGGTTTCCCATGTGTATTCTCCTGATCCACCTATCCCACACCCACATATACATAATAGGGGTGATCCACCAAAACTTTCAGCATCTACTTTTGTTTAATGGCAATTTTTGATGAAGTCTCATGTGTGCCGCTCCTCCATTGAGTTGTGGAAAATAATTGAGAATGGTCTTCATGTTGGAGATCTCAACAACCTAACAAGAAGAGAGGTTGTTGATAGTCAACTCAACGCTACAGCTCTACACATGATCCAGCTTGGTGTGGGTGACAAAGACATGCCACATATTCAGCATCTTAGTACAGCTAAGGAAGCTTGGGATGCCCTCACTAAGCTCTTCATCGGAAATGAAAGTATGAGAAGGAATAGATATGATGCTTTGAGGAATGAAGCTGAAGGATTTTATATGTTGGATGGAGAAAACCACGAGGACATGTATAGGAGGCTCAAGTCAATAGCCACCACTTTCAGGAATCATGGTGCCTCTCATGTTGATGATGCATGGCTCAATCACAAGTATGTCAGTGCTCTTATGCCATTTGAGCCCACAGATTTGAAAAGTCTTCAAGGAAGGCATAACTACCACCTTATGTCATCCAATGAGGTAATGCAAGAAATGGCCGCTTTCAAAGTGGCTGCCAAGAATGCCGAAGATGCTCGTGCACGTGCTATGGGGATGCAAAAGGGGTCAACATGGCCTTGAAGACTAGTGTGAGTGATCATGATGAAGATGACATAGAAGGTATGGACTGTCCCGAGGATGTAAAAAGAATCCATGGACAATACATGGCATTTTATGCTAGAAACTTTTGGAAAGACCCGGCCAAGGCTAAAGCTGAACTAGAACGCAAGAGTGGAGCTTATGGAAGAAAGGAAAATGGTCCCATGCTGAGAACATGTTTCAACTGTGGAGACCGGCTGCACTTTTTAGCTGAGTGTCCATATCAAAGTGGGGAAGATAATGGAGGAAGACTTATTCTCAAGGAAAAGTCAAAGGCTCCATGCAAGAAACAGTTTGTAAAGAAGAATGCTCCCTTCAAGAAGCAACCAAAGATTGTTCTAGCGGATCAAGAAGAATATTCTTCGGGAAGTGAAGATGAGGACGGGGATGATAGCTCTCGATAGGTGGTTGCTATAGTCACCACATCTACACCAACATCACTCTTTGACTCCCCGAACGAAAACGTCATCAACAAGAATGCACTTGTCTCATGGCAAGAGGTTCCGAGGTAACTACTTCTAACTTTTCTTTTCATAAGGCTATGATTGACATGGATGATCCTACTAGTCTTAAGGTTAAAGAAGAGATTATTTCTTTGGACTATTTCTTCACTAACTTGCAAGGTGAGCACAAAATACATTTTGAGGCTCTTATGGACCAGCTGACCCAAAATGAAGTTCTCCTCGAAGAAAAGGGCAGAATTGAAAGGGAGGATGCAATGGAAATTGCATCCTCAATGAATGCTCTAGAAGAAGAAGAGGCCCGGGCTTCTCTTGAAGAGAGGCTTGAGTCTATTGAAGATTCACATGAAGAAATGGTGGCAAAGCTTGTTAAGGAACGTGACAATGCAGTTGCCAAAGCAAAGAAGTTAAAGATGGAAAAGATTGACTTTGGGGCTGCTCATGCTAGACTCTCCGAGGAATTGGAGAAACTTGACATCGCTCACAAGGCGTTGAAAAGTGAATTCTCCACCCTCAATGAGTCACATGATCTGCTCCAAACTCGATTGACGAAGTATGATGTTCCTAGCACATCTAAATCAACATATAGTCACAAAGAAAATGCTTGTGTGGAAGAAGGGCTTGTCAATGACACTACTCCCAAAGACAAGGGAGTTCTTGATGAGGTGCTTGGCAAGCAAAGATCAAATCTAGGTAAAGAGGGACTTGTGTATGTCACCAAGTCCAAGAAGAAGAACAAGAAGAAGAAGACCAAGAATGTTCAATCAAAGACTAGCACCACTGAGAAGATTGTCACAAAAGACAAAACTAACAATATTGGTTTTGCAGGGTCTCATAATCCAAATTATGAACTCTTTTGTGATTATTATGGCGATGTTTATGCTTATTATGTTGGTCCTTTTGATGAATATGTTGCTTTGTCTATTTGGGTCCCAAAGGCCCTTGTTACTAACATGAGAGGACCCATTGAAAAATGGGTACCTAAAACCTAGAAGTAATTCTCTTGCAGGGCTATGCTTCTAGTGGGTCTAAATGGGTTCTGGATAGTGGATGCAGTAGTCATATGACCGGAAGCAAGGAGATCGTCACGGAAATGCGTCCCAATCATGATAATATTACAGTCTCCTATGGTGATAAGTCTAAATATCAGGTACTGGGTCTTGGCAAGGTTGTGGTTGCCCACGATATCTCTCTCGTGGACGTCATGCTTGTTGAGACCCTCGGTTACAACCTTCTTTCTATTCGTGCCCTTGGGAAGATGGGTTTTGCTGTTTTCATTGATGATGATTTGGTGGTACTCTTGTGGAGCAAGTCTCTAAAGGTTGCTTTCGTTGGGTACGTCGAAAATGACCTATATGTGGTGGAATTTTCGGGGAAAACCACTTCGGGTCCGATGTGCCTATTCGGAAAGGCCGACGTGGGCTGGCTATGGCATCACCGTTTAGTCCATGTCAACATGAGAACTTTGCAAAGTCTCCACAAGGGTGGCCACATCCTTGGACTAAAAGACAATGTCTCCTTTGCCAAAGATTGTGTTTGCAGGGCGTGGGTTGAAGGCAAAATGCATGACTCTCCCCAAAAGAGGAAGATTATTGTGTCTTCAAAGAGAATCTTAGAATTACTTCATGTGGACTTATTTGGTCCTCCATCTCATGCTAGTCTCGGTGGGAAGAAATATTGCTTGGTCATTGTCGATGATTACTCAAGATACACATTGGTCTATTTCTTAAAGCTAAAGAGCGAGACTCAACAAACGGTCATTGACTTTGCCAATGAAGTTCAACGTCAACACAATGTCCCTATCTTGGCAATAAGAAGTGACAACGGCTCCGAATTCAAGAACTACACTTTGAATGAGTTTCTAAGTGAAGAGGGGATAAGACATCAATATTCCGCTGCATACACCCCTCAACAAAATGGTGTAGCCGAGAGGAAGAACCGCACTTTGATGGATATGGCAAGATCAATGTTGGCTGAATTCAAGTCTCCTTACAACTTTTGGGCTGAAGCCATATCCACCGCTTGTCACTCATCTAACTGGCTCTACCTCCGCAAAATCTTGGACAAGACTCCATATGAAATACTTACCGGTAACAATCCCAACATCTCATAATTCAGGGTATTCAGTTGTAAGTGCTTCTTTCTTATCAAAGGTGTCCGCCTGTCTAAGTTTGAGTCCAAGGCTTTAGAAGGTATTTTTGTTGGTTACGGTGCCGAATCTCACACTTATAGAGTCTACAACAAGCTCACCTGGACTGTTGTAGAATCTTGTAGTGTGGAGTTCGATGAAAATGACGGCTCCTATGTGGGGCAAGTTGATGTTTGTGATGCACATGTTGAAATATCCCAAGATGCCATAAGAATAATGGGCGTGGGGTTTTTCTGCCCCACTGAGGAACCCCTTGTGGCGGATCGGGAAGGACAATGCTCCACTCAAGTGGAGCCCTCATCTACACAAGATCAACAAGCCCCTACTGCTGGAGAAAACTCTGCACCAACACCGCAACCTGTTGAAGATCATCAATCTTCTGGGCAAAATGATAGTCCCAGGACGGACTATCCGACCCCTCCAAGGGGCGGACAGTCCGCCCCTGGCACTCCAACGCGTCCCAGGGGATCAGAAGGAGAAGAAAACAGCTAAGAAATATCCAGGCCGGATTCTCTGGCCCCCAGGGGCAGATTATCCGGCCCTGGATCTCCCAGCTCTGTCAGGCATTCACAGGAAGAGTATTTTGCAGCCACACCTCCCAGGCCGGATAGTCCGGCCCCACCAAGGGGCGGATTATCCGATACTGAAGAACATGTTCAGCAGCAAGCTCCGGTTGTCAACTCAGATCAAGATCAAGGGCAAGGTAGTGGTCAAGACAAGGATACAATTGCTAAATCAACTCCTTCTAGAAACAATAAGGACATTGAGGCTCATCGCAAGGCTCGTGCTGATCGGAAACTTGAGCTAAGGGGTCACACTCTTGACAAGGTTGTCGGTGATCTTCGAAGAAGGGTGTCTACTAGAAGAGAACTTGCAAGCTTATGTGATCATCAAGCTCATATTTCTATGGTGGAACCTAAGAAGGTATTTGATGCTCTTGAAGATGCCGATTGGGTTGTTGCAATGCATGAAGAATTAAATAACTTCGAGCGCAACAAAGTTTGGAAGCTCGTAGAGAAACCCAAAGAATGCCGCAATGTTATCGGCACCAAGTGGATTTTCAAGAACAAACAAGATGAAAATGGCATTGTTGTGAGGAATAAAGCAAGAATCATGCCTCAAGGATTCTCTCAAGTAGAAGGAATTGATTTTGGCGATACTTATGCTCATGTGGCTCGTCTTTAGTCCATTCGTATCCTTCTTGCCTATGCCGCTCATCATAATTTGAAATTATAGCAAATGGATGTTAAGAGTGCGTTTATTAATGGTCCACTACATGAGTTGGTATACGCCAAGCAACCCCCGGGTTTTGAGGATCCCAAATTTCTGAACCATTTCTACAAACTCGATAAGGCGCTCTATGGCCTTAAACAAGCCCCACGTGCGTGGTATGAGCACCTTAAAGAGCTTTTGTTAGACCGTAGATTCGAAGTTGGGCAAATTGATCCCTCTCTTTTTACTAAGAAGGTTAATGGGGAGCTTTTTGTATGCCAACTATATATAGACGACATTATTTTTGGCTATACTA
The DNA here is from genome assembly GCA_916181665.1 of Avena sativa. NCBI lineage: Eukaryota > Viridiplantae > Streptophyta > Magnoliopsida > Poales > Poaceae > Avena > Avena sativa. The sequence goes on along the minus strand of OV702281.1, from coordinate 410,556,312 downwards.
ACCAAGATTTTAACGATGAATTTTCAAAGCTTATGACTAACAGGTTTGAGATGTCTATGATGGGAGAGTTGAGGTTCTATCTTGGTTTTGAGATCAAACAACTTAGAGAGGGAACTTTTATTAATCAAGATAAGTACATCCAAGACATGCTCAAGAGGTTCAAGATGACGGATCTCAATGGCGTTGCTACTCCAATGCAAACAAAGTGGCATCTTGAGCTTAATCCCAAAGGTAAAGACGTGGACCAAAAGGTATACCAATCCATGATCAGATCTCTCCTTTACCTTTGCGCATCTAGGCCCGATATCGTGTTAAGTGTAGGAGTGTGTGCAAGGTACCAAGCCGCTCCTAAAGAAAGCCACTTAGTGGCGGTCAAACGAATCTTCAGATATTTCGTTCATTTCCTAAATTTTGTTTTATGGTATCCCAAAGGTTCAAGTTTCTCTCTATGTGGTTACAGTGATTCAGATTGGGCTGGTGACAAAGATGATCGAAAATCAACTTCTGGTGCATGTCAATTCTTGGGCAAGTCTCTAGTGTGTTGGTCTTCAAAGAAACAAAAATTGCATATCACTCTCAACCACCAAAGCTGAATATGTTGCTACTGCAAGTGCTTGTACACAATTAGTATGGATGAGGCAAACTTTAAAGGAATATGGTGTCAATTGTGACAAAGTGCCTCTTTTATGTGACAATGAAAGTGCTATCAAAATTGCTTACAATCCGGTGCAGCATACAAGAACAAAACATATTGATATTCGCAATCATTTCATTCGGGATCATGTTGATCGTGGCGATATTGCACTATCATTTGTCAGCACGAAGAACCAACTTGATGATATCTTCACGAAGCCTCTTGATGAAGCAAGATTTTGTTATTTGAGGAATGAGCTAAATATCATAGATTCAAGGAGCTTGGCTTGACTACCCTTGCACACTCACTTGCTCTTATTCATGTATTTGGTTTAGATGCGGGCATAGACATAGGGGGAGTGTGGTCCTAATTGATTGGGCTAACCCTCCCCCCATAATGCTGAAAGCAAGACAAATCATTTCCCTTAATATCATTTTGTGATATGTGGGTTATTGATGAGCATTGGTTTTGAACCCAAGATACATCTTCGCGGTGTCATGCCATGCGCTCCAACATGGTGGATTCGGCCACCGCCCTCTTCCTTGAGAAGAGTTGGTTCCTAGTGGATCTCTTTGGCTTTTATTGCATATTCTTTTGCTCATATGGAAAACACACCCAACTTTGGCTTTTGTTTGATTTGTTCTTGAAACTTTGGGTGTGTAGTACCATCTCAGTTTGTTGCTCTAAACCCAAGCCTTTTCCCTCTATGAACCATCTATTCTTGCACACAAGTCCTCTATACACCATCGAGGGGTTTTGCAAGGGTGCTCCAGCCTGAATCTGTGCAAACAGAAAAATTCAAGGGGGGGGGGGCGGACTATCCGCCCCAAGTTGGGGGTTGATTATCCGCCCCGGGCGATTTCTGCCTCTAAAGGGCTGGGTCGGGGAGGCCAGGCTCAAACAGAGCAGCCAGCCCTCCCCCAACCCTAGCTCTGCCCCCAGCCGCTGTTGGAGCATCCGCCCCTCCCTGGAGTCGATTTGACCACCGGATTCTCCGGGCCCTCCCCGGATCTTCTTCCCCTCGCCTCCGGGTATCTTCTCCTCTGTGATTTTCCTCCAATGAGTGAGGGTAACTCCCTCATCTCTCTCCTTTTGTATGGGATTCATTGTTCTTGGTGGAAATCTCGTTGTAGAAGATACTATGTGTTTCCCTTGCTTGTTAGAATCAGTAGTATTACAACCCTAGTGCCCGATCTGTTTTGCCTTGGTAAATATGGGCCATTCCATAATTTTTCTGGGGGGGGGGGCGGATTATCCGCCCCTGCCAGGGCCGGATAATCCGGACTAGAGATTAAAAACTGGTCTGGTTTGGTTCTGATTTCCACAATGCACATCTCTGGCTCATGGATTGATTTTCTACTATTTCTAACATTTCTCCCGGACTTGTGTGTGATCTTATCTCCATGCTATACCTCTCATGTTTTTCACAGGTGGTTCCAAGGCTACTAAGACCTTCACTCGTCGTCCCCATGCCCGTTATCTCAGGCCCACTGCGGAAGGGACGTTTATTGACGAAACTGAGGTTAGCAGAGCAGCAAGAGAGGCTGAACGGATGGCAGAGGCCGCAAAGAAAACCAAGAGGATGGCATCTCGCAAGGGCAAACAGTCCCGACCCAACTATAAGGCTATGGACAGCATTCAGTATTCCACCATTCGCCAAACTGATTACTACGATGAGGCTGACAGTGATGGTCCTCCTGAGGACTCTATGTTTTGGAATGCACACTTTCGGGCTATTCATGATGATGTGTATGCTACTCTCAAGCCTCTCCCCATGCATCCCATCAATATGACTGAGGCTCAATCCAAGGCAAGTCTCCGTGAAGCTTTGGATGTGACTAACAAGATGGGGCTTCACTACCTTATGACTCTCCAATGCAACTATGGTTCCTCGGTGGTGAGGCAGTTTTTCTCAACACTTGTGATTTGCGGTGATGAGCACCGCACTATGAAGTGGATGACCGGGACAACAATGATTCAGTCGGACTTCCGCATTTTTGGACAGGTTCTTGCGTATGCTTTCCATGGCCATGACACTTCTTCTGGCCACCGCATCATTTCTCCACTCAGGCCCTCCAAGGACACTGTGCTCGCTCCATGCCTGACATATGATGGAATTGCTGGTACTTTCGCTGGCCTCTCTCCTTTGTATGCCTCCCTTGTTGGCCTATTTCGGGAAAGCATATCTCCTAGTGGGGGAAACAATGACAAGATCCGTGGTCACCTGGTTCCTCTCCTCGCATTTTCTCACGAGTGTGCCACCAATTCTGGTTTAGCTACAGGTTACAAACTAGATGTCATGGACTATATATATCATGAGATGACGGATGCTATGATCAACATGCTCTCCATCCCATATGCCCCTTTCATTATGATGCTCATCAAGCATATGTTGCCCCTTGAGGACTTTGGCACTGATTTGGAAGGTGTTCACAAACCCAAGAAAATCTACAACAAGGCTCAGAAGACCCATCACACTTCCACTGCCCCTGAGTCCTTCATGCGTGATGCAAGGGCTAGTGGTCGTCATTCCGCGGTGTCCCCAATGGCACGCGAGGTTAAGTAGCTCAATTGGTTCCAGCGAAACATCCTTTTCATGGGCATAGATACTCACAAGGGCCAGTATGAGGAGTACTAGAGGAGCCATGAGATGGCTCACACTCAGCAGCTTATTCTTCACCATGTATCAGGTGCCACTGGCCATCCACCTCCTCCTACTACTCTAGAACCATATGCTCAGTGGAACTCTTCAGGGATCAACTATGGAGAGCTCAAGAGTTGCCTGTTTCCTCCACCTCCGAGGGCACCTACTCCTCCAGCTGATGACGATGATGATGAGTATGATGAAGAGGAAGGGGACGGGGATGACTACGACGAGGATGAGGAGGCGTGATCTTCTGGGACGTTAGCATCGCTCTTCTTCCTTTTTGGCGTTTCGATGCCAAAGGGGGAGAAGTAGTTCTATTAGGTCTCACGGATTTGCATGGGTCGGGCGCAAGCACTTGTCTCTTTTTCAGTCATTTATTTACTTGCTTGTGCCCTTTTAGCGTGAACTTATTTGTCATTTGTGCTTGGTTTGTGTAAGACTTTGTCGTGTGATACTCTGTACGGACCTCTAGAATTCTGGATTTATGATGTGGACCTCCTCATAATGGAATTCTGGATTTATCTATGGAGTCTGGTATTCTATTTGATGGCATATGGAATCATGTGATTATCTAGTGTATGCATCAATATTGTGGGATGTGCTTGGAGCCTGATAATCTCATTATTTACTTTGGCTATGTTCACATCCCGGTGGTATGACCTTGTTTCCTAACTCACCTTTTTTTAATTGTATTTGCTATGAAAGTTGTGTTCTCTCTAGTGTGTGCATTGGTATTCAAATGCAAATTTTAAATATGCACACATCTAGGGGGAGCCTCTTTAATTTTTTTAAGGTGTCGTTAGTAGGTTTCTTTGCAAATCCTAGTATTGTCATCTAACACCAAAAAGGGGGAGATTGAAATAACATTTCATAATCCCTAGTGTTTTGTGTGTTAGATAACAATATTAAGGATTATTTAATGTGTGTTGAAGTGCTGCAGTTCTCTCTAAGGAAAAAGGAAAAGGAATCTGCCTTTGGGGGCGGATTATCCTCCCCATCCTTTTCCCAGATATGCGCAACCCCTAGAGATGGGGCGGAGTTCCAGCCCGATTTTCCGGCCCCTCCGGATAATCCGCCCCTCATGCTCAGCTTGAAGTTTGCCAAGGCGCAAGCCCCAGAGGAGGGGCGGAGTTTCGGCCGGATTTTCCGGCCCCGCCGGATAATCCGCCCCCAAGATCTTCATCAAGTTCGTCAAGGCGCCATCCCTAGAGAGGGGGTGGATTTTCACCCCGGAGTATCCGCCCTGGGGGCGGAGTTTTCCCCGGGGCGGATAGTCCGCCCCTAGTGGGGGCGGATAATCCGCCCACAAACTTGTTCAACGGCCAGATCTGGGCAGGGGGTATTTAAGCCAGCCTTCCCCCTCCTGCCAGACCTCTTGGTTCATTCGAAAAAGTCAAGATCTAATCTGCAACCTTCATCGAAGAGAGCTCTACCTAGATCCACCCAAAGGCCCCGTCCCTTTGGGAATCGAAGGAGGAGGACTCGATCGTCAACAACGATAATCAAGCGCTTCACCTCCTCTCCATTCGTTTGGAGAATCTCCGATCTAGTATTTCTTGCAAATATCTAGATCCTTGCTTTTTGATTATACTGATAATCCTTGTTCTTGTGACAGCTTGTTGTCATTATGGGAGTCCCCAATTCAGTTGTGGGTGTGTGCCCCGGTAGAGTTGTAAAGGCACCGGTTCCCGCCTCGAAGGGTACCAATAGTGGAGAAGGTGGATCAGGCCTTTCGTGGCGAGATCCATCGGAGAATAGGGTGAGGACTATTGTGGCGTGGTGGTCTTAGAACCGCTCACCCCTCCAACGCAGATGTACTTCCCTTAACAAGGAAGGAACTGCGGTAAAACAAATCCCTGTGTCTCCGCGTGCTCCACTACGGTTTCCTCGCTCCTATCTTTACGTGCTTAGTAACTAGGGTTGCATATAGGGAAATTATCATAGTTGCATATCTAGATAATTTACTTTATGCCAAGCCTAAAATTGAAAAAGAACTAAAAATTGAGTAGCACCTATTCACCCCCCCCTCTAGGTGCCCATATGATCCATTTCATATGCAATGCCCTAGATCTTGAAGTTACATGTTTAGACTCGTCCATGCAACGCCCGTCCATCCATCCCTATGCCTACCGCACTCGAATCCCAATGTTTACCGTTACTGTTACTATTGCTCCTATTTCACTGTTGCTGTTACAGTTACTATTGCTCCGGTTTCACTATTGTTGTTGCTGTTGTTGTTGCTTTGCTATTGCTACTACCAAACTGTTGTTACTGATAAACTTCTGTGAGCAAGAACTATTTCCAGGTGCAGTTGAACTGACAACTCAGTGGTTAAGGCTTGCAAGTATTCTTTGGCTCCCCTTGCGTCGAATCAATAAATTGGGTAATACTACCCGCGAAGACTGTAGTGATCCCCTACACTTGTGGGTCATCAAGACTATTTTCTAGTGCCATTGCCGGGGAGCATAGCTTTATTTGTAATTTCACTTGGATCTATTATTGTTCACTGCTACTCCTTTCATCATGGGGAAGTCTCGTGATGGAAAGTTCCCTATTTTACCATCCACTACTAGAAGAGGTACGGTCCTAAACACCTTTGCTGCTCTTGATTCACCGTCTGTTATAAGTAAGCTTGTCACACCACCACCACATACACATGCTACACACACTGCTACTACTGCTGAGTTTGAAACTGCTTTTGATGCTCATGATGTTACTTCTACTGTGCTTGATGCAAGTGGTTCATTAGGTCCTTTTCTAGATGCTACTATGGCTGGTCTAGGAAATACCAAAACTCCTAGTGAAGACACTGTTACACCTGTTAGCTCACCTGAGCCTAGTGAGAGTTATGATATTAATGATGGTTACATTGAGTTCACTGATGATTTTGTTAAAGAGTGCCGAAACACACATGGTCCTAGTGCTATTAAGAGTCTCCTTGCTAGACGTACTATTATGCCTAAGCTGTCCTCTGATCCTAAGTTTGCCACTTCTCCCATAGATATTAAAGATGAACATTATGATTTCTCTCTTGATTTATCTTATTTAGATATTGTTGAGAAAGAACCTTTCTGTGGGACTGAAAATGAGAGTGTTGTGGCTCATATGAATGAGCTTTCTACTATGAGTGCTTTTTTCTCTGATGATTTTAAGATGCGCAAGTACTTTGTTACTAAGATCTTCCCTTTTTCACGAAAAGGAGAAGCTAGGGCTTGGTTTAATAGATTACCTTCTAGTTCCATTGATAGCCCTGATTGTTTGATTGCTTCTTTCTTCTAGAAAGATTTTCCTCCCAGTGCTAGACATGCTGCTTTGCAGAGACTTTTTTATTCTAAACAGGGAAACGAAGAGAAATTGGCTGAGTCATGGAGAAGGTTCTATGCCTTGATTCATGCACATCCTGGATGTCCATTACCTAAGAATGAGCTTCTTGATATTTATTATAATGGACTAACTGATGATTCTAGGACCTACCTATATAGCTTTGCTGATTGTGTTTTCAGGAAAAGGACTCCTACAGATGCTGAAGAATTAATGACTAAGATAAGCAAAAATTATGATGATTGGACTTCAACTGAGCTGAATACACCTGAGCCTATTACTCCTGAACCAGTTGTTCCTGAACCAATTCCAGAACCAACAACAAAGAATAGGGGAGTTATTGCATTAAATGATGAAGTGATGAAGGAAGCTAAGAAGTGTCTAAAGTAGAAAGGTATTATAGCTGAAGATGTGAAGAATCTACCTCCTATAGAATAATTATGTAAGCCAATTCCCCACTCATCTACTATTGAGGTACATGTAGGGGTTCGTAGCATGGAAAACAAAAATTTTCTACCGCATACAAACAAACAAGTCAAGATCTATCTACTAGATTGTAGCAACGAGTCGATGGAATAACTCACCCTCGAAGATTCCAAAGTGTTTAACGAGAGCGGATTCTCGTGGGTGATGTAGTCGTACTCTTGCCGATCTCAAGATCGCGTAGACGATCCTTCCGGCGCTGCATTTCGGCAGCGCTTCCGTAGTCGGTCACACGTTCGGTACTCGACGAAGACCTTCCTCTCCCTTGTTCCAGCAGGCAGCAGAGGTTGTAGCACTCTCCTCGCGATTCCGGCAGCACAACGGCGTGGTACCAGAAGTAGAGGGAAGATCTCGCAGGGCTTCGCCTTAAGCCGGAGCGAGTATGGTGGACTATGAGAGAGAGCCTCGGCGATCTAGGGTTTAGACGCACCAAGGAGGAGCAAGGCCGGCGGCTAGGGTTTGCCTAGGCGGCGGCGACGGCTTGCCCTAGGCGGCAGCAGCAGGAGGTGGCGGCGCCGACGTCTAGGGTTAGGGTTTGCGGGGCGTGGTGTTGTGTGCTTGGAGGGGCAGCCCTGCCCCTCCTTATATAGGTGGAGGGGGCGCGCCAAGGGGAGGGGAATCCCTCCCCAACTCGGTCTCCAAGTGGGCCGGCGGTGGAGGGAGGGAACTCCTCCCCAAGTAGGTTTCCTACTCTCCCTCCACCTCACAAAATAGCCGTTTGACTTTTCAAATTGGCGTTTGACTTTTCAAACTAGGATTTGATTAAACCCTTTATTTTGTTCAGCGATGACACCTAGTACATGATGCAATCATTCCAACTTGTTATGACACATTCATGTGCCCTTCCCCTCCGGAGTGCCGAACATTTCGGAACCTTCTAGAACATTCCCGATGAAAACACCGGAACCATTCTCCAACCCCGAAACAGGACTTTCCTTATATGAATCTTATTCTCCGGCCCATTCCGGATCTCCTTGTGATATCCCGGATCCCATCCGAGACTCCGAACAACATTCAGTCTCTTACTCATCATTCCATAACTACTCAAACAACGTCGAATCCTTAAGTGTGTCTCCCTACGGTTCGTGAATTATGCGGACATGATCGAGACACTTCTCCGAACAATAACCAATAGAGGAATCTGGAAATTCATATGGCTCCCACATATTTCTGCGATAACTTTGCGATCGAATGAACCACTTACATATGATACCAATTTCCCTTTGTCTCACGATAGTTTACTTATCCGAGGTTATGATCGTCCGTATCTCTACATACCTAGTTCAACCTCGTTACTGATAAGTACTCTTTTTTCTCGTTCCCGTGATATGTGATCCCTTGTGATCCAGTCACATGCTTGCAAGCTAATTGGATGACATTCCACCGAGAGGGCCCAGAGTATATCTATCTGTCATATGGATGGACAAATCCTACTCTTGATCCATGTGTCTCAACCAATACTTTCTGAACACTCAATGCCACCTTTATAGCCACCCAGTTATGGTGTGGTGTTTGATGTCATCAAAGCATCCTTCCGGTGAAGGTGATATGCATGATCTCATGGTCGAAGGAATTAGGTTACTATGTATCAGAAAGCATTGAACTATTAAAATGACTTGATCTTTATGCTACGCTTATCTATAGGAGTATGTCCACCATATCATTCTCCTAACGATATGATCTTGTTGTTAATAACATCTCAATGTTCATGATAGGGAAACCACAATCATTTATTAACCAACAAGCTAGTATTTATAAAGAGGCTTTACTAGGGACTCTATTTTAGTTTACAAATCACACGAGTATTAATGTTTCCTTGTTAATACTATTATAGCATGAATGTAAACATTTATCATCAACACAAAGATATAATAATAACTACATTTATTATTGCCTCTAGGGCATATCTCCAACGGTCTCCCACTTGCACTAGAGTCATCTAATCCAGATTACATGGTAATATACCGAACACCCATGGCAGTTTGGTGTTGGTCATGTTTTGCCCTCGGGAGAGGTTTAGTCAATGGATCCGCCACATTCAGATCTGTGTGTACTTTGCAAATCTTTATGTCCCCATCTTGGACATGTTCTCGAATAGCGTGAAAACGTAGCTTGATGTGCTTCAGCTTCTTGTGTGACCTTGGTTCTTGCGCATTGGCTATGGCGCCCATGTTATCACAGTAGATTGACATTGGGTCCAGCGCACTAGGAACCACACCGAGCTCTATAATGAACTCTTTCATCCATATTGCTTCTTGTGAAGCCTCCGAAGCAGCCATGTATTCCGATTCAGTTGAAGATCCCGCCACAACGCTTTGCTTTGCACTCCTCCAGCTAACTGCTGCACCATTCAAAGTAAATACGTATCCAGATTGTGATTTAGAATCATCCGGATCGGTGTTCCAACTAGCATCGGTGTAACCATTAACAACGAGTTGTTCATCACCTCCATAAGAAAGAACCATATCCTTAGTTCTTCTCAAGTACTTAAGGATGTTTTTGACCGCTGTCCAATGATCCACTCCTGGATCACTTTGATATCTGCTAGTTAAACTAACAGCATATGCAATGTCGGGTCTAGTACATAGCATGGAATACATAAGAGATCCTATGGCTGAGGCATAGGGAGTTTTACTCATCCTTTCTATATCTTCTGCCGTTGTCGGACTTTGAGTTTTACTCAAGGTCGTATTGGGCAACATGGGCAAGAACCCTTTCTTGCTATCTTCCATTCCAAACCTCTTTAGAACTTTGTCCAAATATGTACTTTGTGACAATGATATTAGGCGTCTCGATCTATCTCTATAAATCTTTATGCCTAATATATAAGCTGCTTCGCCAAGATCCTTCATTGAAAAACTATTATTCAAATATTCCTTGACACTATTAAGAAGGTCTACATAATTCCCAATCAACAATATGTCATCCACATATAGTATTAAGAATGCTACAGAGCTCCCACTCACTTTCTTGTAAATACAAGCTTCTCCATAAGTTTGTATAAAACCAAAACTTTTGATTACCTTATCAAAACGTTGATTCCAACTTCGGGATGCTTGCTTCAATCCATAGATGGACCGTTGAAGTTTGCATACCTTGTTAGCATCTTTAGGATCGACAAAACCTTTGGGTTGCATCATATAATATTCTTCATCAATGTCTCCATTGAGGAATGCTGTTTTGACATCCATCTACCATATCTCATAATCATAATATGCAGCGATTGCTAACATAATCCTCACAGAGTTTAGCTTCGCTACAGGTGAGAAAGTCTCATCGTAGTTAACTCCTTGAATTTGTCGAAAACCCTTTTGCGACAAGACGAGCTTTATAGACAGTAACATTACCATCAGCATTTGTTTTCTTCTTGAAAATCCATTTGTTCTCGACAGCCTTCCGGCCATCTGGTAAGTCCACCAAAGTCCATACTTGGTTTTCGTACATGGATCCAATCTCAGATTTCATGGCTTCTTGCCATTTATTGGAATCTGGGCTCATCATTGCTTCCTCATATGTCGCAGGGTCATCGGTGTTGTCCACCAACATGACATTCATAACGGGATCATACCAATCAGGAGTGGTACGAGTTCTCGTTGACCTGCGAGGCTCTGTAGCAACTACAACCGAAGTTTCATGATCATCATCATTAGCTTCCTCTCTTATTGGTGTAGGCGCCACAGGAACTACTTCCGGTGCTGCGCTACTCGCAAGTTCGAGAGAAGGTTCAACAACCTCATCGAGTTCTACTTTCCTTCCAGTCACTTCTTTCGAGAGAAATTCCTTCTCTAGAAAGGATCCATTCTTGGCAACGAAGATTTTGCCTTCGGATCTATGATAGAAGGTATACCCAATAGTTTCCTTCGGGTATCCTATGAAGACGCATTTTTCCGCTTTGGGTTCAAGCTTGTCCGGCTGTAACTTCTTTACATAGGCTTCACAACCCCAAACTTTAAGGAACGACAATTTAGGTTTCTTCCCAAACCATAATTCATACGGTGTCGTTTCAACGGATTTAGATGGTGCCCTATTTAAAGTGAATGCGGCTGTTTCTAATGCATAACCCCAAATTGATAGCGGTAAATTTGTAAGTGACATCATAGAACGAACCATATCCAAGAGAGTTCGATTACGACGTTCGGACACACCATTACGCCGTGGTGTTCCCGGCGGTGTCAATTGTGAAAGTATTCCGCATTTCTTCAAATGCTCGCCAAACTCATAACTTAGATATTCACCTCCACGATCAGAACGTAGAAATTTAATCTTCTTGTTATGTTGATTCTCCACCTCACTTTGAAATTCCTTAAACTTCTCGAAAGTTTCGGACTTATGTTTCATGAAATAGATATACCCATATCTACTCAAGTCATCCGTGAAGGTAAGAACATAACGATAACCACAGTGCGATGCTACACTCATTGGACCACACACATCGGTATGTATGATTTCCAATAAGTCCGTAGCTCGCTCCATCATACCAGAAAATGGAGTCTTAGTCATTTTACCCATCAGACATGCTTCGCATCTTTCAAGTGATCCGAAATCAAGTGATTCAAGAAGTCCATCGGAATGGAGTTTCTTCATACGCTTCACTCCAATGTGACCAAGACGACGGTGCCACATATAGGTCGAGTTATCGCTCGATTTCAAACGTTTAGCTTCAATGTTATTAATATGTGTATTTCCACTATCGAGATTCAATAAGAATAGACCATCTATCAAAGGTGCATGTGCATAAAACATATTACTCATATAAATCGAACAACCATTATTCTCGGACTTAAACAAGTAGCCGTCTCGCAATAAACAAGATCCCGATATAATGTTCATGCTTAACGCATGCACCAAATAACAATTATTTAAGTATAAAACTAATCCCGATGGTAGATGAAGAGGTAGCGTGCCGACCGCGATCACATCAACCTTTGATCCGTTTCCCACGCGCATCGTCACCTCGTTCTTCGCTAGCTTCCGTTTATTCTGCAGCACCTGTTTCGAGTTACAGATATGAGCAACCGAACCAGTATCAAATACCCAGGCACTACTACGAGTACTAGTGATATACAAATCAATAACATGTATATCGGATATACCTTTCTTCTTGATGTTGCCGTTCTTCAAATCCTCCAAGTACTTTGGGCAATTCCGCTTCCAGTGACCTTCTCCCTTGCAGTAAAAGCACTCAGTATCAGGCTTAGGTCCAGCCTTGGTCTTCTTCGTCGGCGCGGTAACTTTCTTACCACCCTTATTGAAGTGTCCATTTTGCTTAGACTTGCCTTTCTTGAATTTGGTGGTCTTATTGACCATCAACACTTGGTGCTCTTTCTTGATCTCCACTTCTGCAGATTTTAACATGGCGAAGAGTTCTGGCAACTGCTTGTTCATGTTTTGCATATTGTAGTTCATCACAAAGTTCTTGTAACTTGGTGGTAGTGATTGGAGGACACGATAAATCCCCAAAGCATTAGGAATCACTATACCCAAGCTTTGAAGTTTGTTTGCGTGCCCAGACATCTTAAGCACATGCTCACTGACGGAGCTGCCCTCTTCCATCTTGCAGTTAAAGAACTTTTCAGAAGCCTCATAGCTCTCAATTGCCGCGTGAGTCTCAAAGATAAATTTGAGATCATGGACAATATCATGTGGGTCTGAATTCTCAAACCTTTTCTGAAGCTCCGATTCTAAACCATACAAGATAGCACACTGAACTGTGGAGTACTGAGTCTTCCGAGCGAGGTAAACATTCTTTACTTCATCGGTAGCAGTAGCTGCAGGTGGGTCACCCAGCGGTGCATCCAGCACATAGGTCAAATTACCAGCAGTGAGGACAATCCTCAAATTGCGGAACCAATCCGCGAAGTTGCTTCCATTGTTTTTCAACTTTTCTTTCTCTAGGAACGCATTAAAATTGATGGTAGGGGCCGCCATTGATCTACAACATATTTGCAATAGTTTAGACTAAGTTTATGACAAATTGAGTTCTAATTAATAGTTAAATTAATCTAGGTGAACTCCCACTCAAAACAATATCCCTCACATTGTTTTAGTGATCACACGAACCAAATCCACCACATCAACACCGATCATCACGAGAGTCGATGTAGCTTCAATGGCGAACAATCGACATGTTCATCATATCTTACTATATGATTCATGCTTTACCTTTCTGTGATCCGTGTTCCGAGACCATGCATGTACATGCTAGGCTCGTCAAGATCAAACCTTAGCTTCCGCATGAGAAAATCTGGCTTGCTCATGTTGTATACACTTGCGGAATCTAACACACCCGATCATCACGTGGTGCTTCGAAACAACAAGCTTTAGCAACGGTGCTTACTAAGGGTGAACACTTTAGAACTTGATATTCATGTGCATGAGGGATCATCTTATAATGCTACCGTCGTTAACTAAGCAACACAAGATGCATAAAGGATTAACATCACATGCAATTCATGATATGTGATATGATATGGCCTTTCTTCTTTGTGCTTCCGATCTCCATCTTCAAGCACGAACATGATCTCCATCATCACCGGCATTGCATCAAGGTCAATGATGCCGCTCCATGGTTGTCGTCCACCAGCTTCAACTATTACAACTACTTTGAATAGACACGCGGGTCTTAACAGAAATTAAAGACAACCATATGGCTCCTGCCGGTTGCCAACTTACAATAAGGAACATTGCATACATCAAATATAATCACAATCATGGCCATATCACATCACACCACACCCCTGCAAACCAAAGTTAGACGCCTCTACTTTCTTTGCATGTTTTACGTGGTTTGGGGCTTTCAATAAGTGTCGTTCCAACTTACGAACAAGAACCACAACATTGATACTAGTACTGTCAATCACCCGTTGTAAATTGAATCTTAACTATGTTGGGAGAAACAGGCACCCGCAAAGCCACTTATGCAATACAAGTTGCATGTCAAGCGTGGAGCAAGTCTAATGAACGATGTCATGTAAGGTTAGCCCGGGCCGCTTCATCCCACCATCCCGTAAGATGCAAAGTACACAAGAAGCAATCGACAATAAAAGCATCAACGCCCACAATGACCATTGTGTTCTACTCGTGCAACAGATCTACATATAGACACGGCTCTGATACCACTGTAGGGGTTCGTAGCATGGAAAACAAAAAATTTCTATCGCATACAAAGAAACAAGCGAAGATCCATCTACTAGATTGTAGCAACGAGTCGATGGAATAACTTACCCTCGAAGATTCCAAAGCGGTTAACGAGAGCGGATTCTCGTGGGTGATGTAGTCGTACTCTTCCCGATCTCAAGATCGTGTAGACGATCCTTCCGGCGCCACGTTCTGGCAGCGCTCCCGCAGTCGGTCACACGTTCGGTACTCGACGAAGACCTTCCTCTCCCTTGTTCCAGCAGGCAGCGGAGGTTGTAGCACTCTCCTCGCGATTCCGGCAGCACAACGGCGTGGTACCGGAAGTAGACGGGAGATCCCGCAGGGCTTCGCCTTAAGCCGGAGCGAGTATGGTGGAGTATGAGAGAGATCAATTAGTGGTCTAGGGTTTAGACACACCAATTAGAAGACTCTAAACCGAAGGCTAGAGCAATTAGAAGCTCTAAACCAAAACGGCTCTAAACCGGAGATTAGAGGATAGGAACTTGTGTGTCTAGAGGAGGAGGCCCTGCCCCTCCTTTTATAGGTGGGAGGGGCGGCCAAGGGGAGGGGAGTCCCTCCACAAGTAGGCCTTGGTTGGCGCGCCGGCTTGGAGGGACTCCTCCCCCAAGTCGGTTCCAACCACCTCTTGCTTGTTTCCCACAGTTTCCTGTTTTAGCCGTTTGACTTTCAAACTGGCCATTTGACTTTTCTGTTTTAGGATTCAATTTAATCCTTTATTTGGAACAGCAAGAACACTTAGTACATGATGCAATCATTCCAATATGTAATGACACATTCATGTACCCCTTCCCCCCCGGAGTGCCGGACATTCCGGAACCTTCTAGAACATTCCCGATGAAAACACCGGAATCATTTCCGAACTCCGAAACGGGACTTTCCTTATATGAATCTTATTCTCCGGACCATTCCGGATCACTTCGTGATATCCCGGATCCCATCCGAGACTCCGAACAACATTCGGTCTCTTTCTCATAATACCATAACTACTCAAACAACGTCGAATCCTTAAGTGTGTCTCCCTACGGTTCGTGAATTATGCGGACATGATCGAGACACTTCTCCGAACAATAACCAATAGAGGAATCTGGAAATTCATATGGCTCCCACATATTTCTACGATTACTTTGCGATCGAATGAACCACTTACATACGATACCAATTTCCCTTTGTCTCACGATAGTTTACTTATCCGAGGTTATGATCGTCGGTATCTCTGCATACCTAGTTCAACCTCGTTACTGATAAGTACTCTTTTATCGTTCCTGTGATATGTGATCCCTTGTGAGCCAGTCACATGCTTGCAAGCTAATTGGATGACATTTCACCGAGAGGGCCCAGAGAATATCTATCCGTCATATGGATGGAAAAATCCCACTCTTGATCCATGTGTCTCAACCAATACTTTCTGAATACTCAATGCCACCTTTATAGCCACCCAGTTACGGTGTGGTGTTTGATGTCATCAAAGCATCCATCCGGTAATGGTGATAGGCATGATCTCATGGTCGAAGGAATTAGGTTACTATGTATCAGAAAGCATATAGCAATTGAACTATTGAAATGACTTGATCTTTATGCTACGCTTATCTATAGGAGTATGTCCATCACATCATTCTCCTAATGATATGATCCTGTTGTTAATAACATCTCTATGTTCATGATCAGGAAACCATGATCATATATTAACCAACAAGCTAGTTTAACAAGAGGCTTTACTAGGGACTCTTATTTTAGTTTACAAATCACACAAGTATTAATGTTTCCGGTTAATACAATTATAGCATGGTATGTAAACATTTATCATAAGTATGAAGATATGATAATAACCACTTTATTATTGCCTCTTGGGCATATCTCCAACAGTCTCCCACTTGCACTAGAGTCAATAATCTAGTTTCATACCTTTGTGTATTCAACACCTATGGCTTTCTGGTGTTGTATGTACACGATTGCTAGTGGTCAACTGATCTCCGGATCTGACACTTCCAGGTCCATGTGTAATTGCATGTCTTTGCGTCTCTACGCATCACTCATTCTCTAATGAGATGGCTTTGTATAAATTTGGTCTTTCGGTGTGACCTTTAGTTCTTTGGGGTTAAAACATGTTGATAATATTGTCGCACAATATATCTTCATAGTATTATCCCTCTGTGAACTACACCTAGTTTGATAACAAACTACTTGACACAAATGCCCTCTTTTGCTGCTATAATAGCAGTCATATACTTAGCCTTTTGTTGTAGTATCTGTCACAATGTCTTAACTTTGGAACTCATCCAAATCCATTATGGAACTTACTTTCCATTATATTGTGCCACCCTTAGTTTAGATTGAGATAAACTTAATTTGTACTTTGTGACAAAACTAGTATCAATGTAGTACTTTTACAATGAACTAACCATCTATTTGTCACTTCTACAAATAATATACTCTTAGTTCTTCCAAAAGATCATAAGAATATCCTTACTATTGTCCAATGATCATCTTACGAATCATTCTAGTATATGCTCACAACTTTTAGAGCATAGGACATATCTGGATTTGTACATATCACAGTATGATTGATATAAATACTCTTTGTGATTTCATACATCAAGTATCAATCTATACTTGATTATTTGTTTCACTTTACCAAATGTCAATACACTTGAATATATCATCAACATTGAACTCATTCAATCCTTTCTGTGCGACAAGAACCTCTCTTGTAGTTTCTATATTGAACTCATTCAATATCTTGTCTATGTATTTCTGGCACAACCATATTAGCGTCTATAGATGCCAAATATTTGGGTTTTGCCTAAGTCTTTCATCGGGATGAAATTCTTAATATGTGTTAATAAAAGATACATTATTTCCAATCAACGATATGTCTTCCACATAATGTATTAGAAACATGTCTTAGCGCTCCCACTTAATTTCTTGTAAACGCAAGCATCTTCATTGTCTCTGATGAAATTAAACTCTTTTAACAGTTTCATCATAGTGAAGATTCCAACTCCGCGATGCTCATTTCAACCATTGAAGTTTGCATATGCTTTTAGCATCTTTTGAATTAACAAAACCCTATGGACCGTGTCATGCACACGTCCTAGGTAACGATTCTATTAGAAGAACTTGTTTTGTTTATTCAACTACCATATAACAAATTATATGTAGTGGTTGCTACATTAATCCGTCTAGACTAAATATCGCTATGAAAGATCAGATCTTGTCATAGTCAACCTTTGAACATTGTTGTGAACTCTTTCCCAACATGTCGACTATTTCATAGATGTGCAATATCCATGTCTATTTATTTATAGATCCAAACACAACTGTAAGGTCTTACACCTTTCTCGAGGGTCCTTCAAGTTCAAAACTTGATTTCTCGTGTATGGAACTATCACGGATTTTATGGCTTCAAGCCATTTGACGGAGTCAGGGCCCATCATCGCTTCTTTGCATGTAGTCAGTTCATTATTCTCAAATAATGATTCAACCCTCAAATCTTGGTATTTGATTGTTTACCCGATCTACTTGTTTCAATAGGAACTTAGATCTCTGTGACCACAACCTTTGAGGCACGTGAGCCATGAGCATTGTTGCTGCCTCCGGAACACTTTTCGGCGCTGCGCAACTTTGCACATATAGCTAAGGTTCTTTTAACCTTATCAAAGTTCTATTGTCCTCCCACTTAACTTTTCACGAAAAATTCCTTCTCAAAGAAACTTGACGTTTTAAGTGACAAACACTTTTGTCTCCGATGTTATGGAGGATTACTTAACAGTTATTCGAAATAACATACAAAGACAGGTTCATCCGACTTTGGTTGCAAACATCTTTCTTATGCATAGCATACCAATGTTTAAGAAAGGACAACTTGGGTTTTATCCCAAACCATAACTTTATATGGTGTCATTTCAACGGATTATGATGGAGCTCTTTTCAGTGGAATAACGGTAATCTCTAAAGCTTTTAATCTTTAAAATATAATGGCAGTTTTATGAATTATACCTTTGATCTTACCATGTCAAACAAGATTTAATTACATATCTCGAACGCTCCATACTCTTATGGTGTTTTGGGAAATGCAAATCCACGGAACGATTCCTTAAATCTTAGGTATTATGCTAAACTTGTAATTCAAATATCTTCCTTTATGATCCTATCATAAACTATTTATATTCTTGTTACAATGATTTTTCACTTCATCTTGAAAACCTTTGAACTTTTCAAATATTTCACACTTCATCCTTATTAAGTAAATATTCATATATTCACTCAAATTTTCGGAGAAAGCATATGAAGTTGAAATCCATCGCTCTTGACTACACATAATGGATTTCGTACAACAATATGTACAAGTTCCAATAAGCTAGTCATTCGTTCCCTTTTGGCCTATGAACGAAGTTTTAATTATCTCTAGGAAAGTTTCTCAAGCGTCATTTGATCAAAATAAAATAGACTCCAAAATTCCATCCATATGGATTTTCTTCATGTTTTCTTTCCAATATAATTTAAACGGCGATGTCACTTCCTAAGTGATCTTTTAATCAATTTGTCTTTCGACATCTTTACCACTAGTTTTATGGATGTGATATCTCCAACGAGATTTGCAAATCATCCATCTTTTATAGATTACGGCAATTATTTGAACAACCCTTTTGTTCTCATAATACCTGATAAAACAAATCTTGAAGGCAAGCTTTGATGTTTAACGAGCAACACAATAACCCTTTATTTTGTTCTCGATGAACATCATCACATATTCTTTTGCTAGTTACTTAGGCCATTGTAGTTCATGAATTGTGTTGTTTCGTATGACGATTCACACCAACAAATTCAGTATCAAATACTTAAGAACCACATTGTTTAATAAGCAAAGAATATAGCCATAACATGTATATCATCTATATACTTAAACTGAACAATTCTAGTCTTTTCTTTTCTGCCATATACTTATGAGATTCTCTTTCAGTATTTCCTTTTCTGTTTGAAAGAATCTATCAACATCAATTAGTGGAGTCATTCATATGACACATAGTCCAAAGCGTGTATAGTTAAATACCAATGTCTTTGGACTTGCACTTTGAAGTAGATCACCATCATCAAATGTTTGGTGTTCTTTCAAATTCCTTTCTTTAGTAATCTCTTGGTGAAGTAAATATTTTACCTACATCAAATATTCACCCTTATCATGGAATTATCCGTGATCAAGCTACTATTAGCTTATAACGGTGAATCGTGAGTATAATGTTGCTCTCCCAAAAACTTTTGGAGGTTTAGGACAACTAGTGTCTCCAACCTTTTGCAAATTCTCATCAAAATATGAGAACATGAACTTTGCCATATTATACTCTATCATGTTGTAACCAAAACTTCGTTTCAGATATCACAATATCTTCCACACATCATGGTTTCTGAAACAACTCTTTCAGATCCTAGATAACCTTGATATTAAGAGAATCCTTTGAATATCAAGAATCATGGAGACAAACATGATACTTATATACTAACACTTGGAATTGTTACTCTTGATTTAATACTAATTATTAAACTTCATGGAGTAACCGGAACTTACTGAAAGTTTGCAATAGGACTTTTAAACTTTAGATTAACACTTCAAAACAATACGATACCAGTTCGTAAAGTAACTAACCAGAATTCTATAGTTCTATCATCTCAATTATAACTAAGCGCAAGGTGGTAAACGGATGCCAATGACTACAACAACTATGCAAATTCACTTTGATTTAGTTTATGATAAATTGAGTTCTAATTAATAATTAAATTAATCTAGGTGAACTCCCACTCAAAACAATATCCCTCACATTGTTTTAGTGATCACACGAACCAAATCCACCACATCAAAACCGATCATCACGAGAGTTGATATAGCTTCAATGGCGAACAATCAACATGTTCATCATATCTACTATATGACTCATGCTCTACCTTTCGGTAATCCGTGTTCCTGAGGCCATGTCTGTACATGCTAGGCTCGTCAAGATCAAACCTTAGTTTCTGCATGAGCAAATCTGGCTTGCTCACGTTGTATACACTTGCAGAATCTAACACACCCGATCATCACGTGGTGCTTCGAAACAACAAGCTTTAGCAACGGTGCTAACTAAGGGTGAACACTTTATGACTTGAAATTCATGTGCATGAGGGATCATCTTATAATGCTACCGTCGTCTACTAAGCAATACAAGATGCATAAAGGATTAACATCACATGTAATTCATAATATGTGATATGATATGGCCTTTCTTCTTTGTGCTTCCGATCTCCATCTTCTAGCACGAACATGATCTCCATCATTACCGGCATTGCATCAAGGTCAATGACGCCTCTCCATGGTTGTCATCCACCGGCTTCAACTATTACAACTACTTTGATTAGACACGCGGGTCTTAACATAAATTAAAAAACAACCATATGGCTCCTGCCGGTTGCCAACTTACAATAAGGAACATTGCATACATCATATATAATCACAATCATGGACATATCACATCACAGCACACCCCTGCAAAACAAAGTTAGACGCCTCTACTTTCTTTGCATATTTTACGTGGTTTGGGGCTTTCAATAAGTGTCGTTCTAACTTACGAACAAGAACCACAACATTGATACTAGTATTGTTAATCACCCGTTGTAAATTGGATCTTAACTATGCTAGGAGAAACAGGCACCCGCAAAGCCACTTATGCAATACAAGTTGCATGTCAAGCGTGGAGCAAGTCTCATGAACGATGTCATGTAAGGTTAGCCCGGGCCGCTTCATCCCAACATACCGCAAGATGCAAAGTACACAAGAAGCAATCGACAATAAAAGCATCAACGCCCACAATGACCATTGTGTTCTACTCGTGCAACAGATCTACATATAGACACGGCTCTGATACCACTGTAGGGGTTCGTAGCATGGAAAACAAAAAATTTCTATCGCATACAAACAAACAAGCGAAGATCTATCTACTAGATTGTAGCAACGAGTCGATGGAATAACTTACCCTCGAAGATTCCAAAGCGGTTAACGAGAGCGGATTCTCGTGGGTGATGTAGTCGTACTCTTCCCGATCTCAAGATCGTGTAGACGATCCTTCCGGCGCCACGTTCTGGCAGCGCTCCCGCAGTCGGTCACACGTTCGGTACTCGACGAAGACCTTCCTCTCCCTTGTTCCAGCAGGCAGCGGAGGTTGTAGCACTCTCCTCGCGATTCCGGCAGCACAACGGCGTGGTACCGGAAGTAGATGGGAGATCCCGCAGGGCTTCGCCTTAAGCCGGAGCGAGTATGGTGGAGTATGAGAGAGATCAATTAGTGGTCTAGGGTTTAGACACACCAATTAGAAGGCTCTAAACCGAAGGCTAGAGCAATTAGAAGCTCTAAACCAAAACGGCTCTAAACCGGAGATTAGAGGATAGGAACTTGTGTGTCTAGAGGAGGAGGCCCTGCCCCTCCTTTTATAGGTGGGAGGGGCGGCCAAGGGGAGGGGAGTCCCTCCCCAAGTCGGCCTTGGTTGGCGCGCCGGCTTGGAGGGACTCCTCCCCCAAGTCGGTTCCAACCACCTCTTGCTTGTTTCCCACAGTTTCCTGTTTTAGCCGTTTGACTTTCAAACTGGCCATTTGACTTTTCTGTTTTAGGATTCAATTTAATCCTTTATTTGGAACAGCAAGAACACTTAGTACATGATGCAATCATTCCAATATGTAATGACACATTCATGTACCCCTTCCCCCCCGGAGTGCCGGACATTCCGGAACCTTCTAGAACATTCCCGATGAAAACACCGGAATCATTTCCGAACTCCGAAACGGGACTTTCCTTATATGAATCTTATTCTCCGGACCATTCCGGATCACTTCGTGATATACCGGATCCCATCCGAGACTCCGAACAACATTCGGTCTCTTTCTCATAATACCATAACTACTCAAACAACGTTGAATCCTTAAGTGTGTCTCCCTACGGTTCGTGAATTATGCGGACATGATCGAGACACTTCTCCGAACAATAACCAATAGAGGAATCTGGAAATTCATATGGCTCCCACATATTTCTACGATTACTTTGCGATCGAATGAACCACTTACATACGATACCAATTTCCCTTTGTCTCACGATAGTTTACTTATCCGAGGTTATGATCGCCGGTATCTCTGCATACCTAGTTCAACCTCGTTATTGATAAGTACTCTTTTCTCGTTCCCGTGATATGTGATCCCTTGTGAGCCAGTCACATGCTTGCAAGCTAATTGGATGACATTTCACCGAGAGGGCCCAGAGAATATCTATCCGTCATATGGATGGACAAATCCCACTCTTGATCCATGTGTCTCAACCAATACTTTCTGAATACTCAATGCCACCTTTATAGCCACCCAGTTACGGTGTGGTGTTTGATGTCATCAAAGCATCCATCCGGTAATGGTGATAGGCATGATCTCATGGTCGAAGGAATTAGGTTACTATGTATCAGAAAGCATATAGCAATTGAACTATTGAAATGACTTGATCTTTATGCTACGCTTATCTATAGGAGTATGTCCATCACATCATTCTCCTAATGATATGATCCTGTTGTTAATAACATCTCTATGTTCATGATCAGGAAACCATGATCATATATTAACCAACAAGCTAGTTTAACAAGAGGCTTTACTAGGGACTCTTATTTTAGTTTACAAATCACACAAGTATTAATGTTTCCGGTTAATACAATTATAGCATGGTATGTAAACATTTATCATAAGTATGAAGATATGATAATAACCACTTTATTATTGCCTCTTGGGCATATCTCCAACAGATGAAGCCTTTATTCTTGCAAATTCCTTTGACTAATGCTATTAAGTTGCCTCCTTCTTCAAAGTATATGAAGGATATTGTCTCTAATAAAAGGAAGATTCCTAATGAGGAGATTTCTACTCTACTTGCTAATTATTCCTTCAATGGTAAGGTTCCAAAGAAACTTGGTGATCTAGGTATACCAACTATTCCTTGCTCTATTAAGAATAATTATGTTAGAACTGCTTTATGTGATTTGGGAGCTAGAGTTAGTGTTATGCCTTTTTCTCTCTATAAGAGACTCGAGCTAGAAAAGTTGATACCAACTGATATTTCTTTGCAAATGGCTGATAGTTAACTAATATTCCTGTTGGTATATGTGAGGATGTTCCTGTTCAAGTTGCTTATAATTGCATGGTTTTAACTGATTTTGTTGTGCTTGAAATGCCTGAAGATGATAATGTGTCTATTATTCTTGGGAGACCTTTTCTTAATATTGCAGGTGTTGTCATCAATTGTAATCAAGGAAAAGTAACATTCAATATTAATGACAAAGAGCACACTATCTATTTCTCCAAGAAGGTTGTTAAGAGCTATTGCCTGGATTACAATGAAAATATTGAGGGCATCAAGGTTGGAGAAATATATTATCCCATTCCACAAGAAAATTTTGAAACTATTATGATTGGGACCATTGCTATCAAGTATAAGGTAACATAATCACCTTGTGTATTGCAAAGTTTTGTCTCATATAAAATTGTTTTGGTAACAAGACTTGATCAACCTTGTTAACAAAAAGATTTTAATGAACAAAATAATGCTATCACTGTGGTTATCCTTGCTTTCTTTTCCTTTCTCCTTCCTAGTCTTTGCTTTAGCTTTAGTTTTGCTAGTTGTTTGCTTGTCTGAGTTTCTTAGAGCTCCTATAGTTTAGCTTTTGGTTTGCTTTTGCTTCTTCTGAAAAAACTGTTTCTGCGAGAAAATCAATTTTCATACCCTGAAAATTGGCCAAAAATAAAGTTTCCCGAAAAATCCCAGAAAATTCAAAATAAAATTTTCCTCGAAAAAAGGGGCAGAGTGGCACCTGAGATGACCCAGGGGCCACCCCAGGCCACCAGACCCCTAGTAGGCGTGGCCTACCAGGTGGCGGCGCCTGAGGGAGGTCTGGCCCACCTAGGCCCCTCCAGGCTGCCTCCTCAAATCCACCTTCTTTCTCTCTCCCCAAAACACCGGAAAACTTGCTCAAGCTCGAGTTCTTGCTGTTCTTGCTCGCGATTTTCGATCTCCTTGTTCAGCCCATCTCAAGTGCTGATTTTTTGAGGGATTGCTCCTTGGTATGTGCCTCCTCCACTTGTCCAATTAGATTTGTGATTGGTAGATTGTATCTTGAGTATTTTGCTGCTTTAGGTGACAGGTTGTTTGAGCTTGCATGCTTGTTCTTTGCTTAGAAACTTTGTGTTGATGCATGTGTAGTCCTCTAGCAAGTTCCTATAGTAGTTTCTCATCATTTATCAACTTAGAAATCACTTGGTGTGATGGTTGTTTAAAAATTTCAGAATAGGGAAGTCATGGACTACCACACCTTTGGTGACATATTTGAGAGTGATGCACCTAGAAGGGCAAGGCTTCCAAGGTCATCTACCAGTACTAGACCCTCATACAATGAGGATCTCATCACTCTGCGATTTGGTGAGAAGGGAGATGAAGGGGATGCGCACCCCTCCACCTTTCCTTACCAGACTTTCTTGCAAGCTGTTGGGATTCTTAATGATTTCATGACTTTGGTGCAGAGGGCTGGACTAACAATTTACATGCAGGATGAGAGTGCACAATATGCTTTTCTTAGTAAAACATTTGTGGAGAGTTTCTCCTTTACTAATAGTATGTTCACGCCTTCTGTGTCTTTCAAGATTTATGGCAGGGCTCATTCTATGACACTGAAGAAATTTTGCAAGACCCTGGGACTTGGCTCAACTAGGTCATCAAAGAAGATTCAAGCTCTATCCGCTGATTTTTTAGAGCTTTACCGAGGAATAACCAATGATGATGACCGTAGAGCTCAGCGAGGGAAGATAAAGAACATTCAACTTCCTGCCATTAGGTATTTTGCCTACTATCTTGCCACCAGTGTTCTTGGTAGGGATAACACTAGTAATATTTCCAACTATCAATTGTCCTTCTTAGCTGTTGCACTCAACAATGAGGATAAGTATAATCTTGGTTCTCTCATTGCTCGTCATTTAGGTGCTAAGGGACCCATTTATGGGGGAATTATTGCTACTCGTGTTGTTGCTGCCTTGAACATTATTGTTGATCCACATGATATAGTTTTGGCTCCTCAGAGGCTTGATCTTGCTGCCATGAAGGCGCACCACTTTGTAACCACTAGCTCTACTCTTGAGAACTTGGTTTATATAATGTTGTTTACTGACGGGGAAGAGAGAGAGATCCCTCTACCCCAAACCACTTTGTTTAGTATTTCTCAGGGACCTTGGTCACGCTCGAAAGCGGAGATGGATGACAACTTGCGTTCTCTTAACTTCCATGGGCACTATCAGGAGGAAGCACCATCATACGACCCCCCTGCGTATTACATAGGGGAGGCCTCGAGCTCATACCAGGACGAGGGAGCTTCCTCGACATACTACGGAGGTTCATCCTCTTGGACACCATGGG
This sequence comes from Avena sativa, assembly GCA_916181665.1. NCBI lineage: Eukaryota > Viridiplantae > Streptophyta > Magnoliopsida > Poales > Poaceae > Avena > Avena sativa. The sequence goes on along the minus strand of OV702281.1, from coordinate 410,530,617 downwards.
ATTGAGCCCCACTTAGGCCAGAAGCCTAAGCTTGGGGGAGCTATACCGACATCACACACTCATATATATATATATATATATATATCATTTTCGGTCGTTTTTTTGTATATCTATTGTTTTCGCTTTCTTTTTGGTTCTTGTTGCGTCTTTCTAAAAATCCAAAAATACCAAAAATATTTTCGTTGTTTCTCTTGGTTTGTTTCTTTGTTTCGTTGCTTTGGTTTTCCATAAAAGAAAAATCCAAAAATATTTTGCTTTGTTTTGTTTGCTTTTTTTTGTTTGGTTTTTCTTTGTTTGCTTGTTTCTAAAAAATCGAAAACACCAAAAATATCTGTTCTTATTCTTTGGTTTTGTGACTTCTTTGCAGGGTTCAGCCGTCCTCAGAGGATTTTGGTTTCATGTTAATTATTCAAGTCACCCAAGTGAAGGGCAATAATGAAGATTAAGACAACTCGAGGTGTGGTAAGAGGCTGGTAACGAACTCTATTTGTCTTCATTTTTGTACATATACTCATCATTGTGAGCATGCTTAGCCTGTTTGTGTAAGGTGTATGTCATTATGAATGCTTAGTAGTTCTTGCTTGTCTATGATTAGCTCCACTTTGCTAATAGTTTGTAGCATGTCATATGTGTTGGAATTATGCCCTAGAGGCAATAATAAAGATGTTATTATTATAATTCTTGTTCATGATAAAGTTTATATTCCATGCTAGAATTGTATTAAGTGGAGACTTTGATACTTGTGTGGTTTATGAACAACGCCGTGTCCCTAGTACGCCTCTATGGACTAGCTCATTGATTAATGATGGTTAAGGTTTCCTAACCATGGACATGAGTTGTCGATTAATAATGAGATCATATCATTGGGAGAATAATATGATGGACAGACCCAAATCAAGCAGAGCAATTAGATCGTGTCATCGTGTTCATCTTTGCGAAGCTTTTCCTTATGTCAAATATTGTATTCCTTAGACCATGAGATAATGCAACTCCCTGGTATCGGAAGAAAGATTTGAGGTCATCAAACGTCATCCTATGATAGGGTGATCATAAAGGTGTCTCTCAGGTGATCGGAAAGTATCTGTTGGGTTGTATGTATCGAGATGGGATTTGTCCCTCCCAAGTCGGAGAGATATACTTTGGGCCCACTTGGTAATCGATATCAACACCGCTTGCAAGCACGTGGCTAAGGAGTTAATCACAAAGTGATATCGGATTACGGAACGAGTAAAGTACTTGCTGTGAACGAGATTGAACTAGGTATGCCGATACCGACGATCGAATCTCAGGCAAGTAAAATATCGCGTGACGAAGGGAATATATATATGGGATTAATTGAATCCTGGCATCGTGGTTCATCCGATATGATCATCGATGAGTATGTGGGAGTCAATATGGGTTTCCAGACCCCGCTGTTGATTATTGGTAGAAGATCATGTCTGCATATTCTCAAACCCGTAGGGTCACACTCACACACTTAACGTATATCGACGCTAGGATAGAATGGATAATTGGTTTATGAGTTTTTGTTCGGAGTCTCGGATGAGATCCAGAACGTCACTAGAGGTTCCAGAATGGTCTGGAGAATAAGATTCATATAAGGGAAAGCAGTTTTTGGATTTCGGAATTGTTTCGGATTGTTCGGTATTGTATCGAAAGCTTCTAGAACCTTCCGGAGTGGGACCAACGTGGCCCCACTTGTCGGGAGGGGGCGTGGGCCTACGAGGGAGTGCCCTGGCCGCATTGGGCCAGAGGCACAAGGCCCCATAGGCCCAGCCAGCCAAAACCCTAGGGAAACCTTCTAGAAGGAGGGGGAAAACTTGCCCCCCACTCCAACCCTTGGGGCCGCCGCCCTAGGGCTTGGAGGAGGGGCCAAGGGGGACGGCCAGCCCCCTATATATAGAGGTAAGGGGCACAACCCTCCTTCCCCACTCCTTCAACCCTAGCCGCCATTGATGCCCTCCAGATCTCTCTCTCTCCCGACTGTGCGTAGGCGAAGCCCTGCCGCAGAAACTCTCCACCTTTGCACCACGCCGTTGTGTTGTAGATCCAATCTATCTCTCCACCCCACTTGCTGGACCGAGGAAGGAGGAGACGTCGAGGTGCTGTATGTGTGCCTCTCTCGGAGGCATCGCCACTTGAGGTGTTGGATCGGATCGGATCGCGAGGAGGAGAAGCTAGTACGACTACATCAACCACGTTCCGTTGAACGTTCCGTTGTGCGAATCTTCAAGGGTATGAAGATATCATCTATCCCCCCTCGTTGTTTGCATCTCCTAGATTAGATCTTGGCTTTCCCGTTCGCATCCGTACAATTTTTTTGATTTACTATGATGCGAAACCCTTCAGTGGTATCAGAGCTAGATCTATGCGTAGATGTGTTTCACGAGTAGAACGCAACATTCTTGTTGCGGGTGTTGATGTTTTATATTGCAAGCCTCTTGTTTGTGTACTTCTTATGACGCGGGATAGTGAGATCGAAGCGGTCCAGGTCAACTTTACGCGACCTCGTTCGCGAGACCGGCTCCGCACTTGACGTGTGGCTTGTTCCACACATGCGGCTGGTGGATGCCATTTTCTCTCACTATAGTTGTCATGGGATTTACACCGAATGTTGGCAACCATAATATCACCGTTGTGGCTTTCCGTAGGTAAGAATCGTTCTTAGCTTGTTACTCCCATAAGCCACGTAAAACATGCAACAACAAAGTAGAGGCGTCTAACTTGTTTTTGCGGGGAGTGTTTCTGTGATATGGTATGGCCCAAAATGTGATGTGTATGTTGTATGCAATGATCATGTTTTGTAATGTTTCACGACTTGCATGTCGATGAGTACACAACCGGCAGGAGCCATATGGTTGTATTTATAATTGTGTATGACTTGTGTGTCAACTTCTTATACGCCATGTAATAGCTTTGCTTTATCGCTAAGTAGTTAGCAATAGTTGTAGTTGCTATTCGTGGTGGAGGCAATCATGGTGGAGTGATGGAGATCATGCTGGCATGCACAAGATGTAGATCATTGCGCGGAGATTGGCTATACCATGTCACATAAAATTATATGCATGTGATGTTTATCCTTTTATGTATCTTATTATGCTTAGATCGCGACGGTAGCATTATAAGATGATTCCTCGCTTAAAGATCAAGATAAAACTGTGTTCTCCCCATGTATGCACCATTGCGAAAGTTCGTCGTGTTCAAGCATCACGTGATGATCAGGTGCTATAAACTCTACGTTCACATACAACGGGTGCAAGCCAGTTTTTGCACACGCGGAAATACTTGGGTTTAACTTGACGAGCCTAGCATGTACAGACATTGCCTCGGAACACACGAACCGAAAGGTTAAGCATGAGTCATATGAATGATATGATCGACACTTTGTTGTCCACCATTGAAACCACATCTCTTCTCGTGAAGATCATATTAGGTGTGGTGAATTTGGATCATGTTCACTAAACAACTTGAGGGATGTTGAATTTAGTGGGAGTTCATCTAGTAATTTGATTAAGTTGAACTAGTTATCATGAAAATAGTATAAATTGTACTTGCAAATTTTGTAGATCAAATGTCTAAGTCCAACTTCAACTTCAACGTTTTTGCTGAGAAAGAAAAGCTTAAGAACAATGAGTCTAACTTCACCAACTGGTTTCACAATCTGAGAATCATTCTCTCTGGCGGACAAAAGGACTATGTCCTTGAGAAAGCACTAGGTGACGCCCCTGCTGTAGATGCGTTGGCTGATGAGAAAGCTGTCTATCAGTCGCGCAAGGATGATTATGGTGTGATTAAGAGCACCATGTTGTTTGCTATGGAATCGGACCTTCAAAATCGTTTTGAGGAGTTCCCCGGGCCATTTGAGATTCTTGAGGAACTGAAAACTATGTTTCAGACTCAGGCTCGTTCTGAGAGATATGAGATCTCTGAGAAGTTCTTTAACTGCAAGATGGAGGAAGGGAGTTCCGTTAGTGAGCATGCCATTAAGATGTCGGGCTACACTCAACGCCTTGAGAACTGGACTGCAAGATTCCAGAGGAGCTCAAGATTGACAGAGTTCTGCAATCACTCCCTCCTAGCTAAAAAGGTTTTGTAGTTACTCATAATCAGATTGGTTCCACTAATACGATCACTGAGCTCTTCGCTAAGCTGAAAGCTGCGGAGGTGGACATCAAGAAAGATAATCATGTGTTGATGGTCAACAAGCCCCCCAGCTTTAAGAAAGGTAAGGGTGCTAAGAAGCCCTTCAAGAAGGGCAGCGGCAAGCGTGTTGCCTCTGCTGAGAAGAAGCTCAAGTCTGGACCTAAGCCGGACACTGAGTGCTTCTATTGCAAGGACAAGGGTCACTGGAAGCGCAATTGTCCGAAGTACTTAGCGGACAAGAAGGCTGGCACCATCAAAGGTATATTTGATATACATGTTATTAATGTTTTCCTTACTAGCTCTCGTTGTAGTGCCTGGGTATTTGATACTGGTTTAGTTGCTAATATTTGTAACTCGAAACAGGAGCTACGGAATAGACGACGGCTATCAAGGGATGAGGTGACGATGCGCGTTGGCAACGGATCAAGAGTTGATGTGATGGACGTCGGCACGCTCTCCTTAGTTTTACCTTCGGGATTAGTTTTAAACCTCAATAAATGTTATTATGTGCCTGCGTTGAGCATGAACATCATATCTGGATCGTGTTTATTGCAAGACGGTTATTCATTTAAATCGGAGAATAATGGTTGTTCTATTTATATGAGTAACATCTTTTATGGTCATGCACCTGCTATGAATGGTTTATTTCTTCTGAATCTCGAAAGCAATGAAACACACATCCATAACATTGAGGCTAAGAGATGCAAATTAGACAGTGATAATTCTACTTATTTGTGGCACTGTCGTCTAGGTCATATTGGTGTAAAACGCATGAAGAAACTCCATTCTGATGGACTTTTGGAGTCTCTTGATTTTGAATCATTTGACACATGCGAACCATGCCTCATGGGCAAGATGATCAAAACCCCGTTCTCCGGAATGATGGAACGAGCAACGGACTTGTTGGAAATCATACATACCGATGTATGCGAACCAATGAGTGTTTCAAGGGCGGTGGTTATCCCTACTTTCTCACTTTTACTAATGACTTAAGTAGATATGGGTATATCTATTTAATGAAACATAAATCTGAAACATTTGAAAAGTTCAAAGAATTTCAGAACGAAGTGGAAAACCATCGTAACAGGAAAATTAAATTTCTACGATCCGATCGTGGATGTGAATATTTGAGTTATGATTTTCTCACGCATCTTAAAGCAAGCGGAATCGTTTCGCAACTCACGCCACCCGGAACACCACAGCGCAATGGTTATCTGAACGCCGGAATCGAACTTTATTGGATATGGTGCGATAGATGTTGCCTCTTACAGATTTGCCATTATCATTTTGGGGTTATGCATTAGTAACCGCTGCATTCACTTTAAATAGGGCACCATCTAAATCCGTTGAGACGACACCGTATGAACTGTGGTTTGGTGCTAAACCTAAGTTGTCGTTTCTTAAAGTTTGGGGATGCGAAGCTTACGTCAAGAAGTTGATGTCGGACAAGCTCAAACCCAAAGCGGAGAAATGCGTCTTCATAGGATACCCTAAGGAAACGATTGGGTATACCTTCTATCACAGATCCGAAGGCAAAGTGTTTGTCGCAAAGAACGGATCCTTTCTTGAGAAGGAGTTTCTCTCGAAAGAAGTGAGTGGGAGGAAAGTAGAGCTAGACGAGGTTATTGAACCTTCTCTTGAGTTGGAGAGTAGCGCAGCACCTGAAATTGTTCCAGTGCCGTCTGCACCAACAATAGAGGAAGCTAATGACAAGGATCATGAAGCTTCAGACGATGCTACTACTGCACGTCGTAGGTCGACAAGGTCGCGTGCCCCTCCTGAGTGGTACGGCAACCCTGGCTTAACTGTCTTGCTAGTAGACAACAGTGAACCTGCGAACTATGAGGAAGCAATGATGAGCCCAGACTCTGAGAAATGGCTAGAGGCCATGAAATCCGAATTGGGATCCATGAGCGAAAACCAAGTATGGACTTTGGTGGACCCTCCTAGCGACCGAAAGGCCGTTGAGTGCAAATGGATTTTCAAGAAGAAAACGAACGCGGATGGTAATGTTACTGTCTATAAAGCACGCCTTGTCGCGAAAGGTTTTCGACAAGTTCAAGATGTTGACTACAATGAGACTTTCTCTCCCGTAGCGATGTTTAAGTCCATTCGGATTTTATTAGCAATTGTTGCGTTTCATGATTATGAAATATGGCACATGGATGTCAAGACTGCGTTCCTCAATGGCAACATTGATGAAGAGTTGTATATTATGCAACCCGAAGGTTTTGTCGATCCTAAGGATGCTGATAAGGTGTGCAAACTTCAGCATTCCATTTATGGACTGAAGCAAGCATCTCGGAGTTGGAACCTTCGTTTTGATCAAGTGATCAAGAGCTTTGGATTTGTTCCAAATTGCTACGAAGCTTGTATCTACAAGAAAGTGAGTGGGAGCTCAGTGACATTTTTGGTACTATATGTGGATCACGTATTGATTATCGGAAATGACATTGACATGCTTAACGATGTGAAGAGTTATTTGAACAAATGTTTTTCAATGAAAGACCTAGGGGAAGCTGCTTATATATTGGGCATCAAAATCTATAGAGATAGACAAAGACGCCTGATAGCTTTAAGACAAAGTACATACCTAGACAAAGTTCTGAAAAGGTTCAAAATGGATAAGGCAAAGAAAGGTTCAGTGCCTATGTTGTCAGGTAAGATATTGAGAAGGGCTCAGTGTCCAGCTACGGTAAACGATAGAGAAGCTATGAGCAAAGTGCCTTATGCCTCGGCCATAGGATCTATCATGTATGCCATGCTATGTACTAGACCGGATGTGTCCAATGCTCTTAGTTTGACGAGCAGATACCAAAGTGATCCAGGAGTGGAACACTGGACAGCCGTGAAGAACATCCTAAAGTATTTAAATAGAACTAAAGAAATGTTCTTAGTCTATGGAGGTGATGAACAGCTCATCGTAAAAGGTTACGTCGATGCTAGTTTCAACACCGACAAGGATGATTCTAAATCTCAGACAGGATACGTTTATATTTTGAATGGAGGAGCTGTGAGTTGGAGAAGCTGCAAGCAAAGCGTGATCGCAGGATCTACAGTAGAAGCGGAATACATGGCTGCTGTAGAAGCGTCAAGTGAAGGAGTTTGGATCAGGAACTTCATCACTGAGCTTGGTGTGGTTCCAAGTGCCTTGGACCCACTGGAGATATTGTGTGACAACACTGGCGCCATAGCACTGGATAAGGAACCAAGATATCATCCAAAGACCAAGCATGTCAACCGCAAGTTTCATATAATTCGAGATTATATAACAGATGGAGATCTGAAGATTAGCCAAGTACATACGGATCTGAATGTCGCAGATCCGTTGACTAAACCTCTTCCACGAGCAAAACATGATCAGCACCTTAGTGCCATGGGTGTTAGATTGTTGCCAGATGTAAACTAGATTATTGACTCTAGTGCAAGTGGGAGACTATTGGAATTATGCCCTAGAGGCAATAATAAAGATGTTATTATTACAACTCTTGTTCATGATAAAGTTTATATTCCATGCTAGAATTGTATTAAGCGGAAACTTTGATATTTGTGTGGTTTATGAACAACGCCGTGTCCCTAGTACGCCTCTATGGACTAGCTCATTGATTAATGATGGTTAAGGTTTCCTAACCATGGACATGAGTTCTCGATTAATAATGAGATCATATCATTGGGAGAATGATATGATGGACAGACCCAAATCAAGCAGAGCAATTAGATCGTGTCATCGTGTTCATCTTTGCGAAGCTTTTTCTTATGTCAAATATTGTATTCCTTAGACCATGAGATAATGCAACTCTCTGGTATCGGAAGAAAGCTTTGAGGTCATCAAACGTCATCCTATGAGAGGGTGATCATAAAGGTGTCTCTCAGGTGATCGGAAAGTATCCGTTGGGTTGTATGTATCGAGATGGGATTTGTCCCTCCCAAGTCGGAGAGATATACTTCGGGCCCACTCGGTAATCGATATCAACACCGCTTGCAAGCACGTGGCTAAGGAGTTAATCACAAAGTGATATCGGATTACGGAACGAGTAAAGTACTTGCTGTGAACGAGATTGAACTAGGTATGCCCATACCGACGATCAAATCTCGGGCAAGTAAAATATCGCGTGACGAAGGGAATATATATGGGATTAATTGAATCCTGGCATCGTGGTTCATCCAATATGATCATCGATGAGTATGTGGGAGTCAATATGGGTTTCCAGACCCTGCTGTTGATTATTGATAGAAGATCATGTCTGCATATTCTCGAACCCGTAGGGTCACACACTTAACGTGTCTCGACGCTAGGATATAATGGATAATTGGTTTATGAGTTTTTGTTTGGAGTCTCGGATGAGATCCACAACGTCACGAGAGGTTCCGGAATGGTCCGGAGAATAAGATTCATATAAGGGAAAGCAGTTTTTGGATTTCGGAATTGTTTCGGATTGTTCGGTATTGTACCGGAAGCTTCTAGAACCTTCCGGAGTGGGACCAACGTGGCCCCACTTGTCGGGAGGGGGCATGGGCCTACGAGGGAGTGCCCTGGACACATTGGGCCAGAGGCACAAGGCCCCATAGGCCCAGCCGGCCAAAACCCTAGGGAAACCCTAGGGAAACCTTCTAGAAGGAGGGGGAAAACTTGCCCCCCACTCCAACCCTTGGGGCCGCCGCCCTAGGGCTTGGAGGAGGGGCCAAGGGGTCCGGCCAGCCCCTATATATAGAGGGCAGGGGCGCAACCCTCCTCCCCCACTCCTTCAACCCTAGCCGCCATATTGCTGCCCTCCAGATCTCTCTCTCTCTCTCTCTCTCTCTCTCTCTCTCTCTCTCTCTCTCTCTCTCTCTCTCTCTCTCTCTCTCTCTCTCTCTCTCTCTCTCTCTCTCTCTCTCTCTCTCTCTCTCTCTCTCTCTCTCTCTCTCCCGACTGCGCGTAGGCGAAGCCCTGCCGCAGAAACTCTCCACCTTTGCACCACGCCATCGTGTTGTAGATCCAATCTATATCTCCACCCCACTTGCTGGACCGAGTAAGGAGGAGACGTCGAGGTGCCGTACGTGTGCATCTCTCGGAGGCATCGCCACTTGCGGTGTTGGATCGGATCGGATCGCGAGGAGGAGAAGCTAGTACGACTACATCAACCACGTTCCATTGAACGTTCCGCTGTGCAAATATTCAAGGGTATGAATATCTCATCTATCCCCCCTCGTTGTTTGCATCTCCTAGATTAGATCTTGGCTTTCCCGTTCGCATCCGTAGAATTTTTTTGATTTACTATGCTGCGAAACCCTTCAATATGAATGTTTGCTTGCATTGTTTTATTCATACTTTGGTATGATATTGTGGTATCCTCCTCTGACTGTTCATGTGAATCGACTTGGCACATGCTCACGCATGCATATGACTAATCGATAGTCAGTAAGCCTCGATGATTTATTTTGCCTCAGAGTTCTTGTATCACTTTCATGCCATAGTTAGTCTTGTTTTGTTGCAAACATGATTATGACATCTATTGCTCTCTCGTTTGTCGCTCCCTCTATATTGCTAGCCTTCACTTGCACTGAGCACATGCTCTACATGTGCTTCCAACTCCCCAAAACCAATATTGCCAGCTGTGTCCACCATACCTACCTATTAGCATCATTTTCTATTTCAGTGCATATTCCATATGTCGTGTTTTCTTCCAAAATAAAATGTTTATCTGTTTTGAGAAAGTTAGTTAGTAAAGCTCTCACGAACTTGATGCCACACTTTATTCCTTGCGCTTAATAATCCTGAACCATTGTGACTAGTCCATGAAAGTTATATGCTTGCTAATTATATGCTGGGATTCAGCAGAACCATGCTGTCACGGGGAACGCTTTCAACACTTTTGGGATATCTCATCCAGTTGATTCCTTGCTCTTTTGTTTGCGGATGTCGACGATGTGAAATAAAAGGGGAAGTTGTTAGTTCATGGAGTTTATACATTGTGTTAGAGAAATGCCTGGGCCGCTAGCCTAAGCCATGCCTAATCATGGTGGAAACTTGCAGCATCACCATAATGAGCATCTATGAAGCTTCCTCAATAAAAAGCTATGCACATGGTAAATAAAAACATTGCTGAGATGCTCATTGTCTGCTTGCCTTGTCATTTTGGTTATGGGAAAACTCATGTACCATGTGCAAGGGGTACCCCGTTCGCGGTTCTCGATGATATGCATGTATTTACAATGACAAGAACTTTCAGGTGACCAAAGTTGAGTAACATGCGAAGTAACCCTCGTACTCAAGGGACTTGGGATTTCCAGTCTATGGTCTGTCAAGCATATGATTCATAGTGGACCTCACTTTCACCTTAACCACATGAAGATGCCTATGATAGGGGCAATGAGAGCTCAAAGCTAATGAGTACCTTCCTTTCAGCATTTGGAAGCCTTTCAATACCATTTTCACATTACATTGCAGCAGAATATCTATAAGCATGGGGTCCTTCATCTTCAAAGTGCCATAGGCAGTCATGTTGGTTGTAGACTTGTAATCCTAATCAATAAACTTCACTAACATCAAACAAACCTGCAACATAATAGGTTGCAGCCACAAGGGTCAATACATTTGAATTGTATTGGCAAGTTTCACTACTATGTAGAATATAAGTGGATCCTATCAATACATGCATATTTGGCTAAGTAGGGTTTAGGCTCTTTTGTAGAAAGCAATATAGTTTTATCCTATCTTTTCAAAATAGCTTTTGATCTTTGTCAAATCTTTTTGAACTTCTTGGAAAACACCAAGTGCTTCAAAATCCCTTGTTGTCACCATCAAGTTTTACTTTGATAAATTGGAATGTCGAGATCTTCCATAGCTTCAGGCCTTAGTTGCTCAGAGTTGTCCATAACCGGGGACACGGCTAAGTACTTAGAATTTTGATCTTCTGCATAAGTTGTACACTTTACCCACATGACACAATCTCATCTTGATGCCACCAGTGGCCGCTGGATAAGTACTCACCAAGATGGAGTACTGGCAGATTGAGAATGTGACAAAGTCTTTCCATAGGAGTCCTCCCAATACACAATGCTAGCTTGTCATCCAGGCACCAATGTAGGGTTTCAAGTTCCCTAGCAAAAATCTAGTTAACCTGAAGATGCCAATGCATGGGTCTTCCACTATGTAGTTGACTAAGCCAAAGCCCATTTAGCATGTGGCTGTACACGGAAGCCACTGTACGAGAAACATGTTCAATATCTAAGTCCCCGGGTGGTTTTCTTCTAGTGCACAACAAAAAGAGATGGCCATATAAACATGGTTCCTTTTGTTGCCACCTTGTCCCACCTTGAGTATCCTTGTCCACCCAGGTGGTTCATTGAGTACTTGTTTTATTATATAAAACATATATCTTTTCAACTCTTCATATAATTCATAACATGTATCCCATCCCAATATATAGCAGGGCTAAGCATACTACAACTACAATGTTTCCACTAAGGAATGTATAAGGGTATCCTATTAGGATTTAGCATAGCATAAAATATAGTAAACCTTTCCATGCATGTTTCAAAATCCACTAAGTGTAATGAAAATAGTAGGACTTGGATGATAGTGTCACTTGCCTTTTTAGTAGAGAATGAGAGTTCACTTCTTGATCTTGCAAATATCCCACTCTTCTAATTACACTACAATTCAATCAAGCAAACATAGATTCAACTAGCATTCCAACCAATATTCAAACAATTTATCACACATAAAATAATAGAAACAAGGTCATGCATGCAAGCATGCAAAGGATAGTTTTATTTGCAAGGTGGTTTCTACTAAGCTCTAAACATTATAAAGTTCAAAGTGGTCATTTAATAAAGTGGTAAAACCATTTGCAAAAGGTTTTATCTATAGACCATTTCTAAATCAAATCAATATTTTATGTGGTTGAAAATGCTTTTATCAAAGCAATAATTTTATATTGTTCATCAAATAAGTTGTTAATTCACAAAACTTGGTGTTTAGGGTCAGAAGGTTTGAATCAAAACATTTCCCAAAGGTTTTACTCAAAAATCATTTCCATATCAAAATCAATATTTTTATTTGACTAGAAATGAGCTAATTCAAGTATTTATTCCTAAACTTCACAAAATTCATTTTTAAATCCATGAGTTGGTTCCTAAGGTCAGTAGGTTCACAACAAACCATTTTGCAAAGATTTCACATTAAAATTTTATCTAGAACAATTTTTATATTCAAAATAAGCCTACACATGTTTCTGCAATTTCAACCAATTTTACAGTAGCAAAACATTAAACAAATTGCATGGTTGCAAAGTAATTGTTCCAATGATTTCATTGATATAAAATTTGCAAAATTTGGACGTGTAGAATTAAAGTTATGATTTTTACAAGTTTGCATATCAATCAGATTCAAAATTCTGTTTTAAACATAACCAGTGCCACGCAGCGCAATTCTATTGGCCGGTACCGTTTTGTGCGGATCGGCCTCTCTGGATCGTTGGATCTAAGTGAGATCGTGCGGCGCAGAGACACACGATACCCTTTCGCTTGCATCTAATCTTAGCCGCAGGATAAGGATCCAACGGGCTCAGCTGCTTCGACCAAGGACTGACGGCGCTGCGTGGCGGTGAGCGGCGGTGCACACTCAGACGGTGGCGTCGTGGAGATTCCAGGAAGCAAAGGAAGAAAAGAAACAGCTCACTGTGTTCGCGTGGTCGAGGTGAAGCTCGAGGTGATCGCAGCTGTCCAAGGGGCGCACAGGAACGGCGACAATTCCTCGCCGGAGTAGCTCCTGGCGACTGGTGGCTCTGGAGGTCATCGGGGATGGAGCTACAGATTGTGCCGAGGCAAAACAAGGACATGGTCAGATGCGGAAGAGCGTGGGGAGTACGGGAGTGTCAACAGGAGGGCTTGGGGCGGTCAAAGTTACCTGGGAAAGGTCGCCGGAACAATGGCAGACGGCGGTGGCGAGTTGAGCTTGTCCTTGCCGACGCTCTGGGGTAAGCGCGGGCGAACTGGAGGAACTGGCAGGTGCGCCTGGAGGTGGAGAACAAGTTCGTGTGCAGAGGGAGTCGAGGGACGGCTAGACAGCGCCGGAATTGGCCAGGAACCTCGTCGGAGCAGAAGGTTTCGAGCTCAAAATTCCTGCAGCCTGGTGGCAGAGGGGGGGCGATGTGTGGGGGGAAAGAGAGAGCGGAGAGGGGCGTTTATGCACGCGTGGTCGCCGGAGGAGTTAAGGCCGCCATCAACGCGAATTCAACGCCGGAGTTACTGCCAGAAACGGCGAGGAGGAAATGTTGCGGGTTGAAGACGATGTGCTGGCGCTGTGGGACCTATCTGTCAGCGAGGGAGAGAGAGTGAGAGATGGGGCCACTCGTCAGCGTCTCTGCGGGTTGAATTATCAGTGAAAAACGATTCGCAGTGGGGAGAGCTAGTGGGCTGCGTTGCTGGGCTGTTGGGCCAGATGGGTCGGGCTGCTGTTTGTTTCATTTTTTTGTACAGAATCTTTTTCCTTTTCCATTTGATTTTCTGTTTTGATTTTATTCAAACAATTCAAACACTCAAATGAATTCAAACCTTTTCCAAACTTTGTATAATTTTTAGTTCTGTTTAACAACACAAACCAAAGTCCAAAATAAAATAATACTTTTATTCTTTTAGGATCTATTTAATAATTAAATAAAATAGTCCTTAGTTATTAATTCAAATAGGATTTGATTTATTAAAATCTCCATTTGAAATCTAAATAATACTAAAATCATTTCAGTAGGTTCTATTTGAAAAAGTAAAACACTTGGATAACTTGTTTAAAATAATTTAACAAGTTTTAGTGTTTAATTAAAAGGGAAAAGCCTTTACTTTAATAAAAATTGGTATTAATAAATTCTCATTATTTTATTTAAATAAACCCTTACTTTTTTATCAAATTGAAATATTTTATTTCAAAATCTTGGCCAAGATTTAATTTGGCTCTATAAAATAATCCTTATTTATAATTCTACCTTTTCTTTTGAAAACCAAATCTTTTTATTAAAAGATCCAAAAATAGTGATTCCAAATATTAAAACTTTCTTCATTAATTGTTTATCTTTTTAAATCCCTTTAGGATTTTATTTGATCAAAATAGGTTTTGATGTTTCCAATTGGAATCAAAAAGTTTCTTCTCGCCCTAAATTTCAACAAAATTTTATTTTGTTTATTTATTTTTCACATTTCAAAATTTGGAAAATTTTGGGATGTGACCAGAGGTGCATTGGCATTTATATTGTGCTCTTCAAACAAAGGCAAGCGAGATACCACTCTATCATACCTTATTATGAGCATTGCAATGTTGCTTATGTTTATGTTTCATGCTACTTATTATTATTGAGTTGGTTTCTCTTCATAGCTTGCAATGACAATTGAGTAGACTTTGTTGCATACTCTTTATTATGAATTTTATAAGCATCTACTCCTGTGATGAGAATATTTACATCATATGAAGCAATGTATTCGCGAAAGTTCTTTTATCGCACTCAGTTTTCAACTGAATTGCTTGAGGACAAGCAATAAGCTAAGCTTGGGGGGAGTTGATACGTCCAAAACGTATCTACTTTCTCGAACACTTTGCTATTGTTTCTCCTCTAAACTTATGTGATTTTGATACAACTAACACGGACTCACGCTGTTTTCAGCAGAATTACCTTGGTGTCCTGTTTTTGTGCAGAAAATGAACTATCAGGAAAAATCCCGGAAAATATGCCAAAAATTATATTTCACCAGAAGATCCACGGAGCCAGAAGAAGAGACAGAGGGGAGGCCTGGGGGGCCCAGACCCACCCCAGGCGCAGGCCCACCTGACCCGCGCCTGGTGGGGGTGTGGCCACCCCAGGCAACTCCTCGACCTCCCTCTACGCCTATAAGTTGCCTTTCGACCTAAAACCGATGGGGGATCGATAGTTTTCCAGAAAGAGTTATGCTCTGCCGCCGCCACCAGAAACCAAGATTCGGATCCAGAAACTCTGTTCTGGCACCCTACCGGGACGGGGAATTTGGAGAGGATCATCGACATCGTCATCACCAATGCATCTCCATCAACCACCGATGTTTCCCTCATCCATGAGTGAGGAATCCCCCGCTGTAGGCTTGGGGATGGTAGGGATTGGATGAGTTCTATCTTGTAATCGAATAAGATTGTTAGGGCATAGTGCCTAGTATCTCTATTAGTGCTATTTGACTTTGTTGCAACTTGTTGTGCTTAATGCTTGTCACTAGGTCCCGAGTGCCATGATCTCATATCTGAACTTATTATTGAATCATTATGACAGTATTGTTTGTGATCTTATCCACAAGTTGTGTACACATATCATTGTCCGGATCCAAAGACCCCAAAGTGACAATAATTGGGACAACCGGAGGGGATGGCAGTGGTGTGAGCATCACATGTGTTCACGGAGTGTTAATGCTTTGCTCCGGTAAGGAGCACCTTAATTGCCAGTAGTTCCCTAGAGGCCCCACTGTCACGGGCTGGCTGGACAGAATATGTTGTGCAAGTTCTCATTGCGAGCACGTATGACTATATTTGGAGCACATGTCTAGGATTGTTTAGTACTTGGATGCTTGTTATTATTTATCTGCAATGCCCTAGATCTTGAAGTTACATGTTTAGACTCGTCCATGCAATGCCCGTCCATCCATCCCTATGCCTACTGCACTAGAATCCCACTGTTTACCGTTACTGTTACTATTGCTCATGTTTCACTGTTGTTGTTACTGTTACTATTTCTCCTGTTTCACTGTTGATGTTGTTGTTGCTTTGCTGTTGCTACCACCAAACTGTTGCTACTGATAAAGTTCTGTGAGCAAGAACTATTTCCAGGTGCAGCTGAACTGTCAGTTGTTAAGGCTTGCAAGTATTCTTTGGCTCCCCTTGTGTCGAATCAATAAATTGGGTAATACTACCCGCGAAGACTGTTGCGATCCCCTACACTTGTGGGTCATCAAGGTCAAGCATACAAACCAAAGTAATGGATAAGCCAGCACTTGCTTAAAAATATATACATGCTGGAACCAGTTCTTGAGTAGCACGAAATAACAACCATTGTTTTTCCGCCTTAAGTTAACAAGTAGTTCTTTCCGCAAACAACATTTCAGAGGAAACAAATATTATATATTGTTTTTTCATTCCTCTGGCGCAGGAGACTTGGAAGCAGCGTCATCGGCGGCAGGAGAGCCATCCTCTTGGAAGTCGGTGGTCTTGAGGGACTCGGAGGATCTTTGGTCATCGCCGTCAATGATCTCGAGCGGCACGAAGACGTTGTGGTTGACCAACTCGGAAACCCTTGTGTCATAGCCCGCGAGCGATGCCCAGATAGCCTTATGGTCAATCTTCTGGCTGTCATCGTCTACGTCGGGAAGACATGAGGTTATTACGTTGATGTCGGCATCTTCATAGTGCGCCTTGACCATCGTTAGTGCCATCCTTGCACCAGCCCATGTACATGAAGCTTTCTATCTTACGATACACTCGGGGGCTTGGTGCAAGATCTATGAGTACTTCATCGCGGAGTCCACCGCTTTGATTTTAATCTGAAGGGGCTTGGCTATCTATTTGGCCTCCTTGGTGGAGGTGTTGATAAAGTTGCCGGCAAGGACCATGCATTCCTTTAGCGGAGGAGGCGACTGGGTTAATCCAATAGGAGCTGCAATTTTGACAATGGAGCGCATGAGTTCAATAACACAAAAATTCAAAGTATCTAACTTACATAAGTACAAGATGGAGAATCACATACCAAAGATGCTAGTCTCAGCCTGCTGGAGTGTATCCGCCATCGAATCCCGTTCTTGTCGGAGGATCTTGTATGCTTCAAGATTGTGTTGATTTTTCTCATCAGCCGCTTTCTTCTGATCTTTGAGCATTGCAATCTCCTTCTTCAAGCGTTGATTTCAGTGTTGGCGGACTCCTGCAGGGCCTTCATGGAGTCCTCGTGCATCTTCAGCGTATCAGTCCTCTCCTGCTTAAGGATCTTGTTTTCGCTATCCAGCAACTCAATGTGCTTGGATTGCTCAACAATGTCCTTGGCCTTGGCAATGGTTTATGCAAGTCAGAGAAATTACAATACATGGTGAGTACTCGGAGAATGTTGGCACAAGACCAAGTCGGAGTACGAAAATGAAAGGAAAAACAGACTCTTGCTCTTGGTGATGTGATCCTTCAAGAAGGCAGTTTTACCCTTTTCAGCTTCCAAATCCGCGCGCATCTTCTGGAACTTCTGATTGGCGATGCCTCTCCGAGCATTCTCATTATGTGGAAAAAAGATTTAAAGCTGTTTAGTCTACTTGAAGCATCTAGCCGGATAACTATCCACCTAGAGGCTTGGGGGCTACAGTGAGAGTTTTAAACTTGGCAATATGCTTTAGTCTTTCTTTAAGCATCTAGTCGGAACTTATTTAGTTTTCAACTAGAAGCTTGGGGGCTACAGTATAAAGTTTTATAATTCAGTCATATGCTTAGTCTTTCTTAAAGCATCTAGTTGGAACTAATTCAGTTTTCAACTAGAAGCTTGGGG
The DNA here is from genome assembly GCA_916181665.1 of Avena sativa. Classification (NCBI taxonomy): domain Eukaryota; kingdom Viridiplantae; phylum Streptophyta; class Magnoliopsida; order Poales; family Poaceae; genus Avena; species Avena sativa. Next base: position 410,512,963 of record OV702281.1, on the reverse strand, counting down.
GCTACAGTATCGAAATTTACAAACACAGTGTATGCTACTCTGAAAGTATCTAGTCGGAATAATTCATTCAAACTACATACTTGGGGCTACAGTAAGAAGTTTTCTACCTTAGTCACTCTTGGAGCATTCAGATGCAAAGACCTATGGTTTTCCGTCTAAAAGCTCGGGGGCTACATGGGATACTACTCATGAAAAGCAAAAACTTACAAGTGCGATGATCTTGAGATTGGTGGCGCTCTCGACAAATATCTTGCTAAAGGAAAGGCTATTTCCTCGCAGGATATCAGCTTGCCTGAGGAGCTCCTCAAGACCGCAAATCGGAGAGGTTGGCACTGCACCAGGAGACAGAGTAGAGCTACTTGGCGTAAGCGCCGGGTAGACTATCTTTGGAAATTTTTTGGATGTCCTGGGTGTAGACGCGTCGCCTTCGGCAGACGTTCCACCTACCGTCGTCGCCTCCGCTACCAATGGCATACTTAGCCGGAGCTTCAGCCATTATGGTTGCGGTACTTTCTTGTGTCGCCTGCTCGCCGACAACGACGAGCTCCGTGGACACAACTAGGTCCACTTCCATGGTGGAAGGGCCAGATGCCTCCTTAGCTTGAGAGCTTGTCGGCGCGGCAGCAGGCTGGACACTAGGAGTGGTGGGGGCGATGGCAGGAGATGCTTGGTACGGCACATCTCGCTGCAACATATCTTTTATGTTTTTAGTAGCCCCAAGGTTTTGGAGGTCTTCTTCAAACTTAAGCCAACTTTCTTCCTGAAACGTGCAAAAGTATAAGTATAGGAAAAAGACGAACAATGGACAATGTCGGAGGAAAAGAAGCTTACACGATGGTGGGTGCTTTAGTAAAAGGGATCCCGTTAATCTTTCTTTTCTCCGCCTCCAGGGCGGCAGTGGACTTCTTGGAGGCTCCACCCTCCGTCTTCTTCTTCCTGCCTCCGTCGGCAGCGTTAGAGGTGGAGCTCTTCTGCTTACGCGCCAGCGGGACATCATCATCAGACACGACGGTGACTTCCTTCATCTTGGGGTCATAGATTTGGACAGCCATGCTATCCTCCTCTAGACTGCTAAGCTGTTAAGTGAAATCCCAGAGTGTTAAACGAGATGGTAATGGCTAGACGGAAGAACTGTAGTATATGTCATACACGGCAAATAAACAGGTACCTCTAGGCACTTGCCCTCCTCGAACATGTCGTAGATGATGGTGAAGCCACGCTTTCTGTCCTTCACCTTGACGATGTCCTTGAGGCGGAGCTTGACGTAGTCACTCGAGAAATTGTCCTCGGAGATGCAGAGGCTATCCTTCCTCTCCTTAGAGTACTCATGCATCAACTTGGAGCAGTGCTGCAGAGGCTGGATCCGCCTGACGAAACCAGCACATGGCTAGGTCCAATCCGGTTAAACCCGTCTCCACGAACCACTCTATCCGCCTTATGGCGCGGGAGGCGTCGTTGTCGGAGGGAAGGGTGGCCTAGGATCTCCATGTCGGGGCTTCGGCAACTGCTCCATCGACAAAGTACGGATACGTTGCTTCTCGGCTAGCCAGAGGGATATTTGGGCCGTAAAAGTACGTATGTTACCAGTTCTTGCAGGACTCATGGCCGACAATGTCGGGGAACCGCCGTCCAGGTCGGATCTTAAAGCTAATTGTACCATAGTTCCTGAGCTCATCCTTGCCAGCTCCGGCTTCCCTCTTGACGGTAAAGAAGTATATAAACAAGTCTAACCTAGGCCTAATCCCTAGGTAGCCCTCACAAACCGCCGCATAGTTGCTAAGCGCGAGGATGCTATTGGGGGAAAGATTCTGAGGTTGAACCCGGTAATGGTTGAGGACAGCTAGGAAGAAATTGGAGATGGGCAGGGAAACGATGTGTACCAATTGCGCTTTGAGGTACACCTTCTCTCCGGCTTGGGGAGAAGGGGTGACCTCGCCGACCGGCGCCGCCCGCCAGACTAGTCCCTCCGTCGCGGGGAGATAGCCTTCGACGTCCAGCTCCTTGATATCACTATCCGTGATATCTGAGCCGCGCCAATCCCCCTTATGGGAGTCGCCTTCTTCCTCGAGCAGCTCTAGCGCCACTGGAATTTGGTCGTCGCCGGTGGATTCCACCACCGCGGATTTTGGCAGCACCAAGCCCTCTGGGGCACATGGACGGAGCCCGCCGGCTTCTCCGTGGCATCGCCCGACGCCGCCATGGAGGGAGTAGAACTGCTGCTCGCCATTGAATTAGGAGGAGGGGTGGCTGAGAAGATTGGGAGGCTAGGGTTTTTCGCGTGCGCGCAGAGGGCTCGAGGAGATGCTCGCAGGAGGAAGATGATGACGCAGGAGAGGAATGAGGTGAAAAGTAAAAATCCACCGCAGTTGTAATTTATAACCCCTGGCGTCAAGACTCGTGCAAAGTGATCGAGTGGTCGGCACGTGGAAAATGTGTGCGGGCGCGCGCGCGGAAATTTCGCCACGTTCCCAACCACCGCCGCCAACGGTTCGTATCCTTCGCGCGACAAAATTGGACATGATTGTGTTCTCCGCATGTGTGAGTTACGAGGCACTGCTGACCTAAGTCTACGTCGCCCTAGCTGACACGAGCAGGTGAATCATCACATCAGAATATTCTGGCATGGATGGATCCAGTCCGGCTACGGAAGAGTACGATGGAAGATAAATCAGTTCTCCGACTTACAAGTTGAAGACGGAGAAACCTTGCAGGGTTCTTGGGAGGACTACAAGATATTGCTTGACGATTTGCCGACATCTATCTAGACGGAGCATTCAACCCGAAGAAGCAAGACGGCGCAAGATCTCAGAGTTTTCCAGGGGCTACTGTTGGGGATATGCTATATGGGTATCCTCATAGCATGTCTCCTATCCGGATAACCAGGGTGGCCTATAGTTGGTAGCATGGCCCATGGCCTGCTGGGTGGCCCAATTAGATGGATCCAGAAGGGAGGTCCATGCCAGATAAAGGAAGGCCACCGACGTACCCGGAGCCTTGGAGTACAAGACATATTAGACTAGTTGTATACTGTATAGGACTCTGTAACCTGTCCGGCTAGTACTTTTCCCTGTAACCCTAGGACCTGGCGACTATATAAGTCGGGCCTATGGGAGCCTTTAGGGAATAACCTCAGACGATTCAACATACACCTCGCACAGCGAACTGATCCATGTAACTCGGCGTATTGCCATTATATTGATTTATAACAAGAGTAGTATTCCATCACTATTGTGGGATCTAAACCTGGGTAAGATGTGTTACCTCGTACCCGTCAACTGTCCGCCTTTCCCCACGTCTCTAAACACGCACTGTGAGCAGGGGTGGGCATAAAAAACCGAAACCGAACACCGAAATCGAATTAACCGGAACCGGAACCGAATATACCGAACCCGAATTAGCCGAAACTAATTTCGATTAGTAAATATGATTAATTAAATTTATAAATATTAATTCGGTTTTGACTCTCTGTTAACCGAAATAACCGTACAAACCGAAAATTATACGTGATAGAGCTAAATATATTTGTGATTCTGTCCCACGCGTTCATTACTGTACGTAGATACTAGCTCATGCCATAAAAAGACAAGCATGCAAAAGCTGCCAGGCAGCCCATGCATGTACATATGTCTCCAGCCACATGCACGTACATGTTCGTGGTTTAACTATCAATTGTGTCTATGAATTTTGTTGGAAACCTTTCAATTGTTTTTGTGTTTCGGATATAATCATGTATTTTAGCTAAACTCTCAACACATACAATTTGTTGAATGTATACGGCTTGGAATATAGACATCATTTTTTTGAACAAGCAAGATAGACATCATGCTTATTATGTTCTTTTTCTACACATGCGTTCAAGACATCAGCTAGCAATGTATTGCTTCAGGTACTCGCTGTTGGAGATATGCCCTAGAGGCAATAATAAATATAGTTATTATTATATATCTTTGTGTTTATGATAAATGTTTGCATTCATGCTATAATAGTATTAACAAGGAAACCATTAATACTTGTGTGATTTGTAAACTTAATTTGAAGTCCCTAGTATAGCCTCTATACTTCACTAGCTTGTTGGTTGATTGATGATGTGGTTTCTTTGTCATGAACATTGAGATGTTATCAACAACAAGATCATATCGTTAGGAGAATGATATGGTGGACATACTCCTATAGACAAGCGTAGCATAAAGATCAAGTCATTTCAATAGTTCAATTGCTATATGCTTTCTGATACATAGTAACCTAATTCCTTCGACCATGAGATCATGCATATCACCTTTACCAGATGGATGCTTTGATATCATCAAACACCACACCGTAACAGGGTGGCTATAAAGGTGGCATTGAGTGTTCGGAAAGTATTGGTTGAAACACATGGATCAAGAGTGGGATTTGTCCATCCACATGACGGATAGATATTCTCTGGGCCCTCTCGGTGAAATGTCATCCAATTAGCTTGCAAGCATGTGACTTGGTCACAAGGGATCACATATCACGGGAACGAGAAAAGAGTACTTATCAGTAACGAGGTTGAACTAGGTATGCAGAGATACCGACGATCATAACCTCGGATAAGTAACATATCGTGAGACAAAGGGAAATTGGTATCGTATGTAAGTGGTTCATTCGATCGCAAAGTAATCGTAGAAATATGTGGGAGCCATATGAATTTCCAGATTCCTCTATTGGTTATTGTTCGGAGAAGTGTCTCGATCATGTCCGCATAATTCACGAACCGTAGGGAGACACACTTAAGGATTCGACGTTGTTTGAGTAGTTATGGTATTATGAGAAAGAGACCGAATGTTGTTCGGAGTCTCGGATGGGATCCGGGATATCACGAGGTGATCCGGAATGGTCCGGAGAATAAGATTCATATAAGGAAAGTCCCGTTTCGGAGTTCGGGAATGGTTCCGGTGTTTTCATCGGGAACATTCTAGAAGGTCCCGGAATGTCCGGCACTCCGGAGGGGGAAGGGTACATGAATGTGTCATTGCATGTTGGAATGATTGCATCATGTACTAAGTGTTCTCGCTGTCCGAAATAAAGGGTTAATTCAAATCCTAATTGGAAAAGTCAAACTGCCAGTTTTCGGTCAAACTGCCAGTTTTCGGAAAGAGGAGAAAGAGGAGGAGAGGTGGAGGCCGAGTTGGAGGAGGTTCCTCCCCTTGGCCGGCGCACCTCCCAAGGCCGAGTTGGGGAGGAACTCCTCCCCTTGGCCGCCGGCCCTCCCACCTATAAAGGGAGGGGCAGGGCTCCCCTCTCTAGACACACTAGTTCCTACCCCTCTAAACTAAACCCTAGATCTAAACCCCGGTTTAGAGCTATTTTGGTTTAGAGCCTTCTAATTGGTTTAGAGCCCTCTAATTGGTGTGTCTAATTACTAGACCACTAATAGCCTCTCTCATAAGCTCCACCATACTCGCACCGGCTTAAGGCGAAGCCCTGCGGGATCTCCCCTCTACCTCCGGTACCACGCCGTTGTGCTGCCGGAATCACGAGGAGAGTACTACAACCTCCGCTGCCTGCTGGAACAAGGGAGAGGAAGGTCTTCGTCGAGTACCGAACGTGTGACCGACTACGGGAGCGCTGCCGGAACGTGGCGCCGGAAGGATCGTCTACGCGATCTTGAGATCGGAAAGAGTACGACTACATCACCCACGAGAATCTGCTCTCGTTAAACACTTTGGAATCTTCGAGGGTGAGTTATTCCATCGACTCGTTGCTACAATCTAGTAGATAGATCTTGGCTTGTTTGTTTGTATGCGATAGAAAATTTTTGTTTTCCATGCTACGAACCCCTACAGTGGTATCAGAGCCGTGTCTATATGTAGATCTGTTGCACGAGTAGAACACAATGGTCATTGTGGGCGTTGATGCTTTTATTGTAGATTGCTTTTTGTGTACTTTGCATCTTGCGGTATGTTGGGATGAAGCGGCCCGGGCTAACCTTACATGACATCGTTCATGAGACTTGCTCCACGCTTGACATGCAACTCGTTTTGCATAAGTGGCTTTGCGGGTGCCTGTTTCTCCTAGCATAGTAAAGATCCAATTTACAACGGGTGATCAACAATGCTAGTATCAATGTTGTGGTTATTGTTCGTAAGTTAGAACGACACTTATGGAAAGCCCCAAACCACGTAAAATATGCAAAGAAAGTAGAAGCGTCTAACTTTGTTTTGCAGGGGTGTGCAGTGATGTGATATGGCCATGATTGTGATTATATTTGATGTATGCAATGTTCCTTATTGTAAGTTGGCAACCGGCAGGAGCCATATGGTTGTCTTTAATTTCTGTTAAGACCTGCGTGTCTATTCAAAATAGTTGTAATAGTTGAAGCTGGTGGACGACAACCATGAAGAAGCGTCATTGATCTTGATGCTATGCCGGTGATGATGGAGATCATGTTCGTGCTTGAAGATGGAGATCGGAAGCACAAAGAAGAAAGGCCATATCATATCACATATTATGAATTGCATGTGATGTTAATCCTTTATGCATCTTGTATTGCTTAGTAGACGACGGTAGCATTATAAGATGATCCCTCATGCACATAAATTTCAAGTTCTAAAGTGTTCGCCCTTAGTTAGCACCGTTGCTAAAGCTTGTTGCTTCGAAGCACCACGTGATGATCGGGTGTCTTTGATTCCACGGGTGAATACAACGTAAGCAAGCCAGATTTGCTTATGCGGTAGCTAAGGTTTGATCTTGACGAGCCTAGCATGTACAGACATGGCCTCAGGAACACGGATCGCCGAAAGGCAAAGCATGAATCATATAGTAGATATGATGAACATGATGATTGTTCGCCATTAAAACTATATCAGCTCTCGTGATGATCGGTGTTGATGTAGTGGATTTGGTTCGTGTGATCACTAAAACAATGTGAGGGATGTTGTTTTGAGTGGGAGTTCACCTAGTTTAATTTCATTAATTAATTTGAACTCAATTTGTCATAAACTTAGTCTAAACTATTGCAAATATGTTGTAGATCAATGGCAGCCCCTACCATCAATTTTAATGCGTTCCTAGAGAAAGAAAAGTTGAAAAACAATGGAAGCAACTTCGCGGATTGGTTCCGCAATTTGAGGATTGTCCTCACAGCTGGTAATTTGACCTATGTGCTGGATGCACCGCTAGGTGACCCACCTGCAGCTGATGCTTCCGATGAAGTAAAGAATGTTTACCTCGCTCGGAAGAATCAGTACTCCATAGTTCAGTGTGCTATCTTGTATGGTTTAGAATCGGAGCTTCAGAAAAGGTTTGAAGAGTCAGACCCATATGATATTGTCGAGGATCTCAAATTAATTTTTGAGACTCATGCGGCAATTGAAAGTTATGAAGCTTCTGAAAAGTTCTTTAACTGCAAGATGGAAGAGGGTAGCTCCGTCAGTGAGCATGTGCTTAAAATGTCTGGGCACGCGAATAAACTTCAAAGCTTGGGTATAGTGATTCCTAATACTTTGGGAGTTTACCGCATCCTCCAATCACTACCACCAAGTTACAAGAACTTTGTGATGAACTACAACATGCAGAACATGAACAAAGAGTTGCCAGAACTATTTGCTATGTTAAAATCTGCAGAAGTGGAGATCAAGAAAGAGCACCAAGTGTTGATGGTCAATAAGACCACCAAATTCAAGAAAGGCAAGTCTAAGCAGAAGGGACACTTCAAGAAGGGTGGTAAGAAAGCTACCATGCTGACGAAGAGGACCAAGGCTGGACCCAAGCCTGATACTGAGTGCTTTTACTGCAAGGGAGAAGGTCACTGGAAGCGGAATTGCCCAAAGTACTTGGCGGATTTGAAGAACGGCAACATCAAGAAGAAAGGTATATCTGATATACATGTTATTGATGTGTATTTCACTAGTATTCGTAGTAGTGCCTGGGTATTTGATACTGGTTCGGTTGCTCATATTTGTAACTCGAAACAGGAGCTGCAGAATAAACGAAAGCTAGCGAAGAACGAGGTGACGATGCGCGTAGGAAACGGATCAAAGGTTGATGTGATCGCGGTCGGCACGCTACCTCTTCATCTACCATCGGGATTAGTTTTATACTTAAATAATTGTTATTTGGTGCCTGCGTTGAGCATGAACATTATATCGGGATCTTGTTTATTGCGAGACGGTTACTTGTTTAAATCCGAGAATAATGGTTGTTCGATTTATATGAGTAATATGTTTTATGCACATGCACCTTTGATAGATGGTCTATTCATATTGAATCTCGATAGTGGAAATACACATATTAATAACATTGAAGCTAAACGTTTGAAATCAAGCGATAACTTAACCTATATGTGGCACTGTCGTCTTGGTCACATTGGAGTGAAGCGTATGAAGAAACTCCATTCCGATGGACTTCTTGAATCACTTGATTTTGAATCACTTGAAAGATGCGAAGCATGTCTGATGGGTAAAATGACTAAGACTCCATTTTCTGGTATGATGGAGCGAGCTACGGACTTATTGGAAATCATACATACCGATGTGTGTGGTCCAATGAGTGTAGCATCGCGCGGTGGTTATCGTTATGTTCTTACCTTCACGGATGACTTGAGTAGATATGGGTATATCTATTTCATGAAACATAAGTCCGAAACTTTCGAGAAGTTTAAGGAGTTTCAAAGTGAGGTAGAGAATCAACGTAACAAGAAGATTAAATTTCTACGTTCTGATCGTGGAGGTGAATATCTAAGTTACGAGTTTGGCGAGCATTTGAAGAAATGTGGAATACTTTCGCAGTTGACACCGCCGGGAACACCACAGCGTAATGGTGTGTCTGAACGTCGTAATCGAACTCTCTTAGATATGGTTCGTTCTATGATGTCACTTACAAATTTACCGCTATCATTTTGGGGTTATGCATTAGAAACAGCCGCATTCACTTTAAATAGGGCACCATCTAAATCCGTTGAAACGACACCGTATGAATTATGGTTTGGGAAGAAACCTAAATTGTCGTTCCTTAAAATTTGGGGGTGCGAAGCCTATGTAAAGAAGTTACAGCCGGACAAGCTTGAACCCAAAGCGGAAAAATGCGTCTTCATAGGATACCCGAAGGAAACTATTGGGTATACCTTCTATCATAGATCCGAAGGCAAAATCTTTGTTGCCAAGAATGGATCCTTTCTAGAGAAGGAATTTCTCTCGAAAGAAGTGACTGGAAGGAAAGTAGAACTCGACGAGGTTGTCGAACCTTCTCTCGAAATTGCGAGTAGCGCAGCACCGGAAGAAGTTCCTGTGGTGCCTGCACCAATGAGGGAGGAAGCTAATGATAGTGATCATGAAACTTCGGTTGAGGTTGCTACAGAGCCTCGGAGGTCAACGAGAACTCGTACCACTCCAGATTGGTATGATTCCGTTATGAATGTCATGTTGGTGGACAACACCGATGATCCCGAGACATATGAGGAAGCGATGATGAGCCCAGATTCCAATAAATGGCAAGAAGCCATGAAATCCGAGATTGGATCCATGTACGAAAACCAAGTATGGACTTTGGTGGACTTACCGGATGGCCGGAAGGCTGTCGAGAACAAATGGATTTTCAAGAAGAAAACAGATGCTGATGGTAATGTTACTGTCTATAAAGCTCGACTTGTCGCAAAAGGGTTTCGACAAATTCAAGGAGTTGACTACGATGAGACTTTCTCACCAGTAGCGAAGCTAAAGTCTGTGAGGATTATGTTAGCAATCGCTGCATATTATGATTATGAGATATGGCAGATGGATGTCAAAACAGCATTCCTCAATGGAGACATTGATGAAGAATTGTATATGATGCAACCCAAAGGTTTTGTCGATCCTAAAGATGCTAACAAGGTATGCAAACTTCAACGGTCCATCTATGGATTGAAGCAAGCATCCCGAAGTTGGAATCAACGTTTTGATAAGGTAATCAAAAGTTTTGGTTTTATACAAACTTATGGAGAAGCTTGTATTTACAAGAAAGTGAGTGGGAGCTCTGTAGCGTTCTTAATACTATATGTGGATGACATATTATTGATTGGGAATGATGTAGACCTTCTTAATAGTGTCAAAGAATATTTGAATAATAGTTTTTCAATGAAGGATCTTGGCGAAGCAGCTTACATATTAGGCATAACGATTTATAGAGATAGATCGAAACGCCAAATATCATTGTCACAAAGTACATATTTGGACAAAGTTCTAAAGAAGTTTGGAATGGAAGAAAGCAAGAAAGGGTTCTTGCCCATGTTGCCCAATACGACCTTGAGTAAAACTCAAAGTCCGACATCGGCAGAAGATAGAGAAAGGATGAGTAAGACTCCCTATGCCTCAGCCATAGGATCTCTAATGTATGCCATGCTATGTACTAGACCCGACATCACATATGCTGTTAGTCTAACTAGCAGATATCAAAGTGATCCAGGAGTGGATCATTGGACAGCGGTCAAAAACATCCTTAAGTACTTGAGAAGAACTAAGGATATGGTTCTTTCTTATGGAGGTGATGAACAGCTCGTTGTTAATGGTTACACCGATGCTAGTTGGAACACCGATCCGGATGATTCTAAATCACAATCTGGATACGTATTTATTTTGAATGGTGCAGCAGTTAGCTGGAGGAGTGCAAAGCAAAGCGTTGTGGCGAGATCTTCAACTGAATCGGAATACATGGCTGCTTCGGAGGCTTCACAAGAAGCGATATGGATGAAAGAGTTCATTACAGAGCTGGGTGTGGTTCCTAGTGCGCTGGACCCAATGTCTATCTACTGTGATAACATGGGCGCCATAGCCAATGCGCAAGAACCAAGGTCACACAAGAAGCTGAAGCATATCAAGCTGCGTTTTCACGCTATTCGAGAACATATCCAGGATGGGGATATAAAGATTTGCAAAGTACACACAGATCTGAATGTGGCGGATCCGTTGACTAAACCTCTCCCGAGGGCAAAACATGACCAACACCAAACTGCCATGGGTGTTCGGTATATTACCATGTAATCTAGATTAGATGACTCTAGTGCAAGTGGGAGACTGTTGGAGATATGCCCTAGAGGCAATAATAAATATAGTTATTATTATATATCTTTGTGTTTATGATAAATGTTTGCATTCATGCTATAATAGTATTAACAAGGAAACCATTAATACTTGTGTGATTTGTAAACTTAATTTGAAGTCCCTAGTATAGCCTCTATACTTCACTAGCTTGTTGGTTGATTGATGATGTGGTTTCTTTGTCATGAACATTGAGATGTTATCAACAACAAGATCATATCGTTAGGAGAATGATATGGTGGACATACTCCTATAGACAAGCGTAGCATAAAGATCAAGTCATTTCAATAGTTCAATTGCTATATGCTTTCTGATACATAGTAACCTAATTCCTTCGACCATGAGATCATGCATATCACCTTTACCAGATGGATGCTTTGATATCATCAAACACCACACCGTAACAGGGTGGCTATAAAGGTGGCATTGAGTGTTCGGAAAGTATTGGTTGAAACACATGGATCAAGAGTGGGATTTGTCCATCCACATGACGGATAGATATTCTCTGGGCCCTCTCGGTGAAATGTCATCCAATTAGCTTGCAAGCATGTGACTTGGTCACAAGGGATCACATATCACGGGAACGAGAAAAGAGTACTTATCAGTAACGAGGTTGAACTAGGTATGCAGAGATACCGACGATCATAACCTCGGATAAGTAACATATCGTGAGACAAAGGGAAATTGGTATCGTATGTAAGTGGTTCATTCGATCGCAAAGTAATCGTAGAAATATGTGGGAGCCATATGAATTTCCAGATTCCTCTATTGGTTATTGTTCGGAGAAGTGTCTCGATCATGTCCGCATAATTCACGAACCGTAGGGAGACACACTTAAGGATTCGACGTTGTTTGAGTAGTTATGGTATTATGAGAAAGAGACCGAATGTTGTTCGGAGTCTCGGATGGGATCCGGGATATCACGAGGTGATCCGGAATGGTCCGGAGAATAAGATTCATATAAGGAAAGTCCCGTTTCGGAGTTCGGGAATGGTTCCGGTGTTTTCATCGGGAACATTCTAGAAGGTCCCGGAATGTCCGGCACTCCGGAGGGGGAAGGGTACATGAATGTGTCATTGCATGTTGGAATGATTGCATCATGTACTAAGTGTTCTCGCTGTCCGAAATAAAGGGTTAATTCAAATCCTAATTGGAAAAGTCAAACTGCCAGTTTTCGGTCAAACTGCCAGTTTTCGGAAAGAGGAGAAAGAGGAGGAGAGGTGGAGGCCGAGTTGGAGGAGGTTCCTCCCCTTGGCCGGCGCACCTCCCAAGGCCGAGTTGGGGAGGAACTCCTCCCCTTGGCCGCCGGCCCTCCCACCTATAAAGGGAGGGGCAGGGCTCCCCTCTCTAGACACACTAGTTCCTACCCCTCTAAACTAAACCCTAGATCTAAACCCCGGTTTAGAGCTATTTTGGTTTAGAGCCTTCTAATTGGTTTAGAGCCCTCTAATTGGTGTGTCTAATTACTAGACCACTAATAGCCTCTCTCATAAGCTCCACCATACTCGCACCGGCTTAAGGCGAAGCCCTGCGGGATCTCCCCTCTACCTCCGGTACCACGCCGTTGTGCTGCCGGAATCACGAGGAGAGTACTACAACCTCCGCTGCCTGCTGGAACAAGGGAGAGGAAGGTCTTCGTCGAGTACCGAACGTGTGACCGACTACGGGAGCGCTGCCGGAACGTGGCGCCGGAAGGATCGTCTACGCGATCTTGAGATCGGAAAGAGTACGACTACATCACCCACGAGAATCTGCTCTCGTTAAACACTTTGGAATCTTCGAGGGTGAGTTATTCCATCGACTCGTTGCTACAATCTAGTAGATAGATCTTGGCTTGTTTGTTTGTATGCGATAGAAAATTTTTGTTTTCCATGCTACGAACCCCTACACTCGCCGACCTGGAGGTTGCTTCCGGTGCGTCGATGAGTGGTTTAGCTCGTATGGATCTGACATAAATTATGGCACAATGTTGTTATTTCCAGAAATTCGGTTAAAAACCAAACACCGAACCGAATTGTCCACTATTCGAACTATCGATTAATTAGAAAACCGAAATAATTTCGGTGCCTATTTTGTAGAAACCGAATTATAGAAAAAACCGAACTGAATTAACCGAAAAAACCGAATGCCCACCCCTAACTATGAGGACCCCTCCATGGCGTACTCGTCGACAATACCACAACAGTTACGGGCCGCGACAAATGGTTCTTTGCGCGGCAGCAGAGAATTCATTTTGTATTTTTTATTTTTATTTTTTCATTTAGAAAATAGTTTCCGAATATTTCTGTGCTAGACGTTCGTGCATATATAAGATAATTTGTTTTACGACATTGAGCATACAAATATATACAATTTTAATAGTTACATGAAGATCACAATTACCGGGGCTAGAGTCCGTCTATTCGATTGCATGGCCGGAGATCATCAGAAGCACTTATTTACACTAAATTCTCCGTTGTCGCCTATCAACTCTTTCATAAAAAATCCTGCCACCTCCTCTTCAATTCCTAATAGGCGTTGCTCAGGTAGGAGATTATCCTTCATGGCCTCGAACTATATAAGAAAATGAGATTAATATTAATTATGATAACAAAAAGTGACAGTAATAAAATAAAATTGTGAATGTATGGCTTACGTCGACGCTAATCTTTCTGCTTGGAGGTAAACGTGTCAATGAACTTGCAAACGTAGAATCCGCATAGATTTGTCCCATGCGGCTGCCTCGCGCACTTTAAGAGGATAGAATTTAATCAAAATAATAATCTAGCATCATAATTGTATTGAAACTAGATTAAAGAGATGCACGGACATATCATGTACTACTTACCGAGACCGGAGTAAACGTCAACTTCTTACTAAAGGAATCAAATGTTGTAGTCTTAAAAATCTTCCAAACCCTGCCCGACAAAATAAAATGAATGAATGAATTATTCATTATTACCTGATATCTAATAAATCAACGAATAAAGACCGATATAGCGCGAATGATTGAAATTACCTCTGGAGCATGTCCTGCATGCTGCGGAACTCTTCCATGTCTTTCTTTAATGAGTCAAAGACTTCAACTATTTCCTTATCAAGTTGAATGTCTGACAAAATTCAGTGAAACATGCACATGTTTATATATATACGTCGGTAACTCTTCAATTACATTTAACTCGAGTAAGAAAAAGTGAGTGTGTATAACAGAGTAAGACCCTCACTTGAAGTTGTAAGGAAATAGTATATGGTCACATAAATGTTTCTCCATTAGAAACCTTAAAAGGCTATTCATCGTCTCCTCGGGTTTCTTCGCTAGCGTATGTATATGTATTTTATCTGGGTCAATGAACCCAACACCATAGACATTTTTTATTTTACATTCCAACATCTTCATTATGCATAATAGAGTACAAAAGGATATAATTAGGATAATTACATGTAATAAACCGAACAACTGAAAGAACTGAATTCAAAAACTTACAGACAATAGCAACTCATGATAGATTTGTCAAGGTCGTAGAAATTGTATAACTGGAAGAGTTCTAAAAACTCAACATGGATCTGCTCGGGTCGGAAGTAGTACTTCTGTGGGACTTTCACTACGATCATTGTTTTGTCCTGCTTTACGACTCTTAGGTACCATTCATGGAGATTCCACATTTGTGTTGGAGGTTCTCGCAACTTATCTTTACTGACCAAATCAATTCCTGGGACATATCTAGCGACTACAACACCCTTGGGCAACTTGTCGTCTTGGAAACCTAACAATTCAGCAACAGTCACATTCATAGTGGCCGCCAACTGCGCAGCTGATTCCATATCTATTGGTTCCTCCCGTCGCTGGGGAACGTTTTCAGATAACACCTTGAGAGGTTGGATCGATTGTTTGGCCTGTTGTCCGAGCTGGAGAACGTATGATGTTTTACCGCTTGCACTTTTACTTGATTTGCTCCCGCTTGCACTTCTACTTGATTTGCTCTTCGTCACTTCCTTCCTAAGTGTGCGTAGATAGTCATCTCACATATGGTGCAACTCATATTGCGATTTTGTGTTCAGAAAATCAAGTGCATACGCTTTTTGTTTCTTGGTGTATATCGGAGCGGGCTCGGGTTTCTTCTTTTGAAAATGCGCATCACATTCGGCCTTTGCGATTGCTGCGATTTCCTCGTTAGTACGATCGTAAGGTATGATGGTAAGATCCTTATGAGGTACTGTTGGGAGGGGCGACTTTTTTGTTTTGGGATGCGGTGTCGGTTAGTACTCATCGACGAAGCACGCTTCCGCTTATTTTCCTTAGCGGGATGACCCTGTGGAGAAGACGACTGAGCCTGCGGCGGAGATCGAGATGGACTCGCGTTGTGGTGGTCGTAGTCATGGGGTGGGCTTCTTGAAGGTGATGGAGGTGAAGGTGACATGTGACAACTCGGAGGCGGTGTTAGCCTTGGTGCCGAGCCTGGAAGCTTGATATTGTTCTTGTCCCATAGAATGATACCACCTAGTACTTCTCTGAGTGTCCTCTCACCTTCAGGTCTAGGGATGTCAAGCTTCATTGAGTCCCACCCCGTTACGATTTGATCCACCCCGACTTTATCATATCCATCTGGAATCTCACGGCCATGCCAGTGATGAGTGCATATTTGCATCATGTTTAATATTATTATTTTGCATTGTAGTGATAGGATCTTGGTATTTTACGGCGCTCGCGCGCATCTTTTATGTCTATTTCACCAAGATCAGGACATATGATGGATACAATGGACACAACTCTTAGACCAGTTGTATTGGAGAGAAAAGGAGCCAAAAATAATGTAAATCGCTAATTTGGAAAATATCAATAATATCAGAAGAAAACCCAAAGCGATCGGAGGACACAAAAGGTTTAACGACCAACTATACGGCGGGAGCAACTTTTCCGGACGTATAGTTCCCGTCGTATAGTTGGCACCGCCACCGCCTCCTCAAATAGTTTCACCCCGTGCAACTAGATCGTGGAGACGACATACAAAACACCTAGAAATCGCCAAAAATCTCACCTCCGGAACGGATCTGGAGGGGGACCACTGTGGCATCCCGCAAAACCACTACTAGAAAATCGCGTTGAATTTGTGCATTGCATCGTCATCATCATATGTTGTTTGTCTAAAACCATTTTCGCAAAGCCCGTTTTGTTTTCTAAAAACGCCCCGTCTTGTTTTCAAATTCAAACCCGGGTCGCCGGAATATTTTGTTGTCTATTATTGGTTTGCAACGGTGCGATTAAATTAAATAAAACATTTAATTGTTTTAGCGGGGCAGTCGAACGGGCCGATTGACCCGAACGACCACCCCTGGATTTTTAAATCGGTCCACCTCTAATCCTATATCTACCAATCTTCCTACCCAGCCCTCCCCTCCACATCACCCCAACCAACCCCCTTGTGCCACCTCACCCTCTCCCCTCCCCCTAGCCTATCAAAATCTGCCAACTCACCCCTCCCTCTCTCTCTCCCCTACTCCTCTCTCTCCCCACCACACAACACTCACCAACGCACACCACACACCAACCCTCCCCACACCCGATCCCCCCACCTGCCCTGGGCCCCACCTCCCACCGACACACGCTCCCCACGCGCACGCGCGCGACGCCCTCTCCCCTGTCTTCTTCCTCCCTGCGCAGCCCCCTTCTCCTCTCTTTCCGCCGCGCCTCCCCTTCCCCTGTTCTCTCTCTGGCGCCCCGCGCCGCCCCGTTCCCTTGCCTCCGCCGCTCCCTAGTGCCTCCCCCTCCTGCCCTCCTCGCCATCGCCTCCCCCACCTTCCACCGCCGTTCCGCCCGCACCCCGCCTCCGCACCTCGCCGGTGACGAGCTCGCCCCGCCTCCGGCTACCTGCCCCGCCAGGCTCAGCGCCGGCTCGCCTCCACCGCCTCCCTCTCTCCGCGCCGCGCGCAGCTCCACCGACCCGCAGACCCTCCGCGCTCTCCGCCCTCTGCCCCAACTCCGGCGTCCCACCTCTGTCCGCCGCTCCCCCCACCCAAGCAGCGCCGGCTCGAGCTCGCCCCACCCCGCGACCCCTTCGCCGCCGCGCCCTTCCACCGCCTCGACAATCGCCTTCCGCCTCGCGTGCTCCGGCGCCCCGCTCGGCCCCGTCCGTGCCCCTCCCGCACCATCCTGCCGCTCGTGCCGCCCATCCTCGTCGCCATGGTCGCATACCCGAATCCGCAGGTGGAGATCCTGCAGGGGTACGAACTCACGGAGAGCACGGCCATCGGCGCGTCCACGGACTCGGCCGAGGAGAGCCGCCGGTACGGGACGACCGGGCTCCTGTCGCCCAATACTGAGGTCAAGATCGTCGACCCGGAGTCCGGCGAGGCGCTGCTGGTGAACCGCACCGCTACAAGTGTTGCTCTGCCAAGCCCGTTGTCGGAAAACCGAGGCCGCAAGCCCCAAGACCTCCATCATGGAACTCGGAGGCGATGACGCCAATTCGGCAAGGTCCCGATCCTGAAGTCCGAAGGCCGATCCCGGCGCGCTGAACCCGTCAAACCACCAAGACCAACTCGAAGACCGACAAACCCCCGCCAAGTTCGCCAAGAACCGTTCCGGATTCCGTTTTCTCGAGCTCGAACCCGTGGAACCCGTCGACACCGGTAACCCCAAGGTCTACCACACGGACGCATCTCGGACTCGGAGAGACCCCCGGAACGACAAGATCGCCACACAGACTTGAGTACTCCGATGCCCCGTTCGCGGAGTCCGGAGACCGATATCGCTGAACCCGAGCGCCAAGGTCGCGTCCCCGGACCCCGAAGAGCGAACCGAAGCACCAGGACTCGAACCTGAAGCACGCCAAGATCGCCAACGCGGATACGCCAAGTTCATCTACCCCGAGGACCGAACGCGACAAGGTCTACCTCACGGACACCGAGAACTTCCCCCCTGCACGCCATGACCGTCGACATGACCCGAAGACCACGGATGCGTCAAGACCTACCTCCGATATCCGAGAACGCTACCGTCGAACCCCGGAAACCCCAAGATCTGCCGAACCCTAAATGTGTGACCCCTTTCCTCGAGCCCTATTTTATAAATGAAATAACAACTTGTTGCATATTAAACATTCATCTTGCATGCATACATTCATGTGGTTTGGGGGCCTTATGCCGATTCACCTAATAATTAAATACGGGGCCCATATGCGGGCAAATATGGTCTCATATTGGCCTCATTTAAACTTGTGTAGCGAACCGGTATCTTATTTTGCCATGTTAATCCAACATTTAAATTGCGGGGCTTCTAAATAACATGAACCATCTAATTAAATGTCGGGACCCCGGTTCCGCCTAATCTGACCTAATTGCATCGCATCTTGCCATGCCATGCATCATACATGCATCATGCCGATCTTCTGCCGTTGTATTAAATATTGCATCCGGTGTTTCTTCTAGTGTTTTGCTTCTTCGCGGATAAGGTCGTTGAGTTGATGTGAGCTTCGCCCCGACCTTCGGTTGAACCTTCGACAATGTTTTCAGGCGAGCATCTCCCCCTTTCTACCTATCTTACTTTTATAGTATTTATTCCCCTCCTGTTGATCTATTGCTATCTGTGTTGCGATGCTTTAGTTTCCGTATCTGTGATATACCGTGCAGCCCTATATTGCCTTGGACACATCCTATTACCTGTTGTTTGGTAGATAGTTGGACTTGCGCGTCGTAGTCGCTTGCTCAAGTGCTGTTGCGTGTCGTCAAGTGCCACAGTTGTTGATGTATTGCCGCATGTTGATGTTGGAGATGATCCTAGTTTTACTTATCGTTCACTTTAATTCCTGTTTAACAACTAAAATTGAAGTAAGCAGAGGCATCGGTGGGTGATAGATAACATTTGGTTTCCGAACGCCCACTTGTGTCCCGTAGGACCCCGAGTACTTGATACCTGTTCCTTGATTTATCGCGCTATCCACATATGGGGAGTATGGGCCCCCCTTAGCCAGAGCTTGATTCCGTCTTATTTCTTGGGGCCACAACTAGTTTGAGGTTTTATTTACTATCCTGTACCTATGCCATGCTTTACTGCTTTATTTACGATTGTGCGAGGAGCACACTGTACTGTTTAGGTAAGCGGAGTGATTACGCGGTATCGACAAGCCCAGCCACTCTTTCGAGTTCCCAGTCGCTTACAGCCATTGGCGCAACCTTGAGTCCGTCTCGGAGCTTGCTTACTCCGTTGCGGGATCTACTCAAAGGGGTGGCCCCCTGAAATATTTCTGAATCTTGTGATTGCTCTGTCGTGAAGACCTCGTTGGGTTTTGATTTGGTTTTTCCGAGGTTGATCGTGTGTGTGTTGCTATTTGTGCACCCCGGCCGGGTTAAAACTTTCTGAAAGCCGTGTCCGCGGTTATGGACGACTTGGAGCATAGTATCTCGACCATAGACAAGCATAACTAAAGTTTATTGCTATAAATTTGACTTCATAATGACTAGTAATCAGCTTCACTATAATGGAATGGCTAATTAATACGGCCCACAATTGCTTGTTTGGCGTGTCGCTTGCGACCATTGTACCTGACTAGTAAGTATTGCAACTACAACGGAATGGCTGAATAAAAGTACCAACAACTGCTGGGTTCTGGGATTATATCATGCCATCTGTATCTGATTAGTAATTGCTGCAACTACAATGGAATGAATAACTAAAAGGGCCCACTGCTTCTTTTATCAGGACGATTATCTATACCTGACTAGTAATTGCTGCAACGATAACTGAATAAATAAAACTGCCAACTGTGTGAGTTCCTCGGTTGACTTCCTCGTTGGTATCGAGGGGGAAACACCAGGGGGGGTTTGTTTGATGCTAGTATCAGGTTGGAGCCGAATAGGTCTTTCTTACCCCTCTCTGATAGCCGCCAGTTGTATCGAGTCTCTATAGGTTGTTTAGTGCATGCTGCCGCTGCCGCTTCAGTCCACCATACCTATGTAGGCGAGGACCGCCGAATTCTAGCCTTGCCGTGTACTGGCCTCAGTACTGACGCTCCTCTTTTTCCTTTGCCCTTTGTCGGCACCCCTTTTGTTTAAGCAGGTTTTGAGATCGACGTCGTTAGCAGGGTTACCCTTCCGGCTTGGCCTGGGCAGGGTTATGGACGCCATTGGTTATTCTTCAGGGCTCTTAGCCCCATTTGCATCTTGTCCATAGTCGGACGCTCTATCATTTTCAAGGTGATTTGGATCTTTGTATATTATATCTGTATTCTTGACTCTTTGAGTCGCTGTTGTATATATCTGTTCTGTGGGTCCCATCGAGGACTGTCGTGTAATGTTATTACTTCGTTTTCCACCCGCACGAAAGTGCCTGGTGGGCACCTTTGAATCGTTTCTATGCGGGTTTGGCGGGTTTCGCTAAAACTTGCATAGGTCCGATTCTGAGGGTGTTACAGAGTGGTATCAGAGCACAGCAGTTGCGATACCCCACAAGTCCAGCCTGTAGGATAACCTAGCTAACGGCCGAAGTAGAGTGTCAAAATTATTTTTGCAAAATCGGTTGGATAGTTCTGATTAGTTCTGATTTTACTCCTTTACCCCTATGCTGCTCTCCTCTCACCTCAGCGTGTTTCGAATCCACCTCTTATCTTTTCTGCGAGTCCAGGATTTCTCGTGGTTGGGTTTCCGTCGTACCTTCAGGGTTTCGCTTCCTCCTTTGATAACGGTGTTTTACCATCCGGTGTTCATGCTGCCTGAGGAATCCGTCTGCTGTGGTACCATTCTTTGTTCCTTGTTCGTGCTATCCGGTGTTTCCCGACGCGACGACATCCTCTATGCCCGATCCGATGCAGAGTCTGCATCACTCCTTTGATCCGAACCTCGCTTGTCGAGATCTTCAGTCTGAATCCGAGGGTTGGTTGCATAATCTATCTGTTCGTGTACAGAGTAATGCTTTGAGTGCGGGATGGAGTCGCGACCATACCACTACTCTTATCATTTGCTTTGTATATTGAATGGGGGATCGATGCAATTTACTC
Source organism: Avena sativa (assembly GCA_916181665.1). Lineage (NCBI taxonomy): Eukaryota > Viridiplantae > Streptophyta > Magnoliopsida > Poales > Poaceae > Avena > Avena sativa. The sequence goes on along the minus strand of OV702281.1, from coordinate 410,491,962 downwards.
CTTCCATGAAAGTTAGAGGTGGCCTTACCTTTAACTTCGTCCGTTGTTTATCCGGAGTGTTCTCTTGACGAACAGGAACAACGACCTCTTGTTAGTGGTGTCGCGAAGATCTACACGAAGCGAGAAGACCCAGCTCGCCGACCTTCCTTCCGGTACCATGAGGCGGATCTCGAGGGCGAGATCCATTGTTAGTGGTGTCGAATTGTGGCATCCCGCAAAACCACTACTAGAAAATCGCGTTGAATTTGTGCATTGCATCGTCATCATCATATGTTGTTTGTCTAAAACCATTTTCGCAAAGCCCGTTTTGTTTTCTAAAAACGCCCCGTCTTGTTTTCAAATTCAAACCCGGGTCGCCGGAATATTTTGTTGTCTATTATTGGTTTGCAACGGTGCGATTAAATTAAATAAAACATTTAATTGTTTTAGTGGGGCAGTCGAACGGGCCGATTGACCCGAACGACCACCCCTGGATTTTTAAATCGGTCCACCTCTAATCCTATATCTACCAATCTTCCTACCCAGCCCTCCCCTCCACATCACCCCAACCAACCCCCTTGTGCCACCTCACCCTCTCCCCTCCCCCTAGCCTATCAAAATCTGCCAACTCACCCCTCCCTCTCTCTCTCCCCTACTCCTCTCTCTCCCCACCACACAACACTCACCAACGCACACCACACACCAACCCTCCCCACACCCGATCCCCCCACCTGCCCTGGGCCCCACCTCCCACCGACACACGCTCCACACGCGCACGCGCGCGACGCCCTCTCCCCTGTCTTCTTCCTCCCTGCGCAGCCCCCCTTCTCCTCTCTTTCCGCCGCGCCTCCCCTTCCCCTGTTCTCTCTCTGGCGCCCCGCGCCGCCCCGTTCCATTGCCTCCGCCGCTCCCTAGTGCCTCCCCCTCCTGCCCTCCTCGCCGTCGCCTCCCCCACCTTCCACCGCCGTTCCGCCCGCACCCCGCCTCCGCACCTCGCCGATGACGAGCTCGCCCCGCCTCCGGCTACCTGCCCCGCCAGGCTCAGCGCCGGCTCGCCTCCACCGCCTCCCTCTCTCCGCGCCGCGCGCAGCTCCACTGACCCGCAGACCCTCCGTGCTCTCCGCCCTCTGCCCCAACTCCGGCGTCCCACCTCTGTCCGCCGCTCCCCCCACCCAAGCGGCGCCGGCTCGAGCTCGCCCCACCCCGCGACCCCCTCGCCGCCGCGCCCTTCCACCGCCTCGACAACCGCCTTCCGCCTCGCGTGCTCCGGCGCCCCGCTCGGCCCCGTCCGCGCCCCTCCCGCACCATCCTGCCGCTCGTGCCGCCCATCCTCGTCGCCATGGTCGCATACCCGAAGCCGCAGGTGGAGATCCTGCAGGGGTACGGACTCACGGAGAGCACGGCCATCGGCGCGTCCACGGACTCGGCCGAGGAGAGCCGCCGGTACGGGACGACCGGGCTCCTGTCGCCCAATACTGAGGTCAAGATCGTCGACCCGGAGTCCGGCGAGGCGCTGCTGGTGAACCGCACCGCTACAAGTGTTGCTCTGCCAAGCCCGTTGTCGGAAAACCGAGGCCGCAAGCCCCAAGACCTCCATCATGGAACTCGGAGGCGATGACGCCAATTCGGCAAGGTCCCGATCTTGAAGTCCGAAGGCCGATCCCGGCGCGCTGAACCCGTCAAACCACCAAGACCAACTCGAAGACCGACAAACCCCCGCCAAGTTCGCCAAGAACCGTTCCGGATTCCGTTTTCTCGAGCTCGAACCCGTGGAACCCGTCGACACCGGTAACCCCAAGGTCTACCACACGGACGCATCTCGGACTCGGAGAGACCCCCGGAACGACAAGATCGCCACACGGACTTGAGTACTCCGATGCCCCGTTCGCGGAGTCCGGAGACCGATATCGCCGAACCCGAGCGCCAAGGTCGCGTCCCCGGACCCCGAAGAGCGAACCGAAGCACCTGGACTCGAACCTGAAGCACGCCAAGATCGCCAACGCGGATACGCCAAGTTCATCTACCCCGAGGACCGAACGCGACAAGGTCTACCTCACGGACACCGAGAACTTCCCCCCTGCACGCCATGACCGTCGACATGACCCGAAGACCACGGATGCGTCAAGACCTACCTCTGATATCCGAGAACGCTACCGTCGAACCCCGGAAACCCCAAGATCTGCCGAACCCTAAATGTGTGACCCCTTTCCTCGAGCCCTATTTTATAAATGAAATAACAACTTGTTGCATATTAAACATTCATCTTGCATGCATACATTCATGTGGTTTGGGGGCCTTATGCCGATTCACCTAATAATTAAATACGGGGCCCATATGCGGGCAAATATGGTCTCATATTGGCCTCATTTAAACTTGTGTAGCGAACCGGTATCTTATTTTGCCATGTTAATCCAACATTTAAATTGCGGGGCTTCTAAATAACATGAACCATCTAATTAAATGTCGGGACCCCGGTTCCGCCTAATCTGACCTAATTGCATCGCATCTTGCCATGCCATGCATCATACATGCATCATGCCGATCTTCTGCCGTTGTATTAAATATTGCATCCGGTGTTTCTTCTAGTGTTTTGCTTCTTCGCGGATAAGGTCGTTGAGTTGATGTGAGCTTCGCCCCGACCTTCGGTTGAACCTTCGACAATGTTTTCAGGCGAGCATCTCCCCCTTTCTACCTATCTTACTTTTATAGTATTTATTCCCCTCCTGTTGATCTATTGCTATCTGTGTTGCGATGCTTTAGTTTCCGTATCTGTGATATACCGTGCAGCCCTATATTGCCTTGGACACATCCTATTACCTGTTGTTTGGTAGATAGTTGGACTTGCGCGTCGTAGTCGCTTGCTCAAGTGCTGTTGCGTGTCGTCAAGTGCCACAGTTGTTGATGTATTGCCGCATGTTGATGTTGGAGATGATCCTAGTTTTACTTATCGTTCACTTTAATTCCTGTTTAACAACTAAAATTGAAGTAAGCAGAGGCATCGGTGGGTGATAGATAACATTTGGTTTCCGAACGCCCACTTGTGTCCCGTAGGACCCCGAGTACTTGATACCTGTTCCTTGATTTATCGCGCTATCCACATATGGGGAGTATGGGCCCCCCTTAGCCAGAGCTTGATTCCGTCTTATTTCTTGGGGCCACAACTAGTTTGAGGTTTTATTTACTATCCTGTACCTATGCCATGCTTTACTGCTTTATTTACGATTGTGCGAGGAGCACACTGTACTGTTTAGGTAAGCGGAGTGATTACGCGGTATCGACAAGCCCAGCCACACTTTCGGGTTCCCAGTCGCTTACAGCCATTGGCGCAACCTTGAGTCCGTCTCGGAGCTTGCTTACTCCGTTGCGGGATCTACTCAAAGGGGTGGCCCCCTGAAATATTTCTGAATCTTGTGATTGCTCTGTCGTGAAGACCTCATTGGGTTTTGATTTGGTTTTTCCGAGGTTGATCGTGTGTGTGTTGCTATTTGTGCACCCCGGCCGAGTTAAAACTTTTTGAAAGCCGTGTCCGCGGTTATGGACGACTTGGAGCACAGTATCTCGACCATAGACAAGCATAACTAAAGTTTATTGCTATAAATTTGACTTCATCATGACTAGTAATCAGCTTCACTATAATGGAATGGCTAATTAATACGGCCCACAATTGCTTGTTTGGCGTGTCGCTTGCGACCATTGTACCTGACTAGTAAGTATTGCAACTACAACGGAATGGCTGAATAAAAGTACCAACAACTGCTGGGTTCTGGGATTATATCATGCCATCTGTATCTGATTAGTAATTGCTGCAACTACAACGGAATGAATAACTAAAAGGGCCCACTGCTTCTTTTATCAGGACGATTATCTATACCTGACTAGTAATTGCTGCAACGATAACTGAATAAATAAAACTGCCAACTGTGTGAGTTCCTCGGTTGACTTCCTCGTTGGTATCGAGGGGGAAACACCAGGAGGGGTTTGTTTGATGCTAGTATCAGGTTGGAGCCGAATAGGTCTTTCTTACCCCTCTCTGATAGCCGCCAGTTGTATCGAGTCTCTATAGGTTGTTTAGTGCATGCTGCCGCTGCCGCTTCAGTCCACCATACCTATGTAGGCGAGGACCGCCGAATTCTAGCCTCGCCGTGTACTGGCCTCAGTACTGACGCTCCTCTTTTTCCTTTGCCCTTTGTCGGCACCCCTTTTGTTTAAGCAGGTTTTGAGATCGACGTCGTTAGCAGGGTTACCCTTCCGGCTTGGCCTGGGCAGGGTTATGGACGCCATTGATTATTCTTCAGGGCTCTTAGCCCCATTTGCATCTTGTCCGTAGTCGGACGCTCTATCATTTTCAAGGTGATTTGGATCTTTGTATATTATATCTGTATTCTTGACTCTTTGAGTCGCTGTTGTATATATCTGTTCTGTGGGTCCCATCGAGGACTGTCGTGTAATGTTATTACTTCGTTTTCCACCCGCACGAAAGTGCCTGGTGGGCACCTTTGAATCGTTTCTATGCGGGTTTGGCGGGTTTCGCTAAAACTTGCATAGGTCCGATTCTGAGGGTGTTACAACCACACCCAAGGGATACATCTTCACCCTAAGCAGATCTGGGAGGCCAAGGCATCGATCTCCATCTTCATCAACTGCTGCACCACCATCATCTTCATCCATCACATCTATATCTCGTTGTAATTCTAGCACTAGTTGTGGATTTATATAAGGACTATTCATCTACAATTGTTTCTATTACCATTGCCATGATGCTAATTATCTCCATATCTGAGTAGATCATTAGTTCTTGGGGAGATGGAGAAATCCTAGTATATGATTGAGATGAAATAGAGATTATTATGTTATACATCATTATGTGTATGTGTTAATTGTCTTCATCTTGATGTTGAGAGTTGTGCACCTCTTTAATATTTGCCTCTTATGGGGACTTGATGAAGGGTATTATTGATACCTTCGATCCGGATTACGGATGTAATATAGTTCTTTTTCCCTAGTAGACCTAGGTTTATCGAATCCCCGGGAAGCAAAAATCATAGTAAGGTTACTTAAACGGACCTTCGGGAGTTTTATAATTCCTTTTGTGTTTTCACCGGACCAAGAGTTTGACGATCTTTTTGTTGTTGTCATACGCTTGCAAGTTTCGTTAATACAATGTCACCGAGTTGGCCATGTGTATATATCCGTTACTCGGATTGGAAAATCCTGATCTTGATAAAAACTCTTCAAATCGTTCCTTAGGGAAACCTGATGATACCTTTATGATCACCCTTTCACGACATGATACTTGATATCATCAAAGTCTCCTTCTAAAACTGTGATTATGCATTATCTCATAATTAAAGGATTAGGCCATGATGTTTATATGTTATCGTCAATGATGAACATTAAGTAACTAGATCCCACTGTGATTAAGTTTGCGTGTTTGTCAATCATATCATTCAACTAATGATATGACATCATTGTCAATTGGCACTATCACCCATGATCTCAAAACCATAGATCATCGCTTGCCCAGTGAGCTAGTTCGCTAGGAGGTAACTAGAGACCTGATTTGTTTACATACCACACGTGTGTTAATGTTTCGTATTAATATAGTTATAGCACGGTAAGAAACGTATTATGAACATACAAGAGATACATCAAATAAAAACACTTTATTATTTGCCTTTAGGGTATATCTCCTTCCGTTTTGTCTTCGGGAGGATCGGGAGGCCCGCGAGCGCCTCGACACAATGTTGGTGGAGCAGCTCGCCAATGCCAACCCGGAGCTCGTCAAGGAGGAGCAGTGCCGACTTGAGGCATTTGCAGAGGCAAAGAGGAAGGAGGATGCGACGAGGATGAAAAAGGAGGTCGCCGATGATGCGGGGCCGTCGGCAACACTGGCGCTAACAAGGGTGAAGGAGGAGGAGGTCGGTGATGGCGCGAGACCTTCGATGGTGCCTACGGTCATTGACCTCGATAGTGACTCCTCTTCCTACGACCGTGAGGAGCATTAAGTTAGTTTAGGTGAAATTCGGTCGAATTTAGCAAAATTTGACCGCCTTTTGGTTGTAATATGTACAAATTTAGTGAAATGAAGTAGTATATTTCAAATTTGGTTCGAAATGTTCCAAAATTTGGTTGGATTTGAGTGAATTTTGATGCCATTTTTCTCCTCTAACTTTTGTACTTAGGTTAGAGATGTCCTAAGATAACTCAGCAAAGCGTAACTAAAAATTGGAATGGAAATGATTAATGCTGCTTTTTTCTGACAAGTAAACATTTCAACATCTCTTTCTTTGTCCTCTTATGCGTACACTGCACATGGCATTTAATATACCCTGCAATTAATATAACGAATATGTTTGGAAACAAGTTAGAGTAATAATGTTTATGCTTGGCTTTATGAATTGGCATAATGATGATTTTAACAAGGTGAGAGTTTCATATATGTTCAGCTCCCCTCCGTCGGTTCGGAACCAAGCTATGTTCAACCTATTTAGATGGTGGTTTGGCAATAGAGTTTTCCTTATATTAGTGAGTATTTCATATAAACTATTGCGATTGCCTGAGCTTTGTATTCATATTTTTTTCAGTTTTTGAGATCTCTGATTGAAATTTCCTCAATAAAAACATGTTCAGCCTATGCAAAAGCCAGAGTTCTTCCCTATTCGAAAAAATTATCAAGAATCATGGCGATGGGATGGGCCGGCTGTCCAGATGTCCATAATTAAGTCGGGCCAGAGTGAGGTCAACCCGAATGGAAGCTTGAGAACAGCTACCTGATTGCAGATGGGCTCGTAAATAAGGTGAAGTTGCCTCGCACCGTTCCCAGCCGCCGCTTCATCCAGCCCAGCTAAGCTGTAGGGTTTTAGCCCCCGTCTCCCCTCCCACCGCCGCGCGCCACCGCACCTCGTCGCAATGGCCGCCGCCGCCGCCGCGAGATCCTTCCTCCGATCCGGATCCACCGCCTCCTCCCTCCGTGGAGCGGCCGCCAGAGCTGCCTCCCGGGCCGGGCCGGCTCCGCTCCCAAGGCGGCTCCCGGCTTCTGCTCCCCGCCTCCTAAGGTACGAAAGCTCTTGGTTACTGGCTCGCTAGGAACGTTCGGTTTTTGTTTCCCATTCTCCCGATCTGGATGAAAAAATTTGGTATCTGTGTTTCGGCATCTGTAGGTCGCCGCTGGAGATGACCAGCTTCTGTGTGGAGTCGCTGATGCCCATGCACAGCGCCACCGCTTCGGCGCTCATGACGTCGCTCCTCGCCGCCCCGGCTTGCAAGGGGTTTGGCTGGCTATCCGAAGGTGATTTTCATGACTTCTATGTTTTTTTCCTTTTGCAATCACAGATGGCTTCAGTTATTACACATAGTTGTTTGTTGCTATGGACTGCAGAGCAAAGTAGTTTTGGACCGATCACAAGTTCACTGTGGCTTAGCTCAAATTTTTCTTCATAATATAAATGAGTGCACTGGAATTTGATGCATTTTAGTTGTGATCATGCTTTTAAGCCTGTCCTAAGGTAGGCTCATGTAGCAATTACTTTTTGGACACTATATTAGTAAACTGTCAACTCTAGATGCCCATCTCACGACCATCCCCTGAATACATTTAGGGCGAATGCCAGCAAACTTATGTGAATGAATGTCATTCTTCCATAGATAAAAATCAAAGTCTGATCATGAAATTTGGCATGCTGAAACCAATCTTATACTTCCACGTGGTCCTTATTGTAGGTCAAGATAGATGAACATCAAGCCTCCAAAGGTGATAAACCTTAAGGACTCACTAATAACAGTTGATGGTTAAGTTCCTTCACTAGTTTGTGGTTCAGAAGGGTTCATGGAAAGAGGAGACCATTGATTTATTTAGAGAAATTTGCATCAAAGTTCATGTATGAGATCGAGCAACGAACAAGTAAACATGTAACATCATATAAAAGAGTACTTTGTTTTCTCGTGATGCATACAATGTATTGTTTCACCTTTTATTGTTTATTCTAGTCCTGCAAAGTGTGTGAGACTGAATTTTCCATCACAAAAAATTGTCCTGCATGCATAAGAACATCCAAATAACGCCAATTACGAATAATCTATTATTGTAGTTATTGCACGTTTTGGCCATACCAGAGACCGTTTGCTTTGCTTGGCTAGCTGAAGCTGTATGTAAATTTAGTTATAATTTGAATTTGCACATAGTAGTGATGAACAATAATTTGAGGCAAAAGGGTCACTGATTCTTTTATATATTGAACCAGCTGGCAATGATGACGTGTGACAGTTTCTAGGTGGAATGTAGCAGATTTAATCTCCTCACATCAAATATACAGGTCTGGTCACATTTTAAGGAGTATCCATGATAGCATATGTCTGTAGTGTGTTCTATAAATTTTCCTTCTGTTTGCACGAGAATACAAGGTCAAGATGCTTACAAGATGCATTTTACGGAAAACCAGATCTGCTGTGGCAAAACCATTTTGTTTTCTTGCATGTGGTAGATAAAGACATGATCAGTCATGGACACAGCAACATAGATATTGGAGCTTGGATCCTCCCCACTTCGTCTGTCATCTAAACCATTGCATTTCCTTAACATTTCTTGTGTAGTTAGTTTTCATTAGTATCCGTCAAGTATAATTTTTTTACATTGCCTCACATCAGAAGCACATAAATATGTTAGGTTTTTTTTTTCCATGTTTTGAAGAAATGTTGTTGGGATGATAGTTTTTTTAAAGCATCAGAAGTGTTGGTTCTTCACGATCTTTTGCCATACAATGCAAACCTGCAACCTTATTTTATGTTGGATGCATGTTACTTATGATTATTGTCCACAATGAATCATGTATGCCTCTCCTTCTAGCCAAAAGAATGTCTATTTGACCCATTTTATATCTCTATAGGCTTGTGAGTAGTGACAATGGAGGTCGTCTGGATTGAAGACACATGCTATTTATTTTTGCCATATCTATTCTGTTCCATTTATGCAAAGTGGAATTTGTGGACATGGAGAAAAAATAGTTTTTTTCATGGTTGTAACTTTTTACGATCTCAGTTGAAGATCTGGAGCTTAGATTACTCATTTCTATGTGTAGATGGATGATTTCCTATTGTCGGAGCCTGCTGTGATGGTAGCTGCTACAGACCTCTCCCATTGAATTTAAAGTGCTTTCTTACCGCCTTCTTCTCAGTCTGTAATATTGTGGGATTTCGGTGCGCTGAAGTGTCTTCAGAACTGTACCAGATCATGTCAAGATTTAACCGAATTGGTGCCTTGGTGGTATGGAGATTATGGCGTTCATGAAGTAATAATGTTTAATTGAAAGTTTCTGCTGTCTGCTTCTGTCGTCCTTGTGACATTCTGTTTTTTTTTATGAAGTTTATGCCCAGTTAGTGGCCTAACTTCATTGAAAGAGCTAATTTCACTCCGTAGCCCATGGCATTAGGGTAGGGATATGAGAGGTGACGAATATATATATGTGTCCATCGACAACTTCCTGACTCTCTTTTTAGATCTCTTCCGCCAGTGACAATAAACTGTTCCGCATAATTGTCTTCAGCCATCTTTTTTTGTGTGGTAATGACCACTATTTTCTCCTTAATGCCTCCTAGGGGACAACCAACATATTTGGTAAAACTTGGAATCCAACACAGGACTACCAACCCCATCGGACCCGTCCACCATTCTTCCAAATCTTTCGGACCAACTTAGGCTGGAGACACACATACATTGTTCGACAAAATTCCTCGATATGATTTTCTTCTACTTCTTTTTTATTATTCAATCTGAATTCAGTTATGAATGAGTACAACTGTACAAATGTATTAAGACTGATGGTGAATGAAAATTTCGCGGATTAAATTATGTTCATGAATAGTTTTGACCCTGTGGAAGTTCCAAGACAAACATGGTCATTAAGTTTCTTCATTTAATAAATTCCATGCACAACATGATCATGAATGTTTGAATTATCATGTGACAAATATAGTTTGAAGTAACCTTGAATTGTCAATGACAATAGAAATGAAGGGTCCCCGTTTGATTTTAGGGAACTATTAATGTTGCACATGATCCGAGTGCAACTCTAGCAATCCTAGAAGATATGCTGTCCAAGTAGAAAGTAATGCAAATCAATTAAGTAGCAGATGCATTAATCCATTTGGGAGATCAAATTTATCAGCATGTTACTGATCAGCACATCACATTTGTTCTAACAAACACTACAACTGCAGCAACTAACAGTCACTCGTAGATAAATATGCATGATAAGAATGAACTTGCAAGAGTTCAAGCGAACAACTCCAATCTAAACTCAGAAGCTCCAGCTTTCACATTCTTGACAACTCAACAAATAGAATTTGACCAACAGCTTTGAAAGCACTTCTGATTAATAGCTAAGTAGACACGTCATTCACTCTTCCACATTGACAAGTTCATACTCCACAAGCGAGAGATTGTTGTCTTCCTTTACATCGAAGCTTGCTGCTTCGGTGACTTCAACACGGCCCCATTTGTCAACAGCAAGCCTCATTGACCCTTTGAACATGTCAATCTTTGCATTGCGGATAATAACGGTGTTGCCAGGCTTCAACATGTCAACTGCCAAAATGTACAGGATTGTTAGATATCACACACAAAACCGTATTTATGAAACCAGTCAGAAAATTGTGCATTTATGCTGAGAAGTTGTGCCCAATGCTCCAACACACGAGTTGAGGGAAAGAAAATGGACAAATTAGAATGATCAAGATTGCTACGTTCTGTAACATACAGAGAATATTTTTTGATACAATCATTTATTTATGCATTGGCAGAAGGAACATATTAATGAGATGAGAAAAACTTCCAAAATCAAAATGGTGCACACAGAATGAAATTACGAATAAATTATAACACAATTCAAGATTACATGGTTATGAACAACCAGCTGTCTAAAAACATAATGTAATAATCTTCTAATAGACTTAAGATGTGCTTGAAAGCCTACAAATCATACTAATGGCTGGCTCCCATAACACTGATTGGCAAAAGAGATGGGGTGAACTCTAGGAGCTCAAAGGATTTTCTGTCAATGGGCATCACAAAATATTTTCCACACAAAAGAGCTTCCAAAGATAGATATATCTACAATCAGTGCTAACAAAATATCAGTCAGCAAGAAATATACACACAAAAAAAATCAGATTACTTAATGGGCTTAAATTTTGACAGACTGGATACTTAATGGTTAATCTCTATCCCCACAAGGTTAGGCGCGAGTACCCATCTTGTTGCGAGAGTGCTCTCGAGGTAGCGGAGTTTGCCCTGGCTGGATATGAGGTGTTTCCGATGGTTTTGGGCCTAGGGACTCTTGTATCTGGTTCGGACGATGTGCCTTGATGGCCTGTTGGGTGTGTGGTTTTTCACTGGTTTTTCTTAATTAATCGTGTCTTGCATGTTTTTGGGTCCGGTTCCCCTTATTAACTGGACCAACTCGTCGTCTTCTTAATGCAATGCGAGGGAGCTTCCCGCCCTCTGACGAGGTCTTGTCAATTTTTTTTGACAGGCATCAATATGTTTACATCCAATTATCAGATCATGACATACCGAACAATTGTCAAAATTGTGAATTCATATGATCTAATATAGTACTACTTCCGTTCCAAAATAAGCGTGACAACTTTGTTAGGTGTTTTAGTGTGTAGATACATGCGAATATAGACAAAGTTGAGACACTTATTTTGGAACGGAGGTAGTACGTTAATATCCCATTATACAAAGTTGAATAAACCTACACACTGCAGTATATGAAGCACAGCTGCATACACGGACTCAATGACGTCAGAGAGTGCACTAGTGTACCAATCCAAGTATCTAACGATGAACACGCGGGGTTTGACCAATCTCCCAAGTCAACGTACTACATACAGTACAACTGTGACATGACGCCACCAAAAGTAGATTACTAGAGACAAAAGAGGGTCAGATCGTACCCTGCTCGTTGCGGGCGGTGAAGAGGACGCAGCCGGTCTCGTCGCCGATGAGGCACTCGGCGATCTTCGTGGGCTTCGCCGCCGGGCCAGGGCCAGGGCCGGCGCCGGCGCCGGCGCGGGCCTTCTGGAGGACGGTCTTGGAGCTGAGCACCTTGGCGACGAGCGTGTGGCCGCTCGTGACTGGCTTGAGCTGGTCCACCTTGATGAACACCGGCTTCCGCTTCGCCGCCGCCGCCGCCGCCGTGGCCATGGAGAAAGAGAGAGAAAACAAGGTACAGATAAGGAGCTGGGAATAGGATTAGGGGGGGCTTTGGGAGGAAGGGCCAAACCCTAGATGGGGCGGGGCGAGTTTTAATATGGGAGTCCCGGTCTGTGATCGAGGAGGTCACTAATGATGCGGAAGAGTTTTTAAAATAGGCATTACCATTATCGGAGCCATTAGCGTGCGGGAGACGGATAGACAAATGCCATTATCCGTTTTCTCCTTTCCAAAAGGTGAGTAGGCTCGTTGGTCCATCAGTGGGGAATATAGCCTCTATCTTGCCGTGGCTGAATTACTTCTTGCCGCATCCCACGGAGAAATATCCCTCTTCTATACTTTGAGACTCCTTGGGAGGCCTCTTTGATTCGCATGACTAGAAGGATAAGCGGGCATCTTTTAAGAACCTCTATTGTATAAATAAAATGGTATAATATGTATTAAACATGAAGTTCTCTATAAAAAAATGTTCAATATTCATTTGATAAACACATCCGAGATGGTAAATTTAATTGATATGAAATTGTTGTACTCCCTCCGTCCCAAGGCATACAGCGTAAAATTTCTAGCGCTGTTTTTAAGGAGAGTCCGGTACGTAAGTTTGGGACTGTTTTGCCCCTACTTTTTCTCTGGAGTAAATGCGCACGTCCCCTCCCCTGACTAATCTCCTCCCAATTAGGAGCACCACGACGGCCATGGCCAAATCGTCTTCCAAAATTGCTGCCCATCTTTGCGTTTTAGAGACCGCGCTGCCGCGCCAAACACGCCGTCCACCACTGGAGGTCGCCGGAGACTAGGCGATGGATCCTCCTCCCGGGGACAGCGGCTCTCGCCCAGGCAGGACGCGTCGAGGTAAATGGTGGATCCTCCTCCCTGGGGACAGCATCCCTCTGTACTCCTTCGTCGAGAGCTGGCTTGGAGGCCCTGGAGGCCTGGTCGGAGATGGGAAGGATGGTGTAGGGGAAGACGCGGTCGCGGAGGGACGTGACGACAAGGGTCGGAGATGGGTGGCGCTAGGCGCGGCCGCCTGCGCCGCCGTGAGCCAGATGAAGGAGTCCGCGCCGGCGTTGGCTTCTCGGCTTCGTCGGACGCGCCGTCTCGCCCCATCCTAGGTTGCTCGGGAAGGAGATGAAAGGGAGACGAGATGAGGGGTAATTTTGTCTGATTAGCGACTAATTGGCACCTGGGGTCGCTCGCGCCTTATGCCTTGAGTAAAAAACAATTTTTTTTTACGCCTTAAGCGCCGGGGGACGGAGGGAGTATATTAGATGGATACAAATTGGTGATGTGCACAATTAGATGAGGTGACATGGATAGTTTGCATGTAAATAAACACGGTTATAATAGTATTAGTGGGACGACATGGATATTTGATTGGCTATGAAGTAGATGATGTCGATGGTTTGTATGTAGAGATAGACTAATATTAATTGCAGTTAGTGGGATTTTGCTTTATAAAATGCATAGATTTGTAAAATACGATGAAGAAATCAGCTTTGCCCTCTTCCAAATTGGCCGATGAAGGCACCTGGTCCAAATGGATACCCTGCCTATTTTTTCCAACGAACCTGGGCTCTTATTAAAGAGAAAATCACTTGTGCGGTGAAGGAATTCTCTCGGACGGGTAATATGCCAGCGGGTACAAATGACGTTGCAATTGTATTGATCCCAAAAACGAAAGAGGCAGCTAGCCTAAAGGAGTACCGTCCTATCAGTCTTTTCAACGTTATATATAAAGTCGTTTCTAAATGCATCGACTTGGACCCATTTTATATGATATCATAGCACCTACCTAGAGTGCCTTTATACCGGGGAGGATGATAACCTACAATACTCTGATGGCCTTTGAATGCATCTTCGCAATACGAAACAACTATAACAAGGCAGGAAAATCATGTGCATATAAACTCGATCTAAGCAAGGCCTACGATCGAGTTGATTGGACTTTCCTCGAAGGAGTCACAAGAAAAAATGGGTTTTGCTAAAAAAAATGGATTCAATAGATCATGTCTTATGTCACATCAGTCAGATATGCATTCAGACTTAACGGCTAGCCACTAGAAGCTTTCACTCCTACTAGATGTTTAAGACAGGGCGACCCCGTGTCTCCTTATGTTTGTCTTCTAGTGGTTGAGGCCCTTTCAACACTCATTCACCATGAGATCAACGAAAGAAATTTCAAAAAACTGAAAATCTGTCGCAGAGCTCCAGGTATCTCTCACCTCTTGTTTGCGGATGACAACCGTCTTTTCTTTGAAGCGAACAGGGAGCACGCTATAGTTGTAAAATGAGTTTTACAGAAATACGAGAGGTGTACAGGTCAGCTTCTCAGCCCTTCAAAATGCTCCATTCTCCTCGGTAACAAAGTCAGAGAGGAGGATGGACAAGCTACATTGTCTATTTTGCAAATTGCAAAGGATGATTTTGAGCAAAAAATACCTCGGCATACCTGTCCCTGAAGGTAGAATAAAAGATAACAAGTTCCAACCAACAAAAGAAGCTCTTCATAAGTACATGAATGACTCGTATAAAAAATATATGTTATCACGGCCACCCGTGAGTATCTTTAAAAAGATGACAAGCAATCCCAGATTATGCAATGAGTATCTTTAAATTCTCTGCTGGACTCTGCTAGGAGTTCTCTCAAATAACTACAATTTTTTGGTAGGGAGATGAATTGGATAGGCGGAAAACTCACTGGAAATCTTGGGAGAAAATCATCGCTCCTAAGTATTTCGGAGGGCTGGGTTTTAGAGACTACAAATTGTTCAACCAAGCCCTCCTTGCTAGGCAGGCCTGGAGACTGCTAGCATTCCCAAACAGCTTTTGTACTAGACTTTTGAAATCCAAATATTATCCTTATGCTGAACTCACTGACACAGCTTTCATCCAAAATTCTTCTCTAGGTTGGCAAGGCGTTTGTCATGGTCTCGAACTCCTCAAAAAGGGCATGATTTGGAGGGTCCAATCCGAATCAAAAATTTGCATTTGGCGGGATAATTGGATTCCCAGGGGAAATCTAAAAGCTTCAGCAAAGATTGGTGGCGGTAGACACCACTGGGTCTTAGACCTTATTGACAACAGTTCCATGACCTCGAAGGAGGATCTGGTCAGGACAATGTTTCCCTACTATAATGTTGAAGAGATCTTACGTATTCGTCTTCCGCACTCCCATGAAGAAGACTTCATTGCATGGCATTTTGAAAAATCAGGTATTTTTAGTGTAAGAAGCACATACAGACTTGTCCTACTCCAAAATTTCTGTACAGGATAGCAAAGCACCAAACTAAATGAAGATTAAGAACCTCGCTTTATAACAATAATACTATTCCGACGGCTGCAAAATTAGATTTGTTGAAAGTTAAACTCATCTAAGTTTGACCGAGTTTATAGAAAAATATCCCAACACATACAATGTCAAATACGTACCGTACTAAAGTATACACTAGTGGAAACGAGGCCTTTGGTTAAGGTCGGAAATGGGCTTTAACACCGAACCGGTGTTAAAGGGGGTGCCCGTAGCAGCGTGACTCGTGCAGCAAAAAGGAGCACCCCGTTTAACACCGATTCGTGCCACGAACCGGTGTTAAAGGTCCTGCACCAGTGGCCCGCGCAGCCCCTCCTCTTTAACACCGGTTCGTGGCTTGAACCGGGGGGGGGGGGGGGGCTTATATAACACACCGCAGCCCGCGCAGCCCCCCCTCCCTAATTTTAAGGTCTCCTTGTTTCTTCTCGCTAATTTTCTTCCGCCAGTTTTTTCCGCCAGTTCTTTCCTCCAGCCATTTCTCACTACATATATATATGTAGGGTTGGCCTCCATTGTCATTACACATCTCTAGACTCATATCTGCAACCTCATCACTATTTCTCATGGCTTCCACCGTAGCACTAACCCCCAGGAAGGCGGAGGCGCTTTGCGCCTCGAACTACCCCTGCCTGCCGGGCTACTGTGTCCCTGTCGGCTGGATGCTGAGCGCCGGAGGCGTGCCGGTTTCTCCTATCCCTCTAGGTGTGGCGCGCCGGATGGCCATCACGAACCACTACTACTTCGACCTCACGCCGGAGCAGCGAAGGAATCTCAGATGGCATCCCGACTATTTCCCTACTTGGGAAGCCTTCTTCGGGGATCGGCGTGAGAGGGCGCTCGCCAGGCACGAGGAGGACGTCCCACCTCCTCCGAACTTCAACGAGGCCGGCCGTTGGCTGTGGTGGCGCGGTCGGACTCTCCAGAGCGTCATGGCCTACGACACTGCCGCCGACTCTAACCCCCGTCTGCGCTACCCTCAAGTCCAGCCCACGCGTACTCAGCCTTCAAGGTTAAATTACGGCGACCCCGACAACGACAGCGAAGACGGCAGCGGCGAGTACGACGACTATAGTGGCGAGTATTACAGGTGTAGGCAGGAGCATGACTGAATCACTCCAACATTCCGAAACAAGTTCGGCCGATTGTGACTTAATCTGGCCATGTATCTTAATTTTCACAAGTGGTACCTTGATTTCTGCAAGACGAAAAAGGAAGAATAGATCACGACGCATATAAAAGATCAGATTTTCTTGTGCAGAGACGACGAGATCGACTTTAACATTCAAGACTTGCATTTTCTATTCAATCAGAAGGAACTCGACAAAGCTGCCATCAGCCTTTATTGTGTGTAAGTACTATTTCTGTAATTTCTATATCATCTCATTCAATTCATTAATTGCATGTATATATATATATATGTTCACCATATATGTATATATTATTATGCAGGAAAAAGGTTATGGAATGCATGAAAGGAGGTCCTTTTGATATTGGATTCGTTGACCCAAATAGAGTTCATGAAGAAGTGATAAGACACAAACCCAGGCAAATAGAAGATTTCTTGCTAAGGTCTTTACTGAGACAATAAACCAAAAGGAAAATACTATTGACTTACAACTTCTCGTGAGTACTGTTACCCTCTCTTTTACACATTCTGTTTTGGCTTACTCGATGTTAAGTGTAACTGATGATGAGTTATGCGTGCGTCCATTTTATTCTGCTAGTCATTCAACCTGACTTAGAAAAAGTCCTTGTCATGGACTCGTTACGAAAAAAAGAGCTATGGGCAGACTTTAAAGAGATGCTCCAGATGTAATTTCAATCATATTATCGCACTAGATCGGCAACTTTCGTGACAACAAGTAATTAATTACTCCTTTATCCATTTTTCTTTGCCAGACAGGATTTGGAAAAGGTTTACGGGGCAGGATCGTGAGTGAATGGTTTAGGGTTTAGGGTGAATGGTCAGAATAACTAAAATTTATATACCAAAATATAAGTAATACTAGCTAGCTAGGTCTGTGTATCTCTTTGGTTGTGCTTCCAATTCCATTATATCATGCTTTATTGTTTATTATTTTGATTAAACTCTCTATTCTCGTAAAGTGCGCGCATCAGGGACCCGACAATAACTTATGTGGATACTATGTTTGCGAGTTCATTCGCAACACGATATGTGCGACGGCCAAGCCGCACTAGAACAACTTAGAGTAAGTAAACAAAGTACACAACGTTATTTTATTACCATCAATTGTGTTGAGTTTTATTCTTATATATATATTGACCTCATTCTTCATATATATTTAGATCGAACGGATGCGGGACCAACTCCTACCATTTGACCGCATACGAGCCATTCAAGAAGAATTGGCGGGGTTCATACTTGATGAGGTCGTCACGTCTGGCGGAGAACTCTTCATATATCCAAAAAAAATGAATGTTGTATATATGCTTGAACGTGTTTGTCTTGTACTTGATGCTTCAACGTTTACGGAGAATACGACACAATGACGATGTTTGTGTATAATAATAGTTGCTTAATTATTCATGTACTCGTATGTACCGACGACGATGTATGTGTATACCGCTCCCGATCGATTCCCCCTCCCCCCCTCCCCGTCCCCGCCGCGTCACAGAAATACGTCCAGAACGGGGCGGCGACAGAACTCTGCCGCGGTAGAGATTTAGACAGTTTTCCTGCCGCGGCAGAGATTTATCTCTTTTTCCTGCCGCGACACATAACCTACGAACCAGTGTTAAAAGGGGGCTGGGCGCTGCGACAGCCCCACGTGCGACACCCTTTAACACCGATTCTTTATAAAACCGGTGTTAAGGGGGGGCTCTAACACCGAACCCTCAACATCGGTTCTATAACCGCTGTTAGAGGGTGTTCTGAACTGGTGTTAGAGGCAATGTTTTGCACTAGTGATATTTTATGATGAATCCAATGAAACTAAGTTTAAATTTTATATATTGATATAATTTTCTATAAATTAATCGAACTTATAGTAGTTTGACTTAGGATAAACCATGATCTTAAATTATTTTGGAACTGAGGGAGTTGTTTACTAGGGACAGCTGCTTTCAACACCAGCCACCACAAAACATCCTCACTATCGACTGAGCCTAGTTGATCAAACCTGTATGAGTTGATCTCATTTTATAATCAATGTGAAAAAAGAGGCGCTAAGGTATAAAAGAATTTTGGCTAAGCCAGCACTCATAAGCAAAACTAGTGGGGCAAATGAGTCACCGTAAACAATCGCAATACCACATAAACGCTCCCTTACCGGCTGAGCACCTGCGAACATGAAAAAAAGGGTGGCTTGAGCGGTGCGGCGAGACTGCGGAGTGTGCAGTCCCCGGCAAATCGATTTGGTCGTGATGTGAAGTTTGCACTGTGCACACAGCAAATACGGTGGCCAAGAAGAACCACCGAGACTGCAACATTCAGCAGCAAGTCAGCAACACCACACATAAAACTGGCACCGCTGATTTTATCAAACCACGGCGAGGAATTTCCATCGATAAATTGCAGGACTTTTCTCCCAGTACACGAGATGGAGCTTCTAGCCAGGTCAACAAGATCATGGTTGGTGCTGCAGCAGAACCATCTACACACAACTAGCTCTAACAAGGTGCAAAAACTCAGTGCCTAAATCACCAAAGTTATGCCAATCTGAACATCTAAAAACTAGATCGCCGGCATAGCCACCAACATAGTTCAATATGGATCTAAGCTATGTCACTGGAAGCTTTCCACATTGGAGCTGTACATACATGAAGGATCATTGCCTAACTGCGATAACCTGGTTAGAACCTGCCAAAAAATAGGACAAAAAAACCAGTGGTTAGAACTATTACACGTTTGAATCTGAAAGTGCACAGTGCAAGATTATAACAGGTTAGGCCCTTGCAAGAATGAGGTTACAGCATAGTCTTTAAAAGCCTACTCCCGTCCATAAACAACAATTTAATTCTAACTGTTACTCCCTCCGTTTTAAAATATAAGATGTTTTAGATTTGTAAAGAAAATGTATTTAGACTTCTTTTAGTGTGTAGGTTCACTGAAATTTGGAGTGAACCTACACACTAAAAGAAGTCTAGATTCATTCTATTCACAAACCTAAAACAACTTATATTTTGAAACGGAGGGAGTACGTGCTAACTTTGTTTCTGTACAAAGGCGCATATTAGTATTACTAGGGCGCTAAATTAATGATACTTGTGAAACTTAAGAGGTATATGATGCAGACTGTACCGATAGACAGAAAACACGAGAAGTAGAGATGCAAGTTCCAGACAATTAGGGTATCCTGTGTCCCTCTCTAGTTCAGCCAAATGAACTAACTTTTCCAATGACATCATCATTTTGGAAAAATTAGTTCGTTTGGTTGAACAAGAGAGGGTCGCAGGGCACCCTAATGGTCCAGAGCTTGCATCCTTAACAAGAAGCTGTCTTTAGTGTTTAGACGTGCCCATCGCATTAGATGAGGATAACACACATGATAAACCGATGACTGCAGCAATTTTAATTTCTAGAAGAAGTTATGCTCATCAATGCCACCAGCCAGCACGGTAATCACATAAGTAAAAAACAGAGCTATGTTTATCATTACTGAAAGCACCAATTTGGCAATTAGAAGAATCAAATTTCATTCCTAGACTCGTCAAACGCCATTGGCCGAGATAGTATGATTCCCACGACACTAAGCCATAAGTTATTATTTGCAGCACCACAGTTCACTCTACAAATGCCAGTAGACAAGTCTGCTAATATAAGTGGGCACATGGTACAATGCAAATAGGTCAGAAAAATCAAGAAAGTTTATTATGAAGTACCTCAAACTGCATTCGTTTTCTTGCCAGCAAGAATGCGGGAAATTTGGAGGCCTCTGCTGAAACCTTCATTGAACAGTACCCGTGTCTGCATTTCTTGAAATCCTGGCAACCAGGATAGCAATGCAACTGGTGCCATAACAATCACCCCAAGCAGTATCTCATACAAACGTGCCACAGAAATAACACTGCCCCACACCACAGTAGATTCGATGAATGGCCTGATCACTTGAGCAATGGAAATCAAGCCCCAGCCAGTAGGAATGAATGCCAACAGGCCAGTGAAGATGTCAATGATTTGAAACTCAGTGAACTCCAGGAATAATATCAGCACTAGCACTCCAAGAATGATGATAGCACATTGGACAACCCGGTAGTAAAGATGTTGCTTTGCAGCATACTGGTCCCGAGTGTATGACATTAGGACAAAAACACCAAAGATCACAGCCACACATATCCAGGAAAGCAGATACACAGCAATACTTCTGCTTCCGTCTGCGATTTTGAGCTGGTATACGACCCCATACTGAAAAAAGAAGTACCTGAGATCTAACAGTATTTCCAGAATCTTTCCCCAAAGGCCAGTAGTCCTTAGATGATCTTGCTCCTCGTACCACCACACTTCCCAGCTGTGCTCAGCCTTAGAAAATATACCACCTGGAAACCAGATCCAGGTCATGAAGTCCTCAAAGTCATACACAGTTTTCAACCAATCAAAGCCAGATGGGTTAAAAGCAAATGGAGCCATGATCCACGACACCACTAGAAACCAGCTAGATAGCATCATGACTATGTAAACAAGTGTGTTCCTGGCAATCACACTGTGAACAGCATACACAGTCAGTATTATTCCGAGTTCTATTGCCTTTATGAAGTGGCTCCTAGCATAAAGCCTGTAATTTTCAGCAAAACTCTTATGCTGCACAACAAAGCCACGGCCAGTAGCACGATATTTTGCACCACCATGAAGAATTGTTCGCCCATAGTAATGGCTTTTTGTTCCCATTGAAAATGTGTAGAAGACAGACGAAAAATTCATCTGCATTGTGAAAAAATCCCAGACAGCAGGTAGAAAACCCAGTTCAAGAGAGTTCTCTAGAATCATTGGCAAGGCAGTGAAGATTCCGAGCTGAATGACAAACTGCTGATTTAGCACGGCACCCAAGGCTTTATTATTAGTAGCATTAGCACTGCCCTGAATTCCAGCCTCCAGACCACTCAGAGCTAGATACAGGCGTCCCCAGGTAAATGTATAAACTGTCAAGACCACCAGCATTGTATTGAAATAGAACCCTATTGTTGTATAGAACACTGAAAGCATTCTAAAGAAATCAACCCTATGACCAAGCCTGTAGATATCCCTACTCAAGGTCTGTTCACCATTGCCACTGGAAACCTTAGCTTCAAACATCGATATTTGATTAAGCCCAACATCACGGCCCTTGCCAACCTGGATGTACTCATGGTGACTAACATTGCCACCACGTAGGGTACAGTTGAAACCCGCGAATATGTCCTCGCTGATATTGATTACTCTGGATGCCTTACTTAAACCACCTCGGGTCAAAAACCAAAGGCGATCAAATACATCAGGATGCCCATAATGCATCCGAACTTTCAATGGATTAGCTAGAACGCGCTGCCCAAGGGTAACAAAGCTTGTCTCCTGTGCAGACATGAACCAAGCAAGTGAAGAGACAGAACCAGTGAAAACATGTTCTCGAACTCCCAACAGTGTGGGCTTTTGGCTTCCATGATTATAGCTGTACTGTTCTAACAGATTGCGCATCTTGAGAGCCTCCTCAAAATAGTTATCCTGGTTCATGTCGATTGTTTGCACAGCCTCGCCTCTTGTGAATATGATGGCGTGGTTCTGGTTCTCAGGTTTACCCTCTCCAAGTTTCAGCGGGCCTGGCAGCCTAATCCGGTATATCTCAACCTCTTTCTGCAAGTCTTGGTCAAATTTTACAAGGACAGAATAGTATTGCATATCACCCATCTCATGACGGACCTCATCAACATAGGCAACACGGAGGGCCTCATTTTTCTTCATAAGAGCCAGGATATCTTCAGCACGTTGATCTTTCCCCTTTTTCTGGTTTCCGTATATCTGGCAAGCAACCACATAGGTGTACTTCATGAGAGCAGCGCCATCTTCCATACCTTTAAACAATTGACTCACAGTACTGGCTCCTCTGTTTAACCTCCTCTGAGGTCTTTGTTGGAGACCATTATTCATGGGATACACATCATTTTCATGCCTAACTGAGCCATAGGCAGCCAGACGTTTTGTACCTTCGGTAATGTCTATCTCAGAGGCAGTATCGAGAAAAGCAAGCATCTTCAGAGCCCTGTAGTAGTACATCATTCCCCTAACTGTCCTTGCTAAGGTCTGGCCCCTATACGAGGCCCAAAGTCGGAGCTCCTGAAATTTTCCAGCCCAAATTTCGTCGTCATTAACCATTCCCTCCCTCCTCATGCGTTCTAAAAAGTTTCCCCAGTCATCTTCATAGATCTTCTGAAGATAAAACAAGATTGAGATGCCATCTTCATTCTCGCGGCGAAGCTGGTCTTTGTTATAGAGGACATCTTCGTTGTAATAAGGGGTCAAAACGCTGAATGCCACCATCTTCTCAACTGTGGGAGCACGAGGCATGTTCATAAACAGGGAGTTGCTGAAGAAAGCTATGCGCCGCCGAGCCTCAGGATTCTTTGGGATATCATTCATGGAATCCCTGGATGTGAGAATTGTATGGAGGCGCCTCACCTGTTTGTAGAAGCTAAGATCTTCCTCACCAGGACATGTTATGGCATCCTCAAAGAGCAACCCGGATTCAGTCGGCCTTGATGGTGCTAGCCCATCTCGCCTGAGCTGCTCTATGTCTTTCCTGTTTTTGGGGAAATCATGAACCGCGAGGACATAGAGAGTCTGCAAGGTGTTAACTATCTTGGTCTGGTCCTTGTTTGCCTTCAGTAACAGTTCGACCAAGGTGATTACAGATGAATGGATTTGAGGTAACAAGTTTAGCCTGTACTCTTCAGAGAATTTCCCATTTTCAATCTCACTATCAAATGCAAGGAACAGCTGATTGACAATAATGTGCTCAGCACTCCTCTCCTCAATGATCTCCAGCAGCAACTGGCGTATGCTGTCATAAGCTTCAATCACAGCACACCGCCTGTACTCAATGGTACTTATCCTACTCCAGTGTGTCTTATCGTCAGCCACCAGCTCTTTTACTTGACTGAGAGCAAGCAGCAGCTCATTGTTCAGCAGCAAGCATGGCCATCGTACCACACGAATTTTCCATACAACCGGTGGAAGCTCAAGTAGCTCAACTTCGTTGTCACTAACGATGTCCTCTTCCCTAAATGTCTGAATGATCTCATTCCAAATAAGTGCAAACCTCTTAGCTTCCACCTCATTTGCTTCAATTTTCCTGTATGGGCGGCCAAATCCGTACCTCAGCTTCAGACGGTGAATTGCATCATACAGTTTGCTGCGGATGCCACCATGGAACCTATCCAGGCGCTCCTCTGGCATCAAATTGAACTGCATCGCACTTGCAAAAAACTGGAACCTCAACCGCAGCTGACCAACACTGCGAATCTCTCCCAGATGCGAGAAAAGCCCAATAAGTGCCCCGGTAAGCGATGAGAAGACCGAATACCATATCTGGATATCCATGAGGTAGATGAGCACGACTGGGACCCAAAGGATGATTACAGCAAGCCGCTCTGTGTGAGGCATGAACTCAAACCAGTTGCGCCGGATGTCATGGAGGCTGAATATTGTCTTTGTCGGCGACACCATTGGCTTGATCTGGAGGAAGTAGCTGAAGCTAAACTTGGCAGCAAGAAGGGAGATCCAGAAGATGGAATACTTGATGTTGTCTATAAGACCCTCCCGCAGACCACGGCCTACGAACGTGCGGGTCTGGAACCACCAGGTGAGCACATACAGAATCCGCCAATTGGTCTTCTCTGTAAAATTCCGAATCCAGGGGAGGATGAACAAGACGAGCGCAAGAACCTGTGGGATGATAAACACAGCAGCTGCCTCAAGGTAATTCACAACCCTGGTATTGGCAGCGAAGGACCACCTGCGATCTCGCCACCGCTGATCCCACATCCGCACATAAAGAACGCTGAATGTGATGGTCCACCCTGCAGCAACAAACGCCTTGAGCACCATCCGGACAGCAATGAGTTTAGTCTCCCTGGACACGAGACTGTACTGGGTACCGGCATCAAGCAACGCCTGCATAAATCTGAGGCCAGCCCAAGTGATGAACACTGACAGCACACGGACCTGGATGTCACGGAAGCTGAGGCTCTGCCACGGATAAGCGCGGCCATCCCATGCAATGATCATGGCTGCCTGGAAGAAGAGGATAAGCATGACCCATAACCGATCGAAGCTGCGGTAGAGATTCCAGAACGAGCGCTGCTCTACAAAGCCGGTCTTGCCAATGCGGCCAAACTTGCCCGGAGGCACAAAGAAGCCCCTCGATGAATCCAGTGGCCACTGGAGCCGCTTGAAGACTCGGCGGCTCCAGAAGTACTCGTTGACATCATCATAGTTCCTCCACGCGGAATGGGGCTTGGTCCCATTCTGGCTGGCCTTCACCTCGGCGTCGAGCACATTGTAGATGGGCGTGACCACGCGGCTGAGGAAGGCGTCCTCGCCGCACACGGCAGGGATCGCAGGCCGGCCGGTCTCGATGTCGACGGAGCGTTCGGTGACGTGGTTGAGGTCGAGGGCCATGTAGTGGAAGACGTAGCAGAGGCACTCCGGCATGAACCTGAGGTTGGCCGCCTCCCCCCAGATGAGCAGGTAGAGCGCCGTGTAGAGGAGCTCCCTGCGGGTGTCGTCGGCGCCGCCGCCGGTCCGCCTAGGCGCGTGGACGTGCGGCCTCTGGCCGAGGTATGCGCACCAGGCGTCGTAGTTCCTGAGGAGCTTCTTCCGGATGTCCCGGGCGATGGAGAAGTGGAGGACGTCGGGCGGGTGGTCCCTGGGCAGGGCGAGTGTTCCCCCCGCGCGGAGCTGGGCGTTGGCGAGGAGGAGGACGAGGTGCTCCCGCTGGTTGCGGACGTTGTGGCGCTGGAAGCCGAAGGTGAGGCCGAGCCAGTCGAAGAGGTCGGCGCGGCGCGGGTCCCAGGCGCGCGCGAAGGGCGGCGGCGGCAGGTCGGCGACGTGCACGAGCGCCGCCACCGCCGCGCGCACCTCCGGGAAGCGCAGCGAGGGGTGCTGCCCGTGCATCACCACGTCCTGGATCGGGACGATGTTGTAGGAGGCCTGCACGGGCGGCTGCTCCGCCGACGCCGCGGCCGCCGCCGCCCCGGCGGGAGGGCGGCGGTTGCGTAGGTGGCTCATCTGTCACGGGGGGCAGCTGCAAAACAGGAGGGAGGCGGCGGCGTCAGCAATCATTCACAGAATCACAGGCACGGACTCGTGAGAGCAGAACGACTGCAGTCAAGAAGATTTGAGTAGAGGAGGAAGTACATTAGGAGGCGGCGAGTGAAGAGGGGAGAATCATGTGACGGTGCGTTTGTTCGATTCCTTCTATGATTTGCTTGGGCTTCTTGGGTTTGAGGGGGTTGGTTTGCTTTGCTTCTGGGGTTTCTAACCTTTGCTACTAGTGTTTCCGTGCGCTGTATTTTCGGGTGGGATTAATGATGGTGCTGATGAGAATGAACGAGACATCGGATAGAAAGCGTCGCGTGTGTGTATAGCAGCAGGGTTGATGAGACACTGAGGCTACGCGACTACGCGAGTGAGGCAGGCATTGTACTTTACGAAAAAGGGCTCGGCAAGTGAACATCAGCAGCAGCGTCTCAAGTCCTATTCTGTTCTCGACCACTCGAGAGTCGACCCTGTTCTAGCATCATCATCATCATCATAAAAGAAAAGAAAAATAAGAGGAGGGCAGAATTTCGGGCGAGCGACAGAATTAGCAGTCCTGTTTGGAAATTCTGGCGAACTCGTGTAGAAAAAACACCTTCGGTGGTCAACAAAAGGTCGTGCACCGGGACTTGAGAGCCGTTTGGTTCCGTTTCCAGGAGATGGGAAAAAAGGGAGTTTTGTGGCGTGACAACTTTTGATTTGTGGGTGAGAAAGCAAGATGGCCTTTTAATCTGGAGCCACATGGCATAAGAATCCATTACACTTTTTTGTTTACATCTGTCCTACAATTGGAAACATTTGGCTACATGCCTGCTCACGTGCTGTGTCCCCCGGCTTGACAGCCGAAAAGAACCAGACCGCGAGCCCTGGGGTACAACAACGCGAGCAGTCCGAAAGACTGAATCAAAGTGGTGCACGGCACGGCACATCTTAAAACCTGGAACGTGAATCAAAAAGATCCAGAGGCTGAAACTCAGAGGGAAAAAAGGGCAGAACAAAACTCCGAAAGTTCACGGTATACCTATCAACGATGGCCGGCGACTGCTTTTGGGGGAACCTGTGCTCGCGACGCTTGTTTCCGGGCATAATTTGGTGCCTGCTAATCACTTCTCTCAGACGCTTTCTGTTTGCTTTCCGCTGTCTGAGTTTATGCCGCACTAGAAAGCCATGCTAATCGGAAATCTCCACATCGCGGTCAAAGTGGAAGGGTAAAGAGACACGATTTTACTTTGGTACATTTTTGAGACACGATTTTACTTTGCTAAATTCTAAGCTAAAAAGAAAAAACTACTTTTTCCGATCCGTATTAGTTGACTCAAATTTATTTAAATACAGATACATCTAGCACTAAAACTTGACTTTACGTATCTAGATAAATCTACATCAATGGATCGGAGGGAGGGAGTATCTTACTTTCAAAAACAAAAAGCTACACCTCTTTTTTAATATACTTTTCCCGGTGCGGTGGCCCGTCTTACAAAAGCGCAAAGGCCACACAACATTCTTGCGCAAGATTTGAAATCCCATCATGGTCCCAAAACTAGACGTTACTCTTCAGTGACCCTAGTTTCTATTTTAATCAGCCGATGTTGATTGCGTCCTCTCTGGCTCTCCGTAGCTTGACGCCATGACCGAAAAGGTTCAAGACGCAGGCAGAGAGATCTGTGTCAGTACAGAGTGGCAAGGGGGCCAGCGCACCCCCGCTCGTGGGCGGACCCGCTCAGCACCCACGCGCGGGCCCACCTCGCAGTTCGCGAGAGGCGCCACATGACATGATCAACACGATACGAGCGAGATCCGGGCCACTGAGACGTGGGCCAGGAAAGTACTACCAGGCTGCTGCACCGGAAACGTCAGCAAAATCTGGCGGCATCGCAGGGGATAAACACGACTACACGAGACGTGCAGCAAACAGCAGCAGCAGTGCGAGAAATTACCGAACTACCACTGAGCCCCGCTCGGCTCGGCTAGGACGCCGGCGGACCCGTTCCGAGCTCGGGAAAGCTTCGGAGCGCTAACGGCGATCTACGGTACGGACTACGGAGGAAGTAAATTTCGGCACCGGCGGGTAGGGAGAAAGGGTTTAGACTTTAGAGCTCTCACCTGATGAATCGACCAGCGGGGCGAGGAGCGGCCCTCCGTCGCCGTTGAGAACCTTGGCGGCGGCGGCGGCGGCGCAATCTTCTTTCGTTTTTACACCTGATAAAAAAAAGAGTGGGGAAAAAATCTGAGGATTAAGATATCTCTGTATAATAAGCAGGAAGGGATTTTGGAGAAGACAGAGATGTCTTGGAGCAATTGAGATGGAATTCATTACCGGGTAGTCTCCCTGTCGCTCCGTCGATGTCCCTTCTCTCAGGCTGCCTCACTCTCCTGGCTTCCCTGGGCCGCCTCCCGGCCCGGCGTCTCACTAATCGTCACTTGCTTGACCTTCCTGCATCTCCACTGGCCTACCCACGAGCCTGGCCGATCCGGACACCGAAAATCGGTCCAATCAGGTACCAGAGACCTCTTTTCGGTTGAATTTGGACCAACTTTGGTCCGTACTACCCAGGCCGAACCTAAAATCTCGGTACGCCTTGAGGACGCCGGACGAAGCGAATTCGGCGAGTGGACCAACCTGTCAGCGACAGAAGCCGACTCGTCGCCATCCTTCCCGTTGTTTTCCTTTTCCCGCCCTCGCCGCTACACTCCTCCCGCCATTCTTCCGGCCTATAAAAGTCGTACATCTCGCCGTCTCTCTTCACAGTCCCTCACACCACTACAACTCCGGCGAACTTCGGACGTTCGCCCCTTTCTTCCTCCTCAACTTCGGCGAACTATGGCCGAGGGTCGTCGCCGTGAGAAGCTCGGCTGCTCCACGAGGCGGGCTATACGGCGCTGCCGGACACTCGCCTCCCATTAGGCTGGAAACTCAGCGCCGGCGGGATCCCTGTTCCGCCGGTGCCGGACGGAGAGGACCTCGCCGGAGAGATCCAGGCGGCTATCGTCGCCGTGCAAGACCCGGATCTCGCCGAGGATCAGGGTAACCTTGTCTTTTGGAGGCAGTTTTTCGTGACAGACGCCTCGAGGAACTCGCCCGACACGATGGACCGCCGGGCTCGCTGCCGCCGCCGCGTAACAATGCGGCTTACCGCCGCCGCTGGTGGAGCGTTTCAGGGCGGACTCTCGCCGGAGTCATGGCGCACATCGAGGCCGGCAACAACCCCCGTCTTGGCCTGCAGTTGCGGCGTCCGGCGGCGGCCACGGCGGCGGCCTTTTCTAGTTATGAAATCCAATATACTATGTACCTCCTTGCCTATTTTAATGAAATTCCGCTATTCGCCTATATTTCGCCAAGTTTAACTGAATTTAGCCAAACTTGAAAACTCGGCCTAGGTACGCGAGTGGAAAATTGGACATAACCAGACCGAAAACGCGATTCGTCCGGCCAAAAATTGGTCCGATTTTTGTCCGACCAACGAGTGAAGATGCTCTTAGCGCATTTGGCGCTCTTGTGTGGGCCCGTGGCTCCGGACCTTGGTCTGCTCTCTTTCTCTCCTGTAGTAGTTAATAACGCGCACAAGTCCCAACTCCCAACTGTACCCATCAGAGTCGTCCTCTCTCTTTCAAACCAACTCCAGTCCAAGCCGGGCAATGCTTCCGCACGCTCGGGCTGACGTGCACAAGAGCTGTAAAGACAGGTAGGTGGGCGCGCATACTCAAACGTTCTCATGATTTTCCTGGAGGACTGAATATAATAAAACTGTGAAGGAGAAAATTACATGTGTATGCAAAAAAGTCCAGCTCGAGCTGGATGAGTTTACAATTAATTCACTGGGGTGCGTACCATGAGAACACATTACAGCTGGCTCAGCAAGATGGAGAAAACACTAGACAACTACAGAACCTGATGGCAACATCAACTGACATATCTAGCACACCACAAAATGACAAGATGCCAGGAAATA
Organism: Avena sativa; assembly: GCA_916181665.1. Lineage (NCBI taxonomy): Eukaryota > Viridiplantae > Streptophyta > Magnoliopsida > Poales > Poaceae > Avena > Avena sativa. The sequence continues at coordinate 410,462,269 of OV702281.1, read as the reverse complement.
CTAATTTGCTTCAGAATAGATCTCCATAGTCGAGTTTGAAATCAATCAATCACGATTGGCTGTGCACGTGTAAGAGCCAGGAGGCACATGAAATTTAAGCTCGGTGTATGTATTATATGTACACATTGTACGGACGGACAAGCAATTGACGGCATCATATCAAATCTCACTTATTTAGACAACACACAGATACCACACGTAACAGGCCAACAAATAGGACGATATCTCACCACGCACGAGGGGGTGCTCCGGACCCCGAGTCGTTCAGCCTATCGAGCAACGCGTTGAAATCTATCTGCTGGCCGCTCTCCGTCATCCTCTGGATCACATTCAGCACCTGGTCCCTTGGATATCCCATGGTGATCGCCTTCTCAATCATCTCTCCATACGGATGGCCTCGCATCATGTGCTGCGATGACCCCGGATGGCTCATCTGTGGTGCCTGAACTGCAGAAGGGCCACTTGGCGGGTAGCCATATGCGGGGTTGTAACCTTGCGAATGCCCCTGCGGCGCATATTGGGGCGGGCCCGCATATGCACCCTTACTTGGAGGCGGCCCGAAAGAGCCCTGGCTTGGAGGAGGTAGCTGCTGCCTTTGCATGTTGTGCTGAGGTGGTGGCTGAGACGGACCGTATGAATATTGCACTTCAGGATGACTCCCACCTGATGGAGCAACGGTGCTGTACTGTCCTTGCATGGGCGCACTGCCAGGCAGAGTTTCAGGGGAAGGGTTCATCGGCTGGTGGGATGGATAGCGAGAGTAGTTCGGTGGGGTCTGAGGTCTCATCTGAGTTTGGACATGAGGATGTTGTGGTTGTTGCACTGTCTGAGGAAGGTGAGGGTTGGATTGCTGCGGTTGCACTTGTGATGGAGGGAACTGTTGAGCATTAGACAGCTGGGACTGCTGCACTGGTTGTGTTGGGAACTGCTGGGCATTAGATAGTTGTGACTGCTGCACAGGTGGAGGAAATGGCTGCTGCGAGTAAGTCTGCTGAGGCTGAGCCACTGGTCCAGGAGATGAACGGGAGGGTTGCTGCTGCCACTGCTGCTGGTAAGGAGGGTAAGACTGGGGTTGGGTTTGATTTGCTAACTGAGGCTGGGTTTGATTTGCTAACTGAGGCTGGGATGGATGAACATCTTGAGCTTGAGGCCTTGCTGGCAAGTATTGCACCTCTGGCTGTAATTGCTGCCCTTGTGTGTCCTGGTTGCCTGGAGCTTGCTGTTGTGGGTAGTAAGCAACGGCTTGGCTAACAACATAACGGTCCTGGTGTGGTACAAGAGAGCTAGGGGCTGTCTGCTGCACAGGTTGATCATTGTACTGTTGAACTGGTTCAGAGGCTCTTGGTGCAAGCAATGAAGAGTTCACCTGAGGAGGTAGAACAAGTGCCAGCTGCTGTTCCCGCTTTTCTTCAAGCTTCTTTGGCTCGGGGAAAGAAGGCATTGGCACATCTTCTTTCTTTTTAGATTCGTCATGTGTAAGTTGAAATTTAGCTAGTTCCTTCTGAGTTTCTGCCAACTCTTGCTTGTCACGAAGAATTTGAATAGACCTGTGTACCTGCATCATGTAAGATTTTAATCACAGTTAGAAAATTGGAACAGAGTCAATGCTCTAGATCTATCAAATATAAGCGCCAACGTGAAGCACATGCAAAAACAAAAGTATAAAAATAAATTCTCTTTGGATAATCTCAGCATTTGCAGAGTTTCTTAATAGCAACAATATGTGGTTGATTTTCTGAAATTTCATAATCTCAGGGTTTGCAAAGTGTTTCTTAATAAAAATACAAAACAACATAAACATTGTAATAGAATGTATGCTTTAACTGCAGTTTCCAATTTGTATATGAACACATAATTATATAAATCAGAGGAGTGAAGTGCATAAACGGGCAATGAAACTGGTTTATCGTAAGGAAGTCAAAAATGTCATTTTTCATGTGCATTCAGCTATCAGCAACAGTAATGATGCTTGTATCCTCTGGTGCATCATGGTCCATGGATCGCCCTAAGGCCTTGTTTACTTCTCCCGTATTCGCTAGTGTATTCGCGGGGATCGGAGGGGATTATCCAATTCCCGCAAAATCCCTGTATTCCGTTTACCAAGCCGGGTTTGACCGGGATAATCTCAGGATATCCCCATAAATTCTCTTGTTTTTGTCTAGATTAAAAACTCTTCTCCATAGTAGTGTATTTTTTGGGAAGCGTATTTGAGGGGATTGAAGAGTATTGGGTGAACACCAAATACTGTGACATCCCCAAACCTCTAGAGGGTAAAAATACTAGAGAAGTAAACAAGGCCTAAATGTGTTTCGTTGAGAAAAATATCATCAGTTGTGGCAGCTCTACGTTGAGATAAAACCAATGTTTACAATCTCAAAGGTGCAGAATACACAGATACAGAGATAATACTCAATAATTGCCTCCTCAAATATGACTTATATAAGACCCTGTTAGTGGACACTGGACAGGCACAATAAGATGAAGGGCAAAGCAAGTCCAGCTATCTCTAACTGATTGTTCTTCCCTCACAATAACTCCAAACATGAAGTATGCTTGATGCCTTGCTATAAGTGTTAGAACTAGATCAATAGTTAAAGGACATTAGCTTAGTGGACCTGCCCAAACATCCCTACAAGCCTTACACAAGCGCATGCCAGACAGTAACTTGTATGGAGTACCATGGGTATGAGATCAAGCATGAGCATACTTCTGATGCCTCACAGCTGCATATAGACTAGAGACTTATAGTGTCACTGTGATGATTTGACTTCTTTAGTTATTCAGGTAGGAGTAGGACCACAGGTCTAATAAATATGGGAACATGCGTGAAGCTCCCCATGCATGTGAAGTGACCATGGGGCTTTCTGAACAATTTTGTGAATTAGTGGTCAAAATTGCTTCAGGCCTATTCCTGTAAGATAAACCATCTATGCCACAACGCAGACATAGTAAAATCATCACGGGTTACCTAACACGTTTTAGTAAACCATATGAAACATTCAGGTTCAGTGCAGCTTGGGATTCCAAGCTATTCACGCACATCAAGTCAGTGTAGGATAGGCCAAGACAAACCCTGAACTTTGGGCTAGGCTTGATCATCATGTAGAGATGACTGGATTGCAAGGATTAAGTGTCGTTCAACAAGTCTAGACTTGTCGCACGACAAGTCTACTTGTCGCACGACAAGTCTACCTGTCGCAATCCTGATGTCGACAAGGTAGAACGACAAGAAAAGTTTAACTTGTCGGCGACAAACCTAGACTTGTCTCTGTGAAATAGTCGATCGACAACTTAAAGGGCTGGGATATAAGAAGCCTCGCGTGAAACCCTACACCCGTGAGTCCCTCCCCCTGGCGCTGCCTCTACTCTGGCCGCCGCTGGCTCTCCGCCGCCTCCGCCTCCGCCTCTCCCCTGCCCTCCCCTGGAACTTCTTCTCTTGAACTTATTTACTTGCTTGTGGGCGTGTGGTTGTGGCATTGGGCATCTGAACTTATTTGGTTATGAGCTTGGTATTTTTTAGTAGTTACTTGGTTTTTTTTTTTGAAACAATAGTAGTTACTTGGTATTAATAGGCTAGTTACTTGGTATTTTTTTAGTAGTTCATTGTCGACAGCACATCGACAAGTCTAGCACTTGTCAAGACTTGTCTACTTGTCGGTACCCCAGCGACAACTTGCGACAGGTTGACATGTAAACGTTGCTGGGTTGGCTACCAGTAAGTACCCATTCCAACCTGTGCTGCCCCTTCATCGAGGCATGAAGTATAAAGGATACAGTCCATAACTAGTTCATACCATTTTACAAATGCCTCAGATTGAAGGATGACATGGCACTCTTGCATAAAAGATTAAACATGATGCATGGCTATAATCTCTTTCAACTAACCAACAAATACTAGTTGGAGTGGAGCAAAAGAAATAACTACAGAAACATATGAGCTACAAAAACTACAGCAGAACAAACAAGCGACGTCATCACGTAACACTTCCTAAATCGATGGCTATTGCTAATTACTCCCTCCATCCAGAAATAACTAACTTGAGTTTATCTAGATTCGAATGTATCTATACACTAAAATATGTCTAGATACATTTGAATCTAGACAAACTCAAGTCAGTTATTTCTGGACGGAGGGAGTACAATTTACTACATGATCAATACCGTGCATAAACACATCGAGGGAACGAACTGGAGCAAACATTTACAAAGCATACATGACATAAAATTTTGGATGCAATGGATGGGCCTTTGCATAATGATGGGAGAGGGGCCGTGCGTTCCCATCACCCATGTTTGACGCATGAATGATGAGATCAGATGTGCCATAATTTGTTGGACTACACTTCTTTTCGGCTTCTAGGAGGGCTTCTCCCAGAAGCTACCCTCTCTCAGCTTCTCCCAGAAGCCCGTCTCCCAAATTTGTTTAAACTTCTAAATTAGTATTCCCAATGGAAATTTAGAAGTTAAAACAATTTGGGAGACGGACTTCTCGAAGAAGCTAAGGGAGGGTAGCTTTTAGGAGAAGCCCTCCTAGAAGCCAAAAAGAAGTGGGCCTAAGTGTGGGCAACAGAGCCTCCAATATTTAGCATGCATTGGGAATGCACACATGCACGGTTATTTGTGCATACAGTGCCAGTGTATGTTGTGTGCATATGTTCTGTACCCTCTACTCCCTAATAAAATGTTCTGATGTAATAATATCCAGTAACATCTAGAGACACAACAAATAGTGCATACATATCAAAAAATTCGTAGATATATAGTAATATATAGATGGACATATGGCATGATTATACAACTGAAAGAATTATATTCTCAAAGCAATCTTACAACTAATATTAACTTACTTCATGTAGATGTTTCTCAAGGGACTTCAATCTTAGATCAGTCTCACCACGAAGCATGTCACTTCGAAGGTCGCCTATGGACCTCTCAAGCTTATAGCAATAAATCTCCAGTTGTGAAAGCCGACTAGTAATTCCCTCGAGAGATCTTAGCAAATTGTCAGCATATTTCTTCATGCATCTTTCAACAGCAGAAAGTACATCCTCTTTGACATAACTTTCTTGTTCATAAACTGAGACGGATGGTCTCCCGAATCGGCTCTCATGAAAATCCTGTTGCGAAAGTACAGAATGATCAGAGAAAGTACTGAAAGGAAGGTGAGCATTTTAACCACAGGCCACAGCCATAACAAAATTAGTACCGTTTCGAAAAAGGAATAGCTCGCCAGTGACACCTTGTATAATTTGGATGGAAGTTATCTTTTAAAATTCAAGAGCTCACTGAAGATTGTCAATAGTGACATCTGATGGCCTACATTTTATCATTTAAACCTCCACCATATCAGTTCAACCTCCGCCATCCAGCAATACGAAGGGCATTACTATCAAATTTCCAGCATGGTCAAAATAGTTTTGGTTAGTCCCTTACAATTTCCTATCTAGTGACTAGTACCGTAGAAACAATAACCTCTGTGGGGTTTGATCAAATAGGTGGCACAAGATTTATCTTAACCCACAGCAGCACTATCATGTAGTGCTCCTAAATCCAACTAGCAATAATCTACTAGATTGTTCAGCTTATAACCTGACGTGAAATGTGAATTGACTACTTTTATACTGCATACTTTAGAACATTATACTTTATATGAAGTGGGGATTAAACTATGAGACATTAGGACCCCAAAAAATTAAAACACCAGATGTTGACCTTTCTACACAAGTATAAGAATGTCACGAGTTTCCCTCAATCAGAGACAAGACAGTTGATATTGTGTAAAACGTAGCGCGTCTAACGCCCTAGGCAGAACCACAGCTGATGCGTACTAACAGTGAACATAGAGATCTATCCATGCGGAATCATCATCTAAATGAATAAACCATTTAGTTTTTCCTGGTTTCCAAATTCTCCAATGGAACGGAGGGATTTGCAGACCAGAACCGAAATTTAGCCCCAAGTTTTGGCACACCAACCACTATCGTTCGCAGAAGGGGTCTAACGGGTAACTATTGCGTGGCGAGATGATGTATACCTTGTCGACTGGATCGGGTCGCTTGGGGTCGGAGGGGGCGGCGAAGTCGTCGTAGGAGCAGAGCACGTCGTCCGTGCCGAAGTCGAAGCTGCGGGATCCCCGGCCTGAGGGGACGCCGGAGCCGGACATCGCGGCGTTAGGGTTTTGGCGCGACGCGCTTGCTTGGAGGGGAAGGGAAGGGGCGAAGGGCGGTTGATGAGTAGCAGGTGAGAAGAGGAGGAAGAAGGTATCCGTGAGACAAAAAGGGAGGAAGAAGGATTTATTAGTCCGTGCCGTTCCTTTTAGGGCCCGCTTGTGTGTTGATTAAGCAAAGGTCTCGCCGTCTCGGTTGAGAGGATAAGACTAATTTTTTTGAAAAACATAATTAATCTATTAATAAGCATCAGCAACAATTTTGTACACTAGCACGAGGACGCGTCTTCATTCTCGCTCCTGAAAAGTCATCCTGCTAAGCAGTAACAATCGTCGAAAAATAAGAAACATATACTACCTCTGTTTTAAAAAATAAGACATCCTCGTTTTGCTACCAAGATTTATTTTAAATACTCCCTCCGACTCATATTAGTTGACTTGGATTTGTCTAGATTTGAATGAATCTAGACACTATTTAATATATATGTTCATCTAAATTTTGATAAATCCAAGTCAACTAATATGGGTCGGAGGGAGTATATAAAGAATGTTGGTATAAAATTAGCATCATTGGAAAGTATGTTTCAATACGAATATAACAATACTAATTTTACACAATATAATCAAGTTTTAGTTGCTCTATTTATTCGGTCAAAGTTTGCTTTCAAATGCGTGTGCGTCATATTTCTTGAAACGGAGGTGTAGAGTTTTACACCACACAGTGGCCTAAACCTAGGTAAACTGTCTGTGTTCCTCTTGCTGTGATTCTACTATTCCTCGCCAAGTTCACAGAGAGGTTCGGAGAGACCGTGTTTAGCCCCTGCGTTCGATACCTTTCTACTTCGCGAGATACCCTGCCAGGACAAATCTCCGACATTTCTAGTTTACTCTGAATCGTTGGTTGTTGCAGCGGATGAAAATAGGCCAGGGTTAAAGATTCACCTGCAGCTGCACATACATATGAGATAAAGATAATAATAAGCATATTCATGTATGAAATGATCTAATATAGATAGGATTGTGGGCAGCACATCCATAAACACTAAAGCCCCTGCGAGTCACAGGCATAGCAATAATCTTTTGATCCAACCATTATATCACGAAGCACTGGGTTATAACAATTATTAAGTAAAATACATAATAAATCCTTAAGAATGGTGATGTTGTTGTTGCTCCCAAGTGGATCCCTAAACTAAAACCGTACTCACCTTGTTGTCACTAGGTTTCACATGAAGTCGTCGGTCACCACTCATCTCTCCCCAAGCCCTTATCAATCCCCAGGATCTTGGGTACCTACAAGTCCATGGATCGAGACAAGACATAAAGAAACAAAGATACATATCTCCTATTCAATCTCATGTATAAGATGCACATAATTTCTACGAGGTTTCAGTTCAACCTGCAACCAGTGAGGACCACTCACTCGTAACAATAAGATCAAGGATAGAAAAAATTGTGCAAAATACTTAGATCGAAATCAAATATTCTTATAATGGTCGCCAAATCAGAAGATCTTAGGTACAAGATGATGGCTATGGCTATGGAGTGGATGGAGGATGGAGAGGATGAATTATGGTGATGGTGAGGTGGTGGATCTCTTTCGCTGTTGTTTTGATGCAATCTGAGAATGGTGATCCTATACGCGAGGGCTGGAGTCCTAAAATATATTAGCACCTTCATAAAAATTGTTGTGTTTGACATAGTGAAGCCAACGCCACTCAGTACGGGTGGACCGTATGGGCGGACCGTACGGGTAGGGCTTGCCTGTACGGCTGGTCATTAAACTTTCTAGAGGTTTCTCTTCGACCACAATTAGCTTGGCTGAGTAGGCAACGTGATAATCTTCAATAAATGCTTCTAATTTCGCCTTAAAAGTATGACTTCCTACATAACACAAATTAAAATTAAGGATTGCATATTTTTACAATAATTAGTTATTGGTAGCAATGCTAGAGAGATTCTTGGTTAATTATTTGACTTAAAGTATAATTTAAACATAGAGAAAGATAACTATTTTTACAGTAATCAACTTCCACAAAGCTCAAATCTTGATCCTCCTCTAGCAAGAAATAAAAAGATCATAAGGAACTCAGTGTTTAAACTGAAATAACGAGAAGATGAATTCACTTATGGTTGGTATTCATATGTATCAAGCAGCTCTTTCATTTGAAAAGCTCATCAAAATTAGAGAAGTGCCAAGAGTACTATACAAGCTGTGTTAACTCCACCGTGCAGGGTGTGCATGGCTACGATGTGGCATGTTGTTTCGTCCAGCGTGCATGACATGATAGAATCGTGTTGTTGTCATCCGAGGTGAACTCGATGAGGCGTGGCTAGAGGGAGGTTTGTCCCCCAGGTCAGGAATGATCTGCCGGTTGCCTCTTTTTTTACCTGAGATGGTCGTCGGCTTTACATCCCCGGGTCAAGTACCCAGGGTAATCTTCTCAAGTAGGTGCTTTGAGCTTCTGGTATCACGTCCCCGTGAAGCGTCCGATCCGAAGCCCGTTGAACCGCCAACCTCTGAAATCTGTAGGACCGACATAGAGGTAGTAATATATCCTCATTATGACATGTCTAATCTTTTTCTTTGAGGAATTGAGAGTTTAACCACCACCCACATCCAACGTTTTTATTTTGGATCGTGTTGAGCGTCCTTCGGGGGATCGGAATCCCCCCATCCTCCAGGTCCAGTGATTGACACGTGTCATGTAGCATGCACGCATGCACTTCCCACGCTACCACGCACGATAGAATCAAAAGCAACAGACAGAAAAATCCCTTCATCCTTACATCGCGCTCGTACAAGGTGTCTACACTCGCATCCCCTCCTTTGTGAGCCATGACCATCACCGGAGAATCCCGTCACACCATCGCCGGAGAATCCCATCATCCCATTGCTGGAAAACTCCATTGAAAGCACCTTCTCTTGGCGTTCACAACACCTCCACCCTTCACATGGCAGGGTCACCTTCCCCTTGGAAGCACCTTGTCGCGCTCATCACCGCTGATACGCCCAATTTGCATCACCATTCTATATCATAATTTACCTCTATTCATTGATATTTGTCTTATTATGAGGTATTACTTATGACTTTTTATCTGTTTATGCATGTTGGATGATTCCTGGAGGATGGATTGCTGGAGTCTGGATTCTGATGGCAAAGATCAGAAAAATACTAGAAAAATATGGAAACATATTATTTTGCCAGAAGACGAAGGATGCCAGAAGGAGGGACTAAGAGGGGCCTCAGGGGGGCCACACCCCCCTAGGCACGGGCCCACCTGACCCTGCGCCTAGGGCAGGTGTGGCCCACCTGCCCGGCCTCCGACTCCGCCCCTTCGCCTATATCTTCCCTTCGAAACCCTAAGGCTCGGGGAGCGACCACAGATAGATTTCCGCCACCTCTGGGGCAGAAAACACCGAGAGAGAAAGATCTCTCCGGCAGACAGATTTCTGCTGGGGGAATTCCTTCCCGGAGAGGGGAGACCATCGCCATCAACACCATCATCAAGCTAGGCTTCATCGGGATCATCATCATCATCCACACCATCATCTCCACCAGCACCATCATCACCACTCCGTCCTGCTGTAACAATTGTGTTGAATATTGCCTTAGTTCTTAGGAGAAACTTTCCTGGTGTTAATTACTATTGTAGTTGATGCTTGTGAGTAGAACCATTGGATTATTGTTTATGTTCAGATTGTTATCCATTACCGTATCATCTTTGATCTTGATCCATATGATGTATTGTGAGTAGTTTGTTTAGTTCTTGAGGACATGGGAGAAGTTATTTTGTTAGTAGTGAATCTGTGATGAGTTATTATTCAATGGTTTAGTATTTAAGTTGTGGTGCTATTCTTCTAGTGGTGTCATGTGAACGTCGACTACATGACACTTCACCATTTATGGGCCTAGGGGTATGCATTGTGTATTTGGCTACTAATTGTGGGGTTGCCGGAGTGACAGAAACCTGAACCCCCATTAGGACACCTTTGCAGAAGGGAGCGTAGGATATCATAGTTTAAGGTTGTGGTTAGATTTATATCTTAATTACTTTCATGTAGTTATGGATGTTTGCAGGGGGTTTAATCACAAGTATGTATTAGTCCTAGGAAGGGCGGTATGTTAGCACAGGTTCACCCCACACAACACTTACAAACACCGGAGAAGAGTACTCAGCTATTTGAAGCGAAAGCACTTGACAGAATTCCCATGTGTCCTCGAGAACGTTTGGTCCTTATAAGTATTTTCACTGGCTTGTCCTTTGCTAAAGAAGGATTGGGCCACTTGCTCCATTTGTTCGTTACTTCTGTTACTTGCTCTTTGTTTTGTTGCCTTGTCAAAAAACCACTAAAATTCCGTTGCTAAGTATTCACAAGGATTTCCTGCTCCATACCACTGTTCAGCACCTTCTGCTCCTCGTTGGGATCGACACTCCTATTTATCGAAAGTACTACGATACACCCCCTATACTTGTGGGTCATCAAGACTATTTTATGGTGTCGTTGTCGGGGAGTGAAACACTATTGAAGAGTGAAACTGGTAAAGGAAACTTTTACTGCGAGTATTGCTTTTGTTACTGTTTGTTACTTTGTTTCTAATATGGATAACCCACTTGGTTTTCTGTTTGGGAAAACTACTACCACTGCTAGGGTAGTAGATGAACCACCACCTGTTGAGATAGATCATTTTAAGATACCTACAAGTATTGTTAATCGTGTTATGGATAATTATTATTTTAGGGATGGAACTATCCATCCCGGTGATCACTTGCTTTTTATCCATGAATTATGCGGGTTGTTTAAGTGTGCAGGTATCACAACTGAACAGGTGAAGAAAAAGTTACTCTCCATATCCTTGAAAGGGAGAGCTGAAGAATGGTATAAGCTGCTGAAGAATGGACAATCCATGGAATGGGAGGAGATGGCATCTCTCTTTTACTCTAAATTTTATCCTCCGAGTGAGATTCATAAGGATAGAAATCTTATATATAACTTTTGGCCTCTTGATGGAGAGAGTACAACTCAAGCTTGGGGGAGATTGAAGTTACTAATGCTTAAATGTCCTATTCATGAACTCCCTAATAATATTATTCTCAATAAATTTTATGCTAGGCTTCCTCTTCATGATAAAGATTTACTAGATGCTTCTTGTGTTGGATCATTCACACGTATGAAGGAAGAAGCTAAATGGGATCTTCTAGACCGTATTCAAGATAACACTAAAGCTTGGGAGAATGACAAAGGAAGAAAGTCAGGTATAAACTATGATTATGAATGCATTAAATCGTTTATGGGAACTGACAACTTCCGTGATATTAGTAATGAGTTTGGTCTTGATTCCCAAAGTATTGCCAACCGTTTTAAGGCTTTTGCCTCTTACATTGAAATTCCCAAAAAGAAGTGGAATAAATACCATGCTCCATATAAAGATGTTGTTAGTCATGCTCCAATTAGAAGTACTCAAGTTTGTACTACTAATCATATTGTGCCTGAACCTCATATTGAGAAAATGCCTTTCCCAGCTAAGGTAAATGAGTATTCTATGATTATTAGTGCAAATAACAAAGGTACAATGAAAACTGTGGAGCCTGGTAAGCATTTGAATGCTGAACCTGTGGTAGCTATTGTGAAAGACACTGTCACTAGAAATAGAGAGGATGAGCACATTGTCTTCTGTGAAGACGCTTCTAATATTATCTCTCATCCTAGTAAGGTTAGAAAAGCTAGTGTTCCTGTGCTTTCTGTTAAAATTGGTGATCATTTGTCACATCCCAAGATTTTTCAAATCTTGTAATGTGAAAAATAAATGAATAAAATAAAACTTTGTTGATTTTCAGGATGAGAAGAAACTTTTGATTCCAATTGGAAACTTTCAAACCTATTCTTGATCAAACAAATCCTAAAGGGATTTGAAAATATAAACATTTAATAAGGAAAATATTAAATATGTGAAATTGCTATTTTTGGATCTTTTAATAAAAAGTTTTGGTTTACAAATGAAAAGGTAGAATTATAAATAAGGACATTTTTTTAGAGCCAAATTAAAACTTGGCCAAGCCCTTGAAATAAAATATTTCTATTTGACAAAAATAGTAAAGGTTTATTTAAATAAAATAATGGGAATTTATTAATACCCAATTTTGTTAAAGTAAAGGCTTTTCCATTTTACTAAAACACTAAAACTTATTAATTTATTTTAAATAAGTTTTCCAAGTATTTTATATTCTCAAATAAAACCTACTGAATTGTTTTAGTTTTATTTTTAGATTTCAAATGGAGATTTTAAATAAAACAAATCCTATTTGAATGAATAACTAAGGACTATTTATTTAATTATTAAATAGATCCTAAAAAGAATAAAAATATTATTTTGTTTTTGGACTTTGGTTTGTGTTGTTAAACAGAACCAAAACTCAATGCAAAGTTTGGAGGAATTTTGAATTGATTTGTTGATTGATTTGTTTGATTGAATTTCAAAACAGAAAATAGAAATAGAAAAAGATAAAGCAATCAGAAAGGAAAAAATAGAATCAGACAGCAGCCCAACTGGCCAGCCCAACAAGGCCCAGTTAGCCCAGTTCCTCTCTCCCCGCATAAAACGTTTTGCACCTACTTATCGACCCACAGAGACACCGACCGGTGGACCCAACTACCCACTCCTCTCTCACGCTGCCAAGCGGACCCCACCCCTCATGTTCATCGTCTTCCCCCTGATCACGTCGCCCTGCCGTTGCAGCCAGTAACGCCGGCGATCAATTCGCGTTAACAGGGGCCATTACTCCACCCCGCGACCACGCTGTTTTAAACGCCCTCGCCTCCTCTCTGATTCCCCTCAAACCCCGCTTCCCCTCTGCCTCCAGGCTGCGACAATTTCGCCTCGCATCGTCACTGACTCCGGCGAGTGCCGCAAGCAATTACGGCCAGTAGACACCGCCCCTTGCCTCCTCGACCAAGCCCACACACTCTCCAGACCTAGGCGCACCTCCCTGTGCCTTCCGTTCGCCCGTGCTCACCCCAGAGCCTCGGCTTCGACAACCTCTGAGCGCCGCCGCGTCTGCTTCTTTCTCCGGCGACCTCCCCCTGGTAAGCCAGACCACCCCGAGCTCTCTCTATCATACTCGCGTGAACCCCAGGACTGCCCGCGTCTAAATGTGTCCTCGTTTTGCCTCGGAGTGAACCACAACGTCGCCCCCGACAACGACCAGAACCACCTGACGCCGCCACCCACTCCGGCGAGGAATCCCCGTCGCGTCGGAGCGCCCCTCGATGAACCGACCACGCCTCGAGCTTCACCTCGACCTCGCAAGCACGGTGAGCGTCTCCGTTAGCCACCTTGCTTCCTGTATCGCTGGCTCCGCCGTAGACAGAGCGTGCGCCGCCGCCAACGCCGCTGCTTTTGGGTCATAGCGTAAGAACCGTTAGATCTGAATCGGACGCGTAGGAATAGAATCAACTCGAAGGGGTACGAGTGGACCTGAGCCGTGCGGTCGAAATAAGATCCAACGCACCAGAGAGGCTGATCCGCACGAAGCGGTAACGCCCAATAAGAACACGACGCGTGGCACTAGTTGTTTTAAAACAGATTTTAGAATCTGATTTAGATGCAAATTTGTAAACCCCATAACTTTTGATCCACACGTCCAAAATTTGAAAATTTTATATCAATGGAATCAGTGGAACAAGACCTAGCCAACCATGCAATTTGTTTAGTAAAAAGCTTCTGTTAAAATGTTTGTTTTTGCAGAAACTTGTGTATGCTTGTTTAGGATATAAAAATTTATTCCAAAATGATTTTGGGTTGAAATCTTTGCAAAAATGGTTTGTTGTGAACCTACTGACCCTAGGAACCAACCCATGGATTTAAAAATGAATTTTGTGAAGTTTAGGAATAAAAACTTGAATTAGCTCATATCTAGTCAAATAAAAATATTGATTTTGTTATGGAAATGATTTTTGAGAAAAACCTTTGGAAAATGTTTTGATTCAAACCTACTGACCCTAAACACCAAGTTTTGGGAATTAACAAATTATTTGGTGAACAATATAAAATTGATGCCTTGCTAAAAACATTTTCCACCATATGAAATAATGATTTAATGTAAAAATGGTTTATAGATAAAACCCTTTTGCAAATGATTTTGCCACTTTAGAAAATGACCACTTTAAACCTTAAAATGTATATAGCCTAGTAGAAACCACCTTTGCAAATAAAACTAACTTTTGCATGCTTGCATGCATGACTTTGTTTCTATTATTTTATGTGTGATTGAATTGTTTGAATATTGGTTGGAATGCTAGTTGAATCTTTGTTTGCTTGATTGATTTGTAGTGAAGTTAGAAGAGTGTGATATTAGCAAGATCAAGAAGTGAACCAAACATCATCTACCAAAAAGGCAAGTGACACTATCATCCAAGTCCTACTATTTTCATTACACTTAATGGATTTTGTAACATGCATGGAAAGGTTTACTATATTTTATGCTATGCTAAATCCTAATAGGATACCCTTATATATTCCTTAGTGGAAACATTGTAGTTGTAGTATGCTTAGCCCTGCTATATATATTGGTATGGGATACATGTTATGAATATATGAAGTATTGAAAAGATATATGTTTTATATAATAAAACAAGTACTCAATGAACCACCTGGGTGGACAAGGATACTCAAGGTTGGACAAGGTGGCAACAAAAGGAACCATGTTTATATGGCTATCTCCTTTTGTATGTGCACTAGAAGAAAACCACCCAGGGACTTAGAGATTGAACATGTTTCTCGTACAGTGGCTTCCGTGTACAACCACATGCTAAATGGGCTCTCGCTTAGTCAACTACATAGTGGAAGACCCATGCATTGGCATCTTCAGGTTAACTAGATTTGTGCTAGGGAACTTGAAACCCTACATTGGTGCCTGAATGACAAGCTAGCATTGTGTATTGGGAGGACTCCTATGGAAAGACTTTGTCACATTCTCAATCTGCCAGTACTCCATCTTGGTGAGTACTTATCCAGCGTCCACTGGTGGCATCAAGATGAGATTGTGTCATGTGGGTAAAGTGTACAAATTCTGCAGAAGATCAAATTCTAGGTACTTAGCCGTGTCTTCGGTTATGGACAATACTGAGCAACTAAGGCCTGAAGCTATGGAAGATCTCGACATTCCAATTTCTCAAAGTTAAAACTTGAGGGTGACAACAAGGGATTTTGAAACACTTGGTGGATTCCAAGGAGTTCAGAAAGATTTTACAAAAGATCAAAACCATTTTGAAAAGATAGGATAAAACTATATTGCTTTATGCAAATGAGCCTAAACCCCACTTAGCCAAATATGCATGTATTGATAGGATCCACTTATATTCTACATAGTAGTGAAACTTGCCAATACAACTCAAATGTATTGACCCTTGTGGCTGCAACTTGTTATGTTGCAGGTTTGTTTGATGTTAGTGAAGTTTATTGATTAGGATTACAAGTCTACAACCAACATGTTTGCCTGTGGCACTTTGAAGATGAAGGACCCCATGCTTATAGATATTCTGCTGCAATGTAATGTAATAGCCAAATGAGCTATGTAAGATGTAATGAAATATTTTATTCCTGGTTATAAAGTTGTATTATGACCTTTGTTTCTTGATATTACATCTTAACTATGGATGCTAGCTATTGATCCAGGGACTAGCATTGTAAACACAGGGATCTCTACCTTATTAAAGGTTGGGAACCTTAAATCATTGCTACTATGGTTTATGTGATATTGGTGCTAGTTCTAGTGCTATTCCTTATGAGCTTTACAGGGAAATTATACATGATATTGGTCCTTGTGAGCTTGAGGACATTGATGTGGTTATTCACCTTGCTAACAAGGAGACCATTTGCCCAATTGGTGTTTGTCACATCCCAAATTTTAGATTTGGTCTTGCATATCATTCATATCATTGCATCATATCTTTCCATGCAAAACCGTCGAGTGAAAAGGTTCGGCGAAACGCCACCTTCAAAACCCTATTTTACTTTGCTACGAGTTTCCTGCGGGAGGCTTTAGAAGGACTTGCGACAACCACCCCTGTAGGTTCGAGTTTTCACGCAAACCTTGACGAACGGTTGTTCCCCTCGACGATACGAACCCGTAGGCGCAAAAATCGCTCTAATCGGAGTTCGTATGCAAAAGCCTCGGACGTTTTAGTAATCCGCCGGAAAACGGTCCGAAAATCCGGACCGATTTCCGAGTTGGAGTCAACTTCTGGACCGAATTGGAGTAGGACCCGCGCAGGAGGCCCACTTAAAGGAACCACCTGGCCTCGTTTTCCGTGCCCGACACCTGCCCCACGCGCCGACCCCGCCGCCTCCCGTCTCCCTCGATCCGCGCACGCGAGCGCGACTCCCGAGGAGCCGCCGCCGCCGGTCGCCTCCGTCAGGTCCGTCTCGCCGTCCTCTCTTCGTTCCCGCCCTTCGCGCCGCCGATGGCCGCCGTCACCGCCGCCATCCACCGCCGCCCGCAGCCGCCGCCTCCACCTCGCGCTGCGCGCCACGCCGCCCTCCCGCATCGCCGCCTTGCCGCCAGCGCCGCCGCCCGCCTCGGCCAGCCGCCGCCGCCGCGAGCACCCGCCGCCCCGCCTCGCCGTCGCCCCGCCTCGGCCACGCCACCCGCCCGCGCGCCGCTTGCTGCCTCGCTGCGCCGCGCTGCGCTGCCGCGTGCGCATTATCGCATGCGCGCATGCATGCACGCATACACGCACGTGCGCGCCGTCTTGTGCGCGCGCAATTTTTTTTTCTCGACCCGTAGTTGACCTTGTGTATCCGCGCAGGAAGGATCTCGTCGCCGGAAGTGATCGTCCCCGCTGTCCGGAACCCGTTCGAAGTCCGTTTCGTCGCCGTTTCCGGTAAGACAGCAGCCACCGTCAGATCTCAGATCAGCGGCCTAGATCGTTAGTTGACCGGTCAGACTCAGACGTTGACTAGTCAGACGCCCAGTCAGCGCCCAGTCAGCAGACGCTTTGACCAGTCAACAGACACAATTGACTGGTCAATTTCGTTAATCCTTTTAGTTGGCAGATTTCGGTGGAATCTTGTAAATTGCGTAGAAATTAAACCGCTTGGCCAAAATTTGCAAATAAAATATGTACGGATTCAGTGAGCCGTGTAGAATCTCGCTGTACCTTTGGTTCAGACTTTTGCTACAAGGTTTGGTACAGTTTAATCAAACTAGTTAATGGCCTTTTCGGAGTAATAAATTCGTAGAAAAAGATCCGTAGCTCCAAAAATCGCGTATGATATGTCCCTGGAAACAGTGGAACAAGGGGAATCTCATCGTGAATTAAAAAGGTAGGCTTACAGTAAAAACTTCTGCAGAAACTGTCTATTGGCTTTCTGCAGTGTTTTAATTACTCGGGGAGTTTTATAATTCCTTTTCGAGTAATTCCAGTTGGTACTATTTCTAATCAGCGATGCCTATGCGGTAGAATTTTCCCAAGATTTTACAAACTGTACACTACCGGTAGTGAATTATTTAAGTTCTAGCTCTAGTTTGGAGCATTACTGTTGTCTAGTAGTTTTCCTAGCGCTAAAACTATTTTCCATGCATGCAATCGGTAGTGTTATGGTATAGGATGTTGTGGTGCAGCTGTAGCACCAATTCACTTGTCGTTCTTGCATTCATGCATCATATTTGTTGCATATACTTGTGCATTGTTTGTTTATGATTGCAATTGTATCGTGTAGATTGTGTTGAGTGCAACGCTTGCTCGTGTGAGGATTGTGCTCCAGACCGCTACAACCAAGGCAAGTAGATGCTACTTTGTTCATGATATCGTCCTACTATTTTCAATGCATTGTCGTGTATTTTGTAGATGCATGTGTAGGATGATACTATCGCTATGCTATGTCCTATTATGTGGTAGGGCTTTCCTTGTAGATGAACCACCGTTGGTAGATGTGCTTAGCCATGCTTTGTTGAACGAGGGCTGGGTTAAATCAATGATACTTGTTTTCTCAAAGTATTGGTTTGTGAAAACTAAAAACAACTTAATCAATAATTTTTGGTGGTTTCATTGCGGAAAGGCACCCAGGTATCAAGAGAGAATGATTGGCTTCTTTATTGTGTAGCTTACGTGTACAACCATGTGCCAATAATGAAATGGGCGGTTGGTTGGACTTAGTAGGTTGTGGTAACTCGAACCCGCGTATCCAGAGATGTAGAATTTTTGATAGGTTGGACCGGTGCGCGTCGGGATTGAGGAGCTACTTCCCGAACAGTCTCTTCTTGGTCTTCTCCCTATCATCACCCAAAATGAGAGTGATGGTACGAGTTGGGCTGGCCAAGTCACATGGGTAAAGTGTACTAACCTCTGCAGAGTGTATAATCTAATCGATTAGCCGTGTCCCCGGTTATGGACATCTGAATTGCTAGATATTGATTCCATGACATGTTTCTCGCTCATTCTAATTTCATAATTGCTTTAATATTGTTGGGTTAACTTAATTGGGTTCTTTTCAAAGAAAATCAAAACTGTTTATGAAAGTAGGACAAATGTATTTGCAAATGCAAGCCAGACACAGCTCCACTTGCCAAATATGCATGTAGATGTTAGTACTATTGTCTCCATTACTAGCTCTACTTGCCATACATTCCATGTATTGACCCTTCGGGGCTGCTACGTTTCATGTTGCAGGTTATTCTGATTCTGATTGATCGTTATAGGCCACGGTACTCCACTCGACACTTGTTCACTTGTGGGAAATTTGAAGAATGGAGGATTTACATGTTTATGTTGCTACCTGAATAATTTGATCTAGCTTTATGCTAAGCTTTTATTGTAATAATGGTACTCTGGATCTTTGTAGTACATGATACACGGTTATTTTGCTATGTTATCTATCTTACTCTATTGTGGGCCAATGAACCGATCCAGGGATTGGCATGTCACATAGAGGCCACGGTCTTTTCAGAACCGGGGTGTTACAGGATGGTATCAGAGCCCGTGTGTCGACTGTAGGATCGTGACCTAGGATTGGATTAGAAAGCCATAGAATTATTAAGCCTATATTAACTCTGTCTTTCCTCTTATGCCTTTCACCCTCGTAAATTCTTACCATATGCTATTCTCACACTTTTCCTCTTTTACTTGATAGATGGGAGACGTCAGGACTAAGTATGTCACCATGGAGTCACCAAGGCCCTTTGCAAGACAGTTAGCTCAGCTCTCTCAGTCATTGGGATTGCCACTGCCTATGTTCAAGGGAAGAAGGCTGTACACCTATGGATATGGAGAGGATGCATGGGAGATCACTACCTTCATATTCAGAGATGCCGCCTTGCCAAACCCCGCACACTTGGTCTACACCAAGACATACTGCAACTGGGGACTTGGAATCAACTTGGCCATACATGAAGCCCTGTCTCGCCAGTGCCACTATGTCCGACACCTACTGCCTGCAGATTCACCCTACCGTGACTATGGAAGGCGTGATGAAGATGGGAACATTGTGGTTACCCCGGGCGACAGGAACAACATGCCGCCCCGTCGGAGGCACATAGATGACATGGAAAGGGAGAATGGAGCTCTAGCAGAGAAGGTGAGGATGATAAAGGAGATTGCAGATTTTACTAGCAATGGAATGGTGGTCCAAGGACAGGAGATTGACACTTTGCATGAAGCTGTGGGAGTTCTGGAGAATGCCCTGATAGCCAGAGATGCAACCATATCTCATCTTCATGGTACGGTGCAGGAGAACACCCAGAACATACAACAGTTGCAAGGGACCGTCCAGGAAAGGGACCAAACCATTGAAGCTATGACAGCCCAGATTGCCGCTCTCCAAGCACAGCTGAATCCACCCTCTGATGATGACAATGGAGATGATGGCAACAATGGGGATGATGATGACAGTGGAGACGATAATGATGATGAGGACGAGGATGATGATGATGGAGACGATGATGGTGGAGGAGATGAAGCTGTTGCTGTTGCAGCTGAGGATGAAGAAGAAGAGGAGGATCCAGAAGAGGTGGAGTTTGAAGTCTCAAGTGATGGTTCAGGAGAGGTGTACACTCCGCCGCCATGGTTGTACCGCGAGCCAAAGCGCCAACGCATGACCGCAAGGACCTACCTCAATCTCTTCAAGAAGTAGATAGAAGTCCACCAATTAGCCCACGTTAGGCAAACTCGTTAGGATTAGTCTCGATCGTTGTGAAGATTAGTTCGTGTTAGTTTAAGAGTGATTAGTTGCTTATTTGTGTACTCCAATATCCCAGGATTTATTTGTGCGGATTTTAATAAAAGAGTTATGGCAATTTAGTTATCATCTGTGTTTTTTTTCGCTGCAGTTTTTCTGCTGATACAGCAGTACTGCGCGATTTTTCATATTTTTCTGGTAACTCGGAAAAATCTGAAAGAAATTGGGCTGATGCGAAACTCTCTGTGCTATATGCACAAAAATTGGCTTAATTTTCTGACGAGTTTAAGTCAGGCGGAAAAATTCGTGAACGCTGCTGGACTATTCTGGCAGAATTGCTGTTTTGGTTGTTCAGTTGATCTATTGTTTAGTTAACCATTGCCAACTCTTGCAAAACTATTTCAGTAGGTATATACTGCTAGGATAACACCTGGGATGTTGCTGGATCACTTGTTTGTTGATGTGTTGCTTGCTTTTGATTGTCTGCTATTGTTTGTTGTTGTTTGATCATATGCATGGGTAGAATCCTATTGTCGTAGTTGATTCTTTCTAAACTTACCTATGCTGAACCGCAGATGCCTCCCCACCGCCAACCCACTGAGATGGAGCAGCTCATGGCAGCTCAGGCACAACTGACCCAAGTGATGACCCAGTTCATGGCAAACCAGAACAACAACAATGGAAACAATCAGCCTCAGGGAGATGCTCTCACCAGATTTCTGAGGTTAAGGCCAGCTAAGTTCTCTACTGCAACGGAACCAATGGTTGCTCTCGACTGGTTGCGTTCAGTCAACAAGGATCTAGTAACTGTCGGATGCACTGATGCTGAGAAGGTGAGGTTTGCCGCTCACCTACTTGAGGGACCAGCCGCTTCTTGGTGGGACACATTTCAGATCACCCACCCGCTGGATACCGTGACTTGGGCTATGTTCGAGGAAGGTTTCAGGACCAACCACGTGTCTTCAGGAGTTCTGAGCCTGAAAAGAAAGGAGTTCCGCAACTTGCGCCAAACCAATCGCTCCGTGGCCGAGTACATTGAGGAGTTCAATAACCTGTCCCGTTATGCACCTGAGGATGTTGACACTGATGCCAAAAGGAGGGAGAGATTCCTGGATGGCCTCAGTGATGAGCTTTCAGTACAGCTACTTGTGGTTTACTGCCCCACTTTCCAGGAGCTTATGGACAAGGCCAGAATCTTGGAAGGGAAGCACAAGCAGGTGGAGAACCGCAAGAGAAAGAACAACAATCATCACTCTGGTTCACACCACAAGTCTCGCACTTCATATGAAGGATACTCCAAGCATGGAGGGAGTGACCATGGGAGCCATGACCGCCGCGATGGACATCGCCATGACAACCATAGGAGCAGCCACCACAACCACAAGGGAGGACACTCTCACCACTCTGGAGGACACGGTGGACATGACCACAACCGTGATCGCAGCTTTGTGAAGAAGGATCTGAGTGAGGTGACGTGCTTCAAGTGCAAGCAGAAGGGACACTATGCTGACAACTGTCCGGAGAGGAAAGGACTGAAGCCAACCAACGGCGAGAAGGCCACAGTGAACCACATGAATGTGGAGGAGATTCCAGATGAGCCTGACCTTGTGATTGGTAAGTTCCCAATCAACACTTACCCTGCAATTATACTTTTTGATATTGGTGCATTGCATTCATTCATATCAAGGGCATTTGTGGATAAGTATAAGTTACCTACTAAGTCTATGAAAAGATCTATTAGAGTGAGTTCACCTGGAGGAGATATGATAGCTAGCGCGGGATGCCGCGACTTGACTGTGAGGATTAGAACACACAACTTTATTGCACATCTAGTAGTGTTGGATTCACAGGGATTAGATGTTATTCTGGGTATGGATTGGATGTCTATGCATGGGGGACACATAGATTGTGCACACCGAGCTGTTTCACTCAAAACCCCGGATGGTAAGAGGATTAGATTCAAGTCGGCTGCACGACCGAGAAGGTGTAAGTTGAATTCTCTTAAGGGGGTTAGCATGGATACTGTGCCAGTGATTAGGGATTACCCCGACGTGTTTCCGGTAGAGCTGCCAGGGATGCCACCTGACAGGGATGTAGAGTTTCTTATCGACCTGATGCCGGGAACAGGACCCATAGCAAAGAAACCATATAAGATGGATGTGGATGAGCTGAAGGAATTGAAGAAGCAGTTGAAAGAACAGCTGGAAAAGGGATTCATTCAGCCTAGTGCGTCGTCATGGGGAGCACCTGTGTTGTTTGTGGAGAAGAAAGACAGCACCAAGAGATTAGTGGTGGACTATCTCTCGCTGAATGAAGTAACCATCAAGAACAAGTACCCTCTGCCGAACATAAATGATTTATTTGATCAACTGGAAGGTGCAAAGGTGTTCAGCAAGATTGATCTGCGATCTGGCTACTTTCAATTGAAGATCCGGGAGGAGGACGTACCAAAAACCGCCTTCACCACTAGGTATGGTCTATATGAGTATACAGTTATGTCTTTTGGACTAACGAATGCCCCGGCAT
Organism: Avena sativa; assembly: GCA_916181665.1. NCBI lineage: Eukaryota > Viridiplantae > Streptophyta > Magnoliopsida > Poales > Poaceae > Avena > Avena sativa. Next base: position 410,439,400 of record OV702281.1, on the reverse strand, counting down.
ACTTCATGACCATGATGAACAAGGTATTTATGGAGTATTTGGACAAGTTCGTGGTGGTGTTTATTAATGACATACTGATATATTCCAAGGATGATGCCGAGCATGAGAAGCATCTGAGACTGATTATGGAGAAGCTGAGGGAACACAAGCTGTATGCCAAATTCAGCAAGTGTGAATTCTGGCTTAACACCGTTGGATTTCTTGGACACGTAGTGTCAGGAGAAGGAATTGCTGTTGATCCAAACAAAGTGACTGCAGTGACAGAGTGGGAAGCGCCCAAGAATGCTGGAGAGATTCGAAGCTTTTTGCGACTTGCTGGATATTACAGGAGGTTTATTGAAAACTTTTCCAAGATTGCTAAGCCGATGACTGAACTTCTGAAGAAGGAAAGGAAGTTTGAATGGTCAGACGTATGTGAAGCCAGCTTTCAGGAGCTGAAGCGTCGACTAGTGACCGCGCCTATTCTGTGTTTACCAGATCTACAGAAGGATTTCCAAGTGTACTGTGATGCTTCTCGACAGGGACTTGGGAGTGTGCTGATGCAAGATGGGAGAGTAGTGTATTATGCCTCGCGACAACTCAAGCACCATGAGCGGAACTACCCCACACACGACTTGGAGTTAGCGTCAGTGGTTCATGCGCTCAAGGTATGGAGGCATTACCTAATGGGAAAACACTGTGATGTGTACACCGACCACAAGAGCCTGAAGTACATATTTACACAGAAGGAACTGAACATGAGACAAAGGAGATGGTTGGAGCTTATCAAGGATTATGATATGAATCTACAATACCACCCAGGAAAGGCCAATGTAGTAGCAGATGCTTTGAGCCGGAAGGTTTATGCCAATGGATTGACAATTGGTGAATTGCCTGAGGACTTGTGCAAGCAATTCAAGGACCTTAGACTGGAGGTAGTATCTGAAGGATACTTAGCAACAATGGAAGTCCAACCGACGCTACAGGACAGGATCATAAAGGCTCAGATAGGAGACAAAGAGATAGATGAAGTTAAGGAAAAGATGAAGGAAGGTCGAGCAAGGGAATTCCGCGAGGATAAGCAAGGAACCCTGTGGTACGGAGATCGTTTGTGCGTTCCCAACGATCCCGAGATAAGGAAGTTGATTCTGCAGGAAGCTCATGACTCGCCATATTCCATACATCCGGGCAATACGAAGATGTATATGGACCTAAAGGACAGATTCTGGTGGAACAACATGAAGGCAGACATCGCGGAGCATATTGCCCTATGTGATGTATGTAGCCGAGTAAAGGCAGAACACAGAAGCCAGCAGGACTGCTACAGCCGTTGCCCGTGCCGGAATGGAAGTGGGATAGAGTGGGGATGGATTTTATCACAGGATTGCCCAGGACCAGGTCAGGGTATGACTCCATTTGGGTAGTGGTCGACCATTTGACCAAGGTAGCCCACTTCATACCGGTAAAGACGACCTATACGAGTGCAAAGTTGGCCAAGATTTACATGGACAGAATTGTGTGCCTACACAGAGTTCCCAAGAGTACCGTATCTGACAGAGGCACCCAATTTACCTCACACTTCTGGCGCCAGCTGCACAAGTCACTTGGTACTAGGTTGGAGTTTAGCACAGCGTTTCACCCACAGACTGATGGACAGACCGAGAGGGTGAATCAGATTTTGGAGGACATGCTAAGAGCTTGCGCTTTGGCTCATGGTTCTAGTTGGGATGAGAATTTGCCTTATGCTGAGTTTTCCTACAACAACAGCTATCAAACCAGCATCAAGACGTCACCGTTCGATGTGCTATATGGAAAACGGTGCCGAACACCATTGCTATGGGATGGAGTAGGAGAGCGTCAGCTGTTTGGACCTGATTTGATCAAGGACGCTGAGGAGAAGGTCGCCTTGATTAGGGATAGGCTGAAGGTAGCACAATCAAGGCAGAAGAGCTACGCTGACGCCAAGCGCAAGGAAGTGGTGTATGAGATAGGTGATAGAGCATACCTCAGAGTATCGCCACTTCGTGGAATCAAGAGATTTGGAATTAAGGGTAAGTTGGCACCTCGATTCATTGGACCGTATCGGGTCTTAGCACGCAAAGGAGAAGTTGCTTACCAGTTGGAGTTGCCAGAAGCTCTGTCCGCTGTTCACAATGTGTTCCACGTGTCCCAGCTGAAGAAGTGCCATCCAGAGATGGTGGATACACCATTGAGAGACACTGTTCCGCTAGAGGAGGTTCAGCTTGAGAATGATTTGACCTATGAGGAGAAACCGGTCAAGATTCTGGAAACAGCAGAGAGGACTACCCGTACCAAGACGATCAAATTTTGCAAGGTACAGTGGAGTCACCACACCAAAGAGGAAGCCACTTGGGAGCGTGAGGATGACATCCGAGAGGACTACCCACACCTATTTGCTAGCCGCGCCGAATCTCGAGGACGAGATTCATCTTAAGGGGGTTAGTCTTGTCACATCCCAAATTTTAGATTTGGTCTTGCATATCATTCATATCATTGCATCATATCTTTCCATGCAAAATCGTCGAGTGAAAAGGTTCGGCGAAACGCCACCTTCAAAACCCTATTTTACTTTGCTACGAGTTTCCTGCGAGAGGCTTTAGAAGGACTTGCGACAACCACCCCTGTAGGTTCGAGTTTTCGCGCAAACCTTGACGAAAGGTTGTTCCCCTCGACGATACGAACCCGTAGGCGCGAAAATCGCTCCAATCGGAGTTCGTATGCAAAAGCCTCGGACGTTTTAGTAATCCGCCGGAAAACGGTCCGAAAATCCGGACCGATTTCTGAGTTGGAGTTAACTTCTGGACCGAATTGGAGTAGGACCCGCGCAGGAGGCCCACTTAAAGGAACCACCTGGCCTCGTTTTCCGTGCCCGACACCTGCCCCACGCGCCGACCCCGCCGCCTCCCGTCTCCCTCGATCCGCGCACGCGAGCGCGACTCCCGAGGAGCCGCCGCCGCCGGTCGCCTCCGTCGCCACCGCCAGGTCCGTCTCGCCGCCCTCTCTCCGTTCCCGCCCTTCGCGCCGCCGATGGCCGCCGTCACCGCCGCCATCCACCGCCGCCATCGCCGCCCGCAGCCGCCGCCTCCACCTCGCGCTGCGCGCCACGCCGCCCTCCCGTATCGCCGCCTTGCCGCCAGCGCCGCCGCCCGCCTCGGCCAGCCGCCGCCGCCGCGAGCACCCGCCGCCCCGCCTCGCCGTCGCCCCGCCTCGGCCACGCCACCCGCCCGCGCGCCGCTTGCTGCCTCGCTGCGCCGCGCTGCGCTGCCGCGTGCGCAATATCGCATGCGCGCATGCATGCACGCATACACGCACGTGCGCGCCGTCTTGTGCGCGCGCAATTTTTTTTTCTCGACCCGTAGTTGACCTTGTGTATCCGCGCAGGAAGGATCTCGTCGCCGGAAGTGATCGTCCCCGCTGTCCGGAACCCGTTCGGAGTCCGTTTCGTCGCCGTTTCCGGTAAGACAGCAGCCACCGTCAGATCTCAGATCAGCGGCCTAGATCGTTAGTTGACCGGTCAGACTCAGACGTTGACTAGTCAGACGCCCAGTCAGCGCCCAGTCAGCAGACGCTTTGACCAGTCAACAGACACAATTGACTGGTCAATTTCGTTAATCCTTTTAGTTGGCAGATTTCGGTGGAATCTTGTAAATTGCGTAGAAATTAAACCGCTTGGCCAAAATTTGCAAATAAAATATGTACGGATTCAGTGAGCCGTGTAGAATCTTGCTGTACCTTTGGTTCAGACTTTTGCTGCAAGGTTTGGTACAGTTTAATCAAACTAGTTAATGGCCTTTTCGGAGTAATAAATTCGTAGAAAAAGATCCGTAGCTCCAAAAATCGCGTATGATATGTCCCTGGATTCAGTGGAACGAGGGGAATCTCATCGTGAATTAAAAAGGTAGGCTTACAGTAAAAACTTCTGCAGAAACTGTCTATTGGCTTTCTGCAGTGTTTTAATTACTCGGGGAGTTTTATAATTCCTTTTCGAGTAATTCCAGTTGGTACTGTTTCTAATCAGCGATGCCTATGCGGTAGAATTTTCCCAAGATTTTACAAACTGTATACTACCGGTAGTGAATTATTTAAGTTCTAGCTCTAGTTTGGAGCATTACTGTTGTCTAGTAGTTTTCCTAGCGCTAAAACTATTTTCCATGCATGCAATCGGTAGTGTTATGGTATAGGATGTTGTGGTGCAGCTGTAGCACCAATTCACTTGTCGTTCTTGCATTCATGCATCATATTTGTTGCATATACTTGTGCATTGTTTGTTTATGATTGCAATTGTATCGTGTAGATTGTGTTGAGTGCAACGCTTGCTCGTGTGAGGATTGTGCTCCAGACCGCTACAACCAAGGCAAGTAGATGCTACTTTGTTCATGATATCGTCCTACTATTTTCAATGCATTGTCGTGTATTTTGTAGATGTATGTGTAGGATGATACTATCGCTATGCTATGTCCTATTATGTGGTAGGGCTTTCCTTGTAGATGAACCACCGTTGGTAGATGTGCTTAGCCATGCTTTGTTGAACGAGGGCTGGGTTAAATCAATGATACTTGTTTTCTCAAAGTATTGGTTTGTGAAAACTAAAAACAACTTAATCAATAATTTTTGGTGGTTTCATTGCGGAAAGGCACCCAGGTATCAAGAGAGAATGATTGGCTTCTTTATTGTGTAGCTTACGTGTACAACCATGTGCCAATAATGAAATGGGCGGTTGGTTGGACTTAGTAGGTTGTGGTAACTCGAACCCGCGTATCCAGAGATGTAGAATTTTTGGTAGGTTGGACCGGTGCGCGTCGGGATTGAGGAGCTACTTCCCGAACAGTCTCTTCTTGGTCTTCTCCCTATCATCACCCAAAATGAGAGTGATGGTACGAGCTGGGCTGGCCAAGTCACATGGGTAAAGTGTACTAACCTCTGCAGAGTGTATAATCTAATCGATTAGCCGTGTCCCCGGTTATGGACATCTGAGTTGCTAGATATTGATTCCATGACATGTTTCTCGCTCATTCTAATTTCATAATTGCTTTAATATTGTTGGGTTAACTTAATTGGGTTCTTTTCAAAGAAAATCAAAACTGTTTATGAAAGTAGGACAAATGTATTTGCAAATGCAAGCCAGACATAGCTCCACTTGCCAAATATGCATGTATATATTAGTACTATTGTCTCCATTACTAGCTCTACTTGCCATACATTCCATGTATTGACCCTTCGGGGCTGCTACGTTTCATGTTGCAGGTTATTCCGATTCTGATTGATCGTTATAGGCCACGGTACTCCACTCGGCACTTGTTCACTTGTGGGCAATTTGAAGAATGGAGGATTTACATGTTTATGTTGCTACCTGAATAATTTGAGCTAGCTTTATGCTAAGCTTTTATTGTAATAATGGTACTCTGGATCTTTGTAGTACATGATGCACAGTTATTTTGCTATGTTATCTATCTTACTCTATTGTGGGCCAATGAACCGATCCAGGGATTGGCATGTCACATAGAGGCCACGGTCTTTTCAGAACCGGGGTGTTACAGTGTTGTAAGAGATGTGGAGGTTCTTTGTGGTAAGATTAAGTATCATGCTGATTTTCTAGTGCTTAATTTAGCAGCTAGCAAAACTTGTCCTGTCATCTTTGGTAGGCCTTTCTTGAACACTTGTGGAGCTATTATTGATTGTAAGAAGAAAAAAATTTAACTAAGTTTGATGGAGAGTCTTATGTGTTTAACTTTTCCAAATTTGCTAAAGCTCCTTGTGAAAATAGCTTGCCTAATAAAGATTTCAGGATGGAACAACTTGCTTCTATTGATCCAGTCTATGACCTTGGACCTCTTTTTGGTGACTGTAAGTATGCTTATTCCGATGATAAAGTTGTTGTCGGTGATAGTTATATTGTCAACTTTATTCAAAGTGCTACTGAAAGTTATTTTGAGAGAGGGAAATATGGTTGTATGCATCTCAATGATGTTAAGTTTCCCCGTTTTATGTTGAAAGCTTTAAAGTTGTATATGTTTTGTCTTCCTATGCTTGTGGCTTTTTGTTTCAACAATTCATTTTCTCATGATACCCCCATGCATAGGAAGTGGGTTAGACTCAAGTGTGTTGGTTATTTGCTTCTTGATGCTCTCTTTCACTTCAGATATATATTCTATGTGAACATCTTTGGAAGTTTCAGGCCTAACTTAAAGGCATTAATGAAAAGTACTTGTTGGGAGATAACCCAAGAGTTTTGTCGAGTCTTGGAAGTTGAAAGGATACGAATGACGCCTAGAGGGGGGTGAATAGGCGATTAAAACTTTTCCTAGAGTGGCTCAACAAAGGCGGAATAAAACTAGTGTTTACTTTGTAAAGCACAACCTAGAACAACTAAGGTTCACCTATGTGCACCAACAACTTATGCTAAGCAATACAAGCAACAAAGTGATAGCAAGATATATATTACTTCAAGCACGAAGGCTATCACAATGTAAAGTGCATAAGTAAAGAGCTCGGGTATAGAGATAACCGAGGCACGCGTACAACGATATTTTACCGAGTTCCTCCCAACATGGAGTACGTCTCGTTTGGAGAGGGGGTGGTATCAAACCACCAATGCCACAAAAGGCCTCCCTTATTCTCCGGTGAATCTCACCCCAATGGGATCGATCCACGCTTCCACTATCGGTGCACTTGTTGGTGGCAACCGGAACCTCTCACAAGGTTTGGGCACTTCTCCACAACTTAATTGGAGGCTCCCAACAAACGCCACCAAGGCCACAACCTGCAACACCAACAAACCGTCTAGGGTTCCAAGAACCCAAGAGTAAAAAGCTTCTAACCTTTCACTCAAACGAATCCTCACCGAGAACTCAAACCGATGCACCAAATGCAATGGCAAGAACACAAGAAGTGCTTAAATCCTTCTCTCCCAAATTCCACCAAAGCTACAAAAGCTTATGGGGGAATAAGAGAGGAAGAACAATGGAGGAAATCCACAAAATACTCCAAGATCTAGATCCCAAGATGTTCCCCTCACTTAGAGGAGAGATGGATTGGTGAGATTGTAGATATAGATCTCCTCTTTCAAATCCCTAAAGCATATGCAAGAATCAAGGGAGGGATTGAAGGGGGAGCAAGCTCAAGAGGGTCAAGAATGGAGGAGAAAGCCTGTAAAACTCGAGCAGGTGCATTGGGGAAGAAGGGCCCCTTTTTATAGGCCCACAGATTTCTGACCGTTTTCTGCCCGTTGGGGAAAAGTCAGACTAGAGACTCCGGTCTATAGACCGGAGAATCCGGTCTACACCAGAGACTCCGGCCAATCTCCGGACCAGCCTCCGGACTGCCCATCTGACTGACCCAGAGCAGACCTGCCCCAGCAACACCGAAGACTCCGGTCTTCCAGCATCGGAGACTCCAGTCTGAACAAAGTCCGGAGACTCCGGAGTATCCTCCGGTGCAGGCTCCGGACCCCTAGTCAGAATGTCCCAGCCCTGATTCTGAAGTCACCACCGGAGACACATCCGGAAACTCCGGACCACACCGGAGACTCCGGTCTAGGCAGACCGGAGACTCCGGTCAGGACCAAATAAGAGGCAAACTTCAAATGGCGATATCTAGAGTTTGGAAACTCCGATTGACCCGAAACCAATTTTGTTGGAAGAGGACAACAAGGGCTACCCAACAAAAAGTGGAAATATTGGATACCACCAAGAGAGAACATTTCATGTATTATAATGTGAGATACCTCTCTTGGTGAGAAACTGTAAAACCTCAAAGATCAAAAACGCAATATGATATAAAAGGGAAATCCGTTTTAGATGAACTAGAGCTTGTTATGAATATTACCACAAGCTCTAGAACCTCACATGGATAAGATCCAAATAATCAACCAAGAAAGGATGATGCTAAGTATGCAAAGGTTTGAGATCTCTTTGAAAGATATGATCGAGTTACTCACTTGAGAGCCCCTCTTGATAGTACGGTTGTCTATCCTATAAACCGGTCTCCCCAACTAACACCACGAGACCGGTAAGAAAGAAACCCTTTCAATATCATACCTTTGCCTTGCGCATATTCCACTTGATCTTGATGTATACGATCTTGTCCTTCTCAAGATGGAACACCTTTCTTGATTTATCTTGTACGCACTTGCTTGATGAAGACTTGCAAGTTACTCCCCCATACAACATGGGGAAACCTTTACTTTGACCTTGTCTTCATCGATCCATGATCACCGAGGATGGAAAGCTTTAAGCATGAGATCTTCATAGGTTTAACTCTCACATGACCAATCTGTGGATCATTATTTGAACACCTTGGTCACCACATGATCCTCTTAACTTCTTCTCCAAACCTTGAAGCCAACAAATGGTTCAAGCATTGCCTATGGACAATTCCTACACGTACAACTTGATACAAGCATTAGTCCATAGAGATTGTCATTAATTACCAAAACCACACATGGGGGCCCACATGTTCTTTCAATCTCCTCCATTTTGGTAATTGATGACAATCCCTTTGAGAGGGTTTATATAAGGAATTTTAACAAATAAAATGGTAGCGCCAATATCAAATACTACACAAGTATGTGATATTGGTACCATCACCATATATAGAGCAAACTCCCCCACAATCTATGCATGTGTGATGAACTTGAATTTCATTGCATATATTGCCAATCAATATCATTGGTGGAGTTTCCTCTATATACCACATGCTAAGCAACAACAAAGATGCAAGAGCATGAAATGCAAAATGCTTAAGAACAAACTCAAGGCATAAACCATTTCCCTTAAACCCTCTAAAACTTCTCCCCCATTGGCATCTATTGCCGAAATGGGTGACAAGTTCTAGAAGACCAATATAGTGATAAATCCTCCAAAGGTGTGCATTCGCACATATCCAATGATGAATACTTGGGAGGAAGTAGAACTATATCAAGGACCCAAAGATTGCCTAAATAAATAAAATAAAAGAAGCGTCAACAAATGATGTAAGCAATCACAAGATCCGACAAACCAATTGAAAACAACAAATGAGTCCAAATGGAAACAACAAGATATTATGATACGAGTAGATGAGTGTTTTAAATAACAAATAGAGAAGCTCCCCAAGATTTGTGCACAATTTAAAATAAATGCATTGGAATACATAATGCACAAATATGGAATCCTTGCTCCCTCATAAGTATTTAAACCACAACAAATGAAAGATCAAATAAATTCTTAAATAAAATAGAAAAGCTCCCCAAGATTTGTGCATACTTTAAAATCAGCGTATTTCAATACAAAAAATGCACAAAAAATTTGAGTAACCTCTTTCATGTGTATAAGTTTCTAAGTAGACAATCTTGCAAAGATATTGATCCACAAAGAAACATGTACACACAAAGTAGATACTTAAAATCAATAGAGAAAGATATCCAAAATGAAGTCATGACAATACCAATAAGATTTTTCTTAAAAGCATGGCCAAAAGGCTCAAATATCTTATTGTACATCGATGAGCTTCAACAACCAACACACCCCATACATTAAAACTATCACCAAGGGAAAAGGAGAAAGTTGGAATATATGGAGAAAGGCAACAAGTATCACAAGGAGAAATCAACTAGCAAAATTTCACTATTGCACATGAGAGAAGTTGAGGAAAAGATAGGCAATAAAATTGCTAGATTGACATATTTGGGATTGGTGGATCATATGCATGATTTTGTATAGTCCCAATTATATGCACTCATCTCAACTTATGCACATATACAATAGAGAGTCCTATTAATATGTAGAGGGAGTGTCCCAACCTTTATTCAACATAAGGTGGAGTCCCCTGTGTTTACAATGCTAGTCCCTGGATCAATAGCTAGCATCCACAGTTTAGATGTAATATCAAGAAACAAAGGTCATAATATAACTTTATAACCAGGAATAACATAATTTTATTACATCATACATAGCTCATTTGGCTATTACATTACATTGCAGCGGAATAACTATAGTCATGGGGTCCTTCATCTTCAAAGTGCCACAGGCAAATGCTGGTTGTAGGCTTTGTAATCCTATTCAATCAATCTTCACTAAAACAATCAAACCTGCAACATTACAAGTTACAGCCACAAGGGTCAATACATTTGAATTGTATTGGCAAGTTTCACTACTGTGTATAATGTGAGTGGATCCTATCAATACATGCTTATTTGGCTAAGTAGAGTTATAGGCTCATTTGCTTAAAGCAATAATTTATCCTATCTTTTCAAAATGGTTTTGATCCTTTATCAAATCTCTTTTCCAAGTTCCTTGAACTCCTTGGTAGAAACTCAAGTGTTCAAGTCCTTGTCAAAATTCCCTTGAGCTACTTGGTAACCCCAAGTGCAACAAGTTTTATCAAAATCTCATGAGTTCCTTGGTAACCCCAAGTGTTCATGTTTTCAACAAAATCTCTTGAGTTCCGTGGTAACCCCAAGTACATCAAGTTTTTAAAAGTTTTCTCTTTAGAAATTAGAATGTCGAGATCTCCCATAGTTCAAACTTTAGTTGCTCAGTATTGTCCATAACCGGGGACACGCCTAAGCACTTAGATTTTATTATCTTCTGCAGAAGGAGTACACTTTACCCACATGTCACAATCCCATCCTTTTGCCACCAGTGGCCTACTGGATTAGTGCTCACCAAGATGGAGTACTGGCAGATTGAGAATGTGACGAAGTCTTTCCAAAGGGTCCTCCCATACACCATTTCTAGCTTGCCTTCAGCACCCATGTAGGATTCCAGGTCCCCATGTCCAGTTAACTGAGGACAGTGCATGAGTCTTCCCAATGTAGTTGACTAAGCCAGAGCCATAATAGCATGTGGTTGCACACGAAAGCCACAATTGGAGAAACATGTTCAATCTCTAAGTTTCCTAGGTGGTTTTCTTTTGGAGCACAACACAAAGTGATTCCCATAGACATGGTTCCTTTTGTTGCCACCCTCTCCAAAACTTAAAGTATCCTCCACCTAGGTGGTTCATTGAGTCCTTGTTTTATTATGAAAAACACAAGTCCTTTTCTCATCCTTTGTAAAATCTCAACATGTATCTCTTTTCAAAATATAGCATGGCTAAGCATGTAACAACTACAATATTTTCACTAAGGAGTGTATAGGGAATCCTATTAGGATTTAGCATAGCATAAGTATAAAGTTGTTTTCATGCATGTTTTCAAAATCCACTAAGTATAATGAAAAATAGTAGGACTTTTGATGATAGTGTAACTTTCCTTTTTGGAAGGGAATGATGGTTCACTCCTTGTTCTTGCTAGTCTCACACTTTGCTAATTTCACTACAATCAATCAAGCAAACTCTATATCAACTAGCATTCCAAATAATCAATCAAACAACAATTTACACACACACATAAAACTATGGGATCTAAAATCTAAGTCATGCATGTAAGCATGTAAGAGATGGTTCTAATTGCAAAGGTGGTCTCCACTAGGCTTCTAAGCTTTGTAAAGTCCAAAGTGGTCATTTACCAAAATGGCAAAGTCTTTTGCAAAAGGGTTTTGTCCATAAACCATTTTTTTAAATCCATTCAACATTTTATGTGGTGGAAAACATTTTTATCAAGCAACAACTTTAAGTGGTTCACCAAATAATTTGAGGTTTCTCAAAACTTGGTGTTTATGGCCAGTAGGTTTGATCCAAAATATTTTCCCAAAGTTTTTACTCCCAAAAACATTTTCATAACAAAAATCTTTATTTTCATTTGGCTAGAAATGGACCAAATTAATTAATCTATCCTAAATTTCACCAAATTCATTTTTAACTCCATGGGTTGGTTCCTAGGGTCAGTGAGTTTACAACAAACCATTTTGCAAAGGTTTTATCCCTAAAAACATTTTTAAACAATTTTTCTAATCTAAACAAGCACACAAAAGTATCTGCAAAAACAATCAAAATAACAGATACTATTTGCTAAACAAATTCCATGGTTGGCTAGGGTTTTTTCCACTGATTCCAACGGTATAAAGTTTGCAATTTTTGGACGTGTGGATCAAAAGTTATAGTGTTTTCAAAACTGCAAACAATTCTATTTTCAAATTTCTGTTTTTAACAATACTAGCCACGCGTCATGATTTGATTGGACGGTACCGGTTCGTTCAGATTGACAGACGCAGACCGCAGGATCCATCTTGATCACACAGCACATATTCACTCTTACCCTTTCGCTCTGGTTCTATTCCTAACCGCTGGATCGAGATCGAACGACTACTGCAAGCTCGACCCAAAACTAGCGGCGCTGCGGCGGTGGCTGGCGGCGGAGCGGCCAGACGGTGGTGCTACGGCGGCTACAGGAAGCAAAGTAGATAGGGGGTGCTTACCGTGTTCACGAGGTCGAGGTGGTGCTCGTCGTGTGGTCAACGTGGCAAGGGGCGCTCTGGTATAGCAGCGATTGCTCGCCGGAGTAGAGAACTGCGTCGGGTGGTCCTGGTTGCGGTCGGAGGCGACTCTGTAGATCACGTGGAGGCAAACAGAGGGCGTAGTTAGGTATGCAAGACCAAGGCGAAGATGCTCTCATGATTGAGAAGCAGAGGGGCGGTCGGATTCTACCTGGGGAACTCGTCGGAGTAGAAGACAGACGCGGCGGAGCTCAGTCGAGTTGGTTGCCGATGTTCTGGAGCACCCGCGGTTGAATGGGAGGTACAGGGAGATGCGCCAGGGAGTGGTGAAGGTGAGAGCTTGGTCGAGGAGGCAAGAGGTGGCGAGTGCTGGCCGAAATTGGAAGAGAAACTCGTCGGAGCAGTGGGAGGGAGAGCTCAAATTGAGGCAGCCTCGGGGCAGAGAGGGAGTGGCGTGTGAGGGGAAAGGAGGAGGAGACGCTGGCGATTAATAGCGTGCAGTCACGGCGAGGTTAAGGCGCGGAATCAATGCGTATTCAAGCCGTGACATCAACGGCAGAAATGGCCGGCGTGGTCGTCGCGAGGAAGGAGACGAGCTGGAAAAGTGGGGTCTGCTGGTCAGTGGGAAAGGAGTGAGAGGAAGGTCCACCAGTCAGCGTCTGTTTGGGTTAGAGGCTGAGTGCGAATCGTTTTCTTCGGGGAGGGAAAACTGGGCTAGTTCTGGGCTTCTTGGGCTGGCTCAGTTGGGTCAGGTCCAAATCTTATTTTTTCCTGTTTTAAACCTTTTTCTTTTTCCAATACTATTTTCTGTTTTGAAATTCCAAACAAACAAATCACACTCAAATCAATTCAAACAATCAACAAACTTTGCAACTATGAATTTGGTTCTGTTCAGTAACATAAACCAAAATCCAAAATAATAATTTTTATTCTTTTTAGGATCCATTCTTTAATTAAATAAAATGGATCTTTAGTTATTTAATAAAATAGGGTGATTTAATAAAACCTCCATTTGAAATCCAAATATTTTCAAAACCAAATCAGTAGGTTTTATTTGGAAATAAAGAATACTTGGAAACTTGTTTAAAACAAAATAACCTTTTATTTTAGGGTCCATTAATAATTAAATACAATAGACCTTCATTATTAAATCAACTAGGATTTATTTTATTTAAAATATTTATTTTGAAATCTAAAATAAAGCCAAAACACTTCAGTAGGTTTTATTTGAGAATATAAAATATTTGGAAAACTTATTTAAAATAATTTAATATGTTTTTGATGTTTTAATTAAAATGGTAAAACCTTTTATTTAGATAAAATTGGATATTAAATCCTTATTAATTTATTTAAATAAACCTTTGCTATTTATATTCCAAACAAAATGTTTTAATTCCAAAGCTTGGCCAAGGTTTAATTTGGCTTTATAAAATAATCTTTATTTATGAATCCACCTTTTCTTTTGAAAACCAAATCTTTTATTAAAAGATCAAAATAGTAATTCCAAAACATTTTAATTTCCTTTAATAAATGTTTATCCTTATAAATCCCTTTAGGATTTATTTGATTCAAATTGGTTTGAAGTTTCCAATTAAATTCAAAAAGTTTCTTCTGGCCCTGAAAATCAAACAAAGTTTTATTTCATTCATTTATGTTCACATTACAAGATTTGGAAAATTTTGGGATGTGACAGGCTACCACCCTTAAAATAAATCTCGTCCCGAGATTTGGGAAGGCTAGGGTTACAAGCCGGTTCAAACACTAGGGTACTACCACCCTTAAAAATTTTCAAACAAAAATTACATATTGTCCTTCTTGGGATCCTGGGGAAACTTCTCTAAGTAAACTTTTGCATTGCGTCCTTTGTTTCCACACTTGACTCATGGGCCAAGGTTGAGTTTCTCCATAGGCTTGTTCAACTTGTTCTTCATCTTTTCTGGACAGTTGCTTGCATAATGTCCTAGATTCTTGCAGTTGAAACAATGGATATCTTTGAGTTCTTTACGTGGCTCTTGTGGACAAGTTGCTACATAGTGGCCTAACTCTTTGCAGTTGTTGCACATCACTTGGCCAATCTCTTTATTCTTTGGGTTCTCTGGGCATTCACCAGAATAGTGTCCCATTTCCTTACACTTATAACATTGCACATGGCTTTTGTCTATCTTTTGCTTCTTGGGTTTCTTTGATCCTTTGAATTGGGTTGTCTTGTTTGGAGGTATAAGTGGTCCTTTTCCTTTGCCATCAACATTCTTGGCATACTTGGATCCTTGTTGTTTCCTTTGTTCAACAATGGCATAGATGGGGCATTGGATAGGAACATGATTGTTTCCTTCACACAAATAACAAGTGGCTTGAGAGGTGGGACATTGTCCAACAGGATGTTTCTCTTCGCAGTTGGGGCATTGATCTCCATGCTCTTTGTAAGTATGATCCTTGTCTCCACAAATAGTGCAAGCTGGGGCTCCATCTAGAATAATATTCCTGTCATCCTTGTTGTCATAGACTCTTTTGGGATAGTTTTCTTCCATTTTGATCATTTGTTCAGTCACCTTAAGCATCGATTGGCCTTGAGTTTCCAAAAATCCTTGTAGCTTTGGATCTTCTCCACTAGAGTTGGCTATGAATTGAGCTGTCACTTGGTTCAATTGGTTCTGGGTTGCTATGAGCTCTTTCATGCTGTCCTCTTGGTTGGTGTTGATGTCATCAACCTTGGAGTCTTTTGGGGTAGTCATCTGTTTGGGTTGAAGGGAGATTAGAATAGGCAAGATATTTCTAAGGAATTATTTCTAATCACACACATCACAATTCACACAATCAATGTGCATGCAGTCACAAACCAAACATTTCACTCAAACAAAGTTCAAGCACATACTTAGGCAATAAAATATTTTTGTTACACCCCATAAGTTGGTGGTTTTGTCTTAACCAAAATATGGTGGTCCATCTATATGGTTCACTTGTGATCTTTCCTTCCTTTATGATTCTTCTTGTATGAGATCATGGTTTCCTTGAGATAAACTCTTGGTTGCAATACTTCAAAGTTGTTGATGGCTCCTTCTTATTTTGCATTCCCTCAGTCTCTAATTCTTGAGTAAGATTTCCTTGTTTCACTTGTAGTCCTTGGTGATATCCAAGTTGGAGGTCCTTGGTGAATATGCTGAAGATGTTGAAGTCATTAGAGTTGAAGAAGTTGAAGTCATTAGGTTGAAGAAGTTGAAGAGGTCCTTTGCACATGGTGAAGTCTTTGGTCATGGGGTAGGTTTTTCCATCAAGTTGAAATAGAAGAGAAGTAGAGTTGAAACCAAAATGGTTGAGGAAAGAGTTTACAAGATTGTTTGTAAATAAGTTTTTTGGAACAAATACAACTCCTATTTTTCTAAGGGTTTTTGTCCAATCCTAGGTTCACAAATCCTACAGGCAACACAATGCTCTGATACCATCTGTAGAGGGAGTGTCCCAACCTTTATTCAACATAAGGTGGAGTCCCCTGTGTTTACAATGCTAGTCCCTGGATCAATAGCTAGCATCCACAGTTTAGATGTAATATCAAGAAACAAAGGTCATAATATAACTTTATAACCAGGAATAACATAATTTTATTACATCATACATAGCTCATTTGGCTATTACATTACATTGCAGCGGAATAACTATAGTCATGGGGTCCTTCATCTTCAAAGTGCCACAGGCAAATGCTGGTTGTAGGCTTTGTAATCCTATTCAATCAATCTTCACTAAAACAATCAAACCTGCAACATTACAAGTTACAGCCACAAGGGTCAATACATTTGAATTGTATTGGCAAGTTTCACTACTGTGTATAATGTGAGTGGATCCTATCAATACATGCTTATTTGGCTAAGTAGAGTTATAGGCTCATTTGCTTAAAGCAATAATTTATCCTATCTTTTCAAAATGGTTTTGATCCTTTGTCAAATCTCTTTTCCAAGTTCCTTGAACTCCTTGGTAGAAACTCAAGTGTTCAAGTCCTTGTCAAAATTCCCTTGAGCTACTTGGTAACCCCAAGTGCAACAAGTTTTATCAAAATCTCATGAGTTCCTTGGTAACCCCAAGTGTTCATGTTTTCAACAAAATCTCTTGAGTTCCTTGGTAACCCCAAGTACATCAAGTTTTTAAAAGTTTTCTCTTTAGAAATTAGAATGTCGAGATCTCCCATAGTTCAAACTTTAGTTGCTCAGTATTGTCCATAACCGGGGACACGCCTAAGCACTTAGATTTTATTATCTTCTGCAGAAGGAGTACACTTTACCCACATGTCACAATCCCATCCTTTTGCCACCAGTGGCCTACTGGATTAGTGCTCACCAAGATGGAGTACTGGCAGATTGAGAATGTGACGAAGTCTTTCCAAAGGGTCCTCCCATACACCATTTCTAGCTTGCCTTCAGCACCCATGTAGGATTCCAGGTCCCCATGTCCAGTTAACTGAGGACAGTGCATGAGTCTTCCCAATGTAGTTGACTAAGCCAAAGCCATAATAGCATGTGGTTGCACACGAAAGCCACAATTGGAGAAACATGTTCAATCTCTAAGTTTCCTAGGTGGTTTTCTTTTGGAGCACAGCACAAAGTGATTCCCATAGACATGGTTCCTTTTGTTGCCACCCTCTCCAAAACTTAAAGTATCCTCCACCTAGGTGGTTCATTGAGTCCTTGTTTTATTATGAAAAACACAAGTCCTTTTCTCATCCTTTGTAAAATCTCAACATGTATCTCTTTTCAAAATATAGCATGGCTAAGCATGTAACAACTACAATATTTTCACTAAGGAGTGTATAGGGAATCCTATTAGGATTTAGCATAGCATAAGTATAAAGTTGTTTTCATGCATGTTTTCAAAATCCACTAAGTATAATGAAAAATAGTAGGACTTTTGATGATAGTGTAACTTGCCTTTTTGGAAGGGAATGATGGTTCACTCCTTGTTCTTGCTAGTCTCACACTTTTCTAATTTCACTACAATCAATCAAGCAAACTCTATATCAACTAGCATTCCAAATAATCAATCAAACAACAATTTACACACACATAAAACTATGGGATCTAAAATCTAAGTCATGCATGTAAGCATGTAAGAGATGGTTCTAATTGCAAAGGTGGTCTCCACTAGGCTTCTAAGCTTTTTAAAGTCCAAAGTGGTCATTTACCAAAATGGCAAAGTCTTTTGCAAAAGGGTTTTGTCCATAAACCATTTTTTTAAATCCATTCAACATTTTATGTGGTGGAAAAACATTTTTATCAAGCAACAACTTTAAGTGGTTCACCAAATAATTTGAGGTTTCTCAAAACTTGGTGTTTATGGCCAGTAGATTTGATCCAAAATATTTTCCCAAAGTTTTTACTCCCAAAAACATTTTCATAACAAAAATCTTTATTTTCATTGGCTAGAAATGGACCAAATCAATTAATCTATCCTAAATTTCACCAAATTCATTTTTAACTCCATGGGTTGGTTCCTAGGGTCAGTGAGTTTACAACAAACCATTTTGCAAAGGTTTTAACCCTAAAAACATTTTTAAACAATTTTTCTAATCTAAACAAGCACACAAAAGTATCTGCAAAAACAAGCAAACTAACAGATACTATTTGCTAAACAAATTCCATGGTTGGCTAGGGTTTGTTCCACTGATTCCAACGGTATAAAGTTTGCAATTTTTGGACGTGTGGATCAAAAGTTATAGTGTTTTCAAAACTGCAAACAATTCTGTTTTCAAATTTCTGTTTTTAACAATACTGGCCACGCGTCATGATTTGATTGGACGGTACCGGTTAGTTCGGATTGACAGACGCAGACCGCAGGATCCATCTTGATCGCACGGCACAGATTCACTCTTACCCTTTCGCTCTGGTTCTATTCCTAACCGCTGGATCGAGATCGAACGGCTACTGCAAGCTCGACCCAAAACTAGCGGCGCTGCGGCGGTGGCTGGCGGCGGAGCGGCCAGACGGTGGTGCTACGGTGGCTACAGGAAGCAAAGTAGACAGGGGGTGCTTACCATGTTCGCGAGGTCGAGGTGGTGCTCGTCATGTGGTCAGCGTGGCAAGGGGCGCTCTGGTATAGCAGCGATTGCTCGCCGGAGTAGAGAACTGCGTCGGGTGGTCCTGGTTGCGGTCGGAGGCGACTCTGTAGATCACGTGGAGGCAAACAGAGGGCGTAGTTAGGTACGCAAGACCAAGGCGAAGATGCTCGCATCATTGAGAAGCAGAGGGGCGGTCGAATTCTACCTGGGGAACTCGTCGGAGTAGAAGACAGACACGGCGGAGCTCAGTCGAGTTGGTTGCCGATGTTCTGGATCACCCGCGGTTGAATGGGAGGTACAGGGAGATGCGCCAGGGAGTGGTGAAGGTATGAGCTTGGTCGGGGAGGCAGGAGGTGGCGAGTGCTGGCCGGAATTGGAAGAGAAACTCGTCAGAGCAGTGGGAGGGCGAGCTCAAATTGAGGCAGCCTCGGGGCAGAGAGGGAGTGGCGTGTGAGGGGAAAGGAGGAGGAGACGCTGGCGATTAATAGCGTGCAGTCACGGCGAGGTTAAGGCGCGGAATGCGTATTCAAGCTGCGACATCAACGGCAGAAACGGCCGGCGTGGTCGTCGCGAGGAAAGAGACGAGCTGGAAAAGTGGGGTCTGCTGGTCAGTGGGAAAGGAGTGAGAGGAAGGTCCACCAATCAGCGTCTGTTTGGGTTAGAGGCTGAGTGCGAATCGTTTTCTTCGGGGAGGGAAAACTGGGCTGGTTCTGGGCTTCTTGGGCTGGCTCAGTTGGGTCAGGTCCAAATCTTATTTTTTCCTGTTTTAAACCTTTTTCTTTTTCCAATACTATTTTCTGTTTTGAATTTCCAAACAAACAAATCACACTCAAATCAATTCAAACAATCAACAAACTTTGCAACTATGAATTTGGTTATGTTCAGTAACATAAACCAAAATCCAAAATAATAATTTTTATTCTTTTTAGGATCCATTCTTTAATTAAATAAAATGGATCTTTAGTTATTTAATAAAATAGGGTGATTTAATAAAACCTTCATTTGAAATCCAAATATTTTCAAAACCAAATCAGTAGGTTTTATTTGGAAATAAAGAATACTTGGAAACTTGTTTAAAACAAAATAACCTTTTATTTTAGGGTCCATTAATAATTAAATACAATAGACCTTCATTATTAAATCAACTATTTTATTTGAGAATATAAAATATTTGGAAAACTTATTTAAAATAATTTAATATGTTTTTGATGTTTTAATTAAAATGGTAAAACCTTTTATTTAGATAAAATTGGATATTAAATCCTTATTAATTTATTTAAATAAACCTTTGCTATTTTTATTCCATACAAAATGTTTTAATTCCAAAGATTGGCCAAGGTTTAATTTGGCTTTATAAAATAATCTTTATTTATGAATCCACCTTTTCTTTTGAAAACCAAATCTTTTATTAAAAGATCAAAATAGTAATTCCAAAACATTTTAATTTCCTTTAATAAATGTTTATCCTTATAAATCCCTTTAGGATTTATTTGATTCAAATTGGTTTGAAGTTTCCAATTAAATTCAAAAAGTTTCTTCTGGCCCTGAAAATCAAACAAAGTTTTATTTCATTCTTTTATGTTCACATTACAAGATTTGGAAAATCTTGGGATGTGACATAATACCATGGCTAGAGATACAATCAATAAATATAATTGAAGGGAATATGCCCGAGAGGCAATAATAAAGTGGTTATTATCATATTCCTTATTTATGATAAATGTTTATTTTACATGATATAATTGTATTAATACGGAAACGTTAATACATGTGTGTTTAATAAACAAAAAGGAAGTTCCTAGTTATGCCTCTCTTATAAACTAGTTCGTTGATTAACAAGATGATCCGGTTTCCTGATCATAGACATTGGATGTTGTTAATAACGAGATCACAACATTAGTGTAATGGTGTGATGAACATTCATCCGAAGTATAGCATTACGATCAAAGTCATTGAGTTTATATTGCTATAAAAAAACTACGAAGTAATCCTAATCCTTAGACCATGAGATCATGCCAATCACTAACACCGGAAGAGTTTCTTGTTGACATCAAACGTCACTCCGTAACTGGGTGATTATAAAGATGGCTTCAAAGCGTCTAAAGTGTTATGTTGAGAATCATGGATCAAGAGTGGAATTTTTTCATCCTGATGACAGATAGATATGCTCTGGGCCCTCTCGGTGATATCACATTGGTTAGCTTGCAAGCAAGTGATTTGATCACTAGAATGTTATATCACGGGAACGAGAAAAGAGTGCATGTCAGTAACGAGATCAAACTAGGTATGGAGATACCGATGATCGAATCTCGGACATGTAATATATCGTGAAACAAAGGGATTAAGATACAAGCATAAAAGGTTCCGACGATCACAGGAAAAGTCATCGTTGAATGTGTGGGAGTCAGTATGGATCTCCAGGTCCCGCTACTGATTATTGATCGGAGAAGGGTCTCGATCATGTCCGCATTATTCGCGAACCGTATGGTGACACACTTAAGGGACACTGGCATCCAGTTGGAGCAAATGTTTCATGCCGAAAGAATAAACAAGCGCAGGAATTTATTTCACTATATACCGAAACAGGTTTTCGGGTGAAATTGCATAAAGTGGTTATGCATGTGAAATGGAATTCTAGCAAGGGGTTATTTGTGAATGTTTGTCATTAAAGTAATTGACAAAATTCTGAATAAAATAAAAGAGTTTTATTTAATGAGAGTTTGCATTAAATTTGGTGGAAATTTAATGGGAATTTGAGTGGACTTTTGAGTGGAGAAAATTGAAGGGCCATTTTGTGAGTGGAGTGTCCACCCACATGAATGAAGGATGGGAGGGGGCAGCCCCCATGGCCGGCGGCCACCCCTTGGGTGCCCCCCTCCTCCTATAAAAGGAGCCCCCCTCCTCACTTGTCTCTCACACCTCCTCGTGAAGGATCTCTCTCCCCCTCTAGAATTTATCCCCCATGGTCTCGGACTAGCGAGATACATGTTCCCGGTGGCTATTTGGCAAGAAAGGGTTGTGCTTCCGCTGCATCGCTGGAGCGATGAGGCGGAGGTTGCCCGGTGTCTTGTACGTGTGTGCGAGCACGGATGCGCTGCTGCTTTGCGGCGCTAGGACTTCCTCTCGATCTTGAGATCGGCAAGAGATCGTCTACATCAACCACGAGTTGAACTCGTTAAGCTTTGTCGGTCTTCAAGGGTATGTTCTCTACGGATATACATCCGCCCGTTTTTTTGTATCTAGTAGATAGATCTTGGTACATAGTTCCCATCGTAGGAAAAAATTTGTTTTCTATGCTGCGAACCCTACAGTGGTATCAGAGCCGGATCTATGCGTAGATGCTTTGCACGGGTAGTACACATATGAGTATGTGGGCGATGATGATCATTTTATTGCTTCATTGTTGTACTTTGGATATTGGTGGCATAGTGAGATGAAGCGGCCCGGACAAACTTGACATGTCCTCGCACATGAGACCTGTTCCACGCTTGACATGCAACTAGTTTTGCATAAGTGGCTAGCGGGTGTCTGTCTCTCCTACTATAGTCAATATCTAATTTTCAACGAGTTGTCAACAATTTGGTTATCCTCGTTGTGGTTCATGTTCGTAGGTAAGAACGGTTCTATCTTCGAAAGCCCTAAACCACGTAAAATTTGCAATGGATAAATTAGAGGCGTCTAGTTTAGATTGTTGCTGGGCCAGTGTTATGATATGGTGATGTTGTAAGTAGAAGTATGAGATGATACTCTTACAACATACATAACGTGTAAACTCCATAGACCTTGGATTTACACATAAAGGTATGATAGTGATTATACCACGATGCACATGATAGAGATCATATGCGGGAACCATATCATTCCACTAATAAACATGTGATGTTTGATAGCATCTTATATTGCTTGTTTGGCGTTTTATTAGCATAATAAGATGATCCCTCATTTAGATATCAAGATAAGAATGTGTTCTTCCTTAAGTATGCACCGACAATGTTTCGTCGCTTCAAGGCATCACGTGATGATCGGGTGTACTTGAATCCACGAGCATATCTCGGGTGTAAGACAGTTACACACGCGAATACTAAGGTTCTTACTTGGCGAGCCTAGCATGTACAGACATGGCCTCGGAACACGGACCGAAAGGTTAAGCATGAGTCATATGTTTTGATATGATGACCATATGGATGCTCGCCTTTGAAGCTACGCCGACTCACGTGATGATCGGACTTGGTGTAGTGGATTTGGTTCATGTAATCACCAAAAAGGCACGAGGGATGTCGTTTTTGAGTGGGAGTTCATTTCTAATTTGGATTAGTAGAACTCAATTTATCATAAATTAAATCAAAGTGAATTTGCATAATTTGTTGTAGTCATTGGCATTCGTTCACCACCTTATGCATAGTTGTAATTGAGATAATAGAACTATAGAATTCTAGATATATACTTTACGAACTGGTATCGTATTGTGTTGAGTGTCAATCTAAAGTTTAAAGTCCTATTGCAAACTTGCAGCAAACTCTATTTACTCCATGAAATTTAATAGTTGGTATTAAATTGAGAGTAACAATTCCAGTGTTAGTATCTCAAGTATCATGTTTTGCCTCCATGATTCTTGATTGTTTTAATATCAAGTTTATCTAGGAGCTGAAAGAATTGTTTCAGAAACCATCATGTGTGACAGATATAACGATATCTGAAACAATGTTTTGGTTGCAATATGATAGAGTATAATATGTGTTCTCATATACGATGAGAATTTACAAAGGTTGGAGATGCTAGACATCCTAATCATCCAAAATGGTTTTGGAAAGCAATATTATACTCACGATTCTCCTTATAAGCTACATTAGCTTGATCATGAAAGTCGTCATGATAAGGATCAATAGAAGATGTATGTAAAGTGTTTACTACGCTAAAAGATTACTAAAGAATGGATTTTGAAAGAATACCGATCATTTTGATGATGGTGATCTACTTCAAAGTGCAAGTTCAAAGGTATTATTATTTGAATATACACGCTTTGGACTATGTGTCATGTATATGGCGCCACTTTTTATGTTGATAGATTCTTTTAAAAAGGAAAAGGAAGTGCTGAAAGAGAATCTATAAAATATATTTGGCAGAAAAGAAAAGATTGGAAATATCCAATTTAGGTATATAGATGATATACATGTTATGGTTGTATTCTTTGCTTGTTAAACAATGTGGTTCTTGGGTATTGGATACCAAATTGGTTGGTATGAAATTTCATACGGAACGACGCAATTCATAAACCACAATGGCCTAAATAACTAGCAAGAAAATATGTGATGATGTTCATCGAAAACAAACAAACCGTTGTTTGTATTTCTCGTTGACATCAAAGCTTGACTTCAAGATTTGTTTTAATAATTGTTATTTAAATAAGGTATTATGAGAACAAAGGTTGTTCAAATAATTACCATATTCCATATTAGATGGATGATTTACAAATCTAGTTGGAGAAATCACATCCATAAAACCTAATGCTAAAATGTTGCAAGACAAATGATTGAAAGATCGCTTACGAAGTGACATCGCCGTTTAAATTATATTGGAAAGAAAACATGAAGAATCTCCATATTCATGGATTTTTGGAGTCTTTCATTTGATCAAGTGATGCTTGTGAGACTTTCCTCGGGATAATTAAAACTTCGTTCAAAGGCCAAAGAAGAACGAACGACTAAAATATTGAAATTTATACATATCGATGTATGTAGTCCATTATGTGTAGTCGTAAGCGATGGGTTTCAACTTCATATGCTTTCTCCGGAAATTTGAGTGAATGTTCACTTAATGAGAAAGAAGTATGAAATATTTGAAAAACGTTTCAAAGACTTTCAAGATGAAGTGAAAATCATTGTAACAAGAAAATAAATGATTTATGATTTTATCATAAGGGATTTATTTGAGTTACAAGTGTAACAAGAAAAATAAATGAATTACGATTTTATCATAAAAGGGATTTATTTGAGTTGAAAGTTTAGCAAAACACCTAGATTTGCATCTCCCGAAACACCATAGGAGTATGGAGTGTTTGAGAGTTGTAATGAAACCTTGTTTGACATGGTTGGATCAAAGGTGTTATTTATAAAACTGCCATTATGTTTTAAAAGATTAAAGCTTTAGAGACTACAACTTTTACACTGAAAAGAGCTCCATCTTGATCCGTTGAAATGACACCATGGAAGTTATGGTTTTGGGTAAAACCCAAGTTGTCATTTCTTAAATTTTGGTATGCTAAACATAAGTAAGATGTTTACAACCGAAGTCGGATGAGCATGTCTTTGTAGGTTATTTCGAATAACAATTGGTTATTCCTCCATAACACCAAGGACAAAAGGGTTTGTCGCTTGAAACATGAAGTTTCTTGAAGAAGGAATTTTTCATAAATGTTAAGTGGGAGGACAATAGAACTTTGATAAGGTTAACGAACCTTAGCTAAATGTGCTGAGTTGCGCAGCGCCAGAAATCGTTCCGGAGGCTGCCATAATGCTTAAAGATTATGTGCCTCAAAGGTTGTGGTCACGGAGGTCTAAAGTTCCTATTGAACCAAGAAGGTCGGATAAACAATCAAATGATTAAGATTTGAGAGTAAATCATTATTGTTTGACAATGATGAACCGACTATATGCAAAGAAGCGATGATGGGCCCTGGCTCCGTCAAATGGCTTGAAGCCATAAAATCCGTGATAGTTCCATACACGAGAAATCAAGTTTTGAACTTGGAAGACCCTCCGGAAAGGTGTAAAAACCTATCGGTCGTATTTGGATCTATAAAGAAACAGACATGGATGTTTCATATCTTTGAAATAGTCGACATGTTGTAAAGTATTTTACGACAATGTTCAAGAAGTTGAATATGACAAGATTTGATCTTTCATAGCGATATTTAGTCTGGACGGATTAAAGTAGCAACCACTACATATAATTTGGTATATGGTAGATGAATAAACAAAACAAAATTCTTCTAATAGAATGGTTACCTAGGACGTGTACTGTTAGACCCCTCCTTTATAAAGGAAAGGATCCCTGTGATTGCAATGCTAGTCCCTGGATCAATGCTAGCATCCACAGTTTAAGATGAAGTACACAGATACAAAGGTCGTTTATTACATTCATTCCAGAGATAAAACATAGTCTTTTACAACTCAGGGCCATTGGCCTAATACAAGAGTTTAAGGAATAAGTAAATAAACATAAGTCTTCATCTTCATGTGCCACAGGCAAGCATGTTGAGTGTAGACTCATGACTCCTACTCATCATCGGAGTAACCTGCAACATCACAAGTTACAGCCACAGAGGGTCAATACTTTGGAATAGTATTGGCAAGTGATACCTTAGTATATTTTAAGTGGACTATATTACTATATGCACTTTGGCTAAGTGTAGCTTGGCTTGCTTTGCTTGAAAATAAGTTTTACCTATTAGTTGAAATCACTAAGTTTTTCTTTATCAAAAACTTCCCAAGAAACCACCAATAGACCTTGGGGTCCTTCACCCTTGTTCTCCCACAAATTTTACTTAGAAGTTGGAGTGATGAGATGCTTGTAGCTTCCATGTCTTGATGCTCAAGTTGTCCATTGCCTTGGACTGGGCTAAGTACTTAGGTTTTTCCATCTACAGAGGTTGTGCACTTTCCCCACCAGACTTGGTTTCCCAAGACAGGACCTTTCAGAAGCCTTTCCTTAGTCAAATGGACACGCTCCATCCTATCATTCCCACTACCACCAACTGTCCAAGTGACTAAGTTCTAGCAACCTATGTGATCAAGGCAGAGCCCATATTGCCAAGTGGTTGCACTGTAAGCTTTCTCAACACTTGGCCTCCAAATCCCTTTGTGCCTGGGTGGCATACCACAAGTGAGATACACAACCCAAGTCCATGGCCTTGTGTAACCACTCAACATAACCCAATCCTTCCATTCCACCCAGGAGGTTCATTTAACTTAGTTGTTTTATTAGGAAAGTATAAGTCTCATGACTTAGAAATATTTTCATCATAGTAAGTATAGATTTTCACCAACCCTTGTTTGCTAAATAGCTAGGCTAAGCATGGTAAGATAACTTAATTTAGGAAAATTCCCTAGCAATTTTACAATTCTACACTACTTAGGATTTCCCAACTTAGCACTAGGCAAAAATAGCATGCAAGACTTAGCAAAATATCTAATGCAAGTACAAAACATAGGATATAAATATTCATGAAAATATCACTTGCCTTGGTAGTGGGGAGAGTAGCACTCTTCACAATCACAATCACTAGCAAGATCTACACAAAAATTATAGCATACAATTACACACAATTTTATTCAATCAAAAATAATATGAATGCATGCATGCAAGAATTTACTAAGTGGTGATTTTGAAAACTCTACCAAGCATGCACATGTTTACAGAAACTTAACAAGTCACAAGTTTGCCAACTAAACTTATTTGGCACTAATACAATTTACCAAAATAAATCTATATTTAAAATAGCCTTAAACATGTTTCTACAAATAAAGTCATGTTAACTGTTACTATTTGCTAAACACATTGGATATTCAGAAAGGTCTTGTTTCACTGAATCCAACGATATAAAGTTTGCAAAAATCCAACGTGGCAATCAAAAGTTATAAGCATTTGAAATTTGGATCAAAATCTGGTTTTTAATCTGTTTTTATTTCTAACCCTTGCCACGCGTCGTGTCCCTATTGGTGCGTACCGCTTCGGTTGGATCGGGTTCTGCGGACCGCACGATCTAAGTGGGATCTGGCGGCTCAGATGCGCGCGTACCCCTTCGTTCAAGATCTATCCTAGCCCTACGATGCAGATCCAACGGACCAAACCATCAAGCCACAATCTGGCGGCGCTAGCGGCGTTAACTGGCGGCGGCGCGTCTGGCTACGGCGGCGCCGGCGTTCTACATCGCTCCAGGAAGCAGGAAGGTGCTTACCAGATCCGCCAAGACGTGCTGAAGCTCGACGTGGTACTGGTTTGCGGAGGGGCGTGCTGTCACGGCGAGGATTGCTCGTCGGAGTTACGGACGGCGTCGGGGTGGTTGTTGTCGGAGTAGTTGCCGAGGTTCCGCGTTGCCCTAACACAAGCCAGGGGGTTTAGAAGATGCGCAAGACCGTGGCGAACAATCTAGTGTGAGTCAGAAGTGAAGGGGCGCACGGGGCTTACGGATTTTGGTCGCCGGAGTCGAGGTGGTCGTCGGATGCTTGCGGCGTCGAGCGGGAACGGCGACCTGGGGCAATACAGGATGAACTGGTGGGGTCAGGAGGTGCGCAATGGAATTGCGAAATGGCTCGAATGAATCCGGGAGGAAGGGGCGTACGGGTCTCACCGGAATCGTTCGCCGGAGCAAGCTCTGTCTGCGGCGGTGTTTGGTGAGTCGTGGGCAGCCTGGTGGCATGAAGGTAAAATCGACTGGGGGAAAATGGTCGCTAGGAGGTGGGGATCTTATAGCCGGTGCCTCGACAGGAAACGCTCGCGGATTAACGCCCATTTATGCCGCGCCATTACCGGCAGTGACTGCAGCTGCGACGTGGTCGCGGGCGCAGTTTGGGGAAGACAATGACATCGTGGGCAGGGCCCGCTCGTCAGCGATGTGCGCGAAGTGAGTGTGGGGTCCGTCTGCCAGCGACAGGCTGCGTGCGCTCGCGCGTGAGAGAAGAAAAGAAAATTCCCGGGTGGGCTTGTTGGGCTCGATTCAAGGCTGGGCCAAAAACCTGGCGCGTGGCCCTTTTCCATTGTTTAATTCTTTTCCTTTTTCTATTCTGATTTTCTGGATAGTTTTTCAAATGAAATCAAGTTCAATTTGAATTCAAATTTTTCTGGGATTTTTGTAGTGAGCAATAGTCTCAAAAATGGTCATATATCCATGGGTTAGCTTTGTAAAGGATTGGTCAAGCTTGGGAATCAAAATATCAGAGGCTAGGCACTTGGTTTTAAAAATTTAAAAGGTGGTTTTTGAAACCCATTTCCATTTGAAAAATTTGGTTTAAATCTTCACTTAAATTCTATGCTCATAGAAGGCAACCTTCCTGGTTACAACAATCAAACTTACAAGTGATGTTGGCCATTTAAAATAAGTCTGTCCACATGAAATCATGACACCATAAGTTTCTGTTTTCTGAAATGTTTTGAGAAAACCCTAAATGATGATGGATGCAAGGATGATATGGATGAGCTTTGAAATATGAATTTTAGGGATGTTACATGTACATGACACGGTCCAAAGGGTTTTGTTAAAATTCAAAGGATGCTAAAAAGGGCATGCAAACTTCAATGGTTGAAGTAAGCATCGTGGAGTTGGAATCTTCACCGTGATGAAAAAGAGTTTTCATCAGGAGACGATGAAGATGCTTGCATTTGCAAGAAATTAAGTGGGAGCGCTGAGACACATTTCTAATATATTATGTGGATGACATCTTGTTGATTAGAAATGATGTATCTTTTATTGACAATGGTTAAGAATTTCATTTCGATGAAATACTTAGGCAAAACCCGAATATTTAGCATGAATGTCTATGGTGGATAGACTGTGATGATAATATGGTTGTGCCAAACGTACATATATGAGATATTGAAGGAGTTCAATATAGAAACAACAAGAAACGATTCTTGCCGCATGGAAAAGAATTGAATCAAGATTCAAGTGTATCGACACTTGATAAGTGAAGCAAGATTCAAGTGCTTTGACACTTGATGAGTTGAATCACGAGAATGTTTTGATCAATCATACCATGATATGTACACATCCAGATATGTCCTATGCTCTAAGTGTTATGAGCATATACCAGAATGAATCATAAAATGATCATTGGACTATAGTAAGGATATTCTTATGATCTTTTGGAAGAACTAAGAATATATTTGTGTAGAGGTGACAAACAATTACAAATAGTTCATTGTAAAGCGTTACATTGATACTAGTTTTGTCACAAGATACAAATTAAGTTTATCTCAATTTAAACTATGAGTGGCACAATGAAATGGAAAGAAAGTTTCCATGATGGATTTGGATGAAATCCATAGTTAAGACATTGTGACGAATACTACAACAAAAAGGGCTAAGTATATGACTGCTATAGTAGCAGCAAAGGAGGGAATTTGTGTCAAGTAGTTTGTTATCAAACTAAGGTGTGGTTCGGAATGGGATAACACTAAAGATATATTGTATGACAATAGTATCGACGTGTTTTAAACCCCAAGGAACTAAAGGTCTCACCGAAAGACCAAATTTATACAATGCCATCTCATTGGAGAATGAGTGATGCGTGAAGACGCAAAGACATGCAAATACACACGGACCTGAAAGTTTCAGATCCGTAGATTATGTTAACCACTTGCAGTTGCGTATTTGGAACACCAGAAAGCCATAGGTGTTCAATACACAAAGTTTTCAAACTAGATTATTGTCTCTAGTGCAAGCGGGAGACTGGAGGGAATATGCCCGAGAGGCAATAATAAAGTGGTTATTATCATATTCCTTATTTATGATAAATGTTTATTTTACATGCTATAATTGTATTAATACGGAAACGTTAATACATGTGTGTTTAATAAACAAAAAGGAAGTTCCTAGTTATGCCTCTCTTATAAACTAGTTCGTTGATTAACAAGATGATCACGGTTTCCTGATCATAGACATTGGATGTTGTTAATAACGAGATCACAACATTAGTGTAATGGTGTGATGAACATTCATCCAAAGTATAGCATTACGATCAAAGTCATTGAGTTTATATTGCTATAAACAAACTAAGAAGTAATCCTAATCCTTAGACCATGAGATCATGCCAATCACTAACACCGGAAGAGTTTCTTGTTGACATCAAACGTCACTCCGTAACTGGGTGATTATAAAGATGGCTTCAAAGCTTCTAAAGTGTTATGTTGAGAATCATGGATCAAGAGTGGAATTTGTTCATCCCGATGACGGATAGATATGCTCTGGGCCCTCTCGGTAATATCACATTGGTTAGCTTGCAAGCAAGTGATTTGATCACTAGAATGTTATATCACGGGAACGAGAAAAGAGTGCATGTCAGTAACGAGATCAAACTAGGTATGGAGATACCGATGATCGAATCTCGGACATGTAATATATCGTGAAACAAAGGGATTAAGATACAATCGTAAAAGGTTCCAACGATCACAGAAAAAGTCATCGTTGAATGTGTGGGAGTCAGTATGGATCTCCAGGTCCCGCTACTGATTATTGTTCGGAGAAGGGTCTCGATCATGTCCGCATTATTAGCGAACCGTAGGGTGACACACTTAAGGGACACTGGCATCCAGTTGGAGCAAATGTTTCATGTCGAAAGAATAAACAAGCGCATGAATTTATTTCACTAGATACCGAAACAGGTTTTCGGGTGAAATTGCATAAAGTGGTTATGCATGTGAAATGGAATTCTAGCAAGGGGTTATTTGTGAATGTTTGTCATTAAAGTAATTGACAAAATTCTGAATAAAATAAAAGAGTTTTATTTAATGAGAGTTTGCATTAAATTTGGTGGAAATTTAATGGGAATTTGAGTGGACTTTTGAGTGGAGAAAATTGAAGGGCCATTTTGTGAGTGGAGTGTCCACCCACATGAATGAAGGAGGGGAGGGGGCAGCCCCCATGGCCGGCGACCACCCCTTGGGTGCCCCCATCCTCCTATAAAAGGAGCCCCCCTCCTCACTTGTCTCTCACACCTCCTCGTGAAGGATCTCTCTCTCCCCCTCTAGAATTTATCCCCCATGGTCTCGGACTAGCGAGATACATGTTCCCGATGGCTATTCGGCAAGAAAGGGTTGTGCTTCCGCTGCATCAACCACTGATGCGCTGCTGCTTTGCGGCGCTAGGACTTCCTCTCGATCTTGAGATCGGCAAGAGATCATCTACATCAACCACGAGTTGAACTCGTTAAGCTCTGTCGGTCTTCAAGGGTATGTTCTCTACGGATATACATCCGCCCGTTGTTTGTATCTAGTAGATAGATCTTGGTACATAGTTCCCATCGTAGGAATTTTTTTGTTTTCTATGCTGCGAACCCTACAATAATAACAAAAATTCATGCCAAGATGCAACCTACAAAAGGTTGGAAGCAATATAAATATGCATGAGGAAGAGATACTTGTTACCAAGATATAATTGATAGGATGTAGAGGATATGAATTCGTTGATCATCCTATAGCTTGCCTCCAATTTTCATGTATGCATAAATTCTTCAAAATTGGGAGACAAACATCCAATCTATCTCCAATGTACCTAAAACACATTTAAGTACAAAATGGTCCCCAAACTTATTGGGTCCAAAGTAGTTAGTGCAACTACAATACATAGGAGAGACTCCACATAATTATGTGCACATTGATATGAAATTGAATTTCATGCACAACTTAGCCGATGGGAATTGGTGGAGTTTCCCTTATATTGGATCAAAGAAAGCAAACATGCCTTAATATAAACATATAGTAAGTATGCACGCATAAAGCTTTTAAGAACCAAAAATGAGATACAATTTGAACAAAAACACCAAGTAAACCGAGTTGGCACACACAATAGTGTGACACGACAAGCGGTGTCCAAATTGTATCAAATAGCCAATTCAACACATGAAAGAGCTTAAGTTCAAAAATGAACTAGGCAAAATCCAAAGAGCAAAAGATAGATAAAAATACAAATGCTCAAGGATTTATCTCATTGTAAAATGGTCAAAGTGTGAAACAAGGAATGAGACAAAACCAACTCCCAAAAAGAGTAAGGTTCCAACAAGTAAACCAAACTCTCCAAACTTTTCATGATGGCACAAAATACCAAAACGAAAAGATCAAACTTCAAAGCACATAAAACCCGATATGGATCAAACAAGGAAGCATAAAAGGATTATTCTAGATAATATAGGAGAGCTCACCCATAAGTAGTACATTATATAGAATTTTTCTTTTGAATGCAGAATGCACACAAATGAGATCATCACCACTACCTACATTAAATAAAACACACGAGAATACCAATAAAATAAGAAGATTCATAAGAGGCAAGGAAGGAATGGGAGCACACAAAACATTTACTTGGCCAAAGATAGAACACGATTAAGCAAAGGCCAAAGTGACTATGATCAATAAATTCTACCATAACTTGAGTACTCATTGTCCAAGGACAAGAAATATTGGGAATAATTTTCCCAAGGTAGCTTGCATGGATATCCAAGATCATAGTCACAACAAGAAGCATATAACTAAATATAAGAATTGAGCATGATACTTCAAGCAAGATTCTTGGTAGCTTCCAATAGTCACACAATCACTAGTGATTAGAGTAACTTGAAGCAAATGGTTTCCATGCAAATATATATATCTAAATATGAGGAAACACATACCAAGAATCATTCTCATATACAAGATCCAAAATAAGATCAATAAAGGCATTCAAGCAAATTGGAACTTGTATGAGCAAATGTGTCACATAGGTGCTAGATAATTATCAATATCAATTCTTAAGTGACACAACCTCGAATATTCACATTTTCTAGGATTCTACTATGCATTAAGCATATGACTCCCCCATAATGTGATACTACCATAAAACCAACACGAGGCAAAAGGATACAAAATAGAGATAATTAATGGATATTATAAAACTTAAATTTCCCATGAGAATTGTACCACATAGAGACTAGACAATAATCCAATATAAATACTAGGTGGTATTCCTCATGTACACACACTTTTAGGATTGTGGAATGCCCAAGCATAACACTCCCCCAAAATGGGATAGTCCATTAAACTCTGACACGAGCCAAATAAGATATCAAATATAACCAAGTAAGGCTCAAACACAAGAAACACACATACATGGTGTGCCACCTAATCATACACAAGTATGCTTGATACCTCAAGATAATTAGGTGGAAAGCACAACATGTACAAAAGCATGGAAGATACAAAACCAACACATGCACAAGGGGGCGAGTAACTTTCAATGTAACGAGTTAAGCATATGTTACCGCAAGGAGGAACATTGGATATGTAACATAATCATGATAATCCAAATGGCTTGGCTTGACACAAATAATTGATGAAGATCCCTCAATACTTCATAATGTAACCAAGTCTCCAATGACCTCCAGAACACACCTATTGATCAAGTTTTGGCTTGTTGGTCCCTAACCAAGTTGGGTCCTAAGAAGTTAGTCACAATAGGCTTGGCAACCAAAATGTATCTTTTCTTGAAACCACATTGGGCACCAACAAATTTGGCAAACACATTGCCAACCTCATCCTTATAAAGAGAATAAGCATCATCAATAATGATAGGGTTGGATGAGGAGATACCAATAGTGCATGAGGAAGAAATGTGCCCTTTCTTACGACAAATGTAGCAAGTTATTCTGTTACCATCTTTATTTTTGGATGAAGCAACAACTTGAGGAAGAGCTTGAGTCTTCTTGGGAGGAGGCCCATCTCTAAAAATATGTAGAGCTTGAGGCCGCTTCCCTTGTTGCTTCTTGCAAAGGGACTTCTTCTTTAATGGGCAATGTTTGACATGGTGCCCTTCTTCCTTGCACTTGAAGCAAACAATGTTGGCCGGATTCTTGACTTGATCTTGGCCATTCTTCTTGTTGTCCTTGTGCTTCAACTTGATAGTGGACTTGTTCTTGATATTGGAGTTGAATCCAATCCCACTCTTGTCATTGGGGGATTTTTGCACACTCAAGATTTTCTTGAGTGCGGACTTCCCTTGATGACCCTTTTTCAAGTCATCCTTCAAAGAAGTGACTTGAGCCTTGAGCTCTTTGATTTCCTCTACATGGTTAGTTTCAATAAAAGTACTAGAGGAAGTAGATGCTACATTGTTAGAGCAACAAGGCACGAAATGTAATTCATCACGAGATATAGCATGGTTGTGAGAGGATGAACTACAAGGACTAGCGCATGGCAATATAACATTTGGAGTAGATGTAGTGCTAATGTCCACATGAGGCCCACTAGATGTTACCTTTGACACGATGGCCTCATGAGCTAACTTTAGCCTACCATGGGAGACTAGAAGATCCTCATGCGAGCTCGAGAGTTTAACATGACTTTCTTCTAATTTCCCATAGTTGCTAGTTAGCAAAGCAAGTTGAGCCTTTAGCTCAACATTCTCCTTCAAAATAGATGCTTCACAAGAAATAGAGTTAGTAGCACAAGCATCATTATTATTAGCAAGAGGTGAGGGCAACTTGGCAAGCTCTTTTGAATATGAGGCTTTAAGTTGCTCATGTGACTCGGTGAGTTTGATGAGCTCACCCTTTATGACCCTAGAGCCATTTTTGAGGTGCTCAAAATCCTCAAGGAGTTTAGCATAAGCAACTTGAGCCTCATCATTTTTACTTTTGAGATCACTTGCCACCTCAAGATCTCTATCATGAGATTCCTTTACTCTAGATAGCTCTAAAACAAAGGTCTCCTCAAGAGATTCCTTGGTGGTTTGTTCCTCTTCGAGAGCTTTATTTAGGTTTGCAATTATATTAGCATACTCACGCTCAAGACTACACATTTTATCAACATTGTGTTTCTAACTTATCAATATGTTCTTTGCTCTTAATAGCAAAGTCCAAGACTTCAACAAAGTTAGAGCAAGCAATATCCTTTTTAACAAGGGCACGATAAACAATCTCACCCTTCTCATATAAATCATCAATATCAAGCTCATCTTCCACATTATCCACATCCTCCTCATCACAAGAGGTAATGGGTTCCAAAGTAGGAGTTACCTTAGAATCCCTAGCCATAAGGCATAGGTGGGTACCGGAAGAAGGTGAAGATGAGATTGCATATGTGGCTTCATTCAAAACCATGTCTTGGCCCATAGAATCTTCGGTTTCCTCTACATTGTTAGCAACACAAGCACTAGAGGAAATGGAAGCATTTTTATCATGGCAACAAGACAACACAAGCATATAATCTTGAGATTTATTCAAGTCATTTCTACATGATATGCAAGGACTATTAACACAAGCACGTAAGGAGTTTGTAGTGCTAGAAGTGTTAAAGTCCAAAGATAGATCATTGCAACTAGATAGAGATGATGGATTACAAATAGTAAGCACACTATCCAAATTGCAATTTCTATCACCACTCACCATATAATTACCTTGTGGAAAGTCACATGTTGGTGAAGTGGTAGAGGATGAGAACTCATCTTGACCGGAAGTGGAAGCAACACAATCATCCTCAATAATGTTGGACACAGCATATTTATCTTGAAGTTTTGTCCATAACTCATGAGCGCTCCAAAAAGGAATGATTGAAGATGTAACTACATAGCTCAAAGCATTAACAAGCACATTAGAAGCTTGAACATCGAGATATAAGTTTTTCTCATCCTCACTAGATATATTTTTGAAATCCATTGGAGGAGAAAAACCTATATCTACAATACGCTCCAAATTTGGGTCCATGTCCCGAAAATGAATGAGCATGCGATTTTTCCATATATCATAATTTGTGCCATCAAATGTGAACATGTCATTATGCACTAATCCTCTAGCCGACATCTTTACTCTCAAGGCGGTGAAGCCTAAAATGAGAGACCGGGCTCTGATACCAATTGAAAGGATACGGATGACGCCTAGAGGGGGGGTGAATAGGCGATTAAAACTTTATCTAGAGTGGCTCAACAAAGGCGGAATAAAACTAGTGTTTACTTTGTAAAGCACAACCTAGAACAACTAAGGTTCACCTATGTGCACCAACAACTTATGCTAAGAAATACAAGCAACAAAGTGATAGCAAGATATATATTACTTCAAGCACGAAGGCTATCACAATGTAAAGTGCATAAGTAAAGAGCTCGGGTATAGAGATAACCGAGGCACGCGAGGACAACGATATTTTACCGAGTTCCTCCCAACATGGAGTACGTCTCGTTTGGAGAGGGGGTGGTATCAAACCACCAACGCCACAAAATGCCTCCCTTATTCTCTGGTGAATCTCACCCCAATGGGATCGATCCACGCTTCCACTATCGGTGCACTTGTTGGTGGCAACCGGAACCTCTCACAAGGTTGGGGCACTTCTCCACAACTTAATTGGAGGCTCCCAACAAACGCCACCAAGGCCACAACCTGCAACACCAACAAACCGTCTAGGGTTCCAAGAACCCAAGAGTAAAAAGCTTCTAGCCTTTCACTCAAACGAATCCTCACCGAGAAATCAAACTGATGCACCAAATGCAATGGCAAGAACACAAGAAGTGTTCAAATCCTTCTCTCCCAAATTCCACCAAAGCTACAAAAGCTTGTGGGGGAATAAGAGAGGAAGAACAATGGAGGAAATCCACAAAAGACTCCAAGATCTAGATCCCAAGATGTTCCCCTCACTTAGAGGAGAGATGGATTGGTGAGATTGTAGATCTAGATCTCCTCTTTCAAATCCCTAAAGCATATGCAAGAATCAAGGGAGGGATTGAAGGGGGAGCAAGCTCAAGAGGGACAAGAATGAAGGAGAAATCCTGTAGAACTCGAGCAGGTGCATTAGGGAAGAAGGGCCCCTTTTTATAGGCCCACAGATTTCTGCCCGTTGGGGAAAAGTCAGACCGGAGACTCCGGCCAATCTCCGAACCAGCCTCCGGACTGCCCATCTGACTGACCCAGAGCAGACCTGCCCCAGCAACACCGGAGACTCCGGTCTTCCAGCACCGTAGACTCCGGTCTGAACAAAGTCCGGAGACTCCGGAGTATCCTCCGGTGCAGGCTCCGGACCCCTAGTCAGAATGTCCTAGCCCTGATTCTGAAGTCACCACCGGAGACACATCCGGAAACTCCGAACCACACCGGAGACTCCGGTCAGGACCAAATAAGAGGCAAACTTCAAATGGCGATATCTAGAGTTTGGAAACTCTGATTGACCCGAAACCAATTTTTTTGGAAAGAGGACAACAAGGGCTACCCAACAAAAAGTGGAAATATTTGATACCAACAAGAGAGAACATTTCATGTATTATAATGTGAGATACCTCTCTTAGTGAGAAACTGTAAAACCTCAAAGATCAAAAATGCAATATGATATAAAAGGGAAATCCGTTTTAGATGAACTAGAGCTTGTTATGAATATTACCACAAGCTCTAGAACCTCACATGGATAAGATCCAAATAATAAACCAAGAAAGGATGATGCTAAGTATGCAAAGGTTTGAGCTCTCTTTGAAAGATATGATCGAGTTACTCACTTGAGAGCCCCTCTTGATAGTACGGTTGTCTATCCTATAAACCGGTCTCCCCAACTAACAGCACGAGACCGGTAAGAAAGAAACCCTATTAATATCATACCTTTGCCTTGCGCATATTCCACGTGATCTTGATGTATACGATCTTGTCCTTCTCAAGATGGAACACCTTTCTTGATTGCTCTTGTACGCACTTGCTTGATGAAGACTTGCAAGTTACTCCCCCATACAACATGGGGAAACCTTTACTTTGACCTTGTCTTCATCGATCCATGATCACCGAGGATGGCAAGCTTTAAGCATGAGATCTTCATAGGTTTAACTCTCACATGACCAATCTGTGGATCATTATTTGAACACCTTGGTCACCACATGATCCTCTTCACTTCTTCTCCAAACCTTGAATCCAACAAATGGTTCAAGCATTGACTATGGACAATTCATACACGTACAACTTGATACAAGCATTAGTCCATAGATATTGTCATTAATTACCAAAACCACACATGGGGGCCCACATGTTCTTTCAGAAGTTATTACCTCTGTAATAACCGCTCCTTATCCTTTTTGTTTTGGTTTTTGTGTCAAGTTCAACTACTTTTGTGAAGTAGAGGAGTTGTGAAAAGTGGCTGTCGTGAAACAGATTTTTGTGTTGTATTATAAAAATTCATGAGGGAGCTCTGTACTTCGGATGGAGCTGCATTTTTCTGAGCTTGTTCTCCAAGTTGTTACCCAACTTTCATCAGTTCTGCACTTTTTGATTTAAGCAACAAAAGGTCTTCAAAAAAATCAATCTTTACCTGCTGGTCTCTTTTGACAGATTTCTTCCATCATTTGCATTTGCCTCTTACGGAAGCTTTTGTTTTGATGGGTTTTCAGTTGAAGTGTTTACCAAAAGTCTTATTGTTTTTTCTTACACTAATGTTGTCGTTGAGTTTGTGCAAGGGTTTTGTAAAAAGGAAATTCTCAGGAGAAAGAGATAAGGAATCTGCAGAGTTCGTCTTTGAATAGGTAAAAGTGGTGAAAACAGAAGGTTCGTGAAACTCCAATCTTTTTATATTTTTGATGTTTTTAATACATAAGGGAAGTTACGAGACGTAACTCAAGAGGAAACGGAGCCCGGGTGGACAAACCCACCCCAGGCGCGGGCCTAGCCTGGTCGCGCCTAGAGGGGGTTTGCCACCCTCGAACTCCGTCTCTGCCTCGTTTCCGTGTCAAAACTTTCCTTATGCATCGAAACTTCGTCATATATACCCCCCCGGGATCCCCCGAGGTTCTTGCATTGTGTTATCGTCGTGTTTTTGCTTCGATTTGTTTCTGTCAGGAAAATTCTCAGATTTGGAGCCCCAATGTCTTCCTCTGGATCACCCACGAAGGATTCCTCTGCGGACGCCCTCAACCCGTACATGTATGAGTTGAGGATTCATCCCAAAGAGTTGATCCTCAAAGAGGGGAAGGTATAGATGAAATAAGTTCAAGGTCCTAAAGGAGAAGGTAGTCTGGAAGACATGATGGAAGCGTTGGAACAAGAAGTTTTCAGGTACAAGAAGATGGCAGAACGCGAAGTGGATGTTATTCACAAGATAAGTTCAGAACTCATCACCAAGCACGAGGGAGAAGTTGTTGATATCAGAGAAGAGATCTTCTTACTCCGTCAGACCACCAATCAATTGCAAGCACATCTCTATGACATACAGAATCGAAATTGTGAGTATGAGGCTAGTTGATCGCATAAGCTTTGCTGCTAGTTTCAGGATTGCAGAGACAAGGACATACTTTTTGGATGGGTAACCATTACCTTGGAAGTTTTATGATGACAAGAGAATACCACCACCACCACCGAAGGAGTAATTCGTCATTAGGTTTGGCATCCCCTTGGCTTATTCCAAGCTTGGGGGAGTGCCGCGGTATCACCATGATACGTTGGAAACGTATCTATAATTTTTGATGCTCCATGCTTGTTTAGTATCTACTTTGCTTTACTTGTCTACACTTTCAGGTGCTTTTTACATGTTTTCTGGTACTAACCTATTAACAAGTTGCAACAGTGCCAGATGCATGTTTTCTGCTATTTTTGGTTTTAGAAAATTAGTGAAGAAATATTCTCGGAATTGGACGGGATGAAGGACAAAGTCAATAACTTTCCGTGGGGAACAAGAAGTCCAGAGGAGAGGCCGAGGGGCCAGACCCCCCAGGCGTGAGTGGGCCCTACCCCGCTCCTGGCTAGGGTTTGGCCGCCCTGGCGGCCGCCTTGGTCTCCCCCTTCGCCTATAAGAAGCCCCCGATGCAGAAAATCTCAGTACCCGATCATAAATCCACGAAACCGTCTGTAGTCGCTGCCACCATCGTCCCTAGATCGGAGGGGGATATGAAGCTCTTCCCGGCACCCTGTCGGAGGGGAGATCATCCCGGAGGCCTTCTCTCCGGTATGATTCGTGAGTAGTTCCACCTTGGACTATGGGTCCATGTAGTAGCTAGATGGTTGTATCTCCTCCTTTGTGCTTTCATGTATAGATCTTGTGAGCTCCGTTCATGATCAAGATCTAATCTATTTGTAATCATGCATGTTGTTTTTGCGGGGATCCGATGGATATTGAGATTATTATGTTGGTTTGATTAATGGTTCTATCTTTATGATTCTATCATGTCTGTGTTGTTTGTGATCTTGCATGCTCTCCGTTGCTAGTGGTTATCTTGGCCAAGTAGTTGCTAGTGACTCCAAGAGGGAGTATTTATGCTCGATAGTGGGTTCATGCCTCTAGTTTC
Organism: Avena sativa; assembly: GCA_916181665.1. Classification (NCBI taxonomy): domain Eukaryota; kingdom Viridiplantae; phylum Streptophyta; class Magnoliopsida; order Poales; family Poaceae; genus Avena; species Avena sativa. The sequence goes on along the minus strand of OV702281.1, from coordinate 410,399,028 downwards.
CAAGGAAAGTGACAGAAATCTCTTCGGTTGTAGATGTGTTGTTGCTACTAGGGAGAAAACAACGGTCTCTTGTTCATGGAACATGTGGACTGTTTACCTTACACACTTTGTGAAAGAACATGTGGTCCCCCATGTGTGGTTTTGGTAATTAATGACAATCTTTATGGACTAATGTGTGTATTAAGTTATACTTGTAGGATTTGTCCATTAGCATCTCTTGGAGCATGTGTTGGCTTCAAGGTTGATGAAATGAGAAGAAGATGTGTTGTGTAAGCTCAAAATGCACCATCTATAGAAGATCTCATGTTTGATGCTTGCCATTCTCGGTGATCATGGATCGATGATGAGGAATTAAGAAAGGCGTTACATCTTGAGAAGGGCAAGATCGTGTACATCAAGCTCAAGTGGAATGCTCAGGGCAAAGGTATAATCTTGATAGGTTTTCCCTTTTGTCGGTCTCATATTGTTAGTAGGAGACCGGGTTTAGGATAGATAACCGTACTATCAAGAGGGGCTCTCGAATGAGTAACTCGATCACATTGTTCGGAGAGAGCTCAAACCTTTGCATACTTGCATCATCGTATTTGGTTGTTATTTGGTCTTATCCATGTGAGGATATAGAGCTTGTGGTAATCTCCATAACAAGCTCTTGTTCATCAAAATCGGATCCCTCTTTTATATCTTATTGTGATTTTGATCTATGTGGTTTTTCGGGTTCTCACCAAGTGAGGTATCTCACATTATTATACTTGATACATTCTCACTTGGTGATAACCAATATGTTCACCTTTTATAGGGAAGCTCATGTCGTCCTCTCTCCAACGCAATTGGAATCGGGTCGATCGGAGTTACCAGTCAAAAGTTATAGCCGTTTGAATATCTGCTGGTCTCCTAGGTACCAAAATACGGTAGTACCGCATTTTAGTACCTAGCAAGGCAGAAGGTTTTGGAAAGTTGCCAAAATCCACTGCCGGGCTAGGTACCAAAAAGCGGTAGTACCACATTTTAGTACCTAGCACGGCAAAAGGTTTTTTACTTCGTCATTTGGATCTATCCTCCCTTGCTGGACTATGATGTTTCTTTGCATGATCTTGTAGAGGTTGTTGTCCTCTTCTAAACGAGCCCAAGATCATCGAAATCGGAGTCCGGATGCAAAAGTTATGGTTGTTTTCGTTTTGTGATGACCGGTAGTACCGGACCAGGATCCGGTAGTACCGGGGTCCGGTAGTACCGCTTTTTGGTACCGGGGAGCACAGAGAAAAAATGCGTTTGGAGCCCCAGGAACCCCAGGAAATGTCCGGTAATGCCGGGAAAGTCCGGTAGTACCGGGAAAAAGTCCGGTAGTACCGGGAATCACGTTTTTGGGCTGCAACGGTTGGATTTTGGAGGGACCTATATAAGGGGCCTTCTTCCCCAATGGTTCCTCAACCATTCTTGCAAGTTTTCCCCTCCATTGTTGACCTTCTTGAGCTTGCTTTCTCTCAATACCTCCTATGATTCTTGCATATTCTTGAAGGATTTGAAAGAGGAGATCTAGATCTACAATCCCACCAATCAATCTCTCCTCTAAGTGAGGGGAACATATTGGGATCTAGATCTTGGAGTCTTTTGTGGATTTCCTCCATTGTTCTTCCTCTATTATTCTCCCATCAGCTTTTGTAGCTTTGGTGGAATTTGTGAGAGAAGGATTTGAACATCTTTGTGGTGTTCTTGCCATTTGCATTTGGTGCATCGGTTTGTGTTCTCCTCGGAGGATTTGGTTCGTGTGACTCATTGGAGCTTGTCCCTCTTGGGTTCTTGGAACCCTAGACGGTTTTGTGGCCTTGGTGGCATTGTGGCCTTTTGTGGCATTTGTTGGGAGCCTCCAATTAAGTTGTGGAGAAGTGCCCCAACCTTGTGAGAGGTTCCGGTTGCCACCGACAAGTGCACCGATAGTGGAAGCGTGGATCGATCTTGTTGGGGTGAGATTCGCCGGAGAATAAGGGAGGCCTTTTGTGGCGTTGGTGGTTTGATACCACCCCCTCTCCAAACGAGACGTACTCCATGTTGGGAGGAACTCGGTAAAATATCGGTGTCCCCACGTGCCTCGGTTATCTCTATACCCGAGCTCTTTACTTATGCACTTTACATTGTGATAGCCTTCGTGCTTGAAGTAATATATATCTTGCTATCACTTTGTTGCTTGTATTGCTTAGCATAAGATGTTGGTGCACATAGGTGAACCTTAGTTGTTCTAGGTTGTGCTTAACAAAGTAAACACTACCTTTATTCCGCCTTTGTTGAGCCACTCTAGGAAAAGTTTTAATCGCCTATTCATCCCCCCCTCTAGGCGACATCCGTATCCTTTCAATTGGTATCAGAGCCCGGTCTCTCATTTTAGGCTTCACCGCCTTGAGAATAAAGATGTCGGCTAGGGGATTAGTGCACAATGACATGTTTATATTCGATGGTACAAATTATGATATATGGAAAACTCGTATGCTTATTCATTTTCGGGACATGGACCAAAATTTGGAGCGTATTGTAGATATAGGTTTTTCTCCTCCTATGGATTTCAAAAATCTATCTAGTGAGGATGAGAAAAACTTATATATCAATTATCAAGCTTCTAATGTGCTTGTTAATGCTTTGAGCTATGTAGTTACATCTTCAGTCATTCCTTTTTGGAGCGCTCATGAGTTATGGACAAAACTTCAAGATAAATATGTTGTGTCCAACATTATTGAGGATGATTGTGTTGCTTCCACTTCCGGGCGAGATGAGTTCTCATCCTCTACCACTTCACCAACATGTGACTTTTCACAAGGTAATGATATGGTGAGTGGTGATAGAAATTGCAATTTGGATAGTGTGCTTACTATTTGTAAACCCTCATCTCTATCTAGTTGCAATGATCTATCTTTGGACTTTAACACTTCTAGCACTACAAACTCCTTGCATGCTTGTGTTAATAGTCCTTGCATATCATATAGAAATGACTTGAATAAATCTCATGATGATATGCTTGTGTTGTCTTGTTGCCATGATAAAAATGCTTCCATTTCCTCTAGTGCTCGTGTTGCTAACCATGTATAGGAAACCGAAGATTCTATGGGCCAAGACATGGTTTTGAATGAAGCCACATATGCAATCTCATCTTCACCTTCTTCCGGTACCCACCTATGCCTTATGGCTAGGGATTCTAAGGTAACTCCTACTTTGGAGCCCATTACCTCTTGTTATGATGAGGATATGGATAATGTGGAAGAAGAGCTTGATATTGATGTTTTATATGAGAAGGGTGAGATTGTTTATCGTGCCCTTGTTAAAAAGGATATTGCTTTCTCTAACTTTGTTGAAGTCTTGGACTTTGCTATTAAGAGCAAAGAACATATTGATAAGTTAGAAACACAAATTGAGGTGCATGATAACAACGCTGATAAAATGTGTAGTCTTGAGCATGAGTATGCTAATATAATTGCAAACCTAAATAAAGCTCTTGAAGAGGAACAAACCACCAAGTAATCTCTTGAGGAGACCTTTGCTTTAGAGCTATCTAGAGTAAAGGAATCTCATGATATAGATCTTGAGGTGGCAAGTGATCTCAAAAGTAAAAATGATGAGGCTCAAGTTGCTTATGCTAAACTCCTTGAGGATTTTGAGCACCTAAAAAATGTCTCTAGGGTCATAAAGGGTGATCTCATCAAACTCACCGAGTCACATGAGCAACTTAAAGCCTCATATTCAAAAGATCTTGCCAAGTTGCCCTCACCTCTTGCTAATAATGATGATGCTTGTGCTACTAACTCTATTTCTTGTGAAGCATCTATGTTGAAGGAGAATGTTGAGCTAAAGGCTCAACTTGCGTTTCTAACTAGCAACTATGGGAAATTAGAAGAAAGTCATGTTAAGCTCTCGAGCTTGCATGATGATCTTCTAGTCTCCCATGGTAGGCTAAAGTTAGCTCATGAGGCCATCGTGTCAAAGGTAACATCTAGTGGGCCTCATGTGGACATTAGCACTATATCTACTCCAAATGTTATATTGTCATGTGCTAGTCCTTGTAGTTCATCCTCTCACAACCATGATATATCTCGTGATGAATTACATTTTGTGCCTTGTTGCTCTAACAATGTGGCATCTACTTCCTCTAGTACTTTTGTTGACACTAACCATGTATAGGAAAGCAAAGAGCTCAAGGCTCAAGTCACTTCTTTGAATAATGACTTGAAAAGGGGTCATCAAGGGAAGGTCGCACTCAACAAAATCTTGAGTGTGCAAAAGTCCCCCAATGACAAGAGTGGGTTTGGATTAAACTCCAATGTCAAGAACAAGTTCACTATCAAGTTGAAGCACAAGGACAACAAGAAGAATGGCCAAGATCAAGTCAAGAATCCGTCCAACATTGTTTGCTTCAAGTGCAAGGAAGAAGGGCATCATGTAAAACTTTGCCCATTAAAGAAGAAGTCCCTTGGCAAGAAGCAACAAGGGAAGCGGCCTCAAGCTCTACATCTTGTTAGAGATGGGCCTCCTCCCAAGAAGACTCAAGCTCTTCCTCAAGTTGTTGCTCCATCCAAAAATAAAGATGGCAAGAGAAGAACTTGCTACATTTGCCGTAAGAAAGGGCACATTTCTTCCTCATGCACTATTGGTATCTCCTCATCCAACCCTATCATTATTGATAATGCTTATTCTCTTTATAAGGATGAGGTTGGCAATGTGTTTGCCAAATTTGTTGGTGCCCAATGTGGTGTCAAGAAAAGATCCATTTGGGTTGCCAAGCCTATTGTGACTAACCTCTTAGGACCCAACTTGGTTGGGGACCAACTAGCCAAAACTTGATCAATAGGTGTATTTTGGAGGGCATTGGAGTCTTGGCTACATTATGAAGAATTGAGGGATCTTCATCTAGTATAATTGTCAAGCCAAGTCATGTGGATTATAGTGCTCCTATTATATTTCCAATGTTCCTCCTTGCGGTAACATATGCTAAACTCTTTACATTGAAAGTTACTCGCCCCTTTGTGCATGTGTTGGTTTTGTATCTTCCATGCTTTTGTACATGTTGTGCTTTCCACTTAATTATCTTGAGATATCAAGCATATTTGTGTATGATTAGGTGGCACACCATGTATGTGTGTTTCTTATGTTTGAGCCTTGCTTGGTTATATTTGGTATCTTATTTGGCTCTTGTGAGAAATTAATGGATTATCCCATTTTGGGGGAGTGTTATGCTTGGGCATTCCACAATCCTAAATTATGTGTACATGAGGAATACCACCTAGTATTTATATTGGATTCTTGTCTAGTCTCTATGTGGTATAATTCTCATGAGAAATTTAAGTTTTATAATGTCCATTAATTATCTCTATTTGTATCCTTTTGCCTCGTGTTGTTTTTATGGTAGTATCACATTATGGGGGAGTCCTATGCTTAGTGCATATTACAATCCTAGAAAATGTGAATATTCGAGGTTGGTCACTTAGAATAGATATTGATTATTATCTAGCTCCTATGTGACACATTTTCTCATACAAGTTCCAATTTGCTTGAATGCCTTTATTGATCTTATTTTGGATCTTGTATATGAGAATGTTTCTTGGTATGTGTTTCCTCATATTTAGATATATATAGCCTCATGGAAACCATCTGCTTCAAGTTACTCTAATCACTAGTGATTGTGTGACTATTGGAAGCTACCAAGAATCTTGTTCAAAGTATCATGCTTAATTTTTTATATTTAGTTATATGCTTCTTGTTGTGACTATGATCTTGGATATCCATGCAAGCTACCTTGGGAAAATTATTCCCAATATTTCTTGTCCTTGGACAATGAGTACCCAACTTATGGTAGAATTTATTGATCATATTCACTTTGGCCCTTGCTTAATTTTATGCTATCTTTGGCCAAGAAAATGTTTTGTGTTGTCTCCCAAGCCTTCCTTGCTTCTTGTGGATCTTCTTATTTTATTGATATCCTCTTGTGTTTTACTTATTGTAGGTACTAGTGATGATCCCATTTGTGTGCATTTTGCATTTAAAAGGAAAATCCTACATAATGCACTATCTATGGGGGAGCTCTCCTATATTATTTAGAACACTCATATTTTTGCTTCTTTGTTTGGTCCATATCAGGTTTATGTGCTTGGAACCTCAATCTTTTCGTTTTGGTATTTGTGCCATCATGAGAAGTTTGGGGAGTTTGGTTTCTTGTTGGAACCTTGCTCTTTTGGGGAGTTGGTTTTGTCACATTCCTTGTTTCTTTATTTGACCATTTTAGAATGAGATAAACCCTTGAGCAATTTTATTTCTATATATCTTTTGCTCCTTTGGTTTTAGCCTAGTTCATTTGTTGAACATGTGATCTTTCATGTGTTGAATTGGTTCTTTGATACAATTTGGACATCATTTGTCATGTCACACTCTTGTGTGTGCAATCTTGATTTACTTGGTGTTTTTGTTCAAATTGTATCTCATTTTGGTTCTTGAAAGCTTTATGCATGCATATTTACTATGTGTTTATATTATGGTATGCTTGCTTTCTTTGATCCAATATATAGGGTAAACTCCACCAAATCCCATCGGCTAAGTTGTGCATGAAATTCAATTTCATATCAATATGCACATATTTATGTGGAGTCTCTCCTATGTATTTTAGTTGCACTAACTACATTGGACCCAATAAGTTTGGGGACCATTTTGTACTTGTCACATCCCAAGATTTTCCAAATCTTGTAATGTGAAAATAAATTAATAAAACAAAACTTTGAGTGAATTTCAAGGCCAGAAGAAACTTTTAGAATTTAAATGGAACCTCAAACCCATTTGAATCAAATAAAGTCCTAAAGGGATTTAAAAAGATAAACATTTTAAATAAAGGAAAACAAAATATTTTGGAAATACTCTTTTGATCATTAAAATAAAAGGATTTGGTTTTCAATTAAAATAAAAGTTTTATAGATAAAGATTGTTTTATAGAGCCAAATTAAACCTTGGCCAAGTCTTTGAATAAAACAATTTGTTTTGATAAAAATTAGTAAAGGATTTAATATCCAAGTTTTCTTAATAAAGATTCTATCAATTATAAACCATCAAAAACTTAATTGTTTAGTTTAATAAAGTTTTCCAAGTACTTTATATTCTCAGATAAAACCTACTAAAGTGTTTTGGCTTTATTTTAGATTTTAAAATAAATATTCTCAATAAAACAAACCCAAGTTGATTTAATAATAAAAATCTATGTTATTTTAATTAATAATGGACTCTAAAATAAAATGTTATTTTGTTTTAACAACAAGTTTCCAAGTATTTAATAATTCCAAATAAACCTACTGATTTGGTTTGGAAAATATTTAGGTTTCAAATGAAGAATTTATTAATAGAATCAAACTCTATTTGATTTAATAACTAAGGCCCATTTTTACTAATGGACCCTAAAATAAGAGGTTATTTTGTTTTAAAACAAATCTTCCAAATATTCTTTAATTCCAATTAAACCCACTGATTTAAATTTGAAAAGTGTTATCAAATGAAATTTTTATTAAATAAATCAAACCATGTTAAATAAATAAAGTTCCATTTTATTTAATTAAAGATTGGATTAATAAAGTTTTTATTATTTTATTTTGGGCTTTTGACCATATTTACTAAACAGAACTAATTTCAATATTACAAAATTTGAAGTGTTGTTTGAATTGATTTGGTTGATGTTTGTTTGATTGGAAATTCAAAACAGAAAATAAAATAGAAAAGGAAAAGAACACAGAATAAAAAAATAAATAAGAAAGGAATCGACCCAACCCAACAGCCCAGCAGCAGCCCACCTAGCCCATCTACTCTCTCCCCGAACCGTTTTCCACACCGCTGAAACAACCCGCAAAGCAACTGACTAGTGGACCCTTCCCCTCGTTTCTTTTCCCACTGACAGGTAGACCCCACCGCTCCTGTTCTTCTCTCACACCCGCGCGACCCCTTCTTCCTCCCTCGTCGCCGTTTCCTGCAGTGATTCCGCGGACTTAATTCGTCATAATGCCGCCACCATTACTCGCCTTGACTGTGCTCGATAAAACGCCAGCTCCTTTCCTTCCGTTCCCCTCAGACGCCAACCTCTCTTCGCCACCAGGCCGCTCCAATTTCTCCTCAAACTCCGCTGTCTCCGACGAGCTCCTATCTCCGATTGCGGCCAACACACACCACCCCAATCCTCCCTGAGCACACTTACAGCTTCCCCACTCCCAGACAAACCTCCCTGTGCTCTTCGTTCGACCGCGAGCGCCCCAAAACACCGTCCTCGACAAACTCCGAGCACCGCCGCGTCTGCCTCCGACTCCGGCGCATTCCCCAGGTGAAATCCGACCGCCCCTCTGCTCCTCGATCACGCGAGCATCTTCTCCTTGGTCTTACGCACCTGACCATGCTCTTGTCTTGCCCCCGCGTGATCTACAGCATCGCCGTCGACCACGAACAGAGCCGTCCGACGCCAGCTCTAACTCCGGCGAGCAATCTAGGACAACTCCGTGCGCCCCTTCGACCGAAGCGAGCAGGTTGAGCATCCCCGTGCCTCGACGATCACGGTAAGCCACTCCTCCCTCTCTCTCGCTTCCTGTGTTAGCCGGAACTCCACCGCCAGAGCGCCGCCGCCGTCTGCCACCGCGCAGCGCCGCCCATCTGTGACCAGGCAGTAATAGCCGTTAGATCTGGATCGAACGAATCGGATAGATTACTTAAACACCGAAGGGGTATGTCCTCTGGACCACTCGATCTAACTAGATCCAACGCCCCACAGCCGCGATCCAACCGAACCGGTATGGACCAATAGGAACACGACGCGTGGCACTAGATCTGTTTAAAAGAAGTTTGAAAAACAGATTTAATTGCAAACTTCAAACGTTTGTAACTTTCAAACCACACGTCCAAAAATTATAAATTTTATATCAATGGATTCAGGAAAGCAAGCCCTAGCCAACCATGGCCTTAGTTTAGAAAATAGTATCTGTTAGCTTGCTTGATTTTGCAGAATCTTTTGAGAGCTTGTTTAGAGTAGAAAAATTGTTTAAAATTGATTTTTGGATTAAATCTTTTGCAAATTAGTTTATTGTGAACCTACTGACCCTAGGAACCAACCCATGGTTTTGAAAATGAATTTGGAAAAGATTAGAATGGATTAATTGGTTTAGTCCATTTCTAGCTAAATAAAACTATTGATTTGCTTATGAAAATGATTTTGAGTAAAGAACTTTGGAGAAAATGTTTTGGACCAAACCTACTAACCATAGATACCAAGCTTTGAGAAACAACAACTTATTTAGTGAAACCACTTAAGGTTGTGGTATTGAGAATAATAATTTTCACCACTTAAAATGAAGAAAGGATTTAAAAATGGGTTTTTAAACAAAACCCTCTTGCTAATGACTTTGCCATTTTGGTAAATGACCAAATTGGACCTTACAAAGTTAACAAGCCTAGTAGAGACCACCTTTGCAATTAGGACCATCTCTTGCATGCTTGCATGCATGATTTAAAACCCATAGTTTTATGTGTGTATGAATTGTGTTTGTTTGATTATTTGGAATGCTAGTTGATTGGTGTTTTGCTTGCTTGATTGTAGTGAAATTATCAAAGTGTGAGACTAGCAAGATCAAGAAGTAAACTCTCATTCCCTACCAAAAAGGCAAGTTACACTATCATACAAAAGTCCTACTATTTTTATTATACTTAGTGGATTTTGAAAATATGCATGAAAAGATATTTCTGTACTTATGCTATGCTAAATCCTAATAGGATTCCCTATACACTCCTTAGTGAAAATATTGAAGTTGTACATGCTTAGCCATGCTATATGCTATATTTTGAAAAAGAGATACATGTTGAGATTTACAAAGGTTGAGAAAAGGACTTGTGTTTTACATAATAAAACAAGGACTCAATGAACCACCTAGGTGGAGGCTACTTTAAGTTTTGGAGAAGGTGACAACAAAAGGGAACCATGTCTATGGCAATCACTTTGTGTTGTGCTCCAAAAGAAAACCACCTAGGAAACTTAGAGATCAAACATGTTTCTCCAATTGTGGCTTTCGTGTACAACCACATGCTATTATGGCTCTGGCTTAGTCAATTACATTAGGAAGACCCATACATTGTCTTTAGTTACTGGACATGGGGATCTGGAATGCTTCATGGGGGCTGAAGACAAAGCTAGCAATGATGTATGGGAGGACCTTTTGGAAAGACTTCGTCACATTCTCAATCTGCCAGTACTCCATCTTGGTGAGCACTAATCCAGTAGGCCACTAGTGGCAACAAGATGGGATTGTGTCATGTGGGTAAAGTGTACTCCTTCTGCAGAAGTAAATATAATCTAAGTACTTAGCCGTGTCCCCGGTTATGGACAATACTGAGCAACTAAAGTTTGAACTATGGGAGATCTCGACATTCCAACTTCTAATATAAAACTTGTTGCACTTGGGGTTACCAAGGTGCTCAAGAGCATGATGTACTTGGGGTTTTACCAGGGAACTCATGAGTTTTGATAAAACTTGTTGCACTTGGGGTTACCAAGGTGCTCAAGAGATTTTGACAAGGATTTGAACACTTGAGTTTCTACCAAGGAGTTCAAGGAACTTGGAAAAGAGATTTGACAAAAGACTTTAAAACCCTTTTGAAAAGATAGGATAAAATATTGCTTTCTGCAAATAAGCCTTAAACTCTACTTAGCCAAATATGCATATAATGATAGGATCCACTCTCATTATACATAAAAGTGAAGCTTGCCAATACAATTCAAAATGTATTGACCCTTGTGGCTGTAACTTGTAATGTTGCAGGTTGATTGTTTCAAAAATGAAGATTGTTTGATTGACTAGGACTACAAAATCTACAACCAACATCTGCCTGTGGCACTTTGAAGATGATGGACCCATACTTATAGTTATTCCGCTGCAAATGTAATGTAATAGCCAAATGAGCTATGTTTGATGTAATAAACTTATGTTATTCCTGGTTATAAAACTTATATTATGACCTTTGTATCTTGATATTACATCTTAACTGTGGATGCTAGCTATTGATCCAGGGACTAGCATTGTAAAACACAGGAGGGATCAATCTTATCTAAGATTGGGACCTCTACAGTACTTAAATGTGTTTTAGGTACATTGGAGATATATTGGATGCTTGTCTCTCAATCTTGAAGAAGTGGTGCGTTAATGGAAATTGGAGGCAAGCTATAGGATGATCAATGAATTCATATCCTCTACATCCTACCAATTATATCTCGGTAACAAGTATCTATTTCTCATGCTCATATATCTTGATTCCAACCGTTTGTCGGTTGCCTTCTGGCATGAATTCATGTATTTGTAATTGTTGTATCTCTAGCCATGGTATTAAGAGAACTCTCTATTGTATATGTGTATAAGTTGAGATGAGTATATATAATTGGGACTATACAAAATCATGCATATGATCCTCCAATCCCAAATATGTCAATCTAGCAATTTTATTGCCAATCTTTTCCTCAACTTCTCTCATGTGCAATAGTGAGATTTTGCTAGTTAAATTTTTCTTGTGATACTTGTTGCCTTTCTCCATATATTCCAACTTTCTCCTCTTCCCTTGGTGAAAGTTGTAATATATGTAGTGTGTTGGTGTTTGAAGTCCATTAATGTACAATAAGAAATATGTGAGCCTTTGGCCATGCTTTGAAGTAAAAATCTTATTGATATATGTTATGACTTCATTTTTGCCTTTCATGTGCTTTCTTGTATATCTTCTTTATGTGTGCATATTTATTTGTTGGCATATGTCTCTGTGACGTTTTCCACTTATAGACATATACACATATGAGAAGATAATTTTAGTTGATTTTTAATCCTTGGAGACCACCTTTCTATTCCTTTTGATTCTTCAGTGGCTTCCAAATTTAATTTCCTATGAGTGTTAGTTCCTCTTGTTTGCATATTTGGGCACTCATATTTGTTCTCTCATGCCTTTCATTGTTAAATAAACTTGGATGAGTGAGGATTCCATGATTATGCACCTTGTTCCCAAATACGATTATCATAATTGGTGCATTATCTTTGGGGAGCTCATCTAATTCATTTAATAATGCTCATTTGTCTTATTTCTCATTTATTGTGCCTTAAATGTTTATGGAGAAGTGAGGATTCCATATTTGTGCATTTTTGTATTGAAATACAAAGATTCTAAAGTGTGCACAAATCTTGGGGAACTTCTCTATTTTATTTAAGCATTTATTTGATCTTTCATTTGATGTGTTTTAAATGCTTATGGGGGAGCGAGGATTCCATATTTTTGCAATTTGTATTGAAATGCAACTATTTTAAAGTTTGCACAAATCTTGGGGAGCTTCTCAATTTGTTATTTAAAACACTCATCTACTCGTATCATAATATCTTGTTGTTTCCATTTGGACTCATTTGTTGTTTTCAAATTGGTTTGTCGGATCTTGTGATTGCTTGCGTCATTTGTGATGCATTGTTTTATTTTATTCCTTTGGCAATCTTTGGGTCCTCGATATAGTTCTACTCCCTCCCAAGTATTCATCATTGGATATGTGCGAATGCACATCTTTGGAGGAAATATTACTATATTTGCCTTCTAGAACTTGTCACCCATTTCGTCAATAGATGCCAATGGGGGAGAAGTTTTAGAGGGTTTAAGGGAAATGGTTTATGCTTTGAGTTTGTTTCTAAGCATTTTCCTTTCATGCTCTCGCATATTTGTTGTAGCTTAGCATGTGGTATATATAGAGGAAACTCCACCAATAATTATGATTGGCAATATATGCAATGAAATTCAAGTTCATCACACATGCATAGATTGTGGGGGAGTTTGCTCTATATATGGTGGTGGTACCAATATAACATACTTATGTAGTATTTGATATTGGTGTTACCATTCTGTTCACTAAGATTCCTTATATAAACCCTCTTAAAGGGATTGTCATCAATTACCAAAATGGGGGAGATTGAAAGAACATGTGGGCCCCCATGTGTGGTTTTGGTAATTAATGACAATCTTTATGGACTAATGTGTGTATTAAGTTATACTTGTAGGATTTGTCCATTAGCATCTCTTGGAGCATGTGTTGGCTTCAAGGTTGATGAAATGATAAGAAGATGTGTTGTGCAAGCTCAAAATGCACCATCTATAGAAGATCTCATGTTTGATGCTTGCCATTCTCGGTGATCATGGATCGATGATGAGTAATTAAGAAAGGAGTTACATCTTGATAAGGGCAAGATCGTGTACATCAATCTCAAGTGGAATGCTCAAGGCAAAGGTATAATCTTGATAGGTTTTCCCTTTTGCCGGTCTCATATTGTTAGTAGGAGACCGGGTTTAGGATAGATAACCGTACTATCAAGAGGGGCTCTCAAATGAGTAACTCGATCACATCATTCGGAGAGAGCTCAAACCTTTGCATACTTGCATCATCGTATTTGGTGGTTATTTGGTCTTATCCATGTGAGGATATAGAGCTTGTGGTAATCTCCATAACAAGCTCTTGTTCATCAAAATCGGATCCCTCTTTTATATCTTATTGCGATTTTGATCTATGTGGTTTTTTGGGTTCTCACCAAGTGAGGTATCTCACATTATTATACTTGGTACATTCTCACTTGGTGATAACCAATATTTTCACCTTTTATAGGGAAGCTCATGTCGTCCTCTTTCCAACGCAATTGGAACCGGGTCGATCAGAGTTACCAATCAAAAGTTATAGCCGTTTGAATATCTGCTGGTCTCCTAGGTACCAAAATGCGGTAGTACCGCAGCATTTTGGTACCTAGCAAGGCAGAAGGTTTTGGAAAGTTGCCAAAATCCACTGCCGGGCTAGGTACCAAAAAGCGGTAGTACCGTATTTTAGTACCTAGCACGGCAGAAGGTTTTTTACTTCGTCATTTGGATCTATCCTCCCTTGTTGGACTATGATGTTTCTTTGCATGATCTTGTAGAGGTTGTTGTCCTCTTCGAAACGAGCCCAAGATCATCGAAATCGGAGTCCCGATGCAAAAGTTATGGCTATTTTCATTTTGTGATGACCGGTAGTACCGGACCAGGATCCGGTAGTACTGCTTTTTGGTACCGGGGAGCGCAGAGAAAAAAATGCGTTTGGAGCCCCAGGAACCCCAGGAAATGTCCGGTAGTGCCAGGAAAGTCCGGTAGTACCGGGAAAAAGTCCGGTAGTACCGGGAATCACGTTTTTGGGCTGCAACGATTGGATTTTGGAGGGACCTATATAAGGGGCCTTCTTCCCCAATGGTTCCTCAACCATTCTTGCAAGTTTTCCCCTCCATTTTTGACCTTCTTGAGCTTGCTTTCTCTCAATCCCTCCTATGATTCTTGCATATTCTTGAGGGATTTGAAAGAGGAGATCTAGATCTACAATCCCACCAATCAATCTATCCTCTAAGTGAGGGGAACATATTGGGATCTAGATCTTGGAGTCTTTTGTGGATTTCCTCCATTGTTCTTCCTCTCTTATTCCCCCATAAGCTTTTGTAGCTTTGGTGGAATTTATGAGAGAAGGATTTGAACATCTTTGTGGTGTTCTTGCCATTTGCATTTGGTGCATTGGTTTGTGTTCTCCTCGGAGGATTTGGTTCGTGTGACTCATTGGAGCTTGTCCCTATTGGGTTCTTGGAACCCTAGACGGTTTTGTGGCCTTGGTGGCATTGTGGCCTTTTGTGGCATTTGTTGGGATCCTCCAATTAAGTTGTGGAGAAGTGCCCCAACCTTGTGAGAGGTTCCGGTTGCCACCGACAAGTGCACCGATAGTGGAAGCGTAGATCGATCCCGTTGGGGTGAGATTCACCGGAGAATAAGGGAGGCCTTTTGTGGCGTTGGTGGTTTGATACCACCCCCTCTACAAACGAGACGTACTCCATGTTGGGAGGAACTCGGTAAAATATCGGTGTCCCCGCGTGCCTCGGTTATCTCTATACCCGAGCTCTTTACTTATGCACTTTACATTGTGATAGCCTTCGTGCTTGAAGTAATATATATCTTGCTATCACTTTGTTGCTTGTATTGCTTAGCATAAGTTGTTGGTGCACATAGGTGAACCTTAGTTGTTCTAGGTTGTGCTTAACAAAGTAAACACTAGCTTTATTCCGCCTTTGTTGAGCCTCTCTAGGAAAAATTTTAATCGCCTATTCACCCCCCCTCTAGGCGACATCCATATCCTTTCACTTTGCTTAAAGCAGTTGTCTGTTGCTTGCACCTTAATACTGGAGGGGGTTCGGATGATAACCCGAAGGTGGACTTCTATTCATAGATGCAGTTGGATTACGGTCTATTTATATTGTTGTATTGCCCAATCAACTTCATAGGATCTTTCTGGCTAGTAATTGCATTGTTATGCCTTGCTCAGTTCCTGTCAATTGCCTCGCTGTAATTTGTTTACCCTTCATGCCATGTTGTTTATCTAAGGAGAGCACCTCTAGTGGACTATGGACCCCGGTCCAATCTTTACCATTGATACATCTTCCACTGTTACTTGTTTACTTGCTGCAAACCATTACCTTCCACACCATACGTTTAATCCTTTGTTATAGCAAACCGGTGAGCTTGACAACCTCACTGATTCATTGGGGCAAAGTCTTGAGTTTGTGTTGTGCAGGTCTCCATGTTGTTTGCAACACATGTGTGACGTTTCCTTCCTCCTTCCGGTTCGATAACATCGGTCTCTACTGAGGGAAGACTTGCTGCTTGCTGCTTCACACCTTGCTCTTGGGGTTTCCAACGAAGCGCTTCCACCTCGTCAAGCGCTATCAACAAGTTTTCTGGCGCCGTTGCCGGGGAGGCTAAGGATGTCTTCACTAGGGGAGTCCTTCACTTCCTTTCTCTTTACTTTGTTTTTAGTTTGCTTTGTTTCTTTTGCTTGGTTTTGTTTGCCTCTTTTCAACCCCCTCCCCCCCAAAAATAGTCTAGCTTGGTTTGCTTTCTTTATTCAAAAACACAAAAAATTAGTTCCTACCTTAGTTACTACCATGTCTGGTTTTGATCCAATCTCTGTGACGCCTATGGAAAAGATCTTTACTTTTACACAAAAAAGTGAAGAGAGTTTCAAAGAAGCTTGGTCTAGAATCTCTCCTTTACAAAGGGAAACTGAGCCTAAGATGAGTCTTAGTTTGGTTATTGATAGTTCCTACCACGGTATTGCTCTTTGTTATAGATATGCTTTGGATGATGTGGCTGAAAAAGATTTTTTTCTTTGTACTGAGGATGAAGCTTATGATGCTATAAGAAAGTTAATCATGATCTATGATACACCTGGCAAGTCTGATTCTTCTTTCACAAGTATTTTTGCTAGGTTGAACCATCTTGAGACCAGTATTGCTTCCATGAATAGTTGCTATCACACTCTTAGATATTACCATGATTATGTTCCCATAAATTCCGAGCCTTCAAATTGGTTTCCCACAATTAAAGTCTTAATAAACACTACACTCTTTGATGCTCGATGTGATATCATGTCTGAATTTTGTCTCATGCCGAAAGATATTTTTGATTCATTGAGTCTTTGGGGGCTTATTGAAGGAGGAGGAGAAATCTCTCTTACAAAAAATGCCACTATATTACCCATTGGAATAGCTAATGGTGTGTTTACAAAAATCTCAGGAAAAATGGTCTCTACTGATTATCTTGTTATGGAATGTGTAGGCAAAGGACAGATCACACTTGAAAGATCTCTACTGAAACACCTTGGGGTAGTAATAGACGTGGGAGAAGGCATCATACACTCTACTCCCCCGGTAAGAAATCATATCTTCCCTAAAAAGAAAAAGAAAGGTAAGAAAAGAAGGAACAAGAGGGGCAATTCTTCATTTGAAACTACTTGATTCTTCTTGCTTCTTGTGCCTAACTTAAAGGCGTTAAATAAAAGTACTTGTTGGGAGATAACCCAAGAGTTTACTTGAGTCTTGGAAGTTATTACTACTGTAATGATCTCTCCTTATCCTTTTTGTTTGCTTTTTGTGCCAAGAATGACCTCTAATGAGAGGGAACTAAGATTTGGGGAGTTGCTGTCCTGAAACAGATTTCTGTCTTCCACCAAAAACAATCGTGAGGAGGCTATGTAACTCGTATTGAGCTCAAAATTTACGAATAAATATCCCAATATGTTGGATAACTTTCGTTAGTTCAACACTTTTTTATTTGAGCAACAGAAGATGTTCGAAAAAATTCATTTCTACCTGCTGGTCTGTTTTAACAGATTTCTGCCATTATTTGCATTTGCTTCTTATTGATTCCTTTTTTATCTCTCTTCAGGTAAATTGAGTTTCTTTTAAGGAGTTACTTTAGTAGATTGTGTTTTTAGTGAAAATCCTTGATGTTCCAAACTTTGCCAGTGGTCTAATATCTTTTGAATAAGCTAATGTTGCTAATGAAGATTGTGTAAAGTTTTGTATGAAGGAAAAATTTCAGATGTAGAGAGAGAATCATGCAATGAGATGAAGGATAAACAAAATCTCAAGCTTGGGGATGCCACCATGGTGTCACCCCAAGAAATATCCAAGAAGTACAAGCGTCAAAGCTTGGGGATGCCCAAGGCATCCCCTTCTTCATCAATAAAAAGCTCAGGTCTGTCTAGACACTTCACTTTTATTGTTTCATGCACAGTTGTATTGTTCTTGGAGCGTCTTAGTTTTTGTTTGCTTTGCTTAGGTTGTTTAGTTTGCTTGAATAAAGAAGTTTGGACCCCTGTTCTCGCTGTGTTGTTTTGCAAATAAGTTTGCTTGGTGTTTGGAAAGGAGTAGTAAGTTCTTGCTTGAAGTGCAAAAGGAGCTTGCATTGACTGTGACTTAGACTTTAGCATGACATGCTAGGTGTGGTTTTAGCATTATGCTTAGTGATTATTGATGTAGCATGTCTTGTTCCAAACAATTGGGATTGCTTAGTGTGCCTTGAAGAAATTATGCGTTATTTTAGCATGCAAAAGCATAGTATTGTGGTATTCTCCTTTGATGTTTTGCTTGGGTTGACTTGGCACATGCTTACACCATGTTATGACTATGACAAGTCACCATTAGCCTCTATGATCATTTAGTCCTTGACTTGTAGTACCACTCATTGCTTTGATTAGTTTGCTTTGTTGCATTGCATAATTATGGCCATTATTGCTCTTTTAGTTGGTTGCTCCCAGTCTTTTGCTAGCCTCCACTTGTATGAGTAAGTTCTACTCATGATTCCAACTCCCAATAAACCAAGTTATTCCAAAGTGTCCACTATAAACTCCTATGCATGGTGTGTTACACCATTCCAAGTATATTCTTGTTTTCAACTATCTTCCAATTAAAAACTATTTTTTATGTGAAAACTTAGTGATTAAAGCTCTCACGAACTTGATGGCACATTTTATTCTTTGCCCCTAATAAACTTGATCCATTGAGGCAACTTTGTTGTATATGCTTGCACTTATAAGTTGGGATTAGCAGAACCGTGCTGTCACGGGGAACGTTTTCAACATTGCACTTGTACCTTTTGTACTCCATTGATATCATGCTCTTTTGTATATGGATGTTACCGGTGTGAAATGAAGTGGGAACTTGTAAGTTCATGGAGTTTGTATTCTGTGTTAGAGAAACGCCTGGGCCGCTAGCCTAAGCCATGCCTAATCATGGTGGAAACTTGCAGCATCATCATAGTGACATCTATGAAGCATTCTTCTTAAAAAAAGACACGTTGAGAAAATAGGAAAGAGAGAAAAAAGCACCATATTCCCATGGTACATAAGAAGAATTGCTGAGATGCTCATTGTCTGCTTGCCTTGTCATTTTGGTTATGGGAAAACTCATGTGCCATGTGCAAGGGGTACCCCGTTGGCGGTTCTCAATGATATGCAAATACTTACAGTGACAAGAACTTGCCTGGGCCCTAAGTTGAGTATCCATGAGGTGTAAGCCCTCATAGTCAAGGGACTTGAGATTGCCAACTTATACTTTGTCAAGCATATACTCCGGCTTTGCCACTTTAAACTTAACCACTTCAAGATACTTATGATAGGGGCAATGAGGGCTGAAAGCAAACTAGTACCATAATTTTTGGAAGCTCTTTTTTAAACTTGTAATCCCTGCTTCCTTTACAAAAAGGCCTTTCTTCCACCATTATTAAGTCTCCACCTTCTACCTTTAGGCACCATTAAGAGAGCATAGTTGTCATTCTGTGTGCAGTGTTCCAAAGCTTACTAATTGATGCATATTGTGTTATTACTTGTTCTTGTGTTGTCTGTTTCTAGTCACCCTTGTGAACTTTACAGGTGTCCTATACATTATATTGCTACTCTTTATTGTGAGGGTGCATGTCACCTCAAAAATTATTCTTTTATCACTTACCTACTCGAAGACGAGCAGGAGTTAAGCTTGGGGATGCTGATACGTTGGAAACATATCTATAATTTTTGATGCTCCATGCTTGTTTAGTATCTACTTTGCTTTACTTGTCTACACTTTGAGGTGCTTTTTACATGTTTTCTGGTACTAACCTATTAACAAGTTGCAACAGTGCCAGATGCCTGTTTTCTGCTATTTTTGGTTTCAGAAAAGTTAGTAAAGAAATATTCTCGGAATTGGACGGGACGAAGGACAAAGTCAATAACTTTTAGTGGGAAACAAGAAGTCGAGAGGAGAGCCCAAGGGGCCGGCCAGAGGGGCCAGACTCCCCAGGCGCGGGTGGGCCCTACCCTGCGCCTGGCTAGGGTTTGGCCACCCTGGCGGCTGCCTCGGTCTCCCCCTTCGCCTATAAGAAGCCCCCGATGCAGAAACTCTCAGTACCCGATCAGAAATCCACGAAACCGTCTGTAGCCGCCGCCACCATCGTCCCTAGATCGGGGTGATCTAAAGCTCTTCCCAGCACCCTGCCGGAGGGGAGATCATCCCGGAGGCCTTCTCTCTGGTATGATTCGTGAGTAGTTCCACCTTGGACTATGGGTCCATGTAGTAGCTAGATGGTTGTATCTCCTCCTTTGTGCTTTCATGTATAGATCTTGTGAGCTCCGTTCATGATCAAGATCTAATCTATTTGTAATCATGCATGTTGTGTTTGCGGGGATCCGATGGATATTGAGATTATTATGTTGGTTTGATTAATGGTTCTATCTTTATGATTCTATCATGTCTGTGTTGTTTGTGATCTTGCATGCTCTCCGTTGCTAGTGGTTATCTTGGCCAAGTAGTTGCTAGTGACTCCAAAAGGGAGTATTTATGCTCGATAGTGGGTTCATGCCTCTAGTTTCCAAGGGAAATGACAGAAATCTCTTCGGTTGTAGATGTGTTGTTGCTACTAGGGAGAAAACAACGGTCTCTTATTCATGGAACATGTGGACTGTTTACCTTACACACTTTGCTTAAAGCAGTTGTCTGTTGCTTACAACTTAATACTGGAGGGGGGTCGGATGATAACCTGAAGGTGGACTTCTAGTCATAGATGCAGTTGGATTACGGTCTATGTATATTGTTGTATTGCCCAATCAACTTCATAGGATCTTTCTGGCTAGTAATTGCATTGTTATGCCTTGCTTAGTTCCTGTCAATTGCCTCACTGTAATTTGTTTACCCTTCATGCCATGTTGTTTATCTAAGGAGAGCACCTCTAGTGGACTATGGACCCCGGTCCAATCTTTACCATTGATACATCTTCCACTGTTACTTGTTTACTTGCTACAAACCATTACCTTCCACACCATACGTTTAATCCTTTGTTACAACAAACCGGTGAGCTTGACAACCTCACTGATTCATTGGGGGCAAAGTCTTGAGTTTGTGTTGTGCAGGTCTCCACGTTGTTTGCAACACCTGTGTGACGTTTCTTTCCTCCTTCTGGTTCGATAACCTCGGTCTCTACTGAGGGAAGACTTGCAGATTGCCGCTTCACACCTTGCTCTTGGGGTTTCCAATGAAGCCCTTCCACCTCGTCAAGCGCTATCACACCACCATTATCTTTTATCTTTTACCTGTTTAGTGGATTCATATCTGTGGCAGAGAGGTTATATTATATTTTGGTTTGCATGTGGAAGTATCTCTCCTTTAGTTGATTATCTATGTATCCCTTGGTGTGAGTGCCTTTATTGAATATTAATGAGAAGTCTCATCTTTTACTTTTTGCACTTCTTATTTTAGTTTGCAATCTCTATTATATGATGGATATTGTTGATCAGTATTGGCACCACTTTGGGATCATCAAGTGGATCTAAATTGGTTTTGGCAAACCGAGTTCTGGTCAGTGGCATTAGTTTGAAAGAAAAAGCTTACAGGTATTTGGTATAATTTGTTTTCTTTCTTGTTGGCTCATAAGCTTAGTATTCTTTATTTAAGATTCTTTTGTGTCTTCAAGGAAGATTGCATGTTTGGCTTTATTACTTGCATGTTTGCTTGTTTCTTTCAACTCTCTTGCTTGCTACCCAGCCTTGGTAGCCAAAAACCTGTTTTGAGAAGGCATACTTCTCATGTTTCCAAAATCCTTTGAACCAAAAATCTTGCCACTTGTGTCCACCATATCTACCTAGTAGCTTTTGCTATTCCAAGAAAATTCTCAAGCTTCATCTACCTTTCAAATTAAAAAATATTTTGTTATGTGAAAACTAGTTAGTAAATCTCTCACGAACTTGATGGCACACTTTATTTCTCTGCCTCTAATAGACTTGAACCATTGTGAACATCGAAGTTGTATATGCTTGCATCTATATGTTGGAATTAGCAGAACTGTGCTGTCACGGGGAACGTTTTCAACATTGCACTTGTACTCTGTACACAGTTGATACCATGCTCTTTTGTCTATGGATATCAACGGTGTGAAATAAAGAGGGAACTTGTAAGTCCATGGAGTTTGTATCCTGTGTTAGAGAAACGCCTGGGCCGCTAGCCTAAACCATGCTTAATCATGGTGGAAACTTGCAGCATCACCATAGCGAGTCATCTATGAAGCATCCTCAATAAAAAGCTATACACATAGTAAATAAAAAGATTGCTGAGATGCTCATTGTCTGCTTGCCTTGTCATTTTGGTTATGTGAAAGCTCCTGTACCATGTGCAAGGGGTACCCCGTTGGCGGTTCTTAATGATATGCAAATACTTACAATGACAAGAACTTACCTGGGCCCAAATTTGAGTATGCATGAGGAGTGGCCCTCATATTCAAGGGACATGAGATTGCCAACTTATATTTCGTCAAGCATATACTCCATCTTTGTTCACTTTAACCTTAATCATATCAAGATGCTTATGATAGGGGCAATGAGGGCTCAAAGATAGTAAGTACCATAATCTTTTGGAAGCTCTTTATGACTTGTAATCCCTGCTACCCTCTAAGAAGGGATCTTTATCTCCTAGTTACCAGTTGAGTCAGTAAACCTACTTCCTCTCTATCTCCAGCAAGCATTTGAGTTGTTGTGTTTCAAGCATTCATGTGGTGATTTATTCAATCATGTTCTTTATCTTCCTTGTTTGCACAAAACTCTTATCTATTGAGTATTACTTTGAAGGCCTTCACTTGTGAAAAACCTTTTTTGAGCAAAGAGTGCTCCTGTTTTGAAACTTCTACAAAAAGCTTTTGTGAAACTGTTTTGTAACATCCCTAAATTCATATTCCAAAACTCATTCATATCATCCTTGCATCCATCATCATTTAGGGTTTTCTCAAATCATTTCAGAAAACAGAAACATATGGTATCATGATTTTATGTGGACAGACTTATTTTAAATGGCTAGCACCACTTGTAAGTTTGATTGTTGTGAACCAGGAAGGTTGCCTTCTATGAGCATAGGATTTAAGTGTAGATTTAAAACCAAGTTTTTCAAATGGAAATGGGTTCCAAAAAACCATCATTCAAATTTTAAACCCAAGTGCCTAGCCTCTGATATTTTTTTTGATCTCCAAGCTTGACCAATCCTTTACAAAGCAACCCCATGGTTATATGACCATTTTTGAGACTACTGCTCACTGCAAAAATCCCAGGAAAATTTGAATTCAAATTGAACTCGATTTCATTTGAAAATCTACCCAGAAAATCAAAATAGAAAAGGAAAAAGAAATAAACAAAGGAAAAGGCCACGCGCCAGGTTTTTGGCCCAGCCTCGAATTGAGCCCAACAAGCCCACCCGGGGGTTTTCTTTTCCTCTAGCACGCGCCAGCGCACCCAGACAGTCACTGACGACCGGACCCCACCCTCACTTCGCGCACATCGCTGACGAGCGGGCCCTGCCCACGCTGTCCTCGTCTTCCCCAAACCGCGCCCGCGACCACGTCACAGCTGCAGTCATGGCCGGTAATGGCGCGGCGTAATTGGGCATTAATTCGCGAGCGTTTCCTGTCGCACCCGAGCCTATTTAACCCTCTCTGCCTCGCAAGCATTTCCCCCCAAACACCTCGCTCACTCCGCCACCAGGCTGCGCGCAATTGCATTCGAAGCTCCGCAGAACCGAGAACTCCGACGACCAAATACGGTGAGCCTCGACCACCCCTACCTCTCTGGTTCAAACAAGAATGATCAAAATGTTCTTGCGCGCCCTCTGATACTTTTGTTTTGGCCGCTCGTGACCCAGGTTGTGATCTCCATCCATAGCCGAAACCACCTGCGCCGCCGGCAAACCTCGGCGACCAATTAAGGTAAATCCAGACCGCCCCTTGCCTTCTTCCTCACACGAGCCTGTTCGCCTGTGTCTTGCGCAAGTACTGATGCCACACATTCGTGCTAGGGCGGCGCCAAGCCTCGGCAAGGACCACGTCTGCAAGCTACTGTCGCCGCCCGTAACTCCGACGAGCAATCCTCGCCGTGTCAGCGCGCCCCTCCGCAAACCAGTACCACGTCGAGCTTCAGCACGCCTTTGCGGATCTGGTAAGCATCTTCTTGCTTCCTGGGGCGATCTAGAACGCCGGCACCACCGTAGTCAGACGCGCCGCCGCCAGTCAACGCCGCTAGCGCCACCCGAGTATGGTTAGGTTGATTAGGAACGTTGGATCTAGATCTTGTGGCGTAGATTAGAAAGAGGACGAAGAGGTACGCGCGCGTCTGAGCCGCCAGATCTCACTTAGATCGTGCGATCCGCAGGACCCGATCCAACCGAAGCGGTACGCGCCAATAGGGACGCGACGCGTGGCAAGTGTTAGAACTAAAAACAGATTTAAAACCAGAATTTGATCCAAATTTCAAATGCTTATAAATTTTGATTGCCACGTTGTAATTTTGCAAACTTTATACCGTTGGATTCAGTGAAACAAGACCCTTCTGAATATCCAATGTGTTTAACAAATAGTAACTGTTAAAATGACTTTATTTGTAGAAACATGTTTAAGGCCATTTTGAGAATAGATTTGTTTAGTAAATTGTTTTGGTGCCAAATAAGTTTGATTTGGCAAAACTTTGTGTCTTGTTATGTTTTCAGTATCATGCACATACTTGGTAGAGATTTCAAAATCACCACTTAGTAAAATCTTGCATGCATGCATTCATATTATTTTTGATTGAATATAAAATTGTGTGTAATTGTATGCTACAAACTTTGTGTAGATTTTGCTAGTGATTGTGACTGTGAAGAGTGCTGCTCTCCCCATTACCAAGGCAAGTGATATTTTCATGAATATTCCTTTCCCATATTTTGTATTAGCATTAGATATTTTGCTAAGTCTGGCATGCTACTTTTTGCCAAATGAAAGGTTGGGAAATCCTATGTATATTAGAATGGTAGAATTGCTAGGGAATTATCCTAAGTTAAGTTACTATGCCATGCTTAGCCTAGCTAGTAGAAAACAAGGGTTGGTAAAGAATGTACATGCTATGGTGAAATAATTCTAAGTCCTTTGGGACTCATGCTTTTCTTAATAAAACAACTAAGTCAATGAACTTCCTGGGTGGAATGGGACTTGAATGGTGGTTTTTTGGTTGAGTGGTTACACAAGGCCATGGACTTGGCTTGTGTATCTCACTTGTGGTATGCCACCCAGGCACAAAGGGATTTGGAGGCCAAGTGTTGAGAAAGCTTACAGTGCAACCACTTGGCAATATGGGCTCTGCCATGATCATATAGGTTGCTAGAACTTAGTCACTTGGACAGTTGGTGGTAGTGGGAATGATAGGTTGGAGCGCGTCCATTTGACTAAGGAAAGGCTTCTGAAAGGTCCTGTCTTGGGAAACCAAGTCTGGTGGGGAAAGTGCACAACCTCTGCAGATGGAAAATCTAAGTACTTAGCCATGTCCATGGCAATGGACAACTTGAGCATCAAGACATGGAAGCTACAAGAATCTCATCACTCCAACTTCTAAATAAAACTTGTGGGTGAACAAGGGTGAAGGACCCCAATGTCTATTGGTGGTTTCTTGGGAAGTTTTTGATAAAGAAAAACTTAGTGATTTCAACTAATAGGTAAAACCTATTTTCAAGCAAAGCAAGCCAAGCTACACTTAGCCAAATGCATATAGTAATATAGTCCACTTAAAATGTACTAAGGTATCACTTGCCAATACTATTCCAAAGTATTGACCCTCTGTGGCTGTAACTTGTGATGTTGCAGGTTACTCCGATGATGAGTAGGAGTCATGAGTCTACACTCAACATGCTTGCCTTTGGCACATGAAGATGAAGACTTATGTTTATTTATTTATTCCTTAAACTCTTGTATTAGGCCTATGGCCCTGAGTTGTAAAAGACTATGTTTTATCTCTGGAATGAATGTAATAAACGACCTTTGTATCTGTGTACTTCATCTTAAACTGTGGATGCTAGCATTGATCCAGGGACTAGCATTGCAATCACAGGGTTCCTTTCCTTTATAAAGGAGGGGTCTAACAGATGGTATCAGAGCACTGTGTTGCCTGTAGGATTATGACCCTAGGATTGGAAAACCACTAAGGAAAAGTTTTCAACTACTTCTACACTTGACTATTCTTCTCGTAAAACTTTTCTAATCTTTTCATTCTCAACTCCATTTGTAGATGAACTCCATCAACGAAGCCGTGAAGAAAGGACCACTCATGACCATGACCTTGGAGTGTGAAACTGAGTTTCCCAATATTCTCAAGGACCTCATGGTGGCAATGGAAGCACATGGTGCAGCTGTGTACAAGGGCTTTCCAGTGATGGATGAAGGAGTGGAGTATTGGTGGGTGCAACTTCACTTGTACAAAAACAAGGAAGACAACCACAAAGAAAGGGGATTCTACATGTACACCAACACTGTAATGCACACCACATTCTTCGAGTCAGCCAGAGATGCAGCTTGGAGGACTATCAAAGAACTAAGTGCTAGAGTCAAGTGCAGGATGCTCAACCTCCAAAAAGACTTAGAGAAAGAGAAGGAACTTACCCAAGAGTTGGAAGCCACCAACCAAGAGTTAAGGGGAGATATAATAGACTTAGTGATGGAATCATGTGAACAAGATAGGTGGATTGCCTCTAGGAACATTGTGATAGCCACCAGATCCAGTGAGATAGGATTGTGAGCACACTTCGTTAGTTGGACCACCATCTATCACCTTATTTTCCAAAATGATACCTTAAATAAGTTTGGACCTTGACTGATGTAATGGATTTATGTATGCATGACTTGTGTGTTGTTTGTGTTCCATGGATATGTATGAAATGTTTGTCTTGTTTTATCTTAAATTGTGTTGTTCTAACTTTTTAATCTTATAAATAGATGCCTATTACCATCAGCACCGTTGAGGAATTCCAGGTTACCCGTTTCGGTCCCCGTATCATTGAGCTTACCACTTTGCTCGATCTCCCTCTTCCCACCATCACGGTGCACCCACTCACCAAGTTCGAGAGGAAAGACCTCTGGGGCTTCAAGGTGAACCAGCCAGGACGCCAGACGGAGCCTACTAAAGAGGCCATCGTCTTCAAGCTGATGCACGACGACAGGGAGAGAGGCATGGAGGTAGTCATGCAGGACCTGATAGGACGTCTGTTAGGCCGTCACTCCCGACAGGTTAGGGGCACTCACTTCCACGTCTTCGGAAGGCGTGACGATGACGGAGAGTCTATTGACTATGAGGACGACTCGAGGGCCACGGCAGAGCCGATACGTCTCTATCTCCAGGACTTAGAGTCTCTCGTCAGGCACGTGGACACGGACATGACGAACGTCATGCTCAGCAATGACGAGCTCCAGGTGCAGCTTCGCGAGAAGGACAAGCTTTTCACACAGCAGGATGAGATGGTCAAGGAAATGGAGACGAAGTTCGAGGCCCAGGACCGCAAGTTCAAGAGTCAGGAGAAACGCGTCCAGGATAGGAACAAGAGGATCCGGGACATGACCGAGGAACTGAAGTCCAAGGATTTCGAGCTAGAGCAGCAGCAGATGGTTATTGAGAGGCTTCACTCCCAGAAGAGGGCTCTCAAGGCCAAGGTCGATTCCTTGACCACTACTATTGAGGAGAACAAGACCGCGATGGAGAACGCAGGTCTTACCTTCGTCGAGGAGGAGATTGATGCTGATGAGTAGACTTGACTACTCGTTTATCTTTCATATTCGTACTTGTTATTTGTGAACTTATTATTGGACCATCCGACATGTGGATGGCTTGCCACTTGTGTGTTTTATTTCGAGAACTTTGTTATTCCGTTGTTGAGCTTTTATCCTTGAGTTGCATGTTATGTGTTTGCTTGTGATGTATTGTGCATAAAACATCTATGGGTATCTCATTCTTATCTATTTGAACAAACCACAGATGCCTCCCCGTCGCGCAAACCCCAACCCCAACAACATCACCCCGGAAATGCAACAAATGATGAATGCGCAAACATAGCTTATGCAAATGATGACAACATTCATCCAAAACCAGAATAACAACAACAACAACAACCCCAATAACAACAACAACAACAACCCTCCGGGTTTTGATATGCTCACCAGATTTCTGCGTTTGAGACCAGCAAAGTTTTCGGGGACGACTGATTCCATGGTGGCCAATGACTGGCTACGTTCTGTGAACAAAGATTTAGTGACCGTGGGCTGCACGGATGCTGAAAAAGTCAGGTTCGCAGCACATCTGTTGGAAGGACCAGCCGCCACATGGTGGGACAATTTCCAAATCACCACTCCTTTGGATGAGGTGACTTGGGCTATCTTTGAAGATGGCTTTCGCACTGCTCATATCTCATCAGGAATGATGAGTCTGAAAAAGAAGGAGTTTCACAACCTGAAGCAGCGCCACCGCAGCGTGGCAGAATACATAGAAGAGTTCAACAATCTGGCGCGCTATGCACCGGATGAGGTTGACACGGATGCCAAAAGAAAGGAAAAGTTTCTGGAAGGCTTGAATGATGAGCTGAATCTGCAGCTGTCTGTGGCATATGTTCCAACTTACCAGTCTCTGTGTGACAAGGCTGCTATTTTGGAGAGTAAAATGAAGCAAGTCGAGAGTAGGAAGAGGAAACACTCCGACAAACACAGCTCGGGATCGTCTCACAAGCGATCTCACTATGATGACAGTGGCAGCTCAGGATCCCATAAGCATGGGAAATTCAACAAGCACCACAACCACAACCGTCATGACAACAAGCATCACCGCAGTCATGACAATGATAAGTACAAGAACCACAAGAGTGGACATAAGAGCCACCACAGTGGGAATGGTAGTGGAAGTGGAAGTCAGCCTGCAAAAAGGGACATCAGTCAGGTTGAGTGCTTCAAATGCAAGAAGCTGGGGCATTATGCTAATGAGTGCCCTGAGAAGAAAGTTGAAGGACCTAACAAGCCCAATCCTTTTCAGAAAGGACAGGTTAACCACATCAATGTGGAAGAGGTCTATGAGGAGCCTGATGCCGTTGTTGGTAAGTTCAGACTCAATTCCATTCCAGCATTTGTACTCTTTGACACTGGTGCATCTCATTCATTCATATCAAAAGCATTTGTTGATAGAAATGGGTTTGCATCTGAAAACATTGGGTGTCCAATAAAAGTTAGTTCTCCGGGTGGAGATATGATAGTAAGTCTTGGATGCCGGGATCTTGTCATAGAGTTTGGAAAGCATAAGTTTCCAGTGAGACTGATAATCCTAGATTCCCAAGGACTAGACATAATTTTGGGAATGGATTGGATGGCTAAGTATGAAGGAGTACTAGATTATGCTAATCGTACTGTTGCACTCACAACCCCAGAAGGAAAAAGAATAAAATTTAGGTCAAACTTTGAATCCAAAGGAAGTAAGCTGAATTCTCTTAAGGGGGTTAGCATGGATAGTGTACCAATTGTGTGTGAGTATCCGGATGTATTTCCGGAAGAATTACCAGGAATGCCACCGGATAGAGATGTGGAGTTTCTGATAGATTTGGTACCAGGTTTGGGACCAATAGCAAAAAGACCGTACAAAATGTCAGTTGATGAACTGAAAGAGCTCAAGAAGCAACTAGGAGAACAGTTACAGAAAGGGTTTATTCAACCAAGTTCTTCATCTTGGGGAGCCCCAGTATTGTTCGTGGAGAAGAAAGATAGAAGCCAAAGGTTATGCATAGATTACCGTTCACTCAACGAGGTAACTATCAAGAACAAATATCCTTTGCCTAGGATCAATGACTTGTTTGATCAGCTAGAGGGAGCCTGTGTGTTCTCAAAGATTGATCTCCGGTCAGGCTATTTTCAACTCAAGATAAGAGAGCAAGACATACCAAAAACAGCATTCACCACAAGGTATGGATTGTATGAGTACACTGTGATGCCTTTTGGTTTAACCAACGCACCAGCATACTTCATGAATATGATGAACAAAGTGTTCATGGAATTTCTTGACAAGTTCGTTGTCGTTTTCATCGATGACATCTTAGTCTACTCCAAGAGTAAGGAAGAGCATGAAGGACACTTACGCTTGATACTAGAAAAGTTAAGAGAGCATAAACTTTATGCCAAATTCAGCAAGTGTGAGTTCTGGTTAGAAGAAGTTGGTTTTCTTGGTCATGTTATGACAAAGGATGGTGTGGCAGTTGATCCTGCTAAAGTTTCAGCTGTGACTGAATGGGAATCTCCTAAGAACGTAAAAGAAGTTCGCAGTTTCCTTGGTTTAGCAGGTTACTACAGAAGATTCATTGAGAATTTCTCAAAGGTTGCTAAGCCAATGACTGAATTGTTAAAGAAGGACAAGAAATTTGCTTGGTCTGAAGGTTGTGAAGTCAGCTTCCAAGAATTGAAGAAGAGACTTGTAACAGCACCGGTACAATGTCTGCCAGATTTGGAAAAGGATTTCCAAGTGTATTATGATGCTTCGCATCAAGGATTAGGTGTCGTACTTATGCAAGACGGTAAAGTTGTGGCCTATGCCTCGAGACAACTCAAAACTCATGAAGTAAACTATCCCACTCATGATTTGGAGCTAGCCTCTGTCGTCCATGCACTCAAAACATGGAGACATTACCTTTTGGGAAAGCGTTGTGAAGTGTTCACCGATCACAAAAGTTTGAAGTATATCTTCACCCAGAAGGAAATCAATATGAGACAAAGGAGATGGCTAGAACTTATCAAAGATTACGACTTAAGTTTGCAGTACCATCCCGGTAAAGCAAATGTAGTAGCAGATGCTCTAAGTCGTAAGACGTTTGTGAATGGCCTTACTGTAACACCCTCAGAATCGACCCTATGCAAGTTTCTGCGGTTCCCGCCAAACCCGCATAGAAACGATTCAAAGGTGCCCACCAGGCACTTTCGTGCGGGTGGAAAACGAAGTAATAACATTACACAACAGTCCTCGATGGGACCCACAGAACAGATATATATACAACACGACTCCATGAGTCAAGAATACAGATATAATATACAAAGATCCAAATCACCTTGAAAACGATAGAGCGTCCGACTACGGACAAGATGCAAATGGGACTAAGAGCCCTGAAGAATAACCAATGGCGTCCATAACCCTGCCCAGGCCAAGCCGGAAGGGTAACCCTGCTAACGACGTCGATCTCAAAACCTGCTAAAACAAAAGGGGTGCCGGCAAAGGGCAAAGGAAAAAGAGAGCGGTCAGTACTGAGGCCAGTACACGGCGAGACTAGAATTCGGCGGTCCTCGCCTACATAGGTATGGTGGACTGAAGCGGCAGCGACAGCATGCACTAAACAACCTATAGAGACTCGATACAACTGGCGGCTATCAGAGAGGGGTAAGAAAGACCTATTCGGAACCAACCTGATATTACCATAAAACAAACCCGTCCTGATGTTTCCCCCTCGAGACCAAACGAGGAAGTCAACCGAGGAACGCACACAGTTGGCAGTTTTATTTATTCAGTTATCGTTGCAGCAGTTACTAGTCAAATATAGATGGTCATCCTGATAAAATAAGCAGTGGGCAATTTTAGTTAACCATTCCGTTATAGTTGCAACACTTACTAATCAGATACATATAGCATGAGATAACCCCAAAACCCCAGCAGTTGTTGGTACTTTTATTTAGCCATTCCGTTGTAGTTGCAATACTTACTAGTCAGATACCATGGTCGCAAGCGACAACTCAAACAAGCAATTGTTGGCAGGTTTATTTAGCCATTCCATTGTAGTGAAGCTGATTACTAGTCATTATAGAGTCAAATTTATAGCACTACTTTAGTTATAGTTGTCTATGATCGAGATACTGTGCTCCAAGTCGTCCATAACCGCGGACACGACTTTCAGAAAGTTTTACCCGGCCGGGGTGCACAAATAGCAACACACACTCGATCAACCTCGGAAAAACCAAATCAAAACCCAACGAGGCCTTCACGACAAAGCAATCACAGGATTCAGAAATATTTCAGGGGGCCACCCCTTGGAGTACACCCGCAACGAAACTGGCCGGCTCCGAGACGGACTCAAGGTTTGTGGGGCCGGCTGTAAACGACTGGGAACCCGAAAACTCGGGGTGTCGATACCGCGAAAACGGGTCACGATCCTAAACAGTACAGTGTGCTCCTCGCACAATCGTAAATAAAGCAGTAAAGCATGGCATAAGTACAGGATAGTAAATAAAACCTCAAACTAGTTTGTGGCCCCAAGAAATAAGACTGAATCAAGCTCTGGCTCAGGGGGGTCCCATAAGCCTCCCGGATGTGGATAGCGCGAATATTCAAGGAACAGGTATCAAGTACTCGGGGTCCTACGGGACACAAGTGGACGGTTAACAACCAAATAACATCTATTGCCCACCTGTGCCTCTGCTTACCTACTTCAATTTTAGTTGTTAAACAGTAATTAAAGTGAACGATAATTAAAGCCATGATCATCTCCAACATTAATCAGACGGCAATTCTCTAACAACTGTGGTACTTGACGACACGCAACAGCACTTGAGCAAGCGACTACGACGCGCAAGTCCAGCTATCTACCAAACAACAGGTAATAGGATGTGTCCAAGGCAATGTACGGCTGCAAGGGATATCGCGGGTACGAAAGCTAGAGCAACGCAACACAGATAGCAATAGATCAACAGGAGGGAATAAATACTATAAAAGTAAGATAGGTAGAAAGGGGGAGATGCTCGCCTGAAACATTGTCGAAGGTTCATCCGAAGAACGGATGACACTCGCATCAACTCAACGGCCTTATCCGCGAAGAAGCAAAACACTAGAATAAACACCGGATGCAATATTTAATACTGCGGCAAAAGATCGGGCATGATGCATGTATGATGTATGGCATGGCGAAGGTGCGATGCAATTAGGTCATATTAAGCGGAACCGGGGTCCCGACAATTAAATATATGGTTCTAGTTGTTTAGATGCCCCGCAATTTAAATGTTGGATTAACATGGCAAAATATAATACCGGTTCGATGCACAGATTTAAATGAGGCCAATATGAGACTAGATTTGCCCGCATATGGGCCCCATATTTAATTATAAGGTGAATCGGCATAAGGCCCCCAAACCACACAAATATGCATGCATGAACAATTATTATGCAATGATTATATAGAGGGCATTTATAAAAAATAGGGTTCTCGGATAAGGGTCACACATTAGGGTTCGGCGATCTTGGTCCGGGGGTTCGGGGTCGGGTCTCGGGGTTCGACGGGATCGGCGAGGTTCAGATACATGATGGAGAACTTGTTGTGTCGTGACGGAGAACTTGGGGTCCCAGCGGTCGATCTTGCCGTCGCAAAGATCTTGTCGGGTCCGTGAATCGGGACGGTCTTGGCGTTCGGGATGTAGAACTTGGCGTTCCGCGGCGAAGTGCTTGTCGTTCCGGTGGCGATCTTGGCGGTCTTCGGGTCCGGGAGCGGGTCTCGACGAACTGGTCGGTTCCATGTCGGCGTACTCGGGGTCTTGGCATCCGGGAGGAAGAACATAGAGTTCCGGGAACAGGGTCTTGACGTTCCGTGAAGGTGACCTTGGGGCATCGCGGTTACGTTGTTGGTGCCGAATTTCGTTGGTGACGACCTTGTCTTTGGAAGTGCAGTCGCATCGCGTCAACACTACCACACAATCTTCTCGGGTTCGTCTTCATGGTAACACCACCACAACAGGAACACATCCGGGCCTCGGCTCTAGCACACAACCACAGGGACACGCGAGTTGAGGGAGTTGATTACACAGCAGCACTGCAACCCCGCTGAACATCCACCCTGCACATACGGCAACGGCCAAGGCCACTTGGAGGAGCACCGAAGGCGGGGCCATGGCGCACCGATGTGCTGCCGAAGGAACATGACGGGGCAAGGCAGAGGGAGGTCGGGCTGCCGGAGAGGGAGCCCGCGAGACGGCGGAGGACGGGACAAGGCCAGGTGGCTCGGCTCTGGGGCGCAGGCGGGATCGGCCGGAGGTGGGCAGACGAGGAGGACGGGAGGAGCTGGTCGGTGGCGAGAAGAGCTCGCGCACGAGGAAGGATGGCGAGGTTGAGGGCCTGCAGGGGCTAACACAGAGGGGTGGCGGCCGGAAGGAGAGGGTGGCGAGGTCCCGGCAGCGGCGGCAGCCGACGAGGAAGGGCACGGTGCCGGTGGCGCGGAGGTCGGGCAGAGGCGGCCCGACGGTGAGCTCGACGCGGAGGGGGCAGCTCAGGCAGACGGCGGGGAAGGGCGTCCGCTGGCGGCGGAGGAAGGAAGAAGGCCGGCTTGGGGAGGAGCCACGTGGGCGAGGTGGGAGGCCGACGGGGAGGGCTCGAGGCGGCTGGCGGGGTCCGCGTGCGGCGGAGGAGGGAGGTGGAAGGCGCGGCCGGAGGCGGACGGGCTGGTGGCGGCGGCCGGCGCCGGAGAGGAAGATGGGGCGGTGAGCGCGGTCGCCGGAGGAGGCCGGAGAGGAAGGGGAGAGGCGGGTCGGGCGGCGCGCGTCCTGGGAGGGAGAGGAGCGGGACCTGGGGAGAGAGGAGAAGGGGTGGGGAACGGGGCCGCTAGCGGGGACAGGTGGGCCAGGCGGGGGAGGTGGGTCCCAGGGGCGTGGGGTGAGTTGTGTGTGGCGCGTGTGTGCTGTGGGTGGCCAGGGTAGTGGAGGGAGTGGGGGTGGCTGATGGGTGGCCAGGTGGCGAGTTGGGGTTGGATGGGGAAGGGAGGGTGATGAGGTGGCGTGAGGAGAGTGGTCAGGGTGAGGTGGAGGGGCTGGGTAGGCTAGGTGTGGGTAGAAAAAGGATTTCTGGGCAGGCTGATTGGTGAGGTGGCAAGGTGGGTAGGGATTGGGGGAGAGGGTGAGATGGCAAGCCGCGATTGGTGGGTAGATTAGGACTAGGTAGATTAGTGATTTTGGGGTGGACCGTTTTATTCTGGGGGTGGCCGACTGGGTCGGATCGGCCCGGTTGGCTGCCCCCACAAAATAATTAAAATATTTTATTTGTTAAACCGGGCTTTTGCAAACCATAGCAGGCAAAACAAAATAATCCGGAGACCCGGGTTTGCGTTTGAATTAAGACGGGGCGTTTAGAAAACAAAAATAGGTTTTTCCGAAAATAGTTTTATGCAAGCAAATGCAAGATGATGACGATGCTCAAATGCAATGTGGCATGATGACATGAGCATGCGGTCATGACGATGCAATGCACAAAAACAACGCGATTTTCTAGTAGTGGTTTTGCGGGATGCCACACTTACCAATGGTGAATTGCCAAATGACTTGTGTAAGCAATTCAAAGAACTCAGATTGGAGATTGTACCAGAAGGACATCTTATGACTTTGGATGTTCAACCCACTCTGTTGGATAAGATTAAAGAATCCCAGAAGACGGATAAGGAAATCGAAGAGATTAAGGAAAGGATTAGCCAAGGGAAAGCTAAAAGTTTCCATATTGACAAACAAGGTACTTTATGGCACGGGAAACGTATTTGTGTTCCACAAAACCCGGAGTTGAGAAAACTGATTTTACAGGAAGCCCACAACTCTCCGTATTCTATTCACCCGGGAAACACCAAGATGTACATGGATATGAAAGAAAGATTTTGGTGGAACAATCTCAAAAGAGATATCGCCGAACACATTGCTTTGTGTGATGTGTGTAGTAGAGTGAAAGCGGAGCATCAGAAACCAGCAGGTTTGCTTCAACCACTACCTATTCCTGAATGGAAGTGGGAAAATATCGGTATGGATTTCATTACCGGATTACCAAGGACCAGGTCAGGGTATGATTCTATATGGGTAGTAGTGGATCGCCTAACTAAAGTGGCTCATTTTATACCCGTGAAGACAACTTATACGAGTGCCAAGTTAGCCAAAATCTACATGAGCAGAATTGTGTGCCTTCACGGTGTGCCTAAGAGTATTGTGTCTGATAGAGGAACTCAGTTTACTTCTCACTTTTGGAGACAACTTCATGAATCTTTGGGAACAAGGTTGGAATTCAGCACTGCATTTCATCCTCAAACTGATGGACAAACGGAAAGGACTAACCAAATTCTTGAAGACATGTTGAGGGCATGTGCCCTAGACTATGGAGCAAGTTGGGATGAAAGTCTGCCGTACGCAGAGTTCTCTTACAATAATAGTTATCAATCTAGTATTGGGATGGCACCATTTGAGTTTCTCTACGGAAGGAAGTGTACCACCCCATTGCTATGGAATGGTGTGGGAGAAAGGAGTTTGTTTGGACCCGATCTCATCAAAGACGCTGAAGAGAAAGTCAAATTGGTTAAGGACAGGTTGAAGATAGCACAGTCCCGACAGAAAAGCTACGCGGATTCTAAGCATAGAGAAGTCACCTACGAAGTTGGGGATAGAGCTTATCTTAGAGTATCACCACTTCGTGGAGTGAAAAGATTTGGAGTCAAAGGAAAGTTGGCACCAAGATATGTTGGGCCATTCAAGATTCTAAGTCGCAAGGGAGAAGTTGCATATGAAGTTGAATTGCCAGAGTCTCTGTCAGCTGTCCATAATGTGTTTCACGTGAGTCAGCTTAAGAAATGTCACCCAGAGATGGAAGAATCATCTTTGAAGGATACCATACCCTTGGAAGAAGTCCAGCTAGAAAGTGATCTCACCTATGAGGAAAAGCCTGTCAAGATTCTTGAGACTGCAGAAAGAGTCACAAGGACAAAAACTATCAAGTTTTGCAAGGTGCAATGGAATCATCATTCCGAAGAGGAAGCAACATGGGAAAGAGAAGATGATCTTCGGAAAGACCACCCTCACCTATTTGCTAGCCAATCCGAATCTCGAGGTCGAGATTCATCTTAAGGGGGTTAGATTTGTAACATCCCTAAATTCATATTCCAAAACTCATTCATATCATCCTTGCATCCATCATCATTTAGGGTTTTCTCAAATCATTTCAGAAAACAGAAACATATGGTATCATGATTTTATGTGGACAGACTTATTTTAAATGGCTAGCACCACTTGTTAGTTTGATTGTTGTGAACCAGGAAGGTTGCCTTCTATGAGCATAGGATTTAAGTGTAGATTTAAAACCAAGTTTTTCAAATGGAAATGGGTTCCAAAAAACCATCATTCAAATTTTAAACCCAAGTGCCTAGCCTCTGATATTTTTTTTGATCTCCAAGCTTGACCAATCCTTTACAAAGCAACCCCATGGTTATATGACCATTTTTGAGACTACTGCTCACTGCAAAAATCCCAGGAAAATTTGAATTCAAATTGAACTCGATTTCATTTGAAAATCTACCCAGAAAAGGAAAAAGAAATAAACAAAGGAAAAGGCCACGCGCCAGGTTTTTGGCCTAGCCTCGAATCGAGCACAACAAGCCCACCGGGGGGTTTTCTTTTCCTCTAGCACGCGCCAGCGCACCCAGACAGTCACTGACGACCGGACCCCACCCTCACTTCGCGCACATCGCTGACGAGCGGGCCCTGCCCACGCTGTCCTCGTCTTCCCCAAACCGCGCCCGCGACCACGTCGCAGCTGCAGTCATGGCCGGTAATGGAGCGGCGTAATTGGGCATTAATCCGCGAGCGTTTCCTGTCGCACCCGAGCCTATTTAACCCTCTCTGCCTCGCAAGCATTTCCCCCCAAACACCTCGCTCACTCCGCCACCAGGCTGCGCGCAATTGCATTCGAAGCTCCGCAGAACCGAGAACTCCGGCGACCAAATACGGTGAGCCTCGACCACCCCTCCCTCTCTGGTTCAAACGAGAATGATCAGAATGTTCTTGCGCACCCTCTGATACTTTTGTTTTGGCCGCTCGTGACCCAGGTTGTCATCTCCATCCATAGCCGAAACCACCTGCGCCGTCGGCAAACCTCGGCGACCAATTAAGGTAAATCCAGACCGCCCCTTGCCTTCTTCCTCACACGAGCCTGTTCGCTTGTGTCTTGCGCAAGTACTGATGCCACACGTTCGTGCTAGGGCGACTCCAAGCCTCGGCAAGTACCACGTCTGCAAGCTACTGTCGCCGCCCGTAACTCCAGCGAGCAATCCTCGCCATGTCAGCGCGCCCCTCCGCAAACCAGTACCACGTCGAGCTTCAGCGCGCCTTTGCGGATCTGGTAAGCACCTTCTTGCTTCATGGGGCGATCTAGAACGCTGGCACCGCCGTAGTCAGACGCGCCGCCGCCAGTCAACGCCGCTAGCGCCGCCCGAGTATG
Organism: Avena sativa; assembly: GCA_916181665.1. Taxonomy (NCBI): domain Eukaryota; kingdom Viridiplantae; phylum Streptophyta; class Magnoliopsida; order Poales; family Poaceae; genus Avena; species Avena sativa. The sequence continues at coordinate 410,361,107 of OV702281.1, read as the reverse complement.
GTTAGGTTGATTAGGAACGTTGGATCTAGATCCTGTGGCGTAGATTAGAAAGAGGACGAAGAGGTACGCGCGCGTCTGAGCCGCCAGATCCCACTTAGATCGTGCGATCCGCAGGACCCGATCCAACCGAAGCGGTACGCGCCAATAGGGACGCGACGCGTGGCAAGTGTTAGAACTAAAAACAGATTTAAAACCAGAATTTGATCCAAATTTCAAATGCTTATAAATTTTGATTGCCACGTTGTAATTTTGCAAACTTTATACCGTTGGATTCAGTGAAACAAGACCCTTCTGAATATCCAATGTGTTTAACAAATAGTAACTGTTAAAATGACTTTATTTGTAGAAACATGTTTAAGGCCATTTTGAGAATAGATTTGTTTAGTAAATTGTTTTGGTGCCAAATAAGTTTGATTTGGCAAAACTTTGTGTCTTGTTATGTTTTCAGTATCATGCACATACTTGGTAGAGATTTCAAAATCACCACTTAGTAAAATCTTGCATGCATGCATTCATATTATTTTTGATTGAATATAAAATTGTGTGTAATTGTATGCTACAAACTTTGTGTAGATTTTGCTAGTGATTGTGACTGTGAAGAGTGCTGCTCTCCCCATTACCAAGGCAAGTGATATTTTCATGAATATTCCTTTCCCATATTTTGTATTAGCATTAGATATTTTGCTAAGTCTGGCATGCTACTTTTTGCCAAATGAAAGGTTGGGAAATCCTATGTATATTAGAATGGTAGAATTGCTAGGGAATTATCCTAAGTTAAGTTACTATGCCATGCTTAGCCTAGCTAGTAGAAAACAAGGGTTGGTAAAGAATGTACATGCTATGGTGAAATAATTCTAAGTCCTTTGGGACTCATGCTTTTCTTAATAAAACAACTAAGTCAATGAACTTCCTGGGTGGAATGGGACTTGAATGGTGGTTTTTTGGTTGAGTGGTTACACAAGGCCATGGACTTGGCTTGTGTATCTCACTTGTGGTATGCCACCCAGGCACAAAGGGATTTGGAGGCCAAGTGTTGAGAAAGCTTACAGTGCAACCACTTGGCAATATGGGCTCTGCCATGATCATATAGGTTGCTAGAACTTAGTCACTTGGACAGTTGGTGGTAGTGGGAATGATAGGTTGGAGCGCGTCCATTTGACTAAGGAAAGGCTTCTGAAAGGTCCTGTCTTGGGAAACCAAGTCTGGTGGGGAAAGTGCACAACCTCTGCAGATGGAAAATCTAAGTACTTAGCCATGTCCATGGCAATGGACAACTTGAGCATCAAGACATGGAAGCTACAAGAATCTCATCACTCCAACTTCTAAATAAAACTTGTGGGTGAACAAGGGTGAAGGACCCCAATGTCTATTGGTGGTTTCTTGGGAAGTTTTTGATAAAGAAAAACTTAGTGATTTCAACTAATAGGTAAAACCTATTTTCAAGCAAAGCAAGCCAAGCTACACTTAGCCAAATGCATATAGTAATATAGTCCACTTAAAATGTACTAAGGTATCACTTGCCAATACTATTCCAAAGTATTGACCCTCTGTGGCTGTAACTTGTGATGTTGCAGGTTACTCCGATGATGAGTAGGAGTCATGAGTCTACACTCAACATGCTTGCCTTTGGCACATGAAGATGAAGACTTATGTTTATTTATTTATTCCTTAAACTCTTGTATTAGGCCTATGGCCCTGAGTTGTAAAAGACTATGTTTTATCTCTGGAATGAATGTAATAAACGACCTTTGTATCTGTGTACTTCATCTTAAACTGTGGATGCTAGCATTGATCCAGGGACTAGCATTGCAATCACAGGGATCCTTTCCTTTATAAAGGAGGGGTCTAACATGTTTGCCAGGTGTCCTCTGACCAAGAACGAGTTTGCCAATTCCAATTATGATTTATCTTTATGCATCTCTATTGTGACTGCTGTACTTGGTTGCAAGCTAAGTTATATACCGGTGAGTTGCTTTCTTCTATGAGTTGTGCAATGGTAAGTGTGATGCTTCTTGTTCGTATTCTTTTATCGACACTTCACTCCATAAACCTGTGGACATGTTTACTGAGCTCAGTATTCGCTTGGGGACAAGAGAAGTCCAAGCTTAGGGGAGTTGATACGCCCAATTTGCATCACCATTCTATATCATAATTTACCTCTGTTCATTGATATTTGTCTTATTATGAGGTATTACTTATGGATTTCCATCTGTTTATGCATGTTGGATGATTCCTGGAGGATGGACTGCTGGAGTCTGGATTATGATGGAAAAGAAGTCGTTTCGATGCAATTTCGCAAAGATCAGAAAAATACCAGAAAAATATGGAAACATATTATTTTGCCAGAAGACGAAGGATGCCAGAAGGAGGGACGAAGAGGGGCCTCACGGGGCCCACACCCCCTAGGCGCAGGCCCACCTGACCCCGCACCTAGGGCAGGTGTGGCCCACCTGCCCGGCCTCCGACTCCGCTCCTTCGCCTATATCTTCCCTTCGAAACCCTAAGGCTCGGGGAGCGACCATAGATAGATTTCTGCCGTCTCTGGGGGGCGGAAAACACCGAGAGAGAAAGATCTCTCCGGTAGACAGATTTCTGCCGGGAGAACTCCTTTCCGGAGAGGGGAGACCGTCGCCATCAACACCGTCATCAAGCTAGGCTTCATCGGGATCATCATCATCATCCACACTATCATCTCCACCAGCACCATCATCACCACTCCGTCCTGCTGTGAAAATTGTGTTAGATATTGGTTTATTTCTTAGGGGAAACTTTCCCGGTGTTAATTACTATTATAGTTGATGCTTGTGAGTGGAACCATTGGATTATTGTTTATGTTCAGATTGTTATCCATTACCATATCATCTTTGATCTTGATCCATATGATGTCTTGTGAGTAGTTCGTTTAGTTCTTGAGGACATGAGAGAAGTTATGTTGTTAGTAGTGAATCTGTGATAAGTTATTATTCAATGGTTTAGTATTTAAGTTGTGGTGCTATTCTTCTAGTGGTGTCATGTGAACGTCGACTACGTGACACTTCACTATTTATGAGCCTAGGGGAATGCATTGTGTATTTGGCTACTAATTATGGGGTTGCGAGAGTGACAGAAACCTGAACCCCCGTTAGGACACCTTTGCACAAGGGAGCGTAGGATCTCAGAGTTTAAGGCTAGCTGTGGTTAGATTTATATATTAATTACATTCCTGTAGTTACGGATGTTTGCAGGGGGTTTAATCACAAGTATGTATTAGTCCTAGGAAGGGCGGTATGTTAGCACAGGTTCACCCACACAACGCTTACAAACACCAGAGAAGAGTACTCAACTATTTAAAGTGAAAGCACTTGACAGAATTCCCATATGTTCTCGAGAACGTTTGGTCCTTATAAGTATTTCCACCGGCTTGTCCTTTGCTAAAGAAGGATTGGGACACTTGCTCCATTTGTTCGTTACTTCTGTTACTTGCTCTTTGTTTTGTTGCCTTGTCAGAAAACCACTAAAAATCTGTTGCTAAGTATTCACAGGGATTTCCTGCTCCATACCACTGTTCAGCACCTTCTGCTCCTCGTTGGGATCGGTACTCCTATTTATCGAAAGTATTACGATACACCCCCTATACTTGTGGGTCATCAACCATCGTCGCCGGAGAAGACATGACCCCGTCATGGGGGGCGGTATTGATTCATATGATGCAAAAAATCGGAAGATTTCTAGCAAAAACAGTCTTACTATGATGCAAACTCACAAAATGCTTATAGCAAAAATAATCTTCCAGATGCAAATCCATATATTGTTGTAGTAGAAAAAATCTTTATATAATGCAAATCCACAAAACATATGTAGCAGAAAAATTCTTCCTAGATGCAAATCCATAGGATCATCGTAGCACAAAAATTGTTCATAGAATGCCAATCCACAAAATGTATGTACCAGAAAATTTCTTCAGAGATGCAAATCCAATAAATCGTTGTAGCAAACAAATTGTTCATACAATGCAAATTCCACATAATCTAAGATGCAAAAACATAGAACAATTGTAGCAAATAAATTTTCCCTATAAAGCAAATTCACATAAAGGTGGTAGCAACACTGCGCTTCTTGGGGCAAAATCCGCAAAATCGTCATAGGAAAAAAATGTTCATATAATGCAAATCCACAGGACATAGCAGATTTTTTTCCTAGATGCAAATCCACCACAACCCACCGCTTGCGGCATTGCTTCCATCCCCTGGAAGATCCACCACTCCCTTGGCAGCACTGCCACCGCCCTTCATAGCACCTTCCCTGACCGGTCACAGTTCCACCGACCTCCCATGGCAACTTTGTTGCACGCAACTTACATCACCTCTGCCCTTCTCTTGCAGCTCTGCATGCAAACATGGCCGACTGCCAGGAAGGCCATGTGGAAGAGGTTCGTTGTTAGTAGCGGCCCGTGGATGGGATGGAGGAATGGAGGCGGAGCTGGTTGGGCTGGAGGAACAATGGCGGCGGCGCATGGTTGGTCTCAGCGCACGACAGGAGGAAGGAGAACTGAGTGGAGGAGAAAAATCGGGAGGGAGGAGAAGATAAGGTAGCATATGGGGCCCATGCTGTTTCCTCCTGCCAAGAGTGGGACGCGTGGCATGCTGTCAATCCGGAATACGCGTCGAGCAGGATCCTGCAACGAAAACGGAGCGTTTTTCTTTTTTATTGGGGTAGTGCTAGGCGTCCCCCGGGGGATGGAACGTCCAGATCTACGGTCAGATCTATCTTCCATCCCCGGGTCCCCAGCTGTTGGATCGTCCAGATCTACGGTCAGATCTATCTTTTCACGGTTCATCCCGTTTTTGCTACAACTAGTCCCGATTTTGCTACAATTAGTACCGCTTTGCTACATGTAGCAGAAAACGGTTCAATCTAGAAAATAGAACAGGTAGATTAGACCTCGTCGGAGAGTTCACCAAAGACCTCGTCGGCGACCTTGTAGCAAAAATTTGTGCTAATGTAGCATATCCGACCTCGCCGGAGACTCGCCGGAGACTTCCGCCGGTAGACCTCGTCGGAGACCGTGTAGAAAAAAATATACGCTACGGTAGCAAAACCACAAAACGTATGTAGCAAAAAAAATCATATTCTAGCAAATCCGACCTCGTCGGACACCTCGCCGGAGATCTCGCCGGAGACATTATAGCAAAACATATATATCGTTATAGTAGAACAACGAAACTTGTGTAGCATACAATTTATAGCAAAATCTAAAGCTGCAGGTAGCACCGCCGGATGTGTCTTAGAATCACCGCCGACCGCATTAGCAAAACTCGACATGGCTTGTAGCACTCCTGCAGGGCGCGTGTAGTGCCGCCACCGGCCCCACGTAGCAAGGATTGGCCATGGCCGTCGCTGTCATCGCTGTGGCCCGAGGTGTGGCAAAGGATTGGCCATGGCGAGCGAGAGATGAGACAACCGTCCTTCGCCGAAGCGCCTCCCGCCGTGGCCTCCATCAACGCCAGACACCTGGGGAGCAGCGCGGTTCAAGGTGACGATGGTGTGCGACAAAGACGACGGAGGCTAGGGGTAGCAGCGGCGCGCGACCAGGATGATGGCGGCGCGGGAGGACAACATCAGCGGGTCGGCGGCGCGAGAGGTGCGGTAGCCATGGAAGTTACGGGAGAGAGAAAAGGAAGATTGAAGAGATAAGGTAGATGGCCCCAGCACGATCTCGTCCGTCTCTCACACACGACCCGGGGGATAAAATCATCGTATTTCCTAGGAAAAGGGTATCATTTTCTTTTTTATTGAGAAATACCCACATTTAACATGGTCAGCCGGTACAGCCTAGCTGCGGCCTTGCAGGTGCCTATACGGCCCAGAAATGAATGTCCCAGGCCGACCGAGCCGTCTTCTGTCCCGTGGGCCATATCAGCTAGCCTAGCTTATCTGGTTGCAATAGTTTACTGGTTCCATTTCTAAAAAAAAAATAGTTTACCGGTCCCGTTCTTTTCTTGAGAGAGAAGTTTACCGGTCCCGTCCTGCATCTGCCGCTGCACCGGTTTCCCGACCTTAATGTCTATCTGTGTTCTAGAAAAGAACGTCTGTCCGTTACTTCACCATCTTTTTTTGATGTGCGTTGATTCTACTGTATTCCTTCTGTTTTAAAATATAAGATATTTTAAATTTGAAAAAAAATATATCTAAACTTGTTTTAATGTATAGATTCACACTTAACCTGAATGAACTACATGCTAAAAAAAGTTTAGATATATTTTTTTCACAAAACTAAAATATCTTATATTTTAAAACAGAGGGTCTATTTTCTATTCGTTACCGTATGTTCGGTTTACAGTCCCAATCATAGGGAAGTGGCAACTTTGTATACATTTTCTTCAGTGCGAGAAAATGCATTATTAATGCCATACTAGTATGAGTTATTAGTGCAGTATTTTTTTAGTTCCAAATTAATTGATGTAATTTTATCTAGTCATTGAAAGTTTGAAACGCGTCGAGATACACTCGTATCTAGAAATTCATATATCTATACAAAATTACATGGATTAATTTGAATCGGATCGGATGTATCGGAGTACTATATTGTTGCGGACATTAATGAGCGTAGAACAATAACGGGAAGAGGTGTTATCGGCCTCTTGGGTCTTGCAGATGCTCATGATGGTCGCTGAATGAAAGCCGTCACAACAGATTTGCGGAAAACAATCAAACGACATCGTACAAATTGGAGAAAAGATTCATCACCGATGAAGCAATTAATTTCCCTTATTACAACGATCGATCGTAAGCACCTGGCCTCACATTTTGGCGAGCATGTGTAGGCCGGACGATGCACTAGTGAATAGAATAGATCCACCCCTCCCCTCCGTCGCCGCCGCCGGCAAGGGTCGCCGGGCGAAGCCTGGGCGACGCCGGCGGCGGCGGCTTGTCCTTCCCCGCGCCATGGTGGGCGAGTCGGGGCTCTGTAACCCTAGGCGGCGGTGCAGCTCGGGAGGTGCTGGTCCGGCGTGGCCGGGTGATGGCTGGTGGCGGCGTCGGCATGGTGGCGTCGGCAAGGCGGGGCGCCATGGTCCGAGCTCCGTCGGCGGTTGTCCCGACCCAGATCTGGCCATCTTCGGGCGGGTCCAGATGGGCTTGGGCGGGCCGGGCACGGCGGCGGCTGTGCTCGCTGGAGGTGGAGGCAGCGACGGTGCTAGACTGGAGACGACGGTGTCGTGCTCCGCTTGTTGCTGCAGGGCGGCCAGGGCTTTACGGGCCCTTCGTGGCCCGGCCGGGCCCTGCCAAGGCCTGGCGTGCCCTCGCTGCTCTGTCCGGTCGACGACCGCCTCTTGGCGGTGGAGGTGGGCTCCTCCCGCGCGGCTGCGAGGCTACTCTCTCCCGGTCCGGCGATGTCGTGTGTCTTCGTCCTTCAGGTCGCGTGCCAGCGTTCACGAAGCGACGGTGTTGGTGACTTCCTGATCGTGGTGGCGCATGTTGGTGGGCGTCGAAGTTTGGTGGTGGTGCGCCGTTGTGCCAGGGTTTTTTTGTGGACAGGGGGCGGGAGAAATCTCTGTCGGGTCGTCCGACCCTGACGCGGTGCCGCCTTCGAGTGGCACCATTCCTTCCCGGAGGGTGTCTTGGGAAGCCTCTGTCCACTTTACCCTGAGTGTCGGGGTAAACCCTAGGGCCAGCGCATCCGGGCAGCAGCTCCGTGTCGACGGTGCTCCCCTTCTTGAAGGTGTTGCTTGATACTCGGCGCTACGGGGTGCTTGGGAGTGTGGTGGGCATAAGTTGGAGGGCGCAACGATCGCAAGTCATCATCTTCTATCAATTCACCATTGTCTTCATTTCTTTTTCTTTGGGCATGTTTATGCTATTGCCCCAGCTTTTCTTTGTTCGAACTTTTGTATCCGTGTGTGTGCTATATTAATATCGGATTTGCTAGTTCTCATGCGCCTGAGAACTAGCTAAATCTCAGTCACGTTAACCACCATTAGATCTGTAGGTTACGTTACATTCCTGTGATCTGGACGTCTGCCTAGTTTCTGTTTCTACGTGAGACTAGCTCAGGCGTGTTGGAGTGAGTGGGCTTAACATGGGCCTTTTCTTCTTGTTTTTGTGGTTGGCTGGGCCTTTATAAGTGCCTATTTCTTTTTTAATTTCCTGTCCTTTCGAGGCCCTTTTTTATGTTGTTTTGTTCGTACGCAGATTGGTTTGTGTCGTGTACGACTATCTTGTCTCTTTTTAGATATTTTTTTTAAAATTGTTTCATTAAGTAGATATACGATGATTTTGCTAATTTTTAGGCGTGTGAGAATTAGTTAAGTTCCAGTCATCTATTCATCTAATAGATCGTCAGATCTTTTGCTTTACAATCAGTGCAAAACTGGTTGTTTTCCGCGTTGTCTCCCCGGGTCTGCGTCGCTCTGTTGCTCTGTCCCACACGCCCTCTTTACTTTTTTTTTGAGGTTCTGTCCTCCGTGTTGTTTTTTTCTGTTTTGAGGTTGTGTCGCCCGCGTTGCTGTGTCGCGCGCACGCGTGTGCCTTTAGCTTCTGTTTTTCTATGGGCCGTCACCAATCGGTGAGTTTGTTTTTTTCCTTTATTTTTCTTGTTTCTTTTTTGTGGTTCTTTCTTTTTTGTCTACAGTTATTTTGTTTTTTTCTTTATATGAAATTAAAATTAACTTAAGTTTTTGAGTTGGTTGTTGAGTCGAGTTTAAATTGAGTTTTAATTTTCATTTTTTTATAGTTTTTCCTCTCCAGATTTTATAGTAGTCATTATTTTACTGCTAGGAAGATATTTTAGACTGCAATTTTTTTTACTAGACTAATCTAACTTATATTAGTAACATGTACTTCCTTTTATAATATAAGATGTTTTTAGCCTTTTAAATGTGTAGATTCGAAGTGAACCCACACACTAAAAATGTCTAGACACACTTTTCGTAAAGCGAATTGCCACTTCATCCTGAGCATTTTCTTTTTGTTGGGTTATTTTCCCTTTTCGTCGAGCAGCTATATCTTGGTTGTTATTTTTTTAAGCCAGATGCAATTTTTATTGAAAGAGAATTGTCACTGAGCCCTCGGCAAGGGCCATATACAACTAGTCCCCTCGCCGAGGACCAGTTGCAACTTGCTTGTAACTGAGCCCCTGTCGAGGGTCAGTCGCAACTTGATTGCAACTGGGGGACCCTCGTCGGCGGGCCAGTTACAACCAGTTACAACTTGGTTGTAACTGAGCTCCGTGGGTCTAGTTGCAGCTTGTTTGTAACCGAGCTCCGTCGGGGGCAAGTTTGCAATTTGATTGCAACCGGGGGACCCTGTCGGCGGGCCAATTTGCAATTTGCTTATAACTGAGCACCTTCCAGGGGGCATTTTGCAACGTGCTTGTAATTGAGCTCCCGTCGAGGGGCTAGTTGCAACTTGATTGCAACCGGCGAGACCCCGTCGGTGGGCTAGTTGCAATTTTCTTGTAACTGAGCTATGTCGGGGGCCAGTTGCAACTTGCTTGTAACTGAGCACCCGTCGGGAGGAGGACCATTTGCAATTTTGGATTGTAACCGATCCCCCACCGCGGGGCAGTTTCCACCGAGGGCTAGTTTCAACTTGCTTTTAACTAAGCACTCGTCGGGAGGGGGCATTTACAACTTGCTTGTAATTGGACCCCGCCGGGTCCCAGTTGTAACTTGATTGTAACTGACCTCCCGTCGGTTCCCCGCCGAGGGCCAGTTGCAACTTGATTGCAACTGAGGACCCGTAGGGGGGGCATTTGCAACTTGCTTGTAATTTGAGCCCCGCCGAGGGTCAGTTGCAACTTGATTGTGACTGGTGTCCCCATCGGTTGGAAAGTAATTGAGCCCCGCGAGGGGCCAGCTGCAACTTGCTTGTAACTAAGAACCCGTCAGTAGGGGAGCATTCGCAATTTGCTTGTTATTTAGCCCCCGCCTAGGGGGGGTCCAAGTTGCAACTTCCTTGTAATTGAGCACCCGTCGGGAGGGAAGCATTTGCAACTTGATTGTAATTGAGCCCCCCGCCAGGTCCCAGTTGCAACTTGGTTGCAACCGGGCGGGGCATTGTTGGTTGCAACTTACTTGTAACTGAGCCCCCGCCGGGTCCCAGTTGCAACTTGATTGTAACTAACCTTCCGTTGTTTCCCCGCCGAGGGCCAGTTGCAACTTGCTTGTAACTGAGCCCCTGCCGAGGGTCATTCGCAACTTGATTGCATCTGGGGGACCCTCGTCGGTGGGCCAGTTACAACTTGGTTGTAGCTGAGCTTCGTGGGGGCTAGTTGCAACTTGTTTGTAACTAAGCTCTGCCGGGGGCGAGTTTGAAACTTGATTCCAACCGGGGGACCCTGTCGGTGGGCGAATTTGCAACTTGCTTGTAACTGAGCACCTTTAAGGGGACATTTTGCAACGTGATTGTAATTGAGATCCCGTCGAGGGCTAGTTGCAACTTTATTGCAACCGGCGAGACCCCCGTCGGCGGGCTAGTTGCAATTTTCTTGTAACTGAGCTCTGTTGGGGGGCCAGTTGCAACTTGCTTGTAACTGAGCACCCGTCGGGAGGGAGACTATTTGGAATTTTGGTTTGTAACTGAGCCCCCACCGCGGGGCAGTTGCCACCGAGGGCTAGTTTCAACTTGCTTGTAACTAAGCACCCATCGGGAGGGGGCATTTGCAACTTGCTTGTAATTGGGCCCCACCGGGTCCCAGTTGCAACTTGATTGTAACTGACCTCCCGTTGGTTCCCTTCCGAGGGCCAGTTGCAACGTGATTGTAATTGAGAACCCGTAGGGGGAAGGGGCATTTGCAACTTGCTTGTAATTTGAGCCCCCACCGAGGGTCAGTTGTAACTTGATTGTGACTGTTGTACCCATCGGTTGGAAAGTAATTGAGATCCGCCAGGGGCCAGCTGCAACTTGCATGTAACCGAGCACCCGTCAGGAGGGGAGCATTGGCAACTTGCTTGTTAGTTAGCCCCTGCTGAGTGGGGGGGGGGTCCAAGTTGCAACTTGCTTGTAATTAAGCTCCCCGAGGACCATTTGCAACTTGCTTGTAATTGAGCACCCGTCGGGAGGGGGGCATTTGCAACTTGATTATAATTGGGCCCCCGCCAGGTCCCAGTTGCAACTTGGTTGCAACCGGGCGGGGCATTGGTTGAAACTTACTTGTAACTGAGCCCCCGCCGGGTCCTATTTGCAACTTGATTGTAACTGACCTCCCGTTGGTTCCCCGCCGAGGGCCAGTTGCAACTTGATTGCAACTGAGAACCCGTCAGGGGGAGTGTCATTTGCAACTTTCTTATAACTTAGCACCCGTCGAGAGGGGGTCCATTTGCAAATTTGGTTGTAATTGAGACCCCACCGTGGGGCAGTTGCCCCCGAGGGCCAGTTTTTAACTTGCTTGTAACTGAGAACCCGTCGGGAGGGGTATTTGCAACTTGCTTGTAATTGGGCACCCGCCAGGTCCCACTTGCAACTTGATTGTAACTGACTTCCCATCGGTTCCCCGACGAGGGCAGTTGCAACTTGATTGTGACCGGGTGTCCCCATCGGTTGGAAAGTAATTGATCTCCGCTAGGGGCTAGCTGCAACTTGCTTATAACTGAGCACCCGTCGAGAGGGGGGCATTTTGCAACTTGCTTGTAATTGGGCCCCTGCCGGGTCCTAGTTGCAACTTGCTTGCAACCGGGAGGGGGGCATTGGTTGCAACTTACTTGTATCTGAGCCCCCGCCGGGTCCTAGTTGCAACTTGATTGTAACTGACCTCTCTTCGGTTCCCCGCCGAGGGCTTTTGCAACTTGATTGCAACTGAGAACCCGTCGGGGGAGGGCCAGTTGCAACTTCAGTTGCTTTGTAACTGGGACCCCGCGGGAGGGAGGCATTTGCAAGTTTTCATGTAATTAAGCCCCAGCCGTGGGACATGCCCCCAAGGGCCAGTTTCAACTTGCTTGTAACTGAGCACCCGTCGGGAGTAGGCATTTGCAACTTGCTTATAATTGGGCCCCCGTCGGGTCCCGGTTGGAACTTGATTGTAACTAATCTCCTATCAATTCCCCACCGAGGGGCCAGTTGCAACTTAACATTATTTTTTTCAGTTGCAAGACTGTTACAACCGGAGGTTTTTCTACAGTTGTGGATTACAAGCGAGATTTCCGAAGCTGCAAGTGGGTCACAATTGGATTTTTTTGCAACTGGATTTTTTTAGTTGCAAGTTGGTTGTAACTAGGATTTTTTTAGTTGCAAAACAAGATTTTTCGGTTACACTAAGGTTGTACCTGGAGTGTTTTTTAGCACATGTACCTCTCGCGGATAGCTTCTTTTTCTACTCCTTCCGACCCATATTAGTTAATATATCTATCAAATAAGTAAATAACTGAGCACCCGTCGGGAGGAGGACCATTTGCAATTTTGGATTGTAACCGATCCCCCACCGCGGGGCAGTTGCCACTGAGGGCTAGTTTCAACTTGCTTTTAACTAAGCACTCGTCGGGAGGGGGCATTTGCAACTTGCTTGTAATTGGACCCCGCCGGGTCCCAGTTGTAACTTGATTGTAACTGACCTCCCATCGGTTCCCCGCCGAGGGCCAGTTGCAACTTGATTGCAACTGAGGACCCATAGGGGGGGCATTTGCAACTTGCTTGTAATTTGAGCCCCGCCGAGGGTCAGTTGCAACTTGATTGTGACTGGTGTCCCCATCGGTTGGAAAGTAATTGAGCCCCGCGAGGGGCCAGCTGCAACTTGCTTGTAACTAAGAACCCGTCAGTAGGGGAGCATTCGCAATTTGCTTGTTATTTAGCCCCCGCCTAGGGGGGTCCAAGTTGCAACTTCCTTGTAATTGAGCACCCGTCGGGAGGGAAGCATTTGCAACTTGATTGTAATTGGGCCCCCCGCCAGGTCCCAGTTGCAACTTGGTTGCAACCGGGCGGGGCATTGTTGGTTGCAACTTACTTGTAACTGAGCCCCCGCCGGGTCCCAGTTGCAACTTGATTGTAACTAACCTTCCGTTGTTTCCCTGCCGAGGGCCAGTTGCAACTTGCTTGTAACTGAGCCCCTGTCGAGGGTCATTCGCAACTTGATTGCATCTGGGGGACCCTCGTCGGTGGGCCAGTTACAACTTGGTTGTAGCTGAGCTTCGTGGGGGCTAGTTGCAACTTGTTTGTAACTGAGCTCTGTCGGGGGCGAGTTTGAAACTTGATTCCAACCGGGGGACCCTGTCGGTGGGCGAATTTGCAACTTGCTTGTAACTGAGCACCTTTAAGGGGACATTTTGCAACGTGATTGTAATTGAGATCCCGTCGAGGGCTAGTTGCAACTTTATTGCAACCGGCGAGACCCCCGTCGACGGGCTAGTTGCAATTTTCTTGTAACTGAGCTCTGTTGGGGGGCCAGTTACAACTTGCTTGTAACTGAGCACCCGTCGGGAGGGAGACTATTTGCAATTTTGGTTTGTAACTGAGCCCCCACCGCGGGGCAGTTGCCACCGAGGGCTAGTTTCAACTTGCTTGTAACTAAGCACCCATCGGGAGGGGGCATTTGCAACTTGCTTGTAATTGGGCCCCACCAGGTCCCAGTTGCAACTTGATTGTAACTGACCTCCCGTTGGTTCCCTGCCGAGGGCCAGTTGCAACGTGATTGTAATTGAGAACCCGTAGGGGGAAGGGGCATTTGCAACTTGCTTGTAATTTGAGCCCCCACCGAGGGTCAGTTGTAACTTGATTGTGACTGTTGTACCCATCGGTTGGAAAGTAATTGAGATCCGCCAGGGGCCAGCTGCAACTGGCATGTAACCGAGCACCCGTCAGGAGGGGAGCATTGGCAACTTGCTTGTTAGTTAGCCCCTGCTGAGTGGGGGGGTCCAAGTTGCAACCTGCTTGTAATTAAGCTGCCCGAGGACCATTTGCAACTTGCTTGTAATTGAGCACCCGTCGGGAGGGGGGCATTTGCAACTTGATTGTAATTGGGCCCCCGCCAGGTCCCAGTTGCAACTTGGTTGCAACCGGGCGGGGCATTGGTTGAAACTTACTTGTAACTGAGCCCCCGCCGGGTCCTATTTGCAACTTGATTGTAACTGACCTCCCGTTGGTTCCCCGCCGAGGGCCAGTTGCAACTTGATTGCAACTGAGAACCCGTCGGGGGGAGTGTCATTTGCAACTTGCTTATAACTGAGCACCCGTCGAGAGGGGGTCCATTTGCAACTTTGGTTGTAATTGAGACCCCACCGTGGGGCAGTTGCCCCCGAGGGCCAGTTTTTAACTTGCTTGTAACTGAGAACCCGTCGGGAGGGGTATTTGCAACTTGCTTGTAATTGGGCACCCGCCAGGTCCCAGTTGCAACTTGATTGTAACTGACTTCCCATCGGTTCCCCGCCGAGGGCAGTTGCAACTTGATTGTGACCGGGTTTCCCCATCGGTTGGAAAGTAATTGATCTCCGCTAGGGGCTAGCTGCAACTTGCTTATAACTGAGCACCCGTCGAGAGGGGGGCATTTTGCAACTTGCTTGTAATTGGGCCCCTGTCGGGTCCTAGTTGCAACTTGGTTGCAACCGGGAGGGGGGCATTGGTTGCAACTTACTTGTATCTGAGCCCCCGCCGGGTCCTAGTTGCAACTTGATTGTAACTGACCTCCCTTCGGTTCCCCGCCGAGGGCTATTTGCAACTTGATTGCAACTGAGAACCCGTCGGGGGAGGGCCAGTTGCAACTTCAGTTGCTTTGTAACTGGGACCCCGCGGGAGGGAGGCATTTGCAAGTTTTCATGTAATTAAGCCCCAGTCGTGGGACATGCCCCCAAGGGCCAGTTTCAACTTGCTTGTAACTGAGCACCCGTCGGGAGTAGGCATTTGCAACTTGCTTATAATTGGGCCCCCGTCGGGTCCCGGTTGGAACTTGATTGTAACTAATCTCCTGTCAATTCCCCACCGAGGGGCCAGTTGCAACTTAGCATTATTTTTTTCAGTTGCAAGACTGTTACAACCGGAGGTTTTTCTACAGTTGTGGATTACAAGCGAGATTTCCGAAGATGCAAGTGGGTCATAATTGGATTTTTTTTGCAACTGGATTTTTTTAGTTGCAAGTTGGTTGTAACTAGGATTTTTTTAGTTGCAAAACAAGATTTTTCGGTTACACTAAGGTTGTACCTGGAGTGTTTTTTAGCACATGTACCTCTCGCGGATAGCTTCTTTTTCTACTCCTTCCGACCCATATTAGTTGACTCATATTTGTCTAGATTTGAATGAATTTAGACATTATTTAGTATATAGGTCCATCCAGATTTTGAGAAATCCAAGTCAAGTAATATGGGTCGGAATGAGTAATATATCTATCAAATAAGTAAATAACTGCTGGCAAATCTTACATTAAAAGTAATAATGCAAAAAGCCCATAGACCAACAGGCACAACAAGATAAAAACTGACCGTATCACCGTATCCTTTTAACAGAATACAACACGTACTAGTTTGGGATCAGCACGTACTGGTCGATAAAGAAAATTCCTTCACGTTCAATCTCGCCTGAGCTCCAGACACACCTTATTAATATAGCGGGACGAAAGCCTATTTCGAAAATAGAATAGACGCACCTCTGTAAACAGACACGGCTCCTTAAACACAACGAAAATTTAACTCTCTGGTCTGATCCAGAGTGAATCGCCGGATAGAAGAGCGACGAGCACAGCACCGTGCGTACGTGGGGATCCAACGCTCCACGGGGAGCTTTCACATGTGCAAGCACGCGAAGATCTTCTCGTATGTTGGCGCGTCGCGCGGCTCCGTGCACTAGTTGTGGTGCTCGGGGTCGGGGCCGCCCGGCACTTCCCGCTTGCTAGCGGCGTCTCCTGCTTGCAGGCCCTCCATGTTCCACCTCCCCCGACGTGCCCGCCCGGAGCCGGCGGCATTGGCTTCCGCCGCAGCGTCGACACCAGGCACGGCGCGAGCTTCCGTTGGCGAGGCTACGAGCACCGCGCCGATGATCAAGACCACAAATAGGACAACAGCGCCAATGCGAGCAGCCATGGAGGTAGAGGTAGCTAGATGAGAGATACTGTCAACTGCGACCGATGGTGTGTGTTGGTGCCTTCTCATGGCCAGGTGCGGCGCTCTATTTATAGGACGAGCCATGAAGTGGATCATATCAGCGGTTACAAAACAAACATATAGATGGGGCCCGGGCGGGGCAGTGTTGCGGATAATTGGTGGAGCCAGCGGCGCATTGTTCGCCATGGACGACAAAGCAAGCCACAGCCACAGCCACGTAGGGTACCGTTGGACTAACCGAGTGTCCACCACTGCAAGGGGTCAAGAAGATCATGTACCGATCACGACGATCCTCTTTTTCTTCCTTTTCGCATTAGCCTATGCATCGTGCCTACGCAGGCCATGAGCCAATCTTCTTCTCTCATGTTCGCTTTGCACCGTTAGTTGGCCAGATTAATCCAATCCACATCAGTGCGCCACGGAGGGATGCCACCAAACGCCGGCCGCTCTCATCGTGAACATACCTACATCGTGCGCGGAGAACTACCACTGCGTACATACACACAGGTTCCGCTTATGTGGAAGACACATGGAGGGAGGTCTTGCCGTCCCAGTTGAGACGACAGAACTAGGTACATAGGTTTAGCTTACAAGGCCCGCTATTTTAGAGCATCTCAACACGGCCCGTAGCGCTACCCAGACGGGTCCAACTACCCACACCAGTCCGCGGCGAGCTATTTCCAATCCAAATTTAGTTTGGCTTTGCATCCGAACGTGTGGGTACGGCCCGTTACAGGCGTGTTGTTCTCTTATCCTACCTTGGCCCGTTTAATAGTGGCTCACAAAATCAATTACTCCAAATCTATCTCCACCCATTTGCAGTTGTTCCCGCTGTCAACCCGTGTCCTCGTCTCAGTCAACACTGCCACATCAGACCACGTCGACGTCAGGTTCTCGTGCTGCTCCGGCTTTCTTTCGAAAGCTGTCCAGGGCAGGCCCATTTCTCCCGTAGTAGGCTCGGACTCAGTCGTCGAACTGCGGCACACATGGCCTATTCGCCCATTTGCATGACCGAACTGGTGGCAACTAGCTCGAGCTCGATCGAGTTCTTCTTCAAGCATGTTGTGGACACATCGTCGAGCTTCGACGATGATACAAAAAAGCTGATGGTCGGGGTCACCCTCATCCATGACCACACCAAGAGCATGCATCCAATCAGCCGAGGCTCAGTGAAGGGACGCAAGGCCAACTTGAAGGGTGATTGAAACGGTGGCCTTGAATGGTTGTACAAGGACTACTTCCATCTTACAAACCACTATACCTGGAGCACACATTTTGGCATCGCTTTCGGATGTAATAGAATATGTTCTTGACAATTCTCGATGTCGTGAGGGATTTCGATCCGTGCTTTGAATCCAAGAACAATTGCAGTGGTAAGATTGGCTTCACTTCTTATAAGAAATGTTCTGCAGCTATTCGCATGCTTGCATATGGAGTATCCGGTGATCTTGTTTAGGGGCTCGACAAGGCTTGGCTTGGGCTCGACTCGACTCGGCTCGGAGGTCGGACAAGCCAAGCCTAAACCTTCTGACCAAGGCTCGAGGCTCGACAAGCCTGCTCGACAAAGCTTGCAAGCCGGCTCGAAGGCTCGATGTAATAAAAAATTCGCCATAATCTTTGCTAAAAGTTATAATATTTTACAATTATAAACAACAATTCAGCAAGAATATATGCAAACAAGTTTCACAAAGCATGAATAACGACAACAATAGCTGTGATGATTCTGGTCTAGTTTGAGAATGCCAAGGTAGCCAGCTGTCTTAGACGGACTCCAATCTAACTACAAGCCTACAAGAACCGCTGCAATACAGCACTCCAGCAGTATTCGATTGAGCAAAAAGTATTGCTTGAGCTTACGGTGTGTGCAAAGTGCAAAAAGTCCAGCAGTCTAGCGGGCAAGGTAATCGAATCAATTGAGTAAAAATTAATTATGTACGCCGTCTGCTTGTGCTTGGTTGAACTTGAGATTGAGATGCAGCAGACCAGCAGACAACAGTCCGTCCGTCCTTGGTCCTTCCTGTGGCGGCGGCCGGAGGGGGATAGGAAGGAGGCCGGCGGGTGGAGACACTACCAACTCGTGTTGAACGGCGGCCGGCCGGCAGGAGGACTGGAGGAGGGCCAGCAGGCGGAGCCCGCGGAGGGCCGGCGGGCTGAGGCCTCCCCTACCTTAACCCTACCTGTGCGTCCTAGTCTGGGAGGGATATGTCGTAGGGAGCGGGAGCCATGGGAGGAGCCGGAGGTTGGTGGTGGTGGGTGTAGCTGCCGGCGGCGCTAACCCTAGCGGTCGGAAGTTCGAGGTGGAGAGGGGAATCGCGTCTGCAGGAAGGATTTGGTCGGGACTTGGGTACTACCGTCTCCGCGTCTTTGACCAGTTTTTTTTTGGACGAGTGGGAGCGGGGCTGGATTTTGTGGCACGGCTCGCGAGCCGCGAGCCCTTCGAGCCGAGCTTCGAGCTCTGTTTTCAATTTTCAAACTGCAGCAAGCCGAGCCTGGCTTGGCTCGAATTTTGTCAAGCCTTAACGAGCCGAGCCTCGAGCCGGCTCGGCTCGGCTCGATTCCACCCCTAATCTTGTTGATGAGCACATGAGAGAGACCACTTTCCTTGAATCGATGCACAAGTTCTGCAATGTAGTGATTGCGGTTTTCGGTGATGTCTACCTGAGCGAGCTAAATGTTGCTGACACTACCCGTATTTTGTCCATCAATGAGAAAAGGGGTTTCCTGGGATGTTTGGAAGCATACATTGCTTGCATTACGAGTGGAAGAATTGTTCTTTTGCTTGGAAGATGTAGTATGGTGGTCATGTGGTTGGGTGTGAAGGGTTATGAAATAGAAAACAAAAAAATCCTAGCAACGTGAACGACATAGCAAAGATCTATTCTATGCAGACATAAGGTAACGAACGGATTCAGTGTTCATACCCTTAAAGACCAAAAGTGTTTAAAATTTCACGAGAAACATGGATGATGTAGTCGAATGGTGTAGCCGACATAAAGGTCGAGTAGGTGTCCAAGCTTCAAACTCCAAGCGTCTAGTGCTACAACTGGCGGCACCTTCGGAGTTCTACACGCATCCGGTGTAGAGACGTCCCCTGAGCTCTGGTCCAGCGAAGCAGCGAAAAAATATAGATCCGGACCAAAGATCCAGTAGCACGACGACGTGCGTATGGTGGATAAACCCCTATCCCCGTATGCACGTTCCTTCGTGGGAACCACACGTGTGTGCGTGCATGTGTGTGTGATTGAGAGAGAGAGAACGCAAAAGCCAAATGATGGGATACTTTAAGGGGAGGGGTTCTGCTCTTTATATAGGTGGAAGAAGAGTGCCATCACAAGGAGGTGGGTGGGTAAGACTAATCCCACCCACCGGCCTAGGTGGGCCCCCACGCGGGGTTGGTGTAACACCCTAGTTTTAGATAAACATTATTTAGGGTTTATTTGTGCATCATGAGCATTATATTTTAAATTGTGCATTAAAGAACATAATGAAAAACTCTAAACCCTACCCTCTCCCTCTATTTGAAAATACATTCAAATGGTTTTGATTTTGAAATCACAAAAATAAGGAGCCCAAGTGGAATAAAAGGTCCCCTAATTATTTTATATATATTTTATAAAACCTCTGGTAATTTTTGAAATGGATCAAAACAGTTTACAAATTGAATTATACAAAGAGGAATACAAAACAGAAAAAGAAAAAGGAATTTCTGCTAAAAAATAGAGCAGCAGCATCTAACAGGCCGCAACCCAGCAGCCCAACTCTTCTCCCTCTCCCTTTCCTGCCGCCCGCATGCAGCTCCCGCGGCCCACCTCGGCCCAGCCGCAGCCCATACCCCTTTGACCCCTCTTTTTGTCGTCAAGCAGCTCGGTGGCGACGCCGGCGCCGTCCGCCGCGCCGATGCGCCAAGATGCCCGCCCCGCCGCCCTCTGGAGGAGATAAGAACCGCTGATGATGTGTCCTTCTTCCCCTGATCTTCTCACTCTCCCCCAGGCCTCTACCGCCCTTTCCCCTCTCTAACCGACGAACCCTAGCCTCGGGTTCCGCCGTTTGCTGTCGTTCTGCACCGCCGTGAGGCCATTCGAGTGTGCCAGGATCTCCGCCTCGTCGCCCTCGTCTTCTCTGCTAAGGTACACAAACCGATGTGCCTTCGTTTTGCCAGAATCGAGCCGACGATCTGCTCTCCCTGACAGATGTCACCGCCGATTACCGCCGTCTCCGGCCATGGTTTGCTTCGCCGACCGTCTCATCATGCTCACGGTGAGCTTCTGCTTATCCTGGTACCCCTAGTGCCCCCTCTTGCTTCCTGTATCGTTCCCGCGCCATTCACCGTCCGCCGCCACCGCAGTAGGTCATCGCCGACGCCGCTACGGTAACCCAAAAATGGCGGCGCCGCTCCTAAATGACTCCCCGCATTATCCCGCTCACGCTGTCCCGCGAGCCCCCTGCCGTCGCCCCCGTCGTCCACCTGGGAGCCCGCCAGGCTGACGTCGTGATGACGTCATCATGACGTCATAAGCGCCCGGTCAGAGCTGGTCAAACCCGGGCTGGGGCCTTTCCTGCCACGTGGAGGCTGAGGTGGCATAGGGCCCCTTTGTCAGCCACTAAGGCTAGAAGCGGCCTCGGTGTAAAAAGGTTTTCCAGTCTTGTTTAATTTCAAAAGTGGTTTTAATAATTCCAGAAATTGATTAAATCTTGTAAATTCAATAACTAATGATTTATAAGTTAGAAAAATATAAATAATGTATCAAAATGTTCAGAAAAATGAGAGCTATCTATTCGAGCTATAATCATGCATTGTTAATCAACTTAAATGACAAGTATAATTAGAACAACATAGTAACCCCTCTCATATACATCCGGAGTTTCCCCGAGTTAGGGTTTTCACCCCTCGGAACTCCGATTAAATTGTCGAGCATGCTTTAGGGTTACATTTCAATAGTATTAACTTGTCATATCATCATTATTGTTTGATCATTGCATCGATGCCATGTGTTGATTGTTTCCCTTTTTTTTGGTGTTTGGTTCTTCACGGTAGAATATGATATCGAGATCGAGATCGAAGACCGAGATTGTTGGGAATATGCCCTAGAGGCAATCATGTATGATGATATTTCCCATTGTATTCATAAAGTTATTAAGTAGTCCTTGTATAAACATCTGATGTGTATCATTGAATATGTGATTCGGTTGTGGAACTATGCATTCATGTTGTTTATACTAAATATCCTTGGTCATTGAGGTTGTGCTGGACACACAACTTAGACCAATGTGAAAGTTGGCTTGATGACTCGGTTCCACTTGTCATGGGCATGGAGATGCTATTCCAACTTACACAGATTCGGCTAAAGAGTTTAGCGAGTCGGATTGACCCATATTGAGGTACAACGAACTAGTTGTCATTTGTATATCTCAATCAATGTAATCCTTAGACCTGAGGTTGTTGCATAGTCCGAGTTGAGGATCACCGACTTAGGTTCTGTCAAACGCTGATCCGTAACTGGGCAGTTATAAAGGCAGGGTTCGGGTCGACTGAGAATCAAGCTGCGTGATGTGGATAACCAAGATGGGATTTTGCCCCTCCACTTGGAGAGATATTCTCTGGGCCCTCTCGTGAGATATGATTCGGAAAGCATGGCCATGCACGACTCGGTTAAGTGTTAACCGAGGCGATCGGCTAAGAGTTAGTCGGGTGAATCACTTATCTCGGATTGAGAAGAGAGTTGGACTATTTAAGGGATGACATATATTCGCCTATAGTCTGACAAGGTATATCGTGAGGCAAAAGGGACTCAGACGTAAGTCGCATTGGAAAGGCAAGTCGTCATGACTCTTTGGTACTTGGGAATCGGTATGTTCTGCTAGGAGCCGATGCCGATTGATCGATTGTGAGTCGGACTCCAATCGTGTCCAAGTAGCCATGAGCCTGCGGGGTCACACACTTAAGAGCAGGAGCAAGTTCGGATTGGATCCGAATCTGTAATCTGGTTGGGTTGGACCTAAACCATATTAGGACTGAGTTAGTGAGTTGGACTCACGGTGACTAGTGTTATATGGGCTTTAGTGAATGGGTCGCGTGAGCAGAGCCCACGTTCACTCCCTATATATAGTGGAGCACAGTAACCCAGAAAGGTTAATCGTTGTTCGGTTAGGTTATTCCATGTGTTGGAAACCCTAGCTCCACAGCAGTCTAGCCGCCGTAACGAACCTAGCAGTTCGCCGCCGGCGCTCCTCCTTGTACGTGTGGATACCAGCAGAGGTGCTGTGCGATCAGCACCAGGACGATCGGATCGTGAGGATTGCACTGCATCAGCCGACGCGCTTCATCAGTAATCCGCAACTGCGCGTCTAGTGGTAAACCTCGTGGCCTTCTACCTCAGCTAGGTCTTGGGATCACCACGTTAGAGGAAAAAGTTTTGTTTTATCTCTGCGTGGCCCAACAGTGGTATCAGAGCGATAGCTTCTGGTTTTAGGCTCGAGATCACGCATATGTGATATGCGGTAGGATGTAGATGAGATCTATGTGCTGTTTGGTGGTCGATCTATGAGATAGATCGGTTTTGTACGAGGTTGATTGGATCAACTGTACTCGGGGAATGGTAGATCTGATTTCCGTGATCATACTGCTGAGGTCGTGGAACGACATACCCCTACCGGTCGGCTTCCGCCATCGGGGTAGACTGTGACACGTAAATCCAGAAGCGGTGATCGAAGATCAAAGAGTTTGATCGAATCGGAACGATGGTCGGAATCCATGTTCGGATCGTAGATGAGATCTACGTTTTCGGAAAAATCGTCGGGCGCTGCCCGCACCCGCGAGGGGCGCTGCCCCTTCGATCCCCGCCCGCTATCCGGCTAGCGGGACCGCCGGCTTCGCCTTGTCGTAGCGCCTTAGATGTCGTTGCGAGTTTCACAACGCCGGTAGATATTGTATCTATGCATAACTTGATTTTGCAGGAAGTTGTGAATGGTATGGTTCATGTGCATGTGATGTATGTGTGTAATCCATACGTGATCTGCGAATCACGGTTTATGTCAGCCGGCTGGAGCCTAGGTGCTGTCTTTTTATTGTATAACGACCTGCGTGTCGGATTCTCTATGTAATTTACTTTACTAAGCTAGTGTAGCTGTTTGGAGAACCCGGAAGGCATGCAAGGCGTTGTACATGTCGGCGACATGGAGTAAGACGGCAAGTGACAAGAGTTGGCACGAGTCGGATTACAGGCTTTGTGGAGATGGAGATCGCCATGAAGAGAGCCATACCATTTCACATTATAATTGCTTTATTTTGTGTTATTGTTATGTCTCTGTTTTACCTCTGTTAGATAGTCGGTAAAATTTAATCCCTCAAATAAGGTCTAGTCGGTTTTCCCGCCAGTGTTTGCACCATCACAAGTCGGACATTTTTGGTAGTGGGCTCATAAAATTGAGGTGCTGCCAATTCTTTCCGACTAGGTGTGTTCGAGTCGGACTCTTACTGCAGAAACACTCGGTAAGCTAGACGGGTCTATCACAACGGTTGTGGGACTCGGGGAAAGGTCGGATGGGAGCCGGGGCATGTGATGCCACCCGTCCAACAGGAGTCGCATGAGATGCGATTGACAAGGAGTTGTCTACCTAGATCACTTGGCGGCTAGCGGTGATGCTAAAGCTCACTAGCCGACTTGCTTATTTAGGATCCTGAATCACTAAGTAACCATCGGAGGGGTGTTGGTTCTAGTGGGAGCATAAAATATTAAAATGTTTAATATGCTTGCTCTTTTATGAATACATGTCTTAAGTGTTTTGCATATTTTCTGTTGTAGATCATGGCACCAAGTAGCAGTCACTCTCAGATATCCGGTTTTGCGTTGAGAACCATTCTTGAGAAAGATAAACTGAACGACACTAATTTTACCAACTGGTATCGAAATCTGAGAATTGTTCTCAAACAAGAAAAGAAGGACCATGTCCTAGACAACCCACTTCCAGATGAGCCGAATGAGAATGCGACTGTCGCAACCACCAATGCCTACCGTCGGGCTAAGGATGAGTCCACGGATATTAGCTGTCTTATGCTTGCTCACATGGAACCGGACTTGCAAAAGCAGTTCGAGCATGTTGAGGCCTACGATATGATCGAAAGCCTCAAAAGTATGTTCCAGGCTCAGGCGAAGACTGAGAGGTATCAAGTCTCTCATGCTTTGCTGAGTTGCAAGCTTAAGGATGGTGATCCACTGAGTCCGCATGTGATCAAAATGGTTGGTTACGTGCAGTCTCTGGAGAGGCTTGGCTACCCCATAAGCGAAGAGTTCGCTACGGATATAATTCTGAACTCTCTTCCTAGTGCATATGGGCAGTTCATTTCGAACTACCACATGCATGGTATGGATAAGAAGCTCACTGAATTGCATGGGATGCTCAAGCAGGCAGAGGCGGATCTCAAGAAGGGCACCAGTCAAGTGTTGATGGTGCAGAATAAGGCTAAGTTCAAGAAGAGTTCTTGGACTAAGAAGAAGGCTAAGTCAGGAGGAAAGCAGGCTCAGGACCCGGTCCCAAGCGCTTCCTCAGGGACTAAGCCATCTCCTTCAGCCGGATCCACTTGCTTCTACTGCAAGGCGGATGGTCACTGGAAGAGGAACTGCAGCAAGTACTTGGCTGATAAAGCCAAGAGTGGAGGTATGACTTCCGACTCAGGTACACTTGTTTGCAATGTTATAGACATATATCTTGCCGATGCACCTAATAGTTCTTGGGTATATGATACCGGATCAGTTATTCACATCTGCAACTCGTTGCAGGGACTGGTAAGAACTAGGAGCGTAGCAAGAGGCGAGGTTGATATTCGAGTCGGCAACAAAGCAAGAGTTGCTGCGTTGGAAGTCGGCACGATGCAACTTCATTTACCTTCCGGATTCATTATGGAACTAAATAATTGTTATTATGTTCCAGTGCTGAGTCGAAACATTATTTCTGCTTCATGTTTGATGAGGCAAGGCTATGAGTCGAATATCAAGAATAATGGTTGTTCTTTGTATTTGAATGATATGTTTCACGGCTTTGCACCCGTCCAGGACGGGTTATTTATTTTGAATCTTGATGGTGAGTCGGTTTATAACATAAATGTTAAAAGGTTGAAACCAAATGATCTGAATATGACTTACTTTTGGCACTGTCGGCTTGGTCATATAAGTTGGAAACACATGAAGAAGCTCCATGATGATGGACTCCTAACTTCGTTCGACTTGGAGTCGTTCGAGACATGCGAATCTTGCCTACTCGGCAAAATGACCAAGACACCTTTTGCAAAGAGTTGCGAAAGGGCGTCCGACTTGTTGGGACTAATACATAGTGATGTATGTGGACCAATGAGCACGACAGCCAGGGGTGGTTATGAGTACTTCATTACCTTCACTGATGATTTGAGTAGGTATGGATATATCTACTTGATGAAACATAAGTCGGAAGCCTTTGAAAAGTTCAAAGAATTCCAGAATGAAGCACAGAATCAACTCGGCAAGAAAATAAAGTTTCTTCGGTCGGACCGAGGAGGCGAGTACATGAGCCATGAGTTTGATGAACATCTGAAAAGTTGTGGAATAGTTCCTCAACTTACTCCGCCAGGAACGCCACAAAGGAATGGTGTTTCGGAAAGGCGGAATCGGACCTTGTTGGACATGGTACGATCAATGATGAGTCGGACAGATCTGCCTTTATCATTTTGGGGTTATTGTCTAGAAACAGCGGCGTTCACACTAAACAAAGTACCATCAAAATCGGTAGAGAAGACACCGCATGAGATGTGGACAGGCAAAAAGCCGAGTTTGTCTTTTCTTAAGATTTGGGGTTGTGAAGCATTTGTCAAGCGACTTCAGTCGGACAAGCTTACAGCCAAGTCGGATAAGTGTATTTTCGTGGGGTATCCGAGGGAAACCTTGGGTTACTACTTCTACAACCGAGAAGAGGGCAAAGTGTTTGTCGCTCGGAACGGTGTCTTCCTTGAGAAAGAGTTTCTCAGTCGGAGAGTAAGTGGGAGCACGGTGCAACTCGAAGAAATTCGAGAGGAATCGGCAAGTAGCGAATCGGCAAAAACCTTGGAGGATGAGCCGATCGTGGCAGCTGAGCCGATAGCCGCACCTGTACTACGAAGATCGGCAAGATTACGAAGTGTTCGTGATGTGTTACTGTTAGACAGTGATGAGCCGACAAATTATTCGGAAGCGATGGTGGGATCTGATTCCGAGTCATGGCTTGGAGCCATGAGATCCAAGTTAAAGTCCATGGATGAAAATCAAGTTTGGAACTTGGTTGATCTGCCAGACGGTGCAAGACCCATCGAGTGCAAATGGGTCTTTAAGAAGAAAACTGATATGGATGGAAATGTTTCAATCTATAAAGCACGCCTTGTCGCGAAGGGGTTCCGACAAGTTCAAGGAGTTGATTACGACGAGACTTTCTCGCCCGTAGCGATGCTTAAATCAGTTCGGATCATGTTAGCTATAGCGGCCTATTTCGACTATGAGATATGGCAGATGGATGTCAAAACGGCTTTCCTTAACGGAAATTTAACCGAGGACGTGTATATGATACAGCCCGAGGGTTTTGTCGATCCGGCTAATGCTGACAAGGTATGCAAACTTCAGAAATCCATTTATGGGTTGAAGCAAGCATCTCGGAGTTGGAATATTCGCTTTGATGAGGTAGTCAAATCGTTTGGCTTCATCAAGAGTGATCATGATTCTTGTTTATACAAGAAGTTTAGTGGGAACAAAGTAAATTTTCTAATCTTATATGTGGATGACATATTACTGATTGGAAATGATATCCAGATGTTGCAAGAAACCAAGGAATCATTGGAAAGGAGTTTCTCAATGAAAGACTTGGGTGAGGCAACATACATCCTCGGAATCCGGATCTATAGAGATAGATCAAGGAGGCTCATTGGATTGAGTCAGAGTACTTATTTGGACAAAGTGTTGAAGAAGTTCAACATGGAATCGTCTAAGAAAGGGTTCTTACCGATGTCCCATGGTGTAAAACTTAGCAAGACTCAGTGTCCTTCGACAACTGATGAGCGAAGTCGGATGAGTGCGATTCCATATGCTTCTGCAGTCGGATCCATCATGTACGCCATGATTTGTACTAGACCGGATGTTTCCTATGCTCTAAGTGTTGTGAGCAGATACCAGGCTGATCCTGGAGAAATCCACTGGACAGCGGCTAAAAATATCCTAAAGTACTTGAGAAGGACTAAGGATATGTTCTTGGTTTATGGTGGTGAAGATGAACTCAGTGTAAAGGGTTACACGGATGCGAGTTATCTCACCGACTCTGATGATTCTCGCTCGCAATCCGGATACGTGTTTATTATAAACGGAGGTGCTGTGAGCTGGAAAAGTTCCAAGCAAGAGACTGTGTCTGCGTCTACAACAGAGGCTGAGTATATTGCCGCCTCGGAGGCAGCAAAGGAAGCTGTTTGGATGAGGAATTTCCTCATGGATCTTGGTGTGGTTCAGGGCTCGTCCAATCCGTTGGACGTGTATTGTGACAACAATGGTGCTATTGCACAAGCCAAGGAACCTAGACAACACCAGAAGAACAATCACATACTCATGCGGTACCACCTGATTCGCCAGTTCGTGGATCAGGGTGATATCAAGTTATGCAAGGTACACACGGATGCAAATATTGCAGATCCGTTGACAAAGCCGTTACCCCAGCCGAAGCATGAGGCGCACCTGAGAGCCATGGGCATTAGATGCTTAGACATGTGATGTCGAAAGATTGACTCTAGTGCAAGTGGGAGACTGTTGGGAATATGCCCTAGAGGCAATCATGTATGATGATATTTCCCATTGTATTCATAAAGTTATTAAGTAGTCCTTGTATAAACATCTGATGTGTATCATTGAATATGTGATTCGGTTGTGGAACTATGCATTCATGTTGTTTATACTAAATATCCTTGGTCATTGAGGTTGTGCTGGACACACAACTTAGACCAATGTGAAAGTTGGCTTGATGACTCGGTTCCACTTGTCATGGGCATGGAGATGCTATTCCAACTTACACAGATTCGGCTAAAGAGTTTAGCGAGTCGGATTGACCCATATTGAGGTACAACGAACTAGTTGTCATTTGTATATCTCAATCAATGTAATCCTTAGACCTGAGGTTGTTGCATAGTCCGAGTTGAGGATCACCGACTTAGGTTCTGTCAAACGCTGATCCGTAACTGGGCAGTTATAAAGGCAGGGTTCGGGTCGACTGAGAATCAAGCTGCGTGATGTGGATAACCAAGATGGGATTTTGCCCCTCCACTTGGAGAGATATTCTCTGGGCCCTCTCGTGAGATATGATTCGGAAAGCATGGCCATGCACGACTCGGTTAAGTGTTAACCGAGGCGATCGGCTAAGAGTTAGTCGGGTGAATCACTTATCTCGGATCGAGAAGAGAGTTGGACTATTTAAGGGATGACATATATTCGCCTATAGTCTGACAAGGTATATCGTGAGGCAAAAGGGACTCAGACGTAAGTCGCATTGGAAAGGCAAGTCGTCATGACTCTTTGGTACTTGGGAATCGGTATGTTCTGCTAGGAGCCGATGCCGATTGATCGATTGTGAGTCGGACTCCAATCGTGTCCAAGTAGCCATGAGCCTGCGGGGTCACACACTTAAGAGCAGGAGCAAGTTCGGATTGGATCCGAATCTGTAATCTGGTTGGGTTGGACCTAAACCATATTAGGACTGAGTTAGTGAGTTGGACTCACGGTGACTAGTGTTATATGGGCTTTAGTGAATGGGTCGCGTGAGCAGAGCCCACGTTCACTCCCTATATATAGTGGAGCACAGTAACCCAGAAAGGTTAATCGTTGTTCGGTTAGGTTATTCCATGTGTTGGAAACCCTAGCTCCACAGCAGTCCAGCCACCGTAACGAACCTAGCAGTTCGCCGCCGGCGCTCCTCCTTGTACGTGTGGATACCAGCAGAGGTGTTGTGCGATCAGCACCAGGACGATCGGATCGTGAGGACTGCACTGCATCAGCCGACGCGCTTCATCAGTAATCCGCAACTGCGCGTCTAGTGGTAAACCTCGTGGCCTTCTACCTCAGCTAGGTCTTGGGATCACCACGTTAGAGGAAAAAGTTTTGTTTTATCTCTGCGTGGCCCAACAGAGATCAGCACCGTCAAAGTTCAAAGATCGACGAACAATACTTGACCAACTGTAACCAAGTCAAGTACAAGATTCCTGAAGATCTGCTTATTGGTTATCAACTGGCAAAGGAAAGCATAGCCCCACCATGATATAATCCTGTGATTTGAAAGCATTTCAATTCCTGCCATGATGCATACGATTCTACTATGGTCTTTTATCGATAGATAGAGTATCCTATCTGTTGCATTACTCCCTTTGAGCTTATATTACCTGATCCACTTCTCCTAGCATAACTAGGTTTGGCTTGTGTGCACTACTAGAGCTTATATCTGTGTTCTGCTTAGCCATGCATAGCTGTCAGTGCTGGTTCATCCAGATGATGCATCAGATGCAGAGAATCTAGTATGATAGGAGAACATGATGATGTGATACCAGAGGTGATATGAGATTAAACATGCTAAGGCTTATATGGGAGTCCATGGTGGTATGTGGTTTTTCTAGTCCCATGCTCGCCACCACTAGGAACCGAGTTCTTGCCTTTGAAACCAAAACGAGCGTATAACCACATGAGGCCTGGACAACCTCATGACTAACTAACTTGCCTAGTAGATTCCATGAGTCACATAGTTCGGGCGTTCCATTCGACATGCATTCTGGATCTTCTCGAAGGCGGTGAAGGAGGTGCATTCATAATAGGTAGGTAAGCGTGGCCGAGGTTGCTTGGGGTAGATAGCGCTCCTGGTAAACCCAACCTCGCCTCACATCTTTAAGGACTGGCTTCGGGATTTGACCCGTTACAGCGGAACCATCCTTATTGCGTGACTCATGGTCTCGGCGAAATCAAGGTAAAGGTCGTGTCTAACCACCCTCTACCGGCCTTCCAAGGAAGAGGGCTAATCATTGTGGCATTAAGAGAAGGTTAGTACATGTGGGTAAAGTTGTACACCCCTACAGGGTAATAATCTTTTTGAAAAGCCGTGTTCACGATTATGAATGACTTGGTGACCAGACTCTAAGATCATAGAGAACTTGAACCTAATCATAAAATTGGCAGATCAATGTGTGCTTAAGGATGCTTCCTCATGGGTACGAGGGGGTGATCCTAGATAAGGTTTGATGATGATTTGGTGGATATCAAAAGATGATGATCAATATTTCGGAGATGTCGCTCTCTTATGCCCTTTTAAAATACTCTGATTAGACGAGCTTCTTCTCTCTCTTGTTTTATAAACAAAGATGGAATTATGCAAAACAACTCCACCAGCCAGAAGTCTTGTGGAGTACACCATGTACTCATCCTTGCTTTGTTGATACTTTTGGCAGAGTAAGTGTTCCCTTGAAGACGAGTTCCATACTATATCGACATCGACGAGTAACTTGGGGTTCCTGGCCGGCAGCCTGAAATCTATGGGCTGGGACATCATCGTTATGCTTCAGGCCTCTTAGGCCATTTGCTAAGTTTGCTATACTTAATAGCATAATTTGCCTTCCTATGTTCGATGTTTGTGGTCAGTGACCTCTGCTTGTAATAATTTGGCTCTTCGCTCAGTTATGAGCTTGTTGTAATAAATTTTGTGTCGTTGGGTCATTGTGTGCTATTGATTCTTCATTGGATATCCTCGAGCTCAAGGTTAAGATAATGTCAGACGGAGGTCTGGGATTTGTTTGGCCCTGATCATGGGGGTGTCACAGGTCTTAGTATTAGAGCAGTACCGACCATAGGAAAACCTTGATATTGGTCGAAGTTGAGTCTAGTGTTTGTGAAAACTATTTTAAAAGCTGAAAAGTATTTGCGAAAACTCTAGTATGCTTCTTTTTCTCCTTATCCAGTTTCGCTCTAACTCTGGGTTATCTTATCTTGTGTTGAAAAGATTTGATATCTCTTCTAGTCTTTCAAATCTTAGGTGCCCTCTGGCATGTCATTTCTAAGCCAGTTGACCTAGTGTTGAGTACTCTAGAGTTGTGTGCGTTGTGAATTCCTTGTTCCCCTTTGCTCTTGTTTATCTGAGAGATTCCTTTCTATCATGATCTCTCTATCTCTTAGACCCACAATATTATATTGTTGGATCTGCAGTGTTCAGTTCTAGGCTTTGAGGTTTCCTTTCGCCTTGTCTGCCTCCTTTCTGGGTTTTTTTTGGGTACTTCAGAGGTCGTTTCTTCTCTTGGAAGTTACCTTGTGATTATTACCTTGCAGTGTACGCTATGTCACTCAAGTACTAGTTACTGCTTTCTTTGGGTTTTAACCCTTGGACTTGAACCGAAGATCCCTGATTGTGCTGGATTATGGTGTTGTGCATCTTGTACATGAAGCTGATCTTTATCCCAAGATCCACTCCTTTGATCCCTGTTGCTAATGTTCAAGCATTACTTCAGGATGGACAAATTTAAATCTAGCCTTCAAGCTTGTGGTCTTTGTTGCGATTGAGTTGTGACAACTAAGGACTTCCCCTACCACCTGCTCTGCCAGATGTTCTTTAATGGAACCAAACAGATCACGACAATAGTACTCCTCGAGAGTATCGCATCTATATTCGTGACTCTGCCATACCTTCCCCTTTGTTTGCATTGGTTTCCGGAAGATTGATAATCTATGCATCCACATCTCAGGATTCCGTCCTGACCATGTTCCTTTTTCCCTTGTTGTTTTCTGACCTTTGTCTACCAGTTGGTAGCCAAGTAGTATATGTGCATCGGTGTCCTCCGATGAAAGATACTCTTGTGGTTCGTCAAGACAAACCATTTTGGAATGTCTAGGAGAAACAAACTCCAGTACCACGTCATATCTAGGACTAGGTCAAAGTGTTGTAATCCGTAGATCAAGAGGCATTGATTAGCTTCAATCTGTTCTACCTTAAAGTGTCACACTATTTTATACTAAGAGGTTATGCCGAGTTCCATAACCCCTTAAAGAAGTGATACTCTTACACATATTACCCACCCTCCCTTGAGCTTTCAAGATCGCGAGTGATGCATGTGCGTAATGATGTGGCTATTAGAGATTCTAGCAATTTTTATTGTTTTGAACTCTAAGGAAATTTGTGTCATTCTTAGCGTGATTGGTTAATCCTGTCACTAAGAGAAGTTCGTGCTACCAAGTCCGCTATTCTGGTACATATCTTCCGTCAAAGAGTTAGGCTCGTGCCGAAGCTCTAAGACTATGTCTTCTTGCCTTACAAAGCAAGTTCCCTCTCGAACAAAATGATATATCGGTGGTTCGTGATATTCTAGACGTCTTTCCAGAAGTATCGCCATGTTGCCACATGACCGTGTTGTCAAGCTCTTGAGCCAGCAAGTTCTCTGAACTGCTCTTTTCTCCAAGGATCCGTACTGGATACCCCTGAACTAGTTGGTTGAGCTTAAACAACAACTTGGAGAGTTGTAAGACAAAAGTTCTATCTGACTTAATTACCTCTTAAAGGGATGTCTAATTTTTTTTGTGTTGAAGCAAGATAGTGTTTCCTTCGTGGATATGTTATCGTCCCCTACCTTTGATTTGATTTGGGTTATCATCAAATCAAACTCAGTTCCAAGGATTATCTTGATGGTGTTTCTACTTGTGATGTTTCACTTGAGTACATATTTGTGTCCTTTGGTCTGACTAATATTGTTGACCTATTCAAGCAACATATGAGTCCATCTTCTTGGAGTGTTTAAATAAGTTGTTGTTGATCCCATCGATGGCATCCTTATTTCCTCCATGTTAGATTGTATTCAAATGGAATAGTTGGCATTAATGTTGGAAAATTTCGAGATCCATCTTCGAGTCATGTCGAAGTATGAGTTCTGGATGTCAGAAGTAACCTTTCCTGATTCACGTGCAATTGTTGAAAGATGTCGCCGCGGATTCGAGTACAGTTAACTCCAATCCTTAAGGACACATGTGTGTTTTCCTGTTAGTACTTTATGTATGTGTAGTTGTCTTTCGACAAATTCCTAAATGCATAGGTCTAGAAATCTAGCTAATCGTTTGGAGCTTTACACTGTAGTCCATATCTTAGAATCTAGTAACTTTACCTATGTGTAAATGTTGCAAACCTTCTATTTAGACATGCTGAGTCTGAAATGTCATAACACCTAACCAAATCTAAATCTCAAGCATATATGATGGTTGGTGTTCCTCAAGGTTTTGACATAGGCCCTTTTGTAAATCTGGTGAGATTGATGTAATGGTTGACACACTTATCCGGAAAGACCTCTTGACATATTCTCTTAATTCAGCAATAACAACCACTCTTCATAAGACATCTTCTATGATTTATTATAGGAGTTGTTCTTATGGTTTCCTTGTATCTGAAGTATGACCGTTACTTGATGTCTGATTTCTCAAATATCAAGGAGAACATTTAAAGAAGAGTTGCTAAATGTCTCTCGGTCGATCCTCCAGACCCTTTTATGTTAACAAGCACTTTGGTATGCCAAGTAATAGAAGTCTGAGAATGAAGTTTCTTTTTCTCGTGTCATTAGGAATCTTCTTACCTATTCATCCTAGTGGTGTAAAGTGATATCATAATCTTTGGCAGAGATTCTGATAGTCCTGGATGAATAAAGAGTTTCCTTCGTTTTCTCAGCCATGTTTTAAGAGTGACTATGATTTTTGGCAATCAATAGTTTCCTCTTGCTACATGTTCTATGTGACTCTTAAGAGTCCTCTCCACCAAAACACCTTTTTGTCTTGGCCTCTGTTGAATGAAAGAGTGACCCTTCTGTGTCAAAAGTAGTTCAACAGCTTGGTTTTGTTGATCCATATCTCTGCAACTTAAAATCTCTACTTAAGCTGTTTAGTAGAGGTTTATTTCTTGAAGTCTGTGATCATGGTCTTTCTGTTGGAAGCTTTCTTTTTCATAAGCTTCAAAACCTCCTGCGAGTTCCATGGTCTCAATCCTTATGAAGACCATTTATCTAACAACTTGAAACTTTCTCCTCGTGTTCCCTCCGCTACCTTGACGTGTGTCGTGTTGTCATCTCAGAGTTGTTTCTGAACACTCCATCCATGAGTTGACCATGAGATACTCTGTGCGTTGTTTAGTGTCTTTCCCTCTTATCTTTAGAATGGCCTTGTTTCTTTCTCTCTGTCTCTTTTCCTACCTTTGGAATCTCGGATCAAGATTCTCGTAAGGGGGATAGAGCTGTAACACCCCAGTTTTAGATAAACATTATTTAGGGTTTGTTTGTGCATCATGAGCATCATGTTTTAAATTATGCATTAAAGAACATAATGAAAAACTCTAAACCCTACCCTCTCCCTCTATTTGAAAATACATTCAAATGGTTTTGATTTTGAAATCACAAAAATAAGGAGCCCAAGTGGAATAGAAGGGCCCCTAATTATTTTAAAGATATTTTATAAAACCTCTGGTAATTTTTGAAATGGATCAAAACTGTTTACAAATTGAATTATACAAAGAGGAATACAAAACAGGAAAAGAAAAAGGAATTTCTGCTAAAAAAATAGAGCAGCAACATCTAACAGGCCGTAGCCCAGCAGCCCAACTGTTCTCCCTCTCCCTTTCTTGCCGCCCGCGCGCAGCTCCCGCGGCCCACCTCGGCCCAGCCGCAGCCCATACCCCTTTGACCCCTCTTTATGTCGTCTTCTTCCTCCGCCCAAGCATCTCGGTGGCGACGCCGGCGCCATCCGCCACGCCGATGCGCCAAGATGCCCGCCCCGCCACCCTCTGGAGGAGATAAGAACCGCTGATGCCGTGTCCTTCTTCCCCTGATCTTCTCACTCTCCCCCAGGCCTCTTCCGCCCTTTCCCCTCTCTAACCGACGAACCCTAGCCTCGGGCTCCGCCGTTTGCCACCGTTCTGCACCGCCGTGAGGCCATTCGAGCATGCCAGGATCTCCGCCTCGTCGCCCTCATCTTCTCTGCTAAGGTACACAAGCCGAGGTGCCTTCGTTTTACCGGAATCGAGCCGACCATCTCCTCTCCCCGACAGATGTCACCGCCGATTACCGCTTTCTCCGGCGATGGTTTGCTTTGCCGACCGTCTCATCGTGCTCACGGTGATCTTATGCTTCTCCTGGTACCCCCAGTGCCCCCTCTTGCTTCCTATATCGTGCCCGCGCCATTCACCGTCTGCCGCCACCGCAGTAGGTCATCGTCGACGCTGCTACGGTAACCCAAAAATGGCGGCACCGCTCCTAAATGACTCCCCGCATTCGCCTGCTCATGCTGTCCCGTGAGCCCCCCGTCGTCCACCTGGGAGCCCGCCAGGCTGATGTCGTGATGACGTCATCATGACGTTAGGAGCGCCCAGTCAGAGCTGGTCAAACCCGGGCTGGGCCCTTTCCTGCCACGTGGAGGCTGAGGTGCCCTAGGGCCCCTTTGTCAGCCACTATAGCTAGAAGCGGCCTCGGTGTAAAAAGGTTTTCCAGTCTTATTTAATTTCAGAAGTGTTTTTAATAATTCCAGAAATTGATTAAATCTTGTAAATTCAATAACTAATGATTTATAAGTTAGAAAAATATAAATAATGTATCAAAATGTTCATAAAAATGAGAGCTATCTATTCAAGCTATAATCATGCATTATTAATCAACTTAAATGAGAAGTATAATTAGAACAACATAGTAACCCCTCTCATATACATCTGGAGTTTCCCCGAGTTAGGGTTTTCACCCCTCGAAACTCCGATTAAATTGTTGAGCATGCTTTAGGATTACATTTCAATACTATTAACTTGTCATATCATCATTCTTGTTTGATCATTGCATCGATGCCATGTGTTGATTGTTTCCCTTTCTTTCTGGTGTTTGGTTCTTCGCGGTAGAATACGATATAGAGATCGAGATCGAAGACCGAGTTCAACACCGTCGAAGTTTGAAGATCGACAAACAATACTTGACCAACTGTAACCAAGTCAAGTACAAGATTCCCGAAGATCTGCTTATTGGTTATCAACTGGCAAAGGCAAGCATAGCCCCACCATGATATAATCCTATGATTTCGAAAGCATTTCAATTCCCGCAATGATGCATACGATTCTACCGTGGTATTTTTTCGATAGATAGAGTATCCTATCTGTTGCATTACTCCCTTTGAGCTTATATTACCTGATCCACTTCTCCTAGCATAACTAGGTTTGGCTTGTGTGCACTGCTAGAGCTTATATCTGTGTTCTGCTTAGCCATGCATAGCTGTAAGTGCTGGTTCATCCAGATGATGTATCAGATGTAGAGAATCTAGTATGAAAGGAGAACGTGATGATGTGATATCAGAGGTGATATGAGATTAAACATGCTAAGGCTTGTATGGGAGGCCACGGTGGGATGTGGTTTTTCTAGTCCCATGCTCGCCACCACTAGGAACCAAGTTCTTGCCTTTGGAACCAAGACGAGCGTACAACCACACGAGGCCTGGACAACATCATGAATAACTAACTTGCCTAGTAGATTCCATGAGTCACATAGTTCAGGCGTTCCATTCGACATGCATTCTGGATCTTCTCGAAGCCGGTGAAGGAGGTGCATTCATAACAAGTAGGTAAGCGTGGCCGAGGTTGCTTGGGGTAGATAGCGCCCCTGGTAAACCAACCTCGCCTCACATCTTTAAGGACCGGCTTCGGGATTTGACCCGTTACGACGAAACCATCCTTATTGCGTCACTCATGGTCTTGGCGAAAGCAAGGTAAAGTTCGTGTCTAATCACCCTCTGCCGGCCTTCCAAGGAAGAGGGCTAATCATTGTGGCATTAAGAGAAGGTTATTTGTGTGGGTAAAGTTGTACACCCCTGCAGGGTAATAATCTTTTCGAAAAGCCATGTTCACGGTTATGAACGACTTGGTGACCAGACTCTAAGATCATAGAGAACTTGAACCTAATCGTAAAATTGGCAGATCAATGTGTGCTTAAGGATGCTTCCTCATGGGTACGAGGGGGTGATCCTAGATAAGGTTTGATGATGATTTGGTGGATATAAAAAGATGATGATCAATATTTCGGAGATGTCGCTCTCTTATCCCCTTTTAAAATACTCTGATTAGACGAGCTTCTTCTCTCTATTGTTTTATAAACAAAGATGGCTTTATGCAAAACAACTCCACCAACCAGAAGTCTTGTAGAGTACACCCTGTAATCAACCTTGCTTTGTTGATACTTTTGGCAGAGTAAGTGTTCCCTTGAAGATGAGTTCCGTACTACATCGACATCGACGAGTAACTTGGGGTTCCCGGCCGGCAGCCTGGAATCTATGGGCTGGGACATTATCGTTATGCTTCAGGCCTCTTAGGACATTTGCTAAGTTTGCTATACTTAATAGCATAATTTTCCTTCCGTTGTTTGATGTTTGTGGTCAGTGACCTCTGCTTGTAATAATTTGGCTCTTCGATCATTTATGAGCTTGCTGTAATAAATTTTGTGTCGTAGGGTCACTGCTGTGCTATCGATTCTTCACTGGATATCCTCGAGCTCAAGGTTAATCTTATGTCAGAAGGAGGTCTGGGATTTGTTTAGCCCTTATCCCGGGGGCGTCACAGTTGGCCTATGTCCGTCGGCCTCCCTTGGACCTCCTTGGGGCGCCTCCCCCACATGGGCCTTTTATAGGGGTTCGTAGCATGGAAAACAAAAAATTTCTATCGCATGAACACACACAAGCCAAGATTTATCTACTAGATTGTAGCAACAAGTCGATAGAGTAATAACCCTCGAAGATCCAAAGGGGTTAACGAGATCAGATTCTCATGGGTGATGTAGTCGTTCAATTGCCGATCTCAAGATCGTGTCGATGATCCTTCCGACGTTGCGTTCTGGCAGCGCTTCCGTAGTCGGTCACACATACGGTACTCGATGAAGACCTTCCTCTCTGGTGTTCCAGCAGGCAACGGAGGTTGTAGCTCTCTCCTCGTGATTCCAGCAGCACGACGGCGTGGTGTCGGAAGTAGAGAGGAGATCCCGCAGGGCTTCGCCTAAGCCAGAGCGGGTATGGTGGAGTAGAGGGAGCCCCGACGATCTTGGGTTTAGAGGCCGAGCTTTCGAGGTTCTAGCAACTAGGGTTTAGCTAGTCGGTAGCTGTTTAGAGGAGGATCTAGAGGCGGCGACTTGGAGGGGGGCCAAGGCCAGCAGCTAGGGTTTGTTGTGGGGGTACAAGGGGGGCGCCCCCTCCCCTCTATTTATGAGAGGGAGGGGAGGTTGGGGAAGGGGAGTCCTTCCCCAACTCCACCTCATGGGCCGACGACAAGGGATAGGGAGGAATCCTCCCTTAGGTAGGATTCCTCCCTTAGGTAGGATTCCTTCCCTCCCTCCACTAGGCAATGTTGGGATTTGACTTTTTCAAATTGGCGTTTGACTTTTCAAACTAGAGTTTGATTTATCTCTTCCTATTTCCCAACCAAGTAACCTAGTACATGATGCAACCATTCCACTTTGTCATGACACATCCATGTACTCCCACTTCGGATCGGTGGACCTTCTAGAACATTCCGATGAAAACACGGAAACCATTCCCGAACTCCGAAATTGGACTTTCCTTGTATGAATCTTATTCTCTGGATCATTCCGAATCTCCTCGTGATATCCCGGATCCCATCTGAGACTCCTAACTACATTCCGTATCTTTACTCACTTTCCATATCTACTAAACAACATTGAATCCTTAAGTGTGTCTCCCTATGGTTCATGAATTACGCAGACATGATTGAGACTCTTCTCCGATCAATAACCAATAGAGGAATCTGGAAATTCATATGGCTCCCACATATTTCTATGATTACTTCGTGATCGAATGAACCATTTATATACGATACCAATTTTCCTTTATCTCGCGATATTTTACTTATCCGAGGTTTGATCGTTAGTATCTGTGCATACCTAGTTCAACCTCGTTACCGATAAGTACTCTTTACTCATTCATGTGATATGTGATCCCTTATGAGCCAGTCACATGCTTGCAAGCTAATTGGATGGCATTACACCGAGAGGGCCCAGAGTATATCTATCCATCATATGGATGGACAAATCCCACTCTTGATCCATGTGCCTCAACACATACTTTCCGAACACTCAATGCCACCTTTATAACCACCTAGTTACGAAGTGGTGTTTGATGTCATCAAAGTATCCATCCGGTGATGGTGATTAACATGATCTCATGGTAGAAGTTATCTGAAAGCATATAGCAAGTGAACTATTTTAAATAACTTGATCTTATGCTACGCTTAACTATAGGAGTATGTCCATCACATCATTCTCCTAATGATATGACCTTGTTGTAAATAACATCTCAATGTTCATGATCAGGAAACCATGATCATTATATTAATGTTTACAAACCATGATAAAGAGGATTTACTAGGGACTCTTTTATGTTTACAAACCACACAAGTATTAATGTTTCCGGTTAATACAATTATAGCATGGGATGTAAATATTTATCATAAGCATGAAGATATGATAATAACCACTTTATTATTGCCTCCTGGGCATATCTCCAACACCTTTCCCTCTAGAAAGGTCCCAATTAGGCGGGCTGCCCCTAAAATCGATTAAAAAATATATTTTTAATATTATTTCATCTAATTAATACTACATTTCGTTCCTTTCTATAGCGTCTATATTTTCTGATAAAAAAATCCAAAATATAAGGTATATGGTGTTAGACAACTCGTCTAGAAAACCTTTTTAGGAATTTATTTTCATCTGATTTCTCATGCAAACTCCTCTATTTTATAAAGTCAATTATCCAAAAGTAATTCCACCCAAAACTCGTGTAATATTCCCTCCATACGTGTTTCTTAATTTTTGTGCCGGAAACTATAGATGTAGGGTGCGTTGCATTGAAAACAAAAAAACTCTATCGCAGGAACGCATAAAACCAAGATCCAATCTATGGAAAAGCTAAGATCTAATCTACGAGATCGGTGCAACGAGATTGTAGAGAACTAATCCTCGTAGATCCAAAGCATTTAACGAGATCGGATTCTCGTGATTGATGTAGTCAATTACTTGCCGATCTCAATATCGTGTAGACGATCCTTCCGGTGCCGTGTTCTGGCAGCGCTTCCAAAGTAGGTCACACGTATAGTAGTCGATGAAGACCTTCCTCTCCCGATTCCAGCAGGGAAGTGGAGGTAGTAGATCCCCTCGGAATCCCAACAGCACGATGGTGTGGTGGTGGTGGTGGTGGAGGAGAGATTTCTGCACATCTTCGCCTAAGCCGGAGCAGGACGGTGGACGAGAGAGAGGGGAAGCAGCGACTAGGGTTAGGCGCCAAGGACTTGGGGTGTGGGGGGTGCGCTCCCACCCCTCCTTATATATGTGGGGGGACGCGGACAAGGGTTCCCATCCCTAGACGTGTCCCCCTCCAATTCGGCCAAGGGAAGAGTTGGGGACTTGGCCCCCAAGTCTCCTTCTTACCAAACTAGGGTTTGACTTTTCAAACTAGGATTTGACTATTCAAACTAGGATTTGACCCCTATTTCCTAGTGCTGGTCGGTTGGCCTCTTTAGGCTTGGTGCGGCTGGCACCTAGGTCCCCCACGGCATGCCACAACCAAGTGACCCCCTCCCGGGGTGGTGGAAACAGTGGTGGTACCTCTAGAACATTCTAGAAGTATCTGATCAAAACACCAAAACTTTTCTGAACCCCGGAGAACCACTTTTCTTATATGAATCCTATTCTCTGGACCATTCCGGATCTCCTCGTGATGTCCTAGATCCAATCCAAGACTCCAAACAACATTCGGTCTCCAACTCATATTTCATATCTATTTAAACAACATCGATTCCTTAAGTGTGTCTCCCTACGATTCGCGAACTATGCAGACATGATCGAGACACCTCACCGATCAATAACCAATGGAGAGATCTGGAAATCCATATGGCTCCCACATATTTCAACGATGACTTCGTGATCGAATGAACCATTTACATACGGTATCAATTCCCTTTGTCGCGTGTAACTTTACTTATCCGAGGTTCGATCGTCGGTATCTCTATACCTAGTTTAACCATAAGTACTCTTTAATTGTACTATGATGTGACATCCCTTGTGACCTTGTCACATGCTTGCAAGCCAATTGGATGACACTCCACCGAGAGGGCCCAGAGTATATCTATCCGTTATATAGATAGACAGATCCCACTCTTGATCCA
Organism: Avena sativa; assembly: GCA_916181665.1. NCBI lineage: Eukaryota > Viridiplantae > Streptophyta > Magnoliopsida > Poales > Poaceae > Avena > Avena sativa. Next base: position 410,319,891 of record OV702281.1, on the reverse strand, counting down.
TGCGCTTTAATCCATACTTTCAGAACACCTAATGCCACCTTTATAACCAACCAGTTACGAAGTGGTGTTTGATGTCATCAAAACTTCCATCCGGTGTTGGTGATTAACATGATCTCATGGTTGAAGGATTAGGTTACTATGTATTTGAAAGCTTGTAGCAAACAAATTCTAAATGACTTGATCTTATGTTATGCTTACTATGGGTGTGTGTCCATCACATCATTCTCCTAATGATATGATCTTGTTATTAATAACATCTAATGTCCATGATCAGGAAACTATGATCATATATTAATCAACAAGCTAGTTCAACAAGAGGCTTACTAGGGACACTTTTATGTTTACGAAACACACAAGTATTAATGTTTCTGGTTAATACAATTATAGCATGGGATGTAAACATTTATCATCAATATAAAGATACGATAATAACCACTTTATTATTGCCTCTTGGGCATATATCCAACAATAGGCACTATAGAATGGAACAGAGAGTATAAAATACATATTATTTAATTCCTCTTACTTTGAAACTCCTTTCCAAACCCCCACGATCATCATCAGAATAGTTCCAAAATATGCAGACACGATCAAGACATCTCTCTGATCCCTACGTTTTCTTTCCAAATACCTAAGTTTTCTTTCCAAATCCCCAAGCGTTATCTACACTTAAGCGTGCCATCCTTATGGTTCAGGAATACGCAGATACGATCGAGACATCTCTCCGATAAATGATCAATATCGGGATCTGAAAACCCATGATGGCCCCCAAGCATTTCACGAATTAACTTGATCGCTTGAAACTTGAATGTCGAGTCTCATTCTCTTTGCTACATGATACCTGGTTTGTCTAAGACCTGATCTTCGTTATCTCTATACCTAGTTCGATCTTGTTACCGAGAAACACATTCACTCATTTTCGTGATATTACATCTGCGTGACCTAGTCACATGTTTGCAAACTTGTAGATGTAATCTCACCGAGTGTGCCTAGGGTATCTATCAGTCACGTCGCTGGGCAAATCCCGATCTTGATGCATATGCCTCAACCTACCCATTTGTAATACCCGGGAGACACCTTTATGATCACTATGTGATACGTCAGAAACGTATCTATAATTTTTTATGTTCCATGATTCTTTAGTATCTACTTTGCTTTGCTTTGTCCACACTTTGAGGTGCTTTTCATATTTTTTCTGGTACTAACCTATTAACAAGTTGCCATAGTGCCAGTTTCCTGTTTTCTGCTATTTTTGGTTCCAGAAAATCTAGTAAGGAAATATTCTTGAAATTGGACGGGACAAAATCCAAAGTAAATATTTCACCGAGGAGAACACGGAGTCCAGAGGAGAGACGGAGGGGCGCCACAGGGCGGCCACACCCCCCCAGGCACGGCCCAGGGTGGGCCCACGCCTGGGCAGCCCAGCCTTGCCTCTTCGCCTATAAGAAGCCCCCGATGCCTAAACCCTAAGCACCCGATCAATATTCCACAAAACCATCTATAGTCGCTGCCACCGTCGTCCCTAGATCGGGGGATCTGAACCTCTTCCAGGCACCATGCCGGAGGGGAGATCATCCCGGAGGCCTTCTTCTTCATCGTGCCAACCTCCGGTATGAAGCGTGAGTAGTTCCACCTTAGACTACGGGTCCATGTAGTAGCTAGATGGTTGTATATCCTCCGTGTGCTTTCATGTCTAGATCTTGTGAGCTCCGTTCATGATCAAGATCTCATCTATTTGTAATCATGCATGTTGTGTTTGCGGGGATCCGATGGATATTGAGATTACTATGTCAGATTGATTAATGGTTTTGTCTTATTGATTCTATCATGTCTGTGTTGTTTGTGATCTTGCATGCTCTCCATTGTTAGTAGCTATCTTGTCCAAGTAGTTGTTAGTGACTCCAAGAAGGGGTATTTATCTCGATAGTGGGTTCATGCCTCTAGTTTCCAAGGGAAGTGATAGAAATCTCTTCGGTTGTAGATGTGATGTTGCTACTAGGGAGAAAACAACGGTCTCTTGTTCATGGAACATGTGGACTATTTACCTTACACACTTTGCTTAAAGCAGTTGTCTGTTGCTTGCAACTTAATACTGGAGGGGGTTCGGATGATAACCTGAAGGTGGACTTCTAGTCATAGATCTAGTTGGATGGCGGTCTATGTATATTGTTGTATTTCCCAATCGAATCTCATAGGATCTTTATGTATAGTATTGCATTGTTATGCCTTGCTCAGTCCTATCAATTGCCCTGCTGTAATTTGTTTACCCTGCATGCCATGTTTGTTTATCTAAGGAGAACACCTCTAGTGAACTATGGACCCCGGTCCAATATTTACCATTGATACATCTTCCACCGTTACTGTTTACTTGCTGCAAACCACTTTCACCTTCCACACCATATAGTTAATCCTTTGTTACAGCAACCGGCGAGATTGACAACCTCACCGTTAGTTCGGGAAAAGTCTTGAGTTTGTATTGTGAAGGTTTCCATGTTGCTTGCAACACCTTTGAGACATTTCCTTCCTCCTAATAGTTCGATAAACTTGGTTTCTTACTGAGGGAAGACTTGCTGATGTGCTGCATCATACCTTGCTCTTGGGGTTTCCCAACGAAGCGCTCCACGCGCCATCAACAAGTTTTCTGGCACTGTTGCCAGGGAGGCTAAGGACGTCTTCACAAGGGGAGTCCTGCTCAACCTTTCTATTTACTTTGTTTTTAGTTTTCTTAGTTTCTTTTGCTTGGTTTTGTTTGCCTCTTTTTATCAAAAACTCAATTTTTTTTAGTTTAGTTTGGTTTGCTTTCTCTTAGAAAAAACACAAAAATTTAGTTCCTGCTCTAGTTGCTACTATGTATGGTTTTGGTCCAATCCCTGTGTCACCTATGGAAAGGATCTTCACTTTCAAGCAAGGAAGTGGAGAGAGTTTCAAAGAATCTTGGTCTAGAATCCCTGCTTTACAAAGGGAAACTGAGCCTAAGATGAGTCTTAGCTTGGTTATTAATAGTTTCTACCACGGTATTGCTCTTTGTTATAGATATGCTTTGGATGCTGTGGCTAAGAAAGATGTTTTTCGTTGTACTGAGAGTGAAGCTTTAGATGCTATAAATAGGTTGATTATAATCTATAATATGCCTGGCAAGTCTGATTCTTCTATTATAAAAATTTATGCTAGGTCGAACACTCTTGAGTCCAGTATTGCTGCTTTGAACAGTTGCTATCACACACTTAGAGAGCACCATGGTTATGTTCCAATAAATTCTAAGACTTCAAAGTGGTTTCCCACAATCAAAGTCTCTATAAATAGTGCAACTTTTGATGCTCGATGTGATATCATGTCTGAATTTTGCCTTATGCCTAAAGATATTTATGAGTCTTTGAGTCTTTGGGGGCTTTCTAAAGGAGGAGAAGAAATATCTCTTACCAATAATGCAACTTTATTACCCATTGGAACAGCTGAAGGTGTGTTTACAAAAATCTCAGGGAAAATGGTGTCTACTGATTATCTTGTTATTGAATGTGTAGGCAAATGACAGATTACACTTGGAAGATCCCTACTGAAACACCTTTGAGCAATAATAGATGTGGGAAAAGGAATTATGCATTTTTCTCCTCCAGTAAGCAATCATATTTTCCCTAAAGAGAAGAATAAAGGTAAGAAAGGTAGGAGCAATAAAGTTGATGTTAATGCTTCTTCATTTGAAAATACTTGATTTCTTGCTTCTTGTGCCTAACTTAAAGGCGTTAAAGAAAAGTACTTGTTGGGAGATAACCCAAGAGTTTTCTTGAGTCTTGGAAGTTATCACTTCAGTAATGACCTCTCCTTATCCTTTTTGTTTGCCTTTTGTGCCAAGAATGACCTCTAATGACAGGGAAGTAAGAATTGGGGAGTTGCTGTCCCGAAACAGATTTCTGTCCTCCACCATAAAAATTCGTGAAGAGTCTCTGTAAGTTGGATTGAGCTAAATATTTACGAATAAATCCCCCAGTATGTTAGATAACTTTCGTTAGTTCAACACGTTTTGATTTTACCAACAGAAGGTCTTCTAAAAAATCGATTTCTACCTGCTGGTCTGTTTTGGCAGATTTCTGCCATTATTCGTGTTTGCTTCTTATTGATTCCTTTTTGGGAAATTGAGATTTTTGACGGAGTTGCTACGGTAGCTTGTGTTTTTAGTGAAAAGTTTTGTTCTTCTAAAGCTGAGCCTAAAGGTCTATTATCTTTTGAATACACTAATGTTGCTAATGAAGATTGTGTGAAGTTTTGTATGAAGGAAAAAAAATTCAGGTGTAGAGAGAGAATGATGTAATGAGATGAAGAATGGACAAAAGCTCAAGCTTGGGGATGCCACCCCGGTGTCACCCCAAGAAATATCCAAGATGTACAAGCATCAAAGCTTGGGGATGCCCAAGGCATCCTCTTCTTCATCAATAAAAAGCTCAGGTCTTTCTAGACACTTCATTTTTATTGTTTCATGCACTGTTGTGTTGTTCTTGGAGCGTCTTAGTTTTAGTTTAGTTTACTTATTTTCCTTGAATAAAGTAGTTTGGACCACCGTTATCGCTGTGTTGTTTCAAATAAGTTGATTGGTGTTGGAAAGGAGTAGAAAGTTTTTGCTTGAAAGTGCAAGAGGAGCTTGCTTTGATTGTGACTTAGACTTTAGCATGTCATGCTAGGTGTTGTTTTGACCTTATGCTTGGTGATTATTGTTGTAGCATGACTTGTTCCAAACAATTGGGATTGCTTACTGTGCCTTGAAAGAATCATGCGTTGTTTTAGCATGCAAAAGCATAGTATTGTTGTATTCTCCTTTGATGCTTTGTCTGGGTTGACTTGGCACATGCTCACACCATGTTATGACTATGAACAAGTCACCATAGCCTCTATGATCATTTAGTGCTTGACTTGTTGTACCACTCTATGCTTTGATTAGTAATGTTTTATCGCTCTGCATGATTATGGTCATTATTGTTCTCTTAGTTGGTTGCTCCCGGTCTTTTGCTAGCCTCCACTTGTATGAGTAAGCTCTACTCATGCTTCCAACTCCCAAGAAACCAAGTTATTCCAAAGTGTCCACTATAAATTCCTATGCATGGAGTGTTGCACTATTCTAAGTATATTCTTGTTTTCAGCTATCTTCCAATTAAAAAGTATTTTGTTATGTGAAAACTTAGTGATTAAAGCTCTCAAGAACTTGATGGCACACTTTATATTTCTTGACCCTAATAAACTTGAACCATTGTGTCATCTATGTTGTATATGCTTGCACTTATACATTAGGATTAGCAGAACCATGTTGTCATGGGGAACGCTTTCAACATTGCACTTGTACTTTGTACACAATTGATATCATGCTCTTTTGTCTATGGATGTCGTCGGTGTGAAATGAAAGGGGAGCTTGTAAGTCCATGGAGTTATGTATTTTGTGTTATAGAAATGCCTGGGCCGCTAGCCTAAGCCATGCCTAATCATGGTGGAAACTTGCAGCATCACCATAGTGACATCTATGAAGCATTCTTCTTATAAAAAAAGAGATTGAGAAAAAAGAGACATATTGAGAAAAGTGGAAGATAGAAAAAAACACCATATACCATGGTAAATAAGAAGAATGCTGAGATGCTCATTGTCTGCTTGCCTTGTCATTTTGGTTATGGGAAAGCTCCTGTACCATGTGCAAGGGGTACCTCGTTGGCGGTTCTCTATGATACACATGTACTTACTATGACAAGAACATGCAAGTAACTAAACTTTAGTAGCATGAGTAGCGGCCCTCGTATTCAAGGGACATGAGATTGCCAACTTATACTTTGTCAAGCATATACTCCATAGTTTGTTCACTTTAACCTTAATCACTTCAAGATGCTTATGATAGGGGCAATGAGGGCTGAAAGCTAACAAGTACCATAATTTTTGGAAGCTCTTTTTGAAACTTGAAATCCCTGCTTCCCTTTATGAAGGGCCTTTCTTCCACTATTATATTGAGTATACACCTTCTACCTTTAGGCACCAGTTAAGAGAGCATAGTTGCCATTCTTAGTTCTATGTGCATTGTCCCAAAACTTATTGATTGATGCCTATTGTTGTATTGCTTGTTCTTGTGCTATTTGTATCTAGTCACTCTTATGAACTTTGAAGGTGTCCTATGCATATATTTGCTACTCTATGAGGGACAAGCTGAATGCCACTATGCCATGTTTTGTGTATGTGAAACAAACAAACATTTTTCAATGCATGTTATTCATGATCTTTGTTTGTAGCATTTCATGTTGCATGCATAGTTACTTTGTCTTATTGTTAGAACTTCATCTTTCATGCTCATGTTTAGAGTTCTTTGATCCCAGCTTTCAATGCTTGCAAATGGTTTGATCTTAGTTTTGATGGTGCATGTCACCTCAAAAATTATTCTTTTATCACTTACCTACTCGAGGATGAGCAGGAGTTAAGCTTGGGGATGCTTGATACGTCAGAAACGTATCTATAATTTTTGATGTTCCATGCCTATTTAGTATCTACTTTTCTTTGCTTTGTCCACACTTTGAGGTGATTTTCATATGTTTTCTGGTAATAACCTATTAACAAGTTGCCACAGTGCCAGATGCATGTTTTCTGTTGTTTTGGTTCCAGAAAATCTAGTAAAGAAATATTCCCGGAATTGGACGGGACAAAAGCCAAAGTAAATATTTCACAAGGAGAACACGGAGTCCAGAGGACAGACGGAAGGCGCCACAGGGCGGCCACCCCCTAGGCGTGGCCCAGGGTGGGCCCGCGCCTGGGCAGGGTGTGGGCTCCCTGTCCAACTCCCAGCCTTGCCTCTTCGCCTATAAGAAGCCCCCGATGACTAAACCCTAAGCACCCGATCAATATTCCTCGAAACCATATGTAGCCGCTGCCACCGTCATCCCTAGATCGAGGGGATCTAAAACTCTTCCTGGCACCCTGCCGGAGGGGAGATCATCCCGGAGGCCTTCTTCTTCATCATGCCAGCCTCCGGTATGAAGCGTGAGTAGTTCCACCTTGGACTATGGGTCCATGTAGTAGCTAGATGGTTGTATCTCCTCCTTGTGCTTTCATGTCTAGATCTTGTGAGCTCCATTCATGATTAAGATCTCATCTATTTGTAATCATGCATGTTGTGTTTGTGGGGATCCGATGGATATTGAGATTACTATGTCAGATTGATTAATGATTTTGTCTTATTGATTCTATCATGTTTGTGTTGTTTGTGATCTTGCATGCTCTCCATTGTTAGTATCTATCTTGGCCAAGTAGTTGCTAGTGACTCCAAGAGTGGGTATTTATGCTCGATAGTGGGTTCATGCCTCTACTTAATCAAGGGAAGTGATAGAAATCTCTACAGTTGTAGATGTGCTATTGCCACTAGGGAGAAAACAACAGTCTCTTGTTCATGGATCAAGTGGATTGTTTACCTTACACACTTTGCTTAAAGAAGTTGTCTGTTGCTTGCAACTTAATACTGGAGGGGGTTCGGATGATAACCCAAAGGTGGGATTCTAGTCATAGATGCAGTTGGATGGTGGTCTATGTATATTGTTGTATTTCCCAATCGAATCTCATAGGATCTTTATGTCTAGTATTACATTGTTATGCCTTACTCAGTCCTGTCAATTGCCCTGCTGTGATTTGTTTATCCTGCATGCCATGTTTGTTTATATAAGGAGAACACCTCTAGTGAACTATGGACCCCGGTCCAATCTTTACCATTGATGCATCTTCCACTATTACTGTTTACTTGCTGCAAACCACTTTCACCTTCCACACCATACAATTAATCCTTTGTTACAACAACTGGTGAGATTGACAACCTCACTATTAGTTGGGGCAAAGTCTTGAGTTTGTGTTGTGCATGTTTCCATGTTGCTTGCAACACCTTTGAGACGTTTCCTTCCTCCTACTGGTTCGATAACCTCGGTTTCTTATTGAGGGAAGACTTGCTACTGTGCTGCGTCATACCTTGCTCTTGTGGTTTCCTGACGAAGCGCTCCACGCGCCATCACCATGTTATGATGTGACGGTTGATGCGGTCAAAGCAACCTCGAGTGGTAGTGATTAAATATGATCTCAAGGTCAAAGGAATGGGTTACTATGTTTTACTAGATATCACAATGTTGAACTTTGTGACTGGATCTCAATGTAATACTATGGTTGGGTGTGTGTCCATAACATCATTCATCCAATGAAGTGACCCCGTTGTCAATTGACATAATGTCCATTGTCAGACTATTGGCACAAGGGGTACCACGTCCCGTTAAGTTGACAGGCCCACACACTACACTCTCCCGGACCCTCGCGAGGTGCCGACCCTCCGGAGGGAGGAAAGGACAGCGGATGTGGATGGACAACAAGACCGGCCTCGCTGAGAGCACGAAACTCCTTGGCAAGGCACCGCCTAGGGGCACGACGGTAACTCCGTTGGCTCCCGTAATACGACGATCCAACGGTAGGAACAAGAAATAACCGGTCTCCCTAGGGAAATTAAGATGCTTCCTGCCCGCCTAGGTGCTAATGGCAGGGTGCTGACGCCCGGGCACCGCAGAGCCCGACATTGCCACCTAATCTCCAAAACTGACACTTTTCAGTTCTATGTGTATTTGCATGTCTATGCGTCACCACACATCACTCATTCTCCATGATATGACATTGTATAATTTTAGTATTCTTGTGAGACCTAAATTCCTTAGCCAAACTATGTTGACACTATTGTCATACAATAGATCTTCGTAGTATAGCCCACTTTAAACTGCACCTAGTTTTATTAACAAACTATTTGACACAAAAGCCCTCTTTTATGCTACTTCTAGAGTAGCCATATACTCAATTGTTGTTGTAGTACCCGTCATAGTGTTACACCTTTGGAAGTATTCCAAATTCATCATGGAACTTACTTTCATTTCACCGTGCCACATTATTTCTTAACACATAGCCTAAATTGGGATAAATTTAATGTGTATATGTGACAAAAGCTTGTAACAATGTAACACATTAGAATTAACTGTTTCGTCACTTCTGCATACAGAGCATACTCTTAGTTCTTCAACAATATCATTACTATTATCCAATGATCATCTTATGAATCACTCTGGTATATGCTCCTAACACTTAGATCATAGGACTCATCCATATAAGTACATATCATGGCATTTATGATTAATCAAATCAATCACAAGGTTTCACTTACCAATTGCAATTACAATTGATTTTGCTTCCATGCGGCAAAAACTTTTATTTTCTAATATTGACTAGGAAACTCACTCAGCTCCCACTCAAATATGCCACCATATTGAACCAATTCAATATTTAATCTATGTACTTTGGCACAACTATATTAGCATTTCAATCTATCTATATAGAATTTGATGTCTAACATTTTGGTTTTGCTTAAGTCTTACATCAAGGTCCAATTTTAATGAAATTCTTAATTTGCGTTAAAATAAATATACATCACTTCTAATCAACAAAATGTATTTCACATAAAGTATTGGAGGTATGTCTTAACGCTCCCTTTTACTTTCTTGTAAATCAAGCATCTTCATAGTATCTGGTGAAATTAAACTCCTTAAAAAATTCATCATGGTGAAGATTCCAACTCATTGATTCTTACTTCAATTGCATGTATTTTAGCACCCTTTGAATTAACAAAAAAACCTTTGGATAGTGTCATGTACATATCTTTGGTAACCATTCTATTAGAAGAATGTTGCTTTTGTTTATTAAACTACCATATCTCAATATGTAATGGTTGCTATAATAATCCATACAGACAAAATATCACTATGGAATATCAAATCTTGTCATAGTCAACTCTCTGAACTTTGTCGTAAACTTCTTTCCGACATGTCGAACATTTCATGGATGTAAACTTCCATGTCTGTTTCTTTATAGATCCACTTATGCTTTGAAAATCTTCATGAAGGGTTTTGCAGCATAGCAAATCAAAAAATTTCCTACGGATGCAAACAAGAAAGCCAAGATCTAATCTAGGAGATGCAATCAATGAGAGAGATTGATGAGATCTTCATACCCTTGAAGAAATCGCACAGCAGAAATGTTCAACAGAACGTGGTTGATGTAGTCGTACTAGCCGTCTCCTCCTCGCGATCCGATCCGATCCTACGCCGCAAGTGGCGGCGCCTCCGAGAGATGCACACGAATGGTGCCGCGATGTCTCCTCCTTCCTTGGTCCAGCAAGTATGGTGGAGAGATAGATTGGATCTGCAGCATGACGGCGTGGTGCTATGGTGGAGAGTTTCTGCGGCAGGGCTTCACCTACGCGCAGTTGGGAGAGAGAGAGAGGTGGAGGGGCAGCAGGACGGCGGCTAGGGTTGGAGGATTGGAGGGGGGAGGGTGCGCCCCTTCCCTCCTTATATAGGGGGCTATCCGGCCCCCTTGGCCCCTCCTCCAAGCCCTAGGGCGGCGGCCCCAAGGGTGGAGTGGGGGGCAAGTCTCCCCCTTCCTTCTAGAAGGCTCCCCTAGGGCTGGCCGGTTGGGCCTTTGGTGCCTTGTGCCCCTGGCCCAAAGTGGCCAGGGCACTTCCCCTTAGGCCCACGCAGGCCTCCGTCAAGTGGGCCCACGTTGGTCCCACTCCGAAACCTTCTAGAACCTTCCGGTACAATACCGATAAACTCTGAAACGATTCCGAAATCCAAAAACTGCTTTCCTTTATATGAATCTTATTCTCCGGACCATTCTGGAACCTCTCGTGATGTCTTGGATCTCATCCGAGACTCCGAACAAAAACTCATAAACCAATTATCCATTCTATCCTAGCATCGATGCACGTTAAGTGTGTGACCCTACGGGTTCGAGAATATGCAGACATGATCTTCTATCAATAATCCACAGCGGGATCTGGAAACCCATATTGACTCCCACATATTCATCGATGATCATATCGGATGAACCACGATGCCAGGATTCAATTAATCCCATATATGTATTCCCTTCGTCACGCGATATTTTACTTGCCCGAGATTCGATCGTTGGTATCGGCATACCTAGTTCAATCTCGTTCACAGCAAGTACTTTACTCGTTCCGTAATCCGATATCACTTTGTGATTAACTCCTTAATCACGTGCTTGCAAGCGGTGTTGATATCGATTACCGAGTGGGCCCGAAGTATATCTCTCCGACTCGGGAGGGACAAATTCCATCTCGATACATACAACCCAACAAGTACTTTCCGATCACCTGAGAGACACCTTTATGATCACCCTCACATAGGATGACGTTTGATGACCTTAAAGATTTCTTCCGATACCAGGGAGTTGTATTATGTCATGGTCTAAGGAATACAATACTTGACATAGGAAAAAGCTTTGAAAAGATGAACACGATGACACGATCTAATTGCTCTGCTTAATTTGGGTCTGTCCATCATATCATTCTCCTAATGACATGATCTCATTATTAACCGACAACTCATGTCTATGGTTAGGAAACCTTAACCATCATTAATCAATGAGCTAGTCCATAGAGGCGTACTAGGACACGGTGTTGTTCATAAACCACACAAGTATCAAAGTTTCCGCTTAATACAATTCTAGCATGGAATATAAACTTTATCATGAACAAGAATTATAATAATAACATCTTTATTATTGCCTCTAGGGCATAATTCCAACAGTCTCCCACTTGCACTAGAGTCAATAATCTAGTTTACATCTGGCAACAATCTAACACCCATGGCATTAAGGTGCTGATCATGTTTTGCTCGTGGAAGAGGTTTAGTCAATGGATCTGCGACATTCAGATCCGTATGTACTTTTCTAATCTTCAGATCTCCATCTGCTATATAATCTCGAATTATATGAAAATGGCGGTTGATGTGCTTGGTCTTTGGATGATATCTTGGTTCCTTAGCCAGTGCTATGGCACCAGTGTTGTCGCACAATACCTCCAGTGGGTCCAAGGCACTTGGAACCACACCAAGCTCAGTGATGAAGTTCCTGATCCAAACTCCTTCACTTGACGCTTCTGAAGCAGCCATGTATTTCGCTTCTATTGTAGATCATGCGATCATGCTTTGCTTGCAGCTTCTCCAGCTCACAGCTCCACCATTCAAAATATAAATGTATCATGTCTGAGATTTAGAATCATCCGGGTCGGTGTCGAAACTAGCGTCGACGTAACCTTTTACGACGAGCGGCTCATCACCTCCATAGACCAAGAACATTTATTTAGTCCTATTTAAATACTTTAGGATGTTCTTTACGGCTGTCCAGTGTTCCACTCCTGGATCACTTTGGTATCTGCTCGTCAAACTAAGAGCATTGGACACATCCGGTCTAGTACATAGCATGGCATACATGATAGAACCTATGGCCGAGGCATATGGCACTTTGCTCATAGTATCTCTATCGTTTACCGTAGCTGGACACTGAGCCTTGCTCAATATCTTACCTGACAACATGGGCAATGAACCTTTCTTTGCTTTATCCATTCTGAACCTTTTCAGAACTTTGTCTAGATATGTACTTTGGCTTAAAGATATTAGGCGTCTTTGTCTATCTCTATAGATTTTGATGCCTAATATATAAGCAGCTTCTCCTATGTATTTCATTGAAAAACATTTATTCAAATAACTCTTCACATCGTTAAGCATACCAATGTCATTTCCAATAATCAATATGTCATCCACATATAGTACTAAAAATGTCACCGAGCTCCCACTCACTTTCTTGTAGATACAAGCTTCGTAGCAATTTGGAACAAATCCAGAGCTCTTGATCACTTGATCAAAACGAAGGTTCCAACTCCGAGATGCTTGCTTCAGTCCATAAATGGAACACTGAAGTTTGCACACCTTATTAGCATCCTTAGGATCGACAAAACCTTCGGGCTGCATCATATACAACTCTTTATCAATGTTGCCATTGAGGAACGCAGTCTTGACATCCATCTGCCATATTTCATAATCATGAAATGTAGCAATTGCTAATAAAATCCGAATGGACTTAAACATCGCTACGGGAGAGAAAGTCTCATCGTAGTCAACACCTTGAACTTGCCGAAACCCTTTTGCAACAAGCCGAGCTTTATAGACAGTAACATTACCATCCGCGTCCGTTTTCTTCTTGAAAATCCATTTGCACTCAACGGCCTTACGGTCGCTAGGAGGTTCCACCAAAGTCCATACTTGGTTTTCGCTCATGGATCCTAATTCGGATTTCATGGCCTCTAGCCATTTCTCAGAGTCTGGGCTCATCATTGCTTCCTCATAATTCGCAGGTTCACTGTTGTCTAACAACAAGACATTTAAGACAGGGTTGCCGTACCATTCAGGAGTGGTACGTGACCTTGTCGACCTGCGAAGTTCAGTAGTAGCATCGTTCGAAGTTTCATGATCCTCGTCATTAGCTTCCTCTTTTGTTGGTGCAGACGGCACTGGAACAATTTCAGGTGCTGCGCTACTCTCCAACTCGAGAGAAGGTTCAATAACCTCGTCTAGCTCTACCTTCCTCCTACTCACTTCTTTCGAGAGAAACTCCTTCTCAAGAAAGGATCCGTTCTTTGCAACAAACACTTTGCCTTCAGATCTGTGGTAGAAGGTATACCCAATCGTTTCCTTAGGGTATCCTATGAAGACGCATTTCTCCGCTTTGGGTTCGAGCTTGTCCACATCAACTTCTTGATGTAAGCTTCGCATCCCCAAACTTTAAGAAACGACAACTTAGGTTTAGCACCAAACCATAGTTCATACAATGTCGTCTGAACAGATTTATATGGTGCCCTATTTAAAGTGAATGCAGCGGTTTCTAATGCATAACCCCAAAATGATAACGGCAAATCTGTAAGAGACATCATTGACCGCACCATATCTAATAGTGTTCGATTCCGGCGTTCAGACACACCATTGTGCTATGGTGTTCCGGGTGGCGTGAGTTGCGAAACGATTCCGCTTGCTTTAAGATGCGTGAGAAAATCATAACTCAAATATTCACCTCCACGATCGGATCGTAGAAATTTAATTTTCCTGTTATGATGGTTTTCCACTTCTTTCTGAAATTCTTTGAACTTTTCAAACGTTTCAGATTTATGTTTCATTAAATAGATATACCCATATCTACTTAAGTCATCAGCAAAAGTGAGAAAATAGCGATATCCACCGCGCGTCGAAACACTCATTGGTCCGCATACATCGGTATGTATGATTTCCAATAAGTCCGTTGCTCGCTCCATTATTCTGGAGAACGGGGTTTTGATCATCTTGCCCATGAGGCACGGCTCACACGTGTCAAATGATTCAAAATCAAGAGACTCCAAAAGTCCATCATAATGGAGTTTCTTCATGCGTTTTACACCAATATGACCTAGACGGCAATGCCACAAATAAGTTGGATTATCACTATCTACTTTGCATCTCTTAGCCTCAATGTTATGGATGTGCGTTTCATTGCTTTCGAGATTCAGAAGAAACAAACCATTCACAACAGGTGCATGACCATAAAAGATGTTATTGATATAAATAGAACAACCATTATTCTCCGATTTAAATGAATAACCGTCTTGCAATAAACACGATCCAGATATGATGTTCATGCTCAACGCAGGCACATAATAACACTTATTAAGGTTTAAAACTAATCCCGAAGGTAAAACTAAGGAGAGCGTGCCGACGGCCATCACATCAACTTTTGATCCATTGCCAACGCGCATCGTCACCTCATCCGTTGCTAGCCGCCGTCTATTCTGTAGCTCCTGTTTCGAGTTACAAATGTTAGCAACTAAACCAGTATCATATACCCAGGCACTACAACGAGCGCTAGTAAGGTAAACATCAATAACATGTATATCAAATATACCTTTAATGGTGCCACCCTTCTTGTCCGCTAAGTACTTCGGACAGTTGCGCTTCCAGTGACCCTTGTCCTTGCAATAGAAGCACTCAGTGTCCGGCTTAGGTCCAGACTTGAGCTTCTTCTTAGCAGGGGCAACACGCTTGCCGCTGCCTTTCTTGAAGGATTTCTTTGCACCCTTAGCTTTCTTAAAGCTAGGGGTCTTGTTGACCATCAACACATGATTATCTTTCTTGAATCCACCTCCGCAGCTTTCATCTTAGCGAAGAGCTCAGTGATCGTATCAGTGGAACCAATTTGATTGTGAGTAACTACAAAACCTTTGTAGCTAGGAGGGAGTGATTGCAGAACTCTGTCAATCTTGAGCTCTTCTAGAATCTTGCAGTCCAGTTGCTCAAGACGTTGAGTGTAGCCCGACATCTTAATGGCGTGCTCACTAACGGAACTCCCTTCCTCCATCTTGCAGTTAAAGAACTTCTCAGAGATCTCATATCTCTCAGAACGGTCCTGAGTCTGAAACATGGTTTTCAGTTCCTCAAGTATCTCAAAGGGCCCGACGAACTCCTCAAAACTATTTTGAAGGTCCGGTTCCATAGCAAACAACATGGTACTCTTAATCACTCCATAATCATCTTTGCGTGACTGATAAACAACTTTTTCATCAGCCGGCGCATCAGTAGCAGGGGCATCACCTAGCGCTTTCTGTAGTACATAGTCCTTTTGTCCGCCAGCGAGAATGATTCTCAGATTGCGGAACCAGTTGGTGAAGTTAGACCCATTGTTCTTAAGCTTTTCTTTCTCAGCAAAAACGTTGAAGTTGAAGTTGGACTTAGCCATTTGATCTACAAAATTTGCAAATACAATTTAGACTATGTTCATGATAACTAGTTCAACTTAATCAAATTACTAGATGAACTCCCACTAAATTCAACATCCCTCAAGTTGTTTAGTGAACACGATCCAAATTCACCACACCTAATCCGATCTTCACGAGAAGAGATGTGGTTTCAATGGTGGACAACAAAGTGTCGATCATATCATTCATATGACTCATGTTTAACCTTTTGGTTCGTGTGTTCCGAGGCCATGTCTGTACATGCTAGGCTCGTCAAGTCAAACCCAAGTATTTCCGCGTGTGCAAAACTGGCTTGCACCCGTTGTATGTGAACGTAGAGTTTATAGCACCCGATCATCATGAGGTGCTTGAAAACGACGAACTTTCGCAATGGTGCATACATGGGGAGAACACAATTTTATCTTGATCTTTAAGTGAGGAATCATCTTATAATGCTACCGTCACGATCTAAGCATAATAAGATACATAAAAGGATAAACATCACATGCATATAATTTTATGTGACATGGTATAGCCAATCTCCGCGCAATGATCTCCATCTTGTGCGCGCAGCATGATATCCATCACTCCACCATGATTGCCTCCACCACGAATAGCAACTACAACTATTGCTAACTACTTAGCCATAAAGTAAAGCTATTACATGGCGTATAAGAAGTTGACACGCAGGTCATACACAATTATAAAGACAACCATACGGCTCCTGCCGGTTGTGAACTCATCGACATGCAAGTCGTGAAATATTACAAAACATGATCATTGAATACATCATACACATCATGTCTTGGGCCATACCATATCACAAAACACTCCCTGCAAAAACAAGTTAGACGCCTCTACTTTGTTGTTACATGTTTTACGTGGCTTATGGGAGTAATAAGTTAAGAACAATTCTTACGTACGGAAAGCCACAACGGTGATATTATGGTTGCTAACATCCGGTGTAAATCCCATGACTACTATAGTGAGAGAAACTGGAATCCACCAGCCGCATGTGCGGAACAAGCCACACGTCAAGTGCGGAGCCGGTCTCGCGAACGAGGTCGCGTAAACTTGGCCTGGACCGCTTTGATCTCACTATGCCGCGCCATAAGAAATACACAACAAGAGGATTGCAACAGAAAACATCAACGCCTGCAACAAGCATGTTGCGTTCTACTCGTGAAACACATCTACGCATAGATCTAGCTCTGATACCACTGAAGGGTTTCGCAGCATAGCAAATCAAAAAAATTCCTACGGATGCGAACAAGAAATCCAAGGTCTAATCTAGGAGATGCAATCAACGAGAGAGATTGATGAGATCTTCATACCCTTGAATAAATCGCACAGCGGAAACATTAACCAGAACGTGGTTGATGTAGTCGTACTAGCCGTCTCCTCCTCGCGATCTGATCCGATCCTACACCGCAAGTGGCGGCGCCTTCGAGAGATGCACACGTACGGTGCCGCGACGTCTCCTCCTTCCTTGGTCCAGCAAGTATGGTGGAGAGATAGATTGGATCTACAACACGACGGCGTGGTGCTATGGTGGAGAGTTTCTGCGACAGGGCTTCGCCTACGCGCAGTCGGGAGAGAGAGAGAGGTGAAGGGACAGCAGGACGACGGCTAGGGTTGGAGGATTGGAGGGGGGGAGGGTGCGCCCCTGCCCTCCTTATATAGGGGGATGGCCGGCCCCCTTGGCCCCTCCTCCAAGCCCTAGGGAGGCGGCCCCAAGGGTGGAGTGGGGGGCAAGTCTCCCCCTTCCTTCTAGAAGGCTCCCCTAGGGTTTCCCCTAAGGCTGGTTGGTTGGGCCTTTGGGGCCTTGTGCCCCTGGCCCAAAGCGGCTAGGGCACTTCCCCTTAGGCCCACACAGGCCTCCGTCAAGTTGGCCCATGTTGGTCCCACTCCGGAACCTTCTAGAACCTTCCGGTACAATACCGATAAACTCTGAAACGATTCCGAAATCCAAAACTTTATATGAATCTTATTCTCCGGACCATTCCGGAACCTCTCGTGATGTCCTGGATCTCATCCGAGACTCCGAACAAAAACTATAAACCAATTATCCATTCTATCCTAGCGTCGATGCACGTTAAGTGTGTGACCCTACGTGTTCGAGAATATGTAGACATGATCTTCTATCAATAATCAACATCGGGATCTGGAAACCCATATTGACTCCCACATATTCATCGATGATCATATCGGATGAACCACGATGCCAGGATTCAATTAATCCCATATATGTATTCCCTTCGTCACGTGATATTTTACTTGCCCGATATTCGATCATTGGTATCAGCATACCTAGTTCAATCTCGTTCACAACAAGTACTTTACTCGTTCCGTAATCCATTATCACTTTATGATTAACTCCTTAATCACGTGCTTGCAAGCGGTGTTGATATCGATTACCGAGTGGGCCCGAAGTATATCTCTCCGACTCGGGAGGGACAAATTCCATCTTGATACATACAACCCAAGAAGTACTTTCCGATCACCTGAGAGACACCTTTATGATCACCCTCACATAGGATGACGTTTGATGACCTCAAAGCTTTCTTCCGATACCAGGGAGTTGTATTATCTCATGGTCTAAGGAATACAATACTTGACATAGGAAAAAGCTTTGTAGTTCAAGAATTGTAGCAGCCTCCAGAACACTCTGATCATGTCACCTAGGTTCAGTTAACCTCATCAAAAATTTCATTGTCCTCTCACTTAACTTTTTATGAAGAATTTTTCACAAAGAACTTGTCGTTTTAGCGACAAACACTTTTGTCTTTACTATTACTATGGAGTAATTCCCAATGATTTCTTTGGGATAACCTACAAAGACGTGCATATCCGACTTTGGTTTTTGTAAAAACTTAATATATCCCTTGCATACCAATTTTTAAGAAAAAGACAAACTAGGTTTTACCCCTTGCCAATTCAATGGATCATGATGTTTCTCTTTTCAGTTTAAAAGCGGTAGTCACTACAACATAATAAATCATAATGGCAGTTTTATATTTGATCTTACCAAGTAAAACTAGGTTTGATTATATTCTCAAAACATTCCAAACTACAATGGTGTTTCAGGAAACTCGAGTTTATGAAACAATTTCTCAACTTTCATATGTTTGCTAAACTTGTAACTCAAACATCTTCTTTCATGATCCAATCATAAACTCTTAATTGTCTTGTTACAATGATTTCTACTTCAAGCTAAAACCTTTGAACATGTTTCAAATGTCTTATACTTCTTCCCCATTACGAATATACTCATATATCTATTCAAGTCCTTAGTGGAACTATACGAAGTAGAATAATCTAGCACACACAATTTTACATAATGGACCACATACATCAATATGTATTACTTCCAATAAGTTAGCCGTCCATTCAAATTTTGCCCGTGAACAGAGTTTCAGTTATCTATAGGTGTCACATCCCAAGATTTTCCAAATCTTGTAATGTGAAAAATAAATGAATAAAATAAAAAAAAACTTTGTTGATTTTCAGGGTGAGAAGAAACTTTTTGAATCCAATTGGAAACCTTCAAACCAAATTGGATCAAATAAATCCTAAAGGGATTTAAAAAGATAAACATTTAATAAAGGAAAATAAAAATATTTGGAATTACTATTTGGATCTTTTAAATAAAAAGATTTGGTTTTCAAATGAAATAGAAGTTTTACAAATAAGGATTATTTTATAGAGCCAAACTAAAACTTGGCCAAGCCTTCGAAATAAAATATTTCTATTTGAGAAAAATAGTAAAGGTATATTTAAATAAAGAATTTAATATCCAAGTTTTATAAATAAAGGTTTTACTATTTTAATTAACCATCAAAAACTTATTTATTTAATTCAAATAAGTTTTCCAAGTATTTTATATTCTCAAATAAAACCTACTGATTTGGTTTGTTATTGTTTTAGATTTCAAAATGGAGTTTTGAATAAATCAAAATCTATTTGATTTAATAACAATGGTCTATTTATTTAATTAATAATGGACCCTAAAATAAAAATATTATTTTGATCTTTGGACTTTGGTTTATGTTGTTAAACAGAACCAAATTCAACTGTAATGTTTGGTGAAAGTTTGAATTGATTTGAATGCTTGAATTGTTGTTTGGAAATTCAAAACAGAAAATAGACTTGGAAAAAGATAAAACATTTGAAAGAAAAAAAAATAAGAATCAGACACAGCCCACTAAGCCCAGCAAACAGCCCAGTTCCTCACTCCCGCAGAAAACGTTTCGCACTCGCTCACTGACCCACAGAGACGCTGACCAGTGGACCCAACTCCCCTCTCCTCTCTCTCGCTGACCAACCGACCCCACCCCTCCAGCTCATCTTCTTCCTCGCGCAGACGACGCCCGGCCGTTGCAGCAGGTAACGCCGGCGATCAATTCGCGTAAATGGCCGCATTAATCCACCCTGCGACCACGCCCATTTAATCGCCTGCGCCTTCCCCTCCTTTCCCCTCAAACACCGCAGCACGAGAGCCCCCAGGCTGCCCTGAATCGAGCTCGCAACGCCACTGCTCCGACCACCGTCCCTCCTCGATTCCGGCCGAGCCTCGCCACCCCTTGCCTCCCCAAGCACACGGGAACATTCCCCACTCCCAGGCGCACCTGTCTGTGCCCTCCGTTCCATCGCGGGCGCTCCAGAACGTCGGCTCCGTCTTCAACTGAGTACCGCCGCGTCTGCAAGCAACTCCGGCGAGTTCCCCAGGTAGTATCCGACCGCCCCTCTCCTTCTCCTTCATGCACGCGTCATCGCCTCGACCATGCGCATCTAACCACGCTCTCGGTTTGCCCCCTTGTGATCTGTAGCGTCGACCCCGACCACGAACAGGACCATTTGACGCCGACGACGACTCCGGCGAGGAATTGCTGCTGTCCCTGAGCACCCCTTGCCACGCCGACCACACGTCGAGCACCACCTCGACCTCGCGAACACGGTGAGCACCTCCCCTGTCTTCTTTGCTTCCTAGAACCGCCGCTAGCCCATCGTCCGACCGTCGCCGCCGTCTGCCGCCGCACAGCGCCGCCAGTTAGTGGTCTGTTGATTATATCCGTTAGATCAATATCGTGTTGCTACGATTAGAACAAGACGAAGGGGTACGTGCCCATCTGAACCGTTCGTCTAAGTTAGATCCAACGCATCGCATCAGCCGATCCACCCGAACCGGTACCAGCGAATAGGAAAGCGACGCGTGGCACCAGACGATTTAAAACAGAATTTTGAAAACAGATTTAGATGCAAACTTGAAACCTTTGTAACTTTTGATCCACACGTCCAAAAATTACAAACTTTATATCGTTGGAATCAGTGGAACAAACCCTAGCCAACCATGAAATTTTTTTAGTAAAAAGTTTCTGTTAAAATGTTTGTTTTTGCAGAAACATTTGTATGCTTGTTTAGATTAGAAAAATTGTTCAAAAATGTTTTTGAGGTTGAAATCTTTGCAAATTGATTTGTGGTGAACTTACTGACCCTAGGAACCAACCCATGGTTTTGAAAATGGATTTGGTGAAGTTTAGGATGGATTAATTAATTTAGCCCATTTCTAGTCAAATAAAAATAATGGTTTTGTTATGAAAATGTTTTTGGAGTAAAAACTTTGGGAAAATGATTTAGATCAAACCTACTGACCCTAAACACCAAGTTTTGAGAAACAACAACCTATTTGGTGAACAACATAAAGTTGTTGCTTTGATAAAAATATTTTCCACCACATAAAATAAGGAAAGGATTTAAAAATGGTTTATAGACAAAACCCTTTTGCAAATGACTTTTCCACTTTGGAAAATTTACCACCTTGAACCTTACAAAGATTAGAGCCTAGTGGAGACCACCTTTGGATGCAAAACTATCTTTTGCATGCTTGCATGCATGACTTAGTTCCTAATATTTTATGTGTGTTTTGTTTGATTGAATATTGGTTGGAATGCAAGTTGATTTTGTGATTGCTTGATTGATTTGTAGTGAAGATAGAAAAGTGTGAAACTAGCAAGATCAAGGAGTGAACCAACATTCCCTACCAAAAAGGCAAGTGACACTATCATCTAAAAGTCCTACTATTTTCATTATACTTAGTGGATTTTGAAAAACATGCATGAAAAGAATTTTTATACTTATGCTATGATAATCCTAATAGGATACCCTATACATTCCTTAGTGAAAACAATGTAGTTGTTACATGCTTAGCAATGCTATATTTTGAAAAGAGATACATGTTGAGAATTTATGAAGTCGAGAAAAGGACTTGTGTTTTATATAATAAAACAAGGACTCAATGAACCACCTGGGTGGACAAGGATACTTTGAGTTTTGGAGAAGGTGGCAACAAAAGGATCCATGTCTATGGCAACCTCTTTGTGTTGTGCTCCAAAAGGAAAACCACCCAGGAAACTTAGAGATTGAACATGTTTCTCCAATTGTGGCTTTCGTGTACAACCACATGCTACTTATGGCTCTGGCTTGGTCAACTACATTGGGAAGACCCATGCATTGTCTTCAGGTTACTGAAAATGGGGACCTGGAATCCTACATGGGTACTGAAGACAAGCTAGCAATGGTGTATGGGAGGACCCTCTGGAAAGACTTCGTCACATTCTCAATCTGCCAGTACTCCATCTTGGTGAGTACCAATCCAGCGGCCACTGGTGGAAACAAGATGAGAGTGTGATATGTGGGTAAAGTGTACAACTTCTGCAGAAGATAATAAAATCTAAGTACTTAGCCGTGTCCCCGGTTATGGACAATACTGAGCAACTAAAGTTTGAAGCTATGGGAAATCTCGACATTCTAATTTCAGAAAGAAAAACTTTTAAGTGATAACAAAAGACTTGCAGCACTTGGGGGTACCAAGGAGCTCAAGAGATTTGGATAAAATCTTGATGCACTTGGGGTTACCAAGGAGCTCAAGAGATTTTTGATAAAACTTGAAGTACTTGGGGGTACCAAGGATCTCAAGAGATTTTGACAAAGACACTTGGTGGATTCCAAGGAGTTCAGAAAGATTTGATAAAGAAAACAAAACCATTTGAAAAGATAGAATAAAATTATTGCTTTATGCAAATGAGCCTAAAACTCTACTTAGCCAAATGTGCATGTAATGATAGGATCCACTTATATTCTACATAGTAGTGAAACTTGCCAATACAATTCAAATGTATTGACCCTTTGTGGCTGTAACTTATAATGTTGCAGGTTTGATTTATTTTAGTGAAGATTGATTGATTAGGATTACAAAGTCTACACCCAACATGTTTGCCTGTGGCACTTTGAAGATGAAGGACCCCATGCTTATAGTTATTCCGCTGCAATGTAATGTAATAGCCAAATGAGCTATGTAAGATGTAATAAAATTATGTTATTCCTGGTTATAAACTATATTATGACCTTTGTTTCTTGATATTACATCTTAACTGTGGATGCTAGCTATTGATCCAGGGACTAGCATTGTAAACACAGGGGACTCCACCTTATATCATTTAAAGGTTGGGACACTCCCTCTACAGATGGTATCAGAGCACTGTGTTTCCTGTAGGATTTGTAAACCTAGGATTGGACAAAAACCCTTAGAAAAATAGGAGTTGTATTTGTTCCAAAACTTATTTACAAACAATCTTGTAAACTCTTTCCTCAAACCACTTTTGGTTTTGACTCCACATCTCTTCTATTTCAACTTGATGGAAAAACCTACCCCATGGCCAAAGACTTCACCATGTGCAAAGGACTTCATTAACTCTAATGACTTCAACTTCTTCAACTCTAATGACTTCAACATCTTCAGCATATTCACCAAGGAACTTCAACCATGGTTGTCAGTAAGGACAAGTGAGACAAGGAAATCTTGCTCAAGATTTGGAGACTAAGGGAATGCAAAAGTTAGAAGGAGCCCACATCACTTGAAGTTTTGTGACCAAGGAGTTTTCCAAAGAAACCATGATCTCAAGTAAGAAGAAGCAACCAAGAAGGATGGAAAGATCACAAGTGAACCATATAGATGGACCACCATATTTTAGTTAAGACAACCTCACCAACTTATGTGGTGTAACAACAATATTTTGTTGCCTAAGTATGTGCTTGAACCTTGTTGTATGAGTGAAAATATGTTTGTGAATGCTTGCACATTTCTTGTGTGACTTGTGATGTGTGTGATTAGAATTATTTCCTTAGAAATATCTTGCCTATTCTAATCTCCATTCAACCCAAACAGATGACTACTCCAGGAGACTCCAACATCAAGGTTGATGACAGCAACACCAACCAAGAGGACAGCATGAAAGAGCTCATAGCAACCCAACACCAGTTGAACCAGATGACAGCTCAATTCATAGCTAACACCAGTGGAGAAGATCCAACCCTGCAAGGATTTTTGGAAACTCAAGCCCAATTGATGCTTAAGGTGACTGATCAAATGATCAATATGGAAGAAAGCTATTCCAAAAGAGTCTTTGACAACAAGGATGACAGAAATGTTATTTTAGATGGAGCCCCAGCCTGCATTATTTGTGGGGACAAGGATCATACTTCCAAGGAGCATGGAGATCAATGCCCCAACTGTGAAGAGAAACATCATGTTGGCCAATGTCCCACCTCTCAAGCTACTTGCTACTTATGTGAAGGAAACAACCATGTCCCTATCCAATGCCCCATCTATTCCATTGTTGAACAAAGGAAACAAGGTGGAGTGCAACAAATGATTGCAAACCATCAAGAAGGATCCAAGTCTACCAAGAAGGTTGATGACAAAGGAAAAGGTCCACTTATACCTCCAAACAAAACAACCCAATTCAAAGGACCAAATAAAGGGCATATGAATTATCCAAAGAGCAATAGAAGGTCCAGGAAGCCTGTAGACATTCCTACCTACCAGATAACATATGAGCAACATGAACTAGATGCACTCCTAGCTTTGGAGAAACCCAAAAAGCAAAAGAAGGACAAAAGCCATGTGCAATGTCATAAATGTAAGGAAATGTGACATTATTCCAGTGAATGCCCAGAGAACCAGAAGAATAAGGAGATTGGCCAAGTGATGTGCAACAACTGCAAAGAGCTAGGCCATTATGTAGCAACTTGTCCACAAGAGACACGTAAAGAACTCAAAGATATCCACTGTTTCAATTGCAAAAACCCAGGACATTATGCAAGCAATTGTCCAGAAAAGATGAAGAACAAGTTAAACAAGCCTATGAAGGATCTCAACCTTGGCCCATGAGTCAAGTGTGGAAACAAAGGACACAATGCAGATGTTTGCCCAGAGAAGTTTCCCCAAGATCCCAAGCAAGCCAACATGTAATTTAGTTTGGAAATTTTTAAGGGTGGTAGTACCCTAGATGTTTTGAGCCTACTTGTAACCCTAGCCTTCCCAAATCTCGGGACGAGATTTATTTTAAGGGTGGTAGCCTGTCACATCCCAAGATTTTCCAAATCTTGTAATGTGAAAAATAAATGAATAAAATAAAAAAAACTTTGTTGATTTTCAGGGTGAGAAGAAACTTTTTGAATCCAATTGTAAACCTTCAAACCAAATTGGATCAAATAAATCCTAAAGGGATTTAAAAAGATAAACATTTAATAAAGGAAAATAAAAATATTTGGAATTACTATTTGGATATTTTAAATAAAAAGATTTGGTTTTCAAATGAAATAGAAGTTTTACAAATAAGGATTATTTTATAGAGCCAAACTAAAACTTGGCCAAGCCTTTGAAATAAAATATTTCTATTTGAGAAAAATAGTAAAGGTATATTTAAATAAAGTAATAAGGATTTAATATCCAAGTTTTATAAATAAAGGTTTTACTATTTTAATTAACCATCAAAAACTTATTTATTTAATTCAAATAAGTTTTCCAAGTATTTTATATTCTCAAATAAAACCTACTGATTTGGTTTGTTATTGTTTTAGATTTCAAAATGGAGTTTTGAATAAATCAAAATCTATTTGATTTAATAACAATGGTCTATTTATTTAATTAATAATGGACCCTAAAATAAAAATATTATTTTGATCTTTGGACTTTGGTTTATGTTGTTAAACAGAACCAAACTCAATTGTAATGTTTGGTGAAAGTTTGAATTGATTTGAATGCTTGAATTGTTGTTTGGAAATTCAAAACAGAAAATAGACTTGGAAAAAGATAAAACATTTGAAAGAAAAAAAAAAGAATCAGACACAGCCCACTAAGCCCAGCAAACAGCCCAGTTCCTCACTCCCGCAGAAAACGTTTCGCACTCGCTCACTGACCCACAGAGACGTTGACCAGTGGACCCAACTCCCCTCTCCTCTCTCTCGCTGACCAACCGACCCCACCCCTCCAGCTCATCTTCTTCCTCGCGCAGACGACGCCTAGCCGTTGCAGCAGGTAACGTCGGCGATCAATTCGCGTAAATGGCCGCATTAATCCACCCCGCGACCACGCCCATTTAATCGCCTGCGCCTTCCCCTCCTTTCCCCTCAAACACCGCAACACGAGAGCCCCCAGGCTGCCCTGAATCGAGCTCGCAACGCCACTTCTCCGACCACCGTCCCTCCTCGATTCCGGCCGAGCCTCGCCACCCCTTGCCTCCCCAAGCACACGGGAACATTCCCCACTCCCAGGTGCACCTGTCTGTGCCCTCCGTTCCATCGCGGGCGCTCCAGAACGTCGGCTCCGTCTCCAACTGAGTACCGCCGCGTCTGCAAGCAACTCCGGCGAGTTCCCCAGGTAGTATCCGACCGCCCCTCTCCTTCTCCTTCATGCACGCGTCATCGCCTCGACCATGCGCATCTAACCACGCTCTCGGTTTGCCCCCTTGTGATCTGTAGCATCGACCCCGACCACGAACAGGACCATCTGACGCCGACGACGACTCCGGCGAGGAATTGCTGCTGTCCCTGAGCACCCCTTGCCACGCCGACCACACGTCGAGCACCACCTCGACCTCGCGAACACGGTGAGCACCTCCCCTGTCTTCTTTGCTTCCTAGAACCGCCGCTAGCCCATCGTCCGACCGTCGCCGCCGTCTGCCGCCGCGCAGCGCCGCCAGTTAGTGGCCTGTTGATTACATCCGTTAGATCAATATCGTGTTGCTACGATTAGAACAAGACGAAGGGGTACGCGCCCATCTGAACCGTTCGTCTAAGTTAGATCCAACGCATCGCATCAGCCGATCCACCCGAACCGGTACCAGCGAATAGGAAAGCGACGCGTGGCACCAGACGATTTAAAACAGAATTTTGAAAACAGATTTAGATGCAAACTTGAAACCTTTGTAACTTTTGATCCACACGTCCAAAAATTACAAACTTTATATCGTTGGAATCAGTGGAACAAACCCTAGCCAACCATGCAATTTTTTTAGTAAAAAGTTTCTGTTAAAATGTTTGTTTTTGCAGAAACATTTGTATGCTTGTTTAGATTAGAAAAATTGTTCAAAAATGTTTTTGAGGTTGAAATCTTTGAAAATTGATTTGTAGTGAACTTACTGACCCTAGGAACCAACCCATGGTTTTGAAAATGGATTTGGTGAAGTTTAGGATGGATTAATTAATTTAGCCCATTTCTAGCCAAATAAAAATAATGGTTTTGTTATGAAAATGTTTTTGGAGTAAAAACTTTGGGAAAATGATTTAGTTCAAACCTACTGACCCTAAACACCAAGTTTTGAGAAACAACAACCTATTTGGTGAACAACATAAAGTTGTTGCTTTGATAAAAATATTTTCCACCACATAAAATAAGGAAAGGATTTAAAAATGGTTTATAGACAAAACCCTTTTGCAAATGACTTTGCCACTTTGGAAAATTTACCACCTTGAACCTTACAAAGATTAGAGCCTAGTGGAGACCACCTTTGGATGCAAAACTATCTTTTGCATGCTTGCATGCATGACTTAGTTCCTAATATTTTATGTGTGTTTTGTTTGATTGAATATTGGTTGGAATGCAAGTTGATTTTGTGATTGCTTGATTGATTTGTAGTGAAGATAGAAAAGTGTGAAACTAGCAAGATCAAGGAGTGAACCAACATTCCCTACCAAAAAGGCAAGTGACACTATCATCTAAAAGTCCTACTATTTTCATTATACTTAGTGGATTTTGAAAAACATGCATGAAAAGAATTTTTATACTTATGCTATGATAATCCTAATAGGATACCCTATACATTCCTTAGTGAAAACAATGTAGTTGTTACATGCTTAGCAATGCTATATTTTGAAAAGAGATACATGTTGAGAATTTATGAAGTTGAGAAAAGGACTTGTGTTTTATATAATAAAACAAGGACTCAATGAACCACCTGGGTGGACAAGGATACTTTGAGTTTTGGAGAAGGTGGCAACAAAAGGAGCCATGTCTATGGCAACCTCTTTGTGTTGTGCTCCAAAAGGAAAACCACCCAGGAAACTTAGAGATTGAACATGTTTCTCCAATTGTGGCTTTCGTGTACAACCACATGCTACTTATGGCTCTGGCTTGGTCAACTACATTGGAAAGACCCATGCATTGTCTTCAGGTTACTAAAAATGGGGACCTGGAATCCTACATGGGTACTGAAGACAAGCTAGCAATGGTGTATGGGAGGACCCTCTGGAAAGACTTCGTCACATTCTCAATCTGCCAGTACTCCATCTTGGTGAGTACCAATCCAGCGGCCACTGGTGGAAACAAGATGAGAGTGTGATATGTGGGTAAAGTGTACAACTTCTGCATAAGATAATAAAATCTAAGTACTTAGCCGTGTCCCCGGTTATGGACAATACTGAGCAACTAAAGTTTGAAGCTATGGGAAATCTCGACATTCTAATTTCAGAAAGAAAAACTTTTAAGTGATAACAAAAGACTTGCAACACTTGGGGGTACCAAGGAGCTCAAGAGATTTGGATAAAATCTTGATGCACTTGGGGTTACCAAGGAGCTCAAGAGATTTTTGATAAAACTTGAAGTACTTGGGGGTACCAAGGATCTCAAGAGATTTTGACAAAGACACTTGGTGGATTCCAAGGAGTTCAGAAAGATTTGACAAAGAAAACAAAACCATTTGAAAAGATAGAATAAAATTATTGCTTTATGCAAATGAGCCTAAAACTCTACTTAGCCAAATGTGCATGTAATGATAGGATCCACTTATATTCTACATAGTAGTGAAACTTGCCAATACAATTCAAATGTATTGACCCTTTGTGGCTGTAACTTATAATGTTGCAGGTTTGATTGATTTTAGTGAAGATTGATTGATTAGGATTACAAAGTCTACACCCAACATGTTTGCCTGTGGCACTTTGAAGATGAAGGACCCCATGCTTATAGTTATTCCGCTGCAATGTAATGTAATAGCCAAATGAGCTATGTAAGATGTAATAAAATTATGTTATTCCTGGTTATAAAACTATATTATGACCTTTGTTTCTTGATATTACATCTTAACTGTGGATGCTAGCTATTGATCCAGGGACTAGCATTGTAAACACAGGGGACTCCACCTTATATCATTTAAAGGTTGGGACACTCCCTCTACAATAGGAAATCCTTACAAGTGTCAATTCATTCAAAAACAATTTGACTTCAAAATTCCATCAACATGGAGTTTCTTCATGTTCTTCTTTCCAATATAACTTAAATGGTGATGTCACACTTAAGTGAAATTCCAATAATTTCATCTTTATTTTAGCATTTAGTTTTATGAATATTATTTCACCAACAAGATTTATAATGATTCATCCATCGACTATGGAATATGGTAATTGTTTGATTAACTACTTGCTCTCACAATAATGGAACCTGATAAAAATTATTGGAATAAATCTTGATGGCTTGGTTCTTGATTTATATGACAAACATAATAACATATTTATTTGTTTGCCAATGAACATCATCATCATATTATCTTGCAGGTTACTTGTGCCATTGTATTTCCTATATTGAGTTGATTTTGTATGACACTTTATACCAACCAAAACAGTATCTAAAACCAAAGAATTACATTTGTTTAACGATCAAATAATGTATATTCATAACATGTATATCTTCTATATACCTAAGATGGACAATTCCAATAATCCATTTATATTTCTGCCAATTACATTTATGAATTCTCTTTCAATGTTTTCCTCTCTTTCAAAAGAATTAATCAACATCAATAGTGAGACCAATCATATGATACTTGGTACAAGTGTATTATTCAAACACTAATACCCCTCAAACTTACACTTTGAAGTGGATCACCATCATCACATAATTCGTGTTCTTCTAGAATCTACTTTTAGTGATGTTTAGTATAGTAAAACTTTTACCTATACCTTTTATTCATTGTAACATCCCAGGATTAGCATCTTGAAATAGATAGGACACATGTTTGTGCATTGCATTCAAGCATAAGAAAATCCGGGGAATTTTCGCACAAAACTAAAGAAGCTATAGAGGGATCGAGATCTCTCTTGTTCTGATGAAAGCATCCGAGCAAGTGCGACATATTTCGGCATGACTCTACTATATCTTTGTGTTTGAGGTAGAGCAATTCAAATTTTAATATTCAAAATATATATTTGAATTGTAAAATAATTTAAAATAGAATTATAACTGGAAACGGTGTTACAATTATAAATACAAAATTGAGATATTATTTATGATTAAGATATAAGTAACCACAAGTATTAAAATACAAAAGAAAAGAATTGAATTATTTTATAATATAATATGATAACACAATCATGATTACAGTTGAGTGAATTGAAACAAGTCAATAAAATAAATGATTATAGTAATGAAATAAAAGAGAAGTATTAAATTTAAGAGAAATATATATACCACATTGTCCTTTATAATAAAGGAATAAGAGAAATGTACTAATTGCAATTGAAGGAAAACATTGACTTTATTACTTAAAATAAACAATACAATATTTCTTTACAAAAGAAGAATGAATAAATAAAAAGAATTCCTTTATTACAATTATACAATGCTTTATATTTCACAAAAGAAAAAGTGAATTACAAAAGAATAAAGTAAAACCTAAAACTAAATTCATCTTCATTTTCTTCATCTTCTAAATACTCTCTTTATATTCCCGATTCCTGCAAAACAAAAGTAAATAGACACAAACAATAAGAATAAAAGAAGGGTTAGTGTATTACTTTTACTCTCAGATTAGGCATACAAATGATATGCCTAGACTCATCATTGAGTATTTCAAAAATGAGACCAAGCTGGAGAATCTATTCTTAACATCAAATGTTGCCTCAGTACAACATCATTGGCCAGGGGCAAATTTCACCAGAGAGAAGGGTAGAATAGTAATAGTAAATTCACAGGAATCCTTTGATCTGATCCATTCGAGTGAGGTATGCACAGAGGAAGCTCACTCATCTGCATGCACCAGTGTGCTATCAAGCCAACAGAGAAGCAATCAAGGTAGAAAAGGAAGCCACGGCTACCATAGGGTTTTCCCCCTGTACACACATCTTATCTATCTATTCCCAGAGTCATAATATATCACTGGTCATCACTAGTTTCACTACAAATCCACCACACCAATTTAAACAAATCAGCCAGCATATCAACCTGGTAGCCTGAGCAAGCTCAAGAAGCACAAGGAGGAGCATGGCAGGTGTGTAACAAGGAGGCTAGTAGCAGATCAGCACCACAAGGAGGAGAAGGAAATAGTTTCCAGAAGCTTACCAGCAGAAGATCAACACCAGTTTGAGGAGGAGCTTTCTAGCAGTAGCCTAAGAAGTAGTTGATCAAGATCTACAATAGGCCATAAGCCAATCACAACCAGCAGGTAAAAAATCATCAAAACTACCCACTAGATAATGCAACATCTATTCTTATATCTTGCATACATATATGGGAATACAGGGGAATTAATACACATCAAACCCATTTTTTCTACCCTTCAACTAGATGATCATCTAGGAGGATTGGAGGAGGATGTTCTCTCAGATCTACATAGAGATGCTATGTATATTCCTAATAGAGAATTAGAAAGCTACATCATCATATCTGTTCCTATTCAGTAAAAGCCTCAGTCTGTGCATCCTAGGCTAGATCAAGGAATCAAACTACAGATATGTCCTTATCATGTAAAAAGGGGCCTTTGGTAGGGGCATGCTCTCAGGTTGGCATAGAAGCCATGCTAGACATCATAGAGGTGAGAGAAACAGTAGTATTTGTTCTTGTATTTAAATTTTAGTCTCAACCTTAGCATCACAGACAAGAAGTCTTTTCAAATATTTCCATCTTTTATCCATAGAAAGGATAGTTACATCTAGTGCAGCCAGACAGATTGCAGCAGATCTAGTATCTGCTATGTTCCCAAAAAGATATAGCCTCAGGTTGCGCATCATAGGCAGGGGTAATCTCCACTCAATTTTAGGCATTGGTCATTTAGCCTGGTGATGAATTCCAGCAAGCAATTAATCAATAGCAGCTAATCATGTTAAACCAGCCTGTTGCTATGCACACTCCAATAGGAGACACCACAACAACAAAAGCAGTAACAGAAGCCACTGTATTCACTAGCTAAGATCCACATCAAATACTCACTTTATGGGAACCATATCCTGCTTGAAAATACATCATTCCATCTATCCAAATTCACTAAATCTCAGCTTATACATCATTGAATTAAGCTAGTATTCAGTAATTTGAAATCTAATATAAGCAAATATACTCCTGATCTTTTATTGGGCACATCCCAAATATTGGGTAGCACCTTAATAGTAACCAAGGTATTATACATCTACTTATTATTAAGATTCTAGTTGCAAGCTTTCATAAACCAGTTAAATCAAATCATTTTCCTAACAATCATCTTAGGAATCAGACCCTCATGCAATTACTGCCAAGGGTGACAGCAAACAAGAATAGGATCACATAATCATATTTTTTCTTCCATATAGCTAATCATCACAGGGATAGCTCAAACACAAATCCTGCATACTTGATCTTTCTGCTAGTAAACAGAAAGTATTCTTGTAATAGGATCATTTCCTTATCACATAAACCCTAGTTTCATAACAGTAAAATGAATAAGCTTTATTTACAAAGCCATCTATACAAATTCCTATAATTATTTCCAGGAATCATTTATCTGTCCAAACTCATCATCAATTGGTAGTCATTTTATTCTAGGGCTGACAATTAAATATTACGGCAATCACAATAAGCCCAAGTAACCAACACTGAATCAAGCTTCGGTATCTTATCATCCAAGCATCAAAACATAGTAAAGGATCACTAAATTTAATAAGATTAAGCACATATACCACTGACACCACCAACATTGTACCTAGCTAAAAGTTCACATACTCAAAACAGATCAATGAGCAAATCACTATGAATCATTGAGCACCAAAGATAAGAAGAGGAACTTAACTAGTGTGGAATAACAAGAGAAAGAGAGAGGGTCCGAAAGGATGAGTGGCACCTACCTGGGGCAAGTTCATAGCTCGCCATAGAGGAAGCAGTCCAGCGGTGGAAAAAATGAGAGGCAACGACGTGGCGGCACGGGGAGCACCCAGAGGGCGCTGCAACCCGCGCCAAGACGCGTTCATATAGGCCACAACGAGGAGGACGACACCATCCCATCACCAAGCCATCAGGGCGGCGCCAACAGGGCGTCAACGCATCGTGTCTCTAGCAAGCACGGAATCCTAGGCACCAGAGAGGATACGGCGTGGCCAGAAGAGGGCTTGAGCATCGAAACAGGCTAGGCTATTTGATGCAGCCTCGTCGACTACCCCAACCTACAACACGACGGCGGCCTGAGGGTCTAGAGATGGTCGGAATCGAGCGGTGACGGCGAGGAACTCCCATTCGCTAAGAGGGGAATGAGTAGGTGAGGATGAATGGGCTCGAGAGAGAGAGAGAGGGGGGCACTGGGCCGATGGGTCGGTCCAATGGCAACTGGGTGGGGTTTAACACCAAAACCAGTTGGGCCAAGTTGGGTCCAGATGGGCCAGTCAGTGAGCCTGGCCCGGTTCCAAAGGAAAATAAAAAAATAAGATATTTACCAAATTACTAAATGACTAAACTACCCTTGAACATAATTTATACCCTAGAAAAATATAGAAAAAACCCAAAAATACATACGATATATTAAAATGACCACAAGAATAATATCTACATATAAAAAACTATAATCTTACTTGTTAATATAAATATAAAGAAAATAAATATTAACACTATTAAATCTTAAGTGAAATTTCATAAAATAAGGAAAAGTCCTAAAAATTAATAAAAATAACTTTTGTATATAAAAATAAATCTACTATTTTATCAAATACTAATTTTTTTATAAGTAAAATTTAAAGTAAATATTCAAAGACATTTAATCCTTTATGGAATTTTATAAACATAAAAATAATACTTAAAATAAATAAAAATCATTTTTAAGGTCCTGAATAAATTTATTACACTAGAAAATATCGAATATATTAGTAGAAAAGTTTTTAATATTTTAAAGTAACAAATCCTTATCTATTATCTATTTTTTGAAAATTCTTTAAGAACATTTCTTAAGAAAGAAATAATTATATTTCTTCAGAAATATTAAAACCTTAAAATCAAATTACTAAAGTTCTAAACCATAACTAAGGTTTATAATAAAACTTAAGTGTAAATTATTAACTTTATAATATATTTTTAAACCTTAAATCAAAATTCAAAACCACAAACTTCAAAATAACTTTATACACCATTCACTGATATTAAGGGGGAATTATCTCAAAATCTAAATAATAGTTAACATGACTTTAAATCTAATACATTAATAATATCATCCAAATTATACTTTCATTTAATAATTTCATATTATTTTCATAATAGCAAAACAAATTTAATCTAATCATTCACTTAAATATAAAGTGAATAATTCCACACTTTAGTCATACTTATCATAAATTTAAAACATGGGAATAATTAAAACATGTTACACTTTAAGTTTAGTTACCCTTTTAAAGTTAACTTTAGTCTCAAAGCTTATAAATATCATGTCTCATAAACCACTTATGTTTTTATAGTTAACTTTGGTCTATTTCAATTAAGACATAAAGCATCGCTAGTAAAAAAACTAATCGATCAAACACCAAGAGACATCGATCGCATTCTATTAACCATAAAGATTGTTTAAATCTTTGAAAAGAAATCTTTTCTTCAAATGTTATTCTTTTTGCCACTTCAAGCAACAACTGTACGATAATTCTTTCAAACCTTAATAATCCAATACATAGACTTCCATCATAATCACCAAATAGCAACTAATCTCAACCTTAGATTACTATTGCACTCTACTTTTATATCTTATATATCAAGACTTAAATTCCTTATAAATGCATTTCCTGTGAAGTAAAATTTGAAGATGAACCAACTCTTAAAGGAATCACCTACGTTCACTTCACTTAAAGTATTGGGGATTCACTTTGGGAGTTTTACAAAATGCATAGCATTACTTATGCACAAAAGCATATTGCTTCTTTAAACATTAGTCCTTACCGGACCAATGATGCAGATTTCAGATATTGAATCTTATGTCGTATTGAAGACCGTGAGTGCATAATCTTGCAATCACAAAAGGCAAGTTCACACTTGCTCATGTCCTTTGATTATTTTCAGTATAGTATTTTGCAAATCTAGTGTTGTCATCACCTGCATTTCAAAAAGGTAATAACCTAATATGAAAGTTCCGGTGGTAAAGGAACATATTATCTAGGACTTAATAACAAATGTCGCCAGTGATTCTTGTGCATTATATTACGCGTTAATCATGAGATTCGGAATGGGACGGAGAAGTCAGCTGGATCTTCCTCCTTTCACATGAACAAGATGTCCATCTCGTGACGCTGATGTGATATGAGACTCAGCATGGGTGGGACCCCTTAGTTCCCCGTGATATTGGTGTCTAGACTATCCGTGAGTAAGACCATCGTAGGTATGTACTCATATTGATGGGGCGACCAGGTTCTGGACATATCACTAGAGTCCACAAGGAGTCAACCATAGTTAACTGCTATGGAGATTAGCATAGGTCGTTCTGCTTGTGGGGTCGTGCTCTATGTGGGGTCGTGAGAAAGGGCAGTGATTGGCTTGGATCATCTACTAGGCCCCACACCATAGGAAGTGTGGACGGGTAAGCTGCCCGGTTGTGCAACAAGGATTTGATCTCTCATGGGTAAAGTAATGCACCTCTGCAAAGTGTAAGAACTGTAACTTGTTACTCCCAGTTTCGGGAAGGAGCTACAAACACGGCAAGAAAGGAACTCCAAGAAAGTTCTGGTAAACCTGTGAACAATGATGGACATAGCTTTTCAGAATAAAAGCAACCTTTGAAGAAATGTTTACGAAAACCTGCATTGCCTATGACCTATGTTCTGTGGCTGTAGATATAGTGCATCAAACACTCCTTTTCTAGTGAACTTGCTAAGTACGCTCGTACTCAACGTATCTTCTTAACCCTTGCTAGATTCTAAAGCCAATACAGACGACATCTACATCTCCAGGAATTATCATCAAAAGCTCAAGCTCTTCAATGAAGTCAAGAGAGTCAACATATAGATCAACTTAAGTGAAGACAAAGTTGCTGATTAGATAGGAATATAATCTCTAGCCATAGAACATACTTCTTTAGAGTATTGCAGTAGTAGCAATGCCAGCCCAATAGTTCAGATACTAGTCTTATTAGTATGATGGTTTTTGAGTTGTTATTTTTGAATCTTCCTTGAAAGAAGTTTATTTATCTCTCTTTAACCTAGAGTGTTCTCTGGATCTTTTGTAAAGAGTAGAGTTGTAACCTATAGTCATGTCTTGGACCTACTGTATTTCTGTTGTACCACTATGAGGGATGTAATACTAGTGAACGGTGTTTCATTGGTGTTATGTCAACGACTATAGTGTACTACATCATGTAGTGGTATGCTGGGTCACCGCATTCATCCTATCATGACAACTTTTATGGCTAAACTACTATAGTTTATAAGGATGAATGTTTGTATACCTTTTAGTTCCCAAACCTATTGGGTGATAGGTATTCCTATCATCACCATCATTCGCAAATGCTCATCCAATATGAGAATATGTTTCCAACTAAATTATACATTATCACGTAGCAATCAAACAGTGTTTCAGATATCAAAATATCTATTACAAGATGATTTCAAAAACGAATCTGTCATCTCCTAGATAATCGTGATACTAAAAACTTTCTTTCCAATATCAAGTATCATGGAGGCAACCATGATCTTTTAGACACGAAATTTGGAACCAATTAGAATTAATACACGTATTAAAACCTTGGGGGGGGGGGGTAAGTGAGGTTTACTAAAAAATTGCTTCTAGACTTTGATCTTACAGTTCAACACTCAAACAATACGGTACCATACCGTAAATTAAGTATCTAAAATTCCATAGTTCTATTATCTCAATTACAAGTAAGAGAAAGGTAGTCTAACATATTACAACTACAACAAACTATGCAAATTGACTTAGACTGTTTAGTTCATAATATGAGTTCACTACAAGAACTCCCACTTAAACGAACATCCCTCATTATATGTTTAGTGATCGCACGATCCAATTCACTACAACACCCCCAATCATCACAGCCGATGGTATAGTTTCAAAGGTAGATACCAAAATGTCAATCACATCAACTATATGACTCATGCTTAACCTTTCGGTCACTTCTGTTCCAAGGCCATGTATGTACATACTAGTCTCGCCAACGTAAACATTAGTGTATTGCAGTGCAACATGGCTTACACCCATCATATGTGAACTTCGATATGTCTAACACCCTATCATCACGACGTGCTTCATAACGAAGAACTTTCTTTGTGGTGCACATTTAAGGGAGAACATGTATATTGGAATATGTTGAGGCATCAACTTATGACGCTATCATAAGTATAATACTATCAAAATATGATGCATATGAATTTAACATCATATGTAATGTGACATGACATGGTCCTTGCGCCTTGATCTCCCTCGAGCGCTCCCGGCACAATACGAGGTCCAGAGTGCCTCCATGCTGATGGCTCAGTTGATGTGGAGCCTGTTGGGAACCCCAAGAGCAAGGTGTGAAGCAGCATAGTAGCAAGTCTTCCCTCAGTAAGAAACCGAGGTTATCGAACCAGTAGGAGGAAGGAAACGGCACACAGATGTTGCAAGCAACGCGGAGACCTGCACAACACAAACTCAAGACTTTGCCCCAACTAACAGTGAGGTTATAAATCTCACCGGTTGCTGTAATAAAGGATTAACTGTATGGTGTGGAAGGTAATGGTGGTTTGCAACAATTAAAAAAAGTAACAGTGGAAGATGTATCAATGGTAAAGATTGGACCGGGGTCCATAGTTCACTAGAGGTGCTCTCCTTAGATAAACAACATGGCATGAAGGGTAAACAAATTACAGCAGGGCAATTGACGGGAACTGAGCAAGGTGTAACATCCCAAAAATACTAAACTTGGATCATCAAACTTTAATCATCAAATTTAGGGTTAGCAAAAACTTTTATAAATAAAAATATGAAAGCATGCATGTGTGTATGCATCCCATTTTGAATTCTTTTGAATTGCCTTGTTTATGTGTTTCTTTGCTTGTAAAATGTTTCTTAGGTGAAATAAACATCATCTAAACAATTCCCAAAGTTTTCTCAAAGACAAATAAATCAAAACAAAGATAAATAAGGGAATGGTCATTTTGACCAATTTAACTCTCATGCCTACTTTGGATGTCTCAAACTTTCAGAACTTAACAGAAACTTTTCTGGATCTTTGCACCCCTTGATTGTACTCATAACAAAGTATCAAGGCCCACTTTGTGATCATCCAGAAACTTTCAAATGCATAGTTTAAATGACAATTCAAAATTGAATCTTTATCATATGGGAAGATCCCACTTTTTCAAAAACCACTCAAACAAGCTCAACTTTCAAAACCCAAGCATCTGCAGACTCACCAACACCAACCTAGCACACCCACCAAAAATATTTTCAAAATTCAAAACTTGAGTTCTTGCGGCCATTTCATTAAACACTTGGCAGACACAAATCAAACAAAATCCAAACACTATTGTGAGCAGTGATTGCAGCCTAACTTGTTCCCTCTCTGGTTACAACTAGGTTTTAGTAGATCATCTAGCTCAATTGCACACCCTTAGCATCACTGTAAGCTTGGCATTGCCATCAATGGTGAGCAGGCCGAATGCACCCTTGTCACCCCCATGTCGACAGCAAGCTAGGAGGAGAAACAAGCCTAGCCAGCATGTCTGGGAGCAAGCCAACACCCCACCGCCACTCCCTGTCCAGCGCTCGAACGTTGCTACCACTGGACCACACGCACGAACCATGCCAACCTCGCCAGCAACCATGCTGAGAGCACGCCCCGTGCGCCACGCTCGACCGACGCCCACAGACCGCGCGCCGCCCTCGCTGCGTGCACGCGTGATCACCACCGTCCCAGCAACCCCGCAGACACGCTCGTTTGCCACCACGCGGAGCACGCGCGCTGTGCGCCATTAAATTCTCCGTCGGACTAGCACAGAGCACCGTCGCGTTCCGACCAAGCCGCACCGCCCCACGTCTCGCCACCGTGTCGTTGAGCATCGCCAGGGAGCACCGCACCGCCCTACCTTCGCCCATGCCGATAGCCGTCTGTACCATCGACCCCGACGAGCTCACCGTGCGCCCCGTCGGTCCCCTCTCGCCACTATAAATAGAGGCCACCCCCAGCCGAATTGAGCACACCATCTCACTCCCGTCTCCTCACTGACTGTGCCACCCTGTTTCCGGAGCAAGGCGAGCAGCGCAGCGCCGGAATTTCACCGGAGCCCGCCGCTGCTGGAGAAGAAGGGAGCCAGCGATTGGAGCCGCCCTAGGAGAAGCTGCCGGTACCAGGAGGTTCGCCGTCGTCGACTTCGTCGTTCGCCCGCCTCTCCGACCCTCGCCTGAATCCCGGTGAGCCCCCAACGACCCCCACTGGCCGCGCTAGGTTTCTGTCTCGCGGGCGTTGCCCAACGTCGACGATGACTCTCAGCCATTGGATTAGAACCAGATCGAACGCACCACATCGCCCCATACCGCTTCGCACCCCCCTATCTCACTAACGCGTGGGGACAGTCACTTATGCAGCCCGCGGAAGCGCGGTGCTTAGCAGGCCGGCCCGTTAACCTTTCCCGCGCAGCCCAGTTATTTGAATTTAATCTTTTTCATTTTATTTCAAACACACTTCTGTACCCAGTTTCAAAAATCAACCCAGGTCGATTCAGTGCACCAAATTGAATGAAACCAATTTTGCTAGAAAGGACTGGGAATGCTGAATCCAAGCCCGTTGGATTCAAGTCATTTGGATCTGTAGATCATCCTTGGTAAAAATAACAAGGCAGAAGCTTTTCTGCATTCAAACATTTTTCAAATTAAAACCATAATAGCTTTTGAGTTGATTCCAACTCTCAAAAATCAAATTTTACCATACCTTTCAGAATATATAAAAATATATAGGTTTACTTACAGAAATAATGTTCAAGTAATAAAAGAATGCTACATAGGTATTTCTAGTCACTTTAATTATTTAAAATTAAAAGGGTAAAACCTTATTAAATTGTGACACCACTTTAAATCACATTCTCATGGACTAAAATATGTGGTGATGACATGTGTCAACATGATCCCATGTTTGGTTTGGAGAATATTAAATCTTAAGTAGTTTTTCAATGAGTAGAAATTACTTTTCTAAAAATAAAAGGAATTAAACCAAGCTTTCATCTTGTAATGTTAGTGATGATGCTAGATCATCTATAGGACCCTTGTGTGTGATGATTGCAAGTAGTTAAGTATTGTTTGGTGATTGTGTACCTCGTATTTATTTATAGACGCTAGTACCGACCAAGGATACGAGGAGGAAGGAGGATACTACGAAGAAGAAGCCGAGGAGAAATTCAACCACTGCTCTGCACAAGGCAAGCTTATACTGATACTGATGCAAGCCTTACTAATCAAGTTGACCTATGCAAGCTAATACCTTCTTGTTACCATGCCAATCCTATGCCTTAAGCATAGGTGATCCTACCCACTTGATACCCAATCCTAGTTTTACTTGCAAGCTTATTATTTGATTTCTTTATCAAAGCTAGTACTTAGCACTTACTTAAGTGAATTGTAGATACTAGAAAGATAATGGAAGGTTGCATAAAGAGCATAAAACTTGGCCTAAGCTAAATAATCCTTATGTCATCCTAAGGCATGAAATTGAACTTAGTTAAACTCAACTAGGTTACCACCCCTCATTAGTGCTTACCCCCACTTGTAGATGCTAGTGCTAAGCATAAAACTTGATCAACATTAGATGGGAATACTTGGTGAAAATGGTTATGAAAACCTTAGAATGATGGATCATTCTACTGAGATGTTTTGACATGTGTTTCCGAACACCAGATGATTTTGGTGATGAAAATGTTGAGGCATGAGCCTTACCCCTTTATAAAAATGATGGTTGTCTGGATGCGATACCATTCCAATTTTATCGTACAACCACAATACCCAAAGATTGGGTAGGGCTTGACTGGAAACTTATATACCTTAGTATTAGTTCCCTCATGGCCAAGGACTGAGCTGAGGCTACCTTG
This sequence comes from Avena sativa, assembly GCA_916181665.1. NCBI lineage: Eukaryota > Viridiplantae > Streptophyta > Magnoliopsida > Poales > Poaceae > Avena > Avena sativa. The sequence goes on along the minus strand of OV702281.1, from coordinate 410,278,628 downwards.
TGAAGATTGTCCACCTGTGCAGTACCCAAGATGACAGTTGGTCATGGTTGGGAGGCCAAACTCACAGGAGAGGTGCTTATACTATGGCGTGTAATTGAAAAGTTAGGATTGATTATCCGCATACTGAGTATGGTGAATTCAGGATTTGTTCCTGCCGGATGTATCGAATGTTGTGGTGAAAGTGTACAATCTCTGCAGAGTGTCAAACTATTCGAATAGCCGCGTCCGCGGTTATGGACAGTTGGAGTGGCCATACTGTTCCCCCGTCAGCTATTTTTTTAAATGACTTGTGAAAGGAATTGAGACTTTGACTTGACCACAACAGGGTTGTGCTACGAAATACAAGTTCTCACTTAGGTGTTATAAACTTCAACTAGCTCTCTTGCTTCTGAGTAGTAGAGATAAATCTGGCCTTTGCAAAATAACCCTAGAGCCTAGTGTCCTATTATCCAAAAAACCCTTTTACTTGTTAGTATTAGTTTGCGAGTACTTAAAGAGTACTCATGGCTTTGTCCCGGGCTATTCCAATGGCCAGACTATGAAGAGGAGTACCTGGAGGATGGACCCCAGGAAGGTTACGACAACTAGGATCATCTCCCATCGTCAGCATTGCCTGTGACCCCGAAGATGGAGCTTCGCCTACGCTACCGTTATTATTACGTATTTCGTTGCTTGAAGTTGTATTAAGAACTGGATCAATGAGATCCCTATTTGTGTAAGAAATTATGAATGGTTTGTAATGGATGATGTACTGTGGTATCCAATTCTGTTATGTCTCGCAAAAATGGTAATCCTGGGATTGCGATGTATGGCATAACAGGCATCTGGGATTAAAAATCCGGGTGTTGACTAGTTGGTATCAGAGCCATCCTGACCATAGGAGACCCTAGTTAGACTGGACGTTGAATCAAAAACTTAGTTTCAAAACCAAAGAAAACAAATATTTACAAAAATTTATTCTCATTCTTATCCCTTTGATTCTTTCATGAAAATTCATGTTCCTCAAAACTCTTGCAAAATACATAAAATTTGACACACTTGATCACTCTACTAACTTACTCATATTATATTCTTTTAGATGGACGTGAAGTACATCAAGTTTTATCAGTTGGGGATTGGAGGAGACCTTATCTTTGAGAGGGATTTGGACCAGCTTTCGGAACTTCTGGAGCGTTCGCACCCCGAGTTCTTCGGAGCTCAGCTCAATGATCAAGGAGGAGAAGATCTACAGTGGCTAATTGTTGCAAGTCTCCGAGGGAAGATTGAACCTCCCACTGCTGAGGGAATTCAGTTTACCTTGAGAGAAAACAACTGGCTCGACGGACTCGCTACGGCCATGCAGGAAAGTCTTGCCCGTCTGTGTGGGCAGAGCATCAATCAAATCAAGGGAACTCGCTTTGAGTTTTGCCCGAGGCGTGATGCAAATGGACAACCACTGGAAGCCCCATACCACCCTGAGCTGAAGACCTAATTGGACCACCTTAGTTTCATGATGTACGATCGTCAGCAGGAGTTGGATAACTGTCGTGACTACTCCAACCACAAGTCTGCCATCATCAAGACGAAGGACCAAACCATCGCCATGCTAGCAAAGAATCGCAAGTCTCGCCGCCGTCAGCTCGACAAGAAGGAGCGCATTATTGCCCGTCTTCGCCACCGTATCTCATCTTTGGAAGAGACCATCCACGAGAGAGACATGCAGTTGGAGGAAAGAGAGAATGTAGGAGAGCATCTTCATGGAGACCCCTACTCCTATCTCAGCGATGATGATGATTTTATGGAGGATCAGGCTATGGATTTCTTCACCGATGAGGATGATTTCGCCTTTATCGATGATGATGAGGATGATGAAGCCACCGATTCCGAGGATTAGTACCACTTGAGCACTAGCGTAGTGAGTAGTATTCGGTCCCACTGTATCGTAGTTTTCAGAATGGTTCTTAAAACCATCTGCTTTTCTTTGTTGTGGTGTGTGTTGTATCGTGTGCTATGAATGAATGAATGAAAAGCAAGTTGCTAGAAAACTCTGAGTCAAACTTAAAAACTTTTCAAAGTCCCCGAAACCTTAGAAAATTCCCTCTTTTCTCATGATCTATCTCAATCTTCAGATGCCACGCGGAGGAAGTGGTTCATCCCCGGACCCGATGTTGCAGATTCTGCAAATGTTGACTTCTGACCGTGAAGCTGAAAGAGCGGAACGTCAAGCCAACCTAGCCACCGTGCAACAGATAGCTCAGCTTGCCCACAACAACCAAGTCCACGGAAATCAGGACAACCATGGATCTAAGTTCAAGAATTTACAGAATACCAACCCACCTGTTTTCACTAAGTCAGAAGAGCCCCTAGACGCCGATGATTGGTTGCAAACCATGGAAAATAACCTAGAAGTCGCCGGAGTGGAAGCCAACGAGAAAGTTCTGTTCGCCACCCACTGTCTAGCCGGAGATGCCAGGGCATGGTGGAACAGTGTTCGTGCAATGAACGGAGGCCAGATGATGACCTGGGAGGAATTCAAGGTCAAGTTCAGTAGAACCCATGTGCCAGCGGGTTTGATCAAGAGACTGAGAGACGAGTTCAGAGAACTAAAGCAAGGAAGGATGATTGTAGTGGAATACCATGACAAATTCTTGTCATTAGCTAGGTATGCCCCGGATGAGATCGACACCGAAGCCAAGAAGAAAGAAAGATTCTTGAATGGTCTGCACGATGAGATGCAGACAGTGTTAGTCAATATCCCCTTTGCTGATATTGAAGCCCTTGTCGACTCAGCTATCCAGATGGAAGGAAAGATCAACCAAGCCAATGAGAACCGCAAGCGTCGCATGATGCATCAGCCAGGAACCCATCAGACCCCAAAGTATCGCCCTAACCCATCTTTAAGATTTGCCCCAAGAACCAATAGACCCCCGATGAACCGACCAACCTATCCCAAACGTGGAAACCCTATGCCCGGAGGGAATCACAACAACCCCGACAACTCTAGCAATTTCAACCGTGCCCCACCCAAGTTCAACAACAACAATGCTACCACCAACACCAACACTGCCCCGAGGACTGGAAGCAATGCTGTGCCTGTAGCAGCAAAGGACAAGTCGCAAGTGACTTGTTATGACTGTGGAAATAAAGGCCACTATTCCAACGAGTGCCCCAACAAGAAGAATGCCGCAGCCCCTAATACCAATGCCCCAGCTTAGCAGCAGCGTCGAGTTCAGCCAGGAAGAAGATTTTCCCCAGGGAATTCGCTCAACCGCAATGGCCATATTTTTCTCATGCATGCTGAAGAAGCTCAGGAAGCGCCAGACGTCGTGCTGGGTATGTTTTCTGTTAATTCAGTACTTGCACGAGTGTTGCTTGATTCTGGTGCATCGCACTCATTTGTCACCGAAGAATTTGCATGCACTAGTAAAATTCAACCAACCAAATTGAAGCATGTTATGATTGTTCAAATTCCCGGATCAACCACCAAGGCAAGGCAAATTTGCAAAGTCGTCCCTATCCGAATCCATGGCATAGATTTTTATGCTAATCTGATAGTACTCGGAACTAAAGGTTTGGAAGTAGTATTAGGAATGGATTGGATGTCCAAACATAAAGGATTGATTGACTGTGCCAAGAAAGCCATAACCATGACCACTACAGCCGGAATATCAGTTGAGCATATATCTGAAACCTTACCTCGCCAATTCAAGTGTAACAAGAGTATAGCCCAACCTACCATTGACCAAGTCCGGATAGTCTATGAGTACCCCGATGTATTTCCAGATGTTTTGCCCGGTATGCCCCCAGATCGGGATATCGAGTTTATCATTGAAATAATCCCCGGAAGTGGACCCATTGCCCAGAGACCATATAGTATGAACCCGTCTGAGCTTGCAGAACTGAAGAAGCAACTGGATTCCATGTTAGAAATTGGATTGATTCAACCAAGTGCGTCACCATGGAGATCACCTGTCTTGTTTGTGGACAAGAAGGATGGAGGTAACCGTTTGTGTACGGATTACTGAAAGTTGAATGATGTCACCATCAAGAACAAATACCCCTTGCCCAAGATAGAAGATTTGTTTGATCAGTTGACCAGCACCAAAGTGTTTTCTAAGATTGATCTTAGAACTGGCTATCATCAACTCAAGATTCGCGCAGAGGATATTCCAAAGACTGCCTTTACCACCAGATATGGATTGTATGAGTATACAGTCATGTATTTTGGATTAACCAATGTCCCCGCTTATTTCATGAATCTCATGAATAAGATTTTTATGGACTTCTTGGATAATTTTGTCGTTGTTTTCATCGATGACATTCTGATTTATTCCAAATCAGAAGAACATGATCTACACCTAAGGACCATTCTTGGAACCCTTAGAGAGCATCAGTTGTATGCAAAGTTAGCAAATGTGAATTCTGGTTACAGGAAGTAGGATTCCTCGGTCACATTGTATCAGCCGGAGGAATTGCCGTTGATCCTACCAAAGTGAAAGATGTAGAAGATTGGCAAGCCCCAACCACTCAAACCCAAGTTCGTGCATTTCTCGGATTGGCGGGATATTACCGCAAATTCGTAGAAGGATTCTTGAGTATCGCCAGACCCATGACCCAACTGCTAAAGAAGGACAAGAAGTTTGAATGGACCGACAAATGTGAAGCAAGTTTTCAAGAACTCAAAAGGAGATTGATTTTAGCCCCAATCTTGATCATGCCGGATATCACGAAGCCCTTCGATGTGTATTGCGATGCATCCAAGATCGGTCTCGGATGTGTGCTAATGCAAGAAGGCAAGGTTATATCTTATCTATCTCGGCAATTGAAGCAACATGAGAAAAATTACCCAACCCATGACCTCGAACTCGCAACCGTAGTTCTAGCCCTGAAGACATGGAGACATTACCTGATGGGAAACCATTGAGATTTATTCGGATCACAAGAGTCTGAAGTATATATTCACTCAGAAGGAGCTGAATATGAGACACAGAAGATGGATTGAGCTAATCAAGGATTACGATCTGGACATTCACTATCACCCTGGTAAAGCCAATGTGGTAGCAGATGCCCTTAGCAGATTGCCGTGCCGCTTGAACTCCATGATCTTGAAGGAGCAACCAAGCTTGCACAAAGAGATGGAAGATTTTCGAATGGAATTAGTGAGTGAAGGATTTTTGGCTATCATAGAACTCCAGCCCACTTTGATCAGTCAGATTAAAGAGGCGCAGAAGGGAAATGCTAGTGTCGACGGAATCAAGCATCGTATCGGTACAGGCAAGGTACCCGGATTCACCGAAGACGAAGAAGGAGTTCTGTGGTACAAAGGACGCCTTTGTGTACCGCAGATTCTGAGTTGAAAGAAGTTATTCTGAAGGAAGCTCATGATACTCTTTATTCTATCCATCCCGGAGGAACTAAGATGTATCAAGATTTGAAAGAGCAATTTTGGTGGCATAAGATGAAGCGGGAAATCGGAAGCTATATCGCCAAGTGTGACATATGTTAGCGATTCAAGGCAGGACATCAAAGACCCGCTGGATTGTTGCAACCCTTGCAGATTCCGGAATGGAAATGGGATTCTGTTGGAATGGACTTTATCACCGGATTGCCTACTTCTTATAGGGGAAATGACTCTATCTGGGTCATAGTGTACCGATTGTCCAAAGTCGCCCATTTCTTACCCGTCAAGACCACATATCAGAGTTCTAAGCTAGCAGAGTTGTACATCGCTAGAATAGTTAGTTTGCATGGAGTCCCCAAGAACATCGTATCGGATCGAGGAACTCAGTTTACCTCGAGATTCTGGAAGAAAGTCCAAGAAGGTTTAGGAACCCGCCTAGATTTCAGCACCGCGTATCACCCTCAGACCGATGGACAAACGGAGCGAGTAAATCAAATACTCGAAGATATGCTGAGAGCATGTGTGTTAGAATATGGATCCAAGTGGGAAGACTGTCTGCCGTTTGCAGATTTTTCTTACAATAATAGTTATCAAGCCAGTTTACAAATGGCCCCCTTTGAATTCATGTACGGAAGGAAGTGTCGCACCCCTTTGAACTGGTCGGAAGTAGGAGAGAGTCAGATTTTCGGACCCGACATCCTACGAGAAGGAGAAGAGAAGGTTCACAAGATTAGTGAGCACCTCAAGACAGCCCACTCCAGACAGAAGAGTTACGCCGACAAGAGACGCAGAGACCTCGCCTTCAACATAGGAGATTTTGTATATCTGGAAGTGTCACCATTGAAGGGAATGCAGCGTTTCCAACTCAAAGGAAAGTTAGCCCCAGATATATCGAACCCTTCAAGATTTTGAACCGTCGAGGAGAAGTGTCGTATCAATTGGAACTACCCGAAGAGATGTCAGCGGTGCACAATGTATTCCATATCTCATTACTTCGCAAGTGTCTCGAAGTCCCCGGGAAGACCGAAGTGTTCAAAAATATCGATCACCGGACCATAGAGATCAACGATGACCTGACCTATCCTGAAGTACCCATCCGTATTTTGGAAGAAGCCTTCAGAACTACCCGAACCCGAAGCATCAAGTTTCTCAAGATTCAGTGGAGCAACCACACAAAAGAGGAAGCTACCTGGGAGCGCGAAGATCACATCGGGACAAAGTTTCCCGATCTCTTCAAATCCTAGGTAATCTTTTTCGTCCTTTTTCAAATCTCGGGACGATATTTTGTTTAAGGGGGGAAGGTTTGTAACATCGCAAAAGTACTAAACTTGGATCATCAAACTTTAATCATCAAATTTAGGGTTAGCAAAAACTTTTATAAATAAAAATATGAAAGCATGCATGTGTGTATGCATCCCATTTTGAATTCTTTTGAATTGCCTTGTTTATGTGTTTCTTTGCTTGTAAAATGTTTCTTAGGTGAAATAAACATCATCTAAACAATTCCCAAACTTTTCTCAAAGACAAATAAATCAAAACAAAGATAAATACGGGAATGGTCATTTTGACCAATTTAACTCCCATGCCTACTTTGGCTGTCTCAAACTTTCAGAACTTAACAGAAACTTTTCTCGATCTTTGCACCCCTTGATTGTACTCATAACAAAGTATCAAGGCCCACTTTGTGATCATCCAGAAACTTTCAAATGTATAGTTTAAATGACAATTCAAAATTGAATCTTTATCATATGGGAAGATCCCACTTTTTCAAAAACCACTCAAACAAGCTCAACTTTCAAAACCCAAGCATCTGCAGACTCACCAGCACCAACCTAGCACACCCACCAAAAATCTTTTCAAAATTCAAAACTTGAGTTCTTGCGGCCATTTCATCAAACACCTTGCAGACACAAATCATCAAAATCCAAACACTATTGTGAGAAGTGATTGCAGCCTAACTTGTTCCCTCTCTGGTTACAACTAGGTTTTAGTAGATCATCTAGCTCAATTGCACACCCTTAGAATCACTGTAAGCTTGGCATTGCCATCAATGGTGAGCAGGCCGAATGCACCCTTGTCACCCCCATGTTGACAGCAAGCTAGGAGGAGAAACAAGCCTAGCCAGCATGTCTGGGAGCAAGCCAACACCCCACTGCCACTCCCTGTCCAGCGCTCGACCGTTGCTAGCCACTAGACCACACGCACGAACCATGCCAACCTCGCCAGCAACCATGCCGAGAGCACGCCCCGTGCGCCACGCTCGACCGACGCCCACAGACCGTGCGCCGCCCTCGCCGCGTGCACGCGTGATCACCACCGTCCCTGCAACCCCGCAGACACGCTCGTTCGCCGCCGCGCGGACCACGCGCCCTGTGCGCCATTAAATTCTCTATCGGACTAGCACAGAGCACCGTCGCGTTCCGACCAAGCCGCACCGCCCCACATCTCGCCACCGTGTCGTTGAGCATCGCCAGGGAGCACCGCACCGCCCCTACCTTCGCCCATGCCGATAGCTGTCTGTACCATCGGCCCTGACGAGCTCACCGTGCGCCCCGTCGGTCCCCTCTCTCCACTATAAATAGAGGCCAACCCCAGCCGAATTGAGCACACCATCTCACTCCCCTCTCCTCACTGACCGTGACAACCCGTTCTCGGAGCAAGGCGAGCAGCGCAGTGCCGGAATTTCACCGGAGCCCGCCGCTACTGGAGAAGAAGGGAGCCAGCGATTGGAGCCGCCCCAGGAGAAGCTGCCGGTACCAGGAGGTTTGCCGTCGTCGACTTCGTCGTTCGCCCGCCTCGCCGACCCTCGCCTGAACCCCGGTGATCCCCCAACGACCCCCACTGGCCGCGCTAGGTTTCCGTCTCGCCGGCGTTGCCCAACGTCGACGATGACTCTCAGCCGTTGGATTAGAACCAGATCGAACGCACCACATCGCCCCATACCGCTTCGCACCCCCTGTCTCACTGACACATGGGGACAGTCACTTATGCAGCCTGCGGAAGCGCGGTGCTTAGCAGGCCGGCCCGTTAACCTTTCCCGCGCAGCCCAGTTATTTGAATTTAATCTTTTTCATTTTATTTCAAACACACTTCTGTACCCAGTTTCAAAAATCAACCCAGGTCGATTCAGTGCACCAAATTGAATGAAACCAATTTTGTTAGAAAGGTCTGGGAATGCTGAATCCAAGCCCGTTGGATTCAAGTCATTTGGATCTGTAGATCATCCTTGGTAAAAATAACAAGGCAGAAGCTTTTCTGCATTCAAACATTTTTCAAATTAAAACCATAATAGCTTTTGAGTTGATTCCAACTCTCAAAAATTAAATTTTACCATACCTTTCAGAATATATAAAAATATATAGGTTTACTTACAGAAATAATGTTCAAGTAATAAAAGAATGCTACATAGGCATTTCTAGTCACTTTAATTAATTAAAATAAAAGGGTAAAACCTTATTAAATTGTGACACCACTTTAAATCACATTATCATGGACTAAAATATGTGGTGATGACATGTGTCAATATGATCCCATGTTTGGTTTGGAGAATATTAAATCTTAAGTAGTTTTTCAATGAGTAGAAATTACTTTTCTAAAAATAAAAGGAATTTAACCAAGCTTTAATCTTGTAATGTTAGTGATGATGCTAGATCATCTATAGGACCCTTGTGTGTGATGATTGCAAGTAGTTAAGTATTGTTTGGTGATTGTGTACCTCGTATTTATTTATAGATGCTAGTACCGACCAAGGATACGAGGAGGAAGGAGGATACTACGAAGAAGAAGCCGAGGAGAACTTCAACCACTGCTCTGCACAAGGCAAGCTTATACTGATACTGATGCAAGCCTTACTAATCAAGTTGACCTATGCAAGCTAATACCTTCTTGTTACCATGCCAATCCTATGCCTTAAGCATAGGTGATCCTACCCACTTGATACCCAATCCTAGTTTTACTTGCAAGCTTATTACTTGATTTATTAATCAACGCTAGTACTTAGAGCTTACTTGAGTGAATTGTAGATATTAGAAAGATAATGGAAGGTTGCATAAAGAGCATAAAACTTGGCCTAAGCTAAATAATCTTTATGTCATCCTAAGGCATGAAATTGAACTTAGTTAAACTCCACTAGGTTACCACCCCTCATTAGTGCTTACCCCCACTTCTAGATGCTAGTGCTAAGCATAAAACTTGATCAACATTAGATGGGAATACTTGGTGAAAATGGTTATGAAAACCTTAGAATGATGGATCATTCTACTGAGATGATTTAACATGTGTTTCCGAACACCAGATGATTTTGGTGATGAAAATGTTGAGGCATGAGCCTTACCCCTTTATAAAATTGATGGTTGTCTGGATGCGATACCATTCCAATTTTATCGTACAACCACAATACCCGAAGATTGGGTAGGGCTTGACTAGAAACTTATATACCTTAGTATTAGTTACCTCACGGCCAAGGTCTGAGCTGAGGCTACCTTGTGAAGATTGTCCACCTATGCAGTACCCAAGATGACAGTTGGTCATGGTTGGGAGGCCAAACTCACAGGAGAGGTGCTTATACTATGGCGTGTAATTGAAAGGTTTGGATTGATTATCCGCATACTGAGTATGGTGAATTCAGGATTTGTTCCTGACGAATGTATCGAATGTTGTAGTGAAAGTGTACAATCTCTGCAGAGTGTCAAACTATTCGAATAGCCGCGTCCGCGGTTATGGATAGTTGGAGTGGCCATACTGTTCCCCCGTCAGCTGTTTTTTTTAAAATGACTTGTGAAAGGAATTGAGACTTTGACTTGACCACAACATGGTTGTGCTACGAAATACAAGTTCTCACTTAGGTGTTATAAACTTCAACTAGCTCTCTTGCTTCTGAGTAGTAGATATAAATCTGGCCTTTGCAAAATAACCCTAGAGCCTAGTGTCCTATTATCCAAAAAACCCTTTTACTTGTTAGTATTAGTTTGCGAGTACTTAAAGAGTACTCATGGCTTTGTCGTGGGCTATTCCAATGGCCAGACTATGAAGAGGAGTACCTGGAGGATGGACCCCAGGAAGGTTACGACAACTAGGATCATCTCCCATCGTCAGCATTGCATGTGACCCCAAAGATGGAGCTTCGCCTACGCTACTGTTATTATTACGTATTCCGCTGCTTGAAGTTGTATTAAGAACTGGATCAATGAGATCCCTATTTGTGTAAGAAATTATGAATGGTTTATAATGGATGATGTACTGTGGTATCCAATTCTGTTATGTCTCGCAAAAATGGTAATCCTGGGATTGCGATGTATGGCATAACAAGCATCTGAGATTAAAAATCCGGGTGTTGACACAAGGCATAACAATACAATACTAGACAAAAATATCCTATAAGATTCGATTGAGCAATACAACAAGATACATAGACCGCCATCCAACTGCATCTATGACTAGTTGTCCACCTTCATATTATCATCCGAACCCCCTCCAGTTTTAAGTTGCAAGCAACAGATTACTGCTTTAAGCAAAATGTGTAAGGTAAACAATCCACTTGTTCTATGAACAAGAGACCGTTGTTTTCTCCCTAGTGGGAACAGCACATCTACAACCGAAGAGATTTCTGTCAATTCCCTTGGAAACTAGAGGCATGAACCCACTATCGAGCATAAATACCCCCTCTTGGAGTCACTAGCAACTACTTGGCCAAGATAGCTACTAACTGTTGGAGATATGCCCTAGAGGCAATAATAAATGTAGTTATTATTATATCTTTGTGTTTATGATAAATGTTTACATTCATGCTATAACTGTATTAACAAGGAAAAATTAATATTTGTGTGATTTGTAAACTAAATTAGAGTCCCTAGTAAAGCCTCTTTATAATACTAGCTTGTTGGTTAATAAATGATTGTGGTTTCCCTATCATGAACATTGAGATGTTATTAACAACAAGATCATATCGTTAGGAGAATGGTATGATGGACATATCCTATAGATAAGCGTAGCATAAAGATCAAGTCATTTTTATAGTTCAATTGCTATATGCTTTCTGATACATAGTAACCTAATTCCTTCGACCATGATATCATGCATATCACCATCACCGGAAGGATGCTTTGATGACATCAAACACCACACCGTAACTGGGTGGCTATAAAGGTGGCATTGAGTGTTTGGAAAGTATTGGTTGAGACACATGGATCAAGAGTGGGATTTGTCCATCCATATGACAGATAGATATACTCTGGGCCCTCTCGGTGGAATGTCATCCAATTGGCTTGGAAGCATGTGACTGGTTCACAAGGGATCACATATCATGGGAACGAGAAAAGAGTACTTATCAGTAACGAGGTTGAACTAGGTATGCAGAGATACCGACGATCAAAACCTCGGATAAGTAAACTATCGTGAGACAAAGGGAAATTGGTATCGTATGTAAGTGGTTCATTTGATCGTAAAGTAATCGTAGAAATATGTGGGAACCATATGAATTTCCAGATTCCTCTATTGGTTATTGTTCGGAGAAGTGTCTCGATCATGTCCGCATAATTCACGAACCGTAGGGAGGCACACTTAAGGATTCGATGTTGTTGAGTAGTTATGGAATGATGAGTAAGAGACCGAATGTTGTTCGGAGTCTCGGATGGGATCCGGGATATCACGAGGAGATCCGGAATGGTCCGGAGAATAAGATTCATATAAGGAAAGTCCTGTTTCGGGGTTGGAGAATGGTTCCGGTGTTTTCATCGGGAATGTTCTAGAAGGTTCCGGAAGGTCCGGCACTCCGGAGGGGAAGGGTACATGAATGTGTCATAACAAGTTGGAATGGTTACATCATGTACTAGGTGTCATCGCTGAGCAAAATAAAGGGATAAATCAAATCCTAGTTTGAAAAGTCAAACACCAATTTGAAAAGTCAAACGGCAAGTTTGTTTGGTGGAGGGAGAGTAGGAAACCTACTTGGGGAGGAGTTCCTCTCCCTCCACCCGCCGGCCTTGGAGGCCGAGCTGGGGGAGGACTCTCCTCCCCTGGCCGGCGCCCTCCCACCTATATAAGGAGGGGCAGGGCTGCCCCTCTAGACCTACACCTTGCCCTCTCCAAACCCTAGCCCTAAGCCGCCGGCGCCACCACCTCCTGCTGCTGCCGCCGCCTAGGGCAAACACTAGCCGCCGACTTGGGCTTTCCCCAAGCCCTAGACGTCGCCCTAGCACTCTCTCCTTGGCGTGTCTAAACCCTAGATCACCAAGGTCTCTCTCATAGTCCACCATACTCGCTCCGGCTTAAGGCGAAGCCCCGCGAGATCTCCCCTCTACTTCCGGTACCACGCCGTCGTGCTGCCGGAATCGCGAGGAGAGTGCTACAACCTCTGCTGCCTGCTGGATCAAGGGAGAGGAAGGTCTTCGTCGAGTACCGAACGTGTGACCGACTGCGGGAGCGCTGCCGGAACGCAGCGCCGGAAGGATCGTCTACGCGATCTTGAGATCGGCAAGAGTACGACTACATCACCCACGAGAATCCGCTCTCGTTAAACACTTTGGAATCTTCGAGGGTGAGTTATTCCATCGACTCGTTGCTACAATCTAGTAGATAGATATTGGCTTGATTGTTTGTATGCGGTAGAAATTTTTTGTTTTCCATGCTACGAACCCCTACAGTGGTATCAGAGCCGTGTCTATATGTAGATCTGTTGCACGAGTAGAACGCAATGGTCATTGTGGGCGGTGGTGCTTTTATTATCAATTGATTCTTGTGTACTTTGCATCTTGCGGTATGATGGGATGAAGCGGCCCGGGCTAACCTTACATGACATCGTTCATGAGAATTTCTCCACGCTCAACATGCAACTTGTATTGCATAAGTGGCTTTGCGGGTGTCTGTCTCTCCCATTATAGTATAGATCCAATTTACAACGGGCACTTGATAGTTCAAACATCAACGTTGTGGTTCTTGTTTGTAAGTTAGATCGACACTTATTGAAAGCCCCAAACCACGTAAAATATGCAAAGAAATTAGAGGCGTCTAACTTTGTTTTTGCAGGGGTGTGTTGTGATGTGATATGGCCATGATTGTGATTATATTTGATATATGCAATGTTCCTTATTGTAATTTGGCAACCGGCAGGAGCCATATGGTTGTCTTTAATTTATGTTAAGACCCGCGTGTCTATTCAAAGTAGTTGTAATAGTTGAATCCGGTGGACGACAACCATGGAGCAGCGTCATTGACCTTGATGCAATGTCGGTGATGATAGAGATCATGTTCGTGCTTGAAGATGGAGATCGGAAGCACAAAGAAGAAAGGCCATATCATATCACATATTATGAATTGCATGTGATGTTAATCCTTTATGCATCTTGTATTGCTTAGTTAACGATGGTAGCATTATAATATTATCCCTCATGCACACGAATTTCAAGTTCTAAAGTGTTCATCCTTAGTAAGCACCGTTGCTAAAGCTTGTTGTTTCGAAGCACCACGTGATGATCGGGTGTGTTAGATTCTGCAAGTGTATACAACATGAGCAAGCCAGATTTGCTCATGCGGAAGCTAAGGTTTGATCTTGACGAGCCTAGCATGTGCAAACATGGTCTCGGAACACGGATCACCGAAAGGTAAAGAATGAGTTATATAGTAGATATGATGAACATGTTGATTGTTCGCCATTGAAGCTACATCAACTCTCGTGATGATCGGTTTTGATGTGGTGGATTTGGTTTGTGTGATCACTAAAACAATTTGAGGGATATTGTTTTGAGTGGGAGTTCACCTAGATTAATTTAACTATTAATTAGAACTCAATTTGTCATAAACTTAGTCTAAACTATTGCATATATGTTATAGATTAATGGCGGCCCCTACCATCAATTTTAATGCGTTCCTAGAGAAAGAAAAGTTGAAAAACAATGGAAGCAACTTCACGGATTGGTTCCGCAATTTGATAATTGTCCTCAATGCTGGTAATTTGACCTATGTGCTGGATGCACCACTGGGTGACCCGCCTGCAGCTACTACTACCGATGAAGTAAAGAATGTTTACCTCACTCGGAAGAATCAGTACTCCACAGTTCAGTGTGCTATCTTGTATGGTTTGGAATCGGAGCTTCAGAAAAGGTTTAAGAATTCAGACCCACATGATATTGTTCGTGAACTCAAACTGATTTTTGAGACTCATGCGGCAGTTGAGAGCTATGAGGCTTCTGAAAAGTTCTTTAACTACAAGATGGACGAGGGAAGCTCCGTCAGTGAGCATGTGCTTAAGATGTCTGGGCACGCAAACAAACTCTAAAGCTTGGGTATAGTGATTCCTAATGCTTTGGGGATTTACCGTGTCCTCCACTCACTACCACCAAGTTACAAGAACTTTGTGATGAACTACAATATGCAAATCATGAACAAGCAGTTGCCAGAACTCTTCTCCATGTTAAAATCTGCAGAAGTGGAGATCAAGAAAGAGCACCAAGTGTTGATGGTCAATAAGACCACCAAATTCAAGAAAGGCAAGTCTAAGCAAAAGGGACACTTCAAGAAGGGTGGTAAGAAAGTTACCACACCGACGAAGAAGACCAAGGCTGGACCTAAGCCTGATACTGAGTGCTTTTACTGCAAGGGAGAAGGTCACTGGAAGCGGAATTGCCCAAAGTACTTGGCGGATTTGAAGAACAGCAACATCAAGAAGAAAGGTATATCCGATATACATGTTATTGATGTGTATCTCACTAGTACTCGTAGTAGTGCCTGGATATTTGATACTGGTTCGGTTGCTCATATTTGTAACTCGAAACAGGTGCTGCAGAATAAACAGAAGCTAGCGAAGAATGAGGTGACGATGCGCGTAGGAAATGGATCAAAGGTTGATGTGATCGCGGTCGGCGCGCTACCTCTTCATCTACCATCGGGATTAGTTTTATACTTAAATAATTGTTATTTGGTGCTTGCGTTAAGCATGAACATTATATCGGGATCTTGTTTATTGCGAGACGGTTACTTGTTTAAGTCCGAGAATAATGGTTGTTCAATTTATATGAGTAATATGTTTTATGCACATGCACCTTTGATAGATGGTCTATTCTTATTGAATCTCGATAGTGTAAATACACATATTAATAACATTGAAGCTAAACGTTTGAAATCGAGCGATAACTCGACCTATATGTGGCACTGTCGTCTTGGTCACATTGGAGTGAAGCGTATGAAGAAACTCCATTCCGATGGACTTCTTGAATCACTTGATTTCGAATCACTTGAAAGATGCGAAGCATGTCTGATGGGTAAAATGACTAAGACTCCATTTTCTGGTATGATGGAGCGAGCTACGGACTTATTGGAAATCATACATACCGATGTGTGTGGTCCAATGAGTGTAGCATCGCGCGGTGGTTATCGTTATGTTCTTACCTTCACGGATGACTTGAGTAGATATGGGTATATCTATTTCATGAAACATAAGTCCGAAACTTTCGAGAAGTTTAAGAAATTTCAAAGTGAGGTGGAGAATCAACGTAACAAGAAGATTAAATTTCTACGTTCTGATCATGGAGGTGAATATCTAAGTTACGAGTTTGGCGAGCATTTGAAGAAATGCGGAATACTTTCACAATTGACACCGCCGGGAACACCACAGCGTAATGGTGTGTCCGAACATCGTAATCGAACTCTCTTAGATATGGTTCGTTCTATGATGTCACTTACAGATTTACCGCTATCATTTTGGGGTTATGCATTAGAAACAGCCGCATTCACTTTAAATAGGGCACCATCTAAATCCGTTGAAACGACACCGTATGAATTATGGTTTGGGAAGAAACCTAAATTGTCGTTCCTTAAAGTTTGGGGTTGCGAAGCCTATGTAAAGAAGTTACAGCCACACAAGCTTGAACCCAAAGCGGAAAAATGCATCTTCATAGGATACCCAAAGGAAACTATTGGGTATACCTTCTATCATAGTTGCCAAGAATGGGTCCTTTATAGAGAAGGAATTTCTCTCGAAAGAAGTGACTGGAAGGAAAGTAGAACTCGATGAGGTTGTCGAACCTTCTCTCGAACTTGCGAGTAGCGCAGCACCGGAAGAAGTTCCTGTGGTGCCTGCACCAATAAGAGAGGAAGCTAATGATGATGATCATGAAACTTCGGTTGTAGTTGCTACAGAACCTCGCAGGTCAACGAGAACTCGTACCCTCCTGATTGGTATGATCCCGTTATGAGTGTCATGTTGGTGGACAACACCGATGACCCTGCGACATATGAAGAAGCGATGATGATCCCAGATTCCAATAAATGGCAAGATGCCATGAAATCCAAGATTGGATCCATGTACGAAAACCAAGTATGGACTTTGGTGGACTTACCGGATGGCCGGAAGGCTGTCGAGAACAATTGGATTTTCAAGAAGAAAACATATGCTGATGGTAATGTTACTGTCTATAAAGCTCGACTTGTCGCAAAAGGGTTTCGACAAATTCAAGGAGTTGAATATGATGATACTTTCTCACCAGTAGCGAAGCTAAAGTCTTTGAGGATTTTGTTAGCAATCGCTACATATTATGATTATGAGATATGGCAGATGGATGTCAAAACAGCGTTCCTCAATGGAGACATTGATGAAGAGTTGTATATGATGCAACCCAAAGGTTTTGTCGATCCTAAAGATGCTAAGAAGGTATGCAAACTTCAACGGTCCATATATGGATTGAATCAAGCGTCCCGAAGTTGGAATCAATGTTTTGATAAGGTAATCAAAAGTTTTGGTTTTATACAAACTTATTGAGAAGCTTGTATTTACAAGAAAGTGAGTGAGAGCTCTGTAGTATTCTTAATACTATATGTAGATGACATATTGTTGATTGGGAATGATGTAGACCTTCTTAATAGTGTCAAGGAATATTTGAATAATAGTTTTTCAATGAAAGATCTTGGTGAAGCAGCTTACATATTAGGCATAAAGATTTATAGAGATAGATCGAGACGCCTAATATCATTGTCACAAAGTACATATTTGTACAAAGTTCTAAAGAGGTTTGGAATGGAAGATAGCAAGAAAGGGTTCTTGCCCATGTTGCCCAATACGACCTTGAGTAAAACTTAAAGTCCAGCAACGGCAGAAGATAGAGAAAGGATGAGTAAAACTCCCTATGCCTTAGCCATAGGATCTCTAATGTATGTCATGCTATGTACTAGACCCGACATTGCATATGCTGTTAGTTTGACTAGCATATATCAAAGTGATCCAAGAGTGGATCATTGGACAGCGGTCAAAAACATCCTTAAGTACTTGAGAAGAACTAAGGATATGGTTCTTTCTTATGGAGGTGATGAACAGCTCGTTGTTAATGGTTACACCGATGCTAGTTGGAACACCGATCCGGATGATTCTAAATCTCAATCTGGATACGTATTTACTTTGAATGGTGCATCAGTTAGCTAGAGGAGTGCAAAGCAAAGCGTTGTGGCGAGATCTTCAACTGAATCGGAATACATAGCTGCTTCAGAGGCTTCAGAAGAAGCGATATGGATGAAGGAGTTCATTACAGAGCTCGGTGTGGTTCCAAGTGCGCTGGACCCAATGTCTATCTACTGTGATAACATGGGCACCATAGCCAATGCGCAAGAACCAAGGTCACACAAGAAGCTGAAGCACATCAAGCTACATTTTCACGCTATTCGAGAACATGTCCAAGATGGTGACATAAAGATTTGCAAAGTACACACAGATCTGAATGTGGCGGATCCGTTGACTAATCCTCTCCCGAGGGCAAAACATGACCAACACCAAACTGCCATGGGTGTTCGGTATATTACCATGTAATCTAGATTAGTTGACTCTAGTGCAAGTGGGAGACTGTTGGAGATATGCCCTAGAGGCAATAATAAATGTAGTTATTATTATATCTTTGTGTTTATGATAAATGTTTACATTCATGCTATAACAGTATTAACAAGGAAACATTAATATTTGTGTGATTTGTAAACTAAATTAGAGTCCCTAGTAAAGCCTCTTTATAATACTAGCTTGTTGGTTAATAAATGAATGTGGTTTCCCTATCATGAACATTGAGATGTTATTAACAACAAGATCATATCGTTAGGAGAATGGTATGATGGACATACTCCTATAGATAAGCGTAGCATAAAGATCAAGTCATTTTTATAGTTCAATTGCTATATGTTTTCTGATACATAGTAACCTAATTCCTTCGACCATGAGATCATGCATATCACCATCACCGGAAGGATGCTTTGATGACATCAAACACCACAGCGTAACTGGGTGGCTATAAAGGTGGCATTGAGTGTTTTGAAAGTATTGGTTGAGACACATGGATCAAGAGTGGGATTTGTCCATCCATATGACGGATAGATATACTCTGGGCCCTCTCGGTGGAATGTCATCCAATTGGCTTGCAAGCATGTGACTGGTTCACAAGGGATCACATATCACGGGAACGAGAAAAGAGTACTTATCAGTAACGAGGTTGAACTAGGTATGCAGAGATACCGGCGATCAAAACCTCGGATAAGTAAACTATCGTGAGCCAAAGGGAAATTGGTATCGTATGTAAGTGGTTCATTCGATCGCAAAGTAATCGTAGAAATATGTGGGAACCATATGAATTTCCAGATTCCTCTATTGGTTATTGTTCGGAGAAGTGTCTCGATCATGTCCGCATAATTCACGAACCGTAGGGAGACACACTTAAGGATTCGATGTTGTTGAGTAGTTATGGAATGATGAGTAAGAGACCGAATGTTGTTCAGAGTCTTGGATGGGATCTGGGATATCACGAGGAGATCCGGAATGGTCCGGAGAATAAGATTCATATAAGGAAAGTCCTGTTTCGGGGTTGGAGAATGGTTCCGGTGTTTTCATCGGGAATGTTCTAGAAGGTTCCGGAAGGTCCGGCACTCCGGAAGGGAAGGGTACATGAATGTGTCATAACAAGTTGGAATGGTTACATCATGTACTAGGTATCATCGCTGAGCAAAATAAAGGGATAAATCAAATCCTACTTTGAAAAGTCAAACGCCAATTTGAAAAGTCAAACGGCAAGTTTGCTTGGTGGAGGGAGAGTAGGAAACCTACTTGGGGAGGAGTTCCTCTCCCTCCACCCGCCGGCCTTGGAGGCCGAGCTGGGGGAGGACTCTCCTCCCCTGGCCGGCGCCCTCCCACCTATATAAGGAGGGGCAGGGCTGCCCCTCTAGACCTACACCTTGCCCTCTCCAAACCCTAGCCCTAAGCCGCCGGCGCCACCACCTCCTGCTGCTGCCGCCGCCTAGGTCAAACCCTAGCCGCCGACTTGGGCTTTCCCTAAGCCCTAGCCGTCGCCCTAGCCCTCTCTCCTTGGTGTGTCTAAACCCTAGATCACTGAGGTCTCTCTCATAGTCCACCATACTCGCTCCGGCTTAAGGCGAAGCCCCGCGAGATCTCCCCTCTACTTCCGGTACCACGCTGTCATGCTGCCGAAATCGCGAGGAGAGTGCTACAACCTCCGCTGCCTGCTGGAACAAGGGAGAGGAAGGTCTTCGTCGAGTACCGAACGTGTGACCGACTGCAGGAGCGCTGCCGGAACGCAGCGCCGGAAGGATCGTCTACGCGATCTTGAGATCGGAAAGAGTACGACTACATCACCCACGAGAATCCGCTCTCGTTAAACACTTTGGAATCTTCGAGGGTGAGTTATTCCATTGACTCGTTGCTACAATCTAGTAGATAGATCTTGGCTTGATTGTTTGTATGCGGTAGAAAATTTTTGTTTTCCATGCTACGAACCCCTACACTAACAACGGAGAGCATGCAAGATCACAAACAACACATACATGATAGAATCATAAGACAAAACCATTAATCAATTTGACATAGTAATCACAATATCCATCGGATCCCCGCAAACACAACATGCATGATTACAAATAGATAAGATCTTGATCATGAATGGAGCTCACAAGATCTATACAAGAAAGCACAAGGAGGAGATACAACCATCTAGCTACTACATGGACCCATAGTCCAAGGTGGAACTACTCACGCATCATACCGGAGCAGAAGGCCTCCGGGATGATCTCCCCTCCGGCAGGGTGCCGGGAAGAACTTCAGATCCCCCCGATCTAGGGACGATGGTGGCGGCGGCTACAGACGGTTTCGTGGAGTTTTGATCGGGTGCCTAGGATTTCTACATAGGGGGCTTCTTATAGGCGAGGAGGCGAGGCGGGGAGGCGACCAGGGGGCCCACACCCTGCACAGGCGCGGGCCCACCCTGGCCGCGCCTAGGGGGGTCTGGACGCCCTGGCTCGCCTCTCTGTCTCGTCTTTTGGATTCGTGTCGCCCACGGTAAAATATTGACTTTGGCTTTTGTCCCATCCAATTCCGAGAATATTGATTTTCTGTCTTTCTAGAACCAAAAACAGAATAAAACAGGCGACTGGCATTGTGGCAACTTGTTAATAGGTTAGTTCCAGAAAAGATATAAAAACGCCTCAAAGTGTAGACAAAACAAAGCAAAGTAGATACTAAACAAGCATGGAACATAAAAAATTATAGATACGTTTCTGACGTATCACATGTCGGCAGCTTAACATAAACATTTACCATGACCATACCATATGCATCCCCCTGCAAAATAAAATTAGACACGTCTACTTTATCCTTGCATATTTTACGTGGTTGTTTGAGTTTTCGCACGGGAACCGTTTCTTACCTATTAACTTTCAACCACAACATGGATTAATAGTTTTCGCTTTAAATCGTTTTCAGGGCCTCCCTTTGTAAATGCCATATCAACTAACGTAAGAGATACATACACCTTCTAGCCACTTATATGATGCAGACCATATGTTGAGCGTGGAACAAATCTCACGTAAGCTTGCGCGTACGCTACAAGGAAACTAGCTATAGATAGACAGACCTTCTGTGGCGCATGGTTCTGACCATGCGCCACAAAAGTTGTCCAGTGGCGCATTTCATCAAATGCGCCACAGAAGGAAAAATGCGCCACGGAAGTTGGAACTTCTGTGGCGCGTATGGACATATGCGCCACAGAAATCTCGGGTGGACCCTACCACAGAATTCATTGACTGTACACTGACCAACATTCTGTGTGTCGTGATGGTGGCACGGCAGATGCCATGGGTAGGCTAAAGTATGGGGCCAATGGATACTAGAGGGATCTGGGGAGGGAAGATGTAGTTGATTCTACACACAGAAGACTAAGGTAAGATCTTTATTTCTCCTTCCTTGGGCTACAAGTGATCCTTGAGCTGAGTACAAGTAGAGAGGAAGAACTTTACCAGCCTAACGGTACTAAATGAGTCGATGCCCTTCTTAGAGTACAAGCCTCCCCTTATAAAGGAGAACCTTGAGCTCCTCTAGGGCTGACGTGACAAGCATATTCGAAGAATATGCTTGTCCCAATATAGTAACTCGGCGGCCTCCTTTCCGTGTCGCCCTTCTAACGACGGCAAGGTTCTAGAGAACCCCACCTGCATGCCTCGGGCTTTAGTACTGTCACCTCCGTGACCTCCTTCTGCCCCTCTGTCGCTTTGCGCCTTGTCCTTTGTGCTTGGCTCTGCTCAGATTCTCCCTAGCCTGCGACTAGAGTTTGACTATTGGCACCTCCTTCTCCTGCAAGCTTCATATCATTCGGCCCTGTCTCGCATACCTCGGCTTGGCCTTCACCTGCATTAAGATTATTCCCGCTGACCCGGCCGACTTACGCAGTATCCCGGCCGGGTAATGCCTTGCTATCATCATACGGGTTCTACCCTTTCACACCCCGGCCTACCTTTACAGGATTCGGCCGATTTAGAGTGTAACTCGGAAACTGGACGGGGAATCTCCTTTCGTCTTTCCCCCATCCTTACCCTATCCGGGGTCACCTCCCCAACATTAGTCCCCGAAGCTGGTACGGTCCTGCCTATAACTTCGGCCGGGCAGTATCAGTTTCACAATATTCGTTTCCCATTGTTTCCGAGTTATCTTTTTCTCGTTCGAGGTATCTGCGTTTCTTCTCGCGTACGCCTCGTCCTACGTGTCATACTCATCATTGTTTATCTAGTTTTTCGTTCCTCTACAGTGTCCCCTGACAGGCTACAGTAATTACTACGCCTGTCGCGTCGGCGCTGCGACGCCTCGCGTACCGTTTCTGTCAGGGATCCTGACCTTTTCTATCATCGTGTGGTCGTTGGTGCGGTTCCACTTAGCGGCGTGCGATCGTTCCGCGTACACGATCCACACAGATAACTGCCACACCCATGATCCCACTACTTCTCAGGCGGCGCGGTTATAAAGAGGGGCACGGGGCTAGGGGATTCACTTTCCCCCTCCGCTTACTGGGGCCCTTATTCTTCCTCTCGCCTTCGCGCCCGTTCGTGCCTCCGTCGCCGTGCGCCCATCTGGGTCTTTGACAGCAAGGCTTCCGCCGCACTGCTCCGTCGACCTCGTCCCCGTTCGCTTGCTCCGGCGTCGTCGCCGGTGAGTTTATCCGGTCTTAACGCCTAGGCTTTCTTCTAGACACCTCTGCTTTTCTTTAGTTCTGGCGCGGTGGTTCCTTCTCTGCTCCGCCGCCGTTTTCGCGTAGAACCACGACGGGGCCTTGCAGTTCTAGGTTTCCCTCCGCCGCTATTTCTTCCTCCGTAAGTTCTTCCGGCGACCTCATGTCGAGCTCCGTCGCGCACATTGAGGACGACGATGCTACCTATGGGCCCGAGCGGGGCTCGTGGCAGGGCTCTTCCGTCACCTGCCGAGAGGTTGAGTGGCTAATCCGAACTCGCCGGATTCCTGCCGAGGTAGCATGTCGCTTACCCGGCAGCGAATCGTCTCCAGTTCTTAGGGAGGGCGAGTACGTCGTCTTCATGTCACATTTCGCTCGCGGGTTTGGTCTCCCCCTCAGCGATTTCGCTAGGGAGTTCCTTGATTACTTCGGCCTGCAGCCGCATCATCTTCCTGCTAATGCCATTGCCTCTCTTTCTGCCTTCATCTCTGCCTCGGAGGGATACTTCGGCCTATGGCCGTCTGTGCATGTTTGGTCAAAGTTTTTCCAGATTCGATCCAACGTCGTCCCAGACAAATATCTTCAACCCTCCGAGAAGTTGCTTACCCAATGTGGTGTCGCGTCAATCACACCTCGGAGGAAATCCGAATTTCCTCGCGTTGCAGGTTTAGAATCATGCAAGAAGTGGCATAAGTCGTTCTTTTATGTCAAGAACTCTGGGAATGAGGATAGGATTCGGCTCCCTGCTTTTTCCATTGGCACTCCTTCCAAGAAGAACTGGACCTATAATCCGAGGAAGAGTCATGCTCTGGCCAAGGCTTTTGAGATTCGGCTGAAGGAACTGATCCGCTTCGGGCTACGTGGCGAGGATCTGATGACTACCTTCGTCAGCAGCCGGATCTGCCCATTCCAGAAACGCTCCCACAAGCTCTGCTATATGAGCGGTCCTCTCGATCCCAACCGAGTCTCGACGGTGGAGCTGGACAATTATCTTATCTTCAAGCGCGTCCGGGCTATCTTTAAGACGGAGATGCCAGAGGACTAGGCCTGGGGATTGAAGTCGTTCACCCGCGAGCATCCCCCTCCCAGAGTAAGTTCTTGAAGTCATGTTTTACCTTTTAATCGCATCTGTGTTTTCTCTTGTTAATTTTTTTCTTTCTTGTCCTGCAGAGGTTTGAAGAGCAGAAGGTTGAGGATGCTGAGGTTCTGTCCCTCCCGTGGCCTGCGGATTGGAACACTCCGGACAGCGGGGAGCCGGACTTGGAAGAGTTCGTTCCCAAGTCAGATCTTGCTCCGGCTCGCGCCCGCGGCAAGACCCCGACCCACGAGGAGGAAGGTGATTCGGACGAGGTCCAAGTTCTTGAGGTAGTTGCCGCAATGCCAATTTCTTATGCATTTCCAGCCTCTACTTTCTCAGCTAATCCGGCCGGTCAGGTTCACAACGCCGAGCCTCTCGCCTCCCGACCTCCTGTTACTTTGGGGAAACGTAGCGCTCGAGTCGGTGCCTCAGAAGCCGTTCCCAAGAAACGGATAAAGAGATCTGCCCCGCACCCCCCTAAGCGTAAAACTATGCCCGGGGTTACTGGGAGAGTTGCTTTTTATTTGTATTTCTTGTTTCTCTCTTTCTGCCTTTTGACCTGATCTTTTTTCCTCTGCAGGGCTCCTCTTTCTGTTAAGCCTAGTGGCCCCAGTAGACGAGTCACATGACTCGGCCGCCTTCTCCTCCGCCTCCTGAAGACACTAGAATTCCTAGTCCTGCTCATGTTGATTCTCCTCCTGCTCCGAATCAGATGCCATCTCGCCAGGACGCGCCTGAGATCTCTCCTGTTGATGTCGGTACAACTCGGCCCGTAGATATTTCCACTGAGCCTGCTGTCTCCTCCGTGAATCCTGAAATTTCCCCTGAGGTCCTTTTGTCCCCCACAACCCTTACTGCGACTCCGATTCCAGCCGAGGATACCAATATCTCGGCGCCCTCAGAAACCGTAATCCCTCCGGCCCCTAAAGAAGTCATCCCAAGTGCCGAGGTAACGGCTCCTGCCGATGCCTCTTCTAAGGCGAGAGAGGTCGTTGCCACCAAGCCTCCCTCATCTCAAAAAGGACCTGCCAGCTCTTCTCAGCCTACAATTGCTGATGCGCTGTGCAAGGGGATTTCATCTGCCAAGAGTACTGTTACCCCGGTTGCTGATACACAACTCGCTCTCCACAAGAGTCCCGCGGTGACGAGGGCTACCCAACACGTCCGAGGCAAAGTCCTGACTCAAACGGAGAGTGGGAACAGCCTCGGCTCGTTGGTCGAGTATGCCAACAATTGTAGCGCTGCTGATCAGCTCAAAGGCAATCCAAGCAGCCAGCCGTTTCAACTCTCCGACATCAGTAGTCGCCTACATCTGGCTGCCAAGATTGTTCTTGACAGCGACAAGATGAATGAGGTAATTGCCTTTATGCCATTATATATACTCTAGTCCCCGAAGCTTGCAATCGAATAACTTGTTATTCGTTTGGAAGTTTTATTATGTTTTACCTAGTTCAGTTTTGTCTTAGTGTTTGAATAACCATCCACCTAGATCCGAGTTAAGTTTTGTTTGACTGGGATCTGTCTTAGTTTGAATATCCAGCCACCTAGATCCGAGTTAAGTTTTGCTCGACTCGGATCTGTCTTAGCTTCGAATGTTCAGCCACCTAGATCAGAGTTAAGTTTTGCTCGACTCGGATCTGTCCTAGTTTGAATATCCAGCCACCTAGATCTGTGTTAAGTTTTGCTTGACTCGGATCTGTCTGAGCTTCGAATATCCAGCCACCTAGATCCGAGTTAAGTTTTGCTCGACTCGGATCTGTCTTAGTTTCGAATATACAGCCACCTAGATCCGAGTTAAGTTTTGCTTGACTCGGATCTGTCTGAGCTTCGAATATCCAGCCACCTAGATCCGAGTTAAGTTTTGCTTGACTCGGATCTGTCTGAGCTTCAAATATCCAGCCACCTAGATCCGTGTTAAGTTTTGCTTGACTCGGATCTGTCTGATCTTCGAATATCTTATTGATTTTTGTTTTGTTGTTTTAGGTTGCGCATGACCGGCGGACCGCCGAATTCCAAAGGCTGCTCTTTGCACATAAAAAATTGCAAGATAAATATGAGAGGGTCATTCCTGTGGCGAAGAAAGCTGGTCAGTTAACAAACTTTCGCATTATCCCTAAAGTTCTTATTGTTTTGGATGTGAGGTGCTAACTCATTTTGCTGGTGAATAGGTAATATCAACAATCTTAATATCCGTCTTGAGAAAAAGGTCAAGGCCCTGGAAGGTTCGTTACTCTTCTTTATTCTACAGATATCAATTTGAAATGTGCACCGGGTTTCTTTTAACCCTTTTGGCTTCGGTATAGCCGAGTTACAAACTTTTGCAGCTTCACACCAAGAATGCATACCCATGCCTGATATGATGCTGCATTTTTTAGAACAAGCCGCCACTCACTCGGCGCAGCTAAAAGATAAAGATGACGAGATAGCTCGCTTGCGCACCGAGGTGGAGTCCCTCAAGCTTTCTCAGAAATCTGAGTTGGAAAAAGTTGACCAGGAGTTCTCCGAGGAGAAGAATCGGCTAGCTCTGCAATTGCAGAAAAATAAAGAGATTCTCGAGGCTGCCGAACTGAAGACCCGGGGGATGAGCGAGGAGATCACTCGCTTTGAGAAAACCAAGGGTGACTGGGCTAAAGATCTTTAGATAATGCTGAGCTATATTCACCGTAAGCTTCTGGCCGTGGCCGAGTTATCTTTTTCCCTTGCTTACTGTTGACCGACGCACTTTCGTTTTGCGCAGACCATTTTCCAGAAGCTAAGCCCGTGAGCTCGAAAGTGGTGATTAATGCTCGTGTGCGCCGAGGTGTTCCTGCCGATGCGAGCCTAGAATACTCGATGGAAGATTTCTTGGTTGCTGTTGGCGCTGTCGTCGGTCTGATGAAGATTATGGACAGGGACTTGGTGCAAGCAGCCATTCGGGCCTACCATGTTCTCTGGCCGAATACTTCTGGGACTCCTGATATTGATGAAATCAAGATACTGGTGGAAAGATTGATGGCATCCCAGAACCAGTTGAATCTTTGGAGGGAATCCGCTGGACGAGCTAGTGCTGATATGGCACTTACAGTCGTTATGTCATGGTACGAGGATATTTCCCTTGATACCTTGATAAATTTGCGCACTGGCTCCCGCTGGGTTGAGGATCCAGACTTCGTCGCTCTCCGCCAAGATTGTGCCTTACAGCTCATTGAGTATGCGGACGTGCATAACTGGATTGAAGGGCCGAGTTTCCTTCCTGACCCGGCGGAAGAGGTCGAAGTTGAAGATGCCTCTGAAGATGATTCAGCCAACCCAGATGAAGCTGATGGCGACTCGGATACTTCTGGTGGTTCCAGCTCAAGCTCGGATGGCAATGGTGACGCGCGATCCTCCTCCAAAGGTACTGGGAATTCCACAGCTCAAGATGATGTTTCTCAACAGCCCCGAGCTTCCCCCGAAGTCGCTCCTAGTTCTGTGGAGGGCGAAGCAACTTCGGTCGAGGTGTCGTCTACCTCGGAGCGCCCATCTCCTGATCAAGTCGCTGCCCCTTAAAAAATTCTAAGTCGTTTCTTATCCCCGGTATGTCGGGCGTATGATGTGTGTCAGATACTTGTCCGACTTTCTGTGTGGTATGAACCTTTTTTGCCTTTTGCCGCTGAGGCACACATGTTTGTGATCTTTATTACTTTGTTTAAACTAATCCTGTTTGTTTTAATCTTTGCTTTTGTGGCCTTTAATTTCTTAAGTTCGGATTGTGTGTTTTGCCTTTGTCGTACGGTAGTCCGGCATCTAATATTGCCTGACCCTGATGAATTTGACACTTCGACCATTGTGTTCTTGAATTTTATCTGGGGAGAACGAAATAATATTGCCTGATCTTGATGAAGTTGTCAATCTCGAAGCCTATATCTGGGGACAACGAAATAACATCGTTCTGGGTGCCGAAGTTCGATACCCATTTCTGTAACGAAGGACAATTGTGGGGCAATCCTCTAATCACTATTCTAAAAATGGAGACTCAACACATTGCTAAAAGTGCGAAATAATATTGGCCGGTTTTCGAGTTATTGCTGGAGGTGCCGAGGTCTGATACATAACCCAAACTAAAAACAAAATATGGCAGTCCCCGAGTCATTGCTCAAGGTGCCGAGGTTTAATTCATATCCAAAACTCAGAAGCAATATAGGGCAGTCCCCGAGTTACTGCTCGAAGTGCCGAGGTGTGATACGTAACCCAAACTCAAAAACAACGTAGGGCAGTCCCCGAGCCATTTCTCAAGGTGCCTAGGTTTGATACATAGCCCAAACTCAAAAACAACATAAGGCAGTCCCCGAGCCACTGCTCAAGGTGCCGAGGTTTAATACATAACCCAACTCAGAAACAACATAAGCCAGTCCCCGAGCCACTGCTCTAGGTGCCGAGGTTTAATACATAACCCAAACTCAAAAACAACATAAAGAATTCCCCGAGACACTGCTCTAGGTGCCGAGGTTTAATACATAACTCAAACTCAAAAACAACATAAGGTAGTCCCCGAGCCACTGCTCTAGGTGCCGAGGTTTGATACATAATTGATATTTTGTCCTGGAGCGTTTCTTTACAAATTGTCATAGACGACTCCTACGAGTAAAATGGACGAAGTAAAGCTACATTCCATGGTCTTTTCGATTCTTCGCCGGCTTTGTCTGCCTTGTTCTTTTCTGGTGACTGAGCATCAATTAGGTAATACGCATCATTGTACAATGCTTTGCTCACGATGAACGGTCCTTCCCACGGGGGCGATAGTTTGTGCATGCCGGCCGTACATTGCACTAACCAAAGAACCAAATCTCCTTCTTTAAACACTATTGGATTTACTTTCTTGCTGTGATATCTCTGCAAGTCCTGCTGATAAATAGCTGATCTTGATAGTGCCAACTCCCTGGCTTCCTCTAGAAGATCGACATCATCTTGCCGAGCTATTTCATTTACCTCAGCGGTTGTATACTGGGTAACCCTTGGCGAGTCATGTGTTATGTCGGCTGGAAGCACAGCTTCTACCCCATATAATAGAAAAAATGGTGTATACCCTGTTGATCTGTTTGGGGTAGTTCTGAGGCTCCATA
The DNA here is from genome assembly GCA_916181665.1 of Avena sativa. NCBI lineage: Eukaryota > Viridiplantae > Streptophyta > Magnoliopsida > Poales > Poaceae > Avena > Avena sativa. The sequence goes on along the minus strand of OV702281.1, from coordinate 410,249,624 downwards.
GTACTGCTGGTAGTTCCTCAATCCAACACCCTGCCGACCTTTGCAGTGGTTCGACGAGTCGTGGTTTTATTCCTGACAGTACTAGTCCATTAGATCTTTCTACTTGCCCATTAGATGTTGGGTGAGCCATCGAGACGACATCTAGTCTTATGTGTTTTTCTTGACAAAATCTAGCGAAGGCTCCTTCAGCAAAGTTCGTACCATTGTCTGTAATAACACTGTGTGGGTAACCATATCTCAAGATAATATCTTTGAGGAATTTTACCGCTGTTGGCCCATCACATTTCTTTATTGGATTTACTTTGATCCATTTTGTGAATTTGTCAACCATGACTAAGATGTGGGTCATCCCGCCTCGGGCCGGCTTGAATGGTCCCACCATATCTAAGCACCATACAGAAAATGGCCAAGTAATTGGTATCGTTTTTAACTCGGACGATGGCATATGTATCTTGCTTGCATATCTCGGGCAACCATTACATTTTTCGACCAGTTCTTTGGCCTCTTTCAACGCTGTCGGCCAATAAAACCCATGCCTGAATGCTTTGGCCACTAAAGCTCTGGACGAGGCGTGATGCCCGCATTCTCCTTGGTGTATATCTAGGAGGATCTCCTGGCCTTCCGCCGAGTTCACACATCTTTGCAACACGCTTGTGACGCTCCTTTTATACAGCTCATTGTTTATGATTGTATAAGCTTTAGCTCTTCTCAGTGTCTGTCTTGCCACTACCTCGTCATTCGGCAAAATCGAATCTCTGAGGAAAGAAAATATGGGTTGCGCCCATGTTGGTATATTTTTTATGGGGTAATCTCGCTATCTATTTCCATATTTTCCACTGACATAATTACCTCGGATTTCCCCATATCCATCCTTGCATCGACTGGGTTCATTTTTGGAAATTCCGGGTTACATTCCTTGTCAACTTCCATCGGCACACTATCTTCTCTTGATTTTGCCAGAATAAAAATGGATTCGGACTCTGGTGATGGTGTTATTGATGGTTTCCTCAGGTGCTCTAGGGAGATACCTGGGGGAATCGATTGTCTGGTTGATCCGAGTTTTGACAATGTGTCTGCGGCGTCGTTTTCCGCCCGAGGTACATGATGAAATTCACATCCATCGAAGTATCCACTGAGTTTTTGCACATGAAATCTATATAAGGCCATATTGGCATCTAACGCATCCCAATTGCCTGAGACTTGTTGTACTACTAGATCTGAGTCTCAGTAGCATAAGATTCGGCGTATGCCAATCTCTTTCGCCACCTTCAATCCATGGACCAGTGCTTCATATTCGGCTACATTGTTTGATGCGGCGAAGTGTATTTGTAACACATATGTCAGCTGATCTCTTTTTGGCGAGGTTAACACTATTCCTGCCCCCAAATCATTTCTTAGTTTGGAGCCGTCGAAGTGCATCGTCCAATAATTCGGATCTGGTAATGGTGGCTCATACTGTACCTCGGCCCAATCTATGAAGAAGTCGGCCACAGCCTGAGATTTGATCGCATCTCGCCTATTGAATTGCGGAGCATAGGGTGACAATTCAATTGCCCATTTTGCTATTCGGCCACTTGCATCTTTGTTGCTCAATATGTCGGCTATGGGCGCTTCACAGATCACTTTGATGGGGTGCTCTTCGAAGTAATGTTTAAGTTTCTTTGCTGACATGTATACCCCATATGCCATCTTCTGATAATGTGGGTAATTTTGTTTTGAGGCTGATAGTACCTCGCTTAGATAATATACCGGCCTTTGCATTGATTTATTATTTTCAATTTGCTCCACCATGATCACAGCGCTTACCACTCTATTCGTGGCGGCTATGTAAAGTAACATAGGTTCTTTCGATAATGGAGAAGCCAGGATTGGCGTTGTGACCAACATCTTTTTCAATTCATGAAACGCATTGTCTGCTTGTGGTGTCCAAATGAACTTATCAGATTTCTTCATCAATTGATAAAGAGGTAATGCTTTCTCTCCTAGCCGACATACAAATCGGCTAAGCGAGGCCAAGCAACCTGTGAACTTCTGTACATCATTTAGACATCTCGGAAATTCCATCCTTTCTACTGCTCTTATCTTAGTTGGGTTGGCCTCTATGCCTCGGCTAGACACGAGAAAACCGAGTAGTTTTCCAGCCGGCACACCGAAAGTGCATTTTTCCGGGTTAAGCTTCATTCGGAACCTTCTCAGGTTCGCGAAAGTCTTCCGGATATCATCCAGCAGCGTTTTGCTTTCTTTGGTTTTGATAACCACATCATCTACATACACTTGTACATTCTTTCCTATTTGGTCATGCAGACATTTTTGCATACATCTCTGATATGTTGCCCCCGCGTTACGCAGGCCGAATGGCATGGTGCGATAGCAATAAGCCCCGTACGGGGTAATAAACGCAGTCTTTATTTGATCGGCCGGATTTAACGGTATCTGGTGAAAACCAGAATACGCGTCTACAAATGATAATAGTTCACAACCAGCGGTCGAATCAATGACTTGGTCTATTCTAGGTAAAGGAAAAGGATCTTTTGGACACGCCTTGTTCAAGTTCGTGTAATCAATACACATTCTCCATACAATGGCTACATTCGGATCATCCTTCTTCTTTTCTACGAGCACTGGGTTCGATAACCAATCCGGATAGCACCTCCATGATGAACCCGGCCGCAAGGAGCCGAGCTATTTCATCCCCTATTATTTTTCTCCTGTCTTCGGCGAAGCGGCGGAGAGGTTGCTTCACCGGCCTTGCTCCGTGGCCTTACATTCATAGAGTGCTCAGCCAACTCCCTCGGCACACCTTGCAGATCCTGAGTTGACCATGCAAAGATATCCCGATTCTCACGGAGGAAGTTGGTGAGCTCGCTTTCCTATTTAGCATCTAGGCCGGCACCAATGGTGACGGTGCGCTCTGGGAACTGCTCATCTATCTAGAACTTTTTTGTTTCTTTAGTCGGCTGGAAAGAGACACTTTCATGCAGATTGGCCAATGCCGCATATTCAGTTGTGCCGACTGAGCGAGGGTTGCTACCTCCTGAATCCTTCTTTTTTCTCTTGCTATTACCAATGACTCGGCCAGTTTTGATCCGGCTGAAGCACATTCCATTGACTTCCTGTAATCTCCTGCTACTGTTATCACCCCTTGCGGCCCGGGTAACTTCATTTTTAAGTAAGCTATGTGGCAGCTGCCCATGAATTTGGCCAACGCCGGCCGTCCGAGTAGAGCATGATAACAACTCTCTAGGTCCACCACTTCAAACTCCAAATTTTCTGCCCTGCAGTTATCTCTTGTGCCGAATAATACATCCACTCGAACCTTTCCAATGGGTTCGCATGAAAGGCCTGGTACTATCCCATGGAATGTGGTCCTCGTGGATTGCATCATATTCTGCGATATTTCGAGTTTATGCATTGTATCTGTGTACATGATATTGATACTGCTCCCGTTGTCAATGAGTACTTCTGAAAATTTCACATTAATGCTTGGTCCGACAAATTTTGGATCTAGTACGAGTGCGTACGACCCCGGATTTGGCATTATTCTGGGGTGATTCTTGATGCTCCAAGTTATTTCCTGATCTGACCAAGGCATATATCTTGGTACTGTCGGCATAACTGCATTTACTTCCATATGCCGGCGCTGCACACTTTGCCTGTCTTGCTGTTCTGTTGTGAACATGCAATATGATTGATGATGTTCTCTGTAATCATTGCGTCCACTACCTCCTGGGTTCGTCCTTCCATCCGGACCCTGATTTATCACCTGATGCACAGCATCCCTCCGGTCCGAGTTATCATACCTCGGGGGAGGAGGTGGTAACATTAGCTGCTGTGCGTTTGCTCCAGTCAACTGTGGCTGATGCTGCTCCTACGGGGTTACCCATTGCATTTTTCATCCAGGCACACTGGCGAGTTGTATGATTGGACGGCCTGGCCGGGTTTGACGTGTGAAATTTACACGGCTGATCTAACATAGACTCAAACGTGTACTTCGGCCTCTCCTGCCATTGCTTCTTTTGCTCTGGTGTCCACTGTCTTTTCCCTTCATTCCTTGGTAACCATTGTTGAGGACCATTCTTTTGCCGCTGATTGTTTCCGTGACTCGGCTGATCTTGCACTACTGCTGCCACCTGAGTTGAACCATATCTATAATCCGGTCTTTGTTCTCTTATTCTTCCTCTGAAATCATTGCGCCTGGATGACCCGGCCACATCTCTTGCATATTGATCTTGATGTTCCCGATGATCTACTAACATTAATTCTGGTTGCGTCGGGTCTCCCAATGCATAGGAATCCGCTATCCTGATGGTTTCTGCCAAAGTGGTTGGCATATCTCTTTGCAGTCGCTGCCATAATACACTGGCATAGCGGCATCCTTGAGCGAACCAAGCTATTTCTTGTGATTCTATAACTCCCTCACACGAATTACTCAGGTTACACCACCGAGTTAAGAACTCTCTGTCTATCTCATTCGGCCTTTGCTTACACATGGCTAGCTGTTGTGGCCTGTTTGGCCTCTTGTAAGTACTGGTGAAGTTGCTAACGAACATTTCTTCAAAATCCAACCAACAGTTGATGCTGCCTGCTGGCAGATTATTCAGCCATACTCTAGATGGTCCTTCCAACATTTGCGGGACATATCGCACTGCCCATCATAAGTTTCCGCCAGCTATTTTTACTGTAGTGGCATAATCAATCAACCAATCCTGTGGTTTGGTGCTCCCATTATATGTTTTTGTGCCCCTTGCCAGCTGAAAGTTTGGCACAGGCGGCTCGCCCATGATCCATGGTCCGAAACACATCGGACCTGGTGGACCCTGTTCTTCTAACAGCTCAGATCGGTATAGCCGGTCCAGCTTTACTCTTGCATCACTTGACGGCAAATCTCTGTACGGAACTCTTTTCTGCATTCCATAGTGGTTATTTCCACCATGAACCGCATATTCCATTTCGGAATATCCATCATTATACCTCTCATTCACCTGATTATGGCGAGCTGGTCTCACTTCCCTTTCCTGCCGAGGTTCATATCTCGGTTGTGGATTGGGTGGCGGTTCTCTCCTTCCTTCATCCGGGATATTATTCTCGTGATTTCCTCTTCCGAGATCTCCTCTTCCGAGATCTTCATTACCTCGGCTTCCGTTGCCTTTCTCGGCACGGCCGGGGTTTCTCTCGCCACTGTTACCTCGGCTCCTGTTGCCTCTATTTTCATTTGCTTTTCCGGCTATCGCCGGATCATATGGAACAATTTGCTTATTTCTTTTTCCCGAAGTTACCGCCCTGTCTTTCCGCGCATTGTTTTCGGGCGAGGATGCTGCTGCCACCGATAAGGCAGGTGCTGCACCAGCCGAATGAACCATTCGCGATGCACCAGGCCTCGCTGGGTCTTCCCTAAGCATTTCTTCATTCTGCTGGTTCACAATGCGCACCAGTTCATTCACTCTCTCTTGCTGTTTTTGCCGGGATTCGCCGGTCAATCCTTCTAACTCTAGTGCAGCGGCATTTGCCGCCCTCAGGTTCTTTGCCGGGGTACTGTATCTCGGCAAACCTAGATCAACTGATTCTGCCCTATGAGCATCATGCTCTTTGTTGATATCATCTATGAGGTTCTTCCCTCTTAGTCTCAATTCGTCGACCCGCTCGGGGGCGACGTCAAGCTTGTTTGCCCTAGCATATTCTCGCAGGGTCCTGTTTAAAGACTCCCGCAATGCTGACACCTTTTTTGCCTCTACTAGCACTTTTTGCCTGGTCTCTTCTAACTCTGCCTGAGCGTTTGCCGGATCAAGAATCGGCGCTACAGGTGTAGTCATATTATCTATAGTTGCCTGGAGAATGTTTTCTGGGTTTTCCAGAAGTGGCCCTCTTACCCTTGGTGCCTTTGGGGTCGTATCCTGCACCTCGTCTGGGTTTGCCGTTGAAGGAATTACCTCGGTGGGCTGTGGAGCTGCCTTCTTGGTGGCCACCTGCACACTCGTCGTCGGATCTCTGCTTGATCCGGCGCCTGCTATTCCCGCCTGCACCCCGGCTACGACCATCACCTCGACGCTGCTGACGGGGCGCACTCCGCGTGGACCGTTTGCGGCGCTAAGGGGAGGCTCTCCTGCAACAACAACTTGGTGAGGATAAACGCCGGAGGTGTCGACGCCGATGTAGATCTGGTGCAGGCCCAAGTTCATGAAGACGCCGTTGCGTGGTGGAGTTTTTCCCTTGAAGCTTCCTGCGTTGTCACTGACGTAGTCACAGAGATCAAATCTCTTGACTAAGCCAGAGACAATGCGCTCGCCAGTGTGGATGAAGTTTCCCGTCCGGATCATGACTCCAGCTAGCACTGTTGCTGGCCCCACAGTGGGCGCCAACTGTCGTGGTGGTGGCACGGCAGATGCCATGGGTAGGCTAAAGTATGGGGACAATGGATACTAGAGGGATCTAGGGAGGGAAGATGTAGTTGATTCTACACACAGAAGACTAAGGTAAGATCTTTATTTCTCCTTCCTTGGGCTACAAGTGCTCCTTGAGCTGAGTACAAGTAGAGAGGAAGAACTTTACCAGCCTAACGGTACTAAATGAGCCGATGCCCTTCTCAGAGTCCAAGCCTCCTCTTATGAAAGGGCATGTATGCCCCCATGTGTGGTTTTGGTAATTAATGACAATCTCTATGGACTAATGTGTAAATTGAGTTTCACTTGTAGGTTTGTCCATTGGCATCGCTTGGGCCATGTGTTGGTCTCAAGGTTGGAAGATGAAGAAATGTCCAAGGGCTTTGTGCCCGTTGGAATCATGAAGAAAGAAGGAGCTTGAAGGTCGATCAAGGCATGTGCAAAGAATTGCATCAAGATGGATCAACCTCAAGTAGGGATGAAGAAGGGCGAGCTCAAGATGCGCCATCTCTAGAAGATCTCATGCTTGAAGCTTGTCATCCTCGTGCTCATGGAATGATGAAGACAAGTTCAAAGAAGAGGTTTCCCCATGGAGTATGGTGGAGCAATTTGCAAGTCTTCATCTTCATCAAGCAAGAGCATCCAAGAAAGGTGTTCCCACTATAGAAGAACAAGACGGTCTACATCAAGTTCAAGTGGGATGCTCAAGGCAAAGGTATGTTCTTGATAGGGTTTTTCTTTTGCCGGTCTCGTATTGTTAGTTGGGAGACCAGGTTTAGGATAGATAGCTGTGCTATCAAGAGGGGATCTCAAGCGGGTGTCTCGTCTGCATCGTTCGGAGAGAGCTCAAACCTTTGCATTCATAGCATCATCTTTCTTGGTTGTTATTTGGTTCTTGTCCATGAGAGGATCTAGAGCTTGTGGTCACCATCATAACAAGCTCTAGCTCATCATCTAAGAATTTCACTTGCATATCTTATTGCGGTTTTTGATCTTGCGAGTTTTCCAGCTCCACACCTTGGGGGATAGATCACATATATATTCATGATATTTTCTCCCAAGGTGATACCCAATATTTCGAACAAAATTGGTTTCATCCCAAGGATTCTATTCGTCGTTATCTTTCCAACAAAATTGGTTTCATCCCGTTTGGAGTTCGGATGCAAAAGTTATTGCGTTTCTGGTTTTCTGGTTTCTGGAATTTCCCTGACCGGAAGTTCCGGCTTCCCACCGAAAGTTCCGCTAGGGCATCTTTGCCGCCGAAAGTTCCGGTGGAAGTTCCGGGTCTTCTTCCGCTCACGCTCAGTAACCTTCTATTTTGAAGCGTTCTATTTGCCGGAACTTTGTCGGAACTTGCATCGGAAGTTCACCGGAACTTCCGGTCTGTTTTGACCGGAACTTCCGGTTGCGCTTCTGGAGCGGGCGTCAACGGTCTGATGACCGTTGGAGCCAGGCTGGGCGGAACTTCCGCCCAGAGCCGGTTCCGGCCATGATTCGTTTTTTCAGTTTCTCGCTCCGCAGTTTTCGACCGTTGGCTGGGTGCCACCGGAACTTCCGGCCTCCCACCGGAAGTTCTGGCCAGGTGTCGCGAATGCCCATAACGGGCAGATCTGGGAGCCCTTTAAAAGGGGCTCCTCTTCCCCTTCGTGGGTTTGAGCTTTTTCTCTTGGTTCTTGGCTTTCTCTCTCTCCTCCATTGTCAACCTTGAAGAAGCTTTCCCTCTCCCTTTCCCCTCCTATGATTCTTGCATCTTTTTGAGGGATTTGAGAGAGGAGATCTAGATCTACAATCCCCCCAGGTCAAATCCCTTCTTTGTGAAGGAATCATTGGGATCTAGATCTTGGAGAGTCTTGTGTTCTTCCTCCCTTATTCCCCCAATAGCTTTTGTAGCTTTGTTGGAATTTGGGAGAGAAGGACTTGCCCTTGCATTTGGTGCATAGGTTTGAGTTCTCCTCTTGTGTTCTTCCTCCCTTATTCCCCCAATAGCTTTTGTAGCTTTGTTGGAATTTGGGAGAGAAGGACTTGCCCTTGCATTTGGTGCATAGGTTTGAGTTCTCCTCGGAGATTCGACGAGTTCAAGCTTGTGAGCTTGTTTCTCTTGGATTCCTTGGAAGCCTAGACGGTTGTGTGGTTGGATTGTTGACCTTTTGTGGTCTTGTTGACCTTTTGTGGTCTTGTAGCCTTTTGTGGCGTTGTTGGCCTTTTTGTGGCATTGTTGGCCTTTTGTGGCTTTGTTGTTGGGAGCCTCCAATAGAGTTGTGGAGTTAGCCCCAATCTTGTACGGGTTCGGTGACCGCCCTCAAGCGTCCCATAGTGGAGCAAGTGCCCGCCTTTTGTGGTGCGCACTTGGGAGAATAGGGTGAGCCTTTTGTGGCGTCGGTGAGTTGCGTTCTTTTGCATCCGGGGTGAGGCCTTGTGTGGCGTTGGGTGAGCATCGAGCCACCACACCTCGAGGTGATCCATTTGTGGCGTTCGGAGAGCATTGCGCCATCGCACCTCTCCAACGGAGACGTAGCTTCTTTGGAAGTGAACTTCGGGAAACAAATCTTTGTCTCCGCGCCTATCGGTTATCTCTCAACCGAACCCTTTACTTATGCACTTTACATTGTGATAGCCATCGTGCTTGAAGTATTTATACCTTGCTATCACCTTGTTGCTTGTATTGCTTAGCATAGGTTGTTGGTGCACCTAGGTGAACTTAGTGGCTAGGTTTTGTGCTCAATAAATTAAAGGTTAGTTTTATTCCGCATTTACTTGAGCCTAAACCGTAATATTTTTAAAAGCCTATTCACCCCCCCTCTAGGCGACTTCCTTTGTACTTTCACCTTATAAAGGAGAACCTTGGGCTCCTCTGGGGCTGACGTGGCAAGCATATCTATGCTTGTCCCAATATAGTAACTCGGCGGCCTCCTTTCTGTGTCGCCCTTCTAACGACGGCAAGGTTCCAGAGAACCCCACCTGCATGCCTCAGGCTTCAGGACTGTCACCTCCGTGACCTCCTTCTGCCCCTCTGTCGCTCTGCGCCTTGTCCTTTGTGCTTGGCTCTGCTCAGATTCTCCCTAGCCTGCGACTAGAGTTTGACTATTGGCATCTCCTTCTCCTGCAAGCTTCATATCATTCGGCCCCGTCTCGCATACCTCAGCTTGGCCTTCACCTGCATTAAGATTATTCGGGCTGACCCGGCCGACTTACGCAGTATCCCGGCCGGGTAATGCCTTGCTATCATCATACGGGTTCTACCCTTTCACACCCCGGCCTACCTTTACAGGATTCGGCCGATTTAGAGTGTAACTCGGAAACTGGACGGGGAATCTCCTTTCGTCTTTCCCCCGTCCTTACCCTATCCGGGGTCACCTCCCCAACACTGTGGCGCATAAGACTATATGCACCACAGAAGTTAGTTTCTGTAGGAAAAACATATTCTACCCCCCCCCCCCCCCCCCCGTGGATCGCCTTTTTAGCGATTATTTAGATTTTCAAAATTCGAAAAGAGTAAAAAGTTATGGCAAAAAGATCGTTTTTTCCTGCAAAAAATAAAAAATGAGGACAAACTTCTGTGGCGCATTTCTTCCATATGCGCCACAGAAGTTTTGGGAGGGATTCGAATTTTGAATCCCTCCCCCCTTCTCCCTCTCTTATACTCTTCCACTCCTCCATCCTTCTTCTCCTCCACTTCTTCTCTCATTCTCCTCACCTTCTCCTCCTCCTCCTCCTCCTCCTCCTCCTTCTCCTCCACCCCGGTGAGCTTCTCCTCTCCTCCTCCTCCTCCTTCTCCTCCTCCTCCTCCACCACCACCCCGGTGAGCTCCTCCCTCCTCCACCCCGGTGAGCTCCTCCTCCCACCTCCCACCTCCCTCCTCCTCCTCCTCCTCCCACCTCCCTCCTCCTCCACCCCGGCGAGATCCTCCTCCGGTGACCTTCTCCTCCTCCAGTGACCTTCTCCTCCTCCTCCTCCTCCTCTTCCTCCTCCTCCTCCTCTTCCTCCTCCTCCTCCTCCGGCGGCCTCCTCCTCCTCCGGCGGCCTCCTCCTCCTCCGGTGGCCTCCTCCTCTCCTCCACCGCCGACCTCCTTCTCTCCTCCACCAGCGACCTCCTTCTCTCCTCCATCGGCGACCCCCACCTCCGGCGAGCACCACCTCCGGCCAGATCTGGCCGGCGTTTTTTTTTGAAATTTCAAAAAAACTTCTGTGGCGCATATTGGCCAAATGCGCCACAGAAGTTTGAGATCTGGTTCGGGACTTCTGTGGCGCATTTTGGCCATATGCGCCACAGAAGTTTTTCAGACTTCTGTGGCGCATTTCAATATGCGCCACATAACTGAACTTTAGTGGCGAGATAACAGTGGCGTATCCCATATGCGCCACAGAAGTCCCAAAATGGTGCGCCACTGATGGGCCTTTTCCTAGTAGTGGTAAGGTCGGTCCGGCCGCTTCATCGAACATTTCCACGGCATGAACAAGTACATGTGGGATGATAACAACTATAAAATCAATTCCCACATATCACTATGTGTTCTAACCATACCAACACATCTACGCATAGATCGACTCTAATACCACTGATAGGTTCCAAACCAGAAAACAAATTTTTTGTAGCAAAGCGAATGTCAGAGCTAAGATCTATTTTATGAAGATGTAAGGTAACATAGGGATTCGGTGTTCATACCTATGAAGACCGAAAGCGTTTAACGTTTCACGAGAAACATGGATGTTGTAGTCGAATGGCGTAGTCAACCTCAAGGTCGAGTAGGCGTCCAAGATCCAAGCGTCTAGTGCCACAACTGGTAGCACCTCGAAAGTTCTACACGCATCTACTTTAGAGACGTCCCCTGGCTCCGGTCTAGCGAAGCAGTGGAAGAATAAATATCCGGACCGAAGATCCAGTAGCATGACGATGTGTGTATGGTGGAGAAACCCCTATCCCCGTATGTACGTTCCTTCATGGGAACTACGTGCGCGCGCACGAGAGAGAGAGAGAGAGAGAGAGAGAGAGAGAGAGAGAGAGAGAGAGAGAGAGAGAGAGAGAGAGAGAGAGAGAGAGAGAGAGAGCAAAAGACAATTGATGGGATACTTTGAGGGGAGGGGTTCCCCTCTTTATATAGGTGGAGGAGGAGTGCCATCACAAGGAGGTGGGCGGGTGGAACTAATCCCACCCGCCGGCCCCCCATGCGGGGTTAGCCTATGGCCACTAGCCTCCCTTGGCCCTCCTTGGGGTTCCTCCCCCATATGGGTCTTTCCCTCTAGGAGTGACCCAATTAGGTGACTGACCGTAAAATCAATTAAAAATATATTTTTAATATTAATATATGTAAATAATATGACATACATATTATTTAATTCCTCTTACTCCGAAACTCCTTCCGGAACCCCCGGTCATCATCAAGTATCTCTAGAACCATTCTGGTACCACCCTAGAACTATTCCAGAGTTTTCTCACTTTTCTCCAACAATCTCGAATTAATCCCTAAGCGTCATCTACCCTTAAGAGTGCCACCCTTACGGTTTGGGAATGCGTAGACATGATTGATAAATCTCTCCGATCAATGACCAACAACAAGATCTAGAAACCCATGATGGCCCCCTTAGCATTCCACAAATTAAATTGATCGCTTGAACCTTGAACATCGAGTCTCATTTCCATTGCTACATACTATCTGGTTTGCCCAAGACCTGATCTTTGGTATCTTCGTATCTAGTTCGATCTTGTTACCGATAAACATATTTACTGATTCACATGATATTACATTCCCGTTACCTAGTCACATGTTTGCAAACTTGTAGATGTTATCTCACCGAGTGATCCTAGGGTATCTATCCATCACGTGGATGGTCAAATCCCGATCTCGATGCATATGCCTCAACCTACCCATTTGGAATACCCATGAGACACCTTTATGATCATCCTGTTACAGTGTGATGGTTTATGTAGTCAAAGAAGCCTCGAGTGGTAGTGATTAAATATGATCCTATGGTCAAAGGAATGGGTTACTATGTTTTACTAGATATCGCAATGTTAAACTTTGTGACTGAATCTTATTTCTACTATGGTTGTATATGTGTCCATCACATCATTCGTCCAATGAAGTGACTTCGTTATCAATTAACATAAATATAATGTCCATGATCAGGAAACCTCGATCATCGGTTGCCCATTGAGCTAGTCATCTAGAGGATCTAGGGACTCGGTTTGTTTATATACCATACGTGTATTAATGTTTCCGCTTAATATAGTTGTAGCATGGTATAAAACTATTACGAACTAATGAGATATGATAATAAAACATCTTTATTATTTGACTTTAGGGCATATCTACAATTGGGTGCATAATAATACTTGAGACGGTTGCCTCACATAATTTGTGGATTTGGCACTCTTTTTTCGGCATGAAAGGTTCTAACAATGATATCAAACTTGCTCCAGCGCGCCGGATGGGCTAGCCTCATGGTTGTGCTGCCAGCCATGCACATCGTAGGGTCCGGCCTCCTGGTTGTGCTATTGGCCATGCACTCCGAAGGGGCCTGCGCCGCGGGACTTGAAGTAATGGACAGTGTACGCCATTACCTTAGGACCCTCGATGAACTAACACCCCAGAGGTTGTGCATCAGATGTCGCTCGACCTGGTGGTGCTCCCTCCCCCTTCCGCCGCCTTGGTGGCGGACCTTATGTCCTTGGTCACTCAAAGGTGGGTGATGGTCCGGTCACGGGGTAATTTGAGATGCGACTTCTTCCCGAGTGTTGGATCGCCATCCATTTGTAGGTGCACACTGCCGTCTCTGGTCCTTCTACGTGCCAAGATAGAACTTGACACCAGCAATGGTTACCGCCGCACCCCATGTGGGAAACTTCGTTGGCTTCTTATGCACACCACGAAAAATCCTCTCATTTGGCATGTTATTACATCGAGAGCTAACAAAAAAACACTAGACTAAAAGTATATCTAGAAATTATCTAGCTAAAACAATCTAATTACAAACCACATTACACACTACACTAGAATTGTACAATGCCGATGAATGTGGCTTCCCGGCGAGCCACTCCAGGATAGGGGAGCGCCCGGAAATAGGAGGTCAGGCGGCGTACATGGTCAGGCTCGCCGGTTCGGCGACGTGTGCGAGCGGGCGAGCTGGTTGACGCACACAATGTTCTCTACACAATGCCTAGGAGAGAACGACGGGCACAACGAGAGGAGAAAAGGCGACGTTGTTCAGTCACGAGAATGGGGGATAGGAAGTGGCGGGTCCTCGCCCTCTGATTCAGCATGCTCGACGTCACGATACACGTGTCCCCGCATCCTGACCACATATGGCTTTGTTTTTTCAGAAGATAGAGGAAAAACTGCTTGTTGAAGACGATGGCACGAGTTCTGGAGGGTTGTATATGGGCCCGATACCTCGACACGTCAGCAAAATACACGGTCGGTGAAGATTTGGACCATATATGGACCAAGAAAATGAGACCAAGGACTATTCTAGCATATTTTCTAAGTTCAAAGATTATTTTAGACATGGCCAATAAGTCTAAGGACCGTGGATGAATTTCACTCTAGAAGCAGGTTGTGCGTCTAGCCGCAACACTAGAGCGGACGGACAATGCATGAAAGTGATGGCCGGCCGGATGAGCCATATCCATTGCCTAGGGGTATCATTTCGCGGAACAACGGGTGCCATGTGGACACAGGATGTTTGATGCCAGGGACGTAGTCTTGCAAAGTTCGCGGAACAACAGGTGCCATGTGGACACATGATGCTTGTGATGTTTGGTAGGGCGAACTCATAGATATATATTTGTTTAACTAGAACCATGGTTGGGGCAAACGCCCCTTCCTTATATTTGTGTTGTATAAAAATTACTTTTGATGGCTATTCAAGAATTCCAATCAAGACATGATAGTATAACATAAAATCAAAACTGGTAATTTGAATTGTTGTACTATTTAAAAACACAAGGTAATATAAACTTATGTAAATAGAAGTAAAACCTACGAAGCTATCGATAATGAAGCTTTGACGCGACCCTGAAGTTCTAGGCAATGGTAAAGCTTGAGCTTCTTTTTCGATCTTTCTTAAATTTACCAAGATCAAGATTTTTTAATATCACTCGTCGCTCGATGTAGCACTCATAAGAAGATATCCATGCATTTTAAAGTTTGTTTTTGTACTATTTCTGATATTTGACAGCTTTTGTTATACTTATTTGGACAAACATATTAATAGTTGTAAGAATACACAAGTTCCATATTTACACTTTGATGCGTAGGGATTGCTTAGACAAATCCCGAAATTGGTTGCGGTAAAATTCGGAGCTTCTGAAAATTTGTCCCTCCATGACCAGTTCTTAGAGGTCGCCAAAATGATTTAGAAAGATAATGTCAAATGAAAAAAGTTAAAACATGAAATTTATGACCTGTTTCCAAATCTTTCCTATTTATAAACAGTTCAAATCTAAGTTCGTATGCAGAAAACAGCTAGAATTGTATACATAAGATAGATGTCTATATATGTAGTTTTCTTTTGCCAGAAATCAAAAGGTAGGTTGACCGCCCCACCTTGCCCTGAGGAGAGCTCCGCCCCTGCTTGCTGCGTTCCGTTGTTCCGCCGGCTTGCCCGACCTGGGTAAGAAGGTTTTTCCACTACTAGTAGTACTCCACTTACCTTTTTTAGCCTAACTAACACGACGTGTCAGACGACGCGCTGGTCCATTATATTGGCGATTCGTGATTGCAGTCGGTTTACGGTCACAGTCAACGGAAAGCTGCAACTTATAACTACTATACAAAAGTTATCCGAGTAGTTTATTTATAAGATGGAACAATGCGTGGGACTGGGAGTACGAAAGGAGAGTCTCTCCGGCATATTTTCATCATGCATGACCGCTCGAGTTAAGTGATCACAACAAACTGTAAATTAAACAACACCCACTGATAGATCCTGATGCAGTACTTTACACAGGTATTATTATCTGCAAGGTAGCTTTGCACTTGTTTATTACAACTGGACCGTACGTGTGTGTGGAGTACAGATGCTAGCTAGGTACTGACATTAGCCGTAGGACGAATGGAGTGATACCTCTAAACAGTAAACACACACAAATTCGCCAAAAAAGAAAAACAGTAAAAACACACACAGGACACAGCTCCTTCAACCAAATGAAAATTATGCTTTTTTAATTACCTCTCCGATCCGACATAATCCACAGTCCCAGATATATAGAAACCGGGCCCCGACAAATTTATAGAACAGCGACGCGCGCGCAACGTGCGTACGTACGTGTGGATCCGGTGACCTCGTATGATCACTTCGCATTACGTGAATGTACGTTCGCACGTACAGTACGTACGTACGTCGCAGCTGGCAGCTCATGATCACTTCTCTAGTGATGGTGCTGCGGGTCCGGGCCGCCGGGCACCTCCCGCTTGTGAGCGGCGTCTCCAGCTCCTTCCAGCCTCCTCGCGTAGTTCCACCTCCCCCGGCGAATGCCACCGCCGCCGCTGGCCGCATTATTATTGGTGTTCGCGGTGGCGTAGAGGTCTGGCAGGGCGCGAGCTTGGGTCGGCGTGGCGACGAGCCCCGCGCAGACGATCAACACCATGAAGAGGACAGCGGCGCCGGTGCGGGAAGCCATGGAGAGCTAGCTAGAGTTAGTTGCGAGACAAGTGCTCTGTGCTCGAGGCGTATCTAGCAAATGCCTGATCAGTGCGTATCTAGTGAGATGTGCGCGCCAATGGCAATGGAGAGCTGGATATCCTTTCATGGCCAGGTGCCGCTCTGTATTTATAGGGCGAGCTAGTAGTATACAAGAGATGAGATGGACCCATTAGCGGTTACAAAAGAAACATAAGACAGCGGGGCCGGGCGTTGCTGTGGATAATTGGTGGAACCTACCGCGCGCATTGGACAAAGCGGGCCACGTCCACGTAGGGGCACCATTGGACTGGTGTCGGATGAAGCTCCCCTGTGACTGTGAGCCTGTCCGAGTGGCCACCCATCGCCACCGGCTACGCATCCATCACAACGATACTCTTCGTCCTCTGTTTTTTCCATACTATATGCTCTGTGCCTACGCTACGAACGCCCATGAGCCAATGTTCTTCTCCTATGTGGCTATGTGTTGCTAACCCCTGCACAATTTAATTGCCCACAATAATCTGCTCCACATGACATGAGTGAGTGCGCCACGATGAGCATAGGAGAAGATTATTGCGGGCAATTAATCGCAACAGCATCGCCGCCCCTCTCTTCATGTACGTACGTACCACCTGCCCAAGCCTTTTATGGAAAAAACATCTATCTGTTTCCATACTATTTACTTGTGTACAGATAGTGTGTTTGGTGCTCAACGTTTTGCAATGAACAAGCTTTTGACCAAAAATATGCTAGCTTACCGTAGGCCAGGAATGTTCTGATGTATACTTTCTAGTAGTATATTTAAAAGTATACGCGGCTAGTCAAAATGATTATACTAGCCTACCCGCAAAAAAAAAATGATTATACTAGCCGAATGTGCTAAAGCCAATCAAAGTTGACCAATTGGCCAAAAAAAGATTCTTCAGATTTGTCAAATAAAATTGATGCTGTTGAATTTGGCAACAAAAGTTACTCCATATCATAAAATTGTTCTTGGTGACGTTGTAATTTAGAAATACTAAGTAGCCCATATCAGTGACTGTTAACGTCCAAAACCAAAAAAAGGTGGAATATGTGTATGTCAAGCTCAACTTCAAAAGGACCGGAAAACAGCTGCGTTGAAGCAAACCTATGGCATGCCATATTAGTACAGTAGAGCCTGGCAAGTCACAACTTAAATGCCATGGGGTTGAAGCAGTCATGGGTTGATGTTCTTCAATAACTACAAAGTCATGGTGAAAATCCACAAAAATGATATGCTCAACGTGGGACTGGTGGAAATCATGCTCTGGTTATTGACTAAAGACACAGGTATTGATCCTCAGACTTCACAATTGCAATGGTAGAGAGCTAAGATACTCTACCATTGGGTGAGTCTCATCCATCTGTTTACCGAATGAATGGACCAGATTGTTTAATAGAAAAGGCATTACAATATTTTTTTGGAAGTACACTAAAACTCTAATATGCCTTGTGCATCTCCTCCCTTCTTTCCTTGGTGCCACACCACTGCTGGTGTATGCTGTAGTTTTGCCTACCGTGCAGTACAAGTAGAACCCAAACCATTGCTCACATGATATGCAGGTAGACATCAGTCACATTTCCCATTCTGTATCTACACCAAGGACAATGCCAGTTTACCTGCTTACAATTCAGAGATACACAAGTACCTCGAGAACATCATAAGATGGCAGCAAGAAAAATCAATCAGCCTTTGGAACTATACTTGCATTTGGTAAACTGGATCTTCTTGGAATTTTCAATATTTACAATCCCAGCTTGATACGGGGTCGTGATATCTAAGGCCACCAGCCATTGCATTAGATAATGCTTTGAATTCTTTGACCAAATCACCTTTCTAGTACCAGGACAACACTGCATGGTCATCATTCAATTAGTAAACACGAACCTTTGTAGCTACGCAGACAGTGCCTAGTGGAAAGAAAAGCAATAGCAAATACTCCCTCCGCGTCATGAGTAAGAGCCCATGCTTGGATACTATATTACCCATGTTTCGCTACTAATGTGCATGCTTCGTCAAAAGCTTGTAGTACCTCATATTATCAGTTGATGCCTCTGTCCTGACCAGTGCTTTATCATCTCTGCAACCGATTTGCCACACCCTAACGACCTTGGCTGACTAACCCATAACGCAAAGAGCCGCGTCGCAAGAACTTGCTTACCAAAAAGAAAGCCACGTTTCAGATACTCATTGAGTAGGAAAGACACCTGGTGACAGCATTCCCAGAAATCCAATCATCATAAATGCATCGGCTCTTCGGATGCAGGTCACCATCAATTAGATGCAATTAAAGCATAGTAAATACAAAGGGATCTTACTGAACTCGTCCCAGTCATTTTCTATATGTCCATAGGCTGCAAGTAGCTATCACACCTTCTATTTTGACAACAGTCCTGCTCCTTTTACTCTCCTTTTGCCTGTGAATCAAAAACACCTTTCTCTAGGTTAAAAACAGAATAAGCACTGAAAATTGTAGATTACTGATGCTCATTAAAATTTATATATGCCATGGCATAATCTTCATTTCTCATATTCCACTTCTTACCTGAATTCAGTGACTACGATATTTCTCCAGATATTTCCGACTTGGTAGGCATTTCCATTTTGCTTTAATGGAGTTCCACACCTCCCTTGCAACTTTCACAAAATATGAAGACCAATTTCAATTCCCAAAGAGAAAATTGTCACTGGGGACATGGAAGGCTGGATCAGTAAAGGGAACATATCCAGGTCAACCAGAAATAGTAGCCCACCCTTTAGCCCCACCATGATGCGTATTCCTGATCGACACCATGGACGGTGGACGCCTCTTGCTACTTGGCACACTACACGCGGAAAGGGGGTGTTTTCCTTCTGTATTTAGCCACCAGATGATGGTAGAAGCCAAACCAGTGGGAGGGTACGAAAAAATGCCGACCCACAATGAACCACCTACAAAGCTTCATCAATGAGGACGCTTCCAATCAACACCCTTCAAAGATCGAGTGGGGTGAACAAAACTAGGTGATGTGGTTGGTACAGATTCTTAGCAGTCACACATGCTCTATTACGAGATTGTTCAACTATAATTTGCATGATAGCCTATATCATTGTTGTATTATCACCGCAAAGTGCAACCAAAATGCATTTGATATCCATTATGGTCTAAATATTGAATCAGCAACTCTTTTGACAGATTGATGTGAGAACATACGCACCTCCATTGTTCACCGAGACCATGGCTAGCTAAACACTTGAGTATCTAGCATGCCATATTTATTGCATCCTTGGAGGAATGTGCGCCATAAGATAGTACTTGGACGGAAAGGCATGCCTTTAATCACAGCACCAGCTTGCTCTAAATCACCACATTTGCATAGCATGTCAACAACACAAATGTAATGCTCCATGTCAGGTTCAGTTGAGTAATCAGCTTCAATACGTTTGAATATCTCCATTCCCTCCTGCACAAGTCCACCATGTCTACAAACTGAAAGGACTGCCAGAATTGCTACCTTGTCAGGTTTGAAGCCAGACTCTTCCATAGCTTTAAACCATGACAGGGCCTTACGAGAAAAACCATTAAGTGCAAGGCCAGAAATCACAGCTGTCCATGAGATAATGTTCCTATTTTCCATTTCCTCAAAGGCTTTCAAACAGTCTTCAATTCTACCACATTTAGCATACATATCCAGCAACATATTATGGACATAAGTATCAGAGCACCCAGAACTGGTCTTAATAATAAGCCCATGAACCAACCTACCAAGGACCAGGCTGTTAATTTTTGTACAAATACTCAGCAAGCTCACAGATATATAGTTATCAAAATGATGCCCTGAAATTCTCATCTGTTTGAAAAATCCAAAAGCTTCAGCATAATCACCATTCCGTGCACAGGCAGTAATAAGTATGCTCCACGAAATATTATCTCTCCTTTGCTGATGTAAAAGTAGCTCCTTGGTCTCTTGGTACATGTTTGCTTTGTTACATGCACCAGCTAAAACATTCATGGAGACATTACAGTAGTCAGGATCCAATGTAACACCATAAGCCAGGGCATCAGAAACAAAGCCATGTGAAACATAGGAAGATATAATAGCACTTGAAACATAGTCATGTCCATCGTAACCCAGTCTTGTGACCAATGACTGAATCTGACATAGATCCAACAGTGATGGATCCTTGAGCAATGATGAAAAAGTAAACTCGTTTGGCCTAATCCCTGATCGTAACATATCTCTCAGAATAACAAACAGAGTTGGAGCATCACCATCCAACTTAACAGAAATCAGAGCATTCCAACAAGCAGTGCTCTTGTTATGCATCTCTTCGAGCACTTGACGAGCATCCCTCTTACCAACACATTTCGTGTAGAAATCAACCAGTGAAGTGTTCACAAACACTGTCGTATTCAGATTATGCTTGATAGATTTGGCGTGAACAGTCTTCCCAATCCCCTGTCCATTTAAACTGGTGCAAGCATAAAGAAGACTGGAAAATGTAGTTTCATTGGGCAAAGCACCCTGACCTTCCATTGCCGAGAAAAGGTCGAAAGCTCTCCCTGGCAAGTTACTCCTAGCAAAAGCAGTGATCATTGTATTCCATGAAACCACATCTCTGAACATCAACCCGTTAAATAGCTTCTCCGCCACACAAACTGCGCCACAAGTACAGTAAGAATTCAGCAAAGAGTTCGCGACTGCTGAGAAGGAATCCATTGCAATTTTGATGGCAAGCCCATGAACTAGCTGTGGTGAGCCAAATGCAGGCAAGACCGCCACGAGAGAGCCTTCGGACAGCCCATCACCGCTCCTCAGGAGTTCCCTGAACCAGAACACGGCATCCTCGACACGCCCATACTGCACGAAGGAAGAGACGAGACAGTTCCAGGTGACGACGCTTCGCGCAGGCATTTCCGCGAACAGGTGGAGCGCCTCGCCGAACCGCCCTTGGCATGCGAGGAAACCCAGCAACGCCGTCCCGGAATACGGGTCGCTGTGAAGCAGGCCGCGCTTGAGGACGTGCGGGTGCAGCTGCGCGGCGCGGCGTGGGCACAGAGAAGGCGAGGAGGAGAGGATTGGCGCAAATGTGAACGCGGTCGGGGCGACGCCCGCGGCGAGCATGCGCGCGAGCAGCGAGAATGCGTCGGCGGCGCGGCCGGCTCGGGAGCGGGAGGCGATGAGGGCGTTGAAGTGGGAAGGGGAGAGGAGCGGCTGGGTGTCCCAGCGCGGCATTCCGTCGCGCGGGAGGCGGGCATGGCGTGGAACGGCGAATCGTGCGGCTTTAGGGAGAACAGGGCGGCTGTGTTGGCGCGGAGAGAGGAGAGCTCGACCGGGTAGAGGCTGGTTGGCGCGCACGAAAGTTGGACTCCTCCAGGCTCTAGATCTGGGCCACGAGAGCACGGGAGTGAAGAACTGGGTGTGTGTTTTTGGAGGCCTGTCGAGCCGTGTACTGGGGGTGGCTCGGTGGCGAGCCTATATCAGGGCCTGTCCAGAGTCAACTCTGGAAAACCATATATGACGACTAGGTGGGCCGTTATCTTACGCCGCACACGGCACACCCCGCGCATCTGTTTTATTTATATTTCGTTTTTTCTGTTTTCTTCTTTTTAGTTTTTCTTTTACAACATTTTATATGATTGTGATTTTTGTTTAGATTGAAAAAATGTTTAGATATTATAAATAGTTCATACTTTTTAGTTTTTTTCAATTTTTGAAATTTATTTCATTTTAAAATGTTTAGATTTTGAAATCAAAATGTTTATATTTAAAATTTGATCAAATTATGATTTATTTAGATTTAAAATTGTGTTCATATTTAAATGATGTTTAGAAATCGAACAAATATTTATATTTTCAATTTTTCTAAAACATTGAATTTTAAAATTTTAGATCTAGAAATGTCTAGTTTAAAAAAATTCAAAGCTTGAAAAATGCAAAAAAAAAAGAAATTGGGCTGACCGAACATGTTGGAGATATGCCCTAGAGGTAATAATAAAAGTGGTTATTATTATATCTTTGTGTTTATGATAAATGTTTACATTCATGCTATAATAGTATTAACCGGAAACATTAATACTTGTGTGATTTGTAAACTAAATTAGAGTCCCTAGTAAAGCCTCTTTATAATACTAGCTTGTTGGTTAATAGATGATTGTGGTTTCCCGATCATGAACATTGAGATGTTGTTAACAACAAGATCATATCATTAAGAGAATGGTATGATGGACATACTCCTATAGATAAGTGTAGCATAAAGATCAAGTCATTTTAATAGTTCGTTTGCTATAAGCTTTCTAATACATAGTAACCTAATTCCTTCGACCATGAGATCATGTTAATCACCATCACCGGAAGGATGCTTTGATGACATCAAACACCACACCGTAACTGGGTGGCTATAAATGTGGCATTGAGTGTTCGGAAAGTATGGGTTGAGGCACATGGATCAAGAGTGGGATTTGTCCATCCATATGACGGATAGATATACTCTGGGCCTCTCGGTGGAATGTCATCCAATTATCTTGCAAGCATGTGACTGTCTCACAAGGAATCACATATCACGGGAACGAGAAAAGAGTACTTATCAGTAACGAGGTTGAACTAGGTATGTAGAGATACCGACGATCAAAACCTCGGATAAGTAAACTATCGTGAGACAAAGGGAAATTGGTATCGTATGTAAGTGGTTCATTCGATCGCAAAGTAATCGTAGAAATATGTGGGAGCCATATCAATTTCCAGATTCCTCTATTTGTTATTGATCGGAGAAGTGTCTCGGTCATGTTCGCATAATTCACGAACCGTAGGGAGACACACTTAAGGATTCGATGTTGTTGAGTAGTTATGGAATGATGGGTAAGAGACCGAATGTTGTTCTGAGTATCGGATGGGATCCGGGATATCACGAGGAGATCCAGAATGGTCCGGAGAATAAGATTCATATAAGGAAAGTCCTGTTTCGGAGTTCGCAAATGATTCCGGTGTTTACACCAGGAATGTTCTAGAAGGGTCTGGAAGGTCCGACACTCCGGAGGGGAAGGGTACATGGATGTGTCATGACAATGTGGAATGGTTGCATGATGTACTAGGTCACTTGGCTGGGCAATATGATGAGAGAAATCAAATCCAAGTTTGAAAGTCAAACGCCAATTTGAAACGTCAAATCCGAAGTTTGCTTGGTGGAGGGAGAGTAGGAAACCTACCTAGGGTAGGATTCCCACTCCCTCCACCCACCGTCCAAGGAGGAGGAGTTGGAGGAGGACTCCCTCCTCCCAATCGCCTCCCTCCCACCTATATAAGGAGGGGTAGGGCGCCCCCTACCCCTCACACACCCAAAACCCTAGCTCCTTGGCGCCACCACCTCCAAGTGCTGCCGCCGCCACCTAGGGCCTCCTCCAAGTCGGCGACTTGGGGCTTCCCCAAGCCCTAGCCACCGGCCACACCCTCCCCTTGGTGCCCTCTAAACCGTAGATCGCCAAGGCCTTTCTCATACTCCACCATACTCGCTCCGGCTTAAGGCGAAGCCCTGCAAGATCTCCCCTCTACTTTCGACACCACGCCGTCGTGCTGCCGGAATCACGAGGAGAGTGCTACAACCTCTGCTGCCTGCTAGAACAAGGGAGAGGAAGGTCTTCATCGAGTACCGAATGTGTGACCGACTGCGGAAGCGCTGCTGGAACGCAGCGCCAGAAGGATCGTCTACGCGATCTTGAGATCGGCAAGAGTACGACTACATCACCCACGAGAATTTGCTCTCGTTAACCGCTTTGGAATCTTCGAGGGTGAGTTCTTCTATCGACTCGTTGCTACAATATAGTAGATAGATCTTGGCTTGTTTGTGTGCATGCGGTAGAATTTTTTTGTTTCCCATGCTATGAACCCCTACAGTGGTATCATAGCCGTGTCTATATGTAGATCTGTTGCACGAGTAGAACACAATGGTCATTGTGGGCGGTGGTGCTTTTATTATCAATTGCTTTTTGTGTACTTTGCATCTTGCGATATGATGGGATGAAGCGGCCCAGGCTAACCTTACATGACATTGTTCATGAGACTTGCTCCACGCTCAACATGCAACTTGTATTGCATAAGTGGCTTTGCAGGTGCCTGTCTCACCCATCATAGTATAGATTCAATTTACAACGAGCACTTGATAGTTCAAACATCAAGGTTGTGGTTCTTGTTCGTAAGTTAGAACGATACTTATTGAAAGCCCCAACCACGTAAAATATGCAAAGAAAATTAGAGGCGTCTAACTTTGTTTTGCAAGGGTGTGCTGTGATGTGATATGGCCATGATTGTGATTATATATGATGTATGCAATGTCCCTTATTGCAAGTTGGCAACCGGCATGAGCCATATGGTTGTCTTTTAAATTCCGTTAAGACCTGCGTGTCTATTCAAAGTAGTTATAATAGTTGAAGCTGGTGGAAGACAATCATGAAACGACGCCATTGACCTTGACGCCATACCGGTGATGATGGAGATCATGTTTGTGCTTGAAGATGGAGATCGGAAGCACAAGAAGAAAGGGCCATATCATATCACATATTATGAATTGCATGTGATGTTAATCCTTTATGCATCTTGTATTGCTTAGTTTGCAACGGTAGCATTATAAGATGATCCCTCAAGCACACAATTTCAAGTTTTAAAGTGTTCACCCTTAGTAAGCACCGTTGCTAAAGCTCGTTGTTTCGAAGCACCACGTGATGACCGCGTGTGTTAGATTCAGCGAGTGTATACAACGCGAGCAAGCCAGATTTGCTCATGCGGAAGCTAAGGTTTGATCTTGACGAGCCTAGCATGTACAAACATGGTCTCGGAACACGGATCACTGAAAGGTAAAGAATGAGTTATATAGTAGATATGATGAACATGTTGATTGTTCGCCATTGAAGCTACATCAACTCTCGTGATGATCGGTTTTGATGTGGTGGATTTGGTTTGTGTGATCACTAAAACAATTTGAGGGATATTGTTTTGAGTGGGAGTTCACCTAGATTAATTTAACTATTAATTAGAACTCAATTTGTCATAAACTTAGTCTAAACTATTGCATATATGTTATAGATTAATGGCGGCCCCTACCATCAATTTTAATGCGTTCCTAGAGAAAGAAAAGTTGAAAAACAATGGAAGCAACTTCGCGGATTGGTTTCGCAATTTGATAATTGTCCTCAATGCTGGTAATTTGACCTATGTGCTGGATGCACCGCTGGGTGACCCGCCTGCAGCTACTGCTACCGATGAAATAAAGAATGTTTACCTCACTCGGAAGAATCAGTACTCCACAGTTCAGTGTGCTATCTTGTATGGTTTGGAATCGGAGCTTCAGAAAAGGTTTGAGAACCATGACCCACATGATATTGTTCGTGAAATGAAAATGATATTTGAGGCTCACGTGGCAGTTGAGAGTTATGAAGCTTCTGAAAAGTTCTTTAACTGCAAGATGGAAGAGGGCAGCTCCGTCAGTGAGCATGTGCTTAAGATGTCTGGGCACGCAAACAAACTCCAAAGTTTGGGTATAGTGATTCCTAATTCTCTGGGGATTCACCGTGTCCTCCAATCACTACCACCAAGTTACTAGAACTTTGTGATGAACTATAATATGCAAAACATGGACAAGACGTTGCCAGAACTCTTCTCCATGTTGAAATCTGCAGAAGTGGAGATCAAGAAAGAGCACCAAGTGTTGTTGGTCAATAAGACCACCAAATTTAAGAAGCAAGGCAAGTCTAAGCAAAAGGGAAACTTCAAGAAGGGCGGTAAGAAAGTTGCCGCACCGACGAAGAAGACCAAGGCTAGGCCTAAGCCTGATACTGAGTGCTTTTACTGCAAGGGAGAGGGTCACTGGAAGCAGAATTGCCCAAAGTACTTGGCGGATTTGAAGAACGACAACATCAAGAAGAAAGGTATATCCGATATACATTTTATTGATGTGTATCTCACTAGTACTCATAGTAGTGCCTGGGTATTTGATACTGGTTCGGTTGCTCATATTTGTAACTCGAAACAGGTGCTGCAGAATAAACGGAAGCTAGCAAAGAACGAGGTGACGATGCGCGTTGGAAATGGATCAAAGGTTGATGTGATCACGGTCGGCACACTACCTCTTCATGTACCATCGGGATTAGTTTTATACTTAAATAATTATTATTTGGTGCCTGCGTTGAGCATGAACATTATATCTGGATCATGTTTATTGCGAGACGGTTACTTATTTAAGTCTGAGAATAATGGTTGTTCGATTTATATGAGTCATATGTTTTATGCACATGCACCTTTGCTAGATGGTCTATTCTTATTGAATCTCGATTGTGGTAATACACACATTAATAACATTGAAGCTAAACGTTTGAAATTGAGCGATAACTCGACCTACATGTGGCACTATCGTCTTGGTCACATTGGAGTGAAGCGTATGAAGAAACTCCATTCCGATGGACTTCTTGAATCACTTGATTTCGAATCACTTGAAAGATGCGAAGCATCTCTGATGGGTAAAATGACTAAGACTCCATTTTCTGGTATGATGGAGCGAGCTACGGACTTATTGGAAATCATACATACCGATGTATGTGGCCCAATGAGTGTAGCATCGCGCGGTGGTTATCGTTATATTCTTACCTTCATGGATGACTTGAGTAGATATGGGTATATCTATTTCATGAAACATAAGTCCGAAACTTTCGAGAAGTTTAAGGAATTTCAAAGTGAGGTAGAGAATCAACGTAACAAGAAGATTAAATTTCTATGATCTGATCGTGGAGGTGAATATCTGAGTTACAAGTTTTGCGAGCATTTGAAGAAATGCGGAATACTTTCACAATTGACACCGTCGGGAACACCACAGCGTAATGGTGTGTCCGAACATCATAATCGAACTCTCTTAGATATGGTTCGTTCTATGATGTCACTTACAGATTTACCACTATCGTTTTGGGGTTATGCATTAGAAACAGCCGCATTCACTTTAAATAGGGCACCATCTAAATCCACTGAAACGACACCGCATGAATTATGGTTTGGGAAGAAACCTAAATTTGTCGTTCCTTAAAGTTTGGGGTTGCGAAGCCTATGTAAAGAAGTTACAGCCGGACAAGCTTGAACCCAAAGCGGAAAAATGCGTCTTCATAGGATACCCGAAGGAAACTATTGGGTATACCTTCTATCATAGATCCAAGGGCAAAATCTTCGTTGCCAAGAATGGATCCTTTCTAGAGAAGGAGTTTCTCTCGAAAGAAGTGACTGGAAGGAAAGTAGAACTCGACGAGGTTGTTGAACCTTCTCTCGAACTTGCGAGTAGCGCAGCACTGGAAGAAGTTCCTGTGGTGCCTACACCAATAAGAGAGGAATCTAATGATGTTGATCATGAAACTTTGATTGAAGTTACTACAGAACCTCGCAGGTCAACAAGAACTCGTACCACTCCTGATTGGTATGATCCCGTTATGAATGTCATGTTGGTGGATAACACCGATGACCCTGCGACATATGAGGAAGCGATGATGAGCCCAGATTCCAATAAATGGCAAGAAGCCATGAAATCCGAGATTAGATCCATGTACGAAAACCAAGTATGGACTTTGGTGGACCTACCGGATGGCTGTCGAGAACAAATGGATTTTCAAGAAGAAAACAGATGTTGATGGTAATGTTACTGTCTATAAAGCTCGACTTGTCGTAAAAGGGTTTCGACAAATTCAAGGAGTTGACTACGATGAGACTTTCTCACTAGTAGCGAAGCTAAAGTATGTGAGGATTATGTTAGCAATCGCTGCATATTATGATTATGAGATATGGTAGATGGATGTCAAAACGGCATTCCTCAATGGAGACATTGATGAAGAGTTGTATATGATGCAACCCAAAGGTTTTGTCTATCCTAAAGATGCTGACAAGGTATGCAAAATTCAACGCTCCATATATGGATTGAAGAGCAAGCATCCCGGAGTTGTAATCAATGTTTTGATAAGGTAATCAAAAGTTTTGGTTTTATACAAACTTATGGAGAAGCTTGTATTTACAAGAAAGTGAGTGGGAGCTCTATAGCATTCTTAATACTATATGTAGATGACATATTGTTGATTGGGAATGATGTAGACCTTATTAATAGTGTCAAGGATTATTTGAATAATAGTTTTTCAATGAAATATCTTGGCGAAGCAGCTTACATATTAGGCATAAAGATTTATAGAGATAGATCAAGACGCCTAATATCATTGTCACAGAGTACATATTTGGACAAAGTTCTAAAGAGGTTTGGAATGGAAGATATCAAGAAAGGGTTCTTGCCCATGTTGCCCAATATGACCTTGAGTAAAACTCAAAGTCCACCAACGGCAGAAGATAGAGAAAGGATGAGTAAGACTCACTATGCCTCGGCCATATGATCTCTAATGTATGCCATGCTATGTACTAGACCCGACATTGCATATGCTGTTAGTTTGACTAGAAGATATCATAGTGATCCAGGAGTGGATCATTGGACAACGGTCAAAAATATCCTTAAGTACTTGAGAAGAACTAAGGATATGGTTCTTTCTTATGGAGGTGATGAACAGCTCGTTGTTAATGGTTACACCGATGCTAGTTGGAACACCGATCCGGATGATTCTAAATCTCAATCTGGATACGTATTTACTTTAAATGGTGCAGCAGTTAGCTGGAGGAGTGCAAAGAAAAGCGTTGTGGCGAGATCTTCAACTGAATCGGAATACATAGCTGCTTCAGAGGCTTCACAAGAGGCAATATGGATGACGGAGTTCATTACAGAGCTCGGTGTGGTTCCAAGTGCGCTGGACCCAATATCTATTTACTGTGATAACATGGGCGCCATAGCCAATGCGCAAGAACCAAGGTCACACAAGAAGCTGAAGCATATCAAGCTACGTTTTCACGCTATCCGAGAGCATGTCCAAGATGGTGACATAAAGATTTGCAAAGTACACATAGATCTGAATGTGGCGGATCCGTTGACTAAACCTCTCCCGAGGGCAAAACATGACCAACACCAAACTGCCATGGGTGTTCGGTATATTACCATGTAATCTAGATTAGTTGACTCTAGTGCAAGTGAGAGACTGTTGGAGATATGCCCTAGAGGCAATCATAAAAGTGGTTATTATTATATCTTTGTGTTTATGATAAATGTTTACATTCATGCTATAATAGTATTAACCGGAAACATTAATACTTGTGTGATTTGTAAACTAAATTAGAGTCCCTAGTAAAGCCTCTTTATATTACTAGCTTGTTGGTTAATAGATGATTGTGGTTTCCCGATCATGGACATTGAGATGTTGTTAACAACAAGATCATATCATTAGGAGAATGGTATGATGGACATACTCCTATAGATAAGTGTAGCATAAAGATCAAGTCATTTTAATAGTCCGTTTGCTATAAGCTTTCTGATACATACTAACCTAATTCCTTCGACCATGAGATCATGTTAATCACCATCACCGGAAGGATGCTTTGATGACATCAAACACCACACTGTAACTGAGTGGCTATAAAGGTGGCATTGAGTGTTCGGAAAGTATGGGTTGAGGAACATGGATCAAGAGTGGGATTTGTCCATCCATATGACGGATAGATATACTCTAGGCCCTCTTGGTGGAATGTCATCCAATTAGCTTGCAAGCATGTGAATGGCTCACAAGGGATCACATATCACGGGAACAAGAAAAGAGTACTTATCAGTAATGAGGTTGAACTAGGTATGCAGAGATACCGACGATCAAAACCTCGGATAAGTAAACTATCATGAGACAAAGGGAAATTGGTTTCGTATGTAAGTGGTTCATTCGATTGCAAATTAATCGTATAAATATGTGGGGGCCATATGAATTTCTAGATTCCTCTATTGGTTATTGATCGGAGAAGTGTCTCGGTCATGTCCGCATAATTCACGAACCGTAGGGAGACACACTTAAGGATACGATGTTGTTGAGTAGTTATGGAATGATGGGTAAGAGACTGAATGTTGTTCGGAGTCTCGGATGGGATCCGGGATATGACGAGGAGATACGGAATGGTCCGGAGAATAAGATTCATATAAGTAAAGTCCTGTTTCGGAGTTCGGAAATGATTCTGGTGTTTTCACCAGGAATGTTCTAGAAGGGTCTGGAAGGTCCGGCACTCCGGAGGGGAAGGGTACATGGATGTGTCATGACAATGTGGAATGGTTGCATCATGTACTAGGTCACTTGGCTGGGCAATATGATGAGAGAAATCAAATCCAAGTTTGAAAGTCAAACGCAAATTTGAAAAGTCAAATCCGAAGTTTGCTTGGTGGAGGGAGAGTAGGAAACCTACCTAGGGTAGGAGTCCCACTCCCTCCACCCGCCGGCCAAGGAGGAGGAGTTGGAGCAGGACTCCCTCCTCTCAACCGCCTCCCTCCCACCTATATAAGGAGGGGTAGGGCGCCCCTACCCCTCACACACCCCAAACCCTAGATCCTTGGCGCCACCACCTCCAAGTGCTGCTGCCGCCGCCTAGGGCCTCCTCCAAGTCGGCGACTTGGGGCTTCCCCAAGCCTTAGCCGCCGGCCACACCCTCCCCTTGGTGCCCTCTAAACCGTAGATCGCCAAGGCCTCTCTCATACTCCACCATACTCGCTCCGGCTTAAGGCGAAGCCCTGCGAGATCTCCCCTCTACTTCCGACACCATGCCGTCGTGCTGCCGGAATCACGAGGAGAGTGCTACAACCTCCGCTGCCTGCTGGAACAAGGGAGATGAAGGTCTTCATCGAGTACCGAACGTGTGACTGACTACGGAAATACTGCAGGAACGCAGCGCCGGAAGGATCGTCTACGCGATCTTGAGATCGGCAAGAGTACGACTACATCACCCACGAGAATCTGCTCTCGTTAACCGCTTTGGAATCTTCGAGGGTGAGTTCTTCTATCGACTCATTGCTACAATCTAGTAGATAGATCTTGGCATGTTTGTGTGCATGCGGTAGAATTTTTTTGTTTTCCATGCTACGAACCCCTACAGAACATCTCCCTCCCGCCTGGGGTGTGCGGCGTCTGGTACATGTCGTCCAGTTCGGCATAAAGGACCTCACAACAACTCTGGACGGCGTCACACGCTTTATGTAACTATGGCGGTAAGTTGGGGCGCGACCCAGCAGGCCAGTTATTTTTTTCTTTTCTTTTTATTGTTTCTTATCTACTTCATTTTTGGTTCATTTTTTAAAATCTAAATTCTTTTTTTTTTCAAATTTGAACATTTTTAAATATTTTCAAAATCTAAATAATATTATAATCTGAATATTTCATAATATTAGCATTTGTAAATCTAAAATAGTTTTTTAATGGAAACATTTTGAAAAAATACTTCTTAAAAGTATAAAAGTAAAGTACAATGATTTATGATGCTTGAGAAACCCACTGATTTGATTTATACATCGGCAAAAGAAGTACTATGGTGCGTAGAAATTTATAGTATGTGATAATATGTTCATATGTGTACATCATCCTTGTAACCGTAATAAAAATATTTGTTTTCTTGTTCTAACATATTTTTGTAATGTATCTTTTTTTTGTGTGGGTAAAAAAGAATTTTATTGAACAGGCAGGATTGCAAGGTGTTCAAGTTCCAGCTCCTGCAAAACAACATCATGCCCAGAACGCAATCACACCATAGTGCGATGCTCTGTTCTTGCAAAGTTTGTAAGACAGTGACTAGCCCTAACATGTGATCTCTCCATTTTTACAATTTGACACTCCATTCTTTGACTAAGCAAATGACTAAGCTCTAAACAAAAAAAATTATGAATAGAACGATCTTATGACAGCTTTGGAACAAGGGACACAAGAGAAATACAATTGGTTTCAATGATGAATGGCATAGTAGTATGATCAAAGCCAGCCTCACACCTTCCACACAAGCTTGAATCTTAGCCTCAAAAGGATCATTGCAACAGAGTAACCATCGGCAGGCTGAGAAAATAATTTTCCCCATATTATTATGTAAAATCATGCCAATACTTTATGTTCGATCACTAGCTTGAAATGACCCATCCATAGACAATTTTGCCCCGAAGGAGGATAGCACCATGACGAGCTGGGACATGTAGCTGGCTTAGGCGCTGATATTTCATTTAAACATAACAACGGTTGCTTGCCTTTTATCATGTCTTCTACCGTCAAATATGAAGCATCCTTCACCAACTTAATATAGTTGCATAAGAACCTTGATGAGCCTTCAATGGAAGGGAGTGGTTTATCATGAGTTATATCATTCCATATGTATCACGCTCTCTAGGCCACACGCAGAATATTATCTAGCATCTCCGTTGGAACTTTAGCTACCACCTCTTTAAACCAAGTATATGGATTTACCTCAAGATCAGAGTCAATCGGAAGCAACCATGAATTCCTCATCTTACTCTAGAGCCGATAAGCATGCGGACACCTAAATAGAGCATGCGTCACATCCTCAATCTCGCGACTACAGATGCAGCAAGAACCCGAGACCGGAATATGACAACGACACTTGTTTTCCTCTATAGCTAGCGCATTCGTCGCCGCCTTCCACGCGAAAACCTTCACCTTGGGAGGTACATTGGAACTCCAAATCTTCTTCCAGGCCGAATTTGTTCTATCTGGCAGAGCACTCGAAGCCGCAAACATGCACTGCTTCCGGTGTAGTGACAGGCCAACTTGTATGCACTGCGCACCGAGAACAAACCGGATCTCCCAGGTTGCCACGCTAAGATATCCTTATTCAAGTGTGACGTTCTAATCTTCGAGATCACTTCTGCATCCATTAGAATAAACATATTACGTGCAAGATTTGATTTCTAATTTTCGTGTTCATCAAGTAATTCAGAAACTCTGCGTAATCGACAATTGCCTCTAACATAATAAACCTTGCCATAGGACTATCTAGGTAACCAACTATCACGCCAAATTCTGACATTACTACCATCTCCAATTCGCCAAGCAAGTCCCAACTTCAGAAGCTCCAATCCATAGGAGATGGCAGTCCACGTAACCCGGTGAACACAATATCACTGATGTCACCATTAGAGTAATAACGAGCACGTAGAACCCAATGGATTGTCTTAATTTGCACTAAATGGATTATCTTGATATACATATATTTTCCAATCGTATCTTATTGATTCGGCGCATGCACACATAGACCAAAAAGGTAAATCATTCTCGTATATACTCCACCGAAAGATGGGTCTCCACACACGACGCAAATTCTCTTCCTGCTAAACCAGGGGACCACGGTACAGCAAGAATCCGAAAGAATCCGAGTTGCGCGCGCACTCGTGGACATCTTACCAGCAAAACGGGACTAGAATATGCAAACCCGTCCCTTTCCGGCCAATCACACACACGGTCGATACGGAACACACAGCCTGACGAGAACCGCACGCCTGATTAGTTTATATTATTATACGATCCTTCTCATAATCTCATCCTCTGCGTCACCGGGGAATTCTTATTTGCGGTGGTCAACCAGTGTTAGACATCTTGAAGGGCCGTCCAACCGCTGCTGGCGATCGCAGCACCGACGTGATGGCCGTACGTACCGACCGAAATGACCGACGAATCTGCTCGCCGATAGGCCGCCCACAAAAGGTGGCGAAAAAGGTCCTGCTGAAAAAACGTATGCAAAGGAGTAAAACGTTGGGTCGTGACGGCACCAGCTCCGGCCGATCCATTTGATTAAGACTTGGAAAAGAAAATCGATCCACGGCATGGACGAAGAGCCGCCGGTACCAACTGGAGCATTTTTTTAGTACTAGCTTTTGTAACTTTTAATATTTCCATCGAAGAACCTGTAGTGCATGGGGATCGTGACGACGCACGTCGATCGACACGATCAAGAAAAATATACCCAATTTGGATTATTATTAGGAGAGCAGTTGTACCCGTTTTGACGCTATGAGTATCAATGAAAAGGGATACAGTTTTGGTCGACGTTTACCGTTGGTACCAAGACCTCTGTGGTTACATCGTCAATCTTGAGCACCTTGTGTTTTCGGCGGGTGCTGTGCGAGTGTGGTGGCACACTATATGGGTACGTCTCTCGGTTGTATTCGTCATTTTTCTAAAAGATCTCCTAGTTATCATGATCCGATGGTTTTTAGCATGGGTATATGATCCATGGGAACGATCTTGGATGGTCTTTTTTTTTGAACGGAAGAGCTTTTATATTATCAGGGACAAAGTATAACACAACTCTTACAACAAGAACACTGAAGTTCAGATTCAACCCTACAGCCTACAAGCTCACAAATCAGAGTAGAAGCTGAAAACCCAAGAAGTCTAAGCCGAAGAACACAATTGGAGCCTACCAGGTAATCCATCGAGAACATGGACTTGCCAAACCTGCAATTGTATTCTCCCGGGGCCTCACAAAGCCTAGCCATCCGTAGAGCCAGCGACTCAACCAGCAATCGAGATGGCGTCGGCGAACGAGGTTGAGAGTTGAGCTGTAGATATTGAAGGAGCATCACCGAGCACAACTTTGGGGGATCTTCACCGCTGAATCTGAGGAGCAACATCAGAGGCGATCTCAACTGCCTCCAGCGCACACACCCGAGCGATATGAAGATCGCAAAGACAACTTGAACAGCGATTCTCAGTTGATCCTTTGAGAAGCAAGTAGACCCAAGAACTGCATCCAAAGAAAATAGATACCTAGAAATTCCAATTGGAGCAGCCAAACCATGAAGCACCGTCTCCTCAGAACTCCAAGAACTTGAGCAAAATGCTTGGTCGAGAGCAGCAGTGCATGTCGGATAGCTTAAAACAGCTGAAGGAGCCACTAAAACTTTCAGGAACTGCTGCGAAAGGTCATCTGCTTGGATCACCGTGTAACTTTCCCCTTCACACAACCGAAGATGATGCTCAAATCCAGCAGCAGCAGGGCGGCCACATCCCTCTTCCTCGCCACCACGGCCGACCGAGAGGGAAAAGGCAACACTGAGGCCACCAGAAGGGGAACATAGGCACTTATTAGAAAGGGGATTCGCCGTTATCCTCTTCCGCCATGGAAGCTGGAAGCACGCCGGCGACCAGCCTCTGCCGCGCCCTAGCAGAAAGCTGGAAAGGAATCCCCAAGGCCCTCTCCAACTCAACAACAACACACTGTTCTTCTCCCTCCCCTCGCCGCCATGGCCGGACGGAGGGAAAAGCCGCAGCAAGGTGCCACCGCCAAGAAGGACAAAGCCCAAAACGACCTTATTGCGGAGATCCTCAAGCCCAACAACTTTGCCGTCCGCTCTGCCCACCAGAGCCCCGTCGTCGGAGTACCAGCTCGAGATGCCCAATATCTGGCCGGAGAAAACCTGGGCGCTACTCCAAACACCGGCAAACCACCGGGAACAACTACTAGTATATACACTAAAAGCGCCGGTACCTCTCCTCCGCCTCCCTCGACCGGCGTCGCCGGCGAGTTTGGCCTCAGATCGGCCCGGTGCAAGCGGGCTCTTCTCGAAGTACTGTAGTAGGAGGGGAGAGGATAAGGGGGTCTTCTTGGATGGTCAATGGACATGTTCACAATACCATAATGGGTTTGGTAATGGTTGATGCAATGAAAGCCATCACAATTGCCAACTTTAGTGGACAACCTTATCCTCAAGAAATAGTAGGCCTCCTCTCCATGGTGGTCTTCAACGGCCTTCTTCTCCTTCGCTTTGGCTAGTGCCCGTGTGTCTGTGATTGGGCACCCGCCGGTGGCATTCTTCTCCTTCTCGTCCTTGGTGTGGTGGCCAGAGGCGGAGCCAGCACTTGGCAAGCTTCGGCGGCTGCCCGGACTCCCACGGTGTATCTCCTTAACACTCTAGTAGAGAAACTAAAAGTTTGCTTGGGGGAAATGCTTAGCTTGGCTACACATTACACCTTGGCCAGGATCCAATCATGAGCTGGCTATGCCATATTGTGGATACAGTGAAGTCAAGGTACGCGGCTAGGGTGACAACCCCACATTCACAAAATATATTGCACGAGGGCACAACACAGGCGGTTCTAGCAAAGTGTCATCATCTAAATCGTTCGTCTTACAACAACTTGCTCCCGGTACAAGATACGGCCAAATATTGCAGCTCGCTAGGGGAAAAACCTGCATACCATCACTGGATTTTCACTCACGGTCAATTTTCGAACCGTTGGCGACAACTTTTTTTTTTTTGAACAAGGATGTCCCCGAAGGGACGGGAAGCATATATTAAAACCAAGCGGTGGATGTACAACTGATAACAAAAGACCCCATAAAAATATAGGTCCCTGATAAAAGCAGAAAAGACCTCGCTAAAAGATGAAAGATAACAATCAGGTCCTTCTTTTTCTCCACCGCCGAGCTGGAAGTCGAACACACCGCCATCAAACTCGGACGCGGGGACAAAACCACTTGCTTCCGAGCAGACGGGAAACGCGGTCGTCGACCTCGATAGGGGCCTCGATAGGGGCCTCTCCGAGGTATCAGACGGTTCAGAGACAAACAGCCTGCGGTATAGCATTTCACGCTCGGGTTTAGAGACAAACAGCCTGTGTGTGTGACGCTTCAACTACCAATCACTCCCTTTACGCGGTTGCTCGAAAGAAAGTTCGGTTAAGGTTAGTTAATTTGGCAACAGGAAAGGATCCACCACAAACGTCCATGGTCCAACATAATTTGTGGAAAATGATACTACCTCTGATCCTAAATAAGTGTCGTCATTTTGAATTAGAGTTAGTTCAAAACTGAGACACTTATTTAGGATCGAAGGGAGTACTATAAATACGAAAGCGCCTCCAATGAAGCGACAAAGTGAAAGCACAGACTAACATCACTGAACGTATTGACAGTAAGAAACCATGTTATATTCTTGTCAACCTTATTCGTCTCCCAAAAAACATCCCCGGCCGTCAACCTCCGTGGCTTGCTACAGCGTTCGACATGGCGAACACATAAGAGCCCATCACAATGGCTACCTAATGATGTTGAGGGTCTGGTCCTCCGGGGCTCAGGCGCTTGGACTCGTATGCTGCCGCCGGGCCGACTTCCCTCTCCTCCTCGCCGGGCACCTTCGTCGCGGTCTCGGCCGCACCGCCGTCGCGACCCGCCAGCTCCGCACCCGGCCATTCTTCTCGCAATACCCGAGCCGATTCCGAGTGCACGGCGGCGGAGAGCAGCAACACGGCGCAGACGATGAGGCGCAGGCTGGTATGTGCCATCGATCGGTATGGAGAAGTAGGTGGTCGATCGATTGGCGCTTGATCAAAGGCTGTTTTTTTTTGAGGTAGATCAAAGGCTGTTTGGTGAGCTGCAACGACAATGTTTGCAAAGATTGAGGTGCTAACCAACTGAGATTGCAATGAGTTCTGGAGCTACGAGGCATGCCTATCGGCCACTTATATACACGTAGACAATATGGCTTCCACGTAAGAACGTAAGAGCGGGTATGTTCATATGGCTTTTCAGATCACACCAACGTATCGGTTAGATGACAGTTGCATCGGCGGCTCGCTTTTACTAAAAGAAACCGAGAAGGCCAAAGGTTCGAAAAATATTGCCTCCATTGGGGCGCCCAGCCAATGACGAGGCCAATCTTACAACTACCAAATATATCTTTTTTTTTTTGAAAAGGTCCAGATCTATTTCATGAATTCACAAAAAGTACAAAGCATCCTAAACATAATAAAAATTACATCAAGGTTTTTGGACCACCTAACGACCACTACTGCCGCCAGAGCGAACCCGCCGACGCGCCGTTGTCGCCGCTCCCTTACCAGAGCCGGCCTGATGTTGTTGATGACAGTCTCGGGAAGTCTTCGTGCACGTGCCCCTAAGGACCAGCGCCCCAGAGCTGAAGCAGTCGTCATTGAACCCTTAAATTGATCTGAAACTTGTAACACCAAAGCTGGAACACACGTAGACTGGACAACACACGTAGACTGGACGAGATCCACCATTCCATGGAAGCGGTGATCAGACGAATCCCCGCCCTCCTCAACGCCAGCGGCAAGATCGTCGCAGACAAGGTGGAAGAGGGGACGGGTATACCTTATTCTTGTCCCGCTCAACGCCGCCATAGCCACCATAGCGTCGATGCCGGTTGACCAAACTCTAACTTTAGGGACCTTCTACAACGCCGAGCGTAGGTCCGAGGTCCCCACCCCCTCCCGTCGCCGGAGCGACAAGCAGAGGAGGCGGGGACCCGTCGATTCCCAGACGTAGACAACGAGGATGAAGGAGATTGCGGCGGCTGCTAGGGTTTTCACCCTAGCCGCCGCCTCTCTTTTCTTACGAGAGGAGGACTTTTGTAATTTGCCTTACCAAATATATATCTAACAAGACCAATCTACAACTACCAAATATATCTCTAACAGGCAGGATCTTGGATCAATGGCAGAGCTACAGTAGAAATGTTGGACGGGACAGGCTGCAGCAGAGCATGTTTTCTCTGCAGAATTGGAACACTTATGGCTGGGCCAGCAAGAAAAACGAAGTATTGTCAAAATTTTGGACGGGGCCCGCTTCGGCTCCTTCATAGCTCTGCCACTGTAGTGGATGGTCAATGGACATTTCATGATACCACAATGGGTTTGATAATGGTTGATGTGGTGAAAGCCATCGTTGCCACCTTTAGTGGACGACCTTATCCTCAAGGAAGAGGCGGCCTCCTCTCCAGGGTGGCCTTCTGCAACCTTCTTCTCCTTCGCTTTGTCATGCGATGCTAGTGCTTGTGCTCGCGTGATCAGGCGCCTGCCGATGGCATTCTTCTCCCCCTTGTCCTGGGTGTGGTGGCCAGTGGCGAAGCGAGCAATTGGCAAGCCTAGACGGCTGCCCGGGATCCCACTATGTATCTACTTGACACTCCATTAGAAAAAGAAGATTCAACTAAAAGTTTGCTTGGGGGCAAATGCTTAGCTTGGCTACACATTACACCTTGTCTAGGCTCAAATGATGAGATGGTCGTTCCATAGGGGCTGGTGGTGGATGCCCTTCTTCCAGGGCGAGACGCAGAGACATGCAATTTCTCATCCCAAGGTGACATCAGATATAGTGAAGTCGAGACAAGGCGAGGTCTGCGCGGCTAGGGTGACAACCCCAGAGTCACATAATATATTGCTCAAGGGCACAACACGGGCGGTTCTGGCAATGCTTCATATAAATTGTCCATCTTGTTGTGCCACGTCATTCCACATGGAGGTGTGTTGGCAGCCCAACAATAGACCGTGAAAGTCGAACACGTTTCAACCATAGATCGATGTTCGTATCCAACGACTGAGGTGCTCCTTGGGAGAGGAGTAGAAAAGAAAACCCTAGCCACCCTTGGTGGTTGTGTCTCAATCAGAGAGTGAGCAAGCGAGAGAAGCAAGCCAACATGGATGCTGCTGAGAGAGAGTGAGAGAACACACAAGAACAACACAACCTAGTGAGAAGAGAGAAAGAAGAATGAGAGGTAATTTCTGCCTAGATTTCTGAGATCTGACTGGTCTGTCTTCAAACTGTGTTTGGAGGCTTAAACGTACTTGGATTGGCTCCAAACTTGGTGAGAGTGTTCGTTGATTTGAATACTTAGATCTAGTTAGCTGGTTTGAGATTTGGGTCAGTGTAGCATCAGATTTGGAAGCGGTTTAGTTAGTTCGGACTGTTACAGTTTCAGCACAGAGCAGTTTTGGTAGACGAACAGTTTGGACAGGCAAACAGTGTCCGATTGAGCTGGAATTTGGCATGTATGCTGGGTACTCTTAAGTAAGTTTGTCTACCAAGTTTGGTGCTGACTGGAACTGAGGTTTAAGAGAAGTTTGCTGACTACCGAAGATGAACTGAGATATTCTGCTTTGTTGTAATCTTTCTCTCAAGTGGTTGTTGTTGTTGTTGATGCCGGTTGGCAACGTACTGAGTGTGTTGTTCATCTCTATATATTCTGGAGAAAACTCTGTACTCAGGTTGCTCATAGTGAAGCTCGCGTGGACCGGTTGGTCCACAATTGTGTTTTTTTCTTCCTCACCTTGAGGAGATTTTTCCACGTAAATCCTTGTGTCACCTGTGCATGTGCTCGTTGTTTTATTTCCACTGCATATCTGTTGATTGAACTATCCTCAGGGTTCACCACAAGCAGCGGGGATTGTGTACCTTCCACCAAAAAAGTGGTATCAGAGCTGAGGTTTAGTTTGTATCAGTTTCAGAGCAAGGTTTGTTTTGGGCTGAGTGCATTTGCTTGTGGTGAAGGATGGAAGTGAATACCAACAAAATGATTTCTTTGAATGGTAAAAATTATCAAGCATGGAAGAGTAAGATGAATGACTTGTTATATGTGAAGGATTACTGGAAGCCGGTGTTCTCCACTAAGATGCCCAGTGATATGCAAGAAGATCAGTGGGAGGTACTTCATTTGCAAGCTTATGGGTTCATCTGACAATGGGTGGATGATAATTTTTGAACCATATCATTGATGAGTCACATGCACGTACCTTATGGCAGAAATTGGAGGAGTTGTATGCCCACAAAGAAGGTACTAACAAGATGTTCTTGATCAAGAAATTGATGCGTTTGAGGTACACGGAGGGCACTCAAATTGCAGATCATGTAAATGAATTTCAAGGCATTATAAATCAGCTATCTTCAATGGGATCACATTTGAAGATGAAGTGAGAGACTTGCTGCTACTTGGCTCATTACCAGACACTTGGGAGACATTTACGGTCACCGTGTGTAATTCGGCACCTAATGGAGTAGTCACTTGGAACCTTGTGAAGACCAAGGTACAAAATAAAGAGTCCAGAAAAATTCTGATAAGGACGGTTCTTCCTCATATTCTGAAATGTTAGTGACTGAGTCACGGGGGAGAAGCAAGGGAAAAGGCCCGTATAAGGGAGGAGAAATAAGTAGAAGGAAATCAAGAGGAGGCAACGACAAGTATGCTGGTATTATATGACATCACTACCATGAGAAGGGCCACAATCAAGTGGCATTGTGAACAATGGAAAAAAGACAAAAATAAAAAGAAGAAAGTTCAGAAACAAACCGATAGTGATAGTAGGAGAGGTCGGATTGCTGCGGTTGAGGAGATCATGTTTCTCATGCATGAAGAACATGATGGTAGTGGTGTTTCCACCATTGAGGAGAGGATCAGTATAGTTTCTAATGATGCCATCAACCTTGCAGAAGGTGCTGAGATGACTTGTATTCTGGACAGTGGTGCTACCATACATGCTACATCTCGTAGAGAGCTCTTCACCAACTACACAGTAGGTGATTTTGGTGTTGTGAAGATGGGAAATAATGATAGAACAAAAATCATTGGAAGAGGAGATGTGCACTTCGAGACTAAAAATGGTACAACACTAGTCCTCAAGTTAGTGAGTCATGTTAAGGCCCTTCGGATAAC
This sequence comes from Avena sativa, assembly GCA_916181665.1. Taxonomy (NCBI): domain Eukaryota; kingdom Viridiplantae; phylum Streptophyta; class Magnoliopsida; order Poales; family Poaceae; genus Avena; species Avena sativa. The sequence continues at coordinate 410,208,263 of OV702281.1, read as the reverse complement.
CGGTATGGCACCAAGCAAGTGGCAGCTGTCCACGAGGATCCGGATGCACGAGGTAGCCGCAGGAAGAAGCCGGATGACAGGGCCCTACGGCCCAAGTACACCATGGAGTCAATGCTTGATGGGCCATGCAAGTTCCACAGTGGCGGTAACAAGCCATAAAACCACATGATGGGCTAGTGCAGCTCGACGAAGAAAATGGCTAAAGCCGGCGGATTACCACCACCTCCCCCGCCTCCTCCAACTGGTGGACCGCCGGACAATCACGACCGCCAGAATCATTGGGACGACGATGACGATGGCTACCCCCGCCAAGTGGGCAACTACCACATCTTACTCACCGATTCGGAAACCAAGCACAACAAAAGACGGCGTGAGGCGGAGGTGAACGCTATTGTTTCCCCTGTTCTAGAGTACCTGCACCATACCGAGCAAGCGATCACATGGAGCAAGGAGGACCAGCCGGTCGTGTTTCCAAGCCCTAGATTCTATGCGCTAGTCCATGGATCCCATTATCATCTCCAAGAAGCACTCCTTCATATTTTCATGCGTCCTCGTCGACGAAGGCAGCAACATCAACCTCCTATACTGTAGCTGTAGGGGTTCGTAGCATGGAAAACAAAAAATTTCTACCGCATGCAAACAAACAAGCCAAGATCTATCTACTAGATTGTAGCAACGAGTCGATAGAGGAACTCACCCTCGAAGATTCCAAAGCGGTTAACGAGAGCAGATTCTCGTGGGTGATGTAGTCGTACTCTTGCCGATCTCAAGATCGCGTAGACGATCCTTCCGGCGCTGCGTTCCGGCAGCGCTTCCGCAGTCGGTCACACGTTCGGTACTCGATGAAGACCTTCCTCTCCCTTGTTCCAGCAGGCAGCAGAGGTTGTAGCACTCTCCTCGCGATTCCGGCAGCACGACGGCATGGTACCGGAAGTAGAGGGGAGATCTCGCAGGGCTTCGCCTTAAGCCGGAGCGAGTATGGTGGACTATGAGAGAGGCCTTGGTGATCTAGGGTTTAGAGGCACCAAGGGGGGAGCTTGGCCTGCGGCTAGGGCTTGGGGAAGCCCCAACTCGGCGAGTTGGAGAAACCCTAGGAGGCGGCGGCGACTTGGAGGAGGTCGGCGGCTAGGGCTAGGGTTTTGGGTGTGTTGGGTGTGAGGGAGAGGGGCAGCCCTACCCCTCCTTATATAGGTGGGAGGATGCGGCTTGGGAGGAGGGAGTCCTCCCCCAAGTCGACCTCCTTGGCCGACGGGTGGAGGGAGGAGACTTCCTCCCCAAGTAGGTTTCCTACTCTCCCTCCACCAAGCAAACTTGTCGTTTGACTTTTTCAAATTGGCGTTTGACTTTCAAACTAGGATTTGATTTCTCCCTTTATTTTTCCCAGCAAAGTGACCTAGCACATGATGCAACCATTCCACATTGTCATGACACATTCATGTACCCTTCCCCTCCGGAGTGTCGGACCTTTCGGACCCTTCTAGAACATTCCTGGTGAAAACACCGGAATCATTCCCCAACTCCGAAACAGGACTTTCCTTATATGAATCTTATTCTCCGGACCATTCCGGATCTCCTCGTGATATCCCGGATCCCATCCGAGACTCTGAACAACATTCGGTCTCTTACTCATCATTCCATAACTACTCAACAACATTGAATCCTTAAGTGTGTCTCCCTACGGTTCGTGAATTATGCGGACATGATCGAGACACTTCTCCGGCCAATAACTAATAGAGGAATCTGGAAATTCATATGGCTCCCACATATTTCTACGATTACTTTGCGATCGAATGAATCACTTACATACGATACCAATTTCCCTTTGTCTCATGATAGTTTACTTATCCGAGGTTTTGATCGTCGGTATCTCTGCATACCTAGTTCAACCTCGTTACCGATAAGTACTCTTTTCTCGTTCCCGTGGTATGTGATCCCTTGTGAGCCAGTCACATGCTTGCAAGATAATTGGATGACATTCCACCGAGAGGGCCTAGAATATATCTATCCGTCATATAGATGGAAAAATCCTACTCTTGATCCATGTGTCTCAACCCATACTTTTCGAACACTCAATGCCACCTTTATAGCCACCCAGTTACGGTGTGGTGTTTGATGTCATCAAAGCATCCTTCCGGTGATGGTGATAAGCATGATCTCATGGTCGAAGGAATTAGGTTACTATGTATTAGAAAGCTTATAGCAATTGAACTATTAAAATGACTTGATCTTTATGCTACGCTTATCTATAGGAGTATGTCCATCATACCATTCTCCTAATGATATGATCTTGTTGTTAATAACATATCAATGTTCATGATAGGGAAACCACAATCATCTATTAACCAACAAGCTAGTATTATGAAGAGGCTTTACTAGGGACTCTAATTTAGTTTACAAATCACACAAGTATTAATGTTTCCTGGTTAATACTATTATAGCATGAATGTAAACATTTATCATAAACACAAAGATATAATAATAACTACATTTATCATTGCCTCTAGGGCATATCTCCAACAGTCTCCCACTTGCACTAGAGTCAACTAACCTAGATTACATGGTAATATACCGAACACCCATGGCAGTTTGGTGTTGGTCATGTTTTTCCCTCGGGAGAGGTTTAGTCAACGGATCTGCCACATTCAGATCTGTGTGTACTTTGCAAATCTTTATGTCACCATCTTGGACATGTTCTCGAATAGCGTGAAAACGTAGCTTGATGTGCTTCAGCTTCTTATGTGACCTTGGTTTTTGCGCATTGGCTATGGCGCCCATGTTATCACAGTAGATAGACATTGGGTCCAGCACACTTGGAACCACACCGAGCTCTGTAATGAACTCCTTCATCCATATCACTTCTTGTGAAGCCTCCGAAGCAGCTATGTATTCCGATTCAGTTGAAGATCTCACCACAACGCTTTGCTTTGCACTCCTCCAGCTAACTGCTGCACCATTCAAAGTAAATACGTATCCATATTGAGATTTAGAATCATACAGATCGGTGTTCCAACTAGAATCGGTGTAACCATTAACAACAAGCTGTTCATCACCTCCATAAGAAAGAACCATATCCTTAGTTCTTCTCAAGTACTTAAGGATGTTTTTGACCGCTGTCCAATGATCCACTCCTGGATCACTTTGATATCTGCTAGTCAAACTAACAACATATGCAATGTCGGGTCTAGTACATAGCATGGCATACATTAGAGATCCTATGGCTGAGGCATAGGGAGTCTTACTCATCCTTTCTCTATCTCCTGTTGTTGCTGGACTTTGAGTTTTACTCAAGGTCGTATTGGGCAACATGGGCAAGAACCCTTTCTTGCTATCTTCCATTCCAAACCTCTTTAGAACTTTGTCCAAATATGTACTTTGTGACAATGATATTAGGCGTCTCGATCTATCTCTATAAATCTTTATGCCTAATATGTAAGCTGCTTCGCCAAGATCTTTCATTGAAAAACTATTGTTCAAATAATCCTTGACACTATTAAGAAGGTCTACATCATTCCCAATCAACAATATGCCATCTACATATAGTATTAAGAATGATACAGAGCTCCCACTCACTTTCTTGTAAATACAAGCTTCTCCATAAGTTTGTATAAAACCAAAGCTTTTGATTACCTTATCAAAATGTTGATTCCAACTTCGGGATGCTTGCTTCAATCCATATATGGATATTTGAAGTTTGCACACCTTGTTAGCATCTTTAGGATCGACAAAACCTTTGGGTTGCATCATATACAACTCTTCATCAATGTCTCCATTGAGGAATGCCATTTTGACATCCATCTGCCATATCTCATAATCATAATATGCAGCGAATGCTAACATAATCCTCACAGACTTTAGCTTTGCTACTGGTGAGAAAGTCTCATCATAGTCAACTCCTTGAATTTGTCGAAACCCTTTTGCGACAAGTCGAGCTTTATAGACAGTAACATTACCATCAGCATCTGTTTTCTTCTTGAAAATCCATTTGTTCTCGATAGCCTTCCGGCCATCCGGTAAGTCCACCAAAGTCCATACTTGATTTTCGTACATGGATCCAATCTCGGATTTCATGGCTTCTTGCCATTTATTGGAATCTGGGCTCATCATCGCTTCCTCATATGTCGCAGGGTCATCGGTGTTGTCCACCAACATGACACTCATAACGGGATCATACCAATCAGGAGTGGTACGAGTTCTCCTTGACCTGCGAGGCTCTGTAGCAACTTCAACCGAAGTTTCATGATCTTCATCATTAGCTTCCTCTCTTATTGGTGTAGGCGCCACAGGAACTACTTCCGGTGCTGCGCTACTCGCAAGTTCGAGAGAAGGTTCAACAACCTCGTCGAGTTCTACTTTCCTTCCAGACACTTATTTCGAGAGAAATTCCTTCTCTAGAAAGGATCCATTCTTAGCAACAAAGATTTTGCCGTCGGATCTATGATAGAAGGTATACCCAATAGTTTCCTTCGGGTATCCTATGAAGACGCATTTTTTCGCTTTGGGTTCAAGCTTGTCCGGCTGTAACTTCTTTACATAGGCTTTGCAACCCCAAACTTTAAGGAATGACAATTTAGGTTTCTTCCCAAACCATAATTCATATGGTGTCATTTCAACGGATTTAGATGGTGCCCTATTTAAAGTGAATGCGGCTGTTTCTAATGCATAACCCTAAAATGATAGCAGTAAATCTGTAAGTGACATCATAGAACGAACCATATCTAAGAGAGTTCGATTACGACGTTCGGACACACCATTACGCTGTGGTGTTACCGGCGGTGTCAATTGTGAAAATATTCCGCATTTCTTCAAATGCTCGCCAAACTCGTAACTTAGATATTCACCTCCACGATCAGAACGTAGAAATTTAATCTTCTTGTTACATTGATTTTCTACCTCACCTTGAAATTCCTTAAACTTCTCAAAAGTTTCAGACTTATGTTTCATGAAATAGATATACCCATATCTACTCAAGTCATCCGTGAAGGTAAGAACATAACAATAACCACCGCGCGATGCTACACTCATTGGACCACACACATCGGTATGTATGATTTCCAACAAGTCCGTAGCTCGCTCCGTCATACCAGAAAATCGAGTCTTAGTCATTTTACCCATCAGACATGCTTCACATCTTTCAAGTGATTCAAAATCAAGTGATTCAAGAAGTCCATCGGAATGGAGTTTCTTCATACGCTTCACTCCGATATGACCAAGACGACAGTGCCACATATAGGTCGAGTTATCGCTCAATTTCAAACGTTTAGCCTCAATGTTATTTATGTGTGTATTACGACAATCAAGATTCAATAAGAATAGACCATCTATCAAAGGTGCATGTGCATAAAACATATTACTCATATAAATCGAACAACCATTATTCTCGGACTTAAACAAGTAACCGTCTCGCAATAAACAAGATCCAGATATAATGTTCATGCTCAACGGAGGCACCAAATAACAATTATTTAAGTATAAAACTAATCCCGATGGTAGATGAAGAGGTAGCGTGCCGACCGTGATCACATCAACCTTTGATCCATTTCCAACGCGCATCGTCACCTTGTTCTTCGCTAGCTTTCGTTTATTCTGAAACACCTGTTTCGAGTTACAAATATGAGTAACCGAACCAGTATCAAATACCCAGGCACTACTACGAGTACTAGTGAGATACACATCAATAACATGTATATCGGATATACCTTTCTTCTTGATGTTGCCGTTCTTCAAATCCGCCAAGTACTTTGGGCAATTTCGCTTCCAGTGACCTTCTCCCTTGCAGTAAAAGCACTCAGTATCAGGCTTAGGCCCAACCTTGGTCTTCTTCGCCGGTGCGGCAACTTTCTTACCGCCCTTCTTGAAGTTTCCCTTTTGCTTAGACTTGCCTTTCTTGAATTTGGTGGTCTTATTGACCAACAACACTTGGTGCTCTTTATTGATCTCCACTTCTATAGATTTCAACATGGAGAAGAGTTCTGGCAACGTCTTGTCCATGTTTTGCATATTGTAGTTCATCACAAAGTTCTTGTAACTTGGTGGTAGTGATTGGAGGACACGGTGAATCCCCAAATAATTAGGAATCACTATACCCAAACTTTGGAGTTTGTTTGCGTGCCCAGACATCTTAAGCACATGCTCACTGACGGAGCTGCCCTCTTCCATCTTGCAGTTAAAGAACTTTTCAGAAGCCTCATAACTCTCAAGTGTCGCGTGAGCCTCAAATATCATTTTGAGTTCACGGACAATATCATGTGGGTCATGGTTCTCAAACCTTTTCTGGAGCTCTGATTCCAAACCATACAAGATAGCACACTGAACTATGGAGTACTGATTCTTCCGAGTGAGGTAAACATTTTTTACTTCATCGGTAGCAGTAGCTGCAGGCGGGTCACCCAGTGGTGCATCCAGCACATAGGTCAAATTACCAGCATTGAGGACAATCCTCAAATTGCGGAACCAATCCGCGAAGTTGCTTCCATTGTTTTTCAACTTTTCTTTCTCTAGGAACGCATTAAAATTGATGGTAGGGGCCGCCATTGATCTACAACATATTTTCAATAGTTTAGACTAAGTTTATGACAAATTGAGTTCTAATTAATAGTTAAATTAATCTAGGTGAACTCCCACTCAAAACAATATCCCTCACATTGTTTTAGTGATCACACGAACCAAATCCACCACATCAAAACCGATCATCATGAGAGTTGATGTAGCTTCAATGGCGAACAATCAACATGTTCATCATATCTACTATATGACTCATGCTTTACCTTTCGGTGATCCGTGTTCCGAGACCATGTCTGTACATGCTAGGCTTATCAAGATCAAACCTTAGCTTCTGCATGAGCAAATCTGGATTGCTCACATTGTATACACTCGCAGAATCTAACACACCCGATCATCACGTGGTGCTTCGAAACAACGAGCTTTAGCAACGGTGCTTACTAAGGATGAACACTTTAAAACTTGAAATTTGTGTGCTTGAGGGATCATCTTATAATGCTATCGTCGTTAACTAAGCAATACAAGATGCATAAAGGATTAACATCACATGCAATTCATAATATGTGATATGATATGGCCTTTCTTCTTGTGCTTCCGATCTCCATCTTCAAGCACGAACATGATCTCCATCATCACCGGCATAGCGTCAAGGTCAATGGCGCCGTTTCATGGTTGTCGTCCACCAGCTTCAACTATTACAACTACTTTGAATAGACACACGGGTCTTAACAGAATTTAAAGACAACCATATGGCTCCTGCCGGTTGCCAACTTACAATAAGAAACATTGCATACATCAAATATAATCACAATCATGGCCATATCACATCACATCACACCCCTGCAAAACAAAGTTAGACGCCTCTAATTTTCTTTGCATATTTTACGTGGTTTGGGGCTTTTAATAAGTGTCGTTCTAACTTACGAACAAGAACCACAACGTTGATGCTTGAACTATCAAGTGCCCGTTGTAGATTGGATCTATACTATGATGGGAGAGACAGGCACCCGCAAAGCCACTTATGCAATACAAGTTGCATGTTGAGCGTGGAGCAAGTCTCATGAACGATGTCATGTAAGGTTAGCCCGGGCTGCTTCATCCCATCATACCGCAAGATGCAAAGTACACAAGAAGCAATTGATAATAAAAGCACCACCGCCCACAATGACCATTGTGTTCTACTCGTGCAACAGATCTACATATATACACGACTCTGATACCACTGTAGGGGTTCATAGCATGGAAAACAAAAAATTCTACCGCATGCAAACAAACAAGCCAAGATCTATCTACTAGATTGTAGCAATGAGTCGATAGAGGAACTCACCCTCGAAGATTCCAAAGCGGTTAACGAGAGAAGATTCTCGTGGGTGATGTAGTCGTACTCTTGCCGATCTCAAGATCGCGTAGACGATCCTTTCGGCGTTGCGTTCTGGCAGCACTTCCGCTGTCGATCACACGTTCGGTACTTGATGAAGACCTTCCTCTCCCTTGTTCCAGCAGGCAGCGGAGGTTGTAGCACTCTCCTCGCGATTCCGGCAGCATGACGGCGTGGTACCGGAAGTAGAGGGGAGATCTCGCAGGGCTTCGCCTTAAGCCGGAGCGAGTATGGTGGACTATGATAGAGGCCTTGGTGATCTAGGGTTTAGAGGCACCAAGGGGGGGGCTTGGCCGGCGGCTAGGGCTTGGGGAAGCCCCAACTCGGCGAGTTGGAGAAACCCTAGGAGGCGGCGGCGACTTGGAGGAGGTCGGCGGCTAGGGCTAGGGTTTTGGGTGTGTTGGGTGTGAGGGAGAGGGGCAGCCCTACCCCTCCTTATATAGGTGGGAGGATGCGGCTTGGGAGGAGGGAGTCCTCCCCCAAGTCGGCCTCCTTGGCCGGCGGGTGGAGGGAGGAGACTTCCTCCCCAAGTAGGTTTCCTACTCTCCCTCCACCAAGCAAACTTGCCGTTTGAGTTTTTCAAATTGGCGTTTGACTTTCAAACTAGGATTTGATTTCTCCCTTTATTTTGCCCAGCCAAGTGACCTAGCACATGATGCAACCATTCCACATTGTCATGACACATTCATGTACCCTTCCCCTCCAGAGTGTCGGACCTTCCGAACCCTTCTAGAACATTCCCGGTGAAAACACCGGAATCATTCCCCAACTCCGAAACAGGACTTTCCTTATATGAATCTTATTCTCCAGACCATTCCGGATCTCCTCGTGATATCCCGGATCCCATATGAGACTCCAAACAACATTCGGTCTCTTACTCATCATTCCATAACTACTCAACAACATCGAATCCTTAAGTGTGTCTCCCTACGGTTTGTGAATTATGCGGACATGATCGAGACACTTCTCCGGCCAATAACCAATAGAGGAATCTGGAAATTCATATGGCTCCCACATATTTCTACGATTACTTTGCGATCAAATGAACCACTTACATACGATACCAATTTCCCTTTGTCTCATGATAGTTTACTTATCCGAGGTTTTGATTGTCGGTATCTCTGCATACCTAGTTCAACCTCATTACCGATAAGTACTCTTTTCTCATTCCCGTGGTATGTGATCCCTTGTGAGCCAGTCACATGCTTGCAAGCTAATTGGATGACATTACACCGAGAGGGACCAGAGTATATCTATCCGTCGTATGGATGGACAAATCCCACTCTTGATCCATGTGTCTCAACCCATACTTTTCGAACACTCAATGCCACCTTTATAGCCACCCAGTTACGGTGTGGTGTTTGATGTCATCAAAGCATCCTTCCGGTGATGGTGATAAGCATGATCTCATGGTCAAAGGAATTAGGTTACTATGTATCAGAAAGATTATAGCAATTGAACTATTAAAATGACTTGATCTTTATGCTACGCTTATCTATAGGAGTATGTCCATCATACCATTCTCCTAATGATATGATCTTGTTGTTAATAACATCTCAGTGTTCATGATAGGGAAACCACAATCATATATTAACCAACAAGCTAGTATTATGAAGAGGCTTTACTAGGGACTCTAATTTAGTTTACAAATCACACAAGTATTAATGTTTCCTGGTTAATACTATTATAGCATGAATGTAAACATTTATCATAAACACAAAGATATAATAATAACTACATTTATTATTGCCTCTAGGGCATATCTCCAATAGTTGCACCCTCGACTGGCTTGGCATCAGTGAGTCTCAACTCCAGCCATCCAGCACTTCATTCCACGGGGATGTTCTGGGTCCATCGCACTCGCCAATCAGCAAGATCCGGCCGGACGTCATCTTCGGCACTGAGAGCAACTTCCGCCATGAGCCAATCTGGTTCGAGGTGGTTAACCTCTCCAGCACATACCATGCCATGCTCGGGAGGCCGGCTATCACCAAGTTCATGGCGGTGCCGCACTACGCATACCTCAAAATGAAGCTTCTAAGGCCCAAGGGAGTGATCACTATCGTCGACTGCTACAAGCGGTTGATCGAGTGCTCCATAGACGGCTCCATGCTAGTCGAGGCCATGATCATCGTAGAAGAAAAGCGAGTCATAGTGCAGAACATGGCAGCCCTGTAGGCGAACATGGCGGCAGGAGAGCCATAGCCAGCTGAAGGGTCGCATTCAAGCCATCCAAGGGCACAAGAAGATCCTGCTCAACGAAGCTGACCCAAGAAAGTTTGTCTTGGTCGGAGACGGCCTTGATAGCAAATAGGAAAGCGCGCTCGTCGATTTCCTTCGTGAGAATCGGGACATTTTCGCATGGTGCCCCAAAGACATGCCAGGTGTCCCAAGCACTCTCTTCATGTTCGACCGGATGCGAAGCCGGTCAAGCAGTCCTTACGTTGCTTGGCAGAGGAAAATAGAAAAACGATCCAGAGCGGGTAGTCGACTTGGCACAACAGGGTGTCAAACGCCGAGATGGAGAAGTTTCCTCCATCGGTGTAGCAGAATCGCAGCACGGAACCACACCCAATACAGTGAGCGATGAGGAAGCGGTCCCAGCCATCGCAGAGATGCATCTCGTCAGGCGGAAGGGTCTCGATGATCACCCTCCACCTCTCGTGACCACCGGAATGGCGCTGCTCCACCTCCTGAGGAAGGTCCTCCATAACCCCAAGGGTGAAGCCTGACGGGAGCCTTACCCGGGCAAACTAGTATGAGATCCCAAGGATGATGATTGTAGTACCCCGGTAAAACCACCACTATAAAATCGCCGTTGTTTGTATTTGTGCATCATCATGGCATCATCATACATACCTTTCCCTAAAAGCATTCCGCTAAAACCCTATGTTTGTTTTGACATTACTCACCCTCTTTATTTCAAAATACAAACCCGGTCTTTCTGAATATTTTGTTTTCTTAAAAATATCTTGCAAAAATCATTTTAAATAAAATAATATTAAATATTTTGTGGGAGGCCAGACAGCCAACTGCCAGGCCCAAAGGCCCAACCGAAGGCCACCCAGCCCACGGCCACCAAACCCTAACCCTAAAAATCCTAGACCCCAAACCCTAATATATCCTACCTGCTACCCTCCACACCCCACTTTTCCTCCCTAGCCGCCGCCACCACCCCGCTGCCAGCTGCCTCACGCACGGACGCACACACTCATGAGTTGCGGCAACACGCAACACACGCACGCGACCGCACCCTCCCAATCATGTACACGCCGGGAACCACCCGCTGCACCCTAGGCCCCACCCCACATGGACACCCCGCATCCAGACGCCCACCCCGCTCGTCCCCCATCCCTGCCGCGACGCGAGCTTGGCCCCACCTCCTCCTTCCTCGCGTTCCTCTGTTCCCCATCGCGCCCGTATCCCTCGCCTCTCCCTAGCCCCGATAACCACCGCCACCACTGGATGCTTCCGCATGCGTTCCCCGCCCCTCTCGTCTCAATCTTGTAGTGCCGCCATGAGCGCGCCTTACCGCCTCTTACCGGTGTGCCCTTGCCCCGATCTGCGTCCTATCGAGCCGCCCTTGCACCGTCGCTCGCCAGGATCGCCACCGCATCTCCCTTCCGCCATGTCATCGTCCGTCCATTTCCGCCCCGCTTCCGTTCCCCGCTGCCAACCTTTCCCGCCACTAACGCCGCCCCGCCAGCGACTGCCACTGGCCGAAGCTCCCCGGCCTGCGTGCCCCGCACCCAGCCGCCTCCGAAGTCTTGCCTCCTCTCTGAGCACCTCTCCCCGCCATCGGTCGCCTTCCTTGCTTCCCCTCTGCCGGTCGCCCGTCCTTGCAGTGCCATCAAGATGCGTCGCCCCAGAGTTCTCTGCTTCGTCCATGTACCGCTGTCGTGGGCTTCACGTGTATGAGGCTGATACATCCAAAACGTATCTACTTTCCCGAACACTTTGCTATTGTTTCTCCTCTAATTTGTGTGATTTGGATACAACTAACACAAACTAACGCTGTTTTCAGCAGAATTGCTTTGGTGTCTTGTTTTTATGCATAAAATCAACTTTCAGAAAAAATGCCAAAAAATATGTCAAAAATCCTATTTTCCTATAAGACTCACGGAGCCAGAAGACGGAGGGGAGGAAAGGCCAGAGGGGCCAGGCCTGGTCGCGCCTGGGCATGGTGTGGCCGCCTTGGACTCTGCCTCGACCTCTCCTTTCGCCTACATATACCCTCTGACCTAAAAACACCGTGGGATTCGACAATTTCCAGAGAAGAGTTCCGTTGTGCCGCCACCGCCAGAAACCGCGATTCGGAACGAGAAACTCCATTCTGGCACCCTGCCGGGACGAGGAATTGGAGGAGATCATCGCCATCATCATCACCGACGCCTCTCCATCAACCATCCATGATTCCCCATCCATGTTTGAGTAATTCCCCGTTGTAGTCTATGGGGATGGTACGGACTGGATGAGATCTATCATGTGATTGCATAAGGTTGTTAGGGCATGGTGTCTAGTATATATTGTTAGTGCTTTTTGACATTGTTGCAACTTCTTGTGCTTAATACTTGTCACTAGGGCCCGAGTGCCATGATCTCAGATATAAACATGTTATTGATTCATGATGATATTATTGTTTGTGATCTTACCTGCAAGTTGTATACACATATTATTGTCCGGAACCCGAGGCCCCAAAGTGACAAAAATTGGGATAATCGGAGGGGATGGCTGTGATGTGAGGATCACGTGTGTTCATGGAGTGTTAATGCTTTGCTCTGGTGCTTTATTAAAAGGAGCATCTTAATTGCCAGTAGATTCCCTTGAGGCCTCGCTGCAAACGGGCTAGCGGGACAAAAGATGTTATGCAAGTTCTCATTGTGAGCACGCATGACTATATACGGAACACATTCCTATAGTTATTTAGTACTTGGATGCTTTATATTCATTATATGCAAATGCCCATGTATTGATTGTTACATGAATTATCTTGTCTATGCAACGCCAGTCCATCCATCCCTATGTCTGCCACACTTTCATCCCGTTGTTTACTACAATTGCTACTAATGTCCTTATTTTATTACTGTTGTTATTTTGCTACTACTGTTACAAAACTGTTGTTACTGATAAACTATTGCGTGCAAGACTGTTTCCAGGTGCAGCTAAATTGACAACTCATCAGTTAAGGCTTATAAATATTCTTTGGTTCCCCTTGTGTCGAATCAATAAATTTGGGCTTTATTTCCCTCGAAGACTGTTGCGATCCCCTATACTTGTGGGTCATCAGAGGCTAGCTGAGCCTCCTCTCGCATGTAGTTCTGTTCCACCGATAAACCCATATGTCGATGCGTTTGTTGATGCTCCTGCTCTACTTGTCGGTATCATGCTCATACGTGCCTTGGTACCAGTGTTTGCGACAGGGCCATGATCCCCAGTGTGTGCTAGCTATTGAAGCTCTCGAAGCCTCCCGATTCATTATCAGCGCGACATGGCATATATCATGACCCCTTTGGCCTCCTATGGGTGTTCCTATTAGGTGTGGTGTTGTCTGGTACCGGTGAAGTGAAGTGTTATGGATGGCATGGCTTGGCGCCACTTGAAGACCTGCTACCGATTCCAAGTTCAACACCGACCCTCGAAGTCCGAAGACCGTATCGAACCAAGGGGTACCCAATGAACCATCGACAAGACCTTCCTCGGGGTATGCCAAGGCCTCCTTCGCGGATCCGAAGACCACGTTCCCAAGACCTATCCTATTGAGACCCGAACCCCCTGAGCCCAAGATCGCCGACCCTATGTGTGACCCTTCTTCCGAGACCCCCTATATTTTATAATATATGACATTATCACTTGTTTCATATAAATTGATCATATTGTATACATCTTGTGTGGTTTGGGGGCATTATGCTGATTCACCTCATAATTAAATATGGAGACCATGTGTGGGCTAATCTAGTCTTATGTTGGCTCCATTTAACTTGGTGTAGCAAACCGACACCACTATCTGCCTTGTTAAGTCAATATTTAAATTACAGGGTACCTAAACAACATGAATCTATTATTTAATTGTCGGGACTCCGGTTCCGCTTAATATTGCCTAATTGCATCGTATCTTCGCCATGTCATACGTTATACATGCATCATGCCCGATCTTTTGCCGTAGTATTTAATAATGTATCCGGTGTTTCTTCTAGTGCTTTGCTTCTTCATGGATTAGGCTGATGAGTTGATACGAGTGTCCATTCGATCTTAGGATGAGCCTTCGGCCGTGTTTCCAGGCGAGCAATCTACCCCTTTCTATCTGTTTTACATTTATAGTATTTGATACATCATAAACGTATCTATAATTTTTGATGCTCCATGCTTGTTTTGTACCAACTATATTAAGTTTTTCTACACTTTGAGACATTTTTATACATTTTCTGGAACTAGCCTATTAACAAGATGCCACAGTGCTAGTTGCCTATTTTCTGTTGTTTTTGGTTTCAGAAAAGCTAGTAAAGAAATATTCTCAGAACTAGATGGAACAAAAGCCGAAGTTCCTATTTTTCCGACACAAGACGGAGTCTAAAGCGGAGACGGAGGAAAGCCATGATACGTCCAAAACATATCTACTTTCTCGAACACTTTGCTATTGTTTCTTCTCTAAACTTGTGTGATTTGAATACAACTAACACGGACTAACGCCGTTTTCAGCAAAATTACCTTGGTCTCTTGTTTTTGTGCCGAAAATGAACTATCAGGAAAAATTCCGGAAAATATGCCAAAAACTATTTCTCACCAGAAGATCCACGGAGCTAGAAGGGGAGATAGAGAAGAGGCCTGGCGGGCCCAGACCCACCCCAGGCACGGGCCCACCTAACCCGTGCCTAGGGGAGGTCTGGCCACCCCAGGCAGCTCCTCGGCCTCCCTCCGCTCCTATAAGTTGCCTTCTGACCTAAAAACAGAGGGGGTTCGATAGTTTTCCAGAAAGAGTTCCGCTCCGCTGCCGTGACCAAAAACCAAGGTTCGAATCTAGAAACTCCGTTCTGGCACCCTGCCGGGACGGGGAATTTGGAGAGGATCATCGCCGTCGTCATCACCACGCATCTCCATCAACCACCGATGTTTCCCTCATCCATGAGTGAGTAATACCCTGCTGTAGGCTTGGGGATGGTAGGGATTGGATGAGTTCTATCATGTAATCGAATAAGATTGTTAGGGCATAGTGCCTAGTATCTCTATTAGTGTTATTTGACTTTGTTGCAACTTGTTGTGCTTAATGCTTGTCACTAGGTCCTGAGTGCCATGATCTCAGATCTGAACTTATTATTGAATCATTATGATAATATTGTTTGTGATCTTATCTGCAAGTTGTGTACACATATCATTGTCCGGATCCAAAGGCCCCAAAGTGACAATAATTGGGACAACCGGAGGGGATGGCTGTGGTATGAGGATCACATGTGTTCACGGAGTGTTAATGCTTTGCTCCAGTTCTCTATTAAAAGGAGCACCTTAATTGCCAGTAGTTCCCTAGAGGCCCCGCTGCCACGGGCTGGCTGGACAGAAGATGTTGTGCAAGTTCTCATTGCGAGCACGTATAACTATATTTGGAGCACATGCCTAGGATTGTTTAGTACTTGAATGCTTGTTATTATTTATCTGCAATGCCCTAGGTCTTGAAGTTACATGTTTAGACTCGTCCATGCAACACCCGTCCATCCATCCCTATGCCTACCGCACTCGAACCCTACTGTTACTGTTACAATTGCTCATGTTTCACTGTTGCTGTTATTGCTGCTGTTGCTTTCCTGTTGCTACTACAAACTGTTGCTACTGATAAACTTCTGTGAGCAAGAACTATTTCCAGGTGCAGCTGAACTGACAACTCAGTTGTTAAGGCTTGCAAGTATTCTTTGGCTCCCCTTGTGTCGAATCAATAAATTGGGTAATACTACCCGCGAAGACTGTTGCGATCCCCTATACTTGTGGGTCATCAAGACTATTTTCTGGCACCGTTGCCGGGGAGCATAGCTTTATTTGTAAGTTCACTTGGATCTATTATTGTTCACTGCTACTCCTTTCATCATGGGGAAGTCTCGTGATGGAAAGTTCCCTATTTTACCATCCACTACAAGAAGAGGTACAGTCCTAAACACCTCTGCTGCTCTTGATTCACCGTCTGTTATAAGTAAGCTTGCCACACCACCACCACATGCTCATGCTACACACACTACTACTACTGCTGAATCTGAAACTGCTTTTGATACTCATGATGTTACTTCTACTGTGCTTGATGCGAGTGATTCATTAGGTCCTTTTCTAGATGCTACTATGGCTAGTCTAGGAAATACCGAAACTCCTAGTGAATACACTGTTACACCTGTTAGCTCACCTGAGTCTAGTGAGAGTTATGATATTATTGATGGTTACATAGAGCTCACTAATGAATTTGTTGAAGAGTGCCGAAACACACATGGTGCTAGTGTTATTAAGAGTCTCCTTGCTAGACGTACTATTATGCCTAAGAAGTCCTATGATCCTAAGTTTGCCACCTCTCCCATAGATATTAAAGATAAAGATTATGATTTCTCTCTTGATTTATCTTATTTAGATATTGTTGAGAAAGAACCTTTTTGTGGTACTGAAAATGAGAGTGTTGTGGCTCATATGAATGAGCTTTCTACTATGAGTGCTTTGTTCTCTAATGATTTTAAAATGCGCAAGTACTTTGTTGCTAAGATCTTCCCCTTTTCACTAAAAGGAGAAGCTAGGGCTTGGTTTAATAGATTATCTCCCGGTTCCATTGATAGCCCTGATTGCTTGATTGCTTCTTTCTTTCATAAATATTTTCCTCCCAGTGCTAGACATGCTGCTTTTCAGAGACTTTTTGATTTTAAACAGGGAGAAGAAGAGAAATTTCCTGAGTCATGGAAAAGATTTTGTTCCTTCATTCATGCATATCCTGGATGTCCATTACCTCAGAATGAGCTTTTTGATATTTATTATAATGGACTAACTGATGATTCTAGGACCTACCTAGATAGCTTTGCTGATTAAGTTTTCAGGAAAAGGACTCCTACAGATGCTGAAGAATTAATGAGCAAGATAATCAAGAATTATGATGATTAGACTTCAACTAAGTTGAATACACCTGAGCCTATTACTCCTGAACCAGTTGTTTCTGAACCAGTTCCAACACCAACAACAAAGAAGAGGGGAGTTATTTCATTAAATGATGAAGTGATGAAGGAAGCTAAAAAGTGTCTAAAGGAGAAAGGTATTAGATCTGAAGATGTGAAGAGTCTACCTCCTATAGAAGAATTATATAAGCCAATTCCCCACTCATCTACTATTGAGGTACACTCTCTCCAATTTAATGAAGGTGATATTCCTTATGGTAAGCCTTCTGATCAGTGCTTAGAGGAACTTGACACATTTATTGTTAAACAAGGTAATTTTAATAAACAAGTTCAGAATCATTTATTGGAAAACTCTAGAGCTATCCATGAGTTGAAAGATATTGTGGAAAGAACTTCTAATGATATTAAAATACTTTGTAAACACTTTCAAATGGTTCAAACCCAACTTGATCAACTTGCTAAGGTACAAAAGGATATGCTAGTTAATGCTTCAGGAAATAAACATGCTTATGGAATTAGAACTAGGAGTGGTGCAGCTACTCAAGATCCTTTATATCCTGAAGGACACCCTAAAAGAATTGAGTAGGATTCCCAACAAGGTGAATATAGTGGTAGTCCTCATAAGAGGAAGAAAAATAAACATAAGATAGTTGAGGAACCACTTGAACCTACTGTAGATCCTAATAGTATATATGTCTCTGATGCTGAAACTAAGAGTGGTAATATTGATGAGTCTCCTGATAAGGAGGAAGTTGAGGAAGAACCTGAGAAACACACTAAGAATACTAGGTACATAAAGGAAGATTTTATTGCTAATAAACATGGTAAAGAGAGAGAACCTTGGGGTGCAGAAACATATGCCTTTTCCAGGTAAGAAACACAAGCCAAAGGAGGAAGAACACTACAACAAGTTTTGTGAGTGGATGAAACCTTTATTTCTGCAAATTCCTTTGACTGATACTATTAAATTACCTCCTTATTCAAAGTATATGAAGGATATTGCCTCTAATAAAAAGAAGATTCCTAATGAGGCGATTTCTACTTTGCTTGCTAATTACTCCTTCAATGGTAAGGTTCCAAAGAAACTTGGTGATCCAGGTATACCAACTATTCCTTGCTCCATTAAGAATAGTTATGATAGAACTGCTTTATGTGATTTGGGAGCTGGAGTTAGTGTTATGCCTTTTTCTCTCTACAAGAGACTCCAGCTATAAAAGTTGATACCAACTGATATATCTTTGCAAATGGCTAATAAGTCAACTACTATTCATGTTGGTATATGTGAGGATGTTCCTGTTCAAGTTGCTCATAATTGCATGGTCTTAACTGATTTTGTTGTGCTTGAAATGCCTGAAGATGATAATATGTCTATTATTCTTGGGAGACCTTTTCTTAATACTGCAGGTGCTGTCATCAATTGCAATCAAGGAAAAGTAACATTCAATATTAATGAAAAAGAGCACACTGTCTATTTCCCCAAGAAGGTTGTTAAAAGCTATTGCCTGAATTCCATTGAAAATATTGAGGGCATAAAGGTTGGAGAAATATATTGTCCCATTCCACAAGAAAATTTTGAAACTATTATGATTGGGACCATTGCTATCAAGTATGAGGTAACTGACGAGGTTTAATCTCGTCAATGCCCATTGTTATGGACTTGGGTTTTGGAGAAGATGGGGATGCTGGAGATCGCGGAACGGTTAGCAAACAAACAACACGGGGACACGAGGTTTACCTAGGTTCAGACCCCCGGAGGGAAAACCCAACTCCTGCTTGTCTGCTCTTGATTACGGCGGAACCGAAGGTTACAGGGGTGCGCAGATGCAATCTGGCGTGGAGGTGTGTATGCGGTGGTGTGCGAGAGATTGTAAGCGAGCCTCCTCATCGTGCCCTCCTGGCCTTTATATAGAGATTGGCAGGTCCCAGGCACAGATCGAGTCGGTTACAGGTTTTAGGGTTTACCCCTTTGAATTTCCTATCTACTCTACTCTTGCTCTCCAAGGATCTGAAGGCGTCATGGGCCCTGGCCACCCGAAAGTCTTCATGGGCCGACGTATATTTGCCATGGGCCTTCCTTGGGCTGGACTAGGTATGCTGAGGTCGTGTACCCGCGGGGTATAACCATGTTAGTAGCCCCCGAGTGTTCAGTCGAATCGTAGATTCGGCTAAGGACTCTTTAATCCTTTGGGTGCAACTCTGTCTTTCAAGAGAATGTGTAGGGATTGTTGATGCGTGTGCCTGACTCTCCCGACGGATCAGGGTCAATTAACTGTCTTAGGACAAGACAACACGATCTTCTTCAGATTCGAGTCCCTCGACTCGAACCCGGAACATATGCTGGCGTAATTCGACTCAGGCCGCGGAGGACTTACAGGAGTGGAATTCCAGTGAATTTAAATGATGTACCCAACGCGTCCGTCGGGATTTTTCATCGCGCCTATTGGCACGGATTCTTACTAGCAGAGCGCAGTCGTGTGTGTTACCAGGCCATCAGATGGTGTCTGTAGGTCTTATCTTTGCGTCGCAGACGCAGGATCCGAATGTTTATCATCGTGGAGGTGTTTTGGGTGGCCAAGGAGGATGTTTCTCACTCAGCGTTTAATTAGGGCAGAGTTGCCGAAAAGTTTTGCATGCTGATCCGTAGGATCGCAGTCGAAGAATTCATAGGGTGCGCGACCAGCGCTCCCTATGGGAGTAGCCCCCGAGTGTCTGTTCGAGTCGTAGACTCGAGCAGAGACTTTAATTCAGCCTTTTTCGGCTTCTGGTCCGTAGGACACAAATTTTTTCGGATGCTTGAATCCATCCTCCCTATGGGAGTAGCCCCCGAGTCCGTAGTGGAGTCGTAGACTCGACGTAGGACTCGAAGAAATAATTCAGCGATGGAATGTTTTTGTTCACTTTTCGGGTGCGCGGCCAGCGCTCCTGATAGGAGTAGCCCCCGAGTAGTTATTCTAATCGTAGATTCGAGTGAGTACTCTTAATTGTATAGCCAAATAATTTTAACCGTTGCTAGCATAGCTTTTGATAACGTCAGTGCTGACGATCGGTGACCACAAGCGTCTGCGGCGCCAGAGATGACGTGACTAGACAAACATGGGTCCCACCTTCTGACCTTGAGTTGACCGGTCACGCGCATCATGGAGATAATTATGGCGTCGCCTCGATTTCTGCGCGTAGCGGACGGCGTGGGAGCGACGGTTCGCTGCTATGCTGACACGTGGACGGTTAGATCGTGCAGTTGGCGCTAGGTATTCTTGATGGACGTTCGTCGTGCATCGTCTTCGTCCTTATAATCATTGGGGAAAATTAATCTGTTTTCACCGCAGCCTTTCTTGTTTCACTGCTCCAATCTTCTCTGAGCTTTCTTGTTGCGCGCTGGAATATCCTCGAACATTTCCTTCTTTGATCCTACGTTCTTGCCGCCGGCGCCACCGCACCGCAATGGGGAAGCCTAAGAAGTCCTCTTCTGCGGTTGGCACCAGCGCTGCTGGTGGCAAGAAAGGTTCTACCGCTGCCCGTGTCACCGATGGTGGCTGGCGGAGACGCGGGAGAGTGATCTCCGCAAGCTTCGTGAGCGGGGATTGATCCCGCAGGATAGGGAGGCCGTCAAACTCCCTGGCAATGAGGTAATTCCCCGTCCCCCCGCTGGGTTTCGGGTTATGTTCCTCGCATTTGTTCTTCGAGGCTTTTCCTTCCCAGTCCACAATTTCCTTCGTGGACTGCTTTTCCTGTACGGCATCCAGCTGCATCATCTTTCCCCCAACTCTCTTCTTCACATTGCTTGTTTCATCACTTTCTGCGAGTGCTGGCTCGGTATCGAGCCACACTTTGGCCTCTTTCGGAAGCTCTATTCCGTGAAGAGGCAATCTGGTTCTGATGGTGTTTATCCCATTGGGGGTTGCATCATTTCCCTTCGATCCAATCTTATTTTCTTCTCCTTTTCCATGTCCGAATCTGTCCAGTACTGGCGGAGGCGATGGTTTTACATCCGCGACTCCACGGTGGCTGGGCAGGATTTTGGTCTTGCTCCTTTCGACCCCTCCCAAAAGATCGAGCCGAAGAGGTCCTGGAAGAACCAGATCTTGGATGGCGAGGTAGCGGAGATAGAGACTCTCTATCGTCGAGTGGAGGATCTTCAACTGACTCCGGATAAAGAGGTGAACGGTGTGGATATCATCCGCACTTTTCTCAAACGTCGGGTGCAGCTGCTCCAGGCTAGGGCGCACCCGATGTTCCTTTATGTTGGTCGTCGTGATCTGACTAGGGTTTCGGCTGAGGAATTCTCCAAGGGAGATCTCGACGGGGTCCTTCGTCCGCTGCTGAAGTTCAAGGCTGGAGAGGATATCCCGGGGAAGTCGCTGACTTCTCCGTTCTCTGCTTCTCGTCCGGTTCCGCAGGGGTAGATCTGGGACGTGCGCGTAGCGCTATTTTCAACTGTGTTTTACTTGTATTTATTTGTCTGCTGACAAATTTGCTTCGTTTGTTCAGGAGTTCAAGGTGACGGGCATGTTGCCTCCATTGCCCGAAGTATTCCCGGATGCTCTGGATAATGAGGTGGTGGATTCCATGTCCGAGCTGCCATCGGCGCGATCTCCGGCTGAAGAGGCCAACGAGTCGAGCGAGGATCACACTCTCAAGCGGACACGGAGCTCCAGCGAGTCGTCAGATGCTTCGACTCCGCCGACGTCGAGGAATCCGCTGGGCCTTGAACGTCACAGTGGAGATCATGTGGGCTCTTCTTCTCCCATTCATGCCGTTCCCGTGCGAGCTGTGGCACCGCACCCGCCGGCGAAGCGAAAGAAGGAAGAGAAGAAGGAAGAGAAGAAAGAGGAGAAGAAAGAGGAGAAGAAGGGCAGGAAAACCCCTCCTGTCTTCGACTTGAGCGATCTCGACTCGTAAGTTCCTTCAGCCCGTTTTTGCTTTCTCTTGTCTGTTTGTTTTGAGCTTTGCTGATATTTCTTTTGTAGCAGTTCCTCCGACGGCTCCTCCAGTGATGGTGCTTGGGAGATGATGGGGTAGTCGAAGGTTGTTCTTCCTCCTCCTCAGACGGTGGCCACCTCTAAAGGCGCTGCTCCAAACCCTTCTCCGTAGGAGGTTCGGGTGGTTGCCCCTCAGAAGACTGCGAGCGGACCTTCAGAGTCGTCGTCGAATCATGTAAGTAATTCTGTTTTCTGCCATGGGGGGAGCCCCCGAGCCTTTTCGGATGATCTGTTGATCTTTCTTTTCTTCCCACCTCGGGGGGAGCCCCCGAGCATTTGTAGGGTATCTTGTTGTTCGTTTTCCTTTGAGTCTCGGGGGGGAGCCCCTGAGTGTTCTTCGCATGTGTTCCTTGTTGTTGCTTGTTCTTTTGGGCGTAGCACCCGAGCCACTCTTTTGATTGGTGGTTCTTTCTTCAGCCTTTTGTGCAAGGTGCCAACCAACTGGTGCAGCAGCACCTGGCGTTGGAGGCCAGCCTCAAACAACTTCAAGGTATGTTTACGACTTGTGCTTTTGCTTCTTCTTGTATTTTTATCCTTCGATCCGATAGGTGTGTTGCTGACTGCAGAGGACCACAATGCCTCTCTTCGTGAGATTGATGCTCTCAAAAAGAGCCTTGGTCAAGCGGAGAAAAAGGCCGAGGTCGCCGTTGGTGCAAGGGAGCGCCTTGAGCTGGAGCTGGCCAACGCGGCCGAGGCTAAGGAGCGTCTGCAACAGGAGGCTACGGATCACGAGGAGCAGCTCGCCACCGCCACGGCTTCGCATGAGAGAGAGGTGGCTGGCAAGCTTATGGCGGCTGCCAAGGCTGTTTCGGGTGAGTGTCTCCGCCTTCCTCCTTTTGACTTCCTTGTCTTTCTTTTGAAGTGCTTTTATTCATGCTTCTTCCTTTGTTGCTTTAGATGCCGCGGGCATCGAGTTTGATCACGGTACTCTGGAGCACGGGAGCGCTCTGGATGATGCTACTTCGGCGGTCGAAGACCGCTGCAGTACCGTCGTCAGCTCGGTTGCCAAGGCCAAGGAGGTCCTCGGGCGTTTCTACAAGGAGATCGTCCCTAAGGGCGTGGCCCTCAAAGATGTCGATGCCTTGGCGGAGGCGCTGTTAGCCAAAGCGCAAGCAGAAAGGCATTGGCGCGTCCGTCGGGCTGGCAATGGCCTTGGCGGCTGGAGCGGAGCTGGACCTTCCTCAGGTCACCTCCCGGATGCCGACGACTGCTGATGGATCCGAGGTAGCCTTCGCCACCTATGCTGCTCGCTATAAGCGTTACGGGCTGAAGCTGATTGATCTGCTAGCTGAGTATTCGTTAAGGCAGCAGGGGGAAGCCAAGGCGAGGCAGTCCGGCTCCGAGGCTACTCAGGTTGCAGCTTCGTAGGCGTTGTAGTTGTAGGATAGTTTTATCTTCTTTTGTTGTAATTATTTTGATGAACGATCCTTGTGCCACGTAGTGGCTTTTGCTGCACGTAATGAATTTGCTGAGTTCTGTGCTCCTTCATCTGCTTGTTCATTTTTTGTCTTCTGTTATTCTAGGGTCCTTCGGGTGATGATCCCGTTGACACTTCGTCTGCGGCGCAGCTGCGGCCATCCCTGGATGGTGCGTCGCAGCTTGTGTTTCTTCGAGACCGTATTCGTAGCCTCGAGAAAGAGTTGCTTGGGCTGCGTGGCCATGTTGATGTTTGGAAATCCAAAGTGGATCGAGGCGCTGCCAGAGAGGAGTACTTGATGGCGGAGCTGCTTCGTTTGTCCGAACAGCTTTAGTGTGAGTTTTCGAGCTGTTGCCTGTTACTTTGGATGCGCCTGTTGGCCTTTCATCTTACTCTTCTGCAAGTATTGCAGGTGCTAACATTGCTCCAAGGGAGGAGAAGAAGCGTGTTGCTGTTCGGATCAACTGCTTGACTCAGCAGGACATGGAGGCCGGCGGGTTCTTCTAGATGGACCGTGATCGTGCCATGGTCCTTGCGACGGTGCAGGATCGCGTTCATCAGGTATCGTGGGTGCTTCGTCAGGTGAATTCTTCGCTCGCGTCGGTTCTGCATGTAATGTTTCCACTGGATGATGCGCCGTCGACTCTCTCTGGTCTGCTGTCGAAGTTTCAGAATGTGCATCATGTCAGGGAACTGGTACGACATCAGCTCGTCGCAGGGATGAAGGCTGCGCTCTCCCTTGTGCGGTTACATTGTCCTGATTTAGATCTATCTGTTGTGGCGGCTGGGCTGCCTCTTCGGCCAGATGGTGGCGAGTGGGATATGCGTCTGCATTATGCGGCTGTAAGGCAGTATGCCGAACAGATCGTAGATCTGTTTGAGCAGCTTGCTCATGTTATTCTTCAGAATAGGAAGTACCTATAAAAAAGATAGATGTAAAATTTGTATATATTCGACTGGGCGTGTTTTGCCCTTTGTTGTAAAGGTTTGGTTGTTGTTTTAGCACGTAGTGCTTTGTTTGTATACGTGTCCTTTTCGTTAGCCTGACGTGGTCAGCTACTCAGGTGTACACGTGTTATCCTCAGTCGACGAAGTCGTGAGGTGGGGGGAGCCCCCGAGTGCATTTGTAGCATGGAGTAAAATGCGAATAGTAAGCAAAATTTTGGGGCGAGACACTTAGCTTTATTCATTTCGTAATGGAGAAGGTACATTGTTCGGCTGAGTAGCCTTGGCTGAATAGCCTTATTGAAAGTAAAAGAGGGAGGCAGCTAGGGGTAGAATCACCGCAGCTGTGCGACGTTCCATGGGTTGGAGTATGCGACTCCAGACTCCACGTATTTGAGGCGATAGGCGCCACCTGGGATGACTTCAGTCACGATGTAGGGTCCTTCCCATGGTGACTCGAATTTCTTCGGTCGCTCTTGCTTAAGTCGCAAGACTAGGTCTCCTTCGACGAAGGACCTTGGGCGCAGCCGTCGGCTGTGGTAGTTGTGGAGACTGTTGGTATACCGCTGATCGAGCTGCTGCTATGTCTCGCGCTTCGTCGAGTGTGTCGACGGCGTCTTCAAGTGCAGCAGTGGTTTTAGCTTTGCTATAAGCGATGACCCGTGGGGCCTTGTGGCGTACCTCTGCTGGTAGCACGACTTCGGCTCCATGCACCATGAAGAACGACGTGTAGCCGGTTGAGCTGTTTGGCGTTGTACGCATGATCCATAGGACGGAGGGCAGCTCTTTCGTCTAGGCTCCGGCGAGTCGCTCGAGTGGGCTCATGAGGCACTTCTTGATTCCAGCGCCGAAGAGGCCGTTGGCCTTCTCCACCTGGCCGTTCGTTTGCGGGTGCGCCACTGAGGCGTATATGATATTGATTCCGAGGCCTTCGCAGAAGTCCTGGAATTATTTGGAGATGAAGTTCGATCCATTGTCGGTGATGATGCCGTGCGGCACGCCGAACCTATAGACAATGGATTCAAAGAACTTGACGGCAGTTTTTCCCTTTTGGTTAGTGACCGGCATGGCCTCAATCCACTTGGTGAATTTGTCGACTGCGACCAGGAGGTAGACGTGTCCCCCTTTCGAAGACCTTGGCAGCTTGCCGCTCATGTCAAGGCCCCATTGGGCGAAAGGCCAGGCCAAGGGTATGGGCCTGAGCTCTGATCCAGGTGCGTGTGGTTTGTCGGCGAACCTTTGGCACCCGTTGCATCTTCGGACGATGTCCTTGGCGTCGTTCATGGCCGTTGGCCAGTAGAATCCAGCTCGTAGAGCTTTGGCGACAAGGGAGCGGCTTCCTGCATGATGGCCGCAGATGCCCCCATGGATGTCTTGGAGGATGGTTTTTCCGTCGCCGATGGCAACGCACCTTTGTAGTACACCCGAAATGCTGCGCATGTACAGCTCTCCATTGATGATGGTGAAGGCTTTGGACCGGCGAGATATGCGCCGGGCATCTGTCGGGCTATCAGGCAGTTCTCCGTCTATCAAGTACCGGAGGTATGGCCGTGTCCAAGTTTCTTCGACTGCCATGACCTGCATCAGGTTGACCACAGCGACCTCTGTGTCCAGCTTTTCGGGTCCTTCCTAACCATCGGGTAGCGCAGCCCCCGAGTGTTCTGCTTCTTCGGGTGATCCCTTGGGGAATTTCCCCTTGATGGATGGTACGCAGATCTGTTCGAGGAACATGCCTGGTGGCACCCGTGCACAGGTGGAGCCGATGTTGGCGAGTCTGTCGGCCTCCTTGTTGCTTTCTCTGCCTACGTACCAAAGCTCGCAGCCGTCGCCTCCTTCAAGTGCGTTGTAGAGTGCGCGGTACGCGATCATGTTGGCGGCGTGCGCATCGCACTCGTTCATCGTCTGCTGGACGACGAGGTTGGAGTCACCGTAGATGACCAGGCACGTTGTGCCGCAGATCTTTGCCATCCTCATGCCATGGATGAGGGCCTCGTATTCTGCTTCGTTGTTGGAAGCTCGAAACTTCATCCGGAGGACGTACTTCATCTTATCGCCCTGCGGTGAGGTCAGTATGACCCCGGCTCCTGCTCCGGCTTCACGCTTGGAGCCGTCAAGGTGCATCGTCCATGACTGTGTCATGTCTGGGGGTGTCTCGCAGCTGCAGTTCCATCCAGTGTACAAGGAAGTCCGGGAGGACTCGAGACTTGACCGCGTGGCGTTTCTCATAGACGATGTCTAGAGGTGACAGTTCGATGCCCCACAGGGCCACGCATCATGTGGCCTCCGGATTGTTCAGGATGCTGTTCAAGGGTGCCTCGTTGACGACCATCACCCGGTGCTCCTGGAAGTAATGGCTCAGCCGTCGAGCCGTCATGAACATGCCCTAGGCGAGCTTTTGGTAGTGAGGGTACCTCTGCTTTGTTGGCGTCAATACCTCGCTGAGGTAGTAGATTGGGCGTTGGACCCCATGGGTCTTGCCCTCTTCGGGTCGCTCGACCACCAGTACGGTGCTCACCACCTGGTGTGTAGCTGCTATGTATAGCAGTAGAGGATCGCTCTCCTTTGGCGTAACCAAGACGGGCGAGGTAGAGAGCAGCCGCTTTAGATCTTCGAATGCGTCATCCGCCTCAGGCGTCCACTCGAATTTGTCTGTCTTGCGTAGCAGCTAGTAGAATGGCAGGGCTTTCTCGCTCATGCGGCTGATGAACCTGCTCAATGCCTCTATTCATCCTGCAAGGTGTTGGACACCCTTGAGGTTTTTTGGCTTCTCCATGGCCATTATGGCCCGGATTTTCTTCGGGTTCGCCTCGATCCCTCGCTGGGAGATGAAGTAACCAAGCAGCTGGCTCGATGGAACACCGAAGGTGCACTTTTCAGGGTTAAGCTTGATCCTGTAGCGGTCAAGATTATCGAACGTCTCACGGAGATCGTCGATGAGTGTTCTCGCCTCCCTGGTTTTGATGACTATGTCGCCGACATAGACTTGGATATTGCGACCGATCTGGTCCTTCAGGCATGCCTGCATGCACCACTAGTACGTGGCACCTGCGTTCTTTAGCCCGAAGGGTATTGTGTTGTAGCAGAACACTCCAAACGGCATGATGAGCGCCGTTTTCTCCTGGTCTTCGACCTTTAGTCGAATCTGGTTGTATCCTGAGTAGGCGTCGAGGAAGGAGAGTTTCTCGCATCCTGCAGTCAAATCGATGATCTGATCAATCTGAGGGAGAGGGAAGTGGTCCTTTGGGCAGTGCTTGTTCAGCGACGTGAAGTCCACGCACATCCGCAGGATGTCCGCGTCTTTTTTGGGGACCATTACTGTATTGGCGAGCCACTCGCTTTCCTTAATCTCCCTGATGAAGTTTGCAGCGAGTAGCCTATTGACTTCAATTCCTATGGCTTCGGCCCGGGGCTCGGACAGTCGTCAGATGGACTGCTTGACGGGCTTGGCGTCTGGAAATATGTTGAGTGCGTTCTCGGCGAATTCCCTGGGAACTCCTGGCATGTCCGCAGGACACCAGGCGAAGATTTCCCAGCGCTCACGGAGGAATTCGATGAGCGTGCTTTCCTATGCGGGGATGAGATCATTGGCGATCAGCGCCGTCTTGGAGGCATCCGTCGGGTGGACCTGCACTTTCTTTGTGTTGACGGTGGAGTCGAAGGACATGTCTGGTGCGTTTTGTTGTGCGACTGGGGGTGCCCCATTGTCCGTCACCTCGCGGAGCCTTACGAGCTCCTCTTGCATGCCGAATAACTGGGAGATTCTGTTGAAGTCCCTGTCGCAGTGGTCCGATCGGGTGAAGCTCCCGTGGACCGTGATGACGCCCCTGGGTCCTGGCATCTTGAGTAGCAGGTACGCGTAGTGTGGTACTGCCAGGAATCTTGTGAATGCTACACGCCCGAGGATGGCGTGGTATTGTGATGGCCAGTCCACCACTTCGAACTCAAGCCACTCGCATCGGAAATTGTCCGGCTTGCCAAAGATGACGTCGAGCCATATCTTTCCCAGGGGAATATGCCTTTTCCTGGAACGATGTCATGGAACGTTGTGTCTGACTATTCCAGGCTGCACAGCGGGATCCGCATTGCTGCTAGGGTGCTTGCGAACATCAGGTTGATGCCGCTACCACCGTCCATGAAGATGCGGCTCATCTCGAAACCTCCAATCTGCGCCTCCAGCACCAGGGCAGCATGACCTGGGCGAGGGACCTGGCAAGGGTGATCCGAACGGCTAAACGTGATGCAGGACTCCGATCCGCTGAGGTACTCAGGGATGGCGGGTGGTGCTGTCACGGCCAGATTGATCTGACGGGTGATTTTCTTCTGCACCCTATTCGTTGGGCGCCCTTTTTGGATCATCAGCGCTCCTTTCGGCGGGGGATACCCGTGCCCACCGTTATTCTGTGCGGGTGCGACTGGGTGGTTCGGGCCTCCCGCAGGTGGTGGTGGAGGAGCTCCATGTGCGATCTCGCCTGGTGCGGGTGCGTTCCTGTATCCAGGGTTCGGGGTTTGCTGCCTCATCTGGGCCATGCTTTCGCTGAGTTTCTGGAACACGCGGCAGTCCTTGAGCATGTGGCTCGCCTTCTTCTTGCCATCCTGCTTGTCGATGTAGAAGTGGATGGTGCATGGACCCGACAGATTTTCGTATGCTGACGGTCCGTCGTCGCGGCCGCGGCGCTGCCACGACTGTGTTGGGCGTCCTCCGTCGCAGAAGTTGCTTCCACGGTATCCGCTGTTATTGCGGTTGCCGTCGCTGCGGCGGTCGGCGTAGCCAGTCGCGACCATGTCGGGTCCGTCACGATCGTCATAGACGCGCGATCTTCTCTTGCTACGGCGTTCTCGCCGTCGGCCGTAGTCGTCCTCTTCCTCCGAGTGCGCTCGGTGGACGGATTCCTCGCCGTCGGCCCACCTGTTGGCGATGTCCATGAGGTGGTCGAGTGTCTTGGGCTTGACGCGCCCAAGTTCTTCTTTGAAGTCCTGGCGCTTGACGCCGTCCTTGAAGGCGTCAATAGCCCTTTCTTCGGAGATGTGCGCCGCGAAGTTCTTGGTGTTGGACCAGCGCAGTATGTACGAGCGAATGGATTCGCCCGTTCGTTGAGTGCAGGCTCGCAACTCCTCGATTGAGGCAGGCCTCTTGCTGGTGCCTTTGAAGTTTCGAACGAAACTATACGCCAGCTCCTCCCAGCTTCGGATGGATCCTGAAGATAGGCTGCTAAGCCAGATCCGAGATGCGCCTGTCAGCTGCAGCTGAAGGCATTGCATGGCAGTTTCCTTGTTTCCACCATGCAGCTTGATGGACGACAGGTGGTCGCCGAGCCACGCCTTGGGGTCTTGTGTGCCATCAAACTTCAGAGTGTCCGAAGGAAGCTTGAAGTTCCGCGGCATCCTTGTCCATCGAACAGATCTGCTAAAGCATCGTGCTCCACAGAGTTCTCCTTCGTCTTCATCCATCTCGGATTCAGACGAGCATGCGCGCTTGGCGCACGCCTTGTCAATTTTACGCTGGGTGAGCTCGCTTTGGGCGTCGTAATCGCGGCTGTGATGGCGCGAACTCTTATGCCTTCGATGAAGGTCGTGCTCTTCATCTTCGGATGAAGGTGTGGGGTTGCGGTTGAACTTGACTGTAGCCTTATTTTTTGGCTCCGTAGGAGCTTCTTCGTGGAACGCAGCTCCGACGAGTCCGAGTTCGGTAAGCGTGGACTTATGCATGGCCCTTTTAGGGTCCCCCTCCGGAGGTGGGTGAGACGCGAGGTACGCGGTGGCAGCCATGATTGCGGCCTGGGGCGTCTTTGGGATGACGTTGCCGTCAACATCCATCTCCATGAAGGACGCGTTAAGGGCTCGAGTCACCTCGCGACACTCCTTGGGGTCCATGTTCTCCATCCGAGAACGGTGCTTATTGCCATTGTTGCCATGCGAGATAGAGCCGATGCCCATGGCGGAGAGCGCAGCTCTTCGCACACTGGACTCCGAGGCTGCTTGCTTGCGTTTGTCAAGCACCTTCTGCATCTTCACCTGCTTCTTGTGCTCCTCGATTAGGAGCAGGTGGTATGCCATCAGCAAATCTCGCAAGGCATCGGCGGGCAGGATCTTGTTGCCTGCCACGGCCTCGCGTGCCTGAGCCCATCCCTCCTCCCTGAGGTGGATGACTCGATCATTGTTGTCCCCGTTGGGTTGGGGGATTGGCTTCTTCTGTTCCCACCGTTTTTCTACCCTGCAGGTTGGGTGGCGGGTTGTGTTCCTGATCTTGGATGACCGCGGCGCACTGGTAGCGCTCGTAGATCAGTTTGGTGCTGCCACAGCTTTCGGATCCGGAACCGTAGGTCCCTTCGTCCGATGGTGGATCGCACAGATCGGAGTTGCAGCTATTGCTGTCATAGGACTCGTCTGTCGATCATGGTGTGCGTAGCACAGGGTGTGGAGCCCATGAAGCGGGCCTGATAGATGGCAGGGGCACCCGCTCTGGAAGGCGGAGAGTGCCTGTCTGTCCCACCTGGAAGCAGAAGCTCCCGAACAGGATCTCGAGTCCATCACCAACGAGCTCGAAGTCCTTCATGGTGGCCGGTGAGTGGGTGGTGAAGTCGAAGGCGCCGAAGAGGAGATGACTCTCCGTCGCCGCGGAGTTGTAGATCGTTCGGGTTGGGACCGTCACGATCGCACAATCAGCGTCCCCAGTTCCCACAGATGGCGCCAATTGACGAGGTTTAATCTCGTCAATGCCCATTGTTATGGACTTGGGTTTTGGAGAAGATGTGTATGCTAGAGATCACGGAACGGTTAGCAAACAAACAACACGGGGACACGAGGTTTACCCAGGTTCAGGCCCCCGGAGGGAAAACCCTACTCCTGCTTGTCTGCTCTTGATTACGGCGGAACCGAAGGTTACAGGGGTGCGCAGATGCAATCTGGCGTGGAGGTGTGTATGTGGTGGTGTGCGAGAGATTGTAAGAGAGCCTCCTCGTCGTGCCCTCCTGGCCTTTATATAGAGATAGGCAGGTCCCAGGCACAGATCGAGTCGGTTACAGGTTTTAGGGTTTACCCCTTTGAATTTCCTATCTACTCTAGTCTTGCTCTCCAAGGATCCGAAGGCGTCATGGGCCCTGGCCACCCGAAAGTCTTCATGGTCTGACGTATATTTGTCATGGGCCTTCCTTGGGCTGGACTAGGTATGCTGAGGTCGTGTATCCGCGGGGTATAACCATGTCAGTAACATAATCACCTTGTGGAATGCAAAGTTTTGATTCATATAAGATTGTTTTGGTAACAATACTTGATCAACCTTGTTAACAAAAGGATTTTAATGAACAAAATAATGTTTTCATAGTTGTTATACTTGCTCACTTTTATTTTTCTCCTTTTCAATCTTTGCTCTTCGCCGTGCCTAACTTAAAGGCATTAAAGAAAAGTACCTGTTGGGAGATAACCGAAGAGTTTCCTTGAGTCTTGGAAGTTATTACTTTAGTAATGACCTCTCCTTATCCTTTTTGTTTGCTTTTTATGCCAAGAATGACCTCTAATGAGAGGGAAGTAAGATTTGGGGAGTTGCTGTCCCGAAACAGATTTCTATCCTCCACCATAAAAATTCGTGAGGAGTCCCTGTAAATAGGACTGAACTGAAAATTTACTAATAAATCCCCTAGTATGTTAGATAACTTTAGTTAGTTCAACACTTTTTGATTTGAGCAACAGAAGGTCTTCGTAAAAATTGGTTTCTACCTGCTGATCTGTTTTGACAGATTTCTGCCATTATTTACATTTGCTTCTTATTGATTCCTTTTCGGGTTCTTTTTGGAAAATTGAGCTTTTTGAAAGAGTTGCTACAGTAGCTTGTTTTTTTTAATGAAAAGTCTTTCTGTTCCAAAGCTTTGCCAGAGGTGTAATATCTTTTGAATACATTAATATTGTTAATGAAGATTGTGTGAAGTTTTGTATGAAGGAAAAAAATTCAGGTGTAGAGAGAGAATGATGTAATGAGATGAAGAATGGACAAAAACTCAATATTGGGGGAGCCAACCCGTTTCACCCCAAGAAATATTAAAGAGGTACAAGCGTAAAATCTTGGGGGTTCCCAAGGCATCCCCTTCTTCATCAATAAAAATCTCAGGTCCTTCTAGACACTTCGTTTTTATTGTTTCATGCACAGTTGTGTTGTTCTTGGAGCGTCTTAGTTTTTGTTTTTGGTTTTCTTTTGCTTTGTTTGGTTTTGTGTTGGTTGCCTTCTAAAAAAAATTGAAAACACCAAAAATATTTGTTCTTCTTCTTTGGTTTTGTGAGTTCTTTGCAGGGTTCAGCCATCCTCAGTGGATTTTGGTTTCATGTTAATATTCAAGTCACACAAGTGAAGGGAAATAATGAAGATTAAGACAACTCGAGGTGTGGTAAGAGGCTGGCAACGAACACTATTTGTTTCATTTTTGTACATATACTCATCATCGTGAGCAAGCTTAGCCTGTTTGTATAAGGTGTATGTCATTATGGATGCTTAGTAGTTATTGCTTGTCTATGATTAGCTCCAGCTTGCTAATAGTTTGTAGCATGTCATATGAATATTTGCTTGAATTGTTTTATTCATACTTTGGTATGATATTGTGGTATCCTCCTCTGACTGTTCATGTGAATCGACTTGGCACATGCCCACGCATGCATATGACTAATCAATAGTCAGTAAGCCTCGATGATTTATTTTGCCTCAGAATTTTTGTATCACTTTCATGCCATAGTTAGTCCTGTTTTGTTGCAAGCATGATTATGACAGTTATTGCTCTCTCGTTTGTCGCTCCCTCTCTATTGCTAGCCTTCACTTGCATTGAGTATGTGCTCTACCTGTGTTTCCAACTCCCCAAAACCAATATTGCCAGCTGTGTCCACCATACCTACCTATGTCACATCCCAAGATTTTCCAAATCTTGTAATGTGAAAATAAATGAATAAAATAAAACTTTGTTTGATTTTCAAGGCCAGAAGAAACTTTTTGAATTTAAATGGAACCTCAAACCCATTTGAATCAAATAAAATCCTAAAGGGATTTAAAAAGATAAACATTTTAAATAAAGGAAAACAAAATATTTTGGAAATACTATTTTTGATCATTAAAATAAAAGGATTTGGTTTTCAATTGAAATAAAAGTTTTATAGGTAAAGATTATTTTATAGAGCCAAATTAAACCTTGGCCAAGTCTTTGATTAAAACAATTTGTTTTGATAAAAATAGTAAATGTTTATTTAAATAAAATAATGAGATTTAATATCGAATTTTTATTTAAGTAAAGGCTTTTCCCATTTTAAATAAACACCAAAACTTATTATTTTGTTTTAAATAAGTTTTTAAGTATTTTATATTCACAAATAAAACCTACTAAAGTGTTTTGGCTTTATTTTAGATTTCAAAATAAATATTCTCAATAAAACAAACCCTAGTTGATTTAATAATGAAAGTCTATTTTATTTAATTAATAATGGACTCTAAAATAAAATGTTACTTTGTTTTAAAACAAGATTTTCAAATGAATTGTATTTTCAAATAAAACCTACTGATTTGATTTTGAAAATATTTGGATTTAAAATGGAGATTTTATTAAATAAACCAAACCCTAATTTTATTAATAAACCATGGTCCATTTTATTTAATTAATAAATGGAACCTAAAAGGATTTAAAATATTATTTTATTTTGGAAGTTGGTTTATGCTACTAAACAGAACCAAAAAACTCATTACAATAGTTTGAATTGTTTGAATGGTTTGAATGTTTGAAATGTTGATTGAAAATCAAATCAGCAAATGGAAATAGAAAAGGAAAATGTTTCTGTACAAAAAAAAAGGAAACAACAGCAGCCCAACTACCCCAGCCCAACTCAGCCCACCTAGCCCACCCCACCGCAGCGAAGCGTTTCTCACCATAGAAAGAACCCTCGGAGCAACCGACAAGTGGACCCCTCCCCTTCTTCCTTTCTTTCACTGCCAGCGGACCCCACACCCTACTGTTCTTCGTCCTCACCCTCAGTGACCCGTTCTTCCCCCGTTCTGCCGTTGAATCCTCCAGCTTAATTCACCTTAATACCGCGAGTTAAACCTGCAGTGATCACGCACATTTAATCGTCTCCCTCTCCTGTCCGTTTCCCCTCTGCCTCCTTCCCCAAACCCACCTCCGGGCCATCTCAATTTCCCCTCGAACAGCTTCGTCTCCGACGAGCTTCCACTGACGAATACGGCCGAGCCACACCACCTCCTGCCTCCCCGAACACACGAGCACGCTCACCGCATCCTAGCGCATCTTACCGTGCCAATCATTCATCCGCGGGTGCCCTGTAACCTCGACTTCGACGACGACCTGCAGCACCGCCGTCTGCCTCTTTCTCCGACGAAGCTTCCAGGTAGTAATTGGCCACCCCTTGTCCTTCCAATGATACGCCTGTGATCAGTACACTCGCCCGCATCTAACCCTACCACTCTCTCGCTTTCTGGTGGACTACAGCCCCGTCCCCGTCGACAAACAGAAACTCCTGGCGCCGGCCCTAACTCCGGTGAGGAATTCCGCCCAATCCCGTGCGCCCCTTCATCAACCAGTGGCAGGTTGAGCATCCCCGTGCCACGACGATCACAGTGAGCCCCCTCTCCTTCTTCCTCGCTTCCTGTAGCGTCGACTTCACCACCGTCTGGCCGCTCCGCCACCAGACGCCGCCGCCAGCGCCGCCCATCCCTGGCAAGCAAGCTGAGCACCGTCCGATCTTGATCCGACGGCTAGGAAAGAAAATAAGCGAAGGTGTATCGAACGATCTGAGCCGCGCGATGTTAATTAAATCCAACGGCCAGCGTCGCCCGATCCGGCCGAACCGGTATCGCCCAATAAGATAACGCCGCGTGTCACCTGTCTATTTAAAAACAGAAATTGAAATCAGAATTTGATGCCATTTTCAAACCCTTATAAGTTTTGATCCACACGTCCAAATTTGGCAAATTTTATATCAATGGATTCAGGAGAACAAGCCCTAGCCAACTGTGGAATTAGTTTAGCAAATAGTATCTGTTTGTTTGCTCATTTTTGTAGATTCATTTGTATGCTTGTTTAGAGTATAAAAATTGTTTAAAATTGAATTTAAGGATAAAACCTTTGCAAATTGGATTGTTGTGACCTTACTGACCCTAGGAACCAACCCATGATTGGAAAATAAATTTGGAAAAGTTTGGAATGGATTAATTAATTTAGTCCATTTCTAGCCAAATAAAATTGTTGATTTTATTATAAAAATGTTTATGGAAAGAAAACTTTGAGAAAATGGTTTGGACCAAACCTACTGACCCAAAAACACCAAGCTTTGCAATAGCAACTCATTTGGTGAAAAACTTAAGAGTTTTGCCTTAATAAAAACATTTTTCACCACATGAAATGATGAATGGATTTAAAAACAGTTTTTGGACAAAACCCTCTTGATAATGACTTTGCCACTTTGGTAAATGACCAATTTGGATCTTACAAAGTTTAGAAACCCAATAGAGGCCCTCTTTGCAAAATAAAACTATCTTGTGCATACTCCCATGCATGACTTAGATCCCCTTGTTTTGTGTGTGTGTTAAATTGTTTGATTGATTTATTGGTTTGGAATGCTAGTTGATTTTGTGTCTACTTGATTGACTTGTAGTGAAGTTAGAAAGTGCAAGACTAGCAAGATCAAGGAGTGAACCACCATTCCCTACCAAAAAGGCAAGTGATGCTTCATACTATCTATCCCATTACTTTCTCTATGCATTAGTGATTTTGCTAAGTAAAACTTGCATGGATTTTGCTAAGTATAGACCTTGCTATAAGAAAACCTAGTAGATGAATCCTTAGTAGGATTTTCCTAAGTTAAGATTCCTACTACTACTAAGCTTAGCCTAGCTAATAGAAAACATGGGTGGAATATATATTCACACTATGGAAAAATATTCTAAGTCTGAGGACTTAAGTTTTGTTTAATAAAACAACTAAGTTAATGAATCACCTGGGTGGAATGGGCTTGCTTGGTGGAGATTGGTTGACTGGTTCACAATGCCATAGACTTGGATTGTGTATCTCACTTGTGGTATGCCACCCAGGAACAAAGGGATTTGAGATGTCAAATGTTGAGAAGCTTCAAGTGCAACCACTTGGCAATATGGGCTCTGCCATGATCATATAGGTTGCAAGAACTTAGCCATATGGACAGTGGGTGGTAGTGTTTGATAGGTTGGAACGCGTCCATATTGGTCTAAGGGAAAGCTTCTGAAAGATCTTGTCTTGGGAAACCAAGTCTTGTGGGGAAAGTGCACCACCTCTGCAGAGTGTAAAATCTAAGTACTTAGCCATGTCCCTGGTAAAGGACAATTTGAGCATCAAGACATGGAAGCAATCAAGAATCTCATCATTCAAATTTCAAAGTTAAAAACTTGTGGTTTGAACAAGGGATGTTTGAATTCTTCAATCATTGATGGAGAGATGGCTTGGTACAAGGATCTTGAAATCTTTGATTGAGGAAAATGATTTTGTCAAGCAAAAACTTAGTATTTTCAAAATGATAAGAAAAATCTATTTTGAGAAATGCAAGCCTCAACTCCACTTAGCCAAATGCATATAGATATTAGACTCCATTATACTACCATAGTATCACTTGCCAATACAATTCAAATGTATTGACTCTTGTGGCTGTAACTTATATGTTGCAGGTTTGATTGATTTTAGTGAAGATTGATTGTTTAGGATTACAAAGTCTACAACCAACATCTGCCTGTGGCACTTTGAAGATGAAGGACCCATGACTATATTTATTCCGCTGCAATGTAATGTAATAGCCTAATGAGCTATGTTTGATGTAATAAAATTATGTTATTCCTGGTTATAAAGTTA
Organism: Avena sativa; assembly: GCA_916181665.1. Classification (NCBI taxonomy): domain Eukaryota; kingdom Viridiplantae; phylum Streptophyta; class Magnoliopsida; order Poales; family Poaceae; genus Avena; species Avena sativa. Next base: position 410,171,064 of record OV702281.1, on the reverse strand, counting down.
TATTATGACCCTTGTTTCTTGATATTACATCTAAACTGTGGATGCTAGCTATTGATCCAGGTACTAGCATTGTAAAACACAGGAGGGATCAACCTTATTAGGTTGGGACCCCTACAACCTATTAGCATCATTTTCTATTTCAGTGCATATTCCATATGCCTTGTTTTCTTCCAAAATAAAATGTTTGTCTGTTTTGAGAAAGTTAGTTAGTAAAGCTCTCACGAACTTGATGGCACACTTTATTCCTTGTGCTTAATAATTCTGAACCATTGTGACTAGTCCATGAAAGTTATATGCTTGCTTACTACATACTGGGAGTCAGCAGAACCGTGCTGTCACGGGGAACGCTTTCAACACTTTTTGGTTAATTCTATCCAGTTGATACTTTGCTCTTTTATTTACAGATGTCGATGATGTGAAATAAAAGGGGAAGTTGTTAGTTCATGGAGTTTATACATTGTGTTAGAGAAATGCCTGGGCCGCTAGCCTAAGCCATGCTTAATCATGGTAGAAACTTGCAGCATCACTATAATGAGATCCTATGAAGCGCCCTCAATAAAAATCTATGCATATGGTAAATAAAAAGATTGTTGAGATGCTCATTGTCTGCTTGCCTTGTCATTTTGGTTATGGGAAAGCTCCTGTACCATATGCAAGGGGTACCCTGTTGGTGGTTCTCGATGATATGCATGTATTTACAATGACAAGAACTTTCAGGTGACCAAAGTTAAGTGGAATGCAGAGCGGCCCTCGTACTCAAGGGACTTGGGATTTCCAGTCTATGGTCTGTCAAGCATATGATTCAGAGTGGACCTCACTTTCACCTTAACCACATGAAGATGCCTATGATAGGGGCAATGAGAGCTCAAATATAATGAGTACCTTCCTTTCAGCATTGGGAAGCATTTCAAACATTCACAAAACCATTTTCACAATTTTGTTGAGTCACCACTTATTCTATGAGCACCTTCTTGAGAGCATAGTTGTCATTCTTGTGTTTGTTCCAAAACTTGGTTAATTATGTCATGACTTTGATGCTTGTATCTCTGATATCTTTACTTCTAGTCTTCATGTGAACTTCAAAGGTGCCTTGGCATTTATATTGTGCTCTTCAAACAAAGGCAAGCGAGATACCACTATATCATACCTTATTATGAGCATTGCAATGTTCTTATGTTTATGTTTCATGCTACTTATTATTATTGAGTTGGTTTCTCATCATAGCTTGCAATAACTATTGAGTAGACTTAGTTGCATACTCTTTATTATGAATTGTCTAAGCATCTACTCCTGTGCCGAGAATATATACATCATATGAAGCAAAGTGTTTTTGAAAGTTCTTTTATTGCACTCAGTTTTCAGCTGAATTGCTTGAGCACAAGCAATAAGCTAAGCTTGGGGGGAGTTGATACATCCAAAACGTATCTACTTTCTCGAACACTTTACTATTGTTTCTTCTCTAAACTTGTGTGATTTGGATACAACTAACACGGACTAACGCTGTTTTTAGCAAAATTACCTTGGTGTCTTGTTTTTGTGCCGAAAATGAACTATCAGGAAAAATCCCGGAAAATATGCCAAAAACTATTTCTCACCAGAAGATCCACGGAGCCAGAAGGGGAGACAGAGAGGAGGCTAGGGGGCCCATACCCACCCCAGGCACGGGCCCACCTGACACCGCACCTGGAGGAGGTCTGGCCACCCCAATTAGCTCCTCGGCCTCCCTCCGCGCCTATAAGTTGTCTTCTAACCTAAAAACAGAGGGGGGTCGATAGTTTTCTAGAAAGAGTTCCACTCCGCCGCTGCCACCAGAAACCAAGATTCAGATCCAGAAACTCCGTTCTGGCACCCTACCGGGACGGGGAATTTGGAGAGGATCATCGCCATCGTCATCATCAACGCATCTCCATCAACCATCGATGTTTCCCTCATCCAAGAGTGAGTAATCCACCGTTGTAGGCTTGGGGATGGTAGGGATTGGATGAGTTCTATCATGTAATCGAATAAGATTGTTAGGGCATAGTGCCTAGTATCTCTATTAGTGTTATTTGACTTTGTTGCAACTTGTTGTGCTTAATGCTTGTCACTAGGGCCCGAGTGCCATGATCTTAGATCTGAACTTATTATTGAATCATTATGATAGTATTGTTTGTGATCTTATCTGCAAGTTGTGTACACATATCATTGTCCGGATCCAAAGGCCCCAAAGTGACAATAATTGGGACAACCGGAGGGGATGGATGTGGTGTGAGGATCACATCTGTTCACGGAGTGTTAATGCTTTGCTCTGGTGCACTATTAAAAAAAGCACCTTAATTGCCAGTAGTTCCCTAGAGGCCCCGCTGCCACGGGCTGTCTGGACAGAAGATGTTGTGCAAGTTCTCATTGCGAGCATGTATGACTATATTTGGAGCACATGCCTAGAATTGTTTAGTACTTGGATGCTTGTTATTATTTATCTGCAATGCCCTAGGTCTTGAAATTACATGTTTAGACTCGTCCATGCAACACCCGTCCATCCATCCCTATGCCTACCGCACTCGAATCCTACTGTTACCGTTACTGTTACTATTGCTCTTGTTTCACTGTTGCTGTTACTCTTGATGTTGCTTTGCTGTTGCTACTACAAACTGTTGCTACTGATAAACTTCTGTGAGCAAGAACAATTTCCAGGTGCAGCTGAACTAACAACTCAGTTATTAAGTCTTGCAAGTATTCTTTGGCTCCCCTTGTGTCGAATCAATAAATTGGGTAATACTACCCACAAAGACTGTTGCGATCCCCTATAGTTGTGGGTCATCAAGCCACGAGGCAGCCAAACCACCCCTAGGCGCGGGCCCACCCTTGGCTGCACCTAGGCATAGTGTGGGCCCCTCGGGTGGCTACCGACCTTTCCCCTTTGCCTATATAAGCCCCTCGAGACAGAAACCCTAAGTACCCGATTAGAAATCCATGAAAAAGTCTATAGCCGTCGCCACCGTTGTCCCTAGATCAGGAGGGATCTGAAGCTCTTCCCAGCACCCTGCCAGAGAAGGGAGATCACCCTGGAGGCCTTCTTCATCACCATGCCAGCCTTCGGAGTGATGCGTTAGTAGTTCATCCTTGGACTATGGGTCCATAGCAGTAGCTAGATGGTAGTTTTACCTCCCTTGTGCTATCATGTTTAGATCTTGTGAGCTGCCTTTCATGATCAAGATCATCTATTTGTAATCCTATATGTTGTGTTTCTTGGGATCCGATGGATATTGAGTACTACGTCAATATTGATTATTGATTCTATCGTGTCTATGTTGTTTGTGGTCTTTCATGCTCTCCGTTGCAAGTAGCTACTCTGGCCAAGTACTTGCTTGTGACTCCGAGAGGGAGTATTTATGCTCGACAGTAGGTTCATGCCTCTAGAAATCTGGGAGAGTGACAGAAACTAAGGTTGTATATGTGTTGTTGCTACTAGGGAGAAAACAACAATCCTTTGTCCATGGGGCAATTATATTGTTTACTTTACACACTTTGCTTAATGCAATTATCTGTTGCTTACAACTTAATACTGGAGGGGGTTCGGATGATGACTTGAAGGTGGATTATTAGTCATAGATGCAGTTGGATTATGGTATATGTATTATGTTGTGATTCCCAAACGAATCTCATAGCGATCATCATAACATGTACATGCATTGTTATGCATTCTCAATATGTCAATTTCCCAACTATAATTTGTTCAACCAACATGCTATTTATATTATGGAGAAACACCTCTAATGAACTGTGGACCCTGGTCCATTCTTCCTACTTATATTCAATCTACTGTCTATTGTTTACTTTCTGCAATTCCTACAAAGCAACTACTTTCTTCCACACTATACGTTTAATCCTTTGTTTTCAGCAAACCAGTGAGATTGACAACCTCATTGTAAGTTGGGGCAAAGTATTGTGGTTGTGTTGTGCAGGTTCCACGTTGCTAGCAACACCTTGGGAGTTGGTTCTTTCTCCTACTGGTTTGGTCCTTGGTTTCATAACTGATGGAAACTTGCAGCTGTGATCATCATACCTTCCACTTGGGGTTCCCCAACAAGCTCTACATCATTTGAGCCATCAAGCAATTTTCTAGCGTCGTTGCCGGGGAGATACAGGACATCTTCTGCAAGGGGATTCTCTCACAACCAATCTCTTTACTTTGTTTTTGTTTTGCTTAGTTTATTTTGCTCTGTTCTATTTACTTCTTTTTATCAAAAACACACAAAAAATAGTTGTACTGATTTGCTTCTTTTTATCAGAAACACAAAAAAAATAGTTCCTACTTTAGTTACTATTTTTGTTGGCTTGCTTTACTCTTGCAAAAATGATTACTCCTGAAAACACTAAGTTGTGTGACTTCACTAGCACAAACAACAATGATTTCATTTGCACACCTATTGCTCCACCTGTTCCTAAAGCTACTTTCTATGAAATTAAACCTGCTTTGCTGAATCTTGTTATGAAAGAGCAATTCTCTGGTGCTAGTACCGACAAAGCTGTTTCTCACCTTAATAGTTTTGTTGAACTTTGTGAGATGCAAAAATTAAGGATGTAGATGGACATATTATTAAGCTTAAATTGTTTCCTTTCTCTTTAAGAGGAAGAGCTAAACATTGGTTGCTATCTTTGCCTAAAAATAGTATTGATTCTTGGATTAAATGCAAAGATGCTTTCATTGGAATATATTATCCTCCTGCTAAGATTATATCCATGAGAAGTGACATAATGAAATTTAAACAATTTGATAATGAACATGTTGCTCAAGCTTGGGAAAGAATGGAATCTTTGGTGAAGAATTGTCCCACTCATGGACTGACTACTTGGATGATTATCCAAACCATTTATGCAGGATTGAATTTTTCTTCAAAGAATCTATTGGATTCGGCTGCTGGAGGTACCTTTATGACCATCACTTTGGGTGCTGCAATAAAACTCCTAGATAATATGATGATTAACTATTCTGAATGGCACACTAAGAGAGCTCCACAAGGTAACAAGTTAAATTCTGTTGAAGAAACCTCCTCCTTGAGTGATAAGATCGATACTGTTATGTATATGCTTGTTAGTGGAAAAGCTCATATTGATCCAAATAATGTTCCTTTAGCCTCTTTGGTTGCTCAAGAAGAGCCAGTTGATGTGAACTTCATTAGAAATAATAATTTTACCAACAATGCTTATATGAGTAATTCTGGTAATAATAATTATAGGCCATATCCTCCTAACAATAGCAATAGTAATCATGGTAAATCTGAAATGCCTAGTGAAGAAAAGATTTTGGAAGTTGAAAGATCCACTAAAAACTTCATGCAAATGCAATATGAGAAGAATAAGTTATTCACTAAAACCATGGAGGAACAATCCGCCATTTAGAAAAATATTAGTTGTCAACTTGAGAATTTAAATAGGGAAGTTCCTGGTTTGCAAACAAAAATTTCAAATGATGAAAAAAAAATCATCTTTTTCTAAAGCACAATCTTCTTTGATTAATAAAATGGCTGCTAAACTAGAAACTATGGAAAATCCCTTTGCTGCTACTAATGCCATACAAGTTAGAATTGATGAAAATGTTAGGATGTTAGCGGAATTGCATGCTAGGTGGGAAAGAGAAGATGAAATTGCTAGAAATAATAATATAACTAAAGTTTTTACCATTACCACAACTAGTAATGTTGATGCTAGCAAACCACCTAAAGTCCCCATTCCTTTTGCAACATTGGCAAAACCCAATGGAACCTTTTCCAATAAAAATGATAATTTTTTAAGAAATATGGAGACAATAGTTCCACTACCCTGAATGATAATATTGATTTTGATCTTGATGGTTGCAATATTTCTGAAGTAATTATGTTCTTACAAAATCTTGCTAGAAGTCCTAATGTTAGTGCTATGAATATGGATTTTACAAAACATATTATAAATGCTCTCATGAAAATTAAAGAAGAAAAGTTGAAACATGAAGCTTCTATTCCTAGGAAATTATAAGATGGTTGGGAGCCCATCTTTAATATGAAAGTGAATGATTTTGATTTCAAACATTCATGTAATTTTTGTGCTAGTGTCTCTATTATGCCTAGAAAGAATGAAATGCTTGAGTTACCACCATTGGAAGATTGTTATTTGGATGTCCATCTTAATGATAATGCTAAAAAGAAACTCATGGGGAGAATTAATAATGTTCTTATTATGGTTAACAATACCTTTGTCCCCGTTGATTTCTATGTTTTGGATGTTGAATGCAATGCTTCTTGTCCTATTATTTTGGGAAGACCTTTTCTTAGAACTGTTGGTGCCATTATTGATATGAAAGAAGGCACCATTAAATAAGGTATAGAACACTTCCCTAGAAAAATAGAGAAGCTATCCTTTTATTCTCTTATTGAATAATATTTGATGTTAATGCTTTTTCATTTGAAAATACTTGATTCTTGCTTGCTGTGCCTAGCTGAAAGGCGTTAAAGAAAAGCACTATTGGGAGATAACCCAAATTTTTTTTATTTTCAGTAAGTTTTTTTTTATTTTGTTGAGTCTTGGAAGTTATTGCCTCTGTAATAACCTCTACTTATCCTTTTTGTTTGATTTTTGTGCCAAGAATAGCCTCTAATGAGAGAGAAGTAAGATATGGGGAAATTGTTGTCCCGAAACAGATTTTTGTGCTTCACTGTAAAAAATCGTGAAAAATCCCAGTACGTCGGATTAAGCTGAAATTTTTTGTGTGCATGACCGTGTTATTTAACAAACTTTTTTTAGTTTTGCACTTTTCTATTTGAGCAACAAAAGGTTTTCTAAAAGATCGGTCTTTACCTGCTGGTCCGTTTTGACAGATTTCTTCCATTATGTGCATTTGTCTCTTAATCGGTTTCTTTTTGAGTTATCTTTGATCACTTGGGGATTTTAAATGGAGTTGCTACAATATAGTATGTTTTAATGGAAGTTTTACTTGAGTTGAAACTGAAACCCAAAGTTTTATTATCTTAAATACACTAATGTTCCTAATGAAGATTGTGTGAAGTTTTGTATGAAGGAAATTTTCAAGTGTAGGGGAAGAATGATATGAAGAATGGAAAAAAGCTCAATCTTGGAGATGCCATCCGTGTCACCCCAAGAAATATTCAAGAATTACAAGCGTCAAAGCTTGGGGATGCCCAAGGCATCCCCTTATTCATCAATAAAAATCTCAGGTCTTCTTTCAAGACACTTTATTTTTATTGCTTCATGCACTATTGTGTTGTTCTTGGAGCGTCTTTGTTTTTGTTTTTAGTTTTATTTTTTTTTGTTTTCTGTAATAAGTTGGTTGGAACCCAATATTCTTATTTTGGAGAAGTCACACCTAGTTCTTCATTGCCAAGAACACTCTAGTTTTCACTCTTATTGTTCTATGAGTGTTCTTTTTTGCTAGTACTGCATTTATCTTTAGTTTTCTTGTTCTTTTTGCTTAGAACTTTTTAGTTCTTATTTGTAGTTAGGTGAGACAACCTCTCTGATCTTTATTGATTATTATCTTTGTGATTTGTTTCAAATAATTCGATTGGAGTTGGAAAAGAGTAGGAAGTTTCATGCTTATAGTGGTACAAAAGGAAGCTTGTTTTGACCGTGTCTTAGACTTTATCATGTCATGTTAGATGTTTCTTTGAACATATGCTTAGTGATTATTGTTGTAGCATGACTTGTTTCAAACAATTGAGATTGCTTAATGTGCCTTGAAAGAATCATGCGTTGTTTTAGCATACAAAAGCATAATATTGTGGTATTCTCCTTTGATGCTTAATTTGGGTTGACTTGGCACATGCTTACACCATGTTATGACTATGAACCAGTCACCTTAGCCTCTATGATCATTTAGTTTTTGACTTGTGATATCACTTTATGCTTTGATTAATAATGTTTTGTCGCTCTGCATGATTATGGCCATTATTGCTCTCTTAGTTGGTCGCTCCCAGTCTTTTGCTAGCCTCCACATGTATTGAGTAAGCTCTACTCGTGCATCCAACTCCCAAGAAACCAAGTTATTCCAAAGAGTCCACTATAAATTCCTATGCATGGTCTGTTACACCATTCCAAGTATATTTATGTTTTTATCTATCTTCCAAATTGAATTTTTGTTATGTGAAAATTAGTGATTAAAGATCTCACAAACTTGATGGTACACTTTATTTTCTTACACTTAATAAACTTGACCATTGTGCCCATCTATGTTTCTTATATGCTTGCAAATTATAAGTTGGGAGTTAGCAGAACCATGTTGTCACGGGGAACGCTTTCGATATTGCACTTATTCCATTCAGTTGATATCATGTTCTTTTGTTTATGGATCACGGCGGTCTGAAATAAAAAGGGATCTTGTAAGCTCACGGAGTTTGTATATGTGTTATAAAAATGCCTGGGCGGCTAGCCTAATCCATGCCTAATCATGTTGGAAACTTGCAGCATAACCATAATGAGCATTCTGTGAAGCATCCTCAATAAAAACCTATACAAATAGCAAATAAAAAGATCGCTGAGATGCTCATTGTCTATTGCCTTGTCATTTTGATATGGGATAGCTCCTATGTCATGGGGCAAGGGGTTCCCCATTGGCGGTTCTCTATGATACGCATATACTTACAATGACAAGAACTTGCTTGTGTCCAAAGTTGAGTAGCATGAGGTTCGGTACTCGTACGCAAGGGGCATGAGATTTTCAACTTATGATCTGTCAAGAATATACTCATATTTGTGTCACTTTAACCTTAATCACTTCACGATGCTTAGGAATGGGGCAATGAGAGCTTAAAGCTAGTAAGTACCATAATTTTTGGAAGCTCTTTATGAAACTTGAAATCCCTACTTACCTCTATGAAGGGCCTTTCTTTTTTACTTTTTGTTGAGTCTCCATATTCTATCTTTATGCACCAATTAAGAGAGCATAGTTGTCATTCTTAGTTCAATGTGTATTGTCCCAAAACTTATTGATTGATTCATAATTATGGTATTGCTTGTTCTTAAATTATTTGTATCTAGTCACCCTTATGAACTTTGAAGGTGTCCTATGCATTTATGTTTTGCTATTCCATGAAGGACAAGATGATTACCACTCTTGCTATGTTTTATGTATGTGAAACAAACAAATGTCTTTCAATGCATTGTTATTCATGATCTTTTGTTGGTACCTTTTCATGTTGCAACATAGTTGCTTTGTCTTATTGTTAGAACTATATCTTTCATGCTTATGTTAGAGTACTTTGATCCCAGCTATCAAAGCTTTACAATAGCTCGATCACGATTGTGATGGTGCATGTCACCTCAAAAATTATTGTTTTTATCACTTACCTACTCGAGGACGAGCACGAGTTAAGCTTGGTGATGCTTGATACGTCGTAAACGTATCTATAATTTTTGATGCTCCATGCTTGTTTTGTACCAACTATCTTATATTTTGTCTACACTTTGAGACATTTTTATACATTTTTTGGAACTAACCTATTAACAAGATGTCACAGTGTTAGTTGCCTTTTTTCTGCTGTTTTTGGTTTCAGAAAAGCTAGTAAATAAATATTCTCGGAACTGGACGGAACAAAAGCCAAAGTTCCTATTTTTTTCCGACACAAGACGGAGTCCAAAGCAGAGACGGAGGAGAGCCACGAGGCGACCAAACCACCCCTAGGCATGGGCCCACCCCTGGACGCGCCTAGGCATGGTGTGGGCCCCTCGGGCGGCCACCGACCTTGCCCCTTAGCCTATATATGCCCCTCGATACAGAAACCCTAAGTACCCGATCAGAAATCCATGAAAAAGTCCGTAGCCGCCGCCACCATCGTCCCTAGATCGGGAGGGATCCAAAGATCTTCCCGGCACCCTGCCAAAGAAGGGAGATCACCTTGGAGGCCTTCTTCATCACCATGCCAGCCTCCGGAGTGATGCGTGAGTAGTTCATCCTTGGACTATGGGTCCATAGCAGTAGCTAGATGGTGGTTTCTGCTTCTTTGTGCTATCATGTTTAGATCTTGTGAGATGCCTTTCATGATCAAGATCATCTATTTGTAATCCTATATGTTGTGTTTGTTGGGATCTGATGGATATTGAGTACTACGTAAAGATTGATTATTGATTCTATCATGTCTATGTTGTTTGTGATCTTGCATGCTCTCCGTTGCTAGTAGCTATTCTGGCCAAGTACTTTCTTGTGACTCCAAGAGGGAGTATCTATGTTCAATAGTAGGTTCATGCCTCTGGTAATCTGGGAGAGTGACATAAACTTATAAGGTTTTAGATGTGTTATTGCTACTAGGGAGAAAACAACAATCCTTTGTCCATGGGACAATTGTATTGTTTACTTTACATACTTTGCTTAATGCAATTATCTGTTACTTGCAACTTAATACTGGAGGGGGTTCAGATGATAACCTGAAGGTGGATTATTAGTCATAGATGCAGTTGGATTATGGTCCATTTATTATTTTGTAATGCCCAAACGAATCTCATAGTGATCATCATGACATGTATATGCATTGTTATGCATTCTCAATCTGTCAATTGCCTAACTGTAATTTGTTCACCCAACATGCTATTTATCTTATGGAGAAACACCTCTAGTGAACTGTGGACCACCCCTTATTTTCAGTAAACCGGTGAGATTGACAACCTCACTATAAGTTGGGGCAAAGTATTGTGGTTGTGTTGTGCAGGTTCCACGTTGCTAGCAACACCTTGGGAATTGGTTCTTTCTCCTACTAGTTCGATAACCTTGGTTTCATAACTGAGGGAAACTTGCTGATGTGCTCGTCATACCTTCCACTTGGGGTTTCCCAACAAGCTCTACATCATTTGAGCCATCAGTATTTACTTCCTCCTGTTGAGCTATTGCTATCTGTGTTGCGATGCTTTAGATTCCGTACCCCTTTACATATCCATGTAGCCTTTATATTGCCTTGGACACCTCCTATTTCCTGTTGTTTGGGTAGACAGTTGGCCTTTTGAGTCGCGGTCGCTTGCTCAGGTGCTGCTTCACGTCGTCTATGTTCCACCGATGTTGGGAGGTTGGCATATTCATAAAGGTGGAGATGATCGTGGTTTTAATTACAGTTGGTTAATTAAATATTAAAATGGATATAATTAGTGAAGAGGCACCGGTGGGTAATAGTTAAGATTTGGTTGTTAACCGCCCACTTGTGTCCACCTAGGACCCGAGTTCTTGACACCTGTTCCGAGACTGAGCGCGCTAACCACATGTGAGGTGTATAAACACCCTATTGGCTTAGTACGTGATTTCAAAGTACTGTTCTAGGGCCACAAACTAGTTTGAAGTTTTCATGCCACGTTATGCCATGTTTATTACATGTTGCTCGATGAGCGTTTATTACTGTTGCGTAGGTGTGGCACTCTGTCACGAAAATATTTTGTCTATGATCTATGCTCCCATGCAAGTGTACGCAACCCTAGGGTTCGTACAAGGAGGATTAGCTATACCTCGTACGGGTAGCTCTTTCGGGTGGCCCCCATGTACTTGCTTTGGGTCTGGGAAAGCGTTGTGTCCAAGGCCCCACCGACATACCGATGGAAGTATGTTAATTGATCTGGCAACAAGGGTCGAAATGCATGTGGAAACTTTGGTGCACCCCTGCAGGGTGAAATCTTTTCGAAAAGCCGTGTCCACGGTTATAGACGACTTGGAGCACGATATCTCAATCATAGACAACTATAACTAAACTTTACTGCTATAATTTGACTTGTATCTGATATGACTAGTAAGTTGGATAACCACCATGGAAAGAATGAATAAAACTGTCAACCGTGTGAGTTTTCTTGGCTTGACTTCCTCGTTTGGTCTCGAGGGGGAAATACCAGGATGGGTATGTTTGGTGGTAGTATCAGGTTGGATCCGAATAGGTCTTTCTCATCTCTCTCTGATAGCCAACAGTTGTACCGAGTCTCTATAGGTTATTTAGTGCATGCTGCGCTGTCGCTTCAGTACACCATACCTATGTAGGCGAGGACCGTCGAATTCTAAGACTCACCGTGTACTGGCCTCGGTACTGACCGCTCTCTCTTTTTCCTTTGCCCTTTGTCGGCGCCCCTTTTGTTTAGGAGGTTGAGATCGACGTTGTTAGCAGGGTTACCCTTTCGGCTTGGCCTGGGCAGGGTTATGGACGCCATTGGTTATTCTTCAGGGCTCTTAGCCCAATTTGCATCTTGTCCATACTTGGATATTGTATCGTTTTCAAGGTGATTTCTATCTTTGTATTGTATATCTGTATTCTTGACTCATGGAGTCGTTGTTGTATATATCTATTCTGTGGGTTCCATCATGGACTATTGTGTAATGATATTACTTCGTTCTCCACCCGCATGCAAGTGCCTGGTGGGCACCTTTGAATCGTTTCTATGCGGGTTTGGCGGGAACTGCTAAAACTTGCATAGGGCCGATCTGAGGGTGTTATAGAGTGGTATCAGAGCTCAGAATTTATGATACCCCACTGATATAGCCTGTAGGATGACCTAGCTAACAGCCGATGTAGAATGTCAAAACTATTTTGGAAAATTGGTTGGATAGATCCGAGTATGTATTCTTTTATTCCTTACCTCTCTGCAATTCTTCTCTTACCTCTGCGTGTTTGAATCTGCCACTTACCTTGTCCAAGTCCAGGATTTCTCGTGGTTGGGTTTTTGTCGTACCTTCAGGGGTTTCGCTTCCTTCCTCTTTCAACGATGCTGCTACATCCGGTCTTCATGCTATCTAAGGAATCTTCCTCTGTTGTACCTTTCAGTGGACCAAAATTCACTATTTTTTCTTTGTATCTTCCGGTGTTCTTCAACGCGACGACATCATCTACGTCAGATCCGATGAAGCACCTGCATCACTCCTTTGTCCCTAAATGCTGTTTGTCAAGATCTTCAGTGTAAATTCCGAGAATGGGTGCATGATTTTCTAATGCATGTGCAAAGTAATGGTTTGGGTGCGTGATGGATTGGCCCCCATGCCGACTACTCATTCTATTTGCTCTTGTACATTAAAGTGTATTAGAATGCATCTTTTCTCTCCTTATATCGAAGTTAGAGGTGGCCCTATATTTTGAAACCTTTATCTCCGTTCGTTGTTTCTCCGGAGTGTTCTCTGATGACTGCAAGTGCGTAGATCGTTTGTAGCTAGCTTCGAAGTTCAGATATCGATCCCACAGGGAGCCCAAAGGTAAATGTTTATTGGTGAAGTCTCTGTCGCACCCGAAGTTATCACAGGTCTTTGAGTGAATTGACTGCAAGTGTTGGAAATAAGAATGGAATCTGGGTGTAAATGAAAGTACTTAAGTAAAGCTAAAATGTAAACTTCAAAAATAAAAAGCATAAAAACTAAAGGACGATTTGTTTGTTGTTTTCTGCAGATAACGAAGTAGGCACGGGGAGTTTCAGTTCATGGTGATATTCGCCTGCCCCTTCGCGCCCGTCTTAGGCCGCCTACCCCTTCGCGTCCGTCAAAGGACACGTGCGAGCCAAGCTCCCGGGGGCTACTGTCGTGGCCCTAGAAACCAAGGTGTCACGTCCCGACTGTTGACAGGTCCATCGCCTAGGAATATGTGCCCTCATGAGGCTTAGACGTCTTTGGAGGCGGCCCGGTCAAATGACCCCTCGCGAGGCCCCGCTTTGCGAGGAGACGGCCTCAAGAGGATGCGCCAGGGAGAAGGATCCCTTCGCTGCACTCTACTGCGATGCAGGGCCTTGGATGCTTTGTAGCGCATCTGGGGATAGTTTGGTAATCTTAACAAGGAGTTGGCAGGTAAGGCGGATCCCGAAAAGGGGTGTAGTCGCCATGTGCTCCCGGTTTGCCTTGGTAAAGAAGGGTCTAGTCCGCCTCCTTTTCTGCAAGGAGAGGACGGACGTCCTCAGCGTGTACAGGGCTTCCCTTTGCCGTTTTTGTGTAAGGGAGACAGTAAACAACGTCGGATGAAGACAAACGATGCTAAAGAAGACCTCTTTACAGGAGGATGGAGAATCCCTAGCGTCCAAGACTCGGTCCATCGAAAGTATTATTGTAGACCGGGATCTCGAGGAGCGGAACTATGGTAGCCATTCCCGCACAAAGATTTGGGGAAGAGGCCCATCACCGTTATATAAAGAGCACTTCTCCTACCTTAGAAGGGGCTGATCCCTGAGATCTAAAACCCTAGACTTTACACCTCCATTGTACCCTCGCGAAGAACGCGAGCAACCAAGCAGGGGTAGGGGCTTTACCTCCTCACAAGGGTCCTGGACCTTGGTAAAAAAACCGTGTCACCTCTGTGTCGTGCGCTTGCTCCACCGTTGCTGAGACTCCTTGGGACCGTGTGTTCATCCCCCTCTCATACTAAGGGCTCGTTGGACCCTAGTTCCTTCGCGGGACAAATCTCTCACAATATTTATATTAATAATAAATAAGAAATTGTTGTTTATTAATATCCTAGTGGTTCCCGTGGGCCCACTGGTCCACACACGCACGTGGTGGGGGGAGGGAACCCTGGACGAATCGTCCAGGGCCTCCCCTATTGCCTGCGGATGGAGGAGGTGGGGAGGAGTCCTCCCCGGTCTCAAACTTGCCCTCCCCCCCAAGTTGGTTTGGGGAGAACTCCGTATTTGATGTGGACTCCGTATTGGATATGGACATCCTCTCTCTCTCTCATATTAGTGGAAAAAGGGAAAAGAAGGAGTTATTGTAGGATACGGATCCTAATCCTACTCTCCTCTATGGAGGAGGGAATCTGTCTATATAAGGAGTGGAGAGGGCCAAGGGTAAGACACAACAATCCATGGACTATCCCAAACCACCGCCGCCGCCACCGACCGCCACCACCACCGCCGCCGCTGCCAGCGGTTTAGTCAGTTTGAACCGCTGCAGTTTCAGCAGAGAGCGGTTTTGGTAGACGAACAGTTTGGACAGGAAAACGGTGTCCGATTAAGCTAAAATTTGGCATGTATGTTGGGTACTTGTATGTCAGCTTGTTTACCAAGTTTGGTGCTGATTGGATCTGCGGTTTAAAAGCAGTTTGCTGATTACCGAAGAGGACAGAAACTGAGATACTTTGTTATATTGTAATCTTTCTCTTAAGTGATTGTTGTTGTTATTGTTGTTGCCGGTTGGCAACATGCTGAGTTTTGTTGTATATCTTTAGATGTTCTAGAGAAGACTTTATACCCAGGCTGCTCATAGTGAAGCTCGCGTGGACCAGTTGGTTTATAGCCGTGGTTTTTTTCCTCACCTCGAGAAGATTTTTTTCACGTAAATCTTTGTGTCATATGTGCATGTAGTCGTTATTTTATTTTTGTTGTATATCTGTTAATTAAAACTATCATCGAAGTTCATTACAAATAGCGGGGATTGTGTATCTTCCCCCAGCAAATACCCAGGTTGCTCCCAGTACAAGCTATGGCAAAATACTGCCGCTCGTTTAGTGAAAAATCCGCATCTCATAATTGGATTTTCACTAATGGTTCAACTTTCAAACCGTTGGCAGCAGCTTAGATACAAACAGCCTGCGGTAAAGCGTTTCCCACTCAGGCTTATGTTATGTGTGTGTGATGCTTCAACTACCAATCACTCCCTTTACGCGGTTGCTCGAAAGAAAGTTCGGTTAAGGTTAGTTAATTTGGCAACAGGAAAGGATCCACCACAAACGTCCATGGTCCAACATAATTTGTGGAAAATGATACTACCTCTGATCCTAAATAAGTGTCGTCATTTTGAATTAAAGTTAGTTCAAAACTGAGACACTTATTTAGGATCGAAGGGAGTACTATAAATACGAAAGCGCCTCCAATGAAGCGACAAAGTGAAAGCACAGACTAACATCACTGAACGTATTGACAGTAAGAAACCATGTTATATTCTTGTCAACCTTATTCGTCTCCCAAAAAACATCCCCGGCCGTCAACCTCCGTGGCTTGCTACAGCGTTCGACATGGCGAACACATAAGAGCCCATCACAATGGCTACCTAATGATGTTGAGGGTCTGGTCCTCCGGGGCTCAGGCGCTTGGACTCGTATGCTGCCGCCGGGCCGACTTCCCTCTCCTCCTCGCCGGGCACCTTCGTCGCGGTCTCGGCCGCACCGCCGTCGCGACCCGCCAGCTCCGCACCCGGCCATTCTTCTCGCAATACCCGAGCCGATTCCGAGTGCACGGCGGCGGAGAGCAGCAACACGGCGCAGACGATGAGGCGCAGGCTGGTATGTGCCATCGATCGGTATGGAGAAGTAGGTGGTCGATCGATTGGCGCTTGATCAAAGGCTGTTTTTTTTTGAGGTAGATCAAAGGCTGTTTGGTGAGCTGCAACGACAATGTTTGCAAAGATTGAGGTGCTAACCAACTGAGATTGCAATGAGTTCTGGAGCTACGAGGCATGCCTATCGGCCACTTATATACACGTAGACAATATGGCTTCCACGTAAGAACGTAAGAGCGGGTATGTTCATATGGCTTTTCAGATCACACCAACGTATCGGTTAGATGACAGTTGCATCGGCGGCTCGCTTTTACTAAAAGAAACCGAGAAGGCCAAAGGTTCGAAAAATATTGCCTCCATTGGGGCGCCCAGCCAATGACGAGGCCAATCTTACAACTACCAAATATATCTTTTTTTTTTTGAAAAGGTCCAGATCTATTTCATGAATTCACAAAAAGTACAAAGCATCCTAAACATAATAAAAATTACATCAAGGTTTTTGGACCACCTAACGACCACTACTGCCGCCAGAGCGAACCCGCCGACGCGCCGTTGTCGCCGCTCCCTTACCAGAGCCGGCCTGATGTTGTTGATGACAGTCTCGGGAAGTCTTCGTGCACGTGCCCCTAAGGACCAGCGCCCCAGAGCTGAAGCAGTCGTCATTGAACCCTTAAATTGATCTGAAACTTGTAACACCAAAGCTGGAACACACGTAGACTGGACAACACACGTAGACTGGACGAGATCCACCATTCCATGGAAGCGGTGATCAGACGAATCCCCGCCCTCCTCAACGCCAGCGGCAAGATCGTCGCAGACAAGGTGGAAGAGGGGACGGGTATACCTTATTCTTGTCCCGCTCAACGCCGCCATAGCCACCATAGCGTCGATGCCGGTTGACCAAACTCTAACTTTAGGGACCTTCTACAACGCCGAGCGTAGGTCCGAGGTCCCCACCCCCTCCCGTCGCCGGAGCGACAAGCAGAGGAGGCGGGGACCCGTCGATTCCCAGACGTAGACAACGAGGATGAAGGAGATTGCGGCGGCTGCTAGGGTTTTCACCCTAGCCGCCGCCTCTCTTTTCTTACGAGAGGAGGACTTTTGTAATTTGCCTTACCAAATATATATCTAACAAGACCAATCTACAACTACCAAATATATCTCTAACAGGCAGGATCTTGGATCAATGGCAGAGCTACAGTAGAAATGTTGGACGGGACAGGCTGCAGCAGAGCATGTTTTCTCTGCAGAATTGGAACACTTATGGCTGGGCCAGCAAGAAAAACGAAGTATTGTCAAAATTTTGGACGGGGCCCGCTTCGGCTCCTTCATAGCTCTGCCACTGTAGTGGATGGTCAATGGACATTTCATGATACCACAATGGGTTTGATAATGGTTGATGTGGTGAAAGCCATCGTTGCCACCTTTAGTGGACGACCTTATCCTCAAGGAAGAGGCGGCCTCCTCTCCAGGGTGGCCTTCTGCAACCTTCTTCTCCTTCGCTTTGTCATGCGATGCTAGTGCTTGTGCTCGCGTGATCAGGCGCCTGCCGATGGCATTCTTCTCCCCCTTGTCCTGGGTGTGGTGGCCAGTGGCGAAGCGAGCAATTGGCAAGCCTAGACGGCTGCCCGGGATCCCACTATGTATCTACTTGACACTCCATTAGAAAAAGAAGATTCAACTAAAAGTTTGCTTGGGGGCAAATGCTTAGCTTGGCTACACATTACACCTTGTCTAGGCTCAAATGATGAGATGGTCGTTCCATAGGGGCTGGTGGTGGATGCCCTTCTTCCAGGGCGAGACGCAGAGACATGCAATTTCTCATCCCAAGGTGACATCAGATATAGTGAAGTCGAGACAAGGCGAGGTCTGCGCGGCTAGGGTGACAACCCCAGAGTCACATAATATATTGCTCAAGGGCACAACACGGGCGGTTCTGGCAATGCTTCATATAAATTGTCCATCTTGTTGTGCCACGTCATTCCACATGGAGGTGTGTTGGCAGCCCAACAATAGACCGTGAAAGTCGAACACGTTTCAACCATAGATCGATGTTCGTATCCAACGACTGAGGTGCTCCTTGGGAGAGGAGTAGAAAAGAAAACCCTAGCCACCCTTGGTGGTTGTGTCTCAATCAGAGAGTGAGCAAGCGAGAGAAGCAAGCCAACATGGATGCTGCTGAGAGAGAGTGAGAGAACACACAAGAACAACACAACCTAGTGAGAAGAGAGAAAGAAGAATGAGAGGTAATTTCTGCCTAGATTTCTGAGATCTGACTGGTCTGTCTTCAAACTGTGTTTGGAGGCTTAAACGTACTTGGATTGGCTCCAAACTTGGTGAGAGTGTTCGTTGATTTGAATACTTAGATCTAGTTAGCTGGTTTGAGATTTGGGTCAGTGTAGCATCAGATTTGGAAGCGGTTTAGTTAGTTCGGACTGTTACAGTTTCAGCACAGAGCAGTTTTGGTAGACGAACAGTTTGGACAGGCAAACAGTGTCCGATTGAGCTGGAATTTGGCATGTATGCTGGGTACTCTTAAGTAAGTTTGTCTACCAAGTTTGGTGCTGACTGGAACTGAGGTTTAAGAGAAGTTTGCTGACTACCGAAGATGAACTGAGATATTCTGCTTTGTTGTAATCTTTCTCTCAAGTGGTTGTTGTTGTTGTTGATGCCGGTTGGCAACGTACTGAGTGTGTTGTTCATCTCTAGATATTCTGGAGAAAACTCTGTACTCAGGTTGCTCATAGTGAAGCTCGCGTGGACCGGTTGGTCCACAATTGTGTTTTTTTCTTCCTCACCTTGAGGAGATTTTTCCACGTAAATCCTTGTGTCACCTGTGCATGTGCTCGTTGTTTTATTTCCACTGCATATCTGTTGATTGAACTATCCTCAGGGTTCACCACAAGCAGCGGGGATTGTGTACCTTCCACCAAAAAAGTGGTATCAGAGCTGAGGTTTAGTTTGTATCAGTTTCAGAGCAAGGTTTGTTTTGGGCTGAGTGCATTTGCTTGTGGTGAAGGATGGAAGTGAATACCAACAAAATGATTTCTTTGAATGGTAAAAATTATCAAGCATGGAAGAGTAAGATGAATGACTTGTTATATGTGAAGGATTACTGGAAGCCGGTGTTCTCCACTAAGATGCCCAGTGATATGCAAGAAGATCAGTGGGAGGTACTTCATTTGCAAGCTTATGGGTTCATCTGACAATGGGTGGATGATAATTTTTGAACCATATCATTGATGAGTCACATGCACGTACCTTATGGCAGAAATTGGAGGAGTTGTATGCCCACAAAGAAGGTACTAACAAGATGTTCTTGATCAAGAAATTGATGCGTTTGAGGTACACGGAGGGCACTCAAATTGCAGATCATGTAAATGAATTTCAAGGCATTATAAATCAGCTATCTTCAATGGGATCACATTTGAAGATGAAGTGAGAGACTTGCTGCTACTTGGCTCATTACCAGACACTTGGGAGACATTTACGGTCACCGTGTGTAATTCGGCACCTAATGGAGTAGTCACTTGGAACCTTGTGAAGACCAAGGTACAAAATAAAGAGTCCAGAAAAATTCTGATAAGGACGGTTCTTCCTCATATTCTGAAATGTTAGTGACTGAGTCACGGGGGAGAAGCAAGGGAAAAGGCCCGTATAAGGGAGGAGAAATAAGTAGAAGGAAATCAAGAGGAGGCAACGACAAGTATGCTGGTATTATATGACATCACTACCATGAGAAGGGCCACAATCAAGTGGCATTGTGAACAATGGAAAAAAGACAAAAATAAAAAGAAGAAAGTTCAGAAACAAACCGATAGTGATAGTAGGAGAGGTCGGATTGCTGCGGTTGAGGAGATCATGTTTCTCATGCATGAAGAACATGATGGTAGTGGTGTTTCCACCATTGAGGAGAGGATCAGTATAGTTTCTAATGATGCCATCAACCTTGCAGAAGGTGCTGAGATGACTTGTATTCTGGACAGTGGTGCTACCATACATGCTACATCTCGTAGAGAGCTCTTCACCAACTACACAGTAGGTGATTTTGGTGTTGTGAAGATGGGAAATAATGATAGAACAAAAATCATTGGAAGAGGAGATGTGCACTTCGAGACTAAAAATGGTACAACACTAGTCCTCAAGTTAGTGAGTCATGTTAAGGCCCTTCGGATAACCGGTATGGCACCAAGCAAGTGGCAGCTGTCCACGAGGATCCGGATGCACGAGGTAGCCGCAGGAAGAAGCCGGATGACAGGGCCCTACGGCCCAAGTACACCATGGAGTCAATGCTTGATGGGCCATGCAAGTTCCACAGTGGCGGTAACAAGCCATAAAACCACATGATGAGCTAGTGCAGCTCGACGAAGAAAATGGCTAAAGCCGGCGGATTACCACCACCTCCCCCGCCTCCTCCAACTGGTGGACCGCCGGACAATCACGACCGCCAGAATCATTGGGACGACGATGACGATGGCTACCCCCGCTAAGTGGGCAACTACCACATCTTACTCACCGATTCGGAAACCAAGCACAACAAAAGACGGCGTGAGGCGGAGGTGAACGCTATTGTTTCCCCTGTTCTAGAGTACCTGCACCATACCGAGCAAGCGATCACATGGAGCAAGGAGGACCAGCCGGTCGTGTTTCCAAGCCCTAGATTCTATGCGCTAGTCCATGGATCCCATTATCATCTCCAAGAAGCACTCCTTCATATTTTCATGCGTCCTCGTCGACGAAGGCAGCAACATCAACCTCCTATACTGTAGCTGTAGGGGTTCGTAGCATGGAAAACAAAAAATTTCTACCGCATGCAAACAAACAAGCCAAGATCTATCTACTAGATTGTAGCAACGAGTCGATAGAGGAACTCACCCTCGAAGATTCCAAAGCGGTTAACGAGAGCAGATTCTCGTGGGTGATGTAGTCGTAC
Source organism: Avena sativa (assembly GCA_916181665.1). Lineage (NCBI taxonomy): Eukaryota > Viridiplantae > Streptophyta > Magnoliopsida > Poales > Poaceae > Avena > Avena sativa. The sequence continues at coordinate 410,149,957 of OV702281.1, read as the reverse complement.
TCTTGCCGATCTCAAGATCGCGTAGACGATCCTTCCGGCGCTGCGTTCCGGCAGCGCTTCCGCAGTCGGTCACACGTTCGGTACTCGATGAAGACCTTCCTCTCCCTTGTTCCAGCAGGCAGCAGAGGTTGTAGCACTCTCCTCGCGATTCCAGCAGCACGACGGCATGGTACCGGAAGTAGAGGGGAGATCTCGCAGGGCTTCGCCTTAAGCCGGAGCGAGTATGGTGGACTATGAGAGAGGCCTTGGTGATCTAGGGTTTAGAGGCACCAAGGGGGGAGCTTGGCCTGCGGCTAGGGCTTGGGGAAGCCCCAACTCGGCGAGTTGGAGAAACCCTAGGAGGCGGCGGCGACTTGGAGGAGGTCGGCGGCTAGGGCTAGGGTTTTGGGTGTGTTGGGTGTGAGGGAGAGGGGCAGCCCTACCCCTCCTTATATAGGTGGGAGGATGCGGCTTGGGAGGAGGGAGTCCTCCCCCAAGTCGACCTCCTTGGCCGACGGGTGGAGGGAGGAGACTTCCTCCCCAAGTAGGTTTCCTACTCTCCCTCCACCAAGCAAACTTGTCGTTTGACTTTTTCAAATTGGCGTTTGACTTTCAAACTAGGATTTGATTTCTCCCTTTATTTTTCCCAGCAAAGTGACCTAGCACATGATGCAACCATTCCACATTGTCATGACACATTCATGTACCCTTCCCCTCCGGAGTGTCGGACCTTTCGGACCCTTCTAGAACATTCCCGGTGAAAACACCGGAATCATTCCCCAACTCCGAAACAGGACTTTCCTTATATGAATCTTATTCTCCGGACCATTCCGGATCTCCTCGTGATATCCCGGATCCCATCCGAGACTCTGAACAACATTCGGTCTCTTACTCATCATTCCATAACTACTCAACAACATTGAATCCTTAAGTGTGTCTCCCTACGGTTCGTGAATTATGCGGACATGATCGAGACACTTCTCCGGCCAATAACTAATAGAGGAATCTGGAAATTCATATGGCTCCCACATATTTCTACGATTACTTTGCGATCGAATGAATCACTTACATACGATACCAATTTCCCTTTGTCTCATGATAGTTTACTTATCCGAGGTTTTGATCGTCGGTATCTCTGCATACCTAGTTCAACCTCGTTACCGATAAGTACTCTTTTCTCGTTCCCGTGGTATGTGATCCCTTGTGAGCCAGTCACATGCTTGCAAGATAATTGGATGACATTCCACCGAGAGGGCCTAGAATATATCTATCCGTCATATAGATGGAAAAATCCTACTCTTGATCCATGTGTCTCAACCCATACTTTTCGAACACTCAATGCCACCTTTATAGCCACCCAGTTACGGTGTGGTGTTTGATGTCATCAAAGCATCCTTCCGGTGATGGTGATAAGCATGATCTCATGGTCGAAGGAATTAGGTTACTATGTATTAGAAAGCTTATAGCAATTGAACTATTAAAATGACTTGATCTTTATGCTACGCTTATCTATAGGAGTATGTCCATCATACCATTCTCCTAATGATATGATCTTGTTGTTAATAACATATCAATGTTCATGATAGGGAAACCACAATCATCTATTAACCAACAAGCTAGTATTATGAAGAGGCTTTACTAGGGACTCTAATTTAGTTTACAAATCACACAAGTATTAATGTTTCCTGGTTAATACTATTATAGCATGAATGTAAACATTTATCATAAACACAAAGATATAATAATAACTACATTTATCATTGCCTCTAGGGCATATCTCCAACAGTCTCCCACTTGCACTAGAGTCAACTAACCTAGATTACATGGTAATATACCGAACACCCATGGCAGTTTGGTGTTGGTCATGTTTTTCCCTCGGGAGAGGTTTAGTCAACGGATCTGCCACATTCAGATCTGTGTGTACTTTGCAAATCTTTATGTCACCATCTTGGACATGTTCTCGAATAGCGTGAAAACGTAGCTTGATGTGCTTCAGCTTCTTGTGTGACCTTGGTTTTTGCGCATTGGCTATGGCGCCCATGTTATCACAGTAGATAGACATTGGGTCCAGCACACTTGGAACCACACCGAGCTCTGTAATGAACTCCTTCATCCATATCACTTCTTGTGAAGCCTCCGAAGCAGCTATGTATTCCGATTCAGTTGAAGATCTCACCACAACGCTTTGCTTTGCACTCCTCCAGCTAACTGCTGCACCATTCAAAGTAAATACGTATCCATATTGAGATTTAGAATCATACAGATCGGTGTTCCAACTAGAATCGGTGTAACCATTAACAACAAGCTGTTCATCACCTCCATAAGAAAGAACCATATCCTTAGTTCTTCTCAAGTACTTAAGGATGTTTTTGACCGCTGTCCAATGATCCACTCCTGGATCACTTTGATATCTGCTAGTCAAACTAACAACATATGCAATGTCGGGTCTAGTACATAGCATGGCATACATTAGAGATCCTATGGCTGAGGCATAGGGAGTCTTACTCATCCTTTCTCTATCTCCTGTTGTTGCTGGACTTTGAGTTTTACTCAAGGTCGTATTGGGCAACATGGGCAAGAACCCTTTCTTGCTATCTTCCATTCCAAACCTCTTTAGAACTTTGTCCAAATATGTACTTTGTGACAATGATATTAGGCGTCTCGATCTATCTCTATAAATCTTTATGCCTAATATGTAAGCTGCTTCGCCAAGATCTTTCATTGAAAAACTATTGTTCAAATAATCCTTGACACTATTAAGAAGGTCTACATCATTCCCAATCAACAATATGTCATCTACATATAGTATTAAGAATGATACAGAGCTCCCACTCACTTTCTTGTAAATACAAGCTTCTCCATAAGTTTGTATAAAACCAAAGCTTTTGATTACCTTATCAAAATGTTGATTCCAACTTCGGGATGCTTGCTTCAATCCATATATGGATATTTGAAGTTTGCACACCTTGTTAGCATCTTTAGGATCGACAAAACCTTTGGGTTGCATCATATACAACTCTTCATCAATGTCTCCATTGAGGAATGCCATTTTGACATCCATCTGCCATATCTCATAATCATAATATGCAGCGAATGCTAACATAATCCTCACAGACTTTAGCTTTGCTACTGGTGAGAAAGTCTCATCATAGTCAACTCCTTGAATTTGTCGAAACCCTTTTGCGACAAGTCGAGCTTTATAGACAGTAACATTACCATCAGCATCTGTTTTCTTCTTGAAAATCCATTTGTTCTCGATAGCCTTCCGGCCATCCGGTAAGTCCACCAAAGTCCATACTTGGTTTTCGTACATGGATCCAATCTCGGATTTCATGGCTTCTTGCCATTTATTGGAATCTGGGCTCATCATCGCTTCCTCATATGTCGCAGGGTCATCGGTGTTGTCCACCAACATGACACTCATAACGGGATCATACCAATCAGGAGTGGTACGAGTTCTCCTTGACCTGCGAGGCTCTGTAGCAACTTCAACCGAAGTTTCATGATCTTCATCATTAGCTTCCTCTCTTATTGGTGTAGGCGCCACAAGAACTACTTCCGGTGCTGCGCTACTCGCAAGTTCGAGAGAAGGTTCAACAACCTCGTCGAGTTCTACTTTCCTTCCAGACACTTATTTCGAGAGAAATTCCTTCTCTAGAAAGGATCCATTCTTAGCAACAAAGATTTTGCCGTCGGATCTATGATAGAAGGTATACCCAATAGTTTCCTTCGGGTATCCTATGAAGACGCATTTTTTCGCTTTGGGTTCAAGCTTGTCCGGCTGTAACTTCTTTACATAGGCTTTGCAACCCCAAACTTTAAGGAATGACAATTTAGGTTTCTTCCCAAACCATAATTCATATGGTGTCATTTCAACGGATTTAGATGGTGCCCTATTTAAAGTGAATGCGGCTGTTTCTAATGCATAACCCTAAAATGATAGCAGTAAATCTGTAAGTGACATCATAGAACGAACCATATCTAAGAGAGTTCGATTACGACGTTCGGACACACCATTACGCTGTGGTGTTACCGGCGGTGTCAATTGTGAAAATATTCCGCATTTCTTCAAATGCTCGCCAAACTCGTAACTTAGATATTCACCTCCACGATCAGAACGTAGAAATTTAATCTTCTTGTTACATTGATTTTCTACCTCACCTTGAAATTCCTTAAACTTCTCAAAAGTTTCAGACTTATGTTTCATGAAATAGATATACCCATATCTACTCAAGTCATCCGTGAAGGTAAGAACATAACAATAACCACCGCGCGATGCTACACTCATTGGACCACACACATCGGTATGTATGATTTCCAACAAGTCCGTAGCTCGCTCCGTCATACCAGAAAATCGAGTCTTAGTCATTTTACCCATCAGACATGCTTCACATCTTTCAAGTGATTCAAAATCAAGTGATTCAAGAAGTCCATCGGAATGGAGTTTCTTCATACGCTTCACTCCGATATGACCAAGACGACAGTGCCACATATAGGTCGAGTTATCGCTCAATTTCAAACGTTTAGCCTCAATGTTATTTATGTGTGTATTACGACAATCAAGATTCAATAAGAATAGACCATCTATCAAAGGTGCATGTGCATAAAACATATTACTCATATAAATCGAACAACCATTATTCTCGGACTTAAACAAGTAATCGTCTCGCAATAAACAAGATCCAGATATAATGTTCATGCTCAACGGAGGCACCAAATAACAATTATTTAAGTATAAAACTAATCCCGATGGTAGATGAAGAGGTAGCGTGCCGACCGTGATCACATCAACCTTTGATCCATTTCCAACGCGCATCGTCACCTTGTTCTTCGCTAGCTTTCGTTTATTCTGAAACACCTGTTTCGAGTTACAAATATGAGTAACCGAACCAGTATCAAATACCCAGGCACTACTACGAGTACTAGTGAGATACACATCAATAACATGTATATCGGATATACCTTTCTTCTTGATGTTGCCGTTCTTCAAATCCGCCAAGTACTTTGGGCAATTTCGCTTCCAGTGACCTTCTCCCTTGTAGTAAAAGCACTCAGTATCAGGCTTAGGCCCAACCTTGGTCTTCTTCGCCGGTGCGGCAACTTTCTTACCGCCCTTCTTGAAGTTTCCCTTTTGCTTAGACTTGCCTTTCTTGAATTTGGTGGTCTTATTGACCAACAACACTTGGTGCTCTTTATTGATCTCCACTTCTATAGATTTCAACATGGAGAAGAGTTCTGGCAACGTCTTGTCCATGTTTTGCATATTGTAGTTCATCACAAAGTTCTTGTAACTTGGTGGTAGTGATTGGAGGACACGGTGAATCCCCAAATAATTAGGAATCACTATACCCAAACTTTGGAGTTTGTTTGCGTGCCCAGACATCTTAAGCACATGCTCACTGACGGAGCTGCCCTCTTCCATCTTGCAGTTAAAGAACTTTTCAGAAGCCTCATAACTCTCAAGTGTCGCGTGAGCCTCAAATATCATTTTGAGTTCACGGACAATATCATGTGGGTCATGGTTCTCAAACCTTTTCTGGAGCTCTGATTCCAAACCATACAAGATAGCACACTGAACTATGGAGTACTGATTCTTCCGAGTGAGGTAAACATTTTTTACTTCATCGGTAGCAGTAGCTGCAGGCGGGTCACCCAGTGGTGCATCCAGCACATAGGTCAAATTACCAGCATTGAGGACAATCCTCAAATTGCGGAACCAATCCGCGAAGTTGCTTCCATTGTTTTTCAACTTTTCTTTCTCTAGGAACGCATTAAAATTGATGGTAGGGGCCGCCATTGATCTACAACATATTTTCAATAGTTTAGACTAAGTTTATGACAAATTGAGTTCTAATTAATAGTTAAATTAATCTAGGTGAACTCCCACTCAAAACAATATCCCTCACATTGTTTTAGTGATCACACGAACCAAATCCACCACATCAAAACCGATCATCATGAGAGTTGATGTAGCTTCAATGGCGAACAATCAACATGTTCATCATATCTACTATATGACTCATGCTTTACCTTTCGGTGATCCGTGTTCCGAGACCATGTCTGTACATGCTAGGCTTATCAAGATCAAACCTTAGCTTCTGCATGAGCAAATCTGGATTGCTCACATTGTATACACTCGCAGAATCTAACACACCCGATCATCACGTGGTGCTTCGAAACAACGAGCTTTAGCAACGGTGCTTACTAAGGATGAACACTTTAAAACTTGAAATTTGTGTGCTTGAGGGATCATCTTATAATGCTATCGTCGTTAACTAAGCAATACAAGATGCATAAAGGATTAACATCACATGCAATTCATAATATGTGATATGATATGGCCTTTCTTCTTGTGCTTCCGATCTCCATCTTCAAGCACGAACATGATCTCCATCATCACCGGCATAGCGTCAAGGTCAATGGCGCCGTTTCATGGTTGTCGTCCACCAGCTTCAACTATTACAACTACTTTGAATAGACACACGGGTCTTAACAGAATTTAAAGACAACCATATGGCTCCTGCCGGTTGCCAACTTACAATAAGAAACATTGCATACATCAAATATAATCACAATCATGGCCATATCACATCACAGCACACCCCTGCAAAACAAAGTTAGACGCCTCTAATTTTCTTTGCATATTTTACGTGGTTTGGGGCTTTTAATAAGTGTCGTTCTAACTTACGAACAAGAACCACAACGTTGATGCTTGAACTATCAAGTGCCCGTTGTAGATTGGATCTATACTATGATGGGAGAGACAGGCACCCGCAAAGCCACTTATGCAATACAAGTTGCATGTTGAGCGTGGAGCAAGTCTCATGAACGATGTCATGTAAGGTTAGCCCGGGCTGCTTCATCCCATCATACCGCAAGATGCAAAGTACACAAGAAGCAATTGATAATAAAAGCACCACCGCCCACAATGACCATTGTGTTCTACTCGTGCAACAGATCTACATATATACACGGCTCTGATACCACTGTAGGGGTTCATAGCATGGAAAACAAAAAAATTCTACCACATGCAAACAAACAAGCCAAGATCTATCTACTAGATTGTAGCAATGAGTCGATAGAGGAACTCACCCTCGAAGATTCCAAAGCGGTTAACGAGAGAAGATTCTCGTGGGTGATGTAGTCGTACTCTTGCCGATCTCAAGATCGCGTAGACGATCCTTTCGGCGTTGCGTTCCGGCAGCACTTCCGCTGTCGATCACACGTTCGGTACTTGATGAAGACCTTCCTCTCCCTTGTTCCAGCAGGCAGCGGAGGTTGTAGCACTCTCCTCGCGATTCCGGCAGCATGACGGCGTGGTACCGGAAGTAGAGGGGAGATCTCGCAGGGCTTCGCCTTAAGCCGGAGCGAGTATGGTGGACTATGATAGAGGCGTTGGTGATCTAGGGTTTAGAGGCACCAAGGGGGGGGCTTGGCCGGCGGCTAGGGCTTGGGGAAGCCCCAACTCGGCGAGTTGGAGAAACCCTAGGAGGCGGCGGCGACTTGGAGGAGGTCGGCGGCTAGGGCTAGGGTTTTGGGTGTGTTGGGTGTGAGGGAGAGGGGCAGCCCTACCCCTCCTTATATAGGTGGGAGGATGCGGCTTGGGAGGAGGGAGTCCTCCCCCAAGTCGGCCTCCTTGGCCGGCGGGTGGAGGGAGGAGACTTCCTCCCCAAGTAGGTTTCCTACTCTCCCTCCACCAAGCAAACTTGCCGTTTGAGTTTTTCAAATTGGCGTTTGACTTTCAAACTAGGATTTGATTTCTCCCTTTATTTTGCCCAGCCAAGTGACCTAGCACATGATGCAACCATTCCACATTGTCATGACACATTCATGTACCCTTCCCCTCCAGAGTGTCGGACCTTCCGAACCCTTCTAGAACATTCCCGGTGAAAACACCGGAATCATTCCCCAACTCCGAAACAGGACTTTCCTTATATGAATCTTATTCTCCAGACCATTCCGGATCTCCTCGTGATATCCCGGATCCCATATGAGACTCCAAACAACATTCGGTCTCTTACTCATCATTCCATAACTACTCAACAACATCGAATCCTTAAGTGTGTCTCCCTACGGTTTGTGAATTATGCGGACATGATCGAGACACTTCTCCGGCCAATAACCAATAGAGGAATCTGGAAATTCATATGGCTCCCACATATTTCTACGATTACTTTGCGATCAAATGAACCACTTACATACGATACCAATTTCCCTTTGTCTCATGATAGTTTACTTATCCGAGGTTTTGATTGTCGGTATCTCTGCATACCTAGTTCAACCTCATTACCGATAAGTACTCTTTTCTCATTCCCGTGGTATGTGATCCCTTGTGAGCCAGTCACATGCTTGCAAGCTAATTGGATGACATTACACCGAGAGGGACCAGAGTATATCTATCCGTCGTATGGATGGACAAATCCCACTCTTGATCCATGTGTCTCAACCCATACTTTTCGAACACTCAATGCCACCTTTATAGCCACCCAGTTACGGTGTGGTGTTTGATGTCATCAAAGCATCCTTCCGGTGATGGTGATAAGCATGATCTCATGGTCAAAGGAATTAGGTTACTATGTATCAGAAAGATTATAGCAATTGAACTATTAAAATGACTTGATCTTTATGCTACGCTTATCTATAGGAGTATGTCCATCATACCATTCTCCTAATGATATGATCTTGTTGTTAATAACATCTCAGTGTTCATGATAGGGAAACCACAATCATATATTAACCAACAAGCTAGTATTATGAAGAGGCTTTACTAGGGACTCTAATTTAGTTTACAAATCACACAAGTATTAATGTTTCCTGGTTAATACTATTATAGCATGAATGTAAACATTTATCATAAACACAAAGATATAATAATAACTACATTTATTATTGCCTCTAGGGCATATCTCCAATAGTTGCACCCTCGACTGGCTTGGCATCAGTGAGTCTCAACTCCAGCCATCCAGCACTTCATTCCACGTGGATGTTCTGGGTCCATCGCACTCGCCAATCAGCAAGATCCGGCCGGACGTCATCTTCGGCACTGAGAGCAACTTCCGCCATGAGCCAATCTGGTTCGAGGTGGTTAACCTCTCCAGCACATACCATGCCATGCTCGGGAGGCCGGCTATCACCAAGTTCATGGCGGTGCCGCACTACGCATACCTCAAAATGAAGCTTCTAAGGCCCAAGGGAGTGATCACTATCGTCGACTGCTACAAGCGGTTGATCGAGTGCTCCATAGACGGCTCCATGCTAGTCGAGGCCATGATCATCGTAGAAGAAAAGCGAGTCATAGTGCAGAACATGGCAGCCCTGTAGGCGAACATGGCGGCAGGAGAGCCATAGCCAGCTGAAGGGTCGCATTCAAGCCATCCAAGGGCACAAGAAGATCCTGCTCAACGAAGCTGACCCAAGAAAGTTTGTCTTGGTCGGAGACGGCCTTGATAGCAAATAGGAAAGCGCGCTCGTCGATTTCCTTCGTGAGAATCGGGACATTTTCGCATGGTGCCCCAAAGACATGCCAGGTGTCCCAAGCACTCTCTTCATGTTCGACCGGATGCGAAGCCGGTCAAGCAGTCCTTACGTTGCTTGGCAGAGGAAAATAGAAAAACGATCCAGAGCGGGTAGTCGACTTGGCACAACAGGGTGTCAAACACCGAGATGGAGAAGTTTCCTCCATCGGTGTAGCAGAATCGCAGCACGGAACCACACCCAATACAGTGAGCGATGAGGAAGCGGTCCCAGCCATCGCAGAGATGCATCTCGTCAGGCGGAAGGGTCTCGATGATCACCCTCCACCTCTCGTGACCACCGGAATGGCGCTGCTCCACCTCCTGAGGAAGGTCCTCCATAACCCCAAGGGTGAAGCCTGACGGGAGCCTTACCCGGGCAAACTAGTATGAGATCCCAAGGATGATGATTGTAGTACCCCGGTAAAACCACCACTATAAAATCGCCGTTGTTTGTATTTGTGCATCATCATGGCATCATCATACATACCTTTCCCTAAAAGCATTCCGCTAAAACCCTATGTTTGTTTTGACATTACTCACCCTCTTTATTTCAAAATACAAACCCGGTCTTTCTGAATATTTTGTTTTCTTAAAAATATCTTGCAAAAATCATTTTAAATAAAATAATATTAAATATTTTGTGGGAGGCCAGACAGCCAACTGCCAGGCCCAAAGGCCCAACCGAAGGCCACCCAGCCCACGGCCACCAAACCCTAACCCTAAAAATCCTAGACCCCAAACCCTAATATATCCTACCTGCTACCCTCCACACCCCACTTTTCCTCCCTAGCCGCCGCCACCACCCCGCTGCCAGCTGCCTCACGCACGGACGCACACACTCATGAGTTGCGGCAACACGCAACACACGCACGCGACCGCACCCTCCCAATCATGTACACGCCGGGAACCACCCGCTGCACCCTAGGCCCCACCCCACATGGACACCCCGCATCCAGACGCCCACCCCGCTCGTCCCCCATCCCTGCCGCGACGCGAGCTTGGCCCCACCTCCTCCTTCCTCGCGTTCCTCTGTTCCCCATCGCGCCCGTATCCCTCGCCTCTCCCTAGCCCCGATAACCACCGCCACCACTGGATGCTTCCGCATGCGTTCCCCGCCCCTCTCGTCTCAATCTTGTAGTGCCGCCATGAGCGCGCCTTACCGCCTCTTACCGGTGTGCCCTTGCCCCGATCTGCGTCCTATCGAGCCGCCCTTGCACCGTCGCTCGCCAGGATCGCCACCGCATCTCCCTTCCGCCATGTCATCGTCCGTCCATTTCCGCCCCGCTTCCGTTCCCCGCTGCCAACCTTTCCCGCCACTAACGCCGCCCCGCCAGCGACTGCCACTGGCCGAAGCTCCCCGGCCTGCGTGCCCCGCACCCAGCCGCCTCCGAAGTCTTGCCTCCTCTCTGAGCACCTCTCCCCACCATCGGTCGCCTTCCTTGCTTCCCCTCTGCCGGTCGCCCGTCCTTGCAGTGCCATCAAGATGCGTCGCCCCAGAGTTCTCTGCTTCGTCCATGTACCGCTGTCGTGGGCTTCACGTGTATGAGGCTGATACATCCAAAACGTATCTACTTTCCCGAACACTTTGCTATTGTTTCTCCTCTAATTTGTGTGATTTGGATACAACTAACACAAACTAACGCTGTTTTCAGCAGAATTGCTTTGGTGTCTTGTTTTTATGCATAAAATCAACTTTCAGAAAAAATGCCAAAAAATATGTCAAAAATCCTATTTTCCTATAAGACTCACGGAGCCAGAAGACGGAGGGGAGGAAAGGCCAGAGGGGCCAGGCCTGGTCGCGCCTGGGCATGGTGTGGCCGCCTTGGACTCTGCCTCGACCTCTCCTTTCGCCTACATATACCCTCTGACCTAAAAACACCGTGGGATTCGACAATTTCCAGAGAAGAGTTCCGTTGTGCCGCCACCGCCAGAAACCGCGATTCGGAACGAGAAACTCCATTCTGGCACCCTGCCGGGACGAGGAATTGGAGGAGATCATCGCCATCATCATCACCGACGCCTCTCCATCAACCATCCATGATTCCCCATCCATGTTTGAGTAATTCCCCGTTGTAGTCTATGGGGATGGTACGGACTGGATGAGATCTATCATGTGATTGCATAAGGTTGTTAGGGCATGGTGTCTAGTATATATTGTTAGTGCTTTTTGACATTGTTGCAACTTCTTGTGCTTAATACTTGTCACTAGGGCCCGAGTGCCATGATCTCAGATATAAACATGTTATTGATTCATGATGATATTATTGTTTGTGATCTTACCTGCAAGTTGTATACACATATTATTGTCCGGAACCCGAGGCCCCAAAGTGACAAAAATTGGGATAATCGGAGGGGATGGCTGTGATGTGAGGATCACGTGTGTTCATGGAGTGTTAATGCTTTGCTCTGGTGCTTTATTAAAAGGAGCATCTTAATTGCCAGTAGATTCCCTTGAGGCCTCGCTGCAAACGGGCTAGCGGGACAAAAGATGTTATGCAAGTTCTCATTGTGAGCACGCATGACTATATACGGAACACATTCCTATAGTTATTTAGTACTTGGATGCTTTATATTCATTATATGCAAATGCCCATGTATTGATTGTTACATGAATTATCTTGTCTATGCAACGCCAGTCCATCCATCCCTATGTCTGCCACACTTTCATCCCGTTGTTTACTACAATTGCTACTAATGTCCTTATTTTATTACTGTTGTTATTTTGCTACTACTGTTACAAAACTGTTGTTACTGATAAACTATTGCGTGCAAGACTGTTTCCAGGTGCAGCTAAATTGACAACTCATCAGTTAAGGCTTATAAATATTCTTTGGTTCCCCTTGTGTCGAATCAATAAATTTGGGCTTTATTTCCCTCGAAGACTGTTGCGATCCCCTATACTTGTGGGTCATCAGAGGCTAGCTGAGCCTCCTCTCGCATGTAGTTCTGTTCCACCGATAAACCCATATGTCGATGCGTTTGTTGATGCTCCTGCTCTACTTGTCGGTATCATGCTCATACGTGCCTTGGTACCAGTGTTTGCGACAGGGCCATGATCCCCAGTGTGTGCTAGCTATTGAAGCTCTCGAAGCCTCCCGATTCATTATCAGCGCGACATGGCATATATCATGACCCCTTTGGCCTCCTATGGGTGTTCCTATTAGGTGTGGTGTTGTCTGGTACCGGTGAAGTGAAGTGTTATGGATGGCATGGCTTGGCGCCACTTGAAGACCTGCTACCGATTCCAAGTTCAACACCGACCCTCGAAGTCCGAAGACCGTATCGAACCAAGGGGTACCCAATGAACCATCGACAAGACCTTCCTCGGGGTATGCCAAGGCCTCCTTCGCGGATCCGAAGACCACGTTCCCAAGACCTATCCTATTGAGACCCGAACCCCCTGAGCCCAAGATCGCCGACCCTATGTGTGACCCTTCTTCCGAGACCCCCTATATTTTATAATATATGACATTATCACTTGTTTCATATAAATTGATCATATTGTATACATCTTGTGTGGTTTGGGGGCATTATGCTGATTCACCTCATAATTAAATATGGAGACCATGTGTGGGCTAATCTAGTCTTATGTTGGCTCCATTTAACTTGGTGTAGCAAACCGACACCACTATCTGCCTTGTTAAGTCAATATTTAAATTACAGGGTACCTAAACAACATGAATCTATTATTTAATTGTCGGGACTCCGGTTCCGCTTAATATTGCCTAATTGCATCGTATCTTCGCCATGTCATACGTTATACATGCATCATGCCCGATCTTTTGCCGTAGTATTTAATAATGTATCCGGTGTTTCTTCTAGTGCTTTGCTTCTTCATGGATTAGGCTGATGAGTTGATACGAGTGTCCATTCGATCTTAGGATGAGCCTTCGGCCGTGTTTCCAGGCGAGCAATCTACCCCTTTCTATCTGTTTTACATTTATAGTATTTGATACATCATAAACGTATCTATAATTTTTGATGCGCCATGCTTGTTTTGTACCAACTATATTAAGTTTTTCTACACTTTGAGACATTTTTATACATTTTCTGGAACTAGCCTATTAACAAGATGCCACAGTGCTAGTTGCCTATTTTCTGTTGTTTTTGGTTTCAGAAAAGCTAGTAAAGAAATATTCTCAGAACTAGATGGAACAAAAGCCGAAGTTCCTATTTTTCCGACACAAGACGGAGTCTAAAGCGGAGACGGAGGAAAGCCATGATACGTCCAAAACATATCTACTTTCTCGAACACTTTGCTATTGTTTCTTCTCTAAACTTGTGTGATTTGAATACAACTAACACGGACTAACGCCGTTTTCAGCAAAATTACCTTGGTCTCTTGTTTTTGTGCCGAAAATGAACTATCAGGAAAAATTCCGGAAAATATGCCAAAAACTATTTCTCACCAGAAGATCCACGGAGCTAGAAGGGGAAATAGAGAAGAGGCCTGGCGGGCCCAGACCCACCCCAGGCACGGGCCCACCTAACCCGTGCCTAGGGGAGGTCTGGCCACCCCAGGCAGCTCCTCGGCCTCCCTCCGCTCCTATAAGTTGCCTTCTGACCTAAAAACAGAGGGGGTTCGATAGTTTTCCAGAAAGAGTTCCGCTCCGCTGCCGTGACCAAAAACCAAGGTTCGAATCTAGAAACTCCGTTCTGGCACCCTGCCGGGACGGGGAATTTGGAGAGGATCATCGCCGTCGTCATCACCACGCATCTCCATCAACCACCGATGTTTCCCTCATCCATGAGTGAGTAATACCCTGCTGTAGGCTTGGGGATGGTAGGGATTGGATGAGTTCTATCATGTAATCGAATAAGATTGTTAGGGCATAGTGCCTAGTATCTCTATTAGTGTTATTTGACTTTGTTGCAACTTGTTGTGCTTAATGCTTGTCACTAGGTCCTGAGTGCCATGATCTCAGATCTGAACTTATTATTGAATCATTATGATAATATTGTTTGTGATCTTATCTGCAAGTTGTGTACACATATCATTGTCCGGATCCAAAGGCCCCAAAGTGACAATAATTGGGACAACCGGAGGGGATGGCTGTGGTATGAGGATCACATGTGTTCACGGAGTGTTAATGCTTTGCTCCAGTTCTCTATTAAAAGGAGCACCTTAATTGCCAGTAGTTCCCTAGAGGCCCCGCTGCCACGGGCTGGCTGGACAGAAGATGTTGTGCAAGTTCTCATTGCGAGCACGTATAACTATATTTGGAGCACATGCCTAGGATTGTTTAGTACTTGAATGCTTGTTATTATTTATCTGCAATGCCCTAGGTCTTGAAGTTACATGTTTAGACTCGTCCATGCAACACCCGTCCATCCATCCCTATGCCTACCGCACTCGAACCCTACTGTTACTGTTACAATTGCTCATGTTTCACTGTTGCTGTTATTGCTGCTGTTGCTTTCCTGTTGCTACTACAAACTGTTGCTACTGATAAACTTTTGTGAGCAAGAACTATTTCCAGGTGCAGCTGAACTGACAACTCAGTTGTTAAGGCTTGCAAGTATTCTTTGGCTCCCCTTGTGTCGAATCAATAAATTGGGTAATACTACCCGCGAAGACTGTTGCGATCCCCTATACTTGTGGGTCATCAAGACTATTTTCTGGCACCGTTGCCGGGGAGCATAGCTTTATTTGTAAGTTCACTTGGATCTATTATTGTTCACTGCTACTCCTTTCATCATGGGGAAGTCTCGTGATGGAAAGTTCCCTATTTTACCATCCACTACAAGAAGAGGTACAGTCCTAAACACCTCTGCTGCTCTTGATTCACCGTCTGTTATAAGTAAGCTTGCCACACCACCACCACATGCTCATGCTACACACACTACTACTACTGCTGAATCTGAAACTGCTTTTGATACTCATGATGTTACTTCTACTGTGCTTGATGCGAGTGATTCATTAGGTCCTTTTCTAGATGCTACTATGGCTAGTCTAGGAAATACCGAAACTCCTAGTGAATACACTGTTACACCTGTTAGCTCACCTGAGTCTAGTGAGAGTTATGATATTATTGATGGTTACATAGAGCTCACTAATGAATTTGTTGAAGAGTGCCGAAACACACATGGTGCTAGTGTTATTAAGAGTCTCCTTGCTAGACGTACTATTATGCCTAAGAAGTCCTATGATCCTAAGTTTGCCACCTCTCCCATAGATATTAAAGATAAAGATTATGATTTCTCTCTTGATTTATCTTATTTAGATATTGTTGAGAAAGAACCTTTTTGTGGTACTGAAAATGAGAGTGTTGTGGCTCATATGAATGAGCTTTCTACTATGAGTGCTTTGTTCTCTAATGATTTTAAAATGCGCAAGTACTTTGTTGCTAAGATCTTCCCCTTTTCACTAAAAGGAGAAGCTAGGGCTTGGTTTAATAGATTATCTCCCGGTTCCATTGATAGCCCTGATTGCTTGATTGCTTCTTTCTTTCATAAATATTTTCCTCCCAGTGCTAGACATGCTGCTTTTCAGAGACTTTTTGATTTTAAACAGGGAGAAGAAGAGAAATTGCCTGAGTCATGGAAAAGATTTTGTTCCTTCATTCATGCATATCCTGGATGTCCATTACCTCAGAATGAGCTTTTTGATATTTATTATAATGGACTAACTGATGATTCTAGGACCTACCTAGATAGCTTTGCTGATTAAGTTTTCAGGAAAAGGACTCCTACAGATGCTGAAGAATTAATGAGCAAGATAAGCAAGAATTATGATGATTAGACTTCAACTAAGTTGAATACACCTGAGCCTATTACTCCTGAACCAGTTGTTTCTGAACCAGTTCCAACACCAACAACAAAGAAGAGGGGAGTTATTTCATTAAATGATGAAGTGATGAACGAAGCTAAAAAGTGTCTAAAGGAGAAAGGTATTAGATCTGAAGATGTGAAGAGTCTACCTCCTATAGAAGAATTATATAAGCCAATTCCCCACTCATCTACTATTGAGGTACACTCTCTCCAATTTAATGAAGGTGATATTCCTTATGGTAAGCCTTCTGATCAGTGCTTAGAGGAACTTGACACATTTATTGTTAAACAAGGTAATTTTAATAAACAAGTTCAGAATCATTTATTGGAAAACTCTAGAGCTATCCATGAGTTGAAAGATATTGTGGAAAGAACTTCTAATGATATTAAAATACTTTGTAAACACTTTCAAATGGTTCAAACCCAACTTGATCAACTTGCTAAGGTACAAAAGGATATGCTAGTTAATGCTTCAGGAAATAAACATGCTTATGGAATTAGAACTAGGAGTGGTGCAGCTACTCAAGATCCTTTATATCCTGAAGGACACCCTAAAAGAATTGAGTAGGATTCCCAACAAGGTGAATATAGTGGTAGTCCTCATAAGAGGAAGAAAAATAAACATAAGATAGTTGAGGAACCACTTGAACCTACTGTAGATCCTAATAGTATATATGTCTCTGATGCTGAAACTAAGAGTGGTAATATTGATGAGTCTCCTGATAAGGAGGAAGTTGAGGAAGAACCTGAGAAACACACTAAGAATACTAGGTACATAAAGGAAGATTTTATTGCTAATAAACATGGTAAAGAGAGAGAACCTTGGGGTGCAGAAACATATGCCTTTTCCAGGTAAGAAACACAAGCCAAAGGAGGAAGAACACTACAACAAGTTTTGTGAGTGGATGAAACCTTTATTTCTGCAAATTCCTTTGACTGATACTATTAAATTACCTCCTTATTCAAAGTATATGAAGGATATTGCCTCTAATAAAAAGAAGATTCCTAATGAGGCGATTTCTACTTTGCTTGCTAATTACTCCTTCAATGGTAAGGTTCCAAAGAAACTTGGTGATCCAGGTATACCAACTATTCCTTGCTCCATTAAGAATAGTTATGATAGAACTGCTTTATGTGATTTGGGAGCTGGAGTTAGTGTTATGCCTTTTTCTCTCTACAAGAGACTCCAGCTATAAAAGTTGATACCAACTGATATATCTTTGCAAATGGCTAATAAGTCAACTACTATTCATGTTGGTATATGTGAGGATGTTCCTGTTCAAGTTGCTCATAATTGCATGGTCTTAACTGATTTTGTTGTGCTTGAAATGCCTGAAGATGATAATATGTCTATTATTCTTGGGAGACCTTTTCTTAATACTGCAGGTGCTGTCATCAATTGCAATCAAGGAAAAGTAACATTCAATATTAATGAAAAAGAGCACACTGTCTATTTCCCCAAGAAGGTTGTTAAAAGCTATTGCCTGAATTCCATTGAAAATATTGAGGGCATAAAGGTTGGAGAAATATATTGTCCCATTCCACAAGAAAATTTTGAAACTATTATGATTGGGACCATTGCTATCAAGTATGAGGTAACTGACGAGGTTTAATCTCGTCAATGCCCATTGTTATGGACTTGGGTTTTGGAGAAGATGGGGATGCTGGAGATCGCGGAACGGTTAGCAAACAAACAACACGGGGACACGAGGTTTACCTAGGTTTAGACCCCCGGAGGGAAAACCCAACTCCTGCTTGTCTGCTCTTGATTACGGCGGAACCGAAGGTTACAGGGGTGCGCAGATGCAATCTGGCGTGGAGGTGTGTATGCGGTGGTGTGCGAGAGATTGTAAGCGAGCCTCCTCATCGTGCCCTCCTGGCCTTTATATAGAGATTGGCAGGTCCCAGGCACAGATCGAGTCGGTTACAGGTTTTAGGGTTTACCCCTTTGAATTTCCTATCTACTCTACTCTTGCTCTCCAAGGATCTGAAGGCGTCATGGGCCCTGGCCACCCGAAAGTCTTCATGGGCCGACGTATATTTGCCATGGGCCTTCCTTGGGCTGGACTAGGTATGCTGAGGTCGTGTACCCGCGGGGTATAACCATGTTAGTAGCCCCCGAGTGTTCAGTCGAATCGTAGATTCGGCTAAGGACTCTTTAATCCTTTGGGTGCAACTCTGTCTTTCAAGAGAATGTGTAGGGATTGTTGATGCGTGTGCCTGACTCTCCCGACGGATCAGGGTCAATTAACTGTCTTAGGACAAGACAACACGATCTTCTTCAGATTCGAGTCCCTCGACTCGAACCCGGAACATATGCTGGCGTAATTCGACTCAGGCCGCGGAGGACTTACAGGAGTGGAATTCCAGTGAATTTAAATGATGTACCCAACGCGTCCGTCGGGATTTTTCATCGCGCCTATTGGCACGGATTCTTACTAGCAGAGCGCAGTCGTGTGTGTTACCAGGCCATCAGATGGTGTCTGTAGGTCTTATCTTTGCGTCGCAGACGCAGGATCCGAATGTTTATCATCGTGGAGGTGTTTTGGGTGGCCAAGGAGGATGTTTCTCACTCAGCGTTTAATTAGGGCAGAGTTGCCGAAAAGTTTTGCATGCTGATCCGTAGGATCGCAGTCGAAGAATTCATAGGGTGCGCGACCAGCGCTCCCTATGGGAGTAGCCCCCGAGTGTCTGTTCGAGTCGTAGACTCGAGCAGAGACTTTAATTCAGCCTTTTTCGGCTTCTGGTCCGTAGGACACAAATTTTTTCGGATGCTTGAATCCATCCTCCCTATGGGAGTAGCCCCCGAGTCCGTAGTGGAGTCGTAGACTCGACGTAGGACTCGAAGAAATAATTCAGCGATGGAATGTTTTTGTTCACTTTTCGGGTGCGCGGCCAGCGCTCCTGATAGGAGTAGCCCCCGAGTAGTTATTCTAATCGTAGATTCGAGTGAGTACTCTTAATTGTATAGCCAAAGAATTTTAACCGTTGCTAGCATAGCTTTTGATGACGTCAGTGCTGACGATCGGTGACCACAAGCGTCTGCGGCGCCAGAGATGACGTGACTAGACAAACATGGGTCCCACCTTCTGACCTTGAGTTGACCGGTCACGCGCATCATGGAGATAATTATGGCGTCGCCTCGATTTCTGCGCGTAGCGGACGGCGTGGGAGCGACGGTTCGCTGCTATGCTGACACGTGGACGGTTAGAT
Source organism: Avena sativa (assembly GCA_916181665.1). NCBI lineage: Eukaryota > Viridiplantae > Streptophyta > Magnoliopsida > Poales > Poaceae > Avena > Avena sativa. The sequence continues at coordinate 410,130,479 of OV702281.1, read as the reverse complement.
CATGCAGTTGGCGCTAGGTATTCTTGATGGACGTTCGTCGTGCATCGTCTTCGTCCTTATAATCATTGGGGAAAATTAATCTGTTTTCACCGCAGCCTTTCTTGTTTCACTGCTCCAATCTTCTCTGAGCTTTCTTGTTGCGCGCTGGAATATCCTCGAACATTTCCTTCTTTGATCCTACGTTCTTGCCGCCGGCGCCACCGCACCGCAATGGGGAAGCCTAAGAAGTCCTCTTCTGCGGTTGGCACCAGCGCTGCTGGTGGCAAGAAAGGTTCTACCGCTGCCCGTGTCACCGATGGTGGCTGGCGGCGATCGGAGACGCGGGAGAGTGATCTCCGCAAGCTTCGTGAGCGGGGATTGATCCCGCAGGATAGGGAGGCCGTCAAACTCCCTGGCAATGAGGTAATTCCCCGTCCCCCCGCTGGGTTTCGGGTTATGTTCCTCGCATTTGTTCTTCGAGGCTTTTCCTTCCCAGTCCACAATTTCCTTCGTGGACTGCTTTTCCTGTACGGCATCCAGCTGCATCATCTTTCCCCCAACTCTCTTCTTCACATTGCTTGTTTCATCACTTTCTGCGAGTGCTGGCTCTGTATCGAGCCACACTTTGGCCTCTTTCGGAAGCTCTATTCCGTGAAGAGGCAATCTGGTTCTGATGGTGTTTATCCCATTGGGGGTTGCATCATTTCCCTTCGATCCAATCTTATTTTCTTCTCCTTTTCCATGTCCGAATCTGTCCAGTACTGGCGGAGGCGATGGTTTTACATCCGCGACTCCACGGTGGCTGGGCAGGATTTTGGTCTTGCTCCTTTCGACCCCTCCCAAAAGATCGAGCCGAAGAGGTCCTGGAAGAACCAGATCTTGGATGGCGAGGTAGCGGAGATAGAGACTCTCTATCGTCGAGTGGAGGATCTTCAACTGACTCCGGATAAAGAGGTGAACGGTGTGGATATCATCCGCACTTTTCTCAAACGTCGGGTGCAGCTGCTCCAGGCTAGGGCGCACCCGATGTTCCTTTATGTTGGTCGTCGTGATCTGACTAGGGTTTCGGCTGAGGAATTCTCCAAGGGAGATCTCGACGGGGTCCTTCGTCCGCTGCTGAAGTTCAAGGCTGGAGAGGATATCCCGGGGAAGTCGCTGACTTCTCCGTTCTCTGCTTCTCGTCCGGTTCCGCAGGGGTAGATCTGGGACGTGCGCGTAGCGCTATTTTCAACTGTGTTTTACTTGTATTTATTTGTCTGCTGACAAATTTGCTTCGTTTGTTCAGGAGTTCAAGGTGACGGGCATGTTGCCTCCATTGCCCGAAGTATTCCCGGATGCTCTGGATAATGAGGTGGTGGATTCCATGTCCGAGCTGCCATCGGCGCGATCTCCGGCTGAAGAGGCCAACGAGTCGAGCGAGGATCACACTCTCAAGCGGACACGGAGCTCCAGCGAGTCGTCAGATGCTTCGACTCCGCCGACGTCGAGGAATCCGCTGGGCCTTGAACGTCACAGTGGAGATCATGTGGGCTCTTCTTCTCCCATTCATGCCGTTCCCGTGCGAGCTGTGGCACCGCACCCGCCGGCGAAGCGAAAGAAGGAAGAGAAGAAGGAAGAGAAGAAAGAGGAGAAGAAAGAGGAGAAGAAGGGCAGGAAAACCCCTCCTGTCTTCGACTTGAGCGATCTCGACTCGTAAGTTCCTTCAGCCCGTTTTTGCTTTCTCTTGTCTGTTTGTTTTGAGCTTTGCTGATATTTCTTTTGTAGCAGTTCCTCCGACGGCTCCTCCAGTGATGGTGCTTGGGAGATGATGGGGTAGTCGAAGGTTGTTCTTCCTCCTCCTCAGACGGTGGCCACCTCTAAAGGCGCTGCTCCAAACCCTTCTCCGTAGGAGGTTCGGGTGGTTGCCCCTCAGAAGACTGCGAGCGGACCTTCAGAGTCGTCGTCGAATCATGTAAGTAATTCTGTTTTCTGCCATGGGGGGAGCCCCCGAGCCTTTTCGGATGATCTGTTGATCTTTCTTTTCTTCCCACCTCGGGGGGAGCCCCCGAGCATTTGTAGGGTATCTTGTTGTTCGTTTTCCTTTGAGTCTCGGGGGGGAGCCCCTGAGTGTTCTTCGCATGTGTTCCTTGTTGTTGCTTGTTCTTTTGGGCGTAGCACCCGAGCCGCTCTTTTGATTGGTGGTTCTTTCTTCAGCCTTTTGTGCAAGGTGCCAACCAACTGGTGCAGCAGCACCTGGCGTTGGAGGCCAGCCTCAAACAACTTCAAGGTATGTTTACGACTTGTGCTTTTGCTTCTTCTTGTATTTTTATCCTTCGATCCGATAGGTGTGTTGCTGACTGCAGAGGACCACAATGCCTCTCTTCGTGAGATTGATGCTCTCAAAAAGAGCCTTGGTCAAGCGGAGAAAAAGGCCGAGGTCGCCGTTGGTGCAAGGGAGCGCCTTGAGCTGGAGCTGGCCAACGCGGCCGAGGCTAAGGAGCGTCTGCAACAGGAGGCTACGGATCACGAGGAGCAGCTCGCCACCGCCACGGCTTCGCATGAGAGAGAGGTGGCTGGCAAGCTTATGGCGGCTGCCAAGGCTGTTTCGGGTGAGTGTCTCCGCCTTCCTCCTTTTGACTTCCTTGTCTTTCTTTTGAAGTGCTTTTATTCATGCTGCTTCCTTTGTTGCTTTAGATGCCGCGGGCATCGAGTTTGATCACGGTGCTCTGGAGCACGGGAGCGCTCTGGATGATGCTACTTCGGCGGTCGAAGACCGCTGCAGTACCGTCGTTAGCTCGGTTGCCAAGGCCAAGGAGGTCCTCGGGCGTTTCTACAAGGAGATCGTCCCTAAGGGCGTGGCCCTCAAAGATGTCGATGCCTTGGCGGAGGCGCTGTTAGCCAAAGCGCAAGCAGAAAGGCATTGGCGCGTCCGTCGGGCTGGCAATGGCCTTGGCGGCTGGAGCGGAGCTGGACCTTCCTCAGGTCACCTCCCGGATGCCGACGACTGCTGATGGATCCGAGGTAGCCTTCGCCACCTATGCTGCTCGCTATAAGCGTTACGGGCTGAAGCTGATTGATCTGCTAGCTGAGTATTCGTTAAGGCAGCAGGGGGAAGCCAAGGCGAGGCAGTCCGGCTCCGAGGCTACTCAGGTTGCAGCTTCGTAGGCGTTGTAGTTGTAGGATAGTTTTATCTTCTTTTGTTGTAATTATTTTGATGAATGATCCTTGTGCCACGTAGTGGCTTTTGCTGCACGTAATGAATTTGCTGAGTTCTGTGCTCCTTCATCTGCTTGTTCATTTTTTGTCTTCTGTTATTCTAGGGTCCTTCGGGTGATGATCCCGTTGACACTTCGTCTGCGGCGCAGCTGCGGCCATCCCTGGATGGTGCGTCGCAGCTTGTGTTTCTTCGAGACCGTATTCGTAGCCTCGAGAAAGAGTTGCTTGGGCTGCGTGGCCATGTTGATGTTTGGAAATCCAAAGTGGATCGAGGCGCTGCCAGAGAGGAGTACTTGATGGCGGAGCTGCTTCGTTTGTCCGAACAGCTTTAGTGTGAGTTTTCGAGCTGTTGCCTGTTACTTTGGATGCGCCTGTTGGCCTTTCATCTTACTCTTCTGCAAGTATTGCAGGTGCTAACATTGCTCCAAGGGAGGAGAAGAAGCGTGTTGCTGTTCGGATCAACTGCTTGACTCAGCAGGACATGGAGGCCGGCGGGTTCTTCTAGATGGACCGTGATCGTGCCATGGTCCTTGCGACGGTGCAGGATCGCGTTCATCAGGTATCGTGGGTGCTTCGTCAGGTGAATTCTTCGCTCGCGTCGGTTCTGCATGTAATGTTTCCGCTGGATGATGCGCCGTCGACTCTCTCTGGTCTGCTGTCGAAGTTTCAGAATGTGCATCATGTCAGGGAACTGGTACGACATCAGCTCGTCGCAGGGGTGAAGGCTGCGCTCTCCCTTGTGCGGTTACATTGTCCTGATTTAGATCTATCTGTTGTGGCGGCTGGGCTGCCTCTTCGGCCAGATGGTGGCGAGTGGGATATGCGTCTGCATTATGCGGCTGTAAGGCAGTATGCCGAACAGATCGTAGATCTGTTTGAGCAGCTTGCTCATGTTATTCTTCAGAATAGGAAGTACCTATAAAAAAGATAGATGTAAAATTTGTATATATTCGACTGGGCGTGTTTTGCCCTTTGTTGTAAAGGTTTGGTTGTTGTTTTAGCACGTAGTGCTTTGTTTGTATACGTGTCCTTTTCGTTAGCCTGACGTGGTCAGCTACTCAGGTGTACACGTGTTATCCTCAGTCGACGAAGTCGTGAGGTGGGGGGAGCCCCCGAGTGCATTTGTAGCATGGAGTAAAATGCGAATAGTAAGCAAAATTTTGGGGCGAGACACTTAGCTTTATTCATTTCGTAATGGAGAAGGTACATTGTTCGGCTGAGTAGCCTTGGCTGAATAGCCTTATTGAAAGTAAAAGAGGGAGGCAGCTAGGGGTAGAATCACCGCAGCTGTGCGACGTTCCATGGGTTGGAGTATGCGACTCCAGACTCCACGTATTTGAGGCGATAGGCGCCACCTGGGATGACTTCAGTCACGATGTAGGGTCCTTCCCATGGTGACTCGAATTTCTTCGGTCGCTCTTGCTTAAGTCGCAAGACTAGGTCTCCTTCGACGAAGGACCTTGGGCGCAGCCGTCGGCTGTGGTAGTTGTGGAGACTGTTGGTATACCGCTGATCGAGCTGCTGCTATGTCTCGCGCTTCGTCGAGTGTGTCGACGGCGTCTTCAAGTGCAGCAGTGGTTTTAGCTTTGCTATAAGCGATGACCCGTGGGGCCTTGTGGCGTACCTCTGCTGGTAGCACGACTTCGGCTCCATGCACCATGAAGAACGACGTGTAGCCGGTTGAGCTGTTTGGCGTTGTACGCATGATCCATAGGACGGAGGGCAGCTCTTTCGTCTAGGCTCCGGCGAGTCGCTCGAGTGGGCTCATGAGGCACTTCTTGATTCCAGCGCCGAAGAGGCCGTTGGCCTTCTCCACCTGGCCGTTCGTTTGCGGGTGCGCCACTGAGGCGTATATGATATTGATTCCGAGGCCTTCGCAGAAGTCCTGGAATTATTTGGAGATGAAGTTCGATCCATTGTCGGTGATGATGCCGTGCGGCACGCCGAACCTATAGACAATGGATTCAAAGAACTTGACGGCAGTTTTTCCCTTTTGGTTAGTGACCGGCATGGCCTCAATCCACTTGGTGAATTTGTCGACTGCGACCAGGAGGTAGACGTGTCCCCCTTTCGAAGACCTTGGCAGCTTGCCGCTCATGTCAAGGCCCCATTGGGCGAAAGGCCAGGCCAAGGGTATGGGCCTGAGCTCTGATCCAGGTGCGTGTGGTTTGTCGGCGAACCTTTGGCACCCGTTGCATCTTCGGACGATGTCCTTGGCGTCGTTCATGGCCGTTGGCCAGTAGAATCCAGCTCGTAGAGCTTTGGCGACAAGGGAGCGGCTTCCTGCATGATGGCCGCAGATGCCCCCATGGATGTCTTGGAGGATGGTTTTTCCGTCGCCGATGGCAACGCACCTTTGTAGTACACCCGAAATGCTGCGCATGTACAGCTCTCCATTGATGATGGTGAAGGCTTTGGACCGGCGAGATATGCGCCGGGCATCTGTCGGGCTATCAGGCAGTTCTCCGTCTATCAAGTACCGGAGGTATGGCCGTGTCCAAGTTTCTTCGACTGCCATGACCTGCATCAGGTTGACCACAGCGACCTCTGTGTCCAGCTTTTCGGGTCCTTCCTAACCATCGGGTAGCGCAGCCCCCGAGTGTTCTGCTTCTTCGGGTGATCCCTTGGGGAATTTCCCCTTGATGGATGGTACGCAGATCTGTTCGAGGAACATGCCTGGTGGCACCCGTGCACAGGTGGAGCCGATGTTGGCGAGTCTGTCGGCCTCCTTGTTGCTTTCTCTGCCTACGTACCAAAGCTCGCAGCCGTCGCCTCCTTCAAGTGTGTTGTAGAGTGCGCGGTACGCGATCATGTTGGCGGCGTGCGCATCGCACTCGTTCATCGTCTGCTGGACGACGAGGTTGGAGTCACCGTAGATGACCAGGCACGTTGTGCCGCAGATCTTTGCCATCCTCATGCCATGGATGAGGGCCTCGTATTCTGCTTCGTTGTTGGAAGCTCGAAACTTCATCCGGAGGACGTACTTCATCTTATCGCCCTGCGGTGAGGTCAGTATGACCCCGGCTCCTGCTCCGGCTTCACGCTTGGAGCCGTCAAGGTGCATCGTCCATGACTGTGTCATGTCTGGGGGTGTCTCGCAGCTGCAGTTCCATCCAGTGTACAAGGAAGTCCGGGAGGACTCGAGACTTGACCGCGTGGCGTTTCTCATAGACGATGTCTAGAGGTGACAGTTCGATGCCCCACAGGGCCACGCATCATGTGGCCTCCGGATTGTTCAGGATGCTGTTCAAGGGTGCCTCGTTGACGACCATCACCCGGTGCTCCTGGAAGTAATGGCTCAGCCGTCGAGCCGTCATGAACATGCCCTAGGCGAGCTTTTGGTAGTGAGGGTACCTCTGCTTTGTTGGCGTCAATACCTCGCTGAGGTAGTAGATTGGGCGTTGGACCCCATGGGTCTTGCCCTCTTCGGGTCGCTCGACCACCAGTACGGTGCTCACCACCTGGTGTGTAGCTGCTATGTATAGCAGTAGAGGATCGCTCTCCTTTGGCGTAACCAAGACGGGCGAGGTAGAGAGCAGCCGCTTTAGATCTTCGAATGCGTCATCCGCCTCAGGCGTCCACTCGAATTTGTCTGTCTTGCGTAGCAGCTAGTAGAATGGCAGGGCTTTCTCGCTCATGCGGCTGATGAACCTGCTCAATGCCTCTATTCGTCCTGCAAGGTGTTGGACACCCTTGAGGTTTTTTGGCTTCTCCATGGCCATTATGGCCCGGATTTTCTTCGGGTTCGCCTCGATCCCTCGCTGGGAGATGAAGTAACCAAGCAGCTGGCCCGATGGAACACCGAAGGTGCACTTTTCAGGGTTAAGCTTGATCCTGTAGCGGTCAAGATTATCGAACGTCTCACGGAGATCGTCGATGAGTGTTCTCGCCTCCCTGGTTTTGATGACTATGTCGCCGACATAGACTTGGATATTGCGACCGATCTGGTCCTTCAGGCATGCCTGCATGCACCACTAGTACGTGGCACCTGCGTTCTTTAGCCCGAAGGGCATTGTGTTGTAGCAGAACACTCCAAACGGCATGATGAGCGCCGTTTTCTCCTGGTCTTCGACCTTTAGTCGAATCTGGTTGTATCCTGAGTAGGCGTCGAGGAAGGAGAGTTTCTCGCATCCTGCAGTCAAATCGATGATCTGATCAATCTGAGGGAGAGGGAAGTGGTCCTTCGGGCAGAGCTTGTTCAGCGACGTGAAGTCCACGCACATCCGCAGGATGTCCGCGTCTTTTTTGGGGACCATTACTGTATTGGCGAGCCACTCGCTTTCCTTAATCTCCCTGATGAAGTTTGCAGCGAGTAGCCTATTGACTTCAATTCCTATGGCTTCGGCCCGGGGCTCGGACAGTCGTCAGATGGACTGCTTGACGGGCTTGGCGTCTGGAAATATGTTGAGTGCGTTCTCGGCGAATTCCCTGGGAACTCCTGGCATGTCCGCAGGACACCAGGCGAAGATTTCCCAGCGCTCACGGAGGAATTCGATGAGCGTGCTTTCCTATGCGGGGCTGAGATCATTGGCGATCAGCGCCGTCTTGGAGGCATCCGTCGGGTGGACCTGCACTTTCTTTGTGTTGACGGTGGAGTCGAAGGACATGTCTGGTGCGTTTTGTTGTGCGACTGGGGGTGCCCCATTGTCCGTCACCTCGCGGAGCCTTACGAGCTCCTCTTGCATGCCGAATAACTGGGAGATTCTGTTGAAGTCCCTGTCGCAGTGGTCCGATCGGGTGAAGCTCCCATGGACCGTGATGACGCCCCTGGGTCCTGGCATCTTGAGTAGCAGGTACGCGTAGTGTGGTACTGCCAGGAATCTTGTGAATGCTACACGCCCGAGGATGGCGTGGTATTGTGATGGCCAGTCCACCACTTCGAACTCAAGCCGCTCGCATCGGAAATTGTCCGGCTTGCCAAAGATGACGTCGAGCCATATCTTTCCCAGGGGAATATGCCTTTTCCTGGAACGATGTCATGGAACGTTGTGTCTGACTATTCCAGGCTGCACAGCGGGATCCGCATTGCTGCTAGGGTGCTTGCGAACATCAGGTTGATGCCGCTACCACCGTCCATGAAGATGCGGCTCATCTCGAAACCTCCAATCTGCGCCTCCAGCACCAGGGCAGCATGACCTGGGCGAGGGACCTGGCAAGGGTGATCCGAACGGCTAAACGTGATGCAGGACTCCGATCCGCTGAGGTACTCAGGGATGGCGGGTGGTGCTGTCACGGCCAGATTGATCTGACGGGTGATTTTCTTCTGCACCCTATTCGTTGGGCGCCCTTTTTGGATCATCAGCGCTCCTTTCGGCGGGGGATACCCGTGCCCACCGTTATTCTGTGCGGGTGCGACTGGGTGGTTCGGGCCTCCCGCAGGTGGTGGTGGAGGAGCTCCATGTGCGATCTCGCCTGGTGCGGGTGCGTTCCTGTATCCAGGGTTCGGGGTTTGCTGCCTCATCTGGGCCATGCTTTCGCTGAGTTTCTGGAACACGCGGCAGTCCTTGAGCATGTGGCTCGCCTTCTTCTTGCCATCCTGCTTGTCGATGTAGAAGTGGATGGTGCATGGACCCGACAGATTTTCGTATGCTGACGGTCCGTCGTCGCGGCCGCGGCGCTGCCACGACTGTGTTGGGCGTCCTCCGTCGCAGAAGTTGCTTCCGCGGTATCCGCTGTTATTGCGGTTGCCGTCGCTGCGGCGGTCGGCGTAGCCAGTCGCGACCATGTCGGGTCCGTCACGATCGTCATAGACGCGCGATCTTCTCTTGCTACGGCGTTCTCGCCGTCGGCCGTAGTCGTCCTCTTCCTCCGAGTGCGCTCGGTGGACGGATTCCTCGCCGTCGGCCCACCTGTTGGCGATGTCCATGAGGTGGTCGAGTGTCTTGGGCTTGACGCGCCCAAGTTCTTCTTTGAAGTCCTGGCGCTTGACGCCGTCCTTGAAGGCGTCAATAGCCCTTTCTTCGGAGATGTGCGCCGCGAAGTTCTTGGTGTTGGACCAGCGCAGTATGTACGAGCGAATGGATTCGCCCGTTCGTTGAGTGCAGGCTCGCAACTCCTCGATTGAGGCAGGCCTCTTGCTGGTGCCTTTGAAGTTTCGAACGAAACTATACGCCAGCTCCTCCCAGCTTCGGATGGATCCTGAAGATAGGCTGCTAAGCCAGATCCGAGATGCGCCTGTCAGCTGCAGCTGAAGGCATTGCATGGCAGTTTCCTTGTTTCCACCATGCAGCTTGATGGACGACAGGTGGTCGCCGAGCCACGCCTTGGGGTCTTGTGTGCCATCAAACTTCAGAGTGTCCGAAGGAAGCTTGAAGTTCCGCGGCATCCTTGTCCATCGAACAGATCTGCTAAAGCATCGTGCTCCACAGAGTTCTCCTTCGTCTTCATCCATCTCGGATTCAGACGAGCATGCGCGCTTGGCGCACGCCTTGTCAATTTTACGCTGGGTGAGCTCGCTTTGGGCGTCGTAATCGCGGCTGTGATGGCGCGAACTCTTATGCCTTCGATGAAGGTCGTGCTCTTCATCTTCGGATGAAGGTGTGGGGTTGCGGTTGAACTTGACTGTAGCCTTATTTTTTGGCTCCGTAGGAGCTTCTTCGTGGAACGCAGCTCCGACGAGTCCGAGTTCGGTAAGCGTGGACTTATGCATGGCCCTTTTAGGGTCCCCCTCCGGAGGTGGGTGAGACGCGAGGTACGCGGTGGCAGCCATGATTGCGGCCTGGGGCGTCTTTGGGATGACGTTGCCGTCAACATCCATCTCCATGAAGGACGCGTTAAGGGCTCGAGTCACCTCGCGACACTCCTTGGGGTCCATGTTCTCCATCCGAGAACGGTGCTTATTGCCATTGTTGCCATGCGAGATAGAGCCGATGCCCATGGCGGAGAGCGCAGCTCTTCGCACACTGGACTCCGAGGCTGCTTGCTTGCGTTTGTCAAGCACCTTCTGCATCTTCACCTGCTTCTTGTGCTCCTCGATTAGGAGCAGGTGGTATGCCATCAGCAAATCTCGCGAGGCATCGGCGGGCAGGATCTTGTTGCCTGCCACGGCCTCGCGTGCCTGAGCCCATCCCTCCTCCCTGAGGTGGATGACTCGATCATTGTTGTCCCCGTTGGGTTGGGGGATTGGCTTCTTCTGTTCCCACCGTTTTTCTACCCTGCAGGTTGGGTGGCGGGTTGTGTTCCTGATCTTGGATAACCGCGGCGCACTGGTAGCGCTCGTAGATCGGTTTGGTGCTGCCGCAGCTTTCGGATCCGGAACCGTAGGTCCCTTCGTCCGATGGTGGATCGCACAGATCGGAGTTGCAGCTATTGCTGTCATAGGACTCGTCTGTCGATCATGGTGTGCGTAGCACAGGGTGTGGAGCCCATGAAGCGGGCCTGATAGATGGCAGGGGCACCCGCTCTGGAAGGCGGAGAGTGCCTGTCTGTCCCACCTGGAAGCAGAAGCTCCCGAACAGGATCTCGAGTCCATCACCAACGAGCTCGAAGTCCTTCATGGTGGCCGGTGAGTGGGCGGTGAAGTCGAAGGCGCCGAAGAGGAGATGACTCTCCGTCGCCGCGGAGTTGTAGATCGTTCGGGTTGGGACCGTCACGATCGCACAATCAGCGTCCCCAGTTCCCACAGATGGCGCCAATTGACAAGGTTTAATCTCGTCAATGCCCATTGTTATGGACTTGGGTTTTGGAGAAGATGTGTATGCTAGAGATCACGGAACGGTTAGCAAACAAACAACACGGGGACACGAGGTTTACCCAGGTTCAGGCCCCCGGAGGGAAAACCCTACTCCTGCTTGTCTGCTCTTGATTACGGCGGAACCGAAGGTTACAGGGGTGCGCAAATGCAATCTGGCGTGGAGGTGTGTATGTGGTGGTGTGCGAGAGATTGTAAGAGAGCCTCCTCGTCGTGCCCTCCTGGCCTTTATATAGAGATAGGCAGGTCCCAGGCACAGATCGAGTCGGTTACAGGTTTTAGGGTTTACCCCTTTGAATTTCCTATCTACTCTAGTCTTGCTCTCCAAGGATCCGAAGGCGTCATGGGCCCTGGCCACCCGAAAGTCTTCATGGTCTGACGTATATTTGTCATGGGCCTTCCTTGGGCTGGACTAGGTATGCTGAGGTCGTGTATCCGCGGGGTATAACCATGTCAGTAACATAATCACCTTGTGGAATGCAAAGTTTTGATTCATATAAGATTGTTTTGGTAACAATACTTGATCAACCTTGTTAACAAAAGGATTTTAATGAACAAAATAATGTTTTCATAGTGGTTATACTTGCTCACTTTTATTTTTCTCCTTTTCAATCTTTGCTCTTCGCCGTGCCTAACTTAAAGGCATTAAAGAAAAGTACCTGTTGGGAGATAACCCAAGAGTTTCCTTGAGTTTTGGAAGTTATTACTTTAGTAATGACCTCTCCTTATCCTTTTTGTTTGCTTTTTATGCCAAGAATGACCTCTAATGAGAGGGAAGTAAGATTTGGGGAGTTGCTGTCCCGAAACAGATTTCTATCCTCCACCATAAAAATTCGTGAGGAGTCCCTGTAAATAGGATTGAACTGAAAATTTACGAATAAATCCCCTAGTATGTTAGATAACTTTAGTTAGTTCAACACTTTTTGATTTGAGCAACAGAAGGTCTTCGTAAAAATTGGTTTCTACCTGCTGATCTGTTTTGACAGATTTCTGCCATTATTTACATTTGCTTCTTATTGATTCCTTTTCGGGTTCTTTTTGGAAAATTGAGCTTTTTGAAAGAGTTGCTACAGTAGCTTGTTTTTTTTAATGAAAAGTCTTTCTGTTCCAAAGCTTTGCCAGAGGTGTAATATCTTTTGAATACATTAATATTGTTAATGAAGATTGTGTGAAGTTTTGTATGAAGGAAAAAAATTCAGGTGTAGAGAGAGAATGATGTAATGAGATGAAGAATGGACAAAAACTCAATATTGGGGGAGCCAACCCGTTTCACCCCAAGAAATATTAAAGAGGTACAAGCGTAAAATCTTGGGGGTTCCCAAGGCATCCCCTTCTTCATCAATAAAAATCTCAGGTCCTTCTAGACACTTCGTTTTTATTGTTTCATGCACAGTTGTGTTGTTCTTGGAGCGTCTTAGTTTTTGTTTTTGGTTTTCTTTTGCTTTGTTTGGTTTTGTGTTGGTTGCCTTCTAAAAAAAATTGAAAACACCAAAAATATTTGTTCTTCTTCTTTGGTTTTGTGAGTTCTTTGCAGGGTTCAGCCATCCTCAGTGGATTTTGGTTTCATGTTAATATTCAAGTCACACAAGTGAAGGGAAATAATGAAGATTAAGACAACTCGAGGTGTGGTAAGAGGCTGGCAACGAACACTATTTGTTTCATTTTTGTACATATACTCATCATCGTGAGCAAGCTTAGCCTGTTTGTATAAGGTGTATGTCATTATGGATGCTTAGTAGTTATTGCTTGTCTATGATTAGCTCCAGCTTGCTAATAGTTTGTAGCATGTCATATGAATATTTGCTTGAATTGTTTTATTCATACTTTGGTATGATATTGTGGTATCCTCCTCTGACTGTTCATGTGAATCGACTTGGCACATGCCCACGCATGCATATGACTAATCAATAGTCAGTAAGCCTCGATGATTTATTTTGCCTCAGAATTTTTGTATCACTTTCATGCCATAGTTAGTCCTGTTTTGTTGCAAGCATGATTATGACAGTTATTGCTCTCTCGTTTGTCGCTCCCTCTCTATTGCTAGCCTTCACTTGCATTGAGTATGTGCTCTACCTGTGTTTCCAACTCCCCAAAACCAATATTGCCAGCTGTGTCCACCATACCTACCTATGTCACATCCCAAGATTTTCCAAATCTTGTAATGTGAAAATAAATGAATAAAATAAAACTTTGTTTGATTTTCAAGGCCAGAAGAAACTTTTTGAATTTAAATGGAACCTCAAACCCATTTGAATCAAATAAAATCCTAAAGGGATTTAAAAAGATAAACATTTTAAATAAAGGAAAACAAAATATTTTGGAAATACTATTTTTGATCATTAAAATAAAAGGATTTGGTTTTCAATTGAAATAAAAGTTTTATAGGTAAAGATTATTTTATAGAGCCAAATTAAACCTTGGCCAAGTCTTTGATTAAAACAATTTGTTTTGATAAAAATAGTAAATGTTTATTTAAATAAAATAATGAGATTTAATATCGAATTTTTATTTAAGTAAAGGCTTTTCCCATTTTAAATAAACACCAAAACTTATTATTTTGTTTTAAATAAGTTTTTAAGTATTTTATATTCACAAATAAAACCTACTAAAGTGTTTTGGCTTTATTTTAGATTTCAAAATAAATATTCTCAATAAAACAAACCCTAGTTGATTTAATAATGAAAGTCTATTTTATTTAATTAATAATGGACTCTAAAATAAAATGTTACTTTGTTTTAAAACAAGATTTTCAAATGAATTGTATTTTCAAATAAAACCTACTGATTTGATTTTGAAAATATTTGGATTTAAAATGGAGATTTTATTAAATAAACCAAACCCTAATTTTATTAATAAACCATGGTCCATTTTATTTAATTAATAAATGGAACCTAAAAGGATTTAAAATATTATTTTATTTTGGAAGTTGGTTTATGCTACTAAACAGAACCAAAAAACTCATTACAATAGTTTGAATTGTTTGAATGGTTTGAATGTTTGAAATGTTGATTGAAAATCAAATCAGCAAATGGAAATAGAAAAGGAAAATGTTTCTGTACAAAAAAAAAGGAAACAACAGCAGCCCAACTACCCCAGCCCAACTCAGCCCACCTAGCCCACCCCACCGCAGCGAAGCGTTTCTCACCATAGAAAGAACCCTCGGAGCAACCGACAAGTGGACCCCTCCCCTTCTTCCTTTCTTTCACTGCCAGCGGACCCCACACCCTACTGTTCTTCGTCCTCACCCTCAGTGACCCGTTCTTCCCCCGTTCTGCCGTTGAATCCTCCAGCTTAATTCACCTTAATACCGCGAGTTAAACCTGCAGTGATCACGCACATTTAATCGTCTCCCTCTCCTGTCCGTTTCCCCTCTGCCTCCTTCCCCAAACCCGCCTCCGGGCCATCTCAATTTCCCCTCGAACAGCTTCGTCTCCGACGAGCTTCCACTGACGAATACGGCCGAGCCACACCACCTCCTGCCTCCCCGAACACACGAGCACGCTCACCGCATCCTAGCGCATCTTACCGTGCCAATCATTCATCCGCGGGTGCCCTGTAACCTCGACTTCGACGACGACCTGCAGCACCGCCGTCTGCCTCTTTCTCCGACGAAGCTTCCAGGTAGTAATTGGCCACCCCTTGTCCTTCCAATGATACGCCTGTGATCAGTACACTCGCCCGCATCTAACCCTACCACTCTCTCGCTTTCTGGTGGACTACAGCCCCGTCCCCGTCGACAAACAGAAACTCCTGGCGCCGGCCCTAACTCCGGTGAGGAATTCCGCCCAATCCCGTGCGCCCCTTCATCAACCAGTGGCAGGTTGAGCATCCCCGTGCCACGACGATCACAGTGAGCCCCCTCTCCTTCTTCCTCGCTTCCTGTAGCGTCGACTTCACCACCGTCTGGCCGCTCCGCCACCAGACGCCGCCGCCAGCGCCGCCCATCCCTGGCAAGCAAGCTGAGCACCGTCCGATCTTGATCCAACGGCTAGGAAAGAAAATAAGCGAAGGTGTATCGAACGATCTGAGCCGCGCGATGTTAATTAAATCCAACGGCCAGCGTCGCCCGATCCGGCCGAACCGGTATCGCCCAATAAGATAACGCCGCGTGTCACCTGTCTGTTTAAAAACAGAAATTGAAATCAGAATTTGATGCCATTTTCAAACCCTTATAACTTTTGATCCACACGTCCAAATTTGGCAAATTTTATATCAATGGATTCAGGAGAACAAGCCCTAGCCAACTGTGGAATTAGTTTAGCAAATAGTATCTGTTTGTTTGCTCATTTTTGTAGATTCATTTGTATGCTTGTTTAGAGTATAAAAATTGTTTAAAATTGAATTTAAGGATAAAACCTTTGCAAATTGGATTGTTGTGACCTTACTGACCCTAGGAACCAACCCATGGTTTGGAAAATAAATTTGGAAAAGTTTGGAATGGATTAATTAATTTAGTCCATTTCTAGCCAAATAAAATTGTTGATTTTATTATAAAAATGTTTATGGAAAGAAAACTTTGAGAAAATGGTTTGGACCAAACCTACTGACCCAAAAACACCAAGCTTTGCAATAGCAACTCATTTGGTGAAAAACTTAAGAGTTTTGCCTTAATAAAAACATTTTTCACCACATGAAATGATGAATGGATTTAAAAACAGTTTTTGGACAAAACCCTCTTGATAATGACTTTGCCACTTTGGTAAATGACCAATTTGGATCTTACAAAGTTTAGAAACCCAATAGAGGCCCTCTTTGCAAAATAAAACTATCTTGTGCATACTCCCATGCATGACTTAGATCCCCTTGTTTTGTGTGTGTGTTAAATTGTTTGATTGATTTATTGGTTTGGAATGCTAGTTGATTTTGTGTCTACTTGATTGACTTGTAGTGAAGTTAGAAAGTGCAAGACTAGCAAGATCAAGGAGTGAACCACCATTCCCTACCAAAAAGGCAAGTGATGCTTCATACTATCTATCCCATTACTTTCTCTATGCATTAGTGATTTTGCTAAGTAAAACTTGCATGGATTTTGCTAAGTATAGACCTTGCTATAAGAAAACCTAGTAGATGAATCCTTAGTAGGATTTTCCTAAGTTAAGATTCCTACTACTACTAAGCTTAGCCTAGCTAATAGAAAACATGGGTGGAATATATATTCACACTATGGAAAAATATTCTAAGTCTGAGGACTTAAGTTTTGTTTAATAAAACAACTAAGTTAATGAATCACCTGGGTGGAATGGGCTTGCTTGGTGGAGATTGGTTGACTGGTTCACAATGCCATAGACTTGGATTGTGTATCTCACTTGTGGTATGCCACCCAGGAACAAAGGGATTTGAGATGTCAAATGTTGAGAAGCTTCAAGTGCAACCACTTGGCAATATGGGCTCTGCCATGATCATATAGGTTGCAAGAACTTAGCCATATGGACAGTGGGTGGTAGTGTTTGATAGGTTGGAACGCGTCCATATTGGTCTAAGGGAAAGCTTCTGAAAGATCTTGTCTTGGGAAACCAAGTCTTGTGGGGAAAGTGCACCACCTCTGCAGAGTGTAAAATCTAAGTACTTAGCCATGTCCCTGGTAAAGGACAATTTGAGCATCAAGACATGGAAGCAATCAAGAATCTCATCATTCAAATTTCAAAGTTAAAAACTTGTGGTTTGAACAAGGGATGTTTGAATTCTTCAATCATTGATGGAGAGATGGCTTGGTACAAGGATCTTGAAATCTTTGATTGAGGAAAATGATTTTGTCAAGCAAAAACTTAGTATTTTCAAAATGATAAGAAAAATCTATTTTGAGAAATGCAAGCCTCAACTCCACTTAGCCAAATGCATATAGATATTAGACTCCATTATACTACCATAGTATCACTTGCCAATACAATTCAAATGTATTGACTCTTGTGGCTGTAACTTATATGTTGCAGGTTTGATTGATTTTAGTGAAGATTGATTGTTTAGGATTACAAAGTCTACAACCAACATCTGCCTGTGGCACTTTGAAGATGAAGGACCCATGACTATATTTATTCCGCTGCAATGTAATGTAATAGCCTAATGAGCTATGTTTGATGTAATAAAATTATGTTATTCCTGGTTATAAAGTTATATTATGACCCTTGTTTCTTGATATTACATCTAAACTGTGGATGCTAGCTATTGATCCAGGGACTAGCATTGTAAAACACAGGAGGGATCAACCTTATTAGGTTGGGACCCCTACAACCTATTAGCATCATTTTCTATTTCAGTGCATATTCCATATGCCTTGTTTTCTTCCAAAATAAAATGTTTGTCTGTTTTGAGAAAGTTAGTTAGTAAAGCTCTCACGAACTTGATGGCACACTTTATTCCTTGTGCTTAATAATTCTGAACCATTGTGACTAGTCCATGAAAGTTATATGCTTGCTTACTACATACTGGGAGTCAGCAGAACCGTGCTGTCACGGGGAACGCTTTCAACACTTTTTGGTTAATTCTATCCAGTTGATACTTTGCTCTTTTATTTACAGATGTCGATGATGTGAAATAAAAGGGGAAGTTGTTAGTTCATGGAGTTTATACATTGTGTTAGAGAAATGCCTGGGCCGCTAGCCTAAGCCATGCTTAATCATGGTAGAAACTTGCAGCATCACTATAATGAGATCCTATGAAGCGCCCTCAATAAAAATCTATGCATATGGTAAATAAAAAGATTGTTGAGATGCTCATTGTCTGCTTGCCTTGTCATTTTGGTTATGGGAAAGCTCCTGTACCATATGCAAGGGGTACCCTGTTGGTGGTTCTCGATGATATGCATGTATTTACAATGACAAGAACTTTCAGGTGACCAAAGTTAAGTGGAATGCAGAGCGGCCCTCGTACTCAAGGGACTTGGGATTTCCAGTCTATGGTCTGTCAAGCATATGATTCAGAGTGGACCTCACTTTCACCTTAACCACATGAAGATGCCTATGATAGGGGCAATGAGAGCTCAAATATAATGAGTACCTTCCTTTCAGCATTGGGAAGCATTTCAAACCTTCACAAAACCATTTTCACAATTTTGTTGAGTCACCACTTATTCTATGAGCACCTTCTTGAGAGCATAGTTGTCATTCTTGTGTTTGTTCCAAAACTTGGTTAATTATGTCATGACTTTGATGCTTGTATCTCTGATATCTTTACTTCTAGTCTTCATGTGAACTTCAAAGGTGCCTTGGCATTTATATTGTGCTCTTCAAACAAAGGCAAGCGAGATACCACTATATCATACCTTATTATGAGCATTGCAATGTTCTTATGTTTATGTTTCATGCTACTTATTATTATTGAGTTGGTTTCTCATCATAGCTTGCAATAACTATTGAGTAGACTTAGTTGCATACTCTTTATTATGAATTGTCTAAGCATCTACTCCTGTGCCGAGAATATATACATCATATGAAGCAAAGTGTTTTTGAAAGTTCTTTTATCGCACTCAGTTTTCAGCTGAATTGCTTGAGCACAAGCAATAAGCTAAGCTTGGGGGGAGTTGATACGTCCAAAACGTATCTACTTTCTCGAACACTTTACTATTGTTTCTTCTCTAAACTTGTGTGATTTGGATACAACTAACACGGACTAACGCTGTTTTCAGCAAAATTACCTTGGTGTCTTGTTTTTGTGCCGAAAATGAACTATCAGGAAAAATCCCAGAAAATATGCCAAAAACTATTTCTCACCAGAAGATCCACGGAGCCAGAAGGGGAGACAGAGAGGAGGCCAGGGGGCCCATACCCACCCCAGGCACGGGCCCACCTGACACCGCACCTGGAGGAGGTCTGGCCACCCCAATTAGCTCCTCGGCCTCCCTCCGCGCCTATAAGTTGTCTTCTAACCTAAAAACAGAGGGGGGTCGATAGTTTTCCAGAAAGAGTTCCACTCCGCCGCTGCCACCAGAAACCAAGATTCAGATCCAGAAACTCCGTTCTGGCACCCTACCGGGACGGGTAATTTGGAGAGGATCATCGCCATCGTCATCATCAACGCATCTCCATCAACCATCGATGTTTCCCTCATCCAAGAGTGAGTAATCCACCGTTGTAGGCTTGGGGATGGTAGGGATTGGATGAGTTCTATCATGTAATCGAATAAGATTGTTAGGGCATAGTGCCTAGTATCTCTATTAGTGTTATTTGACTTTGTTGCAACTTGTTGTGCTTAATGCTTGTCACTAGGGCCCGAGTGCCATGATCTTAGATCTGAACTTATTATTGAATCATTATGATAGTATTGTTTGTGATCTTATCTGCAAGTTGTGTACACATATCATTGTCCGGATCCAAAGGCCCCAAAGTGACAATAATTGGGACAACCGGAGGGGATGGATGTGGTGTGAGGATCACATCTGTTCACGGAGTGTTAATGCTTTGCTCTGGTGCACTATTAAAAAAAGCACCTTAATTGCCAGTAGTTCCCTAGAGGCCCCGCTGCCACGGGCTGTCTGGACAGAAGATGTTGTGCAAGTTCTCATTGCAAGCATGTATGACTATATTTGGAGCACATGCCTAGAATTGTTTAGTACTTGGATGCTTGTTATTATTTATCTGCAATGCCCTAGGTCTTGAAATTACATGTTTAGACTCGTCCATGCAACACCCGTCCATCCATCCCTATGCCTACCGCACTCGAATCCTACTGTTACCGTTACTGTTACTATTGCTCTTGTTTCACTGTTGCTGTTACTCTTGATGTTGCTTTGCTGTTGCTACTACAAACTGTTGCTACTGATAAACTTCTGTGAGCAAGAACAATTTCCAGGTGCAGCTGAACTAACAACTCAGTTATTAAGTCTTGCAAGTATTCTTTGGCTCCCCTTGTGTCGAATCAATAAATTGGGTAATACTACCCACAAAGACTGTTGCGATCCCCTATAGTTGTGGGTCATCAAGCCACGAGGCAGCCAAACCACCCCTAGGCGCGGGCCCACCCTTGGCTGCACCTAGGCATAGTGTGGGCCCCTCGGGTGGCTACCGACCTTTCCCCTTTGCCTATATAAGCCCCTCGAGACAGAAACCCTAAGTACCCGATTAGAAATCCATGAAAAAGTCTATAGGCGTCGCCACCGTTGTCCCTAGATCAGGAGGGATCTGAAGCTCTTCCCAGCACCCTGCCAGAGAAGGGAGATCACCCTGGAGGCCTTCTTCATCACCATGCCAGCCTTCGGAGTGATGCGTTAGTAGTTCATCCTTGGACTATGGGTCCATAGCAGTAGCTAGATGGTAGTTTTACCTCCCTTGTGCTATCATGTTTAGATCTTGTGAGCTGCCTTTCATGATCAAGATCATCTATTTGTAATCCTATATGTTGTGTTTCTTGGGATCCGATGGATATTGAGTACTACGTCAATATTGATTATTGATTCTATCGTGTCTATGTTGTTTGTGGTCTTTCATGCTCTCCGTTGCAAGTAGCTACTCTGGCCAAGTACTTGCTTGTGACTCCGAGAGGGAGTATTTATGCTCGACAGTAGGTTCATGCCTCTAGAAATCTGGGAGAGTGACAGAAACTAAGGTTGTATATGTGTTGTTGCTACTAGGGAGAAAACAACAATCCTTTGTCCATGGGGCAATTATATTGTTTACTTTACACACTTTGCTTAATGCAATTATCTGTTGCTTACAACTTAATACTGGAGGGGGTTCGGATGATGACTTGAAGGTGGATTATTAGTCATAGATGCAGTTGGATTATGGTATATGTATTATGTTGTGATTCCCAAACGAATCTCATAGCGATCATCATAACATGTACATGCATTGTTATGCATTCTCAATATGTCAATTTCCCAACTATAATTTGTTCAACCAACATGCTATTTATATTATGGAGAAACACCTCTAATGAACTGTGGACCCTGGTCCATTCTTCCTACTTATATTCAATCTACTGTCTATTGTTTACTTTCTGCAATTCCTACAAAGCAACTACTTTCTTCCACACTATACGTTTAATCCTTTGTTTTCAGCAAACCAGTGAGATTGACAACCTCATTGTAAGTTGGGGCAAAGTATTGTGGTTGTGTTGTGCAGGTTCCACGTTGCTAGCAACACCTTGGGAGTTGGTTCTTTCTCCTACTGGTTTGGTCCTTGGTTTCATAACTGATGGAAACTTGCAGCTGTGATCATCATACCTTCCACTTGGGGTTCCCCAACAAGCTCTACATCATTTGAGCCATCAAGCAATTTTCTAGCGTCGTTGCCGGGGAGATACAGGACATCTTCTGCAAGGGGATTCTCTCACAACCAATCTCTTTACTTTGTTTTTGTTTTGCTTAGTTTATTTTGCTCTGTTCTATTTACTTCTTTTTATCAAAAACACACAAAAAATAGTTGTACTGATTTGCTTCTTTTTATCAGAAACACAAAAAAAATAGTTCCTACTTTAGTTACTATTTTTGTTGGCTTGCTTTACTCTTGCAAAAATGATTACTCCTGAAAACACTAAGTTGTGTGACTTCACTAGCACAAACAACAATGATTTCATTTGCACACCTATTGCTCCACCTGTTCCTAAAGCTACTTTCTATGAAATTAAACCTGCTTTGCTGAATCTTGTTATGAAAGAGCAATTCTCTGGTGCTAGTACCGACAAAGCTGTTTCTCACCTTAATAGTTTTGTTGAACTTTGTGAGATGCAAAAATTAAGGATGTAGATGGACATATTATTAAGCTTAAATTGTTTCCTTTCTCTTTAAGAGGAAGAGCTAAACATTGGTTGCTATCTTTGCCTAAAAATAGTATTGATTCTTGGATTAAATGCAAAGATGCTTTCATTGGAATATATTATCCTCCTGCTAAGATTATATCCATGAGAAGTGACATAATGAAATTTAAACAATTTGATAATGAACATGTTGCTCAAGCTTGGGAAAGAATGGAATCTTTGGTGAAGAATTGTCCCACTCATGGACTGACTACTTGGATGATTATCCAAACCATTTATGCAGGATTGAATTTTTCTTCAAAGAATCTATTGGATTCGGCTGCTGGAGGTACCTTTATGACCATCACTTTGGGTGCTGCAATAAAACTCCTAGATAATATGATGATTAACTATTCTGAATGGCACACTAAGAGAGCTCCACAAGGTAACAAGTTAAATTCTGTTGAAGAAACCTCCTCCTTGAGTGATAAGATCGATACTGTTATGTATATGCTTGTTAGTGGAAAAGCTCATATTGATCCAAATAATGTTCCTTTAGCCTCTTTGGTTGCTCAAGAAGAGCCAGTTGATGTGAACTTCATTAGAAATAATAATTTTACCAACAATGCTTATATGAGTAATTCTGGTAATAATAATTATAGGCCATATCCTCCTAACAATAGCAATAGTAATCATGGTAAATCTGAAATGCCTAGTGAAGAAAAGATTTTGGAAGTTGAAAGATCCACTAAA
Source organism: Avena sativa (assembly GCA_916181665.1). Taxonomy (NCBI): domain Eukaryota; kingdom Viridiplantae; phylum Streptophyta; class Magnoliopsida; order Poales; family Poaceae; genus Avena; species Avena sativa. Next base: position 410,108,194 of record OV702281.1, on the reverse strand, counting down.
AACTTCATGCAAATGCAATATGAGAAGAATAAGTTATTCACTAAAACCATGGAGGAACAATCCGCCATTTAGAAAAATATTAGTTGTCAACTTGAGAATTTAAATAGGGAAGTTCCTGGTTTGCAAACAAAAATTTCAAATGATGAAAAAAAAATCATCTTTGTCTAAAGCACAATCTTCTTTGATTAATAAAATGGCTGCTAAACTAGAAACTATGGAAAATCCCTTTGCTGCTACTAATGCCATACAAGTTAGAATTGATGAAAATGTTAGGATGTTAGCGGAATTGCATGCTAGGTGGGAAAGAGAAGATGAAATTGCTAGAAATAATAATATAACTAAAGTTTTTACCATTACCACAACTAGTAATGTTGATGCTAGCAAACCACCTAAAGTCCCCATTCCTTTTGCAACATTGGCAAAACCCAATGGAACCTTTTCCAATAAAAATGATAATTTTTTAAGAAATATGGAGACAATAGTTCCACTACCCTGAATGATAATATTGATTTTGATCTTGATGGTTGCAATATTTCTGAAGTAATTATGTTCTTACAAAATCTTGCTAGAAGTCCTAATGTTAGTGCTATGAATATGGATTTTACAAAACATATTATAAATGCTCTCATGAAAATTAAAGAAGAAAAGTTGAAACATGAAGCTTCTATTCCTAGGAAATTATAAGATGGTTGGGAGCCCATCTTTAATATGAAAGTGAATGATTTTGATTTCAAACATTCATGTAATTTTTGTGCTAGTGTCTCTATTATGCCTAGAAAGAATGAAATGCTTGAGTTACCACCATTGGAAGATTGTTATTTGGATGTCCATCTTAATGATAATGCTAAAAAGAAACTCATGGGGAGAATTAATAATGTTCTTATTATGGTTAACAATACCTTTGTCCCCGTTGATTTCTATGTTTTGGATGTTGAATGCAATGCTTCTTGTCCTATTATTTTGGGAAGACCTTTTCTTAGAACTGTTGGTGCCATTATTGATATGAAAGAAGGCACCATTAAATAAGGTATAGAACACTTCCCTAGAAAAATAGAGAAGCTATCCTTTTATTCTCTTATTGAATAATATTTGATGTTAATGCTTTTTCATTTGAAAATACTTGATTCTTGCTTGCTGTGCCTAGCTGAAAGGCGTTAAAGAAAAGCACTATTGGGAGATAACCCAAATTTTTTTTATTTTCAGTAAGTTTTTTTTTATTTTGTTGAGTCTTGGAAGTTATTGCCTCTGTAATAACCTCTACTTATCCTTTTTGTTTGATTTTTGTGCCAAGAATAGCCTCTAATGAGAGAGAAGTAAGATATGGGGAAATTGTTGTCCCGAAACAGATTTTTGTGCTTCACTGTAAAAAATCGTGAAAAATCCCAGTACGTCGGATTAAGCTGAAATTTTTTGTGTGCATGACCGTGTTATTTAACAAACTTTTTTTAGTTTTGCACTTTTCTATTTGAGCAACAAAAGGTTTTCTAAAAGATCGGTCTTTACCTGCTGGTCCGTTTTGACAGATTTCTTCCATTATGTGCATTTGTCTCTTAATCGGTTTCTTTTTGAGTTATCTTTGATCACTTGGGGATTTTAAATGGAGTTGCTACAATATAGTATGTTTTAATGGAAGTTTTACTTGAGTTGAAACTGAAACCCAAAGTTTTATTATCTTAAATACACTAATGTTCCTAATGAAGATTGTGTGAAGTTTTGTATGAAGGAAATTTTCAAGTGTAGGGGAAGAATGATATGAAGAATGGAAAAAAGCTCAATCTTGGAGATGCCATCCGTGTCACCCCAAGAAATATTCAAGAATTACAAGCGTCAAAGCTTGGGGATGCCCAAGGCATCCCCTTATTCATCAATAAAAATCTCAGGTCTTCTTTCAAGACACTTTATTTTTATTGCTTCATGCACTATTGTGTTGTTCTTGGAGCGTCTTTGTTTTTGTTTTTAGTTTTATTTTTTTTTGTTTTCTGTAATAAGTTGGTTGGAACCCAATATTCTTATTTTGGAGAAGTCACACCTAGTTCTTCATTGCCAAGAACACTCTAGTTTTCACTCTTATTGTTCTATGAGTGTTCTTTTTTGCTAGTACTGCATTTATCTTTAGTTTTCTTGTTCTTTTTGCTTAGAACTTTTTAGTTCTTATTTGTAGTTAGGTGAGACAACCTCTCTGATCTTTATTGATTATTATCTTTGTGATTTGTTTCAAATAATTCGATTGGAGTTGGAAAAGAGTAGGAAGTTTCATGCTTATAGTGGTACAAAAGGAAGCTTGTTTTGACCGTGTCTTAGACTTTATCATGTCATGTTAGATGTTTCTTTGAACATATGCTTAGTGATTATTGTTGTAGCATGACTTGTTTCAAACAATTGAGATTGCTTAATGTGCCTTGAAAGAATCATGCGTTGTTTTAGCATACAAAAGCATAATATTGTGGTATTCTCCTTTGATGCTTAATTTGGGTTGACTTGGCACATGCTTACACCATGTTATGACTATGAACCAGTCACCTTAGCCTCTATGATCATTTAGTTTTTGACTTGTGATATCACTTTATGCTTTGATTAATAATGTTTTGTCGCTCTGCATGATTATGGCCATTATTGCTCTCTTAGTTGGTCGCTCCCAGTCTTTTGCTAGCCTCCACATGTATTGAGTAAGCTCTACTCGTGCATCCAACTCCCAAGAAACCAAGTTATTCCAAAGAGTCCACTATAAATTCCTATGCATGGTCTGTTACACCATTCCAAGTATATTTATGTTTTTATCTATCTTCCAAATTGAATTTTTGTTATGTGAAAATTAGTGATTAAAGATCTCACAAACTTGATGGTACACTTTATTTTCTTACACTTAATAAACTTGACCATTGTGCCCATCTATGTTTCTTATATGCTTGCAAATTATAAGTTGGGAGTTAGCAGAACCATGTTGTCACGGGGAACGCTTTCGATATTGCACTTATTCCATTCAGTTGATATCATGTTCTTTTGTTTATGGATCACGGCGGTCTGAAATAAAAAGGGATCTTGTAAGCTCACGGAGTTTGTATATGTGTTATAAAAATGCCTGGGCGGCTAGCCTAATCCATGCCTAATCATGTTGGAAACTTGCAGCATAACCATAATGAGCATTCTGTGAAGCATCCTCAATAAAAACCTATACAAATAGCAAATAAAAAGATCGCTGAGATGCTCATTGTCTATTGCCTTGTCATTTTGATATGGGATAGCTCCTATGTCATGGGGCAAGGGGTTCCCCATTGGCGGTTCTCTATGATACGCATATACTTACAATGACAAGAACTTGCTTGTGTCCAAAGTTGAGTAGCATGAGGTTCGGTACTCGTACGCAAGGGGCATGAGATTTTCAACTTATGATCTGTCAAGAATATACTCATATTTGTGTCACTTTAACCTTAATCACTTCACGATGCTTAGGAATGGGGCAATGAGAGCTTAAAGCTAGTAAGTACCATAATTTTTGGAAGCTCTTTATGAAACTTGAAATCCCTACTTACCTCTATGAAGGGCCTTTCTTTTTTACTTTTTGTTGAGTCTCCATATTCTATCTTTATGCACCAATTAAGAGAGCATAGTTGTCATTCTTAGTTCAATGTGTATTGTCCCAAAACTTATTGATTGATTCATAATTATGGTATTGCTTGTTCTTAAATTATTTGTATCTAGTCACCCTTATGAACTTTGAAGGTGTCCTATGCATTTATGTTTTGCTATTCCATGAAGGACAAGATGATTACCACTCTTGCTATGTTTTATGTATGTGAAACAAACAAATGTCTTTCAATGCATTGTTATTCATGATCTTTTGTTGGTACCTTTTCATGTTGCAACATAGTTGCTTTGTCTTATTGTTAGAACTATATCTTTCATGCTTATGTTAGAGTACTTTGATCCCAGCTATCAAAGCTTTACAATAGCTCGATCACGATTGTGATGGTGCATGTCACCTCAAAAATTATTGTTTTTATCACTTACCTACTCGAGGACGAGCACGAGTTAAGCTTGGTGATGCTTGATACGTCGTAAACGTATCTATAATTTTTGATGCTCCATGCTTGTTTTGTACCAACTATCTTATATTTTGTCTACACTTTGAGACATTTTTATACATTTTTTGGAACTAACCTATTAACAAGATGTCACAGTGTTAGTTGCCTTTTTTCTGCTGTTTTTGGTTTCAGAAAAGCTAGTAAATAAATATTCTCGGAACTGGACGGAACAAAAGCCAAAGTTCCTATTTTTTTCCGACACAAGACGGAGTCCAAAGCAGAGACGGAGGAGAGCCACGAGGCGACCAAACCACCCCTAGGCATGGGCCCACCCCTGGACGCGCCTAGGCATGGTGTGGGCCCCTCGGGCGGCCACCGACCTTGCCCCTTAGCCTATATATGCCCCTCGATACAGAAACCCTAAGTACCCGATCAGAAATCCATGAAAAAGTCCGTAGCCGCCGCCACCATCGTCCCTAGATCGGGAGGGATCCAAAGATCTTCCCGGCACCCTGCCAAAGAAGGGAGATCACCTTGGAGGCCTTCTTCATCACCATGCCAGCCTCCGGAGTGATGCGTGAGTAGTTCATCCTTGGACTATGGGTCCATAGCAGTAGCTAGATGGTGGTTTCTGCTTCTTTGTGCTATCATGTTTAGATCTTGTGAGATGCCTTTCATGATCAAGATCATCTATTTGTAATCCTATATGTTGTGTTTGTTGGGATCTGATGGATATTGAGTACTACGTAAAGATTGATTATTGATTCTATCATGTCTATGTTGTTTGTGATCTTGCATGCTCTCCGTTGCTAGTAGCTATTCTGGCCAAGTACTTTCTTGTGACTCCAAGAGGGAGTATCTATGTTCAATAGTAGGTTCATGCCTCTGGTAATCTGGGAGAGTGACATAAACTTATAAGGTTTTAGATGTGTTATTGCTACTAGGGAGAAAACAACAATCCTTTGTCCATGGGACAATTGTATTGTTTACTTTACATACTTTGCTTAATGCAATTATCTGTTACTTGCAACTTAATACTGGAGGGGGTTCAGATGATAACCTGAAGGTGGATTATTAGTCATAGATGCAGTTGGATTATGGTCCATTTATTATTTTGTAATGCCCAAACGAATCTCATAGTGATCATCATGACATGTATATGCATTGTTATGCATTCTCAATCTGTCAATTGCCCAACTGTAATTTGTTCACCCAACATGCTATTTATCTTATGGAGAAACACCTCTAGTGAACTGTGGACCACCCCTTATTTTCAGTAAACCGGTGAGATTGACAACCTCACTATAAGTTGGGGCAAAGTATTGTGGTTGTGTTGTGCAGGTTCCACGTTGCTAGCAACACCTTGGGAATTGGTTCTTTCTCCTACTAGTTCGATAACCTTGGTTTCATAACTGAGGGAAACTTGCTGATGTGCTCGTCATACCTTCCACTTGGGGTTTCCCAACAAGCTCTACATCATTTGAGCCATCAGTATTTACTTCCTCCTGTTGAGCTATTGCTATCTGTGTTGCGATGCTTTAGATTCCGTACCCCTTTACATATCCATGTAGCCTTTATATTGCCTTGGACACCTCCTATTTCCTGTTGTTTGGGTAGACAGTTGGCCTTTTGAGTCGCGGTCGCTTGCTCAGGTGCTGCTTCACGTCGTCTATGTTCCACCGATGTTGGGAGGTTGGCATATTCATAAAGGTGGAGATGATCGTGGTTTTAATTACAGTTGGTTAATTAAATATTAAAATGGATATAATTAGTGAAGAGGCACCGGTGGGTAATAGTTAAGATTTGGTTGTTAACCGCCCACTTGTGTCCACCTAGGACCCGAGTTCTTGACACCTGTTCCGAGACTGAGCGCGCTAACCACATGTGAGGTGTATAAACACCCTATTGGCTTAGTACGTGATTTCAAAGTACTGTTCTAGGGCCACAAACTAGTTTGAAGTTTTCATGCCACGTTATGCCATGTTTATTACATGTTGCTCGATGAGCGTTTATTACTGTTGCGTAGGTGTGGCACTCTGTCACGAAAATATTTTGTCTATGATCTATGCTCCCATGCAAGTGTACGCAACCCTAGGGTTCGTACAAGGAGGATTAGCTATACCTCGTACGGGTAGCTCTTTCGGGTGGCCCCCATGTACTTGCTTTGGGTCTGGGAAAGCGTTGTGTCCAAGGCCCCACCGACATACCGATGGAAGTATGTTAATTGATCTGGCAACAAGGGTCGAAATGCATGTGGAAACTTTGGTGCACCCCTGCAGGGTGAAATCTTTTCGAAAAGCCGTGTCCACGATTATAGACGACTTGGAGCACGATATCTCAATCATAGACAACTATAACTAAACTTTACTGCTATAATTTGACTTGTATCTGATATGACTAGTAAGTTGGATAACCACCATGGAAAGAATGAATAAAACTGTCAACCGTGTGAGTTTTCTTGGCTTGACTTCCTCGTTTGGTCTCGAGGGGGAAATACCAGGATGGGTATGTTTGGTGGTAGTATCAGGTTGGATCCGAATAGGTCTTTCTCATCTCTCTCTGATAGCCAACAGTTGTACCGAGTCTCTATAGGTTATTTAGTGCATGCTGCGCTGTCGCTTCAGTACACCATACCTATGTAGGCGAGGACCGTCGAATTCTAAGACTCACCGTGTACTGGCCTCGGTACTGACCGCTCTCTCTTTTTCCTTTGCCCTTTGTCGGCGCCCCTTTTGTTTAGGAGGTTGAGATCGACGTTGTTAGCAGGGTTACCCTTTCGGCTTGGCCTGGGCAGGGTTATGGACGCCATTGGTTATTCTTCAGGGCTCTTAGCCCAATTTGCATCTTGTCCATACTTGGATATTGTATCGTTTTCAAGGTGATTTCTATCTTTGTATTGTATATCTGTATTCTTGACTCATGGAGTCGTTGTTGTATATATCTATTCTGTGGGTTCCATCATGGACTATTGTGTAATGATATTACTTCGTTCTCCACCCGCATGCAAGTGCCTGGTGGGCACCTTTGAATCGTTTCTATGCGGGTTTGGCGGGAACTGCTAAAACTTGCATAGGGCCGATCTGAGGGTGTTATAGAGTGGTATCAGAGCTCAGAATTTATGATACCCCACTGATATAGCCTGTAGGATGACCTAGCTAACAGCCGATGTAGAATGTCAAAACTATTTTGGAAAATTGGTTGGATAGATCCGAGTATGTATTCTTTTATTCCTTACCTCTCTGCAATTCTTCTCTTACCTCTGCGTGTTTGAATCTGCCACTTACCTTGTCCAAGTCCAGGATTTCTCGTGGTTGGGTTTTTGTCGTACCTTCAGGGGTTTCGCTTCCTTCCTCTTTCAACGATGCTGCTACATCCGGTTTTCATGCTATCTAAGGAATCTTCCTCTGTTGTACCTTTCAGTGGACCAAAATTCACTATTTTTTCTTTGTATCTTCCGGTGTTCTTCAACGCGACGACATCATCTACGTCAGATCCGATGAAGCACCTGCATCACTCCTTTGTCCCTAAATGCTGTTTGTCAAGATCTTCAGTGTAAATTCCGAGAATGGGTGCATGATTTTCTAATGCATGTGCAAAGTAATGGTTTGGGTGCGTGATGGATTGGCCCCCATGCCGACTACTCATTCTATTTGCTCTTGTACATTAAAGTGTATTAGAATGCATCTTTTCTCTCCTTATATCGAAGTTAGAGGTGGCCCTATATTTTGAAACCTTTATCTCCGTTCGTTGTTTCTCCGGAGTGTTCTCTGATGACTGCAAGTGCGTAGATCGTTTGTAGCTAGCTTCGAAGTTCAGATATCGATCCCACAGGGAGCCTAAAGGTAAATGTTTATTGGTGAAGTCTCTGTCGCACCCGAAGTTATCACAGGTCTTTGAGTGAATTGACTGCAAGTGTTGGAAATAAGAATGGAATCTGGGTGTAAATGAAAGTACTTAAGTAAAGCTAAAATGTAAACTTCAAAAATAAAAAGCATAAAAACTAAAGGACGATTTGTTTGTTGTTTTCTGCAGATAACGAAGTAGGCACGGGGAGTTTCAGTTCATGGTGATATTCGCCTGCCCCTTCGCGCCCGTCTTAGGCCGCCTACCCCTTCGCGTCCGTCAAAGGACACGTGCGAGCCAAGCTCCCGGGGGCTACTGTCGTGGCCCTAGAAACCAAGGTGTCACGTCCCGACTGTTGACAGGTCCATCGCCTAGGAATATGTGCCCTCATGAGGCTTAGACGTCTTTGGAGGCGGCCCGGTCAAATGACCCCTCGCGAGGCCCCGCTTTGCGAGGAGACGGCCTCAAGAGGATGCGCCAGGGAGAAGGATCCCTTCGCTGCACTCTACTGCGATGCAGGGCCTTGGATGCTTTGTAGCGCATCTGGGGATAGTTTGGTAATCTTACCAAGGAGTTGGCAGGTAAGGCGGATCCCGAAAAGGGGTGTAGTCGCCATGTGCTCCCGGTTTGCCTTGGTAAAGAAGGGTCTAGTCCGCCTCCTTTTCTGCAAGGAGAGGACGGACGTCCTCAGCGTGTACAGGGCTTCCCTTTGCCGTTTTTGTGTAAGGGAGACAGTAAACAACGTCGGATGAAGACAAACGATGCTAAAGAAGACCTCTTTACAGGAGGATGGAGAATCCCTAGCGTCCAAGACTCGGTCCATCGAAAGTATTATTGTAGACCGGGATCTCGAGGAGCGGAACTATGGTAGCCATTCCCGCACAAAGATTTGGGGAAGAGGCCCATCACCGTTATATAAAGAGCACTTCTCCTACCTTAGAAGGGGTTGATCCCTGAGATCTAAAACCCTAGACTTTACACCTCCATTGTACCCTCGCGAAGAACGCGAGCAACCAAGCAGGGGTAGGGGCTTTACCTCCTCACAAGGGTCCTGGACCTTGGTAAAAAAACCGTGTCACCTCTGTGTCGTGCGCTTGCTCCACCGTTGCTGAGACTCCTTGGGACCGTGTGTTCATCCCCCTCTCATACTAAGGGCTCGTTGGACCCTAGTTCCTTCGCGGGACAAATCTCTCACAATATTTATATTAATAATAAATAAGAAATTGTTGTTTATTAATATCCTAGTGGTTCCCGTGGGCCCACTGGTCCACACACGCACGTGGTGGGGGGAGGGAACCCTGGACGAATCGTCCAGGGCCTCCCCTATTGCCTGCGGATGGAGGAGGTGGGGAGGAGTCCTCCCCGGTCTCAAACTTGCCCTCCCCCCCAAGTTGGTTTGGGGAGAACTCCGTATTTGATGTGGACTCCGTATTGGATATGGACATCCTCTCTCTCTCTCATATTAGTGGAAAAAGGGAAAAGAAGGAGTTATTGTAGGATACGGATCCTAATCCTACTCTCCTCTATGGAGGAGGGAATCTGTCTATATAAGGAGTGGAGAGGGCCAAGGGTAAGACACAACAATCCATGGACTATCCCAAACCACCGCCGCCGCCACCGACCGCCACCACCACCACCGCCGCTGCCAGCGGTTTAGTCAGTTTGAACCGCTGCAGTTTCAGCAGAGAGCGGTTTTGGTAGACGAACAGTTTGGACAGGAAAACGGTGTCCGATTAAGCTAAAATTTGGCATGTATGTTGGGTACTTGTATGTCAGCTTGTTTACCAAGTTTGGTGCTGATTGGATCTGCGGTTTAAAAGCAGTTTGCTGATTACCGGAGAGGACAGAAACTGAGATACTTTGTTATATTGTAATCTTTCTCTTAAGTGATTGTTGTTGTTATTGTTGTTGCCGGTTGGCAACATGCTGAGTTTTGTTGTATATCTTTAGATGTTCTAGAGAAGACTTTATACCCAGGCTGCTCATAGTGAAGCTCGCGTGGACCAGTTGGTTTATAGCCGTGGTTTTTTTCCTCACCTCGAGAAGATTTTTTTCACGTAAATCTTTGTGTCATATGTACATGTAGTCGTTATTTTATTTTTGTTGTATATCTGTTAATTAAAACTATCATCGAAGTTCATTACAAATAGCGGGGATTGTGTATCTTCCCCCAGCAAATACCCAGGTTGCTCCCAGTACAAGCTATGGCAAAATACTGCCGCTCGTTTAGTGAAAAATCCGCATCTCATAATTGGATTTTCACTAATGGTTCAACTTTCAAACCGTTGGCAGCAGCTTAGATACAAACAGCCTGCGGTAAAGCGTTTCCCACTCAGGCTTATGTTATGTGTGTGTGATGCTTCAACTACCAATCACTCCCTTTACGCGGTTGCTCGAAAGAAAGTTCGGTTAGCAATGGAAAGGTTAGTTAATTTGACACCGGAAAAAGATCCACCACAAACGTCCATGTTCCAACATAATTTGTGGAAATGATATAAAACACATCTAGTATATAGTATAGGAAAGCGCCCCGACAAAGTGAGAGCACAGACTAACAGCACTGAACGAATGGATAGTAAGAAAACATTATATATTCTCGTCAACCTTATTCGTCTGCCAAAAAACATCCCCGTCAACCTTCGTGTCTTGCTACAGCGTCGTCCCACATGGCGAACACATAAGAGCCCATCACAATGGTGGCTACCTAATGATGTTGAGGGTCTGGTCCTCCGGGGCTCAGGCGCTTGGACTCGGAGACCGCTCCGCCTTCTTGCCTCTGCCCCTCGCCGGGCACCTTCATCGTCGCCTCCGCAGCGCCGCCGTCGTGACCCGCCAGCTCCGCACCTGGCCATTCTCTCAAGACCCGAGCCGATTCCGAGTGAACGGCGGCGGAGAGCAGCAACACGGCGCAGACGATGAGGCGCAGGCTGGTATGTGCCATCGATCGGTACGGAGAGGTAGGTGGTCGATCGATTGTCGCTTGATCGATCAAAGGCTGCTGGCGAGCTGCAACGACAATGTATGCAAAGATCGAGGTGCTAACCAACTGAGATTATTGCAGTGAGTTCTGGAGCTACGAGGCATGCCTATCGGCCACTTATATACACGTAGACAATATGGCTTCCACGTAAGAACGTAAGAGCGGGTATTGTTCATATGGCTTTTCAGATCACACCAATGGCGACGTATCGGTTAGACGACAGTTGCGTCTTAAAAGAAACCGAAGGCCCAAAAAGTTGATAAAATTTTGCCTCCATTGGGGCGCCCAGCCAATGACGGGATGAGCAGGCCAATCTCCTCCCCGAGTGCATGCACGATGCTCCGTTTCAGTTCGTAGACGGCCACACACATGATGCGCTTCAACCACTCGTCGCACTGCCTCGATCGCAACAAGACAAAGATCACACCCGTCTTCCCGATCAATCAGTGACGGCCAATGTGGATTCCCGTTGTACTCGGGCGGCGATACGTGCGCCGGGCAAAAGGTGCAGGGCAACCGGCCGGCTTGGACGCATGCTATCTTTGCCTTTTAACTTCGCCTTTTTCGGCTATAGGCCGGGTACATACGATCGAAAAGTTACTCCAGCTTTTGAGTAGATATATATATCATCTCTTCATATATAGTGTCGATAACTCGATATGGGCCTTGAACCTTTTTGTCTTCGGCCGAAGAATGGAAGAAAAGGAGAGTCAGATATTGGATGATACAGCAATTAGGCTAGGAGCGTCGTCTCATGGACGTGGGTGTTTCGGTTGAGCCAATAGGACTGGCAGATATATATCTTAGAGGTCACGTCACGAAGCATTGCTGCTTGAGATGGCCGGATTGGCTTCTGATCGATCGCCAAGTAAACCAAAATTTTCATAGGTGTCTGGTAGCTACAGCTTTAGTGATAATTTCATTGAAGTGTCAGTTGTTAATCAGATTTCAGTGTACTGGCGTGTGTCAGCTGTTCAGCCTTAAATAGCGGTAAGCCCGTGACCTCTTTTGGTCCATGCTATCTTTTCACGTAACGGGTGAGAGCATCTCCACCGGCTCAAAAAAAAAAAAACCCAGTCCCCAACTTGGTTGGGGATGGAGTTCAAAAGTCGGCCCGAACCGAAACCCCCCAACCGTTACTGTTAGATTGGGCAACCCACCAATCTGTTCGGCACCCTCTTGTCGTTCCCCGACAACCAGGGGCTGGGCTGGGGCTAGGGCTGCTGGCAACGCGTGTCACGCTGAAAAGGCCACGTCGGGTCCCCTTGCTAACCATAGAAACAACCCATCTGTGATGGCTCACCTCCCACCGGCAGGAAATGGCGTTGCCGCCACCATTTCCCACCAGTTTAGCCTTCTTTCCGCCTGTTCCAGCACCGTTTCTCGCCTTTCTAGTGGGTTTCCGCCACAACTCGTGAGCTTTCATGTCGGAGCAGTTGCCCTGCTATAAAAAAGGGTCAAGCCCGTGGAGGAGCAGCACACCACTAGACCTCCAAAACAAGAATGCTTGGCTGCCGTCTTCCTTCCACTCCTGCGCGCAACCCACGCGATGGAGTCGCAGGCGCCTCTCCATGCCCCCACCCACATCCACCACGCCGCCGACAAAGACAGCGACGACGACGACTTGTCCAACTTCGACGAGCTGAGGGAGAGGCCAGTCGACCAGCGGGTAATACTAGCCGATATCCAAGCGACGCACGGCCGGACGCAGCAGCACAGAAGCTCCTGCATGGTGGCGCGGCCGGACACAACAACACAGGAGCTCCCGCAGGCTGGCGCGGCCATACCAAGGGCCAGTTAACCAGACAACCGGCCAATGCTTCGGGTTCGATGTCCTCAACACCGTCTTCCTCCCACATCACCTCTGCCAACAAGAACTCGATGATGCTTACACAGAGTGTTGGCACGCCACGGTGCCAACCCCATCGACATGGTCATGCGTGCCCACCTCGAACGAGCTCAGGAGGAGTTGGATACAGAAAGAGGAATGGGGCATCAATGTACGGCCACCGTCGTCGAACTGTCCCGGCAAGGGTACCTCTAGGCGTCGTGGCCCGTAGCCAGCGCCGCTAGTTATTTGTTTGTTCAATTTTTAGTTATTTCCATATAAAAATTTGCACAAATTACAAAGTTGTTTGGAATGATCATTGGGGGACGCCCGTGGAACGGCCTCCAAACCGCTGACAGTTTGTACTCCGGCTTCCAAAGTCGCCGTGCTTGCCAGACAACTTTTGAGGGCGCCGGTGGACATGCTCTTACTCCGTCGCCAGCAACTTCATCCACTACGGGTGCTACCTCATTAGCTGAGCAATGGGATCAAAGACGATCTAAAGCATGATCACTTTTCGTGTTAAGTGGAGACTGTCACAGTTGCTTTCAGCCTTTGGCTGACTACGCATCTTGTGATGAGCACTAGTTCAGGCAAAGTCGTATAGTTAGAGGTAAATCCAAAATCGCTAGGGCCCTCTAGATCAGCTGTCCGGTGCCGCAGGTTAACCAAAGCTAAGAAACACTACGAGCATTGCTGACACGGACCCACTATGTTTTACAGTGTAATCACCGAAGCCTGCCGTGCAGGCTACCAAGTGTGCTGCAACTAGATAACCAACACACTAGTATATTAAAAGGTAGAAATGCTGAAATTTACCAATCGTAACACACTAACATAGAAAAAAGTAGAGGCACCAAAGATTACCAACTTTTAAGCTACAAATCAAGGCTTCAGATGGAAAGGATTCCTAGTCACCCACCATAATAATTCCACGGTCACTATTCTCGTTAACTTTACCCTTGCATTTATCCGATGCAAAATTAGTTCTCTTTTTCAGTTGAATCCGATACAGGATTTAACATCACATGGCACCACAACATTCAAACTTAAAACTCAGGCCATTGTCCTAGTGGGATCAACCAAACTACTACTTCCAGCATACCCCCCGGTACTATCAGGTGAATAACAAGGTATGGACGCTTCACAACTGCCAGACTACGTAAGCAAGTATCTCTACAGGAGCAAATCATGTGACTAAGGTTGGTATTCAGTGTAGTGTTTGAACTTCACCTCAGCATTTATATGCTGGACTTCCTTCCATTGCATTTACATTACCCGTGTTTCCTCCTGGATGATGCATCTTCTTCCCCACAGTATTCCCGCATCAATGCTGCCAGAACATAAGAGCAATGGGTTACTAAAACCTATGGAAGGTGATGATGGAGAAAGCTTCATATTGGTAGAATATGGAAATGCTTAAACTGCTAACAAAAATCAACTGCCTGTAGAGAAAGCTTCATATTGGTTGATCCTTTTGAGCTACTGTCGAAAGAACTGAATAGATGCACATAGTGTACAGAAGAACAAATAGCCAATTTTTAAGCCTTCTTTAGGAATATGCCACCATAACCACCTGTGGTGGTAACTTCGTTTCTAAGCAGTAGGAGAGGCCCCGGTAAAGATAGCACTAACAGTTGAAACGATGATAAAATGTTGGTTGATATAACTGATAGAAGTAGTACATGATTTTCCAGCCTAAACATGGTGCACACAATACAATGCACATTTAAATGATGTCCAACATGGGCAAGTAAGCAATTTGAAACCCAAAACTCTACTGAATAACATCATGCTATACCGTACTACTGCTAAAATGTTAAACTAAAAAACAAAAATAGATATAGAAGTATTGCATAACATATGCTCATACATTTGCTAGCTAACTTCTATGTGGATAAAAAAGTCCATAGATCTAAATTTTGTTTGCTTAATGGCAAAATAATATTGACTTCTAGGATCTGTAAGCAACCCAGATCCAAATCTTAAAAGTAGATCAACATTTCTGCTGCTGTCTTCTGTAAGGAGATAGATACTACCTTTTTAAGAAAAAAATACTACTAATTACATGACAGTTTTTCAGGATGAAATATACTCTTTTTCATCATATTCTTGCACCTGTCCCCTGGTCGTTTCAGTGACAAATGTGACAGCAATAGGGACAACCTGAACTTGAAGCTAGGTGGCACTAATGCCAGGCAATGTGGAATAAACGCAATATCGAGATTAACTATAAACTAATACACCAAACATCCCTGTAAGAGAACAGTATGGTCCATGCAGGTGGAGGGGAAATTAAAACATACGGCGCCAAGTCAGTTGGTACTCATTCCAATGAGCAAACTATAAAGTTCCAGGATGTTGTGCACTTGTATCGCCTATTCGGATCCACAAAGGAAATATGAAGTAACACTTTATGCAGGCAATGTGATGTGTTTCATGCTTCCCTCACTACCTTATTTTCAGTTCTAAATTGGACTTATAGCAAGATAATTTCACATATTAAATCATGTAAGTTAAAGAATATTAAAAGAAGATAAAACAATCCATTGTGATCGCATGACTAGTTCACACTTCCAAGTAATTACGCTTTTGAAGGTACTTTAGCGAAAAAGAGACTGAAACTATGATTGCCTCTGGCACTGTGCATGGAGTTGTAGTATGTTGAGTGTCCATAACTTGTTTATGTTAGTAGTTGTCTGGGAAAACAACATGTAAGAGTCTGCTAATCGAACTAATACAGCAGCAACATGTGAAAATGAACATCTCCAAGTACCATTTTGTGGAGCTGCAAAGCCAATTATCAATTAAGTTGTAAGATATTCTCCATGCTGCTAATGATCATCTGGACATAAGTTCAAGACTTCTACAGACCAACTTAAATGCACTGCGCAGGTATCTCCACTCCATGACCAACATGGTGTATTACTTCCCATCATACCATTTCTTTGCAGTAGTGTCATTTACCCAGTGCACTCAGTTGATCATCTCTGTACAATTATAAACTTTCTAGCATCTACTTTCCCATAATGGGTTACTGGTAAATAAATAATTCAAATCATAATAATCATGGGTTCCAATAACAGCCTAACAGGAATAAAGCTTATATAGGGATATTGCTTCTCCGTTTATTTATCTTTTATGAGAAAAATCCTACTGTACATATATGTTAAAATGTAAAACATAGAACAAGATAGTAGAATCAGAAATCCAAAGAGTTCAAAAAACAGAACAACTACAAGAAAATAATGGAGAAAGCTAAACTGAAAAGAGCTCAGACCAGGAGCGAAGGCAAGAGCACAAAGATTCACACTTTTGCTGAAAAACAGAACTGATAGAAGATTTCCCCCTTATCTTGATAAAGAAAGAACAACTATGCTAACATAGAAACTGACTAACAAAATAGAGTATTAACCTACAGTATCAATGGCGCTGATTTCCTCAAATAAGTGCTTCTTGGATCTCAGGCTGTTGGCGAATTTCTGAAGAGCAGACATGTTCTTCTGGTGAAGGAATCACAGGTTTAACATCCATGCATGTGAATATACAGTAGTAACATGTGAATTGGTTAGCAGTAGAAATAGGATATTTTCTCCTCAAACATTGGGTGGTTTAGCATCAGCAGCATATTGTTGTTAACAATAGCCCGAACTGCTAGTTCTTTAGCTTCTGTGTGTTTTCTTTTCAGCAACATGCACATCTGCACAATAAGACATGAATATTTTGAACGTTAATTTAGATTGCTTACATGTCAACACGTGTACTCAAGTAGAGCAAGAATCCCAGCTGCTTCAA
This sequence comes from Avena sativa, assembly GCA_916181665.1. NCBI lineage: Eukaryota > Viridiplantae > Streptophyta > Magnoliopsida > Poales > Poaceae > Avena > Avena sativa. The sequence continues at coordinate 410,091,726 of OV702281.1, read as the reverse complement.
AGGTAAAATTAGTGGTTGTGCACCATCAAGAAGGAAACAGATAATTATTCTAGTCACTTAGTAAGGTCTTAAATTATTCATGCATCTTCATGAATTGCAACATTATTGATGCTGGATTGGAAGATGCATCTGCACCTTTTGTAAGTTGTAACATCTAAAAAATGCTACCCTCCATATTTATCACATGATCAAAGGACAGCAGTAGTCTTACTGAATATTGAAGTTAGAATACTAGTGAAATACACGATGTGATAAATTTGAGTAAGAAACTCCTGGAATCTTTCGAAATCTAGCCATAAAGCTCCAAAACTATATCAGTTTAAAAAATGGAGTGGATAAGCCTCATAAGAAACTCAAATTGAGAACTTCCACTGTTAGTTACTCTAGTAAGAGATTTTACACGAGGGTAATAAAGCATTGCCAGATTACTCACATCTTCAAGCTCCTTTCTACAAGCCTCTGCTTTGTCTACATTTCCACCATCTTCTAACAGTGCAGGCAACTCTAGGTCCGAAATGTCTCCCATCTCACATGGTGTAGTTGAAGAAACCACATTATCCGTAGGAGTTTTCGGGGTTCCACTTAGAATCTAAGCAGTGAAATCAAGAAAAGTAAGGATATGTAAACAGCTGCATATTACTTGCAATTCCAAACATAACTCGCTTAAGATTGCTTATATCTGCAATTTTCGTCTTGTAGAATTTCTACTCTATGATTTCTAGTTATGGAAACTGGAGGCCCCAAGCCTCTTGCTCAATGGAAAAAGACAAGACTTGATTCTTATACTACTTTATTGGCATATAGGTATAAAATTATAATGTTACGGAAGCATTTCATGACTAGATTTTGTTTTTTCCTTCAGATCAAGAAACTTAATATTCACTAATAATCAATTTTAAGAATTTTTGACCCTGTAGCATGACAACCTTCCGAACTGATACTAATAGAACAAATATACATATGAATCTCAGAAATATTCAAGACACTTACCTTTTTATTCCCTGGCTCTGGAACAGTTTGTCGTGATTTTCTACACAATAAATTGCAAATTTATTACTTCCAATAAGAATTAAGAAGTGGTATGAAGATACACTGATCTATTAAATGCAGTCCAACCAACAACCTCGCTGCTGGAGATCTCATGATGCGTTTAAGCACAGCAGGGGCTTTTGTATCTGGAATGGATTCCTGAGAAGGGAGGTTTACAGCATGAGTAGAAGTATACAAAATTAAAGTAGACAAATATTGTTTACTATAGAGCACAGATAAGAGATAACAAAACTATTTATGTTGTTTTCATTGTAGTTTAGATACTTTATTACAGAGAACAGAGGAAAAGGCATTTTTTGTCCAATTCCAAATAATTGATACATCCTACAGAATATTAGCATGCCAATAAGTTGAAATCCCACAAAACAAAATGAAGTTTGAGCTTCAAGACTGACCACTCTGGAGCTCAAAATATAATCACATATTCATTATACAGTGCAATTTAAATTATGCTAGACTACAGAATTGCACACTCTTAAACTTAGGGTACTAATATGATCTGCCAGTAGGTATCCTCTGCAATGGCATGGTAGAACTATTAGCTATGACACAGGATCTTACTAGTAGAAATTGAGTTTGGTTTATCAAATGAGGATACAGCAATTTCCACAACAATATAATATTTCGCACTTGTTACACCAGGTGAAATTTTATATGTTTTCCTTGCATCATGTAATCAGTGAGTACAAACACAATATACAATTAACCAAGTGTAGAAAATAATATGAAATTGGTTTGTGCGTATCCTCAACAGAGGCTGTGTTGGATTTATATATTGATGTCGATGTCAGTTGTACAAGGGTTCGTCACTTGCACTGCAAGATGGAGAGTCCTAATACTGCACAGTTATATACTTTAACACAGTGCATGAATAAACAATGCAAATCTACATTTAGAGAAGAAATGTAACCCTTTACACTGGTATGAATCACATCCCTCAGATGAAGGCATCAGGATAAATCAAGGAAGGAAACAAGCTTTAGCAGAAAAGAAAATGTGTTTAAGGATATAAAATTATGCAGAAAAAAAATAGAACCTCAGGCATGTTTTGCCTCATGGATGGGCTACGCGATGCAGGTTTTCCTTCAACAAAGGAGTTTGGGATTTTGGATGTTAGTACAGGGGAGCCCTTGCTCCCACTCACTTGTACCGAATCCTTCTCCAGAAGCAAGCCGGACACTGGACTTCTAGATCTAGTGCCTACTTTTAAAGCTCTACATTCATAAAAATAGTTTCAGTCCCCTTCCATGTAATGTTTCTAGAACAAAAATAAGTAGAGATATTATACCTTGATCCTGCCAGTTGAGAAGTTGTTGGTCTTTTACCATCTTTGGAAGGTATCTCTTTTATTATATCAGAAGGTTTGCTACTTTTTACGAGTACCTGACTTGTTACATTGTTATGTTCAGTGATATGTGTTGTACAGCTTGGAGCATTCAATATGGACGAGTTGCCAGCGCTTAGTGGCTCAAGTCTGAAAAAGATGCACGGGTATTTATTAACATGCAGAAGGTCTTACAACAAGATTTGTAGAATATGTTATAAGCAACAAGAGAAGTGGATAAGTATAAAAATAGATGGATATAACTACAAACTTATGATAACAGTGTTACAAGAGAACTTGAAATACAATTGAGAACTGACAAAAGTTGTGCTTTATCTAGAGAATGGTCAACCACAGTAGGATAAATTTCAAGAGCTATGCCATGTAGGGTTGCAAGGAAGTTCATCCGAAGTACAGTTCTTAGTTACAACTGGAGTACAATTGGAGTCCTGGTCTGCGAGGATCAAGGATCATGCTTGCTACAGAAAGTGACTTCTTAATACTACATTGTTACCTCATAAACTATATTATGATTCTAAAAAGTATTAGTACAATAACATACGGAATTTATTAGGTAGCAATGCTATGGAAGGTTGAGAATGATACATTGTTGCACAAAGAGCATTCTGCCACAGTGGAAACTCCTAGAAAAATGCATGTGATGCGCGTACATTCCATCAATGCATTGATTCCACCAGAGCCACCACACTTATGAAAGATATATTTACTTCAGTCTGTTACACTTTATATGTAGAAGGACACTCAAGTATCCAATAAGCAGTAGGTCCACATTATCTCGATCAAAGTTTGTTAAAAGAACCAAGATCAATAGCATTGAGAATTCAGAATGGTTTTCGGTCAGTTCAATGTTATGTGAGCCGCAAATAAATCTTATGGAGCTATGTCACCCAGGTCAACATCATAATATGAAGAAATAAAGCAGAATTCTGCATACCCAAGTAAACATCTGCAGAATAAATATACCCAAAACTCTCCTTTTCTATCAATGAATCGAAACGCAAGATTTGCGTTTTCGCAAAAAAAAAAAATTCAACCCAGAAGATTGTTGTATGACTTGAAGGGTGATAATTTCTTACCCATGTTTAGCATTCAAGGAGGTGGTCGACAACCCCTGTAATCCAGGCTTGCAGTATGGTTTTCCTGACGTGATTTTAAGTTTTTCAGGTTGTGCATGCTTGAGTTCCCTGCATTAAAAAAACACTCCTTACTAAAATAAAGTTATAGCATCTTATAAGTACATGCTAGACTGCCAATCTATCTACTACCTTTTCAAGTCTGTAGGATGTGTATTTGTCTTTTTTATCACGTTATGGGCACCACTTAGTTGATTTAAGGTAGTTTCTGAAGTTACTTGGGGAGGCCTGCTTGCTTTCGTATTTGCAGATTTCGACAGAAGAGAAAAGGTCCCTGATTCATTCACCAATGCAGGCTTGACATTTCTGATTTCCCTGCATGAACGCATTAGAATTGTTTCACCTATTAAGAAATCGGCACACAAAACTACAATACAAATAAGCTCACAAACAAGTAAAAGCCCCATTGTTACAAATATTCTATATTATATTTCCTCCCACTACAGAATCAAAATATACCTGTTAAATAATGTAAACCAATATACTATACCCAACAGAACCATGTGCCATGGTGCATTTGCCTTGTGTAAATAATAAATGTGCAATGCATTTAATCCTTCATTACTGATGTTCTGATTCAAGATAGACTGCTTCTTGTGAAATAAACAGCAGCACAAGATGGAAGTTTTACTTTGCTGAGAAACAAACTTATGTCCAAAACAAACCTCTGTATTGATGAAGAGAGATTCTTTGGACCTGAAGTCCCTTCCTCAACATTCTTTGTCCCAGATGATGTCTTCCTTAGAGGCTTCATTAAAGTGCCCCCAAACGATTGGCTGCCATGACTTCCTTCACTAAGAGATGTATTTTCCTCCATAGCCTCCTTCTGGTTATTTTGAAAATTCGATTGACCCACTGATCTTCTGGAGATGTAGGGATTCTCAGTGCTGGTGTTTCTGGATTGTGAACTAACTTCTTGCTCATTGTTACTATTCTCCCTCGAGATATTAAGTTTACTCAGGTCTGCCGCAGGAGCTTTCTTACTGTTTTCAGGAACTGCTATGGCTTTTGAACGTGTTGGATCTTCAGCAGATACAGCACTGCAGGGAAAACTATGAGAAGAATTGTTAACTACTGGTTTTGTTGGGTGTGCCTCATTAGAGTGCTCTCCAAGCATATCATTCGACACCATGTCTACTTTAAGATGTTCCACTCTTTCAGGATTGATGCTGAAAAAAGGATGCATTTGGTTACATGACTCAGCAGCATTAATATTTGAAGTCAGACGACTGGCATTCGTTACATTCTCCTACCTTGTCGAATGAGTGGGCTTTGAAGTGCAAGCATCATGTGTTTGTTCCTTAATCGTACTATCTTCAGGAACATCAGTGCCCTTGTCTGAAATTCCTCTTTGTGGATCTTTATTACCTTCTGAAGAGATGAGATCAACTTTTTCTGTACTTTTACCAATACCATTCTCCTCAAAGCCCAACTTCGTGTCAAGACTGAACTTACCCAGACTTTCAGGAAACAAAACAAAATGAAAAAAATTAATTGCATGAAGTTTATGAGAAGCACATTTACTAGTCTTCACCAGCCAGTGTAACTTACTCATTAAAATCAAAGGAAAAGAAGGGGTCCTTTTCAGTTTCTTTTTTCCCTTCAGAAAGATCATTGCCATTTGAACTGCTGTGCTTCGATTTTTTCTTGAGAGGACTAGAGAAATTAAGATCAGACATGCCCATTTTAAAGGATGGCATTTTGTCAAAGGCTCCATCAAGTCCAAAATCATCACTAGACAAAGAAAGAGGTTGTCAGCACCGTAATGAACAGTATATAGTAAATAATTCACACTTGGTTGCATTAAATATGAAAAAAAAATCAAGTGTGATACTCACAGGTTGTCGAAGGTAAACTTCTTGCTACTCTTCGGAACTGACTCGACATCAAAGTCCATTGTGTTTTTTCCCGATTTTGGTACCTTCCAGGACGAAAGAAAATCATTGCCAAAGTCTTCATCTGCCAACAAATATCATGAATACACCAGGTTAAACTGGTACAATTGTAAAAAAGACATTTCTAAATCTACCGCGCAGATTTATAAACACAGTTCATATACCATAGATATAATTTCTTGCAGAGCAGAAGGCAATTACAATGGACGTGACTTGTATGCAGTATCAGTCAGAAATATTCATTTACCAGTATCAGATAAGTTTGACTACAGTGCACCATAAACAAGGGAGCAAGGTGCACTGAGGACCTACTATCATTTCAATAACAAATACATACCAAGGGATGAACTTATATTTTTAGCATTCGCGTTCGAGGCAGCTCTTTTTCGTGATTCTTCCATAATGCCTACAAACCAGGGCTGCATTCAGAAGGAAAACGGAAATATATTAGGAACCACAGAAGACACAGAGTGGAAGAGAAACCATGCATGCCAATATTATTAATATTCTGAATCACTAGATACAGGAAATATCAAAATATATTTGTATTTTTTGTGATATTAAAATTATACTAGTGTCATATTAGGAATAGGTCAGTTCACATATATTTTCCACCACTATGCTTAAGAGGAAATAAAGAACATGTGAAATATGCAGCATGTGAAATCCCCGGAAAATAGAATTAAAAAAATGAAAGGGCCTATTGACTGAAGATCAAATTTCCAATGAACCCTAGCTCTCTCTGGGATAATACCTCCATTCAGGTAGCATTACCTAGATTTAAGCAATAAATCCTAGATGGTTATGTTTCCAGACACAACAAGCAACCTCACCAAGCACTCAACTTAATGGGTAGGAGCTGATCAAAGATCTAGAGAACAGTAAGGATGGGAAACATGGCAATCAGACATAGGCACACACACTCAACATAATATAAGCTTGTGCCATTCTGAGTACAGCACTTATTTCTCAAAAGTAGAAAGTTATTATGGATTGAATGATTGATAACTAATGAGCCATAAGAGCATGCGCTTAAACTAACTTCAACTAACTTGAAAGCAAAGTCTCATACTAGATATAAGCAACTGATTGCAGAAATACCGAACTGTTTGAAAGTTCAACTGGCAATAATGTTAACAGCAAAGTGGGAAGATAAATTTGACAGTGATGACACAGTTTTTTATGGACAGGGTAATAACATTCCTGGAAACAAAGTTTGGAAGAAGTGAAGCTCTATTTGAGATTTTGACAGTAGACATGCAATGAAATGAAGTCTGGCAAAGCAAGTCTGCACAGGATCATAGTTTGACAGCAGACCACACGGTTAATTACACACTACAGAATCGATAATACCTAAGGCACCATTTTAACCATGAGATGTCTCTACAAAACTAAGGAGAGCAGTATTGATGGTCCCTCCTTCGGAAGAGGATTTGAAGATCTGGAGCACTCAAATACCCTTAAGAAGTTACAACTATAGTAATATATTTTGTACGCAAGGGAATGAGCCATTTACAGAGTGAACTAGGTGGCCAGATACTCACGTTACATTAACTGAACATGGAGGTCACAACATTATGCTAAGAATTTATATTGCATTCAGAGGAAACTAGTTTGCTCGCTCGAATCAAAACAGAAAACAGCTTCCCCACAATAGCAACGGAAAGGGACAGAGAAAAGCAGCATTACTCCAGTGGCATATTCAACTGCTCATAAGAGTATCCATGAAACAGTCAGATAAGATCATGAAAGCTATAAGAATGCTAAGGCCAACAGCTAATGAAACCGAGAAAACTGACACGATTCTGCAACAGCTTGCTAGGTGCGGTACACCGTATTTAAAACAAGGAAAACATTTGATCATGCAGCGGCGCACAAGCGCGCGCACACACACAACGGGTTGCCTGGAGACCTTCCTGGATCCTGACTAAACTTCCAAAATTCGACACAAAAAGTACTGAGCACTCCGCTTACGATCAGAAATTGCCCTAGATTGCCAACGGAAGCACCGATCGGGGACGGATCTAGAAGGTGTACCGGGTGCGCAGCACAGAAAACCCCAAATTTCCGGAGGTCGGTGGGGGTTTAGCTAATCACTGGATGACGAAATGCTCGTACCTCAGAAACCAATGGCCAAATTTGCGGACGGGGTTGATGCAGCAGGGACGCGACTGGGGTAGAACGGGAACGGCGATGGCGGCGACACGCGTCAGAGGCGGAGGGATTGGGTGGTGACGCCAAGCTACGGCACGGAGGTAGGCGCGGAGATACTGCGCACTGGGTCGGATCGGGATAGGTCGGGAACTCAGGACTCGAACCCAGGGAGGAGGAAGAGGAAATGAAGGTATCCGTACGGTGCGGGACGGGACGGGACGGTGGCGAGGAAACCGTGAAAGAGAACTGATATTTGAGGATTTTGAATTTTTTGGCTCATGAAGGTCTGCACTCTGCACGGAGACCGAGGGCAGATATTTAGGCTGGTTGGAGTGTATGCACTCCTTTTTAAAATATAAGTCTAGATACATTTACTTCATAAAGCTAACATATCTAATATTTTAAAACAGAGAGAGTATTTTTATGGAAAACGATACCGTTCCCTTGGGGGACCGCGTGTTTCGATCCCTCGGGGCTCTCCGGCACGTGGCTTTCCAGAAAAAAAACTGTCTACGTATCTTTCCCCGTCCCTTTAGCTCGTGCCGTGCGTCCTCCCTCCTGCAGGCGGCGTTGCAGCTCACGCGGCCGCCTCCCTCCTACAGCGCGCCGTCGCCGTCCTGATGCGTGCACTCAGTGTTGACGTGGGACATTTCGTTGGAACCCTAAGAGCAAGATGTGATGAGCACATCAGCAAGTTTCCCTCGGTAGAGACCGAAGTTATCAAACCTGGAGGAGGAAGGAAACGTCTCAAAGGTGTTGCAAGCAACGTGGAGACCTGCACGACACAAACTCAAGACTTTGTCCCAACGAATCAGTGAGGTTGTCAAGCTCACCGGTTTGCTGTAACAAAGGATTAAACGTATGGTGTGGAAGGTAATGGTTTGCAGCAAGTAAAAAAATAACAACGGAAGATGTATTAATGGTAAAAATTGAACCGGGGTCTATAGTTCACTATAGGTGCTCTCCTTAGATAAACAACATGGCATGAAGGGTAAACAAATTACAGCAGGGCAATTGACAGGAACTGAGCAAATCATAACAATGCAATTACTAGTCAGAAAGATCCTATGAGATTCGTTGGGCAATACAACAAGATACATATACCGTCATCCAGCTGCATCTATGACTAGAAGTCCACCTTCAGGTTATCATCTGAACCCCCTCTAGTATTAAGTTACAAGCAACAGACAGCTGCTTTAAGCAAAGTGCGTAAGGTAAATAGTTCACATGTTCCATGAACAAGAGACCGTTGTTTTCTCCCTAGTGGCAACAACACATCTACAGCCGAAGAGATTTCTGTCACTTCCCTTGGAAACTAGAGGCATGAACCCACTATCGAGCATAAATACCTCCTCTTGAAGTCACTAGCAACTACTTGGCCAAGATAGCTACTAACAACGGAGAGCATGCAAGATCACAAACAACACAGACATGATAGAATCATAAAGAGAAAACCATTAATCAAACAAACATAATAATCTCAATATCCATCGGATCCCCGCAAACACAACATGCATGATTACAAATAGATTAGATCTTGATCATGAACGGAGTTTACAAGATCTATACATGAAAGCACAAAGGAGGAGATACAACCATCTAGATACTACATGGACCCATAGTCCAAGGTGGAACTACTCATGCATCATACCGGAGAGAAGGCCTCCGGGATGATCTCCCCTTCGGCAGGGTGCTGGGAAGAACTTCAGATCCCCCCCCTCCCCGCTGATCTAGGGACGATGGTGGCGGCTATAGACGGTTTCGTGGATATTTGATCGGGTGCTTAGGGTTTCTGCATCGGGGGCTTCTTATAGGCGAAGGGGGAGGACGAGACGGCGGCCAGGGGCGCCAAACCCTAGCCAGGCATGGGGTGGGGCCCACTCGCGCCTGTGGTGGGTCTGGCCACCCTGGCCGGCCCCTCCGGCTCTCCTCTCGACTTCTTGTTCCCCATGGAAAGTAATTGACTTTGACGTTTGTCCCGTCCAATTCCGAGAATATTTCTTTACTAACTTTTCTGAAACCAAAAACAACAGAAAATAGACATCTGGTACTGTTGCAACTTGTTAGTAGGTTAGTACTAGAAAACATATAAAAACACCTCAAAAGTGTGGACAAGTAAAGCAAAATAGATACTAAACAAGCATGGAGCATCAAAAATTATAGATACGTTTCCAACGTATCAACATCCCCAAACTTAACTCCTGCTCGTCCTCGAGTAGGTAAGTGATAAACAGAATAATTTTTGAGGTGACAAGCACCCTCACAATAAAGATCCAACCATTTGCAAGCATTGAAAGCTAGGATCAAAAAACTCTAAACATGTGCATTAAAGATGGAGTTCTAACAATAGGACATAGCAACTATGCATGCAACATGACAAGCTACAAACAAAGATCATGAATAACATGCATTGAAAAACGTGTGTTTGTTTCACATACAGAAAACATAGCATAGTGGCAATCAGCTTGTCCCTCATAGAGTAGCAAATAGATGCATAGGACACCTTCAAAGTTCATAAGGGTGACTAGAAACAAGTAGCACAAGAACAAGTAATAACACAATATGCATCAATTAATAAGCTTTAGAACACTGCACACATAATGGGAATTATGCTCTCTTAATGGTGCCTAAAGATAGAAGGTGGAGACTCAATAATGGTGGAAGAAAGTCCTTTTTGTAAAAGAAGCAGGGATTACAAGTTTCAAAAAGAGCTTCCAAAAATTATGGTACTTGTTAGCTTTCAGCCCTCATTGCCCCTACCATAAGCATCTTGAAGTGGTTAAGGTTAAAGTGGCAAAGCTGGAGTATATGCTTGACAAAGTATAAGTTGACAATATCAAGTCCCTTGAATACGAGGGCCACACCTCATGCATACTCAATTTTGGGTCCAGGTAAGTTTTCTTGTAATTGTAAGTATTTGCATATCATTGAGAACCGCCAAAGGGGTACCCCTTGCACATGGTACAGGAGCTTTCCCATAACCAAAATGACAAGGTAGGCAGACAATGAGCATCTCAGCAATCTTTTTATTTACCATATGCATAGCTTTTTATTGAGGATGCTTCATAGATAGATCATTATGGTGATGCTGCAAGTTTCCACTATGATTAGGCATGGCTTAGGCTAGCGGCCCAGGCGTTTCTCTAACATAGGATACAAACTCCATGGACTTACAAGTTCCCTCTTTATTTCACACCGGTGACATCCATAGACAAAAGAGCATGATATCAACTGAGTACAAAGTACAAGTGCAATGTTGAAAACGTTCCCCGTGACAGCACGGTTCTGCTAATTCCAACGTATAAGTGCAAGCATATACAACATAGATGACACAATGGTTCAAGTTTATTAGGGGCAAGGAATATAAAGTGTGCCATCAAGTTTGTGAGGGCTTTAATCACAAAGTTTTCACATAACAAAGAGACTTTTTAACTGGAAGATAGCTAAAAACAAGAATATACTTGGAATGGTGTAACACACCATGCATAGGAGTTTATAGTGGACACTTTGGAAAAACTTGGTTTCTTGGGAGTTGGAAGCATGAGTAGAGCTTACTCATACAAGTGGAGGCTAGCAAAAGACTGGGAGCAACCAACTAAGAGAGCAATAATGGCCATAATCATGCAGAGCGACAAAACATTACTAATCAAAGCATAGAGTGGTACTACAAGTCAAGGACTAAATGATCATAGAGGCTATGGTGACTTGTTCATAGTCATAACATGGTGTGAGAATGTGCCAAGTCAACCCAAACAAAGCATCAAAGGAGAATACCACAATACTATGCTTTTGCATGCTAAAACGACGCATAATTTCTTTAAGGCACACTAAGCAATCCCAATTGTTTGGAACAAGACATGCTACAACAATAATCACTAAGCATAAGGTCAAAACAAAACCTAGCATGTCATGCTAAAGTCTCAGTCACGGTCGATGCAAGATCCTCTTGCACTTCAAGCAAGAACTTACTACTCCTTTCCAACACCAAGCAAACTTATTTGCAAAACAACACAGCGAGAACGGGGTCCAAACTAATTTATTCAAGAAAACTAAACAACCTAATCAAAGCAAACGAGAACTAAGACGCTCCAAGAACAACACAACTATGCATCAAACAAAAAAAACGAAGTGTCTAGACATACTTGAGCTTTTTTATTGATGAAGGGGATGCCTTGGGCATCCCCAAGCTTTGACGCTTGTACCTCTTGGATATTTCTTATTGTGAAACCATGATGGCATCCCCAAGCTTGAGCTTTTGTCCATTCTTCATCTCATTGCATCATTTCTCTCTCTACACCTGAAATTTTTCCTTCATACAAAACTTCACACAATCTTCATTAGCAACATTAGTGTATTCAAAAGATATTAGACCCCTAGCAAAGCTTTGAAACAGCAAGGATTTTCACTAAAAACACAAGCTACTATAGTAACTCCTTCAAAAATCTCAGTTCACCTAAAGATAACTCAAAAAGGAATCAATAAGAAGCAAATGCAAATAATGGTAGAAATCTGTCAAAACAGACCAGTAGGTAGAAACCGATTTTTTCGAACATCTTCTGTTGCTCAAATCAAAAAGTGTTGAACTAACGAAAGTTAGATAACGTACTGGGGGGTGTATTCGTAAATTTTGAGCTCAATCTGATTTACAGAGCCTCCTCACAATTCTTTTTGGTGGAGGACAGAGATCTATTTGGACAGCAACTCCCCAAATCTTACTTCCCTCTCATTAGAGGTCATTCTTGGCACAAAAAGCAAACAAAAAGGATAAGGAGAGGTCATTACTGAAGTAATAACTTCCAAGACTCAAGGTAACTCTTGGGTTATCTCCCAACAAGTATTTTTCTTTAACGCATTTAAGTTAGGCACAAGAAGCAAGAAGAGTCAAGTATTTTCAAATGAAGAAGCATTAACATCAAACCTTGCTTTCAAAGGGGGAGCAAAGAGCAACTTATCTATTCTCATTGGGAAGTGTCCAATACCTTTCTTGAATGGAAAATGATATTTAATGGTGCCTTCTTTCATATCAATGATGGCACCAACTATTCTAAGAAAAGATCTTCCCAAAGTAATAGGACAAGAAGCATTGTATTCAACTTCCAAAACATAGAAGTCGATAGGGACATAAGCATTATTAACCATAATAAGCACATCATTAATACTCCCCATGAGTTTCTTATTAGCATTATCATTGAGTGGGACATCCAAATAACAATCTTCCAATGGTGGCAAATCTAGCATTTCATAAATCTTCCTAGGCATAATAGAGACACTAGAACCAAGATCACATGAAGCTTTGAGGTCAAAGTCATTCACTTGTATATTAATAATGGGTTCCCAACTATCTTCTACTTTCCTAGGAATAGAAACTTTGTGTTTTAGCTTCTCTTCCTTAATCTTAACAAGAGCATATGTAATGTGTTTGGTAAAGGCAACATGCATATCACTAGCATCAAGACTTCTAGCAAGCTTTTACAAGAACATAATCACTTTAGAAATATTGCAACCATCGATATCAAAGTCAAACTTAGCATCACTAGTAGTAGGCTAAATAGGCTTAGGCATAGTAGGAGGAGGAATAGGGGCTACTTATGGTTTAGTGGTGATGGTGCACACACTATTGTTTCTACCAATTTCAGCTTCCCTTTCCCACTTAGCATGAAGTTGAGCTAATAGCCTAACATTTTCATCAATAGTAACTTGTATAGCATGAGCAGTAGCAAAGGGGTTTTCCATAGTTTCAGGTTTAGCAGCCATTTTATTAATCAAGGAAGACTGAGCTTCAGACAAAGAGGATATATTTTTCTCAACAGTTAAAAGTTTTTCCTCTATAGTCTTGTTAAAAGTGGTTTGTTTACTAATAAAGTCCTTGAGCATGACTTCAAGTTCAGAGGGGGCACTTCTAGCATTATTGTAAGAGCTTCCATAGGAATTGCCATTATTAGGAGGATAAGGCCTATAATTGTTGTTGCTACCAAAATTGTTCCCATAGGCATTGTTGTTGAAATTGTTGTTTCTAATGAAGTTCACATCAACTTGCTCTTCTTGAGCAACCAAAGAGGCTAAGGGAACACTGTTAGGATCTAAAGGAGTTTTCCCATTAACAAGCATAGCCATAATAACATCAATCTTTTCACTCAAAGAGGAAGTTTCCTCAACAGAATTTACCTTCTTACCATGTGGAGCTCTCTCAACATGCCATTCAGAGTAGTTAACCATCATATTATCAAGGAGCCTTGTTGCAGCACCCAAAGTGAGGCCCATAAAGGTACCTCCAGCAGCTGAATCCAACAGATTTCTTGAGGAGAAGTTCAAACCTGCATAAAAAGTCTGGATAATCATCCAAGCAATGAGTCTATGAGTAGGGCAATTTTTAACCAAAGATTTCATTCTTTCCCAAGCTGGAGCAACATGTTCACTATCAAGTTGTTTAAATTTCATAATGTCACTTCTCATAGATATAATCTTAGCAGGAGTATAGTACTTTCCAATAAAAGCATCTTTGCACTTAGTCCAAGAATCAATACTATTTTAGGCAAAGAAAGCAACCATTCTTTAGCTTTTCCCCTCAAGGAGAAGGGAAAAAGCTTGAGCTTAATAATATCTCTATCTACATCCTTATACTTTTGCATCTCACAAAAGTTCAACAAAGCTATTGAGATGGGCAGCAGGCTCATCAGAACCAGCACCAGAAAATTGGTCTCTCATCACAAGATTCAACAAAAAAGGCTTAATTTCATAAAAGGTAGCATCAGGAGCAAGTGAAGCAATAGGAGTGCTTAGGAAATCATTGTTGTTGGTGCTAGTGAAGTCACACAACTTGGTGTTCTCAGCAGAGTTCATTATGGCAAAGGTGGGCAAGCCAAAAACAGCAGCAGTAGCTAGAGCAGGAACTAATTTTTTTGTGTTTTTGAATAAAGCAAGCAAACCAAACTAGACTAATTTTTGGTTTTTTTTTTTGAAAAGAGGCAAACAAAACCAAACAAAAGAAACAAAGCAAACTAAAAACAAAGTAAAGAGAAAGGAAGTGAAGGACTCCCCTTGTGAAGACGTCCTTAGCCTCCCCGGCAACGGTGCCGGAAATGTTGATGCGTGTACCCAGTGTTGACGTGGGACAATTCGTTGGAACCCCAAGAGCAAGGTGTGATGAGCATAGCAGCAAGTTTCCCTCAGTAGAGACCGAGGTTATCGAACCTGAAGTAGGAAGGAAACGTCTCAAAGGTGTTGCAAGCAACGTGGAGACCTGCACAACACAAACTCAAGACTTTGTCCCAACGAATCAGTGAGGTTGTCAAGCTCACCGGTTTGTTGTAACAAAGGATTAAATGTATGATGTGGAAGGTAATGGTTTGCAGCAAGTAAAAAAGTAACAGCAAAAGATGTATCAATGGTAAAGATTGGACCGGGGTCCATAGTTCACTAGAGGTGCTCTCCTTAGATAAACAACATGGCATGAAGGGTAAACAAATTATAGCAGGGAAATTGACAGGAACTGAGCAAGGCATAACAATGCAATTACTAGTCAGAAAGATCCTATGAGATTCGATTGAGCAACACAACAAGATACATAGACCGCCATCCAGCTGCATCTATGACTAGAAGTCCACCTTCAGGTTATCATCCAAACCCCCTCTAGTATTAAGTTCCAAGCAACAGACAACTGCTTTTAAGCAAAGTGTGTAAGGTAAACAGTCCACATGTTCCATGAACAAGAGACCGTTGTTTTCTCCCTAGTGGCAACATCACATCTACAACCGAAGTGATTTTTGTCACTTCTCTTGGAAACTAGAGGCATGAACCCACTATCGAGCATAAATACCCCCTCTTGGAGTCACTAGCAACTACTTGGCCAAGATGGCTACTAACAACGGAGATCATGAAAGATCACAAACAACACAGACATGATAGAATCATAAAGACAAAACCATTAATCAAACCAACATAATAATCTCAATATCCATCGGATCCCCGCAAACACAACATGCATGATTACAAATAGATTAGATCTTGATCATGAACAGAGCTCACAAGATCTATACATGAAAGCACAAAGGAGGAGATACAACCATCTAGCTACTACATGGACCCATAGTCCAAGGTGGAACTACTCACGCATCATACCGGAGAGAAGGCCTCCGGGATGATCTCCCCTCCGGCAGGGTGCCGGGAAGAACTTCAGATCCCCCCGATCTAGGGACGATGGTGGCGGTGGCTACAGACGGTTTCGTGGAGATTTGATCGGGTGCTTAGGGTTTCTGCATCGGGGGCTTCTTATAGGCGAAGGGAGAGGCCGAGGCGGCGGCCAGGGGCACCAAACCCTAGCCAGGCGTGGGGTGGGGCCCACCCGTGCCTGGGGTGGGTCTGGCCACCCTGGCCGGCCCCTCCGGCTCTCCTCTGGACTTCTTGTTCCCCATGGAAAGTAATTGACTTTGACGTTTGTCCCGTCCAATTCCGAGAATATTTCTTTATTAACTTTTTTGAAACCAAAAATAGCAGAAAACAGGCATCTGGCATTGTTGCAACTTGTTAGTAGGTTCCAGAAAACATGTAAAAAGCACCTCAAAATTGTGGACAAGTAAAACAAAGTAGATACTAAACAAGCATGGAGTATCAAAAATTATAGATACGTTTCCAACGTATCACGCCCTTCTGCAGCTCGCATCGCTGCCTCCCTCCTGCAGCTCGCCGCCGGCGTCTACCTCCTCAAATCTGTGCCCCAGCCCATCCTTTGCAGAGGTACGCCATGGAGGCCTTCTCCTCCACGCGTTCTATCAGGAGGGAACGGGTCCAATCCGGTGAGCTACTCCGTGACGCCCACCTTCTACGTGCCCTTATCCGCCAGTTCCTCCACGACGCCCTTCTCCGACATGACCTCCTCTGCTGTGCTCGCATGGTGCTCCTAGGCAGGGTGTCGCCGCGAGCCTTCCTCCACCCCACGCCCTCCTTCACCCTGTCACATCCCAAATTTTAGATTTGGTACTGCATAGCATGCATGTTATTGCATCATGAGCATTATTGCAAAAAAATCAGTTTCAAACTTTTTGTCAAAACCCACTTGCATGTCTTTGTCACATACACATGAGTCCTCGGTTTATATCTTGCATATGTTGGAAAGTTTTAGTTTAGTTGTTTGTAAGGCACAGGTGCGTAGAGGTTTTCGATACGAACCCGTAGCAATTTGAATCACCTCGGTCGAAGCTATGGTTCAAAAGTTATGCTAATCTGAATTTTTAGTTAAATTCAGACACTTCTAGACAGTTTCAGTCTGAGGGTTCAGTTAAGAAAATGCCTAGGTAAAAAGAAAAAAACAAAAGAACAAAAAAAGGAAGGGGAGCAGCAGCCGCCGACCAGTCGTGGCCTAGCGCCGGCCCAGTTGGGGCCTGCTAGCCTTGCAGCCAGCGGCGGCAGCAGCAGGACGCGACCGCGCGCGCAGCGGATAGCTAGGCGCCGCCCACCCAGCCTCGAGCCACTAACAAGGGGGCCCCGCCTGTCATCCCTCCCTGGGCGACGGGGAGAGCCCCCGACGAGCATGAACTGTGCCCCGATTATGCGCGCGATTCAACCTGTTTCGATTCAGATTCTTTTCCCCTCCGCTTCTTATATCCTAAAGCACAGCCGCCCTCTCTTGTTTTCTGTTTTCCCTGCCTTCCCAAACCCTATCTCGAGCTAGACAACAGTCGTCGTCGTCGTCTGGTTTTCGGACAAGCTCGACCCCGAGGTATGGAGCAACCGCGCCCTCCCTTCTTGCCCTACTAGTTACTCCTAGAACTGCCGCCTCACCCCGTCTGGTTTTCCCCCTCCATAGAGTCGCTGACGACCGAGAATTGCTCGCCGGAGCCCGAGCTCCACCGCCGCCTTCGTCCGCCTATTGTTGTTGCGAAGGGGAGCAATCTGCACCGAGAACACCACCACGGTGACCGTCGTCCCACTTCGCACCCCGTAGACCGCCTAGGCCTTGCCGGATACAACCGCCCCGCCGCCGACATCGCCGCCTGAGCCGTCACCACCGCCCATCTCCATCAACTCCGGTGAGCCTCGCCTCTGATGCCCCCCCCACCGTCCGATCTAACACGAACGCTCGATATTAGAGCAGGCCAGCAAAGGGGTACCGGCCACTGGTAGCTGGCCACGTGTCTGTCCAGTCAGCGCAGACTAGTCAACTGACGGTTGACTGCTTAATTAAATCGATTTATTTTTGCAGAAAATAGATGAATCTTGTAAAATCGATAGAAATTAAACTACTGGGCCAAAAATTGCAAATAAGATACGGATGGATTCAGTTTTTCACGTAGAATATTGATGTATGATTGTTTCATACTTTTGCAGCAAGGTTTTGCCGTGATTAATTAAATGGTTTAATGTCCTAATTAGAGTAATAAATTCATAGAAAAAGTTCTACAACTCCAAAAATTGCAAATGAGGTGTCCCTGGAATCAGTAGAACAAGTAGTTTTTGTTTGTGAATTAAAAAGGTAGCCTTACTATACTGGAAGTTTCAGAAACAATTAAAAGGCTCTCTGGAGTATTTTAATTGTATAAAAAGTTCTGTAACTCATTTTTGGGTGATTCCAGTTGGTACTGGTTCTATTTTAGGTTTCCTACACAGTAGATATTTTCCATGATTTTACAAACTAGTTGACAACAGTGGTTTAATAATGGGATTAGAACTCCATTATTTGGCCATTGAAATTGCATGCTTTGTTTTCAATACTTTTAAAATGTTTTCCATGCATGCATACAGTAGGTATACTGAACAAGGTTATAGAAAGCTACTGTAGCATTCTCAACTTGTCATGCATGCATCTTGCATTGTATTGTTTGTTTATGATTGTTTATGTGTTGCATATGTGTATCGTGTAGATTGTGACGAGTGCAACGCTTGCTTCTGTGAGGACTGTACTCTCGACTCCTACCGTCAAGGCAAGTAGATGCTATTTTGTTCATTAATTGTCCTACTATTTTCTCTTGTGCATTTGTAGTGTATTTTGTAGTTACATGTGTTGGTATTACTATGCTATGTTATGTCCTATGTATTGTGGTAGGGAAATCCTTTGTAGTTGAGCTCCCGTATGATAGATGTGCTTAGCATGGCTGTAGATACGAGGAAGGGATCATGCTTTGATAAAGTGAAGGTTTTGTTCTACTAAAACAACAAAAAGTCAATGAACTACCTGAGCGGAGTGGCTGGTTTTGTCATCGGAGTGTGAATAATGATGGGGAATGCCGCCCAGGGTACTGAGAAGGATTGTTTGTCTTTATTCTAGTGGCTTATGTGTGCAACCATGTGCCAGTGAGAATGGGTGGCTGGTTGGACTCAGTAGGTCGTGGTGACCCGAACCTAGCGTAGCCAGAGATGTAGTGAATGGTAGGTTGGAACCGGTGCGTAGTGGGGTTTGGGGATCTACTTCCCGAACGGTCTCTTCTCGGACTTCTCCCTATCGTCACACAATATGCGTGTGGTGGTACGAGCTGGGTTGTCCAAGTCACATGGGTAAAGTGTACTAACCCCTGCAGGGTGTATGATCTAAGTGCTTAGTCGTGTCCTCGGTTATGGACAAATGAGTTCCTTGATATTGATACTATGACATATTCTCGCTCATCCTTATTTCTTGATTTATAAAACTTGATGGGTGAACTTAATGGGTTGTTGTGAATTAAAATTTGTTTAACAAAGTAGGGCAAAGTGTTTGGAAAATGCAAGCTAGCCACAACTCCACCAGCCAAATAAGCATGTAGTGTTAAGTCTATTGTCTCCCTATTTAGTGCTACTTGCCATACATTCCATGCATTGACCCTTCGGGGATGCTACGTTTTATGTTGCAGGATATTCTGACTCTGATTGATCTACTAGGTCGCGGTACTTCACTCTACACTTGTTCGCTTGTGGGCAATTTGGAGATTGAAGGAATATTTACTTATGTTTGATACATTGAATAAGTTTGAACTAGCCTTCGAGCTAATCCTTATTGTAATAAATGTATACTCTGGATCTTCGTTATTTATGATACACGGATATTTTACTTTGTTATTCATCTAAGTTCTATGTAAGCCAATGAACCGATCCAGGGATTGGCAAGTTGCATAGAAGCTATAGTCTTTTTAGTACTATAGTGTTACAGATGGTATCAGAGCCCGTGTGTCGACTGTAGGATTGTGACCTAGGTTTGGATTAGGAAGCCATAGAATTACTAAAGCTTATATTAACTCTGTCTTTCATCTTATGCCTTTCACTCTCGTAAATATTTACCATATGTTGTTCTCACATTTTCCTCTTTTATTTGATAGATGGGAGAAGTCAGGATTGAGTATGCTACGATTGAGTCACCAAGGCCCTTTGCAAGATAGTTGGGACAGCTCTCACAGTCATTGGGATTGCCGCTGCCCATGTTCAAGGGAAGAAGGCTATACACCTATGGATATGGCGAGGACGCCTGGGAGATCACCACTTTCATCTTCAGGGATGTCACTTTGCCAAACCCTGAGCATCTGGTCTACACCAAGACGTATTGCAACTGGGGGCTTGGAATAAACATGGCCCCGCATGAAGCTCTGTCACGCCAGTGCCATCTTGTTCGACACCTGCTGCCAGAAGACTCACCTTACCGTGACTACGGAAGGCGTGATGAGAATGGGAATGTTGTGGTTACCTGTTATCGCCATATTTTAGCCAAAGGAGGAGTTGGGCCGTAATCAAGATGGGCTTAGAAGATACGTATATGCAACGTGTTGTTGAATCGGCCTTGTGCGTGGATTTGGGCTAAACTGCCCGTGTATCTTATATTGTAGTAGTTTACGTTTCGGTTTAGGTAAGAGATAGAGTTGTAGACAATTCCAAAGATAGGAAGTCTCCGGACTATAAATATGTACCTAAGGTTATTGAGAAAAAGAGGACGATCACGTTCACAACAAACACAATCTCGGCGCATCGCCACCCCTTGTTTCTAGGGTTTTCTTTCGGGTAAGTGTCATGCTGCCTAGATCGCATCTTGCGATCTAGGCAGTATCTACTTATGCGTTATTTGGTGTTACTCGTGCTGAAGCCTTGTTGATGGCGAGTAATACTTTTATCATAGATCTGTTTAGGCTAGCATCGGTACTTTTTACTATGATTGCTTAGCTATGCTGCCTTTGCTTATCTCGCTGCCTTTGCACCTGTTTCGGGTGTAGGGGTAGCATCGTGCTTGATCTTTATTTAAGTCGATTTGATCTGTTATAGTTGTGCCTTGTCCTCCAAGGTTTAGTTTGATATCCACGTAGTCAGGCCTTGCAAACGGGTTGAACGATCCAGTAGTACGTAAAGATATGGTTTGCTAATTCGAGAGGAGTTGTTCCGGGAATTGACTTTACGTTGGTTTTTAGGCCTTCTCTAGGGTTAGTTTTCTATCATCTTTTGTATCTACCAGGCTCAACTACGTGTAGGATGTTCCAATTACGTGGTGAAAACGTTAAACTGTCGTAAATCGATTTAACTTGTATTGATGAAGCAAAACCCCATGTTATCATAGATCTAATGTAGAACCATGGGGTAATCGGCTCCAAGAGCCGATTCACAGGGAAACCTGAAAGCCGGTCACGGCTTGAATTTTACGTATGTTTGTTTGCCATGCAGGAAACCAATCGAAGCAATCTTTCACCTTCCTGATCAGGTATAGGTCAGGTGGCACGCCCTCGAACCAGCCAGGACGTGTGCCGGAGTTTTGCGGGCCATTGCCCGAGGGACCAGGGCCCACCAGCAGTCCTGGGAGCCTCCCGGCTCTCCGTGTTGCCCGTCACTGCTCGCCGGTGGGTTTTGGTAGGCAACACATTCTGGCACGCTCGGTGGGACCTTCAACAACGTCTACATCAACATCCGACGCTGCGATGGAGAACAGACCGGTCACGTACGACGATCTGCCTGAGGAGCACAAGGCGAAGTATGATGATATCAAGGCTCTCTTCGAAGCCGATCTCATCGGCTCTTTTGAGAGGAATCATAAACATGGTATCAGGTGGAAAGGATTTTCACCTGAAGGTGCTCTTGATGAGGTAGATCTATCTGTTCCTTCAGAGGAGCACACCAGAGCTCTGCGACAGGAAGTCAATTACATGGTGGCTCATTCTCTTCATCGCCATTCTGAGAGCCTAGTGAAACGCTTTCGAGCATGTCGCGGTTCGCGTAGTTCAGGAGATCATGAAACATCAGTACTCTCTGTCGGGGCCTACTCCAGGGACTCACCAGGGAGAAAGACCGCTCCAGACTAGGCCGCAGCTGCCATTCACGCTTGCAGCTCCGGAGCCACCAGGGGCACCGGCGTACGTCGTCTACAAGGTTGGAGGTGACCCTGGCGATTACCAATTCCTGTTTGAACCACCTAAAGAGATCCCACATGGATATGTGTGCACTTACGTGCCGGACTGCCATAACCTGACGCGCACGAACCAGGTGGCAACTGCAGGGATTTCTGGAACAGGAGTTTCTGGAGCAGGGGCTTCAGGAGCAGGTATTTTCGGAGCAGGGATGTCTGGGATGGACGCTGATAAACAGGCATGGCTAGCCAAGTACGCCACCGGAGCAAGTTCTGAGAATTTAGCCCCTGCAGCTCAAACGGTGGAGCAAATCCGTACCATACTGAGAGACCAATTCGGCTTCGTGCCGAAGAGAAGGACAATCGGCTACTCCAAGCCGTACCCCAACGAGTTTGATCTGATTCCACTGCCACCCAAGTATCGGCTCCCTGAGTTCTCAAGGTTTAGCGGATCAGAAGGGTCGAGCTCGATCGAGCATGTGAGCCGATACCTGGCACAGTTAGGCATGATTTCAGCATCGGATCAGTTACGCGTAAGGTTCTTTGCGCAATCTCTGACAGGACCAGCTTTTGGGTGGTACACCTCGTTGCCACCGGATTCTATCCAGACCTAGAAGCAACTGGAAGAGCAGTTCCACATCCAGTATCATTCAGAAGCTACCGAGGCTGGCATTGCAGATCTGGCGCAGGTGCGGCAAAAGCGGGGAGAAACGGTAGCTGAGTACATTCAACGTTTCAGGACTGTCAAGAACCAATGTTATTCGGCTCGTTTAACTGAGAAAGAAGCGGTCGAACTAGCAGTGTTGGGTCTCTCAGCACCTATCAAGGATCTGGCTTTCCAAGTAGAGTACAATTCATTGGCGCACGTGGCCTAGAAGCTGACAATGTATGAACAGCGCCACCCTGAGTTGTACCAAGACAAGTTCAAACGTCCGATAAGCCTGGTCGATGCAGAAGAAGAGGATCCTACACAAGACCAGGAGGTGGCCGTGGCTGAATGGGCTCGGGGGGCAGATCCTGTGTCCTGCAAATGGGTAAAACAGCAAGGGCCTGCAAAAGGGTTCGACTTCGACGTGAGCAAAGCTGAGCAGATATTCGATTTACTGCTGAAAGAAAAGCAGCTGAAGTTACCCGAAGGCCACAAAATCCCTACGGCTCAAGAGATGAACGGGAGACCTTACTGCAAGTGGCATCACTCGTTCACCCACACCACCAATGACTGCAAAGAGCTACGTCGCCAGATCCAAACGGCGATAGAACAAGGCCGTCTGATCCTTGGGCAGTTCGCCATGAAAGTAGACACAAACCCATTTCCCGGCGTCAACATGGTAGAACACAACCAGTCCACGAGGCGTCAGTTGGATTTCTCGTTCGATGTTAATATGGCAGGACCTGCGTACCACCGTGGCACATATAAGGAGGAAGACGGTCGCTCTCGGTGCAGAGAAAGAGAGGAGGCCGGTCCACGTGACCGGCCCCGTTATGATGACAGGCGGTATTTGACCGAGGAGCAAGTGAGAAGCGTGCGATATCAGAAGCCACACTCCACACATCTTCTTAACAAGTATGAGCATCAGTATGACCGACGTCGCCGGCACGAGAGAGATGATGAAGGATATGAGCACCTCGCTAGTAAAAAGCCGAAGGAAAAAGAAGGCGTAGATAAACATTGGGATTGTCCTTTCTTCAAGTATTGCTGGGACGCAGGAATGAGCCGATTGCCTACAATCGACAACTGCCTAGAATGTGGACAGCAGAAGGATGACACAGGTCCAGTCTCAGTGTTCAAGCGCCTAGGGCCTCTCCCTCCTCGAGCGAAAGACTTCGAGGAGCCAATGGATGGAAAAGGAGAAGACAGATATCACCGGCCAAGGTGGTGCCCCGATGGACTCAGGCACACCCAAAAGCGTCGAGTTCAGCGGCTGCGTAACTTGGAGGAAGCCGAAGCGCAGTACCTCCACGCTTTAAGGAAGGCACGGCCCGATTTGGCCGTGAAAGTGCAGCAAACCTTGGAGACAGAGGCTCGTCCGAAAAGAAAAGAATGGCGCCCCAAACCAGTAAAAGCCGATGCGAAGACATCGGTTGGCACAAACATGGTGTTTACACTTCCGTCAGAGTTCTGCGCTCCAAGAACCAAAGAACTACCAGTGGCACAGTTTGACTGCGGCCCACGACCGGTTATCTTTGAAAAGCCACAAGAGAAGGGCTACAAACATCTGAAAGCCCTGTACCTGCGAGGTTATATCAATGGGCAGCCTGTCCGCAAGATGCTGGTTGACACCGGAGCAGCAGTGAATATAATGCCATACTCCATGCTACGGCGTTTGGGACGCTCCACTGCAGATCTGATCAAAACCAACGTAACGTTAAGCGACTTCAACGGCCAAACTTCAGAGACGCAAGGCGTTCTGAATGTGGACTTGACCGTGGGCAGAAAAACCATCCCTACGTCATTCTTCATCGTTGACAGCAAAAGCACCTACGCTGTCTTGCTGGGGAGGGATTGGATTCACGCCAACTGCTGCATTCCATCCACGATGCACCAGTGCCTGATACAGTGGGATGGAGATGAAGTGGAGGTCATTCATGCAGATGACTCGATTGAGATCTCCATAGCTGGTACGAACATCTGGGAGGCAGGAGACCAAGAGCCGATCTCTGGAGTCAGTCTAGACGGCTGTGAGCGCATTGAGGCTACAAAAAACGGGGTGAGGCTGGTCTTATCCACTGGCCTAACAGAGTAGCAAAGTCCACGATCGTAAGTGGTAAGGCCGATCCCTGCGATCGGCCACAAAAAATAAAAAGCAGCAATCTTACGACAAACAGGTCATGCAGTCGTAGCAGGGAGGTTCCCTGCCATTGTGGAGAACAGATAAGTTGTAAACCTTCCTTGACTAATGCAATGAAAAGGGGGGCCGATTTCGGCAATCGGCCCAAACTATCTTTGTTATCCTCACCAACTGTTTGCCCCGTGTTTAGCATCGATTTAACAGGTGACGGAAAGCTAGGGTATGGGTTTACATCCGCTGATGAGCTAGAAGAGATTGACATCGGTCCTGGGGATAAGCCAAGACCAACATTTATCAGCAAGAAGTTAGATCCGAATCTACGGGGTCCGATGATAGCTTTGTTGAAAGAATATCCAGATTGCTTTGCCTGGGATTATACAGAGATGCCCGGGCTAGACAAGAGCATCATTGAGCATCGGCTCCCGCTCAAAAAAGGATTTCGGCCATTCCAGCAGCGAGCACGACAGATGAAGGCCGAAATTTTGAAAGAAGTCAAGAAGGAGATCGAGAAAATGTTGACAGCCAATTTAATCAGGCCATGCAGGTATGCTGAGTGGATTTCTAGTATCGTACCTGTAGAGAAAAAGGATGGCCGCTGGCGTGTTGCCATAGATTTTCGGGATCTCAATAGAGCTACCCCGAAGGATGAATATCCGATGCCGGTAGCAGAGACGTTAATCAACGCAGCTGCTGGTCATAAAATCTTGAGCTTCATGGATGGCAACGCCGGTTACAACCAAATTTTTATGGCTCCGGAAGATATACACAAGACTGCATTTAGAGTCCCAGGTTCGGTGGGGTTGTTTGAATATGTAGTCATGACGTTTGGACTGAAGAACGCCGGCGCCACATACCAAAGAGCCATGAATTACATCTTCCATGATCTGATCGGCAAGCTGGTGGAAATTTATATCGATGACGTGGTGGTCAAGTCAGCTTCAGTACAAGGACACTTGGACGATCTGCGACACGTCCTGGACCGAACAAGAAAATTCGGGCTACGGATGAATCCAAAGAAGTGTGCCTTCGGTGTGACGGCCGGTCAGTTCTTGGGTTTCTTGGTCCATGAACGAGGAATTGAGATCGGCCTGAAAAGTCAGGAGGCAGTGCGAACAATGAAGCCACCTACCACGAAGAAAGAACTGCAGTCTCTCATCGGCAAAATCAACTTCGTCAGAAGATTCATCTCCAATCTGTCAGGAAGAATAGAGCCGTTCATGGGACTGGTGAAAATTAAATCTGATGAAGAATTCCGCTGGGGGACAGAACAACAACGAGCCTTCGATGAAATCAAAGAATATCTGACGAAGCCACCAGTATTGGTTCCGCCCCAGCCGGATAGGCCGTTCTACATTTACTTATCAGTAGCTGACACGTCCATCGCCTCGGTGGTGGTGCAGGTTTATGACGGTATGGAGCGAGTTGTGTTTTACATCAGCAGAAGGATGCTCGACGCAGAGACAAGGTACCCTGAGATCGATAAGTTGTGCCTCTGCCTGTTTTTCACCTGCACCAAGCTGCGTCACCTCTTGCTCTCGGCAGAGATTATCATTATATGCAAATCAGATGTCATAAAGCACATGCTATCGGCTCCTATGTTGAAAGGCCGACTCGGCAAATGGATGTTTGCATTATCGGAATTTGACATCCGGTACCAACCTGCGAAAGCAGTTAAGGGTCAGGCATTAGCCGACCTTATTGCTGAAAGGATCAACACTGATATAGCAGCGCTGTCTATACGAGCGTGGGCTGTGTTTTTCGATGGATCGGTTTGTGATGATGGTTGCGGCATTGGCATTCTACTCGTGTCGCCCCGGGGGGCAACATATTCCTTCTCCATCAGGCTAGCTACCCCGTGCACCAACAACGTCGCCGAGTATGAGGCGATACGCAAGGGAATGGAGTTGCTCATAGAAGCTGGGGCAGAGGCAGTGGAAATTTTTGGAGACTCCAAATTGGTGATTTCCCAGCTCACGGAGGAATACAAGTGTGAGAGCGAGTCGCTCTTCCCATTATGGTTGCAATGCCGTGAGCTCATGGCACAGTTCCGGTACATAAACTTCACCTGGATCCCGCGATCGCAGAATACCGAGGCGAACGATCTTGCACAAATGGCTTCAGGCTACAAGGACATAGCAGAGGGAGCCGATGTTCAGGTACAGTTCCTGGAAGCAGACGACTGGAGAGCCGATATCTTCAATTACTTGAAGGATTCGGCTCGGGGGGCACCTAAATGGATAAGGTACAAGGCCATGAAGTACGTGCTTATCGGGGACGACATGTTCTACAGGACCCTGGAAGGGTTGTTACTCAAATGTCTAGGGCCAACCGAGGCCAATCGGCTCCTGCACGAGGTACACGAGGGCGCCTGTGGAACTCACCAATCGGCTCACAAGATGAAATGGTTGATCAGGCGATCAGGGTTTTATTGGCCCACCATGCTTGAGGACTGTTTTAAGTACTACAAAGGGTGTCAAGCATGTCAGAAATTTGGAAAAATTCAGATGGTGCCCGCGTCAGCAATGAACCCCATCATCAAACCTTGGCCATTCCGAGGTTGGGGCATGGATATGATTGGCAAGATCAATCCTCCATCAAGCAAAGGCCACATGTGGATTTTGGCCATTACGGATTATTTCACTAAATGGGTTGAAGCCGTCCCTATGAAGTCAGTGAGCTCAAAGGATGTTATCGATTTTGTGAAGGAACATGTGATTCATAGATTCGGGATCCCCCAAACGATCACGACCGATGGAGGTTCGGTCTTCACTTCTTACGAGTTTAGAGAGTTCTGTGAGGACACGGGAATTAAGCTGATCCGGTCATCTCCGTACTATGCTCAAGCAAATGGGCAAGCTGAAGCGTCCAACCAGAGCCTTATCAAGCTGATCAAGAGGAAGATCGATGAGCACCCTAGGCGTTGGCACGAGGTTTTGTCAGAGGCTTTATGGGCTTATCGCATGTCATGCCATGGAGCGATAAAAACCTCGCCATACCATCTAGTCTATGGACAAGAAGCCGTATTGCCCTGGGAAATTACGGCTGGATCGAGGCGTGTCACCTTTCAGAACGATCTAACAACTGAAGAATATACGGCCCTGATGAGTGACAGTGTTGAGGATTTAACTGAGCTTAGGCTGTGGTCGCTTGAGAAAATCAAAGAGAACAAGGCCAAGGTAGCTCGTGCATATAATAAGAAGGTGAGACCGAAGGAGTTCCACGTTGGCGATCTGGTATGGGAAGCTGTATTGCCATTGGGAACTAAGGATGCAGCATATGGTAAATGGTCTCCAAATTGGCACGGGCCATATAGGGTCGATCAAGTTTTAAGGGGAAACGCCTACATGCTTGAGGAACTGGATGGCGTAAAATTCCCAGTGGCTGTCAACGGGCAACACCTCAAGAAATATTTCCCAAGCATGTGGGATGATGGACACTGAAATATGGGGGCCGATACATGAAATCGGCCAATGAAAAAAAAAAAACATACAGCCGATGCACAGCCATCGACTCTAGAGGTTCAAACTGCTACAAGCAGATGCCAGTTTACATGAACGAGCTACCGAAGAAATGCCTCGAAGGCGTGGAGGGCGTCAGCACGGACACGATCCACCTCGGCGATCTCGGCTTCGTCATCTTCGTCCTTGCCCGTCACTAGCTGCTTGTTCAGGGCACGTATTTCTGCCAGATCGGTCTTCAGTTGAGCTTTGAGGCTTTCTGCTTCGTCTTGGGAGCGGGCGATGGATTCTTCCTTGTCACGGATGAGCTGTTTAGTCGCCCGGACCTTCTCTTCAAGATCTTCCAACTCCCTTTTCAAGGATGCGAGCTCGGCGGTACTGACAGAGGTGTCAGTTTTGGCATCCAGAGACGCCTTTTTCTCGTTGAGCTGCTGACATCTGTCTGCGATATTGGCCTTCAGTGGAAGTTGGGTGCGGCGCAGACTGATCCTCTCACGAGCTAACTTCACCCTTGACCCGAAGAAAGACAGAGTTACAACTGGCCAAAGCTTCACCTGCAATGCTACTGGGAGTTGGTCTTTTATTTCAGCAAGAACGCTCTTCACCTCCTCAGAGCCCTCGATCAGCTCTTCGATCGGGGAGGACAGCAGGGTTTTAAGACGCTGGAATTGAGGTGGAACAGCCCTGGCTCGTGGTTCATCATCGGCAACAGAGGGAGTTGGTTCGATGGATTCAGGGTCGAACGTCAGCAAGCCTAAAATATCACAACTCTGGCAGCCCTAAAAGAGCGTCAGTACGCGTCCAACGTGTAAGGATGAGCTGAAAGAAGATAACATACCTCTCCTAAGGTCGAGGGGACAACAGATGAGGAGACGATCGGTTTGTGTGTGGTTGCTGGGGGCTTGGCCAAAGTGGTAGCCGTTTCATCTGCACCTTCGGGGATTGCTGGATCTGGCTTGGCTAAAGGCGTCGGCACTGCCCCAGCTTTCCCACTAGAAATGTCAGTCGCCTGTATGGAAGGTGCTTGCCGATATAAATGATGATGAATCGGCAGATACAAAGAAGTAAGTGGTAAGAGCATGAAGGGTGATGATTTTCGAAACCTCCTGGCTCGACGAAGAAGCTTGCAGTCCTTTGCGAGCTCTCTTGGGACCCACAGCTGGCCCCGCCTCGACTGGTGCTCGGGGGGCAGTAGGTTCAGGAACCGACCTTTTCCTGGAAGCCGATGGTGGTGAATCTGGCTGGTTCGGTGTGATGGTCCTCTCGGAATCTGTGGGGCCTAGTTCTCCTCGATTGGTCTGGGTGTCTTCGCTAGAGGTGTCTTCGACGGAAGCCTGCATCAAAGGAGAACCAGTAAGCATGAGCATGTCCGCAAGAATGGAAGAATGAGAAGGATCGACCAAGACATGGATCAGCCTACATGCGAGCTTTCTGGAGAAGGGCTCCGGCGCCTCAAGGTCTTCCTGGCAGCTACATTCCTTACCATCGTTCTTGTCTTAGTTGGAACTCGAGGGGCAGCTGACTTGGGAGTTGCTTGGTTCTTGGAAGCCGATTGTGGTGTGATCGGCTGGTTCTGCATCATGACCTTTTTGAAAGGTGGCGAGTTTTTGCAGAAGAGAACCACAGGAGCTGGCGGAAAGAACTCGAAGGGGGAACCATCACTGTGCGTAGGTTCAGGGCCGTCTTGTTGCTACAAAGAGAAAGAGTGGGTTAGTAGAAGAATCATTTGCGAGCTGCATCAAGAAAAAATTTACAAGTACAAGTACCTGTTCCACGGGGATGTCATAGTCAGCATCGAGCTGCTTCAGCAACGGTCCCAGAGCTCTCCTGAAGGCATGAGTCTTCCACATCGACCACCAGTCTTCAAAGCCATCAGTTGATGAGGCGAAGGTGAGGTCGTTTGGGATAGGGATGGTCAGAGCATCAAAGAAGGAATAACACCTTTGGCTGGTGAGAGGATCAGGCAGGTCGGCTCTGCTCTCTGTCAGGTGGTGGAGAAAGAAATGGGGAGGTACTTGCCCAAGGCCAAATTGTCGAGCCACTACGACTGGCTGGTAGAATTCATATCCAGGCTTGATTATTCTATTGGATGTACTCATGCCAACTGGAAGGAAACAGGGACGGATCACAGTGGAAAAGAGCTGCCGAGTGCTGGCGTCATCGGCAAAATTGTCTAGCCTGAAGGAGGTTGGATTTTCGAAGTGTTCCGATTCTTCCATGTAGGGAAAAAAGATAGGATTGTCCAGGCCTTGAAAGAAAATGCTGAACCATTTAGATGCTTCCTGAGGGGTCAGTTTACTACCTGGCAGTCTATACAAAGCTTGGCCATAGCTGGTGCATCGGATCTGCCTCCCTTTGACATCCGGAAAGGTGCAACTCGCCAAAAGGGGGAAGTTTGGGACGTGGTTTTGAAAATACAGCTGAGCCCATAGCTGAATGAACCACCAAGGACCACCTGTTTTGACTGCTATGCCAGAGAATAGCTTGACAGACATCAATTGGAGATATCGATAGACCTCTCCAAGGAACAGTTTGCCGAGGCCAAGTTGAGTGCCTTTGGCCAGTTCGTGGGCTAAGGAGAGATAATTCTTGGTTGGAGCCAGGGAAGGGCCACAGAATATGAAATGTTCCATCCAGAAGTTGAGAAAGGCTGTGTGTTCTTTCTCTGTGACAGGGCCCTTTGTTTTCATATGGCGTTGGAGGTAGGCACCCCTGTTCGTGCAGTCTGTTTTAGAAGACAGTTTGTAGGGGACTTTGGTCAGTTTAAAAGCAGAAGGGCTGGGTGATGTAACATCCAGACCAGTGATCATCACCACATCTAACAGGGTTGGTGACATGGGGCCATGACCGAACATGAAGCAGTTCAGAGCGTCAGACCAGAAGTAGCCGATGGTCTTTAGAAGGTTCTCATGTTTCTCAAGGGGAGACAATGACAGATGCAAGGCATCGGCTATTCCCGTGGTTTCCCATTGTGATTGGTAAGCTCTAGCTACCCTGCTGAACCAAGAGACCCAATGTTCAGGGGGATTAGGCCAGGCTCGTAAGCAGTCGGCCCAAGAGTTTAAATCTAGGTCTTGGCTTACGAAGGGGATTCTGTTTGCTTCGCAAGAAATCAGATGGGCAGGACTAGATTCTGTGCGAGGGCCAAGACAGAGAGAATTTGGGAGAGAAGGATGCGACAGCAGGATGTCTAAAACCTAAAAAAAATTAATGGTGGAATAAGGCATTAATTCAGGTGTTCGCCATTAATTCTAGTATCGCGTTCAGACTGCGAGGAGTAGGCGTACCTTCAGGACGGAGACCTCTGGGTTGGTGTTGGACGATTCCGCCATCTGGTTTGCCGGCGGAGATGAATCTATGCAGTTGGGGATCGAGGGTTCTTGTCGCTGTGAGCTCGATCTGGTCGGTGGGCAGTGGGAGATCTGGGTCGCCCTTTTTTGAAGAAGGTCGCAGTTTACCGTTGGAAACTGGAAAGTGGCCGCTCAGATTTGTCTAAGTATGCGACCAAGTTTTGACCTTGTCCACGTTTTTGGGAAAGCCGATGTGTTGTCATCGGCTCTTTGAGCTTTGACTTGGTTGGCTAATGAGCGTAGTATGGTGAAAGCCGATACGTTGCTATCGGCTTCTGGAGCATCGACCTATTTTGACTATCGGCAAAATTGGGTCGAGAAAAAAAAAGCAATCTTCATTCATTCAAAAGACGATTATTTACAGTGGATCTGATTGCTTACAAAAGGAAATCTACTACTGCTAATTCCTAATATAGAGGCCGAGGTCGTCGCCGCTGTCTTCGCCGTCGTCTTGTTCGCTGTCCTCAGCGCTGCTGCCGGCGTCGTCTTCGCTGCTGCTGCTGAAGATGCCAGCGGGGGCCTCCTCGTCCTCGTCGTCGTCTTCGGTGTCCTCGCTGGACCCGGCGTGGAAGCGCTTCACCGGTGGATACTCATCGGAGGAGGTGTCCTCCTCCGACTCCTCCTCCTCGTCGGAGGATTCGACGCCGTCCCAGGACATGGCGTCGTCGGTGCTGTCCGCCTCCAGTTCCCCATCGGCAAGGAATTGCAGGCCCTCTTCGCCATTGGTCAAGGACTCGTCGTCCTCGGACCAGGTGGCGAAATCCCAATCCCTCTCGTCCCACCATTGTGGGGCGAGAGCATTGTACGCCGCCGTCGGCGGGTGCTCTGGCGTCGGCTCCCGGTCGCTCATTGTGTTGGAGGCTTGGGAGGACAGGCCAGATGAAGAAGAGGAAGCCATGGCGGAGAAAGAGGGTTTTTTCGGCGGAGGAAGAGGGTTTTCTGGCTAAGGGAGGAAGATGGGGGCTGCAAACTGCTTAGATGAATTTAAATAAGGAATAGTGGAAGACGGTTCAATGCTATAGCAGTTTCCATAATGTGGTGCCAAAAACGGTCAAATCATGCACTGCGGAGAAGTTGAGAAGACAGGGCATCATGATGAAGGGGTGGCGTGACGATTCTGCTCTGCAACGCGTAACCCGATACAGAAAAAAAGAGGAGAAGGAAAAAACAGAGTGGTTTTGGAATTATTATTGCCAAAACCAGGGGGGCATGTGTTATCGCCATATTTTAGCCAAAGGAGGAGTTGGGCCGTAATCAAGATGGGCTTAGAAGATACGTATATGCAACGTGTTGTTGAATCGGCCTTGTGCGTGGATTTGGGCTAAATTGCCCGTGTATCTTATATTGTAGTAGTTTACGTTTCGGTTTAGGTAAGAGATAGAGTTGTAGACAATTCCAAAGATAGGAAGTCTCCGGACTATAAATATGTACCTAAGGTTATTGAGAAAAAGAGGACGATCACGTTCACAACAAACACAATCTCGGCGCATCGCCACCCCTTGTTTCTAGGGTTTTCTTTCGGGTAAGTGTCATGCTGCCTAGATCGCATCTTGCGATCTAGGAAGTATCTACTTATGCGTTATTTGTTGTTACTCGTGCTGAAGCCTTGTTGATGGCGAGTAATACTTTTATCATAGATCTGTTTAGGCTAGCATCGGTACTTTTTACTATGATTGCTTAGCTATGCTGCCTTTGCTTATCTCGCTGCCTTTGCACCTGTTTCGGGTGTAGGGGTAGCATCTTGCTTGATCTTTATTTAAGTCGATTTGATCTGTTATAGTTGTGCCTTGTCCTCCAAGGTTTAGTTTGATATCCACGTAGTCAGGCCTTGCAAACGGGTTGAACGATCCAGTAGTACGTAAAGATATGGTTTGCTAATTCGAGAGGAGTTGTTCCGGGAATTGACTTTACGTTGGTTTTTAGGCCTTCTCTAGGGTTAGTTTTCTATCATCTTTTGTATATACCAGGCTCAACTACGTGTAGGATGTTCCAATTACGTGGTGAAAACGTTAAACTGTCGTAGATCGATTTAACTTGTATTGATGAAGCAAAACCCCATGTTATCATAGATCTAATGCAGAACCATGGGGTAATCGGCTCCAAGAGCCGATTCACAGGGAAACCTGAAAGCCGGTCACGGCTTGAATTTTACGTATGTTTGTTTGCCATGCAGGAAACCAATCGAAGCAATCTTTCACCTTCCTGATCAGGTATAGGTCAGGTGGCACGCCCTCGAACCAGCCAGGACGTGTGCCGGAGTTTTGCGGGCCGTTGCCCGAGGGACCAGGGCCCACCAGCAGTCCTGGGAGCCTCCCGGCTCTCCGTGTTGCCCGTCGCTGCTCGCCGGTGGGTTTTGGTAGGCAACATTACCGCAGGCAACAGGAACAATATGCCACCCCGTCGGAGGCACATAGAGGATATGGAGATGGAGAATGGAGCCCTAGCTGATAAAGTGATGATGGTAAAGGAGATAGCTGATTTTGCCAGCAACGGCCTGGTGGTCCAAGGACAGAAGATTGATACTTTACATGAAGCTGTGGATGTTCTGAACGATGCACTTGTTGGCAGGGACACGACCATAGCACAGCTTAATGGGACCGTCCAGGGAAATAATCAAGCCATAGAATAGCTGCAAGGGACCGTCCAGAAAAGGGACCAGACTATTGTTGATATGGCAGCCCAAATTGCCGCTCTCCAAGCACAGTTGAATCCACCCCCTGATGACAACAACGGAGATGATGGCAATGATGATGATGAAGACGGAGGGAACAATGATGATGAGGATGAAGATGATGATGATGATGAGGATGGAGACGACGATGGTGGAGGAGATGAAGATGTTGTTGCTGCTGCAGAGGATGAAGAAGAAGAGGAGGATCCAGAAGAGGTGGTGACGAGGTTTGATCTCATCAATGCCCATTGTTATGGACTTGGGTTTTGGAGAAGATGGGGATGCTGGAGATCGCGGAACGGTTAGCAAACAAGCAACACGGGACACGAGGTTTACCCAGGTTCAGGCCCCCAGAGGGAAAACCCTACTCCCGCTTGTGTGCTCTTGATTACGACGGAACCGGTGATTACAGGGGTGCGCAGATGCAATCTGGCGTGGAGGTGTGTATGCCAAAGTATGAGTCAAGAGATCTTGGTCGTGCCCTCCTGGCCTTTATATAGACTTAGGCAGGTCCCGGGCATAGACCTAGTCGGTTACAAGTTCTAGGGTTTTACCCCTTTGAATTTCCTATCTACTCTAGTCTTGCTCTCCAAGGATCCGAAGGCGTCATGGGCCTGGGCCACCCGAAAGTCTTCATGGGCCGGCGTATATTTGCCGTGGGCCTTCCTTGGGCTAGACCAGGTATGCTGAGATCATGTACCAGCGGGGTATAACCATGTCAGTAGCCCGCGAGTGATCAGTCGAATCGTAGATTTGGCTGAGGACTCTTCAATCCTTCGGGTGTGACTATGTATTTTAATAGTTCAGGTGTAGGTATTGTTGATGCGTGTGCCTGACTCACCCGACGGATCAGGGTCAGTTAACTGTCTTAGGACGAAACAACACGATCTTCTTCAGGCTCGAGTCCCTCAACTCGAACCTGGAACATATGCTGGTGTAATTCGACTCAGGCCGCGGAGGACTTACAGGAGTGGATTCCAGTGAATTTAATTGATGTACCCAACGCGTCCGTCGGGATTTTTCATCGCGCCTGTTGGCACGGATTTTTACTAGCAGAGCGCAGTCATGTGCGTTTCCAAGCCATCAGATGATATCTGTAGGTCTTATCTTTGTGTCGTAGACACAGCATACGGACGTTTATCACCGCGGAGGTGTTTCGGGTGGCCAAGGAGGACATTTCTCACTTTGCGTTAATTAGGGAAGAGTTGCTGAAAAGTTTTTTTTGTATATTGATCCGAAGGATCGCAGTCGAAGAATTCATAGGGTGCGCGACCAGCGCTCCCTATGGGAGTAGCCCCCGAGTGTCTGTT
This sequence comes from Avena sativa, assembly GCA_916181665.1. Classification (NCBI taxonomy): domain Eukaryota; kingdom Viridiplantae; phylum Streptophyta; class Magnoliopsida; order Poales; family Poaceae; genus Avena; species Avena sativa. Next base: position 410,056,290 of record OV702281.1, on the reverse strand, counting down.
CGAGTCGTAGACTCGAGCGGAGACTTTTAATTCAGCCGTTTTTCAGTATCGGGTCCGTGGGACATAAAAAATTTCGGATGCTTAAATCCGCCCTCCCTATGGGAGTAGCCCCCGAGTCCGTAGTGGAGTCGTAGACTCGACGTAGGACTTGAAGAAATAGTTTGATGCTGAAACATGTTGTTCCTCTTTCGGGTGCACGGCCAGCGCTCCTGATAGGAGTAGCCCCCGAGTAATTAGTTGAATCGTAGATTCGAGTGAGTACTATTAGCTTTGAAGCCGAAGAAATTGTAGCTAGTGCTAGTTTAGCTTTTGATGATATCAGTGCTGACGATCGATGACCTCAAGCGCCTGCTGCGCCAGAGATGACTTGACTAGACGAACATGGGTCCCACTGTCTGACCTTGAATTGACCGGTCACGCGCGGCGTGGAGATAATTACGGTGTCGCCTTGATTTCCGCGCGTAGTGGACGGTGTGTTAGCGACGGTTCGTTGTGATGCTGACACGTGTATGGCCAGATCCTTCCGTTGGCGTTAGGTCTTCTCGATGGACGGCTGTCGTGCATCGTCTTCGTCTTTATAATCATTGGGTAAAACTTCAGTTTGCTTTCATCGTATCTATTCTCATTTCGCTGCTTCCTTGTTCTCTGAGAGTTCTTGCTGCGCTCTGGAATATCCCTTCACATTTCCATCTTCCATCCTGCGCTCTCGCCGCCGGCGTCGCCGTACCGCGATGGGAAAGTTGAAGAAGGCTTCATCTGCGGTTGGTACCAGCGCTGCTGGAGGGAAGAAGAATGCCGCCGCTACCCGTGTCACCGACGGTGGCTGGCAGCGATCGGAGACGCGAGAGAGTGATCTCCGCAAACTTCGCGAGCGGGGCCTGATCCCGCAGGATAGGGAGGCCGTCAAACTCCCAGGCAATGAGGTAATCCCCCGTACCCTCGCTGGGTATCGGGTTATGTTCCTTGCCTTTTTCATTCGTGGATTTTCCTTCCCAGTACACGACTTCCTTCGTGGACTGCTTTTTCTGTACGGTGTCCAATTGCACCATCTTTCCCCCAATTCTCTTCTTCACATTGCTTGTTTTATCACTTTCTGCGAGTGCTGGCTCGGTATTGAGCCGCACTTTGGCCTCTTCCGGAAACTTTATTCCGTGAAGAGGCAATTCGGCTCAGATGGTGTTTATCCCATTGGGGGTTGCATCATCTCCCTCAAGCCCAATCTGCTTTTTTTTTCTTTTTCCATGTCCGAATCTGTCCAGTACTGGCGGAGGCGATGGTTTTATATCCGCGACTCCGTAGTGCCTGGGCAGGATTTTGGTCTTGTTCCTTTCGACCCCTCCCAAAATATCGAGCCGAAAAGGTCTTGGAAAAACAAGATCTTGGATGGCGAGGTGGCGGAGATAGAGGCTCTCTATTGTCGGGTGGAGGATCTCCAGTTGATTCCGAACAGGGAAGTGAACGGTGTGGATATCATCCGCACTTTTCTCGAGCGTCGGGTGCAGCCACTCCAGGCTAGGGCGCACCCGATGTTCCTTTATGCTGGCCGGCATGATCCGACGAGGGTTTCGACTGAGAAATTCTCCCTGGGAGATCTCGATAGGGCCCTTCGTTCGCTGCTGAAGTTCAAGGCTGGAGAGGATATCCCGGGAAAGTCGCTGACTCCTCCGTTTTCTTCTTCGCTTCCTGTTCCACAGGTGTAGATCCGTGCGCGTAGCGCTATTTTTCGACTGCATTGTTTTGTGTTTGTTTGCTAACAAATTGTTCTTATCTTGTGCAGAGCTTCAAAGTGCTGGGTATGTCGCCTCCATTACCCGAAGTATATCCGGATGCTCCAGATAATGATGTGGTGGATTCCATGTCCGAGCTGCCATCGGCGCGATCTCCGGCTGAAGATGCCAACGAGTCGAGCGAGGACCACACTCGCAAACGATCGCGGAGCTCCAGCGAGTCTTCGGATGCTTCGACTCCTCCGACTCTTAGGAACCCTCTATGTCTTGAGCGTCACAGTGATGGGCATGGAGGATCTTCCTCTCCTATTCCTGCTCTTCCCGTGCGGGCTGTAGCGCCGCACCCGCCAGCGAAGCGGAAGAAGGAAGAAAAGAAGGAAGAGAAGAAAGAGGAGAAGAGGGTCCGAAGGACCCCTCCTGTCTTCAACATGAGCGAGCTTGACTCGTAAATTTCTTCTGCACTTTGTTTTCTTTACTGTTTACTTTGTTCTTGTACTAATTTGTCTGTGTGCAGGCACTCGTCCAACGACTCCTCTAGCGATGGTGCTCGGGAGATGATGGGGGAGTCGAAAGTCGCGTCCCCTCCTCCTCAGACGGTGGCTACTTCTGAGGGCGCTGCTCCTAACCCTCCTCCGCAGGAGGTTCAGGTGGTTGCGCCTTAGAATTTTGCTAGCGGACCTTCGGCGTCGCCATCGGATCATGTAAGTAGTTCTGTATCCTGCCACGGGGGGAGCCCCCGAGCATCTGTAAAAGAGTTTTCTTCTCTTGTTTTTTCTTCGAGTCTCGGGGGGAGCCCCCGAGCGTTTTCGTGTGTGTATTTTCCTTCTATTCTTTTATGTTGGGCGTAGCCCCCGAGTCCTTTTCCTGACTAGTAGGTCTTCTTCATGCAGACTTTTGTGCAGGATGCCAAGCGACTGGTGCAGGAGCACCTGGTGCTAGAGGCCAGCCTCAAACAGCTGCAAGGTACTGTTATGCCTTTGATGTTTGCTTCTTCGTGTACTCGTGTCCTGTTATCTGATGCTTGTATTTTGTGAATGCAGAGGAGCATAACACCTCCCTTCGTGAGATTGATGCTCTCAAAAAGATCCTCGGTCAAGCGGAGAAGAAGGCCGAGGTCGCCGTTGGTGCGAAGGAGCGCCTCGAGCTGGAGCTGGCTACTACGGCCGAGGCTAACGAGCGCCTACAGCGGGAGGCCACGGACCGCGAGGAGCAGCTTGCCACCGCTGCGACTGCGCGTGAAAGAGAGGTGGCTGGCAAGCTCATGGCGGCTGCCAAGGCTATTTCGGGTAAGTATCTTCACTTGCATCTTTTTTGGTTTTCCTGCCTTTCTTCTTTGATGCTTTGTTCATTCCTTCTTTTTTTTTCTCAGATGCCGCGGGCATAGAGTTTGACCGCGGTGCTCTGGAGCACGGGAGTGCTCTAGATGATGCTACTGCAGCGGTCGAAGATCGCTGCAGCACCGTCGTCAGCTCACTCGCCAAGGCCAAGGAGGTCATCGGCCACTTCTACAAGGAGCTTGTCCCCAAGGGCGCGGCCCTTGATGATGTTGACGCCCTGGTGGAGGCACTGTCGGCCGAGGCGCCTGCGGCGTACAAGCGCAAGCAGAAGGGCATCGGCGCATCTCTCGGGCTGGCGATGGCTTTGGCGGCTGGAGCGGAGCTGGACCTTCCCCAGATCACCTCCCGGATGCCGACGACTGCGGATGGATCCGAGGTAGCCTTCGCTACCTATTCTGCTCATTGTAAGAGATATGGGCCAAAGCTGATCGATCTGCTGGCCGAGTATGCGCTACGGCAGCAGGGGGAAGACAAGGCGAGGAAATCCGGCTCCGAGGCTACTCAGGGTGCCGCGTCTTAGGTGTTGTAGTTGTAGGATAGCTGTAGTCTTCTTTTGTTGTAATTATGTTGATGAACAAATCCCTGTGCCACGTAGTGGCCTTTTATGCACTTAATGAATTTTTTGAGTTGTGTTCTCCTCCGTCTGAGTGTTCATGTCTTTTGCCTTTCTGCTACTCTAGGGTCCTTCGGGTGCTGATCCCGTTGACACTTCGCCTGCCGCGCGGCTGCGGCCATCCTTGGATGATTCGTCGCAGCTTGCTTTTCTTTGAGACCGTGTTCGAAGTCTCGAGAAGGAGTTGCTTGGGGTGCGTGGCCATGCCGACGTTTGGAAGTCCAAGGCGGATCGCGGTTCGGCCAGAGAGGAGTACTTGATGGCGGAATTGCTTCGACTGTCTGAGCAGCTTCAGTGTAAGTTTTTTCGAGCTGCTTCTCATTTCTTCGGATGCGCCTGCTGGCCTTGCATCTTACTTTTGTGCGAGTATCGCAGGTGCTAACCTTGCTCCAAGGAAGAAGAAAGAGCATGTTGTTGTTCGGGTCAATTGTTTGACTTAATAGGACATGGAAGCCGACGGGTTCTTCTGGATGGATCGTGACCGTGCCATGGCTCTAGCAACGGTGCAGGATCGCGTTCACCAAGTGTCGCGGGTGCTTCGTCAAGTGCAGACTTCGCTCTCGTCGGTTCTTCATGTGATGTTTCCCCTGGATGCTGCACCAACAACCCTGTCTGGTCTTCTGTCTAAATTTAGGAGCGTGACTCGTGTCCAGGAATTGGTGAGGCAGCAGCTCATCGCAGGGGTGAAGGCTGCGCTGTCCCTTGTTAGGCTGCATCGTCCTGATGTAGATCTGTCTGTTGTAGCGGCTGAGCCACCTCTTCGGCCGGATGGTGGCGAGTGGGATATGCGTCCGCATTATGCGGCTGTAAGGCAGTATGCTGAACAGGTCGTAGATTTGTTTGAGCAGCGTGCTCAAGTTATTCTTCAGAATAGGTAGTACCTGTAAAAGAGATAGATGTAAAATTTGTATATTTCGACTGGGCATGTTGTGCCCTTTGTTATAAAGGTTTGGTTGTTGTTTGAGCACGCAGTGCTTTGTTTGAGTACGTGTCCTTTTCGTTAGCCTGACGTTGTCAGCTACTCAGGTGTACACGTGTTATCCTCAGTCGATGAAATCGTGAGGTGGGGGAGCCCCCGAGTGCGTTTGTAGCAAAAGTAAAGTTGCAAATAGCGAACGAAATTTTTGGGGCGAGACACTTAGCTTTATTTATAACGTAATGGAGGAAGTACATTGTTCGGCTGAGTAGCCTTGGCTGAAAAGCCTTATTGAAAGTAAAGGGGTAGGTAGCTAGGGGTAGAATCGTCGCAAGTGTGCGGTGTTCCATGGGTTGGAGTATGCGACTCCAGACTCCACGTGCTTGAGGCGATAGGCGCCACCTGGGATGACTTCGGTGATGATGTAGGGTCCTTCCCATGGTGACTCGAATTTCTTCGGTCGCTCTTGCTTGAGTCGCAAGACGAGGTCTCCTTCGACGAAGGACCTTGGGCGCAGCCGGCGGCTATGGTAGTTGCGGAGACTCTGCTGGTACAACGCTGATCGAGCTGCTGCTACATCTCTTGCCTCGTTGAGTGTGTCGACGGCGTCTTCGAGTGCAGCCGTGGTTCGACTTTGCTGTAAGCGACGACCCGGGGGGCCTGGTGGCGTACTTTGGCTGGTAGCACGGCTTCGGCTCCATGCACCATGAAGAACGGCGTGTAGCCGGTGGAGCTGTTTGGCGTGGTGCGCAAACTCCATAGGACGGATGGTAGCTCTTCCGTCCAGGCTCCGGCCTTTCGCTCGAGTGGGCTCATGAGGCGCTTCTTGATGCCAGCGCCGATTAGGCCATTGGCCTTTTCTACCTGCCCATTCGTTTGCGGGTGAGCCACTGAGGCGTATGTGATGTTGATCCCGAGGCTTTCGCAGAAGTCTTGGAATTCTTTGGAGATGAAGTTCGATCCATTGTCGGTGATGATGCTGTGCGGGACGCCGAACCTGTAGACAATGGATTCAAAGAACTTGACGGCGGTCTTGCCCTTTTGGTTGGTGACCGGCATGGATTTGACCCACTTGGTGAATTTGTCGACTGCGACCAGGAGGTAGACGTGCCCCCCTTTCGAGGACTTTGGCAGTTTGCCGATCATGTCGAGGCCCCATTGAGCGAAGGGCCAGGCTATAGGTATGGGTCTGAGCTCTGACCCGGGTGCGTGTGGTTTATCGGCGAACCTTTGGCACCCCTTGCATCTTCGGACGATGTGCTTTGCATCGCTCATGGCCGTTGGCCAGTAGAATCCAGCTCGTAGAGCTTTGGCGACAAGGGAGCGGCTGCCTGCGTGATGGCCGCAGATTCCCTCGTGGATGTCTTGGAGGATGGTTTTCCCGTCACTGATGGTGACGCACCTTTGTAGTACACCCGTAATACTGCGCTTGTACAGCTTGCCATTGATGATGGTGAAAGCTTTTGACCGACGAGATATGCGCCGGGCATCCGTCGGGCTGTCACGCAGTTCTCCGTTTATCAAGAACTGGAGGTACGGTCGCATCCGATTTTCTTCGACTGCCATGACCTGCATCAGGTTAACCATAGCGACCTCTGTGTCCAGTTTCTCGGGTCTTTCATGTCCTTCGGGTAGCATAGCCCCCGAGTGTTCTGCTTCTTCGGGTGATCCCTTGGGGAATTTCCGCTTGATGGATGGCACGCAGATCTGTTCGAGGAACACACCCGGTGGCACCTTTGCGCAGGTGGAGCCGATGTTGGCGAGTCTATCGGCCTCCTCGTTGCTTTCTCTTCCAACGTGCCGAAGCTCGCAGCCATCAAATTCTCCTTCAAGTGCGTCGTAGAGCGCGCGATACGTGATCATGTTTTCGGCGTGTGTGTCGCACTCGTTCATCGTTTGTTGGACGACGAGGTTGGAGTCACCGTAGATGACCAGGCGCGTTGCATCGCAGATCTTTGCCATCCTCATGCCGTGGATGAGGGCTTCGTATTCGGCCTCGTTGTTGGAAGCTCGGAATTTCATCCGAAGGACGTACTTCATCTTGTCGCCTTGCGGGGAGGTCAATATGACCCTGGCTCCTGCTCCGGCTTCACGCTTGGAGCCGTCGAAGTGCATCGTCCATGACTGCCACATGTCTGGGGTGTCTGGCAGCTGCAGCTCCATCCAGTGTACAAGGAAGTCCGGGAGGACTTGAGACTTGATTGCGAGTCGCTTCTCGTAGATGATGTCTAGGGGTGACAGCTCGATGCCCCATAGGGCCACGCGTCCTGTGGCCTCTGGGTTATTCAGGATGCTGTTCAGGGGTGCTTCATTGACGACCATCACCTGGTGCTCCTGGAAGTAATGGCTCAACCGACGAGCCGTCATGAACACGCCGTAGGCGAGTTTTTGGTAGTGAGGGTACCTTTATTTTGTTGGCGTCAATACCTCGCTGAGGTAGTAGATTGGGCGTTGGACCCCATGGGTCTTGCCTCCTTCGGGTCGTTCGACCACTAGTATGGTGCTGACCACCTGGTGTGTGGCTGCTATGTACAGCAGCAGAGGCTCGCGCTCCTTTGGCGTGACCAAAACGGGAAAGGTGGAGAGTAGTCGTTTGAGACTTTCGAACGCATCGTCGGCTTCGGGCATCCACTCGAATTTATCTGCCTTGCGTAGCAGCTGGTAGAATGGCAGGGCCTTCTCACCCATGCGGCTGATGAATCTGCTCAATGCCGCTATTCGTCCTGCGAGCTGCTGGACACCCTTGAGGTTTTTCGGCTTCTCCATCGCCATGATGGCCCCAATTTTCTTCGGGTTCGCCTCGATCCCTCGCTGGGAGATGAAGTAACCAAGGAGCTGTCCTGATGGGACGCCGAAGGCGCACTTTTCGGGGTTGAGCTTGATCCTGTAGCGGTCAAGATTATCGAACGTCTCGCGGAGATCGTCGATGAGCGTTTTCGCCTCCCTGGTTTTGATGACTATGTCGTCGACATAGACTTGGACGTTGCGACCGATCTGGTCCTTCAGGCATGCCTGCATGCATCGCTGGTACGTGGCACCTGCATTCTTTAGCCCGAAGGGCATTGTGTTGTAGCAGAACACTCCGAACGGTGTGATAAACGCCGTTTTCTCTTGATCTTCGACCTTGAGTCGAATCTGGTTGTAGCCTGCGTAGGCGTCGAGGAAGGAGAGTTTCTCGCATCCTGCAGTCGAATCGATGATCTGGTCGATCCGAGGAAGAGGGAAGTGGTCCTTTGGGCAGTGTTTGTTCAGCGACGTGAAGTCCACGCACATCCGCAGGATATCCGTGTCCTTCTTGGGAACCATCACTGTATTTGTGAGCCATTCGCTTTCTTTGATCTCCCTGATGAAGTCTGCAGCGAGTAGCCTATTTATTTCCTCCCCGATGGCTTCGGCCCGTGGCTCGGACAGTCTCCGGATGGACCGCTTGACGGGCTTGGTGTCTGGAAAGACGTTGAGTGTGTGCTCGGCGAATTCCCTGGGAACTCCTGGCATGTCCGCAGGACACCAGGCGAAGATTTCCCAGCGCTCACGGAGGAATTCGACGAGCGCGCCTTCCTATGCGGGGCTAAGGTCGTTGGTGATCAGCGCCGTCTTGGAGGTATCCGTCGGATGGACCTGTACCTTCTTTGTGTTGACGGTGGAGTCGAAGGACATGTCAGGTGCGTTTTGTCGTGCGACTGGGGGTGCCCCATTGTCCGTCACCTCATGGAGCCTTACGAGCTCCTCCTGCATGCCGAATGATTGGGAGATTCTGTTGAAGTCCCTGTCGCATTGGTCCGATCGGGTGAAGCTCCTGTGGACTGTGATGACGCCCTTTGGTCCTGGCATCTTGATTAGCAGGTATGCGTAATGTGGGACAGCCAAGAACCTTGCGAATGCTACACGCCCGAGGATGGCGTGGTATTGTGATGGCCAGTCCACCACTTCGAATTCGAGCCGCTCGAGTCGGAAGTTGTCCGGCTTGCCGAAGATGACGTCGAGCCATATTTTGCCCAGGGGGAATATGCCCTTTCCTAGGACGATGCCGTGGAACATTGTGTCTGACTGTTCCAGGCTGCACTGCGGGATCCGCATTGCTGCTAGAGTACTTGCGAACATCAGGTTGATGCCGCTGCTGCCGTCCATGAAGACGCGGCTCATCTCGAAACCTCCGATCTACGCCTCCTGCACCAGGGCAGCATGACCTGGGCGAGGGATCTGGCTGGGGTGATCCGAACGACTGAACGTGATGCAGGAATCCGATCCGCTGAGGTACTCAGGGATGGCGGGTGGAGTTGCCACGGCCAGGTTGATCTGACGGGTGATTTTCTTCTGCACCCTATTCGTGGGGCGCCCCTTCTGGATCATCAGTGCTCCTTTCGGCGGGGGATACCCGTTCCCAGCGTTGTTCTGTGCTGGTGCGACTGGTTGGTTCGGGCCTCCTACAGGTGGCGGTGGAGGAGCTCCATGCGCTATCTCACCTGGCGCGGGTGCGTTTCCGAATCCAGGAAGTGGAGCTTGTTGCCTCATCTGGACCATGCTTTTGCTGAGCTTCTAGAACTCGCGGCAGTCCTTGAGCATGTGGCTTGCCTTCTTCTTGCCATCTTGCTTGTCGATGTAGAAGTGGATGGTGCTGCCACGACTGTGCTGGGCGCCCTCCATCACGAAAGTTTCCTCCGCGGTATCCTCCGCTGTTGCGGTTGGTGTCATTGCGGCGATCGGCATAGCCGGCCGCGACCATGTCAGGTCCATCGCGATCGTCGTAGACGCGCGATCTCCTCTTGCTACGGCGCTCTCGTCGTCGGCCGTAGTCGTCCTCTTCCTCCGAGTGTGCCCGGTGGACGGAATCTTCGCCGTCAGCCCACCTATTGGCGATGTCCATGAGGTGGTCGAGTGTCTTGGGTTTGACGCGCCCAAGTTCCTCCTTGAAGTCCTGGCGCTTGACGCCGTCTTTCAAGGCGTCGATGGCCCTCTCTTCGAAGATGTGCGCTGCGGAGTTCTTGGTGTTGGACCAGCGTAGTATGTATGAGCTAATGGATTCGCCCGTTCGTTGGGTGCAGGCCCGCAACTCCTCGATTGAGGCGGGCCTCTTGCTGGTGCCTTTGAAGTTTCGGATGAAGCTGTAAGCTAGCTCCTCCCAGCTTCGGATGGACCCTAAAGATAGGCTGCTGAGCCAGATCCGGGCTACACCTGTCAGCTGCAGCTGAAGGCATTGCATGGCGGTTTCCTTGTTTCCGCCATGCAATTTGACGGATGACAGGTGGTCGCTGAGCCATGCCTTCGGGTCTTGTGTGCCGTCGAACTTTGGAGTATCCGAAGGAAGCTTGAAATTTTGCGGCATCTTTGTTCGTCGAACAGATGTACTGAAGCATCGGGCTCCGCAGAGTTCTCCTTCGTCTTCGTCCATCTCGGATTCAGACGAGCATGCGCGCTTGGCTCGTGCTTTGTCGATTTTGCGTTGTGTGAGCGCGTCCCTGGTGTCGTAATCGCGGTTGTGGTGGCGCGAACTCTTGTTCCTTCGAGGAAGGTCATGGTCCTCTCTTCAGATGACGGGGTGGGGCTGCGGTCGAACCTGACCGAAGTTTTTTTCTTCGGCTCCATAGGAGCTTCCTGGTGGAGCGCGGCTCCGACGAGTCCGAGTCCGGTAAGTGCGGACTTGTGCATGGCTCTTTTCGGGTCCCCCTCCGGAGGAGGGTGCAACGCTAGGTACGCCGTGGCTGCCATGATCGCAGCCTGCGGCGTTTTCGGGATGACGTTGCCGTCAGCGTCCATCTCCATGAAGGATGCGTGGAGGGTTTGGGTCACCTCACGGCGCTCCTTAAGATCCATGTTCTCCATCCGAGAGCGGTGCTTGTTGCCTTGGTTGCTGTTCGTGCTAGAGCCGATGCCCATGGCGGAGAGCGCAGCTCGTCGCGCGCTGAACTCTGAGGCTGCTTGCTTGCATTTGTCAAGCACCTCCTGCATCTTGACCTGCTTCTTGTGCTCCTCGATCAGGAGCAGATGGTAGGCCATCAGCAGATCCCGTGAGGTGTCTTCGGGCAGGATTATGTCGCCCGCCACGACGGCGTGTGCCTAGGCCCATCCTTCTTTGCTAAGGCGGATGACATGGCCGTTGTTGTCCCCTTCGGGTGGGGGGGGGGCTGGCTTCTTCTGTTCCCTCCGTTTCTGTCTTGCGGGTTAGGGTTCGGGTTGGGCGGCGGGTTGGGCGGTTGCTGATCCACGTCACTCTGGATGACTACAGTGCATTGCTCCGCTGCTGCCGCAGCTTTTGGATCTGGAACCGTAGGTCCCTTCATCCGACGGCGGGTCGCACAGGTCGGAGTTGCAGCTGCCGTAGGATTCATCTTTTGATGATTATGTGCGCAGCACAGGGTGTGGGGCCCATGAAGCAGGCCTGATTGATGGTAGGGGCACCCGCTCAGGGAGGCGGAGAGTGCTAGTCTGCCCCACCTGGAAGCAGAAGCTCCCGAATAGGATCTCGAGTCCGCCGCCTACGGGCTCGAAGTCCTTCATGGTGGCCGGTGAGTGGGCGGTGAAGTCGAAAGCGCCGAAGAGGAGGTGACTCTCCGTCGCCGTAGAGTTGTAGATCGTTCGGGTTGGGACAGTCACGATCGCATAATCAGCGTCCCTAGTTCCCACAGACGACGCCAATTGACGAGGTTTGATCTCATCAATGCCCATTGTTATGGACTTGGGTTTTGGAGAAGATGGGGATGCTGGAGATCGCGGAACGGTTAGCAAACAAGCAACACGGGACACGAGGTTTACCCAGGTTCAGGCCCCCGGAGGGAAAACCCTACTCCTGCTTGTCTGCTCTTGATTACGGCGGAACCAATGATTACAGGGGTGCGCAGATGCAATCTGGCGTGGAGGTGTGTATGTGAAAGTATGAGTCAAGAGATCTAGGTCATGCCCTCCTGGGCTTTATATAGACTTAGGCAGGTCCCGGGCATAGACCTAGTCGGTTACAAGTTCTAGGGTTTTACCCCTTTGAATTTCCTATCTACTCTAGTCTTGTTCTCCAAGGATCCGAAGGCGTCATGGGCCTGGGCCACCCAAAAGTCTTCATGGGCCGGCGTATATTTGCCATGGGCCTTCCTTGGGCTAGACCAGGTATGCTGAGATCATGTACCAGCGGGGTATAACCATGTCAGGTGGAATTTGATGTCTCAAGTGAGGACTCAGGAGAAGTGTATACACCACCACCATGGATGGTCCGTGGACAGAAGCGCCAACGCATGAATGCAAGGACCTACTGCAACCTCTTCATGAAGTAGTTAGATGGCCACCAATTAGTCTTCGTTAGGATACATCGTTAGTTAAGGCCTCGATCAATGTAAAACTTATTTACTGTTAGTTTAAAGTGTTTAGTTGCTCCTATGTGTACTCTAAAGTTCCAGGATTATTTGTGTGAATTTTATAAATGAGTTATGACAAGTTTTGGTTGATATCCAAGTTTTTCCTGCTATAGTTTTCTGCTGACCCTTCTGTACTGTATGATTTTTCATATTTTATTGGTAACTGGGAAAAATCTGAAAAATAGGGTATGGTTTGAAACTCTCTGTACTATAAGCACAAAAAGCAGAAAAAATTCCTGACGAGTTTAAGTCAGGTAGAAAAATTCGTGAACACTGCTGGACTGTTCTGGCAGATTCCTGTTTTATTGCTTTCTTGGCCTGTTTATGTTTATAACTGTTGCCAACGCTTCTAAAACTATTTCAGTAGCTATATACTGCTAGGATAACCCCTGGAACATTGCTTGATCGCTTGGTTGCTGATGTGTTGCTTGCTCATGATTGTTTGTGATTGCTTTGTTGTTATTTGATCATAATGCATGGGTAGAATCCTAATTTCGTAATTGATTCTTTCTAAGCTTACCTGTGATGAACCGCATATGCCTCCCCGCCGCCAACCTACTGAGATGGAGCAGCTTATGGCAGCTCAAGCACAGCTAACCCAAGTGATGACCCGGTTCATGGAAGCTCGGAACAACAATAACAACAACAATGGGGACAACCAGCCCCAGGGGGATGCACTTACAAGGTTCCTGAGGCTAAGGCCAGCGAAGTTCTCTACTACAACTGAGCAGATGGTTGCTCTCTACTGGTTGCGTTCAGTGAAGAATCTGGTAACTATTGGGTGCACAAATGCTGAGAAGGTGAGGTTTGCTGCTCCCCTACTAATGGGACCAGCCGCTTCGTGGTGGGACACTTTTTAGATCACCCACCTGCTGGACACTGTAACCTGGGCCATGTTTGAGGAAGGTTTCAGGACCAGCCATATCTCTTCAGGAGTTCTGAGCCTGAAGAGGAAGGAGTTCCGCAACTTGCGCCAAACCAACCGCACCGTGGCTGAATATATAGAGGAGTTCAACAATCTATCGCGCTATGCCCCTGAGGATGTTGACACTGGTGCCAAGAGGAGAGAGAGGTTCCTGGATGGCCTTAGTGATGAGCTCTCGATACAGCTGCTAGTGGTTTATTGCCCCACTTTCCAGGAGCTTATGGACAAGGCCAGAATCTTGGAGGGAAAGCACAACAGGTGGAGAACCGCAAGAGAAATAACAACAACCACCACTCTGGCTCTCACCACAAGTCTCACACTTCTTATGATGGATACTCCAAGCATGGAGGTGATGACCGCGACCACCGTGGAGGTAGTGGACATTGTCATGATGGACACAGGATCAGTAGCCACCACCATGGAGGGAATGACCGCCACCACAATGGTCACAAGCACCACAATGACAACTCTGGGAGAAACAATGGACACAACTATGTGAGCAAAAAGGACCTCAGCAATGTGGAATGCTACAAGTGCAAGAAACTGGGTCACTATGCAAGCACCTGCCCGGAAAAGATTCCAGGAGTTGGACCCAAGATTGGCCCCAACCAGAAGGCAAATGTGAACCATGTGGATGTGGAGGAAATCCGTGACGGGTCAGAACTTGTGATTGGTAAGTTCCCAGTAGATTCCCATATTGCGCTTGTTTTATTCGATACAAGAGCATCGCATTCATTCATATCAAGGGCATTTGTGGATAGACATAAGTTACCCACTAAGGCACTGAAAGGGACAATTAGAGTGAGCACACCGGGAGGAGAAATGCTAGCTAGTGTGGGTTGTCGGGATTTAACCCTGGGAATTGGAGCACATAGTTTTCCAGCACACCTAGTTGTTTTGGAGTCACAGGGTCTCAATGTGATACTAGGTATGGATTGGTTGTCCGCGCACGATGGCCAGGTGGATTGTGCCCGGAAAGCAATTTCACTCAGAACTCCATAGGGCACAAGGATTAAGTTTAAATCATCAGCACGTCTTAGGAGGGCCGAGGTGAATTCTCATAAGGGGGTTAGCATGGACACAGTACCTGTAGTGAGAGAATACCCCGACGTGTTTCTAGAGGAGCTACCAGGGATGCCACCGGACCGTGATGTGGAGTTTCTTATTGACTTAATGCCGGGGACTGGACCAATAGCCAAGAGGCCATACAAGATGGATGTGGATGAACTGAAGGAATTAAAGAAACAACTAAGGGAGCAATTGGACAAGGGATTTATTCAGCCAGTTCGTCATCATGGGGTGCACCTGTTCTGTTTGAGAAAAGAAGGACAGTAGCAAGAGGTTAGTGGTGGACTATCGCTTGCTGAATGAAGTGACCATCAAGAACAAATACCCCTGCCGAACATAAATGATTTGTTTGATCAACTGGAAGGAGCAAAGGTGTTTAGCAAAATTGATCTGCGATCGAGCTATTTCCAATTGAAGATTCGGGAGGAGGACATACCAAAAACTGCTTTCACCACTAGGTATGGTTTATATGAGTATACGATTATGTCTTTTGGACTAACGAATGCTCCGACATATTTCATGACCATGATGAACAAGGTGTTTATGGAGTACTTGGACAAGTTCATGGTTGTGTTCATCGATGACATACTGATATATTCCAAGGATGATGTTGAACATGAGAGACATTTGCGACTAATTATGGAGAAGCTGAGGGAACATAAGCTGTATGCCAAATTCAGCAAGTGTGAATTTTGGCTTAACACTGTTGGATTTCTTGGACACGTGGTTTCAGGAGAAGGAGTCGATGTTTACCCAAGCAAAGTGATGGCAGTTACTGAATGGGAAGCGCCCAAGAATGTGGGCGATATTCGGAGCTTCTTGGGACTTGCTGGATATTACAGAAGGTTCATAGAGAATTTCTCCAAGATTGCAAAGCCAATGACGGAATTGTTGAAGAAGGAGAATAAGTTTGAATGGACCGAGGAATGTGAAGCTACTTTCCAGGAACTGAAGCGTCGCCTAGTGACTGCACCTATTCTGTGCTCGCCTGATCTACAGAAGGATTTCCAAGTATACCGTGATGCGTCTCGACAAGGTCTAGGTAGTGTGTTGATGCAAGATGGAAGATTGGTGTCATATGCCTCGCGCCAGCTCAAGCACCATGAGATGAACTACCGCACACATGATTTGGAACTAGCATCGGTTGTGCATGCACTCAAGGTATGGATACACTGTCTGATGGGAAAGCACTGCGATGTGTTCACAGACCACAAGAGCTTGAAATACATATTCACCCAGAAGGAGCTAAACATGAGGCAAAGAAGATGGTTGGAACTCATAAAGGATTATGACATGAGTCTGCAATATCACCCATGAAAGGCAAATGTAGTGGCAGATGCACTAAGCCGCAAGGTTTATGCAAATGGACTAAGTGTGGGAAATTTGCCAAGGGATTTGTGCGAGCAATTCAAGGACCTCAGACTAGATGTAGTATCCGAGGGGTATTTCGCAGCAATGGAGATCAAGCCAACACTTCAGGAAAAGGTTGGTGAAGCTCTGAAGAAAGACAGTGAGCTGAGGAGGATAAAGGAAAACATACCCAAGGGCAAAGCGGAGGGTTTTCGCGAGGATGAGCAAGGAACCCTGTGGTATGGTGATCGTCTGTGTGTGCCCAACGATCCGTAATTAAGGAAGTTGATTCTCCAAGAAGCCCATGACTCGCCATACTCGATACATCCAGGAAATACCAAAATGTATATGGATCTAAAGGAAAGATTCTGGTGGAACAATATGAAGGTGGATATCGCCGAGCATATTGCCTTATGCAATGTGTGCAGTAGAGTGAAGGATGAACATCAGGAGCCAGCGGGATTACTACAGCCATTGCCGATACCGGATTGGAAGTGGGATAAAGTGGGGATGGATTTTATCACAGGACTGCCCAGGACCAGGTCTGGTCATGATTCTATATGGGTAGTGGTGGATCATTTGACCAAGGTAGCTCACTTTATACCTGTGAAGACCACTTATACCAGTGCCAAGCTAGCCAAGATCTATATGAACAAGATTGTGTGTCTACACGGTGTGCCCAAGAGCATTGTGTCAGACAGAGGTACTCAATTCACCTCTCACTTTTGGCGCCAGCTGCATGAGTCATTGGGAACCATTATCACAACATTCCACCCTCAAACAGATGGACAGACGGAGGGTGAATTAGATTTTGGAGGATATGTTGAGATCTTGCGCTCTAGCTCATGGCTCTAGTTGGGATGAGAATTTGCCCAATGCTGAGTTTTCCTACAACAACAGCTACCAGTCCAGCATCAAGACGTCGCCGTTTGATGTGTTATATGGTAAGAGGTGTAGAACACCATTGCTATGGGATGGTGTAGGTGATCGTCAATTGTTTGGGCCTGATTTGATCAAGGATGCCGAGGAGAAGGTCAGTTTGATTCGGGAAAGGCTGAAGGTAGCACAATCGAGACAGAAAAGCTACGCTGACGCCAAATGCAAGGAAGTGGTGTATGAGATCGGAGATCGAGTATACCTCCGAGTATCACCACTGTGTGGAATTAAGAGGTTTGGAATCAAGGTTAAGCTGGCACCTCGATTCATAGGACCATACCGGGTCTTAGCATGCAAGGGAGAGGTTGCATATCAGTTGGAGTTGCCAGAGGCTCTGTCCGCTGTTCATAACATGTTCCACGTGTCCCAACTGAAGAAGTGCCATCCAAAGATGGTGGATACACCATTGAGAGACACAGTGCCACTAGAGGAGGTTCAGCTGGAGAGTGACTTGACATATGAGGAGAAGCCTGTCAAGATACTGTAGACAGCGGAGAGGTTTACCCATACCAAGACGATCAGGTTTTGCAAGGTGCAACAGAGCCACCACACGGTAGAATAAGCCACTTGGGAGCGAGAGGACAACCTCCGAGAGGACCATCCGCACCTATTTGCTAGCCGCGTAGAATCTCGAGGACGATTCATCTTAAGGGGGTTAGTCTTGTCACATCCCAAATTATAGATTTGGTATTGCATAGCATGCATGTCATTGCATCATGAGCATCATTGCAAAAAAAATTAGTTTCAAACTTTTTGTCAAAACCCACTTGCATGTCTTTGTCACATACACATGAGTGCTCGGTTTATATCTTGCATATGCTGGAAAGTTTTAGTTTAGTTGTTTGGAAGGCACAGGTGCGTAGAGGGTTCCGATACGAACCCGTAGCAATTTGAATCACCTTGATCAGAGCTACGGTTCAAAAGTTATGCTAATCTATTTAGTTAAATTCAGACACTTCTGGACAGTTTCAGTCTGAGGGTTCAGTTAAGAAAATACCTAGGTAAAAAGAAAAAAAAGAAAAGAACAAAAAAAGGAAGGGGAGCAGCAGCAGCCGCCGGCCAGTCGTGGCCCAGAGCCGGCCCAGCCGGGGCCTGCTAGCCTTGCAGCCAGCGGCAGCAGTAGGAAGCGACCGCGCGCGCAGTGGATAGCTAGGCACCGCCCACCCAGCCTTGAGCCACTGACAAGGGGGCCCCGCCTGTCATCCCTCCCTAGGCGACGGGGAGAGTCCCCGACGAGCACGAACTGTGCCCCGATTATGTGCGTGATTCAACCTGTTTCGGTTCAGATTCTTTTCCCCTCCGCTTCTTATATCCTAAAGCACAACCGACCTCTCTTGTTTTCTGTTTTCCCTGCCTTCCCGAACCCTGAAAGGACTATATCTTCCCATGCTATTTTTGGTGTTAATGACAATCCCATTTGTGTTTTAGTTGTGCGCTTGAGTTTCAGGGAAAACGCTGTTGATGTCTCCTTCAATCTGTGTGGATGCTCTCTTGGGATCTCATGAAGACGGCGACCTTTAGTTTTCTCCTAGTTTCTCTCCTGTTGTTGTTTTAGGTCACCGTACTATTAAGAGGGTGTCCATCTCGGAAGGCCGTGGGAAATCACTTGTTCTTGCACAAACTTATATGCACCGCCACAGCCATCCTACTATTCCGTGAGAGAGTGAGTTTCTATTCTGTTGAAGCCTTCTATGTCTCACCGGAACTTCCGGCCTGGCGCCGGAAGTTCCGCTCAGGCTTTTTCTACGGGCTGTTCTGATCTTTGTTCCGATCCTAGTTCCGCCCCAAGTTCCGCTGGTGGATCAGTGACCTTCTGTATGAAGTGTTCTATTTGCCAGAACTTGCATCGGAACTTGTCCTGCCAAAAAGTCCTGAGCGGAACTTCCGCCCAGCCGCCGGAACTTCCGGTCAGACTTGGTTCGCGACCCAAAAATTCCACCCTAGTTCCGCTCCAAGTTCCGCTGAAGGATCAGTAACCTTCTGTTTGAAGTGTTCTATTTGCCGGAACTTGGGTCGGCACTTGCATCGGAAGTTCACCGGAACTTCTGGTATGTTATGACCGGAACTTCCGGTTGAGCTTTTGGAGCGGGTGTCAATGGTCTGATGACCGTTGGAGCCAGGCTGGGCGGAACTTCTGGCTTCTCACCGGAACTCCCGTTGAGGTCACGGGGGCTGTAACGGTTCAGTGCAGAGGGGGGCTATTTAAGGCGCCCCTCTTCTTCCTCCCAACTACTCAGAATTTTCTCTCTCTCCTCCATTAATGCTTGAGCTTCACCTCACTAGATCTCTCTCTAGCCACTCAAATGAGTTGATCTTTTGAGAGGTGAGGGAGGTGACCTAGATCTACACTTCCACCAAAGGAGATTTGATTTCCCCCACCCATCCTTTGTGGATCTTGTTGCTCTTGGGTTTATTGAAACCCTACACGGTGTAGGGCATCCTCGGAGCTAAGGCTTGTGTTGTGAAGCTTCGAGGTGTTGTTAAGGGCCTCCAATTGAGTTGTGGAGCTTCTGTTGGAGATATGCCCAAGAGGCAATAATAAAGTGGTTATTATCATATCTTCATACTATGATAAATGTTTACATAGCATGCTATAATTTTATTAATAGGAAACATTAATACTTGTGTGATTTGTAAACATAAAAGAGTCCCTAGTAAAGCCTTATGTTAAACTATCTTGTTGGTTAATATATGATCATGGTTTCCTGATCATGAACATAGAGATGTTATTAACAACAGGGTCATATCATTAGGAGAATGATGTGATGGACATACTCCTATAGTTAAGCGTAGCATAAAGATCAAGTCATTTAATATAGTTCATTTGCTATAAGCTTTCTGATACATAGTAACCTAATTCCTTCGACCATGAGATCATGTTAATCACCATCACCGGAAGGATGCTTTGATGACATCAAACACCACACCGTAACTGGGTGGCTATAAAGGTGGCATTGAGTGTTCGGAAAGTATGGGTTGAGACACATGGATCAAGAGTGGGATTTGTCCATCCATATGACGGATAGATATACTCTGGGCCCTCTTGGTGGAATGTCATCCAATTAGCTTGCAAGCATGTGACTGGCTCACAAGGGATCACATACCACGGGAACGAGAAAAGAGTACTTATCGGTAACGAGGTTGAACTAGGTATGCAGAGATACCGACGATCAAAACCTCGGATAAGTAAACTATCGTGAGACAAAGGGAAATTGGTATCGTATGTAAGTGGTTCATTCGATCGCAAAGTAATCGTAGAAATATGTGGGATCCATATGAATTTCTAGATTCCTCTATTGGTTATTGTTCGGAGAAGTGTCTCGATCATGTCCGCATAATTCACGAACCGTAGGGAGACACACTTAAGGATTCGACGTTGTTTGAGTAGTTATGGAATGATGAGAAAGAGACCGAATGTTGTTTGGAGTCTCGGA
The DNA here is from genome assembly GCA_916181665.1 of Avena sativa. Taxonomy (NCBI): domain Eukaryota; kingdom Viridiplantae; phylum Streptophyta; class Magnoliopsida; order Poales; family Poaceae; genus Avena; species Avena sativa. Next base: position 410,036,644 of record OV702281.1, on the reverse strand, counting down.
TGGGATCCGGGGTATCACGAGGAGATCCGGAATGGTCCGGAGAATAAGATTCATATAAGGAAAGTCCTGTTTCGGAGTTGAGGAATGGTTCCGGTGTTTTCATCGGGAATGTTCTAGAAGGTTCCGGAATGTCCGGCACTCCGAAGGGGAAGGGTACATGAATGTGTTATACCAAGTTGGAATGATTGCATCATGTACTAAGTGTCATCGCTGAACAAAGTAGAGGATTTAATCAAATCCTTGTTTGAAAAGTCAAACGCCAATTTGAAAGTCAAACGGCTATTTTTGGGAAGTGGAGAGGGAGGTGGAAACCGAGTTGGGGAGGAGTCCCTCCTCCACCGTCGGCCCACTTGGGATCCGAGTTGGGGAGGTATTCCCCTACCCTTGGCCGGCGCCTCCCTCCTATAAGAGGAGGGGCAGGGCTCCCCTCCTAGCACACAAGATTGCCCCCTCTAAACCTAACCCTAGCCGCCGCCGCCCACCATAGCCGCCGCCGCCTAGGGTTTCTCCCCTAGCCGCCTACTTGGGCACCTCCAAGACCTAGCCGCCGGCCCTAGCACCCCCTCCTTGGTGTGTCTAAACCCTAGAACACCAAGGGCTCTCTCATAGTCCACCATACTCGCTCCGGCTTAAGGCGAAGCCCTGCGAGATCTCCCCTCTACTTCCGGTACCACGCCGCCGTGCTGCCGGAATCACGAGGAGAGTGCTACAACCTCCGCTGCCTGCTGGAACAAGGGAGAGGAAGGTCTTCGTCGAGTACCGAACGTGTGACCGACTGCGGAAGCACTGCCGGAACGCAGCGCCGGAAGGATCGCCTACGCGATCTTGAGATCGGAAGTGTACGACTACATCACCCACGAGAATCTGCTCTCGTTAACCGCTTTGGATCTTCAAGGGTTAGTATTCTGTTGACTCATTGCTACAATATAGTAGATAGATCTTGGCTTGATCATAGATTAGATCTTGATTGTCTGTTCATGCGGTAGAAATTTTTTGTTTTCCATGCTACGAACCCCTTCAGTGGTATCAGAGCCGTGTCTATATGTAGATCTGTTGCACGAGTAGAACACAATGGTCATTGTGGGCATTGATGCTTTTGTTGTCGATTGCTTCTTGTGTACTTTGCATCTTGCGGGATGGTGGGATGAAGCGGCCCGGGCTAACCTTACATGACATCGATCATGAGACTTGCTCCACGCTTGACATGCAACTTGTATTGCATAAGTGGCTTTGCGGGTGCCTGTTTCTCCCAACATAGTTAAGATTCAATTTACAACAGGTGATTGACAATACTAGTATCAATGTTGTGGTTCTTGTTCGTAAGTTAGAGCGACACTTATTGAAAGCCCCAAACCACGTAAAATATGCAAAGAAAATTAGAGGCGTCTAACTTTGTTTTGCAGGGGTGTGCTGTGATGTGATATGGCCAAGATTGTGATTATATATGATGTATGCAATGTTCCTTATTGTAAGTTGGCAACCGGCAGGAGCCATATGGTTGTCTTTAAATTCTGTTAAGACCCACGTGTCTATTCAAAGTAGTTGTAATAGTTGAAGCTGGTGGACGACAACCATGGAGCAGCGTCATTGACCTTGATGCAATGTCGGTGATGATGGAGATCATGTTCGTGCTTGAAGATGGAGATCGGAAGCACAAAGAAGAAAGGCCATATCATATCACATATTATGAATTGCATGTGATGTTAATCCTTTTATGCATCTTGTATTGCTTAGTTCACGACGGTAGCATTATAATATGATCCCTCAAGCACAAAATTTCAAGTTTTAAAGTGTTCATCCTTAGTAAGCACCGTTGCTAAAGCTCGTTGTTTCAAAGCACCACGTGATGATCGGGTGTGTTAGATTCTGCGAGTGTATACAACGTGAGCAAGCCAGATTTGCTCATGCGGAAGCTAAGGTTGATCTTGACGAGCCTAGCATGTACAGACATGGTCTCGGAACACGGATCACCGAAAGTTAAAGCATGAGTCATATAGTAGATATGATGAACATGTTGATTGTTCGCCATTGAAGCTACATCAACTCTCGTGATGATTGGTTTTGATGTGGTTGATTTGGTTCGTGTGATCACTAAAACAATGTGAGGGATATTGTTTTGAGTGGGAATTCAACGGCAATATGATTAAAAGTTGAACACTATTTATCATAAATTAAATCAAAGTGAATTTGCATAATTGTTGTAGTCATTGGCATCCGTTTACCACCTTGCGCTTAGTTTTAATTGAGATGATAGAACTATAGAATTCTGGTTAGTTACTTTACGAACTGGTATCGTATTGTTTTTGAAGTGTTAATCTAAAGTTTAAATGTCCTATTGCAAACTTTCAGTAAGTTCCAGTTACTCCATGAATTTTAATAATTGGTATTAAAACAAGAGTGACAATTCCAAGAGTTAGTGTATGTGTATCATGTTTGTCTCCATGATTCTTGATATTCAAAGAATTGTCTTAATATCAAGGTTATATAGGATCTGAAAGAGTTGTTTCAGAAACCATGATGTGTGGAAGATATTGTGATATCTGAAACGAAGTATTGGTTTCAACATGATAGAGTATAATATGGCAAAAGACATGTTCTCATATTTGATGAGAAGTTGCAAAAGGTTGGAGACACTAGTTGTCCTAAACCACCAAAAGGTTTTGGAGAGCAACATTATACTCGCGATTCATCTTTATAAGCTAAAAGTAGCTTGATCATGAATAATTCCATGATAAGGGTGAATATTTGATGTAGGTAAAATATTTACCACACCAAGAGATTACTAAAGAATGGAATTTGAAAGCACACCAAACATTTGATGATGGTGATCTACTTCAAAGTGCAAGTCCAAAGACATTGGTATTTAATTATACACGCTTTGGACTATGTGTCATATGTATGACTCCACTATTGATGTTGATAGATTCTTTCAAACAGAAAAGGAAATACTGAAAGAGAATCTCATAAATATATGGCAGAAAAGAAAAGACTAGAATTGTTCAGTTTAAGTATATAGATGATATACATGTTATGGCTATATTCTTTGCTTATTAAACAATGTGGTTCTTAAGTATTTGATACTGAATTTGTTGGTGTGAATCGTCATACGAAACAACACAATTCATGAACTACAATGACCTAAGTAACTAGCAAAAGAATATGTGATGATGTTCATTGAGAACAAATAAAGGGTTATTGTGTTGCTCGTTAAACATCAAAGCTTGCCTTCAAGATTTGTTTTATCAGGTATTATGAGAACAAAAGGGTTGTTCAAATAATTGCCGAAATCCATAAAAGATGGATGATTCACAAATCTCGTTGGAGAAATCACATCCATAAAACTAGTGCTAAAAATGTCGAAAGACAAATTGATTGAAATTATCACTTAGGAAGTGATATCGCCGTTTAAATTATATTGGAAAGAAAACATGAAGAAACTCCATGTGGATGGAATTTTGGAGTCTTTTGATTTTGATCACATGATGCTTGTGAAACTTTCCTAAGAGATAATTAAAACTTCGTTCATAGGCCAAAAGGGAACGAATGACTATCTTATTGGAACTTGTACATATTGTTGTACGAAGTCCATTATGTGTAGTAAAGAGCGATGGATTTCAACTTCATATGCTTTCTCCGAAAATTTAAGTGAATATATGAATATTTACTTAATAAGGATGAAGTATGAAACATTTGAAACGTTCAAAGACTTTCAAGATGAAGTGCAAAATTATTGTAACAAGAATATAAATAGTTTATGATAAGATCATAAAGGAAGATATTTGAGTTACAAGTTTAGCATAATACCTAAGATTTAAGGAATCGTTCCGTGGATTTGCATTTCCCGAAACACCATAAGAGTATGGAGTGTTCGAGATATGTAATTAAACCTTGTTTGACATGGTAAGATCAAAGGTGTAATTCATAAAACTGCCATTATATTTTAAAGATTAAAAGCTTGAGAGACTACCGTTTTTTCACTGAAAAGAGCTTCATCATAATCCGTTGAAATGACACCGTATAAAGTTATGGTTTGGGATTAAATCCAAGTTGTCCTTTCTTAAAACATTGGTATGCTATGCATAAGAAAGATGTTTGCAACCAAAGTCGGATGAACCTGTCTTTGTATGTTATTTCGAATAACTGTTCCTCCATAACATCGGAGACAAAAGTGTTTGTCACTTAGAACGTCAAGTTTCTTTGAGAAGGAATTTTTCGTGAAAAGATAAGTGGGAGGACAATAGAACTTTGATAAGGTTAAAAGAACCTTAGCTATATGTGCAAAGTTGCGCAGCGCCGAAAAGTGTTCCGGAGGCAGCAACAATGCTCATGGCTCACGTGCCTCAAAGGTTGTGGTTACGAAGGTCAAAGTTTCTGTTGAACCAAGTAGGTCGAGTAAACAATCAAATACCAAGATTTGAGGGTTGAATCATTATTTGAGAATAATGAACGTACTACATGCAAAGAAGCGATGATGGGCCCTGACTCCGTAAAATGGCTTGAAGCCATAAAATCCGTGATAGTTCCATACACGAGAAATCAAGTTTTGAACTTGAAGGACCCTCGAGAAAGGTGTAAGACCTTACAGTTGTGTTTGGATCTATAAAGAAATAGACATGGATGTTTCGCATCTATGAAATGGTCGACATGTTGGGAAAGAGTTCACAACAATGTTCAAAGGTTGACTATGACAAGATTTGATCTTTCATAGCGATTTAGTCTAGACGGATTAATGTAGCAACCACGACATATAATTTTGTTATGTGTTGGATAAACAAAACAAGTTCTTCTAATAGAAGGGTTACCTAGGACGTGTGCATGACATGGTCCAAAGGGTTTTGTTAATTCAAAGGATGCTAAATGCATATGCAAACTTCAATGGTTGAAGTAAGCATTGCGGAGTTGGAATCTTCACTATGATGAAACTGTTAAAGGAGTTTAAATTCGTCGGAGACGATGAAGATGCTTGCATTTGCAAGAAATTAAGTGGGAGCGCTAAGACATGTTTCTAATACATTATGTGGAAGACATATTGTTGATTGGAAATGATGTATCTTTTATTAACACATATTAAGAATTTTATCCCGATGAAAGACTTGGGCAAAACCCAAATATTTGGCATCAATAGACGCTAATATGGTTGTGCCGAAAGTACATAGATGATGTATTGAATGAGTTCAATATAGAAACTACAAGAAAGGTTCTTGTCACACAGAAAAGATTGAATGAGTTCAATATTGATGATATATTCAAGTGTATTGACACTGGGTAAGTGAAACAAAGATTCAAGTATAGATTGATACTTGATGTATGAAATTACAAAGAGTATTTATATCAATCATGTTGTGATGTGTACAAATCCAGATATGTCCTATGCTCTAAATGTTATGAGCATATACCAGAATGATTCATAAGATGATCATTGGACAATAGTAAGGATATTCTTATGATCTTTTGGAAGAACTAAGAGTATATTATTTGTAGAAGTGACAAATAGATGGTTAGTTCATTGTAAAAGTACTACATTGATACTAGTTTTGTCACAAAGTACAAATTAAGTTTATCTCAATCTAAAATAAGGGTGGCACAATATAATGGAAAGAAAGTTCCATAATGGATTTGGATGAGTTCCAATGTTAAGACATTGTGACAGATACTACAACAAAAGGTTAAGTATATGACTGCAATTATAGCAGCAAAAGAGGGCATTTGTGTCAAGTAGTTTGTTATCAAACTAGGTGTAGTTCACAGTGGGATAGTACTATGAAGATATATTGTACGACAATATTATCAACATGTTTTAACCCCAAAGAACTAAAGGTCACACCAAAGGACCAAATTAGTACGAAGCCATCTCATTAGAGAATGAGTGATGCGTAGAGACGCAAAGACATGCAATTACACACGGACCTGGAAGTGTCAGATCTGGAGATCAGTTGACCACTAGCAATCGTGTACATACGACACCAGAAAGCCATAGGTGTTGAATACACAAAGGTTTGAAACTAGATTATTGACTCTAGTGCAAGTGGGAGACTGTTGGAGATATGCCCAAGAGGCAATAATAAAGTGGTTATTATCATATCTTCATACTTATGATAAATGTTTACATACCATGCTATAATTGTATTAATAGGAAACATTAATACTTGTGTGATTTGTAAACATAAAAGAGTCCCTAGTAAAGCCTCTTGTTAAACTAGCTTGTTGGTTAATATATGATCATGGTTTCCTGATCATGAACATAGAGATGTTATTAACAACAGGGTCATATCATTAGGAGAATGATGTGATGCACATACTCCTATAGCTAAGCGTAGCATAAAGGTCAAGTCATTTAATATAGTTCATTTGCTATAAGCTTTCTGATACATAGTAACCTAATTCCTTCGACCATGAGATCATGTTAATCACCATCACCGGAAGGATGCTTTGATGACATCAAACACCACACCGTAACTGGGTGGCTATAAAGGTGGCATTGAGTGTTCAGAAAGTATGGGTTGAGACACATGGATAAGAGTGGGATTTGTCCATCCATATGACGGATAGATATACTCTGGGCCCTCTCGGTGGAATGTCATCCAATTAGCTTGCAAGCATGTGACTGGCTCACAAGGGATCACATACCACGGGAACGAGAAAAGAGTACTTATCGGTAACGAGGTTGAACTAGGTATGCAGAGATACCGACGATCAAAACCTCGGATAAGTAAACTATCGTGAGACAAAGGGAAATTGGTATCGTATGTAAGTGGTTCATTCGATCGCAAAGTAATCGTAGAAATATGTGGGAGCTATATGAATTTCCAGATTCCTCTATTGGTTATTGTTCGGAGAAGTGTCTTGATCATGTCCGCATAATTCACGAACCGTAGGGAGACACACTTAAGGATTCGATGTTGTTTGAGTAGTTATGGAATGATGAGAAAGAGACCAAATGTTGTTCGGAGTCTCGGATGGGATCCGGGATATCATGAAGAGATCCGGAATGGTCCGGAGAATAAGATTCATATAAGGAAAGTCCTGTTTCGGAGTTGGGGAATGGTTCCGGTGTTTTCATCGGGAATGTTCTAGAAGGTTCCGGAATGTCCGGCACTCCGAAGGGGAAGGGTACATGAATGTGTTATACCAAGTTGGAATGATTGCATCATGTACTAAGTGTCATCGCTGAACAAAATAGAGGATTTAATCAAATCCTTGTTTCAAAAGTCAAACGCCAATTTGAAAGTCAAACGGCTATTTTTGGGAAGTGGAGAGGGAGGTGGAAACCGAGTTGGGGAGGAGTCCCTCCTCCACCGCCGGCCCACTTGGGATCCGAGTTGGGGAGGGATTCCCCTCCCCTTGGCTGGCGCCTCCCTCCTATAAGAGGAGGGGCAGGGCTCCCCTCCTAGCACACAAGATTGCCCCCTCTAAACCTAACCCTAGCCGCCGCCCACCATAGCCGCCGCCTAGGGTTTCTCCCCTAGCCGCCGACTTGGGCACCTCCAAGCCCTAGCCGCCGGCCCTAGCACCCCCTCCTTGGTGTGTATAAACCCTAGAACACCAAGGGCTCTCTCATAGTCCACCATACTCGCTCCGGCTTAAGGCGAAGCCCTGCGAGATCTCTCCTCTACTTCCGGTACCACGCCGCCGTGCTGCCGGAATCACGAGGAGAGTGCTACAACCTCCCCTGCCTGCTGGAACAAGGGAGAGGAAGGTCTTCGTCGAGTACCGAACGTGTGACCGACTGCGGAAGCGCTGCCGGAACGCAGCACCGGAAGGATCGTCTACGCGATCTTGAGATCCGAAGTGTACGACTACATCACCCACGAGAATTTGCTCTCGTTAACCGCTTTGGATCTTCAAGGGTTAGTATTCTGTTGACTCGTTGCTACAATCTAGTAGATAGATCTTGGCTTGATCATAGATTAGATCTTGATTGTGTGTTCATGCGGTAGAAATTTTTTGTTTTCCATGCTACGAACCCCTTCAGCTTCCCCCTCAACCTTGGTGTAAAGTTTTCGGTTGGCGCCTTCAAGGTCACCGGTTAGTGGATTGTGAGGCCTCCTTTATGGGGGAGCTCACCGGAGAAGAAGGCGAGGCCTTTGTGGCGCTCGGGTGACCTTGTGTGGCCCCGACACCTCTCCAACATAGACGTAGCTCCTTGGGAGTGAACTACGGGAATTATATCTCCATGTCCCTGCTCCGGTTACTTCGTTCCCTTCCTTTACTTCTTGCTATTTACCGTTCTTGTGGTTGTTGTAAGTTATCTTGCATTTAGGTTGTTCACTTAGTTGCACATCTAGATAACTTTCTTTCTCGTTGAGCCTAAAAGTGAGAAACAAATTAAAATTGGGTAGATGCCTATTCACTCCCTCTAGTCGTATCAAGTCGGTACTTTCAAACCCTATCTCGAGCTAGACAGCAGCCGCCGCCGTCGTCTGGTTTTCGGACGAGCTCGACCCCGAGGTATGGAGCAACTACGCCCTCCCTTCTTGCCCTACTGGTTACCCCTAGAACCGCCACCTCACCCTGTCTGGTTTTCCCCTCCATAGTGTCTCCGACGACCGAGAATTGCTCGCCGGAGCCCGAGCTCCACCGCCGCCTTCGTCCGCCTATTGCCGCTGCAAAGGGGAGCAATCTGCACCGAGAAGACCACCACGGTGAACGCCGTACCACTCCGCACCCCGTAGACTGCCCAGGCCTCGCCGGAGACAACCGCCCCGCCGCCGACATCGCTGCCTGAGTCGTCACCACCGCCCATCTCCATCAACTCTGGTGAGCCTCGCCTCTGATGCCCCCCCCACCGTCCGATCTAACACGAACGCTCGAGATTAGAGCAGGCCAGCGAAGGGGTACCGGCCACTGGCAGCTAACCATGTGTCTGCCCAGTCAGCGCCAGTCAGCACGGACTAGTCAACTGACGGTTGACTGCTTAATTAAATCGATTTATTTTTGTAGAAAATAGATGAATCTTGTAAAATCGATAGAAATTAAACTACTGGGCCAAAAATTGCAAATAAGATACGGATGGATTCAGTTTTTCACGTAGAATATTGCTGTATGATTGTTTCATACTTTTGCAGCAAGGTTTTGTCGTGATTAATTAAATGGTTTAATGTCCTAATTAGAGTAATAAATTCATAGGAAAAGTTCTACAACTCCAAAAATTGCAAATGAGGTGTCCCTGGAATCAGTAGAACAAGTAGTTTTTGTTTGTGAATTAAAAAGGTAGCCTTACTATACTGGAAGTTTCAGAAACAATTAAAAGGCTCTCTGGAGTATTTTAATTGTATAAAAAGTTCTGTAACTCATTTTTGGGTGATTCCAGTTGGTACTGGTTCTATTTTAGGTTTCCTACACAGTAGATATTTTCCATGATTTTACAAACTAGTTGACAGCAGTGGTTTAATAATGGGATTAGAACTCCATTATTTGGCCATTGAAATTGCATGCTTTGTTTTCAATACTTTTAAAATGTTTTCCATGCATTCATACAGTAGGTTTACTGAACAAGGTTATAGAAAGCTACTGTAGCATTCTCAACTTGTCATGCATGCATCTTCATTATATTGTTTGTTTATGATTGTTTATGTGTTGCAATTGTGTATCGTGTAGATTGTGACGAGTGCAACGCTTGCTTCTGTGAGGACTGTACTCTCGACTCCTACCGTCAAGGCAAGTAGATGCTATTTTGTTCATTAATTGTCCTACTATTTTCTCTTGTGCATTTATAGTGTATTTTGTAGTTACATGTGTTGGTATTACTATGCTATGTTATGTCCTATGTATTGTGGTAGGGAAATCCTTTGTAGTTGAGCTCCCGTATGATAGATGTGATTAGCATGGTTGTAGATACGAGGAAGGGATCATGCTTTGATAAAGTGAAGGTTTTGTTCTACTAAAACAACAAAAAGTCAATGAACTACCTGGGCGGAGTGGCTGGTTTTTTCATCGGAGTGTGAATAATGGTGGGGAATGCCGCCCAAGGTACTGAGAAGGATTGGTTGTCTTTATTCTAGTGGCTTACGTGTGCAACCATGTGCCAGTGAGAATGGGTGGTTGGTTGGACTCAGTAGTTCGTGGTGACCTGAACCCAGCGTAGCTAGAGATGTAGTGAATGGTAGGTTGGAACCGGTGCGCAGTGGGGTTTGGGGATCTACTTCCTGAACGGTCTCTTCTCGGACTTCTCCCTATCGCCACACAATATGCCTGTGGTGGTACGAGCTGGGATGTCCAGGTCACATGGGTAAAGTGTACTAACCCCTGCAGGGTGTATGATCTAAGTGCTTACCCGTGTCCCCGGTTATGGACAAATGAGTTGTTTGATATTGATACTATGAAATATTCTCGCTCATCCTTATTTCTTGATTTCTAAAACTTGATTGGTGAACTTAATGGGTTGTTGTGAATTAAAATTTGTTTAACAAAGTAGGGCAAAGTGTTTGAAAAATTCAAGCTAGCCACAGCTCCACCAGCCAAATAAGCATGTAGTTGTTAAGTCTATTGTCTCTCTATTTAGTGCTACTTGCCATACATTCCATGTATTGACCCTTCGGGGCTGCTACGTTTTATGTTGCAGGATATTCCGACTCTGATTGATCTGCTAGGTCGCGGTACTTCACTCTACACTTGTTCGCTTGTGGGCAATTTGGAGATTGAAGGAGTATTTACTTATGTTTGATACATTGAATAAGTTTGAACTAGCCTTCGAGCTAAGCCTTATTGTAATAAATGTATACTCTGGATCTTCGTTATTTATGATACATGGATATTTTACTTTGTTATTCATCTAAGTTCTATGTAAGCCAATGAACCGATCCAGGGATTGGCAAGTTGCATAGAAGCTACAGTCTTTTCAGTACTGTAGTGTTACACACCCTGCTCGCCTTCATGTTCCACGAGGCGGTGCTGCTACTGGCAAGGGGAAGAGAGGTCAAGGTGGCCTGCTACCATGGCGGTGGAGGCTTGCGCTGGATCTGTATTCTTTTTTGCTACATTTGTATATATATTTAGCTACACACTCGTATTTGTTTTGCTACTTCGGTATTATGTTAATGCTGCACCGTTTTTTGTTTTTTTCACCGCGAAAAAATGCTTCAATGATGCTACAATGTTAGAGTGTTTTTGCTACAAATATTTTATGATCTTGTTACAATAGCGTAAAGATGTTGCTACGTGATCTCCGACGAGCTATCCGGCAATCTCTCTTGGCGAAAGTTTCCGGCGAGGTTGGGTTTCTTCTACATTAGCACATTTTTCTGCTACCACCGATTCTCTGATTTTGCTACAATAGCGTAAAACTTTTGCTACGAGGTCTCCGGCGAGGTTTTTCCCGACGAGAGTCTCCGGTGATATCTCCAGCAAAGTTGGTTTGCTACACTAGGACGTTTTTTTGCTACACGGTCGCCGGCAAGGTCTCCGGCAAGATCTCTGGCGGGGTCCAGTCTGTTTATGTATTTTTTTAGGCCGAACCTTTTTTGCTACATATAGCAAAAACGCGGGATGAAAGAACAGAAAACAGATCTGACCGTTGATCTGAGTAGATCAGAGGGCCAGGGACCCGAGGATGGAAAGTTTTTATCCCCTAGGGGACGCCTAGCGATGCCCTATTTTTATTGTGTATAGTATCATATGGTAGTATCATAGTAGCATTATATTTAACAATTTGTAAAATCTTAATGTAAAATTGTATATATAAGATTTACATACATTATGATTTCTAGTTTTACGTGCTATGATACGGTATCTACCTATGATACTATAACCCTCTCTTTCTTTGTTAATTATTATGTCACATTAGATTTTTTTCAACATGGCATGCATGATACTAGTTATAATACTTCTACTGGAACTGGCCTTACGTGTGTGTTTTGTTGGAAGTAGCATTTTTTTTACCCTATCTTTTTGTTGTGTAAGAAAAATTTAAATCTTTTAGTTGGTGTACACAACTCGGTGATGAGTTGGATACTTAAATTTCAGATGAAATTTGTAAATTGCTTGTGTTCGAGAACACGGAGATTTGCACAAGGGCCCTTCACATGTGAAGTTGTGGACTACCTTAGGCGCGTTTGGCAGCACATTTTAGCCATGTTGTGCGGTCTGTTTGGTAGGTCGCATGTTTATTTTTGCACCTTGCTAAGAAATGTATGTTATTGTTTGATTACATGCAATGCAACTTGCTAAGAAATGTATGTTTGAATGCAATGCTAATGAAACTTGCATTAGCTAATGCAAACATACTTACATTAGCTAATGCAAACATACATTTCATTAGCTAATGCAACTTGCGGTGTGTTTAGTTGGCTGCAACAATGTTGATATGGTAACCTCTTTTGAGGAGACATGAGGTTACCAACAGGTACTATCTTGCAAATGAAAATCCCTTGTATGATTCCCATAGGACGTTATATCAAGTGGACTTCTTTCATTTGGCATGATGCATGGATGGCTCAAATGCATGATCTTGATGTCCTTATTTGCAGCCAGTTGTTCTCTTGAGAGTGATCGTGTTCGGGGTGTTGTCCAAATCCTGAATGGATCAAGGATAGGAAGCATTTCCAACCTAGGTGCTATCAACACCTTGCAGAACTATGTTGGGTTCACTTCTTCATCCCAGTGGACAACATTGGTCGGCATTCATGTTCTTTTAACCTTCTTATTGGAGCCCTGGCCAGCTTCCTCCACTAAGCACCAACCTTCAAAACCCCCAACAAGAGAAAAATATGCATTGTTAGCAACGCAAACACAATCCAATGCGACAACACCAATAATGCACAAGCCAAATGCAAGATAAATGTTGATCATCTAAGTATATATTGTAAACACTGGCTCAAGATCAGAGAAATAGGACAATGTGCTTGGCTCGTAGACAATGGATACATTTCCCCATATATGCCTATTTTGTAGTGTAAAAAACTAAGTGTGGGTGTCAATGGACAATGAATATTCAGGGACGACGGAGTTAGCGAACCAAGTCACATGCACAAACAATATGGTATGTAGACACCACTAGGGTAGACACCCCCGCCCTGAAATTATATGCAGTCATTGATCAGTCATCAACTAACTTGGTACAAATATCCATCCATTGTTAACATTGGCAAATTTAATCATTGGCTAACAACAATGTTCTTGCCTCATCTCACTGCAGTACATTGTGCCATGTTTTAATCATGGGCATAGGCAACAAAACAATGACAACAAACATTGTAAAAATACTATAGTAGGAACACACATATCATGCACAGAAGAAACACTCAGAACTCGAGAGATGTTCCCTTAGTACCATTTGGGCACAATACTACGTACTAATAAAATCCATCTCTAGAAAATTACTGCATGTTTAAGTGTCCTAATCATTGGTAGTTGGATGAAGTACAAACATTGCCTCATATAGTGCATATTTTGCATGTCAAAACTTACTACATGTGGCAATGCGATATCGGGCACATCCATCACAACAACTATTGCACTTTTCATACACATTTATTGACAGATCAGTAAACTAGACCTGAGAAACACCTAATTTGAAAATAAAAGACCCGTCACCAAATTCTGGCACAACCTATGACAAGCGTTCTCACAGACTGGCACCTCGATGCATCCTTCTCCAGAGTTGTACACCTCTTTATTTCATAGGAAGGTCGAGGCCCTTTTCATAACCAACCCATGATAGTGTTGGAGATATGCCCTAGAGACAATAATAAAAGTGGTTATTATTATATCTTTGTGTTTATGATAAATGTTTACATTCATGCTATAACAGTATTAACCGGAAACAATAATACTTGTGTGATTTGTAAGCTAAGTTAGAGTCCCTAGTAAAGCCTCTTTATAATACTAGCTTGTTGGTTAATAGATGATCGTGGTTTCTCGATCATGAACATTGAGATGTTATTAACATCAAGATCATATCATTAGGAGAATGGTATGATGGACATACTCCTATAGATAAGCGTAGCATAAAGATCAAGTCATTTCAATAGTTTGTTTGCTATAAGCTTTCTGATACATAGTAACCTAATTCCTTCAACCATGAGATCATGCTAATCACCAACACCAGAAGGATGCTTTGATGGCATCAAACACCACACCGTAACTGGGTGGCTATAAAGGTGGCATTGAGTGTTCAGAAAGTATGTGTTGAGGCACATGGATCAAGAGTGGGATTTGTCCATCCATATGACGGATAGATATACTCTGGTCCCTCTCGGTGGAATGTCATCCAATTAGCTTGCAAGCATGTGACTGGCTCACAAGGGATCACATATCACGGGAACGAGAAAAGAGTACTTATCAGTAACGAGGTTGAACTAGGTATGCAGAGATACCGACGATCAAAACCTTGGATAAGTAAACTATCGTGAGACAAAGGGAAATTGGTATCGTATGTAAGTGGTGCATTCGATCGCAAAGTAATCGTAGAAATATGTGGGAGCCATATGAATTTCCAGATTCCTCTATTGGTTATTGATCGGAGAAGTGTCTCGTTCATGTCCGCATAGTTCACGAACCGTAGGGAGACACACTTAAGGATTCAATGTTGTTTAGTAGATATGGAATGTTAGTAGGGATACCGAATGTTGTTCGGAGTCTCGGATGGGATCCGGGATATCACGAGGAGATCCGGAATGGTCCGGAGAATAAGATTCATATAAGGAAAGTCCGATTCCGGAGTTCGGGAAAGATTCCGATGTTTTCACAAGAGAGGTTCTAGAAGGGTCTAGAAGGTTCACCGGACCGGAAGGGGAATGGTCCATGAATGTGTCATGGATAAGTGGAATGATTGGATCATATCCTAGGTTACTTGGTGTGGGAATTTGCAAGAGAGAATTAAATCTCTAAATTGAAAGTCAAACGGGAAGTTTGAAAAGTCAAACTGGAACAATGGTTTCCTAATGGAAGAAGAAACAAGTCCTTCTCCCAATCCAACTTGGGTTTGGGTTTGGATTCAAACCCACCCCTCCCAAGGCTGCCCTCCCTCTCATAAATAGAGGGGGAGGGCTGCCCCAAAAACCAAGCCCTATCCCTCCCACACCCGCGCCGCCGCCAGCCGCCGCCGCGCCACCGACTTGCGCCGCCATCGGCCTATCGCGTCGCCCTAGACGCCGTTGACACCTCCTCCTACCGGTCTTCTAAACCCTAGATCACCGGGAAACCCTAGATCCACCATAACTCTCACCGACTTAGGCGAAGCCCTGCGGGATCTTCCCTCTACTTCCGACACCACGCCGTCATGCTACCGGAATCGCGAGAGGTGAGAACTACAACCTCCACTGCCTGCTGGAACAAGGGAGATGAAGGTCTTCATCGAGTACCGAACGTGTGACCGACCACGGAAGCGCTGCCGGAACACAGCGCCGGAAGGATCGTCTACGCGATCTTGAGATCGACAAGTGTACGACTACATCACCCACGAGAATCTGCTCTCATTAACCACTTTGGAATCTTCGAGGGTGAGTGCTTCTATCGACTCGTTGCTACAATCTAGTAGATAGATCTTGGCTTGTTTGTGTGCATGCGGTAGAATTTTTTTGTTTTCCATGTTACGAACCCCTACAGTGGTATCAGAGCCGTGTCTATATGTAGATCTGTTGCACGAGAAGAACACAATGGTCATTGTGGGCGGTGGTGCTTTTATTATCAATTGCTTTTTGTGTACTTTGCATCTTGCAGTATGATGGGATGAAGTGGCCCGGGCTAACCTTACATGACATCGTTCATGAGACTTGCTCCACGCTCAACATGCAACTTGTATTGCATAAGTGGCTTTGCGAGTGTCTGTCTCTCCCATCATAGTATAGATTCAATTTACAATGGGCACTTGATAGTTCAAACATCAACGTTGTGGTTCTTGTTCGTAAGTTAGAACGACACTTATTGAAAGCCCCAAACCACGTAAAATATGCAAAGAAAATTAGAGGCGGCTAACTTTGTTTTGCAGGGGTGTGCTGTGATGTGATATGGCCATGATTGTGATTATATATGATGTATGCAATGTTCCTTATTGTAAGTTGGCCACCGGCAGGAGCCATATGGTTGTCTTTTAATTCCGTTAAGACCTGCGTGTCTATTCAAAGTAGTTGTAATAGTTGATGCTGGTGGACGACAACCATGAAGCGGCGCCATTGAACTTGATGCCATACCGGTGATGATGGAGATCATGTTCGTGATTGAATATGGAGAACGGAAGCACAAGAAGAAAGGCCATATCATATCACATATTATGAATTGCATGTGATGCTAATCCTTTATGCATCTTGTATTGCTTAGTTTGCGACAGTAGCATTATAAGATGATCCCTCAAGCACAAAATTTCAAGTTATAAAGTGTTCATCCTTAGTAAGCACAGTTCTAAAGCTCGTTGTTTTGAAGCACAAAGTGATGATCGGGTGTGTTAGATTCTGCGAGTGTATACAACGTGAGCAAGCCAGATTTGCTCATGCAGAAGCTAAGGTTTGATCTTGACGAGCCTAGCATGTACAGACATGGTCTCGGAACACGGATCACCGAAAGGTAAAGCATGGGTCATATAGTAGATATGATGAACATGTTGATTGTTCGCCGTTGAAGCTACATCAACTATCGTGATGATCGGTTTTGATGTAGTGGATTTGGTTCGTGTGATCACTAAAGCAATGTGAGGGATATTGTTTTGAGTGGGAGTTCACCTAGATTAATTTAACTATTAATTAGAACTCAATTTGTCATAAACTTAGTCTAAACTATTGCAAATATGTTGTAGATCAATGGCGGCCCCTACCATCAATTTTAATGCGTTCCTAGAGAAATAAAAGTTGAAAAACAATGGAAGCAACTTCGCGGATTGGTTCCGCATTTTGAGGATTGTCCTCAATGCTGGTAATTTGACCTATGTGCTGGATGCACCGCTGGGTGACCCGCCTCTAGCTGATGCTACCGATGAGGTAAAGAATGTTTTCCTCGCTCGGAAGAATCAGTACTCTACAGTTCAGTGTGCTATCTTGTATGGTTTGGAATCGGAGCTTCAGAAAAGGTTTGAGAACCATGACCCACATGATATTGTCCGTGAAATCAAAATGATATTTGAGGCTCACGGGGCAATTGAGAGTTATGAGGCTTCTGAAAAGTTCTTTAACTGCAAGATGGAAGAGGGCAGCTCCGTCAGTGAGCACGTGCTTAAGATGTCTAGGCACGCAAGCAAGCTTCAAAGCTTAGGTATAGTGATTCCTAATGCTTTGGGGATTCATCGTGTCCTCCAATCACTACCACCAAGTTACAAGATCTTTGTGATGAACTACAATATGCAAAACATGGATAAGTCGTTGCCCGAACTCTTCTCCATGTTAAAGTCCGTGGAAGTGGAGATCAAGAAAGAGCACCATGTGTTGATGGTCAATAAGACCACCAAATTCAAGAAGTAAGGCAAGTCTAAGAAAAAGGGAAACTTCAAGAAGGGCGGTAAGAAAGTTACCGTGCCGGCGAAGAAGACCAAGGCTGGGCCTAAGCCTGATACTGAGTGCTTTTACTACAAGGTAGAAGGTCACTGGAAGCGGAATTGCCCTAAGTACTTGGCGGATTTGAAGAACGGCAACATCAAGAAGAAAGTTATATCCGATATACATGTTATTGATGTGTATCTCACTAGTACTCGTAGTAGTGCCTGGGTATTTGATACTGGTTCGGTTGCTCATATTTGTAACTCGAAACAGGTGCTGTAGAATAGACGGAAGCTAGCGAAGAACGAGGTGACGATGCGCGTTGGAAATGGATCAAAGGTTGCTATGATCGCGGTTGGAACGCTACCTCTTCATCTACCATCGAGATTAGTTTTATACTTAAATAATTGTTATTTGGTGCCTGCATTGAGCATGAACATTATATCCGGATCATGTTTATTGTGAGACGGTTACTTGTTTAAGTTCGAGAATAATGGTTGTTTGATTTATATGGGTAATATGTTTTATGCACATGCACCTTTGATAGATGGTGTATTCTTATTGAATCTCGATTGTGGAAATACACACATTAATAACATTGAAGCTAAACGTTTGAAATTGAGCGATAAATCGACCTATGTGTGACACTGTCATCTTGGTCATATTGGAGTGAAGCGTATAAAGAAACTCCATTCCGATGGACTTCTTGAATCACTTGATTTCGAATCACCTGAAAGATGCGAAGCATGTCTGGTGGGTAAAATTACTAAGACTCCATTTTCTGGTATGATGGAGTGAGCTACAGACCTATTAGAAATCATACATACCGATGTGTGTGGTCCAATAAGTGTAGCATCGCGCGGTGGTTATCGCTATGTTCTTACCTTCACGGATGACTTGAGTAGATATGGGTATATCTATTTCATGAAACATAAGTCCAAAACTTTTGAGAAGTTTAAGGAATTTCAAAGTGAGGAAGAGAATCAACGTAACAAGAAGATTAAATTTCTACGATCTGATTGTGGAGGTGAATATCTAAGTTACGAGTTTGGCGAGCATTTGAAGAAATGCGGAATACTTTCACAATTGACACCGCCGGGAACACCACAACATAATGGTGTGTTCGAACATCGTAATCGAACTCTCTTAGATATGGTTCGTTCTATGATGTCACTTACAGATTTACCACTATCGTTTTGGGGTTATGCATTAGAAACAGCCACATTCACTTTAAATAGGGCACCATCTAAATCCGTTGAAACGACACCGTATGAATTGTGGTTTGGAAAGAAACCTAAATTGTCGTTCCTTAAAGTTTGGGGTTGTGAATCTTATGTAAAGAATTTACATCCCGACAAGCTTGAACCCAAAGCGGAAAAATGCGTCTTCATAGGATACCCGAAGGAAACTATTGGGTATACCTTCTATCATAGATCCGAGGGAAAAATCTTTGTTGCCAAGAATGGATCCTTTCTAGAGAAGGAGTTTCTCTCGAAAGAAGTGACTGGAAGGAAAGTAGAACTCGACGAGGTTGTTGAACATTCTCTCGAACTTGAGAGTAGCGCAGCACCGGAAGTAGTTCCTGTGGCGCCTACACCAATAAGAAAGGAAGCTAATGATGTTGATCATGAAACTTCAGTTGAAATTACTACAGAACCTCGCAGGTCAACGAGAACTCATACCACTCCTGATTGGTATGATCCCGTTATGAGTGTCATGTTGGTGGACAACACCGATGACCCTGTGACATATGAGGAAGCGATGATGAGCCCAGATTCCAATAAATGGCAATAAGCCATGAAATCCGAGATTGGATCCATGTGCGAAAACCAAGTATGGACTTTGGTGGACT
Organism: Avena sativa; assembly: GCA_916181665.1. NCBI lineage: Eukaryota > Viridiplantae > Streptophyta > Magnoliopsida > Poales > Poaceae > Avena > Avena sativa. The sequence goes on along the minus strand of OV702281.1, from coordinate 410,017,393 downwards.
TACCGGATGGCCGGAAGGCTGTCGAGAACAAATGGATTTTCAAGAAGAAAACATATGCTGATGGTAATGTTACTGTATATAAAGATCGACTTGTCGCAAAAGGGTTTCAACAAATTCAAGGAGTTGACTATGATGAGACTTTCTCATCGGTAGCGACGCTAAAGTCTGTGAGGATTATGTTAGCGATCGCTGCATATTATGATTATGAGATATGACAGATGGATGTCAAAACGGCGTTCCTCAATGGAGACATTGATGAAGAGTTGTATATGGTACAACCCAAAGGTTTTGTCGATCCTAAAGATGCTAACAAGGTATGCAAACTTCAACGCTCCATATATGGATTGAAGCAAGCATCCCAAAGTTGGAATCAACGTTTTGATAAGGTAATCAAAAGCTTTGGTTTTATACAAACTTATGGAGAAGCTTGTATTTACAAGAAAGTGAGTGGGAGCTCTGTAACATTCTTAATACTATATGTAGATGACATATTGTTGATTGGGAATGATGTAGACCTTCTTAATAGTGTCAAGATTATTTGAATAATAGTTTTTCAATGAAAGATCTTGGCGAAGCAGCTTACATATTAGGCATAAAGATTTATAGAGATAGATCAAGACGCCTAATATCATTGTCACAGAGTATATATTTGGACAAAGTTCAAAATAGGTTTGGAATGGAAGATAGCAAGAAAGGGTTCTTGCCCATGTTACCCTATACGACCTTGAGTAAAACTCAAAGTCCTGCAATGGCAGAAGATAGAGAAAGGATGAGTAAGGCTCCCTATGCCTCAGCCATAGGATCTCTTATGTATGCCATGCTATGTACTAGACCCGACATTGCATATGCTGTTAGTTTGACTAGCAGATATCAAAGTGATCCAGGAGTGGATCATTGGACAACGGTCAAAAACATCCTTAAGTATTTGAGAAGAACTAAGGATATGGTTCTTTCTTATGGAGGTGATGAACAACTCATTGTTAATGGTTACACTGATGCTAGTTGGAACACCGATCTAGATGATTCTAAATCTCAATCTGGATACGTATTTACTTTGAATGGTGCAACAGTTAGCTGGAGGAGTGCAAAGCAAAGCGTTGTGGTGATATCTTCAACTGAATCGAAATACATAGCTGCTTCAGAGGCTTCACAAGAGGCGATATGGATGAAGGAGTTCATTACAGAGCTCGGTGTGGTTCCAAGTGCGCTGGACCCAATGTCTATCTATTGTGATAACATGGGCGCCATAGCCAATGCACAAGAACCAAGGTCACACAAGAAGCTGAAGCATATCAAGCTATGTTTTCACGCTATTCGAGAGCATGTCCAAGATGGAGACATAAAGATTTGCAAAGTACACACAGATCTGAATGTGGCGGATCCGTTGACTAAACCTCTCCCGAGGGCAAAACATGACCAACACCAAACCGCCATGGGTGTTCGGTATATTACCATGTAATCTAGATTAGTTGACTCTAGTGCAAGTGGGAGAATGTTGGAGATATGCCCTAGAGGCAATAATAAAAGTGGTTATTATTATATCTTTGTGTTTATGATAAATGTTTACATTCATGCTATAACAGTATTAAACGGAAACATTAATACTTGTGTGATTTGTAAGCTAAATTAGAGTCCCTAGTAAAGCCTCTTTATAATACTAGCTTGTTGGTTAATAGATGATCGTGGTTTCTCGATCATGAACATTGAGATGTTATTAACATCAAGATCATATCATTAGGATAATGGTATGATGGACATACTCCTATAGATAACTGTAGCATAAATATCAAGTCATTTCAATAGTTCGTTTGCTATAAGCTTTCTGATACATAGTAACCTAATTCCTTCGACCATGAGATGATGCTAATCACCATCACCAGAAGGATGCTTTGATGACATCAAACACCACACCGTAACTAGGTGGGTATAAAGGTGGCATTGAGTGTTCAAAAAGTATGTGTTGAGGCGCATGGATCAAGAGTGGGATTTGTCCATCCATATGACGGATCTGGGCCCTCTCGGTGGAATGTCTTCCAATTAGCTTGAAAGCATGTGACTGGATCACAAGGGATCACATATCACAGGAACGAGAAAAGAGTACTTATCAGTAACGAGGTTGAACTAGGTATGCAGAGATATCGACGATCAAAACCTCGGATAAGTAAACTATCGTGAGACAAAGGGAAACTGATATCGTATGTAAGTGGTTCATTCGATTGCAAAGTAATCGTAGAAATATGTGGAGCCATATGAATTTCCAGATTCCTCTATTGGTTATTGATCGGAGAAGTGTCTCGTTCATGTCCGCATAGTTCACGAACCGTAGGGAGAAACTCTTAAGGATTCGATGTTTTTAGTAGATATGGAATGTTAGTAGGGATACCGAATGTTGTTCGGAGTCTCGGATGGGATCCGGGATATCACAAGGAAATCCGGAATGGTCCGGAGAATAAGATTCATATAAGGAAAGTCCGATTCCGGAGTTCGGGAAAGATTCCAATGTTTTCATCGGAGAGGTTCTAGAAGGGTCTACAAGGTTCACCGGACCGGAAGGGGAATGGTCCATGAATGTGTCATGGATAAGTGGAATGATTGGATCATATCCTAGGTCACTTAGTGTGGGAATTTGCAAGAGAGAATTAAAGCTCTAAATTGAAAGTCAAACGAGAAGTTTGAAAAGTCAAACGGGAAGTTTGAAAAGTCAAACTGGAACAATGGTTTCCTACTGGAAGAAGAAACAAGTCCTTCTCTCAATCCAACTTGGGTTTGGGTTTGGATTCAAACCCACCCTCCCAAGGCTGCCCTCCCTCTCATAAATAGAGGGGGAGGGCTGCCCCAAAAACCAAGCCCTAGCCCTCCCACACCCGCGACGCCGCCGCCAGCCGCCGTCGCCCTAGCCGCCATCGACACCTCCTCCTCCTCCCAGTCTTCTAAACCCTAGATCACCGGGAAACCCTAGATCCACCATAACTCCCACCGGCTTAGGCGAAGCCCTGCAGGATCTTTCCTCTACTTTCGACACCACGTCGTTGTGCTGTCGGAATCGCGAGGGGAGAACTACAACCTCCGCTGCCTGCTGGAACAAGGGAGAGGAAGGTCTTCATCAAGTACCGAACGTGTGACCGACTGCGGAAGCGCTGCCGGAACACAGCGCCGGAAGGATCGTCTACGCGATCTTGAGATGGGCAAGTGTACGACTACATCACCCACGAGAATCTGCTCTCGTTAACCACTTTGGAATCTTCGAGGGTGAGTGCTTCTATCGACTCATTGCTACAATCTAGTAGATAGATCTTGGCTTGTTTGTGTGCATTCGGTAGAATTTTTTGTTTTCCATGCTACGGATCCCTACAGATAGTAGGATCCTGACCTAACCCGGAGCCTAAAGGTCCAATGACCCACACAAAATAGCTGATCAAATTGCGGAGTGGCCATCTCTTAAAAAGAGGCTCACTTTTCCCCTATTATATAGAATGAAAAGAACTACTGTTTTAGAGACAGGAACATTTTTAGAGACCGGAGCTAATGAAAAGGTATGTACACATCACTAGGTTCGACGACTGATGGCGCCTAAGAGCGCTTCATCGGGAAACCCCAAGAGCAAGGTGTGAAGAGCACATCAGCAAGTGTTCCCTCAGTAAGAAACCAAGGTTATCGAACAAATAGGAGGAAGGAAACGTCTCAAAGGTGTTGCAAGCAACTTGGAGACCTACACAACACAAACTCAAGACTTTGCCCCCACGAACAATGAGGTTGTCAATCTCATCGGTTGTTGTAACAAAGGATTAACTGTATGGTGTGGAAGGTAAAAGTGGTTTGCAGAAAGTAAACAGTAACAATGGAAGATGTATCAATGGTAAAGATTGGAACGGGGTCCATAGTTCACTAGAGGTGTTCTCCTTAGATAACAAACATGGCATGTTGGGTAAACAAATTACAGCAGGGCAATTGACAGGACTGAGCAAGGATAACATGTAGGGGTTCGTAGCATGGAAAACAAAAAATTTCTACCGCATGCAAACAAACAAGCCAAGATCTATCTACTATATTGTAGCAACGAGTCAATAGAGGAACTCACCCTCGAAGATTCCAAAGCGGTTAACGAGAGCAGATTCTCGTGGGTGATGTAGTCGTACTCTTGCCGATCTCAAGATCGTGTAGACGATCCTTCCGGCGCTGCGTTCCGGCAGCGCTTCCGCAGTCGGTCACACGTTCGGTACTCGATGAAGACCTTCCTCTCCCTTGTTCCAGTAGGCAGCGGAGGTTGTAGCACTCTCCTTGCGATTCCGGCAGCACGACGGCGTGGTGTCGGAAGTAGAGGGGATATCCCGCAGGGCTTCGCCTTAAGCCGGAGCGAGTATGGTGGTGTATGAGAGAGGCCTTGGTGATCTAGGGTTTATAGGGCACCAAGGGGGGGCTTGGCTGGTGGCTAGGGTTTGGGGAAACCCTAACTCGCCGAGTTAGAGGAGGCCCTAGGCGGCGGCGACTTGGAGGAGGCAGGCGGCTTGAGGCTAGGGTTTTGGGTGTGAGGGGTTGGGGGCGCCCTACCCCTCCTTATATAGGTGGAGGGTGGCCGGTTGGGAGGAGGGAGTCCTCCCCCAACTCGGCCTCCTTGGACGGCGGGTGGAGGGAGGGGAACTCCTCCCCAAGTAGGTTTCCTACTCTCCCTCCACCAAGCAAACTTGCCGTTTGACTTTTTCAAATTGGCGTTTGACTTTCAAACTAGGATTTGATTTCTCCCTTTATTTTGCCCAGCCAAGTGACCTAGTACATGATGCAACCATTCCATATTGTCATGACACATTCATGTACCCTTCCCCTCCGGAGTGCCGGACCTTCCGGACCCTTCTAGAACATTCCTAGTGAAAACACCGGAATCATTCCCCAACTCCGAAACAGGACTTTCCTTATATGAATCTTATTCTCCGGACCATTCCGGATCTCCTCGTGATATCCCGGATCCCATCCGAGACTCCGAACAACATTCGGTCTCTTACTCATCATTCCATAACTACTCAACAACATCGAATCCTTAAGTGTGTCTCCCTACGGTTCGTGAATTATGCGGACATGATCGAGACACTTCTCCGATCAATAACCAATAGAGGAATCTGTAAATTCATATGGCTCCCACATATTTCTATGATTACTTTGGGATCGAATGAACCACTTACATACGATACCAATTTCCCTTTGTCTCATGATAGTTTACTTATCCGAGGTTTTGATCGTCGGTATGTCTGCATACCTAGTTCAACCTCGTTACCGATAAGTACTCTTTTCTTGTTCCCGTGATATGTGATCCCTTGTGAGCCAGTCACATGCTTGCAAGCTAATTGGATGACATTCCACCGAGAGGGCCTAGAGTATATCTATCCGTCATATGGATGGACAAATCCCACTCTTGATCCATGTGTCTCAACCCATACTTTCCGAACACTTAATGCCATCTTTATAGCCACCCAATTACGGTGTGGTGTTTGATGTCATCAATGCATCCTTCCGGTGATGGTGATTAGCATGATATCATGGTCGAAGGAATTAGGTTACTATATATCAGAAAGCTTATAGCAATTGAACTATTAAAATGACTTGATCTTTATGCTACGCTTATCTATAGGAGTATGTCCATCATACCATTCTCCTAATGATATGACCTTGTTATTAACAACATCTCAAATGTTCATGATCAAGAAACCATGATCATCTATTAATTAACAAGCTAGTATTTATAAAGAGTCTTTACCAGGGACTCTAATTTAGTTTACAAATCACACAAGTATTAATGTTTCTGGTTAATACTGTTATAGAATGAATGTAAACATTTATCATAAACACAAAGATATAATAATAACTACATTTATTTTTGCCTCTAGGGCATATCTCCAACAGTCTCCCACTTGCACTAGAGTCAACTAATCTAGATTACATGGTAATATACCGAACACCCATGGTAGTTTGGTGTTGGTCATGTTTTGCCCTCGGGAGAGGTTTAGTAAACGGATCCGCCACATTTAGATCTGTGTGTACTTTGCAAATCTTTATGTTACCATCTTGGACATGTTCTCGAATAGCGTGAAAACGTAGCTTGATGTGCTTCAGCTTCTTGTGTGACCTTGGTTCTTGCGCATTGCTATGGCGCCCATATTATCACAGTAGATAGACATTGGGTCCAGCGCACTTGGAACCACACCGAGCTCTGTAATGAACTACTTCATCCATATCGCTTCTTGCGAAGCCTCCGAATCAGCTATGTATTCCGATTTAGTTGAGGATCTCGTCACAACGCTTTTCTTTGCACTCCTCCAGCTAACTGCTGCACCATTCAAAGTAAATACGTATCCAGATTGAGATTTAGAATCATCCGGATCGGTGTTCCAACTAGCATCGGTGTAACCATTAACAACGAGCTGTTCATCACCTCCATAAGAAAGAACCATATCCTTAGTTCTTCTCAAGTACTTAAGGATGTTTTTAACCGCTGTTCAATGATCCACTCCTGGATCACTTTGATATCTGCTAGTCAAACTAACAGCATATGCAATGCCGGGTCTAGTACATAGCATGACATACATTAGAGATCCTATGACTGAGGCATAGGGAGTCTTACTCATCCTTTCTCTATCTTCTGCCGTTGCTGGACTTTGAGTTTTACTCAAGGTCGTATTGGGCAACATGGGCAAGAATCCTTTCTTGCTATCTTCCATTCCAAACCTCTTTAGAACTTTGTCCAAATATGTACTATGTGACAATGATATTAGGCGTCTCGATCTATCTCTATAAATCTTTATGCCTAATATGTAAGCTGCTTCGCCAAGATCTTTCATTGAAAAACTATTATTCAAATATTCTTTGACACTATTAAGAAGGTCTGCGTCATTCCCAATCAACTATACGTCCTCTACATATAGTATTAAGAATGCTACAGAGCTCCCACTCGCTTTCTTGTAAATACAAGCTTCTCCATAAGTTTGTATAAAACCAAAACTTTTGATTACCTTATCAAAATGTTGATTCCAACTTCGAGATGCTTGCTTCAATCCATATATGGACCGTTGAAGTTTGCACACCTTGTTAGCATCTTTAGGATCGACATAACCTTTGGGTTGCATCATATACAACTCTTCATCAATGTCTCAATTGAGGAACGCTGTTTTGACATCCATCTGCCATATCTCATAATCATAATATGCAGCGATTGCTAACATAATCCTCACAGACTTTAGCTTCACTACTGGTGAGAAAGTCTCATCGTAGTCAACTCCTTGAATTTGTCGAAACCCTTTTGCGACAAGTCGAGCTTTATAGACAGTAACATTACCACCAGCATCTGTTTTCTTCCTGAAAATCCATTTGTTCTCGACAGCCTTCCGGCCATCTGGTAAGTCCACCAAAGTCCATACTTGGTTTTCGTACATGGATCCAATCCCGGATTTCATGGCTTCTTGACATTTATTGGAATCTGGGCTCATCATCGCTTCCTCATATGTCGCAGGGTCATTGGTGTTGTCCACCAACATGACACTCATAACAGGATCATACCAATCAGGAGTGGTACGATTTCTTGTCGACCTGTGAGGTTCTGTAGTAACTTCAACCGAAGTTTCATGATCATCATCATTAGCTTCCTCTCTTATTGGTGTAGGCGCCACAGGAACTACTTCCGATGCTGCGCTACTCGCAAGTTCGAGAGAAGGTTCAACAACCTCGTCGAGTTCTACTTTCCTTCCAGTCACTTCTTTCGAGAGAAATTCTTTCTCTAGAAAGTATCCATTCTTAGCAACAAAGATTTTGCCCTCAGATCTATGATAGAAGGTATACCCAATAGTTTCCTTCGGGTATCCTATGAAGACGCATTTTTCCGCTTTGGGTTCAAGCTTGTCCGGCTGTAACTTCTTTACATAGGCTTCGCAACCCCAAACTTTAAGGAACGACAATTTAGGTTTCTTCCCAAACCATAATTCATACGGTGTCGTTTCAACGGATTTAGATGGTGCCCTATTTAAAGTGAATGCGGTTGTTTCTAATGCATAACCCCAAAACGATAGTGGTAAATCTATAAGTGACATCATAGAACGAACCATATCTAAGAGAGTTCGATTACGACGTTCGGACACACCATTACGCTGTGGTGTTCCCGGCGGTGTCAATTGTGAAAGTATTCCGCATTTCTTCAAATGCTCGCCAAACTCGTAACTTAGATATTCACCTCCACGATCAGATCGTAGAAACTTAATCTTCTTGTTATGTTAATTCTCTACTTCACTTTGAAATTCCTTAAACTTCTCGAAAGTTTCGTACTTATGTTTCATGAAATAGATATACCCATATCTACTCAAGTCATCCGTGAAGGTAAGAACATAGCGATAACCACCGCGCGATGCTACACTCATTGGGCCACACACATCGGTATGTATGATTTCCAATAAGTCCGTAGCTTGCTCCATCATCCCAGAAAATGGAGTCTTAGTCATTTTACCCATCAGACATGCTTCGCATCTTTCAAGTGATTCGAAATCAAGTGATTCAAGAAGTCCATCGGAATGGAGTTTCTTCATATGCTTCACTCCAATATGACCAAGACGACAGTGCCACATATAGGTCGAGTTATCGCTCAATTTCAAACGTTTAGCTTCAATGTTATTAATATGTGTATTTCCGCGATCGAGATTCAATAAGAATAGACCATCTATCAAAGGTGCATGTGCATAAAACATATTACTCATATAAATCGAACAACCATTATTCTCAGACTTAAACAAGTAACCGTCTCGCAACAAACATGATCCAGATATAATGTTCATGCTCAACGCAGGCACCAAATAACAATTATTTAAGTATAAAACTAATCCCTATGGTAGATGAAGAGGTAGCGTGCCGACCGCGATCACATCAACCTCTGATCCATTTCCTACGCGCATCGTCACCTCGTTCTTCGCTAGCTTCCGTTTATTCTGCAGTACCTGTTTCGAGTTACAAATATGAGCAACCGAACCAGTATCAAATACCCAGGCACTACTACGAGTACTAGTGAGATACACATCAATAACATGTATATCGGATATACCTTTCTTCTTGATGTTGCCGTTCTTCAAATCCGCCAAGTACTTTGGGCAATTCCGCTTCCAATGACCTTCTCCCTTGCAGTAAAAACACTCAGTATCAGGCTTAGGCCCAACCTTGGTCTTCTTCGTCGGTGCGGAAAATTTCTTACCACCCTTCTTGAAGTTTCCCTTTTGCTTAGACTTGCCTTTCTTGAATTTGGTGGTCTTATTGACCAACAACACTTGATGCTCTTTCTTGATCTCCACTTCTACAGATTTCAACATGGAGAAGAGTTCTGGCAACGTCTTGTTCATGTTTTGCATATTGTAGTTCATCACAAAGTTCTTGTAACTTGGTGGCAGTGATTGGAGGACATGGTAAATCCCCAAAGCATTAGGAATCACTATACCCAAACTTTGGAGTTTGTTTGCGTGCCCATACATCTTAAGCACATGCTCACTGACGGAGCTGCCCTCTTCCATCTTGCAGTTAAAGAACTTTTCAGAAGCCTCATAACTCTCAACTGCCGCGTGAGCCTCAAATATCATTTTGAGTTCACGGACAATATCATGTGGGTCTTGGTTCTCAAACCTTTTCTGAAGCTCCGATTCCAAACCATACAAGATAGCACACTGAATTGTGGAGTACTGATTCTTCCGAGTGAGGTAAACATTCTTTACTTCATCGGTAGCAGTAGCTGCAGGCGGGTCACCCAGCAGTGCATCCAGCACATAGGTCAAATTACCATCATTGAGGACAATCCTCAAATTGCGGAACCAATCCGTGAAGTTGCTTCCATTGTTTTTCAACGTTTCTTTCTCTAGGAACGCATTAAAATTGATGGTAGGGGCTGGCATTGATCTACAACATATTTGCAATAGTTTAGACTAAGTTTATGACAAATTGAGTTCTAATTAATAGTTAAATTAATCTAGGTGAACTCACACTCAAAACAATATCCCTCACATTGTTTTAGTGATCACATGAACCAAATCCACCACATCAAAACCGATCATCACGAGAGTTGATGTAGCTTCAATGGCGAACAATCAACATGTTCATCATATCTACTATATGACTAATGCTTTACCTTTCGGTAATCCGTGTTCCGAGACCATGTCTATACATGCTAGGCTCGTCAAGATCAAACCTTAGCTTCCGCATGAGCAAATCTGGCTTGCTCACGTTGTATACACTCGCAGAATCTAACACACCCGATCATCACGTGGTGCTTCGAAACAACGAGCTTTAGCAACGGTGCTTACTAAGGGTGAACACTTTAAAACTTGAAATTTGTGTGCTTGAGGGATCATCTTATAATGCTACCGTCATTAACTAAGCAATACAAGATGCATAAAGGATTAACATCACATGCAATTCATAATATGTGATATGATATGCCCTTTCTTCTTGTGCTTCCGATCTCCATCTTCAAGAACGAACATGATCTCCATCATCACCAATATAGCGTCAAGGTCAATGGCACCGTTTCATGGTTGTTGTCCACCAGATTCAACTATTACAACTACTTTGAATAGACATGCGGGTCTTAACAGAAATTAAAGACAACCATATGGCTCCTGCCGGTTGCCAACTTACAATAAGTGACATTGCATACATCATATATAATCACAATCATTGCCATATCACATCACAACACACCCCTGCAAAACAAAGTTAGACGCCTCTAATTTTCTTTGCATATTTTATGTGGTTTGGGGCTTTCAATAAGTGTCGATCTAACTTACGAACAAGAACCACAATGTTGATGTTTGAACTATCAAGTGCCCGTTGTAAATTGGATCTATACTATAATGGGAGAGACTGACATCTGCAAAGCCACTTATGCAATACAAGTTGCATGTTGAGCATGGAGCAAGTCTCATGAACGATGTCATGTAAGGTTAGCCCGGGCTGCTTCATCCCATCATACCGCAAGATGCAAAGTACACAAAAAGCAATTGATAATAAAAGCACCATCGCCCACAATGACCATTGTGTTCTACTCATGCAACAGATCTACAAAATAGACACGGCTCTGATACCACTGTAGGGGTTTGTAGCATGGAAAACAAAAAAATTCTACCGCATGCAAACAAACTAGCCAAGATCTATCTACTAGATTGTAGCAACGAGTCGATAGAGGAACTCACCCTCGAAGATTCCAAAGCGGTTAACGAGAGCAGATTCTCGTGGGTGATGTAGTCGTACTCTTGCCGATCTCAAGATCGTGTAGACGATCCTTCCGGCGTTGCGTTCCGGCAGCGCTTCCGCAGTCGGTCACACGTTCGGTACTCGATGAAGACCTTCCTCTCCCTTGTTCCAGCAGGCAGCGGAGGTTGTAGCACTCTCCTCGCGATTCCGGCAGCACGACGTCATGGTGTCAGAAGTAGAGGGGAGATCCCGTAGGGCTTCGCCTTAAGCCGGAGCGAGTATGGTGGTGTATGAGAGAGGCCTTGGTGATCTAGGGTTTAGAGGGCACCAAGGGGGGGCTTGGCCGGCGGCTAGGGTTTGGGGAAACCCTAACTCGCCGAGTTAGAGGAGGCCCTAGGCGGCGGCGACTTGGAGGAGGCCGGCGGCTTGAGGCTAGGGTTTTGGGTGTGAGGGGTAGGGGGCGCCCTACCCCTCCTTATATAGGTGGAGGGTGGCCGGTTGGGAGGAGGGAGTCCTCCCCCAACTCGGCCTCCTTGGACGGCGGGTGGAGGGAGGGGAAATCCTCCCCAAGTAGGTTTCCTACTCTCCCTCCACCAAGCAAACTTGTCGTTTGACTTTTTCAAATTGGCGCTTGACTTTCAAACTAGGATTTGATTTCTCCCTTTATTTTGCCCAGCCAAGTGACCTAGTACATGATGCAACCATTCCATATTTTCATGACACATTCATGTACCCTTCCCCTCCGGAGTGCCGGACCTTCCGGACCCTTCTAGAACATTCCTAGTGAAAACACCGGAATCATTCCCCAACTCCAAAACTGGACTTTCCTTATATGAATCTTATTCTCCAGACCATTCCGGATCTCCTCGTGATATCCTGGATCCTATCCAAGACTCCGAACAACATGATGGCACACTTGATGGCACACTTATTTTTCTTGCCCCTATAAAAACACCTCAAAGTGTAGACAAATCAAAGCAAAGTAGATACTAAACAAGCCTGGAACATCAAAAATTATAGATACGTTTACGACGTATCAAGCATCCCCAAGCTTAATTCCTGCTCGTCCTCAAGTAGGTAAGTGATAAAAAGAATAATTTTTGAGGTGACATGCACCATCAAAATCAAGATCAAACCATTTGCAAGCATTGAAAGTTGGGATCAAAGAACTCTAAACATGAGCATGAAAGATGGAGTTCTAATAGTAAGACAAAGTAACTATGCATGCAACAAGACGAGTCCGAGTCTGGCTAGCGCGGACTTGTGCATGGCACTCTTCGGGTCCCCCACCAGAGGTGGATGGGACGCGAGGTACGTGGTGGCTGCCATGATCGCAGCCTGTGGCGTCTTCGGTATGACGTTGCCGTTGATGTCCATCTCCATGAAGGATGTGTTGAGTTTTTTGGTGACCTCACGTCTGGCGGCGGGGTCCATCTGCTCTGTGCGAGAGTGATGCTTGTTGGCATGGTTGCCGTGCGAGCTGGAGCCACTAGCGGCAGAGAGCACAGCTCGCCGCGCGCTAGACTCTGACGCTGCCTGCTTGCGTTTGTCGAGTTCCTCCTGTAGTTTTACCTGCCTTTTGTGCTCACCGATGAGGATGAGGTGGTACGCCATCAGCAGATCCCGTGAAGAATTCACAGGTAGGATCTTGTTACCCGCCACGGCTTCACGTGCCTGGCGCCAGCCGTCCTCGTTGAGGTTGGTCCTCTGGTAGGCGTCAACGTCGCCTTCGTTGGGCTGGAGGGGAGGGTTTCCTCCATTCCCTCCGTTCCCAGCCTACGGGTTGGGCGGTGGATTGGGTGGTGGGTTGGGTGCAGTCGAACTTGGTGGCACTTCCGATTCACCATGAATAACCACGACGCATTGGTAGCGCCTGCGGATTGGGTCGCTGCTGCCGTAGCTTTCGGATCCGGAACCGTAGGTTCCTTCGTCTGATGGAGGTCCGCACAGATCTGAGTTGCAGCTGCTGCTGTCATAGGACTCATCTATCAGCGTTGATGTGCATAGCACGCTGATGGGTGGGACCCATGAAGCAGGCCAGATGGATGGTGGCGGCACCCGCTCTGGTAGGCGGAGAGTGCCAGTCTGCCCCACGTGGAAGCAAAAGCTTCCGAACAGAATCTCGAGCCCGTCGCCTACGGGCTCGAAATCCTTCATGGTGGTTGGCGAGTGGGCGGTGAAGTCGAAAGCGCCGAAGAGGAGGTGGATCTCCGTGGCCTATGAGTTGTAGATTGCTTCGGATGGGACTGCCATGATCACACAATCAGCTCCCCCAGTTCCCACAGACGACGCCAATTTACGAGGTTTAATCTCGTCAATGCCCATTGTTATGGACTTGGGTTTTGGAGAAGATGGGGATGCTGGAGATCACGGAATGGTTAGCAAACAAGCAACACGGGGACATGAAGTTTACCCAGGTTCAGGCCCCCGAAGGGAAAACCCTACTCCTGCTTGTCTGCTCTTGATTACGGCGGAACCGAAAGTTACAGGGGTGCGCAGATGCATTCTGGCATGAAGGTGTGTATGCGGTGAGTTGAGAGGTCCTCCTCGCTGTGCCCTCCTAGCCTTTATATAGTCAAGCAGGTCCCGGGCCTAGGTTGAGTAGGTTACAGATTAGGGTTAGCCCCTTTAAAATTCTATCTACTCTAGTCTTGTTCTCCAAGGATCCGAAGGAGTCATGGGCTTGGGCTAGCCGAAAGTCTCCGCATGCCACATATGTTCTTGTGGGACTTCCTTGGATGGACCAGGTATACTAATATCGTGTACCCATAGGGTATAACCATGTCAGCTGCAAACAAATATCATGAATAACATGCATTGAAAAACGTTTGTTTGTTTCACATACAGAAAACATAGCATAGTGGCATTCAGTTTGTCCCTCATGGAGTAGCAAATAGATGCATAGGACACCTTCAAAGTTCATAAGAGTGACTAGATACAAATAGCACAAGAACAAGCAATATCAACAATATGCATCAATCAATAAGTTTTGGGACAATGCACATAGAACTAAGAATGGCAACTATGCTCTCTTAACTGGTGCCTAAAGATAGAAGGTGGAGACTCAATATAATGGTGGAAGAAAGGCCCTTCATAAAGGGAAGCAGGGATTTCAAGTTTCAAAAAGAGATTCCAAAAATTATGATACCTGTTAGCTTCCATCCCTCATTGCCCCTATCATAAGCATCTTGAAATGATTAAGGTTAAAGTGAACAAACTATGGAGTATATGCTTGATAAAGTATAAGTTGGCAATCTCATGTCCCTTGAATACGAGGGCCGCTCCTCATGCTACTCAACTTTAGTCACCTGTAAGTTCTTGTCATAGTAAGTACATGTGTATCATAGAGAACCGCCAACGGGGTACCCCTTGCACATGGTACAGGAGCTATCCCATAACCAAAATGACAAGGCAAGCAGACAATGAGCATCTCAGCGATATTTTTATTTGCTATTTGCATAGGTTTTTATTAAGGATGCTTCATAGATTGCTCATTATGGTGATGCTGCAAGTTTCCACCAAGATTAGGCATGGCTTAGGCTAGCGGCCCAGGCGTTTCTCTAACACACATACATAACTCCATGGACTTACAAGCTCCCCTTTTATTTCACACCGACGACATCTATAGACAAAAGAACATGATATCAACTATGTACAATGTACAAGTGCAATGTTGAAAGCGTTCCCCGTGACAACACGATTCTGCTAATTCCAACATATAAGTGCAAGAATATACAACATAGATGACACAATGGTTCAAGTTTATTAGGGGCAAGAAAAATAAGTGTGCCATCAAGTTTGTGAGAGCTTTAATCACTAAGTGTAACACACCATGCATAGGAATTTATAGTGGACACTTTGGAATAACTTGGTTTCTTGGGAGTTGGATGCATGAGTAGAGCTTACTCATACAAGTGGAGGATAGCAAAAGACTGAGAGCGACCAACTAAGAGAGCAATAATGGCCATAATCATGCAGAGAGACAAAACATTACTAAGCAAAGCATAGAGTGGTACTACAAGTCAAGGACTAAATGATCATAGAGGCTATGGTGACTTGTTCATAGTCATATCATGGTGTGAGAATGTGCTAAGTCAACCCAAACAAAGGATCAAAGGAGAATACCACAATACTAAGCTTTTGCATGCTAAAACAACGCATGATTCTTTCAAGTCACACTAAGCAATCCCAATTGTTTGGAACAAGTAATGCTACAGCAATAATCACTAAGCATAAGGTCAAAACAACACCTAGCATGACATCATAAAGTCTAAGTCACAGTCAAAGCAAGCTCCTCTTGCACTACTCAAGCAAGAACTTTCTACTCCTTTCCAACACCAATCATCTTATTTGAAACAACACAGCAAGGACGGGGGTCCAAACTACTTTACTCAAGCAAACTAAGCAAAGCAAACAAAAACTAAGACGCTCCAAGAATAACACAACAATGCATGAATCAATAAAACGAAGTGTCTAGAAAGACCTGAGATTTTTATTGATGAAGAAGGGGATGCCTTGGGCATCCCCAAGCTTTGACGCTTGTACCTCTTGAATATTTCTTGGGGTGACACGGGGTGACATCCCCAAGCTTGATATTTTGTCCATTCTTCATCTCATTACATCATTCTCTCTCTACACCTGAGATTTTTCCTTCATACAAAACTTGACACAATCTTCATTAGCAACATTAGTGTATTCAAAAGATAATAGACCCTTGGGTTTAGCTTTAGAACAACAAAATTTCACTAAAAACACAAGATACTGTAGAAATTCCCTAAAAAATCTCAATTTCCCAAAAAGAACCCAAAAAGGAATCAATAAGAAGCAAATGCAAATAATGCCAGAAATCTGTCAAAACAGACCAGCAGGTAGAAACCGATTTTTTCGAAGACCTTCTATTACTCAAATCAAAAAGTGTTAAACTAACGAAAGTTAGCTAACATACCGGGGGATTTATTTGTAAAATATCATATCAATCTGGCTTACATAGATTCCTCACGAATTTTTATGGTGGAGCACTAAAATCTGTTTCGGGACAGCAACTCCCCAAATCTTACTTCCCTCTCATTAGAGGTCATTATTGGCACAAAAATCAAACAAAAAGGATAATAAGAGGTCATTACTGAAGTAATAACTTCCAAGACTCAAGAAAACTCTTGGGTTATCTCCCAACAAGTACTTTTCTTTAACGCCTTTAAGTTAGGCACAAGAAACAAGAATCAAGTATTTTCAAATGAAGAAGTATTAACATCAAACCTTGCTTTCAAAGGAGGAGCAAAAAGCAACTTCTCTCTCCTCATAGGGAAGTGTTCAATACCTTTCTTGAATGGAAATTGTTATTTAATGGTGTCTTCTTTCATATGGATGATGGCACCAACAGTTGTAAGAAAAGGTCTTCCCAAAGTAGTAGGACAGGAAGCATTGTATTCAACATCCAAAACATAGAAATCAACATGGACATAAGCATTGTTAACCATAATAAGAACATCATTAACACTCCCCATGATTTTCTTCTTAGCATTATCATTAAGTGGGGCATCCAAATAACAATCTTCCAAAGGTGGCAAATCAAGCATTTCATAAATCTTCCTAGGGATAATAGAGACACTAGAACCAAGATCACATGAAGCTTTGAGATCAAAGTCATTCACTTGCATATTAATAATGGGTTCCCAACTATCTTCTGATTTCCTAGGAATAGAAGATTTGTGTTTCAACTTCTCTTCCTTAATTTTAACAAGATCATCTGTAATGTGTTTGGTGAAAGCTACATGCATATCACTAGCATCAGGACTTCTAGCAAGCTTTTGCAGGAACATAATCACTTCAGAAATATTGCAACCATCAAGATCAAAATCAAACTTAGCATCACTAGTAGTAGACTCATTGGGCTTAGGCATTGTAGGAGGAGGAATAGAGACTTCTTGTGGTTTAGTGGCATCCATATTAGTGGTGGTGATGGTGCACACACTATTGTTTCTAGCAATTTTATCTTCCATTTCCCACTTAGCATGAAGCTGGGCTAAAGGTCTAACATTTTCATCAATAGTAACTTGTATGGCATGGGTAGCATCAAAGGTAGTTTCCATGGTTTCAGGTTTAGCAGCCATTTTATTAATCAAAGAGGACTGTGCTTCAGACAAAGAGGAATATTTTTCTCAACATTTAAAAGCTTTTCCTCCACAGTATTGTTGAAAGTGGTTTATTTACTAATAAAGTCTTTGAGCATGACTTCAAGTTCAGAGGGGGCACTTCTAGTATTGTTGTAGGAGTTTCCATAGGTATTGCCATTATTAGTCGGATAAGGCCTATAATTGTTGTTACTACCAAAATTATTCCTATAGGAATTGTTGTTGAAATTGTTGTTTCTAGTGAAGTTCACATCAACTTTCTCTTATTGAGCAACCAAAGAGGATAAGGGAGCATTATTTAGATCTAAAGGTGACATGGTTATACCCCACGGGTACATGAACTTAGCATACCTGGTCCATCCCAAGGAAGGCCCACAAGAATATACACGGCCCATGAAGACTTTCAGGTGGCCCAAGCCCAGGATGTCTTCGGATCCTTGGAGAGCAAGACTAGAATAGATAGGATATTCAAAGGGGAAAACTGTAGGGGTTCGTAGCATGGAAAACAAAAAAATTCTACCGCATGCACACAAACAAGCCAAGATCTATCTACTAGATTGTAGCAACGGATAGAAGCACTCATCCTCGAAGATTCCAAAGAGGTTAATGAGAGCAGATTCTCGTGGGTGATGTAGTCGTACACTTGCCGATCTCAAGATCGCGTAGACAATCCTTCTGGCGTTGCATTCCGGCAGCGCTTCCGCAGTCGGTCACACGTTCGGTACTCGATGAAGACATTCCTCTCCCTTGTTCCAGCAGGCAGCGGAGGTTGTAGTTCTCCCCTCGCGATTCCGGCAGCACGACGACGTGGAGTCGAAAGTAGAGGGAAGATCCCGCAGGGCTTCGCCTAAGCCGGATGCGAGTTATGGTGGATTAGGGTTTCCCGAAGATCTAGGGTTTAGATGACCGAGAGGAGGAGGAGGTGTCGGCGGCGGCTAGGGCGGCGCAGCGGCGGTTTGGGCGTGGCGGAGGCGGCGCTGGTGTGGGGAGGGCTTGCCTCTTGTGTGTTTGGGGCAGCCCTCCCCTTCTATTTATGAGAGAGAGGGGCAGCCTTGGGAGGGGTGGGTTTGAATCCAAACCCAAACCCAAGTTGGATTGAGAGAAGGACTTGTTTCTTCTCCAACTAGGAAACCATTGTTCTAGTTTGACTTTTCAAACTTCCCATTTGACTTTCAATTTAGAGCTTTATTTCTCTCTTGCAAATGCCAACATCAAGTGACCTAGGATATGATCCAATCATTCCACATATCCATGACACATTCATGGACCATTCCCCTTCCGGTCCGGTGAACCTTCTAGACCCTTCTAGAACCTCTCTGATGAAACCATCGGAAACTTTCCCGAACTCCGAAATCGGACTTTCCTTATATGAATCATATTCTCCGGACCATTCCGGATCTCCTCGTGATATCCCGGATCCCATCCGAGACTCCGAACAACATTCGGTATCCCTATTAACATTCCATATCTACTAAACAACATCGAATCCTTAAGTGTGTCTCCCTACGGTTCGTGAATTATGCGGACATGATCGGGACACTTCTCCGATCAATAACCAATAGAGGAATCTGGAAATTCATATGGCTCCCACATATTTCTACGATTACTTTGCGATCGAATGAACCACTTACATATGATACCAATTTCCCTTTGTCTCACGATAATTTACTTATCCGAGGTTCTGATCGTCGGTATCTCTGCATACCTAGTTCAACCTCGTTACCGATAAGTACTCTTTTCTTGTTCCCGTTATATGTGATCCCTTGTGAGCCAGTCACATGCTTGCAAGCTAATTGGATAACATTCCACTGAGAGGGACCAGAGTATATCTATCCGTCATATGGATGGACAAATCCCATTCTTGATCCATGTGCCTCAACCCATACTTTCTGAACACTCAATGCCACCTTTATAGCCACCCAGTTATGGTGTGGAGTTTGATGTCATCAAAGTATCCTTCCGGTGATGGTGATTAGCATGATCTCATGGTCGAAGGAATTAGGTTACTATGTATGAGAAAGCATATAGCAAATGAACTATATTAAATGACTTGATCTTTATGCTACGTTTAACTATAGGAGTATGTCCATCATATCATTCTCCTAATGATATGACCCTGTTGTTAATAACATCTCTATGTTCATGATCAGGAAACCATGATCATATATTAACCAACAAGCTAGTTTAATAAGAGGCTTTACTAGGGACTCTTTTATGTTTACAAATCACACTAGTATTAATGTTTCCGGTTAATACAATCATAGCATGGTATGTAAACATTTATCATAAGCATGAAGATATGATAATAACCACTTTATTATTGCCTCTTGGGCATATTTCCAACACAAACCCTAAAACCTGTAACCGACTTGATCTGTGTCCGGGACCTGCCTATCTCCATATAAAGGCTAGGAGGGCACGACGAGGAGGGCACTTCATACCATCGCATACACACCTCCACGCCAGATTGCATCTGCGCACACTTGTAACTTTTGGTTTCGCCGTAATCAAGAGCAGACAAGCAGGAGTAGGGTTTTCCCTCCGGGGGCCTGAACCTGGGTAAACCTCGTGTCCGCGTGTTGCTTGTTTGCTAACCGTTTCGCGATCTCCAGCATCCCAAGCTCATAACAATGGGCATTGACAAGATTAAACCTCGTCAATTGGCGCTGTCTGTGGGAACTGGGGGCTCTGATTGTGCGATCGTGACAGTCCCAACCAAAGCGATCTACAACTCCTCAGGAACGGAGAGCCATCTCCTCTTCGGTGCTTTCGAATTCACCGCCCACTCGCCAGCCACTCTGAAGGACTTCGAGCCCATTGGCGACGGGCTCGAGATCATGTTCGGGAGCTTCTGCTTCCAGGTGGGGCAGACCGACACTCTCCATCTCCGAGAGCGGGTGCCCCTGCCATTGATCAAGCCCGCTTCATGGGCTTAACATCCCATGCTACGCACATCACCATCGACAGATGAGTCCTATGACAGCAGCAACTGCAACTCAGATCTGTGCGATCCACCATCGGAGGAAGGGACCTACGGTTCTAGATCCGAAAGCTGCGGCAGCAGCGATCCGATCTACGAGCGCTACCAATGCGCCGCAGTTATCCAGAGCGACGTAGATCAGGAACACAACCTGCCACCCAACCCGCAGGGTAGAAACGTCGAGAACAGGATAAACCAGTCCTCCTGCCCAACGAGGAGGACACCGATCCCAATCGGGTAATCCACCTCAGCGAGGAAGGATCGGCTCAAGCACACGAAGCCATGGCAGGCAACAAGATCCTGTCTGTGGGTGCCTCGTGGGACCTACTGATGGCGTACCGCCTGCTCCTCGTCGAAGAGCACAAAAATCAGGTGAAGATGCAAGAAGTGCTTGACAAGCGCAAGCAAGCGGCCTCGGAGTCCAGTGCGTGGTGAGCTGCGCTCTCCGCCATGGGCGGCTCCAGCTCGCACGGCAACCACGGCAACAATCACCATTCTCGCATGGAGAACATGGACCTCGCTGCACGTCGTGAGGTGACCCGAACCCTCAACACATCTTTCATGGAGATGGATGCCAACGGCAACGTCATCCCGAAGACACCGCAAGCTGCAATCATGGCAGCCACCACATACCTCGCGTCCCATCCACCTCTAGTGGGGGACCCGAAGAGGGCCATGCATAACTCCGCACTGGACGGACTTGGACTCGTGGGAGCTGCGCTCCACGGAGAAGTCCCTGAGGAGCCGAAGAAGAAGGCTACGGTCAGGTTGAACCGCAGTCCTACACCCTCATCCGACGAGGAAGAACATGACCTGCCTCGGCGGCACAAGAGCTCATGGCGTCGCAGCCGCGACTACGACGCTCGAAGCGAGCTCACCCAACGCAAGATCGACAAAGCACGCGCCAAGCGCGTATGCTCGTACAAATCCGAGGAGGACGACGACGAACGAGAACTCTGCGGAGCTCGATGCTTCAGCATATCCGTCCGACGGACGCGGATGACGCGGAACTTCAAGATTCCTTCGGACACTCCGAAGTTTGACGGCACACAGGACCCCAAGGCGTGGCTCAGCGACCACCTGTCGTCCGTCAAGCTACACAGCGGAAACAAGAACACCGCCCTGCAATGCCTTCAGCTGCAGCTGACAGGCGCAACCCGGATGGCTCAGCAGCCTATCCTCAGGATCCATCCGAAGCTGGGAGGAACTGGCGTACAGTTTCATCCGAAACTTCAAGGGCACCAGCAAGAGTCCAGCCTCGATCGAGGAGCTACGGGCCTGCACCCAACGAACGGGCGAATCCATTCGCTCATACATACTACGCTGGTCCAACACCAAGAACTCCACGGCGCACATCTCTGAGGAGAGAGCGATCGACACCTTCAAGGATGGCGTCAAACGCCAGGACTTCAAGGAAGAACTTGGGCACGTCAAGCCCAAGACACTCGACCACCTCATGGACATCGCCAACAGGTGGGCAGATGGCGAGGACTCCGTCCACCGAGCACACTCAGAGGAGGAAGATGACTACGACCGTTGGCGTGAACGCCGTAGCAAGAGAAGATCGCGCGTCAACGACAATCGCGACGGACCCGACATGGTCGCGGCCGGCTACGCCGACTGCCGCAGCAAAGGCAACCGCAGCAGTGGCGGATATCATGGAAACAACTTCCGTGATGGAGGACGCCCAGCGCAGTCATGGAAACGACGCGGCCGCAACGATGGACCCTCGACATACGACAAATTGTCGGGTCCATGCACCATCCACTTCTACATCGACAAGTAGGATGGTAAAAAAGAAGGCAAGCCACATGCTCAAGGACTGCCGCGAGTTCCAGAAAATCAGCGAGAGCATGTCCCAGATGAGGCAACAAGCCCCGAACCCTGGATACGGGAACACACTCGCACCAGGTGACATCGCCCACGGAGCTCCTCCACCACCACCCGTGGGACCTTCGAATCATCCAATCGCACCTGCGCAGAACAATGGCGAAAACGGGTACCCCATGCCAAAAGGATCACTGATGATCCAAAAAGTGCGCCCAACAAACAGGGTGCAAAAGAAAATCACCCGTCAGGTCAATCTGGCCGTGACCGCTCCACCCGCCATCCCTGAGTACCTCAGTGGTTCGGAGTCCTGCATCACGTTCAGCCGTTCGGATCACCCCCGCCAGGTCCCTCGCCCAGGTCATGCTGCCCTGGTGCTCGAGGCGCAGATCGGAGGGTTCGATATGAGCCGCGTCTTCATGGACGGCAGCGGCAGCATCAATCTGATGTTCGCCAGCACCTTAGCAGCAATGCGGATCCCGCTGTGCAGCTTGGAACAATCTGACACAATGTTTCACGGCATCGTCCTAGGAAAGGGCATATTCCCCCTAGGAAAGATATGGCTCGACGTCATCTTCGGCAAGCCCGATAACTTTCGGTGCGAGCGACTTGAGTTCGAAGTGGTGGACTAGCCATCACAATACCATGCCATCCTCGGGCGTGTGGCATTCGCACGGTTCCTGGCAGTACCGCACTACGCGTACCTGCTACTCAAGATGCCAGGACCTAGGGGCGTCATCACGGTCCATGGGAGCTTCACCCGATCGAATCACTGCGACAGGGACTTCAACAGAATCTCCCAGTCATTCGGCATGCAGGAGGAGCTCATAAGGCTCCGAGAGGTGACAGACAACGGGCACCCCCAGTCGCAAGGCACAACGCACCCGACATGTCTTTCGACTCCACCGTCAACACAAAGAAGGTGCAAGTCCACCCGACGGACGCCTCCAAGATGGCGCTGATCGCCAACGACCTCAGCCACGCATAGGAAAGCGCGCTCGTCGAATTCCTCCGTGAGCGCTGGGAAATCTTCGCCTGGTGTCCTGCGGACATGCTAGGAGTTCCCAGGGAATTCGCCGAGAATGCACTTAACGTATTTCCAGACGCCAAGCCCATCAAACAGTCCATCCGACGACTGTTCGAACCGCGGGCTGAAGCCATCGGAGTCAAAGTCAATAGACTACTCGATGCCAATTTCATCAGGGAGATCAAGGAAAGCGAGTGGCCCGCCAACACCGTGATGGTCCCCAAAAAGGACACGGACATCCTGCGGATGTGCGTGGACTTCACATTGCTGAACAAGCACCGCCCGAAGGATCACTTCCCTCTCCCTCAGATCGATCAGATCATCGATTCGACTACGGGATGCGAGAAGCTCTCCTTCCTCGATGCCTACTCAAGCTGCAACTAGATTCAACTAAAGGTCGAAGATCAGGAGAAAATGGCGTTCATCACGCCATTCGGAGTGTTCTGCTACAACACAATGCCCTTCAGGCTGAAGAACGCAGGTGCCACGTACCAGCGATGCATGCAGGCATGCCTGAAAAACCAGATCGGCCGCAACATACAAGTCTATGTCGACAACATAGTAATCAAAACAAGGGAGGCCAAAATACTGATCGACGATCTCTGCGAGACGTTTGAAAACCTTGATCAATACAAGATCAAGCTAAGCCCAGAAAAGTGCGCCTTCGGCGTCCCGTATGGTCAACTACTTGGCTACTTCATCTCCCAGCGAGGTATCGAGGCGAACCCAAAGAAAATCCGAGCCATAATGGCCATGGAGAAGCCGAGGAACCTCAAAGGCGTCCAACAGCTTGCCGGGCGAATCGCGGCGTTGAGCAGGTTCATCAGCCGCATGGGCGAAAAGGCCCTGCCTTTCTATCAGCTGCTACGCAAAGCAGACAAATTCGAGTGGACGCCCAAAGCGGATGACGCATTCGAAGATCTGAAGCGGCTGCTCTCCACCTCGCCCGTCTTGGTCACACCAAAGGAGCGCGAGCCTCTACTGTTATACATAGCAGCTACACACCAGGTGGTAAGCACCGTGCTCGTGGTCGAACGACCCGAAGATGGCAAGACCCATGGGGTACAACGCCCAATATACTACCTCAGCGAGGTATTGACGCCCAAAAAGCAGAGGTATCCTCACTACCAGAAACTCGCCTACGGCGTGCTCATGACGGCTTGTTGGCTAAGCCACTACTTCCAGGAGCATCAGGTGATGGTCTTCAACGAAGCACCCCTGAACAGCATCCTGAACAACCTGGAGGCCATAGGACGCGTGGCCTTGTGGGGCATCGAGCTGTCACCTCTAGAAATAGTATATGAGAAGCTCCACGCGATTAAGTCCCAGGTCCTACCGGATTTCCTAGTCCACTGGATGGAACTGCAGCTGTCGGACACTCCGGACATGACGCAGTCATGGACAATGTACTTCGATGGATCCAAGCGCGAGGCTGGAGCAGGAGCCGGGGTCATACTGACTTCCCCGCAGGGTGACAAGATGAAGTACGTCCACCGGATGGAATTTCGAGCTTCCAATAACGAAGCCGAGTACGAGGCCCTCATCCACGACATGAGGATGGCCAAGATCTGTGGCGCAATGCACCTAGTCATCTACGGCGATTCAAATCTTGTCGTCCAATAGACGATGAACGAGTGCGACGCGCACGCCGCCAACATGATTGTGTACCGCGCACTCTACAACACACTCAAACGAGACTTTGACGGCTGCGAGCTTCGGCATGTTGGGAGAGAAAGCAACGAAGAGGCCGACAGACTCGCCAACATCGGCTCCACCTGCGCACGGGTGCCACCAGGTGTGTTCCTCGAACAGATCTGCATGCCATCCATCAAAAGGAAATTCCCCAAGGGATCACCCAAATAGGCAGAACACTCGAAGGCTGCGCTACCCGAAGGACAGGAAGGAACAGAAAAACTCGACACAGAGGTCGCAGTGGTCAACCTGATGCAGGTCATGGCAGTCTAAGGAACATGGACACGTCCATACCTCCGATACCTGATAGACAGGGAACTGCCTGATGACCCGACAGATGCCCGGCGCATATCTCGCCGGTCCAAGGCCTTCACCATCATCAATGGCGAACTGTACAAGCGCATCATTTCCGGTGTACTCCAAAGGTGTGTCACCATCGGTGACGGCAAAACCATCCTCCAAGACATCCACGAGGGCATCTGCGGCCATCACGCGGGCAGCCGTGCCCTTGTCGCCAAAGTTCTACGAGCTGGATTCTACTGGCCAATGGCCATGAACGATGCCAAGGACATCATTCAAAGATGCAACGGGTGCAAGAGGTTCGCAGATAAACCGCACGCACCCGGATTGGAGCTCAGGCCCATACCTCTGGCCTGGCCCTTCGCCCAATGGGCCTCGATATGATCGGCAAACTGCCCAAGTCCTCGAAAGGAGGGCACGTCTACCTCCTGGTCGCAGTGGACAAGTTCACCAAGTGGATAGAGGCCATGCCCGTCACAAACCAAAAGGGAAAAACGGCCGTCAAGTTCTTCGAATCCATTGTTTACAGGTTCGGCGTGCCGCACAGCATCATCACCGACAATGGGTCGAACTTCATCTCCAAAGAATTCCAGGACTTCTGCGAAGACCTCGTAACCAACATAACATACGCCTCCGTGGCGCACCCACAAACGAACGGGCAAGTCGAAAAGGCCAACGGCCTCGTCGGTGGCGGCATCAAGAAACGCCAAATGAGCCCACTCCAGCGACTCGTGGGAGCCTGGACACAAGAGCTACCCTCCGTCCTCTAGAGCCTGTGCACGACGCCAAACAGCTCAACTGGCTACATGCCCTTCTTCATGGTGCACGGAGCCAAAGCCGTGCTACCTGCAGAAGTACGCCATAAGGCCCCACGGGTCGTCGCCTATAGCGAAGCCGAATCGACGGTCGCACTCAAAGACACCGTCGACACACTCGACAAGGCACACGACATAGCCACGGCTCGATCAGCGGTCTACCAATAGAGCCTCCGCAACTATCACAGCCGTCGGCTGCGCCCAAGGTCCTTCGTCGAAGGAGACCTAGTCCTACAACTCAAGCAAGAGCGACCGAAGAAGCTCGAG
The DNA here is from genome assembly GCA_916181665.1 of Avena sativa. Lineage (NCBI taxonomy): Eukaryota > Viridiplantae > Streptophyta > Magnoliopsida > Poales > Poaceae > Avena > Avena sativa. The sequence goes on along the minus strand of OV702281.1, from coordinate 409,991,155 downwards.
TCACCCTGGGAAGGACCCTACGTCATCACCGAAGTCATCCCGGGTGGCGCCTATCGCCTCAAGCACGTGGAGTCTGGAGTCGCATACTCCAACCCATGGAACGTCGCACAACTGTGACACTTCTACCCCTAGCTACCCCCCTCCTTTTACTTTCAATAAGGCTATTCAGCCAAGGCTACTCAGCCGAACAATGTACCTCCTCACTACGATATGAATAAAGCTAAGTGTCTCGCCTAAAAAATTTATCTATTATTCGCAGTTTCTTCATGTTACAACACACTCGAGGGCTCCCCTCACCTCACGACTTCGTCGACTAAGGATAACGCGTGTACACATGAGTAGCTGATCATGTCAGGCTAACGAAAAGGGCACGCATACAAACAAAGCACCACGTGCTAAAAACAATCAACCTTTACATGAAGGGGCATAACACACCCAACCAAATACATACAAATTTTACATCTATCTTTTTACAGATCCTACCTATTCTAAAGAATCGCCTGTGCACGATGCTCAAAGAGATCTACAACTTGTTCGGCATACTGCCTTACAGCCGCATAATGAGGACACATGTCCCACACGCCACCATCCGGCCGAAGAGGCGGCCCAACCGCAACAGCAGCAAGATCTACATCAGGGCAATGCAGCCGCACGAGGGAAAGCGCAGCCTTCACCCCCGCAACCAACTGATGTCGCACGAGCTCCCTGACATGATGCACATCTCGAAACTTCGCCAGCAAGCCTCAGAGAGTCGATGGCGCCTCGTCCAGGGGAAACATCACATGCAGAATTGACGCCAAGGAAATCTTCACTTGCCGCAGCACCCGCGAAACCTGGTGAACACAATCTTGCACAGTCGCAAGGACCATGGCACGATCATGGTCCATCCAGAAAAATCCACCGGCTTCCATGTCTTGTTGCGTCAAGAAGTTGATCCGAACAACAACGCGCTCCTTTTCCTTCTTAGGAACAAGGTTCGCACCTGCAACACCTACGAAGTAAGACAACAAGCCAACAGGCGCATTCGAAAAACGAGCAGCAGCTCGAAGAAACTCACACTGAAGCTGTTCGGCCAAACGCCGCAACTCCCCCACCAGATACTCCTCTCTAGCGGCGCCTCGCTCCGCCTTTGACTTCCATACATCCGCGCGACCTCGTATGCCAAGCAACTCCTTCTCAAGACTATGGACGCGGTCACGAAGAAATACAAGCTGCGACGCATCATCCAAGGATGGCCGCAGCTGCGGCACATGCGAAGTATCGACAGGATCACCACCCGAAGGCCCCTAGAGGAAAGAAGCAAAGATATAAACAAACACACGAGTGGGCAAACAGCTCGGAGATTCATTATATATAACAAAAGCCACTGCATGGCACAAGGAGTGTTCATAACATATTTACAACAAAAGCAAGCAAAAGCTATCCTATAACTACAAGGCCTAAGCAGCTGCATCCTGAGTGGCCTCGGAGCCGGATTGCCTGCTCTTGGCCTTGCCCTGCTGCCTCACCGTATACTCCGCCAGCAGGTCAATCAGCTTCGGCCCGTAACATTTACAGCGGGCAGCATAGAGGGCAAAGGCAACCTCGGATCAGTCGGGAGCAGTTGGCATCTAGGAGGTGACCTGATGAAGATCCAGCTCCGCTCCAGATGCCATGGCCATCGCCAGCCCCATGGAAGCGTCGATGCCCTTCTGCTTGCGCTTGTACGCCGCAGGCGCGTTGGCTGACAACGCATCCGCCAACAAATCGACATCCTCAAGGGCAACGCCCTTGGTAACGAGCTCCTTGTAGAAGCATCCAAGAACCTCCTTAGCCTTAGCAAGTGAGCCAACCACAGTGCTGCAGCGGTCTTCGACCGCCGCAGTAGCATCATCTAGAGCACTTCCGTGTAGGGGTTCGTAGCATGGAAAACAAAAAAATTCTACCGCATGAACACACAATCAAGATCTAATCTATGATCAAGCCAAGATCTATCTACTAGATTGTAGCAACGAGTCAATAGAGTACTAACCCTCGAAGATCCAAAGCGGTTAACGAGAGCAGATTCTCGTGGATGATGTAGTCGTACACTCCCGATCTCAAGATCGCGCAGACGATCCTTCCGGCGCTGCGTTCCGGCAGCGCTTCCGCAGTCGGTCACACGTTTGGTACTCGATGAAGACCTTCCTCTCCCTTGTTCCAGCAGGCAGCGGAGGTTGTAGCACTCTCCTCGCGATTCCGGCAGCACGACGGCGTGGTACCGAAAGTAGAGGGGAGATCTCGCAGGGCTTCGCCTTAAGCCGGAGCGAATATGGTGGATTATGAGAGAGCTCCTCGGCGATCTAGGGTTTAGACACACCAAGGAGGAGGTGCTAGAGCCGGCGGCTAGGGCTTGGGGCAGCCCAAGTCGGCGGCTAGGGCAACCCTAGGAGGCGGCGGCAGCTGCAGGAGGTGGTGGCGCCAAGCTAGGGTTTGGGGCAGGGAACTTGTGTGCTAGGAGGGGCAGCCCTGCCCCTCCCTTTATAGGTGGGAGGTGCGGCCAAGGGGAGGGGAGTCCCTCCCCAACTCGGCTTGGAGGTGGGCCGCCGGTTGGAGGAGAGAACTCCTCCCCAACTCGGTTTCCACCTCTCCTCCTCTTTCCAAAAACTGCCGTTTGACTTTTCAAACTAGCCGTTTGACTTTTCAAACTAGGATTTGAATAAACCCTTTATTTTGGACAGCGATGACACCTAGTACATGATGCAATCATTCCAACTTGTAATGACACATTCATGTACCCCTTCCCCTCCGGAGTGCCGGACATTCCGGAACCTTCTAGAACATTCCCGATGAAAACACCGGAATCATTCCCCAACTCCGAAACGAGACTTTCCTTATATGAATCTTATTCTCCGGACCATTCCGGATCTCCTCGTGATATCCCGGATCCCATCCGAGACTCCGAACAACATTCGGTCTCTTTCTCATCATACCATAACTACTCAACAACATCGAATCCTTAAGTGTGTCTCCCTACGGTTCGTGAATTATGCGGACATGATCGAGACACTTCTCCGATCAATAACCAATAGAGGAATCTGGAAATTCATATGGCTCCCACATATTTCTACAATTACTTTGCGATCGAATGAACCACTTACATACGATACCAATTTCCCTTTGTCTCACGATAGTTTACTTATCTGAGGTTATGATCGTCGGTATCTCTGCATACCTAGTTCAACCTCGTTACCGATAAGTACTCTTTTCTCGTTCCCGTGATATGTGATCCCTTGTGATCCAGTCACATGCTTGCAAGCCAATTGGATGACATTCCACCGAGAGGGCCCAGAGTATATCTATCCGTCATATGGATGGACAAAACCCACTCTTGATCCATGTGTTTCAACCAATACTTTCCGAACACTCAATGCCACCTTTATAGCCACCCAGTTACGGTGTGGTGTTTGATGTCATCAAAGCATCCATCCGGTAAAGGTGATATGCATGATCTCATGGTCGAAGGAATTAGGTTACTATGTATCAGAAAGCATATAGCAATTGAGCTATTTAAATGACTTGATCTTTATGCTACGCTTAACTATAGGAGTATGTCCATCACATCATTCTCCTAATGATATGACCCTGTTGTTAATAACATCTCTATGTTCATGATCAGGAAACCATGATCATATATTAACCAACAAGCTAGTTTAACAAGAGGCTTTACTAGGGACTCTTTTATGTTTACAAATCACACAAGTATTAATGTTTCCGGTTAATACAATTATATCATGGTGTGTAAACATTTATCATAAGTATGAAGATATGATAATAACCACTTTATTATTGCCTCTTGGGCATATCTCCAACAGTCTCCCACTTGCACTAGAGTCAATAATCTAGTTTCAAACCTTTGTGTATTCAACACCTATGGCTTTCCGGTGTTGTATGTACACGATTGCTAGTGGTCAACTGATCTTCGGATCTGACACTTCCAGGTCCGTGTGTAATTGCATGTCTTTGCGTCTCTACGCATCACTCATTATCTAATGAGATGGCTTCGTACAAATTTGGTCCTTTGGTGTGACCTTTAGTTCTTTGGGGTTCAAAACATGTTGATAATATTGTCGTACAATATATCTTCATAGTATTATCCCGCTGTGAACTACACCTAGTTTGATAACAAACTACTTGACACAAATGCCCTCTTTACCTGCTATTATAGCAGTCATATACTTTAGCCTTTTGTTGTAGTATCTGTCACAATGTCTTAATTTTGGAACTCATCCAAATCCATTATGGAACTTACTTTCCATTATATTGTGCCACCCTTAGTTTAGATTGAGATAAACTTAATTTGTACTTTGTGACAAAACTAGTATCAATGTAGTACTTTTACAATGAACTAACCATCTATTTGTCACTTCTACAAATAATATACTCTTAGTTTTTCCAAAAGATCTTAAGAATATCCTTACTATTGTCCAATGATCATCTTATGAATCATTCTGGTATATGCTCATAACATTTAGAGCATAGGACATATCTGGATTTGTACATATCACAGTATGATTGATATAAATATTCTTTGTGATTTCATACATCAAGTATCAATCTATACTTGAATCTTTGTTTCACTTACCAAGTGTCAATACACTTGAATATATCATCAATATTGAACTCATTCAATCCTTTCTGTTTGACAAGAACCTTTCTTGTAGTTTCTATATTGAACTCATTCAATACATCATCTATGTACTTTCGGCACAACCATATTAGCGTCTATTGATGCCAAATATTTGGGTTTTGCCTAAGCCTTTCATCGAGATGAAATTCTTATTTTGTGTTAATAAAAGATACATCATTTCCAATCAACAATATGTCTTCCACATAATGTATTAGAAACATGTCTTAGCGCTCCCACTTAATTTCTTGCAAATGCAAGCATCTTCATTGTCTCCGACGAATTTAAACTCCTTTAACAGTTTCATCATAGTGAAGATTCCAACTCCGCAATGCTTACTTCAACCATTGAAGTTTGCATATGCACTTAGCATCCTTTGAATTAACAAAACCCTTTGGACCGTGTCACGCACACGTCCTAGGTAACCCTTCTATTAGAAGAATTTGTTTTGTTTATCCAACTACCATATAACAAAATTATATGTAGTGGTTGCTACATTAATCCGTCTAGACTAGATATCGCTATGAAAGATCAAATCTTGTCATATACAACCTTTGAACATTGTTGTGAACTCTTTCCCAACATGTCGACTACTTCATAGATGTGAAACATCCATGTCTATTTCTTTATAGATCCAAACACAACTGTAAGGTCTTACACCTTTCTCGAGGGTCCTTCAAGTTCAAAACTTGATTTTTCGTGTATGGAACTATCACGGATTTTATGGCTTCAAGCCATTAGACGGAGTCAGGGCCCATCATTGCTTCTTTGCATGTAGTCCGTTCATTATTCTCAAATAATGATTCAACCCTCAAATCTTGGTATTTGATTGTTTACTCGACCTACTTGGTTCAATAGAAACTTTGACCTTCGTAACCACAACCTTTGAGGCACATGAGCCATGAGCATTGTTGCTGCCTCCGGAACACTTTTCGGCGCTGCGCAACTTTGCACATATAGCTAAGGTTCCTTTAACCTTATCAAAGTTCTATTGTCCTCCCACTTATCTTTTCACGAAAAATTCCTTCTCAAAGAAACTTGACGTTCTAAGCGACAAACACTTTTGTCTCCGGTGTTTATGGAGGAATACTTAACAGTTATTCGAAATAACATACAAAGACAGGTTCATCCGACTTTGGTTGCAAACATCCTTTTTATGCATAGCATGCCAATGTTTAAGAAAGGACAACTTGGGTTTTATCCCAAACCATAACTTTATATGGTGTCATTTCAGCGGATTATGATGGAGCTCTTTTCAGTGGAAAACGGTAATCTCTAAAGCTTTTAATCTTTAAAATACAATGGCAGTTTTATGAATTACACCTTCGATCTTACCATGTCAAACAAGGTTTAATTACATATCTCGAACGCTCCATACTCTTATGGTGTTTCGGGAAAATGCAAATCCACGGAACGATTCCTTAAATCTTAGGTATTATGCTAAACTTGTAACTCAAATATCTTCCTTTATGATCTTATCATAAACTATTTATATTCTTGTTACAATGATTTTGCACTTCATCTTGAAAATCTTTGAACTTTTCAAATATTTCACACTTCATCCTTATTAAGTAAATATTCATATATTCACTCAAATTTTCAGAGAAAGCATATGAAGTTGAAATCCATCGCTCTTGACTACACATAATGGATTTCGTACAACAATATGTACAAGTTCCAATAAGCTAGTCATTCGTTCCCTTTTGGCCTATGAACGAAGTTTTAATTATCTCTAGGAAAGTTTCACAAGCGTCATTTGATCAAAAATCAAAAGACTCCAAAATTCCATCCACATGGAGTTTCTTCATGTTTTCTTTCCAATATAATTTAAACGGCGATGTCACTTCCTAAGTGATCTTTCAATCAATTTGTCTTTCGACATTTTTAGCACTAGTTTTATGGATGTGATTTCTCCAACAAGATTTGTGAATCATCCATCTTTTATGGATTACGGCAATTATTTGAACAACCCTTTTGTTCTCATAATACCTGATAAAACAAATCTTGAAGGCAAGCTTCGAGCAACACAATAACCCTTTATTTGTTCTCGATGAACATCATCACATATTCTTTTGCTAGTTACTTAGGCCATTGTAGTTCATGAATTGTGTTGTTTCGTATGACGATTCACACCAACAAATTCAGTATCAAATACTTAAGAACCACATTGTTTAATAAGCAAAGAATATAGCCATAACATGTATATCATCTATATACTTAAACTGAACAATTCTAGTATTTTCTTTTCTGCCATATATTTATGAGATTCTCTTTCAGTATTTCCTTTTCTGTTTGAAAGAATCTATCAACATCAATAGTGGAGTCATACATATGACACATAGTCCAAAGCGTGTATAGTTAAATACCAATGTCTTTGGACTTGCACTTTGAAGTAGATCACCTTTATCAAATGTTTGGTGTTCTTTCAAATTCCCTTCTTTAGTAATCTCTTGGTGTAGTAAACATTTTACCTACATCAAATATTCACCCATATCATGGAATCGTCCATGATCAAGCTACTTTTAGCTTATAACGATGAATTATGAGTATAATGTTGCTATCCAAAACCTTTTGGAGGATTAGGACAACAAGTGTCTCCAACCCTTTGCAAATTCTCATCAAAATATGAGAACATGAATTTTGCCATATTATACTCTATCATGGTGTAACCAAAACTTCGTTTCAGATATCACAATATCTTCCACACATCATGGTTTCTGAAACAACTCTTTCAGATCCTAGATAACCTTGATATTAAGATAATCCTTTGAATATCAAGAATCATGGAGACAAACATGATACTCATACACTAACACTTGGAATTGTCACTCTTGATTTAATACCAATTATTAAACTTCATGGAGTAACCAGAATTTACTGAAAGTTTGCAATAGGACTTTTAAACTTTAGATTAACACTTCAAAACAATACGATACCAGTTCGTAAAGTAACTAACCAGAATTCTATAGTTCTATCATCTCAATTATAACTAAGAGCAAGGTGGTAAACGGATGCCAATGACTACAACAATTATGCAAATTCACTTTGAGTTAATTTATGATAAATAGTGTTCAACTTTTAATCATATTGCTGTTAAACTCCCACTCAAAACAACATCCCTCACATTGTTTTAGTGATCACACGAACCAAATCCACCACATCAAAACCGATCATCACGAGAGTTGATATAGCTTCAATGGCGAAAAATCAACATGTTCATCATATCTACTATATGACTCATGCTTTACCTTTCGGTGATCCGTGTTCCTGAGACCATGTCTGTACATGCTAGGCTCGTCAAGATCAAACCTTAGCTTCTGCATGAGCAAATCTGGCTTGCCCACGTTGTATACACTTGCGGAATCTAACACACCCGATCATCACGTGGTGCTTCGAAACAACAAGCTTTAGCAACGGTGCTAACTAAGGGTGAACACTTTATGACTTGAAATTCATGTGCATGAGGGATCATCTTATAATGCTACCGTCGTCTACTAAGCAATACAAGATGCATAAAGGATTAACATCACATGCAATTCATAATATGTGATATGATATGGCCTTTCTTCTTTGTGCTTCCGATCTCCATCTTCTAGCACGAACATGATCTCCATCATCACCGACATTGCATCAAGGTCAATGATGCTTCTCCATGGTTGTCGTCTATCGGCTTCAACTATTACAACTACTTTGAATAGACATGCAGGTCTTAACAGAAATTAAAGAAAACCATATGGCTCCTGCCGGTTGCCGACTTACAATAAGGAACATTGCATACATCATATATAATCACAATCATGGCCATATCACATCACTGCACACCCCCGCAAAACAAAGTTAAACGCCTCTACTTTCTTTGCATATTTTACGTGGTTTGGGGCTTTCAATAAGTGTCGTTCTAACTTACGAACAAGAACCACAACATTGATACTAGTATTGTTAATCACCTGTTGTAAATTGGATCTTAACTATGCTAGGAGAAACAGGCACCCGCAAAGCCACTTATGCAATACAAGTGCATGTCAAGCGTGGAGCAAGTCTCATGAACGATGTCATGTAAGGTTAGCCCGGGCCGCTTCATCCCAACATACCGCAAGATGCAAAGTACACAAGAAGCAATCGACAATAAAAGCATCAACACCCACAATGACCATTGTGTTCTACTCGTGCAAACAGATCTACATATAGACACGGCTCTGATACCACTGTAGGGGTTCGTAGCATGGAAAACAAAAATTTTCTACCGCATGAACACACAATCAAGATCTAATCTATGATCAAGCCAAGATCTATCTACTAGATTGTAGCAACGAGTCAATAGAGTACTAACCCTCGAAGATCCAAAGCGGTTAACGAGAGCAGATTCTCGTGGATGATGTAGTCATACACTCCCGATCTCAAGATCACGCAGACGATCCTTCCGGCGATGCGTTCCGGCAGCGCTTCCGCAGTCGGTCACACGTTCGGTGCTCGATGAAGACCTTCCTCTCCCTTGTTCCAGCAGGCAGCGGAGGTTGTAGCACTCTCCTCGCGATTCCGGCAGCACGACGGCGTGGTACCGGAAGTAGAGGGGAGATCTCGCAGGGCTTCGCCTTAAGCCGGAGCGAGTATGGTGGATTATGAGAGAGCTCCTCGGCGATCTAGGGTTTAGACACACCAAGGAGGAGGTGCTAGAGCCGGCGGCTAGGGCTTGGGGCAGCCCAAGTCGGCGGCTAGGGCAACCCTAGGAGGCGGCGGCAGCTGCAGGAGGTGGTGGCGCCAAGCTAGGGTTTGGGGCAGGGAACTTGTGTGCTAGGAGGGGCAGCCCTGCCCCTCCCTTTATAGGTGGGAGGTGCGGCCAAGGGGAGGGGAGTCCCTCCCCAACTCGGCTTGGAGGTGGGCCGCCGGTTGGAGGAGAGAACTCCTCCCCAACTCGGTTTCCACCTCTCCTCCTCTTTCCAAAAACTGTCGTTTGACTTTTCAAACTAGCCGTTTGACTTTTCAAACTAGGATTTGAATAAACCCTTTATTTTGGACAGCGATGACACCTAGAACATGATGCAATCATTCCAACTTGTAATGACACATTCATGTACCCCTTCCCCCCCGGAGTGCCGGACATTCCGGAACCTTCTAGAACATTCCCGATGAAAACACCGGAATCATTCCCCAACTCCGAAACGAGACTTTCCTTATATGAATCTTATTCTCCGGACCATTCCGGATCTCCTCGTGATATCCCGGATCCCATCCGAGACTCCGAACAACATTCGGTCTCTTTCTCATCATACCATAACTACTCAACAACATCGAATCCTTAAGTGTGTCTCCCTACGGTTCGTGAATTATGCGGACATGATCGAGACACTTCTCCGATCAATAACCAATAGAGGAATCTGGAAATTCATATGGCTCCCACATATTTCTACAATTACTTTGCGATCGAATGAACCACTTACATACGATACCAATTTCCCTTTGTCTCACGATAGTTTACTTATCCGAGGTTATGATCGTCGGTATCTCTGCATACCTAGTTCAACCTCGTTACCGATAAGTACTCTTTTCTCGTTCCCGTGATATGTGATCCCTTGTGATCCAGTCACATGCTTGCAAGCCAATTGGATGACATTCCACCGAGAGGGCCCAGAGTATATCTATCCGTCATATGGATGGACAAAACCCACTCTTGATCCATGTGTTTCAACCAATACTTTCCGAACACTCAATGCCACCTTTATAGCCACCCAGTTACGGTGTGGTGTTTGATGTCATCAAAGCATCCATCCGGTAAAGGTGATATGCATGATCTCATGGTCGAAGGAATTAGGTTACTATGTATCAGAAAGCATATAGCAATTGAGCTATTTAAATGACTTGATCTTTATGCTACGCTTAACTATAGGAGTATGTCCATCACATCATTCTCCTAATGATATGACCCTGTTGTTAATAACATCTCTATGTTCATGATCAGGAAACCATGATCATATATTAACCAACAAGCTAGTTTAACAAGAGGCTTTACTAGGGACTCTTTTATGTTTACAAATCACACAAGTATTAATGTTTCCGGTTAATACAATTATATCATGGTGTGTAAACATTTATCATAAGTATGAAGATATGATAATAACCACTTTATTATTGCCTCTTGGGCATATATCCAACATTCCGTGCTCTAGGGCACTGCGGTCAAACTCAATGCCCATGGCATCTGGGTAAACGGAAGAGGCAAAGTAAGCATCAACTAAAGCCAGAGAGACAAAGGCAACTGAAAAAAATCATACAGGCGAAAAACTACTCACCCGAAATAGCCTTGGCTACAACCATCAGCTTTTCGGCTACCTCCCTCTCGCGGGAAGACACGGCGGTGGCTAGCTGCTCCTCGCGGTCCGTAGCCTCCTGCTGCAGACGCTCCTTGGCCGCAGCTACGTCGGATAACTCCCGCTCGAGGCACTCCTTTGCACCAACAGTGTCCTCGGCCTTTTTCTCTGCTCGCCCGAGGCTCTTTTTGAGAGCATCAAGCTCGCGGAGGGCGGTATTGTTCTCATATGCAAATAGAACATGTATCAGATTCACGGGAAAGGAAGCAGAGGAAGACAAAGAAGACCTATTCACGGACGTACCCTGAAGCCGCTTGAGGCTGGCCTCCAACAACAGGTGCTGCTTCACCAGCTGGTTGGCGCCTTGCACAAAAGGCTCCGAGAAGAAGCAACTCATCATAAAAAGGGCTCGGGGGCTGCGCCCAAAATATGAGCACAACAAATCAAGCATAATAAAAACGCTCAGGGCCTTCACCCGAGACACGCACAAAACAGAAGTAATGATCAGCAGATCATACGAAAAATGCTCGGGGGCTCTCCCCACGGCAAGAACGAAACACTTACATGATCAGACGGCGACTCCGAAGGTCCGGCTGTAGTCTTCTGGGGGACAATCACCCGAGCCTCCTGCGGAGAAGGGTTCGGAGCAACACCCCCAGAGGTGGCCACCGTCTGCGAGGGAGGAGGTGCAACCTTCAACTCCCCAACCATCTCCCGAGCGCCATCGCTAAACGAGCCATCGGAGGAGTGGCTACAAAAGAAAACATCAGTCAAATACAAGCAAGCAAAAATGAAAGAGAGCAAAAAGCAACTGAAGATACTTACGAGTCCATATCGCTCAAGTTGAAGACAGGCAAGGCCCTCTTGCTCTTCTTCTCTTCCTTCTTCTCTTCCTTCTTCCGCTTCACCGGCGCCTGCGGCGCCACAGCCCGCACGGGCACGGCCGGAATAGGAGAGGAAGAGCCACCATCAGCTCCACTGTGACGCACAAGGCATGGCGGGTTCCTAGACGTCGACGGAGTCGAGGCATCCGACGGTTCGCTCAAGCTCCATGTTCGCTTTCGAGTCTGCTCCTCGCTCGACTCAAAGGTTTCTTCAGCCGGTGACCGCACCGAAGGGAGCTCAGACATGGAGTCCACTACCTCATTGTCCGGTGCATCCGGGAAATGTTCGGGTAGTGGAGGCGCCATGCCAGGTACCTTGAACTCCTGCACAAAAGAAAACAAACTTTCAGAATAAACGAACAGCAAGAAAACACAGTCGAAAAAGCGCTACGCGCACGTCCCAGATCTACACCTGCGGCACCGGTCGAGAAGCCCTGAATGGAAGGGTCAGCGAGCTACCCAGAATGTCCTCGTCAGCTTTAAACTTCAGCAGCGGCCGAAGGATTCCATCGACATCCCCCTTGGAGAGCTCTCTAATCGAAACCCTAGTCGGATCGTGGCGGCCAGAATAAAGGAACATGGGGTGCGCCCTAGCCTGGAGCGGCTGCACCCGACGTTGGAGGAAGGTGCGGATGATATCCACACCATTCACCTCTTTATCCGGAATCACCTGAAGATCCTCCACCCGATGATAGAGCTCCTCTATCTCCGCCACCTCACCATCCAAGATGTGGTTCTTCCAGGAACTCTTCGGCTGGATTTTCTGGGAGGGGTCGAAAGGAGCAAGCCCAAAATTTTGCCCGTCCACTGTGGAGTCGCGGATGTAAAACCATCGCCTCCGCCAGTATTGGACGGACTCAGACATAGAAAAAGAAAAGAAGAGAAAGTTGGATTTAAGGGAATGATGCAGCCACCGATGGGATAAACGTCATTGGAGCCAGATTGCCTCTTCACGGAATAGAGCTTCCGGAAGAGGCCAAAGTGCGGCTCGATACCGAGCTAGCACTCGCAAAAGGTGATGAAGCATGCGATGTGAAGAACAGAATTTGGTGAAAGATGATGGAGTTGGATGCCATAGAAGAAAAGCAATCCACGGAGAAAATCGTGGACTGGGAGAGAAAGGCCCCGAAGGACAAAAGCGACAAACATGACCCGAAACCCAGCGGGTGGATGGGGAATTACCTCGTCGCCAAGAATCTTGATGGCCTGCTTGTCTTGCGGGATCAGGCCCTGCTCACGAAGCTTGTGCAGGTCACCCTCGCGCGTCTCTGACCGCCGCCAGCCACCATCGGTGATGCGAGTGGCGGCGGCACCCTTCTTGCCGCCGGCAGGCGCTGGTACCAACTGCGGGGAGGTCTTCCTTGATTTCCCCATTGCAATGCGGCAACGGCGACGATGTGAGCGCAGGAACGAAGATGGGAAGGATCGAAGAACTTCCAGCGCGTGGCGAGAAAAGCTCAAGAAGGTGGAAGCAGTGAAACGAGAATGGCTGCGGTGAAAACAAACAAATTTTTTCCCCTACTGATTATAAGGACGAAGACGATACACGATGACCGTTCATCGGGAATCCCTAGAGCCAACATCAAAATCCAACTGTCCACGTGTCAGCACGGCAGCGAACCGTCTCTCGCACACTGTCCACTACGCACGGAAACCGAGGCGATGCCTTAATTATATCCATGTCACGCGTGATCAGTCAATTCAAAGTCAGAAGGTGGGACCCACGCTCGTCCAGTCACGTCATCTCTGGCACCGCAGACTCTTGAGGTCACCGATCTTTAGCACTGACGTCATCAAAGCTATACTAGCAACGGTTATGAATCTTCGACTACAAAGCTAAAAGTACTCACTCGAATCTATGATTCGAATAACTACTCGGGGGCTACTCCTATCAAGAGCGCTGGCCGTGCACCTGAAGTATGACCAAGGTACTACACCACTGAACTATTCTTCGAGTCCTATGTCGAGTCTACGACCCCACTACAGAATCGGGGCTAGTCCCATAGGGAGGATGGATTCGACTGAATTAAAGTCTCTGCTCGATTCTACGACTCGAACAAATACTCGGGGGCTACTCCGATAGGGAGCACTGGTCGTGCACCCTATGAATTCTTCGACTGCGATCCTTCGGGTTAGCATGCAAAAACTTTTCGGCAACTTTTCCCCAGTTAACGCTAAGTGAGTAACATCCTCCTTGGCCACCCGAAACACCTCCGCGGTGATAAACATTCGGATGTTGTGTCTGCGACGCAAATATAAGACCTACAGATATCGTTTGATGGCCTGGCAACGCACACGACTATGCTCTGCTAGTCAAAATCTGTGCCAGCAGGCGCGATGGAAATCCCGACAGACGCGTTGGGTACATCATTCGAAAATCACTGGGATTCCACTCCTGTAAGTCCTCAACGGCCTGAGTCGAATTACGCCAGCATGTGTTCCGGGTTCGAGTCAAGGGACTCGAATCTGAAGAAGATCATGTTGTTTTGTCCTAAGATAGTTAACTGGCCCTGATCCATCGGGAGAGTCAGGCACACGCATCAACAATCCCTACACACTAAAATCATTTCTCTGATGAACAGAAAACAGCTGCACCCGAAAGATTGAAGAGTCCTCAGCCGAATCTACGATTTGACTGAACACTCGGGGGCTACTGACATGGTTATACCCCACGGGTACACGACCTTAGCATACCTGGTCCAGCCCAAGGAAGGCCCACAAGAATATACACGGACCATGAAGACTTTCGGATCCTTGGAGAGCAAGACTAGAATAGATAGGATATTCAAAGGGGCAAACCCTAAAACCTGTAACCGACTCGATATGTGTCCGGGACCTGCCTATCTCTATATAAAGTCTAGGAGGGCATGACGAGGAGGGCACTTCATACCATCGCATACACACCTCCACGCCAGATTGCATCTGCGCACCCTTGTAAGTTTCGGTTCCGCCGTAATCAAGAGCAGACAAGCAGGAGTAGGGTTTTCCCTCCGGGGGCCTAAACCTGGGTAAACCTCGTGTCCCCGTGTTGCTTGTTTGCTAACCGTTCTGCGATCTCCAGCATCCCCATCTTCTCCAAAACCCAAGCTCATAACAATGGGCATTGACGAGATTAAACCTCGTCAAAAGGAGCTTTCCCATTAACAAGCATAGCCATGATAACATCAATCTTATCACTCAAAGAGGAGGTTTCTTCAATAGAGACCTTCTTACCATGTGGAGTTCTCTCAGTGTGCCATTCAAAATAATTAACCATGATATTATCAAGGAGTTTTGTTGCAGCACCCAAGGTGATAGTCATAAAGGTACCTCCAGCAGCTGAATCCAACAGGTTTTTTGAAGAGAAGTTCAAACCTGCATAAAAAGTCTGGATAATCATCCAAGCAGTAAGTCCATGAGTGGGACAATTCTTAACCAAAGATTTCATTCTTTTCCAAGCTTGAGCAACATGTTCATTATCAAGTTGTTTAAATTTCATAATATCACTTCTCATAGATATAATCTTAGCAGGAGGGTAGTACTTTCCAATAAAAGCATCTTTGCAGTTAATCCAAGAATCAATACTATTTCTAGGCAAGGATAGCAACCATTCTTTAGCTTTTCCTCTCAAGGAGAATGGAAACAACTTGAGCTTAATAGTATCCCCATCTACATCCTTATATTTTTGCATCTCACAAAGTTCAACAAACTTATTGAGATGGGCAGCATCATCATCAGAACTAGCACCAGAAAATTGCTCTCTCATCATAAGATTCAACAAAGCAGGCTTAATTTCATAAAAGGTAGCATCAGGAGCAGGTGGAGCAATAGGAGTGCTAAGGAAATCATTGTTGCTTGTGCTAGTGAAGTCACACAACTTGGTGTTCTCAGCAGAGTTCATTTTGGTAAAAGTGGAGCAAGCCAACAGCAGTAGCAGCAACTAGAGCAAGAACTAAATTTTTTGTGTTTTTGATAAGAGAAAGCAAACCAAACTAAACTATTTTTTTTGGAATTTTTGATAAAAGGAGGCAAACAAAACCAAGCACAAGAAACTAAGAAAAACAAAAACAAAGTAAAGAGAAAGTTTGAGAAGGACTCCCCTTGTGAAGACGTCCTTAGCCTCCCTGGCAACAGCGCCAGAAAACTTGTTGATGGCGCTTGAGAGCGCTTCGTCGAGAAACCCCAAGAGAAAGGTGTGAAGAGCACATCAGCAAGTCTTCCCTCAGTAAGAAACCAAGGTTATCGAACCAGTAGGAGGAAGGAAACGTCTCAAAGGTGTTGCAAGCAACTTGGAGACCTGCACAACACAAACTCAAGACTTTGACCCAACGAACAGTGAGGTTGTCAATCTCACCGGTTGCTGTAACAAAGGATTAACTGTATGGTGTGGAAGGTAATGGTAAAGATTGGACCGGGGTCCATCGTTCACTAGAGGTGTTCTCCTTAGATAAACAAACATGGCATGCTGGGTAAACAAATTGCAGCAGGGCAATTGACAGGACTGAGCAAGGCATTACAATGCAATACTAGACATTATGATCCTATGAGATTCGATTGGGCAATACAACAAGATACATAGACCGCCATCCAACTGCATCTATGACTAGAAGTCCACCTTTGGTTTATCATCCGAACCCCCTACAGTATTAAGTTGCAAGCAACAAACAACTGCTTTAAGCAAACTGTGTAAGGTAAACAATCCACTTGTTCCATGAACAAGAGACCGTTCTTTTCTCCCTAGTGGCAACAAAACATCTACAACCTTAGAGATTTCTGTAACTTCCCTTAGATTAAATAGTGGCATGAACTATCGAGCATAAATACCCCCTCTTGGAGTCACTAGCAACTACTTGGCCAAGATAGCTACTAACAACGGAGAGCATGCAAGATCACAAACAACACAGACATGATAGAATCAATAAGACAAAACCATTAATCAATCTGACATAGTAATCTCAATATCCATCGGATCCCCGCAAACACAACATATATGATTACAAATAGATGAGATCTTGATCATGAGCGGAGCTCACAAGATCTAGACATGAAAGCACAAAGGAGGAGATACAACCATCTAGCTACTACATGGACCCGTAGTCCAAGGTGGAACTACTCACGCTTCATACCGGAGTCTGGCATAATGAAGAAGAATGCCTCCAAGATGATCTCTCCTCCGGCAGGGTGCCGGGAAGAGCTTCAGATCCCCCGATCTAGGGACGATGGTGGCGGCGGCTACAGAAGGTTTCGTGGAATATTGATTGGGTCCTTAGGGTTTAGGCATCGGGGGCTTCTTATAGGCAAAGAGGCGAGACTGGGAGGCGGCCAATCTAAAAAATGCTTGCAATTGGTTTGATCTTGGTTTTGATGATGCATGTCACCTCAAAAATTATTCTTTTATCCCTTACCTACTCTAGGACGAGCAGGAGTTAAGCTTGGGGATGCTTGATACATCATAAACGTATCTATAATTTTTGATGCTCCATGCTTGTTTAGTATCTACTTTGCTTTGCTTTGTCTACAGTTTGAGGTGTTTTTATATGTTTTCTTGAACTAACCTATTAACAAGTTGTCACGGTGTCAGTTGCTTGTTTTCTTCTGTTTTTGGTTCCAGAAAGGCAGAAAATCAATATTCTCATAATTGGACGGGACAAAAGCCAAAGTCAATATTTTACCGTGGGCGACATGAAGCCAGAAGACGAGACGGAGGGGCGCCACAGGGCTTCCAGACCCCCCTAGGCGCGGCCAAGGCTGGCCCGCGCCTAGGTAGGGTGTGGCCCCCCTGTCCGCCTCCCAGTCTCGCCTCTTCGCCTATAAGAAGCCCCCGATGCAGAAACCCTAGGCATCCGATCAAAACTCCATGAAACCTTTTGTATCCGCCGCCACCATCGTCCCTAGATCGGGGGGATCTGAAGTTCTTCCCGGCACCCTGCCGGAGGGGAGATCATCCCGGAGGCCTTCTTCTCCGGTATGAAGCGTGAGTAGTTCCACCTTGGACTACGGGTCCATGTAGTAGATGGTTGTATCTCCTCCTTTGTGCTTTCATGTATAGATCTTATGAGCTCTGTTCATGATCAAGATCTAATCTATTTGTAATTATGCATGTTGTGTTTATGGGGATCCGATGGATATTGAGATTACTATGTCAGATTGATTAATGGTTTTGTCTATTTGATTTTATCATGTCTGTGTTGTTTGTGATCTTGCATGCTCTCTGTTGTTAGTAGCTATCTTGGCCAAGTAGTTGCTAGTGACTCTAAGAGGGGGTATTTATGCTCGATAGTGGGTTCATGCCTCTAGTTTCCAAGGGAAGTGACAGAAATCTCTTCGGTTGTAGATGTGCTGTTGTCACTAGGAAGAAAACAACGGTCTCTTGTTCATGGAACAAGTGGACTGTTTACCTTACACACTTTGCTTAAAGCAGTTGTCTGTTGTTTGCAACTTAATACTGGAGGGGGTTCGGATGATAACCTGAAGGTGGACTTCTAGTCATAGATACAGTTGGATGACGGTCTATGTATATTGTTGTATTGCCCAATCGAATCTCATAGGATCTTTTTGTCTAGTATTGCATTATTATGCCTTGCTCAGTTCCTGTTAATTGCACTGCTGTAATTTGTTTACCCTTCATGCCATGTTGTTTATCTAAGGAGAGCACCTCTAGTGAACTATGGACCCCGGTCCAATTTTTACCATTGATACATCTTCCATTGTTAATTGTTTACTTGTTGCAAACCATCATCACCTTTCACATCATACATTTAGTCCTTTGTTACAGCAAACCGGTGAGCTTGACAACCTCACTGTTCGTTGGGACAAAGTCTTGAGTTTGTGTTGTGCAGGTTTCCACGTTGCTTGCAACACCTTTGAGACGTTTCCTTCCTCCTACTGGTTCGATAACCTCGGTTTTTTACTGAGGGAAGAGTTGTTGTTGTGCTCTTCACACCTTGCTCTTAGGGTTTCCAACGAAGCGCTCACACATCAACACCGAGCGCCATCAGTGTAGGCAAAGCAAAGCAAAGTAGATACTAAACAAGCATGGAACATCACAAATTATAGATACGTTTATAACGTATCAATGACCCGCGCATGCGGTCACTGATTAATCGTCGGCTAACTTGGTGCAAATATTCATCCACAATATTTGCAAGTTCTGAATTGCATGCGGTCATTGGTTAATAGTCGGCTAACTTGGTGCAAATATTCATCCACCATCGCTCGCGGTTTTGATCATCGTCTAAAGCAAATTTAGTGGTGAACACGACGCCAAGAAACCACCCACCAAAATTCCAGAGAAACAACCCAGATCACAAACCGCACTCATCTACCAGCAATGGTAAACCCCTAATCAAAAATAAACCCTAGATCAGGGGTTATCCCTACAGATCTACACTGCATGCCATCGAGGACCCTAATCCTAAGCACCTAGATGAAGATCTATAGTCAAGAAAGCTTAGGGGTACAACTTACCACCATTATCAAGTCGATGAAGCTATTGAGGCCGACAAGGTATCGTTCAACAGATGTAGCGCATACGGCTGGTCGAGGAAGAGACATACGTGAGAACACCGAAAACTACGACGAACCTGTCAACGCTGGTGTCGATGGTTGGCGACAGATTCGTCACCGCAGCGGAACCACCAAGAGGGGAGGGAGAGAGAAGGGTATTTAGAGGGAGAGGACTTGGCGGTGAGAAAATTTATGGTGTGCGTTCCCAAAGGGACGCGGCCTCTCCCTCCTCTTCCCCATGCGTGTAGCAGGACCGTGCTTTTTCGCTTGCCCAGGGCAGGCTCCATGAAGACAGCCGATGCAAGCAATGTCTGCAGGCCATCTCTAGACTGCTTTAACATTTGCGCTGGCCACAAGCTGGAGGTGCAAGCATCCAAACGATGTCGTTTTTATGGTCTGTCCCAACCTCTTGCAACCTACCAAACCAAATGCGCTCAATGATGCTCACCATACACGTCGCTATTAGCTATTTTTTTTAAAATAACACGTTTTTTTAATAATTTTCCCGAATAATACACGAATTGAAAGATTTGCAATTCTAGCGCGATGTCGGCATTTGAATAGCCAACCAGTCTTGTCGGCTTTTGAATAGCCGATCAGCCCTGTCAGCTTTTGAAAAGCCGACCGGTCCCGTCTATTCGTCATACTGCCCCTATAACCTGTCGGCATTTCAAATGCAGACAGGACTGGTCGGCATTTCAAAAGCCGACGGGACTGATCGGCTATTCAAATACCGACACCGCACTAGAATTACAAATCTTTCAATTCGTGTATTATTCATGCAAATTATTAAAAAATGTATTATTTAAAAAATATAGCCTGCTATTAACCAGGAGTCCGAGATAAGGTTTAATTTGGAGGTCTTGTTCAGCGAAAGGCAAGCGAATCAAGAGTTGCGGTCTTATTACTGTTATTTTCCGTTATTTTCATATTGAACTTTCAAGGCTTAAGCCAGTTCTAGAAAGTCAATATTAAGCATGGCAATTTTATCTACGG
This sequence comes from Avena sativa, assembly GCA_916181665.1. Classification (NCBI taxonomy): domain Eukaryota; kingdom Viridiplantae; phylum Streptophyta; class Magnoliopsida; order Poales; family Poaceae; genus Avena; species Avena sativa. The sequence continues at coordinate 409,970,840 of OV702281.1, read as the reverse complement.
GTACGGCACCCGTATGAATAGGATATGAGTATACTTTTATAGTCATGGGTAATACATATATTCTACATGTTAAGTCACGGGTACATGTGCGGCTAAGAAAAGCCAATGAACGAGTATAATATTGTGACTTTTAAATTTTAATACTTTCATATACTCGTCTACTATTAGTAAGTAGAGATTATTATCTATTTTCAAATATGCTATAGATGAAAGTAAAATTTTAAATAACTTGTGTACTATTGGATCTATCCGCCGGGTATCTAATGGGTACGGGCATCCGTCGGGTATGGATATGGGTAAAGCTTTATACCCGCGGGTACATGTATGCGTAAGTTTTTGTACTCATTGACTACACGGATATGAGTATGGCATATACCCTGCCCATTGCCATCCTTAGTCAATATTATAAAATTCTTTCAATTCATGAATACTTGTACTGATTTTATGAACCTGTTACATATACCTTTTTAACAAAATCCCGCCCTTAGTTCAAATGTTTTTTTTACAAAAACTACTATATGAGCTTCAATACTCCGATTAGTGTTCTATATTGTCAACCAGGTGGCGTGTATATTTTTTTGAAAAGGAGCATATATTAATATCAGAAGATATCAATTACACCTAGCATTTGCAATAACGTATTGCCCTAGCGGCCATACGGATACACGCAGCCAAAAAAGAAAGAAGAATTACAAAAAATAAAAGTCCCGCTACAGTGACTCATTCATTGAAACAGCAGTACTACCACCATCAAGACAGCACCAGAAGTCCAACTTCTCCAAAAACAACGCCTCCAAGAAGGGAATAGTGCACGAGCACCGTCATCGCCCGATCAATAGATCTAGGTTTTCACTCTAAACAAAGTCCATGCTCTTAAAACAATACCTTCTACAAGGCCATTGCCGGGCACAACCAATTAAGGCTAGACCCTGGGTTTTTACCCTGAAAGGTAGGACCATGAACCTCTCATGTGCGGGTCGCCCTCACTTGCATGCCACTGCTCCAAGTCACGAGTCACCAAGCCAATTCCTCATCACCATCCAGACTCGAACCACCATTGTTAGTCCTCAGATCTTGGTCTCCATGACTTTCTCTGTCGGCACCATGGAACGAGAACATGCCCCATGATAATAACAACCAATAGAGCTTCGAAATGCATCCTCTGAAACCAAACGGTCAGAGTAAAGTATGGGTGCACACGACTGAATCCCACCCGATCCAGCAATCTCTCGGCATGAGCGCACTATGGAGTTTGCCGACGGAGCCTTCCAGAACACGACACAGAAACCAGATCAATGGAGACAAACATCAAACATATCTTTGTCTTGGCTTCAGAGGGATCTAGGACCACCACCTTTATTGAAACCGAGTCAATAGCCCCCACACCACCCGCCGAAAACTAGTAGGATCCGCCGCTGAACTGAATGACAAGACCACCCAGCCGACCACTCCGACGGAGAAGAAGGTCACCACCACCATGCCGGGGGCAGAAGCCCCAAGAACCCTAGTGTCACAAACATGGCCCGGGGATCCTGGGTGTCGACGTCGGGCAACGAACGGATCAGATCTCAACATGTAGGCCCGGATCCCCGCCGCCTGCAGCCATCTGGACCAAGGATCTCCGACCGCCGCCAGCCACGACGCCGTTGTCGAACCAGCGAGGGCGCGGTCGCCGCCGCCAGATCGCCGCTAGGGTCACCGCCGCCGCCGCCACGCCACCAGATCTTTGCCTGGCGACGCTCTGGGCGACGGCATCGGGCAAGGGGATCGCGAGAGGGAGGTCGGCCGGGGAGGAGTGGGAACCGCCCGGCGCGGCGCGGGAGCGGGAGGGGTTAGGTCTTGGTGCGGGAACATATTACTGAGACCAGGTGGCGTGTACATACTCCGACAAAGATGAGTAGAAATTACTATTTTCATAGACCATGATTTTCCAAGCAAAGGGAGCAGGTAAAGCAAAAGAAGGAATACAGAAATATACTATACGGAGTTGCCGTTTTGAAAACCCAGTTCACTAGTAGTTGCTAACACGGGGCAGGTCACTGTGATGCTACAATATGCATTACAAGATACAAAAACAAATCACCAACCTCCAGCATGGGTATTGCTAAGATGCCCCGACTCCTTTCCTCTTACTACAACAGTGACCCCTGTATATACTGTTCCTGCATACAAAATTCAGAAGGACCAGCAGCACACTAATAGTCTCTCCATTCAAAGCTTGGGATGTCAGAAAAGGTTTTAGTACGTACTCCGTATTAATCTATCCTTGCAATCGGCAGAGAGTTTTATCGGCATAGGCAGACCTTGCAATCAGCAAAACCATGGATTTGTAGAACAGAAACATTACTGGGAGTCTTCAAAACTGCATCCCTTGGTTTTCATCTGGACATTGCTGATTGCCCATCTTTGTGAAAGCGGACCTGCCTCTTTGGGATGGAACTCATTTGAACATCTAAACTCAGGTTAACAATAATTAGGTAATTATTTGACTCCTGATGAACAGAAGAAGATATAAGATCTATTATGCATGGGACTATATAACAAATATATCTCCCCTGATACCTGTAGCTGACAATTAGTCTCTATTCACGACCGAGATGATGAAAAATGCAATGTATGAACATCAAGACAATTTCTCAAAGGAAAGACAAAAAAGCATATAATCCACATATGCATAAACAAAAACTGTAAATTGATCCATCTGTTACGATTTTATTTACTATAGTAACCAATCCAACCATTCCGTATCGAATTCAGCAAGGAAATAAAGGAGGGGAGATGCAAGAGAAACAAGAAAGAAGACAAACTAACTTGTGTTGGGTTCGTTCATAGATGCTAGCAAAAGGAAATTAATATTTCCTCTGAAGTCTGAAACAAAAGTATAGTACTCTGTATATGATACCAAGTACAAACTAATAACATTCTATCTGCAAACTTCCAGACCAGTCACAACCAAATCTACAGTAACTAGAATGTTGGTAGCTCAAAGGCCAAGGTATTCGGCTATCAACATCTATCAGTTTCCCTCGTTTGACCAATTTACAGTAACTAGAATGTTGGTAAGCTCAAAGGCCAAGGAAAATGCATCGATAAGACATAGTATTTGCTATAAATACTGCATGTTGAAGTACAAAGACTGGCAGCATCACATGTTTCATGCACTACTTTGTTTTTCCTATAACCTGAAATATTCTGCTCATTATTCACAGCTTTTCAGCTAGCATTATAAATCAAAATAGCAAATTCAATTAAGGAGCATGTATCTGTATTTTGGAGTGGTTCTTAATCACTACCAGAGGCTGACAAGGGCTGGAACTATTAAGCAGAGGTCCACCGGTGACATTGCAGTGAGCCAATTGTGCTACATTCAGAAAATGGAATAAATTAGTCTTGACTCTGATTTCTATTAAAAAATGCACCCTAATTGATTAATTATGCAACATACTGACTCAAAAAAATTATAAGAGATATAGAAATCTCCGATTTTAACAAAGCGTTCCATGGCTTTATAGTGAGGTTTCAACATAATGATTCAAAAAGAATTATGCAACTGAGGTTTCAATACTTTTTGTATTTTCCATGTAAGTACAGCTAGAATATGTCAAGACGGATCTGAGTAACTGTATCTATCATCCACTAAACATACAACTGCCATGGTACATCAAGATAATGAAATAATAACTAAAGGTATGGTACAACGTAAAAACTTCTAACAGGAGGATACATACATACCAGCTTACCAGGTCAACATGGTGAAGATTATGATGGACACCATGATCTGCCCATTTTGATCTTTTACAACAACTGAAGTTGTGGCAGTTTCAAAAGCCATGAGCCCATGACAACTAACCATAACATATAATACACAAGATTAATGACCCTCAACCTCGTCAGATAAAAGATTAAGTGGCTTTCTAACAAAATTTGGCACCATAATTCCCCAAGTACGCTCATTAGGTGTTATCCCACCAGACACTACTCTGTTTAGAAGCATATTAGCATCATCAAAGAATCTCGCCTTGCAGTGCCAACTAATGAGGATATTGTATGTAATAATATCCGCACGCACATCTTCACTGCGTAACTTCTCTAGGAGATTCAGGGCGGCATGCATCCATCCCATTTTGCACAATCCATTTATGAGTGTGTTGTACGTGACAATGTCAGGAGTAAGCCCTTGGTTTAACATCTCCTTTGAGAGCTCTAGTGCATCACGCACCCTTCTTTTCTTGCAGAGCTCACTAACCAAGAGGTTGTATGAAACATTATTTGGCTTAATTCCGTTTTCTGTCATTTCCCTGAGCAACGCCATGCTCCGATCAACATTCCCATCTCTGCACAGGGCTTTTATGAGACCATTGTAAGTAACAACATCAAGTGAGCAACCATGAAGTACCATTTCATTCGCAAGGTTTATGGCATCCTTCAAGCTTCCTTTGCGCAACAGTGCATGAATGAGTGTATTATAAGTTATTCCATTGGCGACAACACCCTCATCAAGCAAATTTTCAAATAGATACTCAGCCTCTTCCATCTTGTCATTGTTGCAGAGATGATAAATTATTGTATTATACGTGCAAATATCAGGCTTGTAACCTTGACACTTCATCTCTTGCATGAGTGTCATCGCGTCATCCATTCTGCCTTCCTTACATACAGCATATATCATTCCATTGTATCCTTGCAAATTCATACTTAAGCCCTTTGCCGACATCACCTCCAGCATTGCTCTTATATCATCCCACATGCCTTTCCTGCAAAAGGAATGCAGCAACATTGTGTAGGTCACCATGTTTGGAATACAACCCTTATCCTCCATCTCTCTAATAATCTGCATGGCCGAACCAACCATCCCACGCTTGCAAAGCCCATTTATCAGTATACTATAAGTGCGTGCATCGGGTGGGCAGCCTTTTGATTCCATTATCTCATACAGCTCCATCGCCTCTGTTAGCTTCCCATCGAAAAGACACCCCCCGATCACCGTGTTAAATAATACAACATTTAACTCCGGCACCCTCCCAAGCATTGTGCGTGCCTCATCCACCTGCCTTGCTCGACACAGACCCTGGAGAAGGAATCCATAAGTCATGGCACTTGGCACACAGCCTCTTTTCATCATTCTGTCCACCAGCCTCGCCGCCTCGCGCAGACGCCCAAGCGTGCATAGCCCGAGCACAATGTCATTGAAGGTTTCGACATCCGCAGAGCACCCCATGAGGAACATCTCGTCGAGGAGTGTGGCAGCCTCGGTGACCCCACCCTGAGCACACAGCGCGTGGATGATCGTCTGATACAGCACAGTATCAGATATGCAACCATGTCGCGCCATACTGCGGAGCATCACGAGCGCCTCGTCGGCGCGTCCAAGACGGCAGAGGGCACGTGCAGCGACGCCGAAGGTGAAGGTTGTGGGTGGGACGCGCCCCCTGTGGACCATCCGACGGTAGAGCCCGAGCACGTCGGTATGGCAGTCAGCCCTGGCAAGTGCCGCGAGGACGATGTTGTAGGAACGAAAGGAGGGTGTCACACCGAAGCGGCGGGGCAACTGGTCGAGCAGGTGGAGAGCGCGGCCGGGGGGCAGGGAGCGCAAGAGCGGGTGCAGGAGGGACTCGCGGATTGGGGGGAAGCTGGAGGAGGGGACGGATTCGAGGAGGGAGAGCACACGCTCGGGGTCTGCGTCGGCGGCGGCGAGGAGGGGGCGGAGCGGGAGAGAGGAGAGGGCGGGGTGGGAGGCGGCGTACCACTGGAGCAGGAGGAGGGAAGTGGCCGGGGACAGCGGGAGCGCGAGGAGGCGGGCGAGGCGGCGCGGGGTGAGCGGGCGGCAGGAGAGCGTGGAGCGAAGGCGGGAGAGGTCAAATGGGGCGAGCAGCTCCGGCCACGATGTTGCAGCGGCGGGCTGGAGCTTGGGTGGGGCTTCTTCCCCCATACTGGCGCGTGCCAACCTGCGTCAGTCAGGGCAGCGCAGCGAGCAACCCCATTTGCGCTTGCGCGTGGATTTGATCATTTTGCCCGTGCGCACTTTCTTTTGGCCCATTTTTAGTTTGGTTCATGACAAGTGAGCGGCCCGTAGCTTTCCACTTCATATCTCATTGCTACTCTTGTGCATGCAAATAATGATATCAAACAGCTTAATTTTTAAATTAAAAAATGTTCATACTCCCTCCAATCCATATTAATTGACTTTGATTTGTCAAATTTTGGATGAACCTATATACTAAATAGTATCTAGATTCATTCAAATCTAGACAAATTTGAGTCAATTAATATGGGCCGGAGGGAGTAATATAAAGCGTAGTCGTTAGTTTAGACTAGTCATATACTACTAGTAGTGAAGTACTCTCTCTGTTCGGGATTATAGGTCCTACGCGCATACCTAGGTTGTTAATTTGACTAATAAAATATAACTTATATATCATAAAAGTTATACCATTAGAAAATATAACCTCTAAAGTTTCTAATAATATAATTTTTATGATATATTATTTATATTTTGTTGTTCAAATTGGCAACCTAGTTATCCGCGCGGGACTTATAATCCCAAACAGAGGGAGTAACATAGACCAGTGGCATAGCACATGATGTCATAAATGTAGTATCATAGAATACATGATTTATTAGTGCCTAGACTCATTTTGTCTTGTGGTATGTAATGTTATGGTTACGAAGATAGTTATCACAAGATTCTTTTTTCTAAATAATAGCATGGCACGCCAACTAAATGCTCAAATGGTACTACATGCGGTTCTCTGTTAACTAACTACCTCCAGTTCAACTGCTAAAAATGCTTAAATTTTGAAAAAGGGGGAGTGATATCTCACACTATAACTAGTCTTAGATGACAAGATATTCAAAACTAGATGCTATATTGACATGTTTCAACAAATTATTTATTGATAATGGTGAAATTATCTCGTACTTCCCACACTATATATACTATTTAATTGCCAGATGATAATAACTTCTACTTCATTTTCAATCAACACAAATCTGCATGATACTATTTTCTATGCATTGATATTATCTCTTAGTGGTTGCCAACACTACAATACCCACTCTTTTCTTGAAATAGGCTTTGGTCTCGCTTCAAAAATAAATCAACCATCCACATGTAGTTCGAACGGTTAAATGAAAAGGGAAAACGCAAGATGCCAAAAAGAAAAAAACAAGTACGCTTCCAAGATCGCATGACACGCTCAACGGCTAGATAAAATCTCGGCACGCCGCATCCATATGGTCTCAAAGTAGACTATCCATGCTCTCCGTGTCATGTTGTCTAAAAAGCGGGTACCACAACTATAAAAATGCCAAGAAATTGAAAACTAAATTAGAGGCACATCGAAGGAAGATCTGACATCCTATATAGAAAGCGGGTACCACAACTGTAAAAATGCCAAGAAATTGAAAAGTGAATCAAGGGCACATCGAAGGAAGATATGACATCCTATCTAGAAAGCGGGTACAACAACTGCAATAAACCCAAAAACGGTAGCAGGACGTCATTCCAAGACGGCCTTAGGCCGCCATATCCAAGACAATAGGACAATTGCCATGGCTGCCGGCAGGAAGGCCGTCATGCTCCGGTCGGCACCCATTATCATTCTAGCAGGAAGGCGTCACCTGACATCATATTATTTTCATTTGGCAAGCCAACATACCCTAGGTGGCCAACCTAGGCTTTCATGTCGGGATCCCTCCTAACGTGTTTGGCGATAAGTTATACCACAATATTTTTAGGCTCAATTTTTCCATTTTAACTCTGATTCCTAAGGAACCTGATGCCTCTTCTATGAAGAAATTCATGCCTATTAGTTTGTTAAATTGTAGCTTTAACTTTTTTACAAAAGTTCTTACTAACAGGCTGGCTGTCATTATGGACTCTATTATTTCTATCAACCAATCTGCTTTCATTAAAGGAAGATACATTTTGGAAAGTGTAGTGACATTTCATGAAACTCTGCACTCTATAGTTAAAAACAAGAAGAAGGGCCTAGTTTTAAAACTTGATTATGAAAAAGCTTTTGACATGGTTGATCCCACCTTCCTCCTAGACATTCTTGTTAAAAGGGGGTTTGGAGCTAAGTGGGTTGCTTTAATTAAATCTATTGTTCTTGGTGGCTCCGTGGGAGTCAAAATGAATAATATAATTGGTAATGTTTTCACCACTGGCAGAGGGCTTAGGCAGGGAGATCCCCTTTCCCCGCTGCTCTTTGATCAGGTTGTTGACAGTTTATCTAGGATGCTTTTCAAAGCTGTTGATGCTGGGCTTATTAGGGGGCTATGTTCTGACATTTTCCCTGGTAGTGTTATTTGTTTGCAGTATGTGGATGATACCATCTTTTTTTTGACAATTCTGTAGAAGTTGCTGCTAACCTAAAATACGTCCTTGTTTTGAACAAGTCTCATGCATGAGGATTAATTATAGAAAAAGTGAGCTCATTCCCCTTGGGCTTAATCAAGTTGGGGTTGATACTTTCACCATAGTTTTTGGCTGTTCTGTTGGGGAATTCCCTATCAAATACTTAGGCATACCTCTGCATTATGACAAGCTTAGGAGAGCTGACCTACAACCCCTCATTGACAAAATCCTAAAAAGGATTGCTGGTTGGAGAGGAAAGCTACTCTCCTATGCAGCCAGGGTTATCCTCATCAAAACTTGTCTAGCCAGCATCCCCATCTACCTCCTTTCCTTCTTTAAATTACCTAAATGGGCCTTGGAATTGATAAATTCTTAAATGGACAATTGTTTATGGAATGATTTTGAAGGAAATATCAAAAACCCATCTTGCTAGTTGGAAGTTGATTTGCAAAAATAAAAAGGATGGTGGTCTAGGAATCCCTGACCTTGCTAATGTTAACCTTTGCCTTATTGTTGCTTGGATCAAAAGGTACATCCAAGATGATGGGAAAATTTGGAAAACAATGGTAGATAACAAGTATAATACTAAAAAACCCAACATTTTCTGTAGTGACATGACTGGCTCTTCACCTTTTTGGAAAGGTGTTATGTGGGCAATTAACTCTATCAAATTTGGTTATAGGTGGAAAATTGGTAATGGAGAAACAACCAGATTTTGGGAAGATACTTGGTGTGGTACTTCCCCTCTGGTTGTTCAATTTTTCGATGTTTATGTCCTCTGTAATGACAGGGGGCACTGTTAGACAGGTCTGGGATGGTTCTCAACTCATGCTCACATTTATAAGGAATTTTAATTCCTCTCTTCAATCTAGTTGGTATGAAATAGTGGAGATTGCCTCTAGCATTACTTTTAGTAGTGATTGTGATGCCTTGATCTGGCAATATTCCTCTAAGGGTATTTACTCTACCTCTACCTTTTACAATATAATTAATTTTGGTGGGGTTACCCTCATTTTCATCCCAGCTGTGTGGAAACTAGTTGTGCATCCAAGGCTTCATATTTTCATGTGGCTTCTTGCACAAAATAAGATGATGACCAGGGATAACCTGAAGAAGAGAAATTTGCATAAACTTGAGGATTGTGTCTTCTGCTCTGAATTAGAAACTGTACACCATCTGTTCTTTGATTGCATCGTAGCTAGGCAAATCTGGCCTTGGGTTGCTAACTTATTTGGGGTTAATGTTGGTGACTCGTCTAAATCTGTTGCTAGATTTTGGGTCTCAAACAAGAAACATTCCCTGTTAAATTTAGTTCGTGCTGCTGTTCTTTGGAGCTTATGGAAAATTCGAAATGATTTGATCTTTAATGGTCTACCTTGGATTGGTACTAAACAGGTTTGAAGGCTTATCTTGTGCTCTCTCAAACATGGAAGCTGATCTTCAAGGATCACATGCTAGGACATGCATACGACCTTCGTCGACATGTCTCCCTGCTCCTTCAAGCACCCATGCAACTGCTGAATGGCTGAGGCGATCGGATGCTGCTGGAGATCTCGGTGGCCCTGAAAGATCCCCGAAGACAAAGAAGCTTGCTGGGACTGGGACTTGGCTTACGCCTACAACAGTCCTGGCTCTCTGGCTATATCCCCTGAAGCGATCGACTGATAGCCCACTGCTCGATGATAGCATGTCTCCTTTATCATGTAGTTTTATCTCTTTTAGTTTCCCCCCTGATGGGTTTTGTTTTGTTGTTCTCTCCTTCCTCTAAACCAGTGAGCTATTTTGTATGAACTCTGATATGTTTCGTCGGGTTTCATTTCAGTGAAAATGGGACCGAGGGTGTGCCCCTGTTATTTGAAAAAAGTTATACCACAATCCGTCTTGTTGGCCGATTGTGTTGCAAGTCCAAAATTGTGATATACCCGACATCGCGGATTAGCAAGACGGCTCATGTGACTTAGGACACTGCTTGGCATGATCTTATTTGGCAGGAATTCCCCTTACATGCCTAGGGCCAGGTTTGTCACGATCAGCCAAGCTAACCGATTGTGTTACTCAAAGGCAGTTCAGGGACAATATACAAAGGACTGTTGCAATGTGGCTATAAGATCGTTCTCACGTCGCCTTAGCTAGCCTTTATGCCTAGTTTGAGCCGCCTTACCTGGATTAAACCACAATCAAGTTTCTAGACGGCAACAAGAGTGACCTGGACGACATACAGAGCTCTAAGATGGAATCCTACAAGATATTAAATAGAAATATTCTCAATATGGAAGTTGTGCGCATGGTCACAACGTGCAACTTTGATTTTAGAATTATCTTCATCCGGGTTAGTATGCGACTTGTGAAGGCGGAGCGAAGCCGGACGGAAAGATTGTCCGATGGACTCTGACCTAGAGCTGAAGATGGGCCCGTGGATGCATCAAGAAGGCTTTGGATGGTAAAATGGTCAATATAAGAGTTGTTTGTCTCTTCAAGGCGCACAAGTTTGCTTTGTGGAGCATATTCATCTGATTTACAGTGTTTTCACAACCAATGCAAGAGACATGACATAAGCATAGTCGCGACGTGAACGACTATTAACATGAGCTAAGAAAGCTTCAGAGTCTAGATCATACCAGCCATATAAAAAGGTGAAGATGTTGATATCTGAAATGTGTTTTGACATATTAGAGATTCCTTTTTTCTGGTGATTGACTTCTTTGCTATTTTGGACGTTAGTTCAAGTCATTTTCTTGTAAGGAAAGTGTAGATGAACACTTTATTTAAACGGAAAGACTACTCGCCTCATATATGTGAGAGGTGATAGCTGATTGACTAATATAAAAAAACACCAAATCAGTCTATCACATCTGCGTGTTTAATTTATCCTTTTACCTTTATACCTATACTTCTCGTTCTTCCATAGTTTTTTCCATGGTGGCGACTTGCGAAAGCACAAGTCTCTAGGGGCAGTCATGACGACTTAGAGCATCTCATAGTCACCGAAATCCCTGACGGGGCTTCCCCTAGGAAACTGGGGTTTCGGGTCTACAAAAACGTCCGCCAGATGTCTTGTATATATCGCTTTCGGTAGGGTCTCCTTTGACATGAGTTGCGGAGCATCATCCTCGATGTCGAGGGTACACAATATGTGTTCGTGTAAGGAGGCTACTTTTGGTCGCAATAACACGTCATTTAGGGAGCGTGACTTAATCCTACATTTAGGAAGGGTTGCAAGGTAAATGATCGACTAGCAATTGTTAATGCTTGCATCTCCTTTTCAAGTACGTCGTTGACACTTAGAGAGCGATGCTTGGGACTGTTTCCCTTGGTCGCTCTCAAGATTGGCTAGCGAGGCTCGGAACTCCTTCCGAAGAACTTATAACATATCGAAATTTAAATTTTGAATGATAATAGAAATGCACATCATAAGCATGCCATATTTGGAGCTATTTCAATTTTGGATCCATAGAAGTTTTCAATTTGATTCAGATATATATCAAGGTTGAGAACTTGCCAATATGGTGTTATGCATAGTTGGATCTTCAAAACCCTGCATATAAATTTTGATAAGCGTAAATGCATGTGTTATAAACAATATATTTTTTATAAAATCCAAACTGAGTGGAAACTGCTTCTCCCAAATAAAACTGCAGTTAGCACAAAAAACCTGCAATTTTAACAAATATAAAATGTGAAAGTGCACACAAAAGTACAACGGCAAAAAAGAAGCAACAATAAACAAAGAAAACAAAAAGGTAAATAAATAAAATGATATAAATCTAGAAGAGTTTACTAAAATCATTAGGAGGTTGTTATGGGAAGGTTCTAGTTCTAAGAGAAAATATTATATGGTTAACCGTTCCTTAATTTGTAGACCAAGGAAAAAAGGAGGGATGGGTATTAAAAACCTGAAATTGTTTAATATTTTCCTTTTATGCAAATGGTGGTGGAAGTTCGAAGTGGAAGATGGATTATGGCAAAGGATTGTTAAAGCAAAATATAGGATAACTCATGGTGTATGGAGGGTTAAGGTGAAACAGAATGACTCTGCTGCTTGGAAAGACTTAATGAAAATTAAGCAAATTTATCTTGCCGGGAGGAAAATGGAACTAGGTGGAGGTAGGGAGACTGACTTCTGGCATGATTAATTAGTTGAAAATTTCTCCCATTGTAAGAAATTTCATGAACTCTATGAGATTTGCAACCAACAAACTAGCACACTGTTAGAGATATGTATGATCTGGGGTGGTTCTTCACCTATAGAAGGTGGTTGTCCCCCAAATTATCTTCTCATTGGTAGGAGCTAAGGAGCATGCTATCTCTATTAAGGTTGAGCGAAAAATCGTGATAAACCAAAATGAAAGTATACTAAGTCTAGGGTCTTCTTAGTTAAATCTCTGCATAATAAGTTGGCTGATGTTGGTCATGATAGATCCTTTAGACACTTGTGAAAAGCTAAGTTGCCTCTAAAAATTAAAATTTGGCTCTGGCTTATCTGGCATAATGCAATTGTTGCTAAGGACAACATGAAAGTAATGGGTTGGTAGTTATGTCTGCCATTTTTTTCCTTGGATGAGACTATAAACCATTTATTTATTTTTACATGTCCTGCTGCCATATATATGTGAAGTTTTGTTGCCAACGTTATTGGGGCACAAACTAGGCCTTCTTGCTTTACTCAATACTTTTTTTTGACTGTGAAATTTCTTTCCTTTGGATTTAACCTTCACATTGTCTGCATTGCTGCTCTTTGTTGGGCTCCGAGGAAGTCTAGAAATGGTTCATGTTTTGAAGGAAAATTAATTTCTTCTCTTCTGGGATTAATATGTTACATGTGTGTCTTTCTTCGTTACTGGACAAGACTCCAAACTGAACGGGATAGGTATCTGCTGGTTGATGGTGTTGATCGTCTATAGCGAATGGACACTCAGGTGCACACGCCATGGCACGCCACGCTTCAACGCTGAGAGTCGCGAATGGCAAAGAGGATGAAGATGTGGATGTCACTAGGGATTGATTGCGAAACTATGATCTGGAGGAATTACCTGGGTGATGTTTGTTCCCTGTTTTAGAAGCCTTCTGCTGGATTGGTTGCTTATGCATGTTGGTTTGGAAAAAGAACCATTGTAGTTTGCTCGAACTTTGGTGTTTTTTTCTTTTTAGTATGGCCGAGCTTTGTTTTCCTTTGTTTTGAGACACTTGTTTGTTTATCTCTTTGATAATGGAACCTGGCTCTTGTGCGAGTCGTATGAAAAAAATGACTTGATACAAATTGACGGAAGTCTAAAACATCTTTGAATAAGGATAATCATCGAAATGGCGAAAAATTCCTGACGCCTGCTTTAGCAATCTATATATTATGTTGAACAGTGGAAAATTATTGTCGTTGATACTCGTTTTTGTTACACCCTCCGATCCAAATTAATTGACTCAACTTTATCTAAATTCGGATGTATTTGTTCGATTGATCTCTTCCCGCGTGGGCCCAAGGGCCCATCGGGCCCTTTGACTCGTTCACTGACCGGGGGCGCCCAACCTAATATGGTTGGCGGGCCCCTGTTACACTGCGTATATAAAGAGGTGGGGGCCAGAGGCTCGAAACACGAGGTTCTTCGCGAGCTATACTCCCCATTAACACATCCTACCGATCTAGGTCACGCAACAATAACGGGAAGCTCCACCGTCGCCGCTACCTATCCCACTTGCTCTCGCCGTCGTCGTTGCTCACCATGGCCACATCATCAACCTCCTCTAGCCAAGGAGAAGGTATGTCCCCTCTCTCAGATCTCTCTCTCTCTCATATTGAATAGTCTGTACCAACTCAAGTATGAACCCTAGACAGTACTACCCGACTAAGATCTACACCTAGATGATCCCAGAGAGCCAACAATGGTATCAGAGCCCATCTAGTGTTGTAGATTTTTCGGGTAGAAAGCTGAAATGGATCGTATGGGCACCTAGAGAGGGTGAATAGGTGCTACCCAATTTTTAGTACTTTTTCAATTTTAGGCTTGACACAAAGTAAATTCTCTAGATATGTAACTACAAGAATTTCCCTATATGCAAACCTAGCTACTAAACACGTAAAGAGAGGAGCGAGGGAACCATAGTGGAGCACGCGGAGACACGGAGATTTGTTTTACCGCAGTTCCTTCCTTGTTAAGGAAAGTACATCTGCGTTGGAGGGGTGCACTACTAGGAAAACGGTCGTCTGTGGCGCACCTGTAAACATCATCTGTGGCGCACTAGGGGTGCGCCACGGGCTTTTTGCGCTACGGCTATCTCCTAGCCGTGGCGCACTGCCTGGTGCGCCATGGTTATGTCGAGATAGGCGTAGCGCACCTGCTAGTGCGCCAAGGTTATGTTGGCAGGTGCGCTACGCTTTGGATCTTCTGTGGCGCATGTTGCAGTGCGCCACTAAGCTGCGCAGGTGCGCTTTAATTGCAGTGCGCCACAGAAGCTGTGCCATGTGCGTCATGGGTGTCTTTTTTTTTTAAATTTCAGGGCCAGATGATATACAATACATATTATATAGGCAGATATATATACACACAGATATACACACATATATAAGATATACAGTTATATATATATAAATACACAATTCGCAAAACAAGATTGAAACAAATACATATAGATAAGTCTCATACATGTATACATAAGTGATACATTGTTTCGATCAAGTTACAAAGTAGTTGGTGACATGCGAATACATGTGTCGATCGAACAAGTTAGAGCTCGATCGGAAGCTCGCCTAGACATCTAAACTAGCTAGACACAAACGCGGGATAAACAACCAAAAAAGATAAGCATGATCACCGCCGCGATGAAGGTGCAGGTCTTCATCCGGTTCCTCGTCCTAACTCCCGATAGATAGCGCGTGTATCTAGCTTCCGCCTCCGCCACAGTGTTGTACCCTTTGTAGCTATTGCCGCTGAAACGATGCACCTGTCTCCGGCAGTCTTTCCAATCATCGTAGACTCCGGAAACCCGTCCCTTGTACACGACGTACCACGTCATCTATAAGTTGACAATAATAATTAACCGATGATTGAAAAAAAACATATATAATTAAAGTTGCATATGAAGATACACTTATAAAAAGTACTCCTAAATCAAAAAGACCAAACTCAAAAAGCATGCCTCATATATAACTAGGTTGTTCGACACAGGAATATGCTACGATGGAACTGTTCGCCAAGTAGGATGCACAACACCTGGACCTGTGCATAGCACAAGGCGGACAATCCCATCGCAGCACATTCACATATAGTGTGCCACGACATTTCAATCATCGGTATTATTCTCGAAAAATACCAAAGTAACTCGAAAAGAATGCCTCATATATATATACATAGGTCGTTGGACACAGGAATATGCTACGATGGAACTGTGAGCCAAGTATGATGCACAAGACCTGGACTTGTGCATATCACAAGGCTCACAATCCCGTCGTAGCACATTCACATATATAGTGTGCCACGACATTTCAATCATCGGTATTATTCTCGAAAAAGACCAAAGTAAATAAAAAAGAATGCCTCATATATATACATAGGTCGTTGGACACAGGAATATGCTACGATGGAACCGCAAGCCAAGTAGGATGCACAACATCTAGACTCGTGCATAACACAAGGCTCACAATCCCATCGTAGCACATTCACATATATAGTGTGCCACGACATTTCAATCATCGGCATTATTCTCGAAAAAAGAGTAAGGAAAAAAAGAAGGACCAAAGTGAGCAAAGGACCAAAGAGTAAGCAAAAAAACCAAGAATTGATTGATATATAATAATAATAAGCAAAAGAAGTAAGCGATGATTCATAAACCTAATAAGATAAGTATAGTAGCATGTACACTTGTCCACACACACACAAAGGTCATCTATAGTTTGTAACTACAACTAGGCCAACATCAAGCCTTCTGGCTCGGCTTAGGGAACGGGAGGACGCCTTGTCTCGTCATGAACTTCCTATAGTCGCCCTGCATCTCTAGGCGATCTTCTATGTCACGGTTATTCGGGATATTTCCTCCATAGAAGATCCCCCCCCCCCGAAGTCATGACATCACGAAAGATGATTGCCCCAAACTGCTGCTGGATGCGATATGTCTCTTGTCTAATATCTGAATCAGTAATCTTGGCCTTTGCTTCGGCCCACTGTTTGAGATGATCTGGCAGCGTAGAATTCTGCTGGTCAAGTAGGAACGCCCTCATGTGATGGAGTGCGTAGTAGGCTTCCTTCTTACTGTTTTCCGGCTGCTTCACGCAGGGGAACTCCGTTACGTGGTTGAAGACGTGCCTGCCGAACTTGACCTTCGTACACACGAAGGTGGTGCCTTCCGTCGAGGCAAAGCCAGTGAGAGCATCATCCAGAACTTCCTTGATCTTGTCGTAGTTTTTCTTCTTTTCTAGACTCCCCGAGTCGAAATACGTGGTGTGGGAATGCTTTGGCGATAAGGAGATGAGCGTGCAGTGTTCATCTCTGCGCAAAAAATTCAAATGGAATGTGTTGGAAAAAGAATGATGATAATCTAATAAAGCCAATCGACGGTGGCGAGTGAATAACGACTTACTCGGGAAAGTAAGGCACGAGAATGTATTCCTTTGTCTTGTTCGCCACGAGGATTCTTTTTAGGTACGAGGCCACGATACTTCGTTCGGCAGGGGAACCCAAGCAGCCGTCACGCATATAGTAGGGGTCCACTATAGCGATGCCCGCTGTGTTCTCTCTAATGATCTGCATGGCCAGGCTGAGAGAAAACAGACGGACCATGGTATAGTGCAGCGGGTATAGGTGGAACATATTGAAGATGTCGTCGAACCGCAGGAAGAACAGATCCGCAGGGGCATTGTCGACGAAGACCAAGCCTGGTGGCACCTTAACCACGAATACCGGGTGCGAGGGATCTTTCTCCGATAGAAGGCGTCTCTCTATCGTCAGCACGCCGTCATGCACACTCTGCAGTTCCGAACTGGCGAGCTTCCGCAAATTCTTAGGTAGCATGGGCTCACCCGCCACATGAATCCTCCACATAATACCCTCGGGTCTTGGTGGCCCATCCCGAAACCTGATCGGATTCGCAGTTGTTGACGCCACCGGCTGGCTCGAGCTGCTAGATTTTCTTTTCCTGCCCTTTTTTCCTTTTGGAGAGCGGGCAGGCACCGCAATCTGAGCACCGGCCACCCTATGTAGTGTGTCAGGGCTTAGAATAAAGGGCCGGTTGGTTGTATCAGCTGGCTCTGTAAAGGCGCAAGCTGGAGGCGTCTCCTGAGAACCAAACAGACGCTTGGTGATAGTGGCTTTCTCTATGGGGCCACCAACTAGGTCTTCGTTGCTAAACTGAGTGTTGAAGAAGTGATCATTACAGTCTTCTTCGTCCTCGGCCGGATCCCGCGCCATGTGCATATCATCAACATGATCATCCGACCCACCGCGTGGAGGTGACGGCGAGGGCGGTAAGGGGGCATTGCCACCGCTTGTCGCTAGCACGACAGGCGGTGCTGTTGTCTGTAGCGTGATGGCCCCCGCCGTCCCCAAACGGATCATGCTCTTTGGCCATTGCAAGAATAAGCCGAAGCAAGTTCTGAGTACAGCCGGCTCTTCTTCATCCGCTCCTGGGGGTTGAATGGGAGGTTCCTGGTCGTCGCAGCCCCTTAGCACCCGACTAATTTTAACCCTATGCACGCTATATGGCATCGGCCTTGAGTGGAATGTGCGCTGCAAGGGTTGAACGATGGTACCCTTGGCAACATCCCTCAGCTTGTTGTTCACGTAGCATAAGAGAGTGCAAGTAACATCCGTCTGCGGAAAAACATGTACGACGTCGTCAGAGATGCCATAAGAGTAATAGATGCCGTGAAAGGCGGTAAAGCAATTTGTTTACCGTGATGGCGTCGAGATCGGCTAATGTTGATGCACCGCATACGGAGACGGGCGTGCAAGAGACGGAAGGGCTGCTTGATGGCGCGGTGCTGGCTGCCGGTGTATTCTCCCTACCAACGGGTGCTTGGAGCTCCGGTGCTGCCGCGACGATGGCAGGAGGGGCACCAACATGTACTCCGGCGCCGCGGTGATGGCAGGGGGAGTCACCAACACTTGTGGCGCCGCGGTGCTAGCGGGCGGAGTCACGAACACGTAGTTCGCCTGATTCGTCGGCGCCGCGTTGTTCGAGTGGCTGCTGACCATGCTTGGAATCGGGCACGTCCCTATCGACCACCCGCACTCCAGTTGGCTATTGACTCCACCAAGGTAGGCAGGAAGGACGTGAGGGTGATTGCCAGGTTGTCTTGGACGATCTGCGGGATCCGCGCCACTTGTTCCTTAAGTTCTTGAACCTCGCGGTTTTCCTCCTCGCTCCTTCCCGACGGCGCCACATGCGTCCTCGGCGGTGGACCAAAATGATCCACCCAATTCTTACCCCCGAGGCCAGCCAGATGGCCAGCCGATGACGGCTTCTTCGTAACCGGCTCTATTTTCTTGGCCCGGTTCATCGCCCTGTTAAAAGGGTTATCCCACCGGGTGGCCGCCGTCGACCCCTGGGATGAGGAACACTGGGATCCATGACTAGCAACAATTTCCTCCTCCTGCAGAAGAAGTAACAGTGAATCATTTAGATCATCGATTAGATTGCAATCGAGTTGATCCGCGGTAATTAGATTATACTTACCACAATTTCCTCGAAATCCTTCACCACAGGATCCGCGGTGAGTTGTTTGGTTTTTGGGTCCACATGGTAACGGGCCCTGATGAAGTTTCGAACCTGCCCGTGTTCAAATTTTGCAAAGGGGTTTTCTATCCCCTTGGATCTATACTCTTTGTCCTCCTTATTCCATTTGGCCTCCGCGGTTCTGTATCCACCAGATCCGAGATGGTGATGACCTATATTCATCGCCTACAGCACCTTTCCCTGATTACTATTGGCCAGGGCTCTTTCGGATTCACACCTCTCCTTGAACTCCCGGAACTGATCTTCGGTGATCTGCGGGTCAATCTTCTGGATCTCGTCGAGACTTTTGCCTTCTTTATAGATCTTCTTCTTTATCCGGGTTCTCCAGCTGGCCAAGGCGGTGCTCAACTTTGTGAGGGCGGATTTGTTTAATTCGTTCCCATGATAATTTGTGTTCTGATACTTAGCGGGGAACTTGTATCTTGCGTGCAGCTTCTAGAAGAGGAGTGTGCGCAAGTGGCCATTATCTTTATGCCAGAGATTCTCGGTGTTGATCGAGATGGTTGTCCGGGTGATCGCTGCCACTTTCCCACTGTACCCTTTGACGACAAGGGCAGGCTCCAAAGGAACCCCTGATGGGATCACTTCGGTAATTTCCTCCCTGACGGTGCCGACCGTGTTTGGGCGCCGGTCCTTCGGCTTCTTCTTCTTCTTCTTAGGAGGATTGCTACCACTCCCTGTGCCCTCGCCGCCATCAGTTTTTTCATCACCCGCCATTCCTTCGGCTTCTTCCTCCGCGTCTTCCATCTCATCATCCTCGCTCTCCGAAGGATGGTATTCTTCATCGTCTTCTAGCCGCTGGGCCGCCTCCGAGAATGTCAATTGTTTATTCGGAGGTCTGAGTTCTCCTTCAGCGCTGATGCGCTTAGAACATCCAGCCTCGTCGTTGTCACACATCTTTGCACTAATAAAAAACAAATAATTGGTTAAATGCACGGAAAAATCCGGCATGACCTTTGCTAATTTTCTTAAACTAGGAGTTCCCGATTTCTGCCGAAACGGAAGTTAATCAACATTCCGGCAAAAATCGGGACTCATTTCATACAAGAACCTGCATATATATGGCCAGCATAGCCAGCACACAATAAATGGCCAGGATAGCACCCACAGACTCACATCAAGCACCCACATTTGGTCGACCACACACAGCAATCCAGCCAGCCAAAAAATAGATGAAATAGAAACAAGAGAGGCA
This sequence comes from Avena sativa, assembly GCA_916181665.1. Lineage (NCBI taxonomy): Eukaryota > Viridiplantae > Streptophyta > Magnoliopsida > Poales > Poaceae > Avena > Avena sativa. Next base: position 409,950,567 of record OV702281.1, on the reverse strand, counting down.
TTTGGTCAGCACAAACAACAATAATCCAGTAGGAAAAAAAGAGTAATTATATGATGCCTCTGAGGTGTACATGGCCTACGGATGTTGTCATGACCATCTGCGGCTAAAAACTATTTGAAGGAACAATAAATGAGTTTTGCACTATATGTTCTCAGCCGTAAAGTACATAAACCAACATGTATGCAATTTTAGTATAAGTTCTGATAGTACCACCCAGAAAAGCTTCTTTGGGCACATTCGACCTGACCCAAGACAGGGGGTCTACCTGTGGGCCTATCAGATCTTCCTTCAAATTTATAAAAGTTGTCAGACAATGAATTCTAATTCTAATCCACGAAATACCAAAACAGGAAAGTCTAAGAACTATTAAACTTGGCATAACAGGTGTACTTGTAACATTCTCAAACTTGTTGAGAAGTAATCATGCAGGCAGAGTGACATATTAACTCCAAATGATCAAGTGTAACCCACGGTAACCATATGGTTGCCTTCTCCAAACTCTCCAGCCAAGATTACGAGATAACTGATCAACCATACACATGAAATCTGGGACTAATTTCTGTTGTTTTTATCGCCAGACACATGACCAGCCTGGGGAACATTGCATATATACCTAAGGTCCAACTGATCTAGCAACAGTCAGGAGTTAAGCAAAAAATGTTTAAGCAGATACCAATCAGCCAGATTAACTGGCAGGATTTTCTAAAATCATAAAACAGTAGAGTTACTAGAGTAAACACTAACACTGAAACTGCTAAATCTGAGTAAGTACCAAATTTCAACATCATTTAATATAATCAGTTGTTAAATCTGCGCTACTTAGCTCTCTGCCTAAATTCTATTCTCCATAGTGATGCCCCCTCGTGCTCTCATATGTCACAGTGTATAATGATTCCGTAGATCAACAAAGCAATAGTGTCACATCATGATGTGCAGATGAACAGAAATAAAAACTGGGCTATGAGGCTGGTTAGAATCAACAACTCATGCCCTTTTCCTGGCCCTTGATTTCTTGCTTGCACTGGCTTTGGCTAAAAATCTAGAAGAACTACAAGCTACAGGCAGATTGAGTCATGGCCAGAACATCTTCAAGCTCTTTGTTTGCTAAAAATCAATAACTACAAGCCTAAACCTACAAGAACTACAAGCTAAAAATCAAACCTAAACCTACAAAGCTCTCTGTTTGCTCTCTCTTTCTAACCTACAATGAATCAAGCCTAAGCCTAAGCCTAAACCTAAATCAACCCTGAAGTGGAGAGGGGAGAGAGGGAGAGAGGGGAGAAGGCTCACCTCTGAGATGAGGACGACGACAAGCGCGCGGGCGAGGCGGCGGCCTCCTCCTGCTCAGCCTCGAGCGGCGGTGGCCTCCTCCTCCTCGAGCGGCGGTGGCCTCCTCCTCCTCGGCAGTGACGGCGACCTCCTCCTCCACGGATTGGCAGCGGCGCGGGCCTCCTCCTCCATGGTCTCCTCCTCGAGTGGCGGCGGCTGGCAGGGCTGGCGAGGCGGCAGATCGACAGCGGAGGCGGGGGCTCGAGCAAGATGGGTGGGCGCGTCTACGGGGATGAGGGACGTGCCTATGCGTGCACGTGTGGATAAGGTAAAGATAGGCGTAGCGCACTCTGGCATAGTGCGCTACAGATATTCGTAGCGCACTATGCCAGAGTGCGCTACGCCTATCTTTGCCTCTAGCAACTGTATAAGAAAAAAGCCGTCCCACTATCTAACAGATTCACTACCCTATCCCACTGGTTCTTCCCACTGCTCTATTCTAAACTTCTGAGCACCCAGGTTTGAATCCTGGTGCCCCCTTTTTTTTTAAAAAAAATACTTTTAAATGTTCCAAAAATGCCCAAAAGTGGTAATATATGCCATATTTGTTTTGTTTTTATTTTATAAATACTTTTAAATGTTCCAAAAATGCCCAAAAGTGATAATATATGTCATAAAAGTGGTACAAATAATATGATTCAAAGTATAACTAAATTTCACAATAATTTGTCCATAATAATATGAATTGGGAACGGCCCTACTCGACCACACCCGCACTTTACAATCTTTTTCGACACGCGTTTTACAATATTTTTTGAGCTAGCGTTTTACAATCTTTTTTCCCTTCTTTGCCCCGACACTTTATTGTTTCTTCTTTCGAACGGGCTACCTTTTTTGGGTAGGGTTGTCCTTTTTATTCTTGTGATGTATGTTGCTGCATCGTAGTCGTCGTCATCTTCAATCTTTGGATCGCCGTACTGGTCAAAGTCTTGCTCCTTGGCGACTCCATCCATTCTGATGATGTTTCTTTTTCCTCTCCTCACGACAACACGGCTAGGCTTTGTCGGGTCGGTAATAAAAAAACATTGGTCCACTTTGGTAGCCAATACCCACGGTTCATTTTCCGTGGCCACGTTCGCACCGACGGCCTTGGATTTGGCTGCTTCGGGTATAACCATGGTTGTGAAATACCGGTCCTCTCTTTCGACGCTCTTTGCCCATCTGACATGGAACATCGGCACCTTTTCTGCACAGTAGTCGAGCTCCCAGATCTCCTCGATTCTTTCGTAGAATCTTTCCTTCACGTTGTCATCGGTGTAGAATTCCGACGTTACGCCTGAGTTCTGATAATCACACTTGTTGTCCTTTTCCTCCGTGTAGAATGTGTAGCCGTTGATATCATACGCCTGATAGGTCACCAGGTTTTGCATCGGTCCCTGCGACAAGGTGAATATGATCTTTTCCGTGTCAGAAGAATGCGATCGCGGGGGATTATCAAGGAGCGTCTGCCTAAACCAACGCGTAAAATCTGAGTTGTGCTCTTTGATTATTTCTCCCTGCGTCCTCTGTATGCCTCGGTCACTGTACTTCTTCTCGATTAACCTTTTGTGCTTCTGTACCCAAGGATCGACCAGTTCTAAATGCTGTAGCGCGACGAGGTTTGCTCGATCAAATTCTGCACGTCGAAAATCAAAGTCTGCATGCAGTATGCGACGACCCTTTCGGTGACCAGATCCGTCGAGCTTGCCAAGGTGCCTGTTGACGGGAAGACCGACAGGGTTCTCGATGTCTAGATAATTCGTGCAGAAAGAGATGCACTCTTCGGACAGAAAGCCCTTGGCTATGCTTCCATCTGGACGGGACCTGTTGCGAACGTATCCTTTGATGTGTCCGTTCATCCTTTCGAACGCCATCATGCTGCGGAAGAACATCGGCCCGAGTTGTACGATGTCCTCCACGACATGGACCAACAGATGCACCATAATGTCGAAAAATGCGGGTGGGAAGTAGACCTCAAGCTCGCATAGTATCACCACGATCTCCTCCTGTAGCCTCCCGAGCTGATTCACGCCAATCGACTTCCTAGAGATGACGTCGAAAAACTTGCAGAGGCCAAATAACGTTTCACGGACATGCTCGTCCATTATCCCTCTTAGTGCGACCGGAAGTACCTACGTCATTAGCACAACACAGTCGTGAGACTTCATGCCACTGAACCTCTGCTTTGCCTCGTCTAGGTATCTGCTTATCTTGCCCGCGTAGCCGTAAGGAAATTTGACTCCTAGAAGGCACTTGAAAAACTGTTTGATCTCATCCTGGCTTAGAGTGAAGCAAGAAGGAGGGCAGTAATATTCGTTCTTCTTGAACTTTTTACCCTTCCGACGACCTTGTGTCGTCTCCGACTCATGATCATTGTCATCTTCCTGATCATCAGGAGTAGTGCGTCCTCCGTGAAGCTACTTCCGGATACCCAAGCATATCAGGTCGTGCCTTGCTTTCGGACCATCTTTCGCCCTATCTGGCATGTTGATTATGGTGGCGACCAGACTCTCTCACACGTTTTTCGTGATATGCATGATGTCGAGGCTATGAGGCGTGTGGAGAAACTTCCAGTATGGCAACTCCCAGTAAACAGACCTTGTTTTCCATACCTTCATCAGCGGCTTGTCTTGTTGCTGCCTCTTTTGCTTCTTTCCAGGCTTAGGACAATCTTTCCAGTTTTTCAGCAACTCTTCCACTTCTTCGCTGCTCCTACGCTCTGGGATTCCTCGGGTCTCGGATTTGCCATCGAACAGGTCTCCACGTTTTCTCCATGGATCATTCTTGCCGAGCCACCTCCGGTGCGTCATGAACACGGTTTTCGATGACCCTGGATCTTTCTCTAGTTGGAGATAGCTTGTGTTATCCATGCACCTAACGCATGTGCAGATCCTTGGATAACCTGCCCCGAGATATACCCGCAACCTGGATAGTCTTGCACCGTAGTGACCAACGCGGCTCTCATAGTGAAATAATCTTGTGCGATGGCGTCGTAAGTACTGGCTCCAGATTCCCATAACGTGGCTAGCTCCTCTTTCAACAGCCCGAGATACAGATTGATGTCGGTACCAGGTTGTTTCGGCCCTTGAATTAGCATACTCATTTGTATGTACTTCTTCATGCACAACCATGGAGGGAGGTTGTACATCCATACAAACACGGGCCAAGTGATGTGCATGCTGCTCTGGCTAACGAACGGATTGAGTCCATCGGTGCTCGCACCAAGCCTGATGTTCCTCGAATCTCCACCGAATTCTGGGAATTCGAGGTCCAATGCTTTCCACTGGCTAGCATCTGAAGGGTGCGTCAGCAGCTCATCCTTTTCGGGGTCATCATCATCATCTCCTGGCTTCTTCCTTTCGCATGCCATCGCATGAGCTTCGCTTCCTTAGGGTCCACGAAATAGCGCTGCAGACGAGGAGTGATAGGAAAGTACCATACCACTTTTCGAGGTGCTTTCTTCCCTTTCTTGTATCGACTCACGATGCACACCGGACATGTGGTTTTCTCCGCGTCCTCGCCCCGATAAATGATGCAATCGTTGATGCATAGGTGATATCTAACGTGCGGTAGATCGAGAGGACAGAAGATTTTCTTGGCGTCCTTGATACTAGTTGGACATGTGTTCCCCTCTGGGAGACGATCGTGCCAGAATGCCATCATATCGTCGAAGCTTGCGTCGCTCAATTTGTGTTTTGCCTTCATCTCCATAGCCTTGAGCATTACATTCAACCGGGTATCATCGGGCCTGCATCCTTCATACAATGGAGTAACCACGTCTTTCTCAAGTTGCGCAAGCTTGGCTTTCTCTCTAGAGGCAGCCCTGGCGTTACTCGTCTGCTTGAGAAGCAGCTCTTGCACATAAGGGCCCGCACCCAGCCTGACGTTGCTCCATCGTCGTCTGCTCCTCCGGCATCTAGATCATCATCATCCCGGTCTGCTTCCGCACCTTCACCATCTCCAGGAGACTCTTCATCATCTCGCCCGTTCTCGCCGTGATGATGATCATCGTCATGTTGGCCACCTTCACCGTCTCCATCGTCTTCGTCATCGCTTATCCAACGAGTGTATCCATCCATGAAACCATGGCGGCGCAGGTGCGCCTGCAGATTCCCGGAATCTGGGTCGATCACCCAGTTGAGTTTGCATCTTCTGCACGGACATCTTATATCCATCTTGTTATTTCATATCATGTCGGCCGTCGCATATTTCAAAAATCTAGCCACAATGCCTTCGCTCATTATGCGGACCATTTTTGCCTGCACGGTGTACACGGTACAATTAGAAGTCTATTAGAACCACATAATGAATGCATGCATGCAATGGTCGATAGAAAATTTCGGCATGATCTATCCTAAAATTAGGACCTTTCCGAAATGCCAAAGTCTTGCCAAAATGGAAATGAATCAACATTTTGGCAAAAAAATGGCAACTTGTTCACATACAAACACAAGAGAGAGAGACCGAGATCCATACACACATGAACATATCATTATCCTCTCCATACACACATGCATGAGCATCATTGATACTCTCGATATATACACACATATGACCATATCGATCCTCTCCATACACACATCATGAGCATCGATCATCTACATACATATGACCATATCATCCATATACACATGAACACATCCTTACATGGACAACTTACCGAGATGAGAGACCAATCGCGAGAAGATGGAAAGGAGAGGTGCGCGCGAGACCGGAGAAGGAGATGAGAGAGGAGAGCTTCCTCTATTACTTATGTAACATCCAAGGAAAGTTCTACATACTAAAAATGGTGAATGGGTGGAGAAATTGAGGTGGGAAGGAGAAGGATCCCGACTAGATCTAAGGAGGAAGAAGAAGGGGAAAGTGAAGTGTGGGGTGGTGGAGATGATCACATGACCACATATGTTTGTGCAGGTCGACACATCCGTGGCGCACATGGCCCCAGTGCGCCACAGGGAAAAAGCACATCCGTGGCGCATATGCCAGAGTGCGCCACAGATGTTTATGCCCGTTTAAGGAGCAGAGGGGGCTGGGCATAGGCGTAGCGCACTTGCCACATGTGCGCTACGACTATCCCCAACAACCGTAGAGCACCACCCCTATGTGCGCTACGGGTATGCGGCATGCAGCCAACAGGGCCCTGGCCCACACATATCTGTGGTGCACTATGGTCATGTGCGCCACGGTTGTTCTAGTTACTAGTAGGACACTGCCCATAGGTGTGCCACGCCTGTTTTAGCCGTGGGTCACTCCAGCCATGTGAGCCACGGATGTGCTGATTACCTATAGCTGTTTTCCTAGTAGTGGTGGGCAGTTCTAAGACCACCATGCCACAAAAGGCCTCACCCTATTCTCCGATGGATCTCGCCACGAGAGGCCTGATCCACCTTCTCCACTATTGGTACCCTTCGAGGTGGGAACCGGTGCCTTTTACAACGCTACCGGGGCACACACCCACAACTGAATTGGGGGCTCCCGAGATGACAACAAGCTGTCACAAGAACAAGGTTTATCAATATAAACAAAACAAGGATCTAGGTATTCGCAAGAAATACTAGATCGGTGATTCTCCAAATGAATGGAGAGGAGACGAAGCGCTTGATTGCTGATGATGAAGATCGAGTTCTCCTCCTTCGATTCGCCCAAGGGATGGGGCCTTTGGGTGGATCTAGGTGGAGCTCTCTTGGATGAACGTTGCATATCAGATCTTGACTTTTTCAAATGAACCAAGAGGTCTGGCAGGAGGGGGAAGGCTGGCTTGAATATCCCCTGCATAGATCTGCCGTTGAACAAGTTTGGGGGCGGATAATCCGCCCCCCACTAGGGTTGGACTATCCGCCCCCTGGGAAAACTCCGCCCCTAGGGCGGATATTCCGGGGAGAAAATCCGCCCCCTCTCTGGGGTTGGGGCCTGCAGAACTTGATGAAGACTTTGGGAGGGGCGGATTATCCGGCATGGCCAGAAAGTCCGGCCGAAACTCCGCCCCCTCTCTAGGGCTTGCGCCTTGGCAGTGAACATGAGGGGCGTAATATCCGCCCCCCCCGAGGGGCGGATTATCCGGCGGGGCCGGAAAATCCAGCCGAAACTCCGCCCCCCTTCTGGGGCTTGCACCTATTTGGGAAAAGGGTGGGGCGGATTATCCGCCCCCCAAAGGCAGATTCCTTTTCCTTTTATCCTTAGAGAGCTGCAACACTTCAACACACATTAACTAGTACTTGATATTGTTATCTAACACACAAAACACTAGGGATTATGAAATGTTCTTTTAATCTCTCCCTTTTTGGTGTTAGATGACAATACTATTATTTGCAATTAAACCGGCTAACGCCACCTTAAAAAAATGAAAGAGGCTCCCCCTAGATGTGTGCATATTTACAATTTGCATTTGAATACAAATACACATACTAGAGAGAACATAGCTTTCATAGCAAAGATAATTGAAACAAGGTGGGTTGGGAAACAAGGTCATACCACCGGGATGTGATTATATCCAAAGAAAATAATGAGATTGTTAGACTCCAAGCACATCCCACAATATTGATGCATACACTAGATAATCCCATGATTCCATATGCCATCAAACAGACTCCATAGATAAATCCAGAATTCCATGAGAGTAGATCCATAATATAAATCCGGAATTCCAGAATACCAAACAAGCAGAGTAAAGCACGACATAGTCTTACATAACCAAGCACAAATAAAAAATAAGTTCACGCTAAAAAGGGCACAAGCAAGCAAATAAAACGACTGAAAGACAAGTGCTTGCGCCCGAGCCTTGCAAATCCACGAGACCTAATAGAACTACTTCCCCCCTTTGGCATCGAAACGCCAAAAAGGAAGAAGAGCGATGCTAACATCCCTGAAGATCACGCCTCCTCATCCTCATCGTAGTCATCCACGTCCCCTTCCTCTTCATCATACTCATCATCATCGTCATCAGCGGGAGGAGTGGGTGCCCTCGGAGGTGGAGGAAATAGGCAACTCTCGAGCTTACCATAGTTGATACCTGAAGTGTTCCACTGAGCATACGGTTCCGGAGCAGTGGGAGGAGGTGGATGGCCAGTGGCACCAGAGACATGGTGAAGAATAAGCTGCTGAGTGTGATCCCTCTCATGATCCCTCTGGTACGCCTCATACTGGCCCTTGTGAGTGTCAATGCCCATGCAAAGGATGTGCCGCTAGAACCAAGTAAGTTGTTTAACCTCGCGTGCCATTAGGGACACCGCAGAACGACGACCACTAGCCCGTGCATCACGCATGAAGGACTCAGGGGCAGTGGAAGGGTGATGGGTCTTCTGAGCCTTGTTGTAGATTTTCTTGGGCTTGTGAACCCCATCCAAAGCAGTGCCAAAGTTCTCAAGGGGCAACATATGCTTGATGAGCAACATAATGAAAGGAGAATATGGGATAGATAGCATGTTGATCATAGCATCCGTCATCTCATGATAAATGTAGTGCATGACATCCAGTTTGTAACCTGTAGCTGAACCATAATTGGTGGCACACTCGTGTGCAAAAGCAAGGAGAGGAACCAGGTGACCACGGATCTTGTCATTGTTGCCTCCACTCAGAGAAATGCTGTCCCTAAATATTCCAACAAGGGAGGCATACAAGGGAGAGAGACCAGCGAAAGTACCAGTAACACCATCAGGAGAAAGGCAGGGAGCGAGCACTGTGTCCTTGGATGGCTTTAGTGGGGAAATGATGCGATGGATAGGAGTGTCATGGCCATGGAAAGCATACCCAAGAACCTGCCCAAAAATGCGGAAGTCCGACTGAATCATTGTTGTCCCGGTCATCCACTTCATGGTGCGGCGCTCATCACCGCAAATCACAAGTGTCGGGAAAAACTGCCTCACCACGGAGGAATCATAGTTGCATTGGAGAGTCATAAGGTGGTGAAGCCCCATCTTGTTGGTCACATCCAATGCCTCAAGGAGCCTTGCCCTGGATTGAGCCTCAGTAAAATTGATGGGGTGCATGGGGTGAAGCTTGAGAGTGGCATACACATCATCATGAATAGCCCGAAAGTGGGATTCCAAAACATAGAGTCCTCTGGGGGACCATCACTGTCAGCCTCATCATAGTAATTAGTCTGGAGAATGGAGGCATACTGAAGGCTGTCCATAGCCTTGTAGTTGGGCCGAGACTGTTTGCCCTTGCGAGATGCAGTCCTCTTTGTTTTCTTTCCTGCCTCTGCCATCCGTTCAGCCTCTCTTGCTGCTCTGCTAACTTCGGTTTCGTCAATGAATGTCCCTTCTGCAGTGGGCTTGAGATAACGGGCACGGGGACGATGAGAGAAGGTCTTGGTAGGCTTGGAACCACCTGTGAAAAGCATGAGAGGGATAACATGGAGATAAGCACACACACAAGTCCAGGAGAAATGGTAGAAATAGTAGAAAAACAATCCATAAGCCAAAGATTTGCATTGCAGGAATCAGGACCAAACCAGACCAGATGTAAATCTCCAGGCCGGATTATCCGGCCCTGGCAGGGGCGGATAATCCGCCCCCCGCAGAAAATTTCTGGAACAGCCCAGATTTACCATAGGAAAATAGATCGGGCACTAGGGTTGCAATACTACTGATTCTAGCAAGCAAGGAAAACACTAAGGATCTTCTACAACGAGATTTCCACCAAAAAAATGCATCCCATACAAAAGGAGAGAGATGAGGGAGTTACCCTCACTCATTGGAGCAAAATTGCGGAGGAGAAGATACCCGGAGGCGAGGTGAAGAGGATCCGGGGAGGGACCGGAGAATCCGATGGTCAAATCGACTCCGGGAGGGGCGGAGGCTCCGACAGCGGATGGGGGCTGAGCTAGGGTTGGGGGAGGGTTAGCTGCTCTGTTTGAGCCTGGCCTCCCCGACCCAGCCCTTAAGAGGCAGAATTCGCCCGGGGCGGATAATCCGCCCCCACTTAGGGCGGATAGTCCGCCCCCTCCTCTGAATTTTCTGTTAAGAACAGATTCACGCTGGAGCACCCTTGCAAAACCCCTCGCTGGTGTATAGAGGACTTGTGTGCAAGAATAGATGGTTCAAGGAGGGAAAGAATGCTTGGGTTTAGAGCAACAAACTGAGATGGTACTACACACCCAAATTTGCAAGAACCAAATCAAACAAAAACCAAAGTTGAGTGTGTTTTCCATAAGAACAATAAATATGCAAGAAGATCCAAAGAGAGCCATTAGAAACCAACTCTTCTCAAGGAAGAGGGCGGTGGCCGAAGCCACCATGTTGGAGCGCATGGCATGACACCGCGAAGATGTATCTTGAGTTCAAAACCAATGCTCATCGATGACCCACATATCACAAAATGATATTAATGGAAATGATTTTTCTTGCTTTCGGCATTATAGGGGGAGGGTTAGCCCAATCAATTAGGACCACACTCCCCCTATGTCTATTCCCGCATCTAAACCAAATACATGAATAAGAGCAAGTGAGTGTGCAATGGTAGTCAAGCCAAGCTCCTTGAATCTATGATATTTAGCTCATTCCTCAAATAACAAAATCTTGCTTCATCAAGGGGCTTCGTGAAAATATCAGCAAGTTGGTTCTTCGTGCTCACAAAGGATAGGGCAATATCGCCACGAGCAACATGATCCCGAATGAAATGGTTGCGAATCTCAATATGTTTTGTTCTTGTATGCTGCACGGGATTGTAAGCAATTTTGATAGAACTTTCATTGTCACATAATAGAGGCACTTTGTCACAATTGACACCATATTCCTTTAAAGTTTGCCTCATCCATAATAACTGTGTACAAGCACTTGCATCAGCAACATATTCAGCTTCGGTGGTTGAGAGTGAAATACAATTCTGTTTCTTTGAAGACCAACACACTAGAGACCTGCCCAAGAATTGACATGCACCAGAAGTTGATTTTCTATCATCTTTGTCACCAGCCCAATCTGAATTAGTGTAACCACATAGAGAGAAACTTGAACCCTTGGGATACCATAACCCAAAATTTGGGGAATGAACCAAATATCTGAAGATTCGTTTGACCGCCACTAAGTGGCTTTCTTTAGGAGCAGCTTGGTACCTTGCACACACTCCTACACTTAACACGATATCAGGCCTAGATGTGCAAAGGTAAAGGAGAGAGCCGATCATGGATCGGTATACCTTTTGGTCCACGTCTTTACCCTTGGGATTGAGATCAAGATGACACTTTGTTTGCATTGGAGTAGCAACGCCATTGAGATCCGTCATATTGAACCTCTTGAGCATGTCTTGAATGTACTTAGCTTGATTAATAAAAGTTCCCTCTCTAAGTTGTTTGATCTCGAATCCAAGAAAGAACCTCAATTCACCCATCATCGACATCTCAAACCTGTCAGTCATAAGCTTTGAAAATTCATCGTTAAAAGCTTGGTTAGTAGAGCAAAAAATAATGTCATCTACATAAAGTTGGCATACAAAAAGCTCCCCATTAACCTTCTTAGTAAAAAGAGTGGGATCGTTTTGCCCAACTTCGAATCCACGGTCTAACAAAAGCTCTTTAAGGTGCTCATACCACACACGTGGGGCTTGTTTAAGGCCATAGAGCGCCTTGTCGAGTTTGTAAACATGGTTCGGAAATTTGGGGTCCTCAAAACCCGGGGGCTGCTTGACGTATACCAACTCATGTAGTGGACCATTAAGAAACGCACTCTTAACATCTATTTGCTGTAATTTAAAATTATGATGAGCGGCATAGGCAAGAAGGATACGGATGGACTCAAGACGAGCCACAGGAGCATAAGTCTCGCCAAAATCAATTCCTTCCACTTGAGAGAATCCTTGAGCCACGAGTCTTGCTTTATTCCTCACAACAATGCCATTTTCATCTTGTTTGTTCTTGAAAATCCACTTGGTGCCAATAACATTGCGGCAATCCTTGGGTTTCTCTACAAGCTTCCAAACTTTGTTGCGCTCGAAGTTATTTAATTCTTCATGCATTGCAACAACCCAATCGGGATCTTCAAGAGCATAAAAGACCTTCTTCGATTCAACCATGGAAATGTGAGCTTGATGATCACAGAAGCTTGCAAGTTCTCTTCTAGTAGACACCCTTCTTCATAGATCACCAACAACCTTGTCAAGAGTGTGACCCCTTAGTTCAAGGTTTCGATCAGCACGAGCCTTGCGACGAGCCTCAATGTCCTTATTATTTCTAGAAGGAGTTGATTCAATATTTGTATCCTTGTCTTGTACACTACCTTGCCCTTGATCTTGATCTGAGTTGACAACAGGAGCTTGCTGCTGAACTTGTTCTTCAGGGCCGGATAATCCGCCCCTTGGTGGGGCCGGACTATCCGGCCTGGGAGATGAGGCACCAGTTTCCTCTTCCTGAGAATGCCTGACAGAGCTGGGAGATCTAGAGCCGGATAATCCGCCCTCGGGGGCTGGAGAATCGTTCCTGGAGTCTTCTTGGCTATTGTCTTCTTCTTCGGATCCCCTGGGACAAGTTGGAGTGCCAGGGGCGGATTGTTCGCCCCTTGGAGGGGGCGCATAGTCTGGCCTGGGACTACCATTTTGTCCAGGAGACTGATGATCTTCTGTAGGTTGCGGTGTCGGTGCAGAGTTTTCTCCAACAGTAGGAGCTTGTTGATCTTGTGTAGATGAGGGCTCCACTTGAGTGGAGCATTATCCTTCCCGATCCACCACAAGGGGTTCCTCAATGGGGGGGGAATCCCACGCCCATTCTTCTTATGGAATCTTGGGGTATTTCAACATCTGCATCACAAACATCAACTTGCCCTACATAGGAGCCGTTATTTTCATCGAACTCCACACTAAAAGATTCTACAACAGTCCCGGTGAGCTTGTTGTAGATTCTATAAGTGTGGGATTCGGCACCGTAACCAACAAAAATACCTTCTAAAGCCTTGGACTCAAATTTAGACAAGCGGACACCTTTAATAAGAAAGAAACACTTACACCCGAATACCCTGAAGTATGAGATGTTGGGCTTGTTACCAGTAAGTATTTCATATGGAGTCTTGTCCAAAATATTTTGGAGGTAGAGCCGGTTCGATGAGTGACAAGCAGTGGATATGGCTTTAGCCCAAAAATTGTAAGGAGACTTGAATTCAGCCAACATTGGTCTTGCCATATCCATCAAAGTCCAGTTCTTCCTCTCGGCTACACCATTTTGTTGAGGGGTGTACGCAGCGGAATATTGATGTCTAATCCCCTCTTCGCTTAGAAACTCATTCAAAGTGTAGTTCTTGAATTCGGAGCCGTTGTCACTTCTTATTTCCAAGATAGGAACATTGTGTTGACGTTGAAATTCATTGGCAAATTCAATGACTGTTTGTTGAGTCTCACTCTTTAGCTTGAAGAAATAGACCCATGTATATCTTGATTAATCATCGACAATGACCAAGCAATATTTCTTCCCACCAAGCCTTGCATGAGAAGGAGGACCAAATAAATCCACATGAAGTAATTCCAAGATCCTCTTTGAAGACACAATAGTCTTCCTCTTGTGGGGAGAGTCATGCATTTTGCCTTCAACACAAGCCCTTCAAACACGATCTTTGGCAAAGGAGACATTGTATTTTAGTCCAAGGATGTGGCCATCCTTGGGGAGACTTTGCAAAGTTCTCATGTTGACATGGGCTAAACGGCGGTGCCATAACCAGCCCACGTCGGCCTTTCCGAAAAGGCACATCGGACCTGAAGTAGTTTTCCCCGAAAAGTCCACCACATACAGGTCATTTTCGACGTACCCAACGAAAGCGACCTTTAGAGACTTGCTCCACAAGAGTACCACCAAATCATCATCGATAAAAATAGCAAAACCCATCTTGCCAAGGGCACGAACAGAAAGAAGGTTATAACCGAGGGTTTCAACAAGCATGACGTCCACGAGAGAGATATCGTGGGCAACCACAACCTTGCCAAGACCCAATACCTGAGATTTAGACTTATCACCGTAGGAGACTATAATATTATCATGATTTGGACGCATATCTGTGACGATCTCCTTGCTTTCGGTCATATGACTAGTGCATCCACTATCCAGCACCTATTTCGACCTACCGGAAGCATAGCCCTGCAAGAGAATTACTTCTTGGTTTTAGGTACCCATTTTTCAATGGGTCCTTTCATGTTAGTAACAAGGGTCTTTGGAACCCAAATAGACCAAGCAATATATTCATCAAAGGGACCGACATAATAAGCATAAACATCGCCATAATCATCACAAAAGAGTTCATAATTTGGATTGTGAGACCCTGCAAAACCAATATTGTTAGTTTTGTCCTTTGTGACATTCTTCTCAGCGGTGCTTGTCTTTGATTGTACATTCTTGGTCTTGTTCTTCTTGTTTTTCCTTTTCTTGGACTTGGTGACATACCCAAGTCCCTCTTTACCAATATTTGACCTTTGCTTACCAAGAACTTCATCAAGAACACCCTTATCCTTGGGAGTGATGTCCTTGACAGGTTCTTCTACCACACTAGCATTTTCCTTATGACTATATGTTTAATTGGATGTGCTAGGAACATCATACTTGGCCAATCGAATTTGGAGCTGATCATGTGACTCATTGAGAATGGAGAAATCGCTTTTCAACGCCTTTTGAGCGTTGTCAAGTTTCTCCAATTCCTCGAAGAGTCTATCATGAGCAGCCCCAAAGTCAATCTTTTCCTTCTTTAGCTTCTTTGCTTTGGTGACTGCATTGTCACGTTGCTTAACAAGTTTGGCCACTATTTCTTCATGTGACTCCTCAAGGGACTCAAGCCTCTCTTCAAGAGAGACCCGAGCCTCTTCTTCTTCTTCAAGAGCATTTTTAAGGATTCAATTTCCATTGCATCCTTCCTTTCAATTATGCCCTTTTCTTCGAGGAGAGCTTCATTTTGGGCAAGCTGGTCCATAAGAGCTTCAAAACGTATTTTGTGCTCACCTTGCAAGTTAGTGAATTAATAGTCCAAAGCAATAATCTCTTCTTTAACCTTAAGACTAGTAGGATCATCCATGTTAATCATAGCCTTAGGAAAAGAAGAGTTAGAAGAAGTTACCTCGGAGCTTCTTGCCATGAGACAAGTAGCATTCTTATTGATGATATTTTTGTTCGGAGAGTCGAAGAGAGATGTTGATGTAGATGTGGTGGATATAGCAGCCACCTCTTGAGAGCTATCATCCTCGTCCTCATCTTCACTTCCCGAAGAATATTCTTCTTGAGCCACTAGAACAAACTTTGGTTGCTTCTTGAAGGGAGCATTCTTCTTTACAAATTGTTTCTTGCGTGGAGCCTTTGACTTGTCTTTGAAAATAAGTCTTCCTCCATTATCTTCCCTACTTTAATATGGACACTCAGCTACAAAGTGCAGCCGGTCACCACAGTTGAAATATGTTCTCATCTTGGAACCATTTTCCTTTCTTCCATAGGCTCCACTCTTGCGTTCTAGTTCAACTTTAGCCTTGGCCGGATCTTTCCAAAAGTTTCTAGCATAAAGAGCCAGGTATTGTCCGTGGATCTTTTTTATATCCTCGGGACAGTCCATACCTTCTATGGCATATTCATCATGATCAACCACACTAGTCTTCAAGGCCATGTTGACCCCCTTTTGCATCCCCATAGCTCGTGCACGAGCATCTTCGGCATTCTTGGCAGCCACTTTGAAAGCGGCCATTTCTTGCATTACTTCATTGGATGTCATGAGGTGGTAGTTATGCCTACCTTGGAGACTTTTTCAAATCTGTGAGCTCAAATGGCATAAGAGCACTGGCATACTTGCGCTTGATCCATGCATCATCAACATGAGCGGCACCATGGTTTCTAAAAGTTGTGGCTATTGCCTTGAGCCTCTTATACATGTCCTCGTGGTTTTCTCCATCCAACATATAGAATCCTTCAGCTTCATTGCTCAAAGCATCATATCTATTCCTTCTCATACTTTCATTTCCGATGAAGAGCTCGGTGAGAGAATCCCAAGCTTCCTTAGCTGTACTAAGATGCTGAATGTGTGGCATATCTTTGTCACCCACACCAAGTTGTATCATGTGTAGAGCTATAGCGTTGAGTTGGGTATCGACAACTTCTCTTCTTGTGAGATTGTTGGGGTTTCCAACATGAAGACCATTTTCGATGATTTTCCACAACTCAATGGAGGAACTGCACACATGAGACTTCATCAAAAATTGCCATTGGGTAAAAGTAGATGCTGAAAGTTTGGGTGGATCACCCCTATTATGTATATGTGGGTGAGGGATAGGTGGATCAGGAGAATACACATGAGAAACCTCATTGTATCCATCCTTACCACTATCCTTTTTCGAGGAGGAGCTCTTGCTAGTGTCATCACCAACCACTTCGTTATCTTTGAAATCGGTTTTACCCGTTTCCTTGGATTGCGGAGTGGTAGCCTCATAGTTAGATGGAGGTGATGCTGTGGATGTGGAGAGACGCATTATCAATTGACGCATCTCTTCCATCTTAGCCTCCATTGAACTCACCAAGGTTGTTTCCAACGTCTTGAGATCGTTCATGGTGACTACCTCCGGAGCATCACTCCCATCTACCTTGGAACCCATACTTCTCTTAGGCGGTTAAGCCCGAAATAAGAGTCGGGGCTCTGATACCAATTGAAATGGATCGTATGGGAACCTAGAGGGGGGGTGAATAGGTGCTACCCAATTTTTAGACTTTTTCAATTTTAGGCTTGACACAAAGTAAATTCTCTAGATATGTAACTACGAGAATTTCCCTATATGCAAACCTAGCTACTAAACACGTAAAGAGAGGAGCGAGGGAACCGTAATGGAGCACGCGGAGACACATGGATTTGTTTTACCGCAGTTCCTTCCTTGTTAAGGGAAGTACATCTGCGTTGGAGGGGTGGACAGTTCTAAGACCACCACGCCACAAAAGGCCTCACCCTATTCTCCGATGGATCTCGCCACGAGAGGCCTGATCCACCTTCTCCACTATTGGTACCATTCGAGGCGAGAACCAGTGCCTTTTACAACGCTACCGGGGCACACACCCACAACTGAATTGGGGGCTCCCGAGATGACAACAAGCTGTCACAAGAACAAGGTTTATCAATATAAACAAAACAAGGATCTAGGTATTCACAAGAAATACTAGATTGGTGATTCTCCAAATGAATGGAGAGGAGTTGAAGCGCTTGATTGCTGATGATGAAGATCGAGTTCTCCTCCTTCGATTCCCCCAAGGGACGGGGCCTTTGGGTGGATCTAGGTGGAGCTCTCTTGGATGAAGGTTGGAGATCAGATCTTGGCTTTTTCGAATGGACCAAGAGGTCTGGCAGGAGGGGGAAGGCTGGCTTAAATACCCCCTGCATATATCTGGCCGTTGAACAAGTTTGGGGGCGGATAGTCCGCCCCTAGCCCCTAGGGCGGATATTCCGGGGAGAAAATCCGCCCCTCTCTGGGGCTGGCGCCTGCAAAACTTGATGAAGACTTTGGGAGGGGCGGATTATCCGCCCCCCTCCAGGGGTGGATTATCCGGCGTGGCCGGAAAGTCCGGCCGAAACTCCGCCCCCTCTCTGGGGCTTGCGCCTTCGCAGTGAACATGAGGGGCGGAATATCCGCCCCCCCCCCCGAGGGGCGGATTATCCGGCGGGGCTGGAAAATCCGGCCGAAACTCCGCCCCCCTTCTGGGGCTTGCGCCTATTTGGGAAAAGGGTGGGGCGGATTATCCGCCCCTGGTGGGGGCGCATTATCCGCCCCCCAAAGGCAGATTTCTTTTCCTTTTATCCTTAGAGAGAGCTGCAACACTTCAACACACATTAAATAGTCCTTGATATTGTTATCTAACACAAAAAACACTAGGGATTATGAAATGTTCTTTCAAAAGCAATAAGAGAAAGATCTAGAACAAAAACAAAGAACACATCCTCCATATCTTCTCTGTGTCACAGTAGGTGGTCGGGGTTCAAGAGATGGGGAAGGGGGACAAATAGAGGAAAAGAAAGGGGGAGGGCTAGGCTGGCCTTGGGCTGACGGCATAGCCACTCCCCATCGCTGGTAAGCAACGTCGCGGTGCACCCGCCGCAAGAGAGCATGCGATAGTTGCTGGGAGGAGAGAAGTGAGGAGGCTAGGGTTAGGGCAGGGCGTCGCGACCGTTTTTTATCCAAGCGAGAACCACGGCAGACCGTCGGATGAGAATGGATGGCCTCGATGGAGAGGCGCGCCACTAGCGGCCCATGGGCCGGGCGCTGTCGCTGGGGCAGGGGCGCGCACGCGCGCGGTACAGACGGTGGTGTCACACAGCTTGCAAGGGTGAGGGTGTGGGCCAATGCGGGCCAAGGTGGCCGTTTCGCACTGCACACTGCTTTATGGGCTGCTTTTACTACACAGTTTCTTTTTTCTTTTATAGAAGTTTTTTGACACTTTCTTTGCTGAATTTTCCTATTCAAACTGAACCAACATGATGTTTGTTTTAGGAAATAGAAAAGTGTAAAGTATTGCTTCTGAAAAGTTTAAAGTTAATGAATCTCATTCATTTTTCCGCTGCAAAAAGTTTAAAAATGCTCTTTAAATTTAAATAGAACTAAAGTGAGAATTAAATTTTGGGAGCATGTTCAAGTATTTAGTCTAATTATGTTCATGTTATTTTTCTAACCAACATTGTTAATAGCATGATAATGATTAGTGGTTTCATTTAAAGTGGTTACTTATGTGCATTTATTTCTATGTTTTGCCCAATAGTGATATAGTTTTAAATTGCACAAATAGTTGTATGTGTTAGTTTTGACCGGCGTTGGATTAATGCATGCAATTGTTGTTATGATCTCACTTCTTTGTGTTTTTAGGAGGGCACTACTTTATGATCTGCATCAAGGATGTTCTAACCCTCAAAGGTGACAAATATATAGAATGGAGAAAGAAGGTCGACTTGGCTTTTATGTGCGCTGAGGTGGACTGGGTTGTCGAAACCCCACAACCCACCAAGCTGAAAGAGCCAATGAGAGATGATAAATATGATGCTGCTGCATGGGACAAAAAGAAAAGGGATTATGCGCCATTGGATATGGCATACACCTAGAGAACAAAAATGGCTAACCACCAACAAAAAGTGTATGACTTTCATAAAGAACACAATTGAGCATGCTATTGTGGGATCAATTGAAGAGTGTGCTTCCGTTGGGAGGTATCTTGAAAAGATAAAGAGCCAGTTCACTAGCTCTTCAAAGATATATGCTACCCAGCTGTTGAAGCAGTTGGTGACAGAAAAGTACACTGGAGATGGATATGGTATAAGGGAGCACATCCTCAGGATGAGCAACATGGCTGCTAAGTTGAAGCCCATGGATACTGATCTGGAGCTCAAGCCTGCACTCCTTGTTCACCTGGTTATGGCTTCACTGTCAAAAGAGTTTGACACCTTTGTTGTCAACTACAACATGTCGCTAGAAAATCAGGACATTGAAAAAACTATATACATGTGTGTTCAAGAAGAGGAGAGGCTTAAAAACTCAAATGGTGGTTCTTTGAACTATGTGAAGGATAATAAGAATAAGAACTTCACTCAAAGCAACCAAGGTTCCCCTTCAATGCCACATGTAAAAGCTCCCATGCACTATCAACATCAGTAGAGGCCTCTCCCAATGGACAGAGATACTTGTCTCCACTGCAAGAAGACATGGCATTACAAGAAAGATTGCCCTGCTTGGCTAACGAAAGTAATGGCAAAGAGAGGTAACAACATTATTTACTTTGTAAATAAATCCTTGTATACACAGTTTTCAAAATTTACTTGGTGGATTGACTCAGGTGCAACTGTTCATGTTGCAACTTCTTTATAGGGATTCCATTCGACACGGACTACGCAAAGACGCAAAAGATGCATTGAAGTTGCAAATGAAGTCCAAGCGGACATTGAAGCTGTTGGCGACATCTCCTTGGAGCTAGATGATGGATCCATGATCCTGCTTACAGATGTTTTATATGTTCCTTCATTACATAGAAACTTAATAAGTGTTTCATGTTTGGACAAAGTTTATTATGAGTGTCATTTTGGACATGGCAAGTGTGCCATATGGTATAATAATGATTGTGTGGGTGCTGCTTTCCTTCACAATGAGCTTTATTTGTTATCCCTTCGTAAAAAAGTATATTCTATGCGTAATGTGAATGAGAATGTTTCCGCGTGGGACAAAGATCAAAAGAAAAGAAAACAAAAGAAAAGAAAGAGAACTCATGACTTGTTGAAATTATGGCACTATCGCTTAGACCACATTTCGAGGGGGAGAATAGAAAGACTAGTTAAAAATGATATTCTTCCTCCATTAGAGTCCTCCGACATAGAGCAATGCATAAATTGTGTTAAAGGAAAGTATGTAAAGCAAATAAAAAATGGTGCAAAACGAAACACCGAAACACTAGAAATAATTCACACTGACATTTGTGGACCATTTCCTGTGAAAAGTGCGGATGGTTATGAATCATTCATAACATTCACAAATGACTACTCCCGTTATGGTTATATTTATCCAATTAAAAAAATCGGAAGCGTTGGATAAATTTAAGATATTCAAAGGTGAAGTTGAGAATCAGCACAATAAAACAATAAAAATAGTAAGATACGACCATGGAGGGGAGTACTATGATCTGCACACCCCATATAGCCAAGTCCCTAGACCTTTTGCAAGGTTCTTATAGGAGACTAGCATAGTGGCCTAGTATTCGATATCGGACAAGCCTCAACACAGGGTCGTCCCTAAGGCGGGTCAGAAGGGGCGGCCTCCCCGAGCCCCCGACGCCAAGGGCCCCCAAAATCTAGAATAGCTAAGGCATGCGCAGTGGGGCGGAACTCATGTGGCTGCAGTGGCGCCATTATAGTAGTTTGGGAGTTTTCTATGTGTGTTCTGGACAAGGACGAAGAGTTTACGCAATGCTGCCTTCCTAGTGGCCATACTGGGCCTATATTTCTTCCCCTCGTTGGCCTTTTACAGTTTGGTTAGCCTGGGTCTTTTTTTCCTTTGTTAGCTATCAATCTACGATGAGATCTAGTGTGGGTGGGGCCTTTTTTTTTCCTTTGTTAGCTATTAAATGCCTTTGGTTTGTCTAAAAAAACTTTGGTGTTCCTTAGTGGAATTCACTTTTACAAGCTTAATTTTTTAGAAGCGCATGTATTCAAATAAATAAGCAATCAATTTCAGGCCGTAGAAGCGGGAGTTTTTCTTTTGAGGGAAGAAGCTGGAGTTAAATAGTCACATAAGCTTGCTCCAAATTCCTCACATGTTATTGTGAGTCATAATACTTGATGAGTTAATCTGTTTGAAGATGTTGAATTCGTCGTAAACTTATTTTTCGTCGAAAAGTATAAGTATCATATAAGTAGCGACACAAGAAATTATCCATGGAATGTAGAATCATTTTTATTTTCTATCACCCATTCATTTCTATTAGTGTTGGCAAACATGGATGTGCAAGGCCATGTCTAGGTACGACTATAATTCTTCATCTAAGGTGAGGAGAGAACATGAAGCTAAGATGGCAGAGCACAATAGGCATTAAAGATATTATCAGACGAGATCAATTTTTATTCCATTATCAACTTTGCATTTAGAAATATAAGGAGAAGATTTTAGGGTAAGATGTATACCATATTATTTTTATACAAATATTGCTTTTGGGTACACTGTAACTCTTAATTGGCTTCATTTTACACATGCATATATAAAAAAGAATTTAGGCCTAGCTAAGGGGCCCCAAATTCTAGTTTCACCTGGGTCCTCAAAATCTTAGGACCGGCCCTGCCTCAGCAAAATGGAGTAGCTGAAAGCATAACCATAGACTTATGTATATAGTACGCAACATGATGAGATACTCCACCTTACCATTGGGATTGTGGATGGAGGCGTTAAAAACCGCCATTCATATTCTCAATAGAGTACCGAGCAAGTCGGCGCCCAAAACACCATATGAGTTGTGGATAGGAAGCGTTCCCTCACTGCACCACTTAAGGTTGTGGGGGAACCCAACTCAGGCCAAAGTATTTAATCCAAACATTTCAAAGCTATATCCTAAAATAGTTAGTTGCCATTTCATTGGCTATCCTAAAAGATCAAAAGGTTTTCATTTCTACTGTCCAGACAGATACACAAAGTTTATAAAAACAAGACATGTTATATTTTTAGAGGATGAAATGATGAGGGGGAGCATGGTAGCTCTGAAAATTGATCTTGAGGAGAAGAGGGTGCATGCACCTAATACGATTACTTAGGAGCCATTCTTTTTGCTACTTGTTGTTCCTGCATCGACAACCCTTGAGGTTGTGGTGCAAGCACCTGTTGCAACTCCACCCATGGCAACAATGAGTGAATATCTGGAACCTGCCCGTTAGGAGCCGATTAAACCCACTGTTAAGCATGAAAGGGAGCAGCGGTAGCCACCTCTAGTAGATACACCACATGTTGAGACACATGATGTGCCAGTAAATGTGGCCCCTAGAAGGTCTCAAAGAGTTAAAAGATCAGCAATTCCTACCGATTATAAAGTTTATAACACAGAAAGAGTTCACATGGAGAATGAACCCACTTCATTTGAAGAAGCCATGAGTATCCCTCACTCATCAAAGTATCTAGAGGCCATGGAAGATGAGATGAAATCGATAGGTTCCAATGAAGTTTGGGACTGTGAGACCCTAGCGCATGTCTTAATAGGATTGATA
Source organism: Avena sativa (assembly GCA_916181665.1). NCBI lineage: Eukaryota > Viridiplantae > Streptophyta > Magnoliopsida > Poales > Poaceae > Avena > Avena sativa. Next base: position 409,927,615 of record OV702281.1, on the reverse strand, counting down.
GTATACCCATACCAACAAGTTACAACTTCTTTTCCGAGGTTAAGCGTGCTTGGCCTAGAGCAATCTGAGGATGGGAGACCGACTGGGAAGTGGGTAACGGGTGTGCACGAGTGAAGACAAAGTGCGCAGAAAATACTAGTGTTGGTCTGTGGGGCTAGTCTAGAGATCCTATTGAGCTGCCATGAGTGATAGCCGCCGGTCCGAAGAGGTCTGAGTGTTACAAGTGGTACTAGAGCCGACCCTCGCGGTTACACGGACGTGTGTGGGTCAGTGGCGTACATGTGACGCATGGTGCGTGTGGCCCAGAGAGGACACAACATGGCATATGTGCCGGCACTGGACGCATAGAGGTATGCCAAGAAGGGACATTCCTGGCTTGTGGTTGATCGACGAGGGCGTCGATCTTCTAAGGGTGGGTGTATGTGAGACCCTGACACATGGATTAATAGGATTGATAGTATACCCATACCAACAAGTAGCAACTTATTTTCCAAAATATCATCTCAAAAGAACTCTGAGGTTAAGTGTGCTTGGCCTAGAGCAATTTGAGGATGGGTGACCGACCGAGAAGTGGGTACCGGGTGTGCACGAGTGATGACAAAGTGCGTAAAAAAGACTAGTGTTGGTCTGTGGGGCTAGTCTAGAGATCCTATTGAGCTGCCAGGAGTGACAGCCGCCGGTCCGGAGAGGACGAGGTGTCACATGGACTTAGAGGAAATACCCAAAGAAGCCAAAATAGTAGGTTGTAAATGGGTCTACAAAACAAAATATGACTCTAGAGGGAATGTGGAAAAGTACAAAGCACGACTTGTGGCAAAATGATTTACACAAAGAGAAGGAGTATATTACAATGAGACATCTTCTCTAGTCTCATGTAAGGATTCCTACAGAATCATAATGGCATTAGTTGCACATTTTGATCTAGAGCTGCATCAAATGGATGTAAATAAGACATCTCTAAACGGGGATTTAGAAGAAAGTTTCTACATTGAACAAGGGTTTTGTCATGGAAGGCAAGTAAAATATGGGATGCCTCTTAAAGAAATCCATTTATGGATTAAAGCAGGATTCTAGACAGTGGTATCTAAAGTTTAACGAGACCATTAAGAAATTTGGATTTAAAGAGAATGTTGAGGACAACTGCGTTTATGCAAAGTTTAAAAGTGGAAAATATATTTTCCTGATTGTATATGTGGATGATATCTTGCTTACTAGCAGTGATGTCAGTCTACTACTAGAAACAAAGAAGTTTTTGTCCTTAGATTTTGATATGAAAGATCTTGGTGAAGCTTCATTTGTTTTGAGCATAGAAATTCACCGATATAGAAAAATGGGGTTCTAGGACTATCACAAAAGGCATACTTAGAGAAGATTCTGAAAAAATACAGTATGCATGCGTGTAATGCCACACCTGCTCCTATAGTCAAAGGTGTAAGTTTTGGGAAATTTCAATGTCCCAAGAGTCAATACGAGATCGATCAAATGAATGCAGTACCATATGCTTCGGCCGTTGGAAGCTTACAGTATGCACATGTGTGCACTCGCCCTAACTTAGCTTTTATCACCGAGGTATTCGGTAGATATCAAGAGAATCCAGACATAGAGCACTGGAAGATGGTAAAGAAAGCATTGTGTTATGCGCAAGGCACAAAAGACCTCATCTAACATATAGAAGGTCCGATTTCCTAGAGATAAGAGGGTATTCATATGTAGATTTTGCGGGAGACAGAGATGATAGAAAATCCACGACATGATATGTCTTCACTCTCGCAGTCGGGGCTATCTCGTGGAGAAGCTTCAGACAGTCAATAGTTGCATCATCCATGATGTATGCAAAATTCATAGCATGTTATGAGGCCTCAGAGCAGGAGGTATGGTTAAAGAAATTTATACCCTACTTGAAAGGTGGTAGATTGCATTGACAAACTACTAAATATGTACTGTGAAAACCAGCCCACAGTATTCTATACTCACAAAAACATGTCGAATAATGCTTCCAAACCAATAGAGATAAAGTATTATGTTATGAAAGATAAAATCTAGGATCACACTATAAGTCTTGAGCATATAAGGACAAAGGATATGCTTGCGGATCCGCTTACGAAAGGCTTACCACCCAATGTGTTCAAGGAACACTTAGCCAACATGGGTTTAAGGGAAATCCTATGATTCCTGGATCATGATAGTTCCGAAAAGAAACAAAATTTGTTTCAAAACAGAGAGGTATGTTGTAGCTGTCTGATTCTATCGGCAATTGAGCTAAGACAATGAAACATGCCCTATGTACTGATCTGTGATGAAACGAGTGAAGTGAAAAGCATATAGTTAAAAGTAAAAGTTGAGATCAATGGATGGAATGTTAGATTGATCTCTTCCCGCGTGGGACCAACGGCCCATCGGGCCCTTTGACTCGCGCCCTTATCGAGAGCGTCCAACCCAATATGGTTTGCAGGCCCCTGTTACACTGCGTATATAAAGAGGTGGGGGCCGGCGGCTCGAAACACGAGGTTCGTCGCGAGCCGTACTCCCCACATACACATCCTACCGATCTAGGTCATATATGCAGCAGTAACAGGAAGCTCCGCCGTCGCCGTCGATGCCTAGCCCACTCGCTCTCGTCGTTGCAGTCGCTCACCATGGTCACATCATCAACCTCTAACTAGTCTGTACCGACTCAAGTATGAACCCTAGACAATACTACCCGACTAAGATCTATACCTAGACAATGAGCCAGCAGTATCTAGTACTAAAACATGCCTTGGTACACCGAATCTAGACAAATCTAAGTCAAATACTTTCTTCATCGAGAAATAACTGATTTGTGTTTGTCTAAACTCGAAGTATCTAGACGTATTTTAGTGTATATAGATATATTTAAATCTAAACAAACCGAAGTCGGTTATTCCTGGACAGAGTGAGTAATTTGGATAGGAGAAAATACCGTTTTAAGCAAAAAAAAAGTCGGTTATACTCATATTTTTTTCTTAAGAAAACTCGGTTATATACATATAATCCCTCGGTTTTAAAATATAAGATGTTTTAGATTTATGACCAAATATGTCTAGAGTGTGTAGGTCACTCAGGTTGGTTTGAAGTAAATCTATACAGTAAAAAAGTCTAGATATATTTTCTTTATAAACCTAAAACATTTATATCTTAAAGTTAGGGATGAGTATTCAATTGTTTGGCTAAAACCACTGAAAAGCTTTGATCAACACCCCTGACAGGGCCGGCTAGCCGCCGAAATCGGCCACCACAACGCCGAACAAGGACTTTTACGTACGCAGAGCATGCAGCGGCAGCGCGTACTGCGGCCGGACTATTCGCCCATTATTATCCGTTCGCGCTGTCCCCCGCCCCGCTGCGCCTGCCACTGCCAAGCGACGACGACGATGGGATCATTCGCTCGTTCCTCACGCGTTGCGTCGCTACAGCGAAGTTTCAGAGCTGCTCGATCGCGCGTGCGAATCAATCCAAAGACTCCCGCCACCGAGGCCGGGTGAGCAGGGCATGCCCCTGACGCGTCGCCCTCGGTGTCGTGTCGATCCAGCAGCCTCCTCTCCGGCTGCCTGCCTGGCTGGCTGGCGCGCGGCACGGCGTGGAGCGGGACCCTCTGCACGTCGCCCTCGCCGCTCGCCACCTCCTCCTGCCGAGTTGTCGCGGCCTACCTCGTGCCTCTGCGTTTGTCTCCGCGCGCGCTCATTTCCTCTGTGTGTGTGTGGCCTGTGCGTCAAACTGTCAATAACGTCGTATTTGGACAGACTCTTGCGTTGGCTGTGAGCCTGTGAGGCGTCTCGCTCTCGGCCGAGGCTGCTGAATGCCAAGCAAATCCAGCAACGCCAGTGTACGCAGCACTGCAACGACGGCGCGCGTGACGTGGGCCGTGGCTAGCTATGCCTATGTCTACGTGCAGGGCAGGCGCAGGCACGGAGAGCTCCAACTGCAGCAAACTAGCGCGCGGCCACTACTAGCTCTTCCGGCGTAGGCGCGGCCGGCCAGCTAACTTGGTGGACAACTGGACATGCAAGCAGGTCGGCTGTTTCGGCTCGTTTGCTGGGCTTCCTGCCTGCACAACCAGATGCAAACGTGCTTACGTAAAACTAATTAAGCAATCAGTAGAGTCATTACTCATTAGCGCCATACGTATACACGTACTACTACCGATCGGACTTCATCAATAAACTGGTTCGAGTACTACATCTGATCCAAAAAACTGAACACACATGAACACCAAAAAGGCTTTCTAAAAACTACCCAAGCAACGTAATAACATCCCTAAAAAAATAACGGATTTGCTAGTTCTCAGGCTTCTTAGTCTCAGTCACCTCTCTCGTCATTAGATTTACCTCGCGATTCGTGCAACATGAGACTTTTACATGAGTTGCAACTAGGTTGTAACTGGGATTTTAATGAGTTGTAACTAGGTTGCAACTGAGAATTAGTAAAAATTATATAAGTTGCAACTAGGCTGTAACTAGCACAAATAGTAGAATAATATCAACGACTTAGACATAAGAAGTTCTCAGACGCCTGAGATCTAGGCACTCTCAAAAAATAAACATCTACGTTAACATTCAATTAATAAACTCGCGCTGTGCGCCGGCTTAATCAACTTCCTTCCCGCTCTCCACGGGGGACGACGGTGGTGGAGCTGGTGCGCAGCCCCCAATAGCTAGACATGACAACGATGATAAATACGTTGGAGAAACACGAGAACGGCGAAACACGAGAACGGCTGCACCCGCGTCAAATGTCAAGTATGGGAATATAAACATCAGGATACTGTATGTCAGTGCATAGGTCCGGCAGATCCTATAGAGGTAGCTTACGAGATGGAAAGTGGAGTAAGTTTAGGCATTTTCTAAACGCAGTGTTTACCGAGTTTCGGCTCCTCTTTATCGATGGAGGTAAAGACCTACTTCTACTTGAGATTTTATTGAACTAAATCATACTAATAGAAAACCGACCTTTGGTCTAGAGCATTAGTCTCGGTTCTGGTATAAACCGGGACTAATGTCCTGGTCCCAACGGATAGAAATGTCCGCAGAGTCCAGAAGACATTAGTCCCGGTTCGTAGGAGACCTTTAGTCTCGATTCGTTTAACAAACCAGGACTAAAGGGTCTGGCGCTGAAAAGGGCCTTCCGTGTGGACTATTAGTCACGGTTTGTGTAACAAACCACAAATCGGGACTAATGTCCCGACTATATCTTCTTCCTCTCCCTGCCCGAGCCATTTCAAGCTCACACAAGCATCTTTCTCAAATTTCTTCCCTCAAGAGCTCGAGTTCATGCCTTTTTTCTTAAGATTTGTGAAGTTTTTTTTGGCTCCACATCTATCTAAGGGTCCTAAGAGGTTAGCAACTTCATCCTTCCATCTTTCATTGCTAGTTTAGCTCATTTCATGCTCTAGAAATGGAGGGATTTGTGTGGATTATATCTCTATATATCTGGTTAATTTGACACATATAGTCCTCGAAATTCATTTGATTCATCGAAGCACAGAGATACATGAGTTCATCTTGTCTATATATCTTGGTTTGGCACATAGTCTCGAAATTCAGATGATTCACAGATGCATCATGCCACCGTCGAGCAACAAAATATCCTTCTTCTTCTAGCTGTCGTCACAAAATCTATTGCAACAAAAATAAGAACCAAAACTATGAAGGCACACATATATATAGTGGTGCCCTAGCATTTTAATCATCGACCGTTGAAGCAAGTAAGAACAAAAAACATGAACACGCCGGGGAGCTACCAAATTAAATTAGGGAGTGCCTCTATGGCAAGCTCCTCGAAGATGTCTGAGGACGCGATCTTAGGACATCTTTGAAAAGCTCTGCCGTAGTGGTGTCCCTGCTCTCGCACACCATCTTTCAGTTTATATCTTCTCTAGCTAGATCAGTATGCTGGTGGAGCTAACTAATTTCACATATTAGGGAGTGTCTCTACGGCAAGCTCCTCGAGGATGTCTGAGGACGAGGTCCTAAGATATCTTCAAGAAGCTCTGTCGTAGTGGTGTCACTGGTCTCGCACACGATCTTGCTTCCAGTTGATATTTCACAAGGAACCTTATTTATAGATTAAGCAGCACAACATAGTGTTGACACTCACCCCTATCATAGTGTCTCCACTCACTGAAATAGTGTCGCCACTCACTGGCATAGTGTCTCCACTCACGACATATAGTGTCGTTACCCACTTTTAGTCCTGGTTGGAGTCTCCTTTAATCCCGGTTGGAGACAACATCCACGACTAAACGGCTCACGTTGGCCCCAGCCTGCCGCAACCCCTTTAGTCCTAGTTGGTGTGTACAACCGGGACTAAAGATGGAGTAGAAAGTTTTTAAATCAGTGCATAGTTGTTTGATGTATATGTTGTGTGCTTTTATTTTTAGACTAGTACTAATCTTAGCATCGTGATTTTGTTTGATGTACTTATATAATACAGATGAGACGACAATGGATGTACGCTGACCGAATCTCTGGCGAGTTCATTAAAGGTGTGTGTTCTTTTCTCGTTGTGGAGGAGACAAACAAACGGAATAGTTTTATGTGTTGTCCATGTGATGAGTGTCGGAATCAGAAGGAGTACTCTTCCTCGAGAGTCCTTCACGGCCATCTGTTTCGGTCCGATTTCATGTCTGGCTATAATTGTTGGACCAAGCATGGAGAAAGAGGGGTTATGATGGAAGATAACGAAGATGAAGAGAATAATGACAACTATCCTATGTCCCCTGAATACGGTGGTACTACAATGGAAGACAATGATGAAGAAGAAGCAGAAGAACGTGCATCATATGAGCCAGATGATGATCTTGGTCGGGCTATTGCTGATGCAAAGGGAGAATGTGATAGCGAAAGAGAGATGTTGAAATTTGAGCAGATGTTAGAGGATCACAACAAATTGTTGTACCCGAATTGCGAAGATGGCCACAAAAATCTAGATAGCACACAGGAATTGCTGTAATAGAAGGCAGAGATCGGTGTGCCTGACAAGGGATTTGAAAAGTTGTTGAAGATAATAAAGAAGCTGCTTTCAAAGGATAACGAACTGCTCACCAGTACTTACGAAGCAAAGAAGGTTGTCTGCCCTCTAGGATTAGAGGTACAGAAGATACATGCATGCATTAATGACTGCATCCTCTACCGCGGTGAGCAGTACGAGAATTTGGATGCATGCCCGGTATGCACTGCATTGCGGTATAAGATTTGACGAGATGACCCTGGGGATGTTGAGGGGGAGCGCCTAGGAAGAGGGTTCCCGCCAAGGTGATGTGGTATGCTCCTATAATACCACGGTTGAAATGTTTGTTCAGAAACAAAGAGCATGCCAAGTTGTTGCAATGGCACAAAAAATACCGTAAGAAAGACGAGATGTTGAGACACCTCGCTGATGGGTCCAGTGGAGAAAAAAATGAGAGAAACTACCCGGACTTTACAAGTGATGCAAGGAACTTATGGTTTGTTCTAAGTATAGATGGCATGAATCCTTTTGGGGAGTAGAGTTGCAGTCATAGCACATGGCCTATGACTCTGTGTATCTATAACCTTCCTCCTTGGTTGTGCATGAAGTGGAAATTCATTATGATGCCAGTGCTCATCCAAGACCCAAAGCAACCTGGCAACGACATTGATGTGTACCTAAGGCCATTAGTTGAAAAACTTTTATAGCCGTGGCACGGACAAGGTGTACGTGTGTGGGATGAGCACAAACATGAGTAATTTAACCTACGAGCATTGTTGTTCGTAACCATCAATGATTGGCATGCTCTTAGTAACATTTCAGGACAGACAGACAAGGTATACAATGCATGCACACACTGTTTAGATGACACTGAAAGTATTTATTTGGATAAGTGTAAGAAGAATGTGCACCTAGGGAATCGTTGTTTTCTTCCGCCCATGCATTCCCTAAGAAAGAAAGGCAAGCATTTCAATGGTGAAGCATATCACCGAAGTAAGCCTATCCGTCATACTGGTGATGATGTATTTGATATGGTGAAGGATTTAAAAGTAATCTTTGGAAAGGGTCCTGGAGGACAGTCCATTTCGAAGGACGCTGGCGAACACACACCCATGTGGAAGAAGAAATCTATATTTTGGGATCTACCCTATTGAAAAGTCTTAGATGTACACTCTGCAATCGACGTGATGAACCTAACGAAGAATCTTTGCGTGATACTGCTAGGCTTATTAGGCATGTATGGAAAGAGTAAAGATACACCAGAAGCACGGCGGGGCCAACAACGTATGAAAGACCGAGCCGGCATGCATCCAGAGTTGTTTCAAGGTACTGCCAGATACGCTTTTACCAAAGAAGAGAAGGAAATATTTTTTGAATGCCTGAGTAGTATCAAGGTCCCCTCTGGATTCTCGTCAAATATAAAGGGAATAATAAATATGGCAGAGAAAAAATTTCAGAACCTAAAGTCTCATGACTTCCACGTGCTTATGACGCAGTTGCTTCCGGTTGCATTGAGGGGGCTTCTGTCGGAAAATGTTAGAGTAACCATTGTGAAGCTATGTGAATGCAGTTTCTCAAAAGGTAATTGATGGCTCAGATATATAGAGCTCGTTGGGAACCCCAATAGGAAGGTATGATAGGCACAACAGCAAGTTTCCCTCAGTTATGAAACCAAGGTTATCGAACCAGTAGGAGTAAGGAAACAACTCCAAGGTGTTACTAGCAACTTGGAATCCTGCACAACACAACCACAGTACTTTTGCCCCAACTTACAGTGAGGTTGTCAATCTCACCAGTTTGCTGAAAACAAAGGATTAAACGTATAGTGTGGAAGATAGCAATTGCTTGTAGAAAGTAAATGGTAAACATTAGATGGTATATCAATGATAAAGAATGGATCGGGGTCCACAGTTCACTAGAGGTGTTCTCCATAAGATAGATAGCATGCTGGATGAACAAACTACAATGGGGCAATTGACAGATTGAGAAGGCATAACAATGCATATACTAGACATCTTGATTCCCGCGAGATTTGATTGGTCATCACAACATAATACATAGACCGTAATCCAACTACATCTATGACTAATAATCCACCTTCAGGTTATCATCCGAACCCCTTCCAGTATTAAGTTGCAAGCAATGGATAATTGCATTAAGCAAAGTGTGTAAAGTAAACAATACAATTGCCCCATGAACAAAGGATTTTTGTTTTCTCCCTAGTAGAAATAGCACATCTACAACCTCAGAAGTTTCTGTCACTCTCCCAGATTACTAGAGGCATGAACCCACTATCGAACATAAATACTCCCTCTTGGAGTTACAAGCATCTACTTGGCCAAGGTATCTACTAGCAACAGAGAGCATTCAAGATCACAAATAACATAGACATGATAGAATCAACAATCAATCTGACATAGTATCTCAATATCCATCGGATCCTCGCAAACACAACATGTATGATTACAAATAAATGATCTTGATCATGAACGTAGCTCACAAGATCTAAACATGATAGCACAAATGAGGATAAACAACCATCTAGCTACTGTATGGACCCATAGTCCAAGGGTGAACTACTGACGCATCATCCGGAGGCTGTCATGGTGATGAAGAAGGCCTCCGGGATGATCTCTCCCCTTCGGTAGGGTGCCGGGAAGAGCTTTGGATCCCCCCCGATCTAGGGACGATGGTGGCGGCTACGGACTGTTTCGTGGATTTTGGATCGGGTGCTTAGGGTTTCTGCATCGGGGTGCTTATATAGGCAAAGGGGCAAGGTTGGTGGGGGACCGAGGGGCCCACACCATGGGCTAGCGTGCCCTAGGGTGGGCCTGCGCCACCCTATGGTGTGGCCACCTTGTGGCCCCACTTTGGCTGCCCTTTTGATTTCGTCTTTGCTCCGGTAAAATATTGACTTTGGCTTTTGTTCCGTCCAATTCCGAGAATATTTCCTTATTAGCTTTTCTAAAACGAAAAACAGCAGAAAACAGGCAACTGGCACTATGGCACTTGTCAGTAGGTTAGTTCCAGAAAATGTATAAAAACACCTCAAAGAGTAGCCAAAACATAAGATAGTTGATACAAAACAAGCATGGAGCATCAAAAATTATAGATACGTTTACGATGTATTAAGCATCCCCACGATTAACTCTTGCTCGTCCTCGAGTAGGTAAGTGATAAAAAGAATAATTTTTGAGGTGACATGCACCATCACAATCTTGATCAAAATATTGTAAAGAATTGATAGATGGAATCATAGTACTCTAAACATGAGCATGAAAGATGTAGTTCTAACAATATGACATAGCAACTATGTTGCAACATGAAAAGGTACAAACAAAATATCATGAATAACAATGCATTGAAAGACATTTGTTTGTTTCACATATAGAAAACACAGCAAGAGTGGTATTAATCTTGTCCCTCATGGAATAGCAAAACATGAATGCATAGGTGTAGGGTTTCGTAGCATGGAAAACAAAAATTTTCTATCGCATACAAACAAACAAGCCAAGATCTATCTACTAGATTGTAGCAACGAGTCGATGGAATAACTTACCCTCGAAGATTCCAAAGTGTTTAACGAGAGCGGATTCTCGTGGGTGATGTAGTCGTACTCTTCCCGATCTCAAGATCGCGTAGACGATCCTTCCGGCGCTGCGTTCCGGCAGCGCTCCCGCAGTCGGTCACACATTCGGTACTCGACGAAGACCTTCCTCTCCCTTGTTCCAGCAGGCAGCGGAGGTTGTAGCACTCTCCTCGCGATTCCGGCAGCACAACGGCGTGGTACCGGAAGTAGAGGGGAGATCTCGCAGGGCTTCGCCTTAAGCCGGAGCGAGTATGGTGGAGTATGAGAGAGCTCCTCGGCGATCTAGGGTTTAGACACACCAAGAAGGAGGGGCTAGAGCCGGCTGCTAGGGTTTCGGGGACCCCAAGTCGGCGGCTAGGGCAAAACCCTAGGGGGGCGGCGGCGGCTATGGTGGGCTGCAGCTTCTAGGGTTTGAGGTGAGGGACTTGTGTGTACTAGGAGGGAGCCCTGCCCCTCCTTATATAGGTGGAGGGGCCGGCGGCCAAGGGGAGGGAGGGGAGTCCCTCCCCAACTCGGCTTGGGTGGTGCGCCGGCTTGGGGAGGAGGACTCCCTCCCCAACTCGGTTTCACCTTCCTCCTCTTTTCCTCTTTCCAAAACTTGCCGTTTGACTTTCAAACTAGCCGTTTGACTTTTCAATTTAGGATTTGAATAAACCCTTTATTTTGGACAGCGAAGACACTTAGTACATGATGCAATCATTCCAACTTGCAATGACACATTCATGTACCCCTTCCCCTCCGGAGTGCCGGACATTCCGGAACCTTCTAGAACATTCCCGATGAAAACACCGGAATCATTCCCGAACTCCGAAACGGGACTTTCCTTATATGAATCTTATTCTCCGGACCATTCCGGATCACCTCGTGATATCCCGGATCCCATCCGAGACTCCGAACAACATTCGGTCTCTTTCTCATACTACCATAACTACTCAAACAACGTCGAATCCTTAAGTGTGTCTCCCTACGGTTCGTGAATTATGCGGACATGATCGAGACACTTCTCCGAACAATAACCAATAGAGGAATCTGGAAATTCATATGGCTCCCACATATTTCTACGATTACATTGCGATCGAATGAACCACTTACATACGATACCAATTTCCCTTTGTCTCACGATAGTTTACTTATCCGAGGTTATGATCGCCGGTATCTCTTCATACCTAGTTCAACCTCGTTACCGATAAGTACTCTTTTCTCGTTTCCGTGATATGTGATCCCTTGTGAGCCAGTCACATGCTTGCAAGCTAATTGGATGACATTCCACCGAGAGGGCCCAGAGTATATCTATCTGTCATATGGATGGACAAATCCCACTCTTGATCCATGTGTCTCAACCAATACTTTCCGAACACTCAATGCCACCTTTATAGCCACCCAGTTACGGCGTGGTGTTTGATGTCATCAAAGCATCCATCCGGTAAAGGTGATATGCATGATCTCATGGTCGAAGGAATTAGGTTACTATGTATCAGAAATCATATAGCAATTGAACTATTCAAATGACTTGATCTTTATGCTACGCTTATCTATAGGAGTATGTCCATCATATCATTCTCCTAACAATATGATCTTGTTGTTGATAACATCTCAATGTTCATGATAGGGAAACCACAATCATTTATCAACCAATAAGCTAGTGATGTATAGAGGCTATACTAGGGACTTCAAATTAAGTTTACAAATCACACAAGTATCAATGTTTCCTTGTCAATACTATTATAGCATGAATGTAAAACTTTATCATAAACACAAAGATATAATAATAACCACATTTATTATTTCCTCTAGGGCATATCTCCAACAGTCTCCCACTTGCACTAGAGTCATTTAATCTAGATTACATGGTAATATACCGAACACCCATGGCAGTTTGGTGTTGGTCATGTTTTGCCCTCAGGAGAGGTTTAGTCAATCGATCCGCCACATTCAGATCTGTGTGTACTTTGCAAATCTTTATATCCCCATCTTGGATATGTTCTCGAATAGCGTGAAAACGTAGCTTGATGTGCTTCAGCTTCTTGTGTGACCTTGGTTCTTGCGCATTGGCTATGGCGCCCATGTTATCACAGTAGATAGACATTGGGTCCAGCGCACTAGGAACCACACCCAGCTCTGTAATGAACTCTTTCATCCATATTGCTTCTTGTGAAGCCTCCGAAGCAGCCATGTATTCCGATTCAGTTGAAGATCTCGCCACAACGCTTTGCTTTGCACTCCTCCAGCTAACTGCTGCACCATTCAAAATAAATACGTATCCAGATTGTGATTTAGAATCATCCGGATCGGTGTTCCAACTAGCATCGGTGTAACCATTAACAACGAGCTGTTCATCACCTCCATAAGAAAGAACCATATCCTTAGTTCTTCTCAAGTACTTAAGGATGTTTTTGACCGCTGTCCAATGATCCACTCCTGGATCACTTTGATATCTGCTAGTTAAACTAACAGCATATGCAATGTCGGGTCTAGTACATAGCATGGCATACATTAGAGATCCTATGGCTGAGGCATAGGGAGTCTTACTCATCCTTTCTCTATCTTTTGCCGATGTCGGACTTTGAGTTTTACTCAAGGTTGTATTGGGCAACATGGGCAAGAACCCTTTCTTGCTATCTTCCATTCCAAACCTTATTAGAATTTTGTCCAAATATGTACTCTGTGACAATGATATTTGGCGTTTTGATCTATCTCTATAAATATTTATGCCTAATATGTAAGCTGCTTCGCCAAGATCCTTCATTGAAAAACTATTATTCAAATATTCCTTGACACTATTAAGAAGGTCTACATCATTCCCAATCAACAATATGTCATCCACATATAGTATTAAGAATGCTAGAGAGCTCCCACTCACTTTCTTGTAAATACAAGCTTCTCCATAAGTTTGTATAAAACCAAAACTTTTGATCACCTTATCAAAACGTTGATTCCAACTTCGGGATGCTTGCTTCAATCCATAGATGGACCGTTGAAGTTTGCATACCTTGTTAGCATCTTTAGGATCGACAAAACCTTTGGGTTCCATCATATACAACTCTTCATCAATGTCTCCATTGAGGAATGTTGTTTTGACATCCATCTGCCATATCTCATAATCGTAATATGCAGCGATTGCTAACATAATCCTCACAGACTTTAGCTTCGCTACCGGTGAGAAAGTCTCATCGTAGTCAACTCCTTGAATTTGTCAAAACCTTTTTGCGACAAGTCGAGCTTTATAGACAGTAACATTACCATCAGCATCTGTTTTCTTCTTGAAGATCCATTTGTTCTCGACAGTCTTCCGGCCATCCGGTAAGTCCACCAAAGTCCATACTTGGTTTTTGTACATGGATCCAATCTCGGATTTCATGGATTTTTGCCATTTGTTGGAATCTGGGCTCATCATCGCTTCCTCATATGTCTCGGGGTCATCGGTGTTATCCACCAACATGACACTCATAACGGGATCATACCAATCTGGAGTGGTACGAGTTCTCGTTGACCTCCGAGGTTCTGTAGCAACTTCAACCGAAGTTTCATGATCACCATCATTAGCTTCCTCTCTTATTGGTGCAGACACCACAGGAACTTCTTCCGGTGCTGCGCTACTCGCAATTTCGACAGAAGGTTCAACAACCTCGTCAAGTTCTACTTTCCTTCCAGTCACTTCTTTCGAGAGAAATTCCTTCTCTAGAAAGGATCCATTCTTGGCAACAAAGATTTTGCCTTCGGATCTATGATAGAAGGTATACCCAATAGTTTCCTTCGGGTATCCTATGAAGACGCATTTTTCCGCTTTGGGTTCAAGCTTGTCCGGCTGTAACTTCTTTACATAGGCTTCGCATCCCCAAACTTTAAGGAACGACAATCTAGGTTTCTTCCCAAACCATAATTCGTACGGTGTCGTTTCAACGGATTTAGACGGTGCCCTATTTAAAGTGAATGCGGCTGTTTCTAATGCATAACCCCAAAATGATAGCGGTAAATCTGTAAGTGACATCATAGAACGAACCATATCTAAGAGAGTTCAATTACGACGTTCGGACACACCATTACGCTATGGTGTTCCCGGCGGTGTCAACTGTGAAAGTATTCCGCATTTCTTCAAATGCTCGCCAAACTCGTAACTTAGATATTCACCTCCACGATCAGAACGCAGAAATTTAATCTTCTTGTTACGTTGATTCTCTACCTCACTTTGAAACTCCTTAAACTTCTCGAAAGTTTCGGACTTATGTTTCATGAAATAGATATACCCATATCTACTCAAGTCATCCGTGAAGGTAAGAACATAACGATAACCACCGCGCGATGCTACACTCATTGGACCACACGCATCGGTATGTATGATTTCCAATAAGTCCGTAGCTCGCTCCATCATACCAAAAAATGGAGTCTTAGTCATTTTACCCATCAGACATGCTTCGCATCTTTCAAGTGATTCAAAATCAAGTGATTCAATAAGTCCATCGGAATGGAGTTTCTTCATACGTTTCACTCCAATGTGACCAAGACGACAGTGCCACATATAGGTCGAATTATCGCTTGATTTCAAACATTTAGCCTCAATGTTGTTGATATGTGTATTTCCACTATCGAGATTCAATAAGAATAGACCATCTATCAATGGTGCATGTGCATAAAACATATTACTCATATAAATCGAACAACCATTATTCTCGGACTTAAACAAGTAACCGTCTCGCAATAAACAAGATCCCGATATAATGTTCATGCTTAACGCAGGCACCAAATAACAATTATTTAAGTATAAAACTAATCTCGATGGTAGATGAAGGGGTAGCGTGCCGACCGCGATCACATCAACCTTTGATCCGTTTCCCACACGCATCGTCACCTCGTTCTTCGCTAGGTTCCGTTTATTCTGCAGCACCTGTTTCGAGTTACAAATATGAGCAACCAAACCAGTATCAAATACCCAGGCACTACTACGAGTACTAGTGAGATACACATCAATAACATGTATATCAGATATACCTTTCTTCTTGATGTTGCCGTTCTTCAAATCCGCCAAGTACTTTGGGCAATTCCGCTTCTAGTGACCTTCTCCCTTGCAGTAAAAGCACTCAGTTTCAGGCTTAGGTCCAGCCTTGGTCTTCTTCGCCGGCGTGGTAACTTTCTTACCACCCTTCTTGAAGTGTCCCTTCTGCTTAGACTTGCCTTTCTTGAATTTGGTGGTCTTATTGACCAACAACACTTGGTGCTCTTTCTTGATCTCCACTTCTGCAGACTTTAACATAGCAAACAATTCTGGCAACTGCTTGTTCATGTTCTGCATGTTGTAGTTCATCACAAAGTTCTTGTAACTTGGTGGTAGTGATTGGAGGACATGGTAAATCCCCAAAGCATTAGGAATCACTATACCCAAGCTTTGAAGTTTGTTTGCGTGCCCAGACATCTTAAGCACATGCTCACTGACGGAGCTGCCCTCTTCCATCTTGCAGTTAAAGAACTTTTTAGAAGCCTCATAACTTTCAATTGCCGCATGAGTCTCAAAAATCAATTTGAGATCCTCGACAATATCATATGGGTCTGAATTCTCAAACCTTTTCTGAAGCTCCGATTCCAAACCATACAAGATAGCACACTGAACTATGGAGTACTGATTCTTCCGAGCGAGGTAAACATTCTTTACTTCATCGGAAGCATCAGCTGCAGGTGGGTCACCCAGCGGTACATCCAGAACATAGGTCAAATTACCAGTTGTGAGGACAATCCTCAAATTGCGGAACCAATCCGCGAAGTTGCTTCCATTGTTTTTCAACTTTTCTTTCTCTAGGAACGCATTAAAATTGATGGTAGGGGCTGCCATTGATCTACAACATATTTGCAATAGTTTAGACTAAGTTTATGACAAATTGAGTTCAAATTAATAATAAAGTTAATCTAGGTGAACTCCCACTCAAAACAACATCCCTCACATTGTTTTAGTGATCACACGAACCAAATCCACTACATCAACACCGATCATCACGAGAGTTGATATAGTTTCAATGGCGAACAATCGTCATGTTCATCATATCTACTATATGATTCATGCTTTACCTTTCGGTGATCCGTGTTTCGAGACCATGTCTGTACATGCTAGGCTCGTCAAGATCAAACCTTAGTTTCCGCATGAGCAAATCTGGCTTGCTCACGTTGTATACACTTGCAGAATCTAACACACCCGATCATCACGTGGTGCTTCGAAACAACAAGCTTTAGCAACGGTGCTAACTAAGGGTGAACACTTTATGACTTGAAATTCATGTGCATGAGGGATCATATTATAATTCTACCGTCGTCTACTAAGCAATACAAGATGCATAAAGGATTAACATCACATGCAATTCATAATATGTGATATGATATGGCCTTTCTTCTTTGTGCTTCCGATCTCCATCTTCAAGCACGAACATGATCTCCATCATCACCGGCATTGCATCAAGGTCAATGACGCTTCTCCATGGTTGTCGTCCACCGGCTTCAACTATTACAACTACTTTGAATAGACATGCGGGTCTTAACATAAATTAAAGACAACCATATGGCTCCTGCCGGTTGCCAACTTACAATAAGGAACATTGCATACATCAAATATAATCACAATCATGGCCATATCACATCACTGCACACCCCTGCAAAACAAAGTTAGACGCCTCTACTTTCTTTGCATATTTTACGTGGTTTGGGGCTTTCAATAAGTGTCGTTCTAACTTACGAACATGAACCACAACATTGATACTAGTATTGTTAATCACCCGTTGTAAATTGGATCTTAACTATGCTAGGAGAAACAGGCACCCGCAAAGCCACTTATGCAATACAAGTTGCATGTCAAGCGTGGAGCAAGTCTCATGAACGATGTCATGTAAGGTTAGCCCGGGCCGCTTCATCCCAACATACCGCAAGATGAAAAGTACACAAGAAGAAATTGACAATAAAAGCATCAACGCCCACAATGACCATTGTGTTCTACTCGTGCAACAGATCTACATATAGACACGGCTCTGATACCACTGTAGGGTTTCGTAGCATGGAAAACAAAAATTTTCTATCGCATACAAACAAACAAGCCAAGATCTATCTACTAGATTGTAGCAACGAGTCGATGGAATAACTTACCCTCGAAGATTCCAAAGTGTTTAACGAGAGCGGATTCTTGTGGGTGATGTATTCGTACTCTTCCCGATCTCAAGATCGCGTAGACGATCCTTCCGGCGCTGCGTTCCGGCAGCGCTCCCGCAGTCGGTCACACGTTCGGTACTCGACGAAGACCTTCCTCTCACTTGTTCCAGCAGGCAGCGGAGGTTGTAGCACTCTCCTCGCGATTCCGGCAGCACAACGGCGTGGTACCGGAAGTAGAGGGGAGATCTCGCAGGGCTTCGCCTTAAGCCGGAGCGAGTATGGTGGAGTATGAGAGAGCTCCTCGGCGATCTAGGGTTTAGACACACCAAGAAGGAGGGGCTAGAGCCGGCGGCTAGGGTTCCGGGGACCCCAAGTCGGCGGCTAGGGCAAAACCCTAGGGGGGCGGCGGCTATGGTGGGCTGCAACTTCTAGGGTTTGAGGTGAGGGACTTGTGTGTACTAGGAGGGAGCCCTGCCCCTCCTTATATAGGTGGAGGGGCCGGTGGCCAAGGGGAGGGAGGGGAGTCCCTCCCCAACTCGGCTTGGGTGGTGCGCCGGCTTGGGGAGGAGGACTCCCTCCCCAACTCGGTTTCACCTTCCTCCTCTTTTCCTCTTTCCAAAACTTGCCGTTTGACTTTCAAACTAGCCGTTTGACTTTTCAATTTAGGATTTGAATAAACCCTTTATTTTGGACAGCGAAGACACTTAGTACATGATGCAATCATTCCAACTTGCAATGACACATTCATGTACCCCTTCCCCTCCGGAGTGCCGGACATTCCGGAACCTTCTAGAACATTCCCGATGAAAACACCGGAATCATTCCCGAACTCCGAAACGGGACTTTCCTTATATGAATCTTATTCTCCGGACCATTCCGGATCACCTCGTGATATCCCGGATCCCATCCGAGACTCCGAACAACATTCGGTCTCTTTCTCATACTACCATAACTACTCAAACAACGTCGAATCCTTAAGTGTGTCTCCCTACGGTTCGTGAATTATGCGGACATGATCGAGACACTTCTCCGAACAATAACCAATAGAGGAATCTGGAAATTCATATGGCTCCCACATATTTCTACGATTACATTGCGATCGAATGAACCACTTACATACGATACCAATTTCCCTTTGTCTCACGATAGCTTACTTATCCGAGGTTATGATCGCCGGTATCTCTTCATACCTAGTTCAACCTCGTTACCGATAAGTACTCTTTTCTCGTTCCCGTGATATGTGATCCCTTGTGAGCCAGTCACATGCTTGCAAGCTAATTTGATGACATTCCACCGAGAGGGCCCAGAGTATATCTATCTGTCATATGGATGGACAAATCCCACTCTTGATCCATGTGTCTCAACCAATACTTTCCGAACACTCAATGCCACCTTTATAGCCACCCAGTTACGGCGTGGTGTTTGATGTCATCAAAGCATCCATCCGGTAAAGGTGATATGCATGATCTCATGGTCGAAGGAATTAGGTTACTATGTATCAGAAAGCATATAGCAATTGAACTATTGAAATGACTTGATCTTTATGCTACGCTTATCTATAGTAGTATGTCCATCATATTATTCTCCTAACGATATGATCTTGTTGTTGATAACATCTCAATGTTCATGATAGGGAAACCACAATCATTTATCAACCAACAAGCTAGTGATGTATAGAGGCTATACTAGGGACTTCAAATTAAGTTTACAAATCACACAAGTATCAATGTTTCCTTGTCAATACTATTATAGCATGAATGTAAACATTTATCATAAACACAAAGATATAATAATAACCACATTTATTATTGCCTCTAGGGAATATCTCCAACAATAGGACACCTTCAAAGTTCATAAGAGTGACTAGATACAAATAATTTAAGAACACGCAATATCAACATTATGAATCAGTCAATAAGTTTTGGGACAATGCACATTGAACTAAGAATAACAACTATGCTCTCTTAATTGGTGCATAAAGATAAAAGGTGGATGCTCAATATAAAAGTAAAAAGAAAGGCCTTTCGCAGAGGGAAGCAGGGATTTCAAGTTTCATAAAGAGCTTTCAAAAATTATGGTACTTATTAGCTTTCAGCTCTCATTGCCCCTATCATTGGCATCTTGAGGTGATTAAGGTTAAAGTGAAACAAATATGAGTATATGCTTGACAAGTTATAAGTTGAAAATCTCATGCCTCTTGTGTACGAGTACTGAACCTCATGCCACTCAACTTTGGTCACAAGCAAGTTCTTCTCATTGTAAGTATATGTGTATCATAGAGAACCGCCAACGGGGTACCCCTTGTCCCATGACACAGGAGCTATCCCATATCAAAATGACAAGGCAACAGACAATGAGCATCCCAGCGAGCTTTTTATTTGCTATTTGCATGGGTTTTTATTGAGGATTCTTCACAGAATGCTCATTATGGTTACGCTGTAAGTTTCCACCATGATTAGGCATGGCTTAGGCTAGCCGCCCAGGAGTTTCTCTAACACATATACAAACTCCATGAGCTTACAAGATCCCCTTTTATTTCACACTGCCGAGATCCATAAACAAAAGAACATGATATCGACTTAATAGAATAAGTGCAATGTTGAAAGTGTTCCCCATGAAAACAAGGTTCTGCTAATTCACAACTTATAATTTGGAAGCATATAAGCAACATAGATGGGCACAATGGTTAAAGTTTATTAAGTGCAAGAAATAACGTGTGTCATCAAGTTTGTGAGAGCTTTAATCACTAATTTTCACATAACAAAAGTTTAATTTGGAAGATAGATAAAAACATGAATATTTTTGGAATGGTGTAACACAACATGCATAGGAATTTACAGTGGAATCTTTGGAATAACTTGGTTTCTTGGGAGTTGGATGCACGAGTAGATCTCATACTTAGTACAAGTGGAGGCTAGCAAAAGACTGGGAGCAACCAACTAAGAGAGCAATAATGGCCATAATCATGCAAAGCGACAAAGCATTATTGATCAAAGCATAAAGTGATATCACAAGTCAAAAACTAGATAATCATAGAGGCTAAGGTGACTGGTTCATAGTCTTAACATGGTGTAAGCATGTGCCAAGTCAACCCAAATAAAGCATCAAAGGAGAATACCACAATATTATGCTTTTATATGCTAAAACAACGCATGATTCTTTCAAGGCACATTAAGCAATCTCAATTGTTTGGAACAAGTCATGCTCTAGCAATAATCACTAAGCATAAGGTCAAAGCAACATCTAACATGACATGATAAAGCCTAAGCCACAGTCAAACAAGCTTCCTTTTGTACCACTATAAGCATGAAGCTTTCTACTCTTTTCCAACACCAATCAACTTATTTGAAACAAAATGAGAATGCCGGGTGATACGTTGAAAACGTATCTATAATTTTTGATGTTCCATGCGTGTTTAGTATCCACTTTGCTATGTTTTGTCTACACTTTGAGGTATTTTTATACACTTTCTGGAACTAACCTATTGACAAATGCCACAGTGACAGTTGCCTGTTTTCTACTGTTTTTGGTTTTAGAAAGCTAAAAAATGAATATTCTCGGAATTGGACGGGACAAAAGCCAAAGTTCATATTTTTTCCTGAACGATACGGAAAATCGAAGACGAGATGGTGGAGGACACCAGGGTGGCCACATCCTAGGTGGGCGCGGGTCCCACCCTGGCCGCGCCCATAGGGGGTGTGGGCCCCCTGGCCCTCCATGGACCTTGCCTCCTTCGCGTATAATAAGCCCCCGACCCAGAAACCCTAGGGAATCCATCAGAAAGCCAAGAAAACCTCCACAGCGCCGCCGCCACTGAAGGGGAGATTCGAGGGACAGAAAGTCTCTATTCCGGCACCCTGCCAGGATGGGGAATTGCCCCCGGAGCCATCTCCATCGATCTCCACCACCATCTCCATCGCCGTTGCTGATTCCCATGATGAGGAGGGAGTAGTTATTCCTCGAGGCTAAGGGATCTACCGGTAGCTATGTGTTCATCTCTCTCTCTATGCGTGATCATGTTGTGGTCATGAGCTTTGTAATCAAGTAGATCTACCTTGCTACTCAAGTGCATCAATAGATCTCTACTCTCCCCATGTGTGTGAAAGTGACAACATGCACGCCATGGTGGCACTTAGGCTAGAGTCTACATAAATACTCATCGTGCTTTAATAGATCTATGCTTTTCCCCACGTGTGTGAAAGGGACAGCGTGCACACCGTGTGTGGCACTTAAGCTAGGTTACATATATATTTCTCATGAGTATATTTTGAGTTGGTTTTCTCTATGAAATTGTGGTGTTTGTTGGAACCGTCTAGCACTCAAGGTGACAGTGTGGGGTTATCTAGATTGGGGAAGGCGGACTTTGAGGTGTGCTTTTGTAGCCCTACCATAGATTAGAGTGTCCAACCGGAGAGTAGTCAGGGTAGTATCATGAAGAGAGGATATTTATATGAGAGAGTGTTCACTAGTGCAAGTATGATCCCTAGGACTTGTTTCTAAACATTGAAACACCGTTTGCATCTAGATCTGTTGCATGTTTGCTTGCTTCCATATTTATTTCAGTTTGCCTTTAGTTTCTCCCACGTCAACAACAAGTCAGAAGCTCTTTTCTGGCACCGTTACCACTTGTATTTCACTATCTCTTCACTGAACTAGTGCACCTATACACTTAACAAGTGTATTAGATGTGTTGGGGACACAAGAGATTTATTGTATCTTGATTGCAGGGTTGCTTGAGAGGGATACCTTTGACCACTTCCTCCATGAGTTCGATAAACCTTGGGTGATCCACTTAAGGGAAACTTGCTGCTTTTCTACAAACCTCTGCACTTGGAGACCCAACAACTGTCTACAAGAATAGAAGTGCGTAGACATCACGGGGGTCCTACTAATTTATTGCAGCAAACCAAACAAAATAAAACTAAAAACGAAAACAAAGACGCTCCAAGAACAACACAATAGTGCATGAAGCAATAAAATCTAAAGTGTCTAGAAAGGAGACCTGAGATTTTTATTGATGAAGAAGGGGATGCCTTGGGCATCCCCAAGCTTTGATGCTTGTACCTCTTGAATATTTATTGGGGTGACACGGGTGGCATACCCAAGCTTGATATTTTGTCAATTCTTCATCTCATCACATCATTCTTCCCCTACACTTGAAAATTTCCTTCATATAAAACTTCACACAATTCTTCATTAGCAACATTAGTGTATTCAAGATAACAAGCCTTTGGGTTTAGATTCAACACAAATGAAACTTCCATTAAAAAAATCTAATGTATCAACTTCTTTTAAAATCTCAAGTGATCAAAGATAACTCAAAAGAAACCAATTAAGAGGCAAATGCAAATAATGGCAGAAATACGTCAAAACAGACCAGCAGGTAAAAACCGATTTTTTCTAAGACCTTATGTTGCTCAAATAGAAAAGTGCTAAACTAACGAAAGTTGGATAATAACTGTAGGGGTTCGTAGCATGGAAAACAAAAATTTTCTATCGCATACAAACAAACAAGCCAAGATCTATCTACTAGATTGTAGCAACGAGTCGATGGAATAACTTACCCTCGAAGATTCCAAAGCGTTTAACGAGAGCGGATTCTCGTGGGTGATGTAGTCGTACTCTTCCCGATCTCAAGATCATGTAGACGATCCTTCCGGCGCTGCGTTCCGGCAGCGCTCCCGCAGTCGGTCACACGTTCGGTACTCGACGAAGACCTTCCTCTCCCTTGTTCCAGCAGGCAGCGGAGGTTGTAGCACTCTCCTCGCGATTCCGGCAGCACAACGGCGTGGTACCGGAAGTATAGGGGAGATCCCGCAGGGCTTCGCCTTAAGCCGGAGCGAGTATGGTGGATTATGAGAGAGGGCTATTAGTGATCTAGAGATTAGACACACCAATTAGAAGGCTCTAAACCGCAGGCTAAAGCAATTAGAAGCTCTAAACCAAAACGGCTCTAAACCGGAGATTAGAGGTAGAAACTTGTGTGTCTTGAGGAGGGGGCCCTGCCCCTCCTTTTATAGGTGGGGAGGCGCGGCCAGGGGAGGGGAGTCCCTCCCCAAGTCGGCCTTGGGTGGCGCGCCGGCTTGGGGAGGAGACTCCTCCCTCAAGTCGGTTCCCAACTCCTCTTGCTTGTTTCCCACAGTTTCTTGTTTTAGCCGTTTGACTTTCAAACTGGACATTTGACTTTTCTGTTTTAGGATTCAATTTAATCCTTTATTTGGGACAGCAAGAACACTTAGTACATGATGCAATCATTCCAATATGTAATGACACATTCATGTACCCCTCCCCCCTCCCGGAGTGCCGGACATTCCGGAACCTTCTAGAACATTCACCATAATCATATCCGAACTCCGAAACGGGACTTTCTTTATATGAATCTTATTCTCCGGACCATTCCGGATCACCTCGTGATATCCCGGATCCCATCCGAGACTCCGAACAACATTCGGTCTCTTTCTCATAATACCATAACTACTCAAAACAACGTCGAATCCTTAAGTGTGTCTCCCTACGGTTCGTGAATTATGCGGACATGATCGAGACACTTCTCCGATCAATAACCAATAGAGGAATCTGGAAATTCATATGGCTCCCACATATTTCTACGATTACTTTGCGATCGAATGAACCACTTACATACGATACCAATTTCCCTTTGTCTCACGATATGTTACTTATCCGAGGTTATGATCGTCGGTATCTCTGCATACCTAGTTCAACCTCGTTACTGATAAGTACTCTTTTCTCGTTCCCGTGATATGTGATCCCTTGTGAGCCAGTCACATGCTTGCAAGCTAATTGGATGACACTTCACCGAGAGGGCCCAGAGAATATCTATCCGTCATATGGATGGACAAATCCCACTCTTGATCCATGTGTCTCAACCAATACTTTCCGAACACTCAATGCCACCTTTATAGCCACCCAGTTACGGTGTGGTGTTTGATGTCATCAAAGCATCCATCCGGTAAAGGTGATATGCATGATCTCATGGTCGAAGGAATTAGGTTACTATGTATCAGAAAGCATATAGCAATTGAACTATGGAAACGACTTGATCTTTATGCTACGCTTATCTATAGGAGTATGTCCACCATATCATTCTCCTAACGATATGATCTTGTTGTTGATAACATCTCAATGTTCATGATAGGGAAACCACAATCATTTATCAACCAACAAGCTAGTGAAGTATAGAGGCTATACTAGGGACTTCAAACTAAGTTTACAAATCACACAAGTATTAATGTTTCCCTGTTAATACTATTATAGCATGAATGTAAACATTTATCATAAACACAAAGATATAATAATAACTACATTTATTATTGCCTCTAGGGCATATCTCCAACAGTCTCCCACTTGCACTAGAGTCATCTAATCTAGATTACATGGTAATATACCGAACACCCATGGCAGTTTGGTGTTGGTCATGTTTTGCCCTCGGGAGAGGTTTAGTCAACGGATCCGCCACATTCAGATCTGTGTGTACTTTGCAAATCTTTATATCCCCATCCTGGATATGTTCTTGAATAGCGTGAAAACATAGCTTGATATGCTTCAGCTTCTTGTGTGACCTTGGTTCTTGCGCATTGGCTATGGCGCCCATGTTATCACAGTAGATAGACATTGGGTCCAGCGCACTCGGAACCACACCCAGCTCTGTAATGAACTCTTTCATCCATATCGCTTCTTGTGAAGCCTCCGAAGCAGCCATGTATTCCGATTCAGTTGAAGATCTCGCCACAACGCTTTGCTTTGCACTCCTCCAGCTAACTGCTGCACCATTCAAAATAAATACGTATCCAGATTGTGATTTAGAATCATCCGGATCGGTGTTCCAACTAGCATCAGTGTAACCATTAACAACGAGCTGTTCATCACCTCCATAAGAAAGAACCATATCCTTAGTTCTTCTCAAGTACTTAAGGATGTTTTTGACCGCTGTCCAATGATCCACTCCTGGATCACTTTGATATCTGCTAGTTAGACTAACAGCATATGCGATGTCGGGTCTAGTACATAGCATGGCATACATTAGAGATCCTATGGCTGATGCATAGGGAGTCTTACTCATCCTTTCTCTATCTTCTGCCGATGTCGGACTTTGAGTTTTACTCAAGGTCGTATTGGGCAACATGGGCAAGAACGCTTTCTTGCTTTCTTCCATTCCAAACCTCTTTAGAACTTTGTCCAAATATGTACTCTGTGACAATGATATTTGGCATTTCTATCTATCTCTATAAATCTTTATCCCTAATATGTAAGCTGCTTCGCCAAGATCCTTCATTGAAAAACTATTATTCAAATATTCTTTGACACTATTAAGAAGGTCTACATCATTCCCAATCAACAATATGTCATCCACATATAGTATTAAGAATGCTACAGAGCTCCCACTCACTTTCTTGTAAATACAAGCTTCTCCATAAGTTTGTATAAAACCAAAACTTTTGATTACCTTATCAAAACGTTGATTCCAACTTCGGGATGCTTGCTTCAATCCATAGATGGACCGTTGAAGTTTGCATACCTTGTTAGCATCTTTAGGATCGACAAAACCTTTGGGTTGCATCATATACAACTCTTCATCAATGTCTCCATTGAGGAATGCTGTTTTGACATCCATCTGCCATATCTCATAATCATAATATGCAGCGATTGCTAACATAATCCTCACAGACTTTAGCTTCGCTACCGGTGAGAAAGTCTCATCGTAGTCAACTCCTTGAATTTGTCGAAACCCTTTTGCGACAAGTCGAGCTTTATAGACGGTAACATTACCATCAGCATCTGTTTTCTTCTTGAAAATCCATTTGTTCTCGACAGCCTTTCGGCCATCCGGTAAGTCCACCAAAGTCCATACTTGGTTTTCGTACATGGATCCAATCTCGGATTTCATGGCTTCTTGCCATTTATTGGAATCTGGGCTCATCATCGCTTCCTCATATGTCTCGGGGTCATCGGTGTTGTCCACCAACATGACACTCATAACGGGATCATACCAATCTGGAGTGGTACGATTTCTCGTTGACCTCCGAGGCTCTGTAGCAACTTCAACCGAAGTTTCATGATCACCATCATTATCTCCCTCTCTAATTGGTGCAGGCACCACAGGAACTTCTTCCGGTGCTGTGCTACTCGCAATTTCGAGAGAAGGTTCGACAACCTCGTCGAGTTCTACTTTCCTTCCAGTCACTTCTTTCGAGAGAAAATTCCTTCTTCTAGAAAGGATCCATTCTTGGCAACGAAGATTTTGCCTTCGGATCTATGATAGAAGGTATACCCAATAGTTTCCTTCGGGTATCCTATGAAGACGCATTTTTCCGCTTTGGGTTCAAGCTTGTCCGGCTGTAACTTCTTTACATAGGCTTCGCATCCCCAAATTTTAAAGGAACGACAATTTAGGTTTCTTCCAAAACCATAATTCATACGGTGTCGTTTCAACGGATTTAGACGGTGCCCTATTTAAAGTGAATGCGGCTGTTTCTAATGCATAACCCCAAAA
Source organism: Avena sativa (assembly GCA_916181665.1). Lineage (NCBI taxonomy): Eukaryota > Viridiplantae > Streptophyta > Magnoliopsida > Poales > Poaceae > Avena > Avena sativa. Next base: position 409,900,430 of record OV702281.1, on the reverse strand, counting down.
TGATAGCGGTAAATCTGTAAGTGACATCATAGAACGAACCATATCTAAGAGAGTTCGATTACGACGTTCGGACACACCATTACGCTGTGGTGTTCCCGGCGGTGTCAATTGTGAAAGTATTCCGCATTTCTTCAAATGCTCGCCAAACTCGTAACTTAGATATTCACCTCCACGATCAGAACGTAGAAATTTAATCTTCTTGTTACGTTGATTATCTACCTCACTTTGAAACTCCTTAAACTTCTCAAATGTTTCGGACTTATGTTTCATGAAATAGATATACCCATATCTACTCAAGTCATCCATGAAGGTAAGAACATAACGATAACCACCGCGCGATGCTACACTCATTGGACCACACACATCGGTATGTATGATTTCCAATCAGTCCGTAGCTCGCTCCATTATACCAGAAAATGGAGTCTTAGTCATTTTTCCCATCAGACATGCTTCGCATCTTTCAAGTGATTCAAAATCAAGTGATTCAAGAAGTCCATCGGAATGGAGTTTCTTCATACGCTTCACTCCAATGTGACCAAGACGACAGTGCCACATATAGGTCGAATTATCGCTTGATTTCAAACGTTTAGCCTCAATGTTGTTGATATGTGTATTTCCACTATTGAGATTCAATAAGAATAGACCATCTATCAAAGGTGCATGTGCGTAAAACATATTACTCATATAAATCGAACAACCATTATTCTCGGACTTAAACAAGTAACCGTCTCGCAATAAACAAGATCCCGATATAATGTTCATGCTCAACGCAGGCACCAAATAAAAATTATTTAAGTATAAAACTAATCCCGATGGTAGATGAAGGGGTAGCGTGCTGACCGCGATCACATCAACCTTTGATCCGTTTCCCACGCGCATCGTCACCTCGTTCTTCGCTAGCTTCCGTTTATTCTGCAGCACCTGTTTCGAGTTACAAATATGAGCAACCGAACCAGTATCAAATACCCAGGCACTACTACGAGTACTAGTGAGATACACATCAATAACATGTATATCAGATATACCTTTCTTCTTGATGTTGCCATTCTTCAAATCCGCCAAGTACTTTGGGCAATTCCGCTTCCAGTGACCTTCTCCCTTGCAGTAAAAGCACTCAGTATCAGGCTTGGGTCCAGCCTTGGTCTTCTTCGCCGGCGTGGTAACTTTCTTACCACCCTTCTTGAAGTGTCCCTTTTGCTTAGACTTGCCTTTCTTGAATTTGGTGGTCTTATTGACCAACAACGCTTGGTGCTCTTTCTTGATCTCCACTTCTGCAGATTTCAACATGGCAAAGAGTTCTGGCAACGTCTTGTTCATGTTCTGCATGTTGTAGTTCATCACAAAGTTCTTGTAACTTGGTGGTAGTGATTGGAGGACACGGTAAATCCCCAAAGCATTAGGAATCACAATACCCAAGCTTTGAAGTTTGTTTGCGTGCCCAGACATCTTAAGCACATGCTCACTGACGGAGCTGCCCTCTTCCATCTTGCAGTTAAAGAACTTTTCAGAAGCTTCATAACTTTCAATTGCCGCATGAGTCTCAAAAATCAATTTGAGATCCTCGACAATATCATATGGGTCTGAATCCTCAAACCTTTTCTGAAGCTCCGATTCCAAACCATACAAGATAGCACACTGAACTATGGAGTACTGATTCTTCCGAGCGAGGTAAACATTCTTTACTTCATCGGGAGCATCATCTGCAGGTGGGTCACCCAGCGGTGCATCCAGCACATAGGTCAAATTACCAGCTGTGAGGACAATCCTCAAATTGCGGAACCAATCCGCGAAGTTGCTTCCATTGTTTTTCAACTTTTCTTTCTCTAGGAACGCATTAAAATTGATGGTAGGGGCTGCCATTGATCTACAACATATTTGCAATAGTTTAGACTAAGTTTATGACAAATTGAGTTCAAATTAATTAATGAAATTAAACTAGGTGAACTCCCACTCAAAACAATATCCCTCACATTGTTTTAGTGATCACACGAACCAAATCCACCATACCAACACCGATCATCACGAGAGTTGATATAGCTTCAATGGCGAACAATCGACATGTTCATCATATCTACTATATGATTCATGCTTTACCTTTTGGTGATCCGTGTTCCGAGACCATGTCTGTACATGCTAGGCTCGTCAAGATCAAACCTTAGTTTCCGCATGAGCAAATCTGGCTTGCTCACGTTGTATACACTTGCAGAATCTAACACACCCGATCATCACGTGGTGCTTCGAAACAACAAGCTTTAGCAACGGTGCTAACTAAGGGTGAACACTTTATGACTTGAAATTGATGTGCATGAGGGATCATCTTATAATGCTACCGTCGTCTACTAAGCAATACAAGATGCATAAAGGATTAACATCACATGCAATTCAATATATATGTGATATGATATGGCCTTTCTTCTTTGTGCTTCCGATCTCCATCTTCAAGCACGAACATGATCTCCATCATCACCGGCATTGCATCAAGGTCAATGACGCTTCTCCATGGTTGTCGTCCACCGGCTTCAACTATTACAACTACTTTGAATAGACACGCGGGTCTTAACATAAATTAAAAACAACCATATGGCTCCTGCCGGTTGCCAACTTACAATAAGGAACATTGCATACATCAAATATAATCACAATCATGGCCATATCACATCACTGCACACCCCTGCAAAACAAAGTTAGACGCCTCTACTTTCTTTGCATATTTTACGTGGTTTGGGGCTTTCAATAAGTGTCGTTCTAACTTACGAACAAGAACCACAACATTGATACTAGCATTGTTGATCACCCGTTGTACATTGGATCTTAACTATGCTAGGAGAAACAGGCACCCGCAAAGCCACTTATGCAATACAAGTTGCATGTCAAGCGTGGAGCAAGTCTCATGAGCGATGTCATGTAAGGTTAGCCCGGGCCGCTTCATCCCAACATACCGCAAGATGCAAAGTACACAAGAAGTAATCGACAATAAAAGCATCAACGCCCACAATGACCATTGTGTTCTACTCGTGCAACAGATCTACATATAGACACGGCTCTGATACCACTGTAGGGGTTCGTAGCATGGAAAACAAAAATTTTCTATCGCATACAAACAAACAAGCCAAGATCTATCTACTAGATTGTAGCAACGAGTCGATGGAATAACTTACCCTCGAAGATTCCAAAGCGTTTAACGAGAGCGGATTCTCGTGGGTGATGTAGTCGTACTCTTCCCGATCTCAAGATCGTGTAGACGATCCTTCCGGCGCTGCGTTCCGGCAGCACTCCCGCAGTCGGTCACACGTTCGGTACTCGACAAAGACCTTCCTCTCCCTTGTTCCAGCAGGCAGCGGAGGTTGTAGCACTCTCCTCGCGATTCCGGCAGCACAACGGCGTGGTACCGGAAGTAGAGGGGAGATCCCGCAGGGCTTCGCCTTAAGCCGGAGCGAGTATGGTGGATTATGAGAGAGGGCTATTGGTGATCTAGAGATTAGACACACCAATTAGAAGGCTCTAAACCGCAGGCTAAAGCAATTAGAAGCTCTAAACCAAAACGGCTCTAAACCGGAGATTAGAGGTAGAAACTTGTGTGTCTTGAGGAGGGGGCCCTGCCCCTCCTTTTATAGGTGGGGAGGCGCGGCCAGGGGAGGGGAGTCCCTCCCCAAGTCGGCCTTGGGTGGCGCGCCGGCTTGGGGAGGAGACTCCTCCCTCAAGTCGGTTCCCAACTCCTCTTGCTTGTTTCCCACAGTTTCTTGTTTTAGCCGTTTGACTTTCAAACTGGACATTTGACTTTTCTGTTTTAGGATTCAATTTAATCCTTTATTTGGGACAGCAAGAACACTTAGTACATGATGCAATCATTCCAATATGTAATGACACATTCATGTACCCCTCCCCCCTCCCGGAGTGCCGGACATTCCGGAACCTTCTAGAACATTCACCGGAATCATATCCGAACTCCGAAACGGGACTTTCTTTATATGAATCTTATTCTCCGGACCATTCCGGATCACCTCGTGATATCCCGGATCCCATCCGAGACTCCGAACAACATTCGGTCTCTTTCTCATAATACCATAACTACTCAAAACAACGTCGAATCCTTAAGTGTGTCTCCCTACGGTTCGTGAATTATGCGGACATGATCGAGACACTTCTCCGATCAATAACCAATAGAGGAATCTGGAAATTCATATGGCTCCCACATATTTCTACGATTACTTTGCGATCGAATGAACCACTTACATACGATACCAATTTCCCTTTGTCTCACGATATGTTACTTATCCGAGGTTATGATCGTCGGTATCTCTGCATACCTAGTTCAACCTCGTTACTGATAAGTACTCTTTTCTCGTTCCCGTGATATGTGATCCCTTGTGAGCCAGTCACATGCTTGCAAGCTAATTGGATGACATTTCACCGAGAGGGCCTAGAGAATATCTATCCGTCATATGGATGGACAAATCCCACTCTTGATCCATGTGTCTCAACCAATACTTTCCGAACACTCAATGCCACCTTTATAGCCACCCAGTTACGGTGTGGTGTTTGATGTCATCAAAGCATCCATCCGGTAAAGGTGATATGCATGATCTCATGGTCGAAGGAATTAGGTTACTATGTATCAGAAAGCATATAGCAATTGAACTATGGAAACGACTTGATCTTTATGCTACGCTTATCTATAGGAGTATGTCCACCATATCATTCTCCTAACGATATGATCTTGTTGTTGATAACATCTCAATGTTCATGATAGGGAAACCACAATCATTTATCAACCAACAAGCTAGTGAAGTATAGAGGCTATACTAGGGACTTCAAACTAAGTTTACAAATCACACAAGTATTAATGTTTCCCTGTTAATACTATTATAGCATGAATGTAAACATTTATCATAAACACAAAGATATAATAATAACTACATTTATTATTGCCTCTAGGGCATATCTCCAACAATAACCTGGGGCATATGCTCAAAAAATTACAGCTCAATTCGACATACTGAGATTTTTCACGAATTTTTTATAGTGAAGCTCAAAAATCTGTTTTGGGACAACAACTTCCCCAAATCTTACTTCTCTCTCATTAGAGGTTATTCTTGGCACAAAAACCACACAAAAAGGATAAGGAGAGGTTATTACAGAAGCAATAACTTCCAAGACTCAACAAAATAAAAACTTATTGAAAATAATTTGGGTTATCTCCCAATAGTGCTTTTCTTTAACGCCTTTCAGCTAGGCATAAGAAGCAAGTATCGAGTATTTTCGAATAAAGAAGCATTAAGATCAGCTTTCTTGCCTGTACCTTTCTTACTATTACTCTTATCATTAGGGAACGTATGATTGCTTCGTGGATAAGCGAAATGCATGATGCCTTTTCCCACATCCATTATTGCTCCATGGAGTTTTAGCAGGGATCTTCCAAGTGTATTTTGTCCTTTTCCTACACATTCAATAACAAGATAATCAGTAGACACCACTTTCCCTAGGATCTTAGTAAACACTCCTTCAGCTATTCCAATGGGTAATATAGTGGCATTATTGGTAATAGACATTTCTTCTCCACCCTTAGAAAGTCCCCAAAGATTCAATGTAAGGTTCCCGACCTTTAATAAGGTAGAGATCCGTGTGTTTACAATGCTAGTCCCTGGATCAATAGCTAGCATCCACAGTTAAGATGTAATATCAAGAAACAAAGGTCATAATACAACTTTATAACCAGGAATAACATAATTTATTACATCTTACATAGCTCATTTGGCTATCTCATTACAATGCAGCAGAATTTAACAATAGCATGGGGTCCTTCATCTTCAAAGTGCCACAGGCAGACATGTTGGTTGTAGGCTTGTAATCCTAATCATTAAACTTCACTAATATCAAACAAACCTGCAACATAACAAGTTACATCCACAAGGGTCAATACATTTGAATTGTATTGGCAAGTGATACTATGGTACTATAGTGGAGTCTATCATCTATATGCATTTGGCTAAGTGGATCTTAGGATTTCTTTGCTCAAAATAGATTTTCCTTATCTTTTGAAAACACTAAGTTTTTACTTGACAAAAATCACCCAAGGAACCACCAATAGAAATTGGTGAACCTTAAACCCTTGTTCAACCACAAGTTTTTAACTTAGAAATTTGGATGATGAGATTCTTGATAGCTTCCATGTCTTGATGCTCAAATTGTCCTTTTCCAGGGACATGGCTAAGTACTTAGATTTTTCACTCTGCAGAGGTTGTGCACTTTCCCCACCAGACTTGATTTTCACCAAGACAGGACCTTTCAGAAGCCTTCCCTTAGACCAAATGGACGCACTCCAACCTATCATTCCCACTACCACCAACTGTCCAAATGGCTAAGTTCTAGCAACCTATGTGATCCAGGCAGAGCCCATATTGCCAAGTGGCTGCACTTGAAGCTTCTCAACATTTGACATCTCAAATCTCTTTGTTCCTGGGTGGCATTCCACAAGTGAGACACCAAGTTTTCCCCAGCATACTGGACTTGGTGATGCCCAAGTTTTACCCAGCATACTGGACTTGCATGACCACTCAACACAAACCATTCCTTCCATTCCACCCAGGTGATTCATTTACTTAGTTGTTTTATTAAACAAAACACAAGTCCACAGACTTAGAAATTTTCCATAGTATGAATATATCTCCACCCTTGTTTTCTATTAGCTAAGCTAAGCATGATAGTAGTAGGAATCTTAACTTAGGAAATTCTACTAAGGTTTCATCTACTAGGATTTCCCATAGCATGGTTTATACTTAGCAAAAATTCCATGCAAGGCCTACTTTAGAAATATCACTAATGCATAGTGAAAATAATGGGACAAAAGTATGAAGCATCACTTGCCTTTTTTGGTAGAGATTATAGGTTCACTCCTTGATCTTTGCAATGTTCACTCACTTCAAATCACTACAATTCAATCAAGAAAACAATATTTCAAACTACCATTCAAGCAATTTATCACATAAAATCATAGTAACAAAACAATGCATGCAAGCATGCTAAATATTGTTTTATTTGTAAAAGTGGTTTCTAATGGTTCATAAACATTTTAAAACACCTAATGGTCATTTTATAAAGTGGCAAAATCATCTGTATAATATTTTACTTCATAAACCATTTTTGATCAAGTCATTATTTTATGTGGTGTAGAAATGCTTTTAATAAGGCAAAATTCTATAGGTTTCACAAAATATGTTTTCAAACCATATAACCTTGTGTTTAGGGTCAGAGAGTTTATTTCCAAAACATTTCTCAAAGGTTTTCTTCCAAAACCATTTTTAATAATTAAACCATATTTTTATTTGACTAGAAATGGTTTAAATCAAAGATTTATTCTTTTGCTTCACCAAATACATTTTTGAAACCACAATTTGTTTCCTATGGTCAGTAGGTTCAAAACACACCATTTTCCAAAGATTTTATCCTCAAAAACATTTTGGAATAAATTTTATATCCTAATCATGCATACACAAGTTTCTGCAAAAACAACCAATTTAACAGAAGCTTTTTACTAAACAAATGGCATGGTTGGCTAGGGCTTGTTTTTCTGAATCCATTGATATAAAGTTTGCAAAATTTGGACGTGTAGATGAAAAGTTATAGATTTTACAAAATCTAGCATCTAATAGATCAAATCTGTTTTAATTCAAACGAGCAGAGCCACGTGGCGTGTTCTAATTCGTCGGTACCGCTTCGGTTGGATCGTGCGATGGCAGCCGTTGGATTTAAGTTACATCGCACGATGCAGAGATGCTACTTACCCCTTCGCTCTCATTCTATCGCATCCGTCATATCAGGATCCTACGGTCGCTACGCGTTTGACCACTAAGCAGCGGTGCTTGCGGCGACGACTGGCGGCGGAGCGACTGGCGGTGGCGTTGCCGGTGATGCAGGAAGCGAGAGAGGAAAGGGAGATGCTCACCGAGTTCGCAGAGTCGCGGTGATGCTCAAGGTGCTTGCGAGAGTGCAGGGGGCGCACGGGGTCACTGGCGATTCCTCGCCGGAGTTCTTGATGTCGTCAGGTGCTCTCTGTCAAAGACGGTGGCGAGGCTACGGTGCACGCCAGAGAAGAATAAAGGTGGCGTTAGATGCGTAGGGGTGTGGCGAAGATGCGTGCGTGAAAGAGAAAGGGAGGGGCGGTCTGGTCTTACCAGCAGTCCTCGTCGGAGCGGAGGCACACGGCGGCGACGTTCAGACGAAGACAGAGTCGACGCTATAGGGCACGCGCGAGTGAGCTGAGGGTGCAGAGAGAAGCGCCGGGGGGTGGGGATCACGCTCGGGTGCTCGAGGGGGCGAGGGGCGGCAGGGCTTTGCCGGAATTGTCACCGGAGCTTGTCGGAGACAGTGACGGTGAAGGGTGAAATTCAGCAGCCTGGGGGCGCGCTAGGGTGAGGCGACGGAGGGGAATGAGAGAGGGAAGGCTGGAGATTAAGAAGGCGTGGTCGCAGGGGCGTTTAATGGCATGGTTACTGCGTATTAACGCGAGGAAACGGCGACAGAACGGCCGGGGAGGAATGAGGGGCGGGGTCGTCGCGGGGAGGAAGAAGGTGAGGTGGCAGTGGGGTCCCTTGACAGTGAGATAGGAAGAGGAGAGATGGGGCCCACGCGTCATACGCTGTGCGGGTAGGATATTTGGTTTGAAGCGTTTTTCTGCGGGAGAGGAGCAGTGGGCTGGCTGGGTTTAGTTGGGCCAGGCTAGTTGGGTTGGGTCCTTTACATTTTTTTATTCCGTTTGTTTTTCCTTTTTCCATATCTTTAATTCTGTTTTGATTTTGAATAAGCAAATCAAACACTCATTTGAATTCAAAACTTTACCAAATTTTGTGTAGATTTAAATATTTATTAGTATTGTAATCTGAAGTCAAATTTGGAATAAAACTTTTACTCCTTTAGTGCCTTTTTAATTACTTAAAGTAGGTCCTTGTATTTAATCAAATGAGATTTAATATAGTTTTTAATTTCCATTTAAATTCTAAAATCCTTCCAAAACCTTTCAGTAAGTTTTATTTACTTAATAGGGTGTCAAAATAACTCATTTTGAATTATTTGGAAGTATTTAATGTGATTCTCAAATCATTTGAATTGGGCATTTGTTTTAATTCCAATGGAATTTAATATAGTTTTAATTCCCTAAATTTTTATTTGGAAGATTTCTTTAATCTTATTTAAGTTGGATTAAACCAATTTTATTTCTTTTGGGTAAATTCCAAAATAGTATTTTCTCATGTATTAAATAATTATTTTTATTAAAGATTTGTCTTTATTAAAATAGGGATATAATGGTTAATGCCATTTTATTTTGGAAAGTTCTTTATCCTTTTATTTTATTTGGATTTTGGTGTAGGGGTCCCAACCTTTAATAAGATTGATCCCTCCTGTGTTTACAATGCTAGTCCCTGGATCAATAGCTAGCATCCACAGTTAAGATGTAATATCAAGAAACAAAGGTCATAATATAACTTTATAACCAGGAATAACATAATTTTATTACATCTTTCATAGCTCATATGGCTATTACATTACATTGCAGCGGAATAACTATAAGCATGGGGTCCTTCATCTTCAAAGTGCCACAGGCAGATGTTGGTTGTAGACTTTGTAATCCTAATCAATCAATCTTCACTAAAATCAATCAAACCTGCAACATACAAGTTACAGCCACAAAGGGTCAATACATTTGAATTGTATTGGCAAGTGATACTATGGTAGTATAGTGGAGTCTATCTTCTATATGCATTTGGCTAAGTGGAGTTGAGGCTTGCATTGCTCAAAATATATTTTTCCTTAACATTTGAAAATACTAAGTTTTGCTTGGCAAAAAGCATTTTTCTCAATTAAAGATTTGAAGATCCTTTCAAGGCATCTCTCCATCAAAGATTGAAGATTTCACACAACCCTTGTTCAATCCACAAGATTTTAACTTAGAAATTTGAATGATGAGATTCTTGATTGCTTCCATGTCTTGATGCTCAAATTGTCCTTTACCAGGGACATGGCTAAGTAATTAGATTATACACTCTGCAGAGGTGGTGCACTTTCCCCACAAGACTTGGTTTCCCAAGACAAGATCTTTCAGAAGCCTTCCCTTAGACCAAAATGGACGCGTTCCAACCTATCAAACACTACCACCCACTGTCCATATGGCTAAGTTCTTGCAACCTATATGATCATGGCAGAGCCCATATTGCCAAGTGGTTGCACTTGAAGCTTCTCAACATTTGACATCTCAAATCCCTTTGTTTCCTGGGTGGCCATCCACAAGTGAGATACACAAGGTCAACCATAAACATGGGCCTTGTGAACCACTCAACATAACCCAATCCTTCCATTCCACCCAGGTGATTCATTAACTTAGTTGTTTCATTAAACAAAACATAAGTCCTCAGACTTAGAGATTTTTCCATAGTGTGAATATATATTCCACCCATGTTTTCTATTAGATAGGCTAAGCTTGGTAGTAGTAGGAATATCTAACTTAGGAAAATCCTACTAAGGATTCATCTACTAGGTTTTACTATAGCAAGGTCTATACTTAGCAAAATCCATGCAAGTTTACTTAGCAAAAATCACTAATGCATAAAGAAAGTAATGGGACAAAAAGTATGAAGCATCACTTGCCTTTTTGGTAGAGAATGGTGGTTCACTCCTTGATCTTGCTAGTCTCACACTTCACTACAAGTCAATCAAGCAAACACAATTTCAATTCACATTCCAAACCAAAGTCAAACAAACAATTTTTCACACACACAAGGTAATGGAATCTAAGTCATGCATAAGTATGCAAAGGTTGGTTCTATTGCAAGGATGGTCTCCACTAGGCTTCTAAACTTTGTAAGATCCAAATTGACCATTCACCAAAGTGGCAAAGTCATTAGCAAATGGGTTTTTATCCATAAACCATTTTTAAAAACCAATCATCATTTTATGTGGTGAAAAATGTTTTATCAAAACAAAACCTTTTAAGTTTCTCACAAAATGAGTTGCTATTTCAAAACTTGGTGTTTTGGGTCAGTAGGTTTGGTCCAAAACATTTTCTCAAAGTTTTCTTTATAAAAACATTTTCATAATAAAATCAATAATTTTATTTGGCTAGAAAATGGCTAAGTCAAATAATCTAACCTAAACTTTACCAAAATCATTTTCAACACCAAGGGTTGGTTCTTAGGGTCAGTAAGGTCACAACAAACCATTTTGCAAAAGTTTTGACCCCAAAATCAATTTTAAACAATTTTTCTACTCTAAACAAGCTCACAAAAGAATCTGCAAAATCAAGCAAACTAACAGATACTATTGGCTAAACTAATTCCACAGTTGGATAGGGCTTGCTTTCCTGAATCCATTGATATAAAATTTATAATTTTTGGACGTGTGGTTTGAAAGTTACAAAGGTTTGAAGTTTGCAAATAAATCTGATTCAAAAATCTGTTTTAACTCAAACACTGGCCACGCGTCGAGCCGTGATTGGCCGGTACCGTTTCGTGCGGATCGCACAGCTGCAACCGTAGGATCTAATCTAATCGTGCGATCCAGAACGCATACCCCTTCGTGGTTAAGTGGTCTAATCCTGCTCGCTCAATCTAGATCGGACGGCTGTCATCGTACCGACCAAACTTGGGCGGCGCTGCGACGGTTGCTGGCGGCGGCGAGGTCATTCGGCGGCGGCGCTGGTGAAATAGGACGCGAGGAAGAGGGGGAGGATGCTCACCAGGTTCGCAATGCAGCGCTGATGCTCAACGTGCTACTGGTTGGTGAAGGGGCGCACGGGGCTGTCCTTGATTGCTCGCCGGAGACGAGCTGGGCTTCGGGCGGTTCAGGAGGTCGTCGAGGGCGAGGAAAGGGGGCGTCCTAGGACAAACGGAAGATGTGGTTAGGTTCGCACGAGCCTGGAGATCATCATCGTGTCCACGGGGAAAGGAGGGGAGGTCAGGTACTACCTGGGGACGTCGTCGGAGAAGAGGGCAGACGGCGGTGCTGCAGGTCGTCGATGTTGCCGACGCTGTAGGGTACCCGCAGATGAATGAATGGCACAGAAAGATACGCCAGGGTGTGGTGAGCGTGCTCGTGTGCTCGGGGAGGCAGGAGGTGGTGTCGAGTCGCCGGAATCGGCTCTGGACTTCGTCAGAATAGAGGGTGCTCGGGGAGAAATTGGGACCGCCTGGGGGCATGCTTTGGGGAGGGGGAAGAGGGGAACGAGAGAGGATGCGCTGGCGTTTAAAGGTGCTTGATCGCTGCGAGTAAATGCGGCCGTGTTAAGGCGAATTGATGCCGCGAAATCAAAGTCTGCAACGGCCGGCGAGGGGGAAGAAGAGGTCGTGCGGGTGGGAAAGAAGAACAGGAGGAGTGGGGTCCGCTGGTCAGTGGGAAAGGAAATGAGGGGGAGGTCCACCGGTCAGTGTCACTGCGGGTTAACTAATTGGTGCGAATCGTTTTCTTTCGGGGTGAGGTGCTGGGCTGTTTCTGGGCCTGTTTGGGCTGCTGGGTTGGGTCAGATCCATTTCCTATTTTTTTCTTCTGAATTCTTTTTCCTTTTCTATTTCTATTTTTCTGTTTTGAATTTGAATCAATTATTCATTCACTCAAACCATTCAAACAATTCAAACTTATAATGAGTTTTTGGTTCTGTTTTTCAACATAAACCAAATCTCAAAATAAAATAATATTTTTATTCATTTTAGGATCTATTTAATAATAAAATAGACCATAGTTATTTAATCAAATATGGTTTGATTTATTTAATAAACTCCTCATTTGAAATCCAAATATTTTCAAAACCAAATCAGTAGGTTTTATTTGAAAATATTGAATACTTGGAAACTTGTTTAAAACAAATTAACCTTTTATTTAAGGGTCCATTATTAATTAAATACAATAGACCTTCATTATGAAATCAAATAGGATTTGTTTTATTAAATCTTTATTTTGAAACTAAAATAGTACCAAAACCATTCAGTAGGTTTTTATTTGAGAATATAAAATATTTGAAAAACTTATTTAAAATAACTTAATAAGTTTTGGTGTTTTTAATTAAAAATGGTAAAACCTTTTATTTAGATAAATTTGGATATTAAATCCTTATTAATTTATTTAGATAAACCTTTACTATTTTTATTCAACAAAATGTTTTAAATCTAAAGCTTGGCCAATGTTTTAATTTGGCTTTATAAAATAATCTTTATTTATAATTCCACCTTTTCATTTGAAAACAAAATCTTTTATTAAAAGATCCAAAATAGTAATTCCAAAACATTTTATTTTACTTTTATTAAATGTTTAACTCTTTATGAATCCCTTTAGGATTTTATTTAATCCAAATGGATTTGAAGTTCCATTTAAATTCAAAAAGTTTCTTCTGGCCTTGAAAATTAATCAAAGTTTTATTTTATTCATTTATTTTCACATTACAAGATTTGGAAAATCTTGGGATGTGACAGGCTACCACCCTTAAAATAAATCTCGTCCCGAGATTTGGGAAGGCTGGGTTACAAGCAAGTTCAAAACAACTAGGGTACTACCACCCTTAAAAATATTCAAATAAAAGTTACATATTATCCTTCTTGGGATCTTGGGAAAACTTCTTTAAGCAAACTTTTGCATGTGTCCTTGGTTTCCATACTTGACTCATGGGCCAAGGTTGAGATCCTTCATAGACTTGTTTAACTTGTTCTTCATCTTTTCTGGACAATTGCTTGCATAGTGGCCTAGTTCCTTGCATTTGAAACACATCACTTGGCTGATATCTTTCTTTTCCTTTGGTATCACTGCCTCTTGTTTGTTTCTTTGGTTCTTCTTCTTTTCTGGGCATTCATTGGCATAGTGTCCCATCTCTTTGCAATTGTAACATTGCACTTGAGTAATGTCCTTCTTGTTAGGGTTGGGGCATTTCTTCTTCTTCTTGGGTTTCTCCAAAGCTAGGAGTTCCTCTAGTTCATGCTCTTCATAGGTGGGAGATCTTTCTCTCTTCTTGAGGCATTGGTCTTCATGTTCCTTGGGTGAATGATCCTTATATCTAAAATTATTGCTAGCTTGGGTTCCTTCTAGAATAGTATCTTTTTCATCCTTGTTGTCCATAGCTCTTTGGGAAAAGTTTTCTCCCATGTTGATCACTTGAGTAACTAATCCTTGCAACAATTGGGATTGAAGTTTCAAAATCCTTTGTATGGCTGGGTCTAATCCATTGTTGTTGGCTAAAAGCTGAGTTGTCTCTTGACTTAACTGGTTTTGGGTTACTATAAGTTCTCTCATGTTGTCTTCTTGGTTGGTGTTGGTGTCTCTTGGAGTAGTCATCTGTTTGGGTTTGAAGGGAGATTAGAATGGGCAAGATATTTCTAAGGAATCAATTCTAATCACACACATCACAATTCACTCAAGCAATGTGCATGCAATCACAAACCGAACAATTCACTCAAACAACAAAATTCAAGCACATACTTAGGCAACAAAATATTTTTGTTTACACCACATAAGTTGGTGGTTTTGACTTAGCTAAAATATGGTGGCCATCTATATGGTTCACTTGTGATCTTTCCATCCTTCTTGGTTGCTTCTTCTTACATGAGATCATGGCTTCCTTAGGAGAATTTCTTGGTCTCAAAATCTTCAAGTGATGTGGGCTCTTTCTAACTTTTGCATTCCCTCAGTCTCTAAATCTTGAGTAAGATTTCCTTGTCTTACTTGTAGTCCTTAGTGATATCCAAGTTGGAAGTCCTTGATGAATATACTGAAGATGTTGAAGTCATTAGAGTTTGAAGAAGTTGAAGTCATTGGAGTTGAAGAAGTTGAAGAAGTCCTTTGCACATGGTGTAGTCTTTGGCCATGGGGTAGGTTTTTCCATCAAGTTGAAGTAGAAGAGATGTAGAGTTGAAACCAAAATTGTTGAGGAAAGGGTTTACAAGTGTTTTTGTAAATAGCTTTTGGAACAAAATACAACTCCTATTTTTCTAAGGGTTTTTGTCCAATCCTAGGTTTACAAATCCTACAGGCAACACAATGCTCTGATACCATCTGTAGGGGTCCCAACCTTTAATAAGATTGATCCCTCCTGTGTTTACAATGCTAGTCCCTGGATCAATAGCTAGCATCCACAGTTAAGATGTAATATCAAGAAACAAAGGTCATAATATAACTTTATAACCAGGAATAACATAATTTTATTACATCTTTCATAGCTCATATGGCTATTACATTACATTGCAGCGGAATAACTATAAGCATGGGGTCCTTCATCTTCAAAGTGCCACAGGCAGATGTTGGTTGTAGACTTTGTAATCCTAATCAATCAATCTTCACTAAAATCAATCAAACCTGCAACATACAAGTTACAGCCACAAAGGGTCAATACATTTGAATTGTATTGGCAAGTGATACTATGGTAGTATAGTGGAGTCTATCTTCCATATGCATTTGGCTATGTGGAGTTGAGGCTTGCATTGCTCAAAATATATTTTTCCTTAACATTTGAAAATACTAAGTTTTGCTTGGCAAAAAGCATTTTTCTCAATCAAAGATTTGAAGATCCTTTCAAGGCATCTCTCCATCAAAGATTGAAGATTTCACACAACCCTTGTTCAATCCACAAGATTTTAACTTAGAAATTTGAATGATGAGATTCTTGATTGCTTCCATGTCTTGATGCTCAAATTGTCCTTTACCAGGGACATGGCTAAGTAATTAGATTATACACTCTGCAGAGGTGGTGCACTTTCCCCACAAGACTTGGTTTCCCAAGACAAGATCTTTCAGAAGCCTTCCCTTAGACCAAAATGGACGCGTTCCAACCTATCAAACACTACCACCCACTGTCCATATGGCTAAGTTCTTGCAACCTATATGATCATGGCAGAGCCCATATTGCCAAGTGGTTGCACTTGAAGCTTCTCAACATTTGACATCTCAAATCCCTTTGTTTCCTGGGTGGCCATCCACAAGTGAGATACACAAGGTCAACCATAAACATGGGCCTTGTGAATCACTCAACATAACCCAATCCTTCCATTCCACCCAGGTGATTCATTAACTTAGTTGTTTCATTAAACAAAACATAAGTCCTCAGACTTAGAGATTTTTCCATAGTGTGAATATATATTCCACCCATGTTTTCTATTAGCTAGGCTAAGCTTGGTAGTAGTAGGAATATCTAACTTAGGAAAATCCTACTAAGGATTCATCTACTAGGTTTTACTATAGCAAGGTCTATACTTAGCAAAATCCATGCAAGTTTACTTAGCAAAAATCACTAATGCATAAAGAAAGTAATGGGACAAAAAGTATGAAGCATCACTTGCCTTTTTGGTAGAGAATGGTGGTTCACTCCTTGATCTTGCTAGTCTCACACTTCACTACAAGTCAATCAAGCAAACACAATTTCAATTCACATTCCAAACCAAAGTCAAACAAACAATTTTTCACACACACAAGGTAATGGAATCTAAGTCATGCATAAGTATGCAAAGGTTGGTTCTATTGCAAGGATGGTCTCCACTAGGCTTCTAAACTTTGTAAGATCCAAATTGGCCATTCACCAAAGTGGCAAAGTCATTAGCAAATGGGTTTTTATCCATAAACCATTTTTAAAAACCAATCATCATTTTATGTGGTGAAAAATGTTTTATCAAAACAAAACCTTTTAAGTTTCTCACCAAATGAGTTGCTATTGCAAAACTTGGTGTTTTGGTCAGTAGGTTTGGTCCAAAACATTTTCTCAAAGTTTTCTTTATAAAAACATTTTCATAATAAAATCAATAATTTTATTTGGCTAGAAAATGGCTAAGTCAAATAATCTAACCTAAACTTTACCAAAATCATTTTCAACACCAAGGGTTGGTTCTTAGGGTCAGTAAGGTCACATCAAACCATTTTGCAAAAGTTTTGACCCCAAAATCAATTTTAAACATTTTTTCTACTCTAAACAAGCTCACAAAAGAATCTGCAAAATCAAGCAAACTAACAAATACTATTGGCTAAACTAATTCCACAGTTGGCTAGGGCTTGCTTTCCTGAATCCATTGATATAAAATTTATAATTTTTGGACGTGTGGTTTGAAAGTTACAAAGGTTTGAAGTTTGCAAATAAATCTGATTCAAAAATCTGTTTTAACTCAAACATTGGCCACGCGTCGAGCCGTGATTGGCCGGTACCGTTTCGTGCGGATCGCACAGCTGCAACCGTAGGATCTAATCTAATCGTGTGATCCAGAACGCATACCCCTTCGTGGTTATGTGGTCTAATCCTGCTCGCTCAATCTAGATCGGACGGCTGTCATCGTACCGACCAAACTTGGGCGGCGCTGCGACGGTTGCTGGCGGCGGCGAGGTCAGTCGGCGGCGGTGCTGGTGAAATAGGACGCGAGGAAGAGGGGGAGGATGCTCACCAGGTTCGCAATGCAGCGCTGATGCTCAACGTGCTACTGGTTGGTGAAGGGGCGCACGGGGCTGTCCTTGATTGCTCGCCGGAGACGAGCTGGGCTTCGGGCGGTTCAGGAGGTCGTCGAGGGCGAGGACAGGGGGCGTCCTAGGACAAACGGAAGATGTGGTTAGGTTCGCACGATCCTGGAGATCATCATCGTGTCCACGGGGAAAGGAGGGGAGGTCAGGTACTACCTGGGGACGTCGTCGGAGAAGAGGGCAGACGGTGGTGCTGCAAGTCGTCGATGTTGCCGACGCTGTAGGGTACCCGCAGATGAATGAATGGCACAGAAAGATACGCCAGGGTGTGGTGAGCGTGCTCGTGTGCTCGGGGAGGCAGGAGGTGGTGTCGAGTCGCCGGAATCGGCTCTGGACTTCGTCGGAACAGAGGGTGCTCGGGGAGAAATTGGGACGGCCTGGGGGCGTGCTTTGGGGAGGGGGCAGAGGGGAACAAGAGAGGATGCGTTGGCGTTTAAAGGTGCTTGATCGCTGCGAGTAAATGCGGCCGCGTTAAGGCGAATTGATGCCGCGAAATCAAAGTCTGCAACGGCCGGCGAGGGGTAAGAAGATCTCGTGCGGGTGGGAAAGAAGAACAGGAGGAGTGGGGTCCGCTGGTCAGTGGGAAAGGAAACGAGGGGGAGGTCCACCGGTCAGTGTCACTGCGGTTTAACTAATTGGTGCGAATCGTTTTCTTTCGGGGTGAGGTGTTGGGCTGTTTCTGGGCCTGTTTGGGCTGTTGGGTTGGGTCAGATCCATTTCCTATTTTTTTCTTCTGAATTCTTTTTCCTTTTCTATTTCTATTTTTCTGTTTTGAATTTTAATCAATTATTCATTCACTCAAACCATTCAAACAATTCAAACTTATAATGAGTTTTTGGTTCTGTTTTTCAACATAAACCAAATCTCAAAATAAAATAATATTTTTATTCATTTTAGGATCTATTTAATAATAAAATAGACCATAGTTATTTAATCAAATATGGTTTGATTTATTTAATAAACTCCTCATTTGAAATCCAAATATTTTCAAAACCAAATCAGTAGGTTTTATTTGAAAATATTGAATACTTGGAAACTTGTTTAAAACAAATTAACCTTTTATTTAAGGGTCCATTATTAATTAAATACAATAGACCTTCATTATGAAATCAAATAGGATTTGTTTTATTAAATCTTCATTTTGAAACTAAAATAGTACCAAAACCATTCAGTAGGTTTTTATTTGAGAATATAAAATATTTGAAAAACTTATTTAAAATAACTTAATAAGTTTTGGTGTTTTTAATTAAAAATGGTAAAACCTTTTATTTAGATAAATTTGGATATTAAATCCTTATTAATTTATTTAGATAAACCTTTACTATTTTTATTCAAAACAAAATGTTTTAAATCCAAAGCTTGGCCAATGTTTTAATTTGGCTTTATAAAATAATCTTTATTTATAAATCCACCTTTTCATTTGAAAACAAAATCTTTTATTAAAAGATCCAAAATAGTAATTCCAAAACATTTTATTTTACTTTTATTAAATGTTTAACTCTTTATGAATCCCTTTAGGATTTTATTTAATCCAAATGGATTTGAAGTTCCATTTAAATTCAAAAAGTTTCTTCTGGCCTTGAAAATTAATCAAAGTTTTATTTTATTCATTTATTTTCACATTACAAGATTTGGAAAATCTTGGGATGTGACATTTGGATTATAATTCTTTCCATTTGCTTATGGTCTTGGCCAAGTTTTAATTTGGTCTTTAAATATTCTTTACTTAATATTTCCTTCTTCATCTTATAAAATCCATATCTTTTTATTTAGAGGTCCAAACTTGGTGATTCCAATTTATAAAACCTTGTTTAATATTTGTTTATCCTTTTAAATACCTTTAGGATTATTTGCTCACCATTTGGTTGGGATTTTAGATAAGGGTTTTATTAGCTTTGGGAATTCAATTCCTTATCTTATTAAATTCATAAGCTTTTATTTATGGTTCCAAATTAAGTGGAACCAATTTCCATGGCTTTATAATATTTCTAATTGTCTTACTTGATCATTTGTAAATGTTTGTTGACAAATTTTATATGGATCAAATCCATAGGCTTGGAGATAACTTGGAAATGTTTTCTTCCCTTAGGGTTTTAGGGTTTGGATTTATTTTCCAAGTGTTTAAATTTCAAGATACATTCATTGAGGAATGCAATTCACTTGATTTGGATTTTGTTAAATTCAAACTTTAATTAAAGTTTGTTCAAGATGGGATTTTTTTAAGTTTCCATTTAGAAACAAAAAGTTTCTTTTCACCCTGATTTTCAACAATTTTTTTTTCACATTACAAGATTTGGAAAAACTTGGGATGTGACATTCAAAGAATCATAAATATCCTTAGGCATAAGACAAAATTCAGACGTAATATCACAACGAGCATAAAAAGTTTCATCATTTATAACAACTTTTACTGTAGGAAGCCATTTTGAAGACTCAAAGTTTATTGGAACATAATCATGCTGCTCTCTAAGCATATTATAGCATTCTTTTAAACTAGATGTATTGGTCTCAAGAGTGTTCAATCTAGCATAAATGTTTGCAAAGGATGGATCAAATTTTCTAGGCAAGTTATATGTTGCAATAAGCTTTTTATGGCATTAAAGGCTTCATCCTCATCACACTGGTGGAAATATACTCCTACTATATCATCCAAAGCATATCTATAACAAAGACCAAGACTAAAGTAGAAACTGCTAAGAAACAAACCTAGAGTCATCTTAGGTTCAAATTTCCATGCGAAGCAGAAATTCTAGACCAGGCTTCTTTGAAACTCTCTTCACTTCCTTGTTTGAAAGTGAAGATCATTTCCTCGAGTGACATAGTGATTGGAGCAACACTAGACATAAAAGCAACTCGAAGTAGGAACTAATTTTTTGTATTTTTAATAAAAAGAAACAAAGCAGTACAACTATTTTTTGTGTTTTTGATAAAAAGAAACAAGCAAAACAAAGCAAAAGAAACAAAGCAAAACAAAAACATAGTAAAGAGATTGGTTGTGAGAGACCCCCCTTGCGAGAATCTTCTTTCTCCCTGAAAAGTGATTGATGAGGAGGAAGAGATTGAAGCTATCCTTATATCCCCGGCAAGGGCGCCAGAAAAGTGGCTTGACGGGGAGGAAGAGACTAAATGCCCTATAGTCCCCAGCAATGGCGCTAGAAAAGTGCTTGATGGCTCAGATATGTAGAGCTCGTTGGAAACCCCAAGAGGAAGGTATGATGAGCACAGCAGCAAGTTCCCCTCAGTTATGAAACCAAGGTTATCGAATCAGTAGGAGTAAGGAAATAACTCCAAGGTGTTTCTAGCAACTTGGAATCCTGCACAACACAACAACAGTACTTTGCCCCAACTTATAATGAGATTGTCAATCTCACCGGTTTGTTGAAAACAAAGGATTAAACGTATAGTGTCGAACATAGTAATTGCTTGTAGAAAGTAAACGGTAAACAGTAGATGGTATATCAATGATAAAGAATGGACCGGGGTCCACAGTTCACTAGAGGTGTTCTCCATAAGATAGATAGCATGCTGGGTGAACAAATTACAACGGGTCAATTGACAGATTAAGAAGGCATAACAATGCATATACTACACATCTTGATTCCTACGAGATTTGATTGGGCATTACAACATAATACATAGACCGTGACATCTATGACTAATAATCCACCTTCAGGTTATCATCCGAACCCCTTACAGTATTAAGTTGCAAGCAATGGATAATTGCATTAAGCAAAGTGTGTAAAGTAAACAATACAATTGCCCCATGGACAAAGGATTGTTGTTTTCGCCCTAGTAGCAACATCACATCTACAACCTTAGAAGTTTTTGTCACTCTCCCAGATTACTAGAGGCATGAACCCACTATCGAGCATAAATACTCCCTCTTGGAGTTACAAGCATCTACTTGGCCAAGGTATCTACTAGCAACGAAGAGCATGCAAGATCACAAATAACATAGACATGATAGAATCAATAATCAATCTAACATAGTATCTCAATATCCATCGGATCCCCATAAACACAACATGTATTATTACAAATAGATGATCTTGATCAAGAACAGAGCTCACAAGATCTAAACATGATAGCACAAAGGAGGAGAAACAACTATCTAGCTACTGTATGGACCCATAGTCCAAGGGTGAACTACTCACGCATCACTCCGGAGGCTGGCATGGTGATGAAGAAGGCCTCCGGGATGATCTCTCCCCTCCGGCAAGGTGCCGGGAAGAGCTTCAGATCCCCCCGATCTAGGGACGATGGTGGCGGCGGCTACGAACTATTTTGTGGATTTCCGATCGGGTGCTTAGGGTTTCTGCATCGGGGTGCTTATATAGGCGAAGGGGCAAGGTCGGTGGGCGCCCGAGGGGCCCACACCATGGGCTGGCGCGCCCTAGTGTGGGGCCGCGCCACCCTATGGCGTGGCCACCTCGTGGCCCCATTTCGGCTACCCTTTTGACTCCGTCTTTGCTCTGGTAAAATATTGACTTTGGCTTTTGTTCCGTCCAGTTCCCAGAATATTTTCTTACTAGCTTTTCTGAAACCAAAAACAACAGAAAATAGGCAACTGGCACTACGACATCTTGTCAATAGGTTAGCTCCAGAAAATGTATAAAAATACCTCAAAGTGTAGACAAAACATAATATAGTTGATACAAAACAAGCATGCTGCATAAAAAATTATAGACACATTTACAACGTATCCGTAATTGATCCAGAAAGTCTACCAGGGTTATAGAAAGATGTGGTCCAGTGTCTTGTCAGCTTTGAGTTGGTGTTCCCACCATCCTTCTTCAACATACTGACGCACATCCTAGTTCACCTAGTGGAAGATATTACCATTCGCAGTCCTGTATTTATACACAATATGTTCCCCTTTTAGAGATTCATGGGAGTCTTAAACAAATATGTCCATAACCACTAGTGGAAACGAGGCCTTTGGTTGAGCCTGGAAATGGGCTTTAACATCGGTTCTTCTACGAACCGGTGTTAAAGGGGGGGGGCGTACCAGCGTGGCCCGTGCAGCAAAAAGGATCCCCCTTTAACACCGGTTCGTGGCACGAACCGGTGTTAAAGGCCCCTGCACTAGTGGCCCGCGCAGCACCCCCCCTTTAACACCGGTTCGTGGCTTGAACCGGTGTTAAAGGGGGGATATATAAGACACCGCAACCCACACCCCTCTCTTCCATTTTTTCACTCTCTCATTTTGGAGCCTAGCAAGAGGGTGTGAGGTGTGCTAGTTTGTGTTTTTTCATATGCACAAGAGGTGTTCAGTGAAATGCCCGAGAGCTCAAAATAAGTTTTCTCGTTGCTCTTTCCTTCTCGGTCGAGGTCGGCAACTATCCTTTCATGTGTCATTGATATATATAAATGGTCATCTCCCTATTAATTTTTGATATATACTATATATTAATGCAGATGAACCGGCAATGGATGTACGGTGACCGCCACACTTCCGAGTACATAATGGGCCTCCAAAATTTCATCATTGTGGCTAATGCAAACCATGGTCACAATGGTTTTATGTGCTGTCCGTGTGTTCACTGTCAGAACAAGAAAGACTACTCAAATACCAGAACCATTCACGCCCACCTGCTTCGATCCAGTTTCATGCCCAGCTATAATTGTTGGACCAAGCACGGAGAAAAAGGGGTTGTGATGGAAGACAATGAAGATGAAGAGGATGATGACAACTATCATAATATGTATCCTGAATATGATGATACTGCAACGGGGGTAGATAATGAAGATCAAGAGGCAGCAGATGGGCCCGCTGATGACGATCTTGGTCGGGCCATTACTGATGCAAAGGAAGAATGTGAAACTGAAAAGGAGAAGGAGAAGCTGGAGCAGATGTTAAAGGATCACAAAACATTGTTGTACCCAACTTGCGAAGATGGCCACAAAAAGCTAGGTACCACACTGGATTTGCTGCAATGGAAGGCAGAGAACGGTGTGACTGACAACGCATTTTCAAAGTTGTTGGTAAAAATGAAGAATCTTCTTCCAAGAAATAATGAGTTGCCCGACAGTACATACCAAGCAAAGAAGGTTGTCTGCCCTCTAGGATTAGACGTGCAGAAGATACATGCCTGCATTAATGACTGCATCCTCTACCGCGGAGAGAAGTACAAGAATTTGGATGCATGCCCGGTATGCACTGCACTGCGGTATAAGATCAGACGAGACGATCCTGGCGATGTTGAGGGCGAGGCCCCTAGGAATAAGGTTCCTGCCAAGGTTATGTGGTATGCTCCTATAATACCACGGTTAAAACGTCTCTTCAGAAATAAAGAGCATGCCAAGTTGTTGCGATGGCACATGGAAGACCGTAATAAAGACGCGATGTTGAGACACCCGGCTGATGGGTCACAGTGGAGAAAAGTCGAGCGAGAGTACCCGGACTTCGCACGTGACGCAAGGAACTTAAGGTTTGGTCTAAGTACAGATGGCATGAATCCTTTTGGTGAGCAGAGCTGTAGTCACAGCACCTGGCCTGTGACTCTATGTATCTATAACCTTCCTCCTTGGTTGTGTATGAAGATGAAGTTCATTATGATGTCAGTGCTCATCCAAGGCCCGAGGCAACCCGGCAACGACATTGATGTGTACCTAAGGCCATTAGTTGAAGAACTTTTACAGCTGTGGGCCAAACCAGGTGTACGTATGTGGGATGAGCACAAAGGGGAGCCATTTGACCTACGAGCATTGCTTTTCGTAACCATCAATGATTGGCCTGCTCTTAGTAACATTTCAGGGCAGACAAACAAGGGATACAATGCATGCACACACTGTTTAGATGAGACTGAAAGTGTATATTTGGATAAATGTAAGAAGGTTGTGTACCTAGGGTATCGTTGATTTCTTCCGAACCTGCATCCAGTAAGAAAGAAAGGCAAGCATTTCAAACGTCTGGCAGAACCCCGGAGGAAGCCTGTCCTCCGTACCGGTGAGGAGGTATTTGGTATGGTCAACGACCTAGAAGTAATCTTTGGAAAATGTCCTGGCAGTCTATTTGTTCCGAATGACGATGCCGGACACGCGCCCATGTGGAAGAAGCAATCTATATTTTGGGAACTACCCTATTGGAAAGTCTTAGAGGTCCGCTCTTCAATCGACGTGATGCACGTGACGAAGAATGTTTGCGTGAACCTGCTAGGCTTCCTAGGAGGGTATGGGAAGACAAAAGATACACCGGAAGCACGGCAGGACCAGCAACGTCTGAAAGACCCTGATACGCCTATGCATCCTGAGAACGACAAGGGTAAACGATGCCACTTAAATCCTGCCAGCTATGCTCTTACCAAAGCAGAGAAGGAAATCTTTTTTGAATGAGTGAGCAGTATCAAGGTCCCGTCTGGCTTCTCGTCGAATATAAAGGGAATAATAAATATGGCAGAGAAAAAATTCCAAAACCTGAAGTCTCATGACTGCCACGTGATTATGACACAACTGCTTCCGATTTCATTGAGGGGGCTTCTACGTGAAAATGTTCGAGTACCCATTGTGAAGCTATGTGCATTCCTCAATGCAATATCTCAGAAGGTAATCGATCCAGAAAGCCTACCAGGGTTACAGACAGATGTGGCCCAATGTCTTGTCAGCTTTGAGTTGGTGTTCCCACCATCCTTCTTCAATATTATGACGCATCTCCTGGTTCACCTAGTAGAAGAGATTGCCATTCTCGGTCCTGTATTTCTACACAATATGTTCCCCTTTGAGAGGTACATGGGAGTCTTAAAGAAATATGTTCATAACCGTGCTAGGCCAGAAGGAAGCATCTCCAAGGGCTATGTAACAGAGGAGGTCATTGAGTTCTGTGTTGATTTTATTCCTTACCTTAAGGCGATTGGTGTTCCAGAATCACGACATTAGGGGAGACTACGTGGAAAAGGCACCCTAGGATGTAAAGCAATGATATGTAGGGACGGTCATTCTCTCAATCAAGCACACTACACGGTTTTAGAAAGATCTATCTTGGTTGCCCCGTATATCAATGAACACAAGAATTTAATACGCCTCAAACACCCGGGGCAGTCTGATGAATGGATTATAAGTGAACACATGGCGAGTTTTGGCGGCTGGCTGCAAAGACTTCTCACGAATAACACCACTGTTGGGGATCAGCTGTACTTGTTGGCCAGGACACCATCTTCGACTGTATGTACTTTCCAAGGGTACGAGATAAATGGGAATACATTTTATACGATAGGCCAAGATAAAAAGAGCACCAACCAAAATAGTGGTGTCTGCTTTGATGCAGCAGAAGACAATGGGCAAAAGACCACATATTATGGGTTCATAGAGGAGATATGGGAACTTGACTATGGACCTAATTTTAAGGTCCCCTTGTTTCGATGCAAATGGGTCAAGCTAACAGGAGGAGGGGTTGAGGTAGACAAGAAGTACGGAATGACAACAGTGGATCTCAACAATCTTATGAAGGTAGACAAGAACTTAGACGAACCATTCGTCTTAGCCAATGATGTGGCTCAGGTTTTCTATGTGAAGGACATGTCTTCCAAACCGAAAAAAATAAAAAAATAAGCAAACAGATACATCACACGATGAGCCAAAGCGACACATAGTTCTTTCAGGGAAAAGAAACATCGTGGGAGTGGAGGACAAGACAGACATGTCAGAAGATTATAATAAGTTTGATGAAATTCCGCCCTTCAGAGTGAAGACTGACCCAACCATCCTGTTAAACGGTGTTGATACTCCATGGTTACGGCCGACGCGATCATAAGATTGACTATATGTATTAATTGACCCATTTTTGGCACACATATGTATCTCAACATGGAAATCAATGTCATATTTCTTCTGTTAACAGTATATGTATTAAATGAGCCATTTTATTCCTTCTATTTCTTCCCGCCATTTTTCTTCCCGCCATTTCTTCCCGCCATTTTTCTTCCCGCCATTTTTTCCCGCCAGTTCTTCCCACCAGTTCTTCCCTCCAGTTCTTCCCGCCAGTTCTTCACTATATATATATGTAGGGTTGGCCTCCATTCTCATTGCACATCTCTAGACTCATATATGCAACCTCATCACTCTTTCCCATGGCTTCCACCATAGCACTAACCCCCAGGGAGGCGGAGGCGCTTTGCGCCTCGAACTACCCCGCCCGCCGGGCTACTGTGTCCCCGTCGGCTGGATGCTGAGCGCCAGAGGTGTGTCGGTTCCTCCTGTCCTTCTAGGGTGTGGCGTGCCGGATGGCCATCACGAACCACTACTACTTCGAGCTCACGCCGGAGCAGCGGAGGCATCCCAGATGGCATCCCGAATATTTTCCTACTTGGGAAGCCTTCTTCGTGGATCGGCGTGAGAGGGCGCTCGCCAGGCACGAGGAGGACGGCCCACCTCCTCCGAACTTCAACGAGGCCGGCCGTAGCCTATGGTGGCGCGGTCGGACTCTCTAGAGCGTCATGGCCTATGACACTGCCGCCGACTCTAACCCCCGTCTGCGCTACCCTCAAGTCCAGCCCACGCGTACTCAGCCTTCAAGGTTCAATTACGGCGACCCCGACGATGACAGCGAATCGGTAGGAAGTGGATCAGATATGAACTACAGGTACATGATACGATGCTCATAATTTTTTACAAAAATCATTTTTAGGTTCACAATATGCTATTTTATCAAAAATCCAATGCAAGTTGAGCGAGGCTTGGCCCCGAGCTAAGAATCTTCATACCCATTGTTCGATAAAGTTTGACGATATTTTAAAACGGGGATAAAAAAAATAAAAAAAGATCGAAACCGTGCGAAACCTTCGCGTGGTGTTATATTATGTGACATAGTTAGAAGGAAAAATCTCAAACTTGGTATATTGATTATGTCTCAAAAAACCTTCACAAAATGACCTATCTCATTCGAGGTTTCTTGGCTTTCGGGTCAAATGACCAATGTTATGGCTAGAATCAAGGCATAGTTTGTGATAATATGGCCATATTGTGCATACATGTGCATCATGGCAAAAAATACAAGAGGAAGTTTTCCTTTTTGTCGAACCAAAAAGGCATTTTCCATTTTCCGAACATAAAAAACGGACGGTTTTGTGAAGCAACCACCAAATGGCTAATTCAAAAAACCACCACCACAATTTACAAAAATACTAGACCACCTTATATGGACAATGTACCAACAGGGGGATCTGAAACCTTTTCGTCCACCTCTGGTGAAAAAGAAAAATTCCTGCCGAATCGGTAGGAAGTGGGTCAGATATGAACTATAGGTACATGATACGATGTTCATGATTTTTTACAAAAATAATTTTTAGGTTCATAATATGCTATTTTATCAAAAATCCAATGCAAGTTGAGCGAGGCTTTGTCATGTATACAAAAGATGCGGCATTTAAATATCCAATCAATTCAAAAATGTTAATACAAAAGATGCGGCATTGAAATATGATTTGCTCTAATAAAATAGGGTTAGATTCCTTTTTAGATGCTTAAATTTTCTTATGTTCAAAGTTTTAGGATTTGACAATTTATTTTTGTTTGAATTGAATAATCAAAATTTATATGTAAGTGTTTTAATCATTTTGAAAATTTTCATCTAAAGTAAATATAAAATGTTTTTACATGAATGGATAGATATTATTTTTCTGAAAATTATGATATATTATTCATATTTTTATGAGTTAAAATGAATAAGATATGAATTTTCTAAATTCATATCCTATTTTTTGAATTATAAATGCCCCCACCCCTTTAATGCATGAAATAAATGCCCTCATTTAACACCAGTTCCAGCCATGAACCGGTGTTAAAGGGGGGGCGCATTTATTTCGTTTTGCGCGCACACCCCCCCCTTTAACACCGGTTCCAGCCACGAACCGGTGTTAAAGGGGGGGACGCGAAACAAATCCCCCCTTTAACACCGGTTTGTGGCTGGAACCGGTGTTAAAGGGGGGGTTATAACGCAGCACGCCTTCCCTCTTCCTCTTCCCCCCAGCGAGATCGATCGAACAGAGGGAAGAAGCAGAGGAGCTCGTGCCATCGTCGTCCCCGCCTGTCCACTCGCCGTCGCCGCCCTGCCGTCCGCCGCCGTGTCCGCCCTCGTCGTCCGTCCACGCCGCCATGTCCGCCCTGCCATCCGCCGCCGCATACGTCCGTCCACGCCTGTCCACTTGCCGTCGCCACGCTGCCGTCTGCCACCGTGTCCGCCCTCGCCGCCTCACTGTCCTTGCCACCTCGTCGTCGCGCTGCCCCGACCGCGCTCGGCGCCACTGCCCTCGCCGCCTCACTGCCCCGACCACCTCGGTATATATGTTTGTGTGTATATATATGTTTTATTTGTTTTAATTATTTGTATGTTTTATATGTATTATATGAATATAAATGGTGCATATATGCATATATTGCATGTATTATATGTATTTTGTTTTATATTGTATGTTTGTATATATAAATGGTGCATATATGTATATATTGTATATATAAATGTATATAAATGCGGGCGCGTTCCTCTTCCCTCCCCCTAGCCAGATTGATCGAGCGCGCAGAGAGCAGAGCCGCGGCGGAGGAGCAGAGCAGAGCCGCCCGCCACCGCGACCTTCATCATCCGCCGCCGTCACCGCCGCCCGCCACCGCGTCCGTGTCGTCCTCCACCTCGAAGCACGCGAGCCATTAATTAGTAGTTTAGTGTTAGTATTAGTTTAGGGTTTATTTAGTTTAGGGTTATTAGGTTTTATTTAGTTTAGGGTTATTAGTTAAGGGTTATTTAGTTTAGGGTTATTTATTTAGTTTAGGGTTATTTAGTTTAGGTTTATTTATTGTATTTTATAGTTAGTATTAGTTTAGGGTCGTCACCTCGCTGCTCTGCAAGCGCCGCCGCTGGCCGTTGTCATTAACATCGCTCCGGTGACCCCTAGGTAGGCCGCATCACGCTGAGGCAAACCCGCTACCTCGCGCGCCCTAGGTCGCTCTCCAGCGCCGCGAGCATCCTCCGGTGAGCCACGGTCCCACACGTCAGCCACTGTGGCTAGCCCCTCTCATATGCATCCGGGATTTCTCCGAATTAGGGTTTGGACCCCTCGGAACTCGTTTTAAAATGATCAAGCATTTGTGTATTTATTTGTGTATTTTTGTATGAATAATATGTATATTTGTGTATGAATCCAAGTCCACTTGAATGTTTACTCTCTTACCCTAGATAATATTATGCCGTCGACCCTAACCTCCTCTGTCCTCGCCGAGCCCACGTCGTGCTGGTTCGAACGCACACCCCCACGCATCCCGGCCCCGCTCTCGCCCTAGCGCCGCCACCTCTCGTTGTCAATATAGCATTATAATAACCATGCTATGTTAATCAACTTTCATGACAAGTTAATTAGAAGAAGTAAATGTACCCTCTCATATGAATCGGGGGTTTCTCGGAATTAGGTTTTGGAATGACCAAGCATGTATTAGGGTTACATTTCAATACTTTTAACCTGTCATATCATCATCTTTGCTTGAGCATTTCAATAGATGTATTACTGATATTTGTGTGATCATATTATTGTTTTAGAAACTATGGATCCACTTAGTAGAAACCTTGAAGATGAAGAAATAATGGAGAAAATGATCCACGAGGACACCTCACAATATCTGAACTTGGAGGGACATGATGACAGCTCAAGTAATCATGGAGAAGATGACGACTCCGGTGAACGCACTTTAGTGATTACAAAGTCTGTCGAGGTATATGCATGGACTAAGCCTCTGCTGACTTGCACCGATTGATTTGTATATATGTAAATGTATTAATTAACGCTTCTTTCTTCTTTTAGCCCTCTGGATCGACCAGCCAGCAACAATCTTCTTCTACGAAAAAGAGCAAGCGAGGCGCGAGCCATTGGTTGAAAGATCGTGCAAAGTTCACGATCGAAGCAGTCCGTGTTGATGGCAGGCTGATGGAGCCCAAGAAGGCCGCAGACAAATTTGTACGTCAGGCTGGAGTTCTTGTTAGGGACCAAATCCCAATCATAATTGAATATTGGAATAAGCCAAAGAAGGGCGACGGTACCTTTGTCGATGAAAGATCCAAAGAAACGCTTTGGAATTCGCTGTTGGTAAATTTCACCCTTCCGCCAGAGGAGGATGAAAACAAACCGGTTATAAAGGAAAAGGTCAAAGAGTGGACTCTAAAGAAGATGGCTGACGCTTTCCGCAACTGGAAGACAAAATTGAACAAATTTGTCAAAGCTCGCGAGACTCCAGATTTTGAAGACGCATATTATGCGAAGATAAGACCTCACTGGCCCGAATTTGTGGCATATAAGGAAGGTGCTATAGCTAAAAAGAGGTCAAAACTAATACGCTAAATGCCCAGAAGAAGGAATATCACCAGAGGACGGGGTCAGGTGGCTACATATCTCAGAGGCCTAAGTGGGAGGAAGCTGAGAAGGCCCTGCGCGCTAGATGGATCACACCCCAGACACATGGGTGGGTCCTACGTGCAAAGACTTGGTTCTACGGAATCGGGGCAAGGTTGGACCTAGAAACAGGATTGTGTATCTTCCCAACCCTCCTTGCCAAACCCGTCACTGAACTCATCACGGCATACGAGGAAACAGCCGCCAGGACCTTCCATCCCGACAGAGAGAATGACCAGCTCACACGCGCCATTGGTAAAAATGAACACCCTGGACATGCACGAGGCATAGGGGGTATGACGTGGAAGGATGGGTTTGCCGAGTGGGGCGACTCTTACAGATGGCGCGGCAGAAAAGAAAAAGAGTGTACAGAGCGGATGACACAGATAGAACATGCACTTGTGGCGCTGCAGGCGCAAGTGAATGCACAACAGACATCAAGCTACCGGCCCATCTCAGCGGCACGAAGAGCCTGCATTGGAAGCTGTCGGCGGCCTAGACTCTGCGCGAAAAAGCAGCGTGGCTTCCACGGAGAATGTGCAGCCCACGCTTGAAATGGCGGGTCCTCGATACCAAGCCATTGTCGGTTTTACCGTGGAATCGCACCGACGAGGAGACCAATAGGATCTTGGAAGAAGAGGTCAAGAAATTCTTTGCACCTAGACGGGCCGAGCCAAAGGATAAAATAGATCCGGCGGTGGTGGAGAAGTTTTACAAAAATCTTTTGAAACCTGAAACCCCACTTGTGCCGGACTACGAGCGCCAGATTTTGAAGGGGGATGCAAGGCGCCGTAGGGAGACTGAAAGTAGCAGTTGTGAGGCACCCCAGAAAACAGTTCCCATGCTCGGAGAGCAGGAAAACCAATCATGCGCCCCGCTCCAAGTGTTCGACACACGGGACGCTCCTCCCGTAAATGATTATGAGGCAGAGCTACAAAGAAAGGCCAATGAGATGGGGATGACTTACATTCCATACTTGAACATCATGGGAGACAACTTGCCCAAAGGCGATGCCAACCCCATACAGCCATGGAAGTATGAGAAGAATCTCATCAAGAAAGAGGAGCTCAAGAATCTACCAACAAAGATGCGAAGATTGCACAAGTGGTACCTTGATTTCTGCAAGACGAGAAAGGAAGAATGGATCACGGCGCATATAAGACATCAGATTTTCTTGTGCGGAGACGACGAGATCGACTTCAACATTCAAGACTTGCATTTTCTATTCAATCAGAAGGAACTCGACAAAGATGCCATCAACCTTTATTGTGTGTAAGTACTATTTCTGTAATTTCTATCTCATCTCATTCACTTCATTAATTGCATGTATATATATATGCTCACCATATATGTATATACTATTATGCGGGAAAAAGGTTATGGAATGCATGAAAGGAGGCCCTTTTGACATTGGGTTCGTTGACCCAAATAGAGTTCATGAAGAAGTGTTAAGAACCAAACCCGGGCAAACAGAAGATTACTTGCTAAGGTCTTTACTGAGACAACAAACCAAAATGGAAATACTATTGCCTTACAACTTCTCGTGAGTACTGTTACCCTCTCTTGTACACATTCTGTTTCAGCTTACTCGATGTTAAGTGTAGCTGATGATGAGTTATGCGTGCGTAGGTTCCACTTTATTCTGCTAGTCATTCAACCCGACTCAGGAAAAGTCCTTGTCATGGACTCGTTACGAAAATAAAAAGAGCTATGGGCAGACTTTAGAGAGATGCTCCAGAGGTAATTTCAATCATATTATCGCACTAGATCGGCAACTTTCGTGACAACAAGTAATTAATTACTCCTTTATCCATTTTCTTTGCCGGACAGGGTTTGGAAAAGGTTCACGGGCAGGGACGTGGGTGAATGGTCAGAAGAACTAAAATTTGTAGACCAAAATGTAAGTAATACTAGCTAGCTAGGTCTGTGTATCTCTTTGATTCTGCTTCCAATTCCATTATATCATGCTTTATTGATTATTATTTTTATTGAACTCTCTATTCTCGTAAAGTGCGCAACGCCCAGAACGGGGCAGGGGCAGAACTCTGCCGCGGCAGAGATTTAGGCCGTTTTCCTGCCGCGGCAGAAAACCTTTAACACCGGTTCGTGTTACGAACTGGTGTTAAAGGGGGGGGCCTGAGCACTACGCCAGCCCCACGTGCGCCACCCTTTAACACCAGTTCGTATAAGAACCGGTGTTAAAGGGGGGGGCCTCTAACACCGAACCCTCAACAGCGGTTCTACAACCGCTGTTAGAGGGCCCTCCAAACCGGTGTTAGAGGGGGGGGGTGTGCACTAGTGAACCGTGATAGGTCAGAAGGAAGCATATCCAAGGGATATGGAACAGAGGAGGTCATTGAGTTTTGTGTTGAGATTATTCCTGACCTTAAGCCGATCGGTGTACCTGAATCACGACATGAGGGGATACTTAGTGGAAAAGTCCCGCTAGGATGGACGGGCATTGTTTCACTAAAGCATACTATACAGTTCTGCAAATTTCAACCTTGGTGGCTCCATATATCGAGGTACACAAGAATATTGTACGCTCCAACTACGCGGGGCAGTCTGACTCTTGGATTAGAGATGAACACATGAAGACTTTTGGTGGTTGGTTGCAGACACATCTCATGAATGACACCACTATTGGAGATGAGTTTTACTTGTTGGCCAGGTCTCCATATTCAACTATATTGACTTTCCAAGGGTACGAGATAAATGGGAATATATTTTAAACGTACGCCCAAGATAAAAAGAGCATCAACCAAAACAATGGTGTCCGATTTGATGCATCATATGAGGATACATATTATGTTTACATAGAGGACATATGGGAACTTGACTATGGTCCTAATTTTAAGGTCCCATTGTTTCGATGCAAATGGGTCAAGATGACAGGAGGTGGGGTAACGGTAGACCAGCAGTACGGAATGACAACAATGGATCTCAATAATCTTGCGTACGAATACGAACCATTCGTCATTTCCAATGATGTGGCTCAAGTTTTGTATGCGAAGGACATGTCTACTAGACTAAGAAAAATGAAAGATAAGTAAAAGAATACAATATCATACGATGAGCCAAAGGGCCACATAGTTCGTTTAGGGAAAAGAAACATGGTGGGAGTTGAGGACAGAACAAATATGTAAGAATATTATAACAAATTTCATGAAATTCCGACATTCAAAGTGAAAATTGACCCAAGCATACCGTTAAATAAGGAAGATGCTCCATGGTTACGGACTAGAAGAGAACCAAAACACTAGATGTGGATGTTGGTGATGTAATAATGTATTAAACCTTTTGTGAATTAACCCTATTTTTTTACAATTTGTGAGATTGCTGAAGGCAGGTAGAAAAAAGAGCATTTGATCACTTGAGCGAACTCACAAGGATACAACACCATATTCATATTTAGTCCCGGTCTAGCCACAAACTAGGACTAGCTAACACTCAAGAAATTTATTAATATTAAAAACTGGGACTATAGAATCAGGACTAAATCTGCCCCCTTTAGTCATAATCATGCCTAGTCCTATAATACACAGCTTCAGGGTCATCTTTGTCATCGTCATCGTGGCTAGGTGCACGCGGCTGGATCCTCATCCCAGCCATGACATATACCGGGGGCACCTGCCACCCCGGTCTCGGATTCAAGATGGGCAGGGGAGGGGGCTCCTGGATGACGATGCCGCTAGTGCCATCCGTCTTGTGGCTCTGTGGAGGGTGAAAGTGTGGGCACCGCAGGCGAGGATGGTCTCCCCCAGCGATGTAGCGCATCACACCGATGATAGTATGGTTCGCCCACCACAGATGGTGGCCGGCTTCGTTGTGGTTCACCGGGGGCGGGCCGTCACCCACGTACCTGGCGAGCTCCTGATGACACACAAGTATAGGGGATCGCAACAGTCTTCGAGGGTAGTATTACCCAATTTATTGATTCGACACAAGGGGAGCCAAAGAATACTTGCAAGCCTTAACAACTGAGTTGTCAATTCAGCTGTACCTGGAAATAGTTCTTGCTCATAGAAGTTTATCAGTAGCAACATTTTTGTAGTAGCAACAACAAAGTAACAACACCAGTAAAACAAGAGCAATAATAACAGTAGTAGCAAACAGTAAGATATGAGTGCGGTAGGCATAGGGATGGATGGACAGGCGTTGCACGGATGAGACTAAACATGTAACTTCATGACCTAGGGCAATTGCAGATAAATAAGAATAAGCATCCAAGTACTAAACAATCATAGGCATGTGCTCCATATATAGTCATGCGTGCTCGCAATGAGAACTTGCACAACATCTTTTGTCCAACCAGCCCGTTGCAGCGGGGCCTCAAGGGAACTACTGGCAATTAAGGTGCTCCTTTTAATAGAGCACCGGAGCAAAGCATTAACACTCCGTGAACACATGTGATCCTCACATCACAGCCATCCCCTCAGGCTGTCCCAATTTCTGTCACTTCGGGGCCTTTGGATCCGGACAATGACATGTGTACACAACTCGCAGATAAGATCACAAACAATACTATCATAAGGAATCAATAACAAGTTCAGATCTGAGATCATGGAACTCGGGCCCTAGTGACAAGCATTAAGCACAACAAGTTGCAACAAAGTCAAATAGCACTAATAGAGATACTAGGCACCATGCCCTAACAATCTTATTCGATTACATGATAGAACTCATCCAATCCCTACCATCCCCATAGTCTACAACGAGGGATTACTTGAAGGGAATATCCCCGAGAGTCAATAATAAAAGTGGTTATTATCGTATTCCTTATTTATGATAAATGTTTATTTTGCATGCTATAATTGTATTAATACAGAATCGTTAATACATGTGTGTTTAACAAACAAAAAATAAAGTTCCTAGTTATGCCTCTCTTATAAACTAGCTCGTTGATTAACAAGATAATCAAAGGTTTCCTGATCATGGATATGGGATGTTGTTAATAACCATGTCACAACATTATTGGAATGATGTGATGAACATTCATCCGAAGTATAGCATTACGATCAAGGTCACTATGTTTATATTGATATAACATCATATGAAGTAACCTTAATCCTTAAACCATGAGATCATGTCAATCAGTAACACTAGAAGATTATCTTGATAACATCAAATGTCACACCGTAACAAGGTGACTATAAAGATGGGTTCAGTGCTACGAAGGTGTTATGTTGAGGCTCATGGATCAAGAGTGGAATTTTTCCATCCCGATGACGGAGATATATACGCTGGGCCATCTCGGTGATATCACATTAGTTAGCTTGCAAGCAAGTGATTTGATCACTAGAATGTTATATCACGAGAACGAGAAAAGAGTACATGTCGGTAACAAGATCAAACTAGGTATGGAGATACCGATGATCGAATCTCGGACATGTAATATATTGCGAGACAAAGGGATTGAGTTATATGCGTACAAGGTTCACACTATCACAGAAGTCATCCTTGAATATGTGGGAGTCAGTACGGATCTCCAGGTCCCGCTGCTGATTATTGATCGGAGAGGGGTCTCGATCATGTCTACATTATTCGCGAACCGTAGGGTGACACACTTAAGGGATACTGACACCATTCGGAGCAAATGATATGCCGGAGAAAGAAAAAGGAAAGCGCAGGAATTTATTTCACTAGACACCGGAACTGTTTTGGTTGAAATTGCTGAAACTGGTTCTGCATGTGAAATTGAAATGTTGTAAGGGGTTTTATGTGAATGTTTGTTAATTCAAGTAATTAACAAAGTTCTGAATAAATAAATAAAAGAGTTTTATTTAATAAGAGATTGCATTAAATTTGGTGGAAATTTAATGGAGGTGAGTGGAATTTTAAGTGGGTGGCTATTTATGTGAGTGGGAGCTCCACCCACATGAATGTGAAAGAGGTGGGGGCACCTCCATCGCTGCCATGCCATGGTAGGGGGTTGCCCCCCTCTCCCTATAAAAGGCACCCCACTCCCTCCTCTCATCTCACACCTCCTCGTGAAGGATCTGTCTCCCCCCTTTAGAATTTCCCCATGGTCTCGGATCAGCGAGATACATGTTCCCGGTGGATTTTCATGGAAGGATTTGTTGCTTTCGTTGCTTCGCTGGAGCGAGGGCGCGGAGGTTGTCGGGGTACCCGGACGTGTGTGCAATCACAGATGCACCACTGTTTTGCGGTATTGGACTTGATGGTGCTGGACCGCTAGACCAGATGGACTTCATCGCGATCTTGAGATCGGCAAGCGTTCGACTACATCATCCACGAGTACAACCTCGTTAACGCTATTCGGTCTTTGAGGGTATGTATTCTATGGATGTATATCCACCCGTTGCTTGTATCTAGTAGATAGATCTTGGTACTTAGTTGTTCCCATCGTAGGATTTTTTGTTTTATATGCTGCAACCCTTCAGTACTCACTCATGGATGAGGGAAACATGGATGGTTGATGGAGAGGCGTTGGTGATTACAATGGTGATGATCCTCTCCAAATTCCCCGTCCCGGCAGGGTGCCAGAACGGAGTTTCTGGTTCCGAATCACGGTTTCTGGTGGTGGTGGCACAGCGGAACTCTTTCTGGAAAAACATCGAACCCCCTGAGTTTTTAGGTCAAGAGGAAACTTATAGGCAAAGAGGGAGGCCGAGGGGGTTCCTGGGGCGGCCACACCCCCTTCAGGCGCGACCTAGGCCCACCCACGCAGCAGGGTGTGTGGGCCCCTCAGGTCTTCACTCCGTCTCGTATTCTGGATCCGTGAATCTTCTGGTGAAATAGGATTTTTGGCATATTTTCTGGGATTTTTCCTGATAGTTGAGTTTCTGCACAAAAACTAGACACCAAGGTAATTCTGCTGAAAACAGCGTTAGTCCGTGTGAGTTGTATCCAAATCACACAAGTATAGAGGAGAAACAATAGCAAAAGTGTTCGGGAAATTTGATATGTTTTGGACGTATCAACTCCCCCCAAGCTTAGCTTATTGCTTGTCCTCAAGCAATTCAGTTGAAAACTGAGTGCGATAAAAGAACTTTCACAAACACATTTGCTTCATATGATGTATATATTCTCAGCACAAGAGTAGATACTTAGAAAAATCATAATAAGGAGTATGAAACTAAGTCTACTCAATAGTCATTGCAAGCTATGAAGAGATTCCAACTCAATAATAATAAGAAGCATGAAACATAAACATAAGCAACATTGCAATGCTTATAAGAAGGTATGATAGAGTGGTATCTCGCTTGCCTTTGTTTGTAGAGCACAACATAAATTCCAAGGCACCTCTGAAGTTCAAGTGAAGACAAGAAGTAAAGATATCAGAGATACAAGCATCAAAGTCATGACATAATTAACCAAGTTTTGAGACAAGCACATTACACTAAAATGACAACTATGCTCTCAATAAGGTGCTCATAGAATAAGTGGTGACTCAACAAGGAGGTGAAAAGGTTTTTAAAAGTTTGAAAGGCTTCCAAATGCTGAAAGTATGGTACTCATAGCTTTGAGCTCTCATTGCCCCTATCATAGGAATCTTTAGATGGTTAATGGTGAAAGTGAGGTCCAATATGAGTTATATGCTTCACAGACCATAAACTAGAAATCTCATGTCCCTTGAGTACGAGGGTCGCTTCTCATGCTACTAAACTTTAGTCACCAGTAAGTTCTTGTCATAGTAAGTACATGTGTATCATAGAGAACCGCCAACGGGGTACCCCTTGCACATGGTACATGAGCTATCCCATAACCAAAATGACAAGGCAATCAGACAATGAGCATCTAAGTGATCTTTTTATTTCCTATATGCATAGCTTTTTATTGAGGATGCTTCACAAATTGCTCATTATGGTTATGCTACAAGTTTCCACCATGATTAGGCATGGCTTAGGCTAGCGGCCCAGGCATTTCTCTAACACATATATATATAACTCCATGAACTTACAAGCTCCCCTTTTATCTCACACCGACGACATCCGCAAACAAAAGAGCATGATATCAACTGTATATGTATCCATAAGTGTTGAAAGCATTCCCCATGACAGCACAGTTCTGCTAACTCCCAGCCTATAATTTGCAAGCATATAACTTTCATGGACAGTCACAATGGTTCAGGTTTATTAAGTACAAGGAATAAAGTATGCCATAAAGTTCTTGAGAGCTTTACTAACTAACTTTCTCAAAACAGTCAAACATTTTATTTGGAAGAAAACAAGGCATAATGAATATGCACTACATAGCAAATGATGCTAGTAGGTAGGTATGGTGGACACTGTTGGCAATATTTGTTTTGGGGAGTTGGATGCACAAGTAGAGATCATACTCAGTGCAAGTGAAGGCTAGCAATAGAGAGGGAGCGACAAACGAGAGATCAATAACTGTCATAGTCATGCTTGCAACAAAACAGGACTAATTATGGCATGAAAGTGATACAAGAACTCTGAGGCAAAATAAATCATCGAGGCTTACCGACTATTGTTTAGTCATATGCATGCGTGACCATGTGCCAAGTTGATTCACATGAAACATTCAGAGGATGATACCACAATATAATACCAAAATATGAATAGAACAATACAAGCAAACATTCATATGACATGCTACAAAATATTAGCAGGCTGGAGCTAATCACAAGAGAGCAAGAACTACTAAGCATCCATAAATAACACACACCTTACATGAATAGACTAAGCATGCTCGCAATGATGAGTATATGTACAAAAATGAAAACAAATAGAGTTTGTTACTAGCCTCTTACCACACTTCAAGTTGTCTTAATCTTCATTATTGCACTTCACTTGTGTGGCTTGAATAATAAAATGAAACCAAACTCCACAGAGGACTGCTGAACCCTGCAAAGAACTTCACAAAACCAAAGAAGAAGAACAAATATTTTTGGTGTTTTCGATTTTTTAAAGAAAGCACACAAAGAAAAATCTTTTAAGGCAAACCAAAGCTAAAAAGAAAAGAAACAAACCAAGAGAAACAACGAAAAAATCTTTTTGTGTTTTGAGAAAGAAGAAACAAAAAAACAAAAAGAAAGCAAAACATGGATATACAAAGAATCGACGAAACATGATATATAGATGAGTGTGATGTCGGTATACCTCCCCCCAAGCTTAGGATTTTGGCCTAAGTGGGGCTCAATAGCGCGGGTAATAACCCCAAGTTGGTGGGTCATCATAGGAATGATCATAATCAGGCCCTCGCGATGAAGAATAAGATGCGCTCCAATCATAGGAGGGTTGCTGGTATGAAGACT
The DNA here is from genome assembly GCA_916181665.1 of Avena sativa. Taxonomy (NCBI): domain Eukaryota; kingdom Viridiplantae; phylum Streptophyta; class Magnoliopsida; order Poales; family Poaceae; genus Avena; species Avena sativa. The sequence continues at coordinate 409,860,362 of OV702281.1, read as the reverse complement.
ATCCCATGTTGGAGGGCTTAACCGAATCATCTTCGGCATCCTCTCCAACATTCTTCTCTTGCTGGGAGAGCTTCGCCACGTATGTGTCAAACTCCTCCTCCGTGAGGGACCAACCTTGCCTATTACTCCCTCCGTTCCTTCATATAAGGTGTATAGTTTTCTTGCACGAATATTAGCGCATAGGCTAAAAGGAAAAAATCGATACTTTCATATGTTAATACATGTAGGTCACTGATGTGAGAATATAGGAAAAAATGGAAATCTCGGTATCTAATCTCTACAAATCAGTTTGACTCCTAAATTATGTAACAAAAATCCCATAATCCCACCATATACCTTATATTCTGGAATTTTTTACAGAAAATTATACACCTTATATCAAGGAACGGAGGGAGTATCAAAATTAAACAAAGCAGGTGCTGGCAAATAAACTACTTTCTCAGTCCTACCCCCTCTCCAACCCGTCTTGACAAAGGATAACTCATACGGTAAACTTCTCACAGTACCCCAATAAGAAACAAAATTATGATGAACCATGGAATCGAGATCAAGTCTCTCTAAGGGGAACCGATAATCTGAATGGTGAGGCTCTAAACCGTAGAAAGCTAGCAACCTAGCGGAAATGAGACCTCCACAAATTCCACCCTTCTCGCGGTTAGTGGTAAGATGGTAAGCTATCAAAGCACCCAGGTTATAAGACCTATCCCTATTCAAAGCAACTGAGATAAAAGCTAGATCAAATGAAGATAACTTTCTAGCAATCTTTCTAGCAAGAACACACTTGGTAATGAAATAGGCAAAATATCTAATGGATGGGAACTGAATGTTCCGAATTTTACCACTTTCCTTCGAGAAGTCGAAACCTTGGAAGATTTCAGCATATAAATCCATAAGTGACTTAGGCCTCTCCTTGATATTCTCACAAGATCCCCAATGAGGCACTCTAATAGCTGCACAGAAATCAACAAAAGGCAGGTCGACAGCTATATTGTAGATTTTATAATGGACCATGGGATTAGACGAGGACCAAGTAAACCGGAAGTCCTGCACCACAACCATGGTTACCTTAACATACTGATATGGTTCCTCTTCAACAAAGTGTTCCAACCCTGCATTAGTAATCATAGTTTGGAATTCCTAGAAGATTCCTGCGGCTCTCATAAATTCAGGGCATGGATATATGGAAGGGAAGACTCCTTCCTCACGGTGGACTTTCATTGGCTCAGGTACCATCAAATCACGTTGATTCAGTGGTTATGCACTCATCTTCCTTTCTGAAATTTTTAGACAAACATCAAACCAAGTAATTTACAAATTGATAGATGCTGAGGAACTACTATAGGAACTTGCTAGAGGGCCAAACATGCATCAAAATGAAGTCTCTAAGCATAGAATAATCATGCAAGATCACACAACCTGACACCTATAGCAGCAAAATACTCAAGATACAATCTACCAATCACAAATCTAATTGGACACGCGGAGGAGGCACATACCAAGGAGCAATCCCTCCAAAAATCAGCAGGAAAGATGGGCTGAGCAAGGAGATCGAAAATCAGGAGCAAGAACAGCAGGAACTCGAGCTTGAGAAAGTTTGCCGGTGTTTTTCGGGAGAGAGAAAGAAGTGGCTAGAAGGAGGCAACTTGGACGACTGATACGTCCAAAACGTATCTACTTTCTCGAACACTTTGCTATCGTTTCTTCTCTAAACTTGTGTGATTTGGATACCTAACACAGACTGACGTTGTTTTCAGCAGAATTACCTTGGTTTCTTGTTTTTGTGTAGAAAATGAACTATCAGGAAAAATCCCGGAAAATATGCCGAAAACTATATTTCACCAGAAGATCCACGGAGCCAGAAGAAGAGACGGAGAAGGAGCCTGGGGGGCCCACACCCACCCCAGGCGCGGGCCCACCACTGGCCACGTCTGGAGGGGGTGCAGCCACCCCAGGCACCCCCCGGCCTCCCTCTGCGCCTATAAGTTGCCTTTCGACCTAAAAACCGAGAGGGATTCGATAGTTTTTCCAGAAAGAGTTCCGCTCCACCGCCGCCACCAGAAATCAAGATTCGGATCCAGAAACTCCGTTCTGGCACCCTGCCGGGACGGGGAATTTGGAGAGGATCATCGCCATCGACATCACCAACGCATCTCGATCAACCAGCGATCTTTCCCTCATCCATGAGTGAGTAATCCCCCACTGTAGGCTTGGGGATGGTAGGGATTGGATGAGTTCTATCATGTAATCGAATAAGATCTGTTAGGGCATAGTGCCTAGTATCTCTTCTGCTATTTGACTTTGTTGCAACTTGTTGTGCTTAATGCTTGTCACTAGGGCCCGAGTGTCATGATCTCGGATCTGAACTTATTATTGAATCATTATGATAGTATTGTTTGTGATCTTATCTGCAAGTTGTGTACACATATCATTGTCCGGATCCAAAGGCCCTAAAGTGACAATAATTGGGACAACCGGAGGGGATGGCTGTGGTATGAGGATCACATGTGTTCATGGAGTGTTAATGCTTTGCTCCGGTGCTCTATTAAAAGGAGCACCTTAATTGTCAGTAGTTCCCTAGAGGCCCTGCTGCCACGGGCTAGCTGGACAAAAGATGTTGTGCAAGTTCTCATTGCGAGCATGTATGACTATATTTTCAACACATGCCTAAGATTTTTAGTACTTGGATGCTTGTTATTATTTATCTGCAATGCCCTAAATCTTGAAGTTACATGTTTAGACTCGTCCATGCAACGCCCGTCCATCCATCCCTATGCCTACCGCACTTGAATCCTACTGTTACCGTTACTGTTACTATTGCTCCTTTTCACTGTTGCTGTTGCTGTTGCTACTACCAAACTATTGCTACTGATAAACTTCTGTGAGCAAGAACTATTTCCAGGTGCAGCTGAATTGACAACTCAGTTGTTAAGGCTTGCAAGTATTCTTTGGCTCCCCTTGTGTCGAATCAATAAATTGGGTAATACTACCCGCGAAGATTGTTGCGATCCCCTATACTTGTGGGTCATCAAGACTATTTTCTGGCGTCGTTGCTGGGGAGCATAGATTTATTTGTAAGTTCACTTGGATCTATTATTGTTCATTGCTACTCCTTTTATCATGGGGAAGTCTCGTGATGGAAAGTTCCCTATTTACCATCCACTACAAGAAGAGGTACAGTCCTAAACACATATGCTGCTCTTGATTCACCGTCTGTTATAAGTAAGCTTGTTACACCACCACCACCACATACTCATGCTATACACACTGCTACTACTACTAAGTCTGAAACTTCTTTTGATGCTCATGACGTTACTTCTACTGTTCTTGATGCGAGTGGTTCATTAGGTCCTTTTCTAGATGCTACTATGGCTGGTATAGGAAATACCGAAACTCCTAGTGAATACACTATTAGCTCACCTGAGGCTAGTGAGAGTTATGATATTAATGATGGTTACATTTATTTCACTGATGATTTTGTTGAAGAGTGCCGAAACACATATGGTACTAGTGCTATTAAAATTCTCCTTGCTAGACGTACGATTATGCCTAAGTTTTCCTCTGATCCTAAGTTTGCCACTTCCCCATAGATATTAAAGATGAAGATTATGATTTCTCTCTCAATTTATCTTATTTAGATATTGTTGAGAAAGAACCTTTTTGTGGGACTGAAAATGAGAGTGTTGTGGCTCATATGAGTGAGCTTTCTACTATGAGTGTTTTATTCTCTGACGATTTTAAGATGTGCAAGTACTTTGTTGCTAAGATCTTCCCTTTTTTACTAAAAGGAGAAGCTAGGGCTTGGTTTAATAGATTACCTCTTGGTTCCATTGATAGCCCTGATTGCTTCTTTCTTCTAGAAATATTTTCCTCCCAGTGATAGGCATGCTGCTTTGTAGAGACTTTTTGATTTTAAACAGGGAGAAGAAGAGAAATTGCCTGAGTCATGGACAAGGTTCTATGCCTTGATTCATGCACATCCTGGATGTCCATTACCTAAGAATGAGCTTCTTGATATTTATTATAATGGACTAAATGATGATTCTAGGACCTACCTAGATAGCTTTGCTGATTGTGTTTTCAGGAAAAGGACTCCTACAGATGCCGAAGAATTAATGACTAAGATAAGCAAGAATTATGATGATTGGACTTCAACTAAGCTGAATACACCTGAGCCTATTACTCCTGAACCAGTTGTCCCTAAACGAATTCCAGCACCAACAACAAAGAAGAGGGTAGTTATTGCATTAAACGATGAAGTGATGAAGGAAGCTAAGAAGTGTCTAAAGGAGAAAGGTATTAGAGCTGAAGATGTGAAGAATCTACCTCCTATAGAAGAATTATGTAAGCCAATTCCCCACTCATCTTCTATTGAGGTACACTCTCTCCAACACTTTGATGAAGGTGATATTCCTTATGGTAAGCCTCCAGATCAATGTTTAGAGGAACTTGACATTTTTATTGTTAAACAAGGTCATTTTAATAAACAAGTTCAGAATCATTTATTGGAAAACTCTAGAGCTATCCATGAGTTAAAAGATATTATGGAAAGAACTTCTAATGATATTAAAATGCTTTGTAAACACTTTCAAATGGTTCAAACTCAACTTGATCAACTTGCTAAGGTACAAAAGGATATGCTAGTTAATGCTTCAGGAGATAAACATGCTTATGGAATTAGAACTAGGAGTTGTATAACTACTCAAGATCCTTTATATCCTGAAGGACACCCAAAAACAATAGAGAAGGATTCCCAACAAGGTGAAGATAGTGGTAGTCCTCGTAAGAGAAAGAAAAAGAAACATAAAGTAGTTGAGGAACCACTTGAACCTGCTATAGATCCTAATAGTATATCTATCTCTGATGCTGAAACTGAGAGTGGTAATGATAAAAATGATGCTTCTGAGGGAGAAGTTGAGGAATAACCTGAAAAGCACACTAAGAACACTAGGTACACAAAGGAAGATTATATTGCTAATAAACATGGTAAAGAGAGAGAACCTTGGGTGCAGAAACCTATGCCTTTTCTAGGAAAGAAACACAAGTCAAAGGAGGAGGAACACTACAACAAGTTTTGTGAGTGGATAAAACCTTTATTCTTGCAAATTCCTTTGACTAATGCTATTAAGTTGCCTCCTTATTCGAAGTATATGATGGATATTGTCTCTAATAAAAGGAAGAATCCTAATGAGGAGATTTCTACTTTGCTTGCCAATTACTCCTTCAATGGTAAGGTTCCAAAGAAACTTGGTGATCCAGGTATACCAACTATTCCTTGCTCCATTAAGAATAATTATGTTAGAACTTCTTTATGTGATTTAGGAGCTAGAGTTAGTGGTATGCCTTTTTCTCTCTACAAGAGACTCTAGCTAGAAAAGTTGATACCAACTGGTATTTATTTGCAAATGGCTAATAAGTCAACTACTATTCCTGTTGGTATATGTGAGGATGTTCTTGTTCAAGTTGCTCATAATTGCATGGTCTTAACTGATTTTGTTGTGCTTGAAATGCCTGAAGATAATAATATGTCTATTATTCTTGGGAGACCTTTTCTTAATACTGCAGGTGATGTCATCAATTGCAATCAAGGAAAAGTAACATTTAATATTAATGACAAAGAGCACACTGTCTACTTCCCCAAGAAGGTTGTTAAGAGCTATTGCCTGAATTCCATTAAAAATATTGAGGGCATCAAGGTTGGAGAAATATATTGTCCCATTCCACAAGAAAATTTTCAAACTATTATGATTGGGACCATTGCTATCAAGTATGAGGTAACATAATCACCTTGTGGAATGCAAAGTTTTGTTTCATATAAGATTGTTTTGGTAACAAGACTTGATCAACCTTGTTAATAAAAGGGTTTTAATGAACAAAATAATGTTTCCATTGTGGCTATACTTGCTTTCTTTTACTTTTCTCCTTCCTAGTCTTTGCTTTAGCTTTAGTTTTGCTAGTTGTTTGCTTGTCTGAGTTTCTTAGAGCACCTGTAGTTTGGCCTTTGGTTTGCTTTTGCTTCTTCTGAAAAAACTGTTTCTGCGAGAAAATCAATTTTCATACCCTGAAAATTGACCAAAAATAAAGTTTCCCGGAAAATCCCAGAAAATTCAAAATAAATTTTTCCTCGAAAAAAGGGGCAGAGAGGCACCTGAAGTGACCCAGGGGGCCACCCCAGGCCACCACACCTGTGGTAGGCGCGACCTACCAGGTGGCGGCGCCTGGGGGGTCTGGCCCATCTAGGCCCCTCTAGGCTGCCTCCTCAAAGCCACCTTCGTTCTCTCTCCCGAAAAACACTGGAAAACTTTCTCAAGCTCGAGTTCTTGTTGTTCTTGCTCGCGATTTTCTATCTCCTTGTTCAGCCCATCTCAAGTGCTGATTTTTGGAGGGATTGATCCTTGGTATGTGCCTCCTCCACTTGTCCAATTAAATTTGTGATCGGTAGATTGTATCTTGAGTATTTTGCTGCTATAGGTGACAGGTTGTTTGATCTTGCATGCTTGTTCTTTGCTTAGAAACTTTGTTTTGATGCATGTGTAGTCCTCTAGCAAGTTCCTATAGTAGTTGCTCATCATTTATCAACTTAGAAATCACTTGGTTTGATGGTTGTTTAAAATTTCAGAAAAGTGAAGTCATGGACCACCACACATTTGGTGATATATTTCAGAGTGATGCACCTAGAAGGGCAAGTCTTCCAAGGTCATCTACCAGTACTAGACCCTCATACATTGAGGATCTCATCACTCCACGATTTGGTGATGAGGGAGATGAAGGGGATGCGCACCCCTCCACCTTTCCTTGCCAAACTTTCTTGCGAGCTACTGGGATTCTTAATGATTTTATGACTTTGTTGCAGAGGGCTGGACTAACAAGTTACATGCAGGATGAGAGTGCACAATATGCTTTGCTTACTAAAACATTTGTGGAGAGTTTCTCCTTTACTAATAGTATGTTCAAGCCTTCTGTGTCTTTCAAAATTTATGGCAGAGCTCATTCTATGACTTTGAAGCAATTTTGCAAGGCCCTTGGACTTGGTACAACTGGGTCATTAAAGAAGATTCAAGCTCTACCCACTGATTTGTTAGAAATTTAGCAAGGAATAACCAATGATGATGACCGTAGAGCTCAGCGAGGGAAGATAAAGAACATTCAACTTCCAGCCATCAGGTATTTTGCCTACTATCTTGCCACCATTGTTCTTGGTAGGGAGAACACTAGTAATATTTCCAACTATCAATTGGCCTTCTTAGCTGCTGCGCTCAACAATGAGGATAAGTATAATCTTGGTTCCCTCGTTGCTCGTCGTCTAGCTTCTAAGGGACCCATTTATGGGGGAATTATTGATACTCGTGTTGCTGCTGCCTTGAACATTGCTGTTGATCCACATGATACAGTTTTGGCTCCTCAGAGGCTTGATCTTGCTGCCATGAAGGCGCACCATTTTGTCACCACTAGCTCTACTCTTGAGAACTTGGTTTATAGAATGATGTTTACTGACGGGGAAGAGAGAGATATCCCTCTACCCCAAACCACTTTGCTCAGTATTTCTCAGGGACCTTGGTCATGCTCAAAGACGGAGATGGATGACAAGCTGTGCTCTCTTAACTTCCACGGGCACTATCAGGAGGAAGCACCATCATATGACCCCCCCTACGTTTACACATGGGAGGCCTCGAGCTCGTACCTGGACGAGGGAGCTTCCTCGACATATTACGGAGGTTCATCCTCTTGGACACCATGGGATTGAGCCCCACTTAGGCCAAAAGCCTAAGCTTGGGGGGAGGTATACCGACATCACACACTCATATATATCATGTTCGGTCGGTTCTTTGTATATCCATTGTTTCGCTTTCTTTTTGGTTTTTGTTGCTTCTTTCTAAAACCCAAAAATACCAAAAATATTTTCGTTATTTCTCTTAGTTTGTTTCTTTGCTTTGGTTTGCCTTAAAAGAAAAATCCAAAAAGATTTTGCTTTGTTTGGTTTTCTTTGTTTTTCTTTTTTGTTTGCTTGTTTCTAAAAAATCGAAAACACCAAAAATATTTGTTGTTCTTCTTTTGTTTTGTGAGTTCTTTGCAGGGTTCAGCCGTCCTCAGTGGATTTTGGTTTCATATTAATTATTAAAGTCACACAAGTGAAGGGCAATAATGAAGATTAAGACAACTCAAGATGTGGTAAGAGGCTGGTAACGAACTCTATTTGTTTCATTTTTGTACATATACTCATCATTTTGAGCATGCTTAGCCTGTTTGTGTAAGGTGTATGTCATTATGGATGCTTAGTAGTTATTGTTTGTCTATGATTAGCTCCAGCATGCTAATAGTTTGTAGCATGTCATATGAATGTTTGCTTGCATTGTTTTATTCATACTTTGGTATGATATTGTGGTATCCTCCTCTGACTGTTCATGTGAATCGACTCGGCACATGCTCACGCATGCATATGACTAATCAATAGTCAGTAAGCCTCAATGATTTATTTTGCCTCAGAGTTCTTGTATCACTTTCATGCCATAGTTAGTCCTGTTTTGTTGCAAGCATGCTTATGACAGCTATTGCTCTCTCGTTTGTCGCTCTCTCTCTATTGCTAGCCTTCACTTGCACTGAGTATGTGCTCTACCAGTGCTTCCAACTCCCTACAACCAATATTGCCAGCTGTGTCCACTATACCTACCTATTAGCATCATTTGCTATTTCAGTGCATATTCCATATGCCATGTTTTCTTCCAAAATAAAATGTTTGTCTTTTTTGAGAAAGTTAGTTAGTAAAGCTCTCACGAACTTGATGGCACACTTTATTCTTTGCGCTTAATAATTCTGAACCATTGTGACCTGTCCATGAAAGTTATATGCTTGCTAATTATATGCTCGGAGTCAGCAGAACCGTGCTGTCATGGGGAACGCTTTCAACACCTTTTGGATATCTCATCCAGTTGATACCTTGCTCTTTTATTTATGGATGTCGACGATGTGAAATAAAAGGGGAGATTGTGATTCCATGTAGTTTATATATTGTGTTAGAGAAACGCCTGGTCGCTAGCCTAAGCCATGCCTAATCATGGTGGAAACTTGCAGCATCACCATAATGAGCATTTATGAAGCATCCTCGATAAAAATCTATAAACATAGTAAATAAAAACATCGCTGAGATGTTCATTGTGTCTACTTTCCTTGTCATTTTGGTTATGGGAAAACTCCTGTACCATGTGCAGGGGGTACCCTGTTGGCGGTTCTCGATGATATGCATGTATTTACAATGACAAGAACTTTTAGGTGACCAAAGTTGAGTAGCATGCGGAGGGACCCTCGTACTCAAGGGACTTGGGATTTCCAGTTTATGGTCTGTCAAGCATATGATTCAGAGTGGACCTCACTTTCACCTTAACCACATGAAGATGCCTATGATAGGGGCAATGAGAGCTCAAAGCTAATGAGTACCTTCCTTTCAGCATTTGGAAGCCTTTCAAACCTTCACAATACCGTTTTCACAACTTTGTTGAGTCACCACTTATTCTATGAGCACATTCTTGAGAGCATAGTTGCCATTCTTGTGTTTGCTCCAAAACTTGGTTAATTATGTCATGCCTTTGATGCTTGTATCTCTGATATCTTTATATATAGTCTTCACTTGAACTTCATAGGTGCCTTGGCATTTATATTGTGCTCTTCAAACAAAAGCAAGCGAGATACCATTCTATCATACCTTATTATGAGCATTGCAATGTTGCTTATGTTTATGTTTCATGCTACTTATTATTATTGAGTTGGTTTTCTCTTCATAGCTTGCAATGACTATTGAGTAGACTTAGTTTCATACTCCTTATTATGATTTTTCTAAGTATCTACTCCTGTGCTAAGAATATATATATCATATGAAGCAAATGTGTTTGTGAAAGTTCTTTTATCGCACTCAGTTTTCAACTGAATTGCTTGAGGACAAGCAATAAGCTAAGCTTGGGGGGAGTTGATACGTCCAAAACGTATCTACTTTCTCGAAAACTTTGCTACTGTTTCTTCTCTAAACTTGTGTGATTTGAATACAACTATCACGGACTGACGCTGTTTTCAGCAGAATTACCTTGGTGTCTTGTTTTTGTGCAGAAAATGAACTATCAGGAAAAATCCCAGAAAATATGCCGAAAATTATATTTCACCAGAAGATCCACGGAGCCAGAAGAAGAGACAAAGAAGGGGCCTAGGGGTCCCACACCCACCCTAGGTGCGGGCCCACCACTAGCCACGCCTGGAGGGGGTGCAGCCACCCCAGGCACCCCCTCGGCCTCCCTCCGCGCTTATAAGTTTCCTTTCGACCTAAAAAGCGAGGGGGGGTCGATAGTTTTTCCAGAAAGAGTTCCGCTCCGCCGCCACCAGAAACCAAGATTCGGATCCAGAAACTCCGTTCTGGCACCCTGCCGGGATAGGGAATTTGGAGAGGATCATCGCCATCATCATCACCAACAAATCTCCATCAACCACCGATGTTTCACTCATCCATGAGTGAGTAATCCCCCGCTGTAGGCTTGGGGATGGTAGGGATTGGATGAGTTCTATCATGTAATCGAGTAAGTTATGTTCGGGCATAGTGCCTAGTATCTCTTGTGCTATTTGACTTTGTTGCAACTTGTTGTGCTTAATTCTTGTCACTAGGGCCCGAGTGCCATGATCTCAGATCTGAACTTATTATTGAATCATTATGATAGTATTGTTTGTGATCTTATCTGCAAGTTGTGTACACATATCATTGTCTGGATCCAAAGGCCCCAAAGTGACAATAATTGGGACAACCAGAGGGGATGGTTGTGGTGTGAGGATCACATGTGTTCACAGAGTGTTAATGCTTTGCTTCGGTGCTCTATTAAAAGGAGCACCTTAATTGCCAGTAGTTCCCTAGAGGCCCCGCTGCCACGGGCTGGCTAGACAGAAGATGTTGTGCAAGTTCTCATTGCGAGCACGTATGACTATATTTGGAGCACATGCCTATGATTGTTTAGTACTTGGATGCTTGTTATTATTTATCTGCGATGCCCTAGATCTTGAAGTTACATGTTTAGACTCGTCCATGCAACGCCCGTCCATCCATCCCTACTGTTTCACTGTTGCTCTTGCTGTTGTTGTTGCTACTGATAAACTTCTGTGAGCAACAACAATTTCCAGGTGCAGCTGAATTGACAACTCATTTGTTAAGGCTTGCAAGTATTCTTTGGATCCCCTTGTGTCGAATCAATAAATTGGGTAATACTACCCGCGAAGACTATTGCGATCCCCTATACTTGTGGGTCATCAAGGACCACAGGTGGGCCCCACCCAGCCCAGGCGCCACCTGGGGCTGGTAACGCCACCAGGGTGTGTGCTAGCTTGGTGGGTCCCCTGGGCCACTCCAGGTGTCCCTCTGCCCTTTTTCGAGGAAAAATAAATATGAATTTTCTAGGATTTTTTGGGAAACTTTATTTTGAACAATTTTCAGGTTATGAAAATTTATTTTCTCGCAGAAAAAGCTTTTTTAGAAGAAGCAAAAGCAAACAAAAACCAAAACTACAGAAGTTCTAAGACACTCTAACAAGCAAACAACTAGCAAAACTAAAGCTAACAAGAAAAATAGCAAAGACTAGGAAGGAGAAGAATGAAAGTGAGCAAGTATAACCACTATGAAAGCATTGTTTTGTTCATTAAAATCCCTTTGTTAACAAGGTTGATCAAATCTTGTTACCAAGACAATCTTATATGAAACAAAAATTTGCATTCCACAAAGTGATTATGTTACCTCAAACTTGATAGCAATGGTCCCAATCATAATAGTTTCAAGACTTGTGGAATGGGACAATATATTTCTCCAACTTTGATGCTCTCAATGTTTTCAATGGAATTCAGGCAATAGCTCTTATCAATCTTCTTGGGGAAATAGACAGTATGCTCTTTTTCATTAATATTAAATGTTACTTTTCCTTGATTAGAATTGATGACAGCACCTGCAGTATTAAGAAAAGGTCTCCCAAGAATAATGGACATATTATCAATTCAGGCATTTCAAGCACAACAAAATCAGTTAAAACCAAGAAATTATGAGATACTTGAACAGGAACATCCTCACATATACCAACAGGAATAGTAGTTGACTTATCAGCCATTTGCAAAGATATATCAGTTGGTATCAACTTTTCTAGCTGGAGTCTCTTGTAGAGAGAAAAAGGCATAACACTAACTCCAGCTCCCAAATCACATAAAGTAGTTCTAACATAATTATTCTTAATAGAGCAAGGAATAGTTGGTATACCTGGATCACCAAGTTTCTTTGGAACCTTACCATTGAAGGAGTAATTAGCAATCAAAGTAGAAATTTCCTCATTAGGAATCTTCCTTTTATTTGAGACAATATCCTTCATATACTTTGAATAAGGAGGAAACTTAATGGCATCAGTCAAAGGAATTGTCAAAAATAAAGGTTTCATCCACTCACAAAAGTTGTTGTAGTGTTATTCCTCCTTGACTTGTGTTTCTTATTTGGAAAAGGCATAGGTTTCTACAACCAAGGTTCTCTCTCACTACCATGTTTATTAGCAATAAAATCTTCCTTAGTGTACCTAGTGTTCTTAGTGTTCTTCTCAGGTTCACGCACAATTGGTTCAGGAGTAATAGGCTTAGGTGTATTTAGCTCAGTTGAAGTCCAATCATCATAATTCTTGCTTATTTTAGCCATTAATTCTCTAACATCTGTAGGAGTTCTTTTCCTGAAAACACAATCAGCAAAACTATCTAGGTATGTCCTAGAATCATCAGTTATTCCATTATAATAAATATCAAGAAGCTCATTTTTAGGCAATGGACATCATGGATGTGCATGAATCAAGGCACAAAACCTTGTCCATGACTCAGGCAATTTCTTTTCTTCTCCCTGTTTAAAATCAAAAAGTTTCTGCAAAGCAGCATGTCTAGCACTAGGAGGAAAATATTTCTAGAAGAAAGAAGCAATCAGGGCTATCAATGGATCCAGTAGGTAATCTATTAAACCAAGCTTTAGCTTCTCCTTTTAGTGAAAAAGGGAAGATCTTTGTAACAAAGTACTTGCGCATCTTAACAACATCAGAGAATAAGGCACTCATAGAGGAAATCTCATTCATATGAGCTACAACACTTTCATTCTCAGTCCCACAAAAAGGATCTTTCTCTACAATGTTTATATAGGATAAATCAACAGAGAAATCATAATCTTTATCTTTAATGTCTATGGGAGAAGTAGCAAACTTAGCATCAGGAGACAATTTAGGAATAATAGTACGTCTCTCAAGGAGACTCTTAATAGCTCTAGCACCACGTGTGTTTTGGTACTCTTCAATAAATTCATCAGTCATTTCAATGTAACCAACATTAATATCATATCTCTCTCTAGACTTAGGTGAGCTAACGGGTGTAATAGTGTCTTCACTAGGAGTTTCAGAGTTCCCCAAAATAGTTCTAGCAATAGTAGCATCTAGGAAAGGACCTAATGAACCACTCGCATCAAGCACAGTAGAAGTAACATCATGAGTATCAAAAGCAATTTCAGATTCAGCAGTAGTAGCAGTATGTGTAGCATGTGTATGTGGTGGTGGTGTAACAAGCTTACTTATAACAAATGGCGAATCAAGAGCATGAGAGGTGTTTAGGACTGTACCTCTTCTTGTAGTGGATGGTAAAATAGGAAACTTTCCATCACGAGACTTGCCCATGATGAAAGGAATAGCAGTGAACAATAATAGATCCAAGTGAACTTACAAATAAAGCTATGCTCCCTGACAATGGCGCCAGAAAATAGTCTTGATGGCCCACAAGTATAGGCGATCGCAACAGTCTTCGAGGGTTGTATTACCCAATTTATTGATTCGACACAAGGGGAGCCAAAGAATACTTGCAAGCCTTAACAACTGAGTTGTCAATTCAGCTGCACCTAGAAATAGTTCTTGCTCACAGAAGTTTATCAGTAGCAACAATTTTTTAGTAGCAACAACAGCAGTAAAACAAGAGAAATAGTAATAGTAGTAGCAAAAAATAGAATATGAGTGCGGTAGGCATAGGGATGGATGTATGGGCGTTGCATAGACGAGACTAAACATGTAACTTCAAGACCTAGGGCAATTGCAGATAAATAAGAATAAGCATCCAAGTACTAAACAAGCATAGGCATGTTCTCCATATATAGTTATGCGTGCTCGCAATGAGAACTTGCACAACATCTTTTGTCATGCCAGCCCATTGTAACGGGGCCTCAAGGGAACTACTGGAAATTAAGGTTCTCCTTTAAATAGAGCACCGGAGCAAAACATTTACACTCTGTGAACACATGTTATTCTCACATAACAACCATCCCCTCAGGCTATCCCAATTTATGTCACTTCGGGGCCTTTGGATCCGGACAATGACATGTGTACATAACTAGCAGATAAGATCACAAACAATACTATCATAAGGAATCAATAATAAGTTCAAATCTGAGATCATGGCACTCGGGCCCTAGTGACAAGCATTAAGCACAACAAGTTGCAACAAAGTCCAATAGCACTAATAGAGATACTATGCACCATGCCCTAACAATCTTATTCGAGTACATGATAGAACTCATCCAATCCCTACCATCCCCATAGCCTACAGCAGGGGATTACTCACTCATTGATGAGGGAAACATGGATGGTTGATGGAGAGGCATTTGTGATGACGATGGCGATGATCCTCTCCAAATTCCCCATCCCGGTAGGGTGCCAAAACGGAGTTTCTGGTTCCAAATCGCGGTTTCTGGTGGTAGCGGCGCAACAGAACTCTTTCTAGAAAAATGTCGAACCCCCTGAGTTTTTAGGTCAAGAGGCAACTTATAGGCGAAGAGGGAGGCCGAGGGGGTGCCTAGGGTGGCCACACCCCCTCCAGGCGTGGTCTGGGCCCACCCGCGCGGCAGGGGGTATGGGCCCCTTAGGCCTCCACTCCGTTTTGTATTCTGGCTCCGTGAATCTTCTGGTGACTTTCCAAATCACACCAAGGGATATTTGGCATATTTTCCAGGATTTTTCATGATTGTTGACTTTCTGCACAAAAACTAGACACCAAGGTAATTCTGCTGAAAACAGCGTCAGTCCGTGTTAGTTGTATCCAAATCACACAAGTTTAGAGGAGAAATAATGGCAAAAGTGTTCAGGAAAGTAGATACGTTTTGGACGTATTAGCTCCCTTTCCCGCCGGTTAGCGAAGAAGACATTCCAGGTGTCGTTGTTGTCGGGATCCCACTAGGGATCCATCCGCTGCTCCGACGTGAGCTCGACGTACAAGTGGTTCATAATGGCCGCCTGCTGGGCGGAACCTTGAGGCACAGGAGGGACATGAACCCCTCTAGTGGTCAACATCCAGCCGATGGGCGACCGATAGCCCGTCGGGCATGGGTAGCTGGAGGCGCACAGCGCCTCGGCCTCCTCGAGGGTCAGAATGGCTAGTAGGCGATATCCATTGTTGTGAGAGCGGAAGGTGTAGATGTGTGGATTGCCATGGCGCGGTCGGACTATATATAGATGGAAAGGGCGGTAAAACATGGCGGGAAGCGGTGGGAAATGGCGGTAAATATCTTTAGTCCTGGTTAGTGTCTACAACCGAGACAAAAAGCTCTGTTCAGAGGGAAAGGGCGGGACAACTTGGCGGGAAGCGGTGGGAAATGGCGGGAAATATCTTTAGTCCCGGTTACTGGCTACAACCGGGACTAAAAGATCTGGTCAGAGGGAAAGGGCGGGAAGCGGTGGTAAATGGCGGGAAATATCTTTAGTCCCGGTTAGTGGCTACAACCGGGACTAAAAGCTTCGGTCAGAGAGAAAGGTCGGGAAAACTTGACGGGAAGCAGTGGGAATTGGCGGGAAGCCCAAAACCCTAAACCCTAAATAATAAACAATAAACCCTAAACCATAAACAATAAACCCTAACCCTAAACAATAAACCCTAAACCCTAAACAATAAACCCTAAACCCTAAACAATAAACAATAAACCCTAAACCATAAACCATAAACAATAAACAATAAACCCTAAACCCTAAACTCTAAACTGGTTGTGAATATTTCCAAGATTAATAGAATATTTCTTAAATAATAAATTATTTTATTTGCATCTGTATAACAGAGTAGTATAATAGCTTTAAATTATAGATCTTTTTTCTGCAAAATTTTGATATATAATAATTAATTTCCTAATTGTCAATATTTTTTTAATATTGGCGCCAAAAATACACCTTTAGTCCCGGTTTGTAACACAGACCGGGGCTAAAGGGTATCCTTTAGTCCCAGTTTGTGTTACAAACCGGGGCTAAAGGGGGGTGGGTATAAATACCCAGCCCCGCACCCCGGTTCGTGCATTGGCCCGGAGCATGAACAATCATCTTCCCTACTCGACGCCGTCCGCCGCCCGTGCCCTAGCGCCGTCCGTCGCCCGCGCCCCCGTCAGCCGCCCCGACGACCTGCCGACCTCGCAGCGCCGCCCGCGTCTCCCCGCCCGCAGGTGAGCTCTCCGGTCGCCCCTATGTTTAGTTTTTTGTTAGTGTAATTTTGTGTTAATTAGTGTAAATTAGTTAGTATTTTAGGGTTAATTAGTTAGTTAGTATTTTAGGGTTATTTTAGGGTTTAGGGTTAATTAGGTAGTTAGTTTGAAGTTTAGGGTTAATTTAGTTAGTTATAATTTAGTTGATGAATTTTAGTTAGTTAGTTTATTAGAGATTTTTGTTAGTGTAATTTTGTTTAGATATTTTAGGAGATTTTTGTTAGTGTAATTTTGTTTAGAGATTTTTGTTAGTGTAATTTTGTTTAGAGATTTTAGGATATTTTACTAATTAGGTAGTTAGTGTTTAATATAGTTTATTTTAGTTGATAGTATTTATCGTCGTCATGTTTAAGTAAGTGTATAGGTTTAATTTAGTGTTTAGGATTATGTCGTGTCCTTATCGTTCACTCGGCGGGAACAATGGAGGACTACTAGGATCTGTGGCTGGGCATCCACGGGGCTGGGCTTCGCCGGGTTAGCACTGGGAGGTGCTACCAGCCGGGAGGCGTAGTTTGGTGAGGAATCTAGGTGTCGTTGTCGACCCGGATCTTCTGTGGTGGCGGTCGAGTGGTCCAGGCGCGATGCAGAGGGAGCCAGCCCCTAACGAGGTGGTACAACATCGTGTCAGGGAGGATGACGAGCACGTCCGACGTTACATGTATATTTTGGAACTCAGGGTCTCCAATACCTGACAGGTTCTTCAGACACCTTACCTGAGATATTCTTCGGTGATGGTTCCTACTCTTTGGGTGCACACCTCCCGCGGCTCGGTAGCCGGGGGTCGACGTCTTGGTTGAGCTATATGTATAATAGGGATAGTAGAAAAAGAATAAGAGGCCGCGTGAAGCGCGGATCCCGACGTATGCCTTGAGGAAATGGGAAAACAAAGAAAGAATCAAGATGGAGTGGGTGGAGAGATGCATCAATTGAATTCTGAAGAACCCTAGCACATTACATGCAAAGGAAGAAAGGGGAAACTGAGCCCGCACTTGAAGTGCTCGATCAACACCATCGTATGTTCGGCAGGAACCTCATGGATTCTAGCTCTCACAATCGAAAGGATGATGAAAGGTGAGGGGATGATCCTCGCGGCACACATCCCCCTTATATCTCCATCCGAGATCGTCGAGGTAGGCCAGATGTCCTCCGATCGACATGCTCTGCCTCTCGCGGGGGCCGAGCGGGAAGTCCACCATGGTGGCTACTAGAGACCATGGCGCCCGTCTTTGGGGTATTTTTGGTCAGAGGAAGGAGGAAGGGGACTTATGACCACTCGCCTCCTCACGGATAGATCATGGACGTACAAATTGGATTCAACGGAGAAGGGGAGAAACCGTTGCCTAGGTCGTGCGTGTAAAACCAGCAGGGGATGTGGCCACGAACGGAAAAATCCCTGAACAAGAGCAGTGGCATGTCCCATTAGTCAATATTGTGGGCAGGAATCTCATTATGATCACCATCTTCAATGTTGCTGGACGGAATTGATTCCCACGTGGCACAAGAGCTATGAGAAGCAACCATTATTGAAAATTCCTCTCCAACCGGTTCAAATTCATGTTCTCACGGCCACAGAAGAGATCCTCTCAGGAGAGCTCCTAAGGTGATAAGAGAAGTTAAAGCAACTGTCAGCGTCATTGATTACATCATCCTGGACTAGACCTAAACCTTGCTACGACCTCACCGTGTCACCGCGTCAGCTGTCCACAAGCAAAGTTCCAACATGATAAGAGTTGAACTTACGGATACCTTCTCAACCTCTCAGTTCGTTACTCCACTTCACATAAGGGACCTCTCCCTCAGACCTTATCTGGTCATTAAGGTACCCACACCTCTACTCAAAAGGACCGATTTACCCTTTTTGTAATTAACCCTTTTGCAGGTCCTCATCGTAAGCCCATTACACTTGGATATCTGAGATGGGAAGGCTCATCAGACCTGCTCTGACAACAAGCACACGGAAAGGTCTGCATGATTGAGACGTCTGCACATGCAGGGGAACTTACGCCAAGACCTCGAGCATTCACCAGGACATCGCGCTGTAAGACCAAGAAGAAGTCATCGAGCTCACCAGGTGGAGGTTGAGCACGAGCTAAAGAAACTTTGCTGGAAGGAATGCCGACTTATTAAAGGTACTGATTGGGGGCTTGTCGGTGATAGGTGGATTTAGGCTTGTACCACATATGGGCCTTAATCCATGATTTCTGCCCACGCCTACCTCTGATGATTAAAGACCTAAAGGCCTGCATCTAGAAGCTCTCAACCGACCTAACCACAACCGACCTGGCATGTGTGGATGCAAGACACTCTCTAGAGATCCTGAAGACCAAACGTACGTGCAAGGGAGATCGGGGATCATGATTACATTCAAGGCAAGATAAAGACCTAACGTGACTAAGGAATACTCTGCTACCATCAACGCCTATAAGTACTCAAATACATTCACCCTAAAAGGACACACCATAATCTCCCAAGTCTTTGCAATTATCCTTAGTCATAGCTCTAGATTTATCTCTCTTATCGGTATTATTATAGACCCACCGAAATCATCTTGTAGACATATTGTACGATCTCTCGGTCACCTTATGAATAAAATCTGAGGCAATCCTCCCATTACACACATATCTTTGTCTTTGAGATTCAAACCTACTGACTCATTCCGATTGCCGAACAAATGAACTCTCTTATGTTCCTTGAAAGTGAGACGGTGGAGGGATCATAAAAACTATCCTTCGTCATACCTAGAGGCCCATATTCAGAATCACTCAACTGACCTGACATGTCGTGCTACAAGAAGACTTCCTGGAGGATCACGAAGACCAGACGTACATTGAAAGAAGGTCAAAGATCAACCTAACATAAAAGACAAGATGGCGACCTAACATGACTGCAAAGACTTTTACACCACCAACGGCTATATCGAGGACATGCCATCTACACCAATGTTGTAGCTTTAGCATTTGTAGTCATAAATCCTAGATTCATACACTCTCGCCATATGTCTGTATAAAGCCTTGGAGACGATCTCTTGATCGCACCATGAATAAAGTTTGATGTAACTCCATTACCATAATCTTTGTCTCTTTAATCCAAACCTGCTAGCCGGGTCTTTTGCAAAAAAAATAAACTCTCTTTCGATCTTTGGAAGTAAGACTGTGTATGATAGTGAGAACAATCCTTCGTCAGACGTCCAAGGTTGCGTAGAGCGGGAGGCGGGTCATGCATGTCGTGGGTGGCGGCGCCCAACCTTGCCGATGGGAGCTCCCGCGAGGTCTGCTAGGAGCGAAGTGGAGGCGGCACGGAGCAGCTGCGAGGGGCGCGGGGCACGGGGAGTGGTTGCGGGGACACGGAGGTGGGCTACCATGGATGTGCATGTGGGGAGGTTAAAATAAGGGCTGGATAGGTAGGAAGAAAAAAAGGAAATGAATATTTAAATTTTATAGTTACTCGTTTGTGGGATTTGTTATGCTGGAGTCCACGCAAGACGCAACATCTTAAAACAATTTTTAGCATTCCTTATATGCGTTTTAAGAGTCGGGTATATAAGAGACGTGCTAGAGTTGCTATAAGTATGTCCATATCCTAAAATGTTTAATACTTCCTTCGTCTGAAAATATATGACTTGCGTTTGTCTAGATTTAGATGTATTTATATACTAAACTATATTTAGATACACATGAATCTAAACAAATATAAGTCACTTATTTTTTAGACCAAAAGAGTACTATTAGATTTGAGATCGGAGGAACCGTATTAAGTTGGATCGGGGGAAGTAGTACGTATCAACTACGGCCTTCTCCATGCAAGTCACTGACGATCCTGGACCTAGATCGGCTACTTGCATATTGATGTCGAGCAACGGGCCAGTTCTGAGGTGAAGAGCTTGCCCGTACGATCACTGACAAGGTAATTAAATAGTGAATTGAGGGAATGGCTCTATGCCGAAACTTCATGGGACAAGTTTTTTTCAGGTAAGGAGAGATTAACCTAGTTTAGCAACCGATCCTGCCGCCCAACCTAAGGCAAGTGTAGACGAGAGGCAGGCAGGACGTACGCGACCCGGCACGAGAGGACGGCCCAGTAAAACCAATTGTCTGGCCAGTCCAAATAATTGGGGCGTCTGCATTGAGTGCATGCGAGCGAGAGTTGATGGATCTAGCACCCCTAGCTAGCCGCAGCCTGCGTATTGCAGCCTAGCGACATGTTGCGCGCAGTGCGTAGTTAATGGGAGAGGAAATGCACTGTACCTGTGTGATGGCGCGGTCGGTCGGCTGGTATACTGCGCTAGGTTTGGTACAAGCGTGGAAAGGCATTTGAGTGGCCCTTCCCGTATCCTTTCCTTCCTATGGCTATTGGTAAAATTGGAATTGATACAGTGACTCTGTCAGATGAATTCTTGTCTGAAATTAGATTACTGTCAATTGTAATATTGATGATGTTGTGGCTCTGATCTAGATTGATATCTAGTTATTTATGATGATTGATTTATTTCAATACTGGAACATGTAGTTGGCTTTCTCTGCAATTATTATAGATGCACTTTGTTGACCGTTTCTTCATGAAACAGAAACAGAATGATTCCTAATTTCTATATTAGGAAGATGATTAAACAACTTTTTTGAAAGAGTTTGATTATGAAATATCTGTGTAGGATTTGCTTGGTTAGAATAAATCTTTGTGACACCTTTCTTGGAATGGTACACAAGAGTTTATTCTGATACTGGGTTTTATTCTATCTGTGTTCTAGACTGGCTTGGTGCTAATAAGAGTTAAAAAAAATCTATTGGATATATTAGTCTATGATGCCTATTGATTTTATTTGGCCCGTGATTCTGGTATGAGACAAAGATAGGAAAAACAATTGTTTTTATCTGCTGCCAATATTCTTTAATTTGAGAGACCCTTGTAAGGAAGATATGATAAATCCTTACTGTTTAAGATGCATTCTTAAGATGTGATGATTTCTGAGGTGCTACTATTCAAGATGTGCCTAGAAATATTCATATAAGGCTGCTTGTATATTTGATTGGGAAAATAGGATTGTTATCCAAGATCGGTGATGCACAGGCTGAGATCTTGGTCTGGTTTGCAAAGATTGATTGTTAGCTTGGTTTATTTTCTTCTGTGATAGATACACCTCACTTGGGTGTTTTTCTAAGAAGTTTTCTTATGAAAAAACACATGATCTGATAATCTGGTAAAATTTATCATGTGATGGTTTTGTATGGACTCATCACACAGCTTGATTGTTGGTGATGTTGTTGTGTTGGTTGATCTTGTTGGCTTGATATTGGTGGCTTGATCACTCCTTGAATCTGCACATCCTGGCAATGGAACTTAGGTTTCCAATTGCATGAGATACACCATAGGAATTAATAACCCATGACATCAGTGATTCTAGCGCCGTATAATACGCGTTAACCATGAGATTTAGAATGGGACGGAGAAGTCAGCTGTATCTTCTTCCTCTCGCATGTAGACGGATGCGCGAGTCGTGGCTGTTATCCTTGTAGCGTGCATTAATTGGTAATTTGTAGAGGATATGCAGCATATGGGTGGGAACCCTCAACGTCCCACGATAGTTCTGGCATCTGAACGGTCTGTACAAACCATTGTCGTAATTCAATGTTTGGGCATGGTGTACACCAAGGAGACATGCGGGGTCGCGAAGGGGGCAGAAATTGGCTTGGATCACCTACTAGGCCCCACATCACGGAATTGTGGACGGGAAAGTACACCCCGTTGTGCAACAAGGAGTTGATCTCTCATGGGTAAAGCAACGCACCTCTGCAGAGTGAAAGAACTGTAACTTGTTACTCCCTGTTCCGGGAAGAAACTGCGAACGCGGCAGAAAAGGAACTCCATGAAGTTCTGGTCAACATGTGAAGACTGATGGGCATAGTTTTTGATAATAAAGTCAATCTTTGAAGACATGTTTACGAAAACCGCATAGTGCCAAGGACTAATAGTCCGAGGTGGTATATAGAGCATCAAACTTCCCACCTTGCATACAATGAACTTGTTGGGTAACACTGTTACTCATCCTTTCCTTTGATCACCTGCTTAGACTCTGAGGAGCCAGAAGACACTCCGATGTACGCAATAGAAGGACAAGAGGATGTCTACTACGAGGAACCAGATCCGTCCGAAGGAGTGGAAGGGGTGGACTATGAGGTACGCTATGGAGTGGAGTGAAACGAGCCAAGTAGTTGCCTTAGCAATTAGTAAACCAATTGAGCCGAGCAGCATAGACTTTATATAATAAGTTGTTGAGCTTAATTCGGGGTATGAGTTTGAAACGTTAAAATTCCGCTGAAAACTATTTAAGTTTGGTTTGTAAGTTTGAAACACTAACTTCTGGTATGGTAATAATAATGAAGTGTGTATGTTTGTAATATGGACCCACAATGTTTCTATTGTACCACTCTGAGGGATGTGATATTTATGGAACAGTGTTCTGTGGATGTTATATCAATGACTATAGTGTACTACACATGCAGTGGTATGCTGGGTCACCGCAGTTATTTATTTCATCATTACCAGGAAGAGGAACTGCCTTTGAAGTTGACATATTCTAAACTAATCTTATGGGTTTTTGTGCATAGTAAAACTAAAGATCAAAAATGAAAGAAAACAAATAAAAACCAAAAGAAGAAAGACAGAAAACAAGACAAAAATTGCTTTGCTCTAAAGGACAAGAAAAGCTCACAGTGGTACAACCTCCCCAAGTTTAGGTGTTTCCACAAGTCTGGTGATGATGCAGCTATGATGTTGTTGCTAGATCCCCGACAACGACACTGGAAAATTGTCTTGATGACACCTTCTATGTGTGTGCCAACTCGCTGGGACTCCAAGTGCAGGGTAATGTTGCAAGTGTATTTCTCCACAAGGGTGACTCGAGGGTTTATATAAAACTCCCGGGAATCTAAGGCTATAACCTACTTCTAGCCTCTTCCAGCAACCTACAAAACAAAGTTTTTGTCTTGTGCCCCCAACTCCACCATGTGCTCGTCAAGAAAAAGGTTTCGTATTAGTAAAACTTCAAATAAAACAGTAAAGTGAACTACAAGTAAAATAATAAAGTAAAAACACTAAAGCAAAGTTCTCTTTAGTTTCTTATTTATTGTTGCAGAAAGTAAAAGTGTTTGTTTTTATTTTCGAATTTAATTCTTTCACAAAATATAAAAGGTAGCAAAAGTATGTAAAAGTGATTAATTATGATAAAAAGTGGACCGGGTTTCATGCGTTCACTTGTCTACTCTATCATAAAGTGTGGTGGTGATAAAACTGCTAAAAAATGATATAATATCGTTGAAACTGTATGTATTTGATTGGCATTCATATGAGCATCATGTCCTAATATAAAGATGATGTAACACACCTCACTTATACTCCTCTAGAAACATAAAACTTCGGTTAATCCAGAATTAAAAACAAACAAAGTATAGCCTTAGGTGCTTTGACATGATGTTTGAATAACAATTGTGCTACCATGACAAACAAGATCATCCTTATTGTCACTAGATGATTATAACACATGCATTCACTTTATCCCTATTGAGATAACAAAAGAAAGGTAAAAACCATAGTGGATCTCAAATTTTTTGTCACTATCCAATCACCACACCACCATGTTACTCCATCTAGTGCACACATTCTCCCCGACACACCCTTGTGTACAACTTTGATAAGAACAAGCACTTATGAATGGGGTATATAATATGCATCTATCAATGCATCTTACACATAATAGAATCCCAATCTCAGATATCATCTCATCAAACAAAGATCCACCATATAGGAATTACCTACATGACCATAATCATGTAAAGCAGCTCATATGGTTATAAAAAATGATAGCACAAGAGAGAGAGAGAGAGAGAGAGAGAGAGAGACTGCCGCAAACCCATAATACAGAGGTGGACTACTCCCTCTTCGTCACGGAGACGGTGTTGATGATGTTGGAGAGGGTGGAGATCCAATTAGGGATGGCTCCGGTGGCAGTTCCCCTCCAATATGTGCTGGTTCTGGATCTATTTCATGGTTTTTGTGTCGCTGCTCCGTCTCTTCTAGGATTGCGATGAGGCACCTTTTTATAGGCGTTTTTAGATCAAGACTCGGAGTTAGGGCTATCGAAGATTTGGCCCGCTAAGGGAACTAGGGTCCAATGATCCCTTGGTTCGAGAGGGGGCTGAATAGGCGGTTCCAAGGAGCCTCAAAGACGGTGGCGACGATGGAGCATGCACATGACAGAGAGATGACACGTTTTTTTTACCCAGGTTCGGGACCCTCGTGAGGAGGTAAAGCCCCTACTCCTGCTTTGTTGTATTGCTTCGCAAGGGTATAATGGTGGATACAAGTCTAGGGTTTTAGATCGCCGAGGATCGACCTGTTCTGAGGTAGGCGAAAGGTCCCTTATATAGGGCGGCGTTGGGCCTCTTCCACTAGTCCTTAGATGGTAAGGGAGTCCACAATGTCGCTCCTCGAGATCCCGATCTAGGAGACTACTTTTGGTGGACTAGGCCTAGCCCGCCACGCTCCACACCATCCTCTTGTAAAGTGGCCTTATTTAGCGTTGCTTGTCTTCATCCGACGCTCTCTTCTTTTTCCCCTTTCACCAAAATGGCAACTGGGGCGCCTTCCACCACGAGGTCATTTGTCCTCCCCTTGTAGGAAAGCGGGGTGGACCGATTCTTACTTTATCGAGGCAGGTCAGAAGCGTGGAAGCGCTACTCCCCTTGTCGGGATCCGGCTCATGCCTCATTGAGTGGAGTTACCGAATAGCCCTTGGACACGCACCAGAGCATCTGAGACTTTGGGACGTGATGAGGTGCCACAGCAGGGTCTCCTCCGGAGGCATACCCTCTGGGGACCTATCCCCTGGCGAAGCGGGGAGGCCTCATGAGGTGCGCACGACTTGGCCACCTCTAAAGACACAACCACCTCATGAGGGGGCGCTACCTCGGAGCTGGATCTGTCAACCAAGAGGACATGGCACCCCGGTTGCCAGGACCCCGATAGTAGCCCCCGAGTGCTTGGCTCGCACGTGTCCCCTGGTGGGATCGGAGGGGCAAGCGGACCTGGAAGGTTGATGGGTCCCGACGCCCGCTTGGTCAATAGCGGCCTGCCATGCTCACATCTTTGCTGTGAAGCTCGATCGGCTATGCGCGCTTGACCATAGATCTGGAGCACACTATTACCACTCCAGGAGTTGTCCCCACGACGTGATGGGTTGTGGGGCCTGGCAGTTAATGTTGCGTGCATGGCGTAGTGATGCGTCTTTTCATCTGGCCTGGTTAAATTAGGGTGTGGGAAGGTAATCTCTTCACTTCCATGCCACCGTTTCCCCCTTACGCCCTCAAGCCGAAACCTCGCCTCCCGCGATGGCGCCCAAGCACTTCTCGGTAATGGAGAAGGGCAAGGTGGCGATGTCCGCGGTGGAGGGGACTCGGTAGATGAAGCATAGCCAGGTATGACCATGTGGGAGCAACCTCAGGGCACGTAAAAGTCACCTCGTGTCCTCCGAGGCCACCGTCACACGCGACGCTCTGTTGGTGAACAGAGACCGCTTTGCCAGGCATGGTGGAACATGCCCGGACTGTGGCCGCCGACGCCATCACGCTGGAGTGGAGACTCACCACTACCCCTAAGCCGGGGTCAAGGCCGAGAGAGGGTCGACCCTGCGCCGGTGGTCGATTTTGTCCTCGTTCTCAAGGAGGAGGACTGGTCCTCTAGGGTGCGGCTTCCTACGCGCTTCGCTCTTGCTGCACAGGGTCACTTCAGAGGACGTGCATGCCTGATACACTCAGGAGGCCGTGGAGAGTGGTCCGTGGGGGTCAAGACCCCCTCGCCGGAGGAGTTGTACTTTACCTCTGGCTGGAATAGCTTCATACACGACCATGAGATCGGTCGTGGCTCCATGCTGAGGTTCAGATGCGACGTCGAGAAAGACTTCCAAGTGGTGTTGTATGACCCGATGTTGTGCTGCGCCGACTACCCTCTCCGCCCGTGAGAGGGATAAGGAGGAGTCCCTGCCATGGCCGCCCTGACGGGGCCACGTGCCCTCTGCTAGCTTATGAGTCATCGTGCCCTTAGCTTCCTGTCTTATAGTCGGGTCGTAAAGAAGACTGTTTGTGTGCCTGTAAGAGGATCTTTGCGCTTGTTGTTCCTCCTTATGCATGCTATTGTTGTGAGGCCTGGAGTTCTGTTGTATGTGGCCACGGCGTGACGCCTGCCTAACGAGGCTGGCGGCGGCCGCCTGTGCCTTTATTTGCCAAGGATGGAGCTCCTGAGTCTTCGAGCGTCTCTGTCGAGGGGCTAAGTGTCCCTGAACAATTTCTTCACGAGGCGACCCCTAGAAACGACACTCGGTGGATGCCGCTTGCATGGAGTTCCTCTCTATCAGAGACCTAGGTTGTTGATCCACAGGCTTTGCTCAACAAGCTCGCGAGGAGCTTTGCGCGCCTCTGGGAGTGTAGCCCCTGCCCTCGTGGAGGACTTTAGGTTACTTTGGTGTTCCAGCCGCAATTTTCCGCCATGATGGATTGGCGAGTCCCCTGATGAGGGGTTCCGTTGAGTGCCCCTATGGAAGGATCTGCCACTGATTGGCCATGAGTGCAAGGGCGTAGGCCGTCTTTCGAGGAAAGGGGAGCGTGCCCTGACATAGCTGCAGATGTATAGACCAGTGGCCAGGTCGCCTCGCGAGCGTCTCCATAGATCTCTTGATGGGGTGCAGTAGGGCTAGCGCCTAACCGTGGGTGAGGCAGCTCGACAATGGGTCTTCTCCAGCCATAAGTAGTGTTAGGGCCTTCGAGGGGCTCTGTCTTCTATTCCTTTCCTAGGGCCTCCCAAGGGGATGGCCATAGCATGCGGGCGTCTGCTGCTGCTGGAGTCCTGAAATGCACTTATGCCATAGCTAGGAACTGTAGGCGACGTAACTTACTGCCGAAATTGGCCTGTAAGTTTTAGAGCTTGGAACTCTAGGCCCTGCAAAATCCTGGCGGCTGGAGATGGTGTGTATCCAGGGTCGCCCCGTAAGCCTCTTGAGGAGAAAGCTGTAAGACTAATGCTGGTCCCGCTGGCCTCTTGAGGAGACAGCCAATGGTCAGAATGAGGGTTTTTATTTTTTAAAGGGCCAGGAACCATGGGTGAGGTAACTTGTGGCCAAGGAACGGGCCGTAAATTCATAGATCGATGCTTTAGGTCCTGGAAAGCTCGGGCCATGGAGGAACATAGCCTCATGATCCATCACTTTAGGGAGTGTTTATAAACTTCGGTAATTAAAGGCTAGGAACCGTGGGTGATGTAACTTGCGGCCGAGGAAAGGGCCATAAGTTCAGAGCTCGACACTTTAGGTCCTGGAAAGCTCGGGACATGGAGGAACAGAGCCTCATGAGCCTTTGCTTTGATTTTATTATTTTTTGAGATCCAGGAGCATGGGTGAGATGACTCGTCACTGGACCCAGTCCGTAAGTTTAGATCCCGACACATTAGGTCCTGGATATTTTTTGGCCAATGGAGGGGAGTTTTCCCTCACAAGCCGCCCCACAGACCTTACCAGGAGAGGTCCGTAGGGAAAAACGCATGTACCACTGTGGCTCGAAGCACCAGAGGCCGTAGGTGAGGTAACTTATGGCCAGAACAAGTCCATAAGTTTAGAGCTCAACACTTTAGGCTCTGATGAAGACGGGGAGTGACTCGGTGACGGACACCGTGCCTAGCCCCCTGCTCGCATGGTCAATGTGTGGGAACTCAAGCGGGTATGGTTTTTCAAGAAGTCTTTTCCGAGGGAAAAACCAAATGGCAAGACGTGCGTGAGGCACAAGATCCAAGAAACAGCAGGGAGTTCAAACTTATTAAAGCACCGTCGTGGCTCACACGGGGTATCACGGGAAATAAGGCTGCAAGGGATGAGAGTTTCTCGACAGTCACCTTCAAAAAGTCGTGGAGTCAAGCGCGCCGTTTGGAGAGGTTTGTCGACCTTCCAGGAGCCTTGAACTCCTGCCCAACCAGTGGCTTAGCTTCCCTCAGGGGGCTGTCGGTGTTGCACACATGCTGGTTGCAGTCCATCAGGAAGTCAGTATCCCCTGGATCGGGTTAGTTCTCGGAGCCTCTTGAGCGCTCACGAGGGTAGGCGGCAGCAGCTCAGAATCCCTCTTGAAGGCGCGGGTGCCGACCGCGACCCTCTCCTCGTGAGGCAAGAACAGCGTTGCGGCCACCCTCTTGGCCATGGCGTTATCCTGAGCCGCCATATGCTTCCTTATCACGGCGCCACCGACATATCCCACTGCATCCAGGTCCTCGGGGTAGGCGGTGGCCACTTTCTTGTAGGCATGCTCGAGAGGGCGCAATGCTTCCACCTCGTCACAGCGAATCGTGATGACTTCACCGTTGCCCTGGGCATCTTGAGGATATTGTAGGCGTGGTGGGTGGCTACCATGAACTTGGCCAGCGTTGGGTAGCCGAGGATGACGTTGTAGGGGAGCTCGATGTGGGCCATGTCTAAGTCAATGAGCTCGGTGCGGTAGTTGGCGCGTGTCTCAAACGTGACGGAGAGGCGCACCTGCCCGATGGGAGTTGTGGACCTACTAGTCACCCCGGAGAACGGCATGGTCGGCATTAGCCTGTCGTAGGGCACCTGCAGCTAGGTGAACGTCTCAGTAGAGATCACATTCAGGCCTGCGCCTCCATCGATGAGAGTCTTCGCGACCGCGATGTTGTTGATGGTGGGGGTGCAGATCATGGGTAGAGTGCCCACGGGCCTGGTGGAGACAGGGTGGTCACAGGTGTCGAAGGTGATGTCATACTGGGACCACATGAGCTTCAGGGATGGGACAGCCGGCTTGGCAGCGGGAACCTCGCGAGTGAGCAGCTTGAAGTGCCGGCTGGACACCCAAACCTAGGAACCACCAAGGATGCAAGGCGATGGCACCCTGGGACGCTTGGTAGCCCCCAGGGTCCTCATTGCATCCTTTCTCCGGCTGAGGAGGGTGTTTCTACATGGTGTTGTCCTGGCGCCCTGCCTATGGGGTGTCATGGCCACCAGTGTTGTTGTTCCAGCGCTCGTCCCGTGATTTCCGCCCCTGCCGGTGCGCTCGCCGACTGATATTCCCCTTCTCTAGTTGTTGCGCATGTCATGAGCTTCTTGAGCTTGTAGTAGTCATCGGTGGGGTGTCCCTGCCTCTTGTGCAAGTGGCAGTACGAGCTATCGTCCCGTTCCCCTTCGCCGCGCTCCTCACGAGGCCTCCTCCAGCCCGGCTCTGCTTCCAGGACTATGGTGATCTTGTGTTTGGGATCCTTATCCTTGCTCTTGGACTAGCTCGAGGCCTTAGGGGTGGTATCTGCTTCGGCGAGGCCGAACATCTGCCCCGCTTCTGCCTTGGCGCACTTTTTAGCCATGACGAAGAGCTCCGTAGCCGTGGTGAGGTTCTCACCCCAGATGCCGATCTTCTCCCTCATCTTGACGTCCTTGACACCCCAGGATGCCGGTGATGACTTTGGAGTCCAAGATCTTGGAGACCTTGTTGCGGACTCAGCTGAACCTCTGCATGAACTTGAAGAGGGTCTCTCTAGGTTGCTGGCACACCTGGCGGAGGTCGAAGTAGGTGAGTGGGCGCTCTTAGGACCCCTTGAAGTTAGCGATAAAGAGGGATTTAAGGTCAGCCCACGAGTCGATGGACTCCTCTGCAAGGTTCATCAGCCATGTGCTGGCAGTGTCCTTTAGGAACATGGGAAGCTAGTTTTCCATGATGCGGTCGTCGCCTCCCGCGGCTTCGATACTCGTGGTGTAGAGCTGCAAGAGCTCGCGTGGGTTGGTCATTCCATTGTAGCACACTGGACTCTCCGGGTGGAACTTGTGCGGCCAAACCACACGGAAATCCCCTTGGTGAGGGCGGGGCAGCCGTTGGCCTACACGGCCTTGTCGTTGGCGAGGGCCGCGCGGTTCTGCTGACCCGCAATGGCGATTTCTTCAGCGAGACGGTCTTCGCGCCCATCCAGTGGCACTGTGGCAACAGGAGGCGAGACGATCTGGCAACTGTTAGCCGTCAAGGGGTGACATGGTCTAGCTTGGTGGACCCATGGCAATGTTGGGCCGGGAGCGATCCCCAGCCCCTGGTGCACGGTCCCCGCCCCGAGCCCTCATCCCTTCCGGAGATAGGGTGGCGACATCGAGGAGCTCGACGATCCATTCGCACCACCTCTCCTTTCTTGGATCGGCCGGTGGGTGGTCTAGGAGATCCTGCACCAAGCACTTGGCGGCTTTAGACGTGAGGTGCTCGGCGTGGCCACGCGAGGACGCGGTGCGGGAGAGCAAGGTACACGAGGAGGACAAGGAATCCCGTGACGGGCGGTAGGTAGAGCCCCTATCATCCTCTATCCACGGGTCCTGCTCGGAGAGGGCTAATGACTGCAAGTGCACATATCGTTTGTAGCTAGTTTTGAAATAAAGATATCGATCCCACTGGGAGCAGGAGTCTGAAGTCTAAATAATTCTTGAACTAAATACTGAAATAGTAATGCTAAATAATGTTCTAAGTAACAAGATAAAATACGAGTTTTGTGTAAAACATATTTTTGGGTTTCAACTAGGAGAACAATAAGTAAACTAAAGATGTAAGTAAACAAGAGCATGCGATTATGATTACAAAGGTTTGCAAGATGATGTAAAGAGTTCTTAGGGAGTAGTGGATCCACCGCTAGTAATTAGAAATAGTGATCAAAATTATTATAATGAATAAGACCATTTATGATATGTGTGGGAGGTGCTCCATATATGGATGAATATGCAGCAACCACTGCTCGCATCATCCATCATAACCACAGCAGACAACAATCGACATCAATCGAATTACTGCACTATTAAGCAATTTCTCCTGTGGCATGGACATGGCTTGATGAGTTCTCCTTGATTCCCCAAGTTAGTACGTAAAGAATGACAACTACTTTATAGTCACAATAAGTATTATCATCCTTCAGTCTACCAATAAGTAATCCCCTTCATCAAGTCCCCGCAAGAGGCAAATATTAAGGAGGTGCACAACTCCCAACATAAACATGAAGACAATTAACACAGACACATAATAAACAATATCACATAATAATCTTTATCTCAATTCAATCACATACTAGGGTTTCTCCATCTCCCCAAGAACAAAGGAAACTACTCACACATGAAGGCAATCAACATCTTGGATTAAATATGGATGAAGTATATTGATACAATTGAGAACAAGTGCAAATCCAAGATTCAATCTAGAATTACAACAAGTAACCAAAGGGGATCGATGATGGAGACGTTGTTGATGAAGATGACAATGTAGATCGATGTGGAGGCCTTCAAGCTATTAGTCCCTTCTCCTCTTGTGTGATGGTGATGGTGTGGATCTGATTGGGGGAGGCTATGGCGATGGCACGGCAGCAGGGCTCCGCCGTGGGTGAGAATATGGATGTATATATATCTCTTGGCTCCTCCGCTCTTTATATAGGCCTTGGGGGTGCCCTAGGGTACCCCCAATACCGTTATATGACTTAGGGAAGGTTCCGGAGCTTCTCTTGGGCGAAATCCCGTCGTTTGTGACCTTTTTACCAACTATACTGCCAAACTATACGGCGGGAATTTTCCGCTCCGGCCGTATAGTTGGTCGTGAAACTTTCGGGCTCCGCAGTGTTTTGGCCGTAATTTCTTTATACGAACTCCGTTTTGGGTGTTCTTGGACTTGTTGGATTCGTCTTGTCGAGGGATACAACCAAATGGTCTTGGATATTTATTTTGAGTAGTTTAAAAATTCACCTTTCCAACCTCTCAAATGGCTAAGTCTGGTCCCTACAGCTCCTCCATACTATGCTCTCTTTGTTCCTTTTTATCCGTAATCTTCACCAACACCTACACATGTAATAGACAAGGAAAGTGATAAAATTCTACCTAAACTACTAAATGTGCAAAGCTCATATGAACGTAAATGAGAATTAGAAGTCATGCATATAAGGCATAGCTATAGCTAGAAAAAACATGATATGAGAGATAAATGGCACATTTTATATGGCTAAAAGAGGTGGTATTTCACAGCCATCAACTTACCCAAGCTAGATCTTGCTCGTCCTCGAGCGGGAAGGGTCGAAATAAATTAATGGTTGTGAAACAGCTTATCATTGGAAATAAATGCCTTGCATCCTTATTTTTTCTACAAGCTCGAAGAGAGAAAATATGTATTCATACAAGGCAACACAAGCTCAGTTATAAAGACCACTTAAGATTCACCAAAACTTTTATGCTCCATGTCAACAGTGAATCTAACTAGCAAACAAACTTGTGATCCTCTTATTGCACCTTTTGTATAACTTTTCATATCATTATTTTTATGAGACAAAACTTAGTCACAAATAGATGTACAACATAAATAGGAATAAAGTTTATCGATTCTACCCAATCATGTCATCTAGTTAAGTCTCTCAAGTGCAAACATCTCTTAGTAACAAGATTTATGCCAAAAAGAAAATGCGAGAACATGTCAAAAGAAGCATAGCATTAGATTGTATCATTTGGTCATCCACGTCAATGAATCATGGTTATCCAACACTCATTTTCTATTATTTGTCTTTCTAAAACTTCAGTTCATTAGTAATGAGATCATGCCAAAACTTAGTGTGTTTAATTAGACTGTACATGCTAAGAATGGATACTCGTGACCATTACCAAGGTTTCCCTTTTTGGTATAATGATTTCTCATAACTGTCAGAGGAGTATTCCCTCTTTTGCTTTGAACGCAGGCCCATGAGAATACCAATGTATCACAAATATAGCATTTCTGCTACATATGTTGGGAAACTCATAGCCAAACTCCAAGAGTTTCCTCTTTTTGGATTGTTCAAAGGCCAGCGGAGTTGTTAGCATCCCATGTTGTGTGACAACGGTGCAGACACACGTAAACAAATATCATACTTTAATCAATAGGTCAAGATTTGGCATGCATCTCAATCACCGCTAAACATTAGGTGCCTATCATGAGCAAGTGTATCCCCATATAAATACAAAACTAGACTCACTTAAGCAAGCACTCAAAAACAGCGGGATACATGATTGCATTAAACCTTCATCGAATATGAACATTGCACAAGACTCTACACATGCAGAAGTAACCTCCCTAAGCTTAGAACTTTGCAAGAACCAAACTAGAGTATATCATCAAAAGAAAAGAGAAAATACAGTTTCCAAAAGAGAGTGTGATAAGTGGTTACCTCCCCAAGCTTAGTTTAAAACAAGGGTGACACATTTTACCATTGAGGTACAAGTAACCTCTCTTTTGATGGGCAAATTACCTTTGCTTTAACGTATATTTGTTGATATAGCCTGGTGGCTGTCTTCCTTGAGAACCTTCTTGGAAACTAAGAATAAAATAAAACATTTTGTATTTTTGAAGGCACGGGGATTAGCTCACAAGTAATAAAAATACAAGTTCCACTGAGTCGGTTCATCAACCTAAATACCACGCTTAAGTCAACAAACTAGGTCCAAGAGTTGTACATACTCCCAGATTTTGATGAAGTGCAAGTGAGAAAAAAATATGAAACACGAGTATGCAGACCCTATGTGCTTATTAAAAGAGGTTCGAGTTGGAAAGTTTTAACAGACATTAATATATAGGCATGTTGAATTGAAGCAACCAAGTGGCTCATGCGATTGTTTGCACGTTGGCTCTATCATATACGTCGTCACACAAGGTTCAAGTCCCTGCAAAAATAACACACAAAATAAAAGACATCGGTTTGGTGTACGAACAAAGTTCGTTCATCCAACCAACAAAAAGAAAGTAAAAAAATAAAAAGAAAACATGAACTTCTATAGAGAATTACAGTCTAGGAAGTTTCTGAGGTAGAACTTTATTGTTTACATATGCTCGGCTTCTCTTTAGTTACCTTACCCAGACCTTGAAATCGTGTTCGTAGCAACTATACGATCAGAAAAATATTTCTCGCCGTATTGTTGGTCGTCAAACGTGTAGTAAATTGAAAATAAAAAAAATTCATAGCAGGCGTCGATATCTATATGGCTGTAACTATACGGCGGGACCAAAATGGTTCCGCCGTATAGTTTGTCGTTAAACCTTCTATATCTGGGAAAGAAATTTTGACGATGACATCGATAACTATACGCCGCAATTGTACGGCTGGAATTTTTATTCCCGCAGTATAGTTGGTCGTTAAACCTTTTGTACTCACCAAAAAATTTCTGTTTCTTCGAGAATTCTTTCTTAACCTAAAACTTAGCGAAACACCATGTTTTTAACAGAAAAATAACGACTTAAATTTTCGACCAACATTAACATGTATAGGATGGGATTTAGGTGCAACCGAGTTATGCAACACATAGTAACAATAAATTCTACCTTTTGAAAACTACAACAAGATAACTCTAATAGAAAATCATGCAAGGAATAAAAATGCCAATGCAACATGAATGCATCAAGACTCAAGACACAAAAGTAAGAAAGACACCTAATAACTTCCGGGTTGCCTTCCGGGAAGCGCTTTCTTATAACCAAGTAGCCAGGCTTTTCTCCATTATTATTTTAATAGATAGGAGCCGGAGAATTATTTATTCTTACCTCCAAAAGAGGTTTGAAGCACTTACTATTATAGCCTGGTCGAAGTCTCACGCGCATACGGTGCATCAGAGTCATGTAGATAAATATGTCATTGCTCACAAATGTTGATTGATGCGCCATGTATGGTGAGCATACCTCCCTAGATAGCTTCAACAAAAGGATTAGATAATTACATATAAATTCAAACCTTTTACCTTTAATATCATCATTGGGATACAATTCATAGTACTCTTCTTGGGATACACTATCACGAGGGAACACTTTATAATACTCATCTTTAGCAGCAGGGAAAAATTCAAAAGTGCATCTATTCTCTAGTTCATCACCCTTGATATCAAGTTCATTAGTTCTACAGTTATCAATCCACTCACAAAAAGAAGCATCATAAACAAATATTTCATCAAAGATGTGCTCTCCCGAAACCCGCTTATTAATGCTACAAGGATTTATCTCCAGTTCATCATTATTAGTGTTCTCCAAATTAGTATCTAGGCATAAAGCATCCGCAGATAAATTATCTTCAGTTTCAACACAACAAGAATCATTACTAGAGAACGAGGCATCATAAACAAACTTATTATTAGTAGAACGATGTTTGTCTTCAACCTCACCTTTTTGGTGTTCCTCCTCGTTATCCAGTGGTTCCTGCAAAATGTTAGTTTCAGAAACTATTGTTTTACATAGCTCCTTACTCTTTATCACAAGTGCATTCCCACTAAAATTTTCTTGACAATAATTGAAAATATAATCCATAATATTATGATACCATGCTAAATCCTCATTATCGCTACTTTTCATAATAATACCAATTTTTCTAAGAAGCTCATGAGACCCTTCATAAACTATGTATTCCAAGAGTTCTACATTATTACTATTTATGTGATTATTGGTTGATAAAAATTCTTTAAAGAGAAAAATTTATTCATAATCATAAAGCTTGTTTTCGAATAAACTTAACAAATTACCAGAACAGTAATCCACCTGCTCCCACGTGTCCAGTAGTTGCATATCCTCAAGGATTAGTGGTTCCTCTTCGTGTTCATCCTCTTCTTGGAAAAGAACTTCATCCTCCTCCAAGGGGATTTGTAGTTCTTCTTCATGTTCACCCTCTTCTTGGGAAGGAACTTCGTCCTTCTCCAATGAGATTTCTGCAAACAAGTAACTTTGTGCGCTACGGGTTTTCTCCGTGCCTTAGTCCTCATAATAAGTGTATTCTCACTAAAACGTTCATGAGAATACCAATAAATACGTTGCAGGATTTCATAAGCTGTTTTTATGAGAACACTATCTTCACTATTAATACGTGATATGACATTTATTATCAACTCATGTGCACCTTCAAAGATAATATACTCTAATACTTCACTAGTAACATCACCATTATTATAAGACACTGAAGATTGATTAAAGGTATCAGAGCATTGAAAAAAAGTAGTTCCCAAGTTTCATACATTGAGGACATATTATTGGATCGTCTATCGTATCCGAAGAAATTAAAATTTCAACATATTACACTATTTGGGAATACATTTATCTTACCATCATATTGCTCACTTGTTCTTCAAAATACTCATCCACCTCTTCCAGTGAGGATTCCTGTCCCATGTTAATAGCATCACAATATTTATAGAAAGATTCATCTTCTAGTTCCTCACCAAATTCCCCAAAATCACTGTCGAGGCACGAACCCTCCTCAGAACAATCATCATAAGTTTGGAACTTATAGAAGTCATTACTAGAGAATGAGATATCATTGTCATGCATACTATTTGTGTGTGGAAAGTTATTTTCAGAAGTAGGAGATTTTAGTGGTTGATAAAGTTGCTCCTCTTCATTCTTACTAAGATAATTAGCGAGTAGCTCAGCGATAGTCTTACCTTCGGGCTTACCTTCCACTAGTTGAGAGGATGAAACGTCAAGCGTCACCTCTTCATTAGCAACATGTTCAGGCGGTTTGGGTGGAAGTTCTTCATATGATGTTGCCTCCTCTTTAGATTTTTGATCCTGCAAAAGGTTATGCTTTTCCATGGCGGCTGAAATTCGCTCATGAACAGTGATTACTAAAGCATTATCCATAGAGTTCTCACAGAAAAATGAATATATGGGATAAACTTCTTTATAGATGTCTTCCTCTATCCACGAGGACGCGGTGCGGGAGAGCAAGGTGGTGCCGCACGATGAGGACGGGGACTCCCGTGACGGGTGGTAGGTAGAGCCCCTATCATCCTCTATCCATGGGTCCTGCTCAGAGGGGGCTGATGAATGCAAGTGCACAGATCGTTTCTAGCTAGTTTCGAAATAAATGTATTGATCCCACAGGGAGCAGGAGTCTAAAATCTAAATAACTCTTGAACTAAATACTGAAATAGTAATGCTAAATAATGTTCTAAGTAACAAGATAAAATGAGAGTTTCATGTAAAATATATTTTTGGGTTTTCAAATAGGATAACAATAAGTAAACTAAAGCTGTAAGTAAACAAGAGCACGCGATTATGATTACGAAGGTTTGCAAGATGATGGAAAGAGTTCTCAGGGAGTAGTGGATCCATCGCTAGTAATTAGAAAGAGTGATCAAAATTATTATAATGAATAAGACCATTTATGATATGTGTGGGAGGAGCTCCATATATGGACGAATAGGCAGCAACCACCTATCACATCATCCGTCATAACCAAAGCAGACAACACTCGACATCAATCGAATTACTGCACTATTAAGAGATTTCTCCCGTGGCATGGACATGGCTTGATGAGGTCTCATTGATTCCCCAAGTACATACGTAAAGAATGATAAGTCACAATAAGTGCTATCATCCTTCCGTCTACCAACAAGTAATCCCCTTCATAAAGTCCCCACAAGAGGCAAATATTAAGGAGGTGTACAACTCCCAACATCAAGATGAAGACAATTAACACAGACATATAATGAAAAATATCACATAATAATCTTTATCTCAATTCAGTCACATACTAGGGTTTCTCCATCTCCCCAAGAACAAAGGAAACTACTCACACATGAAGACCATCAATATCTTGGATTAAATATGGATGAAGTATGATGATACAATTGAGAACAAGTGCAAATCCAAGATTCAATCTAGAATTACAATAAGTAACCAAAGGGGATCGGTGATGAGACGTTGTTGATGAAGATGATGACATAGATCGATGTGGAGGCCTTCAAGATCCTAGTCCCTTCTCCTCTTGTGTGATGGTGATGGTGTAGATCTGATTGGGGGAGGCTATGGCGGTGGCATGGCGGCAGGGCTCCGCCGTGGGTGAGAATATGGATGGATATCTCTCTCTTGGCTCCTCCCCTCTTTATATAGGCCTCGGGGTGCCCTAGGCTACCCCCAATACCGTCATATGACTTAGGGAAGGTTCTGGAGCTTCTCTCGAGCGAAATGCCATTGTTTTGACCTTTTTCCCAACTATATGGCCAAACTATACGGCGGGAATTTTCCGCTCCGGCCATATAGTTGGTCGTCAAACTTTTGGGCTCCGTAGTGTTTTGGCCGCCATTTCTTCATACGAACTCTGTTTTGGGTGTTCTTGGGCTTGTTGGATTCATCTCATCGAGGGATATAACTCCATGGTCTTGGATATTTATTTTGATAAGTTGGAAAAAATCACTTTTCCAACCTCTCAAATGGCTAAGTCTTTTCCCTGCAGCTCCTCCATACTATGCTCTCTTTGTTCCTTTTTATCCATAATCTTCACCAACACCTACACACATGTAATAGACAAGGATGGTGATAAAATTCTACCTAAACTACTGAATGTGCAAATCTCATATGAAAGTAAATGAGAATTCGAAGTCATGCATATAAAGCATAGCTATAGCTAGAAGAAACATGATATGAGAGATAAATGACACATTTTATATGGCTAAAAGAGGTGGTATTTCACAGCCATCAGGGGCGCGTCGTAGAGTCGGCTAGGTCTGGACCTTGATCGTCGCGCGACGTAGGGCATACTCGGCGCGGGTCCCCGTGCAAGTCGACATTTCGTCGAGGTCGATGAAGATCTTGGAAGCGCGCCTTAGCCCCTACCTGGCGCGCCAAATGTCGGACATTTGTCCTGCAAAGGGAACTAGGGTCCAACGATCCCTTGGTTTGAGAGGGGGCTAAAACACGCGGTTCCAAGGAGCCTCGGCGATGGTGGCGACGGCGGAGCATGCACACGACAGAGAGATGACACGGGTTTTTTTACCCCGGTTCGGGACCCTCGTGAGGAGGTAAATCCCCTACTCCTTCTTTGTTGTGATGCTTTGCGAGGGTACAATGGTGGATGCAAGTCTAGGATTTTAGATCGATAAGGATCGACATGTTCTAAGGTAGGAGAAGGCTCCCTTATATAGGGCGGCGCTGGGCCTCTTCCCCCAGTCCTTGGGCGGGAAGAGCGTCCACAGTGCCGCTTCTCGAGATCCCGGTCTAGGAGACTACTTTTGGTGGACTAGGCCTAGCCCACCGCGCTCCACACCATCCTCCTGTAAAGTGGCCTTCTTTAGCGTTGCTTGTGTTCATCCGGCGCTCTTTGCTTTTCTCCCCTTTCACCGAAACGGAAACGGGGGGATCATTCCACCACGAGGTCATCTGTCCTGCCCTTGCAGGAAAGTAGGGTGCACCGAGTCTTACTTTACCGAGGCAGGTCGGAAGCACAGAAGCGCTGCCCCCCTTGTCGGGATCCGGCTCATGCCTCACCGGGCGGAGTTACCGAATAGCCCCGGGACACACACCAGAGCATCTGAGGCTTTGGGACGTGACGAGGCACCGCAGCAGGGTCTCCTCCGGAGGCATACCCTTCGGGGGCCTAGCCCCTCATGAAGCGGGTAGGCCTCATGAGGTGCGCACGGCTTGGCCACCTCCAAAGGCATAGTCACCTCACGAGGGGGCGCTACCCTGGCGCTGGATCCGTCAACCAAGGGGATGTGGCACCCCGGTTGCCAGGATCCCGACAAGGGATGAAGATGGACGGATGGGGACGACCGAGGAGGGAGAGATCATGGGTGGAACGATCCCCCTAGGCACTGCCACCTGGCCTGTCTCAACCCTCCGAGCTTCTCTTGTGAGGTTCCACTGCTCTAGATGCTTCTCTTCGTGAAAAATAATCCTCGAAAAATCCCAATTCCATTTGAATCCATTTAGGTCCCTAAAAGTTAAAAATACAAAAAAAAAGGTTTTTTTTGTTCTGCAGAGTTATAAACCAAATAAAGGGAATCATTGATAAATCCTCATAAATCAATGTAAAACATAGATATAACATTGTATATGATAAAAATATGTTGGAATATGTATAATAAAGTACACAATTCATGTATGCATTTTACATACATCACGCTGCTTCACCCGAAGCAGGAGAAGCCGCCATCACCGCCGCACAGCTGTGTGACTGTCCGATGGCCAAAGCAGGAGAGGTAACCATCATCGCCATGAGTCCGCTTGTCTCTCCGGCGGCCAAAGCAGGAGAGGTCGTCGTCGTCGAAGAAGAAGAAGGTGTGGTGGGAGGTGGAGCTGGAGCTCCAGGCGGCCTACGTGAACCCCAAAGACCCGGCGATGCGCCGGGAGAAGGGGTGCTCATGGTGGCCTGCTATAACACCATCTTGCCGACGCGTTCGCCAACGCACCACAAGGGCCGCTATCCAGCGGCAGCGGTGGTGCCCAAGCCGGAGCTAGAGGACGACTACTTCGACGAGGCGTGGGACGACGACGATGGTAGCGGCGGCGGCAAGGATGGCGGCCTCGACTTGAACGTCTTTGACAACCAGTAGATCAGAGTTTAATTCAAATGTTGGCCTTTTGGTGAAAACTATGCAAATTATGTAGTACAAATTTGAATGAATCTCCGTTGTTTCATTTGTTTTTGGTCGAATTTACGAATTGGGGCAGGCCGTGTTGGGCGCTCTGACTGCTAAGCATCTTTTTTTTTTTTTTTTTTGCGGCGGAACTGATAAGCAACTTGATGATATGTAGTTTGGAGTACTGTTACTTGTCCATGCAACAGTATTTATACAGACTACGTACGTACGTAGTGAGCGGAGAGGAAGCACAAGATCTGGGTGCATGCATGACACATTCACAGTTGTGCACAAGTTTGCAATAGAATAGACATGACAGGATAGTACACAATCAGCCAGCAGTTCATGCAGCCGAAGAGTGAGGGCGGGGGAGAATTTAATGTGGCTTCTCTCGTCGCAAGCAATTAAAACCGGTAAAACTTGAAGCAGAGAGAAGGACAGTGAGCCCACCAAAGTTCCTGCCTGCCTGCCTGCCTGCCTGCCCTGACTTCGCCTGCCCCTGCGCCCTCTGTCCGCGCCACCCCCCATCTCTCCGACTCCCCCTGCATCATCCTACCAATCTATACTTCCATAGACTCTTCCCAAACTCAACACACCACATGTCCTTCTTCTCGAGGTGTTGGTGAGAAATACTATTCCTCCGATCCGATTTAATGGTTCCTACCTAGGTTTAGGAAAAGTTCTGTCTAAACCTTGCTTAAATTAAATCCGAAGATGGTTGAGAGGGAGTAGCATAATTATTATCCACCTTTTGGAGGGAGGCCGACCTCGCTCCCTTGTCTAGATCTTCTTTCATCATCCCTCTCTCTCTCTCTCCCATCGCAGCGTAAGCTTAGCTAGCACACAAAGAGCTAGATTGCCAAGATAAGATCTACACTGCACTCACTGCCCCCTTTTGCTTGTCACTTTCACAAAAGAGAGGCCGCCCGGCTAGCTCTATAGCTAGTAGTGAGCTTGTGTGGTTCTGCCGTGGCCATTTAAATCTTTTCATTCACATATATACATGGCGAGCCGAGCTCTACAAGATATGGCA
The DNA here is from genome assembly GCA_916181665.1 of Avena sativa. Lineage (NCBI taxonomy): Eukaryota > Viridiplantae > Streptophyta > Magnoliopsida > Poales > Poaceae > Avena > Avena sativa. The sequence continues at coordinate 409,818,407 of OV702281.1, read as the reverse complement.
ATCGCATGCACGAATAGTACTAGTAGTATATAGTACCTCCCCTTATTATCTCTTGTGTGGTTAACTACTCCTGCTGGCTGGGCTGGGCTGGCTACTTCTTTCTTCCCGGCTGGTTGTTGGTTGCTGTGGAGAGTGGAGAGTGGTAAGAGTGTGAGAGAGCGAGGTAGCTCAAGCTGGAGGAGGACAAGAACCAGTTGTCCAAGGGCTTAGACCCTTGGAGCAACCCTACCGCCGCCACCACCACCAGCACCCTGCACTACCTGCTCCAGGAGAAGGAGAGAGCGCAGGCGCAGGAGCAGCTCCAGATCTACCACCAGCAAGCAGCAGGCTTCGGCCTCGGCGGCTTCCTCCACCAGCACCACCGGAGGCAGCAGCAGCTGCAGCTGCAGCAGGCGGCCAGGGATGGCGGCAGCAGCGGCGAATCCACGCCCGTGGAGGCCCTCGTCACGGCATTCGGGAGCGGCCGCATCGTGCGCTCCGCCGCGGGGCGCAAGGACCGGCACAGCAAGGTCTGCACGGCGCGCGGGCTCCGCGACCGCCGCGTCCGCCTCGCCGCGCACACCGCCATCCGCTTCTACGACGTGCAGGACCGCCTCGGCTACGACCGCCCCAGCAAGGCCGTCGACTGGCTCATCCGCAACGCCAAGGCCGCCATCGAGGAGCTCCCCGACCGCCCCGAGGAGGTGCCGCCCACCGCGGAGCCCGAGCCGACGTCCGACCAGGTCACCTCCACCTCGTCCTACGGCTTCGGCAACCCCGCGGCGGGCGGGACTGCCATGACCACCGACTCCTTCCTCCAGCATTCTCTCGGCGCAGACCAACAAGTATCCGACAACGTCAAGTCCTTGTTTCCCTCCTCGTCCACGGCCACCGCCGGCGGCCACGACGAGTACCGGGGATCCCCGCCGGATCTCTTGTCACGCACCACCAGCAGCCAGCCGCAGGAGCTATGCCTCACCCTCCAGTCCAACCAGCATAACATCTTTACCCATGTATCTCCAAACCAGCAGCATCACGGTGTGATCTCTAGTGCAGGCGTTCCAGGCTGGCCGGACCACGGCCAGAGAATGCAGCCGTCATGGCATGCCTCGGAGAACAACAACAGCAACGCAGAAGAGGGCCGTGGAGGTGGCAACGGCGAGGGCTACATGTTTGCAGGCATGCCGCCGCGGCATGGGGCGCTGGACCAGAGCCAGCTCTTCTCGTCCCATGCCCATGGGGAACCCCTTCAGTCCAGCGGTGGCGGCTGGCCAGCGTCAGCTCGCGCTTGGCTAGACCCTCTCGCCGGGATGCACCAGCCGTCGCAAATGTCTGGGCAGATCGGATTCAGCCATCTGGTGGGTGGTGGCGGAGGCGGGTTTATGGGTTTCCTCGCGCCGGCGGCACGACTCCAGCTCCAGGGCGAGGAGGACGAAGGAAATGAAGTGATGCGCAGAGACTGATGATGATGAACCGTACCCGGCTGTGAGATATTTCTTTCTGTTAACATATCTCATTATATCCGGTGATCAGCTGTATGTCATTTCATGTAGGGGTTTATGTGATCATTAGCCGTTACTACTATATTCATGCGTGTACTCTATAACTATGGCTTAATTAAGGGTTTCGTTCCCTCGGAACTAGACAGATTTACTGTTGCATTAGTTGATGTTGTTGCTATTCTCCCACTCTTTAATTAATTTATTATTATTCTCGGCATGGACAAGACATGGTGATGATGATCTGATGATCTTGATGGTTTGCCCCTCTTTGGATATTTTAATGTTTCCTATCTGACTATACTAAGGAAGATCCAGAGACCTTTTTAGCAAATTTGAAGGTTGTCGTCCCTAGATTCTGATTCCACAAAGCTAGGCCCCAAAATTTCCGCAGCCTCCAACTAATTTAACAAATATATCTAGGCAATTCAGATCCAGGCAGCAAGAAAAAAGCAGGCGCCGGCAAAAGAGAGTTGAATAATGGGGAAATGTGTGGCTGAATTAAGAAAGAATTTGATCCACTACTGTAGCTGTTAGGAGGGCAAGTGTTATGCTGTTTGCTGCTTCTGCTCTCTTCCTGTCCATGCTGATAATGATAGGCCGCAGGCAGGAGCAGGAGGAGGGGGGAGATCTGCTCTCTATGCCTCTATTATTGGAAGTGAGTGGCATCTTTACCTCTTCGCTTTCTCTTCTTTTCCTTTCACTGTTTGGGGGTATCTTTTTTTGCTCAACGGACTGTGAATCTTCTGAAATTGCATGCTGTATGTCGTACCGTACGTCTGACATGTGCATGAAAGAGGCTCAGTAGTTACAACAACAAAACATCCTACTAAATTGGCGGTGCCTCCTCGGTGTTTCTTTCTGCAGCTAGCTTGTTTTAAGGCTAGGCCACGCACTTGCTCAACTTGCATGCAAGGATCCAAGTTCTTTTTTGAAGCACATATATGCCATTGACGACGCAATATCATAGCATCGTCAATTAGCAATCAGTTAGTTTGCCGAAGTCCAAATCCACTCCCTCAGTAGTTTGATAGTCTATTTTGATGAAGGTGGAACTCACTGGGAGGTTTTTATTTTGAAGCCTAGTCTGAAGATGTTGAATTACACCAGCAACAGCTCTCTTTTTTCCAAAAAAAGTATAACTTTTACCTCTGCATCAATCGTTGCATACAAACCTTATTTATTACTAAGTTTAAAATTCAAAATACAAGAGTTCATGGATCACACAAAGTCGATATATGAATAAACCAACAAAACAAAAGTAACAAAAAACATCTATCCATTCTGAATTTTGCTAACAGGTCGCCATCCAACCAGGGTATAGAAGTCTTGAGCAACCGTCAGCAGCCGGTTGCATCCAATGTGAAGACCAATCTAATATTTAATTTAGTGCCTATTTAGAGTTTCTTTTGTGTTTTTTGAGTATACCAAAATTTTACAGTTCCATAAAAACATAATTTTATTGTATACAAACAAAGAGGTCAGAATATTTTGAAAGTCCAAATACCCTTCTCAAATTTTCTTGAAAACATTGAGCTCACTGGAGCTCAGGTTCCTGTCTAGACTCCGCATTCATCCCGCGGTAGGAAAACATATTCTTGTGACTCCCGTCTATTCCTAAGGTCCTCTCAAGATGGCAACTGTCAAGTACAATAACCATGTATAAATCTTCTTCTCACCAGTGGTGAAGCCGGCAGTAAAATGGTGTGGGGTCATAGAGCTTAGGTATTAGGGAAGAAATAAAAATCAAAAAATTGTAGGGTGTTTCGGAAAAGTTGTGCAGCTCCGCCACTGCTTTCGATGCATCCGGTTCTTTTACCACGCAATATATAATGGTTTTCAAATTTCCATTTTTCCTAATCTTATGCATCTTGTATTATTTCAGCAATTAGACATAAAAAAGCTTAGTTGACTCAGAGGTAGACGGAGCCTTCATAGACTTAGCGTGTCGGTGTATGAAAACATCTTTGATACAGCAACAACCTCTGAGGAATACCCGAAATGAATGGCTTATGGTAGCAATACAAAAAGGCAAATACACAAAGATACGTTACATAGCATGTCTAAGCCCATAAAAATCATGAGTTTGTAAGCCATCTGAAGAACATAGAATCATCGAACTCACTCGGATGATAAATTACTTCTTGTAAGTAAAAAAATGTGTTATCTAAACTTCGTGCAAATAATAAAAAAGGAGAAGCTCTTGATTGTACTACTATCAATTACATACTTTGTAGAACTATCAATTACTACTACCAACTAAAAAAGGAGTAGTACTTTGTTATCATATACTTTGTAGTTTGCCCTTCATTAGGCATTTATTCATAGTCATGCATGAATTTGTCCTCCATTAGGCATTTAATCACAGTCATATGTTGGACTTTGTAGTTTGCATTTCATCTTTTTTTTACTCTCTTATATTCTCTTCTTTCGGCTACGAGCATTCTAGTTGTGCAGTGGCAGGGCGTGATCTCATTGCTTGTATAGCCTTGACGCTAACTTTTGAGTTTAATACGTCTCTTTTTAGTTAGGAGTAGTATCAACTAAGCTATAGACACTTCGGCAAACGTGCAAAGTCTTAGTTTGGAATGTTTTGTATTCCGAGCTACACAAAAGTGATAAAGTTTGAATTTTTATTTGAAATCACTATACTCAGATTTATAACTTTGTCATTTTTGTATAGATTAAAATACGCATTATTTTCAATTCATATTTTGCAAGTTTTTGGTATACATCACTGACTATAGCCCGATTTATTTTCAGAAATTTTTAAAACTCAAAAATATGATTTTCGATATTTTAAAAAACCGAGATCACTGGTGCTCGTGTGCACCAAATCGCCAGTGAAGAAATACCAACTAAGCTAGACACTTTGGCAAAAAAATGGAACAAGATGTTATTTTGCGCACCTGCTTTCGCTGTGTTACTTGGTGGAACGGGAATTAAAGCTGGGTTCGATGCAGTAGTGTTTTTCGCCCTGGCAACAAGGCATCTGCGCATCGTCTTCCCCATCTCTTCTCGTGCATTGGTAGCTGCCGAGGGCAGCTCTCATGCGTCGACCAGCAGCCTGCTCATCAGAGACACCGAACATGATAGTAGGTAAAGTATGGCACACAATGATTGCAGGCTCTCTTTCCCATTTGAAGATGCATGCTGAGGATAGGTCACTTTCTACTGCCATAGGAGCAGATCCCCAGTCGCCAGCTACGGCCACGCTCTTTTGCATATAGTGCTCACAGACCGGTGTACTTTCTGGCTCTAGCAAGGAGCAAGGCGAGCTAGCGGGGAAAAAGAAAGTCTCTTTTCATTCCTCGGAAGGCACGCTTCAGTAAGACTGTAACAAGACAGATAAGATTTATTACTCTTGCTGTGAGCCATGCACTACGGTTGCTCGATCGTTGGCGTTTCTGTATGTTTGTTGCGCTTCTAAGATTATGTTGTTTCCATATCAGTTGTAACACATATACTATAGACTTAAGCTTGGTGGGAAGGAAGCATTTTGAGGCCATATGGAAGTATGTGTCTATGGCTTATGGACCCAAAGGCTATGGGTCTATGACTTGTGGATCCAAAGGCTATGTGTTTATGGCTTGTGGAACCAAAAAAAAAAAATCAAATATGGGCCAGCTCAAAGAAAATGAGAAATTATACAAGGCCTATACCAAAAAAAACCAATGAACCGTAGTTAAAGCATCTCTAGCATACGCAAAAAATCTGTCGGTGCATAAAAAACCGCTATAATTTAGCGCGGCGAGAAAAAATCATGCTCCAGCAGATGCGCAAAAATAAGTCGTGTATAAAACAATTTAGGACACGCACATAAAAAGTCTAATCATGTGCTACAAATTTGATGTGCCAGCCAGCGTTACCCAACTGCCAAACTAAAACTGCCGCGTGTGACCTCCTGCATCCCGCCTTGACGGCCACCGGCAAAAAATCACCCATGGACGACTATTTCGCCACTCTCCCAACCCACCATCCCCTCCGCCCCCACGTCTGCCGATGGAACAGTTTCGCCACCGCTCGCAACACCACCCCCTAGATGCACCCAACCCTAACACCATCATCGTCTACGGCTAGATATTTGCTCCTCCACGGCCTACGAATGCGCATGCCATCGTCCACCGTCCGTCTTTAAGCCATCGTCCACCGTCCACATTTAAGCCTATAACTCAAATAGTTTGACATCCGCCAATAAATAATGAAGCGGTGTTAAATAAGTCATACTTTATTCTCCGGACGGCTAGCCGACTGTCTACGGTGAGAAGCAGGAAGAGATCGAAAAGGCCTAAATGCTAAAGAAGGGTTTGAGTGTCTTATGGACAATGACACTAGAAACACATGCGTTTTACACAGGGGTGTCACAAAATAAAGCGCCGATTAGTATACCGTAATAATTGCACTACATGACAACGCCATGCATACGGCGCGGCGAAACGCGCGTGTCCATCTAGTATAGTGTAAAAGTACTAGTAGCACACTTGCTAAAATACATGTGCCCGAAGGGGACATCTTGTTATGATGAGTACATACAATGCTCATGTTTGATATTTTTTTCTTCGGATAAAACCAGACTTTTATTAATTGGAAAGGATTGTGAGAATTGGAGGAGGTAACGATACCCCGGTGCAGGGGTTCGGTTGTGTGTTTATTAGCTCGGGATAAGCCCTCGGCGTGGTATTGTACAAGAGGGTATACTACTCTATCATATACGTATACATAAGACGTACATTATATGGCTAATATCCTTACTTAATCAAAATCTTGGAAAGATTGAGATTGTGTTTGAATTCATCAAGTTCCTTTACACATAACATTTTTATGAAACCATCGGCTAGTTGATCTTTGCTAAAAATGAACCTAACATTGAGTTGTTTGCTAGCAACCCTTTCACGAACAAAGTGAAAATCTATCTCAATATGTTTGGTGTGAGCATGAAATATATGATTAGCAGATACGTATGTAGTACCAAGATTATCACACCATAACTACGGCTTATCTTTAAGAGGAATACCAAGCTCACGTATAAGCACCTCAACCCATATCACTTCAGCTGTAGCATTAGCTAGCGCCTTGTATTCAACGTCAGTACTGGAACGAGAAATAGTGGGTTGTTTCCTATCACTCTAAGATATTAAATTAGGACCAAAAAAGATGGCAAAAACCCTAGTAGAGCGTCGATCATCAAAGTCCCCAGCCAAGTTAGCATCTGAAAAGGCACTATATGGAGTGTAGAGGAAGATTTTGAAAAGTGAGGCCAACATGTAGTGTCCCATGGATATACCTCATGATTCTTTTTAACGCAGTCCAATGAGTAGTGGTAGAAGCATGGAGAAACTAGCACACCTTGTTGAATGAAAAAGAGAGATCAGGTCGTGTTAACATCAAATACTGAAGTGCACCAACAATGCTCCTGTAGTGAGTACTACCATTAGGGCCAAGTGGAAAGTCATCCGTCAATGAGAAGCTGACAGTGGTGGAGAGAGGTGTGGAAACGGTGTACAAGAGCTCGTACCAACTCGAGTAAGAAGGCCAGTAGCATATTTTTCCTGATTCGGTATCAAACCATCTGACTATTTATGAACCTGGAGACCTAGAAAATGATGAAGGTCCTCAAGATCCTTGAGAGAAAAATCATGGTTGAGGTGATGTAGAAGTAGTGAGATTGCTGTATCATATAAACTAGTAACAATAATGCAATCAACATGAGCACGAACATAGTGATACATGACTTTTTATAAAGAAACAATGATGTATCGACCTTGGAAGGAAGAAAGCCAAGAGTATGTAACTTGGAGCTAAGACTAGAGTACCATGAACGGGGTGCCTGTTTTAGTACATAAAGTGCCTTATCCAGTTTGCAGACACAACTGGGTGCAGCGAAAGACTCAAAACTAGGCGATTGTTTCATGTAAACCTCTTCTTTCAGAACATCTTGTAAGAACGTGTTCTTCACATCTAGCTACTGTAAGCTCCAGCAATTTGATACAGATATTGCAAGAACAAGTATTGTAGTTGCAGCTTTGATAACATGACTAAAAGTTTCTTCATAGTCTATATCATACCTTAGTTTAAAACCTTTGGCGACGAGACATGCTTTATACCTATCAATAGTACCATCAATATTCTTCTTGATACGATACAACGCTTTACAACCAATAATATTTTTGTTGGAGCTTGGAGTGACAAGGTGCCAGGTATTTATTTGCCATCAGTGTGTATCATATTCATCTTGAATGGCATGCTTCCAAGTGGTATCATTGCGAGCTTGTTGGAGATATGCCCAAGAGGCAATAATAAAAATAGTTATTATTATATCTTTGTGTTTATGATAAATATTTACATTCATGCTATAATTGTATTAACCAGAAACATTAATACTTGTGTAATTTGCAAACTTGTCAGAGTCCCTAGTAAAGCCTCTTTGTAATACTAGCTTGTTGGTTAATAGATGATCATGGTTTCCTGATCATGAACATTGAGATGTTATTGACAACATGATCATATCATTAGGAGAATGGCGTGATGGACATACTCCTATAGATAAGTGTAGCATAAATATCAAGTCATTTCAATAGTTTGTTTGCTATAAGCTTTCCGATACATAGTAACCTAAATCCATTGACCATGAGATCATGTCAATCACTGATACGTCCAAAAGATATCTACTTTTCCGAAAACTTTTGCTATTGTTTCTCCTCTAAACTTGTGTGATTTGGATACAACTAACACGGACTGACGCTGTTTTCAGTAGAATTACCTTGGTGTCTAGTTTTTGTGCAGAAAAACAACTATCAGGAAAAATCTCGGAAAATATGCCAAAAATTATATTTCACCAGAAGATCCACAGAGCCAGAAGACGAAACGGAGCGGAGGCCTAGGGGGCCCACACCCCTGCCAGGCGTGTGTGGGCCCTGTCTCACGCCTAGGGGGTGCGGCCACCCCAGGCACCCCCTCGGGTTCCCTCTGCGCCTATAAGTTGCCCCTTGACCTAAAAACCGAGGGGGGTTCGACGTTTTTCTAGAAAGAGTTCCGCTCCGCCGCCACCATCAGAAACCAAGATTTGGATCCAGAAACTTTGTTCTGGCACGCTGCCGGGACGGGGAATTTGGAGAGGATCATCGCCATCGTCATCACCAACGCCTCTCCATCAACCATCAATGTTTCCCTCATCCATGAGTGAGTAATCACCTGCTGTAGGCTTGGGGATGGTAAGGATTGGATGAGTTCTATCATGTAATCGAATAAGATTGTTAGGGCATAGTGCCTAGTATATCTATTAGTGCTATTTGACTTTGTTGCAACTCGTTGTGCTTAATGCTTGTCACTAGGGCCCGAGTGCCATGATCTTAGATCTGAACTTATTATTGAATCATTATGATAGTATTGTTTGTGATCTTATCTACAAGTTGTGTACACATATCATCGTCCGGATCTGAAGGCCCCAAAGTGATAATAATTGGGACAATCGGAGGGGGTGGCTGTGGTGTGAGGATCACATGTGTTCACGGAGTGTTAATGCTTTTGCTTCGGTTCTCTATTAAAAGGAGCACCTTAATTTCCAGTAGTTCCCTAGAGGCCCCGCTACCACAGGCTGGCTAGACAGAAGATGTTGTGCAAGTTCTCATTGCGAGCATGTATGACTATATTTGGAGCACGTGCCTAGGATTGTTTATTTCTTGGATGCTTGTTATTATTTATCTGCAGTGCCCTAGATCTTGAAGTTACATGTTTAGACTCGTCTATGCAACGCCCATCCATCCATCCCTTTGCCTACCGCACTCGAATCCCACTGTTTACCGTCACTCTTACTATTGCTCGTGTTCTACTGTTGTTGTTGCTTTGCTGTTGCTACTGATAAACTTCTATGAGCAAGAACTATTTCCAGGTGCAGCTGAATTGACAACTCAGTTGTTAAGGCTTGCAAGTATTCTTTGGCTCCCCTTGTGTCGAATCAATAAATTTGGTAATAATATCCGCAAAGACTGTTGCGATGCCCTAAACTTGTGGGTCATCAAGACTATTTTCTGCTGCCGTTGCCGGGGAGCATAGTTTTATTTGTAAGTTCACTTGGATCTATTATTGTTCATTGCTACTCCTTTCATCATGGGGAAGTCTCGTGATGGAAAGTTACCTATTTTACCATCCACTACAAGAAGAGGTACATTCCTAAACACCTCTGTTGCTCTTGATTCACCGTCTAGTAAGCTTATTACACCACCACCACATACTCATGCTACACACACTGCTACTACTGCTGAATCTGAAACTGCTTTTGATGCTCATGATGTTACTTCTAATGTGCTTGATGCGAGCGGTTCATTAGGTCCTTTCCTAGATGCTACTATGGCTAGTCTAGGAAATACCGAAACTCCTAGTGAAGACACTGTTACACCTATTAGCTCACCTGAGTCTAGAGAGAGTTATGATATAATGATGGTTACATTGAGTTCACTGATGAATTTGATGAAGAGTGCCGAAACACACGTGGTACTAGTGCTATTAAGATTCTCCTTGCTAGACGCACCATTATTCCTAAGTTGTCCTCTGATCCTAAGTTTGCCACCTCTCCCATAGATATTAAATATAAAGATTATGATTTATCTCTTGATTTATCCTATTTGGATATTATTGAGAAATAACCTTTTTGTGGGACTGAAAATGAGAGTGTTATGGCTCATATGAATGAGCTTTCTACTATGAGTGCTTTATTCTCTGATGATTTTAAGATGCGCAAGTACTTTGTTACTAAGATCTTCCCTTTTTCACTAAAAGGAGAAGCTAGGGATTGGTTTAATAGATTACCTCCTGGTTTCATTGATAGCCCTGATTGCTTGATTGCTTCTTTCTTCCAAAAATATTTTCCTCCCAGTGCTAGACATGCTGCTTTGCAGATACTTTTTGATTTTAAACAAGGAGAAGAAGAGAAATTGCCTGAGTTATGGACAAGGTTCTGTGCCTTGATTCATGCACATCCTGGATGTCCATTACCTAAGAATGAGCTTCTTGATATTTATTATAATGGACTAACTGATGATTCTAGGACATACCTAGATAGCTTTGCTGATTGTGTTTTCAGGAAAAGAACTCCTAGAGATGCTGAAGAATTAATGGCTAAAATAAGCAAGAATTATGATGATTGGACTTCAATTGAGCTAAATACACCTGAGACTATTATTCCTGAACCAGTTGTTCCTAAACCAGTTCCAATACCAACACCGAAGAAGAGGGGAGTTATTTCATTAAATGATGAAGTAATGAAGGAAGCTAATAAGTGTATAAAGGAGAAAGGTATTAGAGCTGAAGATGTGAAGAATCTACCTCCTATAGAAGAATTATGCAAGCCAATTCCTCACTCATCTACTATTGAGGTACACTCTCTCCAACACTTTGATGAAGGTGATATTCCCTTTGGTAAGCCTCCTGATCAATGTCTAGAGGAATTTGACATTTTTATTGTTAAACAAGGTAATTTTAATAAACAAGTTCAGAATCATTTATTGGAAAACTCTAGAGCTACCAATGAGTTGAAAGATATTGTGGAAAGAACTTTTAATGATATTAAAATGCTTTGTAAACAATTTAAATGGTTCAAACCCAACTTGATCAGCTTGCCAAGGTACAAAAGGATATGCTAGTTAATGCCTCAGGAGATAAACATGCTTATGGAATTAGACTAGGAGTGGTATAGCTACTCAAGATCCTTTATATCCTGAAGGACACCCTAAAATAATTGAGCAGGATTCTCAACAAGGTGAGAGTAGTGCTAGTCCTCGTAAGAGGAAGAAAAAGAAACACAAAATAGTTGAGGAACCACTTGAACCTGCTGTAGATCCTAATAGTATATCTGTCTCTGATGCTGAAACTGAGAGTGGTAATGATAAAAATGATGCTACTGATAAGGAGGAAGGTGAGGAAGAACCTGAGAAGCACACTAAGAACACTAGGTACACAAAGGAAGATTTTATTGCTAAGAAACATGGTAATGAGAGAGAACCTTGGGTGCAGAAACCTATGCCTTTTCCAGGTAAGAAACACAAGTCAAAGGAGGAAGAACGCTACAACAAGTTTTGTGAGTGGATGAAACCTTTATTTATGCAAATTCCTTTGACTGATGCTATTAAATTGCCTCCTTATTCAAAGTATATGAAGGACATTTTCTCTAATAAAAGGAAGATTCCTAATGAGGAGATTTCTACTTTGCTTGCTAATTACTCCTTCAATGGTAAGGTTCCAAAGAAACTTGGTGATCCAGGTATACCAACTATTCCTTGCTCTATTAAGAATAATTATGTTAGAACTGCTTTATGTGATTTGGGAGCTAGAGTTAGTGTTATGCCTTTTTCTCTCTACAAGAGACTCCATCTAGAAAAGTTGATATTGCAAGAACAAGTATTATAGTTGCAGCTTTGACAACATGACTAGAAGTTTCTTCATAGTCTATACCATACCTTAGTTTAAAACCTTTGGCGACGAGACGTGCTTTATACCTATCAATAGTACCATCAATATTCTTCTTGATAGGATACAACGATTTACAACCAATAATAGTTTTGTTGGAGCTTGGAGGTACAAGGTGGCAGGTATTTATTTGCCATCAGTGTGCATCATATTCATCTTGAATGGCATGCTTCCAAGTGGTATCATTGTGAGCTTGTTGGAGATATGCCCAAGAGGCAATAATAAACGTAGTTATTATTATATCTTTGCGTTTATGATAAATGTTTACATTCATGCTATAATTGTATTAACCAGATACATTAATACTTGTGTAATTTGTAAACTTGTTAGAGTCCCTAGTAAAGCCTCTTTGTAATACTAGCTTGTTGGTTAATAGATGATCATGGTTTCCTGATCATGAACATTGAGATGTTATTGACAACATGATCATTTCATTAGGAGAATGGTGTGATGGACATACTCCTATAGATAAGTGTAGCATAAATATCAAGTCATTTCAATAGTTTGTTTGCTATAAGCTTTTCGATACATAGTAACCTAAATCTATCGACCATGAGATCATGTTAATCACTGATACGTCCAAAATGTATCTACTTTCCCGAACACTTTTGCTATTGTTTCTCTTCTAAACTTGTGTGATTTGGATACAACTAACACGGACTTACGCTGTTTTCAGCAGAATTACCTTGGTGTCTAGTTTTTGTCCAGAAAAACAACTATCAGAAATAATCTCAGAAAATATGCCAAAAATTATATTTCACCAGAAGACCCACAGAGCCAGAAGACGAAACGGAGTGGAGGCCTGGGGGGCCCACACGCCTGCCAGGCGTGGGTGGGCCCTGTCTCATGCCTAGGGGGTACGGCCACCCCAGGCACCCCCTCGGGTTCCCTCTGCGCCTATAAGTTGCCCCTTGACCTAAAAACCGAGGGGGGTCAACGTTTTTCTAGAAAGAGTTCTGCTCCGCCGCCACCATCAGAAACCAAGATTCGGATCTAGAAACTCCGTTCTGGCACCCTGCGGGGACAGGGAATTTGGAGAGGATCATCACCATCGTCATCACCAACGCCTCTCCATCAACCATCAATGTTTCCCTCATCCAAGAGTGAGTAATCACCCGATATGGGCTTGGGGATGGTAAGGATTGGATGAGTTCTATCATGTAATCGAATAAGATTGGTAGGGCACATTTCCTAGTATCTCTATTAGTGCTATTTGGCTTTGTTGCAACTCGTTGTGCTTAATGCTTGTCACTAGGGCCCGAGTGCCATGATCTTAGATCTGAACTTATTATTGAATCATTATGATAGTATTGTTTGTGATCTTATCTACAAGTTGTGTACACATATCATCGTCCGGATCCAAAGGCCCCAAAGTGATAATAATTGGGACAACCGGAGGGGATGGCTGTGGTGTGAGGATCACATGTGTTCATGGAGTGTTAATGCTTTGCTTCGGTGCTCTATTAAAAGGAGCACCTTAATTTCCAGTAGTTCCCTAGAGGCCCCGCTACCACAGGCTAGCTAGACAGAAGATGTTGTGCAAGTTCTCATTGCGATCACGTATGACCATATTTGGAGCACATGCCTAGGATTGTTTAGTACATGGATGCTTGTTATTATTTATCTGCAATGCCCTAGATCTTAAAGTTACATGTTTAGACTCATCCATGCAACGCCCATCCATCCATACCTTTGCCTACCGCACTCAAATCCCACTGTTTACCGTCACTGTTACTATTGCTCTTGTTCTACTATTGTTGTTGCTTTTGCTGTTGCTACTTATAAACTTCTGTGAGCAAGAACTATTTCCAGGTGCAGCTGAATTGACAACTCAGTTGTTAAGGCTTGCAAGTATTCTTTGGCTCCCCTTGTGTCGAATCAATAAATTGGGTAATACTATCCGCGAAGACTGTTGCGACCCCCTAAACTTGTGGGTCATCAAGACTATTTTCTGGTGCCATTGCCAGGGAGCATAGCTTTATTTGTAAGTTCACTTGGATCTATTATTGTTCACTGCTACTCCTTTCATCATGGGTAAGTCTCGTGATGGAAAGTTCCATGTTTTACCATCCACTACAAGAAGAGGTACATTCCTAAACACCTCTGTTGCTCTTGATTCACCGTTTGTTATAAGTAATCTTATTACACCACCACCACATACTCATGCTACACACACTGCTACTACTGCTGAATCTGAAACTGCTTTTGATGCTCATGATGTTACTTCTACTGTGCGTGATGCGAGTGGTTCATTAGGTCCTTTCCTAGATGCTACTATGGCTAGTCTAGGAAATACCAAAACTCCTAGTGAAGACACTGTTACACCTATTAGCTCACCTGAGTCTAGAGAGAGTTATGATATAATGATGGTTACATTGAGTTCACTGATGAATTTGTTGAAGAGTGCCAAAACACACATGATACTAGTGCTATTAAGAGTCTCCTTGCTAGACGCACCATTCTTCCTAAGTTGTCCTCTGATCCTAAGTTTGCCACCTCTCCCATAGATATTAAAGTTAAAGATTATGATTTCTCTCTTGATTTATCCTATTTGGATATTGTTGAGAAATAACCTTTTGTGGGACTGAAAATAAGAGTGTTGTGGCTCATATGAATGAGCTTTCTACTATGAGTGCTTTATTCTCTGATGATTTTAAGATGCGCAGGTACTCTGTTACTAAGATCTTCCCTTTTTCACTAAAAGGAGAAGCTAGGGATTGGTTTAATAGATTACCTCCTGGTTCCATTGATAGCCCTGATTGCTTGATTGCTTTTTTCTTCCAGAAATATTTTCCTCCCAGTGCTAGACATGCTGCTTTGCAGAGACTTTTTGATTTTAAACATGGAGAAGAAGAGAAATTGCCCGAGTTCTGGACAAGGTTATGTGCCTTGATTCATGCACATCCTGGATGTCCATTACCTAAGAATGAGCTTCTTGATATTTATTATAATGGACTAACTGATGATTCTAGGACATACCTAGATAGCTTTGCTGATTGTGTTTTCAGGAAAAGAACACCTACAGATGCTGAAGAATTAATGGCTAAAATAAGCAAGAATTATGATGATTGGACTTCAATTGAGATAAATACACCTGAGACTATTATTCCTGAACCAGTTGTTCCTGAACCAGTTCCAAGACCAACACCGAAGAAGAGGGAAGTTATTTCATTAAATGATGAAGTGATCAAAGAAGCTAAGAAGTGTCTAAAGGCGAAACGGATTAGAGCTGAAGATGTGAAGAATCTACCTCCTATAGAAGAATTATGCAAGCCAATTCCTCACTCATCTACTATTGAGATACACTCTCTCCAACACTTTGATAAAGGTGATATTCCCTATGGTAAGCCTCCTGATCAATGTCTAGAGGAACTTGACATTTTTATTGTTAAACAAGGTAATTTTAATAAACAAGTTCAGAATCATTTATTGGAAAAATCTAGAGCTATCAATGAGTTGAAAGATATTGTGGAAAGAACTTTTAATGATATTAAAATTCTTTGTAAACACTTTCAAATGGTTCAAACCCAACTTGATCAGCTTGCTAAGGTACAAAAGGATATGCTAGTTAATGCCTCAGGAGATAAACATGCTTATGGAATTAGAACTAGGAGTGGTATAGCTACTCAAGATCCTTTATATCCTGAAGGACACCCTAAAAGAATTGAGCAGGATTCTCAACAAGGTGAGAGTAGTGGTAGTCCTCATAAGAGGAAGAAAAAGAAAAAAAAATAGTTGAGGAACCATTTGAACCTTCTGTAGATCCTAATAGTATATCTGTCTTTGATGCTGAAACTGAGAGTTGTAATGATAAAAATGATGCTCCTGATAAGGAGGAAGGTAAGGAAGAACCTAAGAAGCACACTAAGAACACTAGGTACACAAAGGAAGATTTTATTGCTAAGAAACATGGTAATTAGAGAGAACCTTGGGTGCATAAACCTATGCCTTTTCCAGGTAAGAAACACAAGTGAAAGGCGGAAGAACACTACAACAAGTTTTGTGAGTGGATGAAACCTTTATTTTTGCAAATTCCCTTGACTGATGCTATTAAGTTGCCTCCTTATTCAAAGTATATGAAGGACATTGTCTCTAATAAAAGGAGGATTCCTAATGAGGAGATTTCTACTTTGCTTGCTAATTACTCCTCAATGGTAAGGTTCCAAAGAAACTTGGTGATCCAGGTATACCAACTATTCCTTGCTCTATTAAGAATAATTATGTTAGAACTGCTTTATGTGATTTGGGAGCTGGAGTTAGTGTTATGCCTTTTTCTCTCTACAAGAGACTCCAGCTAGAAAAGTTGATACCAACTAATATATCTTTGCAAATGGCTGATAAGTCAACTACTATTCATGTTGGTATATGTGAGGATGTTCCTGTTCAAGTGGCTCATAATTGCTTGGTTTTGACTGATTTTGTTGTGCTTGAAATGCTTGAAGATGATAATATGTCTATTATTCTTGGGAGACCTTTTCTTAATACTGCAGGTGCTATTATTAATTGCACTCAAGGAAAGGTAACATTCAATATTAATGACAAAGAGCATATTGTCTATTTCCCCAAGAAGGTTGCTAGAAGTTATTGCCTGAATTCCATTGAAAATATTGAGAGCATAAAGGTTGGAGAAATATATTGTCCCATTCCACAAGAAAATTTTGAAACTATTATGATTGGGACCATTGCTATCAAGTATGAGGTAACGTAATCACCTTGTGGAATGCAAAGTTTTGTTTCATATAAGATTGTTTTGGTAACAAGACTTGATCAACCTTGTTAACAAAAGGATTTTAGTGAACAAAATAATGTTCCACTGTGGTTATTCTTGCTTTCTTTTATTTTTCTCCTTCCTAGTCTTTGCCTTTATTTTGCTAGCTTTGGTTTTGTTAGTTGTTTGATTGTTAGAGTGTCTTAGAACTTCTGTAGTTTGGCTTTTGGTTTGCTTTTTCTTCTTCTAAAAAAACTGTTTCTGCGAGAAAATCAATTTTCATACCCTAAAAATTGGCCAAAAATAAAGTTTCCCGAAAAATCCCAGAAAATTCAAAATAAATTTTTTCCTCGAAAAAGGGGGCAGAGGGGTACCTGGAGTGCCTAGGGGGCCACCCCAGGCACCCACACCCCAGGTAGGCGCGGCCTACCCATGGGTGGCGCCTAGGGGGGTCTGGCCCACCTAGGGCCCTCCAAAGTGGCCCCTCACAGCCATCTTATTTCTCTCTCTCAAAAAACACAGGAAAACTTGCTCAAGCTCGAGTTCCTGCTGTTCTTGCTCGCGATTTTCGATCTCCTTGCTCAGCCCATCTTTGCTGCTGATTTTTGGAGGGATTGCTCCTTGGTATGTGCCTCCTCCACTTGTCCAATTAGATTTGTGATTGGTAGATTGTATCTTGAGTATTTTGCTGCTATAGGTGACAGGTTGTGTGAGCTTGCATGCTTGTTCTATGCTTAGATATTTCATTTTAATGCATGTGTATCCCTCTAGCAAGTTCCTAAAGTAGTTGCTCATCATTTATCAACTTGGAAATCACTTGGTTTCATGTTTGTCTACAAATTTCAACAAGGAAGATGAGTGCTTATCCACTGAATCAATATGACTTGATGGTGCCTAAGCCAATGAAAGTTCATCGTGAGGAAGGAGTTTTCCCTTCCATATATCCATGCCATGAATTTATGAGAACTGCAGGAATCATCTAGGATTTCCAAACTATGGTTACCAATGCAGGATTGGAACACTTTGTTAAAGGTGAACCCTTTCAATTTGTTAAGATAACCATGGCATTTGTGCAGGACTTCCCGTTTACTTGGTCTACATCTAATCCCATGGTCCATCACAAAATATACAATATACATGTCGACCTGACTTTTGCTGATTTCTGTGCAGCAATTAGATTACCTCAGTGGGGATCTTGTGAGAAGATCAAGGAGAGGCCCAAGTCACTTATGGATTTATATGTTGAGATTTGCCAAGGTTTCGAATTCTCAAAGGAAAGTGGTAAAATTCGGAACATTCAATTCCCAGCCATTAGATATTTTTCCTATTTCATTACCAAGTGTGTTCTTGCTAGAAAGATTGCTAGAAAGTTATCTTCTTTTGATCTAGCTTTTATTGCAGCTGATGTGAATAGGAATAGATCTTATAGCCTGGGTGCTTTGATAGCTCACCGTCTCACCACCAACTGCGAGGAGGGTGGAATTTGTGGAGGTCTTACTGCTTCTAGGTTGCTAGCTTTCCATGGTTTAGAGCCTCACCATTCAGATTATCGGTTCACCATAGAAAGGCTTTATCTTGAATCCATGATTCAGCATGGTTTTGTTTCCTTGGGATCTAATGTGAGAAGTTTACCGTATGAATTATCTTTTGCCCAGTAAGGTTGGAGAAAGGGTAGGACTGAGAAAATAGTTTATTTCCTGCACCTGCTTTGTTTAACTTTGATAACAGGCAAGGATGGTCGCTCACGGAGGAAGAGTTTGACACATATGTGGCGGAGCTCTCCCAGCAAGAGGATAATGTCGGGGAGGATGCCGAAGATGATTCGGTTCAGCCCTCCAACGTGGGAGAGTCTTCATACCAGCAGCCCTCACTTGATTGGGCTTCTTCATTGCAAGCTCCTGACTATGATCATTCCTATGATGACCCACCAGCTTGGGGTTACTACCCGCGTTATTGAGCCCCACTTAGGCCAAAAGCCTAAGCTTGGGGGGAGGTATACTGACATCACACTCATCTATATATCATGTTCGGTTGGTTCTTTGTATATCCATTGTTTCGCTTTCTTGGTTTTTGTTGCTTCTTTCTTAAAACACAAAAGTACCAAAAATATTTTCGTTATTTCTCTTGGTTTGTTTCTTTGCTTTGGTTTGCCTTAAAATAAAAATCCAAAAATATTTTGCTTTGTTTGGTTTGTTTTTGCTTTGGTTGTTTTTGCTTTATTGCTTTCTTTAAAAAATCGAGAACACCAAAAATATTTGTTGTTCTTCTATGGTTTTGTGAGTTCTTTTGCAGGGTTCAGCCGTCCTCAGTGGATTATGATTGCATGTTATTATTCAAGTCACACAAGTGAAGGGCAATAATGAAGATTAAGACAACTCGAGGTGTGGTAAGAGGCTGGTAATGAACTCTATTTGTTTTCATTTTTGTACATATACTCATCATTGTGAGCATGCTTAGCCTGTTCATTGTAAGGAGTATGTTACTGATGGATGCTTAGTAGTTCTTGCTTGTCTATGATTAGCTCCATCTTGCTAATAGTTCGTAGCATGTCATATGAATGTTTGCGTGCATTGTTTTATTCATATTTTGGTCTGATATTGTAGTATCCTCCTCTGAATGTTTCATGTGAATCGACTTGGCACATG
The DNA here is from genome assembly GCA_916181665.1 of Avena sativa. Taxonomy (NCBI): domain Eukaryota; kingdom Viridiplantae; phylum Streptophyta; class Magnoliopsida; order Poales; family Poaceae; genus Avena; species Avena sativa. Next base: position 409,799,115 of record OV702281.1, on the reverse strand, counting down.
CTCACGCATGCATATGACTAAACAATAGTCAGTAAGCCTCGATGATTTATTTTGCCTCAGAGTTATAGTATCACTTTCATGCCATAATTAGTCATGTTTTGTTGCAAGCATGATTATGACAGTTATTGCTCTCTCGTTTGTCGCTCCCTCTCTTTTGCTAGCTTTCACTTGCACTGAGTATGAGATCTACATGTGCTTCCAACTCCCCGAAACCAATATTGCTAACTGTGTCCACTGTACCTACCTATTAGCATTATTTGCTATTTCAGTGCATATTCTATAGACTTCTGATTCAATAGACCCCCAAAGGAACAAAAAGAAGGATACAAATTAGATTGATGGATCAGATCGACTGATACCTCTTCGCGCATGGGGCATGATTGGGATTTAAAAAAATAGACCACGCACGTACTGCCTGCCAAAGCCTGTACGGGCCCAAAGCATGTCAGTATGCGGTTATTCTATGCATCCGACGTGGAAAGATAAGTTTCCAACTTAGATACCACACTTTCACGTGTCCGCTAATGTGGCAAGACCACGTAGGTGGTTTAGGGTGAGTACTTTTGGGCTCTCCGCGGGCTACCCTCGCGCACCCTCCTCTAATACACACGGGGAAATTCTACCCTTCGGGACGTTTACAACTTTTTAGAGTGGGGGTCTATGGAATCACAGCTCTATTCTATATGCCTTGTTTTCTTCCAAATAAAATGTTTGTCTGTTTTGAGAAAGTTAGTTAGTAAAGCTCTCACGAACTTGACGGCACGCTTTATTCCTTGCACTTAATAATCCTGAACCATTGTGTCTTGTCCATGAAAGTTATATGCTTATAAATTATATGCTGGGAGTCAGCAGAACCGTGCTTTCGCGGGGAATGCTTTCAACACTTTTTGGATATCCTATCAAGTTGATACCTTGCTCTTTTGTTTGTGGATGTTGTCGATGTGAAATAAAAGGGGAGCTTGTGAGTTCATGGAGTATATATATGTGTTAGAGAAACGTCTGGGCCGCTAGCCTAAGCCATGCCTAATCATGGTGGAAACTTGCAGCATCACCATAATGAGCATTCTATTAAGCATCCTCAAAAAAATCTGTGCAACATAGTAAATAAAAAGATCGCTGAGATGCTCATTGTCTGCTTGCCTTGTCATTTTGATCACGGGATAGCTCATGTATCATGTGCAAGGGGTACCCCGTTGGCGGTTCTCTATGATATGCATGTATGTACAATGACAAGAACTTGCAGGTAACCAAAGTTGAGTAGCATGCGGAGCGGCCCTCATACTCAAGGGACTTGGGATTTCCAGTTTATGGTCTGTCAAGCATATAACTCATACTGGAACTCACTTTCACCTTAACCATATGCGAAGTCCTTTTATCGCACTCAGTTTTCAAATGAATTTCTTGAGGACAAGCAATAAGATAAGCTTGGGGGGAGTTGATACGTCCAAAATGTATCTACTTTCCCGAACACTTTTGCTATTGTTTCTCCTCTAAACTTGTGAGATTTGGATACAACTAACACGGTCTGTCGTTGTTTTCAGCAGAATTACCTTGGTGCCTAGTTTTTGTGCAGAAAATCAACTATCAGTAAAAATCCCGAAAAATATGTCAAAAATTATATTTCACCAGAAGACCCACGGAGCCAGAAGATGAAACAGAGTGGAGGCATGGGGGGCCCATACCCCTGCCAGGCGCGGGTGGGCCCTGCCTCGCGCCTAAGGGGTGTGGTCACCCCAGGCACCCCCTCGGGTTCCCTCTGCGCCTATAAGTTGCCCCTTGACCTAAAAACCGAGGGGGGGTTGATGTTTTTCGAGAAAGAGTTACGCTCCGCTGCCACCATCAGAAACCAAGATTCAGATCCAGAAACTCCGTTCTGGCACCCTGCCAGGATGGGGAATTTGGAGAGGATCATCACCATCGTCATCACCAACGCCTCTCCATCAACCATCGATGGTTCCCTCATCCATGAGTGAGTAATCCCCTACTGTAGGCTTGGGGATGGTAGGGATTGGATGAGTTCTATAATGTAATCGAATAAGATTGTTAGGGCATAGTGCCTAATATCTCTATTAGTGCTATTTGACTTTGTTGCAACTCGTTGTGCTTAATGCTTGTCACTAGGGCCCGAGTGCCATGATCTCAGATACAAACTTATTATTGAATCATTATGATAGTATTGTTTGTGATCTTATCTGCAAGTTGTGTACACATATCATCGTCCGGATCAAAAGGCCCCAAAGTGACAATAATTGGGACAACCGGAGGGGATGGCTGTGGTGTGAGGATCACATGTGTTCACAGAGTGTTAATGCTTTGCTCCGGTGCTCTATTAAAAGGAGCACCTTAATTGCTAGTAGTTCCCTAGAGGCCCCGCTACCACAGGCTGGCTGGACAGAAGATGTTGTGCAAGTTCTCATTGCGAGCACGTATGACTATATTTGGAGCACATGCCTAGGATTGTTTAGTACTTGGATTCTTGTTATTATTTATCCGCAATGCCCTAGATCTTGAAGTTACATGTTTAGACTCGTCCATGCAACGCCCGTCCATCCATCCCTTTGCCTACCGCACTCGAATCCCACTGTTTACCGTCACTGTTACTATTGCTCTTGTTCTACTGTTGTTGTTGTTGTTGTTGTTGTTGTTGTTTCTTTTCTGTTGATACTAATAAACTTCTGTGAGCAAGAACTATTTCCAGGTGCAGCTGAATTGACAACTCAGTTGGTAAGGCTTGCAAGTATTCTTTGGCTATCCTTGTGTCGAATCAATAAATTGGGTAATACTACCCGGGAAGACCGTTGCGATCCCCTACACTTGTGGGTCATCAATCACCATCACCGGATTGATGCTTTGATGACACCAAACACCACTTCATAACTGGGTGGCTATAAAGGTGGCATTGAGTGTTCGGAAAATATGTGTTGAGGCACATGGATCAAAAGTGGGATTTGTCCATCCATATGATAGATAGATATACTCTGCGCCCTCTCGGTGGATCCAATTGGATTTCAAGCATGTAACTGGATCACAAGGGATCACATATCACATGAACGAATAAAGAGTACTTATCAGTAATGAGGTTGAACTAAGTATGCAGAGATACCGACGATCAAATCTCGGATAAGTAAAGTATTGTGAGGCAATGGGAAATTGGTATCGTATGTAAATGGTTCATTCAATCATGAAGTAATCATAGAAATATGTGGGAGACATATGAAATTCCAGATTCCTCTATTGGTTATTGATCGGAGAAGAGTCTCGGTCATGTCCGCATTATTCGCGAACCGTTGGGAGACACACTTAAGGACTCGATGTTGTTTAGTAGATAGGAATGTGAGTAAAGAGACTGAATGTTGTTCGGAGTCTCGGATTGGATGCGGGATATCACGAGGAGATCAGGAATGATCCGTATAATAAGATTCATATAACGAAAGTCCAATTCCGGAGTTCGGGAATGGTTTCGGTGTTTTCACCAGAATGTTCTAGAAGGGTCTAGAAGGTCCACCGATCCAGAGTGGGAAGGGTACATGGATGTTCCATGACAAAGTGGAATGGTTGCATCATGTACTAGGTCAATTGGTTGTGCAATTGGAAGAGATAAATCAAACTCTACTTTGAAAGTCAAACGCCAATTTGAAAAGGTCAAACGCCAACATTGATTGCCTAGTGGAGGGAGGCAAGGAATCCTACCTAAGGGAGGATTCCTCCCTCTCCTTGCCTCCGGCCACACAAGGTGGAGTTGGGGGAGGATTCCCCTCCCCTTTCCGCCTCTCCCTCTCACAAATAGAGGGGATAGGGCACCCAGTTGACACACAACTCAAACCCTAGATTTGGCGCCACCACCTCTCAAGCCGCCGCCTAGGGATCTCCTCCCAAGTCGCCGACTAGGGGAAAGCCCTAGCCCTAGTTGATGTCCGCCAAACGCCTTGGCCCTCTAAACCCTAGATCACCAAGGCATCTCTTCTAGTCCACCATACCCACTCCAGCTTAGGCAAAGCCCTGCGGGATTTCCCCTCTAAACTCCAACACCACACCTTCGTGCTGCCGAAATAACGAGGAGAGATCTACAATCTTTGCTGCCTGCTGGAAAAAGGGAGAGGAAGGTCTTCATCGAGTACCGAACGTGTGACTGACTGCGGGAGCGCTGCCGGAATGTGGCTCCGGAAGGATCATCTACGCGATCTTGAGATCGGCAAGTGAACGACTACATCACCCACGAGAATTCAATCTCGTTAACCGCATTGGAATCTTTGAGGGTGAGTACTCTATCAACTCGTTGCTGCAATATAGTAGATAGATCTTGGCTTGTGTGTGTTCATGCGATAGAATTTTTTCCATGCTACGAACCCCTACAGTGGTATCAGAGCCGTGTCTATTAGTAGATCTGTTGCACGAGTAGAACATAATGGTCATTGTAGGGGTGGTGCTTTTATTATCAATTTCTTATTGTGTACTTTGCATCTTGCGGGATGGTGGGATGAAGCGGTCTAGGCTAACCTTACATGACATCATTCATGAGACTTTCTCCATGCTCGACATGAAACTTGTATTGCATAAGTGGATTTGCGGGTGTCTGTCTCTCCCACCATAGTGAAGATTCAATTTACAATGGGCACTTGATAGTTCTTGCATCAATGTTGTGGTTCTTGTTCGTAAGTTAGAACGATACTTATTGGAAAGCCCCAAACCATGTAAAACATGCAAAGAAAATTAGAGGCGTCTAACTTTGTTTTGCAGGGGTGTGTTGTGATGTGATATGGCCATGATTGTGATTATATATGATGTATGCAATGATCCTTATTGTAAGTCTGCAACTGGTAGGAGCCTTATGGTTGTCTTTTAATTTCGTTAAGACCTATGTGTCTATTATTCAAAGTAGTTGTAATAGTTGATACTGGCAGATGACCACCATGGAGCGGTGCCATTGACCTTGACGCCACGCCGGTGATGATGGAGATCATGCTCGTGCTTGAAGATGGAGATCGGAATCATAAAAATAAAGGCCATATCATATCACATATTATGAATTGCATGTGATATTAATCCTTTTATGCATCTTGTATTGCTTAGATCGCGATGGTAGCATTATAAGATGATCCCTCTCACAAAATATAAAGGAACAAAGTGTTCATCATTAGTTAGCACTGTTGCTAAGACTCGTTGTTTCAAAGCACCACGTGATGATCGGGTGTGATAGATTCCGTGTGTGCAGACAACAGGAGCAAGCCATATTTGCTCATGTGGAAACTAAGGTTAAACTTGACGATACTAGCATGTATAGACATGGTCTCGAAACACGGAATATTGAAAGGTAAAGCATGAGTCATATAGTAGATATGATGAACATGTTGATCGTTCGCCTTTGAAACTACATCTTTTCTTGTGATGATCGGACTTGATGTAGTGGATTTGGTTTGTGTGATCACTAAAGCAATGTGAGGGATATTTTTTTGTGTGGGAGTTCACCTAGATTAATTTAAGTATTTATTAGAACTCAATTTGTCATAAATTTAGTCTAAACTATTGCAAATATGTTGTAGATCATGGTGCCCCTACCATCAATTTTAATGCGTTCCTAGAGAAAGAAAAGTTGAAAAACAATGGAAGCAACTTCACGGATTGGTTCCGCAATTTGAGGATTATCCTTAATGCTGGTCAATTGACCTATGTGCTAGATGCACCGCTGGGTGACCCACCTGCAGATGATGCTACCGATGAGGTAAAGAATGTTTTCCTTGATCAGAAGAATCAGTATTCCACAGTTCAGTATGCTATCTTGTATGGTTTGGAATCAGAGCTTCAAAAGAGGTTTGAGAACTTTGAACCACATGATATTGCTCGTGAAATCAAAATGATATTTGAGGCTCATGCGGCAGTTGAGAGTTATGAAGCTTCTGAAAAGTTCTTTAACTGCAAGATGGAAGAGGGCAGCTCCGTTAGTGAGCATGTGCTTAAGATGTCTAGGCACACCAATAAGCTCCAGAGCTCGGGTATAGTGATTCCTAATGCTTTGGGGATTCATCGTATCCTCCAATCACTACCACCAAGTTACAAGAACTTTGTGATGAACTACAAAATACAGCGCATGGATAAGTCGTTACCAGAACACTTCTCCATGTTGAAGTCTGCAAAAGTGGAGATCAAGAAAGAGAACCAAGCTTTGATGGTCAATAAGACCACCAGTTTCAAGAAGCAAGGCAAGCCTAATAAAAAGGGTAACTTCAAGAAGGGCGGTAAGAAATCTACCGCGCCGTTAAAGAAGACCAAGGCTGGGCCTAAGCCTGATATCGAATGCTTTTACTGCAAGGGAAAAGGTCACTGGAAGCGAAATTGCCCCAAGTACTTGGTGGATCTGAAGAATGGCAACATCAAGAAGAAAGGTATATCTGATATACATGTTATTGATGTGTATCTTACTAGTAATCGTTGTAGTGCCTGGGTATTTGATACTGGTTCAGTTGCTCATATTTGTAACTCGAAACAGGTGCTGCAGAATAAAGGGAGACTAGCGAAGAACGAGGTGATGATGCGCGTTGGAAATGGATCAAAGGTTGATGTTATCGCGGTCGGCACGCTACCTCTTCATCTACCATCGGGATTAGTTTTATACTTAAATAATTGTTATTTGGTGCCTGCATTGAGCATGAACATTATATCCGAATCATGTTTATTGCTAGACGGTTACTTCTTTAAGTTTGAGAATAATGGTTGTTCGATTTATATGAGTAATATCTTTTATGGTCATGCGCCTTTGATGGATGGTCTATTCTTGTTGAATCTCGATTGTAGTGATACACATTCTCATAATACATGAGATAAACGTTTGAAATTGAATGATAATTCTACATACATGTGGCATTTTCGTCTTGGTCACATTGAAGTGAAACGTATGAAGAAACTCCATTCTGATGGACTTCTTGAATCACTTGATTTCGAATCACGATGCGAAGCATGTCTAATGGGAAAAATGACTAAGACTCCATTTTCTGGCATGATGGAGCGAGCTACGAACTTATTGGAAATCATACATACCGATGTGTGTGGCCCGATGAGTGTGGCATCGCACGGTGGTTATCGTTATATTCTTACTTTAACGGATGACTTGAGTAGATATGGGTATATATATTTCATGAAACATAAGTCTGAAACTTTCGAGAAGTTTAAGGAATTTCAAAGTGAAGTAGAGAATCAATGTAACAAGAAGATTAAATTTCTATGATCCGATCGTGGAGGTGAATATCTAAGTTACGAGTTTCGCGAGCATTTGAAGAAATGCGGAATACTTCCACAATTGACACCGCCGGGAACACCACAGCGTAATGGTGTGTCCGAACGTCATAATCGAACTCTCTTAGCTTTGGTTCGTTCTATGATGTCACTTACAGATTTACCGTTGTTGTTTTGGGGTTATGCATTAGAAACAACCACATTCACTTTAAATAGGGCATCATCTAAATCCGTTGAAACGACATCGTATGAATTATGGTTTGGGAAGAAACCTAAATTGTCGTTCCTCAAAGTTTGGGGTTGCGAAGCTTATTTAAAGAAGTTACAGCCCGACAAGCTTGAACCCAAAGCAGAAAAATGCGTCTTCATAGGATACCCGAAGGAAACTATTGGGTATACCTTCTATCATAGATCCGAGGGAAAAACCTTCGTTGGCAAGAATGGATCCTTTCTAGAGAAGGAGTTTCTCTCGAAAGAAGTGACTGGAAGGAAAGTAGAAATCGATGAGGTTGTCGAACCTTCTCTCGGATTTGAGAATAGCGCAGCACCGGAAGAAGTTCCTGTGGCGCCTACATCAATAGGATAGGAAGCTAATGATAAAGATCATAAAATTTCGAACAAAGTTACAACGGAACCTCGCAGGTCAACAAGGACTCGTAGCACTCCCGATTGGTATGATCCTGTTATGATTGTCATGTTGGTGAATGACACCGATGACCCTGTGATATATGAGGAAGCGATGATGATCCTAGATTCCAATAAATGGAAAGAATCCATGAAATCCGAGATTAGATCCATGTATGAAATCCAAGTGTGGACTTTGGTGGACTTACCATATGGCCGGAAGGCTATCGAGAACAAATGGATTTTCAAGAAGAAAGCAGATGCCGATGGTAATGTAACCATCTATAAAGCTCGACTTGTCGCAAAAGGGTTCGACAAATTGAAGGAGTTGACTACGATGAGACTTTCTCATCGGTAGCGAAGCTAAAGTCTGTGAGAATTTTGTTAGCAATCGCTACGTATTATGATTATGAGATATGGCAGATGGATGTCAAAACGGCGTTCCTCAATGAAGACATTGATGAAGAGTTTTATATGGTACATGTAGGGGTTCATAGCATCGAAAACAAAAATATTCTATCGCATGAACACACACAAGCCAAGATCTATCTACTAGATTGTAGCAACGAGTCGATAGAGTACTAACCCTCAAAGATCCAAAGCGGTTAATGAGAGCAGATTCTCGTGGGTGATGTAGTCGTTAACTTGCCGATCTCAAGATCACGAAGATGATCCTTCCGGCACCGCGTTCTGGCAGCGCTCCCGCAGTCGGTCAGACGTACGGTACTCGATGAAGACCTTCCTCTCCCTTGTTCTAGCAGGCAGCGGAGATTGTAGTTCTCTCCTCACGATTCCGGCAGTACGACGACGTGGTGTCGGAGTTAGAGGGGAAATCCCGCAGGGCTTTTCCTTAAGCCAGAGAGGGTTATGGTGGAGTAGTAGGGTTCCCCAGCATCTATGGTTTAGAAGCCGGAGAGTAGGAGGTGGTCGGCGGTGGCTAGGGCGGCGGCGACTTGGTGCTGCAGCGGCGGCAGGCGGCGGTGCGGCGGCGGCTTGGTGGGGTTGGGTGTTGTTGTGTTCTTGGGGGGCACCCCATCCCCTCTATTTACGAGAGGGAGGGGCAGATAGGGGAGGGGAGTTTGAATCCTTCGCCAACTCCCTCTCCAACTAGGCACGTGGTGGAGGGAGAGGAAGTTTCCTCTCCTCCCTCCACCAGGAAACATTGTCCCAGTTTGACTTTTCGAACTTGCCTTTTGACTTTCAATTTTGGAGTTTAATTTATTTCTTTCAAATGTCCAGCCAAGTGACCTAGGACATGATGCAACATTCCACTTAGTCATGACACATTCATGTACCCTTCCCCTTCTGGTCCATTGAACCTTCTAGACCCTTCTAGATCATTCCAGTGAAAACACCGGAATCATTCCCGAACTCTGGAATTGGACTTTCCTTATATGAATATTATTCTCCGGACCATTCTGGATCTCCTCGTGATATCCCAGATCCCATCTGATACTGCGAACAACATTCGGTCTTCCTACTCACATTCCATATCTACTAAACAACATCGAATCCTTAAGTGTGTCTCCCTACGGTTCGTGAATTATGCAGACATGACCGAGACTCTTCTACGATCAATAACCAATAGAGAAATCTAGAAATTCATATGGTTGCCACATATTTATACAATTACTTTGTGATCAAATGAACCATTTACATACGATACCAATTTCCCTTTGTCTGGCGATATTTTATTTATCCGAGGTCTGATCGTCGGTATCTCTGCATACCTAGTTCAACCTCATTACCGATAAGTACTCTTTACTCGTTCCTGTGATATGTGATCCCTTGTGAACCAGTCACATGCTTGAAAGCTAATTGGATGACATTCCACCGAGAGGGCCCAGAGTATATCTATCAGAACACTCTTGATCCATGTGCCTCAATACATACCTTCTGAACACTCAATGCCACCTTTATAACCACCTAGTTACAAAGCGGTGTTTGATGTCATCAAAGCATCCATCCATTGATGGTGATTATTATGATCTCATGGTCAAAGGATTTAGGTTACTATGTATTTGAAAGCTTATAGCAAGTGAACTATTTGAATGACTTGATCTTATGCTACGCTTAACTATTGGAGTATGTCCATCACAACTTTCTTCTAATGACATGACCTTGTTGTTAATAACATCTCAATGTTCATGATCAGGAAACCATGATCATATATTAACCAACAAGCTAGTTTAACAAGAGGCTTTACTAGGGACTCTTTTATGTTTACAAATCACACAAGTATTAATGTTTCCTGTTAATACAATTATAGCATGGTATGTAAACATTTATCATAAGCACGAAGATATGATAATAACCACTTTATTATTGCCTCTTTGGCATATCTCCAATAGTACAACTCAAAGGTTTTGTCGATCCTAAAGATGCTAACAAGGTAAGCAAACTTCAATGATCCATTTATGGATTGAAGCAAGCATCCCGAAGTTGGAATCAAAGTTTTGATAAGGTGATCAAAAAATTTGGTTTCATACAAACTTATGGAGAAGCTTGTATTTATAAGAAAGTGAGTGGGAGCTTTGTAGCATTCCTAGTACTATATCTAGATGACATATTGTTGATTGGGAATGATGTAGACCTTCTTAAAATTGTCAAAGATTATTTGAATAATAGTTTTCCAATGAAGGATCTTGGCGAAGCTGCTTATATATTAGGCATAAAGATTTATAGAGATATATCGAGACGCCTAATATCGCTTTCACAAAGTACATATTTGGACAAGGTTCTAAAGAGGTTTGGAATGGAAGATAGCAAGAAAGGGTTCTTGCCCATGTTGCCCAATACGACCTTGAGTAAAACTCAAAGTCCTACTACGGCAGAAGATAGAGAGAGGATGAGTAAGACTTCCTATGCATCAGCCATAGGATCTATCATGTATGCCATGCTATGTACTAGACCGGACATTTCATATGCTATTAGTTTGACTAGCAGATATCAAAGTGATCTAGGAGTTGATCATTGGATAGCGGTCAAAATCATCCTTAAGTACTTGAGAAGAACTAAGGATATGGTTCTTTCTTATGGAGGTGATGAACATCTCGTTGTTAATGGTTACACCGATGCTAGTTGGAACACCGATTCGGATGATTCTAAATCTCAATCTGGATACGTATTTACTTTGAATGGTGTAGCAGTGAGCTAGAGGAGTGCAAAGCAAAGCGTTGTGGCGAGATCTTCAACTAAATCGGAATACATGGCTGCTTTGGAGGATTCACAAGAGGCGATATGGATGAAGGAGTTCATTACGGATCTTGGTGTGGTCCCTAGGGCGCTAGACCCAATGGCTATCTACTGTGATAACATGGGTGCCATAGCCAATGCGCAGGAGCCAAGGTCACACAAGAAGCTGATGCATATCAAGTTGCGTTTTCACGCTATTCGAGACCATGTCCAAGATGGTGACATAAAGATTTGCAAAGTACACATAGATCTGAATGTGGCAGATCCGTTGACTAAACCTCTCCCGAGGGCAAAACATGACCAGCACCAAACCTCCATGGGTGTTCGGTATATTACCATGTAATCAAGATTATTGACTCTAGGGCAAGTGGGAGACTGTTGAAGATATGCCCAAGAGGCAATAATAAAAGTAGTTATTATTATATATTTGTGTTTATGATCAATGTTTACATTCATGCTATAATTGTATTAACCAGAAACATTAATACTTGTGTAATTTGTAAACTTGTTAGAGTCCCTAGTAAAGCCTCTTTGTAATACTAGCTTGTTGGTTAATAGATGATCATGGTTTCCTGATCATGAACATTGAGATGTTATTGACAACAAGATCATATCATTAGGATAATGGTGTGATGGACATACTCCTATAGATAAGCATATCATAAAGATCAAGTCATTTCAATAGTTCGTTTGCTATAAGCTTTCCGATACATAGTAACCTAAATCCCTCGACCATGATATCATGTTAATTGATACGTTGGAAACGTATCCATAATTTTTGATGCTCCATGCTTGTTTAGTATCTACTTTGTTTCACATGTCCACACTTTGAGGTGCTTTTTACAGGTTTTCTGGTACTAACCTATTAACAAGTTGCAACAGTGCCAGATGCCTGTTTTCTGCTGTTTTTGGTATCAGAAAAGTTAGTAAAGAAATATTCTAGGAATTGGACGGGACGAAGGACAAAGTCAATTACTTTCCGTGGGGAACAAGAAGTCCAGAGGAGAGCCGGAGGGGCCGGCCAGAGGGGCCAACCCCCCGCCCCCCCAGGCGCGGCCACAGGTGGGCCTGCACCTGGCTAGGGTTTGGTGGACCTGGCCGCCTCCCGGTCTCGCCCCTTCGCCTATAAAAATCCCCCGATGCAGAAACCATGAGTACCAGATCAGAAATCCACGAAACCGTCTGTAGCCGCCGCCACCATCGTACCTAGATCAGGGGAGATCTGAAGTTCTTCCCGGCACCCTGTCGGAGGGGAGATCATCCCGGAGGCCTTCTCTCCAGTATGATTCGTGAGTAGTTCCACCTTGGACTATGGGTCCATGTAGTAGCTAGATGGTTGTATCTCCTCCTTTGTGCTTTCATGTATAGATCTTGTGAGCTCCGTTCATGATCAAGATCTAATCTATTTGTAATCATGCATGTTGTGTTTGCGGGGATCCGATGGATATTGATATTATTATGTTGGTTTCATTAATGGTTTTATCTTTATGATTCTATCATGTCTGTGTTGTTTGTGATCTTGCATGTTCTCCGTTGCTAGTGGTTATCTTGGCCAAGTAGTTGCTAGTGACTCCAACAGGGAGTATTTATGCTCGATAGTGGGTTCATGCCTCTAGTTTCCAAGGGAAGTGACAATAATCTCTTCGGTTGTAGATGTGTTGTTGCTACTAGGGAGAAAACAACGGTATGTTGTTCATGGAACATGTGGACTGTTTACCTTACACACTTTGCTTAAAGCAGTTGTCTGTTGCTTGCAACTTAATACTAGAGGGGGTTCGGATGATAACCTGAAGGTGGACTTCTAGTCATAGATGCAGTTGGATGACGGTCTATGTATATTGTTGTATTTCCCAATCAACCTCATAGGATCTTTCTGGCTAGTAATTGCATTGTTATGCCTTGCTCAGTTCCTGTCAATTGCCCCGCTATAATTTTTTTTACCCTTCATGCCATGTTGTTTATCTAAGGAGATCACCTCTAGTGAACTATGGACCTCGGTCCAATCTCTACCATTGATACATCTTCCACGGTTACTTGTTTACTTGCTACAAACCATTACCTTCCACACGGTATGTTTAATCCTTTGTTACAGCAAACCGGTGAGCTTGACAACCTCACTGATTTGTTGGGGCAAAGTCTTGAGTTTGTGTTGTGCATGTCTCCACGTTGCTTGCAACACCTTTGAGACGTTTCTTCCTCCTCCAGGTTCGATAACCTCAGTCTCTACTGAGGGAAACTTGCTGCTGTGCTCATCACACCTTGCTCTTGGGGTTCCAACGAAGTGTCCCACGTCAACACTGGGTGCACGCATCAAGATTTCTGGCGCCATTGCCGGGGAGGCCAAGGACGTCTTCACAAGGGGAGTACTTCACTTCCTTTCTCTTTACTTTGTTTTTAGTTTTCTTTGTTTCTTTTGCTTGGTTTTGTTTGCCTCTTTTCAAAAAACCCCAAAAAATTAGTTCCTACTCTGGCTGCTGGTCTGTTATTGCCTTGCTTGGTCATGCTTTCTATCAATTGATGGTTTCTTTGAAACTAGTTCTTATTGGCAAGGTGGGTTCATGGAAGAACAAAAGTATTATTATAAGGAACACCGTTTGTCACAAAAAGGGAAACACTTATGGGACAAATTGATAAGTTGAATACTATTGCTAGAGACGTGTGCTCTACTTATAATGTTACTTATTGCTTTGATAAGTCTTATTGCTGCAGGATGTATAAACACCTACCTTTTCAATGTGAGTATAATGATAATTTTACCATATCTTCTTATGTTAAAGGAAATTATGACTTTTATGATGTGGAACAGATTGAAGAATTTATTGCTTTCAAGGGTGCATTTGAACTCGCTAGTTTACTTGAAAATACTGATGATGCACCTTCTAAATGTGAGGTTTATGAGATACTTAAATTTTGCTTTGATAATTACAAGGAAGCAAATGGCTATATTCTTGAATATTTTAACAAATGCTTTCCACACATGGAAGGTACTAATGCCTTGCAGGAGCCTATGGAAGAAGAAATTGTTGAAACTGGAAGCTCATTAGATGAAAAAGAGGAGGAGAATGATGAACAAAAAGAGGAAGAATGGATCTACCCATTCATATCTTCTAATGAGAGTAACTCTTTACCTCTTATATTATTTGATTGTCACCCATGCTTACCAAAGGAGGATGAATGTTATATTCCTGTGGAACCTTTTGAAATATCTACTTTGGGTAAAACCTGTGAAGGTTTTAATCCCACTATTTTTGAGCTTGATCGAAATTATGTGTTTATAGATCATGAAAAGCATGATTTATGTGATAGCTATATTGTTGAGTTTATTCATGATGCTACTGAAAATTATTATGAGAGAGGAAAATTTGGTTATAGAAGTTTTGATGGTATTGAAACACCTCTCTTTGTGCTGAAAGTTTTGAAGTTACTCTTGTCTTATCTTCCTATGCATGTCACTTTGTTCTTCATGAATTTATTTGTGTACAAGATTACTATGCATAGGAAGAGGGTTAGACTTAAATGTGTTTTGAATTTGCTTCTTGATGCTCTCTTCAACTTCAATTCATATTTCTTATGTGAGCATCTTTTCAAACTATCAAGCCTAACTTAAAGGCGTTAAAGAAAAGTACTTGTTGGGAGATAACCCAAAAGTTTCCTTGAGTCTTGGAAGTTATTACTTCTGTAATAACCTCTCCTTATCCTTTTTTTTTGCTTTTTGTGCCAAGAATGACCTCTAATGAGAGGAAAATAAGATTTGGGAAGTTGCTGTCCCGAAACAGATTTATGTCCTCCACCAAAAAAATTCGTGAGGAGGCTCTGTAACTAAGATTGATCTCAAAATTTACTAATAAATCCCCCAGTATGTTAGCGAACTTTCGTTAGTTCAACACTTTTTGATTTGAGCAACATAAGATGTTCGAAAAAAATCGTTTCTACCTGCTGGTCTGTTTTGACAGATTTCTGCCATTATTTGCATTTGCTTTTTATTGATTCCTTTTTGAGTTCTCTTTAGGTAATTGAGATTTTTGAAGGAGTTACTACTTTAGCTTGTGTTTTTAGTGAAAATCCTTGCTGTTCCAAAGCTTTGCCAGGGGTCTAATATCTTTTGAATAAGCTAATGTTGCTAATGAAGAATGTGTGAAGTTTTGTATGAAGGAAAAATTTCAGGTGTAGAGAGAGAATAATGCAATGAGATGAAGAATGGACAAAAGCTCAAGCTTGGGGATGCCACCATGGTGTCACCCCAAGAAATATCCAAGAGGTACAAGCGTCAAATCTTGGGGATGCCCAAGGCATCCCCTTCTTCATCAATAAAAAGCTCAGGTCTGTCTAGACACTTTGTTTTTATTGTGTCATGCACAATTGTGTTTTTTTGGAGCGTCTTAGTTTTAGTTTGCTTTGCTTAGGTTGTTTAGTTTGCTTTAGTAGTTTGGACCCCCGTTCTCGCTGTGTTGTTTTGCAAATAAGTTTGCTTGGTGTTTGGAAAGGAGTAGTAAGTTCTTGCTTGAAGTGCAAGAGCTTGCATTGACTGTGACTTAGACTTTAGCATGACATGCTAGGTGTTGTTTTAGCATTATGCTTAGTGATTATTGTTGTAGCATGTCTTGTTCCAAAAAAAATGGGATTGCTTAGTGTGCCTTGAAGAAATTATGCGTTGTTTTAGCATACAAAAGCATAGTATTGTGGTATTCTCCTTTGATGTTTTTGCTTGGGTTGACTTGGCACATGCTCACACCATGTTATAACTATGACAAGTCACCATTAGCCTCTATGATCATTTAGTCCTTGACTTGTAGTACCACTCTTTGCTTTGATTAGTTTGCTTTGTTGCATTGCATAATTATGGCCATTATTGCTCTCTTAGTTGGTTGCTCCCAGTCTTTTGCTAGCCTCCACTTGTATGAGTAAGTTCTACTCATGCTTCCAACTCCCAAGAAACCAAGTTATTCCATAGTTTCCACTATAAAATCCTACGCATGGTGTGTTACACCACTCCAAAGTATATTCTTGTTTTCATCTATCTTCCAATTAAGAACTATTTTGTTATGTGAAAACTTAGTGATTAAAGCCCTCACGAACTTGATGGCACACTTTATTCTTTGCCCCTAATAAACTTGAACCATTGTGACAACTTTGTTGTATATGCTTGCACTTATAAGTTGGAATTAGCAGAACCATGTTGTCACAAGGAATGTTTTAAACATTGCACTTGTACCTTGTTGTACTCAGTTGATATCATGTTCTTTTGTCTATGGATGTCACCGACGTGAAATAAAGAGGGAACTTGTAAGTCCATGGAGTTTGTATCTTGTGTTAGAGAAACGCCTAGGCCGCTAGCCTAAGCCATGCCTAATCATGGTGGAAACTTGTAGCATCGCCATAGTGACATCTATGAAGCATTCTTCTTATAAAAAAGAGACACATTGAGAAAAGAGGAAAGAGAGAAAAAAGCACCATATTCCCATGGTACATAAGAAGAATTATTGAGATTCTTATTGTCTGCTTGCCTTGTCATTTTGGTTATGGGAAATCTCATGTACCATGTGCAAGGGGTACCCCGTTGGCGGTTCTCAATGATATGCAAATACTTACAGTGAAAGAACTTACCTGGACCCAAAGTTGAGTATGCATGAGGTGTGGCCCTCGTATTCAAGGGGCATGAGATTGCCAACTTATACTCCGCCAAGCATATACTCCAGCTGCAACTTTAACCTTAACCACTTCAAGATGCTTATGATAGGGGCAATGAGGTATGAAAGCTAACAAGTACCATAATTTTTGGAAGCTCTTTTTGAAACTTGTAATCCCTGCTTCCTTTATAAAAAGGCCTTTCTTCCACCATTATTGATTCTCCACCTTCTACCTTTAGGCACCATTAAGAGAGCATAGTTTTCATTCTGTCTGCAGTGTTCCAAAGCTTATTAATTGATGCATATTGTGATATTACTTGCTCTTGTACTACTTTTTTCTAGTCACCCTTGTGAACTTTGAAGGTGTCCTATGCATTATATTGCTACTCTATGAAGGACAAGCTGATTCCCACTATGTTATGTTTTCTGCATGTGAAACAAACAAACGTTTTTCAGTGCATATTATTCATGATCTTTGTTTGTAGCTTGCCATGTTGCATGCATAGTTACTATGTCCTACTGTTAGAACTCCATCTTTCATGCACATGTTTAGAGTTCTTTGATCCCATCTTTCAATGCTTGCAAATGGTTGGATCTTTATTGTGAGGGTGCATGTCACCTCAAAAATTATTCTGTTTATCACTTACCTACTCAAGGACGAGAAGGAGTTAAGCTTAGGGATGCTGATACGTTGGAAACGTGTCTATAATTTTTGATGCTCCATGCTTGTTTAGTATCTACTTTGCTTCACTTGTCCACACTTTGAGGTGCTTTTTACATGCTTTCTGGTACTAACCTATTAACAAGTTGCAACAGTGCCTGATGCCTGTTTTCTGCTATTTTTGGTTTCAGAAAAGTTAGTAAAGAAATATTCTCGAAATTGGACGGGACGAAGGACAAAGTCAATTACTTTCCATGGGGAACAAGAAGTCCAGAGGAGAGCCGGAGGGGCCGGCCAGAGGGGCCAAATCCCCCCAGGCACGGCCACAGGTGGGCCCACGCCTGGCTAGGGTTTGGTGGCTCTGGCCGCCTTCCGGTCTCGCCCCTTCGCCTATAAGAAGACCCTGATGCAGAAACCCTGAGTACCGGTATGATTCATGAGTAGTTCTACCTTGGTTTGATTATTATGTTGGTTTGATTAATGGTTTTATCTTTATGATTCTATCATGCTATTTTTGGTTTGATTATTATGTCTGTGGTGTTTGTGATCTTGCATGCTCTCCGTTGCTAGTGGTTATCTTGGCCAAGTAGTTGCTAGTGACTCTAAGAGGGGGTATTTATGCTCGATAGTGGGTTCATGCCTCTAGTTTCCAAGGGAAGTGAAAATAATCTCTTCGGTTGTAGATGTGTTTTTGCTACTAGGGAGAAAACAACGGTGTCTTGTTCATGGAACATGTGGACTGTTTACCTTACACACTTTGCTTAAAGTAGTTGTCTGTTGCTTGCAACTTAATACTGGAGGGGGTTCGGATGATAACCTGAAGGTGGAATTCTAGTCATAGATGCAGTTGGATGACGGTCTATGTATATTGTTGTATTGCCCAATCAACCTCATAGGATATTTCGGACTATAATTGCATTGTTATGCCTTGCTCAGTTCCTGTCAATTTCCTTGCTGTAAATTGTTTACCCTTCATGCCATGTTGTTTATCTAAGGAGAGCACCTCTAGTGAACTATGGACCCCGGTCCAATCTTTACCATTGATACATCTTCCACTGTTACTTGTTTACTTGCTGCAAACCATTACCTTCCAAACCATACGTTTAATCCTTTGTTACAGCAAATCGGTGAGCTTGACAACCTCACTGATTCGTTGGGGCAAAGTCTTGAGTTTGTGTTGTGCAGGTCTCCACGTTGCTTGCAACACCTTTGAGACGTTTCCTTCCTCCTTCAGGTTCGATAACCTCGGTCTCTACTGAGGGAAACTTGCTGTTGTGCTCATCACACCTTGCTCTTGGGGTTCCAACGAAGTGTCCCACGTCAACACTCGGTGCATGCATCATTAATCACCATCACCGGATGGATTCTTTGATGACATCAAACACCACTTCGTAACTGGGTGGCTATAAAGGTGGCACTGAGTGTTCAGAAAGTATGTGTTGAGGCACATGGATCAAGAGTGGGATTTGTCCATCCATATGACGGATAGATATACTCTGGGCCCTCTCGGTGGAATGTCATCCAATTGGCTTGCAAGCATGTGACTGGCTCACAGGGGATCTCATATCACATGAACAAGTAAAGAGTACTTATCAGTAATGAGGTTGAACTAGGTATGGAGAGATAATGATGATCAAACCTCGGATTAGTAAAGTATTGTAAGGTTCCCAACCTTTAATAAGGTAGAGATCCCTGTGTTTACAATGCTAGTCCCTGGATCAATAGCTAGCATCCACAGTTAAGATGTAATATCAAGATACAAAGGTCATAATACAACTTTATAACCAGGAATAAAATAATTTATTACATCTTACATAGCTCATTTGGCTATGTCATTACTATGCAGCAGAATATAACAATAGCATGGGGTCCTTCATCTTCAAAGTAACACAGGCAGACATGTTTGTTGTAGACTTGTAATCCTAATCATTAAACTTCACTAATATCAAACAAACCTGCAAAATAACAAGTTACAGCCACAAGGGTCAATACATTTGAATTGTATTGGCAAGTCATACTATGGTAGTATAGTGGAGTCTATCATCTATATGCATTTGGCTAAGTGGAGCTTAGGCTTGCTTTGCTCAAAATAGATTTTCCTTATCATTTGAAAACTCTAAGTTTTTGCTTGACCAAAATATTTTCCAAGGCATCTCCCAATAGAAATTGGTGATCCTTTCAACCCTTGTTCAACCACAACATTTTAACTTAGAAATTAGGATGAGGAGATTCTTGATAGCTTCCATGTCTTGATGCTCAAATTGTCCTTTGCCAGGGACATGGCTAAGTACTTAGATTTACACTCTACAGAGGTGGTGCACTTTCCCCACAAGACTTGGTTTCACCAAGACAAGATCTTTCAGAAGCCTTCCCTTAGACCAGAATGGACGCGCTCCAACCTATCAAACCCCTACCACCAACTGTCCATTTGGCTAAGTTATTGCAACCTATATGATCCAGGCAGAGCCCATAATGCCAAGTGGCTGCACTTGAAGCTTCTCAACATTTGACATCTCAAATCTCTTTGTTCCTAGGTGGCCATCCACAAGTGAGATACACAAGGTAAACCATAGAAATGGGCCTTGTGAACCACTCAACACAAAGCATTCCTTCCATTCCACCCAGGTGATTCATTCACTTAGTTGTTTTATTAAACAAAACACAAGTCCTTGACTTGGAAATATTCCATAGTATGAATATATATCACCCTTGTTTTCTACTGGCTAAGCTAAGCATGATAGTAGTAGGAATCTTAACTTAGAAAATTTCTACTAAGGTTTCATCTACTAGGATTTCCCATGGCATAGTTTACACTTAGCAAAATTCCATGCAAGTCCTACTTAGAAATATCACTAATGCATAGTGAAAATAATGGGACAAAAGTATGAAGCATCACTTGCCTTTTTGGTAGAGAGTATAAGTTCACTCCTTGATCTTTGCAATGTTCACACACTTCAAATCACTACAATTCAATCAAGCAAACAATATTTAAATCTACCATTCAAGCAATTCATCACATAAAATGATAGAAACAAAACAATGCATGCAAACATGCAAAAGATTGTTTTATTTGTAAAAGTGGTTTCTAATGGGTCATAAACATTTGAAAACACCTAATGGTCATTTTATAAAGTAGCAAAATCATTTGCAAAAGATTTTACTTCATAAACCATTTTAAACAAAATCAATATTTTATGTGGTTGAAAATGTCTTTAGCAAAACAACAATTTTATGTGGTTCACCAAATACATTTTTAAATCATAAAACTTGGTTCTTGGGGTCAAAGAGTTTATTCCAAAACATTTCCCAAAGATTTTCTTCCAAAAGCATTTTAATAAATAAACATTACTTTTATTTGACTAGAAATGGTTTAAATCAAAAGTTTATTCTTTTGCTTCACCAAATGTTTTTTGACAATACAAATTGCTTTCTATGGTCAGTAGGTTCAAAACAAACCATTTGCCAAAGATTTCATATCAAAATTCATTTTAGAATAATTATTATATCCTAAACATGCATACACAAGTTTTTGCAAAAACAATCAATTTAACAGAAGCTTTTTACTAAACAAAGTGCATGGTCAGAAAGTACTTGTCTTGCTGATTCCATTGATATAAAATTTGCAAAATTTGGACGTGTGGTTTGAAAGTTAGAATTTTTCAAATTGGCACATCTAATAGAACAAATCTTGTTTTTAAAACAGACTCTGGGCCACGTGGAGCAATTTGATTGGCTGAAAACGTTTCGCGTGGATCGACAGACACAGACCGCAGGATCCAACTTGATCGCACGGCACATATCGAATACCCCTTCGTTTATAAGTGATTCTATCTAAGCCTCAGGATCAAGATCCAACGGTCCTAGTGTAATGACCTAGAATTGGCGGCGTTGGACTCTGACGCGCGGCGGCGGTGCTCGGCTAGCGGCGGAGCTGGCGAAATAGGAAGCAAGGGAACAAGGGGAATGGCTCACCAGAATCGCCTTGACGCACTGATGCTCAACGTGGTCTTCGTCAGTCGAGGGGCGCACGGGTGTAGTCGGAATTCCTCGCCGGAGATGCTCCTGGCGGCAGCACATTCAGAAGTCGTCGGAGGCGAGGCTGCAGGCCACGCGCGAGTATTGGCGAGCACCTGGAGATGCAAAAGACACAGACGAACCAAACGACATGATTCACTGGTCGAGGCGCGCCCGGAGTCGAGTTCTAGATCTCACCTGAGTTGCGGGGGTCGTCGGTGGCGTACTGGTGGAGACGTTGCCGATGTTCTGGGGCGCGCGGGGGCGAACTGATGCCACTGGGAGGTGCGCCAGGGTCTGTGGAGCACGCGTGTGTGGTCGAGGAGGCAAGGAGCGGCGAGAGGTGGTCGGAATCATCGTCAGAGCTCACCGGAGACATCGGCAATGCAAAGTAAATTAGGGGCAGCCTGGTGGTTCTCTCGTAGCGGGGTTTGAGGGGAAAGGAAGAGGAGAGGGGATTTATCAGGCGTGATCGCGAGGATTAATCGTCGAGCCATTGCAGCGTATTTACTTCGAGAAGTTAACGGCAGGAAACGGCCGGGAGGAGGGCGTGGTCTACGCGCGGGTGGAGACGATGGTGAGGTGGCTGTGGGGCCTGGCGTCAGCGAGATAGAGAAGGAGGAGGTGGGGTCCATCTGTCATTCGCTGTGCGGGTGAGTTATCGAGTAAAGAGAAAACGGTTCGGGGGTGCGAGGGAGTGGGCTGCTGGTGGGCTTAATGGGCCTGCTGGCTGGGTCGAGTCTGTTTCATTTTTTTATTCAGATTGTTTTTCTTTTTCCTTTTCTAATATTCTGTTTTGATTTTACTTAATTAATTCAAACATCAATTTGAATTCAAACCTCAACCAAAATTGGTGTAGGTTTAAATACTGATTAGTAATATAATCTGAAGTCAATTTTGGAATAAAATTTTATTCTTTTGGGGTCTTTTTAATTATTCAAAAAGGCCCTTGTTTTAAATCAAATAAGTTTTAATAATATTTTCAAACACCATTTAAATTCTCAAACCTTCCAAATCTTTTCAGTAGGTTTTTATTTGTTTAATAGGGTGTCAAATAATTCATCTTGAATTATTTGCAAAGTATTTAATATGATTCATAAATCATTTGAATTGGGTATTTGTTTTAATTCCAATGGAATTAAATATAGATTTAATTCCCTAAATCTTACTTGGAAGATTTATTTTATTTAAGTTAATTAAACAACTTTTATTTCACTTGGGTAAATTCCAAAATACTATTTTCTCATGAATTATATAATTATTCTTATTAGAGATTTGTCTTTATTCAAATGGAATTTGGTTTAAGCCATTTTATTTTATTTTGGAATTTCTTTATCCAATATTTTATTTGGATTTGGATTATATTCATTCAATTAGGCCAAGATTTAATTTGGTCTTTAAATATTCTTTATTTAATATTTCTTTCTTCATCTTATAAAATCCATATGTTTTTATTTATAGATCCAAACTTGGTGATTCCAATTTGTAAAATCTTTGTAAGGGTCCCAACCTTTAATAAGGTAGAGTCCCCTGTGTTTACAATGCTAGTCCCTGGATCAATAGCTAGCATCCACAGTTAAGATGTAATATCAAGAAACAAAGGTCATAATACAACTTTATAACCAGGAATAACATAATTTATTACATCTTACATAGCTCATTTGGCTATTACATTACATTGCAGCAGAATATCTATAAGCATGGGGTCCTTCATCTTCAAAGTGCCACAGGCAAACATGTTGGTTGTAGACTTTGTAATCCTAATCATCAAACTTTTCTAACATCAATCAAACCTGCAACATACAAGTTACAGCCACAAGGGTCAATACATTTGAATTGTATTGGCAAGTGATACTATGGTAGTATAGTGGAGTCTATCATCTATATGCATTTGGCTAAGTGGAGCTTAGGCTTGCATTGCTCAAAAATATATTTTCCTTATCATTTGAAAACACTAAGTTTTTGCTTGACAAAATAATCTTTCCCAAGGCAACTCCCAATCAAAGATTGAAGATCCTTTAACCCTTGTTCAACCACAAGTTTTTAACTTAGAAATTTGGATGATGAGATTCTTGATTGCTTCCATGTCTTGATGCTCAAATTGTCCTTTACCAGGGACATGGCTAAGTACTTAGATTTTACACTCTGCAGAGGTGGTGCACTTTCCCCACAAGACTTGGTTTCCCAAGACAAGATCTTTCAGAGGCCTTCCCTTAGACCAAAATGGACGCGCTCCAACCTATCAAACTCTACCACCAACTGTCCATATGGCTAAGTTCTTGCAACCTATATGATCCAGGCAGAGCCCATAATGACAAGTGGCTGCACTTGAAGCTTCTCAACATTTGACATCTCAAATCTCTTTGTTCCTGGGTGGCCATCCACAAGTGAGATACACAAGGTCAACCATAAACATGGGCCTTGTGAACCACTCAACCAAAATCCACCATTCAAGTCCCATTCCACCCAGGTGATTCATTAACTTAGTTGTTTTATTAAACAAAAACACAAGTCCTCAGACTTAGAAATTTTCCATAGTATGGATATATGTTCCACCCTTGTTTTCTATTAGCTAAGATAAGCTTGATAGTAGTAGGAATCTTAACTTAGGAAAATTTTCTACTAAGGTTTCATCTACTAGGTTTTCCTATAGCAAGGTTTATACTTAGCAAAATTCCATGCAAGTTTTACTTAGAAAAAATCTCTAATGCATAGTGAAAGTAATGGGACAAAAGTATGAAGCATCACTTGCCTTTTTGGTAGAGTATAGGTTCACTCCTTGATCGTTGCAATGTTCACACACTTCAAGTCACTACAAGTCAATCAAGCAAACAATATTTCAATCTACCATTCAAGCAATTCATCACATAAAATAACAAAGTCAAGGTAATGCATGCAAACATGCCAAGGATTGTTTTATTTGAAAAAGTGGTTCCTAATGGGTCATAAACATTGGAAAACACCTAATGGTCATTTTATAAAGTGGCAAAGTCATTTGCAAAAGGTTTCACTTTATAAACCATTTTCAAAACAAAGTATCATTTTATGTGGTGTAGAAATATTTTTACTAAGGCATTAACCTATAGGGTTCACCAAATATATTTTCAAACCATAAAACTTGGTGTTTGGGGTCAGAGAGTTTAAAACAAAACATTTCCCAAAAGTTTTCTTCCAAAACCATTTTTAATAAATAAACTATAATTTTATTTGTCTAGAAATGGTTTTAAATCAAAGAATTATTCTTTTGTTTCACCAAATACATTTTTGAAACCACAAAGTGTTTCCTATGGTCAGTAGGTTCAAATCACTCCATTTGCAAAAGATTTTATCCCCAAAATCAATTTTGAACAATTTTTACAATCTAAACAAGCATACAAATGTTTCTGCAAAAACAAACATTTTACCAGAGGATTTTTACTAAACAAATGGCATGGTTGGCTAGGTATTGTTCCACTGATTCCATTGATATAAAGTTTGCAAATTTTGTACGTGTGGATCAAAAGTTACAAGGGTTTCAAATCTGCATTTAAATCAGATTTCAAACTTTGTTTTAAATCACAGACTGGCCACGCTCACGTTTCTACTGGTCGATACCGGTTCGGGTGGATCGTGCTCTTTGGGGCGTTGGATTTAAACAAATCGCACGGCTCAGGCGTGCTCTTACCGCTTCGCTCTGTTCTAATTACAACCACAGGATCAAAATCTAACGGTGACAATCTAATCGACCTTACTCGGGCGGCGCTGACGGCGGCTGGCGGCGGCGCACGGTCAGGCGGTGGCCCTACGGCAGCTACAGGAAGCAAGAAGAAAGGGGGAGGTTCTCACCGTGTTCGCGGGGTCGAGGTGGTGCTCAACGTGGTTGCGAGGAGGCGAGGGGCGCTCTGGTTCTAGCAGGATTGCTCGCCGGAGTTCGCTCGGCGTCGGGCACGCTCTGGTCGACGTTGGGGGCGAGGCTGCGATTCGTGCCGAAGCAAAATAAGTACATGGTTAAACGCGGGAGGGTGTGGTGTACACGCGAGCATGATCGAGAAGTCTCGGGGTGGTCTAGCTTACCAGGGGGAGGTCGTCGGAGAAGAACCAAACGGTGGCGGCGGCGGTTGTTGTCGTTGCCGACGTTCTGGTGTGCGCGCGGGTGAGTTGGCGATGCGGGAAGGTCCGCCAGGATATGGGGATCACAGCTGCGTGCTCTAGGAGGCAAGAGGTGGCGTGGTGCTGCCGGAATCGTCGCCGGAGCGTCGTCGGACAGAGGGTGATGTGGCGAGGAATTGTGCGGCCTGGGGGCGTGTTGAGGTGGGGCGACTGAGGGGAAGTGGAGAGGAGGGGCAGACGCTTTAACGTGCGTGGTCAAGGGGCCGATTAATGGCGTGGTTAACGCGTATTACGCCGGACTTTATTCGCCTGCAATGGCCGGCGAGGGGAGGGGCGTAGTCCGCGGGTGAAGACGATGGATACGTGGCGGTGGGGTCCACTGGCAGCGAGAGAGAAGGAAAGGGAACGGGGTCCACCAGTCATTGGCTTAGTGGGTTTCTTTTGCGATGAAAAACGATTCGCTCGCTGAGAGGGAGAGGTGGCTAGGTTGGGCTTAGCTGGGCTGGAACTGGGCCAGATGGTTGGGCTATTTGTTTCTTCCATTTTTTTTGTACTGAACCTTTTTCCATTTCAATTTCTGTTTTGAAATTCAAATCACAAATCAAACAACCAAAACAATTCAAACATTCACCATACTTGTAATGAGTTTTGGTTCTGTTTAACAACATAAACCAAAGTCCAAAACAAAATAAAATAATTTTATTCTTTTTAGGATCTATTTAATAATTAAATAAAATAGACCTTAATTATTAATTCAAATAGGTTTTGATTTATTTAATAAAATCTCCATTTGAAAACTAAATATTATCAAAACCAAATCAGTAGGTTTTATATGAAAATATAAGATACTTGGAAAACTTGTTTAAAATAAAATAACATTTTTATTTTAGGGTCCATTAATAATTAAATGAATAGACCTTATTCATTTAATTCAAATAGGATTTGTTTTATTAAAATCTTTGTTTTGTAATCTAAAATAAAACCAAAACACTTCATTAGATTTTATTTGAGAATATAAAATACTTGGAAAACTTATTTAAAATAAATAAATAAGTTTTAGTGTTTATTTAAAATGGGAAAAGCCTTTACTTAAATAAAATTGGATATTAAATCCTTATTATTTTATTTAAATAAACCTTTACTATTTTTATCAAAACAAAACATTTTATTTCAAAAACTTGGCCAAGGTTTAATTTGGCTCTATAAAATAATCTTTATTTATAAATCCACCTTTTCTTTTGAAAACCAAATCTTTTTTATTAAAAGATCCAAAATAGTAATTTTAAATATTTTTAAGTTTATTGTTTATTTAACTTTTTTAATCCCTTTAGGATTTTATTTGATCCAAATAGGTTTTGAAAGTTTCCAAATGGATTCAAAAAGTTTCTTCTCACTCTGAAATTCAACAAAGTTTTATTTTATTCATTTATTTTTCACATTACAAGATTTGGAAAATCTTGGGATGTGACAATCTTATTTGATATTTATTTATCCTTTTAAATCCCTTTAGGATCATTTGCTCACCAATTTGTATGGATTCTAGATAAGTGCTTTATTAGCTTTGGAAATTACTTTTTCTTATCTTATTTAAATTCATAAGATTTTATTTATGGTTACAAATTAAGTGAAACCAATTTATATGGTCTTATAACATTTCTATTTGTCTTTCTTGATCATTTGTGAATGTTTGTTGACAAATTTTTATATGGATCAATGTAAGGTTCCCAACCTTTAATAAGGTAGAGATCCCTGTGTTTACAATGCTACTCCCTGGATCAATAGCTAGCATCCACAGTTAAGATGTAATATCAAGAAACAAAGGTCATATTACAACTTTATAACCAGTAAATAAAATAATTTATTACATCTTACATAGCTCATTTGGCTATCTCATTACAATGCAACAGAATATAACAATAGCATGGGGTCCTTCATCTTCAAAGTGCCACAGGCAGACATGTTGGTTGTAGACTTGTAATCCTAATCAATAAACTTCACTAATATCAAACAAACCTGGAACATAACAAGTTACATCCACAAGGGTCAATACATTTGAATTGTATTGGCAAGTGATACTAGGGTAGTATAGTGGAGTCTATCATCTAGATGCATTTGGCTAAGTGGAGCTTAGGCTTGCATTGCTCAAAATAGATTTTCCTTATCATTTGTAAACACTAAGTTTTTGCTTGACAAAATCATTCCCAAGGCATCTCCCAATAGAAATTGGTGATCCTTCAACCCTTGTTCAACCACAACATTTTAACTTAGAAATTGGGATGAGGAGATTCTTGATAGCTTCCATGTCTTGATGCTCAAATTGTCCTTTGCCAGGGACATGGCTAAGTACTTAGATTTTACACTCTACAGAGGTGGTGCACTTTCCCCACAAGACTTGGTTTCACCAAGACAAGATCTTTCAGAAGCCTTCCCTTAGACCAGAATGGACGCGCTCCAACCTATCATTCCCCTACCACCAACTGTCCATTTGGCTAAGTTATTGCAACCTATATGATCCAGGCAGAGCTCATAATGCCAAGTGGCTGCACTTGAAGCTTCTCAACATTTGACATCTCAAATCTCTTTGTTCCTGGGTGGCCATCCACAAGTGAGATACACAAGGTAGCCATAGAAATGGGCCTTGTGAACCACTCAACATAAACCATTCCGTCCATTCCATCCAGGTGATTCATTCATTTAGTTGTTTTATTAAATAAAACACAAGTCCACAGACTTAGAAATATTTCATAGCATGAATATATATTCCACCCTTGTTTTCTACTAGCTAAGCTAAGCATGATAGTAGTAGGAATCTTAACTTAGGAAATTCTACTAAGGTTTCATCTACTAGGATTTCCCATGGCATAGTTTACACTTAGCAAAATTCCATGCAAGTCCTACTTAGAAATATCACTAATGCATAGTGAAAATAATGGGACAAAAGTCTGAAGCATCACTTGCCTTTTTGGTAGAGAATATAAGTTCACTCCTTGTCCTTGCAATATTCACACTCTTCAATCACTATAATTCAATCAAGCAAGGCACAAATTCAAACTACCATTCAAGCAACATCACATAAAATTATAGAAACAAAACAATGCGTGCAAGCATGCCAAAGATTGTATTATTTGGAAAAGTGGTTTCTAATGGGTTATAAACATTTGAAAACACCTAATGATCATTTTTATAAAGTGGCAAAATCACTTGCAAAGGATTTCACTTCATAAACCATTTTCAAACCAAGTCATTATTTTATGTGGTTAAAAATGTCTTTAGCAATTTAATAATTTTTATAGGGTTCTCCAAATACATTTTAAAACCATGAAACTTGGTTCTTGGGGTCAGAGAGTTTATTCCAAAACATTTCCCAAAGATTTTCTCCCAAAAGCATTTTTAATAAATAAACATTACTTTTATTTGACTAGAAATGGTTTAAATCAAAATTTTATTCTTTTGCTTCACCAAATATGTTTTTGAAACTAAAAATTGATTTTCTATGGTCAGTAGGTTCAAAACAAACCATTTTCCCAAGATTTTATCTTAAAATCATTTTAGAACAATTTTTATATTCTAAACATGCATACACAAGTTTCTGCAAAAACAATCAATTTAACAGAAGCAAATTACTACACAAAGTGCATGGTCAGAAAATACTGGTTTTGCTGAATCCATTGATATAAAATTTGCAAAATTTGGACGTGTGGTTTGAAAGTTATGAATTTTTCAAATTGGAACATCTAATAGACAATTCTGTTTTAAATCAAACGGACATGGAAACGTGGCTGCTTCTTATTCGTCTGTACCGCTTCGGTTGGATCGAGCCTTCTGGGCCGTCAGATTTAAATGACTACGCACGGCACAGATCAAAGGATACCCCTTCGATTAAGTTTCTATCGCGAGCGTTGGATCTAAATCCTACGGTCCTCAACGCTTTTACCATTAACTAGCGGCGCTGGCGGCGGCGACTGGCGGCGGAGCGGCCTGGCGGTGGCGTTGCCGGCGATGCAGGAAGCAAGAGAGGGAAGGGAGATGCTCACCGAGTTTGTGGAGTGATGCTGAAGCTCAACGTGTTTGCAGTTTGTCGAGGGGCGCACGGGATCAGTCGGAATTCCTCGCCGGAGTCAGTGACGGCGTCGGTCTCGCTCAGACGTCGTTGGTGGCGAAGCTACAGAGCATGCTAAGATGAGTGGAAGATGCGGTCAGATGCGCAAGGTCCTGGCGTGCACAGGAGTATCAAAAAGAGGGGAAAGGGGGGTCAGAGCTCACCGTGTGGAGTCGCCGGAGTCGAGGCAGAGGGTGGCGGAGTTCAGTTCGAGGTTGTTGCCGAGCGTCTGAGGCGCGCGAGCGAGGGAAAAGCACTGGAAGGTGTAAGAGATGATGGCGAGCAAGCTCATGTGCTCTGGAGGCAGTGGGGCTAGAGATGGAGGCCGGAATCGACGGAGAATCTCGCCGGAGCCGTGGATGTTGCCGAGAGAAATTCGGGCAGCCCTGGGGCGGAAGAGGTGCGGTGAGTGAGGGAAAAGAGAGAGAGAGGGCAGGCGCTTATGTACGCGTGATCGAGGGGCCGTTTAATGGCGTGGTTAACGCGTATTAACTCGAGGAAACGGCGACAGAACGGCCGGGGAGGTGGGCGTGGTCTTCGCGCGGGTGAGAACGATGATGAGGTGGCAGTGGGGTCCGTTGT
Source organism: Avena sativa (assembly GCA_916181665.1). NCBI lineage: Eukaryota > Viridiplantae > Streptophyta > Magnoliopsida > Poales > Poaceae > Avena > Avena sativa. The sequence goes on along the minus strand of OV702281.1, from coordinate 409,768,997 downwards.
CAGCGTGAGGGAGAGAGGAGGAGTGGGTCCCGGTGGTCTGTGACTGAGTGAGTTCTTACCGCGGTGAGAAAACGTTTCGGGGAAGAGAGGGAGAGGTGGGCTGCGAGTGGGCTGAGTGGGCTAGCTGGGCTGGGCTGAGTCTTTTACATTTTTTTGTTCTCATTGTTTTTCTTTTTTCCTTTTCTAATATTCTGTTTTGATTTTGATTAAACTATTCAAACACTCATTTGAATTCAAACCTTTGCCAAATTTTGTGTAGATTTAAATATTGATTAGTAATATAATCTGAAGTCAATTTTTGAATAAAACTTTATTCTTTTTAGGGTCTTTTTAATTATTCAAAAAGGCCCTTATTTTAAATCAAATAGGATTTAATAATATTTCAAACACCATTTAAATTCTTTAAACTTTACAAATCTTTTCAGTAGGTTTTCATTTGTTTAATAGGGTGTCAAATAATTCATCTTGAATTATTGGGAAAGTATTTAATATGATTCATAAATCATTTGAATTGAGTATTTGTTTTTAATTTCCAATGGAATTAAATATGGTTTTAATTCCCTAAATTTTACTTGGAAGATTTATTTTATTTAAGTTAATTAAACAACTTTTATTCCACTTGGGTGAATTCCAAAATACTATTTTCTCATGAATTATATAATTATTCTTATTAGAGATTTGTCTTTATTAAAATAGGGATAGAATGGTTAATGCCATTTTATTTTATTTTATTTTGGAAGTTCTTTATCCTTTTATTTTATTTGGATTTGGATTCTATTCATTCCATTTGCTTATGGATTTGGCCAAGATTTTAATTTGGTCTTTAAATAATCCTTATTTAATATTTCTTTCTTCACCTTATAAAATCCATATCTTTTTATTTATAGATCCAAACTTGGTGATTCCAATTTGTAAAATCTTATTTGATATTTATTTATCCTTTTAAATATATTTAGGATTATTTTCTCTCCATTTGGTATGGATTTTTAGATAGGTTCTTTATTAGCTTTGGAAATTTAATTTCCTTATCTTATTAAATTCATAAGATTTTATTTATGGCTCCTAATTGAATGAAATCAATTTATATGGTTTTATAATATTTCCATTTGTCATTCTTGATCATTTTGAAATGTTTGTTTGACCAATTTTTATATGGATCAAATCCATAGGCTTGGAGATAGCTTGGAAATGATTTTTATTCCATTAAGGTTTAGGGTTTGGATTTATTTTCCAAGTGTTTAAATTTCCAGATGCATTTAAAGAGAAATGCATTTTACTTGATTTGAATTTAGTTGGATTCAAACATTAACCAATGTTTGTTCCAGATGGGATTTTAAGTTTCCATTTAGAAACAAAAGTTTCTTTTTACCCTAAAATTCAACAATAATTTATTTTATTTATTTATTTTTCACATTACAAGATTTGGAAAATCTTGGGATGTGACAGGCTACCACCCTTAAAATAAATCTCGTCCCGAGATTTGGGGAGGCTAGGGGTTACAAGTTGGCTCAAAGCAACTAGGGTACTACCACCCTTAAAAATTTTCCAACTAGATTACATCTTGGCTTGCTTGGGATCTTGTTGAAATCACTCTAGGCAAACATCTGCATAGTGTCCTTTGTTTCCACACTTGAAACATGTGACAAGGCTGAGATCCTTCATAGGCTTTATCTTGTGCTTCATCTTTTCTAGACAATTGCTTGCATAATGTCCTTGGTTACCACAATTGTAACATGTGATAAGATTGACTTCTTCACGTATCTTCTGTGGACAAGTTGACACATAGTGACCTAACTCTTTGCAGTTGTTGCACCATACTTGGCTAATCTCCTTATACTTTTTCTTCTTCTCTGGACATTCATTGGCATAGTGTCCCATTTCTTTGCAATGACAACATTGCACATGGATTTTGTCCTTCTTTTTCTTGGGCTTCTCCAAAGCTAAGAGTGCTTCTAGTTCATGTTCTTCATATGTTATCTCAAAGGTAGGAAAGTTTCCTGGTCTCCTTGACCTTTTCTTATTCCTTGGATAATACATATGTCTCCTCTTTGGTCCTTTAAATTGAGTCATATTGCATGGAGGTGCAAGCTGAGATTTTCCTTTGTCTTCATCCTTCTTGGTAGACTTGGCTCTCTCATGGTAGTCTACAATCAGTTGTTGCACTCCACCTTGTTTCCTTTGTTGAACTATGGAATAGATGGGGCATTGGATAGGGACATGATTATTTCCTTCACATAAGTAACAAGTAGCTTGGGTTGTGGGGCATTGATTAGCGGGATGTTTCTCTTCACAATTGGGGCATTGATCTTCATGCTCTTTGGAAATGTGATCCTTGTCTCCACAAATATTGCAAGCTTGGGTTCCTTCTAGGATATCATCTTTGTCATCCTTGTTGTCACAAACTCCTTTGAAAGAGTTGTTTCCCATGTTGATCATTTGATCTGTCACCTTATGCAACAATTGGGTTTGGGTTTCCAAAAACCTTTGCATGGTTGGATCTACCTCACTGGTGTTGGCTATAAATTGAGTTGTCACTTGGTTCAACTAGGTTTGGGTTACTATGAGTTCTCTCATGTTGTCCTCTTGGTTGTTGTTGTTGTCACCATCCTTGATGTTGGAGTTTCTTGGAGAAGTCATCTGTTTGGGTTGGTTTGGGATTAGAATAGGCAAAAGATTTTCTAAGGAATCAATTCTAATCACACACATCACAATTCACACAAGAAGTGTGCAAGCAATCACAAACAAACATTCCATTCAAACAACAAGTTCAAGCACATTTTTAAGCAATAAATATTTTGTTACACCACATAAGTTGGTGTGTTTAATTTTAAACTAAACATGGTGGTCCAACTATATGGTTCACTTGAGATCTTTCCATCCTTCTTGGTTGATTCTTCTTGAACAAGATTTTTTTGTATCCTTGGGAAAATTCTTGGTCACAAAACTTCAAAGGTGATGATGATTCCCAAGTTGTGCTTCCTTAGTCTTCAAGTCTTGAGCAACATTTCTTGTCTCACTTGTAGTCCTTAGTGATATCCAAAGTTGAAGTCATTGTTGAGAGTAATGTTGAAATCACTTGAAGATGTTGAAGTCATTAGAGTTGATGAAGTCCTTTGCACATGGTGAAGTCTTTGGCCATGGAAAGGCTTTATCCATTAAGTTGAAATAGAAGAGATGTAGAGTCAAAACCAAAAAGGTTGAGGAAATAGTTTACAAGATTGTTTGTAAATAAGTTTTGGAACAAATACAACTCCTATTTTTCTAAGGGGTTTTGTCCAATCCTAGGTTTACAAATCCTACAGGCAACACAATGCTCTGATACCATCTGTAAGGTTCCCAACCTTTAATAAGATAGAGATCCCTGTGTTTACAATGCTAGTCCCTGGATCAATAGCTAGCATCCACAGTTAAGATGTAATATCAAGATACAAAGGTCATAATACAACTTTATAACCAGGAATAAAATAATTTATTACATCTTACATAGCTCATTTGGCTATCTCATTACAATGCAGCAAAATATAACAATAGCATGGGGTCCTTCATCTTCAAAGTGCCACAGGCAGACATGTTGGTTGTAGACTTGTAATCCTAATCATTAAACTTCACTAATATCAAACAAACCTGCAACATAACAAGTTACAGCCACAAGGGTCAATACATTTGAATTGTATTGGCAAGTGATACTATGGTAGTATAGTGGAGTCTATCATCTATATGCATTTGGCTAAGTGGAGCTTAGGCTTGCTTTGCTCAAAATAGATTTTCCTTATCATTTGAAAACTCTAAGTTTTTGCTTGACCAAAATCTTTCCCAAGGCATCTCCCACTAGAAATTGGTGATCCTTTCAACCCTTGTTCAACCACAAGATTTTAACTTAGAAATTGGGATGAGGAGATTCTTGATAGCTTCCATGTCTTGATTCTCAAATTGTCCTTTGCCAGGGACATGGCTAAGTACTTAGATTTACACTCTGCAAAGGTTTTGCACTTTCCCCACAAGACTTGGTTTCACCAAGACAAGATCTTTCAGAAGCCTTCCCTTAGACCAAAATGGACGCGCTCCAACCTATCAAACCCCTACCACCAACTGTCCATTTGGCTAAGTTATTGCAACCTATATGATCCAGGCAGAGCCCATAATGCTAAGTGGTTGCACTTGAAGCTTCTCAACATTTGACATCTCAAATCTCTTTGTTCCTGGGTGGCCATCCACAAGTGAGATACACAAGGTAAACCATATAAATGGGCCTTGTGAACCACTCAACACAAACCATTCCTTCCATTCCACCCAGGTGATTCATTCACTTAGTTGTTTTATTTAACAAAACACAAGTCCTTGACTTGGAAATATTCCATAGTATGAATATATATCACCCTTGTTTTCTACCGGCTAAGCTAAGCATGATAGTAGTAGGAATCTTAACTTAGGAAATTTCTACTAAGGTTTCATCTACTAGGATTTCCCATGGCATAGTTTACACTTAGCAAAATTCCATGCAAGTCCTAATTAGAAATATCACTAATGCATAGTGAAAATAATGGGATAAAAGTATGAAGCATCACTTGCCTTTTTGGTAGAGAGTATAAGTTCACTCCTTGATCTTTGCAATGTTCACACACTTCAAATCACTACAATTCAATCAAGCAAACAATATTTAAATCTACCATTCAAGCAATTCATCACATAAAATGATAGAAACAAAACAATGCATGCAAACATGCAAAAGATTGTTTTATTTGTAAAAGTGGTTTCTAATGGGTCATAAACATTTGAAAACACCTAATGGTCATTTTATAAAGTAGCAAAATCATTCGCAAAAGATTTTACTTCATAAACCATTTTTAAACAAAATCAATATTTTATGTGGTTGAAAATGTCTTTAGCAAAACAACAATTTTATGTGGTTCACCAAATACATTTTTAAATCATAAAACTTGGTGCTTGGGGTCAGAGAGTTTATTCCAAAACATTTCCCAAAGATTTTCTTCCAAAAGCATTTTAATAAATAAACATTACTTTTATTTGACTAGAAATGGTTTAAATCAAAAGTTTATTCTTTTGCTTCACCAAATGTGTTTTTGAAACTACAAATTGCTTTCTATGGTCAGTAGGTTCAAAACAAACCATTTGCCAAAGATTTCATCTCAAAATTCATTTTAGAATATTTTTATATCCTAAACATGCATACACAAGTTTCTGCAAAAACAATCAATTTAACAGAAGCTTTTTACTAAACAAAGTGCATGGTCAGAAAGTACTGATCTTGCTGATTCCATTGATATAAAATTTGCTAAATTTGTACGTGTGGTTTGAAAGTTAGAATTTTTCAAATTGGCACATCTAATAGAACAAATCTTGTTTTTAAAACAGACTCTGGGCCACGTGGAGCAATTTGATTAGCTGAAAACGTTTCGCGTGGATCGACAGACACAGACCGTAGGATCCAACTTGATCGCACGACACAGATCGCATACCCCTTCATTTATAAGTGATTCTATCTAAGCCTCAGGATCAACATCCAACGGTCCTAGTGTAATGACCTAGAACTGGCGGCGCTGGACTCTGACGCGCGGCGGCGGTGCTCGGCTAGCGGAGGAGCCGGCGAAATAGAAAGCGGGGGAACAAGGGGAATGGCTCACCAGAATCGCCTTGACGCACTGATGCTCAACGTGGTCTTCGTCAGTCGAGGGACGCACGGGTGTAGTCAGAATTCCTCGCCGGAGATGCTCCTGGCGTCAGCATGTTCGGAAGTCGTCGGAGGCGAGGCTGCAGGCCACGCGCGAGTGATTGGCGAGCACCTAGAGATGCAAAAGACACAGACGAACCAAACAGCATGATTCACTGGTCGAGGCGTGCACGGAGTCGAGTTCTAGAGCTCACTGGAGTTGCGGGGGTCGTCGGTGGCGTACTGGTGGAGACGTTGCCGACGTTCTGGGGCGCACGGGGGCGAACTAATGCCACTGGGAGGTGCGCCAGGGTCTATGGAGCACGCGTGTGTGGTCGAGGAGGCATGGGGCGGCGAGGTGGTCGGAATCGTCGTCGGAGCTCACCGGAGACAACGGCAATGCAAAGTATATTAGGGGCAGCCTGGTGGCTCTCTGGTAGCGGGGTTTGAGGGGAAAGGAAGAGGAGAGGGAGGGGATTTATCAGGCGTGATCGCGAGGATTAATCTTCGAGCCATTGCAGCGTATTTACTTCGAGAAGTTAACGGCAGGAAACGGCTGGGAGGAGGGCGTGGTCTACGCGCGGGTGGAGACGATGGTGAGGTGGCTGTGGGGCCTGGCGTCAGCGAGATAGAGAAGGAGGAGGTGGCGTCCATCTGTCATTCGCTGTGCGGGTGAGTTATCGAGTAAAGAGAAAACGGTTCGGGGGTGCGAGGGAGTGGGCTGCTGGTGGGCTTAATGGGCCTGCTGGCTGGGTCGAGTCTGTTTTATTTTTTTATTCAGATTGTTTTTCTTTTTCCCTTTTCTAATATTCTGTTTTGATTTTACTTAATTAATTCAGACATCAATTTGAATTAAAACCTCAACCAAAATTGGTGTAGGTTTAAATACTGATTAGTAATATAATCTGAAGTCAATTTTGGAATAAAATTTTATTCTTTTGGGGTCTTTTTAATTATTCAAAAAAGGCCCTTGTTTTAAATCAAATAAGTTTTAATAATATTTTCAAACACCATTTAAATTCTCAAACCTTCCAAATCTTTTCAGTAGGTTTTTATTTGTTTAATAGGGTGTCAAATAATTCATCTTGAATTATTTGGAAAGTATTTAATATGATTCATAAATCATTTGAATTGGGTATTTGTTTAATTCCAATGGAATTAAATATAGTTTTACTTCCCTAATTCTTACTTGGAAGATTTATTTTATTTAAGTTAATTAAACAACTTTTATTTCACTTGGGTAAATTCCAAAATACTATTTTCTCATGAATTATATAATTATTCTTATTAGAGATTTGTCTTTATTCAAATGGAATTTGGTTTAAGCCATTTTATTTTATTTTGGAATTTCTTTATCCAATATTTTATTTGGATTTGGATTATATTCACTCCATTAGGCCAAGATTTAATTTGGTCTTTAAATATTCTTTATTTAATATTTCTTTCTTCATCTTATAAAATCCATATCTTTTTATTTATAGATCCAAACTTGGTGATTCCAATTTGTAAAATCTTATTTGATATTTATTTATCCTTTTAAATCCCTTTAGGATCATTTGCTCACCAATTTGTATGGATTCTAGATAAGTGCTTTATTAGCTTTGGAAATTACTTTTCCTTATCTTATTTAAATTCATAAGATTTTATTTATGGTTCCAAATTAAGTGAAACCAATTTATATGGTCTTATAACATTTCTATTTGTCTTTCTTGATCATTTGTGAATGTTTGTTGACAAATTTTTATATGGATCAAATCCATAGGCTTGGAGATAACTTGGAAATGATTTTCTTCCATTAGGGTTTTTAGAGTTTTGGTTTATTCTTCAAGTGTTTAAATTTCCAGATGCATTTATGAAGAATGCATTCCACTTGATTTGAATTTAGTTGGATTCAAATATTAGCCAAAGTTTGTTCCAGATGGTATTTTAAGTTTCCATTTAGAAGCAAAAGTTTCTTTTCACCCTGATTTTCAACAATAATTTATTTTGTTTATTTATTTTTCACATTACAAGATTTGGAAAATCTTGGGATGTGACAAGTATCATGAGACAAAGGGAAATTGGTATCGTATGTAAATGGTTCATTCGATCACGAAGTAATCGTATAAATATTTGGGAGCCATATGAATTTCTAGATTCCTCTATTGGTTATTGATCGGAGAAGAGTCTCGGTCATGTCCACAAAATTCGCAAACCGTAGGGAGGCACACTTAAGGATTTGATGCTGTTTAGTATATATGGAATGTGAGTAAAGAGACCAAATGTTGTTAGGAGTCTCGTATTGGATCCGGGATATCACGAAGAGATCCAGAATGGTCTGGAGAATAAGATTCATATAAGGAAAGTCCAATTCCGGAGTTCGGGAATGGTTTCGGTGTTTTAACCGGAATGTTCTAGAAGGTACACCGATCTAGAGTGGTAAGGGTACATGGTGTATCATGACAAAGTGGAATGGTTGCATCATGTACTAGGTCACTTGGCTAGGCAATTGGAAGAGAGAAATCAAACTCTAGTTTGAAAGTCAAACGCTAGTTCGAAAAAGTCAAACGCTAACATTGATTACCTAGTGGAGGGAGGGAAGGAATCCTACCTAAGGGAGGATTCCTCCCTCTCCTTGCCGCTGTCCACACAAGGTGGAGTTGGAGGACGATTCCCCTCCCCTTGCCGCCTCTCCCTCTCATAAATAGAGAGGAGAGGGCACCCCCTTGACACACAACTCAAACCCTAGCTTTGGCACCACCACCTCTCAAGCCGTCGCCGCCTAGGGATCTCCTCCCAAGTCACAGACTAGGACAAAGCCCTAGCCCTATCCGCCGGCCACCAACCCCCTGGCCCTCTAAACCCTAGATCGCCAAAGCATCTCTTCTACTCCACCATACCCGCTTCGGCTTAGGCGAAGCCCTGTGGGATTTCCCCTCTAAACTCCGACACCACACCGTCGTGCCGCCGGAATCGCGAGGAGAGATCTACAACCTCTGTTGCCTGCTGGAACAAGGGAGAGGAAGGTCTTCATCGAATACCGAACGTGTTACCAACTACGGGAGCGCTGCCGGAACGCGGCGCCAGAAGGATCGTCTATGTGATCTTGAGATCGGCAAGTGAACGACTACATCACCCACGAGAATCCGATCTCATTAACTGCTTTGGAATCTTTGAGGGTGAGTACTCTATAGACTCGTTGCTACAATCTAATAGATAGATCTTGGCTTGTGTGTGTTCATGCGGTAGAAATTTTTTGTTTTCCATGCTACGAACCCCTATAGAGCTTCGATCAAATTTCTGGATTCTCCTGTGGAGGTGAGCAAGGCATAACGAACTGTAACATCAGTATAAACTTTTCTCTTAATGTATGCCTTTTGAGGTCGGTGCAAGGTTCAGCAACCGACGCGGGTGCAGCAGAGGGCAGCATAGAGGATCCGGGCACCTAAGAGTCCGACAGGAAATATGTTGCATTAGTGATCCCGAGCTGCTAGGAGAATCGGCGGGAGATGAATAGACGAGGGACTTGTCGCAGTGGGGTCCAGGAGCGATCCGCTCTCATAGGAAGGAGAGAGAGAGAAAGGCGGACGTGGTAGCATCCGATTGGTGTAGAGTCTTAGACACTATGACCAAGGCATACGGGGTCCCGGATGTGTTCATGTTTGTCGGGTAGATATGGGCCCACGCTAATGTGTGGGGATGGGAGACGTGTCAGGGGGCGATGTGGCGGGAGATCTTTGGTGCGTGCATGCACACAAGGAAGGAGCCGAGACATGCGGTGATGGAACGACATCCGTGGGAGATTGGGAAAAATATTCCTCGTGATCGCCGTTGGTCGGTGTAGACTTGTTCTTTGCCTCAATACCATTATTTTCTGTGTTGTTTTCTTCTGTTTCAACATTGTCCTGTCCATAATCATGAGCGGAATATATAGAAGACGTTTCAATAATTGTCTATGGAGGTTCAACAACAAGAACAATATGCAAGTAATGATCATTAGGGTGCACACCCCTATCATGTGATGAGAGATATAGAGATGACTAGTAGGGATGTTAAGGCATTTTACACCTTGTGTAGAGAGCTATAGCCAAGTAAGACACATCGTTTTGAGTGAAACAGAAATTTGTATTTGTTATATGGTCGAAAGATTGGGCCAACACAGGAACAACCAAAAACACGTAGAGGTTCATAATTTGGTTTGATGTGAAGAAGTTTTTTAGTGGGAGTCTCAAAATTTATCACTTTGTAGGGGAGTAAATTAATAATAAAAGTGGATGTAAGAAAAGCATCATCCCAACATTTCAAAGGCATAGAGGAATTTGCAAGAAGGGCGAGGCCAACTTCAACGATGTGTCAGTATTTTCGCCTAGCAGAGCCATTTTGTTGGTGAGCATAGGGACATGAAACATGATGGATGATGCCTACACGTTGGAAGAAACCATGGAGGTTTTCATACTCACCACCCCAATTGGTTTGCATAGTGATTATATTTCTATCAAACTTACGCTCAACAAATTTTTGGAAATCAAGAAACACTTGGTACACATAAGAGCATTTCTTAAGCAAAAATATCCATGTCAACTTTCTAAAATCGATGAAACTTACATAATATGAGTGTTTTCCTACAGAGGGTGGGGCTAGACCCCATACATCAGAATTTTTTTGTTCCAAAGGAACTGTAGACACATTAGTAGAAACAGGGTAGGGTAACAGATGACTCTTGGCCTGTTGGAAAGGGTCACAAATGTAAGCATTTATTTCTATGGAAAATGAAAGATTGTTTTTCTTAAGAGTTTTCTGAACAATAGAGGATGAAGTATGCCCTAGACAATGGTTCCAAGTGGAGGATGAAGGCTCGTTGGTGGAAAGAGCATAATTGTAGGATGGCTCATCAACAAGAATAAGGGGATGCACACCTTTAAACATGATTTGTTTTGTTTCCTGATCCGTACTCAACAAAAATAATGGGTGGATTTAATTGAAGGAACTATTGTCTAAGGAATTTTATGTGCAAAAAGTAAACTCATGGATGCACTAGGAACATGTAAAATATCACGAAGTTGTATAGAGCTATAGGGAGTATGCAAAGTTGAATGACCAATATGTGTAATTTCCATACCTTATCGTGAGATCCTAGTGTGTGACTTAATAGGATTAATAGGATACTCATACCAAAAAGTTACAACTTCTTTTCCGGAAGCTCATTTGGAAAGAATTCTGAGGTTAAGCATGCTTGTCCTAGAGAAATTTGAGGAGGGGTGACATATCGGAAAGTTGTTCCTGGGTGCACACGAGTGATGGCAAAGTGCACAGGAAACACAAGTGTTGGTCAGTGGTGCCAGTCTATACATCCTAGTAATATGCAAGGAGTGACACCCCTGGGGCCTAGTGGACGGGGTGTTACACTTGTCCACTATTATCATGAATAGAAAGCTTGTTTAGTTGTCTGGTGATGTGACTTTTGGTGCATGTGTCCATGTACCAATTCGCATCAATCATTGATGAGATAAGATCACTGTAGAGCTTCGTTGGGAAACCCCAAGAGGAAGGTGTGATGAGCACAATAGTAAGTTTTCCCTCAGTTATGAAACCAAGGTTATCGAACCAGTAGGAGCAAGGAAACAACTCCAAGGTGTTGCTAGCAACTTGGAAACCTGCACAACACAAACTCAAGACTTTGCCCCAACTTACAATGAGGTTGTCAATCTCACTGGTTTGCTGAATACAAAGGATTAAACGTAGGGTGTGGAAGGTAATGGTTGCTTGCAGAAAGTAAACAGTAACAGTAGATGATGTAACAATGGTAAAGATTGTACCGGGGTCCATAGTTCACTAGAGGTGTTATTCTTAAGATAAATAACATAACATGCTGGGTAAACAAATTACAGTGGGGCAATTGATAGGACTGAGCAAGGCATAAAAATGCAATACTAGACATTCATGATCCTATGAGATTTGATTGGGCATTACAACAATATACATAGACCGCCATCCAACTGCATCTATGACTAGTAATCCACCTTCAGGTTATCATCTGAACCCCCTCTAGTATTAAGTTGCAAGCAACGGATAACTGCATTAAGCAGTGTGTGTAAAGTAAACAATATAATTGTTCCATGAACAAAAGATTGTTGTTTTCTCCCTAGTAGCAACAGCACATCTACAACCTTAGAGATTTCTGTCACTTCCCCAGATTCAATAGAGGCATGAACCCACTATCGAGCATAAATACTCCCTCTTGGAGTCACTAGCATCTACTTGGCCAAGATAGCTACTAGAAACGGAGAGCATGCAAGATCTCAAACAACACAGACATAATAGAATCAATAATCAAGAGACATGATAGAATCAATAATCAATCTGACATAGTAATCTCAATATCCATCAGATCCCCGCAAAAACAACATGTATGATTACAAATAGATGATCTTGATCATGAACGGAGCTCACAAGATCTAAACATGATAACACAAAGGAGGAGAAACAACCATCTAGCTACTGTATGGACCCATAGTCTAAGGATGAACTACTCACGCATCATACCGGAGGCTGGCATGGTGTTGAAGAAGGCCTCCGGGATGATCTCTCCCCTCCAGCAGGGTGCCGGGAAGAGCTTCAGATCCCCCCGATCTAGGGACGATGGTGGTGGCGGCTACAGACTATTTCGTGGAGATCTGATCGGGTACTTAGGGTTTTCGCATCGGGGGGCTTATATAGGCTAAGAGGCGAGGCAGGAGGGCGGCCAGGGGGGCCACACCCTGCCCAAGTTTCATAAAGAGCTTCCAAAAATTATGGTACTTGTTAGCTTTTAGCTCTCATTGCCCCTATCATAAGCATCTTGAAGTGATTAAGGTTAAAATGAGCAAAGGATGGAGTATATGTTTGACAAAGTATAAGTTGGGAATCTCATGTCCCTTGAGTACGAGGGACGTACCTCATGCTACTCAACTTTAGTTACTGGTAAGTTCTTGTCATAGTAAGTATATGTGTATCATAAAGAACCGCCAACGGGGCACCCCTTGCCCCAAGATACAGGAGCTATCCCGTATCAAAATGACAAGGCAATAGACAATGAGCATCTCAGCAATCTTCTTATTTACCATGGGAAAATGGTGCTTTTTTTTCTTCTTTCCTCTTTTTTTCTATCTCTCTCTCTCTTTTTTATAAGAAGAATGCTTCATAGATTGCTCTATGGTTATGCTGCAAGTTTCCACCATGATTAGGCATGGCTTAGGCTAGCGGCCCAGGTATTTCTCTAACACACATACATAACTCCATGGACTTACAAGCTCCCCTTTTATTTCACACCGCCAACATCCATAAACAAAAGAGCATCATATCAACTGGGTAGATATTTATGTTGAAAGCATTCCCCTTGACAGCACGGTTCTGCTAATTCCCAACTTATAAGTGCAAGCATATACAACATAGATGACACAATGGTTCAAGTTTATTAGGGGCAAGAAAAATAAAGTGTGCCATCAAGTTTGTGAGAGCTTTAATCACTAATTTTCACATAACAAGTTTAATTTGGAAGATAGATAAAACAAGAATATACTTGGAATGGTGTAACACACCATGCATAGGAATTTATGATGTACTCTTTGGAATAACTTGGTTTCTTGTTAGTTGGATGCATGAGTAGCGCTTACTCCGTACAAGTGGAGGCTAGCAAAAGACTAGGAGCGACCAACTAAGAGAGCAATAATGGCCATAATCATGCAGAGCGACAAAACATTATCAACTAAAGCATAAAGTGGTACCACAAGTCAAAAACTAAATGATCATAGAGGCTAAGGTGACTGGTTCATAGTCATAACATGGTGTGTGAGCATGTGCCAAGTCAACCCAAACAAAGCATCAAAGGAGAATACCACAATATACTATGCTTTTGTATGCTAAAACAACGCATGATTCTTTCAAGGCACATTAAGCAATCTCAATTGTTTGGAACAAGTCATGCTACAACAATAATCACTAAGCATAAGGTCAAATTAACATCTATCATGACTTGATAAAGTCTAAGCCATAGTTAAAACAAGCTCCCTTTGTACCACTGTAAGCATGGATTTTTCTACTCCTTTCCAACACCAATCAACTTATTTGAAACAACACAGCAAAAGCGGGGGTACAACCACTTTATTCAAGAAAACTAAGCAAACGAAAACCAAAAACAAAAAATAAGACGCTCCAAGAACAACACAACAGTGCGTGAAACAATAAAAACGAAGTGTCTAGAAAAATCTAATATTTTTATTGATGAAGAAGGGGATGCCTTGGGCATCCCCAAGCTTTGACGCTTGTACCTCTTGTATATTTATTGGGGTGACACGGGGTGGCATCCCCAAGCTTGAGCTTTTGTCCATTCTTCATCTCATTACATTATTCTTCCCTTACACCTGAAAATTTTCCTTCATACAAAACTTCACACAATCTTCATTAGCAACATTAGTGCATTCAAAAGCAATAGACCTTTGGGTTTAGTTTATAAATATAAAAATTTAATTAAAAACACAATATACTGTAGCAATTCCTTCAAAAAGCTCAATTTACCAAAGAGAACCCAAAAATAAATCAATAAAGAGGCAAATGCAATTAATGGCAGAAATCTGTCAAAACAGACCAGCGGGTAAAAACGATTTTTTCAAAGACCTTTTATTGCTCAAATCAAAAAGTGCTGAACTAACCAAAGTTATCTAACAACCTGGGGGATTTACTCAAAAAATTACATCTCAATCAAAGAAACATAGATTTTTCACCAATATTTACAGTGAAGCACAAAAATTTGTTTCAGGATAGCAATTTCGCCAAATCATACTTATCTCTCATTAGAGGTTATCCTTGGAACAAAAATCAAACAAAGAGGATAAGGAGAGGTTATTACAGAAGTAATAACTTCCAAGACTCAAGAAAACTATTGGGTTATCTCCCAAGAAGTACTTTTCTTTAACGCCTTTAAGTTAGGCAGAGGAAGTTTGAAAAGATGATCACATAAGAAATATGAGTTAAAGTAAAAGAGAGCATCAAGGAGAAAATTCAAAACACATTTAAGTCTAACCCACTTCCTATTCATAGGAATATTGTATGCAATAAATTCACAAAGAACAAAGTGACAGGCATAGGAAGATAAAACAAGAGTAGCTTCAAAACTTTTAGCTCATAGAGAGGTGTTTCAGTACCATGAAAACTTCTAGAACCATATTTTCCTCTCTCATAATAATTTTCAGTAGCCTCATGAATAAACTCGACAATATAACTATCACATAAAGCGTGCTTTCATGATCTACAAACACATAATTCTTATCAAGCTCAAAAATAGTGGGATTAAAACCTTCAAACCCACTTTTAACAATTTTATAAAAAAATGAATGATCATTCTTAAGAGGTATGGAGTTCCAAGATAAAGTCAAGACCCCTCCAATCTCATTTTAAATAGTAGTACAATTAATATTATCAACCAAAATAGGACCATCATCTAGAGCTTTATCATAAACATTTTTTAAGTGAAACTCTTTAGTACCATGCATTTCGAAGTTAGGCACAAATAAAGGATTATCACAATTTTCACCCATAGTAGATATTTTAATAGAATCAACAGGAACAAAACATTCATCCTCCTTTGGTAAGCATGGGGGAGAATCAAATAATGTAAGGGATAAAGAGTTACTCTCATTAGAAGGTAGGCATGGGTAGATCCATTCTTCCTCCTTTTGTTCATCACTCTCCTCATTTTTCATCTAATGAGCTTCCAGTTTCAGCAATTTCTTCTTCCATAGGATCCTACAAGGCATTAGTCTCTTCCGTCCGTGGAAAGCATCTATTAATATATTCAAGAATATAGCCTATTTTTTGTTGTAATTATCAAAGCAAAATTTAAGTATATCATAAACCTCATATTTATAAGGTGAATCATCAGTATTTTCAAGAAAACTAGCAAGTTCAAATGCACCCTTCCAAGTAATAAATTCTTCAATTTGTTCCACATCATAAAAGTCATAATTTCCTTTAACATAAGAAGATATGGTAACATTATTATTATAATCACATTGAAAAGGGAGGTGTTTATACCTCCTACAACAACAAGATTTATCAAAGCAATAAGTAACATTATAAGTAGATCACACGTTTCTAGCAATGGTATTCAATTTATCAATGTGTTCCCATAAGTGTTTCCCTTTTTGTGACAAGCGGTGTTCCTTATAATAATATTTTTGTTCTTCCGTGAACCCACCTTGCCAATAAGATCTAGTTTCAAAGAAACCACCCATTGATAGAGAGCATGATAAAGCAAGACAATAATAGACCATCAACTATAGTAGGAACTTTTTTGTATTTTTTATAAAAAGAAACAAACAGTACAACTAATTTTTTTGTGTTTTTATAAGAAAAAGCAAACCAAAGAAACTATTTTTTTTGGAATTTTTGATAAAAAGAAGCAAGCAAAACAAAGAAAAAGGAACTAAGCAAAACAAAAACAAAGTAAAGAGAATGGTTGTGAAGGACTCCCCTTGTGAAGTTGTCCTTAAACTCCCCGGCAACAGCGCCAGAAAATGTCTTGATGAGCTCATATCACTGTAGAGCTTCGTTGGGAACCCCCAAGAGGAAGGTGTGATGAGCACAACAGTAAGTTTTCCCTCAGTTATGAAACCAAGGTTATCGAACCAGTAGGAGCAAGGAAACAACTCCAAGGTGTTGCTAGCAACTTGGAAACCTGCACAACACAAACTCAAGACTTTGCCCCGACTTACAGTGAGGTTGTCAATCTCACTGGTTTTCTGAAAAAAAGGATTAAATGTATGGTGTGGAAGGTAATGGTTGCTTGCAGAAAGTAAACAGTAACAGTAGATTATGTAACAATGGTAAAGATTGGACCGGGGTCCATAGTTTACTGTAGGTGTTCTCCTTAAGATAAATAACATAACATGCTGGGTAAACAAATTACAACGGGGCAATTGACAGTACTGAGAAAGGCATAACAATGCAATACTAGACATTCATGATCCTATGAGATTTGATTGGGGATTATAACAATATACATAGACCGCCATCCAACTGCATCTATGACTAGTGATCCACCTTCAGGTTATCATCCGAACCCCCTCTAGTATTAAGTTGCAAGCAATGGATAACTGCGTTAAGCAATGTGTGTAAAGTAAACAATACAATTGTTCCATGAACAAAAGATTGTTGTTTTATCCCTAGTAGCAACAACCCATCTACAACCTTAGAGATTTATGTCACTTCCCTAGATTCAATAGAGAAATGAACCCACTATCGAGCATAAATACTCCCTCTTGGAGTCACTATCATCTACTTGGCCAAGATAGCTACTAGAAACGGAGAGCATGCAAGATCTCAAACAACACATACATGATAGAATCAATAATCAAGAGACATGATAGAATCAATAATAAATCTGACATAGTAATCACAATATCCATCGGATCCCCGCAAACACAACATGTATGATTACAAATAGATGATCTTGATCATGAACGGAGCTCACAAGATCTAAACATGATAGCACAAAGGAGGAGAAACAACCATCTAGATACTGTATGGACCCATAGTCCAAGGGTGACCTACTCACGCATCATACCGGAGGCTGGAATGGTGATGAAGAAGGCCTCTGGGATGATCTCTCACCTCCAGCAGGGTGCTAGGAAGAGCTTCAGATCCCCCTGATCTAGGGATGATGGCGGCGGCTACAGACTGTTTCCTGGAGATCTGATCGGGTACTTAGTGTTTTGGCATTGGGGGGGCTTATATAGGCGAAGAGGCGAGGCAGGAGGGCGGCCAGGAGCCGACACCCTGCCCAGGCACGGCACAGGGTGGGCCCGCACATGGGAGGACGCCCTGTGGCGCCCCTCCGGCTTCCCTTTGGTATTTGTGTTCTCCTCGGTGAAATATTGACTTTGGCTTTTGTCCTGTCCAATTCCGAGAATATTTCCTTACTACACTTTGAGGTATTTTTATACATTTTCTGGGAAAGTAGATACTAAACAAGCATGGAACATAAAAAATTATAGATACGTTTATAGTGTATCAATACCATAGGCACCATAGGCACCTCTGTTGTTAGTCCTTGAGTCATCATCATCATCACCATAACACAACCAACAGTCATTAGCAGGGTGGCCTTCCTTCTTGCAAATTTGGCAAATAACTCCTTATTTCCAAGGAGTGGCAACACGGCCCCGTTTTTTATCAGGCTCCCTAGGGCGACGAGCCTGATCCTACCTAGGGCGTTGCTACTGTGGCTATTGATATTGGGGCTAGGGTTGTTGTTATTGTGGGCATGGGGTACATGGAGGATATTGGTGATATCGCGACATAGGAGGTGGATGGTGTGACGGGTATACAAGAGGCATATACGGTGGGTTTTGGATATATGGTGGAGTGATAAAACCTTATGGGTATGAGGGTGGGTAGAGAGGTTGTGGGAGGAGTGGAGTCTTTGATTGTGGGCTACCGAAGGTAGAGATAGGGAGATATGGAGCATCATTAACATAGGATGTGAATGTGCTAGTACCTTGAATAGTGGCAACGAGCATGTTTTCATGGTACTCATAGGACAACGATTGGGAGCACATATCACTGAGAGTTGTGGAAGGGATAATATTGATGGAGGCAACAAGGGGATTATAGGTACCATCTAGGCCATTTAGAATATATATAGTCCTTGAGTTCATCATCGTCCAACGGCTTCCCTGGAGTGGCGAGTTCATATGCAAACCCCTTCATCTTGGAGAGAAATTTTTGGGCACTCATGTCAAGTTTCTTGGTGTTGGTAAGTACACCACAAAGAGCGGAGACCCTGGTCTTGGATTGGGTGGAGTAGACTTACTTGAGATCTAGCCATACCTGAGCAGCATGTTCAAGACCAAATACATGGGTAAGTAACTAAGTATGTCCTCGGATAGGGAATCATGAGAAACCCCACAACTTGTTGATCCCGCGTGATCCAAGCCTCGTAGGATGAATTGGGGATAGTGATTTTCTTGGAGTTGGGATCTTCAGCCTATAGAGTCTCGGGTGAAGCACAGTCGGTCCCCTCAAGGAGTCCCACGATGCGAACACCGTGAAGGGTGGGAAGGACCTGCGCCATCCAGATGAGATAGTTATCCTGAGTGAGTTTTGTGGTCATCGGCGCACCAATTGTGGCCGACATGGATGAGGACGAGGTTGTCACCATCAGCAGAATCCTAGGGTAGAAGGGTGTTGTACATGAAGAGGAATCGATCTAGGGATGATTTTTGGTGTGTTGTTGTGCTGACCGATGATCAAATCTTGGTGTTGATGGTTATTGGGAGGCGATGGATAGAGAAAAGGAAGAGGGAAGTCCAATACCAAGTGAGAATTGGAGGAGAGAACGATACCCTGGTATAGGGGTTCGGTTGTGTGTTTATTAGCTCGGGAAAAGCCCATAGCATGGCATTGTACATGAGGGTATACGTATAGGGTAGATTACTCCTCTATACATATATATATATATACATAACACGTTACATTATATGGTTAATTGGGATTACAGTTAGCTCGACAACGTAAGGGCTGACAAAACTATTGCAGGAGATGTAATACCCGGCCTATCCGAACCAGCGCTGTCATCCCTGACAGCTCAATAGAATTTTTAGACTAGCCTTATAGACCAACACTAGTCTTGTGTCCGTACTTTTTTCTCACTCGTGCACACCCGAGAACAACTTCTCGGTCGGTCACCCATCCTTAAATTGCACCAGACCAAGTAGGCTTAACCTTAGAGTTCTTTTTATATGAGCTTCCGAAAAAGAAGTTGCAACTTGTTGGTATGGGTATCCTATCAATCCTATTAAGCCATGTGTCGGGATCTCAATACACCCACCCTTAGAAAATTGATGCCTGATCAATCAACCACAAGCCAGGAACATCCCCTCTTGGCACACTTCTATGCATCCAGTGTTGGCACTTGTGCCATGTCATGTCCACTCTGGGACACACGCTCCATGCGGAACATGTCCGTTCCCCTGACCCGCACACGCCCGTGTAAGCACAAGAATCGGCTCTAATACCATAACACCCCCGGCCTCTCCGGACCGGCGGCTTCCCTGGCAGCTCAATCTAGACTAGCCCCACAGACCAATACTAGTATTTTCTACACACTTTGTCCTCACTCGTGTGCACCTGGGAACAACTTCCCGATCGTTCACTCATCCTCAGATTGCTCCAGACCAAGCATGCTTAACCTCAGAATTCTTTTCAAATGAGCTTCAGAATTATTGATATTTCTTTACAGTATTACAAGTCCCTCTTTGGGAGAGAAAATAGGTTAAATATTAATCTTGACGAAAAATTGGGGGGGGGGGGGTAATTAAAAAGGTTTTGCTCCTCATAATAGTATGTTAGATATGGAATTCTCTAAGGAGATAAAGGATGTTGTTTTTGCCTCATTTTTCCTTTTTTATCTGTAATTTAGGGGCCTTATTAAAAGTGAATTTTTTGATATGTTTATAGAAAGGCATAAGGGTGAGTTAGATATATTTAGGTTAAATTTTTCTTTGCTTATCCTCATACCAAAAGAACCTGATGTTGTGACTATATAGAAATTCAGGTCCATTGCTCTAACTAACTATAGTTTCAAAATATTTTCTAAGCGCGCTACCAATAGATTAGGGGGGATTAGTGGTGAACTGGTTTCCCCCAACCAAACTGCTTTTATAGGGGTAGATTTATCCTAGAATCAATTGTGTCTACTCATGATATTATTCATGATGCAGTGAAAAAAAGGAACCTGGGTTCATTTTTAAACTTTATTATGAAAAAACCTATGATAAGGTAGATAGGTATTTCGTAATCAAGATGATGCTCTAGGGGATTTTAGCCCTCACTTTATGTGGTTGTCAAACTCCTTGTTAGATAGAGTCTATAAGTGTTAGGATTAATGATGTGAAAAGTGAATATTTTGAGGCTGGGAGAGGGGTTAGGCAAGGTGATCATGTTTGTCCCATCCTTTTCAACTTATTAGCTAATGTTTTTTCAAGAATTCTTATTAAAACAACTAGACATGGTCTTATCTCTGGTCTATTTTGCTCATTTTTTCATTTAGGTATCATTAGCATGCAATATGCTCATGATACACTGCTCTTCTTGGATAAAACATTGAATCTATGTGTAACCTAAATTGGTTGTTATCCTGCTTTAAACAAATGTCTGGTATGTGTATCAATTTGCATAAATGTGATTTAGTTCCCATTAATGTAGATCCTGAGGAAGATTCCATGTTTGCTCAATCTTTATGTTGCAGGCTAGGGGAATGGCCCCTTAGCTACTTAGGGACTCCTTTACATTATAAGAAATTGAGAAAGGAAGATCTTCAACCTGTTGTACACAAAGTAATTAAGAAAGCAGGGGTTGGAGAGGAAAACTTCTATCTTATAAGGCTAAGTTGATTCTTATTAATTCTTGTTTAGCTAGTATCCCAGATTATTTCCTAAGTGTGATTATATTTCCCAACTGGGCTATTACCTTGATCAATTCACAAATTGCACATTGCCTTTGGGATGATTATGAAGGCAATCACGAATATCATCTTGCTAATGTTGGTCTCTTGACTCAAAATTTGAGTATGGTGGGTTAGGAATTTCCAATCTAGCTTAAATGAGTGTGTATCTTTTGGCTTCATGGATCAAAAGTATCACTTGGATAAAAATAATTATGGAAGCAATTGTAGATCATAAGTATGAAACTACTAACACTAATATATTTGCATGCCCTAAAGTTGGCATGTCACCTTTTTGGAAGGGTGTGATGTGGGCTACTAAGGCTGCAAATGGGCTATTAGTGGCATGTAGGGAATGGAAAGAGAGTGAAGTTTTGGGAAGACCATTGGTTTTCCTATTTAGTTCTGGAATGTTTATATCCTGGTTAACGAAGAAAAGTCATCAACTGCAAATGTCTGGGATGGGTCTCAGTTAAAATTCACTTTAGGAGGTGTGTGAATCAACAATTGATATGCAGATGGTTTGAAGTAGTCCAGATTGTCGAGTCACTTCATCTTAATAAAGATGATGATGCTTTGATTTGGAAGTATCAAGCTAAATGAACATACTCTATTAGTTCCTTGTATGCTATAATTAAATTTCAAGGGATTACTCTAGTACATGTCCTTACTATCTGGAAAATCCATGTTCCCCCAAAGCTGCATGTGTTTCTTTGGCTGCTGGCTAACAATAGACTCTTGACTAGGGATAACCTGGCCAAAAGACAAAAGTTGGATGATGTTTCCTGCTTATTATGCAATGAAACTGAAAACTTGTAATCGTCTTTTATTTGAATGTGTTGAAAAAGAACTTTGGAGGAATATATCCTGTATTAAAAATATAAAAGAATTTGTTGAAATGTTTTCTGTTTCTAAACTACGGATTTGTGGCAAATCTCAACTTCCTAACATAACCCATATAGCTGCTTTATGGACTATGTGGAAGATGAGAAATGATATTTGTTTTAACAGATATGGATGGCATGGTATGAAGGTGATCTATCAGAAAATGGCATACAACCTTGCTCGGTGGAAACTACTATGCTCAGAAGATGCAAAAGAAAGTTTGGCCGAGATGTGCAGGACGCTAGGCCATCTTGTGCACCAACCAACCCTGATGTTGTGGTCGGAACCTGGGTGAGGAACGTTGATGGTGCAATACAAAGCTCGTGGTCAAGGCGCTAGACGTGGAGAGTGGTGAAGCCTAGAACTATGCTTAAAATTAAGATTCTTGGGAACATACTACTGCTTCGTTGGTGCTGAACCTGGATAAGCCCTCCGTTTGGCCGAGGAAGGTGAAACCCTGATCATAGTGCCCAAGTAGATGCATGCTTGGCCTCTTTGGAAGTGGTAGCTTGTAGCTAGCGTTTGAGTGTGGCGTGTGAACCTTGGAGTTGTTGTGAGGGGCTAGTAGCCCCTGGCCCTAAAAACTCTAAATGATTTGTAATATACTATTGATTTCTTAAATAGAACTGGGGTGGAAGCTTTTTTTTCTTAAAAATAAAATCAGCTGGCTTTTTTGTTCTCTGCCCATCAATTAGCAAGGAAGTTTCTAATCCTCACCTGACTACAACAGTCAAACACACACTTCCTATTGTAGAATTGCGGAATATTAACTGTATTGATTGTGGCCTCAAAGGGCTGTTTACATAGATTACAAGACTAGGGAGGCAAGAAGACTATTAGAGATATAATTGGATTACATAAACTATCAAATATAGTCCAAACCATGATATACTCTAACACCTATTACCTCTAACTAGAGCCAATAGTATGCAAAAAAGCGACCGATCTCGGCCAGGAGCAAGCATTTTGGTTACCGGCCGGGAAATCCGGTTACTGCCTGCTAACTGGATAACCCGAGCATCCCCAAGAAAGTGGTTTACTGGGCAAAAACCTGATTTTTTTTTTGAACTTTGACAAAATTCCTTTGTTAATTGTCATACCCAGAAATTGAATTTAAAATTTGATTTTCAAATTCGTCTGGTAACCGGTCAGTGTTTTCGCTAACCGCGGTAACTAGGGGAATTTTTTTCGGGTGGGAACAAAAACCTTGAGCTGTAGTGTGTGGTACATTCTTGATTGACTCACCATGAGGTGTGTAGTGTGGTACATTCTTGATTGACTCGCCAACGTAAAAAATGAACAAGATCCATCTGCCGGTCTCGGTACGAAAGGAATCCTTTCTCCTCCTGCGATATCTGCTTTGTTTCCCTTTCCCATGCAGTACCTACAGATAAACGAGCGTCTCGGTATAGCACTTCACCTTCGGAGAAAGAAAAGGCTGCGCCCAAGCCCAGCACGCAGCGGCATCTCCCACACGGATATAAAGTATCTGCGATGGCGACGGCATCATTGTCACCTCCGCCGGCGCGCATCTGGTCGGGGCTCTTTGCCCGTGTCCACGGTGGCGCCGCTGCCACACTGCGCCCATGCCTGCTCGACGACGACGCGATGCTGACGCCTCGCTTTTTCACGAGTACAAGATATGGTGCCGCTCCCGCTTTCACTCGCCCAGACGATGAACCTCGGAATCTGCTTGCCCAAGTTTCGTTAGCCAGGCAGGCCCCCAGCTAGCGCATCCCATTCGATGGACATCACATCGGCAACGGCCGCTAGCAACGTCGACGGACGACGCTGGATTGCTTGCATCGGTCGATCGAGTGCGGCGCTTTAGTCTGGAGATTCGACGGACGGGGGCGGCATATTCTGCCGGCTTTCCCTCCAAAGCCTGCTCTCCTTCCTGCGATCCGGCCCGGCGTCGCCGTCGCCGTCGCCACATCGACGATGCACGGCGGACCGATGCCCGTGCTCGTGCCAAAGCCGCCAAAAGATGGCTTGTCCGCCATCATGCTACGCCCTGCATGTGACAGATCGTCTCCCAGAAAGACGAATCATGCATGCTGGTTTGTCCTGTGGCAATTAATGCGGCGAAATTGGAGGTGCCTGCGACTGGGATGCGAGCATATTAACCAGATCGACATGCGCATGCTCAGGTGGAGTAATCAAGACATGTAGTTGGACAAGGTAAGATCAAAAATTAGGTAGGCCGATATCTTATCAGGGATTCAGGAAACATGCATGTGCACGACAGCACGAGAGTCTATATTCTATTTCATGCATGAGATAGATCTGTTGTTTGAAGCTTATGGGCCAAATGATGTAGTACTACTGTAAGTTCATGTGCAAGCAATATGTGATCAATTGGTTCACACGAGACAAAATGGAAATGTGGATCTGGTCATCGACCCATGTTCTCCTTGCAGGGGATACAGAGCTTGGCGGCCTGGGCCTGGGGATAGATCTTCCGCAATAATATGGACGACGCTACACATTATGTCTTGGGTAACATGCCCGGTACGATCAGCCCGAGAAGGCAAACGTAATCCAATAGGACCCAACAATAGATCTTCCTTGGACCACATACATTTTGGAATGGGCCTAATCTAGGGGTGGTTCACATATATACAATCATGGTCAGTGCATTTTGACGCAATTGCACAATATTGGGTCATACCAACCTTTTTTTTTTGACAACCATAAACCTTCTCTTTGCGTTTATGTCAAGTATAATGGCGTCCAGCCTCCTTTTCAAAAAAAGTATAATGATGTGACACGAGATTTTTCTATGAGATGACACCTATGATTTTTCTCAAGTTGATGGAGACAAAAAAAGGTTGTTGTCTTCTCTTGGTGATGGAGTGATCTCATAGGGTCCAAACAGGAGCATAGAGAGGCCTGGCGTAGCCATGGTACATGTTGCCCCAAGCTTATGAACATGCCGTGGAAATACAGTGCTTAAGCTTGGATCAGTCATAGGTGTTGCCTGGCTCTAGCATTTCCCTACGTATAAGAGATATATTGATGTCTTTCCTGTTGTAGGAAATGACTTCTCAGCGTCGAACTTTCCAAATTTAATTTGGTCTCCAGTCAATGTGTTCATTAGTTGCTAGAAGATACATCGGGTTTTTTTTCGAAATGGAGGGTGCGACCCCTGGTCTCTGCATCGAAGACATGCATACGTCCTTTATTGCTTTATTAATAAAACGATCAACAAAGAACGGTCAAAGATCATACATCACAAAACCTGAAGCCACCACACAACACCTATAATACCCAACAATGGATAAAAAATATGTCAACGGGGTCTTGTGCCCAGAAAATAACGAAATCCATCCATCAGCTAGGAACCGAGAAAAAACCGCATACCCCGAGACGCCCTCTAGGCGAAACGATAGCGCTCATCCGGTTTAGCAGACTCTTAGCGAGCACCTTTGTACACGCAGCAGAAACCGTCACCGCCGAGCAATCTTTATGGTTAAGATCTGCATAAACTTTCCCAATCTTCCCGACGACGCCACCACGACGCCAGACATCGACCCCCGCCCTACGCGAGGCCATCATCATGTCCGGCGACAAGAGCCCGCTACACCATGCTGCCGAGACCTGCCGCCATCGTCGCGGTAGATGGAACACCGCTCCACCAGCTGATCCCCTCTAGGCATCTCGGGCTCCAAAACGATGCCCTCAAGAGGGTGAACGACACCAATGTGTCGCCATCGTCTGATCCGAAAAAACCCCAGATCTAGAGTTTTCCCTACAGCCTTAGGCATGAGGCGGGATTTGCAGCAACGACGCCTTCAACAAGGAAACGACATCCGAGGACGCCTTCAACAAGGAAACGACATCGGAGCCTGGCTCTTGTCGGCCAACCATCTCGCCTCACCCGCGATGTAGCCAAGGGCCAGTGCAGGAGAGGGGGCCGTTTCCACGTCGTCCTGCCACCACCGATATGCCCGAAGAAGGACCTTCATGCAGTGCGCCATGCCGCCGCTGCTCCAACACGCCATATAACATGAAGTTGGTGTCTTGTCTAGGTGACGTGGAGGGAACAAGAGAATAAATCTTAATCTAGTATTGGAGATACGCTCCCTCAAATAATAGTATTGGAGATACGTCATGATAATTTTATGAATCAACTGTGCTTTCACCCTACATCCACTACCTAGGTGTAGCGCAAGATCCTCTCCTTGCACCCTCAAACTTTTTGCTCATAACCCTAGGATTCTCATGCCATTGCCGACCATAGTGGCGTTAGGCGAGCTAGCAGGGTGCTGGATTAGTAGTAGAAATGTATGTAAATTCTTGAATAATGTGAAAATAAGATCTTAAACAGCTTACTGGTAACAATTCCTGAGTTGACATCATCAACTATTCGATCAAAATCTTGGCATCCTTCTGTATTTGCACAAATATACATGTTTAGATCGAACAAGGTTCCTAGTGTTGACTTGGAAATAGATATTTCTCAGTCACATAAAATCGATAAATAACTTGTGGAAGACATATGATATAAACTAAAGGACGGGGTGAATAGGTGATCTAAAATTAATTAGTGGAAGTTGTCAATTTTACAAGATTATTTCCTACAAGTTGCCTACCAACACCCTAACGTGGAATTTTACAAAGATAAACTCACATAGAAGTAAATTACACAAACTAAAGGAGATGAATTGAGAGGATCTCGAAAACAAGGATGTAGACCCGAGGTTCAGATTGTTCGTGCAATCCTACGTCCTTGATGGAGAAGATCTGCCGCTCGGCAATCGTTTCACATCAACATACCTACTTGGGCTAGAACACAAAGTCCATGAGTAGATCTTCACAAAATGTAGGTGATCTCCTCGTCTTTACAAACTTATTATTCCCTGCATAGCCAAGCCTTCAAAGTGGAGTATGTGGCATAAAACCCCCACATTTCAGCTGAAATTACGGAAAAACATCCGTTTTTGTTCAAATCAAAAAATCACCACTCTGTCGTATTTTTTTTTGCAATGTGCACTAAAACGAATTTGATTTCGAGTTCACAGCGATTCTAAAATGAGGGGCTGAAATATTGTTGAGATGGACTAGGTCCCACTTGTTAGTCCAAATAAAAAGTTTTTTAAAAAGAAGTAAAAAAATAAAACAGAGACTATCCTCCTGTCCGCCTCCTTGCCGACGGGAGCCACCCAACTGCAGCTCCGGAGAGGGAAGGGGAGGGGCAGGGCGTGCAAGCTCTGGCGCACGATAGGCGGGAAAGGCAAGTTCCGGTGATGGACGGGGCAGCGCGGGGCGGGGCAGGTGAGATCACCAAGCAAAGTGGTGGGTGAGTGGCAGCGTGACGCGAGGTAGGCGGGGCGTGCAAGCTCCGTGCGGGGGCCTGGGTGGTGCTCAAGGGGCGAGGCTGGGCGGGCGAGATCGCCGCGTGACAGGGCAGACGGGTGCTTAGGTGCTGCTACGACGGGGTAAGGTTGGTCGGAGGAGGGGCAAGGTGGCCGGCGGCGGGAGGGGGACATGGCCGGCGGCAAGAGGAAGCCATGGCCGGTTGGGCTCAGGGTCACCCCCACCCCACCCCTACTCCTAATTCCTTTCTTCTTTTTTTGTTATTTTAGATTATCTGGATTTACAAGTGGGACCTAGTCCACCTCACCAAATTGTGATCAGAATCACCGTCGATTCGATGTCAATTTCGTTTTAGCGCACATTGCAAAAAAATGCGGCAGAGTGGTGATTTTCTGCGATTCGAACGAAAAGTGGTGGTTTTCAAAATTAAGCTAAAATATGGTGGTTTTATGCTATATACTCTTTCAAAGTATCTAGGAGGAACTCACCCTACAAAAGAAACAATTAGGGCTCCTTTGATTCATAGGATAGGAAAACTATAGGAATAGGAAAGACATAGGGTTAGAATGTCATGCATACTTGAATTCTATAGGAAGATAAAGTTTCTTTGATTGTTGCAAAGGAATTTTCCATGATGTATGACCTAATGTTTTCTTCTCATAGGATTTACACTACTAGATTCCTATAGGATTATTTTCTATAGGATATGTTCCTATGAATCAAACGCGTGTCTAGAAAATTTTTCCATAGGATCCAAATCCTATAAAATTCCTATGTAAATCCTATGAATCAAAGAGGCCCTTAGTGGTTCCTTCACTTAGATATGGAACCTTTGCAAAGTTTATCAAAATAACCCCCCCCCCCCCCCCCCCCGCGCCCCTCCCAAACAATATCTCTCAAAGATAGAAGCGCAAATCACAAGGGATGGTGTGCACATTCAAAGCCATTCTCTCACTCAATTTCCGTGAGCCTTCCGAGAGGGGTAGGAGACATTTATATAGGGTAGGCCTGACTGTTGGACGAAAAAGGTGAATTCGGAAGTACCAAACAACATATCCTGATGTGCATACATACTCCTAGATGTTTTTCGGAGCAGGAAAAATATACCTTTCCTAGATTTTTTTTTTGAACATGGAATGTGGGGCAACACCCCCATAGTATATTTATTAAAGTCTCTGAAAGTTTACAAATGTACAATATTTACAGCAAAAACCAAAAAAATACTGGAGGTTTTCAATCCATTTTAACCAATCTCCCAGATGCTTGTCCTTCATCCTACACTCATGCATGGTGACTTCATGAACAGATCTCTTCTATGACCTGAATGATGGCATTACATTGTTAAAAATGGCATCATTCATCTGACTCCAAATATGCCAAGCAGCTAAAATTACTATCTCGGTGAAGTGGCAGTTGTGAAGCTTGTCTTGCATAAATGAATTTATCTTTAACAATAGCCCCACAGACCAATCTATCTGTAGACATGTCCAGATCCTGCGGCTGAATGACCAGTCAAAAAATAAATGCGCCCAATCTTCAGTAAGATGTGTTGGACAAAGGACACAATGATAAACATTGGTGACATTCCAGTGTCTCTTCTCTTGAGCATATCTTTGGTGTTTAATCTATCACAAAGACCTTGATACTTAGCCTGAAACTGCTCTTCCAAATCCATTGGTAAACACTATTACATGTGATGGTTCTGAATGTATAACGATAAAACCTTATAGCCGTATAAACCCCATCTTTCCTAGATGTTCCATCACACCGTCTGGAGATATGAAGCCTTTCATAAACACATATGAACCACAACACCTCAGAGACTAAGAGCATCTCTAGCAGATCCCACATATCGAGGTACTGCAAGTGGCGGATGCGGTAAACCGGAAATCTGGTTTGCGGTGTGAGATAGTGTGGGATGGATTAGATGTCTCGTATTGAATCGTAAAACAGAATATTCCATTTTATGGTTGCATTTGTTCCGCCCCGTCTGTCGTACTACAAAATAAGGTATACTGCAAATCAGATTCCGCAAATCAATACAAAAATTTCAATTTTTTTAAAACAGCACCCCGTTAAACAGCACGAACAAACGGGAAATAAACATGCTAGACTTTCTGATGATTGGCTTCACCATTCGTAGCAGCACTTGCAGCAGCTCTGCGAGCTTTGCACGCCTCGAGGATCTCCCTCCTTCGATCTTTCCACCACTCTTTTATGATCGGATCCATCTTATCGGGGTCCATGGCCATAACTCGAGTTTCGTTGGCGATCGCAGCTGCCCTAGCTTTTTACTCTTCGAGACGGATCCTCCTCTCCTCAAACTCAGCTTTGCGCTTCTTATCTTCACGAGTTGCTAGCCACATTTGTAGTTTGATTTCTTCTCTCTTGTCATCCATCTTGAGCTTGGTTACATTTGTTGTTGTGTCACTAGCAACTTGTGCTTCACCATTTTATCAATATTGTCCCTCAACTTTTCGTGCTCAACCTTTCTCTTGATCTCTTCTTTCATCTTCTTCACACCATCTGGCCTTTTTATATTTGCTTTCCGTTCCTCGTCTTCCTCCTCATCTTCTTCCTCCAAGTAAATTGTAGCACCGTTTCTAGGAGGTGGTACATCTCGATCCCGTACCCTCCATTTCTCATTGTCTTTGAGCAAGTCCCATCAGTGATGGAGAGCGAAAGATTTGCTCCTCGGGGCAGCCATGTCCCTGTACCTAAGTTGGGAAACCTTGTCATATTCATCAATGTTTACCATGCTAGTTGGGTGATTCTTGACTTGATCGTAGGCGGCACTCCATCGACTGCAAGATTGTTTGATTGTATCCCACCGTCCTTGGAGAGATCTCAATGTGCGAGTTCTTCCTTTCGGCACTAGCTTGAAAAAATTGTCCTCGGTCCGCTGCCAATATTTCTTTCGGGATTGGTCACTTCCGGTGACGGCATCCATGGTCACACCTTGCCAAGACCGGATCGATGATGTGTCTTCCTCCATGGTGTAGTTTGCCGATCTCTTAGATTTTACCTTATCCTGAGCTGCATCAAAGGCCTCCTCGTCCACCTCCTCTAGTTCATCATCGTCCCACTCATCGGTCTCAGGCACTCCTTGCTCCCCTTCACCATTAGCAGGCTCGTCAGGTAGGGGTGGACCTCCGTTGAGGTTCACCGCCGTGTCGCTCATCATGTCAACGAACGAATACGGAACCGATAGAATATCCTCACTACAATTACCCAAAATTAGCAATTTTGATGCAATAAAATTCTACGCTAGGTGTGCGACAAATTAGGGAGGAATACGACTGCAATCAGATCAGCACATGATCATACCTTCCAGGAACAGGGGCAAAATGGGTGGGCGGACGCGGGGAGCCGCCGTCACCGGCATGCACGCAAAGAGGGGCTTCCGACTGACGAGTTTCTTGGACTTTGGGATGGAGGGCACCTTCGATCCGCTGATTTTCTTCCGACCGCCGGAGGGCCGCAGGCCAGTCGAACCACCGGCTACGCGGGGAAGCGCTCCTAGCCGCTTCCTCACCGGTTTCGCCATGGGCGCAAGCACAAGACTGTCATCAAAGACATCCACGACCGGAGGGGCCGCCGGCAGAGATTCCTACGTGGAATCGGTCAGCTGAGGCTGGGGAGTCTCCATGACGGCGGTGGTGGGCGGCGACACGGTGACACGGTGGGGAGGGGCTACAGGCGTGAGGACGACGATATTGGAAAATGGCGGCGGCGGTGGCGGTAGAAGAAATGTTCCTCGTGCCAAGCGAAAGTAAGGATGCGGGGTACCGCATCCGGAACCCTCGATCCGGAACCCTCGATTCCATGAAAGCCCTGCAGGATTCCGCCACCGCGGAAATCAATCGCTTGAAGGAGGAGCTTGCGATCTTAAAGGATCATAAGCAAGCTGTTGATGAGCAAAACCATCGCCATAGCGAGGCGTTTAAGCTCCTCCAACAAGAGAAGGAATCCTTGGCGGACACCATCTGGCAGGCCAAGGCCAGCATCTTCCGTAAGTTTCCTCCGCCTTGTAGTCTGTAGTCTGGATACTTAGAGTTTATTGAACTCATGCGCTCCTTGTCGGAATTTGCAGCTCCTATGGGTTTAACCCGCTCGCCTCCTTCGGACAAGGAATGCATGGTTCTTGCCGGCAACTTCATCAACATCGCTATCGCCCAAGCCAAGGAGATTGCCAAGCCCCTCCAGATATATATCAAGGCTTCAGACTCTGTGATGAAGTACTCGGAGATTCTGCACCGAGCCCCCGAGCGCGTCACGAGCTGGAAAGTTTCATGTGCACGGGCTGGCGCAAGGATGGCGCTGTCAATGGTGAAGGCACACTACGACAATGTCAACATCGACACGGTGACCTCTGGCATCCCCGACGTGGATGATGACGGCAAGGAGATTGATCACGAAGCCATCCTGTCATCACTCGCGGGTTATGACACCAGAGTTGCCGAGTTGGTGGACGTTGCTGTATTCGTGCCCAGGAACACTATCGACAGCATCAATCAAGATTCCTCCGAGTCTCATCACAGCGCTGACGCTGAGGGTGATTCTCCGGTTGGGGACGATGCAGCCTCCAAGTCTCCTGCGCCCAAAGAATGAAAAACACTTTGTAATTTATGTTTCACCTTTGGTGTGTGCACGGGAAAAACTTGATGATGTAACTTAAGGCGGAAAACAATGATTGTTATGTCCTGCTACTTAAGAATTAATTCCCAGCATGTATATATTTTTTAAGCAAGTGCTAGCTTATCCATTACTTTGGTTTTTATGCTCGACTTTTCGTGAGTCGGAAGACTCGTTGTCGAAACCATGCACTCAGGTGATGATGCCCAATGGCACCGTCAATAACCTGAACACAAAATCGCCAACAACAAGTGCCGAAAGTTACTACTCCAGAATCCACATAAAAACGACAAAGAACGTATAGACCAGAAAACTTAAGCTGACGCCCGTAGGCGGAATTTTCACAAGTGCAAACGCAAGACTTGTGCAAAAAAAAAATTACATGATCCAAAAATGAACACTAAAGGAGGTAAAAAACTCAGCAATATGAGTGAACCAAAGATCTTTATTTCATTGATCATATAAGAGGTACACAATTTAGATAAAAAATACTAAGTGTAGAAAGGACGTAGTTGTGCTATGTTCCATGGCCGATCAAACTCTGGGTAGTCTTCATCCGGGTCACGCCGCTTACGCTTATGATCCTCGTTGGGTCTATCCTTTAGTTCACGATTTTCAACAAGGTAGTAAGACCCATTGAGCGGCGCCTTGCTTATGATGAACGGTCCTTCCCATGGCGGGGATAATTTGTGTGACTTTTTCTGCTTAAGTCGGAGCACCAAATCCCCCTCTTTAAACGAGCGATGCCGAACGCGGCGACTATGGTAGCTGCGTAGCTTCTGCTGGTAGATGGCGGATCTTTGGCATGCCAAAACACGCTCCTCCTCGAGAAGGTCCACATCTAGCCGTCTGGATTCTTCAGCGTCATCTTCGTCGTAGGCGGCAACTCTTGGTGCATCGTGGAGGATGTCGGAAGGCAGGATGCCTTCTTCTCCATATACCATGAAGTAAGGGGTGTAGCCGGTAGATCTGTTAGGTGTAGTTCGTAAAATCCACAGTACAGATGGTAACTCTTTCGCCCAGGCTCCACCTGCTCTATGTAGCGGTGCCTCAAGACGTGGCTTGATTCCCTGCAGAATTAATCCATTGGCTCGCTCGACCTGACCGTTGGATTGTGGGTGTGCCACAGATGCAAGGTCAAGTCGGATGCCTTTCTCCTAGCAATACGCCTCCACTTCTCCGAGTGATAAATTGCTTCCATTGTCGGTGATAATGCTATGTGGGAGACCAAATCTCACCACTAGATCTCAGACGAACCTTAGGGCAGTTGCCCCATCAAGCTTTCTAATGGGTTTAGCTTCTATCCATTTAGTGAATTTGTCCACTGCTACAAGCAGATGCGTAAATCCACAAGGTTCTGTCTGTAACGGTCCCACCATGTCCAGCCCCCAGACTGCAAACGGCCAAGTTATTGGTATTGTTCGCAGTTCTTCAGCAGGAACATGTGGTTGTCGGGCATAATACTGGCATCCTATGCATGTCTCAACCAGCTTCTCGGCGTCCGCCTTCGCTATCAGCCAGTAGAATCCTTGTCGGAAAGCTTTCGCGACCAACGATCGAGGAGCGGCGTGATGCCCGCAATCTTCGAGATGGATTTCGCGTAGGATTTTCATACCTTCTAGCTAGGAAACACACTTTAGGTATACACCAGTAGTGCTCCTTTTGTAGAGTTGCCCATTGATGATGGTATAACCCTTTACTTATCGTACTATTTGCCATCTTTCGACTTCGTTGTCGGGCAAAGTTCCGTGTTCGAGGTATTCCATGAACGGTTTTGTCCAAGCCGGAGGGACCTTAGTCACTATGTTGACGAAAGAGTCAGCTCTATCTGGATTGTCGATGTCAGCTCCCTTCACGGATGGTGTGCGCAGGTGCTCGAGGAAAACTCCTGGCGGAATTCGCTTGCGCCCTGATCCTAGCTTAGACAGCAGATCAACCGCCTTGTTTTGTTTCCTAGGCACATACTTCACTTCGTAGCCCAAGAAGCTCTTGGCTATCTCGTCCACTTCGTCTCGATATGCCACCATCATAGGGTTCCGCGCATTCCAGGTGCCAGCCACCTGCTGGGCAACCAAGTCGGAATCTCCATGGCAAACTATGCGCTTGATGACAATATCTTTGGCTACACGTATTCCGTGAATGAGTTCTTCATACGCTGCCAGTTGTTTGTAGCCTCGAAGTGGATCTGCAAAACGTAGTGTAGCTTGTCTCCTGTTGGTGACTATAGCAATACACCAGCCCCCGATCCGTTGAGCAACTTTGATCCGTCAAAGTGCATCACCCAGTACCCTGGTTCTGGCAACGGAGTAGCATCTGGCATCTCCGTCCAATCTGCAATAAAATCTGCCAAGGCTTGTGACTTGATAGCGTCGCATCTCTTGTAGGTGATCTCAAAGGCGGCAAGTTCAATGCCCCACTTCGCAACCCTTCCTGTAGCGTCGCTGTTATTGATAATGTCAGACAGTGGAGTCTTGCTCACCACTGTGACTGGGTGCTCCTGGAAGTAATGTCTCAGCTTCCGAGAAGCGAGGAATACTCCATAAGCTATCTTTTGGTAGTGCGGGTAACGCTGCTTGGACTCCGTCAAGACCTCGCTTACGTAGTAAACTGGTCGTTGAACTCCGTGCTCATAGCCTGATTCCTTCTGCTCTACGATGACGACGATGCTGATAACCCGGTTGGTTGCCGCCATGTAAATTAACAGGGGCTCACCAGGCTCAGGCGCTGCAAGGATGGGCGCTGAGGAAAGAATCCCCTTGAGTTGCTTCAATGCTGCATCTGCTTCGTCCGTCCACGTGAATTTGTCCGCCTTCTTCAGCAACTTGTACAGCGGCAAAACCTTCTCTCCAAGTCGGCTGATGAACCGACTAACTGCTGCAACACAACCTGTTAGTCGTTGAATGTCCTTTAGGCATGTCGAACGGTTTATGTTTAAGATGGCCTTGATTTTCTCCGGGTTGACCTCGATTCCGCACTGGGAAATGATGAATCCCAACAATTTGCCGGCTGGAACCCCGAAGACGCACTTCTTAGGGTTGAGCATCATGTTGTATTTCCGGAGATCATCAAAGGTTTTTTTCAAGTCAGAGATTAGGTCGTTGGATTTTTTAGACATCACCGTGATATCGTCCACATAGGCGTGAACGTTCTGACAAATTTGGTCGTGGAGGCAACGTTGCATTGTCCGCTGGTAGGTAGCACCTGCATTTTTTAGCCCAAATGGCATCATGACATAGCAAAACGTGCCGTATGGGGTAGTGAACGAAGTGGCCAATTGGTCCGACTTCCTCATATTGATCTGGTGGTATCCTGAGTATGCATCGAGAAAACACAAAAGTTCCGAGCCAGCTGTCGAGTCAATGACTTGGTCAATGCGAGGCAAAGCAAACGGATCTTTGGGACATGCTTTGTTCAAGCCGGTGTAATCAACGCACATTCTTAATTCATTGGTTCCCTTTTTGGGGACAAGTACAGGGTTGGCCACCCATCGGGTGTGAAGGACTTCTCGGATAAACTCAGCTTTAAGTAACCTAGCTATCTCTTTGCCAATGGCGCGTCTCTTCTCATCTCCGAAGCGTCGTAGAGGTTGTTTCACTGGTTTGCATTTTGGATCTATGTTGAGGCTGTGCTCGGAGAGTTCCCTAGGTACACCTTTCATGTCAGCAGGTTGCCAGGCAAAGATGTCCCTATTCTCATGGAGGAACTCGACGAGCGCGCTTTCCTATTTGGGATCCAGGTTCGTCCCAATGGCGACGGTCTTGGAGGCGTCGCCTACCACAAGTTCCATCGGCTTGGTTTTGATGGCGGCCTTGAACACAGGAGCGGAGTCGGAGATCTGCTTCTTCGACGCGGGCATCTCTGAGTCATTAACCTTGCTCTGGATCTCTTTGAATTCTTCGCTGTAGAGGACAGCTTCTGCAACGGCTGCTTCATTGATCTCGCAGTCCCTTGCCTTGGTAAAGCTTCCGGATACGGTGATGACACCGTTTGGTCCGAGTATCTTGAGCTTGTTGTAGACGAAGCATGGTTTGGCCATGAACATGTGGAATATGTCACGGCCGAATATGACGTGGTACACGCTCTTGAAGGGGACCACGTCAAAGGTCATGCGCTCTTGGCGGTAATTATTAACATCGCCAAAGGCTACCTGAAGTGTAATACACCCAAGGGACCGAGCCTCCCGACCAAGAACTACACCGTGGAAAACGGTGTTGGTCCGCCTTAGGTTTGCCTCCGTCAAGTTCATCTTCTGTAGTGTATCCAGGTACATGATGTTGATGCTGCTTCCACTATCCACCATGCACTTGGTGAACTCCACGTTGTCAATAAATGGGTTGATGACCATGGCATATTGGTTCTCCATGGGCACAAGGTCTGGGTGGTCCGTCCTATCCCAAGTTATTGGAACCTCCGACCAGCGCAGGTACTGGGGAACTGGGGGGAGGGTGGCCATCAGGATCCTTAGAGAGGTCTTCTGTTGTCAGACAGTGGGGGTGCCAAGGAAAGTGTGGTAGACTAGGTCCTTCTTTGCGAAGGGTTTTTTGCCCTTGTCGTCGCTCTTGGTGGCGTGCTTGGCGTCAACGTCCTCGTCCATGTCACTTGAATCCTTGGACTCCTCCTCCTTCTTCTTCCCCATGCCCTTGCCTCGTGGTCTGTTCTTCCGACTTTGCTTGTAGCCGGACTCCGGGTCTTCTTTGAGGTCGTTGACGAACTTGCAGTGTCGATTGGTATGGGTGGCCTTGCCCTTGGCGTCGAGGTGTACGAGACACGGCATATCGCGGTACTCCTCGTATGTTTGGGGAACGCGGAGCGGCCGGGGTGGTTTCACTTCCTCGTTGCTGTCCGCGGCCAGCTCCCCTTCCTCGGCCACGTTGTCCGCCTTCGCCTCGTCCTCCAAAGTCATAGCGACCATGTCGGTAGATTGCTTTTCTTCTGGAGCGGTTTTCCGCTTTGTACCGTTGTTCCTCCGAGCTTGTGTTGGAACGGCTGTTGCCGACAATGATCCACGAGCATCGTCGTCGGCAGCTGCGAACTCACTAGCCAACTGAATCATCTGGTTCAAGTCAAGCTGGTGATTGTCCTACAAGCGCTTCATCTTATGTCGGAGCAATGTGCCCCTTTCCAACCCATCAATGAAGGCGGCCATGGCGGTCTGAGCATGCACTCCTGCGAAATAAGGAATTTTTCATATCCAGCCATCGGGAGAGGTAGGCGTGAGATGTCTCGTCTTTCTCTTGCACGCACCGCTGTAGATTTCCCACAGTGTAGGGACGCTTGTATGTACTCTCAAAGTTCTTGGTGAACGCTTCTTGCATGTCCAGCCAATTGTAGATAGATTTCTCCGGCAAGTCATCGATCCATTGACGGGCCGTGCCCGCCAACATTAACGGGAGGTACTTGACGGCGATGTTGGGGTTGCCTCCGGCAATCTCCATCGCATTGTCGTAGTCCTGCAACCATGTGGCTGGCTTGGCGGTGCCGTCATAGGGCTTGATGGTCTTGTCAATCAGGAAACCTTTGGGGTAAGTTGCGGATCGTATTGCAGGTCCAAAGCAACGTGGTCCCAGGTATGATCCTTCCCGGGCCTCGTGAATCTTATCGATCCACGAACGCGCATCGTACGACTCTGGGTTATTCTTCTTTTTGTCAACAGGGGATGGGCTGCGCGAACGACGCGGGCCTCCTCCGCCATGGTGACTGCTTGGCGGCGACGGAGGCGGAGGTGGCGGTGGGTTCGCCTTCTTGCTATTACCCTCCTGCGACGCCTCACGCCTGTCACGGTTGCTTGTCGGACGTCGAGGGTCATGGTGCGACCTGCTCTTGTGTCCTTGGCGGCGCTCTTCATCGTGACGGGTATGTGCTGCGTTGTCGCGGATGACGATGCCGCACTGCTTTGGTGGGGGCATATCCGTACGATGGTGAGCCTTGTGGTCTTCCTGACGTCGGGGGGATCAGGGCGGTGGCGATGGGCGACGAGGTCAGGCTTTTTCTCTGTGGTCGGAGGATATGGGGATAGCATCCTTCCTGTTGTGCGCATCCCTCCGTCTTCGTTCTGATGAACCCGTCCTTGACCCGACATCCTGAGGAGATCTGTCCCTTGACGGTTTGTACTGGCTAGATCGGCAGAGCGCTGGGTCAGACTCAAGCCTCTGAGAGGTGGCCTTTTCCTGCTGCTTTACCGCTTTGGCCACTAGGTCATAGACCTATTCTACTGCCTCAGGTGATCTATCCTGCTCCAGAAGGGTCTTGGCGACAGCGAGGTTAAGGAGTGGGGTGGGCATCACCTGCTTGCCTTCACTGTCAATGTATGGCTTGGCTTGTGCCGGCTTCGAGGGAGCCCATCCTAGGTTGCGTCGTACACCAGGATCGTTGATGACGCGAGCTGGAGCTTTCTTAGCCTTCTGCTGTTGTAGCAGAATCTTGTACTCGGCCTCCATTGCTCTAGCTTTCTCTATGGACTTTTGTGCGTTGACCAAATCTCGATCTAGTTTAGCGCCTTGCTCCGCGATGGCTTGCGCCTCCTCCAGCATCTGCTGGCGCTTCTCGTCAAGCTGAGTCATGTTCCGGATATGAGCAACGGTTAGTGGCTCGACGACAAGGTTGTCGTACATCACTCTATCAGCTGGAGTAACTTGGGCTGCTGCAGACGTAGATGCTGGAGGCGGCAAGTTTCCGGTGTTGTTATTACTCGGGCCGGTGCCGAGTTCCTGCGGCTGCTGCACTGGGTTGGGCGGAGGAGGCATGACCTTTGCGCGATCATCGTCCGCAGTAATAAGTGGCCCCTTCCCTTTTTCCAGCGTCGTAGGCGGAGCTTGCCCGGATTGATCTTCGTCCACTGTCATCCCAATGGTGACGAATACCCCTCGGGACATGATGGTGTTGTTAGCTTGCTCGTCGCGCGAGTACTCCTCCTCCATCTCCTGCATAGCGGAGTCTAGCTCCTCTGGACTAAAGTCTATCTCTTCCGAGTCTTCACTAAAATCAGCATAAAGCGCGTAAATGACAGAGTCGGAGGGTGCCAGGACTTCCTCGATGACGGGCAGTGGAGGTGCAGCGGCCTCGAAGATGACTGGAGGTGGTGGCGCTGCTACGATGATGGCGGCCGGAGGCGGTGGTGGCGGTGGCTGAATCGGAGGGGCTCCGTCAATGAGCGCAAGCGCTGTCTGAGCTACTGCTTCGGCCTCCGCATAGTTGTTGACGGTGTTCACCATGCCTTCGAAAGTAAGGCGTCCTGACGCCTGCTTCCGTCTAAGAGAATGTCGGAGAAGCGTGCCATGGTCCAGTCCTTCCACAAAGTGATAGATGGCATCATCATTGGGGTAGTGGTCCAGATCGGCTCGTATACGGAGCCATCTGGCCAGGTAGTCGCGGGGGTCTTCGCCTTCTCTCTGAACGCAGCGCGCCAGATCAAAGATGGTAACCACGCCGACGAACTTGGATCTCTGCTGTCCAGACGCGCGGACGAAGCCGGCGGATTTGCAGTGATCTTCCACCTTTATATCCTGCACAGGGGCGGTTTGGGTGGGCCTTGAATTTTTCCGATCTTTGCCGGCAAACTCCGAGGAGAGATCCGACATCGATCCTTCCGCGAGCGTATCCTGCCCGTAGGCGGTCCGTGCGGGTCTTGATGCTCCTCCGACTCCCACGGAACTAGTGCCCGAGTCGGTTTCGCCGATGAAGAGGTGGATGTCTCCGATAGGAACGATCGAACATCGCGTAGGGTTCGTCTTCGCCGGGATCCAGAACTCGTCAGGAGGGACGATCGGAACGTTGCCGGAGAAGAGAACACGGCCGATGGCTACGGTTTCGCCGATTCCCGCGGAGATCTTGGTCCTCGCCCGCTGAAGAGCCTGAAGCGCCTCTTGCCCCACGGTGGGCGCCAACTGTCGTGGTATTGCCGACGAGTACGCCATGGAGGGGTCCTCACAGTGCGTGTTTAGAGACGTGGGGTAAGGCGGACGGTTGACGGGTACGAGGTAACACAGCTTACCCAGGTTCAGATCCCACGACGGTGGCGGAATCCTACTCCTGCTATAAATCACTATAATGGCAATATGCCGAGTTAGAGAGACAGGTTTGTTGTGCGAGGTGTGCGTAAAACGATGCCCTAAAAAGGCTCCCATAGGCCCGACTTATATAGTCGTCAGGTCCTAGGGTTACAGGGAAAAGTCCTAGCCGGACAGGTTACAGAGTCCTACACCGTCTATTACTAGTCTTGCGTATCTTGTACTCCAAGGCTCCGGGTACGCTGGTGACTCCACCGTCGCCTTCCTTTATCCGGCATGGGCCTCCCTTCTGTATCCACCTAACTGGGCCGCCCAGCAGTCCATAGGCCATGCTACCGACTATGGGCCACCCGGGTTAGTCGGATAAGATACATGCTATTAGGATACCCATATAGCATATCCCCAACAACTCCATCTTCATGGTCACAGGCAATGCTGACGATGGGAGATGATCCTAGTTGTCGTAACCTTCCTGTGGTCCATCCTCCTGATAATCCTCTCCATAGTCTGGCCATGGGAATAGCCAGGGACAAAGCCATGAGTACTCTTTTAAGTATTCGCAAACTATCACTAATAGGTAAAGTGGTTTGAATAGGAATACTAAGCTCTAGGTTGTTTTGCAAAAAGCAAGATTTACCTTAACTAAGTTCAGAAGCAAAGAAAACTAGTTTAAAGTTTTATAACATGTAAGTGGGAACTTAGTTTTCATTTTCATAACCATGTTGTGTTAAGTCAAGGTCATGATTCATTTCACAAGTCGTTTTGAAAACATCTGACAACGGAACAGTATGATCACTCCGACTATCCATAACCATGGACACGGTTATTCGAATAGTTTGACACTCTGCAGAGGTGGTACACTTTCACCACAATATTCGATACATCCGTCAGGCAAGCCTGAATTCACCATACTCAGTATGTGGATAACCAGTCCTAAACTTTTAATTACACACCCTAGTATAGGCGCCTCTCCTATGAGTTTGGCCTCCCAACCATGACCATCTGTCATCTTGGGAACTGCACAGGTGGACAATCTTCACGAGGTAGCCTCAGCTCAAACCTCGGCCGCAAGGGAACCCATACTAAGGTATATAAACTTCCAGTCAAGCCCTACCCAAATTTTGGGTATTGTGGTTGTACGGTAAAATTGGAATGGTATCGCATCCAGACACAACCATTAGTTAGGTAAAAGGGCTAAGGCTCATGCCTCCCATTTTCATCATCAAAATCATTTGGTCCTCATAGCACATGTCAAAACATCTCATTAGAATGACTCATCATTCTAAGGTTTTCATAATCATTTTCACCAAGTATTCCCATCTAAAGTGATCAAGTTTTAAGCTTAGCACTAGCCACTAAAGTTGAGGGTAAAAACTAATGAGGGGTGATAATCAAGTGTGAATTATCTAAGTTCAGTCTCATGCCTTAGGATGACATCAAAATTTATCTAACTTAGGCCAAGTTTTATGTTCTTTATCCTACCTTTAATAAGTTTCCAAAAATCTACAAGTCACTAGTAAACACAAATGGAAAGCTTTGATAAAGAAATAAAATAATTAAGCTTGAAGTAAAACTGGGATTGGGTATCATCAATGGTTCTAACCAAGGCATGCCTAATGCATTGCAGAGTTAATTTAGCTTTCACAGTTGCAAGTGTTAGCTTTCCTTGTGCAATGCAGTGGTTGAAGTTCTCCTCGGCTTCTTCCTCGTAGTATTCTCCTTCCTCTTCGTATCCTTGGTCGGTACTAGCGTCTATAAATAAATACGAAGTACACAATCACCAAACAATACTTAACTACTTCTATTTAGCACACAAAGGCTCACACTATATGATCTAGCATCATCACTATTATCACAAGAATTAAGGCAATAGTTCTATTTATTTTCTTTTAGAAAAGTAATTTCTACTCATTGAAAAACTACTTAAGATTTAATATTCTCCAACTAAAACATGGGATCATGTTGAAACATGTCATCACCACATATTTCAGTACTTGGGAATGTGAATTAAAGTGGTGTCACAATTTAATAAGGTTTAACCTTTTTAATTTAATTAATTAAAGTGGCTAGAAATGCCTATGGGGCATTATTTTATTACTTGTCCATTATTACTGCAAGTAAACCTAGATATTTTTATATATTTAGAAAGGTCTTATCAAATGTGATTTTTGAGAGTTGGAATCAACTCAAAAGCTTTTATGGTTGAATTTTTAAAAATGTTTGAATGCAGAAAAGTCTCTGCATTGTTATTTTTACTATAGGTGATCTATAATTACAAATTATTTAAATCCAACAGGCTTGGATTAAGAATTTCAATACCTTTCTAGCAAAATTAGTTTCATGCAATTTGGTTTAGTGAAACTCTCTAGATTGAATTTTGAATCTACTGTCAGAACTAAGTTTAAAATTAAATAGATAAACCTAATTTCAAACGACTGGGTCACACGGGAAAGTTAACTAGGCCTGACCACTGCGCACAGCGCGCGCGGGCGGTTTAAGTGGTTGTCCCCACCAGTAAGTGAGACATGGGGATGCGAAGGGCTACGGGGCGATTATAACCGTAGGATTAGAAGTAAGATCTACGGCTGAGGGTCGTCGTCCACGTATGAAGAGAATGCGATGAGCACGAACCCTAGCGCATCCAGTGGGGGTCAGTGGTGGCTCACCAGGGCTCGGGC
Organism: Avena sativa; assembly: GCA_916181665.1. Taxonomy (NCBI): domain Eukaryota; kingdom Viridiplantae; phylum Streptophyta; class Magnoliopsida; order Poales; family Poaceae; genus Avena; species Avena sativa. Next base: position 409,726,349 of record OV702281.1, on the reverse strand, counting down.
GATGGTTGGCAATGGGGGCGAACGACAAAGTCGACGACGATGATCCTCCTGGTACTTGCGGCTACTCCTGGGGTGGCTCCAATCAGTGGCGCCCTTCTCCTCCAGCAGCGGCAAGCTCCGGCGAAATTCAGGCAACCTGGTGCTCGCCTTGCTCCAGGGAAGAAGTGGGGTGGTTCTGAGAGAGAGGGTAGTGGAATGGTGTGCCGAATTCGAATGGGGGAGGCCTCTATTTATAGTGCAACGAGGGAACCGAAGGGTGCAGGCTGAGCTCGTCAGGGTCGGCTTCACAGTGAGCTAATGGCATGGCCAAAGGTAGGGACGGTGTGTTGCCTCCTGGAGAAGCTCAACGGCTTGATGGCAAGGCATGGGGTGGTGCCGTGCGGTCGGAACACGTCGATGCTCTAGGCGGCACCGACGGTAGTTTTAATGCCGCACAGTGGCTACGGGTCACACGGCGGTGAACGGCGAACAAGGTTGGCACATACACTACTCACTATAGTGTTTGTTGTTTAATTTGATTTGTGCTCAGAAGATGTTTGATGAAATGGCCGCAAGAAATTTAAATTTAAATTTTTGGTGAAACTTGGTGGGTGCAATGGTCACATACTAGGTAGTCTCTGGTTGTTTGGATTTGTCAAGGTGAACTGGTTTGGTTGGATTTTGAGAAATGGTGTTCTTCCCATATTAACTAGATTCAAATTTTAAATGTCATTTGAATAGGGTTGCCAAATGTTTCTGTGGGTTTGCAAAGTGGACTTGGGTTCACTTTCACTTGGTCTAACAAGGGGTGAAAATAATTAGATTAGTTTCTATTTGAAATCTTGGACTAGAAACACTCAAAGTGGTCTAGTGAGCAAGATTGGCAAAAATGACCATTTGCTTGTTTTGTTTGTGTTTGAATTTCTATGGATTTGATTCTTCTTGGAAATGATTTAGATGCTGTTTTTTTCATCTTTAAACCAATCCTTGCCATTCACAACAATCACACAAGTCCATTCATGCATTCATACATTCATCACATACACACATGCATTCATAATGATTTTAATTAACAAAAGTTTTTGTTAACCCTAAATTTGGGTGATTGTATTTTGATAACCTTGATTAATATTTTTGGGATGTTACAAACCTTCCCTCCTTAAAAAAAATCTCGTCCCGAGATTTGAGAAAAAAGAAAACTAGGATTTAAAGAGATCGGGAAACTCCGTCCTAATGTAATCTTCTTGCTCCTAGGTAGCTTATTCTTCAGTATGGTTACTCCACTGGATCTTGAGAAACTTGATACTCCGGGTCCTGGTGGTTCTAAAAGCTTCCTCCAAAATACGGATGGGTACTTGGGGATACGTTAGGTCATCGTTGATCTCTATGGTTCGGTGATCAATATTCTTGAAAACTTTGGTATTTTCCAGGACTTATAAGCATTTGCGATGTAACGAGATGTGGAACACATTATGTACTGCTGACATCTCCTCTGGCAGATCCAGTTGATATGATACTTCTCCTCGATGATTCAAAATCTTGAAGGGTCTGATATATCTGGTGGCTAACTTTCCTTTGAGCTGGAAACGTTGCATTCCCTTCAAAGGTGACAATTTGAGATACACAAAATAGGTCTCGATGTCTCTTGTCGGCATAACTCTTCTGTCTGGATTGGGCGGTCTTGAGGTGCTCACGGATCTTGTGAACTTTCTCTTCTGCTTCTCGTAGGTTGTCGGATCTGAAAATCTGACTCTCTCCTACTTCTGACCAATTCAAAGGGGTACGACACTTACTTCTATACATGAATTCAAATGGGGCCATTTGCAAACTGGCTTGATAACTGTTGTTGTACGAAAATTCGGCGAACGGAAGACGGTCTTCCCATTTTGATCCATACTCTAGCACATAGGCTCTCAACATATCTTCGAGTATTCGATTTACTCGCTCCGTTTGTCCATCTGTCTAAGGGTGATAAGTTGTGCTAAAATGTAGTCGGGTTACTAATCCTTCTTGGACTTTCTTCCAAAACCTCGAGGTAAACTGGGTTCCTCGATCCGACACAATGTTCTTGGGGACTCTATGCAAACTGACAATTCTAGCAATGTACAACTCTGCTGGCTTCGAACTCTGATAGGTGGTATTGACAGGTAAGAAATGGGATACTTTGGACAGTCTATCAACTATGACCCAAATAGAGTCATTTCCCCTACTAGATGTAGGCAATCCGGTGATAAAATCCATTCCGACTAAATCCCATTTCCATTCTGGAATCTGCAGTGGTTGCAACAGTCCTGCGGGTCTCTGATGTCCCGCCTTGACTCTCTGACAAATATCACACTTGGCTATGTAGCTTCCGATTTCTCTCTTCATCTTGTGCCACCAAAATTGCTCCTTCAAATCCTGATACATCTTCGTTCCTTTGGGATGGATAGAATAAAGAGTATCATGGGCCTCTTTCAAAATAGTTTGCTTTAATTCTGAATCCGCGGCACACAGATACGTCCTTTGTACCACAAAACTCCTTCTTCATCTTCGGTGAATCTGAGTACTTTGCCTGTACTGATACGACATTTGATTCCGTCGATACTAGCATTTCCTTTCTACGCCTCCTTGATCTGACTGATGAAAGTGGGTTGAAGTTTTATGCTAGCCAAAAATCCTGCACTAACTAATTCCATTATGAAATCTTCCAACTCCTTGTTCAAACTTTGTTGCTCCTTCAAAATCATGGAGTTCAAGCGACACGGCAATCTGCTAAGGGCATCTGCTACCACATTGGCTTTACCGGGGTGATAGTGGATGTCCAGATCATAGTCCTTGATTAACTCTATCCATCTCATTTGCCTCATATTCATCTCCTTCTGAGTGAAAATATACTTCAGGCTCTTGTCATTCGAATAAATCTCACAATGGTTTACCATAAGGTAATGCCTCCATGTCTTCAAGGCTAGAACTACGGCTGCTAGTTCGAGGTCATGGGTAGAGTAATTCTGCTCATGTTTCTTCAGTTGTCGGGATAGATATGATATGACTTTGCCTTCTTGCATTAGCACACATCCGAGACCGATCTTGGATACGTCACAATACACATCAAAAGGCTTCGTAATATCCGGCATGATCAAGATTGGGGCTGAGATCAATCTCTTCTTAAGCTCTTGAAAACTCGCTTCACATTTGTCCGTCCATTCGAACTTCTTATCTTTATTCAACAATTGGGTCATGGGTCTTGCGATACTCGAGAATCCTTCTACAAACTTGTGGTAATATCCCGCTAATCCGATAAATGCGTGAACTTGGGTTTAAGTGGTTGGGGCTTGCCATTCTTCAACATCCTTAACCTTTGCGGGGTCAACGGCAATTCCTCCGGCTGACACAATATGTCCGAGGAATCCTACTTCCTGTAACCAGAATTCACATTTGCTAAACTTGCATACAACTGATGCTCCCTAAGGGTTCCAAGGATGGTCCTCAAGTGTAGCTCATGTTCTTCTTCTGATTTGGAATAGATCAGAATGTCATCGATGAAAACAACGACAAACTTATCCAGGAAGTCCATAAAAATCTTATTCATGAGGTTCATGAAAAAATCAGGGGCATTGGTTAGTCCAAAAGACATGACAGTGTACTCATACAGTCCATATCTGGTGGTGAAGGCAGTCTTTGGAATATCCTCTGCGAGAATCTTGAGTTGATGATAACCAGTTCTAAGATCAATCTTAGAAAATACATTGGCATCGGTCAACTGGTCAAACAGGTCTTCTATCTTTGGCAGTGGGTACTTGTTCTTGATGGTGAAATCATTCAACTTCCGATAATCCGTACACAAATGGTTACCTCCATCTTTCTTGTCCACAAACAAGACAGGTGATCTCCATGGTGACGCACTTGGTTGAATCAATCCTATCTCCAGCATGGCATCCAGTTGCTTCTTCAGATCCACTAATTCATACGGGTTCATACTATAAGGTCTCTGGGCTATGGGTCCGGTTCTAGGGATTAGTTCAATGATAAACTCGATATACCGATTTGGGGGCATACCGGGCAAAACATCTGGAAATACATCGGGGTATTCACCGACTACTCTGACTTGGTCAATGTGTCGTGGTATTGCCGACGAGTACGCCATGGAGGGGTCCTCACAGTGCGTGTTTAGAGACGTGGGGTAACGCGGACGGTTGACGGGTACGAGGTAACACAACTTACCCAGGTTCAGATTCCACGATGGTGGCGGAATCCTACTCCTACTATAAATCACTATAATGGCAATACACCGAGTTACAGAGATAGGTTCGCTGTGCGAGGTGTGTGTAAAACGATACTAGGTTGTGCCCTAAAGGCTCCCATAGGCCCGACTTATATAGTCGCCAGATCCTAGGGTTACAGGGAAAAGTCCTAGCCGGACATGTTACAGAGTCCTACACCGTCTATCACTAGTCTTGTGTATCTTGTACTCCAAGGCTCCGGGTACGCTGGTGACTCCACCGTAGCCTTCCTTTATCCGGCATGGGCCTCCCTTCTGGATCCACCTAACTGGGCCACCCAGCAGGCCACAGGCCATGCTACCGACTATGGGCCACCCGGGTTAGTCGGATAAGAGACATGCTATGAGGATACCCATATAGCATATCCCCAACAGTAGCCCCTGGAGAACTACGAGATCTTGCGCTGTCTTGCCTCTTCCCGTGGAATGCTCCGTCTAGATGGATGTCGGCAAATCGTGAAGTAATATCTTGTAGTCCTCCCAAAGAACCCTGCAAAGGTTCCTCCGTCTTCTATGATCAAGTCGGAGAAATGTTGAATCTTCCATCGTACGCTTCCATAGTCGGATTAAATCTGTCCACGCCGGAATCTTTGATGGGACGGCTCATCTACCATGTCAGTTATGAAGACGTAGGCTGTAGGTCAGCGACGCCTCGTAACTCACACATGCAGAGAACGCAATCATATCCGATTTTCCCGCGCGAGCGATACGAACCGTTGGCGGCGGCGGTTGGAGACGTGGCGAAATTACCGCGCACGTTCACGGACACGTCGTCTACGCGGCAACCGTCCGATTAGCTGCACGAGTCTTGACGCAGAGTAAGATAAATAGTAACCGTGGGACACTTGCCACTTTTTCACCCCATTCTCTCGCGTCATCTTCTTCCTCCAGCCGCACGCCTCCTCGAGCTCTCCGCGGAAAACCTCGAAGAAACCCTAGCCCCTCTCTGCACCAGTCGCATCCTCCCAGTCCTCCATGGCCAGCAGCATCTCATCCCCGTCGATGGCGGCATCAAGCGAAGCCACGGCGAAGCCGGCGAGCTCCGTCATCGTGCCCCTAGAGGGCCTGGTTATCCCCGCGTCGGCGGTGATTGAAACCACCGGCGGCGACCACAATCTGGCGGCGCTAGAGCCTCTGGAAGAGGAGCCAGATTCACACAAAGGTGACTGGCGCGACTCGGACATCACCGGCCGCGACATCCAAGAGATGGTCGCCGAAGGCTACCTCCCCGCGACGGAGGGGCTTGCCTGGCGGGCTGCGCCGACCGGTGAGGTGACACCTTGTCCCCAAGCCGGAGAAAAGGTGTACCTCAAGGCTCAGCTGGTACGCAGCATTTCTCTGCCCATCTCCCACTTCTTTCTGTCCGTCTTGAACCACTTCAAAGTCCAACCCCATAATCTCTCCCCCAATAGTATCCTAGTGCTTAGCAACTTCGCGGCACTTTGTGAGGGTTACCTAGGGATTAAGCCTAGGTTAGACTTGTTCGTGTATTTCTTCACCATCAAACGTGAAGCCGGACATAGTAGGGAGGAGCTTAGGAACTGCGGCACCATAAGCTTCAAGATCCGACCTGGCCGGCGGTTCCCCGACATCGTCGGCCACGAGTCGTGCAAAAACTGGCAGCGGACGTACTTCTATGGCCCCGACATTCCTTTGGCGGGCCGAGAAGTGACGTACCCGGACTTCGTGGATGGAGCCGCCGCTGAAGTTTCCACATGGAGATCCCATGCCTCCCTTCCCTCCGATCTCAACGCTTCTCGCGCAATAAGGCGGATCGAGTGGTTCATAGAGGCGGGTTTGACCGGCTTGGACCTAGCCATGTGCTGGTTCATCAGGCGAATCCAACCCCTGCAGCACCGCGCGAAGTTCATGATCGAGTGGTTCATGCACGAGTGCACGGTTGATCGAAAGGATTCCCTTCGGATCTCCGTGGATAACTTCTCGAGCGACTCCGTCAAGCTCCGTCTGAAGGACATCGTCAAGGTGAAGGATAAGAAGCGCGGCTTCACCATCACCTGCGACATGTACGTAGACGGCAAGTGCCCAAAGGTAGGTATTTATTTTCCGTGTATGACATTGCTCCAGTTTCTCCGTCTTGCCAGTGCCATCTTATCTAACACGATGATTTCTTACTTAACAGCTTAGCGATCTAGATGAGGACAACCTGGCTGCCCAAATCTATGATCCAAAGATGAAGGAAGTCACGGTCGTGTCCGACGACGATGCCCCGTTGGCATGAAAGCGGAAGAGCTCCACCTCTGACGCTGCCGATGGAGGCAAGAAAAAGAAGACGGAGGGTGGAGCCTCCAAAAAGAGTACTGGCGCCCTAGAGTCGGAAAGAAGAAAGCCACCGGGATGTTTGCCAAAGCGCCCCTTCTAGTGTAAGCCTCTCATTCTCCGACATTGTCTTATTTATCTGTCTTATTCCTGTACTTATGCATTTTGCACGTTTCAGGAAGAAAGCCACAACCAGCCTCAAGAAGTCCTCCAAGACTCTAGGGGCTTCTAGAAATATCAAAGATATGCTGCATCGCGACTCCTCCCCCGCCATCGCCCCTGCTACTCCTGCCGTCAAGCCCTCCTCCGCTTCGATAAGCTCCCAAGTCCAGGAGGCACCAGGCCCTTCCGCCATGGAAGTGGATTCTGGCGCCTCTACCGAACTAGCTGTTGTCGGCGAGCAGGCGACGCAGGAGAGCGATGCTCTTCAAATGGCTGAAGCTCCGGCTAAGGATGCCATCGGTAGCGGCAAGGCGGTGGTGGGAGTTGGTACTTCTGCCGAAGGAGGCGCCCCTACTCCCCAGAAACCCTTCGAGTTCCCAAAGATAGTTTACCCGGCGCTCACGCCAAGTAACACAACTCTGGTTCCTGGAGGAGTGCCGTCATCTCCGACGTGTGGTCTTGAGGAACTGCTCCGACAAGCAGATATCTTGCGGGGAAATAGCATTTCCTTTGGCAAGCTGCTAGCCGAGAGTGCTACAAACCTCAAGATTATTGCACTTGTAAGTTTTACTTTACCTTTTGCATTTCGTATGAGTATCCCACTGTAGCCCCCGAGGATGTAGACGGAAAACCATAGGTTTTGCATCTATATGCTCTAAGAGTGACTAAGTTAGAAAAAACTCTCACTGTAGCCCCCAAGCATTTAGATGGAATGAATTATTTCGACTAGATGCTTTAAGAGTAGCATACACAGTGTTCATAATTTTCAATGCTGTAGCCCCCAAGTCTCTAGTTGTAACTGAATTAGTTCCGACTAGATGCTTAAAGAAAAGATAAGCATTTTGCTAAGTTAAAAAACTTTCGCTGTAGCCCCCGATCGCCTAGATGGAAAATCTTCGACTAGGGGATCCAAGCAGACTAAACAACGACTTAACTTTGTATTTGTTTCCACGGAATGAGAATGATCGGCGGGGCATGGCGAACGACAAGTACTAGAAAATGTGCGCATATCTTGAAGCCGAAAAGGGTAAAACTGCCATCTTGAAGGAACAGATCATCAAAAACAAGAGTCTGTTTTCTTTTGCGCATTTCCATCTTACTTTTGTGCCCATAATCTCTGAGTACTCACTGTGTACTTTGTTTTCTCCGACTTGCAGAACATGTTGCCAAGGCCAAGGACATTGTCGAGCAGTCCAAGCATATCCAGCAGCTGTACATCGAGAAAAAGATCCTGAAGGAGGAGAGGAAGGAGATGCTGAAGATGCACGAGGACTCCATTAAAACCCTGCAGGACTCCGCCTCCGTGGAGATCAATCGCTTGAAGGAGGATCTTGCGATCCTAAAGGATCAGAAGCAAGATGCTGATGAGCAAAACCTTCGCCATGCGAGGCGTTTAAGCTCCTCCAACAAGAGAAGGAATCCTTGGCGGACACCATCTGGCAGGCTAAGGCCAGCATCTTCAGTAAGTGTCCTCCGCCTTGTAGTTCTGTAGTCTGGATACTTAGAGTTTATTGAACTCATGCGATCTTTGTTGGAATTTTCAGCGCCCATGGGTTTAACCCGCTCGCCTCCTTCGGACAAGGAATGCATGGTTCTTGCCGGCAAATTCATCAATACCGCCATCGCCCAAGCCAAGGAGATTGCCAAGCTCCTCCAGATTTATATCAAGGCCTCGGACTCCGTGACGAAGTACTCGGAGATTCTGCACCGATCCCCCGAGCGTGTCGCGAGCTGGAAAGCTTCATGCGCACGGGCTGGCGCAAGGATGGCGCTGTCTATGGTGAAGGCACACTATGAAGATGACGACATCAACACGGTGTCCTCTGGTATCCCCGACGTGGATGATGACGACAAGGAGATCGATCACGAAGCAATCCTGTCATCACTCGCGGGTTATGACACCAGGGTTGCTGAGTTGGTGGAAGTTGACGTCTTCGTGTCCAGGAACTTCATCGACAACGTCAACCAAGATTCCTCCGAGTCTCATCGTAGCGCCGACGTCGAGGGTGATTCTCCGGCTGGCGATGATGCGGCCTCCAAGTCTCCTACGCCCAAAGAATGAAAAACACTTTGTAATTTTTGTTTTACCTTTGAAGTGTGCGCAGGAAAAAACTTGTTGATGTAATATTAAGGCGGAAAACAATGGTTGTCGTATCCTGCTACTTAAGAATTAAGTTTCAGCATGTATATATTTTTTAATCAAGTGCTGGCTTATCCATTACTCTGGTTCTTATGCTTGACTTTTCGTGAGTCGGAAGACTCGTTGTCGGAACCATGCGCTTAGGTGATGATGCCCAATGGCACCGTCAATAACCTGAGCACAAAATCGCCGACAATAAGTGCCGAAAGTCACTACTCTAGAATCCACATAAAAATGACAAAGAATGTGTAGACCAGAAAACTTAAGCTAATGCCCGTAGGCGGAATTTTCACAAGTGCAATCGCAAGACTTGTGCATAAAGGTTTTATATGATTCAAAAATGAACACTAAAGGAGGTAAAAGACTCAGCAATATGAGTGAACCAAAGAGCTTTATTTCATTGATCATATAAGAGGTACACAATTAGATAAAAAATGCTAAGTTTAGAAAGGACGTAGTTGTGCTATGTTCCATGGCCGATCAAGCTCCGGGTAGTCATCATCCGGGTCACGTCGCTTACGCTTATGATCCTTGTTGGGTCTATCCTTGAGTTCACGATTGTCGACAAGGTAGTAAGACCCATTGAGCAGCGCCTTGCTTATGATGAACGGTCCTTCCCATGGCGGGGATAATTTGTGTGACTTCTTCTGCTTAAGTCGGAGCACTAAATCCACCTCTTTAAACGAGCGATGCCGAACACGGCGACTATGGTAGCTGCCTAGCCTCTGCTGGTAGATGGCGGATCTTTGGCATGCCAAAACGCGCTCCTCCTCGAGAAGGTCCACATCTAGGCGTCTAGATTCTTCAGCGTCATCTTCGTCGTAGGCGGCAACTCTTGGTGCATCGTGGAGGATGTCGGAAGGTAGGATGGCTTCTGCTCCATATACCATGAAATAAGGGGTGTAGCCGGTGGATCTGTTGGGTGTAGTTCGTAAACTCCACAACACAGATGGCAATTCTTCCGCCCAGGCTCCAGCTGCTCTATGTAGCGGTGCCTCAAGACGTGGCTTGATCCCCTGCAGAATTAATCCATTGGCTCGCTCAACCTGACCATTGGATTGTGGGTGTGCCACAGATGCAAGGTCAAGCCGGATACCTTTGTCCTAGCAGTAGGCCTCCACTTCTCCGAGTGACAAGTTGCTTCCGTTGTCAGTGATAATGCTATGTGGGAGACCAAATCTCACCACTAGATCTCGGACAAACCTGAGGGCAGTTGCCCCATCAAGCTTTCTAATGGGTTTAGCTTCTATCCATTTGGTGAATTTGTCAACTGCTACAAGCAGATGCGTAAATCCACACGGTGCCGTCTGTAAGGGTCCCACCATGTCTAGCCCCCAGACTGCAAACGGCCAAGTTATTGGTATTGTTCGCAATTCTTCAGCAGGAACATGTGGTTGTCGGGCATAATACTGGCATCCCGTGCATGTCTCAACCAGCTTGTCGGCGTCCGCCTTCGCGGTTAGCCACTAGAATCCTTGCCGGAAGGCTTTCGCGACCAATGATCAAGGAGCGGCGTGATGCCCGCAATCTCCGAGATGGATCTCGCGCAAGATTTCCATACCTTCTAGCTGGGAAACGCACTTTAGGTATACACCAGTAGTGCTCTTTTTATAGAGTTTACCATTGATGATGGTATAACCCTTTGCTTGTCGTACTATTTGCCGTCTTTCGACCTCGTCGTCGGGCAAAGTTCCGTGTTCGAGATACTCCATGAACAGTTTTGTCCAAGCCGGAGGGATCTTTATCACCATGTTGACGAAAGAGTCAGCTCTATCTGGGTTGTCGATGTCGGCGCCCTTCACGGATGGTGTGCGCAGATGCTCTAGGAAAACTCCTGGCGGAATTTGCTTGCGCCCTGATCCCAGTTTAGACAGTAGATCAGCCGCCTCGTTTTACTCCCTAGGCACATACTTGACTTCGTAGCCCAAGAAGCTCTTGGCTATCTCGTCCACTTCGTCGCGATATGCCGCCATCATAGGGTTCCGCGCATTCCAGGTGCCAGCCACCTGCTGGGCAACCAAGTCGGAATCTCCACAGCAAACTATGCGCTTGATGCCAATATCCTTGGCTACACACAGTCCATGAATGAGTGCTTCATACTCCGCCATGTTGTTTGTAGCCTCGAAGTGGATCTGCAGAACGTAGTGCAGCTTGTCTCCTTTTGGTGACTGTAGTAGTACACTAGCCCCCGAGCCGTTGAGCAACTTTGATCCGTCAAAGTGCATCACCCAGTACTCTGGTTCTGGCAGCGGAGTAGCATCTGGCATCTCCGTCCAATCTGCAATAAAATCCGCCAAAGCTTGTGACTTGATAGCGTCGTGTCTCTTGTAGGTGATCTCAAAGGCGGCAGTTCAATGCCCCACTTTTCGACCCTTCCTGTAGCATCGATGTTGTTGATAATGTCGGACAGTGGAGTCTTGCTCACTACTATGATTGGGTGCTCCTAAAATTAATGCCTCAGCTTCCGAGAAGCAAGGAATACTCCATAAGCTATCTTTTTGTAGTGCGGGTAATGCTGCTTGGACTCCGTCAAGACCTCGCTTACATAGTAAACTGGTTGTTGAACCCCATGCTCGTAGCCTGGTTCCTTCCGCTCTACCACGACGACGATGCTAATAACCCGGTTGGTTGCCGCCATGTAAATTAACAGGGGCTCTCCAGGCTCGGGTGCTGCAAGGATGGGCGCTGAGGAAAGAATCTCCTTAAGCTGCTTCAATGCTGCATCTGCTTCGTCCGTCCATGTGAATTTGTCCGCCTTCTTCAGCAACTTGTACAGCGGCAGAGCCTTGTGTCCGAGTTGGCTGACGAACCGGCTAACTGCTGCAACACAACCTGTTTGTCGTTGGATGTCCTTTAGGCATGTCAAACGGTTTATGTTTAAGATGGCCTTGATTTTCTCCGGGTTGAACTCGATTCCGCGCTGGGAAACAATGAAGCCCAACAGTTTGCCGGCTGGAACCCCGAAAACGCACTTCTTAGGGTTGAGCATCATGTTGTATTTCCGGAGATTATCAAAGGTTTCTTTTAAGTCGGAGATTAAGTCGTTTGACTTTTTAGACATCACCGTGATATCGTCCACATAGGCGTGAACATTCCGACCAATTTGGTCGTGAAGGCAACGCTGCATTGTGCGCTGGTAGGTAGCACCTGCGTTTTTCATCCCAAAGGGCATTTTGACATAGCAAAACGTGCCGTATGGGGTAGTGAATGAAGTGGCCAATTTGTCCGACTTCCTCATCTTGATCTGGTGGTATCCTGAGTATGCATCGAGAAAACACAAAAGTTCCGAGCCAGCCGTCGAGTCAATGACTTGGTCAATGCGAGGCAAAGCAAACAGATCTTTGGGACATGCTTTGTTCAAGCCGGTGTAATCAACGCATATTCTTAATTCATTGGTTCCCTTTTTGGGGACAAGTACAGGATTGGCCACCCATCGGGTGTGAAGGACTTCTCGGATAAACCCAGCCTTAAGTAACCTAGCTATCTCTTTGCCAATGGCGGGTCTCTTCTCATCTCCGAAGCGTCGTAGAGGTTGTTTCACTGGTTTACATTTTGGATCTACGCTTAAGCTGTGCTCGGCAAGTTCCCTAGGTACACCTTTCATGTCGGCAGGTTGCCAGGCAAAGATGTCCCTATTCTCACGGAGGAACTCGACGAGCGCGCTTTCCTATTTGGGATCCAGGTTCATCCCAATGTCGACGGTCTTGGAGGCATCGCCTACCACAAGTTCCACCGGCTTGGTCTCGATGGCGGCCTTGAACGCAGGAGCGGAGTCGGAGATCTGCTTCTTCGACGCGGGCATCTCTGAGTCATTGACCTTGCTCTGGATCTCCTTGAATTCTTCGCTGTAGAGGACAGCTTCCGCAATGGCTGCTTCATTGATCTCGCAGTCCCTTGCTTTGGTAAAGCTTCCGGATACAATGATGACACCGTTTGGTCCGGGTATCTTGAGTTTGTTGTAGACGAAGCATGGCTTGGCCACGAACGTGTGGAATATGTCGCGGCCGAATATGACGTGGTACACGCTCTTGAAGGGGACCACCTCAAAGGTCATGCGCTCTTGGCGGTAATTATTAACGTCGCCAAAGGCTACCTGAAGCGTAATGCACCCAAGGGACCGAGCCTCCCGACCAGAAACTACGCCATGGAACACGGTGTTGGTCCGCCTTAGGTTTGCCTCCGTCAAGTTCATCTTCTGCAGTGTATCCAGGTACATGATGTTGATGCTGCTTCCACTATCCACCATGCACTTGGTGAACTCCACGTCGTCAATCAATGGGTTGATGACCATGGCGTACTGGTTCTCCGTGGGTACAAGGTCTGGGTGGTCCGTCCTATCCCAAGTGATTGTAACCTCCGACCAGCGCAGGTATTGGGGAACTGGGGGAGGGTGGCCATCAGGATCCTTAGAGAGGTCTTCTGTTGTCGGACGGTGGGGGTGCCAAGGAAAGTGTGGTAGACTGGGGCCTTCTTTGCGAAGGGGTTCTTGCCCTTGTCGTCGCTCTTGGTGGCGTGCTTGGGGTCAACGTCCTCGTCCATGTCACTTGAATCGTTGTACTCCTCCTCCTTCTTCTTCCCCTTTCCCTTGCCTCGTGGTCTGTTCTTCCGACTTCGCTTGTAGCCAGACTCCGGGTCTTCCTTGAGGTCGTTGACGAACTTGCAATGTCGATTGGTATGGGTGGCCTTGCCGTTGATATCGAGGTGTACGAGGCACGGCATATCGCGGTACTCCTCGTATGTTTGGGGAACGCGGAGCGGCCGAGTTGGTTTCACTTCCTCGTTGATGCCCGCGGCCTGCTCCCCTTCCTCGGCCACGCTGTCCGCCTTCTCCTCGTCCTGCAAAATTCATAGCGACCATGTCGGTAGATTGCTTTTCTTCTGGAGCGGTTTTCCACTTTGTACTTCTGTTCCTCCGAGCTTGGGTTGGAACGGCCGTTGCCGGCAAAGAGCCACGAGCATCGTCCTCGGCAGCTGCGAACTCACTAGCTAACTGAATCATCTGATTCAAGTCAAGCTGATGATTGTTCTGCAAGCGCTTTAGCTTATGTCGGAGTAACGTGCCCCTTTCCAACCCATCAATGAAGGCGGCCATAGCGATCTGAGCGTGCACTCCGGCGCAGGAATTCTTCATGTCCAGCCAGCGGGAGAGGTAGGCGCGAGATGTCTCGTCTTTCTCTTGCATGCACCGTTGTAGATCGCCCACAGTGCAGGGACGCTTGTATGTACCCTCAAAGTTCTTGGTGAATGCTTCTTGCATATCCAACCAGTTGTAGATAGATTTCTCCGGCAAGTCCTCGATCCATTGACGGGTCGTACCCGCCAACATTAATGGGAGGTACTTGACGGCGACGTTGGGGTTGCCTCCGGCAATCTCCACCGCGTTGCCGTAGTCCTGCAACCATGTGGCGGGCTTGGCGGTGCCGTCATAGGGATTGATGGTCTTATCAATCCGGAAACCTTTGGGGTAAGTTGCGGACCGTATTGCAGGTCCAAAGAAACGTGGTCCCAGGTATGGTCCTTCCCGGGCCTCGTGGATCTTATCGATCCGCGAACGTGCATCGTACGGCTCCGGGTTCTTCTTCTTGTTGTCAACAGGGGATGGGCTGCGTGAACGACGCGGGCCTCTTCCGCCATGGTGACTGCTTGGCGGCGACGGAGGCGGAGGTGGCGGTGGGTTAGCCTTCTTGATGCTACCCTCCTGTGATGCCTCACGCCTGTCGCGGTTGCTTGTCGGACGCGGAGGGTCGTGGTGTGACCTGCGCTTGTGTCCTTGGTGGCACTCTTCATCATGACGGGTTTGCGCCGCATTGTCGCGGATGACGATGCCACACTTCTTTGGAGGGGGCATATCCGTACGATGGTGAGCCTTGTAATCTTCCTAATGTCAGGGGGATCGGGGCGGTGGCGATGGGCGGCGAGGTCGGGCTTTTTCTCCGTGGTCGGAGGATATGGGGATAGCATCCTTCCTGTTGCGCGCATCCCTCCGTCTTTGTTCTGATGAACCTGTCTGTGATCCGACATCCTGAGGAGATCTGTCCCTTGGCGGTTTGTACTGGCTAGATCGGCAGAGCGCTGGGTCAGACTCAAGCCTCTGGGAGGTGGCCTTTTCCTGCTGCTTTACCGCCTTGGCCACTAGGTCATAGACCTGTTCTACTGCCTCAGGCGATCTATCCTGCTCCAGAAGGGTCTTGGCGACGGCGAGTTTAGGGAGCGGGGTGGGCATCACTTGCTTGCCTTCACTATCAATGTATGGTTTGGCCTGTTCCGGCTTCGAGGGAGCCCATCCTAGGTTGTGCCGTACACCAGGGTCGTTGATGACGCGAGCCGGAGCCTTCTTAGCCTTCTGCTGCTGAAGTAGAGTCTTATACTCGGCCTCCATTGCTCTAGCTTTCTCTATGGACTTCTGCGCATTGACCAGATCTCGATCTAGTTTAGCGCCTTGCTCCGCGATGGCTTGCGCCTCCTCCAGCAGCTTGTGGCATCCCACAAAAACCACTACTAGAAAATCGCGTTGTTTTTGTGCATTGCATCATCATGACCGCATGCTCATGTCATCATGCCACCTTGCATTTGCGCATCGTCATCATCTTGCATTTGCTTGCATAAAACTATTTTCGGAAAAACCTATTTTTGTTTTCTAAACGCCCCATTTTAAATAATAAAATACTTATTTTATTTTTAGGGGCAGCCAAACCGGGCCGATCCGACCCAGTCGGCCACCCCCAGTACAAAATCGGGCCACCTAAATCTTTTCCTACCCAGTCCTATTCTACCCACCCTTCAGCCACCTCACCCCCTCCAATCTCTTGGCGACACCTCACCACCCCCTTCCCCCTATCCTATCCCAGCCCGCCACCTCATCCTACCCCACCTCTCTCACCCCCCCACTCCCCACACCACAGCACACACACACAAGCACACACGCCCACAACCACGCCACCTGACCCCACTCTCCCTGGGCCCCACCCCGCACTCACACACACAGCCCCCACGCGGTGCCCCTGGCCCCACCACGCGCCGCATCCCCACTCCCCACCTTCCTCGCCACCGCACGCCTCCCCCGACCCCGCTCCTCTCCCTGCATCACCACGCACCCCCCGACCCCGCGTCCCCTCCCCCGCTCCGGCCACCACCTCGCAGCGCAGCCGCCGCCCGCGAAGCTCGCCGCCAGGCACCCACTCAGTCCGCGCCGTCGGCCTCCTCCCGCAATCCCCTCCCCATTCTCTCTCTCCCCGGCGCCTGGACCGCCTCCCTCTGCAAGCTCCTCGCCGCCGAGCTCCCCGCCGCCGGCGCGCCCTCCCGGTCGCCTCCTCGCCGGTCCTCCCTCTCCTCTCCTCTGGCCGCCCGCGTCGCCTTCCCCGTCCTCACCAACCCGCGTCGCCCCGTCGACCTCCTCTGCCGGCCTCTGCCGCCGTCGACCTCCACCAACCCCGGCACCGGCCCCCGCCACCGAGCCGCGTCGCCCGGCCGCGCCCTCCTTCTGCCGCCGCCAGTTCCTCCCCGTGGAGCCCCGCCTCCCAGAGGCCGTCCGCCGCCCTTCCCTCCCAACTCTCGAGCTCGCCTGGGTCGCGCCCGCCATGGCGCCTCCCTCCAGCAAGCCGCGTCCCCGGCCTCCGCCCCCGTCAGCGAGCTCCTCCTCCCCGGCCGTGGCCCTGTCGCCGAGCTCGCCTCTGCCGGCCGCCTTGCCCCTCCTCCTGTGCTGCCGGAGCCTCACCCGCACCCCCTCCTCGACCGCTCATCCTTGGCCTTCGGCGCGCATGGTTGACTCAAGCACTTCGGCCTCGTTTTCTTCAGAGGATGACCGTGCAGTGCAGATGATGTGAAGTGGTGTGCGCTACCCCGAAGACCATGGTGGTGTAGTAGCGTGATGTTGCCAACTCGGCTACTTTGGCTCCGCAAGGATGCTCGAGTCCCTCACCGACAAGCAGATCAACACCCCAAGTTCACCATCACGGAGCACCGAGAACTCCTTCCTGGACCCGAAGACCATCGGTCAAGTTCACCACCAACAAAAGACGGACGACAAGACTCCAACCCCGAGATCGGATGTGATGGTGTCGGAACGACAAGTTCTAGTTCACGGGCACCGAGCGTCAAGATCTCCGTCGGGAAACGACAAGACCGTCGACATGACCCGACGACCCCGGATGCACCAAGTTCCTCTTCTCGGAGGCGCCGAGATCTACTCCGTTATCCGAGAACGATCCCGCTGAGACCGAACCCCAGATCCGGACCCTGAGACCCGACCCCGAACCCCTCGGAGCCCAAGTTCGCCGAACCCTAATGTGTGACCCTGATCCGAGCCCCTATTTTATAAATGCCATCTATATAAATTGTTGCATATTAAATTGTCATACTCGCATGCATATTGTCATGTGGTTTGGGGGCCTTATGCCGATTCACCTAAATTAAATATGGGATCCATATGCGGGCAAATCTAGTCGTATACTGGTCCCATTTAAATTGGTGTAGCAAACCGGTGCTACCTTTTGCCATGTTAAGACAACATTTAAATTTCGGGGTGTCTAAACAACTTGAACCATCTAAGTAAATGTCGGGACCCCGGCTCCGCTTAATATGATCTAATTGCACTGCACCTTTGCCATGTCATACATCATACATGCATCATGCCCGATCTTTTGCCGTAGTATTAAATAGTGCATCCGGTGTTTCTTCTAGTGCTTTGCTTCTTCGCAGATTAGGCCGATGAGTTGATGCGAGTGTCGACCCGATCTTCGGACGAACCTTCAGCAATGTTTTTAGGCGAGCATCTCCCCCCTTTCTACCTATCTTACTTTTATAGTATTTTTCCCTCCTGTTGATCTATTGCTATCTGTGTTGCGATGCTCTAGTTTTCGTACCCGTGATATCCCTTGCAGCCTTATATTGCCTTGGACACCTCCTATTACCTGTTGTTTGGTAGATAGTTGGACCTGCGCGTCGTAGTCGCTTGCTCAAGTGCTGTTGCGTGTCGTCAAGTACCACAGTTGTTGGAGTATTGCCGTGTGTTTATTGTTGGAGATGGTCAAGACTTTAATTACTGTTTAACAACTAAAATTGAAGTAGGTAAATGCAGAGGCACAGGTGGGCAATAGATGTTATTTGGTTGTTAACCGTCCACTTGTGTCCCGTAGGACCCCGAGTACTTGATACCTGTTCCTTGAATATTCGCGCTATCCACATCCGGGAGGATTATGGGACCCCCCTGAGCCAGAGCTTGATTCATTCTTATTTCTTGGGGCCACAAACTAGTTTGAGGTTTTATTTACTATCCTGTACTTATGCCATGCTTCACTGCTTTATTTAAATTGTGCGAGGTACTGCACACTGTACTGTTTAGGATCGAGACACGTTTTCGCGGTATCGACAAGCCCAGTCACACTTTCGGGTTCCCAGTCGTTTACAGCCGTCCACCCAAACCTTGAGTCCGTCTCGGAGTCAGCTAACTTCGTTGCGGGTAGCTTAATGGGGTGGCCCCCTGAAATATTTCTGAATCTGGTGATTGCTTTGTCGTGAAGGCCTCGTTGGGTTTTGATTTGGTTTTTCCGAGGTTGATCGAGTGTGTGTTGCTATTTGTGCACCCCTGCAGGGTAAAACTTTCTGAAAGCCGTGTCCGCGGTTATGGACGACTTGGAGCACAGTATCTTGATCATAGACAACTATAACTAAAGTAGTGCTATAAATTTGACTTTATAATGACTAGTAATCAGCTTCACTATAATGGAATGGCTAAATAAATTGCCAACAATTGCTTGTTTGGGTTGTCGCTTGCTACCATTGTATCTGACTAGTAAGTATTGCAACTATAACGGAATGGCTAAATAAAAGTACCAACAACTGCTGGGTTTTGGGGTTATCTCATGCTAATTGTATCTGACTAGTAAGCGTTGCAACTACAACGGAATGGCTAACTAAAACTGCCCACTGCTTATTATATCAGGATGACTCACGCTATTTATGTTTGACTAGTAATTGCCGCAACTATAACGGAATGAGTAAAACTGCCAATTGTGTGAGTTCCTCGGTTGACTTCCTCGTTTGGTCACGAGGGGGACATACCAGGATGGGTATGTTTGGTGGTAGTATCAGATTGGTACCGAATAGGTCTTTCTTATCCCTCTCTGATAGCCGACAGTTATATCGAGTCTCTATAGGTTGTTTAGTGCATGCTGCGCTGCCACTCAGACCACCATACCTATGTAGGCGAGGACCGCCGAATTCTAGCCTCGCCGTGTACTGGCCTCAGTACTGACCGCTCTCTCTTTTTCCTTTGCCCTTTGTCGGCACCCCTTTTGTTTAAGCAGGTTTTGAGATCGACGTCGTTAGCAGGGTTACCCTTCCGGCTTGGCCTGGGCAGGGTTATGGACGCCATTGGTTATTCTTCAGGGCTCTTAGCCCCATTTGCATCTTGTCCGTAGCTGGACGCTCTATCGTTTTCAAGGTGATTTGGATCTTTGTATATTATATCTGTATTCTTGACTCATTGAGTCGCTGTTGTATATATATCTGTTCTGTGGGTCCCATCGAGGACTGTTGTGTAATGTTATTACTTCGTTTTCCACCCGCACGAAAGTGCCTGGTGGGCACCTTTGAATCGTTTCTATGCGGGTTTGGCGGGAAGCGCTGAAACTTGCATAGGGTCGATTCTGAGGGTGTTACAGAGTGGTATCAGAGCTCAGCAGTTGCGATACCCCACAAGTCCAGCCTGTAGGATAACCTAGCTAACGGCCGAAGTAGAGTGTCAAGACTATTTTTGAAAAATCGGTTGGATAGTTCTGGTTAGGTCTGATTTTTACTCCTTACCCCTCTGCTGCTCTCCTCTCACCTCTTCGTGTTTTGAATCCGCTCTCTTCTCTCTCTTCGAGTCCAGGATTTCTCGTGGTTAGGTTTTCGTCGTACCTTCAGGGTTTCGCTTCCTCTTTGGGGAACGATGCTTCTACATCTGGTCTTCATGCTATCCGAGGAATCCTTCATCTGGTGGATTTCCCTTTGCTCCTCCTCGTGCCTTACGGTGTTTTCCGACGCGACGACATCATCTACGTCAGATCCGATGCAGAGTCTGCATCACTCCTTTGTTTCTGAACCTCGTTTGTCGAGATCTTCAATCTGAATTCTGAGAGTTGGTTGCATAATTTCCTATTCATATGCAGAGTAATGCTTTGGGTGCGCGATGGACTGATCACCATCCGACTACTCTTATCATTCGCTCTTGCACGTTGAATGGTGAATCATTGCAGTTATACTCCTTCCGCGGAAGTTAGAGGTGGCTTTACCCTTTTGAGACCTTTACCTTCATCTTTGTTTCTCCGGAGTGTTCTCTCGACGAATGGGGAACAATCATTGTTGGTGGTGTCGCCATTTTCAAGCTGAGAAAGAACCATTGTTAGTGGTGTCACGAGGATCTACACGAAGCGCGAAGGATCAGATCGTCGGCCTTCTTCCCTGTACCATGAGGCGGATCTCGGGGGCGAGATCCATTGTTAGTGGTGTCGAATTGTGGCATCCCGCAAAAACCACTACTAGAAAATCGCGTTGTTTTTGTGCATTGCATCATCATGACCGCATGCTCATGTCATCATGCCACCTTGCATTTGCGCATCGTCATCATCTTGCATTTGCTTGCATAAAACTATTTTCGGAAAAACCTATTTTTGTTTTCTAAACGCCCCGTTTTAAATAATAAAATACTTATTTTATTTTTAGGGGGCAGCCAAACCGGGCCGATCCGACCCAGTCGGCCACCCTCAGTACAAAATCGGGCCACCTAAATCTTTTCCTACCCAGTCCTATTCTACCCACCCTTCAGCCACCTCACCCCCTCCAATCTCTTGGTGACACCTCACCACCCCTTCCCCCTATCCTATCCCAGCCCGCCACCTCATCCTACCCCACCTCTCTCACCCCCCCACTCCCCACACCACAGCACACACACACAAGCACACACGCCCACAACCACGCCACCTGACCCCACTCTCCCTGGGCCCCACCCCGCACTCACACACACAGCCCCCATGCGGTGCCCCTGGCCCCACCACGCGCCGCATCCCTACTCCCCACCTTCCTCGCCACCGCACGCCTCCCTCGACCCCGCTCCTCTCCCGGCATCACCACGCACCCCCCCGACCCCGCGTCCCCTCCCCCGCGCCGGCCACCACGTCGCAGCGCAGCCGCCGCCCGCGAAGCTCGCCGCCGGGCACCCACTCAGTCCGCGCCCTCGGCCTCCTCCCGCAATCCCCTCCCCATCCTCTCTCTCCCCGGTGCCTGGACCGCCTCCCTCTGCAAGCTCCTCGCCGCCGAGCTCCCCGCCGC
This sequence comes from Avena sativa, assembly GCA_916181665.1. Classification (NCBI taxonomy): domain Eukaryota; kingdom Viridiplantae; phylum Streptophyta; class Magnoliopsida; order Poales; family Poaceae; genus Avena; species Avena sativa. Next base: position 409,705,221 of record OV702281.1, on the reverse strand, counting down.
CGGCGCGCCCTCCCGGTCGCCTCCTCGCCGGTCCTCCCTCTCCTCTCCTCTGGCCGCCCGCGTCGCCTTCGCCTCCTCACCAACCCGCGTCGCCCCGTCGACCTCCTCTGTCGGCCTCTGCCGCCGTCGACCTCCACCAACCCCGGCGCCGGCCCTCGCCACCGAGCCGCGTCGCCCGGCCGCGCCCTCCTTCCGCCGCCGCTAGTTCCTCCCCGTGGAGCCCCGCCTCCCAGAGGCCGTCCGCCGCCCTTCCCTCCTGCCTCTCGAGCTCGCCTGGGTGCGCCCGCCATGGCGCCTCCGTCCAGCAAGCCGCGTCCCCGGCCTCCGCCCCCGTCAGCGAGCTCCTCCTCCCCGGTCGTGGCCCTGTCGCCGAGCTCGCCTCTGCCGGCCGCCTTGCCCCTCCTCCTGTGCTGTCGGAGCCTCACCCGCACCCCCTCCTCGGCCGCTCGTCCTTGGCCTTCGGCGCGCATGGTTGACTCAAGCACTTCGGCCTCGTTTTCTTCAGAGGATGACCGTGCAGTGCAGATGATGTGAAGTGGTGTGCGCTACCCCAAAGACCATGGTGGTGTAGTAGCGTGATGTTGCCAACTCAGCTACTTTGGCTCCGCAAGGATGCTCGAGTCCCTCACCGACAAGCAGATCAACACCCCAAGTTCACCATCGCGGAGCACCGAGAACTCCTTCCCGGACCCGAAGACCATCGGTCAAGTTCACCACCGACAAAAGACGGACGACAAGACTCCAACCGGAGATCGGATGTGATGGTGTCGGAACGACAAGTTCTACTTCACGGGCACCGAGCGTCAAGATCTCCGCCGGGAAACGACAAGACCGTCGACATGACCCGACGACCCCGGATGCACCAAGTTCCTCTTCTCGGAGGCGCCGAGATCTACTCCGTTATCCGAGAACGATCCCGCCGAGACCGAACCCCAGATCCGGACCCTGAGACCCGACCCCGAACCCCTCGGAGCCCAAGTTCGCCGAACCCTAATGTGTGACCCTGATCCGAGCCCCTATTTTATAAATGCCATCTATATAAATTGTTGCATATTAAATTTTCATACTCGCATGCATATTGTCATGTGGTTTGGGGGCCTTATGCCGATTCACCTAAATTAAATATGGGATCCATATGCGGGCAAATCTAGTCGTATACTGGTCCCATTTAAATTGGTGTCGCAAACCGGTGCTACCTTTTGCCATGTTAAGACAACATTTAAATTTCGGGGTGTCTAAACAACTTGAACCATCTAAGTAAATGTCGGGACCCCGGCTCCGCTTAATATGATCTAATTGCACTGCACCTTTGCCATGTCATACATCATACATGCATCATGCCCGATCTTTTGCCGTAGTATTAAATAGTGCATCCGGTGTTTCTTCTAGTGCTTTGCTTCTTCGCAGATTAGGCCGATGAGTTGATGCGAGTGTCGACCCGATCTTCGGACGAACCTTCAGCAATGTTTTTAGGCGAGCATCTCCCCCCTTTCTACCTATCTTACTTTTATAGTATTTTTCCCTCCTGTTGATCTATTGCTATCTGTGTTGCGATGCTCTAGTTTTCGTACCCGTGATATCCCTTGCAGCCTTATATTGCCTTGGACACCTCCTATTACCTGTTGTTTGGTAGATAGTTGGACCTGCGCGTCGTAGTCGCTTGCTCAAGTGTTGTTGCGTGTCGTCAAGTACCACAGTTGTTGGAGTATTGCCGTGTGTTTATTGTTGGAGATGGTCAAGACTTTAATTACTGTTTAACAACTAAAATTGAAGTAGGTAAATGCAGAGGCACAGGTGGGCAATAGATGTTATTTGGTTGTTAACCGTCCACTTGTGTCCCGTAGGACCCCGAGTACTTGATACCTGTTCCTTGAATATTCGCGCTATCCACATCCGGGAGGATTATGGGACCCCCCTGAGCCAGAGCTTGATTCATTCTTATTTCTTGGGGCCACAAACTAGTTTGAGGTTTTATTTACTATCCTGTACTTATGCCATGCTTCACTGCTTTATTTAAATTGTGCGAGGTACTGCACACTGTACTGTTTAGGATCGAGACACGTTTTCGCGGTATCGACAAGCCCAGTCACACTTTCGGGTTCCCAGTCGTTTACAGCCGTCCACCCAAACCTTGAGTCCGTCTCGGAGTCAGCTAACTTCGTTGCGGGTAGCTTAATGGGGTGGCCCCCTGAAATATTTCTGAATCTGGTGATTGCTTTGTCGTGAAGGCCTCGTTGGGTTTTGATTTGGTTTTTCCGAGGTTGATCGAGTGTGTGTTGCTATTTGTGCACCCCTGCAGGGTAAAACTTTCTGAAAGCCGTGTCCGCGGTTATGGACGACTTGGAGCACAGTATCTCGATCATAGACAACTATAACTAAAGTAGTGCTATAAATTTGACTTTATAATGACTAGTAATCAGCTTCACTATAATGGAATGGCTAAATAAATTGCCAACAATTGCTTGTTTGGGTTGTCGCTTGCTACCATTGTATCTGACTAGTAAGTATTGCAACTATAACGGAATGGCTAAATAAAAGTACCAACAACTGCTGGGTTTTGGGGTTATCTCATGCTAATTGTATCTGACTAGTAAGCGTTGCAACTACAACGGAATGGCTAACTAAAACTGCCCACTGCTTATTATATCAGGATGACTCACGCTATTTATGTTTGACTAGTAATTGCCGCAACTATAACGGAATGAGTAAAACTGCCAACTGTGTGAGTTCCTCGGTTGACTTCCTCGTTTGGTCACGAGGGGGACATACCAGGATGGGTATGTTTGGTGGTAGTATCAGATTGGTACCGAATAGGTCTTTCTTATCCCTCTCTGATAGCCGACAGTTATATCGAGTCTCTATAGGTTGTTTAGTGCATGCTGCGCTGCCACTCAGACCACCATACCTATGTAGGCGAGGACCGCCGAATTCTAGCCTCGCCGTGTACTGGCCTCAGTACTGACCGCTCTCTCTTTTTCCTTTGCCCTTTGTCGGCACCCCTTTTGTTTAAGCAGGTTTTGAGATCGACGTCGTTAGCAGGGTTACCCTTCCGGCTTGGCCTGGGCAGGGTTATGGACGCCATTGGTTATTCTTCAGGGCTCTTAGCCCCATTTGCATCTTGTCCGTAGCTGGACGCTCTATCGTTTTCAAGGTGATTTGGATCTTTGTATATTATATCTGTATTCTTGACTCATTGAGTCGCTGTTGTATATATATCTGTTCTGTGGGTCCCATCGAGGACTGTTGTGTAATGTTATTACTTCGTTTTCCACCCGCACGAAAGTGCCTGGTGGGCACCTTTGAATCGTTTCTATGCGGGTTTGGCGGGAAGCGCTGAAACTTGCATAGGGTCGATTCTGAGGGTGTTACACAGCTGCAGGCGCTTCTCGTCAAGCCGAGTCACGTTTCGGATATGGTCAACGGTTAGTGGCTCAATGAGGAGATTGCCGTACATCACTCTATCTGCTGGAGTAACATGGGCTGCTGCCGACATGGATGCTGGAGGCGGCAAGTTTGCGGTGTTGTTGTTGCTCGGACCGGTGCCGAGTTCCAGCGGCTGCTGCACTGGATTAGGCGGAGGAGTCATGACCTTTGCGCGATCATTGTCGGCAGCAATAAGTGGCCCCTTCCCCTTTTCCAGCGCCGTAGGCGGAGCTTGCCCGGGTTAATCTTCATCCATCGTTGTCCCAATGGTGACGAACACCCCTAGAGACATGATGGTGTTATTAGCTTGCTCGTCGCGCGAGTACTCCTCCTCCATCTCCTGCATAGCGGAGTCTAGCTCTTCTGGACTGAAGTCTATTTCCTCTGAATCTGCATTGAAATCAGCATAAAGCGCGTCAATGACAGAGTCAGAGGGTGCCAGGACTTCCTCGATGACGGGCGGTGGAGGTGCAACGGCCTCGACGATGACTGGAGGTGGTGGTGCTGCTACGACGATGGCGGCCGGAGGCGGTGGCGGCGGTGGCTGAATCGGAGGGGCTCCGTCAATGAGCGCAAGCGCTGTCTGAGCTCCGATTCGGCCTCCGCATAGCTGTCCTGACGCCTGTTGTCGTCTTAGAGAGTGTCAGAGAAGCGTGCCATGGTCTAGTCCTTCCACAAAGTGATAGATAGCATCATCATTGGGGTAGTGGGCCAGATCGGCTCGTATACGGAGCCACCTGGCCAGGTAATCACGGGGGTTTTCGCCTTCCCTCTGAACGCAGCGCGCCAGATCGAAGATGATAACCACGCCGACGAACTTGGATCTCCGCTGTCCAGACGCACGGACAAAGCCAACGGATTTGCAGTGATCTTCCACCTTTATATCCTGCACAGGGGCGGTTTGGGTGGGTCCTGAATTTTTCCGATCTTTGCCGTCAAACTCCGAGGAGAGATCCGACATCGATCCTTCCGCGAACGTATCCTGCCCGTAGGCGGTCCGTGCGGGTCTTGATGCTTTCCGATTTTTGTCGGCAAACTCCGAAGAGAGATCCGACATCGATCCTTCCGCGAACGTATCCTGCCCGTAGGCGGTCCGTGCGGGTCTTAACGCTCCTCCGACTTCCAGGGAACTAGAGCCCGAGTCGGTTTCGCCGATGAAGAGGTGGATGTCTCCGATAGGAACGATTGAACACCGCGTAGGGTTCGTCTTCTCCGGGATCCAGAACTCGTCGGGAGGGACGATCGGAACTTTGCCGGAGAAGAGAACGCGACCGATGGCTACGGTTTTGCCGATTCCCGTGAAGATCTTGGTCCTCGCCCGCTGAAGAGCCTGAAGCGCCTCTTGCCCCACGGTGGGCGCCAACTGTTGTGGTATTGCCGACGAGTATGCCATGGAGGGGTCCTCACAGTGCGTGTTTAGAGACGTGGGGTAAGATGGACGGTTGACGGGTACGAGGTAACACAGCTTACCCAGGTTCAGATCCCACGATGGTGGCGGAATCCTACTCCTGCTATAAATCACTATAATGGCAATATGCCGAGTTACAGAGATAGGTTCGCTGTGCGAGGTGTGTGTAAAACGATACTAGGTTGTGCCTAAAGGCTCCCATAGGCCCGACTTATATAGTCGCCAGATCCTAGGGTTACAGGGAAAAGTCCTAGCCAGACAGGTTACAGAGTCCTACACCGTCTATCACTAGTCTTGTGTATCTTATACTCCAAGGCTCCGGGTACGCTGGTGACTCCACTGTAGCCTTCCTTTATCCAGCATGGGCCTCCCTTATGGATCCACCTAACTGGGCCGCCCAGCAGGCCACAGGCCAGGCTACCGACTATGGGCCACCCGGGTTAGTCGGATAAGAGACATGCTATGAGGATACCCATATAACATATCCCCATCACAATGGTTGGTTGGGATAGACTCTTGTTGCACTTGAATTGACGGGGAAAGGTTTCAGATACATGCTCTACTGATATTCCGGCTGTACTGGTCATGGTTATGGATTTCTTGGCACAGTCGATTAATCCTGTATGTTTCGACATCCAATCCATTCCTAGTAATACTTCCAAACGTTTAGTTCCAAGTACAATTGGATTAGCATAAAAATCTATGCCATGGATTCGGATAGGTACGGCCTTGCAAATTTGTCTAGCTTTGGTGGTTGAACCAGGTATTTGAACTATCATAACATGCTTCAGTTTTGTTGGTTGAATCTTACTAGTGCATGCAAATTCTTCTGTATCAAATGAGTGCGATGCTCCAGAATCAAACAACACTCTTGCAAGTACTGAGTTAACAGAAAACATACCCAGCACGACATCTGGCGCTTCTTGGGCTTCTTCAGCATTCATGAGAAACGACGACCGTTGCGGTTGAGCGAATTCCCTAGGGAAAATATTCTTCCAGGTTGAACACAGAAGCTGCTGCTGAGCTGGGGCATTCACATTGGGGGCTGCTGCAATCTTCTTGGGTCACTCATTGGAATAGTGACCCTTGGTTCCACATTCATAACAAGTCACCTGAGACTTGTCCTTTCCTGCAACAGGCACATCATTGCTTCCAGTCCTTGGGCCAGTATTGGTGTTGGTGGAGAAATTGTTGTTGTTGAACTTGGGCGGTGCACGATTGAAATTGTTGGAGTTGCCGGGGTTGTTGTTGTTGTGGTTTCCTCTGGGCCTTGGGTTTCCTCCCTACGGTTGGGATAAGTTCGACCGTTCATCGGGGGTCTATTGTTTCTTGGGGCAAATCTGGTAGATGGGTTGGGGCGATACTTTGGGGTATGGTGGGTTCCTGGTTGATGCATCATTCGATGCTTGCGGTTCTCATTGGCTTGGTTGAACTTGCCTTCCATATGGATTGCAGAATCCACTAAGGCTTCAATGTCAGTAAACGGGATATTAACTAACACCGTCTGCATATCATCATGCAGACCATTCAAGAACCTCTCCTTCTTCTTGGCTTCAGTGTCAATCTCATCCGGTGCATATCTAGCCAATGGCAAAAATTTGTCACGGTACCCAACTACTGTCATCCTCCCTTGCTTCAGTTCTCTGAATTCATCTCTCATCCTCTTGATTAAACCCGGTGGCACATGGGTTCGGATAAACTTGAGTTTGAATTCATCCCAAGTCATCATCTGTCATCCATTCATGGCGCGAACGCCGTTCCACCAAGCTCTTGCATCTCCTGCCAGATAGTGGGTGGCAAACATTACTTTCTCATTGGCCTCCACTCCTGCAACTTCTAAGTTGTTCTCCATGGTTTACAGCCAATCATCTGCATCTAGGGGCTCTTCAGACTTAGTAAAGATGGGTGGATTGGTATTCTGAAAATTCTTGAGCTTGGATCCATGGTTGTCCTGGTTTCCATGGCCTTGGTTGTTATTGGCCATCTGAGCTATATGTTGAAGGGTGGCTAAGTTGGCTTGACGTTCGGCTCTTTCAGCTTCGCGGTCCGAAACCAACATTTGCAAGATTTGCAGCATTGGGTCCGGGGATGAACTGCTTCCTCTGCGAGGCATCTAAAGATTGAGATAGATCATGAGACAAGAGATAAATTTCTAAGGTTCAGGGGTTTGTTTTTTAAAAGAAATTGAAGTTTGACTTAGATTTTTCTAGCAACTTTTTTTTCATTCATTCATAACACACCATACAAACACACACCACAACATGGAAAACATATGGTTTTAAGAACAATTCTATGAAACTACGATACAGTGGGACCGGATACAACTCACTAACACTAGTGCTTAAGTGCTACTACTCCTCAGAATTGGTGGCTTGATCATCCTCATCATCATCAATGAAGGCGAAGTCATCCTCATCGGTGAAGAAGTCCATGGCTTGGTCCTCCAGGAATTCATCATCATCACTGAGATAAGAGTAGGGGTCTCCACGAATGTCCTCCCTTGCGTTCTCCCTCTCCTCAAGATGCATGTCCCTCTCGTTGGTCTCCTCCAAGTCTGTGATCATGTGACGAAGGCGGGCAATGATGCGCTCCTTTTTGTCAAGCTGACAGCGATGAGACTTGCGATCCTTAAATAGCATGGCGATGGTCTGGTCCTTCTTGACGGAGATGGCATAGTTGTGGTTGGCGTAGGAGCGGGCATTGTCCAACTCCTTCTACCGATCATACATGATGAAGCTGAGATGGTCCACTTGATGCTTCAGATCTAGGTGACGTGGTACCTCCAGTGGTTGTCCCATAGCATCACGCCTTGGATAGAACTCGAAGTGGGTGCCCTTGATTTGATTGATGCTTTGCCCACACAGACGGGCAAGAGCTTCCTGCATTGCTCTGGCAAGTCCATCTAGCCAGTTGTTCTCTCTTAAGGTGAACTGAATTCCCTTTGTAGTGGGGGCTTCAATCTTCCCTCTGAGACTTGCAACAACCAGTCATTGCAATTATCCTCCTTCCTGATCGTTGAGCTGGGCTCCAAAGAACTCAGGATGCGGGCGTTCCAGAAGTTCCGAAAGCTGGTCCAAGTCACGCTCAAAGATGAGATCTCCTCCATTCCCCAACTAATAGAACTTGCTATACTTCACGTCCATCTATAAGAATGTAGGATGAGTAAGTCAGTAGAGTGATCTGGTGTGTCAAATTTTATGTAAGTGTGCAAGAATTTTTGAGGAACGTGAATTTTCATGAAAGAATCTAAATGATAAGAATGAGAATAAGTTTTTATAAATACTCACTTCCTTTGTTTTGAAACTAAGTTTTTGATTCAAACGTCCATTCTAAACTAGGGTCTCCTATGGTCAGGATGGCTCAGATACCAACTTGTCAACACCCGGATTTTTAATCCCAGATGCATGTTATGCCATACATCGCAATCCCAGGATTACCATTTTTGCGAGACATAACAGATTGGATATCACAGTACATCATCCATTACAAACCATACATAAGGTCTTACAACAAATAAAGGATCACATGATTCAGTCTTAATACAATCACAGCAGCGGAATAATATAATAACGGTAGCATGGGCGAGACTCCATCTTCATGGTCACAAGCAATGCAGACGATTGGAGATGATCCTAGTTGTCGTAACCTTCCTACGGTCCATCCTCCTGATAGTCCTCTCCATAGTCTGGCCACGGTAATAGCCAGGGACAAAGCCATGAGTACTCTTTAAGTACTCGCAAACTATCACTAACAGGTAAAGTGGTTTGAATAGGAATACTAAGCTCTTGGTTGTTTTGCAAAAATCCAGATTTACCTTAACTGAGTTCAGAAGCAAAGAAAACTAGTTTAAAGTTTTATAACACGTAAGTGGGAACTTAGTTTTCATGTTCACAACCCTGTTGTGGTCAAGTCAAGGTCATGATTCATTTCATAAGTCATTTTGAAAACATCTAACGACGGAACAGTATGGCCACTCCAACTGTCCATAACCGCGGATGCAGCTATTTGAATAGTTTGACACTCTGCAGAGGTGGTACACTTTCACCACAATATTCGATACATCCATTAGGAACAATCCTGAATTCACCATACTTAGTATGCGGATAATCAATCCTAACCTTTCAATTACACACCCTAGTATAGGCACCTCTCCTATGAGTTTGGCCTCCCAACCATGACCATCCGTCATTTTGGGAACTGCACAGGTGGACTATCTTCATGAGGTAGCCTCACCTCAAACCTCGGCCGCAAGGGAACCCATACTAAGGTATATAAACTTCCAGTCAAGCCCTACCCAAATTTCGGGTATTGTGGTTGTACAGTAAAATTAGAATGGTATCGCATCCAGACATAACCATTAGTTTTGTAAAAGGGCTAAGGCTCATGGCTCACATTTTCATCATCAAAATAATCTGGTGATCATAGCACATGTCAAAACATCTCATTAGAATGACTCATCATTCTAAGGTTTTCATAATCATTTTTACCAAGTATTCCCATCTAAAGTGATCAATTTTTAAGCTTAGCACTAGCCACTAAAGTTGAGGGTAAACACTAATGAGGGGTGATAATCAAGTGTGAATTATCTAAGTTCAATCTCATGCCTCGGGATGACATCAAGATTTATCTAACTTAGGCCAAGTTTTATGTTCTTTATGCTACCTTTAATATCTTTCCCAAAATCTACAAGTCACTTGTAAACACAAATGGAAAGCTTTGATAAAGAAATAAAATAATTAAGCTTGCAAGCAAAACTGGGATTGGGTATCATCAATGGTTATAACCAAGGCAGGCCTAATGCATTGCAGAGGTTATTTAGCTTTCACAGTTGCAAGTGTTAGTTTGCCTTGTGCAGTGCAGTGGTTGAAGTTCTCCTCGGCTTCTTCCTCGTAATATTCTCCTTCCTCTTCGCATCCTTGGTCGGTACTAGCGTCTATAAATAAATACGAAGTACACAATTACCAAACAATACTTGACAACTTCTATTTAGCACACAAAGGCTCACACTAGATGATCTAGCATCATCACTATCATCACAAGAATTAAGGCAATAGTTCTATTTATTTTCTTTTAGAAAAGTAATTTCTACTCATCGAAAAACTACTTAAGATTTAATATTCTCCAACTAAAACATAGGATCATGTTGACACATGTCATCACTACATATTTCAGTACTTGGAAAATTGAATTAAAGTGGTGTCACAATTTAATAAGGTTTAACCTTTTTATTTTAATTAATTAAAGTGGCTAGAAATGCCTATGGGGCATTCTTTTTCTACTTGTCCATTATTACTGCAATTAAACCTAGATATTTTTATATATTTAGAAATGTCTTATCAAATGTGATTTTTGAGAGTTAGAAACCACTCAAAAGCATTAATGGTTGAATTTTGAAAAATGTTTGAATGTAGAAAAGTCTCTGCCTTGTTATTTTTACTATAGGTGATCTATAATTCCAAATGATTTAAATCCAACAGGCTTGGATTAAGAATTTTAATACCTTTCTAGCAAAATTTATTTCATGCAATTTGGTTCAGTGAAACTCCCTAGATTGAATTTTGAATCTACTGCCAGAACTAAGTTTGAAATTAAATAGATAAACCTTATTTTAAACGACTAGGTCACGCGGGAAAGTTAACTGGGCCGACCCACTGCGCATAGCGCACGAGGGGGCGGTTTAAGTGGTTGTCCCCACCAGTTAGTGAGACATGGGGGTGCGAAGGGGTACGGGGCGATTATAACCGTAGGATTAGAAGTAAGATCTACGGCTGAGGGTCGTCGTCCACGTCTGAACAGAACGCGATGAGCACGAACCCTAGCGCGGCCAGTGGGGGTCAGTGGCGGCTCACCGGGGCTCAGGCTATGGTCGGCGATGGGGGCAAACGGCGAAGTCGACGACGGGGATCCTCCTGGTACTTGCGGCTCCTCCTGGGGTGGCTCCAATCAGCAGCGCCCTTCTCCTCCAACAGCGAAAAGCTCCGGCAACCTGGTGCTCGCCTTGCTCCGGGGAAGAAGAGGGGTGGTTCTGAGATAGAGGGGAGTGGAATGGTGTACCAATTCAAACGGGGGAGGCCTCTATTTATAGTGCAACGAGGGAACCGAAGGGTGCGGGCTGAGCTCGTTGGGGTCGGCTTCAGACTGAGCTAACGACATGGCCGAAGGTAGGGGAGGGTGCGCTGCCTCCTGGCGAAGCTCAACGGCTTGATGGCGAGGCGTGGGGCGGTGCGAGTTCTTCCTTTCGGCACTAGCTTGAAAAAATTATCCTCGGTCCGCTGCCAATATTTCTTCTTCCGGGATTGGTCACTTCCGGTGACAGCATCCATGGGCACACCTTCCCAAGCACGGATCAATGATGTGTCTTCCTCCATGGTGTAGTTTGCCGATCTCTTAGATTTTACCTTTTCCTGAGCTACATCAAAGGCCTCCTCGTCCACCTCCTCTAGTTCATCATTGTCCCACTCATCGGTCTTAGGCACTCCTTGCTCCCCTTCACCATTAGTAGGCTCGTCAGGTAGGGGTGGACCTCCGTTGAGGTTCACCGCCGTGTCGTTCATCATGTCAATGAACGAATACGGAACTGACATAAGATCCTCACTACAATTACCCAAAATTAGCAATTTTGATGCAACCAAATTCTACGCAAGGTGTGCGACAAATTAGGGGGGAATACGACTGCAATCAGATTAGCACATGATCATACCTTCTAGGAATAGGGGCAAAATGGGTGGGCAGACGCGGGGAAGCCGCCGTCACCGGCATGCACGCAAAGAGGGGTTTTCGATTGACAGGTTTCTTGGACTTTGGGATGGAGGGCACCTTCGATCCGCTGATTTTCTTCCGATCGCCTGGAGGGCCGCAGGCCAGTCCAACCATCGGCTGCGCGGGGAAGCGCTCCTAGTCGCTTCCTCGCCGATTTTGCCACGGGCACAAGCGCAAGACTGTCATCAACGACATCCGCGACCAAAGGGGCCACCGGCAGAGATTCTGTCGTGGAATCGGTCGGCTAAGGCTGGGGAGTCTCCATGATGGCGGTGGTGGGCAGCGATGCGGCGACACGGTGGGGAGGGGCTACAGGCGTGAGGATGATGAGATTGGAAAATGGCGGCGGCGGTGGAGGGAGCAGAAATGTTCCTCGCGCCAAGCGAAAGTAAGGATGCGGGGTACCGCATCCAGAACCCTCGATACGGGAAATATGTGGCACCAAAGCTACGATATGTGAAAAACTATAATTTTTTTGGATGCGGTACGGTTTAGGGTATCTGGAATGGCCACCTTTTCCGCCTCGTACCGCAAACTGAAGGTAATTTTGCGGTACGGCGGATATGCAGTATCTGCTAGAGATTCTCTTAGGGCATGACATCCACAGGTTCTAGACCCAGAACACAATCTTCTATCCAAGTAAAGATATGTACAGCATCCGATAGTTCCATACAAACTCCACTAGAAAGTTCTTGACTAAGAAGAATACCCTTTCGAAAATGAACATGACAAAAGTGCTAAGTCCCAACTCAGGTTCCAAAACCACCATTAGATTTTTATGTGTCTATACTGGAACTATACTCCGAAGCACCACTACCTGTCAACACCCGGATTTTTAATTCCAGATGCCTATTATGACATACATCGCAATCCTAGGATTACCATTTTTGCGAGACATAACAGATTGGATACCACGGTACATCATCCATTACAAACCATACATAAGGTCTTACAACAAATAAAGGATCACATGATCCAGTCTTAATACAATCATGGCAGCGGAATAATATAATAACGGTAGCATGGGCGAGACTCCATCTTCATGGTCACAAGCAATGCTAACGATGTGAGATGATTCTAGTTGTCGTAACCTTCCTGTGGTCCATCCTCCTGATAGTCCTCTCCATAGTCTGGCCACGGGAATAGCCAGGGATAAATCCATGAGTACTCTTTAAGTACTCGCAAACTATCACTAACAGGTAAAGTGGCTTGAATAGGAATACTAAGCTCTAGGTCGTTTTGCAAAAAGCGAGATTTACCTTAACTGAGTTCAGAAGCAAAGAAAACTAGTTTAAAGTTTTATAACACGTAAGTGGGAACTTAGTTTTCATGTTCACAACCCTGCTGTGGTGAAGTCAAGGTCATGTTTCATTTCACAAGTCATTTTGAAAACATCTAACGACGGAACAGTATGGCCACTGCAACTGTCCATAACCGTGGACGCGACTATTCGAATAGTTTGACACTCTACAGAGGTGGTACACTTTCATCACAATATTCGATACATTCGTCAGTAACAATCATGAATTCACCATACTCAGTATGTGGATAATCAATCCTAATCTTTCAATTACACACCCTAGTATAGGCACCTCTCCTATGAGATTGGCCTCCCAACCATGACCATCCGTCATTTTGGGAACTGCACAGGTGGACTATCTTCATGAGGTAGCCTCACCTCAAACCTCGGCCGCAAGGGAACCCATACTAAGGTATATAAACTTCTAGTCAAGCCCTACCCAAATTTCCGGTATTGTGGTTGTACGGTAAAATTAGAATGGTATCGCATCCAGACATAACCATTAGTTTTGTAAAAGGGCTAAGGCTCATGGCTCACATTTTCATCATCAAAATAATCTGGTGATCATAGCACATGTCAAAACATCTCATTAGAATGACTCATCATTCTAAGGTTTTCATAATCATTTTTACCAAGTATTCCCATCTAAAGTGATCAATTTTTAAGCTTAGCACTAGCCACTAAAGTTGAGGGTAAACACTAATGAGGGGTGATAATCAAGTGTGAATTATCTAAGTTCAATCTCATGCCTCGGGATGACATCAAGATTTATCTAACTTAGGCCAAGTTTTATGTTCTTTATGCTACCTTTAATATCTTTCCAAAAATCTACAAGTCACTAGTAAACACAAATGGAAAGCTTTGATAAAGAAATAAAATAATTAAGCTTGCAAGCAAAACTGGGATTGGGTATCATCAATGGTTATAACCAAGGCATGCCTAATGCATTGCAGAGTTTATTTAGCTTTCCTTGTGCAGTGCAGTGGTTGAAGTTCTTCTCGGCTTCTTCCTCGTAGTATTCTCCTTCCTCTTCGTATTCTTGGTCGGTTCTAGCGTCTATAAATAAATACGAAGTAGACAATCACCAAACAATACTTAAGTACTTCTATTTAGCACACAAAGGCTCACACTAGATGATCTAGCATCATCACTATCATCACAAGAATTAAGGCAATAGTTCTATTTATTTTCTTTTAGAAAAATAATTTCTACTCATTGAAAAACTACTTAAGATTTAATATTCTCCAACTAAAACATGGGATCATTTTGACACATGTCATCACCACATATTTCAGTACTTGGGAATGTGAATTAAAGTGGTGTCACAATTTAATAAGGTTTAACCTTTTTATTTTAATTAATTAAAGTGGCTAGAAATGCCTATGGGGCATGCTTTTATTACTTGTCCATTATTACTGCAATTAAACCTAGATATTTTTATATATTTAGAAAGGTCTTATCAAATGTGATTTTTGAGAGTTGGAATCAACTCAAAGGCATTTATGGTTGAATTTTGAAAAATGTTTGAATACAGAAAAGTCTCTGCCTTGTTATTTTTACTATAGGTGATCTATAATTCCAAATGATTTAAATCCAACGGGCTTGGATTAAGAATTTCAATAACTTTCTAGCAAAATTAGTTTCATGCAATTTGGTGCAGTGAAACTCTGTGGATTGAATTTTGATTCTACTTCCAGAACTAAGTTTGAAATTAAATAGATAAACCTAATTTTAAATGACTAGGTCACATGGGAAAGTTAACTGGGCCGGCCCACTACACACAGCGCGCGCGGGGGCAGTTTAAGTGGTTGTCCCCACCAGTCAGTGAGACATGGGGATGCGAAGGGGTACGGGGCAATTATAACAGTAGGATTAGAAGTAAGATCTACGGCTGAGGGTCATCGTGTAGGGGTTCGTAGCATGGAAAACAAAAAATTTCTATCGCATACAAACAAACAAGCCAAGATCTATCTACTAGATTGTAGCAACGAGTCGATGGAATAACTTACCCTCGAAGATTCCAAAGCGGTTAACGAGAGCAGATTCTCGTGGGTGATGTAGTCGTACTCTTTCCGATCTCAAGATCGCGTAGACGATCCTTCCGGCGCCACGTTCCGGTAGCGCTCCCGCAGTCGGTCACACGTTCGGTACTCGACGAAGACCTTCCTCTCCCTTGTTACAGCAGGCAGCGGAGGTTGTAGCACTCTCCTCGCGATTCCGGCAGCACAACGGCGTGGTACCGGAAGTAGAGGGGAAATCCCGCAGGGCTTCGCCTTAAGCCGGTGCGAGTATGGTGGAGCTTATGAGAGAGGCTATTAGTGGTCTAGTAATTAGACACACCAATTAGAAGGCTCTAAACCGAAGGCTAAAGCAATTAGAAGCTCTAAACCGAAACGGCTCTAAACCAGAGGTAGAAGATAGGAACTTGTGTGTCTAGAGGAGGAGGCCTGCCCCTCCTTTTATGGGTGGAGGGGCCATGGCGCGCCAGGGAGGGAGGGAGTCCCTCCCCAACTCGGCCTAGGGCTGGCCGCCGGCTTGGAGGAGAGGAACTCCTCCTCCAAGTTGGTTTCAAACTCCTCTTGCTTGTTTCCCACAGTTTCTTGTTTTAGCCGTTTGACTTTCAAACTGGACATTTGACTTTTCTGTTTTAGGATTTAATTTAATCCTTTATTTGGGACATCAAGAACACTTAGTACATGATGCAATCATTCCAATATGTAATGACACATTCATGTACCCCTTCCCCCCCCCCCCCCCGGAGTGTCGGACAATCCGGAACCTTCTAGAACATTCCCGATGAAAACACCGGAATCATTCCCGAACTCCGAAACGGGACTTTCCTTATATGAATCTTATTCTCCGGACCATTCCGGATCACCTCGTGATATCCCGGATCCCATCCGAGACTCCGAACAACATTCGGTCTCTTTCTCATAATACCATAACTACTCAAACAACGTCGAATCCTTAAGTGTGTCTCCCTATGGTTCGTGAATTATGCGGACATGATCGAGACACTTCTCCGAACAATAACCAATAGAGGAATCTGGAAATTCATATGGCTCCCACATATTTCTACGATTACTTTGCGATCGAATGAACCACTTACATACGATACCAATTTTCCTTTGTCTCACGATAGTTTACTTATCCGAGGTTATGATCGTCGGTATCTCTGCATACCTAGTTCAACCTCGTTACTGATAAGTACTCTTTTCTCGTTCCCGTGATATGTGATCCCTTGTGAGCCAGTCACATGCTTGCAAGCTAATTGGATGACATTCCACCGAGAGGGCCCAGAGTATATCTATCCGTCATATGGATGGACAAATCCCACTCTTGATCCATGTGTTTCAACCAATACTTTCCGAACACTCAATGCCACCTTTATAGCCACCCAGTTACGGTGTGGTGTTTGATGTCATCAAAGCATCCATCCGGAAAAGGTGATATGCATGATCTCATGGTCGAAGGAATTAGGTTACTATGTATCAGAAAGCATATAGCAATTGAACTATTTAAAATGACTTGATCTTTATGCTACGCTTATCTATAGGAGTATGTCCATCACATCATTCTCCTAATGATATGACCCTGTTGTTAATAACATCTCTATGTTCATGATCAGGAAACCATGATCATATATTAACCAACAAGCTAGTTTAACAAGAGGCTTTACTAGGGACTCTTATTTTAGTTTACAAATCACACAAGTATTAATGTTTCCGGTTAATACAATTATAGCATGGTATGTAAACATTTATCATAAGTGTGAAGATATGATAATAACCACTTTATTATTGCCTCTTGGGCATATCTCCAACAGTCTCCCACTTGCACTAGAGTCAATAATCTAGTTTCAAACCTTTGTGTATATAACACCTATGGCTTTCCGGTGTTGTATGTACACGATTGCTAGTGGTCAACTGATCTCCGGATCTGACACTTCCAGGTCCGTGTGTAATTGCATGTATTTGCGTCTCTACGCATCACTCATTCTCTAATGAGATGGCTTTGTATAAATTTGGTCTTTCGATGTGACCTTTAGCTCTTTGGGGTTAAAACATGTTGATAATATTGTCGCACAATATATCTTCATAGTATTATCCCACTGTGAACTACACCTAGTTTGATAACAAACTACTTGACACAAATGCCCTCTTTTGCTGCTATAATAGCAGTCATATACTTAGCCTTTTGTTGTAGTATCTGTCACAATGTCTTAACTTTGGAACTCATCCAAATCCATTATGGAACTCACTTTCCATTATATTGTGCCACCCTTAGTTTAGATTGAGATAAACTTAATTTGTACTTTGTGACAAAACTAGTATCAATGTAGTACTTTTACAATGAACTAACCATCTATTTGTCACTTCTACAAATAATATACTCTTAGTTCTTCCAAAAGATCATAAGAATATCCTTACTATTGTCCAATGATCATCTTACGAATCATTCTGGTATATGCTCACAACATTTAGAGCATAGGACATATCTGGATTTGTACATATCACAGTATGATTGATATAAATATTCTTTGTGATTTCATACATCAAGTATCAATCTATACTTGATTATTTGTTTCACTTTACCAAATGTCAATACACTTGAATATATCATCAACATTGAACTCATTCAATCCTTTCTGTGCGACAAGAACCTCTCTTGTAGTTTCTATATTGAACTCATTCAATATCTTGTCTATGCACTTCTGGCACAACCATATTAGCGTCTATTGATGCCAAATATTTGGGTTTTGCCTAAGTTTTTCATCGGGATGAAATTCTTAATATGTGTTAATAAAAGATACATCTTTTCTAATCAACAATATGTCCTCCACATAATGTATTAGAAACATGTCTTAGCGCTCCCACTTAATTTCTTGCAAACGCAAGCATCTTCATTGTCTCTGATGAAATTAAACTCTTTTAACAGTTTCATCATAGTGAAGATTCCAACTCCGCGATGCTCACTTCAACCATTGAAGTTTGCATATGCTTTTAGCATCCTTTGAATTAACAAAACCCTATGGACCTTGTTATGCACATGTCCTAGGTAACGATTCTATTAGAAGAACTTGTTTTGTTTATTCAACTACCATATAACAAATTATATGTAGTGGTTGCTACATTAATCCGTCTAGACTAAATATCACTATGAAAGATCAGATCTTGTCATAGTCAACCTTTGAACATTGTTGTGAACCCTTTCCCAACATGTCGACTATTTCATAGATGTGCAACATCCATGTCTATTTATTTATAGATCCAAACACAACTGTAAGGTCTCACACCTTTCTCGAGGGTCCTTCAATTTCAAAACTTGATTTCTCGTGTATGGAACTATCACGGATTTTATGGCTTCAAGCCATTTGATGGAGTCAGGGCCCATCATCGCTTCTTTGCATGTAGTCGGTTCATTATTCTCAAATAATGATTCAACCCTCAAATCTTGGTATTTGATTGTTCATCCGACCTACTTGTTTCAATAGGAACTTGGATCTCCGTGACCACAACCTTTGAGGTACGTGAGCCATGAGCATTGTTTGCTAACTCCGGAACACTTTTCGGCGCTGCGCAACTTTGCACATATAGCTAAGGTTCTTTTAACCTTATCAAAGTTCTATTGTCCTCCCACTTAACTTTTCATGAAAAATTCCTTCTCAAAGAAACTTGACGTTCTAAGCAACAAACACTTTTGTCTCTGGTGTTTATGGAGGAATACTTAACAGTTATACAAAGATAGGTTCATCCGACTTTGGTTGCAAACATCTTTCTTATGCATAGCATACCAATGTTTTAAGAAAGGACAACTTGGGTTTTATCCCAAACCATAACTTTATATGGTGTCATTTCAACGGATTATGATGGAGCTCTTTTCAGTGGAAAAACGGTAATCTCTAAAGCTTTTAATCTTTAAAATATAATGGCAGTTTTATGAATTATACCTTTGATCTTAACCATGTCAAACAAGGTTTAATTACATATCTCGAACGTTCCATACTCTTATGGTGTTTCGGGAAATGCAAATCCATGGAACGATTCCTTAAATCTTAGGTATTATGCTAAACTTGTAACTTAAATATCTTCCTTTATGATCTTATCATAAACTATTCATATTCTTGTTACAATGATTTTGCACTTCATCTTGAAAGTCTTTGAACTTTTCAAGTGTTTCATACTTTATCCTTATTAAGTAAATATTCATATATTCACTCAAATTTTCGGAGAAAGCATATGAAGTTGAAATCCATCGCTTTTGACTACACATAATGGATTTCGTACAACAATATGTACAAGTTCCAATAAGCTAGTCATTCGTTCCCTTTCGGCCTATGAACGAAGTTTTAATTATCTCTAGAAAAGTTTCACAAGCGTCATTTGATCAAAAATCAAAAGACTCCAAAATTCCATCCACATGGAGTTTCTTCATGTTTTCTTTCCATTATAATTTAAACGGCGATGTCACTTCCTAAGTGATCTTTCAATCAATTTGTCTTTCGACATTTTTAGCACTAGTTTTATGGATGTGATTTCTCCAACGAGATTTGTGAATCATCCATCTTTTATGGATTACGGCAATTATTTTGAACAACCCTTTTGTTCTCATAATACCTGATAAAACAAATCTTGAAGGCAAGCTTTGATGTTTAACGAGCAACACAATAACCCTTTATTTGTTCTCGATGAACATCATCACATATTCTTTTGCTAGTTACTTAGGCCATTGTAGTTCATGAATTGTGTTGTTTCGTATGACGATTCACACCAACAAATTCAGTATCAAATACTTGAGAACCACATTGTTTAATAAGCAAAGAATATAGCCATAACATGTATATCATCTATATACTTAAGCTGAACAATTCTAGTCTTTTCTTTTCTGCCATATATTTATGAGATTCTCTTTCAGTATTTCCTTTTCTGTTTGAAAGAATCTATCAACATCAATAGTGGAGTCATACATAGTCCAAAACATGTATAGTTAAATACCAATGTCTTTGGACTTGCACTTTGAAGTAGATCACCATCATCAAATGTTTGGTGTTCTTTCAAATTCCTTTATTTAGTAATCTCTTGGTGTAGTAAACATTTTACCTACATCAAATATTCATCCTTATCATGGAATCGTCCATGATTAAACTACCTTTAGCTTATAACGATGAATTACGAGTATAATGTTTTGCTCTCCAAAACCTTTTGGAGGATTAGGACAACAAGTGTCTCCAACCTTTTGCAAATTCTCATCAATTATGAGAACATGACTTTTGCCATATTATACTCTATCATGTTGTAACCAATACTTTGTTTCAGATATCACAATATCTTCCACACATCATGGTTTCTGAAACAACTCTTTCAGATCCTAGATAACCTTGATATTAAGAGAATCCTTTGAATATCAAGAATCATGGAGACAAACATGATACTTATATACTAACACTTGTAATTGTTACTCTTGATTTAATACTAATTATTAAACTTCATGGAGTAACCGGAACTTACTGAAAGTTTGCAATAGGACTTTTAAACTTTAGATTAACACATCAAAACAATACGATACCAGTTCGTAAAGTAACTAACCAGAATTCTATAGTTCTATCATCTCAATTATAACTAAACGCAAGGTGGTAAACGGATGCCAATGACTACAACAACTATGCAAATTCACTTTGATTTAGTTTATGATAAATTGAGTTCTAATTAATAATTAAATTAATCTAGGTGAACTCCCACTCAAAACAACATCCCTCACATTGTTTTAGTGATCACACGAACCAAATCCACCACATCAAAACCGATCATCACGAGAATTGATATAGCTTCAATGGCGAACAATCAACATGTTCATCATATCTACTATATGACTCATGCTCTACCTTTCGGTAATCCGTGTTCCTGAGGCCATGTCTGTACATGCTAGGCTCGTCAAGATCAAACCTTAGTTTCCGCATGAGCAAATCTGGCTTGCTCACGTTGTATACACTTGTAGAATCTAACACACCCGATCATCACGTGGTGCTTCGAAACAACAAGCTTTAGCAACGGTGCTAACTAAGGGTGAACACTTTATGACTTGAAATTCATGTGCATGAGGGATCATCTTATAATGCTACCGTCGTCTACTAAGCAATACAAGATGCATAAAGGATTAACATCACATGCAATTCATAATATATGTGATATGATATGGCCTTTCTTCTTCGTGCTTCCGATCTCTATCTTCAACCACGAACATGATCTCCATCATCACCGGCATTGCATCAAGGTCAATGACGCCTCTCCATGGTTGTCGTCCACCGGCTTCAACTATTACAACTACTTTGAATAGACACGCGGGTCTTAACATAAATTAAAGACAACCATATGGCTCCTGCCGGTTGCCAACTTACAATAAGGAACATTGCATACATCAAATATAATCACAATCATGGCCATATCACATCACTGCACACCCCTGCAAAACAAAGTTAGACGCCTCTACTTTCTTTGCATGTTTTACGTGGTTTGGGGCTTTCAATAAGTGTCGTTCTAACTTACGAACAAGAACCACAACATTGATACTAGTATTGTTAATCACCCGTTGTAAATTGGATCTTAACTATGCTAGGAGAAACAGGCACCCGCAAAGCCACTTATGCAATACAAGTTACATGTCAAGCGTGGAGCAAGTCTCATGAACGATGTCATGTAAGGTTAGCCCGGGCCGCTTCATCCCAACGTACCGCAAGATGCAAAGTACACAAGAAGCGATCGACAATAAAAGCATCAACGCCCACAATGACCATTGTGTTCTACTCGTGCAACAGATCTACATATAGACACGGCTCTGATACCACTGTAGGGGTTCATAGCATGGAAAACAAAAAATTTCTATCGCATACAAACAAACAAGACAAGATCTATCTACTAGATTGTAGCAACGAGTCGATGGAATAACTTACCCTCGAAGATTCCAAAGCGGTTAACGAGAGCAGATTCTCGTGGGTGATGTAGTTGTACTCTTTCCGATCTCAAGATCGCGTAGACGATCCTTCCGGCGCCACGTTCCGGCAGCGCTCCCGCAGTCGGTCACACGTTCGGTACTCGACGAAGACCTTCCTCTCCCTTGTTCCAGCAGGCAGCGGAGGTTGTAGCACTCTCCTCGCGATTCCGGCAGCACAACGGCGTGGTACCGGAAGTAGAGGGGAAATCCCGCAGGGCTTCGCCTTAAGCCGGTGCGAGTATGGTGGAGCTTATGAGAGAGGCTATTAGTGGTCTAGTAATTAGACACACCAATTAGAAGGCTCTAAACCAATTAGAAGGCTCTAAACCGAAGGCTAAAGCAATTAGAAGCTCTAAACCGAAACGGCTCTAAACCGGAGGTAGAAGATAGGAACTTGTGTGTCTAGAGGAGGAGGCCTGCCCCTCCTTTTATGGGTGGAGGGGCCATGGCGCGCCAGGGAGGGAGGGAGTCCCTCCCCAACTCGGCCTAGGGCTGGCCGCCGGCTTGGAGGAGAGGAACTCCTCCTCCAAGTTGGTTTCAAACTCCTCTTGCTTGTTTCCCACAGTTTCTTGTTTTAGCCGTTTGACTTTCAAACTGGACATCTGACTTTTCTGTTTTAGGATTCAATTTAATCCTTTATTTGGGACAGCAAGAACACTTAGTACATGATGCAATCATTCCAATATGTAATGACACATTCATGTACCCCTTCCCCCCCGGAGTGCCGGACAATCCGGAACCTTCTAGAACATTCCCGATGAAAACACCGGAATCATTCCCGAACTCCGAAACGGGACTTTCCTTATATGAATCTTATTCTCCGGACCATTCCGGATCACCTCGTGATATCCCGGATCCCATCCGAGACTCCGAACAACATTCGGTCTCTTTCTCATAATACCATAACTACTCAAACAACGTCGAATCCTTAAGTGTGTCTCCCTACAGTTCGTGAATTATGCGGACATGATCGAGACACTTCTCCGAACAATAACCAATAGAGGAATCTGGAAATTCATATGGATCCCACATATTTCTACGATTACTTTGCGATCGAATGAACCACTTACATACGATACCAATTTCCCTTTGTCTCACGATAGTTTACTTATCCGAGGTTATGATCGTCGGTATCTCTGCATACCTAGTTCAACCTCGTTACTGATAAGTACTCTTTTCTCGTTCCCGTGATATGTGATCCCTTGTGAGCCAGTCACATGCTTGCAAGCTAATTGGATGACATTCCACCGAGAGGGCCCAGAGTATATCTATCCGTCATATGGATGGACAAATCCCACTCTTGATCCATGTGTTTCAACCAATACTTTCCGAACACTCAATGCCACCTTTATAGCCACCCAGTTACGGTGTGGTGTTTGATGTCATCAAAGCATCCATCCGGAAAAGGTGATATGCATGATCTCATGGTCGAAGGAATTAGGTTACTATGTATCAGAAAGCATATAGCAATTGAACTATTTAAAATGACTTGATCTTTATGCTACGCTTATCTATAGGAGTATGTCCATCACATCATTCTCCTAATGATATGACCCTGTTGTTAATAACATCTCTATGTTCATGATCAGGAAACCATGATCATATATTAACCAACAAGCTAGTTTAACAAGAGGCTTTACTAGGGACTCTTATTTTAGTTTACAAATCACACAAGTATTAATGTTTCCGGTTAATACAATTATAGCATGGTATGTAAACATTTATCATAAGTGTGAAGATATGATAATAACCACTTTATTATTGCCTCTTGGGCATATCTCCAACACATCGTCCACGTCTAAACAGAACGCGACGAGCACGAACCCTACCGCGGCTAGTGGGGGTCAGTGGCGGCTCACCGAGGCTCAGGTGATGGTCGGCGATGGGGGCGAACGATGAAGTCGACGACGGCGATCCTCCTGGTACTTGCGGCTCCTCCTGGGGTGGCTCCAATCAGCGGCGCCCTTCTCCTCCAGAAGCGACAAGCTCGAGTGAAATTCCGGCAACCTGGTGCGGGGAAGAAGTGGGGTGGTTCTGAGAGAGAGGGGAGTGGAATGGTGTGCCAAATTCGAAGGGGGGGGTACTTTATTTATAGTGCAACGAGGGAACGAAAGGGTGCGGGCTAAGCTCGTTGGGATTGGCTTCACAGTGAGCTAACGGCATGGCCGAAGGTAGGGGACGGTGCGCTGCCTCCTGGCGAAGCTCAACGGCTTGATGGCGAGGCGTGGGGCGGTGCGGTGCGGTCGAAACACGTTGATGCTCTGGGCGGCACCGACGGCAGTTTTAATGGAGCACAATGGCTACGGGTCGCGTGGTGGCGAACGGGGATGTCTGGGAGGTTCCTGGGACGGTGGTGATCACGTATGTGAGCGGCGAAGGCGAGGCGCGGTATGGGCGAGCGTGTCGAGCGCGACTCTCTAGCGTGCTCTCGGCATGGTCGCAGAGAAAATGGTCGCGTGCGTTCTGGGTGGTCCAGTGGCTAGTAGAGCTGGAGGGCCGGACAGGGGGTAGCGGTGGACGGTGAGTGCTTGCTAGACAAGGTTGGCGAGGCTGGTTAGGCTTCTAGCTTGTTGTCAACATTGGGGGTGGCAAGTGTGCTCGGCCATGGTGATCATTGATGGCATGGTCGAGTTCATAGTGAGCTAAACCTGCTTAAACAAGTTATATGATCTACTGGGAGTGTAGTGAGAGATAGAGAGGGAACAAGGTTGGCACATACATTGTTCACTATAGTGTTTGTTGTTTAATTTGATTTGTGCTCAGAAGATGTTTGATGAAATGGCCACAAGAAATTTAAATTTAAATTTTTGGATGAAACTTGGTGGGTGCAATGGTCACATACTAGGTAGTCTCTGGTTGTTTGTATTTGTCAAGGTGAACTGGTTTAGTTGGGTTTTGAGAAATGGTGATCTTTCCATATTAACTAGATTCAAATTTCAAATGTCATTTGAATAGGGTTGCCAAATGTTTCTATGGGTTTGCAAAGTGGGCTTGGGTTCACTTTCACTTGTTCTAACAAGGGGTGAAAATTATTAGATTAGTTTATATTTGAAATCTTGGACTAAAAACACTCAAAGTAATCTAGTGAGCAAGATTGGTAAAAATGACCGTTTGCTTATTTTGTTTGTTTTTTAATTTCTATGGATTTGATTCTGCTTGAAAATGATCTAGATGATGTTGTTTTTATCTTTAAACCAATCATTGCCATTCACAACAATCACATAAGTCCATTCATGCATTTATATATTCATCATATACACACAAGCATTCATAATGATTTTAATTAATAAAAGTTCTTGTTAACCCTAAATTTGGATGATTGGAATTTGATAACCTTGATTAATATTTTTTGGATGTTACACTACCTTCGTTTATAGTCGTCTTTATAAAAGGTGGGGTTTTGAGACCAGTTTACGAAGGGTTGGACATGTTTAGAGGATACGGCGAGGATATTTTTTTTCCGACATGCATGGCAGCGTAATCTGCGGACTGGTCTTCCATCTACTTATACGTTATGTAATATCGGTTGATTTTTATTTCAACTATTCTGTTTTTTCTTTGAGATTTCGAATGGTTGTCGGCTATATGCATCTTGCTTATGCAAAGACCGAATATAATACTTATCTAAATAATAAAGCGTCCATTTATAAAATAAATAAATTCTGAAACTACATCTAATTAGGGAAAAGCTACATACATGGTTTTGGAGTATAAGAGCAACTCCAATGGAAGCTGCAAAAGCCCGCGCGTGATAAATAACCGTTAGTACGCGTAACTTTTTTCGTCTCAAGCAGACGCGCTAAATTTTTGGGCGCGTGGAATTTTTTTCCGGCGCGCGTTAGATTGCCCCAGCACACGCCCCAAATTTGCTGCCCGGCCGCTAGCACGCGATATCTCTCTCGCTCACGTGTGAACACCCAATCGCCGCTAAAACTTCCCGCGCACTCGTGCCACCATTCCCACCTCGCTTCCGCGTGCACGGCGCCGCCGCGACCTTCCGGCAATGGAGTCATCCTCACCGCAATACTCGATCCCCGGCACCGCCGCCATCGGCGACGCGAGCTCTTCCGCCGCCGCAAACCCTAACCCTACCGCCGCCGCCGCCGCGAGCTCCAGCGCGCGCCATCTTCAGTTCGTACCACCATAACCAAACTCGAACGCCACCGCCCCGCCTCCGTCGGCCTCCCCCGCGGCGGGAAAAAGGGGAACGCCACCGCCCCGCCTCCAGCGCAACAAACCTTCTATAGCGGTGCGCGCACAGGCGCCAGGGCAAGCTCTGCGTCCACCACCAAGTGCACGCCAACTGCTCGATGATTTGACAACAAGGTAAAAAACTCATATTTCGCATGAATGTGTATGTTGGCATACATTGTAGTGTTGATGATGAGACATTCACGGCACACATGAATGTGGATGTTGGCTCATCTTTCGCCGCCGAGCAAGAAAATAAAGGAAATGGCGAAGAAGAATAGTACATGGTGGATGAGCATGGTGAAGATATGATTGAGCCGCTGGCTGGTAGGACGGTCAACTATACCGCCGAGGAGGATAGGTTACTTTGCCAAGCATGGTTGGTAGTTGCCATGGACCCGGTGGTTGGCACCGATCAATCAAGGGGCACATATTGGGCAAGGATGAAGGAGTACTTTGATGCACGCAACACAAGTGCCAATGAGCGCACCGATCATTCTCTTTAGTCCCGGTGGTCGGTCATAAACACCGATTGTCAAAAATGGACCGTTTCTTTGGCGGGGGTCGACAAAATCAATCCAAGTGGCACGGCGGCGAATGATAGGGTAAGTTCTTCATTGGGTGATTCTATCTCATGTTTATGCACATATGTTTGTTGATATCCGTTACTCATTCTTCTCTTATGTTCACCATTTAGAACAACATTGCCCAAAATTTGTTCAAGGATCAAGGGAGGAAAGACAAGAAGGGGAGGAAATTTCTTGGCAAGTCATTCGTGCTCCACCATTGCTTTGAAGAGCTAGTAAATGAGGAGAAGTGAGTTGTATGTGCACAACTTAGGGATGAATGCCACCGAAGCCGCCACAATCATAGATGATGATGCATCAAGTGATGAAAACAAGAAGAGAAGCTCCACTCCTCACTCGGTTGCATTCACAAAGAGGCTCGTGCTTGGAAGAAATGCCGCCAAGGAGTTGATGAAGGGGAAGAAGGCTGATGATGATGACAGAGTAAAAGCTATGAATAGGATGGCCAATGCGCAAGGCTGGAGTACAACGAAGATAAAAAGTTGGCAAGGACTATAGAGGCCGAGGCCGAGGCGCGGAGGGTGTCTTTGGAGGAGAGGATTGCGGCCGTCGAGGAGAGGAAGTTGGCTTTGGAGGAGAAGAAGGTGGCCGCCGCCGAGCAAGCGCGCCTATTGGAGGAAGAGAGAAGCCTCTTTACCATTGATACATCCAACATGGATGAAAGGCAAAAATAGTACATAAATCTTGCTCGTGATGAAGTGTTGGACAAAATACGGATGATGGCAAGCTACTTGAAGGCCCAAAGTGAAGGAATGAATGCATTTGGAGGCATGGGTGGCTTTGGAGGCTATGGAGGCATGGAAGGGACACCGGGTGTATTTGGAGGCATGAGAGCGACACGGGGTGCATTTGGAGGCATGGGAGCAACACCGGGGGGCTTTGGAGGCTATGGAGGCATGGGTGGCATGGGCCTCGGAAGCATGGGTGGCATGGGAGCACCACCGGGGGGATTCATGGCCTCCTTGGTGAACAATCCACCTTCTATCAATGTTGATGGCTATGGCATGACCTCCATGATGAACAATGCACCCAGTAGGAATGTTGATGGCTATGGAGATTCATCGCGTGCCAACACCACCCACACCACCGTCCAAGACTTCCAAGGAGAAGAAGCGCAAAATGGAAGTGCCAATGGCAATGACTATGATGATGTTGACAAATGATGTACCAACATGTGTGTGAAATTATTTGCATTTGAACTATGTCCTAATTTTATGTTGAACTTGGTTGTGTAAAATTCTGTTGAGCCATTTTTTGTTCCATTTTATTTTGATTTGTTTGATCTTGTTGATGCATATATGCGCTGTGATAGTTGTTTGCGCTGGCGCCGCGCGCTGGATTTTGCCGCGTCCGCTGGGAGAGGGATTTTGGCTCTACTTTTGCGCGCCACTTTAGCACTTTCGCCGGAGGAGAAACACAGCGCGCGCGCTAAAACTGGATCGCGCCCGCTGCATTATCATTTTCGCGCGCGGGCTTTCACAGCTTCCGTTGGAGTTGCTCTGAACGCCATATAGTCAGATGCACATGAGAGAACACGACCTGAATTGGAAATTGAGTCTGGTAGTTCAGGGAGTAAGCTCGGCACTTTTGGATTCACATTTAGGATTTCCTCACCATCTCTTTTCCCACTTGGTTCGAAGGGCCGGTGGACTCGTCTGGTAGTTCCTGAATCCTAATGAACTGATTTTGTGGATTTGTTACCTCTATCGATTTTAACTTAACTACAGGCATTCATGCCATAAAGTATGGCTTCCAGTACATCTTTAATTCTCCCAGCCGGCCATATGGACAAATGTCATAATAAAATATTAATATATCTTAATGTAATAATGCTGTATGCACAAATAGTTCGTCTCAAGGAAAGTAAACCCAAATAGGTTGTGTTCTATTCTTGGTTCTACAGCAGCTATACTTGTCGAACAGAGTCCCCGCAAAAGCAAATACTACTCCTAGTACTTGTCAAACAGAGTGGTTTCATTCCCCTCTTCAAAAGAAAAAACTTGTCAAACAGAGAGGAAGAAAGAGTATGAGACGATGAATATATACACATTACCTTCATGTATTTACTCCTGTCCAAGCTAAGTTGAGTGATTAGCCCCGTCAATTAGACCAACTGCATTCTAAAAAAAAAGGACCAACTGAGCAAGGAGCACAGCCATGCGTAACTGATGAGGTTCAGGAGTCTGAGTAATTGCAACCAAAGCATCTTCTTGAGGAGCGAAAAGGAGGGAGTAGAAGCATCCATCAAGCAATCCTCAACGACTTCCTCTGAAGATTGTACTACGACGAAAAAGAGGCCCTTGCAAGTTGCAACCGCGTAGTGCTTGCACACATGCTATTGATCCAGCCAGCCTTTGCTCACACTGACTGAATGATGCGTTCGTTTCTTCAGACTGAACAAGATCGAGCAGCTTTCATCACATCACTGTTGGGTGTTCGGACTGTGTATCGACTACAGAGCACGAGGCATACGTACGTACTCCAATAGACGGGGGGGTACCGTACTTTTCTACTCTCTGATGATACGGTAGCCGGGCAGGGAAGCCCTTTAGTGGCGTTTGAGGCCGGCCGTGAGCTCGACTCGACACACATGCATGGTGCTTACTGTTCCGTATCCGACTCATCACCCGCTGGCGAAACTTAGCCCAGTGGAAATCCTCTGAGAAAGCTAACGGTGACTCCTGCAATGCTAAAGCTGCTTTGTTCGGACCTGGACGTGACAAGAACCTTACACGAGTCCTATAGACCCCGTTAACCATAGCAGTACGCACACTAGAGCTAGCAGTGGTGGTTTGTGTTAGCACAGCCCTTGTCGCCGAGTACTTTCCGACGACACCGACGAGGAAATTCCGACGAGACGACACGCACGTATCCGATAACTTCCGCCGAGATGCACGTGCTGCTAGCCGATCGATTCTTTTGATCTAACTAGTACACTCACGCACGCACACGCAAAACAACTTTGATTGCCAAAGGCTCTTGTCGAGCCTTGCTTTCTCTCTTGTATTGCTCAACTCCACGGTTATTGTCCGGTACAAGATTACAAGGCCAGGTGTGTGCATATATATATGCACTACTAGGACCTAATCAACTAGGAGTCGGTATACTACTCCAAAACCTAGTCTAACACATATACGTATACTACCTGGACACCTACACCTATTCGGACTGCAATTCCAATACGTGTAGGACACGTGATTATCTAACAATCACCCCCTAATCACGATGTGCTTCTTTACATCGACCTGGGTCCCAAATGCGCCAGCTGCTCCTCACGGGCGTCATCCACGGCATTGCTTTCGCCGCACCCTTACTCAGTACCCATGTCACCGACTTTGCTTTTGTCGACTTCTCCATGGCTTCACGCCGACAACCCTTTTTGTCCGCGCCCTTCTCCATGCCTTCACGCCGACTGTCCTTTTTGTCCGCGCCTTGAGACATTATACTTGGTTCAATGAAGTACTTTCTCATCGGTTCCTCGCATATTTGATCTACTACTTGCCGGTGCTCTTGGATGCAATAGAACAAATAAGTAGGAGGTAACTCAAATTGGTTTTCTTCTAGCTTCTCTATACCACGTGAAAAGCCTTTTGATGGATCTGCACCCCCTATTGTTGGGTCTCCTCCATCTATCTGGCCACCAGTCCACACTCTTGGACCATCGCCTTCTGGCCTTGCTGGCATGTTTGCTGAGCTCACTTCAGCTCCCCCTCCTCCTCTAATTTTTGGGCAAACAAGTGCAGGTATCGTTGCACATGCATCTGTACACCCTTCCAGTTCCGTATCTTCTGGCCACAGACTAGCCTTTTCTTCATACTCTTTGTCTTCTGGGAGAATCCCTAGTGCTTCTGGCCTGGTGTCCACGCTTGGAGCTGTCCCTAGGCCTTCAATGTCTTCTGGGCCCGAACTTGCTGACAAGGATAAGCTCGATTGATCCATATTTTCTTCATACTCAAGATCCCACGTGACGTGAAAAGTTGAATATTCCGGTTCGTTGTAGCCCCAATTCCATGACTTGCCTTCCTCAAAGATTACGTCTCCCTTGAAAACCACCTTATTGGTATAAGGATTGCACAAGCGGTATGTCTTTGAGCCTTCATAGCCTATCATGATTATTGGAATACGTTGCTCCGCCAATTCCGCCTTTACATGCGCCACACATCCAAAAGTACGAAGATGATCAACCGAGGGCTTCCATCCGTACCATGCTTCGTACGGTGTTGTACCAACTCCACTCTCAGTAGATTCCATGTTCAGCAAATACACAGCCGTATTGACTGCCTCACCCCAGAATTTTCCTGGCAAGCCTTTACTCTTCATCATGCTCCGTGCCATGGTCAACATAGTTTGATGCAGCTCACCCCCTTGATCAATGCGTAGGGCTCTTATCTTCGCCTCCACCTTGAACTCTTCGGCTTCCTTGATCTTCTCGAATGCTTGTTGAGCTTGATCCTTACTTTTCAGCAACACAATCCACATGTATTTACTATGATCATCCACCACAAGCATGAAGAACTTATTGCCAGACGGAGTTGCGGGTGAGATTCCAACGCATAGATCGCCATGAACAAGTTCCGAGGCTTCACTTGCCTCAAACGTGGCTTCACATGAGAACGGGGCACTTTGTTCCTCATGATGCACACACGGTAGATCGTGATCCACTTGTGCCACAATCTCCATAGCCGGTGATGGAGGATCCTCCTCATCCTTCAACTCAGTTACTTCGAGCATCAGCATCATCGGTCCATCATCTCCTTCCTGGGCGATGAGAGCCCTCTCCTTTTCCTTTGGTGCTTTCCGGCAATCAGCCTTGAAGTGACCGAGCTCGCCGCAGTTATGACACCTTACTTTCTTTATGTCAAACTTCCTCCGCGGCGGGTCGTCATCTTCATCCTCCTGCCCCACAATGTACTTTTTCGCTGGGCGTTGCTTCTCCTTGCCGCTCGTGGAGCCTCCTTGCTTTTCTTTTGAAAGAGTCATCCACTGCTGCTTTGTGAGCATCAGGTGCTCAACCTGTTCTGGATCACCGAAGCTGATCCGGATTCTCTCATCGTGTGCCTTGAATCTTCCGACGAGATCCTCAACCGTCAATGTATTAAGGTCGAGACATTGCTCGATCGATGTAACGATCTGCATGTAGCGCGCCGGTGCCGCACGCAGGAACCTTCTGACGTTCTTGATCTCATCCAATTTCTCGCCATATCCCCTGATTGCGTTGACAAGGGTAACGAAACGGGCGGCAAACTGATCAACCGTCTCGCTCTCCTCCATCTTCAGATCTTCATAGCTTTTTGTCAAAGTTTGAAGATGCGCTTCCTTCACGCGGGCATGACCTTGGTGCAAGATCTTGATCGTCTCCCATGCATCCTTCGCCGATTTCTTTCCGACGAGGTGCTGCATCACGTCCTTCGGCACGACGGAGTAGAGCGCCGTTAATGCTTGGCGATCCTTCCGGTACTTCGCGCCTCCCTTGACGTACTCGTTGCCTCCTGGATCGACGGCCTCCCAAACCTCCTGAGCCTCCATGGCCACCTCCATGTTGAGTGCCCATAGCCCGTAGTCCTTGCGATCGAGGCGCGGATACAAAGCCGCCCCCACCGTCTCTGTCACCGGTGCCGATGCCGAGCTCTCGCCAAACTTCACCATCGCCATGACCTCCTAGTACTTTCAGCAGATCACGAACGACGACCTTTGCTCTGATACCAATTGTTAGCACAGCCCTTGTCGCCGAGTACTTTCCGACGACACCGACGAGGAAATTCCGACGAGACGACACGCACGTATCCGATAACTTCCGCCGAGATGCACGTGCTGCTAGCCGATCGATTCTTTTGATCTAACTAGTACACTCACGCACGCACACGCAAAACAACTTTGATTGCCAAAGGCTCTTGTCGAGCCTTGCTTTCTCTCTTGTATTGCTCAACTCCACGGTTATTGTCCGGTACAAGATTACAAGGCCAGGTGTGTGCATATATATATGCACTACTAGGACCTAATCAACTAGGAGTCGGTATACTACTCCAAAACCTAGTCTAACACATATACGTATACTACCTGGACACCTACACCTATTCGGACTGCAATTCCAATACGTGTAGGACACGTGATTATCTAACAGTTTGCCAGTCGGCAACTCGGCATGGACGACAAACAAGAGGCTGCATCGGGGGCGCGGTGTGGTCATTGTCGATAGAACTGTGCACGCAAAGAGGAAAAATATCGGATCAGAACACTGTTCCGATTGTCAAAGTGGTGCCAGCCATAGAAACCGGATCTTCCACTGGCGCTGCTCCGGTGAGTGTCTTCGTCGACGTCGGGCGGACCTAGTGACCACCAACCAACCAACCAACCAACCCGAGACTGAGCGCACGCACTCACCGAGCCGACCACGCCTACAGGAGCTACAGTCGCCGGGCGTCACGCCCCATCACCAGTCGAACAACCCAGAGTTCCTCCTCCACATCTCGGACCATCCTCCCCATTGGCACGTAGCTGTGCGGCCACCGTCGATCCGTGCCCCACCCACGGGCTGACTAATAACTAATCACGCCGTTAATTATACTACTAATTAATTACCCCTATATGAAACCACGGGCTCGCACGTAGGCCCCCGCCGCGAAGCCGCGGCAACACCTGGCATGGCATGGCATGGCGCCCCAGCTCGCTAAGAAATCTAATCAAATCGAAGCCGAATCATGGCCGTCGCCATCGAGGGGGACGAATGGCCACGTCGGAGTTTCAAATACCTGCCAACGTGCCGCGCCTTTGCCCCACACTGACATGACGGACATCCGAATCGGGCCCGCCCCGCACACTCGCACTAGCTCGACCCAGCTCGCTAAAGCTAAAGCTAACTAGGTGCGCCGCTAAGGCACGCACGCTCCGACTCGATCCGTCCCTCGCCTCGCGCCCCCCGAATGAAACCTATAAAACCCAACAACCCCGCGCCATCGTTCCTCAGCAAAAACAACCACCGCTCTAGAATCGCTCCCACGCCCACGACCAACAAGCACGAACGTTCGGGAACACGCCGACGATCGAGCGCACTGACTGCGAGCTCACATCGATCGACCGAGAGGACTACCATGGCGACGTCGATGTCCATGTCCATGACGGGGAAGGCGAGCGACCCGGGCTCCGCGTGGTTCGGCGCGGGCAGCAGGAGCCCGTCCCCGGGGCCGACGCACAGCGTGCGGCTCATCGCCACGGTCGTCGCCGCCTTCGTCTCCGTGCTCGGCCTCGCCCTGCTCCTGCACCTCTACATCTGCCGCGTCCGCCGCCGCAACAGCAGGCGCCGCGCCGCCGCCGCCGCGGCCGTCCTGCAGGCCGAGCCCAAGGCGCCCAAGACCGGGCTGGACCCCTCGGCCATCGCCGCGCTGCCCGTCGCGGCGTACCAGGAGGAGGCCGGGGGCGAGCCGGGGGAGTGCGCCATCTGCCTCGGCGCCGCGCAGCAGGGTGAGGCCGTGCGCGTGCTGCCGTCCTGCGCCCACGTCTTCCACGTCGCATGCGTCGACACCTGGCTCGCATCCAGCTCCTCATGCCCCGTCTGCCGCGCCCTCGTGGAGCCGCCGCCGCCGCCCCCGTCGTCCTCGTCAGCCGCGGCAGGGTCGGTGCATGAGAGGCACATCGTGGTGAAGGAAGACGTCGGGACCTCGGGGACGCCATGTGGTGGGCTGGGCGCGTCGCTGATGAAGATGCTGAGCAGAGAGAGGCCGGCGTCGGCGCGCAGGCCGCTGCAGGGCGACCAGGTGGTGGAAATGCGTCTCGAGGACTTGGAGAGCCAGCAACAACACTCTGTGAATTAGTCTGTACTTTCTTCTTCTTCTTCTTCTTTTCTTGCGTTTTTTGTTTCTTGTCATTCGCTGCTTGATCTGGGTGATCGATTCAGGAGTGTCAAAATACAGTCCTGAAGTTTGCAGCTGTGCATGTGCATGGAGCTCGCCCCACATCGTCCCTCGTATTTGTGCAAAGGAGGGACAGTCAGTGGATATTAATATTCAGAGCTCTGTTAGACTTTATGTAACCACAGTGCTTTTGTCCCGCTGTGGATATTGTTATGAACGGGTACGCGTTTGAATGAAGAAGAAAAAAATCCCAACTTTGTGGCCGACATTTCAACCATTTTCTGGTTTGCCTTTTTTTTCTCTCCGAAATGACGTTTACCTAAAGATTGGTCTCTCATGGTGGAAGAGTAGGTTCTGCAAGGTGTGTCTAGCTTCACACACCCTTTTTATTTGTTCATTTCTCTTTGCTTATTGTGTGACTCTTCTTCATGATAAATAAACTGGCTAATCTCTTGCCGCATTTGAAGAATTTACAGTTATTGCCAACCTACCTTGATACAATTATCATCGCATAATTGGGTGACTCGATGCCATCTGTACTTTTCAAACCACGGTTTATTCTTGCTCACCGCCGATGGGCTTCTATTATTCAAACTTTGATTGTATTTGTGGGTTATGTGCATTTTACATTGCATGATTGGGCTACTCGATGGTAGTTTACATTTATCACTAAACCGGCTAATCTCTTGTCTCGTTTGAAAAGATAATATGAAGTTTTCGACCACCTCTTACTACAATTTACATTGCATGATTGGGTGGCTCAATGTCATTTTTACCTTTTAGATCACCGTTTATGTTTGCCCACCAATGTTCTATTATTCAAACTTGGTAATAACGATTTTATTTATTTGTTGGTTATTGCATTTTTTTTTTTGCATGTAGAGGCCCATAGAATAATTAAATCTTCATTAAAAACAAAGAAAACTAGAATTTGCCATCATGGGCGTATTTACGTTAGTAACATTGCTAAGTACTATATCCACTTCCTATCACGGCAACCTTTTGGATAAGTTGGTTGCTATGTGCATCCTAAAGAACACCAGAAAGCAAATACAGTAAAATTGCATGACGGCAATTGCACTCATGCAGCTCCTACGCAGTGATTAACACTCCACCAGAAAATGAAAGCAATTCGGCAATCAAGGGACACTAGAAAAGATGTCCGGTCATTTTAGGTAGTACATAAAGACAAGAGGATGATGCGTTCCCGCCCGCTAAGTTAAGTTAACCGGCTAGAGGCAGAACAAGAATGCAATGTAAGCACTACTTGTGGATGGCATGCATCTACAAACTACTAACTGATCACCATGGCGTCTTCGGTAAAACCATTTTATAACTCCGTATCGTATGCTATTATTCAAGCAGTCCTCGGTGCGATCTAAGTGCTTATGGTAAGTGCTTCTGGAAGCAAGAAGTGCGTACAATTACACACACATGCACATCATGCTACCTAAATAATCACCCGAGAGTCAACCACTTGCGGTTTAACTATATATATTTCGAGCACCATCTCCCCGCTTGAACGTGACAAAACCAGAGACACATATAATATGTGCATTTCCTGTTTCCATATGGTAGATACGTTGCCATCATGCATAAAGACTTCCATTCCACCAGCGCGTAGGTTCTTGGCTTCTTTACGTATGCTGGAAGGAAGGAAGGAAGGAAGGAAGAAAAGCAGGCAGCAGCACGAGGAGTAGTGGTGTTCCGACTCAAAAGTCGAGGAAAGGCTTCTTCTCCGACGAGAAAGTGGGCAGCGGTGACTCGGAAAGTCGCCGCTTACGTCCGCCGTACCGGGCACGGGGAGATCCGGCTGGCTGGACGGCCGGCCTGGAAAAAATATATGCGAGGATTTGTTTGGTAAGAAGTGGCTGCTTGATGATGGACCGATGGGGTCCTGTCCCTCCACCATCCCATCACCACCCTATTCGGGCGCGAGTTCCATATGCCCACTCTTGCCTTTGAATAAGATACTGTTCAGATCTTTTGTTTTTCTTACTGCAAGATATCAAGATCCTATAGTCTGAAAAAGATACAAGCAGATCTGCTTGTTCGAGCAAGCAAGATTAACGTGTGAAGGTTCTTCACCCTAGCTACACTGATATTCAATGACCGCCGATCCTATTAGGGGTTCGCTAAACAAATTTTAGGCATCTATCTCAGGGTAGAACCTGATCCAGCATGTAGTACCTACAACGGATGATGCGATTAACCTGGACCGACCGATGGCACTAGTCTTTAGGAGGAATAGATTCGTCAACTGAGGATCATAAAGCAGGATAAGGCTCACCAGATTCGCCGCTTGATTAGTAGCGCAGCTGTGAACGCTACGATGACAGGGTGGGTAGAAAATGATATCACCTGGGGACTAGGTTTTCCCACCGCCAAAAAAGTTCTTTACTCTTTTTTTTTTTGAAGTTCATAAAAGTTCTTTACTTTGTTATCCAGAAGGTGATCGAGTTTTGGATAAACTTCCCCTCCTACATGTCTCAAGCCGAGATACAACAAGCAGTTCCATAAACGGGAAGCTGGGGGACGGACATGAGAATAAACGGCATCACAGACTGAAAAAGCCCAGAAGAAACGTGTAAATGAGGAAAATTCAAAAGCCTTTGATATTGAGCTCGCACTGTGCCACCGTTTCCACCTGTCTGAAAACAAGAATTCGGGAGAAAAGCAAGATGGAGATCGGTCATTTCAGAGGCTAAAACGGTCATAAATTTACTTCTGTGGAAGCTATTTTTTAGATCTAGAGAGATTGCAACAAAGTGGCTCAAGAGT
This sequence comes from Avena sativa, assembly GCA_916181665.1. Taxonomy (NCBI): domain Eukaryota; kingdom Viridiplantae; phylum Streptophyta; class Magnoliopsida; order Poales; family Poaceae; genus Avena; species Avena sativa. Next base: position 409,667,937 of record OV702281.1, on the reverse strand, counting down.
CAAGTTCATAAGTTGAAAAGTCGCTCACTGAGTTGAATGTACTTACTAGAATGTTGTCCAGCCAACAACCTCAAAGCTGGAAAGCTCTTGACCCATTTCAGCACAGAAGGAGCTTTTGGACCTGGACACGAGTCATGGGAAAGGAAGCTGGACACGAGTATGAACAACAAGTGCACATAATTGAAAAGGATAACCAAATACTACTACAGTACTATAAACAGAGATAGCAAGACTAACTATGCTCTTTTCATACCAGTTTAGGCAATTCACTAATGGAAAAACATACTTATTTGTCCAAGTCCAACTGAATAATACAGCTAGCCGACTTCACACTTATCATGTAAATTAGTTGATGTCCATTAAATTGCACTTTTTAAAGTTTGTACTATATAGACCATGAAAAACTAACAGTTGAGCTCTCAAGATATAATCTCATGTTTAAATTCACAGTGCAACTATTACTTTCCATATAAAGTTTAATGCATCCTGCTTTCAGGAATGGATGCTCTTACACAAAGTGTGGTAGAACCAACTGGTCTACCCGCCCTAGGGCGTAGCTTGTAGGGGAAAGAGGGGAAGACGTGCGGGCGAGGCGGCGGACGCCGGCGGCATGGCGCCGGCGTGCGCGGGCTGGAGAGGAGGGGCGGCGGCTAGGAGACCGACTCCTCAGGGAGTCGGCAATAATGAATATTATTATTACTTGCTGTTTGATTCGTTTACAACCAGTATATAAAGAACTAAAACCCTAAACTGATAATGGGCTAAGCCCCTAGTTGGGCCCATGGTTGGGCCCCCTCCTCACGTAACTCAGACCGGTCATAACATCTCTCCCCGTCTGTGCAAACAGCTCGTCCTCGAGCCGGTAGTCGGGGTAGTGCTGGCTAAACTCCTCGCGCTTCTCCCAAGTGGCCTCCTCCTCCGGAAGGCCTTCCCACTGCACCAGCAAGTACCAAATGCCGCGACGGAGCTGGGCGCGTGACACCTTCGCCGGGGTCGGCAGAAGACGGCCATCGGCGATCGGTGGTAACGCCGGTGGCTCCCCACGGAAAGGCTTCAGCAGACCCACATGAAAGACATCATGGATGCGGGAGCCCGCTGGCAGCTGAAGGCGATATGCAAGGGTGCCCACACGCTCCAAGATGACGAAAGGGCCAGCGTAGCGAGGCCCAAGCTTGCGCCTCGCACGCGGGTCGAGGGACTGGGTGGATCGATGAAGAAGGCGCAGCCACACCCAGTCACCCATCGCATAGGCCACCTCACGATGATGGCCGTCGTAGTAGTGCTTGGCGAGCTGCTGAGCCTGAACGAGACGCTGCCGCACCTCAGCAAGCATCTCGTCGCGGTCGCGGAGAAGCTCCCCTGCAGCCTCCGTCCGAGCAGTCGCCGGATCGACCGGCAAGATGGGCGGTGGCGGCCGACCATAGACCACCTCGAATGGCGTGGCACGCAGGGCAGAATGGTAGGAGGTGTTGTAGCAATATTCCGCCCATGTGAGCCAATCCACCCATGCCCGAGGACGATCACCTGTAACACAACGTAAGTACATGGCGACCACTTTGTTAACCACCTCGGACTGGCCGTCCGTCTGAGGATGAAACGCCGTGCTAAACCGGAGCTTGACGCCCGCCATCCTGAAAAGGTCACGCCAGACGTGCCCCGTGAACACCGGATCCCGATCACTGACAATCGACGCGGGAAAACCGTGGAGGCGGACGATGCCGTCGAAGAAGGCACGAGCAATGGACGCGGCGGTGTACGAGTGGCCAAGCGCGATGAAGTGTGCGTACTTGGAGAAGCGGTCGACCACCGTTAGGATGACGGACTTGTCGCCCACCTTGGGGAGGCCCTCGATGAAGTCCATGGAGATGTCGGACCAGACCTGGGAGGGCACCTCCAGCGGCTATAACATCCCCGCCGGTCGCAGCGTCTCCGTCTTGTTGCGCTGGCATATCTCGCAAGAGCGCTCTGAGGCCCGATCCCCGGGGATGTAGAAGTCGGTGCGGAGACGGTGGAGGGTCTTCTGGACACCCTCATGGCCCGATGAATGGGCCAGCAGGAGCACCTGGTGTCGAAGATCGTCGTGGTCGGGCACGAAGATACGGCGCCCGTGCAAGAGGAGCCCCTCAGCCCAGCGCCATGGAGCCTCCAACTCGCCCTCCTCAACTGCTGCCACAGGAGCTGGGCGTCAGGCGCTGTCGCAGTAGCCTGGCGGATGGTGTCGAAGAGGGCGAAGGAGGGGCCCGAACGAATGCACATCGCCGTCCCCTCGGGTGCGCCGTCCTCATCGTCACCGTCGCGGCGAGAGAGAGCGTCGGCAACGGTGTTGAGGCACCCCGGTCGGTACTCCACGGTGAAATCAAAGCCGAACAGCTTGCTGATCCACTGATGATGCGGAACGGTCGAGAGCCTCTGATCCAACAAGTACTTGAGGCTGTAGTGGTCCGTGCGAATCTGGAACGAGCGCCCCCAAAGGTAGGGACGCCAATGGCGCACGGCCTGTACCAAGCCAATGAGCTCCTGCTCGTACGCCGCAAGCTTGAGATGGCGTGCGGCGAAAGGCCTGCTGAAGTAGGCAAGCGGGCCATCACCCTGGTGAAGCACGGCACCGAACCCCACGCCGGAGGCGTCGCAATCGACGATGAACGACCGTGCGAAGTCCGGCATCTGGAGAACAGGGCCCGTCGTAAGGGCCCCCTTCAGGGCCTCGAACGCGGCGGTGGCCTCATCGTCCCAGGCGAAAGCGTCGCAGCACAGCAGCCGCGTGAGAGGTGTAGCGATGATGCCAAAGTCCCGTATGAATTTCCGAGAGTACCCGGCGAGACCCAGGAAGCCGCGAAGAGCGCGCGGCGAACGAGGAGGCGGCCACGCGGAGACGGCCGCCACCTTGTCGGCGTCCATGGACACCCCCTCGGCGGAGATGACATGGCCGAGGTAGGCGACCGAGGTCGTCCCGAACGAGCACTTCGAGCGCTTAAGGTGAAGATGATGCGCTCGAAGCTCGTTGAATACGATAGCAACGTGATGTAGGTGCTCCGCCCACGAGGCGCTGTAGATCAAAATATCGTCAAAGAAAACGAGCACAAACCGACGTAAATAGGGGCGGAGTACATCGTTCATCAGGGCCTGGAATGTCGCTGGCACGTTGGTGAGGCCGAAGGGCATCACCACGAACTCGAAGTGGCCATGATGGGTCCGGAACGCCGTCTTGGCAATGTCGTCCGAGTGCATGCGCACCTGGTGGTAGCCCGACCGTAAGTAGAGCTTGGTGAAGAAGCGCGCCCGTTGGAGCTCGTCGAAGAGCTCGTCGACCACCGGAATGGGGAACTTGTCCTTCAGCGTGAGCGCGTTGAGGGCACGGTAGTCAATGCAGAAGCGCCATGTGCCATCCGTCTTGCGAACGAGCAGCACCGGCGCCGAGAATGGCGACGTAGAGATCCGGATGATGCCCGCAGCGAGCATGAGGGCGCACTGTCGCTCGAGCTCGTCCTTCTGCAGCTGGGGGTAGCGGTAAGGCCGCACGGCCACCGGCGCCGTGTCTGGGGCGAGGTGGATACAGTGATCGTACACCCGGGTAGGCGAGAGGCCGTGCGGCTCGTCGAAGAGGTCGCCGTGCTGCTGCAGGAGGTGGGCCAACAGAGGGTGCTCGAAGTCGATGTCGGCCGTGGTGAGCTGGAGCTGCGGTGCTGGGGCAGCGCCCCCAATGCCCGTCCAACAGACGCGGCGGCCCTGGCGCCAGAAGGTCATCGTCAAGGCGGCGAAGTCCCACAGTATGGGCCCAAGGGGTCGCAAGAAGTCCACGCCGAGTATGAAGTCGAAGCAGCCCAAGTCGATGCCAGCGCACGCGATGGTAAAGTGCTCGTCGCCGATGGAGAGTGGCACGTGCTGCGCCACGCCGTTGGCCACGGTGACGCGGAGATGGTCGCCGCCCGTCGGCTGGAGGCCCAAGCGCCGCATGGTGGCCTCCGGCAGGAAGTTATGTGTGGAGCCGGTGTCGAGGAGGGCCACCAGCTGCTCGCCGTGTATCGTCACCGGCAGGAGCATAGTCTGCTCGTTGCGGATGCCCGCCAACGCATGGAGCGAGACCACGCACGCCGTGGCCGGCGTGGCGTCGAGAGCGGTCTCCGTCGCTATGTCGACGCCCATGTCCGCGTCGCCGTCGTCTACCGTCTCCAAGTAGAAGAGGCGCGGGCAGACGTGACCTGGCGCGTAGGGCTCGTCGCAGTTGAAGCACAGGCCGAGGCGACGGCGCTCCAACTGTTCCACCGGTGTGAGGCGCCGGAAGGTACGCTGCGTCGCTGCTGGAGCGGGCGGTGCTGGCTGCGTGGTCGGCGCTGCGGCCGGCGGAGGGCGGGCGGGTGGCCATGCCCCGCGACTCGGGGGAGGCGGCTGCAGCGCCTGGGCCCGGCGCTCGTACGCCCAAGCGTAGTGCATCGCCGTCTGCAGGTCGTGTGGGGCCTGGAGCTCCACATCCACCCGTATGTGGTCCGAAAGTCCCCCGACAAAGAGTTCCGCGCGCTGTTGCCCCGTGACACCCAGGGCGTGGCAGGCGAGTGCCTGAAAGCGATCGGCGAAGTCCTGCACCGTGGACGTGAAAGGGAGGCGCCCCAGCTCCGCGAGGCGGCTCCCTCGGATCGGCGTCCCGAAGCGAAGGAGGCATAGCTCCCGAAAGCGGTCCCAAGGAGGCATGCCGCCCTCGTCTTGCTCGAGGGCGTAGTACCACGTCTGGGCGGCGCCCCGGAGGTGATAGGAGGCAAGCCAGGTGCGATCCGACGCCAGGGTGCGCTGCCCACGGAAGAATTGCTCGCACTGGCTAAGCCAGTTCAGGGGGTCCTCCGACCCATCGTAGGTGGCGAAGTCGACCTTGGTGTAGCGGGGCGATGGCTGTGTAACCCTGCCGTGGCCGTGCGCGTCGGGGCACGCCTCATGGGGGCGTGCATACCCCCCGGGGGCGGCGCTCGGGAGGGAGGGAACCGGCGGCTCGCCGGCGTTGGTGTAGACCGGCTGGGTTGACGGCGCTGCGAGCCACGCCGGCAGTGGAGACGGCGACGGGGGAAAACGAATTTGGTGGATGGGAACGCCCCCCGTGGTGGCGGCACCCGGGCTGGTGGGTGCGGACGACGGCCACTGCGTCCAGGGCTGGGCCGATGCCAGTGGCGGCGGCGGCGAAACGCCTAAGAAGGGCGGGGCCCATGGTGCGGGCGCCGGCATGGGGACGGCGGCAGGCTGTGACGGCGTCGGGGGCCCCTGGGAGCCGATCAAGAAGAGGCGGATGCCTTGGACCGCGGTGACGAGGTCGTTGATGACCCCGCTCATCTGCTCGGGCGTGTAGAGGACGGGCGCTGGCGCAGCAGAGCCCGCCGACGTGGCGGCCAACGGAGAGCCCGCCGTGGTGGCGACGACGGAAGGGGCGGACGGAGGCGCGGACGATGTGGTGGTGGGCGGCGGAGAAGACATGATTGCAGCCGAGCTAGCTGATACCAAATTGGTAGAACCAACTGGTCTACCCGCCCTAGGGCGTAGCTTGTAGGGGAAAGAGGGGAAGACGTGCGGGCGAGGCGGCGGACGCCGGCGGCAGGGCGCCGTCGTGCGCGGGCTGGAGAGGAGGGGCGGCGGCTAGGAGACCGACTCCTCAGGGAGTCGGCAATAATGAATATTATTATTGCTTGCTATTTGATTCGTTTATAACCAGTATATAAAGAACTAAAACTCTAAACTGATAATGGGCTAAGCCCCTAGTTGGGCCCATGGTTGGGCCCCCTCCTCACGTAACTCAGACCGGTCATAACAAAGTGTGCTAATTTAAATTGAATAGACGGGTCGCTAGGTATTCTCTGTAGCCGCAGGGTTGATCTCTTCAGCTATGGCATGTGATCTAATACAAATTCCAGTAAAAACACAGATAACAAAACTAATTATGCTCTTACTAGTTTAGTCAATTTGCTACAGGAAAATTACATTTATTTGTCCAAGTCCAACTGATTGATTTCACACTAGATCGCAGTTTGAGCTTGTAGATAGACCATGATAAACTACCACTTCAGCAATCGAAATACAATCACAAATTTAAATTCAGGTTGCAATTAAAACTTTCCATACAAAGTTTAGTGGCTCCTGCTTTCAGAGTTGGATGCCCTTAAACTTAGCATGCTAATTTGTTCACATAGTTGAATAAACGGGTCACTAGGCATTCTCTGCAGTTGCAGGGCAGATCTCTTTTTTACCTATGGCCTGGGATCTAAACATTAAAAATTCCAGTCTATCAAATGATTGGGTACAACAGTTTTTAACATATATGCTACATGGCTATATTGTTTAACACTTTTTTTTTTGAAGTTATATATTGTTTAACACTTGTAACACCAGGGTGAAATTTTATATGGATGTAACCTTCCCTAGCATTACATACTCATAGAATGCTAACATTAAACGCAAAATGGAACTAAGCAGTACTAAACAACTGAAGTTTGCATTTAGAGAATGCAAACACTTTGCAATGATATGATGACAACCCTCAGATGAAGGCAATCAGGATAAACCAACAAGACAAAAGAAAACGGCTTAGAAAGTACTATAATACTGCACATTGAGAAAATCAAACCTCAGGCATCTTCTGCAAGTTTTCCGTCATGAAAGGACTTCGAGTGACTTGTGCGTTACTTTAGGGGTCTCTGTTAAAGGGGAACCCTTGCTCCTATTCACTTCTACCAAATCTTTCTCCAGAAGTAATACCAGGCGTTGAAGATTTGGTGCATAATTTTGCAACTACATTCAGGAAGATAATTTCAGTCTCCTTCCACTCTATGTTTCTATAAGAAGACAAACAAGAGATGCTGGAACAAATTATCTTCCTGATCCTCTCTGTTGAAAATTAGTTGATCTTTTATCATCTTTGGAAGTAGTGACTTGCATTGTATACGAGGTGGAGTCCTTGACTAGGAAGAATATTATGTCCAGTTGTCCGCTGCTATGTGCTTTGCTGCTTGGAGCATCTAGTACGGGTGAGTTGCCTGCGGTAAGAGGCTCAAGGCTGAGAAAGATGTATATATATTTCTAAGCAGGGATAAGATATCTTATACCAAGATTGGTAGAATATCTCAGGGCCTCTTTGGTATGCAGGACTTGGAAAACACGTGAATAGGAAAATCATAGGAATTGGATGTCAAGCCACAACTAATCCTACAGGAATATGCAATAGAAATCCTTTGGTTGCACCATAAGAAAAAACTCAGGAAGTTCCATGAAGGAATAGTTGCATGCCTTACTTATCATAGACGCAAAGGAAATTTTGTGGGAGTCCAAAATTTCTACGAAAGTCCTCTGAACTAAAAAGAGATCTTAATAACTAGAGTAGTTACCTTCAGAAATAGACAAATCAAAAAATACATTGATATGGTTACAAGATTTACAATGAAGAAATAAATTAAGAACTGACAAAAGTTTTACTTTAAGCTAGACCCATGGTCAACAGACAGTATACCAGATTTCAAGAATAAGAGTTGCAACTGAAATACACTTGGAGTTATTGTCCACAAGGATCAGCATCACACTACAGATAGTGACTTTAGTTCTTAATAGTAGATTCATACTACCTCCGCTCCTAAATACTTCCTCTGTTTCAAAATATAAGACATTTTAGTTTTATGAAAGAAGTGTATCTGGATCCCTTTTAGTGTGTAGGTTCCTGTAGATTCGGAGTGAACCTACACACTAAAAGTGGTCTAGATACACTCCCTTTACAAAGCTAAAACATCTTACATTTTGAAACGGAGGTAGTATAAATGTTTGGTACCAAAATGTCTTATATTTTGGAACAGAGGTAGTACCTCATAAGTACTTTGATTCTGCAAACTACTACTACCTCCGTTCTAAAAAACAAGGCATATAAATTTTCTGAGAAGTCAAACAGTTAATTTTGACCAAGATTATTGAAAAAATATTAATATTTAAAATGTCAAATCTATATCATTAGATACATTATCAAATATATTTTCACACTGTATCTACATGATATTATAATAATTGATAGTTTTTTGTATAAACTTGGTCAAACTTGACACCGTTTGACTTTTCCGAAAATTTAGATGCCTTCTTTTCTGAAACGGTGGTTGTACATAGTAACATACTAAGCTTATTAGCTAGCAAATGCTGGGGAAAGTTCAGAAGAACAAATTACTGTAACAAAGAGCATTTTTTCATAGTGGAAACTCAAAAACTAGCAAAATGCACCTGATAAGCATGCCCTCTATTCAACAAATCAATTCAATCCCTGCCACCAATGTTATGAAGAGGCATTAAAATATTTCAGGTAGTTACAGTTTCCATGCATAAGGACAGTCATATATCCAATAAACCCAAGTTTTAATAGAAGTATGTTACAACTTACAAGACCAAGGTTAATAGCACTGAAACTCATGAATCGTTTTGTATCAGTTCAGTGTTATGCTTACCAAAAACTTTAGTTTGTTGTGGAAAGTTCATGATGATACATTGCTAAATTTAGGCAAGTTCCAGACCAGCGGGACTTCAGAAAGTTCTCAAAGGCTCCATGAAGTCCAAAATCATAACTAGTCAATAAAACAAGCTGTCAGCACCATAATGAACAGTAAATATCGGGCAATGGCCAATTCGTTGCATCAAACAGTAAGGAAATATCAAGCATAATACCCACAGGCTATCAAAGCTAAACTTCTTGCTCCTTTGGACATATTCAGTCAATAACCAAAATAAATCTGAGCACATGCCATCACGAGCATACTACTTTTTCTTGAAAAATATTATGGATCGATTGTTTCATCAAGCTATAAGCCTAAAGAGCGACACTTAACTAGAAGTCTATAACTAAACTGAAAACAATCTTGACTGCCAGTCTCATACTACATATCAGTAAATGGTTGCAGTAAAATACTGTCTTCCTTCAAGAAAAAACGAAACCTGCTGTCCCATTGAACTGGTTATAATGTTAACAGCAAAAATACCACTTTTGGATATAATGGTAAAAACAAGCCCTTTTATAGATGGAATAATTAACACTCCTGGAGATAAAGCATGGAAAAAGTGAGACTCCACTTTGAGTTTCTGACAATAGGCCTACCATCAAATATCGTCTTGCAATGTAAGTCAGTGCAGGGTTAGTTACACAGCAGGCTATGCAGCTACCGACTACAAAATTGCAAATACTTAAGGCAACATGAGAATATGAGATGTCTCTACAAAATAAGGCGAGCAATATTGAAGAAGAGCAATGTTTCAACAGAAGAATAGGATCTGGAGTACATCAAATGTCCTGCAGAAGTTAGTGATCTGACAACTAGAGTTAACGGTAGTTGTAGGCAATAAAATTATCTATCACTGGAGAATTAATTAATAGCTTCTCAGGTTATATTAATGGAACATGGAAGTCAGCACAATATCCAAATTATTTATAGGAACCCAGTTAGCTCGGTTGAAAAGAAAACACAGAGCTTAATTACAATGGAGAGGTAAAAAATGGCATTTCTCTCATGACATTTTCTGCTCATAAGAGTATTCAATGAAGCAATCAAAGAGATGACGAAACTGGTATTGATAGACAATGGAACAGTAATTGAACTACTTTCTTGCACTAATTGTTACCAAATTTTCTTGGGTAGTATGACATCAAGCAACAGTGAAAATCAGCCTGTATCCGTGCATCCCTTACTATTTCTTCATTTTTTTCACATAAAGGGTAGGTACCCCAATTTTATATAAGAGAATCACCATATCATTACAGCGATCCGTCCGACATGAAAACTAAATACGGAAGGGAAAGATAGCATACGCCATATCCTTCAGGATCCAACCAAGCATCCAGTAAGGAAATAATGCACACGGCATATCACCTCTTAACTGTTCATCATAAGCTATAGACAAAACGAAAAGCATAACAGAACTAATCACCAATAGACATCCATACAAGAACCATCTCGGCTATTTCAGCAATACCAAAATACACATCCTTCTGCCTGGCCAAGACTTGAATGGACAGCGGCCACCTGCGTCAGCATTGTAGATTCCTGTGGGATAGCGAAATCAGTACATCTCAGACCAGAGCTCAACTTTGACATATTACACAACAGACCAAGACTGATTATGAATAAGTACGAACTGGTTTTAGAGGTTCACAATTACCTAAATGTAGAAGTCACAGATAAGGCGGCACATTGAGATCTGGAATTGATCTGGAAACCTTCAACCTTTGCACTTGTTTGTTGAGGTCTGTAAGCTTGGCTAAGAGCGCTCTAATCTCCATGGCACATGCCGAAAACTTCAACAGCACAGGTCTTTGAATCCCATTTATAATTTCATGGGCACGCTGTTGCTGCTGTATCAGACGTACCCGATTCTTCTCGTCAGCCACAACATCCAAAGATGAAACACCACTTTCTTCGCACATCATCTTCCGATACTCCAAAAATGCAGCCGATGACTTGTAAAATAATTTTTTGCACCCATGAAGAGTGCTGATCATTACCATCTTTTCATGCTCAAGTTGATTAATTCTGGCGAGCCTTGCTTTAAGTTCCTTCTCTGTTTCTTCAACAATATAGTTTATTTGATTGTCTTTATCCTTCTCCCTGTCCTTCATGTGCTGTATTTCAGCTAGAGTCTGTGCCAAAGTTCTCTCCGTATCCAAAGTTGCATTCTCCATGTTAGAGAGATGAGCTAGAACTTGTTGACTGGCACAGAAAGAACGAAGTCTAGGACAAACATTGGCATTGTCATGGTTGCCATCTTCTTGATCTTCAGTTTCAATTCTATGTTGTTGATCTTTGACATATCTAAATGCTGGCATCTTCTCCAACTCTTCAATGTTTTTGCACAGTCCAAAAACCGACCCCTCTTCAACCCCTGCATCTGCTGCCATGAGTTGATCATATCCCCTGTTTCTGTTGAGCAAGTTCTGCTCCTGCTGCAGTATTATGCCTTTTCTCCTTTTTCCATGAAACATTCCATCAACCTCAGAGAAAATATCGGGTCTTTGGCACTTCATCAAACGGAGAAGGTACTGACTGCAACGCTGTCGCTTCCCAATCAACACATCGGACCTTAGAAATGCCCAGACCAAGCAGCCCCAGTCCACCAAGTACGCCTTCCCCTCCTCCACCAGCCGCAAGGCCGCGACGGTCTCCTCCGGAAACACCTGTCCATTCCCTATTCCTCCCAACAACAGTCGATCGTGGACGAACTCCCTCACGGCCGCGATCGCCTCCACGGAAGAGAACATGGCCGCGTTCACCTCCTCTGGGAGGGCAAACGTGCCCAGGCGCAGAGAGAGGGCGGCCGCGAGGTCGCGGGGCGAGGCGGTGATGCTATCGCCTCCCATGGAGACGATAATGCAGTTCGAAGAGGGTTTCACCGCGGCGGTGAGGTCGAGCCCGTCGGGCGGGGCGGGGAGGTCGAGCCGTGCGAAGCTCCCAAGGCCGAGGGCGTCGAGCAGCGCCACATCAAGGACATTGTCGCCGTGGCAAGCGCCGCCGCCACCTCCACCGCCACTGCCGCCGCCCGAAAGGCCGGGCGGGTCGGGCCGCGCGTAGCTCCCGAAGCCGTGGTTGCCGAGCAGAGCTGGGCCGGGGCCGGGGCCGCCGCCGCCGGCGGCATGGCCGCGCTTGCGCGTGCCCAGGAGCATGAGGCTGCTGCTCCGGCTAGGGTTTTGGCTGGGGTTGGGTGGTGGTTGGGTCGAGTCTGCTCCGGGTTGGGGTTTTTGCTGAAAGGGGAAGAGTGGAGTGGGAGGCGCACGCGAGGTTGGTTTGGCCATTGATTTGAACGAGTGGCGAAAATTGGGGATACGTTTGCTTCAGCAAGTATGTGACTGAAGAATGGGGTCATGTGACGTGGTACCCACCTGTCGGTCAGCGAGTTGTTGGTCGCGATGCGTTCATGGCCCTTTGCAAAAAGGCTCTGACAGGTTGAAGAAGACGAAGCATGAAACTGGGTAGATGAAAAGACAAGACGAGAGGCCAATTGACCGGCGGCAATCAGCTAGGCATTCCTACTTATTAAATCCAAAGAATTCTACTCCGTATATGAATGATTTAGATTTATCTAGATATTAGTTTTATCTAGATATAAATGTTCCTCCGACTTATATTACTATATAGTTGATTTATATTTATTAAGTTTTATTGCGCAGAGGGAATAGTAATAATGTTAATGACATTAAATAGTTATACTCCGTATAGTATCTAAAATATTGCCATTTAATAGTTATATCTAAAAGATTGTCCTTTCATATAATAGTTATATAAAGAAAGAAAGAAAGAAAGAAAGAAAGAAAAGGTTTTTACATAGTTTTGTGAGCAACATTTCTGGGATGATGTAACTTACTAGTTCGTCGTCACAATAGTTCAACCAAAATCTTAAAAAACACGGCTATGCTATTTGGTGCAGTCGAACGCACATGCTACACGACGAGGAAATCCCCTTACTTCCAATCTCTGTCACGACAAGCAGCTCCTCCAGCCATGGCGTTTCCTCAGGCACCGCGACACTACACCTAGTCGATGCCCTTGCTCGGCGGCGCTTTTCACATTGGTGGTGAACCACGCACCATCGAAGGCCTCGATAACAACACGTCGTTGTCGAAGCCATGGTTCCTCTATTGTTGCAAGATTGGGCACATGTGTCGCCATCAGGGGGCTTCTGTCATCCTCCAACTATGAGATTGAACTTCGCTGGTCCCCCTACTTCGCGCGACAGCACTGGCCTCCTATAGCTCCAAACCCCACACAACATAAGCCCGAAATAAGAAATTCCAGATCCGTTCTGTTAAAGAATGTTAGATTGATCCATCAAGCGGCCGCCATGGCCAGGCAAGAGCTCGTGTTCGACGATGATGTTCCGGGAGAGCATGGTGGCACGGTAGGCTGTGGTGCTAGGTGACACACCTGACGCAAGCGCTTCTCCGTTGATTGATTGATTGAGAGAGGGAGAGAAAGAGAATATCTTCGTTATTGCATTTTGCTCCTCTCTCATGCAGAAGACAATAATGGTAGGGTTAATCACTACGTTACCACATAGGTTTTTTGTTATTTTGACTGCACTTGAGTATGGTCAATTATCTATGCATAATCATGATCTTTGATAGCCAACGTGTATCCTTTTGTGTGTAGGCAATGTCTATATTTTTTAATTTTTCTTATTATGTTAATTTGTTGCATAAAAGCGAAAGGTAATTGCTTAATTACCTAAATTTGTTGATCAAAATCATATATCAGTTATTCAATTATGCTAGTTAATAGTAGTTGCTCAAACCTCAGTTATATTGGTTTGTACATTGTGATGTTTCCCATCCTTGTTGCCATGATAACACCTCCGACCGGGCTGAGGATAAAGGTTACGAGTTTTACAACAAAATTTGTGCACTCTAATGAAATAGAGTGTTCACCCGAATTAAAATAAAGAATATCCATTTGCGCTCTGAACAAGCAACATATTGAGCAATTAGCGAGAGGTGACCATCAAGCATTCCGGGAGGTTCCAAAGTCATTCGGAGGAAATCGAAAGGGAACCGAAAGTTGTTTCGAGTCAAAAAAGGATTTTTTTTTAATATGTATTTACATATTAATATTAAATATAGTATTAAAATCTAATTTAAAATGGTAAGTTCCCCGATAGGACAAATCCCCATAGGGAAAATGGCCCATGAGGTAAACCACCATAGGGAGGGGCCAAAGGACCAAGGGGTCAAGGCCTAACCGCCGCCTGGAGCCCACTCGGCCAGCCTAGGGTTGCGTGCGGGGTGGGGATCTCCTTGGCCGGCTGACCCCTTGCGCCTTTTCCTCCCCTCTCCCTTGTTTAGTCCCACATGGGAAACCCTTTGGAGAGGGTACACACCCATCCATCTATATAAAGAAGTGCCCATGAGAGGAATAAACATAACACAATAAATCCAATAATTTTCTAAGGCATTTTCCTCATGGAATTCTCTCTCCCTCACGTTGGTTCCCAATGTTTGGAACTGCACACGGGGATTGAGATCTCTCTCTCTTATCGTTGTTGCGCTGGCGCGGTTCCTATTGGAACTATACATGCAAGAGATGACACCTGCAGCACGCCATTGCGTTGCAGGGATTCCAGCCAAAATATCTACTTCTGCACTCTCGGCAAAGATCAGAGAACTGGAGATTTTTGTCGTACATCGTATGTGTGCGAAACAACGAGGGTGTTGTGTAACACCCTTGGAATCGGCCCTATGCAAGTTTCAGCGCTTCCCGCCAAACCCGCATAGAAACGATTCAAAGGTGCCCACCAGGCACTTGCGTGCGGGTGGAAAATGAAGTAATATCATTACACAATAGTCCTCGATGGAACCTCACAAAACATATATATACAACAGCGACTCAAAGAGTCAAGAATACAGATATACAATACAAAGATCCAAATCACCTTTAAAACGATATGGCGTCCGAGTACAGACAAGATGCAAATTGAGCTAAGAGCCCTGAAGAATAACCAATGGCGTCCATAACCCTGCCCAGGCCAAGCCGGGAGGGTAACCCTGCTAACGACGTCGATCTCAAAACCTGCTTAAACAAAAGGGGTGCCGACAAAGGGCAAAGGAAAAAGAGAGAGCGGTCAGTATTGAGGCCAGTACACGGCGAGGCTAGAATTCGGCGGTCCTCGCCTAGATAGGTATGGTGGACTGAAGCGGCGGCGCAGCATGCACTAATCAACCTATAGAGACTCGATACAACTGTCGGCTATCAGAAAGGGATAAGAAAGACCTATTCGGAACCAACCTGATACTACCACCAAACATACCCATCCTGGTATTTCCCCCTCGAGACCAAACGAGGAAGTCAACCGAGGAACTCACACAGTTGGCAGTTTTATTCATTCCGTTATAGTGGCGGCAATTACTAGTCAAATATAGATAGTCATCCTGATAGAATAAGCAGTGGGCACTTTTAGTTTAACATTCCGTTGTAGTTGCAACACTTACTAGTCAGATACAATTAGCATGAGATATCCCAAAACCCAGCAGTTGTTGGTACTTTTATTTAGCCATTCCGTTGTAGTGGAGCTGATTACTAGTCATATCGGATACAAGTCATTTTATAACAGTAAACTTTAGTTATAGTTGTCTATGATCGAGACCCGTGCTCCAAGTCGTCCATAACCGCGGACACGGCTTCTCGAAAAGATTTAACCCTGCAGGGGTGCACCAAAGTTTCCACACGCACCTACACCCTTGTTGTCGGATCAGGTAGGTACAAGATCACAAAACATACACCCAACGGTATGTCGACGGGGTTTCGGACACGACGTTTCCCAGACCCAAAGCAAGCACGGGGGGCCACCCCACTAAGCTACCCGCAACGAAGTCGGCCGGTCTCCGAGACGGACTCAGGGTTTGCGCCAATGGCTGTAAACGACTGGGAACCCGAAACTCTCGGGCTTGTCGATACCGCGAAAACACTCCGCTTACCTAAACAGTACAAGTGCAGTACTTCGCACAATTTAAATAAAGCAGTAAAGCATGGCATAAGTACAAAATAGTAATAAAGCCCCAAACTAATTGTGGCCCCCAGTACAGTACTTGAAATCAGGTACTAAATCGATGGGGGTGCCCATACACCCCACCTGTGGTTAGCGCGCTCGATCTCGGAACAGGTGTCAAGAACTCGGGGTCCTACGGGACACAAGTGGACGGTTAACAATCAAATAACATCTTTTTCCCACCTGTGCCTCTGCATTTACCTACTTCAATTTTAGTTATTAAACGATAATTAAATTAAACGATAGTTAAAGCCATGATCGTCTCCAACATTAAACATACGGCAATACTCCAACAACTGTGGTACTGGACGACACGCAACAACACTTGAGCAAGCGACTATGACGCGCAAGTCCAACTATCTACCAAACAACAGGTAATAGGATGTGTCCAAGGCAATATAAGGCTGCAAGGGATGTTCCGGATACGAAAACTAGAGCATCGCAACACAGATAGCAATAGATCAACAGGAGGGAATAAATACTATAAAAGTAAGATAGGTAGAAAGGGGGAGATGCTCGCCTGAAAAGCATTGCCGAAGGTTCATCCGAAGATCGGGTCGACACTCGCATCAACTCATCGGCCTAATCCGTGAAGAAGCAAAGCACTAGAAGAAACACCGGATGCACTATTTAATATTACGGCAAAAGATCAGGCGTGATGCATGTATGATGTATGACATGGAAAGCATGCGATGCAATTAGGCCATATTAAGCGGAACCGAGGTCCCGGCGAATATTTAAGTGGTTCAAGTTGTTTAGATACCCTGCAATTTAAATGTTGTCTTATCAGGACAAAACATGGCATCGGTTCGCTACACCAATTTAAATGGAGTTCGGAATGAGACGCAGATATCCCGCATAAACACTCCATATTTAATTATGAGATGAATTGGCATAATGCCCCCAAACCACAGACAAGTATGCATGCATGAACAATTTAATATGTATCAGTTGATAATGTTATATTATAAAAATAATGGGGTCTCGGATAGGGAATCACATTAGGGTTCGGCGAACTTGGGCTCCGAGGGGTTCGGGGTTGGTCTTAGGGTTCAGGGTTCGACGGGATCGGTCTCGGACAACGGAAGTCGATCTTGTCGCATCCGAGAAGAAGAACTTGGTTGGCGTCGGGGCACATCGGATTCGCCCTGGTCAGGGTCGATCTGGTCGTCGCGAAGATCTTGTCGGGTCCGCGTGTCAGGTCGGTCTTGGCGTCCGGGATGAAGAACTTGGCGTATTCGCATCGGCGATCTTGGCGTTCGGGTTCTCGACTTCGCATCCGGGACGAAGGTCTTGTCGCATGTGTGGTCGCCGGTAGATCTTGGTGTCCAGGGCTGCTCCGGGTCCGGGGGTCCGCCGTTCCGTGAGGTAGATCTTGTCGATTCGGCGGCATCGCCCCTAGTTTCCATGACGAAGTACTCGGGGTTCCACTCGATTGTCGGTGTCGAGCTTGATGTCACAACTATCTTGGAGGGTTCATGGCCTCATGCGCGTTCGGCTAACTTGTGTCAAAACAAAACAAAAGAGGGGAGCCACACGGCTGATCTAGGAGTCGGTGAGGACACCGGATCAGGACGGCTTTGGAAGGCCTTGACGGGGTTACTGACTTGGTGTCCCACGAAGCCAACAGACAAAAACTTTGATGGACACGGTCACGACCACGCGGGCGACGGCGGACAGAGGCCCGGTAGAGGCGGCGGTTGCCGGGCGAGGTGGCGGTCGGTGATGGAGGAGGCGCGGGCCGGGGATCCGAGAAGGCGGCCGGCGAGCAGAGAGAGGCCAGGCGGCGGATGCGCTGGCGGCGGGGCAGGGTCGCGCGCCGTCGGGAGCGAGGAGGCGCAGAGAGGCGAGGGGAACACCGTCGGCTCGGGGTCTGGGCCTGCCGCGGCGAGGAGGAGGAAGACCGCGGGGCCAAAGGAGGTCGCAGAGGCGGTCGGCGGGGCCGCGGCCGAGGAGGGCTCGCAGACGGGGCGCTGCAGGGGGTGAGGCCAACGCGGCGGAGATGCAGGGCCCGACGGAGACAAGGCAGAGGCGAAGGTGGCTCCAGGAGGAAGAGGGCGAGGTGCCGCGGTGACGGGGGACCCAGGGCCCTGCTCGGCGAGGGGGTGCCCTGGGGCAGCGGCCGGTCGCGGCATGGCGGAAAGGGACGAGCGGCAGGCGTCGTGGTCTGCGGGGTGGGCGCGGAGCACGGCCATGCGAGCCAGGCAGAGGAGGGGGTCGAAGAAGCGGGTCGGTGGCGAGCTTGCAGGAGGGTGGGGTAGGACGAGATGGGGAACGGGTGCCTGGCGGCGGCGGTTACCAGGAGGGACGCGGCGAGGGGAGGGAGACGAGGAGGAGCGAGAGAGGAGGCGCGGGGCGCGTCGGTGGGGGTGGGCCCGCGGAAAGGGGATCGAGGGGCGGGTCACGCGGGCTGGCGGACCAGGTGGTGTGGGGCTGCGGGGTGGGACCGGGGAGACAGGGGTGGACGGTTTGGTGTGTGTGTGCCTGCGGGGTTGGTGTGGGGACGTGGCGGGAGTGGTTGTGGGGTGGTTGGGGTGATGTGGCAGCGGGTGGTTGGCTGGAGGAGGGATGTTAGCTGAGGTGGCGAGCACCGATTGGGTGGGATGAGGTGGAGGCAGGGTGGGTAGATTAGGTTGGGTAGGAAAAGATTTAGGTAGTCGGGTTTTTGTACTGGGGGTGGCCGACTGGGTCGGATCGGCCCGGTACGGCTGCCCCCTAAAAATAATTAAACATTTTATTTATTTAAAACGGGGCTTTTGCAAACCGTTGGCAGACAAAACAAAATAAATCCGGAGACCCGGGTTTTGGATTTGAAATGAAGGCGGGGTATTTAGAAAACAACATATGCTTTTCGAAAATAGTTTTAGAAAACAAATGCATGATGACATGAGCATGCGGTCATGATGATGCAATGCACAAAAATAACGCGATTTTCTAGTAGTGGTTTTGTGGGGCGCTACAATTCGACACCACTAACGATGGATCTCGCCCTCGAGATCCGCCTCATGATACCGGGAAGAAGGGCGGCGATCTGAATCTTCTCGCATCGTGTAGATCCTCGCGACACCACTAACAAGAGGTCGTTGTCCGTGATCGTCGAGAGAACACTCCGGGAACAAAAGGTCGAAGGTAGAGGTATCAACAAATAAAGCCACCTCTAACTCCGATAGAAAGAGAGAACAGATGCATTCTCATCCACTTCAATGTACACAAGCGAATAGAGTGAGTAGTCGGCATGGGGGCCAATCCATCACGCACCCAAACTATTACTCCGCACAATCAGTAGAAAAGCGTGCAGCCATTCTCGAAATCAGACTGAAGATCTTGACAATCGAGGTTTAGAAACAAAGGAGTGATGCAGACTCTGCATCGGATCTGGCGTAGATGATGTCGTCGCGTCGGAAAACACCGGAAGGCACAAACAAGGAACAAAGAATGGTACCACGGTAGACGGATTCGTCAGACAGCATGAACACCGGATGGTAGAACACCATTATCAAAGGAGGAAGCGAAACCCTGAAGGTACGATGGAACCCAACCACGAGAAATCCTGGACTCGGAGAGAGAGAAGAGAGCGGATTCAAAACACGCAGAGGTGAGAGGAGAGCAGCAGAGGGGTAAGGAGTAAAATCAGACCTAATCAGAACTATCCAACCGATTTTTCAAAAATAGTTTTGACACTCTACTTCGGCCGTTAGCTAGGTTATCCTACAGGCTGGACTTGTGGGGTATCGCAACTGCTGAGCTCTGATACCACTCTATAACACCCTCGGAATCGGCCCTATGCAAGTTTCAGCGCTTCCCGCCAAACCCGCATAGAAACGATTCAAAGGTGCCCACCAGGCACTTGCGTGCGGGTGGAAAACGAAGTAATATCATTACACAATAGTCCTCGATGGAACCCACAAAACATATATATACAACAGCGACTCAAAGAGTCAAGAATACAGATATACAATACAAAGATCCAAATCACCTTTAAAACGATATGGCGTCCGAGTACGGACAAGATGCAAATTGAGCTAAGAGCCCTGAAGAATAACCAATGGCGTCCATAACCCTGCCCAGGCCAAGCCGGAAGGGTAACCCTGCTAACGACGTCGATCTCAAAACCTGCTTAAACAAAAGGGGTGCCGACAAAGGGCAAAGGAAAAAGAGAGAGCGGTCAGTACTGAGGCCAGTACACGGCGAGGCTAGAATTCGGCGGTCCTCGCCTACATAGGTATGGTGGACTGAAGCGGCAGCGCAGCATGCACTAATCAACCTATAGAGACTCGATACAACTGTCGGCTATCAGAAAGGGATAAGAAAGACCTATTCAGAACCAACCTGATACTACCACCAAACATACCCATCCTGGTATTTCCCCCTCGAGACCAAATGAGGAAGTCAACCGAGGAACTCACACAGTTGGCAGTTTTATTCATTCCGTTATAGTGGCGGCAATTACTAGTCAAATATAGATAGTCATCCTGATAGAATAAGCAGTGGGCACTTTTAGTTTAACATTCCGTTGTAGTTGCAACACTTACTAGTCAGATACAATTAGCATGAGATATCCCAAAACCCAGCAGTTGTTGGTACTTTTATTTAGCCATTCCGTTGTAGTGGAGCTGATTACTAGTCATATCAGATACAAGTAATTTTATAACAGTAAACTTTAGTTATAGTTGTCTATGATCGATACCTGTGCTCCAAGTCGTCCATAACCGCGGACACGGCTTCTCGAAAAGATTTAACCCTGCAGGGGTGCACCAAAGTTTCCACACGCACCTACACCCTTGTTGTCGGATCAGGTAGGTACAAGATCACAAAACATACACCCAACGGTATGTCGACGGGGTTTCGGACACGACGTTTCCTAGACCCAAAGCAAGCACGGGGGGCCACCCCACTAAGCTACCCGCAACGAAGTCGGCCGGTCTCCGAGACGGACTCAGGGTTTGCGCCAATGGCTGTAAACGACTGGGAACCCGAAACTCTCGGGCTTGTCGATACCGCGAAAACACTCCGCTTACCTAAACAGTACAAGTGCAGTACTTCGCACAATTTAAATAAAGCAGTAAAGCATGGCATAAGTACAGAATAGTAATAAAGCCCCAAACTAATTGTGGCCCCCAGTACAGTACTTGGAATCAGGTACTAAATCGATGGGGGTGCCCATACACCCCACCTGTGGTTAGCGCGCTCGATCTCGGAACAGGTGTCAAGAACTCGGGGTCCTACGGGACACAAGTGGACGGTTAACAACCAAATAACATCTATTGCCCACCTGTGCCTTTGCATTTACCTACTTCAATTTTAGTTATTAAACGATAATTAAATTAAACGATAGTTAAAGCCATGATCGTCTCCAACATTAAACATACGACAATACTCCAACAACTGTGGTACTGGACGACACGCAACAGCACTTGAGCAAGCGACTACGACGCGCAAGTCCAACTATCTACCAAAAAACAGGTAATAGGATGTGTCCAAGGCAATATAAGGCTGCAAGGGATGTTCCGGGTACGAAAACTAGAGCATCGCAACACAGATAGCAATAGATCAACAGGAGGGAATAAATACTGTAAAAGTAAGATAGGTAGAAAGGGGGAGATTCTCGCCTGAAAAGCATTGCCGAAGGTTCATCCGAAGATCGGGTCGACACTCGCATCAACTCATCGGCCTAATCCGTGAAGAAGCAAAGCACTAGAAGAAACACCGGATGTACTATTTAATATTACGACAAAAGATCGGGCGTGATGCATGTATGATGTATGACATGGCAAGCATGCGATGCAATTAGGCCATATTAAGCGGAACCAAGGTCCCGGCGAATATTTAAGTGGTTCAAGTTGTTTAGATACCCTGCAATTTAAATGTTGTCTTAACAGGACAAAACATGGCATCGGTTCGCTACACCAATTTAAATGGAGTTCGGAATGAGACGCAGATATCCCGCATAAACACTCCATATTTAATTATGAGATGAATTGGCATAATGCCCCCAAACCACAGACTAGTATGCATGCATGAACAATTTAATATGTATCAGTTGATAATGTTATATTATAAAAATAATGGGGTCTCGGATAGGGAATCACATTAGGGTTCGGCGAACTTGGGCTCCGAGGGGTTCGGGGTTGGTCTCAGGGTTCAGGGTTCGACGGGATCGGTCTCGGACAACGGAAGTCGATCTTGTCGCATCCGAGAAGAAGAACCTGGTTGGCGTCGGGGCACATCGGATTCGCCCTGGTCAGGGTCGATCTGGTCGTCGCGAAGATCTTGTCGGGTCCGCGTGTCAGGTCGGTCTTGGCGTCCGGGATGAAGAACTTGGCGTATTCGCATCGGCGATCTTGGCGTTCGGGTTCTCGACTTCGCATCCGGGACGAAGGTCTTGTCGCATGTGTGGTCGCCGGTAGATCTTGGTGTCCAGGGCTGCTCCGGGTCCGGGGGTCCGCCGTTCCGTGAGGTAGATCTTGTCAATTCGGCGGCATCGTCCCTAGTTTCCATGACGAAGTACTCGGGGTTCCACTCGATTGTCGGTGTCGAGCTTGATGTCACAACTATCTTGGAGGGTTCATGGCCTCATGCGCGTTCGGCTAACTTGTGGCAAAACAAAACAAAAGAGGGGAGCCACACGGCTGATCTAGGAGTCGGTGAGGACACCGGATCGGGACGGCTTTGGAAGGCCTTGACGGGGTTACTGACTTGGTGTCCCACGAAGCCAACAGACAAAAACTTTGATGGACACAGTCACGACCACGCGGGCGACGGCGGACAGAGGCCCGGTAGAGGCGGCGGTTGCCGGGCGAGGTGGCGGTCGGCGATGGAGGAGGCGCGGGCCGGGGATCCGAGAAGGCGGCCGGCAAGCAGAGAGAGGCCAGGCGGCGGATGCGCTGGCGGCGGGGCAGGGTCGCGCGCCGTCGGGAGCGAGGAGGCGCAGAGAGGCGAGGGGAACACCGTCGGCTCGGGGTCTGGGCCTGCCGCGGCGAGAAGGAGGAAGACCGCGGGGCCAGAGGAGGTCGCAGAGGCGGTCGGCGGGGCCGCGGCCGAGGAGGGCTCGCAGACGGGGCGCTGCAGGGGGTGAGGTGGACGCGGCGGAGATGTAGGGCCCGACGGAGACAAGGCAGAGGCGAAGGTGGCTCCAGGAGGAAGAGGGCGAGGTGCCGCGGTGACGAGGGACCCGGGGCCCTGCTCGGCGAGGGGGTGCCCTGGGGCAGCGGCCGGTCGCGGCATGCCGGAAAGGGACGAGCGGCGGGCATCGTGGTCTGCGGGGTGGGCGCGGAGCACGGCCATGCGAGCCAGGCAGAGGAGGGGGCCGAAGAAGCGGGTCGGTGGCGAGCTTGCAGGAGGGTGGGGTAGGACGGGATGGGGAACGGGTGCCTGGCGGCGGCGGTTACCAGGAGGGACGCGGCGAGGGGAGGGAGACGAGGAGGAGCGAGAGAGGAGGCGCGGGGCGCGTCGGTGGGGGTGGGCCCGCGGAAAGGGGATCGAGGGGCGGGTCACGCGGGCTGGTGGACCAGGTGGTGTGGGGCTGCGGGGTGGGACCGGGGAGACAGGGGTGGACGGTTTGGTGTGTGTGTGCCTGCGGGGTTGGTGTGGGGACATGGCGGGAGTGGTTGTGGGGGTGGTTGGGGTGATGTGGCAGCGGGTGGTTGGCTGGAGGAGGGATGTTAGCTGAGGTGGCGAGCACCGATTGGGTGGGATGAGGTGGAGGCAGGGTGGTTAGATTAGGTTGGGTAGGAAAAGATTTAGGTAGTCGGGTTTTTGTACTGGGGGTGGCCGACTGGGTCGGATCGGCCCGGTACAGCTGCCCCCTAAAAATAATTAAACATTTTATTTATTTAAAACGGGGCTTTTGCAAACCGTTGGCAGACAAAACAAAATAAATCCGGAGACCCGGGTTTTGGATTTGAAATGAAGGTGGGGTATTTAGAAAACAACATATGCTTTTCGAAAATAGTTTTAGAAAACAAATGCATGATGACATGAGCATGCGGTCATGATGATGCAATGCACAAAAATAACGCGATTTTCTAGTAGTGGTTTTGTGGGGCGCTACATGTTGCCATTAGTGGAACCTTGGATGTCGTGAGCCGGACTGATGCACGATGGAGCAAGGGATGACTTGCGAAGAGCTTCGTGACCTTGAGGTCAACTACGAGTACGACAATATCATCCATGTTCCCCTCGGAATGTTAACCGATTTCGTACTACAAGGTTATGTATCCAAAACCTCGACAGTTACTGCATTACTCTTAGATAGGTCATGTCAGTTAGGTGTGTTCGCGTAGGAAAAAATCACAGGGGGTCTCCTATTCACGCTGACATATGTGGACCCCTAAATGTTAAGTCTATATATGGTTTTGATTTGTTCATCACATTTATGGACAAATTCTCTAGTTGTGGCTATATTTACCCCATATATGATCGACTGGGAGTTTTGGACAAATTTAAAGTGTTAAAAGGCGAAATTGAGAACCAACTAAATGCAAAAATTAAATTTGTCTGATGTGATCGCGTGGGGGGTGGGGGTATTATGGAATGCGTGCTCCTTACGGGTAAATTCTAGGAACTTTTACCAAGTTCCTAGTTAAAAATAGAATTTTCGCCCAATACTCAATGGCTGGCAAACCTTAGTGGAATGGTGTAGCTGAGTGTAGAAATCGCATACTCCTGGATTTGGTGCGAAGCATACTTTGTCATGCAAATTTTTACAGTAAGCCTATGTATAGAGGCTTTGATGACATATGTACATGTACTAAATCTTGCTCCTACTAAAACAGTGATGTACACACCTTATGAGATGTAGATGGGAAGGAAACCGAGCTTGAACTATCTACATGTGTGGGGTTGTCCCGATGAAGCTAGAGTTTTCAATCCACAACTTAAGAAGTTAGATCCAAAAATAGTTAGTTGTTTCTTCGTTGGATACCCTCATAGGGGATGGGATATCGTTTCTATTGTCTGGGTCGATAACTAAATATCACCTTTGGTGCACGATGAAGAAACTAGATTCACAACAATAGTAGCCAATTTAACAATAATGGTAGCCAATTTCACCATAATAAGAAGCAACTTCGCAATAATTGTAAGCAACTTCACAAACTATAGTAGGAAGCAACAATGGTAGACAACTTTATAACATGGATAAACTTTGTAACTACTAAAAGAAACTTTACAACATCATCGGTTTGTGATGCATAATAAACCATGACCACTAAGTATGTGGAGACCTAACAACCGGTATTTTTTGAAGATAATGAAGTCATAGAAATAAGAAAGATTGATATTGAGGATAAGTAGGTGTGTGTTCTATCCCTAACTATTCAAGAGATTGTTCTACCAATACAAAGGAGAGTGACATCTCATGACTCTGAATCTGACGTTTTAGGTCCTCAACCTAATGGTGATGTTGAAACTAATGAAAATGAAAATGAAGAGCCTCACCAGTCAGATGAAGAAAATGATCCTCAAAATAATGATGCTCCTCCACCACCTCATGTGAGAAAATCACTACGAGAAAGAAAATGGTTATCTCAGATGATTAAGTCACTTACATGAGTGGATGTAAATGACATAGTTAAGGTCGAGGATCCAACCTCGTATAAAGAAGTTAATAAAAGTACGAATTCGTCCAAGTGGCGAGTTTACATGGAAGATGAGTTGAAATCTATGGGATCAAATGATGTTTGAGACTTAGTAGAAGTTCCAATGGAGCTAAAAGAGCAGGATGAAAATGAGTCTACAAAACCAAGTATGACTCCAAAGGAAATGTCAAAAGGTTCAAGGCAAGACTTGTGGAAAAAGGCTTCACACAGAGAGAAGGAATCGATTACAATGAGACCTTCTCTCCTGTGTCATCTAAAGATTCTTTTAGGACCTTCGTGGCTCTAGTGATACGCCCAATTTGCATCACCATTCTATATCATAATTTACCTTTATTCATTGATATATGTCTTATTATGAGGTATTACTTATGTATTTTCATATGTTTATGCATGTTGGATGATTCTTGGAGGATGAACTGCCTGAGTCTGGATTCTGATGGAAAAAGAGGCGTTTTGATGCAATTTCGCGAAGATCAGAAAAATACCAGAAAAATATGGGAAAAATATATTTTTCCAGAAGAAAGAGGAAGCCATAAGGGGAGGCGAAGAAGGGCCACAGGGGGTCCACACCCCCCTAGGAGCGGGTCCCCCCTAGGCCGCGCCTAGGGCAGGTGTGGCCCACCTGCCCGGCTCCCGACTCCGCCCGTTCGCCTATATCTTCCCTGTGGAACCCTAATATCAGGGGAGCGACCACAGATAGATTTCCGCCGCCTCTGCGGGGCGGAAAACACCGAGAGAGAAATATCTCTCCGGCAGACAGATTTCTGCCGGGGAAATTCCTTCCCGAAGAGGGAAGATCGTCGCCATCAACACCATCGTCAAACTAGGCTTCATCGGGATCATAATCATCATCATCCACACCATCATATCCACTAGCACCATCATCACCACTCCGTCCCGCTGTAACAGTTGTGTTGGATATTGCTTTAGTTCTTAGGGGAAACTTTCCCGGTGTTGATTACTATTGTACTTGATGCTTGTGAGTGGAACCATTGGATTATTGTTTATGTTCAGATTGTTATCCATTATCATATCATCTTTGATATTGATCCATATGATGTCTCGTGAGTAGTTCGTTTAGTTCTTGAGGACATGGGAGAAGTCATGTTGTTAGTAGTGGATTTGTGTTGAGTTATTATTCAATGGTTTAGTATTTAAGTTGTGGTGCTATTATTCTAGTGGTGTCATGTGAACATCGACTACATGATACTTCACCATTTATGGGCCTAGGGGGATGCATTGTGTATTTGGCTACTAATTGTGGGGTTGCCGGAGTGACAGAAACCTGAACCCCCGTTAGGACATCTTTGCACAAGGGAGCGTAGGATCTCATAGTTTAAGGTTATGGTTATATTTATATCTTAATTACTTTCCTGTAGTTACGGATGTTTGCAGGGGGTTTAATCACAAGTATGTATTAGTCCAATTAAGGTCGGTATGTTAGCACAGGTTCACCCACACAATACTTACAACACCAAAGAAGAGTACTCAGCTATTTGAAGCGAAAGCACTTAACAGAATTCCCATGTGTCCTCGAGAACGTTTGGTCCTTATAAGTATTTCCACCGGCTTGTACTTTTCTAAGAAAGGATTGGGCCACTTGTTTGTTGTCTTTATTACTTGCTCTTTGTTTTGTTGCCTTGTCAGAAAACCACTAAAAATCCGTCTGCTAAGTATTCACAGGGATTTCCTGCTCCATACCACTGTTCAGCACCTTCTGCTCCTCGTTGGTATCGACACTCCTATTTATCAAAAGTACTGCGATACACCCCCTATACTTGTGGGTCATCAAGACTATTTTCTGGCACCGTTGCCGGGGAGTGAAGCGCTATTGAAGAGTGGAACTGGTAAGGGAAACTTCTACTGTGAGTATTGTTTTTGTTTCCAATATGGATAACCCACTTGGTTTTCTGTTTGGGAAAACTACTACCACTATTAGGGTAGTAGATGAACCACCACCTGTTGAGATAGATCCTTTTAAGATACCTACAAGTATTGTTGATCGTGTTATGGATAATTATTATTTAGGGGATGGAACTGTCCACCCTGGTGATCATTTGCTTTTTATCCATGAATTATGCGGGTTGTTTAAGTGTGCAGGTATCACAACTGAACAGGTGAAGAAGAAGTTACTCTCCATATCCTTGAAAGGGAGAGCTGAAGAATGGTATAAGATGTTGAAGAATGGACAATCTATGCAATGGGAGGAGATGTCATCTCTCTTTTATTTTATATTTTATCCTCCCAGTGAGATTCATAAGGATAGAAATCTGATATATAACTTTTGGCCTTGTGATGGAGAGAGTACAGCTCAAGCTTGGGGGAGATTGAAGTTACTAATGCTTAAATGTCCTATTCATGAACTCCCTAACAATATTATTATCAATAAATTTTATGCTAGGCTTCCTCTTCATGATAAAGATTTACTAGATGCTTCTTGTGCTGGATCATTCACATGTATGAAGGAAGAAGCTAAATGGGATCTCTTAGACCGTATTCAAGAGAACACTGAAGCTTGGGAGAATGACAAAGGAAGAAAGTGAGGTATAAACTATGATTATGAATGCATTAAATCTTTTATGGGAACTGATGACTTCCGTGATATTAGTAATGAGTTTGGTCTTGATTCCCAAAGTATTGCCAATTGTTTTAAGGCCTTTGCCTCTTACATAGAAATTCCCAAGAAGAAGTGGAATAAGTACCATGCACCGTATAAAGATGTTGTTAGTCATGTTCCTGTTAGAAGTGCTGAAGTTCGTACTACTAATCATATTGTGCCTGAACCTCATGTTGAGAAAATACCTTTCCCAGCTAAGGTAAAGGAGTATTCTATGATGGTTAGTGCAAATAATAAAGATACAATGAAAACTGTGGAGCATGATAAGCAATTGAATCTTGAACCTATGGTAGCTATTATGAAAGACCCTGTCACTAGAAAAATAGAGGATGAGCACATTGTCTTCTGTGAAGACGCTTCTATTATTATCTCTCATCCTAGTAAATCTAGAAAAGCTAGTGTTCATGTGCTTTCTGTTAAAATTGGTGATCATTGCTACTATGGTTTATGTGATATTGGTGCTAGTTCTAGTGCTATTCCTTATGAGCTTTACAGGAAAATTATGCATGAGATTGGTCCTTGTGATCTTGAGGACATTGATGTGGTTATTCACCTTGATAATAATGAAACCATTTGCTCCATTGGTATTGTAAGAGATGTGGAGGTTCTCTGCGGTAAGATTAAATATCTTGCTGATTTTCTAGTGCTTAATTCAACAGCTAGCAAAACTTGTCCTATCATTTTTGGTAGACCATTCTTGAACACTTGTGGAGCTATTATATATTGTAAGAAGGAAAAAAATTTAACTAAGTTTGATGGAGATTCTTATGAGTTTAATTTTTCCAAATTTGCTAAATCTCCTTGTGAAAATAGCTTGCCTAATAAAGATTTCAGGATAGAACAACTTGCTTCTATTGATCCAGTTTATTACCTTGGACCTATTTTTGGTGACTGTAAGTATGCTTATTCTGAAGATAAAGTCGTTGCCAGTGATAGTTATATTGTCAACTTTATTCAAAGTGCTACTGAAAGTTATTATGAGAGAGGGAAACATGGTTTTATGCATCTCAATAATGTTAAGTTCCCCCGTTTTATGTTGAAAGCTTTGAAGTTGCATCTGTTTTGTTTTCCTATGCTAGTGGCTTTTTGTTTCAATAATTCGTTTTCTCATGATACTCCCATGCATATGAAGTGGGTTAGACTCAAATGTGTTGGTTATTTGCTTCTTGATGCTCTCTTTCACTTCAAATATTTATCTCCTTTGTGAGCATCTTTGAAAGTTCAAGCCTAACTTAAAGGCATTAAAGAAAAGTACTTGTTGGAAGATAAACCAAGAGTTTTCTCGAGTCTTGGAAGTTATTACCTCAGTAATAACCGCTCTTTATCCTTTTTGTTTTGGTTTTTGTGTCAAGTTCAACTACTTTTGTGAAGTAGAGGAGTTGTGAAAAGTGGCTGTCCTGGGATAGATTTTTGTGATGCATTGTAAAAATTCGTGAGGAAGCTCAGTACTTCGGATGGATCTGCATTTTTCTGAGCTTGTTATCCAAGTTGTTACTCAACTTTCATTAGTTCTGCACTTTTTTATTTGAGCAACATAAGGTTTTCGAAAAAATCAATCTTTATCTGCTGGTCTGTTTTGACAGATTTTCTGCCGTCATTTGCATTTGCCTCTTACAGAATCCTTTGTTTTGGTATATTTCAGTTGAAGTGTGTACCGAAAGGTTTGTTGTTTTGCTTACACTAATTTTGCCATTGAAGTTTGTGTTTTGCCTTGTGAGGAAAGGAATTTCCAGGAGAAGGAGAAAAGGAGTCTGCAGAGTTCATCTTTGATAGGTAAAAGTGGTGAAAACAGAAGGTTCGTTAAACCCCAATCTTTTTATATTTTTGATGTTTTATATATAAGGAAAGTTTCGAGATGGAATAGAGGAGGAAACGGAGTCCGGGATGGACAAACCCACCCCAGACGCGGGCCCCTGCCTGGCCACGCCTGGAGGGGGTGTGCCACCCCCGAGCTCCGTCTACACCTCGGTTTCATATCAAAACCTTCCTTATGCTTTGAAACTTCGTAATATATAACCCCCCCAGATCCCCCCAGGTTCGTGCATCGTGTTTTCGTTTCGATCTGTTTCTGTCAGGAAATCTTCTCAAGTTTAGAGCACCATGGTCTCCACCAAAGACAAAGGCAAGAAGCCCGAGGAAGAAGATCCTCAAAACCCCAAGGAGGAGGATATTTTGGTTGGGGATGAAGAGGACATGGAGGAGGATGAACATCCGTACACCCGCGCTACCGTTGCAAGCATTGGAGTGGTGGCAAACCCTATCAAGCTTAGGAGGACAACATGGATGTATACAGGAGGGAAACCTCCGCATCATATCCTCGCTCCACGGACACTTCCTCCGCGTACCACTCGTTCTAACCATGCAGGGAAGGAACACTCTAAGAAGGAAGAGTGGAGAAAGAATAACAAGGACTAGGATCCTCTGTCCGAATTGATCATGAGCTGCATTGAGCATAATTTGGATTTGATTCGTACTTTGACCTTCGATATGGAGGATTTGAAGAGACTTATTGAAGAGCTTATCAAGAGAACACCACCACCATCGAAGGAGTAATTCATCATCAGGTTTGGCTGTAGAGGTTCCAATCTTTAATAATATAGAGCCCCCTGTGTTTACAATGCTAGTCCCTGGATCAATAGCTAGCATCCACAGTTAAGATGTAATATCAAGAAACAAAGGTCATAATATAACTTTATAACCAGGAATAACATAATTTTATTACATCAAACATAGCTCATTAGGCTATTACATTACATTGCAACGGAATAACTAAAATCATGGTCCTTCATCTTCAAAGTGCCACAGGCAGATGTTGGTTGTAGACTTTGTAATCCTAATCAATCAATCTTCACTAAAAACAATCAAACCTGCAACATACAAGTTACAGCCACAAAGGGTCAATACATTTGAATTGTATTGGCAAGTGATACTATATTAGTATAGTGGACTCTATCATCTATATGCAATTGGCTAAGTGGAGTTGAGGCTTGCATTGCTCAAAATAGATTTTTCCTTAACATTTGAAAATACTAAGTTTTTGTTTTGACAAAATCATTTTTCTCAATCAAAGATTGAAGATCCTCTATCCAAGGCATCTCTCAATCAAGGATTGAAGATTTCAAACAACCCTTGTTCAAACCACAAGATTTTAACTTAGAAATTTGAATGATGAGATCCTTGATTGCTTCCATGTCTTGATGCTCAAATTGTCCTTTACCAGGGACATGGCTAAGTACTTAGATTTTACACTCTGCAGAGGTGGTGCACTTTCCCCACAAGACTTGGTTTCCCAAGACAAGATCTTTCAGAAGCCTTCCCTTAGACCAAAATGGACGCGCTCCAACCTATCAAACACTACCACCCACTGTCCATATGGCTAAGTTCTTGCAACCTATATGATCATGGCAGAGCCCATATTGCCAAGTGGTTGCACTTGAAGCTTCTCAACATTTGACATCTCAAATCCCTTTGTTCCTGGGTGGCATACCACAAGTGAGATACACAAGCCAAGTCCATGGCCTTGTGTAACCACTCAACATAAACCAATCCTTCCATTCCACCCAGGGGATTCATTGACTTAGTGGTTTTATTAAACAAAAACATAAGTCCTCAGACTTAGAGATTTTTCCATAGTGTGAATATATTTTCCACCCATGTTTTCTATTAGCTAGGCTAAGCTTGATAGTAGTAGGAATCTTAACTTAGGAAAATCCTACTAAGGATTCATCTACTAGGTTTTCTTATAGCAAGGTCTATACTTAGCAAAATCCATGCAAGTTTTACTTAGAGAAAAATCACTAATGCATAGTGAAAGTAATGGGTTCACTCCTTGTTCTTGCAACAATCACACTCTTCAAGTCACTACAAATCAATCAAGCAAGGCACAAACTCAATCTACCAATCAAGCAAAACAACACACATAAAATAACAAAATCAAAGTAATGCATGCAAGCATGCCAAGCTTTGTTTTGTTTGAAAAAGTGGTTCCTAATGGGTCATAAACATTTGAAAACACCTAATGGTCATTTTGTCAAGTGGCAAAGTCATTAGCAAAAGGGTTTTGTCCATGAACCATTTTTAAAACAAAGTATCATTTTATGTGGTGAAAAACATTTTTCTCAATGTCACAACCTTAAGTGGTTTCACCTAATAAGTTGTTGTTTCTCAAAACTTGGTGTTTATGGTCAGTAGGTTTGGTCCAAAACATTTTCTCCAAAGTTTTTACTCAAAACCATTTTTTTATAAACAAAACAATAGTTCTATTTAGCTAGAAATGGAATAAACCAATTAATCCATTCTAAATTTTTTCCAAATCCATTTTCCAAATCATGGGTTGGTTCCTAGGGTCAGTAAGGTCACAACAAACCATTTTTCAAAAGTTTTAACCCTAAAATCATTTTTAAACAATTTTTTCTAATCTTAACAAGCACACAAATGAATCTGAAAAAACAAGTAAATTAACAGATACTATTTACTAAACCAAGGGCATGGTTGGGTAGGGCTTGTTCCACTGAATCCATTGATATAAAATTTGTAATTTTTGGACGTGTGGTTTGAAAGTTACAAGGGTTTCAAAATGGTATTTAAATCTGGTTTCAAAATCTGTTTTAATCAGAACCTGGCCACGTGGCTTGCTCCTATTCGCCAGTACCGGTTCGCACGGATCGGTCGCTGTGGAGCATTGGATTTAAATTAGATCGAGCGGCTCAGGATCTATCTTACCCCTTCGTTTAAGTCATCTGTTTCTACGCGTCTGATCTAAATCGAACGGTCCTGATCCAATCAACCACAAAGTGGCGGCGCTGGCGGCGGTGGTTGGCGGCGGAGCGGCCAGTCGATGACAGCGCCGGCGGTACAGGAAGCAAAGGAGGGTGGGGAGATGCTCACAGTGATCGCCGTGGAATGCTGGTGCTCAACGTGGTCGTCTCCGTCGAAGGGGCGCTCGGGGTGGACGGCAATCGCTCGCCGGAGATGAGCTGGGCTTCGGGCGGTTCAGGAGGTCGTCGTGGGCGAGGATAGGGGGCGCCCTAAGACCAGTAGATTGCACCGTTAGGTTCGCCAGAGGGAGGCGAGTATGTGTGCATCACAGGGAGGTGAAGAGGAAGTCTGGTCTCACCTGTAGATGCCGCCGGAGTTGGAGAAGGAGGTGGTGGCGTGCTGGTGTCGTCGGGGGCGACGTCCTGGGGCGTGCGCTAGTGAGCTACCGCCACTGGGAGGTACGCCTGGTGCTGGCGAGCACGCTCGTGTGCTCCCTGGGTAGTGGGGTTGTCGGGTTCCGCCGGAATTCGAGCAGGACCTCGTCGGAGTTGGTGAGGTTGCAACGACCAATTGGAGTAGCCCTGGGACGGAGAGGAGCTGGAACCAGAGGGGAAATGGAGAGGAGGGAGAGGCGAGTTAACGAGAGTAAACACGGGTGTATTTGCTGCAGCGTTTATGACGAATTTACTCGGTGAAAATTCGGCAGAAACGGCGAGGAGAAGAACTGGTCTGCGGGGGGTGTGAAGGAGACGATGATGTGGCGTGGGGTCGTCTTGTCAGCGTTAGAGGAAGAAAGGGAGTTGGGTCCACCGGTCAGTTCTTGTGTGGGTGCGGTTCTGAGTGGAAAAGAAAACGCTTCGGGGAGGGGGAACTGGGCTGGAATGGGCTGTTGGGCCTAGTTGGTTGGCTGCTCTATTTTTATGTCTGAAATCTTTTTCTTTTTCCAAATCTATTTTCTGTTTTGAATTTCAATCAATTATTCAAACATTCAAACAATCCCACACTTCACAACTTTGAACTTGGTTCTGTTTATCAAGATAAACCAACATTCCAAAATAAAATAATATTTTCATTCATTTTAGGATCCATTCATTAAATAAGTAAAATGGACCTTTATTTATTTAATCAAATAGGGTTTGATTTAATTAATAAAATCTCCATTTGAAATCCAAATATTTTCAAAACCAAATCAGTAGGTTTTATTTGAAAATAAAAGATATTTGGAAAACTTGTTTAAAACAAAATAACATTTTTATTTAGGGTCCATTAACCATTAAATAAATGGGCCTTAGTTATTAAATCAAATAGGATTTGTTTTATTTAAATATTTATTTTGGAATCTAAAATAAAACCAAAACACTTCAGTAGGTTTTATTTGAGAATATAAAATACTTAGAAAACTTATTTAAAATAAATAAATAAGTTTTTAGTGTTTATTTAAAATGGGAAAAAGCCTTTACTTTAAATAAAATTGGATATCAAATCCTTATTATTTTATTTAAATAAACCTTTACTATTTTTAATCAAAACAAAACATTTTATTTCAAATATTGGCCAAGGTTTAATTTGGTTCTATAAAATAATCTTTATTTAAAAATCTATTCTTTCTCATTTGAAAACCAAATCTTTTTATTAAAAGATCCAAAATAGTAATTCCAAAATATTTTATTTTCCTTTATTAAATGCTTATCTTTTTAAATCCTTTTAGGATTATTTGATTCAAATTGGTTTGAGGTTCCAATTGAATTCAAAAGTTTCTTGTGGCCCTGAAAATCAACAAAGTTTTATTTTATTCATTTATTTTTCACATTACAAGATTTGGAAAATCTTGGGATGTGACATTGGCATCCCCTTTGCTTGTTCCAAGGTTGGGGGAGTGCCGCGGTATCACCACCATTATCTTTTATCTTTTACCTTTTTAGTGGATTCATATCTGTGGTAGAGAAGTTATCTTATAGTTTGGTTTGCATGTGGAAGTATCTCTCCTTTAGTTGGTTATCTATGTATCCCTTGGTGTGAGTGCCTTTATGGAATATTAATGAGAAGTCTCATCGTTTACTTTTTGTACTTCTTATTTTAGTTTGCAATCTCTATTATATGATGGAGGTTGTTGATCAGTATTTGGCATCACTTTGGGAGCATCAAGTAACTCTAAATTGGTTTTGGCAAACCGGGCTCTGGTCAGTAGCAACACTTCTTTTTGAGGTTTAAAAGAAAAAGAGAAAAAAGCTTACAGGTATTTTGTATCATCTATTTTCTTTCTTGATTGGCTCATAAGCTTAGTATTCTTTATTTAAGATATTTTGTGTCTTGAAAGATGATTACACCATTCCAAGTATATTCTTGTTTTCAGCTATCTTCCAATTAAAAAGTATCTTGTTATGTGAAAACTTAGTGATTAAAGCCCTCACAAACTTGATGGCACACTTTATATTCTTGGGCCTAATAAACTTGAACCATTGTGTCATCTATGTTGTATATGCTTGCACTTATACGTTGGAATTAGCAGAACCGTGCTGTCACGGGGAACGTTTTCAACATTGCACTTGTACTTTGTACTCAGTTGATATCATTCTCTTTTGTCTATGGATGTCACCGGTGTGAAATAAAGAGGTCTTGTAAGTTCATGGAGTTTGTATTTTGTGTTAGAGAAACGCATGGGCCGCTAGCCTAAGCCATGCCTAATCATGGTGGAAACTTGCAGCATCACCATAGTGACATCTATGAAGCAATATTCTTATAAAAAAGAGACACATTGAGAAAAGAGGAAAGAGAGAAAAAAGCACCATATTCCCATGGTAAATAATAAGATTGATGAGATGCTCATTGTCTGCTTGCCTTGTCATTTTGGTTATGGGAAAGCTCCTGTACCATGTGCAAGGGGTACCCCGTTGGCGGTTCTCAATGATATGCAAATACTTACAATGACAAGAACTTACCTGGGCCCAAAGTTGAGTATGCATGAGGTGTGGCCCTCGTATTCAAGGGACTTGAGATTGCCAACTTATACTTCGTCAAGCATATACTCCATCTTTGTCACTTTAACCTTAATCACTTCAAGATGCTTATGATAGGGGCAATGAGGGATGAAAGCTAACAAGTACCATAATTTTTGAAAGCTCTTTTTGAAAGTTGAAATCCCTGATTCCTTTATAAAAGGCCTTTCTTCCACCACTATTGAGTCTCCACCTTCTACCTTTAGGCACCATTAAGAGAGCATAGTTGTCATTCTGTGCGCAGTGTTCCAAAGCTTATTGATTGATGCATATTGTGATATTACTTGTTCTTGTGCTATTTGTTTCTAGTCACCCTTTATAACTTTGAAGGTGTCCTATGCATCTATATTGCTAGTCTATGAGGGACAAGCTGAATGCCACTATGCTATGTTTTCTGTATGTGAAACAAACAAACATTTTTTCAATGCATGTTATTCATGATCTTTGTTTGTAGCCTTTCATGTTGCATGCATAGTTACTATGTCCTATTGTTAGAACGCCATCTTTCATGCACATGTTTAGAGTTCTTTGATCCCAACTTTCAATGCTTGCAAATGGTTGGATATTTATTGTGAGGGTGCATGTCACCTAAAAAATTATTCTTTTTATCACTTAGCTACTCGAGGACGAGCATGAGTTAAGCTTGGGGATGCTTGATACGTCGGAAACGTATCTATAGTTTTTGATGCTCCATGCTTGTTTTGTATCTACTTTGCTTTGCTTTGTCTATATTTTGAGGTGTTTTTATATCTTTTCTGGAACTAACCTATTAACAAGTTGCCATAGTGTCAGTTGCCTGTTTTCTTCTGTTTTTGGTTCTAGAAAGGCAGAAAATCAATATTCTCGGAATTGGATGGGACAAAAGGCAAAGTTATTATTTTTCCCGGAGCAACACGGAACTACGAAGCAGAGCCGGAGGGGGGCCACAGGGTGGCCAAACCCCCTAGGCGCGAGCAAGCCCTAGAGGCGCCTGGAGGGGGAGTGGGCCCCCAGACTGAAGGGAATATGCCCTGAGAGGCAATAATAAAGTGTTTATTATGTGTATTCCAAGTATATGATAGATGTTTATTTTGCATGCTATAATTGTATTAATACGGAAACGTTAATACATGTGTGTTTAATAAACAAACAGAAAGTTCCTAGTTATGCCTCTCTCATAAACTAGCTCGTTGATTAACAAGATGATCAAGGTTTCCTGATCATGGACATTGGATGTTGTTAATAACGGGATCACAACATTAGTGTAATGGTGTGATGAACATTCATCCGAAGTATAGCATTGCGATCAAAGTCATTGAGTTTATATTGCTATAACAACTTACGAAGTGATCCTAATCCTTAGACCATGAGATCATGTCAATCACTAACACCGGAAGAGTTTCTTGATAACATCAAACGTCACACCGTAACAGGGTGATTATAAAGATGGATTCAGAACTAATAAAGTGTTATGTTGAGGCTCATGGATCGAGAGTGGAATTTGTTCATCCCGATGACGGATAGATATACTCTGGGCCCTCTCGGTGATATCACATTGATTAGCTTGCAAGCAAGTGATTTGATCACTAGAATGTTATATCACAGGAACGAGAAAAGAGTGCATGTCGGTAACGAGATCAAACTAGGTATGGAGATACCGATGATCGAATCTCGGACATGTAATATATCGTGAAACAAAGGGATTAAGATACTAGCGTAAAAGGTTCCGACGATCACAAGAAAGTCATCGTTGAATGTGTGGGAGTCAGTATGGGTCTCCAGATCCCGCTTCTGATTATTGATCCGAGAGGGGTCTCGATCATGTCCGCATTATTCACGAACCATAGGGTGACACACTTAAGAGACACCGACATCCAATTGGAGCAAATGTTTCATGCCGAAAGAATGAACAAGCGCAGGAATTTATTTCACTAGATACCGAAACAGGTTTTCGGGTGAAATTGCATAAAGTGGTTATGCATGTGAAATATAATTCTAGCAAGGGGTTATTTGTGAATGTTTGTCATTAAAGTAATTGACAAAATTCTGAATAAAATAAAAGAGTTTTATTTAATGAGAGTTTGCATTAAATTTGGTGGAAATTTAATGGGAATTTGAGTGGACTTTTGAGTGGAGGGAATTTAAAGGAGATTTGTGAGTGGAGTGTCCACCCACATGAAGAGGGGAGGGCAAAGGGGCAGCCCCATGCGCCGGCCACCCCCTTGGGGTTCCCCCTCCTCCTATAAAAGGAGCCCCCCTCCTCACTTGTCTCTCACACCTCCTCGTGAAGGATCTCTCTCCCCCTCTAGAATTTATCCCCCATGGTCTCGGACTAGCGAGATACATGTTCCCGGTGGCCATTCGGCAAGAAAGAGTTGTGCGTCCGCTGCATCGCTGGAGCGAGGAGGCGGAGGTTGCTCGGTGCCTCGAACGTGTGTGCGAGCACGGATGCGCTGCTGATTTGCGGCGCTAGGACTTCCTCTCGATCTTGAGATCGGCAAGAGATCGTCTACATCAACCACGAGTTGAACTCGTTAAGCTTTGTCGGTCTTCAAGGGTATGTTCTCTACGGATATACATCCGCCCGTTGTTTGTATCTAGTAGATAGATCTTGGTATATAGTTCACATCGTAGGAAAATTTTTGTTTTCTATGCCGCGAACCCTACAGTGGTATCAGAGCTGGATCTATGCGTAGATACTTTACACGGGTAGTACACATATGAGTATGTGGGCGATGATGATCATGTTGTTGCTCCTTTGTTGTAATTTTGGATATTGGTGGCATAGTGGGATGAAGCGGCCCGGACAAACTTTACATGTCCTCGCACATGAGACCTGTTCCACGCTTGACATGCAACTAGTTTGCATAAGTGGCTAGCGGGTGTCTGTCTCTCCTACTATAGTCAATATCTATTTTGCAAGCGAGTTGTCAACAATTTGATTATCCTCGTTGTGGTTCATGTTCGTAGGTAAGAACGGTTCTATCTCGAAAGCCCTATGTCACATCCCAAGATTTTCCAAATCTTGTAATGTGAAAATAAATAAATAAAATAAAATTTTGTTTGATTTTCAGGGCCAGAAGAAACTTTTGAATCCAATTGGAAATCTTCAAACCTATTTTGAACAAAGAAATCCTAAAGGGATCAAAAAGATAAATAATTAGTAAAGGAAAAATAAAAATATTTTACTACTACTTTGAAATCTTTTTATAAAGGCTTTGACTTTCAAAGGGAAAAGAAATATTTAAATAAAGACTATTTTATAGAGCCAAATTAAACTTTGGCCAAACTTTGGAATTAAAACATTTTGTTTGGAATAAAAATAGCAAAAGTTGATTTAAATAAATTAATAAGGATTTAATATCCAACTTTATTTAAATAAAAGGTTTTACTACTTTAAGTGAAACATCAAAATTTATTAAAATAAGTTTCCAAGTATTTTGTACTCTCAAATAAAACCTACTGAGTGGTTTTGGCTTTAATTTTAGATTTCAAAATAAATATCTCAATAAAACAAATCCTATTTGATTTAATAATGTAAGTCTATTATATTTAACTAATAATGGACTCTAAAATAAAAGGTTATTTTGTTTTAAACAAGTTTCCCAAATATTCATTATTCCCAAATAAAACCTACTAATTTGATTTTGAAAATATTTGGATTTCAAATGGAGATTTTAATAATTAAATCAAACCCTATTTTATTAAATAACTAAAGAACCATTTTATTTAATTAAAGAATGGATCTTAAAAAGAATAAAAATTATTATTTTATTTTGGATTTTGGTTTATGTTTCTGAACAGAACCAAATTCATAGTTGCAAAGTTTGTTGATTATTTGAATTGATTTGAATGTTGTTTGGTTGATTGAAATTCAAAACACAGAAATAGAAAAAGAAAAAGTTACAGAATAAAAAAAATGGATTTGGACCCAGCCCAGCCGGCCAAGCCCAGGAAGCCCACCAACCAGCCCAGCTATTCCACCCGCGACGAAACGTTTTTCACTCGCGACCAGACCCGCGGTGTGACCGACTGGTGGACCCCTTCCTCACTCTTTTCCCCACTGACCAGCGGACCCCACTTCTCCAGCCCGTCTCCTTCCTCGCGAAGACCACGCCGGCCGTTTCTACCGTTGATGCCGCGCGTTAATTCGCAGTAATGCCGCAGTGATGCCGCCCAGCGACCTCGCCCTCTTAAGCACCCACTCTCCCTCTCCATTTCCCCTCAAGCTCCTCCCTCTCTCTGCCCCCAGGCTGCGATTATTTTGCCCTGCACCATCACTGCTCCGATGAACTTCCTTCCAAAATTCCGGCCAACACCCACCACCTCCTGCCTCCCCGAGCACACTAGCAGACTCCCCACTCCCAGACAATCCTCCCTGTGCTCTTCGTTCGACCGCGGGCGCCCCAGAACACCGTCCTCGACAAACTCCGAGCACCGCCGCGTCTGTCTCCAACTCCGGCGCGTTCCCCAGGTGAAATCCGACCGCCCCTCTACTTCTCGATCACGCGAGCATCTTCGCCTTGGTTTTACGCACCTGACCATACTCCTGTCCTGCCTCCACGTGATCTACAGCGTCGCCTTCGACCGCGGACAGAACCGCCCGACGCCGACGAAGTCTCCAGCGAGCAATCGCCACCGTTCCCGTGCGCCCCCTGCCTCGTCGACCACACGTTGAGTTTCCCCAGCCAACTGCGACCTCGGTGAGCCTACTCCCTTCCTCTCTCACCTCCTGTTTCGCCAGCGCCGCCACTGACCGACCGTCGCCACCGTCCACCGCAGCGCAGCGCCGCCAGTTAGTGGTCTGATTGATTGCGTCCGTTAGATCTAGATCGTAAGGCTGTAATAGAACATAAGCGAAGAGGTATCGAGTGCCTCTGCGCCGCTCGATCTAAATGAGATCCTACGGTCTGCAGCGCGTGATCCACCCCGAACCGGTACCATCCAACCAGAGTGTGCCGCGTGTCCCCTGGTTTGTTTAAAAACAGATTTGAATCAGAATTATTTGCAAACTTCAAACCCTTGTAACTTTCAAACCACACGTCCAAAAATTACAAATTTTATATCAATGGATTCAGGAGAGCAAGCCCTATCCAACCATGCCCTTAGTTTAGCAAATAGTATCTGTGAGCTTGTTTGAATTTGCAGAAACTTTTGTATGCTTGTTTGGAATAGAAAAATGATTCAAAAATGTTTATAAGATTGAAACCTTGGCAAATTAGCTTGTGGTGAACTCAATTGACCCTAGGAACCAACCCTTGGTGTTAAAAATGGTTTTGGTAAAATTTAGGTTGGATTATTTGACTTAGTCATTTTCTAGCCAAATAAAGTTATTGATTGTTATTATGAAAATGTTTCTGCAAAGAAAACTTTGGGAAAGTGTTTTGGACCAAAACTACTGACCCAAAACAACAAATCTTGAGAGTTAGAAACTTTTGGTGAAGACTTAAAGGTTTTAGATTTAATAAAACTATTTTCCACCACATAAAATGTTGAATGGATTTTAAAATAGTTTTTGGGCAAAACCCTCTAACTAATGACTTTGCCATTTTGGTAAATGACCAATTTGGACCTTCCAAAGTTTAGAAACCTAGTGGAGACCATCCTTGCAATAGAACCATCCTTTGCATAATTATGCATGACTTAGATTCCATTACTTTGTGAGTGTGAAATTGTTTGTTTGACTTTGGTTGGGAATGTTAGTTGATTTTTGTGTTTGCTTGATTGACTTGTAGTGAATTTAGCAAAGTGTGAGACTAGCAAGATCAAGGAGAGAACCACCATTCCCTACCAAAAATTCAAGTTACACTCTCATACAAAAGTCCTACTATTTTCATTATACTTAGTGGATTTTGAAAACATGCATGAAAATGATTTATACTTATGCTATGCTAAATCCTAATAGGATGCCCTTACTTTCCTTAGAGAAAATCTTGTAGTTGTACATGCTTAGCCATGCTATATTTTGAAAAGAGATACATGTTGAGATTTTACAAAGGTTGAGAAAAGGACTTGTGTTTTACATAATAAAACAAGGACTCAATGAACCACCTAGGTGGGGGATACTTTAAGTTTTGGAGAAGGTGGCAACAAAAGGAACCATGTCCATGGCAATCACTTTGTGTTGTGCTCCAAATGAGAACCACCTAGGAAACTTAGAGATTGAACATGCTTCTCCAATTGGGGCTTTCGTGTGCAACCACATGCTATTATGGCTCTGGCTTAGTCAACTACATTAGGAAGACCCATACATTGTCTTTAGTTACCAGACATGGGGATCTGGAATGCTTCATGGGGGCTGAAGACAAGCTAGCAATGATGTATGGGAGGACCTTTTGGAAAGACTTCGTCACATTCTCAATCTGCCAGTACTCCATCTTGGTGAGCACTAATCCAGTAGGCCACTGGTGGCAAAAGGATGGGATGTGACATGTGGGTAAAGTGTACTCCTTCTGCAGAAGATAATAAAATCTAAGTACTTAGCCGTGTCCCCGGTTATGGACAATACTGAGCAACTAAAGTTTGAACTATGGGAGATCTCGACATTCCAACTTCTAAAATAAAAACTTGATGCACTTGGGGGTACCAAGGAATTCAAAGAGATTTTGTTAAGCTTGATGCACTTGGGGTTACCAAGGTGCTCAAGAGATTTTGCTTAACACTTGATGTACTTGGGGTTACCAAGGAACTCATGAGATTTTGATAAAACTTGTTGCACTTGGGGTTACCAAGTAGCTCAAGAGATTTTTTGACAAGGACTTGAACACTTGAGTTTCTACCAAGGAGTTCAAGGAACTTGGACAAGAGATTTGACAAAGGACCAAAACCATTTTTGAAAAGATAGGATAAATGTTGCTTTATGCAAATAAGCCTTAAACTCTACTTAGCCAAATATGCATGTATTGATAAGATCCACTCATAATATACAAAGTAGTGAAACTTGCCAATACAATTCAAATGTATTGACCCTTGTGGCTGTAACTTGTAATGTTGCAGGTTTGATTGTCTTTAGTGAAGATTGATTGATTAGGATTACAAAGTCTACAACCAACATCTGCCTGTGGCACTTTGAAGATGAAGGACCCATGACTATAGTTATTCCGCTGCAATGTAATGTAATAGCCAAATGAGCTATGTAAGATGTAATAAAAATTATGTTATTCCTGGTTATAAAGTTATGTTATGACCTTTGTATCTTGATATTACATCTTAACTGTGGATGCTAGCTATTGATCCAGGGACTAGCATTGTAAAACACAGGAGGAATCTACCTTATTAGGTTGAGACCCCTACAGATGGTATTAGAGCATTGTGTTGCCTGTAGGATTTGTAAACCTAGGATTGGACAAAAACCCTTAGAAGAATAGGAGTTATATTTTGATCCAAAACTTATATACAAAAACACTTGTAAACTCTTTCCTCGACCGTTTTGATTTCAACTCTACCTCTCTTCTATTTCAACTTGATGGAAAAACCTACCATGGCCAGAGACTACACCATGTGCAAAGGACTTCTTCAACTATAATGACTTCAACTTCTTCAACTCTAATGACTTCAACATCTTCAGCATATTCACCAAGGACCTCCAACTTGGATACCACCAAGGACTACAAGTGAAACAAGGAAATCTTGCTCAAGATATGGAGACTGAGGAAATGCAAAATAAGAAGGAGCCATCAACAACTTTGGGTATTGCAACCAAGAATTTTTCCTCAAGGAAACCATGATCTCATACAAGAAGAATCATGAGGGATGGAAAGATCACAAGTGAACCATATAGATGGACCACCATATTATAGTTAAGTCAAAACACACCAACCTGTGAGGTGTAACAAAAATGTTTTTGTTGACTAAAGTATGTGACTGAACCTTGTTTGAGTGAAATGTTTGGTTTGTGATTGCATGCACATTGTTTGTGTGAATTGTGATGTGTGTGAGTAGAAATATTTCCTTAGAAATATCTTGCCTATTCTAATCTAACTCCAACCCAAACAGATGAATAATCCAAAAGACTCCAAGGTTGATGACATCAACACCAACCAAGCTGACAGCATGAAAGAGCTCATAGCAACCCAACACCAGTTAAACCAACTGACAGCTCAGTTGATAGCCAACAATAGTGATAAAGACCCAGCACTGCAAAGGTTTTTGGAGGAACAATCCCAACTGATGCTTAAGGTGACTAATCAAATGATGTAGAAGTCCCAACCCAATAAGGTAGAGTCCTCCTGTGTTTTACAATGCTAGTCCCTGGATCAATAGCTAGCATCCACAGTTAAGATGTAATATCAAGATACAAAGGTCATAATATAAATTTATAACCAGGAATAACATAAGTTTATTACATCAAACATAGCTCATTAGGCTATTACATTACATTTGCAGCGGAATAACTATAAGTATGGGTCCATCATCTTGAAAGTGCCACAGGCAGATGTTGGTTGTAGATTTTGTAGTCCTAGTCAATCAAACAATCTTCATTTTAAAATCAATCAACCTGCAATATTACAAGTTACAGCCACAAGGGTCAATACATTTTGAATTGTATTGGCAAGCTTCACTTTTA
This sequence comes from Avena sativa, assembly GCA_916181665.1. NCBI lineage: Eukaryota > Viridiplantae > Streptophyta > Magnoliopsida > Poales > Poaceae > Avena > Avena sativa. Next base: position 409,623,903 of record OV702281.1, on the reverse strand, counting down.
TGTATAATAGGAGTGGATCCTATCATTATATGCATATTTGGCTAAGTAGAGTTAAGGCTTATTTGCATAATGCAATATTTTATCCTATCTTTTCAAAAGGGTTTTAAAGTCTTTTGTCAAATTTCTTTTCCAAGTTTCTTGAACTCCTTGGTAGAAACTCAAGTGTTCAAATCCTTGTCAAAATCCCTTGAGCATCCTGGTAACCCCAAGTGCAACAAGTTTTATCAAAACTCATGAGTTCCTTGGTAAAACCCCAAGTACTTCATGTTCTTGAGCACCTTGGTAACCCCAAGTGCAACAAGCTTTACAAAATATCTTTGAATTCCTTGGTAGACACACAAGGGCATCAAGTTTTTATATTAGAAGTTGGAATGTCGAGATCTCCCATAGTTCAAACTTTAGTTGCTCAGTATTGTCCATAACCGGGGACACGGCTAAGTACTTAGATTTTATTATCTTCTGCAGAAGGAGTACACTTTACCCACATGACACAATCCCATCTTGTTGCCACCAGTGGCCTACTGGATTAGTGCTCACCAAGATGGAGTACTGGCAGACTGAGAATGTGACGAAGTCTTTCCATAAGGTCCTCCCATACATCATTGCTAGCTTTGTCTTCAGCCCCCATGAAGCATTCCAGATCCCCATGTCCAGTAACTAAAGACAATGCATGGGTCTTCCTAATGTAATTGACTAAGCCAGAGCCATAATAGCATGTGGTTGTACACGAAAGCCACAATTGGAGAAGCATGTTTGATCTCTAAGTTTCCTAGGTGGTTTTCTTTTGGAGCACAACACAAAGTGATTGCCATAGACATGGTTCCCTTTTGTTGCCACCTTCTCCAAAACTTAAAGTATCCTCCACCTAGGTGGTTCATTGAGTCCTTGTTTTATTATGTAAAACACAAGTTCTTTTCTCAACCTTTGTAAAATCTCAACATGTATCTCTTTTTCAAAATATACCATATAGCATGGCTAAGCATGTACAACTTTGATGTTTTCACTAAGGAGTGTTTAGGGAATCCTATTAGGATTTAGCATAGCATAAGTATAAAATATCTTTTCATGCATATTTTCAAAATTCCACTAAGTATAGTAATAAAAATAGTAGGACTTTTGTATGATAGTGTAACTTGCCTTTTTGGTAGGGAATGAGGGTTCACTTCCTTGATCTTGCTAGTTTCACACTTTGCTAATTTCACTACAAGTCAATCAAGCAAATCACCAAATCAACTAACATTCCAAACCAAGGTTAAACAAACAATCTCACACACATAGCAATGGAGTCTAAGTCATGCAAAGGAGGTTCTTTTTGCAAGGTTGGTCTCTACTAGGTTTATAAACTTTGTATGGTCCAAATTGGTCATTTACCAAAATGGCAAAGTTATTTGCAATTGGGTTTTATCTTAAGACCATTTTAATATTCATTCATCATTTTATGTGGTGAAAATTATTCTTATCAAAGCAAAACTTTAGGTTTATCACCAAGTGAGTTGTCCTTGGCAAGGTTTGATGTTTTGGGTCAGTAAGTTTTGGTCCAAAACATTTTCCCAAAGTTTTCCTTGCAAAAACATTTCCATGATAAAATCAAGGATTTTATTTGGTTAGAAAATGGCTAAGTTAAATAATTCAACCTATATTTTACCAAAATCATTTTTAACACTATGGGTTGGTTCCTAGGGTCAGTAAGGTCACACAATTCCATTTTGCAAAAGATTTAATCCTTAAATCAATTTTAAATAATTTTTATACTCTAAACAAGTACACAAATGTTTCTGCAAAATTCAATCAAGCTAACAGATACTATTTTCAAAACTAAGGCCATGGTTAGCTAGGGTTTGTTCTCCTGAATCCATTGATATAAAATTTGCCCAATTTGGACGTGTGGATCCAAAGTTATAAGGATTTGAAAATCACAACTAAATCAGATTTCAAATCTGTTTTAAACAGAACAGGGGACACGCGTCGTATTTTAACTGGCCGGTACCGGTTCGCTGCGGATCACGCTGTGGAGCGTTGGATCTGATGTGAATCGTGCGGCTCAGATGCTCCTGTACCGTTTCGCTTAAGTCACTCTGTCTACGCCGCAGGATGGGAATCTAACGGTTCTCGTGTGCTTGACTAGAAGCTGGCGGCGCTAGGTCGACGACGAGCGGCAGAACGGCTAGCTGGCGGCGGCGCTAGCGAAATAGGACGCGAAAAAGAGGGGGAGATGCTTACCAGGCTCAGGTGAATACGGCGATGCTCAACGTGCGGTTGACGAGGCAAGGAGCGCTCGGGGTCGGGCAGAATTCCTCGCCGGAGTTGGTTCTGGCGACGGACGCGCTCGGTCGAGGTCGAAGACGGCTCTGTGGTTCGCGAGAAGACAAACGGAGGGTTGGGTTAGCTGCGTAGGATCATGGCAAGGATGTGTGCGTGATCCAGAGGGTACGGGGTGGTCGGAATTAACCTGTGGGCGTCGTCGGAGTTGAGGCGGACGACGGTGGCGGTAGGAGTCGTCGCTGCAGATCGCCCTAAGGTAAAACAGGAGCATATTTAGATGCGCAAGAGCAAGGCGATGCAGGGTGCATGAACGAGAGAGGTCGGGGCGGTCAGATACTACCTGTGGGCTTCGCCGGAGATGAAGCAGACGGTGGCGACGGTGGTCGTTGTCGAAGGCGAGGTTACAGGGTACCCGCGGTCGAGCTGGATGCACTAACAGATGCGCCTGAGAGTGGGGATGCTGTGAGCTTGGTCAGGGGAAAGAGGGGCGGTGAGTCTTGGCCGGAATTGGCGAGGAGGATCGTCGGAGTAGCAGCGACACAGAGGGAAATTGGGGCGGCCTGGAGGCAGAGGGGAGGCGGTGTCTGGGGAAAAACGGAGGAGAGAGCGAGGCGATTAAAAGGGCGTGGTCGCGGCGAGGGATTAACGCGGCGTTAAGGCGAATTAAACGCGCGGAATCAAGGCCTGCAACGGCAGCGAGGGGGAAGAGGCGTGGTTCGCGCGAGGAAGAAGACGGCTGGGAGAGTGGGGTCCGCTGGTCAGTGGGAAATGAAAGGGAGGGAGGGTCCACCAGTCATTCCCTCAGTGGGTTTGATAACGCGTGCGAATCGTTTTCTTTCGGGGTGAGGGAGCTAGGCTGTTTCTGGGCTTGTTGGGCCGGCTGGGCGAGATGGTTGGGCTGCTCTATTTTTTTCTGTCTGGATCCTTTTTCTTTTTCCATTTCTGATTTCTGTTTTGAATTTCCAATCAAACAAACATCAACCAAATCAATTCAAACAACACTCAAATTTGTAATATTGAAAATAGTTCTGTTTAGTAATATGGTCAAAAGCCCAAAATAAAATAATAAAAACTTTATTAATCCAATCTTTAATTAAAATAAAAAGGAACTTTATTTATTTAACATGGTTTGATTTATTTAATAAAAATTTCATTTGATAACACTTTTCAAATCTAAATCAGTAGGTTTAATTGGAAATAAAGAATATTTGGAGGATTTGTTTTAAAACATAATAACCTCTTATTTTAGGGTCCATTATTAATTAAATAAAATGGGCCTTAGTTATTAAATTAAAATAGAGTTTGATTCCATTAATAAAGTCTTTATTTGAAACCTAGATATTTTCAAAGCCCAATCAGTAGGTTTTATTTGGAAATATTAAATACTTGGAAACTTTATTAAATTAAACAAATAAGTCCTTGATGGTTTATAAATGATAGAACCTTTATTAATAAAACTTGGATAATAAACCCTTATTAATTTGTTTTTAAATAAACCTTTGCTAATTTTATTTAGAATAAAATGTTTTTAATTCCAAAGCTTGGCCAAGGTTTAATTTGGCTTTATAAAATAATCTTTTATTTAAATCCATCTTTTCTTCTGAATACCAAATCTTAAAAAGATCCAAAATAGTAATTCCAAAACATTTTTAATTTCCTTTATTAAATGTTTATCTTTATAAATCTTTTTAGGATTTTATTTGATCAAATGGTTTGAGGTTCCTTTTAAATTCAAAAAGTTTCTTCTGGCTCTGAAAATCAAACAAAGTTTTATTTTTATTAATTTATTTTCACATTACAAGATTTGGAAAATCTTGGGATGTGACAGGCTACCACTCTTAAAATAAATCTCGTCCCGAGATTTGGGGAGGCTGGGGTTACAAGCAAGTTCAAAACAACTAGGGTACTACCACCCTTAAAATTTTTCAAACAAAAATTACATATTGGCCTTCTTGGGTCCTGGAAAACTTCTCTAAGCAAACTTTTGCTTCATTTCTACACTTGACTCATGGGCCAAGGTTGAGTTTCTCCATAGGCTTGTTCAACTTGTTTTTCATCCTTTCTGGACAGTTGCTTGCATAGTGTCCTGGATTCTTGCAGTTGAAACAATTAATGTCCTTGAGTTCTTTGCGTTGCTCTTGTGGGCAAGTTGCTACATAGTGGCCTGGTTCTTTGCAGTTGTTGCACCATACTTGGTCAATCTCTTTATTCTTCTTGTTCTCTGGGCATCCACTGGAGTAGTGTCCCATTTCCTTACATTTACGACATTGCACAAGGCTCATGTCCTGCTTGGGCTTCTTGATTTTCCTTGATCCTTTGAATTGGGTTGTCTTGTTTGGAGGTATGACTGGTCCTTTTCCTTTGGTAGACTTGGATCCTTCTTGTTTCCTTTGTTCCACCATGGCATAGATAGGACATAGACCTGGAGTATGATCACTTCCTTCACACAGGTAGCAAGTAGCTTGAGAGGTAGGACATTGTCCAACAGGATGATCTTCTTCACAATTGGGGCATTGTCCTTCATGCTCCTTGGAAGTATGATCTTTGTCTCCACAAATAATGCAAGCTGGGGCTCCATCTAGAACTATATTCTTTTCATCCTTGTTATCATAAACTCTCTTTGGATAGCTTTCTTCTATGCTAATCATTTGATTAGTCACCTTAAGCATCAGTTGGGATTGTTCCTCTAAAAACCTTTGCAGTGCTGGATCCTTATCACTATTGTTGACTAGGAATTGAGCGGTCAGTTGATTCAACTGGTGTTGGGTTGCTATGAGCTCTCTCATGCTGTCAGCTTGGTTGGTGTTGGTGTCATCAACCTTGGAGTCCTTTGGAGTAGTCATCTGTTTGGGTTTGAAGGGAGTTTAGAATAGGCAGAATACTTCTAAGGAAATAATTCTAATCACACACATCACAATTCACACAAACAATGTGCATGCAATCACAAACAACTTTTCACTCAAACAACAAAGTTCAAGCACATTTTTAGGCAACAAAATATTTTTGTTACACCACATAAGTTGGTGTGTTTGACTTAACTAAAAATTGGTGGTCCATCTATATGGTTCACTTGTGATATTTCCTTCCTTCATGATTCTTCTTGTATGGGATCATGGTTTCTTTTGAGAAAAGCTCTTGGTCACAATACTTCAAAGTTGTTGTTGGTTTCTTCTTATTTTGCATTCCCTCAGTCTCCAAATCTTAAGCAAGATTTCCTTTACACTTGTAGTCCTTGGTGGTTTCCATGTTGGAAGTCCTTGGTCATCATGCTGAAGATGTTGAAGTCATTAGAGTTGAAGATGTTGAAGAAGTCCTTTGCACATGGTGTAGTCTTTGGCCATGGGTAGGTTTTTTTCCATCATGTTGAAGTAGAAGAGGTGTAGAGTTAAACCAAAATGGTTGAGGAAAGAGCTTACAAGTGCTTTGTAAATAAGTCCTTGGAACAAAACAACTCCTATATTTCTAAGGGTATTTGTCCAATCCTAGGTTTACAAATCCTACAGGCAACACAATGCTCTGATACCATCTGTAGAAGTCCCAACCCAATAAGGTAGAGTCCTCCTGTGTTTTACAATGCTAGTCCCTGGATCAATAGCTAGCATCCACAGTTAAGATGTAATATCAAGATACAAAGGTCATAATATAAATTTATAACCAGGAATAACATAAGTTTATTACATCAAACATAGCTCATTAGGCTATTACATTACATTTGCAGCGGAATAACTATAAGTATGGGTCCATCATCTTGAAAGTGCCACAGGCAGATGTTGGTTGTAGATTTTGTAGTCCTAGTCAATCAAACAATCTTCATTTTAAAATCAATCAACCTGCAATATTACAAGTTACAGCCACAAGGGTCAATACATTTTGAATTGTATTGGCAAGCTTCACTTTTATGTATAATAGGAGTGGATCCTATCATTATATGCATATTTGGCTAAGTAGAGTTAAGGCTTATTTGCATAATGCAATATTTTATCCTATCTTTTCAAAAGGGTTTTAAAGTCTTTTGTCAAATTTCTTTTCCAAGTTTCTTGAACTCCTTGGTAGAAACTCAAGTGTTCAAATCCTTGTCAAAATCCCTTGAGCATCCTGGTAACCCCAAGTGCAACAAGTTTTATCAAAACTCATGAGTTCCTTGGTAAAACCCCAAGTACTTCATGTTCTTGAGCACCTTGGTAACCCCAAGTGCAACAAGCTTTACAAAATATCTTTGAATTCCTTGGTAGACACACAAGGGCATCAAGTTTTTATATTAGAAGTTGGAATGTCGAGATCTCCCATAGTTCAAACTTTAGTTGCTCAGTATTGTCCATAACCGGGGACACGGCTAAGTACTTAGATTTTATTATCTTCTGCAGAAGGAGTACACTTTACCCACATGACACAATCCCATCTTGTTGCCACCAGTGGCCTACTGGATTAGTGCTCACCAAGATGGAGTACTGGCAGACTGAGAATGTGACGAAGTCTTTCCATAAGGTCCTCCCATACATCATTGCTAGCTTTGTCTTCAGCCCCCATGAAGCATTCCAGATCCCCATGTCCAGTAACTAAAGACAATGCATGGGTCTTCCTAATGTAATTGACTAAGCCAGAGCCATAATAGCATGTGGTTGTACACGAAAGCCACAATTGGAGAAGCATGTTTGATCTCTAAGTTTCCTAGGTGGTTTTCTTTTGGAGCACAACACAAAGTGATTGCCATAGACATGGTTCCCTTTTGTTGCCACCTTCTCCAAAACTTAAAGTATCCTCCACCTAGGTGGTTCATTGAGTCCTTGTTTTATTATGTAAAACACAAGTTCTTTTCTCAACCTTTGTAAAATCTCAACATGTATCTCTTTTTCAAAATATACCATATAGCATGGCTAAGCATGTACAACTTTGATGTTTTCACTAAGGAGTGTTTAGGGAATCCTATTAGGATTTAGCATAGCATAAGTATAAAATATCTTTTCATGCATATTTTCAAAATTCCACTAAGTATAGTAATAAAAATAGTAGGACTTTTGTATGATAGTGTAACTTGCCTTTTTGGTAGGGAATGAGGGTTCACTTCCTTGATCTTGCTAGTTTCACACTTTGCTAATTTCACTACAAGTCAATCAAGCAAATCACCAAATCAACTAACATTCCAAACCAAGGTTAAACAAACAATCTCACACACATAGCAATGGAGTCTAAGTCATGCAAAGGAGGTTCTTTTTGCAAGGTTGGTCTCTACTAGGTTTATAAACTTTGTATGGTCCAAATTGGTCATTTACCAAAATGGCAAAGTTATTTGCAATTGGGTTTTATCTTAAGACCATTTTAATATTCATTCATCATTTTATGTGGTGAAAATTATTCTTATCAAAGCAAAACTTTAGGTTTATCACCAAGTGAGTTGTCCTTGGCAAGGTTTGATGTTTTGGGTCAGTAAGTTTTGGTCCAAAACATTTTCCCAAAGTTTTCCTTGCAAAAACATTTCCATGATAAAATCAAGGATTTTATTTGGTTAGAAAATGGCTAAGTTAAATAATTCAACCTATATTTTACCAAAATCATTTTTAACACTATGGGTTGGTTCCTAGGGTCAGTAAGGTCACACAATTCCATTTTGCAAAAGATTTAATCCTTAAATCAATTTTAAATAATTTTTATACTCTAAACAAGTACACAAATGTTTCTGCAAAATTCAATCAAGCTAACAGATACTATTTTCAAAACTAAGGCCATGGTTAGCTAGGGTTTGTTCTCCTGAATCCATTGATATAAAATTTGCCCAATTTGGACGTGTGGATCCAAAGTTATAAGGATTTGAAAATCACAACTAAATCAGATTTCAAATCTGTTTTAAACAGAACAGGGGACACGCGTCGTATTTTAACTGGCCGGTACCGGTTCGCTGCGGATCACGCTGTGGAGCGTTGGATCTGATGTGAATCGTGCGGCTCAGATGCTCCTGTACCGTTTCGCTTAAGTCACTCTGTCTACGCCGCAGGATGGGAATCTAACGGTTCTCGTGTGCTTGACTAGAAGCTGGCGGCGCTAGGTCGACGACGAGCGGCAGAACGGCTAGCTGGCGGCGGCGCTAGCGAAATAGGACGCGAAAAAGAGGGGGAGATGCTTACCAGGCTCAGGTGAATACGGCGATGCTCAACGTGCGGTTGACGAGGCAAGGAGCGCTCGGGGTCGGGCAGAATTCCTCGCCGGAGTTGGTTCTGGCGACGGACGCGCTCGGTCGAGGTCGAAGACGGCTCTGTGGTTCGCGAGAAGACAAACGGAGGGTTGGGTTAGCTGCGTAGGATCATGGCAAGGATGTGTGCGTGATCCAGAGGGTACGGGGTGGTCGGAATTAACCTGTGGGCGTCGTCGGAGTTGAGGCGGACGACGGTGGCGATAGGAGTCGTCGCTGCAGATCGCCCTAAGGTAAAACAGGAGCATATTTAGATGCGCAAGAGCAAGGCGATGCAGGGTGCATGAACGAGAGAGGTCGGGGCGGTCAGATACTACCTGTGGGCTTCGCCGGAGATGAAGCAGACGGTGGCGACGGTGGTCGTTGTCGAAGGCGAGGTTACAGGGTACCCGCGGTCGAGCTGGATGCACTAACAGATGCGCCTGAGAGTGGGGATGCTGTGAGCTTGGTCAGGGGAAAGAGGGGCGGTGAGTCTTGGCCGGAATTGGCGAGGAGGATCATCGGAGTAGCAGCGACACAGAGGGAAATTGGGGCGGCCTGGAGGCAGAGGGGAGGCGGTGTCTGGGGAAAAACGGAGGAGAGAGCGAGGCGATTAAAAGGGCGTGGTCGCGGCGAGGGATTAACGCGGCGTTAAGGCGAATTAAACGCGCGGAATCAAGGCCTGCAACGGCAGCGAGGGGGAAGAGGCGTGGTTCGCGTGAGGAAGAAGACGGCTGGGAGAGTGGGGTCCGCTGGTCAGTGGGAAATGAAAGGGAGGGAGGGTCCACCAGTCATTCCCTCAGTGGGTTTGATAACGCGTGCGAATCGTTTTCTTTCGGGGTGAGGGAGCTAGGCTGTTTCTGGGCTTGTTGGGCCGGCTGGGCGAGATGGTTGGGCTGCTCTATTTTTTTCTGTCTGGATCCTTTTTCTTTTTCCATTTCTGATTTCTGTTTTGAATTTCCAATCAAACAAACATCAACCAAATCAATTCAAACAACACTCAAATTTGTAATATTGAAAATAGTTCTGTTTAGTAATATGGTCAAAAGCCCAAAATAAAATAATAAAAACTTTATTAATCCAATCTTTAATTAAAATAAAAAGGAACTTTATTTATTTAACATGGTTTGATTTATTTAATAAAAATTTCATTTGATAACACTTTTCAAATCTAAATCAGTAGGTTTAATTGGAAATAAAGAATATTTGGAGGATTTGTTTTAAAACATAATAACCTCTTATTTTAGGGTCCATTATTAATTAAATAAAATGGGCCTTAGTTATTAAATTAAAATAGAGTTTGATTCCATTAATAAAGTCTTTATTTGAAACCTAGATATTTTCAAAGCCCAATCAGTAGGTTTTATTTGGAAATATTAAATACTTGGAAACTTTATTAAATTAAACAAATAAGTCCTTGATGGTTTATAAATGATAGAACCTTTATTAATAAAACTTGGATAATAAACCCTTATTAATTTGTTTTTAAATAAACCTTTGCTAATTTTATTTAGAATAAAATGTTTTTAATTCCAAAGCTTGGCCAAGGTTTAATTTGGCTTTATAAAATAATCTTTTATTTAAATCCATCTTTTCTTCTGAATACCAAATCTTAAAAAGATCCAAAATAGTAATTCCAAAACATTTTTAATTTCCTTTATTAAATGTTTATCTTTATAAATCTTTTTAGGATTTTATTTGATCAAATGGTTTGAGGTTCCTTTTAAATTCAAAAAGTTTCTTCTGGCTCTGAAAATCAAACAAAGTTTTATTTTTATTAATTTATTTTCACATTACAAGATTTGGAAAATCTTGGGATGTGACAGGCTACCACTCTTAAAATAAATCTCGTCCCGAGATTTGGGGAGGCTGGGGTTACAAGCAAGTTCAAAACAACTAGGGTACTACCACCCTTAAAATTTTTCAAACAAAAATTACATATTGGCCTTCTTGGGTCCTGGAAAACTTCTCTAAGCAAACTTTTGCTTCATTTCTACACTTGACTCATGGGCCAAGGTTGAGTTTCTCCATAGGCTTGTTCAACTTGTTTTTCATCCTTTCTGGACAGTTGCTTGCATAGTGTCCTGGATTCTTGCAGTTGAAACAATTAATGTCCTTGAGTTCTTTGCGTTGCTCTTGTGGGCAAGTTGCTACATAGTGGCCTGGTTCTTTGCAGTTGTTGCACCATACTTGGTCAATCTCTTTATTCTTCTTGTTCTCTGGGCATCCACTGGAGTAGTGTCCCATTTCCTTACATTTACGACATTGCACAAGGCTCATGTCCTGCTTGGGCTTCTTGATTTTCCTTGATCCTTTGAATTGGGTTGTCTTGTTTGGAGGTATGACTGGTCCTTTTCCTTTGGTAGACTTGGATCCTTCTTGTTTCCTTTGTTCCACCATGGCATAGATAGGACATAGACCTGGAGTATGATCACTTCCTTCACACAGGTAGCAAGTAGCTTGAGAGGTAGGACATTGTCCAACAGGATGATCTTCTTCACAATTGGGGCATTGTCCTTCATGCTCCTTGGAAGTATGATCTTTGTCTCCACAAATAATGCAAGCTGGGGCTCCATCTAGAACTATATTCTTTTCATCCTTGTTATCATAAACTCTCTTTGGATAGCTTTCTTCTATGCTAATCATTTGATTAGTCACCTTAAGCATCAGTTGGGATTGTTCCTCTAAAAACCTTTGCAGTGCTGGATCCTTATCACTATTGTTGACTAGGAATTGAGCGGTCAGTTGATTCAACTGGTGTTGGGTTGCTATGAGCTCTCTCATGCTGTCAGCTTGGTTGGTGTTGGTGTCATCAACCTTGGAGTCCTTTGGAGTAGTCATCTGTTTGGGTTTGAAGGGAGTTTAGAATAGGCAGAATACTTCTAAGGAAATAATTCTAATCACACACATCACAATTCACACAAACAATGTGCATGCAATCACAAACAACTTTTCACTCAAACAACAAAGTTCAAGCACATTTTTAGGCAACAAAATATTTTTGTTACACCACATAAGTTGGTGTGTTTGACTTAACTAAAAATTGGTGGTCCATCTATATGGTTCACTTGTGATATTTCCTTCCTTCATGATTCTTCTTGTATGGGATCATGGTTTCTTTTGAGAAAAGCTCTTGGTCACAATACTTCAAAGTTGTTGTTGGTTTCTTCTTATTTTGCATTCCCTCAGTCTCCAAATCTTAAGCAAGATTTCCTTTACACTTGTAGTCCTTGGTGGTTTCCATGTTGGAAGTCCTTGGTCATCATGCTGAAGATGTTGAAGTCATTAGAGTTGAAGATGTTGAAGAAGTCCTTTGCACATGGTGTAGTCTTTGGCCATGGGTAGGTTTTTTTCCATCATGTTGAAGTAGAAGAGGTGTAGAGTTAAACCAAAATGGTTGAGGAAAGAGCTTACAAGTGCTTTGTAAATAAGTCCTTGGAACAAAACAACTCCTATATTTCTAAGGGTATTTGTCCAATCCTAGGTTTACAAATCCTACAGGCAACACAATGCTCTGATACCATCTGTAGAAGTCCCAACCCAATAAGGTAGAGTCCTCCTGTGTTTTACAATGCTAGTCCCTGGATCAATAGCTAGCATCCACAGTTAAGATGTAATATCAAGATACAAAGGTCATAATATAAATTTATAACCAGGAATAACATAAGTTTATTACATCAAACATAGCTCATTAGGCTATTACATTACATTTGCAGCGGAATAACTATAAGTATGGGTCCATCATCTTGAAAGTGCCACAGGAAGATGTTGGTTGTAGATTTTGTAGTCCTAGTCAATCAAACAATCTTCATTTTAAAATCAATCAACCTGCAATATTACAAGTTACAGCCACAAGGGTCAATACATTTTGAATTGTATTGGCAAGCTTCACTTTTATGTATAATAGGAGTGGATCCTATCATTATATGCATATTTGGCTAAGTAGAGTTAAGGCTTATTTGCATAATGCAATATTTTATCCTATCTTTTCAAAAGGGTTTTAAAGTCTTTTGTCAAATTTCTTTTCCAAGTTTCTTGAACTCCTTGGTAGAAACTCAAGTGTTCAAATCCTTGTCAAAATCCCTTGAGCATCCTGGTAACCCCAAGTGCAACAAGTTTTATCAAAACTCATGAGTTCCTTGGTAAAACCCCAAGTACTTCATGTTCTTGAGCACCTTGGTAACCCCAAGTGCAACAAGCTTTACAAAATCTCTTTGAATTCCTTGGTAGACACACAAGGGCATCAAGTTTTTATATTAGAAGTTGGAATGTCGAGATCTCCCATAGTTCAAACTTTAGTTGCTCAGTATTATCCATAACCGGGGACACGGCTAAGTACTTAGATTTTATTATCTTCTGCAGAAGGAGTACACTTTACCCACATGACACAATCCCATCTTGTTGCCACCAGTGGCCTACTGGATTAGTGCTCACCAAGATGGAGTACTGGCAGACTGAGAATGTGACGAAGTCTTTCCATAAGGTCCTCCCATACATCATTGCTAGCTTTGTCTTCAGCCCCCATGAAGCATTCCAGATCCCCATGTCCAGTAACTAAAGACAATGCATGGGTCTTCCTAATGTAATTGACTAAGCCAGAGCCATAATAGCATGTGGTTGTACACGAAAGCCACAATTGGAGAAGCATGTTTGATCTCTAAGTTTCCTAGGTGGTTTTCTTTTGGAGCACAACACAAAGTGATTGCCATAGACATGGTTCCCTTTTGTTGCCACCTTCTCCAAAACTTAAAGTATCCTCCACCTAGGTGGTTCATTGAGTCCTTGTTTTATTATGTAAAACACAAGTTCTTTTCTCAACCTTTGTAAAATCTCAACATGTATCTCTTTTTCAAAATATACCATATAGCATGGCTAAGCATGTACAACTTTGATGTTTTCACTAAGGAGTGTTTAGGGAATCCTATTAGGATTTAGCATAGCATAAGTATAAAATATCTTTTCATGCATATTTTCAAAATTCCACTAAGTATAGTAATAAAAATAGTAGGACTTTTGTATGATAGTGTAACTTGCCTTTTTGGTAGGGAATGCGGGTTCACTTCCTTGATCTTGCTAGTTTCACACTTTGCTAATTTCACTACAAGTCAATCAAGCAAATCACCAAATCAACTAACATTCCAAACCAAGGTTAAACAAACAATCTCACACACATAGCAATGGAGTCTAAGTCATGCAAAGGAGGTTCTTTTTGCAAGGTTGGTCTCTACTAGGTTTATAAACTTTGTATGGTCCAAATTGGTCATTTACCAAAATGGCAAAGTTATTTGCAATTGGGTTTTATCTTAAGACCATTTTAATATTCATTCATCATTTTATGTGGTGAAAATTATTCTTATCAAAGCAAAACTTTAGGTTTATCACCAAGTGAGTTGTCCTTGGCAAGGTTTGATGTTTTGGGTCAGTAAGTTTTGGTCCAAAACATTTTCCCAAAGTTTTCCTTGCAAAAACATTTCCATGATAAAATCAAGGATTTTATTTGGTTAGAAAATGGCTAAGTTAAATAATTCAACCTATATTTTACCAAAATCATTTTTAACACTATGGGTTGGTTCCTAGGGTCAGTAAGGTCACACAATTCCATTTTGCAAAAGATTTAATCCTTAAATCAATTTTAAATAATTTTTATACTCTAAACAAGTACACAAATGTTTCTGCAAAATTCAATCAAGCTAACAGATACTATTTTCAAAACTAAGGCCATGGTTAGCTAGGGTTTGTTCTCCTGAATCCATTGATATAAAATTTGCCCAATTTGGACGTGTGGATCCAAAGTTATAAGGATTTGAAAATCACAACTAAATCAGATTTCAAATCTGTTTTAAACAGAACAGGGGACACGCGTCGTATTTTAACTGGCCGGTACCGGTTCGCTGCGGATCACGCTGTGGAGCGTTGGATCTGATGTGAATCGTGCGGCTCAGATGCTCCTGTACCGTTTCGCTTAAGTCACTCTGTCTACGCCGCAGGATGGGAATCTAACGGTTCTCGTGTGCTTGACTAGAAGCTGGCGGCGCTAGGTCGACGACGAGCGGCAGAACGGCTAGCTGGCGGCGGCGCTAGCGAAATAGGACGCGAAAAAGAGGGGGAGATGCTTACCAGGCTCAGGTGAATACGGCGATGCTCAACGTGCGGTTGACGAGGCAAGGAGCGCTCGGGGTCGGGCAGAATTCCTCGCCGGAGTTGGTTCTGGCGACGGACGCGCTCGGTCGAGGTCGAAGACGGCTCTGTGGTTCGCGAGAAGACAAACGGAGGGTTGGGTTAGCTGCGTAGGATCATGGCAAGGATGTGTGCGTGATCCAGAGGGTACGGGGTGGTCGGAATTAACCTGTGGGCGTCGTCGGAGTTGAGGCGGACGACGGTGGCGGTAGGAGTCGTCGCTGCAGATCGCCCTAAGGTAAAACAGGAGCATATTTAGATGCGCAAGAGCAAGGCGATGCAGGGTGCATGAACGAGAGAGGTCGGGGCGGTCAGATACTACCTGTGGGCTTCGCCGGAGATGAAGCAGACGGTGGCGACGGTGGTCGTTGTCGAAGGCGAGGTTACAGGGTACCCGCGGTCGAGCTGGATGCACTAACAGATGCGCCTGAGAGTGGGGATGCTGTGAGCTTGGTCAGGGGAAAGAGGGGCGGTGAGTCTTGGCCGGAATTGGCGAGGTGGATCGTCGGAGTAGCAGCGACACAGAGGGAAATTGGGGCGGCCTGGAGGCAGAGGGGAGGCAGTGTCTGGGGAAAAACGGAGGAGAGAGCGAGGCGATTAAAAGGGCGTGGTCGCGGCGAGGGATTAACGCGGCGTTAAGGCGAATTAAACGCGCGGAATCAAGGCCTGCAACGGCAGCGAGGGGGAAGAGGCGTGGTTCGCGCGAGGAAGAAGACGGCTGGGAGAGTGGGGTCCGCTGGTCAGTGGGAAATGAAAGGGAGGGAGGGTCCACCAGTCATTCCCTCAGTGGGTTTGATAACGCGTGCGAATCGTTTTCTTTCGGGGTGAGGGAGCTAGGCTGTTTCTGGGCTTGTTGGGCCGGCTGGGCGAGATGGTTGGGCTGCTCTATTTTTTTCTGTCTGGATCCTTTTTCTTTTTCCATTTCTGATTTCTGTTTTGAATTTCCAATCAAACAAACATCAACCAAATCAATTCAAACAACACTCAAATTTGTAATATTGAAAATAGTTCTGTTTAGTAATATGGTCAAAAGCCCAAAATAAAATAATAAAAACTTTATTAATCCAATCTTTAATTAAAATAAAAAGGAACTTTATTTATTTAACATGGTTTGATTTATTTAATAAAAATTTCATTTGATAACACTTTTCAAATCTAAATCAGTAGGTTTAATTGGAAATAAAGAATATTTGGAGGATTTGTTTTAAAACATAATAACCTCTTATTTTAGGGTCCATTATTAATTAAATAAAATGGGCCTTAGTTATTAAATTAAAATAGAGTTTGATTCCATTAATAAAGTCTTTATTTGAAACCTAGATATTTTCAAAGCCCAATCAGTAGGTTTTATTTGGAAATATTAAATACTTGGAAACTTTATTAAATTAAACAAATAAGTCCTTGATGGTTTATAAATGATAGAACCTTTATTAATAAAACTTGGATAATAAACCCTTATTAATTTGTTTTTAAATAAACCTTTGCTAATTTTATTTAGAATAAAATGTTTTTAATTCCAAAGCTTGGCCAAGGTTTAATTTGGCTTTATAAAATAATCTTTTATTTAAATCCATCTTTTCTTCTGAATACCAAATCTTAAAAAGATCCAAAATAGTAATTCCAAAACATTTTTAATTTCCTTTATTAAATGTTTATCTTTATAAATCTTTTTAGGATTTTATTTGATCAAATGGTTTGAGGTTCCTTTTAAATTCAAAAAGTTTCTTCTGGCTCTGAAAATCAAACAAAGTTTTATTTTTATTAATTTATTTTCACATTACAAGATTTGGAAAATCTTGGGATGTGACAAATGATCAGCATGGAAGAAAGCTATCCCAAAAGAGTTTATGATAACAAGGATAACAAGAATGTTGTTCTAGATGGAGAACCAACTTGCATTATTTGTGGAGACAAGGATCATACTTCCAAGGAGCATGAAGGACAATGCCCCAATTGTGAAGAAGAACATTCTGTTGGACAATGTCCCACCTCTCAAGCTACCTGTTACCTTTGTGAAGGAAACGACCATGTCCCTATCCAATGCCTTATCTATGCCATGGTGGAAGAAAGGAAACAAGAAGGATCCAAGTCTACCAAAGGAAAAGGACCACTTATACCTCCAAACAAGACAACCCAATTCAAAGGATCAAAGAAACCCAAGAAACCAAGACCAGACATGAACCTGGTGCAATGTCATAAATGTAAGGAAATGGGACACTATTCCAGTGAGTGCCCAGAGAACAAGAAGAATAAAGATATTGACCAAGTTTGGTGCAACAACTGCAAAGAGTTGGGTCACTATGTAGCAACTTGTCCACAAGAGCCACGTAAAGAACTCAAGGACATCCATTGTTTCAACTGCAAGAATCCAGGACATTATGCAAGCAACTGTCCAGAAAAGATGAAGAACAAGTTGAACAAGCCTATGGAGAAACTCAAGCTTGGCCCATGAGTCAAGCATGGAAATTAAGGACTCCATGCAAATGTTTGCTTAGAGAAATTTCCCAGGATCCCAAGAAGGACAATATGTAATTTTTGTTTGAAAAATTTTAAGGGTGGTAGTACCCTAGTTGTCTTGGAACATGCTGGTAACCCTAACCTTCCCAAATCTCGGGACGAGATTTATTTTAAGGGTGGTAGCCTGTCACATCCCAAGATTTTCCAAATCTTGTAATGTGAAAATAAATAAATAAAATAAAATTTTGTTTGATTTTCAGGGCCAGAAGAAACTTTTGAATCCAATTGGAAATCTTCAAACCTATTTTGAACAAAGAAATCCTAAAGGGATCAAAAAGATAAATAATTAGTAAAGGAAAAATAAAAATATTTTACTACTACTTTGAAATCTTTTTATAAAGGCTTTGACTTTCAAAGGGAAAAGAAATATTTAAATAAAGACTATTTTATAGAGCCAAATTAAACTTTGGCCAAACTTTGGAATTAAAACATTTTGTTTGGAATAAAAATAGCAAAAGTTGATTTAAATAAATTAATAAGGATTTAATATCCAACTTTATTTAAATAAAAGGTTTTACTACTTTAAGTGAAACATCAAAATTTATTAAAATAAGTTTCCAAGTATTTTGTACTCTCAAATAAAACCTACTGAGTGGTTTTGGCTTTAATTTTAGATTTCAAAATAAATATCTCAATAAAACAAATCCTATTTGATTTAATAATGTAAGTCTATTATATTTAACTAATAATGGACTCTAAAATAAAAGGTTATTTTGTTTTAAACAAGTTTCCCAAATATTCATTATTCCCAAATAAAACCTACTAATTTGATTTTGAAAATATTTGGATTTCAAATGGAGATTTTAATAATTAAATCAAACCCTATTTTATTAAATAACTAAAGAACCATTTTATTTAATTAAAGAATGGATCTTAAAAAGAATAAAAATTATTATTTTATTTAGGATTTTGGTTTATGTTTCTGAACAGAACCAAATTCATAGTTGCAAAGTTTGTTGATTATTTGAATTGATTTGAATGTTGTTTGGTTGATTGAAATTCAAAACAGAAATCAGAAATAGAAAAAGAAAAAGTTACAGAATAAAAAAAAATGGATTTGGACCTAGCCCAGCCGGCCAAGCCCAGGAAGCCCACCAACCAGCCCAGCTATTCCACCCGCGACGAAACGTTTTTCACTCGCAACCAGACCCGCGGTGTGACCGACTGGTGGACCCCTTCCTCACTCTTTTCCCCACTGACCAGCGGACCCCACTTCTCCAGCCCGTCTCCTTCCTCGCGAAGACCACGCCGGCCGTTTCTACCGTTGATGCCGCGCGTTAATTCGCAGTAATGCCGCAGTGATGCCGCCCAGCGACCTCGCCCTCTTAAGCACCCACTCTCCCTCTCCATTTCCCCTCAAGCTCCTCCCTCTCTCTGCCCCCAGGCTGCGATTATTTTGCCCTGCACCATCACTGCTCCGATGAACTTCCTTCCCAAATTCCGGCCAACACCCACCACCTCCTGCCTCCCCGAGCACACTAGCAGACTCCCCACTCCCAGACAATCCTCCCTGTGCTCTTCGTTCGACCGCGGGCGCCCCAGAACACCGTCCTCGACAAACTCCAAGCACCGCCGCGTCTGTCTCCAACTCCGGCGCGTTCCCCAGGTGAAATCCGACCGCCCCTCTGCTTCTCGATCACGCGAGCATCTTCGCCTTGGTTTTACGCACCTGACCATACTCCTGTCCTGCCTCCGTGTGATCTACAGCGTCGCCTTCGACCGCGGACAGAACCGCCCGACGCCGACGAAGTCTCCAGCGAGCAATCGCCACCGTTCCCGTGCGCCCCCTGCATCGTCGACCACACGTTGAGTTTCCCCAGCCAACTGCGACCTCGGTGAGCCTACTCCCTTCCTCTCTCACCTCCTGTTTCGCTAGCGCCGCCACTGAACGACCGTCGCCACCGTCCACCGCAGCGCAGCGCCGCCAGTTAGTGGTCTGATTGATTGCGTCTGTTAGATCTAGATCGTAAGACTGTAATAGAACATAAGCGAAGAGGTATCGTGTGCCTCTGCGCCGCTCGATCTAAATGAGATCCTACGGTCTGCAGCGCGTGATCCACCCCGAACCGGTACCGTCCAACCAGAGTGTGCCGCGTGTCCCCTGGTTTGTTTAAAAACAGATTGGAATCAGAATTATTTGCAAACTTCAAACCCTTGTAACTTTCAAACCACACGTCCAAAAATTACAAATTTTATATCAATGGATTCAGGAGAGCAAGCCCTAGCCAACCATGCCCTTAGTTTAGCAAATAGTATCTGTGAGCTTGTTTGAATTTGCAGAAACTTTTGTATGCTTGTTTGGAATAGAAAAATGATTCAAAAATGTTTATAAGATTGAAACCTTGGCAAATTAGCTTGTGGTGAACTCAATTGACCCTAGGAACCAACCCTTGGTGTTAAAAATGGTTTTGGTAAAATTTAGGTTGGATTATTTGACTTAGTCATTTTCTAGCCAAATAAAATTATTGATTGTTATTATGAAAATGTTTCTGCAAAGAAAACTTTGGGAAAGTGTTTTGGACCAAAACTACTGACCCAAAACAACAAATCTTGAGAGTTAGAAACTTTTGGTGAAGACTTAAAGGTTTTAGATTTAATAAAACTATTTTCCACCACATAAAATGTTGAATGGATTTTAAAATAGTTTTTGGGCAAAACCCTCTAACTAATGACTTTGCCATTTTGGTAAATGACCAATTTGGACCTTCCAAAGTTTAGAAACCTAGTGGAGACCATCCTTGCAATAGAACCATCCTTTGCATAATTATGCATGACTTAGATTCCATTACTTTGTGAGTGTGAAATTGTTTGTTTGACTTTGGTTGGGAATGTTAGTTGATTTTTGTGTTTGCTTGATTGACTTGTAGTGAATTTAGCAAAGTGTGAGACTAGCAAGATCAAGGAGAGAACCACCATTCCCTACCAAAAAGGCAAGTTACACTCTCATACAGAAGTCCTACTATTTTCATTATACTTAGTGGATTTTGAAAACATGCATGAAAATGATTTATACTTATGCTATGCTAAATCCTAATAGGATGCCCTTACTTTCCTTAGAGAAAATCTTGTAGTTGTAAATGCTTAGCCATGCTATATTTTGAAAAGAGATACATGTTGAGATTTTACAAAGGTTGAGAAAAGGACTTGTGTTTTACATAATAAAACAAGGACTCAATGAACCACCTAGGTGGGGGATACTTTAAGTTTTGGAGAAGGTGGCAACAAAAGGAACCATGTCCATGGCAATCACTTTGTGTTGTGCTCCAAATGAGAACCACCTAGGAAACTTAGAGATTGAACATGCTTCTCCAATTGGGGCTTTCGTGTGCAACCACATGCTATTATGGCTCTGGCTTAGTCAACTACATTAGGAAGACCCATACATTGTATTTAGTTACCGGACATGGGGATCTGGAATGCTTCATGGGGGCTGAAGACAAGCTAGAAATGATGTATGGGAGGACCTTTTGGAAAGACTTCGTCACATTCTCAATCTGCCAGTACTCCATCTTGGTGAGCACTAATCCAGTAGGCCACTGGTGGAAAAAGGATGGGATTGTGACATGTGGGTAAAGTGTACTCCTTCTGCAGAAGATAATAAAATCTAAGTACTTAGCCGTGTCCCCGGTTATGGACAATACTGAGCAACTAAAGTTTGAACTATGGGAGATCTTGACATTCCAACTTCTAAAATAAAAACTTGATGCACTTGGGGGTACCAAGGAATTCAAAGAGATTTTGTTAAGCTTGATGCACTTGGGGTTACCAAGGTGCTCAAGAGATTTTGCTTAACACTTGATGTACTTGGGGTTACCAAGGAACTCATGAGATTTTGATAAAACTTGTTGCACTTGGGGTTACCAAGTAGCTCAAGAGATTTTTTGACAAGGACTTGAACACTTGAGTTTCTACCAAGGAGTTCAAGGAACTTGGACAAGAGATTTGACAAAGGACCAAAACCATTTTTGAAAAGATAGGATAAATGTTGCTTTATGCAAATAAGCCTTAAACTCTACTTAGCCAAATATGCATGTATGATAAGATCCACTCATAATATACAAAGTAGTGAAACTTGCCAATACAATTCAAATGTATTGACCCTTGTGGCTGTAACTTGTAATGTTGCAGGTTTGATTGTCTTTAGTGAAGATTGATTGATTAGGATTACAAAGTCTACAACCAACATCTGCCTGTGGCACTTTGAAGATGAAGGACCCATGACTATAGTTATTCCGCTGCAATGTAATGTAATAGCCAAATGAGCTATGTAAGATGTAATAAAAATTATGTTATTCCTGGTTATAAAGTTATGTTATGACCTTTGTATCTTGATATTACATCTTAACTGTGGATGCTAGCTATTGATCCAGGGACTAGCATTGTAAAACACAGGAGGAATCTACCTTATTAGGTTAAGACCCCTACACCCTAAGCCACGTAAAACTTGCAATGGATAAATTAGAGGCGTCTAGTTTAGATTGTTGCTGGGCTAGTGTTATGATATGGTAGTGTTGTAAGTAGAAGTATGAGATGATACTCTTACAACACACATAGCGTGTAAAATCCATAGACCTTGGATTTACACATATAGGTATGATAGTGATCATCCCACGATGCACATGATAGAGATCATCTGCGGGAACCATATAATTTCACTAATAAACATATGATGTTTGATAGCATCTTTATATTGCTTGTTTAGCGCTTTGTTAGCATAATAAGATGATCCCTCATTTAAATATCAAGATAAGAATGTGTTCTTCCTTTAGTATGCACCGATTATGTTTTCGTCGCTCCAAGACATCACGTGATGATCGGGTGTTCTTGGATCCACGACCATATTTCGGGTGTAAAACAGTTACACATGCTAATACTAAGGTTCTAACTTGGCGAGCCTAGCATGTACAGACATGGCCTCGGAACACGGACCGAAAGGTTAAGCATGAGTCATATAGTTGATATGATGCCCATTTGATGCTCGCCTTTGAAGCTATACCGACTCACGTGATGATCGGACTTGGTGTAGTGGATTTGGTTCATGTAATCACCAAAAAGGCACGAGGGATGTCGTTTTTGAGTGGGAGTTCATTCGTAATATAGATTAGTTGAACTCAATCTATCATACACTTAGTCTAAACTTTACAAATTCTGTTGTAGATGGCACCACCTGCTTTTAATTTCAATGTGTTCATGGAGAAAGAGAAACTAGCAACGAACGGTAGCAACTTTACCGAATGGGCCATGAATTTGAGGATTCTCCTCTTTGCTGCACAAAAGCAATATGTGCTAGAAGCGCCGTTAGGCCCCCTACCTTTAGATGATGCCCCTGACGAGGAGAAGAATGTCTATCAGACTCGTCAGGAGGACCACAACTTAGTTCATTGCGGCATATTGTATGGGCTAGAGCCGGAACTTCGAAAGCGTTTCGAAAATGGAAATGCATTTGATACAATGGGTGAGTTGAAAATGATTTTCGACACACATGCTGCTGTAGAGAGCTACAACGCTTTAGAAAAGTTCTTTAGCTGCATGATGGAAGAGCACATCTCCGTTAGTGAGCATGTACTCAAGATGTCGGGTTACGCCGATAAGCTTGTGTCCTTGGGAATATCGATTCCCATTGACTTAGGCATCCATCGTGTTCTGCAGTCTCTGCCACCTAGCTATAAGGGCTTCGTGATGAACTATAATATGCAAGGCATGAAGAAGTCTCTCCCCGAGCTTCTGTCAATGCTTAAAACTGCAGAAGTGGAGATCAAAAAGGAACATCAAGTGTTGATGATCAATAGGAACACTGGTTTCAAGAAAGACAAGAAGGGAAAACGGAAGGGAAGTAAGGGCGGAAAGCCTGTTGCCGCGCCTGAAAAGAAACCCCGAGTTGGACCTAAGTCTGATTCCGAGTGCTACTATTGTAAGGGGACTGGCCACTGGAAGCGCAACTGCCCCAAGTATCTGGCAGACAAGAAGGCCGGCAAGGCAAACAAAGGTATATATGATATACATGTTATTGATGTGTACTTGACTAGTGCTCGCAGTAGCACCTGGGTATTTGATACCGGTTCAGTTGCTAATATTTGTAACTCGAATCAGGGGCTGCGGAACAAGCGACCGCTAGCAAGGGGTGAGGTCAAGATGCGTGTCGGCAATGGATCAAGCGTTGATGTGATCGTTGTCGGAACGCTGCCTCTCCATTTGCCGTCGGGATTAGTTATAAACTTGAATAATTGTTATCTGGTGCCTGCACTAAGCATGAACATTGTATCTGGATCGTCTTTGATGCGAAGTGGTTATTCATTTAAATCCGAGAACAATGGTTGTTCCATTTATATGAATGAAATCTTTTATGGTCATGCACCGATGATGAATGGTTTATTTCTATTAGATCTCGATGATAATGTTACACATATTCATAATGTTGATGCTAAAAGGATTAAACTTAATGATGATATATCCGCATATATGTGGCACTGCCGTCTAGGTCATATTGGCGTTAAACGCATGAAGAAGCTCCATTCGGATGGACTTTTGGAATCACTTGATTATGAATCATTTGATACATGTGATCCATGCCTTATGGGCAAGATGACTAGAACGCCGTTTTCCGGTTCAATGGAATGGGCGACAAATTTATTGGAAATCATACATTTTGATGTATGTGGTCCAATGAGTGTGTCGGCGCGAGGTGGATATCGTTATTTTGTTACTTTCACGGATGATTTGAGTAGATACGGTTATATCTACTTGATGAAACACAAGTCTGAAACCTTTGAAAAGTTCAAGGAATTTCAGAATGAAGTGGAAAATCATCGTAATAGAAAGATCAAATTTCTACGGTCCGACCGTGGAGGTGAGTATCTAAGTTACGAGTTTAGCACTCACATGAAAGAGTGTGGAATTGTTTCACAACTCACACCTGCCGGAACACCACAGCGAAATGGTGTGTAGGAACGTCGTAATCATACTTTATTAGATATGGTTTGATCTATGATGTCTCTGACGGACTTGCCGTTGTCATTTTGGGGTTATGCACTAGAAACTGCTGCATTCACTTTAAATCGGTCACCATCTAAATCCGTTGAAAAGACACCGTATGAATTGTGGTTTGGAAACAAACCTAAGCTGTCATTTCTTAAAGTTTGGGGATGCGATGTTTATGTGAAGAAACTTCAACCGGATAAACTCGAACCCAAAGCGGAAAAATGCGTCTTCATAGGATACCCTAAAGAAACTATTGGGTATTCCTTCTATCACAGATCCGAGGGCAAGGTTTTTGTTGCCAAGAATGGATCCTTTCTATAGAAAGAGTTTCTCGCGAAAGGTGTGAGTAGTCGGAAGGTAGAACTCGAAGAGGTTGTGCAACCTTCTCTTCAAAGTATGGCGAGTAGCGCAGCGCCGGAAGTTGTTCCGGAGTTGGCTCCACCTGTTGAAGAGGGAACTAATGATAATGATCATGAAACTCCAAAAGAGAGTACTACCGAACCTCGCAGGTCAAACAGGACGCGTGCAACTCCCGAGCTGTACGGAAATCCTGTCATGAATTTCATGGTTGATGAAAATGATGACCCTGCGACTTATGAAGAAGCAATGATGAGCCCGGATTCCAACAAATGGTTAGAAGCCATGAAATCCGAGATAGAATCCATGTATGAAAATCAAGTTTGGAACTTGGTGGAATTACCTCACGACCGAAAGGCCGTGGAGAACAAATGGATTTTCAAAAGGAAAACTGATGCTGATGGTAATGTGACCGTCTATAAAGCTCGACTTGTCGCAAAGGGGTTTCGACAAATTCAAGGAGTTGACTACGATGAGACTTTCTCTCCCGTAGCGATGCTAAAGTCAGTTAGGATTATGTTAGCAATTGCTGCATATTTCGATTATGAGATATGGCAGATGGATGTCAAAACCGCGTTTCTCAATGGTAATATTGAAGAAGAGTTGTATATGATACAACCAAAGGGTTTTATCGATCCTAAGGATGCTAACAAGGTGTGCAAGCTTCAGCGATCCATCTATGGATTGAAGCAAGCATCACGAAGTTGGAATCTCCGCTTTGATGAGGTGATCAAAGAGTTTGGATTTGTCCAAACTTATGGAGAAGCTTGTATTTACAAGAAAGTAAGTGGGAGCAATGTGGCATTTCTGATATTATATGTGGATAACATATTATTGATCGGAAATGATATAGATCTTTTAAACAGTGTTAAAAGTTATCTAAACAGCAAATTTTCAATGAAGGACCTAGGTGAAGCGTCATACATATTAGGCATAAAGATCTATAGAGATAGATCTAGGCGCCTAATAGGGCTATCGCAAAGTACATACCTTGATAAGATTTTAAAGAAGTTTAAAATGGACGGAAGTAAGAAGGGGTTCTTACCTATGTTGCAAGGCAAGACATTGAGTAAGACTCAAAGTCCGGCTTCAGCGGAAGAAAGAGAGATAATGGACAAAGTCCCCTATGCTTCAGCCATAGGCTCTATAATGTACGCCATGCTATGTAAAAGTCCGGATGTGGCACATGCTATTAGTTTGACTAGTAGGTACCAATCGGATCCAGGTTCGGAACACTGGATAGCGGTCAAGAATATCCTTAAGTACTTACGAAGAACTAAGGATATGTTTCTTGTATACGGAGGTGAAGAAGAGCTCGTCGCTAAGTGTTATGTCGACGCTAGCTTTGACACCGATCCGGATGACTCTAAGTCTCAATCCGGATACGTATTTCTCATGAATGGCGGAGCGGTTAGTTGGAGGAGCTCCAAACAACCTGTGGTAGCGGGATCAACAACGGAGGCCGAATATGTTGCTGCTTCAGAAGCGGCTCAGGAAGCAGTTTGGATGAAGGCGTTCATATCCGAACTAGGAGTGGTGGCAAACGCGTTGGACCCAATGGTGATCTATTGTGACAACAATGGTGCCATTGCCAATGCCAAAGAGCCAAGGTCTCACAAGCATTCCAAGCATATTAAGCGCCGGTTTCACTCCATCCGCGAGCATGTCAAGGATGGAGATATAAAGATTTGTAAAGTACATACGAATCTCAATGTAGCAGATCCGTTGACTAAAACTCTCCCTAGAGCAAAACATGATCAACACCAGAACTCAATGGGTGTTAGATTTATCACTATGTAACTAGATTATTGTCTCTAGTGCAAGTGGGAGACTGAAGGGAATATGCCCTGAGAGGCAATAATAAAGTGTTTATTATGTGTATTCCAAGTATATGATAGATGTTTATTTTGCATGCTATAATTGTATTAATACGGAAACGTTAATACATGTGTGTTTAATAAACAAACAGAAAGTTCCTAGTTATGCCTCTCTCATAAACTAGCTCGTTGATTAACAAGATGATCAAGGTTTCCTGATCATGGACATTGGATGTTGTTAATAACGGGATCACAACATTAGTGTAATGGTGTGATGAACATTCATCCGAAGTATAGCATTACGATCAAAGTCATTGAGTTTATATTGCTATAACAACTTACGAAGTGATCCTAATCCTTAGACCATGAGATCATGTCAATCACTAACACCGGAAGAGTTTCTTGATAACATCAAACGTCACACCGTAACAGGGTGATTATAAAGATGGATTCAGAACTAATAAAGTGTTATGTTGAGGCTCATGGATCGAGAGTGGAATTTGTTCATCCCGTTGACGGATAGATATACTCTGGGCCCTCTCGGTGATATCACATTGATTAGCTTGCAAGCAAGTGATTTGATCACTAGAATGTTATATCACAGGAACGAGAAAAGAGTGCATGTCGTTAACGAGATCAAACTAGGTATGGAGATACCGATGATCGCATCTCGGACATGTAATATATCGTGAAACAAAGGGATTAAGATACTAGCGTAAAAGGTTCCGACGATCACAAGAAAGTCATCGTTGAATGTGTGGGAGTCAGTATGGGTCTCCAGATCCCGCTTCTGATTATTGATCCGAGAGGGGTCTCGATCATGTCCGCATTATTCACGAACCGTAGGGTGACACACTTAAGAGACACCAACATCCAATTGGAGAAAATGTTTCATGCCGAAAGAATGAACAAGCGCAGGAATTTATTTCACTAGATACCGAAACAGGTTTTCGGGTGAAATTGCATAAAGTGGTTATGCATGTGAAATACAATTCTAGCAAGGGGTTATTTGTGAATGTTTGTCATTAAAGTAATTGACAAAATTCTGAATAAAATAAAAGATTTTTATTTAATGAGAGTTGCATTAAATTTGGTGGAAATTTAATGGGAATTTGAGTGGACTTTTGAGTGGAGGGAATTTAAAGGAGATTTGTGAGTGGAGTTTCCACCCACATGAAGAGGGGAGGGCAAAGGGGCAGCCCCATGCACCGGCCACCCCCTTGGGGTTCCCCCCTCCTCCTATAAAAGGAGCCCCCCTCCTCACTTGTCTCTCACACCTCCTCGTGAAGGATCTCTCTCCCCCTCTAGAATTTATCCCCCATGGTCTCGGACTAGCGAGATACATGTTCCCGGTGGCCATTCGGCAAGAAATAGTTGTTCTTCCGCTGCATCGCTGGAGCGAGTCGGCGGAGGTTGCTCGGTGCCTCGAACGTGTGTGCGAGCACGGATGCGCTGCTGATTTGCGGCGCTAGGACTTCCTCTCGATCTTGAGATCGGCAAGAGATCGTCTACATCAACCACGAGTTGAACTCGTTAAGCTTTGTCGGTCTTCAAGGGTATGTTCTCTACGGATATACATCCGCCCGTTGTTTGTATCTAGTAGATAGATCTTGGTATATAGTTCACATCGTAGGAAATTTTTTGTTTTCTATGCTGCGAACCCTACACCTGGACCCCACCGATCTTGATTCCTGCGCCTATAAGAAGCCTCTGATGGGAAAAAACCCTAAACAATCCAGAAGAAACCCACGAAAACCTCCGTAGAGCCGCCGCCACCGAAAGGGAGATTCGGGGGATAGAAAGTCTCTGTTCCGGCACCCTGCCGGGACGGGGAAGTGCCCCCGGAGCCATCTCCATCGCCATCTTCATCACCGTTGCTGATTCCCATGATGAGGAGGGATTAGTTCTTCGTCGAGTCTAAGGGCTCTATTGGGAGCTATGTGTTCATCTCTCTCTCTATGCATGATCTTGTTGTGGTCATGAGTTTTGTAATCTAGTAGATCTACCTTGCTACTCAAGTGCTTCAATAGATCTCTGCTCTCCCCATGTGTGTGAAAGTGACAGCGTGCGCGCCATGTGGCACTTAGGCTTGAGTCTACATAAATACTCTTTGTGCTTTAATAAATCTATGCTTTTCCCCACGTGTGTGAAAGTGACAGCGTGCATACCGTGTGTGGCACTTTGGCTAGATTGAATATTTGTTGTGAGTTATATTTGGAGTTGGATGTCTCTATGAAATTGTGGTGTTTGTTGGAACCATCTAGCGCTCAAGGTGACAGTGTGGGGTTATCTAGATTGGGGAAGGCGGACTTTGAGGAGTGTTGTTATAGCCCTACCAATGATTAGAGTGTCCAACCAGAGAGTAGTTAAGAATAGTATCATGAAGAGAGGATATTTATATGGGAGAGTGTTCACTAGTGAAAGTATGATCCCTAGGCCTTGTTTCTAAACATTGAAACACCGTTTGCTACTAGATCTGTTGTATGTTTGCTTGCTTCCTTCTTGTTGCCTTTAGGCTTTACCCCACTGTCAAGCTCTTTTCTGGCACCGTTACCCCACGTCAACAACAAGTCAGAAGCTATTTTTTGGCACCGTTACCACTTGTATTTTACTATCTCTTCACCGAACTAGTGCACCTATATTGGGTGTGTTGGGGACACAAGACTTCTTGTATCTTGATTGCAGGGTTGATTGAGAGGGAATACCTTTGACCACTTCCTACCTGAGTTCGATAAACCTTGGGTAATCCACTTAAGAGAAACTTGCTGCTGTTCTACAAACCTCTGCACTTGGAGGCACAACAACTGTCTACAAGAATAGAAGTGCGTAGACATCACTTATGCTTCAAATCTCAAAAGCATTATGTATGCAAAAATTTGCACACGCCCTTACTTGGAATTTATATCCGAGATACTTGGAATATTCCAATCAAATCCAGGATAAGACCACTGGAAGGCCGCAAAAAAATTCTTGCGTTATATGCAAGCCACTAAAGACTACATGCTTACATATAGAAGGTATGATAGTCAAGAAGTTATTGGCTATTCAGATGTTGATTATGCCAGTTGTTTGAATAGTAAGAAATCCACATCAGTCTATATGTTCACACTTGCTGGATGATACGTCAGAAACGTATCTATAATTTTGATGCTCCTTTGTATCAACTTTGCTTTGCTTTGTCTACACTTTGAGGTATTTTTATACACTTTATGGAACTAACGTATTAACAAGATGCCACAGTGCCATTTTCCTATTATCTGCTGTTTTTGTTTTTAGAAAGCTAAAAAATGAATATTCTTGGAATTTGAAGGACAAAAGCCAAACTTCATATTTTCCCCTGAACGATACGGAAAATCGAAGACGAGACGGAGGGGGACACCAGGGTGGACACACCCTAGGTGGGCGAGGGTCCCACCCTGGCCACGCCCATAGGGGGTGTGGGACCCTTGGCCCTCCATCGACCTTGCCTCCTTCGCCTATAAGAAGCCCTCGACTCAGAAACCCTAGAGAATCGACCAGAAAGCCACGAAAAGTTCCACAGCGCCGCCGCCACCGAAGGGGAGATTCAGGGGACAGAAAGTCTCTGTTCCGGCATCCTGGCGGGATGGTGAAGTGCCCCCGGAGCCATCTCCATCGATATCCATCACCGTTGCTGATTCCCATGATGAGGAGGGAGTAGTTCTTCCTCGAGGCTAAGGGCTCTATCGATAGCTATGTGTTCATCTCTCTCTATGCATGATCATGTTGTGGTCATGAGCTTTGTAATCAAGTAGATCTACTCTACTACTCAAGTTCTTCAATAGATCTCTGCTCTTCCCATGTGTGTGAAAGTGACAGTGTGCACGCCATGGTGGCACTTAGGCAAGAGTCTACATAAATACTTATCGTGCTTTAATACATCTATGCTTTTCCCCATGTGTGTGACAATGACAGCGTGCGCGCCATGTGTAGCACTTAAGCTAGATTACATATATATTCATGAGTTGGATGTCTTTATGAAATTGTGGTGTTTGTTGGAACCACCTAGCGCTCAAGGTGACAGTGTAGGGTTATCTAGATGGGGAAGGCGGACTTTGAGGTGTGCTTTTGTAGGCCTACCGTGGATTAGAGTGTCCAACCGGAGAGTAGTTAAGAGTAGTATCATGAAGAGAGGATATCTATATGAGAGTGTTCACTAGTGAAAGTATGATCCCTAGGCCTTGTTTCTAAACACTGAAACACCGTTTTCATCTAGATATGTTGCATGTTTGCTTGCTTCCATCTTTTTGCCTTTAGTCCTTACCTCACCGTCAAGCTATTTTCTGGCACCGTTAACACTTGTATTTCACTATCTCTTTGCTGAACTAGTGCACATATACACCTGACAAGTGTATTGGGTGTGTTGGGGACACAAGAGACTTCTTGTATCTTGATTGCAGGGTTGTTTGAGAGGGATACCTTTGACCACTTCCTCCCTGAGTTCGATAAACCTTGGGTAATCCACTTAAGGGAAACTTGATGCTGTTCTACAAACCTCTGCACTAGGAGGCCCAACAACTGTCTACAAGAATAGAAGTGCGTAGACATCACTAGAGGAGCCATATCTTGGAAGGGATCTAAGGAAACAATAATTACTTCATCTATAATGCAAACAGGATTTATAGCATGTTACGAGGCTACTAGGTAGTCTGTATGGCTAAAGCTTTTCATTCCCGGCCTTAAATTGGTTGATATCATTTCTAAACCACTTGTATTGTACTGCTATAATGAACTCGCACTTTTCTATATGAGTAACAACAAGTCATGCGTTGCTTCCAAGCACATTGACATTAAGTATCATGTTGTGAAAGATAGAATCCATGATCATATTATTGATGTTACATGATGACTACAAAGCACAAATCAATAAGAGTATCCAAACCATAGAGAGATATTTTCTTGAGGTATTTATGCCCCTTGTCACTATCTACCAAAGGATACTTGCAAGATGCCTTTGATTTCAGGTAAAGGGTGTTTGAAAGGTTTTGTGTTTTTATGCAAGAAAGTAATAAAAGCAAGTAAAGTAAACAAGTAATGGAAGTGTTGGAAGACGGTGTTGGAACTCAATAAGGCTAAAATGTTCTCTGGGATGTAGGATAGACCACTATAGCATATGATAATTACTCAGGATTAGGATTTATATTTCTTTCGTAATGATATGTGTGGAGAGAGATCCATAATAAGATATTCACTACAGTACTCATGAGGAGTCGCTTCTTGAATTAGGTATTGAGGTCATCTCTAAATAACCACAACGATGCCTAAGAGCAATCACTCGTACAGACCACCACAATCAAGGTTTTCCCCATGGATATCGTAATAAGCTTAGTAAATCTCTCTTAATTTCCCCTTTGGCCATTTAAGTTATAATACAATGCTTGTAGTCACAAAAATAACACTGGACATACTCCCATACATGTCCTAAGGGTATCTTCCTCTATTTAATCCCGAAGGCAAATGATATGTGGCCGACTTCACATACCATCTAGAGAGAGAGAGATCTAACACAATATCATAGACCAATGGATCATGGACCAAAGTATAGATCATATTTATTTCATTTCATAATAATTCTAGGGTTTCTCCATCTCGCAAGAACAAAATAAACTACTCACACATGGAAGCAATCAACAACAACATCATATTCATATGGATGGATGAAAGTGTAAAGATAAATCTAGTGCAAACCGCAATTGTATTTGAAATTATAACAAGATCTAATATATGGAAGAAGGGAATGATAATGGTGATGGAGTCATGGAGATGTAGTGGTTGATGATGAAGGGGATGATGTGATGTCTAACGATGATCCATGAAGCAGCAAGGATTTGCCCTTCTCCTAGTTCCTCCTCCAGATCCCTCTCTGGCGTGGTGTTTCGAGGCTAGAAATTTCTGTGAATGTCGGATCTCAGATCCATCTTCGCGTGTTATGGGGCGGATGCGCTAACAGGTGATATAGGCAGACGGTACAGTTAATCTCCGCCCATACCATAGGTCGTTAAACCCTCTATAACCTTTCTTCGCTTCCTCTCTTCTCCCAGGTGCGTGGAAAAATAATTTAAATAACATTTATCACCTAGAAATATCATATTACTACATAACATGACATTCCCAATTGATATATTCACAAAAGTTTTAATAATTCGGTATTCTATTGAAACAAGGGCAAAAGGTGCGCACGAACGCAATAAAATACCAAAAATCCTACTATATTTGTGCAAAAACATAAGGAAGGTGTTTGGTTTGTAAATTTGTAATATAACATGTTTATGATGTTAACCGATTACGTTAGATTGTGTTTGGTATGATAGCCCTATAATCAGATACAACAAAATCAGTTAACGGTGCATTACAAATCTGATTCCGCCCAACTACCTATGTAATCGGAAAGTAATATGACCGTTTCAGCGTCTCGCTTCTCCATCTTCCTCTCGATCTATTCCGGTCAAAGCTGCATGTTCCTGTCCCCTCATCATCGTCGACCGGAGAAAGATCTTATCCTCGCTGTCCCTGAGGCCAGGTACACGATCCCGCCGGCTACGGCTGCAGACCCGGCCCCGATATCTGCACCCCGCACCTCCACAGGCTATTCAAGAGGATGCACGGCAGTCTTTCAGCTCTGGAAACTCTGGGTTCCACCCGTAACTGTCACCAGCAGCTTCCCCCACCGCAACTACCTAGAAGAACAGAGGAAGACGACGTGTTTGTTCGTCGGTCATGGTTGGATGCCTACGCGAGAGTGCTTCTGCCCTAGGCCTTGCTTGACGTGCATCAACGGCCATGGAAAGGACTGGTCGAGCTAGCCCCTCCGTGTGAATCACGAAGTTGTAAGTGGGCGACTCGACCTCCTCCGTTGTCCTATCACTGCCACGAGATGGGCCGTATCACCGGAAGCTCTGTTCGTACCCCTTTTACAAAAGCAAGGCTCTGGTATTTAATAACGTTACATTACATAGCAACCAAATACGTTTCAGTTTTTTCCATCCTTTTTACATTGACAGTGTCATTCGTTTCCATTTACGTTTGTGTTACCTCTCGTGAACAAAACACCTTCAAGGTAAATATGCTTCAAAATTGGACTCATCAACTTCCCCAAGCTAGACTCTTGCTCATCCCCGAGCAAGATGGTGGCTTATGGAACAGTTCATCATGTTCATGAGGCACGAGTCATTACAATAAATGAGGCAATTTGAAGCAAAATTACAATATCAGAAATAGAACTACATCATCGGTTATATCACACTCTCACACATCACATGACTTATAATCCTCCACACCTTTTGTATCAATAGTTTAGAAGTTCGAAGATTAGGCATATTATAAAATCATCAGGTTCATTTAGATGAGAACTTGATTGAGTAATTAATAGTTTATGGTCATTGCTTGAGTACCTTTTGTCAACTTGCACTTTTTCCTTTTGTTTTTCTTATAATTCTTTGATAGCAAAGCCTTTTTTTGCTCAAAAATAGCATTGGATCGTTAATACTCTTTATGGCTCTTGTTGGTTCAAATGAATGACTATAACATGCTATCAAAATTTCTTTCTCATAATTTATGGATACTTCGTTGGTGTGGAAGAACCTAAAATCATAACGGTGGTACAAGTATCATAGCTCTCATCCTAATTCATACATCTAATCCAATAATCACGAATCAAAATTCACTTCAAATATCATAAAGTCTCAAAACTCATTAGATATAAATCTTTTCTTGGACCAAAGGAAACTAATGATGCAACTAGTGCAAATTCTGGAATTAAGAACCTAACATGCATGCAGGAAAATAAACATGTTAAAACTAAAAGATAAATTACAAGGTATTATAGATCTCCCAAGCTTGGAATCAAGTCGGTAGGATCAAATAATCCCTCACAATTATTTGATACCATGTTGCTTCGTTAATTTGGATAAGAAGCCCTGGAGCTACGAAGGCTTACACGTGGTGTCTTGTTTGTTGCTTCGAGGATGATGCGAATTCTAAGTTGCTCGCTAATTGTTTCCAACTGAGCCACAAGTGCCCTATACATCTCAATTGTTTTCTTCTATGTTTCGATGGTTCGGAGGCTAATGTCGAGGTTAGATTCGTCTAATCCTTCCATTATCTTCAGGTCCATATGATCCAGATAACGATACAATAATTCAATATGCTTAGAAGATCACGTAGAATTTATCTCGATTTTCTTGATACGGTGATCAAGTTTGTCTAGGGAGGTTTGAATCTCCTCTCCTTGCTGCTTTAGTTTCTACATGAAAGACTGTCCTTCTTTGGGATTAAGTTGAACTTCTTAGAAATTGCCTTCTTGACCCACCATAAGACTGAACACTTTACGCCCGTCCTTGACCATCTCCATCAACTTGAATCCGTCTTCGGCTCCCAGCTGATTGCACCAGGCTTCCTCTTCTTTCTTTTCCTTGGCGGATAACTCCTTGGAATCTTCCGAGACCTTTGAAGAAGATCCTTGATAGTACACTTTAGCTTGAACGATGTTCCATTGGTAAGATATAGCTGCAAAGTTCCTGGGAGATAGGAGTGACGCGGGGCAGATCTGTTTGACAAGAAAGGAAGAGAAACTTTTTGTAAGGCTTATAAAGGGTTAGAAAAGGGAAAACGCATACTATAAGTAAAATAGGTGGCCAAGAAAATAATCCCAACAAATTAGTAAAGAAACAAGATAAAAAGGAATAAATTGAGGCGGTAACGACCAGTTGTACGGGCGGTGCCCATACGACGTGCACATGCCGATATACTTACAAGATTCGCACCGACCGAAGTCGGTACAAATTTTCCAAGTAATCGGTACGGGCAGGATCAGACCGTACGGTTTGCCCATACTAGCAGTAACCGACCCTTCTTATGTCAGTAAAAGTTTTTTCAACCAAAAAGCAATGAAACAAACAAAAACTAATTAAAAGGTACAGAGGGTTTAACGAAGTGTTGTGCGGTTGAATCTAACCGTATGGTCCGATTGTACCATTCTGTAGAGAGAAAATTCAAGACGAGTGAAGGGTACTGCTAGCTTAACGGCCACTGGTATGAGTAGATGCGTCTGTACGATCCGCTTTTACAAGGTTCGAAAGACTAGCATTGGACTCGGAAAAATGCAAGGAAATCAAAAACTCAAATAAAAACAACAAAACATCAATTAGAAATTAGAAAAACAAGGTTGGGGCTACCTTACTTATCTGGTAATAATGAAATTTGCTTTGATGATTTTCCTCCCTTTAGCTTTTAGATTATCTTCTTCTTCCCTTTGAATATGGTTGATCGCAAGAAATTTCTAAAACCATTACAGAGAGAAACAAAATATTTCCTTCGTGACGGATAGTCTCTGATGGTATGCAAATTGATGACACCTTTTCTTGTGATCTCTTCTCTTCAATATCCATTGGTGTGTCAACTTGTTCTTCTCTTCTTTGAAGGATCTATAAGTGTAGAGGGAGTGTCCCATCCTTTATTTAATATAAGATGGAGTCCCCTGTGTTTACAATGCTAGTCCCTGGATCAATAGCTAGCATCCACAGTTAAGATGTAATATCAAGAAACAAAGGTCATAATATAACTTTATAACCAGGAATAACATAATTTTATTACATCTTACATAGCTCATTTGGCTATTACATTACATTGCAGCGGAATAACTATAGTCATGGGGTCCTTCATCTTCAAAGTGCCACAGGCAGACATGTTGGTTGTAGACTTTGTAATCCCAATCAATCAATCTTCACTAAAAACAATCAAACCTGCAACATTACAAGTTACAGCCACAAGGGTCAATACATTTGAATTGTATTGGCAAGCTTCACTACTATGTAGAATATAAGTGGATCCTATCATTACATGCAATTTTGGCTAAGTAGGGTTTAAGGCTCATTTGCAGAAGCAATAATTTATCCTATCTTTTCAAATGGTTTTGTTTCCTTTGTCAAGTCTATTTATCAAAATCCCTTGAACTCCTTGGTATCCCCAAGTATTCAAGTCCTTGTCAAAAATCTCTTGAGCTCCTTGGTACCCCCAAGTGCATCAAGTTTTATCAAATCTCTTGAGCTCCTTGGTAACCCCAAGTGCATCAAGTTTTCATCAAAATCTCGTGAGCTCCTTGGTACCCCAAGTGCATCAAGTTTTATTCAAAATCTCTTGAGCTCCTTAGTACCCCCAAGTGCATCAAGTCTTTTGTTTTCACTTAGAAAGTTTTATTTTAGAAATTGGAATGTTGAGATTTCCCATAGCTTCAAGCTTTAGTTGCCTAGTATTGTCCATAACCGGGGACACGGCTAAGTACTTAGATTTTATTATCTTCTGCAGAAGTAGTACACTTTACCCACATGTCACAGTCTCATCTTGTTGCCACCAGTGGCCACTGGATTAGTGCTCACCAAGATGGAGTACTGGCAGATTGAGAATGTGACGAAGTCTTTCTAGAGGGTCCTCCCATACACCATTGCTAGCTTGTCTTCAGTACCCATGTAGGATTCCAGGTCCTCATGTCCAGTAAACTGAAGACAATGCATGGGTCTTCCCAATGTAATTGACTAAGCCAGAGCCATAAATAGCATGTGGTTGCACACGAAAGCCACAATTGGAGAAACATGTTCAATCTCTAAGTTTCCTGGGTGGTTTTCTTTGGAGCACAACACAAAGAGATTGCCATAGACATGGTTCCTTTTGTTGCCACCTTCTCCAAAACTCAAAGTATCCTTGTCCACCCAGGTGGTTCATTGAGTCCTTGTTTTATTATATAAAACACAAGTCCTTTTCTCAACTTCATAAAATCTCAACATGTAACTCTTTTCAAAATATAGCATGGCTAAGCATGTAACAACTACATTGTTTTCACTAAGGAATGTATAGGGAATCCTATTAGGTTTTAGCATAGCATAAGTATAGAAATTCTTTTCATGCATGTTTCAAAATCCACTAAGTATAATGAAAATAGTAGGACTTTAGATGATAGTGTAACTTGCCTTTCTTTTGGTAGGGAATGTTGGTTCACTCCTTGATCTTGCTAGTCTCACACTTTTCTAACTTCACTACAATCAATCAAGCAAACTCAATATCAACTAGCATTCCAAACCAATAATCAATCGAACAATTCACACACATAAAACAAGAGAAACTAGGTCATGCATGCAAGCATGCAAAAGATAGTTTTATTTGCAAAGGTGGTCTCCACTAGGCTTCTAAACTTTGTAAGGTTCAAAGTGGTCATTTTCCAAAGTGGCAAAGTCATTTGCAAAAGGGTTTTATCTATAAACCATTTTTAAATCCAATCATTATTTTATGTGGTGGAAAATATTTTTATCAAAGCAACAACTTTAAGTTGTTCACCAAATAAGTTGTTGTTTCTCAAAACTTGGTGTTTAGGGTCAGTAGGTTTGATCTAAATCATTTTCCCAAAGCTTTTACTCCAAAAACATTTTCATAGCAAAAATAATATTTTTATTTGGCTAGAAATGGGCTAAATCAATTTAATCCATCCTAAATTTCTCCAAATTCATTTTTAAATCCATGGGTTGGTTCCTAGGGTCAGTAAGTTCACCACAAACTAATTTGCAAAGATTTCAACCTCAAAAACATTTTTGAACAATTTTTCTAATCTAAACAAGCATACAAATGTTTCTACAAAAACAAACAATCTAACAGATACTATTTACTAAACAAATTGCATGGTTGGCTAGGGCTTGTTCCACTGATTCCAACGATATAAATTTTGTAATTTTTGGACGTGTGGATCAAAAGTTATAGGGTTTTCAAATCTGCAAACAATTCTGTTTTCAAATTTCTATTTTAAACAAACTGGTGACACGCGGCGTGATATGACTGGCCGGTACCGGTTCGCACGGATCGCGCAACTGCAGCCGTTGGATCTAAACAGATCGCGTGGCTCAGACTAGCCCGTACCCTTTCGTTAAATGAACCTATCGTGGCCGCCAGGTGGAAATCTAACGGTGCTGGTTTGCTTGACCAAACGCGAGCGTCGCCGGCGGTGGTGCTACGGCGGCTGCAGGAAGCAAGGGAGGATGGGAACATGCTTACCGAGATCGCAGGGACGTGGTGATGCTCAAGGTACGGTCGGCTTGGCAAGGGGCGCTCAGGGTCCGTCGGAATTCCTCGCCGGAGTCAAGGACGGCGTCAGGCGGCTCTGGTCGTGGTCGGAGGCGACGCTGTCGATCACGAGAAGTCAAACAGAGGGCATGGTTAGGTGCAGGAGAGTGAGGCGAGTGTGGGAGCGTGAACGAGACGGCGTGGGGCGGTCTATGCTTACCAGGGGACTTCGCCGGAGAAGTAAACAGACGCGGCGGCGCTCAGAGCTTGTTGAAGACGACGTTCTGGGGCTGCCGCGGGTGAACGGAGGGTACAGGGAGAAGCGTCTGGGAGTGGTGAGTGTGCTCGTGTGCTCGGGGAGGCAGGAGGTGGCGAGGCTCGGCCGGAATCGGTCAGAGACGGTGGTCGGAGTAGTGAAGTTGCGAGCTCGAATTGAGACAGCCTAGGGGCAGAGAGAGGGAGGCGACTGGGGAAAATCGAAGAGGAGATGCTGGCGCTTAAGAAGGCGAGATTGTTGAGCGGAATCACTGCAGCATTTAAGCGAATTTACTCAGGGTTTGATTGACAGAGAATGGCAGCGAGGTTTGGGGAGAAGAGGTCGCGACGAGTGAGGAAGAAGGCTCGGGAGTGGGGCCGTTTCGTCAGTGGAGTGAGAGAGGAACTTGGGGTCCACCAGTCAGTCGCAGAGTGAGTGAGTAAGTGAGTGTGAAACGTTTTTCTGCGGGAGGGAGAGAGGGGCTGGTACTGGGCCTTGTTGGGCTTGGCCGGCTGGGCTGGTCCAATTCTATTTTTTTTTCTTCTGAATGTTTTTCTTTTTCCAATTCTATTTTCTGTTTTGGAATTCAAACAACAAATCAAGTATTCAAAACAATTCAAACAATCACCACACTTTACAATTGAATTTGGTTCTGTTTAACAACATAAACCAATTCCTAAAATAAAATAATATTTTTATTTTAGAGTCCATTTATAATTAAATAAAATGGACCTTAGTTCATAAATCAAATAGGTTTTAATTTATTTTAAAACTCCATTTGAAATCTAAATATTTTCAAAACCAAATCAGTAGGTTTTATTTGAAAATAAAGAACACTTGGAAAAATTGTTTAAAATAAATAAATAAGTTTTGATGTTAATTAAAATAGTAAAACCTTTATTTATAAAACTTGGATATTAAATCCTTATTAATTTATTTTAGATAAACCTTTACTATTTTTATCAAATAGAAATATTTCATTTCAAAGGCTTGGCCAAGTTTTTGTTTGGCTCATAAAATAATCCTTATTTGTAAAACTTCTATTTCATTTGAAAACCAAATCTTTTTATTAAAAGATTCAAATAGTAATTCCAAATATTTTTATTTTTCCTTTATTGAATGTTTATCTTTTTAAATCCCTTTAGGATTTATTTGACCCAAATTGGTTTGAAGGTTTCCAATTGGATTCAAAAAGTTTCTTCTCACCCTGAAAATCAACAAAGTTTTATTTTATTCATTTATTTTTCACATTACAAGATTTGGAAAATCTTGGGATGTGACAATAAGTCAAACTATTGCAAAATCAAAGTTTAACTGATCATTCTTGGATTAACATCAGTTCTTTTAAGGATTTATTTTAAGCCATTACAATCAGTATGCACTCTTACTTTTGAATCGATTATATAAGACCAACCTTATCACAATAGAAAACAAAAGTGAAGAGTTCTTTTTATGCCATGAGATAATTATTTTGAGCACCATTCAAGGTGCAGCTAGCGTGATGAATGATATTGAGTTCATCCCCATCATGGTGGCAAAGAATAGCTCCCATTGCTTCATGGTTGGCTTCACAAAACAAATCTAAAGGCTTTTTTTTCCAATTAGGTGGTTTAATGATAGGAGCATTAATAAGGGCTTGTTTTAATATGGTAAAACTAGTAAGAAAATTTTCATCAAAATCAAATATAACACCCTTTTGTAGAAGATTAGTTAATGGCCTTGAAACCTCGGAGAAGTTCTTAATAAACCTTCTATATAATCCTGCATGACCTAAGAAACTTTTTATACCTTTTGCATCATGAGGAGGACGAAGCCTTTCAATTGCTTCTATCTTTGCTTTATCGACTTCTATGACTTTTCCTGAAATCTTATGACTAAGCACTATACCTTCTTGAACCATGAAGTGGCACTTCTCCCAATTGAAGACCAAGTTAGTATCTTCGCATCTCTACAAAACTTTATGGAGATTATGGAGACAATGGTTAAATCAAGTTCCTTAGACCAAAAAAACATTCATAAATACTTCCATAATATTTTCAACATAATCAGTAAATATAGCAGCCATACATTTTTGGAAGGTGGTAGGAGCATTACAAAGGCCAAAAGGCATACGACGATAAGCATATAAACCAAAAGGACATGTGAATGTTGTCTTTAATTGGTGATGTATACGCACTTCTATTCTTGTAGACAGTTGTTGGGCCTCCAAGTGTAGAGGTTTGTAGAACAACAACAAGTTTCCCTTAAGTGGATTACCTAAGGTTTATCGAACTCAGAGAGGAAGTGGTCAAAGGTATCCCTCTCAAGCAACCCTGCAATCAAGATGCAAGAAGTCTCTTGTGTCCCCAACACACCCAATACACTTGTTAGGTGTATAGGTGCACTAGTTCAGCAAAGAGATAGTGAAATACAGGTGGTAACGTTGCCAGAAAAGAGCTTCTGACTTGTTGACGTGGGAGAGACTAAAGGCAAACTGAAATAAAGATGGAAGCAAGCAAACATGCAACAGATATAGTTGTGAATGGTGTTTCAATGTTTAGAAACAAGGCCTAGGGATCATACTTTCACTAGTGAACACTCAATAAATATATTCTCTTACTGATACTACCCTGGTTGAACACTCTAATCCATGGTAGGGCTATAACAGCACACCTCAAAGTCCGCCTTCCCCAATCTAGATAACCCCACACTGTCACCTTGAGTGCTATACGGTTCCAACAAACACCACAATTTCATAAAGACATCCAACTCCAAATATACTCATGAAATATATATGTAATCTAGCCTAAGTGCCACACACGGCGTGCACGCTGCCACTTTCACACACATGGGGAAAAGCATAGATCTATTAAAGGAAATGAGTATTTATGTAACCTCTAGCCTAAGTACCACCACGGTATGCATGATGTCACTTTCACACACGTGGGGAGAGCAGAGATCTATTAAAGCACTTGAGTAGTAGAGTAGATCTACTTGATTACAAAACTCATGACCACAACATGATCATGCATAGAGAGAGAGAGAGCGAGAGCGAGAGCGAGAGCGAGAGAGAGAGAGAGAGAGAGAGAGAGAGAGAGAGAGAGAGAGAGAGAGAGAGAGAGAGAGAGAGAGATGAACACATAGCTATCGGAAGAGCCCTTAGCCTCGAGGAAGAACTACTCCCTCCTCATCATGGGAATCAGCAACATCGATGGAGATGGTGGTGGAGATCGATGGAGATGGCTCCGGGGGAACTTCCCCGTCCCGGCAGGGTGCCGGAACAGAGACTTTCTGTCCTCCCGAATCTCTCCTTTGGTGGCAGCGGCGGTGTGGAGGTTTTCGTGGCTTTCTGGTCGATGATTTAGGGTTTCTGAGTCAGGGGCTTCTTATAGGCGAAGGAGGCAAGGTCGCGGAGGGATAGGGGGCCACACCCCCTGTGGGCACGGCCAGGGTGGGACCCGTGCCCACCTAGGGTGTGGCCACCCTGGTGTCCTCCTCCGTCTCGTCTTCGATTTTCTGTATCGGTTAGGAAAAATATGAACTTTGGTTTTGTCCCATCCAATTCCGAGAATATTCATTTTTTAGCTTTCTGAAACCAAAAACAGCAGAAAATAGGCAACTGACACTATGGCATCTTGTCAATAGGTTAGTTCCAGAAAGTGTATAAAAATACCTCAAAGTGTAGACAAAACATAGAAAAGTGGATACTAAACAAGCATGGAACATCAAAAATTATAGATACGTTTACGACGTATCAAGCATCCCCAAGCTTAACTCCTGCTCGTCCTCGAGTAGGTAAGTGATAAAAAGAATAATTTTTGAGGTGACATGCACCATCAAAACCAAGATCAAACCATTTGCAAGCATTGAAAGCTGGGATCAAAGAACTCTAAACATGAGCATGAAAGAAGTTCTAACAATAAGACATAGTAACTATGCATGCAACATGAAAGGTTACAAACAAAGATCATGAATAACAATGCATTGAAAGACGTTTGTTTGTTTCACATACAGAAAACATGGCATAGTGGCAATCGGCTTGTCCCTCATAGAGTAGCAAATAGATGCATAGGACACCTTCAAAGTTCATAAGGGTGACTAGATACAAATAGCACAAGAACAAGCAATAACAACAATATGAATCAATCAATAAGTTTTGGGACAATGCACATAGAATTAAGAATGGCAACTATGCTCTCTTAACTGGTGCCTAAAGGTAGAAGGTGGAGACTCAATAAAATGGTGGAAGAAAGGCCCTTCATAAAGGGAAGAAGTGATTTAAAGTTTCAAAAAGAGCTTCCAAAAATTATGGTACTTGTTAGCTTTCAGCCCTTATTGCCCCTATCATAACCATCTTGAAGTGATTAAGGTTAAAGTGAACAAACTATGGAGTATATGCTTGACAAAGTATAAATTGGCAATCTCATGTCCCTTGAATATGAGGGCCGCTCCTCATGCTACTCAAGTTTAGTTACTTGCAAGTTTTTGTCATAGTAAGTACATGTGTATCATAGAGAACCGCCAACGGGGTACCCCTTGCACATGGTACAGGAGCTATCCCATAACCAAAATGACAAGGCAAGCAGACAATGAGCATCTCAGCATTCTTATTATTTACCATGGGAATATGGTGCTTTTTTCTCTCTTTCCTCTTTTCTCATTTTTTCTTTTTTTCAATATCTTTTTTATAAGAAGAATGCTTCATAGATGTCACTATGGTGATGCTGCAAGTTTCCACCATGATTAGGCATGGCTTAGGCTAGCGGCCCAGGCGTTTCTCTAACACACATACATAACTCCATGTACTTACAAGCTCCCCTTTCATTTCACACCGACGACATCCATAGACAAAAGAGCATGATATCAACTGTGTACAAAGTACAAGTGCAATGTTGAAAGCGTTCCCCATGACAACACGGTTCTGCTAATTCCAATGTATAAGTGCAAGTATATACAACATAGATGACACAATGGTTCAAGTTTATTAGGGGCAAGAAATAAAATGTGCCATCAAGTTCGTGAGAGCTTTAATCACCAAGTTTTCACATAACAAAATACTTTTTAATTGGAAGATGGATGAAAACAAGAATATACTTGGATTGGTGTAACACACCATGCATAGGAATTTATAGTGGACACTTTGGAATAACTTGGTTTCTTGGGAGTTGGAAGCATGAGTAGAGCTTACTCATCCAAGTGGAGGCTAGCAAAAGACTGGGAGCGACCAACTAAGAGAGCAATAATGGCCATAATCATGCACAGCGACAAAACATTACTAATCAAAGCATAGAGTGGTACTACAATTTAAGGACTAAATGATCATAGAGACTATGGTTACTTGTTAATAGTCATAACATGGTGTGAGCATGTGCCAATTCAACCCAAACAAAGCATCAAAGGAGAATACCACAATACTATGCTTCTGCATGCTAGAACAACACATGATTCCTTATAGGCACACTAAGAAATCCAAATTGTTTGGAACAAGTCATGGTACAACAATAATCACTAAGCATAAGGTCAAAACAAAACCTAGCATAACATGCTAAAGTCTAAGTCACAGTCAAAGCAAGATCCTCTTGCACTATTTCAAGAAAGAACTTTCTACTCCTTTCCAACACCAATCAACTTATTTGAAACAACACAGCGATAACGGGGGTCCAAACTACTTTATTCAAGCAAACTAAACAAACTAAGCAAAGCAAACGAAAACTAAGATGCTCCAAGAACAACATAACTATGCATGAAACAATAAAAACAAAGTGTCTAGAAAGATCTGAGCTTTTTATTGATGAAGAAGGGGATGCCTTAGGCATCCCCAAGCTTTGATGCTTGTACCTCTTGGATATTTCTTGGGGTGACACCGGGGTGGCATCACCAAGCTTGAGCTTTTGTCCATTCTTCATCTCATTGCATCATTCTCTCTCTACACCTGAAATTTTTCCTTCATACAAAACTTCATACAATCTTCATTAGCAACATTAGTGTATTCAAAAGATAATAGACCTTTGGGTTTAGCTTTGGAAAAGCAAAACTTTTGCTAAAAACACAATATACTGTAGCAATTCCCTCAAAAAGCTCAATTTCCCAAAAAGAACCCAAAAAGGAATCAATAAGAAGCAAATGCAAATAATGGCAGAAATCTGTCAAAACAGACCAGCAGGTAAAAACCGATTTTTTCGAAGA
Organism: Avena sativa; assembly: GCA_916181665.1. Taxonomy (NCBI): domain Eukaryota; kingdom Viridiplantae; phylum Streptophyta; class Magnoliopsida; order Poales; family Poaceae; genus Avena; species Avena sativa. Next base: position 409,579,151 of record OV702281.1, on the reverse strand, counting down.
CCTTCTGTTGCTCAAATAAAAAAGTGTTGAACTTACAAAAGTTATCTAACATACTGGTGAATTTATTAGTAAATTATAAACTCAATCCGACTTACAGAGATTTGTCACGAATTTTTATGGTGGAGCACAAAAATCTGTTTCGGGACAGCAACTCCCCAAATCTTACTTCCCTCTCATTAGAGGTCATTCTTGGCACAAAAAACAAATAAAAAGGATAAGGAGAGGTCATTACTGAAGTAATAACTTTCAAGACTCAAGAAAACTTTTGGGTTATCTTCCAATAAGTACTTTTCTTTACCGCCTTTAAGTTAGGCTTGATAGTTTGAGAAGATGCTCACATAAGAAATATGAATTGAAGTAAAAGAGAGCATCAAGAAGCAAATTCAAAACACATTTAAGTCTAACCCACTTCCTATGCAAAGGAATCTTGTAAAGAAACAAATCATAAAAGCACAAAGAAACAAGCATAGGAAAGCAAAACAAGTGCAACTTCAAGATTTTCAACATAAAGAGAGGAAACTTAATATTTTCAAGACATTTGCACCATACACGTTCTGGTTTTTTCATTCCAGTGGGTGATACAATATTCTTCTTCCATTTGATTCTTCTCAGAAGGTCTATGCATACCACAAAAATTAACATGCTTATAAGATATAGTACTTTCAGAAGTTTGAGCATGTTTATTGCAATCATTAATAGCATTTTCATTTTCCATGCAAGTGTCTTTAAAAGGTTCATGATACATGTCCCATTTTTCTTTAGGAGCATTAATATGGGAAGAAAAGGCTCTATAATATCTAACAGGAATTTGAGGATCAAGACCATATTTAGCACTAAGCTCTTGAAAATTAGCAGTTTCAGTGAAAGACTTAATGCAATCATACTCATAGTTTATACCTGGTTCTTTACCTTCGTTGTTATCCCAATCTTTGGTATTACTCTGAATTGTTTCAAGAAGATCCCACTTAGCTTTGACCTTCTTACTTGTGAAGGATCCCTCTAAAAAGGTATCTAGATAGTCCTTGTAATGTCCTGAAAGCCTTGCATAAAAATTATTGATAATAATATTACTGGGGAGCTCATGAATGGGACATTTGAGCATTAATGACTTCAATCTTCCCCAAGCTTGGGCAATACTTTCTCCATCATGAGGGTGAAAATTATATTAAATATAATTCCTATCTTTATGAATTTCATGAGGAGGATAAAATTTAGAGTAAAAGAGAGATTCAAGTTCCTTCCACTCCAAATGGTGAGGATCATCTAGTAGCTCATACCACTCCCTTGATTTGTCCCTAAGTGAGAAAGGGAATAGCTTCCTCTTAACTTGGTCCATTGAAATACCCGCACACTTGAACAACTCACATAATTCATGTATAAAGAGTAAATGATCACTAGGATGGACAGTTCCATCTCCAAAAAAGCAATTATTCATAACACGTTCAACAATTTCAATAGGTATTTTAAAAGGGACACTTTCAGTATGTGGATTTAAAATATCATAAGTATCATTAGAATTACCACATATGGGGGATAAAGTATCATAAGATCAAATTTTCTTCCCTAAAGCTGGGAACTAAAAAGATCTTTCTCATAAAAACTAGCTTCCCCAAGCTTAGACGTTTTCATACCATTAGTAACAATGGTGTTCAAAAAATTCATACTAATAACATTGCTATTAGCATGCAAGGAAAGTCCCATAGGATTTTTAATTTTCTCTTCAAACACTTCAAGTTCTAACTTAGGAAAAATACTAAAAAACTCTCTAATTTTTTTGTTGTTTTCCATAAAGCCTAACTAGTGAAAACAAGAAACAAAAAGACAAAATTGCATAATCTAAAGTAAATCACTTCGAGAACTCACACCGGAGGATGTGAGTACCTTTTGCTTTACCTCCCCGGCAACGGCGCCAGAAAATAGCTTGATGTCTACGCACTTCTATTCTTGTAGACAGTTGTTGGGCCTCCAAGTGCAGAGGTTTGTAGAACGGCAACAAGTTTCCCTTAAGTGGATTACCCAAGGTTTATCGAACTTAGGGAGGAAGTGGTCAAAGGTATCCCTCTCAAGCAACCCTGCAATCAAGATACTAGAAGTCTCTTGTGTCCCCAACACACCCAATACACTTGTCAAGTGTATAGGTGCACTAGTTTGGCGAAGATATAGTGAAATACAAGTGGTAACGTTGCCAGAAGAGAGCTTCGACTTTTTGACGTGGGAGAGACTAAAGGCAAACTGAAATAAAGATGAAGCAAGCAAACATGCAACAGATCTAGTTGTGAACGGTGTTTCAATGTTTAGAAACAAGGCCTAGGGATCATACTTCCACTAGTGAATACTCTCAATAAATATATTATCTTAATGATACTACCCTGACTACTCTCTGGTTGAACACTCTAATCCATGGTAGGGCTATAACAACACACCTCAAAGCCCGCCTTCCCCAATCTAGATAACCCCACACTATCACCTTGAGTGCTAGATGGTTCCAACAAACACCACAATTTCATAAAGACATCCAACTCCAAATATACTCATGAAATATATATGTAATATAGCCTAAGTGCCACACATGGCGTTGATACGTCGGAAACGTATCTATAATTTTTTATGGTCCATGCTTGTTTAGTATCAACTTTGCTTTGCTTTGTCTACACTTTGAGGTGTTTTTATATCTTTTCTGGAACTAACCTATTAACAAGTTGCCATAGTGCCAGTTGCCTGTTTTCTTTTGTTTTTGGTTCCAGAAAGACAGAAAATCAATATTCTCGGAATTGGACGGGACAAAAGCCAAAGTCAATATTTTACAGTGGCGACACGAATCCAGAAGACGAGACGGAGAGGCGAACCAGGGCGGCCAAACCCCCCTAGGCGCGGCCAGGGGTGGGCCCGCGCCTGGGCAGGGTGTGGCCCCCCTGGTCGCCTCCCTGCCTCGCCTCTTCTCCTATAAGAAGCCCCCGATGCAGAAACCCTAGGTCCCCAATCAAAACTCCACGAAACCTTCTGTAGCCACCACCACCATCGTCCCTATATCGGGGGGATCTGAAGTTCTTCCCGGCATCCTGCCAGAAGGGAGATCATCTCGGAGGCCTTCTCTCCGGTATGATGCGTGAGTAGTTCCACCTGTGACTATGGGTCCATGTAGTAGCTAGATGGTTGTCGTCACATCCCAAAATTTTCCAAATTTTGAAATGTGAAAAGTAAATAAACAAAATAAATAATTGTTGAAATTTAGGGTGAAAAGAAACTTTTTGTTTCTAAATGGAAACATTAAAACCCATCTTGAACAAACTTTGAATAAAATTTGAATCCAACTAAATTCAAATCAAGTGTAATGCATTCTTCATAAATGCATCTTGAAATTAAAACACTTGGAAAATAAACCAAATCCCTAAAACCCTAATGGAAGAAAAAAATTTCCAAGTTATCTCTAAGACTATGGATTTGATCCACATAAAAATTTATCAACAAACATTTATAAATGATCAAGATTGATAAATAAAAGTATTATGAAACCATAGAAATTGATTTCATTCAATTTGGAGCCATAGATAAAATCTTATGAAGTTAATAAGATAAGGAAATTGAATTCCCAAAGCTAATAAAGCACCTAAATAAAATCCATAACAATTTGTGGTCAAAATAATCCTAAAGATATTTAAAAGGATAAATAAATATCAAATAAGATTTTACAAATTGGAATCACCAAGTTTGGATCTTTAAATAAAAAGATATGGAGTAAAACAAAAGAAGAAATAAATAAATAAGGACTATTTTAAAAGAGCCAAATTAAAACTTGGCCAAGCAAATAAAATAAAATAGTTTTGTTTAATAAAAGGAGTAAAGGATTATTTAAATAAAATCATGAGGATTTATTAATATCCAATTTTATTTAAGTAAATACATTTCCCAATTTAAATATAAATCTTATTAAAGTATTTTTATATAATAAGTCAAAGTGAAATTATTTTGAATAAAAAAAACCTACTGAAAAAGGTTTGGTAAAAATTTAGAATTCAAATAGAGATTGAAAACATATTTAAATATTATTTTGAAATAAAGACAAATGTCTATTTATAAATATATAATAGACCCTAAAAGAATAAATGAAATATTCTAAATTGGACTTTAGAATATGTTAATAAACAATAATGAATTATGCTCAAGGTTTGGCAAGATTTGAAATTCAAATAGTTGTTTGATTTGTTTGAACAAATTCAAAACTGAATTAAAGAAACAGGAAAAAGAGAAAATAAATAGGACAAAAAAAATGAAAGCAGCCAGCCTAGCCAGCAAGCCCAACCCACTATCCCAACTAGCCCACTCTCCCTCTCTCTCGCAAAACGTTTTCTCACACGCAAATCGACCCGCACAGTCACTAACTGCTGGCCCCCACCACTCCTATCTCTCTCTCGCTGACGCCCAGACCCCACCTCCCAGTCATCTTCCTCACCCGCCGCGGTGACCACGCCCCCCCTCGCCGGACATTTCTGGACATAACTTCTCGCGTTAATTCGCTTCATTGCCGGAGTAAAACCCGTCCCCGACCATGCATACTTAAACGCCTGACTCTCCTCTCTCATTCCCCTCGCTCACCCCACCCTCTCCGCCACCAGGCCGCTCTGATTTCACCTGAGACCGCCCACTGCTCCAACGAGGTTTTTTTCCAATTCCGGCCAACCACCATCGCCCCTCGCCCCCTCGAACACACGAGCGTGTTCCCTATCGTCCTGCGCACCTCCCAGTACTCCCCATTTGACCGTGCACGCCTCAGACGCTTGGCAACGATGACGCCTCCTCGCCACCGCCATCTTCAAACAACTCCGGTGAGCTTTATCGCATGAACCCGTGCGCGCCTCGACCAGAGACTCATGCCAACTTATTAGTCTATGTCTTATGAACCTCCAGGTTCTCGTCAACTACTCGCGCATGACCTACAACCTCGTCTTCGACCACGACAGTGCATGCCCGACGCCGTCTCGAACTCAGGCGAGCGATTCAGGACGAACCAGTGCACCCCCTATCTCCCCACGAGTACGTTGAGCTTCAACATGACGAGTCGACCTCGGTGAGCTACCTCCCTTCCTCTTTTGCTTCCTGTATCGCCGGATCCAACGCCATCTGACCGCGCCGCCGCCGCCAGCACCGCCAGTTCTTGGCAATGCATTGTGCGTCGTCCGATCTAGATCCGAGCGATGCGATAGGTTGACTTAACGGACAATCTCATTTTAATCCAACGCGCCGCGTAGGCCGATCCGTGCGAAGCGGTACCAGCCAGTAAGAACACGACGCGTGGCCTGTGATTTGTTTTAAAAACAGAATTTGTTCTATTAGATGTTCAAATTTGTAAATTGCATAACTTTAAATCTAAACGTCCAAATTTTGCAAATTTCATATCAATGGAATCAGAAAAACAAACTCTATCCAACCATGCACTTTTTATAGTCAATTGCTTCTGTTAAATTGGTTGTTTTTACAGAAACTTATGTAGGCATAATTTGGGTATAAAATTTATTCTAGAAATATTTTTAGGATAAAATCTTTGAAAAATGGTTTGCTTTGAACCTACTGACCATATAAAACAACTTGTGGAATTAAAAGTGTATTTTTTGAAGTTAAAGAATAAATATTTGATTTAAAACATTTCAGTCAAATAAAAATGTTGTTTATATGTTAAAAATACTTTTTGGAGAAAAACCTTTGGGAAATGATTTGAATTAAACTGTCTGACCCTAAACACAAAGTTTTATGATTTAAAAATATATTTGGTGAACCCTATAAAAATTATTGCTTTGATAAAGGCATTTCCAACAACATAAAATATTGTTTTGGTATAAGAATAGTTTATAGGTAAAACCTTTTGCAAATGATTTTAATATTAAACACTTGACCATAAAACACTAGCATTTGTGTTTAAAAATGTATTTTTCAAACACTAGAAAATATTACTTTGGTTTGATCCATTTCTAGCAAAACAAAAATGACTTAAAATGGCCATTTTCACTAACTTGATATCAAATGGTTTTGCCACATTTATAAATGACCATGCCACTTTTATAAATGACCAAAATATATTTTATGATGTTTATAACCTATAGAAACCACTTTTCCAAAATAAAACAATCTTTGGAATGCTTGCATACATTACTTTGTTTTTATTATTCTATGTGATGATTGCTTGAATGGTAGATTGAATTTGTGCCTTGATTGAATTGTAGTGATATTTGAAGAGTGTGACTATTGCAAGATCAAGGAGTGAGATTATATTCTCTACCAAAAAGGCAAGTGATGCTTCATACTTTTGTCCCATTATTTTCACTATGCATTAGTGATATTTCTAAGTAGGACTTGCATGGAATTTTGCTAAGTATAAACTATGCCATGGGAAATCCTAGTAGATGAAACCTTAGTAGAATTTTCCTAAGTTAAGATTCCTACTACTATCATGCTTAGCTTAGCTAGTAGAAAACAAGGGTGGATTATATTCATGCTATGGAATATTTCTAAGTCAAGGACTTGTGTTTTTGTTTAATAAAACAACTAAGTGAATGAATCACCTGGGTGGAAAGGGACTTGCTTGGTGGTTTTTGGTTGAGTGGTTACACAAGGCCCATTAATATGGTTTACCTTGTGTATCTCACTTGTGGAATGCCACCCAGGAACAAAGAGATTTGAGATGTCAAATGTTGAGAAGCTTCAAGTGTAGCCACTTGGCATTATGGGCTCTGCCTGGATCATATAGGTTGCAATAACTTAGCCAAATGGACAGTTGGTGGTAGGGGATGATAGGTTGGAGCGCGTCCATTCTGGTCTAAGGGAAGGCTTCTAAAAGATCTTGTCTTGGTGAAACCAAGTCTTGTGGGGAAAGTGCACCACCTCTGCAGAGTGTAAAATCTAAGTACTTAGCCATGTCCCTGGTAAAGGACAATTTGAGCATCAAGACATGGAAGCTATCAAGAATCTCCTCATCCCAATTTCTAAGTTAAAAACTTGTGGTTGAACAAGGGTTGAAGGATCACCAATTTCTATTGGGGAATGCCTTGGGTGATATTTTGCCAAACAAAACTTAGTGTTTTCAAATGATAAGGAAAATCTATTTTGATCAAAGCAAGCCTAAGCTCCACTTAGCCAAATGCATATAGATGATAGACTCCACTATACTACCATAGTATCACTTTCCAATACAATTCAAATGTATTGACCCTTGTGGCTATAACTTATAATGTTGCAGGTTTGTTTGATGTTAGTGAAGTGTGTTGAATAGGATTACAAGTCTACAACCAACATGATTGCCTGTGGCACTTTGAAGATGAAGGACTCCATGCTATACAGATATTTCTGCTGCATTGTAATGAGATAGCCAAATGAGCTATGTAAGATGTAATATAATATTTTATTCCTGGTTATAAAGTTGTATTATGACCTTTGTTTCTTGATATTACATCTTAACTGTGGATGCTAGCTATTGATCTAGGGACTAGCATTGTAAATACAGGGATCTCTACCTTATTAAAGGTTGGGACGTCTACAGATGGTGTCAGAGCACTGTGTTGCCTGTAGGATTGGACAAAACCCCTTAGAAAAATAGGAGTTGTATTTGTTCCAAAAACCTATCTACAAACAATCTTGTATACTCTTCCCTACCTTTTGGTTTTAATTCTACATCTCTTCCTTTTCAACTTGATGGAGAAGACTTCAACATGAGCAAAGGATTTCACCAACTCAAATGACTTCAACTTTATTTTCACCAAGGACTTCAACTTGGATATCACTAAGGACTGAAAGTGAAACAAGAAATATTACTCAAGACTTGAAGACTAAGGAAACACAACTTAGAAGGAACCATCATCCCCTTGAAGATTTGTGACCAAGACCCAAGAATTTTCCCAAGGAAACCATGATCTCATTCAAGAAGAAACAACAAAGAAGCATGGAATGATCTCAAGTAAACCATATAGTTGGACCACCATATTTAGTTTAGATCAAACCCACCAACTTATGTGGTGTAGAAAAAAAATATTTTGTTGCCTAAAAATGTGCTTGAAACTTTGATGTTTGATCGGAATGTTTGTTTGTGATTGTTTGCACATTGCTTGTGTGAATTGTGGTGTGTGTGATTAGAATTATTCCCTTATAAATCTTTGCCTATTCTAATCCCAATCCAACCCAAACAGATGACTACTCCAAGAAACTCCAACATCAAGAATGGTGACAACAACAACCAAGAGATGCACATGAGAGAACAATATTAGAAAATCAAACCCAGTTGAATCAGATGACAACTCAGTTTTTAGCCAACAACAATGAGTTAGACCCAACCATGCAGAAGTTTTTGGAAATCCAATCCCAATTGTTGCAAGGGGTGACCACTCAAATGATCAACATGAAAGACAACCTTTCCCAAGGAGTTTATGATAACAATGATGTCAAGGATGATATTATAGAAGGAACTCAAGCTTGCAATATTTGTGGAGACATGGATCACACTACCAAAGAGCATGAAGATCAATGCCCTAATTGTGAAGAGAAACATCCAACTAATCAATGCCCCACATCTCAAGCTACTTGTTTCATGTGTGAAGGAAATAATAATGTCCCTATCCAATGCCCCATCTATTCCATAGTTCAACAAATGAAACAAGGTGGAGTGCATCAAGTGTTTGTGAACCCCCATGAGGGCACAACTTCTACCAAGAAGGATGAAGACAAAGGAAAAACTCAGCTTGCACCTCCATGCAATATGACTCAACTTGATGGACAAAAGAGGAAACATATGTATTATCCAAGGAAACGATTAAGGAAACCAGGAGACTTTCCCACCTTTGAGGTGAGATATGAAGAGCATGAACTAGAAGAACTCCTAGCTTTGGAGAAACCCAAGAAGAAGAAGGACAAAAGCCAAGTGCAGTGTTGCCATTGCAAAGAGATGGGACACTATGCCAATGAATGTCCAGAGAAGAAGAAGAATTATAAGGAAATTAGCCAAGTGTGGTGCAACAACTGCAAAGATCTAGGCCACTATGTATCAACTTGTCCACAGAAGATACGTGAAGAGCTCAATCTTGTCACATGTTACAATTGTGGTGACCAAGGACATTATGCAAGCAATTGTCCAGAAAAGATGAAGTACAAGACATACAAGCCTATGAGAGATCTCAGCCTTGTCACATGTTTCAAGTGTGGAAACAAAGGACACTATGCAGATGTTTGCCCAGAGAAGATTCATCAAGACCTCAAGCAAGCCAAGATGTAATCTAGTTGGAAATTTTTAAGGGTGGTAGTACCCTAGTTGCTTTGAGCCAACTTGTAACCTCTAGCCTCCCCAAATCTCGAGACAAGATTTCTTTTAAGGGTGGTAGCCTGTCACATCCCAAAATTTTCCAAATTTTGAAATGTGAAAAGTAAATAAATGAAATAAATAATTGTTGAAATTTAGGGTGAAAAGAAACTTTTTGTTTCTCAATGGAAATATTAAAACCCATCTTGATAAAACTTTGAATAAAATTTGAATCCAACTAAATTCAAATCAAGTGTAATGCATTCTTCATAATTGCATCTTGAAATTAAAACACTTGGAAAATAAACCAAATCCCTAAAACCCTAATGGAAGAAAAATATTTCCAAGTTATCTCTAAGCCTATGGATTTGATCCACATAAAAAATTATCAACAAACATTTATAAATGATCAATATTGATAAATAAAAGTATTATGAAACCATAGAAATTGATTTCATTCAATTTGGAGCCATAGATAAAATCTTATAAAGTTAATAAGATAAGGAAATTGAATTCCCAAAGCTAATAAAGCACCTAAATAAAATCCATACCAATTTGTGGTCAAAATAATCCTAAAGAGATTTAAAAGGATAAATAAATATCAAATAAGATTTTACAAATTGGAATCACCAAGTTTGGATCTTTAAATAAAAAGATATGGAGTAAAACAAAAGAAGAAATAAATAAATAAGGACTATTTTAAAAGAGCCAAATTAAAACTTGGCCAAGCAAATAAAATAAAATATTTTTGTTTAATAAAAGGAGTAAAGGATTATTTAAATAAAATCATGAGGATTTATTAATATCCAATTTTATTTAAGTAAAGACATTTCCCAATTTAAATATAAATCTTATTAAAGTATTTTTAACTAATAAGTCAAAGTGAAATTATTTTGAATAAAAAAACCTACTGAAAAAGGTTTGGTAAAAATTTAGAATTCAAATAGAGATTGAAAACATATTTAAATCTTATTTTGAAATAAAGACAAATGTCTATTTATAAATATATAATAGACCCTAAAAGAATAAATGAAATATTCTAAATTGGACTTTAAAATATGTTAATAAAGTAATGAATTAGGCTCAAGGTTTGGCAAGATTTGAAATTCAAATTCTTGTTTGATTTGTTTGAACAAATTCAAAACTGAATTAAAGAAACAGGAAAAAGAAAAAATAAACAGAAAAAAATGAAAGCAGCCAGCCCAGCCAGCAAGCCCAGCCCACTGGCCCAACTATCCCACTCTCCCTCTCTCTCGCAAAACATTTTCTCACGCGCAAATCGACCCGTACAATCACTGACTGCTGGCCCCCACCACTCCTCTCTCTCTCTCGCTGACGCCCAGACCCCACCTCCCAGTCATCTTCCTCACCCGCCGCGGTGACCATGCCCCCCCCTCGCCGGCCGTTTCTGGCCATAACTTCTCGCATTAATTCGGTTCATTGCCGGAGTAAACCCTGCCCCCGACTAAACGTACTTAAATGACTGCCTCTCCTCTCTCATTCCCCTCGCTCACCCCACCCTCTCCGCCACCAGGCCGCTCCGATTTCACCTAAGACCGTCCACTGCTCCGACGAGGTTTTCTTCCAATTCTGGCCAACCACCGTCGCCCCTCGCCCCCTCGACCACACAAGCGCGTTCCCCATTGTCATGCGCACCTCCCAGTACTCCCTATTTGCCCGCGCACGCCTCAGACGCTCGGCAACGACGACGCCTCCTCGCCACCGCCGTCTGCAAACAACTCCGGTGAGCTTTATCGCATGAACCCGTGCGTGCCTCGAACAGAGACTCATGCCAACTTATTTGCCTATGTCTTATGAACCTACAGGTGCTCTCCAACTACTCGCGCGTGACCTACAACCTCGTCTTTGACCACGACAGTGCGTGCCTGACGCCGTCTCGAACTCCGGCGAGCGATTCAGGACGAACCAGTGCGCCCCCTGTCTCCCCACGAGTACGTTGAGCTTCAGCACGACGAGTCGACCTCGGTGAGCTACCTCCCTTCCTCTTTTGATTCCTGTATCGCCGGCTACAACGCAGTCTGACCGCGCCGCCGCCACTCGCCGCCGCCAGTTCTTGGCAATGCATTGTGCGCCGTCCGATCTAAATCCGAGCGATGCGATAGGTTGACTTAACTGAAGCGGTATGGAGCTTCTTGAGCCGCACGATCTCATTTTAATCCAACATGCCGCGTAAGCCGATCCGTGCGAAACGGTACCAGCCAGTAAGAACACGACGCGTGGCCTGTGATTTGTTTTAAAACAGAATTTATTCTATTAGATGTTCAAATTTGTAAATTGCATAACTTTAAATCTACACGTCCAAATTTTGCAAATTTTATATAAATGGAATCAGCAAAACAAACTCTATCCAACCATGCACTTTGTTTAGTAAATTGATTCTGTTAAATTGGTTGTTTTTACAGAAACTTGTGTAGGCATAATTTGGGTATAAAATTTATTCTAGAAATGGTTTTAGGCTAAAATCTTTGACAAATGGTTTTCTTTGAACCTACTGACCATATAAAACAACTTGTGGAATTAAAAGTGTATTTTGCGAAGTTAAAGAATAAATCTTTGATTTAAAACATTTCTAGTCAAATAAAAATGTTGTTTATATGTTAAAAATACTTTTTGGAGAAAAACCTTTGGGAAATGATTTGACTTAAATTGTATGACCCTAAACACAAAGTTTTATGATTTAAAAATATATTTGGTGAACCCTATAAAAATTAATACTTTGCTAAAGGCATTTCCAACAACATAAAATATTGTTTTGGTATAAGAATGGTTTATAGGTAAAACCTTTTGCAAATGATTTTAATATTAAACACTTGACCATAAAACACTAACATTTGTGTTTAAAAATGTATTTGTCAATCACTAGAAAATATTACTTTGGTTTGAACCATTTCTAGCAAAACAAAAATGACTTAAATGGCCATTTTCACTAACTTGTTATCAAATGGTTTTGCCATATTTATAAATGACCTTACCACTTTTATGAATGACCAAAAGATATTTTATGATGTTTATAACCTATAGAAACCACTTTTCCAAAATAAAACAATATTTGGCATGCTTGCATACATTACTTTGTTTTTATTATTCTATGTGATGATTAGTTGAATGGTAGATTGAATTTGTGCCTTGATTGAATTGTAGTGATATTTGAAGAGTGTGACTATTGCAAGATCAAGGAGTGAGATTATATTCTCTACCAAAAAGGCAAGTGATGCTTCATACTTTTGTCCCATTATTTTCACTATGCATTAGTGATATTTCTAAGTAGGACTTGCATGGAATTTTGCTAAGTATAAACTATGCCATGGGAAATCCTAGTAGATGAAACCTTAGTAGAATTTTCCTAAGTTAAGATTCCTACTACTATCATGCTTAGCTTAGCTAGTAGAAAACAAGGGTGGATTATATTCATGCTATGGAATATTTCTAAGTCAAGGACTTGTGTTTTTGTTTAATAAAACAACTAAGTGAATGAATCACCTGGGTGGAAAGGGACTTGCTTGGTGGTTTTTGGTTGAGTGGTTACACATGGCCCATTTCTATGGTTTACCTTGTGTATCTCACTTGTGGAATGCCACCCAGGAACAAAGAGATTTGAGATGTCAAATGTTGAGAAGCTTCAAGTGCAGCCACTTTGCATTATGGGCTCTGCCTGGATCATATAGATTGCAATAACTTAGCCAAATGGACAGTTGGTGGTAGGGGATGATAGGTTGGAACGCGTCCATTCTGGTCTAAGGGAAGGCTTCTGAAAGATCTTTTCTTGGTGAAACCAAGTCTTGTGGGGAAAGTGCACCACCTCTGCAGAGTGTAAAATCTAAGTACTTAGCCATGTCCCTGGTAAAGGACAATTTGAGCATCAAGACATAGAAGCTATTAAGAATCTCCTCATCCCAATTTCTAAGTTAAAAACTTGTGGTTGAACAAGGGTTGAAGGATCACAAATTTCTATTGGGGAATGCCTTGGGTGATAGTTTGCCAAAAAAACTTAGTGTTTTCAAATGATAAGGAAAATATATTTTGAGCAAAGCAAGCCTAAGCTCCACTTAGCCAAATGCATATAGATGATAGACTCCACTATACTACCATAGTATCACTTGCCAATACAATTCAAATGTATTGACCCTTGTGGCTATAACTTATAATGTTGCAGGTTTGTTTGATGTTTGTGAAGTGTGTTGAATAGGATTACAAGTCTACAACCAACATGATTGCCTGTGGCACTTTGAAGATGAAGGACTCCGTGCTATACAGATATTTCTACTGCATTGTAATGAGATAGCCAAATGAGCTATGTAAGATGTAATATAATATTTTATTCCTGGTTATAAAGTTGTATTATGACCTTTGTTTCTTGATATTACATCTTAACTGTGGATGCTAGCTATTGATCCAGGGACTAGCATTGTAAACACAGGGATCTCTATCTTATTAAATGTTGGGACCTCTACAGTTGTATCTCCTCCTTGTGCTTTCATGTATAGATCTTGTGAGCTCCGTGCATGATCAATATCCAATCTATTTATAATCATGCATGTTGTGTTTGTGGGTATCCGATGGATATTGAGATTACTATGTCAGATTGATTAATGGTTTTCTCTTTATGATTCTATCATGTCTGTGTTGTTTGTGATATTGCATGCTCTCAGTTGTTAGTAGCTATCTTGGCCAAGTAGTTGCTAGTGACTCCAAGAGGGAGTATTTATGCTCGATAGTGGGTTCATGCCTCTAGTTTCCCAGGTAAGTGACAGAAATATCTTCGGTTGTAGATGTGTTGTTGCCACTAGGGAGAAAACAACGGTCCCTTGATCATGGAACAAGTGGATTGTTTACCTTACACACTTTGCTTAAAACAGTTGTCTGTTGCTTGCAACTTAATACTGGAGGGGGTTCGGATGATAACCTGAAGGCGTACTTCTAGTCATAGATGCAGTTGGATGGCGGTCTATGTATATTGTTGTATTTCCCAATCGAATCTCATAGGATCTTTTTGTTTGGTATTGCATTGTTATGCCTTGCTCAGTTCCTGTCAATTGCCCTGCTGTAATTTGTTTACCCTTCATGCCATGTTGTTTATCTAAGGAGAGCACCTCTAGTGAACTATGGACCCCAGTCCAATCTTTACCATTGATACATCTTCCAATGTTATTTGTTTACTTGATGCAAACCATTACCTTTCACACTATACGTTTAATCCTTTGTTACAGCAAATTGGTGAGCTTGACAACCTCACTGATTCATTCGGCAAAGTCTTGAGTTTGTGTTGTGCAGGTTTCCACGTTGCTTGCAACACCTTTGAGACGTTTCCTTCCTCCTACTGGTTCAATAACCTCGGTTTCTTACTGAGGGAAAACTTGATGCTGTGCTCATCACACCTTCCTCTTGGGGTTTCCAACGAAGCGTCCCACGACAAGTGTAGGGCTTCATCAAGCTGTTTTCTGGCGCCGTTGCCGGGGAGGCTAAGGACGTCTTCACAAGGGGAGTCCTCCACTTCCTTTCTCTTTACTTTGTTTTTAGTTTGCTTAGTTTCTTTTTCTTGGTTTTGTTTGCCTCTTTTCAAAAAACTCCAAAAAAATTAGTCTAGTTTGGTTTGATTTTTTTATTGAAAAACACAAAAAAATCAGTTCCTGCTCTAGCTGCTGCTGCTGTTTTTGGCTTGCCCACCTTTGCCAAAATGAACTCTGTTGAGAATACCAAGTTGTGTGACTTCACTAGCACCAACAACAATGATTTTCTTAGGACACATATTGCTCCAGCTGCTCCTGATGCTACCTTTTATGAAATTAAGCCTGCTTTGTTGAATCTTGTGATGAGAGAGCAATTTTCTGGCGCTAGTTCTGATGATGATGCTGCCCATCTCAATAATTTTGTTGAACTTTGTGAGATGCAAAAGTATAAGGATGTAGATGGAGATATTATTAAACTCAAGCTTTTTCCTTTCTCCTTGAGAGGAAAAGCTAAAGAATGTTTGCTATCCTTGCCTAGAAATAGTATTGATTATTGGACTAAGTGCAAAGATGCTTTTATTGGAAAGTACTACCCTCTTGCTAAGATTATATCTATGAGAGTGACATTATGAAATTTAAACAACTTGATAATGAACATGTTGCTCAAGCTTGGGAAAGAATGAAGTCTTTGGTTAAGAATTGCCCCACTCATGGACTCACTGCTTGGATGATTATCCAAACTTTTTATGTAGGTTTGAACTTCTCCTCAAGAAACCTATTGGATTCAGCTACTGGAGGTACCTTTATGGGACTCACTTTGGGTGCTGCAACAAAGATCCTTGATAATATAATGGTTAACTACTCTGAATGGCACATTGAGAGAGCTCCACATGGTAAGAAGGTAAATTCTATTGAAGAAACCTCCTCTTTGAGTGATAAGATTGATGTTATTATGGCTATGCTTGTTAATGGGAAATCTCTTCTAGATCCTAATAGTGTTCCCTTAGCCTCTTTGGTTGCTCAAGAAGAGCAAGTTGATGTGAACTTCATTACAAACAACAATTTCAACAACGATGCATATAGGAATAATTTTAGTGGTAACAACAATTATAGGCCTTATCCTCCTAATAATGGCAATTCCTTTGGAAATTCCTACAACAATGTTAGAAGTGCTCCCTCTGAACTTGAAATCATGCTCAAAGAGTTTATTAGTAAACAAACCACTTTCAATAAGGCTATAGATGAAAAGCTTTTAAATGTTGAAAAAAACATATCCTCTTTGTCTGAAGCTCAGTCCTCCTTGATTAATAAAATGGCTGCTAAACCTGAAACCATGGAAAGTACCTTTGCTTCCACTCATTCCATACAAGTCACTATCAATGAAAATGTTAGATTGTTAGCCCAACTTCATGCTAGGTGGGAAAGGGAAGATGAAGTTGATAGAAACAATAGTGTGTGCACTATCACCATTAAACCACAAGTAGTACTTGTTCCTCCTTCTACTATGCCTAAGCCTATTGAGCCTACTACTAGTGATGCTAATTTTGATTTTGATATTGATGGTTGCAATATTTCTGAAGTGATTATGTTCTTGCAAAAGCTTGCTAGAAGTCCTGATGCTAGTGATATGCATGTTGCTTTCACCAAACACATTACAAATGCTCTTGTTAAGATTAAGGAAGAGAAGCTAAAACACAAAGCTTCTATTCCTAGGAAAGTATAAGATAGTTTGGAACCCATTATTAATGTGCAAGTGAATAACTTTGATCTCAAAGCTTCATGTGATCTTGGTTCTAGTGTCTCTATTATGCCTAGGAAGATTTATGAAATGCTTGATTTGCCACCATTGGAAGATTGTTATTTGGATGTCCCACTCAATGATAATGCTAAGAAGAAACTCATGGGGAGTATTAATGATGTTCTCATTATGGTTAACAATGCTTATGTCCCTGTGGATTTCTATGTTTTGGATGTTGAATACAATGCTTCTTGTCCTATTACTTTGGGAAGTCCTTTTCTTAGAACTGTTGGTGCCATCATTGATATGAAAGAAGGCACCATTAAATATCATTTTCCATTCAAGAAAGGTATTGAACACTTCCCTATGAGGAGAGATAAGTTGATTTTTGCTCCTCCTTTGAAAGCAAGGTTTGATGTGAATGCTTCCTCATTTGAAAATACTTGATTCTTCTTGCCTCTTGTGCCTACTTAAATGCGTTAAAGAAAAGTACTTGTTGGGAGATAACTGATGACTCCTTGATGTCGCCAGAGAACTTGGTGCTTGATGTGGAGTCTGTTGGGAACCCCAAGAGCAAGGTGTGAAGCAGCACATCAGCAAGTCTTCCCTCAGTAAGAAACCGAGGTTATTGAACCAGTAGGAGGAAGGAAACGTCACACAGGTGTTGCTAGAAACATGGAGACCTGCACAACACAAACTCAAGACTTTGCCCCCAATGAATCAGTGAGGTTGTCAAGCTCACCGGTTTGTTGTAACAAAGGATTAAACGTATGGTGTGGAAGGTAATGGTTTGCAGCAAGTAAACAAGTAACAGTGGAGGATGTATCAATGGTAAATATTGGACCGGGGTCCATAGTTCACTAGAGGTGCTCTCCTTAGATAAACAACATGGCATGAAGGGTAAACAAATTACAGCAGGGCAATTGACAGGAACTGAGCAAGGCATAATAATGGAATTACTAGTTAGAAAGATCCTATGAGATTCGATTGGGCAATACAACAATATACATAGACCTCCATCCAACTGCATCTATGACTAGAAGTCCACCTTCAGGTTATCATCCGAACCCCCTCCAGTATTAAGTTGCAAGCAATAGACAACTGCTTTAAGCAAAGTGTGTAAGGTAATCAGTCCACATGTTCCATGAACAAGAGACCGTTGTTTTCTCCCTAGTAGCAACAACGCATCTACAACCGAAGAGATTATTGTCACTTCCCTTGGAAACTAGAGGCATGAACCCACTATCGAGCATAAATACCCCCTCTTGGAGTCACTAGCAACTACTTGGCCAAGATAGCTACTAACAACGGAGAGCATGCAAGATCACAAACAACACAGACATGATAGAATCATAAAGACAAAACCATTAATCAAACCAACATAATAATCTCAATATCCATCGGATCCCCTCAAACACAACATGCATGATTACAAATAGATTAGATCTTGATCATGAACGGAGCTCACAAGATCTATACATGAAAGCACAAAGGAGGAGATACAACCATCTAGCTACTACATGGACCCATAGTCCAAGGTGTAACTACTCACGCATCATACCGGAGAGAAGGCCTCCGGGATGATCTCCCCTCTGGCAGGGTGCCGGGAAGAACTTCAGATCCCCCCCGATCTAGGGACGATGGTGGCGGCGGCTATAGACGGTTTCGTGGAGATTTGATCGTATGATTAGGGTTTCTGCATCGGGGACTTCTTATAGGCGAAGGGGGAGGCCATGCGGCGGCCAGGGGCCCCACACCCCTCCCAGGCACGGGGCAGGGCCCACCCGCGCCTAGGGGGGTCTGGACGCCCTAGCTCGCCTCTCCGGCTCCCCTCTGGACTTCTTGTTCCCCACGGAAAGTGATTGAATTTGACGTTTGTCCCATCCAATTCCGAGAATATTTCTTTACTAACCTTTCTGAAACCAAAAATAGTAGAAAACATGCATCTCGCACTGTGGCAACTTGTTAATAGGTTAGTACCAGAAAACATGTAAAAAGCACCTCAAAGTGTAGACAAAGCAAAGCAAAGTAGATACTAACAAGCATGGAACATCAAAAATTATAGATATGTTTTCGACGTATCAAGAATCCCCAAGCTTAACTCCTGCTCGTCCTCGAGTAGGTAAGTGATAAAAGAATAATTTTTGAGGTGACATGCACCCTCACAATAAAGATCCAACCATTTGCAAGCATTGAAAGTTGGGATCAAAGAACTCTAAACATGTGCATGAAAGATGGAGTTCTAACAATAGGACAAGGTAACTATGCATGCAACCTGAAAGGATACAAACAAAGATCATGAATAACATACATTGAAAAATGTTTGTTTGTTTCACATACAGAAAACATGGCATAGTGGCAATTATCTTGTCCCTCATAGAGTAGCAAATAGATGCATATGACACCTTCAAAGTTCACAAGGGTGACTAGAAATAGATAGCACAAGAACAAGTAATATCACAATATGCATCAATCAATAAGCTTTAGGACACTGCACACAGAATGACAACTATGCTCTCTTAATGGTGCCTAAAGGTAGAAGGTGGAGACTCAATATTGGTGGAAGAAAGTCCTTTTTGTAAAGGAAGCAGAGATTACAAGTTTCAAAAAGAGCTTCCAAAAATTATGGTACTTGTTAGCTTTCAGCCCTCATTGCCCCTATCATAAGCATCTTGAAGTGGTTCAGGTTAAAGTGACAAAGATGGAGTATATGCTTGACAAAGTATAAGTTGGCAATCTCGAGTCCCTTGAATACGAGGGACACACCTCATGCATACTCAACTTCGGGCACAGGTAAGTTCTTGTCATTGTAAGTTTTTGCATATCATTGAGAACCGCCAACGGGGTACCCCTTGCACATGGTACATGAGCTTTCCCATAACCAAAATGACAAGGCAAGCAGACAATGAGCATCTCAGCGATCTTTTTATTTACTATATGCATAGCTTTTTATTGAGGATGCTTCATAGATATCTCACTATGGTGATGCTGCAAATTTCCACCATGATTAGGCATGGCTTAGGCTAGCGGCCCAGGCATTTCTATAACACAGGATACAAACTCCATGGACTTACAAGTTCCCTCTTTATTTCACACCGGTGACATCCATAGACAAAAGAGCATGATATCAACTGAGTACAAAGTACAAGTGCAATGTTGAAAACATTCCTCGTGACAGCACAGTTCTGTTAATTCCAATGTATAAGTGCAGGCATATACAACAAAGATGTCACAATGGTTCAAGTTTATTAGGGGCAAAGAATATAAAGTGTGCCATCAAGTTCGTGAGGGCTTTAATCGCTAAGTTTTCACATAAAAATAGTTTTTAATTGGAAGATAGATGAAAACAAGAATATACTTGGAATGGTGTAACACACCATGCATAGGAGTTTATAGTGGAAACTCTGGAATAACTTGGTTTCTTGGGAGTTGGAAGCATGAGTAGAACTTACTCATACAAGTGGAGGCTAGCAAAAGACTGGGAGCAACCAACTAAGAGAGCATAATGGCCATAATCATGCAGAGCAACAAAGCATTACTAATCAAAGCATAGAGTGGTACTACAAGTCAAGGACTAAATGATCCTAGAGGCTAATGGTGACTTGTTGTAGAGGTCCCAACCTTTAATAAGTTAGAGATCCCTGTGTTTACAATGCTAGTCCCTGGATCAATAGCTAGCATCCATAGTTAAGATGTAATATCAAGAAACACAGGTCATAATACAACTTTATAACCAGGAATAAGATAATTCATTACATCTTACATAGATCATTTGGCTATCTCATTACAATGCAGCAGAAACAACTATATAGCATGGAGTCCTTCATCTTCAAAGTGCCACAGGCAATCATGTTGGTTGTAGACTTGTAATCCTATTCAACACACTTCACTAACATCAAACAAACCTGCAACATAATAAGTTACAGCCACAAGGGTCAATACATTTGAATTGTATTGGCAAGTGATACTTTGGTAGTATAGTGGAGTCTATCATCTATATGCATTTGGCAAAGTGGAGATTAGGCTTTCTTTGCTCAAAATAGGTTTTACCTATCAGTTGAAAACACTAAGTTTTTGTTTGGCAAAAACTCCCTAGGAACCACCAATAGAAATTGGTGAACCTTCACCCTTGTTCAACCACAAGTTTTAACTTAGAAAATTGGGATGAGGAGATTCTTGATAGCTTCCATGTCTTGATGCTCAAATTGTCCATTACCGGGGACACGGCTAAGTACTTAGTTTCTTCCATCTGTAGAGGTGGTGCACTTTCCCCACAAGACTTGATTTTCACCAAGACAGGACCTTTCAGAAGCCTTCCCTTAGACCAAAATGGACGCGCTCCAAACCTATCAATCCCCTACCACCAACTGTCCATTTGGCTAAGTTATTGCAACCTATATGATCCAGGCAGAGCCCATAATGCCATGTGGCTGCACTAGAAGCTTCTTAACATTTGGCATCTCAAATCCCTTTGTTCCTGGGTGGCAATCCACAAGTGAGATACACAAGGTAAACCATATAAATGGGCCTTGTGTAACCACTCAACCAAAAACCACCAAGCAATTACCATTCCACCCAGGTGTTTCATTCACTTAGTTGTTTTATTAAGCAAAGAAAACATAAGTCAAAGACTTAGCAATATTTTTCCATAGCATGTATATATTCCACCCTTGGTTGCTACTAGCTAGGCTAAGCATGGAATAGAAAGTATCTTAACTTAGAGAAAATTCTAACAATTCTACAACTACTAGGATTTCCCAAGCATAGCATATAGATACTTAGCAAAATATTCATGCAAGCCCTATACAAAATATTTCTAATGCAAGCAAATATTCAATCTACCATTCAAGCAATCTTCATATAGAATAATAAAAACAAACAATGCATGCAAGCATGCCAAGGATTGTTTTATTTGTAAAAGTGGTTTATAATAGGTTATAAACATTTTAAAACACATAATTATCATTTATAAAAGTGGCAAAACCATTGGATATCAAGTTAGTGAAAAGGCCATGTTAAGTCATTTTTGTTTTGCTAGAAATGGTTCAAATCAAAGTAATATTTTCTAGTGTTTGACAAATATATTTTTAAACACAAGTGTTAGTGTTTTATGGCCAAGTGTTTTAATATTAAAACCATTTTCAAAAGGTTTTACTTTTAAATCATTTTTATACCAAAGCAATATTTTATGTTGTTGGAAATGCCTTTTAGCAAAGTAATAATTTTATAGGGTTCATCAAATATATATTTTTAAATATCAAAACTTGGTGTTTAGGGTCAGAGAGTTTAAATCAAATCATTTTCCAAAGGTTTTACTCAAATAGCATTTCAAAACATAAACAATATATTTATTTAACTAGAAATGCCTTAATTCAAAGATTCATTCTTTAACTTCACAAAATACATTTTTAAATCCATAAGTTGGTTTCTATGGTCACTAGGTTCAAAGCAATCCATTTTACAAAGATTTTACCTTAAAAACATTTCTAGAATAAATTTTATATTCAAATTATGCCTACACAAGTTTCTGCAAAAACTACCAATTTAACAGAAGCAATTCATTAAACAAAGTGCATGGTTGGAAAGTACTTGTTTTGCTGATTCCATTGATATAAATTTTCAAAATTTGGACGTGTGGATCAAAAGTTATGCAATTTAAAAATTCAAGCAACTAATAGATTCAATTCTGTTTTTAAAATAAACCCTGAGCCACGTGTTGTGTTCTGATTGGCCAAAAATGGTTCTTGTGGATCGGCTACTGTGATGCGTTGGATTAAAACAGATCGAGCGACACAGGATCACTCGTACCCCTTCGGGTTATGTTCTATCGTAGACACGCGATCGAAATCCTACGGCCTAAATCGAATAACTAGGAACGGGCGGCGCGGTCAGACGGTGGAGTTCCTCAAGGTGGTCTTCATCGCTACAGGAGGCGAGAGGAGGAGGGAGAAGCTCACCAGAATCATAGTGGCGAGTAGATGCTCAAGGTGGTCTTCATCGTCAAAGGGGCGCTCGGGTGTGGCTGCGATTCCTCACCGGAGATGTCCCTGGCGTCGGGCACGCTTTGTCGTCGACGGAGACGAGGCTGAAAGGCTTGGGAAGGCAAGCTGAGGGTATTGTTATCTTCGTACGCGAGTTTCAAACAAGTGAGCATCAAAAAGAGGGCAAGGAGGGGTCTGTGCTCACCAGTAGTGCTCGCCGGAATCGAAGCAGACGGCGGCGCTCTCGGTCTTGGTCGTTGCCGAGCCTAGGGAACGCGCGCGGGTGAGTGGGGGGTACTGGAAGGTTCACAGGATGATGGGGATCTCGTTCGTGTGAAGTAGGGCTTGTGGGGGTGAGGGTGCTGGCCGAAATTGCTCGGAGAGCTTGTCGGAGGCCGCGGTGGTGCAAGTGTAAATGGGGACGGCCTGGGGGCAGAGAGAGCCGGGCGAGAGAGGGGAAATGGAGAGGAGGAGAAGGCGATTAAGTACGCGTGGTCGGGGGAGTAATTACTGTCCTCATCAACGCGTATTGAAGGGGATTGATCATCGGCAGAAACGGGCGGCGTGGTCTTCGCGCAGGTGAGGATGAAGGGCTGACAACGTGGGGTCGTTTCTTCAGCGAGGTGTGGGGTTAGGAGTGGGGTCACCTTGTCAGTGGCAGCGCGGGTGAGAATTGCGGTGTGAACCGTTTTCTGCGGGGAAGGGGAAATGGGCTAGCTAGGCCTGGTTTGCTGGGCTGGGTCCTTTCCATTTTTTTTGTTCTGATTCATTTTTATTTTTCCATTTTAATTTCTGTTTTGAATTTGTTTAAACATTTCAAACAACCATTTGAATTCAAAACCTTCCAAACTTTTCAGTAAGTTTTTAATATGTTTTAAACATGTATTTTAAATACCATTTTAGGAATAATTCTTTATTCTTTTTATGGTTTTATTCTTTATTAAAATAAGCATTTGCTTTTTATTCAAATAAGATTAAATATATTTTCAAATTCTTTATTTGAATTCTAATTTTCTCTAAACCTTTTCAGTAGGTTTTATTTATTTATTAGGGTGTTTAAATAACTCACTTTGAATTATTTAAAGTATTTTAATATGATTATTAATCATTTAATTTGGGCAAATGTCTTTATTCCAATGGAATCAAATATGGTTTTAATTCCATCAATTTTATTTAGATGATTTCTTTGATTCCATTTAAGTTAATTAAATAACTTTTATTCCACTTGGTAAATTTCATTTATTGTTTTCCCATGATTTAATTAATCATTTCCATTAGGGATTTTGTCTTTATTCAAAGGTAACATAATTTGGTTAAGGCCATATAATTTTATTTGAATATTCTTTATCCTTCTATTTTATTTGGATTTGGATTATATTTATTCCATTTGCTTATGGATTAGGCCAAGATTTAATTTGTCTTTTAAATACTCCTTATTTATTATTTATTCCTTTGTCTTACAAAATCCACATCTTTTTATTTAAAGATCCAAACTTGGTGATTCCAATTTGTAAAATCTTATTTAATATTTGTTTATCCTTTTATATTTCTCTAGGATTAATTTGATCACAATTTGGTATGGATTTAGATAGGATCTTTATTAGTTTTGGAAATTATTCCTTTACCTTATTAAATTCATAAAATTTTATCCATGGCTCCAAATTGAACGAAATCAATTTCTATGGTTTTATAATATTTTCATTTATCATTCTTGATCATTTTAAAATGTTTATTGATCAATTTTATATGGATCAAATCCTTAGTCTTTGAGATATCTTGGAAATGATTTTCTTCCATTAGGGTTTTGGAGTTTTGGTTTATTTTCCAAGTGTTTAAATTTCAAGATGCATTTATGAAGAATGCATTTCACTTGATTTGTATTTAGTTGGATTCAAATTTTATTCAAAGTTTGTTCAAGATGGGTTTTAATGTTTCCACTTTAAAACAAAAGTTTCTTTTCACCCTAAATTTCAACAATTATTTATTTTGTTTATTTATTTTTCACATTTCAAAATTTGGAAAATTTTGGGATGTGACAGACTACCTCCCTTAAAAGAAATCTCGTCCCGAGATTTGGGGAGGCTAGAGTTTACAAGTTGGATTCAAAACAACTAGGGTACTACCACCCTTAAAAAGCTTTCAGCTAGATTACATCTTGGCTTGCTTGGGATCTTGATGAATCTTCTCTGGGCAGACATCTGCATAGTGTCCTTTGTTTCCACACTTGAAACATGTGACAAGGCTGAGATCCTTCATAGGCTTGTTTGTCTTGTACTTCATTTTTTCTGGACAATTGCTTGCATAATGTCCTTGGTTACCAGAATTGTAACAAGTGACAAGGTTGAGTTCTTCACGTATCTTGTGTGGACAAGTTTATATATAATGGCCTAGATCTTTGCAGTTGTTGCACCATGCTTGGCTAATTTCCTTATACTTCTTCTTCTTCTCTGGACATTCATTGGCATAGTGTACCATCTCTTTGCAATTGCAACATTGCACTTGGCTTTTGTCATTCTTCTTGGGTTTCTCCAAAGCTAGGAGTTCTTCTAGTTCATGCTCTTCATATCTCACCTCAAAGGTGGGAAAGTCTCCTTGTTTCCTTAATCGTTTCCTTGGATAATTCATATGTTTCTTCTTCTGTCCATCAATGTGAGTCATAGTGCATGGAGGTGTAAGCTGAGATTTCCCTTTGCCTTCATCCTTTTTGGTAGAAGTTGTTTCCTCATGGGGGTTTCCCAACTTTTTTGCACTCCACCTTGTTTCCTTTGTTGAACTATAGAATAGATGGGGCACTGGATAGGGACATGATTATTTCCTTCACATAGGAAACAAGTCACTTGAGATGTGGGGCATTGATTAGTTGGATGTTTCTCTTCACAATTAGGGCATTGATCTTCATGCTCTTTGGAAGTGTGATCCATGTCTCCACAAATATTGCAAGCTTGAGTTCCTTCTATAATATCATCCTTGACATCATTGTTGTCACAAACTCATTGGGAAAGGCTGTCTCCCATGTTGATCATTTGATTTGTCATCCTTTGCAGTAATTGGGTTTGGGTTTCCATAAATCTTTGCATGGTTGGGTCTAACTCATCGTTGTTGGCCCAAAATTGGGTTGTCACTTGGTTTAATTGGGTTTGGGTTACTATGAGTTCTCTCATGTGCATCTCTTGGTTGTTGTTGTCACCATTCTTGATGTTGGAGTTTCTTGGAGTAGTCATCTGTTTGGGTTGGATTGGGATTTCTAAGGAAATAATTCTAATCACACACATCACAATTCACACAAGCAATGTGCAAGAAATCACAAACAAACATTCCACTCAAACAACAAGTTTCAAGCACATTTTTAGGTAACAAAACATTTTTTCTACACCACATAAGTTGGTGGGTTTGATCTATTCACTAGTATGGTGGTCCAACTTCTATATGGTTCACTTGAGATCATTCCATCCTTCTTAGTTGATTCTTCATGAACAAAATCATTGTATTCTTGGAGAAATTCTTGTATCTTGGTCACAAAACTTCAAAGGTGATGATGGTTCCTTCTAAGTTGTGTTTCCTTAGTCTTCAAGTCTTGAGTAATATTCTTGTCTCACTTGTAGTCCTTAGTGATATCCAAGTTGAAGTCCTTGGTGAAAATAAAGTTGAAGTCTTTGATGATGTTGAAGTTGAAGTTATTTGAGTTGGTGAAGTCCTTTGCTCATGGTGAGGTCTTTGCTCATGTTGAGGCTTTGTCCATCAAGTTTGAAATAGAAGAGATGTAGAATCAAAACCAAAATGGTTGAGGAAAGAGTTTACTAGATTGTTTGTAAATAAGTTTTGGAACAAATTCAACTCCTATTTTTCTAAGGGGTTTTGTCCAATCCTAAGGTTACAATCCTACAGGCAACACAGTGCTCTGATACCATCTGTAGAGGTCCCAACCTTTAATAAGGTAGAGATCCCTGTGTTTACAATGCTAGTCCCTGGATCAATAGCTAGCATCCACAGTTAAGATGTAATATCAAGAAACACAGGTCATAATACAACTTTATAACCTGGAATAAGATAATTCATTACATCTTACATAGCTCATTTGGCTATCTCATTACAATGCAGTAGAAACAAATATGTAGCATGGAGTCCTTCATCGTCAAAGTGCCACAGGCAATCATGTTGGTTGTAGACTTGTAATCCTATTCAACACACTTCACTAACATCAAACAAACCTGCACATAATAAGTTACAGCCACAAGGGTCAATACATTTGAATTGTATTGGCAAGTGATACTTTGGTAGTATAGTGGAGTCTATCATCTATATGCATTTGGCTAAGTGGATCTTAGGCTTGCTTTGCTCAAAATAGGTTTTACCTATCAATTGAAAACACTAAGTTTTTGTTTGGCAAAAACTCCCTAGGAACCACCAATAGAAATTGGTGAACCTTCACCCTTGTTCAACCACAAGTTTTAACTTAGAAAATTGGGATGAGGAGATTCTTGATAGCTTCCATGTCTTGATGCTCAAATTGTCCATTACCGGGGACACGGCTAAGTACTTAGTTTCTTCCATCTGTAGAGGTGGTGCACTTTCCCCACAAGACTTGATTTTCACCAAGACAGGACCTTTCAGATGCCTTCCCTTAGACCAAAATGGACATGCTCCAAACCTATCAATCCCCTACCACCAACTGTCCATTTGGCTAAGTTATTGCAACCTATATGATCCAGGCAGATCCCATAATGCCATGTGGCTGCACTAGAAGCTTCTTAACATTTGGCATCTCAAATCCCTTTATTCCTGGGTGGCAATACACAAGTGAGATACACAAGGTAAACCATATAAATGGGCCTTTTGTAACCACTCAACCAAAAACCACCAAGCAATTACCATTCCACCCAGGTGTTTCATTCACTTAGTTATTTTATTAAGCAAAGAAAACATAAGTCGAAGACTTAGCAATATTTTTCCATAGCATGTATATATTCCACCCTTGGTTGCTACTAGCTAGGCTAAGCATGGAAATAGCAAGTATCTTAACTTAGAGAAAATTCTAACAATTCTACAACTACTAGGATTTCCCAAGCATATCATATAGATACTTAGCAAAATATTCATGCAAGCCCTATACAAAATATTTCTAATGCATAGTCAAAATATTGGGATAAAAATATGAAGCGCCACTTGCCTTTTTGGTAGAGATTATAAGTTCACTCCTTGATCTTGCAATAGTCACACTCTTCAAATTCCACTACAATTCAATTAAGCAAGCAAATATTCAATCTACCATTCAAGCAATCTTCATATAGAATAATAAAAACAAACAATTCATGCAAGCATACCAATGATTGTTTTATTTGTAAAAGTGGTTTCTAATAGGTTATAAACATTTTAAAACACATAATTATCATTTATAAAAGTGGCAAAACCATTGGATATCAAGTTAGTGAAAATGGCCATTTTAAGTCATTTTTGTTTTGCCAGAAATGGTTCAAATCAAATTAATATTTTCTAGTGTTTGAAAAATATATTTTTAAACACAAGTGCTAGTGTTTTATGGTCAAGTGTTTTAATATTAAAACCATTTTCAAAAGGTTTTACTTTTAAACCATTTTTATACCAAAGCAATATTTTATGTTGTTGGAAATGCCTTTTAGCAAAGTAATAATTTTATAGGGTTCATCAAATATATTTTTTTAAATCTCAAAACTTGGTTTTTAGGGTCAGAGAGTTTAAATCAAATCATTTTACAAAGGTTTTACTTAAATAGCATTTCAAAACATAAACAATATTTTTATTTAACTAGAAATGCCTTAAATCGAAGATTCATTCTTTAACTTCACAAAATACATTTTTAAATCCATAAGTTGGTTTCTATGGTTAGTAGGTTCAAAACAATCCATTTTCCAAAGATTTTACCTTAAAAACATTTCTAGAATAAATTTTATATTCAAATTATGCCTACACAAGTTTCTGCAAAAACAACCAATTTAACAGAAGCAATTCATTAAACAAAGTGCATGGTTGGAAAGTACTTGTTTTGCTGATTCCATTGATATAAAATTTGCAAAATTTAGACGTGTGGATCAAAATTTATGCAATTTACAAATTCAAGCAACTAATAGATTCAATTCTGTTTTTAAAACAAACCCTGAGCCACGTGTTGTGTTCTGATTGGCCAAAAACGGTTCGTGCGGATCGGCTACTGTGATGCGTTGGATTAAAACAGATTGAGTGGCACAGGATCACTCGTACCCCTTCGGGTTATGTTCTATCGTAACCACGCGATCGAAATCCTACGGCCTAAATCGAATAACCAGGAACGGGTGGTGCTGGCGGTGGTGGTTGGCGGCGGCGCGGTCAGACGGTGGAGTTCCGGCTAATACAGGAGGCGAGAGGAGGAGGGGAGAATCTCACCAGAATCGTAGTGGCGAGTAGATGCTCAAGGTGGTCTTCATCGTCGAAGGGGCGCTCGGGCGTAGCTGCGATTCCTCGACGGAGATGTCCCTAGCGTCGGGCACGCTCTTTCGTCGAGGGAGACGAGGCTTCAAGGCTCGGGAAGGCAAGCGAAGGGTATCGTTAGCTTCGTACGCGAGTTTCAAACAAGTGAGCATCAAAAAGAGGGCAAGGGGGGTCTGTGCTCACCAGTAGTGTTCGCCAGAATCGAAGCAGACGGCGGCGCTCTCGGTCTTGGTCGTTCACGTGCGCGGGTGAGTGGGGGGTACTAGGAGGTTCGTAGGACGATGGGGATCTCGTTCGTGTGAAGAAGGGCTTGTGGGGGTGAGGGTGCTGGCCGGAATTGCTCGGTGAGCTTGTCGGAGGCCGCGGTGGTGCACGCGTAAATGGGGACAGCCTGGGGGCAGAGAGAGCCGAACGAGAGAGGGGAAATGGAGAGGAGGACAAGGCGATTAAGTACGCGTGGTCGGGGGAGTAATTACTGGCCTCATCAACGCGTATTGAAGGGGATTGATCATCGGCAGAAACGGGCGGCGTGGTCTTCGCGTGGGTGAGGACGAAGGGCTGAAAGCGTGGGGTCATTTCATCAACGAGGTGTGGGGTTAGGAGTGGGGTCACCTCGTCAGTGGCAACGCGGGTGAGAATTTTGGTGTGAACCGTTTTCTGCGAGGAAGGGGAAATGGGCTAGCTGGGCCTGGTTTGCTGGGCTGGGTCCTTTCCATTTTTTTGTTCTGATTTATTTTTCTTTTTCCATTTTCATTTCTGTTTTGAATTTGTTTAAACATTTCAAACAACCATTTGAATTCAAAACCTTCCAAACTTTTCAGTAAGTTTTTAATATGTTTTAAACATGTATTTTAAATACCATTTTAGGAATAATTCTTTATTCTTTTTATGGTTTTATTCTTTATGGAAATAAGCATTTGCTTTTTATTCAAATAAGATTAAATATATTTTCAAATTCTTTATTTGAATTCTAATTTTCTCTAACCTTTTTAGTAGGTTTTATTTATTTATTAGGGTGTTTAAATAACTCACTTTGAATTATTTAAAGTATTTTAATATGATTATTAATCATTTAATTTGGGCAAATGTCTTTATTCCAATGAAATCAAATATGGTTTTAATTCCATAAATTTTATTTAGATGATTTCTTTGATTCCATTTAAGTTAATTAAATAACTTTTATTCCACTTGGTAAATTTCATTTATTGTTTTCCCATGATTTAATTAATCATTTCCATTAGGTATTTTGTTATTATTCAAAGGGAATATAATTTGGTTAAGGCCATATAATTTTATTTGAATATTCTTTATCCTTCTATTTTATTTGGATTTGGATTATATTCATTCCATTTGCTTATGGATTGGGCCAAGATTTAATTTGTCTTTTAAATACTCCTTATTTATTATTTCTTCCTTTGTCTTATAAAATCCACATCTTTTTATTTAAAGATCCAAACTTGGTGATTCTAATTTGTAAAATCTTATTTAATATTTGTTTATCCTTTTATATTTCTCTAGGATTAATTTGATCACAATTTGGTATGGATTTAGATAGGAGCTTTATTAGTTTTGGAAATTATTCATTTACCTTATTAAATTCATAAAATTTTATCCATGGCTCCAAATTGAATGAAATCAATTTCTATGGTTTTATAATATTTTCATTTATCATTCTTGATCATTTTAAAATGTTTATTGATCAATTTTATATGGATCAAATCCTTAGTCTTTGAGATATCTTGGAAATGATTTTCTTCCATTAGGGTTTTGGAGTTTTGGTTTATTTTCCAAGTGTTTAAATTCAAGATGCATTTATGAAGAATGCATTTCACTTGATTTGAATTTAGTTGGATTCAAATTTTATTCAAAGTTTGTTCAAGATGGGTTTTGATGTTTCCACTTTAAAACAAAAGTTTCTTTTCACCCTAAATTTCAACAATTATTTATTTTGTTTATTTATTTTCCACATCTCAAAATTTGGAAATTTTTGGGATGTGACACTTGTCATAGTCATAAAATGGTGTGAGCATGTGCCAAGTCAACCCAAGCAAATCATCAAAAGAAAATACCACAATACTATGCTTTTGCATGCTAAAACAACGCATGATTTCTTCAAGGCACACTAAGTGTAACACCCTCAGAATCGGCTCTATGCAAGTTTCAGCGCTTCCCGCCAAACCCGCATAGAAATGATTCAAAGGTGCCCACCAGGCACTTGCGTGCGGGTGGAAAACGAAGTAATAACATTACACAACAGTCCTCGATGGGACCCACAGAACAGATATATATGCAACAGCGAATCAAAGAGTCAAGAATACAGATATACAATACAAAGATCCAAATCACCTTTAAAACGATATAGCGTCCGAGTACGGAAAAGATGCAAATTGAGCTAAGAGCCCTGAAGAATAACCAATGGCGTCCATAACCCTGCCCAGGCCAAGCCGGAAGGGTAACCCTGCTAACGGCGTCGACCTCAAACCTGCTTAAACAAAAGGGGTGCCGGCAAAGGGCAAAGGAAAAAGAGAGAGCGGTCAGTACTGAGGCCAGTACACGGCGAGACTAGAATTCGGCGGTCCTCGCCTACATAGGTATGGTGGACTGAAGCGGCAGCGGCAGCATGCACTAAACAACCTATAGAGACTCAATACTACTGGCGGCTATCAGAGAGGGGTAAGAAAGACCTATTCGGAACCAACCTGAATCCAACACCAAACAAACCCATCCTGGTATTCCCCCTCGATACCAACCGAGAAAGTCAACCGAGGAACTCACACAGTTGGCAGTTTTATTTATTCAGTTATCGTTGCAGCAATTACTAGTCAGGTATAGATGGTTATCCTGATAAAATAAGCAGTGGGCACTTTTAGTTAACCATTCCGTTGTAGTTGCAACACTTACTAGTCAGATACAATTGGCATGAGATATCCCAAAACCCAGCAGTTGTTGGTACTTTTATTTAGCCATTCCGTTGCAGTGAAGCTGATTACTAGTCATATCGGATACAAGTCAAATTATAGCAGTAAACTTTAGTTATAGTTGTCTATGATCGAGACCTGTGCTCCAAGTCGTCCATAACCGCGGACACGACTTCTCGAAAAGATTTAACCCTGCAGGGGTGCACCAAAGTATCCACACGCACTTCGACCCTTTTTGCCAGATCAGTTAACATACACCCATCGGTATGTCGGCGGAGTCTAAGTCATGACGTTTCCCAGACCCAAAGCAAGCACGGGGGGCCACCCCACTAAGTACACCCGCAACAAAGTCGGCCGGTCTTCGAGACGGACTCAGGGTTTGGGTGGACGGCTGTAAACGACTGGGAACCCGAAAACTCGGGCTTGTCGATACCGCGAAATCGTGTCCCGATCCTAAACAGTACAGGTGCTCCTCGCACAATTTAAATAAAGAAGTAAAGCATGGCATAAGTACAGAATCGTAATAAAGCCCCAAACTAATTATGGCCCCCAGTACAGTACTTTGAAATCAGGTACTAAATCGATGGGGTGCCCATACATCCCACACGTGGTTAGCGCGTCGGAACAGGTGTCAAGAACTCGGGGTCCTACGGGACACCAGTGAGCGATCGGAAACCAAATATTATCTATCACCCACCGGTGCCTCTACATTTACCTACTTCAATTTTAGTTATTAAACAGTAATTAAAGTAAACGATAATTAAAGCCATGATCATCTCCAACCTGAAACATACGGCAAAATACTCCAACAACTGTGGTACTTGACGACACGCAACAGCACTTGAGCAAGAGACTACGACGCGCAGGTCCAACTATCTACCAAACAACAGGTAATAGGATGTGTCCAAGGCAATATAAGGCTGCAAGGGATATCACGGGTACGAAAACTAGAGCAACGCAACACAGATAGCAATAGATCAACAGGAGGGAATAAATTCTATAAAAGTAAGATAGGTAGAAAAGGGGGAGATGCTCGCCTGAAAACATTGCCGAAGGTTCAACCGAAGATCGGGTCGACACTCGCATCAACTCAACGGCCTTATCCGCGAAGAACCAAACACTAGAATAAACACCGGATGCAATATTTAATACTACGGCAAAAGATCGGGCATGATGCATGTATGATGTATGACATGGCAAAGATGCGATGCAATTAGGCAATATTAAGTGGAACCAGGGTCCCGACAATTACTTAGATGGTTCAAGTTGTTTAGACACCCCGCAATTTAAATGTTCTTTTAACAGGGCGAAACATGGCATCGGTTCGCTACACCAATTTAAATGGAGCCAATATAAGGCTAGATTTGCCCGCATATGGCCTCCATATTTAATTTAGGTGAATCATCTAGATACCCCCAAACACCCACAATATGTTTGCAACATGTTCATTTAATATGCAACAAGATCAATATCATATATTATAAAAGTATGAGGGGTCTCGGATGGGGTCACACATCGAATGGCGATCTTGGGATTCCGAGGGTTCGGGGGATCGGTCTTCGGGGTCGGGGGTCTCGGCGTCCGCGACGAAGATCATGGCGTCCGGGTTCTCGGTCATCGGTAGATCTTGTCATCGCCTTGGTCTTGGACACGACACATACGATGGAGATCTTGGGGTACCATCTTGATCATCAGAGGCGAACTTGGGGCTCGACACCGGGGTCTTCCGGGCTCCGGCCATCGGATCCGTGAAGGAGAACTTGGTGATTCCGAGGGTCTTGGCCATCGGATCCGGCTCGGGGATCTTCGGGTCCGGATGTAAAACTTGGCGTCCGGCTTATGAATCTTGTGCACCGTCGTATCTCGAAAACATCCAGATGGTCATCAGTTTGGTGCAAGGTTTGCGCATACATCACTATTTCACCATGCATCCTCACCTAAACAACATTACCACCATATCATCACTTCTTTCCAGTACATCAGGGAGAGCCCAGCGGGTGTTGAGCTGCAAGGCATCCATGGCAAGACGCGCTTGGTGAGGTCGGGGTAGGCTACGAGGATAGGCGGCGAGGCATCCATGGCGATAGCCACAGCAGAGCTCGGTCAGGGGCGGTCGAGGGCGCGCGGCCACGGGCGATGCGGTCGCGGAAGGAGGCGAGGCCTCGCTGGTGACGCAGGAGCTGGGGAGGGCGACGCGGGTGTCGCCGGGAACGGCCACGGCGAGCGGGCAAGGCGATGGGGACCGGTGGCCGATGGAGGACGGGGGATGATGCGGGGATAGCAGCCGGAAGAGGAGTGCCGCTGGCGGCGGACGAGGAGGTGCTCGCGGCAGAGAGTCGAGGCGGCGGCCGCTAGACGAAGCGGGGAGGACCTGACGTGGGCGACCGGCGCAGGCTCGCAGGGCGACGACAGCGTCCTCGCGAGGAGGAGGCCAGAGGCAGGGCAAACGAGAGGCGAGCGGTCGAGGGCGGGTTCGCGGCTGCGGGGAAGACGGCGACGATGGCTAGCAGGGAGGCGCCGGTGAGAGGAGATGCCCTGGCGGCAGGGATCGAAGGAAAAGGGGGGGACAGGCGGTAGTTGCGTGGAAGGGACGCGGGGCGAGCGGTGGGTGGTGGAGAATCGAGGCAGGGAGAGAGGAGCGAGGGCGACAACCTCATGGTGGGCCAGGGCGATGGACGCGGGGGCGTCAGTGTGCCTGGGTGCGTTGGGTAGCGTGCTGTGTGTGAGTGAGTGTTGTGCCTGGCAGCGGCAGGGTGGAGGGAGGGGGCGACGGGGAGAGGTGTTGGGGTTTGGGGTAGAGTTAGGGTTTGGTCAGAGGGGTGGTCGGTGGCTGTGGGCTGGGCTTTTGGGCCTAGCCTGCGGCTGACTTCCCCGGACAAAAAATATTTTATATTTTATTATAAAAATATTATAGGTTTACTTTAAAGGCTTTTGTAAATAGGTTTTAGACAAACAAAATAATCGGACGAGCCCGGTTTTGATTTGAGATAAAAGAAGGGAACATTTAGAAAAGAAAGATAGGTTTTCAGAAAATAGTTTCAGGCAACCGATGCATGATGACATGAGCATGCGGTCATGATGATGCAATGCACAAAAACAACGCGATTTTCTAGTAGTGGTTTTGCGGGATGCCACAATTCGACACCACTAACAATGGATCTCGCCCTCGAGATCCGCCTCATGGTACCGGAAAGAAGGGCGGCGATCTGAATCTTCTCGCATCATGTAGATCCCCGCGACACCACTAACAATGGTTCATTCTCCATCTTGAAATCAGCGACACCACCAACAAAGGATTGTTTCTCACGTTCGTCGAGAGAACACTCCGGATAAACAACGGACGAAGTTAAAGGTAGGGCCACCTCTAACTTTCATGGAAGGAGTAAGAATTGCATCGATCCACCATTCAATATACGAAAGCGAATGATAAGAGTAGTGGTATGGTCGCGACTCCATCCCGCACTCAAAGCATTACTCTGTACATGAATAGGAGAATTATGCAACCAACTCTCATAATTTAGACTGAAGACCTCGACAACCAAGGTTCAGAAACAAAGGGGTGATGCAGACTCTGCATCGGATCTGGCGTAGATGATGTCATCGCGTCGGAAAACACCGGAAGACACGAGAAGGAACAAAGAGAAGTCCACCAGACGAAGGATTCCTCGGATAGCATGAAGACCAGATGTAGCAACGCCGTTACCAAAGAGGAAGCGAAAACCCTGAAGGTACGACGAAAACCCAACCGCGAGAATTCCTGGACTAGAAGAAGGTAAGAGAGCAGATTCAAAACACGCAGAGGTGAGAGGAGAGCAGCAGAGGGGTAAGGAGTAAAATCAGACCTAATCAGAACTATTCAACCGATTTTCAAAAATAGTTTTGACACTCTACTTCGGCCGTTAGCTAGGTTATCCTATAGGCTGGACTTGTGGGGTATCGCAACTGCTGAGCTCTGATACCACTCTGTAACACCCTCAGAATCGGCTCTATGCAAGTTTCAGCGCTTCCCGCCAAACCTGCATAGAAACGATTCAAAGGTGCCCACCAGGCACTTGCGTGCGGGTGGAAAACGAAGTAATAACATTACACAACAGTCCTCGATGGGACCCACAGAACAGATATATATGCAATAGCGACTCAAAGAGTCAAGAATACAGATATACAATACAAAGATCCAAATCACCTTTAAAACGATATAGCGTCCGAGTACGGACAAGATGCAAATTGAGCTAAGAGCCCTGAAGAATAACCAATGGCGTCCATAACCCTGCCCAGGCCAAGCCGGAAGGGTAACCCTGCTAACGGCGTCGACCTCAAACCTGCTTAAAAAAAAGGGTGCCGGCAAAGGGCAAAGGAAAAAGAGAGAGCGGTCAGTACTGAGGCCAGTACACGGCGAGACTAGAATTCGGCGGTCCTCGCCTACATAGGTATGGTGGACTGAAGCGACAGCGGCAGCATGCACTAAACAACCTATAGAGACTCAATACTACTGGCGGCTATCAGAGAGGGGTAAGAAAGACCTATTCGGAACCAACCTGATTCCAACACCAAACAAACCCATCCTGGTATTCCCCCTCGATACCAACCGAGAAAGTCAACCGAGGAACTCACACAGTTGGCAGTTTTATTTATTCAGTTATCATTGCAGCAATTACTAGTCAGGTATAGATGGTTATCCTGATAAAATAAGCAGTGGGCACTTTTAGTTAACCATTCCGTTGTAGTTGCAACACTTACTAGTCAGATACAATTGGCATGAGATATCCCAAAACCCAGCAGTTGTTGGTACTTTTATTTAGCCATTCCGTTGCAGTGAAGCTGATTACTAGTCATATCGGATACAAGTCAAATTATAGCAGTAAACTTTAGTTATAGTTGTCTATGATCGAGACCTGTGCTCCAAGTCGTCCATAACCGCGGACACGGCTTCTCGAAAAGATTTAACCCTGCAGGGGTGCACCAAAGTATCCACACGCACTTCGACCCTTTTTGCCAGATCAGTTAACATACACCCATCGGTATGTCGGCGGAGTCTAAGTCATGACGTTTCCCAGACCCAAAGCAAGCATGGGGGGCCACCCCACTAAGTACACCCGCAACGAAGTCGGCCGGTCTCCGAGACGGACTCAAGGTTTGGGTGGACGGCTGTAAACGACTGGGAACCCGAAAACTCAGGCTTGTCGATACCGCGAAATCGTGTCCCGATCCTAAACAGTACAGGTGCTCCTCGCACAATTTAAATAAAGCAGTAAAGCATGGCATAAGTACAGAATCGTAATAAAGCCCCAAACTAATTGTGGCCCCCAGTACAGTACTTTGAAATCAGGTACTAAATCGATGGGGTGCCCATACATCCCACATGTGGTTAGCGCGCTCGATCTCGGAACAGGTGTCAAGAACACGGGGTCCTACGGGACACCAGTGAGCGGTCGGAAACCAAATATTATCTATCACCCACCGGTGCCTCTACATTTACCTACTTCAATTTTAGTTATTAAACAGTAATTAAAGTAAACGATAATTAAAGCCATGATCATCTCCAACTTGAAACATACGGCAAAATACTCCAACAACTGTGGTACTTGACGACACGCAACAGCACTTGAGCAAGCGACTACGACGCGCAGGTCCAACTATCTACCAAACAACAGGTAATAGGATGTGTTCAAGGCAATATAAGACTGCAAGGGATATCACGGGTACGAAAACTAGAGCAACGCAACACAGATAGCAATAGATCAACAGGAGGGAATAAATTCTATAAAAGTAAGATAGGTAGAAAAGGGGGAGATGCTCGCCTGAAAACATTGCCGAAGGTTCAACCGAAGATCGGGTCGACACTCGCATCAACTCAACGGCCTTATCCGCGAAGAACCAAACACTGGAATAAACACCAGATGCAATATTTAATACTACGGCAAAAGATCGGGCATGATGCATGTATGATGTATGACATGGCAAAGATGCGATGCAATTAGGCAATATTAAGTGGAACCAGGGTCCCGACAATTTCTTAGATGGTTCAAGTTGTTTAGACACCCCGCAATTTAAATGTTGTTTTAACAGGGCGAAACATGGCATCGGTTCGCTACACCAATTTAAATGGAGCCAATATAAGGCTAGATTTGCCCGCATATGGCCTCCATATTTAATTTAGGTGAATCATCTAGATACCCCCAAACACCCACAATATGTTTGCAACATGTTCATTTAATATGCAACAAGATCAATATCATATATTATAAAAATATGAGGGGTCTCGGATGGGGTCACACATCGAATGGCGATCTTGGGATTCCGAGGGTTCGGGGGATCGGTCTTCGGGGTCGGGGGTCTCGGCGTCCGCGACGAAGATCATGGCGTCCGGGTTCTCGGTCATCGGTAGATCTTGTCATCGCCTTGGTCTTGGACACGACACATACGATGGAGATCTTGGGGTACCATCTTGATCATCAGAGGCGAACTTGGGGCTCGACACCGGGGTCTTCCGGGCTCCGGCCATCGGATCCGTGAAGGAGAACTTGGCGATTCCGAGGGTCTTGGCCATCGGATCCGGCTCGGGGATCTTCGGGTCCGGATGTAAAACTTGGCGTCCGGCTTATGAATCTTGTGCACCGTCGTATCTCGAAAACATCCAGATGGTCATCAGTTTGGTGCAAGCTTTGCGCATACATCACTATTTCACCATGCATCCTCACCTAAACAACATTACCACCATATCATCTCTTCTTTCCAGTACATCAGGGAGAGCCCAGCGGGTGTTGAGCTGCAAGGCATCCATGGCAAGACGCGCTTGGTGAGGTCGGGCTAGGCTACGAGGATAGGCGGCGAGGCATCCATGGCGATAGCCACAGCAGAGCTCGGTCAGGGGCGGTCGAGGGCGCGCGGCCACGGGCGATGCGGTCGCGGAAGGAGGCGAGGCCTCGCTGGTGATGCAGGAGCTGGGGAGGGCGACGCGGGTGTCGCCGGGAACGGCCACGGCGAGTGGGCAAGGCGATGGGGACCGGTGGCCGATGGAGGACGGGGGATGATGCGGGGATAGCAGCCGGAAGAGGAGTGCCGCTGGCGGCGGACGAGGAGGTGCTCGCGGAAGAGAGTCGAGGCGGCGGCCGCTAGACGAAGCGGGGAGGACCTGACGTGGGCGACCGGCGCAGGCTCGCAGGGCGACGACAGCGTCCTCGCGAGGAGGAGGCCAGAGGCGGGGCAAACGAGAGGCGAGCGGTCGAGGGCGGGTTCGCGGCTGCGGGGAAGACGGTGACGATGGCTAGCAGGGAGGCGCCAGTGAGCGGAGATGCCCTGGCGGCAGGGATCGAAGGAAAAGGGGAGGACATGCGGTAGTTGCGTGGAAGGGACGCGGGGCGATCGGTGGAGAATCGAGGCAGGGAGAGAGGAGCGAGGGCGACAACCTCGTGGTGGGGCCAGGGCGATGGACGCGGGGGCGTCGGTGTGCCTGGGTGCGTTGGGTAGCGTGCTGTGTGTGAGTGAGTGTTGTGGCTGGCGGCGGCAGGGTGGAGGGAGGGGCGACGGGGAGAGGTGTTGGGGTTTGGGGTAGAGTTAGGGTTTGGTCAGAGGGGTGGTCGGTGGCTGTGGGCTAGGCTTTTGGGCCTAGCCTGCGGCTGCCTTCCCCGGACAAAAAATATTTTATATTTTATTATAAAAATATTATAGGTTTACTTTAAAGGCTTTTGTAAATAGGTTTTAGACAAACAAAATAATCGGACGAGCCCGGTTTTGATTTGAGATAAAAGAAGGGAACATTTAGAAAAGAAAGATAGGTTTTCAGAAAATAGTTTCAGGCAACCGATGCATGATGACATGATGACATGAGCATGCGGTCATGATGATGCAATGCACAAAAACAACGCGATTTTCTAGTAGTGGTTTTGCGGGATGCCACACTAAGCAACACCAATTGTTTGGAACAAGACATGCTACAGCAATAATCACTAAGAATAATGCGAAAGCAACACCTAGCATGTCATGCTAAAGTCTAAGTCATAGTCAATGCAAGCTCCTCTTGCACTTCAAGAAAGAGCTTACTACTCCTTTCCAACACCAAGCAACTTATTTGCAAAACAATACAGCGAGAACGAGGATCCAAACTACTTTATTAAAGCAAACTAAACAACCTAAGCAAAGCAAAAGAAAACTAGGACGCTCCAAGAACAACACAACTGTGCATGAAACAATAAAAACGAAGTGTATAGACAGACCTGTGCTTTTTATTGATGAAGAAGGGGATGCCTTGGGCATCCCCAAGCTTTAACGCTTGTACCTCTTGGATATTGCTTGGGGTGACACCATGGTGGCATCCCTAAGCTTGAGCTTTTTCCATTCTTCATCTCATTGCATCATTCTCTCTCTACACCTGAAATTTTTCCTTCATACAAAACTTCACACAATCTTCATTAGCAACATTAGTGTATTCAAAAGATATTAGACCTCTGGCAAAGCTTTTGAAAAGCAAGGCTTTTCTCTAAAAACACAAGATGCTGTAGCAACTCCTTCAAAAAGCTCAATTTCCCAAAAAGAACTCAAAAACGAATCAATAAGAAGCAAATGCAAATAATGGAAAAAATCTGTCAAAACAGACCAGCAGGTAGAAACCGATTTTTTCGAACATCTTCTGTTACTCAAATAAAAAGTGTTGAACTAATGAAAGTTATATAACATACCAGGGGATTTATTCATAAATTTTTAGCTCAATCCGTTTTAGGACAGCAACTCCCCAAATCTTACTTCCCTCTCATTAGAGGTCATTCTTGGCACAAAACACAAACAAAAAGGATAATAAGAGGTCATTAATAAAGTAATAACTTCCAAGACTCAATGAAACACTTGGGTTATCTCCCAACAAGT
The DNA here is from genome assembly GCA_916181665.1 of Avena sativa. Classification (NCBI taxonomy): domain Eukaryota; kingdom Viridiplantae; phylum Streptophyta; class Magnoliopsida; order Poales; family Poaceae; genus Avena; species Avena sativa. The sequence goes on along the minus strand of OV702281.1, from coordinate 409,538,472 downwards.
ACTTTTCTTTAACGCCTTTAAGTTAGGCACAAGAAGCAAGAAGAATCAAGTATTTTCAAATGAAGAAGCATTAACATCAAACCTTGCTTTTAAAGGAGGAGCAAAAAGAAAACTTCTCTCTACTCATAGGGAAGTGTTCAATACCTTTCTTGAATGGAAAATGATATTTAATGGTGCCTTCTTTCATATCAATGATAGCACCAACTGTTCTAAGAAAAGTTCTTCCCAATGTAATAGGACAAGAAGCATTGTACTCAACATCCAAAACATAGAAATCCACAGGGACATAAGCATTGTTAACCATAATGAGAACATCATTAATACTCCCCATGAGTTTCTTCTTAGCATTATCATTAAGTGGGACATCCAAATAACAATCTTACCATGGTGGCAAATCAAGCATTTCATAAATCTTCCTAGGCATAATAGATACACTAGAACCAAGATCACATGAAGCTTTGAGATCAAAGTCATTCACTTGTATATTAATAATGGGTTCCCAACTATCTTCTACTTTCCTAGGAATAAAAGTTTTATGTTTTAGATTCTCTTCCTTAATATTAACAAGAGCATCTGTAATGTGTTTCGTGAAAGCAACATGCATATCACTAGCATCAGGAGCAGGTGGAGCAATGGGAGTGCTTAGGAAATCATTGTTGTTGGTGCTAGTGAAGTCACACAACTTAGTAATCTCAGCAGAGTTCATTTTGGCAATGGTGGGCAAGCCAAAAACAGCAGCAGCTAGAGCAGGAACTATTTTTTTTTTGTGTTTTTGAATAAAGAAAGCAAACCAAACTAGACTATTTTTTTGGGTTTTTGAAAAGAGGCAAACAAAACCAAGCAAAAGAAACAAATCAAACTAAAAACAAAGTAAAGAGAAATGAAGTGAAGGACTCCCCTTGTGAAGACATCCTTAGCCTCCCCGGCAACGGCGCCAGAAAACTTGATGGCGTGTTGTCGTGGGAGCTTCTTCTTCTTTAAGTCCCCGGAAATGGCGCCAGAAAACTTGTTGATGACTCCTTGATGGCGCCACAAAACTTGGTGCTTGATGTGGAGTCTTTTGGGAACCCCAAGAGCAAGGTGTGAAGCAGCACAACAGCAAGTCTTCCCTCAGTAAGAAACCAAGGTTATCGAACCAGTAGGAGGAAGCAAACGTCACACAGGTGTTGCTAGCAACGCGGAGACCTGCACAACACAAACTCAAGACTTTGCCCCCAACGAATCAGTGAGGTTGTCAAGCTCACCGTTTTGCTGTAACAAAGGATTGAACATATGGTGTGGAAGGTAATGGTTTGCAGCAAGTAAACAAGTAACAGTGGAGGATGTATCAATGGTAAAGATTGGACCGGGGTCCATAGTTCACTAGAGGTGCTCTCCTTAGATAAACAACATGGCATGAAGGGTAAACAAATTACAGAAGGACAATTGACACGAACTGAGCAAGGCATAATAATGCAATTACGTCAGAAAGATCCTATGAGATTCGATTGGGAAATACAACAATATACATAGACCGCCATCCAACTGCATCTATGACTAGAAGTCCACCTTCAGGTTATCATCCGACCCCCCTCCAGTATTAAGTTGCAAGCAACAGACAACTGCTTTAAGCAAAGTGTGTAAGGTAAACAGTCCACATGTTCCATGAACAAGAGACCGTTGTTTTCTCCCTAGTAGCAACAACACATCTACAATCCAAAAGATTATTGTCACTTCCCTTGGAAACTAGAGGCATGAACCCACTATGGAGCATAAATACCCCCTCTTAGAGTCACTAGAAACTACTTGGCCAAGATAGCTACTAACAACGGAGAGCATGCAAGATCACAAACAACACAGACATGATAGAATCAAAAAGGCAAAACCATTAATCAAACCAACATAATAATCTCAATATCCATTGGATCCCCGTAAACACAACATGCATGATTACAAATAGATTAGATCTTGATCATGAACGGAGCTCACAAGATCTATACATGAAAACACAAAGGAGGTGATACAACCATCTAGCTACTACATGGACCCATAGTCCAAGGTTGAACTACTCATGCATCATACCGGAGAGAAGGCCTCCGGGATGATATCCCGTCCGGCAGAGTGCCGGGAAGAACTTCAGATCCCCCCAATCTAGGGATGATGGTGGCGGCGGCTACAGACGGTTTCGTGGAGATTTGATCGGGTGCTTAGGGTTTCTGCATCGGGGGCTTCTTATAGGCGAAGGGGGAGGCCGAGGCGGCGTCCAGGGGCCCCACACCCTTCCCAGGCGCGGGGCAGTTCCCACCCGTGCCTAGGGGCGTCTGGGCGCCCTAGACCGCCTCTCCGGCTCCCCTCTGGACTTCTTATTCCCCACGGAAAGTAATTGACTTTGACGTTTGTCCCGTCCAATTTTGAAAATATTTCTTTACTAACTTTTCTGAAACCAAAAACAGTAGAAAACAGGCATCTGGCACTGTGGCAACTTGTTAATAGGTTAGTACCAGAAAACATGTAAAAACACCTCAAAGTGTAGACAAAGTAAAGCAAAGTAGATACTAACAAGCATGGAACATCAAAAATTATAGATACGTTTCCGACGTATCAATAACCCAAGAGTTTCCTTGAGTCTTGGAAGTTATTACTTCAGTAATGACCTCTCTCTATCCTTTTTGTTTTCTTTTTGTGCCAAGAATGACCTCTAATGAGAGGGAAGTAAGATTTGGGAAATTGTTGTCCCGAAACAGATTTCTGTCCTCCACCATAAAATTCGTGAGGAGTCTATGTAACTCGGATTGAGCTCAAAATTTATGAATAAATCTCTTAGTATGTTAGATAACTTTCATTAGTTCAACACTTTTTTATTTGAGCAACATAAGATTTTATAAAAAATCGGTTTCTACCTGCTAGTCTATTTTGACAAATTTCTGCCATTATTTGCATTTGCTTCTTATAGACTCCTTTTTGAGTTCTCTTTTGGGGAATTGAGCTTTTTGAAGGAGTTACTACAATAGCTTGTGTTTTTAGTGAAAAGTCTTGTTGTTCCAAAGCTTTTCCTAAGGTCTAATATCTTTTGAATACACTAATGTTGCTAATGAAGATTGTATGAAGTTTTGTATGAAGGAAAAATTTCAGGTGTAGAGAGAGAATGATGTAATGAGATGAAGAATGGACAAAAGATCAAGCTTAGGGATGCCACCATGGTGTCACCCCAAGAAATATCCAAGAGGTACAAGCGTCAAAGCTTGGGCTTCTTCATTAATAAAAAGCTCAGGTCTGTTTAGACACTTCATTTTTATTGCTTCATGCACTATAGTGTTGTTCTTGGAGCATCTTAGTTTTCATTTGCTTTGCTTAGGTTGTTTAGTCTGCTTAAATAAAGTAGTATGGACCCCCGTTCTCGTTGTGTTGTTGCAAATAAGTTGCTTGGTTTTGGAAAGGAGTAGAAAGTTCTTGCTTGGAAGTGCAAGAGGAGCTTGCATTGACGGTGACTTAGACTTTAGCATGACATGCTAGGTGTTGTTTTGACCTTATGCTTAGTGATTATTGCTGTAGCATGTCTTGTTCCAAACAATTGGGATTTCTTAGTATGTCTTGAAGAAATTATGCGTTGTTTTAGCATACAAAAGCATAGTATTGTGGTATTCTCCTTTGATGCTTTGTTTGGGTTGACTTGGCACATTCTCACACCATGTTATGACTATGACAAGTCACCATAGCCTCTATGATCATTTAGTCATTTACTTGTAGTACCACTCTATGCTTTGATTAGTAATGCTTTGTTACTCTGCATGATTATGGCCATTATGTTCTCTTAGTTGGTTGCTCCCAGTCTTTTGCTAGCCTCCACTTGGATGAGTAAGCTCTACTCATGCTTCCAACTCCCAAGAAACCAAGTTATTCCAAAGTGTCCACTATAAATTCCTATGCATGGTGTGTTACACCAATCCAAGTATATTCTTGTTTTCATCTATCTTCCAATTAAAAAGTATTTTGTTATGTGAACCATTGTGTCACATAATATACTTGTGGTGTCATCTATGTTGTATATACTTGCACTTATACATTGTGTCATCTATGTTGATGGCACACTTTATTTCTTGCCCCTAATAAACTTGAACCATTGTGTCATCTATGTTGTATATACTTGCACATATACATTGGAATTAGCAGAACCATGTTGTCATGGGGAACGCTTTCAACATTGCACTTGTACTTTGTACACAGTTGATATCATGCTCTTTTGTCTATGGATGTCGTCGGTGTGAAATGAAAGGGGAGCTTGTAAGTCCATGGAGTTTATATTTTGTGTTAGAGAAACGCCTGGGCCGCTAGCCTAAGCCATGCCTAATCATTGTGGAAACTTGCAGCATCACCATAGTGAGCTATCTATGAAGCATCCTCAATAAAAATCTATGCATATAGTAAATAAAAATATCGCTGAGATGCTCATTTTCTTCTTGCCTTGTCATTTTGGGTATGGGATAGCTCATGTACCATGTGCAATGGGTACCTCGTTGGCAGTTCTCTATGATATGCAAGTACTTACAATGACAAGAACTTAGAGGTGACTGAAGTTGAGTAGCATGAGGCGTGGCCCTCGTATTCAAGGGACTTGAGATTGCCAACTTATACTTTGTCAAGCATATACTCCATAGTTTGTTTACTTTAACCTTAATCACTTCAAGATGCTTATGATAGGGGCAATGAGGGCTGAAAGCTAACAAGTACCATAATTTTTGGAAGCTCGTTTTGAAACTTGAAATCCCTGCTTCCCTTTATGAAGGGCCTTTCTTCCACTTTTATTTGAGTCTCCACCTTCTACCTTTAGGCACCATTAGGAGAGCATAGTTGTCATTCTGTGTGCAGTGTCCCAAAGCTTATTGATTGATGCATTTGTGATATTACTTGTTCTTGTGCTATCTGTTTCTAGTCACCCTTGTGAACTTTGAAGGTGTCCTATGCATCTATTTGCTACTCTATGAGGGACAGGCTAATTGCCACTATGCCATGTTTTCTGTATGTGAAACAAACAAACGTTTTTCAATGTATGTTATTCATGATCTTTATTTGTAGCCTTTCATGTTGCATGCATAGTTACCTTTTCCTATTGTTAGAACTCCATCTTTCATGCATATGTTTAGAGTTCTTTAATCCCAGCTTTCAATGCTTGCAAATGGTTTGATCTTGGTTTTGATGGTGCATGTCTCCTAAAAAATTATTCTTTTTATCTCTTACCTACTTGAGGACGAGCAGGAGTTAAGCTTGGGGATGCTTGATACGTCGGAAACATATCTATAATTTTTTATGCTCCATGCCTGTTTAGTATCAACTTTGCTTTGCTTTGTCTACACTTTGAGGTGTTTTTATATCTTTTCTGGAACTAACCTACTAACAAGTTGCCACAGTGCCAGTTGCCTATTTTCTTCTGTTTTTGGTTCCAGAAAGGCAGAAAATCAATATTCTCGGCATTGGACGAGACAAAAGCCAAAGTCAATATTTTACCATGGGCGACACGAAACCAGAAGACGAGACGTAGAGGCAAACCAGGGTGGCCAAACCACCCTAGGTGCGGCCATGGGTGGGCCCGCGCCTAGGCAAGGTGTGGCCCCCCTGGTCGCCTCCCTGCCTCGCCTCTTCGCCTATAAGAAGCCCTCGATGCAGAAACCCTAAGTCCTCGATCAAAACTCCATGAAACCGTCTATATTCGCCGCCATAATCGCACCCTGCCGGAGGGGAGATCATCCCGGAGGCCTTCTCTCCGGTATGATGCGTGAGTAGTTCCACCTTGGACTATGGGTCCATGTAGTAGCTAGATGGTTGTATCCCCTCCTTCTGCTTTCATGTATAGATCTTGTGAGCTCCGTTCATGATCAAGATCTAATCTATTTGTAATCATGCATGTTGTGTTTGCGGGGATCTGATGGATATTGAGATTACTATGTTAGATTGATTAGTGGTTTTGTCTTTATGATTCTATCATGTCTGTGTTGTTTGTGATCTTGGATGCTCTCTGTTGTTAGTAGCTATCTTAGCCAAGTAGTTGCTAGTGACTCCAAGAGGGAGTATTTATGCTCGATAGTGGGTTCATGCCTCTAGTTTCCAAGGGAAGTGACAGAAATATCTTCGGTTGTAGATGTGCTATTGCCACTAGGGAGAAAACAACAGTCTCTTGTTCATGGAACAAGTGGATTGTTTACCTTACACACTTTGCTTAAAGCAGTTGTCTGTTGCTTGCAACTTAATACTAGAGGGAGTTCGGATGATAACCTTAAGGTGGACTTCTAGTCATAGATGTAGTTGGATGGCGGTCTATTTATATTGTTGTATTGCCCAATCGAATCTCATAGGATCTTTTTGTCTGGTATTGCATTGTTATGCCTTGCTTAGTTCCTGTCAATTGCCCTACTGTAATTTTTTTACCCTTCATGCCATGTTGTTTATCTAAGGAGAGCACCTCTAGTGAACTATGGACCTCGGTCCAATCTTTATCATTGATACATCTTCCATTGTTACTTGTTTACTTGCTCCAAACCATTACCTTTCACACTATACGTTTAATCCTTTGTTACAGCAAACTGGTGAGCTTGACAACCTCACTGATTCATTGGGCAAAGTCTTGAGTTTGTGTTGTGCAGGTTTCCACGTTGCTTGCAACACCTTTGAGACGTTTCCTTCCTCCTACTGGTTCGATAACCTCGGTTTCTTACTAAGGGAAAACTTGCCGCTGTGCTTATCACACCTTCCTCTTGGGGTTTCCAACGAAGCGTCCCACGACAAGTGTTGGGCGTCATGAGGCGTGCACGCTGTCACTTTCACACACATGGGGAAAATCATAGATCTATTAAAGCAAATGAGTATTTATGTAACCTCTAGCCTAAGTTCCACCATGGTATGCAAGATTCACTTTCACACACGTGGGGAGAGCAGAGATCTATTAAAGCACTTGAGTAGCAGAGTAGATCTACTTGATTACAAAGCTCATGACCACAACATGATCATGCATAGAGAGAGAGATGAACACATAGCTACCGGAAGAGCCCTTGGCCTCAAGGAAGAACTGCTCCCTCCTCATCATGGGAATCAGCAATGGCGATGGAGATGGTGGTGGAGATCGATGGAGATGGCTCCAGGGGCACTTCCCCATCCCGACAGGGTGCCGGAACAGAGACTTTCTGTCCTACGAATCTCCCTTCGGTGGTGGCAATGCTGCGGAGGTTTTCGTGGCTTTCTGGTCGATGATTTAGGGTTTCTAAGTCAGGGGCTTCTTATAGGCGAAGGAGGCAAGGTCGACGGAGGGCAAGGGGACCCACACCCCATGTGGGCGCGGCTAGGGTGGGACCCATGCCCACCTAGGGTGTGGCCACCCTGGTGTCCTCCTCCGTCTCATCTTCGATTTTCCGTATCGCTCAGGAAAAATATGAACTTTGGCTTTTGTCCTGTCCAATTCCGAGAATATTCATTTTTTAGCTATCTGAAACCAAAAACAGCAGAAAACAGGCAACTAGCACTATGGCATCCTGTCAATAGGTTAGTTCCAGAAAGTGTATAAAAATACCTCAAAGTGTAGACAAAACATAGCAAAGTGGATACTAAACAAGCATGGAACATAAAAAAATTATAGATACGTTTACGACGTATCAATTGGTCATCTGGATGGACATCTATTTGAGAAAAACCATAATAACCATTTAAGTAACAAAAATGAGAGTGCATAGCAGGTCTCTCTAATGTTTGATCTATAAATGGTAAAGGGTAGTGATCCTTTCTAGTTTCCTTGTTAAGTTTTCTATAATCAATGCAGATCCAATGACCAATGACATTTCGAGTCAGGACCATATTATTATGTTCATTTGGGACAATAGTGAACCCACCTTTCTTTGGAACACAATGAACATGACTTACCTAGTCACTCTCCTCCACATGCAAGATTTTACATGCATCTAGTAGGCGGATAACCTCCTTTCCCACCTCCTCTTTCATATGAGGTTTGAGTCGTCTTTGAAAGTCTACAACTGGCTAAGCTTCTTCTTCCATAAATATTCTATGAGTGGCTATCGAGGGAATAATCCCTTTCAAGTCATACATTGTATAACCGAGAGCCTTTCGGTGCATTCTTAAAACTATAATTGAATTCTCCTCTTATTTTTTTGCAAGATTAGAGCTTATAATAATAGGGTATTTATTAGTGCCATCAAGAAACCTATATTTTAGTTCTTTGGGAAGGGCTTTGAGTGTAGGAGGAGGAAGCTCCTCATCCCCTTTTATTTTGGGTGTCTCATAAATTTGATTCATTTCAGGATCAACTATAGAGGTTGAATTAAGATATTCATCAATTTCAATTTTATCTATATCTTCAGGAAGGTTATCATTATCAACTAGGCTTCTTGCTAACTTATCGTCGGGAGTGTCAATAACCACAGCAGCAAGATCGGTAATGTTACCTTCTTCCTTCTCTTGCTCATATTCTTCAAACTCTTAAATAGTTGGCCTATGATGAAATTTAGAGAAATCTAAATTCATTTTATCCTTGCAAAACTTGAGAGATATCGTCTCCATGTAATCAATTTTATCCCCTACGGTGTTCAAAAAGGTTCTTTCAAAAATAATTGGACAATAAACGTCAGTAGGCATATCAACAAGCACAAAATCAATAGGGTACTTGTAAGGTCCAATACAAATTGGAACATCTCTAATTATTCCCATAGGAATTTTGAGTGTCTTATCTGCTAGCATAATTGTCACATCGGTATCTTCCAATTCAACTAGATGAGTTCATTTTGGATTTTCAAATAAATATTATAAGGGATTACATTAACAGCTGCTCCAATATTAGAGAGGCCATAATAAGAATACTCACCAAAGGTGCAACGAATAATAGGTTTACCAACATATTTAGATTTTACCTTTCCTTCAACGAATTAAGAAGCTTCAGTGTCTAGCTCGATTACATTGCAATGTGCAAACATGGTTAATATATCTTATTTAGTTGGCTCACCCACTTCTTGCATGCTTTCTTGATTAATTTCTTCTATTTTTTCCTCTTCCTCTAGCTTATTAAGGAACATCCTTTTCTTTTCGAGTTGTTCTTCAATTTGTTGGGCTATCATATGTTTTCTCGCCGTCCTTGGAAAAGGAAGGGGTTCAACATAAGGTGCTTCTTTATTTAATGGATCTACATGGGCCATAATTTTTATCTCAACGTCTTCAACTTCTCGAGTGGTGGAGTATATTGAAGCCAATCTTTATTTGGATCTTCAATGTGTTTTGTAAAAGACTAAAGGATTTGCCGAATAATATCATCATCAAGTTTAAGTTCATTAGTAGTTTTCTTAACCTTGCCTTATTCCTTATAAGTATTGAGACAGTCATATTCAGTTTATATCCCTTCTTCACCGCCTAAATCAAATCCCCAAGTTTATCTATTGCAACGAATTCGTTCTAAGAGTTCCCAAGCATTAGTTATAGTTAAGTCCATAAAAGAACCTCCGGAATTAGTGTCAAAGTCACGCTTCATCTCTTTGTTAATCCCCCCATAGAAAATATGTAGAACGTACCATTTAGGTAAATCATGATGGGGACATATATTAAGGATGGATTTATACCTTTTGAAGGCTCTTAGCAAACCTTCTCCTAGGCGGTTCTTGTAATTTGTGATTTCCCTCTATACTTCAACAACATTTACTTTGGCAAAGAATCGAAATACAAATTCTCCTTTGAGCTTTTCCCAAGTATCAATTTTCTATGCAGAGAAAATTCTATACCAAGCTAAAGCAATGTTGGTTAGAGATTGGTTAAATTATTTAAGTTTTAATTCATAATCATAATAGCCTCTCAATTTAAGTGGCCAACATAACTTGGTAAAATACATTAGATGAGTGTAAGGGTACTCATATGGATCATCTCTTGCAAAAGTTTTTTCCTTAATAATAGCAATAAAACAAGGATTAACCTTGTATTCTGGTTCGCTCCCACTCGGGAATTCCTTAACGAGTCCTTTATTGAACTTCCCAACGTATTTAGTTGCAACATGTTGATTCATAAGCCTGAGTGCAGTAATGATGCTTACTTGAAACTAGTAAACAACTTTAGTAAAACAATTAGTAGAATTAGCAACTCAGAACAAAGACCGAAAACACTTAGCTCCCTGGCAATAGCGCCAAAAAATAGCTTGATAACTGCAGAGCACGGATCAGTTGTAGCTAGTTTTGAAATAGGAGTATCGAACCCACAGAGAGCTATTTGGTTGAGATCTTTATGCCCCTCATCACTATCTACCACAGGATACTTGCAAGCTGCCTTTAATTTCAAGTAAAGGGTGTTTGAAAGATTTTGTGTTTTTGTGCAAGAAAGTAATAAAAGCAAGTACAGTAAACAAGTAATAAAAGTGTTGGAAAACAGTGTTGGAACTCAATAAGGCTAAAATGTTCTCTGGGATGTAGGATACACCACTAGCATATGATAATTACTCATGATTAGGATTTCTATTTCTTTCGTCATGATATGTGTGGAGAGAGCCTGATACGTCGGAAACGTACCTATAATTTTTGATGTTCCATGCTTGTTTAGTATCTACTTTGCTTTGCTTTGCTTTGTCTACACTTTGAGGTGTTTTTATATGATGGGGATATGCCTACCGGGGTATACCCAGCAGGACGTTTCCGACTGGCCCAAAGAACTGGCGAGTGGGCCTGCAAGATGGCGATTGGATTAAAGCCCAGCAAGGAGCCAAGCGACTGGAAGCTGAAGGCCCAGGCGAGTGGATAGGCCCAGTCGGATTAGGTTAAACGAGTACCGAAGCTCTAACTGAATCAGTTGAGATATGTAAACCCTAGGGGAGGTGAGCCTATATAAACCTCCCTATAGGGCGAGTAGAGAGACGTTCCATCATACACCCAAGCGACTCGCCGTCTAGCCGCCGAGCTCGCCCATTGTACCACCTTCATAATACAATCTAGCAGGAGTAGGTCTTTACCCTCCGGGGGGGCGAACCTGGGTAAAACCCTGTGTCTTTTCCCTCATCTCGCACCGCAGATGGCTGGCCGCCCTTGCCCCTCGTTCTACTACTCGCTGCCGATTGCAGCATCTGCCGTGACCATCCCCACGACAGTGGCGCCCACCGTGGGGCCTGGCCGGTCTAGCCGGTGTTCTGCGGCGAGATCCAATCTGCCCATCAACGAGACGGTCGCCACCGGCCGCATGATAGCGATCAACGAGATGCTCCAAATCTTGCCGAGCAGCTACGTCCCGGCGGCGCGGCCCGTCACGCATAGCGTGATCCTGTCGATCGGCACGATCAACCTCTTCATCGGCCTCACCGACGTCATCGTCTCGGAGGATTAGGCTCGCATCCGCGAGTCGCCGGCACGCGATCGGCTCTCTGAGAGCCAGATCCGCACGATCCATCGCCTCGCCTCCGAGTACAACTCGGCCCACAGCGACGTGGCCGAAAACTCAGCGGACGCGGCCCTCGACGACGACGCCGACTCGGCGACCCCCGGCGTCACTCGCCGGGTCCATCACCGCGGCTTCCGCTCCGGGCTCCATCACTCAGGTCTCCAACATGGGAGACTTCGAGGACCCCTCCATCCTCGGGATCTTCGAATTCGACTCCGGGTCGGAGAACTCCGCCGACCTCCGTGACAGAACCGGTCGCCACGCCGCGTCCTACATGGCAACCGGCACCGATCCGCCGGAGGATCCATTCTCCACCCCAATCCCTCCTAACGCCACGGCAACGGAGGTCGAGAGACTCCGCCTAAAACTGGCGGAGGCGGTGCGCAAGGAGCAAGCCGAGCGCGAAAAATTCCTCCTCGAGCAAGTGACGGCGCAGGAGCTATCGCGCTACCACCAACAGCGGATCAGGTCGCGCCTGAACCCTACCGTTCAGGGGCGCGCCCTGAACTTCGACGATGAAAACGACCCGGCCCGCGTGGCCGAGCGCGCGATCTGCGAGAACGCGCCACCAGGAGGAAGCGCCCGACCCCCGCCGGGGTCGACGGCGATGGGCGCCCCGCCTCCACCCAACCGCACACCCCCAGGGACCAGCCGCGGATATTAGTCTCCTCACGGGAGCGAGACGCAAAGGGCCTCCCACTGTTCTCCACCCCGATGGACAACCTCGTGGCAGGCCGAGCAGCAGCCGACAGCATCACGGCCACCGGCGACGGCGCCGTACAGATCCAATACGTCAGGGCCCTGCTCGCAAAGGCCGTCGAGCAGCAAAGAGCGGGCGCCGACTCGCAAGGTCGAGTATACTCGCGCTCCTCGGGAAGCAGGGCGGCCTCGAGCGGCCGCCCAATGGCGGCAAACACACTGAACTGCCCACCACCGGAGCCACTGCAGCTCCAACACCGACCCGCGAACGCGGCACTCTCCACCAACGACCCCAGGCCGGCGACCAACCTCGTCGCCGCCAACGGTCAACCCATCGACGCCCGCGCCCACATCATCAACAACCAAAGCTGGCGCACACGCCAGCCCGACGACCTGCGACACACCCTAACCAATCGCCGCGACGGCGAGCCCATGGGGTCGCTCAGCCGACTCGGCCCCAAGTGCTTCGGACCAATGATCCGAGGCGATAAGTACCCGCCAAACTTTAAGGCGCCGAAGGAGATAGAAAAGTACGACCCCTCGTACGACCCCGCTGTTTGGCTCGACACATACCTCATGGCAATGGGGATCGCAGGCCACACCGACCTGCTAGCCGCCCGTTACCTCCCCCTGATGATGGAGGGGACGTGCAGGCAGTGGATCAACACCCTCCCTCAGGACAGTATAGACTCCTGGGAGGAGATGCGCGACGCTTTCGTCAGGCACTTCGAGTGCTCCTACACCTGCGCCACCACTATTGAGGACCTGGAGTGATGCGTCAAGGGACCCCGCGAGTCGACCCGCAACTGGGTCCAACGGTGGCAAGAACTCTAGTACAACGCGGTCGGCATCCACCCGGACACCGCGATCCATTTCTTCAAGACCTCGTGCCGCTACGAGCCCCTGGTCGCCAAGCTCAAGCGACACTCTCGCACACTCGACAACATCCCCGACCTCCTCGAGATCGCCAAACGGTACGCGGAGGAAGATCCAAACCAGGAAACTGACGACGAGTCAGGAGGTCAACGCCGCACGAGCGGCAACGACAGCGGACGACGGTCCGACCCACGCTACAGCAACACTCGCCTCACCGGCAAGCGCCGCAGTGACGGGCGAGTCGACTTCGTCGCCAACGCCGGGCACGCGCAACGCGAGCCCAAGAGCTTCCGCCATGACGGAGGACAACGCCCCGATGGCGGCAATTACAAGGCCAAGCCAAGATTCGACCCTGCGGCTCTCCTTAACCAACCATGTGCGTTTCATAGCAGGGAAGGGAAGCCCGCAACGCACACCACCGCCGACTTCCACACCCTCAGGGAGATCGAGAAGGCACGGCGAGCGCGGGAGGACCCCGACAACGACCCGCCAAACGGCGGAAAATTCGGCAAAGTGGCCGGCTCGCTCCATACCTTCACAGGCTTCAACACGAAGCGCGAGAAGAAGGTCATCGCCCGCGTCGTCGCCGTCAACGCGGTGGCCCAGGTGGACGTTCCCCAGTTCCTCAACTGGTCGGAGCAGCCCATCACCTGGAGTCGTCAAGACCACTCGCCACGCATCGAGTACCCAGGTCGAGTCGCCCTGGTGGTCAAGCCCAAGGTCGGCGACTACTGGCTCCCCAAGACATTGATGGATGGCGGCAGCTCCATCAACATCCTATACTTGGACACCTTCAGGCGACTGCGGCTCCCGCAGTCGATGATCGAGACAACCCACACCACGTTCCACGACATCGTCCCCGGTCGGAAGGCGTACCCGATCGGCAAGGTCACGCTGCCGGTCACCTTCGGCACACCCGCAAACTTCCGCACCGAGTGGATCGTCTTCGAGCTGGTGGCCTTTGACAGCCCTTACCACTGCGTCCTGGGGCACCAGGCGTTCGCCAAGTTCATGGCAGCGCCCCACTACGCATACAACGCGATGAAGCTCCCCGGGCCGTGCGGCGTCATCACCATCAATGGCGACCCCGACATGGCCGCCGAGTGCGAGGCCAAAGGAGCCGAGCTCGCTGACGCCGTCATCGCGGCGGAGACCAACCACGCTGATGAGCTCGCCAAGTACGCGAGCGGGGTCAACAATGACGACCCCACCATCCTCAAGAAGCCCAACTTGGAGGGCGCAAACACCTCAACCTTTGAGGCCACTACGCACGCCCGCACCGTCGAGCTGGTCCCAGGCGACTCCAGCCAGACGGTGACGATCGGGACGGGCATGAGCCCAGCATAGGAAGGCGCACTCATCGAGTTCCTCCGTGAGAACAGGGACATCTTCGCATGGAAGCCCTCTGACATGCCCGGTGTCCCCAGGGAGCTCGCTGAGCACAACTAAACGCCGACCCCAAAGTGCGACCTGTCAAGCAGTCGCTGCGGCCCTTCAATGAAGAGCGCCGCTGAGCAATCGCCGAGGAGGTGCAGCGTCTACTCGCTGCAGGCTTCATCCGGCCAATCAAATACTCCAAGTGGCTGGCAAACCCAGTCCTGGTCGAGAAGAAAAACGGGACCTGGAGAATGTGTATCGACTACACAAACCTGAACAGCGCCTGCCCAAAGGAGCAGTTCGTCCTCCCGCGGATCGACCAGATAATCGATTCAACCGCGGGCTCGGAGTCGCTATGTTTCCTCGACGCCTACTCTGGGTACAACCAGATCTAAATGGTTGTCGAAGACGGAGTTCATCACGCCATTCGGAGCCTTCTGCTACACCGCCATGACCTTCGGCCTCAAGAACGCCGGGGCGACCTACCAGCGGTGCATGCAAGAATGCCTCAAGAGCCAAATTGGCCGCAACATCCACGTCTACATCGACGACGTGGTCGTAAATTCCGCTCGCCAGGGCGACCTACTCGCCGACCTGGCGGAAACATTCGCCAACCTGCGAAAATACGAGATAAAGCTCAACCCAGGCAAATGCACCTTCGGTGTACCTGCAGGACAACTACGGGGGTACGTCGTCTCCAAACGAGGGATCGAAGCGAACCCCACAAAGATCGACACGATCGCCCGGCTCGGCAAACCCGAGTGCCTGCGCGACGTCCAGAAACTGGCCGGGCGAGTAGCGGCTCTCAGTCGCTTCATCCCCCGCCTGGGCGAAAAGGCGATGCCCCTATACCGCCTGATGCGCAAGAACCCCACCTTCCAGTGGGACAAGGAGGCGGACGACGCGCTCCGCGATCTCAAAAAGGTGCTACTCGCCACACCACTACTCGCCGCCCCCGCCGACAAAGAACCCATGCTGGTTTACGTCGCGGCTTCCGAGCGCGTCGTCAGCGTCGTGGTGGTCGTCGAGCGACCGGAGGAAGGAAAGGAGCGCCCAGTGCAGCGCCCGGTGTACTACATCAGCGAGGTCCTCACCGAGTCGCGCCAGCGGTACCCCCAGTACCAAAAGCTGGTATACGCGGTCTTCAGAGCTCAGAGGCGCCTGCCGCACTACTTCCAGGAGCACCCGATCACGGTCGTTTCTTCGGCACCGCTGCAGGAAATCATCCGCAACCGTGAGGCAACCGGGCGGGTCGCCAAGTGGGCCGTCGAGATCGGCGTCCATAACATCAAATACGAGCCGCGAAAAGCGATCAAATCACAGGCCCTAGCGGACTTCATCGCCGACTGGGAAGAGGACCAGCAGCCAGAGAAGCTGCCATACCTCCATTACTGGAGCCTGCACTTCGACGGTTCCAAGAACGCGGATGGCGCAGGCGCAGGGATCGTGCTAACTTCGCCAAAGGGTGACAAGCTCCGCTACGTCCTCTGCCTCGACTTCACACCCTGCACCAACAACATGGCTGAGTACGAGGCCTTACTCCACGACATGCGAGCAGCCAAGGAGATGAACGTCAACCGCCTACGCTGCTATGGCGATTCCGATCTCGTTGCAGGGCAAGTCGCTGGCACCTGCGACGCCGTCTCCCCCACCATGGCGGCGTACCGCCAAGCAGTGGACAAGTTAGGCGGACACTTCACAGGCTACTCCGTCGAGTGGATCGACAGGCGGAAGAACGAGGAGGCCGACGCACTCTCTCGCATCAGGTCAGCTCGACTCGCACCACCCGCTGGCGTCTTCCTCGACACGATCACCAAGCCATCAGTCTCTCCCCCAAGGGAGATCGACATCGGAGTCCCGCTCCAACCAGAGGTAGCCCTGGTCACACTCGTCAACGAGCCAGACGACTGGACCAAGCCCTACATCGCCTACCTGGAAGCCGGCACCTTGCCAGCAAACGAGACGGACGCCCGGATGATCGCCCGCCGCTGCAAGTCCTACACCATCATCGACAGCGAGCTCCACAAGCGCAGTGTCACCGGCGTGTTTCAACGCTGCATCCAACCCGCCGAAGGACGCAAGATCCTCCACGATATCCATTCCGGCGATTGCGGCCACCACGCCGGCGCCCGCTCCCTGGTCGCCAAGGCTATGCGACATGGCTTTTACTGGCCCACCGCACACGCCGATGCCGTCGACATTCTCCAGCGGTGCGCCGGGTGCCAGAAGTACGCCAACCAAACGCACGTGCCGAGCTCAGCGCTCAAAACAATCCCCATCACCTAGCCATTCGCCGTGTGGGGCATGGATATGGTAGGCCCCTTCAAGAAGGCCCCCTCCGGCTACACCCACCTGCTAGTCGCACTCGACAAATTCACAAAGTGGGTGGAGGCCAAGCCAGTTCGGAAATGCGACGGGAAGACCGCCACCAAATTCCTACGCGAGCTCATATATCGCTACGGGTTCCCAAACATCATCATCACGGACAATGGCACCAACTTCGCCAAAGGAGCCATGGCTGAATTCTGCGAAGAGCACCACATCCGGCTCGACCTCGTGTCGGTCGCCCACCCGGAATCCAACGGCCAGGCAGAAAGGGCCAACCAAAGCATCCTCCACGGACTGAAGCCGCGTCTCCAAGTACCACTCGAGCGCACCGCCGGGTGCTGGGTCGAGGAGTTGCCCTCTGTCATCTGGGGGATCCGCACCTCAGTCAACAGGTCGACAGGGTTCACCCCCTTCTTCATGGTCTACGGCGCCGAGGCAGTCGTGCCCACCGACCTCGAGCACGATTCGCCGCGGGTCGTCCACTACACGGAGGCTGCGAACGAGCTCGCCCGCCAAGACGGGGTCGACCAACTCGACGAAGCACGTGACCTCGCTCGGTCACGCACCGCCATCTACCAGCAGGGACTCCGCCGCTACCACAGCCGGCGGGTGAAAACTAGCACCTTCCAAGAAGGCGACCTGGTGTTACGCCTCATCCAGGACAAGAAGGGCATGCACAAGCTATCCCCTCCGTGGGAAGGGCCATTCGCCATCGGGCGCGTACTCGGCAACGACGCCTACTACCTCATCGACGTTCGCGGGGACGGCGAACTCGACGTCAAGCGACCATGGAATGTAAACCTCCTACGGAAGTTCTAATCCTAGAACCCCACACATGTACTCTCCAGTCGCTATGAAATAAAAAAGACACGGTTACCGAAAAATTGCGCCTACTCTCCATGTCTTGTGCCACTCGCACTCGTAATAACAGCGTTATGCTAACCGCAGAAGTCAACCTTTGGTACAGCGATCGGCACGGCCAAGTAGTGCGGTGCAAGAACACTGAGTCACATCAGGTCTTGCATCGTCCATGAAAAACGCCTACCCGGAGCCCCATTGGAGTCGCCTAGCTCGACTGGTTCTACGAACCAAGACAACTGCCTTCGCTTCTTACAGCGACCATGGTCCTCCGCATCCTCGGCATAGCGACTCGAACGGCTAAGTACCACGCTCGGGGACTGAAGAACAGTTCATCACGAGCAGTCCGGGAAAACGCCAAGTAGGAGAGCATGCCCAGGACTCGCCACGCGACTGACCCCACGGGCCAGGCAGGAGTGACGCGCTCAAACTAACACGCTAAGTCCTCAACCACCCTCGAGTCGCGCCTAGAACAACCAAGTACCACGCTCGGGGACTCGGCCACCCGACCCCGTTCGCGCAAGGGAAAACGGCAAAGTACAGAGGACTCAAGGGAGTCGCCTAGCGACTGGCTCTCCGAGCTCGGGCGAGTCGACCACAATGACAAAACACATAAAAACAACAAACATATCACACACGAGGTAAACCCCACAAAAGGGCGGACGCGCTCGGGGACTCGTTCAAACAACAATCACAAACACATGACACATACCAAAATAGATATGGTGTCTCATTCGAGCACATGTCACATTGTATCATGTTACAACATATGCCCGCATGGCAGACCTGCTGCTAACGCCACAAGGCAACCTATTCTACTCTGCAGGCTTTGATGACGATTCACCAACACCCCGGCGATTGCGGATGAACGGTGTGTATGGGTTCGACGGATACGTCATCAGTTCACCCGCCATCGCCGCGCGAAAGGGCTGCTCGACCTTGAAATCACGATGCGGCGGCTCGGGGTCGTTCGGCACGACGACCGTTTCCTGGTACGGAAGGAGGTCGCCCATTGCCCAAACACGCTCCGAGTACGCGGCGGCGCGATCTTGCAACTTGAGGACCTCGGAAAGCTCCACCGCGCCAGTCGACGATGGGTAGCCACTCGTCACATCGTCGATGTCGAAGTCCTCGGGGAAGTGGGCAAGCCCAAGACTAAGCGCTGTCGCCGCTCCGCGCCGAAACGCCGACCGCGTCATGAACTCAACGACCGCGGGAGCCTTCTCCAAATACCTCCATACCTCAACGAGGTCGCTGGGAATCACTTCCGTGGGCGATATCTCTTGGAGATAGGCACGGATGCACGTCGTCGACAACGTTGCCGAGTCGACAAGCATGCTTACACACTGCCGCGCGTCGAACGAGCTCGCCTCTTCCGCGCTATCGATGATGCGACCTGCGAGCAGAAGACAATCATGAATACGACAGACACCACAAAAGGCACAACCACCGGAAGGGGCAGACGCACTTACCAATCAATGGGCGAGCGAGTTCCGTGATGAAGCTTTGAAGCGACGTATGGTCGTCCTGAAGCCCAGCAACAAGGGCATCGGACACTTTGCGATCCTCTTCGGCGGCCGCAATAGCGGCCTTGGCTCGCCCGTCAACCGAGCTCACTTCTTCTTTTGCCTCCCGCAGCTCGCGCTCAAGGTTGGCAACCCGCTGTTCAGCCGCACTCAAAGCCGATTGCGCCGCCACCAATTCACCAGCGGGGACAAGCCCCTGGCGAGCTTCTTCTGCCTTCGCGGCAACAGCCTGAAGCCCTTTGTTCGCCTCCTGGACGATGGCCAGCTCCTTCTCCGCGCGCTGCCTCGCGGCCAATCGGTCAGCCGACTCAAGCTGTAGACCCTGCATATCACCAAAACGGTTAATCAAAGCAAAATTCCTAAGTGCCCACCCGCTGAAATTTAGCGAGTGCGCACTCGGGGACTAGCAATCAAAAAATTCCTAAGTGCCCACCCGCTGAAATTCAGCAAGCGCGCACTCGGGGACTGGTACTCAGAAATTTCTAAATGCCCACCCGCTGAAATTCAGCGCGTGCGCACTCGGGGACTGGATACGAAAAAAAAGAGATAAGACATTAAAAGAATCAGGCCGCTGCAAAGCACCGACCTGATCCTCGGGGACTGGAGGTACCTGGATGGCTGCGCCAAGCATGCCGTGGAGTTGTATCGCGTCCACGGACGCGAGGAGAGCCGGCGTGTGCCCACGACGTTGGTCGACTTCAGCATCGGCGGTCCCAGGAGCGGGGCTCGAGGGCGAAGTTCCACTTACCGCGGCCGCCTTGGTCATGAAGCGTGGGAAGGTGGCGATAGAGGCACCCGCTCCAAAGGAGGTCGGCTCGGCCGTTCCAGGCAAGGGAGCGCCCTCCTTTGTAGACGCGGCTGCCTCCGTTACGGGTCCGGCTGGCGCGATCGCCGTGTCGTCAGAAATAGTAACGACGTCGTCACACTTGGCCTTCTTGTTGCCATATGCAGAGACGACGACCTCGTCCGCCTTCCTCTTGCGGGAAGGGTCCTCCTCGCTAACGACGGGTGGCACCTTATCCACGGTCGGGTGGCCCATTCTCTTCACTCCGGTCCTGTGCATCAATCGTATAAGCAAAAATAATTCAAGCAATTATGAAAGACAAAGAAGGGTGAGTGTACTCACTTAGGGACTGGAATAAAGCGTAGCCCCGTACGGAGGCCGGCCGGTTTCTCCAGTTCAGGGCCCAGTTTGCGACTGAGCCCCATCTCCAGGACGTCGCGTGCCCAAGACACAGACGGCTTCTTCGTTGTTGAGGATGCGGCCGGAGCCTCTGGGATATCGCCGGCAGGAGCTTCCTTGCGAGGCGAAGTCGCTGCAGCCGGAGCATCCCCCAGCCCAGAGACTGGGGCGAATGGCGGAGGCATTGAAGCCAGCGGCACCTCCACAGTCGCCGTGTCCAGCACGGTTGTCGTTGGCGGCGCCTCGTCCTTGGCCGGGCTAGGGGCGTCAGAACTGCTCGCTGAATGTGGCGGCGAGGCCGGCCTCGTCGGTTTGGTCTTCGCCTTCCTCGGAGGCGCCTTCACCTCCTTTTCCTTCTTCTTTTTCGATGGAGTCGCCTGGCGGCGCGAGGTGGTTTCTGGAAGCTCGTCGTCGTCATCGTGACGCTCGAGGCTTTTACTTGCCTCAAGCTCTCGCTGACGCTGCCCACGGGTCTTGCGGAGCAGTGGGGCGACTTCTTCTTCGGATTCGTCGTCGCTGTCGCCCTCGTCGCTCCCGGCATTGCCCTTGGCGGGAGGCGACTCGCCCACGTCCTGGACGGACGAGCTCGAGTTCTCATCATCCGAAGGTGGGAGCCATCCTTCCACCACTTGGAATAGCTGCAACAAATACAATATGAAATTACCGCGACTGCATAAACTGCGACTGCGAGCGAAGTGAAACGATTACCGTTGGAGCTAGACGCTTAGCGGTATAGGGGGCGACCCCAGTCTGTGCGTCCAGGTACACTGCCTGGGTAATTTTCTTCAGTGCTAGGATGTAGTCCTCCAGCTTCCATTCGTCGAGGCAGGCCTTCGTCGAGTCTCCCCGGCCCGTGTACTGGTACATGTAGTGCTCACGCTGAGCGAGTGGGACGAGCCGCCGCCCGAGCCAGTAGTTGTACAGGTTTATAGTTTGGAGGCCCTTCTTCTTCAGACCGCGGATGGTCTGGAGCATCTCGTCGACGACCATCCGCTGATCGTTGGGGAGCTTGCCGACTTGGAGATGGCGCGGCTCGGACCGATTGACGGAATACCGCGGGATCGCCGCCTCGCCATCCGGGGTCGCCTCGGCTACGTAAAACCACGACTTCTTCCAGTCGCTTGCTACCTTGGCGGGCAGCATCAGGTCGAAGAATGAAGCCTTTGACTTGAGCTGGAAGGTTAGGCCGCCTGCGGCTAGCATTGGGCCGCCTGCTTCCTCGCGGCTGATCCGTCCGTGGAACTGATCTTGCCACAAGGGTAAGTAGGGCCGACAGCCCAAGTAGCATTCACAGAACGCCACGAAGATGGCGAGCTGCTCGATGCTGTGGGGACCCAGATCTGAAGGCTGGATCCCGTAGTAGGCGCAGAAGCGCCGGAAGAACAGGGACGTGGGGAACCCTAGCCCCCGTTCGAGATGGCTGGTAAAGCAGATGAACTCCCTCTCTCACGGATTCGAGGTCGTCTCTCCGGCTGCAGGAATACGCCAACAGCCGGCTCGCAAGATCCCGGCCTCCTCGCAGGAAGCCAGTTGCGCCCTCGTGCACTTAGATCTACCCCACGGCTCGGTGGAAAGGGCCATGGCCAAGAGATTTGCTGGGGGTCGGGGGATTTTGGATCGGCTGGATCGCGATGCGAAGGAAGGCGAAAGGTGCGCGCAGTCGGAGGAAATGGTGAGAGGGTGGTTCTCTGATCGCCTGCCATTCCTCTTATATAGCGGTTGTTACCCGCCAAATCAGGGAGCCGTTACTACGTGGTGATTACGCCAAAAGTTACCATTGGATTACCCCAACGGCTAGTTTGACCACGGTTAACGGTCCAACTTCGGCCACTCGACTCACCGACCCGATCACTATGACAGTGTTTTGCCGACTCGACTCGCCAAAGGTGCGATCAGGATGACTAGTTTTCTCCTTTATACAGGAGCCCGCCGACGATTCGACTGGATGTCTACTCTGAATCCGTATTGTAACATCCCAAAAATATCAAACTTAGATCATAAATACACTAATCCTAAAGTTTAGGGTTAACAAAAACTTTTCTAAATCAATTCATGAATGCATGTATATGTGTATGCATGGATTTTGATTTCTTTAAAAACCACCTTGTTTGTGTGATCCATTGCTTGTAAAATGTTTCTTAGGTGAAATAAACATCATCTAAAACATTCCCCACACTTTTCCTAAAGACAAATAAGTCAAAACAAATATATTGAGTGAATGGTCATTTTGACCAATTTAACTCCCATGCCTACTTTGGCTGTCTCAAACTTTCAAAACCTAACAGAAACTTTTCTAGATCTTTGCACCCCTTGAATGTACTCATAACAAAGTATCAAGGCCCACTTTGTGATCATCCAGAAACTTTCAAATGCATAGTTTAAATGACAATTCAAAATTGAATCTTCTTCATATGGGAAGATCCCACTTTTTCAAAACCCACTCAAACAAGCTCAACTTTCAAAACCCAAGCATCTGCAGACTCACCAGAACCAATCTAGCAAACCCACCAAAAATCTTTTTAAAATTCAAAACTTGATTTCATGCGGCCATTTCATCAAACAGGTTGCAGACACAAATCAAACAAAACCACAAACACTATAGTGTGCAGTGTTTTGAGCCTAACTTGTTCCCTAGTTAGCTCTCACACAATCCAGTAGATCATCTAGAAAGGTTAGACCAACACTAGCACCCCTGTGAGCTTGCCATTGCCATTAATGGTGAACAGCCGAGCAACCCCATGTCACCCCAATGTGGACAGCAAGCTAGGAGCAGCAGCAAGCCTAGCCAGCATGTCTGGGAGGCAGCCCACCATCCACCGCCAGTGCCTGTCCCAGTCGCGAGCGTTACCAAGCCCTGGACCACGCGCACAAGCCACGCCCAGACCATGCCGAGCGTGTGCCAGAGCGCCACCCTCGACCATCACCCACAGACCGCGCGCCGCCCTCACCGCGCGCACACACGATCCCCACCGACCCAGGAGACCGCCAGACATCCCTGTTTGCCGTCCCGCGCCATACAGCCACGGCCCGCCGTCGAAGACGCCGCCTCTGCCGCGCAGAGCGCCGCCCGTTCCAGACCAAACCACACCGCCCCATGCCCCGTGACCATGTCGTTGAGCATCGCCAGGAGACACAGCACCGTCCCCTACCCTTGCCCATGCCATTAGCTGCCTGTAACGTCGCCTTCGACGAGCTCACCTTGCGCCCCGACGGTCCCCTCGCTCGACTATAAATAGAGGCCACCCCCGCACGATTTCTTCACACCATCTCACTCCCCTCTCCTCACTGATTGTGCCACACCATTCTTAGAGCAAGCCGAGCACCACCTCGCCGGAATTTCACTAGAGCCTGCCGCTGCCGGAGAAGAAAGGAGCCAGCGATTGGAGCCGCCCCAGGAGAAGCCACCGGTACCAGGAGGTTCGCCGTCGTCGACTTCGTCGTTCGCCCGCCTCGCCGACCCTCGCCAGTACCCGGTGAGCCCCCAGCACCCCTCACTGGCCGCGCTAGGTTTCGTTCTCGCCGGAGCTGTCTCGCGTCGACGATGACCCTCACCCGTTGGATTAGAACTAGATCGACTGAACCACGTTGCCCCATACCGCTTCGCCCAGCCCCGTGTCACTGACGAGTGGGGACACCCACTTAAGCAGCCCGCGGGAGCACTGCGCTTAGCAGGCCGGCCCGTTAGAATTTCCCGCGCAGCCCAGCAATTCAAATTAAACCTTTTCTTTTTAATTTCAAACACACTTCTGTACCCAATTTCAAAAATCAACCCAGATCGATTCAGTGCACCAAATTAGATGAAACCAATTTTGTTGGAAAGGTATGTGAATGCTTAATCCAAGCCCGTTGGATTCAAGTCATTTGGATCTGTAGATCACCCATAGCAAAAATAACAATGCAGAAGCTTTTCTGCATTCAAACATTTTTCAAATTTAAACCATAAAAGCTTTTGAGTTGATTCCAACTCTCAAAAATCACATTCAACCATACCTTTCAGAATATATAAAAATATATATAGGTTACTTGCAGAAATTTTGTTCAAGCAATAAAAGAATGCTTCATAAGCATTTCTAGCCACTTTAATTAATTAAAATAAAAGGGTAAAACCTTATTAAATTGTGACACCACTTTAAATCACATTCCCATGGACTACAATATGTGGTGATGACATGTGTCAACATGATCCCATGTTTAGTTTGGAGAATATTAAATCTTAAGTAGTTCTTCAATGAGTAGAAATTACTTTTCTAAAATAAAAAGACTTAAACCAAGCCTTAACCTTGTAATGTTAGAGATGATGCTAGATCATCTATAGGACCCTTGTGTGTGATGATTGCAAGTAGTTAAGTATTGTTTGGTGATTGTGTACCTCGTATTTATTCATAGACGCTAGTACCGACCAAGGATACGAGGAGGAAGGAGGATACTACGAAGAGGAAGCCGAAGAGAACTTCAACCACTGCTCTGCACAAGGCAAGCCTAATGCAAGCTAGTAACTATGCAAGCTTATATTGATATTGATGCAAGCTGATATTATACCAGTGCAAGTTAACCCTTGCAAGATACCCTATTGTTGCCACAAACCCATACTTGTGATATGATTACTATATGCCTTAAGCGTATGTGACCATACCCACTTGCTAAACCAATCCTAGTTTTATGGCAAGCTTATTATCAAAGCTTACTTAGAGTCTACCTAAGAGTTTGGTAGATACCAGACAGTTGTGCTGAAGGTTGCATAAAGAGCATAAAACTTGGCCTAAGCTAGCAATCTTGATATCAGCCTAAGATATAAGGTTGTACTTCGTTGAAACCCCATTAGTACTACCCCCACCTGTAGATGCTAGTGCTAAGCATAAAACTTGATCAACTTTAGATGGGAATACTTGGTGGAAAAATGGTTACGAAAACCTTGGAATGATGGATCATTCTATTGAAATGTTTTGGACATGTGTTTCCAAACACTTGATGATTCTGGTAATGAAAATGTTGAGGCATGAGCCTTAGCCCTTTATAAAACTGATGGTTGTCGGGATGCGATACCATTCCAATTTTATCGTACAACCACAATGCCCGAATATTGGGTAGGGCTTGACTGGAAACTTATATACCTTAGTATTAGTTCCCTCACGGCCAAGGTCTGAGCTGAGGCTACCTTGTGAAGATTGTCCACCTGTGCAGTACCCAAGATGACAGTGGTCATGGTTGGGAGGCCAAACTCACAGGAGAGGTGCTTATACTAGGGAGTGTAATTGAAAGGTTAGGATTGATTATCCGCATACTGAGTATGGTCAATTCAGGATTTGTTCCTGACGGATGTATCGAATGTTGTGGTGAAAGTGTACAATCTCTGCAGAGTGTCAAACTATTCGAATAGCCGCGTCCGCGGTTATGGACAGTTGGAGTGGCCATACTGTTCCCCCGTCAGACTTTTCAAAAAGACTTCTGAAACGACTTGAGACTTTGGCTTGACCACAACAGAGTTGTGACCGGAAATACAAGATCCCACTTAGGAGTTATAAAATTGTGACCAGCTTTGGAACTTAGTAGAGATAAATCTGGCTTTTGCAAAACAACCCTAGAGCCTAGTGTCATATTATCCAAAAACCCCTTTACTTGTTAGTATTAGTTTGCGAGTACTTAAAGAGTACTCATGGCTTTGTCCCTAGCTATTCCCATGGCCAGACTATGAAGAGGAGTACCTGGAGGACGGACCCCAGGAAGGTTACGACAACTAGGATCATCTCCCATCGTCAGCATTGCCTGTGACCCCGAAGATGGAGCCTCGCCTACGCTACCGTTATTATTACGTATTCCGCTGCTTGATGTTGTACTAAGGACTGGATCATGAGATCCCTATTCGTGTAAGAACTTATGTATCGTTGTAATGGATGAAGTACTATGGTATCCAATTCTGTTATGTCTCACAAAAATGGTAATCCTGGGATTGCGATGTATGGCATAACAGGCATCTAGGATTGAAAAATCCGGGTGTTGACAAGTTGGTATCAGAGCCATCCTGACCATAGGAGACCCTAATTAGATTGGACGCTGAACCCAAAAACTTAGTTTCAAAACTCAAGAACAAAACTATTTACAAAAACTTATTCTCATTCTTACCTCTTTAATTCTTTAATAAAACTTCATGTTCCTCAAAAACTCTTGCAAAATATATAAAATTTTGACACACTTGATCACTTTGCTAATCTACTCATCCTCTATTTTTATAGATGGACGTGAAGTACAGCAAGTTTTACCAACTCGGGAATGGAGGAGACCTTATCTTTGAGAGGGATCTGGATCAGCTTTCGGAACTTCTGGAGCGCCCGCATCCCGAGTTCTTCGGAGCTCAGCTCAATGATCAAGGGGGAGAAGATCTGCAGTGGCTAATTGTTGCAAGTCCCCGAGGAAAGATTGAACCTCCCACTGCGGAGGGAATTCAGTTTACCTTGAGGGAAAACAACTGGCTCGATGGACTTGCCAGAGCAATGCAGGAAGCTCTTTCCCGTCTGTGTGGGCAGAGCATCAATCAGATCAAGGGTACTCGCTTTGAGTTTTGCCCAAGACGTGATGCAAATGGTCAACCACTGGAAGCCCCATACCACCCCGAGCTGAAGACTCAATTGGACCACCTTAGCTTCATGATGTATGATCGTCAGCAGGAACTGGACAACTGCCGTGACTATTGCAACCACAAGTCTGCCATCATCAAGGCGAAGGATCAGACCATCGCCATGCTAGCAAGGGATCGCAAGTCTCGCCGCCGTTAGCTTTACAAGAAGGAGCGCATTATTGCCCGTCTTCGCCATCGTATCTCATCTCTGGAAGAGACCATCCATGAGAGAGACATGCAGTTAGAGGAAAGGGAGAATGCCGGAGAAGATCTTCATGGAGACCCTTACTCCTATCTCAGCGATGACGATGATTTTCTAGAGGATCAGGCCATGGACTTCTTCACCGATGAGGATGATTTCTCCTTCATCGATGATGCGGAAGATGATGAAGCCACAGACTCCGAGCAGTAGTAGCACTGAGCACTAGCGTAGTGAGTAGTAGTCGGTCCCACTGTATCGTAGATCCCAGAATGGTTCTTAAAACCATCTGTTTTGCTTTGTTGTGGTGTGTGTTGTACTGTGTGCTATGAGTGAATGAATGAAAAAGCAAGTTGCTAGAAAACTTGAGTCAAACTCTAAAAACTTTTCAAAGACCCAAAACCTTAGAAATTTCCCTCTTTTCTCATGATCTATATCAATCTTCAGATGCCACGTGGAGGAAGTGGTTCAGCCCCGGACCCGATGTTGCAGATCCTGCAAATGTTGACTTCTGACCGCGAAGCTGAAAGAGCGGAACGTCAATCCAACCTAGCCACTCTGTAAAAGATAGCCCAGCTAGCCCACAACAACCAAGGCCATGGATATCAGGATAACCACGGATCTAAGCTCAAGAATTTCCAGAATACCAACCCACCCGTTTTCACCAAGTCGGAAGAACCCCTAGACGCCGATGATTGGCTGCAAACCATGGAAAATAACTTAGAAGTAGCAGGAGTAGAAGCCAACGAGAAAGTCTTGTTCGCCACTCATTATCTAGCTGGAGATGCCAGGGCATGGTGGAACAGTGTTCGTGCAATGACCGGAGGCCAAATGATGACCTGGGAGGAATTCAAGGTCAAGTTTAGCAGAACCCATGTGCTGCCAGGTTTGATCAAGAGAATGAGAGACGAGTTCAGAGAATTGAAACAAGGAAGGATGACTGTAGTGGAATACCGTGACAAATTTTTGTCATTAGCTAGGTATGCCCCGGACGAGATAGACACCGAAGCCAAGAAGAAAGAAAGATTCCTGAATGGTCTGCATGACGAGATGCAGACAGTGTTAGTCAATATCCCCTTTGCTGATATTGAAGCCCTTGTCGACTCTGCTATCCAGATGGAAGGAAAGATCAACCAAGCCAATGAGAACCGCAAGCGTCGCATGATGCATCAACCAGGAACCCATCAGACCCCAAAGTATCGCCCCAACCCATCTCCAGGATTTGCCCCAAGAACCAACAGACCCCCTATGACCCGTCCGACCAATCCCAACCGTGGAAACCCTAGACCCGGAGGAAATCATAACAACCCCGACAATTCTAGCAATTTCACCCGTGCCCCACCCAAGTTCAACACCAACAATGCTACAGCCAACCCCAATACTGCCCCGAGGACTGGAAGCAATGTTGTGCCTGTCGCAGCCAAGGACAAGTCACAAGTGACCTGTTATGACTGTGGAAATAAAGGCCACTCTTCCAACGAGTGCCCCAACAAGAAGAACGCTACAGCCCCTAATACCAATGTCCCAGCTTAGCAGCAGCGTCGTGTCCAGCCAGGAAGAAGATTTGCCCCAGGGAATTCACCCAACCGCAATGGTCGTCTTTTTCTCATGCATGCTGAAGAAGCTCAGGAAGCGCCAGACGTCATGCTGGGTATGTTTTCTGTTAATTCAGTACTTGCAAGAGTGTTGTTTGATTCTGGTGCATCACATTCATTTGTCACCGAAGAATTTGCCTGCACTAGGAAAATTCAACCAACCAAACTGAAGCATGTGATGATTGTACAAATTCCCGGATCGACCGCCAAGGCTAGGCAAATTTGCAAAGCCGTCCCTATCCGAATCCATGGCATAGATTTTTATGCTAACCTAATAGTACTCGGAACAAAAGGTTTGGAAGTAGTACTAGGAATGGATTGGATGTCCAAACATAAAGGAATGATTGACTGCTCCAAGAAAGCCATTACCATGACCAGTACCACCGGAGTATCAGTCGAGCATATATCTGAAACCTTACCTCGCCAATTCAAGTGTAACAAGAGTCTAGCCCAACCTACCATTGACCAAGTTCGGATAGTCTGTGAATACCCCGATGTATTTCCAGATGTTTTGCCCGGTATGCCCCCAGATAGGGATATCGAGTTTATCATCGAACTAATCCCCGGAACAGGACCTATAGCCCAGAGACCCTATAGTATGAACCCGTCATAACTAGAAGAACTGAAGAAGCAGTTGGAGTCCATGTTAGAAATCGGATTGATTCAACCAAGTGCGTCCCCATGGAGGTCACCTATCTTGTTTGTGGACAAGAAGGATGGAGGTAACCGTTTGTGTACGGATTGTCGGAAGTTGAATGATGTCACCATCAAGAACAAGTACCCCTTGCCTAAGATAGAAGATTTGTTTGATCAATTGACCGGTGCCCAGGTGTTTTCTAAGATTGATCTTAGAACTGGCTATCATCAACTCAAAATTCGTGCAGAGGATATTCCAAAGACTGCCTTTACCACCAGATATGGATTGTATGAGTATACAGTCATGTCTTTTGGATTAACCAATGCCCCCGCTTATTTCATGGACCTCATGAATAAGATTTTTATGGACTTCCTGGATAAGTTTGTCGTTGTTTTCATCGATGACATTCTGATTTATTCCAAATCGAAAAAAGAACATGAGCTACACCTAAGGACCATTCTTGGAACCCTTAGAAAGCATCAGCTGTATGCAAAATTTAGCAAATGTGAATTCTGGTTACAGGAAGTAGGATTCCTCGGTCACATTGTATCAGCCGGAGGAATTGCCGTTGACCCTGCCAAAGTGAAAGATGTGGAAGATTGGCAAGCCCCAACCACTCAAACCCAAGTTCGTGCTTTTCTTGGATTGGCGGGATATTACCGCAAATTCGTAGAAGGATTCTCTAGTATCGCCCGACCCATGACCCAATTGCTGAAGAAGGACAAGAAGTTTGAATGGACAGACAAGTGTGAAGCGAGTTTTCAAGAACTCAAAAGGAGATTGATTTCAGCCCCAATCTTGATCATGCCGGATATCACGAAACCCTTCGATGTGTATTGTGACGCATCCAAGTTTGGTCTCGGATGTGTGCTAATGCAAGAAGGCAAAGTTATATCTTATCTATCGCGACAATTGAAGCAACATGAACAAAATTACCCAACCCATGACCTCGAACTCGCAGCCGTAGTTCGAGCCCTAAAGACATGGAGACATTACCTTATGGGAAACCGTTGTGAGATTTATTCGGATCACAAGAGCCTAAAGTATATATTCACTCAGAAGGAGCTGAATATGAGGCAGAGAAGATGGATTGAGTTAATCAAGGATTACGACCTGTACATTCACTATCACCCTGGAAAAGCCAACGTAGTAGCCGATGCCCTTAGCAGATTGCCGTGCCGCTTGAACTCCATGATTTTGAAGGAGCAACCAAGTTTGCACAAAGAGATGGAAGATTTTCGAATAGAATTAGTAAGTGAAGGATTTTTGGCTAGCATAGAACTTCAGCCCACTTTGATCAGTCAGATTAAGGAGGCGCAGAAAGGAAATGCTAGTATCGATGGAATTAAACGTCGTATCGGTACAGGCAAAGTACCCGGATTCACCGAGGACGAAGAAGGAGTTTTGTGGTACAAAGGACGCCTTTGTGTACCATCAGATTCTGAGTTAAAAGAAGTTATCTTGAAGGAGGCTCATGATACTCTTTATTCTATCCATCCCGGAGGAACTAAGATGTATCAAGATTTGAAAGAGCAATTTTGGTGGCATAAGATGAAGAGAGAAATCGGAAGCTATATCGCCAAGTGTGATATATGTCAGCGAGTCAAGGCAGGACATCAAAGACCCGCTGGATTTTTGCAACCTTTGCAAATTCCGGAATGGAAATGGGATTCTGTAGGAATGGACTTTATCACTGGACTACCTACTTCTAGTAGGGGAAATGACTCTATTTGGGTCATAGTGGACAGATTGTCCAAAGTCGCCCATTTCTTGCCCGTTAAAACTACCTATCAGAGTTCGAAGCTAGCGGAGTTGTACATCGCTAGGATCGTTAGTTTGCACGGAGTCCCCAAGAATATCGTATCGGATCGAGGAACTCAGTTTACCTCGAGATTCTGGAAGAAGGTCCAAGAAGGTTTAGGAACCCGCCTAGATTTCAGTACCGCGTATCACCCTCAGACCGATGGACAAACGGAGCGAGTAAACCAAATACTCGAAGATATGCTTAGAGCATGTGTGCTAGAATATGGATCCAAGTGGGAAGACTGTCTGTTGTTTGCAGAATTTTCCTACAACAATAGTTACCAAGCCAGTCTGCAAATGGCCCCATTTGAATTCATGTACGGAAGAAAGTGCCGCACCCCTTTGAACTGGTCGGAAGTAGGAGAGAGTCAAATTTTCGGACCCGACATCCTACGAGAAGCAGAAGAGAAGGTTCACAAGATTCGCGAGCACCTCAAGACAGCCCAATCCTGACAAAAGAGTTACGCCGACAAGAGACGTCGAGACCTCGCCTTCAACATTGGAGATTTTGTTTATCTGAAAGTGTCGCCATTGAAGGGAATGCAGCGTTTCCAACTCAAAGGAAAGTTAGCCCCCAGATATATCGGACCTTTCAAAATATTGAACCGTCGAGGAGAAGTATCGTATCAACTCGAGCTACCAGAAGAGATGTCAGCTGTGCACAATGTGTTCCATATCTCGTTACTTCGCAAATGTCTCGAAGTCCCCGAGAAGACCGAAGTGTTCAAGAATATCGATCATAGAACCATAGAGATCAATGATGACCTGACCTATCCCGAAGTACCCATCCGTATATTGGAGGAAGCCTTTCGAACTACCAGAACCCGAAGCATCAAGTTTCTCAAGATTCAGTGGAGCAACCACACAGAAGAGGAAGCTACCTGGGAACGCGAAGATCACATCAGGACGGAGTTTCCAGATCTCTTCAAATCCTAGGTAATCTTTTCGTCCTTTTTCAAATCTCGGGACGAGATTTTGTTTAAGGGGGGAAGGTTTGTAACATCCCAAAAATATCAAACTTAGATCATAAATACACTAATCCTAAAGTTTAGGGTTAACAAAAACTTTTCTAAATCAATTCATGAATGCATGTATATGTGTATGCATGGATTTTGATTTCTTTAAAAACCACCTTGTTTGTGTGATCCATTGCTTGTAAAATGTTTCTTAGGTGAAATAAACATCATCTAAAACATTCCCCACACTTTTCCTAAAGACAAATAAGTCAAAACAAATATATTGAGTGAATGGTCATTTTGACCAATTTAACTCCCATGCCTACTTTGGCTGTCTCAAACTTTCAAAACCTAACAGAAACTTTTCTGGATCTTTGCACCCCTTGAATGTACTCATAGCAAAGTATCAAGGCCCACTTTGTGATCATCCAGAAACTTTCAAATGCATAGTTTAAATGACAATTCAAAATTGAATCTTCTTCATATGGGAAGATCCCACTTTTTCAAAACCCACTCAAACAAGCTCAACTTTCAAAACCCAAGCATCTGCAGACTCACCAGAACCAATCTAGCAAACCCACCAAAAATCTTTTTAAAATTCAAAACTTGATTTCATGCGGCCATTTCATCAAACAGGTTGCAGACACAAATCAAACAAAACCACAAACACTATAGTGTGCAGTGTTTTGAGCCTAACTTGTTCCCTAGTTAGCTCTCACACAATCCAGTAGATCATCTAGAAAGGTTAGACCAACACTAGCACCCCTGTGAGCTTGCCATTGCCATTAATGGTGAACAGCCGAGCAACCCCATGTCACCCCAATGTGGACAGCAAGCTAGGAGCAGCAGCAAGCCTAGCCAGCATGTCTGGGAGGCAGCCCACCGTCCACCGCCAGTGCCTGTCCCAGCCGCGAGCGTTGCCAAGCCCTGGACCACGCGCACAAGCCACGCCCAGACCATGCCGAGCGTGCGCCAGAGCGCCACCCTCGACCATCACCCACAGACCGCGCGCCGCCCTCACCGCGCGCACACACGATCCCCACCGACCCAGGAGACCGCCAGACATCCCTGTTTGCCGCCCCGCGCCATACAGCCACGGCCCGCCGTCGAAGACGCCGCCTCTGCCGCGCAGAGCGCCGCCCGTTCCAGACCAAACCACACCGCCCCATGCCCCGCGACCATGTCATTGAGCATCGCCAGGAGACACAGCACCGTCCCCTACCCTTGCCCATGCAATTAGCTGCCTGTAACGTCGCCTCCGACGAGCTCACCTTGCGCCCCGACGGTCCCCTCGCTTGACTATAAATAGAGGCCACCCCCGCACGATTTCTTCACACCATCTCACTCCCCTCTCCTCACTGATCGTGCCACACCATTCTTAGAGCAAGCCGAGCACCACCTCGCCGGAATTTCATTGGAGCCTGCCGCTGCCGGAGAAGAAAGGAGCTAGCGATTGGAGCCGCCCCAGGAGAAGCCACCGGTACCAGGAGGTTCGCCGTCGTCGACTTCGTCGTTCGCCCGCCTAGCCGACCCTCGCTAGTACCCGGTGAGCCCCCAGCACCCCTCACTGGCCGCGCTAGGTTTCGTTCTCGCCGGAGCTGTCTCGCGTCGACGATGACCCTCAGCCGTTGGATTAGAACTAGATCGAACGAACCACGTTGCCCCATACCGCTTCGCCCAGCCCCGTGTCACTGACGAGTGGGGACACCCACTTAAGCAGCCCGCGGGAGCACTGCGCTTAGCAGGCCGGCCCGTTAGAATTTCCCGCGCAGCCCAGCAATTCAAATTAAACCTTTTCTTTTTAATTTCAAACACACTTCTGTACCCAATTTCAAAAATCAACCCAGATCGATTCAGTGCACCAAATTAGATGAAACCAATTTTGTTGGAAAGGTATGTGAATGATTAATCCAAGCCCGTTGGATTCAAGTCATTTGGATCTGTAGATCACCCATAGCAAAAATAACAAGGCAGAAGCTTTTCTGCATTCAAACATTTTTCAAATTTAAACCATAAAAGCTTTTGAGTTGATTCCAACTCTCAAAAATCACATTCAACCATACCTTTCAGAATATATAAAAATATATATAGGTTACTTGCAGAAATTTTGTTCAAGCAATAAAAGAATGCTTCATAAGCATTTCTAGCCACTTTAATTAATTAAAATAAAAGGGTAAAACCTTATTAAATTGTGACACCACTTTAAATCACATTCCCATGTACTACAATATGTGGTGATGACATGTGTCAACATGATCCCATGTTTAGTTTGGAGAATATTAAATCTTAAGTAGTTCTTCAATGAGTAGAAATTACTTTTCTAAAATAAAAAGACTTAAACCAAGCCTTAACCTTGTAATGTTAGAGATGATGCTAGATCATCTATAGGACCCTTGTGTGTGATGATTGCAAGTAGTTAAGTATTGTTTGGTGATTGTGTACCTCGTATTTATTCATAGACGCTAGTACCGACCAAGGATACGAGGAGGAAGGAGGATACTACGAAGAGGAAGCCGAAGAGAACTTCAACCACTGCTCTGCACAAGGCAAGCCTAATGCAAGCTAGTAACTATGCAAGCTTATATTGATATTGATGCAAGCTGATATTATACCAGTGCAAGTTAACCCTTGCAAGATACCCTATTGTTGCCACAAACCCATACTTGTGATATGATTACTATATGCCTTAAGCGTATGTGACCATACCCACTTGCTAAACCAATCCTAGTTTTATGGCAAGCTTCTTATCAAAGCTTACTTAGAGTCTACCTAAGAGTTTGGTAGATACCAGACAGTTGTGCTGAAGGTTGCATAAAGAGCATAAAACTTGGCCTAAGCTAGCAATCTTGATATCAGCCTAAGATATAAGGTTGTACTTCGTTGAAACCCCATTAGTACTACCCCCACCTTTAGATGCTAGTGCTAAGCATAAAACTTGATCAACTTTAGATGGGAATACTTGGTGGAAACATGGTTACAAAAACCTTGGAATGATGGATCATTCTATTGAAATGTTTTGGACATGTGTTTCCAAACACTTGATGATTCTGGTAATGAAAATGTTGAGGCATGAGCCTTAGCCCTTTATAAAACTGATGGTTGTCGGGATGCGATACCATTCCAATTTTATCGTACAACCACAATACACGAATATTGGGTAGGGCTTGACTGGAAACTTATATACCTTAGTATTAGTTCCCTCACGGCCAAGGTCTGAGCTGAGGCTACCTTGTGAAGATTGTCCACCTGTGCAGTACCCAAGATGACAGTGGTCATGGTTGGGAGGTGTGGCATCCCGCAAAACCACTACTAGAAAATCACGTTGTTTTTGTGCATTGCATCATCATGACATCATCATGCATCATCATTGACTAAAACTATTTTGTTCAAACCTACTTTTGCTTCCTACAAAGCTCCCTCTCTATTTCAAAATAATCCCCGGACCCTTCCGGATATTTTGTTTGTCTAAAAGTAAATTGCACAAGTCTTTTAAACAATACATAAAAAATTTATATTAATTTTAGGGGGCAGCCAAACCGGGCCGATCCGACCCAGTCGGCCACCCCCAGTTCAAATCGAACCACCTAAATCTTTTCTACCTAGTCCTAATCTACCCAGCCCTCCAGCCACATCACCCCCACCAATCTCTGGTCGCCACCTCACCCTGGCCCTATCCTCCCTCCAACCAGTGCCCGCCACCTCACCCATCCTACCCCACCTCTCTCACCCTCACACCCCAAACCACCCCACCCCGCAGCACACAACAAGCCACACACGACCCAGACCGAGTCCACCTCCTTCCCCTCTCTCTCGCGCGGGCCCCACCCTCCTGGAGTGAACAGAGCCGCCCCCCACCTTCCGCTCGTCTGCCATCGCGTTCCCCGCTGCCCCCCCCCCACGCGTTCCCGCGAGCAAGGTCGCCGCCGGCCCCGGCCTCAACCCGCCGTTGCCCATCGCGCCTCCCTCGTCCTCTTCCCGGCCGCCATGACCCCGCTCGCCCACAGCGTCCCAAGGCCTCCCCCAAGCGCGGCTCTGGTCGTCACCCCGCCTCCTCTCCTCGCCGGAACCTCCTCTGCAGCGGTCGTCCCCGCCGAGCCGTCGACCCTGCGAGCCCTGACCGGCCCTGCTGCTCGCCGCTCGCCCGTCCCCGAGCCCTGGCACCTCGCGACCGCACCTCTCCTTCCTGGCGCCCTCGCCTGCTCCCCGTCGAAGTCTCGACCTCGCTGTGGCCGCTCGTGGGCCCGCGTGTGCGCACGACGGAGGGCCATCTGCTCCTTGAGTGGATGTCTATGTGGTTAAGTTCGTGTCCTATGATCAATTTGGTGTTAGTCTGTAATGTGCTGGTTGGTTCCTGTACATGTGACCAAGAAGATACGAAGTGAGACCGTGGCGATGCATGTATTACGATATTCTCGTCGACCGATGCCGTTTACGCAATGCCAAGATCTACTATCGACATGAACTTCCCCTCGGACGCCAAGATCTACCTCTCGGACCCGAAGACCGCGATGATGTTGAACCAAGATCCCCATTGGACAAGATCGTCACCAAGACCGGCCCATGTTGAGATCCGAAGACCGATCCCGGAGTTCGAAGATCGAACCCTGGCACGCCAAGTTCTTCGACCCCGAGGACCGATCCACGGATGCGACGAGATCTTCTCCCCGGATACGCCAAGTACTTCCTCGCAGGCGCCAAGACCGATCCAGTACACGCACCCGACAAGATCTTCGTGACGACAAGATCGGCACCGACCAGGACGGATCCGATGTGCCCCGACGCCAACCAAGTTCCCCTCTTGTATCCGAACATCGTTTCCCCGTCGAACCCTGAGTCCGATCCCGAACCCTCCGGAACCCCCAAGATCTTCCGAACCCTAATGTGATTTCCCTGATCCGAGCCCCTATTTTATAAATGCCATCTATATAAATTGTTGCATATTAAATTGTTCATGCATGCATATTTGTCTATGGTTTGGGGGCCTTATGCCGTTTCACCATATAATTAAATATGGGGCCCATATGCGGGCAAATCTAGTCTTATATTGGCCTCGTTTAAATTTGTGTAGCGAACCGGTGCTATCTTTTGCCATGTTAAGACAACATTTAAATTGGCGGGTATCTAAATAACTTGGACCATATATTTAAATGTCGGGGGCCCCGGTTCCGCTTAATATGGCCTAATTGCATCGCACCTTCGTCATGTCATACATCATACATGCATCATGCCCGAACTTTTGTCGTAGTAATAAATAGTGCATCCGGTGTTTCTTCTAGTGTTTTGCTTCTTCGCGGATTGGGCCGTTGAGTTGATGCGAGTGTCGACCCGATCTTCGGATGAACCTTCGACAATGTTTTCAGGCGAGCATCTCCCCCTTTCTACCTATCTTACTTTTATAGTATTTATTCCCTCCTGTTGATCTATTGCTATCTGTGTTGCGATGCTCTAGTTTTCGTACCCGTGATAACCCTTGCAGCCTTATATTGCCTTGGACACAACCAATTACCTGTTGTTTGGTAGATAGTTGGACTTGCGCGTTGTAGTCGCTTGCTCAAGTGCTGTTGCGTGTCGTCAAGTACCACAGTTGTTGGAGTATTGTCGTGTGTTTATTGTTGGAGATGATCATAACTTTAATTACTGTTTAATACCTAAAATTGAATTAGGTAAATGCAGAGGCACCGGTGGGTGATAGATAATATTTGGTTTCCGACCGCTCACTGGTGTCCCGTAGGACCCCGAGTTCTTGACACCTGTTCCGAGATCGAGTGCGCTAACCACATGTGGGATGTATGGGCACCCCCATCGATTTAGTACCTGATTCCAAGTACTGTACTGGGGGCCACAATTAGTTTGGGGCTTTATTACTATTCTATACTTATGCCATGCTTTACTGCTTTATTTACGATTGTGCGAGGAGCACCTGTACTGTTTAGGATCGTGACCCGTTTTCGCTGTATCGACAAGCCCGAGAGTTTCGGGTTCCCAGTCGTTTACAGCCGGCTCCACAAACCCTGAGTCCGTCTTGGAGCCAGGCCGACTTTGTTGCGGGTGTACTTAGTGGGGTGGCCCCCCGTGCTTGCTTTGGGTCTGGGAAACGTCGTGTCCGAAACCCCGTCGACATATCGTTGGGTGTATGTTTTGTGATCTTGTACCTACCTGATCCGACAACAAGGGTGTAGGTGCGTGTGGAAACTTTGGTGCACCCCTGCAGGGTTAAATCTTTTCGAGAAGCCGTGTCCGCGGTTATGGACGAGTTGGAGCACAGGTCTCGATCATAGACAACTATAACTAAAGTTTACTGCTATAATTTGACTTGTATCCGATATGACTAGTACTCAGCTTCACTACAACGGAACGGCTAAATAAAAGTACCAACAACTGCTGGGTTTGGGGATATCTCATGCTAATTGTATTTGACTAGTAAGTGTCGCAACTACAACGGAATGGTTAAATAAAAATTGCCCACTGCTTATTATATCAGGACGATTATCTTTACTTGACTAGTAAATGCTGCAACGATAACTGAATAAATAAAACTGCCAACTGTGTGAGTTCCTCGGTTGACTTCCTCCTTTGGTCTCGAGGGGGAAACACCAGGATGGGCTTGTTTGGTGGTAGTATCAGGTTGGTTCCGAATAGGTCTTTCTTATCCCTCTCTGATAGCCGACAGTTATCTCGAGTCTCTATAGGTTGTTTAGTGCATGCCGCGCTGCCGCTCAGTCCACCATACCTATGTAGGCGAGGACCGCCGAATTCTAGCCTCGCCGTGTACTGGCCTCAGTACTGACGCTCCTCTTTTTCTTTTGCCCTTCGTCGGCACCCCTTTTGTTTAAGCAGGTT
This sequence comes from Avena sativa, assembly GCA_916181665.1. Taxonomy (NCBI): domain Eukaryota; kingdom Viridiplantae; phylum Streptophyta; class Magnoliopsida; order Poales; family Poaceae; genus Avena; species Avena sativa. The sequence continues at coordinate 409,499,609 of OV702281.1, read as the reverse complement.
TTGAAATCGACGTCGTTAGCGGGGTTACCCTTCCGGCTTGGCCTGGGCAGGGTTATGGACGCCATTGGTTATTCTTCAGGGCTCTTAGCTCAATTTGCATCTTGTCCGTACTCGGACGCTGTATCGTTTTCCAGGTGATTTGGATCTTTGTATTGTATATCTGTATTCTTGACTCATTGAGTCACTGTTATATATATATCTGTTCTGTGGGTCCCATCGAGGACTATTGTGTAATGTTATTACTTCGTTTTCCACCCGCACGAAAGTGCCTGGTGGGCACCTTTGAATCGTTTCTATGCGGGTTTGGCGGGTTTCGCTAAAACTTGCATAGGGCCGATTCTGAGGGTGTTACAGAGTGGTATCAGAGCTCAGCAGTTGCGATACCCCACAAGTCCAGCCTGTAGGATAACCTAGCTAACGGCCGAAGTAGAGTGTCAAAACTATTTTTGCAAAATCGGTTGGATAGTTCTGATTAGGTCTGAATTTTACTCCTTACCCCTCTGCTGCTCTCCTCTCACCTCTGCGTGTTTTGAATCCGCTCTCTTCTCTCTCTTCGAGTCCAGGATTTCACGCGGTTGGGTTTCCGTCGTACCTTCAGGGTTTCGCTTTCTCCCTTTTATAACGGAGGTGCTACGATCATCAAAACTGCAACTTGTCTGTTGTACCCTTCATCCAATCTTTTGTTCTTGAACTCTTTATCTATATGTGTATCTTGCTGGATATCCGTATCGATGAAAAACATATGAGAAGGACGAGCATTGGTGAAGTTGGAGTATACCTTGAGCATGTGTTGTTCATGCCAAAGGAACCATCGCGGAACCTAATCATTGTGTCTTTCATACGATTTCTGTTGTATCTTCTGGTGTTTTCCGATGTGATGACCTCATCTACATCAGATCCAATGCAGAGCTGGCATCATCCCTTTGTTCCGAATACCGCTTATGAAGATCTTCAGTCTAAATTTCGAGGGTTGAGTTGCCTGATTTTCCTATTCATGTATAGAGTTGATAGTTTGGGTACGGGATGGACTGATCACCCTACCCGACTCTTACTGTTCACTCTTGTACATCGAACTGGTGGATCAATGTAACTTTTCCTCTTCTCATGGAAGTTAGAGGTGGCCTTATCTTTTGATACCTCTACCTTCGTCCTTTGTTTCTCCGGAGTGCTCTCGTAATGAGCGTGAGCGCCGACATTGTTGGTGGTGTCGCCATTTTCAAGCTGAGAAAGAACCCTTGTTAGTGGTGTCGCGAGGATCTACACGAAGCGTGAAGGATCAGATCGTCGGCCTTCTTCCCTGTACCATGAGGCGGATCTCGAGGGCGAGATCCATTGTTAGTGGTGTCGAATTGTGGCATCCCGCAAAACCACTACTAGAAAATCGCGTTGTTTTTGTGCATTGCATCATCATGACATCATCATGCATCATCATTGACTAAAACTATTTTGTTCAAACCTACTTTTGCTTCCTACAAAGCTCCCTCTCTATTTCAAAATAATCCCCGGACCCTTCCGGATATTTTGTTTGTCTAAAAATAAATTGCACAAGTCTTTTAAACAATACATAAAAAATTTATATTAATTTTAGGGGGCAGCCAAACCGGGCCGATCCGACCCAGTCGGCCACCCCCAGTTCAAATCGGACCACCTAAATCTTTTCTACCTAGTCCTAATCTACCCAGCCCTCCAGCCACATCACCCCCACCAATCTCTGGTCGCCACCTCACCCTGGCCCTATCCTCCCTCCAACCAGTGCCCGCCACCTCACCCATCCTACCCCACCTCTCTCACCCTCACACCCCAAACCACCCCACCCCGCAGCACACAACAAGCCACACACGACCCAGACCGAGTCCACCTCCTTCCCCTCTCTCTCGCGCGGGCCCCACCCTCCTGGAGTGAACAGAGCCGCCCCCACCTTCCGCTCGTCTGCCATCGCGTTCCCCGCGCCCCGCCCTCGCATCCCCTGACCCCGCTCTCCCTCTCCCCTGCTCGGTCTCGGGCCGCCGGAGCCTGGCCCGTGCGCGGCCGACCTCGCCGCCTCTGGCCCCTGCAAGCTCTTCCCCGCCGGCCTCCCTCCTCGCTGCCCACCCCGCCGGACCCGAGCCACCTCCCCGCCGCCGTCGCCAGGGAAGCGAGTGCGCCTCCCTCCCGCAAGCTCGGCCGCGACCCCTTCCTCCCGCTCAGGTCGTCGCCCTGCCGGCCCTGTCGCAGCGCGCCGCCGCCCCCTCTTCTTCCCCGACAACCGCCCGCCACCAGGGACCCCGAGCCCCGCCGCCGCTGCCGCCCCCCCCCCCTCCCCCCCCCCCCCGACGCGTTCCCGCGAGCAAGGTCGCCGCCGGCCCCGGCCTCAACCTGCCGTCGCCCATCGCGCCTCCCTCGTCCTCTTCCCGGCCGCCATGACCCCGCTCGCCCACAGCGTCCCAAGGCCTCCCCCAAGCGCGGCTCTGGTTGTCACCCCGCCTCCTCTCCTCGTCGGAGCCTCCTCTGCAGCGGTCGTCCCCGCCGAGCCGTCGACCCTACGAGCCCTGACCGGCCCTGCTGCTCGCCGCTCGCCCGTCCCCGAGCCCTGGCACCTCGCGACCGCATCTCTCCTTCCTGGCGCCCTCGCCTGCTCCCCGTCGAAGTCTCGACCTCGCTGTGGCCGCTCGTGGGCCCGCGTGTGTGCACGACGGAGGGCCATCTGCTCCTTGAGTGGATGTCTATGTGGTTCAGTTCGTGTCCTATGATCAATTTGGTGTTAGTCTGTAATGTGCTGGTTGGTTCCTGTACATGTGACCAAGAAGATACGAAGTGAGACCGTGGCGATGCATGTATTACGATATTCTCGTCGACCGATGCCGTTTACGCAATGCCAAGATCTACTATCGACATGAACTTCCCCTCGGACGCCAAGATCTACCTCTCGGACCTGAAGACCGCGATGATGTTGAACCAAGATCCCCATTGGACAAGATCGTCACCAAGACCGGCCCATGTTGAGATCCGAAGACCGATCCCGGAGTTCGAAGATCGAACCCTGGCACGCCAAGTTCTTCGACCCCGAGGACCGATCCACGGATGCGACGAGATCTTCTCCCCGGATACGCCAAGTACTTCCTCGCAGGCGCCAAGACCGATCCAGTACACGCACCCGACAAGATCTTCGTGACGACAAGATCGGCACCGACCAGGGCGGATCCGATGTGCCCCGACGCCAACCAAGTTCCCCTCTTGTATCCGAACCTCGTTTCCCCGTCGAACCCTGAGTCCGATCCCGAACCCTCCGGAACCCCCAAGATCTTCCGAACCCTAATGTGATTTCCCTGATCCGAGCCCCTATTTTATAAATGCCATCTATATAAATTGTTGCATATTAAATTGTTCATGCATGCATATTTGTCTATGGTTTGGGGGCCTTATGCCGTTTCACCATATAATTAAATATGGGGCCCATATGCGGGCAAATCTAGTCTTATATTGGCCTCGTTTAAATTTGTGTAGCGAACCGGTGTTATCTTTTGCCATGTTAAGACAACATTTAAATTGGCGGGTATCTAAATAACTTGGACCATATATTTAAATGTCGGGGCCCCCGGTTCCGCTTAATATGGCCTAATTGCATCGCACCTTCGTCATGTCATACCTCATACATGCATCATGCCTGAACTTTTGCTGTAGTAATAAATAGTGCATCCGGTGTTTCTTCTAGTGTTTTGCTTCTTCGCGGATTGGGCCGTTGAGTTGATGCGAGTGTCGACCCGATCTTCGGATGAACCTTCGACAATGTTTTCAGGCGAGCATCTCCCCCTTTCTACCTATCTTACTTTTATAGTATTTATTCCCTCCTGTTGATCTATTGCTATCTGTGTTGCGATGCTCTAGTTTTCGTACCCGTGATAACCCTTGCAGCCTTATATTGCCTTGGACACAACCAATTACCTATTGTTTGGTAGATAGTTGGACTTGCGCGTTGTAGTCGCTTGCTCAAGTGCTGTTGCGTGTCGTCAAGTACCACAGTTGTTGGAGTATTGTCGTGTGTTTATCGTTGGAGATGATCATAACTTTAATTACTGTTTAATAACTAAAATTGAATTAGGTAAATGCAGAGGCACTGGTGGGTGATAGATAATATTTGGTTTCCGACCGCTCACTGGTGTCCCGTAGGACCCCGAGTTCTTGACACCTGTTCCGAGATCGAGCGCGCTAACCACATGTGGGATGTATGGGCACCCCCATCGATTTAGTACCTGATTCCAAGTACTGTACTGGGGGCCACAATTAGTTTGGGGCTTTATTACTATTCTGTACTTATGCCATGCTTTACTGCTTTACTTACGATTGTGCGAGGAGCACCTGTACTGTTTAGGATCGTGACCCGTTTTCGCTGTATCGACAAGCCCGAGAGTTTCGGGTTCCCAGTCATTTACAGCCGGCTCCACAAACCCTGAGTCCGTCTCGGAGCCCGGCCGACTTCGTTGTGGGTGTACTTAGTGGGGTGGCCCCCCGTGCTTGCTTTGGGTCTGGGAAACGTCGACATACCGTTGGGTGTATGTTTTGTGATCTTGTACCTACCTGATCCGACAACAAGGGTGTAGGTGCGTGTGGAAACTTTGGTGCACCCCTGCAGGGTTAAATCTTTTCGAGAAGTCGTGTCCGCGGTTATGGACGAGTTGGAGCACAGGTCTCGATCATAGACAACTATAACTAAAGTTTACTGCTATAATTTGACTTGTATCCGATATGACTAGTACTCAGCTTCACTACAACGGAACGGCTAAATAAAAGTACCAACAACTGCTGGGTTTGGGGATATCTCATGCTAATTGTATTTGACTAGTAAGTGTCGCAACTACAACGGAATGGTTAAATAAAAATTTCCCACTGCTTATTATATCAGGACGATTATCTTTACTTGACTAGTAAATGCTGCAACGATAACTGAATAAATAAAACTGCCAACTGTGTGAGTTCCTCGGTTGACTTCCTCCTTTGGTCTCGAGGGGGAAACACCAGGATGGGCTTGTTTGGTGGTAGTATCAGGTTGGTTCCGAATAGGTCTTTCTTATCCCTCTCTGATAGCCGACAGTTATCTCGAGTCTCTATAGGTTGTTTAGTGCATGCCGCGCTGCCGCTCAGTCCACCATACCTATGTAGGCGAGGACCGCCGAATTCTAGCCTCGCCGTGTACTGGCCTCAGTACTGACGCTCCTCTTTTTCTTTTGCCCTTCGTTGGCACCCCTTTTGTTTAAGCAGGTTTTGAAATCGACGTCATTAGCGGGGTTACCCTTCCGGCTTGGCCTGGGCAGGGTTATGGACGCCATTGGTTATTCTTTAGGGCTCTTAGCTCAATTTGCATCTTGTCCGTACTCGGATGCTGTATCGTTTTCCAGGTGATTTGGATCTTTGTATTGTATATCTGTATTCTTGACTCATTGAGTCGCTGTTATATATATCTGTTCTGTGGGTCCCATCGAGTACTGTTGTGTAATGTTATTACTTCATTTTCCACCCGCACGAAAGTGCCTGGTGGGCACCTTTGAATCGTTTCTATGCGGGTTTGGCGGGTTTCGCTAAAACTTGCATAGGGCCGATTCTAAGGGTGTTACAGGAGGCCAAACTCACAGGAGAGGTGCTTATACTAGGGAGTGTAATTGAAAGGTTAGGATTGATTATCCGCATACTGAGTATGGTGAATTCAGGATTTGTTCCTGATGGATGTATCGAATGTTGTGGTGAAAGTGTACAATCTCTGCAGAGTGTCAAACTATTCGAATAGCCGCGTCCGCGGTTATGGACAGTTGGAGTGGCCATACTGTTCCCCCGTCAGACTTTTCAAAAAGACTTGTGAAACGACTTGAGACTTTGGCTTGACCACAACAGAGTTGTGACCGGAAATACAAGATCCCACTTAGGAGTTATAAAATTGTGACCAGCTTTGGAACTTAGTAGAGATAAATCTGGCTTTTGCAAAACAACCCTAGAGCCTAGTGTCCTATTATCCAAAAACCCCTTTACTTGTTAGTATTAGTTTGCGAGTACTTAAAGAGTACTCATGGCTTTGTCCCTGGCTATTCCCATGGCCAGACTATGAAGAGGAGTACCTGGAGGACGGACCCCAGGAAGGTTATGACAACTAGGATCATCTCCCATCGTCAGCATTGCCTGTGACCCCGAAGATGGAGCCTCGCCTACGCTACCATTATTATTACGTATTCCGCTGCTTGATGTTGTACTAAGGACTGGATCATGAGATCCCTATTCGTGTAAGAACTTATGTATCGTTGTAATGGATGAAGTACTATGGTATCCAATTCTGTTATGTCTCGCAAAAATGGTAATCCTGGGATTGCGATGTATGGCATAACAGGCATCTAGGATTGAAAAATCCGGGTGTTGACACGTATACTCCGACTGCCAGCAGCCACCTACGCCTAATCAACGGCGGCCTCGGGGACTACTAATGGGGATATGCCTACCGGGGTATACCCAGCAGGACGTTTCCGACTGGCCCAAAGAACTGGCGAGTGGGCCTGCAAGACGGCGATTGGATTAAAGCCCAGCAAGGAGCCAAGCGACTGGAAGCTGAAGGCCCAGGCGAGTGGATAGTCCCAATCGGATTAGGTTAAACGAGTACCGAAGCTCTAACTGAATCGGTTGAGATATGTAAACCCTAGGGGAGGTGAGCCTATATAAACCTCCCTGTAGGGCGAGTAGAGAGATGTTCCATCATACACCCAAGCGACTCGCCGCCTAGCCGTCGAGCTCGCCCATTGTACCACCTTCATAATACAATCTAGCAGGAGTAGGTCTTTACCCTTCGGGGAGCCGAACCTGGGTAAAACCCTGTGTCTTTGCCCTCATCTCGCACCGCAGATGGCTGGCCGCCCTTGCCCCTCGTTCTACTACTCGCTGCCGATTGCAGCATCTGTTGTGACCATCCCCACGACATTATATCTTTTCTGGAACTAACCTATTAACAAGTTGCCACAGTGCCAGTTGCTTGTTTTCTTCTGTTTTTGGTTCCAGAAAGGCACAAAATCAATATTCTCGGAATTGGACGGCACAAAAGCCAAAGTCAATATTTTACCGTCGGCGACACGAAATCCAGAGGAGAGACGGAGAGGAGATCCAGGGCTGCCACACCCCCCTAGGCGCGGACAGGGTGGGCCCGCACCTGGTCAGAGTGTGAGCCCTCTGGCTGCCTCCCAGCCTCGCCTCCTCGCCTATGAGAAGCCCCGAATGCAGAAACCCTAGGCACCTGATCAATATTCCACGAAACCGTTTGTATCCGCCGCCACCATTGTCCCTAGATCGAGGGGGATATAAAGTTCTTCCCGGCACCCTGTCGGAGGAGAGATCATCCCGGAGGCCTTCTCCTCCGGTATGAAGCGTGAGTAGTTCCACCTTGGACTACGGGTCCATGTAGTAGCTAGATGGTTGTATCTCCTCCTTGTGCTTTCATGTATAGATCTTGTGAGATCCGTTCATGATCAAGATCTGTATTATTGATACTATCATGTCTGTGTTGTTTGTGATCTTGCATGCTCTCTGTTGTTAGTAGCTATCTTGGCCAAGTAGTTGCTAGTGACTCCAAGACGGGGTATTTATGCTCGATAGTGGGTTCATGCCTCTAGTTTCCAAGGGAAGTGACAGAAATCTCTTCGGTTGTAGATGTGTTGTTGCTACTAGGGAGAAAACAATGGTCTCTTTTTCATGAAAAAAGTGGATTGTTTACCTTACACACTTTGCTTAAAGCAGTTGCCTGTTGCTTGCAACTTAATACTGGAGGGGGTTCGAATGATAACCTAAAGGTGGACTACTAGTCATAGATGCAGTTGGATGGCGGTCTATGTATATTGTTGTATTGCCCAATCGATTCTCATAGGATCTTTTTGTCTAGTATTGATTTGTTATGCCTTGCTCAGTTCCTGTCAATTTCTCTGCTGTATTTTTTTACCCTTCATGCCATGTTGTTTATCCAAGGAGAGCACCTCTAGTGAACTACGGACCCCGGTCCAATCTTTACCATTGATACATCTTCCATTGTTACCTATTTACTTGATGCAAACCATCATCACCTTCCACACCATACAATTAATCCTTTGTTACAGCAAATCGGTGAGCTTGACAACCTCACTGATTCGTTGGGCCAAAGTCTTGAGTTTGTGTTCTGCAGGTTTCCATGTTGCTTGCAACACCTTTGAGATGTTTCCTTCCTCCTTCTGGATCAATAACCTCGGTCTCTACTGAGGGAAACTTCCTGATGTGCTGCATCATACCTTGCTCTTGGGGTTTCCAACGAAGCGTCCCACGACAACACCGGGTGCGCACATCAAACAATTTATGGCGCCGTTGTCAGGGAGGCTAAGGGCGTCTTCACAAGTGGAGTCCTCCACTTCCTTTCTCTTTACTTTGTTCTTATTTTGCTTGGTTTTGTTTGTCTCTTTTTATCAAAAACTCCAAAAGAATAGTTTAGTTTGGTTTGCTTTCTCTATTCAAAAACACAAAAAAATTAGTTCCTACCCTAGTTGCTACCATGTCTGGTTTTGGTCCAATCTCTATTTCACCTATGATAGAGATCTTTGTTTTGAAGCAAAAAGGTGAGGAGAGTTTTAAAGAAGCTTGGTCTAGAATCTCTGCTTTACAAAGGGAAACTGAGCCTATGATGAGTCTTAGCTTGGTTATTAATAGTTTCTACCACGGTATTGCTCTTCGTTATAGATATGTTGTAACACCCCAGTTTTATTTAAATAGTAATTAGGGTTTTGATTATGCATTGCATAAGCATCATCTCTTAAAAATGCATTGAATAAAATAGAAATGCAAAAACCTAAACCCTAATCCCTATCTCTCTATTTGAAAACAATTCAAAAGGATTTGAATATTTTGGAAAATACCAAAACAATTGGAGCCCAACTGGTTATAAGGGCCCCTGTAATTATTTTATATATTTCAAAAAAGTCTATAGTATTTTTAAAATACCTAAAACTGTATTTGAATGGAATACAAAGAGAGAAACCAAAAAAAAGGAAATAGAAAAGGATTTTGTTTAAAAAAAAAGGGCAGCAGCGAACCAGGTCGCGCAGCCCAGTTTCTTTCTCTTCCTCCCTCTCTTTCTTGTGGCCCATCCCCAGCCCAGCCAGAGCCCAACCTACTCGGTACCCCTTCGCCATCTTTCTCTTTTCTCCTTCCTCGCGGCAGAGAGAGCGGGAGAAGCAGCTCGGTGGACTGCTCCCCGTCGTCCGATGCCACCGCCGCGTCGCCGAGCGCCATGATGAACGCCGCCGCCCTCCGTCGTCTACAAGTAGTCCAAGACGCCACAGGCGAACCCTATCTTCCTCTCTTCTCCAAATTCCTCCCCTCTTGCCGAACCCTAGATCGATGCTCGTCGTCGTCCTCTCTTCCTACGACCGCCTCAGGGCAAACCGGGGCCACCACCGAGCTCATCTTGTCCTCCTGTTACTTTATACATAGGATACAGAAGCCGTCGCCGCCGGAATCTCTCCAATCGACACCTTGTTCTCGAGCTCCGGCTGTCGTCGCCATGAACGATTCCATCCTCCTCCGCCTCTGCTGAACCTTCCAAGAGCATCAGGGTGAGCTACCCGTTCTCTAGAGACCCTCCTCTATCTCCATCGCTTCCCGAATCACCCTGCCGCCGTGCGCCTATCGCCGCCGCCGCTGGCCGTCATCATACGAGCCACTCCGGTGACCAATAGTTGGCGGTGCTCCTACCATTAGGCTCCCCTCGCTGCTCTGAGTCGAACCGTCGCACCCGCACCGTCCCATGAGCCGTCTAGCGTCGTCCCTGTCGTCGTCTAGGAGTATCACCGTCGGGTGACGACAGGCTGACATCACCATGACGCTAGCAGGTGCGGTCAGCCCAAGTCAAACCCTGGGCGGGTCCCACTATGTCCGCGTGGCTGCAGATGTGGCATCGGGCACTTCTGTCAGCCTCGCTGGCTAGATTCAGCCCCGGTGTAAAAGTTATCTAGTTTCTTTTATTTTCAGAAAAGTGTATTAAACTTGTTTAATAATTTCAGAAAAAGGATAAATCTTGTAAATTCAATAACTAATTAATTATAAGTCAAAAAATACAAATAGTATATCAAAATGTCCAGAAAATGAAATCTATCTATCTAACCTATAATCATGCATTGTTCAACAACTTTCAGGACAAGTTTAGTTAGAGAACAAAACCAACCCCCTCATATACATCCGGAGTTTCCCTGGGTTAGGGTTTTCACCCATCGGAACCCTGATTAAACTGCCAAGCATGTCTTAGGGTTACATTTCAGTACATTTCAACTTGTCATATCATCATTCTTGCTTGAGCATTGCATCGATGCCATGTGTTGATTGTTTTCCCTCTCTTTCCGGTGTTTGGTTCTTCCTTGTAGAATACGATATCGAGATCGAGATCGAGATCGAAGCACGAGGACAACACCGTCGAAGTTCGAAGATCGATGAACAATACTTGACCAACTATAATAAAGTCAAGTACAAGGCTCCCGAAGATCTGCTTATCTGTTATCAACTGGCAAAGGCAAGCATAGCCCCACCATGATATAATCCTATGATTTCGAAAGCATTTCAATTCCTGCCATGATGCATACGATTCTACTGTGGTCTTTTATCGATAGATAGAGTATCCTATCTGTTTCATTACTCCCTTTGAGCTTATATTACCTGATCCACTGCTCCTAGAATAACTAGGTTTGGCTTGTGTGCACTACTAAAGCCTATATATGTGTCCTGCTTAGCCATGCATAGTTGTTGAGTCTGGTTCATCTAGATAATGTGTCAGATGCAGATAGTCTAGTATGACAGGAGAACATGATGATATGAGATCAGTGATATGAGATTAAACCTGCTAAGGCTTGTATCGGAGGCCACGGTGGGATGTGGTTTTTCTAGTCCCATGCTCGCCACCACTAGGACCCGAGTTCTTGCCTCTTGAACCAAGACGAGCGTACAACCACACGGGGTTTATGGGGACTCCTGATTGACTAACTTGCCTAGTAGATTCCATGAGTCACATAGTTCGGGCGTTCCATTAGACATACGCATTGAAAACGTTTTCAAAAGGGGAGGTGAAGGAGGTGCATTCATAACAGGTAGGGAAGCGTGGACCGGGTTGCTTGGGGTTGATGGCGCCCCTGGTAAACCAACCTCGCCTCACTTCTTTAAGTGCCGGATTTGGGATTTGACCCATTACGGCGGAACCATACTTATTGTGTGACTCATGGTCTCGGCGAAAGCAAGGTAAAGGTCGTGTCTAACCACCCTCTGTCGGCCTTCCAAGGAAGAGGGCTAATGATTCTGGCATTAAGAGAAGGTTAGTACATGTGGGTAAAGTTGTACACCCCTGCAGGGTAATAATCTTTCGGAAAGCCGTGTCCACGGTTATGGACGACTTGGGAACGGATGTGAGATCATAGAGAACATGAACCTAATCGTAAAACTTGGCATATCAACATGTATTTCAGGATGCTTCCTCATGAGTACGAGGGGGTGATCCTAGTTTAGGTGATGATGTTTTGGTGGATATCAAAAGATGATGATCAATATTTCGGAGATGTCGCTCTCTTATCCCCTTTTGAAAATACTCTGGGTAGACGATCTCCTTCTCTCTCTTGTTTTATAAACAAAGATGGCTTTATGCAAAACAACTCCACTAGCCATAAGTCTTGTAGAGTACACCCTGTACTCACCCTTGCTTTGTTTATACTTTTGGCAGAGTAAGTATTCACCTGAAGACGAGTTCCGTACTACATCGACATCGATGAGTAGCTTGGGGTTCCCCGCCGGCAGCCTGGAATCTATGGGCTGGGACGTCATCGTTATGCTTCAGGCCTCTTAGGCCATTTGTTAAGTTTGTTATACTTAATAGCATAATTTTCCTTCCGTTGTTTGATGTTTGTGGTCAGTGACCTCTGCTTGTAATAATTTGGTTCTTCACTCAGTTATGAGCTTGCTGTAATAAATTTTGTGTTGTAGGGTCACTGTTGTGTTACCGATTCTCTACTAGATATCCTCGAGCTCAAGGTTAAGCTTATATCAAACGGAGGTCTGGAATTTGTTTAGCCCTGATCCCGAGGGTGTCGCATATGCTTTGGATGATGTGGCTGAGAAAGATTTCTTGCTATGTACTAAGGATGAAGCTTTTGATGCCATAAATAAATTGATTATAATTTATAATACTGTTGGCAAGTCTGATTCCTCTTTCATAGATATTTTTGCTAGGTTGAACACTCTTGAGTCCAGTATTTCTGCTATGAATAGTTGCTATCACACACTTTGGGCATACCATGATTATGTTCCAATAAATTCTGAGCATTCAAAGTGGTTTCCCACAATCAAAGTCTTTATAAATACTACACTTTTTGATGCCTGATGTGATATCATGTCTGAATTTTGCCTTATGCCTAAAGATATTTATGAATATTTGAGTCTTTGGGAACTTTCTAAAGGAGGAGAGGAAATCGCTCTTACTAATAATGCCACTTTATTACCCATTGGAATAGCCGAAGGTGTCTTTACAAAAGTCTCAAGGGAAATGGTGTCTACTGATTATCTTGTTATTGAATGTGTAGGCAAAGGACATATTACACTTAGAAGATCCCTACTAAACACCTTGGAGAAATAATAGATGTGGGAAAAGGCATTATGCATTTTGCTCCTCCAATAAGCAATCATATTTTCCCTAAAGATAAGAAGAAAGGTAAGAAAGGAAAGAACAAGAGAGTTAATGCTTCTTCATTTGAAAATACTTGATTTCTTTCTTCTTGTGCCTAACTTAAATGCGTTAAAGAAAAGTACTTGTTGGGAGATAACCCAAGAGTTTACTTGAGTCTTGGAAGTTATTACTGCGGTAATGACCTCTACTTATCTTTTTTGTTTGCTTTTTGTGCCAAGAATGACCTCTAATGAGAGGGAAGTACGATTTGGGGAGTTGTTGTCCCGAGACAGATTTCTATCCTCCACCATAAAAATTCATGAGGAGTCTCTGTAAGTCAGATTGAGTTGAAAATTTACGAATAAATCCCGCAGTATGTTAGCTAACTTTCGTTAGATCAACACTTTTTAATTTAAGAAACAAAAGATTTTCGAAAAAATCGGTTTCTACCTGTTGGTCTGTTTTGACAGATTTCTGCCATTATTTGCATTTGCTTCTTATTGATTCCTTTTTGAGATCTCTTTTGGGGAATTGATCTTTTTTAAGGGTTTAATACAGTATCTTGTGTTTTTAGTGAAAAGTATTGCTGTTCCAAGGCTTATCTCAAAGGTCTATTATCTTTTGAATACACTAATGTTGCTAATGAAGATTGTGTGAAGTTTTGTATGAAGGGAAAAAATTCAGGTGTAGAGAGAGAATGATGAAATGAGATAAAGAATGGACACAAGCTCAAGCTTGGGGATGACACCATGGTTTCACCCCAAGAAATATCCAAGAGGTATAAGCGTCAAAGCTCGGGGATGCCCAAGGCATCCCCTTCTTCATCAATAAAAAGCTCAAGTATGTCTAGACACTTCGTTTTTATTGTTTCATGCACTATTGTGTTGTTCTTGGAGCGTCTTAGTTTTGGTTTGCTTTGCTTAGTTTGTTTATTTTGCTTGAATAAATTATTTTGGACCCCTGTTCTCGCTGTGTTGTTTCAAATAAGTCAATTGGTGTTGGAAAGGAGTAGAAAGTTCTTGCTTGGAAGTGCAAGAGGAGCTTGCATTGACCGTGACTTAGACTTTAGCATGACATGCTAGGTGTTGTTTTGACCTTATGCTTAGTGATTATTGTTGTAGCATGTCTTGTTCCAAATGATTGGGATTGCTTAGTGTGCCTTAAAGAAATTATGCGTTGTTTTAGCATGCAAAAGCATAGTACCGTGGTATTCTCCTTTGATGCTTTGTTTGGGTTGACTTGGCACATGCTCACACCATGTTATAACTATGAAAAGTCACCATGGCCTATATGATCATTTAGTCCTTGACTTGTAGTACCACTCTTTGCTTTGATTAGTAATGTTTTGTCGCTCTGCATGATTATGGCCATTATTGCTCTCTTAGTTGGTTGCTCCCAGTCTTTTGCTAGCCTCCACTTGTATGAGTAAGTTCTACTCATGCTTCCAACTCCCAAGAAACCAAGTTATTCCAAAGTGTCCACTATAAATTCCTATGCATGGTGTGTTACACCATTCCAAGTATATTCTTGTTTTCAGCTATCTTCCAATTAAAAACTATTTTGTTATGTGAAAACTTAGTGATTAAAGCCCTCACAAACTTGATGGCACACTTTATATTCTTTGCCCCTAATAAACTTGAACCATTGTGTCATATATGTTGTATATGCTTGCACTTATATGTTGGAATTAGCAGAACCATGCTGTCATGGGGAACGTTTTCAACATTGCACTTGTACTTTGTACTCATTTGATATCATGCTCTTTTGTCTATGGATGTCACCGGTGTGAAATAAAGAGGGAGCTTGTAAGTCCATGGAGTTATGTATTTTGTGTTAGAGAAACGCCTGGGCCGCTAGCCTAAGCCATGCCTAATCATGGTGGAAACTTGCAGCATCACAATAATGAGCTATCTGTGAAGCATCCTTAATAAAAAGCTATGCACATGGTAAATAATAGGATCGCTGAGATTCTCATTGTCTGCTTGGCTTGTCATTTTGGTTATGGGATAGCTCCTGTACCATGTGCAAGGGGTACCCTGTTGGCGGTTCTCTATGATACGCATGTACTTACTATGACAAGAACTTACAGGTGACTGAAGTTGAGTAGCATGAGGTGTGGCCCTCGTATTCAAGCGACATGAGATTGCCAACTTATACTTTGTCAAGCATATACTCCATAGTTTGTTCACTTTAACCTTAATCACTTCAAGATGCTTATGATAGGGGCAATGAGGGCTGAAAGCTAACAAGTACCATAATTTTTGGAAGCTCTTTTTGAAACTTGAAATCCCTGCTTCATTTTAATGAAGGGCCTTTCTTCCACTATTATATTGAGTCTCCACCTTCTACCTTTAGGCACCATTAAGAGAGCATAGTTGTCATTCTTAGTTCTATGTGCAGTGTCCCAAAACTTATTGATTGATGCATATTGTGATATTGCTTGTTCTTGTGCTACTTTTATCTAGTCACTCTTATGAACTTTGAAGGTGTCATATGCATCTATTTGCTACTCTATGAGGGACAAGCTGATTGCCACTATGCCATGTTTCCTGCATGTGAAACAAACAAACGTTTTTCAATGCATGTTATTCATGATCTTTGTTTGTAGCCTTTCATGTTGCATGCATAATTACTTTGTCTTATTGTTATAACACCATCTTTCATGCACATGTTTAGAGTTCTTTGATCCCAGCTTTCAATGCTTGCAAATGGTTTGTTCTTGGTTTTGATGGTGCATGTCACCTAAAAAATTATTCTTTTTATCACTTACCTACTCGAGGACGAGGAGGAGTTAATCTTGGGGATGCTTGATACATCGAAAACATATCTATAATTTTTTATGTTCCATGCTTGTGTAGTATCTACTTTGCTTTGCCTTGTCTACACTTTGAGGTGTTTTTATATCTTTTCTGGAACTAACCTATTAACAAGTTGCCACAGTGCCAGTTACCTGTTTTCTTCTGTTTTTGGTAGAAAATCAATATTCTCGGAATTGGACGGGACAAAAGCCAAAGTCAATATTTTACCGTGGGCGACACGAAGTCCAGAGGAGAGACAGAGAGGCGAGCCAGGGATGCCACACCCCCTAGGCGCGGCCAGGGTGGGCCCGCGCCTGGGCAGGGTGTGGGCCCTCTAGCCGCCTCCCAGCCTCGGCTCCTCGCCTATAAGAATCCCCCGATGCAGAAACCCTAGGCACCTAATCAATATTCCACAAAACCGTCTGTAGCCGCCGCCACCATCGTCCCTAGATCGGGGGGATCTGAAGTTCTTCCTGACACCCTGTCGGAGGGGAGATCATCCCGGAGGCCTTCTCCTCCGGTATGAAGTGTAAGTAGTTCCATATTGGACTACGGGTCCATGTAGTGTCTAGATGGTTGTATCTCCTCCTTGTGCTTTCATGTATAGATCTTGTGAGCTCGGTTCATGATCAAGATCTAATCTATTTGTAATCATGCATGTTGTGTTTGCGGGGATCCCATGGATATTGAGATTACTATGTCAGATTGATTAATGGTTTTGTCTTATTGATACTATCATGTATGTGTTGTTTGTGATCTTGCATGCTCTCTGTTGTTAGTAGCTATCTTGGCCAAGTAGTTGCTAGTGACTCCAAGACGGGGTATTTATGCTCGATAGTGGGTTCATGCCTCTAGTTTCCAAGGGAAGTGACAGAAATATCTTCGGTTGTAGATGTGTTGTTGCTACTAGGGAGAAAACAACGGTCTCTTGTTCATGGAACAAGTGGATTGTTTACCTTACACACTTTGCTTAAAGCAGTTGTCTATTGCTTGCAACTTAATACTGGAGGGGGTTCGGATGATAACCTGAAGGTGGACTACTAGTCATAGATGCAGTTGGATGGCGGTCTATGTATATTGTTGTATTTCCCAATCGAATCTCATAGGATCTTTCTGTATGGTATTGCATTGTTATGCCTTGCTCAGTTCCTGTCAATTGCCCTGCTGTAATTTTTTACCCTTCATGCCATGTTGTTTATCTAAGGAGAGCACCTTTAGTGAACTACGGACCCCGGTCTAATCTTTACCATTGATACATCTTCCACTGTTACCTGTTTACTTGATGCAAACCATCATCACCTTCCATACCATACAGTTAATCCTTTATTACAGCAAATCGGTGAGCTTGACAACCTCACTGATTCGTTGGGCCAAAGTCTTGAGTTTGTGCTGTGCAGGTTTCCATGTTGCTTGCAACACCTTTGATACGTTTCCTTCCTCCTTCTGGTTCGATATCCTTGGTCTCTACTGAGGGAAACTTGCTGCTGTGCTTCATCATACCTTGCTCTTGGGATTTCCAACGAAGCGTCCCATGACAACACTGGGTGCGCGCATCAGAGCCCCATAATAAGATGTTCACTATAAGACTCGTGAGAAGTCGCTTCTTGAATTAGGTATTAAGGTCATATCTAACAGTGGCGGAGGACGAAAAAAATCAAGGTAGGGCAAACTCCAAAAAAAAGTAAATATCAACTCGGTCTTGATGATATTTGTCATCGAGAAAGCCCTTTCAACTATTGTTGTTTCTACCAGTAAAAGCAATACCAGCTTAACAAGGCGATAAACGATATGAAGCATAATGTATCATTCAAATATTAAGATAATCTCTGAAGTCTTTAATTCTCTGTATATGAATAAAGAATATCTCAAGGTTATCTTATATAAGTTCATGCTCATGATAATATAAATCCCCATGATAAATCTCTGTAAGCCGAGAAATCTTATTCGCGCTGAACCTATAAAATGGTTCATTTCAGGCAAGGCAAAACAAAGAAACTCTAACGAAAACTCATCAAATCGATGGTCAAAATCAGTTGTAATAGATTTTATTGAAAAATAGAAGGTGGCCACACGCCGAAAAAATCAATAGTGACCTAGTATATTCTCGTTTTTAATGACTTTTCACTCATTTTTGTTATCATTTCGTCCATACTTAGGATTGTGATCTTATTTTTTGCGCGAATTCACATCTTTAGGAGGGTTCTAAACCATCATTTCTCTAATTGAGAAAGCATGCATTAGAAATTTTTACCAATAGTAAGCCAAAGTACAAACATAAAACATAAACCGTCACATAATAAGAGTTGGTTTTGGCCACATGCCATAAGGCGGCCAAAATACTCTCATGACCTCATTAGATACCTCATCTAGGACATTGTTTAGAGTTGATTTTGATTAGATTGAGAATTAGCAATTGTAGAGAGAAAAGTTTAGTTTAAAACTAGACTACACATAGTCCTTATTTCACTTCAGAATCAATTTTACGCAGTATTTACTAAAATAAGCATAACTTTCTCATATGAAGTCCGTTTTCAGCGTATAACCACTCAAAATGTTCAGAAATAACATACGCATCTAAAGGTTTTTTTCCAAAAATCAAGGTAGGGCGGCTGCCCTACCTTGCCCTACTGGGAGATCCGCCCTTGATCTCTAAATAACCACTGCGATGCCTGAGAGCAATCATGTAGGCATCGATCAAGCACACCCCAGGAACGTTCCCTCTTGGCACGCGTATGTGTATCCAGTGCCGGCACATGTGCCATGCCGTGTCCACTCTGGGCCACACGCACCATGATCCACATGTCCCGCCACTGACCCGCACACACGACACGCGTATGTGCGTCCAGTGTTGGCACATGTGCCATGCCGTGTCCACTCCGGGCCACACGTGGCATGCTCCACATGTCCCACCACTGATCCGCACACACCCGTTTTAACCGCAAGGATCGGCTCTGATACCACTTGTAACACCCTGGCCTCTCTGGACCAGCGGCTGTCACTTTTGGCAGCTTAATAGGATCTCTAGACTAACCCCACAGACCAACACTAGTCTTTTCTACGCACTTTGTCCTCACTCATGTGCACCTGGTATCCACTTCCCGGTTGGTCACCCATCCTAGAATTGCTCTAGGCCAAGCACACTTAACCTTAGAGTTCTTTTCAAATGAGCTTCCGGAAAGAAGTTGCAACTTGTTGGTATGAGTATCCTATCAATCCTATTAAGTTATGTGCTTGGATCTCACAAATCACCCGTACGGACCACCACAATCAAGGGTTTCCCTATGGATATCGTAATAAGCTTAGTAAATCTCTCTTAATTCCCCTTTAGACGTGCAGGTTATAAGACAATGCTTGTAGTTACAAAAATAACACTGAACATACTCCCATACACGTCCCAAGGGTATCTCCCTCTCTTTAATCCCGAAGGCAAATGATATGTGGCCGACTTCACATACCATCTAGAGAGAGAGATCTAAAACAATATCATAGACCAATGGATCATGGACCAAAGTATAGATCATCTTTATTTTATTTCATAATAATGCTAGGGTTTCTCCATCTCCCCAAGAACAAAGTAAACTACTCATACATGGAAGCAATCAACAACATCATCATATTCATATGGATGGATGAAAGTGTAAAGATAAATCTAGTGCAAACCACAATTGTATTTGGAATTATAACAAGATCTAATATATGGAAGAAGGGAATGATAATGGTGATGGAGATGGAGATACAGTGGTCGATGATGAAGGGGATGATGTGATGTCCTCTGATGATCCATGAAGGAGCAAGGATTAGCCCTTCTCCTAGTTACTCCTCCAGATCCCTCTCTAGCATGGTGTTTCGAGGCTAGAAATTTCTGTGAATGTAGGATCTTAGATCCGTCTGCGCGTGATGAGAGTATTTGATGAGGCGGGCATGCTAACAGGTGTTACAGGTGGACGGTACGAGTAAGCTCCGCCCATACCACAGGTCATTAAACCCTTTGTAGCCTTTCTTCGCTTCCTCTCTTCTCTCAGGTGCGTGGAAAAATCATTTAAATAACATTTATCACCTAGAAATATCATATTACTGCATAACATGATAGTCCTAATTGATATATTCACAAAATATTTAATAATTCGGGATCATGTTGAAACAAAGATAAAAGATGTGCGTGAACATAGTAAAATGCCAAAAATCCTACTCTACTTGTGCAAAAATATAAGGTAAATATGCTTCAAAATTGGAATCATCATTAAGCATACTAGTACTACTCGTGGATCCTCTAACGAAAGGCTTACCACCCCCAACATTTTTGTGAGCATGTTGCCGGCATGGGATTACTAGAAGACTTATGATTCTGGAATAAAGGAACCACTGTAAGAACCACTCCCAGCAAGTAAAATGTTATCCATTTGAAAATAGGTTGGTATGCTATGAGTGTTGAGATCGACAACATTTCATTGACTACTGTAACACCTCACTTTCGTGTATTATTCCTATGAAGAATGGAAAAATAAAGTTAAACCTAACGATCAAGGGGGAAAATGTTGGTAGACCGGTCAGGCTTAAACAACATATGAAGATAGAGTCCAAACTATCTAATATAGATCTAAAACCTTAGGATAAAGGGAGGGCCCACGGACTAATGTTCTGGCCTCCTCGTACATAAACAGAAACACCTTGATCGGGGGCATCACCAACCAACTCATGGTTCATGGCCCCTTGTTGTGTGCGGAAATATAAAGGGGGCTATGCGGCTGGTGATCTCACCCGATTCATCTAGCCACGCTGCTCCCCAACATCCACACGCCTGCACCAATCGCAGACTTGCGCAGAAGCAACAGGTGTGTCGTGCCTGGGGAGTGCCGCTGGACGCCTGAGGGGATTCACACACCAGTCCATCTCCATCAACTACAGCCATGGCATCACCCAAACAACCATGGCATCATCATCTACTCTAGCCCCTATAAAGATCTACTAGTCTTTGTCTATGTAGTGTGTTTTGGATGCTACCATGCACGATCCTGTGCTACACTTGTGGTTTTTATTCCAACACGAGTCACTGCGGGACTCCTGGGGATGGCGATGGAACCTGTTGGTGCCCATTGTGCGCGCGCGTCTTGGCAGCACGGCCGGTTGGGGGGGTGACCGCGGTGTTTCTCGTCTTCGGGCATGTGCACGAGCTGATGTTTGTTAGATGTATATATTTGTATATTGTAGTTTCCCCATATGTTAGGGGGCTTACTGCATATTTGCACTTGTACCCACTGTTGGATTAGGCGGCGCCTAGGCAACGCTTAAGCACTCTTAGGCACTAGGCGGTAGACAAACGCCTCGCCTAGAGCATAAGCGGAGGTCTAGGCAGGGTAACTAATAAATTTTCTTAGCGAGCAAGAAATCATGATTTTTTTTCACTTTTTAGCTAGCTGGGCCATATTCCAATGGCGGTCGTTGGTTGTTTACTCATTTACATGCTCTAAATTAATGTATATCACATATAATAACCCATATATACCCTTCATGGTAAAAAACTATATGCTCGCCTAGGCCACGCCTAGGACGCTTAAGCACCGCCTAGGCACTAGGCGAAGGCCAAACGCCTCGCCTACGCCTAACGCTTTTTCCAACCTTGCTGTACTATATATTGTGGCCTTTGGCCCCCAGAGGAATAAATGTTGCATATTCCTGACATGGCATCAAAGCTAGTTAGACCATTTTTCTGCAACATCGTCACAGCCGCCACCGTCCCTGTCATCGTCGGTTTTCCGACGTCGCCGCCGTCGGTTGCCGCCGTCTCCGTCTATCTCTCCGGCCATCTGCTCACCAACCCCCGCCGCATGTCTCGTTCTCCGTCCAGCAGGCTCGCCGCCGCCAGCCAACAGGCTTGCCGCCGCCAGCCGTCTACGGGCCGTCGCCGCCCGCCCCTGCTCTCCTGCTCGCCGCCACTAGCCGTCTACGGGCAGCCACTGCCCTCCTGCTCGTCGCCGGCCTCCACAACCTGCCGTCGCCGCCTCCCTACCAGCAGGCTCGCCGCCGCCCGCCCCGGCCCTCCTCCACCGTCGGGGCCCTGCCGGTCGGCCACCCACCACCTGCCGGCCACCTGCCAGCCCTGCCGGCCCTCCTCCGCTCTCCAGGTCGTCGCCCCGATTTGATCTGCTTTTCCTCGTCGGGCCCGCTCAGATCTAGATCTGAGAGTTGACTTCGAAAAAAAATTGAGAAAGAGAGAGATGTCTTCTGCATCAGGCTATGTTGTGATTCCTCGCTGCCCGGTGATCTTCGATGGCGCGAATTATCCTGATTTTGCTGCCTTTATGCGTGTTCACATGCGCGGTCTCCGTCTTTGGGGTGTTCTCTCCGGCGAGGTCCCATGTCCATGGTGCCCCCTGCTCCTGTGGCTCCTCTTCCGCCGACACCGATTGTTCTCGGCGCTGATGCTTCTCAGGAGGCCAAGGATGCTGCTCGGAGTGCTGACGATAGTGTTGTTGCTGCTTATGACCTGAAGTTCAAGCAGTACTCTTCTGATCTCGAGGCCTATCGCCACGCTCTGACTGCCTATTGGGTCGATGAGGATGCTCGTGCTGCTGCTATTCTCACCTCCAGTGTTCTGCCCCAGTATGCTGCTGAGTTCATGAGCCTCCCTATTGTTGACGCTCAGTGGGCACATCTTCGTTAGCGCTATCAGCCGTCTGGAGATGCTCTTTACCTGTCTGTGGTTCGCAAGGAGCATGCTCTTTAGCAGGGTGATTCCACTATTGATGAGTTCTATACTCAGAGTGCTGCTATCTGGCGTCAGCTTGATTCTCTCCGTATTGCTGTTTGTGGCACATGCTCGTGCTGCCAGATTATGTGCTCATATTTGGAGTTTCACCGCATCTATGAGTTTCTATCTCGGCTCCGTCAGGAGTTTGAGCCCTGGCGTGCTCAGCTGAATGCTTGTGGTCGTGTTCCACTCTCTGAGGTGTTGTCTGAGATTTGGGCTGAGGAGACCCGTCTCCGTGGTGCTGGTCTTCTTGCGGTTCCATCTGTGCTTGCTACTCGTGGTCCTCCTATGTCGTCTGCTCCCTCAACTCAGTCGCGGTCCTCTGTGCCGCCGCCGATACTACCCACTCCTCCAGGTCAGGGTCAGAGTCAGCACCAGCAGTCTCAGGGTCAGAGTCAGCACCAGCAGGCTCGTGGTTAGGGTCGTCGTGGTTCTCTTTGTCACTGCTCTTACTGTAACAAGGATGGCCACACTTGGTCCACCTGTTATACACGGGATCCCAGTTTACGTCAGCAGCACCAGGCTCGTGGGCAGTCGGCTCCTTCCGGATCTTCAGCAGTTGCTCTCTCCGATCAGGACATTATCAGGAGTCTTCACGATCTGCTTGCTGCTACAGGCTCTTCTTCGACAGGCACTGCTGGTTCTGTGACTGATTCTTTAGGCACTGCGCGACCACCACCTTCTACACAGTCAGGTACGTCCCCGTGGTATCTGGATTCTGGAGCTTCCTTTCATATGACCTCTGAGTCTTCTTTTCTTTCTGCTCTTCGTTCTCTCCCTTCTCCTGTCCGTGTTCTCACGGCTGATGGTACCTCTCTTCCTGTTTCTAGTCAGGGCACCCTTTCTACTTCTTCTTTTTCTGCTCCTGATATTTCTCATGTCCCTCTTCTTAAGATGAATCTGTTCTCTGCTAGCCAGCTTACTAACTCTGGTTGTCGCGTCATTCTTGATGTTGATTCTTGTGTTGTCCAGGACTGTCACACACAGGCGCTGGTTGGAGCTGGCCCTCGCAGCCGTGACTCTTCAGGACTTTGGGAGTTAGACTGGCTTCGTGTTCCTTCCACTGCCACTTCATCTGCCAGTTCTTCTCCGGTCGTCGCCTCTGCTACCAGCTCCTTTCAGCAGTGGCATCATCGTCTTGGTCACCTTTGTGACTCTCGCTTGTCGTCATTAGTTCATCGTGGTCTTCTGGGGTCTGTCTCAGGAGATGGGTCTTTACATTGTCAGGGTTGTAGGTTGGGTAAACAGATTCAGCTTCCCTATCCTACTAGCGCGTCTGTATCTCAGCGACCTTTTGATTTAGTTCATTCCGATGTTTGGGGTCCGGCTCCTTTCGCTTCGAAAGGGGGCCATCGCTACTATATTTTATTCATCGATGATTTTTCTCGGTACACTTGGTTGTATTTTATGCGCTCTCGCAGTGAAGTGCTCTCCATATATCAGCGTTTTGCGGCCATGGTCTGTACTCAATATTCTACACCCATTCGTGTGTTTCGTGCTAATTCTGCTGGTGAGTATATCTCCCAGATGTTGCGAGGTGTTCTTGCTAAGCAGGGCACCCTTGCTCAGTTCTCATGTCCTGGCGCACATGCCCAGAATGGCATTGCTGAGCGTAAGCATCGCCATCTTCTTGATACCACTCGTGCCATGATGATTGCTTCTTCTCTTCCACCGCATTTCTGGGCTGAGGCTGTCGCTACGTCGGCTTACCTCATCAATATTCAGCCTTCTGCCGCTCTACAGGGTGGTATCCCTCTTGAGCGCCTATCTAGACAGTCTCCAGACTAATCCATGCTTCGCTTGTTTGTTTATGTTTGCTATGTTATCCTTGCTCCTCGCGAATTTAACAAACTGACCACTTAGTCTGTTGAGTGTGTCTTCCTTGGATACAGTGATGAGCATAAGGGCTATCGCTGTTGGGACCCTGTTGGTCGTCGGATGCGTATCTCTCGTGATGTTACTTTTGATGAGACGCGTCCTTTCTATCCTCGTCCCACCGCTGGTACCTACCCAGTGGAAGATATCTCTTTTCTTCTCTTTCCTGACACACCTCCTTCTACTCCTATTGTTTCTTCTTTAGGATCTCCTCCCCTGATGTATCTTCTTCGACACCGTCCTCCTCTGCTCCGTCTAGTTCTCATAGTTCTCCTCGTTCTCTGAAGTCTTCCTCTGCTATTACTTCTTCTTCATCGTCGTCTCCTGAGTCGTCTTCCTCTGATGAGCTTCCCTCTACTCGTCATGTTCGTCAGCGTCGTGCCCCCAACCGTTACTCTCCTAGTCACTATGGTCTTTTTGTTGCCTCCGAGCCGACTTCTTATCGGGATGCTGAGCATCATCCTGAATGGCAGCTGGCCATGGCTGAGGAGATTGTTGCGCTTGAGCGCACTGGCACCTGGGATCTTGTTTCTCCTCCTCCCGGTGTTCGTCCTATCACGTGTAAGTGGGTCTATAAGATTAAGACCCGCTCTGATGGATCTCTTGAGCGCTATAAAGCGCGTCTTGTGGCTCGTGGTTTTCAGCAGGAGCATGGTCGTGACTATGATGATACCTTTGCTCCTGTGGCTCATATGACCACTGTGCGTACTCTTCTTGTTGTTGCTTCTGTTCGTCACTGGTCTGTTTCCCATCTTGATGTTCAAAACGCCTTTATCAATGGTGAGTTGAGTGAGGAGGTTTATATGCAGCCTCCTCCTGGATATACTGTTCCTGAGGGGATGGTTTGTCGCCTTCGCCGTTCTCTTTATGGCCTCAAACAGGCCCATCGTGCCTGGTTTGAGCGCTTTACTTCTGTAGTGACTGTTGCTGGTTTCTCCCCTAGTGCTCATGATCCAGCGTTGTTTGTTCACACTTCTCCTTGTGGACGCACTCTTCTTCTTCTCTATGTTGATGATATGATCATTACTGGTGATGATTCTGAGCATATCGCCTTTGTTAAGGCTCGTCTTCGTGATCAGTTTCTTATGATTGATCTTGGTCCTCTTTGATACTTTCTTGGGATTGAGGTTTCCTCCACTTCTGATGGCTTTTACATCTCTCAGGAAAAGTATATTCAGGATCTTCTTGCTCGTGCTGCTCTTGGGATGAGCGCACTATTGAGACCCCTATGGAGCTTAATGTTAAGCTTCACCCTACTAGTGGTGATCCTCTTCCTGATCCGACGCGTTATCGTCATCTTGTTGGGAGTCTTGTTTATCTTGCTGTCACTCGTCCTGACATCTCTTATCTTGTTCATATTCTGAGTTAGTTTGTTTCTGCTCCTACCACTATTCACTATTGACGAGGTTCGATCTCGTCAATGACCATTGTTATGGACTTGGGTTTTGGAGAAGGTGGGATGCTGGAGATCGCTGAATGGTTAGCAAACAAGCAACACGGGAACACGAGGTTTACCCAGGTTCAGGCCCCCGGAGGGAAAACCCTACTCCTGTTTGTCTGCTCTGATTATGGTGGAACCGAAGGTTACAGGGGTGCGCAGATGCAATCTGGCGTGGAGGTGTGTATGCGAGAGGTTATCAGAGAGCCTCCTCATCGTGCCCTCCTGGCCTTTATATAGAGGCAGGCAGGTCCCAGGCACAGATCGAGTCGGTTATAGGTTTTAGGGTTTACCCCTTTGAATTTCCTATCTACTCTAGTCTTGCTCTCCAAGGATCCGAAGGCGTCATGGGCCTTGGCCACCCGAAAGTCTTCATGGTTCGGCGTGTATTTGCCGTGGGCCTTCCTTGGGCTGGACTAGGTATGCTGAGATCGTGTACCCGCAGGGTATAACCATGTCAGTAGCCCCCGAGTGTTCAGTCTAATCGTAGATTCGGCTGAGGACTCTTCAATCCTTTGGGTACAACTCTATCTTTCAAGAGAATTTGTAGGGATTGTTGATGCGTGTGCCTGACTCTCCCAACGGATCAGGGTCTGTTAACTGTCTTAGGACAAAACAACATGATCTTCTTCAGATTTGAGTCCCTCGACTCGAATCCAGAACAGATGCTGGCGTAATTCGACACAGGCCGCGGAGGTCTTACAGGAGTTGAATTCTAGTAAATTTAAATGATGTACCCAACGTGTCCGTCGGGATTTTTCATCGCACCTGTTGGCACGGATTTTCACTAGCAGAGCGCAGTCGTGTGCGTTGCCAGGCCATCACATGATATCTGTAGGTCTTATCTTTGTGTCGTAGACACAGCATCCGAATTTTTATCGCCGTGGAGTCATTTCGGGTGGCCGAGGAGGATGCTTATCACTTAGAGTTATTCTGGGCAGAGTTGCCAAAAAGTTTTTGCATTCTGATTCGAAGGATCACAGTCGAAGAATTCATAGGGTGCGCAGCCAGCGCTCCCTATGGTAGTAGCCCCCGAGTGTCTGTTCGAGTCGTAGACTCGAGCAGAGACTTTAGCTCAGCCATTGATTGATTCCAGGTCCATAGGACACAAATTTTTCAGATGCTTAAATCCAGCCTCCCTATGGGAGTAGCCCCCGAGTCCGTAGTGGAGTCGTAGACTCGACATAGGACTCGAAGAATAGCTTTGCAGTGTGATATCTTGATTATACTTCGGGTGCGCGGCCAGCGCTCTTGATAGGAGTAGCCCCCGAGTAATTAGTCGAATCGTAGATTCGAGTGAGAACTCTGAGTTGTGTTGTCGAAGAATTGTAACCGTTGCTAGTATAGCTTTTGATGACGTCAGTGCTGACGATCGGTGTCCTCAAGCGTCTGCTGCGCCAGAGATGACATGACTGGACGAACATGGGTCCCACCTTCTGACCTTGAATTGACTGGTCACGCGCGGCATGGAGATAATTACGGCGTCGCCTCGATTTCCGCGCATAGTGGACGGCGTGTGAGCGACGGTTCGCTGCTGGGCTAACACGTGGATGGTCAGATCTTGTAGTTGGCTCTAGGTCTTCCCGATGGACGGTCTCCGTGCATCGTCTTCGTCCTTATAATCATTGGGGAAAAGTTAATTTGTTTTCACCACAACCATTCGTGTTTCACTCCTCCCATCTTCTCTGAGCTTTCTTGCTGTGCGCTAGAATATCCGCGAACATTTCCTTCGTTGATCCTATGTTCTCGCCGCCAGCGCTGCCGCACCGCGATGGGGAAGTCCAAGAAGTCCTCTTCTGCGGTTGGCACCAGCGCTGCTGGTGGCAAGAAAAGTTCCACAGCTGCCCGTGTCACCGACGGTGGCTGGCGGCGATCGGAGACGCGGGAGGGTGATCTCCGCAAGATCCGTGAGCGGGGCTTGATCCCGCAGGATAGGGAGGCCGTCAGGCTCCCTCGTAACGAGGTAATTCCCCGTCCCGCCGCTGGGTTTCGGGTTATGTTCCTCGCATTTGTTCTTCGGGGCTTTTCCTCCCAGTCCACAATTTTCTTCGTGGGCTGCTTTTCCTTTACGGCATCCAGCTACATCATCTTCCCCCAACTCTCTTCTTCACATTGCTTGTTTCGTCACTTTCTGCGAGTGCTGGCTCGGTATCGAGCCACACTTTGGCCTCTTCCAGAAACTCTATTCCGTGAAGAGGCAATCTGGTTCTGATGGTGTCTATCCCATTGGGAGTTGCATCATCTCCCTTCGATCCAATCTTCTTGTCTTCTCCTTTTATATGTCCGAATATGTCCAGTACTGGCAGAGGCGATGGTTTTACATCCGCGACTCCACGGTAGCTGGGCAGGATTTTGGTCTTGCTCCTTTCGACCCCTCCCAGAAAATCGAGCCGAAAAGGTCCTGGAAAAACCAGATCTTGGATGGCGAGGTGGCGGAGATGGAGGGGCTCTATCGTTGGGTGGAGGATCTCCAGTTGACTCCGGAGAAGGAGGTGAACGGTGTGGATATCATCCGCACCTTTCTCAAACGTCGGGTGCAGCCACTACAGGCTAGGGCGCACCCGATGTTTCTCTATTCGGGTCGTCATGATCCGACTAGGGTTTCGGATAAGGAGTTCTCCAAGGGGAATCTTGACGGGATTCTTCGCCCGCTGCTGAAGTTCAAGGCTGGCGAGGATCTTCCAGGGAGGTCGCTGACTTCTCCGTTCTCTACTTCTCGTCCGGTTCTGCAGGTGTAGAGCTTGGATATGCGCGTAGAGCTATTTTTCGACTGCGTTTTACTTGTTATTTATTTGTCTGCTGACCAATTTGCTTCTTTTTGCGCAGGAGTTCAAGGTGCTAGGCATGTCGCCTCCGTTTCCCGAAGTATTCCCGGATGCTCCGGACAATGAGGTGGTGGACTCCATGTACGACCTACTGTCGGCTCAATCTCCGGTGGAACAGGCCAACGATTCGAGTGAGGATCACACTCGCAAGCGGACGAGGAGCTCCAGCGAATCGTCGGATGCCTCGACTCCGCCGATGCCTAGGAACCCGCTTTGCCTTGAGCGTCACAGTGATGGGCAGGGGGGCTCTTCTTCTCCAATTCCTGCCATTCCTGTGAGGGCCGTGTCACCGCACCCGCCGGCAAAGCGGAAGAAGGAAGAGAAGAAGGAAGAAAAGAAGGAAGAGAAGAAGGGCAAGAAGACCCCTCCTGTCTTCGACCTTAGCGACCTCGACTCGTAAGCTTCCTCAATTTCTTTGTGCCATTTTTCGATTTCGCTTTATTGTCCTTGGCTGACTTTTTTCTTGTGCAGCCACTCTTCTGACGTCTCCTCCAGCGATGGTGCCCGAGAGATGGGGGGAGTCAAAGATTCCTTCTCCTCCTCCTCAGACGGTGGCCACCTCTGAGGGCGCTGCTCCGAGGTCTTCTCCGCGGGAGGCTTTGGTGGTGTTCCCTCAGAAGACTGCAGGCGAACCTTCGGAGTCGCCGTCTATTCATGTAAGTAATATTCGTTTTTTGGCGCAGGGGGAGCCCCCGAGCCTTTTCGGATGATCTGTTGATCATTGATTTTTCGTGCCTCGGGGGGAGCCCCCGAGCGTCTGTAGGGTGTTTTGTTGTTCGTTATTCCTTCGAGTCTCGGGGGGAACCCCCGAGCGTTTTGCTCATTCTTTTGGGCGTAGCCCCCGAGCCATTCTTTTGACTAGTAGTTCTTTTTGCAGCCTTTTGTGCAAGGCGCCAATCAGCTGGTGCAGCAGCACCTAGCATTGGAGGCCAACTTCAAACAACTGCAAGGTATGTTTACAACTTTGGCTTTCTGCTTCTTCTTGTATTTTGTCCTTCGATCTGATAGGTGTGTTGCTGACTGCAGAGGACCACAACACTTCTCTCCGTGAGATTGATGCTCTCAAAAAGAGCCTTGGGCAGGCGGAGAAAAAAGCCGAAGCTGTCGTTGGTGCGAAGGAGCGCCTCGAGCTGGATCTAGCCAACGCGGCCGAGGCTAGGGAGCGTCTGCAGCACGAGGCTACAGACCGCGAGGAGCAGATCGCCACTGCTACGGCTTCGCATGAGAGAGAGGTAGCCGGCAGGCTGATGGCGGCTGCCAAGGCTATTTCGGGTGAGTTTCTCTATCTTCTCTTTTCAGATTCCTTGCCTTTCCTTGTAGTCCGGCTCCGAGGCTACTCAGGGTGCCACTTCGTAGGCGTTGTAGTTGTAGGATAGTTTTCGTTTCAGCTTTTGTAATTGTGTCTATGAACAATCCTTGCGCCACGTAGTGGCTTTTTGCTGTACATAATGAATTTCCGAGTTTTGTCTTCATTTGTCTGCTTGTTCATATCGTTGTCTTCTTCTACTCTAGGATCCTTCGGGTGATGCTCACGTAGACACTTCGTCTGCAGCGCAGCTGCGGCCATCTTTGGATGGTGCGTCGCATCTTGTGTTTCTTCGAGACCGCATCCGTAGTCTTGAGAGGGAATTACTTGGAGTGCGTGGCCACGCTGATGTTTGGAAGTCGAAGGCGGAGCGAGGCGCTGCCCGAGAGGAATTTTTGATGGGGGAGCTGCGTCGTCTGGCCGAACAGCTTGAGTGTGAGTTTTTCGAGCTGTTGTTCATTGCTTCGGATGCGCCTGTTGGTCTTGCATCTTACTTTGTGAGTATTGCAGGTGCTAACCTTGCTCCAAAGGAGGAAAAGGAGCGTGTTTCTGTTCGGATTAACTGCTTGACCCAGCAGGACATGGAGGTCGGCGGGTTTTTCTGGATGGATCATGATCGTGCCATGGTTCTTGCGACAATGCAGGATTGTGTACACCAGGTATCGCGGGTGCTTCGTCAGGTGCAGACTTCGTTGGCGTCAGTTTTGCATGTAATGTTTCCGTTGGATGGCACGCTGTCGACTCTTTCTGGCCTGCTGGCGAAGTTTAGAAATGTTTGTCGTGTCGAAGAATTGGTACGACATCAGCTTGTTGCGGGGGTGAAGGCCGCGCTTTCCCTTGTGCGTTTGCATCGTCCTGATGTTGATCTGTTTGCTGTAGAAGATGGGCCGCTCCTCGTCCGGATGGCGGTGAGTGGGATATGCGCCCGCATTATTCGGCTGTAAGGCAGTGTGCCGAGCGAATTGTAGATTTGTTTGAGCAGCGTGCGCAGGCTACTCTTCAGAATAGGTAGGACCTGTAAAAGAGATAGATGTAAAATTTGTATATATGCAACTGGGCGTGTTATGCCCTTTATTATTGTAAAGGTTTCTTGTTGTGTAGCATGTGATGCTTTGTTTTCATATGTGTCCTTTTCGTTAGCCTGACGTGGTCAGCTACTCAGGTGTACACGCGTTTTTCTCAGTCGATGAAGTCGTGAGGTAGGGGGAGCCCCCGAGTGTGTTGTAGTATGTAATAAGATGCAGGTAATAATCGAAAGATTTTGGGGCGAGACACTTAGCTTTATTCATATCGTAAGGAGGAGGTACATTGTTCGGTTGAGTAGCCTTGGCTGAATAGCCTTATTGAAAGTAAAAGAGGGGGTAGCTAGGGGTAGAAGCGTCGCAGCTGCGCGACGTTCCATGGGTTGGAGTATGCGACTCCAGACTCCACGTGTTTGAGGCGATACGCGCCACCTAGGATTACTTCAGTGATAATGTAGGGCACTTCCCATGGTGACTCGAATTTCTTCGGTCGCTCTTGTTTGAGTCGTAAGACTAGGTCTCCTTCGACGAAGGACCTTGGGGTAGCTGTCGGCTGTGGTAGTTGCGGAGACTCTGTTGGTACACCGCTGATCGAGCTGCTGCTATGTCACATACCTCGTCGAGTGTGTCGACTACATCTTCGAGTGCGGCCGTCGATTCGGCTTCGCTGTAAGCGATGACCCGAGGGGCCTTGTGGCGTACCTCTGCTGGCAGCACGGCTTCGGCTCCGTGCACCATGAAGAAAGGCGTGTAGCCGGTTGAGATGTTTGGCGTTGTGCGCAGGCTCCACAGGAACGAAGGTAGCTCTTGTGTCCAGGAACCAGCGAGTCGCTCGAGTGGGCTCATTAGGCGCTTCTTGATGCCAGCACCGACGAGGCCGTTGGCCTTTTCGACCTGCCCGTTCGTTTGCGGGTGCGCCGCGGAGGTGTATGTGATGTTGATTCTGAGGTCTTCGCAGAAGTCCTGGAATTCTTTGGAGATGAAGTCCGACCCATTGTCGGTGATGATGTTGTGTGGCACGCCGAACCTGTAGACAATGGATTAATTTGACGGCATTTTTGCCCTTTTGGTTAGTCATTGGCATGGCCTCAATCCACTTTGTGAATTTGTCGACTGCGACCAGGAGGTAGATGTGGCCTCCTTTCGAAGATCGTGGCAGTTTGCCGATCATGTAGAGGCCCCATTGGGCGAAGGGCCAGGCCAAGGGTATGGGCCTGAGCTCGGATCCGGGTGCATGCGGTTTATCTGCAAACCTTTGGCACCTGTTGCATCTTCGGACGATGTCCTTGGCGTCGTTCATGGCCGTTGGCCAGTAGAATCCAGCTCGTAGAGCTTTGGCGACAAGGGCGCGGCTGCCCGCGTGATGGCCGCAGATGCCCTCATGGATGTCTTGGAGGATGGTTTTGCTGTCACCTATGGTGACGCACCTTTGGAGTACACCAGAAATGCTGCGCTTGTACAGCTCACCATTGATGATGGTGAAGGCCTTTGACCGGCGAGATATGCACCGGGCATCTGTCGGGCTATCAGGCAGCTCGCCGTCTATCAAGTACTTGATGTATGGCTGCGTCCAAGTTTCTTCGACTGCCATGACCTACATCAGGTTGACCACGGCGACCTCTGTGTCGAGCTTTTCGGGTCCTTCCTGTCCTTCGGGTAGCGCAGCCCCCGAGTGCTCTGCCTCTTCGGGTGATCCCTTGGGGAATTTCCGCTTGATGGATGGCACGCAGATCTGTTCGAGGAACACGCCTAGTGGTACTCGTGCGCAGGTGGAGCCGATGTTGGCAAGTCTGTCGGCCTCCTCGTTGCTTTCTCTCCCGACGTGCCGAAGCTCGCAGCCGTCGAATTCTCCCTCGAGTGAGTTTTAGAGTGCGCGGTAAGCGATCATGTTCTCGGCGTGTGCGTCGCACTCGTTCATCGTCTGCTGGACGAGGAGGTTCGAGTCTCCGTAGATGACCAGGCGCGTTGCGCCGCAGATCTTTGCCATCCTCATGCCGTGCATGAGGGCTTCATATTCGGCCTCGTTGTTGGAAGCTCGGAATTTCATCCGAAGGACGTACTTCATCTCGTCGCCCTGCGGGGAGGTCAGTATGACCTCGGCTCCTGCTCCAGCCTCGCGTTTGGAGCCGTCGAAGTGCATCGTCCATGACTGTGTCATGTCTGGTGTGTCTGGCAGCTGCAGCTCCATCCAGTGGACGAGGAAGTCCGGGAGGACCTGAGACTTGATCGCGAGTCGCTTCTCGTAGACGATGTCTAGAGGTGACAGCTCGATGCCCCACAGGGCTACACGTCCTGTGGCCTCCGGAATGTTCAGGATGCTATTCAGGGGTGCTTCGTTGACGACCATCACCTGGTACTCCTGGAAGTAATGGCTCAGCCGACGAGCCGTCATGAACACGCCGTAGGCGATTTTCTGGTAGTGAGGGTACCTCTGCTTTGTCGGCATCAATACCTCGCTGAGGTAGTAAATTGGGCGTTGAACCCCGTGGGTCTTGCCTTCTTCGGGCCGCTCGACCACCAGTACGGTGCTCACCACCTGGTGTGTAGCTGCTATGTACAGCAGTAGAGGCTCGCGCTCCTTTGGCGTAACCAAGATGGGCGAGGTAGAGAGCAGCCGCTTTAGATCTTCGAATGCATCATCCGCCTCAGGCGTCCACTCGAATTTGTCTGCCTTGCGCAGCAGCTGATAGAATGGCAGGGCTTTCTCGCCCATGCGGCTGATGAACCTGCTCAATGCCGCGATTCGTCCTGCAAGCTGCTGGACGCCCTTAAGGTTCTTCGGCTTCTCCATGGCCATTATGGCCCGGATCTTCTTCGGGCTCACCTCGATCCCTCGCTGGGAGATGAAGTAGCCTAGCAGCTGACCAGATGGGACGCCGAAGGCGCATTTTTCTGGGTTTAACTTGATCTTGTATCGATCAAGGTTATCGAACATCTCGCGGAGATCGTCGATGAGCGTCTTGGCCTCCCTTGTTTTGATGACTATGTCGTCGACATAGACTTGTATGTTGCGGCCGATCTGATCCTTCAGGCATGCCTGCATGCACCGTTGGTACGTGGCACCTGTGTTCTTCAGCCTGAAGGGCATTGTGTTGTAACAAAACACTCTGAACGGCGTGATGAATGCCGTTTTCTCCTGATCTTCGACCTTCAGTCGAATTTGGTTGTAGCCTGAGTAGGCGTCGAGGAAGGAGAGCTTCTCACATCCTGCCGTTGAATCAATGATTTGGTCGATCCGAGGAAGAGGGAAGTTGTCCTTTGGGCAGTGCTTGTTCAGCCATGTGAAGTCCACGCACATCCGCAGGATGTCCGTGTCCTTTTTGGGGACCATTACGGTGTTGGCGAGCCACTCCTGATGAAGTTTGCGTCGAGTAGTCTGTTGACTTCCACTCTGATTGCTTCGGCCCATGGTTCGGACAGTCGTCAGATAGACTGCTTGACAGGCTTGGCGTCTGGAAAGACGTTGAGTGCGTGCTCGGCGAATTCCCTCGGAACTCCTGGCATGTCCGCAGGACACCGGGCGAAGATTTCCCAGCGCTCACGGAGGAATTCGACGAGCGCACTTTCCTATGCGGAGATGAGATCGTTGGCGATCAGCGCCGTTTTGGAGGCATCCGTCGGGTGGACCTGCACCTTCTTTGTGTTGACGGTGGAGTCGAAGGACATATCTGGTGCGTTCTGTCGTGCGACTGGGGGTGCCCCGTTGTCCGTCACCTCGCGGAGCCTTACGAGCTCCTCTTGCACGCCGAATGACTGGGAGATTCTGTTGAAGTCCATGTCGCAGTGGTCCGATCGGGTGAAGCTCCCGTGGATTGTGATGACGACCTTGGGTCCTGGCATCTTGAGCAGCAGGTACGCGTAGTGCGGTACTGTCAGGAACCTTGCGAATGCTACACGGCCGAGGATGGCGTGGTATTGTGATGTCCAGTCCACCACTTCGAACTCGAGTCATTCGCATCGGAAGTTGTCCGGCTTGCCGAAGATGACGTCGAGCCATATCTTTCCCAGGGGGAATATTCCCTTTCCTGGGACGATGCCATGGAATGTTGTGTCTAATTGTTCCAGGCTGCATAGCGGGATCCGCATTGCTGCTAGGGTGCTGGCGAACATCAGGTTGATGCCGCTGCCGCCGTCCATGAAGACGCGGCTCATCTCGAACCCTCCGATCTGCGCCTCAAGCACCAGGGCAGCATGACCTGGGCGAGGTACCTGGCAAGGGTGATCCGAACGGCTGAACGTGATGCAGGACTCCGATCCACTGAGGTACTCAGGGATGGCGGGCGGAGCTGTCACAGCCAGGTTGATCTAGCGGGTGATTTTCTTCTGCACCCTATTCGTTGGGCGCCCTTTTTGGATCATCAACGCTCCTTTCAGTGGGGGATACCCGTGCCCACCGTTATTCTGGGCGGGTGCGATGGGGTGGTTCGGGCCTCCTGCAGGTGGCGGTGGAGGAGCTCCATGCGTGATCTCGCCTGGTGCGGGTGCGTTCCCGAATCCAGGGTTTGGGGCTTGCTGCCTCATCTGAGACATGCTTTCGCTGAGTTTCTAGAACTCGCGACAGTCCTTGAGCATGTGGCTTGCCTTCTTCTTGCCATCCTGCTTGTCGATGTAGAAGTGGATGGTGCATGGACCCAACAGTTTTTCGTATGCTGAGGGTCCGTCGTCGCGATCGCGGTGCTGCCACGACTGTCTCGGGCGTCCTCCATCACGGAAATTGTTTCCGCGGTATCCGCCGCTGTTGCGGTTGCCGTCGTTGGGGCGGTCGGCGTAGCCAACCGCGACCATGTCCGGTCCGTCGCGATCGTCGTAGACGCGCGATCTTCTCTTGCTACGGCGCTCACATCGCCGGCCGTAGTCATCTTCCTCCTCCCAGTGCGCTCGGTGTATGGAGTCCTCGCCGTCGGCCCACCTGTTGGCAATGTCCATGAGGTGGTCGAGTGTCTTGGGCTTGACGCGCCCGAGCTCTTCCTTGAAGTCCTGGCGTTTAACGTCGTCCCTGAAGGCGTCGATAGCTCTCTCCTCGGAGATATGTGTCGTGGAGTTCTTGGTGTTGGACCAGCGTAGTATGTACGAGCGAATGGATTCGCCCGTTCGTTGGGTGCAGGCCCGCAGCTCTTCGATCGAGGCGGGCCTCTTGCTGGTGCCTTTGAAGTTTCGGACGAAACTGTACGACAGCTCCTCCCAGCTTCGGATGGATCCCGAGGATAGGCTGTTGAGCCAGATCCGGGTTGCGCCCGTCAGCTTCAACTGAAGGCATTGCATGGCAGTTTCCTTGTTTCCGCCATGTAGCTTGACGGACGACAGGTGGTCGCTGAGCCACGCCCTGGGGTCTTGTGTGCCGTCGAACTTCGGAGTGTCCGAAGGAAGCTTGAAGTTTCGCGGCATCCACGTTCGTCGGACGGATCTGCTGAAGCATCGGGCTCCGCAGAGTTCTCCTTCGTCGTCATCTTCTTCGGATTCAGACGAGCATACGCGCTTAGCGCGCGCTTTGTCGATATTGCACTGCGTTAGCTCGTTTCGAGCGTCGTAGTCGCGGCTGCGCCGGCGCGAGCTCTTGTGCCTTCGAGGAAGGTCGTGCTCTTCATCCTCGGATGAGGGTGTGGGGATGCGGTTGAACCTGACCGCGGCCTTCTTCTTTGGCTCCGTAGGAGCTTCTCCGTGGAGCGCGGCTCCAACGAGTCCGAGTCCGGTGAGCGCGGACTTGTGCATGGCCCTTTTCGGGTCCCCCTCCGGAGGAGGATGGGACGCGAGGTACACGGTGGCTGCCATGATCGCAGCTTGCGGCGTCTTCGGGATGACGTTGCCGTCGGCATCCATCTCCATGAAGGACGCATTGAGGGCTCTAGTCATCTCGCGACGTGCTTTGGGATCCATGTTCTTTGTGCGAGAACGGTGCTTGTTGCCATGGTTTCCATGCGAGCTGGAGCCGATGCCCATGGCGGATAGCGCAGCTCTCCGTGCACTAGATTCCGAGGCTGCTTGCTTGCGCTTGTCGAGCACCTCTTGCATCCTTAGTTGCTTCTTGTGCTCCTCGACGAGGAGCATGTGGTATGCCATCAGCAGGTCCCGTGAGGCATCTGCTGGCAGGATCTTGTTGCCTGCTACGGCTTTGCGTGCTTGAGCCCATACCTCCTCGCTGAGGTGGATGACTCGGTTGTTGTTTTCCCCGTTGGGTGGGGGGACCGGCTTCTTCTGTTCTCGCCATTTCTACCCTGCGGGTTGGGTGGCGGATTGTGTTCCTGATCTTGGATGACCGCGGCGCACTGGTAGCGCTTGTAGATCGGATCGTTGCTGCCGCAGCTTTCGGATCCGGAACCGTAGGTCCCTTCATCCGACGGTGGATCGCACAGATCTGAGTTGCAGCTGCTGCTGTCATAAGACTCATCTGTTGATGATGATGTGCGTAGCACGGGGTGTGGATCCCACGAAGCAGGCCTGATCGACGGCAGGGGCACCCGCTCCGGGAGGCGGAGAGTGCCGATCTGCCCCACCTGGAAGCAGAAGCTCCCGAATAGGATCTCGAGTCCGTCGCCAACGGGCTCGAAGTCCTTCAGGGTGGCCGGCGAGTGGGCGGTGAAGTCAAAGGCGCCGAAGAGGAGATGACTCTCCGTTGCCATAGAATTGTAGATCGCTTTGGTTGGGACCGTCACGATCGCACAATCAGCGCCCCCAATTCCCACAGACGGCGCCAATTGACGAGGTTCGATCTCGTCAATGCCCATTGTTATGGACTTGGGTTTTGGAGAAGGTAGGTATGCTGGAGATCGCGGAACGGTTAGCAAACAAGCAACACGGGAACACGAGGTTTACCCAGGTTCAGGCCCCCGGAGGGAAAACCCTACTCCTGCTTGTCTGCTCTGATTATGGTGGAACCGAAGGTTACAGGGGTGCGCAGATGCAATCTAGCGTGGAGGTGTGTATGCGAGAGGTTATCAGAAAGCCTCCTCGTCGTGCCCTCCTGGCCTTTATATAGATGGCCTTTATATAGAGGCAGGCAGGTCCCAGACACAGATCGAGTCGGTTACAGGTTTTAGAGTTTACCCCTTTGAATTTCCTATCTACTCTAGTCTTGCTCTCCAAGGATCCGAAGGCGTCATGGGCCTTGGCCACCCGAAAGTCTTCATGGGCCGACGTGTATTTGTCGTGGGTCTTCCTTGGGCTGGACTAGGTATGCTGAGATTGTGTACCCGCGGGGTATAACCATGTCAACTATAGTCATCTTCTCCGTGTTCTTCGTTATCTTCGTGGTACGATCACTCGTCGCCTTTTCTTTCCTCGTTCCAGCTCCCTCCAGCTCCAGTGCTATTCGGACGCTACGTGGGCGAGTGATCCTTTGGATCGCCGTTCACTTTCTGCTTACTGTGTGTTTCTTGGTGGTTCGCTCATTGCTTGGAAGACGAAGAAACAGACAGCCGTTTCCCGTTCGAGTGTTGAGGCTGAGTTGCGTGATATGGCCTTGTTGACTGCTGAGGTGACCTGGTTACGGTGGTTACTTGCGGATTTTGGGGTTTCTATTACCACACTCACTCTGGTTTTGTCTGACAGTACAGGTGCTATTAGTGTTGCACGTGATCCGGTCAAGCATGAGCTTACCAAGCATATTGGTGTTGATGCTTTCTATACACGTGATCAGGTGCAGGTTCAGGTTGTTGCGCTTCAGTATATGCCTTCAGATTTACAGTTAGCGGATTTCTTTACGAAGGCATAGACCAGAGCGCAACATAATTTCTTACTCTCCAAACTTAGTGTTGTGGATCCACCATGAGTTTGGGAGGGGGTGTTAGATGTATATATTTGTATATTGTAGTTTCTTCATATGTTAGGAGGCTTTCCGCATATTTGCACCTATACATGTACTATATATTATGGCCTTTGGCCTCCATAGGAATATATGTTGCATATTCCTGACAATGTTCTTCTACGTCATGTTGCGGCCACCCACCGGGAAGGCCACCGCGTTCTTCACGCTACACGGGGCATGCGCCGTGGTGGGCGAGGCACAACCAATGGTGGTGCATGCTCGCCGCCACTGCTAGCGACCCCGCTGGCACGTTCATGGTCGTGATA
The DNA here is from genome assembly GCA_916181665.1 of Avena sativa. NCBI lineage: Eukaryota > Viridiplantae > Streptophyta > Magnoliopsida > Poales > Poaceae > Avena > Avena sativa. The sequence continues at coordinate 409,460,869 of OV702281.1, read as the reverse complement.
GCGTCTGGCTCTTCTTCTCGCCCATCACAAGACCTGGGACCAACAACATCATGAACTGGTGATCGCGGAGCGCGAGGCGACGATCCAGTTACTGCGGGACGCCGGGGCCTGGACGTCCGGCTCTATCCGATCGTCGTAGCGTGTCACGCCTCTCACGCCTGCCATCAAGTTGTTGTTTCTTGGGTAAAGAATTGGCGAGGGCAGCGCACATGAACGTGATTGTGGTGTCTGCCAATGAGACTGATGGAGATGCATATGTGCTATCGGAGTATAGCCTATTTGGTAAGAAAATGTGGCTTGATAGTCTCACAATCCATTTCTTGTATTGCTAGTCCACTCTGCTGTTGTTTCTGTTCGTCATGGAGAAATGCTGATAGTTTTAATGGAGGAAATCAAGACGGGCTACACCCAAGAACAATCCCTCGGTTTTTCTCTATAACCAAAATCAGATAACTTGTTACAAAGAAGTACTCCATGTTTAGGATCACAAAAGTAGAGCACAGTCAAGCAATTATAGTGAGACCAGAAGAAACTAAACGTTTGCTTGTTGTGTTGCGACTGGACATCAGAACCCTCAAACCTAAACCATCGACCACGAACAATGCATACACCCAAACAAAGTACAAACAACGGAGCATCAAACCACAACACTTGCATATGAATATCCCCCATCCAAATGTGCTCCGGACCCATGCATTTCCAAGTCACGTTGTCCTGGTAGAACCATGGAAAGACTTGCCTTTTTTTGAGACCCGAATAGACCTAGATAATTATACAGCCTTCGGGTGCAGACTCATTCATATCGTTTATAAGCACGAAACTGCTGCCGGATGTTTCATAACATTATCGCCTGAACATGTATACACTCCTCTCTTGGGGAAACCATCTTTTCAGACTACAGTACATCAAGGTTCAAATCTCAGCATAGGCAAACGAGCATCTGAGTGCTCCAGCGACAGGAAAAACTAGGTTCCACGCACTGACGTTCATAACACCAGTTGTCAGTTTGTCACTGTTGATCCCTCTGACCAGGGTGACAGACAATGAATACTCAATCTCATGACCTCATCCTCTTGAGGTCTCTGTCGCCACCACGAACATCCTTCCTCTTCCGGCTGTCGGGGTCAGGAGTGTGGTATTCCTGGCTGTCCATGGACAACTCGCCCTCTTCGGTGTTCTCCACCTTGCGAACCATGTTCTGGTGATCCTCCCGCTGCGCTGGATGTGGCCAGCTCTGCCTTCTGTCATGTTTTTTGTCGTCCTCGGCAGCCAATTCTATACCATGTTCCAGCTCCCTCTCAATTAGGTCATCATCATCCATGACATCAACCTTTCTACCAGCATCAACTTTTGATTTCCTCCGTTTCTCCAGCGCAGCTTTCACCTTGTCCTTGTCTATCTTTTTCATCGCATCCATCATTGATGATGACATATTGGTGCCTTCATTGCTATTGGCAGTACCATCCCTTGCTTCAGTCTTGGGTATCCGCTGGTTTGAGTTTTGTTTTTCAGGGTGAGGGTGGTCATATCCATGGCGACCTGGTACGCTCGACTGTCTAGGTGCTTGATGAGTTTCATGGGAAGGAGGCTCCTCTTTCACAGGACCACGCACACTTACAGAGCTGCCTTCGGTATCATTACCTTGAGATGGTGGTGGCCCAACACGGTTCTGCTCATAGAGCTCCAACATCTGGTTGCTAACCTCTGAAAAGATTTATCACAAAAAGATATGAGAATGGGTCCCTGTATGTTATTTTACAATAAAGAGCATCAAAACTTCAAAAGTAACCGTGGCATATGTTATTTCACAACAAAGACCGTGGCATATGTTATTTCACAACAAAGACCATCCAAACTTCAAAAGCAACCGTGGCAGAAAATGGGAGTAAAAGGAGCATCAGTTCTAAGCAAACAGATATAATAACAGGCAATACTGCTCAGTACCATTGGAAAATCACCGAGCTAAAAAATACAGCTTGTTGCATACACAGGTGGGTCCCAGGCACCACATGATGGTAATTTCCAAACTATACCAAACATTTTTGTGCTACGAAGCAAATTTTTATGCAACTACCCAATACACAAAATATTACCTTGTGCACATCGTGCAACACCCTGTGTCTTTGACCTAACCAGCCTACTTCCACTACCATTTTTTAACAAAGATAATGAAATGTTGACCATCAAATTCTCATGGGCTCCTATAGACAGCTAAAGCATGGCAACAACTTCTGCTACTTGTGGAAGTGTGTTTACTACTATCCTTACGATATGGATAAAACAATAGTGCAAATACGCACTGCTGACTTTACATCTAGAGACCAACCTTCCAACTGACGTGGGGTTACATCAAACTCTTGCCACCAGACCTTCTCTCCATCTGCTGGAAGCTTGACTTTGAGGAACTTTGCAGCAAGGAAGATTGCGCCAGCCGCAATATGATGGGGCTTAAATTGCAGGCAAAGCGAGGTGCGTAGCCTGTACACCCCTTTTAAGGTATAGTAGATAGGAATAGTGGGGGATTTACTATTTTTATAAGGATAAGTGTAATTTTAGCATACCCATCGTTAACAAAATTCCAGGCAACTTGAGCAAGTGCATTTTGAGCAACCTTGAATTTTTTAATTGCTTCAACCAAGGGCTTGTAAGGGTGGTGCACATTCATGTCAAAACCAAGTGTAACAAGCACAAGGCGCTCTCCAATCAACAGAAGTTCCTTCTGTTGCTCATACACTTCCTACACACAGCACAAATATCCTCAGCTACCAATTTGGTAATAATACTTTGGGAATAAAATTCACCGGCTATACAAAATTTAGCAGCTTTATGAAATACAAGTGTCTGGAAATACAGATAGCTAAGGCTACGAGATAGGGAATATCAAAGAAAGTGTTCACAATAAATATCTCACCTTCTGCTTAATTCGAGCAACTGCAGCAGGATCTTTTTTGTGGATGATCTCGTAAGAGATGAGTACAACATCCTTCAGGGGTCTGGGTGTTTCTTCAACTTTACCCGCCAAGAACATGCAAACTGTGGCTATTATCTGCAGATTATAACGAACTTACATTAACAACAAGCAACAAGCAGTTGATAATAAGAAAAATGCTACCAATAACAAATAACATATTGCAAGAAGCATGCTATATGTTGTACAATCCAAGAAAACGCTTAATGTTATCCTTCGTGTCTCTTTTGAAAGAATAAAATTTACAATATCATAGAATCAAATAAAATACTACTTCTGACCTATTTAGGTGGCACACGCGTTTCTCAAGGTTCAAGTTTGACCATCGATTTAACAAAGCAAACGTGAATTATATTATATGTCAAAAAAACGTAACATTCAATTCGTATTTGAATGAAGTTTCTATAATGATATAATTTTTACGATATATGACACATGTATTGAAGGTTAAGTTACCGGTCAAAGTTATATCACGCAAAACGAGTGTGCCACCAAAATATAGACAGAGGGAATATGGTCTACAGGTGACACGTGACAGCAAACCATTTTTCCGTGTCTTTCACATATGGGTGGCAAGCATTAATGATTGAGAACCTGTTAGTACACTGCCTACCATGCACAGGACAGATATAACCAAAAAATATGTTTTCAGACAACAAACATGTACAAGCCTGTAAAAGTTTCAGTAAGGCTTACCTGTCTATCATTCTTGGCATGAGATTGACGAAGGAAAAAACGATGACAGAATACTATAGCTGTAGCAATTGTTACTTGGGGCCTACATTGTAAATCCATTCATCAATAACAAGGAAAAAGTATTATATATGACTATCAACCATGCCAAGAGAGCACAGTTGATGCAGTAATACACAGTGATTTCTACTGACTATAAACATTCACAGACAAGAACTAGGACACATAAAGACCTATAAATACTAAACAGAATTGGATATTTTCTGTTCTACCTAAACAAGGATATCATCAGCAATTATTGCGGGCCCAACAAGAATGAGTGCCCCCTAAAGTAACAAATCAATGAACATAACACTGGACTAGGGGACAATATGTTAAGAACTTATTCCTGAAAATGTTCTGTGCTCATGACAAAGAACCATGAATTCCACCGGGTTCACGGCTGAACAGAAAAACCCATGGCTTGATAATTGAGAGCTTTACCATCAAATTATTTGAACCAACTAGTACCAAATCATCTCCGGATGTTGCCACAAAAAACAAAAGTAAATATACAAAACTGACAAGTTATATGGAGTATGATTAACAACAATGAATAAACTACACACTGAAAGCATATAATGCTCACAATTTCACAGATGCTTAAGCAGAAGGAAAACTGGACAGGTCCGTCACAAAATTATTAAATATCTAATAAAGTACAGATATCGCATGATTAAATAAGAACACTAGGTCCACTAAAGGCTTTTTTGATTCACAGCCTAAGAGTGCCTAAGCATGGTAGACACTTGCCTAACTTGGTCAACCTTTCCTTAACGGTGTTTGACAAACCGTGGCAGGGTTTGGCTTCCAACTAAAAATGCCCTGATATTCTGTCTGTAAAGGTACCGACCATAGTCATGCATAGTGGAATACGAGAACTGTCATCAACAGAATTTAATCATTTATGCTTTAAGTGTCCACCAGACTTTCCTAGTATTCGGAAAATAGAACTGAGTATGACATCAATCATAAATCATCTCGGATATTGTTAAATTGGAGATGAGAAAGAAAGAAACGCTGCTTCAAAGAAATTAAGCTATCAGATAACTTGCAGTTGTCTACAGAAACTAGAAAACAGTCAATAATCAAATAATACTGCTAAAACAGCTGTTATATTTCCCAGGAAAAGAAGTAACAATAAAATATTCATGGTTCAATATATTCTTACACTTTAAGCCTCATCCCAAAATCCTGAAGGAAAGTGCAGTATGACTTGCGAAGGTATGACTCCTTCTTCAAGTCAATACCATCTCTCCTTGAAAGGGAATTCTCCTCAATCTCCTTCCTACTAAAGTACCACGAAGCACCAAGTTGGCCACCTTCCACATGTCTATCATACGGAACTTTGTAAGGGTTGTTCTCTACAATTCCATGATGTGAAGAGTCACTTGTCTGCATGATATCCATGTGTAATTTTTCTCTTTTCTTCTATAAAACCTGACAAAAAGAGATATATAATGGCATAATTGCAAACTTAACATCATAAGCATGCATACATCGGACAGAAGGTGTGGCTATGTGCGTACCTGAATGCATATACCTTTTAAATTTAACATAAGAGTAAGTTGTGAGGAGCTAAAGAAGACATCAAACTATGTACTAATACATGCAAAGTATGGATGTTAGACAATAACAACATATCCATATTGCTTCCATGATCTGCATGTCCTGTCCTTCATAGAAGCCCAGTAATTCAACAAATTCGTCAATATGGATGATAATATGACAAACAAAAGGGTTCTCTAAATTACAACAGGTGAACGCATACCTACATTTTGCAAAGATAATGAGTTAACAATATGCAGAATAGGGTGTTGCTATGTTTGTTGCATGTTAATTTTGTTGTGTGTGCTTTCCTCTGTAATAGTGATCACCAGCGGATGTGAAATGCCATAACAAAATTTCTTTCTATAAAGCAGAGCCACTGTGCCTTTTGTCTAGAAAAAATATGCACATCCTACATGAAACTACTCCCTCCATTCACTAATGTAAGACATTCTACCTTTTATCTAAAAAACACATGTATGTAGACATATTTTAGTGTACAGATTCACTCATTTTGGAGTGTATCTAGTCCACTTTAAAATATCTAAAAGGTCTTACATTAGTGAACGGAAGGAGTAGTAGTGGAAAAAGGGTCATACCCTGTGCTGAAAGCTCCAACACATTGTGGAGTCTGGAGAAGGGTATTTCTAGGCAGCATTTTTCTTGCTTTTTATTATGCGAAGACTGATTCGACCTCAGGACCTCCAGGACACAAGTGGATGTGGAGATACTCTACCACTGCGCTAGGCCCGCCCTTCAGTAGTGGCATGAATCAAAATTGTTGAATGCAATTTAAGACCATACAGGTTGATTTGTTCTTTCAAAGTGTTTTCCCAAGTTAGTGAAGTTAAAGTTGGATTTGAAACAGCTCCTGCTTGTCCATAAGCTAGCTGTCCACATAAGCCCAGAATAAGCTAGGGTAATTATAACTGCATGTTGCACTTACTAGTATTCAGAGCTTATTGTATGTAGTGGAAGATGCAAAGTCACAAATGCCCCTGAATAGCCTATTAGCCGGTTTCTATCTTTTACATGTCAGCACTGGGTATGACCTTTTCCACTAGTAGTTTCATCAAGGATCTGCATATTTTTTAGATTTTCCACTACTAGTTTCATCCAAGATCTGCATGAAAAGGCACGATGGCCTGCTTGGCTGCTTTATAGAAAGAAATTTTGTTACAGCATTTCACATCTGCTGGGGATCACCAGATATTACAGAGTAAAGCACACACAAACAAAATTAATGCAACAAACATAACAACAACCTGTCCTGCATATTGTTAACTCATTATCTTTGCAAATGTAGGTAATGCATTCACCTGTTGTAATTAAGAAAACTGTAAGAAAACCCTTCTGTTTGTCATATTATCGTCCATATGTGACGAATTCGTTGAATTACTGGGCTTCCATGAAGGACAGGACGTGCAGGACATTTTTAAAATAGTACCAATGTTCAGAAAGAGACCACAAGATGTAAGCACATAGGAATTATACCACTCAACTCCATACACCAGTAAATTTCTCAAGGAATACAATATTATAATCTAGAACACTTCAGTTCTTAATGTATGAAATGTTAGCATTGATGGACATGGAGATGAAAACATGATTGTGGTTCTAGACTGTAATATGGAAAAGTTCATGCTGGTAGTTCAGAAATTCTAGCTAAAGCACACCATCACACACATATGTGCTAAGCACACCATCACAACTAAAATAAGGAAAAGTTCATGCTGGTAGTTCACAAATTCTCATCTACGAGGCAAAAAGAGAATAGTTTTCATGACAATACAAATGGTTGTCAAGCTAGAACGGTCAGTAACATGATTATCAGGTTACCGGTGAGCAAGCTACCGTTCACAGCATCCTTTCTTCTTGCAAGTACTTATCGTATTTCTCATTTGGAAATACATAAATGCTGACAAGTTTTGCTCTCAACTTCGAAAAGTAATCAACTAGATATGCTACAAGTAACATCTATCATCACACAATGAGGACATTTGGGAGCTCCTAAAACAGAGAACCTTGCAATCAGAAAGAAGAAAAGTTATCAACTTAGGAAGTATAATCATCTACTGCAGCGAGCTAGTACAGTAAATCTACAGTTCACTTTATTCTACTGCTATAATGCAACAAAAAATTCTACGGTTCACTTTATTCTACTGCTAGTACTGCTAAAGCTACAGCCGCAACCACACAAGCAAGAAGAGAAGATTTAATACTGTGGCGACTGATATGTTGTTGTTCTAGGAGGCAAAACAGGATCATAAGAAGTCAAAATTTAAATTATTTTACAAGGCTAAATTGAATAACAAAGTTCTACAAGGTTGAAGTGCTTGAAGGCAAACTGAAAGGTTAAAGAAATAATCTTAAACACAACTTAGACAAAACATCATCACACCAGTAGCAGTTTAGCATACCTGACAAGATACGATATCGACAAGTTTTCTGTTCACGCCTCAGACAAGAGTATCCAATTTCCTGAGATAAATAGTTGGCCTGGAAGTGCAAGGGGATAAGGCCATTGAGGCATCAATAATTTCAATATCCACTACCCACATAGTAATTGAGCACAAGTAAAAATAGAGTGCCCATCCTCAGTAGAGTACACTATCATTTATTCATTCACCAACTGTTATTGTACCAACTATCATTTATTTATTCATTCACCAACTGTTATTTTTTCTTTATAAAAACGAAGAAAAAAAGGAAAGATATTGACATAGTATGGCAGAGCACCAATTTTTCGATAAAATAGAATGACAATAAAGATGCCACCAGTTCTGTGATTTGATTTGAAAATTGTCACGGCCCAGGGACGTGACATCGACAAGACGTAGACCAAAAAGGCGTCGCCTAGCGAGGGAGGCGTAAATAACGGCGACGCAAGGGTGTGTGCGTGAGTTAAGTTATCACGTGAGCTGTGTATGCGTGAGCTGTGTGTGTGCGTGAGTTGTTGGCCTATAAGATGCCAAGTCTGTAACCGAACTGGACAAGCTGAAAAGAATAGAGAAAACAAACTCTGAATTCTCCTCCTATCTCTGTCTCCTTGTTCTTCTTCTTTCCCAAGTCTTTCGGCTTCAATATTCCTCTCGTCTCTGGCAATCATACCAGGGGCAGTGGATATAACACTTGGTATCAGATTCGGGGAGTTCTGGGCAAGGATTGTTGTGTGTGTTTTCCCTTCTTTTCTCTCTCTCGATTTGGAGCTGTAAATCCGGGGCCAGATCGTGATTGGAAAGGGCGATTTCGGTCGTGTTCTTCAATTGCTGTAAATCCTCGCGCCGGTAGGCTTGATCGGGCAGAGAGGCACCACGGCACCTACTAGGCCTACCCCGCAGACCCAATTCGTCCTAGACGCGATGGGTGAGGCGGCGGATCAGACAGGAGCGACGCTCGCGCAGATCAAGTCCAGCCTCGATTTGCTGCACGGCGTGGTGGCCAACATCGACACCGCGCAGCACCAGATGCGAGCACAACTCGAGCATCAAGCGGCGGCGATCTCGGACGGCTCCACCAAACATGACGACACAGCGCGCATCCTCCTTGCGCTGACGGAGAAGTTGCAGTTGGTGGAGCAGGTCATGGCGGATCGACCACCACGAGCAGATGTCGAGCAGGACCTGGGTGCGGGTCTCCCTATGGGCCGAACCTCCCTTCAACCAGTGCCCCCACACTGGTCCGGCAATGCCCCAGGTGCCTCTTCGAGCGCGGCGCATAGGGGTGGCGTCATTGGAGTCACGATCGACCCCGGGGGCGGCGGGATTCTGGGAGGTGCTGGTGGCGGTGGACTTGGCGGCGCTGGCGGCGGTGGACTTGGAGGCGCTGGCGGCGGTGGACTTGGAGGCGCTGGCGGCGGTAGACCAAGCTCGACGAACGGTGACTCTAGTGGACGCTCTCATATGCCAAAGATGTCGTTTCCGCGCTTCGATGGTGAGCACCCTCGCATATGGCGCGACAAATGCCATGACTATTTCCGTGTGTTCAACATCAGTGCGGCTCTATGGCTCACGACGGCCACACTTCACATGGATGGCAATGCGGCGGTGTGGTTGCAGTCCTACAAGCAGCGACATGAACTAGGACAGTGGCCACAGTTCATTGCTGCGGTTGAAGCAGAGTTTGGCGCCGATGATCAGCGCAGGAGTATCAAGGCATTATTAGCTCTGAAGCAAAAAGGTTCAGTGGAGGAATACCAGAAAGAATTCCAAGCTCTAGTATATCAAGTGTCGATGTACAACCCCAACTATGATGATCAGTTCTTTATCTCACAATTTATCAAAGGGCTCAAACTTGAGATACGTGGAATGGTGGAATCTCAGGTGCCTGACACTCTGGAGCGCGCTTTCTTGCTTGCGCGTGTTCAGCAGGAAGTGATGGAGGATGCCAGACCTCGAGGGCAACGTCAAGCGCTACACGCTCGTGTTGATCAGGCTGCTGGGCGTGTGGACGGTCCCAAACCGGCGCTGAAACTAGCCACGGGTGATCTCTGGAAGGATCGACAGCTCCGAGATTTTAGGAGAGCAAATGGTCTTTGTTTCCGTTGCGGTGAAAAATATGACCCTACTCACCAGTGTGCTCGCCAACCTGCAGCTGAAGTCCATGCACTGACAATGGAAGAGCAACGAGTTGAACTATCTGAAGAAGTGTTGAATCTGATTGAAATGCATGACATGGCTGAAGCAGAACAACTCAGCCTCTCCATTCACGCTTTGTCTGGTTCAGAAACTAATGATACAATCCGGCTACGTGCACTTGTGGGAAATCAAATAATGCTCATCTTGGTTGATTCCGGAAGCAGTCACAGTTTTGTCAACGCTTCTTTCCTGTCAAGAATTCCTCACACCTCTGAACAAATTGCACCAACGACAGTCAAAGTTGCTAATGGGGACTGCCTCCACTGTGATCACATTGTGCCGAAGCTAGATTGGTGGATTCAAGGCCAAACGTTCACCACACCCATGCGAGTTTTGCCTCTTGGAGCATATGACGCTATATTGGGTGTGGACTGGCTGAAACAGTTTAGTCCGGTGACTTGCGACTGGGTTCAGAAAACTTTGGCATTCAATTACAATGGTATTCCAGTGTCGCTACAGGGAGTGCAAGCACCTGAATCCACAGTTCTTACTGAAGTGTCAACTGACAAATTGCTTCAATGGGACAAGGGAAACGAAATCTGGGCGATTGCCATCATTCATGAAAATGAAGATGCACTGTCTGACGACCACCCGGCTCCCATTGCTACAGTCTTATCTGAATTCACTGATATTTTTGCTACACCTGACTCTGTTCCTCCTCCTCGGGCTTATGATCACGCAATTGCTCTTCACCCGGATGCCACACCTTTCAATGCACGCCCATATCGCTACTCGCCGGCGCACAAAGATGAGATCGGGCGCCAGGTTGCAGACATGTTGGCCTCAGGAATTATTGTGCAGAGCATGTCTCCATTCGCGTCTCCGGTGCTCTTGGTTCAAAAGAAAGACGGATCATGGAGATTCTGCGTTGATTACCGTCGGCTCAATGACCTTACAATCAAGAATGTGTTTCCAATGCCCGTAATCGATGAACTTCTGGACGAACTGGCAGGTGCAAAATTGTTCTCCAAGCTTGATCTACGCGCAGGGTATCATCAGATACGCATGCGCCCCGAGGACGAGGCCAAAACAGCGTTCAAGACACACCAGGGACATTACCAATTTCGGGTCATGCCCTTCGGTCTGTGCAACGCACCGGCCACATTCCAATGTGTGATGAATTCGATTCTCCAACCATGTCTCCGTCGCTCAGTGTTGGTATTCATGGACGACATACTCGTCTATAGCAAATCTATGGATGATCATGTCCGACACCTTCAAGAAGTGTTTGCCCTCCTACGGCAACATCGCTTCTATGTCAAGGCCAGTAAGTGTTCTTTCGCGAAGCGCAGCCTAGACTACCTAGGACACATAATTTCAGCCGAAGGTGTTGCCACTGATCCTCGAAAGACGCAAGCAATGCAGGCGTGGCCACGCCCCACGTCACCCACTGAATTGCGGGGTTTCTTAGGCCTGACGGGATATTATCGCAAATTCGTCAGGAATTATGGCCTACTCGCCAAACCGTTGACCACCATGTTGAAGAAAAAAGTAGTTAATTTCATGTGGTCTTCTGAAGCAGAGGCAGCCTTTGTCGCTCTCAAAGAGGCCATGGTGTCTACCCCTGTTCTCCAATTACCAAATTTCCAGAAACAATTTGTTGTGGAGACAGATGCCTGTGCCACGGGGATCGGCGCTGTACTGATGCAAGACTCCCATCCCATTGCCTTTCTTAGCAAAGCTTTGAGTCCTGTTCATCAGCAGTTATCGATATATGAGAAGGAGTTCTTGGCCCTCATCATGGCGGTCGATCGTTGGCGTCAATACTTGCAGCGAGGAGAATTTCTGATCAGAACCGATCACTACAGCCTCAGTTACTTGGATGATCAAATACTGCAATCCCCACTTCAGCGAAAGGCAATGGCCAAATTGATGGGTCTTCAATTCCGTATTTGCTATAAGAAAGGAGTGGACAACACTGCAGCTGATTCACTCTCAAGGGTGGGACATTTACTCACAATTCAAGCCTATTCTGAAGTGCGTCCTACATGGATGCAGGAGATCCTCAATTCATATGCCACTGACACAGAGGCGCAGCTGAAATTGACGGCTTTGGCCGTGCTCAGTCCAGATGCAGAGGGTTTCTCTCTATGTCAGGGCATCATCCGATATCACGGCCGCGTGTGGATTGGATCAAACTCAGCATTGCAAACCAAGCTGATCCACGCGTTCCATTCTAGCGCTATGGGTGGTCACTCGGGAACCCAGGCAACTTACCACAGAATCAAGCGCCTCTTTGCTTGGACTGGATTAAAACGAGCTGTAACTGAATATGTGCAACAATGCTTGGTATGCCAGCAAGCGAAACACAGCAATTCACATCCCGCGGGACTCCTCCAACCATTGCCCACTCCAACAGGCGCATGGCGAGATATCTCAATGGATTTTGTTGAAGGACTGCCTCTCTCGGATGGCTCAAACGTCATTCTGGTAATCGTCGATCGCTTTACAAAATATGCACATTTTGTTCCTCTTCGCCACCCCTTCTCTGCACAACATGTGGCAAGGGCTTTTGTCGACTCTGTTTTGAAGCTTCACGGCATGCCAGTGTCAATCGTGTCAGACCGTGATAAAATTTTCACGAGCACGCTATGGAAGAATTTGTTTGCTGCAATGGGAACCAAGCTCAACTTCACCACCGCGTATCATCCACAATCTGATGGTCAGACAGAGCGTGTAAATCAGTGTCTAGAGATGTTTTTGCGTTGTGCTGTGCAAGATTCGCCCAAACAGTGGCGAAGATGGCTGCCCTTAGCTGAATTCTGGTACAACTCTTCCCATCATACCTCTTTGGGTTGTTCCCCTTTCAAGGCGCTGTATGGACATGATCCAAATCTCGGAGCAATGCCAGATGCAGCAGATATAGCTGCCTCCCCAGCTGCAGAATTCTTTACTGAACGTGCAGCGCACCTGGAACTTCTGAAGAAAAACCTTCTCAAAGCACAAGTTCGCATGAAGCTAAATGCTGATCGAGGCCGGACAGAGCGGCATTTCGAGGTGGGCGACAAGGTTCTTTTGAAATTACAGCCATACGCACAAGCATCAGTGGTCACTCGGCCTTATCCAAAACTGGCATATAAATTCTTTGGCCCATATAGTATCATGGAACGCATTGGACAGGTAGCTTACAAGCTGCAACTCCCACCAGCTAGTATGGTACATCCGGTATTTCACGTCTCCCAGCTCAAAGAATTCCATCCAGATCACACTCCAGTGTTCGCCGAGCTGCCTCCTGTGCCTTCTCTGGATACATCAGAGACGATACCAGAAGCTGTGCTGGATCGGCGCCTCGTCAAGAAGGGTAATTCAGCGATACCGCAAGCACTGATAAAGTGGTCCAACATTCCAGCTGAAGCGGCTACCTGGGAGGACTGGGACGTTCTCAAACATCGATTCCCGGAGATCCTTTCTTGGGGTCAAGAAAGTTCTCAAGGAGGGGCAGTTGTCACGGCCCAGGGACGTGACATCGACAAGACGTAGACCAAAAAGGCGTCGCCTAGCGAGGGAGGCGTAAATAACGGCGACGCAAGGGTGTGTGCGTGAGTTAAGTTATCACGTGAGCTGTGTATGCGTGAGCTGTGTGTGTGCGTGAGTTGTTGGCCTATAAGATGCCAAGTCTGTAACCGAACTGGACAAGCTGAAAAGAATAGAGAAAACAAACTCTGAATTCTCCTCCTATCTCTGTCTCCTTGTTCTTCTTCTTTCCCAAGTCTTTCGGCTTCAATATTCCTCTCGTCTCTGGCAATCATACCAGGGGCAGTGGATATAACAAAAATCCAATAATCAGGATATAATGATCATAAGATGCAGAAGCACTCACCAACAAAATCTGGACACAAATTGCCTTCAGCTTGGAATGTCTTTGCACTGTTCTGCAAGTTCCTCTTCACCAAGTAAACATGCAGATACACATCCAAGCTGCAGAGATAGTGATCAAGTGACTTGAAGTTGCAGGGAACAGTCTCAACCTAAACAAAGGAGATGATGTTATAGATGAAACATGATTATAGCCAGCAAAAGGTTCTCCACAAGTTCCTTGAGCACAAAAATGGCATGTCGTGAATGCTAACAGAAAAGCTATCACCTACTGCAAGAACAGGTAAAGACCAATTCAGGGCTAAGCTGCTCCTATCACAAGGAGGTTACTGTGATCAGCCATATACATAACTTGTCTTAGCAATATATTTATAATTTCTGCCACCAAATTGTACAACATCACAACATGTACCTCTTTGCTACAAGAACAATTCCCTTGCACAAAATTTACAAGATTACTGATCAGAAAACTTATTTCGCAAATAAACAAAGAAAAGACAATCAATGTATGTGCTGTACAACCATGCCAAGAACCTACCACTACTGAACATGCCAAGAACCCTAGAAATCGTTACCAAACATGCCAAACCATAGAAGCTGTGGGAGGAGGAGGAGGAAGAAGAGTAGTTTCGAACCAGTGCGAAGCAGCCGGGGATGGAGAGGGCGGCGGAGATGACGTCTAACGGGCGCCGCCGAGCTCGGATGGAGGTGGGCTCAGGATCGATCTCGCGCCGCTCGGTTGGCCGCTCTGCCGCCGGTTGGAGAAAGAGGATGGAGATAGAAAGCACGCGTCCTTGATCTGCTGACTGGATGCGTCGCCGCCGTCCGTCGGCCGCCGCTGCCGCGCCGCCGTCCCCTCCAAATCGCGAGAGAGAAATGAGGTCGGGGACAGGAAAAGAGAGGGTCTGGGGGTTCGTTCCACGGGATGAGAAACCTGTCCGTCGGGCGCAGCCACTATGTAAGTCAGGATGTAGACGGACGTGTCCGCCGTGTCCATCGCATCTGCCGGCTGGGCCGTTTAATCTAATTTACTTGTCCGCAGAGTCCGTATAACTACGTTCAGCTGGCCCGGCTTCCGCTGGACAATACGGGCGTGCCTAACTGCCTATGCGCACTAGATAGTTCGTATACGCAGCTTCTTTGATCGACAACTCATACACACAAGCTAGCTTAGCACTGCTATGTCAACTAGCTAGTTTGATCAACAGTTTGCAGTACATATAATATTATCTTATATACATAAAACGGGATCTACATAATTTATATTGCAGTGTACATGCTCTCGCACAGACTATATAAAAAAAATCTCTTCCAAATATCTTCGTTTTGTTGCACACTCATCAAATACGGAGTACAATCCAATAGGCAGTGGCTGTATTATTAGTTGGTATAGTTGTTCGGAATCTGAACTTCAGATACATAACTCACAGTAGTACCGTATCGGCCTAAATACAACTTACACTAGCCATCAGCTTCTCTAATCACCAACTTTTTTGATCAATCGTTAATCTTCATCATCAGGTTCTTCTTCTTTGATCACCAAATTCTTTGATCAAGCTACAAAATATAATGTGGCTAACATCAGCTTAAAAATGAATGATGAGTAGACAACACAAATAAGTAGACAAGCTGAGAAGTTGTAAGGGCAGACGAGAACTTATAATTCAGATCAGTAGACAACACAATTACACAAGACGGTGCCGATAATTTTGGAAAAAAATATATTGCAAGAGGCAATTTATCTCTCGGTTTACTTCCTAGCAATTGCAAACAGAAACACCCTCTACAATCTACTTTCCATACCAGGAAGAAAAAATATTGGTCTTTAGCTTTTCTTAACCTAAAACAAAACTTAACTTAGATAATAGACAACTCATGTTAGAGATTATGAGCCCGTATTCTCTCATGGGCAACTATATGTTGCTTTGTCTAGAGGGACATCGAGGCAAATTAGAAGAATACTTGTCAAGCCAAACAGAGATATCGACCCACTTGGGAGAAGTACTAAAAATATTGTCTCAAAGGATGTTTTGATATGATAAATGTATTATAGATGTAGTGATGTGCTGCAATGAATAACAAAGGTAATAACTCAAATTAGTATTTATTATTCTGAATCATGTTAATAGCACCATGTTTATTTTGCTCCTTTACCTGTCCGTAACATAGTGACATGGAAAAAATAATACTAATTAAGACTATTTGTGGATTGCACATCTTCAGCATCTTGTTTGTTTTAATGATAAGTCATGAATTTGGTTAGCTTTGCTTATCCAGGCTGATAACTTTCGCTATCAATCAAAGATTTTGACAACAAATGTCAATGTTGCAGCGAATGAAGGTTCTTCATAGCATATCATGATGTCCTCCTTCATGTGCATCACAACATCAGTGTGCCCAAACTTTGTTTAACTGAGGGCGCTTGTTTTTTTTTGGATGGGTATGGCTTCTTTGAAGAAGCTTTAAATATCAAGCTGGTATATGTCCTGACAGTGTATGGCCCTCAAGATGATCACAGACAAGACGAACAACTTCACTTGGTCTCTCACTGCTGTGTATGGTCTCTCACTTAGTTTCATTTCAGCTACAGACTAATCAAGAATTCAAGTTAAAATGCCGCGGCACTGACAAAATATGCACTATGTAGTACTAGTACTGTAGTTTCAGAAATGTTGCACTCAACGCTACAAAGCATGGTTACTGAATTCACCTTCATCTGTTCCAGATGTCTCTGATTCAAAGAAATCTAGTTGAAATTTTGTAGGATCTAAATCTTTCAGATTATTTTTCCTATTGACATGTATCGCTCAACCAAACTTGCATTTTTCCTATGGATACCAGAGCAGAATGCAAGAAAGAATTGAAGTTCGCCATTAGCACTTCCCTTTGAAGCAAAAAAGAAAGAAAGAATTGAATCGATGGTGGGGGCAGGAGAAGGATCAAGGAAAGCCAGACCTATCCCGATGGATTCTTGTCCTCCTCCTCTGTCGAATCCTTCTCCACCTCCCCCGACAGATTCTCCCCTCCTCTACCGGACTCTTCTCCTCCACCGCCTCACCCATCTTTCTACGCGGCGGCGACGGCAAGGGAGCCTGGGCCCTGGCTGGCGCAGGCGTAGAGGGGAAGGCGCTGGATGACGAGGTTTGATCTCATCAATGCCCATTATTATGGACTTGGGTTTTGGAGAAGATGGGGATGCTGGAGATCGTGGAACGGTTAGCAAACAAGCAACACGGGGACACGGGGTTTACCCAGGTTCAGGCCCCCGGAGGGAAAACCCTACTCCTGCTTGTCTTCTCTTGATTACGGCGGAACCGAAGGTTACAGGGGTGCGCAGATGCAATCTGGCGTGGAGGTGTGTATGCGAAAGTATGAGTCGAGAGATCTAGGTCGTGCCCTCCTGGCCTTTATATAGACTTAGACAGGTCCCGGGCATAGACCTAGTCGGTTATAGGTTCTAGGGTTTTACCCCTTTGAATTTCCTATCTACTCTAGTCTTGCTCTTCAAGGATCCGAAGGCACCATGGGCCTGGGCCACCCGAAAGTCTTCATGGGCCGACGTACTTTTGTCGTGGGCCTTCCTTGGGCTGGACTAGGTATGCTGAGGTCATGCACCCGCGGGGTATAACCATGTCAGTAGCCCCCGAGTGATCAGTCGAATCGTAGGTTCGGCTGAGGACTCTTCAATTTTTCGGGTACAGCTATGTATTTCGATAGTTCGTGTGTAGGGATGGTTGATGCGTGTGCCTGACTCACCCGACGGATCAGGGTCAGTTAACTGTCTTAGGACGAAACAACACGATCTTCCTCAGGTTCGAGTCCCTCAACTCGAAACTGAAACATATGCTGGCGTAATTCGACTCAGGCCGCGGAGGACTTACAGGAGTTGAATTTCAGTGAATTTAATTGATGTACCCAACGCGTCCGTCGGGATTTTTCATCGCGTCTGTTGGCACGGGTTCATACTTAGTAGAGCGCAGTCGTGTGTGTTGCCAGGCCATCAGATGATATCTGTAGGTCTTATCTTTGTGTCGCAGACACAGCATCCAAATGTTTGTCACCGCGGAGGTGTTTCGGGTGGCCCAGGAGATCGTTGCTCACTCAGCGTTTTGTTGGGGCAGAATGGCCGAAAAGTTTTTGCATGCGGATCCGAAAGATCACAGTCGAAGAATTCATAGGGTGCGCGACCAGCGCTCCCTATGGGAGTAGCCCCCAAGTGTCTGTTCGAGTCGTAGACTCGAGCGGAGACTTTAGTTCAGACATCGTTCAGTTGTTAAGTCCGTAGGACACAAAAAAATTCGGATGCTTAAATCCGTCCTCCCTATGGGAGTAGCCCCCGAGCCCGTAGTGGAGTCGCAGACTCGACGTAGGACACGAAGAAACAGTTAGTATTCATCCTTCGGGTGCGCGGCCAGCGCTCTAATAGGAGTAGCCCCCGAGTATTTAGTCGAATCGTAGATTCGAGTGAGTACTCTTAGCTTTGTAGCCGAAGAAATTGTAGTTGCTGCTAGTATAGCTTTTGATGACATCCGTGCTGACGATCAAATGACCTCAAGCGTCTGCTGCGCCAGAGATGACTTGACTGGACAAACGTGGGTCCCACTTGCTGACCTTGAATTGACCGGTCACACGCGGCGTGGAGATAATTACGGCGTCGCCTCGATTTCCACGCGTAGTGGACGGCGTGGTAACGACGGTTCGTTGTGATGCTGACACATGTATGGTCAGATCTGCCGTTGGCGTTAGGTCTTCCGGATGGACGGCTGCCATGCATCGTCCTCGTCGTTATAATCATTGGGGAAAGTTGCAGTTTGTTTTCACCCCATCAGTTCTTGTTTTCACTGCCTCCTTGTGCTCCATCGATTCTTGCTGCGCACTGGAATTTCCTTCCACATTTCCATCTTCCCTTCTACGCTCTCACCGCCGGCGTTGCCGTAGCGCGATGGGGAAATCAAAGAAGTCATCATCTGCGGTTGGTACCAGCGCCGCCGGAGGAAAGAAAAGCGCCACCGCTACCCGTGTCACCGACGGTGGTTGGCGGCGATAAGAGACGCGGGAGAGTGATCTCCGCAAACTTCGCGAGCGGGGCTTGATCCCGCAGGATAGGGAGGCCGTCAGACTCCCCGGCAATGAGGTAATCCCCCGTCCCCCAACTGGGTATCGGGTTATGTTTCTCGCCTTCGTTATGCGTGGGTTTTCCTTTCCAGTCCACAACTTCCTTCGTGGACTGCTCTTTCTCTATGGCATCCAGCTTCATCATCTTTCGCCCAATTCTCTTCTTCACATTGCTTGTTTCATCACTTTCTGCGAGTGCTGGCTCGGCATTGAGCCGCACTTTGGCCTCTTCCGAAAACTTTATTCCGTGAAGAGGCAGTCTGGTTCGGATGGTGTTTATCCCATTGGGGGTTGCATCATCTCCCTCAGTCCCAATCTGCTTTTCTTTTCCTTTTCCATGTCCGAATCTGTCCAGTACTGGCGGAGGCGATGGTTTTATATCCGCGACTCTGTAGTGCTTGGGCAAGATTTTGTTCTTGTTCCTTTTGACCCCTCCCAAAATATTGAGCCGAAAAGGTCTTGGAAAAACAAGATCTTGGATGGCAAGGTGGCGGAGATAGAGGCCCTTTACCGTCGGGTGGAGGATCTCCAGTTGATTCCGAAGAAGGAAGTGAACGGCGTGGATGTCATCCGCATGTTTCTCGAGCGTCGGGTGCAGCCTCTCCAGGCTAGGACGCACCCGATGTTTCTTTATTCTGGGCGCCGTGATCCGACGAGGGTTTCGGCTGAGAAAATCTCCGAGGAGGATCTTGACAGGGCCCTTCGCTCGCTGCTGAAGTTCAAGGCCGGAGAGGAAATCCCGGGGAAGTCGCTGACTCCACCGTTTTCTTCGGCGTTGGCTGTTCCACAGGTGTAGATTTGTGCGCGTAGCACTTTTCGTCGACTGCGTATTTATTTTCCTTTGTTTGCTAACAAAGTCCCTTCTTGTTTTGCAGAGCTTCAAGGTGCCGGGCATGGTACCGCCATTGCCTGAAAAATATCTGAATGCCCCGGATAATGACGTGGTGGATTCCGTGTCCGAGCTGCCGTAGGCGCGATCTCCGGCGGAAGATGCCGACGAGTCGAGCGAGGACCATACGCGCAAATGATCACGGAGCTCCAGCGAGTCTTCGGATGCCTCGACTCCTCCGACTCCTAGAAACCCTCTGTGCCTTGAGCGTCACAGTGACGGGCATGGAGGCTCTTCCTCTCCCATTCCTGCCATTCCTGTGCGGGCTGTAGCGCCGCACCCGCCAGCGAAGCGGAAGAAGGAAGAAAAGAAGGAAGAGAAGAAGGAAGAGAAGAAGGTGGACAAGAGAGCCCGAAGGACTCCTCCTGTCTTCGACCTGAGCTCGCTGGACTCGTAAGTTTCCTTTATACTGTTGTCTTTTTGTTGTTGACTTTTTGTTCTTGTGCTAAATATTTCGTGTGAAGGCACTCCTCCCACGACTCCTCCAGCGATGGTGCTCGGGAGATGATGGGAGAGTCGAAGGTTGCGTCTCCTACTCCTCAGACGGTGGCAACGTTGGGGGGCGCTGCTCCGAACCCTCCTATGCAGGAGGTGCAGGTGGTTGCGCCTCAGAATTTCGCCAGCGGGCCTTCAGCATCACCGTTGGATCATGTAAGTCGTCTATCACTGGGGGAGCCCCCGAGTGTTTTCGTGTGAGTCGTTTTCTTCTGCTTTCTCCTGTTGGGCGTAGCCCCCGAGTCCTTTTTCTGAATGGTGGTTCTTCTTCCTGCAGCCTTTTGTGCAGGAAGCCAAGCGGCTGGTGCAGGAGCGCCTGGTGCTGGAGGCCAACCTCCAACAGCTTCAAGGTACCCGTATACTTTGGGTGCTTCTTTCCTTTATTTCTGTCCTGCTTTCTGATGTTTGATTGTTTTGGATACAGAGGAGCATAATACTTCTCTACGTGAGATCGACGCTCTCAAGAAGAGCCTTGGTCAATCGGAGAAGAAGGCTGAGGACGCCGCTGATGCGAAGGAGCGCCTTGAGCTGGAGCTGGCTAAGGCAGACGAAGCGAAGGAGCGTCTGCAGCAGGAGGCTACGGACCGCGAGGAGCAGCTTACCATGGTTGCGACTGTGCGTGAAAGAGAGGTGGCCGACAAGCTCATGGCCGCTGCCAAGGCTGTTTCGGGTGAGTGCCTTATGTTTGCTTCTGTATTTTCGTTTTCTTGCCTTTCTTCTTTGTTACTGTCCTTAGTCTTCTCTTTTTGTTTTGCCTCAGATGCCGCAGGCATCGAGTTTGACCGCGGCGCTCTTGAGCACGGGAGTGCTCTAGATGATGCTACTACAGCGGTCGAAGATCGCTGCAGCACCGTCGTCGGCTCCCTTGCCAAGGCGAAGGAAGTCCTTGGCCGCTTCTACAAGGAGCTTGTCCCTAAGGGCGCGGCCCTTGATGATGTTGACGCCCTGGCAGAGGCCCTGTCAGCCGAAGCGCCTGCGGCGTACAAGCGCAAGCACAAGGGCATCGGCACGTCCGTCGGGCTGGCGATGGCTTTGGCGGCAGGAGCGGAGCTGGACCTTCCCCAGATCACCTCCCGGATGCCGACGACCGCGGATGGATCCGAGGTAGCTTTTGCTGCCTATTCTGCTCGCTGCAAGCGATATGGGCCAAAGCTCATTGATCTGCTGTCTGAGTATGCGTTGCGTCAACAGGGGGAGGCCAGGACGAGGCAATCCGGCTCTGAGGCTACTCAGGGTGCTGCGTCTTAGGCGTTGTAGATGTAGGATAGTTTGTAGTCTTATTTTGTTGTAAATATTTGCGAGGAACGCAATCATTGTGCCACGTAGTGGCCTTTATATGCTTAATGAACTCTTCTGAGTTGTGCTCTTCTCTATCTGAATGTTTATGTCCTTTGCTTTTCTGCTGTGCTAGGTTCCTTCGGGTGCTGACCCCGTTGACACCTCGCCTGCAGCGCAGCTGCGTCCATCTTTGGATGATTCCTCGCAACTCGCTTTTCTTCGGGATCGTGTTCGTAGTCTTGAGAGGGAGTTGCTTGGGTTGCGAGGTCACGCCGATGTTTGGAAGTCCAAGGCAGATCGCGGTGCAGCCAGAGAGGAGTACTTGATGGCGGAACTGCTTCGGCTGTCTGAGCAGCTTCAATGTAAGTTGTTCTTTGTTTCGAGCTGCAGCTCAGTTCTTCGAATGAGCCTGCTGGCCTTGCCTCTTATTTTGTGCAATTGTCACAGGTGCTAACCTTGCTCCGAGGGAAGAGAAGGAGCGTGTCGCTATTCGGGTCAATTGCTTGACTCAACAGGACATGGAGGCTGGCGGCTTCTTCTGGATGGATCGTGACCGCGCCATGGCGCTGGCGACGGTGCAAGATCGTGTGCACCAGGTTTCGCGGGTGCTTCGTCAGGTGCAGACGTCGCTTGCCTCAGTGTTGCATGTCATGTTTCCATTGGATGTTGTACCAACAAGCCTCGGGTATTCTGTCGAAGTTTCGAAGTGTGAGCAATGTCAAGGAGTTGGTGTGGCAACAGCTCGTTGCGGGCGTGAAGGCTGCTTTGTCCCTTGTGAGGCTGCACCGGCCTGATGTAGATTTGTCTGTTGTAGCAGCTGGGCCACCTCTTCGGCCGGATGGTGGCGAGTGGGATATGCGTCTGCATTATGCGGCTGTAAGGCAGTACGCCGAACAGGTAGTAGATTTGTTTGAGCAGCGTGCTCAAGTTATTCTTCAGAATAGGTAGTACCTGTAAAAGAGGTAGATGTAAAATTTGTATATTTTGACTGGGCGTGTTGTGCCCTATGTTATAAAGGTTTATGTTTATTGTGAGCACGCAGTTCTTTGTTTGAGTACGTGTCCTTTTCGTTTGCCTGACGTTGTCAGCTACTCAGGGTGTACACGTGTGATTCTCAGTTGATGAAAATCGTGAGGTGGGGGGAGCCCCCGAGTGCGTTTGTAGCATAAAGTAAAGTTGCAAATAACGAAACGAAATTTTGGGGCAAGACACTTAGCTTTATTTATATCGTAATGGAGGAAGTACATTGTTCGGCCGAATAGCCTTGGCTGAAAAGCCTTATTGAAAGTAAAGTGGCAGGTAACTATGGGTAGAATCGCTGTAAGTGTGCGATGTTCCATGGGTTGGAGTATGCGACTCCAGATTCCGCGTGCTTGAGGCGATAGGCGCCACTTGGGATGACTTCGGTGATGATGTAGGGTCCTTCCCATGGCGACTCGAATTTCTTCGGTCGCTCTTGCTTGAGTCGCAAGACGAGGTCTCCTTCGACGAAGGACCTTGGGCGTAGCCGGCGGCTGTGGTAGTTGCGGAGACTCTGCTAGTACACCGCCGATCGAGCTGCTGCTACGTCTCTTGCTTCGTCAAGTGTGTCGACGACATCTTCGAGTGCAGCCGTGGATTCGGCTTCGCTGTAGGCGACGACCCGGGGAGCCTGGTGGCGTACTTCGGCTGGTAGCACGGCCTCGGCTCCGTGTACCATGAAGAACGGCGTGTAGCCGGTGGAGCTGTTTGGCGTAGTCCGTAAGCTCCACAGTACGGATGGTAGCTCTTTCGTCCAGGCTCCAGCTTTTCGTTCGAGTGGACTCATGAGGCGCTTCTTGATACCAGCGCCGATTAGGCCGTTGGCCTTTTCCACTTGCCCGTTTGTTTGCGGGTGTGCCACTGAGGCGTACGTGATGTTGATCCCGAGGCCTTCGCAGAAGTCCTGGAACTCCTTGGAGATAAAGTTCGATCCATTGTCGGTGATGATGCTGTGCGGTACGCCGAACCTGTAGACAATGGACTCGAAGAACTTGACGGCAGTTTTGCCCTTTTGGTTGGTGACGGGCATGGCCTCGACCCACTTGGTGAATTTGTCGACTGCGACCAGGAGATAGACGTGTCCCCTTTTCGAGGACTTTGGCAGTTTGCCAATCATGTCGAGGCCCCATTGAGCAAAGGGCCAAGCTATAGGTATGGGTCTGATCTCTGACCCGGGTGCGTGCGGTTTGTCGGTGAACCGTTGGCACCCGTTGCATCTTCGGACGATGTCCTTTGCGTCGCTCATGGCCGTTGGCCAGTAGAATCCGGCTCGTAGAGCTTTGGCGACAAGGGAGCGGCTGCCTGCGTGATGGCCGCAGATGCCCTCGTGGATGTCTTGGAGGATGGCTTTCCCGTCATCGATGGTGACGCACCTTTGTAGTACACCCGTAATACTGCGCTTGTACAGCTCGCCATTGATGATGGTGAAGGCTTTTGACCGGCGAGATATGCGCCGGGCATCTGTCGGGCTGTCAGGAAGTTCTCCGTTTATCAAGAACTGGAGGTATGGTCGCGTCCAAGTTTCTTCGACTGCCATGACCTGCATTAGGTTGACCATGGCAACCTCTGTGTCCAGTTTCTCGGGTCCTTCATGTCCTTCGGGCAGCGTAGCCCCCTAGTGTTCTGCTTCTTCGGGTGATCCCTTGGGGAATTTCCGCTTGATGGATGGCACGCAGATCTGTTCGAGGAACACACCCGGTGGCACCTTTGCGCAGGTGGAGCCGATGTTGGCGAGTCTGTCGGCCTCCTCGTTGCTTTCTCTTCCAACGTGCCGAAGCTCGCAGCCGTCAAATTCTCCTTCGAGTGCGTTGTAGAGTGCGCGGTATGCGATCATGTTTTCGGCGTGTGCGTCGCACTCGTTCATCATCTGCTGGACGACGAGGTTGGAGTCACCGTAGATGACCAGGCGCGTTGCGCCGCAGATCTTTGCCATTCTCATGTCGTGGATGAGGGCTTCGTATTCGGCCTCATTGTTGGAGGCTCAGAATTTCATCCGGAGGACGTACTTCATCTGGTCGCCCTGCGGGGAGGTCAGTATGACCCCGGCTCCTGCTCCAGCTTCGCGCTTGGAGCCGTCGAAGTGCATGGTCCATGACTGCGACATGTCTGGGGTGTCTGGCAGCTGCAGCTCCATCCAATGTACGAGGAAGTCCGGGAGGACTTGAGACTTGATTGCGAGTCGCTTCTCATAGATGATGTCCAGGGGTGACAACTCGATGCCCCATAGGGCCACGCGTCCTGTGGCCTCTGGGTTATTCAGGATGCTGTTCAGGGGTGCCTCGTTGACGACCATCACCTGGTGCTCCTGGAAGTAATGGCTCAGCTGTCGAGCCGTCATGAACACGCCGTAGGCGAGCTTATGGTAGTGAGGGTACCTCTGCTTTGTTGGTGTCAGTACCTCGCTGAGGTAGTAGATTGGGCGCTGGACCCCGTGGTTCTTGCCTTCTTCGGGTCGTTCGACCACTAGTACGGTGCTGACCACCTGGTGTGTGGCTGCTATGTACAGTAGAAGAGGCTCGCGCTCCTTTGGCGTGACCAAGACGGGCGAGGTGGATAGGAGCCGCTTGAGGCTTTCGAATGCATCGTTGGCTTCGGGCGTCCACTCGAATTTATCTGCCTTGCGTAGCAGCTGGTAGAATGGCAAGGCCTTCTCGCCCATGCGGCTGATGAATCTGCTCAATGCCGCTATTCGTCCTGCGAGCTGCTGGACACCCTTGATGTTTTTCGGCTTCTCCATCGCCATGATGGCTCTGATTTTCTTCGGGTTCGCCTCGATCCCTCGCTGAGAGATGAAGTACCCAAGTAGCTGACCCGATGGGACGTCGAAGGCGCACTTTTCGGGGTTAAGCTTGATCCTGTAGCGATCAAGGTTGTCGAACGTCTCGCAGAGATCGTCGATAAGTGTCCTTGCCTCCCTGGTTTTTATGACTATGTCGTCAACATAGACTTGAACATTGCGACCGATCTGGTCCTTGAGGCAGGCCTGCATGCATCGCTGGTACGTGGCACCTACGTTCTTTAGCCCGAAAGGCATTGTGTTGTAGCAGAATACTCCGAACGGTGTGATAAACGCCGTTTTCTCCTGATCTTCAACCTTGAGTCGAATCTGGTTGTATCCTGAGTAGGCGTCGAGGAAGGAGAGTTTCTCGCAACCTGCAGTCGAATCGATGATCTGGTCAATCCGAGGAAGGGGGAAGTGGTCCTTTGGGCAGTGCTTGTTTAGCGACGTGAAATCCACGCACATCCGCAGGATGTCCGTGTCCTTCTTTGGGACCATAACTGTGTTTGCAAGCCACTCGCTTTCTTTGATTTCCCTTATGAAGTCTGCAGCGAGTAGTCTGTTGATTTCCTTGCCGATAGCTTCGGCTCGTGGCTCGGACAGTCTTCGGATGGACTGCTTGACGGGCTTGGTGTCTGGAAAGACGTTGAGCGCGTGCTCGGCGAATTCCCTGGGAACTCCTGGCATGTCCGCAGGACACCAGGCGAAGATTTCCCAACGCTCATGGAGGAATTCGACGAGCGCGCCTTCCTATGCGGGGCTGAGGTCGTTGGCGATCAGCGCCGTCTTGGAGGCATCCGTCGGGTGGACCTGCACCTTCTTTGTGTTGACCGTGGAGTCGAAAGACATGTCAGGTGCGTTTTGTCGTGCGACTGGGGGTGCCCCATTGTCCGTCACCTCGCGGAGCCTAAGGAGCTCCTCCTGCATACCGAATGATTGGGAGATTCTGTTGAAATCTCTGTCGCATTGGTCCGATCGGGTGAAGCTCCCGTGGACTGTGATGACGCCCTTCGGTCCTGGCATCTTGAGTAGCAGGTATGCATAATGTGGGACAGCCAGGAACCTTGCGAATGCTACACGCCCGAGGATGGCGTGGTACTGTGATGGCCAGTCCACCACTTCGAATTCGAGCCGTTTCAGTCGGAAGTTGTCCGGCTTGCCGAAGATGATGTCGAGCCATATCTTGCCCAGAGGAAATATGCCCTTCCCTGGAACGATACCGTGGAACGTTGTGTCTGATTGTTCCAGGCTGCACTGCGGGATCCGCATTGCTGCTAGAGTGCTTGCGAACATCAGGTTGATGCCGCTGCCGCCTTTCATGAAGACGCGACTCATCTCGAAACCTCCGATCTGTGCCTCCAGCACCAGGGCAGCATGACCTGGGCGAGGGATCTGGCAAGGGTGATCCGAACGAGTGAACGTGATGCAGGACTCTGATCCGCTGAGGTACTCAGGGATGGCGGGTGGAGTTGCCACGGCCAGGTTGATCTGTCGGGTGATTTTCTTCTGCACCCTATTCGTAGGGAGCCCCTTCTGGATCATCAGTGCTCCTTTCGGCGGGGGATACCCGTTCCCAGCATTGTTCTGTGCTGGTGCGACCGGTTGGTTCGGGCCTCCTACAGGTGGCGGTGGAGGAGCTCCATGCGCTATCTCACCTGGCGCGGGTGCGTTTCTGAACACAGGGATTGGAGCTTGCTGCCTCATCTGCACCATGCTTTCGCTGAGCTTCTGGAACTTGCGGCAATCCTTGAGCATGTGGCTCGCCTTCTTTTTGCCATCCTGCTTGTCGATGTAGAAATGGATGGTGCATGGACCCGAAAGTTTTTCGTATGCTGAGGGTCCGTTATCGTGGTCGCGGCGTTGCCACGACTGCGCTGGGCGTCCTCCATCGCGGAAGTTTCCTCCGCGGTATCCTCCGCTGTTGCGGTTGGCGTTGTTGCGGTGATCGGCGTAGCCAGCCGCGACCATGTCGGGTCCGTCGCGATCATCGTAGACGCGCGATCTTCTCTTGCTACGGCGCTCTCGCCGTCGACCATAGTCGTCCTCTTCTTCGGATTGTGCTTGGTGAATGGAGTCTTCTCCGTCAGCCCACCTGTTGGCGATGTCCATGAGGTGATCGAGCGTTTTGGGTTTGACGCGCCCAAGTTCCTCCTTGAAGTCTTGGCGCTTGACACCGTCCCGGAAGGCGTCGATGGCCCTCTCTTCGGAGATGTGGGCTGCGGAGTTCTTTGTGTTGGACCAGCGTAGTATGTACGAGCGAATGGATTCGCCCGTTCGCTGAGTGCAGGCTCGCAATTCTTCGATTGAGGCGGGCCTTTTGCTGATGCCCTTGAAGTTTCGGATGAAGCTGTAAGCTAGCTCATCCCAGCTTCGGATGGACCCTGAGGATAGGCTGCTGAGCCAGATCCGGGCTGCGCCTATCAGGTGCAGCTGAAGGCATTGCATGGCGGTCTCCTTGTTTCCACCGTGCAGTTTGACGGATGATAAGTGATCGCTAAGCCAAGCCTTTGGGTCTTGAGTGCCTTCGAACTTCGGAGTATCCGAAGGAAGCTTGAAATTTAGCGGCATCCGTGTCCGCCGGACGGATCTGCTGAAGCATCGGGCTCCGCAGAGTTCTCCTTCGTCTTCGTCCATCTTGGATTTAGACGAGCATGCGCGCTTAGCTCGCGCTTTGTCGATTTTGCGCCGTGTGAGCGCATCTCTAGCGTCGTAGTCACGGTCGCGGCGTCGCGAACTCTTCTTCCTTCGGGGAAGGTCATGTTCCTCCTCTTCGGATGAAGGGGTGGGGCTGCGGTCGAACCTGACCGGAGCTTTCTTCTTTGGTTCCTTGGGAGCTTCCTGGTGGAGCGCGGCTCCAACGAGTCCGAGTCCGGTAAGTGCGGACTTGTGCATGGCCCTCTTCGGGTCCCCCTCGGGAGGTGGGTGGGCCGCGAGATATGCAGTGGCTGCCATGATCACAGCCTGCGGCATTTTCGGGATGACGTTGTCGTCGGTGTCCATCTCCATGAAGGATGTGTGGAGAGTTCGCGTCAACTCGCGGCGCTCCTGGGGATCCATGTTCTCCATCCGAGAGCGGTGCTTGTTGCCTGGGTTGCGTTCGAGCTGGAGCCGATGCCCATGGCGGAGAGCGCGGCTCGTCGCGCGCTGGACTCTGAGGCTGCTTGTTTGCGTTTGTCAAGCACCTCTTGCATCTTGACCTGCTTCTTGTGCTCCTCGATCAGGAGCATGTGGTAGGCCATCAGCATATCCCGCGAGGCGTCTGCGGGCAGTACTATGTTGCCTGCCACGGCTTCACGGACCTGGGTCCATCCTTCTTTGCTAAGGCAGATGACGTGGCCGCCGTTGTTTTCCCCTTCGGGTGGGGGAGATTGGCTTCTTCTGTTCCCACCGTTTTGTTCTGGCGGGTTGGGTGCTTGCTGATCCACGTCGCTTTGGATGACTGCGGCGCATTGGTAGCGCTCGTAGATTGGCCCGCTGCTGCCGCAGCTTTCAGATCCGGAACCGTAGGTCCCTGCATCCGATGGCGGATCGCGCAGATCGGAGTTGCAGCTGCTGCTGTCGTAGGAGTCATCTGCTGATGATGTTGTGCGTAGCACGGGATGTGGGGCCCATGAAGCGGGCCTGATTGATGGTAGGGGCACCCGCTCAGGGAGGCGGAGGGTGCCAGTTTGCCCCACCTGGAAGCAGAAGCTCCCGAACAGGATTTCGAGTCCGTCGTCTACGGGCTCGAAGTCCTTCATGGTGGCCGGCGAGTGGGCGGTGAAGTCAAAAGCGCCGAAGAGGAGATGACTCTCCGTTGCTGCAGAGTTGTAGATCGATCGGGTTGGGACCGTCACGATCGCACAATCAGCACCCCCAGTTCCCACAGATTGCGCCAATTGAGAGGTTTGATCTCATCAATGCCCATTGTTATGGACTTGGGTTTTGGAGAAGATGGGGATGCTGGAGATCGTGGAACGGTTAGCAAACAAGCAACACGGGGACACAGGGTTTACCCAGGTACAGGCCCCCGGAGGGAAAACCCTACTCCTGCTTGTCTGCTCTTGATTACGGCAGAACCGAAGGTTACAGGGGTGCGCAGATGCAATCTGGCGTGGAGGTGTGTATGCGAAAGTATGAGTCGAGAGATCTAGGTCGTGCCTTCCTGGCCTTTATATAGACTTAGGCAGGTCCCGGGCATAGACCTAGTCGGTTACAGGTTCTAGGGTTTTACCCCTTTGAATTTCCTATCTACTCTAGTCTTGCTCTTCAAGGATCCGAAGGCACCATGGGCCTGGGCCACCCGAAAGTCTTCATGGGCCGACGTACTTTTGCCGTGGGCCTTCCTTGGGCTGGACTAGGTATGCTGAGGTCATGCACCCGCGGGGTATAACCATGTCACTGGACGCGATGAGCGGGGCGATGGGCTGCTTCGGAGACGACCGGGGCGCCGGCCCAGGGGCGGCGAACGGGATGACGAGTTTGCCCTATCCTACTCTGTTCTTAGCTGGATAGACGGACATAGCGGACTAAACAATCAGTGTCCGTGAGTCCGCTTGGGTTATGCGGCCCGTCCGCGACTCCGTTTAGGCAATTTACACGGACATGGACAAACGGATCCGCGGACGTCCGTGTCCAGTGGCATCCTGATATGTAAGTGTGTATCGCTTAATGTGAGTGATAGTACGACTCGCCCGCACCAGCCTCCTGGGCCGGCCCAGCTTCTTCTTATATCTACTAGCTTCTTCTTATATCTACTAGCTTCTTCTTGTCTGAGGCGTGAACAGAAAACTTGTCGATATCGTATCTCGTCGGGTATGCTAAAATTAGAGACAATCAACAAAGAGAGAACAAACCATGAACGGTTACTGATAAATAAACAAGTATTGCATGCAAGTTTATAACAGCAGCCACTAGACCAGGAGAGAAGAAAGCAAATTTTTCCAACTTCCCCATGAGCCAGCTTCCACCGTAGCACCAAATTAGGTAGTTGGGCCAAGGCCAAGAAATCTGTTTGCTCCCTGTTGTTGGTAGTATGCCATCGCTAGTCATGCAGACAGGCTAGCACTGTACAATTTTTAAGTGTTTCTTGATCTTTCATGAACCGAAGCATGTGTATCTAACCTGATTAGTTGAGAAATGGGCCTGCCTGAGTTGTGCTATTAGGGGAACAGGTACAGAACTACGTATTTTACAGCTCAATAAGTCTGATTCTTGCTGTTCCAACTACCAACATCGCCCCTTATATATATATTCTGTATCTACATGGTTATTAACAGGAACATGATCTTCATGTACTACTAGTAAAAACACCACAAGTTGTGCATCTACGGACTGTCTTGTAGAGTGATATAAAACGACCATAGGCAGAGGCAGTAACAAAACGACTAGATCAAGCGTATTCTTGATCATAAAAGCACGTTCTTCCAGAAAATAAAATACCAATTCAGATATATACCTTATTTGTCACTTGGTTGTAGATTTATAGCTCGATCGGGAGAGGGAAAATCTGTATGAAGACCAATCACGAACTCCAAATAGTACCCGAGCCAAATATTGTATGAACAAGAACCTGCTCATGATTAACAAGAACCGGTCACTGAATTGAACACAAGAAAAAACCCTAATCTAAACAAGGATCTAAACAGAGACCTTCAGGACAGTCGGAAGAGGTGGAGAAAGGTTCTAGAGAAAGAGCAGTACTTACCTCAAGCTTGAGGATCGGTGGACGAAGCTTCTCCTACCGTGCCACCGCCGCTCCTCCCATATCGTCGCTCCTCGCGTTCCCTGGTGTGGCGCCGCCACTCGCGTGCCCTGGTGTGGCGCTACTGCCGGTGAAGTAGAGGAAGTAGAGGGCGTCGAGGGCGTCGAGGGATGGGTCGCTGGAGCTCCCGACACGGGCGGCGGCGGCATGACTCGGTGGGAGGAGAGGCAGGAGGAAGATGAGATCGAGATCGACGGAGCGATTTGTTTCCGGAGGGGTGCGACCGGTAATAACTTTTTATAAGGGTGGGATCTGTTTCCCGAGTATCTCAAAACAAACACGTTTTATCGGTATTAACTCCCGCTGTAATCAGTTTACGTTACAAAAAGCACAAACTAAACACGTCATTGATCAATATTGCCCTGCATCAGTCGATTAAATTGAATAACACGGCTCCTTGAAGATACATTGTGCTGATTACACTTACATATAGATTTGAACTGCGACCGAGTTCTGCTGCTCAATCTTAAGATTATCTGCACCATGTGTTGAGCTATGAGAGGACCTACCTGCCAGAAATTTTCTATATATCGCTTAATCGCTATAATACTTTGTTGGAGATGATAGTCACCTCAGTCCTGAGACATCATACACTCTGACATTCAGATCTCTATGAGAATAATCCCAATAAAAAACAATAGAATTGTGCAAACCAGTAATGATTGATGAAGCTTCAGCCTTTGTTATAAAAATATCAATGCAAGTAGAAATATAAATGTTAGTGTACAACAGTTAATCGTTTTCCAATCCAGGATTAGGGACATATATGGGCCTGAAAGAACATGTTAATTATAGTCTACACCATACATTTCCTGTATGATTTCAGCATTGAAAAATGCAACAAAGGGGATGATTTCTTCTTCAATTCAGAACACAAATCACCTCCTTGTCGGTCACTTTGCTTCCTGAACAGGATCTTGGTTCTAGACATAAAAAAGCTCGGTGAATCCAGGATTGCTCTAGGAACCTCCACCTCTATAGTGAGCCAAATCCGACAATCGCGAGCCATATCATATCTTCCAAGTATCAAGCACATAGGAGCGCTATCGGAGGGTGATGCGAGTGAGGCACCAGTTGGCTCTTCATCCTCGAGATTTGGTTGAAGATTTGGAGGGCGGTGGACGGATGCGAGATATTCTGCAGAGAGGGTCGTGCGGGAGGCGTTTGCGCATGCGTCGTCCCATGTCCCATGAAAACAGTGGCAATGTCTGCATCCCAACCACATGGAGGAACAGTGGAGGCGGCGATGTCATCGTCGTCGCGAGGATGTGCAGCGACAGTGCATCCCCAGCCACAGGGAATGAAGGCGGCGGGTGGTTCTGCATCCCGACGCGCAGAGGAACGCACCTCCTCCCTTGGATCCCCGCCGCGAGGACGTGAGCCTCCTCCTCCGTCTCTCCCCACCACCGCCAGAGACCAGCTCCGCCGCCACCTGTCCCCTCGCATGTTAGATCCACAGCGTTGCCTCCTCCATCTTCCGCGCTCCAATCCTATCCCGATTACTCGTCTTGCATGTACACGCCCGTCCCGCACATGTTGTGTCGATTCATCGTCATCCACATGGCTTCACCCACCTGCTAAAAATTCTTCCCAAAGGATGGATCGGGCTCCTTACGAAGCTGCGACGGCGGTCTTGTCTCTTCGCTGGGCGTTGGAGCCCTCGTCGCGATTGTTAGTATTGGCCGCCTCCGCGTTGGACGCTGGGCACGACGGCACAGGTCGACAGGCCAGCGAGCTTGCGCGGAGAAGGGCAGAGGCAAGGTCGATGGCGGCCGGACGCGGTGCTACAGTTGAGTCCGACGGGGTAGAGGCAGAGGCTCGCCGTCCTGGGACAGAGCAGGGGTGCCGGGGGAAGGAGGACACGGGGCAAGGAGAACGCTCACCGGCCTGGTACAGAGCAGGGCATCCCTATCCATCGGGTGAAGGAGGATGCAGGGAGCAAGGAGTCAACGCTTCCAAACACGGAACGGGGCCAAACCTTTAGCGGTGGCATCTTTGTAACTCAATTGAACAGGCAAGGGTAAAATTGGAAAACGAAATGTCGGACGGAAATTTTGCATAGGACGTACCTACCGCACCGTAAATTAGTAGATAGACAGATAGATAACTATTACTCCTCACACTTAAAAAAAGAACGTTGTTACACAAAGACCGGTCTGAAAAACAGAATCCTGGCGGAAGTTTAGATAAAAATTTGTTCAACAATTGTATGTATGATATCTTTCTAAGATAATCAGCTCTTTTACCGTTAGGCTAGTCGTGGCGATTGTTGGAGATATGCCCTAGAGGCAATAATAAATGTAGTTATTATTATATATGATAAATGTTTACATTCATGCTATAATAGTATTAACAAGGAAACATTAATACTTGTGTGATTTGTAAACTTAATTTGAAGTCCCTGGTAAAGCCTCTATACATCACTAGCTTGTTGGTTAATGAATGATTGTGGTTTCCCTGTCATGAACATTGAGATGTTATTAACAACAAGATCATATCGTTAGGAGAATGATATGGTGGACATACTCCTATAGATAAGCGTATCATAAAGATCAAGTCATTTTAAAAGTTCAATTGCTATATGCTTTCTGATACATAGTAACCTAATTCCTTCGACCATGAGATCATGCATATCACCTTTACCGGATGGATGCTTTGATGACATCAAACACCATACCGTAACTGGGTGGCTATAAAGGTGGCATTGAGTGTTCGGAAAGTATTGGTTGAAACACATGGATCAAGAGTGGGATTTGTCCATCCATATGACGGATAGATATACTCTGGGCCCTCTCGGTGGAATGTCATCCAATTAGCTTGCAAGCATGTGACTGGCTCACAAGGGATCACATATCACGGGAACGAGAAAAAAGTACTTATCGGTAATGAGGTTGAACTAGGTATGCAAAGATACCGACGATCATAACCTCGGATGAGTAAACTATCGTGAGACAAAGGGAAATTTGTATCGTATGTAAGTGGTTCATTCGATCGCAAAGTAATCGTAGAAATATGTGAACCGTAGGGAGACACACTTAAGGATTCGACGTTGTTTGAGTAGTTATGGAATGATGAGAAAGAGTCCGAATGTTGTTCGGAGTCTCGAATGGGATTCGGGATATCATGAGGAGATCCGAAATGGTCCGGAGAATAAGATTCATATAAGGAAAGTCCCGTTTCGGAGTTGGAGAATGGTTCTGGTGTTTTCATCGGGAATGTTCTAGAAGGTTCCGGAATGTCCGGCACTCCGGAGGGGAAGGGTACATGAATGTGTTATATCAAGTTGGTATGATTGCATTATGTACTCGGTGTCATCGCTGAACAAAATAGAGGGATTAATCAAATCCTAGTTTGAAAAGTCAAACGCCTAGTTTGAAAGTCAAACGGCTAGTTTTGGGAAGTGGAGAGGGAGGTGGAAACCGACTTGGGGGAGGAGTTCCTCCTCCCACCGCCGGTGCACCACCAAGCCGAGTTGGGGAGGGACTCCCCTCCCCTTGGCCGCCCCCCTCCACCTATATAAGGAGGGGCAGGGCTCCCCTCCTAGACACACAAGTTCCTACCTCTAAACCCTAGTACCAAGCCGCCGCCGCCGGCCCTAGGGCAAACCGCCGCCGCCTAGCTAAACCCTAGCCGCCGGCTTGCCACCTCCTCGGCGTGTCTAAACCCTAGATCATCGAGGGACTCTCTCATACTCCACCATACTCGCTCCGGCTTAAGGCGAAGCCCTGCGAGATCTCCCCTCTACTTCCGGTACCACGCCGTTGTGCTGCCGGAATCGCGAGGAGAGTGCTACAACCTTCGCTGCCTGCTGGAACAAGAGAGAGGAAGGTCTTCGTCGAGTACCGAACGTGTGACCGACTGCGGGAGCGCTGCCGGAACGCAGCGCCGGAAGGATCGTCTAAGCGATCTTGAGATCGGGAAGAGTACGACTACATCACCCACGAGAATCCGCTCTCGTTAAACACTTTGGAATCTTCGAGGGTGAGTTATTCCATCGACTCGTTGCTACAATCTAGTAGATAGATCTTGGCTTGTTTGTTTGTATGCGATAGAAATTTTTTGTTTTCCATGCTACGAATCCATACAGTGGTATCAGAGCCGTGTCTATATGTAGATATGTTGCACGAGTAGAACACAATGGTCATTGTGGGCGTTGATGTTTTTATTGTCGATTGCTTCTTGTGTATTTTGCATCTTGCGATATGTTGGGATGAAGCGGCCCGGGCTAACCTTACATGACATTGTTCATGAGACTTGCTCCACGCTTGACATGCAACTTGTATTGCATAAGTGGCTTTGCGGGTGCCTGTTTCCCCTAGCATAGTTAAGATCCAATTTACAACGGGTGATTAACAATACTAGTATCAATGTTGTGGTTCATGTTCGTAAGTTAGAACGACACTTATTGAAAGCCCCAAACCACGTAAAACATGCAAATAAAGTAGAGGCGTCTAACTTTGTTTTGCAGGGGTGTGCTGTGATGTGATATGGCCATGATTGTGATTATATTTGATGTATGCAATGTTCCTTATTGTAAGTTGGCAACCGGCAGGAGCCATATGGTTGTCTTTAATTTTGTTAAGACCCACGTGTCTATTCAAAGTAGTTGTAATAGTTGAAGCCGGTGGACGACAACCATGGAGAAGCGTCATTGACCTTGATGCAATGCCGGTGATGATGGAGATCATGTTCGTGCTAGAAGATGGAGATCGGAAGCACAAAGAAGAAAGGCCATATCATATCACATATTATGAATTGCATGTGATGTTAATCCTTTATGCATCTTGTATTGCTTAGTAGACGACGGTAGCATTATAAGATGATCCCTCATGCACATGAATTTCAAGTCATAAAGTGTTCACCCTTAGTTAGCACCGTTGCTAAAGCTTGTTGTTTCGAAGCACCACGTGATGATCAGGTGTGTTAGATTCCGCAAGTGTATACAACGTGAGCAAGCCAGATTTGCTCATGCGGAAACTAAGGTTTGATCTTGACGAGCCTAGCATGTACAGACATGGTCTCGGAACACGGATCACCGAAAGGTAAAGCATGAATCATATAGTAGATATGATGAACATGTCGATTGTTCGCCATTGAAACTATATCAACTCTCGTGATGATCGGTGTTGATGTGGTGGATTTGGTTCGTGTGATCACTAAAACAATGTGAGGGATATTGTTTTGAGTGGGAGTTCACCTAGATTAATTTTATTATTAATTTGAACTCAATTTGTCATAAACTTAGTCTAAACTATTACAAATATGTTGTAGATCAATGGCAGCCCCTACCATCAATTTTAATGCGTTCCTAGAGAAAGAAAAGTTGAAAAACAATGGAAGCAACTTCGCGGATTGGTTCCGCAATTTGAGGATTGTCCTCACAGCTGGTAATTTGACCTATGTGCTGGATGCACCGCTGGGTGACCCACCTGCAGCTAATGTTGTCGATGAAGTAAAGAATGTTTACCTCACTCGGAAGACTCAGTACTCCACAGTTCAGTGTGCTATCTTGTATGGTTTAGAATCGGAGCTTCAGAAAAGGTTTGAGAATTCAGACCCATATGATATTGTCGAGGATCTCAAATTGATCTTTGAGACTCATGTGGCAATTGAAAGCTATGAGGCTTCTGAAAAGTTCTTTAACTGCAAGATGGAAGAGGGCAACTCCGTCAGTGAGCATGTGCTTAAGATGTCTGGGAACGCAAACAAACTTCAAAGCTTGGGTATAGTGATTCCTAATGCTTTGGGGATTTACCGCGTCCTCCAATCACTACCACCAAGTTACAAGAACTTTGTGATGAACTACAACATGCAGAACATGAACAAGACGTTGCCAGAACTCTTTGCCATGTTGAAATCTGCAGAAGTAGAGATCAAGAAAGAGCACCAAGTGTTGTTGGTCAATAAGACCACCAAATTCAAGAAAGGCAAGTCTAAGCAGAAGGGACACTTCAAGAAGGGTGGTAAGAAAGTTACCACGCCAACGAAGAAGACCAAGGCTGGACCTAAGCCTGATACTGAGTGCTTTTACTGCAAGGGAGAAGGTCACTGGAAGCGGAATTGCCCAAAGTACTTGGCGGATTTGAAGAACGGCAACATCAAGAAGAAAGGTATATCTGATATACATGTTATTGATGTGTATCTCACTAGTACTCGTAGTAGTGCCTGGGTATTTGATACTGGTTTGGTTGCTCATATTTTTAACTCGAAACAGGTGCTGCAGAATAAACGGAAGCTAGCGAAGAACGAGGTGACGATGCGCGTGGGAAACGGATCAAAGGTTGATGTGATCGCGGTCAGCACGCTACCCCTTCATCTACCATCAGGATTAGTTTTATACTTAAATAATTGTTATCTGGTGCCTGCGTTAAGCATGAACATTATATCGGGATCTTGTTTATTGCGAGACAGTTACTTGTTTAAGTCCGAGAATAATGGTTGTTCGATTTATATGAGTAATATGTTTTATGCACATGCACCTTTGATAGATGGTCTATTCTTATTGAATCTCGATAGTGGAAATACACATATTAATAACATTGAGGCTAAACGTTTGAAATCGAGCGATAACTCGACCTATATGTGGCACTGTCGTCTTGGTCACATTGGAGTGAAGCGTATGAAGAAACTCCATTCCGATGGACTTCTTGAATAACTTGATTTCGAATCACTTGAAAGATGCGAAGCATGTCTGATGGGTAAAATGACTAAGACTCCATTTTCTGGTATGATGGAGCGAGCTATGGACTTATTGGAAATCATACATACCGATGTGTGTGGTCCAATGAGTGTAGCATCGCGCGGTGGTTATCGTTATGTTCTTACCTTCACGGATGGCTTGAGTAGATATGGGTATATCTATTTCATGAAACATAAGTCCGAAACTTTCGAGAAGTTTAAGGAATTTCAAAGTGAGGTAGAGAATCAACATAACAAGAAGATTAAATTTCTACGTTCTGATCGTGGAGGTGAATATCTAAGTTACGAGTTTGGCGAGCATTTAAAGAAATGCGGAATACTTTCACAATTGACACCGCCGGGAACACCACAGCGTAATGGTGTGTCTGAACGTCGTAATCGAACTCTCTTAGATATGGTTCGTTCTATGATGTCACTTACAGATTTACCGCCATAATTTTGGGGTTATGCATTAGAAACAGCCGCATTCACTTTAAATAGGGCACCATCTAAATCCGTTGAAACGACACCGTATGAATTATGGTTTGGGAAGAAACCTAGATTGTCGTTCCTTAAAGTTTGGGGTTGCGAAGCCTATGTAAAGAAGTTACAGCCGGACAAGCTTGAACCCAAAGCGGAAAAATGCGTCTTCATTGGATACCCGAAGGAAACTATTGGGTATACCTTCTATCATAGATCCGAAGTCAAAATCTTCGTTGCCAAGAATGGATCCTTTCTAGAGAAGGAATTTCTCTCGAAAGAAGTGACTGGAAGGAAAGTAGAACTCGACGAGGTTGTCGAACCTTCTCTCGAAATTGCGAGTAGCGCAGCACCGGAAGAAGTTCCTGTGGTGCCTGCACCAGTTAGAGAGGAAGCTAATGATGATGATCATGAAACTTCGGTTGAAGTTGCTACAGAGCCTCGAAGGTCAACGAGAACTCGTACCACTCCAGATTGGTATGATCCCGTTATGAGTGTCATGTTGGTGGACAACACCGATGACCCTGAGACATATGAGGAAGCGATGATGAGCCCAGATTCCAATAAATGGCAAGAAGCCATGAAATTCGAGATTGGATCCATGTACGAAAACCAAGTATGGACTTTGGTGGACTTACCGGATGGCCGGAAGGCTGTCGAGAACAAATGGATTTTCAAGAAGAAAACAGATGCTGATGGTAATGCTATTGTTTATAAAGCTCGACTTGTCGCAAAGGGGTTTCGACAAATTCAAGGAGTTGACTACGATGAGACTTTCTCACCAGTAGCGAAGCTAAAGTCTGTGAGGATTATGTTAGCAATCGCTGCATATTATGATTATGAGATATGGCAGATGGATGTCAAAACAGCATTCCTCAATGGAGACATTGATGAAGAGTTGTATATGATGCAACCCAAAGGTTTTGTCGATCCTGAAGATGCTAACAAGGTATGCAAACTTCAACGGTCCATCTATGGATTGAAGCAAGCATCCCGAAGTTGGAATCAACGTTTTGATAAGGTGATCAAAAGTTTTGGTTTTATACAAACTTATGGAGAAGCTTGTATTTACAAGAAAGTGAGTGGGAGCTCTGTAGCATTCTTAATACTATATGTAGATGACATATTGTTGATTGGGAATGATGTAGACCTTCTTAATAGTGTCAAGGAATATTTGAATAATAGTTTTTCAATGAAAGATCTTGGCGAAGCAGCTTACATATTAGGCATAAAGATTTATAGAGATAGATCAAGAGGCCAAATATCATTGTCACAAAGTACATATTTGGACAAAGTTCTAAAGATATTTGGAATGGAAGATAGCAAGAAAGGGTTCTTGCCCATGTTGCCCAATACGACCTTGAGTAAAACTCAAAGTCCGACATCGGCAGAAGATAGAGAAAGGATGAGTAAGACTCCCTATGCCTTAGCCATAGGATCTCTAATGTATGCCATGCTATGTACTAGACCTGACATTGCATATGCTGTTAGTTTAACTAGCAGATATCAAGGTGATCCAGGAGTGGATTATTGGACAGCGGTCAAAAACATCCTTAAGTACTTGAGAAGAACTAAGGATATGGTTCTTTCTTATGGAGGTGATGAACAACTCGTTGTTAATGGTTACACCGATGCTAGTTGGAACACCGATCCGGATGATTCTAAATCACAATCTGGATACGTATTTATTTTGAATGGTGCAGCAGTTAGCTGGAAGAGTGCAAAGCAAAGCGTTGTGGCGATATCCTCAACTGAATCGGAATACATGGCTGCTTCGGAGGCTTCACAAGAAGCAATATGGATGAAAGAGTTCATTACAGAGCTGGGTGTGGTTCCTAGTGCGCTGGACCCAATGTTTATCTACTGTGATAACATGGGCGCCATAGCTAATGCGCAAGAACCAAGGT
Organism: Avena sativa; assembly: GCA_916181665.1. Classification (NCBI taxonomy): domain Eukaryota; kingdom Viridiplantae; phylum Streptophyta; class Magnoliopsida; order Poales; family Poaceae; genus Avena; species Avena sativa. The sequence continues at coordinate 409,420,784 of OV702281.1, read as the reverse complement.
CACACAAGAAGCTGAAGCACATCAAGCTACGTTTTCATGCTATTCGAGAACATATCCAAGATGGGGATATAAAGATTTGCAAAGTACACACAGATCTGAATGTGGCGGATCCGTTGACTAACCTCTCCCGAGGGCAAAACATGACCAGCACCAAACTGCCATGGGTGTTCGGTATATTACCATTTAATCTAGATTAGATGACTCTAGTGCAAGTGGGAGACTGTTGGAGATATGCCCTAGAGGCAATAATAAATGTAGTTATTATTATATCTTTGTGTTTATGATAAATGTTTACATCCATGCTATAATAGTATTAACAAGGAAACATTAATACTTGTGTGATTTGTAAACTTAATTTGAAGTCCCTAGTAAAGCCTCTATACATCACTAGCTTGTTGGTTAATGAATGATTGTGGTTTTCCTGTCATGAACATTGAGATGTTATTAACAACAAGATCATATCGTTAGGAGAATGATATGGTGGACATACTCCTATAGATAAGCGTAGCATAAAGATCAAGTCATTTTAATAGTTCAATTGCTATATGCTTTATGATACATAGTAACCTAATTCCTTCGACCATGAGATCATGCATATCACCTTTACCGGATGGATGCTTTGATGACATCAAACACCACACCGTAACTGGGTGGCTATAAAGGTGGCATTGAGTGTTCGGAAAGTATTGGTTGAAACACATGGATCAAGAGTGGGATTTGTCCATCCATATGACAGATAGATATACTCTGGGCCCTCTCGGTGGAATGTCATCCAATTAGCTTGCAAGCATGTGACTGGCTCACAAGGGATCACATATCACGGGAACGAGAAAAAAGTACTTATCAGTAACGAGGTTGAACTAGGTATGCAGAGATACCGACGATCATAACCTCGGATGAGTAAACTATCGTGAGACAAAGGGAAATTGGTATCGTATGTAAGTGGTTCATTCAATCGCAAAGTAATCGTAGAAATATGTGGGAGCCATATGAATTTCTAGATTCCTCTATTGGTTATTGTTCGGAGAAGTGTCTCGATCATGTCCGCATAATTCACGAACCGTAGGGAGACACACTTAAGGTTTCGACGTTGTTTGAGTAGTTATGGAATGATGAGAAAGAGTCCGAATGTTGTTCGGAGTCTTGAATGGGATTCGGGATATCACGAGGAGATCCGGAATGGTCCGGAGAATAAGATTCATATAAGGAAAGTCCCATTTCGGAGTTGGAGAATGGTTCCGGTGTTTTCATCGGGAATGTTCTAGAAGGTTCCGCAATGTCCGGCACTCCGGAGGGGAAGGGTACATGAATGTGTTATATCAAGTTGGTATGATTGCATTATGTACTCGGTGTCATCTCTGAACAAAATAGAGGGATTAATCAAATCCTAGTTTGAAAAGTCAAACGCCTAGTTTGAAAGTCAAACGGCTAGTTTTGGGAAGTGGAGAGGGAGGTGGAAACCGACTTGGGGGAGGAGTTCCTCTTCCCACCGCCGGCGCACCACCAAGCCGAGTTGGGGAGGGACTCCCCTCCCCTTGGCTGGCCCCCTCCACCTATATAAGGAGGGGCAGGGCTCCCCTCCTAGACACACAAGTTCCTACCTCTAAACCCTAGTACCAAGCCGCCGCCGCCGGCCCTAGGGCAAACCGCCGCCGCCGCCTAGCTAAACCCTAGCCGCCGGCTTGCCCCCTCCTCGGCGTGTCTAAACCCTAGATCGTCGAGGGACTCTCTCATACTCCACCATAATCGCTCCGGCTTAAGGCGAAGCCCTGCGAGATCTCCCCTCTACTTCCGGTACCACGCCGTCGTGCTGCCGGAATCGCGAGGAGAGTGCTACAACCTCTGCTACCTGCTGGAACAAGGGAGAGGAAGGTCTTCGTCGAGTACCGAACGTGTGACCGACTGCGGGAGCGCTGCCGGAACGCAGCGCCGGAAGGATCGTCTACGCGATCTTGAGATCGGGAAGAGTACGACTACATCACCCACGAGAATCCGCTCTCGTTAAACACTTTGGAATCTTCGAGGGTGAGTTATTCCATCGACTCGTTGCTACAATCTAGTTGATAGATCTTGGCTTGTTTGTTTGTATGCGATAGAATTTTTTTGTTTTCCATGCTACGAATCCCTACAGCGATATCTTCGAAACTAGATCTCATGTTGATATATTCTGATAATTTTTCTTTAGACCAAAAGTTATCTATAACATCCCAGCAATAGAGCTTAGAAATAAGCTGAACACAGGGTTGTGCATTGCATTCATGCATAAGAAAATCCGGATAATTTTCGCGCAAAACTAAAGAAGCTTTAAAGGGATCGATATCTCTCTTGTTCTGATAAGAACATCAGAACAGGTGCGAAAGATGCTGACATGACCTTTAAATATTATATGTATTTTTGGAGGGGTAAAATTTGAAATTTACTTTGAATTCCAAATTCAATTCTAATTTTCAATTTGGAAATTCAGAAATAATAATGCAATAATTAAGTAAAGGGAAATGATTATAATATTGATATAAAAGAATCCTTTCTTATAAGAATACATTCATTATTGCATTATTCTTTTACAATAAAAGAATAAGAGTAAATTACAATTAAGAAAAGAATTTTAATGATAAATAAGAATTGAATTCTTATTCAAAAGTAAGGTATAAACATTTAATAAATACAAGTTACAAATAAAACAATAATGGAATACTTTATTACATTGTTGTTGCAATAAAAAGGATAAAATAAAATTTACAACAAATATAAGAATATTTTACAATATTTATTGAAGATTCACATAAGTAAAGAATAAAACTTTACTTTAACAAAAAGAATACCTTAATACAAAAATATCATTAGTCAATATTACAACATTCTATATTACACAAAGGAAAGAGAAAATTACAAAAAAATAATGAAAGGGAGAGTTCTAAACTATATTTCCTAAACTAAACTTTTGGTATCTGCTCATCTTCTTTTGTAGCTGCAAAACAAATAAAAAAAGGATAAAAAAACAAAGAGAGGGGTTAATGTTAGTAATTTTGCTCTCAGTATGGCAATGAAATGCATTGATATTCACATCATTGAGTATATTTAAATAGGGGCAAGTTTCACCAAAAGAATATCTGTTCTTATCAGAATGTTTTGCCTCAGAACAACCTCATTCGCAATGAAAAAAAGAGGCAAGTTTCACCCTGGAAGAATAGTAAAGGAATCCATTCCACTTGGCAACACAAAAATAAAGCCAAACTTGAGATAATAACAACCAGCTGAGTTGATCCATCCCAATAAATATCCCACTATTGAAACTTGAACCCAGGGGTCCCATTTGACAGCAGCACAGTCACACCATGCAAGTGATGTGTTGTCGACACAAGGAGCATTAAAGGGAGCGCATAAAGGGAGAGCACACTCACCAGTACCACTGGTTAGCACATCAACAACCTCCTTACCCCTTTTCTGTTCATCACACTCAAGAACAGATTGCTCTCATAGCACCACAAGATCCACCTAGATCCCCACCACAACACCTGTACCATGGTTGCTCCGAGAAGCCCTCCAATGGCAAGGCCAAGGTGGAGAAGGCCAAGCTATAGCTGATGTAGTGGTGGTCAAGTAACAGGAGAGGGGAGCAGGATATCATAGAACAGTAGCAACTGATCAAGATCCATCACAAGGACAGGCCTCCAGCACCACCCCATCTGTCAACACTACAAACAACAAGGTAGATGGGAGTATAACCAGATCTTGTAGTATCTGTTCTTATTTAGTTTTTGCAATGATATCCTTGAGAGTAAGGGAAATAATAACACATCCACCAATTCCAATTACCCTGCAACTAGAACATGTCTAGGAGGATAAGAGGATTGTTTCACTCAGTTTTGCATGGAAATGCCATGCAAAGTTCCTCATAGAGAATTAAAGCCACAAAGTAAGTATATGTTCTTATTTAAGCTTAGTACCTCAGCCTTTGCATCATTGGCAGCCAAAGTTTCATCTTTGGTGACTAAAATCCAGCAGCAGATCATGTTGCTATACATCACTACTGTGCACACTTAGTAGAGGCACCACAGTAGAGTTCTACAGCTAACAGAAGCTACCAAAATCACTCTCGAGAACCACTAAATAATTTCTTTCCAACCAAAGTTTTAAGTTATTCAAATGATTTCTTGTCGTGTTGCCATCTCATATTCAGTAAGCAACACTAGAGAAAAATCATCCCAAACAGATTTATATCATATTCCTAGTCAGAATTCCTAGGAATCAATATTCATATTTAATCACTTCATTGAATCAAAGATTCAGACAAGCATAGAAGAATCACGCTAGGGCCATAAACATTAAGGCATGTTACTATAACCAAAATTCATACCTCAATTCGATTCAAAGACACATGTGCACATCATTGATCTATCAGAAATGGATAACCATCTAAAAATCATTTTTCTAGTTAAACAACTAGAAATCATATAAATTCCAGCAATTAAAAAATCCTGATGTATGATATCAATCATCATTAGAATATAATTTTAGTACTCACCACAACAATACTTTAGCATTTATACATCTGACTATCTGAGATAGATTAATTATCCTAAACATAGGAATAACACATGTCCAGTAACACTATTTGATCACAAATGATTTCCAGAACCAACAGGTATGCTGCCAGACTCTAAGTTAATCAGTAGCACCTGATCAACCCCACAGCCAACAGACTACTAAAATCAAGCCACCAATAAATAAACCTTCCTCCAACTGAAGCTCATTGTAGCACATAGCCACAAATTCCCTACTGTATTAAAAAGTGATCCCATATCACTGGTTTTGAACAACATCCAACAGGTGATACTAAGGAGAGAGAGAGATAAACGAAGGGAGAAGTAGATGTGGGGCAGAGGGAGTGTACCTGGCGCTCTAGAAGCATTCACCACGGCATGGCGGGGCAGTGCCCGCGCGGCCAGGGTGATGCTAACCCGAGGAAGTCTTTCAACCCCATCAACACCACCACGGGCACCTACTGTCGTCCCACCGGCATCGGACTAGAATAGAATGAACCCAACTTCACCACCATCATATCACCACCAACATCGCACCAAACCACCCCGAATCACCATCAGAACATCACAAAAATACAGTAAAGTAAGGCACTGGAACCCTAGACGCACACAAGATGGATGAGACGAGCTCAAGTGGGGCTTTAAGAACAAATCCAGTTGGAGAGCCTGGTCGGCCTGGGGGAGGAGAAGCCCCGTCGACCATCAGCGGCGACCACAACGGCCTACATCGCCGGAATCGGGCGGGCGACGGCGTCGGAGTCGCCAGCAGCCAGAAGGGGAGGTGAATGCGTGTGGTGTAAGAGGAGGTGGATCGCGGAGACATGCCGAGGTGGGGTTTGACCCCGAGCTAGATGGGCCACACTGGGTACAAATGGGCCCATTGGTAAACCTGGCCCAATTCCAAAGAAAAATAAATAAGAAAATAAAAGATTTATCAAATCACTAAATGACCAAACTACCCCTGAACATAAATTATACCCTAGAAAAATATAGAAAAATCCTAAAAATACATATGATATATCAAAATGTTCACAAAAATAATATCTACCTAATAAAAATATAATTTTTAGTGTTTAAAATAAATTTAAAGTAAAATAATTATTAACACCATTAAATCTTAAATGAAATTTTATAAAATAAAACTAAAACCCAAAAAATAAATAAATAATAATTTTTGTGTATGAAAATAACTTTACTATTTTATAAAAATACTAACTTAGAGTTTTACAAATAAAACATAAAACAAATATTTAAAGACACTTAATTCTTTGATGAATTTTATAAAAATAAAGATAATACTTAAAAATAAATAAAATTCATTTTTAAGGTCTTGAATAAATATATTACACTAGAAAAATATTAAATATATTATTAGGAAAGTCTTTAATATTTTAAATAATAAATCCTACTCTAATACCTATTTTGTGAATTCTTTAAAAACAATTCTTAAATAAGAAATAATCACAATTCTTAGAAAACCTTTATTATTGAAAATCCCTTTTAAATAAACATTGGGTATCACCCATTTATATAATATGGGGAATAATCATTATATCTTAACCATTATTAACATAACTTTAAATTCTAACAAATTACTAAGATAATTTAATTATGCTCCCATTAAATAAATACAAAGTATTTTCTTAATAAGCAAAACAAATTTAATCTAAATCATTCACTTAAATATAAAGTGAATAATTCCACACCTTAGTTATACCTATCATAAATCTAAAACTGGGGAATAATTAAAATATATTACATCCTAAATCACTTAACCTTTTAAAGTTAACTTTAGTCTCAAAAGCTTATAAACATTATGTCCAATAAACTACTTATGTTTTTATAGTTAACTTTGGTCTATTTCAATTAAGACATAATGCATCTCAAGTCTAAACTATTCAAGCAAGCATAAACAACATCAATCACATTCTATCAATCCTATTCTAAAACCTATCAGGGTTGTTTAAACCTTAGGAAGGAAATATTTTCTTCAAATGTTATTCTTTTTGCCACTTCAAACAATAATCTCATAATAAGTTCTTCAACTCTCAACAACTCAATCCCAAGGACTTATATCATAGTCACCACAGGACAATTCACCATAATCACATCATCTTATACTTTACTTACATATTTTGGATTGTTAACACTTAGGTCATTACTTGTAAAGTAAAATTTGAAGATAAACCAACTCTAAAAAGAATCACTTGAATTCACTTCACTCAAAGTATTGGGGAATTCAATTCGGGAGCTTTACAAAAATGCATAGCATTACTTATGCATAACTACATATTGCTTCTTTAAACATTAGTCCTTACCGGACCAATGATGCAGATTTTAGATATTGGATCTTATGTCATCTCGAAGACCGTGAGTGCATAATCTTGCAATCACAAAAGGCAAGTTCACACTTGCTCATGTCCTTTGATTATTTTCTGTAAAGTATTTTACAAATCCAGTGTTGTCATCACCTGCATTTGAAAAAGGTCCGAAAACACTATTTTCATAATAATATCATTATAGGTTTATTACCATGAGGTAATAACCTACTATAAAAGTTCCGGTGGTAAAGGAACATATTATCTAGGACTTAACAACCAATGTCGCCAGTGATTCTTGCGCCGTATATCACGCGTGTAACCATGAGATTTGGAATGGGACGGAGAATTCAGCTGTATCTTCTTCCTCTCGCATGTAGCCGGATGTGCAGGTCGTGGATGTTATCACTCGTAGCGTGCATATTAATTGGTAATTCGTAGAGGATATGCATCATATGGGTAGGAACCCTCAACGTCCCACGATAGTTCTGGCATCTAATGGTCTATACAAACCATTGTCGTAATTCAATATGTGGGCATGGTGTACACCAAGGAGGCATGCGAGGTCGCGAAGGGGGAAGTGATTGGCTTGGATCATCTACTGGGCCCCACACCATAGGAAGTGTGGACGGGAAAGATCGCCCGGTTGTGCAACAAGGATTTGATCTCTCATGGGAAAAGTAACGCACCTCTGCAGAGTGTAAGAACTGTAACTTGTTACTCCCTGTTCCGGGAAGGAGCTGCGAACGCGGCGGGAAAGGAACCCCATGAAGGTTCTAGTAAACCCGTGAAGGCTGACGAACATAGCTTTTCAGAATAAAAGCAACCTTTGAAGAAATGTTTATGAAAACTTGCATTGCCTACGACCTATGGTCTGTGGTTGTAGTTATAGGGCATAAAACACTCCTTTTCTAGTGGACTTGCTGAGTACGCTCGTACTCAAAGTATCTTCTTAACCCTTGCTAGGTTCTAAAGCCAGTACAGACGATGACTACATCAAATCATGCTCTAGGAATCATCATCAAAAGCTAAAGATCTTTAATTAAGTCAAGAAAGTCAACATATACAACAACTCAAGTGAAGACGAAGTCGCTGATTAGATAAGAATAGAATCTCTAGCCCTAGAACCCATTTTTGTAGTGTATTGCAATAACAGCAATGCCAGACCATTAGTTAAGATGTTAATCTTAATAGTATTATAGTTTTGGAGTTGTTTATTTTTTTATCCTTTTTTGTAAGAAGTTTCTTTCTCTCTCTTTAACCTAGAGTGTTCTCTGGATCTTGTGTAAAGAGTTGAGTTGTAACCTATAGTCATGTCTTGGACCTGCTGTGCTTCTGTTGTACCACTCTGAGGGATGTAATACTAGTGAACGGTGTTTCATTGGTGTTATGTCTACGACTATAGTGTACTACATCATGCAGTGGTATGCTGGGTCACTGCAGTTGGTATCAGAGCATATGCTTTGACCTTAGGATTAAAAAACCTTTTAGGAAGATCTGTAGGTTGGATAGTGACTAAAAGAGCCATCTTATCTTAACCAAATATTCATATGACTTGTGATGAGTATCCACTTGAGGATAACCTTGTCACACCTAAGTCAGATGCTTAAGTCATTATTTCTTAGGAGTAATTATTTTATCTTTTCTCAAGTATAGTGTTCTTTAGTGTTCTCCGAGGGAGACATAAACCACCAAGATACTGTAGGAAGTGTAAGACATCAATTGAAGCAGTGCTAATAGTATAGCTTAACCCTAGAATTTAAGTAATAATAGTAAACTTTTAGTGTCAGTTGATAACCAAAGACAACATGATGAATATCGTTAGGATCAATGTTGATGTAATGAGTAGTAATCATGTGGGATTCACTTGAGAATTTCACGTGATGAAGTGAAATTATGATAAGACTAAATGATAGAGCCATGAGAAATAAAGTCATCATGGCTAGATTAACTCTTAAATCATAATGTACAGGTAAAACATAATAAGATCATGGTGAGATTAGCTCTAAAACCATGATAAGAGTATAAATATGATGGGTAATTATTAAATTATCTTTAGATAGAGTAATAAGATAACTTGGTAGAATCAAGATTGAAGTCAAAGGTGTCATAAAATAGTGATAACTTTCAATCTTAGGGGTTCAAATAGAATCTGCTTAGTCATTTGGAGATATCATGTAAGGTTAGTTGGCTAGTAAAGAAAAGTTGAACATAGTTAATCATTCCAAAGGTGAAACCAAAGGTTAGTCAAAACCAAATTGAGACCACTTTGCTTATTATTATCCTGTTGCACTTGAGCAATTTGGGTAAATATTGAGATAAAGAATAGTTGGCTTTATGTGCTAAGTATCACAATGTAAACCTATATGAGGAGGTGTCATATACTACACAACTAAGCCTGAAATCTAGAGATATTATACTCAACTACTATATTCTGGGCTTAGAATATTGTGTGTGATATGTACCACATTTGGATTTATTTGTTTTTCTTGGATCTTCTTGATTGACTAGATCTGTACTTGAAGTTTGACTTGGTGTGCAAATGCATGTTGCCACATCTAGTCACTACTTGATGTTATGGACCTAGATAGAGTAAGGGAATTCGTGTAAGGGAGTGACGAATTTCAAAGACCAAAATGAAGACTTATATGAAGAATGAATCCAAGTGTAAGGATTATCCACTCAATTTGGAGGATGGATCAAGCTTAGATCCTTATTAGTCAGCAACAAGAAGTGATGAACTTAAAGTTTAATCAAAATAGGTAATTTTGCTAAGAAGTTAATGGAGTAATTATGCAAGTTCATGGAAGTATCATGAATAAATGCAAAGAAGTAGCTTTGAAACCAAAATGGTATTCAAGCTCTGACAATTCAGAGAGAATGCCAGAGGTATATCAGAAACCATAGGGTAATACATATACCCTAGGATGGTTCGCAGCTGGTAAATATCCGCAGCTAGTATTTGATCCACAGTTGGTATCTTGTCTGCAGCCGGTGTTGGTTGACATAGTTAACCAGATCATCTTAATGGTTGCATAAAAAGCATAAAATTTGGCCTAAGCTAAGTAAGACCTAAAGGAGTATAAAACTTAAGCGATCGTCTTTCGAGACTCCTCGCGAAAACTGACCTATCAAAGTGGAATGTCCACATTGTAAGTAAGATAAATAGTGCTGAAAGATTTGTTTCGGAGATCCACAAGTGTGTGGATGCACCGTACAATCTTTCATAAGACTCTAATTAGGTAAAGTATAAGCTGAACAAAGACCAACATTCTAATTATAAAGCCAATGGTTACTTTATACACGGTTTAGAGACCATTAGTAAACCCTAAGGGGAAGAGTAAACAATTTTTGGAAGTATTGTTATCTAACTTTCCAAATAAAGGTTGGATAAGAAGGACTAACCTATAACAAAAGCAAGCCTTATTTTCATAAGGTTAAAATATAATCATCAGAAAGGTACTCTCTGAAGTATGTCTGGATGAAAGATCGAAGTTTATTTCAAGGTAGTAGTACTTAAAACTTGAGGTAGTTAATCAATGGAAGTTAAAGAACTACTTCGGGTGATAAAAGATTAATCCTAACATACTAATTCCAGAAGAAACAACTCTTAAGTGATCCTTAAGAGGTAATAACCCACTCTTCTTTGATCCGTCTGAGGGCCGAGTGGCAGCCTCGACCCGAGCGGAAGTGCGATGTGTCTGGAAACTCGGGATCGTAAATGGATTCGGGTACCATTCTGATCGCCTCTTTCATGATCTTTTCTATGGGTAGAACTACTGTGAGCGGTCTAAACTTCGACCCTTCTTTCTTTCTTCATTTTAAAAAGGGGGAGCAAAGCCTGTTTTTTGCTCCCTCAATTGATAGATCAGGGCCCCTCCTGCCGGCCCGAACGAAAGGCTCTTTAAGGAAGTAGTCCCATCACTCTCGGGCCCGGCACCAACCAAGAGGAGGCGGGGCTCTCTCCAATCATTCCGAAGAGCCGAGATCTCGTAAAGGAAAAATTAGCTAGCTCAGCAGGTTTGGACCCGGGTGAATCAGTTCAGTGAAGGAAGAGAGCCTAAACTTAAGGCTTTTCCAAGCCTTGCCGATAGGCGCCTCATGGCTCGCTCAGTTCGCTCGCGGAGTTCTTAGATCAGTAGATCTGGATAGAGTCTCGCTCATAAAGGAAGAGTAGCGCGCTAGCGCGGCTCGCTTCGCTTTTCGACGCGGAGCTCGCTGCTGTCGAAGCCTGCTTCAAAAGTACAGGGCGTGCGTTAGCACCTTCTTCCAGTATTCTTAGCTTACTGTCTGCTTCCTGCCTGATCGGTGCTGACTGACTGTTCTTGCTTGTCTTGGGCCTGCTCTAGTTTTGGTGCTGCGGGTCGAATTTCGTGACTTGATGAAGAGGAAGCCGAGTATCTTTGGTCTTGAAGAAAAAAAAATCCAACCGCTTGCTCCTGCCCAACTCAGTCTCAGTCGTACCATAATGCGCCTGGACTCAACACTTTTCTTGCTCCAAGACCACCCTCTAGCCCTCATGTCAAATAGATGACAGAATTGTAAACAATCATAGAATGATTTAAGCTGAGGAACATAGAGGTCTCTCCCACCATTTTTGTAATATACCTCTGGAATAGTGTTGAAATCACACGCCACTAAGCAGGGGCCTAAACCAAGTGGTTTATCTTAGTGTGCTAGCCGCTGCTTCATTTCGTATAGCGATAACGCTTTCTCTTTCTTAGCGCTCCGGGCATGTGTAGAGAATAAGAAATTCCAATAGGTATGGACTAAATGTGTTCAAATCCAATCCTCGGAAGGAATATCAGTACAACTCATACAATGATGAATCAAAGATTAGTCTTCTGACTATAACTATTGGCTAATAAAAATTTAAAAACCCATTTTAGGGAGACTCCCTACACCTTACACAAAATAGTAAGGAAGTTCGTAGATCAAGTAAAAAGGTTGTATTAGGATACCTAATTAAGATAAAGATAAAGAAAAGACCACTATTTAAGGAGTTCATAATAAGGAAATATTCCTAAGGGAGTAAAGAAAAAAGGAATTTTGGAGTATTGGAGACAACATGATTATAATTGCCAAGTATGGTAGGAATTCAAGGAAAAGGATCTGGATAAAGAATGCTACAATTATTCCCATTGAGGTTACCATGGAATTGATACATATCGTAATCATTGCAAGGAAATTCCTTACTCCGAAACGTGAGAGTATGCGAACTTCGAGGACGAAGTTTATTTTAAGGGGGAGAGTCTGTAAACATCCCAGCAATAGAGCTTAGAAATAAGCTGAACACAGGGTTGTGCATTGCATTCATGCATAAGAAAATCTGGGTAATTTTCGCGCAAAACTAAAGAAGCTTTAAAGGGATCGATATCTCTCTTGTTCTGATAAGAAAATCAGAACAGGTGCGAAAGATGCTGACATGACCTTTAAATATTATATGTATTTTTGGAGGGGTAAAATTTGAAATTTACTTTGAATTCCAAATTCAATTCTAATTTTTAATTTGGAAATTCAGAAATAATAATGCAATAATTAAGTAAAGGGAAATGATTATAATATTGATATAAAAGAATCCTTTCTTACAAGAATACATTCAGTATTGCATTATTCTTTTACAATAAAAGAATAAGAGTAAATTACAATTAAGAAAAGAATTTTAATGATAAATAAGAATTAAATTCTTATTCAAAAGTAAGGTATAAACATTTAATAAATACAAGTTACAAATAAAACAATAATGGAATACTTTATTACATTGTTGTTGCAATAAAAAGGATAAAATAAAATTTACAACAAATATAAGAATATTTTACAATATTTATTGAAGATTCACATGAGTAAAGAATAAAACTTTACTTTTTTAAAAAAGAATACCTTAATACAAAAATATCATTAGTCAATATTACAACATTCTATATTACACAAAGGAAAGGGAAAATTACAAAAAAATAAGGAAAGGGAGAGTTCTAAACTATATTTCCTAAACTAAACTTTTGGTATCTGCTCATCTTCTTTTGTACCTGCAAAACAAATAAAAAAAGGATAAAAAAACAAAGAGAGGGGTTAATGTTAGTAATTTTGCTCTCAGTATGGCAATGAAATGCATTGCTATTCACATCATTGAGCATATTTAAATAGGGGCAAGTTTCACCAAAAGAATATCTGTTCTTATCAGAATGTTTTGCCTCAGAACAACCTCATTGGCAATGAACAAAAGAGGCAAGTTTCACCCTGGAAGAATAGTAAAGGAATCCATTCCACTTGGCAACACAAAAATAAAGCCAAACTTGAGATAATAACAACCAACTGAGTTGATCCATCCCAATAAATATCCCACTATTGAAACTTGAACCCAGGGGTCCCATTTGACAGCAGCATAGTCACAGCATGCAAGTGATGTGATGTCGACACAAGGAGCATTAAAGGGAGCACATAAAGGGAGAGCACACTCACCAGTACCACTGGTTAGCACATCAACAACCTCCTTACCCCTTTTCTGTTCATCACACTCAAGAACAGATTGCTCTCATAGCACCACAAGAGCCACCTAGATCCCCACCACAACACTTGTACCATGGTTGCTCTAAGAAGCCCTCCAATGGCAAGGCCAAGGTGGAGAAGGCCAAGCTATAGCTGCTGTAGTGGGTGGTCAAGTAACAGGAGAGGGGAGCAGGATATCATAGAACAATAGCAACTCATCAAGATCCATCACAAGGACAAGACTCCAGCACCACCCCATTTGTCAACACTATAAACAACAAGGTAGATGGGAGTATAACCAGATCTTGTAGCATCTGTTCTTATTTAGTTTTTGAAATGATATCCTTGAGAGTAAGGGAAATAATAACACATCCACCAATTCCAATTACCCTGCAACTACAACATGTCTAGGAGGATAAGAGGATTGTTTCTCTCAGTTTTGCATGGAAATGCCATGCAAAGTTCCTCATAGAGAATTAAAGCCATAAAGTAAGTATATGTTCTTATTTAAGCTTAGTGCCTCAGCCTTTGCATCATTGGCAGCCAAAGTTTCATCTTTGGTGAGTGAAATCCAGCAGCAGATCATGTTGCTATACATCACTACTGTGCACACTTAGTAGAGGCACCACAGTAGAGTTCTACAGCTAACAGAAGCTACCAAAATCACTCTCGAGAACCACTGAATAATTTCTTTCCAACCAAAGTTTTAAAAAGGTTATTCAAATGATTTCTTGTCGTGTTGCCATATCATATTCAGTAAGCAACACTATAGAAAAATCATCCCAAACAGATTTATATCATATTCCTAGTTAGAATTCTTAGGAATTAATATTCATATTTAATCACTTCACTGAATCAAAGTTTCAGACAAGCATAGAAGAATCACACTAGGGCCATAACCAGTAAGGCATGTTACTATAACCAAAATTCATACCTCAATTCGATTCAAAGACACATGTGCACATCATTGATCTATCAGAAATGGATAACCATCTAAAAATCATTTTTCTAGTTAAACAACTAGAAATCATATAAATTCCAGCAATGAAAAAATGTTGATGTATAATATCAATCATCATTAGAATATAATTTCAGTACTCACCACAATAATACTTTAGCATTTATACACCTGACTATCTGAGATAGATTAATTATCCTAAACATAGGAATAACACATGTCCAGTAACACTATTTGATCACAAATGATTTCCAGAACCAACAGGTATGCTGCCAGACTCTAAGTTAATCAGTAGCACCTGATCAACCCCACAGCCAACAGACTACTAAAATCAAGCCACCAATAAATAAACCTTCCTCCAACTGAAGCTCATTGTAGCACATAGCCACAGATTCCCTACTGTATTAAAAAGTGATCCCATATCACTGGGTTTGAACAACATCCAACAGGTGATACTAAGGAGAGAGAGAGATAAACGAAGGGAGAAGTAGATGTGGGGCAGAGGGAGCATACCTGGCGCCCGAGAAGCATTCACCACGGCATGGCGTGGCAGTGCCCGCGCGGCCAGGGTGATACTAACCCGGGGAAGTCTTGAAACCCCATCAACACCACCACGACCACCGTCCGACGCCGGGGTTACACCTACTGCCGTCCCACCGGCATCGGACTAGAATAGAATGAACCCAACTTCACCACCATCATATCACCACCAACATCGCACCAAACCACCCCGAATCACCATCAAAACATCACAAAAATACAGTAAAGTAAGGCACTGGAACCCTAGACGCACACAAGATGGATGGGACGAGCTCAAGGGGGGCTTTAAGAACAAATCCAGTTGGAGAGCCTGGTCGGCCTGGGGGAGGAGAAGCCCCGGCGACCATCAGCAGCGACCACAACGACCTACAACGTCGGAATCGGGCGAGCGACGACGTCGCCAGCAGCCAGAAGGGGGGGTGAATGCGTGTGGCGTAAGAGGAGGTGGATCGGGGAGACATGTAGAGGTGGTGTTTGACCCCAAGCCAGATGGGCCACATTGGGTCCAAATGGGCCCATTGGTAAACCTGGCCCAATTCCAAAGAATGACCAAACTACCCCTGAACATAAATTATACCCTAGAAAAATATAGAAAAATCCTAAAAATACATATGATATATCAAAATGTTCACAAAAATAGTATCTACCTAATAAAAATATAATTTTTAGTGTTTAAAATAAATTTAAAGTAAAATAATTATTAACACCATTAAATCTTAAATGAAATTTTATAAAATAAAACTAAAACCCAAAAAATAAATAAAAAATAATTTTTGTGTATGAAAATAACTTTACTATTTTATAAAAATACTAACTTAGAGTTTTACAAATAAAACATAAAACAAATATTTAAAGACACTTAATTCTTTGATGAATTTTATAAAAATAAAGATAATACTTAAAAATAAATAAAATTCATTTTTAAGGTCTTGAATAAATATATTACACTAGAATAATATTAAATATATTATTAGGAAAGTCTTTAATATTTTAAATAATAAATCCTACTCTAATACCTATTTTGTGAATTCTTTAAAAACAATTCTTAAATAAGAAATAATCACAATTCTTAGAAAACCTTTATTATTGAGAATCCCTTTTAAATAAACATTGGGTATCACCCATTTATATAATATGGGGAATAATCATTATATCTTAACCATTATTAACATAACTTTAAATTCTAACAAATTACTAAGTACGCTGACGGACATAGCTTTTCAGAATAAAAGCAACCTTTAAAGAAATGTTTATGAAAACTTGCATTGCCTACGACCTATGGTCTGTGGCTGTAGTTATAGTGTATCAAACACTCCTTTTCTAGTGGACTTGCTGAGTACGCTCGTACTCAAAGTATCTTCTTAACCCTTGCTAGGTTCTAAAGCCAGTACAGACGATGACTACATCAAATCATGCTCCAGGAATCATCATCAAAAGCTAAAGATCTTCAATGAAGTCAAGAAAGTCAACATATACAACAACTCAAGTGAAGACGAAGTCGCTGATTAGATAAGAATAGAATCTCTAGCCCTAGAACCCATTTTTGTAGTGTATTGCAATAGCAGCAATGCCAGACCATTAGTTGAGATGTTAATCTTAATAGTATTATAGTTTTGGAGTTGTTTATTTTTTTATCCTTTTTTGTAAGAAGTTTCTTTCTCTCTCTTTAACCTAGAGTGTTCTCTGGATCTTGTGTAAAGAGTTGAGTTGTAACCTATAGTCATGTCTTGGACCTGCTGTGCTTCTGTTGTACCACTCTGAGGGATGTAATACTAGTGAACGGTGTTTCATTGGTGTTATGTCTATGAATATAGTGTACTACATCATGCAGTGGTATGCTGGGTCACCGCATTATCCATCCGTAACATGCGAGTTATACCGGCTTCAGCATGTAAGTTACCCACCCAATAACATATAAGTTATCCACCATTATAAAATTATCCACAAATCACGTGTTAGAGATATGTAACTTTTGTTTACCCACAAGTTATTCATCAGTAACACGAGAGTTATTCATGCTTCATCATATAAGTTATCCACCCAATAAAATATAAGTTATCGATCACTATAAAAATTAACCACAGATAGAATATAAAAAATTATTCTAGCGGCTCGGCCTCGTCCCCTGTCGCCGCTCTCGCAGCATACGGACTACTTAACCTCGAAAGGCTACCGCATCCAACGTTAAACATAATAACTAGATTTAAGCTTTTTTCATACGATATAAATAAATAGGATTTTATGCTTAACCACCCACCACACATCACACTAAGTCATAGTAAAAAACGTGATGCGCAACCAGTATTCTAGCGGTTTAACTTGGTCGTCCATCGTTGTTACTGCGGCGTACGGGTGATGAAGCCTCGAAGAGTTTTAGGGTACCAAGGTTTCATTGCTCGTCGACACTAACACATTGATGGAAATAAAGCCTCGGTATCCTAACAACTAGTCTACTGTGTTCCAATTAAACTTGCTCAACACGTATACGAGAATGTCTCTATCCAACATGTTTATATGGTGGGTAAGTTATGTCTTACTGGGTGGATAACTTACATATTATAAAATGGATAACTCGCGTGTTTGGGGTGGATAATTTTTTGGTCCGAATTTTTTTTCATCGAAATATATCAACATGAGATCTGGTTTTGAAGATCTCGTCGCGACTAGTCTGACGGTAAAAAATGAAAGGGCATTTATTATCATAATCACTTTTGGTGTTCATTAACAACAAGTAGATCATTTTACAGTATGTCATTGTCCACATGTTAGTATAATGATAAATGAAAAGCACCCTCACTCTTGGGAAAAGACCATAATCATGTGTCACAGTTCTGGAAACTCTAGACCGGAGTCTCCGGTCTGCCAAGACCGGAGTCTCCGGTGTGGTCTGGAGTTTCCGGATCTGTCTCCGGTAGTGACTTTAGGATCTGGGCTGGGACATTCTGTCTGGGGTCCGGAGCCTGCTCTGGAGGATACTCCGGAGTCTCCAGTGTTGGATCCGTCCGGAGTCTCCGGTGTTGGTAGACCGGACTCTCCGGTCTTGTTGGGTCATTCAGATGGGCGGTCCGGAGGCTGGTCCGGAGGTTGGCCGGAATCTCCGGTGTAGACCGGAGTCTCCGATCTGACTTTTCTCCCACGATCAGAAAACGGTTCGTGGAGGGGGCTGCCTATAAAAGGGGACCCTTATCTTCTTCCTCCAGTTGCTCGAGCTGCTCAAGAACACCAACCCCATTAGAGCCACCAAATCTACAAGATCTCTTCATCCAACCATTCAAAGTCATTGATCTTTGGAGAAACGAAGGAGGAGGCCTTGATCTACATCTTCACCAAGAGAGATCTTCGTTTCCCCATCATTCACTTGAGGGCCCCCAAGCTCTAGTGTTTCATTGGAAACCCTAACTTTTATTTGGTTCTTACAAGCTTGTCTTTGATTTGTCTTGACAGCTTGCTTGTATTTGGGAGCCTCCAATTAAGTTGTGGATGTGTGCCCCGAACTTGTTGTAAAGGTGTCGGCTTCCACCTCGAAGGTTGCCGGTATAGTGGAAGGTGGATCGAGCCCGTTGGGGTGAGGTTCATCGGAGAACAAGGGAGGCCTCTCGTGGCGTTGGTGGTTTGAAACCACCCCCTCTCCAAACGTAGACGTACTTCCCCTCAAAAGGAAGGAACTACGGGAAACAAATCCTTGTGTCTCCACGTCCACTCCTTTGGTTACTTCTATCCTTTACCGCACTTTAGTTACTTGTTCTTGCTTAGTGTTGTGATAATCATTGCATGGTTGACATATAGGTAAATTCACCATAGTTGCATAATCTAGAGAATTTACCTTTCTTGTCAAGCCCTAATTTGAAAAAGAAGAAAATTTGAAGTAGCACCTATTCACCCCACCTATAGGTGCCCATACGATCCTTTCAATTGGTATCAGAGCCTCGGCTCTTTATTTGGGCTTTACCGCCTAAGAGAATATGGGTAGCCAAGATGGGAAAGATGATGGTGAGCATACTACGGTGACCATGGAATATCTCAAAAACTTGGAAACAAGGTTGAGCTCTTCCTTGGTCAACGAAGTCAAGAAGATGCTTGAGCAACTCCTTAAAGACAAAGATGGCTCATCATTCCCTTCTCCTCAAGGGGATCCTCCATCCGTTTTACCTAAAGGGGATACTCCCATATCCCCCAAGGATAGAATGGTTAGGGGTAAACAAGAAAACACTAATTCCTCCACATAAAATGATGGTGGGAAGGGTGAGCACCGTGATTCATGGTACTCTCCCGACTCTCCAATCCCTCACCCTCATGTATACAATAGAGGTGACCCACCTAAGCTTGAAGAATCTGCTACATTTTCTCAATGACAATCACTAATGAGAACTCATGTGCGCAAATATTGCATTGAACTATGGAACATCATCGAGCATGGACTCTTTATTGGGGATCCAGACAACTTGACAAGAAGGGAGGTCGTCAATAGTCAACTCAATTCCACTGCCTTGCACATCATTCAACAAGGTTTAGGTACAAAATATTATCCACACATTGAGCACTTGAGCATTGCCAAGGAAGCTTGGGATGCCCTCACTGTTTTGTTTGTTGGAAATGAGAGTATGAGGAGGAACCGATATGATGCTCTAAGCAATAAAGCCGAAGGCTTCTATATGAAAGAAGGTGAAGATCACGAAGACATGTACCGAAGGATCAAGACCACCACCACTGCTTTTAGAAACGTGGGTGCCTCACATATGGATGATGCATGGATAAAAAGGAAATATGTGAGTGCACTCATGCCTTTCGAGCCCACCGACTTGAAGAGTCTACAAGGAAGACACAACTACCATCTCATGACCTCAAATGAAGTTATGCAAGAGATGGTCGCCTTCAAAGTTGCCGCCAAGGATTCCAAAGATGCTCGTGCCCGTGCCCTTGGTATGAGCAACGTTGTCAATGTTGCTTTGAAGGCCAAAGTTGTGGACCATGGGGATGAAGATGATAGTGATGAAGGGCTCTCCATGGACCACCCCGATGAAGTCAAGATTGCTAATAGTCAATATATGGCCTTCTATGCAAAGAACTTTTGGAAGAACCCCGCCAAGGCCAAGATGGAAATGCAAATAAAAAGCAACCCAAATGGGAAAAGAGAAAATACAAATAGATTGAGAACTTGCTTCAATTGTGGTGATCGCTATCACTTTGTAGCAAGTTGTCCCTATGAGAAGAGAGAAGATCATGGGGGTAAGCTTGTGTTGAATAAGACTCTCAAAGCACCTTACAAGAAACCCTTCATCAAGAAGAATACCATCAACAAGAAGTCGGGAGAAATTGTCTTGATCACTCATGAAGAATACTCCTCCGACAATGAAGATGATGAAGAAGAGGAAGAGGAAACGTCTAATGGTGTGGCGGCTCTAGCTACTACCTCTACTCCGACATTCTCTCTCTTCGATTCTCCAAATGAGAATTCTCCCATCAAGAACGTCACTTGCCTTATGGCAAGGGGAACGGAGGTATCATCATCATCTCACTCCACTCCCTTAGCTAATGATGAAACCGATGATGAGATGTCTCTTGATGTTAAAAAGGAATTAATTGCTTTTGATGAGTTCATGACTAAACTACAAGGGGATGCTAAGATACATTTTGGTAACATTCTAGATCGACTTTCCCACACACAAGAGCTCCTAGATGTAAGATGTAAACTTGGGCATGAACACATGATTGAACTAGAGGCTCTAAACAATGCTCTAGAAGAAGAACAAGAGACTAGGTTGTCTCTTGAATTAAAACTTGAAGGGCTTGATGAGGCAAACAATGTTATTGTTAACAAACTCATCAAAGAGCGTGATCATGCTATTGCTAAATACAAAAGGGCTAAAAAGGACAAGGTTGAGTTTGGTGTGGTTCATGAAAAACTTGCCGAGGACTTTAGTTTGCTTAACAAGGCTCACAAGGCTGTGAAAAGTGAACTCTTGTCACCCACAAAGTCCCATGAAATGCTTCAAACTCAATTGGCCAATATTCCTTCACCTAGTAACTTCATTCCATCTAGTAGTACAACTATTCTTGAAGAGAATGCTAGGTTGAAGGGGGAGCTTGCTAAGGCCACATTTCCACAAGGCAACAAGTCCATTGATGATCTTTTGAGTAAGCAAAGGCCTAGTGGTGATAAAGGGGGCATTGGTTTTGTCTCCAATACTAAGAAGAAGAAGAACAACAAGAAGAAGAAGGCTAAGCCCACACAAGAAACTAACAAGGCCGTTGTGGGTAGTAAGACCACAAGTGGTAAAACTATGTCTCATGATGAATTTGCGGGTAGTGCTAACCCTCACTATGTTCTAATGCGTGATTATTATGGTGATGTGTATGCACAATATGTTGGCCCATATGATGGTTATATTGCTCGGTCCATTTGGGTTCCCAAGACCCTTATTGCTAACAAAAGAGGACCCATTGAAAAATGGGTACCTAAAAATTAGCTTGATCTTTTGTAGACATATGCTTCCGGCGGGTAAAAGTGGGTGCTTGATAGTGGTTGCACAATTCATATGACCGGAAGCTCATCTATTGTCAAGGACTTAAAGCCAAATGATGATCAAATCACCGTGACATATGCCGACAAGTCAAAGTCTAAGGTAATGGGTTTCAACAAGGTTGTGGTTGCTCGCGACATTACACTCGTGAATGTCATGCTTGTTGAGACCCTTGGATACAATTTACTTCCAGTCCGTGCTCTTGGAAAGATGGTTTTTGCCGTCTTTATTGATGATGATATTGTGGTCCTCATGTGGAGCAAGTCTCTCAAGGTCGCTTTCGTTGGGTACGTCGAACATGACTTGTATGTGGTGGACTTTTCGAGGCAAGCCACTACAAGTGCGATGTGCTTATTCGGAAAGGCCGATGTGGGTTGGTTATGGCATCGCCGACTAGCCCATGTCAATATGAGAACTTTGAAAAGTCTCCACAAGGAGGGCCATATTGTTGGAATAAAAGAAAATGTTTCCTTTGCTAAAGATCGTGTTTGCAGGGCATGTGTTCTAGGGAAGATGCATGATGCTCCTCACAAGCCTAAGAATCGCATCAAGTCCACCAAGATCTTGGATCTCCTCCATGTGGACCTCTTTGGTCCTCCATATCATGCAAGTATTGGTGGGAAGAAATATTGCTTGGTGATTGTTGATGACTTTTCAAGATACTCTTGGGTTTATTTCTTCAAGTTGAAGAGTGAGTCTCAAAAGACCTTCATCGACTTCATCAATTTGGTCCAACGGCAATACAATGTTCCCGTGTTGATTATAAGAAGTGACAACAGCACTGAGTTCAAGAACTACACCTTGAATGATTTTCTTAGTGATGAGGGGATTAAACATCAATATTCCGCTGCATACACCCCTCAACAAAATGGTGTGGCCGAAAGGAAGAACCGGACTCTTATTGAGATGGCTAGGACCATGTTGGCGGAATTTAAAGCTCCATGTAACTTTTGGGCCGAAGCCATCTCCACCGCATGTCATGCTTCAAACCGGATCTACCTCCGCAAAGAAATCAACAAGACTCCATATGAAATACTTACCGGTAACAAGCCCAACATATCTTACTTCCGGGTGTTCGGTTGTAAGTGTTTCTATCTCATAAAAGGTGTTCGTTTGTCGAAATTCGAGTCTAAAGCATTAGAGGGTATTTTTGTTGGCTATGGTCTCGAATCTCACACTTATAGAATCTATGATAAGTTCTCCGGAGCCGTCATAGAATCTTGTAGTGTGACCTTCGAAGAATATGATGGTCCCCAAGGGGGCGTGTTGATGCTTGTGATGCAGATGATGAAATGCCTCAGGATGCCATAGGAAGAATGGGTGTGGGATATATCTGCCCCATTGAGGAACCCCTTATGGCGGATCGAGAAGAACTATGCTCCACTCATGTGGAGCCCTCATCTTCACAACATCAACAAGCTCCATCCACCAAGGAGGACAATGACTCAAGCCAAAGACAATATGTAGACCCTCAACACGATGATCATAGTGACAACTCTAGTCAAGGGGAGCTTGATTCTTTCGCCCGGGTATCAAGTGGTGCCAAGGCAATTGCTCAAGGAAGATCCGTACAAACTGCTTTGAAACAAGCTCAAATTGATGCTAGAAGAACACTTGATCATGACCAAGGTCAATCTTTGCCTCTAGATGAAGAGGTTCCAATGATGATTAAGGTCAAGTTAATGGTCAAGACGAGGATCAAAATGATGAAGAGGGTCCCCCAATAAACAACACAGAGATCCACGCTCGTCGCGAAGCTAGAAAGGAAAGAATGTTGGAATTAAGAGACCACTCTCTACAAAATGTAGTTGGTGATCTAAGGAAAGGTATTTCCATAAGAGCACAATTAAAGAGGTTCAGTGAACACCAAGCACACATCTCCATGATTGAACCAAAGAAAGTGTGGGAAGCTCTTGAAGATTCGGATTGGTTAGAAGCTATGCACAAAGAACTCAACAACTTTGAGAGAAACAAAGTATGGAAGTTAGTAGAGAAGCCAAAGGATTGCCGCAATGTTATTGGAACAAAGTGGATATTCAAGAACAAGCAAGATGAGCATGGAATCATAGTAAGAAACAATGCTAGATTGGTTGCACAAGGGTTCTCTCAAATTGAAGGCATTGACTATGGAGAGACATATGCACCCGTGGCTCGCCTTGAGTCCATCCGTATCCTTCTTGCTTATGCGGCACATCATAACTTCAAGTTGCAACAAATGGATGTAGAAAGTGCATTTCTTTATGGTCCACTAAATGAATTGGTATATGTTAAGCAACCCCCGGGATTTGAGGACCCCAACTGCCCAAACCATGTATAAAAACTTGATAAGGCGCTCTATGGGCTCAAGCAAGCCCCACAAACGTGGTATGAGCACCTTAGAGAGTTATTGTTTGACCGTGGATTTGAGGTTGGGAAAATCAATCCCACTCTTTTTACTAAGAAAGTCAATGGGGAGCTTTTTGTATGCCAAATATATGTTGATGATATTATCTTTGGCTCTTCTAACAAAGCTTTTAATGATGAATTCTCAAAGCTTATGACTAGTAGGTTCCGGATGTCTTTGATGGGGGAGTTGAGAGTATTTCTTGGTTTTGAGATCAAGCAAGTTAGAGGAGGGACATTCTTCAATCAAGCCAAGTATACTCAAGATATGCTCAAGAGATTCAAAATGCAAGATTTAAATGGAGCTCCTACTCCCATGGCTACAAAGACTCATCTAGAACAAAATACAAATGGTAAAGATGTGGATCAAAAGGTATACCGGTCTATGATTGGTTCTTTGCTTTACCTTTGTGCATCTAGACCCGATATTGTGTTGAGTGTAGGTGTGTGTGCAAGATATCAAGCGGCTCCTAAAGAAAGCCATTTAATGGCGGTCAAGAGAATCTTTCGATATTTGGTTCATACCCCATTTTATGGTCTTTGGTATCCTCGAGGCTCAACATTTGCTCTTTGTGGATACACGGATTCGGATTGGGCGGGTGACAAGGATGATAGAAAATCAACATCCGGGGATTGCCAATTCCTTGGTAGGTCCTTGGTATGTTGGTCTTCCAAGAAGCAAAATTGTATATCTCTCTCCACCGCCAAAGCCGAGTATGTGGCAGCTGCTAGTGCTTGCACCCAATTGCTATGGATGAGGCAAACTTTAAAGGAATACGGTGTCCATTGTGACAAAGTGCCTCTTCTATGTGACAATGAAAGTGCCATCAAGATTGCCTACAACCCGGTGGATCACACAAGGATAAAGCATATTGAGATTCGCCATCACTTCATTAGAGATCATGTTTCTCGAGGTGATATTGATCTATCATATGTATCAACCAAAGATCAACTTGCCGATATCTTCACGAAGCCACTTGATGAAGCAAGGTTTTGCTACTTGAGGAATGAACTAAATGTCGTAGATTCAAGGAGCTTGACTTGATTTTCTTGCACTCTCACCTATGTTTCAACTCATATTTGGTTTAGGTGTAGGCATGGATATAGGAGGAGTGCGGTCCTAATTGATTGGACCATCCCTCCCCCCATTATGCCCAAAGCAATCAAAATCATTCCTCTTAATATCATTTAGTGATATGTGAGCTTAATGATGATTTTTGGTAATGGACCCAAGATATATCTTCGTGGTGCCAAGCCAAGTATACTCAAATATGGTGGCCTAGGCCACCGCCCTCTCTCATTCGAGAGGTTGATACTTACTCATGTTTGTCATTTGCTTGATTCTAGTCTCTTGGAGCTTTTCTGAATATTTTTGTGAATTTCTATGGCTCTTGTTGGTTCTTCATAGTTTGATGTCTCAACCCAAGCCCTATCCCTATCTTAAAAACTGTCTATCTCTCATATATGTCCCTAAAACACCTTTCCTGGAACTTTTGGTCGAGGAGGACCGGAGTCTCCGGTGTACATACACCGGAGTCTCCGGTGTAGACCGGAGTCTCCGGTCTAGACGGTTTATGTCACTTAAAGAAGGGGGGGCGGGGTGAACTGGTACAGCAGTTCCTCATTCTTCACCCCGTCCCCTACATCCAAACCCGTTGCCTCCTCTTCCAAAAATCCTCCCCAGAGGTCAAGAAGCCCCCGGGATCCGCCGTGCCGTCGGCCAATCTTCCCTCCTCCTCCATTGGGTCATTCCCACCGGAGGAATTGATCCCATGGACAGATCCGGTACCTCCCCTCTACTTTTCTCTCCTAGGGTTCATCCCTTGATGTGTTTTTGAGGATTGGTGCTGATTTGTCCATTGAAATCACTTGATTGCGTGCACTTTAGTACTTTAGCCTTGTTGCATTGCCCGATCTGCTAGATTCACCCCCACAGGCATCTCCCCATCTCATGCCCGAGCCTCCCGACCTGAGATTCCGGACCCAGGTCCGGAGACTCCGGTCTCCAGGACCGGAGACTCCAGTCTGAGCCGGAGACTCCGGTATGAGGTGCGGAGACTCCGGTGTTGGGTGAATCAAAACATACCAGAAATGCATCAAAGCTCTTGTACTACATTCTTGGGGCATATATACTCATCTCCATGCTATCTCCCTCACTGCTATTCACAGGTGATGGTTCTAGTCGTCCTCG
Organism: Avena sativa; assembly: GCA_916181665.1. Lineage (NCBI taxonomy): Eukaryota > Viridiplantae > Streptophyta > Magnoliopsida > Poales > Poaceae > Avena > Avena sativa. The sequence continues at coordinate 409,394,844 of OV702281.1, read as the reverse complement.
TCGTACCAAGGCCAAGTCCCAAAGGGGCAATCCTCACTATGATGAAGCTCGGGGTCAATTCATCGTGCCTCCGTCCAACCGGAAACAGCAGGCACGTGATGTAGCCTACTTGAAGAGGGACCAGGAGAGGGCTGAACGGGAGGACCATGCCAAGAAGGCCAAGTATGACAACCTTCAATCCTTAGCCAAAATGTCTAAAGAGGAGTACCGTGATCTAAGAAAGACAGATTTCTATGCACTGCCTCGTACCAGTGAGGACCCTCGTTACTGGAGGAAAGAACAGGCTGTGTTCATGAAGGATGTGTATGGTGTACTCACCAAATCACCTGTCTGCCCTCAGAAGTTCATGAGTGTTGAGCAAATGCGCCTCAGCCCCTACTTCAATGATGCCCTGTGGATCTGTGAGAAGCTGGGACTGTATAACTTGATGGAACTATGTGAAGACTACAATATCCACCTTGTACAGCAGTTCTATGCCACCGTTGTGTTTGGGTCTGATCTTGACAGGACCATGGTGTGGATGTCTGGTACTACTCGCTGCACAGCCACATTTCATGACTTTGCCAACATCATCTTTGAGACCTTTCATGGAGTATCCACTCCCGTTGGACTACGTATGCACTCTGCAGCTTTGGGTGAGAACAAGTTGAAGTTGGCACCTCTGTATGATGATGGTGTTGTGGGGGGGGATCCAAGGGACTCAAGACCCTCTACAACCTTATGCTGAGGATTTTTCGTCATACCATTGCACCAAGTGCTGGGAATGATGATGCAATTAGGGGTGGGCTTGTCAACCTTCTGTACCACACTCACCGGACCTTCAATGCTGGACCTGAGGCAGATGCTGCACCTATTGATGTGATGGACTTTATTTTCGAGGAGATGTTTCATGTCATTCTTTACAAGAAATCTCCTCCATATGCACCTTTGGTTATGAGGCTCATAAACTCCCAGGAGCATGATTCTCCATATGGCATACCACCACACCTCACTGAGCACACTCTGGTCACACTGCAGCAGAAGGGGCGTATGGGGCCTGCTCCGAGGCGTCGCTATGGGGATGATGATGAGGAGATTGAGACTGAGAGGGTTCCCTCTCCACCTAGAGTTTGGAGGAAGAATGCCTCCAATGCCCCTATGCCCACTATGACTCGAGACTATGTGCATGAGCGGGTCAAGAAAGCCAGCTTTTGGGAGAGGACCCTTCGTTGCATGAACGTCGACATCCGCAAGCAGCATGTATCCTACCAAAGCAACCGCCGCATTGAGAAGCTCCTCAAAGAGATCAAGGAACATGGTGCTGAGGAAGGTGAGGATGAATACAATGATGAGCATGGGGCTCAGCAGTCCACAGAGTCTAATCATACACTCTCATTTGGGGCATGGAATGCCCAACAGGATAGTCTGGTGGATTGGAAGACGTTTGCTGATGTCACCTCCGGGTTCGGGTACCAGGGTTCTTCCTCTTCTCGCCCTCACGGCAAAGGTCCTGATGTCCCTGAAGACGATGATGATGACTATGATCAGGATGATGATGACTAGGATGAGGATGAGGATGCCGAGGATGACGAGGATGACGATGGCTACTGAGCTATTGGGGGCGCTAGTGTAGGTCTTTTCCCTTTTTCGGCGTTTCGATGCCAAAGGGGGAGAAGACACTCTCATCGGTTTACATGGGCTTGGGATTTGGGATTTGCGACTATCTGTCTTTATTTGCCTTTTATTTGCCATATTCGAACTTGAACTTTATGTGTGTTATTTGCTGTTCATGTGTGTGAATATGACTATGTGCTTGTGTGCACCATCTATTGTAACTCATGTGAGATCTATGTGTGCTACCGTTGATACTATCTATCTTGTATGATTTACTTAATTTTTCTTGTTGCACATAGTCAGGGGGAGTCCCACATATATATATTTTATTCCATGCAAATCACTTGTTGTCATCGAACACCAAAAAGGGGGAGATTGAAAGGGCATTTATTGTCATAATCACTTTTGGTGTTTGTTAACAACAAGTAGATCATTTTACAGTTTGTCATTGTCCACAGGTTGGTATAATGATAAATGAAAAGCACCCTCACTCTTGGGAAAAGACCACAATCATGTGTCACAGTTCTGGAAACTCCAGACCAGAGTCTCCGGTCTGCCAAGACCGGAGTCTCCGGTGTGGTCCGGAGTTTCCGGATCTGTCTCCGATGGTGACTTCAGGATCTGGGCTGGGACATTCTGTCTAGGGGTCCGGAGCCTGCTCCGAAGGATACTCCGGAGTCTCCGGTGTTGGATCCGTCCGGAGTCTCCGGTGTTGGTAGACCGGACTCTCCGGTCTTGTTGGGTCATGGAAGAGCTGGGTCATTCAGATGGGCGGTCTGGAGGCTGGTCCGGAGGTTGGCCGGAATCTCCGGTGTAGACTAGAGTCTCCGGTCTGACTTTTCTCCAACGATCAGAAAATGGTTCGTGCAGGGGTCTGCCTATAAAAAGGGACCCTTATCTTCTTCCTCCAGTTGCTCGAGCTGCTCAAGAACACCAACCCCATTAGAGCCACCAAATCTACAAGATCTCTTCATCCAACCATCCAAAGTCATTGATCTTTGGAGAATCGAAGGAGGAGGCCTTGATCTACATCTTCACCAAGAGAGATCTTCATTTTCCCCTCATTCACTTGAGGGCCCCCAAGCTCTAGTGTTTCATTGGAAACCCTAACTTTGATTTGGTTCTTACAAGCTTGTCTTTGATTTGTCTTGACAGCTTGCTTGTATTTGGGAGCCTCCAATTAAGTTGTGGATGTGTGCCCCGAACTTGTTGTAAAGGTGCCGGCTTCCACCTCGAAGGTTGCCGATATAGTGGAAGGTGGATCGAGCCCGTTGGGGTGAGGTTCATCGGAGAACAAGGGAGGCCTCTCGTGGCGTTGGTGGTTTGAAACCACCCCCTCTCCAAACGTAGATGTACTTCCCCTAAAAAGGAAGGAACTACGGGAAACAAATCCTTGTGTCTCCGCGTCCACTCCTTTGGTTACTTCTATCCTTTACCACACTTTACTTACTTGTTCTTGCTTAGTGTTGTGATAATCATTGCATGGTTGACATATAGGTAAATTCACCATAGTTGCATAATCTAGAGAATTTACCTTTCTTGTCAAGCCCTAATTTGAAAAAGAAGAAAATTTGAAGTAGCACCTATTCACCCCCCCTCTAGGTGCCCATACGATCCTTTCAAAAACGGATCTTAAATTGGAAAAACGGTTTGATCTACAAAATATTTTGAATGTTTGAAATGATTCTAATACAGCATGCGTTCACACTTCCTTCCAGGATTGGCAAACTACCGACCGGTCTGAGAGTAGATTCCCCGAAAAAATCTATTGCTCCTAATTACCTAATCTTTATTTCTATCTCTACTACTAATAAAAGAGCAAACCTTTTCTTTTCTAAAGCCACCCCATCAACTGCACAAGGAACAATTAAGGTCATTGGATTATTGGAGAACCAACTTGTGGTTGCATGGTTAGAAGGGCAGTGGTACCCCCAGCTCATCAGAGTTCAAACCACAGGTTTGACGCTTGTGTATCTCGTAAAGACGGAATATTCTTTTGGTGAGAGACGACGTTTCCATGGCATAACAGCCACCGCCGCCGTGACAGAGGAGTTGTCCCTTACATCGCTCCATGCATCACATTGACCAGCGGCGCCAGAGCCTCATCAACATCCCTTGTGATGGCTTGAGCCTTGAATCCATGGACGTCGGAATCTAAATCAATGATGAGTGCCACGGATTGATGCGACTCGCTAAGGGTGAAGGACGAGGCAACAACATCCGTATCCTGAGACGTATGGAAGGGTATGGACGAGCCTCTCCGTTTCAGCATCTCTTTTCTATAACATTTTTTCAGCTACTGAGACGTATGGAAAGGTATGGAGTGTGATTTTTGAACTGATGGATCAAAGGTATATATATGTACTCCTTGCGTCATACTCATAGGCAATCTTGGTGGAGCATTATACTGGATCCTAGGCAAAGGTAACACCATCTTCAGTGTGAAACAATTTTCTCATTTTTTGTTCTTGCGAGCATTCATGTTTCAACAACACTTGCATAGGCCAGGGTGATCTTCCCCCTTTTCAAAAAAAATGTTTCAACAACACTTGTACTGAAATTTGATAAAGCCAACTAATTTTTTTTGGAAAGATTTAAAATATTGTCAGTGGATAACCTCCATGTTGAATTATCTACCTATCCCACACACGCAACACATTGTCGAGTCAAGTGAGTAAAAAAACTATTTCAAAAAAATACTTGACCGATCTCCTCTTTTTGGTTGTAGGTTTACATAAGAAGGAGCAATTAGACAGAGAAAGGCCCAAGCTTTTATTGAATCTTTGCTTCAACATGTTGTTTCTTTGTTTTTATCGGAAAGTTTTGCAAATCTGATGCTATTATTTGACTCCGAAGTGGATGTGAATATTGCGGCAATTAAGGCTCATATAAGTGATCTTGACGACAACATAAATCCATTTTCATGGGTCTATGCAGTATGAATGTTTCAACCAGGCTCGTATAAGTTACTCTATGTTTTATTGTATAGCTTTTGATGTTCATTTGGCATTAAATTGTTAATACTATTATTGCCACAAATCAACCTGAATGAGAAACGTTAGCTTATCTGAACTGGTAGTATTGAATTTTATCAAACCAACTATACATGCCATAGCTCATGATTGGTAAACATAGCAGATTTCTGACCTAGTGGCGAATAAAGTTTACAATGTAGGTGCCTCTGATTTACACCTGAAGTTTAGCCTTTTTTTATAATGCTAATCCTGACATACTGTGAGTTAGTGTGAGTTAGTAGTTCATATATTTTCTTACCATCTACTGGTATCAATGATCATCCTTTGCGGGGGGAGGGGGATTGCATTCGATATAGCAGAGGACTGATATTTATCTGGCACCATAGCAATGGTTTTCTATGGTTATTGGAATTTTCTCAGAGCATTATCTGCAGTTGTCATGTCAAGTCTTCAAATAATTTTAGAAATGTAGTCATCTTCTATGCTTTTTAACTTAGTAAATCACATAGCACCTGTACGGTTGGAAGATTGCCAATGCATCCTATTTTATATCATTCTGGAATCTGGTGCTTTGCCAAAGTAGATAAATGACAATGTTAGCCGAGTGAGGCCTGATGAGATGATTCCAGTGAGAAAGTAGAAACTTCAAACATGGAATTATATCATAAGCGCATTGGGGCTTAACTAAGTATTTACATGAAGCTTCAGTGCAGAAGAGCGAGGGAGAGACAATTTATAATTACTAGAAACCCACCACTTATATCCAAGTAACCATTTGCCTTATAATACTTATGCCCATTATATAGATACTATTTTGATAATGTATGTATAAATAGCCGGGCTGATTAGTTGGCCAGGGAGATGGGTTGTCAAAGGATCGTGATTGAAATGGACAACGGGTCTGCGGTGACAAGGCTAGTGATGAGACGAGGAACAATTTGGTTTTAGAGCCACTGATTGAAGGTTGTTTAGTGCGAAGTGAAGGCCGCTGCAATGTCGTGGCACCATCGTAGTACCACATTTGTTAAATACCCTCCACTTTTCATAAAAGATATTGAAATAGAAAACTGGTGGTATAATTGGTGTGAAATGATGAGCAAGTTGTGGAAATGATGTGCTTAATACAAACAGATCAGCAATTGGGTATGTATATTTAGGGAGTGACTATTGAGCATGTAGCTGTTTTATAATTGAGAAACGGACACATTTTGAGCCAATGAGAAAATAACAGCTGTAAGACTAAAATGGGTAAAAAATAATAAAGAAAGTGTTTGTTTTCAGTTTGATCAAATGGATATATTTTCCTCAGCCCAACATTGAGTTGTAGAACCTAAATATTTCAACCCAATGGAAAGAATTTTGCACTTTATTCATTAGAAAGCATCCATACACAGAATTTGCCTAATACATTCTGGAGTAGAATAGGAAACAGCATGTGAAACAACAAACTCACAGTACATAGGTAGTATGCAGCAACATTCAACAAATGCCTAACATGATGAAAAGAAATTGATGAAAAGCTAGGAGCAAGAAGCTTGATATCTGCTGATGACCCACAAGTATAGGGGATCGCAACAATCTTCGAGGGTAATAAAGCCCAATTTATTGATTCGACACAAGGGAGTCAAAGAATATTTATAAGCCTTAACAACTGAGTTGTCAATTCAGCTGCACCTGGAAATAGTCTTGCTCACAGCAGTTTATCAGTAGCAACAGTTTTGTAGTAGCAATAGCAAAGTAACAGCAGTAGTAAAATAAAGGCAGTAGTAACAATAGTAGTAAACAGCAGGATTTGAGTGCGGTAGGCATAGGGATGGATGGACGGGCGTTGCATGGACGAGTCTATTCATGTAATATCAAGATCTATGGCAATTGCAGATAAATAAGATAAAGTATCCAAGTATTAAATAATCATAGGCATGTATTCCATATATAGTCATACATGCTCGTAATGAGAACTTGCACAACATCTTTTGTCCTGCCATCCCGTTGCAGCGGGGCCTTAAGGGAATCTACTGACAATTAAGGTACTCCTTTTAATAGAGTACCGGAGCAAAGCATTAACACTCCGTGAACACATGTGATCCTCATATCACATCCATCCCCTCCGGTTATCCGAATTTCTGTCACTTCGGGGCCTTTGGTTCCGGACAATGATATGTGTAAACAACTTGCAGATAAGATCACAAACAATACTATCATCATGAATCAATAACATGTTCAGATCTGAGATCATGGCACTCAGGCCCTAGTGACAAGCATTAAGCATAACAAGTTGCAATAAAGTCAAATGGCACTAATAAAGATACTAGGCACCATGCCCTAACAATCTTATCCGATTACATGATAGATCTCATCTAATCCCTACCATCCCCATAGCCTACAACGGGGGATTACTCACTCATGGATGGGGGAAACATCTTCTGATGCTCAAATGAAAAAGTGTTGAACTAACGAAAGTTAGCTAACATACTGGGGGATTTATTTATAAATTCTGAGCTCAATCCGAGTTACAGAGCCTCCTCGCGAAATTTTTTGGTGGAGGACAGAAATCTGTTTCGGGACAGCAACTCCCCAAATCTTACTTCCCTCTCATTAGAGGTCATTCTTGGCACAAAAAACAAACAAAAAGGATAAGGAGAGGTCATTACAGGAGTAATAACTTCCAAGACTCAAGGAAGCTCTTGGGTTATCTCCCAACAAGTACTTTTCTTTAACGCCTTTAAGTTAGGCACAAGAAGCAAGAAGAATCAAGTATTTTCAAATGAGGAAGCATGAACATTCATACTTGCAAAATCTTCAACTATGAAAGGTATCTCATACAAATGGGTTTTGGAGGATCATTTCCCATCTCTCTTTGGTCTACTACCTTCATCAAAAAGATTTTTAGGTGCAATCCAATCAAAGTTCTTTTCAAAGGCTTCATGCATTCCAACAAGCTTAAAGGGTATGGGATATTGAATTCCTTTCTAGGCTTAGTTTTATCAGAAATACCCATAACATCTATACTTGAACATAGCATATTGAAAAGTTCAAAAACCTTTTTGGCTCCCCTAGCAACATCATGGAATTCTTTTCATAAAGTTTCAAGGATGAATTCCCTTTTTTCAACATTCTTCTCTTCTTTTAGTTTTAGGAACAAGAATTGTATGAAGGGGTTAAGGCTAACAAACCTAGCCTCCAACATATGAACTAAAGAAGCTGCAACAATCTCATAATTAGGAGCAAGCTCTGCTATAGATTTATCCTCAATATCCTCATGCTTGCTAACATAATTAAAAAATTCTTCAATATTATCTTTCCCAATTATGGAGCCACTAGCTATTGCAAGATTTTTCAGAGGAAACTGGGGGAGCAACATGGTAAGTTAGAGCAAGGTGGCTACCAGAGTAGGAACTATTTTTTTTTGTGTTTTTTGAATAAACCAAGCAAACCAAACTAGACTAATTTTTTGGGTTTTTTGAAAAGAGGCAAACAAAACCAAGCAAAAGAGACAAAGCAAACTAAAAACAAAGTAAAGAGAAATGAAGTGAAGGACTCCCCTAGTGAAGACGTTCTTAGCCTCCCTGGCAAGGGCGCCAGAAAACTTGTTGATGACTCCTTGATGGCGCCAGAGAACTTGGTGCTTGATGTGGAGTCTTGTTGGGAACCCCAAGAGCAAGGTGTGAAGCAACACAGCAGCAAGTCTTCCCTCAGTTGAGACCGAGGTTATCGAACCAGTAGGAGGAAGGAAACGCCACACAGGTGTTGCAAGCAACGTGATGGGGATATGCCTACCGGGGTATACCCAGCGGGACGATTCCTACCGGCCCAAGCCGTCAGCGAGTGGGCCTGCAGGACGATGACTGGATCAAGACTTGGCGTGGACTCAGGCGACTGGAAGCTGAAGGCCCAGAAGCGTATCTAGGCCCAGTCGGACTAGGTCATAGAATCTCCGAATCCTTAACTAATTCGGTTGTGATTTGTAAACCCTAGCGAGGTGAGTCTATATAAACCTCCCAGGGGTACACATAGAGGAGAGGTCCCATCATACACCCAAGCGACTCGCCGCCTAGCCGTCGAGTTCGCCCCATTGTACTCTCACCATAATACAATCTAGCAGGAGTAGGTCTTTACCCTCCGGGGGCCCGAACCTGGGTAAACCCTTGTGTCTCAGCCCTCATCTCGCACCGCAGATGGCTGGCCGCCCTTGCCCCATGTTCTACTACTCGCTGCCGATTGCAGCATCTACCGTGGTCATTCCCACGACAGTGGCGCCCACTGTGGGGCCTGTCCGGTCAGGCCGGTGTTTTGCGGCGAGATCCAATCTGCCCATCTACGAGTCGATCGCCACCGGCCGCATGATCGCGATCGGCGAGATGCTCCAGATCTTGCCGAGCATCTACGTTCCGGTGGCGCTGCCCGTCACGCACAGCGTGATCCTGCCGGTCGGCACGATCAGCCTCTTCGTCGGTCTCACCGACATCATCGCTTCAGAGGACTCGGCTCGCGTCCGTGAGTCGCCGCCACGCTACCGGCTCTCTGAGAGCCAGGTCCGCACGATCCACCGCCTCGCCTCCGAGTACGACTCGGCCCACACCAACGTGGCCGAGACCACTGCGGCCGCAGGCGACGCGACCCTCAACGACGACGCCGATTCGGCGACCCCGGCATCACGTGCCGGATCCATCATCGCCGCGTCACCCGCGGGCTCCATCACCCAAGTCTCCAACGTTGGAGACTTCGAGGATCCCTCCATCCTTGGGATCTTTGACTTTGACTCAGGGTCGGAGAACTCCGCTGACCTCCACAACGGAACCGGTCGCCACGCCGCGACCTACATGGCAACTGGCGCCGACCCACCGGAAGACTCCTTCTCCACGCCGATCCCACCAAACGCGACGGCAACGGAGGTCGAGGAACTCCGCCTGAAGCTGGCGGAGGCAGTCCGCGAGGAACAAGCCGAGCGCGAAAAATTTCGCCTCAAGCAGGTGACAGCGCAGGAGCTGTCACGCTACCACCAACTCCGAATCAGGTCGCGCCTGAACCCTACCGTCCAGGGCCGCGCCCTGAATTTCGACGACGAGAACGACCCGGCCCGTGCGGCCGAGCGCACGATCTGCGAGAACGCGCCGCCAGGAGGAAGCACTCGGCCCCCACCAGGGGCAACGGCCAATGGTGCCCCACCACCACCCAACCGCGCACCCCCTAGGGACCAGCCAAGGAACGTGGTCTCCTCACGAGAGCGAGACGCAAATGGCCTCCCGCTGTTCTCCACCCCAATGGACAACCTCGTCGCGGGCCGAGCAGCAGTCGACAACATTGAAGCCACTAGGGAAGGCGCCCTGCAGATCCAGTATGCCAGGGCTCTGCTCGCCAAAGCGGTCGAGCAACAAAACACAGGCGTCGACTCATAAGGTCGAATGTACTCGCGTTCATCAGGTCCCCTACAGCTCCAAAACCGACCCGCGAACGCGGCACTCTCCACCAATGACCCTCGGCCGGCGAACAACTTTGTCGCCGCCAACGGACAACCCGTCGACGCCCGCACCCACATCATCAACAACCAGAGCCGGCGCGCACGCCAGCCTGACGACCTGCGACACACCCTCACCAACCGCCGCGACGACGAACCAAGGGGACCGCTGAGCCGAGTGGGTCCCCCGTGCTTCGGACCGATGATCCGAGGCGAAAGATACCCAGCGAACTTCAAAGCGCCGAAGGAAATAGAAAAGTACGACCCCTCGTACGATCCCTCCATGTGGCTGGATACCTACCTCATGGCGATGGGGATCGCCGGCCACACCGATCTACTTGCCGCCCGCTACCTCCCCCTGATGATGGAGGGGGCGTGCAGGCAGTGGATTAACACCCTCCCCGCGGATAGCATCGACTCCTGGGAGGAGATGCGCGATGCCTTCGTCAGGCACTTCGAGGGTTCATACACCCGCGCCACCACCATCGAGGACCTGGAGCGGTGCGTCCAGGGACCCCGCGAGTCGACCCGCAGCTGGGTCCAACGGTGGCAAGATCTGTGGTATAACGCGGTCGGTATCCACCCGGACACCGCGATCCACTGCTTCAAGACCTCGTTCCGCTACGAGCCCCTGGTCGCCAAGCTCAAACGAGTGTATCGCACACTCGACAACATACCGGACCTCCTGGATATCGCAAAGAAGTATGCGGAGGAAGACCCAAACCAAGAAACTGACGACGAGTCGGGAGGACATCGCCGCACGAGCGGCCACGACAACGGGAGGCGACCCGAATTACGCTACAGCAATAGTTGCCTCACCGGCAAGCGCCGCAGTGATGGGCGAGTCGACTTCATCGCCAACGCTGGATACGCACAGCGCGAGCCCAAGAGCTTCCGCCGCGACTGGGGACAACGCCGTGACAGTGGCAACTACAAGGCGAAGCCGAGGTTTGATCCCGCGGCCCTTCTTAACCAACCTTGTGTGTTCCACAGCAGGGAAGGAAAGCCCGCCACGCACACGACCGCCGACTGCCACTCTCTCAAGGAGATCGAGAAGGCACGACGCGCGCAGGAAGACCCCGACAACAACCCACCAAACGGCGGAAAATTCGGCAGCGTCGCCGGCTCGCTCCACACCTTCACATGCTTCAATACGAAGCGCGAGAAGAAGGTCATCGCCCGCGCCGTCGCCGTCAACGCGATGGCCCGGATAGATATCCCCCAGTTCCTCAACTGGTCTGAACAACCAATCACCTGGAGCCGCGAGGACCACTTGCCACGGATCGAGTATCCGGTTCGAGTCGCCCTGGTGGTCAAGCCCAAGGTGGGAGACTATTGGCTCCCCAAAACATTGATGGACGGCGGCAGCTCCATCAACATCCTGTACCTGGACACCTTCAGGCGACTGCGGCTCCCGCAGTCAATGATCGAGACGACCTACACCACTTTCCACGACATCGTCCCCGGTCGGAAGGCGTACCCGATCGGCAAGGTGATGCTTCCAGTCACCTTTGGCACACCAGCAAACTTCTGCACCGAGCGGATCGTCTTCGAGCTGGTGCCCTTCGACAGCCCCTACCATTGCGTCCTGGGGCGCCAGGCGTTCGCCAAGTTCATGGCAGCGCCCCACTACGCGTACAACGCGATGAAGCTACCCGGGCTGTGCGGCGTCATCACCATCCACGACGACCCCGACATGGCCGCAGAGTGCGAGGCCAAAAGGGCCGAACTCGCTGACGCCGTCATCGCGGCAGAGGCCAACCACGCCGAGGAGCTCGCCAAGTACGCGAGCGGGGTCAACAGCGACGACCCCACCATACTCAAAAAGCCCAACTCGGAGGGCGGCAACTCCACCACCTTCGAGGCAACGACACATACCCGCACCGTCGAGCTGGTCCCAGGCGACTCCAGCCAGACGGTGACGATCGGGACAGGCATGAGCCCAGCATAGGAAGGCGCGCTCATCGAGTTCCTCCATGAGAACAGGGACATCTTCGCATGGAAGCCATCCAACATGCCTGGTGTCCCAAGGGAATTCGCTGAGCACAAACTCAACGCCGACCCCAAAGTGCGACCTGTCAAGCAGTCGCTACGGCCCTTCAATGAAGAGCGCCGCCGAGCCATCGCCGAGGAGGTGCAGCGTCTACTCGCTGCAGGCTTCATCCGGCCAATCAAGTACTCCAAGTGGCTGGCAAACCCAGTCCTGGTCGAGAAGAAAAACGGGACCTAGAGGATGTGTATCGATTACACAAACTTAAACAGCCTGCCTGAAGGAGCAATTCGTCCTCCCGCGGATCGACCAAATCATCGATTCCACCGCGGGCTCGGAGGCGCTATGCTTCCTCGACGCCTACTCTGGGTACAACCAGATCAAAATGGCCGTCGAGGACGAAGAGAAGACGGCGTTCATCACGCCATTCGGAGCCTTCTGCTACACCGCCATGACCTTCGGCCTCAAAAATGCCGGGGCGACCTACCAGAGGTGCATGCAGGAGTGCCTTGCGAGCCAGATTGGCCGCAATATCCACGTCTACATCGACGACGTGGTGGTTAAATCCGCTCGCCAGAACGACCTACTCGCCGACCTGGCGGAAACATTTGCCAACCTGCGGAAGTACAAGATAAAGCTAAACCCAGGGAAATGCACCTTCGGTGTGCCAACTAGACAGCTACTGGGATACGTTGTCTCCAAGCGCGGGATCCAGGCGAACCCCGCCAAGATCAACACGATCGCTCGACTCGGCAGGCCCGAGTGCCTGCGCGACGTCCAGAAGCTGGCCGGGCAAGTCGCGGCTCTCAGTCGCTTCATCCCCTAGTTAGGCGAAAAGGCGATGCCCCTCTACCGCCTAATGCACAAGAACCCCACCTTCCAGTGGGACAAGGAGGCAGATGACGCGCTCCACGACCTCAAGGAGGTCCTACTCGCAGCGCCGCTACTCGCCGCCCCCGTCGACAAGGAACCCATGCTGGTCTATGTCGCGGCTTCCGAACGCGTCGTCATCACCGTCATGGTCGTCGAACGGACAAAGGAAGGAAAGGAGCGCCCGGTGCAGCGACCAGTGTACTACATCAGCGAAGTCCTCACCGAGTCGCGCCAGCGCTACCCGCAATACCAGAAATTGGTATAGCGGTCTTCAGAGCACAGTGGCGACTGCCGCACTACTTCCAGGAGCACCCAATAACGGTCGTCTCCTCAGCACCGCTGCAGGACATCATCCGCAACCGCGAGGCGACCGGGCGAGTAGCCAAGTGGGCCGTCGAGATCGGCGTCCACAACATCAAGTACGAGCCGTGCAAGGCGATCAAATTGCAGGCTCTCGCAAACTTCCTCGCTGATTGGGAGGAGGCCCAGCAGCCATAGAAGCCGACATACCTCCACTATTGTAACCTACACTTCGACGGCTCCAAGAACATGGACGGCGCAGGGGCAGGGATCGTGTTAACGTCTCCAAAGGGCGACAAGATCCGCTACGTCCTCTACCTTGACTTCACCCCCTGCACCAACAACATGGCCGAGTACGAGGTGCTACTCCGCGACATGCGAGCTGCTAAGGAGATGAACGTTAATCGCCTGAGCTGCTACGGAGACTCCGACCTCGTCGCCGGGCAAGTCGCTGGCACCTGCGACGCCGTCTCCCCCACCATGGCGGCATACCGCCAAGCAGTGGAACAGGTGGGTGGACACTTTGCAGGCTACTCCGTCGAGTGGATCGACAGGCGGAAGAACGAGGAGGCCGACACACTCTCTCACATCGGCTCAGCTCGACTCGCACCACCCGCCGGCGTCTTTCTTGACACCATCACCAAGCCTTCCGTCTCTCCCCCAAGGGAGATCGACATCGGAATCCCGCTGCAACCAGAAGCAGCCCTGGTCGCACTAATCGCCGAGCCAAACGACTGGACCGCGCCATACGTCGCCTACTTGGAGGGAGGCACCCTGCCCGCGGACAAAACGGACGCCCGGATGATAGCACGCCGCTGCAAATCCTTCGTCATCATCAATGGCGAGCTCCACAAGCGCAGCGTGACCGGCGTGTTCCAATGTTGTGTTCAACCCGCTGAAGGACGCAAAATCCTCCAAGACATTCACTCTGGCGACTGCGGCCACCACGCCGGCGCCCTCTCTCTGGTCGCAAAGGCTATGCGACACGGCTTCTACTGGCTCACCGCACACGCAGACGTTGTCGACATCGTCCAGCGGTGCGTCGGATGCCAGAAATACGCCAACCAGACCCACGTGCCGAGCTCGGCGCTCAAGACAATCCCCATCACCTGGCCATTCGCTGTATGGGGCATGGACATGGTAGGCCCCTTCAAGAAGGCCCCCTCTGGCTTCACCCTCCTCCTAGTCGCAGTCGACAAATTCACAAAATGGGTGGAGGCCAAGCCAGCCCGCAAGTGCGACGGGAAGACCGCCACCAAGTTCCTACGCGAGCTCATCTATCGCTATGGCTTCCCAAACATCATCATCACGGACAATGGCACCAACTTCGCCAAAGGAGCCATGGCCGAGTTCTGCGAGGAACACCACATTCGACTCGACCTTGCCTAAGCCGCGCACCCGGAGTCCAATGGCCAGGCAGAACGCGCCAATCAGAGCATCCTCCATGGCCTGAAGTCACGGCTCCAAGTGCCACTGGAGCACACCGACGGGTGCTGGGTCGAGGAACTACCCTCCGTCATCTGGGGCATCCGCACCTCTGTCAACAGGTCGACAGGATTCACCCCCTTCTTCATGGTTTATGGTGCCGAGGCAGTCATACCCACCGACCTCGAGCACGATTCACCAAGGGTGGTCAACTACACGGAGGCTGCAAACGAACTCGCACGCCAAGACGGAGTCGACCAGCTCGACGAGGCACGCGACCTAGCCCGCTCCCGCACTGCCATCTACCAGCAAGGGCTCCGCCGCTACCATAGCCGGCGAGTGAGGACTCGCACTTTCCAGGAAGGCGACCTGGTACTGCACCTAATCCAGGACAAGAAAGGCATGCACAAGCTCTCCCCCCTTGTGAGGGACCATTCTCCTTTGGGCGAGTACTGGGCAACGACGCCTACTACCTCACCAACGTTCGAGGAGACGGAAAACTCGATGTCAAGCGGCCGTGGAATGTAAACCTCCTACGAAAGTTCTACTCCTAGAACTCCACACATGTACTCCCCACCCTCTATGAAATAAAACAGCTCGGTTACCGAAAATTGTGTCTCCTCTCCGTGTCTTGTGCCACTCGCACTCGTAATAACAACGTTATGCTATTCGCAGAAGTCAACCTCTGGTAAAGCGACCGGCACGGCCAAGTAGTGCGGCACGAGGGCACTGGGAAAATCCAGGCCTCGTAACGTCCACGAAAAACGCCAAACCGGAGCCCCATTGGAGTCGCCTAGCTCGACTGGCCCACCGAGCCAAGACAACTGCATTCGCTCCTCACAGCGACCAAGTCCTCCGCATCCTTGGCACAGCGACTCGAACGGCCAAGTACCACGCTCGGGGACTGACACCCAGCCAAATACGAGCGACTAGGGAAAAACGCCTAGTATGAGAGCGTGCCCAGGACTCGCCATGCGACTGATCCTTCGGAATAGGCAGGAGTGACGCGCTTACTATAAACGCGCTTAGTCCTCACCTACCCTGGGCCTGCGACTAGAACCACGAAGTACCACGCTCGGGGACTCGGCAACCCGACCTCGTTCGCGCCCGGGAAAATGGTCAAGTACAGAGCACCCCTGGAAGTCGCCATGCGACTGGCTCTCCGAGCTATGGCGAGTCGACCTTAACTCATTAAAAATTCACAAACATATAACAACGAGGTAAACCCCATAAAAAGGGCGAACGCGCTCGGGGACTCGCTCAATCAACATCCAAAATCGCAAACGAATAACAAAACAACACGAGTTTCCTTTATAACAGCACAAAGTTGTTCCACATACAAGGAAGTTACATAGTTATTCCGTACTAATGCCCAAGGGCACAACACTTTTACTCCGCAGGTTTTGATACAGACGCTCCGCCGTCCCTGCGGTTGCGGATGAAGGGAACGTACGGGTTCGACGGGTACGTCGTCAGCTCGCCCGCCATCGCTGCACAGAACGGCTGCTCGGCCTTGAAGTCCCGATGCTTCGGTTCAGGATCATTGGGAGCGAATATCGTCTCCTGGTAGGGGATGAGGTCGCCCATCGCCCAAACACGATCGGAGTACACCGCGGTCCGGTCCGTCAGCTTCAGCACCTCGGCAATCTCCACCGAGCCCGTCGACGAGGGGTAGCCGCTCGTGACATCGTCGAGGTCGAAATCCTCCGGGAAGTGGGCAAGCCCAAGGCTGAGCGCCGTCGCTGCCCCACGCCGAAAGGCCGACCGCGTCATGAACTCGACGACCGACGAAGCCTTTTCCAGGTAGCGCCATACCTCGACAAGGTCACTGGGGATCACCTCCGTGGGCGATATCTCCTGAAGATATGCTCAAAGGCAAGTTGCTGACAACGCGGCCGAGTCGACCAGGGTGGTCACGCACTGTCGCGCGTCATACGACTACGCTTCTTCCACGTTATCAGTAATCCGGCCTGGGGAACAGAAGTGAGCAGTGAGCAAACCAACGACATCACAACACACTTATTGCAGGTAGAGGGAAGAAGAAGGAAGTTTTACCAATTAGCGGTCAACAGAGACCCATGATGAAGCTTTGAAGAGAAGAGAAGTCGTTCTGCAGCCCAACAACTAGCGCGTCAGACACTTTCCGCTCTTCAGCGACAGATGTAACAGCAGCTTTCGCTCGCCCTTCCGCTGAACTCGCTTCTGCCCTCACCTCCTTAAGCTCACGCTCCAGGTCAGCAACTCGTTGTTCGGCCGCACCCAAGGCGGACTGAGCCGCTGTCAAGTCACCCACCGGGACAAGGCCTCGGCGGGCCTCCTTCAACTCGGCTGCAACCGCTTGAAGCTCCTTGTTCGTCTCCTGGACGGCAACGAGCTCCTTCTCCAAGCGAGACTTCGCAGCAAGCCGGTCGGCCGATTCACGTTGCAGGCCCTGCGCACAAACTGCAGCGTCAACAAAAATGAAATTCCTAAGTGCCCACCCGCTGAAATTCAGCGACTAGGCACTCGGGGACTGGACAATGAAAATCCTCAGTGACCACCCGCTGAGATTCAGTGACTAGGCACTCGGGGACTGGATGATATAAAAACACTAAGAATCCGACCACTGAAATTCAGTGGCCCGATCCTCGGGGACTGGACATACCTGGATGGCAGCGCCTAGCATGCCGTGAAGCTCCAGCGCATCCACAGACGCAAGCACGACCGGAGTATGGCCGCGACGCTGCTTAACCTCCACCTCGGCGACCCCAGGCATCCGGCTCGTCAGTGCCGAGGCACTCGCCGCGGCCGCCTTCGCCATGAAGCGAGGGAAGGTCGCTGCAGACGCCGCTACGCCACTCGGAGTCGGCTCGGCCACATCGGGTGAGTCAACGCCCTCCTTGGTCTTTGAGGCCACTTCCGCTGCAATCGGAGGATCGCTCGGAGCAACCGCCGGGTCATCAGAGACCGTGACGACATCGTCGCCTTTCATCCTCTTGACTCCTTCGACGGGAGCAGCGACTTCGTCGGTCTTCCTCTTCCGCGAAGAATCTGCTAACACCTCGGTGCCGACTGGCGAAACCTTGGCCACAGAAGGATGGTCTATCTTTTTAACACCAGTCCTGCGAAACAGATTTATGAATAAGACTGTCTGACTAAAACGAAAAACAAGCAGACGAACAACACTCACTTGGCGACTGGTATGAAACGTAGACCAGTACGGATGCTAGCCGACTTCTCTAGTTCAGGCCCCAACTTCCGAGTGAGGCCCGTCTCGAGCAAATCATGTGCCCAAGATACTGACGGCTTTTTTTAAGATGAAGCCGCGGCAGGAGCCTCCGCGGTGATTGCTGCGGGAGCCTCCCTTGGAGGCGAGGCCCCTGCGGCTGGAGCAGCCCCCAAACTAATGACTGGGGCGAATGGAGGTGGTAACGACGCCAGCGGCGCCTCGTCCCTGGGGGCGGCTGCGTCTGGTGCCGCGGTCGCGTGTGCCGCTGCGTCCCTAGCCGAGCTAGCGGCGTCGGAACTGGTTGCAGATCAGGGCGGAGATGTTGGCTTCACTGGTTTCTCCTTTTTTGGTGGAGCTTTCTTCTTCTTCTTTGACGGCGTGGCCTCGCGATGTGAGGTCTGCTCAGGAAGCTCGTCGTTGTCATCGTCGTGGGGCTCGAGGCTTTTGCTTGCTTCGAGCTCGCGTTGGTGATGCCCACGAGTCTTACGGACCGTGGGGGCAGCGACTTCCACGGGCTCGTCTTCCTCGTCGTCGCCATCACCCCCGTCGCTCTCAGCGTTACCCTTGGCAGGCGATGACTCACTTCCGTCCTGGACGGACGAGCTCGAGTTCTCGTCATCTGCGGGTGGAAGCCACCCTTCCACCACTTGGAATAACTGCAACAAGAACAAAACAATGTTAGCGCGACCGCGAAATCACAAGCTGCGACTGCGAGTGTTAATGGAACGACGGCTTACCGTTGGAGCCGGGCGCCTTGCGGTATAAGGGGCGACCCCGGCCTTTGCGTCGAGGTACACGGCCAGGGTAATCTTCTTCAGGGCCTGCGTGTAGTCGTTGAGTCTTCACTCAACGAGGCAGGACTTCGTCGGGTCATCCTTACCCGTATATTCATACATGTAGTGGTCGCGGCTAGCCAGGGGCCCGAGTTGCCGCCCAAGCCAGCAGTTGTAGAGGTTGATGGTCTGGAGGACTTTCTTCTTTAGGCCGCGGATGGTTTGCAACATTTCGTCAACAACCATCCGTTGATCCAGCGGGAGTTTGGCGACCTCGAGCCGGCGTGGCTTGGGCCGGTCGGCGGAGTATCTTGGAAGCGCCACTTCATCGCTCGGAGTCGACTCGGTGACATAGAACCAAAATTTCTTCCATTCATTCGCCGCCTTGGCGGGTAGCATCAGATCGAAGAACGAGGCCTTCGACTTCAGCTAAAATGTCAGGCCGCCCGCGGCTAGCATTGGGCCGCCTGTCTCCTCGCGACTGATTATCCCGTGGAACAAGTCTTGCCACAAGGGAAAATAGGGCCTGCAGCCCAGATAGCACTCGCAGAATGCCACGAAGATGGCGAGCTGCTCAATGCTATGCGGACCCAGATCCGATGGTTGGATTCCATAGTAGGCGCAGAAACGCCGGAAGAAGAGGGAATTTGGGAAGCCCAGCCCCCGCTCCAGGTGGCTGGTGAAGCAGATGAACTCCCCCTCGCGCGGATCTAGGATCACTTCTCCGGCCGCGGGGATGCGCCATCTGCCAGCATGGAGAATCCCTGCTTCCTCAAAAGATGCTAGCAGCGCTTTGGTACACTTGGATCTGCCCCATGGCTCGGTGGAGGGGGCCATCGGATGGGAGTTCGCGGAGGTCGAGGTTTTCGGGAGTGCTCCGATCGCTGCGAGGAATGAGGAGATGGAGGTATGCGAGATCGGAGGAAATGAAAGAAGTGTCTCCCTGGTCACCCCTCACTCCTATTATATAGCGGTTGTTACCCGCCATTTCCGAGAGCCGTTATTACGTGGTGATTACGCCGAAGTTACCGTTGGGTTACCCAATGGATAGTTTGACCACAGTTGACGGTCCAACTTCATCTACTCGATTCGCTGCTCCTAGCGACTCGACGACTCGCCGACCCGATCGCTATAACAGCGACTAAGTACTCACCGACATGCTCGCTATAACATCGACTAAATATTCGCCGACTCGTTCGCCGAGCTGCGACACAATTGGTCATTGTTATTGCGATCGAAATGACTAGTTCTTTTCCTTTGTTCAGGAGTCCGCCACCGATTCGACTAGGAGTGCGCAATGGACCCGCACACTCCGACTGCCAGCAAACACCTGCGACAAATCAACGATGGCCTCGGGGACTACTGATGAGGATATGCCTACCGGGGTATACCCAGCGGGACGATTCCTACCGGCCCAAGCCGTCAGCGAGTGGGCCTGCAGGACAGCGACTGGATCAAGACTTGGCATGGACTCAGGCGACTGGAAGATGAAGGCCCAGAAGCGTAGCTAGGCCCAGTCGGACTAGGTCATATAATCTCCGAATCCTTAACCAATTCGGTTGTGATTCGTCAACCCTAGCGAGGTGAGTCTATATAAACCTCCCAGGGGGATGCATAGAGGAGAGGTCCCATCATACACCCAAGCGACTCGCCGCCTAGCTGTCGAGTTCGCCCCATTGTACTCTCACCATAATACAATCTAGCAGGAGTAGATCTTTACCCTCCGGGGGGCCGAACATGGGTAAACCCTTGTGTCTCAGCCCTCATCTCGCACCGCAGATGGCTGGCCGCCCTTGCCCCATGTTCTACTACTCGCTGCCGATTGCAGCATCTGCCGTGGTCATTCCCAGGACACAACTCGGAGACCTGCATAACACAAACTCAAGACTTTGCCCCAATGAATCAGTGAGGTTGTCAAGATCACCGGTTTGCTGTAACAAAGGATTAAACATATGGTGTGGAAGGTAATGGTTTGCAGTAAGTAAACAAGTAATAGTGGAAGATGTATCAATGGTAAAGATTGGACCAGGGTCCATAGTTCACTAGAGGTGCTCTCCTTAGATAAACAACATGGCATGAAGGGTAAACAAATTACAATGGGGCAATTGATAGGAAATGAGCAAGGCAAACAATGCAATTACTAGCCAGAAAGATCCTATGAGGTTGATTGGGAAATACAACAATATACATAGACCGCCATCTAGCTGCATCTATGACTAGAAGTCCACATTCAGGTTATCATCCGAACCCCCTCCAGTATTAAGTTGCAAGCAATAGACAACTGCTTTAAGCAAAGTGTGTAAGGTAAGCAGTCCACTTGTTCCATGAAGAAGAGACCGTTGTTTTCTCCCTAGTAGCAACATCACATCTACAACCGAAGATATTTCTGTCACTTCCCTTGGAAACTAGAGGCATGAACCCACTATCGAGCATAAATACCCCCTCTTGGAGTCACTAGCAACTACTTGTCCAAGATAACCACTAGCAACGGAGAGCATGCAAGATCACAAACAACACAAACATGATAGAATCATAAAGATAAAACCATTAATCAAACCAACATAATAATCTCAATATCCATCGGATCCCCGCAAAAACAACATGCATGATTACAAATAGATTAGATCTTGATCATGAACGGAGCTCACAAGATCTATACATGAAAGCACAAAGGAGGAGATACAACCATCTAGATACTACATGGACCCATAGTCCAAGGTGGAACTACTCACAAATCATACCGGAGAGAAGGCCTTCGGGATGATCTCCCCTCCGGCAGGGTGCCGGCAAGAACTCTAGATCCCCCCAATCTAGGGACGATGGTGGCGGCGGCTACAGACGGTTTCGTGGATTTCTGATCGGGTACTCAGGGTTTCTGCATCGGGGGCTTCTTATAGGCGAAGGGGAAACCGGGAGGCGGCCAGGGATGCAAAACCCTAGCCAGGCGCGGGCCCACCTGCCCCCGCCCTTGGGTGGGTATGGCCCCCCTGGCTGGCCCCTCCGGCTCTCCTCTGGACTTCTTGTTCCCCACGGAAAGTAATTGACTTTGACGTTTGTCCCGTCCAATTCTGAGAATATTTCTTTACTAACTTTTCTGAAACAAAAAACAGCAGAAAACAGGCATCTGGCACTGTTGCAAATTGTTAATAGGTTAGTACCAGAAAACATGTAAAAATCACCTCAAAGTGTAGACAAGTAAAGCAGAGTAGATACAAAACAAGCATGGAGCATCAAAAAT
This sequence comes from Avena sativa, assembly GCA_916181665.1. Classification (NCBI taxonomy): domain Eukaryota; kingdom Viridiplantae; phylum Streptophyta; class Magnoliopsida; order Poales; family Poaceae; genus Avena; species Avena sativa. The sequence goes on along the minus strand of OV702281.1, from coordinate 409,373,014 downwards.
TATAGATACGTTTCCAACGTATCAATTGTCAAGCTCACCCATTTGCTGTAACAAAGGATTAAACGTATTGTGTGGAAGGTAATGGTTTGCAACAAGTAAATAGGTAACAGTGGAAGATGTATCAATGGTAAAGTTTGGACCGGGGTCCATAGTTCACTAGAGGTGCTCTCCTTAGATAAACAACATGGCATGAAGGGTAATGATACGTTGGAAACGTATCTATAATTTTTTATGCTCCATGCTTGTTTAGTATCTACTTTGCTTTACTTGTCCACACTTTGAGGTGCTTTTTACATGTTTTCTGGTACTAACCTATTAACAAGTTGCAACAGTGCCAGATGACTGTTTTCTTTTGTTTTTGGTTTTAGGAAAGTTAGTAAAGAAATATTCTCGGAATTGGATGGGCCGAAGGACAAAGTCAATAACTTTCCATGGGGAACAAGAAGTTCAGAGGGGAGCCCGGAAGGCCAGCCAGGGGGGCCAGACCCACCCTAGGCGTGGGTGGGCCCAGCCTCGCTCCTGGCTAGGGTTTGGGCACCCTGGCCGCCTCCCGGTCTCGCCCCTTCGCCTATAAGAAGCCCCCGATGCAGAAACCCTGGGTACCCGATCAGAAATCCACGAAACCGTTTGTAGACGCCGCCACCATCGTCCCTAGATCGGGGGGATCTGACGTTCTTCCTAGCACCCTGCCAGAGGGGAGATCATTCCGGAGGCCTTCTCTCCGTTATGATTTGTGAGTAGTTCCACCTTGGACTATGGGTCCATGTAGTAGCTAGATGGTTGTATCTCCTCCTTTGTGCTTTCGTGTATAGACCTTGTGAGCTCCGTTCATGATCAAGATCTAATCTATTTGTAATCATGCATGTTGTGTTTGCGGGGATCCGATGGATATTGAGATTATTATGTTGGTTTGATTAATGGTTTTATCTTTATGATTCTATCATGTCTGTGTTGTTTGTGATCTTGCATGCTCTCCATTGCTAGTGGTTATCTTGGCCAAGTAGTTTCTAGTGACTCCAAGAGGGAGTATTTATGCTCGATAGTGGGTTCATGCCTCTAGTTTCCAAGGGAAGTGACAATAATCTCTTCGGTTGTAGATGTGCTGTTGCTACTAGGGAGAAAACAACGGTCTCTTTTTCATGGAACATGTGGACTGTTTACCTTACACACTTTGCTTAAAGAAGTTGTCTGTTGCTTGCAACTTAATACTGGAGGGGGTTCAGATGATAACCTGAAGGTGGACTTATAGTCATAGATGCAGTTGGATGACGGTCTATGTATATTGTTGTATTGCCCAATCAACCTCATAGGATCTTTCTGGCTAGTAATTGCGTTGTTATGCCTTGCTCAGTTCCTGTCAATTGCCCCGCTGTAATTTGTTTACCCTTCGTGCCATGTTGTTTATCTAAGGAGAGCACCTCTAGTGAACTATGGACCCCGGTCCAATCGTTACCATTGATACATATTCCACTGTTACTTGTTTACTTGCTGCAAACCATTACCTTCCAAACAATATGTTTGATCCTTTGTTACAGCAAACCGGTGAGATTGACAACCTCACGGATTCGTTGGGGGCAAAGTCTTGAGTTTGTGTTGTGCAGGTCTCCGCGTTGCTTGCAACACCTGTGTGACGTTTCCTTCCTCCTACTGGTTCGATAACCTCGGTTTATTACTGAGGGAAAACTTGTTGTTGTGCTGCTTCACACCTTGCTCTTGGGGTTCCCAATGAAGCGCTCCTACATCAACCCAGCGTTGCATCAAGCTTTTCTGGCGCTGTGGCCGGGGAGGCTTAGGACGTCTTCACTAGGGGAGTCCTTCACTTCCTTTCTCTTTACTTTGTTTTTAGTTTGCTTTGTTTCTTTTGCTTGGTTTTGTTTGCCTCTTTTCAAAAAAAAAAACCAAAAAAATAGTCTAGCTTGGTTTGCTTGCCTTATTCAAAAACACAAAAAAATTAGTTCCTGCTCTAGTTGCTGCCATGTCGGGGTCTGCCTTTATTTCCCCTATGGTACAAATCTCCACTTTTAAGCAAAAAAGTGAAGAAAGTTTTAAGTAAGCTTGGTCTAGAATCTCTGCTTTCCAGAGGGAAACTGAGCCTGAGGTAAGCCTCAGCTTGGTTATTGATAGTTTCTACTGCGGTATTGCTCTTCGTTATAGATATGCTTTGGATGTTGTGGCTGAAAAAGATTTTTTGTTTTGTACTGAGGAGGAAGCTTATGATGCTATAAGAAAATTAATCATGATCTATGGTACACCTGGCAAGTCCGATTCCTCTTTCACAAGTATTTTTGCTAGGCTGAACCATCTCGAGACCAGTATTGCTGCCATGATTAGTTGCTATCACACTCTTAGGGCCTACCATGATTATGTTCCCATAAATTCTGAGCCTTCAAATTGGTTTCCCACAATTAAAGTCTCAATAAACACTACAAGTTTTGATGCTCACTGTGATATCATGTCTGAATTTTGTCTCATGCCTAAAGATATTTTTGATTCCTTGAGTCTTTGGGGGCTTATTGAAGGAGGAGAGGAAAGCTCTCTTACCAACAATGCCACTATATTTCCCATTGAAATAGCTGAGGTGTGTTTACAAAAATCTCAGGGAAAATGGTGTTTACTGATTATCTTGCTATTGAATGTGTAGGCAAAGGACAGATCACACTTGGAAGATCTCTACTGAAACACCTTGGGGCAGTAATAGACGTGGGAAAAGGTATCATGCACTTTACTCCCCCGGTAAGCAATCGTATCTTCCCTAAGAAGAAAAATAAAGGTAAGAAAAGAAGGAACAAGAGGGGCAATTCTTCATTTAAAAATACTTGATTCTTCTTGATTCTTGTGCCTAACTTAAAGGCGTTAAAGAAAAGTACTTGTTGGAAGATAACCCAAGAGTTTCCTTGAGTCTTGGAAGTTATTAATTTTGTAATTACCTCTCCTTATCCTTTTTGTTTGCTTTTAGTACCAAGAATGACCTCTAATGAGAGGAAAGTAAGATTTGGGGAGTTGATGTCCCGAAACAGATTTCTGTCCTCCACCAAAAAACAATCTGGAGGAGGCTCTGTAACTCCGATTGAGCTCAAAATTTACGAATAAATCCCCTAGTATGTTGGCTAACTTTCGTTAGTTCAACACTTTTTGATTTGAGCAACAAAAGATGTTCGAAAAAATTCATTTCTACCTGCTGGTCTGTTTTGACAGATTTCTGCCATTATTTGCATTTGCTTCTTATTGATTCCTTTTTGAGCTCTCTTCAGGTAAATTGAGTTTATTTGAAGGAGTTACTACAGTAGCTTGTGTTTTTAGTGAAAAGCCTTGCTGTTCCAAAGCTTTGCCAGTGGTTTAATATCTTTTGAATAGGCTAATGTTGCTAATGAAGATTGTGTGAAGTTTTGTATGAAGGAAAAAATTTAGGTGTAGAGAGAGAATGATGCAATGAGATGAAGAATGGACAAAATCTCAAGATTGGGGATTTCACCATGGTGTCACCCCAAGAAATATCCAAGAGGTACAAGCGTCAAAGCTTGGGGATGCCCAAGGCATCCCCTTCTTCATCAATAAAAATCTCAGGTCTGTCTAGACACTTCGTTTTTATTGTTTCATGCACAATTGTGTTTTTCTTGGAGCGTCTTAGTTTTTGTTTGCTTTGCTTACTTTGTTTAGTTTTCTTTAGTAGTTTGGACCCCCGCTCTCGCTGTGTTGTTTTGCAAATAAGTTTGCTTTGTGTTTGGAAAGGAGTAGTAAGTTCTTGCTTGAAGTGGAGGAGGAGCTTGCATTAACTATGACTTAGACTTTAGCATGACATGCTAGGTGTTGTTTTAGCATTATGCTTAGTAATTATTGTTGTAGCATGTCTTGTTCCAAACAATTGGGATTGCTTAGTGTGCCTTGAAGAAATTATGCGTTGTTTTAGCATGCAAAAGCATAGTATTGTGGTATTCTCGTTTGATGTTTTGTTTGGGTTGACTTGGCACATGCTCACACCATGTTATGACTATGACAAGTCACCATTAGCCTATATGATCATTTAGTCCTTGACTTGTAGTAATACTTTTTGCTTTGATTAGTTTGCTTTGTTGCATTGCATAATTATGGCCATTATTGCTCTCTTAGTTGGTTGCTCCCAGTCCTTTGCTAGCCTCCACTTGTATGAGTAAGTTCTACTCATGCTTCCAACTCCCAAGAAACTAAGTTATTCCAAAGTGTCCACTATAAACTCCTATTCATGGTGTGTTACACCATTCCAAAGTATATTCTTCTTTTCATCTATCTTCCAATTAAAAACTATTTTATTATGTGAAAACTTAGTGATTAAAGCCCTCACGAACTTGATGGCACACTTTATTCTTTGCCCATAATAAACTTGAACCATTGTGAGAACTTTGTTGTATATGCTTGCACTTATAAGTCGGAATTAGCAGAACCGTGCTATCACGGGGAACGTTTTCAACATTGCACTTGTACCTTGTTGTAGTCAGTTGATATCATGTTCTTTTGTCTATGGATGTCACCGGTGTGAAATAAAGAGGGAACTTGTAAGTCCATGGAGTTTGTATCCTGTGTTAGAGAAACGCCTAGGCCGCTAGCCTAAGCCATGCCTAATCATGGTGGAAACTTGCAGCATCACCATAGTGACATCTATGAAGCATTCTTCTTATAAAAAAGAGACACATTGAGAAAAGAGGAAAGAGAGAAAAAAGCACTATATTCCTATGGTACATAAGAAGAATTGCTGAGATGCTCATTGTCTGCTTGCCTTGTCATTTTGGTTATGGGAAAGCTCCTGTGCCATGTGCAAGGGGTACCCCGTTGGCGGTTCTCAATGATATGAAAATACTTACAGTGACAACAACTTACCTGGACCCAAAGTTGAGTATGCATGAGGTGTGGCCCTCGTATTCAAGGGGCATGATATTTCCAACTTATACTTCGTCAAACATATACTCTAGCTTTGCCACTTTAACAATGAGGGATGACAGCTAACAAGTACCATAATTTTTGGAAGCCCTTTTTGAAACTTATAATCCCTGCTTCCTTTACAAAAAGGCCTTTCTTTGACCATTATTTGATTCTCCACCTTCTACCTTTAGGCACCATTAAGAGAGCATAGTTGTCATTCTGTGTGCAGTGTTCCAAAGCTTATTAATTGATGCATATTGTGTTACTACTTGCTCTTGTGCTATCTGTTTCTAGTCACCCTGGTGAACTTTGCAGGTGTCCTATGCATTATATTGCTACTCTATGAGGGACAAGCTGATTGCCACTATGCTATGTTTTCTGCATGTGAAACAAACAAACGTTTTTTAATGCATAATATTCATGATCTTTGTCTGTAGCTTCCCATGTTGCATGCATAATTACTATGTCCTATTGTTAGAACTCCATCTTTCATGCACATGTTTAGAGTTCTTTGATCTCAGCTTTCAATGCTTACAAATGGTTGGATCTTTATTGTGAGGGTGCATGTCACCTAAAAAATTATTCTTTTTATCACTTACCTACTCGAGGACGAGCAGGAGTTAAGCTTGGGGATGCTGATACGTTGGAAACATATCTATAATTTTTTATGCTCCATGCTTGTTTAGTATCTACTTTGCTTTACTTGTCCACACTTTGAGGTGCTTTTTACATGTTTTCTGGTACTAACCTATTAACAAGTTGCAACAGTGCCAGATGCCTATTTTCTGCTGTTTTTGGTTTCAGAAAATTTAGTAAAGAAATATTCTTGGAATTGGACAGGATGAAGGACAAAGTAAATAAATTTCCGTGGGGAACAAGAAGTCCAGAGGGGAGCATGGAAGGCTAGCCAGGGGGGCCAGACCCACCCTAGGTGCGGGTGGGCCCAGCCCCGCGCCTGGCTAGGGTTTGGGCACCCTGGCCGCCTCCCGGTCTCGCCCCTTCGCCTATAAGAAGCCCCCGATGCAGAAAACCTGGGTACCCGATCAGAAATCCACGAAACCATATGTAGCCGCCGCCACCATCGTCCCTAGATCGGGGGGATCTGAAGTTCTTCCCGGCACCCTATCGGAGGGGAGATCATCCCAGAGGCCTTCTCTCCGGTATGATTCGTGAGTAGTTCCACCTTGGACTATGGGTCCATGTAGTAGCTAGATGGTTGTATCTCCTCCTTTGTGCTTTCATGTATAGATCTTGTGAGCTCCGTTCATGATCAAGATCTAATCTATTTGTAATCATGCATGTTGTGTTTGCGGGGATCCGATGGAATTGAGATTATTATGTTGGTTTGATTAATGGTTTTATCTTTATGATTCTATCATGTCTGTGTTGTTTGTGATCTGGCATGCTCTCCGTTGCTAGTGGTTATCTTGGCCAAGTAGTTGCTAGTGACTCCAAGAGGGAGTATTTATGCTCGATAGTGGGTTTATGCCTCTAGTTTCCAAGATAGCTACTAACAACTACTTGGCCAAGATAGCTACTAACAACAGAGACCATGCAAGATCACAAACAACACAGACATGATAGTATCAAATAGACAAAACCATTAATCAATCTGCATAGTAATCTCAATATCCATCGGATCCCCGCAAACACAACATGCATGATTACAAATAGATTAGATCTTGATCATGAACGGAGCTCACAAGATCTATACATGAAAGCACAAGGAGGAGATACAACCATCTAGCTACTACATGGACCCATAGTCCAAGGTGGAACTACTCACGCATCATACCGGAGAAGAAGGCCTCCGGGATGATCTCCCCTCCAACAGGGTGCCGGGAAGAACTTCAGACCCTCCCGATCTAGGGACGACGGTGGCGGAGTCTACAGAAGGTTTCGTAGAGTTTTGATCGGGTGCCTAGGGTTTCTGCATCGGGGGCTTCTTATAGGCGAAGAGGCGAGGCTGGGAGGCGACCAGAGGGCCCACCCACGCCTAGGGGGGTGACAGCCCTGGTTCGCCTCTCCGTCTCCCCTCTAGACTTCGTGTCGCCCACGATAAAATATTGACTTTGGCTTTTGTCCCGTCCAATTCCGAGAATATTGATTTTCTATAACTAAAAACAAAAGAAAACATGCAATTGGCGTTGTGGCAACTTGTTAATAGGTTAATTACATAAAAGATATAAAAACACCTCAAAGTGTAGACAAAGCAAAGCAAAGTAGATACTAAACAAGCATGGAGCATAAAAAAATATAGATACGTTTCCGACGTATCAAGCATACCCAAGCTTAACTCCTGCTCGTCCTCGAGTAGGTAAGTGATAAAAGAATAATTTTTGAGGTGACATGCACCATCAAAACCAAGATTAAACCATTTGCAAGCATTGAAATATGGGAACAAAGAACTCTAAACATGTGCATGAAAGATGGAGTTCTAACAATAGGACATAGTAACTATACATGCAACATGAAATGCTACAAACAAAGATCATGAATAACATGCATTGAAAATGTTTGTTTGTTTCACATACAAAAAACATGGCATAATGGCATTCAGCTTGTCCCTCATATAGTAGCAAATAGATGCATAGGACACCTTCAAAGTTCACAAGGGTGACTAGAAACAAGTAGCACAAGAACAAGTAATATCACAATATGCATCAATCAATAAGTTTTGGGACACTGCACATAGAATGGCAACTATGCTCTCTTAATGGTGCCTAAAAGGTAGAAGGTGGAGACTCAATAGTGGTGGAAGAAAGACCTTTTATAAAAGAAGCAGGGATTTCAAGTTTCAAAAAGAGCTTCCAAAAATTATGGTACTTGTTAGCTTTCAACCCTCATTGCCCCTATCATAAGAATCTTGAAATGGTTAAGGTTAAAGTGAACAAACTATGGAGTATATGCTTGACAAAGTATAGGTTGGCAATCTCAAGTCCCTTTAATACGAGGGCCACACCTCATGCTACTCAACTTCAGTCACCTGTAAGTTCTTGTCATTGTAAGTACATGCGTATCATAGAGAACCGCCAACGACGTACCCCTTGCACATGGTACAGGAGCTATCCCATAACCAAAATGACAAGGCAAGCAGACAATGAGCATCTCAGCGATCTTTTTATTTACTATATGCAAAGCTTTTTATTGAGGATGCTTCATAGATAGCTCACTATGGTGATGGTGCAAGTTTCCACCATGATTAGGCATGGCTTCGGCTAGCGGCCCAAGCGTTTCTCTAACACAAAATACATACTCCATGGACTTACAAGTTCCCTCTATATTTCACACCGGTGACATCCATAGATAAAAGAGCATGATATCAACTGAGTACAAAGTACAAGTGCAATGTTGAAAACGTTCCCCGTGACAGCATGGTTCTGCAAATTCCAACGTATAAGTGCAAGCATATACAACATAGATGACACAATGGTTCAAGTTTATTAGGGGCAAAGAATATAAAGTGTGCCATCAAGTTCGTGAGAGCTTTAATCACTAAGTTTTCACATAACAAAATACTTTTTAATTGGAATATAGCTGAAAACAAGAATATATTTGGAATGGTGTAACACAGCATGCATAGGAATTTATAGTGGACACTTTGGAATAACTTGGTTTCTTGGGAGTTGGAAGCATGAGTAGAAATTACTCATACAAGTGGAGGCTAGCAAAAGACTGGGAGCAACCAGCTAAGAGAGCAATAATGGCCATAATCATGTAGAGCAACAAAACATTACTAATCAAAGCATAGAGTGGTACTACATGTCAAGGACTAAATGATCATAGAGGCTATGGTGACTTGTTCATAGTCATAACATGGTGTGAGTATGTGCCAAGTCAACCCAAACAACGCATCAAAGGAGAATACCACAATACTATGCTTTTGTATGCTAAAACAACGCATAATTCTTTTAAGGCACACTAAGCAATCCCAATTGTTTAGAACAAGACACGCTACCGCAGTAATCACTAAGCATAAGTTTAAAACAACACCTAGCATGTCATGCTAAAGTCTAAGTCACAGTCAATGCAAGCTCCTCTGCACTTTCAAGCAGGAACTTTCTGCTCCTTTCCAACACCAAGCAACTTATTTGAAACAACACAGCGAGAACGGGGGTACAAACTGCTTTATTCAAGCAAACTAAACAAACTAAGCAAAGCAAACAAAAACTAAGACGCTCCAAGAACAACACAACAATGCATGAAACAATAAAAACGAAGTGTCTAGACAGACCTGAGCTTTTTATTGATGAAGAAGGGGATGCCTTGGGCATCCCCAAGCTTTGACGCTTGTATCTCTTGGATATTTTTTGAGGTGACACTGGGGTGGCATCCCCAAGCTTGAGCTTTTGTCCATTCTTCATCTCATTATATCATTCTCTCTACACCTGAATTTTTTTTCCTTCATACAAAACTTCACACAATTTTCATTAGCAACATTAGTGTATTCAAAAGATAATAGACCTTTAGGCCAAGCTTTGGAACAGCAAAACTTTTCACTAAAAACACAAGCTACTGTAGCAACTCCTTCAAAAATCTCAATTCCCCAAAAGAGAACTCAAAAGGAATCAATAAGAAGCAAATGCAAATAATGGCAGAAATCTGTCAAAACAGACCAGCAGGTAGAAACCAATTTTTTCGACAATCTTAAGTTGCTCAAATAAAAAAGTGTTGAACTAAAGAAAGTTAGATAACATACTAGGGATTTATTCGTAAACTGTCAGCTCAATCCGAGTTGCAGAGACTCCTCATGAATTTTTATGGTGGAGGACAGAAATCTGTTTCGGGACAGCAACTCCCCAAATCTTACTTCCCTCTCATTAGAGGTCATTCTTGGCACAAAAAGCAAACAAAAATGATAAGGAAAGGTCATTACTAAAGTAATAACTTCTCTTGGGTTATCTCCCAACTACTACTCGGCCAAGATAGCTACTAACAACAGAGAGCATGCAATATCGCAAACAACACAGACATGATAATATCAAATAGACAAAACCATTAATCAATCTGACATTGTAATCTCAATATACATTGGATCCCCGCAAACACAACATGCATGATTACAAGTAGATTAGATCTTGACAATGAATGGAGCTCACAAGATCTATACATGAAAGCACAAGGAGGAGATACAACCATCTAGCTACTACATGGACCCATAGTCCAAGGTGGAACTACTCACGCATCATACCGAAGAAGAAGGCCTCTGGGATGATCTCCCCTCCGGTAGGGTGCCGGGAAGAACTTCAGATCCCCCCGATCTAGGGACAACGATGGCGGCGGCTACAGAAGGTTTCGTGGAGTTTTGATCGGGTGCCTAGGGTTTCTGCATCGGGGAATTCTTATAGGCAAAGAGGCAAGGCTGGGAGGCGACCAGGGGGCCCAAACCCTACCCAGGCACGGGGTGGGCCCACCTGCACCAAGGGGGGTGTGGCGGCCCTGGTCCGCCTCTCAGTCTCCCCTCTGGACTTCGTGTCGCCCATGGTAAAATATTGACTTTGGCTTTTGTCCCGTCCAATTCCGAGAATATTGATTTTCTACCTTTCTGGAACCAAAAACAGAAGAAAACAGGCAACTGGATCTATGGCAAATTGTTAATAGGTTAGTTCCAAAAAAGATATAACAACACTTCAAAGTGTAGACAAAGCAAAACAAAGTAGATACTAAATAAGCATGGAGCATTAAAAATTATAGATACGTTTCCGACGTATCATACAACTATATTATAAATATTGTAGTGAACCATGGGGTTAGGCAAGGTCCAACTAAATCTAAAATCTTGCACCACACACATAGTTGGTTTCACATATTGGTAAGGTTCTTCTCCAACAAAATGCTCCAACCCTGCATTAGAAATCAGAGTTTGGAAATCCTGAAATATCCCTGCAGCTCTCATGTATTCTAGGCATGGATAAATGGAAGAGAAAACTTCCTCCTCGCAGTGGACTTTCATAATCTACGATAAACTTAACTCATGTTGATTCAGCTGGTATTCACTCATCTTCTTTTCTGAAATTTTAGACAAACATCAAACCAAGTGATTTCCAAGTTGATAAATGATGAGGAACTACTATAGGAACTTGCTAGAGGGATAAACATGCATCAAAATGAAATATCTAAGCATAGAACAAGCATGCAAGCTCACACAACTTGTCACCTATAGTAGAAAAATACTCAAGATACAATCCACCAATCAAAAATTTAATTGGACAAGCGGAGGAGGCACATAGCGGAGAGAAATCCCTCCAAAAATTAGCAGCAAAGGTGGGCTGAGCAAGGAGATCAAAATTCGGGAGCAAGAACATCCGGGAACTCGAGATTTGAGATTTTTTTTGGTGTTTTCGGGAGAGAGAAAGAAGTGGCTGGAAAGAGGCTAAGTGGAGGGCCAGGGGTGGCCCACACCTAGGCCAGGCGTGCCCTGGGGCTGGCCTCGCCACCAGGGGGTGTGCTGGCCTGGTGGGTCCCCCTGGGTCACTCCAGGTGCCCCTCTGCCCCTTTTTTCATGAAAACATTTAATATGAATTTTCTAGAATTTTTCAGAAAACTTTATTGCTGGCCAATTTTTAGGTTATGAAAACTGATTTTCTCACACAAAAATATTTTTGAATGACACAAAATCAAATCAAAACTAAAACTACAGAAGTTCTAAGACACTCTAACAAGCAAACAACTAGAAAGACTAAGAGAAACAAGACGAAGAGCAAAGATTGTAAAGGAGAAAAAAAGGTGAGCAAGTATAACCATGGTGAAAGCATTGTTTTGTTTATTAAAATCCCTTTGTTAACAAGGTTGATCAAATCTTGTTACCAAAACAATATTATATGAAATAAAAATTTGCATTTCACAAAATGATTATGTTACCTCAATCTTGATAGCAATAGTCCCAATCATAATAGTTTCAAAACTTTCTTGCTGAGTGGGACAATATATTTCTCCAATTTTGATGCCCTCAATATTTTCAATTGAATTTAGGGCATAACTCTTATCAATCTTCTTTGGGAAATAAACAATATGCTCTTTGTCATTAATATTAAAAGTTACTTTTCCTTGGTTACAATTGATGACAACACCTGCAGTATTAAGAAAATATCTCCCAAGAATAATAGACATATTATCATCTTCGGACATTTCAAGCACAACAAAATCAGTTAATACCAAGCAATTATGAGCCACTTGAACAGGAACATCCTCACATATACCAACAAGAATAGTAGTAGACTTATCAACCATTTACAAAGATATATCAGTTGGTATCAATTTTTCTAGTTGAAGTCTCTTGTAGAGAGAAAAAGGCATAACACTAACTCCAGCTCCCAAATCACACAAAGCAGTTTTAACATAATTATTTTTAATAGAGCAAGGAATAGTTGGAATACCTGGATTGCCAAGTTTCTTTGGAACCTTACCATTGAAGGAATAATTAGCAAGCAAAGTAGAAATTTCCTCATTAGGAATATTCCTTTTATTAGAGATAATATCCTTCATATACTTTGAATAAGGAGGCAACTTAATAGCATTAGTCAAAGGAATTTGCAAGAATAAAGGTTTCATCCACTCACAAAACTTGTTATAGTGTTCTTCTTCCTTTGACTTGTGTTTCTTATTAGGAAAAGGCATTGGTTTTTGCACCCAAGGTTCTCTTTCACTACCATGTTTATTAGCAATAAAATCTTCCTTAGTGTACTTAGTGTGATTTTCAGGTTCTTCTTCAATTTCTTCCTTATTAGGAGCATCATTTTTATCATTACCACTTTCAGTTTCAGCATCAGAGACAGATATACTATTAGGATCTATAGCAGGTTCAGAAGGCTCCTCAACTGTTTTATGTTTCTTTTTCTTTCTCTTAGAAGAAATACCTCTATTTTCAGCTTGTTGAGAATCCTGCTCAATTCTTTTAGGATGTCCCTCTGGATATAAGGGATCCTGAGTGGTAGCACCACTCCTAGTTCTAATTTCATAAGCATGTTTATCTCTAGAAGCATTAACTAGCGTATCTTTTTGTACTTTAGCAAGTTGATCAATTTGAGTGAACCATTTGGAAGTGTTTAACAAGCATATTAACATCATTAACAGTTCTTTCCACAATATCTTTCAACTCATTAATAGCTCTAGAGTTTTCCATTAAATGATTTTGCATTCTCTTATTAAAATTATCTTGCTTAACAATCAAAATATCAAATTCTTCTAAGCATTGACCAGGAGGTTTAGAATAAGGAATATCACCTTCATCAAAATGTTGGAGAGAGTGTACCTCAATAGTGGATGAGTGGGAGATTGACTTACATAATTCTTCTATAGGAGGTAAATTCTTCACATCTTCAGATCTAATACCCTTCTCCTTAAGACATTTCTTAGCTTCTTTCATCACTTCATCATTTAATTCAATCACTCCCCTCTTCTTTGGTGTAGGTGTTGGAGTTAGTTCAGGCACAATTGGTTCAGGCGTAGTAGGCTCAAGTGTAATTGGCTCAGTTGTAGTCCAATCATCATAATTATTGCTTATTTTAGCCATTAATTCTTCAGCTTCTGCATGAGTTCTTTTCCTGAAAACACAATCAGCAAAACTATCCAGGTATGTCATAGATTCATCAGTTAGTCCATTATAATATATATCAAGAAGCTCATTTTTAGGTAATGGACATCCAGGATGTGCATGAATCAAGGGCAGCAGGGGTGTTTAGAATTGTACCTCTTCTTGTAGTGGATGGCAAAATAGGAAACTTTCAATCACGAGACTTTCCCATGATGAAAAGGATAGCAGCGAACAATAATAAATCCAAGTGAACTTACAAATAAAGTTATGCTCCCCGGCAACGGCGCCATAAAATAGTCTTGATGACCCACAAGTATAGGGGATCGCAACAGTCTTCGAGGGTAGTAAAGCCCAGTTTATTGATTCGACGCAAGGGAGCCAAAGAATATTTATAAGCCTTAACAATTGAGTTGTCAATTCAGCTGCACTTGTAAATAGTCTTGCTCACAGTAGTTTATCAGTAGCAACAGTTTTGTAGTAGCAATAGCAAAGTAACAATAGTAGTAAAATAAAGGTAGTAGTAACAATAGTAGCAAACAACATGATTTGAGTGCGGTAGGCATATGGATGGATGGACGGGCGTTGCATGGACGAGTCTATTCATGTAATATCAAGATCTAGGGAAATTGCAGATAAATAAGATAAAGCATCCAAGTACTAAATAATCATAGGCATGTGTTCCATATATAGTCATACGTGCTCGCAATGAGAACTTGCACAACATATTTTGTCCTGCCAGCCCGTTGCAGCGGGGCCTCAAGGGAATCTACTGACAATTAAGGTACTCCTTTTAATAGAGTGCCGGAGCAAAGCATTAACACTCCATAAACACATGTGATCCTCATATCACATCCATCCCCTCCGGTTATCCAAATTTCTGTCACTTCGGGGTCTTTGGTTCCGGACAATGATATGTGTAAACAACTTGTAGATAAGATCACAAATAATACTATCATCATGAATCAATAACATGTTTAGATCTGAGATCATGGCACTCGGGCCTTAGTGACAAGCATTAAGCATAACAAGTTGCAATAAAGTCAAATAGCACTAATAAAGATACTAGGCACGATGCCCTAACAATCTTATTCGATTACATGATAGATCTCATCTAATCCCTACCATCCCCATATCCTACAGCGGGGGATTACTCACTCATGGATGGGGGAAACATGGATGGTTGGTGGAGAGGCGTCGGTGATGATGATGGCGATGATCTCTCCAAATCCCCGTCCCGGGAGGGTGCTAGAACGGAGTTTCTGGTTCCGAATCGCGATTTCTGGTGGTGGCGGCGCAGCGGAACTCTCTTTGGAAAAACGTCCAACCCCCCTCAGTTTTTAGGTCAAAAGGCTTTATGTAGGCGAAGAGGGAGATCGAGGGGGTGCCCGAGGTGGCCTCACCACCCCTAGGCACGGCCTAGGCTAGCCCGCGCGGCCAGGGGGTGTGGGCCCCTCGTGGCCCTCCTCCGTCTCATCTTCTGGCTCCGTGGGTCTTTTGATAAAATAGGAGTTTTGCGATATTTTCCGGGATTTTTCCCGAAAGTTGATTTTCTGCACAAAAACGAGACACCAAAGCAATTCTGCTGAAACCAGCGTCAGTCCGTGTTGTATCCAAATCACACAAATTAGAGGAGAAACAATAGTAAAAGTGTTCGGGGAAGTAGATACATTTTGGACATATCATCTTCCACTAGTGCACCCACTTTAGACCTGTCATTGGTCAATGATTTGATTCAATTAACCAATGAGAGACAGTCTGAAGCGAACACAACAGAGGCGAGTCACTCATTGCAGGCACAAGACATGCACAAATGAAGCGCCCAACTTTCGGCGACTTCTGGCAATACAATCCACTCTAGTGGCTCGGTGCAAGCAACCGAGCAATCCCTATTGTGCTTCTGGATCAGGATGGAAACTCCCACCTTATGCGCTAATCTGAGAAGACAATTGTGTCCAGATTAACAAGGAGTGAACCAAGCAGTAGCAGAAACCATCTACTGTTGAACAAGATGGTGTGTCACTACTGTACTCGCTAACAGTCTAAATATGCAACATAAGCATGAGTCTTTGAGGCAACACAATGTGGATGGATATTACCTTCTTCATTTCTGAACACATTCCTTGCTATCCAAATTTGCCATACCGTGAGTGGACTGTTGGGGCGAAGCTCTATCAATGAAATGAAACAATCGCTGCTTTGGAGAGTAGAAGTTTCTACGACATAGGTGGATGTCGAAACGCTCTTTGACCTGGATCCATCCTCGGAAGCAAACTCACAAAACAACAGACAATGCTCAACACTCTCTTGTCTAACCACAATGCACATAAAGCAGGATTTGCAGGGAGTATTCTTCTGGCAATATTTGATTCCACATCCTGTAGGCACACTACACAGGTAACAAATGAACTTGTATATTTTGAGAGGTGGTGAAACATCCCCTCCATTAGCTAGGGTTGATGCAACTGTCTAGTGATGAACTTGGTGATGAACTACTTCTGTGTTATGCTCGCTTGTGTGTCATCTGTGTGTTGTGGTTGTGATGAACTGTTTGTATGTGTGTTGTGAATCTATGATGAACTGCTTGTGGGTATACTCACCACTCCAATGTGGGAGGTTACCACGACAAGTGCATAGTCTATAACCAAACAAATGTGTTTCTGTTCTTATTGGGCCAATGCAGCCTACCAAACAAGTCTGTGTTTTCCACTCATGCAAAAAAGTGTATACAAGCTATCAAACAGGCTGCAAAAGCTGGCCCAGAGACTGTATGCCTGGCACTGTCCATCTTAGCACTATCGGACTGGGCCGAGAAACCCATACAGGCTACCAAACATGCCCTATACATACATATACATACATGCCAGATCGAGTAACGGTCTGTGGCCGAAATTCGAGAAGTACACTGTTTCTTCCAGACGAAGCAACGAGCTATGCGTGCTGGAATTTTTCAGAGCGTTGACTGTGACGGTCTTTATAGCCACCAGCTTTAGGCTGGTCATAGTGCTAAGTAATTTAGACTAGTAACTTGCACATGTTACTAGTTCATGTTTATAGTGGGTAATGTGGGTAGTGTCTTGCAATGCCTAATTAATTAGGTTATAGACTCATATGGTCTTGGTATGTGTGATGTTATGATAACTACTCCCTTCGTCCCAGTTTAAAGGATGTAATTTACAAATCATGCAATCTCAATATATTTAGACATAAAAGCATTTAATCTCTGTAATTAATCTGGTGTGAAAAGAACAAAATGCTTGCATGCACATGTGTGAACAAATGTAAACGCTTTGCTGACCCTTTTTTTTCCCTTACGCACGTTTTCTCTACACTATAAAGTAGACCAATCAGAGAACACCTGGGACCTAGAGAATTGCAAATTGTATCCTTTAAACCTGGACAGAGGGAGTAGCTAAGTTACTACCTCACTCTATTTCTTTATTAATTATCATGCCATGTCACCAATTTGCTTATTTGATATTGTATGCATATGTATCTTACTAGCTAAGTTACTTCCACTATAAGGCTGGTCATAGTACTAAGTAATTTAGACTAGTAACTTGGACATGTTACTAGTTAATGTTACTACCTTTAGGTTGATCATAGTGGGGAGTAATTAGAGTAGTAATATGTATATGTTATAAGTCTAAGTTACTACCTTTATAGTGAAAAATAACTTAGGTGTGGTAACATGCAATTTCACATTTATTAAATTGTAGACACACTTTGTCTTGGTATGTGTGATATTACAGTAACATAGCTAGTTATTCAATCTCTCTCTTTTCATTAAATCGTTGCCACATAAGTAAAAATACTGATTTAGACTCTTAGTTACTAGTAAAGTTACCCCACTATGATCAACTTTATAGTGGATAGTAATATGTGTGGTGTCATGCAAGACGCAATTAATTCGAATATGGACTCATATGGTCTTGATATGTGTGATGTTATAGTAGCTAAGTTACCACCCCTCTCTTTATTAATTACCATGTCATGTCACAAATTTGCTTAGTTGGCATTGCATAAACATGCATGTTAGTAATTAAGTTACTCCCACATTAACTAGTCTAACTATCCTTAACGATTTCCAAGCTCCAAACCTGAATAACAAATTTCAGAGCAGTTTTTTCATCAAGCGAAGTACTAGTACTCCGTACTCCCTAGTTGACTTTAGGAACGCCGAAAGCCGAGTGAGTAAAAACGACGAGGCTGGAAGCTTGAAAGCGTCATCATGGCAACAATGCAAATTTGATCCCTCACGTCACACCCACACAAATTCATTGTTCCCTCGGGTTAACCACCGTTTCCTTTTCGGAGTAGTATATCACATCGAATGCAAGTATATTGTACGTACACATACGTGTATGTAGAAAACTTTGTGTGTGGATAAACCTGCAATAGAATTCCGAAGCCTTCACGGAGTTGCCAATACTTTGTGCCTGGACAGCGATACTGCATCCACTGGATCGGACTCCCGTCTGGCGCAGCCCGTCCCGTATAGTATAGATCCGCACCATTTGCCTATGTTCTGTCCTAACCGATAGAGAAGAATGATTTGCCAACATATATATATATATATGGTAAATAGCCAGTTAAACACAAGCATAGCTGCGCATAGCCTATCCACCATTGATTCTCTTCCATTTTGATATAAGGAGCACATGTATCCAGACCCAGGATATTGGCTTAATACTAACGCCGTTAGTGTTTCTTTGATGCATGCATGAAGCCCTAGCAAAACAAAGCTTATCAAATTTCATTTAGGTGAGGCAAACCCTAATATACAACATGTGGTAAACTCTAACCCTAATATACTACACTGTAAACCCTAATATACTACATGCATGAAGCCCTAGCAAAATAAAGCTTATCAAATTTCATTTAGGTGAGGCAAACCCTAATATACAACATGCGGTAAACCCTAACCCTAATATACTACATGGTAAACCCTAATATACTACATGCATGAAGCCCTAGCAAAACAAAGCTTATCAAATTTCATTTAGGTGAGGCAAACCCTAATATACTACATGCGGTAAACCCTAACCAAACTAAGCCTTATTTCATTGCCGCCGCAATAAACAAAACAACCTTTGTTTCGTTTTCTTCACATTCTCATGGATGCATGCGGCCACCAAACACATACCAAAACAACCTTTGTTAGGGCACTCTTTTGCATGGCACGTAGTCTAAAGCTTCTACATGCAAAACCTATTTTAATCCTTGTTCTCAATCCCTTCTCATTTTAGATGCTAAAACTTTTGTAGCCAAAACAGTGTGCTAAATTGGAACCCATGCCAAATCCTAGATTCTTGCATGCATGCACAAAACTAACACCGTTATCTTAGCCATGTTCCACCCCACTTCCATCTAGAGGTTGCATGCATTTGATTCCTAAATCCAACGGTGCTCTGCATATATATATATATATATATATATATATATATATATATATATATATATATATATATACCACAAGATATACACGAAAGAGATCAATACAATGAATACAAATCCTAACCATAATGGCATGAATAATAAAAATATCAAGCACTAATGTGGTGGGATTATGACCGAATATTAAGCACTAATGAGGAGATATTCGGTTGCCTACCCCCCCCCCCCTCGCGCAGTCGAAACGGGAGATTCTTGGATGCTGAGACTAGATCGAAAGTCCAAGAATAATGGTGACGATAGGCCTCGATGTGCTTGGTCCGCTGATGCTGAACCGGATTCATGGACATGTAGACGGCGCTGACGTTGTCGCAGAGGACAACCGTGGCGCTGGGGAGATGTCAATGAAGCTCTTGGAGAATTTGGCGGAGCCAACTGGCTCCAGTGACGGCGTTCGCGACAGCGCGGTACTCAACCTCTGCACTGGAGCGAGAGACAGTGTGTTGTCGCTTAGACGACCATGAGACGAGGTTGTCGCCTAGGAACACACAGTAGCCGGACGTAGAGCGGCGAGTGTCGGGACAACCAGCCCAGTCCGCGTCGGTGTAAGCCATGAGGCGATCCGTGGTAGACGGTGTGAGCTGAAGTCCATGGTGCAGAGTACCCTTGACATAGCGAAGGACACACTTAATCAAGGATAAATGCTGATCTCGAGGGTCATACATGTGTAGACATATCTGCTGGACGGCGTAGGCGGTGTCGGGCCGTGTGAACGTTAGGTACTGAAGAGCACCCGCAAGAATCCGGTATGCGAAGGGATCAACAACCGGAGGACCAGCGGTAGAAGCAAGCTTCGGCGACGTGTCGACGGGAGTCGAGGCAGGATGACAGGATCTCATGCCAGCACGCTCGAGAATATCGAGAGCATACTGTGTCTGGGAGAGAAACATCCCCCGAGGATCACGTAGAACGGCGAGGCCAAGGAAGTGATGAATCTCACCCAGGTCGATCATGGCGAACTCGGCGCTGAGAGCGGTGATGACGCGCTCGAGGAAGGTTGTCGACGAGGCCGTGAGGATGATGTCGTCGACGTAGAGAAGCAAGTAAGTCGTGCCAAAAGTACCATGCATGATGAAGAGGGATGTGTCGGACTTCGAGCAGGTGAAGCCGAAGGCGGTGATGAAGGTCGCAAAGCGGTGATACCACGCACACGGAGCTTGCTTCAAGCCGTAGAGGGCACGGTTCAGTCAACACACATGGTCGGGACGTGCAGATTCAATGAAACCTGTGGGCTGATGGCAGAACACCACTTCATCAAGGCACCCATGGAGAAAGGCGTTCTTGACGTCAAGCTGTCGAATCTTCTAGTTGGAAGAGAGGGTGACCGAGAGAATAACCCGTATGGTAGCCAGTTTGACCACCGGGCTAAACGTCTCGTCGAAGTCAATGTCGTGCTCCTGGGAGAAACCACGCAACACTCAATATGCTTTGTAGCGGTCGAGGCTGCCATCCGGCTTGAGTTTGTGACAAAAACCCACTTGCCAGAGACGCTTGGCGGGAGGACACACAAGATCCCATGTGTCGTTGGCGAGAAGAGCACCGTACTCGTCAGTCATAGCCGCAAGCCAGTTCGGGACTTTGAGAGCACCACGAACAGACTTGGGGATAGGCGATGGAGCGGGTGATGGAGCGGTGACGGTCGTGGCGTGAAGGTTGAGACGCTCACGTGGACCGATGACCTTGCCGGCCTGACGTTGTGTGACCGTCTGGCACGCGGGGGCAGCAGGAGCAGGCGATGGCGAGCGTGTGGACGAGCTCGATGTAGATAAGCTGGATGAAGACGTGCTTGAGGAGCCCGGGTCAGCTGAATCTGGGCCGCGGCCTAGTGACACGGGCGAGGCCTAGGGCGAGGTGGGCATCACAGGCGAGGCCGAAGGCGACGTGGGCGAGGCTGGGCTGGGTGTCAAGTGGGCCGGCGTGCGCCAGGCCGAGGAGGTTGGCGGAGAGGCAGCCGTTGTGTGGGAGGCCGGTGTGCGCGGTCCAACATGCATGGGATGCACGGGAACTGAGAGCAGCTCGTCGAACTGATCTACGTCAGGAGGTGGCGAGGGCGCGTGCTGCTACTACAAGTTAGTGAGATAAAAATCTGGTGCAAAGGGAAACCGAGTTTCGTCAAAAACCACATGCTGAGATATAATGATGCGACGAGACTCGAGGTCTATGCAACAGTAGCCGCGATGATTAGAAGGATAGCCGAGAAACACACACGCAGTAGAACGATGCGAAAGTTTGTTAGACATGGTTGCTGAAATGTTTGGGTAGCACAAGCAACCGAAGCGTGCGGAGGAGTGTGTAGTCGGGCTGCTTGGAAAAGAGGGCGGAAAAGGGGATGGGGCGGCGAGAGCTTTGGTGGGTATCTATTGAGAAGGTATGTGGACGTATGCAGAGCTTCGATCCAAAATTTTGGAGGCATGCTAGCTTGGACTAAGAGCATGCGTACTATGTTATTAACAGTGCGAATGATGCGTTCGGCTTTACTATTCTGTGGGGAGGTGTAGGGGCACGAAAAACGCAGGAGGATGCCGTGTTCAGCTGAGAGTTCTTGGAGACCACGGTTGTCAAACTCGCGCCCATTATCGCACTGTAGGGCCTAAAGCGAGAGAGAAAATTAGGTGGCTACATAAGCACGAAAGTTAGACAATATAGGAAAAACCTCAGATTTGACGCGAAGCGGATACGTCCATAAATAATGATTGAAATTATCTAAAATGACAAGAAAATATTTATACCCAGAAATACTCTCGACGGGAGAAGTCCATAAATCACAGTGTATTGATTCAAAAGGGCGATGAGTACGTGTTATAGAAGTAGAAAAAGGTAAACAAACATGACGTCCGAGTTGAAACACATGACATAAACTAGGATCCTTGAGCACTTTATTTATGGAGAGCGGCGATGACGAGGCGAAGCGCCGAAAAGCGTCGAGGCCAGGATGACCAAGACGCCGGTGCCATAAGGTGGAGTCGGCGGCGACAACGCTGCCGCATTCGGCAAGGAGGTGGTCGGGTAGAGGTCACCCGAGCTACTGCACCTAAGAATCACGACTCCCGTCCTGAGGTCCTTCATATAAAAGCCCCAAGGGTCAAACTCAACAAAACATAGATTGTCGCGAGTAAACTGACGAACAGAAATAAATTTTTTAACTATGCGTGGAGTGACAAGGACGTCGCGAAGAGTAAGACGACAAGATGAAGCAGGGAGAGATATATGGCCAGAGTGAGAGACAGGAATAGAGGAGCCATCTCCGACCATAATATGTTGATGTGGAGGATTAGAAGAAAGAGAGTTGAGGTTACCGGCGTCCGAAGACATGTGAGTGGAGGCTCCAGTGTCCATGATCCACTCCGCGGGAGCTTGCAGACTCATGGTGTTGAAGTAGCTCGCGAGGGCGGATGGATACCAAGTCGGTGTCGCGGGGCCGCCGTAGTTGGGGTAGCCGGTGTAGGTGTACGTCGCGGGTGATGAAGGCGCGAGCGACGGGGCGGGGATGGACACATAGCCCTGCGCAGGAGCGCGTGGTGGCGGGGCGAACGGCCACGGCCCGAGGAGGTCGGCCTGCTGGTGGACGGAGCCGCCTTGGACCATCATCGGGTACATGTGGATGGCACCGGTCCATGGGTGCTGTACGCTAGGGACGACGGGGGCATGGGGCTGATGCTTCTTCTTCCCACGGTAGCGCCCCGAGCCGTTGCTGGTGGGGGCACCGTAGGGCGCGATGGCACCGTAGCTAGGGTGCGATGGTGGAGGGGCGGGGCCACTAGGGCCCCCGGCAGGAGGCGCGTTGTAGAAGTCCGTGGGTAAGGACGAGCTTGACCGAGAGGGGAGCTTGAGTTCCCGGAGAAGAAGCATGTTGCGAAATTGAAGAAAGGTAGGGAACGGTGTGAGGAGAGGGGCGAGGTTCCCGATGTCCTTGTAGTGGTCGTTGAGGCCCTTGATGGTGTTCCACACTAGGGCGTCGTAGGAAACGGGGGCGTTGACGTCCGTGAGGGCATCGGCGGCCGCTTTCTGCTCGAGGCAGTAGGCGGTGACGCTCTTGTCGAGTTGCTCGATGTTGCAGAACTTCTGCCCGAGGTAGCCCGAACAGGCCTGTTGGTTGTCGCGGAAGAGGGCGGTGATGGTGGTGAGGATGGCGAAGGCGGTGGTGCCCGCGGCCATGACCATGTCGGAGATGTCGGGGGTGATGGATCCGTACAGCCATCGGAGGACGGTGGAGTCCATCCGCCGCCACTCCTCGTCGGCCGAGGGGATCAGCGTCTCGAGGTGATCCGCGAGGGCGAACTGCGTGAGGGCGACGGTGAGAAAGTTCCACCACTTGATGAAGTTGGATGATTTGAGGTCGAGGGTAACGGGGATCAAGCCCTTGATGTTTTGGATGGCGGTGGCTGAAGCCTAGAGGACGGCGTGGGGGTGAGGGCCAGCGGCGGCCATGGAGGCGGTGGCCGAAGGGGAGGGAGAGGAGGCGTGCGCGACCCTAGGGCCTCGACGGCGGTAGGTGAGAGCGGAAGCGGAGAATCGTTTGGTTGATACCATGATAGAGGAGAATGATTTGCCACACAATGTGGGCTTCCTTTTATCTCATATATATAAGGCAATATCACAAGATATACAAGGAAGAGATCAATACAATGAATACACATACTAACCATAATGGTCTGAATAATAACAATATCAAGCACTAATGTGGTAGGATTATGACCGAATATCAAGCGCTAATAAGGAGATATCCGGTTGCCTAACACTAACTTGTTGTCGTCTTCGACCTTGTGAATGGCGACGGTATTATCCACCTGTATATCCCATGAGAGGAAATTGATGTTTGAATGTACGTATGTGGCAAGGTAAATTCATCTACTTCCTCAGACCCATATTAATTGACTTCGATTTATTAAAATTTGGATGAACCTATATACTAAATAGTGTCTAGATTTATCTAAATCTAGACAAATTTGAGTCAATTAATCTGGGTTGGACCGAGTATATATAAAATTAGGATTAGCTAGTGGTGCTAATTTATACTTGGACCTGACTGCGTAGCTGATTAGGATTACCTTACCTAACGATACATGGTAGATTATAGTTTCTACTTTGTCCAGAAGAGGACATTCCTAGTGACCAAGTTTATAAGAGATCATACCCTCAAAAAAAAAAAGTTTATAAGAGATCATGAAGTAGCACAGTAGAACAAATGGTCTCCATGTTTCTCTCGAGGAGAAAATAGTGCGTTCTTTGGTTGACGTGGGGAGGCCGACAACTTGAGGGAGCTCTGCTTCATTGTCAAAAAGGATTGAGAGCTGAGGATCGGCTGAACTGCAAGAAATACAGCAGCGTACAGAGCGTTAGAAAATCATAAAAAAAATAAAACAAACAGCAAGTGGCATATGGCAGACATTGCCTGCTCTAAAATTTCAAGTGGCCATAGGTCAACGCTTTGTCAAATTGATTATCACAGAACTAACACAACAAGACACGCATACTATATCATCCAAGCATCAAAGATGTTTTATGTTTTATAGTGGGGAAACTGAAATTTATTCAGAGAATTTACATTTAGAAGTCTTATAGTAAACAAAAAAAATTTAGTTATTGTTTTATACAGGTGTCCTATATGAAGTAGAAAAGATGAATATAAAATTATTTTTTATTTTTTGTCAATGAACTCCATCAACTCTCAATTAAGCAATGCAATTGTTCAATACACATTTTTTAGCATGTGAAGTTGTAAACCTGTGCAGTGATCGAATCTGAAATCTGAGGCAAGTGAGTTTGAATGTGTTGCAAAAAAAGTGCATAAAAGTCTAGCTACCAGGTCAGATTGATGCATTGCAAAATGAATCAACTGGATGTTTAGCTAGTAGGTAAGTTGAGTGCATTGCCAAGAAGGAGCAGAGTTAACATTCAGAGGCAATAAGATAGGCAGACCAAGCTGGCTGCACACACACCTCATGTGTGGGCTATAATGACTAAACCAGGTATCTGAATGTCTAGGAGATAGTTAATGGTCAACGACAACAATGCTTGTTCATATACATTTTGTGCTTGATCTCTGTTCTCCCAAAACAGCACATTTACCTTCCATTGAGACCCTTGAGGTGACAGGACTCTCACCGAGGCTATGTTCATTGCTCCTTGTTAAGATTTTCTATAAGAGGCCAGCATTAATAAGTACTGGTAGATATAAATGGATCTAGAAATTCTAGTTTAAATAGTAATGCTGCTGAATCAATACCTATGATAATCATTCTGGTAATATCTATAGCCAAACTGACCTGTATCGAAGTAGAAGCACAGATCTAAACATTGCCTAGCTTGTGGCAAATATCTACCAAAGTAATCTGCAAGAAAGGGGAACCAATGCTTCAAGCAATGTATAATTCAGAATAGAAATACTCTGAGCAATGTATAATTTAGAAAGGTAAATACTGCTAGATAAGTATGATAGTTACCTAAGAGAAGATAATTAAGAAGATAATGTGTAGTACTCCTACATCATTAACATATTTCTCCTCTTCGATATGGTGTTTGACCTCTTTGCACTTTTATCTTGAGATTCAGCAACAACAACAACAACAACAACAAATGCCAAGATTTGATACGAACATCAATGGAAACCAAGAGCTAGATGTTGTTTCACATATATCATTGCTCGATGCTATCAAGAGATACACCATGAACTAAACATAAATATGACTATTCTCCTAATTTTCGCATCCAAGATACAGCAAATAGAAAAGCAGTGGAACCAACACTGCCTAGTGCTTCATTACCAACCCATGTTGTGAAAGGGGGAAAGTGTCAATCCAAAGGGAATCGGAGAGGTTTGAAGGCACTGTACCTTATTTGCAAGTGGTCATTCTCTGATCTGCATTCTACTATGTTATCAGCACAAATTTGATGTATCTCCCGGTTGTGCTCTTTCAACTATAAATAAGTACAGTTCATTTAGTATGCGATCACCACAGATTTGATGCGCAGGATGTCCGAAGCTTTTACTGTATCAATAAGATCTGAAAGCACGTTTGCAGTTAAGAATAGGAGATCAAGATTCAGTAAACGGAGCACCAAATCAGTGCTAAATATTGTCCTAGGTAGTTCCTATCCTAGGAGAATAGGTAAAGAGAAGTAAACTAACAATGGGAGGTAAAAAATAGAGGATGTTTGCTGACCACAGCAATGGCTAGTGAAACGGAGATGGCCGTGATGTCATGGAGTAACTGCCTGCAGACGACGTCCTAGATTGAGGATAAAGGTTGCTGAACTTCCATCTGCAGCGACTTCCTCCTTGGCAGATTACGACCTCGATGATGAACAGCACAGGACAGTGCAGCTTCACGTCAGTTTTTTTCCGCTAGCTGTCGCTGCTCCTTGTACATGCCCCGCTGATGCTGCTTCCTTTATTCTTCTAGACTAGACTAGAGGAGGAGATTCAGTGATAGAAAACAAGAAAAAGAAATGTATACAGAGATTTTGTTTTTTAGTAATATGCACACACTGACACACACACACACACCCCCGGGCTGTTGGTCGCGCGTCTCGTAGTAGCTAGTTTGATTTGATCTGACAGCGAGTTTCAGTTGCTGTTGTTTAATGCTTTCAGTAGTGTTCATCTTCATGATTCAGTAATTCCATGACAGTATGGTCGTGGACTCGTGGTTCGGTAGCTCGTACTTGTATTTGACTGTCCTTTCACACTCTCATACAGAGTAGTACTGAATCTCTTCAAAATAAAAATCACGTTATTTGGAGAAACATCGGCTACTGACTTTGAGGTACTGAAATGCATGAGCGTTCAAATTTTTCAGTAGTTACACTTCATCACAGACTGTCGAAACCAACCAAAACAATCAGAGCACATGCCATCACGAGCAACCACTTATTTCTTGAAAAATATTATGGATTGATTGATTCATCATGCTAATAAGCCAAAAGAACATACACTTAACTAGAAGTCTAGAACTAAATTGAAAACAATCTTGATTCGCATCTCATACTACATTTCAGTGAATGGTTGCAGTAAAACACTGAGCTGTCCTAGATATTGAACTGGTAATAATGTTAATAGCGAAAATAAAGAAACTTTGGATATGACAGCCGAAACAAAGTCTTTTTATAGATGGAATAATTAACACTAATGGAGACAAAGTATGGAAGAAATGATTCTGAGATTCTGACAACAGCCCTACGATCAAACGTGGTCTTTCGATTTAAGCCACTAGAGGGTTAGTTCCACAGCAGGCTATGCGGCTACAGACAACAAACTACGAATATTTATGGCACCATGAGAGTAAGAGATGTCTTTTTTCGAAATGGGGATATCACCCCGGCCTCTGCATCGACTGATGCATATGGCCTTTATTACCAGAGTAAGAGATGTCTAAGACATGCAATACTGAAGTGAAGAACACTGTTTGAAAAGAAGAATAAGATCTGGAGCACATCAAATGTCTGATAACTACAGTTAACAGAAGTTGTAGGCAACAAATGAGCTGTTACTGGAGAACTAATCATCAGTTCATCAGGCTACATTGACGGAATATGGAAGTCAGAACATCCAAATAATTAAAAGATTTCATTCATAGGAAGCCACTTTGCTCAGTTGAAAAGAAAACACAAATAGCTTTTCTCACAAAGCAGTTTCTGCTGTTTATAAGAGTATTCAGTGAATGAAGCAATGAAAGAGATGATGAAACAGGGTATGGTTATAAGAGTATTCAATGAATGAAGCAATGAAAGAGATGATGAAACAGGGTATGGAAAGACAATGTAACAGTAATCCAACCAATTGTTGTCGAATTCACTCAGGCAATCAGACATCAAGCAACATTGAAAATCAGACTATATCCTTCCCTCCCTTACTTCTTCCCATAAAGGGTAGATCACCCGGTTTCATATAAGAGAACCACCACATCGTTACAGCGATCCGTTCAACATGAAAAGTAAATACGGAAGCAAAAGATAGCATACGGCGTATCCTTCAGGCTCCAACCAAGTATCCAGCAAGGAGATAAATACACGCGACATATCACCTCTTAACTGTTCATCATAAGCTATAGACATAAATGAAACCAAAATTATAACAGAACAACAATCACCAAAGATCCATACAGGAACCATCTCGGCTATTTCAGCAACGCCAAAATACACATCCTTCAGCCTGCCAAAGACTTCAGCGGACAACGGCCACCTGCATCAGCATTGTAGATTCCGCGCAAAATCAGTATATCTAAGACCAGAGCTCAACTTTGACATAGTATACAACAGACCAAGACTGATTAGGAATAAGCATGAACTGTTTTTCAGAGCAATTACCTAAGTGCACAAGTCAAAGAAGAGGTACCATATTGAGATCCTGAATTGACCTGGAATCCTTCAACCTTTGTACTTCCTTGTTGATGTCTGCCAGCTTTGTTAACATCACTGTAATCTTCGTATCACATGCCGAAAACTTCGAAAGCCAATGTTTTTCAATCCCATTAATAATTTCATGGGCATCCCGTTCCTGCTGCATCCAATGTACCTGATTCTTCTCATCAGCCACAACATCCAAAGATGAAACACCACTTCCTTCACACAGCTTGCGATACTCCAAAAATGCAGCAGAGGACTCCTGAAACATTCTTTTGCACCCATGAAGAGTGCCAAGCATTAGCATTTCATCATGCTCAAGTTTTTTAAGTTTGGTGGACTTTGCTTGAAGTTCCTTCTTTGTATCTTCAGTGATAGATTTTATTTGATTGTCTTTCTCCTTCATCTTCTCCCTCATTTGCTGTATTTCAGCTAGAGTGTGTGCCAAAGTTCTCTCCCCACTCGAAGATAAATTCTCCAAGTTTGAGACATGAGCTACAACTTGCTGTCGACTGGCACGGAAAGAACAAAGTCTAGGACCAACATTGGCATTGGCATGGTTGCCATATTCCTGGTCTTCTCTCCTCTTTCCAAGAGGCCTCCCATCAACCTCGGAGAAAAGGTCCGGCCTTTGGCACTTCATCAAACGGAGAAGGTACTGGCTGCAACGCCGTCGCTTCCCGATCAACACATCGGACCTCAGAAATGCCCAAACAAACAAGCCCCAGTCCACCGCGTACGCCTTCCCATCCTCCACCAGCTGCAAGGACGTTACGATCTCCTCAGGCAACACCTGGCCATCCCATGTTCCTCCCAGGAGCAGCTGATCATGGACGAACATCCTCACGGCGGCGATTGCCTCCGCGGAAGAGAACAATGCCGCGTCCTCCGCGGCAAGGTCGAGCTTGCCTAGCGGCAGCGAGAGTGCGGTCGCGAGGTCGACGGGGCAGGCGGTGATGCTATCGCCTCCCATGGAGACGATAATGCAGCCCGAGGAGGGTTTCACCGCGGCGGTGAGGTCGAGCCCGTCGGGCGGCACAGGGAGGTCGAGCCGCGCGAAGCTCCCGAGGCCGAGGGCGTCGAGCAGCGCCGCGCCAAGGCCATCGCCGGCGGCTGCGGAATGGCCGGGCCGCGCGTAGCTCTCGAGGCAGTGCTCGTCGAGCAGAGGCGGGGCGGCGGCGGCGGCGGCGGTGGCGGAATGGCCGGGCCGCGCGTAGCTTCCGAGGCAGTGCTCGTCGAGCAGAGGCGGGCCGGCGGCGGCGGCGGCGACATGGCCGCGCTTGCGGGTTCCGAGGAGCATAAGGCTGCTGCGCCGGCTTGGTTTTTGGCTGGGGTTTGGCGATGCGACCAGCTGTGGGCTGTGGCTGGGTCGAGTCTGCTCCGAGTTGGGGTTTTTGCTGAAAGGGGAGGGGAGAAGCAGGGGAGGTTGGTTTGGCCATTACTTTGATCGAGGGACCGAAAATTGGGAATACGTTGCTGTGAGCAGTCGTATCTGACTGAGGAGTGGGCTCATGTGACGTGGTGCCCACCGGTCGGTCGGTCAGTTAGTATTGGTGGAGATACGTTTGTGGCGCTTCGCGAAAAGGCCCTGACAGTGGAGGAAGACGAAGCAAGAAACTGGGTAAACGAAAGGACAAGTCGAGAGGCCAATTTGACTGACCGTCGGCGACCCGCTAGACTGCACCGCACACGCTATGTTTTTCTTTGAACGGGACCGCACACGCTATGTAGGCAATCCTACTCATTAAATCCACAGAATTCCAAGTAGTACAAAAATAACGTGCCATTTAATAGTTACTCCTTCCGTTTAAAAATTATTAGTATATTTTAGATTAGTGAAGTTAATGTATCTAGATACATATATGCGATTAAATACCAAAATCTTTATTATAAATACTTTTTTAGTATGTAGATTTAAAAATAATTCTACACACTAAAAGATGTCTAGATATATTTACTTTACAAACCTAAAACAACTTTGATGTACGCCTTGATGGTATCTTTAGTTTTGATGATGCTACTTTATCGTTCTGGTCTATTTTAAGTTACTTTGATACTCTTTTTTCAAAATAACATGGATACTATTTTTATGAATGTGTGTGGTTAGGACGACATGCTCTTGATAGTGTTTGTCCCAACTATGTGTGTTCTCCCCCTCTTCATTAAACTTTACGTACATCTCTATCTAACTCCATTTTCCATTTTCATTGTTGGCCTTCTTATCAACTACCACTACCCACTTTGATATTGCCATTATTGTTATTTTTTTGTTTTCTATGTTCTACCATGCCATGATATTATATATTAGTTACACCTTTCGTATACCACCAAATACTATACATGCTTGGAACTATGATAGCTTCCTAGGCTCCTAACAATAATTGGGTGATTATAAAGATGGCTTCAAAGCTACTAAAGTGTTATGTTGAGAATCATGGATCAAGAGTGGAATTTGTTCATCCCGAGGACGGATAGATATGCTCTGGACCCTCTCGATGATATCACATTGGTTAGCTTGCAAGCAAGTGATTTGATCACTAGAATGTTATATCACGGGAACGAGAAAAGAGTGCATGTCAGTAACGAGATCAAACTAGGTATGGAGATACCGATGATCGAATCTCGAACATGTAATATATCGTGAAACAAAGGGATTAAGATACAAGCGTAAAAGGTTCCGACGATCACAGGAAAAGTCATCGTTGAATGTGTGGGAGTCAGTATGGATCTGTAGGTCCCGCTACTGATTATTGATCGGAGAAGGGTCTCGATCATGTCCTCATTATTCACGAACCGTAGGGTGACACACTTAAGGGACACTGGCATCCAGTTGGAGCAAATGTTTCATGCCGAAAGAATAAACAAGCGCAGGAATTTATTTCATTAGATACCGAAACAAGTTTTCGGGTGAAATGGCATAAAGTGGTTATGCATGTGAAATGGAATTCTAGCAAGGGGTTATTTGTGAATGTTTGTCATTAAAGTAATTGACAAAATTCTGAATAAAATAAAAGAGTTTTATTTAATGAGAGTTTGCATTAAATTTGGTGGAAATTTAATGGGAATTTGAGTGGACTTTTGAGTGGAGGGAATTTAAAGGAATTTTGTGAGTGGAGTGTCCACCCACATGAAGAGGGGAGGGCAAGGGGAAGCCCCCATGCGCCGGCCACCCCCTTGGGGTTTCCCCTCCTCCTATAAAAGGAGCCCCCCTCCTCACTTGTCTCTCACACCTCCTCGTGAAGGATCTCTCTCCCCCTCTAGAATTTATCCCCCATGGTCTCAGACTAGCGAGATACATGTTCCCGGTGGCTATTCGGCAAGAAAGGGTTGTGCTTCCGCTGCATCGCTGGAGCGAGGAGGCGGAGGTTGCCCGATGTCTTGTACGTGTGTGCGAGCACAGATGCGCTGCTGCTTTGCGGCGCTAAGACTTACTCTCGATCTTGAGATCGGCAAGAGATCGTCTACATCAACCACGAGTTGAACTCGTTAAGCTTTGTCAGTCTTCAAGGGTATGTTCTCTATGGATATACATCCGCCCGTTTTTTGTATCTACTAGATAGATCTTGGTACATAGTTCCCATCGTAGGAAATTTTTTGTTTTCTATGCTGCGAACCCTACAGTGGTATCAGAGCTGGATCTATGCGTAGATACTTTACACGGGTAGTACACATATGAGTATGTGGGCGATGATGATCATGTTGTTGCTCCTTTGTTGTAATATTGGATATTGGTGGCATAGTGGGATGAAGCGGCCCGGACAAACTTTACATGTCCTCGCACATGAGACCTGTTCCACGCTTGACATGCAACTAGTTTGCATAAGTGGCTAGCGGGTGTCTATCTCTCCTACTATAGTCAATATCTATTTTGCAAGCGAGTTGTCAACAATTTGGTTATCCTCGTTGTGGTTCATGTTCATAGGTAAGAACGGTTCTATCTCGAAAGCCTTAAGCCACGTAAAACTTGCAATGGATAAATTAGAGGCGTCTAGTTTAGATTGTTGCTGGGCTAGTGTTATGATATGGTGATGTTGTAAGTAGAAGTATGAGTTGATACTCTTACAACATACATAACGTGTAATCTCCATAGACCTTGGACTTACACATATAGGTATGATAGTGATCATACCACGGTGCACATGATAGAGATCATATGCGGGAACCATATCATTTCACTAATAAACATGTGATGTTTGATAGCATCTTATATTGCTTGTTTAGCGCTTTGTTAGCATAATAAGATGATCCCTCTTTTAAAATATCAAGATAAGAATGTGTTCTTGATTTAGTATGCACCGATTATGTTTTCGTCGCTCCAAGACATCACGTGATGATCGGGTGTTCTTGGATCCATGACCATATTTTGGGTGTAAAACAGTTACACACGCGAATACTAAGGTTCTAACTTGGCGAGCCTAGCATGTACAGACATGGCCTCGGAACACGGACCGAAAGGTTAAGCATGAGTCATATAGTAGATATGATGCCCATTTGATGCTCGCCTTTGAAGCTACACCGACTCACGTGATGATCGGGCTTGGTGTAGTGGATTTGGTTCATGTAATCACCAAAAAGGCACGAGAGATGTCGTTTTTGAGTGGGAGTTCATTCGTAATATGGATTAGTTGAACTCAATCTATCATACACTTAGTCTAAACTTTACAAATTCTGTTGTAGATGGCACCACCTGCTTTTAATTTCAATGTGTTCATGGAGAAAGAGAAACTTGCAACGAACGGTAGCAACTTTACCGAATGGACCATGAATTTGAGGATTCTCCTCTCTGCTGCACAAAAGCAATATGTGCTAGAAGCACCGTTAGGCCCCCCACCTTTTGAGGATGCCCCTGACGAGTAGAAGAATGTCTATCAGACTCGTCAGGAGGACCACAACTTAGTTCATTGCGGCATATTGTATGGGATAGAGCCGGAACTTCGAAAGCGTTTCGAAAACGGCAATGCATTTGATACAATGGGTGAGTTGAAAATGATTTTCGACACACATGCTGCTGTAGAGAGCTACAACGCTTCAGAAAAGTTCTTTAGCTGCATGATGGAAGAGCACAACTCCGTTAGTGAGCATGTACTCAAGATGTCGGGTTACACCGATAAGCTTGTGTCCTTGGGAATATCGATTCCCATTGACTTAGGCATCCATCGTGTTCTGCAGTCTCTGCCACCTAGCTATAAGAGCTTCGTGATGAACTATAATATGCAAGGCATGAAGAAGTCTCTCCCCGAGCTTTTGTCAATGCTTAAAACTGCAGAAGTGGAGATCAAAAAGGAACATCAAGTGTTGATGATCAATAGGAACACTGGTTTCAAGAAAGACAAGAAGGGAAAACGGAAGGGAAGTAAGGGCGGCAAGCCTGTTGCCGCGCCTGAAAAGAAACCCCGAGTTGGACCTAAGTCTGATTCCGAGTGCTACTATTGTAAGGGGACTGGCCACTGGAAGCGCAACTGCCCCAAGTATCTGGCAGACAAGAAGGTCGGCAAGGCAAACAAAGGTATATATGATATACATGTTATTAATGTGTACTTGACTAGTGCTCGCAGTAGCACCTGGGTATTTGATACCGGTTCAGTTGCTAATATTTGTAACTCGAATCAGGGGCTGCGGAACAAGCGACCGCTAGCAAGGGGTGAGGTCAAGATGCGTGTCGGCAATGGATCACGCGTTGATGTGATCGCCGTCGGAACGCTGCCTCTCCACTTGCCGTCGGGATTAGTTATAAACTTGAATAATTGTTATCTGGTGCCTGCACTAAGCATGAACATTGTATCTGGATCGTGTTTGATGCGAAGTGGTTATTCATTTAAATCCGAGAACAATGGTTGTTCCATTTATATGAATGAAATCTTTTATGGTCATGCACCGATGATGAATGGTTTATTTCTTTTGGATCTCGATAATAATGTTACACATATTCATAATGTTGATGCTAAAAGGATTAAACTAAATGATTATATATCCGCATATATGTGGCACTGCCGTCTAGGTCATATTGGCGTTAAACGCATGAAGAAGCTCCATTTAGATGGACTTTTGGAATCACTTGATTTTGAATCATTTGATACATGTGAGCCATGCCTTATGGGAAAGATGACTAGAACGCCGTTTTCCGGTTCAATGGAACGGGCGACAGATTTATTGGAAATCATACATTCTGATGTATGTGGTCCAATGAGTGTGTCGGCGCGAGGTGGATATCGTTATTTTGTTACTTTCACGGATGATTTGAGTAGATACGGTTATATCTAGTTGATGAAACACAAGGCTGAAACCTTTGATAAGTTCAAGGAATTTCAGAATGAAGTGGAAAATCATCGTAATAGAAAGATCAAATTTCTACGGTCCGACCGTGGAGGTGAGTATCTAAGTTACGAGTTTAGCACTCACATGAAAGAGTGTGGAATTGTTTCACAACTCACACCTGCCGAAACACCACAGCGAAATGGTGTGTCGGAATGTCGTAATCGTACTTTATTAGATATGGTTCGATATATGATGTCTCTGACGGACTTGCCGTTGTCATTTTGGGGCTATGCACTAGAAACTGCTGCATTCACTTTAATCGGGCACCATCTAAATCCGTTGAAAAGACACCGTATGAATTGTGGTTTGGAAACAAACCTAAGCTGTCATTTCTTAAAGTTTGGGGATGCGATGTTTATGTGAAGAAACTTCAACCGGATAAACTCGAACCCAAAGCGGAAAAATGCGTCTTCATAGGATACCCTAAGGAAACTATTGGGTATTCCTTCTATCAAAGATCCGAGGGCAAGGTTTTTGTTGCCAAGAATGGATCCTTTCTAGAGAAAGAGTTTCTCGCGAAAGGTGTGAGTAGTCGGAAGGTAGAACTCGAAGAGGTTATTGAACCTTCTCTTCAAAGTATGGCGAGTAGCGCAGCGCCGGAAGTTGTTCCGGAGTTGGCTCCACCTGTTAAAGAGGGAACTAATGATAATGATCATGAAACTCCGAAAGAGAGTACTACCGAACCTCGCAGGTCTAGCAGGACGCGTGCAGCTCCCGAGCTGTACGGAAATCCTGTCATGAATTTCATGGTTGATGAAAATGATGACCCCGCGACGTATGAAGAAGCGATGATGATCCCGGATTCCAACAAATGGTTATAAGCCATGAAATCCGAGATGGAATCCATGTATGAAAATCAAGTTTGGAACTTGGTGGACTTACCTCACGACCGAAAGGCCGTGGAGAACAAATGGATTTTCAAAAGGAAAACCGATGATGATGGTAATGTGACCGTCTATAAAGTTCGACTTGTCGCAAAGGGGTTTCGACAAATTCAAGGAGTTGACTACGATGAGACATTCTCTCCCGTAGCGATGCTAAAATCAATTAGGATTATGTTAGCAATTGCTGCATATTTCGATTATGAGATATGGCAGATGGATGTCAAAACCGTGTTTCTCAATGGTAATATTGAAGAAGAGTTGTATATGATACAACCAAAGGGTTTTGTCGATCCTAAGGATGCTAACAAGGTGTGCAAGCTTCAGCGATCCATCTATGGATTGAAGCAAGCATACGAAGTTGGAATCTCCGCTTTGATGAGGTGATCAAAGAGTTTGGATTTGTCCAAACTTATGGAGAAGCTTGTATTTACAAGAAAGTGAGTGGGAGCAATGTGGCATTTCTGATATTATATGTGGATGACATATTATTGATCGGAAATGATATAGATCTTTTAAACAGTGTTAAAAGTTATCTAAACAGCAAATTTTCAATGAAGGACCTAGGTGAAGCGTCATACATATTAGGCATAAAGATCTATAGAGATAGATCTAGGCGCCTAATAGGGCTATCGCAAAGTACATACCTTGATAAGATTTTAAAGAAGTTTAAAATGGAAGATAGTAAGAAGGGGTTCTTACCTATGACACAAGGCACGACATTGAGTAAGACTCAAAGTCCGGCTTCGGCGGAAGAAAGAGAGATAATGGACAAGGTCCCCTATGCCTCAGCCATAGGCTCTATAATGTACGCCATGCTATGTAGAATACCGGATGTGGCACATGCTATTAGTTTGACTAGTAGGTACCAATCGGATCCAGGTTCAGAACACTGGAAAGCGGTCAAGAATATCCTTAAGTACTTGCGAAGAACTAAGGATATGTTTCTTGTATACGGAGGTGAAGAAGAGCTCGTCGCTAAGTGTTATGTTGACGCTAGCTTTGACACCGATCTGGATGACTCTAAGTCTCAATCCGGATACGTATTTCTCATGAATGGCGGAGCGGTTAGTTGAAGGAGCTCCAAACAACCTGTGGTGGCGGGATCAACAACGGAGGCCGAATATGTTGCTGCTTCAGAAGCGGCTCAGGAAGCAGTTTGGATGAAGGAGTTCATATCCGAACTAGGTGTGGTTGCAAACGCGTTGGACCCAATGGTGATCTATTGTGACAACAATGGTGCCATTTCCAATGCCAAAGAGCCAAGGTCTCACAAGCATTCCAAGCATATTAAGCGCCGGTTTCACTCCATCCGCGAGCATGTCAAGGATGGAGATATAAAGATTTGTAAAGTACATACAAATCTCAATGTAGCAGATCCGTTGACTAAAACTCTCCCTAGAGCAAAACATGATCTACACCAGAACTCCATGGGTGTTAGATACATCACAATGTAACTAGATTATTGTCTCTAGTGCAGGTGGGAGACTAAAGGGAATATGCCCTGAGAGGCAATAATAAAATGTTTACTATGTGTATTCCAAGTATATGATAGATGTTTATTTTGCATGCTATAATTGTATTAATACAGAAACTTTAATACATGTGTGTTTAATAAACAAACATAAAGTTCCTAGTTATGCCTCTCTCATAAACTAGTTCGTTGATTAACAAGATGATCACGATTTCCTGATCATAGACATTGGATGTTGTTAATAATGAGATCACAACATTAGTGTAATGGTGTGATGAACATTCATCCGAAGTATAGCATTACGATCAAAGTCATTGAGTTTATATTGCTATAAACAAACTACGAAGTAATCCTAATCCTTAGACCATGAGATCATGCCAATCACTAACACCGGAAGAGTTTCTTGTTGACATCAAACGTCACTCCGTAACTGGGTGATTATAAAGATGGCTTCAAAGCTACTAAAGTGTTATGTTGGGAATCATGGATCAAGAGTGGAATTTGTTCATCCCGATGACGGATAGATATGCTCTGGGCCCTCTCGGTGATATCACATTGGTTCGCTTGCAAGCAAGTGATTTGATCACTAGAATGTTATATCACGAGAACGAGAAAAGAGTGCATGTCAGTAACGAGATCAAACTAGGTATGAAGATACCGATGATCGAATCTCGGACATGTAATATATCGTGAAACAAAAGGATTAAGATACAAGCGTAAAAGGTTCCGACGATCAAAGTAAAAGTCATCGTTGAATGTGTGGGAGTCAGTATGGATCTCCAGGTTCCGCTACTGATTATTGATCGGAGAAGGGTCTCGATCATGTCCGCATTATTCGCGAACCGTAGGGTGACACACTTAAGGGACACTGGCATCCAGTTGGAGCAAATGTTGCATGCCGAAAGAATAAACAAGCGCAGGAATTTATTTCACTAGATACCGAAACAGGTTTTCGGGTGAAATTGCATAAAGTGGTTATGCATGTGAAATGTAATTCTAGCAAGGGGTTATTTGTGAATGTTTGTCATTAAAGTAATTGACAAAATTCTGAATAAAATAAAAAAGTTTTATTTAATGAGAGTTTGCATTAAATTTGGTGGAAATTTAATGGGAATTTGAGTGGACTTTTGAGTGGATGGAATTTAAAGGAATTTTGTGAGTGGAGTGTCCACCCACATGAAGAGGGGAGGGCAAGGGGGGAGCACCCATGCGCCGGCCACCCCCTTGGGGTTCCCCCCTCCTCCTATAAAAGGAGCCCCCCTCCTCACTTGTCTCTCACACCTCCTTGTGAAGGATCTCTCTCCCCCTCTAGAATTTATCCCCCATGGTCTTGGACTAGCGAGATACATGTTCCCGGTGGCTATTCGGCAAGAAAGGGTTGTGCTTCCGCTGCATCGCTGGAGCGAGGAGGCGGAGGTTGCCCGGTGTCTTGTACGTGTGTGCGAGCATGGATGCGCTACTGCTTTGCGGCGCTAGGACTTCCTCTCGATCTTGAGATCGGCAAGAGATCGTCTACATCAACCACGAGTTGAACTCGTTAAGCTTTGTCGGTCTTCAAGGGTATGTTCTCTATGGATATACATCCGCCCGTTGTTTGTATCTACTAGATAGATCTTGGTACATAGTTCCCATCGTAGGAATTTTTTTGTTTTCTATGCTGCGAACCCTACAACAACGCCAAAAAATAGTCTTGATGACCCACAAGTATAGAGGATCGCAACAGTCTTTGAGGGTAGTATTACCCAATTTATTGATCCGACACAAGGGGAGCCAAATAATACTTACAAGCCTTAACAACTGAGTTATCAATTCAGCTATACCTGAAAATAGTTCTTGCTCACAGAAGTTTATCAGTAGCAACAGCAGCAGCAAAACAAGAGCAATAGTAACAGTAGCAGCAAACAGTAGTATATGAGTGCGGTAGGCATAGGGATGGATGGACGGGCCTTGCATGGACGAGTCTAAACATGTAACTTCAATATCTAGGGAAATTGCAGATAAATAAGAATAAGCATCCAAGTACTAAACAATCATAGGCATGTGCTCCATATATAGTCATGCGTGCTCGCAATGAGAACTTTCACAACATCTTTTGTCCTGCCAGCCCGTTGTAGCGGGGCCACTAGGGAAGTACTGGCAATTAAGGTGCTCCTTTTAATAGAGCACCGGAGCAAAGCATTAACACTCTGTGAACACATGTGATCCTCACATCACAGCCATCCCCTCCGGTTGTCCAATTTCTGTCACTTCAGGGCCTTTGGATCTAGAGAACGATATGTGTACACAACTTGCAGATAAGATCACAAACAATACTATCATAATGATTCAATAATAAGTTCAGATCTGAGATCATGGAAATCGGGCCCTAGTGACAAGCATTAAGCACAACAAGTTGCAACAAAGTCAAATAGCACTAATAGAGATACTAGGCACCATGCCCTAACAATCTTATTCGATTACATGACAGAACTCATCCAATCCCTACCATCCCCATAGCCTACAACGAGGGATTACTCACTCATGGATGAGGAAAACATTGATGGTTGATGGAGAGGCATTGGCGATGACGATGGCGATGATTGTCGTGGTATTGCCGACGAGTACGCCATGGAGGGGTCCTCACAGTGCGTGTTTAGAGACGTGGGGAAAGGCGGACGATTGACGGGTACGAGGTAGCACAGCTTACCCAGGTTCAGATCCCACAGCGGTGGCGGAATCCTACTCCTGCTATAAATCACTATAAGGGCAATACACCGAGTTACAGAGGTAGGTTCGCTGTGCGAGGTTGTGTGAAGTTGTCTGCCCTAAAGGCTCCCATAGGCCCGACTTATATAGTCGCCAGGTCCTAGGGTTATAGGAAAAAGTCCTAACCGGACAGGTTACAGAGTCCTACACTGTATATTACTAGTGTTGTGTATCTTGTACTCCAAGGCTCTAGGTACGCTGGTGACTCCACCGTAGCCTTCCTTTATCCGGTATGGGCCTCCCTTTTGGATCCACCTAACTGGGCCGCCCAGCAGGCCATAGGCCATGCTACCGACTATGGGCCACCCGGGTTAGCCGGATAAGAGACATGCTATAAGGATACCCATATAGCATATCCCCAACAGTAGCCCCGAGAGAACTCCGAGATCTTGCGCTGTCTTGCCTCTTCATGTGGAATGCTCCGTCTAGATGGATGTCGGCAGATCGTCAAGCAACATCTTGTAGTCCTCCCAAAGAACCCTGCAAGGTTTTCTCCGTCTTCGATTTGTAAGCTGGGGAAATGCTGAATCTTCCATCGTACTCTTCCGTAGTCGGATTAAACCCGTCCATGCCGGAATCTTCGATGTGACGGCTCATCTACCCGTGACAGCTAGGACGACGTAGGATTAGGTCAGCGACGCCTCGTAACTCACACATGCAGAGAACACAATCATATCCGATTTTCCCGCGCGAGCGATACGAATCGTTGGCAGCGGCGGTTGGATACGTGGCGAAATTTCCGCGCACGTTCGCGAACACGTCGTCTACGCGGCAACCGTCCGATTAGCTGCACGAATCTTGATGCCGAGGATGATAAATAGTAACCGTGGGGAATTTTCCACTTTTTACCCCATTCTTCTCGCGTCGTCTTCTTCCTCCAGCCGCACGCCTCCTCGAGCTCTTCGCGAGAAACCTCGAAAACCCTAGCTTCCATCTATGTCAGTCGCACCCGTCCATCACTCCATGGCCAGCAGCAGCACCTCCCCGTCGATGGTGGCGTCGAGCGAAGCCTCGGCGAAGCCGACGAGCTCCGTCGTCGTTCCCCCAGAGGGCTTGGTCATCCCCGCATTGGCGGTGATCGAGTCCACCGGCGGCGACCACAATTTGGCGGTGCTGGAACCACTGGAGGAGGAGCCAGACTCGCATAAGGGCGACTGGCGCGGCTCGTACATCACCGACCGTGACATCCAAGAGATGGTCGCCGAAGGCTACCTCCCCGCGACGGAGGGTCTCGCCTGGCGGGCGGCGCTGGCTGGCGAGGTGACACCTTCTCCCCAAGCCGGAGAAAAGGTGTACCTCAAGGCTCAGCTGGTACGCAGCGTCTCCCTGCCCATCTCCCACTTCTTCCTCTCCGTCTTGAACCACTAAAAGGTCCAACCCCATAACCTCTCCCCCAATAGCATCTTAGTGCTTAGCAACTTCGCGACACTTTGCGAGGGTTACCTAGGGATAAGGCCTAGGTTAGACTTGTTCGTGTACTTCTTCACCGTCAAACGTGAAGCCGGGCATAGTAAGGAGGAGCTTAGGAACTGCGGCATCATAAGCTTCAAGATTCGACCTGGACGGCGGTTCCCTGACATTGTCGGCCACGAGTCCTGCAAGAATTGGCAGCGGACGTACTTCTACGGCCCCGACATTCCTCTGGCGAGCCGAGAAGTGACGTACCCGGGCTTCACGGATGGAGCCGCCGCTGAATTTTCTGCATGGAGATCCCAAGCCTCCGTTCCTTCCGACCTAGACGCTTCTCGCGCAATAAGGCGGATCGAATGGTTCGTAGAGACGGGTTTGACTGGCTTGGACCTAGCCATGTGCTGGTTCACCAGGCGAATCCAACCTCTGCAGCACCGCGTGAAGTTCATGCACGAGTATACCAGTGATCGAAGGGATAGCCTCCGGATCTCCGTGGATAACTTCTCGAGCGACTCCGTCAAGCTCCGTCTTAAGGACATCATCAAGGTGAAGGACAAGAAGCGTGGCTTCACCATCACCTACGACATGTTCGTAAACGGCAAGTGCCCAAAGGTAGGTATTTATTTTCCGTGTACGACATATCCTCCAG
This sequence comes from Avena sativa, assembly GCA_916181665.1. Lineage (NCBI taxonomy): Eukaryota > Viridiplantae > Streptophyta > Magnoliopsida > Poales > Poaceae > Avena > Avena sativa. Next base: position 409,331,321 of record OV702281.1, on the reverse strand, counting down.
TTTTCCCGTCTTGCCAATACCATCTTATCTAACACAGTGATTTCTCACTTAACAGCTTAGTGATCTAGATGAGGACAACCTGGCTGCCCAAATCTACGATCCAAAGATGAAGGAAGTCACGGTCGTGTCCGACGACGATGTCCCGTTGGCACGAAAGCGGAAGAGCTCCACCTCTGACGCTGCTGACGGAGGCAAGAAGAAGAAGACGAAGGGTGGAGCCTCCAAAAAGACTACCGCCGCCCTGGAGGCGGAAAAGAGAAAAGCCACCGGGATTTTTGCCAAAGTGCCCCCCTAGTGTAAGCTTCTCATTCTCCGACATTGTCTATTTTTCTGTCTTGTTCCTATACTTATGCATTTGCACGTCTCAGGAAGAAAGCCACGACCAACCTCAATAAGACCTCCAAAACTTTGGGGGCTTCTCGAAATATCAAGGATATGCTGCATCGCGACGCCTCCCCCGCCATTGCCCCTGCTACCCCTGCCGTCAAGCCTTCATCTGCCCCGACAAGCTCGCAAGCTTAGGAGGCACCAGGCCCTTCCGTCATGGAAGTGGATTCTGGCGCCTCTACCGAACACGCTATTGTCCGCGAGCAGGCGACGCAAGAGAGCACTGCTTACCAAATGGCTGAAGCTCCGGCTAAGGATGCCATCGGTGGCGGCAAGGCGGTGGTGGAAGCTGGTACCTCTGCCGAAGGCGGTGCCCTTGCTCCCCAGAAACCCTTTGAGTTTCCGAAGATTGTTTACCCGGCGCTTACGCCGAGTAACACAACTCTGGTTCCTGGAGGAGTACCGTCATGTCTACATAGTTCTCGAACTCGTAGGGAGCACACATATGAGTAGTCGACGCAATTGAGTGGATAGGAAACACATGAGAAGATAATGGACATCACAAAAATTTGTTCTGTTGAATCTACCGAAATGGTTTCGAGGTATCGAAACAAAGCAAGAAAATAAAATGTTAATGTGTTCATTAAATAAATTACTCATTAAATGAAGTGTTCATTAAATTAAGTTTCATTAAACCAGGAGAATTAAAGTGCTTTAATTGAAAGACCTTTGGTTTTTGAGTGGAGATTAAATGGAGGAAAGTGGAGAATCATTTTTTGTAAGTGGAGTGTCTGCCCACATAAATGAGAAGAGGGGAGGGGACACCCTCTTGGCTGCCAGCCAAGGGAGGGGCTTGACCTCTTCTCCCCTTTAAAAGAAGGTGGAGACCTCCTCCCTATCACACACTTGCCCACTCCTTTCATATGCCCTTTGGTTGGCATCTTCTCGCTCTTACTAGCCTTGTACATTGCCATAAGAAAAGATGCTTAGGCGAAGCCCTACTCGAGATCTTCCCCTCCACCACCTCTACTATGTCGTAGAGCTGTTGGAGTTCCCGGTGATCCACTAATTCCGCTGCCTGGCTGGGGCGAGGGTTTGGTAGTCGTCGGCACACCGAACGTGTGACCGATTACAGAGGCGTTTCCCTCTTGTAGCGCTTATCGTCTGCATGTCCTTGAGGACAGTCGTGTACATATGTATCAATTGAATTTGTTTGCGCAAATGTTATCCCACTAACGTTCTTTAAGGGCGAGTCCATCTGAAACCATTATAAAGTATCGCCTAAATTCGATATTGGCAGTTGCAACCGTAGGAAATTTTTTGTTTTATATGAAACGAACCCCATCACATGGGTTTTAACACATAGGCATTTTAGTGTATATGTTAGCTAGATAGATTTTTAAGGGAGACAAATTTTTTGAGGAGTAAGTCGATGAACATGATGTCTCTCTTATTTTCTTACAAATATGGGAGGCGGACTTTTCAAGATTCAAGTATATTGAAGCCCATCTCCTTTTCTAAAATTTTCAAAAATCATAGGCGGGAATAATTAAGACCCCTAAACTCTAGCGTCAATCTCTTGTATTTTTCTAAAATTAACCACACGAGAGAACCTCCACCAATACATGCATGCTCGGGGTAATAAAAATCCCTACAATCTAGCTCTTAGATTATTTTTGGCTCCAACAATAATTACGTGAGAGAGGGTCCCTACAATATATGTGATATGTTATTTTTGAAAAATCACTATATTATTTTTGCAAATTGGGTTCTTTAAACTGGGACGGAGAGAATAGCATTAATAGAAGTGATTAATTAGGTTCCAATATCTTCTTTCATGGGTTACCTTTCTTTTGTTGCTGGACGGATGACATGCATGTTTAAGTAGCGTAAAGTTTTTGCTGGAGTGATTAATTAGTATTTATTTTGTAATTTTGGGAAGTCAATTAATGCAAATCAAGGTTAGTCTGGCCTAATAAATAGCTCCGATTCGGCTGGTCATAGTGGGGAGTAACTTAGAGTAGTAACATGCGTATGTTACTAGTCTAAGTTACTACCTTCATAGTGGAAAATAACATATGTGTGGTGTCATGCAAAGACTTATTTATTGCAATATAGACTCATTTTGTCTTGAAATGTGTGATGTTATGGTAAGATAGCTAGTTACCACAAGCCTCTCTCTCATCATTTAATTGCATGGCATGTCATCTAAATGCTTAGTTGGCAATACATGTAGGACTATGTTACTACTCAAGTTACTCCCACTATGACTGGCCTTCAAGGATGAGCAATCCGGTGGCGATGGTTCTCCCAATGTTTGATGTCTGTGTTTAACGGTCTAGATTCTCCCAATATTTAATGGGCTAAGTGAACAACCAACTTCCATTTAATAGTAAATATACTCCACTGCAATTACTCGGTGGTGCATTTAGCTGTTGAACATGCTAAACAACTAAAATCGGAGTGCAAGTGTAATTTTAAAAAAAACTCGGCGCGCAGATGGGTCAGGGATAGCATTTCGCGAAAATCTCCATGTGTCACGTCTCGTCGTAATTACCCTTGAAACATCAATTTAAAGAAAAATGACAATTTGGTCAAATTTAAAGGATCTTAAATCTCGACCAAAATAATTTTGAAATAGGCAGTGCTACGTGTCCTCTGGGGATGGAAACTTTCCATCCCCGGGGTCCCAGCCGTCTGATTAAACCAAATCAACTGTCTAGATCTCTCTCTCCCGACTTTCATCCTGCTTTTGCTATATTTGTCCCGCTTTTGCTACAAATAGTCTCGCTTTTGCTACACGGAGCAGAAAACAGTCCGGTCCAGAAAAAAGCACAGACAGACTAGACCTCATCGACGACCTTGTAGCAAAACATTGTGCTAATGTAGCAGATCCGACCTCACCGGAGAATTTTGCCAGTAGACCTCGCCAAAGACTGTGTAGCAAAAACTTTACGCTATTGTAGCAAAATCAAAAAACATATGTAGAAAAAAAGTCCTATTATAGCAAATCCGACCTCTCTGGAGACTTTCGTCGGCAGACCTCACCGGAGACAGTTTAGCAAAAGATTTACGCTACTGTAGTTGACGAGGTTTCGACTCGTCAATGCCTATTGTTATGGACTTGGGTTTTGGAGAATATGGAGATGCTGGAAGTCCCGAGACGGTTAACACACAAGCAACCAGGGGACACGAGGTTTACCCAGGTTCAGGCCACTGGAGGGGAAAACCCTACTCCTACTTGTCTGTTCTTGATTACAGCGGAATCGAAGGTTACAGGGGTGCGCAAATGCGATTTGGTGTGAGGTGTGTGTATGAGGTGGATTGTCCTTCTCGCAGTACAATCCTGTCCTTTATATAGATAGGCCAGGTCCCGGGAGTAGGTCTGAGTCGGTTACAAGCTAGGGTTGAACCCTTTAAAATTCTATCTACAGCTAGTCGTGTCCTTTAAGGAGTCGAACTTGTCATGGTCTTGGGCCACCCGAAATCTTCTTGGATAGCAAGTCTTATCGTGGGCCTTTCCTGGGCTGGACCAGGTAATACCAACGTGAGGCACCCGTAGGGTATATCCATGTCAGTAGCCCTCGAGTTTTCAGTCGAATTGTATATTCGACTGGAGACTCTATAATCTTTCGGGTGCTTCTCATTCAAATCTGTCTTTTAGAATAAGCATGTCAGTTCATAGGGATTGTTGATACGTATGCTTGACTTTCCAGATGGATTAGGGTTAGTTAACTGTCATAGGACAAAACAACACGATCTTCTTCAGACTCGAATCCCCGGACTTGAATCCGGAACAAATGCTGGTATAATTCGACTCAGGCAGCTAAGGTCTTACAAGAGTCGAATTCCAGTGATTTTTAAGTGATGTACCCAACGCGTCCGTCGGGAGTTTCATCGTGCCTGTTGACTCGGGTGTTTACTGGCAGAGCGCAGTCTGGTGCGTTATCAGGCCATCAGATGATATCTGTAGGGCTTATCTTTGCGTCATAGACACAATATCCGAAAGTTTATCACTGCGAAGGTGTTTTGGATGACCAAGGAGACTGCTTCTCACTTAGCGTTAATTAGGGAAAAGTTGCCAACTAGTTTTTTCTGATACATGACCCAAATAATCTCACTCGAATAGCTCATAGGGTGTGCGACCAGCGCTTCCTATGGGAGTATCCTCCGAGTGTATGTTCGAGTCGTAGACTCGAGCGGAGACTTTAGTCATACAGATGTTATCCATGTCAATATGTTTTCGAATGCGCGATCAGCGCTCCCTATGGGAGTATCCCCCGAGTCCGTAGTGGAGTCGCAGACTCGACGTAGGACTCGAAGATCTCTTCGAGGTGTTTTTACCATTGTAGTTTCTCAGGTGCGCAGTCAGCGCTCCTGATAGGAGTAGCCCCCGAGTAGTTGATTAAGTCATAGACTCAAGGAAGTAATTTATAATCAGTCGAAAATCTTCGAGCCATTGCTGGCTTTGCTTTAATGACGTCATTGCTGGCGATTGTTGAACTCAGTGGTCTGCGACAGCAGAGACGATGCGACGGGGCGATTGTGGGTCCCGTGTTCTGACTTGAATTTGACTAGTCACGCGTAATCGTGGCAAAAATTATGGCATCTCCTCGTTTTCTGTGCATAATAGGCGGCGTGCTTGTGACATTTTAGATGGATGTTGACACGTGTACGGTGAGGTCTAAGTCACGTGTTAGGGCTTTTGCATCAACGGCTCCACTTTGTTGTCTTTGTCTTCTCATACCGTAGGAAAAAACAGAGGAGTTTCACCCCTTTGTCATTTGCTTCCATCTTCCACCATTGCTACCATTTCTTGAGCTCTTGCGCACTGGACATCCTCCGTGTGTTTCCTTCTTCCTTTCTTCGTTCGCACCACCGCACTCACCACTCCTCCACGGGAAAGCCGAAGAAGAGCTCATCCGCTGCAGTGGGATCGAGACCGCCGGTGATGACCCACAAGTATAGGGGATCGCAACAGTCTTCGAGGGTAGTATTACCCAATTTAGTGATTTGACACAAGGGGAGCCAAAGAATACTTGCAAGCCTTAACAACTTATTTGTAAATTCAGCTGTACCTGGAAATAGTTCTTGCTCACAGAAGTTTATTAGTAGCAACAGTTTGTAATAGCAACAACAACAACACAACAAGAGCAATAGTAATAGTAGCAGCAAACAGTAGGATATGAGTGCGGTAGGCATAGGGATGGATGGACAGGCGCTGCATGGACGAGTCTAAATATGTAACTTCAAGATCTAGGGAAATTGCAGATAAATAAGAATAAGCATCCAAGTACTAAATATTCATAGGCATGTGCTCCATATATAGTTATGCATGCTCGCAATGAGAACTTGCACAACATCTTTTGTCCTGCCAGTCCGTTGTAGTTGGGCCTCTAGGGAACTACTGCAATTAAGGCGATCCTTTTAATAGAGCACCGAAGTAAAGCATTAACACTCCATGAACACATGTGATCCTCACATCACAGCCATCCCCTCCGGTTGTCCCAATTTCTATCACTTCAGGGCCTTTGGATCCGGACAATGATATGTGTACAGAACTTGCAGATAATATCACAAACAATACTATCATAATGATTCAATAATAAGTTCAGATCTGAGATCATGGCACTCGGGCCCTAGTGACAAGCATTAAGCACAACAAGTTGCAACAAAGTCAAATAGCACTAATAGAGATACTAGACACCATGCCCTAACAATATTTTTCGATTACATGATAGAACTCATCCAATCCCTACCATCCCCATAGCCTACAACGGGGGATTACTCACTCATGGATGTGGAAAACATTGATGGTTGATGGAGAGGCGTTGGCGATGATCCTCCCCAAATTCCCCGTCCCGACAGGGTACCAGAACGGAGTTTCTGGATCTGAATCGCGGTTTCTGGTGGTGGCAGCGCAGGGGAACTCTTTCTGGAAAAACGACGAACCCCCCTCGGTTTTCAGGTCAAGAGGCTTCTTATAGGCGAAGAGGGAGGCCGAGGGGGTGCCTAAGGCGGCCGCACCCCCCAGGCGCGGCCAGGCCTGGCCCGTGCCTGGCAGGGGTGTGGGCCCCTCAGGCCTCCACTCCGTCTCGTACTCTGGCTCCGTGGATCTTCTGGTGAAATAGGATTTTTGGCATATTTTCCGGGATTTTTCCTGATAGTTGATTTTCTGTACAAAAAATAGATACTAAGGTAATTCAGCTGAAAACAGCGTTAGTCCGTTTTAGTTGTATCTAAATCACACAAGTTTAGAGAAGAAACAATAGCAAAAGTGTTTGGGAAAGTAGATACGTTTTGGACGTATCAACTCCTCCCAATCTTAGCTTATTGCGTGTCCTCAAGAAATTCAGTTGAAAACTGAGTGCGATAAAAGAAATTTCACGAACACATTTGCTTCATATGATGTATATATTCTCAACACAGGAGTAGATACTTAAACAATTCATAATAAGAAGTATGCAACTTAGTCTACTCAATAGTCATTGCAAGCTATGAAGAGAAACCAACTCAATAATAATAAGTAGGATGAAACGTAAACATAAGCAACATTGCAATGCTCATAAGAAGGTATGATAGAGTGGTATCTCGCTTGCCTTTGTTTGTAGAGCACAATATAAATGCCAAGGCACCTCTGAATCTCAAGTGAAGACTAGAAGTAAAGATATCAGAGATACAAGCATCAAAGTCATGACATAATCAACCAAGTTTTGAGACAAACACAAGAATGAAAACTATGCTCTCAAGAAGGTGCTCATAGAATAAGTGGCGACTCAACAAGGAAGTGAAAAGGGTTTTGAAAAGTTTGAAAGGCTTCCAAATGATAAAAGTAAGGTACTCATTAGCTTTGAGCTCTCATTGCCCCTATCATAAGCATCTTTATATGGTTAAGGTGAAAGTGAGGTCCAATATGAGTTATATGCTTGATAGACTATAAACTGGAAATCCCATGTCCCTTGAGTACGAGGGCCGCACCTCGTGCTACTCAACTTTAGTTACCTGTAAGTTCTTTTCATTTTAAATACACGCATATCATAGAGAACCGCCAATGGGGTACCCCTTGCACATGATACATGAGCTATCCCATAATCAAAATGATAAGGCAAGCAGACAATAAGCATCTCAGCGATCTTTTAATTTTCTATTTGCATAGGTTTTTATCGAGGATGCTTCATAGATGCTCATTATGGTAATGCTCCAAGTTTCCACCATGATTAGGCATGGATTAGGGTAGCGGCCCAGACGTTTCTCTAACACATATATATAACTCCATGAACTCACAACCTCCCCTTTTATTTCACACCGACGACATCCGCAAACAATAGAGCATGGTATCAAATGAATATGTATCCATAAGTGTTGAAAGCGTTCCCTGTGACAGCATGGTTCTTCTAACTCTCAACCTATAATTTGTAAGCATATAAATTTCATGGACAGACACAATGGTCCAGGTTTATTAAGTGCAATGAATAAAGTGTGCCATCAAGTTCATGAGATCTTTACTAACTAACTTTCTCAAAACAGTCAAACATTTTATTTGGAAGAAAACAAGGCATAATGAATATGCAGTGAATAGAAAATGATGCTAATAGGTAGGTACGGTGGACACTGTTGGCAATATTGGTTTTGGGGAGTTGGATGCATAAGTGGAGCTCATACTCAGTGTAAGTGAATGCTAGCAATAGAGAGGGAGCGACAAACGAGAGAGAAAAAACTATCATAATCATGCTTGCAACAAAACAGGACTAATTATGGCATGAAAGTGATACAAGAGCTCTGAGGCAAAATAAATCATCGAGGCTTACTGACTATTATTTAGTCATATGCATGCATGAGCATGCGCCAAGTCGATTCATATGAAACTTTCAGAGGAGGATACCACAATATCATACCAAATTATGAATAGAACAATGCAAGCAAACATTCATATGACATGCTACAAACTATTAGCAAGCTGGAGCTAATCACAAGAAAACAAGAACTACTAAGCATCCATAAATAACATACACCTTACATGAACAGACTAAGCATGCCCACAATGATGAGTATATGTACAAAAATGAAAACAAATAGAGTTTGTTACCAGCCTCTTACCACACCTCAAGTTGTCTTAATATTCATTATTGTCCTTCACTTGTGTGACTTGAATAATAACATGAAACTAAATCCACTGAGGACGGCTGAACCCTGCAAAGAACTCACAAAACCAAAGAAGAAGAACAAATATTTTTGGTGTTTTCGATTTTTAAAACAAGCAAACAAAGCAAAATCTTTTTGTATTTTTCTTCAAGGAAAACCAAAGCTAAAAAGCAAAGAAACAAGCCAAGAGAAACAACGAAAATATTTTTGGTATTTTTGTGTTTTGGGAAAGCAGAAACAAAAACCAAAAAGAAAGCGAAACAATGGATATACAAAGAACCGATGAAACATGATATATAGATGAGTGTGATGTCGGTATAGCTCCCCCCAAGCTTAGGATTTTGGGCTAAATGGGGCTCAACTCCATGTCGACCAAGAAGGTGCACCTCCGTAATACGACGAGGAGGCTCGTTCGTCCTGGTACGAGCTCGATGACTCTCCTGTGTAGTGCATAGAGGGGTCGTATGAGGGCGCGTCCCCCTGATAGTGTCCATGGAAGCCAAGAATGCACAACTTCTTATCCATCTCCTCCTTGGAGCGTGACAAAGGTCCCTGGGAAATACTAAACAAAGTGGTTTGGGGTAGAGGTATGTCTCTCTTCCCCGTCAGTAAACAACATTCTATAAACCAAGCTCTCAAGGGTAGAGACAGTAGTGACAAAGTGATGCACTTTCATGGCAGCAAGATCAAGCCTCTGAAGAGCCAAAACTGTATCATTTGGATCAACAGCAAGGTCCAAGACAGCAACAACACGTGCAACAATAATTCCCCCATAAATGGGTCCCTTAGCAGCTAAGCGACGAGCAATGAGAGAACCAAGATTGTACCTAGTTTCATTGTTGAGCGCAGCAGCTGTGAAGGCCAAATGATAGTTGGAAATATTACTAGTGTTCTCCCTACCGAGAACACTAGTGGCAAGATAATAAGCAAAGTACCTGATAGCTGGGGGTTGAATATTTCTTATCTTTCCCCTTTGGGCTCTACGGTCATCATCATTAGTTATCCCGCAGTAGAGCTCCAACAAATCAGTGGGTTGAGCTGGAATCTTCTTCACCGTCCCAGATGTACCAAGACTCAGGGCCTCACAAAATTTCTTCAATGTCATAGTGTAAGGCCTGCCATATATTTTGAAAGACACATCTGGCTTGAACAAGCTATTAGAAAAAGAGAAGCTCTCCACAAATGTTTTAGTGAGCGTAGCATATTGCACGCTCTCATCCTGCATATAGCTTGTTAGTCCAACCCTCCGAACCAAGGTTAGAAAATCCTCAAGAATCCCAGCAACCTGCAAAAAGGTTGGGCAAGGAAAGGTGGAAGGGTGCGCATCCCCCTCATCTCCCTCGTCGCCAAATCGCGGTGTAATGAGACCCTCATTGTATGAGGGCCTAGATAGGGAGGATGATCTTTAAGGACTTTACCTTCTAGGTGCATCACTCTCAAATATTTCACCAAAGGTGTGGTTGTCCATGACCTATTTTTTTCTGAAATTTTTAGACAAACATCAAACCAAGTGATTTCCAAGTTGATAAATGATGTGAAACTATTATAGGAACTTTCTAGAGGCCTACACATGCATCAAAATGGAATCTCTAAGCATATAACAAGCATGCAAGCTCACACAACCTGTCACCTATAGCAGCAAAATACTCAAGATACAATCTACCAATCACAAATCTAATTGGACAAGCGGAGGAGGCACATACCAAGGAGCAATCCCTCCAAAAATCAGCAGCAAAGATGGGTTGAGCAAGGAGATAGAAAATCGGGAGCAAGAACAGCAGGAACTCCAGCTTGAGAAAGTTTTTCGGTGTTTTTCGGGAGAGAGAAAGAAGATGGCTGGTAGGAGGCATCTTGGAGGGCCACAAGTGGGCCACACCCCTGCTAGGCGCCACCTGGGGGCTGGCCGTGCCGCCTAGGGGTGTGCTGGCCTGGGGTGGCCCCCTGGGTCACTCCAGGTGTCCCTCTGCCCCTTTTTTCGAGGAAAATTTTATTTTGAATTTTCTGGGATTTTTCGGGAAACTTTATTTTTGGCCAATTTTCAGGGTATGAAAATTGATTTTCTCGCAAAAAAGATTTTTTGAAGAAGCAAAAGGAAACCAAAACCAAACTATAGAAGTTCTAAGACACTCGAACAAGCAAACAACTAACAAAACCAAAGCTAACAAAAGAAATGGCAAAGACTAGGAAGGAGAAAAATAAAAGATAGCAAGAATAACCATAGTGAAAACATTGTTTTGTTCATTAAAATCCTTTTTCTAACAAGGTTGATCAAGTCTTGTTACCAAAACAATCTTATATGAAACAAAACTTTGCATTCAACAAGGCTATTATGTTACCTCAAACTTGATAGCAATGGTCCTAATCATAATAGTTTCAAAACTTTCTTGTGAAATGGGACAATATATTTCTCCAACCTTGATGCTCTCAATATTTTCAATGGAATTCAGGCAATAGATTTTAGAAACCTTCTTAGGGAAATAGACAGTATGCTCTTTGTCATTAATATTGAATGTTACTTTTCCTTGATTAAAATTGATGACAGCACCTGCAGTGTTAAGAAAAGGTCTCCCAAGAATAATAGACATATTATCATCTTTAGGCATTTCAAGCACAACAAAATCAGTCAAAACCAAGCAATTATGATCCACTTGAACAAGAACATCATCACATATACCAACAAGAATAGTAGTTGACTTATCAGCCATTTGCAAAGATATATCAGTTGGTATCAACTTTTCTAGCTGGAGTCTCTTGTAGAGAGAAAAAGGCATAACACTAACTCCAACTCCCAAATCACATAAAGCAGTTCTAACATAATTATTCTTAATAGAGCAAGGAATAGTTGGTATACCTGTATCACCAAGTTTCTTTGGAACCTTACCATTGAAGGGATAATTAGCAAGCAAAGTAGAAATCTCCTTATTAGGAATCTTCCTTTTATTAGAGACAATATCCTTCATATACTTTGAATAAGAAGGCAACTTAATAGCATCAGTCAAAGGAATTTTGCAAAAATAAAGGTTTCATCCACTCATAAAACTTGTTGTAGTGTTCTTCCTCCTTTGACTTATGTTTCTTACCTGGAAAAGGCATAGGTTTCTGCACCCAAGGTTCTCTCTCACTACCATGTTTCTTAGCAATTAAATCTTCCTTAGTGTACCTAGTGTTCTTAGTGTGCTTCTCAGATTCTTCCTCAACCTCCTCCTTATCAGGAGCATCATTTTTATCATTACCACTCTCAGTTTCAACATCTGAGACAGATATACTATTAGGATCTACAGCAGGTTCAAGTGGTTCCTCAACTATTTTATGTTTCTTTTTCTTTCTCTTACGAGGACTACCACTACTTTCACCTTGTTGAGAATCCTGCTCAATTCTTTTAGGGTGTCCTTTAGGATATAAAGGATCTTGAGTAGCTATACCACTCCTAGTTCTAATTCCATAAGCATGTTTATCTCCTGAGGCATTAACTAGCATATCCTTTTGTACCTTAGCAAGTTGATCAATTTGGGTTTGAAACATTTTAAAGTGTTTACAAAGCATTTTAATATCATTAGCAGTTCTTTCCACAATATCTTTCAACTCATTAGTAGCTCTAGAGTTTTCCAATAAATAATTCTGAACTTGTTTATTAAAATTACCTTGTTTAACAGTAAAAGTGTCAAGTTCCTCTAAGCATTGATCAGGAGGCTTACCATAGGGAATATCACCTTCATTAAAGTGGAGAGAGTGTACCTCAATAGTAGATGAGTGGGGAATTGGCTTACATAATTCTTCTATAGGAGGTAGATTCTTCACATCTTCAGCTCTAATACCTTTATCCTTTAGACATTTCTTAGCTTCTTTCATCACTTCATCATTTAATGCAATAACTCCCCTCTTATTTGGTGTTGGTATTGGAACTGGTTCAGGCACAACTGGTTCAGGAGTAATAGGCTCAGGTGTATTTAGCTCAGTTGAAGTCCAATCATCATAATTCTGGCTTATTTTAGCCATTAATTGTTCAGCATCTGTAGGAGTTCTTTTCCTGAAAACACAATCAGCAAAGCTATCTAGGTATGTCCTAGAATCATCAGTTAGTCCATTATAATAAATATCAAGAAGCTCATTCTTAGGCAATGGACATCCAGGATGTACATGAATCAATGCACAGAACCTTGTCCATGACTCATGCAATTTCTCTTCTTCTCCCTGTTTAAAATCAAAAAGTCTCTGCAAAGCAGCATGTCTAGCACTGGGAGGAAAATATTTTTGGAAGAAAGAAGCAATCAAGCAATCAGGGATATCAATAGAACCATGAGGCAATCTATTAAACCAAGCCTTAGCTTCTCCTTTTAGTGAAAAAGGGAAGATCTTAGTAACAAAGTACTTGCGCATCTTAAAATCATCAGAGGATGAAGTACTCATAGTGTAAAGCTCATTCATATGAGCTACAACACTCTCATTTTCAGTCCCACAGAAAGGTTCTTTCTCAACAATGTCTAAATAGGATAAATCAAGAGAGAAATCATAATCTTTATCTTTGATATTTATGGGAGAGGTGGAAAACTTAGGATCAGAGGAAAGTTTAGGAATAATGGTACGTCTTGCAAGGAGACACTTAATAGCACTAGCACCATGTGTGTTTGGGAACTCTTCAATAAATTCATCAGTAAACTCAATGTAGCCATCATTAATATCATATCTCTCTCTAGACTCAGGTGAGCTAACAAGTGTAACAGTGTCTTCACTAGGAGTTCTAGTATTTCCTAGACTATCCATAGTAGCAACTAGGAAAGGACCTAATGAACCACTCGCATAGAGGATCGCAATAGTCTTTGAGGGTAGTATTACCCAGTTTATTGATTCGACACAAGGGGAGCCAAAGAATACTTACAAGCCTTAACAACTGAGTTGTCAATTCAGCTACACCTGAAAATAGTTCTTGCTCACAGAAGTTTATCAGTAGCAACAGCAGCAGCAAAACAAGAGCAATAGTAACAGTAGCAGCAAACAGTAGGATATGAGTGCGGTAGGCATAGGGATGGATGGACAGGCATTGCATGGACGAGTCTAAACATGTAACTTCAATATCTAGGGAAATTGCAGATAAATAAGAATAAGCATCCAAGTACTAAACAACCATAGGCATGTGCTCCATATATAGTCATGCGTGCTCGCAATGAGAACTTGCACAACATCTTTTGTCCTGCCAGCCCGATGCAGCGGGGCCTCTAGGGAAGTACTGGCAATTAAGGTGCTCCTTTTAATAGAGCACCGGAGCAAAGCATTAACACTCTGTGAACACATGTGATCCTCACATCACAGCCATCCCCTCCGGTTGTCCCAATTTCTATCACTTCAGGGCCTTTGGATCTAGAGAATGTTATGTGTACACAACTTGCAGATAAGATCACAAACAATACTATCATAATGATTCAATAATAAGTTTAGATCTGAGATCATGGCAATCGGGCCCTAGTGACAAGCATTAAGCACAACAAGTTGCAACAAAGTCAAATAGCACTAATAGAGATACTAGGCACCATGCCCTAACAATCTTATTCGATTACATGACAGAACTCATCCAATCCCTACCACCCCCATAGCCTACAACGAGGGATTACTCACTCATGGATGAGGAAAACATTGATGGTTAATGGAGAGGCATTAGGGATGACGATGGCGATGATTGTCGTGGTATTGCCGACGAGTACGCCATGGAGGGGTCCTCACAGTGCGTGTTTAGAGACGTGGGGGTAAGGCGGACGGTTGACGGGTATGAGGTATCACAGCTTACCCAGGTTCAGATCCCACAGCGGTGGCGGAATCCTACTCCTGCTATAAATCACTATAAGGGCAATACACCGAGTTATAGAGATAGGTTCGCTGTGCGAGGTTGTGTGAAGTTGTCTGCCCTAAAGGCTCCCATAGGCCCGACTTATATAGTCGCGAGGTCCTAGGGTTACAAGGAAAAGTCCTAATCGGACAGGTTACAGAGTCCTACACTGTCTATTACTAGTCTTGTGTATCTTGTACTCCAAGGCTCTAGGTACGCTGGTGACTCCACCGTAGCCTTCCTTTATCCGGCATGTGCCTCCCTTTTGGATCCACCTAACTGGGCCGCCCAGCAGGCCATAGGCCATGCTACCGACTATGGGCCACCCGGGTTAGCCGAATAAGAGACATGCTATAAGGATACCCATATAGCATATCCCCAACAGTAGCCCCGGGAGAACTCCGAGATCTTGCGCTGTCTTGCCTCTTCACGTGGAATGCTCCGTCTAGATGGATGTCGGAAGATCGTCAAGCAACATCTTGTAGTCCTCCCAAAGAACCCTGCAAGGTTTTCTCCGTCTTCGATTTGTAAGCCGGGGAAATGCTAAATCTTCCATCGTACTCTTCCGTAGTCGGATTAAATCCGTCCATGCCAGAATCTTCGATGTGACGGCTCATCTACCCGTGACAGCTAGGACGGCGTAGGCTTAGGTCAGCGACGCCTCGTAACTCACACATGCAGAGAACACAATCATATCCGATTTTCCCGCGCGAGTGATACGAATCGTTGGCGGCGGCGGTTGGAGACATGGCGAAATTTCCGCGCACGTTCGTGAACACGTCGTCTACGCGGCAACCGTCCAATTAGCTGCACGAATCTTGACGCCGAGGATGATAAATAGTAACCGTGGGGAATTTTCCACTTTTTACCCCATTCTTCTCGCGTCGTCTTCTTCATCCAGCCGCACGCCTCCTCGAGCTCTCCGCGAGAAACCTCAAAAACCCTAGCTTCCATCTGTGTCAGTCGCACCCGTCCATCACTCCATGGCCAGCAGCAGCACCTCCCCGTCAATGGCGGCGTCGAGCGAAGCCTCGGCGAAGCCGGCAAGCTCCGTCGTCGTGCCCCCAGAGGGCTTGGTCATCCCCGCATTGGCGGTGATCGAGTCCACCGACGGCGACCACAATTTGGCGGCGCTGGAACCACTGGAGGAGGAGCCAGACTCGCATAAGGGCGACTGGCGCGGCTCGTACATCACCGACCGTGACATCCAAGAGATGGTCGCCGAAGGCTACCTCCCCGCGACGGAGGGGCTCGCCTGGCGGGCGGCGCTGGCCGGCGAGGTGACACCATCTCCCCAAGCCGGAGAAAAGGTGTACCTCAAGGCTCAGCTGGTACGCGGCGTTTCCCTGCCCATCTCCCACTTCTTCCTCTCTGTCTTGAACCACTACAAGGTCCAACCCCATAACCTCTCCCCCAATAGCATCTTAGTGCTTAGCAACTTCGCGGCACTTTGCGAGGGTTACCTAGGGATAAGGCCTAGGTTAGACTTGTTCGTGTACTTCTTCATCGTCAAACGTGAAGCCGGACATAGTAAGGAGGAGCTTAGGAACTGCGGCATCATAAGCTTCAAGATTCGACCTGGCCGGCGTTTCCCCGACATTGTCGGCCACGAGTCCTGCAAGAATTGGCAGCGGACATACTTCTACGGCCCTGACATTCCTTTGGCGGGCCGAGAAGTGACGTACCCAGGCTTCGCGGATGGAGCCGCTGCTGAAGTTTCCGCATGGAGATCCCAAGCCTCCCTTCCTTCCGACCTCGACGCTTCTCGCGCAATAAGGCGGATCGAATGGTTCGTAGAGACGAGTTTGACTGGCTTGGACCTAGCCATGTGCTGGTTCACCAGGCGAATCCAACCTCTGCAGCACCGCGTGAAGTTCATGCACGAGTATACCAGTGATCGAAGGGATAGCCTCCGGATCTCCGTGGGTAACTTCTCGAGCGACTCCGTCAAGCTCCGCCTTAAGGACATCGTCAAGGTGAAGGATAAGAAGCGTGGCTTCACCATCACCTACGACATGTTTGTAGACGGCAAGTGCCCAAAGGTAGGTATTTATTTTCCGTGTACGACATATGCTCCAGTTTTTCCGTCTTGCCAATACCATCTTATCTAACACAGTGATTTATCACTTAACAACTTAGTGATCTAGATGAGGACAACCTGGCTGCCCAAATCTACGATCCAAAGATGAAGGAAGTCACGGTCGTGTCCGACAACGATGTCTCGTTGGCGCGAAAGCGGAAGAGCTCCACCTCTGACGCTGCTGACGGAGGCAAGAAGAAGAAGACGAAGGGTGGAGCCTCCAAAAAGACTACCGCCGCCCTGGAGGCGGAAAAGAGAAAAGCCACCGGGATTTTTGCCAAAGCGCCCCCCCTAGTGTAAGCTTCTCATTCTCTGACATTGTCTATTTTTCTGTCTTGTTCCTATACTTATGCATTTGCACGTCTCAGGAAGAAAGCCACGACCAACCTCAATAAGACCTCCAAAACTTTGGGGGCTTCTCGAAATATCAAGGATATGCTGCATCGCGATGCCTCCCCCGCCATCGCCCCTGCTACCCCTGCCGTCAAGCCTTCATCTGCCCCGACAAGATCGCAAGCTTAGGAGGCACCAGGCCCTTCCGTCATGCAAGTGGATTCTGGCGCCTCTACCGAACACGCTATCGTCCGCGAGCAGGCGACGCAAGAGAGCACTGCTTACCAAATGGCTGAAGCTCCAGCTAAGGATGCCATCGGTGGCGGCAAGGCGGTGGTGGAAGCTGGTACCTCTGCCGAAGGCGGTGCCCTTTCTCCCCAGAAACCCTTTGAGTTTCCGAAGATTGTTTACCCGGCGCTTACACCGAGTAACACAACTCTGGTTCCTGGAGGAGTACCGTCATGTCTACATAGTTCTCGAACCCGTAGGGAGACACATATATGAGTAGTCGACACAATTGAGTGGATAGGAAACGCATGAGAAGATAATGGACATCACAAAAATTTGTTCTGTCGAATCTACCGAAATGGTTTCGGGGTATCGAAACAAAGCAAGAAAATAAAATGTTAATGTGTTCATTAAATAAATTACTCATTAAATGAAGTGTTCATTAAATTAAGTTCCATTAAACCAGGAGAATTAAAGTGCTTTAATTGAAAGACCTTTGGTTTTTGAGTGGAGATTAAATGGAGGAAAGTGGAGAATCATTTTTTGTAAGTGGAGTGTCTGCCCACATAAATGAGAAGAGGGGAGGGGGCACCCTCTTGGCTGCCAGCCAAGGGAGGGGCTTGACCTCTTCTCCCCTTTAAAAGAAGGTGGAGACCTCCTCCCTATCACACACTTGCCCACTCCTTTCATATGCCCTTTGGTTGGCATCTTCTCGCTCTTACTAGCCTTGTACATTGCCATAAGAAAAGATGCTTAGGCGAAGCCCTACTCGAGATCTTCCCCTCCACCACCTCTACTATGTCGTAGAGCTGTTGGAGTTCCCGGTGATCCACTAATTCCGCTACCTGGCTGGGGCGAGGGTTTGGTAGTCGTCGGCACACCGAACGTGTGACCGATTACAGAGGCGTTGCCCTCTTGTAGCGCTTATTGTCTGCATGTCCTTGAGGATGGTCGTGTACATCTGTTTCAATTGAATTTGTTTGCGAAAATGTTATCCCACTAACGTTCTTTAAGGGCGAGTCCATCTGAAACCATTATAAAGTATCGCCTAAATTCGATATTGGCAGTTGCAACCGTAGGAAATTTTTTGTTTTCTATGAAACGAACCCCATCACATGGGTTTTAACACATAGGCATTTTAGTGTATATGTTAGCTAGATAGATTTTTAAGGGAGACAAATTTTTCGAGGAGTAAGTCGATGAACATGATGTCTCTCTTATTTTCTTACAAATAAGGGAGGCGGACTTTTCAAGATTCAAGTATATTGAAGCCCATCTCCTTTTCTAAAATTTTCAAAAATCATAGGCGGGAATAATTAAGACCCCTAAACTCTAGCGTCAATCTCTTGTATTTTTCTAAAATTAACCACACGGGAGAACCTCCACCAATACATGCATGCTTGGGGTAATAAAAAACCCTACAATCTAGTTCTTAGCTTATTTTTGGCTCCAACAATAATTACGTGAGAGAGGGTCCCTACAATATATGTGATCTGTTATTTTTGAAAAATCACTACATCATTTTTGCAAATTGGGTTCTTTAAACTGGGACGGAGAGAGTAGCATTAATAGGAGTGATTAATTAGGTTCCAATCTCTTCTTTCATGGGTTACCTTTCTTTTGTT
The DNA here is from genome assembly GCA_916181665.1 of Avena sativa. Lineage (NCBI taxonomy): Eukaryota > Viridiplantae > Streptophyta > Magnoliopsida > Poales > Poaceae > Avena > Avena sativa. The sequence goes on along the minus strand of OV702281.1, from coordinate 409,312,768 downwards.
GCTGGACGGATGACATGCATGTTTAAATAGCGTAAAGTTTTTGCTGGAGTGTTTAATTAGTATTTATTTTGCAATTTTGGGAAGTCAATTAATGCAACTCAAGGTTGGTCTGGCCGAATAAATAGCTCCTTTTCGGCTGGTCATAGTGGGGAGTAACTTAGAGTAGTAACATGCGTATGTTACTAGTCTAAGTTACTACCTCCATAGTGGAAAATAACATATGTGTGGTGTCATGCAAAGACTTATTTATTGTAATATAGACTCATTTTGTCTTGAAATGTGTGATGTTATGGTAACATAGCTAGTTACCACAAGCCTCTCTTTTATCATTTAATTGCATGCCATGTCATCTAAATGCTTAGTTGGCAATACATGTAGGACTATGTTACTACTCAAGTTACTCCCACTATGACTAGCCTTCAAGGATGAGCAATCCGGTGGCGATGGTTCTCCCAATGTTTGATGTCTGTGTTTAACAGTCTAGATTCTCCCAATATTTAATGGGCTAAGTGAACAACCAACTTCCATTTAATAGTAAATATACTCCACTGCAATTACTCGGTGGTGCATTTAGCTGTTGAACATGCTAAACAACTAAAATCAGAGTGAAAGTGTAATTTTAAAAAAAACTCGGCGCGCAGGTGGGTCAAGGTTTGCATTTCGCGAAAATCTCCATGTGTCACGTCTCGTCGTAATTACCCTTGAAACATCAATTTAAAGAAAAATGACAATTTGGTCAAATTTAAAGGATCTTAAATCTCGACCGAAATAATTTTGAAATAGGCAGTGCTACGTGTCCTCTAGGGATGGAAAATTTCCATCCCCGGGGTCCCAGCCGTCTGATTAAACCAAATCAACTGTCTAGATCTCTCTCCCAACTTTCATCCTGCTTTTGCTATATTTGTCCCGATTTTGCTACAAATAGTCTCGCTTTTGCTACACGCAGCAGAAAACAGTCCGGTCCAGAAAAAAGCACAGACAGACTAGACCTCATCGACGACCTTGTAGCAAAACATTGTGCTAATGTAGCAGATCCGACCTCGCCGGAGACTTTTGCCAGTAGACCTCGCCGAAGACTGTGTAGCAAAAACTTTACGCTATTGTAGCAAAATCAAAAAACGTATGTAGCAAAAAAAGTCCTATTATAGCAAATACGACCTCTCTGGAGACTTTCGTCGGCAGACCTCACCGGAGACAGTTTAGTAAAAACATTACGCTACTGTAGTTGACGAGGTTTCGACTCGTCAATGCCTATTGTTATGGACTTGGGTTTTGGAGAATATGGAGATGCTGGAAGTCGCGAGACGGTTAACACACAAGCAACAAGGGGACACGAGGTTTACCCAGGTTCAGGCCCCTGGAGGGGAAAACCCTACTCCTGCTTGTCTGTTCTTGATTACAGCGGAATCGAAGGTTACAGGGGTGCGCAAATGCGATTTGGTGTGAGGTGTGTGTATGAGGTGGATTGTCCTTCTCGCAGTACACTCCTGTCCTTTATATAGATAGGCCAGGTCCCGGGAGTAGGTCGAGTCGGTTACAAGCTAGGGTTGAACCCTTTAAAATTCTATCTACAGCTAGTCGTGTCCTTTAAGGAGTCGAACTTGTCATGGTCTTGGGCCACCCGAAATCTTTTTGGATAGCAAGTCTTCTCGTGGGCCTTCCCTGGGATGGACCAGGTAATACCAACGTGAGGCACCCGTAGGGTATATCCATGTCAGTAGCCCTCAAGTGTTCAGTCGAATTGTATATTCGACTGGAGACTCTATAATCTTTCGGGTGCTTCTCATTCGAATCTGTCTTTTAGAATAAGCATGTCAGTTCATAGGGATTGTTGATACGTATGCCTGACTTGCCAGATGGATCAGGGTTAGTTAACTGTCATAGGACAAAACAACACGATCTTCTTCAGACTCGAATCCCCAGACTTGAATCCGGAACAAATGCTGGTATAATTCGACTCAGGCAGCTAAGGTCTTACAGGAGTCGAATTCCAGTGATTTTTAAGTGATGTACCCAACGCGTCCGTCGGGATTTTCATCGTGCCTGTTGACACGGGTGTTTACTGGCAGAGCGCAGTCTGGTGCGTTATCAGGCCATCAGATGATATCTGTAGGGCTTATCTTTGCGTCATAGACACAACATCCGAAAGTTTATCACTGCGAAGGTGTTTCAGATGACCAAGGAGGCTACTTCTCACTTAGCGTTAATTAGGGCAAAGTTGCCAACTAGTTTTTTGTGATACATGACCCAAAGGGTCTCATTCGAATAGCTCATAGGGTGTGCGACCAGCGCTTCCTATGGGAGTATCCCCCGAGTGTATGTTCGAGTTGCAGACTCGAGCGGAGACTTCAGTTATGCAGATGTTATCCATGTCAATATGTTTTCGAATGCGCGATCAGCGCTCCCTATGGGAGTAGCCCCCGAGTCCGTAGTGGAGTCGCATACTCGACGTAGGACTCGAAGATCTCTTCGAGGTGTTGTTACCATTGTAGTTTCTTAGGTGCGCAGTCAGCGCTCCTGATAGGAGTAGCCCCCGAGTAGTTGATTAAGTCATAGACTCAAGGAAGTAATTTATAATCAGTCGAAATCTTCGAGCCGTTGCTGGCTTTGCTTTAATGACGTCATTGCTGGCGATTGTTGAACTCAGTGGTCTGCGACAGTAGAGAAGATGCGACGGGGAGATTGTGGGTCCCATGTTCTGACTTGAATTTGACTAGTCACGCGTAATCGTGGCAAAAATTACGGCATATCCTCGGTTTCCGTGCATAGTAGGCGGCGTGCTTGCGACAGTTTAGATGGATGTTGACACGTGTACGGTGAGGTCTAAGTCACGTGTTAGGGCTTTTGCATCAACGGCTCCACTTTGTTGTCTTTGTCTTCTCATACCGTAGGGAAAAACAGAGGAGTTTCACCCCTTTGTCATTTGCTTCCATCTTCCACCATTGCTACCATTTCTTGAGCTCTTGCGCACTGGACATCCTCCGTGTGTTTCCTTCTTCCTTTCTTCGTTCGCACCACCGCACTCACCACTCCTCCACGGGAAAGCCGAAGAAGAGCTCATCCGCTGTAGTGGGATCGAGACCGCCGGTGATGACCCACAAGTATAGGGGATCGCAACAGTCTTCGAGGGTATTATTACCCAATTTATTGATTTGACACAAGGGGAGCCAAAGAATACTTGCAAGCCTGAACAACTGAGTTGTCAATTCAGCTGTACCTGGAAATAGTTCTTGCTCATAGAAGTTTATCAGTAGCAACAGTTTGTAGTAGCAACAGCAGCAGCAAAACAAGAGCAATAGTAATAGTAGCGGCAAACAGTAGGATATGAGTGCGGTAGGCATAGGGATGGATGGACGGGCGTTGCATGGACGAGTCTAAACATGTAACTTCAAGATCTAGGGAAATTGTAGATAAATAAGAATAAGCATCCAAGTACTAAATATTCATAGGCATGTGCTCCATATATAGTCATGCATGCTCGCAATGAGAACTTGCATAACATCTTTTGTCCTGCCAGCCCGTTGTAGCGGGGCCTCTAGGGAACTACTGCAATTAAGGTGATCCTTTTAATAGAGCACCGAAGTAAAGCATTAACACTCCATGAACACATGTGATCCTCACATCACAGCCATCCCTCCGGGTGTCCCAATTTCTATCGCTTCAGGGCCTTTGGATCCGGACAATGATATGTGTACACAACTTGCAGATAAGATCACAAACAATACTATCATAATGATTCAATAATAAGTTCAGATCTGAGATCATGGCACTCGGGCCCTAGTGACGAGCATTAAGCACAACAAGTTGCAACAAAGTTAAATAACACTAATAGAGATACTAGACACCATGCCCTAACAATCTTATTCGATTACATGATAGAACTCATCCAATCCATACCATCCCCATAGCCTACAACGGGGGATTACTCACTCATGGATGTGGAAAACATTGATGGTTGATGGAGAGGCGTTGGCGATGACGATGGCGATGATCCTTCCCAAATTCCTCGTCCCGGCAGGGTACCAGAACGGAGTTTCTGGATCTGAATCGCGGTTTCTGGTGGTGGCAGCGCAGGGGAACTCTTTCTGGAAAAACGACGAACCCCCCTCGGTTTTTAGGTCAAGAGGCTTCTTATAGGCGAAGAGGGAGGCCGAGGGGCCTAAGGCGGCCGCACCCCCTAGGCGCGGCCAGGCCTGGCCCGTGCCTGGCAGGGGTGTGGGCCCCTCAGGCCTCCACTTCGTCTCGTACTCTGGCTCTGTGGATCTTCTGGTGAAATAGGATTTTTGGCATATTTTCCGGGATTTTTCCTGATAGTTGATTTTCTGTACAAAAACTAGATACCAAGGTAATTCAGCTGAAAACAGCGTTAGTCCGTGTTAGTTGTATCCAAATCACACAAGTTTAGAGAAGAAACAATAGCAAAAGTGTTTGGGAAAGTAGATACGTTTTGGACGTATCAACTCCCCCCAATCTTAGCTTATTGCGTGTCCTCAAGAAATTCAGTTGAAAACTGAGTGCGATAAAAGAAATTTCACGAACACATTTGCTTCATATGATGTATATATTCTCAACACAGGAGTAGATACTTAAACCATTCATAATAAGAAGTATGCAACTAAGTCTACTCAATAGTCATTGCAAGCTATGAAGACAAACCAACTCAATAATAATAAGTAGGATGAAACGTAAACATAAGCAACATTGCAATGCTCATAAGAAGGTATGATAGAGTGGTATCTCGCTTGCCTTTGGTTGTAGAGCACAATATAAATGCCAAGGCACCTCTGAATTTCAAGTGAAGTCTAGAAGTAAAGATATCAGAGATACAAGCATCAAAGTCATGACATAATCAACCAAGTTTTGAGACAAACACAAGAATGCCAACTATGCTCTCAAGAAGGTGCTCATAGAATAAGTGGCGACTCAACAAGGAAGTGAAAAGGGTTTTGAAAAGTTTGAAAGGCTTCCAAATGCTAAAAGTAAGGTACTCATTAGCTTTGAGCTCTCATTGCCCATATCATAAGCATCTTTATATGGTTAAGGTGAAAGTGAGGTCCAATATGAGTTATATGCTTGATAGACTATAAGCTGGAAATCCCATGTCCCTTGAGTACGAGGGCCGCACCTCGTGCTACTCAACTTTAGTTACCTGTAAGTTCTTTTCATTTTAAATACACGCATATCATAGAGAACCGCCAACGGGGTACCCCTTGGACATGATACATGAGCTATCCCATAATCAAAATGATAAGGCAAGCAGACAATAAGCATCTCAGCGATCTTTTTATTTTCTATTTGCATAGGTTTTTATTGAGGATGCTTCATAGATGCTCATTATGGTAATGCTGCAAGTTTCCACCATGATTAGGCATGGATTAGGGTAGCGGCCCAGACGTTTCTCTAACACATATATATAACTTCATGAACTCACAAGCTCCCCTTTTATTTCACACCGACGACATCCGCAAACAATAGAGCATGGTATCAAATGGATATGTATCCATAAGTGTTGAAAGCGTTCCCCGTGACAGCATGGTTCTTCTAACTCTCAACCTATAATTTGTAAGCATATAAATTTCATGGACAGACACAATGGTCCAGGTTTATTAAGTGCAATGAATAAAGTGTGCCATCAAGTTCATGAGAGCTTTACTAACTAACTTTCTCAAAAGAGTCAAACATTTTATTTGGAAGAAAACAAGGAATAATGAATATGAAGTGAATATCAAATGATGCTAATAGGTAGGTATGGTGGACACCGTTGGCAATATTGGTTTTGGGGAGTTGGATGCACAACTGGAGCTCATACTCAGTGTAAGTGAATGCTAGCAATAGAGAGGGAGCGACAAACGAGAGAGAAAAAACTGTCATAATCATGCTTGCAACAAAACAGGACTAATTATGGCATGAAAGTGATACAAGAGCTCTGAGGCAAAATAAATCATCAAGGCTTACTGACTATTATTTAGTCATATGCATGCATGAGCATGTGCCAAGTCGATTCATATGAAACTTTCAGAGGAGGATACCACAATATCATACCAAATTATGAATAGAACAATGCAAGCAAACATTCATATGACATGCTACAAACTATTAGCAAGCTGGAGCTAATCACAAGAAAACAAGAACTACTAAGCATCCATAAATAACATACACCTTACATGAACAGACTAAGCATGCTCACAATGATGAGTATATGTACAAAAATGAAAACAAATAGAGTTTGTTACCAGCCTATTACCACACCTCAAGTTGTCTTAATATTCATTATTGCCGTTCACTTGTGTGACTTGAATAATAACATGAAACTAAATCCACTGAGGACGGCTGAACCCTGCAAAGAACTCACAAAACCAAAGAAGAAGAACAAATATTTTTGGTGTTTTCGATTTTTAAAACAAGCAAACAAAGCAAAAACAAACAAAGCAAAATCATTTTGGATTTTTCTTTAAGGAAAACCAAAGCTAAAAAGAAAAGAAACAAGCCAAGAGAAACAATGAAAATATTTTTGGTATTTTTGTGTTTTGGGAAAGCAGAAACAAAAACCAAAAAGAAAGCGAAACAATGGATATACAAAGAACCGATGAAACATGATATATAGATGAGTGTGATGTCGGTATAGCTCCCCCCAAGCTTAGCTTTTGGCCTAAATGGGGCTCAACTCCATGGTGACCAAGAAGGTGCACCTCCGTAATACGACGAGGAGGCTCCTTCGTCCTGGTACGAGCTCGAGGACTCCCCTGTGTAGTGCATACAGGGGTCGTATGAGGGCGCGTCCCCCTGATAGTGTCCATGGAAGCCAAGAATGCGCAACTTCTTATCCATCTCCTCCTTGGAGCGTGACAAAGGTCCCTGGGAAATACTGAACAAAGTGGTTTGGGGTAGAGGGATGTCTCTCTTCCCTGTCAGTAAACAACATTCTATAAACCAAGCTCTCAAGGGTAGAGCCAGCAGTGACAAAGTGATGCACTTTCATGGCAGCAAGATCAAGCCTCTGAAGAGCCAAAACTGTATCATTTGGATCAACAGCAAGGTCCAAGGCAACAACAACACGTGGAACAATAATTCCCCCATAAATGGGTCCCTTAGCAGCTAAGCGACGAGCAATGAGAGAACCAAGATTGTACCTAGTTTCATTGTTGAGCGCAGCAACTGTGAAGGCCAAATGATAGTTGGAAATATTACTAGTGTTCTCCCTACCGAGAACACTAGTGGCAAGATAATAAGCAAAGTACCTGATAGCTGGGAGTTGAATATTTCTTATCTTTCCCCTTTGGGCTCTACGGTCATCATCATTAGTTATCCCGCAGTAGAGCTCCAACAAATCAGTGGGTTGAGCTGGAATCTTCTTCACCGTCCCAGCTGTACCAAGACTCAGGGCCTCACAAAATTTCTTCAATGTCATAGTGTAAGGCCTGCCATATATTTTGAAAGACACATCTAGCTTGAACAAGCTGTTAGAAAAAGAGAAGCTCTCCACAAATGTTTTAGTGAGCGTAGCATATTGCATGCTCTCATCCTGCATGTAGCTTGTTAGTCCAACCCTCTGAACCACGGTTAGAAAATCCTCAAGAATCCCAGCAACCTGCAAAAAGGTTGGGCAAGGAAAGGTGGAAGGGTGCGCATCCCCCTCATCTCCCTCGTCGCCAAATCGCGGTGTAATGAGACCCTCATTGTATGAGGGCTTAGATCGGGAGGATGATCTTGAAGGACTTTACCTTCTAGGTGCATCACTCTCAAATATTTCACAAAAGGTGTGGTTGTCCATGACCTCTTTTTTTCTGAAATTTTTAGACAAACATCAAACCAAGTGATTTCCAAGTTGATAAATGATGTGAAACTATTATAGGAACTTGCTAGAGGCCTACACATGCATCAAAATGGAATCTGTAAGCATAGAACAAGCATGCAAGCTCACACAACCTGTCACCTATAGAAGAAAAATACTCAAGATACAATCTACCAATCACAAATCTAATTGGACAAGCGGAGGAGGCACATACCAAGGAGCAATCCCTCCAAAAATCAGCAGCAAAGATGGGTTGAGCAAGGAGATCGAAAATCGGGAGCAAGAACAGCAGGAACTCCAGCTTGAGAAAGTTTTTCGGGGTTTTTCGGGAGAGAAAAAGAAGATGGCTGGGAGGAGGCATCTTGGAGGGCCAAAAGTGGGCCACACCCCTGCTAGGCGCCACCTGGGGGCTGGCCGCGCCGCCCAGGGGTGTGCTGGCCTGGGGTGGCCCCCTGGGTCACTCCAGGTGTCCCTCTGCCCCTTTTTTCGCGGAAAATTTTATTTTGAATTTTCTGGGATTTTTCGGGAAACTTTATTTTTGGCCAATTTTCAGGGTATGAAAATTGATTTTCTCGCAAAAAATATTTTTTGAAGAAGAAAAAGCAAACCAAAACCAAACTATAGAAGTTCTAAGAGACTCGAACAAGCAAACAACTAACAAAACCAAAGCTAACAAAAGAAAGGGCAAAGACTAGGAAGGAGAAAAATAAAAGAAAGCAAGAATAACCATAGTGAAAACATTGTTTTGTTCATTAAAATCCTTTTTTTAACAAGGTTGATCAAGTCTTGTTACCAAAACAATCTTATATGAAACAAAACTTTGCATTCAACAAGGTTATTATGTTACCTCAAACTTGATAGCAATGGTCCCAATCATAATAGTTTCAAAACTTTCTTGTGGAATGGGACAATATATTTCTCCAACCTTGATGCTCTCAATATCTTCAATGGAATTCAGGCAATAGATTTTAGAAACCTTCTTAGGTAAATAGACAGTATGCTCTTTGTCATTAATATTGAATGTTACTTTTCCTTGATTAAAATTGATGACAGCACCTGCAGTGTTAAGAAAAGGTCTCCCAAGAATAATAGACATATTATCATCTTTAGGCATTTCAAGCACAACAAAATCAGTCAAAACCAAGCAATTATGATCCACTTGAACAAGAACATCATCACATATACCAACAAGAATAGTAGTTGACTTATCAGCCATTTGCAAAGATATATCAGTTGGTATCAACTTTTCTAGCTGGAGTCTCTTGTAGAGAGAAAAAGGCATAACACTAACTCCAACTCCCAAATCACATAAAGCAGTTCTAACATAATTATTCTTAATAGAGCAAGGAATAGTTGGTATACCTGTATCACCAAGTTTCTTTGGAACCTTACCATTGAAGGGATAATTAGCAAGCAAAGTAGAAATCTCCTTATTAGGAATCTTCCTTTTATTAGAGACAATATCCTTCATATACTTTGAATAAGAAGGCAACTTAATAGCATCAGTCAAAGGAATTTTGCAAAAATAAAGGTTTCATCCACTCATAAAACTTGTTGTAGTGTTCTTCCTCCTTTGACTTATGTTTCTTACCTGGAAAAGGCATAGGTTTCTGCACCCAAGGTTCTCTCTCACTACCATGTTTCTTAGCAATTAAATCTTCCTTAGTGTACCTAGTGTTCTTAGTGTGCTTCTCAGATTCTTCCTCAACCTCCTCCTTATCAGGAGCATCATTTTTATCATTACCACTCTCAGTTTCAACATCTGAGACAGATATACTATTAGGATCTACAGCAGGTTCAAGTGGTTCCTCAACTATTTTATGTTTCTTTTTCTTTCTCTTACGAGGACTACCACTACTTTCACCTTGTTGAGAATCCTGCTCAATTCTTTTAGGGTGTCCTTTAGGATATAAAGGATCTTGAGTAGCTATACCACTCCTAGTTCTAATTCCATAAGCATGTTTATCTCCTGAGGCATTAACTAGCATATCCTTTTGTACCTTAGCAAGTTGATCAATTTGGGTTTGAAACATTTTAAAGTGTTTACAAAGCATTTTAATATCATTAGCAGTTCTTTCCACAATATCTTTCAACTCATTAGTAGCTCTAGAGTTTTCCAATAAATAATTCTGAACTTGTTTATTAAAATTACCTTGTTTAACAGTAAAAGTGTCAAGTTCCTCTAAGCATTGATCAGGAGGCTTACCATAGGGAATATCACCTTCATTAAAGTGGAGAGAGTGTACCTCAATAGTAGATGAGTGGGGAATTGGCTTACATAATTCTTCTATAGGAGGTAGATTCTTCACATCTTCAGCTCTAATACCTTTATCCTTTAGACATTTCTTAGCTTCTTTCATCACTTCATCATTTAATGCAATAACTCCCCTCTTATTTGGTGTTGGTATTGGAACTGGTTCAGGCACAACTGGTTCAGGAGTAATAGGCTCAGGTGTATTTAGCTCAGTTGAAGTCCAATCATCATAATTCTGGCTTATTTTAGCCATTAATTGTTCAGCATCTGTAGGAGTTCTTTTCCTGAAAACACAATCAGCAAAGCTATCTAGGTATGTCCTAGAATCATCAGTTAGTCCATTATAATAAATATCAAGAAGCTCATTCTTAGGCAATGGACATCCAGGATGTACATGAATCAATGCACAGAACCTTGTCCATGACTCATGCAATTTCTCTTCTTCTCCCTGTTTAAAATCAAAAAGTCTCTGCAAAGCAGCATGTCTAGCACTGGGAGGAAAATATTTTTGGAAGAAAGAAGCAATCAAGCAATCAGGGATATCAATGGAACCATGAGGCAATCTATTAAACCAAGCCTTAAGTTCTCCTTTTAGTGAAAAAGGGAAGATCTTAGTAACAAAGTACTTGCGCATCTTAAAATCATCAGAGAATGAAGCACTCATAGTGTAAAGCTCATTCATATGAGCTACAACACTCTCATTTTCAATCCCACAAACAGGTTCTTTCTCAACAATGTCTAAATAGGATAAATCAAGAGAGAAATCATAATCTTTATCTTTGATATTTATGGGGGAGGTGGCAAACTTAGGATCAGAGGACAGTTTAGGAATAATGGTACGTCTTTCAAGGAGACACTTAATAGCACTAGCACCATGTGTGTTTGGGCACTCTTCAATAAATTCATCAGTAAACTCAATGTAGCCATCATTAATATCATATCTCTCTCTAGACTCAGGTGAGCTAACAAGTGTAACAGTGTCTTCACTAGGAGTTCTAGTATTTCCTAGACTAGACATAGTAGCAACTAGGAAAGGACCTAATGAACCACTCGCATCAAGCACAATAGAAGTAACATCATGAGTATCAAAAGCAGTTTCAGATTCAGTAGTAGTAGCAGTGTGTGTAGCATAGGTATGTGGTGGTGGTGTAACTTATAAAAGACGGTGAATCAAGAGCAAAAGATGTGTTTATGACCGTACCTCTTCTTGTAGTCGATGGTAAAATAGGAATCTTTCCATCACGATACTTCCCCATGATGAAAGGAGTAGCAGTGAACAATAGTAGATCCAAGTGAACTTACAAATAAAACTATGCTCCCCGGCAACAACGCCAAAAAATAGTCTTGATGACCCACAAGTATAGAGAATCGCAACAGTCTTTGAGGTTAGTATTACCCAATTTATTGATTAGACACAAGGGGAGCCAAAGAATACTTATAAGCCTTAACAACTGAGTTGTCAATTCACCTACACCTGAAAATAGTTCTTGCTCACAGAAGTTTATCAGTAGCAATAGCAGCAGCAAAACAAGAGCAATAGTAACAGTAGCAGCAAACAGTAGGATATGAGTGCGGTAGGCATAGGGATGGATGGACGGGCGTTGCATGGACGAGTCTAAACATGTAACTTCAATATCTAGGGAAATTGCAGATAAATAAGAATAAGCATCCAAGTACTAAACAATCATAGGCATGTGCTCCATATATAGTCATGCGTGCTCGCAATGAGAACTTGCACAACATCTTTTGTCCTGCCAGCCCGTTGCAGCGGGGCCTCTAGGGAAGTATTGGCAATTAAGGTTCTCCTTTTAATAGAGAACCAGAGCAAAGCATTAACACTCTATGAACACATGTGATCCTCACATCACAGCCATCCCCTCCGGTTGTCCCAATTTCTGTCACTTCAGGGCCTTTGGATCTAGAGAATGATATGTGTACACAACTTGCAGATAAGATCACAAACAATACTATCATAATGATTCAATAATAAGTTCAGATCTGAGATTATGGCAATCGGGCCCTAGTGACAAGCATTAAGCACAACAAGTTGCAACAAAGTCAAATAACACTAATAGAGATACTAGGCACCATGCCCTAACAATCTTATTCAATTACATGACAGAACTCATCCAATCCCTACCATCCCCATAGCCTACAACGAGGGATTACTCACTCATGGATGAGGAAAACATTGATGGTTGATGGAGAGGCATTGGCAATGACGATGGCGATGATTGTCGTGGTATTGCCGACGAGTACGCCATGGAGGGGTCCTCATAGTGCGTGTTTAGAGACGTGGGGTAAGGCGGACGGTTGACGGGTCCGAGGTAGCACAGCTTACCCAGGTTCAGATTCCACAGCGGTGGCGGAATCCTACTCCTGCTATAAATCACTATAAGCGCAATACACCGAGTTACAGAGATAGGTTCGCTGTGCGAGGTTGTGTGAAGTTGTCTGCCCTAAAGGCTCCCATAGGCCCAACTTATATAGTCGCCAAGTCCTAGGGTTACTGGGAAAAGTCCTAGCCGGACAGGTTACAGAGTCCTACACTGTCTAATACTAGTCTTGTGTATATTGTACTCCAAGGCTCTGGGTACGCTGGTGACTCCACCGTAGCCTTCCTTTATCTGGCATGGGCCTCCCTTTTGGATCCACCTAACTGGGCCGCCCAGCAGGCCATAGGCCATGCTACCGACTATGGGCCACCCGAGTTAGCCGGATAAAAGACATGCTATAAGGATACCCATATAGCATATCCCCAACAGTAGCCCCGGGAGAACTCTGAGATCTTGCGTTGTCTTGCCTCTTCACGTGGAATGCTCCGTCTAGATGGATGTCGGCAGATCGTCAAGCAACATCTTGTAGTCCTCCCAAAGAACCGTGCAAGGTTTTCTTCGTCTTCGATTTGTAAGCCGGGGAAATGCTGAATCTTCCATCGTACTCTTCCGTAGTCGGATTAAATCCGTCCATGCCGGAATCTTTGATGTGACGGCTCATCTACCCGTGACAGCTAGGACGACGTAGGCTTAGGTCAGCGACGCCTCGTAACTCACACATGCAGAGAACGCAATCATATCCGATTTTCCCGCGTGAGCGATACGAATCGTTGGCGGCGGCGGTTGGAGACGTGGCGAAATTTCCGCGCACGTTCGCGAACACGTCGTCTACGCGGCAACCGTCCGATTAGCTGCACGAATCTTGACGCCGAGGATGATAAATAGTAACGGTGGGGAATTTTCCACTTTTTACCCCATTCTTCTCGCGTCGTCTTCTTCCTCCAGCCGCACGCCTCCTCGAGCTCTCCGCGAGAAACCTCAAAAACCCTAGCTTCCATCTATGTCAGTCACACCCGCCCATCACTCCATGGCCAGCAGCACCACCTCCCCGTCGATGGCGGCGTCGAGCGAAGCCTCAGCGAAGCCGGCGAGCTCCGTCGTCGTGCCCCCAGAGGGCTTGGTCATCCCCGCATTGGCGGTGGTCAAGTCCACCGGCGGCGACCACAATTTGGCGGTGCTGGAACCACTGGAGGAGGAGCCAGACTCGCATAAGGGCGACTGGCGCGGCTCAGACATCACCGACCGTGACATCCAAGAGATGGTCGCCAAAGGCTACCTCCCCGCGACGGAGGGGCTCGCCTGGCGGGCGGCGCTGGCCGGCGAGGTGAAACCTTCTCACCAAGCCGGAGAAAAGGTGTACCTCAAGGCTCAGCTGGTACGCGGCGTTTCCCTGCCCATCTCCCACTTCTTCCTCTCCGTCTTGAACCACTACAAGGTCCAACCCCATAACCTCTCCCCCAATAGCATCTTAGTGCTTAGCAACTTCGCGGCACTTTGCGAGAGTTACCTAGGGATAAGGCCTAGGTTAGACTTGTTCGTGTACTTCTTCACCGTCAAACGTGAAGCCGGACATAGTAAGGAGGAGCTTAGGCACTGCGGCATCATAAGCTTCAAGATTCTACCTGGCCGGCGGTTCCCTGACATTGTCGGCCACGAGTCTTGCAAGAATTGGCAGCAGACGTACTTCTACGGCCCCGACATTCCTCTGGCGGGCCGAGAAGTGACGTGCCCGGACTTCGCGGATGGAGCCGCCGCTGAAGTTTCCGCATGGAGATCCCAAGCCTCCCTTCCTTCCGACCTCGACGCTTCTCGCGCAATAAGGTGGATCGAATGGTTCATAGAGACGGGTTTGACTGGCTTGGACCTAGCCATGTGCTGGTTCACTAGGTGAATCCAACCTCTGCAGCACTGCATGAAGTTCATGCACGAGTATACCAGTGATCGAAGGGATAGCCTCCGGATCTCCGTGGATAACTTCTCGAGCGACTCCATCAAGCTCCGCCTTAAGGACATCGTCAAGGTGAAGGACAAGAAGCGTGGCTTCACCATCACCTATGACATGTTCGTAGACGGCAAGTGCCCAAAGGTAGGTATTTATTTTCCGTGTACGACATATGCTCCAGTTTTTCCGTCTTGCCAATACCATCTTATCTAACACAGTGATTTCTCACTTAACAGCTTAGTGATCTAGATGAGGACAACCTGGCTGCCCAAATCTACGATCCAAAGATGAAGGAAGTCACGGTCGTGTCCGACGACGATGTCCCGTTGGAGCGAAAGCGGAAGAGCTCCACCTCTGACGCTGCTGACGGAGACAACAAGAAGAAGACGAAGGGTGGAGTCTCCAAAAAGACTACCGCCGCCCTGGAGGCAGAAAAGAGAAAAGCCACCGGGATTTTTGCCAAAGCGCCCCCTAGTGTAAGCTTCTCATTCTCCGACATTGTCTATTTTTCTGTCTTGTTCCTATACTTATGCATTTGCACGTCTCAGGAAGAAAGCCACGACCAGCCTCAATAAGACCTCCAAAACTTTGGGGGCTTCTCGAAATATCAAGGATATGCTGCATCGCGACGCCTGCCTGCCATCGCCCCTGCTACCCCTGCCGTCAAGCCTTCATCTGCCCCGACAAGCTCGCAAGCTTAGGAGGCACCAGGCCCTTCCATCATGCAAGTGGATTCTGGCGCCTCTACCGAACATGCTATCGTCCGTGAGCAGGCGACGCAAGAGAGCACCGCTTACCAAATGGCTGAAGCTCCGGCTAAGGATGCCATCGGTGGCGGCAAGGCGGTGGTGGAAGCTGGTACCTCTGCCGAAGGCGGTGCCCTTGCTCCCCAGAAACCCTTTGAGTTTCCGAAGATTGTTTACCCGGCACTTACGCCGAGTAACACAACTCTGGTTCCTGGAGGAGTACCGTCATCTCCGACGTGCGGTCTTGAGGAGCTTCTCCGACAAGCGGATATCTTGTAAGGAAATAACATCTCCTTTGGCAAGCTGCTAGCCGAGAGCTCTACAAACCTCAAGATTATTGCACTTATAAGTTTTACTTTGCCTTTTTGCATTTCATTTGAGTATCCCACTGTAGCCCCCGAGGATGTAGACAGAAAACCATAGGCTTTGCATCTATATGCTCTAAGAGTGACTAAGTTAGAAAAACTCTCACTGTAGCCCCCAAGCATTTAGATGGAATGAATTATTCCGACTAGATGCTGCAAGAGTAGCATACGCAGTGTTTATAATTTTCAATACTGTAGCCCCCAAGCCTCTAGTTGTAACTGAATTAGTTCCGACTAGATGCTTAAAGAAAAGCTAAGCATTTTTCCGAGTTAAAACTTTATACTGTAGCCTCCAAGCTTCTAATCGAAAACTAAATTAGCTTCGACTAGATGCTTAAAGAAAATCTAAGCATATTTCTAAGTTAAAAACTCTCGCTGTAGCCCCCGAGCGTCTAGGTGGAAAGATTCCGACTAGATGATCCAAGTAGACTAAACAACGGTTTAACTTTTTTCCCTTTTTCCACAGAACGAGAATGCTCAGAGGGGCATGGCCAACGACAAGTACCAGAAGATGCGCGCAGATCTTGAAGCCGAAAAGGGTAAAACTGCCATCTTGAAGGAACAGATCATCAAAAACAAGAGTCTGTTTTCTTTTTTGCACATTCCATCTTGGTTTTGTGCCTTCATTATCTGAGTACTCACTGTGTACTTTGTTTTCTCTGACTTTGCAGAACATGTTGCCAAGGCCAAGGACATTGTCGAGCAGTCCAAGCACATCCAGCAGCTGGACAGGGCGAACAAGATCCTTAAAAAGGAGAGGGAAGAAATGCTAAAAATGCATGAGGATTATGTGAAGGCCCAGCAGGACTCCGCCTCCGCGGAAATCAATCGCTTGAAGGAGGAGGTTGCGATCTTAAAAGATCAGAAGCAAGCTGCTGATGAGCAGAACCATCGCCATAGCAAGGCGTATAAGCTCCTCCAGCAAGAGAAAGAATCCCTAGCTGACACCCTCTGGCAGGCTAATGCCAACATCTTCAGTAAGTTTCCTCCGCCTTGTATTTCTGTAGTCTGGATACTTTGAATTGTTGAACTCATGCGATCCTTGTTGGAATTTGCAGCTCCTATGGGTTTAACCAGATCGCCTCCTCCAGCCAAGGAATGCATGGTTCTTGCCGGCAACTTCATCAACACCGCCATCACCCAAGCCAAAGAGATTGCCATGCCCCTCCAGATACACATCAAGGCCTCGGACTCCGTGGCGAAGTACTCGGAGATTCTGCGCCGAGCCCCCGAGCGTATCACAAGCTATAAAGCTTCATGTGCACAGACTGGCGCAAGGATGGCGCTGTCTATGGTGAAGGCACACTACGAAGATGCCGACATTGACACGGTGACCTCTGGTATCCCCGACGTTGATGATGACAGCAAAGAGATTGATCACGAAGCCATCTTATCATCACTCGCGGGTTACGACACCAGAGTTGCCGAGTTGGTGGACATCGATGTCTTCGTGCCCATGAACACCATCGACAGCGTCAAACAAGATTCCTCCGAGTCCCACCATAGTTCCGACATTGAGGGTGACTCTCCGGCTGGTGACGATGCCGCTTCCAAGTCTCCTGCGCCCAAGGAATGAAAAACACTATGTAATATTTGTTTCACCTTTCGTGTATGCGCGGAAAAAACTTGGCGATGTAACTTAAGGCAGAAAACAATAGTTGCTATTTCCTACTACTTAAGAACTTAGTTTCCAGCATGTATATATTTTTTAAGCAAGTGCTGGCTTATCCATTACTTTGGTTTTTATGCTTGAACTTTTGTGAGTCGGAAGACTCGTTATCGGAACCATGCGCTCAGGTGATGATGCCCAATGGCACCGTCAATAACCTGAGGACAAAATCGCCGACAATAAGTGTCGAAAGTCACTACTCCAGAATCCACATAAAAACAACAAATAACGTATAGACCAGAAAACTTAAGCTAACGCCCGTAGGCGAAATTTTCACAAGTGCCAACGCAAAGCTTGTGCATAAAGGTTTTACATGATCCAAAAATGAACACTAAAGGAGGTAAAAGACTCAGAAATATGAGTGAACCAAAGAGCTTTATTTCATTGATCATATAAGAGGTACACAATTAGATAAAAAATGCTAAGTGTAAAAAGGACATAGCTGTTCTATGTTCCATGGCCGATCAAGCTCTGGGTAGTCATCATCCGGGTCACGTCGCTTACGCTTATGATCCTCGTTGGGTCTATCCTTTAATTCACGATTGTCAACAAGGTAGTAAGAACCATTGAGCAACGCCTTGCTTATGATGAACGATCCTTCCCATGGTGGGGATAATTTGTGCGACTTCTTCTGCTTAAGTCGGAGCACCAAATCCCCCTCTTTAAACGAGCGATGCCGAACGCGGCTACTATGGTAGCTGCGTAGCTTCTGCTGGTAGATGGCGGATCTTTGGCATGCCAAAACGCGCTCCTCCTTGAGAAGGTCCACATCCAGGCGTCTGGATTCTTCAGCGTTATCCTCGTCGTAGGCGGCAACTCTTGGTGCATCATGGAGGATGTCGGAAGGCAGGATGGCTTCTGCTCCATATACCATGAAATAAGGGGTGTAGCCGGTGGATCTGTTGGGTGTAGTTCGTAAACTCCAAAGCACAGATGGCAATTCTTCCGCCCAGGCTCCAGCTGCTCTATGTAGCGGTGCCTCAAGACGTGGCTTGATTCCCTGCAGAATTAATCCATTGGCTCGCTCAACCTGACAATTGGATTGTGGGTATGACACAGAAGCAAGGTCAAGTCGGATGCCTTTCTCCCAGCAATATGCCTCCACTTCTCCGAGTGATAAATTGTTACCGTTGTCGGTGATAATGCTATGTGGGAGACCAAATCTCACCACTAGATCTCGGACGAACCTGAGGGAAGTTCCCCATCAAGCTTTCTAATGGGTTTAGCTTCTATCCATTTAGTGAATTTGTCAACTACTACAAGCAGATGCGTAAACCCACAAGGTGTCGTCTGTAACGGTCCCACCATGTCCAGCCCCCAGACCGCAAATGGCCAAGTTATTGGTATTGTTCGCAGTTCTTCAGCAGGAACATGTGGTTGTCGGGCATAATACTGGCATCCCATGCATGTATCAACCATCTTGTCGGCGTCCGCCTTCACTGTCAGCCAGTAGAATCCTTGCCGGAAGGCTTTCGCGACCAACGATCGGGGAGCGGCGTGATGCCCGCAATCTCCGAGATGGATTTCGCGTAGGATTTCCATACCTTCTAGCTGGGAAACACACTTTAGGTATACACCAGTAGTGCTCCTTTTATAGAGTTGCCCATTGATTATGGTATAACCCTTTGCTCGTCGTGCTATTTGCCCTCTTTCGACTTCGTCGTCGGGCAAAGTTCCGTGTTCGAGATACTCCATGAACGGTTTTGTCCAAGCCGGACGGACCTTAGTCACTATGTTGACGAAAGAGTCAGCTCTATCCGGGTTGTCGATGTTGGCTCCCTTAACGGATGGTGTGCGCAGGTGCTCTAGGAAAACTCCTGGCGGAATTCGCTTGCGCCCTGATCCTAGCTTAGAGAGCAGATCAGCCGCCTCGTTTTGTTACCTAGGCACATACTTGACTTCGTAGCCCAAGAAGCTCTTGGCTATCTCGTCCACTTCGTCTCGATATGCCGCCATCATAGGGTTCCGCGCATTCCAGGTACCAGCTACCTGCTGGGCAACCAAGTCGGAATCTCCACAGCAAACTATGCGCTTGATGCCAATATCCTTGGCTACACATAGTACGTGAATGAGTGCTTCATACTCTGCCATGTTGTTTGTAGCCTCAAAGTGGATCTGCAGAACGTAGTGTAGCTTGTCTCCTGTTGGTGACTGTAGCAATACACCAGCCCCCGAGCCGTTGAGCAGCTTTGATCCGTCAAAGTGCATCACCCAGTACTCTGGTTCTGGAAACAGAGTAGCGTCTGGCATCTCCGTCCAATCTGCAACAAAATCCGCCAAGGCTTGTGATTTGATAGCGTCGCGTCTCTTGTAGGTGATATCGAAGGCGACAAGTTCAATGCCCCACTTCGCGACCCTTCCTGTAGAGTCGCTGTTATTGATAATGTCGTACAGTGGAGTCTTGCTCACCACTGTGATTGGGTGCTCCTGAAAGTAATGCCTCATCTTCCGAGAAGCAAGGAATACTCCATAAGCTATCTTCTGGTAGTGCGGGTAATGCTGCTTGGACTCCGTCAAGACCTTGCTCACATAGTAAACTGGTCGTTGAACTCCGTGCTCATAGCATGGTTCCTTCCGCTCTACCACAACGACGATGCTGATAACCCGGTTGGTTGCCGCCAACAGGGGCTCACCAGGCTCGAGTGCTGCAAGGATGAGCGTTGAGGAAAGAATCTCCTTGAGCTGCTTCAATGCTGCATCTACTTCATCCGTCCACGTGAATTTTTCCGCCTTCTTCAGCAACTTGTACAGCGGCAGAGCCTTCTCTCCAAGTCGGCTGACGAACTGACTAACTGCTGCAACACAACCTGTTAGCCGTTGAATGTATTTTAGGCATGTCGGACAGTTTATGTTTAGGATGGCCTTGATTTTCTCCGGGTTGACCTCGATTCCACGTTGGGAAACGATGAAGCCCAACAATTTGCTGGCTGGAACCCCGAAGACGCACTTCTTAGGGTTGAGCATCATGTTGTATTTCTGGAGATTATCAAAGGTTTCTTTTAAGTCGGAGATTAAGTCGTTTGACTTTTTAGACATCACCGCAATATCGTCCACATAGGCGTGAACGTTCCGACCAATTTGGTTGTGGAGGCAATGTTGCATTGTCCGCTGGTAGGTAGCACCTGCGTTTTTCAGCCCAAAGGGCATCGTGACATAGCAAAACGTGTCGTATGGGGTTGTGAACGAAGTGGCCAATTGGTACGACTTCCTCATCTTGATCTGGTGGTATCCTGAGTATGCATCGAGAAAACACAAAAGTTCCGAGCTAGCCGTTGAGTCAATTACTTGGTCAATGCGAGGCAAAGCAAACGGATCTTTGGGACATGCTTTGTTCAAGCTGGTGTAATCAACGCACATTCTTAATTCATTGGTTCCCTTTTTGGGGACAAGTACAGGATTGGCCACCCATTGTGTGTGAAGGACTTCTCGAATAAATCTAGCCTTAAGTAACCTAGCTATCTCTTTGCCAATGGCGCGTCTCTTCTCATCTCCAAAGCGTCGTAGAGGTTGTTTCACTGGTTTGCATTTTGGATCAATATTTAAGCTGTGCTCGGCAAGTTCCCTAGGTACACCTTTCATGTCGGCGGGTTGCCAGGCAAAGATGTCCCTGTTCTCACGGAGGAACTCGAGGAGCGCGCTTTCCTATTTGGGATCCAGGTTCATCCCAATGGCGGTGACCTTGGAGGCATCGCCTACAAAAAGTTCCACCGGATTGGTCTCGATGGCAGCCTTGAACGCAGGAGCGGAGTCGGAGATCTGCTTCTTCGACGCGGGCATCTCTGAGTCATCGACCTTGCTCTGGATATCCTTGAATTCTTCGCTGTAGAGGACAGCTTCTGCAACGGCTGCTTCGTTGATCTCGCAGTCCCTTGCCTTGGTAAAGCTTCCTGATACGGTGATGATGCCGTTTGGTCCGGGTATCTTGAGTTTGTTGTAGACGAAGCATGACTTGGCCATGAACGTGTGGAATATGTCGCGGCCGAATATGACATGGTACACACTCTTGAAGGGGACCACCTCGAAGGTCATGCGCTCTTGACGGTAATTATTAACATCGCCAAAGGCAACCTGAAGTGTAATGCACCCAAGGGACCGAGCCTCCCGACCAGGAACTACGCCGTGGAAGATGGTGTTGGTCCGCCTTAGGTTTTCCTCCGTCAAGTTCATCTTCTGCAGTGTATACAGGTACATGATGTTGATGCTGCTTGTAACACCCTCAGAATCGGACCTATGCAAGTTTTAGCGAAATTCGCCAAACCCGCATAGAAACGATTCAAAGGTGCCCACCAGGCACTTTCGTGCGGGTGGAAAACGAAGTAATAACATTACACAACAGTCCTCGATGGGACCCACAGAACAGATATATATATACAACAGCGACTCAATGAGTCAAGAATACAGATATAATATACAAAGATCCAAATCACCTTGAAAATGATAGAGCGTCCGACTACGGACAGGATGCAAATGGGGCTAAGAGCCCTGAAGAATAACCAATGGCGTCCATAACCCTGCCCAGGCCAAGCCGGAAGGGTAACCCTGCTAACGGCGTCGATCTCAAAACCTGCTTAAACAAAAGGGGTGCCGACAAAGGGCAAAGGAAAAAGAGGAGCGTCAGTACTGAGGCCAGTACACGGCGAGGCTAGAGTTCGGCGGTCCTCGCCTACATAGGTATGGTGGACTGAAGCGGCAGCGGCAGCATGCACTAAACAACCTATAGAGACTCGATACAACTGGCGGCTGTCAGAGAGGGGTAAGAAGGATCTATTCGGATCCAACCTGATACTATCATCAAACAAACCCATCCTGGCGTTTCCCCCTCGATACCAATCGAGGAAGTCAACCGAGGAACTCACACAGTTGGCAATTTTATTTGTTCGGTTATCGTTGCAGCAATTACTAGTCAGGTATAGATAATCATCCTGATAAAATAAGCAGTGGGCACTTTTAGTTAATCCTTCCGTTGTAGTTGCAACAATTACTAATCAGATACAGATAGCATGAGATAAACCCAAAACCCAGCAGTTGTTGATACTTTTATTCAGCCATTCCGTTGTAGTTGCAATACTTACTAGTCAGGTACAATGGTCGCAAGCGACACTCCAAACAAGCAATTGTGGGCAGTATTAATTAGCCATTCCATTATAGTGAAGCTGATTACTAGTCATTATAAAGTCAAATTTATAGCAATAAACTTTAGTTATGCTTGTCTATGGTCGATATACTGTGCTCCAAGTCGTCCATAACCGCGGACACGGCTTTCAGAAAGTTTTACCCGGCCGGGGTGCACCAATAGCAACACACACTCGATCAACCTCGGAAAAACCAAATCAAAACCCAACGAGTTTTCACGACAAAGCAATCACAGGATTCAGAAATATTTCAGGGGGCCACCCCTTAAAGTAGACCCGCAACGAAGTTAGCTGACTTCGAGACGGACTCAAGGTTTGTGGGGCCGGCTGTAAACGACTGGGAACCCGAAAGTGTGACTGGGCTTGTCGATACCGCGAAAACGGGTCAGAATTCCTAAACAGTACAGTGTGCTCCTCGCACAATCGTAAATACAGAAGTAGCATGGCATAAGTACAGGATAGTAAATAAAACCTCAAACTAGTTTGTGGCCCCAAGAAATAAGACTGAATCAAGCTCTGGCTCAGGGGGGCCCCATATACCTCCCGGATGTGGATAGCACGATAAATCAAGGAACAGGTATCAAGTACTCGGGGTCCTACGGGACACAAGTGGGCATTCGGAAACCAAATATTATCTATCACCCACCGATGCCTCTGCTTACTTCAATTTTAGTTGTTAAACAGGAATTAAAGTGAACGATAAGTAAAACTAGGATCATCTCCAACATCAAACATGCGGCAATTACACCAACAACTGTGGCACTTGACGACACGCAACAGCACTTGAGCAAGCGACTACGACGCGCAAGTCCAACTATCTACCAAACAACAGGTAATAGGATGTGTCCGAGGCAATATAAGGCTGCAAGGGAATATCACGGTTACGGAAACTATAGCATCGCAACATAGATAGCAATAGATCAACAGGAGGGAAGTAAATACTATAAAAGTAAGATAGGTAGAAAGGGGGAGATGCTCGCCTGGAAACATTGTCGAAGGTTCAACCGAAGATCGGGGCGAAGCTCACATCAACTCGACGGCCTTATCCGCGAAGAAGCAAAACACTAGAATAAACACCGGATGCAGTATTTAATACAACGGCAGAAGATCGGCATGATGCGTGTATGATGTATGGCATGGCAAAGGTGCGATGCAATTAGGTCATCTTAAGTGGAACCAGGGTCCCGACAATTAATTATATGGTTCAAGTTATGTTACTACCCCGCAATTAAATGTTGTCTGAACATGGCAAAAGATAGCACCGGTTCGCTACACAAATTTAAATGAGGCCAATATAAGGCTAGATTTGCCCGCATATGGGCCCCATATTTAATTATTAGGTGAATCGGCATAAGGCCCCCAAACCACAGACAAGGATGCATGCAAGTATGACAATTAAATATGCAACAAGTTGTTATTATATTATAAAATAGGGTTTCGGGAAGGGGTTCACACATTAGGGTTCGGCAGATCTTGGGGTTCCGGGGTTCGGGGTAGGTCTCGGGTCCAGGGTTCTACGGAAACGTTCTCGGATAGCGGGGGTAGGTCTTATCGCATCCGTGGTCTTCGGGTCATGTTGTCGGTCTTGTCGTCTCTCGCGGGGACCTTGGCGTTCCGGGAGGGCGTACTTGGTCTGGCGTCGGGGCATCGGACTCGCCCTGGCCGGTGTCGAACTTGTCGGGTCCTCGTGTCGGGTCGGTCTTGGCATTTGGGGTGAAGTTCTTGACGTTCCATGTCTTGTCGAAGTCCTTGTTACTCTACGGCGAAGAACTTAGCGTCATCGGGGTCCGAGAAGGAGATCTTGGCGTGGCACCGGGTACGGGATCGGCCTTCGGGTCGGGTTCCGGGATCGTTCTTCGGTCCGGGGAACGGTCTTGCGAGACCATCTTGGTTTGCCGGTGTCGGGCTCGGGTTCCGCGCCGGTGGTTCAAGGCAGCACCATCATCCAACATCAAGCCCACACCACAGCCCTGGAGGTTCTGGCCTTGACGTGAAGCAGCAACTTGGCAACGAACAAAGACCAACAAAAACTGGGCAGTGACGGCATGCACTCGTGGCCGCAGAACATGGTTGCAGGGGTCACATGAAGCCGTGGCGCCGGAGGCGAACTGCGACGGGATGCAGGGACGGCGCGGTTGCCGAGGGGTGGTAGGAGCTTGGGTAACGATGCAGAGGGCGGCGGGGTCGAGCTCGGTGGAGGGGCACCGGCGGCCGTCGACGGCGACGGGCAGGAGGAGGGGGCGGCCGGACAGAGCGGCGCCGCGGGGCGGAGAGGGGTCCTGGCGGAGAGGCGGTGGGGAGGAGGACGCGGCGGCTGCGGGAGCAACGTGGAGGCGGCCTGGGGCGGCGCCGGCGGCGGGGAAGCCTGGAACGGGGCAGAGGGAGGCTGCGAGAGGGGGGAGCAGCCCCGGCGACGGGGCCGCGGTCGAGCGGCGAGGTCGGGGAGGCGCAGAGAGCAGGTCGGGGAAGGGGACCGGCGGCCTGGTTCGCCGGCGCGGAGGCGGCCAGGGGAAGACCGGCGGGCGGCGGGAAGGAGCCGAGGTCGACGGGACGCGGCCGAAGCGAGGTGGGGAGGAGGCCGGCGGAGGGGGGCGCTGGTGGCGGAGACGGTGGGGAGCGGGGGCGGCGGTTGCTTGCGGGGAGGGAGAGCGAGGCAGGGCGAGGAGGGAGAGGGTGAGCTTCGGGGGGGAAGGCGCGCCGGCGGTGCGGGGTTGGTGGGAGGAGGCTGTGGTGCACGCGGGGAGAGGAGGGAGAAGGGAGAGAGGATGGGAGGACGATGCGGGGTCGAGGAGACAGGTGGTGGGACCCGGGGACAGGGGCTGTCGGGTGGGGAGTGCCAGGCGGGTGGGTTGCTGCGTGGGGGTGGAGTGGGCTGCGGGCCCAGGGGGTCAGCGGCAGGTGAGGGCGCGTGTGGGTGGGGCTGGTGTGTGTCGGTGTGTGTGCGTGTGTTGGGGCAGGGTTGAGTGGGGAGAGAGGGAGCTGATGTGGTGGGTTGGGGTTGGTTAGAGGGAAAGGCCAGGGTGAGGTGTTGGCCTGGGATTGGTGGGAGTGATGTGGAGGGGGGGGGGGTGGGTAGATAGGTTGGTAGCTTTAGGATTTAGATGGGGCTGATTAGGTGGACCGATTTTAGTTCAGGGGTGGTCGTTCGGGTTGAATCGGCCCGTTCGACTGCCCCACTAAAAATAATTAAACAGTTTATTTATTTTAATCGCACCGTTTGCAAACCGATAGCCGACAACAAAATAATTCCGGAGACCCGGTTTTGCGTTTGAATAAAGACGGGACGTTTAGAAAACAAAAATAGGTTTTTCTGCAAATAGTTTTATGCAAGCAAATGCAAGATGATGACGATGCTCAAATGCAAGGTGGCATGATAACATGAGCATGCGGTCATGATGATGCAATGCACAAAAACAACGCGATTTTCTAGTAGTGGTTTTGCGGGATGCCACAATTCGACACCACTAACAATGGATCTCGCCCTCGAGATCCGCCTCATGGTACTGGGAAGAAGGTCGGCGGTCTGATCCTTCGCGCTTCGTGTAGATCCTCGCGACACCACTAACAAGAGGTCGTTGTCCGTGATCGCCGAGAGAACACTCCGGAAACAAAAGGTCGAAGGTAGAGGCATCAACAAATAAAGCCACCTCTAGCTTCCGTGGACGGAGTAAAACTGCTGGACCCACTGATTCGATGTACAAGAGCGAATGATAAGAGTAGTCGGATGGTGATCAGTCCATCGCGCACCCAAACCATTACTGTGCAGACGAATAGGCGGATTATGCAATCAACTCTCGGAATTAGACTGAAGATCTCGACAAGCGAGGTTCGGAACAAAGGAGTGATGCAGACTCTGCATCGGATCTGGCGTAGGTGATTTCGTCGCGTCGAAAAACACCGGAAAGCACAAACAAGGAACAAAGAATGGTACCACAGTAGACGGATTCCTCAGGCAGCTTGAACACCGGATGGTAGAACACCGTTACCAAAGGAGGAAGCGAGACCCTGAAGGTACGACGGAACCCAACCACGAGAATTCCTGGACTCGAAGAGCGAGAAGAGAGCGGATTCAAAACACGCAGAGGTAAGAGGAGAATAGCAGAGGGGTAAGGAGTAAAATCAGACCTAATCAGAACTATCCAACCGATTTTCAAAAATAGTTTTGACACTCTACTTCGGCCGTTAGCTAGGTTATCCTACAGGCTGGACTTGTGGGGTATCGCAACTGCTGAGCTCTGATACCACTCTGTAACACCCTCAGAATCGGACCTATGCAAGTTTTAGCGAAATTCGCCAAACCCGCATAGAAACGATTCAAAGGTGCCCACCAGGCACTTTCGTGCGGGTGGAAAACGAAGTAATAACATTACACAACAGTCCTCGATGGGACCCACAGAACAGATATATATATGCAACAGCGACTCAATGAGTCAATAATACATATATAATATACAAAGATCCAAATCACCTTGAAAATGATAGAGCGTCCGACTACGAACAAGATGCAAATGGGGCTAAGAGCCCTGAAGAATAACCAATGGCGTCCATAACCCTGCCCAGGCCAAGCCGGAAGGGTAACCCTGCTAACGGCGTCGATCTCAAAACCTGCTTAAACAAAAGGGGTGCCGACAAAGGGCAAAGGAAAAAGAGGAGCGTCAGTACTGAGGCCAGTACACGGCGAGGCTAGAGTTCGGCGGTCCTCGCCTACATAGGTATGGTGGACTGAAGCGGCAGCGGCAGCATGCACTAAACAACCTATAGAGACTCGATACAACTGGCGGCTGTCAGAGAGGGGTAAGAAGGATCTATTCGGATCCAACCTGATACTATCATCAAACAAACCCATCCTGGCGTTTCCCCCTCGATACCAATCGAGGAAGTCAACCGAGGAACTCACACAGTTGGCAATTTTATTTGTTCGGTTATCGTTGCAGCAATTACTAGTCAGGTATAGATAATCATCCTGATAAAATAAGCAGTGGGCACTTTTAGTTAATCCTTCCGTTGTAGTTGCAACAATTACTAATCAGATACAGATAGCATGAGATAAACCCAAAACCCAGCAGTTGTTGATACTTTTATTCAGCCATTCCGTTGTAGTTGCAATACTTACTAGTCAGGTACAATGGTCGCAAGCGACACTCCAAACAAGCAATTGTGGGCAGTATTAATTAGCCATTCCATTATAGTGAAGCTGATTACTAGTCATTATAAAGTCAAATTTATAGCAATAAACTTTAGTTATGCTTGTCTATGGTCGATATACTGTGCTCCAAGTCGTCCATAACCGCGGACACGGCTTTCAGAAAGTTTTACCCGGCCGGGGTGCACCAATAGCAACACACACTCGATCAACCTCGGAAAAACCAAATCAAAACCCAACGAGTTTTCACGACAAAGCAATCACAGGATTCAGAAATATTTCAGGGGGCCACCCCTTAAAGTAGACCCGCAACGAAGTTAGCTGACTTCGAGACGGACTCAAGGTTTGTGGGGCCGGCTGTAAACGACTGGGAACCCGAAAGTGTGACTGGGCTTGTCGATACCGCGAAAACGGGTCAGAATTCCTAAACAGTACAGTGTGCTCCTCGCACAATCGTAAATACAGAAGTAGCATGGCATAAGTACAGGATAGTAAATAAAACCTCAAACTAGTTTGTGGCCCCAAGAAATAAGACTGAATCAAGCTCTGGCTCAGGGGGGCCCCATATACCTCCCGGATGTGGATAGCACGATAAATCAAGGAACAGGTATCAAGTACTCGGGGTCCTACGGGACACAAGTGGGCATTCGGAAACCAAATATTATCTATCACCCACCGATGCCTCTGCTTACTTCAATTTTAGTTGTTAAACAGGAATTAAAGTGAACGATAAGTAAAACTAGGATCATCTCCAACATCAAACATGCGGCAATTACACCAACAACTGTGGCACTTGACGACACGCAACAGCACTTGAGCAAGCGACTACGACGCGCAAGTCCAACTATCTACCAAACAACAGGTAATAGGATGTGTCCGAGGCAATATAAGGCTGCAAGGGAATATCACGGTTACGGAAACTATAGCATCGCAACATAGATAGCAATAGATCAACAGGAGGGAAGTAAATACTATAAAAGTAAGATAGGTAGAAAGGGGGAGATGCTCGCCTGGAAACATTGTCGAAGGTTCAACCGAAGATCGGGGCGAAGCTCACATCAACTCGACGGCCTTATCCGCGAAGAAGCAAAACACTAGAATAAACACCGGATGCAGTATTTAATACAACGGCAGAAGATCGGCATGATGCGTGTATGATGTATGGCATGGCAAAGGTGCGATGCAATTAGGTCATCTTAAGTGGAACCAGGGTCCCGACAATTAATTATATGGTTCAAGTTATGTTACTACCCCGCAATTAAATGTTGTCTGAACATGGCAAAAGATAGCACCGGTTCGCTACACAAATTTAAATGAGGCCAATATAAGGCTAGATTTGCCCGCATATGGGCCCCATATTTAATTATTAGGTGAATCGGCATAAGGCCCCCAAACCACAGACAAGGATGCATGCAAGTATGACAATTAAATATGCAACAAGTTGTTATTATATTATAAAATAGGGTTTCGGGAAGGGGTTCACACATTAGGGTTCGGCAGATCTTGGGGTTCCGGAGTTCGGGGTAGGTCTCGGGTCCAGGGTTCTACGGAAACGTTCTCGGATAGCGGGGTAGGTCTTATCGCATCCGTGGTCTTCGGGTCATGTTGTCGGTCTTGTCGTCTCTCGCGGGGACCTTGGCGTTTCGGGAGGGCATACTTGGTCTGGCGTCGGGGCATCGGACTCGCCCTGGCCGGTGTCGAACTTGTCGGGTCCTCGTGTCGGGTCGGTCTTGGCATTTGGGGTGAAGTTCTTGACGTTCCTTGTCTTGTCGAAGTCCTTGTTGCTCTACGGCGAAGAACTTAGCGTCATCGGGGTCCGAGAAGGAGATCTTGGCGCGGCACCGGGTACGGGATCGGCCTTCGCGTCGGGTTCCGGGATCGTTCTTCGGTCCGGGGAACGGTCTTGCGAGACCATCTTGGTTTGCCGGTGTCGGGCTCGGGTTCCGCGCCGGTGGTTCAAGGCAGCACCATCATCCAACATCAAGCCCACACCACAGCCCTGGAGGTTCTGGCCTTGACGTGAAGCAGCAACTTGGCAACGAACAAAGACCAACAAAAACTGGGCAGTGACGGCATGCACTCGTGGCCGCAGAACATGGTCGCAGGGGTCACATGAAGCCGTGGCGCCGGAGGCGAACTGCGACGGGATGCAGGGACGGCGCGGTTGCCGAGGGGTGGTAGGAGCTTGGGTAACGATGCAGAGGGCGGCGGGGTCGAGCTCGGTGGAGGGGCACCGGCGGCCGTCGACGGCGACGGGCAGGAGGAGGGGGCGGACGGACAGAGCGGCGCCGCGGGGCGGAGAGGGGTCCTGGCGGAGAGGCGGTGGGGAGGAGGACGCGGCGGCTGCGGGAGCGAGGTGGAGGCGGCCTGGGGCGGCGCCGGCGGCGGGGAAGCCTGGAACGGGGCAGAGGGAGGCGGCGAGAGGGGGGAGCAGCCCCGGCGACGGGGCCGCGGTCGAGCGGCGAGGTCGGGGAGGCGCAGAGAGCGGGTCGGGGAAGGGGACCGGCGGCCTGGTTCGCCGGCGCGGAGGCGGCCAGGGGAAGACCGGCGGGCGGCGGGAAGGAGCCGAGGTCGAGGGGACGCGGCCGGAGCGAGGTGGGGAGGAGGCCGGCGGAGGGGGGCGCTGGTGGCGGAGACGGTCTGGATCGGCGGCGGCGGTTGCTTGTGGGGAGGGAGAGCGAGGCAGGGCGAGGAGGGAGAGGGTGAGCTTCGGGGGGGAAGGCGCGCCGGCGGTGCGGGGTTGGTGGGAGGAGGCTGTGGTGCGCGCGGGGAGAGGAGGGAGAAGGGAGAGAGGATGGGAGGACGATGCGGGGTCGGGGAGACAGGTGGTGGGACCCGGGGACAGGGGCTGTCGGGTGGGGAGTGCCAGGCGGGTGGGTTGCTGCGTGGGGGTGGAGTGGGCTGCGGGCCCAGGGGGTCAGCGGCAGGTGAGGGCACGTGTGGGTGGGGCTGGTGTGTGTCGGTGTGTGTGCGTGTGTTGGGGCAGGGTTGAGTGGGGAGAGAGGGAGCTGATGTGGCGGGTTGGGGTTGGTTAGAGGGAAAGGCCAGGGTGAGGTGTTGGCCTGGGATTGGTGGGAGTGATGTGGAGGGGGGGTGTGAGTAGATAGGTTGGTAGCTTTAGGATTTAGATGGGGCTGATTAGGTGGACCGATTTTAGTTCGGGGGTGGTCGTTCAGGTCGAATCGGCCCGTTCGACTGCACCACTAAAAATAATTAAACAATTTATTTATTTTAATCGCACCGTTTGCAAACCGATAGCCGACAACAAAATAATTCCGGAGACCCGGTTTTGCGTTTGAATAAAGACGGGCCGTTTAGAAAACAAAAATAGGTTTTTCTGCAAATAGTTTTATGCAAGCAAATGCAAGATGATGACGATGCTCAAATGCAAGGTGGCATGATAACATGAGCATGCGGTCATGATGACGCAATGCACAAAAACAACGCGATTTTCTAGTAGTGGTTTTGCGGGATGCCACACTACTTCCACTATCCACCATGAACTTGGTGAACTCCACGCCGTCAATCAAGGGGTTGATGACCATGGCGTACTAGTTCTCCGTGGGTATAACATCTGGGTGGTCTGTCCTGTCCCAAGTTATTGGAACCTCCGACCAGCACAGGTATTGGGGAACTGGGGGAGAGTAGCCATCAGGATCCTCAGAGAGGTCTTCTGTTGTCGGACGGTGGGGGTGCCAAGGAAAGTGTGGTAGACTGGGGCCTTCTTTGCGAAGGGTTTCTTGCCCTTGTCATCGCTCTTGGCGGCATGCTTGGGGTCAACGTCCTCGTCCATGTCACTTGAATCCTTGGACTCCTCCTCCTTCTTCTTCCCCTTGCCCTTGCCTCGCGGTCTGTTCTTCCGACTTCGCTTGTAGCCGGACTCCAGGTCTTCCTTGAGGTCGTTGACGAACTTGCAGTGTCGATTGGTATGGGTGGCCTTGCCGTTGGCATCGAGGTGTACGAGGCACGGCATATCGCGGTACTCTTCGTAGGTTTGGGGAACGCGGAGCGACGCCGAGGTGGTTTCATTTCCTCGTTGATGCCCACGACCAGCTCCCCTTCCTCGGCCATGTTGTCCGCCTTCTCCTCGTCCTGCAAAAGTCATATAGCGACCATGTCGGTAGATTGCTTTTCTTCTGGAGCGATGTTCCGCTTTGTACTGCTGTTCCTCCAGCTTGAGTTGGAACGGCCGTTGCTAGCAAGGAGCCACGAGCATCGTCGTCGGCAGCTGCGAACTCACTAGCCAACTGAATCATCTGGTTCAAGTCAAGCTGGTGATTGTCCTGCAAGCGCTTCAGCTTATGTCGGAGCAACGTGCCTCTTTCCAACCCATCGATGAAGGCGGCCATGGCGGTCTGAGCGTGCACTCCTGCGCAGGAATTCTTCATGTCCAGCCAGCGGGAGAGGTAGGCGCGACATGTCTCGTCTTTTTCTTGCACGCACCGCTGTAGATCGCCCACAGTGCAGGGACGCTTGTATGTACCCTCAAAGTTCTTGGTGAGCGCTTGTTGCATGTCTAGCCAGTTGTAGATAGATTTCTCCGGCAAGTCATCGATCCATTGACGGGCCGTGCCTGCCAACATTAACGGGAGGTACTTGACGGCGACGTTGGGGCTGCCTCCGGCAATCTCCACCGCATTGTCATAGTCCTGCAACCATGTGGCTGGCTTGGCGGTGCCGTCATAGGGCTTGATGGTCTTGTCAATCCGGAAACCTTTGGGGTAAGTTGCGGACCGTATTGCAGGTCCAAAGCAACGTGGTCCCAGGTATGGTCCTTCCCGGGCCTCGTGGATCTTATCGATCCGCGAACATGCATCGTACGGCTCCAGGTTCTTCTTCTTTTTGTCAACGGGGGATGGGCTGTGTGAACGACGCGGGCCCCCTCCGCCATGGTGACTGCTTGGTGGTGACGGAGGCGGAGGTGGCGGTGGGTTAGCCTTCTTGCTGTTACCCTCCTTCGACGCCTCACGCCTGTCACGGTTGCTTGCCGGACGAGGAGGGTCATGGCGTGACCTGCTCTTGTGTCCTTGGTTGCGCTCTCCGTCATGACGGGTCTGCTCCGTGTTGTCGCGGATGACGATGCCGTACTGCTTTGGTGGGGGCATATCCGTATGATGGTGAGCCTTGTAATCTTCGTGACGTCGGGGAGATCAGGGCGGTGGCAAAGGGCGACGAGGTCGGGCCTTTTCTCCGTGATCGGAGGATGTGGGGATGGCGTTCTTCCTGTTGCGCGCATCCCTCCGTCTTCGTTCTGATGAACCCGTCTGGGACCCGAAATCAAGAGGAGATCTGTCCCTTGGCGGCTTGTACTGGCTAGATTGGCAGAGCGCTGGGTTAGACTCAAGCCTCTGAGAGGTGGCCTTTTCCTGCCGCTTCACCGCCTTGGACACTAGGTCATAGACCTGTTCCACTACCTCAGGTGATCTATCCTGCTCTAGGAGGGTCTTGGCGACGACGAGGTTAAGGAGTGGGGTGGGCATCACCTTCTTGCCTTCACTGTCAATGTATGGCTTGGCCTGTGCCGGCTTCGAGGGAGCCCATCCTAGGTTGCGCCGTACACTAGGATCGTTGATGAAGCGAGCCGGAGCTTTCTTAGCCTTCTGCTGCTATAGCAGAGTCTTGTACTCGGCCTCCATTGCTCTAGCTTTTTCTATGGACTTCTGCGCGTTGACCAGATCTCGATCTAGTTTAGCGCCTTGCTCCGCGATGGCTTGCGCTTCCTCCAGCAGCTGTTGGCGCTTCTCGTCAAGCTGGGTCACGTTCCGGATATGAGCAACGGTTAGTGGCTCGACAAGGAGATTGCCGAACATCACTCTATCAGCTGGAGTAACTTGGGCTGCTGCAGACGTAGATGCTGGAGGTGGAAAGTTTGCGGTGTTGTTGTTGCTCGGGCCGGTGCCGAGTTCCTGCGGCTGCAGCACTGGGTTAGGCGGAGGAGGCATGACCTTTGCGCGATCATCTAAGCAGCAATAAGTGGCACGTTCCCCTTTTCCAGCGTCGTAGGCGGAGATTGTCCGGGTTGATCTTCATCCATCGCCGTCCCAATGGTGACGAACACCCCTCGGGATGTGACCGTGTTGTTGGCTTGCTCGTCGCGCGAGTACTCCTCCTCCATCTCCTACATAGGGGAGTCTAGCTCTTCTGGACTAAAGTCTATCTCCTCTGAATGTGCACTGAAATCAGCATAAAGCGTGTCAATGACAGAGTCGGAGGGTGCCAGGACTTCCTCGATGACGGGCGGTGGAGGTGCAACGGGCTCGACGATGACTGGAGGTGGTGGTGCTGCTGCGACGATGGCGGCGGGAGGAGGTGGCGGCGGCTGCTGAATCGGAGGTTCTCCGTCTCTGAGTGCAAGCTCCATCTGGGCTGCCGTGTCAGCTGCCGCGTAGCTGTTGACGGTGCTCACCATCTCTTCGAGGGTAAGGCGTCCTGTTTCCTGCTGCCGTCTTAAAGAATGTCGGAGAAGCGTGCCACGGTCCAATCCTTCCACGAAGTGATACAAAGCGTTATCATCGGGGTAGTGGGCTAGATCGGCTCGTATACGGAGCCACCTGACCAGGTAATCGCGGGGGTTTTCGCCCTCTCTCTGAACGCAACGCGCCAGATCGAAGATGGTAACCACGCTGACGAACTTCGATCTCTGCTGTCCATACGCACGGACGAAGCCGGCGGATTTGAAGTGATCTTCCACCTTTATATCCTGCGCAGGGGCGGTCCGTGCGGGCCTTGAATTTTTCCGATCTTTGCCGGCAAACTCCGAAGAGAGATCCGACATCGATCCTTCCGCCAACGTATCCTGCCCGTAGGCGGTCCGTGCGGGCCTTGAATTTTTCTGATCTTTGTCGGCAAACTCCGAAGAGAGATCCGACATCGATCCTTCCGCGAACATATCCTGCCCGTAGGCGGTCCGTGCCGGCCTTGAATTTTTCCGATCTTTGCCGGCAAACTCCAAAGAGAGATCCGACATCGATCCTTCCGCGAACGTATCTTGCCCGTAGGCGGTCCGTGCAGGCCTTGAATTTTTTCGATCTGTGCCGGCAAACTCCGAAGAGAGATCCGACATCGACCCTTCCGCGAACGTATCCTGC
This sequence comes from Avena sativa, assembly GCA_916181665.1. Taxonomy (NCBI): domain Eukaryota; kingdom Viridiplantae; phylum Streptophyta; class Magnoliopsida; order Poales; family Poaceae; genus Avena; species Avena sativa. Next base: position 409,278,301 of record OV702281.1, on the reverse strand, counting down.
CCGTAGGCGGTCCGTGCGGATCTTGATGCTCCTCCGAATCCCAGGGAACTAGTGCCCGAGTCGGTTTCGCCGATGAAGAGGTGGATGTCTCCGATAGGAACGACCGAACACCGCGTAGGGTTCTTCTTCGCCGGGATCCAGAACTCGTCAGGAGGAACGATCAGAACGTTGCCGGAGAAGAGAACGTGACCGATGGCTACGGTTTCGCCGATTCCCACGAAGATCTTGGTCCTCGCCCGCTGAAGAGCCTGGAGCGCCTCTTGCCCCATGGTGGGCGCCAACTGTCGTGGTATTGCCGACGAGTACGCCATGGAGGGGTCCTCACACTGCGTGTTTAGAGACGTGGGGTAAGGCGGACGGTTGGCGGGTACGAGGTAACACAACTTTCCCAGGTTCAGACCTCACAGCGGTGGCGGAATCCTACTCCTGCTATAAATCACTATAAGGGCAATACGCCGAGTTACAGAGATAGGTTCGCTGTGCGAGGTTGTGTGAAGTTGTCTGCCCTAAAGTCTCCCATAGGCCCGACTTATATAGTCGCCAGGTCCTAGGATTACAGGGAAAAGTCCTAGCCGGACAGCTTATAGAGTCCTACACTGTCTATTACTAGTCTTGTGTATCTTGTACTCCAAGGCTCCGGGTACGCTGGTGACTCCACCGTAGCCTTCCTTAATCCAGCATGGGCCTCCCTTTTGGATCCACCTAACTGGGCCGCCCAGAAGGCCATAGGCCATGCTACCGACTATGGGCCACCCGGGTTAGCCGGATAAGAGACATGCTATAAGGATACCCATATAGCATATCCCCAACAATGATCCTCTGCAAATTCCCTGTCCCGGCAAGGTGCCAGAACGGAGTTTCTGGATCTGAATCGCGGTTTCTGGTGGTGGTGGCGCAACGGAACTCTTTCTATAAAAACGACGACCCCCCCTCGGTTTTTAGGTCAATAGGGTTCTTATAGGCGAAGAGGAAGGCTGAGGGGGTGCCTGAGGAGGCTGCATCCCCTAGGCGCGGCCAGGCCTGGCCCGTGCCTAGCAGGGGTGTGGGCCCCTCAGGCCTCCACTCTGTCTCGTACTCGAGCTCCGTGGATCTTCTGGTGAAATAGGATTTTTGGCATATTTTCCTGGATTTTTCCTAATAGTTGATTTTCTGCACAAAAACTAGACACCAAGGTAATTCTGCTGAAAACAGCGTCAGTCTGTGTTAGTTGTATCCAAATCACACAAGTTTAGAGGAGAAACAATAGCAAACGTGTTCGGGAAACTTGATACGTTTTGGACGTATCAGTCCGCGCTGCCAAGAAGACCGCTGCAAGCCGCACCACCGATGGCGGATGGCGGCATACTAAGATGAGGGAGGAGGATTGGCGCAAGCTACATGTCGTGGGAATGACCACGGCAGATGCTGCAATCGGCAGCGAGTAGTAGAACATGGGGCAAGGGCGGCCAGCCATCTGCGGTGCGAGATGAGGGCTGAGACACAAGGGTTTACCCAGGTTCGGCCCCCCGGAGGGTAAAGACCTACTCCTGCTAGATTGTATTATGGTGAGAGTACAATGGGGCGAGCTCGACGGCTAGGCAGCGAGTCGCTTGGGTGTATGATGGAACGTATCCTCTATGCGTTGTCGTGGGGATTGTCACGGCAGATGTTGCAATCGACAGCGAGTAGTAGAACGAGGGGCAAGGGCGGCCAGCCATCTGCGGTGCGAGATGAGGGCAAAGACACAGGGTTTTACCCAGGTTCGGCCCCCGGAGGGTAAAGACCTACTCCTGCTAGATTGTATTATGGAGGTGGTACAATGGGAGAGCTCGGCGGCTAGGCGGCGAGTCGCTTGGGTGTATGATGGAACGTATCTCTACTCGCCCTATAGGGAGGTTTATATAGGCTCACCTCCCCTAGGGTTTACATATCTCAACCGATTCAGTTAAAGCTTCGGTACTCGTTTAACCTAATCCGACTGGGCCTATCTACTCGCCTGGGCCTTCAGCTTCCAGTCGCTTGGTTCCTTGCTGGGCTTCAATCCAGTCGCCATCTTGCAGGCCCACTCGCCAGTTCTTGGGCCAGTCGGAAACGTCCTGCTGGGTATACCCCGGTAGGCATATCCCCATCAGTAGTCCCCGAGGCCGCCGTCGATTAGGCGTAGGTGGCTGCTGGCAGTCGGAGTATACGGCTTCAGAGTGGACATCCAGTCGAATCGTTGGCGGGCTCCCGTATAGAGGAGAAACCAATCATCCAGGTCACAGCTTTGGCGTGTCGAATCGGCAAAACACTATCATAGTGAGAGGGTCGGCGAGTCGAGTGGATGAAGTTGGACCGTTAACCGTGATCAAACTAGCCGTTGGGGTAATCCAACGGTAACTTTTGGCGTAATAACCGCGTAGTAACGACTCCCTGATTTGGCGGGTACCAACCGCTATATAAGAGGAATGGCAGGCGATCAGAGAACCACCTTCTCACCATTTCGTCCGACTGCGCGCACCTTTCGCCTCCCTTCGCATCGCGATCCAGCCGACCTGAAATCCCCCGACCCCCAGCAAATCTCTCTGCCATGGCCCTTTCCACCGAGCCGTGGGGTAGATCTAAGTGCACGAGGGCGCAACTGGCTTCCTTCGAGGAGGCCGGGATCTTGCGAGCCGGCTGTTGGCGCATTCCCGCAGCCGGAGAGACGACCCCGAATCCGCGAGAGAGGGAATTCATCTGCTTCACCAGCCATCTTGAACGGGGGCTAGGGTTCCCCATGTCCCTGTTCTTCCGGCGCTTCTGCGCCTACTACGGGATCCAGCCTTCGGATCTGGGTCCCCACAGCATCGAGCAGCTCGCCATCTTTGTGGTGTTCTGCGAATGCTACTTGGGCTGCCGGCCCTACTTCCCCCTATGGCAAGATCTGTTCCATGGACGGATCAGCCGCGAGGAAGCGGGCGGCCCAATGCTAGCCGCGAGCGGCCTAACCTTCCAGCTCAAGTCGAAGGCTTCATTCTTCGACCTGATGCTGCCCGCCAAGGCAGCGAGCGACTGGAATAAATCGTGGTTTTACGTAGCCGAGGCGACCCCGGAGGGCGAGGCGGCGATCCCGCGGTACTCCGCCAATCGGTCCGAGCCACGCCGTCTCGAAGTCGGCAAGCTCCCCAACGACCAGCGGATGGTCGTCGACGAGATGCTCCAGACCATCCGCGGTCTGAAGAAGAAGGGCCTCCAGACGATAAACCTGTACAACTGCTGGCTCGGGCGGCGGCTCGTCCCGCTCGCTCGACGCGAGCACTACATGTACCAGTACACGGGCCGCGAAGACTCGACGAAGGCCTGCCTCGACGAGTGGAAGCTGGAGGACTACATCCCAGCACTGAAGAAAATCACCCAGGCGGTGTACCTGGACGCACAGGCTGGGGTCACCCCCTATACCGCAAAGCGTCCAGCCCCAACGGTAATTGCTTCACTTCGCTCGCAGTCGCAGTTTATGCAGTCACGGTAATTCTAATTTCATCTTATATTCATTGCAGCTATTCCAAGTGGTGGAAGGATGGCTCCCACCTTCGGACGATGAGAACTCGAGCTCGTCCGTCTAGGACGTGGGCGAGTCGCCTCCCGCCAAGGGCAACGCCGGGAGCGACGAGGGCGACAGCGACGACGAATCCGAAGAGGAAGTCGCCCCACTGCTCCGCAAGACCCGTGGGCAGCGTCAACGAGAGCTTGAGGCAAGTAAAAGCCTCGAGCATCACGATGACGACGACGAGCTTCCAGAAACCACCTCGCGCCGCCAGGCGACTCCATCAAAGAAGAAGAAGAAGGAAAAGGAGGTGAAGGCGCCTCCGAGGAAGACGAAGGCCAAACCGACGAGACCGGCCTCACCGCCACATTCAACGAGCAGTTCTGACGCCCCCAGCCCGGCCAAGGACGAGGCGCCGCCAACGACAGCCGCGTTGGACACGGCCACCATCGAGGTGCCCCTGGCGTCGATGCCTCCGCCATTCGCCCCAGTCTCTGGGCTGGGGGACGCCTCGGTCGCAGCGGCTTCGCCTCACAAAGAAGCTCCCGTTGAATACGTTCCGGAGGCTCCGGTTGCGGACTCAACAACAAAGAAACCGTCCGTGTCTTGGGCACGCGACGTTCTGGAAATGGGGCTCAGCCGCCGACTGGGCCCCGAACTAGAGAAGCCAGCCTGCCTCCGTACGGGACTGCGCTTCATTCCAGTCGCCAAGTGAGTACACTCTCGCTCCTTTGTCTTCCATAGCGGCTCGAATTATATTGCTTACATGATTGTTGAACAGGACCGGGGTGAAGAGGATGGGCCACCCAACCGTGGCTAAGGTGCCACCCATCGTTAGCGAGGAGGATCCTTCCCGCAAGAGGAAGGCAGATGAGGTCGTCGTCTCTGCGGATGGCAGCAAGAAGGCCAAGGGTGACAACATCGTCACAATTTCTGATGACACGGCGGTCGCGCCAGCTGGACCCGTAACGGAGGCAGTCGCGTCTACGAAGGAGGGCGCTCCCTTGCCTGGAACGGCCGAGCCGACCTCCTTTGGGGCGGGTGCCTCTATCGCCACCTTCCCGTGCTTCATGACCAAGGCGGCCGCGGCGAGTGGAACTTCGCCCTCGAGCCACGCTCCTGGGACCGCCGATGCTGAAGTCGACCAACGTCGTGGGCACACGCCGGCTCTCCTCGCGTCCGTGGACGCGATACAACTCCACGGCATGCTTGGCGCAGCCATCCAGGTACCTCCAGTCCCCGAGGATCAGGTCGGTGCTTTGCAGCGGCCTGATTCTTTTAATGTTTTATCTTTATTTTTCGCATCCAGTCCTCGAGTGCGCACGCGCTGAATTTCAGGGGGTGGGCACTTAGGAATTTATTGATTGCCAGTCCCCTAGTGCGTACTCGCTGAATTTCAGCGGGTAGGCACTTAGGAATTTTGCTTTGACTAACCTTTTTGGTGATGTGCAGGGTCTGCAGCTTGAATCGGCTGACCGATTGGCAGCGAAACAGCACGCGGAGAAGGAACTGGCCATCGTCTAGGAGGCGAACAAAGGGCTTCAGGCTGTTGCCGCGAAGGCAGAGGAAGCTCGCCAGGGACTTGTCCCCGCTGGTGAATTGGCGGCGGCACAATCAGCTTTAAGTGTGGCTGAACAGCGGATCGCCGACCTCGAGTGTGAGCTGCGGGAGGCAAAGGAAGAAGCGAGCTCGGCTGATAGGCGAGCCAAGGCCGCCATTGCAGCCGCCGAAGAGGATCGCAAAGTGTCGGATGCCCTTGTTGCTGGGCTTCAGGATGACCATACGTCGCTTCAAAGCTTCATCACGGATCTCGCCCGCCCGTTGATTCGTAAGTGCGTCTGCCTCTTACAGTAGTTGTGCCTTTTGTGGTGTCTGTCGTATTCATTATTGTCTTCTACTCGCAGGTCGCATCATCGATAGCGCGGAAGAGGCGAGCTCGTTCGACGCGCGGCAGTGTGTAAGCATGCTTGTCGAATCGGCAATGTTGTCGGCGACGTGCATCTGTGCCTATCTCCAAGAGATATCGCCCACGGAAGTGATTCCCAGCGACCTCGTTGAGGTGTGGAGGTATTTGGAGAAGGCACCCGCGGTCGTTGAGTTCATGACGCGATCGGCGTTTCGGCGCGGAGCGGCGATGGCACTTAGTCTTGGACTTGCCCACTTCCCCGAGGACTTCGACATCGACAATGTGACGAGTGGCTACCCATCGTCGACTGGCGCGGTGGAGCTTTCCGAGGTCCCCAAGTTGCAAGATCGCGCCGCCGCGTACTCAGAGCGTGTATGGGCAATGGGCGACCTCCTTCCGTACCAGGAGACGGTCGTCGTGCGGAACGATCCCGAGCCGCCGCATCGTGATTTCAAGGTCGAGAAGCCCTTCCGCGCGGCGATGGCGGGTGAACTGACGACGTATCCGTCGAACCCGTACACGCCGTTCATCCGCAATCGCCGGGGTGTTGGCGAGTCGTCGTCTAAGCCTGCAGAATAGGGTAGTTTGCCTTGTGGTGTTAGCAGCAGGTCTGCCATGCAGGCATATTTTGTAATATGAGACAATGCAATCGAATGAGACATCGTGTCTATTTTGGTATTTTTCATGTGTTTGTGATTGATGTTTGAACGAGTCCCCGAGCGCGTCCGCCCTTTTGTGGGGTTTACCTCGTATGTGATATGTTTGTTGTTTTTATGTGTTTTGTCATTGTGGTCGACTCACCCGGGCTCGGAAAGCCAGTCGCTAGGCGACTCCCTTGAGTGCTCTGTACTTTGCCGTTTTCCCTTGCGTGAACGAGGTCGGGTGGCCGAGTCCCCGAGCGTGGTACTTGGTTGTTCTAGGCGCGACTCGAGGGTGGTTGAGGACTTAGCGCGTTAGTTTGAGCGCGTCACTCCTGCCTGGCCCGTGGGGTTAGTCGCGTGGCGAGTCCTGGGCATGCTCTCCTACTTGGCGTTTTTCCCGGACCGCTCGCGTTGAACTGGTCTGCAGTCCCCGAGCGTGGTACTTAGCCGTTCGAGTCGCTATGTCAAGGATGCGGAGGACCATGGTCGCTGTAAGGAGCGAAGGCAGTTGTCTTGGTTCGTAGAACCAGTTGGGCTAGGCGACTCCAATGGGGCTCCGGATAGGCGTTTTTCATGGACGGTGCAAGACCTGAGGTGACTCAGTGCTCTTGCACCGCACTACTTAGCCGTGCCGATCGCTGTACCAAAGGTTGACTTCTGCGGTTAGCGTAATGCTGTTATTACGAGTGCGAGTGGCACAAGACATGGAGAGTAGGCGCAATTTGCGGTAACCGTTTCTTTTTATTTCATAGCGACTGGAGAGTACATGTGTGGGGTTCTAGGAGTAGAACTTCCGTAGGAGGTTTACATTCCATGGTCGCTTGACGCCGAGTTCGCCGTCCCCGCGGACGTCGATGAGGTAGTAGGCGTCGTTGCCGAGTACTCGCCCGATGGCGAATGGCCCTTCCCACAGAGGGGAGAGCTTGTGCATGCCCTTCTTGTCCTGGATGAGGCGTAACACCAGGTCGCCCTCTTGGAAGGTGCGAGTTTTCATCCGCCGGCTGTGGTAGCGGCGGAGGCCCTGCTAGTAGATGGTGGTGCGTGACCGAGCGAGGTCACGTGCTTCATCGAGTTGGTCGACCCCGTCTTGGCGGGCGAGCTCGTTTGGGGCCTCCGTGTAGTGGACGACCCGCGGCGAGTCGTGCTCGAGGTCGGTGGGCATGACTGCCTCGGTGCCGTAGACCATTAAGAAGGGGGTGAACCCTGTTGACCTGTTGACTGAGGTGTGGATCCCCCAGATGACAGAGGGCAACTCCTCGACCTAGCACCCGGCGGTGCGCTCGAGTGGTACTTGGAGTCGCGGCTTCAGGCCGTGGAGGATGCTTTGGTTGGCCCGTTCCGCCTGGCCGTTGGATTCCGGGTGGGCGACTGACGCGAGGTCGAGCTAAATGTGATGCTCTTCGCAGAATTCGGCCATGGCTCCTTTGGCGAAGTTAGTGCCGTTGTCCGTGATGATGCTGTTTGGGAACCCGTAGCGATATATGAGCTCGCGTAGGAATTTGGTGGCGGTCTTCCCGTCGCATTTCCGGACTGGCTTGGCTTCCACCCACTTTGTGAATTTTTCGACCGCGACTAGAAGGTGGGCGTAGCCAGAGGGGGCCTTCTTGAAGGGGCCTACCATGTCCATGCCCCACACAGCGAATGGCCAGGTGATAGGGATTGTTTTGAGCGCTGAGCTCGGCACGTGCGTCTGGTTGGCGTATTTCTGGTACCCGGCGCACCGCTGGACAATGTCCACAGCATCGGCGTGTGCGGTGGGCCAGTAGAAGCCATGTCGCATAGCCTTGGCGACCAGAGAGCGGGCGCCGGCGTGGTGGCCGCAGTCGCCGGAGTGGATATCGTGGAGGATCTTGCGTCCTTCGGCGGGTTGGACGCAGCTGGAACACGCCGGTGACACTACGCTTATGGAGCTCGCCGTCGATGATGGTGTAGGACTTGCATCGGCGAGCAATCATCCGAGCGTCCGTCTCGTCTGCCGGCAAGGTGCCGGCTTCCAGGTAGGCTATGTAGGGCTTGGTCCAGTCGTCTGGCTCGTTGACGAGTGCGACCAGGGCTGCCTCTGGTTGGAGCGAGACTCCGATGTCGATCTCCCTCGGGGGAGAGACTGATGGCTTGGTGATCGTGTCGAGGAAGACGCCGGCGGGTGGTGCGAGTCAAGCCGACCCGATGCGAGAGAGTGCGTAGGCCTCCTCGTTCTTCCGCCTGTCGATCCACTCGACGGAGTAGCCTGTGAAGTGTCCGCCCAACTTGTCCACTGCTTGGCGGTACGCCGCCATGGTGGGGGAGACGGCGTCGCAGGTGCCAGCGACTTGCCCTGCGACGAGGTCGGAATCGCCGTAGCAGCGTAGGCGGTTGACATTCATCTCCTTGGCCGCTCGCATGCCGTGTAGTAAGTCCTCGTACTCGGCCATGTTGTTGGTGCAGGGTGTGAAGTCGAGGCAGAGGACGTAGCGGAGCTTGTCGCCCTTTGTTGAAGTTAGCATGATCCCTGCGCCTGCGCCGTCCGCATTCTTGGAGCCGTCGAAGTGCAGGCTCCAGTAATGGAGGTATGGCAGCTTCTCTGGCTGTTGGGCCTCTTCCCAGTCGGCCTTGAAGTCCGCTAGGGTCTGCGACTTGATCGCTTTTCACGGCTCGTATTTGATGTTGTGGACGCCGATCTCGACGGCCCACTTGGCGACCCGCCAGGTCGCCTCGCGGTTGCGGATGATGTCTTGCAGTGGTGCTGAGGAGACGACCGTGATCGGGTGCTCCTGGAAGTAGTGCGGCAGGCGCCGCTGAGCTCTAAAGACCGCGTATACCAGCTTTTGGTACTGTGGGTACCGCTGGCGCGACTCGGTGAGGACCTCGCTAATGTAGTACACCGGCCGCTGTATTGGGCGCTCCTTTCCTTCCTCCGGTCGCTCGACGACCATCACGGCGCTGACGACGCGCTCGGAAGCCGCGACGTAAACCATCATGGGTTCTTTGTCGGCGGGGGCGGCGAGTAGCGGTGCGGCGAGTAGCACCTTTTTGAGATCGCGGAGCGCGTCGTCCGCCTCCTTGTCCCACTGGAAGGTGGGGTTCTTGCGCATCAGGCGGTATAGGGGCATCGCCTTTTCGCCCAGCCGGGGGATGAAGCGACTGAGAGCCGCTACTCGCCCAGCCAGTTTCTGGACGTCGCGCAGGCACTCGGGTTTGCCGAGCCGGGCGATCGTGTCGATCTTCGTGGGGTTCGCCTCGATCCCTCGTTTGGAGACGACGTACCCCAGTAGTTTTCCCGCAGGTACACCGAAGGTGCATTTGCCTGGGTTGAGCTTTATCTTGTATTTTCGCAGGTTGGCGAATGTTCCGCCAGGTCGGCGAGTAGGTCGCCCTGGCGAGCGGACTTTACGACCATGTCGTCGATGTAGACGTGGATGTTGCGGCCAATTTGGCTCGCGAGGCATTCTTGCATGCACCGCTGGTAGGTCGCTCCGGCGTTCTTGAGGCCGAAGGTCATGGCGGTGTAGCAGAAGGCTCCGAATGGCGTGATGAACGCCGTCTTCTCCTCGTCTTCGACAGCCATTTTGATCTGGTTGTACCCAGAGTAGGCGTCGAGGAAACATAGCGACTCCGAGCCCGCGGTTGAATCGATTATCTGGTCGATCCGCGGGAGGACGAACTGCTCCTTTGGGCAGGCGCTGTTCAGGTTTGTGTAGTCGATACACATTCTCTAGGTCCCGTTTTTCTTCTCTACCAGGACTGGGTTTGCCAGCCACTTGGAGTATTTGATTGGCCGGATGAAGCCTGCAGCGAGTAGACGCTGCACCTCCTCGGCGATTGCTCGGCAGCGCTCTTCATTGAAGGGCCGCAGCGACTGCTTGACAGGTCGCACTTTGGGGTCGGTGTTTAGCTTGTGCTCAGCGAGCTCCCTGGGGACACCGGGCATGTCAGAGGGCTTCCATGCGAAGATGTCCCTGTTCTCACGGAGGAACTCGATGAGCGCGCCTTCCTATGCTGGGCTCATGCCTGTCCCGATCGTCACCGTCTGGCTGGAGTCGCCTGGGACCAGCTCGATGGTGCGGGTGTGCGTAGTGGCCTCAAAGGTTGAGGTGTTTGCGCCCTCCGAGTTGGGCTTCTTGAGGATGGTGGGGTCGTCATTGTTGACCCCGCTCGCGTACTTGGCGAGCTCATCAGCGTGGTTGGTCTCCGCCGCGATGACGGCGTCAGCGAGCTCGGCTCCTTTGGCCTCGCACTTGGCGGCCATGTCGGGGTTGCCATTGATGGTGATGACGCCGCACGGCCCGGGGAGCTTCATCGCGTTGTACGCGTAGTGGGGCGCTGTCATGAACTTGGCGAACGCCTGGCGCCCCAGGACGCAGTGGTAAGGGCTGTCAAAGGGCACCAGCTCGAAGACGATCCGCTCGGTGCGGAAGTTTGCGGGTGTGCCGAAGGTGACCGGCAGCGTGACCTTGCCGATCGGGTACGCCTTCCGACCGGGGACGATGCCATGGAACGTGGTGTGGGTTGTCTCGATCATCGACTGCGGGAGCCGCAGTCGCCTAAAGGTGTCCAAGTACAGGATGTTGATGGAGCTGCCGCCATCCATCAATGTCTTGGGGAGCCAGTAGTCGCCGACCTTGGGCTTGACCACCAGGGCAACTCGACCTGGGTACTCGATGCGTGGCGAGTGGTCTTGACGACTCCAGGTGATGGGCTGCTCCGACCAGTTGAGGAACTGGGGAACGTCCACCTGGGCCACCGCGTTGACGGCGACGGCGCGGGCGATGACCTTCTTCTCGCGCTTTGTGTTGAAGCCTGTGAAGGTATGGAGCGAGCCGGCCACTTTGCCGAATTTTCCGCCGTTTGGCGGGTCGTTGTCGGGGTCCTCCCGCGCTCGCCGTGCCTTCTCGATCTCCCTGAGGGTGTGGCAGTCGGCGGTGGTGTGCGTTGCGGGCTTCCCTTCCCTGCTATGAAACGCACATGGTTGGTTAAGGAGAGCCGCAGGGTCGAATCTTGGCTTGGCCTTGTAATTGCCGCCGTCGCGGCGTTGTCCTCCGGCGCGGCGGAAGCTCTTGGGCTCGCGTTGCGCGTGCCCGGCGTTGGCGACGAAGTCGACTCGCCCGTCACTGCGGCGCTTGCCGGTGAGGCGAGTGTTGCTGTAGCGTAGGTCGGACCGTCGTCCGCTGTCGTTGCCGCTCGTGCGGCGTTGACCTCCTAACTCGTCGTCAGTTTCCTGGTTTGGATCTTCCTCCGCGTACCGTTTGGCGATCTTGAGGAGGTCAGGGATGTTGTCGAGTGTGCGAGAGTGTCGCTTGAGCTTGGCGACCAGGGGCTCGTAGCGGCACGAGGTCTTGAAGCAATGGATCGCGGTGTCCGGGTGGATGCCGACCGCGTTGTACCAGAGCTCTTGCCACCGTTGGACCCAGTTGCGGGTCGACTCGCGGGGTCCCTGGACGCATCGCTCCAGGTCCTCAATAGTGGTGGCGCGGGTGTAGGAGCACTCGAAGTGCCTGACGAAAGCGTCGCGCATCTCCTCCCAGGAGTCTATACTGTCCTGAGGGAGGGTGTTGATCCACTGCCTGCACGTCCCCTCCATCATCAGGGGGAGGTAACGGGCGGCTAGCAGGTCGGTGTGGCCTGCGATCCCCATTGCCATGAGGTATGTGTCGAGCCAGACAGCGGGGTCGTACGAGGGGTCGTACTTTTCTATCTCCTTCGGCGCCTTAAAGTTTGGCGGGTACTTCTCGCCTCGGATCATTGGTCCGAAGCACTTGGGGCCGAGTCGACTGAGCGACCCCATGGGCTCGCCGTCGCGGCGATTGGTTAGGGTGTGTCGCAGGTCGTCGGGCTGGCGTGCGCGCCAACTTTGGTTGTTGATGATATGGGTGCGGGCGTCGATGGGTTGACCGTTGGCGGCGACGAGGTTGGTCGCCGGCCTGGGGTCGTTGGTGGAGAGTGCCGCGTTCGCGGGTCGGTGTTGGAGCTGCAGTGGCTCCGGTGGTGGGAATTTCAGTGTGTTTGCCGCCATTGGGCGGCCGCTCGAGGCCGCCCTGCTTCCCGAGGAACGCGAGTATACTCGACCTTGCGAGTCGGCGCCCACTCTTTGCTGCTCGACGGCCTTTGCGAGCAGGGCCCTGACGTATTGGATCTGTAGGGCGCCGTCGCCGGTGGCCGTGATGCTGTCGGCTGCTGCTCGGCCTGCCACGAGGTTGTCCATCGGGGTGGAGAACAGTGGGAGGCCGTTTGCGTCTCGCTCCCGTGAGGAGACTACTATCCGCGGCTGGTCCCTTGGGGGTGTGAGGTTGGGTGGAGGCGGGGCGCCCATCGCCGTCGACCCCGGCGGGGGTCGGGCGCTTCCTCCTGGTGGCGCGTTCTCGCAGATCGCGCGCTCGGCCACGCGGGTCGGGTCGTTTTCGTCGTCGAAGTTCAGGGCGCGCCCCTGAACGGTAGGGTTCAGGCGCGACCTGATCCGCTGTTGGTGGTAGCGCGATAGCTCCTGCACCGTCACTTGCTCGAGGCGGAATTTTTCGCGCTGGGCTTGTTCCTTGCGCACCGCCTCCGCCAGTTTCAGGCGGGGTTCCTCGACCTCCGTTGTCGTGGCGTTAGGAGGGATTGGGGTGGAGAATGGATCCTCCGGCGGATCGGTGCCGGTCGGCATGTAGGTCGCGGCGTGGCGACCGGTTCCGTCGCGGAGGTCGGCGGAATTCTCTGACCCGGAGTCAAATTCGAAGATCCCAAGGATGGAGGGGTCCTCGAAGTCTCCCATGTTGGAGACCTGAGTGATGGAGCCCGCGGGTGAAGCCGTGGTGATGGACCCGGCGAGTGACGCCGGGGTCGCCGAGTCGGCGTCGTCGTCGAGGGCCGCATCTCCTGCGGCCGCTGAGTTTTCGGCCACGTCGCTGTGGGCTGAGTTGTACTCGGAGGCGAGGCGATGGATCGTGCGGATCTGGCTCTCGGAGAGCCGATCGCGTGGTGGCGACTCGCGGATGCGAGCCGAATCCTCCGAGACGATGATGTCGGTGAGGCCGACGAAGAGGCTGATCGTGCCGATCGGCAGGATCACGCTGTGCGTGACGGGCCGCGCCGCCGGGACGTAGCTGCTCGGCAAGATTTGGAGCATCTCGCCGATCGCTATCATGCGGCCGGTGGCGACCGTCTCGTTGATGGGCAGATTGGATCTCGCCGCAGAACACCGGCCAGACCGGCCAGGCCCCACGGTGGGCGCCACTGTCGTGGGGATGGTCACGGCAGATGCTGCAATCGGCAGCGAGTAGTAGAACGAGGGGCAAGGGCGGCCAGCCATCTGCGGTGCGAGATGAGGGCAAAGACACAGGGTTTTACCCAGGTTCGGCCCCCCGGAGGGTAAAGACCTACTCCTGCTAGATTGTATTATGGAGGTGGTACAATGGGCGAGCTCGGCGGCTAGACGGCGAGTCGCTTGGGTGTATGATGGAACGTATCTCTACTCTCCCTATAGGGAGGTTTATATAGGCTCACCTCCCCTAGGGTTTACATATCTCAACCGATTCAGTTAAAGCTTCGGTACTCGTTTAACCTAATCCGACTGGGCCTATCTACTCGCCTGGGCCTTCAGCTTCCAGTCGCTTGGTTCCTTGCTGGGCTTCAATCCAGTCGGCGTCTTGCAGGCCCACTCGCCAGTTCTTGGGTCAGTCGAAAACGTCCTGCTGGGTATACCCCGGTAGGCATATCCCCATCATGCGTCCTCTAGGGTGGTTTATATAGACTCACCTCTCTAGGGTTTACAGATCACAACCGAATTAGTTAAGGACTCGGAGATTCTATGACCTAGTCCGACTGGGCCTAACTACGCTTTTGGGCCTTCAGCTTCCAGTCGCTTGAGTCCACGCCAATTCTTGATCCAATCGCTGTCCTGCAGGCCCACTCGCTGACGCTTGGGCCAGTAGGAAACGTCCTGCCGGGTATACCCCGGTAGACATATCCCCATCAGTAGTCCCCGAGGCCGTCGTTGATTTGTCGCAGGTGTTTGCTGGCAGTCAGAGTATGAGGGTCCAATGCGGGCTCCTAGTCGAATCGGCGGCGGACTCCTGAACAAAGGAAAGAACTGGTCATTTAGTCACAATAACGGTGACCAATCGTGCCGCAGCTCGGCGGTCGGGTCGGCAAATACTTAGTCACTGTTATAGTGATCGGGTTAGCGAGTCGGCGAGTCGCTGGGAGCAACGAGTCGAATAGTTGAAGTTGGACCGTCAACTGGGGTCAAACTAGCCGTTGGGTAATCCAACGGTAACTTCGGCGTAATTACCGCGTAGTAACGGCCCCCGAAATTGGCGGGTAGCAACCGCTATATAAGGGGAATGAAAGGCGAACGGGGAAACGCTTCTTCTTTCTTCCTCCGATTCCGCCCATCTCTGTTTCCCCATTCCGCGCAGCGATCAGAGCAATTTAGAGATCCTCGACCCCCACGAATTTCCAACCGATGGCCCCCTCCACCGAGCCGTGGGGCAGATCCAAGTGCACTAAGGCGCTACTAGCATCCTTCGAGGAGGCTGGGATCCTCCACGCCGGCAGATGGCGCATCCCCGCGGCCGGAGAAGTGACTCCGGATCCGCGCGAGGGAGAGTTCATCTGCTTCACCAGCCACCTGGAGCGAGGGCTGGGCTTCCCAACTTCCCTCTTCTTCCGGCGTTTCTGCGCCTACTACGGAATCCAGCCATCGGATCTGGGTCCGCATAGTATCGAGCAGCTCGCCATCTTCGTGGCATTCTGCGAGTCCTATCTGGGCTGCAGGCCCTACTTTCCCCTGTGGCAAGACTTGTTCCATGGGAGAATCAGCCGCGAAGAGACAGGCGGCCCGATGCTAGCTGCGGGCGGCCTGACATTCCAGCTGAAGTCAAAGGCGTCGTTCTTCGATCTGATGCTTCCCGCTAAGGCGGCAAACGAGTGGAAAAAGTTCTGGTTCTACGTCACCGAGTCGACTCCAGGCGATGAAGTGGCGCTTCCAAGATACTCCGCCGACCGGCTCGAGCCGCGTCGGCTCCAGGTCGCCAAGCTCCCGCTGGACCAGCGGATGGTTGTTGACGAAATGTTGCAAACCATCCGCGGCCTAAAGACGAAAGGCCTCCAGACCATCAACCTCTACAACTGCTGGCTCGGGCGGCGGCTCGTGCCCCTGGCCAGTCACGACCACTACATGTATGAATATATGGGTAAGGACGATCCGACGAAGTCCTGCCTTGTTGAGTGGAGACTCAACGACTATACCCTGGCCCTGAAGAAGATCACCCATGCGGTGTATCTTGATGTGAAGGCCGGGGTCGCCCCTTATACTGCAAGGCGCCCAGCTCCAACGGTACGTTGTTATCCTGTTAACACTCGCAGTCGCAGCTTGTGCATTCACGGTCGTGCTAAATTTGTTTGTTATTGTTGCAGTTGTTCCAAGTGGTGGAAGGGTGGCTTCCACCCGCGGATGATGAAAACTCGAGTTCGTCCGTCCAGGACGGAAGCGAATCATCACCCGCCAAAGATGAGGATGACAGCGACGGAGGCGACGACGATGACAACGGAGAAGACGAGCCCGTGGAAGTTGCTGCCCCCATGGTTCGCAAAACCCGCGGGCAACACCAACGCGAGCTCGAAGCGAGCAAGATCCTCGAGCCCCAAGATGATGACGACGACGAGCTTCCCGAGCACACCTCACACCATGAGGCCACGCCGTCGAATAAGAAGAGGAAAGCTCCGCCGAAGAAGAAGACGAAGCCGGCGAAGCAGATATCTCCGCCTCGATCTGCAAGCAGCTCCGACGCCACCAGCTCAGCGCAGAACGCTGCGGCACGCGCGACCGTGGCAACAGGCGCCGCCGCCCCCAGGGTTGAGGCGCCGCTGGCGTCGTTGCCACCTCCATTCGCCAACTCGTTAGTTTGGGGGCTGATCCAGCCGCAGGGGCCTCGCCTCCAAGGGAGGCTCCCGCAGCAATTACCGCGGAGGCTCCTGCCGCGGCTTCATCTTCAAAAAAGCCGTCAGTGTCTTGGGCACATTATTTAGACGGGCCTAACTCGGAGGTTGGGGCCTGAACTGGAGAAGCCAGCTAGCATCCGCACCGGTCTACGGTTCATACGAGTCGCCAAGTGAGTGCTGTTCGTCTGCTTGTTTTTCGTTTTAGTCGGGCGGTCTTATTCATAAAACTGTTTCGCAGGACTGGTGTTAAAAAGATCGGCCATCCTTCGATGTCCAAGGTTCCGCCAGTCTCCACCGAGGTATTAGCAGATTCCTCGCGGAAGAGGAAGACCGACGAAGTTGCTGCTCCCGCCAAAGGTGTCAAGAGGATGAAAGGCGATGATGTCGTTGTAGGGTTCGCAGCATAGAAAACAAAAAATTTCCTACGATGGGAACATCTATGTACCAAGATCTATCTACTAGATACAAGCAACGGGTGGATATACATCCATAGAATATATACCCTCGTTAACGAGGTTGTACTCGTGGATGATGTAGACGAACGCTTGCCGATCTCAAGATCGTGATGAAGTCCGTCTGGTCCAGCCGGTCTAGCACGATCAAGTCCAGCACCTCAAAGCAGTGGTGCATCCGTGATCGCACACACGTACGGGTACGCCGACAACCTCCGCGCCCTCGCTCCAGCGAAGCAGCGGAAGCAACAAATCCTTCCAAAAAAGCCACCGGGAATATGTATCTCGCTGATCCGAGACCATGGGGGAATTCTAAAGGGGGAGAGAGATCCTTCGCGAGGAGGTGTGCTTTGAGAGGAGGAGAGGGGGGCCTTTTATAGGGGAGAGGGGGGGAACCCAAGGGGCATGGCGCCCAGCCATGGGGGATGCCCCCACCTCTTCCACATTCATGTGGGTGGAGCTCCCACTCAAAATGAAAAGCCTCCACTCCCATTAAAAAGCCTCCACTCAAAAATCTACTCACATGCATTAAATTTCCACCAAATTTAATGCAAGCTCTCATTTAAATAAAACTCTTTTATTTATTTATTCAGAATTTTGTTAATTACTTTAATTAACAAACATTCACATAAAACCCCTTGCTAGTATTCCATTTCACATGCAGAACCAGTTTCAGCAATTTCAACCGAAACAGTTTCGGTGTCTAGTGAAATAAATTCCTGCGCTTTACTTTCTTTTTCTGGCATATCATTTGCTCCGAATGGTGTCGGTATCCCTTAAGTGTGTCACCCTACGGTTCGCGAATAATGCAGACATGATAGAGACCCTTCTCCGATCAATAATCAGTAGTGGGACCTGGAGATCCATACTGACTCCCACACATTCAACGATGACTTCTGTGATCGTGTGAACCTTTTACGCTAGTATCTTAATCCCTTTGTTTCGCGATATATTACATGTCCGAGATTCGATCATCGGTATCTCCATACCTAGTTTGATCTCGTTACCGACATGCACTCTTTTCTCGTTCCCGTGATATAACATTCTAGTGATCAAATCACTTGCTTGCAAGCTAATCAATGTGATATCACCGAGAGGGCCCAAAGCATATCTATCCATCATCGGGATGAACAAATTCCACTCTCGATCCATGGGCCTCAACATAACACTTTATTAGTTCTGAATCCATCTTTATAATCACCCAGTTACGGTGTGACGTTTGATGTTATCAAGAAACTCTTCCGGTGTTAGTGATTGACATGATCTCATGGTCTAAGGATTAGGATCACTTCGTAAGTTGTTATAGCAATATAAACTCAATGACTTTGATCGTAATGCTATACTTCAGATGAATGTTCATCACACCATTACACTAATGTTGTGACCTCGTTATTAACAACATCCAATGTCCATGATCAGGAAACCTATGATCATCTTGTTAATCAACGAGCTAGTTTATAAGAGAGGCATAACTAGGAACTACCTTTTGTTTATTAAACACACATGTATTAACGTTTCCGTATTAATACAATTATAGAATGCAAAATAAACATTTATCATAAATAAGGAATACGATAATAACCACTTTATTATTGCCTCTCGGGCATATTCCCTTCAGTCTCCCACTTGCACTAGAGACAATAATTTAGTTTGAAAACTTTGCGTATTGAACACCTATGGCTTTCTGGTGTTCCATATACGCAACTGCAAGTGGTTAACATAATCTACGGATCTGATGCTTTCAGGTCCGTGTGTATTTGCATGTCTTTGCGTCTCCATGCATCACTCATTCTCTAATGAGATGACATTGTATAAATTTGGTCTTTTGGTGAGACCTTTAGTTCCTTGGGGTTAAAACAAGTCGATACTATTGTCACACAATATATCTTTAGTGTTATCCCGTTGCGAGCCACACCTTAGTTTGATAACAAACTACTTGACACAAATTCCCTCCTTTGCCGCTACTAGTCATATACTTAGCCTTTTGTTGTAGTATTTGTCACAATGTCTTAACATTGGAACTCTTCCAAATCCATCATGGAATCTCCTTTCCATTACATTGTGCCAACCCATAGTTTAAATTGAGATAAACTTAATTTGTATCTTGTGACAAAACTAGTATCAATGTAACTCTTTACAATGAACTATTTGTAATTGTTTGTCACCTCTACACAAATATATTCTTAGTTCTTCCAAAAGATCATAAGAATATCCTTACTATCGTCCAATGATCATTTTATGATTCATTCTGGTATATGCTCATAACACTTAGAGCATAGGACATATCTGGATGTGTACATATCATGGTATGATTGATCAAAACATTCTCGTGATTTCACTCATCAAGTGTCAAAGCACTTGAATCTTGTTTCACTTATCAAGTGTCGATACACTTGAATCTTGATTCAATTCTTTTCCATGCGACAAGAACCATTTCTTGTTGTTTCTATATAGAACTCCTTCAATATCTCATATATGTACGTTTGGCACAACCATATTAGCGTCACAGTCTATCCACTATAGACATTCACGCTAAATATTCGGGTTTTGCCTAAGTATTTCATCGAAATGAAATTCTTAACCTTTTTCAATAAAATATACATCATTTCTAATCAACAAGATGTCCTCCACATAATGTATTAGAAATATGTCTTAGCGCTCCCACTTAATTTCTTGCAAATGCAAGTATCTTCATCGTCTCCTGATGAAAACTCTTTTTCATCACGGTGAAGATTCCAACTCCGTGATGCTTACTTCAACAATTGAAGTTTGCATGCCCCTTTTTAGCATCCTTTGAATTAACAAAACCCTTTGGATCGTGTCATGTACACGTCCTAGGTAACCATTCTATTAAAAGAACTTTGTTTTGTTTATTCATCTACCATATACCAAATTATATGTAGTGGTTGCTATTTTAATCCGTCCAGACTAAATATCGCTATGAAAGATCAAATCTTGTCATAGTCAACTCCTTGAACATTGTCATAAAATACTTTACGACATGTCGACTATTTCATAGATGTGAAACATCCATGTCTGTTTCTTTATAGATCCAAATACGACCAATAGGTTTTTACACCTTTCTGGAGGGTCTTCCAAGTTCAAAACTTTATTTATCGTGTATGGACTTATCACGGATTTTATGGATTTCAAGCCATTTGACGGAGTCAGGGCCCATCATCGCTTCTTTGCATATAGTCGGTTCATCATTGTCAAACAATAATGATTAACTCTCAAATCTTAGTATTTGATTGTTTATCCGACCTACTTGGTTCAATAGGAACTTAGATCTCCGTGATCACAACCTTTGAGGCACATAAACCATGAGCATTATGGCTGCCTCCGGAACAATTTCCGGTGTTGCGCAACTCATCACATTTAGCTAAGGTTCGTTAACCTTATCAAAGTTCTATTGTCCTCCCACTTAACATTTATGAAAAAATCCTTCTTCAAGAAACTTCACGTTTCAAGCGATAATCCCTTTTGTCCTTGGTGTTATGGAGGAATAACCAATTGTTATTCGAAATAACCTACAAAGACATGCTCATCCGACTTCGGTTGTAAACATCTTACTTATGTTTAGCATACCAAAATTTAAGAAATGACAATTTAGGTTTTACCCCAAACCATAACTTCCATGGTGTCATTTCAACGGATCTAGATGGAGCTCTTTTCAGTGTAAAAGCGGAAGTCTCTAAAGCTTTAATCTTTTAAAACATAATGGCAGTTTTATAAATAACACCTTTTATCCAACCATGTCAAACAAGGTTTCATTACAAATCTCAAACACTCCATACTCCTATGGTGTTTCGGGAGATGTAAATCTAGGTGTTTTGCTAAACTTGCAACTCAAATAAATCCCTTTATGATAAAATCATAATTCATTTATTTTCTTGTTACACTTGTAACTCAAATAAATCCCTTATGATAAAATCATAAACCATTTATTTTCTTGTTACAATGATTTTCACTTCATCTTGAAAGTCTTTGAACATTTTCAAATATTTCACACTTCTTTCTCATTAAGTGAAAATTCACTCAAATTTCCGGAGAAAGTATATGAAGTTGAAACTCATCGCTTACGACTACACATAACGAACTACATACATCGATATGTATAAATTCCAATATTTTAGTCGTTCGTTCTTCTTTGGCCTTTGAACGAAGTTTTAATTATCCCGAGGAAAGTCTCACAAGCGTCACTTGATCAAATCAAAGACTCCAAAAATCCATGAATATGGAGATTCTTCATGTTTTCTTTCCAATATAATTTAAACGGCAATGTCACTTCGTAAGTGATCTTTCAATCATTTGTCTTGCGACATTTTAGCATTAGGTTTTATGGATGTGATTTCTCCAACTAGATTTGTAAATCATCCATCTTATATGGAATACGGTAATTATTTGAACAACCTTTGTTCTCATAATACCTGATTCAAATAACAATTATTAATACAAATCTTGAAGTCAAGCTTTGATGTCAACGAGAAATACAAACAACGGTTTGTTTGTTTGCGATGAACATCATCACATATTCTCTTGTTAGTTACTTAGGCCATTGTGGTTCATGAATTGCGTTGTTCCATATGAAATTTCATACCAACCAATTCGGTATCCAATACCCAAGAACCACATTGTTTAACAAGCAAAGAATACAACCATAACATGTATATCATCCATATACCTAAATTGGATATTTCCAATCTTTTCTTTTCTGCCAAATATATTTTATAGATTCTCTTTCAGCATTTCCTTTTCCTTTTTAAAAGAATTTATCAACATCAACAGTGGCGCCATATACATGACACATAGTCCAAAGCGTGTATATTCAAATAATAATACCTTTGGACTTGCAATTTGAAGTAGATCACCATCATCAAAATGATAGGTATTCTTTCAAAATCCATTCTTTAGTAATATTTTAGTGTAGTAAACACTTTACATACATCTTCTATTCATCCTTATCATGACGACTTTCATGATCAAGCTACTGTAGCTTATAAAGGTGAATCGTGAGTATAACATTACTTTCCAAAACCCTTTTGGATGATTAGGATGTCTAGCATCTCCAACCTTTGTAAATTCTCATCCAATATGAGATCATATATTATACTCTATCATACTGCAACCAAAACATTGTTTCAGATATCGTTATATCTGTCACACATGATGGTTTCTGAAACAATTCTTTCAGCTCCTAGACAACCTTGATATTTCAAAACAATCAAGAATCATGGAGGCAAACATGATACTTAAGATACTAACACTGGAATTGTTACTCTTGATTTAATACCAATTATTAAATTTCACGGAGTAAATAGAATTTTGCTGAAAGTTTGCAATAGGACTTTAAACTTTAGATTGACACTCAACACAATACGATACCAGTTCGTAAAGTATATATATCCAGAATTCTATAGTTCTATTATCTCAATTACAACTATGCATAAGGTGGTGAACGAATGCCAATGACTACAACAAATTATGCAAATTCACTTTGATTTAATTTATGATAAATTGAGTTCTACTAATCCAAATTAGAAATGAACTCCCACTCAAAAACGACATCCCTCGTGTCTTTTTGGTGATTACATGAACCAAATCCACTACACCAAGTCCGATCATCACGTGAGTCGGTGTAACTTCAAAGGGGAGCATCAAATGGGCATCATATCTACTATATGACTCATGCTTAACCTTTCGGTCCGTGTTCCGAGGCCATGTCTGTACATGCTAGGCTCGCCAAGTAAGAACCTTAGTATTCGCGTGTGTAACTGTCTTACACCCGAGATATGCTCGTGGATTCAAGTACACCCGATCATCACGTGATGTCTTGAAGCGACGAAACATTGTCGGTGCATACTTAAGGAAGAACACATTTTTATCTTGATATCTAAATGAGGGATCATCTTATTATGCTAATAAAACGCCAAACAAGCAATATAAGATGCTATCAAACATCACATGTTTATTAGTGGAATGATATGGTTCCCGCATATGATCTCCATCACGCGCACCGTGGTATGATCAATATGATACCTCTATGTGTAAGGCCAAGGTCTATGGAACCTACACGTTATGCGTGTTGTAAGAGTATCATATCATAATTCTACTTACAACATCACCATATCATAACACTAGCCCAGCAACAATCTAAACTAGACGCCTCTAATTTATCCATTGCAAGTTTTACGTGGCTTAGGGCTTTCGAAGATAGAACCGTTCTTACCTACGAACATGAACCACAATGAGGATAACCAAATTGTTGACAACTCGAGTTGCAAATTAGATATTGAATATAGTAGGAGAGACAGACACCCGCTAGCCACTTATGCAAAACTAGTTGCATGTCAAGCGTGGAACAGGTCTCATGTGCGAGGACATGTAAAGTTTGTCCGGGCTGCCTCATCCCACTATGCCACCAATATCCAAAGTACAACTAAGAAGAAATAAATTGATCATCATCACCCACATACTCATATGTGTACTACCCGTGCAAAGTATCTACGCATAGATCCGTCTCTGATACCACTGTAGGGTTCGCAGCATACAAAACAAAAAAATTCCTACAATGGGAACATCTATGTACCAAGATCTATCTACTAGATACAAGCAACGGGTGGATATACATCCATAGAATACATACCCTCGAAGACCGAATAGCGTTAACGAGGTTGTACTCGTGCATGATGTAGACGAACGCTTGCCGATCTCAAGATCGTGATGAAGTCCGTCTGGTCCAGCCGGTCTAGCACGATCAAGTCCAGCACCTCAAAGCAGTGGTGCATCCGTGATCGCACACACGTACGGGTACGCCGACAACCTCCGCGCCCTCGCTCCAGCAAAGCAGCGGAAGCAACAAATCCTTCCAGAAAAAGCCACCGGGAATATGTATCTCGCTGATTCGAGACCATGGGGGAATTCTAAAGGGGGAGAGAGATCCTTCGCGAGGAGGTGTGCTTTGAGAGGAGGAGAGGGGGGCCTTTTATAGGGGAGAGGGGGGGAACCCAAGGGGCATGGCGCCCAGCCATGGGGGATGCCCCCACCTCTTCCACATTCATGTGGGTGGAGCTCCCACTCAAAATGAAAAGCCTCCACTCCCATTAAAAAGCCTCCACTCAAAAATCTACTCACATGCATTAAATTTCCACCAAATTTAATGCAAACTCTCATTTAAATAAAACTCTTTTATTTATTTATTCAGAATTTTGTTAATTACTTTAATTAACAAACATTCACATAAAACCCCTTGCTAGTATTCCATTTCACATGCAGAACCAGTTTCAGCAATTTCAACCGAAACAGTTTCGGTGTCTAGTGAAATAAATTCCTGCTCTTTACTTTCTTTTTCTGGCATATCATTTGCTCCGAATGGTGTCGGTATCCCTTAAGTGTGTCACCCTACGGTTCGCTAATAATGCAGACATGATAGAGACCCTTCTCCGATCAATAATCAGTAGCGGGACCTGGAGATCCATACTGACTCCCACACATTCAACGATGACTTCTGTGATCGTGTGAACCTTTTACGCTAGTATCTTAATCCCTTTGTTTCGCGATATATTACATGTACGAGATTCGATCATCGGTATCTCCATACCTAGTTTGATCTCGTTACCGACATGCACTCTTTTCTCGTTCCCGTGATATAACATTCTAGTGATCAATTCACTTGCTTGCAAGCTAATCAATGTGATATCACCGAGAGGGCCCAAAGCATATCTATCCGTCATCGGGATGAACAAATTCCACTCTCGATCCATGGGCCTCAACATAACACTTTATTAGTTCTGAATCCATCTTTATAATCACCCAGTTACGGTGTGACGTTTGATGTTATCAAGAAACTCTTCCGGTGTTAGTGATTGACATGATCTCATGGTCTAAGGATTAGGATCACTTCGTAAGTTGTTATAGCAATATAAACTCAATGACTTTGATCGTAATGCTATACTTCAGATGAATGTTCATCACACCATTACACTAATGTTGTGACCTCGTTATTAACAACATCCAATGTCCATGATCAGGAAACCTATGATCATCTTGTTAATCAACGAGCTAGTTTATAAGAGAGGCATAACTAGGAACTACCTTTTGTTTATTAAACACACATGTATTAACGTTTCCGTATTAATACAATTATAGCATGCAAAATAAACATTTATCATAAATAAGGAATACGATAATAACCACTTTATTATTGCCTCTCGGGCATATTCCCTTCAGTCGTCACGGTCTCCGATGACCCGGAGGTTGCTCCGAGCGATCCTCCGATTGCAGCGGAAGTGGCCTCGAACACCAAGGAGGGCGTTGATTCACCCGATGTGGCCGAGCCGACTCCGAGTGGCGTAGCGGCATCTGCAGCGACCTTCCCTCGCTTCATGGCGAAGGCGGCCGCAGCGAGTGCCTCGGTGCCGATGATCCGGATGCCTGGGGTCGCCGAGGTGGAGGTTGAGCAACGTTGCGGCCATACTCCGGCCGTGCTTGCGTCTGTGGATGCGCTGGAGCTTCACGGCATGCTAGGCGCTGCCATCCAGGTATGTCCAGTCCCCAAGGATCGGGCCACTGAATTTTAGTGGTCGGATTCTTAACATTTTTATATCATCCAGTCCCCGAGTGCCTAGTCGCTGAGTCTCAGCGGGTGGGCACTGAGGATTTTCATTGTCCAGTCCCGGAGTGCCTAATCGCTAAATTTCAGCGGGTGGGCACTTAGGAATTTCATTGTCGAGTCCCCGAGTGCCTAGTCGCTGAATTTCAGCGGGTGGGCACTTAGGAATTTCATTTTTGTTGACGATGCAGTTTGTGCGCAGGGCCTGCAGCGTGAATTGGCCGACCGGCTTGCTGCGAAGGCTCGCTTGGAGAAGGAGCTCGTTGCCGCCCAGGAGAAGAACAAGGATCTTCAAGCGGTTCCAGCTGAGGTGAAGGGGGTCCACCGAGGCCTTGTCCCGGTGGGTGACTTGACAGCGGCTCAGTCCGCTTTGGGCGCGGCCGAACAACGAGTCGCTGACCTGGAGCGTGAGCTAAAGGAGGCGAGGGCAGAATCGAGCTCGGCGGAAGGGCGAGCGAAAGCTGCTGTTACGTCTGCCACTGAAGAGCAGAAAGTGTCTAACGCGCTCGTTGCTGGGCTGCAGAACGACTTCTATTCTCTTCAAAGCTTCATCACGGGTCTCTGCCGACCGCTAATTGGTAAACCTTCCTTCTTCTTCCCTCTACCTGTAATAACTGTGTTGTGATGCCGTTGGTTTGCTCACTGCTCGCTTCTGTTCCCTAGGTCGTATTACTGATAACGTGGAAGAAGCACAGTCGTATGACGTGCGACAGTGCGTGACCACCATGGTCGACTCGGCCGTGTTGTCAGCAACTTGCCTTCGAGCATATCTTCAAGAGATATCGCCCACGGAGGTGATCCCCAGTGACCTTGTCGAGGTATGGCTCTACCTGGAAAAGGCTCCTTTGGTCGTCGAGTTCATGACACGGTCGGCCTTCCGGCGTGGGGCAGCGACGGCACTCAGCCTTGGGCTTGCCCACTTCCTGGAGGATTTCGACCTCGACGATGTCACGAGCGGCTACCCCTCGTCAACGGGCTCGGTGGATATTGCCGAGGTGCTGAAGCTGACGGATCGGGCCACGGTGTACTCCGATCACGTTTGGGCGATGGGCGACCTCATCCCCTACCAGGAGACGACTGTTGCTCCCAATGATCCTGAACCGAAGCATCAGGACTTTAAGGTCGAGCAGCTGTTCCGTGCGGCGATGGTGGGCGAGCTGACGATGTACCCGTCGAACCCGTACGTGCCCTTCATCCGCACCCGCAGGGACGGCGACGCGTCTGCATCGAAACCTGCGGAGTAATAGTGTTGTGCTCTTGGGCATTAGTACGGAATAACTATGTAACTTCCTTGTACGTGGAACAACTTTGTGCTACTATAAAGGAAACTCGTGTTATTTTGTTATTCGTTTGCGATTTTGGATGTTGATTGAGCGAGTCCCCAAGCGCGTCCACCCTTTTTATGCGGTTTACCTCATTATTATATGTTTGTAAATTTTTAATGAGTTAAGGTCGACTCGCCATAGCTCGGAGAGCCAGTCGCATGACGACTCCCAGGGGTGCTCTGTACTTGACCGTTTTCCCGGGCGCGAACGAGGTCGGGTTGCCGAGTCCCCGAGCGTGGTACTTGGTGGTACACTGGTCGCTGCACCGGGCGCTCCTTTCCTTCCTCTGGCCATTCGACGACCATGACGGCGCTGACGACGTGTTCAGAAGCCGCGACATAGACCAACATGGGTTCCTTGTCGGCAGGGGCGGCGAGTAGCGGTGCTGCGAGTAGCACCTCCTTGAGGGCGTGGAGCGCGTCGTCTGCCTCCTTGTCCCACTGGAAGGTGGGGTTCTTGCGCATTAGGCGGTAAAGGGGCATCGCCTTTTCGCCTAGCCGGGGGATGAAGCGACTGAGAGCCGCGACTCGCCCGGCCAGCTTCTGGACGTCGCGCAGGCACTCGAGTCTGCCGAGTCGAGCGATCGTGTTGATCTTGGCGGGGTTTTCCTCGATCCCGCGCTTGGAGACGACGTATCCCAGTAGCTGTCCAGTTGGCACACCGAAGGTGCACTTTCCTGGGTTTAGCTTTATCTTGTACTTCCGCAGGTTGGCGAACGTTTCCGCCAGGTCGGCGAGTAGATCACCCTGGCGAGCGGATTTCACAACCACGTCGTCGATGTAGACGTGGATGTTGCGGCCAATCTGGCTCGCAAGGCACTCCTGCATGCACCTTTGGTATGTCGCCCCGGCGTTTTTGAGGCCGAAGGTCATGGCGGTGTAGCAGAAGGCTCCGAATGGAGTGATGAACGCCATCTTCTCTTCGTCCTCGACGGCCATTTTGATCTGGTTGTACCCAGAGTAGGCGTCAAGGAAGCATAGCGCCTCCGAGCCCGCGGTGGAATCGATGATTTGGTCGATCCGCGGGAGGACGAATTGCTCCTTCGGGTAGGCGCTGTTTAAGTTCATGTAGTCGATACACATTCTCCAGGTCCCATTTTTCTTCTAGACCAGGACTGGGTTTGCCAGCCACTTGGAGTACTTGATTGGCCTGATGAAGCCTGCAGCGAGTAGACGCTGCACCTCCTTGGCGATGGCTCGACGGCGCTCTTCATTGAAGGGCCGCAACGACTGCTTGACAGGTCGCACTTTGGGGTCGGCGTTGAGTTTGTGCTCAGCGAGTTCCCTCGGGACACCAGGCATGTCGGATGGCTTCCATGCGAAGATGTCCCTGTTCTCACGGAGGAACTCGATGAGCTCACCTTCCTATGATGGGCTCATGCCCGTCCCGATCGTCACAGTCTGGCTGGAGTCACCTGGGACCAGCTCGATGGTGCGGGTGTGCGTCGTTGCCTCGAAGGCGGTGGAGTTGCCGCCCTCCGAGTTGGGATTCTTGAGTATGGTGGGGTCATCGCTGTTAACCCCGCTCGCGTACTTGGCGAGCTCCTCGGCGTGGTTGGCCTCTACCGCTATGACGGAGTCAGCGAGTTCGGCCCCTTTGGCCTCGCACTCTGCGGCCATGTCGGGGTCGCCGTGGATGGTGATGACGCCGCACGGCCCGGGTAGCTTCATCGCGTTGTACACGTAGTGGGGCGCTGCCATGAACTTGGCGAATGCCTGGCACCCTAGGACGCAGTGGTAGGGGCTGTCGAAGGGCACCAGTTCGAAGACGATCCGCTCGGTGTGAAAGTTTGCTGGTGTGGCGAAGGTGACTGGCAGCATCACCTTGTCGATCGGGTACGCCTTCCTACCGGGGACGATGCCGTGGAAAGTGGTGTAGGTCGTCTCGATCATCGACTGCGAGAGCCGCAGTCGCCTGAAGGTGTCCAGGTACAGGATGTTGAAGCTGCCGCCGTCCATCAGCGTTTTGGGGATCCAGTAGCCCCCCACCTTTGGCTTGACCACCAGGGCGACTCGGCCCGGATACTCGATCCGCGGCGAGTGGTCCTCGAGGCTCCAAGTGATTGGTTGCTCGGACCAGTTGAGGAACTGAGGGATGTCTATCTGGGACACCGCGTTGACGGCGATGGTGCGAGCGATGACCTTCTTCTCACGCTTCGTGTTGAAGCCGGTGAAGGTGTGGAGCGAGCTGGCGACGCTGCCGAACTTTCCACCGTTTGGCGGGTTGTTGTCGGGGTCTTCCCGCGCGCGCCGTGCCTTCTCGATCTCCTTGAGAGAGTGGCACTCGGCGGTCGTGTGCATGGCGGGCTTTCCTTCCCTGCTATGAAACACACAGGGTTGGTTGAGAAGGGTCGTGGGATCGAACCTCGGCTTTGCCTTGTAGTTGCCACCGTCGCGGCGCTGTCCTCCGTAGCGGCGAAAGCTCTTGGGCTCACGCTGCGCGTACCCAGCGTTGGAAACGAATTTGACTCGCGCGTCACCGCGGCATTTTCCGGTGAGGCGAGTGCTGCTGTATCGTAGCTCGGGCCGCGTCCCGTTGTCGTGGCTTCTCGTGTGGCGGTGTCCTCCCGACTCGTCGTCGGTTTCCTGGTTTGGGTCCTCTTCCGCGTACCTTTTTGCGATCTCCAGGAGGTTCGGTATGTTGTCGAGTGTGTGGTACGCTCGTTTGAGCTTGGCGACCAGGGGCTCGTAGCGGCACGAGG
Organism: Avena sativa; assembly: GCA_916181665.1. Classification (NCBI taxonomy): domain Eukaryota; kingdom Viridiplantae; phylum Streptophyta; class Magnoliopsida; order Poales; family Poaceae; genus Avena; species Avena sativa. The sequence continues at coordinate 409,249,284 of OV702281.1, read as the reverse complement.
TCTTGAAGCAGTGGATCGCGGTGTCCGGGTGGATTCCGACCGCGTTGTACCACATATCTTGCCACCGTTGGACCCAACTGCGGGTCGACTCGCGGGGTCCCTGGATGCACCGTTCTAGGTCCTCGATGGTGGTGGCGCGGGTGTATGAACCCTCGAAGTGCCCGACGAAGGCATCGTGCATCTCCTCCCAGGATTCGATGCTATCCGCGGGGAGGGTGTTAATCCACTGCCTGCACGCCCCCTCCATCATCAGGGGGAGGTAGCGGGTGGCTAGTAGGTTGGTGTGGCCGGCGATCCCCATCGCCATGAGGTAGGTACCCAGCCACACGGAGGGATCGTACGAGGGGTCGTACTTCTCTATTTCCTTCGGCGCTTTGTAGTTCGCCGGGTATCTTTCGCCTCGGATCATCGGTCCAAAGCACTGGGGCCCGATTCGGCTCAGCGATCCCCTTGGTTCACCGTCGCGGCGGTTGGTGAGGGTGTGCCGCAGGTCGTTAGGCTGGCGTGCGCGCTAGCTCTGGTTGTTGATGATGTGGGTGCGGGCGTCGACGGGTTGTCCATTGGCGGCGACGAAGTTGTTCGCCGGCCGAGGGTCGTTGGTGGAGAGTTGCCCCACGATCCTGGCCTAATCTCCAAGAACAAGGGAGACACCATTCTTCCTGATCAGGAGGTAATTCCATGCCCACCCGAAGGATTTCGGGTTATGTTCTTTGCGTTTGTCATTTGCGGTCTCTCGTTGCCCGCCCACGAATTTGTTCGTGGGCTCCTTTTCTCTATGGGATTCAGCTTCATCATTTGTCTCCCAATTTTCTTCTCCACATCGCCTGCTTCATTACTCTTTGCGAGTGCTGGATCGGTATCGAGCCTCACTTTGGCCTCTTCCGGAGACTCTACTCTGTGAAGAGGCAATCTGGCACCGGTGGTGTTTATCCACTAGGAGGGTGCGGAATTTCCATCCGCTCCTCTCCAGTTCTTCTCTTTCCATCTTTGCGAGTCCGTCCAGCAGTGGTGGAGGAAGTGGTTCTACATCCGCGATGTCAAGCTGGACGGCCAGCATTACGGGCTCGCTCCCTTCGACTCCACCTAGAAGATCATCCGAAAGCGTTCGTGGTCGAACGACATTTTGGAGGGTGAGTCCTAACAAGTGGAGAAGCTCTACAAGCGGGTGGAGTCCCTTCAGCTGGTGCCATTCAAAGAGGTCAACAGTGTTGTTATAATTCGCACCTTCCTCAAGCATCGGGTGCAGCCGCTCCAAGCGTTATATGCTGGCGCCAGCGACCCGACAAGGGTTTTGCCGGAGGAGATGACTTTGAATGACCTCAATAGGGCCCTTTGGCCTCTGCTGAGGCACAAAGCCGAAGATTATCTTCCGGGGAAGTCACTGACTTCTCCCTTCAATGCCAAGAAAGCAGTCCCCATGTGAAACCTGTAGTTGCATGTAATGCTTTTCGAGTGCGTGTTGCTTGTTACTATTACTTAACTCATTTCGTCTTTTGTCTTCATTTTGCAGGACTATAAGGTAGCGGGAATGATGCCCCCTCATCCTAAAAACTTTCGGCTATGCCGGAAAATGAGGAAGCGGATTCGGAGTCCGAAATCCCTCCTGCATATTCGCCTTCCTTGGAAGCCCCCGATCCGAGCGAAGGGCAGACTCGAAAGAGGTCCCAAAGCGAAACTTCGGATGGGGTGACACTGCCAACACCGAATGGTCCCTCCTTCCTCGAGCATCATGGGAGGTGATCGTTAAGCCAATTCTTTGGCTCCAGTGTACCGTCGAACTTCGGGTTGTCCAAAGGCAGTTTGAAGTTCTTCGACATCCTGGACTGCCAAACGGATCTGCTGAAGGATATGGCACCGCACAACTCCCTGTCATCCTCTTTGTAATCAGTTGATCATGTGCTTTGGCGCGCGATTTGTCGATCTTGCACTGTGTGAGATCGCTATGAACATCATAGTTGCTGCTCCTACGCCATGGGCTCCAATGGTGTCGAGGCAGGTCATGATCTTCCTCTTCGAATGAGGGTGTGCGGCTTCGAGTGAAACTTACTGTCACCTTTTTATTCGGCTCTGCGGGTGTTTCATCGTGGATCGCAACTCCGATGAGTTCGAGGCCCGCAAGCGCAGACTTATGGATCGTGTTCTTCGGGTCTCCCGTCGGTGGCGGGTTGGACACGAGGTTGGTGGTAGCCACCATGATCGCGGCCTACGGTGTTTTAGGCATGATGTTGCCCTATGAGTCCATCGCCATGAACGACATGTCGAGTGCCTTGGTGGCCTCGCATCGTGTGGCAGGGTCCATGCGCTCCAGGCGAGAGCGGTATTTGCGGGCGTCGTTGCCGTGTGAAGAGGAGCCGCCAGTGGCGGAGAGCGCAGCTTGCCGCATGCTTGATTCGTCAGCTGCCCTCTTATGTTTTTCGAGCTCGCCTTGTAGCTTGACTTGTCGATTGTGTTCCTCGATCAGGAGCCAGTGATAGGCCATCAACATGTCGCGGGAGGCGTCAACAGGTAAGATGTGATTGCCCCGTACAGCTTTGCGCGCGATCTCCCAGCCCTCGTCATTGAGGTGGATTTCGTTGTGGACACGATTTATGCCCTCGGTGCCTCGAGCTCCCCTATCCCGTTGGGATTTTGCGGGTTCGTCCTGTTTCCTCCTCTCTCGACCTGAGGGTTGGGAGGGGGATTGGGCGCCTGATCCAGTGGTTGATCGGTTCCATCGTTGACGTCGCCGCCCTGGATGGCGGTGCACAGGTAGTGCTCGTCAAGAGGGCCGCTGCTCCCGCGGCTTTCAGATCCAGAATAGTAGGTTCCTTCATCCAAATGGGGGTCGCATAGATCGGAGTTACAGCTGTTGTTGTCGTCCAAATCATCTGCCAGCGACAATGTGCATGGAGCGTCGATTGGTGGGACCCATGAGGCGGGCCTGATTGATGGGATTGGCACCCGCTCTAGGAGGCGGAGGGTGCCAGTCTGCCCTACCTGGAAGCAGAAGCTTCCGAATAGCATCTCGATTCCGTTGCCTACAGATTCAAAATCTTTGCGGGTGGCGGGTGAGTGGGCGGTGAAGTCGAAAGCACCGAAGAGGAGGTGATTCTCCGTCGCCAAGGAATCGTAGATCTCTCTGGATGGGACCGTCACGACCGTACGATCAGCGTCCCCAGTTCCCACAGACGGCACCAATTGACGATGTTTCGACTCGTCAATGCATATTGTTATGGACTTGGGTTTTGGAGAAGATGGGGATGCTGGAAGTCACGAGACGGTTAACAGGCAAGCAACAAGGGGACACGAGGTTTACTCAGGTTCAGACCCCCGGAGGGAAAACCCTACTCCTGCTTGTCTGTTCCTAATTACGGCGGAACCAAAGGTTACATGGGGTGCGCAAATGCAATCTGGCGTGAGATGTGTGTATGAGGTGGACTGTCCTTCTCGTCGTGCCCTCCTGGCCTTTATATAGATAGGCCAGGTCCCGGGGGTAGGTCGAGTCAGTTACTAGATAGGGTTGAACCCTTTGAAATTCTATCTACAGCTAGTTGTGTCCTTCAAGGAGTCGAACTTGTCATGGGCTTGGGCCACCCGAAATATTCTTGGACATCAAGTCTTCTCGTGGGCCTTCACTGGGCTGGACCAGGTATACCAATGTGAGGCACCCGTAGGTATATTCATGTTGGTAGTAAAACCAAAAAACAATTATAGAAAAAAACTTATACTGTAGCAACCCCCGACTTCGGCGGAGATCTCGCCAGAAAACAAAAGGCACCCCTGTAGCATTGCCGTCGGCCGCATGTAGCAAAACCTTACGCTGCTTGTAGCACCTCCATCGGTTGCACGTAGCAGCACCATCAAACCCATGTAGCAAAACCTCGATGTCGTAGGCAGCAGCGCTGGTGGCAGTAGGTACCGGCGTCATTGGCCTTCAGTAGCAATGTTAGTGGCCTTCTTGCAGCTATGGTGGCAGCGTAAAACACCACCAAATTGAGGCGAAGCTTCGACGATATGTAGGAAGGTGTGACCCTAATGAGGTGCAGGCAGACGACGCTTCTGTGAGGGAATGGAGGCACAACTCCGACGAGGTATGGGGAGGCGGCGCTCCGGCGAGCCAATGGGACAATGTCGTGGTATTGCCGACGAGTATGCCATGGAGGGGTCCTCACAGAGCGTGTTAAGAGACATGGGGGAGGCGGACAGTTGACGGGTACGAGGTAACACAGCTTACCCAGGTTCAGATCCCACAGCGGTGGCGGAATACTACTCCTGCTATAAATCACTATAAGCGCAATACGCCGAGTTACAGGGATTGGTTCGCTGTGCGAGGTGTATGCTAATCGATACTAGGTTATCTGAAGTTGTGCCCTAATAGCTCACATAGGCCCGACTTATATAGTCGCCAGGTCCTAGGGTTATAGGGAAAAGTCCTAGCCAGATAGGTTACAGAGTCCTACACTACTTACAACTAGTCTAGCGTGTCTTGCACTCCAAGGCTCCGGGTACGTCGGCGACTCCTCCATATCCTTCCTTTATCTGACATGGGCCTCCCTTCTTGATCCATCTAACTGGGCCGCCAAGCAGGCCATGGGCCATGCTACCAACTGTGGGCCACCCGGGTTATCCGGATAGGAGACATGCTATGAGGATACCCATATAGCATATCCCCAACAGTAGCCCCCGGAGAACTCCGAGATCTTGCACCGTCTTGCCTCTTCAGGGTGAATGCTCCGTCTAGATGGATGTCGGCAAATCGTCAAGCAATATATTGTAGTCCTCCCAAAGACCCCTACAAGGTTTTCTCCGTCTTCAATTTGTAAGTCGGAGAATTGTTGAATCTTCTATCGTACTCTTCCATAGTCGGAATGGATCCGTCCATGCCGGAATCTTCCGATGTGATGGTTCACCTGCTAGTGACATCTAGGGTGACGTAGACATAGGTCAGCAATGCCTCGTAACTCACACACGAAGAGAACATAATCATGTCCGTTTTCCCGCGTGTGCGATATGAACCGTTGGCAGCAATGGTTGGTAACGTGGCAAAATTTCCGCGCACACTCCCGCACACGTCGCCCACGCGTCAACCATTCGATCGTCTTGCACAAATCTTGACGCCAGAGGTTATAAATTGTAACAGCGATGGAATTTTTACTTTTCACCTCATTCTCCTCCTGCTTCGTCTTCTTCCTCCAGCGAGCACCTCCTCGAGCTCTCCGCATGTTCTGCGAAAAACCCTAGCCCTTCAACCTTCTCAGTTACCACCTCAATCTCCCCAATGGCTAGCAGCAGCTCTGCCCCCTCCATGGCGACGTCAGGCGATGCCGCGACGAAGCCGGCGAGCATCGTCCTTGTGCCCCCAGATGGCTTGGTGATCCCCAAGTCCGCGGTGGTCGAATCCACCGGCGGCGACCACAATCCAGCAGCGCTAGAGCTGTTGGAAGAGTAAAATGACTCCCATAAGGGGGATTGGCGCGGTTCGGACATCACGGACCGCGACATCAAGGAGCTGCTCATCGAGGGATATCTCCCTGCGACGGAGGGGCTCGCCTGGCGGGCGGCGCCGGTCGGCGAGGTCACCCCTTCTCCCCAAGCCGGAGAGAAGGTGTACCTCAAAGCCCAACTGGTATGCAGTGTTTCCCTGCCCATCTCCAATTTCTTCCTAGCCGTCCTCAACCATTACCAAGTACAGCCTCACAACCTCTCCCCAATAGCATCCTCGCGCTTAGCAACTACGCGGCGCTCTATGAGGGTTACTTAGGGATTAGGCCTAGGCTAGATCTCTTTATTTAATTTTTCACCGTCAAGCAGGAAGCCGGAGCCGGCAAGGACGAGCTCAGGAACTGTGGCACAATTAGTTTTAAGATCCGGCCTGGCCGGCGGTTCCCCGACATCGTCGGCCATGAGTCTTGTAAGAACTGGCAACAGACGTACTTCTACGACCCAGATATCCCTCTGGCTGGCTGAGAAGGAACGTATCCGGACTTCGTCGATGGAGCTGCCACCGAAGCCTCAACATGGAGATCCCAGGCCTCCCTTCCCTCCGACATCGATGCTTCCTGCGCTATAAGGCGAATAGAGTGGTTCGTAGAGACGGGTCTGACCGGATTGGACCTGGCCATGTGTTGGTTCGTCAGGCGGATCCAGCCTCTGCAGCACCACTCGAAGTTGATGCATGAGTATACCAAGGAGAGGAAGGATAGCCTCTGCATCTCCGAGGACAACTTTTCCAGCGACTCCGTCAAGCTCCGCCTCAAGGACATCGTTAAGGTGATGGATAGGAAGCGTGGATTCACCATTACCTACAACATATTCGAGGAGAGCAAGTGCCCAAAGGTACCTGTTTATTTTCCGTGTATGACATATACTCCAGCTCTTCCGTCTAGCCATTACCATCTCATCTAACACTTTGGGTTTTCACTTAACAGCTCAGCAGTCTAGAGGAGGATAGCATGGCTGTCCAAATCTATGACCCCAAAATGAAGGAAGTCACCGTCGTGTCCGACTACGATGTCCCGCTGGCGCGAAACCGGAAGAGCTCCACCTCTGACGCTACCGACGGAGGCAAGAAGAAGAAGATGGAGGGTGGATCCTCCAAGAAGACTACCGCTTCCCTGGAGGCGGAGAAAAGAAAGGTTACCAGGATTCCTTTTGCCAAAGCACCCCCTCTTGTGTAAGCCTATTTCTCTCCGACATTGCCTATTACTTGTCTTATTCCTGTACTTATACTTTTTGCACGTTTCAGGAAAAAGGCCACTACCAGTTTGAAGAAGACCTCCAAAACTTTGGGGCTTCTAGAAACATCAATGATATGTTGCATCATGACGTGTCTCCCCACGCATCTCCCGCCATCGCCCATGTCACTCCCAGCATCCAACCTATGTCTGCTCCAACAAGCTCATAGGCCAAAGATGCATCTGCCCCTTATGCCATGGAAGTGGACTCAGGCGTCTCCGCGGAGCTTGCTGTTGTCGGCGAACAGGCAACGCAAGAAAGTACCGCAACTCAAATGGTTGAAGCTCCGGCTAAGGATGCCATTGGTAGCGGTAAGCCGGTGGTGGAGAGTGGTACGTCTGCTTAAGGCGGCGCCTCTGCACCCAGGAAAACCGTAGAATTCCCAAAGATAGTCTACCCGACACTTACGCCGAGTAGCTCCGCTTTGGTTCCTGGTGCAGCGCCGACATCTCCAACATGCGGTCTTGAGGAGTGTAACATCCCAGCATTTAGGACATAACGAAGGGTAGATTAAGGAATATGGAATGTTGCATGCATCTATTTGTGAAAATGTGGGTAAAATTTTCGCCAAATAAAACCTAAGTGATCAATGTTTCTTTCATACTTTGAGATTAGGTTTAGTCTTAAAGGATGATTGTTATAAACTTTGTGATGATCTTAAGGAGTTATGTGTTTTCAAATGGATTTGAAATATTAGACTTGAGTGTTTGAATTATAATTCAAATGAATTAGATATAAGTTTTGAATCTTAATTCAATTAAGATATAAATATTACAACTTGAATTCTATCCAAATAAAAACAATAATGAATATAAAGTTTATTTCTTATCATCAATATATATAATCAAGTTATAAAATTATAACTAATTTGAATCATCCACATAACTTACAAAAGTAAATATACAAAGAATAGGAATATTCTTTATTAATAATAATATAATCTCTATTACAATTGAATAAAATAAAGATTACAAGAATAATAAAAGAAAATTACAAAAGAATAAGAAAATTACATTGGAATATTTAATAACTATCCTATATCTAAATCTAAACTAAATCTTCATCTTTATCTTTGTACCTGCAAAACAAAGACTAAAAAAACAAAAGAAGATTAGTGTTAGTATTATTTCTCTCAGACATGTCAGTGAAATGCACTTGACAAATTCATCATTGAGACATTTAAAAAAGGGGCAAGTTTCACTAATATGAAAGAATTCATCTTTCATAAATTCAAAGCCAGAAGTCAAATGACAGCCAAGAGGGACAAATTCACCAGCCAGGTGAAAGTAATCTGGTAAGAGTAAGTTCAAAAATTCTGAACATATCCACAAGTGCATAGCAAGCACACATGCATGACACACACTAGCATGCATGTGGTGTGTTGTCAAGCTCACAGAGCAACTCAATCTCACAAAACCACAAGCACAGCCGTGGGAGGCACTAGTGCATCACTCCACTACACAACGCACAAGAACAACCAGTGTAGACAGTAGTTAAAACAAGCACCACAGCTAGCAACCAAACCAACTAAGGATCAATCAAACATCACCAGGATGGTGACATAAGGCGGGGGAAGGATCAAGTGGATAGCAAGATCAAGCCAGGATCTAGGAGGAGCAGGGTCAGCTCAAGATCAAGCACAGGAATCCAGCCAAACCATATCAAGATCATCATCACCAACTTACTACACCATCATCAGATTTTGTGGTGAGTTTCATAAAACCTTCACATGATCTAATCATCTTATTCAGAGAGAAACATGTGTTGTTTTATAAAACAAAACCTTAGAAAACACCCAAGTGGGGTGAATCCATCATAGGGATTTTTAAAACTCTAAAGTCAAACAACACAATACCAGGATACAACCAGAGCTCAGAGCAACATCCTTGCTCTGGTTGTCAAACTTCATTTTACCATTCAGTCATGCATATACCTATGATCTATTCCTAGGCACATCCCTAAAGGAAGGGTAGCACCCTAGAAACAAACCTTTGGATCCATCACATGATCAAGCTCACTATCATTTTTCCAAGCTTTGATTCAATCAAGAATAACTGGTACCACTACCAGGACTATCTAGATGAACCAATTAGATAAGATCTAAATCCCTAAGCCTCAGACCAACCTTATTGGTCTTAGGGAATTCAGATAAGAGCATTTCTATTTATCTTTCAAAGCCAATATTGTCTTAAACATAAACTAACCAAATCCATGGTTTAGAATTAAACTTGTGTGCCATACATGATGGTGTCACAAGAACAATCCATTATGAATCAGGAAAGACAGTAAATCATCATAGATTCAGAGAATCAACTAACTAATCATTTTCCTGTTAACACAGGAATCATAACTAGGATATTCCTATGATACACTTCACTGTTTGAGATTATGATGATCTCAAACCACATGTTAATTTCCAAGCTAACAGCACTAAGACAGTAGCTGTATCTTAACATAATCATGACCATGAATCAAATAAACAGTGGAAAGCTATCAAGTCATTGGCTTTACCAAGCATGCTTCCCATACAACCATATCATCTGAATCAGATGCAATCTAAGCATTAAATCATCTAGTAAGCCACCAGGAACATCATCTATCATTTTAAGCAACAAGACTCAGGCCAATAATCATTTAGCATGAATACAGATCAACCAAACAAGATTCAAATCATCCAATACATGATCAATCACATTACAAGAACCCGCAATGGATAATCATCCTAAACTGAATCAGACAATAGACAGAGAGGACACTGCCAGCTTCTAGCATCAAATCAACAAGCACAGAAAGCACCAGGGGAAGGAATCAAACTCACCGTAGGTCCTCGCTGAAGAAATTGAAGAGGAAGAAGATTGGCCGACGAACCCGCGGCGGCACAGGGAGCACCTAGGGGGTGCTGCAACCTGCACCAGCCACGGCGGCGGCCACAGCATCACACGAATCCACCACACCACCACAGGCGAGACCACGACGGCGGCACCATCACTTGAACACATGCCAAACCTCAAACCCTAGGCTTCAGAGAGGCATCGATCCATTGCAGGAGAGCCCCAGACTCAAATCCAATTGGATGGAACGAACGAGCGTCGTCGACAACCCCCAATTACACCACGGCGGTGACCAGAACGGTCGACGATGGCGGGAATCGACGGTGGCGGCATCGCCGGCCACGGGGTCAGGGTTAGAGGAGGAGATGATAAGATCGAGGGAGAGAGAGAGGTAGTTAGGAGTGGGCCAAGCTGGGCCGAACCCTTCGGGGTGGTCCTTTTGTCTAAAACTAAATGGGCCACCAGGGCCCAATAAGAATAATCATCCTAGAAACAATTCCAGGCATGTTTTAATAAACAAGAAAAGACCAAAATACCCCTAGACTTATTTAAATTTTATAAAACAAAATAAAAGTCCAAAAATAATAAATAAAATACTTTTGGATTCACAATAATCCATACTATTCAAATAAAATGAAATATAAAATTTTAGACATTTAAAATTTTATAAGAATTTTGTAATTTATATATTCCTTATGGAATTTTACAAAATTATTGAAAGATGATAAAAATAAATAAAAATCACTTTCATTATATATTAATATTATAGTATTTTTGAAAAATACTAAATAAATATTTAATAACAATTTTAAGGTATAATTGATAATTCCTAAAAGAATTATTAAATCAATAAAAGTCAAATAAAAAGGAAATAAAATAAACTAATTCAATATATGTTATAAATATTATAAAGTAATATTTAAAAATACTTTATTATAAGGCACCTTATATAGGGAAAATGCATATAGAATTAAATAATGCATTACATTACTTGCATAATCATTTTGCTTCTTTAAATATTGTCCTTACCGGGCAATAATGATGTTTTTGTAGAATTAGAAGCTCAAGGTCCAGTGCAAGCATCAGACTTCACTACCTTTCCATCACAAGGCAAGTTCATCACTTGCTCATGTCCTTTGAAGAGTCTTTATCAAAGTATTTGCAAATTGTGTGTTATCATATATGCTATAAGAGAAAGAAAATATTATTTTCACAAATAAAGAAATTATAGATATCATCCTAAGTGGTGATATGATGGAGCAATAGAACTTAGAGTTCTAATTGCAATGATGATAATCAAGTAGGGACTTAATAACCCCTGACATCAGTGATTCTAGCGTTGTATATTACGCGTTAGCGATGAGATTTGGAATGGGACAGAGAAGTCAGCTGTATCTTCTTCCTCTCGCATGAAGCCGGATGTGCAGGTCGTGGCTGTTATCCTCGTAGCGTGCATATTAATTGGTAATTCGTAGAGGATATGCAGCATATGGGTGGGAACCCTCATCGTCCCATGATAGTTCTGGCATCTAACGGTTTGTACAAACCATTGCCGTAATTCATTATGTGGGCATGGTGTACACCAAGGAGGCATGCGGGGTCGCGAAGGGGGCAGTGATTGGCTTGGAACAACTACTGGGCCCCACATCATGGAATTGTGGACGGGAAAGTACGCCCGGTTGTGCAACAAGGAGTTGATCTCTCATGGGTAAAGTAACGCACCTCTTCAGAGTGTAAGAACTGTAACTTGTTACTCCCTGTTCCGGGAAGGAGCTACGAATGCGGCAGGAAAGGAACCCCATGAATGTTTTGGTCAACCTGTGAAGGCTGATTGTCATAGTTTTTTCAGAATAAAATCAATATTTGAAGAAAGATTTACAAAAATTGCATAGTGCCAAGGATTTACAATCCGAGGTGGTAGTTAGAGCATCAAACTTCCCACCTTGCATATAATGAACTTGTTGGGTAACGCTGTTACTCATTCTTTCCTTTGATCCCTTGCTTAGACTCTGAGGACCCCGAAGACGTGCCAATGTATGCAGCCGAATGCCAAGAAGATGTGTTCTACGAGGAACCTGATCTGTCCGAAGAAGTTGAAGGAGTGGATTACGAAATCCGCTATGGTGTCGATGATAACGAGTCCAACTAAGTATCCCTAGTTAGTAGTAACCAACGGTGCCGAGCAGCATGAACTCTATAGAATAAGTTGTTGAGCTCAACTCCTAGTCGGAGTTGCTACTTTTAAATTCCACTGAACAATTTATATTTTGGTTTGTAAGTTGGATCTTTTGGAAGTCTTGAACTTCCGGTATTGTAATAATAATGATGTGTGTACTTTTGTAATATGGACCCGCAATGTTTCTATTGTACCACTCTGAGGGATGTGATATTTACGGAACGATGTTCTGTGGATGTCATGTCAATGACTATAGTGTACTACACATGCAGTGGTATGCTGGGTCACCGCAGTTGGTATCAGAGCAAATTGCTTTGACCTTAGGTTGGAAACCTAGTAAAGGGTATTACCTTTAGGAAAGATTAGACACGATAAAGTAATCTCTAAAAGTAATATAATGGGTATTCAAATGAGAATATTCCGTTATATATTTTAGTGTGATAATTATTTGTTATGATGCAATATATCATTGGATACTAATCAAAATTATTTTTCTGATATACAGATATATGGCACCAAAGTTTCCAAAATAGACTTTTGTAAGGAAAGAGGAGACTCTTGATGATTATCAAGGATCATTCACAGACCAACTTCGTCAACTTTTAAAGCTCTTTAGTTGTCCAACTAGAATTCCAGTAAACACTATCACTTACCTCGATGGTCGGATGTTATCCAAGTATCGTCTGAGTATCCAACTTCCAGAGAAGCTTGGATTATATCATGATCTACCTATAGGAGAAGGTAGGAGTCATTTAGCAGCCTATCATGTTGCTGTTGTGGAGGCGATAGCTAATATCCGGGAGCAGAAAACTAAGGAGTTAGAAGGTAGCACATTCTCTGTGATACCTCATGATTCTATAGACTCGGAGCCTATACCGGATCATCTTACTTTGGTTAAGAAGCATCCTAAGTTAGCTTCCAAGTTTATGGATAGATACCGGACACTCATTGCGTCTTTCTATAAGACTCATCAAGTGATTGTTGAAGACAAAAATGACATGTTAGAGGATCTAACTGATCCAGAAAGGAGGAAGCAGTTAGCATTCCAGCTAGAGAAAGAAGCAAGTAGTAGTGCAACACCTATCTTTAAGGATATACCTATAGATCCTGAATCTTTTATACCATATCATTATTCACCAAGATCTGAACCTATACATGATCCTACTATGGATATGCGGTATGTAGTACCACAGGGCTTAGAGGATGGTTCTGATTCAGAACTTCCTATTGAGAATTCGGATGGATGGAGAATGGGATCATATAATGGATCTCATGAACATGAGATGTCCACAGATGGTTCTGACAGAAATGTTGGACAATCTAGTTGGATGGGTGCAAGAATGAATCCTAACAATAGTAGTAGAAATACCATGTCAATAGATAATCAGGATGAAGAAGAGGATCCTGAGGAGAGAGTGTTTGAATCATCAACATCTTCTCAAAACCCAGGGAATATACATTATCCAATGTTTAATTATCTTTCCCACGAGAGCACCTGGGAAGCAGCAGGATCTGCGTATCCTGTTGGCAACTCAAGAAATGAAGCTCAGGAGATGCAGGCTGGAGATAATGTTGAATATGTTTCTGAAGATTTTTCAGCTGAGCTGGAAGGAGTCAATATGCTCAGGTTGAGTAATGACTCAAGTCCTGATACTTCAGATACAGAGTATATTCCTTATGGAAGGCCATATGTTCCACAAACTGTGCGACGAACAACACATCATCATGGTTGGACATCAGGCATGCATGATGAATGTACTTACTATTAGATGGAGACAATTAGTCAGTAGTATCAAGTACTGTGTATTGTACCCAAGTAATAAGGTAGTTTTGTAATGATACCTATATGGTATATGTTGTAATGAATTGGTGAAATGCATATTTGGATTTTCTTTGGATCTTCATTGTGTGACTAGTTCTGTGCATAAAGTCGATCTCAGAACACATGTGCATGATGTAATTATGAGTATTCACTTTATGTTTCAGGACTAGAGGGTCATGGATACGAGTGTAGGAATGGAAACTAAGCAGCAGCGGATGGAGTGAGAGGCCAAGGAAAAGGCCGATGCAGATGCAGCAAACCAAGAAGCATTACCACCACCACCACCAATGAGGCCGTTAATGGAGCAGAACTTTATGCAATGCATGCAAATGATGCAAGAGACCCAGAAAAAGTTCACGGAAGAGCTGCTAGGGTGAGCAAATCAGAGGGCACCTGAAGGTGGAGGAGTGAGTCTATCTGATTTCCAGAATGCAAGACCGTTACCTTTTGCATCAGCTCCTGAACCAATGGATGCAGAAGACTGGCTAGCAGATACTGAAAGGAAGCTGAAAACTGTAGGTTGAAATGATGAGGAGAAATTGAGGTATGCAACTCATCTTCTGACTGGTCCTGCAGCATCATGGTGGGAAAATCAGTTAGCCATGCAACAACCAGGAAGAGAGTTTACCTGGGAAGAGTTCAAGCAGAGATTCCGTGAATATCATGTTCTGGAAAGTGTTATGGAGTTGAAGCGGAGAGAATTTGAGGAGCTTCAACAAGGATATACTAGTGTCATGAAGTACATCCGGGAGTTTAGCCAACTATCTCGTTATGCTAAGGAGGATGTTAACACTAAAGAGAAGCGGAAGAAGCATTTCTTGCATGGATTAAATCCGTTTGTGAAGATGCAGCTAAGGTTAGCCAATAAGCAAACTTATCAGCAGTTGTTGGATGCAGCCATTACTTTGGAAGATGACTACAAGAATGTCCAAGAGGACCGGAGGAAGAGAGCTAAGAAAGAAACCAAGAGGATTCAGGCAAGCAAACCTAAACCCAACCTGGAGTTCAAACCTCGGAATAGGAATTATGGCAACAATAACAATAACAAGGACAGTGGTGGAAATCAATCCAATCCGAGAAGGAATGTTATCTGTAACAATTGTGGAATTCCAGGGCATTTCCAGAGGGAATGCAAAAAGCCTGTAGTGATCTGTTACGGTTGTGGTCAGAAGGGGCATATCAAGCCTGACTTTCCGAGCAAACCACCTGGAGGATGGCCTACCAAGGGAGGAGGACAAGTCAGTGGAGGAAATGGACAACCCAATAAAGGAGGAAATAATGGCAAGAACAACAATGGCAAGAGGAACCTACCTACCGGGAAACTGAATTGTGCAACCCTCAAGGAGGTGGATAATTCGGAGCATGCAGTGATAGGTACACTCAATATCCTTACCAATCCCGGCAAAGTTCTATTTGATACTGGTGCAACAACTTCATTCATTTCTGAAGAATTTTGTGATAAGTTCGGGATTAGAAGGGCAACGTTAGAAAATCCTATGACCGTAGTTATGGCAGGAGGGAATGTGATTGTACGCCACATAAAACAAGATCAGGTTATCTCGATCTGTGGTTGTACATATTTCGCAGAACTTTATGTGATTCCTTTGAAGGGAATTGCAGTAGTGCTAGGAATGGATTGGATGATGGAACACGGAGCTCAGATAAATTGTGAGGAGAAAACTGTCTCAATCAAAACTCCAAGTGGAGCAAGGATAGTTTATCAAGCAGATAAGCACAGTCATATCATGGTGGATCTACATTTGAACTCAATGAAAGAAGTCAAATTGGAAGAGATTCCTGTATTTAATGAATTCCAAGATGTTTTTCCAACAGAGTTACCGGGAATGCCACCAGACCGGGAGATAGAGTTCACCATTGACCTAATACCTGGTATAACACCAATAGCTCAAGCACCATATAAAATGGGACCCAAAGAGTTGAAAGAACTCAAAGAGCAAATAGATGAGTTAGTTAGAAAAGGATCTATTCAGGAAAGTGTATCTCCATGGGGAACACCAGTAATCTTTGTGGATAAGAGTTATGGTGGGAGACGGATGTGTGGTGATTATAGAAACCTAAACAACGTGACTATAAAGAACAAGTATACTTTACCAAGAAGTCAAGATTTGTTTGATCAAGTGAAAGGAGCTGGAGTATTTTCAAAGATCGATTTAAGATCTGGATACCATCAAATAAAAATCAAGCCGGAAGATGTTCCAAAAACAGCATTTGTCTCAAGATATGGACACCATGAGTATCTGGTAGTACCATTTGGTTTGACCAATGCACCGGCAATATTCATGAATCTGATGAACAAGATATTCATGCCATATTTGGACAAGTGTGTCATCGTATTTATTGATGATATTTTGATATATTCCAAGGATAAGGAAGAGCATGCTGACCATTTGAGAATAGCATTGTAGACTTTAAGAGAACATAAGCTTTATGCTAAGTTCAGTAAGTGTGAGTTCTGGCTAGATGAGGTAGAATTCCTCGGTCTGTGATCAGTAAGGATGGAATTGCTGTGAATCCATCTAAAGTTCAGTCGGTACTAGAGTGGACTGCACTGACCAATGTGAAGCAAATTCGAGGTTTCTTAGGAACGGCTAGTTATTATCGGAGATTCATTAAAGGTTTCTCCAAAATATCCGGACCAATGACCAAATTATTAAGGAAGAATACACCATTCAAGTGGGATGAGAAATATGAAGCAAGTTTCCAAGAGTTGAAGACTAGATTAGCCACATCTCCAATCTTAGCAGTCCCTGAAACATGGAAGGACTTCACAGTATACTGTGATGCATCTAAAGAAGGTTTGTGTTGTGTATTAATGCAAGATCGGAAAGTGATTGCTTATGGTTCAAGACAACTGAAACCACATGAAGTCAACTATCCAACTCATGATTTAGAGTTAGCAGCAGTAGTTTTTGCACTGAAAGGATGGAGGCATTTTCTTTATGGAGCCAGATGTGAGTTGTGAAGGGAATATGCCCTGAGAGGCAATAATAAAGTGTTTATTATGTGTATTCCAAGTATATGATAGATGTTTATTTTACATGTGTGTTTAATAAACAAACAGAAAGTTCCTAGTTATGCCTCTCTCATAAACTAGCTCGTTGATTAACAAGATGATCAAGGTTTCCTGATCATGCATTGGATGTTGTTAATAACGGGATCACAACATTAGTGTAATGATGTGATGAACATTCATCCGAAGTATAGCATTACGATCAAAGTCATTGAGTTTATATTGCTATAACAACTTACGAAGTGATCCTAATCCTTCGACCATGAGATCATGTCAATCACTAACACCGGAAGAGTTTCTTGATAACATCAAACGTCACACCGTAACAGGGTGATTATAAAGATGGATTTAGAACTAATAAAGTGTTATGTTGAGGATCATGGATCGAGAGTGGAATTTGTTCATCCCGATGACGGATAGATATACTCTGGGCCCTCTCGGTGATATCACATTGATTAGCTTGCAAGCAAGTGATTTGATCACTAGAATGTTATATCACGGGAACGAGAAAAGAGTGCATGTCGGTAACGAGATCAAACTAGGTATGGAGATACCGATGATCGAGTCTCGGACATGTAATATATCGTGAAACAAAGGGATTAAGATACTACCGTAAAAGGTTCCGACGATCACAAGAAAGTCATCGTTGAATGTGTGGGAGTCAGTATGGGTCTCCGGATCCCGCTTCTGATTATTGATCCGAGAGGGGTCTCGATCATGTCCGCATTATTCACGAACCGTAGGGTGACACACTTAAGAGACACCGACATCCAATTGGAGCAAAAGTTTCATGCCAAAAGAATGAACAAGCGCAGGAATTTATTTCACTAGATACCGAAATAGGTTTTCGGGTGAAATTGCATAAAGTGGTTATGCATGTGAAATAAAATTCTAGCAAGGGGTTATTTGTGAATGTTTGTCATTAAAGTAATTGACAAAATTCTCAATAAAATAAAAGAGTTTTATTTAATGAGAGTTTGCATTAAATTTGATGGAAATTTAATGGGAATTTGAGTGGACTTTTGAGTGGAGAAAATTGAAGGGCCATTTTGTGAGTGGAGTGTCCACCCACATGAATGAAGGAGGGGAGGGGGCAGCCCCCATGGCCGGCGGCCACCCCCTTGGGTGCCCCCCCTCCTCCTATAAAAGGAGCCCCTCCTCTCACTTGTCTCTCACACCTCCTCGTGAAGGATCTCTCTCCCCCTCTAGAATTTATCCCCCATGGTCTCGGACTAGCGAGATACATGTTCCCGGTGGCTATTCGGCAAGAAAGAGTTGTGATTCCGCTGCATCGCTGGAGCGAGGAGGCGGAGGTTGCTCGGTGCCTCGAACGTGTGTGCGAGCACGGATGCGCTGCTGATTTGCGGCGCTAGGACTTCCTCTCGGTCTTGAGATCGGCAAGAGATCGTCTACATCAACCACGAGTTGAACTCGTTAAGCTTTGTCGGTATTCAAGGGTATGTTCTCTACGGATATACATCCGCCCGTTGTTTGTATCTAGTAGATAGATCTTGGTACATAGTTCCCATCGTAGAAATTTTTTTGTTTTCTATGCTGCGAACCCTACAGTGGTATCAGAGCCAGATCTATGCGTAGATACTTTACACGGGTAGTACACATATGAGTATGTGGGCGATGATGATCATGTTGTTGCTCCTTCTTGTAATTTTGGATATTGGTGGCATAGTGGGATGAAGCGGCCCGGACAAACTTTACATGTCCTCGCACATGAGACCTGTTCCATGCTTGACATGCAACTAGTTTGCATAAGTGGCTAGCGGGTGTCTGTCTCTCCTACTATAGTCAATATCTATTTTGCAAGCGAGTTGTCAACAATTTGATTATCCTCGTTGTGGTTCATGTTCGTAGGTAAGAACGGTTCTATCTCAAAAGCCCTAAGCCACGTAAAACTTGCAATGGATAAATTAGAGGCGTCTAGTTTAGATTGTTGTTGGGCTAGTGTTATGATATGGTAGTGTTGTAAGTAGAAGTATGAGATGATACTCTTACAACATAGCGTGTAAACTCCATAGACCTTGGATTTACACATATAGGTATGATAATGATCATACCACGATGCACATGATAGAGATCATATGCGGGAACCATAACATTTCACTAATAAACATGTGATGTTTGATAGCATCTTATATTGCTTGTTTAGAGCTTTGTTAGCATAATAAGATGATCCCTCATTTAAATATCAAGATAAAAATGTGTTCTTCCTTTAGTATGCACCGATTATGTTTCGTCGCTCCAAGACATCACGTGATGATCGGGTGTTCTTGGATCCACGACCATATTTCGGGTGTAAAATAGTTACACACGCGAATACTAAGGTTCTAACTTGGCGAGCCTAGCATGTACAGACATGGCCTCGGAACACGGACCGAAAGGTTAAGCATGAGTCATATAGTTGATATGATGCCCATTTGATGCTCGCCTTTGAAGCTATACCGACTCACGTGATGATCGGACTTGGTATAGTGGATTTGGTTCATGTATTCACCAAAAAGGCACGAGGGATGTCGTTTTTGAGTGGGAGTTCATTCGTAATATGGATTAGTTGAACTCAATCTATCATACACTTAGTCTAAACTTTAAAAATTCTGTTGTAGATGGCACCACCTGCTTTTAATTTCAATGTGTTCATGGAGAAAGAGAAACTAGCAATGAACGGTAGCAACTTTACAGAATGGGCCATGAATTTGAGGATTCTCCTCTCTGCTGCACAAAAGCAATATGTGCTAGAAGCGCCGTTAGGCCCCCCACCTTTAGATGATGCCCCTGACGAGGAGAAGAATGTCTATCAGACTCGTCAGGAGGACCACAACTTAGTTCATTGCGGCATATTGTATGGGCTAGAGCCTGTTAGACCCCTCCTTTATAAAGGAAAGGATCCCTGTGATTGCAATGCTAGTCCCTGGATCAATGCTAGCATCCACAGTTTAAGATGAAGTACACAGATATAAAGGTCGTTTATTACATTCATTCCAGAGATAAAACATAGTCTTTTACAACTCAGGGCCATTGGCCTAATACAAGAGTTTAAGGAATAAGTAAATAAACATAAGTCTTCATCTTCATGTGCCACAGGCAAGCATGTTGAGTGTAGACTCATGACTCCTACTCATCATCAGAGTAACCTGCAACATCACAAGTTACAGCCACAGAGGGTCAATACTTTGGAATAGTATTGGCAAGTGATACCTTAGTATATTTTAAGTAGACTATATTACTATATGCACTTTGGCTAAGTGTAGCTTGGCTTGCTTTTCTTGAAAATAAGTTTTACCTATTAGTTGAAATCACTAAGTTTTTCTTTATCAAAAACTTCCCAAGAAACCACCAATAGACATTGGGATCCTTCACCCTTGTTCTCCCACAAATTTTACTTAGAAGTTGGAGTGATGAGATTCTTGTAGCTTCCATGTCTTGATGCTCAAGTTGTCCATTGCCTTGGACTGGGCTAAGTACTTAGGTTTTACCATCTGCAGAGGTTGTGCACTTTCCCCACCAGACTTGGTTTCCCAAGACAGGACCTTTCAGAAGCCTTTCCTTAGTCAAATGGACGCGCTCCATCCTATCATTCCCACTACCACCAACTGTCCAAGTGACTAAGTTCTAGCAACCTATGTGATCAAGGCAGAGCCCATATTGCCAAGTGGTTGCACTGTAAGCTTTCTCAACACTTGGCCTCCAAATCCCTTTGTGCCTGGGTGGCATACCACAAGTGAGATACACAACCCAAGTCCATGGCCTTGTGTAACCACTCAACATAACCCAATCCTTCCATTCCACCCAGGAGATTTATTTAACTTAGTTGTTTTATTAGGAAAGTATAAGTCTCATGACTTAGAAATATTTTCATCATAGTAAGTATAGATTTTCACCAACCCTTGTTTGCTAAATAGCTAGGCTAAGCATGGTAAGATAACTTAATTTAGGAAAATTCCCTAGCAATTTTACAATTCTACAGTAATTAGGATTTCCCAACTTAGCACTAGGCAAAAATAGCATGCAAGACTTAGCAAAATATCTAATGCAAGTACAAAAACATAGGATAGAAATATTCATGAAAATATCACTTGCCTTGGTAGTGGGGAGAGTATCACTCTTCACAATCACAATCACTAGCAAGATCTACACAAAAATTATAGCATACAATTACACACAATTTTATTCAATCAAAAATAATATAAATGCAGGCATGCAAGAATTTACTAAGTGGTGATTTTGAAAACTCCACCAAGCATGCACATGTTTACTGAAACTTAACAAGTCACAAGTTTGCCAACTAAACTTATTTGGCACTAATACAATTTACCAAAATAAATCTATATTTAAAATAGCCTTAAACATGTTTCTACAAATAAAGTCATGTTAACTGTTACTATTTGCTAAACACATTGGATATTTAGAAAGGTCTTGTTTCACTGAATCCAACGATATAAAGTTTGCAAAAATCCAACGTGGCAATCAAAAGTTATAAGCATTTGAAATTTGGATCAAAATCTGGTTTTTAATCTGTTTTTATTTCTAACCCTTGCCACGCGTCGTGTCCCTATTGGTGCGTAGCGCTTCGGTTGGATCGGGTTCTGCGGACCGCACGATCTAAGTGGGATCTGGCGGCTCAGATGCGCGCGTACCCCTTCGTTCAAGATCTATCCTAGCCCTACGATGCAGATCCAACGGACCAAACCATCAAGCCACAATCTGGCGGTGCTAGCGGCGTTAACTGGCGACGGCGCGTCTGGCTACGGCGGCGCCGGCGTTCTACATCGCTCCAGGAAGCAGGAAGGTGCTTACCAGATCCGCCGAGACGTGCTGAAGCTTGTCGTGGTACTGGTTTGCGGAGGGGCGCTCGGAGATGGGCTCTGGATCTCGTCGGAGTTGCGTCTGGCGTCGGGTGGATGTTGTCGGAGTCGTTGCCGAGGCTCTGCGTCGCCCTAACACGAATCAAAGGGTTCAGGAAGTGCGCAAGACAGTTTCGAACACGCTCGTGTGAAGGAAAAGGCAAGGGGTGCACAGGACTTACTTAGATTGGTCGCCGGAGTTGGGGTGGTCGTCAGGTGCTTACGGTGTCAAGTGAATACGGCGACCTGGGGCAATACAGGATGAGCTGGTGGGGTCAGGAGGTGCGCCAGGAGATTACAAAGTGGCTCGAACAATCCAGAGGGGAAGGGGCGCACGGAGCTCACCTGAATCGATCGCCGGAGTTGCTCTGTCTGCGGTGGGTTTGAGCGAGTCGTGGGCAGCCTGGTGGCGTGAGTGTAGAATTGGCTGGGGAAAAATGACTGCGAGGAGGTGGGGATCTTATAGCCGGTGCCTCGACAGGAAACGCCCGAGTTTTAATGCCCAATTAAGCCGCGCCATTACCGGCAGTGACTGCAGCTGCGACGTGGTCGCGGGCGTGGTTTGGGGAAGACGATGACAGCGTGGACAGGGCCCGCTCGTCAGCGAAAGGTGCGAGGTGGAGGTGGGGTATGGTCGTCAGTGGCTGAACGCGTGCGCTCGCGCGTGAGAAAAGAAAAGGGAACTCCCGGGTGGGCTAGTTGGGCTCGATCCTTTGCTGGGCCAGAAACCTGGCGCTTGGCCCTTTTCATTTGTTTATTTCTTTTTCTTTTCTAATTTGGTTTTTCAGGAATGATTTAGGTATGAATTCAAATCCTTTTTGAATTCAAACAATTATGGGGATTTTGCAGGGTACTATGGTTTCTAAAATCTGTTATTTAACCATGTGGTTATTCTGTAAGGGCTTGGTCAAACTTGGATTTCAAACAACAGAGGCTTTGCATCTGTTTTGAAAATGTTTGGAAAAGGGATTTTGAATTTCTTTCTAAATTTGAAACTTTGGCTAACCCTTCTCTCCTAAACTTTTCCAACAATGGGGCAAGCAAACAAGTTCCTAAACATTCAAGTTTCAAATGGTGTAGGTCTTTTGAATTAAATCTGTCCACATAAAATCATAACATCAAAAGCTTCTATTTTTCTGAAATGATTTTGAGAAAATCTCTAAATGATGATGAATGCAAGGATGATATGCATGAGTTTTGAAATATGAATTTAGGGATGTTACAAATCTAACCCCCTTAGGATGAATCTTGCCCTCGAGATTCGGATTGGCTAGCAAATAGGTGAGGGTGGTCTTTCCGAAGATCATCTTCTCTTTCCCATGTTGCTTCCTCTTCGGAATGATGATTCCATTGCACTTTGCAGAACTTGATAGTTTTTGTCCTTGTGACTCTTTCTGCGGTCTCAAGAATCTTGACAGGCTTTTCTTCATAGGTGAGATCACTTTCTAGTTGGACTTCTTCCAAAGGAAAGGTATCCTTCAAAGATGATTCTTCCATCTCTGGGTGACATTTCTTGAGCTGACTCACATGAAACACATTATGGACCGCTGACAGAGATTCTGGCAATTCAACTTCATATGCAACTTCTCCCTTGCGACTTAGAATCTTGAATGGCCCAACATATCTTGGTGCCAACTTTCCTTTGACTCCAAATCTTTTCACTCCACGAAGTGGTGATACTCTAAGATAAGCTCTATCTCCAACTTCGTAGGTGACTTCTCTACGCTTAGAATCCGCGTAGCTTTTCTGTCGGGACTGTGCTATCTTCAACCTGTCCTTGACCAACTTGACTTTCTCTTCGGCGTCCTTGATAAGATCAGGTCCAAACAAACTCCTTTCTCCCACTCCATTCCATAGCAATGGGGTGGTACACTTCCTTCCGTAGAGTAACTCAAATGGTGCCATTCCAATACTAGATTGATGACTGTTATTGTAAGAGAACTCTGCGTAAGGCAAATTTTCATCCCAACTTGCTCCATAGTCTAGGGCACATGCCCTCAACATGTCTTCAAGAATTTGGTTAGTCCTTTCTGTTTGTCCATCAGTTTGAGGATGAAAAGCAGTGCTGAATTCCAACCTTGTTCCCAAAGATTCATGAAGCTGTCTCCAAAAATGAGAAGTAAACTGAGTTCCTCTATCAGACACTATACTCTTAGGCACACCGTGAAGGCATACAATTCTGCTCATGTAGATCTTGGCTAACTTGGCACTGGTATAAGTTGTCTTCACGGGTATAAAATGAGCCACTTTAGTTAGGCGATCCACTACTACCCATATGGAATCATACCCTGACCTTGTCCTTGGTAATCCGGTAATGAAATCCATACCGATATTTTCCCACTTCCATTCAGGAATAGGCAGTGGTTGAAGCAAACCCGCTGGTTTCTGATGCTCCGCTTTTACTTTGCTACACACATCACACAAAGCAATACGCTCGGCGATGTCCCTTTTTAGATTGTTCCACCAAAATCTTTCTTTCATATCCCGGGTGAATAGAATATGGAGAGTTGTGACCTTCTTGTAAGATCAGTTTCCGCAACTCCGGGTCTTGTGGAACACATATACGTTTCCCATGCCATAAAGTACCTTGTTCATCTATATGGAAACTCTTAGCTTTCCCTAGACTTATATTTTCCTTAATCTTCTCAATTTCCTTATCAGTCTTCTGAGCTTCTCGGATCTTGTCCAACAAAGTGGGTTGAACATCCAAAGACATGAGATGTCCTTCAGGCACAATCTCCAATCTGAGTTCTTTGAATTGCTTACACAAGTCATCTGGCAATTCTCCTTTGGTAAGGCCATTTACAAACGTCTTACGACTTAGAGCATCTGCTACTACATTTGCTTTACCGGGGTGGTATTGCAAACTTAAGTCGTAATCTTTAATAAGCTCTAGCCATCTCCTTTGTCTCATATTGATTTCCTTCTGGGTGAAGATATACTTCAAACTCTTATGATCGGTGAATACTTCACAACGCTTTCCCAAAAGGTAATGTCTCCATGTTTTGAGTGCATGGACGACAGAGGCCAACTCCAAATCATGAGTAGGATAGTTTACTTCATGTGTTTTGAGTTGTCTCGAAGCATAGGCTACGACTTTACCATCTTGCATAAGTACGGCACCCAAACCTTGATGAGACGCATCACAATATACTTGGAAATCCTTTTCCAAATCTGGCAGACATAGCACTGGTGCTGTTACAAGTCTCTTCTTCAATTCTTGGAAGCTGACTTCACAACCTTCAGTCCAAGCAAATTTCTTGTCCTTCTTTAGCAATTCTGTCATTGGCTTAGCAACCTTCGAGAAATTTTCAATGAACCTTCTGTAGTAACCTGCTAAGCCGAGGAAACTACGAACTTCTTTCACATTCTTGGGAGATTCCCATTCTGTCACAGCTGAAACCTTAGCAGGATCAACTGCTACACCATCTTTTGTCATAACATGACCAAGAAAACCAACTTCCTCTAACCAGAACTCACACTTGCTGAATTTGGCATAAAGTTTATGTTCCCTCAGTTTCTCAAGTATCAAGCGTAAGTGTCTTTCATGTTCTTCCTTGCTCTTGGAGTAGACCAAGATGTCATCGATGAAAACGACAACAAATTTGTCAAGGAATTCCATGAACACCTTGTTCATCATATTCATGAAGTATGCTGGAGCGTTGGTTAAACCAAAAGGCATCACTGTGTATTCATACAATCCATATATTGTGGTGAATGCTGTCTTAGGTATGTCTTGCTCTCTTATCTTGAGTTGAAAATAACCTGACCGGAGATCAATCTTCGAGAACACACATGCTCCTTCTAGTTGATCAAACAAATCGTTGATTCTTGGCAAAGGATATTTGTTCTTGATAGTTACCTCGTTGAGTGAACGGTAGTCAATACATAATCTTTGTGTTCTATCCTTCTTCTCTACGAACAATACTGGGGCTCCCCAAGATGAAGAACTTGGTTGAATAAACCCTTTCTGCAACTGTTCTCCTAGTTGCTTCTTGAGCTCTTTCAGTTCATCAACTGACATTTTGTACGGTCTCTTAGCTATTGGTCCAGAACCTGGTACCAAATCTATCAGAAACTCCACATCTCTATCCGGTGGCATTCCTGGCAACTCTTCCGGAAACACATCCGGATACTCACACACAATTGGTACACTATCCATACTAACCCCCTTAAGAGAATTTAGCTTACTTCCTTTGGATTCAAAATTGGATCTGAACTTTATTCTTTTTCCTTCTGGGGTTGTGAGTGCAACAGTACGATTAGCACAATCTAGTACTCCTTCATACTTAGCCATCCAATCCATTCCCAAAATTACGTCTAGTCCTTGGGAATCTAGGATTATCAGGCACACTGGAAACTTATGCTTTCCAAACTCTATGACAAGATCCCGGCATCCAAGACTTACTATCATATCTCCACCCGGAGAACTAACCTTTATTGGACACCCAATGTTTTCAGACGCAAACCCATTTCTATCAACAAATGCTTTTGATATGAATGAATGAGATGCACCAGTGTCAAAGAGTACAAATGCTGGAATGGAATTGAGTCTGAACTTACCAGCAACGGCATGAGGCTCCTCATAGACCTCTTCCACATTGATGTGGTTAACCTGTCCTTTCTGAAAAGGATTGGGCTTGTTAGGTCCTTCAACTTTCTTCTCAGGGCACTCATTAGCATAATGCCCCAGCTTCTTGCATTTGAAGCACTCAACCTGACTGATGTCCTTTTTAGGAGGCTGGCTTCCACTTCCACTACCATTTCCACCATAGTGGCTCTTATGTCCACCCTTGTGGTTCTTGTACTTGTCATTGTCATGACTGCGGTGATGCTTGCTGTCATGACGGTTGTGGTTGTGGTGCTTGTTGAATTTCCCATGCTTATGGGATCCTGAGCTGCCACTGTCATCATAGTGAGATCGTTTGTGAGACGATCCCGAGCTGTGCTTGTCGGAGTGTTTCCTCTTCCTACTCTCGACTTGCTTCATTTTACTCTCCAAAATAGCAGCCTTGTCACACAAAGACTGATAAGTTGGAACATATGCCACAGACAACTGCAGATTCAGCTCATCATTCAAGCCTTCCAGAAACTTTTCCTTTCTTTTGGCATCCGTGTCAACCTCATCCGGTGCATAGCGCGCCAGATTGTTGAATTCTTCTATGTATTCTGCCACGCTGCGGTGGCGCTGCTTCAGGTTGTGAAACTCCTTCTTTTTCAGACTCATCATTCCTGATGAGATATGAGCAGTGCGGAAGCCATCTTCAAAGATAGCCCAAGTTACTTCATCCAAAGGAGTGGTAATTTGGAAGTTGTCCCACCATGTGGCGGCTGGTCCTTCCAACAGATGTGCTGCGAACCTGACTTTTTCAGCATCCGTGCAGCCCACGGTCACTAAGTCTTTGTTCACGGAACATAGCCAGTCATTGGCCACCATGGGATCAGTTGTTCCCGAAAACTTTGCTGGCCTCAAACGCAGAAATCTGGTGAGCATATCAAAACCCGGAGGGTTGTTGTTGTTGTTATTGTTGGGGTTGTTGTTGTTGTTGTTATTGGGGTTGTTGTTGTTATTCTGGTTTTGAATGAATGTTGTCATCATTTGCATAAGCTGTGTTTGCACATTCATCATTTGTTGCATTTCCGGGGTGATGTTGTTGGGGTTGGGGTTTGCGCGACGGGGAGGCATCTGTGGTTTGTTCAAATAGATAAGAATGAGATACCCATAGATGTTTTATGCACAATACATCATAAGCAAACACATAGCAAGCAACATAAGAATAAAGTTCAACAACCACATTATAAGTTCATGAAGTAAAACACACAAGTGGCAAGCCATCCACATGTCGGATGGTCCAATAATAAGTTCACAATAGCAAGTACGAATATGAAAGATAAACGAGTAGTCAAGTCTACTCCTCGGCATCAATCTCCTCCTCGACGAAGGTAAGACCTGCGTTATCCATCGCGGTCTTGTTCTCCTCAATCGTAGTGGTCAAGGAATCGACCTTGGCCTTGAGAGCCCTCTTCTGGGAGCGAAGCCTCTCTATAACCATCTGCTGTTGCTCTAGCTCGAAATCCGTGGACTTCAGTTTCCTCGGTCATTTCCCGGATCTTCTTGTTCCTATCCTGGACGCGTTTCTCCTGACTCTTGAACTTGCGGTCCTGGGCCTCGAACTTTGTCTCCATTTCCTTGATCATCTCATCCTGCTGCGCAAAAATCTTGTCCTTCTCGCGAAGCTGCACCTGAAGCTCGTCATTGCAAAGCATGACGTTCGTCCTATCCGTGTCCACGTGCCTGAGGAGAGTCTCTAGGTCCTGGAGATAGAGACGTATCGGCTCTGCCGCGTCCCTCGAGTCGTCCTCAAAGTCGATGGACTCTCCATCAACATCACGCCTTCCGAAGACGTGGAAGTGAGTGCCCCTAACCTGTCTGGAGTGACGGCCTAACAGACGTCCTATCAGGTCCTGCATGACTACCTCCATGCCTCTCTCCCTGTCGCCGTGCATCAGCTTGAAGACGATGGCCTCCATAGTGGGCTCTGTCTGGCATCCAGGCTGGTTCACCTTGAAGCCCCAGAGGTCCTTCCTCTCGAACTTGGTGAGTGGGTACACCGTGATGGTGGGAAGAGGGAGATCGAGCAAAGTGGTAAGCTCAATGATACGGGGACCAAAACGGGTAACCTGGAGCTCCTCAACGGTGTTGATGGTAATAGGCATCTATTTATAGATTGAAAAAGTTAGATCAACACAATTTAAGGTAAATCAAGACAAACATTCATACATATCCATGGAACACAAACATCACACAAGTCATGCATACACAAATCCCTTACATCAATCAAGATTCAAACTTATTTAAGGTATCATTTTTGGAAAATAAGGTGATAGATGGTGGTCCAACTAACGAAGTGTGCTCACAATCTTATCTCACTGGATCTGGTGGCTATCACAATGTTCCTAGAGGCAATCCACCTATCTTGTTCACATGATTCCATTACTAAGTCTATAATATCTCCCCTTAACTCTTGGTTGGTGGCTTCCAACTCTTGGGTAAGTTCCTTCTCTTTCTCTAAGTCTCTTTGGAGGTTAAGCATTCTGCACTTGACTCTAGCACTTAGTTCTTTGATAGTCTTCCAAGCTGCATCTCTGGCTGACTCAAAGAATGTTGTGTGCATCACAGTGTTGGTGTACATGCAGAATCCCCTTTCTTTGTGGTTGTCTTCCTTGTTTTTGTACAAGTGAAGTTGCACCCACCAATACTCCACTCCTTCATCCATCACTGGAAAGCCTTTGTATAAAGCTGCTCCATGTGCTTCCATTGCTACCATGAGGTCTTTGAGAATCTTGGGAAACTCAGTTTCACACTCCAAGGTCATGGTCATGAGTGGTCCTTTCTTCATGGCTTCGTTGATGGAGTTCATCTACAAATGGAGTTGAGAATGAAAATATTAGAAAAGTTTTACGAGAAGAATAGACAAGTGTAGAAGTAGTTGAAAAACTTTTCCTTAGTGGTTTTCCAATCCTAGGGTCACAATCCTACAGGCAACACAGTGCTCTGATACCATCTGTTAGACCCCTCCTTTATAAAGGAAAGGATCCCTGTGATTGCAATGCTAGTCCCTGGATCAATGCTAGCATCCACAGTTTAAGATGAAGTACACAGATACAAAGGTCGTTTATTACATTCATTCCAGAGATAAAACATAGTCTTTTACAACTCAGGGCCATTGGCCTAATACAAGAGTTTAAGGAATAAGTAAATAAACATAAGTCTTCATCTTCATGTGCCACAGGCAAGCATGTTGAGTGTAGACTCATGACTCCTACTCATCATCAGAGTAACCTGCAACATCACAAGTTACAGCCACAGAGGGTCAATACTTTGGAATAGTATTGGCAAGTGATACCTTAGTATATTTTAAGTGGACTATATTACTATATGCACTTTGGCTAAGTGTAGCTTGGCTTGCTTTGCTTGAAAATAAGTTTTACCTATTAGTTGAAATCACTAAGTTTTTCTTTATCAAAAACTTCCCAAGAAACCACCAATAGACATTGGGATCCTTCACCCTTGTTCTCCCACAAATTTTACTTAGAAGTTGGAGTGATGAGATTCTTGTAGCTTCCATGTCTTGATGCTCAAGTTGTCCATTGCCTTGGACTGGGCTAAGTACTTAGGTTTTTCCATCTGCAGAGGTTGTGCACTTTCCCCACCAGACTTGGTTTCCCAAGACAGGACCTTTCAGAAGCCTTTCCTTAGTCAAATGGACGCGCTCCATCCTATCATTCCCACTACCACCAACTGTCCAAGTGACTAAGTTCTAGCAACCTATGTGATCAAGGCAGAGCCCATATTGCCAAGTGGTTGCACTGTAAGCTTTCTCAACACTTGGCCTCCAAATCCCTTTGTGCCTGGGTGGCATACCACAAGTGAGATACACAACCCAAGTCCATGTCCTTGTGTAACCACTCAACATAACCCAATCCTTCCATTCCACCCAGGAGATTTATTTAACTTAGTTGTTTTATTAGGAAAGTATAAGTCTCATGACTTAGAAATATTTTCATCATAGTAAGTATAGATTTTCACCAACCCTTGTTTGCTAAATAGCTAGGCTAAGCATGGTAAGATAACTTAATTTAGGAAAATTCCCTAGCAATTTTACAATTCTACACTAATTAGGATTTCCCAACTTAGCACTAGGCAAAAATAGCATGCAAGACTTAGCAAAATATCTAATGCAAGTACAAAAACATAGGATAGAAATATTCATGAAAATATCACTTGCCTTGGTAGTGGGGAGAGTAGCACTCTTCACAATCACAATCACTAGCAAGATCTACACAAAAATTATAGCATACAATTACACACAATTTTATTCAATCAAAAATAATATAAATGCAGGCATGCAAGAATTTACTAAGTGGTGATTTTGAAAACTCCACCAAGCATGCACATGTTTACTGAAACTTAACAAGTCACAAGTTTGCCAACTAAACTTATTTGGCACTAATACAATTTACCAAAATAAATCTATATTTAAAATAGCCTTAAACATGTTTCTACAAATAAAGTCATGTTAACTGTTACTATTTGCTAAACACATTGGATATTCAGAAAGGTCTTGTTTCACTGAATCCAACGATATAAAGTTTGCAAAAATCCAACGTGGCAATCAAAAGTTATAAGCATTTGAAATTTGGATCAAAATCTGGTTTTTAATCTGTTTTTATTTCTAACCCTTGCCACGCGTCGTGTCCCTATTGGTGCGTACCGCTTCGGTTGGATCGGGTTCTGCGGACCGCACGATCTAAGTGGGATCTGGCGGCTCAGATGCGCGCGTACCCCTTCGTTCAAGATCTATCCTAGCCCTACGATGCAGATCCAACGGACCAAACCATCAAGCCACAATCTGGCGGTGCTAGCGGCGTTAACTGGCGGCGGCGCGTCTGGATATGGCGGCGCCGGCGTTCTACATCGCTCCAGGAAGCAGGAAGGTGCTTACCAGATCCGCCAAGACGTGCTAAAGCTTGTCGTGGTACTGGTTTGCGGAGGGGCGCTCGGAGATGGGCTCTGGATCTCGTCGGAGTTGCGTCTGGCGTGGGGTGGATGTTGTCGGAGTCGTTGCCGAGGCTCCGCATCGCCCTAACACGAATCAAAGGGTTCAGGAAGTGCGCAAGACAGTTGCGAACACGCTCGTGTGAAGGAAAAGGCAAGGGGTGCACAGGACTTACTTAGATTGGTCGCCGGAGTTGGGGTGGTCGTCAGGTGCTTACGGTGTCAAGTGAATACGGCGACCTGGGGCAATACAGGATGAGCTGGTGGGGTCAGGAGGTGCGCCAGGAGATTACAAAGTGGCTCGAACAATCCAGAGGGGAAGGGGCGCACGGAGCTCACCTGAATCGATCGCCGGAGTTGCTCTGTCTGCGGCGGGTTTGAGCGAGTCGTGGGCAGCCTGGTGGCGTGAGTGTAGAATTGGCTGGGGAAAAATGACTGCGAGGAGGTGGGGATCTTAGCCGGTGCCTCGACAGGAAACGCCCGAGTTTTAATGCCCAATTAAGCCGCGCCATTACCGGCAGTGACTGCAGCTGCGACGTGGTCGCGGGCGTGGTTTGGGGAAGACGATGACAGCGTGGACAGGGCCCGCTCGTCAGCGAAAGGTGCGAGGTGGAGGTGGGGTATGGTCGTCAGTGGCTGAACGCGTGCGCTCGCGCGTGAGAAAAGAAAAGGGAACTCCCGGGTGGGCTAGTTGGGCTCGATCCTTTGCTGGGACAGAAACCTGGCGCTTGGCCCTTTTCATTTGTTTATTTCTTTTTCTTTTCTAATTTGGTTTTTCAGGAATGATTTAGGTATGAATTCAAATCCTTTTTGAATTCAAACAATTCTGGGGATTTTGCAGGGTACTATGGTTTCTAAAATCTGTTATTTAACCATGTGGTTATTTTGTAAGGGCTTGGTCAAACTTGGATTTCAAACAACAGAGGCTTTGCATCTGTTTTGAAAATGTTTGGAAAAGGGACTTTGAATTTCTTTCTAAATTTGAAACTTTGGCTAACCCTTCTCTCCTAAACTTTTCCAACAATGGGGCAAGCAAACAAGTTCCTAAACATTCAAGTTTCAAATGGTGTAGGTCTTTTGAATTAAATCTGTCCACATAAAATCATAACATCAAAAGCTTCTGTTTTTCTGAAATGATTTTGAGAAAATCTCTAAATGATGATGAATGCAAGGATGATATGCATGAGTTTTGGAATATGAATTTAGGGATGTTACAGAGCCGGAACTTTGAAAGCGTTTCGAAAATGGCAAT
The DNA here is from genome assembly GCA_916181665.1 of Avena sativa. Lineage (NCBI taxonomy): Eukaryota > Viridiplantae > Streptophyta > Magnoliopsida > Poales > Poaceae > Avena > Avena sativa. Next base: position 409,217,043 of record OV702281.1, on the reverse strand, counting down.
GCTTTTGATACAATGGGTGAGTTGAAAATGATTTTCGACACACATGCTGCTGTAGAGAGCTACAACGCTTCAGAAAAGTTCTTTAGCTGCATGATGGAAGAGCACAACTCCGTTAGTGAGCATGTACTCAAGATATCGGGTTACACCGATAAGCTTGTGTCCTTGGGAATATAGATTCCCATTGACTTAGGCATCCATCGTGTTCTGCAGTCTCTGCCCCCTAGCTATAAGAGCTTCGTGATGAACTATAATATGCAAGGCATGAAGAAGTCTCTCCCCGAGCTTCTGTCAATGCTTAAAACTGCAGAAGTGGAGATCAAAAAGGAACATCAAGTGTTGATGATCAATAGGAACACTGGTTTCAAGAAAGACAAGAAGTGAAAACGGAAGGGAAGTAAGGGCGGCAAGCCTGTTGTCGTGCCTGAAAAGAAACTCCGAGTTGGACCTAAGTCTGATACCGAGTGCTATTATTGTAAGGGGACTGGCCACTTGAAGCGCAACTGCCCCAAGTATCTGGCAGACAAGAAGGCCGGCAAGGCAAACAAAGGTATATATGATATACATGTTATTGATGTGTACTTGACTAGTCCTCGCAGTAGCACCTAGGTATTTGATACCGGTTCAGTTGCTAATATTTGTAACTCGAATCAGGGGCTGCGGAACAAGCGACCGCTAGCAAGGGGTGAGGTCAAGATGCGTGTCGGCAATGGATCAAGCGTTGATGTGATCGCCGTCGGAACGCTGCCTCTCCACTTGCCGTCGGGATTAGTTATAAACTTGAATAATTGTTATCTGGTGCCTGCACTGAGCATGAACATTGTATCTGGATCGTGTTTGATGCGAAGTGGTTATTCATTTAAATCCGAGAACAATGGTTGTTCCATTTATATGAATGAAATCTTTTATGGTCATGCACCGATGATGAATGGTTTATTTCTATTAGATCTCGATGATAATGTTACACATATTCATAATGTTGATGCTAAAAGGATTAAACTTAATGATGATATATCCGCATATATGTGGCACTGCCGTCTAGGTCATATTGGCGTTAAACGCATGAAGAAGCTCCATTCGGATGGACTTTTGGAATCACTTGATTTTGAATCATTTGATACATGTGAGCCATGCCTAATGGGCAAGATGACTAGAACGCCGTTTTCCGGTTCAATGGAACGGGCGACAGATTTATTGGAAATCATACATTCTGATGTATGTGGTCCAATGAGTGTGTCAGCGCGAGGTGGATATCGTTATTTTGTTACTTTCACGGATGATTTGAGTAGATACGGTTATATCTACTTGATGAAACACAAGTCTGAAACCTTTGAAAAGTTCAAGGAATTTCAGAATGAAGTGGAAAATCATCGTAATAGAAAGATCAAATTTCTACGGTCCGACCGTGGAGGTGAGTATCTAAGTTACGAGTTTAGCACTCACATGAAAGAGTGTGAAATTGTTTCACAACTCACACCTGCCGGAACACCACAGCGAAATGGTGTGTCGAAACGTCGTAATCGTACTTTATTAGATATGGTTCGATCTATGATGTCTCTGACGGACTTGCCGTTGTCATTTTGGGGTTATGCACTAGAAACTGCTGCATTCACTTTAAATCGGGCACCATCTAAATCCGTTGAAAAGACACCGTATGAATTGTGGTTTGGAAACAAACCTAAGCTGTCATTTCTTAAAGTTTGGGGATGCGATGTTTATGTGAAGAAACTTCAACCGGATAAACTCGAACCCAAAGCGGAAAAATGCGTCTTCATAGGATACCCTAAAGAAAGTATTGGGTATTCCTTCTATCACAGATCCGAGGGCAAGGTTTTTGTTGCCAAGAATGGATCCTTTCTAGAGAAAGAGTTTCTCGCGAAAGGTGTGAGTAGTCGGAAGGTAGAACTCGAAGAGGTTGTGGAACCTTCTCTTCAAAGTATGGCGAGTAGCGCAGCGCCGGAAGTTGTTCCGGAGTTGGCTCCACCTGTTGAAGAGGGAACTAATGATAATGATCATGAAACTCCGAAAGAGAGTACTACCGAACCTCGCAGGTCAAACAGGACGCGTGCAGCTCCCGAGCTGTACGAAAATCCTGTCATGAATTTCATGGTTGATGAAAATGATGACCCTGCGACGTATGAAGAAGCGATGATGAGCCCGGATTCCAACAAATGGTTAGAAGCCATGAAATCCGAGATGGAATCCATGTATGAAAATCAAGTTTGGAACTTGGTGGAATTACCTCACGACCGAAAGGCCGTGGAGCACAAATGGATTTTCAAAAGGAAAACTGATGCTCATGGTAATGTGACCGTCTATAAAGCTCGACTTGTCGCAAAGGGGTTTCGACAAATTCAAGGAGTTGACTACGATGAGACTTTCTCTCCCGTAGCGATGCTAAAGTCAGTTAGGATTATGTTAGCGATGCTAAAGTCAGTTAGAATTGTATTCCTTCACGGCGTGCCCAAGAGTATTGTGTCGGATAGAGGAACTCAGTTCACTTCTCACTTTTGGAGACAGCTTCATGAATCCTTAGGTACGAGGTTGGAATTCAGCACTGCTTTTCACCCTCAAACTGATGGACAAACGGAAAGAACTAACCAAATTCTTGAAGACATGTTGAGAGCATGTGCCTTAGACTATGGAGCAAGTTGGGATGAAAGTCTGCCCTACGCAGAGTTCTCTTACAATAACAGTCATCAATCTAGTATTGGAATGGCACCATTTGAGTTACTCTACGGAAGGAAGTGTACCACCCCATTGTTATGGAATGGTGTGGGAGAAAGAAGTTTATTTGGACCTGATCTCATCAAAGACGCCGAAGAGAAAGTCAAATTGGTTAAGGACAGGTTGAAGATAGCACAGTCCCGACAGAAAAGCTACGCGGATTCTATACGTAGAGAAGTCACCTATGAAGTTGGAGATAGAGCTTATCTTAGAGTATCCCCACTTCGTGGAGTGAAAAGATTTGGAGTCAAAGGAAAGTTGGCACCAAGATATGTTGGGCCATTCAAGATTCTAAGTCGCAAGGGAGAAGTTGCATATGAAGTTGAATTGCCTGAATCTCTGTCAGCTGTCCATAATGTGTTTCATGTGAGTCAGCTTAAGAAATGTCACCCAGAGATGGAAGAATCTTCTCTGAAGGATACTATACCATTGGAAGAAGTTCAGCTAGAAAGTGACCTCACCTATGAAGAAAAGCCTGTCAAGATTCTTGAGACCACAGAAAGAGTCACAAGGACAAAAACTATCAAGTTTTGCAAAGTGCAATGGAATCATCACTCCGAAGAGGAAGCAACATGGGAAAGAGAAGATGATCTTCGGAAAGACCACCCTCACCTATTTGCTAGCCAATCCGAATCTCGAGGGCGAGATTCAGCTTAAGGGGGTTAGATTTGTAACATCCCTAAATTCATATTCCAAAACTCATTCATATCATCTAAGCATTCATCATCATTTAGGGTTCTTCTCAAAAACAGAAGCTTGTGCTATGATTTCATGTGAGTAAAATTCACTCATCAGGCCATCACCTTTTGAAACTTAAATGTTAAGGAACTTGTTTGCTTGCCCCACTATTGGAAAGATTAGGTGTAAAGGTTTAACCAAAATTTTCAAATTAGAAATAATTTCAAAACCTCTGTTTCAAACATTTGCAAAATAGTGCAAAATCTCTGTTTGTTTGAAATCCAAGTCTGATCAAGCTTTTGCAAGGTAACCCCATGAGCTTTGACTTATTTCTGAGACCAATTCACCCCTGCAAAACCTCAGAAAGATTTGAATTCAAATTATTTTGAAAACTATTTGAAAACCTAATCAGAAAATCGAATTAGAAAAGAAAAAGGACTAAGCAAAGGAAAAGGGCCGAGCGCCAGGTATCTGGCCCAACAGAAGATCGAGCCCAACTAGCCCACCCGGGGATTTCTTTTTCTTCTCTCACGCGCAAGCGCACACGTTCAGCCGCTGACAGATGGACCCCACCCTCATTTCACACACATCACTGACGAGCGGGCCCTATCCACGTTGTCATCGTCTTCCCCAAACTGCGCCCGCGACCACGTCGCAGCTGCAGTGACTGCCGGTAATGGCGCGGCTTAATTGGGCATTAAAACACGGGCGTTTCCTATCGAGGCACCGGCTATAAGATCCCCACCTCCTCGCAGTCATTTTCCCCCAGTCAATTCCACACTCACGCCCCCAGGCTGCCCACGACTCGCTCAAAACCACCGCAGACAGAGCAACTCCGGCGATCGATTCAGGTGAGCTCCGTGCGCCCCTTCCCCTCTGGATTGTTCGAGACACTTCGAAATCCTCTCGCGCACCTCCTAACCACAACAGAGCATCCTGTACTGCCCCAGGTCGCCGTGTTCGCTTGACGCCGTAAGCACCCGACGACCACCCCAACTCCGGCGACCAATCTCAGTAAGTCCCGTGCGCCCCTTGCTTTCTTATTCACCCGAGCGTGTTCGCAATTGTCCTGCGCATCTCCTAAACCCGCTGGTTCGTGTTAGGGCGACGCAGAACCTCGGCAACGACTCCGACAACATCCACCCGACGCCAGACGCAACTCCGACGAGATCTAGAGCCCATCTCCGAGCGCCCCTCCGCAAGCCAGTACCACGTCGAGCTTCAGCAGCCTCCGGCGAACTTGGTAAGCCCCTTCTTCCCCTTGCAGACGATCTAGAACGCCGGCGCCACCGTAGTCTGACGCGCCGCCGCCAGTCAACGCCGCCAGCGCCGCCCGTTCGTGACTTGATGGTTTGGTCCGTTGGATCTGCATCGTGGGGCTAGGATAGATCTAGGCCGAAGAGGTACGCGCGCATCTGGATCGTTAGATCTAAGTTAGATCCTACGGCCTGCGACTGCCGATCCGCGCGAAGCGGTACGCACCAGTAAGGTTGCGACGCGTGGCTAGGATGAATTCAAAAACAGAAATTTAAATCAGATTTTGATCCAAACTTTAAACAGCTATAACTTTTGAATGCCACGTTAGAATTTTACAAACTTTATACCATTGGATTTAGTGAAACAAGACCTTTCTGAATATTCAATTTATTTATCAAATAGTAACAGTTAAAATGACTTTATTTGTGGAACATGTTTTAAGTCTATTTTAAGTATAGATTTATTTTGGTAAATTGTTTTAATGCCAAATAAGTTTAGTTGGCAAACTTGTGACTTGTTAAGTTTCTGTAAACATGTGCATGCTTGGTAGAATTTTCAAAAATCACCATTTGGTAAAATCTTGCATGCATGCATTCATATTATTTTTGATTGAATATAATTGAGTGTAATTGTATGCTATAATTTCAGTGTAGATCTTGCTAGTGATTGTGATTGTGAAGAGTGCTACTCTCCCCACTACCAAGGCAAGTGATATTTTCATGAATATTTCTATCCTATGTTTTGTATTAGCATTAGATATTTTTCTAAGTATTGGATGCTATTTTTGTCTAGTGCTAAGTTGGGAAATCCTAAGTAGAGTAGAATAGTAGAATTGCTAGGGAATTTTCCTGAGTTAAGTTATCACAACATGCTTAGCCTAGCTACTTAGCAAACAAGGGTGGTGAACAACTATACTTATCATGATGAAAATATTTCTAAGTCAAGAGACTTATGCTTTTCTAATAAAACAACTAAGTCAAATGAACCTCCTAGGTGGAATGGAAAGAATGGGTTATGTTGAGTGGTTACACAAAGGCCATGGACTTGGGTTGTGTATCTCACTTGTGGTAAGCCACCCAGGCACAAAGGGATTTGGAGGCCAAGTGTTGAGAAAGCTTACAGTGCAACCACTTGGCAATATGGGCTCTGCCTTGATCATATAGGTTGCTAGAACTTAGTCTTTTGGACAGTTGGTGGTAGATGGGATGATAGGTTGGAACACGTCCATTTGACTAAGGAAAGGCTTCTGAAAGGTCCTGTCTTGGGAAACCAAGTCTGGTGGGGAAAGTGCACAACCTCTGTAGATGGAAAACCTAAGTACTTAGCCTAGTCCAAGGCAATGGACACTTTGAGCAACAAGACATGGAAGCTACAAGAATCTCATCACTCCAACTTCTAAGTAAAATTTATGGGTGAACAAGGGTGAAGGACCCCAATGTCTATTGGTGGTTCCTTGGGAATGTTTTGACAAAGAAAAACTTGGTGATTTCAACTAATAGGTAAAACCTATTTTCAAGCAAAGCAAGCCAAGCTACACATAGCCAAAATGCATATAGTAATATAGTCAACTTAAAATACACTAAGGTATCACTTGCCAATACTATTCCAAAGTATTGACCCTCTGTGGCTGTAACTTGTGATGTTGCAGGTTACTCCGATGATGAATAGGAGTCATGAGTCTACACTCAACATGCTTGCCTGTGGCACATGAAGATGAAGACTTGTGTTTATTTGCTTATTCCTTAAACTCTTGTATTAGGCCTATGGCCATGAGTTGTAAAAGACTATGTTTTATCTCTGGAATGAATGTAATAAACGACCTTTGTATCTGTGTACTTCATCTTAAATTGTGGATGCTAGCATTGATCCAGGGACTAGCATTGCAATCACAGGGATCCATTCCTTTATAAAGGAGGAGTCTAACATTTGTCGATCCTAAGGATGCTAACAAGGTGTGCAAGCTTCAGCGATCCATCTATGGATTGAAGCAAGCATCACGAAGTTGGAATCTCCGCTTTGATGAGGTGATCAAAGAGTTTGGATTTGTCCAAACTTATGGAGAAGCTTGTATTTACAAGAAAGTGAGTGGGAGCAATGTGGCATTTCTGATATTATATGTGGATGACATATTATTGATCGGAAATGATATAGATCTTTTAAACAGTGTTAAAAGTTATCTAAACAGCAAATTTTCAATGAAGGACCTAGGTGAAGCGTCATACATATTAGGCATAAAGATCTATAGAGATAGATCTAGGCGCCTAATAGGGCTATCGCAAAGTACATACCTTGATAAGATTTTAAAGAAGTTTAAAATGGACGGAAGTAAGAAGGGGTTCTTACCTATGTTGCAAGGCAAGACATTGAGTAAGACTCAAAGTCCGGATTTGGCGGAAGAAAGAGAGATAATGGACAAGGTCCCCTATGCTTCAACCATAGGCTCTATAATGTACGCCATGCTATGTACAAGACCGGATGTGGCACATGCTATTAGTTTGACTAGTAGGTACCAATCGGATCCAGGTTCGGAACACTGGATAGCGATCAAGAATATCCTTAAGTACTTACGAAGAACTAAAGATATGTTTCTTGTATACGGAGGTGAAGAAGAGCTCGTCGCTAAGTGTTATGTTGATGCTAGCTTTGACACCGATCCGGATGACTCTAAGTCTCAATCCGGATACGTATTTCTCATGAATGGCGGAGCGGTTAGTTGGAGGAGCTCCAAACAACCTGTGGTAGCAGGATCAACAACGGAGGCCGAATATGTTGCTGCTTCAGAAGCGGCTCAGGAAGCAGTTTGGATGAAGGAGTTCATATCCGAACAAGGAGTGGTTGCAAACGCGTTGGACCCAATGGTGATCTATTGTGACAACAATGGTGCCATTGCCAATGCCAAAGAACCAAGGTCTCACAAGCATTCCAAGCATATTAAGCGCCGGTTTCACTCCATCCGCGAGCATGTCAAGGATGGAGATATAAAGATTTGTAAAGTACATACGGATCTCAATGTAGCAGATCCGTTGACTAAAACTCTCCCTAGAGCAAAACATGATCAACACCAGAACTCAATGGGTGTTAGATTTATCACTATGTAACTAGATTATTGTCTCTAGTGCAAGTGGGAGACTGAAGGGAATATGCCCTGAGAGGCAATAATAAAGTGTTTATTATGTGTATTCCAAGTATATGATAGATGTTTATTTTACATGCTATAATTGTATTAATACGGAAACATTAATACATGTGTGTTTAATAAACAAACAGAAAGTTCCTAGTTATGCCTCTCTCATAAACTAGCTCGTTGATTAACAAGATGATCAAGGTTTCATGATCATGGACATTGGATGTTGTTAATAACGGGATCACAACATTAGTGTAATGGTGTGATGAACATTCATCCGAAGTATAGCATTACAATCAAAGTCATTGAGTTTATATTGATATAACAACTTACGAAGTGATCCTAATCCTTAGACCATGAGATTATGTCAATCACTAACACCGGAAGAGTTTCTTGATAACATCAAACGTCACACCGTAACAGGGTGATTATAAAGATGGATTCAGAACTAATAAAGTGTTATGTTGAGGCTCATGGATCGAGAGTGGAATTTGTTCATCCCGATGACGGATAGATATACTCTGGGCCCTCTCGGTGATATCACATTGATTAGCTTGCAAGCAAGTGATTTGATCACTAGAATGTTATATCACAGGAACGAGAAAAGAGTGCATGTCGGTAACGAGATCAAACTAGGTATGGAGATACCGATGATCGAATCTCGGACATGTAATATATCGTGAAACAAAGGGATTAAGATACTAGCGTAAAAGGTTCCGACGATCACAACAAAGTCATCGTTGAATGTGTGGGAGTCAGTATGGGTCTCCAGATCCCTCTTCTGATTATTGATCCGAGAGGGGTCTCGATCATGTCCGCATTATTCACGAACCGTAGGGTGACACACTTAAGAGACACCGACATCCAATTGGAGCAAATGTTTCATGCCGAAAGAATGAACAAGCGCAGGAATTTATTTCACTAGATACCGAAACAGGTTTTCGGGTGAAATTGCATAAAGTGGTTATGCATGTGAAATAGAATTCTAGCAAGGGGTTATTTGTGAATGTTTGTCATTAAAGTAATTGACAAAATTCTGAATAAAATAAAAGAGTTTTATTTAATGAGAGTTTGCATTAAATTTGGTGGAAATTTAATGGGAATTTGAGTGGACTTTTGAGTGGAGAAAATTGAAGGGCCATTTTGTGAGTGGAGTGTCCACCCACATGAATGAAGGAGGGGAGGGGGCAGCCCCCATGGCCGGCGGCCACCCCCTTGGGTGCCCCCCTCCTCCTATAAAAGGAGCCCCTCCTCTCACTTGTCTCTCACACCTCCTCGTGAAGGATCTCTCTCCCCCTCTAGAATTTATCCCCCATGGTCTCGGACTAGCGAGATACATGTTCCCGGTGGCTATTCGGCAAGAAAGCGTTGTGCTTCCGCTGCATCGCTGGAGCAAGGAGGCGGAGGTTGCTCGGTGCCTCGAACGTGTGTGCGAGCACGGATGCGCTGCTGATTTGCGGCGCTAGGACTTCCTCTCGATCTTGAGATCGGCAAGAGATCGCTACATCAACCACGAGTTGAACTCGTTAAGCTTTGTCGGTCTTCAAGGGTATGTTCTCTACGGATATACATCCGCCCGTTGTTTGTATCTAGTAGATAGATCTTGGTACATAGTTCCCATCGTAGGAAAATTTTTGTTTTCTATGTTGTGAACCCTACAAGTTGTACACTGACCATACAAGTCTCAAATATTTCTTCACTCAATAGGAATTGAACATGAGGCAGAAGCGTTGGTTGGAACTAATCAAGGATTATGATTTAACAATCAATTACACCCCAGGAAAGGCAAATGTTGTAGCAGATGCTTTAAAAAGAAAAAGTGCAGATATCCAGCCAAGCAATAGGGAGTTACCAAAAGAGTTACAAATGGACTTGGAAAGATTAGAACTTCAATTCATCAGAATAGAGGTTCTTGGAGGATTAGCTACTATGCAGGTAGTTACAGAGCAGAACAGTGGTCTTAAGCAAGAAATTTTTAGGCATCAAGAAGAAGATCGTTTTATTGCTGAGGAAATTCGGAGGATATCTCAAGGGCAAAAATCAATTTTTCGCCTTGGAGATTATGGGTATTTATGGTTTCAAGACCGTCTTTGTGTTCCAGATGTGACTGAGATTAGAAATGTCATACTCAAAGAAGCACATGATACACCATATTCTATACATCCAGGGAGTACTTAGATGTATATGGATTTGAAAGAACTATTCTGGTGGAATAACATGAAAAGGGACATTGCAAAATATGTATCAGAATGCCATACTTGTCAAAGGGTGAAGGCTGAACATCAAAGTCCAGCAAGACCATTACAACCCTTAGAAATTCCTGAATGGAAATGGGAGGAAATGGGCATGGACTTCATTACAGGATTGCCTATGACACCAAAAAGGAAGGATATGATATGGGTAATTGTGGACAGACTTACTAAGAGTGCACATTTCATTCCGGTGAACCAAAAGGATAATGTTGAGAAGTTAGTTGAAGTATATGTTAAAGAGATAGTAAGTAAGCATGGAGTACCCAAAAAGATCGTAACTGATAGGGGATCAGTGTTTACTTCAGCATTTTGGAAGCAATTGCATGAAGCATGGTTCAAAATTAGATTTCAGCATGGCATATCATCCTAAGACAGGAGGTCAAACTGAAAGAACAAATCAAATACTAGAAGACATGTTGAGAGCTTATGCACTAGATTTTGGAGGAACATGGGAAGATCACCTACCATTGGCAGAATTTTCTTATAATAATAGCTATCAGAGTAGTCTGAAGGCAGCTCCATATGAGGTTCTGTATGGAAGGAAGTGTAGATCACCAATATGTTGGTATGAACCTGGAAGAACCAAAGATTTTGCGCCAGATTATATCAAGGAAAGACAAGACATCATTGATAAGATCAGGGATAGACTAAAAACAGCCCAGAGCAAGCAGAAGACTTATGCGGATCAAAGTCGAAGATCATGGCATCCAGAAGTAGGAGATATGGTCTATCTGAAAGTAAGTCCAGTGAAAGGAGTGAAAAGGTTCGGAGTTAAAGGGGAATTGAGTCCAAGATACATCGGACCATTCAAGATACTGAGTCAAAACAGAACTATAGCTTATGCTTTAGAGTTACCATCAAGATTGGCTCAAGTGCATAATGTTTTCCATGTATCACAACTTCGTAAATGTTTAAAAGTTCCAGATGATGCAATCACACATCAAGAGATCGAACTACAAGCAGACCTGACCTATATTGAAAAACCTTGTAAGATTCTAGAAGAAAACTGGAAGAGATTAAGGAATAGAGCAATAAAATATTGCAAGGTACAGTGGGAGCATCACCCTGAAAGGGAAGCCACATGGGAGAAAGAAGAGTATTTAAGAAAAGCTTATCCAGAACTATTCAGGTACATCTCCACAAATGTAGAGGTCCCAACCTTTAATAAGGTAGAGATCCCTGTGTTTACAATGCTAGTCCCTGGATCAATAGCTAGCATCCACAGTTAAGATGTAATATCAAGAAATAAAGGTCATAATACAACTTTATAACCAGGAATAAAATAATTTATTACATCTTACATAGCTCATTTGGCTATCTCATTACAATGCAACAGAAATAACTATAGCATGGGGTCCTTCATCTTCAAAGTGCCACAGGCAATCATGTTGGTTGTAGACTTGTAATCCTAATCAACACACTTCACTAACATCAAACAAACCCGTAACATAATAAGTTACAGCCACAAGGGTCAATACATTTGAATTGTATTGGCAAGTGATACTATGGTAGTATAGTGGAGTCTATCATCTATATGAATTTGGCTAAGTGGAGCTTAGGCTTGCTTTGCTCAAAGTAAATTTTCCTTATCATTTGAAAACACTAAGTTTTTGCTTGATAAAATCACCCAAGGCATCTCCCAATAGAAATTGGTGATCCTTCAACCCTAGTTCAACCACAAGTTTTTAACTTAGAAATTGGGATGAGGAGATTCTCGATAGCTTCCATGTCTTGATTCTCAAATTGTCCTTTACCAGGGACATGGCTAAGTACTTAGATTTTACACTCTATAGAGGTGGTGCACTTTTCCCACAAGACTTGGTTTCACCAAGACAAGATCTTTCAGAAGCCTTCCCTTAGACTAGAATGGACGCGTTCCAACCTATCATCCCCTACCACCAACTGTCCATTTGGCTAAGTTATTGCAACCTATATGATCCAGGCAGATCCCATAATGCCAAGTGGCTGCACTTGAAGCTTCTCAACATTTGACATCTCAAATCTCTTTGTTCCTGGGTGGCCATCCACAAGTGAGATACACAAGGTAAACCATAGAAATGGGCCTCGTGTAACCACTCAACACAAACCATTCCTTCCATTCCACCCAGGTGATTCATTCACTTAGTTGTTTTATTAAACAAAACACAAGTCCTTGACTTACAAACATTCCATAGTATGAATATATTCCACCCTTGTTTTCTACTAGCTAAGCTAAGCATGATAGTAGTACGAATCTTAACTTAGGAAATTTCTACCAAGGTTTTATCTACTAGGATTTCCCATGGCATAGTTTATTCTTAGCAGAAAAAAAATTCATGCAAGTCCTACTTGGAAATATCACTAATGCATAGTGAAAATAATGGGACAAAAGTATGAAGCATCACTTGCCTTTTTGGTAGAGAATATAAGTTCACTCCTTGATCTTGCAATGATCACACTCTTAAAATTCCACTACAATTCAATCAAGCAAGCAAGAATTCAATCTACCATTCAAGCGAACAACACATAAAAAATAGAAACAAAGCAATGCATGCAAGCATGCTAAAGATTGTTTTATTTGGAAAGTGGTTTCTAATATGTTATAAACATTCTAAAACACCTATTGGTCATTTTATATAAGTGGTAAAATCATTTGCAAAAGATTTTACTTATAAGCCATTTTTAAACCAAATCAATATTTTATGTGGTTGAAAATGCTTTTTAGCAAAGTAATAATCTATAGGGTTCACAAATATATTTTTAAATCATAAAACTTTGTGTTTAGGGTCAGAGAGTTTAAATCAAAACATTTTCCCAAAGGGTTTACTCCAAAAGCATTTTCAATATATAAACATTATTTTTATTTGACTAGAAATGTTATAAATCAAAGATTTATTCTTTTGTTTCACAAAATATGTTTTTGAAACCACAAATTGATTTAGATGGTCAGTAGGTTCAAACAATCCATTTGCCCAAAGGTTTTATCACAAAAATAATTTTAGGATGAATTTTATATTCAAATTATGCCTACACAAGTTTCTACAAAAGCAACCATTTTACTAGAAGAAATTCATTAAAAAAAGTGCATGGTTGGAAAGTACTTGTCTTGCTGATTCCATTGATATAAAATTTGAAAAATTTGGACGTGTGGATTGAAAGTTATGAATTTTGCAAGTTTACAAATCCAATAGATTGTAACACCCTCAGAATCGGCCCGATGCAAGTTTTAGCGAAACCCGCCAAACCCGCATAGAAACGATTCAAAGGTTCCCACCAGGCACTTTCGTGCGGGTGGAAAACGAAGTAATAACATTACACAACAGTCCTCGATGGGACCCACAGAACAGATATATATACAACAGCGACTAAATGAGTCAAGAATACAGATATAATACACAAAGATCCAAATCACCTTGAAAATGATAGAGCGTCCGACTACGGACAAGATGCAAATGGGGCTAAGAGCCCTGAAGAATAACCAATGGCGTCCATAACCCTGCCCAGGCCATGCCGGAAGGGTAACCCTGCTAACGACGTCGAAACCTGCTAAAACAAAAGGGGTGCCGACAAAGGGCAAAGGAAAAAGAGGAGCGTCAGTACTGAGGCCAGTACACAGCGAGGCTAGAATTCGGCGGTCCTCGCCTACATCGGTATGGTGGACTGAAGCGGCAGCGCAGCATGCACTAAACATCCTATAGAGACTCGATGCAACTGACGGCTATCAGAGAGGGATAAGAAAGAGCTATTCGGATCCAACCTGAATCTTACACCAAACAAACCCATCCTGGTATTTCCCCCTCGAGACCAAACGAGGAAGTCAACCGAGGAACTCACACCGTTGGCAGTTTTATTTATTCAGTTATCGTTGCAGCAATTACTAGTCATTATACAAATAGTCATCCTGATAAAATAAGCAGTGGGCACTTTTATTTAACCATTCCATTGTAGTTGCAACACTTACTAGTCAGATACAATTAGCATGAGATAACCCAAAACCCAGCAGTTGTTGGTACTTTTATTTATCCATTCCGTTGTAGTTGCAATACTTACTAGTCATGTACAAAGGTCACAAGCGACAACCCAAACAAGCAATTGTTGGCAGTTTTATTTAGCCATTCCATTATAGTAAAGCTGATTACTAGTCATTATAAAGTCAAATTTATAGCACTACTTTAGTTATAGTTGTCTATGATCGAGATACTGTGCTCCAAGTCGTCCATAACCGCGCACACGGCTTTCAGAAAGTTTTAACCCGGCCGGGGTGCACAAATAGCAACACACACACGATCAACCTCGGAAAAACCAAATCAAAACCCAACGAGGCTTTCACGACAAAGCAATCACAGGATTCAGAAATATTTCAGGGGGCCACCCCATTAAGCTACCCGCAACGAAGTTAGCTGACTCCGAGACGGACTCAAGGTTTGCGTCAGTGGCTGTAAACGACTGGGAACCCAAAAATGTGACTGGGCTTGTCGATACCGCGAAAACACTCCGCTTACCTAAATAGTACAGGTGCTCCTCGCACAATCGTAAATAAAGCAGTAAAGCATGGCATAAGTACAGGATAGTAAATAAAACCTCAAACTAGTTTGTGGCCCCAAGAAATAAGAATGAATCAAGCTCTGGCTCAGGGGGGTCCCATAATCCTCCCGGATGTGGATAGCGCGAATATTCAAGGAACAGGTATCAAGTACTCGGGGTCCTACGGGACACAAGTGGACGGTTAACAACCAAATAACATCTATTGCCCACCTGTGCCTCTGCTTACCTACTTCAATTTTAGTTGTTAAACAGTAATTAAAGTAAACGATAATGAAAGCCATGATCATCTCCAACCTTAAACATGCGGCAACACTCCAACAACTGTGGTACTGGATGACACGCAACAGCACTTGAGCAAGCGACTACGACGTGCAAGTCCAACTATCTACCAAGCAACAGGTAATAGGATGTGTCCAAGGCAATATAAGGCTGCAAGGGATATCACGGGTACGAAAACTAGAGCAACGCAACACAGATAGCAATAGATCAACAGGAGGGAATAAAGACTATAAATGCCAAATGGGTAGAAGGGGAAGGGATGCTCGCCTGAAAACATTGCCGACGGTTCATCCAAGATCGGGTCGACACTCGCATCAACTCAACGGCCTTATCCGCGAAGAAGCAGAACACTAGAATAAACACCGGATGCACTATTTAATACTACGGCAAAAGATCGGGCATGATGCATGTATGATGTATGACATGGCAAAGGTGCGATGCGATTAGGCAAGATTAAGCGGAACCGGGGTCCCGACAATTAAATAGATGGTTCATGTTGTTTAGATACCCCGCAATTTAAATGTTGTCTTAACAAGGCAAAATATGACAACGGTTCGATGCACAAATTTAAATGGGGCCAATATAAGACTAGATTTGCCCGCATATGGGCCCCTTATTTAATTAGGTGAATCGGCGTAAGGCCCCCAAACCACATGACAATATGCATGCGAGAATGACAATTTAATATGCAACAATTATATAGATGGCATTTATAAAATAGGGCTCGGGAGAAAGGGTCACACATTAGGGTTCGGCAGATCTTGGGGTTCCAGGGTTCGGGGTTCGGTCTCAGGGTTCGGATCTGGGGTTCGGTCTCGACAAGATCGTTCTCGGATAACGGAGTAGATCTTGGCGTTCTGAGAAGAAGAACTTGGTTCGGCGTCGGAGGCACATCGGAACCGCCCTGGTCGGTGCCGATCTTGTCATTGCGAAGATCTTGTCGGGTCCGCGCCATCGAGTCGGTCTTGGCATTCGGGGCGAAGGGCTTGGCGTGCGACGTCGTCGGCTTCGGTGCGGGAAGGAGGTCTTGCCGTTCCGTGTCGGTGATCTTGGCATCCGGGTTCTCGGCGAGCTCGGTGTCCGGGAAGGAGTACTTGTCGCACCGGGGTCTCGGTGTTCTCGGATCCGATTTGAAGATCTTGGCGTTCGGAGGGGTTTAGGTTCGGGCTTCGGATCCGTGAAGTAGATCTTGTCGATTCCGAGGTTCTTGGTGAGGTACTCGTCAGACTTGTTTGATGGAGGTCACTGAAATCAGATAAGTCGCCACTGATCCATATTCACGCGGTCGCCATTGCAATCATCTTAGCACCGAAACAAAACAGCAGCACACAGGGACCGCGTTGGGGGCGGACACTAGGGGGAGGAAGGCTGGGGAAGGACGTGCGGGGCCTAGGGACAAGGCCACTGGCGGCAGAGGTACTGGCCAGGGGACCCAGGTCGACGACGAGCCGGGGACGGCCATGGCAGAGCAACTCCTGGGAGGAAGCTCGCGGGCGGCGCTTGGCGAGGAGGAGGCGGGCTGCGGACTCGAGTAGAGCGGCGAAGGAGGACGGCCGGAGAGGGGCTGTGGACCGGCATGCTGCGGGGTGCAGACGGGGCCACCGAGAGGCGCGGGCGAGGTGGACCGCGGCGGTTGACACCGGCGCCTGGGGCCCGATGAGGAAGAGGGCGGGCGCGCGGACGATGGAGCGGCCGGCGGCGGACGCGCTTGCAGGCGGTGGCGTGGACGGCTTCCGGCGAGGAGAGGAGGGGCGGTCCGGTGGAGTGGCGGCCGGAGCGAGGGCGGGTCGGGGAGATGGCGAGGAAGGGGCGAGGTGATGAGGTGAGGTGGGTGATGGCCGAGAGCGGGGGCTGCAGGAGGGCGGCGCCGGCTCCAGGGCGACGGCCGGAGGGGAGGAAGGCGGCCTGGTGGCGGAGGCCGATGGCGGTGGGCGCCGGAGACGGGCGGGAGGCGAGGCGAGGGCAGCTCCGGCGAGGCGAGCCCGAGCGGCGGGAGGGGAGGCCCTGGGCGACGCGGCGGAACGGGGGTGGGAGGTGGATGCAGAGGAGAGGGCGGGGTGCGCGGGGAGACAGGCGGCGGGAGGGTGCTGGAGGCCAGGGAGGGCGAGGCGGCCGCGGGCTGGTGGCCGGCGCCGGAGAGGGAGAAGGGCGGGGCGAGCGCGTCGGGTGGGGCAGAGAGGAGGAAGGAGAGAGCGGGGGTTGGGCGACAGGGAGTAGGGTCGGGGTGGGACCCGCGAGGGTGTGTGCGTGGTGTGGGTGGGGCAGAGTGTGTGCGTGGTGTGCTGGCCAGGGAGGGAGTGGGGCTGCGGGTGGGGTCGGTCCAGGGAAGGGTGGGCCCGGTTTGAGGGAGGGAGGAAAAAGGGGATTGGTGAGGTGGCGGTGGGTGTGATGAGGTGGAGGGAAAGGTGAGGTGGAGGGAGGGTATTGGTGGGGATGATGTGGAGGGGGCTGGGTAGACTAGGTTTAGGTAGAAAAGGGTCTAGGTTTTAGGTGGACCGTTTTGAACTGGGGGTGGCCGACTGGGTCGGATCAGCCCGGTTGGCTGCCCCCTAAAAATATTTAAACATTTTATTTAATTAGAACGGGGCGTTTGAAATCTGTGGTTAGTCAAAACAAAATATTCCGGAGACCCGAGTTTTGCGTTTGAACAAAGACGGGGCGTTTAGAAAACAAAAATAGGTTTTTCCGCAAATAGTTTTATGCAAGCAAATGCAAGATGATGACGATGCTCAAATGCAATGTGGCATGATGACATGAGCATGCGGTCATGATGATGCAATGCACAAAAACAACGCGATTTTCTAGTAGTGGTTTTGCGGGATGCCACATAGATCAAATTCTGTTTTTAAAACCAGGGTCTGGCCACGTGGCGCGTTTCTATTCGCCAGTACCGTTTCACGTGGATCGACTAACGTGGGCCGCTGGATCTAATGCAAATCGCACGGCACAGATGCTTTCATACCTCTTCGATAAGTGACTCTATCATAGCCGCGCGATCGTGATCTAACGGTGTACAGGGGCCTGACCAGGACTGAGCGGCGCTAGCGGCGGCGAGTGGCGACGCGCGGTCAGACGGCGGCGGAGCCAGCGATTCATGAAGCGAGAGAGGACGTGGGGTATCTCACCGAGGTCTCCGTGGCACGGGGATGCTCAACTTGCTCGTGTTTGTCGAAGGGGCGCACGGGTTCGACGTGTATTGCTCGTCGGAGTTGCGTCTGTCGACGGCTTCTCTGTTCATCGTCGCTGGCGAAACTGCAGGTCACGAGAAGACGAGTGAAGAGGGTCATTAGATGCGAGGGAGTTTGGCGACCATGCGTGTGTCATCTAGAGAGAGAGGGGACGACGGAACTTACGGGGAGGAGTCGTCGGAATAACGGCAGACGGTGGCGCTGTTTTGGTGGAGACGTTGACGAGCTTGCAGGGCGAGCGCGAGCGGGGGAAGGTACTGGGAGGTTCGCAGGCTGTTGGGGAACGCGCTCGTGTGGTCGAGGGGGCGAGGGCGACGGTGGCTGGCCGGAATTGGAAGAAAGCCTCGTTGGAGAAAGGGGTAGTTGAGGCTGGAATTTCGGCAGCCTAGTGGCCCCGGTCGAGTGATATCTGAGGGGAAAGAAGGAGGAGGGCGAGGCAGTTTAACGTGCGTGATTTGCTGGCCAAATCAACGCGGAAATAACGAGAATTGAAGCGAGCTTAAACGGGCAGAAACTGCCGACGAGGTTAGCGCGGGTGAGGAAGATGACGACGTGGCCGTGGGGTCTGGTTGACAGTGAGAGAGAGAGAGGGGTGAGGTGGGTCCAGGTAGTCAGCGAGTGAGCGGGTCGTTTCTCTGGTGCGAAGCGTTTTCTGCGGGGAGAGAGAGAGTGGGCTGATGTTGGGCTTAGTGGGCCAGGTTGGGTTGGGCTGGTTGGTTCCATTTTTTTGTACTGATTGTTTTTCCCTTTTCTTTTTCTATTTATCTGTTTTGATTTTGTTGAATCATTTCAAACAAAAATTTGAATTCAATTTTCTACCAAACTTTGTGTATATTTAAATACTGTTTATTAATACATTTTAAAGTCAAATTTAGAATATTTATTTTATTCTTTTTAGGGTCTTTTAATTATTTAAAATAGGCCCTTGCATTTATTCAAATAAGATTTAATAATTTTTTCAAACTCCATTTGAAATCTAAATCTTTCCAAATCTTTTCAGTAGGTTTTATTTATTTATTAGGGTGTCAAATAACTCACCTTGAATTATTTGGAAATTTTTTAATATGATTTATTAATCATTTAAGTTGGGTATTTGTCTTTATTCCAATGAAATCAATTATAATTTTAATTCCATAAATTTTATTTAGGTGATTTCCTTGATTCCATTTAAGTTAACTTTTTATCCACTTGGGTAAATTCCAAATTCTATTTTCCCATGTTTTAATTAATCATTTCTAATAGGGATTTTATCTTTATTCAAATAGAATAGGATTTGGTTAATGCCCTTTTATTTAATTTGAAAAATTCTTTATCCATTATTTTATTTGGATTATATTTATTCCATTTGCTTATGGATTAGGTCAATAGTTAATTTGGCCTTTAAATATTCCTCATTTAATATTTCTATCTTTATCTTATAAAATCCATATCTTTTTATTTATAGATCCAAACTTGGCGATTCCAATTTGTATATTTTTATTTAGTATTTGTTTATCCTTTTAAGTCCCTTTAGGACTATTTGCTCACCATTTGGTATGGATTTATAGATAGGTGCTTCATTAGCTTTGGAAATTCAATGTCCTTATCTTATTAATTTCATAAGATTTTATCTATGGCTCCAAATTAAGTGAAACCATCTCCTATGGTTTTATAATATTTCTATTTGTCATTCTTGATCATTTATAAATATTTATTGACAAATTTTACATGGATCCAATCCATGATCTTGGAGATAACTTGGAAATGTTTTTCTTCCATTAGGGTTTTAGGGTTTGGGTTTATTTCCCAAGTGTTTAAATTTCCAGATGCATTTATAAAGATTGAATTTTACTTGATTTGAATTTAGTTAGGTTCAAACATTAACCAAAGTTTGTTCAAGATGGGATTTAAGTTTACATTTAGAAACAAAAAGTTTCTTTTCACCCTAAATTTCAACAATTATTTATTTTGTTTATTTATTTTTCACATTACAAAATTTGGAAAATTTTGGGATGTGACAGGATACCACCCTTAAAATAAATCTCGTCCCGAGATTTGGGAAGGATAGGGTTACAAGTTGGCTCAAAGCAACTAGGGTACTACCACCCTTAAAAATTTTCCAACTAGATTACTTCTTGGCTTGCTTGGGATCTTGTTGAAACCTCTCTGGGCAAACATCTGCATAATGTCCTTTGTTTCAACACTTGAAACATCTGACAAGGCTGAGATCCTTCATAGGCTTTATCTTGTGCTTCATCTTTTCTGGACAATTGCTTGCATAATGTCCTTGGTTACCACAATTGTAACATGTGACAAGATTGAGCTCTTCTTGTATCTTCTGTGGACAAGTTGATACATAATGGCCTAGCTCTTTGCAGTTGTTGCACCACACTTGGATGATTTCCTTATACTTCTTCTTCTTCTCTGGACATTCATTGGCATAGTGTCCCATCTCTTTGCAATGGCAACACCGCACTTGACTTTTGTCCTTCTTCTTCTTGGGTTTCTCCAAAGCTAGGAGTGCTTCTAGTTCATGCTCTTCATATCTTATCTCATAGGTGGGAAAGTTTCCTGGTCTCCTTAATCTTTTCCTTGGGTAATACATATGTCTCCTCTTTGGTCCATCAAACTGAGTCATATTGCATGGAGGTGCAAGCTGAGATTTTCCTTTGTCTTCATGGGGTTTTATAATCTGTTGATGCACTCCACCTTGTTTCCTTTGTTGAACTATGGAATAGATGGGGCATTGGATAGGGACATGATTATTTCCTTCACATAGGAAACAAGTAGCTTGACATGTGAGGCATTGATTAGTTGGATGTTTCTCTTCATAATTTGGGCATTGATCTTCATGCTCTTTGGTAGTGTGATCCTTGTCTCCACAAACATTGCAAGCTTGGGTTCCTTCTAGAATATCATCTTTGATAACCTTGTTGTCACAAATTCTTTCGGAAGGATTGTCTCCCATGTTGATCATTTGATTTGTCACCTTTTGCATCAATTGAGTTTGAGTTTCCAAGAACTTTTGCATGGTTGGGTCTAACTCATTGTTGTTGGCTAAAAACCGAGTTGTCACTTGGTTCAACTGGGTTTGGGTTACTATGAGTTCTCTCATGTTGATCTCTTGGTTGTTGTTGTTGTTGTTGTGACCATCCTTGATATTGGAGTTTCTTGGAGTAGTCATCTGTTTGGGTTGGATTGGGATTAGAATAGGAAAAATATTTCTAAGGAATTAATTCTAATCACACATATCACAATTCACACAAGTAGTGTGCAAGCAATCACAAACAAACATTCCACTCAAACAACAAGTTGCAAGCACATTTTTAGGCAATAAAATATTTTTGCTACACCACATAGGTTGGTGGGTTTGACCTAAACTTAATATGGTGGTCCAACTATATGGTTCACTTGAGAGCATTCCATCCTTCTTAGTTGGTTCTTATTGATCAATATCTTTGTATCCTTGGAGAATTTCTTGCATCTTGGTCACGAAACTTCAAAGGTGATGATGGTTCCTTCTAAGTTGTATTTCCTTAGCCCTCAAACCTTGAGTAACATTCTTGTCTCACTTGTAGTCCTTAGTGATATCCAAGTTGAAGTCCTTGGTGAAAAATAAAGTTAAAGTCATTTGAGTTGGTGAAGTCCTTTGCTCATGTTGAAGTCTTTGCTCATGGTGGAGGCTTTACTCATCAAGTTGAATTAGAAGAGATATAGAACCAAAACCAAAATGGTTGAGGAAAGAGTATACAAGATTGTTTGTAAATAAATTTTCGAACAAATACAACTCCTATTTTCTAAGGGGTTTTGTCCAATCCTAGGGTTACAATCCTACAGGCAACACAGTGCTCTGATACCATCTGTAGAGGTCCCAACCTTTAATAAGGTAGAGATCCCTTTGTTTACAATGCTAGTCCCTGGATAAATAGCTAGCATCCAAAGTTAAGATGTAATATCAAGAAATAAAGGTCATAATACAACTTTATAACCAGGAATAAAATAATTTATTACATCTTACATAGCTCATTTGGATATCTCATTACAATGCAGCAGAAATAACTATAGCATGGGGTCCTTCATCTTCAAAGTGCCACAGGCAATCATGTTGGTTGTAGACTTGTAATCCTAATCAACACACTTCACTAACATCAAACAAACCTGCAACATAATAAGTTACAGCCACAAGGGTCAATACATTTGAATTGTATTGGCAAGTGATACTATGGTAGTATAGTGGAGTCTATCATCTATATGCATTTGGCTAAGTGGAGCTTAGGCTTGCTTTCCTCAAAATAAATTTTCCTTATCATTTGAAAACACTAAGTTTTTGCTTGACAAAATCACCCAAGGCATCTCCCAATAGAAATTGGTGATCCTTCAACCCTTGTTCAACCACAAGTTTTTAACTTAGAAATTGGGATGAGTAGATTCTCGATAGCTTCCATGTCTTGATGCTCAAATTGTCCTTTACCAGGGACATGGCTAAGTACTTAGATTTTACACTCTGCAGAGGTGGTGCACTTTCCCCACAAGACTTGGTTTCACCAAGAGAAGATCTTTCAGAAGCCTTCCCTTAGACCAGAATAGACGCGTTCCAACCTATCATCCCCTACCACCAACTGTCCATTTGGCTAAGTTATTGCAACCTATATGATCCAGGCAGATCCCATAATGCCAAGTGGCTGCACTTGAAGCTTCTCAACATTTGACATCCCAAATCTCTTTGTTCCAGGGTGGCCATCCACAAGTGAGATACACAAGGTAAACCATAGAAATGGGCCTTGTGTAACCACTCAATACAAACCATTCCTTCCATTCCACCCAGGTGATTCATTCACTTAGTTGTTTTATTAAACAAAACACAAGTCCTTGACTTAGAAACATTCCATAGTATGAATATATTCCAACCTTGTTTTCTACTAGCTAAGCTAAGCATGATAGTAGTAGGAATCTTAACTTAGGAAATTTCTACCAAGGTTTCATCTACTAGGATTTCCCATGGCATAGTTTATTCTTAGTAGAAAAAAAAATTCATGCAAGTCCAAATTGGAAATATCACTAATGCATAGTGAAAATAATGGGACAAAAGTATGAAGCATCACTTGCCTTTTTGGTAGAGAATATAAGTTCACTCCTTGATCTTGCAATGATCACACTCTTCAAATTCCACTACAATTCAATCAAGCAAGCAAGAATTCAATCTACCATTCAAGCAAACAACACATAAAAAAATAGAAACAAAGCAATGCATGCAAGCATTCTAAAGATTGTTTTATTTGGAAAGTGGTTTATAATATGTTATAAACATTCTAAAACACCTATTGGTCATTTTATATAAGTGGTAAAATCATTTGCAAAAGATTTTACTTATAAACCATTTTTAAACCAAATCAATATTTTATGTGGTTGAAAATGCTTTTTAGCAAAGTAATAATCTATAGGGTTCACAAATATATTTTTAAATCATAAAACTTTGTGTTTAGGGTCAGAGAGTTTAAATCAAAACATTTTCCCAAAGGGTTTCCTCCAAAAGCATTTTCAATATACAAACATTATTTTTATTTGACTAGAAATGTTCTAAATCAAAGATTTATTTTTTTGTTTCACAAAATATGTTTTTGAAACCACAAGTTGATTTAGATGGTCAGTAGGTTCAAACAATCCATTTGCCCAAAGGTTTTATCACAAAAATAATTTTAGGATGAATTTTATATTCAAATTATGCCTACACAAGTTTCTGCAAAAACAACCATTTTAACAAAAGCAATTCATTAAATAAAGTGCATGGTTGGAAAGTACTTGTCTTGCTGATTCCATTGATATAAAATTTGCAAAATTTGGACGTGTGGATTGAAATTTATGAATTTTGCAAGTTTACAAATCCAATAGATCAAATTCTGTTTTTAAAACCAGAGTCTGGCCACGTGGCGCGTTTCTATTCGCCAGTATCGTTTCGCGTGGATCGACTAACGTGGGCTGCTGGATCTAATGCAAATCGCACGGCACATATGCTTTCATACCTCTTCGATAAGTGACTCTATCATAGCCGCGCGATCGTGATCTAACGGTGTACAGGGGCCTAACCAGGACTGAGCGGCGCTACCGGTGGTGAGTGGCAGCGCGCGGTCAGACGGCGGTGGAGCCAGCGATTCAAGAAGCGAGAGAGGATGTGGAGTATCTCACCGAGGTCGCTATGGCACGGGGATGCTCAACTTGCTCGCGTTTGTCGAAGGGGCGCACGGGTTCGACGTGTATTGCTCGTCGGAGTTGCGTCTGTCGACGGCTTCTCTGTTCGTCGTCGCTGGTGAAACTGCAGGTCACGAGAAGACGAGTGAAGAGGGTCATTATATGCGGGGGAGTTTGGCGACCATGCGTGTGTCATCTGGAGAGAGAGGGGATGACGGAACTTACGGGGAGGAGTCGTCGGAATAACGGCAGACGGTGGCGCTGTTCTGGCGGAGACGTTGCCGAGCTTGCAGGGCAAGCGCGAGGGGGGAGGTACTGGGAGGTTCGCAGGCCGTTGGGGAACGCGCTCGTGTGGTCTAGGGGGCGAGGGGCGACGGTGGCTGGGCGGAATTGGAAGAAAGCCTCGTCGGAGACAGGGGTAGTTGAGGCTGGAATTTGGGCAGCCTAGTGGCTCTGGTCGAGTGAGATCTGAGGGGAAAGAAGGAGGAAGGCGAGGCGATTTAACGTGCGTGATTTGCTGGCCAAATCAACGCGGAAATAACGAGGATTGAAGCGAGCTTAAACGGGCAGAAACTGCCGGCGAGGTTAGCGCGGGTGAGGAAGATGACGACGTGGCCGTGGGGTCAGGTTGACAATGAGAGAGAGAGGGGTGAGGTGGGTCCAGGTAGTCATCGAGTGAGCGGGTCGTTTCTCTGGTGCGAAGCGTTTTCTGCGGGGAGAGAGAGAGTGGGCTGATGTTGGGCTTAGTGGGCCAGGTTGGGTTGGGCTGGTTGGTTCCATTTTTTTTTATACTGATTGTTTTTCTCTTTTCTTTTTCTATTTACCTGTTTTGATTTTGTTTAATCATTTCAAACAATAATTTGAATTCAATTTTCTACCAAACTTTGTGTATATTTAAATACTGTTTATTAATATATTTTAAAGTCAAAATTAGAATATTTCTTTTATTCTTTTTAGGGTCTTTTAATTATTTAAAATAGGCCCTTGCATTTATTCAAATAAGATTTAATAATGTTTTCAAACTCCATTTGAAATCTAAATCTTTCCAAATCTTTTTAATAGGTTTTATTTATTTATGAGTAAAGTCCAATATGAACCCTGAACTCATACAGGGTAGCGAAATTAAACCTTAAACTCTGAATCCCTAAAGTTCACACACCAAACTTGCCCATCCCGGTCTATCCCGGACCCTCGATCTCTTTTCTGCTCCAGAAAAAATAAGTCATAAACTAAAAAAATAGGTACTCTCACCAACACCTATGGCCCACATGTCATATTCATCTTCAACCTCTTCTGACCCAATCTATCTGATTTCTCTCCTCGATCCTAACAGGGCCTAAAGTGGTGTTCCTTCGCCCATCCATTCACTAGCACCAACAGCTCAGCGATGCCCCCAGCCCGCCTAAACGCCAGCAGCCAACCCTGCAGAAGGTGGCGCCTCCATGTCCCCCATCTCTAGGTTCGACGACGGGGCCGACGGCGAGATGAGCGGGGCCAGGAATAGCAGCTCCCCGAGTGAGGAGAGAGAGAGAGAGAGAGAGAGAGAGAGAGAGAGAGAGAGAGAGAGAGAGAGAGAGAGATTGGCGAAATGTCCTCTAATCCCCGAGTGAGCCGATCAATTCGTCCACTAATCCCGCACTAAAGTGAGGTTTACTTCCGGCGGCCCCATCTTGACGATGGTGACCAGTACATAGCTATTTGCTTCTTGGCCATCAAGATTCATAAGCTAGCTACGCCTGTTCGGGCTGATCGTTCTTGTATAATGTGTGTTCGTGTTGTGTGATAGCTTGTCAATTAATCAGATCAAGTGCCATCTGGCCAGATTTGTACCGAACAAATCAATCAATCTAGGAGTATTACATTTAGCGTTGCACAGTAGTCTCGGCAAGGACCGCGTTACGTCCATGAGAAGTTGAAGCCCAGGCGCATTGGGCAATACCACACCACCGCCGTCCCTGGTGGCGGCCGGCACGCGTATCCCGCCAGGAGTTCGTCATCGCCGGACAAGCAGGTCCAGCGCCGTGTTTTGCGCGGCGGAAGTTGCCAGTTCCTGCGGTCTGGGATGCTATTTTTTCGCGAGAGGGATCTGACGCATGGGTCTACATGTCAGCGAGACTGGCGAGTTATCCCGGTCAGGATCTTTGCTTTCCTTGTGCTGCAAACAGGTCTAAGGGTGAAATTGATCGGGATTTGTTAGTTCGGTGTGCTAACTTTAAGGATTTGAAGTTCGGGGTTTGATTTCGCCAATCTCTACAAATACAAGGTTTAGAATGGACTTTACTCTTTATTTATTAGGGTGTCAAATAACTCACCTTGAATTATTTGGAAAAATTTTAATATGATTTATTAATCATTTAATTTGGGTATTTGTCTTTATTCCAATGAAATCAATTATAATTTTAATTCCATAAATTTTATTTAGGTGATTTCCTTGATTCTATTTAAGTTAACTTTTTATCCACTTGGGTAAATTCCAAATTCTATTTTCCCATGTTTTAATTAATCATTTCTAATAGGGATTTTATCTTTATTCAAATAGATTAGGATTTGGTTAATGCCCTTTTATTTAATTTGAAAAATTCTTTATCCATTATTTTATGTGGATTATATTTATTCCATTTGATTATGGATTAGGTCAAGAGTAAATTTGGCCTTTAAATATTCCTCATTTAATATTTCTATCTTTATCTTATAAAATCCATATCTTTTTATTTATAGATCCAAACTTGGTGATTCCAATTTGTATATTTTTATTTAGTATTTGTTTATCCTTTTAAATCCCTTTAGGACTATTTGCTCACCATTTGGTATGGATTTCTAGATAGGTGCTTCATTAGCTTTGGAAATTCAATTTCCTTATCTTATTAATTTCATAAGATTTTATCTATGGCTCCAAATTAAGTGAAACCATCTCCTATGGTTTTATAATATTTCTATTTGTCATTCTTGATCATTTATAAATATTTATTGACAAATTTTATATGGATCCAATCCATGATCTAGGAGATAACTTGGAAATGTTTTTCTTCCATTAGGGTTTTAGGGTTTGGGTTTATTTCCCAAGTGTTTAAATTTCCAGATGCATTTATGAAGATTGCATTTTACTTGATTTGAATTTAGTTAGGTTCAAACATTGACCAAAGTTTGTTCAAGATGGGATTTAAGTTTCCATTTAGAAACAAAAAGTTTCTTTTCACCCTAAATTTCAACAATTATTTATTTTGTTTATTTATTTTTCACATTACAAAATTTGGAAAATTTTGGGATGTGACAACAAACTTCGGGACGAAGTTTAATTTAAGGGGGGGAAGTCTGTAACATCCCAGCATTTAGGACCTAACGAAGGGTAGATTAAGGAATATGGAATGTTGCATGCATCTATTTGTGAAAATGTGGTAAAATTTTCGCCAAGTAAAAACCTAAGTGATCAATGTTTCTTTCATACTTTGAGATTAGGTTTAGTCTTAAAGGATGATTGTTATAAACTTTGAGATGATCTTAAGGAGTTATGTGTTTTCAAATGGATTTGAAATATTAGACTTGAGTGTTTGAATTATAATTCAAATGAATTAGATATAAGTTTTGAATCTTAATTCAATTAAGAGATAAATATTACAACTTGAATTCTATCCAAAGAAAAACAATAATGAATATAAATTTTATTTCTTATCATCAATATATATAATCAAGTTATAAAATTATAACTTATTTGAATCATCCACATAACTTACAAAAGTAAATATACAAAGAATAGGAATATTCTTTATTAATAATAATATAATCTTTATTACAAGTGATTAAAATAAAGATTACAATAATAATAAAATAAAATTACAAAAGAATAAGAAAATTACATTGGAATATTTACTAACTATCCTATATCTAAATCTAAACTAAATCTTCATCTTTATCTTTGTACCTGCAAAACAAAGACTAGAAAAAAACAAAAGAAGATTAGTGTTAGTATTATTTCTCTCAGACATGAGAGTGAAATGCACTTGACAAATTCATCATTGAGACATTTAAAAAAGGGGCAAGTTTCAACAATATGAAAGAATTCATCTTTCATAAATTCAAAGCAAGAAGTCAAATGACAGAGAAGAGGGACAAATTCACCAGCCAGGTGAAAGTAATCTGGTAAGAGTAAGTTCAAAAATTCTGAACATATCCACAAGTGCATAGCAAGTACACAGGCAGGACACACACCAGCATGCATGTGGTGTGTTGTCAAGCTCATAGAGCAACTCAATCTCACAAAACCACAAGTACAACCGTGGGAGGCACTAGTGCATCACTCCACTTCACAACACACAAGAACAACCAGTGTAGACAGCAGCTAAAACAAGCACCACAACTAGCAACCAAACCAACTAAGTATCAATCAAACATCACCAGGATGGTGACATAAGGAGGGGGATGGATCAGGTGGATAACAAGATCAAGCCAGGAGCTAGGAGGAGTAGGGTCGGCTCATGATCAAGCACCGGAATCCAGCCAAACCAAATCAAGATCATCATCACCAACTTACTACACCATCATCAGAATTTTTGGTGAGTTTCATAAAACCTTCACATGATCTAATCATATTATTCAGAGAGAAACGTGTGTTGTTTTATAAAACAAAACATCAGAAAGCACCCAAGTGGGGTGAATCCATCATAGGGATTTTTAAAACTCTAAAGGCAAACAACACAATACCAGGATACAACCAGAGCTCAGAGCAACATCCTTGCTCTGGTTGTCAAACTTCATTTTACCATTCAATCATGCATATACCCATGATCTATTCCTAGGCACATCCCTAAAGGAAGGGTAGCACCCTAGAAACAAATCTTTGGATCCATAACATGATCAAGCTCACTATCATTTTTCCAAGCTTTGATTCAATCAAGAATAACTGGTACCACTACCAGGACTATCTGGATGAACCAATTAGATAAGATCTAAATCCCTAAGCCTCAGACCAACCTCATTGGTCTTAGGGAATTCAGATAAGAGCATTTCTATTTGTCTTACAAAGCCAAGATTGTCTTAAACATAAACTAACCAAATCCATGGTTTAGAATTAAACTTGTGTGCCATACATGATGGTGTCAGAAGAACAATCCATTATGAATCAGGAAAGACAGTAAATCATCATAGATTCAGACAATCAACTAACTAATCATTTTCCTGTTAACACAAATCATAACTAGGATATTCCTATGATACACTTCACTGTTTGAGACCACATGTTAATTTCCAAGCTAACAGCACTAAGATAGTAGCTGTATCTTAACATAATCATGACCATGAATCAAATAAATAGTGTAAAGCTATCAAGTCATTGGCTTTACCAAGCATGCTTCCCATACAACCATATCATCTGAATCAGATGCAATCTAAGCACCAAATCATCTAGTAAGCCACCAGGAACATCATCTATCATTTTATGCAACAAGCCTCAGGCCAATAATCATTTAGCATGAATACAGATCAACCAAACATGATTCAAATCATCCAATACATGATCAATCACATAACAGGAACCCTCAATGGATAATCATCCTAAACTGAATCAGACAATAGACAGAGAGGACATGTAACATACCAAAAATACTAAGATTGGATCATCAAATTCTAATCATCAAAATTAGGGTTAACAAAAACTTTTCTAAATGAAATCATGAATGCATCATATGTGTATGCATGGATTTTGAAATCCTTTAAAACCACCTTGTTTGTTTGTTCCATTGCTTGTAAAATGTTTCTTAGGTGAAATAAACATCATCTAAAACATTTCCCACACTTTTCCTAAATACAAGTAAATCAAAACACATATATGAAATGAATGGTCATTTTGGCCAATTTAACTCCCATGCCTACTTTGGCTGTCTCAAACTTGCAGAACCTAACAGAAACTTTTCTGGATCTTTGCACCCCTTGAATGTGCCCATAACTAGGTATCAAGGCCTACTTTGTGATCATCCAGAAACTTTCAAATGCATAGTTTAAATGACAATTCAAAATTAAATCTTTATCATATGGGAAGATCCCACTTTTTGAAAAACCACTCAAACAAGGTCAACTTTCAAAACCCAAGCATCTGCAGACTCACCAGCACCAATCTAGCAAACCCACCAAAAATCATTTCAAAATTCAAAACTTGAATTCATGCGGCCATTTCATCAAACAGGTTGCAGACACAAATCAAACAAACATCAAACACTATTGTGAGCAGTGATTCTTGCCTAACTGGTTCCCCATTTAGCTCACACACAACTCAGTAGATCATCTAGGAAGATTAGCCAGGCACTAGCACCACTGTGAGCTTGCCATTATCATCAATGGTGAATAGCCGAGCACCCTCTTGCCACCCCATAGTCGACAGCAAGCTAGGAGCAGCAGCAAGCCTAGCCAGCATGTCTGGGAGGCAGCCCACCGTCCACCGCCACTCACTGTCCCAGCCGCGAGCGTTGCCAAGCTCTGGACCATAGGCACAAGCCGCGCCCAGACCATGCCGAGCGTGCGCCAGAGCGCCACCCTCGACCATCGCCCACAGACCGCGCGCCGCCCTTGCCGCGTGCATACACAATCCCCACCGACCCAGGAGACCGCAAGACATCCCCGTTTGCCGCCCCGTGCCGCACAGCCACCGCCCACCGTCGAAGACGCCGCCTCTGCCGCGCAGAGCACCGCTCGTTCTAGACCAAACCACACCGCCCCATGCCTCGAGACCATGTCGTTGAGCATCACCAGGAGACACCGCACCGTCCCCTACCCTTGCCCATACCATTAGCCGCCTGTAACCTCGCCCCCGACGAGCTCACCGTGCGCCCCGACGGTCCCCTCGCTCGACTATAAATAGAGGCCACCCCCGCACGATTTCTTCACACCATCTCACTCCCCTCTCCTCACTGATCGTGCCACACCATTCTCAGAGCAAGGCGAGCACCACCTCGCCAGAATTTCACTAGAGCCTGCCGCTGCCGGAGAAGAAGGGAGCCAGCGATTGGAGCCGCCCCAGGAGCTGCCGCGACCACCCCTGAGTTCGCCGTCGTCGACTTCGTCGTTCGCCCGCCTCGCCGACCCTCGCCAGCACCCCGGTGAGCCCCCAGCAACCCTCACTGGCCGCGCTAGGTTTCGTTCTCGCCGGAGTTGTCTCGCGTCGACGATGACTCCCAGCCGTTAGATTGGAAATAGATCGAACGATCCACGTCGCCCCATACCGCTTCGCCCAGCCCCGTGTCACTGACGAGTGGGGACACCCACTTAAGCAGCCCGCGGGAGCACTGCGCTTAGCAGGCCGGCCCAGTAACTTTTCCCGCGCAAGCCCAGTTATTCAAATTAAACCTTTTTTCTATTTTAATTCAAACACACTTCTGTATCCAACTTCAAAAATCAACCCAGATCGATTCAGTGCACCAAATTGAATGAAACCAATTTTGTTGGAAAGGTCTGTGAATGCTGAATCCAAGCTCGTTGGATTCAAGTCATTTGGATCTATAGATCGCCCATGGTAAAAATAACAAGGCAGAAGCTTTTCTGCATTCAAACATTTTTCAAATTTAAACCATAATAGCTTTTGAGTTTATTCCAACTCTCAAAAATCACATTTAACCATACCTTTCAGAATATATAAAAATATATAGGTTTACTTGCAGAAATAATATTCAAGTAATAAAATAATGCTACATAAGCATTTCTAGCCACTTTAATTAATTAAAATAAAAGGGTAAAACCTTATTAAATTGTGACACTACTTTAAATAACATTCCCATGGACTACAATATGTGGTGATGACATGTGTCAACATGATCCAATGTTGGGTTTGGAGAATATAAAATGTTAAGTAGTTTTTCAATGAGTAGAAATTACTTTTCTAAAAATAAAAAGATTTAAACCAAGCCTTAACCTTGTAATGTTAGGGATGATGCTAGATCATCCATAGGACCCTTGTGTGTGATGATTGCAAGTAGTTAAGTATTGTTTGGTGATTGTGTACCTCGTATTTATTCATAGACGCTAGTACCGACCAAGGATACGAGGAGGAAGGAGGATACTACGAAGAAGAAGCCGAGGAGAACTTCAACCACTTCTCTACACAAGGCAAGCTAGTAACCCTGCAAGCTAAAACTTGCAAGACACTCTACTTTAGCAAGCTTATACTGATATTGATGCAAGCTGATACTATACCTACGCAAGCCTTACTAATCAAGTTGACCTATGCAAGCTAACCCTTGCAAGATACCCTACTGATGCAACAAAACCATACTTGTTCTATGACTACTATATGCCTTAAGCATATGTGATCATACCCACTTGATAAACCAATCCCAGATTTATGTGCAAGCTCCTTACGCTATTTCTTTATCAAAGCTTACTTAGAGTTTACTAAAGTGACTGGTAGATTTTGGAAAGATGCTGAAGGTTGCATAAAGAGCATAAAATTTGGCCTAAGTTAGAGACCTTGACATCAGCCTGAGACATGAGGTTGTACTTAGTTGAAACTCCACTAGTTACCACCCCTCATCATTACTACCCCCACCTGTACATGCTAGTGCTAAGCATAAAACTTGATCAACTTTTAGATGGGAATATTTGGTGGAAAAATGGTTATGAAAACCTTGGAATGATGGATCATTCTATTGAAATTTTTTGGACATGTGTTTCCAAACACTTGAGAATTTTGGTGATAAAAATGTTGAGGCATGAGCCTTAGCCCTTTATAAAACTGATGGTTGTCTGGATGCGATACCATTCCAATTTTTTTCGTACAACCACATGTAACACCCTCAGAATCGGCCCTATGCAAGTTTTAGCGAAACCCGCCAAACCCGCATAGAAACGATTCAAAGGTGCCCACCAGGCACTTTCGTGCGGGTGGAAAACGAAGTAATAACATTACACAACAGTCCTCGATGGGACCCACAGAACAGATATATATACAACACGACTCCATGAGTCAAGAATACAGATATACAGAACAAAGATCCAAATCACCTTGAAAACGATAGAGCGTCCAGCTACGGACAAGATGCAAATGGGGCTAAGAGCCCTAAAGAATAACCAATGGCGTCCATAACCCTGCCCAGGCCAAGCCGGAAGGGTAACCCTGCTAACGACGCCGAATCCTGCTAAAACAAAAGGGGTGCCGACAAAGGGCAAAGGAAAAAGAGGAGCGTCAGTACTGAGGCCAGTACACGGCGAGGCTAGAATTCGGCGGTCCTCGCCTACATAGGTATGGTGGACTGAAGCGGCAGCGCAGCATGCACTAAACAACCTATAGAGACTCGATACAACTAGCGGCTATCAGAGAGGGGTAAGAAAGACCTATTCGGAACCAACCTGATGCGACCACCAAAACATACCCATCCTGGCATTTCCCCCTCGAGACCAAACGAGGAAGTCAACCGCGGAACTCACAAAGTTGGCAGTTTTACTCATTCCGATATAGTGGCGGCAATTACTAGTCAGGTATAGATAGTCATCCTGATATAATAAGCAGTGCGCAATTTTAGTTAACCATTCCGTTGTAGTTGCGACACTTACTAGTCAAATACCATTAGCATGAGATATCCCAAAACCCAGCAGTTGTTGGTACTTTTATTCAGTCATTCCGTTGTAGTGAAGCTGATTACTAGTCATATCGGATACAAGTCAAATTATAATAGTAAACTTTAGTTATAGTTGTCTATGATCAAGCACTGTGCTCCAAGTCGTCCATAACCGCAGACACGGCTTCTCGAAAAGATTTAAACCCTGCAGGGGTGCACCAAAGTATCCACACGCACTTCGACCCTTTTTGCCAGATCAATTAACATACACCCATCGGTATGTCGGCGGGGCCTAAGTCATGACGTTTCCCAGACCCAAAGCAAGCACGGGGGCCACCCCACTAAGTCTACCCGCAACGAAGTCGGCCGGTCTCCGAGACGGACTCAGGGTTTGGGTGGACGGCTGTGAACGACTGGGAACCCGAAAACTCGGGCTTGTCGACACCGCGAAAACGTGTCCCAATCCTAAACAGTACAGGTGCTATCCATCGCACAATTTAAATAAAGCAGTAAAGCATGGCATAAGTACAGAATAGTAATAAAGCCCCAAACTAATTGTGGCCCCCAGTACAGTACTTTGAAATCAGGTACTAAATCGATGGGGTGCCCATACATCCCACATGTGGTTAGCGCGCTCGATCTCAGAACAGGTGTCAAGAACTCGGGGTCCTACGGGACACAAGTGGACGGTTAACAACCAAATAACATCTATTGCCCACCTATGCCTCTGCTTACCTACTTCAATTTTAGTTGTTAAACAATAATTAAAGTCTTGAACATCTCCAACAATAAACACACGGCAATACTCCAACAACTGTGGTACTTGACGACACGCGACAGCACTTGAGCAAGCGACTACGACGCGCAGGTCCAACTATCTACCAATCAACAGGTAATAGGAGGTGTCCAAGGAAATATAAGGCTGCAAGGGATATCACGGGAACGAAAACTAGAGCAATGCAACACAGATAGCAATAGATCAACAGGAGGGAATAAATACTATAAAAGTAAGATAGGTAGAAAGGGGGAGATGCTCGCCTGAAAACATTGTCGAAGGTTCATCTGAAGGTCGGGTCGACACTCGCATCAACTCAACGGCCTTATCCGCGAAGAAGCAAAACACTAGAATAAACACCGGATGCACTATTTAATACTACGGCAAAAGATCGGCATGATGCATGTATGATGTGTGGCATGGCAAAGATGCGATGCAATTAGGCAAAATTAAGCGGAACCGGGGTCCCGACAATTAATTAAATGGTTCAAGTTGTTTAGAAACCCCCGCAATTTAAATGTTGTCTTAACATGGCAAAAGATAGCACCGGTTCGCTACACAAATTTAAATAAGGCCAATATAAGACTAAATTTGTCCGCATATGGGCCCCATATTTAATTATAAGGTGAATCGGTATAAGGCCCCCAAACCACAGACAAGTATGCATGCATGAACAATTTAATATGCATCAGATATGTCATTTATAAAATAGGGTCTCGGCAAAGAGGTCACACATCTGGGTTCGGACGATCTTGGGGTTTGATGGGTTCGGGGTCGGGTCTCAGGGTTCAGGGTTCGACGGGATCGGTCTTGGCGTTCAGGGTGAAGATCTTGGCGTTCCGCGGCGAAGGACTTGGTTCGGCGTCGGGGCGCATCGGATTCGCCCTGGTCGATGTCGATCTTGTCGCATCCGTGGTCCTCGGGTCCGTGTAGACGGTCATGGCGCTCAAGGTGGCGAACTCGGTGTTCTGATTGGAGATCTTGGCATTTTCGACCGGTCTTCAGGGTCTCGGTCATCGGATCTGTGAAGGAGAACTTGTCGGTCCTAGGTTCCATGTCGGCATCCTCGGTGTCCCGCGGTGAAGTGCTTGTTGTTTTTGTGGCGAGCTTGGCGGTCATCGGGTTCGGCGTCGATGGTCGTTGGCGAACTTGGGGTGCATCAAGACGGGCCATAGGGAACACAAGCAGATCCCCATGGCACACCTACACGAGCACACACAGACGCACGCACGTACATCGAGCGAGGGGCCGAAGGGGTAACAAATCGAATCATGGCAGAAACGGAGTGGACGAATCCATGAAGGGGCGGCACAGATAGCATGGACGGGGCGAGCTCGGCTGGAGGACGGCGACGCGCGGAGCCTGGGTCGCAGGGAGGCCGGGCGAAGTTGGTTCGGAGGAGGGTGGGGCTGAGAGCGGCACGGCGGTGAGGTGCGGGGCCGACGAGGAGGCCAAGGAAGAAGGGCGGGGTCGGGGGAGCGGAGGAGCCCGCGACTGGAGGCGCCGGGCGCGGCGGCGGCGGCCCGCGGTGGTTGGAGCAGAGGGGTCCGGCGGCTCGAGCGGGGGCGGCTGGAGGCGCTGGAGGCCGAGGTGGGCTCCTGGCGGCGAGGTCAGGTCGGGGGGGCCTCCCGTCGGCGGCGGCGCTGGGCCAGGAGGAGGGGGGCGCCAGGGAGAACGGCGGCGGGCGGCGAGGCAGAAGGAGAGCAGAGGAGCGGCCCCGGCGAGGACCGGAGGGGTCGGGGCAGAGGCCGGCGGGAGGAGGGGGTCGGCGAGCCTGGCGGGGCGGAGGCAGGTGGAGGCGAGGTCGGCCTGGGGGCGAGCGGGCAGAGAGGAGAGGAGGGGAGGGGAGGTTGGGGACGCGTCGGTGGGGGCGAGGGGTGGGACCGGACGCGCGTCGGTGGGCTGGTTGCTGCGGGTGGGGCCAGGGAAAGGTGGGGGCGGGGTGCTGGCAAGTGGGGCCAGGGGGAAGAGAGAGAGGGGGTGCGGTGAGTGAGGAAGTGGTGGGCCAGAGAGGGTGGGTCCAGGTTGTAAGGGAGAGGGGGTAGGTGGGTGCTAGGTGAGAGAGAGAGAGAGAGGGGTGTAGGTGGGGGCTGTGGATTGGTGAGGTGGCTGGGCTGAGGGTGAGGTGGAGGGACGGTGAGGTGGCGGGCACTGGTTGGTGGGTAGACTAGGATTGGGTGGGAATAGATTTAGGTGGACCGTTTTATTCTGGGGGTGGCCGACTAGGTCGGATCGGCCCGGTTGGCTGCCCCCCTAAAAATAATTAAATATTTTATTCAATTAAAACGGGGCGTTTGAAATCTGTGGTTAGACAAAACAAAATATTCCGGAGATCCGGGTTTTGCGTTTGAACAAAGACGGGGCGTTTAGAAAACAAAAATAGGTTTTTTCCGAAAATAGTTTTATGCAAGCAAATGCAAGATGATGACGATGATCAAATGCAATGTGGCATGATGACATGAGCATGCGGCCATGATGATGCAATGCACAAAAACAACGCGATTTTCTAGTAGCGGTTTTGCGGGATGCCACAATTCGACACCACTAACAATGGATCTCGCCCTCGAGATCCGCCTCATGGTACCGGAAAGAGGTCGGTGATCTGCATCTTCTCGCTTCATGTAGATCCTCGCGACACCACTAACAAGAGGTCGTTGTCCGTGATCGTCGAGAGAACACTCTGGAAACAAAAGGTCGAAGGTAGAGGTATCAACAAATACAGCCACCTCTAACTCCGATAGAAAGAGAGAACCGATGCATTCTCATCCACTTCGATGTACACAAGCGAATAGAGTGAGTAGTCGGCATGGGGGCCAATCCATCACGCACCCAAACTATTACTCTGCACAATCAGTAGAAAAGCGTGCAACCATTCTCGGAATCAGACTGAAGATCTCGATAATCGAGGTTCAGAAACAAAGGAGTGATGCGGACTCTGCATCGGATATGGCATAGATGATGTTGTCGCGTCGGAAACATCGGAAGGCACAAACAAGGAACAAAGAATGGTACCACAGTAGACGGATTCCTCAGACAGCATGAACACCGGATGGTAGAACACCGTTATCAAAGGAGGAAGCGAAACCCTGAAGGTACGACGGAACCCAACCACGAGAAATCCTGGACTTGAAGAAAGGTGAGAGAGTGGATTCAAAACACGCAGAGGTGAGAGGAGAGCAGCAGAGGGGTAAGGAGTAAAATCAGACCTAATCAGAACTATCCAACCGATTTTGCAAAAATATTTTTGACACTCTACTTCGGCCGTTAGCTAGGTTATCCTACAGGCTGGACTTGTGGGGTATCGCAACTGCTGAGCTCTGATACCACTCTGTAACACCCTCAGAATCGGCCCTATGCAAGTTTTAGCGAAACCCGCCAAACCCACATAGAAACGATTCAAAGGTGCCCACCAGGCACTTTCGTGCGGGTGGAAAACGAAGTAATAACATTACACAACAGTCCTCGATGGGACCCACAGAACAGATATATATACAACACGACTCCATGAGTCAAGAATACAGATATACAGAACAAAGATCCAAATCACCTTGAAAACGATAGAGCGTCTAGCTACGGAGAAGATTCAAATGGGGCTAAGAGCCCTGAAGAATAACCAATGGCGTCCATAACCCTGCCCAGGCCAAGCCAGAAGGGTAACCCTGCTAACGACGCCGAATCCTGCTAAAACAAAAGGGGTGTCGACAAAGGGCAAAGGAAAAAGAGGAGCGTCAGTACTGAGGCCAGTACACGGCGAGGCTAGAATTCGGCGGTCCTCGCCTACATAGGTATGGTGGACTGAAGCGGCAGCGCAGCATGCACTAAACAACCTATAGAGACTCGATACAACTAGCGGCTATCAGAGAGGGGTAAGAAAGACCTATTCGGAACCAACCTGATGCGACCACCAAAACATACCCATCCTGGCATTTCCCCCTCGAGACCAAACGAGGAAGTCAACCGCGGAACTCACACAGTTGGCAGTTTTACTCATTCCGTTATAGTGGCGGCAATTACTAGTCAGGTATAGATAGTCATCCTGATATAATAAGCAGTGGGCAATTTTAGTTAACCATTCCGTTGTAGTTGCGACACTTACTAGTCAAATACCATTAGCATGAGATATCCCAAAACCCAGCAGTTGTTGGTACTTTATTCAGCCATTCCGTTGTAGTGAAGCTGATTACTAGTCATATCGGATACAAGTCAAATTATAACAGTAAACTTTAGTTATAGTTGTCTATGATCAAGCACTGTGCTCCAAGTCGTCCATAACCGCGGACACGGCTTCTCGAAAAGATTTAAACCCTGCAGGGGTGCACCAAAGTATCCACACGCACTTCGACCCTTTTTGCCAGATCAATTAACATACACCCATCGGTATGTCGGCGGGGCCTAAGTCATGACGTTTCCCAGACCCAAAGCAAGCACGGGGGCCACCCCACTAAGTCTACCCGCAACAAAGTCGGCCGGTCTCCGAGATGGACTCAGGGTTTGGGTGGACGGCTGTGAACGACTGGGAACCCGAAAACTCGGGCTTGTCGACACCGCGAAAACGTGTCCCGATCCTAAACAGTACAGGTGCTATCCATCGCACAATTTAAATAAAGCAGTAAAGCATGGCATAAGTACAGAATAGTAATAAAGCCCCAAACTAATTGTGGCCCCCA
Source organism: Avena sativa (assembly GCA_916181665.1). Taxonomy (NCBI): domain Eukaryota; kingdom Viridiplantae; phylum Streptophyta; class Magnoliopsida; order Poales; family Poaceae; genus Avena; species Avena sativa. The sequence goes on along the minus strand of OV702281.1, from coordinate 409,177,874 downwards.
GTACAGTACTTTGAAATCAGGTACTAAATCGATGGGGTGCCCATACATCCCACATGTGGTTAGCGCGCTCGATCTCGGAACAGGTGTCAAGAACTCGGGGTCCTACGGGACACAAGTGGACGGTTAACAACCAAATAACATCTATTGCCCACCTGTGCCTCTGCTTACCTACTTCAATTTTAGTTGTTAAACAGTAATTAAAGTCTTGAACATCTCCAACAATAAACACACGGCAATACTCCAACAACTGTGGTACTTGACGACACGCGACAGCACTTGAGCAAGCGATTACGACGCGCAGGTCCAACTATCTACCAATCAACAGGTAATAGGAGGTGTCCAAGGCAATATAAGGCTGCAAGGGATATCACGGGAACGAAAACTAGAGCAACGCAACACAGATAGCAATAGATCAATAGGAGGGAATAAATACTATAAAAGTAAGATAGGTAGAAAGGGGGAGATGCTCGCCTGAAAACATTGTCGAAGGTTCATCCGAAGGTCGGGTCGACACTCGCATCAACTCAACGGCCTTATCCGCGAAGAAGCAAAACACTAGAATAAACACCGGATGCACTATTTAATACTACGGCAAAAGATCGGCATGATGCATGTATGATGTGTGGCATGGCAAAGATGCAATGCAATTAGGCAAAATTAAGCGGAACCGGGGTCCCGACAATTAATTAAATGGTTCAAGTTGTTTAGAAACCCCCGCAATTTAAACGTTGTCTTAACATGGCAAAAGATAGCACCGGTTCGCTACACAAATTTAAATAAGGCCAATATAAGACTAAATTTGTCCGCATATGGGCCCCATATTTAATTAAGGTGAATCGGCATAAGGCCCCCAAACCACAGACAAGTATGCATGCATGAACAAATTAATATGCATCAGATATGTCATTTATAAAATAGGGTCTCGGCAAAGAGGTCACACATCTAGGTTCGGACGATCTTGGGGTTCGATGGGTTCGGGGTCGGGTCTCAGGGTTCAGGGTTCGACGGGATCGGTCTTGGCGTTCGGGGTGAATATCTTGGCGTTCCGCGGCGAAGGACTTGGTTCGGCGTCGGGGCGCATCGGATTCGCCCTGGTCGATGTCGATCTTGTCGCATCCGTGGTCCTCGGGTCCGTGTAGGTCATGGCGTTCAAGGTGGCGAACTTGGCGTTCTGATTGGATATCTTGGCGTTTTCGACCGGTCTTCAGGGTCTCGGTCATCGGATATGTGAAGGAGAACTTGTCGGTCCTAGGTTCCATGTCGGCATCCTCGGTGTCCCGCGGTGAAGTGCTTGTCGTTTTTGTGGCGAGCTTGGCGGTCATCGGGTTCGGCGTCGATGGTCGTTGGCGAACTTGGGGTGCATCAAGACGGGCCATAGGGAACACAAGCAGATCCCCATGGCACACCTACACGAGCACACACAGACGCACGCACGTACATCGAGCGAGGGGCCGAAGGGGTAACAAATCGAATCATGGCAGAAACGGAGTGGACGAATCCATGAAGGGGCGGCACAGATAGCATGGACGGGGCGAGCTCGGCTCGAGGACGGCGACGCGCGGAGCCTGGGTCGCAGGGAGGCCGGGCGAAGCTGGTTCGGAGGAGGGTGGGGCTGAGAGCGGCACGGCGGTGAGGTGCGGGGCCAGCGAGGAGGCCGAGGAAGAAGGGCGGGGTCGGGGGAGCGGAGGAGCCCGCGACTGGAGGCGCCGGGCGCGGCGGCGGCGGCCCGCGGTGGTTGGAGCAGAGGGGTCCGGCGGCTCGAGCGGGGGCGGCTGGAGGCGCTGGAGGCCGAGGCGGGCTCCTGGCGGCGAGGTCGGGTCGGGGGGGCCTCCCGTCGGCGGCGGCGCTGGGCCAGGAGGAGGGGGGCGCCAGGGAGAACGGCGACGGGCGGCGAGGCAGAAGGAGAGCAGAGAAGCGGCCCCGGCGAGGACCGGAGGGGTCGGGGCAGAGGCCGGCGGGAGGAGGGGGTCGGCGAGCCTGGCGGGGCGGAGGCAGGTGGAGGCGAGGTCGGCCTGGGGGCAAGCGGGCAGAGAGGAGAGGAGGGGAGGGGAGGTTGGGGACGCGTCGGTGGGGGCGCGGGGTGGGACCGAACGCGCGTGGGTGGGCTGGTTGCTGCGGGTGGGGCCAGGGAAAGGTGGGGGCGGGGTGCTGGCAAGTGGTGCCAGGGGGAAGAGAGAGAGGGGGGTGCGGTGAGTGAGGAAGTGGTGGGCCAGAGAGGGTGGGTCCAGGTTGTAAGGGAGAGGGGGTAGGTGGGTGCTAGGTGAGAGAGAGAGGGGTGTAGGTGGGGGCTGTGGATTGGTGAGGTGGCTGGGCTGAGGGTGAGGTGGAGGGACGGTGAGGTGGCGGGCACTGGTTGGTGGGTAGACTAGGATTGGGTGGGAATAGATTTAGGTGGACCGTTTTATTCTGGGGGTGGCCGACTAGGTCGGATCGGCCCGGTTGGCTGCCCCCCTAAAAATAGTTAAATATTTTATTCAATTAAAACGGGGCGTTTGAAATCTGTGGTTAGACAAAACAAAATATTCCGGAGATCCGGGTTTTGCGTTTGAACAAAGACGGGGCGTTTAGAAAACAAAAATAGGTTTTTTTCCGAAAATAGTTTTATGCAAGCAAATGCAAGATGATGACGATGCTCAAATGCAATGTGGCATGATGACATGAGCATGCGGCCATGATGATGCAATGCACAAAAACAACGCGATTTTCTAGTAGCGGTTTTGCGGGATGCCACACCACAATACCCGAATATTGGTTAGGGCTTGACTGGAAACTTATGTACCTTAGTATTAGTTCCCTCACGACCAAGGTCTGAGCTGAGGCTACCTTGTGAAGATTGTCCACCTGTGCAGTACCCAAGATGACAGTTGGTCATGGTTGGGAGGCCAAACTCACAGGAGAGGTGCTTATACTAGGGCGTGTAATCGAAAGGTTAGGATTGATTATCCGCATACTGAGTATGGTGAATTTAGGATTTGTTCCTGACGGATGTATCGAATGTTGTGGTGAAAGTGTACAATCTCTGCAGAGTGTCAAACTATTCGAATAGCCGCGTCCGCGGTTATGGACAGTTGGAGTGGCCATACTGTTCCCCCGTCAGACTTTTCAAAATGACCTGTGAGATGAATTGAGACTTTGACTTGACCACAACAGAGTTGTGATATGAAATACAAGTTTCCTCTTAGGATTTATAAAATTGTGACTAGCTTTGGAGCTTAGTAGAGATAAATCTGGCTTTTGCAAAATAACCCTAGAGCCTAGTGTCCTATTATCCAAAAAACCCCTTTACCTATTAGTATTAGTTTGCGAGTACTTAAAGAGTACTCATGGCTTTGTCCTTGGCTATTCCCATGGCCAGACTATGAAGAGGAGTACCTGGAAGATGGACCCCAGGAAGGTTACGACAACTAGGATCATCTCCCATCGTCAGCATTGCCTGTGACCCCGAAGATGGAGCTTCGCCTACGCTACCGTTATTATTACGTATTCCGCTGCTTGATGTTGTATTAAGAACTGGATCATGAGATCCCTATTTGTGTAAGAACTTATGTATCGTTTGTAATGGATGATGTACTATGGTATCCAATTCTGTTATGTCTCGCAAAAATGGTAATCATGGGATTGCGATGTATGGCATAACAGGCATCTAGGATTGAAAAATCCGGGTGTTGACAGGACACTTCCAGCCTCTAGCATCGAATCAACAAGCATAGAAAGCACCAGGGGAAGGAATCAAACTCACCGTAGGTCCTCGCTGAAGAAATTGAAGAGGAAGCAGAATGGACGACAAACCCGCGGCGACACAGGGAGCACCCAGGGGGCGCTGCAACCTGCACCAGCCACGGCGGCGACCACAACAGAAAACGAATCCACCACACCACCACAGGCGAGACCACGACGGCGACAGCAGGACTTGAACACATGCCAAACCTCAAACCCTAGGGTTCAGAGAGGCATCGATCCATTGCAGGAGAGCCCCAGACTCAAATCCAATTGGATGGAATGAACGAGCGTCATTGACAACCCCCAATTACACCACGACGGCGACCAGAACGGCCAACGGTGACGGGAATCGACGGTGGCGGCATCGCCGGCCACGGGGTCGGGGTCAGAGGAGGACAAGATAAGATCGAGGGAGAGAGAGAGAGGCAGTGAGGAGCGGGCCAAGCTGGGCCGAACCCTTCCGAGTGGTCCTTTTGTCTAAAACTAAATGGGCCACTAGGGCCCAATAAGAATAATTAGCCCAGAAACAATTCCAGGCCTGTTTTAATAAACAGGAAAAGACCAAAATACCCCTATACTTAGTTAAATTTTAAAAAATAAAATAAAAGTCCAAAAATTATAAATAAAATACTTTTGGATTCACAATAATCCATACTCAAATAAAATGAAATATAAAATTTTAGACATTTAAAATTTTATAAGAATTTTGTAATTTATATATTCCTTATGGAATTTTACAAAATTATTGAAAGATGATAAAAATAAATAAAAATCACTTTCATTATATATTAATATTATAGTATTTTTGAAAAATACTAAATAAATATTTAATAACAATTTTAAGGTATAATTGATAATTCCTAAAAGAATTATTAAATCAAGAAAAGTCAAATAAAAAGGAAATAAAATAAACTAATTCAATATATGTTATAAATATTATAAAGTAATATTTAAAAATACTTTATTAAAAGGCACCTTATATAGGGAAAATGCATATAGAATTAAATAATGCATTACATTACTTGCATAATCATTTTGCTTCTTTAAATATTGTCCTTACCGGGCAATAATGATGTTTTTGTAGAATTAGAAGCTCAAGGTCCAGTGCAAGCATCAGACTTCACTACCTTTCCATCACAAGGCAAGTTCATCACTTGCTCATGTCCTTTGAAGAGTCTTTATCAAAGTATTTGCAAATTGTGTGTTATCATATATGCTATAAGAGAAAGAAAATATTATTTTCACAAATAAAGAAATTATAGATATCATCCTAAGTGGTGATATGATGGAGCAATAGAACTTAGAGTTCTAATTGCAATTATGATAATCAAGTAGGGACTTAATAACCCCTGCCATCAGTGATTCTAGCGTCGTATATTACGCGTTAGCCATGAGATTTGGAATGGGACAGAGAAGTCAGCTGTATCTTCTTCCTCTCGCATGAAGCCGGATGTGCAGGTCGTGGCTGTTATCCTCGTAGCGTGCATATTAATTGGTAATTCTTAGAGGATATGCAGCATATGGGTGGGAACCCTCATCGTCCCACGATAGTTCTGGCATCTAACGGTTTGTACAAACCATTGTCGCAATTCATTATGTGGGCATGGTGTACACCAAGGAGGCATGCGGGGTCGCGAAGGGGGCAGTGATTGGCTTGGACCAACTACTGGGCCCCACATCATGGAATTGTGGACGGGAAAGTACGCCCGGTTGTGCAACAAGGAGTTGATCTCTCATGGGTAAAGTAACGCACCTCTGCAGAGTGTACGAACTGTAACTTGTTACTCCCTGTTCCGGGAAGGAGCTACGAACGTGGAAGGAAAGGAACTCCATGAAAGTTCTGGTCAACTTGTGAAGGCTGATTGTCATAGTTTTTTTTAGAGTAAAATCAATCTTTGAAGAAAGATTTACAAAAATTGCATAGTGCCAAGGATTTACAATCTGAGGTGGTAGTTAGAGCATCAAACTTCCCACCTTGCATATAATGAACTTGTTGGGTAACGCTGTTACTCATTCTTTCCTTTGATCCCTTCCTTAGACTCTGAGGATCCTGAAGACGTGCCAATGTATGCAGCCGAATGCCAAGAAGATGTGTTCTACGAGGAACCTGATCTGTCCGGAGGAGTTGAAGGAGTGGATTATGAAATCCGCTATGGTGTTGATGATAACGAGTCCAACTAAGTATCCCTAGTTAGTAATAACCAATGGAGCCGAGCAGCATGAACTCTATAGAATAAGATGTTGAGCTCAACTCCTAGTCGGAGTTGCTACTTTTAAATTCTGCTGAACAATTTATATTTTGGTTTGTAAGTTGGATCTTTTGGAAGTCTTGAACTTCCGGTATTGTAATAATAATGATGTGTGTACTTTTGTAATATGGACCCGCAATGTTTCTGTTGTACCACTCTGAGGGATGTGATATTTACGGAACAGCGTTCTGTGGATATCATGTCAACGACTATAGTGTACTACACATGCAGTGGTATGCTGGGTCACCGCAAGGAGCTTCTCTGGCAAGGAAATATCTTGCAAGGAAACAACCTTTCCTTTGGCAAGTTGCTTGCTGAGAGCGCTACCAACCTCAAGATCATTGCACTTGTAAGTTTTATTTGCCTTTTGCATTTTATATGAGTATCCCACTGTAGCCCCCGAGGATTTAGACGGAAAACCATAGGTTTTTGCATCTAAATGCTCTAAGAGTGACTAATCTAGAAAACTTGTCATTGTAACCCCCAGGCATATAGTTTGAATGAATTATTCTGACTAAATGCTTTCAGAGTAGCATACGTAGTGTTTGTAAATTTCAATACTGTAGCCCCTAAGCTTCTAGTTGTAACTGAATTAGTTCCGACTAGATGCTTTAAACAAAGACTAAGCGTATAACAGATTTAAAAAAATTTATGCTGTAGCCCCCAAGCTTCTAGTTGAAAACTAAATTAGTTCCGACTAGATGCTTAAAGAAAGACCAAGCATATTGCCAAGTTAAAAACTCTCACTGTAGCCCCAAAGCCTCTAGGTAGATAATTATCCGGCTAGATGCTCCGAGTAGACTAAACAATGTTAAACTTTCTTTCCACAGAATGAAAATGCTCGGAGAGGCGTGGCCAACAAGAAGTACCAGAATATGCGTGCGGACTTGGAAGCCGAAAAGGGTAAAACTGCCTTCTTGAAGGAACAAATCACCAAAAGCAAGCGTCTGTTTTTCCTTTCTTTTTCGTATTCCGACTTGGTCTTGTGCCAACATTCTCCGAGTACTCACTATGCACTGTTCTTTCTCTGGCTTGCAGAAGCCATTTCCAAGGCTAAGGATATTGTTGAACAATCCAAGCATATTCAGCAGCTGGATAGTGAAAACAAGATCCTTAAGTAGGAGAGGAAGGATATGCTGATGATGCATGAGGACTCCATGAAAGTCCTGCAAGAGTCCGCCAACAAAGAGATGAACTACTTGAAGGAAGAGATCGTGATGCTGAAAGAACAGAAGAAAGCTGTCGATGAGCAGAATCAGCGTAATCTTGACGCATACAAGATCCTTCGACAAGAATGGGATTCTCTGGCGGAAACTCTCCAGCAGGCCGAGATTAGCATCTTCAGTAAGTGATTCTCCGCCTTGTACTTCTTGTAAGCTAGATAATCTGAACTTTTTTTTGTTATTGAACTCATGCGTTCCTTTGTCAGAAATTTGTAGCTCCTATTGGGTTGACCCAGTCGCCTCCTCCGCCAAAGGAATGCATGGTCCTTGTCGGCAACTTTATTAATACCGCCATCAAGTAGACCAAGGAGATAGCCATGCCCCTCTAGATTAACATCAAAGCGGTGGATTCCATGGGGAAGTTCTCGGAGATCTTGTGCCGAGCCCCGAGCGTATCGTAAGCGGGAAAGCTTCATGTACCTGGTCCGGCGCGAGGATGGTGCTGTCAATGGTCAAGGCACACTACGAAATGCTGTCATCGACACGGTGACCTCCGGTATCCCCGACGTGGACGACGAAGGCCAAAAGATAGATCACGAGGCTATCTTGGCATAGCTCGCGGGTTTTGACACCAGAGTCGCCGAGTTGGTCGACCCTAACGTCTTCGTGCCCATGAAAACCATTGACGGCGGCAGCCAAAGCTCCTCCGAGCCCCTCAACATCGCTGACTTCGAGGAGGATGACTCTCCTGCTGCTGATGATGCTTCATCCAAGTCGCCTGCGCCAGAGGAATGAAAAAAAATATGTAATATTTTTTTCCTCTGGAATTTGTATGCGGAAAAAAACTACTTGTTAACTTAAGGCGGAAAACAATGGTTGTTATTTCCTGCTACTCAAGAACTGGTTCCAACATGTATATATTTTAAGCAAGTGATGGCTTATCCATTACTTTGGTTTTTATGCTTGACTTTTCGTGAGTCAGAAGACTCGTTGTCGAAACTATGCGCTCAGGAGATGATTCCCAATGGCACCGGCAATAACCTAAGCACAAAATCGCCGACAATAAGTGCCAAAAGTCACTACTCTAGAATCCACATAAAAACGACAAAGAACGTGTAGACCATAAAACTTAAGCTAACACCCGTAGGCAGAATTTTGACAAGTGCAATTGCAAAAACTTGCGCATAAAGATTTTATATGATCCAAAAATGAACACTAAAGGAGGTAAAAGACTCAGAAATATGTCTGAACCAGAGAGCTTTATTTCATTGATCATATAAGAGGTACACAATAGATAAAAAGTGCTAAGTGTAGAAAAGACGTAGTTGTGCTATGTTCCACAGCCGATCAAGCTCCGGGTAGTCATCATCCGGGTCACGTCGCTTACGCTTATGATCCTTGTTAGTTCTATCCTTCAGTTCACGATTGTCAACGAGGTAGTAAGACCCATTGAGTAGCGCCTTGCATATGATGAACGATCCTTCCCATGGCGTTGATAAATTGTGTGACTTCTTCTGCTTAAGGCGGAGCACCAGGTCCCCCTCTTTAAACGAGCGATGCTGGACGCGGCGACTATGGTAGCTGCGTAGCTTCTGCTGGTAGATGGCGGATCTTTGGCATGCCAATACGCGCTGCTCCTCGAGAAGGTCCACATCTAGGCGTCTGGATTCTTCAGCGTCATCTTTGTCGTAGGCGGCAACTCTTGGTGCGTCGTGAAGGATGTCGAAAGGCAGGATGACTTCTGCTCCATATACAATGAAGTAAGGGGTGTAGCCGGTGGATCTGTTGGGTGTAGTTCGTAAACTCCACAGCACAGATGGAAATTCTTCCGCCCAGGTTCCAGCTGTTCTATGTAGCGGTGCCTCAAGACGTGGCTTGATTCCCTGCAGAATTAATCCATTGGCTCTCTCAACCTGACCCTTGGACTGTGGGTGCGCCACAGATGCAAGGTCAAGTCGGATGCCCTTGTCCCAACAATAAGCCTCCACTTCTCCGAGTGACAAGTTGCTGCCATTGTCGGTGATTATGCTGTGTGGGAGACCAAATCTCACCACTAGACCCCGGACAAACCTAAGGGCAGTTGCCCCATCGAGCTTTCTAATGGGTTTAGCTTCTATCCATTTGGTGAATTGTCAACTGCTACTAGCAGATGCGTAAACCCACATGGTGTCGTCTGCAACGGAAAAACCATGTCCAGCCCCCAAACTACAAACGGCCAAGTTATTGGTATTGTTTGCAACTCTTCAGTAGGAACATGTGGTTGTAGGGCATAGTACTGGCATCCCATGCATGTCTCAACCAGCTTGTCGGCGTCCGCCTTCGTGGTCAGCTAGTAGAATCCTTGCCATAAAGCTTTAGCGACCAACGATCGGGGAGCAGCGTGATGCCCGCAATCTCCAAGATGGATTTTGCGTAGGATTTCAATACCTTCTTGCGGGAAACACACTTAAGGTATACACCAGTAGTGCTTCTTTTGTAGAGTTGTCCATTGATTATGGTATAACCCTTTGCTCGACGTACTATTTGCCATCTTGCGACCTCGTCGTCGGGCAAAGTTCCATGTTCGAGATATTCCATGAAAGGTTTTGTCCAAGCCGGAGGTACCTTTGCTACCATGTGAACGAAAGAGTCAACTCTGTCTGGGTTGTCGATGTCCGCTCCCTTCACGGATGGTGTCCGTAGATGCTCCAGGAAAACGCCAGGCGGAATTCGTTTGCACCCTGATCCAAGCTTAGACAGTAGATCAGCCGCCTCGTTTTGCTCCCTAGGTACATACTTGACCTCCTATCCCAAGAATATCTTGGCTATCTTATCCACTTCGTCTCGATATGCCACCATCATAGGTTTCCGCGCGTTCCAGGTGCCAGCCACCTGCTGGGCAACCAAGTCGGAATCTCCATAGAAAACTATGTGCATGATGCCAATATCCTTGGCTACACGTAATCCATGAATGAGTGCTTCATACTCTGCCATGTTATTCGTAGCCTCGAAGTGGATCTGCAGAACGTAGTGTAGCTTTTCCCCAGTTGATGATTGTAGCAGTACGCTAGCCCCCGAGCCGTTGAGTAGCTTTGATCCGTCAAAGTGCATCACCCAGTACTCTGGCTCCGGCATTGGGGTAATATCTAGCATATCCGTCCAATCTGCGATAAAATCCGCCAATGCTTGTGATTTGATAGCGTCACGTCTCTTGTGGGTAATCTCGAAGGCGGCAAGTTCAATGCCCCACTTCACGACCCTTACTATAGCGTCGATGTTGTTGATGATGTCGGACAGTGGAGCCTTGATCACCACTGTGATAGGGTGCTCCTGGAAGTAGTGCCCCAGCTTCCGAGAAGAAAGGAACACTCCATAAGATATCTTTCGGTAGTGCGGGTAACGCTGCTTGGACTCCGTCAAGACCTCGCTTACATAGTAAACTGGCCATTGAACTCCATACTCATGCCCTAGTTCTTTCCGCTCTACCACGACGATGATGCTGATTACCCGGTTGGTGGCCTCCATGTAAATTAACATGGGCTCCCTAGGCTCGGGTGTTGCAAGGATATGCGCTGAGGAAATTATCTCCATAATCTGCTTCAATGTTGCATCTGCTTCGTCCATCCACGTGAATTTGTCCGCCTTCTTCAGCAACTTGTACAGCGGCAGAGCCTTCTCTCCAAGTCGGCTGACGAACTGACTAACTGTTGCAACACAACCTGTTAGCCGTTGTATGTCCTTTAGGCATGTCGGACGGTTTATGTTTAAGATGGCCTTGATTTTATCCGGGTTGACCTTGATTCCACGCTGGGAAACGATGCAGCCCAACAATTTGCCGATTGGAACCCCGAAGACGCACTTCTTAGGGTTAAGCATCATGTTGTATTTCCGGAGATTGTTAAAGGTTTCTTTTAAGTCGGAGATTAAGTCATTTGATTTTTTAGACATCACCGCTATATCATCCACATAGGCGTGAACGTTCCGACCAATTTGATCGTCTAAGCAATGTTGCATTGTCCGCTGGTACGTAGCACCTGCGTTTTTCAGCCCAAAGGGCATCGTGACATAGCAAAACGTGTCGTAGGGTGTAGTGAATGAAGTGGCCAATTGGTCCGACTTCCTCATCTTGATCTGGTGGTATCCTGAGTATGCATCGAGAAAACACAACAGCTCTAAGGCAGCCGTCGAGTCAATGACTTGGTCAATGCGAGGCAAAGCAAATGGATCTTTGGTACATGCCTTGTTCAAGCCCGTGTAATCAACACACATTCCTAATTCTTTGGTTCCCTTTTTGGGGACAAGTACAGGATTGGCCACCCATTGGGTGTGAAGGACTTCTCGGATAAAACTAGCCTTAAGTAACCTAGCTATATCTTTGCCTATGGAGCATCTCTTCTCATCTCCGAAGCGTCGTAGAGGTTGTTTCACTGGTTTACATTTTGGATCAATATTCAAGTTGTGCTCGGCAAGTTCCCTAGGTACACCTTTCATGTCGGCAGGTTGCCAGGAAAAGATGTCCCTATTCTCACGGAGGAACTCGATGAGCGCGCTTTCCTATTTAGGGTCCAGGTTCATCCCAATGGTGGTGGTCTTGGAGGCATCTCCTACCACAAGTTCCACCGGCTTGGTCTCGATGGCAGCCTTGAATGCTGGGGTGGAGTCAGAAATCTGTTTCTTCGACGCGGGTATCTCCGAGTCATCGACCTTTCTCTGGATCTCCTTGAATTCTTCGCTGTAGAGGAGAGCTTCTGCATAGGCTGCTCTCCAATCTCATAGTCCCCTGCTTTGGTAAAGCTTCTGGATACGATGATGAAACCGTTTGGTCCGAATATCTTGAGCTTGTTGTAGACGAAGCATGGCTTGGCCATGAAGGTGTGGAATATGTCGCGGCCGAATATGACGTGGTACACGCTCTTGAAGGAGACCACCTCAAAGGTCATGCGTTCTTGGCGGTAATTATTAACATCACCAAAAGCGACCTGAAGTGTGATGCACCCAAGGGACCGAGCCTCCCGACCAGGAACTACGCCATGGAAGATGGTGTTGGTCCGTCTTAGGTTTGCCTCCGTCAAGTTCATCTTCTGTAGTGTATCCAAGTACATGATGTTGATGCTGCTTCCACTATCCACCATACATTTGGTGAACTCGTTGCCGTCAATCAGGGGGTTGATGACCATGGCGTATTGGTTCTCCGTAGGGATGAGGTCTGGGTGATTCTTCCTGTCCCAAGTAATTGGAATCTCCAACCAGCGCGGGAACTGGGGAACTGGGGGTAGAGTAGCCATCAGTATCCTCATGGAGGTCTTCTGTTGTTGGACGGTGGGGGTGCCAAGGAAAGTGTGGAAAACTGCCACCTTCTTCTCGAAGGTTTTTTTGTCCTTGCCATCGCTCTTGGCGGCGTGCTTGGGGTCAACATCCTCGTCCATGTCACTTGAATCCTTGTACTCCTCCTCCTTCTTCTTCCCCTTGCCTTTGCCTCGTGGTCTGTTCTTCCGACTTTGCTTGTAGCCGGACTCCGGGTCCTCCTTGAGGTCATTGACGAACTTGCAGTGGCTATTGGTGTGGGTGGCCTTTCCGTTGGCGTCAAGGTGTAAGAGGCACGTCATATCACGGTACTCCTCATAGGTTTGGGGAACACGGAGCGCTGCCGAGGTAGTTTCACTTCTCGCTGCTGCCCGCGACCAGCTCCGCCTCCTCGGCCACGCTGTCCGCCGTCACCTCGTCCTGCAAAAGTCATAGCGACCATGTCGGGGGTTTTCTTTTATTCTGGTGCGGTCTTCCGCTTGGTGTTGTTGTTCCTCCGAGCCTGAGTTGGAACAGCCGTTGCCGGCAGAGAGCCGCGAGCATCGTCGTTGGCAGCCGCGGACTCACTGGCCAACTGAATCATCTAGTTCAAGTCTAGCTGGTGATTGTCCTGCAGGCGCTTCAGCTTATGCCGGAGCAACGTGCCCCTTTCCAACCCATCAATGAAGGCGGCCATGGCAGTCTGGGCGTGCACTCCTGCGCAGGAATTCTTCATATCCAGCCAACGGGAGAGATAGGCGCGAGTTGTCTCGTCTTTCTCTTGCATGCACCGTTGTAGATCACCAACAGTGCAGGGAAATTTGTACGTACCCTCGAAGTTCTTGGTGAATGCTTCTTGCATGTCCAACCAATTGCAGATGGATATTTCCGGCAACTCATCAATCCATTGACGGGCCGTGCCTGCCAACATCAATGGGAGGTACTTGACGGCGACGATGGGGTTACCCCCGGCGATCTCCACCGCGTTGCCGTAGTCCTGCATCCATGTAGCTGGCTTGGCAGTGCCGTCATAGGGCTTGATGGTCTTATCAATCCGGAAACCTTTGGGGTAAGTTATGGACCGTATCACAGGTCCAAAGCAACGTGGTACCAGGTATGGTCCTTCCCGGGCCTCGTGGATCTTGTACAGACGCGAACGTGCATCGTATGGCTCCGAGCTTCTTTTCTTCTTCTTGCCATCAGGGGATGGGCTGCGTGAACGACGCGGGCCTCCTCCGCCATGGTGGCTGCTGGGTGGTGATAGAGGCAGAGGTGGCAGTGGGTTAGCCTTCTTGCTGTTACCCTCCTGCGACACCTCACGCTTGTCGCGGTTGCTTGTCAGACGTGGAGGGTCATGGCACGACCTGATCTTGTGTCCTTGGTTGCATTCTCCGTCATGACGGGTCTGCTCCGCGTTGTCGCGGATGACGATGCCGCTCTTCCTTGGCAGAGGCATATCCGAATGATGGTGAGCCTTGGTTTCTTCCTGATGTCGGGGGGAACAGGGCGGTGGCGATGGGCGACGGGGTTGGGCCTTGCCTCCATGGTCGGAGGATATGGGGATAGCATCCTTCCTGTTGCGCGCATCCCTCCGTCTTTGTTCTGACGAACCCGTCTGAGACCCGACATCAAAAGGAGATATGTTCCTTGGCGGCTTATGCTGGCTAGACTGGCAAAACGCTGGGTCAGACTCAAGACTCTGAGAGGTGGCCTTTTCCTATTGTTTCACCGCCTTGGCCACTAGGTCATATACCTGGTTCACCGCTTCGTGTGATCTATCCTGCTCCAGAAGGGTCTTGGCAACGGCGAGGTTGAGGAGAGGAGTGGGCATCACCTGCCTGCCTTCACTGTCAATGTATGGCTTGGCCTGTGCCGGCTTCGAGGGATCCCATCCTAGGTTTCGCCACACACCAGGATCATTGATGACGCAGCCGGAGCTTTCTTGGCCTTTTGCCGCTGTAGTAGAGTCTTGTACTCGGCCTCCATTGCTCTAGCTTTCTCTATTGACTTCTGTGTGTTGGCCAGATCTCGATCTAGCTTTGCGCCTTGCTCCGTGATGGCCTGCGCTTCCTCCAGCAGCTGCTGGCGCTTCTCGTCAAGCTGGACTACATTGCGAATATGAGCCACAGTCATAGGCTCGATGAGGAGATTGTCGTACATCACTCTAGCGACATAGATGCCGGAGGCGGCGGGTTTGCGGTGTTGTTTTTGCTCGGACCGATGTCGAGTTCCTGCGACTGCTGCACTGGGTTAGGCGGAGGTGGCATGTCCTTTGCGCGATCATTGTCGGCAGCAACAGGTGGTCCCTTCCCTTTGTCCAGCGCTGTAGGCGGAGCTCGTCCGGGCTGATCTTCATCCATCACCGTCCCAATGGTGACGAACATCTCTTGGGACGTGACGACATTGTTAGCCTGCTCGTCGCACTTGTAATCCTCCTCCATCTCCTATATGGCAGAGTCTAGCTCCTTCGGGATGAAATCTATCTCCTCCGAATCTACACTAAATTCGGCGTAGAGCGCGTTGATCACGGAGTCGGAGGGTGCCGGGCTTCCTCGATGACGCGGGGTGGAGGTGCGACAGCAGCGATGATGACTGGAAGTGGTGGTGCAGCTGCGACGATGACGGCTGGAGGCAGTGGTGGTGGTGGCTGAAGCGGGGGCGCTCCATCAATGAGCGCAAGGGATGTTTGAGCTGCCTCCGCGTAGTTGTTGATGGTGTTCACCATTATTTCGAAGGTGAGGCGTCCTGAAGCCTGCTGCCGCCTTAGCGAATGCCGGAGAAGAGTACCTTGGTCCAGTCCTTCCACAAAGTGATACATGACATCATCATTGGGGTAATGTGCCAGATCGTCCCATATATGGAGCCACCTGACAAGGTAATCGCGGGGATTTTCGCCCTCTCTCTGAACGCAACGCGCCAGATCAAAGATGGTAACCACGCCGACGAACTTGGATCTCTGCTGTCCAAATGCGCGGACAAAGCCGGCGGACTTGCAGCGATCTTCCACCGTTATATCCTGCATAGGGGCGGTTTGGGTGGGCCTTGAATTTTTCCGATCTTTGTCGGCACACTCCGAGGAGAGGTCCAATATCAATCCTTCCGTGAACGTATCCTGCCTGTAGGCAGTCCGTGCGGGTCTTGATGCTCCTCCGACTTCCAGGGAACTAGTGCCCGAGTCGGTTTCGCCGATGAAGAGGTGGATATCTCCGATGGGGACGATCGAGCACCACATAGGGTTCGTCTTTGCTGGGGTCCAGAACTCGTCGGGAGGGACGATCGGAACGTTGCCGGAGAAGAGAACGCGGATGATGGCTACGGTTTCACCGATCCCCACGAAGATCTTGGTCCTCGCCCGCTGAAGAGCCTGAAGCGCCTCTTGCCCCACGGTGGGCGCCAACTGTCGTGGTATTGCCGACGAGTACGCCATGAAGGGGTCCTCACAATGCGTGTTTAGAGACGTGGGGGAGGCGGACGGTTGATGGGTACGAGGTAACACAGCTTACCCAGGTTCAGATCCCACAACGGTGGCGGAATCCTACTCCTGCTATAAATCACTATAAGGGCAATACGCCGAGTTACAGGGATTGGTTCGCTCTGCGAGGTGTATGTTAATAGATACTAGGTTATCTGAAGTTGTGCCCTAAAGGCTCCCATAGGCCTGACTTATATAATCGTCGTGTCCTAGGGTTATAGGGAAAAGTCCTAGCCAGACAGGTTACAGAGTCCTGCACTGCTTACAACTAGTCTAGCGTGTCTTGCACTCCAAGGCTCCGGGTACGTCGGTGACTCCTCCGTAGCCTTCCTTTATCCGACATGGGCCTCCTTTCTGGATCCATCTAACTGGGCCGCCCAGCAGGCCATGTGCCATGCTACCAACTGTAGGCCACATGGGTTATCCGGATAGGAGACATGCTATGCGGATACTCATATAGCATATCCCCAACAGACGACCCAGTGGCGTCCAGGCAGCGCGGAGGCGTAGCGACGACATGACAACATAGAGGTGCGGAAACCCGTGGTGCGTGGTGGAGCAATGCTACGGGCAGCACGGCAACAACCCGAAGGCATGTCGGCGCGATGATGTGCACGGCGGCAATGCAGCAGCCCGGAGGCGCGGTGGCGCAAGCAGGTGGCACACAGTCGTGAGGCGCGCGTGCAAGAAGGAAGCACGGCCACAAGGTAGCATGCGGTCGCGAGGCGTGCATGAGTAGGAAGCACGGTCGCGAATGGTTGTAGTCGAGTGACCCGGGGGATTAATTCGTTCGATCCCCCAGGGGTACAGTATCATTTTAGTTTTTAAATCTAACCCATTCACATAGTGCCCGCATGAAGGGGCTAACCTCCATGGGGTACTACATGATGAAGCTGCCCTGAGTCTGCCAACGTGGCAATGCGGGGCCTGCAGGTGGGTACCCTAGATCCTCCAGGTTAGGCTTTAGCCCAACTAGGATAGCTTTGTGCATAAGGGATCTACCCTCCTAGAAAGGGCGAATCCTTTTCTCGACCTCGAGAGTTGGCCTCTCCCTCCCTTTATCCCCCAACTCAAGCCCTCCTTAAATCCCTCCATTTGGGTTCGATTACTTCATGGATTTTGACCTTCCCCAAGTTCATAGAGATACTCTCCCACATACCTTTTGTTTTGTCCATTTGAAATCTTATATTTTAGTGGTATTTGTGTAAATCTTGGAAACCCTATAAATTTGGTTTCACCAAAGATGGATGGTTTATTCATGTTGTGGTAGATAATGGTGACTTTTATAATGGTTATGAAGCATTATGCTTACCAATTGTAGGTTAGGGTTAGGATTTTTTATATATGTAGTTAGGGTTAAGGTTTGTGTGAGGGTTGGCCAATAGTGACCATGTAGCTTGTTATGGTTTTACTAAATGTCTAGTGTATTTATATTTGGATTGTCGTAACTGCTTGCTAGATGCGATGTCAAGAATTGTGAGTGCCCATCATGTGGACAAGGACACATTTTAAAAAGGCAATGTCGAGGGTGATCCAGATGAGGTTTTGAATGTGTTTGATACTAGTCCTAGCTAAGACGAGGTTTTGGAACAACTGAGGGTATACTTGAATTGGTTGGACCCAGGTGATATAATTGAATTGGAGGGTCGGCATAATGTCATGTTTGGAATGCATATTCATTAGAATATAATGAATATTTATTTCGAGAAACATTGGAGTTCATATAAGGAAGCAGCGGTGGAATCGCATGACATGTCTCTTGAGTCATTTTCCACAAATCATGTGGACACTAGGTTACACTTGGATTTGAACCGGTGTGCCGCCCCCGTTTGATGCTAGAAGTCGGGTTCGAAGTAAGACACTTATTGACCCTAGTGTGGACAACACAACAATTAATCCACCTCCCCAAGATGAATTGACCCAAATGAAGTGAGCCAACATCCAAGCCTGGTTCGCAATTACCAATATGAAGCACTGGAAGAAGAGAATAACGATTATGATGGTGATGAGTTGGAGGGTGATGTCCATGAAAATAATGTTGGTCATGCGGAGGCATATTGTGTGCAAGAGGACATGACCATGACATCCCCTACAATCGATGTTATGCATCAGAGTCGTATGACGAAGGTCCTGAGGAAGATGTTGATTTCGAAGGGTTCATGGCTAAAGAAGCCAAAATTTTCACGAAGGTCACATGTCGGGATCATTAGATATCATTGTTCCATGATCTTAGTCTTGCAGGTAAAGCCGTGGTTGACGGTGGCACTAGTCTAGTGCTTGTACCAAGGCCAACTTAAAAGCGGTATACAAATCACAAGAAGTATGGGATTCATCAAGGACTCACCCTTTAAACCTTGTTGGAATTTCAAGTATGTATCTAGGAATTTTCGGTTAAGTATTTCTAACCATTTAAGGTGATTCACTCACACGTGAATAAGAGTTACACGGTGAAATGTGAGAAATATGGATGTCCTTGGAGTTCATGATAGCAAGTTGAAGATAACAAGTAGATACCAAGTTCATGAAACTAAAGAAAACGAGAATTCATGACAAATACATACAAAGGACACCATAAGAGGATCACACCGCCGATGACAACGTGTAACATCCCAAAAATCATGATTTATAAAGTTTGCTTATCATTCATGCATTCATAAGCATTTGGATCATTTTTCAAATAAGATTTCAAAACAGAGGTGAATTGTGGCCTAATATTTTATGTAAGCAAGACAATGACTTTATTTCTACTCTCTAATATGAGAATACTATGTGACAACCCAAGCTTGTAAGATATGTACTTAGTACTTAAGCATTGCATGCATCTTTTAACTCAATAAAATGTTTGCATGTGATCAAGTGTGTGAGCTAAAACACAATTACCAAAAAAACCTAAAACCCTAAACTTCCCCTCTTTTTGGATATGCATTCAAAAAAGTTTTATATTTGGAAAATATCAAAATGTGAAGCCCAATTGGTTATGAGGGCCCCACAATAGTTTGTAAGTTTTATGAAAGCTCCAGGTACTTTGAAAAGATTCAAAACAGTTTGAAAATTAAAATTACAAAGAGAAATTGCAAAACAGAAAAAGAAAACAGTTTCTGGAAAATAAAAACAGCAGCAGCCGCAGCTGGGTCGTGGCCCATCTCCCTCTTTCCCTTCCCTGCCACACTGCGCAGCCCGCAGCAGCCCAACCTGGCCCACCCGAGGCCCAGGAGCCGCCCTGTACCGCTTTAGCCTCTGTTTCTCGTCGTCTTCATCGACGACATCAAGCAGTTGCATGCCGCCACCGCCGTCGACGAGCTCTGGACGAGGATAAGGTCGCCGCCCGCGTCCCCGATCAACCCTATCCTCTCACTCTCCTCGCACGCTCTCTCTCCCTCTCTGCACAGCGATAACCCGAACCCTAGCCGCCATGGCCGCTGGCTAGCCACCGTCCCTGACCTCCTCGGCCTCATCTGGCACCGCCACGAGCTCCGCCTCGCTCCACTCCATCTTCCTGCAGAAGGAATCGGCGAGCAGCACCGTGAATCGTTTCCATCGACCGCTTCCTCTCCGACCCCGACGTGCTCCGTCGCACGCCTCGCCGTCGCTCCGGTCACCGCCTCGCCTCGCTGTCATCACCAATCACCTTGGGGTGAGCTCCTGGTGCTCAAGGCACCCTCCTTTTCCTCTCTAGCCCTCTGTGTCGCGCCCGCGCCATAGACCAGAGAACACCGCCGCCGTTCATCGCCGTTGACCAAGCTCCGGTGACCAAGAGTTGGAGGCGCCGCCGTAGTTAGGTTCTTCTCCGTGCGCTGATTCGAACAAGCCGTAGCATGCAACCTCCCGCGCCATGTAGCGCCGACTATCGCCGCCGTCTGACGCGGACTACGGAGAGCCTATGTGGAGCTCGCGTGGCTTGTCTGCATGGCCCAGTGTAACACCCTCAGAATCGGACCTATGCAAGTTTCAGCGATTCCCGCCAAACCCGCATAGAAACGATTCAAAGGTGCCCACCAGGCACTTTCGTGCGGGTGGAAAACAAAGTAATAACATCACACAACAGTCCTCGATGGGACCCACAGAACAGATATATATACAACAGCGACTCAATGAGTCAAGAATACAGATATACAGTGCAAAGATCCAAATCACCTTGAAGATGATACAGCGTCCGACTACGGACAAGATGCAAATGGGGCTAAGAGCCCTGAAGAATAACCAATGGCGTCCATAACCCTGCCCAGGCCAAGCCGGAAGGGTAACCCTGCTAACGACGTCGAAACCTGCTAAAACAAAAGGGGTGCCGACAAAGGGCAAAGGAAAAAGAGGAGCGTCAGTACTGAGGCCAGTACACGGCGAGGCTAGAATTCGGCGGTCCTCGCCTACATAGGTATGGTGGACTGAAGCGGCAGCATGCACTAAACAACCTATCGAGACTCGGTACAACGGTCGGCTATCAGAGAGGGATGAGAAAGACCTATTCGGAACCAACCTGATACTATCACCAAGCATACCCATCCTGGTATTTCCCCCTCGAGACCAAACGAGGAAGTCAACCGGAACTCACACAGTTGGCAGTTTTATTTATTCAGTTATCGTTGCAGCAATTACTAGTCAAATATAGATAGTCATTCTGATAAAATAAGCAGTGGGTAGTTTTATTTAACCATTCCGTTGTAGTTGCAACACTTACTAGTCAGATACAATTAGCATGAGATAACCCAAAACCCAGCAGTTGTTGGTACTTTGATTTAGCCATTCCGTTGTAGTTGCAATACTTACTAGTCAGGTACAATGGTCGCAAGCGACAACTCAAACAAGCAATTGTTGGCAGGTTTATTTAGCCATTCCATTATAGTGAAGCTGATTACTAGTCATTATAAAGTCAAATTTATAGCACTACTTTAGTTATAGTTGTCTATGATCGAGATACTGTGCTCCAAGTCGTCCATAACCGCGGACACGGCTTTCAGAAAGTTTTACCCTGCAGGGGTGCACAAATAGCAACACACACTCGATCAACCTCTGAAAAACCAAATCAAAACCCAACGAGGCCTTCACGACAAAGCAATCACAGGATTCAGAAATATTTTAGGGGGCCACCCCTTGGAGTACACCCGCAACAAAGTTAGTTGGCTCCGAGACGGACCCGAGGTTTGGGTGGACGGCTGTGAACGACTGGGAACCCAAAACTGGGCTTGTCGACACCACGAAAACGTGTCCCGATCCTAAACAGTACAGGTGCTATCCATCGCACAATTTAAATAAAGCAGTAAAGCATGGCATAAGTACAGGATCGTAAATAAAACCTCAAACTAGTTTGTGGCCCCAAGAAATAAGACTGAATCAAGCTCTGGCTCAGGGGGGTCCCATAAGCCTCCCGGATGTGGATAGCGCGAATATTCAAGGAACAGGTATCAAGTACTCGGGGTCCTATGGGACACAAGTGGACGGTTAACAACCAAATAACATCTATTGCCCACCTATGCCTCTGCTTACTTACTTCAATTTTAGTTGTTAAACGGTAATTAAAGTAAACGATAATTAAAGCCATGATCATCTCCAACCTTAAGCATGCGGCAACACTCCAACAACTGTGGTACTGAACAACACGCAACAGCACTTGAGCAAGCGACTACGACGCGCAAGTCCAACTGTCTACCAAACAACAGGTAATAGGATGTGTCCAAGGCAATATAAGGCTGCAAGGGATATCACGGGGACGAAAGCTAGAGCAACGCAACACAGATAGCAATAGATCAACACGAGGGAATAAATACTATAAAAGTAAGATAGGTAGAAAGAGGGAGATGCTCGCCTGAAAACATTGCCGAAGTTCAACCGAAGATCGGGGCGAAGCTCACATCAACTCAACGGCCTTATCCGCGAAGAAGCAAAACACTAGAATAAACACCGGATGCAATATTTAATACTACGGCAAAAGATCGGGCATGATGCATGTATGATGTATGACATGGCAAAGATGCGATGCAATTAGGCAAGATTAAGCGGAACCGGGGTCCCGACAATTAATTAAACGGTTCAAGTTATTTATCTACCCCGCAAATTAAATGTTGTAATAACAGGGCAAGATAAGTTACCGGTTCGCTACACAAATTTAAATGAGGCCAATATAAGACTAGATTTGCCCGCATATGGGTCCCATATTTAATTATGAGGTGAATCGGCATAAGGCCCCCAAACCACACAAATATGCATGCAAGTATGGCAATTAATATGTAACAAGTCGTTATTACATTTATAAAATAGGGCTCGAGAAAAGGGGTCACACATTAGGGTTCGGCGATCTTGGTTCCGGGGTTCGACGGGGTTCGGGGTCGGGTCTCGGGGTCCGGATCTGGGGTTCGGGGTTCGACGGGATCGGTCTCGACGGGATCGTTCTCGGATAACGGAGGTAGGTCTTGTCGCATCCGCGGTAGTCGGGCCATGTCGACGGTCATGGCGTTCGGGATGAAGTACTTGTCGCATCGGGGTCTCGGTGTCCTCGGATCCGATTGAAGATCTCGGCGTTCGGCAAACTTCGAAGTAGACCTTGGAGTTTCGCGATGATCTTGTCGATTCCCTGTCGAAGGCCTTGGCGCTTCGGATCGGTCTTCGGTTCGGGGCCTCAGGGTCTTGGGGTTCGCGTCCGTGTGGCGAACTTGTCGTTCCGTGTAGGCGTCCTCAGTGTCGGGGAAGATCTTGGGGTTCTAACTTGTTCGTCGTTGACGGACTTGGTTCGTCGTCGGGTCTCGTCGGGATCAGTCTTCGGGGTCCGGTGCCGATCTTCGGGTACCGCAGGCTCTCGAAGGGGAAGATCTTGTCGATGACTGAAGTTGGGTGATGCATCGACGAACTTGGCAAGCGGAAGATGATGCAACATGGGTATGAGGTTGACGGCACTAGTGTTGGGATGGTGTCCCTGTACTAGACAAAACCAAGCAGAGGATATGGGTCGGTGACAAGGCGTTGAAGATGGACAAGCTAGGGGTGGTCCCAGCGGCGGAGGAGGCACCATGGACGGCTGGCCGGAGCTCCAGCGACGAGGTGGACATGAACGAGGCAGGGCGGCCGGAGGGACGGCTCGGATCGGGGAGGCGGCGAGGACTGGCGGCAGCCGAGGCAGCGCGGCGGCGCTGTGCCGGAGGCGGGGGCGCCGCGGGGGGGGGGAAGATGGCTGGCGGCGGCGTCGGGTTGAGGCCGGGGCCGGCGGCGGGGAGAGGAGGGGCTCGGGCCGGCGAGCCTAGTGGAGGGGAGGAGCGGCCAAGAGGGGGGCGGTTGTCGGGGCAGCGCTCGGAGGCGGGGCCGAGGCCGGAGAGGGGCGGGCCGGCGGAGCGGCAACGGGGAGGGCCGGAGGACGCCGACGGGAGCGGAGGGCGGAAGAGGAGGGCTCGGGGGCGAGCGCGACGGCGGCGGGGCGGGGAGGAGAGGCCGCGGCGAGGCCGACGGAGGGCGGCGGCACAGAGGGGGAGGAGAGGCGGCTCGGCGGAGCGCCGTGGCTGCAGAGGGGCACCGGCGGCGGGGACTCGGAGGCCGGCGGGGGCTTGCAGAGGCGGTTGGCGGTCGAGATGAGACGGCGGGGAGGGTGCCGCGGGGTTGCCGGAGAGGGGAGGGGGCACTGGCGGTGCGGGAGAGGATGAAGGGCGGGGCGAGCGCGGCCATGAGAGGGGGAGGGAGCGAGGCAGAGCGGA
The DNA here is from genome assembly GCA_916181665.1 of Avena sativa. Lineage (NCBI taxonomy): Eukaryota > Viridiplantae > Streptophyta > Magnoliopsida > Poales > Poaceae > Avena > Avena sativa. The sequence continues at coordinate 409,154,335 of OV702281.1, read as the reverse complement.
GGGGAGCGTGTCGGGGAGAGAGAGAGGGTAGGGAGGGGAGAGAGGCGGTGGTGGGGCCGGGAAGTGGGTCCAGGTGGGGTGGGGGCCGGACTGGCAGGGTGTGGGGGGTGTGCTGCGTGTGTGGGTGTTGTGTGGTGTGGGTGTGGGCTGATTGGGGTGAGAGAGGAGGGAGTAGGTGACGTGGCAACCAGGGAGTGGTGGAGGTAGGGAGAGAGGTGAGGTGGCGAGAGAGGATTGGGTGGGGTGAGGTGGCTGGAGGGGTGGGTAGATGAGGACTAGGTAGGAATAGATTTTGGGTGGACCGTTTTTGCACTGGGGGTGGCCGACTGGGTCGGTTCGGCCCGGTTTGGCTGCCCCCACTAAAATAATTAAATATTTTATTTGTTTAAAACAGGGCTTTTGCAAACCGATAGCAGACAAAACAACATAATCCGGAGACCCGGGTTTTGTGTTTGAACAAAGACGGGCCGTATAGAAAACAAGAACTGGTTTTTCCGCAAATAGTTTTATGCAAGCAAAATGCAAGATGATGACGATGCTCGAATGCAATGTGGCATGATGACATGAGCATGCGGTCATGATGATGTAATGCACAAAAACAACGCGATTTTCTAGTAGTGGTTTTGCGGGATGCCACAATTCGACACCACTAACAATGGATCTCGCCCTCGAGATCCGCCTCGTGGTACCGGAAGGAAGGTCGGCGATCTGCGTCTTCTCGCTTCGTGTAGATCCTCGCGACACCACTAACAAGAGGTCGTTGTCCGTGATCATCGAGAGAACACTCCGGAACAAAAGGTCGAAGGTAGAGGTATCCACAAATAAAGCCACCTCTAGCTTCCGTGGACGGAGTAAAATTGCTGGATCCACTGATTCGATGTACAGGAGCGAATGATAAGAGTAGTCGGATGGTGATCAGTCCATCACGCACCCAAACCATTACTCTGCACACGAATAGGCGGATTATGCAACCAACTCTCGGAATCAGACTGAAGATCTCGACAAACGAGGTTCAGAAACAAAGGAGTGATGCAGACTCTGCATCAGATCTGGCGTAGATGATATCGTCGCGTCGGAAAACACCGGAAGGCACAAACAAGGAACAAAGAATGGTACCACAGTAGACGGATTCCTCAGGCAGCATGAACACCGGATGGTAGAACACCGTTATCAAAGGAGGAAGCGAAACCCTGAAGGTACGACGGAACCCAACCACGAGAAATCCTGGACTCGAAGAGAGAGAAGAGAGCGGATTCAAAACACGCAGAGGTGAGAGGAGAGCAGCAGAGGGGTAAGGAGTAAAATCAGACCTAATCAGAACTATCCAACCGATTTTGCAAAAATAGTTTTGACACTCTACTTCGGCCGTTAGCTAGGTTATCCTACAGGCTGGACTTGTGGGGTATCGTAACTGCTGAGCTCTGATACCACTCTGTAACACCCTCAGAATCGGACCTATGCAAGTTTCAGCGATTCCCGCCAAACCCGCATAGAAACGATTCAAAGGTGCCCACCAGGCACTTTCGTGCGGGTGGAAAACGAAGTAATAACATCACACAACAGTCCTCGATGGGACCCACAGAACAGATATATATACAACAGCGACTCAATGAGTCAAGAATACAGATATACAGTGCAAAGATCCAAATCACCTTGAAGATGATACAGCGTCCGACTACGGACAAGATGCAAATGGGGCTAAGAGCCCTGAAGAATAACCAATGGCGTCCATAACCCTGCCCAGGCCAAGCCGGAAGGGTAACCCTGCTAACGACGTCGAAACCTGCTAAAACAAAAGGGGTGCCGACAAAGGGCAAAGGAAAAAGAGGAGCGTCAGTACTGAGGCCAGTACACGGCGAGGCTAGAATTCGGCGGTCCTCGCCTACATAGGTATGGTGGACTGAAGCGGCAGCGGCAGCATGCACTAAACAACCTATCGAGACTCGGTACAACGGTCGGCTATCAGAGAGGGATGAGAAAGACCTATTCGGAACCAACCTGATACTATCACCAAGCATACCCATCCTGGTATTTCCCCCTCGAGACCAAACGAGGAAGTCAACCGAGGAACTCACACAGTTGGCAGTTTTATTTATTCAGTTATCGTTGCAGCAATTACTAGTCAAATATAGATAGTCATTCTGATAAAATAAGCAGTGGGCAGTTTTATTTAACCATTCCGTTGTAGTTGCAACACTTACTAGTCAGATACAATTAGCATGAGATAACCCAAAACCCAGCAGTTGTTGGTACTTTGATTTAGCCATTCCGTTGTAGTTGCAATACTTACTAGTCAGGTACAATGGTCGCAAGCGACAACTCAAACAAGCAATTGTTGGCAGGTTTATTTAGCCATTCCATTATAGTGAAGCTGATTACTAGTCATTATAAAGTCAAATTTATAGCACTACTTTAGTTATAGTTGTCTATGATCGAGATACTGTGCCCCAAGTCGTCCATAACCGCGGACACGGCTTTCAGAAAGTTTTACCCTGCAGGGGTGCACAAATAGCAACACACACTCGATCAACCTCGGAAAAACCAAATCAAAACCCAACGAGGCCTTCACGACAAAGCAATCACAGGATTCAGAAATATTTCAGGGGGCCACCCCTTGGAGTACACCCGCAACGAAGTTAGCTGGCTCCGAGACGGACCCGAGGTTTGGGTGGACGGCTGTGAACGACTGGGAACCCAAAACTGGGCTTGTCGACACCGCGAAAACGTGTCCCGATCCTAAACAGTACAGGTGCTATCCATCGCACAATTTAAATAAAGCAGTAAAGCATGGCATAAGTACAGGATCGTAAATAAAACCTCAAACTAGTTTGTGGCCCCAAGAAATAAGACTGAATCAAGCTCTGGCTCAGGGGGGTCCCATAAGCCTCCCGGATGTGGATAGCGCGAATATTCAAGGAACAGGTATCAAGTACTCGGGGTCCTACGGGACACAAGTGGACGGTTAACAACCAAATAACATCTATTGCCCACCTGTGCCTCTGCTTACTTACTTCAATTTTAGTTGTTAAACGGTAATTAAAGTAAACGATAATTAAAGCCATGATCATCTCCAACCTTAAGCATGCGGCAACACTCCAACAACTGTGGTACTGAACGACACGCAACAGCACTTGAGCAAGCGACTACGACGCGCAAGTCCAAATGTCTACCAAACAACAGGTAATAGGATGTGTCCAAGGCAATATAAGGCTGCAAGGGATATCACGGGGACGAAAGCTAGAGCAACGCAACACAGATAGCAATAGATCAACACGAGGGAATAAATACTATAAAAGTAAGATAGGTAGAAAGAGGGAGATGCTCGCCTGAAAACATTGCCGAAGTTCAACCGAAGATCGGGGCGAAGCTCACATCAACTCAGCGGCCTTATCCGCGAAGAAGCAAAACACTAGAATAAACACCGGATGCAATATTTAATACTACGGCAAAAGATCGGGCATGATGCATGTATGATGTATGACATGGCAAAGATGCGATGCAATTAGGCAAGATTAAGCGGAACCGGGGTCCCGACAATTAATTAAACGGTTCAAGTTATTTATCTACCCCGCAAATTAAATATTGTAATAACAGGGCAAGATAAGTTACCGGTTCGCTACACAAATTTAAATGAGGCCAATATAAGACTAGATTTGCCCGCATATGGGTCCCATATTTAATTATGAGGTGAATCGGCATAAGGCCCCCAAACCACACAAATATGCATGCAAGTATGGCAATTAATATGTAACAAGTCTTTATTACATTTATAAAATAGGGCTCGAGAAAAGGGGTCACACATTAGGGTTCGGCGATCTTGGTTCCGGGGTTCGACGGGGTTCGGGGTCGGGTCTCGGGGTCCGGATCTGGGGTTCGGGGTTCGACGGGATCGTTCTCGGATAACGGAGGTAGGTCTTGTCGCATCCGCGGTAGTCGGGCCATGTCGACGGTCATGGCGTTCGGGATGAAGTACTTGTCGCATCGGGGTCTCGGTGTCCTCGGATCCGATTGAAGATCTCGGCGTTCGGCAAACTTCGAAGTAGACCTTGGAGTTTCGCGATGATCTTGTCGATTCCCTGTCGAAGGCCTTGGCGCTTCGGATCGGTCTTCGGTTCGGGGCCTCAGGGTCTTGGGGTTCGCGTCCGTGTGGCGAACTTGTCGGTCCGTGTAGGCGTCCTCAGTGTCGGGGAAGATCTTGGGGTTCTAACTTGTTCGTCGTTGACGGACTTGGTTCGTCGTCGGGTCTCGTCGGGATCAGTCTTCGGGGTCCGGTGCCGATCTTTGGGTACCGCAGGCTCTCGAAGGGGAAGATCTTGTCGATGACTGAAGTTGGGTGATGCATCGACGAACTTGGCAAGCGGAAGATGATGCAACATGGGTATGAGGTTGACGGCACTAGTGTTGGGATGGTGTCCCTGTACTAGACAAAACCAAGCAGAGGATATGGGTCGGTGACAAGGCGTTGAAGATGGACAAGCTAGGGGTGGTCCCAGCGGCGGAGGAGGCACCATGGATGGCTGGCCGGAGCTCCAGCGACGAGGTGGACATGAACGAGGCAGGGCGGCCGGAGGGACGGCTCGGATCGGGGAGGCGGCGAGGACTGGCGGCAGCCGGGGCAGCGCGGCGGCGCTATGCCGGAGGCAGGGGCGCCGCGGGGGGGAAGATGGCTGGCGGCGGCGTCGGGTTGAGGCCGGGGCCAGCGGCGGGGAGAGGAGGGGCTCGGGCCGGCGAGCCTGGCGGAGGGGAGGAGCGGCCAAGAGGGGGGCGGTTGTCGGGGCAGCGCTCGGAGGCGGGGCCGAGGCCGGAGAGGGGCGGGCCGGCGAAGCGGCAACGGGGAGGGCCGGAGGACACCGACGGGAGCGGAGGGCGGAAGAGGAGGGCTCGGGGGCGAGCGCGACGGCGGCGGGGCGGGGAGGAGAGGCCGCGGCGAGGCCGACGGAGGGCGGCGGCACTGAGGGGGAGGATAGGCGGCTCGGCGGAGCGCCGCGGCTGCAGAGGGGCGCCGGCGGCGGGGACTCGGAGGCCGGCGGGGGCTTGCAGAGGCGGTTGGCGGTCGAGATGAGACGGCGGGGAGGGTGCCGCGGGGTTGCCGGAGAGGGGAGGGGGCACTGGCGGCGCGGGAGAGGATGAAGGGCGGGGCGAGCGCGGCCATGAGAGGGGGAGGGAGCGAGGCAGAGCGGAGGGGAGCGTGTCGGGGAGAGAGAGAGGGTGGGGAGGGGAGAGAGGCGATGGTGGGGCCGGGGAGTGGGTCCAGGTGGGGTGGGGGCCGGACTGGCAGGGTGTGGGGGGTGTGCTGCGTGTGTGGGTGTTGTGTGGTGTGGGTGTGGGCTGAGTGGGGTGAGAGAGGAGGGATTAGGTGACGTGGCAGCCAGGGAGTGGTGGAGGGAGGGAGAGAGGTGAGGTGGCGAGAGAGGATTGGGTGGGGTGAGGTGGCTGGAGGGGTGGGTAGATTAGGACTAGGTAGGAATAGATTTTGGGTGGACCGTTTTTGCACTGGGGGTGGCCGACTGGGTCGGTTCGGCCCGGTTTGGCTGCCCCCACTAAAATAATTAAATATTTTATTTGTTTAAAACAGGGCTTTTGCAAACCGATAGCAGGCAAAACAACATAATCCGGAGACCCGGGTTTTGTGTTTGAACAAAGACGGGCCGTATAGAAAACAAGAACTGGTTTTTCCGCAAATAGTTTTATGCAAGCAAAATGCAAGATGATGACGATGCTCGAATGCAATGTGGCATGATGACATGAGCATGCGGTCATGATGATGCAATGCACAAAAACAACACGTTTTTCTAGTAGTGGTTTTGCGGGATGCCACACCCAGGCCCCACCAGTCAACCCCTCTGGCTAGATCCAACCCCGGTGAAAAACGTTTCTGGCCCCGCCTTGCCAACGTGGCTGCTAAGGTGGCCTCGGGCCCCTCTGTCAGTCTCACTGGCTAGGGTCAGCCCATGTATAAAAGTATCTGGCGCATGTGCTGACGTCAGCCTGATTTAATAAAGGTTTAAATATTTTAGAAAATGGTATAAATTTGTAAATTCAATATCTTTTAATTTATAAGTCAGAAAAATACAAATAATATATCAAAATGTCCAGAAAAATGAGTTCTACCTCTTTACCATATAATCATGCATTGTTCAACAACTTTAATAGAAAGTTTAATTATAAGAACATAGTAACCCCTCACAGGTGATTCCTGAGTTTCCTCGAGTTAGGGTTTTTAATCCTCGGAACCCCGTTTAAGTTGTCAAGCATTCCTTAGGGTTTAATTTCAATGCAGTTTAACTTGTCATATAATCATCCTTGTTTGAGCATTGCATAGATGCCATGTCTTGATTGTCGCCTTTGTTTCCGGTATTGGTTCTTCGCGGTAGGATCCGAACCCGAAGCTAAAGTCAACAACACCGAAGATCCATACCTGTCTACTGACGGACAAGGCAAGCGTAGCCTCTCATTCTGAACCTACTTTTACAAAGTATATTACTTTCTCGCTATGATGCACATGATTCCAATGTGGTCTTTTGTCAGTAGTTAGTGTTACCTGTCTGCTGCATAGTTTCCCTATTGTAGCCTTATACTCCTGATCCCTGCTCCTAGCATACCTAGGTCTGGCATCTGAGTGCTGCTAGAGCTTCTGAGATCGACAGCTTATCCATGCATAGTATCAATGTTTGATCTATCCGAACGATGAATCAGAGGTGCCGGAGAATCTAGAAAGGTAGGAGGTGATGACATCATCAAAGGAGCTTGTATGGGAGGCCACGTTGGGTGTGGTTTTTATAGTCCCATGCTCGCCACCATTAGGACCCGAGTTCTTGCCTCTTGAACCAATATGAGCGTACAACCACACGGGGCCTGGAAAACCCCACGAGCAACTAACTTGCCTAGTAGATTCCATGAGTCACATAGTTCGGGCTTTCCATTTGGCATACACATTGAAAACGTTTTCGAAAGAGGAGGTGATGGAGGTGCATCATAACAGGTAGGGAAGCGTGGCCGCAGTTTCTTGGGGTCGATGGAGCCCCTGGTGAACCAACCTCGCCTCACATCTTTAGGGACCGGCTTCGGGACTTGACTCGTTATGGCGGAACCATCCCTAGGGCGCGACTCATGGTCTCGGTGAAAGCAAGGTAAAGGTCGTGGTCAACCACCCTCTATCGGCCTTCCAAGGAAGAGGGCTAATAATTTGGCATTAAGAGTCGGTTGGTACGTGTGGGTAAAGTTGTACACCCCTGCAGGGTATTAATCTTTTCGAAAAGCCATGTTCACGGTTATCAACGACTTGGGAACGAACGTGATGATCATAGAGAACTTTAACCACTATAAAACTTGTTGATCCACGTGTGCTTAAGGATGCTTCCTCCAGGTTGAGGGGGTGATCCTAGATAGGAGGTTTTGATGAAGTTGGTGGTTATCAAGAATGTGATGAACAAGGTGAAGAAGTCGCTATCTTATCCCGTTTAAAAGATTCTGAGTAGACGATCATCTTCTCTCTCTTGTTTACAAATAAAGATTGCTTTCCGCAAAAGAAAATCCAGAGAAAGCCTTTATAGCCAGAGCATGTAGATACTAGGTTATCTTAGTCTTGCGGAGTACATTCTCATACTCAGCCTTGCTCCATTGTTGTTTTTCTATAGAGGATCTGGTTGCAACTGAAGGTGGCTTGTACGTTGACATCGACCAGTAGTTGGGGGTCCCAGGTAGAAGCCTGAGGACTATGGGATGGATGTCACTTTTGTTAATGGCCTCTTAGGCCTTCTGCTAAGTTGTTGTGTAGAACAACATAATTTGCTTTCGCTGTGTGATGTAATGTTGGGGTCTATGACCTCTGGTTTGTAATAACTCTAATATCTCACTCTGCTAAGAGTTTAAACTTATGTTGTTGAATCCCTGTGTTCTCTAATGTTACCGAATCATACTGTGATCTTCCATGTTTGGGAGTTGAACTTATCTTAGATGGTGATCTGAGGTTAGTTTGACCCTAACCCCGGGGGGTGCTACAGGTTTTGGTATTAGAGCCGGACTGCCTGTAGGAAACCCTTTTATTGGTCGATGTTGAGTCTAGAAGTTGACAAAACTATTTGGAAATTGAAAATTATTTGCAGAAACTCTGACTAGGATTCTTTTTATTCCTTCTCTGGTGCGTTTCTGATTCTAGAGTTTTCCTTACCTTATTTGGTTTGAAAGGGTTTTCATTCCTTACCTTATATCTCAAAACTTTTAGGATCGTGGTTTTGGGGTTGTTTTTCTGAAGTACTATGTACTTGGTTGCTATTCTCAGAGTTCTAAGATATCTCAGTTTTGCTTGGTGTGTAACATCTTAGCATTCCATTGTCATGGTTTGTAAGTCAGCTGGTTAGTGTATACATTAGTATGCTTTGATACTACCATGCTTGATAAGATGATACTTTTAAATCAAGTACTCTTTGTTCATCTTTCCGTCTTGCTCCTTTGAATCCTTTGTCTAATCTCTTTTTGTTCTTTCAGGATGGGTGATACCTCTCGTGCCCGTACTCGTGCTCACGCACATGGTGCTGCAAATGAGGGTGAATCTACCAACCTTCGTCCACCACCGTCCATGGTTCAACTCATGGCCATGTACGAAACCAACCGTGCTGACAACATGAGGCTCCTTGAAAGGATTGAGCGCAACACTGCTCAACGCCAGAACAATCAAGTTGGTATCAAGGACTTCACACGTCTCACTCCGCCAGTTTTCAGCTATTCCACTGAGCCAGTTGATGCGGACTACTGGCTTTGCACCATGGAGCGCAAACTTTAGGTTGGTCATGGTGCTCACGATGATTGGGTGACTTTTGCTGCCTACCATCTGGAGGGAGCAGCTAATTCCTGGTGGGAAAATTTCTTGGCTATGCAAGAAGCTCAACATGTTGTTACATGGCAAGAGTTCACTGAAACCTTCCGAGCTTATCATATTCCGGAGGGCCTGATGGATCAAAAGAGAGAGGAGTTCCTCAAGCTGAAGTAGGGCACTGGTTCCGTGTGTGAATACCAGTGCAACTTCAATCGTCTTGCCTGTTATGCTACTGAAGAGGTCTCCACTGATGTTAAGAAGCAAGCTCTGTTCCGCAAGGGACTGGATCCTGAGGTTCGCCGTGATATCCATCTCATTGACTTTGGTAACTTCCAAGGTCTTGTTAATAAGGCTATGAAAGCCGAGAGTGGAAAGGTGGAGTATGAAGAAACTCGTAAGCGTCCTCAGGAGGGGTACAACAAGACTGGTTCTGGCAATAAGAAGCGTCGTGTCTTCGTTCCTTACAGTGTTGTGCCACGTGCTCCTTATACTCCAAGGTCTTCTGGATATGCTCCTCGTCTGAATGCTACTTCAAGCAATGCTGGTTGATCAAACTACCCTTCTATTGGCAATGCATCAGGTTTTATATGCTTCAATTGTCGCCAGCCTGGCCACTATGCAAAGGAGTTTCCTCAAAAGAATGCCGCTGAGAAGGCACAACTACTAAAGAAGAATGATAAGTATACATGTGTTGGAAAAGGACGCCTGAACCATATCTCTGCCGAGGAGGCTCAGGAAGATCCAAGCGTCATCATGGGTATGCTTCGTATCAATCAAATTCCAGCTAAAGTTTTGTTTGATTCTAGAGCATCGCATTCATTCCTGTCACAAGCTTTTGCTCAAATGCATGGGATAAGTTTTGAGGGGTTGTTTGTTCCTTTGCTAGTTCAGTCCCCTGGTTCTAGTTGGCATTCCACCATGGTTAGTCATGGGAATCTAATCGACGTTGCATTTCAACTTTTTCCCACTTCTTTGATCGCCCTCAAGTCAACTGATATTGACATCATTTTGGGCATGGACTGGTTGACCCGTTATCAAGCCATTCTCGACTGTACAACCAAGTCCGTGACTATGACTAGTCCTGCTGGCATAACAGTCAAGTATTGGACCGTGGGGTCACTATCTCCTTCGGTTGTTTCTATTCCTGAAGCAGAGTTGTATGCTCTTAAAGTTTTACCTCCATTAGATATCCAAGATGTTTTCGTGGTCTGTGAGTTTCCGGATGTCTTTCCTGAGGAGTTGCCTGGCATGCCACCTGATCGAAGTGTGGAGTTTGTCATAGAATTAGTTCCTAGAACTGCTCCTGTTTCTAAAAGACCCTATCGTATGCCTCCTCATGATCTTGTGGAGTTGAAGAAGCAATTAGAAGAGTTAGAAGTAAAAGAATACATTCAGCCTAGAACATCTTCTTGGGGATGTCCTACCATCTTTGTCAAGAAGCGGGATACCAATATACCGCGTCTGGTTGTGGATTATCGCCCACTCAATGCTGTGACTATCAAGAACAAGTATCCTCTCCCTAGGATCAATGATCTATTTGATCAGTTGAGTGGTGCCACTGTCTTTTCCAAAATAGATTTAAGGTCAGGGTATCACCAGATAAAGATCCGTAAGGAAGATATTCCAAAGACTGCTTTCACCACTCGTTATGGTCTTTACGAGTATACAGTCATGTCCTTTAGTCTTACCAATGCTCCAGCCACTTTTATGCGGCTTATGAACCCTGTCTTCATGGAGTATCTTGACAAGTTCGTCGTGGTCTACATCGATGATATTCTGGTTTATTCCAAGACTGAAGAAGAGCACGTTGAACATCTTCGGTTGGTGCTGACAAAACTTCGAGAACATCGTCTCTATGCCAAGTTTTCGAAATGTGAGTTTTGGTTGCAAGAGCTCGTATTCGTTGGTCATGTTGTTTCCGCCCAAGGGGTTGTTGTTATCCCCGATAAAGTCCAAACTATCCTCGACTGGGAGTCTCCTAAATCCGTCAAGGATCTCCGAAGCTTTCTCGGGATGACTGGTTATTACCGTCGATTCATCGAGAACTTCTCCAGGATTGCAAAGCCAATGACTGATCTTGTAACATTCCTAAAATCATGTTTTATAATATTTCATATCATGCATGCATGCACATCATTTAGGGATCAAATTCAAACTCATTTGGAAGAAATAGAAACTTGAGAGCTATGATTTTATGTGAGCAAACACTAATCAAATGTCACTCTCAATGAGAGTATAATTGTTTTAAAACCAAGACTTGTTGCTCTCAGATTGTTTTGCTTAAATGCTAGTGCTTAAACCAAAAATTTACAAAACAAATATGGTTTAAAATCATTTTCAAAACTTATTCAAATCAAGTGCTATGACACTATTTATTTTGTTTAATCAAAGTGATCAAGTTAGTACAGAGAGACCACATGTTTTTATGCCCAAAAATATGAGTGTTACACTCTACAAAAATCCAAAAAAGATTTGAATTCAAATAGCTTTTGAATTTATTTGATTTTGATTCCTAAAATTCATTATAGAAAAAGAAAAGAGAATAAGAAAACCAACTGGGCCCGGCGCCACTAATCTAGCCCAACAGAAGACCTAGCCCACTAAGCCCACCCGGGGTTTTCACCTCTCTCTCTCACGCGGCATAGACTTACCCCACGCTCGCTGACTGGTGGACCCAAGCGCCACGCAAGCATCGTCTCCAGCCACGCACCCCCACGACCCCGTCGACGCCGTCGTTACCTCATCACTGCCGCGATTGATGCGGGCTTGATTGTCGGCGTTTCCTCGCGAGATTCTCGCCCTTGCTCCATCTATAAGACCCCCCCCCCTCGCTTCTCATTTCCCCTCACTCAGCGCAGACACCACGCCACCAGGCTGCCCGTAATCTTGCCCACACCACCGCAGCATCGACGACCTCCGGCGACCAATTCCTTTGAGCATCGTCCACCCCTTTGTCTCTGCTTCATGCGAGCATGTTCTACATGACCTTGTGCATCTTCTCATGCCTTCCTTTTCCTCTGTACCATCCTAGAATGTCGTCACCGTCCACCACTGGAAGCAACCGAAGCTCGGCGCAACTCCGGCGACCCCTCCTGGTAGTTCCCGACCACCCCTTCCTCCCTTTTCGATACTCACTTGTTCTCCAGGCTTGTGCGCATCTAACAGCATCACTAGTTTGTCTTAGCGTGCACCAGAACCACGCCCCCGATGACGCCAAAGCTTGCCCGACGTCTGCCTCTACTCCGACGAGGAATCCTCACCGTGTCCGCGCACCCCTTGACAAGCCACTGCCACGTTGAGCTCCAGCACACCTCCGCGAGTCTGGTAAGCCTCTCCGACGACCCCAACCCCATCTGTAGCCACCATGCCGCCATAGACAGAGCGCGCCACCGCTCACCGTTGCCGCGCACCGCCAGACTTTGGTAGGTTGATCGGCCATCGTTGGATCTAGATCTGACGTGTAGGATAGATCACTTAATGAAGGGGTATGGATCAGATCTGGCCGTGCGTTTTAGTTATATCTGGCGGTCCACGTTAGCCGATCCTTGCAAATCGGTATCGTCCAATCAGATGCCGCTGCGTGTCTGTGAGTTAGATTTAAAATCAGAAATTTGATCTATTAGATGTTTAAACTTGTTTAATTCATAACTTTTGATTTCCACGTCCAAATTTGATGAATTTTATATCAATGGAATCAGGAGAGAAAATCCTTTCCATCTATGCAATGTGTTTAGTGTTTTGACTCTTTTAAAATGGTTGTTTTTACAGAAAACATGTGTAGGCCTATTTTGTGTATATTAAATTATTTGGAAAAGTTTTGCTAATCAAATAAAGTTTTTTTGGTTTGTTTTGTACTTGTTTATGAATCAGTACTATGCACTTGTCTTGTTTGGTTAGAAAATCATCACATGGCATATTGCATGCATCCATATATTTTTTCTTGTATTATTTGTGTATGTGATTTTGTGCCATTATTTTATGTGTAGATTTTGGTGCAAATAGTGATTGTGATTGTGAGGATTGTAACTACTCTCCAAACTACCAAGGCAAGTGGTACTTCATGTTTTTATTCCTATGTTTTTCAACTATGCATTAGAAATATTTTGCTAGTCTTGCATGGATATTTTTGGTCTATATGCTATGCTTGGGAAATCCTAAGTAGTTGTAGAATTGCTAGAAATATTTCTAAGTCTTATCAATGCCATGCTTAGCCTAGCTAGTAGCAACCAAGGGTGGTTATATATTCATGCTATGAGAAAATATTTCTAAGTCTTTGGACTTGAGTTTTGTTTAATAAAACAACTAAGTGAATGAAACACCTGGGTGGAATGGAAGGAATGGTTTATGTTGAGTGGTTACACAAGGCCCATTTCTATGGTTTACCTTGTGTATCTTACTTGTGGAAAGCCACCCAGAAACAAAGGGATTTGAGATTCCATATGTTAAGAAGCTTCTAGTGCAGCCACTTGGCATTATGGGCTCTGCCTGGATCATATAGGTTGCAATAACTTAGCCAATTGGACAGTTGGTGGTAGTGGGATGATAGGTTGGAGCGCGTCCATTTGGTCTAAGGGAAGGCTTCTGAAAGGTCCTGTCTTGGTGAAAATCAAGTCTTGTGGGGAAAGTGCACAACCTCTGCAGATGGAAGAATCTAAGTACTTAGCCATGTCCCTGGTATTGGAAAATTTGAGCATCAAGACATGGAAGCTATCAAGAATCTCCTCATGCCAATTTCTAAGTAAAAACTTGTGGTTGAACAAGGGTGAAGGTTCCCCAATTTCTATTGGTGGTTCCTTGGGAAAGTTTTTGTCAAAGAAAAACTTAGTGTTTTCAACTAATAGGTAAAAAACCTATTTTGAGCAAAGCAAGCCTAAGCTACACTTAGCCAAAATGCATATAGTATCTAGTCTACCAACATTCTACTAAGGTATCACTTGCCAATACTATTCCAATGTATTGACCCACTGTGGCTGTAACTTGTGATGTTGCAGGTTATTCTGATGATGATTAGGGGTTATGAGTCTACACTCAACATGCTTGCCTGTGGCACATGAAGATGAAGACTTATTTATCTTATTACATATTTAAACTCTTGTACTAGGCCTGTGGCCATGGAGTTTGTAAAAGACTATGTTTGTCTCTGGAATGACATGTAATAATGACCTTTGTTTCTGTGTACCTCATCTTAAACTGTGGATGCTAGCATTGATCCAGGGACTAGCATTGCAATCACAGGGACCCTTTCCTTTACAAAGGAGGGATCTTACAGATGGTATCAGAGCACTGTGTTGCCTGTAGGATTATGACCCTAGGATTGGAAACCACTAAGGAAAAGTTTTAAAAACTTCCACACTTGTCGTTTCTTCTCGTAAACTTTTCTAATCTTCTTTCTCATCTCTATTTGTAGATGAACTCCATCAACGAAGCCGTGAGGAAGGGACCACTCATGACTATGACTTTGGAATGAGAGACAGAATTCCCCAAGGCTCTCAAGGACCTCATGGTTTCCATGGGAATACATGGTGCAGCTGTGTACAAAGGTTTTCCTGTGATGGATGAAGGAGTTGAGTACTGGTGGGTGCAACTTCACTTGTATAAAAACAAGGAAGAGAACCACAAAGACTCAGGTTTCTGCATGGTCACCAACTCAGTGATGCACACTACATTCTTTGATTCAGCAAGGGACGCAGCTTGGAAGGCCATCAAAGAACTTGGTGATAGAATCAAGTGCAGAATGCTTAACACCCAGAATGACCTTAAGGAAGAAAAGAAGCATACCCAAGAGTTAGAGGCTACCAACCAAAGTTTAAGGGAGGACATCATAGACTTAGAAATGGAGTTATGTGATCTAGATAGACAGATTGCCTCTAGGGATGCCCTGTTAGCCAACTTGGCAAGTGAGATGGGATTGTAAACGTACTTCGTTAGTTGGACCACCACACTTATCATTTTATTTTCCAAAAATGTTGTTTTAAAATAAGTTGAACCTTGGATGTTTGTAATGGTTTCATGTATGCCATGACTTGAATGTTTTGATTGTCAAAGATATGCATGTGATGCCTTGTCTTGTGATTCATCTCTATGTATGTTGATTCTAACTTTTTCTATCTTATAACATAGATGCCTAATGTCACTATCAGCACGGCTCAAGAGATCAAGGGAACTCGTTTTGGCACTCGTATTATTGAGCTCACTAGTCTGCTCAATCTCCCTCTTCCTACCATCATGATGCTTCCCCTCACCAAGTTCGAGAGGAAGGACCTTTAGGGCTTCAAGGTTAACCAACCAGGACGCCAGACTGAGCCAGCCACGGAGGCCATCATCTTCAAGCTCATGCAAGATGATAAGGAGAGAGGACTAGAGGTAGTCATGCAGGATTTTCTTGGACGTTTGCTAGGGAGACACTCTCGAGAGGTTAGAGGTACTCACTTCCACGCCTTCGGTAGACGTGATGAGGATGGTGAGGCCATTGACTTCGAGGATACTGCTAGAGAGACGGCAGAGCCGGTTCGTTTATACCTCCAGGACTTAGAGGTTCTTCTTAGGCACCTAGATACTGATAGGACCAACGTCATGCTCAGCAATGACGAACTCCAGGTGCAGCTTTGTGAGAATTACAAGCTCTTCGCGAAGCAAGATGAGATAGTCAAAGAGATGGAGGCCAAGTTTGAGAGTCAGGATAGAAAGTTCAAGAGTCAAGAGAAGCGATTCCAAGATAGGAACAAGAGGATTCGAGACATGACTGAAGAACTAGAGGCCAAGGACTTCGAGCTTGAGCATCAGCAAGGTGTGATTGAGAGGCTTCGTGCACAGAAGAGGGCTCTCAAAGCCAAAGTAGAGACCTTGACTACCAATATCGAGGAATACAAGACCGCAATGGAGAATGCAGGTCTTACATTTGTTTATGAGGAGGTTGATGCAGAGGAGTAGTGATGACTACTCATTTACCTTTATTTATCATGCCTTGATTATTGAGTCGCAATGACCATCCAACATGTGGATGGCTTGCTATTGGTGTGTTTACCTTTTCAGAACTTGTTGTCTGTGTTGTTAAACATTTATTATTATGATGCATGTTTGGTGATTGTTTATGTGATGTATTGTGCATGTTAGCATCTATGGGTATCTCATTCTTATCCTTATTGAAAACCACAGATGCCTCCCCGACGTGCCAATCCCAACCCCAACAACAACATCACCCCTGAGATGCAGCAGATGATGACAGCTCAGACTCAGTTGATGCAAATGATGACCACGTTCATCCAGAATCAGAACAACAACAACAACAACAATAATAATAATAATAATAATAACAATAACAACAACAACAATCAGAACAACCCACCGGGTTTTGACATGCTTACCAGGTTCTTAAGACTGAGGCCAGCAAAGTTATCAGGAACTACTGATCCTATGGTGGCCAATGATTGGCTACGCTCTGTGAACAAGGACTTGGTAACTGTTGGCTGTACTGATGAAGAGAAAGTCAGATTTGCAGCTCACTTGTTGGAAGGACCAACAGCCACTTGGTGGGATAACTTCCAAATAACCACTCCCATTGACGATGTGACATGGGCTATCTTTGAAGATGGTTTCCGTACCGCTCACATCTCATCTGGAGTGATGAGTCTGAAGAAAAAGGAATTTCACAACTTGAAGCAGCGCCACCGCAGCGTGGCCGAGTATATTGAGGAGTTCAACAATCTGGCGCGTTATGCACCGGATGAAGTTGACACTTATGCTAAGAGGAAAGAAAAGTTCCTTGAAGGATTGAACGATGAGCTTAACCTGCAGCTATCTGTGGCTTATGTTCCCACTTATCAGTCTCTTTGTGACAAGGCTGCTATTTTAGAGAGCAAGATGAAACAAGTGGAAAGCAGGAAGAGAAAGCACTCTGACAAGCACAACTCGGGATCGTCTCACAAGCGTTCCCATTATGATGATAGTGGGAGTTCTGGATCCCACAAGCATGGGAAGTTCAACAAGCACCACAACCACAACCGTCATCATGACAACAAGCATCACCGTAGTCATGACAATGAAAAATATAAGAATCACAAGGGTGGATATAAGATCCACCACAATGGAAGTGGAAGTGGCAGTGGAAGCCAGCCTGTCAAGAAGGATCTTAGTCAAGTGGAATGTTTCAAGTGCAAGAAGATGGGGCATTATGCAAATGAATGCCCAGAAAAGAAAGTTGAAGGACCCAACAAGCCCAACCCTTTTCAAAAGGGACAAGTGAACCACATCAATGTGGAAGAAATCTATGAGGAGTCCGATGCAGTGGCTGGTAAGTTCAAACTCAATTCTATTCCAGCACTTGTTCTTTTTGATACTGGTGCATCACATTCATTCATATCAAAAGCATTTGTTGATAGAAATGGGTTTCCAACTAAAAACATCGGGTGTCCAATAAAAGTAAGTTCTCCTGGTAGAGATATGATAGTAAGCCTTGGATGTCGGGATCTAGTGATAGAGTTTGGACAACATAAGTTTCCAGTGAGTCTGATAATCCTAGATTCCCAAGGACTGGATGTAATTTTGGGAATGGATTGGATGACAAAATATGAAGGAGTACTAGATTGTGCCAATCGTACTGTTGCACTCACAACCCCGGAAAAGAAACGGATTAGATTCAAGTCTAACTTTGAATCAAAAGGAAGTAAGCTAAATTCTCTTAAGGGGGTTAGCATGGACAGTGTGCCAATTGTGAGTGAATATCCAGATGTGTTTCCGGAAGAATTGCCGGGAATGCCACTAGATAGAGATGTGGAGTTTCTTATTGATTTGCTACCAGGATCTGGACCAATAGCAAAAGGACCGTACAAGATGTCAGTTGACGAGTTGAAAGAACTCAAGAAGCAACTTGGAGAACAGTTGCAGAAAGGTTTTATCCAACCAAGTTCTTCATCTTGGGGAGCACCAGTTTTGTTTGTGGAAAAGAAAGATAGAAGTCAAAGGTTATGCATAGATTACCGTTCACTCAATGAGGTGACTATCAAGAACAAATACCCTTTTCCTAGAATCAATGACTTGTTTGATCAGTTAGAGGGAGCTTGTGTGTTCTCAAAGATTGATCTCTGGTCAGGTTATTTCCAACTCAAGATAAGGGAACAAGACATACCTAAGACAGCTTTCACCACAAGGTATGGATTGTATGAGTATACCGTGATGCCATTTAGTTTGACCAATGCACCAGCATACTTTATGAATATGATGAACAAGGTGTTCATGGAGTTCCTTGACAAGTTTGTTGTCGTATTCATCGATGACATTTTAATCTACTCCAAGAGCAAAGAAGAGCATGAACGACATTTGCGTTTGGTACTTGAGAGGCTTAGAGAGCATAAGCTATATGCCAAATTCAGCAAGTGTGAATTTTGGTTAAATGAAGTTGGATTTCTTGGACACATTGTGTCAGGAGATGGTGTAGCAGTTGATCCTGCTAAAGTTTCAGCTGTAACTGAATGGGAATCTCCTAAGTCAGTGAAAGAGGTTCGTAGTTTCCTTGACTTGGCAGGATACTACAGAAGATTTATTGAAATTTTTTCCAAGGTAGCTAAGCCAATGACAGAGTTGTTAAAGAAATACAAGAAATTTGCTTGGTCTGAAGGATGTGAACTCAGTTTTCAAGAATTGAAGAAGAGACTAGTGACAGCACCAGTCTTATGTTTGCCAGATTTGGAGAAATACTTCCAAGTGTATTGTGATGCATCTCATCATGGATTAGGTGCAGTACTTATGCAAGAATGGAAAGTTGTGTCTTATGCCTCGAGACAACTCAAAACTCATGAAGTGAACTACCCTACTCATGATTTAGAGTTAGCCTCTGTTGTCCATGCACTCAAAACATGGAGGCATTATCTTTTGGGGAAACGATGTGAAGTGTTCACAGATCACAAGAGTTTGAAGTATATCTTCACCCAGAAAGAAATTAACATGAGACAAACAAGATGGCTAGAACTCATCAAAGACTATGACTTGAGTTTGCAATACCACCCCGGTAAAGCAAATGTTGTAGCGGATGCTCTAAGCCGTAAGGTTTTTGTGAATGGCCTTACTAAGGGAGAATTGCCAGATGATCTATGTGCCCAATTTAGAGATATCAGATTGGAGATTGTGCCTAAGGGACATCTCATGTCTTTGGATGTTCAACCCACTTTGTTGGACAAGATCAAAGAAGCCCAAAAGACAGATAAGGAAATTGAAGAGATTAAAGAAAAGATTGGCAAGGGAAAAGCCAAAGGATTCCGTGAAGACGAACATGGTACTTTATGGCATGGAAAACGTATCTGTGTTCCACAAGATCCGGAGCTTCGGAAACTGATATTACAAGAAGCACACAACTCACCTTATTCCATTCATCCGGGTAACACCAAAATGTACATGGATATGAAGGAAAGATTTTGGTGGAATAATCTCAAGAAGGACATCGCCGAACATATTGCTTTGTGTGATGTATGTAGTAGAGTGAAAGCGGAACATCAGAAACCAGCAGGATTGTTACAACCACTACCTATTCCTGATTGGAAGTGGGACAAGATTGGTATGGATTTCATCACCGGATTGCCAAGGACACAGTCAGGATATGATTCTATTTGGGTAGTAGTGGATCGCTTAACTAAAGTGGCTCATTTCATACCCGTGAAGACAACCTACACAAGTGCTAAGTTAGCCAAGATCTATATGAGCAGAATTATATGTCTACATGGAGTACCCAAGAGTATTGTGTCTGATAGGGGAACACAATTCACTTCTCATTTCTGGAGGCAACTACATGAGTCATTGGGAACAAGGTTGGAATTCGGCACTGCTTTTCATCCTCAGACTGATGGACAGACAGAAAGGACTAATCAGATTCTTGAAGATATGTTGAGAGCATGTGCTCTAGACTATGGAGCCAGTTGGGATGAAAGTATGCCTTACGCAGAATTCTCTTACAATAACAGCTATCAAGCCAGTATTGAGATGGCACCATTTGAGTTTCTCTATGGGAGAAAGTGTACCACCCCATTGCTATGGAATGGTGTGGGAGAAAGAAGTTTGTTCGGGCCAGAACTAATCAAAGAGGCTGAAGAGAAAGTCAAGCTAGTTAAGGACAGATTAAAGATAGCACAGTCCCGACAAAAGAGCTACGCAGATCCTAAGCGTAGGGAAGTCACCTATGAAGTAGGTGATAGAGCTTATCTTAGAGTGTCACCACTTCGTGGAGTAAAGAGATTTGGTGTCAAAGGTAAATTAGCCCCAAGATATGTTGGACCATTCAAGATTCTGAGTCGTAAAGGAGAAGTAGCTTATAAGATCGAATTGCCAGAGTCTTTGTCAGCTGTTCATAATGTGTTTCATGTGAGTCATCTTAAGAAATGACATCCAGAAATGGAAGAGACTTCTTTGAAGGATACTATACCTTTGGAAGAGGTTCAATTGGAGAGTGACCTCACTTATGAGGAGAAGCCTATCAAGATTCTTGAGACTGCAGAGAGAGTTACTCGGACTAAGACTATCAAATTCTGCAAAGTTCAATGGAACCATCATTCTGAAGAAGAAGCAACATGGGAAAGAGAAGATGATCTTCGGAAAGACCACCCTCACCTATTTGCTAGCCAACCCGAATCTCGAGGGCGATATTCACCTTAAGGGGGTTAGATTTGTAACATACCTAAAATCATGTTTTCTAAGATTTCATATCGTGCATGCATGCACATCATTTAGGGATCAAATTCAAACTCATTTGGAAGAAACAGAAACTTAAGAGCTATGATTTTATGTGAGCAAACACTAATCAAATGTCACTCTCAATGAGAGTATAATTGTTTTAAAACCAACACTTGTTGCTCTCAGATTGTTTTGCTTAAATGCTAGTGCTTAAACCAAAAATTTACAAAACAAATATGGTTTAAAACCATTTTCAAAACTTATTCAAATCAAGTTCTATGACACTGTTTATTTTGTTTAATCAAAGGGATCAAGTTAGTACAGAGAGACCACATGTTTTTATGCCCAAAAATATGAGTGTTACACTCTACAAAAATCCAGAAAAGATTTGAATTCAAATAGCTTTTGAATTTATTTGATTTTGATTCCTGAAATTCATTATAGAAAAAGAAAAGAGAATAAGAAAACCAACTGGGCCCGGCGCCACTAATCTAGCCCAACAGCAGACCTAGCCCACTAAGCCCACCCGGGGTTTTCACCTCTCTCTCTCTCACGCGGCGCAGACTTACCCCACGCTCGCTGACTGGTGGACCCAAGCGCCACGCAAGCATCGTCTCCAGCCACGCACCCCCACGACCCCGTCGACGCCGCCGTTACCTCATCACTGTCGCGATTGATGCGGGCTTGATTGCCGAAGTTTCCTCACGAGATTCTCGCCCCTGCTCCAGCTATAAGACCCCCTCCCCTCGCTGCTCATTTCCCCTCACTCAGCGCAGACACCACGCCACCAGGCTGCCCGTAATCTTGCCCACACCGCCGCAGCACCGACGACCAATTCCGTTGAGCATCGTCCACCCCTTTGTCTCTGCTTCATGCGAGCATGTTCTACATGACCTTGTGCATCTTCTCATGCCTTCCTTTTCCTCTGTACCATCCTAGAACGTCGTCACCGTCCACCACTGGAAGCAACCGAAGCTCGGCGCAACTCCGGCGACCCCTCCTGGTAGTTCCCGACCACCCCTTCCTCCCTTTTCGATACTCACTTGTTCTCCAGGCTTGTGCGCATCTAACAGCATCGCTGGTTTGTCTTAGCGCGCACCAGAACCTCGCCCCCAACGACGCCAAAGCTTGCCCGACGTCTGCCTCTACTCCGACGAGGAATCCTCACCGTGTCCGCGTACCCCTTGACAAGCCACTGCCACATTGAGCTCCAGCACACCTCCGCGAGTCTGGTAAGCCTCTCCGACGACCCCAACCCCCTCTGTAGCCACCGCGCCGCCGTAGACAGAGCGCTCCACCGCTCACCGTTGCCGCGCACCGCCAGACTTTCGTAGGTTGATCTGAAGGGAATATGCCCTGAGAGGCAGTAATAAAGTGTTTATTATGTGTATTCCAAGTATATGATAGATGTTTATTTTGCATGCTATAATTGTATTAATACGGAAACGTTAATACATGTGTGTTTAATAAACAAACAGAAAGTTCCTAGTTATGCCTCTCTCATAAACTAGCTCGTTGATTAACAAGATGATCAAGGTTTCCTGATCATGGACATTGGATGTTGTTAATAACGGGATCACAACATTAGTGTAATGGTGTGATGAACATTCATCCGAAGTATAGCATTACGATCAAAGTCATTGAGTTTATATTGCTATAACAACTTACGAAGTGATCCTAATCCTTAGACCATGAGATCATGTTAATCACTAACACCGGAAGAGTTTCTTGATAACATCAAACGTCACACCGTAACAGGGTGATTATAAAGATGGATTCAGAACTAATAAAGTGTTATGTTGAGGCTCATGGATCGAGAGTGGAATTTGTTCATCCCGATGACGGATAGATATACTCTGGGCCCTCTCGGTGATATCACATTGATTAGCTTGCAAGCAAGTGATTTGATCACTAGAATGTTATATCACAGGAACGAGAAAAGAGTGCATGTCGGTAACGAGATAAAACTAGGTATGGAGATACCAATGATCAAATCTCGGACATGTAATATATCGTGAAACAAAGGGATTAAGATACTAGCGTAAAAGGTTCCGATGATCACAAGAAAGTCATCGTTGAATGTGTGGGAGTCAGTATGGGTCTCCAGATCCCGCTTCTGATTATTGATCCGAGAGGGGTCTCGATCATGTCCGCATTATTCATGAACCGTAGGGTGACACACTTAAGAGACACCGACATCCAATTGGAGCAAATGTTTCATGCCGAAAGAATGAACAAGCGCAGGAATTTATTTCACTAGATACCGAAACAGGTTTTCGGGTGAAATTGCATAAAGTGGTTATGCATGTGAAATAGAATTCTAGCAAGGGGTTATTTTTGAATGTTTGTCATTAAAGTAATTGACAAAATTCTGAATAAAATAAAAGAGTTTTATTTAATGAGA
This sequence comes from Avena sativa, assembly GCA_916181665.1. Taxonomy (NCBI): domain Eukaryota; kingdom Viridiplantae; phylum Streptophyta; class Magnoliopsida; order Poales; family Poaceae; genus Avena; species Avena sativa. Next base: position 409,131,461 of record OV702281.1, on the reverse strand, counting down.
GTTTGCATTAAATTTGGTGGAAATTTAATGGGAATTTGAGTGGACTTTTGAGTGGAGGGAATTTAAAGGAGATTTGTGAGTGGAGTGTCCACCCACATGAAGAGGGGAGGGCAAAGGGGCAGCCCCCATGCGCCGGCCACCCCCTTGGGGTTCCCCCCCTCCTCCTATAAAAGGAGCCCCCCTCCTCACTTGTCTCTCACACCTCCTCGTGAAGGATCTCTCTCCCCCTCTAGAATTTATCCCCCATGGTCTCGGACTAGCGAGATACATGTTCCCGGTGGATATTCGGCAAGAAAGAGTTGTGCTTTCGCTGCATCGCTGGAGCGAGGAGGCGAAGGTTGCTCGGTGCCTCGAACGTGTGTGCGAGCACGGATGCGCTGCTGATTTGCGGCGCTAGGACTTCCTCTCGATCTTGAGATCGGCAAGAGATCGTCTACATCAACCACGAGTTGAACTTGTTAAGCTTTGTCGGTCTTCAAGGGTATGTTCTCTATGGATATACATCCGCCCGTTGTTTGTATCTAGTAGATAGATCTTGGTATATAGTTCACATCGTTGGAAAATTTTTGTTTTCTATGCTGCGAACCCTATAGTGGTATTAGAGCCGGATCTATGCGTAGTTACTTTACACGGGTAGTACACATATGAGTATATGGGCGATGATGATCATGTTGTTGCTCCTTTGTTGTAATTTTGGATATTGGTGGCATAGTGGGATGAAGCGGCCCGGACAAACTTTACATGTCCTCGCACATGAGACCTGTTCCACGCTTGACATGCAACTAGTTTGCATAAGTGGCTAGCGGGTGTCTATCTCTCCTACTATAGTCAATATCTAGTTTGCAAGCGAGTTGTCAACAATTTGATTATCCTCGTTGTGGTTCATGTTCGTAGGTAAGAACGGTTCTATCTCGAAAGCCCTAAACCACGTAAAACTTGCAATGGATAAATTAGAGGCGTCTAGTTTAGATTGTTGTTGGGCTAGTGTTATGATATGGTAGTGTTGTAAGTAGAAGTATGAGATGATACTCTTACAACACACATAGCGTGTATAATCCATAGACCTTGGATTTACACATATAGGTATGATAGTGATCATACCACGATGCACATGATAGAGATCATCTGCGGGAACCATATCATTTCACTAATAAACATATGATGTTTGATAACATCTTATATTGCTTGTTTAGCGCTTTGTTAGCATAATAAGATGATCCCTCATTTAAATATCAAGATAAGAATGTGTTCTTCCTTTAGTATGCACCGATTATGTTTTCGTCGCTCCAAGACATCACGTGATGATCGGGTGTTCTTGGATCCACGACCATATTTCGGGTGTAAAACACTTACACACGCGAATACTAAGGTTCTAACTTGGCGAGCCTAGCATGTACAGACATGGCCTCAGAACACGGACCGAAAGGTTAAGCATGAGTCATATAGTTGATATGATGCCCATTTGATGCTCGCCTTTGAAGCTATACCAACTCACGTGATGATCGGACTTGGTGTAGTGGATTTGGTTCATGTAATCACCAAAAAGGCACGAGGGATGTCGTTTTTGAGTGGGAGTTCATTCGTAATATAGATTAGTTGAACTCAATCTATCATACACTTAGTCTAAACTTTACAAATTCTGTTGTAGATGGCACCACCTGCTTTTAATTTCAATGTGTTCATGGATAAAGAGAAACTAGCAACGAACGGTAGCAACTTTACCGAATGGGCCATGAATTTGAGGATTCTCCTCTCTGCTGCACAAAAGCAATATGTGCTAGAAGTGTCGTTAGGCCCCCCACCTTTTGATGATGCCCCTGACGAGGAGAAGATTGTCTATCAGACTCGTCAGGAGGACCACAACTTAGTTCATTGCGGCATATTGTATGGGCTAGAGCCGGAACTTCGAAAGCGTTTCGAAAACGGCAATGCATTTGATACAATGGGTGAGTTGAAAATGATTTTCGACACACATGCTGCTGTAGAGAGCTACAACGCTTCAGAAAAGTTCTTTAGCTGCATGATGGAAGAGCACAGCTCCGTTAGTGAGCATGTACTCAAGATGTCGGGTTACGCCGATAAGCTTGTGTCCTTGGGAATATCGATTCCCATTGACTTAGGCATCCATCGTGTTCTGCAGTCTCTGCCACCTAGCTATAAGAGCTTCGTGATGAACTATAATATGCAAGGCATGAAGAAGTCCCTCCCCGAGCTTCTGTCAATGCTTAAAACTGCAGAAGTGGAGATCAAAAAGGAACATCAAGTGTTGATGATCAATAGGAACACTGGTTTCAAGAAAGACAAGAAGGGAAAACGGAAGGGAAGTAAGGGCGGCAAGCCTGTTGCCACGCCTGAAAAGAAACCCCGAGTTGGACCTAAGTCTGATTCCGAGTGCTACTATTGTAAGGGGACTGGCCACTGGAAGCGCAAATGCCCCAAGTATCTGGCAGACAAGAAGGCCGGCAAGGCAAACAAAGGTATATATGATATACATGTTATTGATGTGTACTTGACTAGTGCTCGCAGTAGCACCTGGGTATTTGATACCGGTTCAGTTGCTAATATTTGTAACTCGAATCAGGGGCTGCGGAACAAGCGACCGCTAGCAAGGGGTGAGGTCAAGATGCATGTCGGCAATGGATCAAGCGTTGATGTGATCGCCGTGGGAACGCTGCCTCTCCACTTACCGTCGGGATTAGTTATAAACTTGAATAAATGTTATCTAGTGCCTGCACTGAGCATGAACATTGTATCTGGATCGTGTTTGATGCGAAGTGGTTATTCATTTAAATCCGAGAACAATGGTTGTTCCATTTATATGAATGAAATATTTTATGGTCATGCACCGATGATGAATGGTTTATTTCTATTAGATCTCGATGATAATGTTACACATATTCATAATGTTGATGCTAAAAGGATTAACTTAATGATGATATATCCGCATATATGTGGCACTGCCGTCTAGGTCATATTGGCGTTAAACGCATGAAGAAGCTCCATTCGGATGGACTTTTGGAATCACTTGATTATGAATCATTTGATACATGTGAGCCATGCCTTATGGGCAAGATGACTAGAACGCCGTTTTCCGGTTCAATGGAACGGGCGACAGATTTATTGGAAATCATACATTCTGATGTATGTGGTCCAATGAGTGTGTCGGCGCGAGGTGGATATCGTTATTTTGTTACTTTCACGGATGATTTGAGTAGATACGGTTATATCTACTTGATGAAACACAAGTCTGAAACCTTTGAAAAGTTCAAGGAATTTCAGAATAAAGTGGAAAATCATCGTAATAGAAAGATCAAATTTCTACGGTCCGACCGTGGAGGTGAGTATCTAAGTTACGAGTTTAGCACTCACATGAAAGAGTGTGGAATTGTTTCACAACTCACACCTACCGGAACACCACAGCGAAATGGTGTGTCGGAACGTCGTAATCGTACTTTATTAGATATGGTTCGATCTATGATGTCTCTGACGGACTTGCCGTTGTCATTTTGGGGTTATGCACTAGAAACTGCTGCATTCACTTTAAATCGGGCACCATCTAAATCCGTTGAAAAGACACCGTATGAATTGTGGTTTGGAAACAAACCTAAGCTGTCATTTCTTAAAGTTTGGGGATGCGATGTTTATGTGAAGAAACTTCAACCGGATAAACTCGAACCCAAAGCGGAAAAATGCGTCTTCATAGGATACCCTAAAGAAACTATTGGGTATTCCTTCTATCACAGATCCGAGGGCAAGGTTTTTGTTGCCAAGAATGGATCCTTTCTAGAGAAAGAGTTTCTCGCGAAAGGTGTGAGTAGTCGGAAGGTAGAACTCGAAGAGGTTGTGGAACCTTCTCTTCAAAGTATGGCGAGTAGCGCAGCGCCGGAAGTTGTTCCGGAGTTGGCTCCACCTGTTGAAGAGGGAACTAATGATAATGATCATGAAACTCCGAAAGAGAGTACTACCGAACCTCGCAGGTCAAACAGGACGCGTGCAGCTCCCGAGCTGTACGGAAATCCTGTCATGAATTTCATGGTTGATGAAAATGATGACCCTGCGACGTATGAAGAAGCGATGATGAGCCCGGATTCCAACAAATGGTTAGAAGCCATGAAATCCGAGATGGAATCCATGTATGAAAATCAAGTTTGGAACTTGGTGGAATTACCTCATGACCGAAAGGCCGTGGAGAACAAATGGATTTTCAAAAGGAAAACTAATGCTGATGGTAATGTGACCGTCTATAAAGCTCGACTTGTCGCAAAGGGGTTTCGACAAATTCAAGGAGTTGACTACGATGAGACTTTCTCTCCCGTAGCGATGCTAAAGTCAGTTAGGATTATGTTAGCAATTGCTGCATATTTCGATTATGAGATATGGCAGATGGATGTCAAAACCGTGTTTCTCAATGGTAATATTGAAGAAGAGTTGTATATGATACAACCAAAGGGTTTTGTCGATCCTAAGGATGCTAACAAGGTGTGCAAGCTTCAGCGATCCATCTATGGATTGAAGCAAGCATCACGAAGTTGGAATCTCCGCTTTGATGAGGTGATCAAAGAGTTTGGATTTGTCCAAACTTATGGAGAAGCTTGTATTTACAAGAAAGTGAGTGGGAGCAATGTGGCATTTCTGATATTATATGTGGATGACATATTATTGATCGGAAATGATATAGATCTTTTAAACAGTGTTAAAAGTTATCTAAACAGCAAATTTTCAATGAAGGACCTAGGTGAAGCGTCATACATATTAGGCATAAAGATCTATAGAGATAGATCTAGGCGCCTAATAGGGCTATCGCAAAGTACATACCTTGATAAGATTTTAAAGAAGTTTAAAATGGACGGAAGTAAGAAGGGGTTCTTACCTGTCACATCCCAAGATTTTCCAAATCTTGTAATGTGAAAATAAATGAATAAAATAAAACCTTGTTTGATTTTCAAGGCCAGAAGAAATTTTTTGAATTCAATTGGAACTTCAAACCCATTTGAATTAAATGAAGTCCTAAAGGGATTTAAAAAGATAAACATTTTAAATAAAGGAAAATAAAATGTTTTGGAATTACTATTTTGATCTTTTAATAAAAGGATTTTGTTTTTAAAGGAAAAGGTGGATTTATAAATAAAGGTTATTTTATAAAGCCAAATTAAACTTTGGCCAAGCTTTGGATATAACACATTTTGTTTCGAATAAAAATAGCAAGGGTTATTTAAATAAATTAATAAGGATTTAATATCCAAGTTTTATTAATAAAGGTTTTACTATTTACAAAACATCAAAACTTATTAAATTATTTTAAATAAGTTTTCCAAATATTTTATTTTCTCAAATAAAACTTACTGAAGTATTTTTGTTTTAAATTACAAAATAAATATTCTAATAAAACAAATCTTATTTGAAGTAAATGAATAAGGCCCATTTTATTTAATTGTTAATGGACCTAAAATAAAATGTTATTTTATTTTAAACAAGTATTTCAAGTATCTTATTTTCAAATAAAACCTACTGATTTGGATTTGAAAGTGTTTGGATTTCAAATGAGGATTTTATTAAATAAATCAAACCATGTTAAATAAATAAAGGTCCATTTTATTTAATTAAAGAATGGATCAATAAAATTATTATTTTATTTTATTTTGGGCTTTTGTCCATGTTACTGAACAGAACTAATTTCAATATTACAAAGTTTGGGTGTTGTTTGAATTGATTTGAACCTTGTTTGATTGTTTTGAAATTTAAAACAGGAAATAGAAATAGAAAAGGAAAAAGAAATCAGAAGGAAAAAAATATGAAATGGACCTGACCCAACTGGCCAAGCCCAACTGCCCCAGCCCAACAGACCACTCGCAGCCCACCTCCTCCAATTCCTCGAACCGTTTTTCTCACTCAGTCTCGCGCCCGCTAAGCAGCTGACGGGTGGACCTCCCTCACACTTCCTTTTCCACTGACGAGAGGACCCCACGCCACGCCCCTTCTTCCCCACCCGCAGACCACGCCTTCCCCCTCGTTGCCGTTGCTGCCTTCAATCCGCGGATTCAATACACCATAATGCCGCGCCTTTACCTCGCCTTGATCAAGCACCTTTAAACGCCAGCACGTTCTCTCTCGTTTCCCTCTGACCCCTCCCTCAATCACGCCACCAGGCCGCCCCAATTCCTCCCCGAGCTTCTCTGTTCCGACGACCTTCCTCATCTAATTCCGGACAAGTATCACCGCCTGTTGCCTCCCTGTGCAACCTCGCAACTTCCCCACTCCCAGGCGCACCTCCCAGCACTTTTAGTTCGACCACGGGCGCCCCGGACCGTCGACTACGACAAGCTCCCGACGCCGCCGCGTTTGTCTTCTTCTCCGACGACGCCCACAGGTTGTATCCGACCGCCCCTCCTCTTCTCTTTCATGCACGCGTCACCGCCTCGACCTTGTGCAGCTAACCTTGCCTTCTGCTTGCCTTGGCGTGATCTCCAGCGACGTCCTCGACCTCGACCAGAGCCACCCGCCGCCAGAACCAACTCCGGTGAGGAATCCCGCCCGTCCCCGTGCGCCCCTTGCCACGACGACCACACGACCAGCATCACCTCATCCTCGCGACCTCGGTGAGCTTGCTCCCTCCCTGTTTCGCTTCCTGCCTCGCCAGCGCCGCCGCCAACTGGTCGCTCCGCCGCCAGCAGCCGCGCCGCCCGTCTAAGGTCAAGCACCCCACAGCCGTCCGATCCCGATCTGATGGATATGATAGAATAAAGGGTACGTGATCTGGGCCATACGATCTGCTTAGATCCGACGGTCTGCACCGTGATCCACCCCAAACCGGTACCGTCCAACCAGAGTGTGCCGCGTGTCACTGTTCTGTTTAAAAACAGATTTGAAAACAGAATTATTTGCAAACTTCAAACCTCTGTAACTTTCAAACCACACGTCCAAAAATTACAAATTTTATATCAATGGATTCAGTGGAACAAGCCCTAGCCAACTGTGGAATTAGTTTAGAAAATAGTATTTGTTAGTTTGCTTGTTTTTGCAGATTCTTTTGTGAGCTTGTTTAGAGTATAAAAATTATTTAAAATTGATTTTAGGGTTAAAACTTTTGCAAAATGGTTTGTTGTGACCTTACTGACCCTAGGAACCAACCCATGGTTTTGAAAATGAAATTGGAAAAATTTAGAATGGATTAATTGAATTAATCTATTTCTAGCTAAGTAAAGATAATGGTTTTATTATGAAAAAGGATTTTGGAATAAAAACTTTGAGAAAATATTTTGATTCAAAGCTACTGACCCAAAACACCAAGTCTTGAGAGTTAGAAACCTTTGGTGAGAAACTTAAAGATTTTTGATTTGATAAAACCATTTTCCACCACATAAAATGTTGAATGGATTTTAAAATAGTTTTTGGGCAAAACCCTCTAACTAATGACTTTGCCATTTTGGTAAATGACCAATTTGGAACTTACAAAGTTTAGAAGCCTAGTGGAAACCACCTTTGCAATTAGAACCATCTTTTGCATGCTTGCATGCATTACTTTGACCTTGACATTTTATGTGTTGATTTGCTTGATTGGTAGATTGAGTTTGTGCCTTGCTTGATTGATTTGTAGTGACTTGAAGAGTGTGCTTGTTGCAAAGATCAAGGAGTGAACTTATACCCTCTAACAAAAAGGCAAGTGATGCTTCATACTTTTTGTTCCAATACTTTCACTATGCATTAGTGATTTTCTCTAAGTAAAACTTGCATGGGTTTTGCTAAGTATAAACCTTGCTATAGGAAAACCTAGTAGATGAATCCTTAGTAGGATTTTCCTAAGTTAAAGATTCCTACTACAAACAAGCTTAGCCTAGCTAATAGAAAACATGGGTGGAAAATATATTCGCACTATGGAAAATCTCTAAGTCTGAGGACTTATGTTTTTGTGTAATAAAACAACTAAGTTAATGAATCACCTGGGTGGAATGGGCTTGCTTGGTGGTTTTTGGTTGAGTGGTTCACAAGGCCATGGACTTGGATTGTGTATCTCACTTGTGGATGGCCACCCAGGAACAAAGAGATTTGAGATGTCAAATGTTGAGAAGCTTCAAGTGCAACCACTTGGCAATATGGGCTCTGCCATGATCATATAGGTTGCAAGAACTTAGCCATATGGACAGTGGGTGGTAGTGTTTGATAGGTTGGAGCGCGTCCATTTTGGTCTAAGGGAAAGCTTCTGAAAGATCTTGTCTTGGGAAACCAAGTCTTGTGGGGAAATTGCACCACCTCTGCAGAGTGTAAAACCTAAGTACTTAGCCATGTCCCTGGTAAAGGACAAATTGAGCATCAAGACATGGAAGCAATCAAGAATCTCATCATTCAAATTTCTAAGTTAAAACTTGTGGATTGAACAAGGGTTGTCTGAAATCTTCAATCTTTGATTGAGAGATGCCTTGCAAAGGATCTTCAATCTTTGATTGAGAAAAATGATTTTGTCAAAGCAAAAACTTAGTATTTTCAAAATGATAAGGAAAATCTATTTTGAGCAATGCAAGCCTCAACTCCACTTAGCCAAATGCATATAGATGATAGACTCCACTATACTATTATAGTATCACTTGCCAATACAATTCAAATGTATTGACCCTTGTGGCTGTAACTTGAAATGTTGCAGGTTTGATTGATTTTAGTGAAGATTGATTGATTAGGATTACAAAGTCTACAACCAACATCTGCCTGTGGCACTTTGAAGATGAAGGACCCCATGCTTATAGTTATTCCGCTGCAAAGTAATGTAATAGCCATATGAGCTATGTAAGATGTAATAAAACTATGTTATTCCTGGATATAAAGTTATATTATGACCTTTGTTTCTTGATATTACATCTTAACTGTGGATGCTAGCTATTGATCCAGGGACTAGCATTGTAAACACAGGAGGAATCTACCTTATTAGGTTGAGACCCCTACATTACCTATGTTGCAAGGCAAGACATTGAGTAAGACTCAAAATCCGGCTTCGGCGGAAGAAAGAGACATAATGGACAAAGTCCCCTATGCTTCAGCCATAGGATCTATAATGTACGCCATGCTATGTACAAGACCGGATGTGGCACATGCTATTAGTTTGACTAGTAGGTACCAATCGGATCCAGGTTCGGAACACTGGATAGCGGTCAAGAATATCCTTAAGTATTTACGAAGAACTAAGGATATGTTTCTTGTATACGGAGGTGAAGAAGAGCTCGTCGCTAAGTGTTATGTCGACGCTAGCTTTGACACCGATCCGGATGACTCTAAGTCTCAATCCGGATACGTATTTCTCATGAATGGCGGAGCGGTTAGTTGGAGGAGCTCCAAACAACCTGTGGTAGCAGGATCAACAGCGGAGGTCGAATATGTTGCTGCTTCAGAAGCGGCTCAGGAAGCAGTTTGGATGAAGGAGTTCATATCCGAACTAGGAGTGGTGGCAAACGCGTTGGACCCAATGGTGATCTATTATGACAACAATGGTGCCATTGGCAATGCCAAAGATCCAAGGTCTCACAAGCATTCCAAGCATATTAAGCACCGGTTTCACTCCATCCGCGAGCATGTCAAGGATGGAGATATAAAGATTTGTAAAGTACATACGGATCTCAATGTAGCAGATCCGTTGACTAAAACTCTCCCTAGAGCAAAACATGATCAACACTAGAACTCAATGGGTGTTAGATTTATCACTATGTAACTAGATTATTGTCTCTAGTGCAAGTGGGAGACTGAAGGGAATATGCCCTGAGAGGCAATAATAAAGTGTTTATTATGTGTATTCCAAGTATATGATAGATGTTTATTTTGCATGCTATAATTGTATTAATACGGAAACGTTAATACATGTGTGTTTAATAAACAAACAGAAAGTTCCTAGTTATGCCTCTCTCATAAACTAGCTCGTTGATTAACAAGATGATCAAGGTTTCCTGATCATGGACATTGGATGTTGTTAATAACGGGATCACAACATTAGTGTAATGGTGTGATGAACATTCATCCGAAGTATAGCATTACGATCAAAGTCATTGAGTTTATATTTCTATAACAACTTACGAAGTGATCCTAATCCTTAGACCATGAGATCATGTCAATCACTAACACCGGAAGAGTTTCTTGATAACATCAAACGTCACACCGTAACAGGGTGATTATAAAGATGGATTCAGAACTAATAAATTGTTATGTTGAGGCTCATGGATAGAGAGTGGAATTTGTTCATCCCGATGACGGATAGATATACTCTGGGCCCTCTCGGTGATATCACATTGATTAGCTTGCAAGCAAGTGATTTGATCACTAGAATGTTATATCACAGGAACGAGAAAAGAGTGCATGTCGGTAACGAGATCAAACTAGGTATGGAGATACCGATGATCGAATCTCGGACATGTAATATATCGTGAAACAAAGGGATTAAGATACTAGCGTAAAAGGTTCCGACGATCACACGAAAGTTATCGTTGAATGTGTGGGAGTCGGTATGGGTCTCCAGATCCCGCTTCTGATTATTGATCCGAGAGGGGTCTCGATCATGTCCGCATTATTCACGAACCGTAGGGTGACACACTTAAGAGACACCGACATCCAATTGGAGCAAATGTTTCATGCCGAAAGAATGAACAAGCGCAGGAATTTATTTCACTAGATACCGAAACAGGTTTTCGGGTGAAATTGCATAAAGTGGTTATGCATGTGAAATAGAATTCTAGCAAGGGGTTATTTGTGAATGTTTGTCATTAAAGTAGTTGACAAAATTCTGAATAAAATAAAAGAGTTTTATTTAATGAGAGTTTGCATTAAATTTGGTGGAAATTTAATGGGAATTTGAGTGGACTTTTGAGTGGAGGGAATTTAAAGGAGATTTGTGAGTGGAGTGTCCACCCACATGAAGAGGGGAGGGCAAAGGGGCAGCCCCCATGCGCCGGCCACCCCCTTGGGGTTCCCCCCCCCTCCTCCTATAAAAGGAGCCCCCCTACTCACTTGTCTCTCACACCTCCTCGTGAAGGATCTCTCTCCCCCTCTAGAATTTATCCCCCATGGTCTCGGACTAGCGAGATACATGTTCCCGGTGGCTATTCGGCAAGAAAGAGTTGTGCTTCCGCTGCATCGCTGGAGCGAGGAGGCGGAGGTTGCTCGGTGCCTCGAACGTGTGTGCGAGCACGGATGCGCTGCTGATTTGCGGCGCTAGGACTTCCTCTCGATCTTGAGATCGGCAAGAGATCGTCTACATCAACCACGAGTTGAACTCGTTAAGCTTTGTCGGTCTTCAAGGGTATGTTCTCTACGGATATACATCCGCCCGTTGTTTGTATCTAGTAGATAGATCTTGGTATATAGTTCACATCGTAGGAAAATTTTTGTTTTCTATGCTGCGAACCCTACATGATCGGCCACCGTTGGATCTAGATCTGACGTGTAGGATAGATCACTTAACGAAGGGGTATGGATCAGATCTGGCCGTGCGTTTTAGTTAGATCTGGCGGTCCACGTTAGCCGATCCGTGCGAATCGGTATCGTTCAATCAGATGCCGCCGCGTGTCTGTGAATTAGATTTAAAATCAGAAATTTGATCTATTAGATGTTTAAACTTGTTTAATTCATAACTTTTGATTTCCACATCCAAATTTGATGAATTTTATATCAATGGAATCAGGAGAAAAAATCCTTTCCATCTATGCAATGTGTTTATTGTTTTGACTCTTTTAAAATGGTTGTTTTTACAGAAAACATGTGTAGGCCTATTTTGTGTATATTAAATTATTTGGAAAAGTTTGCTAATCAAATAAAGTTTTTTTGGCTTGTTTTGTACTTGTTTATGAATTAGTACTATGCACTTGTCTTGTTTGGTTAGAAAATCATCACATGGCATATTGCATGCATCCGTATATTTTTGCTTGTATTATTTGTGTATGTGATTTTGTGCCATTATTTTATGTGTATATTTTGGTGCAAATAGTGATTGTGATTGTGAGGATTGTAACTACTCTCCAAACTACCAAGGCAAGTGGTACTTCATGTTTTTATTCCTATGTTTTTCAACTATGCATTAGAAATATTTTGCTAGTCTTGCATGGATATTTTTGGTCTATATGCTATGCTTGGGAAATCCTAAGTAGTTGTAGAATTGCTAGAAATATTTCTAAGTCTTATCAATGCCATGCTTAGACTAGCTAGTAGCAACCAAGGGTGGTTATATATTCATGCTATGAGAAAATATTTCTAAGTCTTTGGACTTGAGTTTTGTTTAATAAAACAACTAAGTGAATGAAACACCTGGGTGGAATGGAAGGAATGGTTTATGTTGAGTGGTTACACAAGGCCCATTTCTATGGTTTACCTTGTGTATCTCACTTGTGGAAAGCCACCCAGGAACAAAGGGATTTGAGATGCCATATGTTAAGAAGCTTCTAGTGCAGCCACTTGGCATTATGGGCTCTGCCTGGATCGTTTAGGTTGCAATAACTTAGCCAATTGGACAGTTGGTGGTAGTGGGATGATAGGTTGGAGCGCGTCCATTTGGTCTAAGGGAAGGCTTCTGAAAGGTCCTGTCTTGGTGAAAATCAAGTCTTGTGGGGAAAGTGCACAACCTCTGCAGATGGAAGAATCTAAGTACTTAGCCATGTCCCTGGTATTGGACAATTTGAGCATCAAGACATGGAAGCTATCAAGAATCTCCTCATCCCTATTTCTAAGTAAAAACTTGTGGTTGAACAAGGGTGAAGGTTCCCCAATTTCTATTGGTGGTTCCTTGGGAAAGTTTTTGTCAAAGAAAAACTTAGTGTTTTCAACTAATAGGTAAAAACCTATTTTGAGCAAAGCAAGCCTAAGCTACACTTAGCCAAAATGCATATAGTATCTAGTCTACCAACATTCTACTAAGGTATCACTTGCCAATACTATTCCAATGTATTGACCCACTGTGGCTGTAACTTGTGATGTTGCAGGTTATTCTGATGATGATTAGGGGTTATGAGTCTACACTCAACATGCTTGCCTGTGGCACATGAAGATGAAGAATTATTTATATTATTACATATTTAAACTCTTGTACTAGGCCTGTGGCCATGGAGTTTGTAAAAGACTATGTTTGTCTCTGGAATGACATGTAATAATGACCTTTGTTTCTGTGTACTTCATCTTAAACTGTGGATGCTAGCATTGATCCAGGGACTAGCATTGCAATAACATGGATCCTTTCCTTTACAAAGGAGGGATCTTACAGATCTTCTTAAGAAGGATAAGAAGTTTGAATGGTCTGATAAGGCAGAAGAAAGCTTCCAGATGTTGAAAACCAAGTTAACAACGGCTCCGGTGCTGGTTCTTCCAAACACTAGTAAAGACTTTGTTGTCTTCTACGATGCCTCCCACCAAGGTCTCGGATGTGTGTTGATGCAAGATGGGCATGTGGTGGCTTATGCCTCCCGTCAGCTAAAACCACATGAGAACAACTACCCAACTCATGATCTTGAGCTTGTAGTTGTTGTTCATGCTCTTAAGCAATGGCGACATTACCTTCTCGGTAGTCGTTGCGAGTTATACTCGGATCATCAGAGTCTGAAGTATCTTTTCACACAACCTGATTTGAATCTCAAGCAAAGAAGATGGTTGGAACTCATCAAGGACTATGATTTGGGTCCCAACTATCAACATGGAAAAACCAATGTTGTTGTTGATGCGCTAAGTCGTAAGTCTTATTGCAACAATTTGGTAATCAAACAATCTCAACCTTCTCTTCATGAGGAATTTGCTCGATTGAATCTTGAAGTAGTTCCTCGTGGATTCCTTTATACTCTTGAAGTGAAATCTTCTATCGATGATGAAATCAAGCTCGCTCAGAAGAATGACTTTGAAGTTGCTGAGATCAAAGGGAACATTGCTAGCGGAGTTGCTAAGTGTTTCTCTGTTGATAATCAAGGTATTGTTTACTTTGGTAACCGTCTGGTAGTGCCGAAGAGAACAAAGCTGAGGAATATAATCCTTACCGAAGCTCATGAATCACCTTTTTCCATTCACCCCGAAGGTACCAAGATGTATCAGGACCTTTGTCAAAGATTTTGGTGGTCTGGTATGTAGAAAGATATCGGTCGTTTTGTTGCGGAATGTGACGTTTGTCATCGCGTCAAAGCTGAACATCAAAGGCCCGCTGGTCTTCTGCAACCACATCGTATTCCTGAGTGTAAATGGGATGAAATCTGTATGGACTTCATCACTGGTCTTCCTAAAACTCAAAAAGGAAATGATTCAATCTGGGTGATCATTGACTACCTGTCCAAGGTCGCTCACTTTATTCCCATCAAGGAAAGCCTTCGAGCCAGTGAACTGGCTAATCTTTACATCTCTCGGATTGTTGTTCTTCATGGTATTCCTAAGAAGATAACATCTGATCGTGGAAGTCTGTTCACCTCCAAGTTCTGGGAAAGTTTCCAAACTGCTATGGGAACTCGTCTCTCCTTCAGTACAGCTTACCATACTAGCACCGGTGGTCAAACCGAAAGAGTGAATCAAATCCTTGAAGACATGCTTAGAGCGTGTGTCATATCTTTTGGCAAGAACTAGGAGAAATGCCTTCCTTTTGCTGAATTATCCTACAACAACAGTTATCAATCCAGTATTGGTATGGCACCTTTCCAATTCTTATATGGAAGAACCTATCGTACTCCTTTGATGGTTAGAAACCGGCGAAAGAAAGTTCTTTGGTCCGGATATGATTCAGGAAGCAGAAGATCAAGTTCGTATCATTCGAGATCGTTTGAAAACTGCTCAGTCTCGTCAAAAAAGCTATCATGATCGTCACCATCAACATATTGAATATGAAGTCGGTGATCAAGCTTATCTCCGGGTCACTCCTCTGAAGGGTGTCCATCTTTTCGGTATCAAAGGCAAACTGGATCCTCGCTATGTTGGTCCTTTCCGTGTTCTATCCAGGCAAGGTAACCTTGCATACAAGTTGGAGTTGCCTGCAAACTTCCCTGAGGTGCATGACGTCTTTCATGTGTCTCAACTCCAGCGTTGCTTGAAAGACCCTGTTCGTGGTGTTGATCATCAAACTCTTGATCTCCAGAAGGATCTAACTTATCGTGAGTATCCTATCCGTATCCTTGATGAAACCGAGCGCAAGACTCGTCGTCAACACATCAAGTTCCTGAAAGTTCAGTGGTCTCATCACTCTGAGGACGAAGCAACCTGGGAATGAGAATATCATCTTCGATCTGAGTACCCTACCTTCTTTTCTAAAACTTAGAAATCTCGGGTCGAGATTCTCGTAAGGGGGGTAGAGCTGTAACAGCCCAAGCTTGTAAGATATGTACTTAGTACTTAAGCATTGCATGCATCTATTAACTCAATAAAATGTTTGCATGTGATCAAGTGTGTGAGCTAAAACACAATTACCAAAAAGCCCTAAAACCCTAAACTTCCCCTCTTTTTGGATATGCATTCAAAAAGGTTTTATATTTGGAAAGTATCAAAATGTGAAGCCCAATTGGTTATGAGGGCCCCACAATAGTTTGTAAGTTTTATGAAAGCTCCTGGTACTTTGAAAAGATTCAAAACAGTTTGAAAATTAAAATTACAAAGTGGAATTGCAAAACAGAAAAAGAAAACAGTTTCTGGAAAATAAAAACAGCAGCAGCCGCAGCTGGGCCGTGGCCCATCTCCCTCTTTCCCTTCCCTGCCACACTACGCAGCCCACAACAGCCCAACCTGGCCCACCCGGGGCCCAGGAGCCGGCCCGTACAGCTTCAGCCTCTGTTTCTCGTCGTCTTCGTCGACGACAGCAAGCAGCTGCGTGCCGCCGCCGCTGTCGATCTCCACCGCCACTCCTGCGCCGTTCGACGAGCTCTGGACGAGGATAAGGTCGTCGCCCGCGTCCCCGATCAACCCTATCCTCTCACTCTCCTCGCACGCTCTCTCCCTCCCTCTCTGCACAGCGATAGCCCGAACCCTAGCCGCCACGGCCGCCGGCTAGCCACCGTCCCTGACATCCTCGGCCTCATCTGGCACCGCCACGAGCTCCGCCTCGCTCCACTCCATCTTCCTAGAGAAGGAATCGGTGAGCGGCGCCGTGAATCGTCGCCATCGAACGCTTCCTCTCCGACCCCGACGTGCTCCGTCGCATGCCTCGCCGTCGCTCTGGTCACCGCCTCGCCTCGCCGTCATCACCAATCGCCTTGCGGTGAGCTCCTAGTGCTCAAGGCACCCTCCTTTTCCTCTCTAGCCCTTTGTGTCGTGCCCGCGCCATAGATCAGAGAACACCGCCGTCGTTCGTCGCCGTTGACCAAGCTCCGGTGACCAAGAGTTGGAGGCGCCGCCGTAGTTAGGTTCTTCTCTGTGCGCTGATTCGAACAAGCCATAGAACGCAACCTCCCGTGCCCTGTAGCGTCGACTATCGCCGCCGTCTGATGCGGACTCTGACGAGCCTAGGTGGCACTCGCGTGGCTTGCCTGCGTGGTCCAAGCCCCACCAGTAAGCCCCTCTGGCTAGAGCCAACCCTGGTGAAAAACATTTCTGGACTCGCTTGGCCAACGTGGCCGCTGAGGTGGCCTCGGGCCCCTCTGTCAGTCTCACTGGCTAGGGTCAGCCCATGTATAAAAGTATCTGGCGCCTGTGCTGACGTCAACCTAATTTAATAAAGGTTTAAATATTTCAAAAAATGATATAAATTTGTAAATTCAATATCTTTTCATTTATAAGTCAGAAAAATACGAATAATATATCAAAATGTTCATAAAATTGAGTTCTACCTCTTTAACATATAATCATGCATTGCTCAACAACTTTAATAGCAAGTTTAATTAGAAGAACATAGTAACCCCTCACAGGTGATTCCGGAGTTTCCCCGAGTTAGGGTTTTTAATCCTCGGAACCCTGTTTAAGCTGTCAAGCATGCCTTAGGGTTTCATTTCAATGCAATTTAACTTGTCATATCATCATCCTTGTTTGTGCATTGCATTGATGCCATGTCTTGATTGTCGCCTTTGTTTCCGGTATTGGTTCTTCGTGATAGGATCCGAACCCGAAGCTGAAGTCAACAACACCAAAGATCCGTACCTGTCTACTGATGGACAAGGCAAGCGTAGCCACTCATTCTGAACCTACTTTTACAAAGTATATTACTTTCTCGCTATGATGCACACGATTCCAATATGGTCTTTTGTCAGTAGTTAGTGTTACATGTCTGCTGCATAGTTTCCCTATTGTAGCCTTATACTCCTGATCCACTGCTCCTAGCATACCTAGGTCTGGCATCTGAGCGTTGCTAGAGCTTCTGAGATCGACAGCTTAGCCATGCATAGTATCAATGTTTGATCTATCCGAACGATGAATCAGAGGTGCCGGAGAATCTAGAAAGGTAGGAGGTGATGACATCATCAAAGGAGTTAACTAATCATGCTAAGGCTTGTATGGGAGGCCACGTTGGGTGTGGTTTTTATAGTCCCATGCTCGCCACCATTAGGACCCTAGTTCTTGCCTCTTGAACCAAGACGAGCGTACAACCACACGGGGCCTGGAAAACCCCACGAGCAACTAACTTGCCTAGTAGATTCCATGAGTCACATAGTTCGGGCTTTCCATTTGGCATACGCATTGAAAATGTTTTCGAAAGAGGAGGTGATGGAGGTGCATCATAATAGGTAGGGAAGCGTGGCCGCGGTTGCTTGGGGTCGATGGAGCCCCTGGTGAACCAACCTCACCTCACATCTTTAGGGACCGGCTTCGGGACTTTACCCGTTACGGCGGAACCATCCCTAGGGAGTGACTCATGGTCTCGGAAAAAGCAAGGTAAAGGTCATGGTCAACCACCCTCTGCCAGCCTTCCAAGGAAGAGGGATAATAATTTGGCGTTAAGAGACGGTTGGTACGTGTGGGTAAAGTTGTACACTCCTGTAGGGTATTCATCTTTTCGAAAAGTCGTGTTCACGGTTATGAAAGACTTGGTAACAGACGTGATGATCATAGAGAACTTTAACCAGTACAAAAATTGTTGATCCACATGTGCTTAAGGATGCTTCCTCCGGGTTGAGGGGGTGATCCTAGATAGGAGGTTCTGATGAAGCTGGTGGTTATCAAGAATGTGAACAAGGTGAAGAAGTTGCTATCTTATCCCGTTTAAAAGATTCTGAGTAGACGATTCTCTTCTCTCTCTTGTTTACAAATAAAGATTGCTTTCCGCAAAAGAAAATCCAGAGAAAGCCTTTCTAGCCAGAGCATGTAGATACTAGGTTATCTAAGTCTTGCGGAGTACATTCTCGTACTCAGCCTTGCGCCATTGTTGTTTTTCTAGAGAGGATCTGGTTGCCAATGAAGGTGGATTCTACGTTTACATCGACGAGTAGTTGGGGGTCCCAGGTAGAAGCCTGAGGACTATGGGATGGACGTCACTTTTGTTAATGGCCTCTTAGGCCTTTTGCTAAGTTGTTGTGTAGAACAACATAATTTGCTTTCGCTGTGTGATGTAATGTTGGGTCTATGACCTCTGGTTTGTAATAACTCTAATATTTCACTCTGCTAAGAGTTTAAACTTATGATGTTGAATCCATGTGTTCTGTAATGTTACCGAATCATATCGTGATCTTCCGTGTTTGGGAGTTGAACTTATCTTGCATGGTGATCTGAATTTAGTTTGACCCTAACCCCGGGGGGTGCTACATACTTTGTTTTAACGAGAAAAGGTTTGAATATAGGTTTGAATGTTGTTTCCAAATCTTGGTCAAAATTTCAAAACAAAAATATGAATTCAAAATCATTCATATGCCTATTATAAATAAATAGTTAAGGCATGGTTTTATTTTAAATTCAATGAGCCAATGTATTTTTTTGAGTGAACAACAATGTTTTGTATTCAAATATGTGCTTGGTTCACTTTACAAAAATCCAGAGAAAGTTTGAATTCAAACTCATTTGAAAAACATTTGAAAAAGAAACCATAAAATCAAAACAGAAATGAAAAAGGAATAAAGAAAAGAAAAAGGGCCGGCGCCACCTATTCGTCCCAGTAACAGAACCAGCCCACCCGGGTTTTCGCCTCTCCCTCTGTTTCTCACCCACGCGAGCACACCCCTCTCACTGACGCCTCGGACCCACCTGCCCCATCATCGTCGTCCCCAAACCCCGCCCATGACCTGGCCTCGCCGTTTCTTCCTCCTCCTTCACTGCCGCGTCTTAATTCGATTAAATGCCGTTGATTCCATGCGCAATCCTCGCCCCCGCTCTGGCTACTTAATCCCCACCCCTCGCGGCCATTTCCCCCAACACAGCCAGCCAGAAACGCCACCAAGCTGCCCGTAATTTCATTTGCACCGCCGCAGTACCGAGCGCCTCCGGCGATGTATTCCGGTGAGTACAGTGCCCCCCTTCACCTCAGGATCATGTGAACTTGTTCGTCTGGTTCATGCGCATCATCTCATACCATTTGTTTGCTCTGCCTTGCACCAGGACGTCGCCTCCGTCCATCTCTGCAAACGACAGAACTGCCGCCCATCTCCGTCGAGAAATCCGGGTAACCTCCGAGCGCCCCTTGTCTTCTCCTTGACACTGATTCAGAGCGTAGGCAACAACTTCGTCTGCAAGGACCCGACGCCTCCTACAACTCCGACGAGCTCTAGCCCCCGCTACAACACGCTCGTGCCCCAACCACGACCACGTTGAGCTTCCTCGCAGCCGTGCGACGCTGGTAAGGCCAACCACTGCCCCTAGCCCCCTCTGGAATCGCCAGAACACCATCGCCAGTAGCGCCGCCGCCGTGCCGCCGTCGCTAGCGCCGCCCATCCATGGTCGTGTGCTCAGCAACGTTGGATCTAGATCTAACGCGTAGGATTAGATCACTTAACGAAGGGGTACGAGTGGATCTGATCCGTGCGATTTCATTTAGATCGTGTGGCTCACATTGATCGATCCATGCGAATCGGTATCAGCCAATAGAATTATACCACGTGGCCTATCCTGTCTGTTTAAAATTCCAGAAATGATTTTTGAATGTTTAAAATTGTAAATTCAATAACTTTTGTTCTGTTTATCCAAAAAATGCAAATAAGATATCAATGGAATCACAAAAATAAATCCTACACATCTATGGGATTATTTTTGTATTTTGTTTCTGTTAAAATGGAATTTTATGCAGAGACATTTGTAGGCTTATTTTGTGTATAAAAATTAATTGGAAAATGTTTTAAAGGCCAAATAAAGTTTATTTGGTGAATAAATGTTTAGTTTATTGATAAGTACTGTTTTACTTGTCTTGGTTGGTTTAGAAAAATCATCACATGGCATTTGCATGCATTCATATATTTTTGTTTGATTATTTGGAATGTGAATTTGGTGCTATCATTTTATGTGTAGATTTTGGTGCTAGTGGTGATTGTGACTGTGAGGATTGTTGTTACTCCCCCAACTACCAAGGAAAGCAGTGCTTCATATTTTTATCCCAATATTTTGACTATGCATTAGTGATATTTTGTATATGGCTTGCATGTTAATTTTTGCTAAGTATCTATATGCTATGCTTGGGAAATCCTAGTAGTTGTAGAATTGTTAGAATATTCTCTAAGTTAAGATACTTGATATTGCCATGCTTAGCCTAGCTAGTAGTAACCAAGGGTGGTTTATATACACATGCTATGGAAAATATTTCTAAGTCTTTGACTTTTGTTTTTGCTTAATAAAACAACTAAGTGAATGAAACACCTGGGTGGAATGGTAATTGCATGGATGGATTTTGGTTGAGTGGTTACTGGGGCCCATTGTTAAATGGTCTACCCTGTGTATCTCAATTATGGAATGCCACCCGGGAACAAAGGGATTTGAGATTCCATATGTTAAGAAGATTCTAGTGCAGCCACATGGCATTATGGGCTCTGCCTGGATCATATAGGTTGCAATAACTTAGCCAAATGGATAGTTGGTGGTAGAGGGTGATAGGTTTGGAGCGCGTCCATTCTGGTCTAAGGGAAGGCTTCTGAAAGGTCTTGTCTTGATGAAAATCAAGTCTTGTGGGGAAAGTGCACCACCTCTGCAGAAGGAAGAATCTAAGTACTTAGCCATGTCCCCGGAAATGGACAATTTGAGCATCAAGACATGGAAGCTATCAAGAATCTCCTCATCCCAATTTCTAAGTTAAAAACTTGTGGTTGAACAAAAGGGTAAAGGTTCACCAATGTCTATTGGTGGTTCCTTGGGAGTTTTTTGCCAAACAAAAACTTAGTGATTTCAACTGATAGGTAAAACCTATTTTGAGCAAAGCAAGCCTAAGCTACACTTAGCCAAATTCATGTAGAAGCTAGATACTATTATTCTTCTAAGGTATCACTTGCCAATACTATTCCAATGTATTGACCCAGTATGACTGTAACTTGTGATGTTGCAGGTTACTCTGATGAGGATTAGGGTTATGAGTCTACACTCAACATGCTTGCCTGTGGCACATGAAGATGAAGCCTTTTATTTATATTGTTAAGTTAAACTCTTGTACAAGCCTATGGCTATGGAGTTGTAAAATACTATGTTATCTCTAGAATGACGATGTAATAATGATCTTTATTTCTGTGTACTTCATTTTAAACTGTGGATGCTAGCAATTGATCCAGGGACTAGCATTGCAATCACAGGGACCTTTACCTTTATAAAGGTGGGGTCTTACACAACGAGAAGTTCATGACAACTACAAGTTCTCCAATGAAGTTGAAGATGACGACAAATACATCTACTTTCTTTCGCTCCTAGTCTTGATCTTTTTCCTCATAACCTTCAGAGGTGGTGGCGGAAACTCCTCTTTCTCCTTGTCTTCATTCCCTTTATCTTCCAGTGCCTAGGCTTCTAGGAAGAACTTACATGGTTAAATACATAATGGACTGTCTAACATCATTGGCAGATCCAGAGGGCCTCCTCCGTTCATTAAACTACCATCTATGAAGTAACATGAGTAGAGAAGATCTATGTTAGGCTTAAATATGAAAGCAAAATGGTTAAAGATCTAATAATTAAAGAAACATCATAGTGCACAAATATAAATGCCTAACAAAACAAGATGTGGTAGTATGGAAATCTAGAGCTTCCTCACTTTTTCAATTATATGTAGCATGCCATGAAAGCCTAAATTTTTATCGTTTATTCAGTTATTTGATACATGCAACCGAGGAAATTGATGCAACAATCAGGTCCTACTTACAACAAATAACTTAGATCCAGCTATAAGCTTCCATCGAAATTGAAATGCAGATATGAACAACAAGTAACTTAGATGCCTATAGTTTTCCTAGATACTTACCAAGGGAAGCAGTGCATTCCCAACCGCTAGTCACACAGTGCACAAACCACATTTCTTCGATCATAGGGATTGTCACATACTCACATCCATAGTCTTGGTCGCTAGAAACCATCACAAGAACAACTAAAATATCCCTCCTACTTAGAGATAACATGGAGTTGCTAACGAAATTGGTACCACACAATCTCAGTTGTCTCTTACCTATGAGTGTGCACATTAGGCTGCACATGCTTGATATAAAATAAATAGGATATGGGCCATTACCAAAATAGTTAGATTCATAAATAAAATAGCATTGTAGCCTTCAAGCGGTTCCAATTAGCTCAATGCCTCCAATCATGGTGTGTAATTTGAAAATAAGTTTACATGCCATCAATTTTAGTTGTCCTATAAACCACACAAGGAAAAACATAATTGGACCATTAACTAAGTATTAAGAGTAGAACATTTTGTTGCATAATTTTAAGAAAGCATTCCATATGAGCAAGTAAGATAAAGTTTAATTAAATTATTAGTCTCATTTTAGAAGAACAAATTGTATGTTAGGAAAACAACATGCCTTTCTTTTCGCAAGCAATCATGTAGTACATGCCAAAAATAGTTTTTGTGTCACCTGTTTCCTCAGTTCTTAGTTGTTCTTTTGCAAATCATCAACCAAATGACGAAATTTAGTTGTTTAGTACAATAAAATCTAGACAAAAACTCGATCCAGTTTCAATACGTGATACGTCGTAAACGTATCTATAATTTTTTATGCTCCATGCTTGTTTAGTATCAACTTTCTTATGTTTTGTCTATACTTTGAGGCATTTTTTACATTTTCTGGAACTAACCTATTGACAAGATGCCGCAGTGCCAGTTGCCTGCTTTCTGTTGCTTTTGGTTTCAGAAAATCTAGTAAGGAAATATTCTCGGAATTGGACGGAACAAAAACCAAAGTCAATATTTTATCGGAGCGAAGACGGAGTCCAAAGGGCCTCCGAAGTGGGGCCACGAGGTGGCCACACCTAGGGCTGGCGCGGCCACCCCCTAGGGAGCGTCACCCCATAATGTGGCCCCCTGATACGTCGGAAACGTATCTATATTTTTTGATGATCCATGCCTGTTTAGTATCTACTTTGCTTTGCTTTGTCTATACTTTGAGGTGTTTTATATCTTTTGTGGAACTAACCTATTAACAAGTTGCCACAGTGCCAGTTGCCTGTTTTCTTCTGTTTTTGGTTCCAGAAAGGCAGAAAATCAATATTCTCGAAATTGGACGGGACAAAAGCCAAAGTCAATATTTTACCGTGGGCGACACGAAGTCCAGAGGAGAGACGCAGAAGCGGACTAGGGCGGCCAGACCCCCCTAGGCGCGGGTGGGCCAACCCCGCGTCTGGGTAGGGTGTGGGGCCCTTGGACGCCTCCTAGCCTCGCCTCTTTGTATATAAAGTCCCCCCGATGCAGATACCCTAGGCACCCGATCAAAAACTCCACGAAACTTTCTATAGCCGCTGCCACCATCGTCCCTAGATTGGGGGGATCTGAAGTTCTTCCCGGCACCCTGCCGAAGGGGAAATCATCCCGGAGGCCTTCTTATCTGGTATGATGTGTGAGTAGTTACACCTTGGACTATGGGTCCATGCAGTAGCTAGATGGTTGTATCTCCTCCCTTGTGATTTCATGTATAGATCTTGTGAGCTCCGTTCATGATCAAGATCTAATCTATTTGTAATCATGCATGTTGTGTTTGTGGGGATCCGATGGATATTGAGATTACTATGTCAGATTGATTAATGGTTTTGTCTATTTGATACTATAATGTTTGTGTTGTTTGTGATCTTGCATGCTCTCAGTTGTTAGTAGCTATATTGGCCAAGTAGTTGCTAGTGACTCCAAGAGGGGGTATTTATGCTCGATAGTGGGTCCATGCCTCTAGTTTCCAAGGGAAGTGACATAAATCTCTTCGGTTATAGATGTGCTGTTGCTACCAGGGAGAAAACAACGGTTTCTTGTTCATGGAACAAGTGGATTGTTTACCTTACACACTTTGCTTAAAGCAGTTGTCTGTTGCTTGCAACTTAAAATACTGGAGGGGGTTCGGATGATAACCTGAAGGTGGATTTATAATCATAGATGCAGTTGGATGGCGGTCTATGTATATTGTTGTATTGCCCAATCGAATCTCATAGGATCTTTTTGTCTGGTATTGCATTGTTATGCCTTGCTCAGTTCTTGTCAATTGCCCTTCTGTAATTTGTTTACCCTTCATGCCATGTTGTTTATCGAAGGAGAGCACCTCTAGTGAACTATGGACCCCGGACCAATCTTTACCATTGATACATCTTCCAATGTTACTTGTTTACTTGTTGCAAACCATTACCTTTCACACCATACGTTTAATCTTTTGTTACAGCAAACCAGTGATCTTGACAACCTCACTGATTCGTTGGGGCAAAGTCTTGAGTCTGTGTTGTGCAGGTTTCGGCGTTGCTTGCAACACCTGTGTGACGTTTCCTTCCTCCATCTGGTTCGATAACCTTGGTTTCTTAATGAGGGAAAACTTGCTGCTGTTATGCTTCACACCCTGCTCTTGGGGTTCCCAACAGGCTCCACGTTAGACATCAAGTTCTCTGGCATCGTTGCCGGGGAGGCTAAGGACGTCTTCACAAGGGGGTCCTTCACTTCCTTTCTATTTACTTTATTTTTAGTTTGCTTAGTTTCTTTTTCTTGGTTTTGTTTGCCTATTTCAAAAACTCCAAAAAAAATTAGTTTAGTTTGCTTTGCTTTCTTTATTCAAAAACACAAAAAAATTAGTTCATGCTCTAGTTGCTGCTGTTTTTGGCTTTCCCACCTTTGCCAAAATAAACTCTGCTGAGAACACCAAGTTGTGTGACTTCACTAGCACAAACAACAATGATTTCCTTAGCACTCCTATTGCTCCACCTGCTCCTGATGCTACCTTTTATGAAATTAAGCCTGCTTTGTTGAATCTTGTGATGAGAGAGCAATTTTTTGGTGCTAGTTCTGGTGATGCTGCTGCCCATCTTAATAACTTTGTTGAACTTTGTGAGATGCAAAAGTATAAGGATGTAGATGGAGATATTATTAAGCTCAAGCTGTTTCCTTTCTCTTTCAAAGGGAAATCTAAAGAATGGTTGCTATCCTTTCCTAGAAATAGTATTAATTCTTGGACTAAGTGCAAAGATGCTTTTATTGGAAAGTACTATCCTCCTGCTAAGATTATATCTATGAGAAGTGACATTATAAAATTTAAACAACTTGATAATGAACATGTTGCTCAAGCTTGGGAAAGAATGAAATCTTTGGTTAATAATTGTCCCACTCATGGACTCACTGCTTGGATGATTATCCAGACTTTTTATGCAGGTTTGAACTTCTGTTCAAGAAACCTGTTGGATTCTGCTGCTGGAGGTACGTTCATGGGCCTCACTTTGGATGCTGCAACAAAGCTCCTTCACAATATGATGGTTAATTACTCTGAATGGCATACTAAGAGAGCTCCACATGGTAAGAAGGTAAATTTTGTCGAAGAAACCTCCTCTTTGAGTGATAAGATTGATGTTATTATGGCTATGCTTGTTAATGGGAAAGATCATTTAGATCCTAATAGTGTTCCCTTAGCCTCTTTGGTTGCTCAAGAAGAGCAAGTTGGTGTGAACTTCATTAGAAACAACAATTTCAACAATAATGCCTATAGGAATAATTTTGGTGGTAACAACAATTATAGGCCTTATCCTCCTAATAATGGCAATACCTATGGAAATTCCTACAACTAGAAGTGCCCCCTTTGAACTGGAAGTCATGCTCAAAGACTTTATTAGTAAACAGGCCACTTTCAACAAGACTATAGAGGAAAAGCTTTTGAATGTTGAGAAAAATATTTCCTCTTTGTCTGAAGCACAGTCCTCCTTGATTAATAAAATGGCTGCTAAACCTGAAACCATGGAAAGTACCTTTGCTGCCACTCATGCCATACAAGTTACTATTCATGAAAATGTTAGACTATTTGCCCAACTTCATGCTAAGTGGGAAAGGAAAGCTGAAATTGATAGAAACAATAGTGTGTGCACCATCACTAGAATGGATACCACTAAACCACAAGAAATCCCTATTTCTCCTCCTACTATGCCTAAGCCTATTGATTCTACTACTAGTGATGCTAAGTTTGAATTTGATGTAGATGGTTGCAATATTTCTGAAGTGATTATGTTCCTGCAAAAGCTTGTTAGAAGTCCTGATGCTAGTGATATGCATGTTGCTTTCACCAAACACATTACAGATGCTCTTGTTAAGATTAAGGAAGAGAAGCTAAAACACAAAGCTTCTATTCCTAGGAAAGTAGAAGATAGTTGGGAACCCATTATTAATATGCAAGTGAATGACTTTCATCTCAAAGCTTCATGTGATCTTGGTTCTAGTGTCTCTATTATGCCTAGGAAGATTTATGAAATGCTTGATTTGCCACCTTTGGAAGAATGCTATTTGGATGTGCCACTCAATGATAATGCTAAAAAGAAACTCATGGGGAGTATTAATAATGTTCTCATTATGGTTAACAATGCTTATGTCCCTGTGGATTTCTATGTTTTGGATATTGAATACAATGCTTCTTGTCCTATTACTTTGGGAAGACCTTTACTTAGAACTGTTGGTGCCATCATTGATATGAAAGAAGGCACCATTAAATATAATTTTCCATTCAAGAAAGGTATTGAACACTTACCTATGAGGAGAGAGAATTTTCTTTTTGCTCCTCCTTTGAAAGCAAGGTTTGATGTTAATGCTTCTTCATTTTAAAATACTTGATTCTTCTTGCTTTTTGTGCCTAACTTAAAGGCGTTAAAGAAAAGTACTTGTTGGGAGATAACGCAAGAGTTTTATTGAGTTTTGGAAGTTATTACTTCTGTAATGAACTCTCCTTATCCTTTTTGTTTGCTTTTTGTGCCAAGAATGACCTCTAATGAGAGGGAAGTAAGATTTGGGGAGTTGTTGTCCCGAAATAGATTTCTGTCCTCCACCAAAACAATTCATGAGGAGTCTCTGTATCTCAGATTGAGCTGAAAATTTACAAATACATTCCCCAGTATGTTATCTAACGTTCGTTAGTTAAACACTTTTTGATTTGAGCAACAGAAGAATTTCGAAAAAATCGGTTTTTACCTGCTGGTCTGTTTTGACAGATTTCTGCCATTATTTGCATTTGCTTCTTATTGATTCCTTTTTGAGTTCTCTTTTGGGGAATTGAGCTTTTTGAAGGAGTCGCTACAGTAGAATGTGTTTCTAGTGAAAGTCTTCCTGTTCCAAAGCTTTGCCTAAAGGTATATTATCTTTTGAAATACACTAATGTTGCTAATGAAGATTGTGTCAAGTTTTGTATGAAGGAAAATTTTCAGGTTTAGAGAGAGAATGATGTAATGAGATGAAGAATAGACAAAAGCTCAAGCTTGGGGATGCCACCCCGGTTTCACCCCAAGAAATATCCAAGAGGTACAAGCGTCAAAGCTTGGGGATGCCCAAGGCATCCCCTTCTTCATCAATAAAAAGCTCAGGTCTGTCTAGACACTTCGTTTTTATTGTTTCATGCACAAGTTGTGTTGTTCTTGGAGCGTCTTAGTTCTTGTTTGGTTTGTTTAGTTTTCTTGAATAAATTAGTTTGGACCCCCATTCTCGCTGTGTTGTCGCAAATAAGTTGCTTGGTGTTGGAAAAGAGTAGTAAGTTCTTGCTTGATAAGTGCAAGAGGAGCTTAGTGATTATTGCTGTATCATGTCTTGTTCCAAACAATTGGGATTGCTTAGTGTGCCTTGAAGAAATTATGCATTTTTTCAGCATGCAAAAACATAGTATAGTGGTATTCTCCTTTGATGCTTTGTTTGGGTTGACTTGGCACATGCTCACACCATGTTATGACTATGAACAAGTCACTATAACCCCTATGATCATTTAGTCCTTGAATTGTAGTACCACTCTATGCTTTGATTAGTAATGCTTTGTTGCTCTACATGATTATGGACATTATTTCTCTCTTAGTTGGTTGCTCCCAGTCTTTTGCTAGCCTCCACTTGTGTGAGTAAGTTCTACTCATGCTTCCAACTCCCAAGTAACCAAGTTATTCCAAAGTGTCCACTATAAACTCCTATGCATGGTGTGTTACACCATTCCAAGAATATTCTTGTTTTCAGCTATCTTCCAATTAAAAAAGTATTTTGTTATGTGAAAACTTAGTGATTAAAGCCCTCACAAACTTGATGGCACACTTTATATTCTTTGCCCCTAATAAACTTGAACCATTGTGTCATCTCTGTTGTATATGCTTGCACTTATACGTTGGAATTAGCAGAACCGTGCTGTCATGGGGAATGTTTTCAACATTGCACTTGTACTTGTACTCAATTGATATCATGCTCTTTTGTCTATGGATGTCACCGGTGTGAAATAAAGAGGAAACTTGTAAGTCCATGGAGTATGTATTTTGTGTTAGAGAAACGTCTGGGCCGCTAGCCTAAGCCATGCCTAATCATGGTGGAAACTTGCAGCATCGAAGCATCATCAATAAAAAGCTATTCATATAGTAAATAAAAAGATCGCTGAGATGCTCATTGTCTGCTTGCCTTGTCATTTTGGTTATGGGATAGCTCCTGTACCATGTTCTTACTATGGCGGTTCTCTATGATACGCATGTACTTACAATGATAAGAACTTACAGGTGACTGAAGTTGAGTAGCATGAGGTGTGGCCCTCGTATTCAAGGGACTTGAGATTGCCAGCTTATACTTTGTCAAGCATATACTCCATAGTTTGTTCACTTTAACCTTAACCACTTCAAGATGCTTATGATAGGGGCAATGAGGGCTGAAAGCTAACAAGTACCATAATTTTTGGAAGCTCTTTTTGAAACTTGAAATCCCTGCTTCCATTATGAAGGGCCTTTCTTCTACCATTATTTGAGTCTCCACCTTCTACCTTTAGGCAACATTAAGAGAGCATAGTTGACATTCTGTGTGCGGTGTCACAAAATGTAAGGTTCCCAACCTTTAATAAGGTAGAGATCCCTGTGTTTACAATGCTAGTCCCTGGATCAATAGCTAGCATCCACAGTTAAGATGTAATATCAAGAAACATAGGTCATAATACAACTTTATAACCAGGAATAAAATAATTTATTACATCTTACATAGCTCATTTGGCTATCTCATTACAATGCAGCAGAATATAACAATAGCATGGGGTCCTTCATCTTCAAAGTGCCACAGGCAGACATGTTGGTTGTAGACTTGTAATCCTAATCATTAAACTTCACTAATATCAAACAAACCTGCAACATAACAAGTTACAGCCACAAGGGTCAATACATTTGAATTGTATTGGCAAGTGAGACTATGGTAGTATAGTGGAGTCTATCATCTATATGCATTTGGCTAAGTGGAGCTTAGGCTTGCTTTGCTCAAAATAGATTTTCCTTGTCATTTGAAAACACTAAGTTTTTCTTTGACAAAACTTTCCCAAGGCATCTCCCAATAGAAATTAGTGATCCTTCAACCCTTATTCAACCACAATTTTTAACTTCGAAATTGGGATGATGAGATTCTTGATAGCTTCCATGTCTTGATGCTCATATTGTCCTTTGCCAGGGACATGGCTAAGTACTTAGATTTTAAACTCTACAGAGGTTGTGCACTTTCCCCACAAGACTTGGTTTCCCAAGACAAGATCTTTCAGAAGCCTTCCCTTAGACCAAAATGGACGCATTCCAACCTATCAAACCCCTACCACCAACTGTCCACTTGGCTAAGTTCTTGCAACCTATATGATCCAGGCAGAGCCCATAATGCCAAGTGGTTGCACTTGAAGCTTCTCAACATTTGACAT
Organism: Avena sativa; assembly: GCA_916181665.1. Taxonomy (NCBI): domain Eukaryota; kingdom Viridiplantae; phylum Streptophyta; class Magnoliopsida; order Poales; family Poaceae; genus Avena; species Avena sativa. Next base: position 409,101,333 of record OV702281.1, on the reverse strand, counting down.
CTCAAATCTCTTTGTTCCTGGGTGGCCATCCACAAGTGTGATACACCAGGGTAGTCCATTGAAATGGGCCCTGAGTAACCACTCAACACAAACCAATCCTTCCATTCCACCCAGGTGATTCATTCACTTAGTTGTTTTATTAAACAAAACACAAGTCCACAGACTTAGAAATATTCCATAGTATGATTATATATTCCACCCTTGTTTTCTACTAGCTAAGCTAAGCATGATAGTAGTAGGAATCTTAACTTAGGAAATTTCTACTAAGGTTTCATCTACTAGGATTTCCCATGGCATAGTTTACACTTAACAAAATTCCATGCAAGTCCTACTTTAGAAATATCACTAATGCATAGTGAAAATAATGGGACAAAGTATGAAGCATCACTTGCCGTTTTGGTAGAGAATATAAGTTCACTCCTTGATCTTGCAATTGCCACACACTTCAAAGTTCACTACAATTCAATCAAGGCACAAATTCAAACTAGCATTCAAACAATTCACCACATAAAATAATAAAACAAATCAATGCATGCAAGCATGCAAAATATTGTTTTACTTGAAAAGGTGGTTTCTACTAAGGTTATAAACATTTTAAAACACCTATTGGTCATTTATAAAAGTGGCAAAACCATTTAAATCAAGTTAGTGAAAATGGGCAATTTAAATCATTTTTGTTTTGCTAGAAATGTTTTTAATCAAAGGAATAATTTCTAGTGTTTGAAAAATATATTTTTAAACACAAATGTTAGTGTTTATGGTCAAAGTGTTTAAAACTAATCCATTTGCAAAAGGTTTCACTCAAAAACCATTTTTAAATCATAGCAACATTTTTGTTTCACCAGAATTACTTTTATTCAAAGGAATAATTCCTTGTGTTAACAAAATATATTTATAAACCCAAAAGTTTGTGTTTCTGGTCAGTAGGTTCAAAACAAATCATTTGCAAAAGATTTTATCCAAAAATCATTTTTAGAATAATTTTTTATACTGAAAATAGGCCTGGAAATATTTCTGCAAAACACCTATCCAGGAGCAAAATACTAAACTAAGGGCATGGTTGCAAAGATTTCTTTTTCCTGATTCCAATGATATAAAATTTGAAAATATGTTGAAATATTTTGGGTAGTGGTGTTGCTATATAGGCTATTTCAACATCTTCTGTTTGCAAAAGGAATCAACTTAAATGGATTTATAGATCGCGAGATATGACTAGTATATGGTTTAAATTTAAAATTTAACTTCAGATTTCGAAAATTTGATAATTGGAAAAACTAGTATCACATGATAGGAAATTTAACTACAAATCCAACGCAACAAGAATCATCTAAATCAGATCTATGAATCTTTACTTGTGAATTTTCAAAGTTTGGACGTGAGCTAGTACAAGCTACAACAATCTGATGAATCGATCGATTCGTTATGTCGCGTGTGGAAAAGAAATACGTGGCATGATACTATAAGCTGTTCAGATTACAATTGATCTAATTGTGGACATACACTAAAGACTGAACGGCGAGGTGTCCAACACATACCACTGCTTTGAGTGAGAACGATGCTCGGGAAGACGGCGACGGCCGGCTCGACGTTGATGCAGGTTTGCTCCGGCAATCTCCATGGCTTGAGGAAGATGCGTATATTTCAATGCCGAGACGAGGATGTGCTCGGAGGTCTTTGATGGAGCTCCTAGCAGCAGCAGCGAGCAGATGGAGCGACGAGAGCGTCGGCATCAGGCGGCGTGGACAACGTCTCCAAGATGATGAAAAACATGTCCAGGAGATAGGCAACGATTAGTAGAGCCTACTATTGAAAGGAATCGAGGTATGGGCTACCGTATATGACGTACCGTCGAGATGAACTCCGATGACGTTGCGGCCAACGACGACGAAATGATGAAACACTGTCCTGGAGGTAGCTATTGACGAGTGAGGTATGATGGCGTGAGGAATGGATGATATGTTTACCGATTGCGATGGAATTTAGCGATGAACTAGAATTTGTGGCTAAAGTGGGCACGGTCATTATGGTTTCTACAAAGCTCATCTGGAGAAAGTGTTAGAATGAAAATGATGGAGGAGAACTAGGAACATGCGATCGACATTCCCTTTGGAATTAGTATGGCCTGTGGAGGTATATCGGTCAAGGTATGCCACCAATTGGCATTCGGTGCGCCGTTTCGGTTTGTGATATTAAGACAATGAATTGGAAAATTAATTCCCTGAACGGATTCTTCACTTAATTTGAAATAACTTTTGTGTTGAACTCACGAGGAAACGGTCGTCATAATGGATGGTGGAAGGAGAGAAATAGTTACAGCCATTGTTGTTGTGTAACGTTCCTATGTGAACGAGGAGGAAGACGATCCTCTGCCCATGGCTTCCGTAGAGCTAGATGGGCCAGCCCAGTTCGGGTTCTTTGCCTCTTTTTTTTGCTTTCTTTTTATTTATTTATTCTTGTGTATCTTTTGTTTTAGGGCTTCTTATGGATTCAAATAAATTTCTAAAACTTTTTAAAAAAAATCAAAATAGTGTTTTAGGATACTAAAGGTCCTACGTACTATCCATAGTAATAATAAAATAATAATTTTGTGAACTTTAGGCCATATAACTATTTAAGCAATGTTTCCCATAAATATAAATTTGAGTTTTTGAAATAACTTTTTCTTTGAAATGGAAAATCCATAAAATAGTAAACTCATTCAAGTCAAAATAGATCATAGCAATGTCATTTTATATTTAAGATAATTTTTTTCGTAATATAACTTATGCAATATCTTGCATGAGTTTTGGATAACTTTAAAAGTACTTTTAAATTTTATTTTCTTAAAAAAAAATCTCACAAGTAAAAATCCCAAATTGAAAATAGTTTTTCTACAATACATTTGGTTATAAAATAATTATGAGAATCTCATATCATCTCAAATAATTTGACTTCCTTTGATTTTTGTAAACTAGTTTTAATTGAATCTCAACAAATTTCAATTCCGTACAAATATTCAATCAACACAAACAAATAAGCATCTATTTATTATTTATTTTCACATTCCAAAATTTAGAAAATTTTGGGATGTGACAGGCTACCACCCTTAAAAGAAATCTCGTCCCGAGATTTGGGAAGTCTACAGGTTACATGTTGGCTCAAAGCAACTAGGGTACTACCACCCTTAAAAAATTTCCAACTAGATTACATCCTGGCTTGCTTGGAATCTTGATGAAACTTCTCTAGGCACTTGTTTGCATAATGGCCTAGTTCTTTGCATTTGAAACACATCACTTGGCTGATATCTTTCTTTTCCTTTGGTATCAGTGCCTCTTGTTTGTTTCCTTGGTTCTTCTTTTCTGGGCATTCATTGGCATAGTGTCCCATCTCTTTGCAAGTGTAACATTGCTCTTGGGTAATATCCTTCTTGCTAGGGTTGGGGCATTTCTTCTTCTTCTTGGGTCTCTCCAAAGCTAGGAGTTCTTCTAGTTCATGCTCTTCATGTTTCACCACAAAGGTGGGAAATCTTTCTCTCTTCTTGGGGCAGTTACTAGAGATATGACCTTCTTCTTCACAAGAGTAGCAACACTTTGTGGTCACTTTGGATTTGGCCTTATGATGCATGGTTTTGACTTTGCCTTCATCCTTCTTGGCAGAAGTTGTTCCTTCATGAGGGTTTACAAACTGTTGATGCACTCCATCTTGTTTCCTTTGTTGAACTATGGAATAGATGGGTCATTGGATAGGGGTATGGTTATTTCCTTCACATAGGAAACAAGTAGCTTGAGATGTGGGGCATTGATTAGTTGGATGTTTCTCTTCACAATTGGGGCATTGATCTTCATGCTCTTTGGAAGTGTGATCCTTGTCTCCACAAATATTGCAAGCTTGAGTTCCTTCTAGAATATCATCTTTGACATCATTGTTGTCACAAACTCCTTGGGAAAGGTTGTCTCCCATGTTGATCATTTGGTTTGTCATCCTTTGCAACAATTGGGTTTGGGTTTCCAAAAACTTTTGCATGGTTGGGTCTAACTCATTGTAGTTGGCTAAAAATTGAGCTGTCACTTGGTTCAACTGGGTTTGGGTTACTATGAGTTCTCTCATGTTGTCCTCTTGGTTGTTATTGTTGTCACCATCCTTGATGTTGGAGTTTCTTGGAGAAGTCATCTGTTTGGGTTGGATTGGGATTAGAATAGGCAAAAGATTTCTAAGGAAATAATTCTAATCACACACATCACAATTCACTCAAGCAATGTGCAAGCAATCACAAACAAACACTGTATTCAAACAACAAGTTTCAAGCACATTTTTAGGCAACCAAAAATATTTTTGTTACACCACATAAGTTGGTGGGTTTGACTTAAACTAAATATGGTGGTCCATCTATATGGTTCACTTGAGATCTTTCCATCCTTTTTGGTTGATTCTTCTTGAACAAGATCTTTGTATCCTTGAGAAAATTCTTGGTCACAAAACTTCAAAGTGATGATGGTTCCTTATAAGTTGTATTACCTTAGTCTTCAAGTATTTGAGCAAGATTTCTTGTCTCACTTGTAGTCCTTAGTGATATCCAAGGTTGAAGTCCTTGGTGAAAATGTTGAAGATGTTGAAGTCATTAGAGTTGAAGATGTTGAAGTCATTAGAGTTGATGAAGTCCTTTGCACATGATGAAGTCTTTGGCCATGGGAAAGGCTTTGTCCATCAAGTTCGAAATAGAAGAGATGTAGAATCAAAACCAAAAATGGTTGAGGAAAGAGTTTACAAGATTGTTTGTAAATAAGTTTTGGAACAAATACAACTCCTATTTTTCTAAGGGGTTTGTCCAATCCTAGGTTTACAATCCTACATGCAACACAATGCTCTGATACCATCTGTAAGGTTCCCAACCTTTAATAAGGTAGAGATCCCTGTGTTTACAATGCTAGTCCCTGGATCAATAGCTAGCATCCACAGTTAAGATGTAATATCAAGAAACATAGGTCATAATACAACTTTATAACCAGGAATAAAATAATTTATTACATCTTACATAGCTCATTTGGCTATCTCATTACAATGCAGCAGAATATAACAATAGCATGGGGTCCTTCATCTTCAAAGTGCCACAGGCAGACATGTTGGTTGTAGACTTGTAATCCTAATCATTAAACTTCACTAATATCAAACAAACCTGCAACATAACAAGTTACAGCCACAAGGGTTAATACATTTGAATTGTATTGGCAAGTGCTACTATGGTAGTATAGTGGAGTCTATCATCTATATGCATTTGGCTAAGTGGAGCTTAGGCTTGCTTTGCTCAAAATAGATTTTCCTTGTCATTTGAAAACACTAAGTTTTTCTTTGACAAAACTTTCCCAAGGCATCTCCCAATAGAAATTAGTGATCCTTAAACCCTTGTTCAACCACAATTTTTTAACTTGGAAATTGGGATGATGAGATTCTTGATAGCTTCCATGTCTTGATGCTCATATTGTCCTTTGCCAGGGACATGGCTAAGTACTTAGATTTTAAACTCTACAGAGGTTGTGCTCTTTCCCCACAAGACTTGGTTTCCCAAGACAAGATCTTTCAGAAGCCTTCCCTTAGACCAAAATGGACGCATTCCAACCTATCAAACCCCTACCACCAACTGTCCATTTGGCTAAGTTCTTGCAACCTATATGATCCAGGCAGAGCCCATAATGCCAAGTGGTTGCACTTGAAGCTTCTCAACATTTGACATCTCAAATCTCTTTGTTCCTGGGTGGCCATCCACAAGTGTGATACACCAGGGTAGTCCATTGAAATGGGCCCTGAGTAACCACTCAACACAAACCAATCCTTCCATTCCACCCAGGTGATTCATTCACTTAGTTGTTTTATTAAACAAAACACAAGTCCACAGACTTAGAAATATTCCATAGTATGATTATATATTCCACCCTTGTTTTCTACTAGCTAAGCTAAGCATGATAGTAGTAGGAATCTTAACTTAGGAAATTTCTACTAAGGTTTCATCTACTAGGATTTCCCATGGCATAGTTTACACTTAGCAAAATTCCATGCAAGTCCTACTTTAGAAATATCACTAATGCATAGTGAAAATAATGGGACAAAGTATGAAGCATCACTTGCCGTTTTGGTAGAGAATATAAGTTCACTCCTTGATCTTGCAATTGCCACACACTTCAAAGTTCACTACAATTCAATCAAGGCACAAATTCAGACTAGCATTCAAACAATTCACCACATAAAATAATAAAACAAATCAATGCATGCAAGCATGCAAAATATTGTTTTACTTGAAAAGGTGGTTTCTACTAAGGTTATAAACATTTTAAAACACCTATTGGTCATTTATAAAAGTGGCAAAACCATTTAAATCAAGTTAGTGAAAATGGGCAATTTAAATCATTTTTGTTTTGCTAGAAATGATTTTAATCAAAGGAATAATTTCTAGTGTTTGAAAAATATATTTTTAAACACAAATGTTAGTGTTGATGGTCAAAGTGTTTAAAACTAATCCATTTGCAAAAGGTTTCACTCAAAAACCATTTTTAAATCATAGCAACATTTTTGTTTCACCAGAATTACTTTTATTCAAAGGAATAATTCCTTGTGTTAACAAAATATATTTATAAACCCAAAAGTTTGTGTTTCTGGTCAGTAGGTTCAAAACAAATCATTTGCAAAAGATTTTATCCAAAAATCATTTTTAGAATAATTTTTTATACTGAAAATAGGCCTGGAAATATTTCTGCAAAACACCTATCCAGGAGCAAAATACTAAACTAAGGGCATGGTTGCAAAGATTTCTTTTTCCTGATTCCAATGATATAAAATTTGAAAATATGTTGAAATATTTTGGGTAGTGGTGTTGCTATATAGGCTATTTCAACATCTTCTGTTTGCAAAAGGAATCAACTTAAATGGATTTATAGATCGCGAGATATGACTAGTATATGGTTTAAATTTAAAATTTAACTTCAGATTTCGAAAATTTGATAATTGGAAAAACTAGTATCACATGATAGGAAATTTAACTACAAATCCAACACAACAAGAATCATCTAAATCAGAGCTATGAATCTTTACTTGTGAATTTTCAAAGTTTGGACGTGAGCTAGTACAAGCTACAACAATCTGATGAATCGATCGATTCGTTATGTCGCGTGTGGAAAAGAAATACGTGGCATGATACTATAAGCTGTTCAGATTACAACTGATCTAATTGTGGACATACACTAAAGACTGAACGGCGAGGTGTCCAACACATACCACTGCTTTGAGTGAGAACGATGCTCGGGAAGACGGCGACGGCCGGCTCGACGTTGATGCAGGTTTGCTCCGGCAATCTCCATGGCTTGAGGAAGATGCGTATATTTCAATGCCGAGACGAGGATGTGCTCGGAGGTCTTTGATGGAGATCCTAGCAGCAACAGCGAGCAGATGGAGCGACGAGAGCGTCGGCATCAGGCGGCGTGGACAACGTCTCCAAGATGATGAAAAACATGTCCAGGAGATAGGCAACGATTAGTAGAGCCTACTATTGAAAGGAATCGAGGTATGGGCTACCGTATATGACGTACCGTCGAGATGAACTCCGATGACGTTGCGGCCAACGACGACGAAATGATGAAACACTGTCCTGGAGGTAGCTATTGACGAGTGAGGTATGATGGCGTGAGGAATGGATGATATGTTTACCGATTGCGATGGAATTTAGCGATGAACTAGAATTTGTGGCTAAAGTGGGCACGGTCATTATGGTTTCTACAAAGCTCATCTGGAGAAAGTGTTAGAATGAAAATGATGGAGGAGAACTAGGAACATGCGGTCGACATTCCCTTTGGAATTAGTATGGCCTGTGGAGGTATATCGGTCAAGGTATGCCACCAATTGGCATTCGGTGCGCCGTTTCGGTTTGTGATATTAAGACAATGAATTGGAAAATTAATTCCCTGAACGGATTCTTCACTTAATTTGAAATAACTTTTGTGTTGAACTCATGAGGAAACGGTCGTCATAATGGATGGTGGAAGGAGAGAAATAGTTACAGCCATTGTTGTTGTGTAACGTTCCTATGTGAACGAGGAGGAAGACGATCCTCTGCCCATGGCTTCCGTAGAGCTAGATGGGCCAGCCCAGTTCGGGTTCTTTGCCTCTTTTTTTTTGCTTTCTTTTTATTTATTTATTCTTGTGTATCTTTTGTTTTAGGGCTTCACATGGATTCAAATAAATTTCTAAAACTTTTTAAAAAAAATCAAAATAGTGTTTTAGGATACTAAAGGTCCTACGTACTATCCATAGTAATAATAAAATAATAATTTTGTGCACTTTAGTCCATATAACTATTTAAGCAATGTTTCCCATAAATATAAATTTGAGTTTTTGAAATAACTTTTTCTTTGAAATGGAAAATCCATAAAATAGTAAACTCATTCAAGTCAAAATAGATCATAGCAATGTCATTTTATATTTAAGATAATTTTTTTCGTAATATAACTTATGCAATATCTTGCATGAGTTTTGGATAACTTTAAAAGTACGTTTAAATTTTATTTTCTTAAAAAAATTCTCACAAGTAAAAATCCCAAATTGAAAATAGTTTTTCTACAATACATTTGGTTATAAAATAATTATGAGAATCTCATATCATCTCAAATAATTTGACTTCCTTTGAGTTTTGTAAAATAGTTTTAATTGAATCTCAACAAGTTTCAATTCCGTACAAATATTCAATCAACACAAACAAATAAGCATCTATTTATTATTTATTTTCACATTCCAAAATTTAGAAAATTTTGGGATGTGACACAAAACCTATTGATTGATGCATATTGTGATATTACTTGTTCTTGTGCTACTTGTTTCTAGTCATCATTGTAAACTTTGAAGGTTTTATATGCATCTATTGGGATAGGCTGGTGCAGATAGATAAGCGCGTTCTAATCCGGGCCATAAAAAGAGCAACAGCCTAACAACTTGCAGCGGCACCCGTGCAGCGCGATGCTATCCGATAAGGCCTGAACCTGGTCTATAAATGAATCGAGGCCAGCAACTGGAGCAAAAGAGAAGACACACATACACACACAGACGCACACAGAGAACACACCCATGGAAGCGGACGATGCGCCGGAAATATAAACGGAGGCGGTGCTCACGCCGGCTCAACGGCGGCAGCTACACGGCGCATGTCGAGAGGCTGCCCATGACATGCGCGCCCAGGAGTCACGATGGAATGTGCCCAAGGCTTGAAGACGGAGGTCGTCACTGGCACGGCGCCGCCGCCGGCGACTCGACGTCGGGCCGGCAGTTACCTCCGGAGAAGAAGTCGGTGAAGCTCGACGCTGCCGGCTACAACACCAATGACTCGGCCACGACGCCGAGCACGGGCGCCCTCTTCATCCGGGCCGCCGGAGCCTGCAGCCGGGCCATCTACGGTCTACCTCGACATCCACTTCTAACTCATTTCCTTTGGCAATTCCATATGCAGATCAATATGCCTGCAGCCCAAGAACAAGAGTCCCGCACGACCATCAGGCCACGGTGTCGAAGGGGACACACGCAGAAAACGGCAGCGGACGGCGCGCCAAACATTTTAATGGAGGCGGCGCTCGTTCGTGCCGCCTGCCCAACGGCGGCAGCTAAAGGGCGCACGCCGAGAGGCTGTCTAAGGCATGGGCGCCCTCTTCATCTGGGTCGCCGGAGACCACAGCACGGCCATCAATAGGATCCGCTACGTTCTACTTCGACGTCTCCTTCTAATTCATCTGCCGGAGCTGGCTGCGCAGCCCGCCGGCATACCTCTACCGAAGATGGCGATGTCGTACCGTCAATACACAGGCCATGCGATCGATATTCTTGCAGCCCCAAGGACGAGGCATGCGTATGCATGATTTCATACTCCCTTCAAGTACGTGAGGAAGTTCTAGATGTTGCCTGGCGACTTCCTCTATCAACCATCGATCTCATCTTCCATGGGCGCATTGGCTTCACCGATGCGAATACCAAGGCCCTGCCATCATGGGCAGCAGCACACCGCATGCTCCAGGAGCTTGGTGGACGCCATTGTCGGACCGAGCGTCCGTGTTCATCTCCGGCTTGAGCGCTGGATGGAGAGATGCCTAGAGATGCATATTTGAAGGAGCCAATGCATGCACCAGGCCCATGCATAGCCCTCTCTAATATGTACGATCATCAAGGTATATGTGGATACTGATTGATTATTACTTTACCACATACGAGTGTGTTCGTTTTGTTATTAGGTACAAAGGAATGGAGCAATGCAAGTGTACACATGGACAAGACGGATATTGCCTCTTCACGGACACTCTGAGCGATGCTGGGGGCATTTCACCATTTGGGTCACTAGTAAATCCACTCGTACCAGCCGCCAGGATTCACGAGAATGTCAGATACATCTGCATGGCGTAATCTTCATCAACATCTTCTCCGGCACCAGACAACTGACTACATCAACACCGTATCCCATTCCCGGATAAATCACGCGACCACGACCTCTCAAGCTGTGACGAGCCCAAGTACACCTCTGGCGTCACGAGATCTACATCGCCAAAACCATACACCGTCGCTATCGAGCCATACTACTGCTCAGCTCTACCCAAGTCTACATCGACTCCTATACCAACACTCTTCTTCAACCTCGACCTAGCACCGGCGAGGCAAGGCCACTTCACCGACATGTCCTTCTCCGATGAAGAAATTCATTGCTTGTCGGGCACCGACGAGGCGAAGGCAAGCCATCAAGTCCGACACCGACAAGGCGGACTCCACCTGGCCAGGCACCGACGAGGCGAAGGCCGCCCACCTGTCTGAGCCAACGAGGCCAGACATCTTCATCATCGGACATCGACAAGCCGGGAAACACGGTTAGGCATCGTCGGGGCGACGGACGTACCGCCCCATCTTCCACTTCATCATCACACCACCAGCTCGAGTGTCGCCCTCCAGCCACGACAAATACCCCGACTCCACTTCTTCCGAGGTGCGGTGACAACGGTTGGCGGGCAACCACATCTGCCGATGCGAGACAACGCCTCCGACACCTCTTCTCCCAAAGCTTGTGAGACGACACTCTTGTCTAGGATGACAGCCGTGAACTCGGTGTCGGACCGAGACGAGGTGTCGACCACATTGGTTGCACCTACTTGTACGTGTGTGTTGGTTTCACACTGACGCCGATCTCCACCAATACTTACTCCCGCGAGGCATACCCTTGCACAACCCGACGAAGACGACCATTGAAGCAGCTTAATCGGAGGTGGTTCACGATCTTTAGTCGCGGACGTAATTAATCGGGAGCCTTCCGAGGCCCCGTGAACCAGAACACACATTCGTCCAAGTTATATTGGCCGTGCAAGCAGGCCACGGAGCGAAGGGATCATGTAATTTTGTTTCTCCATGGAGAGATTAATAAAAATGCACGTTTCCCTATGTATTTATTTGTGTACTTAGTACACTGGCACGCCCGCATATTTATTTTCCCCTAGCGCGTAGAGAGATAATATCCGCTCCATTTTTTTATTATTTCTCATGTCAAACAAACATGAAGGTGGACTTCTAGTCATAGATGCAGTTGGATGGCGGTCTATATATATTTTTGTATTGCCCAATCGAATCTCATAGGATCTTTTTGTCTGGTATTGCATTGTTATGCCTTGCTCAGTTCCTGTCAATTGCCCTGCTGTAATTTGTTTACCCTTCATGCCATGTTGTTTATCTAAGGAGAGCACCTCTAGTGAACTATGGTCCCCGGTCCAATCTATACCATTGATACATCTTCCACTGTTACTTGTTTACTTGCTGCAAACCATTACCTTCCACACCATACGTTTAATCCTTTGTTACATCAAACCGGTGAGCTTGACAACCTCAGTGATTCGTTGGGGCAAAGTCTTGAATCTGTATTGTGCAGGTTTCCACGTTGCTTGCAACACCTGTGTGACGTTTCCTTCCTCCTGCTGGTTCGATAACCTCGGTTTCTTACTGAGGGAAAACTTGCTGTTGTGCTGCTTCACACCCTGCTCTTGGGGTTCCCAACAGGCTCCATGTTAGCCATCAACCCTTGGAATATGGGTCCATATAGTAGCTAGATGGTTGTTTCTCCTCCTTTGTGCTATCATGTTTAGATCTTGTGAGCTCCGTTCATGATCAAGATCATCGTTTGTAATCATACATGTTGTGTTTGCGGGGATCCGATGGATATTGAGATACTATGTCAGATTGATTATTGATTCTATCATGTCTATGTTATTTGTGATCTTGCATGCTCTCTGTTACTAGTAGATACTTTGGCCAAGTAGATGCTTGTGACTCCAAGAGGGAGTATTTATGCTTGATAGTGGGTTCATGCCTCTAGTAATCTGGGAGAGTGACAAAAACTTCTAAGGTTGTAGATGTGTTGTTGCTACTAGGGAGAAAACAACAATCCTTTGTCCATGGGGCAATTGTATTGTTTACTTTACACACTTTGCTTAATGCAATTATCCGTTGCTTGCAACTTAATACCAGAGGGGGTTCGGATGATAACCTGAAGGTAGATTATTAGTCATAGATGCAGTTAGATTATGGTCTATTTATTATGTTGTAATTCCCAATCAAATCTCGTAGGAGTCAAGATGTCTAGTATATGCATTGTTATGCTTTCTCAATCTGTCAATTGCCCTTTTGTAATGTGTTCACCCAACATGCTATCTATATTATGGAGAACACCTCTAGTGAACTATGGACCCCGGTCCATTCTTTATCATTGATATACCATCCACTGTTTAGCGTTATTGTTTACTTTCTACAAGCAATTTCTATCTTCCACACTATACGTTTAATCCTTTGTTTTCAGCAAACCGGTTAGATTGACAACCTCACTGTAAGTTGGGGCAAAGTATTGTGGATTGTGTTGTGTAGGTTCCAAGTTGCTAGCAACACCTTGGAGTTGTTTCCTTACTCCTACTGGTTCGATAACCTTGGTTTCATAACTGAGGGAAACTTGTTGCTGTGCTCATCATACCTTCCTCTTGGGGTTCCCAACGAGCTCTACATATCTGAGCCATCAAGCACTTTTCTGGCGCCGTTGCCGGGGAGATAAGGACAACTTCAATCTCTTCCTCCTCTTCAATCACTTTTCAGGGAGAAAGAAGATTCTTGCAAGGGGAGTCTCTCACAACCAATCGCTATACTTTTTTTTTTGCTTAGTTTCCTTTGCTTTGTTTTGCTTGTTTCTTTCTATCAAAAACACACAAAAATTAGTTGTACTAGTTTGTTTCTTTTTATCAAAAAACACACCAAAAAATTAGTTCCTACTATAGTTGTTATTTTTCTTGGTCTGTTATTGTCTTGCTTTATCATGCTTTCAACAATGGTTGGTTTCTTTGAAACTATATCTTATTGGCAAGATGGGTTCATGGAAGAACAAAAATATTATGAGGAACACCGCTTGTCACAAAAAGGGAAACACTTATGGGAACAGATTGATAAATTGTTTACCATTGCTAGAAACATGTGCTCTACTTATAATGTTACTTATTGCTTTCATAAAACTTGTTAATGTAGGAGGTATAAACACCTCCCTTTTCAATGTGAGTATAATGATAATGCTACCATGTCTTCTTATGTTAAGGGAAATTATGACTTTTATGATGTGGAACAAATTGAAGAATTTATTGCTTGGAAGGGTGCATTCGAACTTGCTTATTTGCTTGAAAATATTGATGATGCACCTTATAAATATGAGGTTTATGATATACTTAAATTTTTCTTTGATAATTTCCAGGAATAAAATGGCTATTTTCTTAAATATCTTAATAGATGCTCTCCATCAACGGAAGAGACTAATGCCTTGCAGGGGCCTATGAAAGAAGAAATTGTTGAACCTAAAATCTCATTAGATGAAAAAGAGGAGGAGAGTGATGATCAACAGGAGGAACAATGGATCTACCCATGCCTACCTTCTAATGAGAGTAACTCTTTATCCCTTACATTATTTGATTGTCCCTCATGCTTACCAAAGGAGGATGAATGTTATGTTTATGTGGATTCTTTTGAAATATCTACTATGGGTAAAACTTGTGATAATAATTATGATCCTATTATCTATGATAATCCATGATATTTTTATAAATCTTATGATAATCCTTTATTTTTGCCTGATTTCAAATGCATGGTACTAAAGAGTTTTGCTTAGAAAATGTTTATGATAAATCTCTAGATGATAGTCCTATATTGGTTGATAATATTAATTGTACTACTGTTGAAAATGAGATTGGAGGGGTCTTGAATTTATCTTGGAACCCCATACCCCTTGAGAATGATCAGTCATCTTGTTATAAAATTGTTAAAAGTGGGTTTGAAGGTTTTAATCCCACTATTTTGAGCTTGATAAAAATTATGTGTTTGTAGATCATGAAAAGCATGCTTTATGTGATATTTACATTGTTGAGTTTATTCATGAGGCTACTGAAAATTATTATGAGAGAGGAAAATATGGTTGTAGAAGTTTTCATGGTACTAAAACACCTCTCTATGTGCTGAAAGTTTTGAAGTTACTCTTGTTTAATCTTCCTATGCCCGCCACTTTGTTCTTTTTGAATTTATTTGCGTACAATATTCCTATGCATAGAAAGTGGGTTAGACTTAAATGTGTTTTGAATTTGCTTCTTGATGCTCTCTTTTACTTCAATTCATATTCTTATGTGAGCATCTTCTCAAACTATCAAGCCTAGCTGAAAGGCGTTAAAGAAAAGCACTATTAGGAGATAATCCAAATTTATTTCAGTAAGTTTTTCTTTTGTTGAGTCTTGGAAGTTATTTCCTTTGTAATAACCTCTCCTTATCCTTTTTGTGTGGTTTTTGTGCCAAGAATAACCTCTAATGAGAGAGATGTAAGATTTGGGGAAGTTGCTGTCCCGAAACAGATTTTTGTGCTTCACTATAAAAATTCGTGAAAAATCCCAGTACGTCGGATTGAGTGTAATTTTCTGAGCTGATTCCCCAGGTTATTATCCAACTTTAATTAGTTTAAAACTTTTGTATTTGAGTAACAGAAGGTCTTCGAAAAAATCGATTTCTACATGCTGGTCTGTTTTGACAGATTTCTGCCATTATTTGCATTTGCCTCTTAATTGGTTTGTTTTGAGTCCTGTTTGATCACTTGAGATTTTAAAAGAAGTTGCTACAGTAGCTTGTGTTTTACTAGAAGTTTTACTTGTGTTGAAAATAAACCCAAAGGCTTATTATGTTGAATACACTAATGTTGCTAATGAAGATTGTGTGAAGTTTTGTATGAAGGAAATTTTCAAGTGTAGGGGAAGAATGATGTGATGAGATGAAGAATGGACAAAAGCTCAAGCTTTGGCATGCCACCCCAGGTCACCCCAAGAAATATTCAAGAAGTACAAGCGTCAAAGCTTGGAGATGCCCAAGGCACCCCCTTCTTCATCAATAAAAATCTGAGGCTTCTTTCCATACACTTTATTTTTATTGATTCATACACCATTGTGTTTTTCTTGGAGCGTCTTTTTTGTTTTTAGTTTTATTTTGTTTGGTTTGTTGCAATAAATTAGCTGGACCCCCGCATTCTCATTTTGTTTCAAATAAGTTGATTGGTGTTGGAAAAGAGTAGAAAGTTTCATGCTATTAGTGGTACAAAAGGAAGCTTATTTTGACTAAGGCTTAGACTTTATCATGTCATGTTAGATGTTGCTTTGACCTTATGCTTAGTGATTTTTGCTGTAGCATGACTTGTTCCAAGCAATTGAGATTGTTTAATGTGCCTTGAAAGAATCATGTGTTGTTTTAGCATGCAAAAGCATAACATTGTGGTGTTCTCCTTTGATGCTTTGTTTGGGTTGACTTGGCACATGCTTACACCATGTTATTACTATGAACAGTCACCCTAGACTCTATGATCATTTAGTTTTTGACTTTTGATATTACTTTATGCTTTGATTAATAATGTTTTGTCGCTTTGCATGATTATGGCCATTATTGCTCTCTTAGTTGGTCGCTCCCATTATTTTGCTAGCCTCCACTTGTACTGAGTATGAGCTCTACTCGTGCATCCAACTCCCAATAAACTAAGTTATTCGAAAGAGTCCACTATAAATTCCTATGCATGATGTGTTACGCCATTCCAAGTATATTCATGTTTTTATCTATCTTCCAAAAACTTTTGTTATGTGGAAATTAGTGATTAAAGCTCTCACAAACTTGATGGCACACTTTATTTCTTGCACTTAATAAACTTGAACCATTGTGCCCATCTATGTTGCTTATATGCTTGCAAATTATAAGCTGTGAATTAGCAGAACCATGTTTTCATGGGGAACGCTTTCAACATTGCACTTATTCTATTTAGTTGATATCATGTTCTTTTGTTTATGGACCCCAACAGTGTGAAATAAAAGGGGACCTTGTAAGCTCATGGAGTTTGTATATGTGTCAGATAAACGCTTGGGGGCTAGCCTAAGACATGCCTAATCATGGTGGAAACTTACAGCGTAACCATAATGAGCATTCTATGAAGCATACTTAATAAAAACCTATGCAAATAGCAAATAAAAAGATCGCTGAGATGCTCATTGTCTGTTGCCTTGTCATTTTGATATGGTATAGATCCTGTGTCATGGGGCAAGGGGTACCCCATTGGCGGTTCTCTATGATACACATATACTTACAATGATAAGAACTTACTTGTGACCAAAGTTGAGTAGCATGAGGTTCGGTACTCGTAAGCAAGGGGCATGAGATTTTCAACTTATAACTTGTCAAGCATATACTCATATTTGTGTCACTTTAACCTTAATCACTTCAAGATGCCAATGATAGGGGCAATGAGATCTGAAAGCTAATAAGTACCATAATTTTTGGAAGCTCTTTATGAAACTTGAAATCCCTGCTTCCCTCTGTGAAGGGCCTTTCTTTTTTACTTTTATGTTGAGTCTCCATCTTCTACCTTTAGGCACCAATTAAGAGAGCATAGTGGTCATTCTTAGTTTTATGTACATTGTCCCAAAACTTATTGATTAATTCATAATGTTGATATTGCTTGTTCTTAAATTATTTGTATCTAGTCACCCTTGTGAACTTTGAAGGTGTCCTATGCATTTATGTTTTGCTACTCTATGAAGGACAAGCTGAATACCACTCTTGCTATGTTTTCTATATGTGAAAGAAACAAACGTCTTTCAATGCATTTTTATTCATGATATTTTGTTTGTACCTTTTCATGTTGCAACTTAGTTGCTATGTCTTATTGTTAGAACTACATCTTTCATGTTCATGTTTAGAGTACTATGATCCCAGCTAACAATGCTTTACAATAGTTTGATCAAGATTGTGATGGTGCATGTCACCTCAAAAATTATTCTTTTTATCACTTACCTACTCGAGGACAAGCAGGAGTTAATCTTGGGGATGCTTGATATGTCGTGAACGTATCTATAATTTTTGATCCTCCATGCTTGTTTAGTATCAACTTTCTTATGTTTTGTCTACACTTTGAGGCATTTTTTACACTTTCTGGAACTAACCTATTGACAAGATGCCGTAGTGCCAGTTGCCTATTTTCTGATGTTTTGGTTTCAGAAAAGCTAGTAAGGAAATATTCTCGGAATTAGAAGGAACAAAAGCCAAAGTCAATATTTTACCGGAGCAAAGACGGAGTCCAAAGGGCAGCTGAAGTGGGTCCACGAGGTGGCCACACCTAGGGCTGGCGAGGCCACCCCATAGTGTGGGCCCCTCGAGCGCCCACCGACCTTGCCCCTTTGCCTATTTAAGCACTCCAATGCAGAAACCCTAAGCTCCCGATCAAATCTCCATGAAACAGTCCGTAGCCACCGCCACCATCGTCCCTAGATCAGGAGGAGGGGATCTGTGATACATCCAAAACATATCTACTTTCCCGAACACTTTTGCTATTGTTTCTCCTCTAAACTTGTGTGATTTGGATACAACTAACATGGACTGACGCTGTTTTCAGCAGAATTACCTTGGTGTCTAGTTTTTGTGCAGAAAATCAACTATCAGGAAAAATCCTGGAAAATATGCCAAAAATCCTATTTCACCAGAAGAATCACGGAGCCAGAGTACGAGACGGAGGGGAGGCCTACTGGGCCCACACCCCCCTACCACGAGGGTGGGCCCAGACCGCGCTTGGAGGGGGTGTGGCAGCCCCAGGCACCCCCTCGGCCTTCCTCTTCGCCTATAAGATGCCTCTTGACCTAAAAACCTAGGGGGGTTCGACGTTTTTCTAGAAAGAGTTCTGATGCGCCGCCACCACCAGAAACCGTGATTCGGAACCAGAAACTCCTTTCTGGCACCCTGTCGGGACGGGGAATTTGGAGAGGATCATCGCCATCGTCATCACCAATGCTTCTCCATTAACCATCCATGTTTCCCTCATCCATGAGTGAGTAATCCCCCGCTATAGGCTATGGGGATGGTAGGGATTGGATGAGTTCTATCATGTAATCGAATAAGATTGTTAGGGCATGGTGCCTAGTATCTCTATTAGTGCTATTTGAATTTGTTGCAACTTGTTGTTCTTAATGCTTGTCACTAGGTACCGAGTGCCATGATCTCATATCTAAACTTATTATTGAATCATTATGATAGTATTGTTTGTGATCTTATCTGCAAGTTGTGTACACATATCATTGTCCGGATCCAAAGGCCATGAAGTGACAGAAATTGGGACAACCTGAGGGGATGGATATGATGTGAGGATCACATGTGTTCATGGAGTGTTAATGCTTTGCTCCAGTGCTCTATTAAAAGGAGCACCTTAATTGCCAGTAGTTCCCATGAGGCCCCGCTGCAATGGGCTGGCAGGACAAAAGATGTTGTGCAAGTTCTCATTGCGAGCACGCATGACTATATATGGAGCACATGCCTATGATTATTTAGTACTTGGATGGTTTCTCTCATTTATCTGCAATTTCCCTAGATCTTGAAGTTACATGTTTATACTTGTCCATGCAACGCCCGTCCATCCATCACTATGCCTACCGCGCTCATATCCTACTGTTTGCTACTACTGTTACTATTTATCCTGTTTTACTGCTGCTGTTACTTTGCTATTGCTACTACAAAACTGTTGCTACTGATAAACTTCTGTGAGCAAGAACTATTTCCAGGTGCAGCTGAATTGACAACTCAGTTGTTAAGGCTTGCAAGTATTCTTTGCCTCCCCTTGTGTAGAATCAATCAATTGGGTAATACTACCCTCGAAGACTGTTGCGATCCCCTATACTTGTGGGTCATCAAGACTATTTTCTGGCGCCGTTGCCGGGGAGCATAGCTTTATTTGTAAGTTCACTTGGATATATTATTGTTCATTGCTACTCCTTTCATCATGGGGAAGTCTCGTGATGGAAAGTTTCCTATTTTACCATCCACTACAAGAAGAGGTACAGTCCTAAACACCTCCGCTGCTCTTGATTCACCGTCTATTATAAGTAAGCTTGTTACACCACCACCACATACTCATACTACACACACCGCTACTACTGCTGAATCTAAAACTGTTTCTAATACTCATGATGTTACTTCTACCGTGCTTGATGCGAATGGTTCATTAGGTCCTTTCCTAGATGCTACTATGGCTAGTCTAGGAAATACTGAAACTCCTAGTGAAGACACTGTTACACCTGTTAGCTCACCTGAGTCTAGAGAGAGATATGATATTAATGATGGTTACATTGAGTTTACTGATGAATTTATTGAAGAGTGCCAAAACACATATGGTGCTAGTGCTATTACGAGTCTCCTTGAGAGACATACCATTATTTGCCATTCCTCCCATAGATATTAAAGATGAAGATTATGATTTTTCTCTTGATTTATCCTATTTAGACATTGTTGAGAAAGAACCTTTTTGTGGGACTGAAAATGAGAGTGTTGTGGCGCATATGAATGAGATTTCTACTATGAGTGCTTTATTCTCTGATGATTTTAATATGCGCAAGTACTTTGTTACTAAGATCTTCCCTTTTTCACTAAAATGAGAAGCTAAAGCTTGGTTTAATAGATTACCTCCTGGTTCCATTGATAGCCCTGATTGTTTGATTGTTTCTTTCTTCCAGAAATATTTTCCTCCCAGTGCTAGACATGCTGCTTTGCAGAAACTTTTTGATTTTAAACAGGGAGAAGAAGAGAAATTGCCTGAGTCATGGACAAGGTTCTGTGCCTTGATTCATCCACATCCTGGATGTCCATTACCTAAAAATGATCTTCTTGATATTTATTATAATGGACTAACTGATGATTCTAGGGCATACCTAGATAGCTTTGTTGATTGTGTTTTCAGGAAAAGAACTCCTACAGATGATGAAGAATTAATGGCTAAAATAAGCAAGAATTACGATGATTGGACTTCAATTGAGCTAAATACACCTGAGCCTATTACTCCTGAACTAGTTGCGCCTGAACCAGTTCCAACACCAACACCAAAGAAGAGGGGAATGATTGCATTAAATGATGAAGTGATGAAAGAAGCTAAGAAATGTCTTAAGGAGAAAGGTATTAGAGCTAAAGATGTGAAGAATCTACCTCCTATAGAAGAATTATGTAAGCCAATTCCCCACTCATCTACTATTGAGGTACACTATCTCCACTTTGATGAAGGTGATATTCCCTATGGTAAGCCTCATGATCAATGCTTAGAGGAACTTGACACATTTATTGTTAAACAAGGTAATTTTAATAAACAAGTTCAGAATCATTTATGGAAAACTCTAGAGCTATTAATGAGTTGAAAGATATTGTGGAAAGAACTGCTAATGATATTAAAATGCTTTATAAACACTTTCAAATGGTTCAAACCCAAATTGATCAACTTGCTAAGGTACAAAAGGATATGCTAGTTAATGGCTCAGTAAATAAACATGCTTATGGAATTAGAACTAGGAGTGGTATAGCTACTCAAGATCCTTTATATCCTGAAGGACACCCTAAAAGAATTGAGCAGGATTCTCAACAAGGTGAAAGTAGTGGTAGTCCTCGTAAGAGAAAGAAAAAGAAACATAAAATAGTTGAGGAACCCCTTGAACCTGCTGTAGATCCTAATAGTATATCTGTCTCTGATGTTGAAACTGAGAGTGGTAATGATATAAATGATGCTCATTATAAGGAGGAAGTTGAGGAAGAACCTGAGAAGCACACTAAGAACACTAGGTAAACTAAGGAAAATTTTATTGCTAAAAAAACATGGTAGTGAGAGAGAACCTTGGGTGCAGAAATCTATTCCTTTTCCAAATAAGAAACACAAGTCAAAGGAGGAAGAACACTACGACAAGTTTTGTGAGTGGGTGAAACCTTTATTTTTGCAAATTCCTTTGACTGATGCTATTAAGTTGCCTCCTTATTCAAAGTATATGAAGGATATTGTCTCTAATAAAAGAAAGATTCCTAACAAGGAGATTTCTACTTTGCTTGCTAATTATTCCTTCAACGGTAAGGTTCCAAAAAACTTGGTGATCCAGCTATACCAACTATTCCTTGATCTATTAAGAATAATTATGTTAGAACTGCTTTATGTGATTTGGGAGATGGAGTTAGTGTTATACCTTTTTCTCTCTACAAGAGACTCCAGCTAGAAAAGTTGATACCAACTGATATATCTTTGGAAATGGCTGATAAGTCAACTACTATTCCAGTTGGTATATGTGAGGATGTTCCTGTTCAGGTGGCTCATAATTGCTTGGTTTTAACTGATTTTGTTGTGCTTGAAATGCATGAACATGATAATATGTCTATTATTCTTGGGAGACCTTTTATTAATACTGCAGGTGCTGTCATCAATTGTAATCAAGGAAAAGTAAATTTTAATATTAATGACGAAGAGCATACTGTCTATTTCCACAAGAAGGTTGCTAAGAGCTATTGTGTAGAGGTTCCAATCTTTAATAAGATAGAGCCCCCTGTGTTTACAATGCTAGTCCCTGGATCAATAGCTAGCATCCACAGTTAAGATGTAATATCAAGAAACAAAGGTCATAATATAACTTTATAACCAGGAATAACATAATTTTATTACATCAAACATAGCTCATTAGGCTATTACATTACATTGCAACGGAATAACTAAAATCATGGTCCTTCATCTTCAAAGTGCCACAGGAAGATGTTGGTTGTAGACTTTGTAATCCTAATCAATCAATCTTCACTAAAAACAATCAAACCTGCAATATACAAGTTACAGCCACAAAGGGTCAATACATTTGAATTGTATTGGCAAGTGATACTATATTATTATAGTGGAGTCTATCATCTATATGCAATTGGCTAAGTGGAGTTGAGGCTTGCATTGCTCAAAATAGATTTTTCCTTAACATTTGAAAATACTAAGTTTTTGTTTTGACAAAATCATTTTTCTCAATCAAAGATTGAAGATCCTCTATCCAAGGCATCTCTCAATCAAGGATTGAAGATTTCAAACAACCCTTGTTCAAACCACAAGATTTTAACTTAGAAATTTGAATGATGAGATCCTTGATTGCTTCCATGTCTTGATGCTCAAATTGTCCTTTACCAGGGACATGGCTAAGTACTTAGATTTTACACTCTGCAGAGGTGGTGCACTTTCCCCACAAGACTTGGTTTCCCAAGACAAGATCTTTCAGAAGCCTTCCCTTAGACCAAAATGGACGCGCTCCAACCTATCAAACACTACCACCCACTGTCCATATGGCTCAGTTCTTGCAACCTATATGATCATGGCAGAGCCCATATTGCCAAGTGGTTGCACTTGAAGCTTCTCAACATTTGACATCTCAAATCCCTTTGTTCCTGGGTGGCATACCACAAGTGAGATACACAAGCCAAGTCCATGGCCTTGTGTAACCACTCAACATAAACCAATCCTTCCATTCCACCCAGGGTATTCATTGACTTGGTGGTTTTATTAAACAAAAACATAAGTCCTCAGACTTAGAGATTTTTCCATAGTGTGAATATATTTTCCACCCATGTTTTCTATTAGCTAGGCTAAGCTTGATAGTAGTAGGAATCTTAACTTAGGAAAATCCTACTAAGGATTCATCTACTAGGTTTTCTTATAGCAAGGTCTATACTTAGCAAAATCCATGCAAGTTTTACTTAGAGAAAAATCACTAATGCATAGTGAAAGTAATGGGACAAAAGTATGAAGCATCACTTGCCTTTTTGGTAGAGTATGGGTTCACTCCTTGTTCTTGCAACAATCACACTCTTCAAGTTACTACAAATCAATAAAGCAAGGCACAAACTCAATCTACCAATCAAGCAAAACAACACACATAAAATAACAAAATCAAAGTAATGCATGCAAGCATGCCAAGCTTTGTTTTGTTTGAAAAAGTGGTTCCTAATGGGTCATAAACATTTGAAAACACCTAATGGTCATTTTGTCAAGTGGCAAAGTCATTAGCAAAAGGGTTTTGTCCATGAACCATTTTTAAAACAAAGTATCATTTTATGTGGTGAAAAACATTTTTCTCAATGTCACAACCTTAAGTGGTTTCACCTAATAAGTTGTTGTTTCTCAAAACTTGGTGTTTATGGTCAGTAGGTTTGGTCCAAAACATTTTCTCCAAAGTTTTTACTCAAAACCATTTTTTTATAAACAAAACAATAGTTCTATTTAGCTAGAAATGGAATAAACCAATTAATCCATTCTAAATTTTTTCCAAATCCATTTTCCAAATCATGGGTTGGTTCCTAGGGTCAGTAAGGTCACAACAAACCATTTTTCAAAAGTTTTAACCCTAAAAATCATTTTTAAACAATTTTTCTAATCTTAACAAGCACACAAATGAATCTGCAAAAACAAGTAAATTTACAGATACTATTTACTAAACCAAGGGCATGGTTGGCTAGGGCTTGTTCCACTGATTCCAACGGTATAAAGTTTGCAAAATTTGGACGTGTGGTTTGAAAGTTACAAGGGTTTCAAAATGGCATCAAATTCTGATTTCAAATTCTATTTCAGATCACCCAGTGACACACGTCCTATTCTCATTTGTCTGTACCGCTTCGCTCGGATCGCACAGCTGCGGCCGTTGGATTTAAGTTGGATCGTGCAGCACAGAGGCGAGCGTACCCCTTCGTTCTCATTCTAATATCATCCGTCAGATCTAGATCCTGTGGACCATATTGCCTTGACCATTTGACAGCGGCGCTGGCGGCGGCAGGTGGCGGCGCGTGGTCAGTCGGCGACGGATTTGGCGATGCAGGAAGCGAGGAGGAGAGGGAGGAGACTCACCGAGTTCGCCGAGGCGTGGGGGTGCTCGAGGTGCTTCCCGTTTGTCGAGGGGCGCGTTGGAGCTACGGGGATTCTTCGCCGGAGTTTCTACTGGCGACGACACACTCTAGCGTCGTCGGGGACGTCGCTACAGGACACGAAAGAGCGAAGCAATGAATCCGTTAGAAGCGCGAGAGAGAGGTGAGTGTAGGAGGGTCATCCCGAGATGGATGGGAAGTCGTGGCTTACAGGGAGGCGTCGCCGGAGCTGAAGCAGACGGCGGCGCTTGCGCGGTGATGACGTTGTCAACGAAGCAGAGCTCGCGCCGATGAACGTGCAGTACTGGGAGGTGCGCCAGAGGCCAGAGAGTCCGCTGGTATGTGTCAGGGAGCAAGGGGTGGCGGGGAATGGCCGGAATTGTCGCCGAAGTGCGTCAGAGGCAGTGGCGGTGCTGAGAAAAATTGGAGCAGCCTGTGGGCGATCTGGTGCGAGAGAGAGAGAGGCGAATTGGAGAGGAGGGTCAGGCGACTATGAGGGCACAGTCGAGGGTGAGGTTTATTCCTGCATTGAAGCGGATTAAAGCGTGTAATTTATGTCTGGCAACGGCAGCGAGGAGAGGGCGTGGTCGTCGCAGGGGTTGAAGACGATGGCTAGCGAAGTGGGGTCGTTGCGTCAGTGGGAAAAGGAGCGAGGGGGAGGTCCACCGGTCAGTGACTTAGCGGGTTGCTTCTGCGGTGAAGAAAAACGTTTCGGGGGCGTGGGAACAGGTGGGCTAGGTGGGCTGTTGGGTTGGAGCTGGGTCAGATGGCTGGGTCGAATTGTTCTTATTTTTTTTCTGTCTGATTGATTTATCTTTTTCCATTTCTATTTACTGATTTGAATTTCGAACAAACAATCCAATCAACCAAATCAATTCAAACAAACACCACACTTCACAACTTTTGAACTCGGTTCTGTTCAGTAGCATAATCCAAAATTCCATAATAAAAATAATATTTTTATTCATTTTTAGGATCCATTCATTAATTAAATAAAATGGACCTTTAGTTATTTAATCAAATAGGGTTTGATTTAATTAATAAAATCTCCATTTGAAATCCAAATATTTTCAAAACCAAATCAGTAGGTTTTATTTGAAAATAAAAGATATTTGGAAAACTTGTTTAAAACAAAAAAAATTTATTTAGGGTCCATTAACCATTAAATAAATGGGCCTTAGTTATTAAATCAAATAGGATTTGTTTTATTTAAATTCTTTATTTTGGAATCTAAAATAAAATCAAAAACACTTCAGTAGGTTTTCTTTGAGAATATAAAATATTTGGATAACTTATTTAAAATAAATAAATAAGTTTTGGTGTTTATTTAAAATGGGAAAAGCCTTTACTTAAATAAAATTGGATATTAAATCCTTATTAATTTATTTTGAATAAACCTTTACTATTTTTATCAAATAGAAATATTTTATTTCAAAAGCTTGGCCAAGGTTTAATTTGGCTTTATAAAATAATCTTTATTTATAAACCTATCCTTTTCTTTTGAAAACAAAAACCTTTTAGTAATAGATCCAAAATAGTAATTCCAAAATATTTTATTTTCTTTTATCAAATGTTTACTCTTTTAAATTTATTTAGGATTTTATTTGATCCAACTGGTTTGAAGTCCCAATTGAATTCAAAAAGTTTCTTCTGGCCTTGAAAATCAAATAAAGTTTTATTTTATTCATTTATTTTTCACATTACAAGATTTGGAAAATCTTGGGATGTGACATATTGCCTGAATTCCATTGAAAATATTGAGAGCATCAAGGTTGGAGAAATATATTGTCCCAATCCACAAGAAAATTTGAAACTATTATGATTGGGATCATTGCTATCAAGTTTGAGGTAACATAATCACTTTGTGGAATGCAAAGTTGTGTTTCATATAAGATTATTTTGGTAACAAGACTTGATCAACCTTGTTAACAAAAATATTTTAATGAACAAAACAATGCTTTCATTATGGTTATACTTGCTCACTTTTATTTTTCTCCTTACTAGTCTTTGCTCTTCCTCTTGTTAGATTTAGTTTCACTATGGTTGTTTGCTTGTTAGAGTGTCTTAAAACTTCTATAATTTTGGTTTTTTTTTGCTTTTGCTTCTTCTAAAAAAATCTTTTCTGCGAGAAAATCAATTTTCAAACCCTAAAAATTGGCCAAAAGTAAAGTTTCCCGAAAAATCCTAGAAAATTCATAATAATTTTTTCCCCGAAAAAGGGGTAGAGTGACACCTGGAGTGGCCCAGGGGGACCCCCCAGGCCAGCACACCCCCTGGTGGAGCGGCCAGCCCCAGGGGCATGCCTGGCATGGGTGGAACCCACTTGAGGCCCTCCAAGTTGTCTCCTCCCTGCCACCTTCTTTCTCTCTCCCGAAAAACACTGGAAAACTTTCTCAAGCTCGATTTCTTGCTGTTCTTGCTCCCGATTTTTGATCTCCTTGCTTAGCCCATCTTTGCTATTGATGTTTGGAGGGATTGCTCCTTGGTATGTGCCTCCTCCGCTTGTCCAATTAGATTTATGATTGGTAGATTGTATCTTGAGTATTTTGCTGCTATAGGTGACAGGTTGTATGAGCTTGCATGCTTGTTCTATGCTTAGAGATTCCATTTTGATGCATGTGTAGGCCTCTAGCAAGTTCCTATAATAGTTTCTCATCATTTATCAACTTGGAAATCACTTGGTTTGATGTTTGTCTAAAAATTTCAGAAAAAACTAGATTATTGTCTCTAGTGCAAGTGGGAGACTCAAGGGAATATGTGTTGGAGATATGCCCTAGAGGCAATAATAAATGTGGTTATTATTATATCTTTGTGTTTATGATAAATGTTTACATTCATGCTATAATAGTATTGACAAGGAAACATTGATACTTGTGTGATTTGTAAACTTAATTTGAAGTCCCTAGTATAGCCTCTATACATCACTAGCTTGTTGGTTGATAAATGATTGTGGTTTCCCTATCATGAACATTGAGATGTTATCAACAACAAGATCATATCGTTAGGAGAATGATATGATGGACATACTCCTATAGATAAGCGTAGCATAAAGATCAAGTCATTTCAATAGTTCAATTGCTATATGCTTTCTGATACATAGTAACCTAATTCCTTCGACCATGAGATCATGCATATCACCTTTACCGGATGGATGCTTTGATGACATCAAACACCACGCCGTAACTGGGTGTCTATAAAGGTGGCATTGAGTGTTCGGAAAGTATTGGTTGAGACACATGGATCAAGAGTGGGATTTGTCCATCCATATGACGGATAGATATACTCTGGGCCCTCTCGGTGGAATTTCATCCAATTAGCTTGCAAGCATGTGACTGGCTCACAAGGGATCACATATCACGGGAACGAGAAAAGAGTACTTATCGGTAACGAGGTTGAACTAGGTATGAAGAGATACCGACGATCATAACCTCGGATAAGTAAACTATCGTGAGACAAAGGGAAATTGGTATCGTATGTAAGTGGTTCATTCAATCGCAATGTAATCGTAGAAATATGTGGGAGCCATATGAATTTCCAGATTCCTCTATTGGTTATTGTTCGGAGAAGTGTCTCGATCATGTCCGCATAATTCACGAACCGTAGGGAGACACACTTAAGGATTCGACGTTGTTTGAGTAGTTATGGTAGTATGAGAAAGAGACCGAATGTTGTTCGGAGTCTCAGATGGGATCCGGGATATCACGAGGTGATCCGGAATGGTCCGGAGAATAAGATTCATATAAGGAAAGTCCCGTTTCGGAGTTCGGGAATGATTCCGGTGTTTTCATCGGGAATGTTCTAGAAGGTTCCGGAATGTCCGGCACTCCGGAGGGGAAGGGGTACATGAATGTTTCATTGCAAGTTGGAATGATTGCATCATGTACTAAGTGTCTTCGCTGTCCAAAATAAAGGGTTTATTCAAATCCTAAATTGAAAAGTCAAACGGCTAGTTTGAAAGTCAAACGGCAAGTTTTGGAAAGAGGAAAAGAGGAGGAAGGTGAAACCGAGTTGGGGAGGGAGTCCTCCTCCCCAAGCCGGCGCACCACCCAAGCCGAGTTGGGGAGGGACTCCCCTCCCTCCCCTTGGCCGCCGGCCCCTCCACCTATATAAGGAGGGGCAGGGCTCCCTCCTAGTACACACAAGTCCCTCACCTCAAACCCTAGAAGCTGCAGCCCACCATAGCCGCCGCCGCCCCCCTAGGGTTTTGCCCTAGCCGCCGACTTGGGGTCCCCGGAACCCTAGCCGCCGGCTCTAGCCCCTCCTTCTTGGTGTGTCTAAACCCTAGATCACCGAGGAGCTCTCTCATACTCCACCATACTCGCTCCGGCTTAAGGCGAAGCCCTGCGAGATCTCCCCTCTACTTCCGGTACCACGCCGTTGTGCTGCCGGAATCGCGAGGAGAGTGCTACAACCTCCGCTGCCTGCTGGAACAAGGGAGAGGAAGATCTTCGTCGAGTACCGAACGTGTGACCGACTGCGGGAGCGCTGCCGGAACACAGCGCCGGAAGGATCGTCTACGCGATCTTGAGATCGGGAAGAGTACGACTACATCACCCACGAGAATCCGCTCTCATTAAACACTTTGGAATCTTTGAGGGTAAGTTATTCCATCGACTCGTTGCTACAATCTAGTAGATAGATCTTGGCTTGTTTGTTTGTATGCGATAGAAATTTTTTGTTTTCCATGCTACGAAACCCCACAGTGGTATCAGAGCCGTGTCTATATGTAGATCTGTTGCACGAGTAGAACACAATGGTCATTGTGGGCGTTGATGCTTTTATTGTCAATTGCTTCTTGTGTACTTTGCATCTTGCGGTATGTTGGGTGAAGCGGCCCGGGCTAACCTTACATGACATCGTTCATGAGACTTGCTCCACGCTTGACATGCAACTTGTATTGCATAAGTGGCTTTGCGGGTGCCTGTTTCTCCTAGCATAGTTAAGATCCAATTTACAACGGGTGATTAACAATACTAGTATCAATGGTGTGGTTCATGTTCGTAAGTTAGAACGACACTTATTGAAAGCCCCAAACCACGTAAAATATGCAAAGAAAGTAGAGGCGTCTAACTTTGTTTTGCAGGGGTGTGCAGTGATGTGATATGGCCATGATTGTGATTATATTTGATGTATGCAATGTTCCTTATTGTAAGTTGGCAACCGGCAGGAGCCATATGGTTGTCTTTAATTTATGTTAAGACCCGCATGTCTATTCAAAGTAGTTGTAATAGTTGAAGTCGGTGGACAACAACCATGGAGAAGCGTCATTGACCTTGATGCAATGCCGGTGATGATGGAGATCATGTTCGTGCTTGAAGATGGAGATCGGAAGCACAAAGAAGAAAGGCCATATCATATCACATATTATGAATTGCATGTGATGTTAATCCTTTAGGCATCTTGTATTGCTTAGTAGACGATGGTAGAATTATAAGATGATCCCTCATGCACATGAATTTCAAGTCATAAAGTGTTCATCCTTAGTTAGCACCGTTGCTAAAGCTTGTTGTTTCGAAGCACCACGTGATGATCGGGTGTGTTAGATTCTGCAAGTGTATACAACGTGAGCAAGCCAGATTTGCTCATGCGGAAACCAAGGTTTGATCTTGACGAGCCTAGCATGTACAGACATGGTCTCGGAACATGGATCACCGAAAGGTAAAGCGTGAATCATATAGTAGATATGATGAACATGACGATTGTTCGCCATTGAAACTATATCAACTCTCGTGATGATCGGTGTTGATGTAGTGGATTTGGTTCGTGTGATCACTAAAACAATGTGAGGGATGTTGTTTTGAGTGGGAGTTCACCTAGATTAACTTTATTATTAATTTGAACTCAATTTGTCATAAACTTAGTCTAAACTATTGCAAATATGTTGTAGATCAATGGCAGCCCCTACCATCAATTTTAATGCGCTCCTAGAGAAAGAAAAGTTGAAAAACAATGGAAGCAACTTCGCGGATTGGTTCCGCAATTTGAGGATTGTCCTCACAGCTGGTAATTTGACCTATGTGTTGGATGCACCGCTGGGTGACCCACCTGCAGCTGATGCTTTCGATGAAGTAAAGAATGTTTACCTCGCTCGGAAGAATCAGTACTCCATAGTTCAGTGTGCTATCTTGTATGGTTTGGAATCGGAGCTTTAGAAAACGTTTGAGAATTCAGACCCATATGATATTGTCGAGGATCTCAAATTGATTTTTGAGACTCATGCGGCAATTGAAAGTTATGAGGCTTCTGAAAAGTTCTTTAACTGCAAGATGGAAGAGGGCAGCTCCGTCAGTGAGCATGTGCTTAAGATGTCTGGGCACGCAAACAAACTTCAAAGCTTGGGTATAGTGATTCCTAATGCTTTGGGGATTTACCGTGTCCTCCAATCACTACCACCAAGTTACAAGAACTTTGTTATGAACTACAACATGCAGAACATGAACAAGCAGTTGCCAGAATTGTTTGCTATGTTAAAGTCTGCAGAAGTGGAGATCAAGAAAAAGCACCAAGTGTTGTTGGTCAATAAGACCACCAAATTCAAGAAAGGCAAGTCTAAGCAGAAGGGACACTTCAAGAAGGGTGGTAAGAAAGTTACCACGCCGGCGAAGAAGACCAAGGCTGGACCTAAGCCTGAAACTGAGTGCTTTTACTGCAAGGGAGAAGGTCACTGGAAGCGGAATTGCCCAAAGTACTTGGCGGATTTGAAGAACGGCAACATCAAGAAGAAAGGTATATCTGATATACATGTTATTGATGTGTATCTCACTAGTACTCGTAGTAGTGCCTCGGTATTTGATACTGGTTCGGTTGCTCATATTTGTAACTCGAAACAGGTGCTGCAGAATAAACGGAAGCTAGCGAAGAATGAGGTGACGATGCGTGTGGGAAACGGATCAAAGGTTGATGTGATCGCGGTCGGCATGCTACCCCTTCATCTACCATCGGGATTAGTTTTATACTTAAATAATTGTTATTTGGTGCCTGCGTTAAGCATGAACATTATATCGGGATCTTGTTTATTGCGAGATGGTTACTTGTTTAAGTCCGAGAATAATGGTTATTCGATTGATATGAGTAATATGTTTTATGCACATGCACCATTGATAGATGGTCTATTCTTATTGAATCTCGATAGTGGAAATACACATATCAACAACATTGAGGCTAAACGTTTGAAATCAAGCGATAATTCGACCTATATGTGGCACTGTCGTCTTGGTCACATTGGAGTGAAACGTATGAAGAAACTCCATTCCGATGGACTTCTTGAATCACTTGATTTTGAATCACTTGAAAGATGCGAAGCATGTCTGATGGGTAAAATGACTAAGACTCCATTTTCTGGTATGATGGAGCGAGCTACGGACTTATTGGAAACCATACATACCAATGTGTGTGGTCCAATGAGTTAGCATCGCGCGGTGGTTATCGTTATGTTCTTACCTTCACGGATGACTTGAGTAGATATGGGTATATCTATTTCATGAAACATAAGTCCGAAACTTTCGAGAAGTTTAAGGAGTTTCAAAGTGAGGTAGAGAATCAACGTAACAAGAAGGTTAAATTTCTGCGTTCTGATCGTGGAGGTGAATATCTAAGTTACAAGTTTGGCGAGCATTTGAAGAAATGCGGAATACTTTCACAGTTGACACCGCCGGGAACACCACAGCGTAATGGTGTGTCCGAACGTCGTAATCGAACTCTCTTAGGTATGGTACATTCTATGATGTCACTTACAGATTTACCGCTATCATTTTGGGGTTATGCATTAGAAACAGCCGCATTCACTTTAAATAGGGCACCGTCTAAATCCGTTGAAACGACACCGTATGAATTATGGTTTGGGAAGAAACCTAGATTGTCGTTCCTTAAAGTTTGGGGATGCGAAGCCTATGTAAAGAAGTTACAGCCGGACAAGCTTGAACCCAAAGCGGAAAAATGCGTCTTCATAGGATACCCGAAGGAAACTATTGGGTATACCTTCTATCATAGATCCGAAGGCAAAATCTTTGTTGCCAAGAATGGATCCTTTCTAGAGAAGGAATTTCTCTCGAAAGAAGTGACTGGAAGGAAAGTAGAACTTGACGAGGTTGTTGAACCTTCTCTCGAAATTGCGAGTAGCGCAGCACCGGAAGAAGTTCATGTGGTGTCTGCACCAATAAGAGAGGAAGCTAATGATGGTGATCATGAAACTTCGGTTGAAGTTGCTATAGAACCTCGGAGGTCAACGAGAACTCGTACCACTCCAGATTGGTATGATCCCGTTATGAGTGTCATGTTGGTGGATAACACCGATGACCCCGAGACATATGAGGAAGCGATGATGAGCCCAGATTCCAACAAATGGAAAGAAGCCATGAAATCCGAGATTGGATCCATGTACGAAAACCAAGTATGGACTTTGGTGGACTTACCGGATGGCCGGAAGGCTGTCGAGAACAAATGGATCTTCAAGAAGAAAACAGATGCTGATGGTAATGTTACTGTCTATAAAGCTCGACTTGTCGCAAAAGGGTTTCGACAAATTCAAGAAGTTGACTACGATGAGACTTTCTCACCGGTAGAGAAGCTAAAGTCTGTGAGGATTATGTTAGCAATCGCTGCATATTACGATTATGAGATATGGCAGATGGATGTCAAAACAGCATTCCTCAATGGAGACATTGATGAAGAGTTGTATATGATGCAACCCAAAGGTTTTGTCGATCCTAAAGATGCTAACAAGGTATGCAAACTTCAACGGTCCATCTATGGATTGAAGCAAGCATCCCGAAGTTGGAATCAACGTTTTGATAAGGTGATCAAAAGTTTTGGTTTTATACAAACTTATGAAGAAGCTTGTATTTACAAAAAAGTGAGTGGGAGCTCTGTAGCATTCTTAATACTATATGTGGATGACATATTGTTGATTGGGAATGATGTAGACCTTCTTAATAGTGTCAAGGAATATTTGAATAATAGTTTTTCAATGAAGGATCTTGGCGAAGCAGCTTACATATTAGGCATAAAGATTTATAGAGATAGATCGAAACACCAAATATCATTGTCACAGAGTACATATTTGGACAAAATTCTAAAGATGTTTGGAATGGAAGATAGCAAGAAAGGGTTCTTGCCCATGTTGCCCAATACGACCTTGAGTAAAACTCAAAGTCCGACATCGGCAGAAGATAGAGAAAGGATGAGTAAGACTCCCTATGCCTCAGCCATAGGATCTCTAATGTATGCCATGCTATGTACTAGACCCGACATTGCATATGCTGTTAGTTTAACTAGCAGATATCAAAGTGATCCAGGAGTGGATCATTGGACAGCGGTCAAAAACATCCTTAAGTACTTGAGAAGAACTAAGGATATGGTTCTTTCTTATGGAGGTGATGAACAACTTGTTGTTAATGGTTACACCGATGCTAGTTGGAACACCGATCCGGATGATTCTAAATCACAATCTGGATACGTATTTATTTTGAATGGTGCAGCAGTTAGCTGGAGGAGTGCAAAGCAAAGCGTTGTGGCGAGATCTTCAACTGAATCGGAATACATGGCTGCTTCGGAGGCTTCACAAGAAGCAATATGGATGAAAGAGTTCATTACAGAGATGGGTGTGGTTCCTAGTGCGCTGGACCCAATGTCTATCTACTGTGATAACATGGGCGCCATAGCCAATGCACAAGAACCAAGGTCACACAAGAAGCTGAAGCACATCAAGCTACGTTTTCACGCTATTCGAGAACATATCCAAGATGGGGATATAAAGATTTGCAAAGTACACACAGATCTGAATGTGGCGGATCCATTGACTAAACCTCTCCCGAGGGCAAAACATGACCAACACCAAACTGCCATGGGTGTTCGGTATATTACCATGTAATCTAGATTAGATGACTCTAGTGCAAGTGGGAGACTGTTGGAGATATGCCCTAGAGGCAATAATAAATGTGGTTATTATTATATCTTTGTGTTTATGATAAATGTTTACATTCATGCTATAATAGTATTGACAAGGAAACATTGATACTTGTGTGATTTGTAAACTTAATTTGAAGTCCCTAGTATAGCCTCTATACATCACTAGCTTGTTGGTTGATAAATGATTGTGGTTTACCTATCATGAACATTGAGATGTTATCAACAACAAGATCATATCGTTAGGAGAATGATATGATGGACATACTCCTATAGATAAGCGTCGCATAAAGATCAAGTCATTTCAATAGTTCAATTGCTATATGCTTTCTGATACATAGTAACCTAATTCCTTCGACCATGAATCATGCATATCACCTTTACCGGATGGATGCTTTGATGACATCAAACACCACACCGTAACTGGGTGGCTATAAAGGTAGCATTGAGTGTTTGGAAAGTATTGGTTGAGACACATGGATCAAGAGTGGGATTTGTCCATCCATATGACGGATAGATATACTCTGGGCCCTCTCGGTGGAATGTCATCCAATTAGCTTGCAAGCATGTGACTGGCTCACAAGGGATCACATATCACGGGAACGAGAAAATAGTACTTATCAGTAACGAGGTTGAACTAGGTATGAAGAGATACCGACGATCATAACCTCGGATAAGTAAACTATCGTGAGACAAAGGGAAATTGGTATCGTATGTAAGTGGTTCATTCGATCGCAATGTAATCGTAGAAATATGTGGGAGCCATATGAATTTCCAGATTCCTCTATTGGTTATTGTTCGGAGAAGTGTCTCGATCATGTCCGCATAATTCACGAACCGTAGGGAGACACACTTAAGGATTCGACGTTGTTTGAGTAGTTATGGTAGTATGAGAACGAGACCGAATGTTGTTCGGAGTCTCGGATGGGATCCGGGATATCATGAGGTGATCCGGAATGGTCCGGAGAATAAGATTCATATAAGGAAAGTCCCGTTTCGGAGTTCGGGAATGATTCCGGTGTTTTCATCGGGAATGTTCTAGAAGGTTCCAGAATGTCCGGCACTCCGGAGGGGAAGGGGTACATGAATGTGTCATTGCAAGTTGCAATGATTGCATCATGTACTAAGTGTCTTCGCTGTCCAAAATAAAGGGTTTATTCAAATCCTAAATTGAAAATTCAAACGGCTAGTTTGAAAGTCAAACGACAAGTTTTGGAAAGAGGAAAAGAGGAGGAAGGTGAAACCGAGTTGGGGAGGGAGTCCTCCTCCCCAAGCCGGCGCACCACCCAAGCCGAGTTGGGGAGGGACTCCCTCCCTCCCCTTGGCCGCCGGCCCCTCCACCTATATAAGGAGGGGCAGGGCTCCCTCCTAGTACACACAAGTCCCTCACCTCAAACCCTAGAAGTTGCAGCCCACCATAGCCGCCGCCGCCCCCCTAGGGTTTTGCCCTAGCCGCCAACTTGGGGTCCCCGGAACCCTAGCCGCCGGCTCTAGCCCCTCCTTCTTGGTGTGTCTAAACCCTAGATCGCCGAGGAGCTCTCTCATACTCCACCATACTCGCTCCGGCTTAAGGCGAAGCCCTGCGAGATCTCCCCTCTACTTCCGGTACCACGCCGTTGTGCTGCCAGAATCGCGAGGAGAGTGCTACAACCTCCGCTGCCTACTGAAACAAGGGAGAGGAAGGTCTTCGTAGAGTACCGAACGTGTGACCGACTGCGGGAGCGCTGCCGGAACGCAGCGCCGGAAGGATCGTCTACGCGATCTTGAGATCGGGAAGAGTACGACTACATCACCCAGAGAATCCGCTCTCGTTAAACACTTTGGAATCTTCGAGGGTAAGTTATTCCATCGACTCGTTGCTACAATCTAGTAGATAGATCTTGGCTTGTTTGTTTGTATGCGATAGAAAATTTTTGTTTTCCATGCTACGAAACCCTACAATATGCCCCGAGAGGCAATAATAAAGTTGTTATTATGTATATTCCAAGTTTATGCTAAATGTTTATTTTGCACGCTATAATTGTATTAATACGGAAACGTTAATACATGGGTGTTTAATAAACAAAAATAAAGTTCCTAGTTATGCCTCTCTTATGAACTAGCTCGTTGATTAACAAGATGATCAAAGGTTTCCTGATCATGGACATTGGATGTTGTTAATAACGAGGTCACAACATTGTTGGAATGTCGTGATGAACATTCATCCGAATTATAACATTACGATCAAGGTCATTGTGTTTATATTGCTATAACATCATGCAAAGTAATCTTAGTCCTTAAACCATGATATCATGTCAATCACTAACACCGGAAGAGTATCTTGATAACATCAAACATCACACCATAACAGGGTGATTATAAAGATGGGTTTAGTGCTACGAAGGTATTATGTTGAGGCTCATGGATCAAGAGTGGAATTTCTCCATCCCGATGACGGAGAGATATACTCTGGGCCATCTCGGTGATATCACATTAGTTAGCTTGCAAGCAAGTGTTTGATCACTAGAATGTTATATCATGGGAACGAGAAAAGAGTACATGTCAGTAACGAGATCAAACTAGGTATGGAGATACCAATGATTGAATCTCGGACATGTAATATATCGTGAGACAAAGGGATTGAGTTACATGAGTATAAGGTTCACATGATCACAGAAGTCATCATTGAATATGTGGGAGTCAGTACGGATCTCCAGGTCCCGCTGCTAATTATTGTTCGGAGAGGGGTCTCGATCATGTCTACATTATTCACGAACCGTAGGGTGACACACTTAAGGGATACTGACACCATTTGGAGCAAATAATTGTTGGAGATATGCCCTAGAGGCAATAATAAATGTAGTTATTATTATATCTTTGTGTTTATGATAAATGTTTACATTCATGCTATAATAGTATTAACCAGGAGACATTAATACTTGTGTGATTTGTAAACTAAATTAGAGTCCCTAGTAAAGCCTCTTCATAATACTAGCTTGTTGGTTAATAAATGGTTGTGGTTTCCCTATCATGAACATTGAGATGTTGTTAACAACAAGAACATATCGTTAGGAGAATGGTATGATGGACATACTCCTATAGATAAGCGTAGCATAAAGATCAAGTCATTTTAATAGTTCAATTGCTATATGCTTTCTGATACATAGTAACCTAATTCCTTGGACCATGAGATCATGCTTATCACCATCACCGGAAGGATGCTTTGATGACATCAAACACCACACCATAACTGGGTGGCTATAAAGGTGGCATTGAGTGTTCGGAAAGTATTGGTTGAGACACATGGATCAAGAGTGGGATTTGTCCATCCATATGACGGATAGATATACTCTGGGCCCTCTCGGTGGAATGTCATCCAATTGGCTTGCAAGCATGTGACTGGCTCACAAGGGATCACATATCACGGGAACGAGAAAAGAGTACTTATCGGTAACGAGGTTGAATTAGGTATGCAGAGATACCGACGATCATAACCTCGGATAAGTAAACTATCGTGAGACAAAGGGAAATTGGTATCGTATGTAAGTGGTTCATTCGATATCAAAGTAATCGTAGAAATATGTGGGAGCCATATGAATTTCCAGATTCCTCTATTGGTTATTGTTCGGAGAAGTGTCTCGATCATGTCCGCATAATTCACGAACCGTAGGGAGACACACTTAAGGATTCGATGTTGTTGAGTAGTTATGGAATGATGAGTAAGAGACCGAATGTTGTTCGGAGTCTCGGATGGGATCCGGGATATCACGAGGAGATCCAGAATGGTCCGGAGAATAAGATTCATATAAGGAAAGTCCTATTTCGGGGTTGGAGAATGGTTCCGGTGTTTTCATCAGGAATGTTCTAGAAGGTTACGGAATGTCCGGCACTCCGGAGGGGAAGGGTACATGAATGTGTCATAACAAGTTGGAATGGTTGCAGCATGTACTAGGTGTCATCGCTAAGCAAAATAAAGGGATAAATCAAATCCTAGTTTGAAAAGTCAAACGCCAATTTGAAACGTCAAACGGCAAGTTTGCTTGGTGGAAGGAGAGTAGGAAACCTACTTGGGGAGGAAGTCCCTCTCCCTCCACCGCCGGCCTTGGAGGCCGAGTTGGGGGAGTACTCCCTCCCCCTTGGCCGGCGCCCTCCACCTATATAAGGAGGGGCAGGGCTGCCCCTCCAAGACTACACCTCCACCACCCAAAACCCTAGCCCTAGCCGCCGGCCCTCCTGCAGCCGCCGCTGCCCTAGGGCAAACCCTAGCCGCCGACTTGGGGCTTTCCCCAAGCCCTAGCCGCCGGCCTAGCCCTCTCTCCTTGGTGTGTCTAAACCCTAGATCGCCGAGGCCTCTCTCATAGTCCACCATACTCGCTCCGGCTTAAGGCGAAGCCCTGCGAGATCTCCCCTCTACTTCCGGTACCACGCCGTCGTGCTGCCGGAATCGCGAGGAGAGTGCTACAACCTCCGCTGCCTGCTGGAATAAGGGAGAGGAAGGTCTTCATCGAGTACCGAATATGTGACCGACTGCGGGAGTGCTGCCGGAACGCAGCGCCGGAAGGATCGTGTACACGATCTTGAGATCGGCGAGAGTACGACTACATCACCCACGAGAATCCGCTCTCGTTAAACACTTTGGAATCTTCGAGGGTGAGTTATTCCATCGACTCGTTGCTACAATCTAGTAGATAGATCTTGGCTTGTTTGTTTGTATGCGGTAGAAATTTTTTGTTTTCCATGCTACGAACCCCTACAGTGGTATCAGAGTTGTGTCTATATTTAGATCTGTTGCACGAGTAGAACACAATGATCATTGTGGGCGGTGGTGCTTTTATGATCAGGTGTGTTAGATTCTGCAAGTGTATACAACGTGAGCAAGCCAGATTTGCTCATGCGGAAGCTAAGGTTTGATCTTGACAAGCCTAGCATGTACATACATGGTCTCGGAACACGGATCACCGAAAGGTAAAGCATGAATCATATAGTAGATATGATGAACATGTCGATTGTTCGCCATTGAAGCTACATCAACTCTCGTGATGATCGGTTTTGATGTGGTGGATTTGGTTCGTGTGATCACTAAAACAATGTGAGGGATATTGTTTTGAGTGGGAGTTCACCTAGATTAATTTAACTATTAATCAGAACTCAATTTGTCATAAACTTAGTCTAAATTATTGCAAATATGTTGTAGATCAATGGCGGCCCCTACCATCAATTTTAATGCGTTCCTAGAGAAAGAAAAGTTGAAAAACAATGGAAGCAACTTCGCGGATTGGTTCTGCAATTTGAGGATTGTCCTCAATGTTGGTAATTTGACCTATGTGCTGGATGCACCGCTGGGTGACCCGCCTGCAGCTGATGCTACCGATGAAGTAAAGAATGTTTACCTCGCTCAGAAGAATCAGTACTCCATAATTCAGTGTGCTATCTTGTATGGTTTAGAATCGGAGCTTCAGAAAAGGTTTGAGAATTCAGATCCACATGATATTGTCCGTGAACTCAAATTGATATTTGAGACTCACGCGGCAGTTAAGAGCTATGAGGCTTCTGAAAAGTTCTTTAACTGCAAGATGGAAGAGGGCAGCTCCGTCAGTGAGCATGTGCTTAAGATGTCTGGGCACGCAAACAAACTCCAAAGCTTGGGTATAGTGATTCTTAATGCTTTGGGGATTTACCGTGTCCTCCAATCACTACCACCAAGTTACAAGAACTTTGTGATGAACTACAATATGCAAAGCATGAACAAGCAGTTGCCAGAACTCTTCTCCATGTTAAAATCTGCAGAAGTGGAGATCAAGAAAGAGCACCAAGTGTTGATGGTCAATAATACCACCAAATTCAAGAAAGGCAAGTCTAAGCAAAAGGGACACTTCAAGAAGGGTGGTAAGAAAGTTGCCGCACCGACGAAGAAGACCAAGGCTGGACCTAAGCCTAATACTGAGTGCTTTTACTACAAGGGAGAAGGTCACTGGAAGCGGAATTGCCCAAAGTACTTGGCGGATTTGAAGAACGGCAACATCAAGAAGAAAGGTATATCCGATATACATGTTATTGATGTGTATCTCACTAGTACTCGTAGTAGTGCCTGGGTATTTGATACTGGTTTGGTTGCTCATATTTGTAACTCGAAACAGGTGCTGCAGAATAAACGGAAGCTAGCGAAGAACGAGGTGATGATGCGCGTAGGAAATGGATCAAAGGTTGATGTGACCGCGGTCGGCACGCTACCTCTTCATCTACCATCGGGATTAGTTTTATACTTAAATAATTGTTATTTGGTGCCTGCGTTAAGCATGAACATTATATCAGGATCTTGTTTATTGCGAGACGGTTACTTGTTTAAGTCCGAGAATAATGGTTGTTCGATTTATATGAGTAATATGTTTTATGCACATGCACCTTTGATAGATGGTCTATTCTTATTGAATTTCAATATTGGAAATACACATATTAATAACATTGAAGCTAAACGTTTGAAATTGAGCGATAACTCGACCTATATGTGGCACTGTCGTCTTGGTCACATTGGAGTGAAGCGTATGAAGAAACTCCATTCCGATGGACTTCTTGAATCACTTGATTTCGAATCACTTGAAAGATGTGAAGCATGTCTGATGGGTAAAATGACTAAGACTCCATTTTCTGGTATGATGGAGCAAGCTATAGACTTATAGGAAATCATACATACCAATGTGTGTGGTCCAATGAGTGTAGCATCACGCGGCGGTTATCGTTATGTTCTTACCTTCACGGATGACTTGAGTAGATATGGGTATATCTATTTCATGAAACATAAGTCCAAAACTTTCGAGAAGTTTAAGAAATTTCAAAGTGAGGTGGAGAATCAACGTAACAAGAAGATTAAATTTCTACGTTCTGATCGTGGAGGTGAATATCTAAGTTACGAGTTTGGCGAGCATTTGAAGAAATGCGGAATCTTTCACAATTGACACCGCCGGGAACACCACAGCGTAATGGTGTGTCCGAACGTCGTAATCAAACTCTCTTAGATATGGTTCGTTCTATGATGTCACTTACAGATTTACCGCTATCATTTTGGGGTTATGCATTAGAAATAGCCGCATTCACTTTAAATAGGGCACCATCTAAATCCTTTGAAACGACACCATATGAATTATGGTTTGGGAAGAAACCTAAATTGTCGTTCCTTAAAGTTTGGGGTTGCGAAGTCTATGTAAAGAAGTTACAGCCGGACAAGCTTGAACCCAAAGCGGAAAAATGCGTCTTCATTGGATACCCAAAGGAAACTATTGGGTATACCTTCTATCAAAGATCCGAAGGCAAAATCTTCGTTGCCAAGAATGGATCCTTTCTAGAGAAGGAATTTCTCTCGAAAGAAGTGACTGGAAGGAAAGTAGAACTCGACGAGGTTTTCGAACCTTCTCTCGAACTTGCGAGTAGCGCAGCACCGGAAGAAGTTCTTGTCGTGCCTGCACCAATAAGAGAGGAAGCTAATGATGATGATCATGAAACTTCGGTTGTAGTTGCTACGGGACCTCGCAGGTCAACGAGAACTCGTACCACTCCTGATTGGTATGATCCCGTTATGAGTGTCATGTTGGTGGACAACACCGATGACCCTGCGACATATGAGGAAGCGCTGATGAGCCCAGATTCCAATAAATGGCAAGAAGCCATGAAATCCGAGATTGGATCCATGTACGAAAACCAAGTATGGACTTTGGTGGACTTACCAGATGGCCAGAAGGCTGTCGAGAACAAATGGATTTTCAAGAAGAAAACAAATGTTGATGGTAATGTTACTGTCTATAAAGCTTGACTTATCGCAAAAGGGTTTCGACAAATTCAAGGAGTTGACTACGATGAGACTTTCTCACCAGTAGCGAAGCTAAAGTCTGTGAGGATTTTGTTAGCAATCGCTGCATATTATGATTATGAGATATGGCAGATGGATGTCAAACATCATTCCTCAATGGAGACATTGATGAAGAGTTGTATATGATGCAACCCAAAGGTTTTGTCGATCCTAAATATGCTAAGAAGGTGCAAACTTCAACGGTCCATATATGGATTGAAGCAAGCATCCCGAAGTTGGAATCAACATTTTGATAAGGTAATCAAAAGTTTTGGTTTTATACAAACTTATGGAGAAGCTTGTATTTACAAGAAAGTGAGTGGGAGCTCTGTAGCATTCTTAATACTATATGTAGATGACATATTGTTGATTGGGAATGATGTAGACCTTCTTAATAGTGTCAAGGAATATTTGAATAATAGTTTTT
Organism: Avena sativa; assembly: GCA_916181665.1. Taxonomy (NCBI): domain Eukaryota; kingdom Viridiplantae; phylum Streptophyta; class Magnoliopsida; order Poales; family Poaceae; genus Avena; species Avena sativa. Next base: position 409,058,944 of record OV702281.1, on the reverse strand, counting down.
CAATGAAAGATCTTGGCGAAGCAGCTTACATATTAGGCATAAAGATTTATAGAGATAGATCGAGACGCCTAATATCATTGTCTCAAAGTACATATTTGGACAAAGTTCTAAAGAGATTTGGAATGGAAGATAGCAAGAAAGGGTTCTTGCCCATGTTGCCCAATACGACCTTGAGTAAAACTCAAAGTCCAGCAACGGCAGAAGATAGAGAAAGGATGAGTAAGACTCCCTGTGCCTCAGCCATAGGATCTCTAATGTATGCCATGCTATGTACTAGACCCGACATTGCATATGCTGTTAGTTTAACTAGCAGATATCAAAGTGATCCGGGAGTGGATCATTGGACAACGGACAAAAACATCCTTAAGTACTTGAGAAGAACTAAGGATATGGTTCTTTCTTATGGAGGTGATGAACAGCTCGTTGTTAATTGTTACACCCATGCTAGTTGGAACACCGATCCAGATGATTCTAAATCTCAATCTGGATACGTATTTATTTTGAATGGTGCAGCAGTTAGCTGGAGGAGTGCAAAGCAAAGCGTTGTGGCGAGATCTTCAACTGAATCTGAATACATAGCTGCTTCGGAGGCTTCACAAGAAGCGATATGGATGAAGGAGTTTATTACAGAGCTCGGTGTGGTTCCAAGTGCGCTGGACCCAATGTCTATCTACTGTGATAACATGGGCGCCATAGCCAATGCGCAAGAACCAAGGTCACACAAGAAGCTGAAGCACATCAAGCTACGTTTTCACACTATTCGAGAACATGTCCAAGATGGTGACATAAAGATTTGCAAAGTACACACAGATCTGAATGTGGCGGATCCGTTGACTAAACCTCTCCCGAGGGCAAAACATGACCAACACCAAACTGCCATGGGTGTTCGGTATATTACCATGTAATCTAGATTAGTTAACTCTAGTGCAAGTGGGAGACTGTTGGAGATATGCCCTAGAGGCAATAATAAATGTTGTTATTATTATATATTTGTGTTTATGATAAATGTTTACATTCATGCTATAATAGTATTAACCAGGAAACATTAATACTTGTGTGATTTGTAAACTAAATTAGAGTCCCTAGTAAAGCCTCTTCATAATACTACTTGTTGGTTAATAAATGATTGTGGTTTCCCTATCATGAACATTGAGATGTTGTTAACAACAAGATCATATCATTAGGAGAATGGTATGATGGACATACTCCTATAGATAAGAGTAGCATAAAGATCAAGTCATTTTAATAGTTCAATTGCTATATGCTTTCTGATACATAGTAACCTAATTCCTTGGACCATGAGATCATGATTATCACCATCACCGGAAGGATGCTTTGATGACATCAAACACCACACCGTAACTGGGTGGCTATAAAGGTGGCATTGAGTGTTCGGAAAGTATTGGTTGAGACACATGGATCAAGAGTGGGATTTGTCCATCCATATGACGGATAGATATACTCTGGGACCTCTCGGTGGAATGTCATCCAATTGGCTTGCAAGAATGTGACTGGCTCACAAGGGATCACATATCACGGGAACGAGAAAAGAGTACTTATCGGTAACGAGGTTGAACTAGGTATGCAGAGATACCGACGATCATAACCTCGGATAAGTAAACTATCGTAAGACAAAGGGAAATTGGTATCGTATGTAAGTGGTTCATTCGATCGCAAAGTAATCGTAGAAATATGTGGGAGCCATATGAATTTCCAGATTCCTCTATTGGTTATTGTTCGGAGAAGTGTCTCGATCATGTCCGCATAATTCACGAACCGTAGGGAGACACACTTAAGGATTCGATGGTGTTGAGTAGTTATGGAATGATGAGTAAGAGACCGAATGTTGTTCGGAGTCTCGGATGGGATCCGGGATATCACGAGGAGATCCGGAATGGTCCGGAGAATAAGATTCATATAAGTAAAGTCCTATTTCGGGGTTGGAGAATGGTTTCGGTGTTTTCATCGGGAATGTTCTAGAAGGTTCCGGAATGTCCGGCACTCCGGAGGGGAAGGGTACATGAATGTGTCATAACAAGTTGGAATGGTTGCATCATGTACTAGGTGTCATCGCTAAGCAAAATAAAGGGATAAATCAAATCCTAGTTTGAAAAGTCAAACGCCAATTTGAAAAGTCAAGCGGCAAGTTTGCTTGGTGGAGGGAGAGTAGGAAACCTACTTGGGGAGGAAGTCCCTCTCCCTCCACCGCCGGCCTTGGAGGCCGAGTTGGGGGAGGAATCCCTCCCCCTTGGTCGGCGCCCTCCACCTATATAAGGAGGGGCAGGGCTGCCCCTCCAAGACTACACCTCCACCACCCAAAACCCTAGCCCTAGCCGCCGGCCCTCCTGCAGCCGCCGCCGCCCTAGGGCAAACCCTAGCCGCCGACTTGGGGCTTTCCCAAAGCCCTAGCCGCCGGCCTAGCCCTCTCTCCTTGGTGTGTCTAAACCCTAGATCGTCGAGGCCTCTCTCATAGTCCACCATACTCGATCCGGCTTAAGGCGAAGCCCTGCGAGATCTCCCCTCTACTTCCGGTACCACGCCGTCGTGCTGCTGGAATCGCGAGGAGAGTGCTACAACCTCCGCTGCCTGCTGGAACAAGGGAGAGGAAGGTCTTCATTGAGTACCGAACGTGTGACCGACTGCGGGAGCGCTGCCGGAACGTAGCGCCGGAAGGATCGTCTACACGATCTTGAGATCGGCGAGAGTACGACTACATCACCCACGAGAATCCGCTCTCGTTAAACACTTTAGAATCTTCGAGGGTGAGTTATTCCATCGACTCGTTGCTACAATCTAGTAGATAGATCTTGGCTTGTTTGTTTGTATGCGGTAGAAATTTTTTGTTTTCCATGCTACGAACCCCTACAATAATATGCCAGAGAAAGAAAAAGAAAGCACAGGAATTTATTTCACTAGACACTGGAATCGTTTCGGTGAGAAATTGCTGAAACTGGTTCTGCATGTAAAATTGAAATGTTGTAAGGGGTTTTATGTGAATGTTTGTTAATTAGAGTAATTAACAAAATTCTGAATAAATAAATAAAAGATTTTTATTTAAATGAGAGCTTGCATTAAATTTGGTGAAAATTTAATGCATGTGAGTGGATTTTTGAGTGGAGGCATTTTTATGGGAGTGGAGGCTTTTCATTTTGAGTGGGAGCTCCACCCACATGAATATGGAAGAGGTGGGGGCAGCCACCATGGCTGGGCGCCATGCCCCTTTGGGTGCCCCCCTCTCCCTATAAAAGGCCCCCCTCTCCTCCTCTCACATCACACCTCCTCGTGAAGGATCTCTATCCCCCCTTTAGAATTTCCCCATGGTCTCGGATCAGCGAGATACATGTTTCCGGTGGCTTTTTCTGGAAGGATTTTTTGCTTCCGCTGCTTCTCTAGAGCGAGAGCGCAGAGGTTGTCGGGGTACCCGGACGTGTGTGCGATCACGGATGCACCACTGCTTTGCAGTGCTGGACTGGATGGTGCTGGACCTGCCGGACCGGATGGACTTCTTCTCGATCTTGAGATCGGCAAGTGTTCGACTACATCATCCACGAGTACAACCTTGTTAATGCTATTCGATCTTCAAGGGTATGTATTATATGGATGTATATCCACCTATTTCTTGTATCTAGTAGATAGATCTTGGTACATATGTGTTCCCATCGTAGGAAAATTATGTTTTCTATGCTGCGAACCCTTCAGTGGTATCAGAGCCACATCATGCGTAGATGCTTTGCACGGGTAGTACACATATGTATATGTGGGCGATGATGATCATGTTATTGCTTCTTAGTTGTACTTTGGATATTGGTGGCATAGTGGGATGAACCGGCCCAAACAAACTTTACATGTCCTCGCACATGAGACCTATTCCATGCTTGACATGCAACTAGTTTTGCATAAGTGGCTAGCGGGTGTCTGTCTCTCCTACTATAGTCAATATCTAATTTGCAACGAGTTGTAAACAATTTTGTTATCCTCGTTGTGGTTCATGTTCTTAGGTAAGAACAGTTCTATCTTCGAAAGCCCTAAGCCACGTAAAACTTGCAATGGATAAATTAGAAGCGTCTAGTTTAGATTGCTGCTGGGCTAGTGTCATGATATGGTGATGTTGTAAGTAAAAGTATAAGTCAATACTCTTAAAACAAACATAATGTGTAAGTTCCATAGACCTTGGCCTTACACATAGAGGAATGATGACGATCATACCATGATGCACATGATGGAGATCAAGTGCAAGAACCATATCATTTCACTTTTCACATAAGATGTTTGTTGCATCTTATATTGCTAGTTTGGCATTTTATTAGCATAATAAGATGATCCCTCATTTAGATATCAAGATAAAAATGTGTTCTTCCTTAAGTATGCACCGACAATGTTTCGTCGCTTCAAGACATCACGTGATGATCGGGTGTACTTGAATCCACGAGCATATCTCGGGTGTAAGACAGCTTTACACACGCGAATACTAAGGTTCTTACTTGGCGAGCCTAGCATGTGCAGACATGGCCTCGGAACACAGACCGAAAGGTTAACCGTGAGTCATATGTTTTGATATGATGACCATATGGATGCTCGCCTTTGAAGCTACACCGACTCACGTGATGATCGGACTTGGTGTAGTGGATTTGGTTCATGTAATCACCAAAAATACACGAGGGATGTTGTTTTTGAGTGGGAGGTCATTTCTAATTTGGATTAGTAGAACTCAATTTATCATAAATTAAATCAAAGTGAATTTGCATAATTTGTTGTATTCATTGGCATTCGTTAACCACCTTATGCTTAGTTGTAGTTGAGATAATAGAACTATAGAATTCTGGATATTTACTTTACGAACTGGTATCGTATTGTGTTGAGTGTCATTCTAAAGTTTAAATCCTATTGCAAACTTTCAGCAAACTCTGTTTACTCCGTGAAATTTAATAATTGGTACTAAATCGAGAGTAACAATTCCAGTGTTAGTATCTTAAATATCATGTTTGCCTCCATGATTCTTGATTGTTTTTAATATCAAGTTTATCTAGGAGCTGAAAGAATTGTTTTAGAAACCATAATGTGTGGCAGATATAAATATATCTGAAACAATGTTTTGGTTGCAATTTGATAGAGTATAATGTATGTTCTCATATTGGATGAGAATTTGCGAAGGTTGGAGATGCTAGACATCCTAATCATACAAAAAGGTTTTGGAAAGTAACATTATACTCACGATTCGCCTTTATAAGCTACATTAGCTTGATCATGAAAGTCGTCATGATAAGGATGAATAAAAGATGTATGTAAAGTGTTTACTACACTAAAAGATTACTAAAAATGGATTTTGAAAGAACGGCATTCATTTGATGATGGTGATCTACTTCAAAATGCAAGTCCAAAGGTATTAGTATTTGAATATACACGCTTTGGACTATGTGTCATGTATATGGCACCACTTTTGATGTTGATAGATTCTTTTAAAAGGAAAGGAAATGCTGAAAGAGAATCTATAAAATATATTTGGTAGAAAAGAAAAGACTGGAAATATCCAGTTTAGGTATATAGATGATATACATGTTATGGTTGTATTCTTTGCTTGTTAAACAATATGGTTCTTGGGTATTGAATACCGAATTGGTTGGTATAAAATTTCATATATAACAACTCAATTCATGAACCACAATGGCCTAAGTAACTAGCAAGAGAATATGTGATGATGGTCATCGAAGACAAACAAACCATTGTTTGTATTTCTCATTCACATCAAATCTTGCCTTCAAGATTTGTTTTAATAATAGTTATTTAAATTAGGTATTATGAGAACAAAGACTGTTCAACTAATTACCGTATTCCATATAAGATGGATGATTTACAAATCTAGTTGGAGAAATCACATCCATAAAACTAATGCTAAAATGTCGCGAGACAAATGATTGGAAGATCACTTACAAAGTGACATCGATGTTTAAATTCTATTGGAAAGAAAACATGAAGAAACTCCATTTTCATGGATTTTTGGAGTCTTTGATTCGATCAAATGACGCTTGTGAGACTTTCCACGGGATAATTAAAACTTCGTTCAAAGGCCAAAGAAGAACGAACGACTAAAATATTGGAATTTATACATATCGATGTATGTAGTCCATTATGTATAGTCGTAAGTGATGGACTTCAACTTCATATGCTTTCTTCGGAAATTTGAATGAATTTTCATTTAATGAGAAAGAAGTATGAAATATTTGAAAATGTTCAAAGACTTTCAAGATGAAGTGGAAAATCATTGTAACAAGAAAATAAATGATTTATGATTTTATCATAAAGGGATTTATTTGAGTTGCAAGTGTAACAAGAAAATAAATGATTTATGATTTTATCATAAAAGCATTTATTTGAGTTGCAAGTTTAGCAAAACACCTATATTTGTGTAGAGATCCCAACCTTTAATAAGGTAGAGTCCCCTGTGTTTACAATGCTAGTCCCCGGATCAATAGCTAACATCCACAGTTAAGATGTAATATCAAGAAACAAAGGTCATAATACAACTTTATAACCAGGAATAACATAATTTTATTACATCTTACATAGCTCTTTTGGCTAATACATTACATTGCAGCAGAATAACTATAAGCATGGGGTCCTTCATCTTCAAAGTGCCACAGGCAAACATGTTGGTTGTAGACTTTGTATTCCTAATCAATCAACTTTACTAAATCAAACAAACCTGCAACATAACAAGTTACAGCCACAAGGGTCAATACATTTGAATTGTATTGGCAAGTTTCACTACTATGTTGAATATAAGTGGATCCTATCATTACATGTATATTTGGCTAAGTAGGGTTTAAGGCTCATTTGCAGAAAGCAATAATTTATCCTATCTTTTCAAAATGGTTTTAATCTTTTGTCAAATCTTTCTGAACTCCTTGGTAAATCGCCAAGTGTTTCAAGTCTTTGTCAAAATCTCTTGAGCTCCTTGGTAAATCCCCAAGTGCTTCAAGTTTTTATCAAAATCTCTTGAGCTCCTTGGTAAACCCCCAAGTGCTTCAAGTTTTTATCAAAATCTCTTGAGCTCCTTGGTACACCCCAAGTACTTCAAGTTTTTATCCAAATCTCTTGAGCTCCTTGGTAAATCCCCAAGTGCTTCAAGCCTTTTGTTGTCACTTAAAAAATTTTCTTTTAGAAATTGGAATGTCGAGATTTCCCATAGCTTCAGGCCTTTAGTTGCTCAGTATTGTCCATAACCGGGGACACGGCTAAGTACTTAGATTTTTATTATCTTCTGCAGAAGTTGTACACTTTACCCACATGACACACTCTCATCTTGTTGCCACCAGTGGCCGCTGGATAAGTACTCACCAAGATGGAGTACTGGCAGATTGAGAATGTGACGAAGTCTTTCCATAGGGTCCTCCCATACACCATGCTAGCTTGTCTTCAGGCACCCATGTAGGGTTCCGAGTTCCCTCATTTTCAGTTAACCTGAAGACCAATGCATGGGTCTTCCCAATGTAGTTGACTAAGCCAGAGCCATAATAGCATGTGGCTGTACACGGAAGCCACTGTTGGAGAAACATGTTCAATCTCTAAGTCCCTGGGTGGTTTTCATCTGGTGCACAACAAAAAGAGATTGCCATATAAACATGGTTCCTCTTGTTGCCACCTTGTCCAACACTTGTGTAACCTTGTCCACCCAGGTGGTTCATTGAGTACTTGTTTTGTTATATAAAAACATAAGTCTTTTATCAACTTCATAAAATCTCAACATGTATCTCTTCTCAAAATATGTAGCTTGGCTAAGCATTTTACAACTACATTGTTTTCACTAAGGAATGTATAAGGGTATCCTATTAGGATTTAGCATAGCATAAAGTATAGAAATCCTTTTCATGCATGTTTTTAAAATCCACTAAGTATAATGAAAATAGTAGGACTTTGGATGATAGTGTCACTTGCCTTTTTGGTAGGGAATGTTGGTTCACTTCTTGATCTTGCTAATCTCACACTCTTCTAGCTTCACTACAAGTCAATCAAGCAAACACAAATTCAACTAGCATTCCAACCAATATTCAAACAATCCAACACACATAAAATAATAGAAACTAAGTCATGCATGCAAGCATGCAAAAGTTAGTTTTATTTGCAAAGGTGGTTTCTACTAGACTCTAAACATTGTAAGGCTCAAAGTGATCATTTTCCTAAGTGGCAAAGTCATTTGCAAAAAGGTTTTATCTATAAACCATTTTTAAATCAAATCATCATTTCATGTGATTGAAATTATTTTTAGCAAAGCAATAATTTTATGTTGTTCACCAAATAAGTTGTTAGTTCACAAAACTTGGTGTTTAGGGTCAGTATCTTTGAATCAAAACATTTTCCAAAGGTTTTTCTCAAAATCATTTCCATAACAAAATCAATATTTTTATTTGACTAGAAATGAGCTAATTCAATTATTCAATCCTAAACTTCACAAAACACATTTTTAAATCCATAAGTTGGTTCCTAGGGTCAGTAGGTTTACAACAAACCAATTTGCAAAGATTTCAACCTCAAAAACATTTTGGAATAATTTTTATAACCTAAACAAGCATACAAATGTTTCTGCAAAAACAAACATTTTACCAGAAGCTTTTTACTAAAAAAAAAATTGCATGGTTGGCTAGGGCTTGTTCCACTGATTCCATTGATATAAAGTTTGTAATTTTTGGACGTGTGGATCAAAAGTTACAAGGTTTACAAAATTGCATATCAATATATTTTCAAATTCTGTTTTAAAACAAACTAGTGCCACGCGGCGGAATGTTACTGGCTGATACTGGTTCGCACGGATCGCGCAACTACAGCCGTTGGATCTAAGTGATATGGTGCGGTTCAGATTAGCCCGTACCTCTTCGTTTAATGAATCTATCGAGGCCGCCAGATGGAAATCTAACGGTGCGGGTTGACTTGACCAAACACGAGCGGCGTCGACGGTGGCTGGCGGCGGCGCACGGTCGGGCGGTGGCGCTACGGCGGCTACAGAAAGCAAAGAAGAAGGTGAGGGTGCTTACAGTGATCGCGGTGACGCTCTGATGCTCAAGGTACGGTCAGCTCGTCGAGGGGCGCTCTGGTTCCAGCGGGATTTCTCGCCGAAGTTGCGTCTGATGACGGCCACGCTCTGTCGTCGTCGAGGACGGTGCTACGGGTCACGAGGGAGCAAACGGAGTGCATGGTCAGACGCTCAAAGACATGGCGATGATGCGTGCGTGATTGAGAGGGCTCGGGGTGGCTGGTTCTTACCAGGAAAACTCATCGGAGAGAGAAGCAGACGCGGCGGCGCTCAGAGGTTGTTGAAGCCGACGTTCTGGGGCGCCCGCGAGTGAACGGATAGCACAGGGAGAAGCGCCAGGGGCTGGGGAATGTGCCTGCGTGCTCGGGGAGGCAAGAGGTGGCGCAAAGTCGCCGGAATTGTTCGCGGGACTCGCCGGAGGCAGTGGCGATGCGGGGCGAAATAGTCGCAGCCTGGAGGCAGAGGGAGAGAGCTGTCTGGGGGAAAGAGAGGTAAGACGTGGGCGGTTAAATGTGCATGGTCGCGGGGTGGAGTAATGGCCGCTGTTAACGCGAATTGATCGCCGGCGTTACTGGCTGCAACGGCAGGGAGTGATCAGGGGGAAGACGATGAACAGGAGAGGTGGGACCTTGCTGTCAGCGAGGAAGAAAGATAGGGAGAGGGTCCACCGGTCAGCGTCTCTGTGGGTCAGTAAGTAAGTGCGAATTGTTTTCTGCGGGGAGAGAGGGAGTGGGCTGGTTGGGCCTTGTTGGGCTGCCGACTGGGCTGCTGTCTGATTCTATTTTTTTTTCTCAAAGCTTTATCTTTTTCTAATTCTATTTTCTGTTTTGGAAATTCAAACAACAAATCAAACATTCAAAATAATTCAAAACTCCTCCAAACTTTGCCTTGGTTTTTGGTTCTTTTTAACAACAATATTTCCAAGTCTAAAATAAAATAATATTTTTATTCTTTTTTAGGATCTATTTAATAATTAAATAAATAGTCCTTAGTTATTAATTCAAATAGGATTGTTTTATTTAAAAACTCCATTTGAAATCTAAAAATAAAATCAAAACACTTCAGTAGGTTTTATTTGAGAATATAAAATACTTGGAAAACTTGTTTAAAATAAATAAATAAGTTTTGATGTTTAATTAAAATAGTAAAACCTTTATTTTTAATAAAATTGGTTTAATAATAAACTCTCCTTATTTTTATTTAAATAAACCTTTACTCTTTTAATCAAAAACAAAACATTTTATTTCAAAGGCTTGGCCAAGGTTTAATTTGGCTCTATAAAATAATCTTTATTTAATATTTTATCCTTCTCTTTGAAACCAAATCTTTTTATTAAAAGATTCAAAATAGTAATTCCAAATATTTTAACTTTATTGTTTATTTATCTTTTTAAATCCCTTTAGGATTTTATTTGATCCAAATAGGTTTTGAAAGTTTCCAATTGGATTCAAAAAGTTTCTTCTCACCTCGAAAATCAACAAAGTTTTATTTTATTCATTTATTTTTCACATTACAAGATTTGGAAAATCTTGGGATGTGACAATTTGCATCTCCCGAAACACCATAGGAATATGGAGTGTTTGAGATTTGTAATGAAACCTTGTTTGACATGGTTGGATCAAAGGTGTTATTTATAAAAGTGCCATTATGTTTTAAAAGATTAAAGCTTTAGAGACTACCACTTTTACACTGAAAAGAGCTCCATCTTGATCCATTGAAATGACACCATGTAAGTTATGGTTTGGGATCAAACCCAAGTTGTCCTTTCTTAAATTTTGGTATGCTAAGCATAAGTAAAATGTTTACAACCAAAGTCGGATGAGCATGTATTTGTAGGTTATTTCGAATAACAATTGGGTATTCCTCCATAACACCGAGGACAAAAGGGTTTGTCGCTTGGAACGTGAAGTTTCTTGAAAAAGGATTTTTTCGCAAAAGTTAAGTGCGAGGACAATAGAACTTTAATAAGGTTAATGAACCTTAGCTATATGTGTTGAGTTGCGCAGCGCCGAAAAATGTTCCGAAGGCAGCCACAATGCTCATGGCTCACATGCCTCAAAGGTTGCGGTCACAGAGGTCTAAGTTCCTATTGAACCAAGTAGGTCGGAAAAACAATCAAATGCTGAGATTTGAGAGTAAATCATTATTGTTTGACAATGATGAACCGACTACATGCAAAGAAGTGATGATGGCCCCTGACTCCGTCAAATGGCTTGAAGCCATAAAATCCGTGATAGTTCCATACACGAGAAATCAAGTTTTTTGAATTTGGAAGACCCTCCGAAAAGGTGTAAAAACCTATCGGTCGTATTTGGATCTATAAAGAAACATACATGGATGTTTCACATCTATGAAATAGTCGACATGTCATAAATTATTTTACGACAATGTTCAAGGAATTGACTATGACAAGATTGGATCTTTCATAGTGATATTTAGTATGGACGAATTAAAGTTGCAACCACTACATATAATTTGGTATATGGTAGATGAATAAACAAAACAAAGTTCTTCTAATAGAATGGTTACCTAGGACGTGTACATGACATGATCCAAGGGGTTTTGTTAATTCAAAGGATGCGAAAAAGGGCATGCAAACTTCAATGGTTGAAGTAAGCATCACGGAGTTGGAATCTTCACCATGATGAAACTGGTAAAGAAGTTTAATTTAATTAGGGGACGATGAAGATGCTTGCATTTGCAAGAAATTAAGTGTGAGCGCTAAGACATATTTCTAATACATTATGTGGAGGACATCTTGTTGATTGTAAATCATTTATATTTTATTGACAAAGGTTAAGAATTTCATTTCGATGAAATACTTAGGCAAAACCCGAATATTAAGCATGAATGTCTATATGGATAGACTATGGCGCTAATATGGTTGTGCCAAACATACATATATGAGATATTGAAGGAGTTCAATATGAAAACGATGATAAAAAGGTTCTTGTCGCATGGAAACGAATTGAATCAAGATTCAAGTGTATCGACACTTGATAAGTGAAACAAGATTCAAGTTCTTTGACACTTGATGAGTGAAATCACAAGAATGTTTTGATCAATCATACCATGATATGTACACATCCAGATATGTACTATGCTCTAAGTGTTATGAGCATATACCAGAATGAATCATAAAATGATCATTGGACGATAGTAAGGAAATTCTTATGCTCTTTTGAAAGAACTAAGAATATATTTGTGTAGAGGTGACAAACATTTACAAATAGTTCATTGTAAAGTGTTATATTGATACTAGTTTCATCACAAGATACAAATTAAGTCTATCTCAATTTAAACTATGGGTGGCACAATGAAATGGAAAGGAGTTTCCATGATGGATTTGGATGAATTCCAAAGTTAAGACATTGTGACAGATACTACAACAAAAGGCTAAGTATATGACTGCTACAGTAGCATCAAAGGAGGGCATTTGTGTCAAGTAGTTTGTTATCAACTAAGGTGTGGTTTGCAATGGGCTAACACTAAAGATATATTGTACGATAATAGTATGGACATGATTTAACCCCAAGGAACTAAAGTTCTCACCAAAATACCAAATTTATACAATGTCATCTCATTAGAGAATGAGTGATGCGTGAAGACGCAAAGACATGCAAATACGCACGGACCTGAAAGCGTCAGATCCATAGATTATGTTAACCACTTGCAATAGCGTATATGGAACACCAAAAAGCCATAGGTGTTCAATACGCAAAGTTTTCAAACTAGATTATTGTCTCTAGTGCAAGTGGGAGACTGAAGGGAATATGCCCTAAGAGGCAATAATAAAGTTGTTATTATGTATATTCCAAGTTTATGATAAATGTTTATTTTGCATGCTATAATTGTATTAATACAGAAACTTTAATACATGTGTGTTTAATAAACAAAAATAAAGTTCCTAGTTATGCCTCTCTTATAAACTAGCTCGTTAATTAACAAGATGATCAAAGGTTTCCTGATCATGGACATTGGATATTATTAATAACGAGGTCACAACATTGTTGGAATGATGTGATGAACATTCATCCGTAGTATAGCATTACGATCAAAGTCATCGTGTTTATATTGCTATAACATCATTCGAAGTAATCTTAGTCCTTAGACCATGAGATCATGTCAATCACTAACACCGAAAGAGTATCTTGATAACATCAAACGTCACACCATAACAGGGTGATTATAAAGATGGGTTCAGTGCTACGGAGGTATTATGTTGAGGCTCATGGATCAAGAGTGTAATTTGTCCATCCTGATGACGGAGAGATATACTCTGGGCCCTCTCGGTGATATCACATTAGTTAGCTTGCAAGCAAGTGATTTGATCACTACAATGTTATATCACGGGAACGAGAAAAGAGTACATGTTGGTAATGAGATAAAACTAGGTATGGAGATACCGATGATCGAATCTCGTACATGTAATATATCGCGAGACAAAGGGATTGAGTTACATGAGTATAAGGTTCACACGATCACAGAAGTCATCGTTGAATATGTGGGAGTCAGTACGGATCTCCAGGTCCCGCTGTTAATTATTGATCGGAGAGGGGTCTCGATCATGTCTACGTTATCCGTGAACCATAGGGTGACACACTTAAGGGATACCGACACCATTTGGAGCAAATAATATGCCAGAGAAAGAAAAAGAAAGCGCAGGAATTTATTTCACTAGACACCGGAATCGTTTCGGTTAAAATTGCTGAAACTGGTTCTGCATGTGAAATTTAAATGTTGTAAGGGGTTTTATGTGAATGTTTGTTAATTAGAGTAATTAACAAAATTCTGAATAAATAAATAAGAGTTTTATTTAAATGAGAGGTTGCATTAGATTTGGTGAAAAATTAATGCATGTGAGTGGATTTTTGAGTGGAGGCGTTTTTATGGGAGTGGAGGCTTTTCATTTTGAGTGGGAGCTCCACCCACATGAATGTGGAAGAGGTGGGGGAAGCCACCATGGCTGGGCGCCATGCCCCTTGGGGTGCCCCCTATCCCTATAAAAGCCCCCCTCTCCTCCTCTCACATCACACCTCCTCATGAAGGATCTATCTCCCCCTTTAGAATTTCCCCATGGTCTCGGATCAGCGAGATACATGTTCCCGGTGGCTTTTTCTGGAAGGATTTGTTGCAGCCGCTGCTTCGCTGGAGCGAGAGCGCAGAGGTTGTCGGGGTACCCGGACGTGTGTGCGATCACGGATGCACCACTGCTTTGCGGTGCTGGACTGGATGGTGCTAGACCTGCTGGACCGGATGGACTTCTTCTCGATCTTGAGATCGGCAAGTGTTCGACTACATCATCCACGAGTACAACCTCGTTAATCCTATTTGGTCTTCGAGGGTATGTATTCTATGGATGTATATCCACCCGTTGGTTGTATCTAGTAGATAGATCTTGGTACATAGTTGTTCCCATCGTAGGAAAATTTTGTTTTCTATGCTGCGAACCCTTCAGTATGCTATGCTCACTAAAACTTTTATGGAGAGTTTCTCTTTTTCTAACAGTTGTTTCAAGGCAGATGTGTCTTTCAAAATATATAACAGGTATTTCTCCATGACATTGAAAAAGTTTTGTGAAATCTTGGGTATTCGCACAGCTCGGATGGTGAAGAAGATTCCAGCTCAACCCACTGATTTGTTGGAGCTCTACCGCGGAATAACTAATGATGATGACCGCAGATCCCAGCGGGGAAAGATAAGAAATATTCAACTCCTAGCTATCAGGTATTTTGCTTATTATCTTGCCACTAGTGTTATTGGTAGGGAGAACACTAGCAATATTTCCAACTATCATTTGGCCTTCCTAGCTGCTGCACTCAAAAATGAACCCAGGTACAATCTTGGTTCTCTCATTGCTCGACGCTTAGCTGCTAAGGGACCCATTTATGGGGGAATTATTGTTGCACGTGTTGTTGCTGCCTTAGACCTTGATGTTGATCCAAATGATATAGTTTTGGCTCCTCAGAGGCTTGATCTTGCTGCCATGAAAGCGCATCACTTTGTCACTGCTGGCTCTACCCTTGAGAGCCTAGTTTATAGAATGTTGTTTACTGACGGGGAAGAGAGAGAGATTCCTCTGCCCTAAACCACTTTGTTTAGTATTTCCTAGGGATCTTTGTCACGCTCCAAGGAGGAGATGGACGATAAGCTGCGCATTCTTGGCTTCCATGGACACTACCAGGGGGACGCGTCGTCATACGACCCTCTATGCACTACACAGGGGAGTCCTCGAGCTCGTACCAGGACAAAGGGGCCTCATCGTCGTATTACGGAGGTGCACCTTCTTGGTCACCATGGAGTTGAGCCCCACTTAGGCCAAAAGCCTAAGCTTGGGGGGGAGGTATACCGACATCACACTCATATATATATCATGTTTCATCGGTTCTTTGTATATCTAGTGTTTTGCTTTCTTTTTGGTTTTTGTTTCTACTTTCTTAAAACACAAAAAAAGACCAAAAATATTTTTGTTGTTTCTCTTGGTTTGTTTCTTTGCTTTTTAGCTTTGGTTTTCCTTAAAGAAAATTCCAAAAAGATTTTTCTTTGTTTGTTTTTGCTTTGTTTGCTTGCTTTAAAAAAATCGAAAACACCAAAAATATTAGTTGTTCTTCTTTGGTTTTGTGAGTTCTTTGCAGGGTTCAGCCGTCCTCAGTGGAGTTTGGTTTCATGTTATTATTCAAACCACAGAAGTGAAGGGCAATAATGAAGATTAAGACAACTTAAGATGTGGTAAGAGACTGGTAACGAACTCTATTTATTTTCATTTTTGTACATATACTCATCATGGTGAGAACGCTTAGTATGCTCATGTAAGGTGTATGTTATTTATGGATGCTTAGTAGTTCTTGCTTTCTTGTGATTAGCTCCAGCTTGCTAATAGTTTGTAGCATGTCATATGAATATTTGCTTGCACTGTTTTATTCATTACTTGGTATGATATTATAGTATCCTCCTCTAAATGTTTCATGTGAATCGACTTGCACATGCTCACGCATGAATATGACTAAACAATAGTCAGTAAGCCTCGATGATTTATTTTGCCTCAGAGTTCTTGTATCATTTTCATGCCATAATTAGTCTTGTTTTGTTGCAAGCATGATTATGAGAGTTATTGCTCTCTCGTTTGTCACTCCCTCTCTATTGCTAGCCTTCACCTGCACTGAGTAAGTTCTACTTGTGCATCCAACTCCCTAAAACCAATATTGCCAACAGTGTCTACCATACCTACCTATTAGCATTATTTGCTATTCAGTGCATATTCATTATGCCTTGTTTTCTTCCAAATAAAATGTTTGATTGTTTTGAGAAAGTTAGTTAGTAAAGCTCCCACGAACTTGATGGCACACTTTATTCCTTGCACTTAATAAACCTGAACCATTGTGATTGTCCATGAAAGTTATATGCTTGCAAATTATAGGCTGGGAGTTAGTAGAACCGTGTTGTCATGGGGAAGGCTTTCAACACTTATGGATACATATCCAGTTGATATCATGCTCTTTTGTTTGCGGATGTCGTCGGTGTGAAATAAAAGGGGAGCTTGTGAGTTCATGGAGTTATATATATATGTGTTAGAGAAACACCTGGACCGCTAGCCTAAGCCATGCCTAATCATGGTGGATACTTGCAGCATAACCATAATGAGCAATCTGTGAAGCATCCTCAATAAAAACCTATGCAAATAGAAAATAAAAAGATCGCTGAGATACTCACTGTATGCTTGCCTTCTCATTTTGATTATGGGATAGCTCATGTATCATGTGCAAGGGGTACCCCGTTGGCGGTTATCTATGATATGTATGTATCTACAATGACAAGAACTTACAGGTAACTAAAGTTGAGTAGCATGAGGAGCGGCCCTCGTACTCAAGGGACATGGGATTTCCAGTTTATGGTCTGTCAAGCATATAACTCATATTGGACCTCACTTTTACCTTAACCATATAAAGATGCCTATGATAGGGGCAATGAGAGCTCAAAGCTAATGAGTACACTACTTTCAGCATTTGGAAGCCTTTCAAACTTTTCAAAACCTTTTCACCTCCTCGTTGAGTCACCACTTATTCTATGAGTACCTTCTTGAGAGCATAGTTGTCATTCTTAGTGTAATGTGCTTGTCCCAAAACTTGGTTAATTATGTCATGACTTTGATGTTGTATCTCTGATATCTTTACTTCTAGTATTCACTCAAACTTAAGAGGTGCCTTGACATTTATATTGTGCTCTACAAACAAAGGCAAGCGAGATACCACTCTATCATACCTTATTATGAGCATTGCAATGTTGCTTATGTTTATGTTTCTTCCTACTTATTATTATTGAGTTGGTTTCTCTTCATAGCTTGCAATGACTATTAAGTAGACTTAGATGCATACTCTTTATTATGAATTGTCTAAGTATCTACTCCTGTGATGAGAATATATACATCATATGAAGCAAATATGTTCGTGAAAGTTCTTTTATCGCACTCAGTTTTCAACTGAATTACTTGAGTACAAGCAATAAGCTAAGCTGGGGGGAGTTGATACGTCCAAAACATATCTACTTTCCCGGACACTTTTGCTATTGTTTCTCCTCTAAACTTGTGTGATTTGGATACAACTAACACAGGCTGACACTATTTTCAGCAGAATTACCTTGGTGTCTAGTTTTTGTGCAGAAAATCAACTATCAGGAAAAATCCCGGAAAATATGCCAAAAATCCTATTTCACCAGAAGACTCACGAAGCCAGAGTACGAGACGGAGGGAAGGCCTGAGGGGCCCACAACCCCTGCCACGCGGGTGGGCCTAGGCCGCGCCTAGAGGGGGTGTGGCTGCCCCAGGCACCCCCTCGGCCTCCCTCTTCGCCTATAAGATGCCTCTTGACCTAAAATACGAGGGAGGTTCGATGTTTTTCCAAAAAGAGTTCTGTTGCGCCGCCACCACCAGAAACCGCGATTCGGAACCAGAAACTCCGTTCTGGCACCCTGTCGGGACGGGGAATTTGGAGAGTATCATCGCCATCGTCATCACCAACGCTTCTCCATCAACCATCCATGTTTCCCTCATCCATGAGTGAGTAATCCCCCGCTGTAGACTGATGAGTTCTATCATGTAATCGAATAAGATTGTGAGGGCATGGTGCTTAGTATCTCTATTAGTGCTATTTGACTTTGTTGCAACTTGTTGTGCTTAATTCTTGTCACTAGGGCCCGAGTGCCATTTTCTTAGACCTGAACTTATTATTGAATCATTATGATAGTATTGTTTGTGATCTTATCTGCAAGTTGTGTACACGTATCATTTTCCGGATCCAAAGGCCCTGAAGTGACAGAAATTGGGACAACCTGAGGGGATGGCTGTGATGTGAGGATCACATGTGTTCATGGAGTGTTAATGCTTTGCTTCGGTGCTCTATTAAAATGAGCATCTTAATTGCCAGTAGTTCCCTTGAGGCCCCGCTGCAACGGGCTGGCAGGACAAAAGATGTTGTGCAAGTTCTCATTGTGAGAACGCATGACTATATATGGAGCGCATGCCTATGATTGTTTAGTACTTGGATGCTTTATCTCATTTATGTGAAATTGCCCTAGATCCTGAAGTTACATGTTTAGACTTGTCCATGCAACGCCCGTCCATCCATCTTTATGCCTACCGCGCTCATATCCTACTGTTTGCTACTACTGTTATTATTGCTCCTGTTTTACTGCTGCTGTTACTTTGCTATTTCTACTACAAAACTGTTGCTACTGATAAACTTCTGTGAGCAAGAACTATTTCCAGGTGTAGCTGAATTGATAACTCAGTTGTTAAGGCTTGCAAGTATTCTTTGTCTCCCCTTGTGTCGAATCAATAAATTGGGTAATACTACCCTCGAAGAGTGTTGCGATCTCCTATACTTGTGGGTCATCAATCTGAAGCTCTTCCCGGCACCCTGCCGGAGGGGAGAGATCACCCCGGAGGCCTTCTTCATGACCATGTGTCACATCCCAAAATTATCCTAATTTTTGAATGTGAAATAAATAAATAATTTTGATTGATTGTTTGACTATGTTGAAAATTCTCAAAGAGAAGAAACTTTTTGAATAGAAAATCCTCTCAACCTTGAATTCAAAGTCTTATATTCTTTTGTTATGACCTAAGTAGCCATATAGGCAAGAGGGCATGGATTGATTATGGATTGTAGAATTGGTGTGCAAGATTTCAAAATGAAAATCATGAAGCATTCATAAGCATTTCATTACATCCATGCAAAGATCTCACAAACTGAATCCAAATCCTGGTATCTAAATCCTACAGTTGATTTGCCCAAATGTTCCTAAAGGTAATTAAATTGACTTTATAAAACCCACTGTTGCTAAGGCATAAATTATTGATAATTATAGCCTAAAGAGATCCAATTAATATTACAAAATTTTAGAAACAAAATTGAGCTCATTTCAAGCTATTATGAAAAAGTTATGGCATAAATACAAACACATAAACATATATATAAAATGAAATATACAAGGATTTATAAACTCATTACATGAAAACTAGTAAAAATATTACAAATATGATCCTACAACGATCTATTCGATTTTAGAAAAATTTAGAAACAAGAATCATATCATTTGGAGTTTGTATGCAAAAGATATGAGGGAAACGAATAAATATAAAAAGAAAAAAGAAAAAAAACTAAACGGGCCGGCCCACCCGGACCGATCGGCCAGGCCACGCACGTACAGGAGACGATCGTGCCCAGGTTGCTTTAAAAAGCGTGCAAATCGGTTTTTGTTAAACCTATCTCTACTTAAACTCGCATAACTTTTTATCTATAACTCCGAATCGACTTCCATTTATTTCTACTTGTTCCCTACTCCAATACCTATCTCTACAACATCTTAAATCTCCATATAAACTCGTGGAGCCACAGCTGTACGAGTTTCTCTTCTCGAAATCCTGAATCTACACATGCCCGAATCTTATTTCGCTTTTTAACCCATCTAGACTTCATCGTTTGACTTCGGTCAAAAAACAAAAGTTGTAGAACTCGTCGAAATCTTTCAATCCCGACAAACCTCAGCTCTTTTCATCCACCACAGCCGGAGAATTTCGTATCGCAATATTTCAGATCTTACGGTGTAAATCCAAGATGTACTCGCGCTCGTTTCTTCAAATCCAAATTCCTTTGGTGAGAAGGTAGGAATAATGATTCCCCACAACTTTCGTGTTCTAAGTTTTTCAATTTGACCTACGGATTTGTCTCTCTAACACAGATCTATTTCTTGTCTATTCTAAGCCAAAATCGGGTCAATCTCTTCTTCTAGCCATCGGATCCTATCTAGACGGTCGAGATCCAATCAAACCGGTGCGTGCCATGTCGTCATCCCGGTCAGCTTCCTCATCAGCGCCATGTCATCGTCAGGTCAACATCTGGTCCCAGTCAGCATGCAAAGTCAACCTGTCCAGTCAGCGGAATATTCCCTAGAATATTCCGTTCGAATTTAAAATTGCACATTATAGATCTAACTTGTAAAATTCATTAGAAATTCACACCACGTCCAAAAATTGCGCATAATATATCAAATTGAAGATAATTTTACGTAGAATCATCTTATCAGAATAGATCCAACTTTTACTGTACGTGGTTACTGCAGTAATTTAATTAGTTTTAATGGTCTTTTAGGTTAATAAATCCATAGGAAATTATCTGTAACTCCAAAAAATATGAACAATATATCAAATTGAAGCTACTATAATGTAGATTAATAATATCTGGTTGGATCTAGCCTTTTCCAATTATTTAACCCGTAGAAATTTAATTAGTTTTAATGGCTTTATAAATCATTAAATTCGTAGTAAATTAATTGCTTGTCACAAAAATATAAATGATATACCGATGGAAAGTTGGTTCCATGTAGATCATCAATATGCAATTAGTTCAGCCTTTGACTGTAAGGTTTTGCCGTGAAGATTTAAATGGTTTAATGGCTTATTTAGAGTAATAAATTCATAAGAAAATAAATACTATTCATAAAACTACAAATAATATGTCCTGAAATCAAAATTCCGTGGAGATTACAGATATAATTTTAGTTTGATTTTTAGACAACAGAAACTATATGAATCATTTAAAACCCATTAAACACTATTTAAATCATACAAAAAGATCTATAACTCGGATTAGGGTGAATCCAAGTGCTAAGGTTTTGTATTGACAATATCTATACAGAGAAATTGCATGAAAAATTATTTGGTACCGTTAAAACAGAAATTCATACAGAAATATTTAAACCCATTGAAATAGTGTTTTAATCATAGGAAAATATCTATAACTCCTTTTTAGGTGATTCAAATTGCCACTGTCTCTAAATTTCATTACCTCTATCTAGTAGCATCTAGTTCACAATTTAATACGACATAAACATCTTTAGTTCAATTAAAGTGGTATACACCATATTAAATCGATACAACTTTAGTAATAAAAGCTTTAGTGCATTAAATGACTTTCCACATGCATCATGTAATCTAACTATGTTCAGAACACTAAATGCAACCATTGTGACTCATTAAATCGTCATGCATGCATCTGTTCATCATTGTTTTCTTGTAATGTTGCACCGTTGTATGTTTGCAATGTTTTGAATGGTGTTTGTTGTGTTTGCTTCAAACGTTAGATTGCGAGGAGTGCAACTACTGTGATTGCAACTACTATGATTGCAAGTATTGTGGTTATTACGAAAGAGGCCATTATAATTGTAAGGATTATCTAATCGACTACATCTACAACAAAGGCAAGTGGTGCTATCTTGGTCATAAATGTCCTACTATTTTCCCTATGCATTGTAGATGTTTTTGTAGAATTGCATATGTAGGAATTGATGTGTATATGCTATGCTATGTCCCATATTATTCCCTAGCATTCCTTGTTTATGAGCCATCGTATTGGTAGATTGCTTAGCTATGCTATTTAGACGAGGAAGGGAATCACATCATGAAAAGTTATATGTTTTGAAAGGATTACATTTTGCTAAATGATAAACCAACATGTTTTAATGAACCACCTGGGCGGAATGGCATTGATTGGGTCATCGAGTGTGGATTATGGTGGAGAATTCCGCCCAGGACACTGAGAAAGGATTGGTTTCTTCGTTTGGTAGCTTTCGTGTGCAACCATGTGCCAATAATGAAATGGGCGGTTGGTTGAACTCAGTAGGTTGTGGTAACTCGAACCCATGTATCCAGAGATGTAGATAGTGTAGGTTGGACCGGTGCGTGTCGGGTTTGGGGAGCTACTTCCCGAACGGTTCCTTCTTGGACTTCTCCCTATCATCACCCAATATGAGAGTGGTGGTACGAGCTGGGCTGGCCAAGTCACATGGGTAAAGTGTACTAACCCCTGCAGGGTGTATAAACTAAGTGCTTAGCCGTGTCCCCGGTTATGGACAATTTGAGCGACCTGATACTGATGCTATGATATTTCTCACTCATCCTTATTTCTTAATTACTTAAAACTTGTTGGGTGAACATAATTGGGTAGGAGCACCTGGGAGTGAAACAGAGTGTCCTATTTATCGTATTAGAAAACTACTTTGTTACAAATGTTAGGATAAAACTGTTGCTTTATGCAAATGAGCCTGAACTCCACTTGGCCAAATAAGCATGTAGTTGATAGATCTGTTGTTATCCACTTTAGCCTACTTGCCATACATTCAATGTATTGACCATTCGTGGCTGCAACGTTTCATGTTGCAGGTTATATCGTATCTGATTGATCATTCATAGGTCGCGAGACTCCACTCAACAATTGTTCGCCTGTGGCACATTTGAAGGATGGAGATCTACCTTGTATTCGTTTTCTGCTGTGTACTTGAATAAATAATGTAAATTCTGGATCATATTCGTTGTATTTATGATGCAGAGTTATGTTTGGTATGATTTTGTACTGTGTGTGCCAGTGAAGCGATCCAGGGATTGGCACTATACACATAAACTCAGCCTTATCAGGCGAGGGTGTTACACCATGCTAGCCTCCGGAGTGATGCGTGATTAGTTCACCCTTGGACTATGGGTCCATACAGTAGCTAGATGGTTGTTTCTCCTCCTTTGTGCTATCATGTTTAGATCTTGTGAGCTCCATTCATGATCAATATCATCTATTTGTAATCATACATGTTGTGTTTGCGGGTATCCGATGGATATTGAGGTACTATGCCATATTGATTATTGATTCTATCATGTCTATGTTTTTTGTGATCTTGCATGCTCTCCGTTGCTAGTAGATACTTTGTCCAAGTAGATGCTTGTAACTCCAAGAGGGAGTATTTATACTCGATGGTGGGTTCATGTCTCTAGTAATCTGGGAGAGTGACAGAAACTTCTAAGGTTGTAGATGTGTTGTTGCTACTAGGGAGAAAAAAACAATCCTTTGTCCATGGGGCAATTGTATTGTTTACTTTACGCACTTTTCTTAATGCAATTATCCGTTGCTTGCAACTTAATACTGGAGGGGGTTCGGAAGATAACCTAAAGGTGGATTATTAGTCATAGATGCAGTTTGATACGTCCAATTTGCATCACCATTCTATATCATAATTTGTCTCTATTCATTGATATATTTCATATTAAGAGGTGTTACTTATATCTTTTCATCTGTTTTTTGCATGTTGGATGATTCTTGGAGGATGAACTACCGGAGTCAGGATTCTGATCGAAAAAGCGGTGTTTTGATGCAATTTCATGAAGATTATAAAAATACCAGAAAAACTACAGAAAATTCTATTTTCCCAGAAGACGAAGGATGCCAGAAGGGGAGGCGGAGTTGGGCCACAGGGGGCCCACACCCCGTAGGCGTGGGCCACCCTAGGCCGTGCCTACAGGGGGTGTGGCCACCCTGGCCCACCTCTGGCTCCGCCCTCTCGCCTATATCTTCTACTCGAAACCTAAAGTCAGGGGGAGTGACCACAAAAATATTCCGCCGCCTCTGCGGGGCGGAAAACACTGAGAGAGAAAGAGCTCTTCGGCAGACAGATTTCTGCCGGGGAAATTCCTCCCGGATAGGGGAGATCATCGCCATCAACACCATCATCAAGCTAGACTTCATCGGGATCATCATCATCATCCACACCATCATCTCCACCAACCATTGTGTAACAATTGTGTTGAATCTTGCATAGCTCTTAGGGGAAACTTTCCTGGTGTTGATTACTATTGTAGTTGATTCTTGTGAGTGGAACCATTGAATTATTGTTTATGTTCAGATTGTTATCCATCATCATATCATCTCTGATCTTGATCCATATGATGTCTTGTGAGTAGTTCGTTTAGTTCTTGAGGACATGGGAGAATTCATGTTTTTAGTAGTGGAATTGTGTTGAGGTATTATTCAATGGTTTAATATTTAAGTGTGGTGCTATTCTTCTAGTGGTATCATGTGAACGTCGACTACATGATACTTCACCATTTATGGGCCTAGGGGAATGCATTGTGTATTAGGCTACTAATTGTGGGGTTGCCGGAGTGACAGAAACCTGAACCCCCGTTAGGAAACCATTGCACAAGGGAGTGTAGGATCTCAGAGTTTAAGGCCATGGTTAGGTTTTATTCTTAATTGCTTTCTTGTAGTTGCGGATGCTTTCAAGGGGTTTAATTACAAGTATGTATTAGTCCAAGTAAGTTCGGTACATTAGCATAGGTTCACCCGCACAACACTTATAAAACCAAAGAAGATTAATCAGCTATATGAAATGAAAGCACTTGATAGTATTTCCATGTGTCCTCGAGAATGTTTGGTCCTCATAAGTATTTCCACCAGCTTGTCCTTTGCTAAGAAAGGATTGGGCCACTTGCTGCAATAATTTGCTGTCTTTATTTACTTGCACTTTATTTCCTTGCTTTATCAGAAAACCCCTAAAAATCCATTTGCTAAGTATTTACAGAGATTTCATGCTCCATACCACTAGTCAACACCTTCTGCTTCTCATTGGGATTGACACTCCTATTTATCAAAAGTACTACGATACACCCCCTATGCTTGTGAGTCATCAAGACTATTTTCTAGCGCCGTTGCCGGGGAGTGAAGCGCTATTGAAGAGTGGAAATGGTAAAGGAAACTTTACTGTGAGTATTTCTTTTTATTTCTGTTTGTTACTCTGTTTCCAATATGGATAACCCACTTGGTTTTCTGTTTGGGAAAACTACTACCACTATTAGGGTAGTAGATGAACCACCACCTGTTGAGATAGATCCTTTTAAGATACCTACAAGTATTGTTGATCGTGTTATGGATAATTATTATTTTGGGGATGGAACTGTCCATCCTGGTGATCACTTGCTTTTTATCCATGAATTATGCGGGTTTTTTAAGTGTGCAGGTATCACAACTGAACAGGTGAAGAAGAAGTTACTCTCTATATCATTAAAAGGAAGAGCTGAAGAATGGTATAAGCTGCTGAAGAATGTACAATCTATGGAATGGGAGGAAATAGTACCCCTCTTTTACTCTAAATTCTATCCTCCCAGTGAGATTCATAAGGATAGGAATCAAATATATAACTTTTGGCCTCATGATGGAGAGAGTACAGCCCAAGATTGGGGGATATTGAAGTTACTAATGCTTAAATGTCCTATTCATGAACTCCCTAACAATATTATTATTAATAACTTTTATGCAAGACTTTGTCTTCATGATAAAGATTTATTAGATGCTTCTTGTGCTGGATCATTCACACGTATGAAGGAAGAAGCTAAATGGGATCTTCTAGACCGTATTCAAGAGAACACTGAAGCATGGGAGAATGACAAAGGAAGAAAGTCAGGTATAAATTATGATTATGAATGCATTAAATCCTTTATGGGAACTGATGACTTTCGTGATATTAGTACTGAGTATGGTCTTGATTCTCAAAGTATTACCAATTGTTTTAAGGACTTTGCCTCTTATATAGAAATTCCTAAAAATAAGTGGAATAAGTACCATGCACCTTATAAAGATGTTGTTAATCATGTTCCTGCTATAAATACTAAAGTTTGTACTATTGATCATATTTTGCCTGAACCTTATGTTGATAAAACACCTTTCCCAGCTAAGGTAAAGGAGTATTCTATGATAATTAGTGTGGTTAACAAAGGTACAAAGAAAGCTGTAGAACCTGATGAACCAATAAATGTTGAACGTTTGGTATCTATTGAGAAAGATCTTATCACTAAAAATGTAGAAGATGGACACATTGTCTTCTGTGAGGACGCTTCTAATATTTTCTCTCATCCTAGTAAATCTAGGAAGGATAGTGTCCATGTGTTGTCTATTAGAATTGGTGATCATTGCTATTATGGTTTATGTGATATTGGTGCTAGTTCTATGTAACATACCTAAAATCATGTTCCAAACTTATGCATATCATCCATGCATCCATGAGCATATGAATTTCATTTCAAACAAATCAATTCAAAACAGAAGCATTTGTGCTTATTATTTTATGTGAGTTTGCTCAAGCCTTAGTGCTATCTTCCAATAAGAAGAATACTTGTTTTTGATTCAGTAAAGTTTGTTTATTCAAACTTAGGCACCACCAAAAGTTTGAACAAATTTCAAAACAAAATGAATAATAAAACCAATATTATGCCTATTGAATATATATCATAAAGGCTTGGTTTTATTTTTATTTTCATCTGATCAAAATGTTTTGTTTGGACAGTAGTGTTTGGCACACATTTGAGTGCAAGGTTTACAGTATAAAAACCTAGGGAAGTTTTGGATTCAAACAGATTTGAATTGAAGTTTGAAAACCATTTTAGAAAAGCAAACAGAAAAAGAAAAAGCTTAAAAGAGGAAAAAAATAAGCCTCAGCCAAATCTGGCCCAACTGGCCCAGCTAAGCCCAGCACCCCACCCCGCGAACCGTTTTTCTTCACTCGCCCCCGCACCCACTAGCTCGCTGACAGTCTGGACCCACCTCCTCTCTTTTCCTCTCGCTGACAGCCACGGCCCACACGACCATCATCGTCTCCACCCCGCGACTGGTTCATCCCCAAATCACGCGGGCGTTTCCTGTATGATTCGCGTCGTCAATTCCCGTTCAATGCTGGAGTGATTCACGTCCCCACCTCGCCTACTTAAACCCCCTCTACCCCCTCCCCATTTTCCCCCAGACCCCGAGCACAGAACGCCCCCAGGCTGCGAGAATTCCTCGCCGCAACCCCGCTGTTCCGACGACCTCGCCGACGAATTCCGGTAAGTACCGCACTCCCCTCTGCCCGTGGTTCATGCTGACTTGCTCTGCATCTCCGTGAGCATCTACTGACACTTCCCGTTTGCTCGCGCATGGCCTGTAGCCTCGGCAACGTCAACAACTGAGCGCCGCCGCTCTCTGCTCGAACTTCGGCGATCTTTCCCCGTAAGTTCCAGCCTCCCCTTGCCCTCTGTTTGATACGCGTAAGATCCCCAGCGTCATGCGCATCTAACGGTACCCTCCCCTTGTCTTAGCGCGGCTCAGAAAATCGCCAACGTCGACAAGCCGGAGCCACAGCCGCCAGGGACTACTCCGACGAGCAATCCGCGATAGCTCCGAGCGCCCCTTCGCCAACCAAGGACACGTCGAGCTTCTCCTCGTCACTGCAGTTCTGGTGAGCATCTTCCCATCCCTCCGAGCGCCCTAGTTCGCCGGCACCGACATTGTCAGAGTGCGCCGCCGCCAGTCGCCGCCGCTAGCGCTGCCCGTCTGTGGTCGATTAGATCAGGGCCGTAGGATTTAGATCCAACGAGTAAGATTAGATCTGTGTCGAAGAGGTACGTGTCAGATCTGGCCGTGCATCTTCACTTAAATCGTGTGGCTCTTGTTGATCGATCCGCCCGAACCGGTACGCACCAATCAGAACATGACGCGTGCTGGAGTTTAGATTTAAAACAGGATTTGAATCTGATTGTGGTTTGAATTTGATTTGGCTATAACTTTTGATCCCCACATTAGAATTTGACAAATTTTATACCATTGGAATCAGGAGAGCAAGCTCTTTCTATATATGCAATGTGTTTAATGTTTTGCTTCTGTTAAAATGGCTTTATTGGCAGAAACTTGTGTAGGGCTAATTTGAGTATATGAAATGTTTAGAAAATGGTTCAAGGTTTAAATAAATGTTGTTTGGCAAGTTTTTAACTTGTTAATGAACCAGTACTGTTTACTTGCTTGGTTGAGTTTTAAAAATCATCACATGCCATATTACATGCATGCATATGTTTTTGGTTGTATATGTTTTTGTATGTAATTTGTTGCTATAATTCTTTGTGTAGATTTTGGTGCTAGTGATTGTGATTGTGAAGAGTATAACTAGTCTCCAAACTACCAAGGCAAGTGGTACTTCATGAATATTATTATTCCTATGTTTTTACCAAGCATTAGAAATATTTTGTAGACTTGCATGTTATATTTTGCTTATATGCCATGTTGGGAAATCCTAGTAGATGTAGAATTGCTAGGAAATTTCTAAGTTAAGATACTATCTATGCCATGCTTAGCCTAGCTAGTAGCAACCAAGGTTGGTGAAATATATATATGCTATGATGAAAATATTTTCTAAGTCTTTGGACTTGTGTTTTGTCTAATAAAACAACTAAGTAAATGAAACACCTGGGTGGAATGGAAGGAATGGTTTGTGTTGAGTGGTTACACAAGGCCAGGGGACTGGTGAACCTTGTGTATCTCACTTGTGGAAATCCACCCAGGAACAAAGAGATTTTAGAGGCCAAGTGTTGAGAAGCTTCTAGTGCAGCCACTTGGCAATATGGGCTCTGCCTGGATCACATAGGTTGCTAGAACTTAGCCATTTGGACAGTTGGTGGTAGTGGGAATGATAGGTTGGAGCGCGTCCATTTGGTCTAAGGGAAGGCTTCTGAAAGGTCCTGTCTTGGTGAAAACCAAGTCTGGTGGGGAAAGTGCACAACCTCTGCAGATGGAAAAATCTAAGTACTTAGCCATGTCCCTGGAAAAGGACAACTTGAGCATCAAGACATGGAAGCTATCAAGAATCTCCTCATCCCAATTTCTAAGTAAAAACTTGTGGGTGAACAAGGGTGAAGGACCTCAATGTCTATTGGTGGTTCCTTGGGAAAAGTTTTGACAAAGAAAAACTTAGTGATTTCAACTAATAGGCAAAACCTATTTTGAGCAAAGCAAGCCAAGCTACACTTAGCCAAATTGCATATAGTAATATAGTCCACCTAAATTATACTAAGGTATCACTTTCCAATACTATTCCAATGTATTGACCCACTGTGGCTGTAACTTGTGATGTTGCAGGTTACTCTGATGAGGATTAGGAGTCATGAGTCTACACTCAACATGTTTGCCTGTGGCACATGAAGATGAAGACTTTTATTTATTTACTTATTCAAACTCTTGTATTAGGCCTGTGGCCTTGGAGTTGTAAAGACTATGTTTGTCTCTGGAATGCCTGTAATAATGACCTTTGTATCTGTGTACTTCATCTTAAACTGTGGATGCTAGCAATGATCCAGGGACTAGCATTGCAATCACAGGGATCCTTTTCCTTTATAAAGGAGGGATCTTACATTCTAGTGTTATTCCTTATGAGCTTTACAGAGAAATTATGCATGAAATTGGTCCCTGTGAGCTTGAGGACATTGATGTGGTTATTCACCTCGCTAATAAGGAAACCATTTGCCCTATTGGTATCATAAGAGATGTGGAGGTTCTTTGTGGTAAGATTAAATATCCTGTAGATTTTCTAGTTCTTGGCTCAACAGCTAGTAAAACTTGTCCTATCATTTTTGATAGACCTTTCTTGAATACTTGTGGAGCTATTATAAATTGTAAGAAGGAGAAAGTTTTAACTAAGTTTGATGGAGATTCTTATGATTTTAATTTTTCCAAATTTGCTAAAGCTCCTTATGAAAATGAATTACCTAATGAGGATTTCAGGGTTGAACAACCTGCTTCTATTGATCCAGTTTATGACCCTAGACCTCTTTTTGATGATTGTAAGTATGCTCATTCTCCTGATAAAGTTGTTTCATGTGACAGTTATATTATCAACTTTATTCAAAGTGCTAATGAAAGTTATTATGAGAGAGGGAAACATGGTTTTATGCATCTCAATAATATTAAGTTTCCCCATTTTATGTTGAAAGCTTTGAAGTTGCATTTGTTTTGTCTTCCTATGCTAGTGTATTTTTGTTTCAATAATTTGTTTTCTTATGAGACCCCCTTGCATAGGAAGTGGGTTAGACTCAAATGTGTTGGATATTTGCTTCTTGATGCTCTCTTTCACTTCAAATCTATATCTCCTATGTGAGCATCTTCAAAATTACCAAGCCTAACTTAAAGGCATTAAAGAAAAGTACTTCTTGGGAGATAACCCAATAGTTTTGTTGAGTCTTAGAAGTTATTACCTCAGTAATAACCGATCCTTATCCTTTTTGTTTTGGTTTTTGTGTCAAGATCAACCTCTTTTGAGAAGTAGAGGAGTTGTGGAAAGTGGCTGTCCTGAGACAGATTTTGTCCTGCATTGTAAAAATTCATGAAGGAGCTCAATACATCGGATGGAGATGTAATTTTCTGTGCTTGTTATCCAAGTTGTTATACAACTTTCATTAGTTTTGCACTTTTTTATTTCAGCAACAGAAGTTTTTCGAAAAAATCAATCTTTACCTGGTGGTCTATTTTGATAGATTTCTGCCATCAATTGCATTTGCCTCTTATATTGATTCCCTTTCAGATTCTTTTTGGGATTTTGGAAAGAAGTTGCTACGATAGCTTTTGTTTTGATGGTTTTCAGTTGAAGTTTGAACCTAATGGTTTATTGTTTTTGCATACACTAATGTTGCTAATAAAGATTGTGTGAGGCTTTGCATGAAAGGAATTTTCAGGTGTTAGAGAGAAGGAATCTATAGATTTCGTCTTTGAGTAGGTAAAAAGTGTTGCAAATAGAAGGTTCACGAAAAACCTTTTTCTTTATATTTTGATGTTTTTATTACATATGGAAGGTTACGAGACGAAACAGAGGAGGAAACAGAGCCCAGGTGGTCCACACCCACCAGTGGCACGAGCCCTAGCTGGCCACGCCACCAGGGGTGTGATCCCCCTGGAGTCCGTCTCCACCATGTTTTCACACAATACCTTCCTTATGTCATGAAACTTCGTAATATATAACCCCCCAGATCCCCCGAGGTTCGTATATCATGTTCTCGTCGTGTTTTCATTTTGATATGTTTGTCAGGAATTACTCTCAAGTTTAGAGGCACGATGGTCTCCGCCAACGACAAGGGCAAGAAGCCCGTGGAAGATGATCCTCAAAACCCCAAGGAGGAGGAGATCTTGGTTGGCGATGAAGAAGACGTGAAGGAGGACAAGCATCCGGACACCTGCGCTACTGTTGCAAGCATTGGAGTGGTGGCCAACCCTACCAAGCTCAGGAGGACAGCACGTATGTCTACAGGAGGGAAAACTCTACGTCATATCCTCGCTCCATGGTCACTTCCTTCACGCACCAAGAACCCCTTCCATACTCTCATACATGAGCAACAATACCAAAAGGTGCCCAAAGGGAGGTTGCCCTCTATTTGGGATCTGCCTCGTTCTAACCATGCAGGGAAGGAACACTCTAAGAAGGAAGAGTGGGGAAATAATAACAGGGACTGGTATTCTCGGTCTGACATGATCATGAACCGTATTGAGCATAACTCAGAGATGATTCGTACTCTAGCCTTTGGGATTAAGGATTTGAGGGAACTGATTGAAAAGAGCTTATCAAGAGAACACCACCACCACCGAAGGAGTAATTCGTCATCAGGTTTGGCATCCCCTTGGCTTGTTCCAAGCTTGGGGGAGTGCCACGGTATTATATCATTATCTTTTATCTTTTTACCTTTTTAGTAGTTTCATATCTTGGGTAGAGAAGTTATCTTATAGGTTGGTTTGGATTGTGTAAGTATCTCTCCATTAGTTAGTTATCTATGTATCCCTTGGTGTGAGTGCCTTTATGGAATATTAATGATAAGCTTCATCTTTTACTTTTTGCACTTCTTATTTTAGTTTGCAATCTCTATTATATGATTGATCTTGTTGATTAGTATTTGTATCACTTTGGGAGCATCAAGTAGATCTAAATTGGTTTTGTCAAATCGAGCTCTGGTCAGTAGCAACACTTTTTGAGGTTTGAAAGGAAAAGAGAAAAGCTTACAGGTATTTTATATCATCTATTTTCTTTCTTGTTTGGCCCATAAGCTTAGTATTCTTTATTTAAGATCTTTTGTGTCTTCAAGGAAGGTTGCATGTTTGGCTTTATCACTTGTAGGTCTGCTTGTTTCCTTTAACTCTTTTGCTTGCTACCCAGCCTGGCTAGCCAAAAAACTATGTTGAGAGGGAATACTTCTCATGCATCCAATCCTTTAAACCAAAACCTGTGCCATTTGTGTCCACCATATCTACCTATTAGCATTATTTCTATTCCAAGTAAATTCTCAAGCTTCATATATCTTTCAAATTAAAAATTATTTTGTTATGTGAAAACTAGTTAGTAAAGCTCTCACAAACTTGATGGCACACTTTATTTTCTTGCCCCTAATAAACTTGAACCACTGTGTCATCGAAGTTGTATATGCTTGCATCTATACGTTGGGATTAGCAGAACTGTGTTGTCACGAGGAACACTTTCAACACCTATAAATACATACCCAGTTGATATCATGCTCTTTTGTTTGCGGATGTCGCCGGTGTGAAATAAAAGGGGAGCTTGTAAGTCCATGGAGTTATGTATGTGTGTTAGATAAACGTCTGGTCCGCTAGACTAAGCCATGCCTAATCATGGTTGAAACTTGCAGCATCACCATAATGAGCAATCTATTAAGCTTTCTTCTTATAAAAAAGAGACATATTGAAAAGAGGAAAGAGAGAAAAAAGCACCATTTTCCCATGGTAAATAAGATATTGCTGAGATGCTCATTGTTTGCTTGCCTTGTCATTTTGATTATGGGATAGCTCCTGTATCATGTGCAAGGGGTACCCCGTTGGCGGTTCTCTATGATACGCATGTACTTACTATGACAAGAACTTACCGGTAACTAAAGTTGAGTAACATGAGGAGCGGCCCTCGTACTCAAGGGACATGAGATTGCCAACTTATATTTTGTCAAGCATATACTCCATCTTTGTTCACTTTAACCTGAATCACCTCAAGATGCTGATGATAGGGGCAATGAGAGCTCAAAGCTAGTAAGTATCATAATCTTTTGAAAGCTCTTTATGAACTTGAAATCCCTGCTTCCCTCTAAGAAGGGGCTTTCTTCTACTTCTAAGTTGAGTCAGAAAACCTATTCCTCTCTTTCTCCAGCAAGCATTTGAGTTGTTGTGTTTCAAGCATTCATATGATGATTTATTCAATCATGTTCTTTATCTTCCTTGTTTGCACAAGACTCTTATCTAAATGAGTATTACTTTGAAATCCATCATTGTGAAAAAAGCCTTTTATGTTTGAGCAAAGAGTACTCTTGTTTTAAACATCTTAACAAAAGCTTTGCTTCAAAACTGTTTGCCAACTGTTCTCTGACCAAGAACAAAGTTTGCCAATCCCAATTATGATTTATCTTTATGCATCTTTATTGTGACTCCCATACTTGTTGCAAGATAAGTTATATAATGGTGAGTTGCTTTCTACTTTGAGTTGTGTATTGGTAAATATGATGCTTCTTGTCTGTATTCTTTTTATCGACACTTCGCTCCATGTCGTGGGAATGGTCACGGCAGATGCTGCAATCGGCAGTGAGTAGTAGAACGAGGGGCAAGGGTGGCCAGCCATCTGCGGTGCGAGATGAGGGCAGAGACACAGGGTTTTACCCAGGTTCGCCCCCCCGGAGGGTAAAGACCTACTCCTGCTAGATTGTATTATGGAGGTGGTACAATGGGCGAGCTCGGCGACTAGGCGGCGAGTCGCTTGGGTGTATGATGGAACGTATCTCTACACGCCCCGCAGGGAGGTTTATATAGACTCACCTCCCCTAGAGTTTACATATCTCAACCGAATCAGTTAAGGCTTCGGTACTCGTTTAACCTAATCCGACTGGGCCTATCTACTCGCCTGGGCCTTCAGCTTCCAGTCGCTTGGATCCACGCCAGGCCTTGATCCAGTCGCCGTCCTGCAGGCCCACTCGCCGGTTCTTGGGCTAGTCGGAAACGTCCTGCTGGGTATACCCCGGTAGGCGCATCCCCATCACTCCATAATACCGTGGACATGTTTACTGAGCTCAGTTTTTGCTTGGGGACAAGCGAGGTCTAAGCTTGGGGGGAGTTGATACGTCCAATTTGCATCACCATTCTATATCATAATTTGCCTCTATTCATTGATATATTTCATATTAAGAGGTGTTACTTATGTCTTTTCATCTATTTTTGCATGCTGGATGATTCTTGGAGGATGAACTGCCGGAGTCAGGATTCTGATGGAAAAAGTGGTGTTTTGATGCAATTTCGTGAAGATCAGAAACATACTAGAAAAACTACAGAAAATTCTATTTTCCCAGAAGACGAAGGATGCCAGAAGGGGAGGCGGAGTTGGGCGACGGGGGCCCACACCCCAGGCGCGGGCCACCCTAGGTCGCGCCTACAAGGGGTGTGGCCACCCTGGCCCACCTCTGGCTCTGCCCTCTCGCCTATATCTTCTCCTATAAACCCTAAAGTCGGGGGGGAGCGACCATAGAAAGATTCCGCCGCCTCTGCGGGTCGGAAAACACCGAGAGAGAAAGAGCTCTCCGGCAGACAGATTTCTACCGGGGAAATTCCTTCCCGGAGAGGGGAGATCGTCGCCATTAACACCATCATCAAGCTAGACTTCATCGGGATCATCATCATCATCCACACCATCATCTCCACCAGCACCATCATCACCACTCCATCCAGCTGTAACAATTGTGTTGAATCTTGCATAGTTCTTAGGGGAAACTTTCCCGGTGTTGATTACTATTGTAGTTGATGCTTGTGAGTGGAACCATTGAATTATTGTTTATGTTCAGATTGTTATCCATCACCATATCATCTCTGATCTTGATCCATATGATGTCTTGTGAGTAGTTCATTTAGTTCTTGAGGACATGGGAGAAGTCATGTTGTCAGTAGTGGAATTGTGTTGAGGTATTATTCAATGGTTTAATATTTAAGTTATGGTGCTATTCTTCTAGTGGTGTCATGTGAACGTCGACTACATGATACTTCACCATTTATGGGCCTAGGGGAATGCATTGTGTATTTGGCTACTAATTGTGGGGTTGCCGGAGTGACAGAAACCTGAACCCCTGTTAGGAAACCATTGCACAAGGGAGTGTAGGATCTCAGAGTTTAAGGCTGTGGTTAGGTTTTATTCTTAATTGCTTTCTTGTAGTTGTGAATGCTTGTAAGGGGTTGAATCACAAGTATGTATTAGTCCAAGTAAGGTCGGTACATTAGCACAGGTTCACCCACACAACACTTATAAACCTAAAGAAGATTAATCAGCTATATGAAACGAAAACACTTGATAGTATTCCCATGTGTCCTCGAGAACGTTTGGTCCTTATAAGTATTTCCACCGGCTTGTCCTTTGCTAAGAAAGGATTGGGACACTTGCTGCAATTATTTGTTGTCTTTATTTACTTGCACTTTATTTTCTTGCTTTATCAGAAAACCCCTAAAAATTTGTTTGTTAAGTGTTTACAGATATTTCCTGCTCCATACCACTAGTCAACACCTTCTGCTCTTCGTTGGGATCGACACTCCTATTTATCGAAAGTACTACGATACACCCCCTATACTTGTGGGTCATCACATTTGGATTACAGTCTATATAGTATGTTGTAATGCCCAATCAAATCTCGTAGGAGTTAAGATGTCTAGTATATGCATTGGTATGTTTTTTAATCTGTCAATTGTCCCGCTGTAATTTGTTGACCCAACATGCTATCTATCTTATAGGGAACACCTCTAGTGAACTGTGGACCCCGGTCCATTATTTAACATTGATATACCATCCACTGTTTATTGTTACCGTTTACTTTCTACAAACAATTACTATCTTCCATACTATACGTTTAATCCTTTGTTTTCAGCAAACCGGTGAGATTGACAACCTCACTGTAAGTTGGGGCAAAGTATTGTGGATTGTGTTGTGCAGGTTCCAAGTTGCTAGCAACACCTTGGAGTTGTTTCCTTACTCCTACTGGTTCGATAACCTTGGTTTCATAACTGAGAGAAACTTGTTGCTGTGCTCAGCATACCTTCCTCTTTGGTTTCCCAACGAGCTTTACATATCCGAGCCATTAGTACGCTAACCCGATGGGGATGTTGATGCAATCGTGCTAATAGTAGTAGGAGAGAGACAAATAGGGTTCATCCATGGGGATCAAAACTGTAGATGTATCTTAACCTAGAAAAATGACGATGATTGGTCTTGTTTCAAGCTACCAAATTTGTGCAAAATGCAAGAATGCTACCTAGGTATGTGTTGACTTGGAGCTATTAAATAATTTGCTTTCTATTTGTACCTTTGAAGTACACTATTCATCCATTGCCTTTATATGCTGCCCAACCAACCAATGAAAATCCAACTAAAAGAAACAGCGAATTCTGAAAAATGTATAACAATTCGCAAAAAAGGTGAAAATGTAAGAGCTGGTTAGATTTTGCGCGTTGTATCGAATTGAACCACATGATCCACCGCTTGTGTAGGCCCCCATAAATTCCTTTGAGTTTCGGTCTTGTGACCGTACTCTCTAGGCACATTGAAGCGAGAATCGTTAGTGAGCTTTCTCTTGATCCACTTTTTAAAACAACTTGTATGTATTCCAAGAATTAGTTGAACGAGAGGGGGACCGTCAAGCACATCTGGCAAAGATCAAGGGGGTTTCACTGTTGCAAGTAAAATAAAAATGCTGCTTTTGAAGATGGTTTTAGATAGAGTGAATTCCACTTTTTACCCTCTAATTATACATTTGTGACATTAATTACCCCGTCGAGTCAAAATTCGTCTAGAATACCCCTTTTAGAAGCTTTGGGCTTCTCTTTTTTTATGTGTGTCAGTTGTGTAAGGCGTGAAGTGATGACTGGGGTTCAAAAATATCAAAATGATGAAAAGAAATTGAACAACTGGATAGGAGAAGTCTAGACATGATTGTTGATGACAAGCTTCGACTATTATACATTTTTTTCGCGCCACATTGATGTAACATGTCGGTCCTATCTAACAAAAACAAGAAAAATACTAAACTAGGATAAATCCGTGTTTAAAGTCTCCTAATTGAGACATTTAGGTAAAAGTTTCACTAAACGTGGTAATATGTGTCACAAATGCACAACTATAAGGTAAAAATTGGAATTCACTCTTTTAGATAACACAGGCAGCTAAACAATTGAAACGTCACGCCTAGTTATTGCACATTTTCAAATACAGCCAGGCCATAAATATTGTCCGGGGACACTAAATTCCCTCAATTTATTCAACCATGTCGAAATTTACAAGGATTATTCATAACCTGGTCCTTTCCATTATCATGTACAACAGTGCAAAGCCCTAAAAAACGTGCACCAGCAGTATTATCTCAGCGTTTGCTTGAAAGAGAAATTGGCAAGTGAGTAGCGAATAGGTGGACTGGGCACTTAGTACTGCTTTAAAATGAATTAAGTCCCATGACACGGAGAGCCTTCTATCACTGGGATTGTACCTCATGTTGCAACTATAAGGAACAACGAAAGCATACCGAGCAACCCAAAAGAAGTTAGAGCAACTGTGACCTCTGAGCCTCACCATAACAGGAGGATTCACGGCTCTAACAACAAGGTCAACATTCAGCACAGGTAAAAAGGCCCTGAACCATGATCATTCTCCTGACCTCAATGCTAACATCCACTGCGTTAAAAACAGCAGAATGCATATTATTTGATCAAGAAGTTACAGCCTGAATTGTGTCCGCAACGAAAGAGACGGTACTCCCTCCGATCCATTAAAAGTGTCGCTGCTTTACTTTATAGATCGGAGGGAGTAGCTCTACGCATCAAGCCATTCAACAACTAAAAATGTAAACGCAGCACTATCAATGATTATTTTTCTAGAAGCAATAAGGTGACAATCAGAACATCAGATCACTAATAACTATTCCCTTCAACCCATATTAGTTGATTTGGATTTGTCAAAATTTAGATAAATCTATATACTAAATAGTGTCTAGATCCAAATCTAGATAAATCCAAGTCAACTAATATGGATTAGAGGGAGTATTAAAATCTTGAAGGAAAACGAATAGATGTGCATCACTGGATGAATGTCAATTCATTGCTTACCTCAGACGCAGAAATCTAGGCCGCCGGCGGCGCTAAGCCTCTCCAGGCCACATCGCGCGGAGCGGCCGCATTCGGGAACTGAGGGTGTGTTTGGTAGACCGTGTAAGTCCAGATTTTTTTTCCCAACCTAGCTGAGAGGTTTTTTTGTTGTTTATTAGCCCGGGTCGGGTCATCTCAGCAGTGCCCATCTCATCCCGAAAAGGGCTCTCAGCCGGGCTGGGGAGAGAAGCTCAAATCGAGCTTCTCAACTCGTGCAGGCTGAGTCCATCCCGCAATGTACTGTAGCTCCTGCGGGGCCCCCACTCCACCCGACCCCCAACCCCTCTTCCCTCCTTATTCCCCCGTTCACGCGACGCGCAGACTGCGCCCTCCGCCCTGACGCGCTGGTCGCCCTCTTCCCTCCGCCCCGACATGCAGACTGCCCCTCTGCACCCTCTGCGCTGGCCACCCTCCTCCCTGACGCGCTGGCCGCCCTCCGCCCGCATAGGCAGCAGTAGTAGGTCACACTGCCGTGACCAGCACAGGTCGCGCCGCTGCCCACCTCCGCGGCAACCACCTGCCATCGCGTTGCCCCACCGCTCAGCACCCACCCCGGCGCCCCATCGCTCTTCACCGGCGACGAACATCTCTGAGCACACGGTGTGGTGGAGAAGAGGGCCTGATTGCTTTTTTTTATTTCTGTTTAGGGGCCTATGTGTAAAAGTTTGGACGGTTCTGTAATTTCTTAGTTTTTGGTCAATCTCAGCTCATACGAGCTACCAACCAGAGTACCAGTACAGATTTTCTCAGCCCATCTGGTCTTACCAAACACACGAAAAATCTCAGTTCAGCTTGTATAAGGTCAGATATCTCAAATGAAAGAGTGAATTCGAAGTGGCCCGATCTATCAAACACACCCTGATTGGAGCGGCGACGGGGAAGTTTGGACCGCTGCGGGCGCTAGATGGGCGCACTTCGGGAGCGTTGCGGAGCAGTGAGCACGGCCGAGTCGCGGGGAGCGGCGGCCAGCTTTGCAAAGATCTCCATGTAGGCCTGCAGAGGCTTTTGCTGGGCATGCTTCAGGTTCAGGATTCAGCCCAGGAGATTGGAGTCTAGGCTTCTCTACAATCTGGACTTCGACGGCCTTGCACAAGAACCAGCTCATGATGATACCGATGAACGGATCCTCTGTGAGACTGTGGCAGAGGTGATATATCCAAAACATGTTTTCCCATTATTCTGCTTGGGATTTGCCCTCTAAATCCTGTTTTCGTGAGTGAAAACTATTGGAACTGACATTATTTTCAGAATTATCCATCATAACAAATCAACATCGAAAGTGAAAGCCTAATCATTAATGATACTCCATATTTAAAATTCAAGATCGAAAAAATATTGATGATGTCATAGTTGCATGCATTGCACTAGAAGACTAAAATGCGGGCTGCCGCAGTGTCCACACATTGAACAAATCGTAAAAAATGGCACACTTTATTTTCTAAAAACAAAAAAATAAATGTCAAACCGCGCATGCATGACCAACAAGCTTGTTAGGTAGAACCGATGTTGTGCACAAACCAAACACTCAAAAAAGATTCTAGTGCCTACAACAGAGTTCTTATTAGAGCATCTCCACCGAGCGTCCCCGATGGAGTGTCTGGCAACCCCCATAGCGGACACAGTATGGGGTGTTGAAGTGTAGCTATTTTCTTTTGTACATAATAGTTTTTAGTTTCAAACTAATACTCATTTTTGAGAAACTACGAAAATAGCGTTGCCTCGGCGAAATTGACCGGAGGCTGTCGGCGTCGCCGGAATTGACTGGAACCAATCGGTTTGGATGAAGCCGACTGACCGGTCAACCTGAAGCTAATTTTTTGAAGTGCATTGCTTAGCCTTTTTTCATCGGATCGATTTTTCGAAATAGTTGGTAACACGGGTCGTCCGAACATATGTCTATTTTTGGGTGACTATTTTCACATCAATACAGCCATACTTTCATCTAAATTATACAACCGTATTGCATAGTTTTTAACACATAATTAGTTCAACAATAATTTAAAACTTTGGGCTATGAAATACTTGGCACAGCTCCGGTATGTGTTTACTTTGTTCTTCTTGCTGTTCAAACATTTTATCAGCAAGAAAGCCTGGTCACTCATCTGGAAGATTAGACATATACGCAGCACAAGATCGACGATCGATATAGAGTACTAGAGACACACCGCCCGAAAAGCAGGTTTCTTGAGTAAAGAAGTCACCGGATCACTTTGAAAGAGATAGATATATATACTAGTATTAACAAAGAGGAATGGTAAAGAGTGCCATGATAAGGAGGGAGGACACACAGGCAGATTCCGGCGTAGCGTGGAACTGGACGCGGTGAGCGAGATCTCTGATCCCGAGGGATTTGCGAACATGCCCGTGTCTGACGACATGATACGCGCGCACGCAGTTAGCTAGCTTTCCGGCCGGCGGAATAACAACCTGACACATACGGTTTCCTGTTTGTTCCTTTTCCATGCATGCAACGTCCACGATCGAGTTAGCCGCCACGCTCTAATGGTGGTCTCAGCTAGACGATCGAGCGATGAGTTTTCATGGTGCGTGATCGGTCTGATGGCAACACGAACGCACACTTGGCGTGCCCATTCAAAGCGCGCGCGCAGATCTAGCTGCCGCTGCTGCTGACATAGATAATGCAAGCAAGATCGCCCGTTTTGGACGACAGCGACGGGCAATTCCAGTTCTCGCCATATATACACAGGCCGGCAGCGGGCGAGGAGGCAATGATGGGGGCCGGAGAATGAGATCCATGGACAGCGGCACGTGGATGGGGATTCCTGCCCACCTACTTAAAACCGGCTCGCTTAAAACCGTCGATGCCCACCATCCTTCCCGCCCCCGCGCACTCCACTCCTCTCCTCTCCTCCGGCCAAAGCTAGCTGGCTCAGGCTGTCCTCATGTTCCAAAAGTCTCGTCCCATGTGAGCCTCCGATTCCAATTCCCATCAATATAATCTCCATCATCTATCCCCATCTCAACCAAAACCATGAGACGGGAAGGTGCAAGTGTTGATTGTAGCACCTAGCTAGCTAGCTATCGTAGTACTACTGCAGTAGCTAGCTAAGCGCGCGCTACTATAAAACAAACCTCTATGCGCGCCGGCACATTACGCGACTAGCAGTTAAGCTACTAGCTAGCAGTAGCACCGGGCGGGCGGGCGCGCGCGCGGAGAGCTAGCAGCTGTCGCGCATTGCCGACGAGCGAGCATGGCGCATCAGCTCCCGCCCAAGATCCCGATGGCGCCCGGGACCGGCGCGCACCACTGGGCGTCCGGGACCGGCGCGGCGTGGGCGGACGAGTTCGTCGAGTTCGCGGCGGCGCGGCGGGGCGCGCACCGCCGGTCGTTGAGCGACTCGGTGGCGTTCGTGGAGGTGGCGCCGGGGGCCGGCGACTTCGACAGGCTGGACGACGACCAGCTCATGTCCATGTTCCCCGACGAGGGCGGGTCCACGGCGCCGGGGTCCGAGAACGGCAGCAGCGACAGCGACGGTGACAAGCGTTGCGGCGGCAAGGATCGGTACGGTGAAGCGCAGAACTGCCCGGAGGAGGAGCCGGTGCTGGGGCAAGCCACGCCGACCTCGTCCACGGAGACGATCCGGGACCCCAAGAGGGTCAAGAGGTGAGCTAGCTAGATTCTTCTTCCCTCCAAATGCATGGATGCAACTCCTGCAACTCTTTTGTGGTGTACTCAATTATGCGTTTCCAGGATACTGGCGAATCGTCAGTCGGCTCAGAGGTCGCGGGTGAGGAAGCTGCAGTACATCTCCGAGCTAGAGCGGTGCGTCACCACGCTGCAGGTACGCATATTGACATAGACGCATCCTTGCTATCTAATTAAGCATCAAAGAGCCAGGGTTTAGTAGGCTCTAAATTTCTTGGCTTAAATAAAGGAACCGAGCTAGCTAGCTATCTGCTCAATTACGTACTATAGTTAGTTGCTCGAAATGGATGTCAATTCTAGCTAGCTAGCTAGTAAGAAAACAGAGTAGAAAACTAGCTACTACGTTCGTACGTGGTGGATATATGTGTATATATCCTCGAGGAAATTCCATAAACACACTGCACACGCTTACAATGCAAGCACAATCCAGCAGTTCTATGGGAAGCATGCATGCACTAGGATTGTATCGATGTTTCGATCGTTGTATCACAAAAATGTGTCGCTCTCAAGATGGTTAACGCAACGCAACCGTACAGTACGGCCCATATTTCTCTTCCACATGCACACACAACATGTCGCTCCGTACCATTGTTTGATTAGGACTGCTGCGCACAGACAATCAAATTAATCGCCGCACTAGCTAGAGTGTGGTTAGG
Source organism: Avena sativa (assembly GCA_916181665.1). Taxonomy (NCBI): domain Eukaryota; kingdom Viridiplantae; phylum Streptophyta; class Magnoliopsida; order Poales; family Poaceae; genus Avena; species Avena sativa. The sequence goes on along the minus strand of OV702281.1, from coordinate 409,016,284 downwards.
GTAGATCCACGGATCGGCACAGGCTGGCTGGCTGGCTTGCTATGCTAGTAGCACCTAGCTAGCAAGCACAGAACGCAAGGTAGCTAAGGATCAGTCTATGGTGGTGAACCCATGTGGGATGAGGCCGGCCGGACGAGAAATGATGGAATGAGTAGGCTCCCCGGCCGTCGCGTGCACATGCACGGCGATGTCTTTTACCCACGCATACGGTACCTACCAACGCCCCCCGCCCGCCCTGGCGCGATCCAGATGCACATGGCGCTGCACGCGACGGAGTACGTGGTGGTCCCTCGCCCATGGATCAGAGCAGCTTCCTCCCATGGGTAATAGTGGTACGGCACATGCAGATGCAGGCGGCGCCTTCGTCGTCCTGCGGTCCTGCCCGATCCTAGCTAAGCTAGCGACACATCTGGTTGCTGTCTTAAGCAATGATGATGCGGTGTTAGTACTCGTAGCATTTAACAATCGACCACTACTTGTGCTGTCAAGGGGGTATTTAGTAGTAGAAAGCGATGAGGATTTTACTTACTCGTGGTGGCCTCGTGGGTGCACATGGAGACGGAGATGTCTAGTTAAATGTTGCTTCGGACAGGATGTTTGAGAATACACTTTTGTGGGAGCAAGGAACTATAACCTGACAAGTCATCAGTCAAAACTTAATTAACTGCCGACGAGCATGTTATTTGGCGTCGGTTTAATCTGTTCTGATTTGACTGTCGTGTAAAATTTCCAGTTCGTCGTGTCTTACTTGGGTCATGTCTCAATTGTCAGAACGAGGTGTCCGTGCTGTCTCCTCGGGTGGCCTTCCTGGATCAGCAGCGGACGATCCTCACCGTCGGCAACAGCCACCTCAAGCAGCGGATCGCCGCCCTAGCTCAGGACAAGATCTTCAAGGACGGTCAGTACTCCCGTCAAAAATTCAGAATTAGTACTAGCTAGCCCCATTCCTCTTGCCGTCCCATACTCCCATGCCGGGTTCCAAGGATTCAGGAAACACAACTCATGAGGTTTTGATCTGCAGCTCATCAAGAGGCGTTGAAGGAGGAAATCGAGAGGCTCCGGCAGGTGTACCAGCAGCAGAACCTCAGGATGTCGTCCGGCGGTGCGGGCTCCGACCAGCACGCCCACGGCGGGCCGCCTCCGGTGCGCGCGGAGAAGGAGCTCATGAGCTGATCGAATCATTGCATGCATGTCCCTCCACCTTATCATTGACCTGCTGGGAGGGAAGCCTGGCACCATGCGTACACGAAACTGTGGATGCTTTCTTTGATTTCTTCTTCTTGTTCAATCATTGACCTGTGTATTCATTCTTTGCATGCATGTCCGGTTTCAGTTTTGGTTTCCTGCTGTTGGAAAAATTGTGAAGAAAAACTCAGTCTACGTCTCGGTTGTAAATTCAGTTGTAGCACGGCCTCTTGTGTATGTAGATTGTTTCAATTTAGTTTTCAGGAGATCCATTCTCGTTTTCGGATACCATCTAAGCACCACTCTTGCTTTGTACCCTCACGCTGATTGATCTATTCCCTTCGATCCATAATACTTATCATTAATTTTTATGTATCTAGCACTAAAATATAGATACATCTGTTTTAATTAGCACTAAAATATAGATACAGCTGTTTTAATGACAAGTAATATAGATCGGAGGAAATAGCAAACTTGGTGCCTGCATTCTTCTGAATCCTCCTTTTAGCACTACATGCATCTGCGTCAGAAAGGCTTATGCTTTCATCTGTGCAACGGCTAATGCCCGCACAAGCCAGATGTATTTTCCGGTGGAAACTACCTCTGTTTGGTCACAGTCGAGTCTATGTATCCCCGCGAAAACAAATCTATGCATTATGACATCATAAGACACATTTTCAACAAGAGATGCGACACACTACTTTGAAGTGGACTACCTAAGCCACCTTCATGGAAGTGAAACGCTAGCTGGTCTCAGCTGTGGTGTAGATACGGATGCCACCCGCGGCTTTTGGGTGCGGGTGGAGCTTAACCAAACCTGCACCCGCAATCTTAAATCTTTTTCGCAACCCGCACCTACACTCGCATATGGGTATATATTTTGTCCCATACCCACACCCGTCGAGGATAAGAAAACCCGCGGGTAATACCCATCCATCAGTCCAAAAAACTTAACAAGACATTATAATGACACAATATAAAAAAAAATGACAACATATATTCATTCACTCATGGTTTCAACAAGCAAGCAAATATATATTAAATAATAAAAATATATAGTCAAACGTATAATATTTGTGATGAAAAAAAGTTATGACCAAACATAAATTGCATAGGAAGTATATAGTTCAAACTTTTAAGTCTTAAAAGAATTGCAAAACAGCCACATGGCATACCACAATCAGCTATATAGCGACACTCGTCAACTCAAGAAGTTCACAATTTAAATACTAAAATGAAGTTTAAAATGATGGCAGCATAAATATGATCATCATACCAATGGCCCACTATCATCTACTAAGATGTCGGGTAGGTGGGTATGTGGGTGCGGGTTTTATATAACCACATCCGCACCTGCAATACCCAACGGATATAGATTTTTGTCCAATTATTTATCCACGGGTATAAGTTTATTGCCATACCCTTACCCTAATGGGTAAAATCCCGCAGGATAAGCGGGTACCCATTGTCATCCGTAGGTGTAGAGGCTCACATCTAATTGCATATCCACAGACCTCATGAAGAATGTGTTAACTCAATTGCAAACGTGTTCGCTCTTTCGTCTGATCTTTGTTCGGATCAAATTTCCAATGCATCCCTTTCTCCATTCTGGTGACATACGCGAAAAAGCAAACGATCTTCTCCCTCATCCTCATATCCACTCTCCTGCTACCAACAAATGTGAGTGTGCTAGCTTCGTCGTTCCAACCCAATCTTGGTTGGTTTTTATATGGACAAATTAGTTATTTATGAATGGACCAACCAAATCAATTCATGAAACAAATGTGTTAGATCTCACACTTAATTCACAATCTTGTGAACAAAGTTTAGGCTTGCATGTAACCAACGGAGGCCACGCGTAGGGATGCAGAAGTGGAACAAGTGGGATGCCAATTTTAGCCTATTAAACTAACTCAAAACTAAGTGGGATAAGGTAGATTTGACATATCCTGCTTATCGCACTTATCCCACTAAATTAAAGTTAGTTTAGTAGACTAAAAATGGTATCTCATTTATCCCGATTGTCCCACCTCTGTATCCCTAGCGTGCACGTTACGGTAGTCACGTGCATATGTGCATATGCAGTTCTACGTTATTTGAATAGTAATAATATGTTTGTAGCATTTACTGTAATGAACATTAGAACTTAAAAAGTAAAACCTGATTAATATCCTAACAAAACATATTATTATTATACTATATATTAAGGACAGATGGTTTCACAGCCTCCTAGAGTTTCACATCCAGGTTTAGTTACTGAAGATGAGACTAATTTTAGCCAATCACGGAGCGCCTCATCGGTGTTCGGCTTTCTTTTAATTTTTTTATACGACAAATTTGTTACCATTTGACTTTTATTTCCTTCGACGGTGATTTGTCTCCGCAACTTTTTGACATGTTTTTTTAATATATTTCTCCGTTTGTACTTCTCGACGGTAATTTCTAGTGCGTATTGTCGGCTGTAATTTTTCTGACCGTAGTTTTGACCCAACTTTCCGGTCACAACTGATATTTATTCTATGATAATTTTTTAACATACCTTCTTGAAAGGGCAAATAGCCCTTATCTAGTGTTTTGGTTAACTATGACATCGAAGCTAGAAAACAGACTAATGTTTCTATTAGCTTCTCTACAGGTGAGAGTCCGCAGGTTGTTGGTGATAGGTGATGGGTGACCCCCATTCGTTTCTATATGGAGAGCCAGTGGTGTTATTTATTATTTTCTCTTATTTACTCTTGAGTTAAATAGGAAATACCGCACTATTAACAGGGTGATCTCGATGCGCTCTTTGGGGTTGTTCTACACCAAATATACTTCTCATCATCCACCACCACACATCCGTTCAAAGAGAGAGAGAAAATAACCTTGAAAAATGAGTCAAAAGGGGTTACTGTGAAATCGGCAAAAGCGCCGGCGGCGTCGATGCTGTCGCCGGAAATTCTCGGTGTATACTGCATGGCCTTTCGATTGTTCGTCGAGAATTTCGGTCGCCGCCGAAAATTCCGGCGTGTGTTTCGGTCCACTGGAGCTGTCGCCGGAAATTCCAGCGAGCAACTCGGTCCGACCGAACTTATTGTCGGTTCTGTCGCAGGAACCCCCAAACGGCTCTTCTTCCCCTTATACTATATATACCCCTTTCTTCTCCACTGTGAGGTTAGGCATTTGAGCAAACATTTCATTTCTTGAAGCTCTCTCTCTCTCTCTCTTCCATTGAAACACAAAAGCTTGAGGATCTTCCATTCTATCCAACCAAATCCAAATCCCTTTGGTAGAAAGGAAGAGGAGGTCCCGATCTACGTTTCCACCAAGCCAAAGTTCATTCCCCCTTGAGTTCATCGAGTTAGCTTGTTACTCTTGGGTTTGTGGGAAATCCTAGGCGGCTAGGATCTTCCGGAGGCACTCGGCTTGTGATTTGCTTCATGGAAAGTTTGTGAGGGTTTGGAGACTACCTTAAAAGTCTACCACGAGTAAGTGAGCTATTCCTTCGTGGGATAGACTCGGAGAAGAAGGTGAGCCTTTGTGTCGCGTGAGTAATCCTTCGTGGAACCTCACATCTCTCCAACGTGACGTAGCCCCCTTTCTAAAGGTGGTGAACACGGAAATACATCTTCGTCTCCGCGTGCCTCGGTTATTCCTTAACCGATCTCTTACTTGTGTTGATTACCTTGTGATAGCCTTCGAGCTTGAAGCATCTTGTTTATCATCTAGGTTGCCTCACCTAGTTTGCATTTAGGCTCACTTATATTCCGTAAAGCCTAAAACTTACAAAAGATTATAAAGAATTTTGTAAAAACCTATTCATCCCCTTCTAGGTTAACCATCTTACACTTTCACTTCTGGACCGTAATGTACTGATAGTAGTTAGCCTACGTCTACGTCATTATTTTTAGCTCATTTTCCAACTACTCCACTCAACAATAGTTGTTTCGTGCAACTTCCCGATAATAACTTTCTAACGGTAATCACCCTATGTTTACGGTGGTATATATTTTACACCTCTTTTTAATTAACTACTCGACGATAATTTCTTCTACGTATCTTCCCAACTGTTATTTTGCTATGGCAGTTAGCCTAAACCAGCGGTAATATTATTTTAGCTCCTTTTACCACTTGAGGTTAATTTCTCAACACAAATTTCTAGGTGTAATTTTCTGCCGATAATTATCCCACGATACCTCTTCACCGGTATATATTTTCTAACCGTAGTAGTAATTTTTCGTTACACTTTATCTACCTGTTTTTACTACTTGACGATAATTTATCGGCACAACTTCCTGGCTGTAATTTTTCATCGGTATTTATCCCACGGTAACTTCTTGCTGGTGAATATTCTTTAATCATAGTAATTTTTGTCACACTTTATCGGCCATTACTTCCATATGGTAACTACCTTTCGGTAATTTTTTGAGCGTGATTAATTTCCAAGCTGCAATTTGTCGGTAGTAATTCAATTTTGCTTTTTTTTTAATTCTTCGATACTAATTTCACCATCCGCCGCCTCTTTTTTCTAAGAAAAATAATATTGTTATCTTCTATAGTAATTTCAGATAACAATATTATTCCATTTATGGCGTAATTTTTAGCATTATTCGATGATAATGCTTCATCATGGGTGCGGTGCGTCGCCACGCCAAATTGTCTAGTCACTACATAGGATGCGTCGACAAGGATAGTTCTTTTGGAGTGGTGGTTCATCGAAGGGGTCCAGCATCTATCAAGACGCAACTTTGTTGCTTAGCTTAGCACATACTCTTTGTTGTGACTGTCTTCGGACTAGCCGGAGTGGATATCGTGCAACACTCGTTGTTCGTAGTGAGTAGGAGGTCATAAATACATCACACTAAATATTCCAATGTTCCATTTAAGTTTGCATGTGCATGTTTCAAAAATGCTTTCTAGGTCATGGTATGAGTATATATTGGAATCTAGACTGTCCATTGTTTTAAGATCCATGTCATACACATACAAGAGAAGCATATAGGGTGTATTTGGTTATATGCACCCTTTTTTCATCTCCCGAGGTAAGTCTAGGGGACATGGCCTCAGAAAAATAGTCAAAAAATCCATGTTGTGCATGTTAATTGGTAGCCTGCATTTAGATATCTTGCATGAGGAAAAGACCAAGAGCCCAATATTTGGTTGCCTTCAATCGATCTGTTTATCACATGAACATCAATTAACAAACACACCTAACAACAATTAACATGCACAAGTAAACACAAACTAGTACAAGTTATTCGGGATGCTGCATGTGTTGCCGCAGCACATGCTGCGAGGAGGAAGCAACTCTTCCACATGCACGACCTATATAAAATTTTTACAACATGAGAGTTGTGAAAAACAACGAGATAAAGCTACTCTTGAAAGAAAATTTCTAATGTTTGATTGTGTGCAACGGATAATTACTTTGACTCAAAAGCCGGATGTGTTCTGGTGAAAATTACATGTGTTTGTTCATACTTAAACCTGTGTATCTCCTCAAAAACAAATATATGTACTATGACATCGTAAGTCACAATTCTCAACAGAAATGCAACAATCTACTTTTAAAATGGACTACGTATAGGTGAAGCTAGGGCTCCATGGAAATGAAACGCTAGCTGGTCCCCACCTTGGTGTAGAGGCTCACATCTCAATGTGTACACTACCCGCAGAGGAAATGTAACTGTATACACTAAACCACAAGATCCGCAGATATCATGAAGAATGTGTTAGCGCAATTACAAACGAGCTCGGCCATTCATCTGATCCTGTTCATATCAAATTCCCAATACATCATTTTCCCATCCATGTGATATACGATGAAAAAGCTATCGATATTCCCCATCCTCATATCCACTCTCTGATACCAACAAATGTAAGTGTGCTAGTTTCCAACGTTCCAAGTGTGGTCTTGGTTTTTATATGGAGAAATTAGTTATTTATGGATTGACCAACCAAATCAATCCATGGAACAAATGTGTCGGATCTCACACTTAATTCACAATTGAACAACCGGCCAGGTGTAGTTCCTGCGAACAAACTTAAGACTTGCAGGTGGGCAATGGAGGCCGCACGGTGCATATTCCTATAGTGACGTGCATATACAGTTCTAGTAATAATAGTATTTTGGTAGCATTTATTGTAATAAGCATTTGTAAAAAAATGGAAAGTAAAATCCGACTGATATCCTAGTGAAACATCACTATGAATGGTGCGTCAACAAGCAGAGTCCTTTTGAAGTGGTTTTTCTTCGGAGGAGTCCGGCGTCGATCTTCACTTTATTGCTTAGCTTATGACATACTCTTTGTTGTTGTGTTTGTGATGGTTGTCTTCGGACTAGCGGAGTGGAGATCAAGCAACGTGTAAAAGTCGACCACATAGAATATTTGGGTCTACCATATATCTCCCGTGTCCCTTGGTTCATGTATATATTAGAAGTGCATCGACTCGTGCATGTTAGTATAAGGAGGACACGGTACGTGATCCTCTATGACTAGTACATGATGTAATTTTATTTCTAACAACATCCATTAATCACAACTTGGTTAAGTTGAGAGTATATCTAAACTTTGTAAAATTTCTCACATGAAGTGGTTCTTTTTTTTGAAAGGTTGAAGTGGTTCTTTGAAATCATTTACAACCTAATCCTTTGAAGGAATAAAGTGAATCTCTAGTTGTTTATTCAACACTCCTCTGACAAAGTGGAAATCTGTATCAATATGTTTGGTTGTGGCATGAAACACTAGATTAGCTCACAAATACATTGATCCCAAATTATCACAACATAGATACAGTATTTGGTTCCATTTGACTCCAAGTTCTGCAAGTAATGACTGGACCCATATTACCTCAGTTTGATCTAGTACACATCAAATCCTTATGTTAAGCGGCGATCATCTATACAATCAGCCCAGTCTGTATCTGAAAAGGCACTCACTAATGTAGAACTAGATCACATAAATGTCAGTCCATAACTCATGGTGTGCTTAACATCTCTAGGAATCCGCTTAGCAGTCCAATGTGTGGTGATATGAGCATGCAACTATTGATAAACTTTATTGACTGGATAAGAAATATCAGACCTTGTGAGATTCAAGTACTATAACACACCAACCATACTCCTATATTTGGTGCTATCACCAGGCCCAACAAATCTCCCTCTCATGCAGTTATCTTCTCAGAAGATTATAGTGGTGTAGGAACACATGTACATCTTGTCATGCTAACTCGTGCAAGAACATCTTGGACATATTTAGCTTGATTTAATACTAAACCATTATGAACCTTATGAACTTCAATTCCCAAGAAATAGTGAAGATCACCCAAGATCCTTCAAGGCAAATTGTTTGCTTAAATCCTTTAACAGAGCATATATGTCGCTGCTTGAGAAGAGCTTGCAACTATAATATCATCCACATAGATAAGCATGTAGATTGTGACATTGGACTTGTGATATATGAATACGGATCTATTGGAGTTGGAGGCAATAAAACCAAACTCAACCAACTAAGAACTCAATCGAGAATACCAGGCTCGAGGTGATTGTTCCAATCCATAAAGTACCTTATCAAGCTTGTAGACATAATTCATCTTTCCTAGTATTCATAACAGGTGATTATTTCATATATACATCATCTTCCAGAACACCTTGAGAAAACGTGTCATTGACATCTAACTGCCGCAAACTCCATGCCCTTGATATAGAAATAGCCAAGACAAGTCAAACGGGTACAATTTTAACAACATAAGTGAAAGTATTATCATAGTGAATGTCATATCGTTGCTTGAAACCTTTAGCTACTAATCGAACCTTATATTTATCAATAGAGACATCTGCTTTGTGTTTGACTTTATATATCCAGCTACAATCAATGACATTTTTACCTTCTCTTGGAGGAACTAGCCTCCATGTTTTATTATGCATAAGAACACCATATTCCTCATCCATAACCTCTCTCCAAAGGGGATCTGTCACATCCAAAAATTCTCCTAATTTTGGAATGTGAAATAAATAAATAAGTTTGATTGATTGTTTGACTATGTTGAAAATTCTCAAAGAGAAGAAACTTTTTTAATAGAAAATCCTCTCAACCTTGAATTCAAAATCATATATTCTTTTGTTATGACCTAAGTAGCCATATAGGCAAAAGGGCATGGATTGATTATGGATTGTAGAATTGGTGTGCAAGATTTTAAAATGAAAATCAGGAAGCATTCATAAGCATTTCATTACATCCATGCAAAGTTCTCACAAACTGAATCCAAATCCTGGTATCTAAATGCTATAGTTGATTTGCCCAAATGTTCCTAAAGGAAATTAAATTGAATTTATAAAACTCATTGTTTCTAAGGCATAAATTATTGATAATTACAGCCTAAAGAGATCCGATTAATATTACAAAATTTTAGAAACAAAATTGAGCTCATTTGGAGCTATTATGAAAAAGTTATGAAATAAATACAAACAAATAAAGATATAAATAAAATGGAATATACAAGGATTTATAAACCCACTACTTGCAAACTAGTAAAAAGATTACAAATATGATCCTACAATGATCTATTCAATTTTAGAAAAACTTAGAAACAAAAATCATATTATTTGGAGTTCGTATGCAAAAGATATGAGGGAAACAAGTAAATAGAAAAAAAGAAAAAAGAAAAAAAACTAACCGGCCGGCGGCCCAGCCAGGGGACCGACCGAAACAGCCAGGCAGGTACCTGACCGATCATTGTCCAGCTGCTTTAAATTCCGTGCAAAACACGTTTTCTAGACCTATCTCTATTCAAACACTCGTAACTTTTAATCTACAACTCTAAATCGATTTCCGTTTGTTTCTTCTTGTTCCCTACTCCAAAGCCTAACTCCCCACCATCCTAAACCTCCATATAAACTCGTGGAACCACAACGGTACGAGTTTCCCTTCTCAAAATCCCGAATCTACACATGTCCGAATCTTATTTCGCTTTTTAACTCATCTAGACTTCGTTGTTTGCCTTCAGCCAAAAAACAAAAGTTGTAGAAATCGTCGAAATATTTCAATACCAACAAACCTCACCTCTTTTCATCCACCACAGCCGGAGAATTTCGCATCGCAATATTTCATATCTGACGGTGTAAATCCAAGATATACTCGCGCTCGTTCCTTCAAATCCAAATTCCTTTAGTCAGAAGGTAGGACTAATGATTTCCCACAACTTTCATGTTTTAAGTTTTTCAATTTGACCTACGGATTTGTCTCTCTAACACAGATCTATTTATTATCTTTTCTGAGCCAAAATCGGGTCAATCTTCTCTCCTAACCACTGGATCTCATCCCAACGGCCAGGATTAGATCGATTTCGCGAAGGAGTACGAGCCAACCGGATCTCGCCACGTGTCAACGCCAGGTCAGCCCCGCGTCCCAGTCAGCATAGAATATTCCGATTTGAAATTGAATTTAATTTGCAAAAAATTATATAAACTTGCAAAAATCATATAAAAATATTCGTAGATCCAAAAATAGCAAATTATATATCAATGGATTCAGAAAAATGTGTAGAATATTATTATGGCACTAGATCTAACTTTTGCTGTACGTGGTTACTGCAGTATTTTAATTAGTTTTAATAGTCTTTTAGGTTAATAAATTCATAAGAAATTATCTGTAACTCCGAAAAATATGAACAATATATCAAATTGAAGCTACTATAATGTAGATTAATAATATCTGGTTGGATCCAGCCTTTGCGGATTATTTACCCTGTAGCAATTTAATTAGTTTTAATGGCTTTATAAATCATTAAATTCATAGTAAATTAATTGCTTGTCACAAAAATATAAATGATCATTAATATGCAAATGGTTCAGGCAAATACTATAAGGTTTCGCAGTAATTAAATAAATGGTTTAATGGCTTATTTAGAGTAATAAATTCATAAGAAAATAAATACTATTTAGAAAATTGCAAATAATATGTCCCTGGAATCACAAGAAAGAGTAGAACCAGTTTCTGAATTAAAATTATAGGTGTACAGTATGTATAATGTTAGGAGCATTATAATACATTTTGTAGTATTTTAATTATTTAAAAAGATCTATAACTCCGATTAGGGTGAATCCAACGCCTACTGGTTCGTATTAACGTCCTCTATCGATTAAACCCAAGAAATAAATTTAATTAGACAGTTAGAACATGCGTTACAACAGAACTAATAAAACCCCTATATTGGCAAGTAATTATTAATAACAAGTACTCCATTGCATTAATTGGCCTCTTGCATGCATCATATACTTCAATATTGTTTAGAGAACTAAAGTAACAACCATTGTGACTTATTAAATTGTCATGCATTCATTTTTTGCATTTGTTTGATCTCTATGTGCTATTATTTATGATTGTATGCAATTGTTTGCTCGATAGATTGCGAGGAGTGCAACGTGAGTGATTGCAGCTACTATGATTACAAGTATTGTGGTTATGACGAGAGAAACCATTATATCTATGAGAATTGTGAGGATTATCTAATCGACTACATTTACAACAAAGGCAAGTGGTGCTATCTTGGTCATAAATGTCCTACTGTTTTCCTATGCATTGTAGATGTTTTTATAGAATTTCATATGTAGGAATTGATGTGTATATGATATGCTATATCCCATATTATTCCCTAGCATTCCTTGTTTATGAGCCACCATTGGTAGATGTGCTTAGCCATGCTACGATGAACGAGGGCTGGGTTACATCACTGATATTGATTCTAAATGTGTTGGTTTGTGAAAAGTAAAACAACTTAATTAATGAATCTCCTGGGTGTGATGGGATTGATAATTTTTGGTGGTATCATTGCGGAAAGGCACCCAGGACACTGATAAAGTATTGGTTTCTTTATTTGGTAACTTACGTGTACAACCATGTACCAATAATGAAATGGGCGGTTGGTTGGACTCAGTAGGTTGTGGTAACTCGAACCCACGTATCTAGAGATGTAGATAGTGTAGGTTGGACCGGTGCGTGTCGGGTTTGGGTGAATCCAACGCCTACTGGTTCGTATTAACGTCCTCTATCGATTAAACCCAAGAAATAAATTTAATTAGACAGTTAGAACATGCGTTACAACAGAACTAATAAAACCCCTATATTGGCAAGTAATTATTAATAACAAGTACTCCATTGCATTAATTGGCCTCTTGCATGCATCATATACTTCAATATTGTTTAGAGAACTAAAGTAACAACCATTGTGACTTATTAAATTATCATGCATTCATTTTTTGCATTTGTTTGATCTCTATGTGCTATTATTTATGATTGTATGCAATTGTTTGCTCGATAGATTGCGAGGAGTGCAACGTGAGTGATTGCAGCTACTATGATTACAAGTATTGTGGTTATGACGAGAGAAACCATTATATCTATGAGAATTGTGAGGATTATCTAATCGACTACATCTACAACAAAGGCAAGCGGTGCTATCTTGGTCATAAATGTCCTATTGTTTTCCTATGCATTGTAGATGTTTTTATAGAATTGCATATGTAGGAATTGATGTGTATATGATATGCTATATCCCATATTATTCCCTAGCATTCCTTGTTTATGAGCCACCATTGGTAGATGTGCTTAGTCATGCTACGATGAACGAGGGCTGGGTTACATCACTGATATTGATTCTAAATGTGTTGGTTTGTGAAAAGTAAAACAACTTAATTAATGAATCTCCTGGGTGTGATGGGATTGATAATTTTTGGTGGTATCATTGCGGAAAGGCACCCAGGACACTGAGAAAGGATTGGTTTCTTTATTTGGTAACTTACGTGTACAACCATGTACCAATAATGAAATGGGCGGTTGGTTGGACTCAGTAGGTTGTGGTAACTCGAACCCACGTATCTAGAGATGTAGATAGTGTAGGTTGGACCGGTGCGTGTCGGGTTTGGGGAGCTACTTCCCGAACGGTTCCTTCTTGGACTTCTCCCTATCATCACCCAATATTAGAGTGGTGGTACGAGCTGGGCTGG